>CM042692.1:351582254-356582254 GCA_023614405.1 Avena insularis | reverse complement strand
GCAAGAGAATTTAATTTGAATTTTGAGAAGATTTTTGGTGTGGGTGTTAGTCATAAGCTTGATCATCTGTGGTTGCTTGGGATTGTCAAGGTGAACTTATTTGAGTGGTTTTTGAAAAAGTGGGATCTATGCATATGAAATGGATTCCATTTTCAAATGACATTTAAAATTAGTGTTTAATTGTTTTTATAAGATTTCAAAGTGGGCCTTGGTAGATCTTCACTTGTACTAGCAAGGGGTGAAAAGAGTTGAGAATGTTTCTGTTTGAATTTGACTTCTAGGAACACCTAAAGTGACCTAGTGGATTAAAATGGCCAAAGTGACCATTGGGTATTTTTATTCTTATTTGATTTCTTTTTCTTTGGATTTTGTTTTTGAATGATCCATATGATGTGGCATTCATCTTTGTATCATTTTACAACCATTAGAATAATCAAACATGGCATTTCTAAACAATTCTATATTAATGCAACACACATATGCATTCCTAATTATTTTAATGATAAAAAGTTTTTGTTAACCCTAAATTGGGTGATTTGGATCTTGATTAACCTTGATTAAAGTTTTAGGATGTTACACTATCCCAGGGACAAAATTTCGAGGCGCGCAATTTAACTCCTACACGTGAAATTTGAGCGAGGTGTGTCGGTGAAATTTTTTGATGGCGTATCCTGGCCGTCTATTGCATGATGAGTGGCTCAAATAAATTAATCACATAGGATACTAGTTAAAAAGGTACCTTTCTAAGATATTAGAAATTATTAACCCAAAAATTCAGGAAAATTCTATATAATGCTCAAATAAATTAGCATTACCATATTTATTAAAGTGTGGATGTTGATATAGGCAAACCATGGTGTATAAGCAAAACAAACATAGGAAAGCAACTTCCACACATATTGTAATGCACCAGTAGTACTACAGAGAAGTTGCATTCCACTTGAGTGTGTGTGTGGTCATGTATATATATCAATGTGGTTTTGGAAAAGAACACACACACACATATATATATCAATGTGGTTTTGGAAAATAACACATATGCAATATAATGTGCATGCAATGACTACTCTATGGGGGATCCAATGGAAAACCATGGTGTAGAAGAAGCAAGAAACACATAGGAAATCAACTCCCACACATTTAATGCACTAGTGTGACAGAGAAGTTGCATCACGTATCATATAATCCACTAAAGTAGTGTGTGTGTGTGGTCATGTATAGATATGATCAATGTGGTCATGTTGATCATCAATAATGACTATCTAGTGGATATATATATATATATATATCAATGAGTGGTTTTGGAAATAACACATGCAAATCACTATAGGGGTTGATCCATATATATACATGTATGTGTGTCAAACCATCATATGGTCATATATATAGAGACCAAAAACACACTAGTGTGACAGAAGTTGAATCATAGAATCCACTAGAGTGTGTGTGGTCATCAGATATCAATGTGGTTTTGGAAATGACACATATGCAATATAGATGTGCATGCAATGACTCTATGGGGGATGTACAAGTGGAAACCCATGGTGTAGAAGAAGTAAGACACACAAAGGAAATCAACTCCCAGTACCCATTTAATGCACCAGTGTGACAGAGAAGTTGCATCACAGATCATATAATCCACTAGAGTAATGTGTGTGTGGTCATGTATAGATATGATCAATGTGGTCATGTGGATCATCAATAATGACTATCTATATATATAAATGTGTGTGGTTTAGGAAAAGAACACATGCAAATCACTCTAGGGGATGATCCATATATATATACATGTGTCAAACCATCATGGTCATATATATAGAGACCAAAAACTCACTAGTGTGATAGAAGTTGAATCGTAGAATCCACTGGAGTGTCTGTGGTCATCAGATATCAATGTGGTTTTGGAAAAGAACACATATGCAATATAATGTGCATGCAATGACTCTATGGGGGATCCAAGTGGAAAACCATGATGTAGAATAAGCAAGACACACATAGGAAATCAACTCCTAGTACACATTTAATGCACTAGTCTGACAGAGAAGTTGCATCACAGATCATATATATAATCCACTAGAGTAGTGTGTGTGTGTGTGTGTTCATGTATAGATATGATCAATGTGGTCATGTGGATCATCAATAATGACTATCTATATATATCAATGATGTGTGGTTTAGGAAAAGAACACATGCAAATCACTCTAGGGGATGATCCATATATATATACATGTGTCAAACCATCATGGTCATATATATAGAGACCAAAAACACACTAGTGTGATAGAAGTTGAATCACAGAATCCACTTGAGTGTGTGTGTGTGGTCATCAGATATCAATGTGGTTTTGGAAAAGAACACATATGCAATATAATGTGCATGTAGTGACTGTATGTGGGATCCAAGTGGAAAACCATGGTGTAGAAGAAGCAAAACACACAAAGGAAATCAACTCCATGTACACATTTAATGCACCAGTGTGACAGAGAAGTTGCATCACAGATCATATAATCAACTAGAGTAGTGTGTTTGTGTGGTCTGGTATAGATATGATCAATGTGGTCATGGGGATCATCAATAATGACTATCTATATATATGAATGTGTGGATTAGGAAAAGAACGCATGCAAATCACTCTACGGGATGATCCATGTATATACATGTGTCAAACCATCATGGACATGTATATAGAGACCAAAAAGACACTAGTGTGACAGAAGTTGAATCACAGAATCCACTTGAGTGTGTGTGGTCATCAAATATCAATGTGGTTTTGGAAAAGAACACATATGCAATATAATGTGCATGCAATGACTCTATGTGGGATCCAAGTGGAAAACCATGGTGTAGAAGAAGCAAAACACACATAGGAAATCAACTCCCAGTACACATTTAATGCACCAGTGGGTGACAGAGAAGTTGCATCACAGATCATATATATAATCCACTAGAGTAGTGTGTGTGTGGTCATGTATAGATATGATCAATGTAGTCATGTGGATCATCAATAATGACTATCTATATATATCAATGTGTGGTTTAGGAAAACAACACATGCAAATCACTCTAGGGGATGATCCATGTATATACATGTGTCAAACCATCATGGACATATATATAGAGACCAAAAAGACACTAGTGTGACAGAAGTTCAATCACAGAATCCACTGGAGTTTGTGTGGTCATCAGATATCAATGTGGTTTTGTAAAAGAACACATATGCAATATAATGTGCATGCAATGACTCTATGTGGGATCCAAGTCGATAACCATGGTGTAGAAGAAGCAAAACACACATAGGAAATCAACTCCCAGTACACATTTAATGCACTAGTGGGTGACATAGAAGTTGCATCACAAAATACAATCCACTAGAGTAGTGTGTGTGTGTGTGGTCATGTATAGATATGATCAATGTGGTCATGTGGTCATCAGATATCAATGTGGTTTTGGAAAAGAACACATATGCAATATAATGTGCATGCAATGACTCTATGTGGGATCAAAGTCGATAACCATGGTGTAGACGAAGCAAAACACACACAGGAAATCTACTCCCGGTACACACTTAATGCACCAGTGGGTGACATAGAAGTTGCATCACAGAATATAATCCACTAGAGTAGTATGTGTGTGGTTATGTATAGATATGATCAATGTGGTCATGTGGATCATCAATAATGGCTATCTATATATATCAATGTGTGTGGTTTAGGAAAAGAACACATGCAAATCACTCTAGGGGATGATCCAAATATATATATAGAGACCAAAAACACACTAGTGACACAACTGTTGAATCACAGAATCCACTTGAGTGTGTGTGTGGTCATCAGATATCAATGTGGTTTTGGAAAATAATACATATGTAATATAAATGTGCATGCACTGACTCTATGTGGGATCCAAGTGGAAAACCATGGTGTAGAAGAAGCAAAACACACATAGGAAATCAACTCCCAGTACACATTTAATGCACCAGTGGGTGACAGAGAAGTTGCATCACAGATCATATATATAATCCACTAGAGTAGTGTGTGTGTGGTCATGTATAGATATGATCAATGTAGTCATGTGGATCATCAATAATGACTATTTATATATATCAATGTGTGGTTTAGGAAAACAACACATGCAAATCACTCTAGGGGATGATCCATGTATATACATGTGTCAAACCATCATGGACATATATATACAGACCAAAAATACACTAGTGTGATAGAAGTTGAATCACAGAATCCACTGGAGTGTGTGTGGTCATCAAATATCAATGTGGTTTTGGAAAAGAACACATATGCAATATAATGTGCATGCAATGACTCTATGTGGGATCAAAGTCGATAACCATGGTGTAGACGAAGCAAAACACACACATGAAATCTACTCCCGGTACACACTTAATGCACCAGTGGGTGACATAGAAGTTGCATCACAGAATATAATCCACTAGAGTAGTATGTGTGTGGTTATGTATAGATATGATCAATGTGGTCATGTGGATCATCAATAATGGCTATCTATATATATCAATGTGTGTGGTTTAGGAAAAGAACACATGCAAATCACTCTAGGGGATGATCCAAATATATATAGAGAGACCAAAAACACACTAGTGACACAACTGTTGAATCACAGAATCCACTAGAGTGTGTGTGTGGTCATCAGATATCAATGTGGTTTTGGAAAATAATACATATGTAATATAAATGTGCATGCAATGACTCTATGTGGGATCCAAGTGGAAAACCATGGTGTAGAAGAAGCAAGACACACAAAGGAAATCAACTCCGTGTACACATTTAATGCACCAGTGTGACAGAGAAGTTGCATCACAGATCATACAATCAACTAGAGTAGTGTGTGTGTGTGGTCTGCTATAGATATGATCAATGTGGTCATGTGGATCATCAATAATGACTATCTATATATATCAATGTGTGGTTTAGGAAAAGAACACATGCAAATCACTCTAGTGGATGAACCATGTATATAATTGTGTCAAACCATCATGTACATATATATAGAGACCAAAAACACACTAGTCTAACAGAAGTTGAATCACAGAATCCACTTGAGTGTGTGTGGTCATCAAATATCAATGTGGTTTTGGAAAAGAACACATATGCAATATAATGTGCATGCAATGACTCTATGTGGGATCCAAGTCGATAACCATGGTGTAGACGAAGCAAAACACACACAGGAAATCAACTCCCGGTACACACTTAATGCACCAGTGGGTGACATAGAAGTTGCATCACAGAATATAATCCACTAGAGTAGTGTGTATGTGTGGTTATGTATAGATATGATCAATGTGGTCATGTGGATCATCAATAATGGCTATCTATATATATCAATGTATGTGGTTTAGGAAAAGAACACATGCAAATCACTCTAGGGGATGATCCATATATATATAGAGACCAAAAACACACTAGTTACACAAAAGTTGAATCACAGAATCCACTAGAGTGTGTGTGTGGTCATCACATATCAATGTGGTTTTGGAAAATAATACATATGTAATATAAATGTGCAATGACTATATGTGGGATCCAACTGGAAAACCATGGTGTAGAAGAATCAAGACACACAAAGGAAATCAACTCCCTGTACACATTTAATGCACCAGTGTGATAGAGAAGTTGCATCATAGATCATATAATCAACTAGAGTAGTGTGTGTGTGGTCTGGTATAGATATGATCAACGTGGTGATGTGGATCATCAATAATGACTATTTATATATATCAATGTGTGGTTTAGGAAAATAACACATGAAAATCACTCTAGCGGACGATCCATGTATATACATGTGTAAAACCATTATGGACATATATACAGACCAAAAAGACACTAGTGTGACAGAAGTTTAATCACAGAATGCACTGGAGTCTGTGTGGTCATCAAATATCAATGTGCTTTTTGGAAAAGAACACATATGAAATATAATGTGCATGCAATGACTCTATGTGGGATCCAAGTGGAAAACCATGGTGTAGAAGAAGCAAAATACACATAGGAAATCAACTCCCAGTACACATTTAATGCACCAGTGGGTGACAGAGAAGTTGCATCATAGATCATATATATAATCCACTAGAGTAGTGTGTGTGTGGTCATGGATAGATATGATCAATGTGGTCATATGGATCATCAATAATGACTATCTATATATATCAATGTGTGGTTTAGGAAAAGAACACATGCAAATCACTCTAGGGGATGATCCATGTATATACATGTGTCAAACCATCATGGACATATATATAGAGACCAAAAAGACACTAGTGTGACAGAAGTTGAATCACAGAATCCGCTGGAGTGTGTGTGGTCTTCAGATATCAATGTGGTTTTGGAAAAGAACACATATTCAATATAATGTGCATGCAATGACTCTATGTGGGATCCAAGTCGATAACCATGGTGTAGAAGAAGCAAAACACACACAGGAAATCAACTCCCGGTACACACTTAATGCACCAGTGGGTGACATAGAAGTTGCATCACATAATATAATCCACTAGAGTAGTGTGTGTGTGGTTATGTATAGATATGATCAATGTGGTCATGTGGATCATCAATAATGGCTATCTATATATATCAATGTGTGTGGTTTAGGAAAAGAACACATGCAAATCACTCTAGGGGATGATCCAAATATATATATACAGACCAAAAACACACTAGTGACACAACTGTTCAATCACAGAATCCACTAAAGTGTGTGTGTGGTCATCAGATATCAATGTGGTTTTGGAAAATAATACATATGTAATATAAATGTGCATGCAATGACTCCATGTGGGATCCAAGTGGAAAACCATGGTGTAGAAGAAGCAAGACACACAAAGGAAATCAACTCCGTGTATACATTTAATGCACCATTGTGACAGAGAAGTTGCATCACAGATCATACAATCAACTAGAGTAGTGTGTGTGTGGTCTGCTATAGATATGATCAATGTGGTCATGTGGATCATCAATAATGACTATCAATATATATCAATGTGTGGTTTAGGAAAAGAACACATGCAAATCACTCTAGTGGATGATCCATGTATATACATGTGTCAAACCATCATGGACATATATATAGAGACCAAAAACACACTAGTCTAACAGAAGTTGAATCACAGAATCCACTTGAGTGTGTGTGGTCATCAGATATCAATGTGGTTTTGGAAAAGAACACATATGCAATATAATGTGCATGCAATGACTCTATGTGGGATCCAAGTGGAAAACCATGGTGTAGAAGAAGCAAAACACACATAGGAAATCAACTCCCAGTACACATTTAATGCACCAGTGGGTGACAGAGAAGTTGCATCACAGATCATATATATAATCCACTAGAGTAGTGTGTGTGTGGTCATGTATAGATATGATCAATGTAGTCATGTGGATCATCAATAATGACTATCTATATATATCAATGTGTGGTTTAGGAAAACAACACATGCAAATCACTCTAGGGGATGATCCATGTATATACATGTGTCAAACCATCATGGACATATATATATAGAGACCAAAAAGACACTAGTGTGACAGAAGTTCAATCACAGAATCCACTGGAGTTTGTGTGGTCATCAGATATCAATGTGGTTTTGTAAAAGAACACATATGCAATATAATGTGCATGCAATGACTCTATGTGGGATCCAAGTCGATAACCATGGTGTAGAAGAAGCAAAACACACATAGGAAATCAACTCCCAGTACACATTTAATGCACTAGTGGGTGACATAGAAGTTGCATCACAAAATACAATCCACTAGAGTAGTGTGTGTGTGTGTGGTCATGTATAGATATGATCAATGTGGTCATGTTGATCATCAATAATGACTATCTATATATCAATGTGTGTGGTTTATGAAAAGAACACATGCAAATCACTCTAGGGGATGATCCATATATATATACATGTGTCAAACCATCATGGTCATATATATAGAGACCAAAAACACACTAGTGACACAGAAGTTGAATCATAGAATCCACTAGAGTGTGTGTGTGGTCATCAGATATCAATGTGGTTTTGGAAAATAATACATATGTAATATAAATGTGCATGCAATGACTCTATGTGTGATCCAAGTGGAAACCCATGGTGTAGAAGAAGCAAGACACACAAAGGAAATCATGTCCCTGTACACATTTAATGCACCAGTGCGACAGAGAAGTTGCATGACATATCATATAATCAACTAGAGTAGTGTGTGTGTGGTCATGTATAGATATGATCAATGTGGTCATGTGGATCATCAATAATGACTATCTATATATATCAATGTGTGGTTTAGGAAAATAACACATCAAATCACTCTAGGGGATGATCCATGTATATACATGTGTCAAACCATCATGGACATATATATAGAGACCAAAAACACACTAGTGTGACAGAAGTTGAAACACAGAATCCACTGGAGTGTGTGTGATTGATACATTGCAAATGTATCTATAATTTTTGATGTTCCATGCTTAGTTTTAGCCACTTTGTTGTGTTTGTCCACACTTTGGAGTACTTTTCATATGATTTCTTGGACTAACCTATTAACAAGAGCCATAGTGCCACCGCCTGCTTTCCTCATTGCTTTTGGTTCTAGGAAAGTCGAGACCAGAATGGCCACGAGGTCACATCACCAGGTGACCCATTTGGCTATCGCTGGGTGGTGTCAGGCCCCTGGCACCCCTTGGCCTCCCTTTCGACTATAAGATGCCCTCGACAAAAACCCTAAGTGCCCGATCAAAATCCGAAAAGAGTTCAGAGTCGCTGCCATCTCCATCCCTAGATCGGAGGATCAAGCTCTTCCCAAAGACCCCGCCAAGAGGGGAATTCACCGAGGCCTTCTTCATCACCATGCAAGCGTCCGTGATGCGTGAGTAGTTCATCCTTGACTACGGATCCATGTAGTAGCTAGATGGTTGGTTCTCCTCCTTTGTGCTTTCATGTTCAGATCTTGTGAGCTTGCTCATGATCAAGATCATCTATTTGTAATTCTGCATGTTGTGTTTGCGGGGATCCGATGGATATTGAGATGCTATTTCAGATTGATTATTGATTCTATCATGTCTTTGTTATTTGTGATCTTGCATGCTTTCCGTTGTTAGTAGCTATCTTGGCCAAGTAGATGCTAGCAACTCCAAGAGTTAGTATTTATGCTCGATAGTGGGTTCATGCCTCCGTAACTGGGAAGTGACAGAAATCTCTAAGGTACTAGATGTGTTGCTACTAGGAGAAAACAGCAATCCTTTATTCATAGAACAATCGTATTGTTTACTCTACACGCAGTTCAGAAGCAATAACTGCTGTTGCAACTTAATAATGGAGGGGTTGATGATAACCTCAAGGTGGATTATTAGTCATAGATGCAGCTTGGATCGCGTGGCATGTATAATGTTGTAATGCCCAATCGAATCTCAAAGGAGTCAATATGATTAGTATATGCATGTACTGCTTTCTCGATGTTTGTCAATTGCCCCGCTGTAATTTGTTCACCTAGCATGTTATCTATCTTAAGGAGAGCCAGCTCTAGTGAACCATGGATCCCGGTCCTATTCATTTACATACAATCTATAAACTGTTTACTGCTTTGTGTTTACTTTCCGCAAACTTTTACTTCTTTCCATTCGATACGTTTAATCCTTTGTTTTCCGCAAAACACGGTGAGATTGACAACCTCATCGCAAGTTGGGGACAAAGTTATGTGGTTGTGTTGTGCAGGTCTCCACATTGCTACTAGCACCGGTAGTGCTCCCTGCCAAGGCTCAGCTAGCAACACCTTTGGGGTGTTTCCTTGCTCCTACTGGTTCGATTAAACCTTGGTTTCATAACTGAGGGAAACTTGCTGCTGTGCTCATCATACCTTCCTCTTGGGGTTCCCAACGAGCTCTACATCAACACCGCAGCAGCACTTTTCTAGGCGCGGTGCACTGAGCCATCAGTGATCATCAAATATCAATGTGGTTTTGGAAAAGAACACATATGAAATATAATGTGCATGCAATGACTCTATGTGGGATCCAAGTGGAAAACCATGGTGTGGAATAAGCAAAACACACATAGGAAATCAACTCCCAGTACACATTTAATGCACCAGTGGGTGACAGAGAAGTTGCACCACAGAATATAATCCACTAGAGTAGTGTGTGTGTGTGGTCATGTGGATCATCAATAATGACTATCTATATATATCAATGTGTGTGGTTTAGGAAAAGAACGCATGCAAATCACTCTACGGGATGATCCATATATATATACATGTGTCAAACCATCACGGTCATATATATAGAGACCAAAAACAAACTAGTGTGACAGAAGTTGAATCACAGAATCCACTGGAGTGTGTGTGGTCATCAGATATCAATGTGGTTTTGGAAAAGAACACATATGGAATATAATGTGCATGCAATGACTCTATGTGGGATCCAAGTGGAAAACCATGGTGTAGAAGAAGCAAAACACACATAGGAAATCAACTCCCAATACACATTTAATGCACCAGCGGGTGACAGAGAAGTTGCATCACAAAATATAATCCACTAGAGTAGTGTG
Organism: Avena insularis; assembly: GCA_023614405.1. Classification (NCBI taxonomy): domain Eukaryota; kingdom Viridiplantae; phylum Streptophyta; class Magnoliopsida; order Poales; family Poaceae; genus Avena; species Avena insularis. Next base: position 356,571,687 of record CM042692.1, on the reverse strand, counting down.
TGTGTGTGTGGTCATGTATAGATATGATCAATGTGGTCATGTGGATCATCAATAATGACTATCTATATATCAATGTGTGGTTTAGGAAATAACACATGCAAATCACTCTAGGGGATTATCCATATATATACATGTGTCAAACATCATGGACATATATATAGAGACCAAAAACACACTAGTGTGACTGAAGTTGAATCACAGAATCCACTGGAGTGTGTGTGTGGCCATCAGATATCAATGTGGTTTTGGAAAAGAACACATATCCAATATAATGTGCATGCAATGACTTTACGTGGGATCCAAGTGGAAAACCATGGTGTAGAAGAAGCAAAACACACATAGGAAATCAACTCCCAATACACATCTAATGCACCCGTGGGTGATAGAGAAGTTGCATCATAGATCATATATATAATCCACTAGAGTAGTGTGTGTGTGGTCATGTATAGATATGATCAATGTGGTCATGTGGATCATCAATAATGACTATCTATATATATCAATGTGTGGTTTAGGAAAAGAATACATGCAAATCACTCTAGGGGATGATCCATGTATATACATGTGTCAAACCATTATGGACATATATATACAGACCAAAAAGACACTAGTGTGACAAAAGTTGAATCACAGAATCCACTGGAGTGTGTGTGGTCATCAGATATCAATGTGGTTTTGGAAAAGAACACATATGCACTATAATGTGAATGCAATGACTCTATGTGGGATCCAAGTGGAAAACCATGGTGTAGAAGAAATAAAATACACATAGGAAATCTACTCCCGGTACACATTTAATGCACCAGTGGGTGACAAAGAAGTTGCATCACAGAATATAATCCACTAGAGTAGTGTGTGTGTGTGTGGTCATGTATAGATATGATCAATGTGGCCATGTGGATCATCAATAATGACTATCTATATATATCAATGTGTGTGGTTTAGGAAAAGAACACATGCAAACCACTCTAGGGGATGATCCATATATACATGTGTGAAACCATCATGGTCATATATATAGAGACCAAAAACACACTAGTGACACAGAAGTTGAATCACAGAATCCACTAGAGAGTGTGTGTGGTCATCATATATCAATGTGGTTTTGGAAAATAATACATATACAATATAAATGTGCATGCAATGACTCTATGTGGGATCCAAGTGGAAAACCATGGTGTAGGAGAAGCAAAACACACATAAGAAATCAACTCCCAGTACACATTTAATGCACCAATGGGTGACAGCGAAGTTGCATCATATAATATAATCCACTAGAGTAGTGTGTGTGTGGTCATGTATAGATACGATCAATGTGGTCATGTGGATCATCAGTAATGACTATCTATATATATCAATGTGTGGTTTAGGAAAAGAACACATGCAAATCACTCTAGGGGATGATCCATGTATATACATGTGTCAAACCATCATGGACATATATATAGAGACCAAAAACACACTAGTGTGACAGAAGTTGAATCATAGAATCCACCGGAGTGTGTGTGGTCATCACATATCAATGTGGTTTTGGAAAAGAACACATATGCAATATAATGTGCATGCAATGACTCTATGTTTGATCCAAGTGGAAAACCATAGTGTAGAAGAAGCAAAACACACATACGAAATCAACTCCCAGTACACATTTAATGCACCAGTGGGTGACAGAGAAGTTGCATCACAGATCATATATATAATCCACTAGAGTAGTTTGTGTGTGTGGGGTCATGTATAGATATGATCAATGTGGTCATGTGGATCATCAATAATGACTATCTATATATATCAATGTGTGGTTTAGGAAAAGAATACATGCAAATCACTCTAGGGGATGATCCATGTATATACATATGTCAAACCATCATGGACCTATATATAGAGACCAAAAACACACTAGTGTGACAGAAGTTGAATCACAGAATCCACTAGAGTGTGTGTGGTCATCAAATATCAATGTGGTTTTGGAAAAGAACACATATGCAATATAATGTGCATGCAATGACTCTATGTGGGATCCAAGTGGATAACCATGATGTAGAAGAAGAAAAACACACATAGCAAATAAACTCCCAGTACACATTTAATGCACTAGTGGGTGATAGAGAAGTCGCATCACAGAATATAATCCACTAGAGTAGTGTGTGTGTGGTCATGTATAGATATGATCAATGTGGTCATGTGGATCATCAATAATTACTATCTATATATATATATATCAATGTGTGTGGTTTATGAGAAGAACACATGCAAATCACTCTAGGGGATGATCCATATATATATATATATACATGTGCCAAACCATCATGGTCATATATATAGAGACCAAAAACACACTGGTGTGACAGAAGTTGAATCACAGAATCCACTAGAGTGTGTGTGGTCATGAGTTATCAATGTGGTTTTGGAAAAGAACACATATGCAATATAATGTGCATGCAATGACTCTATGTGGGATCCAAGTGGAAAACCATGGTGTAGAAGAAGCAAAACACACATAGGAAATAAACTCCCAGTACACATTTAATGCACTTGTGGGTGATAGAGAAGTTGCATCATAGAATATAATCCACTAGAGTAGTGTGTGTGTGGTCATGTATAGATATGATCAATGTGGTCATGTGGATCATCAATAATGACTATCTATATATCAATGTGTGTGGTTTAATTAGAAAAAGAACACATGCAAATCACTCTAGGGGATGATCCATATATATACATGTGTCAAACCATCATGGTCATATATATAGAGAGAGACCAAAAACACACTAGTGTGACAGAAGTTGAATCACAGAATCCACTAGAGTGTGTGTGTGGTCATCAGATATCAATGTTGTTTTGGAAAAGAACACATATGCAATATAATGTGCATGCAATGACTCTATGTGGGATCTAAGTGGAAAACCATGGTGTAGAAGAAGCAAGACACACAAAGGCGAAATCAACTCCCAGTACTCATTGAATGCACCAGTGTGACAGAGAAGTTGCATCACACATATCATATAATCAACTAGAGTAGTGTGTGTGTGGTCATGTATAGATATGATCAATGTGGTCATGTGGATCATCAATAATGACTATCTATATATATCAATGTGTGGTTTAGGAAAAGAACACATGCAAATCACTCTAGGGGATGATCCATATATATACATGTGTCAAACGACCATGGGCACATATATAGAAACCAAAAACACACTTGTGTGACAGAAGTTGAATCACATAATCTACTAGGGTGTGTGTGGCCATCAGATGTCAATGTGGTTTTGGAAAATAACACACGTTGGAAAATATCTAGAGTAATAATGATTTACTGAATCATTTAGAAGAAATTAAATCGTGTGTAAGTTTTGCATTTTCCATTAACATGCCGATCGAAAAATGATTAACTGCAAAAGAAATCGAGCTGTGTATATGTGCGTTTTGCATTGACACGTGTGATGTACATGTCTCCCACCCCGCGTGCGCTCCCACCGCCCAATTGCCCCATCGTCTCCTAGTCATTTAAAAGACATCAGCCACATGGTCTGCCCATCGTCTCCCAGTCATTTCTCCACACTCCATCGTCCCACTCTTCCCTGCACTCCAAAGAACAGAAGGAAACCCTAGCAACAAGTACAAGATCGTTTTCTCGCGAAGATGAAGAGATCAAGACCAGTGGTCGCCGAGGACGCCAAGGTCATCATCGCCGAGGATGCAATGCCATCGTCCAGAAGCAAGCAGATAACAAGGTCGAAGAGGAAGCGGTTGCAGATCCAGTGGCGGTTGCAGATAACAAGGTGCACTACGATTACTACGACGATAGCAAGGATGAAGAACCTACGGATATATTCGCGTTCGAGCAATAACCTAGCGACGAAGAACCAGAGGTAATTAGATCTGAACTGTGAATGGGGTTTTCAAATTTTACTGTTCATATTTTAATTTGTAGGGTTTTCTGATGTTGTAGAGTTTGATTAATTAGTTCGTTCTCCGCCTAGTAATTCTATGCTCATCTTTTGTTGATCGTTTTGATCTGCCCCTAGTCATTCTAGTCGCACATTTTCTAGTTTGATTTGATAGCTAGTAGTTCTAGGCGCCTAGTAGTTCTATACATGCTCATCTTTTGTTGGTCGTTTTAATTAGTTTGTAGGGTTCAGAGATCTCTTATCTAGGTTGTGTTCATGCTTTCCAATGTATAATTTAATTTGTATGATAAAAGTCACATATATATATATATAGTAATCATACGAGCTCCTGACTACATTAACAACAATTTAATGTCCATCTCTATTATAATTAGGGAAACAAATCATATGTACAGATGCATTAAAATGCAGATAAATGTCCATCTCTGTTATATTTAGGGAAATAAATTGTTAAATTCCTAATTAACTGAGTATATTTAGGAGAAAACAAATTCCTTTTTGTACCATGTTCTAGTCATAACTTCCTTTTGTTTTTCCAATTTTCTGATAAGATGAGTCGAAATAATTACTCCATCTGTCCTAAAAAAAGGATGTCTCAGATTTCTTATTAAAATTTGGATGTATCTTTATATATACTGAAACTTGTATAGATATTCATTCAAATTATTTGAAAGAAAACCCTATAATTTTAACTTAATGGAGTGTATATGTTAAATACTGGATCATGCATGTTTTATCCAATATCTGTTATAGTAAGTTGTGTATTTATATGAACATATGCATTAAAATAATGCTGATAAATTAAATTTCTCTGTGTAGTCCATCTCTGTTTTTTGTTTAGGGGAGCAAATTGTTAAATTCATAATACACTGAGTATATATTTAGGAGAAAACAAATTCCTATTTATACCATGTTCAAACTGAATAAAACTAGCTAGTCATAACTTCTTTTTGTTTTACCAATTTACTGATAAGATAAATGGAAAGAATTACTCCATCTGTCCTAAAAAAAGGATGTCTCAGTTTTGTTAAAATTTGGACGTATCTTTATATAGTGAAACTTGTATAGATTCTTTCAAACTATATTTGGAAGAACAGTATAATTTTATATAGCACTTGTTTTATCATATATGTATGCAAAACAAATATATGTTTGATGGACTAGTTTGTTCAAAAGCTGTGCGCACATGCTAAAATTAATCTCTCAACACAGCCCTTTCCTAGTTTGATCTCATGATCTTGGGAGAGTAATTTTTTTCATTCACTGACTTCTTCTCTCTACTTGCCAATTCGTAGGAACCAGATAGCGATGTCGGTGAAAGTATGTGGTCCAGGCACGCAAAAAGCCGCCATATCCTGAAGCAAATGAGGAATGGGAGGTTCCCCTTCCGCCGAGGTGCAAACAAGTACAGGTGCCCCTTTTGCGCAAGAAGGATTGTGGAAGACCTGAACAACATCGTGCAGCATGTCGAGGGCATTGCCCGTGGAGGACAGCGGCGTGCGAATCATACAAAATCCAAGCACGCTGCCTTCATGGTTTACCTGAGCAAGTATGCCAACCTCGGTCACATTGCTCTAGGGCCGTAACTGCTTGCTCCTGCTGCCTCAACTGCCTCCTGCTGCCGCCTCATGTTGCCTCTTCTGCTGCCTCTTGTTGCCTCTGCTGCCTCTTGTTGCATGTTGCCTATTGCTGCCTCCTGTTTATGTAATGGGTGTACTGTTATATTATATCGTTTGGGTTGTGTAATTATTAAGTACTACTAGTAGTATGTGGTGGTTGTGATCGAACCTATTTAACTAGTACCTCTATATATTGTCAGTACCTTTTAAGTTGTTTGTTATGATTGTTCCTGGTTGCACATATTTCTGACATTTCGAAATATATTTTTAGTGTGAATCTTTCAGAAACACACACGCGATTGTTCCTGGTTTTGCAACAATATAGAAAATCCATGGTTATTGTTCCTGGTTGCACCATGTTTGAAATCAACAAAAGATAAATACACATTACTTTTGCAACCATGATTTTTCCCAGTTTCAACAAGTTTGGTACAACAAGTTAAATACATCTGATGAATACTGAAAACAACTAACTAGCTACCTAACTAACTAAACATCCAACAAACTCATTCCTCTTACTGTTTTCTAAAATGTCAAAATAACCAAGAGGAAGCAGAATACATCCATAATTCAATACTTATTTCCACAATTGCCAACAACAAAAAGAAGAACACACCCTAAAGTCACTGCCACACTAAGCATCATCATGAACCAAACATGCTTGCATTCCATTTCTTTTCTCATTTTCTTCAACCTCAGTTTAGATATCTGCAGATCCGTGTCTCTATCTGCCAGCCTCAGCTCAATCATCATCTTATCATTTGCCTTCTTACATAGCTGGGCAAGCATCCTCTGCATCTGTGCTGGCCATGGGTTGTCCATCTAGTACAAGTAACAACAAACCTCATCTGGACAACCTAAAATTTTTCTACCAATGTCTGCACCATAGGAGGCAACCTTCCTAGCAGGAACATGGTTGCACTGGCATCTCCAACTAGGATCTAGGTCCTTCCCACCAATCTCTTAATCTAGGATGGAAATTGGCAGCTCCCCATCGATTCCAACCCAACTCTGCAGAACAAGTCATTGAAACAGTTAAATTCCCCTAACTGCTAGAACCCTAGGTAGAACAGATTCAGGGACAGAGCAAGACCTAATTTACCTGGTCCACAACGTCGCCCTCTCCTGCCGGCTTGCGCATCCCCATGGCAGCCGAGATGTGGTGGCAATGGCAGTGACGGCGGTGGAGATGTGACGGCAGCGACAGTGGGTGTGCGGTGTGGCGCGGCGCGGTGCAGTGCGGTCTGGTGCGGTCTGACATGTGGGACTGGCTAAAAAATTCCGTGAAGTGCTACCGTGCATAGTGTGCTGATAGGTGGGGTTGAAGCACGGAGGAGACAGTCGATGGGAAAAAAGTGTCGAATATGTGTCGTGACAAATTCCACGACGAATTTTGCACCAGACGAAATTGAAAACTGGGCTTAAGGGCCTGGGATGAAATCTGCGACGAATTTGCCATGATGAAAACAAGGAATGTCATGGATAACCGGGCTAGAGGGGATTGGAGCTCATTATGACGAAACGTTCTAGAACGTCAAGAATCAGTGACGTTTTTAGGTCGCGTCATAAAAAAACGTCACAGATCATCCAGATTCTTGTAGTGTCATGGCTGTTATCCTCGTACCATGCATTAATTGGTAATTCGTAGAGGATATGCAGCATATGGGTGGGAACCCTCAACGTCCCATGATAGTTGTGGCATCTGAACGGTCTATACCAACCATTGCCGTAATTCAAGAGGTGGGCATGGTGTACACCAAGGGGACATGCGAGGTCGCAAAGGAGGCAGGAATTGGCTTGGATCATCTACCAAGAATTGTGGGCGGGAATAAGCTGCCCGGTTGTGCAACAAGGATTTGGTATCTCATGGGTAAAGTAACGCACCTCTCCAGAGTGTAAGAACTGTAACTTGTTACTCCCTATTTTGGGAAAGAGCTACGAACATGGCAGGAAAGGAACCCCACAAAGGTTCTAATCAACCTGTGAAGACTGACGGACATAGTTTTCTGAATAAAAGCAACCTTTGAAGAAATTTTTACGAAAACCTACATTGCCTACGACCTTTGGTCTATGGATGTAGATATAGTACATCATACACTTCTTTTTAGTGAACTTGTTGAGTATGCTCGTACTCAACCGTACCTTCTTAACCTTGCTAGATTCTAAGCCATTGAAGATGACGTCAACATCAATTTCTGCTCAAGAAACCATCATCGGCAGCTCAAGTTCTTCAATAAAGTCAACATATACATCAACCAAAGCAAAGGCAAAGATCTTGATTAGATAGGAGTAGAGACTCTAGCCATAACACCTACTTCTATAGAGCATTGCAATTGCAGCAATTGCAAGCCAATTAGTTTATTTACTAGTCTTAGACACAAGATAGTCCTGAGTTATTCTTTCTGGTTCTTCTTTGTAAGAAGTTTATTTCTCTCTCTTTAACCTAGAATGTTCTCTAGATCTTTTGTAAGGAGTCGAGTTGTAATCTATAGTCATGTCTTGGACTTGTTGTGTTTCTATTGTACCACTCTAAGGGACATAATACTAGTGAACGATGTTTCATTGGTGTTATGTCAATGACTATAGTGTACTACATCATGGAGTGGTATGCTGGGTCACCGCAGTATCTAACCAAATACGACTCACCACTTATAGCAGTTCTAGCTGTAATTCCCAGTTGGACACAACCCTACCTTGATTTCTTGGTAGAGAGCTAGGTCACCGTAGTATCTGACCAAATACGACTCACCACTTATAGCAGTTCTAGCTGTAATTCCCAGTTGGACACAACCCTACCTTGATTTCTTGGTAGAGAGAAAATTACCCGAAGACGAAGTTCAGAGCCGACAGATTGTCCGATGAGCAAAATCCTACACACTGGTGGGAGGTGAGCTCTATAAACAGAGTGCATATGGGGTTTTCTAGCGCTGTGTTTCTCCGGAAGAAGGCGTGGAAATCTTAAGGGAAATCCATGAAGGAGAATGCGGACATCACACTACAGCCAAACATTTAGTGGAAAAAGCCTTCAGACACAACTTTTTTAGCTTACAGCTAAGGCAGATGCCGAACGGCTAGTCAAGACGTGCAAAGGTTGCCAAAAATACGCCAAACAAGCCATTGTTCTGGCTGATCAGCTGCGAACAATTCTGATTACAAGTATTTTGCGGTATGCAGGCTTGACATGGTAGGATCGTTTAAACGGGCTCAAAGTGGATACACTCACCTTCTTGTGATGGTGGGTAAATTCACGAAAAGTATTGAGGAAAAACCCGTCACAAGTTGTGATGGAGCAATGGCCAGAAAATTTGTCAAGGACTGAAGGAAATATGCCCTGAGAGGCAATAATAAAGTTGTTATTATATATTCCTTGTATATGATAGATGTTTATTTTGCATGCTATAATTGTATTGATAGGAAACATCAATACACGTGTGTTTAATAAACAAAAAGGGTTCCTAGTTATGCCTCTCTTATAGACTAGCTTGTTGATTAACAAGATGATCAAGGTTTCCTGATCATGGACATTGGATGTTGTTAATAACAAGGTCACAACATTTGTGAAATGATGTGATGAACATTCATCCGAAGTATAGCATTTCGATCAAGTCATTATTTTTATATTGCTATAACATCATACGAAGTAATCTTTATCCTTAGACCATGAGATCATGTTAATTGCTAACACCGGAAGAGTATCTTGATAACATCAAACGTCACACCATAACAGGGTGACTATAAAGATGGGTTCAGCACTACGAAGGTGTTATGTTGAGGCTCATGGATCAAGAGTGGAATTTGTCAATCCAGATGACGGATAGATATACTCTGGGCCCTCTCGGTGATATCACATTAGGATATCACATGAATGGGGGAGGTGAGGGGTCACCCCCCATGCGCCGGCCATGGAGAGAGGGGGCACCCCCCCTCCTCCTATAAAAGGCCACCCATTCCCTCCTTCATCCTCACACCTCCTTGTGAAGGATCTCTCTCCCCCTCTAGAATTATTCCCCCATGGTCTCGGATTAGCGAGATACATGTTCCCGTGGCATTTAAATCGAAGGAGTTGTTGCTTCCGCTAGATCGCTGGAGCGAGGAGGTGGAGGTTGTCCGATGGCTTGAACATGTGTGCGAAAAGGATGCGCTGAGTTGCGGCGCTCGGACTTCCTCACGATCTTGAGATCGGCAAGTGTACGACTACATCAACCACGAGTTCCTACTCGTTAACAAAGCTCGTTGTCTTCGAGGGTAAGTTCTCCATGGATGTATGTCCACCCGTTGCTCTGTATCTAGTAGATAGATCTTGGCGTATAGTTCTCATCGTAGGAAATTTTTTGTTTTCTATGCTACGGACCCAACAGTGGTATCAGAGCCTGATCTATGCGTAGGTGCTTTGCACGGGTAGTACACATATGTTTATATGTGGGCGATGATGATCATGTTATTGCATCTTCTATGTACTTTGGATATTGGTGGCATAGTGGGATGAAGCGGCCCGGACCAACCTTACATGTCATCGTACATGAGACCGGTTCCATGACTGACATGCAACTAGTTTTGCATAAGTGGCTGGCGGGTGTCTGTCTCTCGTACTATAGTCAATATCTGATTTACAACGAGTTGCTAATAACTTGGTTATCCTCGTTGTGGTTGATGTTCGTAGGTTAGACCGGTTCTATCTCCGAAAGTCCTAAGCCACGTAAAATTTGCAATTGATAAATTAGAGGCGTCTAGTTTAGATCGTTGCTGGGCTAGTGTTTTTGATATGGTATTGTTGTAAGTAGATGTATGATAGATACTCTTACAACTCACTTAACGTGTAAGTTCCATAGACCTTGGCCTTACACACAAAGGAATGATAGAGATCATACCACGATGCAAATGATAGAGATCAAATGCATGGACCATATCACCTCACTTCACACATTAGCATCTTATATTGCTAGTTTGGTGCTTTTGGTAGCATTATAAGATGATCCCTCATTTAGATATCAAGATAAAATGTGTTCTTCCTTAAGTATGCACCGTTTTGTGGATCGTGTTTTGAGGCATCACGTGATGATCGGGTGTTCTCGACTCTACGCTTTCATACAACGGGTGTAAGACAGTTTTACACACGCAAATACTAAGGTTCTTACTTGACGAGCCTAGCATGTACAGACATGGCCTTGGAACACGGACCGAAAGGTTAAGCATGAGTCATATAGTTGATATGATGCCCATATAGATGCTCGCCTTTGAAGCTACACCGACTCACGTGATGATCAGACTTGGTGTAGTGGATTTGGTTCATGTAATCACCAAAAGGACACGAGGGATGTCGTTTTTGAGTGGGAGTTCATTAGTAATTTGGATTAGTCGAACTCAATCTATCATAAACTTAGTCTAAATATACTTTACAAATTCTGTTGTAGAAGGGACCACCTGCTTTTAATTTCAATGTGTTCATGGAAAAAAGAGAAACTTGCTGTGAATGGTAGCAACTTCACCAACTGGGCTATGAATTTGAGGATTCTCCTCACTGCTGCACAAAAGCAATATGTGCTAGATGCCCCGCTAGGGCCCCCACCAGCTCCTGATGCCCCTGACGAGGAAAAGAACGTCTATATAACTCGTCAGGAGAACCACAACTTAGTTCATTGCGGCATACTGTATGGGCTAGAGCGTAACTTCAAAGCGTTTCGAAAATGGCAATGCCTTTGATACCATGGGAGAATTGAAAATGATTTTCGATACCTATGCTGCCGTAGAGAGTTATAATGCTACAGAAAAGTTCTTTAGCTGCATGATGGAGGAAAACAGCTCCGTTAGTGAGCACGTACCCAAAATGTCTGGGTACGCCGATAAGCTTGTGTCCTTGGGAATAACGATTCCCATTGACTTAGGCATACATCATGTTCTCCAATCTCTGCCACCTAGCTACAAGAGCTTCGTGATGAACTATAATATGCAGGGCATGAAGAAGTCTCTTCGAGCTTCATCGGCTTAAGACCGCAGAAGTGGAGATTAGGAAAGAACATCAAGTGTTGATGATCAATAAGACCACCGGTTTCAAGAAGGACAAGAAAGGCAAGCGAAGGGAAAGAAGGCGGCAAATCTGCTGCCCGAAAAGAAACCCGAGCCGCCCTAAGTCGACACCAGTGCTACTATTGCAAGGGGAGCCATTGAAGAATCGCCCCAAGTATTTGGCGGACAAGAAGGCCGGCAAGGCAAACAAAGGTATATGTGATATACATGTTATTGATGTGTACTTGACTAGTACTCGCAGTAGCACCTGGGTATTTGATACGGGATCGGTTGCTAATATATGTAACTCGGTTCAAGGGCTACGGAACAAGCGACAACTAGCAAGGGATGAGGTCACGATGCGGGTCGGCAATGGATCAAGAGTTGATGTGATCGCCGTCAGAACGCTGCCTCTCCATATGCCGCCAAGATTAGTTATAAACCTGAATAATTGTTATTTGGTGCCTGCACTGAGCATGAACATTGTATCCGGATCGTGTTTGATGCAAAGTGGTTATTCGTTTAATTCTGAAAACAATGGTTGTTCGATTTATATGAATAATATCTTTTATGGTCATGCACCTATGTTGAATTGTTTATTTCTATTGGATCTCGATAGTAGTATTACGCATATTCATAATGTTGATGCTAAAAGGATTAAACTTGATAATGATATATCTACATATATGTGGCACTGCCGTCTAGGTCATATTGGCGTTAAACGCATGAAGAAACTCCATTCTGATGGACTTTTGGAATCACTTGATTTTGAATCATTTGATACATGTGAGCCATGCCTTATGGGCAAGATGACTAGAACGCCGTTTTCCGGTTCAATGGAACGGGCGACAGATTTATTGGAAATCATACATACTGATGTGTGTGGACCAATGAGTGTGTCGGCGCGAGGTGGATATCGTTATTTTGTTACTTTCACGGATGATTTGAGTAGATATGGGTATATCTATTTGATGAAACACAAGTCTGAAACTTTTGAAAAGTTCAAAGAATTTCAGAATGAAGTGGAAAATCATCATAACAGAAAGATCAAATTTCTGCGGTCCGACCGTGGAGGAGAGTATCTTAGTTACGAGTTTAGCACACATATGAAAGACTGTGGAATAGTTTCACAACTCACGCCTGCCGGAACACCACAACGTAATGGTGTGTCAGAACGTCGTAATCGTACTTTATTGGATATGGTTCGATCTATGATGTCTCTGACTGACTTGCCATTTTGGGGTTATGCACTGGAAACCGCTGCATTCACTTTAAATAGGGCACCATCTAAATCCATTGAAAAGACACCATATGAATTATGGTTTGGAAACAAACCTAAGCTGTCATTTCTTAAAGTTTGGGGATGCGATGTTTATGTGAAGAAACTTCAACCGGATAAACTCGAACCCAAAGCGGAAAAATGCGTCTTCATAGGATACCCTAAGGAAACGATTGGGTATACCTTCTATCACAGATCCGAGGGCAAGGTCTTTGTTGCCAAGAATGGATCCTTTCTTGAGAAGGAGTTTCTCACGAAAGGTGTGAGTAGTCGGAAGGTAGAACTCGAAGAGGTTATTGAACCTTCTCTTAATGAAATGGCGAGTAGCGCAGCTCCAGAAGTTGTTTCAGAGTTGACTTCACCTAATGAAGAGAGAGCTAATGATATTGATCATGAAACTCCGATAGAGGACACTACCGAACCTCGCAGGTCAAGCAGGACACGTGCAGCTCTCGAATCAGACGGCAATCCTGTTATGAATTTCATGATTGATGAAATAGATGACCCTGCGACGTATGAAGAAGCGATGATGAGCCCTGATTCCAACAAATGGCTAGAAGCCATGAAATCCGAGATGGAATCCATGCACGAAAACCAGGTTTGGACCTTGGTGGACTTACCTCACGATCGAAAGGCCGTTGAGAATAAATGGATTTTCAAAAGAAAAACTGATGCTGATGGTAATGTAACCATCTATAAGTCTCGACTTGTCACAAAGGGGTTTCGACAAATTCAAGGAATTGACTACGATGAGACATTCTCTCCCGTAGCGATGCTTAAGTCGGTTAGGATTATGTTAGCAATTGCTGCATATTTCGATTATGAAATATGGTAGATGGATGTCAAAACTGCGTTCCTCAATGGTAATATTGAAGAAGAGTTGTATATGATACAACCTAAGGGTTTTGTCGATCCTAAGGATGCTAATAAGGTGTGGAAACTTCAGCGATCCATCTATGGACTGAAGCAAGCATCCCGGAGTTGGAATCTCCGCTTTGATGAGGTGATCAAAGAGTTTGGATTTGTCCAAACTTATGGAGAGGCTTTCATTTACAAGAAAGTGAGTGGGAGCAATGTGGCATTTCTGATATTATATGTGGATGACATATTATTGATTGGAAATGATATAGATCTTTTAAACAGTGTTAAAAGTTATCTAAACAGCAAATTTTCGATGAAGGACCTTGGTGAAGCTTCATATATATTAGGCATTAAAATCTATAGAGATAGATCAAGACGCCTAATTGGGCTATCGCAGAGTACATACCTTGATAAGATATTAAAAAAGTTTAATATGGACAGAAGTAAGAAGGGGTACTTACCTATGTTGCAAGGCAAGACATTGAGTAAGACTCAAAGTCCGGCTACGACGGAAGAAAGAGAGATAATGGATAAGATCACCTATGCCTCAGCCATAGGCTCTATAATGTATGTCATGCTATGTACAAGACCGGATGTGGCACATGCTATTAGTTTGACTAGTAGGTACCAATCTGATCCAGGTTGAACATCGGATAGCGGTCAAGAATATCCTTAAGTACTTGAGAAGAACTAAGGATATGTTTCTTGTATACGGAGGTGAAGAAGAGCTAGTCGCTAAGTGTTATGTCGATGCTAGCTTTGACACTGATCTGGATGACTCTAAGTCTCAATCCGGATACGTATTTCTCTTGAACGGAGCAGCAGTTAGTTGGAGGAGCTCCAAACAACCTGTGGTGGCTGGATCAACGACGGAGGCGGAATATGTTGCTGCTTCGGAAGCAGCGCAGGAAGCGGTTTGGATGAAGGAGTTCATATCGGAACTAGGTGTGGTTCCTAGTGCATTGGACCCAATGGTGATCTATTGTGACAATAATGGAGCCATAGCCAACGCCAAGGAACCAAGGTCTCACAAGAATTCCAAGCATATTAAGCGCCGGTTTCACTCCATCCGCGAGCATGTCAAGGATGGAGATATAAAGATTTGTAAAGTACACACAGACCTGAATGTAGCAGATCCGTTGACTAAGTACTCCCTAGGGCAAAACATGATCAACACCAGAACTCCATGGGTGTTAGATTTATCACTATATAAACTAGATTATTGTCTCTAGTGCAAGTGGGAGACTGGAGGAAATATGCCCTGAGAGGCAATAATAAAGTTGTTATTATATATTCCTTGTATATGATAGATATTTATTTTGCATGCTATAATTGTATTGATAGGAAACATCAATACATGTGTGTTTAATAAACAAAAAGGGTTCCTAGTTATGCCTCTCTTATAGACTAGCTTGTTGATTAACAAGATGATCAAGGTTTCCTGATCATGGACATTGGATGTTGTTAATAACAAGGTCACAGCATTTGTGAAATGATGTGATGAACATTCGTCCGAAGTATAGCATTTCGATCAAGTCATTATGTTTATATTGCTATAACATCATACGAAGTAATCTTTATCCTTAGACCATGAGATCATGTTAATTGCTAACACCGGAAGAGTATCTTGATAACATCAAACGTCACACCGTAACAGGGTGACTATAAAGATGGGTTCAGTACTACGAAGGTTTTATGTTGAGGCTCATGGATCAAGAGTGGAATTTGTCAATCCAGATGACAGATAGATATACTCTGGGCCCTCTCGGTGATATCACATTAGGATAGCTTGCAAGCAAGTGATGTGATCACTAGAATGTTATATCACGGGAACAAGAAAAGTGTGCATGTCGCATCTAGATCAAACTAGGTATGGAGATACCGATGATCGAATCTCGGACATGTAATATATCGAGACAAAGGGATTTAGTTACAAGCGTTAAAGGTTCTCACGATCACGAGAGTCATCGTTGAATGTGTAGGAGTCGACGGATCTCCGTGTCCCGCTGATTATTGATCGGAGAAGGGTCTCGATCATGTCTGCATTATTCATGAACCGTAGGGTGGCACACTTAAGAGTTCTTGGACACCATTTTGGAGCACATATGTTTTGAACGAAGAATTGCAAAGCGCAGGAATTGTTTCAATAGAAACCGGAAATTGTTTGGTGAAATTGCGTGAAGGTGGTTACGCATGTGATATTGAAATATTGCAAGGGGCTATATGTGAATGTTTGTTAATTAAAGTAATTAACAAAATCTGAATAAACTTAATAAAAGAGTTTTATTAAATGCGAGAGCATTAAATTTGGAGAAATTTAGTGCCTTTAAAGTGGCGACGTTAATAGGGCCTGGGAAGAGGCATTTTAATGTGGAGGGGTCACCACCACATGAATGGGGGAGGTGAGGGGTCACCCCCCCATGCGCCGGCCATGGAGAGAGGGGGCACCCCCCTCCTCCAATAAAAGGCCACCCATTCCCTCCTTCATCCTCACACCTCCTTGTGAAGGATCTCTCTCCCCCTCTAGAATTATTCCCCCATGGTCTCGGATTAGCGAGATACATGTTCCCGTGGCATTTCGCCTAGAAGGAGTTGTCGCTCACTGGATCGCTGGAGCGAGGAGGTGGAGGTTGTCCGTGGCTTGAACGTGTGTGAAGTGCGGATGCGCTGCTGAGTTGCGGCCCGGACTTCCTCACGATCTTGAGATCGGCAAGTGTACGACTACATCAACCACGAGTTCCTACTCGTTAACAAAGCTCGTTGTCTTCGAGGGTAAGTTCTCCATGGATGTATGTCCACCCGTTGCTCTGTATCTAGTAGATAGATCTTGGCGTATAGTTCTCATAGTAGGAAATTTTTTGTTTTCTATGCTGCGAACCCAACAAGGATGTGATCATCCGATTCGGGTATCCGCACAATATTATTACAGACAACGAGAGCGATTTTCGATGGGAGAACTAGTTGATATTTTCAATGAACAGGGGATCCGACTTGATATTGCATCAGTCGCACATTCACAAGCCAATGGACAAGTCGAAAGAGCAAATGGCCTAATTCTTCAAGGCCTATGACCAAGACTCGAAGCACCACTACATCGTGCTACAGGGGCTTGGGCAAATGAATCACCGTCCGTGATATGGAGTTTACGAACTACTCCTAATAGGTCAACTGGATATACACCTTTCTTCTTGGTCCATGGTGCAGAAGCTGTTCTTCCGAGTGATCTTATTCATACTTCTCCCCGAGTCGTGGCGTATGTCGAAGAGGATGTTGAAGTTGCTCGGCAAGATGACCTCGATATGCTCAAGGAAGTTCGCGTCGTTGCTGAGAAGAGATCTATAGCCTATTAGCAGAAGTTATGCAAGTATGATAGTCAGAGAGTCAAAAACCAGTCTTTCAGGAAGGGCGATTTGGTTCTCCGATTAGTGAAAAAAAAGAGCACAAACTTGCCCCTATATGAGAAGGACCCTTCATGGTTAGTTGAGTATTGCACAATGGTTCTTACTACCTAACTGATATGAGGCCAGAAAAAGAAAGACCTGCTACTAAGAAGAGAAAGAGAGCTGGAGGTGGTACAAATCCAAATGAAATAGACCACCCATGGAATATTGCTCAAGTACATTCCTTTTATTCTTAAATTTCTTTCTTTGTCATCATATACATGTATATGTTTGATGGCTCTGAAATATAGCCATCTACGTCCACATTTAAACTGGATATTATTCATAATTTTGATGAAATATCTCTCTAAACCCTGCCACTAATGCTAATATTCATAGGGGTATGCAATCCTTTCTTTTATATTTTTCCTGCACAGATAATGTCGTTTAAAGGAGGGAATCACTATATTAAAGTCAAAGGTACGAGATTTCCAACAACCAGAAGAAACCAAGAGCTGTAAGACGGAGGCACATGCTTTAACGACCAACTATACGACCGGAGCAAAAATTCCGGCCGTATAGCTCCGGTCGTATAGTTGGCACCACCACCGTTAGGTGAAACAGAACAGCTTTCATGAAGGGACTCCTATATAAAGAAGCCTCGAGCGACGAGAAAACAGGCCAGATCTCGCCAAAAAGTCTCTGCCATAGATCACCAATCGCCTCCAGATCTCAAAACCCTTCTCCATATTCATAGCCATATTCCACCACTTGTAATAGTAGATCTCTTCTTCGATTGGCGACATTGTAAGACTATTGCTATCAATCTTATGATTTTCATTACAATGTCTATGATTGTTGATCTCATCTCTATGTATGAGTAATTCTCCTTGGGCTAAGGGCTTTGGCCTAGCCATGTAGAAATTGTGCCTGTTATTTATCATAGATGGGATCATGTATTAGTTTGTATGACATGATGATTATTGTGTCTTCTCTTGCCTCAATACAAGGACTTGTCAGGTACCCAAGACCCCGAGGGTTGATCCAGGTATAGGGAGTATGAGTAATGTCTGATCTGTAGGTTGGGAACCCCAGTGACAGAAGTGGTAGTACGGTTGTATGTGAGGGCTTTACTTGGGACTAACGGTGACATCACTATGCATATCATTAGTTCTCTTTCTTCTATGGATGAGACTAGTAGGTTATTTCTATAAGCGGTTGCGAAGGCAATAGCAATTATGGATGCACTGCCCACATATAATTTATCTTGCTCTAACTAGTACATGCATACTTTATTTCTATCTTTTATTTCCACTAGATGTTTTGCACAGCTACAGGTGAAACCAAAAGCCCTAGGCCCTCTCTATCCATCATCGACAACAACAAAAAGACGCAAGCTATTGGTCCGGTAAAAACACAAAAGGAATTCTAAAACTCCCGAAGGTCCGTTAAAATAACTTCACTACACGTTCGCTTCCCGAGGATTCGATAACCTAGGTCTAGTAGGGAAAAATAAGCTACACTACATCCGTAATCCGGATCGAAGGTATCAACCCTTTTTTTGGCGCTGTTGCTGGGGAAGCAATAGCTACCCTGGTGAGGTTATTAGGAACCTTGCTAGTTTTAATTCTTGTTTCTAATTTTTGTTAGTTTGCTTTCAGTCTTTATTTGATAAACCAAAAGAATTAGTTAGCCTTTGAATTCTTGCTTTTACTATTATAATTCTTTGTTTAAGAAAACCCAAAAACATAGGAAATATGGCTGAAAAGAAGCTTGGGGAGTTTGCTACTCCCAACAATGATTATTTGTGTACTCCTATTACTCAGCCAGCAATTGCTGCTGATGACTATGAAATTAAGCCTCATTATTTAAGTTTGGTTCAACAGAATCAATTTGGAGGCTCTGATGTTGAAGACATACGTATGCACTTAAATACTTTCACTGAAATATGTGATATGATGCGTATAAAAGATGTTGACCCTGATGCGGTCAAATTACGTCTATTTCCTTTCTCTCTAAGAGGGAGAGCAAAAGAATGGTTGCTATCTTTGCCTAGAAATACTATTACATCATGGGTGGGATGTAGTTATTTATTTATGACTAATTTTTTCCCACCTGCAAAGATTATGCAACTCTGATCTAATATTACTGGATTTAGACAGGAAGAGCGTGAGCCACTAGCGCTTGCATGGGAGAGGATGAAAGAATGCCTAAGAAACTGTCCTAGTCATGGGATGAAAGATTGGTTAATCCTCCATTTATTTTATAATGCTCTTAATCCTATATCTAAGTCTATGCTTGATATTGTAGCTAGAGGAACATTCATGGGTAAACATATTACCGAAGCAAAGCAGCTGTTAGAAAATATGCAAGACAACCATGCCCAATGGCATGTGGAAAGATCAAACATGAAGAAGGTGAACGCTATTTCACCACAAGAAAACGAAGAACACAATGCTAAGTTGGATGAGCTCATTCTAGCCGTTAAAGGTAAGGAAACCCAGGTAAGAGCTACCGCTGAAACAAATATTGAAGAAATAGACTGCGTAGCTCATAATTATTATAATCCTACTTGGAAGAAGAGTTACAATCCTAACTTTCAGAAACATTATTCTAGTCCTACAGGTAATTCTAATAATAATATGGGAACTAGTAATGGTAGTCTCCAAGAAACACTTAAGTCTTTTATAGACTCGCAAAATGAACAAAACAATATTCTTGGTAAAATAATGGAGAACCATGATGCCATGCTTGGTAAATTATCTAACCAAGCTGTTAGTTTGAGAAATGATTTGCAGGCCCTCCAAGAAAGAACAAGGATTGTTGAGGCACATCTTGGTAAGATAACCGAGAGTCAAACTCTCATTCTGGCTAAATTTGTAGGTAAAGCTGAGCCCAATCCTGTTGAAGAACTCAAAATGATGAGGATCCAAAGGGAGGATCCTGAAGAACTTGATTATAGTAATGCCCCTTCACCAAGCTACACCATCGAAGATCTCGTAAAGAGGATCAATGTCAAAATTCCGGTAAGTGGAGGTAATGATGAAGCCATGTATCAACACTTTGTTGATCAAGTAGCAATTAAGGTACGCGAGCTTGAAGAGGAATACAAGAAAATCGCTGAAAAATTACCTGTTAAACTAGATGACATATTTGAGTCTACTATTAAGATAAAGATTGGGACTAATGAGATAGCTGCACTTTGTGATCTAGGTGCAATCATCTCAACAATCCCAAAGAGTCTTTTTAACAAGTTAAATCTTGGCTCCTTTGAAATCACTGAATTAAAATTGCATCTAGCAGATTCTACCTACAAACAAGTTGTAGGAATTAAGGAGAACACTTTAGTTTACATCAAAGGATGTCCTGCTCTAATTGACTTTGTTATTGTTGACATGCCTGAAGATACTATTGCTCCTATAATACTAGGCCATCCTTTCCTGAGAACTATAAAGGCTTTAATTAACCTTCATGAAAGGAACATGAAGTTGCAATTGCCTTTGCAGGATCCTTTTGTTATCCATTTTCCCAGGAAAAAGAAAGCCAAACATGACGAGAAGGAGGCCATCACTTTGAAGGCCAATTACTTTGGAGTGGGTGTTCCACTCATATGGTCCAAGTGAGTATCATTAAGGTCAAGCTATTGACCATAAAAGAGCGCTCCATGGGAGGCAACCCATGTTAAATAAAGGTTTGAGTAACATTTGTTCATGTTTAATAAAGAGTGTAAGAAAACTCCATTTAAGGAGAAGAAGTTTGGTAGTACTTGAAATTCTGCTTTATTCATCCTATTGTTGGTCGACAATATTTACTATCAATTTTCTGTCATAAACAAGGTATATCACTAAGTTATAGGAAAATAAATAGTTTTCAAAGAAACAATTTTTTGGATGCACACAGAGAGTTTAACGACCAACTATATGGCGGGAATAAAAATTCCGTCCATATAGTTCCGACCGTATAGATATCTTTGCCATCGATAATTTTCTTTTCATATGTACTGAGAGTTTAACGACCAACTATACGGCGGGAATAAAAATTCTGGCCGTATAGCTCTGGTCATATAGATATCAGTGCCTCCGTACAATTTCTTTTCCAATATACCGAGTTTAACGACCAACTATACGGTGGGAATAAAAATTCCGGTCGTATAGTTCCGACCGTATAGATATCGATGCCTTTGTATATTTTCTTTCGTAGGGACAGACAGTTTAAATACCAACTATACAGCAGGAACATTTTGTTCCGACCGTATAGTTGCATCCGTATAGCTGCACCGCCAGGAAGAAACCCTAATATGTTGACAGAAAGGCAACTATACGGCGGGAACACATGTTCTGCCCGTATAGTTGTGTCCGACCATAAAATCGCACGAGAAGGTACCTCCAACTCCAAAACTTCAATCTTTTTTCTCTCTTCTACCTCCAAACTCTCTCAAAACCTCAAGAGATCTTTACCTCTACTCAATTTCGTTCGATTTCCTCGCACACGAGTGATCTATGATATGTTTCTCCTCCAATCCCCCAATTACTTTTCGTAAATTCATCTTCGATCTATTGTCATTATAAATCTAGGGTGAGACCTACTATGAACCAATTGCCATGATTTTCTTGCCAAGATTATTATTTTGAGGAGATTCTTTAGTGTGTTTTGATGAGGAATATATTATACTTACTGTTGTTGGATCAAAAAGTTTTATTTTTGCCTTTCTTCAATGTTTTAGATGATGAACACAAGGAGCCAAACTCGTGCTCGTTCCACCTCTAGTGCTTCTTGGGAAGCCTCTCTGGAACGCATGGGGATACGGTTCAAGGATGAGGCCCATCGTGATCGCTTCAACAGGATCAAGAATCAAGAAGTGAAGACCACCAAGTGGGCTTGCCCCATTATATTGAATCAACTCGGTATTTCTGATGACTTCAATTTACTTTGCAATAGAGCTGGCCTGCAAAACTTTGTGTACAATGATGTACCTACTTATCGTCGCTTAACCATTGAATTTCAAAGTTCATTGCAAATCACCGTTAAACAATGGCAAGGAGAGGACACTATTTCTTTCTGTCTGATCAACAACAACTATACCTTAACATTAGATGAATGGTGCGCATGTTTTAATTTTCCAAACAATGATATTCATGCCTTACGCGCATCCTTTACTGGCTTAAGTCCTTCCCCTGAACAATACTATAATGGAATGAGTTTCACTACTAGAGTGAACAAGGGGAAGAATATTCAACATCCTGCAATTCACTATTTGTTCTATGTTATTGCTAACACCTTGCAGGCATGTAATGAGTTCATGAGACTCAACGAGGAGGACATCCTAGTCCCCACAAAGGCTGCTTACATCAACTGCAATCTGTCACTCAACTTGGGTGCCATCCTTGTGCGCTACCTGGAGCACCAAACCTCCCAAAGCCAAGGGCCAATCACAGGAGGAGGCGTCAGCACCATGCTTGCCATTGCCCTAGACATGAATCTAGGTGAGTTGCATCCCGTGCTAGGTGAGATAGGTGTTGTTTTCTCCACCTTGAGAGCATGTGGAATGCTCACTAGGAGAGGTGGTGTTTATTATCTGCATATTGCTGGAGCTGGGCGTCTCTACCCCGCTCCTTTGCCTAATGGTCTTTTCTCTATCGAGGAAGGATGTTTGATATATGAATTGCAGGTTGAGCAACACAAACCCGAGGAGGAGATTCCGTAAGAGAATGAGGACCTAGAAGAGGAGCAAGGAGTTCCTTACCAAGAGGATCAACCACAAACCCGGTTCGCCACATATCAAGATTTCCAAGGACTTGGAGGGACTATGGAGAGGATGCACAGCCTCTTTTTGAACCTCCGAGAATCAACTAGTAACCTCTAACTCAATTTGCAAACCGGAGTAATGACTTTTTCCCGCCACCACAATGATTTGAGGGCTTGCAAAAGCCTAAGCTTGGGGAAGTTTCCTCATGTATCTTTATTTGGCGTTCATTTGCTTTTATTTATTTCGAGGTTGCGTTTTTATTTGAGTTTATAAGCACTCATGTTGGTTTCCCCAACACTTTATTTTCTAAAGTTCTTTATTTTGCTTTCGAGATTTTCTAGCCGAGCTTTGCCGCCAATTTTCTATTCTTTAAATTCCCTCTCTTAAAAATCACAAAAAGATTTCTCCCTTTTTCTTTATTTTCCCTCTTTCTTTTCTTTCTGCCTCGAGGTCTTCATATGTTTGCAGGAGACTGATCGACTTCGAGTTTCCAAGAAGCAAATAAAAAAAGGAAGAGATAAGTGGAACCAAACATGAGAGGTATGCCTTATGGCTCCCCACTTTTGAAGTTTGAGAAACCCATGCTAGTTAGTAGTAAATGCCAAGATATTATATTGGTGGAGTGAGTCTTTGTATCGTAGTAAGATTTTTCGTTTGCATGGGTATTTAATTGGGTTCATTTTATTCCAGCTCTCGTAAATAACCAAGTCTTACCTAAAAATTGCTAAACAATCGTAATAATAAAAAGTCTCACAATTGAAGGCTTGGGTGTTGTAGTGCTTAATCTTGAAGGTTTATTTCTAGAGACACTCAACACCACTAAAAATGTTGATTGACTTGATAACTCTCTTTAAAAGGATTTGTTCGATTGAATTTATGTTTAGTGGTTTTTGTGAGCATGCCAAAGTTTGACTTGTTAATCATAAGAATAATATAGCTTTACGCGTGTTAAACTTCATGGGATGCCAACAACTGCGCTGGCCTATGAACGATCTTCATGGAGGAAACTCCTAGATTTCGGCTATGAGTTGATTAAACACTTGTAGCAGCAATGCTATAGTGGGTAAGATTCTTGGCACTCCCGGGTAGCTGTAATCATGATGGAATCACTCCTTTGGCTGTTATGAGAAATCATTATGCAAAAGGAACAAAAACCTTAGTAATGCCACGAGTGTCCATCACATCCTGATAAACTAATAAAAATCTTTGGCATGCTCTCAATTACTTAAAAACTGAAATTCTTGAAGGACAATGAATAGAAAGGTAGTGATTGAAAAGTCTTGATTTATTGATGTGGGAGAATTGAGATACTCTAGTGTATATGCTTTCATGACAGCTCTCACACTCTTAATTTATATGATTATGCTTTATTTATTTCAAAGGCAAGCCGATGAGTTGATTACATGATATGGATTAACGTTTACTCCTTTTGAATCATCCAGGCTAACAATAATTTTAGTGCACTATAAGGATGCATTAAAACTCGTATGATATGCTTGAAATTACTAAATCTATGCTGAAGTTTTTCAGATTTATGAAGTGGAGGAAACATAAGTCTATCAATCATGAGTAAGATCACCATCTTTTTATTTCAGTTTAAATGCTGAGTTCCTTTTTTATTTTTGGTTTTCTTGCTAGGGGACGATCAAGTTTAAGCTTGGGGAGGTTGATGGATCTGAAATATAGCCATCTACGTCCATATTTAAACAGGATATTATTCATAATTTTGATGAAATATCTCTCTAAACCCTGTCACTAATGCTAATATTCAGAGGGGTATGCAATCCTTTCTTTTATATTTTTCCTGCACAGATAATGTCGTTTAAAGGAGGGAATCACTACATTAAAGTAAAAGATACGAGATTTCCAACGACCAGAAGAAACTAGGAGCTGTAAGACGGAGGCAGACGCTTTAACGACCAACTATACGACCGGAGCAAAAATTCCAGCTGTATAGCTCCGGTCGTATAGTTGGCGCCGCCACCGTTAGGTCAAACATAACAACTTTCGTGAAGGGACCCCTATATAAAGAAGCCTCAGGCGACGAGAAAATAGGCCAGATCTCGCCACAAAGTCTCTGCCACAGATCACCAGCCGCCTCCAGATCTCAAAACCCTTCTCCATCTCCATAGCCATATTCCACCACTTGTAATAGTAGATCTCTCCTTCGATTGGAAACATTGTAAGACTATTGCTATCAATCTTTTGATTTTCATTACAATGTTTGTGATTGTTGATCTCATCTCTATGTGTGAGTAATTCTCCTTGGGCTAAGGGCCTTGGCCTAGCCATGTAGCAATTGTGCTTGTTATTTATCATAGATGGTATCATGTATTAGTTTGTATGACATGATGATTATTGTATCTTCTCTTGCCTCAATCCAAGGACTTGTCAGGTACCCAAGACCGTGAGGGTTGATCTAGGTATAGGGAGTATGAATAATGACTGATCTGTAGGTTGGGAACACTAGTGACAGAAGGGGTAGTATGGCTATATGTGAGGGATTTACTTGGTACCAACGGTGACATCACTATGAATATCATTATTCTCTTTCTTCTATGGATGAGACTAGTAGGTTATTCCTATAAGAGGTTGCGGAGGCAATAGCAATTATGGATGCACTTCCCACATATAATTTATCTTGCTCTAACAAGTACATGCATACTTTATTTCATCTTTTATTCACATCAGATGTTTTGCACAGCTACATGTGAAACCAAATGCCCTAGGCCCTCTCTCTCCATCATCGACAATAACAAAAAGACACAAGCTATTAGTCCGATAAAAACACAAAAGGAATTCTAAAACTCCCGAAGGTCCGTTAAAGTAACTTTACTACGCATTCGCTTCCCGAGGATTCGATAACCTAGGTCTACTAGGGAAAAAGAAGCTACACTACATCCGTAATCTAGATCGAAGGTATCAATGTTCAAAGTGAAATAAAGTATTGGTCTCCTCAAAGTTTTTTATGAGATTTTTTATGTACCATCTTATTTCCGAATGATCATGTCATAGTAAAAAATCCCAGAATACTTGAAAGTACTTTATGCTCATGTTTGTTCTGGTTAGATTTCCAATTCTAAAAATGCCACCTTCGGGTATAAGTCTAGATTTTTTAAGTCTATACTTGGGTTTTTGTCTGTTTGCTGGATGCGGGTATTTTCCGAGTAGTGAATTGTTGGTACTAGAAGCCGGCTTTGATTCTGGGTTTAAACTGGTTTAACAATTGAGCTCCATTGCTCGGCAAAATTTTGATGCCTAAGGTTTGCTGGCCCATGAAAGGGACAAGGCGGAAAGCCAGATAAACGATAAGTGTAGACAGAATAAGTGCTTAAGTATTTTTCGAGCACAATAAATAAAAAATCCAAAAGTGCTAAAAGAGTAAATCATAAGTTCTTACAATCTTAGAACAAGCAAAATAATATCCTACTTATTACAATCAGATTGTTTTTTAGAATAACACATTGTTTTTCTGTATATTCTACGATGCAGGTGGAGACGAAGCAGTTGCTCACTCACCAGAAACATCACCCATATCACCTCGATATCTTTCCGAGACGAGTATGTCAGACTCAATCTGCTTGTCGTCTTCAGAAGCTTCAGCAACTTCTTCTCTTGGGGGAGGTGGCACTTCAACGGGCGTGACGAACGGCTCATCATAGCTGGTCAGCTTGGCCACACGAGAAGCGTATCTAGCACGAGCATCCCAGATCTCTTTGATGTTTTGTGGCTTGCCGTCTTCATCAACAATTGAATAACCCTTGGTAACTTGCCATATTTCCATGCTTCCATGGTGGCTCATTACCATTGTTAGGGAATTTTGTGCCGCTGTGTGTGCATACGACATGTTCCAATCCTTGACAAGCTTGGGCATATCCTTCCCCTTGTCTCGTAGCTCAAAGGCTGACATTGAGTTCAAGCCGGAGAGCTGGACGGATTCACCAATTTCCTCCAAAGATTGGCGGAAGTTGTGGATCAGGTCCCCAACAGCGACAAGCCGGCTGGTACGAGACTCGGATGAAGATGCATCAAGATTATTGAGAGGACCTGAAGATAAGAGAACAATGTCAATGATATATCCGAGTATACATAGTCAGAAAAACAATAACTCAGAGATAGCAAACTTACCAAAGATAGCATCATCTACTTTGGTCTTCTCCTCACGAAGACTTTGGAGTTCATTCCGAAGAGGTTCGGAGGTATCCTTCTCCCTATCCAAAGCATTTTGCAAGTCCAAAATTATTTTTTCTTGTTTGGCTATGGTGTAGTCACGCGCCTCAGTAGCATGATTAATGTATTCAAGAACACTAGCGATGTTGGTGTAACATCCCAAAACTTTAATCAAGGTTATCAAGATCCAAATCACCCAATTTAGGGTTAACAAAAACTTTTGATTATTAAAACAATTAGGAATGCATATGTGTGTTGCATTAATATAGAATTGTTTTAAATTGCCATGTTTGTTTGTTCTAATGGTTGTAAAATGATTCTAAGGTGAATGCCACATCATCTTGATCATTCCCAAGCAAAATCGAAAGGAAAAGAAATCAAATAAGATTAATAAAGGCAAATGGTCACTTTTTCCATTCTAATCCACTAGGTCACTTTAGGTGTTCCTAGAACTCAAAGTCCAACAGAAACATTTATGAACCTTTGCACCCCTTGCTAGTACAAGTAAAGATCTACCAAGGCCCACTTTGTGATCCTACAAAAACATTTAAACACTAAATTTAAATGGCATTTGAATATAGAGTCAAGTGTAGGTGCATAGATCCCACTTTTTCAAAAACCACTCAAATGAGTTCAACTTGACAATCCCAAGAAACCATAGATGCTCAAGCATAGGACCAACAACTCCACCAAAAATCTTTGCAAAATTCAAAACTTTTGTTCTTGCGACCATTGTGTCGAATAGTTGGCAGGCAAATAAAATCTGCCTAACTATCACTATTTGTGATCAAAGCATTGTCGAGCCATTTCGTTTAATTCTTGTCCCCTAGTCTCCCCTAGCTCTAACCAAGCCAGCACCAAGCTACCATTTAGCCTGGAGTAGCAGTAGCGCTCCGCCCATTCTTGGTCACCGCCGGCCGAGCGTGGGCAACGCGTCAGCGATAGCACTGTGCCAATCCACCAAGCCCCTAGCTCCGCCGAACCTTACCGCCGCCCATGGTCCCTTCCCCAAGCCTTGCCGGCCCCTGGACCAGCGAGGAAAGCTCGCACCCACGGCCTTTGCACCGTGCCTTGCTCACGCTAGACCGCCGTCCCCGACAGGCCCGCACAAGCCGCGCCTTGACCCCATCTTGCACACGCCGCTCCACCTTAACCCCAACACACTCCTAGACAACCCCTCTTCCCGCTGCGCGACCAGCAGCCGCCGTGAACCTCGTCGAGCACCGCCTCTTCCACGCAGAGCATCGCCCTTTCCCGACCAAACGCCACCGCCCCTAGCATCGCCTTTACGTCGTAGCTGACCGCCAGGAGGCAAGCCACCGTCCGCCTACTCCTCCCATGCCTCTAGCGCCCTGTACCGTCGTCCCTGACGAGCTCACCGTCGCCCTCACGGTCTCCCCGTCGAGCCTATATAAGGAGCCCTCCCCAGCACCATTTCCTCACACCACTCAAATCCCTCTCTCTCAGAACCATCCCACCCCATCGCTGGAGCCGCTCGAGCAGCAGTTCACCGGAATAGCGCTGGAGTTCGCCATAGCAGAGAAGGAAAGGGGCCCGTCGATTTCGTCCAACCCAGGAGCCGCCGCGACCTCGCCTGAGTCTGCCGTCATCTCCTTGTTCGATCGCCCCCATCGCCACGTTAACTGGAGCCCTGGTAAGCCCCCATTGCACCCCCACCGAGCTGCTAGGGTTCCGTCTCGCCGGCGACCTGTCCGTCGTCGATGACGAACCACCACCGTCGATCTAGGTTCTAATCGTGCGGTCCACATCGCCCCATACCGCTTCGCGCTAGAAGAGCCGCTGACATGCGGGACCCCCTGTCAGCCATCCTCTGCGCCGTGGAGTGTGATTGGGCCAGCCCGTTAGTGTTCCCACGCTGGCCCTAGAATTCAAAATTAGGATTTTCTATTTAAACTTAATCTAGTTTCTGTCCACTAGTTTGAAAATCAATTCAAAAAGTTCTGCTGTGCCAAATGACATGATTCCAATTTTGTTGGAAATATAATTTATATCTCTATCCAAGCCCGTTGGATTTAAATCAATTAGAGTTATAGATCATCTATAGCAAAAATAACAAAACCGAGACCTTTCTACATTCAAACATTTTTCAAAAATCAACCCTAATAGCTTTTGAGTTGATTCCAACTCTAAAAAATCACATTTGATAATACTTATATGAATATGTAATAATATTTAGGTTTGCATATAGTGACTTTGGACTAGTACCAAAATAATGCTATATAGGCATTTCTAGTCACTTTAAATCATTAAATATTAATCTTAAACTTTATAAAAATGTGATCCAACATTTAAATCACATTCCCATGTATTACAATATGTGGTGAGGACATGTGTCCACATGATCCCATATTTTAAATGGAGAATATTAAATCTTAGTTAATTTCAATGAGTAGAAATTACTTTTGTCAAATAAAAATAAATGCGACTAGTTCATTAAAAGCTTGTGATGTTTGTGATGATACTAGATCATGAAATATGTGCCTTAGCGTGCTAAATAGACTAGTTAAGTATTGTTTGGTGATTGTGTATCCCGTATGTATTTATAGACGATAGTACCGACCAAGTCTACGAGGAGGAGGAGTTCTACCCCGAAGAAGAAGAGGAGAATTTCAACCACTGCACCAACCAAGGCAAGCTATTGTTAGCAAGCTAGAACTAAGCAAGTTAACACTTGCCCCCTTAACTTGAGCAAATGCATTAGGCATGCTTTGGTTATACCTTTTCATTTATACTCAACCCAAGTTTTACTTACAAGTTTTACCTTTTGCTTTACCAAAGTTTCTTTACTTTTAGTAATGCTTTGTGAGATTTTAGAAAGTAGTTTAGATAGCATAAAGAGTATAAAACTTGGCCTATACTAGATGTCATTCTATGGCATGATATTGAGGTTAGCATCCCACCTTAGTGAACACTCTTAACTTAGTGATTAGAGCTAAACCAAAAACTTGATCACTTTAGATGGGAATACTTGGTGAAAATGCTTATGAAAACCTTGGAATGATCTGTCATTCTATTGAGATGTTTTGACATGTGTTGAGAAACACCAATGGTTTGTGATGATGAAAATGTTGAGGCATGAGCCTTAGCCCCTTTTTCAAAAACTGATGGTTGGGTTCGGATGCGATATCATTCCAATTTTACCGTACAACCATAATACCTGAATTGGGTAAGGCTTAGCCGGAAGTTTATATGCATTAGTATGAGTTCCCTCATGGGAGAGGTTTAAGCTGAGGATACCTCTCAATGTTGTCCACCTATGCAGTGCCTAGGATGGCAGATGGCCATGGCTGGGAGGCCAAGCTCATAGGAGAGGTGCTTATACTAGATTGTGTAAAGGAAAGGTTATGTTTGATTATCTGCATACTAAGTATGATGATTCAGGGTTATCCCTGATAGATGTATCGGATTTTGTGGTGAAAGTGTACCACCTCTGCAGAGTGTCAAACTATTGAATAGTCAGCGTCATGATTATGGACGATTGAGTGGCCATACTGTTCCGTTGTCAGATGTTTTCAAAATGGCTTATGAAATGAATTGTGACATGACTTGACCACAACATGGTTGTGACTATGATAACTAAGTTCCCACTTAGGTGATTTAGAAATTTATTTTATCTTTCTTTGTTTCTGAACTCAACTTAGGTTTCAAACTTAACTTTACAAATAAACTTAGAGTTTAGCATTCCTACTAGAACTACCTTACTTGTTAGTAATAGTTTGTGAGTACTTAAATAGTACTCATGGTTTTGTCACTGGCTATTCCCGTGGCTAGACAATGAGGAGGACTATCCAGAAGAAGGACAGTAGGACGGCTACGAAAACTAGGATCATCTCCCATCGTCAGCATTTCCTGTGACACTGAAGATGGATCCCACCGCTACGCTATTTATTCCGCTACTTGTTTGTACTAAGACTAGATCATGAGATCCTTTATTTGTGTAAGACCTTATTATAGTTTGTAATGGATGATGTACTGTGATATCCAATCTATTATGTCTCGCAAAAATGGTAATCCTGGGATTGCGATGTAAGGCATAACAGGCATCTGTGATTAAAAATCCGAGTGTTGACAAGTTGGTATCAGAGCCATCCTGACCATAGGAGACCCTAGTTAGAATGGATGTCCGAACAAAAACTTAGTTTCAAAACCAAAGTAAGTATTTGTGAAAATCTATTTCCCCTCTTACCCTTGAGATTCTTTCAAAAAAATACATGTTCCTCAAAATTCTTACATTGCTACATAAAATTTGACACACTTGATCACCTCACTAACTTTCTCATCCTAAACCCTTATAGATGGAAGTTCAGTACTGCAAGTTCTACCAGTTGGGCAACGGAGGCCAACTGATCTTCGAGAGGGATCTTGATGCACCTTTTGAGTACCTTGAGCGTCCGCATCAGGAATTCTTAGGAGCTCAACTCAATGGTCCCCTAGGAGGAGATTTACAATGGCTAGTAGTTGCTAATCTTCGAGGCAAGATGGAGGCACCACTTTCTGAGAAGATTCAATTCACCGTGAGAGAGAACAACTGGCTAGACAGATTAGCCAGGGTAATGCATGAAGCTCTCGCTCGTCTTTGCGCACAGAATGTCAACTTGATCCAGGGAACTCACTTTCCTCACTATGCAAGGCGTGATTCAATGGGAATGCATCTGGAAATGCCAAGTCACCCGGAGTTTAAGCGTCAAGTGGAGAACCTCGACTTCCTACTGTATGACAGATAGAAGGAATTGGCAATGCTCGAGAGTTCGCCAACCACAACCTTGCCATTGCTGCCCAGAAGGCCCAAACTTTCTCACTGCTCATCAAGGATCGTCAGTCACTTCGCCGTTAACGCGCAAAGAAGGATCGCACCATCGACCGTCTTCGCAAGAAGGTGGCCGACCTCGAGAAGACCATCAAGGAGCAAGAATCTCAACTTGCAGCAAAAGAAGAAGAGGAGGATGGTGAAGACATCCAGGGGGATATTCACTCGTACCTCAGCAATGATGATGACTATCTGGAGGATGATGCCATGGACTTCTACACCGATGATGATGACTCCGACTTCATCGATTATGAGTAGATGCTTTAGAGCACTATCGTAGGAAGGAGTTGTATCGGTCCCATTGTATCTTAGCTTACAGAATGGTTCTTAAAACCATCTGTTTTCCTTTTGTTGTGGTGTGCGTGTGTTTGTATCGTGTGCTTTGCTTGAATGAATGAAAAGAAGTTAGTTTGCAAAACCTGAGTCAAACTCAAAGTTTTAGCTTTGAAACCAAAACCATAAACCTTAGAACTTCCCCTCTTACCCCTTGATCTATCTCAATCTTCAGATGACTCGTGGAAACCAAGGAGGGAGCAGCTCATCGCAGGACCCAATGCTGCAGATTCTGCAGACACTCATTGCAGACCGTGAAGCTAGTAGGGCAGAGCGCCAAGCAAATCTAGCCACACTGCAGCAGATCACCCAGATGGCTCACAATAATCAGGGCCATGGAAATCAGGATCATCATGGATCCAAACTCAAAAACTTCTAGAATACCAATCCCCCTATCTTTAGCAAGTCTGAAGACCCGCTGGTTGCTGATGATTGGTTATAGACCATGGAGAATAACTTAGAAGTCGCCGGAGTGGATGCCAACAAGAAAGTTCTGTTTGCCACCCACTATCTGGCAGGAGATGCAGGAGCATGGTGGAACAACACCCGCACAATGAACCACGGTCAAGTGATGACATGGGAAGCTTTCAAAGTCAAGTTCAGCCGCACCCATGTGCCACATGGTTTAGTCACCCGAATGAGAGATGAATTCAGAGAACTAAAGCAAGGCAGAATGACTATAGTGGAGTACCGTGACAGATTCTTGTCCCTCGCCAGGTATGCACCTGATGAAATCAACACTGAAGCCAAGAAGAAGGAGAGATTCTTGAACGGACTGCATGATGAGATGCAGACGGTGCTAGTCAACATCCGTTTCGAGGATCTCGAAGAGCTAGTCGACTCTGCCATTCAGATGGAAGGGAAGATTAATCAAGCGAACGACAACTGCAAACGTCAGATGATGCACCAAGATGGATCCAACAGTCACCAGAAGTATCGTCCCAACCCGTCTGCAGGATATGCCCTGTGGAACAATCGACCCCCAATGTCTCGTCTGAGCTACCCCAACCATAGCGGAGGAAATGTGAAGTCCGAAGGAAACAACAACCACCACCCCGACAACTCCAACAATTTCAACCGTGCACCGCCCAAGTCCAACAACAACAACAACACTGCCCCGAGGACTGGAAGCAATGCCGTGCCCGTGGTAGCAAAAGACAAGTCTCAGATTACTTGTTTCGAGTGTGGAGTGAAGGGTCACTACTCCAATGAGTGTCCCAAGAAGATGGCCGCCACTGCCAATGTGAATGCCCCAGCTCAACAACAGCGTCGTGTTCAGCCCAGAAGAAGATTCGCCCCAGGGAACCCTCACAACCGCAACGACCGTCTCTTCCACATGAACGCCGAAGAAGCCCAAGAAGAGCCAGATGTCGTGATGGGTATGTTTTCTGTCAACTCAGTATTAGCAAGAGTGTTGTTTGATTCTAGAGCATCGCACTCATTTATTACCAAAGAATTTGCATGCACTAGTAAGATTCACCCAACCAACTTGAAGCATGTCATGATAGTTCAAATACCTGGTTCAACCACAAAAGCTAGAAAAATTTGCAAAGTTGTACCTATCATAATACATGGGATAGATTTTTATGCAAATCTAATAGTACTTGGAACCAAAGGTTTGGAAGTAGTACTAGGAATGGATTGGATGTCGAAGCATAAAGGATTGATCGACTGTGCCAAGAAAGCCATCACCATGACCAGTAGCTCTGGAGTATCAGTAGAGCATATATCTGAAACCTTTCCCCATCAATTCAAATGCAACAAGAGTCTAGCCCTACCCACCATTGACCAAGTCAGAGTAGTCTGTGAATACCCTGATGTATTCCCAGATGAATTGCCCGGTATGCCCCCGGATCGGGATATTGAGTTCATTATCGAACTAATTCCTGGAACCGGACCCATAGCTCAGAGACCCTATAGCATGAACCCATCAGAGTTAGTGGAACTGAAGAAGCAACTGGATGCTATGCTGGAGAAAGGCTTGATTCAACCAAGCGCATCGCCATGGAGATCTCCTCTGTTGTTCGTCGACAAGAAAGATGGAGGCAACCATTTGTGCACAGATTACAGGAAGCTGAATGATGTCACCATCAAGAACAAGTACCAATTGCCAAAGATAGAGGATTTGTTCGATCAGTTGACTGGTGCCAGAGTGTTCTCTAAGATTGACCTTAGGACTAGTTATCACCAACTTAAGATTCGTGCAACGGATATTCCAAAGACCGCCTTTACCACCAGATATGGATTGTATGAGTATACAGTCATGTCTTTTGGATTAACCAATGCTCCCGCTTATTTCATGAATCTCATGAATAAGATCTTTATGAATTTTTTGGATAAGTTTGTCGTTGTGTTTATTGATGATATTCTTATCTACTCCAAGTCAGAAGAAGACCATGAGCAACATCTGAGAATCATCCTTGAAACCCTTAGAGAGCATCAGTTGTATGCCAAGTTCAACAAATGTGAGTTTTGGCTAAAAGAAGTAGGATTCCTCGGACATATTGTGTCTGCCAGAGGAGTCGCTGTTGATCCCACCAAAATCAAAGACGTTGAAGAATGGGAAGCCCTAACCACTCAAACCCAAGTCCGTGCATTTCTCGGATTAGCGAGATATTACTGCAAGTTTGTAGAAGGATTTTCGAGCATCGCAAGACCCATGACCCAATTGTTTAAGAAGGACAAGAAGTTTGAATGGACCAACAAATGTGAAGCAAGTTTCCAAGAGCTCAAGAAGAGACTAATTTCAGCCCCAATATTGATCATGCCAGATATCAAGAAGCCGTTTGATGTGGATTGTGATGCATCCAAGATTGGTCTCGGGTGTGTATTGTTGCAAGAAGGCAAAGTCATCGCATATCTGTCTCGACAATTGAAGCAGCATGAGCAGAACTACCCCACCCATGATCTTGAACTAGCAGCTGTAGTGTTAGCTTTGAAGACATGGCGTCATTATCTTATGGGTAATCGCTGTGAGATTTACTCAGATCACAAAAGCTTGAAGTATATTTTCACTCAGAAGGAGCTGAATATGAGGCAAAGGAGATGGATAGAGTTAATCAAGGATTATGACCTTGACATTCACTATCACCCCGGCAAAGCCAATGTGGTAGCGGATGCTCTTAGCAGATTGCCGTGTAGGTTAAACACCATGATCAAGGAGAAGCAACCAAGTTTGCATGAAGAGTTGGAGTAGTTTCGAGCTGAGCTAGTTAGCAAAGGATTTTTAGCTAGCATTGAACTTCAACCCATTTTGATTAGCCAAATCAAGGAAGCCCAGAAGGGAAATGCAAGTATCGACGGAATCAAACGTCGTATTGGTAAAGGAAAGGTACCTAGATTCACCGAAGACAAAGAAGGAGTTCTGTGGTACAAAGGACGTATCTGTGTGCCGGCAGATTCGGAGCTGAAGCAAGTTATCATGCAAGAAGCTCATGATACTCTTTAGTCTATCCACCCCGGAGGAACAAAGATGTATCAGGATTTGAAGGAGCAATTTTGGTGGCACAAGATGAAGAGAGAAATCGGAAGCTACATCGCCAAGTGTGATATCTATCAAAGAGTCAAAGCGGAACATCAGAGACCCGCAGGACCGTTGCAACCATTGTAGATTCCAGAATGGAAATGGGATTCCGTCGGAATGGACTTCATCACCGGTTTGCCTACTTCTATTAGGGGAAATGACTCAATCTGGGTCATCGTTGATAGACTGTCCAAGGTAGCTCATTTTATACCTGTCAAGACAACCTACTAGAGTTCGAAGCTAGCAGAGTTGTACATTGCTAGAATCGTCAGTTTGCATGGACCCCCTGAGCCCATAGTATCGGATCGAGGAACCCAATTTACCTCGAGATTTTGGCAGAAAGTCCAAGAAGGATTAGGAACCAAGTTGAATTTCAGCATAACTTATCACCCGCTGACCGATGGACAGACGGAAAGAGTCAACCAAATCTTAGAAGATATGTTGAGAGCTTGTGTGTTAGAGTATGGATCAAAATGGGAAGATTGCCTGCCTTTCGCAGAATTCTCATACAACAACAGTTATCAAGCCAGTTTGGAAATGGCCCCATTTGAGTTCTTATATGGAAGAAAGTGCCTTACCCCTTTGAATTGGTCACAAGTAGGAGAGAGTCAGATTTTTGGACCCGACATCCTACGAGAAGCCGAAGAGAAGGTTCACAAAGTCCACGAGCACCTCAAGACCGCCCAATCCAGACAGAAGAGTTATGCTGACAAGAGAAGGAGAGACCTGACTTTCAATTTTGGATATTTTGTGTATCTCAAAGTTTCACAATTAAAGGGAACACAACATTTTAGTCTAAAAGGAAAGTTAGCCCCCAGATATATCGGACCCTTCAAAATTCTGAATCATCGAGGAGAAGTATCGTATCAACTGGAACTGCCCGAGGAGATGTCAGCCATCCATGATGTGTTCCACATCTCGTTACTTCGCAAATGCGTAGAGGTGCCAGAGAAGACCGAAGTTTTCAAGAACATCGATCACCGAGCTGTTGATATCAACCAGGATCTGACGTATCGTGAAGTGCCCATCCGTATCTTGGAGGAAGCTTACAGAACCACCAGGACCCGAAGTATCAAATTTCTCAAGATCCAATGGAGCAACCATACCAAAGAAGAAGCCACTTGGGAACGACAAGATTACATTAGGACTGAGTTTCCAGATATCTTTAGTTCCTAGTTTTCTTTCTTAAATCTCGGGACGAGATTTTGTTTAAGGGGGAAGGTTTGTAACATCACAAAACTTTAATCAAGGTTATCAAGATCCAAATCACCCAATTTAGGGTTAACAAAAACTTTTTATTATTAAAACAATTAGGAATGCATATATGTGTTGCATTAATATAGAATTGTTTTGAATTTCCATGTTTGTTTGTTCTAATGGTTGTAAAATGATTCTAAGGTGAATGCCACATCATCTAGATCATTCCCAAGAAAAATCCAAAGGAAAAGAAATCAAATAAGATTAATAAAGGCAAATGGTCACTTTTGCCATTTTAATCCACTAGGTCACTTTAGGTGTTCCTAGAACTCAAAGTCCAACAGAAACATTTATGAATCTTTGCACCCGTTGCTAGTACAAGTAAAGATCTACCAAGGCCCACTTTGTGATCCTACAAAAACATTTAAACACTAAATTTAAATGGCATTTGAAAATAGAATCAAGTGTAGGTGCATAGATCCCACTTTTTCAAAAACCACTCAAATGAGTTCAACTTGACAATCCCAAGCAACCACAGATGGCTCAAGCATAGGACCAACAACTCCACCAAAAATCTTTGCAAAATTCAAAACTTTTGTTCTTGCAGCCATTGTGTCGAATAGTTGGCAGGCAAATAGAATTTGCCTAACTATCACTATTTGTGATCAAAGCATTGTCGAGCCAATTGGTTTAATTCTTGTCCCCTGGTCTCCCCTAGCTCTAACCATGCCAGCACCAAGCTACCATTTAGCCAGGAGCAGCAGTAGCGCGCCGCCTGTTCTTGGTCGCTGCCGGCCGATCGTGGGCAACGCGCCAGCGACATCGCCGCGCCAATCCAGCAAGCCCCTAGCTCCGCCGAACCCTACCGCCACCCACGGTCCCTTTCCCGAGCCTTGCCAGCCCCTGGACCACCGAGGAAAGCTCGCGCCCACCGCCTCTGCACCGTGCCCAGCTCACGCCAGAGCGCCGTCCCCGACAGGCCCGCACAAGCCGCGCCTCGACCCCAGCTTACCTTAACCCGCACTCCCACCTAACCCCAGCCCCTCTTCCGCTGGCGACAGTAGTTGTGGAACCTCGTCGAGCACCGCCTCTTCCACGCAGAGCATTGCCCTTTCCCGACCAAACGCCACCACCCCTAGCATCGCCTTTACGTCGTAGCTGACCGCCAGGAGGCAAGCCACCATCCGCCTACTCCGCCCATGCCTCTAGCGCCCTGTACCGTCGTCCCTGACGAGCTCACCGTCGCCCTCACAGTCTCCCCGTCGAGCCTATATAAGGAGCCCTCGCCGGCACCATTTCCTCACACCACTCAAATCCCTCTCTCTCAAAACCATCCCACCTCATCACTGGAGCCGCTCGAGCAGCAGTTCACCGGAATTGCACCGGAGTTCGCCATAGCAGAGAAGGAAAGGGGCCCGTCGATTTCGTCCAACCCAGGAGCCGCCGCGACCTCGCCTGAGTCCGCCGTCATCTCCTTGTTTGATCGCCCCCATCGTCACGTTAACTGGAGCCCTGGTAAGCCCCCATTGCACCCCCACCGAGCTGCTAGGGTTCCGTCTCGCCGGCGACCTGTCCGTCGTCGACGACGAACCACCACCGTCGATCTAGGTTCTAATCGTGCGGTCCACATCGCCCCGTACCGCTTCGCGTTAGAAGAGCCACTAACATGCAGGACCCCCTGTCAGCTGTCCTCTGCGCCACAGAGTGTAACTGGGCTGGCCCGTTAGTGTACCCGCGTTGTCCGTAGAATTCAAAATTAGGATTTTCTATTTAAACTTAATCTAGTTTCTGTCCACTAGTTTGAAAATCAATTTAGAAAGTTCTGCTGAACCAAATGACATGATTCCAATTTTGTTGGAAAGATAATTTAAATCTCTATACAAGACCGTTGGATTTAAATCAAATAGAGTAATAGATCATCTATAGCAAAAATAACAAAACAGAGACTTTTCTACATTCAAACATTTTTCAAAAATCAACCCTAATAGCTTTTGAGTTGATTCCAACTCTCAAAAATCACATTTGGTAATACCTATCTGAATATGTAATAATATTTAAGTTTGCATGAGTGACTGTGGACTTGTACCAAAATAATGCTATATAGGCATTTCTAGTCACTTTAAATCATTAAATATTAATCTTAAACTTTATAAAAATGTGATCCAATATTTAAATCACATTCCCATGTATTACAATATGTGGTGAGGACATGTGTCCACATGATCCCATATTTTAAATGGACAATATTAAATCTTAGTTAATTTCAATGAGTAGAAATTACTTTTCTCAAATAAAAATAAATGAGATTAGTTGATTAAAAGCTTGTGATGTTTGTGATGATACTAGATCATCAAATATGTGCCTTAGTGTGCTAAATAGAATAGTTAAGTATTGTTTGGTGATTGTGTATCCCGTATGTATTTATAGACGATAGTACCGACCAAGTCTACGAGGAGGAGGAGTTCTACCCCGAAGAAGAAGAGGAGAATTTCAACCACTGCACCAACCAAGGCAAGCTATTGTTAGCAAGCTAGAACTAAGCAAGTTAACACTTGCCCCCTTAACTTGAGCAAATGCATTAGTCATGCTTTGGTTATACCTTTTGATTTATACTCATCCCAAGTTTTAC
This sequence comes from Avena insularis, assembly GCA_023614405.1. Taxonomy (NCBI): domain Eukaryota; kingdom Viridiplantae; phylum Streptophyta; class Magnoliopsida; order Poales; family Poaceae; genus Avena; species Avena insularis. Next base: position 356,532,211 of record CM042692.1, on the reverse strand, counting down.
TTACAAGTTTTACCTTTTGCTTTACCAAAGTTTCTTTACTTTTAGTAATGCTTTGTGAGATTTTAGAAAGTAGTTTAGATAGCATAAAGAGTATAAAACTTGGCCTATACTAGATGTCATTCTATGGCATGAGATTGAGGTTAGCATCCCACCTTAGTGAACACTCTTAACTTAGTGATTAGAGCTAAACCAAAAACTTGATCACTTTAGATGGGAATACTTGGTGAAAATGCTTATGAAAACCTTGGAATGATGAGTCATTCTATTGAGATGTTTTGACATGTGTTGATAAACACCAATGGTTTGTGATGATGAAAATGTTGAGGCATGAGCCTTAGCCCCTTTTAAAAAAACTGATGGTTGGGTTCGGATGCGATACCATTCCAATTTTACCGTACAACCATAATACCTGAATTGGGTAAGGCTTAGCCGGAAGTTTATATGCATTAGTATGAGTTCCCTCGCGGGAGAGGTTTGAGCTGAGGCTACCTCTCAATGTTGTCCACCTATGAGGTGCCCAGGATGGCAGATGGCCATGGATGGGAGGCCAAGCTCATAGGAGAGGTGCTTATACTAGAGTGTGTAAAGGAAAGGTTATGTTTGATTATCTGCATACTAAGTATGATGATTCAGGGTTATCCCTGATAGTTGTATCGAATTTTTTGGTGAAAGTGTACCACCTCTGTAGAGTGTCAAACTATTCGAATAGCCGCGTACGCGGTTATGGACAGTTGGAGTGGCCATATTGTTCCGTTGTCAGATGTTTACAAAATGGCTTATGAAATGAATTGTGACATGACTTGACCACAACATGGTTGTGACTATGATAACTAAGTTCCCACTTAGGTGATTTAGAACTTTATTTTATCTTTCTTTGTTTCTAAACTCAGCTTAGGTTTCAAACTTAACTTTACAAATAAACTTAGAGTTTAGCATTCCTACTAGAACTACCTTACTTGTTAGTAATAGTTTGCGAGTACTTAAAGAGTACCCATGGCTTTGTCCCTGGCTATTCCTGTGGCCAGACTATGAGGAGGACTATCCAGAAGAAGAACAGCAGGACGGCTACGACAACTAGGATCATCTCCCATCACAAGATTGCTGTGACCGAAGATGGAGCCTACCGCTACGCTATTTATTCCGCTACTTGTTTGTACTAAGACTGGATCATGAGATCCTTTATTTGTGTAAGACCTTATTATGGTTTGTAATGGATGATGTACTGTGATATCCAATCTGTTATGTCTCGCAAAAATGGTAATCCTAGGATTGCGATGTATGGCATAACAGGCTTCTGGGATTAAAAATCCGGGTGTTGACAGTTGGTCTCATGATCTACTTTGAGTTTTTCCATCTCAACACGCAAGTAAGTATTCTCCACCTCTAAGACTTTATAATCTTCAGCTCGCTCAATTATTTTGCAAGACTGTTTCACAAGTTCTAGAAATAACAAGAAAATGAGGTCGAATAAATATTTGGCTATGATTCAAAAAACAGACTATCAAAGTGAAGCTCAAAATGCTTACCTTCAGCTTCATTCTTTGCAACTTTAAGTTGCGCATTTTCAAGTCGGAGAGATCTGAACTCGCTCTCTCCGCTTATTGCAAATATTCTTCAACAAATCCTGGTTATAAGCATTAACTTTTTGTAAGTCAGAATGTTAACCAGAGTCAGAAATCTACTAAGACTCGGGCTAATATTTTAAATAAGTTAAATATCATCTTGAGCCTTGGGGGGCTATATTGGTTTATTCTTTGGCATCCTATAAAAGCATGAATCTGGATTCCTGTCCAACTTCATGCTTGGAGGCTAGAGGATATGATATGAAATATAATAAAAAGAGTCAAATTATGACTTACATAATGCTCATGAGTCAATTTGTTGAGGCTCATGTTCACCCCAGAAGAAACCTTCTCAGCGAGAGTAAGAGGAATCATTGGTTGTGGTGGGGCCACACCAGCCTTCAACTTCTCGTCGTGAAGATGAACTTGGTCAAGAAGATCGACAATTTTGATGTCCTCAGCTTCTTGCGCCTCCTCCTCCGCTGTGATAATCCGAGTCTCCAAGCAATGGAGAGCCAGCTTCTAGATCTCTTCTATGCTCTTCCGAGTAAGGCCAAGTTTGGCAATACCCGGATTCAACAGAAGGTTCTCCACGAAGGTCTCAGCCAAGGGATCATTACCCTTTGTGGGTTCACTCTTATCAAGTCCTGAGTCTCCCATGGTGACGTTGGTCTATGAACCAAGGTTCGATGGCTCTGAAGAATGAGCCAAACATCTTCAACATGTGGAGGGGAGGTACCCTCCGGTGCTAATAATGTCCTTGGGGTAGGCGTCGGAGGCGAGGAAACATGTGAAACCAGAGTCAACTTCTGCTGGTGCAAAGTCTTCCCCGGTTTTCCTTTTCCCTTGCCCTTGGAAATTGTTTTAGCACTGGATGGTAACATAGTAAGATCATTGCAATTCAGGAAGAATAAGAGTTAATATACAGAACCTTGTAAGGAAGTTTACCTCTTTACAACAGGCACTTTTGGAGTGCCCACTATAACAATCAGAGTTTTGCACTTCCAGGTAAGAGCCTCCAGCAATAATTCGAGATCTTCATCCTCCTGAGGAACCGAGTCCTTAGGCGGATATTGAAGGGAATATGCCCGAGAGGCAATAATAAAATGGTTATTATCTTATTCCATGTTGATGATAAATGTTTATTTTACATGCTATAATTGTATTAATTGGAAACGTTAATACATGTGTGTTTAATAAACAAAATACAAAGTTCCTAGTAATGCCTCTCATATAAACTAGCTCGTTGATTAACAAGATGATCAAGGTTTCTTGATCATGGACATTGGATGTTGTTAATACCGAGGTCACAACATTGGTGGAATGATGTGATGAACATTCATCCGAAGTATAGCATTACGATCAAAGTCATTATGTTTATATTGCTATAACATCATACGAAGTAATCCTAGTCCTTAGACCATGAGATCATGTTAATCACTAACACCATAAGAGTATCTTGATAACATTAAACATCACACCGTAATAGGGTGACTATAAAGGTGGGTTCAGTGTTATGAAGGTGTTATGTAGAGGCTCATGGATCAAGAGTGGGATTTGTCCATCCCGATGACGGATAGATATACTCAGGGCCCTCTTGGTGATATCACATTAAAATAGCTTGCAAGCAAGTGATGTGATCACTAGAATGTTATATCACGGGAACGAGGAAAGAGTGCATGTCGGTAATGAGATCAAACTAGGTATTTGGATATCGATGATCGAATCTCGGACATGTAATATATCGCGAGACAAAGGGATTTAGTTACGACATTAAAGGTTCACACGATCACAAGAGTCATCGTTGAATGTGTGGGAGTCAGTACGGATCTCCAGGTCCCGTTGCTGATTATTGATCGGAGAGGGGGTCTCGATCATGTCTGCATTATTCGTGAACCATAGGGTAACACACTTAAGGGATACCGACACCATTTGGAGCAAATATATTTCAGATAAAGATTTAAGAAAGCACTGGAATCATTTCGATGGAAACCGGAATTGTTTCGGGTGAAATTGCTAAAAGTTGTTCTGCATGTGATATTGAAATGTTGCAGGGAGTTTTATGTGAATGTTTGTTAATTAAACTAATTAACAAAATTCTGAATAAAATAAATAAAAGTGTTTTATTTAAAATTTGGTGGACATTAAATGCAAAGTGAGTGGAGTTGAAATTGATGTGAGTGGGCTTAGTGGAAGCTCCACCCACATGAATGAGGGAGAGGTGGGGGCACCCACCATGGCCGGCCAACCATGGCCTTGGGGATGTGCCCCCTCCCCTATAAAAGGATCCCCATGGCTCATCTCCTCTGGCCACACCTCCTCATGAAGGTTCTCTTCTCCCTCTAGTTATTCCCCATGGTCTCGGATTAGCGAGATACATGTTCCCGGTGGCTTTATCTAGAAAGGAGTTACTGCTTCCGCTGCTTTACTGGAGCGAGGGACGGAGGTTGTCAGGGTACCAGACATGTGTGCAATCACGGATGCACCGCTGCTTTGCGATGCTGGACTTGGTGGTGCTGGACTTGCTAGAGCTGGATCTGATGGACGTGCTGGAGCTAGACCTGCTGGACCTGCTAGACTTCATCACGATCTTGAGAACGGCAAGTGTACGACTATGATATGTTGGTAACGTATCCATAATTTTTTATGTTCCATGCTTGGTTTTATCTACTTTCTTGTGTTTTGTTCCAACTTTGGAGTACTTTCTATACACTTTCTTGGACTAACCTATTAACAAGATGCCACAATGCCAGTTGCCTGTTTTCTGCTGTTTTTTGTTCTAGAAAGTCAGAAAATGAATATTCTCGGAATTGGACGGGACAAAAGCCAAAGTTGATATTTTACCAGAAGACTCACGGAGCCAGAAGACGAGACGGAGAGGGGACACAGGGTGGACACACCACCCCTAGGCGCGGGTCCCCCTAGCCATGCCAGGGCATGGTGTGGGACCCTGGCCAGCCACCAACCTTGCCTCTTTCGCCTATATATCTCCCCCGATGCAGAAACCCTAAATAGTCAATTAGAAATCCACGAAAAGTTCCGCAGCGCTGCCGCCACCGAAGGGGAGATTCGGGGGACAGAAAGTCTCTGTTCCGGCACCTTGCCGGGACGGGGAAGTGCCCCCGGAGTCATCTCCATTGATCTCCACCACCATCTCCATCACCATTGCGGATTCCCATGATGAGGAGGGAGTAGTTCTCTCTCGAGGCTAAGGGTTCTACCAGTAGCTATGTGTTCATCTCTCTCTCTATGCATGATCTTATTGAGATCATGAGCTTGTAATCTATAGATCTACCTTGTTACTCAAGTGCTTTAATAGATCTCTGCTCTCCCCATGTGTGTGAAAGTGACAGCGTGCACACCATGGTGGCACTTAGGCTAGAGATTACAAATACTTGTTATGAGTTATATTTGGAGTTATATGTCTTTATGAAATTGTGGTGTCTGTTTGAACCATCTAGTGCTCAAGGTGACAGTGTGGGGTTTTCTAGATGGGAAAGATGAACTTCGAGGTGTGTTGTTATAGCCCTACCAATGATTAGAGTGTTCAACCGGAGAGTAGTTCAGTGTAGTATCATAAAGAGAAGATATTTATATGAGAGTGTTCACTAGTGAAAGTATGATCCCTAGGCCTTGTTTCTAAACATTGAAACACCGTTTGGAACTAGATCTGTTACATGTTTGCTTGCTTCTATCTTTATTTTAGTTTTACTTTAGTCTTTTCCACGCCATCAAGCTATTTTATATCACCGTTACCACTTATAATTATCTATACCACTTGTATTTCACTATCTCTTCGCCGAACTAGTGCACCTATACACCTGACAAGTGTATTGGGTGTGTTGGGGACACAAGAGACTTCTTGTATCTTGATTGCAGGGTTGCTTGAGAGGGGATACCTTTAACCACTTCCTTCCTGAGTTTGATAAACCTTGGGTGATCCACTTAAAGGAAAACTTGCTGTTGTTCTACAAACCTCTGCACTTGGAGTCCCAACAACTGTCTACAAGAATAGAAGTGCGTAGACATCAAGCTATTTTCTGGCGCCGTTGCCGGGGAGGTAAGGTAAAAGGTACTCACATCCTCCGGTGTGAGTGCTCGAAGTTATTTCCTTTAGATTCTGCAATTTTGTCTTTTTGTTTCTTGTTTTTATTTTCACTAGTTAGGCTTAATGGAAAACTACAACAAAATTAGAGAGATTTATAGTATTTATCTTGAGTTAGGACATGAAGTGTTTGAAGAGAAAATTAAAAAACCGATGGAACTTTATTTGCGTGCTAATAGCAATGTTATTAGTATGAATTCTTTGAACACCTTTATTGCTAATGCTATGGAAAAGTCTAAGCTTGGGGAGGCTAGTTTTTATGAAAATGATCTTTTTAGTCCGCCAAGCACGGAGGAGAAAATTTACTTTGATGATACAAAACCTCCAATATATGATGATTACATTGATGAATATGATATTTTCAGTCCACCTACTATTGAGGAGAAAATTAATTATGATTATAATATGCCTCCTATATTTGATGATTATGGTGATGAGAATAATAATGATAGCTATTTTGTTGAATTTGCTCCTACCACAATTAATAAGAATGACTATGCTTATGTGGGGAGTATTAATTCTTTTATGCATATGGATCATGATAAGAATGTTTCTTATGATAGTTATATTGTTAATTTTATTCATGATGCTACTGAAAGTTATTATGAGAGAGGGAACCATGGTTTTATGTATCTCAACAATATTAAGTTTCCCCTCTTTATGTTGAAATTTTTGAAGTTACACTTGTTTTCCTTTCCTATGCTTGTTGCTTTGTGCCTTCATGACTTGTTTCTTTACAAGATTATTTTTCATAGGAAGTGGGTTATACTTAAATGTGTTTTGAATTTGCTTCTTGATGCTCTCTTTTACTTCAATTCATATTTCCTATGTGAGCATCTTCTCAAACTATCATGCCTAACTTAAAGGCATTAAAGAAAAGTACTTATTAGGAGATAACCCAAAAGTTTTAGATGAGTCTTGGAAGTTATTACTTTAGTAATAACCGCTCCTTATCCTTTTTATTTGCTTTTTGTGCCAAGAGTAACCTCTAATGAGAGAGAAGTAATGATTGGGAAAGTTGCTCTCCCGAAACAGATTTTTGTGCTTCACCGTAAAAATTCATGTAAAATCTCTGTATGTGCTTTTGAGGCGTGAATTTTTGTGCTTCTGACCCAGGTTGTTATCTAACTTTCATTATTTCAACATCTTTGATTTGAGCAACAGAAGGTCTTCGAAAAAATCCGTCTTTACCTGCTGGTCTGTTTTGACAGATTTCTGCCATTATTTGTATTTGCTTCTTGTTGGTAACTTTTTGAGTTCTTTTGGGGAATTGAGCTTTTTGAGGGAAGTGCTACAGTAGCTTGTGTTTTAATGGAAGTTTTATTTGTGTTGGAACTGAACCTAAAGACTTCTTATCTTGAGTGCACTAATGTTGCTAATAAAGATTGTGTGAAGTTTTATATGAAGGAAAAATTTCAGGTGTATGGAAGGAATGAGTAATGAGATGAAGGATGGACTAAAGCTCAAGCTTGGGAATGCCACGTGTGTCGCCCCAAGAAATATCCAAGAAGTACAAGCGTCAAAGCTTGGGGATGCCCAAGGCATCCCCTTCTTCATCAATAAAAATCCCAGGTTTCTTCCAAACGCTTCATTTTTATTATTTCATACACAATTGTGTTGTTCTTGGAGCGTCTTATTTTTCATTTTTGTTTTGGTTTTTCGTTTGCTTCGTTTGCTTAGTTTTCTGAATAAATTGGTTGGACCCCCTCTTTCATACATTGGTTTTCAAATAGTTTGGTTTGGATTGGAAAAGAGTAGGAAAGTTCATGCTTAAGTGTTAAAGAGAGCTTGTTTTTGACTGTGGCCTATGCTTTGTCATGCCATGCTTGATATTGTTTTGGCTTTATGCTTAGTATTCTTTGCTGTATCTTGACTTGTTATAAACAATTGAGATTGCTTAATGTGCCTTGGATGAATCATGCGTTGTTTTAGCATATTAAAGCATAGTATTGTGGTATTCTCCTTTGATGCTTTATTTGGGTTGACTTGGTGCATGCTCACACCATGTTATGACTATCCCAAGTCACCATAGCCTTTATGATCCTTTAGTTTTCAACTTGTAGTATCACTTTATGATTTGATCAATGATGTTTTGTTGCTCTACATGATTATGGCCATTATTGCTCTCTTAGTTGGTCGCTCCCAGTCTTTTGCTAGCCTCCACAACCAAGTATGAGTTCCACTCATGCATCCAACTCCTAAAACCAAGTTATTCCAAAGAGTCCACCATACCTACCTACTAGCATATGCTATTCCAAGTATATTCATGTTTTTGTTTACCTTCCAAATTAAACTTGTTATGAGAAAACTAGTGATTAAAGCTCTCACGAACTTGATGGCACACTTTACTTTTCTTGCCCTTAATAAACTTGAACTATTGTGTCGTCTATGTTGTATATGCTTGCACTTATTTTTGTTGGGGATTAGAAGAACCATGATGTCATGGGGAACGCTTTCAACATTGCACTGGTACTTTGTACCTAGTTGATATCATGCTCTTTTTTCTATGGATGTAGTCGGTGTGAAATGAAAGGGGAGCTTGTAAGTCCATGGAGTTATGTATATGTGTTAGAGAAACGCTTGGGCCGCTGGTCTAATCCATGCTAACATGGTGGAAACCTGAGAGTAATCATAATGAGCTGTCCATGAAGCATTCTTCTTATAAAAAAGAGTCCTATATTGAGAAAAAAAGAGAAATAGAGAAAAAAAGAGATTATGAAAAGAGGAAAGAGAGAAAAAAGCACCATATTCCCATGGTAAATAAGAAGATTGCTGAGATGCTCGTTGTCTGCTTGCCTTGTCATTTTGATATGGGGATTCTTCCGTATCATCGGGCAAGGGGTACCCCGTTGGCAGTTCTCTATGATACACATGTACTTACGATGACAAGAACTTACTGGTGACTAAACTTGAGTAGCATGAGGAGCGGCCCTCGTATTCAAGGGACATGAGATTCCTAACTTATACTTCGTCAAGCATGTACACCATAGTTTGTTCACTTTAACCTTAACCACTTCAAGATGCTTATGATAGGGGCAATGAGAGCTGAAAGCTATTAAGTACCATAATTTTTGGAAGCTCTTTATGAAACTTGAATCCCTGCTTCCTTCTATGAAGGCCTTTCTTTTACTTTTATGTTGAGTCTCCATCTTCTATCTTTATGCACCTACTTTGAGAGCATAGTGGTCATTCTTAGTTCTATGTGCATTATCCCAAGACTTGTTGATTGATGCATAGCTTTGATATTGCTTGTTTTAAACTATTTGTATCTAGTCACTCTTATGAACTTTGAAGGTGTCCTATGCATTTATGTTTGCTACTCTATGAGGGACAAGCTGAATGTCACTATGCTATGTTTTCTTTATGTGCAACAAACAAACGTCTGGCAAAGCATTGTTATTCATAAATATTTTGTTTGTGCCTTTTCATGTTGCAACATAGTTACTTTGTCTTATTGCTAAAACTTTATCTTTCATGTTATGATTGAAGTACTATGATCCCAGCTATCCATGTTTTACAAATACTTTGATCAAGTTTATGATGGTGCATGTCACCTAAAAAATTATTCTTTCTTTTTATCACTTACCTACTCGAGGATGAGCAGGAGTTAAGCTTGGGGATGTTTATACGTTGGTTACGTATCCATAATTTTTGATCTTCCATGCTTGGTTTTATCTACTTTCTTGTGTTTTGTTCCAACTTTGGAGTACTTTCTACACACTTTCTTGGACTAACCTATTAACAAGATGCCACAATGCCAGTTGCCTGTTTTCTGCTGTTTTTTGTTCCACAAAGTCAGAAAATGAATATTCTCGGAATTGGACGAGACAAAATCCGGAGTTGATATTTTACCAGAAGACTCACGGAGCCAGAAGACTCACGGAGCCAGAAGACGAGACGGAGAGGGGCCACGGGGTGCCCAGACCACCCCTAGGCGCGGGTCCCCCTGGCTGCGCCAGGGCATGGTGTGGGCCCCCTGGCCGGCCACCGACCTTGCCTCTTTCGCCTATGTATCTCCCCCGATGCATAAACCCTAAATAGTCAATCAGATATCCACGAAAAGTTCCGCAGCGCCGCTGCCACCTAAGGGGAGATTCGGGGGACAGAAAGTCTCTGTTTCGGCACCCTGCCGGGATGGGGAAGTTCCCCTGGAGTCATCTCCATCGATCTCCACCACCATCTCCATCACCGTTCCTGATTCCCATGATGAGGACGGAGTAGTTCTCTCTCGAGGCTAAGGGTTCTACCAGTAGCTATGTGTTCATCTCTCTCTCTATGCATGATCTTATTGAGATCTTGAGCTTGTTATCTATAGATCTACCTTGCTACTCAAGTGCTTTAATAGATCTCTGCTCTCCCCATGTGTGTGAAAGAGACAGCGTGCACACCATGGTGGCACTTAGGCTAGAGATTACAAATACTTGTTATGAGTTATATTTGGAGTTGGATGTCTTTATGAAATTGTGGTGTTTGTTTGAACCATCTAGTGCTCAAGGTGACAGTGTGGGGTTTTCTAGATGGGAAAGATGAACTTCGAGGTGTGTTGTTATAGCCCTACCAATGATTAGAGTGTTCAACCGGAGAGTAGTTCAGCGTAGTATCACAAAGAGAAGATATTTATATGAGAGTGTTCACTAGTGAAAGTATGATCCCTAGGCCTTGTTTCTAAACATTGAAACACCATTTGCAACTAGATCTGTTACATGTTTGCTTGCTTCTATCTTTATTTCAGTTTTACTTTAGTCTTTTCCACACCATCAAGCTATTTTCTATCATCGTTACCACTTATAATTATCTATACCACTTGTATTTCACTATCTCTTCGCCGAACTAGTGCAACTATACACCTGACAAGTGTATTGGGTGTGTTGGGGACACAAGAGACTTCTTGTATCTTGATTGCAGGGGTGCTTGAGAGGGGATACCTTTGACCACTTCCTCCCTGAGTTCGATAAACCTTGGGTGATCCACTTAAGGGAAAACTTGCTGCTATTCTACAAACCTCTGCACTTGGAGGCCCAACAACCGTCTACAAGAATAGAAGTGCGTAGACATCAGTCTACATCATCCACGAGTTCCATCTCATTAACAAAGCTTTGTTGTCTTTGAGGGTATGTTCTCTATGGATGTATATCCACCCGTTGCTTGTATCTAATAGATAGATCTTGGCGTATAATAGTTCCCATCGTAGGATTTTTTGTTTTCTATGTTGTGAACCCAACAGTGGTATCAGAGCCTGATCTATGTGTAGGTGCTTTGCACGGGTAGTACACATATGTTTATATGTGGGCGATGATGATCATGTTATTGCATCTTCTATGTATTTTGGATATTGGTGGCATAGTGGGATGAAGCGGCCCGGACCAACTTTACATGTCATCGCACATGAGACCGGTTCCATGACTAACATGCAACTAGTTTTGCATAAGTGGCTAGCGGGTGTCTGTCTCTCCTACTATAGTCAATATCTGATTTACAACAAGTTGCTAATAACTTAGTTATCATCGTTGTGGTCCCATGTTCGTAGGTAAGACCGGTTCTATATCTGAAAGCCCTAATCCACGTAAAACTTGCAATGGATAAATTAGAGACGTCTAGTTTAGATTGTTGCTGGGCTAGTGTCATGATATGGTAATGTTGTAAGTTGATGTATAGTAGATACCCTTACAACACACCTAACGTGTAAGTTCCATAGACCTTGGCCTTATACACAAAGGAATGATAGAGATCATACCACGATGCACATGATAGTGATCAAACGCATGGACCATATCATTCCACTTTACACATATGATGTTTGCATCTTATATTTCTAGTTTGGTGTTTTAGTAGCATTATAAGATGATCCCTCATTTAGATATCAAGATAAAAATGTGTTCTTCCTTAAGTATGCACCGTTTATGTTTTGCCGCTGCAAGACATCACGTGTTGATCGGGTGTACTTGAATCCATGATCATATTTCAGGTGTAAGACAGTTTTACACACGCGAGTACTAAGGTTCTTACTTGGCGAGCCTAGCATGTACATACATGGACACGGTCCGAAAGGTTAAGCATGAGTCATATAGTTGATATGATGCCCATATTGATGCTCGCCTTTGAAACTACATTGACTCACGTGATGATCGGACTTGGTGTAGTGGATTTGGTTCATGTAATCACCAGAAAGACACGAGGGATGTTGTTTCTGAGTAGGAGTTCATTTCTAATTTGGATTAGTCGAACTCAATTTTTCATAAACTAAATCAAAGTGAATTTGCATAATTTGTTGTAGTCATTTACATTTGTTTACTACCTTATTCTTAGTTTTAGTTGAGATAATAGAACTATAGAATTCTGGATATTTACTTTATGAACTGGTATCGTATTGTTTTGAATGTCAATTTTAGAAGTCCTATTGCAAACTTTTAGCAAACTCTGTTTACTCCATGAAGTTTAATAAGTAATGTTAAATCGAGAGTAATAATTCCAATGTTAGTATCTAAAGTATCATGTTTGCCTCCATGATTCTTGATATTCAAAAGTTATTTTAATATCGAGGTTATATAGGAGCTGAAAGAATTGTTTCAGAAGCCATCATGCATGGAAGATATTTTGATATCTGAAACAATATTTATGGTTGCAATATGATAGAGTATAATTTGGAAAAATACATGTTCTCACATTGTATGAGAATTTGCAAAGATTGGAGACGCTAGACGTCCAAATCTCCCAAACCGGTTTTGGGAACTGACATTATACTCACGATTCATCCTTATAAGCCATAGTAGCTTGATAATGAAAGTTGTCATGATAAGGATAAATAGAAGATGTAAGTAAAATGTTTACTACACTAAAAGATTACTAAAGAATGAATTTTTGAAAGAACATCAAACATTTGATGATGGTGATCTACTTCAAAGTGCAAGTCCAAAGGTATTAGTATTTTACTATACATGCTTTGGACTATGTGTCATATGTATGGCGCCATTGTTGATGTTGATAGATTCTTTCAAAAGGAAAAGGAAATGCTGAAAGAGAATCTATAAAATATTTGGTAGAAAATAAAAGACTGGTAATATCCAGTTAAGGTATATAGATGATATATATGTTATGGTTATATTCTTTGCTTGTTAAACAATGTGGTTCTTGGGTATTAGATACCGAATTGGTTGGTATGAAATATCATACAGAACGACACAATTCATGAACTACAATGGCCTAAGTAACTAGCAAAAGAATATGTGATGATGTTCATTGAAAACAAATAAAGTGTTATTGTATTTCTCGTTGACATCAGAGCTTGCCTTCAAGATTTGTTTAAATAATTGTTATTTTGTTCCGGTATAATGAGAACAATAGTTGTTCAAATAGTTACCGTATTCCATAAAAGATGGATGAACTTTTACAAGTCTAGTTGGAGAAATCACATCCATAAAACTAATGCTAAAATGTCGCAAGACAAATGATTGAAAGATCACTTACAAAGTGACATCGCCGTTTAAATTATATTGGAAAGATAACATGAAGAAACTCCATTTTGATGGATTTTTGGAGTCTATGATTTTGATCAATTGACGCTTGTGAAACTTTCCTCGGGATAATTGAAACTTCGTTCATAGGCCAAAGAGGAACGGATGACTAACTTATTAGAAATTGTGCATGATGATGTGCTTAGTCCATTATATGTAGTCATGTGCGGTGCATCTTTTGACTTCATATGCTTTCTCCGGAAATTTGAGTGAACATATCTATATATTTACTTAATAAGGAAGAAGTATGAAACATTTGAAAATTGTTCAAAGACTTTCAAGATGAAGTGGAAAATCATTGTAACAAGAAAGTAAAAGAGTTTATGATTTGATCATAAAGGAAGGTATTTGAGTTACAGGTTCAGCAAAACACCTAAGATTTCAGGAATTGTTCCATGAAATTTGCATATCCCGATAAACCACAGGAGTATGGTATGTTCGAGAGATCAAATCAAACCTTGTCTGACATGGTAAGATCAAAGGTGTCATTTATAAAACTGCCATTATGTTTTAAAGTTTAAAGCTTTAGAGACTACCGCTTTTACACTGAAAAGAGCACCATCGTGATCTGTTGAAATGATACCATATGAATTATGGTTTGGGATAAAACCTGAATTGTCTTTTCTTAAATTTTGGTATGCTATGTATAAGTAAATGTTTACAACCAAAGTCAGATAAGCATGTCTTTGTAGGTTATCCCAAAGTATTTGTTGGGTATTCCTCCATAACACCGAGAACAAAAGAGTTTGTCACTTGGAACATTAAGTTTCCTGAGAAGGAATTTTTCGCGAAAAGTTAAGTGGGAGGACAATAGAACTTTGATAAGGTTATTGAACCTTAGCTATAAGTGCTAAGTAGCACAGCGCCAGAAAGTGTTCTGATGGCGGCCACAATGCTCATGGCTCCCATGATTACAAAGGTTGTGATCTTGGAGATTAAAGTTCCTATTTGAACCATATGCATCGGGTAACAATCAAATAATGAGATTTGATAAAAAAAGTCGTTATTGTTTTGACAATAATGAACCGATTGCATGCAAAGAACTGATGATGGCCCCTGACTCCATAAAATGACTAGAAGTCATAAAATCTGTGATAGTTTCCATACATGAGAAATCAAGCTTTTGAACTTGGAAGACCCTCCGAAAAGGCATGAAGCCTATCGGTCGTGTTTGGATCTATAAAGAAATAGACATAGATGTTTGACATCTATGAAATAATAGACATGTCAGAAAGGAATTTACGACTATGTTTAAGGAGTTGACTATAACAAGATTTGATCTTTCATAGTGATATTTAGTCTTGATGGATTAATCTAGTAACCACTACATATAATTTGGTATATGGTAGTTGAACAAACAAAACAGTGTTCTTCTAATAGAATGGTTACCTAGGACGTGTACATGACACGGTCCGAAGGGTTTTGTTAATTCAAAAGGGTGCTAAAAGGGCATGCAAACTTCAATAGTTGAAGTGAGCATAGAGGAGTTGGAATCTTCACCATGATGAAAATGTTAAAGGAGTTTAAGTTCATCGGAGACGATGAAGATGCATGCATTTGCAAGAAATTAAGTGGGAGCGCTGTGACAAATTTTCCAATACATTATGCAGAGTACATGTTGTTGATTAGAAATGATGTATCTTTTATTGACACGGGTTAAGAATTTCATTTTGATGAAAGACTTGGGCAAAACCGGAATATTCGGCATCAATGTCTATATGGATAGATTGAGGCACTAATATGGTTGTGCTAGACGTACATATATGAGATATTGAAAAGGGTTCAATATTGAAACAACAAGAAAGGTTCTTGCTGCATGGAAAGGATTATATCAAGATTCAAGTGTTTCCATACTTGGTGAGTAAAATCACATGAAGATTTTGATCAATAATACCATGATATGTACATATCCAGATATGTCCAATGCTCTAATATTATGAGCATATACCAGAATGATTCATAAGATGATCATTGGACGATAGTAAAGATATTCTTATGAGCTTTGCAAGAACTAAGAATATATCATGTATAAGTGAAAAATAGTTGATAATAGTTCATTGTGATATGTTACATTGATACTAATTTATCATAAGATACAAATTAAATTTATCTCAATTTAAACTATGGGTGGCACAATATTATGATGAGTTCCAAAGTTAAGACATTGTGATGGATACTACATCAAAAGGCTAAGTATATGACTGCCATAGTAGCAGCAAAGGAGGGCATTTGTGTCAAATAGTTTGTTATCAAACTAGGTGTGGTTCACAGTGAGATAATACTATGAAGATATATTGTATGACAAAACTATTGACATGTTTTAACCCAAAATAACTAAAGGTCTCACCAAAGGACCAAATTTATACAAAGCCATCTCATTAGAGAATGAGTGATGCGTAGAGACGCAAAGACATGCAAATACACACGGACCTGAAAGTACCAGATCCGGAGATTATGTTAACCACTAGCGAACACGTATATTCAACACCTAGGTGTTGTATATAGAAGTTTACAAACTAAATTATTGACTCTAGTGCAAGTGGGAGATTGAAGGGAATATGCCCGAGAGGCAATAATAAAATGGTTGTTATATTATTCCATGTTTATGATGAATGTTTATTACATGCTATAATTGTATTAATTGGAAATGTTAATACATGTGTGTTTAATAAACAAAATACAAATTTCCTAGTAATGCCTCTCATATAAACTAGCTCGTTGATTAAAAAGATGATCAAGGTTTCCTGATCATGGACATTGGATGTTGTTAATAACGAGGTCACAACATTGGTGGAATGATGTGATGAACATTCATCCGAAGTATAGCATTATGATCAAAGTCATTATGTTTATATTGCTATAACATCATACAAAGTAATCCTAGTCCTTAGACCATGAGATCATGTTAATCACTAACACCAAAAGAGTATCTTGATAACATCAAATGTCACATTGTAACAGGGTGACTATAAAGGTGGGTTCATTGCTACGAAGGTGTTATGTAGAGGCTCATGGATCAAGAGTGCGATTTGTCCATCCCGATGACGGATAGATCTACTCAGGGCCCTCTCGGTGATATCACATTGAAATAGCTTGCAAGCAAGTGATGTGATCACTAGAATGTTATATCACGAGAACGAGGAAAGAGTGCATGTCAGTAACGAGATCAAACTAGGTATTTGGATACCAATGATCGAATCTAGGAAATGTAATATATCACGATAGAAAGGGATTTAGTTACCCACGTTAAAGGTTCACACGATCATAAGAGTCATCGTTGAATGTGTGGGAGACAGTATGGATCTCCAGGTCCCGCTGCTGATTATTGACCAGAGAGGGGTCTCGATCATGTCTACATTATTCGCGAACCGTAGGGTGACACACTTAAGTGATACCGACACCATTTGGAGCAAATATATTTCAGATAAAGATTTAAGAAAGCGCTGGAATCATTTCGATGGAAACCGGAATTGTTTCGGGTGAAATTGCTGAAACTTGTTCTGCATGTGATATTAAAATGTTGCTGGGAGTTTTATGTGAATGTTTGTTAATTAAATTAATTAACAAAATTCTGAATAAAATAAATAAAAGTGTTTTATTTAAAGAGAAAATGCATTTAATTTGGTGGACATTAAATGCAAAGTGAGTGGAGTTGAAATTGATGTGAGTGGGCTTAGTGGAAGCTCCACCCACATGAATGAGGGAGAGGTGGGGGCACCCACCATGGCCGGCCAACCATGGCCTTGGGGATATGCCCCTTCCCCTATAAAAGGATCCCCATGGCTCATCTCCTCTGGCCACACCTCCTCATGAAGGTTCTCTTCTCCCTCTAGTTATTCTCCATGGTCTCGGATTAGCGAGATACATGTTCCCGGTGGCTTTATCTGGAAAGGAGTTGCCGCTTCCGCTGCTTTACTGGAGCGAGGGACGGAGGTTGTCGGGGTACCAGACATGTGTGCAATCACGGATGCACCGCTGCTTTGTGGTGCTGGACTTGGTGGTGCTAGACTTGATGGAGCTGGATCTGATGGACGTGCTGGACCTGCTGGACTTCATCACGATCTTGAGATCGGCAAGTGTACGACTACATCATCCACGAGTTCCATCTCGTTAACAAAGCTTTGTTGTCTTTGAGGGTATGTTCTCTATGGATGGATATCCACCCGTTGCTTGTATCTAATAGATAGATCTTGGCGTATAATAGTTCCCATCGTAGGAATTTTTTGTTTTCTATGCCATGAACCCAACAGATATCCCTCTAGAGGAGCAAGCTTCGACTCGGGGAGGTCAGCAAGCTGAAAGACAGAATACCTCAGTATTGCAAATAAATAACAAAGTATAGATGAGCAAATTATTGAGTATGAAAGAATCAGTTGGAAAACTTACTGGTGTCAAAGGTTTGTCAGCAGTGTACATATCTAGAGAGATGTCTAGAATCTTCTTCTCAACCTACTCCTTGATCAACCATTTAATCCGGGTCTCATAATCCTTGTCTGGGATGGGGAGCAGGCTGATCCTTAGGTTGTCATTCTTGCTCTTGGTGATTGTGTGCATGAGCCGATCACCATGGTATTGGAGGGGTTGAATCCGACGTGCCAGCCAACAATGGACTAAGTCGGATCCCTTCAGACCCTTATGCTTTATCAAATATTCAATTTGCCTCTTGGCGCGGATCAAATCTTCAGTAAGAGCCGGATCATTTGCATCCCAAGACTCTTTGGGGGGCACCATCGACAAAAGCTGGCGAAGCTTCTTCTTTACTAGGAGCCAGCTTGTCCTTATGGTAAAAGAACATGGATGGCCACTTCTTCATCGACTCACCGGCTATAACCTTGGGATAGACTCGATCTCTCCTAAGGGTCAGGCTCAGTGTTCCGGTAATGTAGGGATTACCGGCGGTGATAGAATTTCTTCGGGTACCGAAGTAGTACCGGAATAGAATAAGGCTCGGTTTTATTCCGAGATAACCCTCACACAAAGAAGCATAAGCGCTAAGATCTAAAATTGTGTTTGGGGGGGAAGTTGTGGAGTTGAACTCCATAATGATCTACAACCTCATTGAATAACTTTGAGGGGGCTAAACTCAAACCTCTATCCAGGTGAGTACAGAAGTGAACCCTCTCGCCGGTGCGAGGGGTGGGGATGACCTCGTCGAAACCGCTCCGCCAGTCACCAGTGTAGAGGAGACCTTCCTTCTCGATGCTGCGTAATTTCTCGTCGTCGAGGACGCATGAGATCCAGACTCCATGGAAATTCTCCTTCTCCATCGCCGCAGACATCACTGCCATCGTCACCACCACACCAGATGAGGATGCGTCAGCCATTTGGGTGGGGGCAATGACCTTGGATGGGCGGCACTGTGAAGTTTGGGGGAAGGAAAAGGGAGCAGGGGCACGATGTCACTTGGAGGAAGAAGAAGGTAGAGGCGCTGGTGAGAGAAAATGAGGAGATCAAGACCCCTTATAAGACTCACCCGCGTCCAGGTTCGTGTGAACAAACAGTAAAACGTGCCATGTGTTGCAGAAAGAACCGGGCAACTTCCTCGAGAAGATTACGCCTCCTCGATCTCCGTGCGTGCATTAAACGACGCCTCGGTTCCGCGATAGACGGACCCATCAATGGTCACACTGACAGGAATGTCTGTTAGTGACGAGACTTGATCTTGACTAATGTCAGGTTACGTCAGAGAGCAAGTTCTGGCTTAGTTTGAATTTTAAGTTGGAAAACCGTATGACATACTCATAGGTCCGACTCGATTTGAGACCCGGGTCCTACTTTCCTTTTTGGAGTTTCAAGAACCCTTCAAGACTCTGCAGCCAAAAAAAGATCAAGCTAGACGATGAAATCCGACTTTGGATCTTAGAGGCTTCCGTACTGTTGGGGATATACTTTTCGGGTATATCCACTGTGACTCGCTGACCAGGGTGGCCCACTTCGGGTTATAGCTTTGCTTCACGGGCGGCCTAGTCAGGGAGAGAAGATGGAGATCCATCCGGCTACGGGAAGGCCCGTAAAACTTACCGACTTAGACCTGTTTAGTTATTTGTAGTCCAAAATATGCTCTGTAACCGACTATGTATCGTAGCGGGATAGGTCTCTCCTGTAACCCTAGGGCGGATATCTATATAAGCCGTCCTAGGGACCAGCCTTTAGGACACCCACAATCTATAACGTTAACTCACACAGGCGAACCTCTATTGTAATTTGTACTTCTGGCTCTGCCGTATTACTGATTGCTAGCAGGAGTAGGATCCGTCCAAACCTGGGTAAAGATTGTGTGCTCACCATCCTGGAATACAGTCGCCTCACACCCTCTTTCACCACACGCCTCGAGGACTCCCTCTCGACGTACATGTCTTCAATCCGACGACAGTCGTGGTCCGCCACACCTCCAAGGCCCTAAGGTCACTGGAGGCGGAGCGGACCGGCGGCGTATGCGACGAGGGGACGGAACCCTTGATGGGTTTTGGTGGTTGCTCCCCAATTGCCTGGCTGCCTCCGTACGTACCGGTTCGGTTAAACTCACTTACAGAAAAATATATCAATATTTATAATGTTAAATCTATATATCATGAGAACGCGGCAGTGCGGCGGCGTGAGTGGAGGCAGGCGGTGGTGGCGCGACCGCGGGGGAGGCGACGGTATAGAGTTGTGTTGCGGATTGGCGCATCCCAGCGACCGGAGTTTGATCCCTTCAGGGACGAATTTTCGGAATTCTCACGCCGACCCGCTTCTACTTTGTCAAAAAAAATGTCTAATTCCTCCTAGCACTCTTTCATATTTTTTAAATCTATATATCATGAAAATATATTTATACTAGGATAAATCTAATAAAACCAACTTTGTGCTGTGGTCGTTGATATATATTCTGCAAACTTGGTCAGAGTTGAGTAGTCTGAATTAGGATAAAACTAGAACTTCAATTATTATGAAAATAAGTAAGTATGAGTAGCTATTATGTCACGATGTGTGTTAAACATTTATATGTCAATGTCAATAACACGTCATGCGGTCGTTCACATGAAAAATATGTATATGAATACTCTATTGAACCAAAATTCCGTCGCTGTATATGACAATTAATTGGGTTTACAGATCGAAACAAGTACCGGAGTAGTCCACTTGTTTGGTGTTTGGATTTGAGACCAGACGTGAAGCTTGCTTCAGAATCGTGAGCATGATGTGATAAAACAAAGTAATGACTACACGTACTTGTCAGGAAAACAACAGCACTGAAAAGGGCGCACATAAGCCAATAGTTTCTCTCTTATCCTCGATGTGTTTTGCTGCGGCTAGCTGCTAGTAGTGCACATATGTTCATATACATATATACCTCTAAAAGTTGATATTTCGTGGGGGCATGCGGCACGAGGGAAACCTATATACATGACCTTGAAAAGCAAGCGACGACTTTTTGGTGTGTGATGCGGCACGTAGCAAGCATGTTTGTTGGTACAGTGTCCCTGTCCTTACTCGGGAAACATGGACAGCTTGTAATTCCCTGTCTTGATTTTGTAACCAAATAGACAAGCAACGCCCTTACAAGAAAAACATGATGTGTCATAATTGAACGATTTCAAAACTTGTTTTATACCTAGATCTTGGAGCTTTTACCTCACACGAAAAGGATTCCAAAACTTCGATGCAACTTTTCTCGAAATGGAGCGCACCCGGCCTCTGCGCCAGTTGATGCATACGACCTTTATAACTTTATTAAGACAGTTTTACAAGTTATTACAAAACAGGGGTCGCGCAAAATTGTCATGTGGTTCAGCCAACGAAAGAAATAAAAAAAAATCATGAAACGAACGCTTGATGCAACTAAGTTCAAAACATGAATGTTTTTCAAAAGCGGGTGTCCTATGCATATACCGATGTACACATCCATCTTTATTACGTCATGTAAGATCGATACTTGAATCAACCAATGGGAGAGATCAATCGTACAAGTAAGCATCTTGTAATCTAGTAGTATACCACCATCTAGCCTTATAGATATCATGCGTGACCGTCAGCAAACTATTCAATTTTGTAGAAACAATCTCATGTCGATCCAAAAAGAGTGGAATGACCATAGATGAATCTAGTGTGCACAAGGTTGGTCTTGGGGGCCCATGCGAGACTAAAACATGGGCCCTTAATATAGATATCACAGTAATAATAAATATTATACAAGTAAAATATATGTTGTCAGTAACACTTAAATGCATCGAGAAGCAATACGCATATCAAAGAATTTATATATATTACCTTAAAATTTTCTTCTAACATTTCTCGATGCAAAGTCACTTATGATGGGGTAGATGTCACGTTTTTGCTTGTTTCATTTTAGCACTACCAAATTAACACTTCCGCGGCAAGAACGGCATGATAACACACAACCTTGGAAAAAATTACATCAAATATTTAATGGTACAAGTTATGCATTATGTATGTGAAGGTAGAGATTAGGAATAGCAATACAATATTCAGTATACCTCTCGGTCAAATCGGGGATGTGCGTGTGCGTGCACCGCGCTTAGAGACGGGAAATGAAAATGGAGTGGCATATTTTCGCACGCGCTTAGAGACGGGAAATGAAAATAGAGTGGCATATTTTTCTGATTGGGAGGCTGGAAAAATAGAAATCAGCGAGACGACGAGTGGACGAAATGATGATCAAAAATCAGAAATAGGAGAAATGTAGGAGACAACGAGCACCCAAATCGTGAACTAATGAACTCTTACAGTGCGTCCAGGAGATCACTAATGAGTCGACGAAACACTGAAGATAGCCCTAGCCTTGCATGGATGAGGTAGTCGAGCACGGTCATAGGTGTTCGTGGGATTCGTAGATTGATGGATAGGAGAAGCAAGCCGCCGTAGTCGATTTGTTGGTGCGTGCGGGCGTGCCCTTCTACCTTCTAGAAGATCACCCGAGTTAACATGGCCCATCATGCCTTTGTTTCTGTTGCATGGCCTGGCAATACGTATACCATATAGATTAGTAGTCTTTAAGGGTCATGTACTTTCTCCATGATGGAGGAATGTGTGGAGGATATCCCGCAGTTGGCTATTGAGGAGAATGCTCTTCTTATAGCTGATTTCCTTGAGGAAGAACTATTTGAGGCTGAGATGGAACATAATAAAGCTCCTAGATCAGATGGGTTCCCTACTGGGTTTTATCAAAATATTGAGAGGTCATTAGAACTAACTTGATGGCTATGCTCATCCATTTACAAATAGGAGAGTTTCCGCTATTCAAACTCAATTTCGGAGTTATTACTCTCCTACCAAAAAAATGTAGTAAAAATTCAAAATATAAACTAGTTTCCCTACTGAATAACAGGCAAAAAGTCATCAGCTCCCATACCCTGTTTCCACTAGTGTGTCTACAGTTCCTTTGGAACAGATCTTTTCTGATGTATGGGGTCCAGCTCCTCTCTCTATAGGCAAACATTCATATTATGTAAGCTTCATTGATAATTTTAGCAAGTTTACTTGGATTTATTTGCTTAAGAAACTTTCTGAAGTGTATCAAGTGTTTCTTGATTTTCAGCAATACGTTGAGCGCCAATTCGGTCGCAAAATTCTCACCATACAAACAGATTGGGGTGATGAATATGAAAAATTGAATAGTTTCTTCCAACGTGTAGGCATTGTTCATCATGTATCATGTCCACATGCTCATCAACAAAACGGTTCTGCTGAACGCAAACACCGTTATATTGTTGAAGTAGGCCTTTCTCTACTTGCCAATGCGTCTATGCCTCTCAAATACTGGAATGATGCCTTTATTACTGCCACTTTTCTTATCAATATGCTTCCTACCAAAGTACTTAATTATGAGACCCCCACTGAAAGATTACTCCAAGTTAAACCCAATTATGAGTCTCTTCGAGTTTTTGGTTGTGCTTGTTGGCCCAATCTTCGTCCATATAACAAACACAAGCTTTCTTTTCATTCCAAACAATGTGTTTTTATTGGTTACAACCCTCGCCACAAAGGAGTTAAATGTCTTGACGTGTCTACTGGTCGCGTCTATATTTCTCGAGATGTTGTCTTTGACGAGAATATTTTTCCTTTTGCGTCTCTTCATCCCAACGCTGGTTGCCGTTTGCGCGAGGAGATTCTCCTTCTTCCACAAGATAACCCATCTTCGGCATGTACTGATAGGGGTGTGCATACTAATAACCATTATCTGCAGTTTGTTCCTCCCCAGGTTATTGCTGAAGAGGCTCCTACAAGTCCACAAACAGATCCTATGCACAATCCTCAAGATAATGCTGAAACTAGTACATCAAATACTGATACAGATGAGGAGAATCTGTCAACAGCAAACAACAGCACTAGCAGTGATCCCGAGGATGATTTTCAGCAGGAATCTTCGTTGGATTCTCCGGCGACAGCACCTGGTGGCAGTGGTACTTCTCCCGCGCATGTTCCTCTGCCCTCGCGCACGCTTCCTGGAGCCAACGAGGCGGTCTCGTCGCCCATACCGCATGCGGTCTCGTCGCCCATACCGCATGCGGCCTCGTCGCCTATACCGCATGCGACGCCAGTCACGCTGGACGTCCCGTCCGTGTCCCCTCCACCGCATGTTCCTGCTAGTCCTGCTTCCAATGATGACACTCCACATGATTCGGTACCTGCAGCTGCCACTACTGATCATCATGAATCCTCTGCTCCACCTGTTACTACGGTTCCATCTAGAGTTCAAACTCGTCTTCAAAAAGGTATACGTAACCCGAAAAAATATACTGATGGCACTGTTAGGTATGCTTTGCATTCTACAGGGGAACCTACAAAACTCACTGAGTCTTTAGCTGATTCAAATTGGAAGCAAGCTATGCAAGAGGAATATGATGCTCTCCTTGCTAACAACATTTGGCATCTTGTTCCACCAAGCTCAAATAAAAATATAATTGACTGCAAGTGGGTGTATCGGATCAAGAAACGTGTTGACAGGTACAAGGCACGTCTTGTTGCAAAAGGATTTAAGCAACGATATGGTATAGACTATGAAGATACTTTTAGTCCAGTCGTTAAAGCTGCCACAATCAGACTCGTTCTATCTATATCAGTCTCTAGAGGATGGAGCTTACGGCAGCTAGACGTCAAGAACGCGTTTTTACATGGTGTTCTGGAAAAGGAGGTTTACATGAAGCAACCACCTGATTTTGAGTCTTCCGCTACTCCAAACTATATTTGCAAACTTGATAAAGCTTTATATGGTTTGAAACAGGCACCTAGAGCTTGGTACTCTCGTCTAAGTTTCAAGTTACATACTCTTGGTTTTGTTCCGTCAAAGGCTGATACTTCGTTATTTCTTTATCATACGTCAGAGCTCACAATGTTCCTTCTGATTTATGTTGATGACATCATTGTTACCAGTTCTTCTGATTCGGCCATTACAGCTCTTCTACATCATTTGAGTTCAGATTTTGCTCTTACGGATCTTGGCGACCTTCATTATTTTCTTGGCATTGAGGTACACAAACAATCGGATGGGTTGATTTTAAATCAAGAGAAATATGCTGCAGATCTACTACACCGTGTTGGTATGAGTTCATGTACACCATGTCCAACACCTCTTTCTACAACAGATACACTACATTTGACAGATGGATCTCCGTTAGGCCCTGAGGATGTGACACATTATAGGAGTATTGTTGGGGCACTTCAATATTTGACACTGAGTAGACCTGATCTTTCTTTCTCAGTTAATAAGGTTTGTCAGTATCTCCATGCTCCTACTACTACACATTGGACGGCTGTTAAACGAATTTTGAGGTATATTCATGGCACAAAAAAGGTTGGTCTTACCTTTAAAAGGTCAAATTTCACCCTTCTTAGTGCTTATTCAGATGCAGACTGGGCTGGTGATTTAGATGATAGACGCTCTACTGGTGGATTTGCTATATTCTTTGGTCCCAATCTTATTTCATGGAGTGCCAGAAAACAACCTACTGTGTCCAGATCCAGCACAGAGGCAGAATACAAAGCTCTTGCCAATACCACCGCTGAGCTGATTTGGGTTGAATCTCTTGTTCGTGAACTTGGTATCTCACTCAAGGAGAAACCCTGTCTATGGTGTGATAATCTTGGTGCCACCTACTTGTCTGCTAATCCAGTTTTTCATGCTCGTACAAAACATATTGAGATAGACTTTTACTTTGTTCGAGAAAGGGTTGCTAGCAAGCAGCTTGATGTCAGATTCATATCCAGCAAAGATCAACTTGCAGATGGTTTTACTAAAGTTTTATGTGTAAATAAATTAGATGAGTTTAAGCGTAATCTAAACCTCTCCTAGGTCTAGATTAAGGGGGGTATTAGAGATGTAATATAGATACATATACGTATGGTGTAGTACACCACCGTATACGTATCCAACTCTGTATATGCCATGCAATGGGGCTATTCCTAATATAAACATGAACCCGGCTACCCCAAAGGATACGACCGTTCCTCCTAGACAATACGACTTTAACAGCACCTTCAAGAAGGAGAGTGGCGGCGCTACTGCCCGTACCAGCGCACTGATCCTAGAGTTTCTGTCAGGGCACTTACAGATGTGGACATAGGGTAGAAACAATGCCCTCTATGAAGGAAAATCGCCACCTGAGGGTGGCACAACGTTGCTGCCGAGCGATCTAACAAGGATTTCTCCCAAAACAAACCCATCCACATTCCCCGAGTGATCTTTTGCACAGGAGCCCCGCGAGGTCGAGGCCTCAACATCACCACACTCGTGGCCCACCAATATGCGCACCACGGTCACAAAGCCTCCATTGTCATCTCATCGAAGCTACGTCACGAGGCAGCATGCATGACGGAGGCGAATAGTAGCTTGAAATGGGGACAACAGTACCGCGGCCACGAATGAGGGAACTATCTCCATCGCCGAAGACGGTAGTCAACCGGTCGTGGCTTTACGGGCCCAGCGGGCCCGTAAAGCCCCCGAGGAGGCACACCAGTCCCAAGAGGATCCGGTCAAGCCCATATTGGACCCAAAGCCCGCCACCACGCTGCAACAGTTCGGTCACCGTCGCTGCTTCACCCTACCATCATTCGTAGGACGCGATGCGCACAGAGTAGGCCCTCCCGCCGTGACCCTACCAACGGCGGCGATGAGGGAAGGAGGGAACGGGACTGTCCGGAGGATGGGGTGGCGGAGCTCCCTCGCCTCGGGGGCGAGAGCATACCGATAGATTTTTCTTCTACCCGTCGCTCGTCTTGGCCAAGATATAAAATTTGTTGATCATGGCAAAATTAAACAGACAACTTGCAACTATATATACCAAATTAAACTAATTACCAACCACCTACAAAGATCTAGAAACCAAACAGCTGGCAGCTGTTGAGAACAAATAGCGACTCTTTAACGAACAAGTCGTTAATCCAACTTCCGTCCGTTGCCGCGACGTGCACCGGCGACATGATCGGCCTGGCGAAGTCCATCTCCTGGAGCAACGCGGCAGCAGCAACAGCCGGTGCCGTCGGCGACGGATCCCACTCCCAGCAGTCACTGTCGGCAGCAAACTCGGTCGGCGTCGGGCTAGCGCCTGCGACGGTGCCACCGCTCCATGTGATGTCCGAGGTCGCCGGCGATTGAGTGCCGGTACTGACGGTGCTAGAGCTGCTAGAAAAGACCGCGGCGTCGTCTGGAGCTGCTAGGGACTTGGTTCGAGCGGTAGTCTCGAGGATAACCGGCGCCGCCACCGCCTCGGCTGTCTTGCAGCTGTGCTCCGAGATGTAAACCACGGTGTACTTGGGCTGTCCGCCGTCGCCGTCGCCATCACCGTCCTCGTTGCGTTGCACCGTCTGTTTGGCCGGGCAGGCTTGGTCCATGCTGTTGGTGCATCGGTAGTAACTCCTGCCATGGATGAAATCAAGTAACTTAGCTTTAGTCATGGTACGACGTTATACTGAATTTGCAATTGAGCCGAGCATGCGTGTAGCTAAGTACAACGTAAGCTTGCTAGATGCATGGTGATGCGACCGATGTGATCGAGATGGATGCGTCATCGTGTATCACGACTACATGCATGACTTGGGGTCGATGTCCCAACTAACAAGTGGGGAATCACTGTGGAGAGATGGGGGTAAAGCTGTCCGGTACGAAATGTCCTCTTTAATTGTACCGTGTTTCTAAAAAAAAATCCTCTTTTAGTTACTAGCTTGGATGGCTAGTGCCATGCTGCATGCCCTCCAAGATTTTGAGATTACTTTTGAGGTTAAAGACACCTGTCATCCTATTAGATAGAAGAAAAGGAGTATTTATGTACACATTTTTTGTTTATTTTTAATAGGATTCATACATAGCCTAATTAGCAGCCGGCTTGCTATTTTTGTGGTGATTGAGAAAAACTGAAAAATATTTGTTAAGGGGTTTGCTAATTCTTAGTTAATTGATAATTAAGTTTGAGCTCAGTCAAATCCTAATCTACTAGATTTGTATCGTGAGTGCGTCCTGTGAGTTGTAAGCGGTATTGCAAATGTGATTTTCAGTTACGAGTGAGGTTGCAACCGTGATTTTTTAGTCGAATTGTAACTAAGATTTATTTCTAGTAGCAAGTGAGTTTGCAACTGAGATTGAATTGCATCATCTAACTAGTAAATTTAATTCTCAATCAAATAAGAATTGGACACATTTCTAAATCAAGCCAACCCCTCTTGTCTTGGCTCGGACCTCTTACACACAGAAAGAACGCGGGGGGCATGGAACAGCTGAATAATAAACCGAAATGGTTGCGAGTGTTTACCTTGGGTACTTGGCGGCTTCGATTTGCTTCTGGCCGTACTTTTTCCACTGGTAGCCGTCGAAATCCGGAACCGTCGTGACGATCGTGGTGGTCGGCGTCCCTTCCTTCCTCCTCCTGCCACGAGCAGCCTTTGTCGCAGTCGAACAACCACCACCACGTTGCTTTTGCTCCTGCTGCGGCTGTCCCTCCCGGACTCTCTTGCTGCCCTTGCCCCGCCGTTTGCCGCAGGACGCCGGCGTCTTCACCGGCGGTAAGCTGCAGTGCTCGAGAGACAAGTTGGCTGACGACGCCGACCAGGACATGCTGCTGCCGGCTGCAGACGGGGTCGTGGACGGGAACAGAAGCTCGTGCAGCTGCGCCACCAGCTCCCTCTCCCGGCACCGCAGCTGCATCCCGTCCGGCGCCCCGCGGCCGTGCGCTCCACCAACGGCACCTCTATTCAGCTGCATTTCGGTTCAGCTAGCCTGACCGTGATGCACGCAGTACGAGTGTGTATGACACTAGCTGGCTAAGCTAAGCTGGTTCAGACAGGACAGGCTAGACGTGAAAAGAGAAGATACTACTGGTGCTGCTGCTCCTGCCTGTGGCTTCCTCGAACTCTCCAAGTCCCGTCTTTATAGAGGATCTCAGACACGTGGAACCAAAATGCTTTACACACCAACGTGGCGGTCCTACCGTGGCGATAGATGGGACAACTAAAGGTGTCTAGACCAGTTGCCCGGCCGTGTGGGACTCACAACGCTAGAATCGTGGAGGACGAGACGGGATACGACGTACTCGTCCTACTAGGTCTCGTCATAGTGGAGTCTAATTCAGACTAGTAACATACTTTCTCCGACCCAAATACTTTCTCCGACCCAAATTAGTTGACTTAGATTTGTCTAAATTTAAATATATTTATTTTTTAGTGCTAGATACATCTCAATCTAGATAAAACTAAGTCAACTAATTTGGGTCGGAGGGAGTACTTAAATTACTAGTAGTCTAAGTTAATGTCTCTATAGTGGAGAGTAAAATCCACATGGTGTCATACAAAGTATCATTATTAGGTAGTAGACTCATTTCGCTTTGATATATGATGTTACAGTAATTAAACATGTTACTTCATCTGTTCATTAACTCACTGTTACATAAGCATTTTGTTGAGTTGGACATTTAGTTACTAATGGAGTTACTTGCACAATGACTAGCCTAGTTATAGTGCAAGTAACTTCAGCAGTAACTAAGAGTACAACTTAGCAAAGTTACTCATGTGACAATGAGTTAAAGATAAGGTAACATATTTGGTTACTGTAACATAGCACATATCAAGATAAAATAAATCTATAACCTAATAAATGACTATTTGTATGACAAATGTTACCCACTATGATAGTAGCATGTGCATGTTATACTATATATTACTTTTTACTATGAGCAATCTGATAGGGCGCTCTTGCCCTTCTAGTACACATGCATATGTGATGCACGTGCGAACATACCACCACATGAGGTACATGAATATCTACACACACTTATGCTATGTAGGCCTTGCTTTTTTGCGGCTTTCCTGGGAAGTTGTTCTATCCCAGCTTTTAAGGGAAGCCGGTTGAAAAAAATAGAATATTTTTAAAGTGGTTAAGGCTAAATTAATTTAGAAGTCTTATAGAATTTTGGAACCGGCTTGGGGCTCGGAGAAGCCGCCAAAAGATCTAGTAGTACTCCCTTCATTTCAAAATATAAGATGTTTTCGTCTTTTTCTAAAATACATGTATTTATATGTCCTTTAGTGTTTTGGTTCACTTATTTCGTTCCGAACTTACGCGTTAAAAGACGTATAATATATACATTTCAGAAAAAAAGCTAAAACATTTCTAATTTAAAACGGAGGGAGTAACACACATGCGTAATTGGAGATTTTTGTTTATAACATGAGGAACTAACTTCCTATGTTGCATAGTACTTGGCATACAACATTCGGTTAAAACCAAACTTTGCAAAATTTGACAAATAATATTATTATATCTGTACTTTTATATTATATATTCTTGGTATTTCATATACTCCCTTCTTCCCAAAATAAGTGACTTGGGTTATCAAAATTCGTATGTATCTATATACTAAAACATGTCTAGCATGAGTTTGTATAGATTCGCATGTATCTAGACATATTTTCGTATACATGTGAATCTAGTAGATAAACCTATAAGTCACTTATTTTGGGATGAAGGGAGTAATATTTTATTATCTGCATCCCAATTTATGTTGCATATAAGCTTTTATCGAAGTCAAACTTTACAATGTTTGACCAACTAGTTTGATCCAAATATAAACCTATACAATACCAATTTAATATTATTAGATTTGCTTAAATATATTTTTATAATATATACATTTCATATTATACATATTCATATTATTTTATATATTCTTGGCTAAATTTTACAAAGTTTGACTTGTACGCAAAATTATGCGCAACATATTATTGGAAGGAGGAAGTACCTCCGTTTCAAGTAATAAAATGCACACGCATTCAGAAAAAATTGACCGAATAATTAGAGTAACTTAAACTTGATTATATTATGTAAAATTAGTATCGATTGGATTCGTATTGAAACGCACTTTCCAATTATGACATTCTATATATATTTATAATAAATCTTGATAGAAAACATGCAACAAGGACATATTATTCTTTATGACGGAGGTAGTAGTTGGTCAAACATTGCAAAGAGTTTAACGGCATCTAACATGTAGAGTACACGAACGAATCATTAAACTGGCATGAGCCGACACACAACTTTTTTGGCTGCCTGCATAAAGACCAGTCAGTCTTATCGATTACTAGTTCTCCCTCCGTCTTAAAATAGATGCCGCAAGTTTGTCAAAATTTATATTTTTTTTAGAAAAGAGTATATATTAATATCACGGAGATACCAATTACACCCAGCCTCTGCAACAACGCATGCCCTAGCGGCCTTACGGATGCACACAACCCAGAAAGAAAAGAAGAATTACAAAAAAAAAGAGAAGTCCCGCTACAGAGAACTATTCCTCAAAGCAACGACACTGACACCACCAGAACAACACCAGTAGTCCTCCAATAACAACGCCTTCAAGAAGAAAACAGTA
The DNA here is from genome assembly GCA_023614405.1 of Avena insularis. NCBI lineage: Eukaryota > Viridiplantae > Streptophyta > Magnoliopsida > Poales > Poaceae > Avena > Avena insularis. The sequence continues at coordinate 356,501,178 of CM042692.1, read as the reverse complement.
CACAAGCGTCGTCGTTGCCCGATCAAAGATCATAGGTTTTCACCCTAGAGAAAGTCCTCGCTCGCAAAACAATGCCTTCAACAAGGTCATTTCCAGGCACAACCAGTTAAGGCCAGACCTTGGATTTTCACCCTGCAAGGTAAGACTGGGAACTCCTCCCGTGTTGTCCCTCCCCCCCACAAACAGTCGCTGCTTCAAGTCACAGATCACGCAGCCAGTTTGCCAACGCCACAAAGACTCAAATCACCATTGATGCCCTTATATTTCCGCTTTCCTGACATTCTCCGCATCTGACTTCACCATGGCTCATTGAATGGCACTTGGTGGGAACAAACAGCAGAGCTTCGTAATGCTCCCGCTGAAACCAAACGGCCAGAAAAACAAGGTACGCACGACCGAATACTTTCCGATCCAGCAATCTCCAGGCATAACGCACCCATGGGAGTTCGCCGGCGGAGCCTTCCGGAACCCGCCTCTCCAGGCTAGATCCATGAGAGTAAGCAACAAGCAGATCTTTGTCTTCACGTTGAAGGAACCCTAGGATCGCCCGCCATTATTGGACAGAACAACAGGCCCCCACGCCGTCGTCCGCTGCCCGTTCCATCCGCGAAAGAGCAGACAAGCCTGCAATAACCATGTGCCCCCGCCGGTCTGTCGATCCGAGAAAGAAGCAACATGCCGCCTCCCCACACACATTCAGGCAACCAAAAGGCTGCGTCGATGGCGGATCGAGGCAGAAGCCTAGACCTACGACCACATCCACCACACTTTGCACTGATACCGATGGGAAAGCCGCCGCCGCAATAGATCCGGGCATCGGCCCAGCCGCCGCAAACAACCGCTTTTCATGATCGGATCTCATGGCCGGGGGCAGCCACCACCGCCACACGACCAGGGGTGCCGCCCTGGCTGCTGCGCGCAGACGAAGAACTACCGCCGACCCCAGCCGCCACCGGTGAAACAGCCACCGCGATCTACTCTCCCCGGACCTTTCGGCGCTGGGCCCGCTGCCATCGTGGTCGGCGCCGGCGGCAACGACAGAGGGGTGGAGGATCAAGGAGGGGAAGGGGTAGGCTATGGGAGGGGACCCTCCCAGCGGCGCCCTGGGGTGACTGTCAAAATTTATATGAATCAATATATTAAATAGTGTCTAGATTTATCCAAATTTTGATAAATCTGAGACATCTACTTCGAGACGGAGGAAGTAGTTCTATGCCCGCACGAGACTAGTTCTGATTGGGATTCGCTGACTTGGAGGTGGTTGCCTTTGGGTGACTTTGTGTCTGACACACGGACCACACATTATAGCGGGCCCCACATATAAGTGACTCAAGGTCACCTTACTTTAAATCCCATGAAGTTGGCCAATCTGTGTCCGACTTGTTGTTGATGTTATCTTCCTCTTAGAGCATCTATACTCGTCCAGTGTTTTCAGGCCAAAATCTGGAGGTAAAATTGTTGGATGGATGACCAGGGAATAGGCTTGTTCCCAGCCGTGTTCCCACTCAGCTTGCCGATGCACGGAGAAGAAGAGTAGAGAGGAGCATTTGGTAGGGGAAAATGAGGAGAGAGAATGGTCGGTGGGAGCTTGTTGCATGCAAAAGTTACATCTAGCGTTGCAGGCAAATCCCAGTGCGCTGGTTCGGCCTTGGTTTGCCAGATGAAAAAAGGCCCAAATCCGATCAAAATTGGCGTCCTAGGAATGTGAGTGGGGCGAATTCGTCCATCCGGATTAAAAAGTTGTCAAAAAGTGGTCTCCTGGAAACGCTAGTGGAGATGCTCTTACATTCATCTTGGCTTACCGATCTCAACAATAACACTTCAGTTTATGATTAACTCTGAAAAGATTAGGCATGCAATGTATTCTTAGTTTTGTTAAATGTAACTCTCTAGCTTTGTATTTTCCTCCTAATTTCATTGAGATCAGTTTCGTCAATTTCGTCCAGCACAATCAATCTTTTCAAAATTCCTTTAAGTTGTACCTTTGTCTTGTCATTCCAAGCAGCTTTGATGTTGTAAGTTTTCTAACTTTAGGATCATATTCGAAGTGGTTATGGAGTAGATAAAGTATATATATCTCTGTCTTTTACCTGTGTCTCTATCTCTCAATGTACTATTTCTTGTATATTATTCTTTTATATTTGCACCAATACTTTGGTTCGTGAATCGTGATAGTCTTCACATGAAAAATAGTCTGCATTGACAAGATGATTTTGGCTTTGCGGATAATATTTGTTATAAACACGATAAATAAAAAGAACGGAAAATAAAAATACACTCAGAGAGACACAAGATTTTAACGTAAAAAACCTCTCGAACAGAGAGAGAAAAAACCACGAGCGCTAGCCAGCAAAATTTCACTATATGGAAAGTGTTTACACAACACCAAAGAATATTAGATGCAACTTATCACAACCGACAACTTATAAGAAATATATATAGGGGTCTAGGTCATCCATATAGCTGGGGTTGCCCATGCACCCCTAGAAATCCCTGCAGGACGCGCATGTTATGGGCTAACTTCAGACTCCGCTCCGCTTCGGTCCAAACCTATCAGCAACGAGCCTCGCTTCGCTCATTAGAAGTTAGCCTCCTTAATGAATTTAAATCAAACTTCAACAATTTGAAGTTTTGTCGATCGTAGCTCTCTAGTTCCGTGTTTTCATTCTGAGTTCATCATGATCAATTTTGCCAAATTCTTCACACATAGTCCATCTTCATATTTTTATAATTCTTTAGGGCGGTAGCTTCATCTTGGCACTCCCTACAACCTTCATTCCATAAGTTTCATATTTTGAGAATCATAGATGAAGTGAGTTCTTTATAATGTAGTTGAACTCTTTGTGTATATGTTTCGGTGTAATATTTCTTATCCATGAAAAAGTTCTGCATTGCCGAGGTGGTTTCATATTCGTGAATGATACCAACTTTAGTCAACCAATGCTCTAGATTGCAGGTTTGCGATTGAATGTACCATGGTCAATTTTGCAAAATTCGTCACAAATGTCTAATCTTTCCTAAATGTCTTTGAGTCGTAGCTTCGTGTTGTCACTCCACGCAACTTTAATGCTGGAAGTTTTCTGCCTCGAGATCAATCATAGCGAAGTGGTTAGAAATTACTTGAAATGTGATGTGTAGAACAAAAAATAGGAGATAGCTTCACCATGCTACGAAGAGGTGGGGATTGTTGGTTTGCAGCCTGAAAGTTCCTGGGCGAGTGCATGGCGGTACCCAAGTTCCCTGTAATTGCCGCGTTTCGTAAAGTTGGGCTGCCAACTACTTAGAGGGGCCATTTCGAGGCAAACTCATCTCACCCCTACCAAATTCAAATATTCCATTAAACTGCCCCGTGAAGTAGACGGTCGGGACCCACTGTCGGTCATCTGTCCGTGACGCAAGCGCCAACGCGGCAACCTCTTAGGAAAATCAAGGAACTAAGTGGATTGGATGTGTTGACCAATTTTACAAATCTATTCCCTCCTTTTCCCTAGCACCGGCGGCGTCGAAATCGACCCTTCAGGCAGAACGATCCCTTCGGACATTTGACTTCTGGCGCCAAGTTGCTGCGCCCACTCGCTGATCCCGAGCTCCAATGGCGCAAGCCGTAGCCACCGTTGCGAGGCTCTAGCCCGCCTCCGCCGCCGACGAGTCGAGCACCTCGGAGGATGGCAGATCCTACTACCAAGGAAGAAGAAGTTCTGGCTACATGCGGGTGAGCTACCCTTCTCTTTGATATTCGCACTAACTATAACTGCTAGCTGGCTACTGAACCTAAAATTGTTTGTTAGCCCAACGCTGATAAACATATTTTATCCACAGTTTTCTGTCAAGTGGGATCTACGCGGACCACCCTTACCTGGTTACGGTAGTCCTCTTCAGGTACGATTCTAAATCAGCAAGGGTGAAGGGCAAGTGGTATGGACACCATTGTATCACGATGGAAGAAGCGCATGTGAAGATTTGCACTATATCTGGTATGGTTGCTGCTGTGCGTAATCATGATGAAATATGACCGAAGCAGACTGCAAAGTTCAGCTTCATGGATGAACGTGGTATCATGGTTCCTTTAACGTGTGGCAGTCAGCTAATTGGGTTGATGAAAAGGTATGCTTAGGCTTGCATGTTTGAGCTGAATTGTGATGTACTGGATGTGGAAGCTGATGTAACTGAGAGTCGCCCTTCTATTCTTGGACAGGGTGGTCGCTCGAATCCAATTAGCTCCTGGTAAGCAAAAGTCTCTTGGGGTTCGCATGTTTGTGCTGAATTGTAATTTTTATTTTATTTACTCTGTAGATATTGGGCAGTTATGCAACAGTCTTGTTTCTTTGACAGGAAGCGCCGCAAGGTTAAAAACATGACTGCTAGGTCAGTCATTTTGCTGCCTAAAGAAGGTAAAAACGAGTGGAAAGATGATGCTGGACACGATTCTGGTGCTGATTGTCCTGGCGATGCAGAGTACGTGAAGCTAAGAAAATTGGCATCGAGGAAGAGGTAGAAGGCAGGAAATGAACTTGAACCTATATATGTAATTCGGTTAAATTCTGGAGCTCTGTGTGTGGAACTTTGCTGGGAGAAACAATCTACCCATGTTCTGTGAGTAAAATGTACTGCGACTTAGGATTTGGAAATGCCCGAGTCAGTAGTTGAATCCGAAAATTGTGATTGTGCCACTACTATATGAAAACACGCAGCACCGGTTCCACGATTGCTGAGGGCAGGATGTCTCCAAATTCGATGGAATATAAGTAGCACAAAAATAAATTATTTAAGATGCTACACTCCACGAAGCAGCAACTTATTTCAGCTGCTGCACAACGACATGGCAACATAAACAGCAATGGTAACCGATAATGCCCAAATGAGGAGGAAATCGATACCACTTTCTGGCCTAATCTTGAGCCCGTCTATCTCATCGCATCCCTGCTCCTGCATCCCCTGCATCTGGCGAAGCTCCGGCATCTCTAGTAACCGGGTGTACGTGCTTCCACTTTATAAATTATGGTTGTGCCATTTGCATGTGGCACAATCCATGTAGATTATGTTTAAACAAACCACCAATGTTAGAATACCACCATGATCAGACAAAAGGAAGTAATGCAGGGTTAAGACAGATTAATGGGCGACCAATTTTTTCCTCCCATGACTTCAGGACCACTAGTTTAGACCGCTAGGTCAACAAGTACTACTATTACAACTTAAAAAGGCATGGAGCTCAAGCTAAATGGAACTAGTTATCACACATCTCCTTGATCTTCCTAATCTTAGCCTGATGCGCATATTCCTACGAGAGCAAGGATCGAATCATCCACTCCTTCCTTTTAGCATCTTCCTTGCACAACTTCACTTATTTCTCTGCATTTTTCCTCATGCACTTGTCAATACTCATAGTTGTGAACTGCAGCACTTTGGCCTGGTGAAGATCATTCCTTGCTTGAGTCAGTTCTTGATCTCCTTTAGCCTTCATGGCCAATGCCACGTCCCTCTCCTTCTCTACTTTGCTAACCTTGTCTTGCACCCTCTTGAGATCTCAGTTAAGCTTGGTCGTGTCATCTGGTTCCCATAGCTTCATCTCAACACTATCAATAAGTGAGCTGAATACAGATTTTTTCAACTCAACTATCATTTCTCATAGTTTGTCCAGCGTTTTCTGCATCGATTTGGACCACTCTAGATCTACCCATTTGACAACACCGCAACTTCCGCCTTGCATCATTGCAAGATGTCCTTGACACCGTAAAAAACTCCTGCCTGTGTTTCGTCCTTCGAACGCTACAAATTTAGCAGGCACATATCCATGTTTACATAGCGGATGATTGTCTTCATTCGCTAAACCGTGATAGTCGGAGTCATACACCGTCTGGTTGGCCTAACACATCATGCGTGCATGAGTAAATAGAGTAGATCTAGCTCAAAATAGATAACTGGCCACAGATGATAGAGATAGAGATGAGACGACTCACATCGAAATCACCATCCATGTCGTCACGACGTGTTTCCTCACCGTCTCCCCTTGAACCCATGGCGAGAGAGAGAGGGAGAGGAGGGGTGGCTGCCGGAGAGATAGCTGGAGGCGTCGTCAGCTTGCGGCTACGGCAGGATGGGAGAGAAGTGGGGAAAGTGGCTTCGAGGGGAAGAAAGAGAAGTACGGGGAGGAAGAGAAGTAATAGGGACGTGACACTGGCATATGGCCCACTAAACTCGTGAGTCGTGACACTCGCAAAAGGGGAGCGCCCGGTGTTGTCAGTTTGTCCAGAGCAAGCGGGCAGCTAGCATGGCCAATCATGCCACAAAATAGCCTACTCATGGATCGCTCTCACGAAGGCCATCCCAATCGTCCAAGTGCCCTGATCAAACGGTATGTAACAATCGTCATGTAGAACAACTGTGTTAGGGGCGTGCCTTTTAGAAGACTCGGTCTAACAGCCACCATTGGGGGGATAAGGTTAGGGCTCTCCTCAGGTTAGGATCCATATGTGGTTTATGAGAAGAACACACATGCAATGACACTGGTGATATGTGGTTTGTGAAAAGAACACACATGCAATGACCCTAACTGTGGATTATGAAAAGAACATGCAATACAATTACTCTTGTGGATCCATGTGTGGTTAGTGAAAGAACAGACATTCACTGACTCTAGTTGTGGTTCATGAAAAGAACACACATGCAATGACTCTAGTTGTGGTTTGTGAGAAGAACACACATGCAATCACACTGGTGGATCCATATGTGGTTTGTGAAAAGAACAGACATGCAATGAACTCTGGTGGATCCATATGTGGTTTGTGAGAAGAACACACATGCAATGACACTGGTGTGGTTCATGAAAAGAACACACATCCAATGACACTTGTGGATCTTTATGTGGTTTGTAAAAAGAACACACATAAAATGACTCTGGTGGATCCACATGTGGTTTGTGAAAAGAACACAAATGCAATGACACTAGTGGATCCATGTGGTTGGTGAAAATAATAGACATGCAATGAACTCTGGTGGATCCATATGTGGTTTGTGAGAAAACACACATGCAATGACACTGGGTGGATCCATATGTGGTTTGTAAGAAGAACACACATGCAATGACATTGGGTGTGGTTAATGAAAAGAACACACATCCAATGACACTGGTGGATCCTTATGTGGTTTGTGAAAAGAACACACATGCAATGAGTCTAGCTGTGGTTTGTGAAAATAACACACATGCAATGACACTGGTGGATCAATATGTGGTTTGTGAAAAGAACACACATCCAATGACACTCGTGGATCCATATGTGGTTCATGAAAAGAACACACATGCAATGACACTGGGTGTGGTTCATGAAAAGAACACACATCCAATGACACTAGTGGATCCTTATGTGGTTTGTGAAAAGAACACACATGCAATGACTCTGGTGGATCCACATATGGTTTGTGAAAAGAACACACATGCAATGAACTCTGGTGGATCCACATATGGTTTGTGAAAAGAACACACATGCAATGACACTGGTGGATCAATATGTGGTTTGTGAAAAGAACACACATACAATGACACTGGTGGATCCATATGTGGTGAGAATAACACACATCCAATGACTAGTGGATCCATATGTGGTTTATGAGAAGAACACACATCCAATGAACTCTAGTGGATCTATCTTGGCATAATTTGATGTATGCCACGATATATTTCATTGTACAAGACACTCACTTTCCATTTTTATACTACTCCGTTTTGCCCTTGGTTTTTTGATACTACTCAGTTTTGCCCTCTCTCTCTCTTTCGTAGAATTCCAAACTTGTGCTCACTCTGTCTGCTAGGCCCTGATTGGTTGTCACAGTTGTCACGCGGATCGTGCACACCAACCGTTGATCCTGTGTGATCTAGCGAGGATCGTTACACATGTCGTGCCCTTCACAGTACAGCGTGAGACATCACATACGTCTCCCTCAGGAGACTTCTACAAGAAGGAACATGATGCCGTCCATGGAAAAAGTCGTCGAGTGGTCATGTCACGTTTAATCTAGTTTGCAAAGGCTACTACTGCTACTACAACACATGCACAGGGCAACGAGGTTATCGAGTGCACGGTTTTAATTTATTGCCACTTCGCCACCTGATTTTAATAAGACATATCCCATTTTTACGCAGCACTCACAATCTCACTTCCAACTGGGCCCTACCGCAAGTAACTTCCATGAGTCAAGGGCCCCCCCCTCGAGTAGATCTAACGTTGCTAGAAATTGGTTCCGCGCCACTTGCATACAGTGGAATCGAGGTCTTCCATGAGCGTGTTTTCAATGCAGCTCTAAAGTGGAGATCGTGGCTATTTCAAAAAAAGGGAACCCAAAAAAAAGGTGGAGATCATGGTAGCCCCAACCCCCGCCCACCACACGTGTCCACTCGAGGACTACGAACGGTTCAGTGTTTATAAACCCGCTCGGCCTTCTTCTTCCATGTGCTCGTGTCATTTTCCCCAATATATCTAGTCCCAAAACCCCAATCTGCACCTACCACGCGCGTCGAAGCTCCTTCGCTTGCACTACCTCGTTCCCTAGGTGCGCCATGAAGCGTACACGTGGAGACGAGCCGAAGGTGAAGCCAGTTGAAGGCGCGACAGCATATGGCTCGGTCATCGCCAAGAAGGCGGAGGCGTCTTCTCCGGGCACGAATGCCGGTCGTCGCCGTGTCATCGAGGGTTCGAACTCATTCGTCTAGCCAGTAGTCGTCGCTGCCGAGCAGTAGGTGGCCGACAATGTCATGGCCGACAACATCGTGGTGCCAGCAGCAGATCTAGATATGGGGCAAGCGGCAGGCGGAGGCAATCCGGTGCTCTACATCAACGACCCCATTACCGTCCAAGAAATCTTCGACGTAATCGCGGAGAATGACGAGTTTGAGGAGGAGGTCCCTGATGAGGAGTCAGAGGTACTACATTGCTAGCTTCTCTAGTCGCAGCCGCATATTTCACGGTTCATACATAGGATTTGCTCAATCGTGTATAGATTCTTTTGCTCTTGAAGTAGGGTAGTATATATATGGTTCGAACGGTCGATTGATGCATCTGCAATCTAGTCACAAAACCCCAATCTTCTCATCTGCCATCTAGTTGAGTTTGCTAGTTGAGTGTTGATTTCGATACACAACATGCCTATAACGTTACATTTCTATTCCTTATTGAGCCCAATGATTCAATTTTGCCCCAAAATAGTGCAAGGGCATCTGATGGTGTCGTTTTCTTAGGGATGGTTAGTGAACCTGAGGAAGCAATGTATATAAACAATATAGGTTGTGCTGTTGGTATTTTGGTTCTCCAACTCCATCTTTGAAAAAAATGAGGCCCTTAATTTATTCTCATATGAAACCTATATATAATCTTTGTATTGTTTTTGATCTATGAATGCATCGTATGATGCATATGTATATCCCTGAATATTGTTTTGTACAATTACATTTCAATTTATTATTGTAGCCAATGATTCAAATTTGCCCCGAAAGAGAGGCAAACACATTGGTGTCAGATTTTTTCAGGGATGAGTTAAGCGAACATGGGGTCATGTACAAGATCAATATAACTTGTGCAATTATTACTTGGTTCGCTTACGCCATCCCTGAAGAAACTTATAAGGTCGCAATCTTTATTCTACATTCATAGAACTATGATATTTGAATTATCTATTCCATGCATTCATAGTGTATAAGAATTACATTTCAGTTTGTCACCGAGGCCGATGATTGAAATTTGCCCCAAAAAAGTTCAATGGGAGACACGTATGATGGTGTCGTATTTTAGGGATGGGTTGGTGAACCTAAGGCAGCAATGCAGACAAACAATATAGGTTATGATGTTGGTACTTTGGTTCGCCAACTCCATCTCTGAAAAAAATTATGAGGCCCTTGATTTATTCTCATATGGAACTACATATATGATCCTTAAATTGTTTCTGATCTTTGAATTATTCGTATGGTATATGAATGGTTTTTATCATAAGTATTTTTAACATGTACCTGAAGATTAATTGTTTGGTTTTTTATTTATAATTACAATATTTAGGCTTGTTTTTGTATCTGACTATGTATATCACTGAATATTGTTTTGTACGATTATATTTCAATTTCTTATTATGGCCAATGATTCAAATTTGCCCCAAAAGAGAGGCAGACACATTGATATCAGATTTTTTCAGGGATGAGTTCGCGAACCTGGGGCTATATACAAGAACATTATAGGTTGTACAATTGTTACTTGGTTCGTCCACTCCATCCCTGAAGAAACTTATGAGACCCCTAGATTTATTCTATATACACTCTGATGCAATTAATTGTCATTGTGTTCAGATGAAATGATATATGAACTGATCAAACTATTGCTGAGATGCTTTCTCTTTGATATCCACGGATATATTGTCTTACATATACATGTTGTCAATTCTTGAGTTATAATATAATTCAATCATATGTATGAATTCTAAGTTATGTTCTTAAAAATCAACAGGATGATGATGATGAAGTGGACGATAGCAAGGTGTCCAGGGACAACAAGAGCCGCTACGTGCTGAGGCGGTTACGGTGTGGGCTAATCCTTTTCTACCATAGGGGGAGACTGTTTTGCCCATTCTGTGGCAGAGGAACCAACAATGCACCTCGACAGCATGATCCAACACGCGGTGGACGTTGGCAAAGGCGGAGACAGAAGACATAAGCCGATTACCTTGGCACGGCAAGCAGTCTTCGGCAAATTCCTCCGGAAGTATGTCAGGACTGGTATGTATCCCCTCGACTAGGTTGTCCCTGCCTCCTGCTGATATGCCCCTGCCCTGCTAGGCGTCTTCGTGTCCCGGCCTCCTGTTGTTGCCCCTGCTTTTATTTTGTTTTAGTTAATTATTATTACCTGTGTGTGGCATGTAAGATAATATATCCACGTGGGGTCTCTGGTGAACCTTATATATATAATATATTAATATACTCTTTTATATGGAGTGTCTTAAAATTTCTAGTGTTCAATTATATTACTGATCATGCTCATGCACACTACAAAATATTTCTAGTGCTTGATTATATTATAATTGTCAAAAAATACATCAACAAGTTAAATTGGTCGAAATTTTATATTGAAGTAACTAAATTATCTCACATCGGCGGTGGACGTTGGCAGAAGCCGAAGACATCAGCCGAAAACCTTGGAGCGGCACACAGTCTTCAGCAAATTCCTTACACGTTTAACAGCAGGTTGCCGCCGCTCAGCTCCGAATTTGCTTATAGGTCCAACATGGCAGAACTTGAGCTACCACAGAGACCTCGGCAAAGGTGGCAGAATTGGTGCGGGTGCGACCATGACGACATCGAGCTCGGATTCTGGAGGAGGAAAACAGGACCGAGCATGGTCGACACGTGACAGATCTCACCGGGAACCAATTCTCGTCCACGCACCGTGCCATGGGTGCGTCCATGGTGAGGGGGAGCTCCGACTCGGGATGGGGAGGAGAGCGGGGCCGAGCAGGTTCATTACGTCCCAGCTCTGCGCCATGGCCGCGACCACAGATTGCCGCTCCGGGGAAGAAGAACACGCGTAATGGATGCAGGCGCCAACGCTGCAAGCCTACATGGAGGAGAGCAGGGCCGAGCAGGTTCGTCCATATCCCAGCTCCGCGCCATGACCGCGACGCCCCACAGATTGCCGCTATAGGGAAGAAGAATACGCGTAATGGATGCAGGCGCTAATACTGCAAGCCTAATTGACATCTAAGCGACGGGAGCGACATAACGACGAGAACTGACAGGAGGGCCCAACTTGACGGCCGTTAGCCTGATATTTTTTATTAAAACGTAAAGTTAAATTCATGCCGAAAAACACCCTCTGAGTATTTGACACGTCAACTGTAGTCATCGCGGCTGATTACAGGCAACTTGGGTACCGCGTTGCCTGGACGCCCCAACTTTCGGGCCGCAAAATGATATTCTCGAAGAGGCGAGCATGGTTGAAGTAATGGAGCTAACCAAACAAGTGTCGTTGCATATAGTAATGTGACTAGCCTACTGCAGGCAACCAAACAAAGAATGTTCTTGTCTACCCGCAAAAAAAAAGTTCTGTCGATTCTCAATGCAATTCAATATATGCTGAAATCTCCGTCGGACATTTGGCAGAAGTGATAGGCTGAGCAGGACCTGGCTTATAATTAACCAAACACACTCTAGACGATCACATGGCCACCGAGCTGTATAATTGACTAATGGAGTTGTAGTGAGTGCTGGAGCCGACTGCTACCCTCTATCACACACTGACACTAACATGGTTGTGTGATGCACGTGGAGTTGTGTTAGACAAAGCCATTTTCATCTCCGAAGCGCCAGACCATAAGTACATTCGCCGGTTCCTCAAACAAGTGTACTTCTAACCTTTGTCCAAGTCAAATTTAATAAAATTTGATCAATTTTATAGAAAAATGCAACAACATTTATAATACTTAATTAGTACCATTAGATCCGTTTTGAAATGTAGTTTCATAATATACCATTTTGATTGTACATATGTTACAATTGTCTATAAAATCGGTCAAATGTTCAAACGTTTGACTTAAACAAAAGTTAGAAGTCGGACGAAGGGAGTTTTTTTTCGAAAAGAGGAGAAAACCCTGGCCTCTGCATCGGTTAATGCACACAGCCTTTATTAAAACCAAGATCCAACATCCAACAGTCAATACATATTACACATCATGGGTCGCTTAAAGTTGATACATGGATCAACCAGCGAAAAATATGAAGCAAACGAAAACTAAGCATCATGTAGTCGATCAAGCGGCTGACACCACGACTGACTGAATATGTGGTGGGCGACCATCAGCAATTAGCTACACCCAGTAGCCATAATATCCCGCTGGTCTGGCGGTAGGAGGAACGCCCAAAGCTGCACCTAATATGCCACCATATGGATAACCTGCAATAGATTAAAAGATTTTTGATTTATTAAAGATAATGTTATTCCTGCATCTCCAGATAGACCAACATAAGGCAGAGACACCAATGTCAATTCTAGCCTTAGAAGATTTATCAACACCATTCAACCAATTCCTAAACATGTTTGTGATATTAGTTGGAGGTGGTAGATCGTAAGCAAAATTGACAATACGCCATAACAACCGAGCAAAAGGACACGATATAAACAAATGTTCGATGGTTTCCCGCGACCCACAAAAACAACACTTGGTACATCCTACACAATTCCTTCTAACGAAATTATCTTTAGTAAGGAGCACTTTGTTTTGAAGGAACCACATGAAAATTTTAATCTTAAGCGGGATCTTCAACTTCCACAAATATTTTCGAAGGAAGACCATGTGACCATTCATAAGATCTTTATACATGGATTTTACTGAGAACACCCCAGACGAAGTTAAGTTCCATACAAACTTATCATGTTCCGCCAATAATTTGGTTTTGATATCCATGTGAAAAATGATAATAACGATGATAGCTCTCAAAAAAATATGCATTTGTAGATTCTGTAAAATCTTAAAATAAATCCGCGCATACCTATCCAATTGAAACTTTATCATGTAACAAACTTTTCTCAAATAATACAACCATTATGTTTTTCAAAAATAAGAAATTGAGAAAATGTGTACTATATCCTAATATTGTAAGTAAGTTTTGGAACAGGATCTTGGTACGACGCCAAGTTTGACATAGTTGTATCTCCACTAGGGCCTTTATTTTTGTTGCGCGAGCACCATAGATGATGAGCCTCAGTACATTAATGAAGTGACCCGATCCTATAGAGGTCTAAGTCTCTATGCTATTTAGTGCTAATTCCTGAATCGACTCGCTAGCATACATAATTCAGCATGTAATATCAAGAAACAAAGGTCATAATTCTATTACATCGAAGATCTAGAACATAACATAGTATAAAACAAGTTGCATAGGAGAAGGGCTAGCTCCTCATAAACAAAGTTCAACAATTTAAGACTAATAAAAGATAAGGAGCTCCATTCAACCACAGACGAAGCATGCTAAGTGGAGACTCGCAACCCTAACACCGTACTTCAACCATCTTCATGGAAACATGGAGATATAAAGGCTAGCCTCACCGGTGGTGGGCCACACAACACTACAAAAATACTCTCCATACCCGACGGATTTTTGGGGCGGCACAACCAAAAAGAATCGACAATAGTTGGTTATGCGGCAGATGAGGATTGGCGACACCATTTTGTCATGGCGGCCAATTATACGCCGTGGCTGACGTGGCGCCAGCACATTTTAGTGCCCTGGTACGTGGGCCAGATGGAGCGGCGCTTAATAATAACGCGGTAGGTGAGTGGTGGCGGAAATTTGTCCCGCCGTGGATTTGGCTTGACCACCACATGTCACTGATTGGTGTGGCCCACGGCCAAGCCTTTCGTTCTAAATAGCGCAACCGCAGTCCATAGTTTATTCATCTCCCCATCCTCCCTTGGCGACCTAGCAGCAGCGGCGAGAGTGTTAATTCAGGTGAGGTCCCCAGTCAGCGACCGAGACAGGAAGACAACGACGAGCACTGAGATCGGCGGAGGATTGGTAAGTGATTCGTTCGTTCTCTCTATCGATCAATATCATATTGGGTATTTGCTCACATTTTGGTTCTTGGATCTCATGAACTTCAAATCGGGGTTTTCTGAGCACGACGTAGTGTTGAAGTAGATCTATGATAGTACATTAGACAGTGTGTGATAGCAAATGACTTCTCCCTCACTTGCTACTGCGAGAGGCTTCCTCGCAGACACGTCACATTTGGGGGAAAAGACACCGGCCGCAGATTCCTTGGGTGCAACTATAACATACCGAGGTGCTGCTACCTTATGTGGTATGATCAAGCTGCGCACTCAAATGTGATGTAGCGTACGTTGGAGAGATTAACCGAGAAAGGAAACAATGATCGATCGCCGACATTTGGCGCTTTGGAGGACGAGGAGAAAGAAGAGTACGAGTAGGACGCAAAATTTACAGCAAAGAAAGAGATCAGTGAATCGCTTAGGGCGACTAAAACTGTGTGCAACACAGTTAGTCTTGGCTTGCAGCCAGTTATGACCTCCCTAGATCATATTGGATTCCAACACATTCCGGAGGAATAAAGTTTAGCCTTTTCTGAACTGTTTAGTAAGTACTTTTGTTTTGACAAACTCAAGTAGTCATGTTTAATTATGCATTTTGTAGTAAGTATGTAATTTGTTTTTTCTTATTCAGAACTTAATTCAGAACATATATGTGCGCGATGATTGATTCTTGCGGTTTTGTATTTACAAGAAGAAGACCACAACATTATCCCACTATGCCCTTTGGGATTTTAGGAAAGTCAGGCCCATAGGACAAGCCCTAGATCTATGTCGCTCCAGTAGTATATAATACAACACTTAGGAGTATTTTGTATCCATGCGTCGTACTCCTCTGTCTCCACACCTAACCTCCCCTCCGCACCTTTCTGGCACCCTCGACCGTGGCTGCGCGCACCTCTCCAACGACCTCGACCGCCTGACCGAACGGTCCTCCCTAGTACCTTGTTCTTGTACGCAGTTTTTCCCAACATATTAAATCCCATTGATCTAAAACGGGATCTATATGTTAGTAATTTTGATCTAAAGATCCCAAGAAAATTGGACTCTGTAGGTTAGGAATGTCCAGTATGTAGAAGCATTTTGACAGATCTTCATTTATATTCGTTTGTATTCGAGGTAAAGTGGTGAGCATTGATTCGATCATCAGTAACATGTACGCATACGCTATATAGGTTTTGCCATGGTTTCAAATAATATAAATTCATTCCAGGATCATATGCCCGATCCATAGACAAATACGACAAACGCTATAAGTTTGGGCCTCCTGTCATCATGACTAGACCAAGAATGATGAACCTGAAACAGATAGTCAGAAGATACAAGCCCACGATCCCTTACTACATTAGCACCATGAACAACCACAACATATCCAAAAGAAATATGGTAGCTTTCTTACCACAACTAGAAATTCTTTATCTCTTTCCTACTATTAATGTTAGTACTTAACAGAATCAGTAACTCTTTATTTCTTTCCGGCTATGGATGTTAGTACTTAGCAGAACCCGTAATTTTTTATTTCTTTCCTGCCATTGTGGTTAGCACTTAAAAGAACAATAATTCTTTATTTCTTTCCTACTATTGATGTTACCACAACTAGTAATTACTATTATTAATGTTACCACAACCAATGATTGTTTACCTCTTTCTTGCTATTCATGTTAGTACTTACCACAAACAATTACACAACCAGTGATTGTTTATCTCTTTCGTACTATTGATATTAGTACTTTATATAACCAGTAATTGTTTCTTTCTTTCTTACTATTGATGTTACCAGAACTAGTAATAGTTCCTTTTTTCCTACTATTGATGTTACCAGAACCAGTAATAGTTTATATCTTTCTATGTAGTCTTTTTGGTGTCATTTTGCTAGCATATTTCTCATACCTCACATTCATGAAGACGGAGGGAAGATGAAAGATCAAGGTGGCAATGAGACCATCGAAGAAGCTCGTGTGATGCGTGGAAATGATCGTGCTATCATTTTGACATTAAATTGGATAGACTGTGTTGTTCAGAAGAAGCTGAAAGAAGGAGATGTTTGTGCCTTCGATTTTGAAGTAAAGGAGGGCTATTTGGTTGTAGAAGTGCATAAGTTGCCATCAATAGTTAGTTAGTTTTGTAGTGATGTATGTCAACTAAATTTGGATAAAGTACTTGCACCTTAACTATATATGCGTATCACTGTCGTGTGATATGATTTTCTATATATAATGAGTTTTCTGTGATTTTCTGTATGTGATCTATATACTAAACGTTTTGAGTTAATTATCAATTTAATTATATTTCTATGCACCCAAGTATCCGCTAAGATATATTAGACCAGGAAGTATCTTCATGCCGTCGTCTCACAGCTGCCACATCATGTACGCAGTGCCTTTCTACCGCGGAAGCGCTATCTCGGTGGATCACGTTGTTCCGCGCCAAAAAATCCGTCGTTGTTCGTGAATCCCGACGCAGTTATCCGTGATGGTGTTTTTTGCCGCGCCAACATGACCGCGGCGATTAAGGCTGTGCCTCGGCGTCTATAAGCGCTAGCGCCCGAGCTCCGTGTGATAGTGCAAGTCAGGTAGATAAGCGTGAGCAGTATGAGGGATGCTTGACCAGTTTCCAGCATAGGACGCATCGTAAATGTCACGTACAATACACAACACAGTAGTATACATGTCCATTCATCAATTGCGGCATCAAAATGCGTCAGCCTCCCTAGCCACATAACACATCACTAATATGTGCCGGTATCGTGTATACATGGCATCTACGTAAAAACTTGACGTGAATGCTCACCGACGAAGTAAAACACTTTTGCAGGCTTGTGCTATCCAAAAAAAAGTGTCGCGCATAGGGGACATTTTTGTAGTGGAAGATATTTTGTAGGGGGGGGTGAACTGACTAAGTCATGATGGTTGACCAGAACCAACGACGCTCGATGACTTCGGTTAAGAAATAAGTGGAAGCGGTGGTTGTTGGAGTGGCATCGTATGTCACAACCTAAAATGGAAAAAAACCAGCATCCCACGGAGTGGGGGCGCTCGGACGACCCACAGAAGCACCACCATAGGGAGTTCGAGGTGGACCTCACCATCGTATTTGTATGATCACCGAACTTGTATGGTTTCAGAGGCGCTGGCCCAGGTGGCCACAAATTTGAACTATTTGTAATTTCGAATTTATGAATAACGTTTGAAGGTCCATTTTGCGGTGTCGCTGGTGTGGGGAGGCCCTACGAAATGGATGACACTATGAACCAGTGTCCCCAAAGGTCATGTCCGTCATTGTTGTCGGACACAGTATATTGCATGACTCCCTCTCCAAGCTACGAAATGATAAATTTTCTTTTTACTTGCAAAAAAAAAACTGACACACTGGCAAATTAAGAAAAGTGTGAAGCAAAAAAAAGTGGGAGGAACAACTTATTTCCCGCGACTCTTTTAATTATTGTAAGTTATAAAGTGTCGAACACAAGTAAATCTGTCACATAAACTAGTGTGATTTTATTTTGTCCATAGGATTTGGACTCAAGGTACACAAGAGACACCGCCACACCCTAGCCACTGGGCTATGAGCCCATCCGCCGGCTAGAATTTTAGATAGGACCATGAGCAACTAGATTGTGAAAATCTAGCTTGCATAAGTTTAGATATCGACGCCAAGTATATAAGGACTGTGCTATGCAGGGCACGTGTCTCAGATTAGCTTTTGTGGGCACGGATTAATATGGTAACTCAGTCATGCATGCATGCAGGTGGCCCCGCCACCACCTAGGATTCCTTTTGAGTTTGAAACTTTAAAATATTTATCTCTTGAACCATAATTCGAAATTAAGATCTGTTTTCATGGTTATCTTTTTCGCATCGAGATCTTCGAAACTAGATCTTATGTTGATATATTTTGACAACTTTTTTTCTGACTCTAATTACCAGATTACTGACCCTTGGTTACAAGGTAAAGCCAGGCTGGTTAACAGATTAAAATCAAATGGTTGTCAGATGTTTCTGAACTTTGTTTTTCAAAAATATAAGTCTTATATGATGGTAATATAGCATTTTACCTGTTTAGAATGGATCAAGTACTTATATTTTATACATATAAATCATTGTTATCATTAGAAACATGTAAAAATTATCTGATGGCTGTGTATTATTTTATTGTTAATTGTCCACTATCTATCTGATAGCTATAATATAGTAATCCGGTAACTGGCGATGGAAAAAAATATCGTCAAAACATATCAAGATGAGATATTGTTTTGAAGTACTCATCAAGATGAACCCAACAATGAAGACAGATCATCAATCGAATTGATTGTTTAAGGAATATTTCTTTTTAAAATTTCAGATCTTGAAAAGATTCCCTACATGCAATTGGCTCCAGCTTCTCTATTCTTATAAGGACAAATATAACTCTCGGGCCGCCGTATGGGTGAAAAAATTAGGAAACGTTCTTTTGTAGAATAACCGAATATAGAATAAAATACATACTAACATATATGATGAGTAGCTAGGTAAATATAAAGTCATACTCCCTCTGTTCTAAGATAGTTGAATATCTATGTTTTTCTTAAATCAAACTTATTGAGTTTTTTTGTGAAATCCCACTGATCTATTAATTATCATCAACAGCAGTACAAAGAGCATTAAAAGGAATAGAAATTACAAATAGGTCATTGGACCACATAGCAACGACTACAGACACTAGCACGAGTTAAAGGCATGCCGCCGTCCTTGCCCCTCCATCACCGAAGCCGGGCAAAACTTGCCGCAGTAGAGCTTGTTGTAGTAGATAGACAGGAAGTCATCATGCTAAGGTCCCATAGGACCAGCGCACAAGAGCAGCAACCATCACCGAAGATGATAACCGTAGATCAGAAGAGAATAACCTCAAACCACACCGACGAATACAGAAAACTATAGGATACCAAGAGAACCACTAGACACACGACTCCACGCGCCCTCTGCCGACACTAGACACACCATCGGAGCGAGAATTGGGTGGGGAGGACCTTATTTTGACTTTAGGATGCAACCGCCGCCTCAAAATCCCAAAGAAGACACTGAAAAAGGCTAAACAAAAAAAAATCTCCCACCAGCAAGAGGTCGTTGCTGGGGATATACTTTACGGGTATACCCACTGTGACTCGCTGACCAGGGTGGCCCACTTTGGGTTAGAGCTTTGCTTCACGGGCGGCCCAGTCAGGGAGAGAAGAGAGAGATCCATCCGGCTACGGGAAGGCCTAGAAGACTTACCGACTTAGGCATGTTTAGTTACTTGTAGTCCAAGATGTGCTTTGTAACTGACTCTGTATCGTAGCCGGACAGGTCTCTCCGGTAACCCTAGGCTGGATATCTATATAAGCCGTCCTAGGGACCAGCCTTTAGGGAACCCACAATCTACAACCTCAACTTACACAGGCGAACCTCTATTGTAATCTGGACTTCCGGCTCTGCCGTATTACTAGATTGCTAGCAGGAGTAGGATCCGTCCAAAGCTAGCGGATTCGAACCTGGGTAAATCTTGTGCTCACCATCCTAGAATACCCTCTCGAGGACCCCCTCTCACCACAAGCCTCGAGGACCCCTTTCACTACATGCCTCGAGGACCCCCCCGGTGTACATGTCTTCAATCCGACGACAGTTGGCCCCTACCATGGGGCAGGTGAGTTTCGGATCTTTGTTTCAGATGGAATCTACGTGAATCGGAATCAGCAAGATAATCACTGTCGGTCGGGTCCTCTACGCCAGCGATGTCCCTCTTGTCCTTCTCGACGAGACCTGGATTCTGGCTAGGGAACCTATGACCACCTACACCATCATGTCTTTCGGCAAGATCGATGTTTACCTCGGTTTCGCTGAACCCACCCAACCCACCCCAGCGGGGACGATAGAGGCGGAAGAAGTTCCTGGATCCACTTTGTTTGCGGAAGCAGCAGAGTTTTGGGTCTTAGAAAAACCTAATCCCACATAGCTCGCACCTGAAGCGGAGATAGTGTGGAAGATCGGATCTGAAGAGGATCTCCCCAAGGAGGTTAAACCTGAAGTAGATCTCCCCAAGGAGGTCGAAACTCACGAGGCTCTCCCCAAAGAGGTTGAATCTCAGGAAGATCAAAGCAGCAACAACTTTGGATCTGGCTCTGCCAATGTCGGAGCGGCAAAATCACTTTTGGGGCACACGTTGAGGCGTATGATGCTGCATGGGAATGCCAGCATGGAAGAGATCCTTGAGACTATCAATTGATTCGAGGAAGCCAACAAAGAGAGCCGCAACTACCTCAGGACGCACACATCACACTTTGTCGGATACGTTGGATCCGGATCTGGCCCTGCCGATGCTAGAGACGACAACGACTCAGTGTTGGAGGCAATCGGAACAAACATTGACTTACCAGCATCTTTGGATGACTCCATGACATCGGCAGATTCTGAAAGTTCTCCGTGGAATATGAAGAGGAATTCAACTCCAAGGCTACGGAAGAAGGAGAAGCTATGGATCAAAGCCATCACAATAGCATGGATGAAGGATCCGGAGAAAACTCTCCCGAACCGCAGGACAGTATGGATCTCGGAGATAATCCTGATGTCCAAATGTCCGAGAGTACTGATAAAAGCCTGACTCCAGGAATCGGACCCAAAGTCTTCTTTGCTACCGGTGTAGCGAAGAAGGCAAAGAAGAAGAATACTCAGGCTAAGGACCTTCCAACTGACGAGGTAATATCCGAAGAATACGAAGAAGACTCAGATGGAGGTTTAATCCCAAATGAGCCAAAAAGTACTTCGTTGGATGGGCACGTGGTTACTCCTGGTGCTCATAAACTCCTCAGAGAGGCGATTACTACACCTATCCCGATAGCTACAGAACTTACGCCTGCAGAGTTGGAGGACAAGGCTCAAGCCCTAGAAGCGCACCATCAAGTACTCCTTGAGGAAACCGCAAATATCCTCGAGGAGAAGCAGCGCATTGTAGCTGCGGGGCAGCCTAGCACCCGGCAGCATCAGAAGACCCAGAATTGCCCTGAGTTTTCTAACAAATATCCGGATGTTCACAAGACCATTTTCAAAGGAGATACAACCATAGGGAAACCTCTGATCGACAGCAAGGGTAACGGGTGTATGGCACGTAGGTAGAAAATGCTGCTACGGCTCGAGATCTCTTGGCAAACAACCTGAGTCCAGAGCAGACTCGGCTAAGTGTGAAGCACTCACCAAGGGCTTGGAACAACAAAAGGTCACGATGTTCGGCAGGGAAAAGCTGGTCTCCAGATCTGAGCAATGCCGCACGAACATGAGGCGACAACAAGATGCAAGACTCCGATGGGAGCCGGAACGACACTACTGTCCTGACCCTCGGGAGGACAACTATTCAAGAACCGGATCGTCGGGATACCGACACAAACCTGAACGAAGCTGGAGCAATTTCGTTCCGGCTGCAGAGCGAGACACCATTGTAGTGATGGTCCAACCTACTCGGCGGCAGTAGAACATTCACAGGGAAGATGAAGAAGCTCAACATCGGGAGCAGGACCGGCAAAGGATGCCCCCTCCTAGACATGTAAGATGTCCGGCTGAGCCACGACATAATGACGGTAAAGACGTACGAAGGAACAATGAACATCACGCTGGATCAAGCTGGCATGATGGCCGTCACCATGAAGCCCTAGCTAGGTGTAACAATCCACCAGCACCACCATCTCCGCCAAGTAGCCATCATAATGGTCCCAATGGAGGCTAGGGGGCACCGTGGCGGAGGGGTGGAAGGAGAAGCATAAGTCCGGCTCATGGGCATCATAGCCACAGTGAACAACCAAGATGGCGCGCCCTGTCACCAAGTGATGCCAGGCACTAGATCAACTCAAACATTAAGGCATGACACTATGAGTCTAATAAAATCTATGTGGGTCCAAAATGCTTCGGACCGCGCTTAAGACAAACAAACTTTCCGGAAGGGTTTACTATCTCAAGGCACATCCAGCCCTACGACGGTGTGGCTCGGCCAGACACCTGGCTCCAGGACTTCTTCTAGGCCTGCTGCATAGCCAAAGGAGGGAACAATTTGGTCACGACCCGGTATCTCCCGCTTATGCTGAGGAAGACGGCTCGATCATGGCTCAATGAACTCCTGGAAAACACCATCCACAACTGGTTGACATGCAAAGTGCTTTCTTTCAGAACTTCGAGGGAACATACAGGAGGCCCTGCATGGTTGGAGACCTGTAGCGGTGCACCCAGAAACCCGAAGAAACCTGCCGGGACTACCTCGGACAATGGATCAACACAAAGAACTCCTACGAGGGAGTAAACAATCAAACCACGATAGAAGCATTCATTGCGGGTCTCCCAATTGGTTTATTGTGTCATCGCTTAAAGTGTGACAAAGTGACTAATTTGGGGGAGATGATAGAGACAGCAAGCAAATACGCTGACGCCAACGATGATTCAGAGAGATTGCTCAATGTACTGGCTGTGCCATAGTCGACAAAACAACCGAAGCAGCAGGCCCCAAATGCAAGAACACCTCGGAAGAAAAACCCAATATGGAAACCACAACAGTCAATGCAACTTTTGGGTCTGGAGGACGAGGAGGCTGCGGAGGAAGTCGGGGATGAGGCCGTTGAACTTCTAGAGTCCAAGGTAGAGGAGACCAGCAACCTGGCAAAACCTAATCTTGGGCCGACATTGCCAATAATCCATGCGTACGGGGGCTCGTCCCACACCAATGCTGACTGTCATTTCAATGACGACATCAAGAAAGACGAATCCGCTGGTTACAGGTCCAAGCGACAAAAAGGACAGAAAAATTTCGACAAAGACAAGGAGTCCAAGGAAGATTCCGACATGGAGGAGGCAGAAGCTTCAAATCCCAAGTAGGATGGAAAGAAGACCTTCCCTACCAAGAAAGACACTTATGTATGCTTCCTTGGATCCCAACCAACTAAAGTTAAGAAGGCAGTGATGCATGAGCTCAACGCAACTATTCTGACTATCCCTCAGTATTTGGACTGGTCAGAAGTTACAATCACCTTTGACCGAAGCGATCATCCGCCTAAGCCACCTAGGCGAGGAAAGTATGCTCTGGTTGTCAATCCACTTATTGATGGCTATGGCTTCTCCAAGACCCTCATGGATGATGGCATCAGTATCAACATCATCTACGTCGAAACACTGCGCTGGATGAACATATCAGAAACACAACTGAATCACAGCTCTATGAATTTTCATGGAGTTGTCCCCAGAAGACAAGCAAATTCTCTAGGAGAGATCACTTTGGATGTTACCTTTAGAACTCCAAAGAACTACCAGATGGAAGAACTTTCCTTCGAAGTGGTCCTATTCAAGAGTGCATACCACACTATCTTCGGGCATCCGTCTTACTAGGCTTTTATGGATCGCCTGTGTTACATTTATAATATGATGAAAATTCTAGGTCCCAATGGCGTCATCCGGGGAGACCCGAAGAAGGCACGAGAATGCAAGGACGGAAATGCCGCCTTTGCTAAAGTCATGCTGCATGCCGAGGAGTACCAGGAGATCAAGAAGAACATCGACCCGTATGACATGCTCGCGATGAAGAAGGAGGTGACAAAGCCGACTCCGGAGTTCAAGGCATCAGAAGAGACGAAGATGACACTATTAAAGGATGATGACCCCTCCAAGGTGACCCAGAGGAAAGCACGCTCGTTGAGTTCCTCAAAGCCAATAAAGATATATTCACATGGCAGCCATCTGACATGACTGGAGTACCTAGGGAACTTGCCGAGCACAGCCTAAATGTATACCCAAACGCTAAACCCGTCAAATAGTCCTTACGATGTTTCAGCGATGAAAAGCCTAAAGCAATATCTAAGGAACTAGCCTGGCTTGAGTTAGTCGGATTTATAGAAGAGGTCTTCCATACTGATTGGTCAGCCAATCCTGTAATGGTCCGTAAAAAGGACACCACTGATTTAAGGGTGTGTGTTGATTATACCGCCTTAAAAAAGGCTTGTCCCAAAGATTCATTCGCTCTGCCTAGAATCGATCAAGTTATCGACTCAACAGCAGGCTCGGAACTCCTATGTTTTCTCGACGCATATTCCGGATATCATAAAATTCGGATGAAGGAGTCAGACGAAATAAAGACTTTGTTCATCACCCCTTCAGAACCTTCTGCTATGTGATAATGCTCTTTGGGCTAAAAACGCAGCAGCTACGTACCAGCGCACTATGCAGCGTTGCCTCCACGATCAAATCGGATGCAATATACATGCATAAGTGGATGACATAGCCGTGATGTCCAAAAATAAGGAAACACTAATTTCTGACTTAGAGGAAACATTCAACAACCTAGGAAAATACAACATAATGCTTAACCTAAAGAAGTGTTTCTTTGGAATACTAGCCGGAAAATTGTTAGGATTCATTGTGTTTCAAAGAGGAATAGAGGTGAATCGTGACAAAATAAAGGCTATACTCAACATTGCCAGGCCAACTCGCCTGAAGGACGTACAACGTCTAACTGGCTGCATTGCCGCAGTCAGTCGGTTCGTAAGCTGACTCGGTGAAAGAGCTGCACCTTTATAAAAGTTCTTGAAAAAGACCAAGAAGTTCGTCTGGACTGATGAAGATAATATGCACTTCAGGATCTGAAATCCGTACTCTCGTCTGCCCCTATCCTTGCAGCACCGGAATCATAGGAACCGATGTTGCTCTATCTAGCTTCAACAAACAGAGTTGTCAGTGTCGTCATGGTGGTGGAACGGTCGGAAGAAAAACAGGAACACCTGGTGCAGCGTCTGACTTATTATCTCATCGAGATCCTGACTGAATCAAAGCAAAGGTATCCTCATTACCAAAAGTTAGCCTATGTTGTGTTTTTCGCATCCAAAAACCTACGACACTATTTTCAATAGCATAAGGTTAGCATGGTGAGCATAGCTCCCATGAGAGACATAATCAACAACACCGATGCCACATGACGTGTCTCTAAATGGGGAATAGAGATAGCAGCGTTTGACATTGAGTACAAACCTCACGCAGCAATCAAATTCCAGATTCTTGCTGACTTTGTTACTGATTGGACAGAGACAGTAGAAAACATAGGTCTCTAAGAGACGGAAGTTTGGACCTTACACTTTGACGGGTCTAAAGCGCTGATACGTCCATTTTGCATCACTATTCTATGTCATAATTCACTGTTATTCATTGATATATTTCGTATTGAGAGGTGATACTTATGTTATTTCATCTGTTTTTGCATGGTTGATGACTTTTGGAGCATGGACTGCTGCAGTCAGGATTCTGATGGAAAAGGTGCTGTTTGGAGGCAAAATTCGCGAAGATCAGAAAATCCGGGAAAAAATACATGGAAAATCCTATTTTTCTAGAAGACCAAGGAAGCTAGAAGGGGGGCTGGAGATGGGCCATAGGGGGCCACACCACCCCCTGGCGCGGGCCAGCCTAGGCCACGCCACCAGGTGGTGTGGCCACCCTGGCACTCCCCTCTGGTGTATATTATCCTCCCGAAACCCTAAGACTCGGGGAGCGACCACAGAAAGATTCCTCCGCCTCTAGGGGCGGAAAACACCGAGAGAGAAAGATCTCTCCAGCAGACAGATTTTTGCCGGGGGAATTCCTTCCTGGAGAGGGGAGATCGTCGCCATCAACACCACCATCAAGCTGGACTTCATCGGGATCATCATCACCACCACCCTCATCATCATCAGCACCCTCATCACCATCTCCATATTGCTGTAACAATTGGGTTGAATCTTGCATAGTTCATAGGGGAAACTTTCCCGGTGTTGATTACTCTTTGTACTTGATGCTATTGAGTGAACTGTTGAATTATTGTTTATGTTCAGATTGTTATACATCATTATTCCATCTCTGATCATGATCCATATGATGTCTTGTGAGTAGTTCGTTTTGTTCTTGAGGACATGGGAGAAGTCATGTTGTTAGTAGTGGAGTTATGTTGAGAAAGATTCAATAGTTTGATATTTAAGTTGTGGTGTACTTCTTCTAGTGGTGTCATGTGAACGTCGACTACATGACACTTCACCTATATGGGCCTAGGGGAATGCATTGTGTATTTGGCTACTAATCGTAGGGGTTGCCGGAGTGACAGAAACCTAAACCCCCGTTAGGAAACCATTGCACAAGGGACGTAAGAGTCTTAGAGTTTAAAGTTGTGGTTAGGTTTCTACCTTAATTACTTTCTTGTACTTATAGATGTTTGCAAGGGGTATAGTCACAAGTATGTATTAGTCCTAGGAAGGTCGGTACATTAGCACAGATCACCCACACAACACTTAGCAAGCTAAAGAAGATTAATCAACTATATGAAGCAAAAACACTTGACAGTCTTCCCATGTGTCCTCGAGAACGTTTGGTCATCTTAAGAAATACAACCGGCTTGTCCTTTGCTGCATAAAGGATTGGGCCACTTGCTGCATTTATTCCTACTGTCTTTTATTTACTCGTACTTTGTTTACTTGCTTTATCAAAACCCCCTAAAAATCTGTTTGCTAAGTATTTGCAGAGAATTCCTAATCCATACCACTAGCCAGCACCTTCTGCTCCTCATTGGGTTCGACACTCTTACTTATCAAAAATACTGCGATACACTCCCTATACTTGTGGGTCATCAAGACTATTTTCTGGCGCCGTTGCCAGGGAGTGAAGCGCTATTGGAGAGTGGAACTGGTAAAGGAAGCTTCTACTATGAGTATTGTTTATTTCTGTTAGTTGCTTTATTTTCGTTATGGATAATTCGCTGAGTTTCTTATTTGGTAATGCTACTACCACTGCTAAGGTAGTAGATAAGCCACCACCTGCTAAGAATGATGTTTTTAAAATACTTACAAGAATTATTGATCGTGTTATGGATAACTACTGTGTTGGAGATGGAACTGTCCATCCCGGTGATCATTTACTCTTTATACTCGAATTATGCGGGTTGTTCAAGTGTGCAGGTATTACTACAGATCAAGTTAAGAAGAAGTTATTCTCATTATCGCTGAAAGGAAGGGCTGAGGAATGGTATAAGCTGCTGAAGAATGGTAAAGCTCTGGAATGGGAGGAAATAGTGCCTCTCTTTTATTCAAAGTTTTATCCTCCTAGTGAGATTCATAAAGATCAGAATCAAATATACAACTTTTGGCCTCTTGATGGAGAGAGTACATCTCAAGCTTGGGGGAGATTGAAGTTACTTATGCTCAAGTGTCCCATTCATGAGCTCCCCAACAATATTATTATCAATAACTTTTATGCAATGCTTTCTCTACATGATAAGGATTTATTGGATGCTTCTTGTGCTGGATCGTTCACTCACATGGGAGAAGAAGCTAAATGGGATCTTCTGCACCGTATTCAAGACAATGCTGAAGCTTGGGAGAATGACAAAGGTAGAAAGTCAGGTATAAATTATGATTATGAATGCATTGAATCTTTTATGGGAACTGATGACTTCAAAACATTAAAAATGCTTATGGTCTTGATTTACAAGTTATTACGAATTGCTTTAGGGCTTTTGCTTCTTATATTGAAATTCCAAAAAGGGGATGGAATAAGTACCATGAACCTTATAAAGATATTGTTGACTGTGTTCCTGTTGGGAATGCTGAGTATTGCACTATTGATCCCATCTTACCTGAACCTTATATCGAGAAGATTCCCTCCCCAGATAAGGTAAAGGATCATCCTATGATAACTAATGTAATCACCAAAAGTGAAAAGAGTATTGTAAAACCTGATGAACAAATAAACGTTGAACCTGTGGTAGCAATTGTGAAAGACCTTGTCACTAAAAGCATAGAATATGGACACATAGTCTTTTGTGAGGATGCTTCTAATATTGTTCCACATCCTAATAGAACTAAAAAGCTAGTGTCCCTGTGCTTTCTGTTAGAATTGGTGATCATTGCTATTATGGTTTATGTGATATTGGTGCAAGTTCTAGTGCTATTCCTTATGAGCTTTACAGAGAAATTATGCATGAAATCAGTCCCTGCGAATTGGAAGAGATTGATGTGGTTATTCACCTTGCTAATAGAGAGACCATCTCTCAAATTGGTATTGTACGAGACGTGGAAGTTCTTTGTGGTAAGATTAAGTACCCTGCTGATTTTGTAGTACTCGGTTCAGCTGCTAGTAAAACTTATCCTATTATTTTTGGTAGACCTTTCTTGAGTACTTGTGGAGCTATTATAGATTGCAAAAGGGAGAAAATATTGACTAAGTTTGATGGGGAATCTTATGAGTTTAATTTCTCGAAATTCGCTAAAGAATGTTGTGAAGAGGAAACCATAATAAGGATTTTAGAGTTGAACAACTTGCTTCTATTTCTCTTGCTCCTAACAATGCTTTGCAGCAATTTATGGAAGATCATGAAAGTGAAATCTTCATGGAAGAAAGGAATGAGATTGACGAGATTCTCCGTGATCAGCCTAAGATGCTTAAGCATAACTTGCCTGTAGAAGATTTGGGTACCACGTTGCCACCTAAAAAGGATCCGGTCTTCGATCTAAAACCTCTCCCTGATGATCTTAAATATGCTTATATTGATGATACAAAGATATATCTTGTTATTGTTAGCTCTAAACTTTTAGGAAAGGAAGAAGAAAGGTTATTGGAGGTTTTGAAGAAACACCGAGGAGCTATGGGCTATACTCTGGATGATTTAAAAGGGATTTCACCTACTATATGTCAGCATTCTATCAACATAGAACCATATGCAAAGCCAGTAGTAGCGCACCAACGACGTTTAAATCCTAAGATGAAGGAAGTGGTAAGGAATGAGGTATTGAAACTCCTTGATGCTGGTATTATTTACCCTATTGCTGATAGTGAATGGGTTAGTCCTGTTCATTGTGTTCCTAAAAAAGGAGGTATTACCGTTGTTCCTAATGATAATGATGAGCTTATTCCTCAAAGAATAGTAGTAGGCTATAGGATGTGCATTGATTTTAGAAAATTCAATAAAGTTACTAAGAAAGATCACTACCCGCTTGCTTTTATTGATCAAATGTTGGAAAGGTTGTCTAAAAAGACCCATTTTTGTTTTCTTGATGGTTATTCTGGTTTCTCTCAAATTGAGGTTAAACAACAAGATCAAGAAAAAACTACTTTTACTTGCCCTTATGAAACTTATACTTATAGACGTACGCCTTTTGGTTTATGTAATGCTCCTGCTACTTTTCAAAGGTGCAGGTCTGCTATTTTTCATGGTTTTTGTGAGGAAATTGTAGAAGTGTTCATGGATGACTTTTCTGTCTATGGAACTTCTTTTGATAATTGTCTGCACAACCTTGATAAAGTTTTGCAGAAATGTGAAGAAACTAATCTTGTTCTTAATTGGGAGAAATGCCACTTCATGGTTAATGAAGGGATTGTCCTTAGGCATAAAGTTTCTGAAAGAGGCATAGAAGTTGATAGAGCTAAGGTTGAGGCAATCGAGAAGATGCCATGCCCAAGAGACATCAAAGGTATTCGTAGTATCCTTGGTCATGCTGGTTTCTATAGAAGGTTTATTAAAGACTTTTCTAGGATATCAAAACCCCTCACTAATCTTCTTCAAAAAGATGTACCCTTCATTTTTGATGATGATTGTAAGGGAGCTTTTGAAACTCTTAAGAAGGCTTTAACTACAACCCTATTGTTCAACCACCTAATTGGAGTTGACCCTTTGAAATAATGTGTGATGCTAGTGATTTTGCTGTAGGTGCTGTCCTTGGGCAATGAATTGATAAAAAGTTAAACGTTATTCATTATGCTAGTAAGACTTTAGACGCTGCTCAAAGGAATTATGCTACTATTGAAAAAGAATTTATAGCTGTCGTTTTTGCTTGTGATAAGTTTAGAACCTATATTGTAGACTCAAAAGTCACCATTCATACTGATCATGCTGCTGTTAAATACCTTATGACGAAGAAGGACGCTAAGCCTAGGCTTATTAGATGGGTGCTGCTTTTACAAGAGTTTGATCTACATATAGTAGATAGGAAAGGTGCTAAAAACCCTGTAGCTGATAATTTATCTCGATTGGAAAACATCTCTTTTGACCCTATACCTGTTAATGATAGTTTCCCAAATGAGCAGTTAGCCACAGTAGGGGTAAGCTCGCGAGGGAGCCCTTTTGTATGCTGATTATGCTAACTTTATTGTCTCCGAGTATTTGCCTCCAACTTTTACAACTCAGCAAAGAAGGAAGTTCTTCTATGATTTGAGGCATTATTTTGGGATGACCCACACTTATACAAGGAAGGAGTGGATGGTATTATGCGAAGATGTGTTCCAGATTATGAACAAAAGGAGATATTGCGTAAATGTCATGGTAGTGCTTATGGAGGACATCATGCAGGAGATAGAACTGCACAAAAGGTGCTACAATCAGGTTTCTACTAGCCTACCCTTTTTAAAGATGCAAGAAAATTTGTTTTATCCTATGATGAATGTCAGCATGTTGGTAATATTTCTAGACGCAATGAAATGCCTATGAACTACTCTCTGGTTATTGAACCCTTTGATTGCTGGGTATTTGACTTTATGGGTCCTTTCCCTCCCTCGAAAGGTTATACTCATATTCTTGTTGCTGTTGATTATGTTACTAAGTGGGTAGAAGCCATTCCTACGAAGAGTGCTGACGGGGAAACTTCTCTAAAAATGCTTAAGGATGTTATGTTTCCTAGGTTTGGAGTGCCAAGGTATCTCATGACTGATGGGGGTTCTCATTTCATTCATGGTGGTTTTAGAAAGACCCTTGCTAAATATGATGTTAATCATAGAATTGCTTCAGCCTATCACCCCCAAACTAGCGGGCAAGTAGAGTTATCAAATAGAGAAATTAAATCCATCTTGCAAAAGACTGTTAATAGATCTAGAAAAAACTGGGCTAAAAAGTTGAATGATGCTTTATGGGCTTATAGAACTGCCTACAAAAATCCTATGGGGATGTCTCCTTATAAAATGGTTTATGGGAAAGCTTGTCACCTACCTTTAGAATTAGAACATAAAGCTTACTGGGCAGTTAAAGAACTAAATAGAGATTGTAAGCTCGCTGGTGAGAAAAGATTATTCGACTTAAGTTCTTTAGATGAATGGAGGAGTGAAGCCTATGAAAATGCCAGGCTCTTTAAGGAAAAAGTTAAAAGATGGCATGACAAGCGAA
The DNA here is from genome assembly GCA_023614405.1 of Avena insularis. Classification (NCBI taxonomy): domain Eukaryota; kingdom Viridiplantae; phylum Streptophyta; class Magnoliopsida; order Poales; family Poaceae; genus Avena; species Avena insularis. The sequence continues at coordinate 356,469,459 of CM042692.1, read as the reverse complement.
TACTTAAGAGAGAATTTCATGTTGGTGAGAAAGTTCTATTGTATAGGTCTCGTCTCAGATTTTTTGCAGGAAAGCTACTGTCAAAATGGGAAGGACCTTTCATTATTGAAGAAGTATACCGTTCAGGAGCAATAAAAATTTCTTCTTTAAAAGATAATACTACACAAGTAGTGAATGGGCAGCGACTCAAACACTATATTGCTGGGGATTCTTATAATGAAGATGTTGATGCCTTTCAAGTTATAACTCCAGAAAAATTTATCAAGGACCAAATTCAGAGACCTACAGAGTCCGTTTCCAAATAGGTAATAGTTCTGGTAAGGAAAGTTCCGCGAAAATACAATCCAACTATATTTTTGCAGTTTTCAGTCAATAAGGAAAGCTACAAAGCGAAAGAGGGACGGAAATGGATCCAGGGTGGCTCACACCTCCCTGTGGCGCGGGCCCACCCCTGGCTGTGCCACCAGGTGGTGAGTCCACCCCGGACTCTGCCTCCGACTCGTTTTCTCCCAGTACCTTCCTTTCGTCATGAAACTTCGTAATATATAATCCTCCGGATCTCCCGAGGTTCGTATATCGTGTTTTCGTCGTGTTTTTGTTTCGATCTGTTTCTGCCAGGACATACTCTTTGAAAGCTTAGAAGCACAATGGTGTCCACCAAGGATAAAGGGAAGGAGCCTATGGAGGAAGACCTCTAAAACCCCGGGCAGGAGAAGGAGATCAAGAGTGAAGATGAAGAGGAGCAAGGCCAACATCCGCACACCGGCACTACCATTGCAAGCATTGGAGTGTTGACAAAACCTGCCAGGGTTAGAAGGACTGCACGGATGCAGACTGGAGGGAAAGCTCCTCGTCAATGCTTGGCTCCACGGTCACTTCCTCTACGCACCAAGAATCCTTTCCATACCCTTATCCATGAGCATCAATACCAGAATATGCCCAAGGGGAAATTACCCTCCAATTGGTATTTTCCTTGTTCTAGCCATGCAGGAAAAGAAGACTTCAAGGAGGAAGAGTGGGGAAGGAATAGTAAGAGCTGGAATTCTCAACCTGACATGTTCATGAGCCGCATTGAGCAAAACTCATAGCTGATTCGTAATCTCACCTTCGAGATTAAGAACTTGGGGAAACTTATTAGAGAGCTCATCGAGAGGATACCACCACCACCAAAGGAGTAATTCGTCATCAGGTTTGGCATCCCCTTGGTTTGTTCCAAGCTTGGGGGAGCGCCGCGGTATCACATCACTATCTTCTATCTTTTTTACCTTATTAGTAGAGTCATATCATGAATAGAGAAGTTATTATGTAGTATGGTTTGCATTTTGGAAGTGTCCCCTCTCTCATTAGATATGTATCCCTTGGTGTGAGTTGCCGTTATGGAATATTAATGAGAAGTTCTATCATTTACTCTTTTGCATAGCTTATATTAGTTTTCAATTCGTGGTTATATGATTGATCTTGTTGTTAGTATTGGTATCACTTTGGGATCATTGAGTTAATTTAGTTGGTTTTGGCAAACCTGGCTCGGTCAGTAGCAACACTATTTTTGAGAGTTGAATGAAAAAGATAGAAGTACTCTAAAGAAAAATAATCTCATCATCTTTCTTTCTTGATTTGCTCATAAGTTTAGCATTCTCTAGTTAAGATCTTTTGTGCTTCCAAGGAAGATTGCATGTTTGTCTTTATCACTTGTATGTTTGTTTGTTTCCTTCAACTCTTATACTTGCTACCCAACCTTGCTAGCCAAAAACCTATACTGAGAGGGAATTCTTCTCGTGCATCCACTCCTTTAAACCAAAACCTTTGCCATTTCTGTCCACCATACCTACCTATTAGCATTATTGCTATTCCAAGTAAATTCTTGTTTTATCTACCTCCCAAATTAAACTTGTTATGTGAAAAGTAGTGATTAAAGCTCTCACCAACTTGATGGCACACTTTACTTTCTTGCACTTAATAAACTTGAACCATTGTGCTCACCTATGTTGCTTATATGCTTGCGCTTTGTAAGTTGTGAATTAGCAGAACCATGCTGTCATGGGGAACGCTTTCAACATTGCACTAGTACTTTGTACCTAGTTGATATCATGTTCTTTTGTTTATGGATGTCGTCGGTGTTAAATGAAAGGGGAGCTTGTAAGTCCATGGAGTTATGCATGTGTGTTAGAGAAACGCCTGGGCCGCTGGTCTAATCCATGCTGACATGGTGGAAACCTGCAGCGTAACCATAATGGGTATCTGCGAAGCATTCTTCTTATAAAAAAGAGTCCTATGTTGAGAAAAAGGAGAAAAAGAAAAAAGAGATTATGAAAAGAGGAAACAGAGAAAAAAGCACCATATTCCCATGGTAAATAAGAAGATTGTTGAGATGCTTGTTGTCTGCTTGCCTTGTCATTTTGATATGGGGATTCTTCCGTATCATCGGGCAAGGGGTACCCCGTTGGCGGTTCTCTATGATACACATATGCTTACGATGACAATAACTTACTGGTGACTAAACTTGAGTAGCATGAGGAGCGGCCCTCGTATATCAAGGGACATGAGATTCTCAATTTACAACTTGTCAATGCATATCCTCATTTTTGATCACCTTAACCTTAATCACCTAAAAGATGCTTATGATAGGGGCAATGAGAGCTGAAAGCTAGTAAGTATCATAATTTTTGGGAGCTCTTTATGAGACTTGCAATCCCTGCTTCCCTCTGCGAAGGGCCTTTCTTTTACTTTTTAGTTGAGTCAGTAAACCTATTCCCTTCTATCTCAGCAAGTATTTTGAGTTGTTGTGTTTCATTCATTCATATGATGATTTATTCAATCATGTTTCTTATGTTCCTGGTTTTGCACATTACTCTTAATCTTGATGTTTACTACTTTGAAAGCTATCATTGAAAACCAGTTATTTGTAAACTCCAGCAAATTATCAACTATTCTTCGGCCAAGAGCTAAGTTTTCCATTACCAATTATGATTTACTTTATGTATCTTTATTATGTTTCCTTTACTTATTGCAAGTTAAGTTATATAATAGTGAGTTGTCTTCTATTATGATCTATGTATTGATGAATGTGATGCTTCTTGTCCATATTCTTTTATCGACTCTTCACTCCATAAACCCGAGGTCATGTTTATTGAGCTCGGCCGCTTGAGGGACAAGCGAAGTCTAAGCTTGGGGGGAGTTGATACGTCCATTTTGCATCACTATTCTATGTCATAATTCACTGTTATTCATTGATATATTTCGTATTGAGAGGTGATACTTATGTTATTTCATCTGTTTTTGCATGGTTGATGACTTTTGGAGCATGGACAACTGCAGTCAGGATTTTGATGGAAAAGGTGCTGTTTGGAGGCAAAATTCGTGAAGATCAGAAAATCTGGGAAAATACATGGAAAATCCTATTTTTCTAGAAGACGAAGGAAGCCAGAAGGGGGGCTGGAGATGGGCCACAGGGGGCCCACACCACCCCGTGGCGCGGGCTAGCCGAGGCCCCGACACCAGGTGGTGTGGCCACCCTGGTCCACCCCTGGCACTCCCCTCTGGCGTATATTATCCTCCCGAAACCCTAAGACTCAGGGAGCGACCACATAAAGATTCCGCCGCCTCTGCGGGGCGGAAAACACCAAGAGAGAAAGATCTCTCCGGCAAACAGATTTCTGCCAGGGGAATTCCTTTCTGGAGAGGGGAGATCATCGCCATCAACACCACCATCAAGCTGGACTTCATCGGGATCATCATCATCATCACCACCCTCATCACCATCTCCATATTGCTGTAACAATTGGGTTGAATCTTGCATAGTTCATAGGGGAAACTTTCCCGGTGTTGATTACTCTGTGTAGTTGATGCTATTGAGTGAACCGTTGAATTATTGTTTATGTTCAGATTGTTATACATCATTATTCCATCTCTGATCATGATCCATATGATGTCTTGTGAGTAGTTCGTTTTGTTCTTGAGGACATGGGAGAAGTCATGTTGTTAGTAGTGGAGTTGTGTTGAGAAAGATTCAATAGTTTGATATTTAAGTTGTGGTGTACTTCTTCTAGTGGTGTCATGTGAACGTCGACTACATGACACTTCACCTATATGGGCCTAGGGGAATGCATTGTGTATTTGGCTACTAATTGTAGGGGTTGCCGGAGTGACAGAAACCTGAACCCCCGTTAGGAAACCATTGCACAAGGGACGTAAGGGTCTTAGAGTTTAAAGCCGTGGTTAGGTTTCTACCTTAATTACTTTCTTGTACTTACGATGTTTGCAAGGGGTATAATCACAAGTATGTATTAGTCCTAGGAAGGTCGGTACATTAGCACAGGTTCACCCACACAACACTTAGCAAGCTAAAGAAGATTAATCAACTATATGAAGCGAAAGCACTTGACAGTCTTCCCATGTGTCCTCGAGAACGTTTGGTCATCTTAAGAAATACAACCGGCTTGTCCTTTGCTGCATAAAGGATTGGGCCACTTGCTGCATTTATTCCTACTGTCTTTTATTTACTCATACTTTGTTTACTTGCTTTATCAAAAACCCCTAAAAATCCGTTTGCTAAGTATTTGCAGAGAATTCCTGATCCATACCACTAGCCAGTACCTTCTGCTCCTCGTTGGGTTCGACACTCTCACTTATCAAAAAATACTGCGATACACCCCCTATACTTGTGGGTCATCAAGCGCTCGGGGATCAGGGGCTGGCGTGGTGCTCAGGTCACCCCAAGGTGATAAACTTTTCTATGTACTGCAGATTCACTTCACGGTGACAAATGACATTGCCGAATATGAAGCCATGCTACATGGAATTCGAATTGCAAAAGACATCGGCATTCGCCGACTGATGTGTTACGAAGACTCGGATTTAGTTGCCCAACAAGTATACGATATTTGTAATGCAAATAAACACATGGCAGCATACAAAGCTGTCATGGATGAATTTTCTAAATCGTTCGAAGGGTTTGAAGTCCAACACAATCCTAAACAGAAAAGAAGGAACCAGATGCTCTATCAAGAATAGGCTCTGCACGGAAAGAGGTCCCAAATGGTGATTTTTTGGAGCAATTGATTGTTCCCTCTATCACAGGAGTTGATGAGGAGTATCTGTAACATCCCAGCATTAGAGCTTAGAAATAAGCTGAGATGAGGTGTGTGCATTGCATTCATGCATAGAAAATCTGGATAATTTTCGCGCTTTTAAATAAAACTTGTCAAAGTGATTGAAGCTTCTCTTGACTTAGTGGAACTGAAGTAGACCATCAAATTGACCGCAATAAGTTTCAATATGACCTTTTTCTAAAACCTTATCTTTGGGTAATATAATTTGATCTATGGGTACATCAAATAGAATCAAGCTAAACTCACAACACACTAAAAAAGGATCTTATAGAGATCATATCATGGTATTCATTACAATCACTCTTGAATACTCAATCAAGTATATAACTCCAAGTAAAGAAACCCCATACCTAAATCTTGAAACACTTGTTTGCCATAGTTATTCCTACCATGGGTACCATGGTAGTTCTTAAACCTTAACTCTTATCACAAATAGAGTAGAAAGGGAAGTCAAGCCAAGACCATTCATCACATATCCTTAATATCATATTAAGTGGTGACATACCTATTTAACCAAGTCCTAGTGTCAAGTGATCATCCATGTTGAGTGATCAATTCCTGACCTAGAACTTATTGACTCTTATCCTTTGACCTATTATATTGATCTCCAAAGACCTTAAGTAAATTAATAAGAAGAAGGAACAAGTTATGGTAGACTGTGCCATCATCAATGGAATGAGATCCTTAGTGGAGGTCAAACCATCTGATGTTGGAGGAGTTAACTCACTCATGAGTTAACTAGAAGAAGCATCTAAACCTAAGAGTTTAGATAGTAATTATGAAGCTATGAGAAAGCTAGTATTAGAGAATTCAATGATAATCTTTTTTAAGTCAAGTAGGTATAAACCTAAAGTAAGTTTCCTTAACAAGATAGATTTTATAAATAGACTTGTACAAGTCTACTGTTTAGTGTTAATAAATCTTGATCAAACAATTAGAAGCCTAATCTAAGCATGATCAAGGGTTGGTGGTCATGATTCTCAAGTCACATGAGAATAGATGACTAGGTGTTAAAGAAGAGTTGTGAGTATACCAAATTAGGCAAAACCCCAGTAAGCTGAATTATCTAGCTTGATCATGAGAAGTCAAGCTAGAGAATGAAGAAGTATATAACATAAGTTGTATGGAGTAGTTGGAGGCATAGTAGTTTAACCAAGCTAATACAAGGACAAACTTGTATTATGGAGGGTAGTACCATACCTATTCTAGAGGTTTCATATCACATGTGATCTAGAGAGAAGTGTAATCTTGCAAGCCTTGGAAGTAGATGCAAGGCTAATATAAAGGAGTTTATGGATAGAGTTAGAAACAACTACATGGATGGATTCATCAAGGGTAGTTAAGAAGTGCAAGTTAGGCAGTAAAGGAAGAATGCTAGGAGAATGGAATAATGAAGTTATAACTAACTAGATGAGTGACTTACTTAAGGGTAGTTCATAAATGGAAGCTGTATATATATACTAGGAGCAGAATGAAGGAATATTGTAGAAGTGACATGACCATGTCATCATATGATGATGGATATGGTGGATCCAGCTGACTAGACCAGTTAGACAGAAGAGATCTTAGTGAAGCAGATGAGAGATTTAAATAGAGTATATTTAGGAAAGGGATTCCTTAACTAGGACCCAAGCTTAGTGTAGTGTTGAGGATAGGAATTCTAGAAAAATATTTAATCAAGATCACAGTAAGAGGCTATATAAATATCTCACTCTGGGTTGAAACATCAACTATAATTACCTAGTTAGAAATAAACCCTTAACCTTTGATCCTTAGGGATTATAATGTTCTCGGGTGAATAAATTGATTTCATATTTAAAAATTTGAAACGTTTGAATAAGGTTAGATAATTAGAGGTAATTAGTATTTATTTGATTTCCAAAAAAGAATTAGTTATCATTATTGTTTGAATACATCACCTTTATAAAACAATAAAAGACATTGATAACAATATAAGAGTATAACTAAAATAGTACTTCTTAATTCTTTCCTTTATCCCACAAGTATTAAATAAATACAAATCTATTTGAAGTAAAAACATTACAGAGACATTCTCAAAGAAATAAAAGCTTTAATAAATAATGAATATATATTACATTGATCTTTATAAAGAGTAGAAATAACATATTACAAAAGAAAATAACAGAAAGCCCTAAACTAATACTTATCGAGTCCTAAACTATTTCTCCTGATCACTTGGTCTTGTACATGCAAATAAGACAGAAGCAGAAATAAACAAAGAGAGGGTTAGAGTTAGTTTTTTCTCTCAGTTTCTAATAGTGGCATGCACTGTTTTCCAAACATCACTGAGCCAAATCTTTTAAAGAAGGGACAAAACCCATCAAGTGTAGATTCTATTCTTTTCAAAGTTTAAGCCTCAGCATAACATCATTGGCCTGGGGCAAGCTTCACCATTTCAGCTGAGAAAAAATAACAATTTGAGGATAATACCAACTAGGATTTGAACCAATCCATAGACAATTTTTTTTAGGTGAAACAGTAGGGAAAATCCCCACTGCAATTTTTTTATTATATATGTGTATGTTACAATGAGAAAATGATCCATAGAAAAATATCTGAACCATTGAAACTTGAGTCCAGTGGAGCCCACGAGTAAGCAGCTTGATCACTGCATGCATGCTGTGTGTTGTCAACACAGTAGAAGCAACCCAATACACATAAAAGAGGTCACACGGCCGCAACACAACTGCTAGCTTTTATCTTAGTCTGACATCATCACAATCTATCAAGAACACAACCAACATCACCTCAGATCTTGCCAGATCCCCAAGAGATAAACTAACCATTCAACACAGAAAACCAATCAGATCATCAATAAGATGGTGACCTAGATGGGGTGGTTTAGGAATTGCAAAGCAAGGACAAGGAGGAGTAGCAATTCTAGAAGCTGATCTACATGCTCATCAGCAAGGCTAGGACAAGGGAACAACCACATCTCTTCACCAATTACTAACAGGTTGGTGATTCATAAAGCACACATGCTTTGTATCTGTGCTTATCCATTCAGAAAGTAAAGATCTGTTAGGTAAGAAGAATTTTCAGAGATACACCCAAGTGGGGTGTATACTTCATCATGGGATATAATAAATAGCCACTTTAAAACATGTGTTCTTACATATAGAGTTTTAGACTAGCATCATCAACCCTATCATCTAGTTTTAAATAGATTTATAAAGCCACAACTGCTAGGCTACAGGGCACATCCCCAGAGGGTAGCACCTCTGTACCTAGCAGATTCGATGTTGCTTGAGTACAAGATCAAGTCTAGTTTCTTAAACCCACATAATCATCTTCCTAAAAGATTTAGGAATCATTTACATAACTAACACATGTAACACATGGGAAGGGGGACAACAAGTAAAAATATCTGTTTTTACCTAGAACTTCCTCAAACCAGTATCATAGGCCAATATATTAAACAAGTAAAACACTGTATTTGATAGAAGTTCTTCAAATGCTTATAATATAAGCCAATATAGAGCGCAGTTTAGGAAAAACTTAGAATTAGACAGGGATTGTGTACCATTGAATGGAAGGTATCACAAAGACCCATACTAACTAAGTAGTCTAGATACATAGGCTCCATAGCCAAATCTTCTCAAGGAAATGCTTAATCATTTTCCTAAAAACAATTGTTAGGAATCATTTATGTCATCTACAAAATCATCAGATAACGTTTATAATAGTTATCCAACTCTGATGCTCTCATCCCAAAGCATAGCAATCAGAACCAATGAATCAATCTTAATCTAGATGCTAACCATAGACTCACCAAGAAGGTATAGGGTAGTAAGTAAAAGTTCAGACAATAGTTTACTAGCAGAAACCACTGTCATCATTCCCAACCTCAGTACAACAAGGAGTGCTACACAACCTAGATTCAGTAGGTAATCACAATAAACAACCACATGAATGGTAGCAAGGTGAGATAAAGAACAGAGTGGGGAAAGGAAGGCAAACACACCGGTGGTCCTCCCAAGGTTTAGAAGAGGAAGTAGTGTGGTCGACAGTGGTGTTGACGGCGGCATGGGGAGCACCTGAAGGCCCTGCGACCCGCGCCAGGCCACAAACACGATAGCCACAGGACCCCGAAGGCGCTGGCACCACCACATAGCCACTAGGGAACCAGAGCAGCACCATGGAAGCGGTGGAGCTCCAGATCACCGGCGACACCCAAACCCTAGGTGTCGGGGTGTAGGCGGCGTGGTCAGGGGAGCACCCGGGCACCAAATCACGCTAGACTAGTCGACAGAGCATCATCGACTAACCCATCTCGCGTCATGGCGGCAACCAGGAAGTCCAGGAGTGGCTGAAATCGCACGGCGATGGTGGCAGCACCACATCACCATGGAGGGGAACGACCAAGGGGAGAACACGAGTGCGCGAGGAAGGGAGAGGGGTACTAGGCTGGTCTGGGCCAGTACCAAGTGATCCAAGGGGGTTGACCCAACCCAGATGGGTCGGGTCGGGCCGGTCTAGCCCAGTGGGCCAGACCCGTGATTTAAAAGGACTTATCTAAAATACATAATTACAAATATACCCCTAGAACTATATGATCTCTAGAAAAATAAATTAAAATCCTAAAAATACAAATAATATATCTATGTAATCACAAAAATATCCTCTACCCAATAAAAAGAATAAGTAATAATTTTAAATAATTAAATTAAGATCTAGTATAGAAATTATGTATATCCCTACATAGAATTCTATAAAAATAAATAAAATACTTAAAATTGAATAAAATTCACTTTTAAGATCCTAAATTGATATACTAAGTTATAAAAATACTAACTTGTATTTGAGTTGAGTAAAGTAAGTTAATCTTATTTCCTTCATAGAATTTTAAGAAAATATTAAGAAGAGCTAAAATTAAATAAAATTATTTTTTGAGATCCTAGAATATTATTTTTTAGGGATTTCTATTTTCGTGCCCTCGGTTCGTTAGTTATACTCAGTTTTCCCCAGCCGCTTAGTTTTTCCTCACTTTTGCCTATCTCCTTGTCGGAAACTCTCACATGGTCTGAAAGTCGTTGTCTGTCAGCCTTGCTGTTACGTACTGACAAGTGGGGCCGCGTTCAGTCGGGTCTTGTAGTGGACCCTCACCGTTACGTGCTGACGAGTAGGGTCGCGTTCTGTCGGGTCCCGTAGTGTAACCTTGCCATTACATGCTGACAAGTGGGGCCGCATTCAGTCGATTCCCGTAGTGGCTATCTCTCCCAACTTATCTAGATCAGCATCGGACCCACAACTTATTCACGTGAGCGCCGAACCCATAGCTTATCCACGTGAGCTCCGGACCCACAGCTTACCTTTGCAAGATGGGACCCCGAACCAGCCCCATGCCCGCGCCCGTGCTGTTGCTTTATTTTCATATAGTAAAATGTAATGCATATACGAAAATTATACACCTTTGAACTCTTTTAAATCACACTTAGGATATGATAATTTTGTGCTAATAAAATCTCGATCATTTATCATTTCCATGGAGTGAAATATAATGTATAAACTTGCGTATACAAAAATTATACACCTTTGAACTCTTTGAAATCGCACTTAATACGTGATAATGTCGTACTATGAAAATCTCGAGAGATTGTCATTTTCATAGAGTGGAATGTAATGCACAAACTTGCATATGCAAAAATTTTAAACCTTTGAACACTTTTAAATCGCACTTAATACATGATAATGATGTGGTAACAAAATTTTGAGAGATTATTATTTTCTCCCCCATTTTCCTAGAGTGGAATGTAATACATAAACTTGCATATACGAAGTTTATACACCTTTGAACTCTTTGAAATCGCACTTAATACGTGATAAGGTTGTGCTAAGAAAATCTTGAGAGATTATCATTTCCATGGAGTGAAATGTAATGCATAAACATGCGTATACAAAAATTATACACCTTTGAACTAATCCCACTTAATACGTGATAATGTTGTGCTAAGAAAATCTTGAGAGATTATCATTTCCATGGAGTGAAATATAATGCATAAACTTGCATATATAAAAATTATACACCTTTGAACTCTTTGAAATCGCACTTAATACGTGATTATGTTGTGCTAAGAAAATCTTGAGAGATTTCCATTTCCATGGAGTGAAATATAATGCATAAACTTGCGTATACAAAAATTATACACCTTTGAACTCTTTGAAATCGCACTTAATACGTGATAATGTTGTGCTAAGAAAATCTTGAGAGATTACCATTTCCATGGAGTGAAATATAATGCATAAACTTGCGTATACAAAAATTATACACATTTGAACTCTTCGAAATCACACTCACTTAGGTCATGATAATGTTGTGCTAATAAAATCCTGATCATTTATCATTTTCGTGGAGTGGAATGTAATGCATAAACTTGCGTATACAAAAATTATACACATTTGAACTGTTTGAAATCGCACTTAATACGCGCTAATATTATGCTAAGAAAATCTTGAGAGATTATCATTTTCATAGAGTGGAATGTAATGCACAAATTATACACCTTCGAACACACGTTCTCTTCAAATTATATTCAAGTTCATTTGTTTATGGAGTTAAAGTACCGGTGGCATACTTGATATTTTGCATGGATAGAGGGGTGCCCCCCGATAGATATAGGGGTTATCCTGTCCGCTAGATCAAAGAGGATCAATGGTTGATGGGCATGATCCGTGTGACAACTGTCTCGACCAATCAGAGCATAGCAGCGAAGATGAACACAGGTGCGAGAGATGGATACAAAGAGAGGGGAAAACTGAGTAGCACTTAAGAACCAAGGGCAAAACTGAGTAGAACTTAAAAACCAAGGGCAAGACTGACAAAGGGATTCAAATAGAAAATAGAAAAGGATTTTAAAAATGGAAAATGCGTCTTTTATACAATAAAATACATCTTGGCATATATCAAACTATTTGCAATTCAAATATACACCAGTTTGACAATTATTGCCTCATTTAGACAAACTATTTTTCGGGGAGGTTTTTTTTGGGAAGAGGCTTAAGTAGAAAGCCATGAACCTTCATAGATAGTAGGTGATTCAAGAAGTGGTGAGTTAGGTTAAAACTTGGTTTATATAGATTTTTATGGTGGCAGATCACATAATAAGACTCCCTGGGTAGATGCCACTATGTTTTACTCTTTTTGAATTTGTTGTGCATAAAATGACTCAATTAGCTAGCTAAAACCTATTCATTGACTCTTTGTTGACCAGCCACCGAAGGGTAAAACTGAGTATATTGCACACGCCAGTGTTAGTAATGGAGGGAAAAACTGAGTACAACCAAACTACCAGTGTTATACTCGAGGGCAAAACTGAGTACAACTGAATCGCCAGGGTTAGACACGAGGGAAAAAACATGACTCACGGTACGCGTGTGCGGTGCATCGGTTGGTAGCGGACACGTGTGGCTGTGCACGGTGCAGTAGCGTACGCGGCGCACGGCAGTGCAACGAAACATCGCTTCCCTTCTTCTTTAATAGAGGCCTCCTCACTCTCACTCATCATTCACTCACTCACTCAACCGTCTCCATTGTCCCTTCACCTTCTGCAAAACCCCAAGAAAACCCCAACCACGCCGACGATTGAGAAGAATGGCACGGTGGCCATCGGCGCCTCCAAGGACGCCGGCGAGGAGGCCCCCATCCCCGTCCCTGTCCCCGCATCTGCCATAGCCGCCAGCGAGGAGGCCCCCGCTAGTCTCGGGCAGATCCCGCTCGGCTGGGACCCCTACGAGGAGGTTGTCTACATAAGACCGGAGAACCCCTACGACACCAGCATCGCCGACCCATGGTCGGAGGTAACCAGGGTTTTCTCCCCTTCTCTTGTTCTTCCCACGTTCCCATTGTTGGATGCTAGATTATATGTTATTTGGGCTCGGCTGTTCGTATTTTTACAGTAGCTAATCCTCTTGTGTTAGATCTCGTATTTTGATGAATCCCCCTATTCGTAGTTAGGATCAATATTTGATTTGGTTTGAGATTTGGGGAATAATCAGGAGATCTCAATCGGTTAATTTATGCAAATAATCAATCCCGATAATCAAAGTATCTCAATCATGTCCTTATTGCACTCTACTATTTTTTTCCAACAGGAGGATAGTAGCGATGTTTGTAGCGACGACGAGTCCAAGGACACCAAGACTTGTCATGTGCTGAGGAGGCTGAAGTCCGGCCAGTACAACAACTTCTTCACCGGCGATGTGTATAGGTGCCCCTTCTACCCCACCAGGAGGCTCTGTGCCATGGACTTCAACTCCCTCGTGAAGCATGCCAAGGACGTGAGGACCTGCGGCGAGTCCATGAACGTCCACGGCTTCATAGACAAGCAACATGCGCTCGGTCTTCACCTCCACAACCTCTAGAAGGTGCCTATCGAGGAGGGTCACATGCCCCCGATCAAGCCCAAGGCGCCCAAGTTCAAGGGACCGGGCAGCAAGAAGTGGAGGAGGCGCCAGAGGGAGGAGGCGGAGGCCCTCCTGGCATAGGCCATGAGGGGCAACTGATCTGCTGCTGCTGCTGTAAAGAAGCTTCTTTTGTCTTGTCTGTGTTGAACTTGTCAGCTGCTGCTGCTGAGAAGCCTAATTGTCGAACCTCATTAAGTACCGTACTATATAACCTATATTAGCTGCTTTATCTACATCTACTCTGTTTATTGAATTTATTTATGGTGCTGGTTAGTTTTGCTGCTCTAGATTTGCTACCAGATTGGGAAAAAACGAGGGCAAAAGGAACAATGAATGAAGAGAGAAGCTGCTCTAGATTCGCTACCTTTTTGGGCCAAAAACAGAACTGTTAGCGAGAGAGAGGGGAAAAGACGCTCTTAAAAAGGCCAATCATAAAAAAACAAAAAAACTTCAAATTTAGGCGACAGGGCGCGCGTAACCACCAAACATGCCCCACATGGTCCCATACCACGTCCCCCATAATCGACAAGAGATGGATGGCTAGTCCGCTGTGTATGTTGACCCCACCTGTCAGCATGTAATAGTCGAGGCGACGTAACGTAACGCTCAACACACAACCCGCCCCAACGCGGTCCCACCAGTCAGCATGCAACGGTCAAGCCTTTGACTTGACGGCATCCCCTTGTTCGAGCGCATGTGAGGGTTTTGGAATGGAGGGAGGGCAAAAGTGAGGAAAAACTAAGCGCCTGGGGAAAACTGAGTACAACTAACGAACTAGGGGCATGAAAATAGAAATCCCTATTTTTATCACAAAAATATTAAATATAATAATTGTATGATTTTAAGAAGTCTTTAGATACCATTCCACACTTGAGTGCTTTAGTATTGTTTACTACTTATTGTATTTACATTGTTTCACACACTCTCACAAGCCTTAATAAGAATCACAAACGTGATGCTGATATAAAAGTGAAACACATTCTAAAGAAACCATTCCCAGTTTTCAAACCCTAGATCAGATACGATTATTTCGGGAATTCACGTTTATCAAACTGCATTACATTACTTATGCATAATTGCATCCCGCTTCTTTAAACATTATTCCTTGCTAGACCAATGATGTTGTTTACAGAATTTGGATCTTCTAGTATCTTGAAGACCGTGAGTGCATAATCTTGCAATCACAAAAGGCAAGTTCACACTTCCTCATGTCATTTGGTTATTTTCTAGCAAATACTTGTAACTCAAATGTTGTCATCATCTGCATTTCAAAAAGGTCAGAAAACACTATTTTCAATAATAATGTAAAATATTGGTTACTGATCTAGGGTGATCAACTAATCTATTAAGTCTGGTAATTGGGATACCATTGTCCAAGAATATATCATCTAGGACTTAACAAACAATATCGCCATTCATTCTAGCACCGTATATTACACGTTAACCATGAGATATGGAATGGGACGAAGAAGTAAGCTGTATCTTCTTCCTCTCGCATGTATCCATATGCGCAGGTCATGGCTGTTATCCTCATAGCATGCATTAATTGGTAATTCGTAGAGGATATGCAGCATATGGGTGGGAACCCTCAATGTCCCACGATAGTTCTGGCATCTGAATGGTCTGTACCAACCATTGCCATAATTCAAGATGTGGCCATGGCGTACACCAAGGGGACATGCGAGGTCACGAAGGGCGCAGTGATTGGCTTGGATCATCTACTAGGCCCCACATCAAGGAATTGTGGACGGGAATAAGTTGCCTGGTTGTGCAACAAGGATTTGGTATCTCATGGGTAAAGTAACGTACCTCTGCAGAGTGTAAGAACTGTAACTTGTTACTCTCTGTTCTGGGAAAGAGATATGAATGCGGCAGGAAAGGAACCCCACGAAGGTTCTGGTCAACCCGTGAAGACTGTCGGACATAGTTTTCTGAATAAAAACAAGCTTTGAAGAAATGTTTATGAAAACCTGCATTGCCTACGACCTTTGGTCTGTGGCTATAGAGATAGTACATCATACACTTATTTTTAGTGAACTAGTTGAGTATGCTCGTACTCAACCATACCTTCTTAACCTTGCTAGGTTCTAAGCCGTTGAAGACGACATCAACATCAATTTCTGGTCAAGAAACCATCATCGACAGCTCAATTTCTTCAATAAAGTCAACATATACATCAACTGAAGCAAAGGAGAATATCTTGATTAGATAGGAGTAGAGACTCTAGCCATAACACCTACTTCTGTAGAGCATTGCAATAGCAGCAATTGCAAGCCAATTAGTTTATTTGCTAGTCTTAGTCATAAGATAGTCCTGAGTTATTGTTTCTGGTTCTTCTTTTTAAGAAGTTTCTTTCTCTCTCTTTAACCTAGAATGTTCTCTAGATCTTTTGTAAGGAGTCGAGTTGTAATCTATAGTCATGTCTTGGACCTGCTGTGTTTCTGTTGTACCACTCAGAGGGACATAATACTAGTGAACGGTGTTGCATTGGTGTTATGTCAACGACTATAGTGTACTACATCATGTAGTGGTATGCTGGGTCACCGCAGTATCTGACCAAATACGACTCACCACTTATAGCAGTTCTAGCTGTAATTTCTAGTTGGACACAACCGTACCTTGATTTCTTGGTAGAGAGAAAATTACCTGAAGACGAAGTTCAGAGCCGACAGATCATTCGATGAGCAAAATCCTACATGGTGGTGGGAGGTGAGGTCTATAAGCGGAGTGCGTTTGGGGTTTTCCAGCACTGTGTTTCTCCGAAAGAACGTGTGGAGATCTTAAGGGAAATCCACAAAGGAGAATGCGAACATCACGCTACAACCAAATATTTAGTGGCAAATGCCTTCAGACATGACTTTCTTAGCTTACAGCTAAGTCAGATGCCGAACGGCTAGTCAAGACGTGCAAAGGTTGCCAAAAATACGTCAAACAAGCCAATGTTCCGGCTGATCAGCTGCGAACAATTCCGATTACATGGCCTTTTGCGGTCTAGAGGCTTGACATGGTAGGACCGTTTAAACATGCTCAAAGTGGATGCACTCACCTTCTTGTGATGGTGGTTAAATTCACGAAAAGTATTGAGCAAAACCCGTCACAAGTTGTGATGGAGCAATGGCCAGAAAATTTGTCGAGGACGTGATCATCCGATTCGGGTATCCACACAATGTTATTACAGACAACGAGAGCAATTTTTCCATGGGAGAACTAGTCGAATTTTGCAATGAACAGGGGATCCGACTTGATATTGCATCAGTCTCACATCCACAAGCCAATGGACACGCTGAAAGAGCAAATGGTCTAATTCTTCAAGGCCTATGACCAAGACTCGAAGCACCACTACATCGTGCTACATGGGCTTGGGCGAATGAATCACCGTACGTGATATGGAGTTTACGAACTACTCCTAATAGGTCAACCAGATATACACCTTTCTTCTTTGTCCATGGTGTAGAAGCTGTTCTTCTGAGTGATCTTATTCATACTTCTCCCCGAGTCGCGGCGTATGTCAAAGAGGATGCTGAAGTTGCTTGGCAAGATGCCCTCGATATGCTCAAGGAAGTTCGTGTCGTTGCTGAGCAGAGATCTATAGCCTATCAGCAGAAGTTATGCAAGTATCATAGTTAGAGAGTCAGAAACCAGTCTTTCAGGAAGGACGATTTGGTTCTCCGATTAGTGAAAAAAAAGAGAACAAACTTGCCCCTATATGGGAAGGGCCCTTCATGGCTAGTCGAGTATTGCATAATAGTTCTTACTACCTAACTAATATGAGGCTAGAAAAATAAAGACCTGCTACTAAGAAGAGAAAGAGCGCTGGAGGCAGTACAAATCCGAATGAAATAGACCACCCATGGAATATTGCTCAGCTACATTCCTTTTATTCTTAAATTTCTTTCTTTGTCATCATATCCATGTACATGTTTGATGGATCTGAAATATAGCCATCTATGTACACATTTAAACTGGCTACTATTCATAATTTTGATGAAATATCTCTCTAAACCCTGTCATTAATGCTAATATTTAGAGGGGTATGCAATCCTTTCTTTTATATTTTTCCTGCATAGATAATGTCGTTTAAAGGAGGGAATCACTACATTAAAGTCAAAGATACGAGATTTCCAACAACTAGAAGAAACTAGGAGCCGTAAGACGAAGGCGGACACTTTAACGACCAACTATATGACCGGAGAAAAAATTCCGACCGTATAGCTCCGGTCGTATAGTTGTCGCCACCACCGTTAGGTCAAACAGAACAACTTTCATGAAGGGACCCCTATATAAAGAAGCCTCGGGCGACAAGAAAACAGGCCAGATCTTGCCAAAAAGTCTCTGCCACTAATCACCAGCCGCCTCTAGATGTCAAAACCCTTCTCCATCTCCATAGGCATATTCCATTGCTTGTAATAGTAGATCTCTTCTTCGATTGGCGACTTTGTAAGACTATTGCTATCAATCTTATGATTTTCATTACAATGTTTATGATTGTTGATCTCATCTCTCTGTGTGAGTAATTCTCCTTGGGCTAAGCGCTTTGGCCTAGCCATGTAGCAATTGTGCATGTTATTTATCATAGATGGGATCATGTATTAGTTTGTATGACATGATGATTATTGTATCTTCTCTTGCCTCGATCCAAGGACTTGTCAGGTACCCAAGACCCCGAGGGTTGATCCAGGTATAGGGAGTATGAGTGATGACTGATCTGCAGGTTGGGAACCCTAGTGACAAAAGGGGTAGTACGGCTGTATGTGAGGGATTTGCTTGGGATTAACAGTGACATCACTATGCATATCATTAGTTCTCTTTCTTCTATGGATGAGACTAGTAGGTTATTGCTATAAGCGGTTGCGGAGGCAATAGCAATTATGGATGCACTTCCCACATATAAATTATGTTGCTCTAACAAGTACATGCATACTTTATTTCTGTCTTTTATTCCCATCAGATGTTTTGCATAGCTACATGTGAAACCAAACGCCCTAGGCCCTCTATTGTTGGGAATATGCCCTAGAGGAAATCATGGTTGATGATATTTCCCAAAGTATTCACAAAGTAAAGTTGTCCTTATATGAACATCAGATATATATCACTGAATGCGTGATTCAGTTGTGGAACTATGTATTCATGATTGTTCATATTAGATTGTCCTTGGTCATTGAGGTTGTGCTGGACACACAACTTAGACCAATGTGCAAGTCGGCCGATGACACGGTTCCACTTGTCATGGGCATGGTGATGCTATTCCGACTTACACTGATTCGGCTAAAGAGTTTAGCGAGTCGGACTGACCCATAGTTGAGATGCAACGAGCATGTTGTCATTTGCAGTCTCAAGCAATGGAATCCTTCGACCTGAGGTGATTGCATGATCCGAGTTGTGGATCGCCAACTTAGGTTCTATCAAACACTATTCTGTAAATGGGCGGTTATAAAGGTAGAGTTCGGGTTGGTTGTGAAGCAAGTTGCTTGACGTGGATTACCAAGATGGGATTTGCCCCTCCGTAATGGAGAGATATTCTCTGGGCCCTCTTGTGTGATATGATTCGGAAGCATGGCCATGTGCTACTCAGTTAAGTGTTAACTCAGGAGTCGGACTAAGAGTTAGTCTAGTGAATCACATATCATGGTACGATAAGGGAGTTAAGCTATTAAAGGGATGGCAACTACTCGCCTATAGCTTAACAGGTATATCATGAGGCAAAGGGACTTGGAAAAAAGTCACATTGAAGGTTCGTCTTCTGACTTTATGGCGCTTGGGAGTTGGCACATCTTGCTAGAGACCGCTACTATCTATCGGCTCGGAGTGGTGACTCGTGTCGTGTCCAGGTGTACGTGAACCTACAGGGTCACACAGTTAAGGGTAAGGAGCCCATGTCGATTAGATCCATGTGGAGATTGGAATACGGCCTAGATGGGCCTCAAGCGTTGAACCCAACTAGGAGTGTATATAAGTGGAGTGACAAGGGATAGTCCCTAACCTAGCCGTCACTTTCTCCACTTTCATTTCGGGCTAGACAGGATCTAGCAATCCTCTATTTGAAGCTCCTTCCTGTATGTGTGGATACCGGTAGAGGCATTCCACGTGCGGCGCTGGAGACGGGGAAGCTCGTGGGGATCTGATGAAGGAGTTCGTGGGATTCGGAAGGGCTGTCCGGGGATTGTTCGGCACTGCTTCGACGTGCTACATCAACTTCTGCATCTGCGTGTCTAGCGGTAATCTCGTGGCCTATAACCTCAGTTGGATCTTGGGTGTACCGCGTTAGGGAAAATTTTTGTTTATCCCTGCGTGGTCTAGCATCTATGTTGGGTCCGCAGCATAGAAAACAAAAAATTTCCTACGGTGTGAACTACACGCCAAGATCTATCTACTAGGTACAAAGCAAACGGGTGGACATACATCCATAGAGAACTTACCCTCGAAGACAACGAGCTTTTTTAACGAGTAGGAACTCGTGGTTGATGTAGTCGTACACTTGCCGATCTCAAGATCGTGAGGAAGTCCGGCGCCCGCAACTCAGTAGCGCATCCGCTTTTCGCACACATGTTCAAGCCACGGACAACCTCCACCTCCTCGCTCCAGCGATCCAGCGAAGCAACAACTCCTTCCGCATTTAAATGCCAGGAACATGTATCTCGCTAATCCGAGACCATGGGGAATAATTCTAGAGGGGAGAGAGATCCTTCACAAGGAGGTGTGAGGATGAAGGAGGAATGGGTGGCCTTTGATAGGAGGAGGGGGGTGCCCCCTCTCTCCATGGGGGGTGACCCCTCACCTCCCCCATTCATGTGGTGGTAACTCCTCCACATTAAAATGCCTCTTCACATTCCCTTTTAAAGTCTCCACTTTAAATGCATTAAGTTTCTCCAAATTTAATGCTCTCTCATTTAATAAAACTCTTTTATTAAATTTATTCAGAATTTTGTTAATTACTTTAATTAACAAACATTCACATATAGCCCCTTGCAATATTTCAATATCACATGCAGAACCACCTTCTGCAATTTCACGAAACAATTTCCGGTTTCTATTGAAACAATTCCTGCGCTTTGCAATTCTTTACGTCTGAAACATATGTGCTCCAAAATGGTGTCCGTAACTCTTAAGTGTGCCACCCTATGGTTAGCGAATAATGAGACATGATCGAGACCCTTCTCCGATCAATAATCAGCAGGACCGGAGATCCGTACTGACTCCTACACATTCAACGATGACTCCTGTGATCGTGAGAACCTTTAACGCTTGTAACTAAATCCCTTTGTCTCTCGATATATTACATGTCCGAGATTCGATCATCGGTATCTCCATACCTAGTTTGATCTCATTACCGACATGCACTCTTTTCTCGTTCCCGTGATATAACATTCTAGTGATCACATCACTTGGTTGCAAGCTATCCTAATGTGATATCACCGAGAGGGCCCAGAGTATATCTATCCGTCATCTGGATTGACAAATTCCACTCCTGATCCATGAGCCTCAACATAACACCTTCGTAGCACTGAACCCATCTTTATAGTCACCCTGTTATGGTGTGACGTTTGATGTTATCAAGATACTCTTCCGGTGTTAGCAATTAACATGATCTCATGGTCTAAGGATAAATATTACTTCGTATGATGTTATAGCAATATAAACACAATGACTTGATCGTAATGCTATACTTCGGATGAATGTTCATCACATCATTCTACCAATGGTGTGACCTTGTTATTAACAACATCCAATGTCCATGATCAGGAAACCTTGATCATCCTGTTAATCAACAACCTAGTCTATAAGAGAGGCATGACTAGGAACCCTTTTTGTTTATTAAACACACATGTATTGATGTTTCCTATCAATACAATTATAGCATGCAAAATAAACATCTATCATATACAAGGAATACATAATAACAACTTTATTATTGCCTCTCAGGGCATATTTCCTTCAGTCTCCCACTTGCACTAGAGACAATAATCTAGTTCACATAGTGATAAATCTAACACCCATGGAGTTCTGTTGTTGATCATGTTTTTCCCTAGGGAGTACTTTAGTCAACGGATCTGCTACATTCAGGTCCGTGTGCACTTTACAAATCTTTATATCTCCATCCGACATGCTGTGAATGGAGTGAAACGCGCTAATATGCTTGGAATTCTTGTGAGACCTTGGTTCCTTTGCGTTGGCTATGGATCCATTGTTGTCACAATAGATCACCATCGGGTCCAACGCATTGGGAACCACACCCAGTTCCGTTATGAACTCCTTCATCCAAACCGCTTCCAGCGCTGCTTCTGAAGCAGCAACATATTCCGCCTCCGTTGTTGATCTAGCCACCACAGGTTGTTTGGAGCTCCTCCAACTAACTGCTGCTCCGTTCAAGAGAAATACGTATCCGGATTGAGACTTAGAGTCATCCGGATCAGTGTGAAAGCTAGCATCGACATAACACTTAGCGACTAGCTCTTCTTCACCTCCGTATATAAGAAACATGTCCTTAGTTCTTCTCAAGTACTTAAGGATATTCTTGACCGCTATCCAGTGTTCCGAACCTGGATCAGATTGGTACCTACTAGTCAAACTAATAGCATGTGCCACATCCGGTCTTGTACATAGCATGGCATACATTATAGAGCCTATGGCTGAGGCATAGGGGATCTTATCCATTATCTCTCTTTCTTCCCCAGTGGCGGACTTTGAGTCTTACTCAATGTCTTGCCTTGCAACATAGGTAAGAACCCCTTCTTACTTCCGTCCATATTAAACTTCTTTAATATCTTATCAAGGTATGTACTCTGCGATAGCCCAATTAGGCGTCTTGATTTATCTCTATAGATTTTAATGCCTAATATATATGAAGTGTCACCAAGGTCCTTCATCGAAAATTTGTTGTTTAGATAACTTTTAACACTGTTTAAAAGATCTAAATCATTTCCAATCAATAATATGTCATCCACATATAATATCAGAAATGCCACATTGCTCCCACTCACTTTCTTGTAAATACAAGCCTCTCCATAAGTTTGGACAAATCCAAACTCTTTGATCACCTCATCAAAGCGGAGATTCCAACTTCGTGATGCTTGCTTCAGTCCATAGATGGATCGCTGAAGTTTGCACACCTTATTAGCATCCTTAGGATCGACAAAACCCTTAGGTTGTATCATATACAACTCTTCTTCAATCTTACCATTGAGGAACGCAGTTTTGACATCCATCTGCCATATTTCATAATCGAAATATGCAACAATTGCTAACATAATCCTAACCGACTTAAGCATCGCTACGGGAGAGAATGTCTCATCGTAGTCAACTCCTTGAATTTGTCGAAACCCCTTTGCGACAAGTCGAGCCTTATAGATGGTCACATTACCATCAGCATCAGTTTTCCTTTTGAAAATCCATTTGTTCTCAACGGCCTTTCGGTCGTGAGGTAAGTCCACCAAGTTCCAAACTTGGTTCTCGTACATGGATTCCATCTCGGATTTCATGGCTTCTAGCCATTTGTTGGAATCCGGGCTCATCATCGCTTCCTCATACGTCGCAGGGTCATCCATTTCATCAACCATGAAATTCATAACAGGATTGCCGTACAGTTCAGGAGCTGCACGTGTCCTGCTTGACCTGCGAGGTTCGGTAGTGTCCTCTTTCGGAGTTTCATGATCAATATCATTAGCTCTCTCTTCATTAGGTGAAGTCAACTCCGAAACAACTTCTGGAGCTGCGCTACTCGCCATTTCATGAAGAGAAGGTTCAATAACCTCTTCGAGTTCTACCTTCCGACTACTCACACCTTTCATGAGAAACTCCTTCTCAAGAAAGGATCCATTCTTGGCAACAAAGACCTTGCCCTCGGATCTGTGATAGAAGGTATACCCAATCGTTTCCTTAGGGTATCCTATGAAGACGCATTTTTCCGCTTTGGGTTCGAGTTTATCCGGTTGAAGTTTCTTCACATAAACATCGCATCCCCAAACCTTAAGAAATGACATCTTAGGTTTGTTTCCAAACCATAATTCATATGGTGTCGTTTCAACAGATTTAGATGGTGCCCTATTTAAAGTGAATGTAGCGGTTTCCAGTGCATAACCCCAAAATGACAGTGGCAAGTTAGTCAGAGACATCATAGATCGAACCATATCCAATAAAGTACGATTATGACGTTCTGACACACCATTATGTTGTGGTGTTCCGGCAGGCGTGAGTTGTGAAACTATTCCACAGTCTTTCATATGTGTGCTAAACTCGTAACTAAGATACTCTCCTCCACGGTCGGACCGCAGAAATTTGATCTTTCTGTTACGATGATTTTCCACTTCATTCTGAAATTCTTTGAACTTTTCAAAAGTTTCAGACTTGTGTTTCATCAAATAGATATACCCATATCTACTCAAATCATCCGTGAAAGTAAATAATAACAATATCCACCTCGCGCCGACACACTCATTGGTCCACACACATCAGTATGTATGATTTCCAATAGATCTGTCGCCCGTTCCATTGAACCGGAAAACGGCGTTCTAGTCATCTTGCCCATAAGGCATGGCTCACATGTATCAAATGATTCAAAATCAAGTGATTCCAAAAGTCCATCAGAATGGAGTTTCTTCATGCGTTTAACGCCAATATGACCTAGACGGCAGTGCCACATATATGTAGATATATCATTATCAAGTTTAATCCTTTTAGCATCAACATTATGAATATGCGTAATACTACTATCGAGATCCAACAGAAACAAACCATTCAACATAGGTGCATGACCATAAAAGATATTATTCATATAAATCGAACAACCATTGTTTTCAGACTTAAATGAATAACCACTTTGCATCAAACACGATCCGGATACAATGTTCATGCTCAGTGCAGGCACCAAATAACAATTATTTAGGTTTATAACTAATCCCGATGGCATATGGAGAGGCAGCGTTCCGACAATAATCACATCAACTCTTGATCCATTGCCGACCCGCATCATGACCTCATCCCTTGCTAGTTGTCGCTTGTTCCGCAGCCCCTGAACCGAGTTACATATATTAGCAACCGATCCCGTATCAAATACCCAGGTGCTACTGCGAGTACTAGTCAAGTACACATCAATAACATGTATATCACATATACCTTTGTTTGCCTTGCCGGACTTCTTGTCCGCCAAATACTTGGGGCAGTTGCGCTTCCAATGGCCAGTCCCCTTGCAATAGTAGCACTCGGTGTCAGACTTAGGGCCAGCTCGGGGTTTCTTTTCAGGCGTGGCAACAGACTTGCCACCCTTCTTTCCCTTGTGCTTGCCTTTCTTGTCCTTCTTGAAACCGGTGGTCCTATTGATCATCAACACTTGATGTTCTTTCCTAATCTCCACTTCTGCAGTCTTAAGCATTGACAGAAGCTCGAGAAGAGACTTCTTCATGCCCTGCATATTATAGTTCATCACGAAGCTCTTGTAGCTAGGTGCCAGAGATTGGAGAACACGATGTATGCCTAAGTCAATGGGAATCGTTATTCCCAAGGACACAAGCTTATCGGTGTACCCAGACATTTTGAGTACGTGCTCACTAACGGAGTTGTTTTCCTCCATCATGCAGCTAAAGAACTTTTATGTAGCATTATAACTCTCTACGGCAGCATGGGTATCGAAAATCATTTTCAATTCTCCCATGGTATCAAAGGCATTGCCATTTTCGAAACGCTTTCGAAGTTCTGGCTCTAGCCCATACAGTATGCCGCAATGAACTAAGTTGTGGTCCTCCTGACGAGTTATATAGACGTTCTTTTCCTTGTCAGGGGCATCAGGAGCTGGTGGGGGGCCTAGCGGCGCATCTAGCACATATTGCTTTTGTGCAGCAGTGAGGAGAATCCTCAAATTCATAGCCCAGTTGGTGAAGTTGCTACCATTCACAGCAAGTTTCTCTTTCTCCATGAACACATTGAAATTAAAAGCAGGTGGTGCCATCTACAACAGAATTTGTAAAGTATATTTAGACTAAGTTTATGATAGATTGAGTTCGACTAATCCAAATTACTAATGAACTCCCACTCAAAAACGACATCCCTCGTGTCCTTTTGGTGATTACATGAACCAAATCCACTACACCAAGTCCGATCATCACGTGAGTCGGTGTAGCTTCAAAGGCGAGCATCTATATGGGCATCATATCAACTATATGACTCATGCTTAACCTTTCGGTCCGTGTTCCAAGGCCATGTCTGTACATGCTAGGCTCGTCAAGTAAGAACCTTAGTATTTGCGTGTAAATCTGTCTTACACCCGTTGTATGAAAGCGTAGAGTTGAAAACACCCGATCATCACGTGATGCCTCAAAACACGATCCACAAAACGGTGCATACTTAAGGAAGAACACATTTTATCTTGATATCTAAATGAGGGATCATATTATAATGCTACCAAACATGCCAAACTAGCAGTATAAGATGCTAACATCTAATGTGTGAAGTGAGGTGATATGGTCCATGCATTTGATCTCTATCATTTGCATCGTGGTATGATCTCTATCATTCCTTTGTGTGTAAGGCCAAGGTCTATGGAACTTACACGTTAAGTGAGTTGTAAGAGTATCTATTATACATCTACTTACAACAATACCATATCAAAACACTAGCCCAGCAACGATCTAAACTAGACGCCTCTAATTTATCAATTGCAAGTTTTACGTGGCTTAGGGCTTTCGGAGATAGAACCTGTCTAACCTACGAACATGAACCACAACAAGGATAACCATGTTATTAGCAACTCGTTGTAAATCAGATATTGACTATAGTAGGAGAGACAGACACCCACCAGCCACTTATGCAAAACAAGTTGCATGTCAGTCGTGGAACCGGTCTCATGTACGATGACATGTAAGGTTGGTCCGGGCCGCTTCATCCCACTATGCCACCAATATCCAAAGTACATAGAAGATGCAATAACATGATCATCATCGCCACATATAAACATATGTGTACTACCGCAAAGCACCTACGCATAGATCAGGCTCACGATACCCTTTGTCCGCAGCATATAAAACAAAAATTCCTACGGTGTGAACTACACGCCAAGATCTATCTACTAGGTACAAAGCAAGCGGGTGGACATACATCCATAGAGAACTTACCCTCAAGACAATGAGCTTTGTTAACAGTAGGAACTCGTGGTTGATGTAGTCGACTTGCCGATCTCAAGATCGTGAGGAAATCCAGCCGCAACTCAGTAGCACATCACTTTTCAAGCACACCACCGGACAACCTCCACCTCCTCCCAGCGATCCAGTGGAAGCAGCAACTCCTTCGAGACATTTAAATGCCACCGGTAACATGTATCTCGCTAATCCGAGACCATGGGGGAATAATTCTAGAGGGGGGAGAGATCCTTCACAAGGAGGTGTGAGGATGAAGGAGGGAATGGGTGGGCTTTTATAGGAGGAGGGGGTGACCCCTCTCTCCATGTCCGGCGCATGGGGGGGGTGACCCCTCACCTCCCCCATTCATGTGGTGGTAACTCCTCCATATTAAAATGCCTCTTCACATTCCCTTTTAAAGTCTCCACTTTAAATGCATTAAGTTTCTCCAAATTTAATGCTCTCTCATTTAATAAAACTCTTTTATTAAATTTATTCAGAATTTTGTTAATTACTTTAATTAACAAACATTCACATATAGCCCCTTGCAATATTTCAATATCACATGCAGAACCACCTTCTACAATTTCACCCGAAACAATTTCCGGTTTCTATTGAAACAATTCCTGCGCTTTGCAATTCTTTCGTCTGAAACATATGTGCTCCAAAATGGTGTCCGGTAACTCTTAAGTGTGCCACCCTACGGTTCGTGAATAATGCAGACATGATCGAGACCCTTCTCCGATCAATAATCAGATGCGGGACCTGGAGATCCGTACTGACTCCTACACATTCAACGATGACTCCTGTGATCGTGAGAACCTTTAACGCTTGTAACTAAATCCCTTTGTCTCTCGATATATTACATGTCCGAGATTCGATCATCGGTATCTCCATACCTAGTTTGATCTCGTTACCGACATGCACTCTTTTCTCGTTCCCGTGATATAACATTCTAGTGATCACATCACTTGCTTGCAAGCTATCCTAATGTGATATCACCGAGAGGCCCAGAGTATATCTATCCGTCATCTGGATTGACAAATTCCACTCTTGATCCATGAGCCTCAACATAACACCTTCGTAGCACTGAACCCATCTTTATAGTCACCCTGTTACGGTGTGACGTTTGATGTTATCAAGATACTCTTCCGGTGTTAGCAATTAACATGATCTCATGGTATAAGGATAAAGATTACTTCGTATGGTGTTATAGCAATATAAACACAATGACTTGATCGTAATGCTATACTTCGGATGAATGTTCATCACATCATTCAACCAATGGTGTGACCTTGTTATTAACAACATCCAATGTCCATGATCAGGAAACCTTGATCATCCTATTAATCAACAAGCTAGTCTATAAGAGAGGCATGACTAGGAACCCTTTTTGTTTATTAAACACACATGTATTGATGTTTCCTATCAATACAATTATAGCATGCAAAATAAACATCTACCATATACAAGGAATACATAATAACAACTTTATTATTGCCTCTCAGGGCATATTTCCTTCAATCTATCTCCATCATCGACAACAAAAAAAAGACGCAAGCTATTGGTCCGGTAAAAATACAAAAGGAATTCTAAAACTCCCGAAGGTCTGTTAAAGTAACTTCACTGCGCATTCGCTTCCCAAGGATTCGATAACCTAGGTCTACTAGGGAAAAAGAAGCTACATTACATCCGTAATACGGATCGAAGGTATCAACCCTTTTTGTGGCGCCATTACTGGGGAAGCAATAGCTACCCTGGTGAGGTTATTAGGAACCTTGCTAGTCTTAATTCTTGTTTCTAATTTTTGTTAGTTTGCTTTCAGTCTTTATTTGATAAACCAAAAAAAATTAGTTAGCCTTTAAATTCTTGCTTTTACTATTGTAATTCTTTGTTTAATAAAACCCAAAAACATAGGAAATATGGCTGAAAAGAAGCTTGCGGAGTTTGCTACTCCCAACAATGATTATTTGCGTACTTCTATTACTCATCCAGCAATTGCTGCTAATGACTATGAAATTAGGCCCCATTATTTAAGTTTGGTTCAACAGAATCAATTTGGAGGCTCTACTGTTGAAGACACATGTATGCACTTAAATACTTTCACTAAAATATGTGATATGATGCATATAAAAGACGTTGAACCTGATGCGGTCAAATTACGTCTATTTCCTTTCTCTCTAAGACGGAGAGCAAAAGAATGGTTGCTATCTTTTCCTAGAAATACTATTACATCATGGGTGGGATGTACTTCTTTATTTATGACTAAAATTTTCTCACCTGTAAAGACTATGCAACTCCGATCTAATATTACTGGTTTTAGATAGGAAGAGCGTGAGCCACTAGCGCTTGCATGGGAGAGGATGAAAGAATGCCTAAGAAACTGTCCTAGTCATGGGATGGAAGATTGGTTAATCCTCCATTTATTTTATAATGCTCTTAATCTTGTATCTAAGTCTATGCTTGATACTGCAGCTGGAGGAACATTCATGGGTAAACATATTACCGAAGCAAAGCAACTGTTAGACAATATGCAAGACAACCATGCCCAATGGCATGTGGAAAGATCAAACACGAAGAATGTGAAAGCTATTTCACCACAAGAAAACGAAGAACTCAATGCTAAGTTGGATGAGCTCATACTAGCTGTAAAAGGTAAGGAAACCCAGGTAAGAGCCACCCCTGAAATAAATATTGAAGAAATAGACTTCATAGCTCATAATGATTATAATCCTATTGGGAAGAAGAGTTACAATCCTAACTTTCAGAAACATTATTCTAGTCCTGTAGGTAATTCTAATAATAATATGGGAACAAGTAATGGTAGTCTCCAAGAAACACTTAAGTCTTTCATAGACTCACAAAATGAACAAAACAATATTCTTGTTAAAATAACGGAGAACCATGATGCCATGCTTGGTAAATTATCTAACCAAGCTGTTAGTTTGAGAAATGATTTGCAGGGCCTCCAAGAAAGAACGAGGATCATTGAAGCATAGCTAGGTAAGATAACCGAGAGTCAAACTCTCATTCTAGCTAAATTTGCAGGTAAAGTTGAGCCCAATTGTAACACCCCAGCATTAGAGCTTAGAAATAAGCTGAACACAGGTGTGTGCATTGCATTCATGCATAGAAAATCCGAATAATTTTCGCGCTTTTAAATAAAACTTGTCAAAGAGATTGAAGCTTCTCTTAAATTGGTGGAATTGAAGTAGATCATCAAGTTGACTGCGATAAGTTTCAATATGACCTTTGCTAAAACCTTAACTTTGGGTAATATAATTTGATCTACGGGTAGATCAAATGTAATAAAACTACGTCACAACACACTACTTAATAAGGAGTACTTGATCTTCTAGAGACCATTACATGGTATTCCATACCACAACTCAAGGATGAATACTTAATATTCTAATGCTGATATCAAGATATTATCTACCACAAACCTTGAATAGCAAGTTAAGTATATAACTTAAGTAAAGAAACCTCATAACTAAACCTTGAGACACTTACTTGTCATAGTTATTCCTACCATGGGTATCATGGTAGTTCTTAAACCTTAACTCTTATCACAAATAGAGTAGAAAAGGAAGTCAAACCAATACCATTCACCATATATCAATAGTGTCATGTTAATTAATGATAATCCTATTTAACCAAGTCCTAGTGTCAACTGATCATCAATGTGAGTGATCAATTCTTGACCTAGCACTTATTGACTCATAGCCTTTGACCTATTGTATTAACCTTCCGAAGACCTTAAGTAAATTAATAATAAGGAGGAACTAGATATGGTTGAGTGTACCATCATCAATGGAATGTGATCCTTAGTGGAGACCAAACCATTTGATGTTGGAGGAGATAACTCACTCATGAGTTAACTAGAAGCAGTACGTAAACCCAAGAGTTAAGCTATTAATGGAGAAGCTATGAGAAAGCTAGTAGTATTAGTACATCAAATAATAATCTTGTTAAGACAAGTGGATATAAACTTAGAGTAAGCTTGCTTAACAAGATAAGCCTTATAGAAAGACTAGTACAAGTTTACTACTTAGTTGAGTTTAGATCTTGATCAGATAATTAAAAACCTAAGCTTTGTTTGATCAAATGATGGTGGTCATTATTCTCAAGTCACTTGAGAATAGATGACTAGGTGTTGAAGAAGAGTTATGAGTATATCAAATTAGGTAAAGCCCTAGTAAGATGAATCATCTATCTTGATTATGAGAAGTCAAGCTAGAGTGTGATGAAGTATATAACATGAGTTTTATGGAGTAGTTAAAGGCAAAATAGTTTAACCAAGCTAATACACAAGAACAAAATTGTATTATGGGAGTAGTAGCATACCTATTCTAGAGGATTATTATCACATGTGATATAGAGAGAATTGTAATCTTGCAATCCTTAGAAGTAAATGCGAGGTAAATATGAAGGAGTTTATGGATGGAGTTAGAAACAACTACATTGATGACTTCCTCAGGAGTAGTTTAGAAATGGAAGTTATATATACTATAATAAAAATGAAGGAGTAATGTTGAAGTGGCATGACCATGTCATCATATGATGATGGATATGGTGGAGTCAGATGATTGTCTTATTCAGGATGATGTGATCTTTGTGAATAAGATAAGAGAGAGATATAGAGTATATTTAGGAAAGGAATTCCATATCTAAAGATAACCTTAGTGAGGTATTAAGGTAAGGATACTTTATAAACCCTTAACCAATAGTACATCAAACCATGACAGAACCATGTCTACCTTTTTGTTTAAAACCCTAGAATAAAGAAGGTAGTTAAACCAATTCCTATTTTTAGGCAACCAATGGATAGTATCTCTTAGCCCATTAAAATGTCTAAGAGATAAGTAGAATACCAGTTGAGAGTGTATTGATAGAAGCCTTTTCCATCTAATTATCTTAAACCCTAATAAATACCTAGTCTCTTATACCATCAAGATCACTTTACTAAAGCAATCTCAATAGCACACTCTAAGTTGAGATATTACCATGGACACAGAACATGATGGCAATATGTCTTACCCTTAATATTCATCCATATCCATAATTGAATATGGGTTATTAAATCATCTCTGAACCCATAATACCTATATCTGAATAAACATGAACATTTCTATATCAAAGAGTGTTATTGATTCATAATGATCTAACCAAGATTGTTTTGTGGTATTTCTGAACATTACAAATCAAATAGAATTGGATTTGGTAAAATCACCAAAAAAAGGGAGAACCATGAAACTTAAATCACCCTATTATGAACTACAAGGATTTAAATCTTATAAGGTATATATATAATTCCTTTATGAGATTAAGTATTAATAAGATTCTGTACACACAATTATCCATCTTAAACCATCATCATTACATTCTTTTAGTGTAAATGAAAGTCATTTTAAAAGATCTTATTATAAATAGTGAATCTCTAGAACCCTAATCCTTATTAATATTTTCTAATGAAAATAATTCTTTATATAATCATGAATGGTAAAAAATTACTAAAAAAGAAGTTCAAATCACCTAGTTACTTTAGCCATGTAGAACCCTTGTTGATTCATTGAGTTTGAGTAATTGAATCATTAAGGAAATTCAAATTGAAGTGGAAAAGGGAAAAATAGAAATAAAAATAGAATAAAAAAGAAAAAGAAGGCAGCCAGGCACAGGCCCACGGCCCATTCCCTACTCCCAACTCATGAGCGGCAACAATAATAAACCACTCACTCCATCGCGGCCCAGCAAAAGCCTAATAGCAGCCCGTCTCACCTCCTCTCTCTGACTGACAGGTGGGACCAGAGGTGGACCGCAGGTTGAGACAGAAACGTTGCCAGGGGTTTTCCGCAAAATATCCGTCGTCGTCTTCTCCCTCCAGCTGGAAGCAGCTTGGTGGCGGAGCCGATGCCGTCGGATGTCGCCACGCCAGGATTCGTGCCGCTGCCGACACTCCTGCAGGGATAAGAACGCCACCGCAACACTCTCGCTTATCCTCATCCTCACTTCCCTCCCTCTCTGAAGCTCTCTTTGTCTCAATCTCCCACATGGACAAAACCCTAGCTCTGAGCCGCCCCGTGACCGGAAGAGTAGCCTAGGACCTCCGCCATGATCTTCTATGTCTGCCAGCCTGAGGAATCGAACCAGGGTTCGCAGAATCGAGCCCCACGATGTCTTCTTCCTCGACACCGACGAGGTCCGTGGCCATCCATGTCATCGTCACCGACCATCTTCGGCCTCGCCGTCGCCACCGACACCACTGGGGTGAGCTCCTAAATCCTCTAGTGCCATCCGTTTCCACTATCTCGTTCTGCATCACCCTACCACTGTATACCAGCCACCACCGCCACCGTTCACCATCACAGAGGCTATTCTGGTGATCTTAACCAAGCGGCGCCGCCCTAGATAGGTTAATCATACTCCCCGGTATCTAACCACCCTTCCATGGTGCCTCTAGAGCCATACACCAGCGTCACCGCCGTGCTTCGGCTGCGTGACGTCATCTCTCCAGCGAGGTGGCATCACCAAAGGCGATCAGGTCGTTTGACCTGGTCTTTGCTGATGTGGCTGATGACGTGGTGGAGACCCCACCTGTCAGTGTTTGTGGGCCAGGAGTAGATAAGTACAGAAAAGTGTAACCGCGGCGCTGACGTCAGGGCGACGTCACCATTGACCGGTCCGCGCTTAGGTGGCATCCAACATGGCCTGACCCCACGGGTCAGTGTGTGTGGCTAGATTCGGTATGAGTATAAAAAGTAATTCGTGATTAAGAAATAGGTTAAAGATTATAAATTCGATTATAAATATTTTTCAGGAATTAATAAAATGATTAAATATTCTTAATTGAATATCTTTTGTTTTATAATTCAGAAAAATATGTATAATATATCAAAATGCTCAGAAAAATAAAATCTATAATTTAACTTTATTATCAAATATTATTGTGTTAATTATTTAAATAATTATTATTTAATAAAGATTTTATAAGTAATAATACTTTGAAAATTCATATTTTAATATTGGTAAATGAGAAAAATATAAGTAATATACCAAAATTCTTAGAAAAACAAAATCTACATTTACAAAATTGTTTCATAGACTTTTGGTATCACCGAGATTAATATTATTATTTATTAAGTATTTATAAAGTGATAAAACTCATAAAATTCATAGTTTATTATTTAAAAATCACAAAAATAAAACCTACACCTTCAAAATATCATCTTTCTTAATTGAAGTCAAATAATAGGTAAAGGTATAATAAATCTTATTTTAACTCTTTTCTTCTATTTAAATTCATTAAAAATATATAAACCATTATTATTGCCTTTGCCATTATTTGTTTAAAGTTTACAAGTGTAATAACAAGTGCAAGTTATGTTCAAGTGAAGTTAAGATAAGTCTAACCAATTCAAGTTGTACTTACTAAAACAACCATTCAAAGTTAAGTAAATCTTACTCTCCAAAAATAGTTTTATCAATTATAAAATCATCAAGATTTGAGTACTATTTCTTTTACCAGTTTAGGAATCCACCTAAAGAATTAAACTAAATTTTTAAGTAATGTTAGCAATACCCTATCTATGCTTATAAAATATAAGAATTAATAAGAAAGTAATTCTACTCACTTATAACTTTAATAAAACACCATCTCATTCAAGTAATAGTACTTAAATTCTAACTTTGTGAAATGTTAAGAAGTCAACCATCTACAATGTGGTGCCTTGTTCAAAACATGTAAATCTCCACCTTTTATGCTATTATTGTTTAATATAGTAATGTTTTTCTCTTTAATAATCTTAGCTAATAAGAAAACCTTAAAGTGTTAGCCTTAAGTTTAAATACTTTTTACTTTGTAAAGTAATATTTTCCTCAAAAGTTATTCTTTTAAGAAACATTAATCCTTAAGCATATCTATAAATACTTTAATTGATTAATAATCTTGCTTAGGAAATATTTTAGATACAATGATTTATTTGAGTGCTTTAGTATTGCATACTATTTGTTGTATTTACATATTGTTTCACACACTGTCACAAGCCGTAACAAGAAGCACATGTGTGAAGCTGGTATAAAAGTGCAACACGTTCGAAAGAACTCATCACAAACTCCAAACCCTAGGTCAGATACGACTATTCCAGGGTTTCGCGTTTATCAAATTGCATTACATTACTTATGCATCGTTGCATCTTATTTTTTTAAACATTAGTCCTTACCGGACCAATGATGCTATTTACAGAATTTGGATCTTCTATTGTCTTGAAGACTGTGAGTGCATAATCTTGCAATCACAAAAGACAAGTTCACAACTTGCTCATGTCCTTTGATTATTTTCTATCAAATGCTTGTAACTCAAATGTTGTCATCACTTGCATTTCAAAAAGGACAGAAAATACTATTTTCATAATAATATGATATGGATTATTTACCAGGTCGTAATAATCTATTGATACAGTTCCAGTGGTAAAGGAACATAATACCTAGGACTTAACAACTAATGTCGCCAGTGATTCTAGCGCCGTATAATACGCGTCAACCATGAGATTTCGAATGGGACAGAGAAGCCAGTTGTATCTTCTTCCTTTCGCATGGACGGATGACCTTATCGTGAGGCTGTTGATTTCTCGTGGAGAATCTAGCACATGGGTGGGACCCCTTAGTTCCCCATAATATTGGTGTCTAGATTATCTGTGCATAGCTATCTGGGTTAGAGTTCACCATAGCTGATGGTGACCGCCAGACAGAGCTACTTACAGAGTCTTCGGGAACTCATCAGGGTTGTAGCTTGCCCGTAAGGGGGCTAATGACCCACAAGTATAGGGGGTGTATCGCAGTATTTTCGAGGGAAGTGAAACCCAATTTATTGTTTCGGCAGAAGGGGAGCCAAAGAATATTTATAAGCCTTAACAAATGAGTTGTCAATTCAGCTGCACCTGGAAACAATCTTGCTCACAGCAGTTTATCAGTAGCAACCGTTTTGTAGTAGGAATAGTAAAGTAGCAGCAGTAGTAAAGCAAAGACAGCAGTAACAAAAACAGTAAACAGTGGGATTCGAGTGCGGTAGGCATAGGGATGGATGGACGGGCGTTGCATGGACAAGACAATTCACATAGCAATCAGAACATAGGACAATTGCAGATAAATAATATAAAGCATCCAAGTACTAGACAATCCTAGGCATGTGTTCCATATATAGTCATACGTGCTCGCAATGAGAACTTGCACAACATCTTTTGTCCTGCCAGCCCGTTTGCAGCGGGGCTTCTAGGGAACTACTGGCAATTAAGGTGCTCCTTTTAATAGAGCACCAGAGCAACGTGTGTATACAACTTCCGGTTATACCAATTTCTGTCACTTCGGGGCCATAGGTTCCGGACAACAACGTGTGTATACAACTTGCAGATAAGACCAAGAAAAATATTATCATAATGAATCAATAACATGTTCAGATCTAAAATCATGGCACTCGGGCCCTAGTGACAAGCATTAAGCACAACAAGTCGCAACAAAGTTATAAAGCACTAATAAAAGATACTAGGCACCATGCCCTGATAATCTGATGCCATTACATGAACGATCTCATCCAAGCCCTACCATCCCCATAGCCTACAGCAGGGGATTACTCACTCATAGATGGGGGAAACATGGATGGTCGATGGAGAAGCGATGGTGATGATGATGGCGATGATCTCCTCCAATTCCCCATCCTGGCAGGGTGCCAGAACGGAGTTTCTGGTGCTGTTTCGTGGAATCTAGTGGTGGCGGCGGAGCGGAACTCCTTCTAGAAAAACATCGAAACCTCCCGAAGTTTTTAGGTCAGAAGGCTCCTTATAGGCGAAGAGAGAGGACGAGGGGGTGCCTGGGGGGCCCACACCACCCCCTGGCGCGGCTGGCTGGCCAGCCACCAGGTGTGGTGTGGCCACCCCCAACTCTTCTCCGCCTCGTATTCGCTCCTGAGTCTTGGTGAAATAGGATTTTCAGATATTTTCCGGATTTTTCCTGATAGTTGGTTTTCTGCACAAAAAGTAGACACCAAGGCAATTCTGCTGAAAACAGCGTCAGTCCGCATTAGTTGCATCCAAATCACACAAGTTTAGAGGAGAAACAATAGCAAAAGTGTTCGGGAAAATAGATACGTTTTGGACGTATCAACTCCCCCCAAGGTTAGCTTATTGCTTGTCCTCAAGCAATTCAGTTGAAAACTGAGTGCGATAAAAGAACTTTCACGAACACATTTGCTTCATATGATGTAAATATTCTCAGCAATGTGATCAACTACTTGGACAATTCATAATAAAGAGTATGCAACCAAGTCTACTTAATAGTCATTGCAAGTTATGAAGAGATTCCAACTCAAGAATAATAAGTAGCATGAGGCACAAACATAAGCAACATTACAATGCTCATAGAAAGGTATGATAGAGTGGTATCTCGCTTGCCTTTGATTATGAATATCAAGGCACCTCTGAAGTTCAAGTGATGACTAGAAATAAAGATATCAAGGATACAAGCATCAAAGTCATAACACAAATAATCAAGTAATGGAACAAACACAAAGAATGACAACTATGCTCTCAAGAAGGTGCTCAGAGAATAAATGGAGACTCAACAAGAAAAGGTTTTAAATAATTTGAAAGGCTTCCAAATGCTAAAAGTATTGTACTCGTTAGCTTTGAGCTCTCATTGCCCCTATCATAAGCATCTTTAATGTGGTTAAGGTGAAAGTGACACAACTAAGAGGATATGCTTGACAAGTTATAAATCGAAGTCTCAAGCCCCTTACTTACTTAATACCGATCCTCATGCTACTCAACTTCAGTCACAAGTAAGCTCTTGTCATTGTAAGTATATCGTATCATAGAGAACCGCCAACGGGTACCCTTGCACATGACACGGAGCTATCCCATAATCAAAATAACAAGGCAAGCAGACAATGAGCATCTCGGCGATCTTTTTATTTACTATGTGCATAGATTTTTATTGAGGATGCTTCATAGAATGCTCATTATGGTTATGCTGCAAGTTTCCACCATGATTAGGCATGGCTTAGGCTAGCAGCCCAGGCGTTTCTCTAACATACATACAAACTCCATGATCTTACAAGTTCCACTTTTATTTCACACCGCCGGGATCCATAAGCAAAAGAACATGATATCAACTAGGTACAAAGTACATATGAAGCGTTGAAAGCGGTCCCCATGATACATGGTTCTGCTAACTTCAACTCATAAAGCGCAAGCATATGCGCAACAAAGAAGGACGCAATGGTTCAGGTTTATTAAGTGCAAGAAAATAAAGTGTGCCATCAAGTTTGTGAGAGCTTTACTAACTAACTTTCTCATAACAAGCAAACATTTTATTCGGAAGAAAACAAGGCATATTGAATATGCACAGAGGTAGCAAATGATGCTAATGGGTAGGTATGGTGGACACTTTGGAAATATTTGGTTTAGGGAGTTGGGAACTTGAGTAAAACATACTCAGTGAAAGTGAAGGATAGCAATAGTAAGGGAGCAACAAACGAGAGAGAAATAGCTTTCATTATCATGCTTGCAACAAAACAGGACTACTCATGGCATGAAAGTGATTCAAGATCCTCAAGGCAAAATAATTCATCAAGGCTTAACTGATCATCACAGTCATGTGCATGCGTGAGCATGTGCCAAGTCAATTCAAATGAAACATTCAGAGGAGGATACCACGGTGTCATACCAATTTATGAATAGAGTAATGCAAGCAAACATTCATAAGACATGCTACAAACTATTAGCGAGCTGGAGCTAATCATAAGAAAGCAAGAACTATTAAGCATCCAAAGAAAACATACACTCTACATGAACGGACTAAGCATGCCCACAGTGATGAGTATATGTACAAAAATGAAAACAAATAGAGTTCGTTACCAGCCTCTTACCACGCCTCAAGTTGTCATTGATCCTCATTATTGCTCTTCACTTGTGTGGCTTGAATAATAATATGAAACCAATATCCACTGAGGACTGCCGAACCTTGAAGCAAACTCGCAAAAACCAAAGAAGAACGACAAATATTTTTGGTGTTTTCGATTTTTAAACAAGAACCAAAAGGGAAAAACAAACAAAGCAAAACCTTTTTGGGTTTTTCGAATAGTTCAAACAAAGCAAAAAGAGAAAAGCAAACCAAGGCAAAAAGAAGAAGCAAACCAAAGAGAAACAACATAAATATTTTTGGCCTTTTTGTGTTTTTAGAAAGCAAAAGCAAATAAGAACGGAAACTAAAAAGAGAACGAAAACATGAATATACAAAGTACCGACGCAACATGATATGAAGATGAGTGCGGTGTGGGCGTACCTCCCCCCAAGCTTAGGCTTTTGGCCTAAGTGGGTATCAATCCCAAGCTGGCCAGGATGAAGTGTCACCCTGGTACGACGAAGAGGTCCCCTCATCCTGGTGTGAGCTCGAGTACGTCCCTCCGTAATGTGCAGAGTAATCATAGGAGGGCACATCCTCCTGGTGCTGCTCGTGGAAACCCAGCAAGTGAAGCTTCTCGTCCACCTCCTCCTTGGAGCATGACCACGGTCTCTTGTGAACACTAAACAAAGCAGGTTGTGGCAAAAGGATCTCCCTTTCATCCCCGTCAGTGAAAAGCATCCTATACACTAGATTGTTCAAATCAGAGGTAGCAGTGACAAAGTGATGAGTTTTCATGGCAACAAGGTCAAGCCTCTGTGGTGCCAGCATAGCATCATAGGTATCCACTAAAAGACCTAATGCATTGACTATGTGCGATGCAATGATGCCCCCATAGATAGGCCCCCTAGCAGCTAGGCGGCGAGCAATAAGCGAGCCAAGATTGTACCGAGTATCATTGTTAAGTGTAGCAGCAAGGAATGCTAAATGATAGTTGGAGATATTACTAGTGTTCTCCCTACCCAATACACTAGTGGCAAGATAATATGCAAAGTATCTAAGAGCAGGGATTTGGATATTTCTTATCTTTCTGTGATGCGCTACGCGGTCATCATCGTTGGTCACCCCTCAGTAAAGCTCCAACAAATCAACGGGTCACCCTTGAATTTTCTTCACGGTCCCTGTCATACGCACACCTACAATACTGCAAAACCTCTCCAAAGGCATGGTGAAGGGCAGATCATAGATTTTAAAAGAGACAGTAGATTGATAGGGTGTGTTAGTAAACGTGAAGCTCTCAACAAAAGTTTTGGTGAGCATAGCGTATTGTGCACTCTCATCTTGCATATATGAGGTCAAACCAACCCTCTCAATCAGTAGCAATAAATCATCAAGAATACCTGCAGCTTGCAAGAAAGTAAAACAAGGAAAAGAGGATGGGTGAGCATCCCCATCATCCCTTTCACTGCCAATACGGGTTGCAATGAGGTCTTCATTGTATGATGGCCTATCTTGAGAGGCTGTTCTTTAGGGCCTCGACCTCCTAGGTGCATCACTCTCAAATATCTCTCCAAAAGTATGGTTGTTCATGCTTGGTATTCTGAAATTTAAACACATATTAAACAAGTGATTGCAAAGTAAATATAATGAAGGATTCTACTCATAGGGACTTGCAAGAGGCCTAAACATGCATCAAAACTATATCTCTAAGCATCAAACAAGCTTACAAGCTCTCATAACCAGTCACCTATAGCAGCAAAATACTCAACATATAATCCACTAAACACAAATCTACTTGGACAAGGGGAGGAGTCACATACCAGGGAACAAATGCTCCAAATTTCAGCAAGAAAGATGGGCTGAGCAAGGAGATCGAAAAAATCGAGAGCAAGCACAGCAAGAACACGATTTTGAGCTATGAAGTGGAGCTTACTTGGGAGAGAGAAGAAAGTGGAAGGTGAGAGAGTTAGTGGGGGGCCAGGGGTGGCCCACACCAGGGCATGGTGCCACCCAAGGCTGGCCACGCCACCATGTGGTGTGCCTGCCTGGTAGGCCCCCCTGGTACCTACCAGGTACTCCTCTGCCCCTTTTTCGCATAAAAATTTAATATGAATTTTTTGGAATTTTTCGAGACACTTTATTTTTGGGCATTTTTCAGAAATAGAAGAATGATTTTTCTGATAGACAGATTTTTTTCTTTTTGAAACATGATGCAAAGACAAAACAAGGCTAGAACTACAGAAGTTCTAGCATGTAAGCAACTAACAACACAAAGAAAACTAAACGAAAGCAAAAACTAAAATGCAAAGGATAGAAAAAAACAGAGATAATCATAATGAAAACATTGTTTTGTTCAATGGAATCCTTTTGTTAGCAAGGTTGATCAAGTCTTGCTACCAAAACAATTGCATATGAGACAAAACTTTATACTCCACTAATGATTATGTTACCTTAACCTTTATAGCAATGGTCCCAATCATAATAGTTTCAAATTTTTCTCTTGGTATGGGACAATATATTTCTCCAACTTGAATGCCTTCAACATGTTCAATTGAATTCAAACCATAATTCCTTTCAATCTTCTTGGGGAAATAGACAGTATGTTCCTTGTCATTAACATTGAAGGTCACCTTTCCTTGATTACAATTAATAACAGCTCCTGCAGTATTAAGAAAAGGTCTTCTAAGAATAATAGACATATTATCATCTTCGGGCATTTCAAGCACAACAAAATCAGTTAATATCAAGCAATTGTGAGCCACCTGAATAGGTACATCCTCACATATACCCACAGGAATGGTGGTAGATTTATCAGCCATTTGCAAAGATATATCAGTTGGTATCAATTTTTTAAGCTGAAGCCTCTTATAGAGAGAGAAAGGCATAACACTAACTCTAGCTCCCAGATCACACAAAGCAGTTCTAACATAACTATATTTAATAGAGCAAGGAATTGTTGGAATCCCTGGGTCTCCAAGTTTCTTTGGAACCTTACCATTAAAGGAATAATTAGCAAGCAAAGTAGAAATTTCTTCATTAGGGATCTTCCTTTTATTAGATACAATATCCTTCATATACTTTGAATAAGGAGGCAATTTAATAGCATCAGTCAAAGGAATTTGCAAGAATAAAGGTTTCATCCACTCAAAAAACTTATTATAGTGTCCATCTTCCTTTGACTTGTGTTTCTTATCAGGGAAAGGCATAGGTTTTTGGACCCAAGGATCTCTTTCACTACCATGTTTCTTAGCAACAAAATCTTCTTTAGTGTATTTAGTATTATTAGTGTGCCTTTCAGGTTCTTCTTCAACTTTTTCTTCATTAGAACCAACATTTTCTTCATTACCACTTTCAGTTTCAGCATCAGAGATAGATATACTATTAGGATCTATAGCAGGTTCAGAGGGTTCTACAACAGTTTTATGTTTCTTTTTCCTTTTCTTACGAGTAGAACCACCATTTTCAGCTTGTTGAGAATCCTGCTCAATTCTTTTGGGATGCCCCTCAGGATATAGAGGATCCTGGGTAGCAGCTCCACTTCTAGTTCTAATTTCATAAGCATGTTTTTCTTTAGCAGGATTAACTAGCAAGTCGTTTTGCACTTTAGCGAGTTGATCTATTTGAGTTTGAACCATTTGAAAATGTTTAACAATCATTTTAACATCATTAGAGGTTCTTTCTACAATATCTTTCAACTCAACAATAGCTCTAGTGTTTTCCATTAGATGATTTTGCACCCTTTTATTAAAGTTATCTTGCTTAACAATAAAGATATCAAATTCTTCTAAGCATTGATCAGGAGGTTTCGAGTAAGGGATATCACCTTCATCAAAGTGTTGGAGAGAGTGTACCTCAATAGTGGATGAGTAGGGAATAGGCTTACATAATTCTTCTATAGGAGGTAAATTCTTGACATCTGCAGCTTTAATTCCCTTCTCCTTAAGACATTTCTTAGCTTCCTTCATCACTTCATCATTTAATTCAATAACTCCCCTCTTCTTTGATGTCGGAATAGGCACAGGAATAGATGGTTCAGGTATAATTACTTCAGGTATAGCTTGTTTAGGAGGAGTCCAATCTTCATAATTCTTGCTTATTTTAGCCATTAATTCCTCGACTTCCTTTGGAGTCCTATTCCTGAAAAGACAATCAGCACAACTATCTAGGTATGTCCTAGATTCCTCGTTTAGTCCATTATAAAATATATCAAGAAGCTCATTCTTAGGTAATGGACTTCCAGCCTATGCATGAATCAAAGCACAAAACCATGCCCAAGATTCGGGCAATACCTCTTTTTCTCCCTGTTTAAAATCAAAAACTTCCTACAAAATAGCATGTCTAGCACTGGGAGGAAAATATTTCTGCAAGAAAGTACTAATCAAGCACTCAGGGCTATCAATAGATCCAGGAGATAAATTACTAAACCAAGTTTTAGCTTCTCCTTTCAGTGAAAAGGGAAAAATCTTAGCAACAAAGTAAGTACGCATCTTAATATCATCAGAAAACAAGCCACTCATGGTAGAAAGTTCATTCATATGTGCTACCGCACTTTCATTCTTAGTCCCACAAAAATGTTCTTTCTAGACAATAGCTATGTAAGATAGATCAAGAGAGAAATCATAATCTTCATCTATAATGTTTATGGGAGAAGCAGTAAACTTAGCAGCAGGATATAATTTCGGTCTAATAGTATGCCTCTCAAGGAGACTCTTAGCAGCGCTCCTATCATGGGTGTTCTTACATTCTTTAATAAACTCATCGGTCATCTCAACATAACCATCTTCAATATCATAACTCTCACTAGACTCAGGTGAGCTAACAGGTGTGGTAGTGTCTTCATTAGGAGTTTTGGTATTTCCAGCTATAGTTCTAGCAATCGTACCATGTAGGAAAGGACCTAATGAACCACTCTTATCGAGCACAGTAGAAGCAACATCATAAGCATCAGAAGTTTCAGATTCAGCAGTAGTAGCAGTGTGTGTAGCATGTGTATGTGGTGGTGTAAGGAACTTACTCAAAACAGACAGTGAATCAAGAGCAGCAGAGGTGTTCACAATCGTACCTCTTCTTGTAGTGGATGGTAAAATAGGAACCTTGCCATCACGAGACTTGCCCATGATGAATGGATAGCAGCGAACAATAGAGAATCCAAGTGGACTTGATAAATAAAGCTATGCTCCTCGGCAATGGCGCCAGAAAATAGTCTTGATGACCCACAAGTATAGGGGATGTATCGCAGTATTTTCGAGGGAAGTGAAACCCAATTTATTGATTCGACACAAGGGGAGCCAAAGAATATTTATAAGCCTTAACAACTGAGTTGTCAATTCAGCTGCACCTGGAAACAATCTT
The DNA here is from genome assembly GCA_023614405.1 of Avena insularis. Taxonomy (NCBI): domain Eukaryota; kingdom Viridiplantae; phylum Streptophyta; class Magnoliopsida; order Poales; family Poaceae; genus Avena; species Avena insularis. Next base: position 356,425,580 of record CM042692.1, on the reverse strand, counting down.
GCTCACAGCAGTTTATCAGTAGCAACAGTTTTGTAGTAAGAATAGTAAAGTAGCAGCAGTAGTAAAGCAAAGACAGAAGTAACAAAAACAGTAAACAGTGGGATTCGAGTGCGGTAGGCATAGGGATGGATGGACGGGCGTTGCATGGACAAGACAATTCACATAGCAATCAAAACATAGGGCAATTGCAGATAAATAAGATAAAGCATCCAAGTACTAGACAATCCTAGGCATGTGTTCCATATATAGTCACACGTCCTCGCAATGAGAACTTGCACAACATCTTTTGTCCTGCCAGCCCGTTTGCAGCGGGGCCTCTAGGGAACTACTGGCAATTAAGGTGCTCCTTTTAATAGAGCACCAGAGCAAAGCATTAACACTCTATGAACCCATGTGATCCTCACATCAAAGCCTTTCCCTTACGGTTATCCCGATTTCTGTCACTTTGGGGCCATAGGTTCCGGACAACAACGTGTGTATACAACTTGCAGATAAGACCAAGAACAATACTATCATAATGAATCAATAACATGTTCAGATCTGAAATCATGGCACTCGGGACCTAGTGACAAGCATTAAGCACAACAAGTCGCAACAAAGTCACAAAGCACTAATAAAAGATACTAGGCACCATGCCCTAACAATCTGATGCCATTACATGAACGATCTCATACAATCCCTACCATCCCCATAGCCTACAGTGGAGGATTACTCACTCATAGATGGGGGAAACATGGATGGTCGATGGAGAAGCGATGGTGATGATGATGGCGATGATCTCCTCCAATTCCCCGTCCGGCCAGGTGCGAGCGGAGTTTCGGTGCTGTTTCGTGGAATCTGGTGGTGGCGGGCGGAACTCATACGGAAAACGCCGAAACCCCGAAGTTTTTAGGTCAAGGCTCCTTATAGGTGAAGAGAGAGGCCGAGGGGTGCACAGGGGCCCACACCACCCCCAGCGGCTGGCTGCCCGCACCACCAGTGGTGTGGCCACCCCGGCTCTTCTCCGTCTCGTATTCAGCTCACAGGTCTTGGTGAAATAGGATTTTTGGCATATTTTCCGGGATTTTTTCTGATAGTTGGTTTTCTGCACAAAAAGTAGACACCAAGGCAATTCTGCTGAAAACATCATCAGTCTGCATTAGTTGCATCCAAATCACACAAGTTTAGAGGAGAAACAATAGCAAAAGTGTTCGGGAAAGTAGATACGTTTTGGATGTATCAGGGGCTTAACGGAGATGTAGTCAGCCCTGAAGAATCGTGTCTTCATGCGGGGTCACGAAGGGGGCAACAATTGGCTTGGATCTTAGGGTGGGCCTCAAACCATGGAAGTTTGAATGGGGACATACTCCTGGCTGTGCAACAAAGCTTAAGGTCTCTTGTGGGAAAAGTGACGCACCTCTGTAGAGTGTAAGAATTGTGACATGGTGCTCCTTGTTCTGGGAAGGATCTATGAACGCGGCAGGAAAGGAACCGCACGAAGGTTCTGGTCAACCTGTGAAGGCTGTTGGACATAGTTTTCAGAATAAAAGCAACCTTTGAAGAAATGTTTACGAAAACCTGCATTGCCTACGACCTTTGGTCTGTGGCTATAGAGATAGTGCATCATACACTCCTTTTTAGTGAACTTGCTGAGTATGCTCGTACTCAACCATACCTTCTTAACCCTTGCTAGGTTTTAAGCCATTGAAGACGATGTCAACATCAATTTCTGCTCAAGAAACCATCATCGGCAGCTCAAGTTCTTCAATAAAGTCAATAAAGTCAACTTATACATCAGCTGAAGTGAAGATAAAGTGTCTGTTTAGCGAGGAGTAGATTCTCTAGCCATGAAACCTACTTCTGTAGAGCATTGCAATAGCAGCAATGGCAAGCCAAACAGTTTAGATACTAGTCTTAGTTACTAGATAGTTCTGAGTTGTTATTTCTGGTTCTCGTTTGTAAGAAGTTATTTCTCTCTCTTTAACCTAGAGTGTTCTCTGGATCTTCTTTAAAGAGTCGAGTTGTAGTCTATAGTCATGTCTGGACCTATTGTGTTTCTATTGTACCACTTTGACAGATGTAATACTAGTGAACAGTGTTTCATTGGTGTTATGTCAACAACTATAGTGTACTGATACATTGCAAATGTATCTATAATTTTTGATGTTCCATGCTTGGTTTTATCAACTTTCTTGTGTTTTGTTCCAACTTTGGAGTACTTTTCATATGATTTCTTGGACTAACCTATTAACAAGAGCCATAGTGCCAGCTGCCTGTTTTCTGCTGTTTTTGGTTCCAGGAAAGTCAGAAAATGAATATTCTCGGAATTGGATGGGACAAAAGCCAAAGTGCCTATTTTTCCGGATGTCATCAAGTGCCAGAATACAAGACGGAGAGGGGCCAGGGGGGCACCACACCACCTGACCGCGTGGCCTGGCCTGGCCCGTGCCAGGGGGTGGTGTGGCTGCTCCCAGCACCCCCTCGGCCTCTCCTTCCGCCCATAAGATTCCCTCAGGACGAAAACCCTAAGTTCCCGATCAAAAAATCCACGAAAGAGTCAGTAGCCACCGTCATCTCCATCCCTAGATCGGGAGGGATCTGAAGCTCTTCCCGGCACCCTGCCGGAGAGGGGAATTCACCCTGGGGGCCTTCTTCATCATCATGCAAGCCTCCGGTGTGATGCGTGAGTAGTTCATCCTTGGACTACAGATCCATGTAGTAGCTAGATGGCTGGTTCTCCTCCTTTGTGCTTTCATGTCTAGATCTTGTGAGCTCCGTTCATGATCAAGATCATCTATTTTTAATTCTGCATGTTGTGTTTGCGGGGATCCGATGGATATTGAGATGCTATTTCAAATTGATTATTGATTCTATCATGTCTTTGTTATTTGTGATCTTGCATGCTTTCCGTTGTTAGTAGCTATCTTGGCCAGGTAGATGCTAGCAACTCCAAGAGTTAGTATTTATGCTTGATAGTGGGTTCATGCCTCTGGTAATCTGGGGAAGTGACAGAAATCTCTAAGGTAGTAGATGTGCTGTTGCTACTAGGGAGAAAACAACAATCCTTTGTTCATAGAACAATCGTATTGTTTACTTTACACGCAGTTCGTAAAGCAATAATCTGTTGCTTGCAACTTAATACTGGAGGGGTTCGGATGATAACCTGAAGGTGGATTATTAGTCATAGATGCAGTTGGATGGCAGTCTATGTATAATGTTGTAATGCCCAATCAAGTCTCAAAGGAGTCAAGATGATTAGTATATGCATGTATTGCTTTCTCGATGTTTGTCAATTGCCCCGCTGTAATTTGTCCACCCAACATGTTATCTATCATAAGGAGAGCCACCTCTAGTGAACTATGGATCCTGGTCCTTTTTCTTTACATACAATCTACAAACTGTTTACTTCTTTGTGTTTACTTTCTGCAAACTTTTACTTCTTTCCATTCGATACGTTTAATCCTTTGTTTTCCGCAAAACACGGTGAGACTGACAACCTCATCGCAAGTTGGGGACAAAGTTATGTGGTTGTGTTGTGCAGGTCTCCACGTTGCTACTAGCACCGGTAGTGCGCCCTGCCAAAGCTCAGCTAGTAACACCTTTGGGGTGTTTCCTTTCTCCTACTGGTTCGATTAAACCTTGGTTTCATAACTGAGGGAAACTTGTTGTTGTGCTCATCATACCTTCCTCTTGGGGTTCCCAACGAGCTCTACATCAACACCGCCATCAAGCATTTTTCTAGGCGCCGTGCATTGAGCCATCATGTACTACATCATGCAGTGGTATGCCGGGTCACCACAGCTGGTATTAGAGGATATGCTTTGACCTTAGGATTAAAACCTTTTAGGAAGATCTATAGGTTGGATTGTGACTATAGGAGCCATATTATCTAAACCATGACTTGTGATGGATATCCAATTGAGGATAAGCTTGTCACACTTAAGTTGGATGTTTTTGTCATCTTTCTTAAGGATTAGTTATATGTATTCTCTAGAGAAAGGTCATTTGAGTGTAGCTCTAAATAGGTATAACACCACTAAGATATCTTACGTAAGTTAAAATATCAAAGAAGATTATGACTAGGATTAGGATATCATGTGGAGTAGTAATAGTGATGGAGTCTATATTCAGAACCCCTGTGAAGTAGCATAATCTTACCACTAGTTGATACCACTATACCATACAAGGTAGACCATTAGAGTATGTGTATAGATACAATTGGAAGTAAATCATGTGGCATTGACTTGAGAATTCCATGTGATGGAGTAGAATTTTGTTAAGAATCATTGATAATAAGCTAATAAGAAGAGTCGTCATGGTGAGATTAGCTCTTTAATCATGATGAGTAGGTAAATCTTAACAAGTTCATGGTGAAAATTGATCCGAGACCATGATAATTGTGTAATTAGGACAATATTTAGCTAATAATCTTGTAACAATAGTAAGAAAAGAGCAGTGTTGGTTTATGATAGAAGTCATAGGTGTCATAATATTACGATAATTTTTTGATTAAGGTAGTAACTACAATTTTGTTAGTAGTTTTTGAGAGATCATGTGAGGATAGTTATGATAGAATGGAAAATTGGTAGTCTTTAGTAGTCCCGAAATAAAGGTAAGAGGTTAGTCAGAACCAAAGGGAGACCACTTTGCTTAAACTCATCCTGTTGCAACCGGGTAATTTGGGTAAATAATGAGACAAAGAGTAGTTTTACTCCTAAGTGCTAAGTAACACAAAGTAAACCTATATTAGGAGGTGTCATATACTACACAACTAAGCCTAAATCCTAGAGGTATTAAACTCAACTACTATATTCCGAGCTTAGAATAATGTGTGTTATATGTACAACATTTGGATTTCTTGGTTTTTCTTGCATCTTCTTGATTGACTAGATCTATGCATGAAGTTTGACTTGTTGTGCAAATGCATGTTGCGTCACCAAGTTATTACTTGATGTTATAGACCTAGATAGTAAGGGAATTCGTGTAAGGGAGTGACGAGTTCTGAAGATCAAGATGAATACTTGCAAGAAGAAGGAAGCTAAATATAAGGTGTATCAACACTATTTTGAAGGATGGATCAATTCCAACTTATTATTAGTTGGCAATAAGAAGGGATATTAATGCAGAAAAGGTGTGAAGCAATATTAAAAGATGAATTAAAGTTCACTCAAAGTGGGTGGTGTTGCTAAAAAGCTAATGAAGTAGTTGTACCTAGTTCATGGAAGTATCATGAATCAGTGCAAAGAAGAAGTCTTGGAATAAGGGTGGTATTCAAGCTCTGCCAATTCAGAGAGAATGCCAATAAGAAGTCAAAAGTCCATAGGGTAAGCCATGCACCTAGGAGGATCCACAGCTGGTATCCGTAGCTGGTATCCTAGCGGTGTAGTGAAGTAGGTCATCTTTGTGTAGTTCAAAGAGTATAAAACTTGGCCTAAGTTAAGTTAGACCTAAGGAAGTATAAAATTAAAGACCGTCTTTCGAGACGCTTCGTGAAATCGGGGTTACCAAAGAGAGAATGTCCAAAGATTAAAGTAAGACAAGTAATGTTGGAAGATTCATTTCGGAGATCCACAATTGTCTGGGTGTATCGCAGATTCTTTCGTGAGACCTTATAGAGGTAAAGTATAAGCTAGACAGAGACCAATATCCTTACTATTGAGTTAAGGGATATTATACGTGTAGATTAGAGACCATTAGGAAACCCCAAGGGGGAGAGTAAACAATAAACACTGAAGTGTTGTTGTCTAATTTTCTGACTAAAGATTAGAGAAGAAGTACTAAGTCATGATGGGAGTAAGCCTTATTTTCATAAGGTTATAAGAAGCCCTCATTATAAAGTGTTTCCGAGAGTATGTCCGGATCAAAGATCGAAGGAGATATAATAGATTAAACCTAGTGGACTAGTTAAAAAGGAAACAACTCGTAAGTTTTCCCTAAGAGTGAAGAGAGTATTCCAAAATAGACCGGTGTAGTGTAATAGGGAAACCTTATTGAAATGGACTAAATGTGTTCCAAACCAATCCTAAGTATAACTTTGAAGACGTAACCCAAGGGATTGTAGTAGAAGGAGTATGCTACATATTGGAAACGACAGACGGAAGTTTCCAAGTATGAAGAGGATTGAAGGAAAAAGATCTGGATACGGGATACCACAATTATTCCCAAATGTGATCACAATGGAATTTGAGAAATGGTGTGATCAATACAAGTCAACTCCTCATTCCGAGATGCAAGAGAGTACGAACTTCGAGGACGAAGTTTATTTTAAGGGGGAGAGTCTGTAACACCCCAGCATTAGAGCTTAGAAATAAGCTGAACACAGGTGTGTGCATTGCATTCATGCATAGAAAATCCGAATGATTTTCGCGCTTTTAAATAAAACTTTTCAAAGAGATTGAAGCTTCTCTTAACTTGGTGGAACTAAAGTAGATCATCAAGTTGACTGCGATAAGTTTCAATATGACCTTTGCTAAAACCTTAACTTTGGGTAATATAATTTGATCTAAGGGTAGATCAAATGTAATAAAACTACGTCACAACACACTACTTAATAAGGAGTACTTGATCTTCTAGAGATCATTACATGGTATTCCATACCACAAATCAAGGATGAATACTCAATATTCTAATGCTGATATCAAGATATTATCTACCACAAACCTTGAATAGTGATACATTGCAAATGTATCTATAATTTTTGATGTTCCATGCTTGTTTTTATCTACTTTCTTGTGTTTTGTTCCAACTTTGGAGTACTTTTCATATGATTTCTTGGACTAACCTATTAACAAGAGCCAAAGTGCCAGTTGCCTGTTTTCTGCTGTTTTTGGTTCCAGGAAGTCAGAAAATGAATATTCTCGGAATTGGACGGGATAAAAGCCAAAGTTACTATTTTCCTGGAAGACTCACGGAGCCAAAATACAAGACGGAGGAGGGCCAGGGGTTGGCCACACCCCCAGGCGCGGGCTGGGCCTAGCCGTGCCAGGGCATGGTGTGGTGGCCCCAGGCACCCCCTCGGTCTCCCTCTTTGCCTATAAGAGCCTCCTGATACCAAAACCCTAGAGAATCAATCAGAAATCCATGAAAAGTTCCGCAGCACCGCCGCCACCGAAGGGGAGATTCGGGGGACAGAAAGTCTCTGTTTCGACACCCTACCGGGAGGGGGAAGTGCCCCCAGAGCCATGTCCATCGATCTCCACCACCATCTCCATCACCATTGCTGATTCCCATGATGAGGAGGGAGTAGTTCTCTCTTGAGGCTAATGGTTCTACCAGTAGCTATGTGTTCATCTCTGTCTCTATGCATGATCTTATTGAGATCATGAGCTTGTAATCTATAGATCTACCTTGCTACTCAAGTGCTTTAATAGATCTCTGCTCTCCCCATGTGTGTGAAAGTGACAACGTGCACACCATGGTGGCACTTAGGCTAGAGATTACAAATACTTGTTATGAGTTATATTTGGAGTTGGATGTCTTTATGAAATTGTGGTGTTTGTTGGACTCATCTAGTGCTCAAGGTGACAGTGTGGGGTTTTCTAGATGGGAAAGGCTTACTTTGAGGTGTGCTGTTATAGCCCTACCGTTGATTAGAGTGTCCAACCGGAGAGTAGTTCAGCGTAGTATCATAAAGAAGAATATATTTATATGAGAGTGTTCACTAGTGAAAGTATGATCCCTAGGCCTTGTTTCTAAGCATTGATACACCGTTTGCAATTAGATCTGTTATATGTTTGCTTGCTTGCTTCTTTATTTCAGTTTACCTTTAGTCTTTTCCCACGTCAACCACACGCCATCAAGCTATCTTCTATCACTGTTACCACTTATAATTATCCATACCACTTGTATTTCACTATCTCTTCGCCGAACTAGTGCACCTATACACCTGACAAGTGTATTGGGTGTGTTGGGGACACAAGATACTTCTTGTATCTTGATTGCAGGGTTGCTTGAGAGGGGATACCTTTGACCACTTCCTCCCTAAGTTCGATAAACCTTGGGTGATCCACTTAAGGGAAAACTTTTTCCTGTTCTACAAACCCCCGCACTTGGAGGCCCAACAACTGTCTACAAGAATAGAAGTGCGTAGACATCAAATAGCAAGTTAAGTATATAACTTAAGTAAAGAAACCTCATAACTAAACCTTGAGACACTTACTTGTCATAGTTATTCCTACCATGGGTATCATGGTAGTTCTTAAACCTTAACACTTATCACAAATAGAGTAGAAAAGGAAGTCAAACCAATACCATTCACCATATATCAATAGTGTCATGTTAATAGATGATAATCCTATTTAACCAAGTCCTAGTGTCAACTGATCATCAATGTGAGTGATCAATTCTTGACCTAGCACTTATTGACTCATAGCCTTTGACCTATTGTATTAACCTTCCAAAGACCTTAAGTAAATTAATAATAAGCAGGAACTAGATATGGTTGAGTGTACCATCATCAATGGAATGTGATACTTAGTGGAGACCAAACCATTTGATGTTGGAGGAGATAACTCACTCATGAGTTAACTAGAAGTAGTACCTAAACCCAAGAGTTAAGCTAGTAATGGAGAAGCTATGAGAAAGCTAGTAGTATTAGTACATCAAATAATAATCTTGTTAAGACAAGTGGATATAAACTTAGAGTAAGCTTGCTTAACAAGATAAGCCTTATAGAAAGACTAGTACAAGTTTACTACTTAGTTGAGTATAGATCTTGATCAGATAATTAAAAACCTAAGCTTTGTTTGATCAAATGATGGTGGTCATTATTCTCAAATCACTTGAGAATAGATGACTAGGTGTTGACGAAGAGTTATGAGTATATCAAATTAGGTAAAGCCCTAGTAAGATGAATCATCTAGCTTGATTATGAGAAGTCAAGCTAGAGTGTGATGAAGTATATAACATGAGTTGTATGGAGTAGTTGAAGGAAAAATAGTTTAACAAAGCAAATACACAAGAACAAACTTGTATTATGGGAGTAGTAGCATACCTATTCTAGAGGATTATTATCACATGTGATATAGAGAGAATTGTAATCTTGCAGGCCTTAGAAGTAAATGCGAGGTAAATATGAAGGAGTTTATGGATGGAGTTAGAAACAACTACATTGATGACTTCCTCAGGAGTAGTTTAGAAATGGAAGTTATATATACTTTAATAAAAATGAAGGAGTAATGTTGAAGTGGCATGACCATGTCATCATATGATGATGGACATGGTGGAGTCAGATGATTGTCTTATTCAGGATGATGTGATCTTTGTGAATAAGATAAGAGAGATATATAGAGTATATTTAGGAAAGGAATTCCTTATCTAAAGATAACCTTAGTGAGGTATTAAGGTAAGGATACTTTATAAACCCTTAACCAACAGTACATCAAACCATGACAGAACCATGTCTACCTTTTTGTTTAAAACCCTAGAATAAAGAAGGTAGTTAAACCAATTCCTATTTTTAGGCAACCAATGGATAGTATCTCTTAGCCAATTAAAATGTCTAAGAGATAAGTCGAATACCATTTGAGAGTGTATTGATAGAAGCCTTTTCCATTTGATTATCTTAAACCCTAATAAAGACCTAGTCTCTTATACCATCAAGATCACTTTAGTAAAGCAATCTCAATAGCTCACTCTAAGTTGAGATATTACCATGGACACAGAACATGATGGCAATATGTCTTACCCTTAATATTCATCCATATACATAATTTAATATGGGTTATTAAATCCTCTCAGAACCCATAATACCTATATCTGAATAAACATGAGCATTTCTCCATCAATGAGTGTTATTGATTCATAATGATCTAACCAAGATTGTTTTGTGGTATTTCTGAACATTACAAATCAAATAGAATTGGATTTGGTAAAATCACCAAAAAGGGAGAACCATGAAACTTAAATCACCCTATTATGAACCACAAGGATTCAAATCTTATAAGGTATATTTATAATTCCTTTACGAGATTAAGTATTAATATGTTCTGTACACACAATTATCCATCTTAAACCATCATCATTACATTCTTTTAGCGTAAATGAAAGTCATTTTAAAAGATCTTATTATAAAGAGTGAATCTCTAAAACCCTAATCCTTATTAATATTTTCTAATGAAAATAATTCTTTATATAATCATGAATGGTAAAAAAATACTAAAAAATAAGGTCAAATCAACTAGTTACTTTAACCATGTAGAACCCTTGTTGATTCATTGAGTTTGAGTAATTGAATCATTAAGGAAATTCAAATTGAAGTGGAAAAGGGAAAAACATAAATAAAAACAGAATAAGAAAAAGAAAAAGAAGGCAGCCAGGCGTAGGCCCATAGCCCATTCCCTACTCCCATCTCACGAGCGGTAGTAATAATAAACCGCTCACTCCATCGCAGCCCAGCAAAAGCCTAACAGCAGCCCATCTCACATCCTCTCTCTGACTGACAGATGGGACCAGAGGTGGACCGCGGGTTGAGACAATAACGTTGCCAGGGGGTTTTCCGCAAAATATCCGTCGTCGTCTTCCCCCTCTAGCTGGAAGCAGCTCGGTGGCAGAGCCGATGCCATCCGACGTTGCCGCGCCAGGATTCGCACCGCTGCCGACACTCCTGCAGGGATAAGAATGCCACCACAATGCTCTCGCTTATCCTCATCCTCACTTCCCTCCCTCTCTGAATCTCTCTCTGTCTCCATCTCCCACACGGCCGAAACCCTAGCTCTCGGCTACCCCAAATCGCTGTCGCCCCGAGCCGCCCCGTGACCGGAAGAGTAGCCCAGGAGCTCCGCCATGATCTTCTACGTCTGCCAACCTGATGAATCGAACCAGGGTTCGCAGAATCGAGCCTCACGACGACTTCTTCGTCGACACCGACGAGGTCCGTCGCTGTCCGTGTCATCGTCACCGACCACCTTCGGCCTTGCCATCACCACCGGGGTGAGCTCCTAAATCCTCTAGTGCCATCCGTTTCCACTATCTCGTTCTGCATCACCCTACCACCATATACCAGCCACCACCGCTGCCGTTCACCATCGAAGAGGATATTCCGGTGATCTTAACCGAGCGACGCTGCCCTAGATAGGTTAATCATACTCGCCACTATCTAATCCACCCTTCCACGGTGCCTCTAGAGCCATACACCAGCGTCACCGCCGTGCTCCAGCAGCGTGATGTATCTCTCTGACGAGGTGGCGTCAGCAAAGGCGATCAGGTCGTTTGACCAGGTCTTTGTCGTTGTGGCTGATGACGTGGTGGAGACCTATAGCACCCCGGTAAAACCACTACTAGAAAATCACGTGTTGTTTTTGTTTTTTGCATCATCATGATAGCATGCTCATGTCATCATGCCACATTGCATTTGAGAATCATCATCATCATCATGCATCTATTTGTCCTAAACTATTTTCCAAAAGCCCTATTTTATTTTCTAATTAGCCCCCCTCCTTCATTTTGAATTCAACCCCGGTCTGTCTGGATCTTTTATTTGCCTAAAAAGTATTTGCAAAAGTATTTTAAAAATAAAACATATAACAAAATGTTTTGTACTAGGGGAGGCAGCCAACCGACCAGGCCTAGTGGCCTAGCCGGACAGCCACCTACCACCCCAGCGAGAACCTCCCGAAACCGTAATCTACACCCCATCCATCCCGCTCCCCATCGCTACCACTCACCCTATCTACCCCGTGCGGCAGCACACTCACGTACACCTCGCTGCCTAGCACGACGCACGCGATGCGCCCCGACCCACCCCATGTCGCGCGCACTCCCCCGATCCCCACCCGACGCGAGCCCCTGCCCTTGTCATGCTGTAATGCACGCTCGCGTGCATCGCCCGCTACCCTGCTCCACGTATGGCCCCACCACCCACCAACTCCCCCGTCTCATTCTCGATCCCACCTACCCCATCAGTCCCGCTCGTCCCGCGTCGCCTCCATCCTCGCTCGCTGCCAAGCCTGACCCTGAGCACCAACCGCGCCCCTCTACGGCCCCGAGAACCGAGGCGTCGCCTCCGGCGAGCTCCACCTACCCCGCTGCCTCCGAGCATCGCCCGGCTGCGGACCCCGCCTCTCTTCTGAGCCGCCGCGGGGTCGATCCTCCTCTGCAACAGCTCTAGCGAGCCCACGAGCGTCTCCAGCGAGCCCACGTGTGCTGCCCTCGTTGAGCCTCGTCTGCCTCCCCGTTGTCTACACCACCCCACCGTCCGGAGCTCGTTACTGAGCCCCGCCAGATCCCGTCGTTGCCCCCTGCTCGTCGTTCAAGCCAGGCCCCACCATGCCGCTCGCCTCGCCACAAGCTCCTCTCCATCCCGGGCCGCCTGCGGCCTCTACGACGTGCATGTGCTAGTGGGCACCTCCTGAGCACATCCTCGCCTCGTCCACGCCGCCCTAGCCGCCTCCCTTGCCCTGCAGAGCGTCATGGACGCCCCAGCGTGTTCGAGCCTCTTCCGTCTGCAGATGAACGACCCACGACTTCCTGTTCGTCTCAAACAACCCCTACAGCTCTGATGTTACGGTGCGAGTCGTACTGGTAAGATGTGTTAAAGGATGTTGTGTTGAAGTGCTGGTGGTGACATAGTGATGTGGACATCGAGCTGTTGTTATGTGGATGGGGTACTGCATGTGTGTATACTGCATGACCACCGATTGCACGAGGACACGAAGAGCTAACAACGAGAACCTTACCAACGCCAAGATCTTCCGAAGATTTTATTCTCAACAAGTTCGACCACTCAATGATGATGAAGATGCCCTGGAAGACCATGGGAACATGACGCTCTTTGAGACCCCAATCCCGTCGATTCGAAGACCGATCCCGGTGCCCGAACCCCTCCGAAACCAAGGCCTTCAACCCTAATGTGTGACCCCTTTATCCGAGACCCCTATTTTTTATAATATGACATTATCAAATGTTGCATATTAAATTGTTCATGCTCGCATACATATTTATTTGTTTGGGGTACTTTGTCGATTCACCTCATAATTAAATATGGAGTGTATATTAGGGCTATTCTAGGCTTATACTGGCCCCATTCAAATTTGTGTAGCGAACCGATACCAGGTTTTTGCCTTGTTAATACAACATTTAAATTGCGGGGTATCTAAATAACTTGAACCATTTAATTAATTGTTGGGACCTCGATTCCGCTTAACATTGTCTAGTTGCATCGCATCTCTGCCATGACATGCATCATGCCTGATCTTCTGGCGTAGTATTAAATAGTGCATCCGGTGTTTCTTCTAGTGTTTGGCTTCTTCACGGATTAGGCTAATGAGTTGATGCAAGTGTCGACCCGATCTCCGGTGAATCTTCGGCTATGTTTCCCAGGCGAGCAATCTCCCCCTTTCTACCTATTTTGCAATTATAGTCTTTACTTCCTCCTGTTGATCTATTGCTATCCTTGTTGCGATGCTTTAGTTTCCGTGCACCATTTATATTCCCTGCAGCCTCTTTATTGCCTTGGACACATCCTATTGCCTGTTGTTTGATAGGCAGTCGGCCTTGCGAGTCGTAGTTGCTTGCTCAGGTGCTGCTTCACGTCGTTGTTATTCCACCGTTTTTGGAAGGTTGGCACATGCTTAATGGTGGAGATGATCATGACTTTAATTTCAAGTGATAATAAAAAATGCTGGGAATAGATATAACTAATGCAGAGGCACCGGTGGGCAATAGCTAATATTTGGTTCTTCGATGCTCACTTGTGTCCCGTAGGCCCCGACTACTTGATACCTGTTGCTTGACTATTCGCACTATCCACATACGGGAGACTCTATGAATCCCCCTTTGCCTGAGCTTGATTCACACTTTATTTCTTGGGGCCACAAAATAGTTTGGGGCTTTATTACTATCATGTACTTATGCCATGCTTTACTGCTTTATTTATGATTGTGCGTGGAGCACCTATACTGTTTAGGAATCGTGGAATGTTTTTGCGGTATCGACAAGCCCAGTCACACTTTCAGGTTCCCAGTCGTTTATAGCCATTGGCACAAACCTTGGGTCTGTCTCGGAGCCGGCCAACTTCATTGCGGGTAGCTTAATGGGGTGGCCCCCTGAAATGATTTATGAATCCTGTGAATGCTTTGTCGTGAGGCCTCGTTGCGTTTTATTTGGTTCTCCCCGAGGTTGATCGTGTGTGTGTTGCTATTTGTGCACCCATGTAGGGTAAAACTTTCTGAAAGCCGTGTCCGCGGTGTTGGACGACTTGGAGCAAAGTATCTCGATCATAGACAACTATAACTAAAGTAGTCCCTATAAATTTGACTTTGACATGTCTAGTAATCAGTTTCACTGCAACGGAATGAGTAAATAAAAGTGCCAACAACTTCTGGATTGGGAATGTATTATGCTAATTGTATCTGACTAGTAAGTGCGACAACTATAATGGAATGAATAGAACTGCCAACTGTGTGAGTTCCTCGGTTTGACTTCCTCGTGTGGTCTTAAGGGGGAAATACCAGGATGGGTATGTTTTGGTGTTACTATTAGGTTGGATCCGAATAGGTCTTTCTTATCCCTCTCTAATAGCCGACAGTTGAATTGAGTCTCTATAGATTGTTTAGTGCATGTTGCGCTACCGCTTCAGCCCACCATACCTATGTAGGCGAGAGCCGCCGAATTCTAGACTCGTCGTGTACTGGCCTCAGTACTGACCGCTCTCTTTTTCCCTTTGCCCTTTGTTGGCACCCCTTTTGTTTAGCTGGTATAAGTTCGACGTCGTTAGCAGGGTTACCCTTTCGGCTTGGCCTGGGCAGGGTTATGGACGCCATTGGTTATTCTTCAGGGCTCTTAGCCCCATTTGAATCTTATCCGTACTCGGATGGTGTATTGTTTTCAGGGTGATTTGGATCTTTGTATGGTATATATGTATTCTTGACTCATGGTGTCGTTGTTGTATCTATATGTTCTGTGGGTTCCATCGTGGACTATTGTGTAATGGTATTACTTCGTTTTTGTACCCGCACGCAAGTTCTTGGTGGGCATCCTTGAATCGTTTCTATGCTGGTTTGGCGGGAATCGCTAAAACTTGCATAGGGCCGATTCGAGGGTGTTACAAAGTGGTATCAAATCTCAGTAGTTGCGATACCCCACTAGTCCAGCCTATAGGATAACCTAGCTAACGGCCGATGTAGAGTGTTAAAACTATTTTGCAAAATCGGTTAGATAGATCTGATTAGGTCTGCTTGTACTCCTTAGCTCAATGCTCTTCCCCTCTTACCTTTGCGTGTTTTGAATCTTCTCTGTTACCTTCCTACAAGTCCAGGTTTTCTCGTGGTTGTGTTTCTGGCGTACCATCAGGGTTTTGCTTCCTTCCTTTTGCAACGATGTTTCCATATCCAGTCTTCGTGTTATCTGAGGAATCCTTCATCTGTTGTACCTTTCTTTGTTTCAAAATCCACTAATTTTGATCTTTCTATCCTCCGGTGTTTTCCGACGCGATGACATGACCTACGCCAGATCTGATGAAGCATGTACCACTCCTTTTTTCCTAACATCATTTTTCAAGATCTTCAGTCTGAATCCTGAGAGTTGGTTGCATAATTCTTCTATTCATGTACGGAGTAATGCTTTAGGTGCGTGATGGACTGATTCCCATCCGACTACTCTTATCATTCGCTTTTGTACATTGAATTGGTGGATCAATGCAATTTACTCGTTCCACTGAAGTTAGAGGTAGCCTTGTGACCTCTTTCTTCGCCTTTGGTTTCTACGGAGTGTTCTCTCGACAAATGTGGGCAATGACCCCTTGTTGGTGGTGTCGCCAATTTCAAGACGAAGAGGAATCCTTCTTAGTGGTGTCGCAAAGTGAGAAGATTCAGATCATCGGCCTTCTTCCTCGTACCATGAGGCAGATCTTGAGGGCGAGATCCATTATTAGTGGTGTCGAATTGTAGCACCCGGTAAAACCACTACTAGAAAATCGCGTGTTGTTTTTGTTTTGTGCATCATCATGATAGCATGCTCATGTCATCATGCCACATTGCATTTGAGCATCATCATCATGCATCTATTTGTCTAAAACTATTTTCCAAAAGCCCTATTTTATTTTCTAATTATTCCCCCTCCTTCGTTTCGAATTCAACCCCGGTCTGTCTGGATCTTTTATTTTCCTAAAAAGTATTTGAAAAAGTATTTTAAAAATAAAACGTATAACAAAATGTTTTGTACTAGGGGAGGCAGCCAACCGACCAGGCCTAGTGGCCTAGCCGGCCAGCCACCTACCACTCCAGCGAGAACCACCCGAAACCCTAATCTACACCCCATCCATCCCGCTCCATGTCGCTGCCACTCACCCTATCTACCCCGCGCGGTAGCACACTCACGTACACCCCGCCGCCTAGCACGACGCACGAGACATGCCCCGACCTACCCCACGTCGCGCGCACTCCCCCGATCCCCACCCGATGAGAGCCCCTTCCCTTGTCACGCTGCAATGCACGCTCGCGTGGATCGCCCGCTACCCTGCTACCCGTCTGGCCCCACCACCCACCAACTCCCCCCTCTAGTTCTCGATCCCACCTATCCCATCAGTCCCGCTCGCCCCGCATCGCCTCCATCATCGCTCGCTGCCAAGCCTGACCCCGAGCGCCGACAGCGCCCCTTCGTGGCCCCGAGCGCCGACGCGTCGCCTCCGGCGAGTTCCGCCTACCCTGCTGGCTCCGAGTGCTGCCCGACTATGGACCCCGCCTCTCTTCTGAGATGCCGCAGGGCGGCCCTCCTCTGCAATAGCTGCAGCGAACCCACGAGTGTCTCTAGTGAGCCTGCGTGCGCTACCCTCGTCGAGCCTCGTCCGCCTCCCCGTTGTCTGCACCACCCCGCCGTCCAGAGCTCCATCGCTGAGCCCCGCCAGATCCTGCCGTCGCCCCCTGCTCGTCGTTCAAGCCAGGACCCGCCGTGCCGCTCGCCTCGCCGCAAGCTCCTCTCCGTTCTGGGCCGCATGCGGCCTCTATGACATGCGCGCGCCCGTGGCCACCTCCTGAGCTCATCCTCGCCTCATCCACGCCACCCTAGCCGCCTCCCTCGCCCTGCAGAGCGCCGTGGATGCCCCAGCGCGTCCGAGCCTCCTCCGTCTGTAAATGAATGACCCACGACTTCCTGTCATCTCAGACGACCCCTGCAGCTCTAATGTTACGGTGCGAGTCCTACTGGTAAGATGTGTTGAAGGATGTTGTGTTGAAGTGCTGGTGGTAACATAGTGATGTGGACATTGAGCTGTTGTTATGTGGATGGGGTACTGCAGGTGTTTATACTGCGTGACCGACGATTGCACGAGGACCCGAAGAGCTAACAACGAGAACCTTACCAATGCCAAGATCTTTCGAAGATTTTATTGTCAACAAGTTCGACCACTCAATGATGATGAAGATGCCCTGGAAGACCATGGGAACACGACGCTCTTTGAGACCCCGGTCCTATGGATCCAAAGACCGATCCCGGTGCCCGAATCCCTCCGAAACCAAGACCTTCAACCCTAATGTGTGACCCCTTTATTCGAGACCCATATTTTTTATAATATGACATTATCAAATGTTGCATATTAAATTGTTCATGCTCGCATATATATTTATTTGTTTGGGGTACTTTGTCGATTCACCTCATAATTAAATATGGAGTGCATATGCGGGTTATCCTAGGCTTATACTGGCCCCATTTAAATTTGTGTAGTGAACTGATGCCATGTTTTTGCCTTGTTAATACAACATTTAAATTGCGGGGTATCTAAATAACTTGAACCATTTAATTAATTGTCGGGACCCCGATTCCCCTTAACATTGTCTAGTTGCATCACATCTCTGCCATGACATGCATCATGCCTGATCTTCTAGCGTAGTATTAAATAGTGCATCGGGTGTTTCTTCTAGTGTTTGGCTTCTTCACGGATTAGGACGATGAGTTGATGCGAGTGTCGACCCGATCTCCTGTGAATCTTCGGCTATGTTTCCTAGGCGAGTAATCTCCCCCTTTCTACCTATTTTGCAGTTATAGTCTTTACTTCCTCCTGTTGATCTATTGCTATCCTTGTTGTGATGCTTTAGTTTCCGTGCACCACTTATATTCCCTATAGCCTCTTTATTTCCTTGGACACATCCTATTGCCTATTGTTTGATAGACAGTTGGCCTTGCGAGTCGTAGTTGCTTGCTCAGGTGCTGCTTCGCGTCGTTGTTGTTCCACCATTATTGGAAGGTTGGCACATGCTTAATGGTGGAGATGATCATGACTTTAATTTCAACTGATAATAAAAAATGCTGGGAATAGATATAACTAATGCAGAGGCACCGGTGGGAAATAGCTAATATTTGGTTCTTCCATGCTCACTTGTGTCTCGTAGGCCCCGAGTATTTGATACTTGTTCCTTGACTATTTGCACTATCCACATATGGGAGCCCCTTTGCCTGAGCTTGATTCACACTTTATTTCTTGGGGCCATAAACTAGTTTGGGGCTTTATTACTATCCAGTACTTATGCCATGCTTTACTGCTTTATTTACGATTGTGCATGGAGCACCTGTACTGTTTAGGAATCGTGAAATGTTTTCGTGGTATCGATAAGCCTAGTCACACTTTCGGGTTCCCAATCGTTTACATCCATTGGCACAAACCTTGGGTCCGTCTTGGAGCCAGCCAACTTCGGTGCGGGTAGCTTAATGGGGTGGCTCCCTGAAATGATTTATGAATCCTGTGAATGCTTTGTCGTGAGGCCTCGTTGCGTTTTATTTGGTTCTTCCCGAGGTTGATCGTGTGTGTGTTGCTATTTGTGCACCCCTGCAGGGTAAAACTTTCTGAAAGCCGTGTCCGCGGTTATGGACGACTAGGAGCAAAGTATCTCGATCATAGACAACTATAATTTAAGTAGTGCTGTAAATTTGACTTTGACATGTCTAGTAATCAGTTTCACTGCAACAGAATGAGTAAATGAAAGTGCCAACAACTGCTGGATTTGGAATGTATTATGTTAATTGTATCTGACTAGTAAGTGCCACAACTATAATGGAATGAATAAAACTGCCAACTATTTGAGTTCCTCGGTTTGACTTCCTCGTGTGGTCTCGAGGGGGAAATACCAGGATGGTATGTTTTGGTGTTATTATCAGGTTAGATCCGAATAGGTCTTTCTTATCCCTCTCTAATAGCCGACAGTTGAATCGAGTCTCTATAGATTGTTTAGTGCATGCTACGCTGCCGCTTCAGCCCACCATACCTATGTAGGCGAGAGCCGCCGAATTCTAGACTCACCATGTACTGGCCTCAGTACTGACCGCTCTCTTTTTCCCTTTGCCCTTTGTCGGCACCCCTTTTGTTTAGCAGGTATAAATTCAACGTCGTTAGCAGGGTTACCCTTTCGGCTTGGCCTGGGCAGGGCTATGGACGCCATTGGTTATTCTTCAGGGCTCTTAGCCCCATTTGAATCTTATCTGTACTCGGATGTTGTATCGTTTTCAGGGTGATTTGGATCTTTGTATGGTATATCTGCATTCTTGACTCATGGAGTCGTTGTTGTATATATATGTTCTGTGGGTTCCATCGTGGACTATTGTGTAATGGTATTACTTTGTTTTTCACCCGCACGCAAGTGCTTGGTAGGCATCTTTGAATTGTTTCTATGCGGGTTTGGCGGGAATCGCTAAAACTTGCATAGGGCCGATTGGAGGGTATTACAAGACCCCACCCGTTAGTGTCTGTGGGCTAGGAGTAGATAAGTACACAAAAGTTTAACCGCGGCGCTGACGTCAGGGCGACGTCACCATTGACCGGTCCGCGCTTAGGTGGCATCCAACATGGCCTGACCCCACGGGTCAGTGTGTGTGGCTAGATTCGGTATGAGTATGAAAAGTAATTCCTGATTAAGAAATGGGTTAAAGATTAAAAATTCGATTATAAATATTTTTCAAGAATTAATAAAATGATTAAATCTTCTTAATTAAATATCTTTTGTTTGATAATTCATAAAAATATGTATAATATATTAAAATGCTCAGAAAAATAAAATCTATAATTTAACTTTATTATCAAATATTATTGTGTTAACTATTTAAATAATTATTATTTAATAAAGATTTTATAAGTAATAATACTTTGAAAATTCATATTTTAATATTGGTAAATGAGAAAAATATAAGTCATATACCAAAATTCTTAGAAAACAAAATCTACATTTACAAAATTGTTTTGATAGACTTTTGGTATCACCGAGATAAATATTATTATTTATTAAGTATTTATAAAGTGATAAAACTTATAAAAATCATAGTTTATTATTTAAAAATCACAAAAAAATTATGATATACCAAAATGATCATAAAAAATAAAACCTACACCTTAAAAATATCATCTTTATTAATTGAAGTCAAATAAGAGGTAAAGGTCTAATAAATCTTATTTTAACTCTTTTCTTCTATTTAAATTCATTAAGAATATATAAACCATTATTATTGCCTTTGCCATTATTTGTTTAAAGTTTAAAAGTGTAATAACAAGTGCAAGTTATGTTCAAGTGAAGTTAAGATAAGTCTAACCAATTCAAGTTGTACTTACTAAAACCACCATTCAGAGTTAAGTAAATATTACTCTCCAAGAATAGTTTTATCAATTATAAAATCATCAAGATTTGAGTACTAATCCTTTTACCAGTTTAGGAATCCACCTAAAGAATTAAACTAAATTTTTAAGTAATGTTAACAATACCCTATCTATGGTTATAAAATATAAGCATAATAAGAAAGTAATTCTACTCACTTATAACTTTAATAAAACACTATCCCATTCAAGTAATAGTACTTAAATTCTAACTTTGTGAAATGTTAAGAAGTCAACCATCTACAATGTGGTGCCTTGTTCCAAACATGTAAAACTCCAACACTTATGCTATGATTGTTTAATATAGTAATGTTTTTCTCTTTAATAATCTTAGCTACTAAGAAAACCTTAAAGTGTTAGCCTTAAGTTTAAATACCTTTTACTTTGTAAAGTAATATTTTCCTCAAAATTTATTCTTTTAAGAAACATTAATCCTTAAGCATATCTATAAAGACTTTAATTGATTAATAATCTTGCTTAGGAAATATTTTAGATACCATGATTCATTTGAGTGCTTTAGTATTGCATACTATTTGCTCTATTTACATATTGTTTCACACACTCTCACAAGCCGTAACAAGTAGCACATGTGTGAAGCTGGTATAAAAGTGCAACACATTCCAAACAACTCATCACAAACTCCAAACCCTAGATCAGATACGACTATTCCGGGGTTTCGTGTTTATCAAATTGCATTACATTACTTATGCATCATTGCATCTTGTTTCTTTAAACAATAGTCCTTACCGTACCAATGATGCTATTTACAGAATTTGGATATTCTATTGTCTTGAAGACCGTGAGTGCATAATCTTGCAATCACAAAAGGCAAGTTCACAACTTGCTTATGTCCTTTGATTATTTTCTATCAAATGCTTGTAACTCAAATGTTGTCATCACCTGCATTTCAAAAAGGACAGAAAATACTATTTTCATAATAATATGATATGGATTATTTACTAAGTGGTAATAATCTATTGATACAGTTCCAGCGGTAAAGGAACATAATACCTAGGACTTAACAACCAATGTCGTCAGTGATTCTAGCGCCATATAATACGCGTCAACCATGAGATTTGGAATGGGATGGAGAAGCCAGTTGTATCTTCTTCCTTTCGCATGGACGGATGACCTTATCGTGAGGCTCTTGATTTCTCTGGAGAATCTAGCACATGGGTGGGACCCCTTAGTTCCACGCAATATTGGTGTATAGATTATCTGTGCATAGCTGTCTGGGTCGGAGTTCACCATAGCTGATGGTGACCGCCGGACAGAGTTGCTTACAAAGTCTTTGGGAACTCATCAGGGTTGTAGCTTGCCCCAAAGGGGGCTTAACAGAGATGTAGTCAGCCTTGAAGGATCGTGTCTTCATGCGGGGTCACGAAGGGGGCAGCGATTGGCTTGGATCTTAGGTTGGGCCTCAAACCATGGAAGTTTGAACAGGGACATACTCCCGGCTATGCAACAAAGGTTAAGGTATCTTGTGGGAAAAGTGACGCACCTCTGCAGAGTGTAAGAATTGTGACATGTTACTCCCTGTTCTAGGAAGGAGCTACGAACGCGGCAGGAAAGGAACCCCATGAAGGTTCTGGTCAACCTGTGAAGGCTGTCGGACATAGTTTTCAGAATAAAAGCAACCTTTGAAGAAATGTTTACAAAAACCTGCATTGCATACGAACTTTGATCTGTGGCTGTAGAGATAGTGCATCATACACTCGTTTTTAGTGAACTTGCTGAGTACGCTCGTACTCAACCATACCTTCTCAACCCTTGCTAGGTTTTAAGCCGTTGAAGACGACGTCAACATCAATTTCTGCTCAAGAAACCATCATCGGCAGCTCAAGTTCTTTAATAAAGTCAACAAAGTCAACTTATACATCAGCTGAAGTGAAGATAAAGTGTCTGTTTAGATAGGAGTAGTTTCTCTAGCCATGAAACCTACTTCTGTAGAGCATTGCAATAGCAGCAATGGCAAGCCAAACAGTTTAGATACTAGTCTTAGTTACTAAATAGTTCTGAGTTGTTATTTCTGGTTCTCATTTGTAAGAAGTTCTTTCTCTCTCTTTAACCTAGAGTGTTCTCTAGATCTTCTGTAAAGAGTCAAGTTGTAATCTATAGTCATGTCTTGGACCTGGTGTGTTTCTGTTGTACCACTCTGAGGAATGTAATACTAGTGAATGGTGTTTCATTGGTGTTATGTCAACGACTATAGTGTACTACATCATGCAGTGGTATGCTGGGTCACCGCACCAATCCTATTGAAGAACTCAAAATTATGAGGATCAAAAGGGAGGAGCCTCAAGAACTTGATTATATTAATGCCCCTTCACCAAGCTACACATCGAAGATCTCGTAAAGAGGATCAACATTGAAATTCTGGTAAGTGATGGTAATGATGAAGCCATGTATCAACACTTTGTTGATCAAGTAGAAATTAAGGTATGTGAGCTTGAAGAGGAATACAAGAAAATCGCTGAAAAATTACCTGTTAAACTAGATGACATATTTGAGCCTACTATTAAGATAAATATTGGGACTAATGAGATAGCTTCACTTTGTGATATAGGTGCAAGCGTCTCAACAATCCCGAAGAGTCTTTTTAACAAGTTAAATCTTGGCTCCTTTGAAATCACTGAATTAAAATTGCATCTAGCAGATTCTACCTACAAACAAGCTGTAGGAATTAAAGAGAACACTTTAGTTTACATCAAAGGTTGTCCTGCTCTAATTGACTTTGTTATTGTTGACCTGAAGATACTATTGCTCCTATAATACTAGGCCGTCCTTTCTTGAGAACTATAAATGCTTTAATTAACCTTCATGAAGGGAATGTGAAGTTGCAATTGCCTTCGCATGATCCTTTTGTTATCTATTTCCCCAGGAAAAAGAAAGCCAAACATGAAGAGAAGGAGGCCATCACTTTGAAGGCAAATTACTTTGGAGTGGGTGTTCCACTCATTTGGCCCAAGTGCGTATCATTAAGGTCAAGCTATTGACCATAAAAGAGTGCTCCGTGGGAGGCAACCCATGTTAAATAAAGGGTTGAGTAACATTTTAGTTTTAGTTTAAGTTCATGTTTAATAAAGAGTGCTAGAAAACTCCATTTGAGGAGAAGAAGTTCGGTAGTACTTGAAATTCTGCTTTATTCATGGTATTGTTGGTCGAAAATATTTACTGTCAATTTTCTATCATAAACAAGGTATATCACTAAGTTACAGGAAAAGAAATAGTTTTCGAAGAAACATAATTTTTTTGATGCACACAGAGCATTTAACGACCAACTATACGGCGGGAATAAAAATTTCGGCCGTATAGCTCTGGTCGTATAGATATCAGTGCCTCCATATAATTTCTTTTCCAATGTACTGAGAGTTTAACAACCAACTATATGACGGGAATAAAAATTCCATCCGTATAGTTCCGGCCGTATAGATATCGATGCCTTTGTATATTTTTTTGTAGGGACAGACAGTTTAACGACCAACTATACGGCAGGAACATTTTGTTCCGGCCGTATAGTTGCGTCCGTATAGCTGCGCCACCAGGAGGAAACCCTAATATTTTGACAGAAAGCCAACTATACGGTAGGAACACATGTTCCGCCCATATAGTTGCGTCTGTGTAGTTGTGTCCGACCACAAAATCGCATGGGAAGGTACCTCCAACTCCAAAACTTCAATCCTTTTTCTCTCTTCTACCTCCTAACTCTCTCAAAACCTCAAGAGTTCTTTACCTCTACTCAATTTCGTTCTATTTCCTCGCACACGAGTGATCTACGGTATGTATCTCCTCCAATCCCCTCAATTAATTTTTAGAAATTCATCTTTGATCTATTGTCATTATAAATCTAGGGTGAGACCTACTATGAACCAATTACCATGATTTTCTTGCCTAGATTATTATTTTGAGGAGATTCTTTAGTGTGTTTTGATGAGGAATATATTATACTTACTGTTGTTGGATCAAAAAGTTTTATTTTTTGCCTTTCTTCAATGTTTTAGATGATGAACACAATGAGCAAAACTCATGCTCGTGCCACCACTAGCTCTTCTCGGGCAGCCGCTCAGGAACGCATGGGGATACGGTTTAGGTATGAGGCCCATCGTGATCGCTTCAACAGGATCAAGAATCGTGAAGTGAAGGCCACCAAGTAGGCCGTCCCCATTATATTGAACCAACTCGGTATTTCTGATGACTTCAATTTACTTTGCAATAGAGCTGGCCTACAAAACTTTGTGTACAATGATGTACCTACTTATCGCTGCTTAACCATTGAATTTCTAAGTTCATTGCAAAGCACCATTAAACAATGGCAAGGAGAGGACACTATTTCTTTCAGTCTGATGAACAACAACTATACCTTAACATTAGATGAATGGTGCGCATGTTTTAATTTGCCAAACAATGATGTTCATGCCTTACACGCATCCTTTACTGGCTTAAGTCCTTCCCCTGAACAATATTATAATGGAATGAGTTGCACTATTAGAGTGAACAAGGGGAAGAATATTCAACATCCTGCAATTCGCTATTTGTTCTATGTTATTGCTAACACCTTGCAGGCATGTAATGAGTTCACGAGACTCAATGAGGAGGACATCCTAGTCCTTGCAAAGGCTGCTTACATCAAATGCAACCTGTCATTTGATGGCTCACAAGTATAGGGGTGTATCGTAGTATTTTCGAGGGAAGTGAAACCCAATTTATTGATTCGACACAAGGGGAGCCAAAGAATATTTATAAGCCTTAACAACTGAGTTGTCAATTCAGCTGCACCTGAATCTTGCTCACAGCAGTTTATCAATAGCAATAGTTTTGTAGTAGCAATAGTAAAGTAATAGCAGTAGTAAAGTAAAGACAGTAGTAACAATTGCAGTAAACAGTAGGATTAAAGCGCGGTAGGCATAGGGATGGATGGACGAGCATTGCATGGACAAGACAATTGATATGGCAATCAAGACATAGGGCATTTGCGAATAAATAAGATAAAGCATCCAAGTACTAAATAATCATAGGCATGTGTTCCATATATAGTCATACATGCTCGCAATGAGAACCTGCACAACATCTTTTGTCCTGCCAGCCCGTTTGCAGCGGGGCCTCAAGGGAACTACTGGAAATTAAGGTGCTCCTTTTAATAGAGCAACGAAGCAAAGCATTAACACTCCGTGAACACATGTGATCCTCACATCAAAGCCATCCCCTCCGGTTATCCCGATTGTTGTCACTTCGGGGCCTTTGGTTCCGGATAACAACATGTGTATACAACTTGCAGGTAAGACCATAAACAATACTATCATAATGAATCAATAACATGTTTAGATCTAAAATCATGGCACTCGGGCCTTAGTTACAAGCATTAAGCATAACAAGTTGTAACAAAGTCAAAAAGCACTAATAATAGATACTAGGAACCATGCTCTAACAATCTGATGCCATTACATGAACAATCTCATCCAATCCCTACCATCCCCATAGCCTACAGCGGGGGATTACTCACTCATAGATGGCGGAAACATGGCTGGTCGATAGAGAAGTGATGGTGATGATAATGGCGATGATCTCCTCCAATTCCCTGTCTCAGCAGGGTGCCAGAACGGAGTTTCTGGTTCCGAATCGCGGAATCTGGTTGTGGCGGCGCAGCGGAACTCCTTCTAGAAAAACATCGAACCCCCCTTGGTTTTTAGGTCAAGAGGCGACTTATAGGCGAAGAGGGAGGCCGAGGGGGCAGCCGAGGCGGCCACACCACCCCCAGACACGGCATGGCCTGGCCCGTGCGGCCAGGTGGTGTGGGCCCCTCGTGGCCCTACTCCGTCTCGTCTTCTGGCTCCGTGAGTCTTCTGGTGAAGTAGGCTTTTTGGCATATTTTCCGGGATTTTCCCTGATAGTTGATTTCCTGCACAAAAACTAGACACCAAGGTAATTCTACTGAAAACAACGTCAGTCCGTGTCAGTTGTATCCAAATCACACAAGTTTAGAGGAAAACCAATAGCAAAAGTGTTCGGGAAAGTAGATACGTTTTGGACGTATCAACTCCCCTAAGCTTAGCTTATTGCTTGTCCTCAAGCAATTCAGTTGAAAACTGAGTGCAATAAAAGAAACTTTCATGAACACATTTGCTTCATAAGATGTATATATTCTCAGCATAGGATCAACTACTCAGGCAATTTATAATAAAGAGTATGCAACTAAGGTTACTTAATAGTCATTGCAAGCTATGAAGAGATTCCAAGTCAAAAATAATAAGTAGCTTGAAACATAAACATAAGCAACATTACAATGCTCATAACAAGGTATGATAGAGTGGTATCTCGCTTGCCTTTGATTGTAGAGCAAACATAAATGCCAAGGCACCTTTGAAGTTCAAGTGAAGACTAGAAGTAAAGATATCAAAGATACAAGCATCAAAGTGATAACACAATTAATCAAGTTTTGAGACAAGCACATTACACTAAGAATGACAACTATGCTCTCAAGAAAGTGCTCAAAGAGTAGGTGGTGACTCAACAAGGGAATGAAAAGGTTTTGAAAAGTTTGAAAGGCTTCCAAATGCTGAAAGTATGGTACTCATTAGCTTTGATCTCTCATTGCCCCTAGCATAAGCATCTTTAAATGGTTTAGGTGAAAGTGAGGCCCAATCTGAGTTATATGCTTGACAGACTATAAACTAGAAATCTCATGTCCCTTGAGTACGAGGGCCGCTCCTCATGCTACTCAACTTTAGTTACTGGTAAGTTCTTGTCATAGTAAATACATGCGTATCATAGAGAACCACCAACGGGGTACCCCTTGCCCGATGATACGGAAGAATCCCCATATCAAAATGACAAGGCAAGCAGACAACGAGTATCTCAACATTCTCCTTATTTACCATGGGAAAATGGTGCTTTTTTCTCTCTTTACTCTTTTCTCAAATCTCTCTTTTTTCTTTTTCTCAATATTTATCTCTCTTTTTATAAGAAGAATGCTTCATAGATACTCATTATCGTTACGCTGCAGGTTTCCACCATGATTAGGCATGGATTAGACCGGCGGCCCAGGCGTTTCTCTAACACACATACATAACTCCATGGACTTTCAAGCTGCCCTTTTATTTCACACTGACAACGTCTGCAAACAAAAGAGCATGATATCAACTAGGTATATATTTACAGGTGTTGAAAGTGTTCCCCGTGACAGCATGGTTCTGCTAATCCCTAGCCTATAATTTGCAAGCATATAACTTTCATGGACAGTCATGATGGTTCAGGTTTATTAAGTGCAAGAAATAAAGCGTGCCATCAAGTTCGTGAGAGCTTTACTAACTAACTTTCTCATAACAAGCAAGCGTTTTATTTGGAAGAAAACTAGGCATATTGAATATGCACAGAAAAGCAAATGATGCTAATAGGTAGGTATGGTGGACTCTATTGGCAATATTGGTTTTGGGGAATTGGAAACACGAGTAGAGCATACTCAGTGCAAGTGAAGGCTAGAAATAGTAAGGGAGCGACAAACGAGAGAGCAATAACTGTCATAATCATGCTTGCAACAAAACAGGACTAATCATGGCATGAAAGTGATTCAAGACCCCTGATGCATAATAATTAATCGAGGCTTAACTGATTATTGTTTCAGTATATGCATGCATGAGCATGTGCCAAGTCAATTCAAGTGAAACATTTAGAGGAGGATACCATAGTGTCATACCAACTTATGAATAGAGCAATGTAAGCAAACATTCATATGACATGCTACAAACTATTAGCAAGCTGGAGGTAATCATAAGAAAGCAAGAACTACTAAGCATCCATAAATAACATACACCCTACATGAACAGACTAAGCATGCCCACAATGATGATTATATGTACAAAAATGAAAACAAATAGAGTTTGTTACCAGCCTCTTACCACACCTCAAGTTGTCATTAATCCTCATTATTGCCCTTCACTTGTGTGGCTTGAATAATAACATGAAACCAAATTCCGCTAAGGACTGCTAAACCCTGCAACAAACTTCACAAAACCAAATAAGAACAACAAATATTTTTGGTGTTTTTAATTTTTAAAGGAAAGAACAAAAAGGAAAAACAAGCAAAGCAAAATCTTTTTGGGTTTTTCAAATAGTTCAAACAAACCAAAAAGGAAAAGGCAAACCAAGGCATAAAGAAGAAGAAGCAAACAAAGAGAAATAACGGATTTTTTTTGGTCTTTTGTGTTTTTAGAAAGAAAAAGTAAAGAAAGAACAAAAACTAAAAAGAGAGCGAAGCATGGATATACAAAGTACCGACTAAACATGATATGGAGATGAGTGTGATGTTGGTGTACCTCCCCCAAGCTTAGGCTTTTGGCCTAAGTGGGTATCAATCCCAAGCTGGACAAGATGGAGCGCCTCTGTAGTACGGCGAGGAGGTACCCTCGTCCTGGTGCGAGCTCGAGGATGCCCCACCATAGTGCGCAGAGTAGTCATAAGAAGGCACATCCTCCTGGTGATGCCTATGGAAACCAAGCAAGCGGAGCTGCTTGTCCACCTCCTCCTTGGAACGTAACCACGGCCTCCTGTGAATACTAAACAAAGTAGATTGCAGCAAAGGAATCTCCCTTTCATCCCCATCAGTAAACAACATCCTGTATACTAAACTGTCTGTATCAGAGTCAGCAGTGACGAAGTGATGTGTTTTCATGATAGCAAGATCAAGCCTTTGTGGTGCCAATACAGTATCATTAGGATCCACAGAAAGTTCTAATGCAACAACCATACGTGAAGCAATAATGCCCCCATAAATAGGTCCCCTAGCAGCTTGGCGGCGAGCAATGAGAGAGCCAAGATTGTACCAGGTATCATTATTAAGTGCAGGAGCGAGGAAGGCTAAATGATAATTGGAGATATTACTTGTGTTCTCCCTACCAAGAATGCTAGTGGCAAGATAATAAACAAAGTATCTAAGAGATGGGAGTTGGATGTTTCTTATCTTCCCGCGCTGAGCTACGCGGTCATCGTCATTTGTCACACTTTGATAGAGCTCCAGCAAATCAGCGGGTCGACCTTGGATCTTCTTCACGGTCCCCGTCATGCCTATACCTATAATGCTGCAGAATCTTTCCAATGACATGGTAATAGGCTGATTATAAATGCTGAAAGAAACAGTTGACTGATAGGGGGTGTTAGTGAAAACGAAACTCTCAACGAAAGTTTTTGTGAGCATGGCATATTGCTCACTCTCATCTTCCATGTATGAGGTTAAACCGACCCTCTGAACCAGTAGTAAGAAATCATCGAGGATCCCTGCAGCTTGCAAAAAGGTAAAACAAGGAAAAGTAGATGGGTGAGCATCCTCCTCATCTCCTTCATTGCCAAAGCGTGGTGCAATGAGATCTTCATTGTATGAAGGCCTAAACTGAGAGGCTAATCTTGAGGGCCTTGACCTCCTAGGTGTGTCCCTCTCAAATATTTCTCCAAATGTGTGGTTGTTCATCTTTGATATTCTAAAATTTAAACATCCATTATACAAGTGATTGCAAAGTGAATACATAATGAAGGGGACTACTCATAGGGACTTGTAAGAGGACTAAACATGCATCAAAACAATATATCTAAGCATTGAACAAGCTTACAAGATCTCATAACCTGTCACCTACAGCAGCAAAATACTCAAGATATAAACCACTAAACACAAATCTACTTGGACAAGCGGAGGAGTCACATACCGGAGAACAAATGCTCCAAATTTCAACAGCAAAGATGGGCTGAGTAAGGAGATTGAAAAATCGTGGGCAAGAAAACCAAGAACGCGATTTCGAGCAATGAACTGGTGTTTTCTCGGGAGAGAGAGTGCAGTGGGAAGTGAGAGAGTGAGTGGAGGGCCAGGGGTGGCCCACACCATGGCCAAGCGCGCCCCTGGGCTGGCCGCTCCACCAGGTGGTGTGCCTTCCTGGTGGGCCCCTTGGTACTCTCCAGGCACTTCTCTGCCCCTTTTTTCATGTAAAAATTTAATATGAATTTTCTGGAATTTCTCGAGACACTTTATTTTTGAGCAATTTTCAGGTAAAGATGAATGATTTTCTGACAGAAAGTTTTTTTGGAATGATGCAATGACAAAACAAAGCTAAAACTTCAGAAGTTCTAAGACACTCTAATATGCAAGCAACTAACAACAAAAAAGTAAACTAAACAAAAGCAAAAAAAAACTAAAATGGATAAAATAAAAGTAAGCGGACATAATCATGGTGAAAACATTGTTTTGTTCATTAAAATCCCTTTGTTAACAAGGTTGATCAGGTCTTGTTACCAAAACAATTTTATATGAAACAAAACTTTACATTCAACTAATGATTATGTTACCTCAACCTTGATAGCAATGGTCCCAATCATAATAGTTTCATATTTTTCTCGTGGTATGGGACAATATATTTCTCCAACTTGAATGCCCTCAACATATTCAATTGAATTCAAACCATAAGTCCTATCAATATTCTTGGGGAAATAGACAGTATGCTCCTTGTCATTAACATTAAAAGTCACCTTTCCTTGATTACAATTAATAATAGCTCCTGAAGTGTTAAGAAAAGATCTCCCAAGAATAATAGACATATTATCATCTTCAGGCATTTCAAGCACAACAAAATCAGTTAATATCAAGAAATTATGAGCCACTTGAACATGCACATCCTCACATATACCAACAGGAATAGTAGTAGATTTATCAGCCATTTGTAAAGATATATTAGTTGGTATTAGTTTTTCCAGTTGAAGTCTCTTATAGAGAGAAAAAGGCATAACACTAACTCCTCCTCCCAAATCACACAAAGCAGTTCTAACAAAACTATATTTAATAGAGCAAGGAATTGTTGGAATCCCTGGGTCTCCAAGTTTCTTTGGAACCTTACCATTAAAGGAATAATTAGCAAGCAAAGTAGAAATTTCTTCATTAGGGATCTTCC
This sequence comes from Avena insularis, assembly GCA_023614405.1. Classification (NCBI taxonomy): domain Eukaryota; kingdom Viridiplantae; phylum Streptophyta; class Magnoliopsida; order Poales; family Poaceae; genus Avena; species Avena insularis. Next base: position 356,394,113 of record CM042692.1, on the reverse strand, counting down.
TTTTATTAGAGACAATATCCTTCATATACTTTGAATAAGGAGGTAATTTAATAGCATCAGTCAAAGGAATTTGCAAGAATAAAGGTTTCATCCACTCACAAAACTTATTATAGTGTCCAACTTCCTTTGACTTGTGTTTCTTATCAGGAAAGGCATAGGTTTTTGGACCCAAGGCTCTCTTTCACTACCATGTTTCTTAGCATCAAAATCTTCTTTAGTGTATTTAGTATTCTTAGTGTGCCTTTCAGGTTCTTCTTCAACTTTTTGTTTATCAGGAGCATCATTTTCTTCATTACCACTTTCAGTTTCAGCATCAGAGACAGATATGCTATTAGGATCTTTAGCAGGTTTAGAAGGTTCTACAATGGTTTTATGTTTCTTTTTTCTTTTCTTAGGAGTAGTACCAATATTTTCAGCTTGTTGAGAATCCTGCTCAATTCTTCTAGGATGCCCCTCAGGATATAGAGGATCCTGGGTAGCAACACCACTTCTAGTTCTAATTTCATAAGCATGTTTTTCTTTAGCAGCATTAACTAGCAAGTCTTTTTGTACTTTAATAAGCTGATCAATTTGAGTTTGAACCATTTGAAAATGTTTAACAAGCATTTTAACATCATTAGAGGTCTTTCCACAATATCCTTCAACTCAATAATAGCTCTAGAGTTTTCCATTAAATGATTTTGCACCCTTTTATTAAAATTATCTTGCTTAACAATAAAAACATCAAATTCTTCTAAACATTGATCAGGAGGTTTAGAGTAAGGGATATCACCTTCATCAAAATGTTGGAGAGAGTGTACCTCAATAGTGGATGAGTGGGAGATTGGCTTACATAATTCTTCTATAGGAGGTAAATTCTTGACATCTGCAGCTTTAATTCCCTTCTCCTTAAGACATTTCTTAGCTTCCTTCATCACTTCATCATTTAGTTCAATAACTCCCCTCTTCTTTGATGCTGGTATAGGTGCAGGAATAGGTGGATCAGATATAACTGTCTTAGGTATAGCTGGTTCAGGAGGAGTCCAATCTTCATAATTCTTGCTTATTTTAGCCATTAATTCCTCAGCTTCCTTGGGAGTCCTATTCCTGAAAACACAATTAGCACAACTATCCAGGTATGTCCTAGATTCTTCAGTTAATCCATTATAAAATATATCAAGAAGCTCATTCTTAGGTAATGGACATCGAGCCTGTAAATTATTAAACCAAGTTTTAGCTTCTCCTTTCAGTGAAAAAACGAAAATTTTAGCAACAAAGTAGGTGCGCATATTAATATCATCAGAAAACATGCCACTCATGGTAGAGAGCTCAGTCATATATCCTACTGCACTTTCATTCTTAGTCCCACAAAAAGGTTCTTTCTCAACAATAGCTATGTAAGATAGATAAAGAGAGAAATCATAATCCTTATCTTTAATGTTTATGGGAGATGCAGAAAACTTAGCATGAGGAGACAATTTGGGTTTTATAGTACGCCTCTCAAGGAGACTCTTAATAGCACTCCTATCATGGGTGTTCTGACATTCTTTAATAAATTCATCGGTCATCTCTATATAACCGTCTTCAATATCATATATCTCTCTAGACTCAGGTGAACTGACATGTGTAGTAGTGTCTTCATTAGGAGTTTCAATATTTCTAGCTATAGTTCTAGCAATCGTAGCATCTAGGAAAGGACCTAATGAACCACTCTTATCAAGCACAGTAGAAGCAACATCATAAGTATCAGAAGTTTTAGATTCAGCAGTAGTAGCAGTGTGTGTAGCATGTGTATGTGGTGGTGTAAGGAGCTTACTCATAACAGATGGTGAATCAAGAGCAACAGAGGTGTTCAGAACCATACCTCTTCTTGTAGTGGATGGTAAAATAGGAACCTTGCCATCATGAGACTTACCCATGATGGATGGATGGCAGCGAACAATAGTGATTCCAAGTGAACTTGATAAATAGAGCTATGCTCCCTGGCAACAGCGCCAGAAAATAGTCTTGATGACCCACAAGTATAGGGGGTGTACCGCAGTATTTTCGAGGGAAGTGAAACCCAATTTATTGATTTGACACAAGGGGAGCCAAAGAATATTTATAAGCCTTAACAACTGAGTTGTCAATTCAGCTACACCTAGAAAAATTCTTGTCACAGCAGTTTATCAGTAGCAACAGTTTTGTAGTAGCAATAGTAAAGTAATAGCAGTAGTAAAGTAAAGACAGTAGTAACAATTAAAGTAAACAGTAGGATTAAAGCGCGGTAGGCATAGGGATGGATGGACGAGTGTTGCATGGACAAGACAATTCATATGGCAATCAAGACATAGGGAATTTGCGGATAAATATGATAAAGCATCCAAGTACTAAATAATCATAGGCATGTATTCCATATATAGTCATACATGCTCGCATTGAGAACTTGCACATCTTTTGTCCTACCAGCCCGTTTGCAGCGGGGCCTCAAGGGAACTACTGGCAATTAAGGTGCTCCTTTTAATAGAGCACCGAAGCAATGCATTAACACTCCATGAACACATGTGATCCTCACATCAAAGCCATCCCCTCCGGTTATCCCGATTGCTGTCACTTCGGGGCCGTTGGTTTCGGATAACAACGTGTGTATACAATTTTCATGTAAGACCATAAACAATACTATCATAATGAATCAATAACATGTTCAGATCTGAAATCATGGCACTCGGACCCTAGTGACAAGCATTAAGCATAACAAGTTGCAACAAAGTCAAAAAGCACTAATAATAGATACTAGGCACCATGCCCTAACAATATGATGCCATTACATGAACAATCTCATCCAATTCCTACCATCCCCATAGCCTACATCGGGGGATTACTCACTCATGGATGGGAGAAACATGGATGGTCGATGGAGAAGCGATGGTGATGATGATGGCGATGATCTCCTCCAATTCCTCGTCTCGGCAGGGTGCCAGAACGGAGTTTCTGGTTCCGAATCGCGGAATCTGGTGGTGGCGGCACAACGGAACTCCTTCTGGAAAAACATCGAACCCCCTTGGTTTTTAGGTCAAGAGACGACTTATATGCGAAGAGGGAGGCCGAGAGGCAGCCGAGGCGGCCACACCACCCCCAGGCACGGCCTGGCCTGGCCCGCGCGGCCAGGTGGTGTGGGCCCCTCATGGCCCTACTCCGTCTCGTCTTCAGGCTCCGTGAGTCTTCTAGTGAAGTAGGATTTTTGGCATATTTTCCGGGATTTTTCCTGATAGTTGATTTCCTGCACAAAAACTAGACACCAAGGTAATTCTACTGAAAACAGCGTCAGTCCGTGTCAGTTGTATCCAAATCACACAAGTTTAGAGGAAAACAATAGCAAAAGTGTTCGGGAAAGTAGATACGTTTTGGACGTATCATTACTCAACTTGGGCGCCATCCTTGTGCGCTACCTAGAGCCCCAAGCCTCCCAAAGCCAAGGGTCAATCACAGGAGGAGGCGTCATCACTATGCTTGCCACTGCCCTAGACATCAATCTAGGTGAGTTGCAACCCGTGCTAGGTGAGACACATGTTGGTTTCTCCACCTTGAGGGCCCATGGAATGCTCACTAGGAGAGGTGGTGTTTATTATCTGCATATTGCTAGAACTGGATGTCTCTACCCTGCTCCTTTGCGTAATGGTCTTTTCTCTATCAAGGAAGGACGTTTGCTATATGACTTGCAGGTTGAGCAACACCAACCCAAGGAGGAGATTCTAGAAGTGGATGAGGACCAAGAAGAGGAGCAAGGAGTTCCTTAGCAAGAGGAGCAACCACAAACCCTGTTCGCCACATATCAAGAATTCCAAGAACTTGCAGGGACTGTGGAGAGGATACATAGCCTCTATTTGAACCTTCGAGAATCAACTAGTAACCTCTCAACTTAATTTGCGAAGTGGAGTAACGACTTTTTCCCGCCACCACAATGATTTGAGGGCTTGCAAAAGCCTAAGCTTGGGGAAGTTTCCTCATGTATCTTTATTTGGTGTTCATTTGCTTTTATTTATTTCAAGGTTGCATTTTTATTTGAGTTTATAAGCACTCGTGTTGGTTTTCCCAACACTTTATGTTCTAAAGTTCTTTATTTTCCTTTTGAAATTTTCTAGCCGAGCGTTGCCTCCAATTTTCTATTCTTTAAATTCCCTCTCTTAAAAATCACAAAAACAATTCTCCCTTTTTCTCTATTTTCCCTCTTTCTTTTCTTTTCGCCTCGAGGTCTTCATATGTTTGCAGGAGAGTGATCGACTTCGAGTTTCCAAGAAGTAAATAAAAAAAGGAAGATAGAAGTGGAACCAAACATGAGAGGTATGCCTTATGACTCCCCACTTTTGAAGTTTGAGAAACCCATGCTAGTTAGTAGTAAATGTTAAGATATTATATTGGTGGAGTGAGTCTTTGTATCATAGTAAGATTTTTTGTTTGCATGGGTATTTAATTGGGTTCATTTTGTTCCAGCTCTCGTAAATCACCAAGTCTTGCCTAAAAAATGCTAAACAATCGTAATAAGAAAAAGTCCCACAATTGAAGGCTTGGGTGTTGTAGTGCTTAATCTTGAAGGTTTATTTCTAGAGACACTCAACAACACTAAAAATGTTGATTGACTTGATAGCTCTCTTTAAAAGGATTTGTTCGATTGGGTTTATGTTTAGCGGTTTTTGTGAGCATGCCAAAGTTTCACTTGGTAATCATAAGACACTACAAGAATCTGGGCAGTTCATGACGATCTGATATCATCGTGGATGAGGGCCAAAACATCGTAGATGGCCACCCGTGACGAATTTTGCAAAGAAAAAAATAGGTCACGGACCTAACGCCATAATTCAATCTATGACGTTTTATGTGTCTGAAAACGTCACGACCCGTCCGTGATGTTCCTCCAATTTCGTCGCGGCAAACTGGACCGGCCCGGCCTAGGCTCGGTCTGACATGACGTTTTTACTTCGACATGAACGATGCCACGTGGCGGACGGCACCACGAACTGCCATCAGCGACGTTTGCTGATGTCATTGTTGCCGTATGTGATGTCATCCCTATCAGGACGTTTATTTTTTGTCATGACTTGATTCTGTAACCGCCACCTCCTTACGTCATCACGTCATTATGACGTCATGCCAGCCATGACAAATTTCATTTTGTCGCTGCCAGCCGCCGCCAGGTAGACACGTGATCCATTCAAATGATAACACGTGGGTCAATTGCAGGACAAGACGAGGACCAATCAGCGCCAGACACGTATCGTCTAGAAGAAATGATGATGTTATCAGCCTTGTGACGTTACTAACCATGACGGAAATATTTCGTAAAGAAACACTAAGGACATTTATAGGATTACAATACATAATTTGACAGAGAATTCCAGGACAAATGTTTCACTCTCGAGAAATGAATACCAGACTCAAATAACATATAAGAAGGTTCAACTCATGCCAGACACATTTCCATAGATTCACCATATGCCTGTTGTGGTTCGAACAGGTGAGCTAACACTTATTGTATTAATGCATTTGCCTCTTCTTATTTCTTCCTCAGGTCTTCTTATTTCTTCCGCATTACTTGTAGGTCTTCCAAATACTTCAGCCTCTTTGCCTCGCCAGATTCGTTCACCTGTTGCAACTCCTCAATGACACAGCGCAGTTCCACATTACCTGCTTTATGAGCCTCGAGTTGAGCTTCTAGCTGAGACTTGGTTGGTTTTGAAGTGCTTGCAAAGATTCTGATGTTCTTCAGGATAGTTGGCTTCCTTTTGTTCTGAGACAGCACAAAGTGCACAACGTCAGTGGAAGGAATTGCTTCATCCTCTGTGCCATCTTCTGGAGGATATGACACCAACTTGCTTTACACGACAACCTATAAGTTTTAGGAATAGAATAGAATATGAGAAACCTAGCAAGCAAATAATAAGCACATCATATATGTGAGGGAAGAAAAGAGCATTGAATTTGACGAAGATGGAAAGTATTATGGAGGACTTACAGTTGCTTCTTGCATATTGTCAGTCAAGCCATTTTCGAGCAGTTCAATGGAGCCTTCCTCCATGTCGCACAAAACCTCGTAGCTACGAGCACCAGTGGCATGAGGGTACTTGACGAGCTGTCTGTTGATCTTGTTTTTTCAGACAGAGCCTAAACAAACAGGGAGCATACAGTTAAGTCCAGCTTAAAGAATTCAAACAGGAGAAGTTTAGTAAACAAGACATGACCTTGTTTCTGGGGTCAGACCAAAAATCGACAAGCGTGCACCACTCCTCATTGCTCATGTGTTCCATAGGAGATATCCTTGTAACTTCATTCGCTGGGAAATTGTCAAAAAAATGTTTCTTCAGAGTATGCCGTTGATTTCTTGCGTGCATCATTAACTGCTTGTTACAAGCAAAGTGCACATCAGGTAGAGAGGGTTCCATGACAAACTTTTGCTGAAATAAAATAAAGATTATCATATTTCGCATTAACAGCAAAAGGAAGAAAGGGACAACTAAGTGTTAGGGAACATATAGAAACTTTGCCATAGAAGTCTGATGTGACATCTGGCCTCTCCCTGTACTCTTTCCACTAGGGGAAGATAGGCATCTGAGTCCTGACTATTACTGCACACTCAGTGGCAAACTTGGTAGCAATCACTAGCGAAACTGGTCTAGTTCTTCCTGGAGGAATGACAAGTTGAAGTCTTTTTGTGGGCATGTTGTCAACCACCAACAGAGGACCATCATGCGTAACAGTGTCTCTAGAATGATTATGCCCAAATTCATCTACAAGAATATAATGGGTATGAGTTAGTGTTCTACAACAGTAAATGCAATTAGTATGATTCACACAATATAATGTTAATCTGTTACTATAGAGCAAGAAATTTGTTCAACATGTTACCTTCTTGATCCCAGTTAAAACGGTCATATAACCATCCATCACGTTTCACATCAGGCCCCTCGCCATTGGTAGCTGAACCCTTAGATGCAAAGTCCCTTTAGAGAGGTGCATAGTCGCATTGGAGAGGCGCCCGTGCATGGCAAGGCGGGGGTTGTTGCTTACCCTGGGTACGTGCACAGTCGCTTTGGAGAGGCGCTTGTGCATGGCCGGGCGAGGGCTACTGCCTGGCTTGAGGAGGTGCCCGTGGACGGTAGGCAGCGGGCTGCTGGCCTAGGGGAGGTGCCCAAAGACACCAAGGATCTGGCTACTGGCCTTGGGGAGGTGCGTGCTCGGCTTAGGTAGCTTCCCAGCTGCCTTGGTCAACTAGTTGCTTACCCTTGGACCTAGTTTTTCTGGAAGTTTCTATGCCTACACCTTGGCCTGTGAAGACGCACTTCCGAGCAGATGCTAGACCAGCAGGAGCCAACGATGTCCTGGGGGCAGCTGTCTTGTTGCATTTCCTCTTCTGTGGCTAGAAATTCCATTTGTACTGGTCAATTGGGGATAATAAAGAAGGAACAGATATATGTCAAAATCAGTAAGCAAACAATTCAACACAAGATGAGTAAGCTAAGGGGTCGACCTGCGACTCATTGTCCTCACTAACATCATCTAGGTATCCTTCAATGATATCTTCCTCCTCTTCAGGATCATAGTCAGATCCAGAGCAGTCATTTCTTGTCTTTTTAGGAGAGAATACAGTTGGAGATGCGAAAAGACTTGCAAAGGTCCTAACACCCAGTTGTTGCAAGCGCTCATTGTTTCTCATGATGTTTTTCAGCCGACTTTCTTCCATGGGATGCATTTGAGTATCTAACATTAATAAAGAAATCCAAGTCAACTACAAATTAAATAGGCAATTAAACAAAATATAACGTATGGTGTTGATTGCCCAATAGCAAACATGAGGAGGAAAATGAACATACTGCCTCTCTCAAACAAGCAATTTCACAGGCATGGAAAATGAAACACATGAACATCGAGCTTGCTTAAAAGAGCAGAGAATTCACAGACAAGGAGGTTGTTACTTGCCTGCATGCGCTACGGCCTTTTTCTTTGTGCGCTTCTTGCCGGGAACCTTGCGGGCCTTCCTTGTCAGCGAGGAGGACGATGATCTGGTGTGCCTTGACGGCATGGTGGACGGCGAGGTGGACGGCCAGAAGACAGGCATTGTTGGTGGGGTGGACGGCGAGGTAGCATACCTTGACCCCGAGGTTCACGGAGATGGGAAGGACCTTGTTGGTGAGGTGGTAGATGGGGAGGACGGCCAGATGACAATGCTCGACGGCGAGGTGGTAGATCCACGAGCTCGACGGCTTGGTCGGAAATCGGGAGGCTGAGGACAGGCTAGGGTTTGGGCTAGGTCGACGGTTAGATGATTACTAGGGAGGACGGCGGCGGGCTAGGGTATGACGATGGCCGTGCTGTGACGGGTGGGCGGTGGCTAGGGTGGGCGTAGGAGATTTGGATATGTCTCCTTTTGGTGAGGGGATAAAGAAGTGTTTCCACTAGGTTACGTAAATTCCCGCTGCGCCAACGCATTGGTTACGCTATGGGGATGGGATGAACCGTAATATCAGCACGCGATAGTTTCAGCGCACAAGAATTTGGGTGCCCGGAATTTTGGATCGGCGGAAGGACCGAACCCGAAATTTTGGATTGGCGGGACGATGGAAACATGGATTATTGGCTGTTGGATGAGTGGTGTGTGGCTGAAATAAATCAACATTAGGTTTCAAACATTAGGGTTCTTAAGCTAGGTGACCAGTCTTGACAATCTCTTACTGGATCTCTCACCGGTTTTTGAGACTATATAACACAAATGCATTGATCTCTAGCGAGTCCGTTTGTGTCAAACAACCATGGTGATCAGAAAGCCTAGAGAGCCCCTAGAATATGCAATTGCCACATGGAGATGGTGAACCTGTAGTGTGACAAAAGCAGTTGAATCACCACCCCCAACTGGAGTGTGTGTGGATCATCAAGGTGTGGCTTTTGAGACTACATAACACAAATGCATTGATCTCTGCTGACTCGTGTATAACGAGCTCGTTGGGGAACCCCAAGAGGAAGGTATGATAAGCATAGCAGTAAGTTTCCCTTAGCTATGAAACCAAGGTTATCAATCCAGTAGGAGCAAGGAAACACCTCAAAGGTGTTGCTAGCTGGACTTTGGCGATGCACTACGGTGCGGCTGACAACGTGGAAACCTGCACAACACAACCACAGAACTTTGCCCCCAACTTGCGATGAGGTTGTCAATCTCACCGGTTTTGCTGAAAACAAAGGATTAAACGTATCGAGTGGAAGAAAGTAATAGTTTCCAGAAAGTAAACAGTAAACAGAAAACAGTAAACAGTTTATTGTAGATTGATGATAAAACAAAGGACCAGGGTCCATAGTTCACTAGTGGTGTCTCTCCTTAAGATAGATGACATGTTGGGTGAACAAATTATAGCGGGGCAATTGACAAACATCGAGAAAGTATACATGCATACACTACTCATCTTGACTCCTTTGAGATTCGATTGGGCATTACAACATTATACATAGACAGTAATCCAACTGCATCTATGACTAATAATCCACCTTTAGGTTATCATCCGAACCCCCTCCAGTATTAAGTTGCAAGCAACGGATAATTGCATTACGCATTGCGTGTAAAGTAAACAATATGATTATTCTATGAATAAAGGATTGTTGTTTTCTCCCTAGTAGCAACAACACATCTAGTACCTTAGAGATTTCTGTCACTTCCCCAAATTACTAGAGGCATGAACCCACTATCGAGCATAAATATTAACTCTTGGAGTTGCTAGCATCTACTTGGCCAAGATAGCTACTAACAGCGGAAAGCATGCAAGATCACAAATAACAAAGACATGATAGAATCGATAATCAATCTGAAATAGCATCTCAATATCCATCGGATCCCCGCAAACACAACATGTAGGAATTACAAATAGATGATCTTGATCATGAACGGAGCTCACAAGATCTAAACATGATAGCAAAAAGGAGAAGAACCAACCATCTAGCTACTACATGGACCCGTAGTCCAGAGATGAACTACTCACGCATCACAGCGGAGGCTTGCATGGTGATGAAGAAGGCCTCCAGGGTGAATTCCCCTCTCCGGTAGGGTGCCGGGAAGAACTTCAGATCCCTCCCGATCTAGGGATGGATAAGACGGTGGCTACAAACTCTTTCGTGGAATTTTGATCGGGTACTTAGGGTTTCTGTATCAGAGGCAATATATAGGCGAAAGGGGAGGCCGAGGGGGTGCCGGAGACGGCCATACCACCCCCTGGCATGGGCCAGGCTGGGCCGTGCGGCTAGGTGGTGTGGAGGCCCCCTGGCCCCTATCCGTCTCGTATTCTGGCTCCGGGTGTCCCTCGGTGAAAAACTGACTTTGGCTTTTGTCCCGTCCAATTCCGAGAATATTCTTTTTCTGACTTTCCTAGAACCAAAAACAACAGAAAACAGGCAGCTAGCACTGTGGCTCCTGTTAATAGGTTAGTCCAAGAAAGTGTATAGAAAGTACTCCAAAGTGTGGACAAAACATAAGAAAGTAGATAAAACCAAGCATGGAACATCAAAAATTATGGATAAGTTAGCAACGTATCAACATCCCCAAGCTTCAGTCCTACTCGTCCTCGAGTAGGTAAGTGATAAAAAGAAAGAATAATTTTTGAGGTGACATGCACTATCATAAACTTGATCAAAGTATTTGTAAAACAATGATAGCTAGGATCATAGTACTTCAATCATAACATGAAAGACAAAGTTCTAACAATAAGACAAACCAACTATGTTGCAACATGAAAAGGCACGAACAAAAGATTCATGAATAACAATGTTTTGCAAGACATTTGTTTGTTTCACATAAAGAAAACATAGCATAGTAGCATTTAGCTTGTGCCTCATAGAGTAGCAAACATAAATGCATAGGACACCTTCAAAGTTCATAAGAGTGACTAGATACAAATAGTTTAAAAGAAGCAATATCACATCTATGCATCAATCAACAAGTCTTGGGACAATGCACATAGAACTAAGAATGGCCACTATGCTCTCAAAGTAGGTGCATAAAGATAGAAGGTGGAGAGTCAATATAAAAGTAAAAGAAAGGCCTTCATAGAAGGAAGTAGGGATTCAAGTTTCATAAAGAGCTTCCAAAAATTATGGTACTTATTAGCTTTCAGCTCTCATTGCCCCTATCATAAGCATCTTGAAGGTGATTAAGGTTAAAGTGACACAACTAAGAGGATATGCTTGACAAGTTATAAGCTGAAATCTCATGCCCCTTACTTACGAAGACCGAACCTCATGCTACTCAACTTTAGTCACAAGTAAGATCTTGTCATTGTAAGTACATATGCATCATAGAGAACCGCCAACAGGGTACCCCTTGCACATGATACAGGAGCTATCCCATAATCAAAATGACAAGGCAAGCAGACAATGAGCATCTCAGCGATCTTTTTATTTGCTATTTGCATAGGTTTTTATTGAGGATGCTTCATAGAGTGCTCATTATGGTTATGCTGCAAGTTTCCACCATGGTTAGGCATGGCTTAGGCTAGCGGCCCAGGCATTTCTCTAGCACAAATAGAAACTCCATGATCTTAGAAGTTCCCCTTTTATTTCACACCGCCGGGATCCATAAGCAAAAGAACATGATATCAATGGGGTACAAAGTACAAGTGCATTTTTGAAAGAGTTCCCCATGATACATGGTTCTGCTAACTTCAACTTATAAAGCGCAAGCATGTACACAACGATTCAAGTTTATTAAATGCAAGAAAAGTAAAGTGTGCCATCAAGTTCATGAGAGCTTTAATCACTAGTTTTCTCATAACAAATTTAATTTGGAAGGTAGACAAAAATATGAATATACTTGGAATAGCATATGCTAATAGGTAGGTATGGTGGACTCTTTGGAATAACTTGGTTTTTGGAGTTGGATGCATGAGTGGAACTCATACTTGGTTATGGAGGCTAGCAAAAGACTGGGAGCGACCAACTAAGAGAGAAATAATGTCCATAATCATGCAGAGCGACAAAACATCATTAATCAAAGCATAAAGTGATACTACAAGTTGAAAAATAAAGGATCATAAAGGCTATGGTGACTTGGGATAGTCATAACATGGTGTGAGCATGCGCCAAGTCAACCCAAATAAAGCATCAAAAGAGAATACCACAATACTATGCTTTAATATGCTAAAACAACGCATGATTCTTCAAAGGCACATTAAGCAATATCAATTGTTTATAACATGTCATGCTACAACAAAGAATACTAATCATAAAGCCAAAACAACATAAAGCATGGCATGACAAAGCATAGGCCATAGTCAAAAACAAGCTCTCTTTACCACTTAAGCATGAACTTTCCTACTCTTTTCCAATCCAAACCAAACTATTTGAAAACCAATGCATGAAAGAGGGGGTCCAACCAATTTATTCAAAAAACTAAGCAAACCAAGCAAACGAAAACCAAAACAAAAAACGAAAAATAAGACGCTCCAAGAACAACACAACTGTGCATGAAACAATAAAAATGAAGTGTTTGGAAGAAACCTAGGATTTTATTGATGAAGAAGGGGATGCCTTGGGCATCCCCAAGCTTTGACGCTTGTTGACGAGGGTTTAACTCGCCAATGCCCATTGTTATGGACTTGGGTTTTGGAGAAGGAGGGAGCGCTGGAGACATCTATCAGCTAGCAAACAAGCACACAGGGGACTCGAAGATTTACCCAGGTTCAGGCCTCGTAGAAGTCCCTACTCCTGCTTGTCTGCTCGTGGAATTATCAAAGGAATCAAAGATTACAATGGTGCGCAGATACAATCTGGCAAGGGTTGTGGAAACTAGGGTTGCATGTGTCCTCCTCGCCGCCCCCTCCTAGCCTTTATATAGATAGGCTAGGTATCGGGTAGCAGGTCGAGTCGGTTACAGGTTAGGTTTTCCCCTTTGAACTTTCTATCTTTAGCTTCTTCTTGTTCTTCAAGCAATCGAGAGTCCATAGTTTACTCGAGTTCTTCATTTGGGCCTTGGCGACACTGTGGGCCTCTACATATTCAGGCCGTATATACCAAGCTCGAGTACCTATAGGGTATACCCATGTCAGTAGCCCCGAGTGTCCAGTGGAATCATAGATTCGACTTGAGACTTTATGAAGCCTTCGAGTGCATGACTAAGTATGCTTTTCGACTGCTTTGTTTATGTAGGGATTGTTGATGTGCATGCCTGATTTAACCGATGTACCGGTATCAGTTAACTACCTTAGGGTAAAACAACGCCATCTACTCGAACTCGAGTCCCTGGACTCGAATCCGGAAAAATGCTGGTGTAATTCGAGTCAAGCCGCGGAGGTCTTACAGGAGTCGAATTCCAGTGTATGCGTGTGAGCGCTCGACGCGTCCATCAAGGCATGTTCATCGTGCCTATAGGCACGGATATATTTCTGGTAGTGTGCGGCAAATGCGTTGACAGGCCTTATTTAGGTCTTATCTTCACGCTGTAAGCATGGCATCCAAATTTTATCATCACGGAGATGATTCGGGTGACCCAGGAGATGCAGTCTCTTTGTAGGGAAAAATTATGAGGCAGTGTCACCATAAAATTTGAGTGTGGACGTTATCAACACATAGTACTTTGTACAAATAATCATAGGGTGCGCGACCAGCGCTCCCTATGGGAGTAGCCCCCGAGTGCTTGGGTGAGTCGAAGACTCAGGCAGGGACTAAAGAACTTTTGCGACTGTTGTTGTCTTTTGTTTTCTTGTTTTAGTCGATTTTGCTTCCGGTGCTCCCTATGGGAGTAACCCATGCCCATAGTCGAACCTTGTTTCGAGTGATTGGGTTTTGCTTTGATTATTCATGTTCCTGCAAAAGAAAAAGAAAAATCGTTGGGTGCGCGACCAGTGCTCCCTATGGGAGTAGCCCCCGAGTGCTTGGTGGAGTCGAAGACTCAAGCGAGGACTAAAGTAGTCGAAGTCTTCTGGTGCCTAGTTCTTGATGACGTTAGTGCTGACGATTTTATGACCTCAGTTGTCCGTGTGAGCGAGTTTGACGAGACGTGACGAGCGGTGGGTCCCACTTCCTCACTCTGATTTGACTGGGCATGCGTAATCTTTATTTTAACTGTGCCTCCTCGATTTTCGCACGTAATGGGAGAAGTGCGGGGACGGTTCGTGTTTCGGCTCCTCCACGTGTCGAGCACGATGAATGCCACGCGTCTGGTAGGGTTTTTCTGAGCCGTTGGATTGCATCTTCCAGGGGTTAAGTAGTGATGCTGCAATGGTAAAATTCACATCTACTTTCATTCATCCTTTGCCTTCATCGCCATTGTCGCTGCTCCTCTGCTTTCTCTGCACTCTTTTCCCTCCATGGCGCTGGACCAGCTCCGCACATTTCCCAGCTACTTCCTCCGATCGCATCGCCGCCGCGTAATGGGAAAGAAGAAAGGAGGTGATGCGGCTGATTCCGCTGCTGCCGCTGCTGCGATGAAGAAGAAGGGCGGCTCCGCCGCTGCGGGGACCAGCACCGCCACCAACGGTAAGAAGAAGGGCACGGGCACCCGCGTCACAAATGGCGCGTGGCGTCCATCTGTGATCAAGTCCTCAGATCTTCGTCTTCTTCGCCAAGACGTAGTGTTGTGCGCCACAGTCGCGGACGCGCGCGTCCCCGGCGGCGAGGTAACCCCCTATCCTCCTGCCGGTTTTCGAGTGATGTTCCTAGCGTTCATCATTCGCGGCCTCTCATTGCCCCTGCATCCTTTCTTGAGGGGCCTTCTTTGCTTTTACGGGCTCCAGCTCCATCAGCTGTCCCCCAATTCCATCTTCCACGTAGCTTGCTACATCACTCTTTGCGAGTGCTGGCTCGGAATCGAGCCGCATTTTGGCCTCTTCAAGCGCCTCTTCAAGTTGAAGCGGCAATCGGCGTCTGGCTCCGTAGTCTACGATGTAGGCGGCTGCGGAATCCACATCGATCCATCCTCCACATACTTCGACATCAAGATGGCGATGTACGTCCAAGGGTAGAGGGACAAGTGGTTCTACATCCGCGACGAGAAGGCTGACGGAGAACACTTCGGACTCGCACCCTTCGACCCCGCGACACCGTGCCAGAGGATGTGCTCCTGGAAGAATGTGGTCATGCCCGGCGAGTCCGTGGAGACAGATGTGTTGTACGAGCGCGTCTGCAACCTCGAGAGTCGCATAGGCAAAGAGGAGGGAGGCTGCGCCCTCATTCGCACGTGGCTGCGCCGTCGCGTCTAGCCCCTGCAGGCCAGAGTCCACCCCATGTTTCAGTGGGCTGGCGCTGACGATGTCACTCGCGTGTCTGCCGATGGCATGTCCGCGAGTGAGGTAGATAAAAGGGTTCGACTGGTGACCAAGTACACCGTCAAGGATGTGCTCCTCGTTCCTCCGTTCGATGCTGCTAACCCTCCTCCTGAGGTACAGTTGTGCTACGTAATAGCTTAGTTTGTTGATTGCCTCTTTGTTGTTTCTTTGCTTTGTGCTGAATTGTGGTCTATATGCAGGATTGGGCGGTGTCACCCTGTATGCCCCCTCTTCCTGAGGAGGTTATTCCTCGTGAAGCCTTGGAAGAGGATGAGTCAGAGTCGACCGTCCCATCTGATGTGGAGAAGGAAGCCACCGAGTCGGATAGTCGGGATACTCGCAAGCATTCGCGCAGCAAAGATTCTGACGTGTCGTCTCCTTCGACTCCGGAAGGTGCAGGCGTTGGTGCGGAGTCGCCAATTCCTGCCATTCCTGTGAGTGCCATGGCGCCATATTCTCGCAAGAAGATGCGACTGCCAAAGTAGTCCTTGTCAGAGTCGGGGTAACCAACCTTTGACTTTGATAAGTTTGATTGGTAAGTATTCGAGTTGTCCTTGTTGATTCTTCTTTGGATTTGCCCTTTTCTTGATGTTGGTTTTGTCTTGCAGTCAGCAGGCGTCGTCATCTTCTGGCGACGTCCAATTTTTGAAAGAATCGGGAGTCGCAACCTCAAGGGCCAAGAAAGAGGTCGAGCGTGCTCCTTCCCCTCCATTGGCGGCCCACTCCGGGCACAACTCTTCTAGCTCTCCGCATGATGGCGAGCATCGGATGGTTGCCCGGATGGCTGCACACCAATCGACTTCGGAGTCATTGGAGGATCATGTAAGTGTAGTATTTCTTCTTTTGATGTTGCAGTCGATGTTATCTATGGCTTATGCTGATCCTTTGTTGTTTTTTCCTTTTGCGATAGCTCCTTGTGATAGAAGTCGCTCACTTGGCGGAGCAGGTGCTTGCGATGGGTCGCCAGCATGCAATGTTGGATATGCGCCATCGCGTGGTAGAAAGTAAGTGCTCTTCACTTCTCCTTCTTCTGCATCGTTTTCATGTAGTCGACTGATAGTCAATCCCGTTTGTTTTGTTCTTATAGCTGAGCATAATGCCCTTCTGCGCAACGCTGCCACCATGGAGAAGACACTCGCCGCGGTTGTGAAGAGCCGCGATGAGGCAATCGCGGCGCGTGACGAGGCACAAAAGCACGAAGAGGACCTGCGTGCCTCCATTGTAGCTAGGGAGAAGTTGTTCAAAGAATAGCTTTTCTCGAATGCCAAGGCCCTCTCAGGTACCTTGCTTGGATATCATTATCATTCTCTGTTTGAATATGTCGTTGGTGCTGACTTTCGTACCCATGTGTGGGTTTATGTACAAATGCTGGCGATTTGAGCATCGACCCTTAGGCCCTCCGTCACGATGATGCCTTGGCGGGTGCTCTGTCAGCAGTCGAGGACCGCAGTGCCGCCGTGCAAGATATACTCTCGAAGGCCAAGGGTGTGCTCAGTCGCCTCCGGGAGGAGCTGGTGCCCAAGGCTGAGCTGATCGAGAACATGGATGAGCTGGTGGAGTCTTTTGTCGGGGGCGTCTCTGCGAGCTTCAAGAACTCACTCTGTGCGGCTGGTGCGTCGATGTCACTCGCTATGGTGCAGGCCCACGGAGTCAAAATTGATCCTGCAGCGGTCTCAAGGGCGATGCCCATTAGCGCAGATGGCCAGCTGGTAGTCTTTGCTCCTTTCGCGACTGCCTGTGGCAAGTGTGGGCCGCAACTGATCAACACAGTTGCAAAGTACTCTGAGGAGCTGCAGCGGGCCAAGAAGGCGGCAAAGGCTGCGACGTCAGGGGCTGGCGGGAAGTCAGTGGCATCTGATACCGCCACAGACTCGATGAGGCCCCCAAAGCCAAAGTCCAAGTCGAAGAAACCAGTTGCTCCTAGTAGCTTTGTAATAGTTGAATATCCTATGTCTTTTGTCGAGAACATGCCTTTGGCGAGTGTATCTGCTGATACTTTTTTTGTTAATCTTGAATGCACTCGAATCTTTTGTCTGTGCAGCAATTTGGTCTTCTTATTGCTTCTTGCTTGGCTTGTGATAGGGAACATCAAGTGATCCTTTGAGAGAACCTCAGGATTCGCCACCCCTTGATGATACTGTGGCACCATCGCGCTCAAGGGTGGATGAGCTATCTCTGCTCTCGTGACTTCGTGATCGCATGAAGCAGTTGGAGCGTGAATTGCCCGTACTCCGTGGTAATGTGGATGTATGGAAATCGAAGGCAGAGAAGTCCACTGCCTGAGAACATTATCTGTTGGGGGAGGTCACGCAGCTGGGCGACCAATTTAAATGTTAGCTTGCTTACTCTTGTCTTTTCCTTGTAGTCACTCGCAATGGTGTGCTGTCCTCACACTTCTGTTTATTGCTTTGTGTAGTTGTCAGCGCGTGCCATCCGCAGGATGAGAAGGATAGGGTTGCCATTCGCATGCATGATCTAACCCAAGAGCAACTTCAAGAGAGTGGATACTTCTGGGGAGATCATGATCGTGCAATCGCGCTGGCGACCCTGCAGGATCATGCATCGCGAGTGCTACACTTCTTGAAGAAGTCACAGTCTTGCTTGAAGAACATTTATCGGACGATGTTTCCGCTGGATGTAGCACCATCGAGCCTGCTGGCCCTCCTTGCCAAGTTCCAAGACCTGTCTGCGGTTCGCGAGTGTGTAAGACAGCAGTTGGTGGCTGGTGCCAAGGCCTCTCTATCGCTGGTGCGACTGCATAGGCCTGATGTAGACGTTGCGGTGATTACGGCTGGTCCACCTGCGCGACCAGCGGGTTCTACTTGGAATATGGTGCCGCACTATCAGGCGGTGGATCGCCCAGTAGAGGAGATCGTCGACTTCTTCGAGGAGCAAACCAATGTTCTCTTGTTGCAATAGTAGTTTAGTTTGTATCCTGCACATAGGCGTACCAATGTTGTAAAGTTCGTATATAATGATGTGCATAATTGATTGTCGATGATGTATAAAGAGCTTGTTAGCGTGTATGTTTTGTGAGTGCGTTGCACTATGCGACTCCCTTTCGTTAGCCTGGCCATGCGCTTATCTCAGTCCCTTGTCAACCTGTCAGGTGCGTTGCAACTGGGTTGATGTGTGTCAAGGGTTTCGATTAATGTGCTAGCTACTCAGGATATCGCGTTTTAGTTCGTAGAACAGATGTGTATAGGATGGCGCAGCCCCCGAGTGGATAAGTTGCGGAAAAATAAAGGAGAACACAGAGTTTCAGGGCACTTAGATTTATTTATTCGCGAGACAGTACGAAGTACAATGTGTGGCTAAGTAGCCTTGGCTGTGGCCTTATTTGCAATGTAAAAGTAAAAACGACTAAGGGTAGAAACGTCGCAGTTGCGCGACGTTCCAGGGGTTGGAGTATGCGACTCCTGTCTCTAAGTCTTGAAGGCGATAGGCGCCACCTGAGATTACTTCCGTAATCACGTATGGTCCCTCCTAGGGGGACTCGAGCTTGAGATGTCCTTGCTGCTTCAGTCGCAGGACTAGGTCGCCTTCGACGAAGGATCTGGGGCATAGCCTCCTACTGTGGTAGTTGCGCAGGTTCTGCTGGTAGATTGTTGATATTTCCACGGCGATTTCCCTTGCCTTGTCAAGGAGGTCGGTGCAGTCTTCGAGTGCTAGGCTTGACTCCTGCTCGCTATAAGCGACCACGCGCGGCGCTTTGTACCGTACCTCAGCGGGTAGCACCGCTTCGTCCCCGTGCACCATAAAGAACGGGGTGTAGCCTGTAGCACTGTTTGGAGTTGTGTGTAGGCTCTAGAGTACTGATTGTAGTTCGTCGGGCTAGCAACCCGCGGCTTGTTCGAGTGGCCGGAGGAGTCGCTTTTTGATGCCGCCGCAGACGAGCCCGTTCGCCTTTTCGACTTGACCATTGGTCTGTGGATGCGCTACCGAGGCGTAGCTGATGTTGATCCCCAGATTCTCGCAGAATTCTTGGAACTCCTTGGATGTGAAGTTCGTTCCATTGTCTGTGATGATGTCATGTGGCACTTCGAAACGGAAGACGATGGATTCAAAGAACTTAACTGTGTTGTGCCCTGATTGATTGGTCACTGGCATGGCCTCTATGCACTTGGTGAACTTGTCGACTGCGACCAGGAGGTAGACGTAGCCTCCTCGTGAGGACTTGGGGAGCTTGCTGACCATGTCGAGTCCCCATTGCGCGAAGGGCCAGACCAATGGAATTGGCCGGAGCTCTGCGCCAGGTGCGTGCGGCTTGTCCGCGAATCGCTGGCACGCGTTGCATTTTTGGACGATGTCCTTGGCGTCGCGCATGGCTGTAGGCCAGTAGAACCCAGCTCGTAGAGCTTTGGCCACGAGGGCACGACTGCCGGTGTGATGTCCGCAAGTTCCCTCATGGATGTCAAGGAGAACAGCTCTTCCATCAGCCATGGAGACGCATCACCGGAGTACTCCTATGATGCTACGCTTGTATAGTTCGCCGTTGATAACAGCGAATGCCTTGGATCGCCGTGCGATGTGCCGTGCATCAGTCGGATCGTCCGGTAGCCTTTTGCTGAGGAGGAACATGATGTACGGCTGAGTCCAGGATGACTCGATCATCATGACGCTCATTGGTCCTTCGAGTCCTGTATCCAGCTCCAGGTCATCGAGTGCCATTGGCTCATTGGGTGGCGTAGCCCCCGAGTCTGTTGTTGCGCTTGTTTTCTTCTCTGCTGCCTTTGGCTTGATGGAGCGTTCGCAGATGCGCTCGAGAAATACCCCAGGTGGTATGGGGGCGCAGGTAGAGCCTATGTTGGCGAGTGCGTCCCCCTCTTCATTGCTTTCGCGACCTATGTGTCGCAGCTCGCAGCCGTCGAAGTCCCCTTCGAGTGTGTCGTAGAGGTCGCGATACGCGATCATGTTGTCGTTCAGTGCGTCGCACTCATGCATTGTTTGGTTGACGACCATCTTGGAGTCGCCGTATATAATTAGGCTCTTGGCGCCGCAGGCTTTTGCCATCCTCATCCCGTGTAGCAGGGCCTCGTATTCAGCTTCGTTGTTGGAGGCGGTGAACTGCATTCGCAGTATATATTTCAGCTTGTCCCCTTGGGGTGATGTCAGTATGACACCTGCACCTGCTCCGTCCTTCCGCTTGGATCCATTGAAGTGCATTGTCCAGAGGTAGGACATATCTGGTTTTTTAGGAGTTGGTTCTCCATCCAGTGCACGAGGAAGTCAGGAAGAACTTGCGACATGATTGCGTCGCGCTTTTCGTATGTAATGTCTCGTGGAGACAATTCGATTCCCCAAAGCGCGACTCGTCCTGTGGCGTCGGGGTTATTGAGGATATGCCCCAGCGGGGCGTTGTTGACCACCATGATTGGGTGTTCCTGGAAGTAGTGGCGCAGTCGCCGGGCGGTCATGAAGACGCCGTATGCCAGCTTCTGGTAGTGCGGGTACCGCTGTTTTGTTGGTGTGAGGACTTCGCTGAGGTAGTAGACTGGACGTTGTACCCCGTGGACCTTGTTTTCCTCGGCTGGTTCGACAACGAGCACTATGCTGACCACCTGGTTAGTGGCGGAGATATATAGCAATAGCGGTTCCCTTTATCGTGGGGTCACTAGCACTGGCGAGGTGGATAGCAGGCGCTTGAGATCTTCGAATGCTTCCTGCGCTTCGTTGGTCCATTCGAACTTTTCAGCTTTGCGGAGGAGTTGGTAGAAGGGCAGTACCTTTTCACCCATCCGACTGATGAATCGACTGAGGGCCACGATTCGCCCAGCTAGCTGTTGGACGCCCCTTATGTTTTTCGACTTCTCCGTGGCTAGTATGGCTTTTATTTTCTTCGGGTTTGCCTCGATTCCTCTCACGGAGATAAGATACCCGAGTAGTTGCCCAGATGGTATGCCGAAGGCGCATTTGTCCGGATTGAGCTTGATCCGGTAGCGGCCGAGGTTGGCGAAGGTTTCGCGTAAATCGTCGATTAGGGAGGCTTCCTCCTTGGTTTTGATTACTATGTCGTCAACATAGACTTGAATGTTGTGACCAAGTTGATCCTTGAGGCAAGCCTGCATGCACCACTGGTAGGTGGCTCCTGCGTTTTTTAGCCCGAAGGGCATTGTGTTGTAGCAGAACACACTGAAGGGCATTGTAAACGCTGTTTTTTCTTGATCTTCCTCCTTCATTCGAATCTGATTATAGCCTGAGTAGGCGTCGAGGAAGCAGAGGAGCTCGCATCCCGCGGTGGAGTCGATGATCTGGTCGATTCGCGGTAACGGGAAGTGATCCTTTGGACAGTGCTTATTCAGAGAGGTGAAGTCCACGCACATCCGCAGGATATCCGTGTCCTTTTTTGGCACTAGCACCGTGTTGGCGAGCCAAGTACTTTCCTTGATCTCGCATATGAATTTGGCGTCGAGGAGTCTGTTGATCTCCATTCCGACTGCCTTTGCTCGTGGCTCAGATAATCGGCGGATTGTTTGCTTGACTGGCCTTGTGTCTGGGTTGACGTTGAGTGCGTGCTCGGCGAATTCCCTGGGAACTCCTGGCATATCCGCTGGACACCAGGCGAAGATTTCCTAGTGCTCACGGAGGAATTAGACGAGCGCGAGTTCCTATGCGGGACTCAAGTTGTTGGCGATGAGGGTCGTCTTGGCAGGATCCGATGGGTGGACCTGCACTTTCTTTGTGTGCACCGATGAGTCGAAAGATAGATCGGGCGAACTTGGCCGGCTCAGGGGAGGCAGACTATTGTCTGTCGACTCCTTTAGTCTCGCGAGTTCTTCCTGGATGCCGAAGGACTGGGAAATTCTGTTGAATTCCCTGTCGCAGCCGTCGGATCTCTCGAAGCTCCCGTTGACTGTGATGACACCATTGGGACCTAGCATTTTCATTTGCAGGTAGGCATAGTGTGGTACTGCCATGAACCTAGCGAACGCGACACGTCCGAGGATGTAGTGATACTGTGAGGGCCAGTCGACAACCTCAAAGTCGATGCGCTCGCGCCGAAAGTTTTTCGGCGTGCCGAAGATGACATCGAGGTTCATTTTTTCCAGGGGATATACGCCTTTTCCTGGGATGATGCCGTGGAATGTTGTGTCCGAGGCTTCTAGGCAAGTCAGACGGATCCTCATTGCTCGCAAGGTACTCGCAAATATAAGGTTGATGCCGCTTCCGCCGTCCATGAAGACGCGGCTCATGTTGAAACCTCCGATTTGCGCCTCGAGTACGAGGGGACAATGGCCTGGACGAGGTACTTGAGGCGGATGATCGCGTTTGTTGAAGGTGATGCAGGACTTTCTTCCGCTGAGGTACTTAGTGGTGGATGGTGGCGAGTTTGTGGCCAAGTTGAGTTGGCGGGTGATGGCCTTCTGCACCCTGTTAGAGGGATGTCCTTTTTAGATCATCATGGTACCCATGGCTCGTGGGTATGGTTCGCCTCCCTGGTGCTGGTCCGGCGCATCTGCGTTTGGGGGTAGTCCAGGTGGTGGTGGCGGAGCGCCATGTGCCACGGCGCCTAGAGCGGCTTCGTAGCCTCTTTCGACTGTGTTGCGTTTCATCTGAGCTAATCCTTCATGTAGTTTGAGGAACTCGCGGTAGTCCTTGAGGAGGTGGCTGGACTTCTTCTTTCCATCATGCTTGTCGATGTAGAAGTGCACCGTACATGGCCCGGACAGTTTGTCTTCAATGGATGTCGCGGGTGCCTCATCACGATTGCGGCATTGCCACACTTTGCATGGTTTTCCTGGAGTCGCGGTACCCACCGCCGCGGTATCCGCTGTTGCGGTTATCGTCGCATCTGTCGGTGTAGCCAGCTGCGACCATGTTGACATCGTCGCGGTCATCGTAGATGTGCATGCGGAGTTTTCCTCGGCAGTCGCGTCTGCGCTCGAGTTCTGCCTCCTCATCGGAGTGAACGCGATTCTTCACCGAATCTTCTCCATCGACTCACCGATTCGCTATTTCCATCAGGTGGACGATGGTCTTGGGCTTTGAGCGGCCCAGCTCCTCCCTGAGCTCTATGCAGTGGACGCCTCCGTTGAATGCGTCAATCGCGCGATCCTCCGAGATGTTCTCTGCGGAGTTCTTGATGATGGACCACCTTTGGATGTAGGAGCATAGCGATTCGCCCGATCTTTGCAGGCCGCTTGTAGGTTCCCTTGAAGTTGCGCACGAAGCTGTAAACCAGCTCATCCCAACTGCGAATGGATCCGCCTGGGAGGTTGTTGAGCCATGCTCGGGCGGCGCCTTGCAGCTGTAGCTGTAGTCATTGCATGGCCGTGCTTCGACTGCCGCCATGGAGCCTGACGGAGGAGATGTGGTCTTCCATCCAGATCTTTGGGTCCTGTAGGCCGTCAAACTTCGTGTTCTCTGATGGGAATTTAAACCCCTTGGGCATTCGCTTTTGCCTGATGGCCCTGCTGAAGCATCTGGCGCCACAGTGCTCCACATCCTCGTCTTCTGAATCAGTCGACCGAGCACGTCACGCCCTTGATTTGTCGACCTTGCGCCGCGTGAGGTCATCGTGTGCATCATACTCGTGGCCGTGTCGCCGTGAGCGGCGACGTCGAGACAGGTCATGACTGTCGTCGCTGGATGAGGGAGGGGAGTAGCGCTTTGCCTTTTTTTTGGCTCCGGTGTTGGCTCCTTGTCGAGGGCGGCTTCGACTAGTCCCAAGCCCGCGATCGTAGATTGGTGCATAGCGTCTCGGGGACCTCCAGCTAGCGGCTGATTGTTGAGGAGGTACATGGTGTCTGCGGTCACTGCGGCCTGCGACGTCTTGGGGACCACGTTGTCCCGTGTATCGACTGTCATAGAGCTGAAGTCGAGGACCTTTGTAGCTTCTATGCGTTCTTGCTCGGTGAGATGGGCCATCCGAGATCGCCTCTTGTTTGCGAGGTACTCATTGCCCTTTGAGGAGGATCCTCCATGGGAGGAGAGCCCAGCACGTCGAAGGCTCGACTCGTCTGCCGCCTTTTTGCGTGCCTCGAGTTGCGCGATTGTTTGCAGTTGGCGCTTGAATTCTTCCTTCAGGAGCCAATGGTATCCCATTAGCAGTTCTTGCGGAGATCCGAAGGGTAGAGGGTTGCCTCGTAAGGCATCGCGGCAGCGAGCCCACTCTTGTTCGTTGAGCTTGATTATGACGCGTTCGCCGGTTTGCTCGTTTATTATGGTTGGAGGTTCGACTGCTTTCCTCCGTTGTTAACGGGGGTGCCGTTGCCAGCATTGCCACCGTTGCCGCCATTGCCGCTGTTAGGCCGGTCGGTTTCATTGCCACGGTTGCCCGTGTTGTCGCGATTGACGGAAGTGACGGCGCACATGAAGTGGTTGGGGAAGCTGCTGCTCCCGCAACTTTCAGATCCATAACCATAGGTTCCATATTCAGTTGCCAGATCGCTCAGATCAGAGTCGCGACTGCTGTCGCTGACCGTGTTCTAGACTGTTGTCGGGGCGTTGAGCTTGCTGAGGGTGCCGATAGATGGAGGGAACCATGATGCTGGAGCAATCGATGGTACCATCGGCTGGTCAGGCATGCGAAGCGTGCCCATCTGACCGACATGGAAGCGGAACCGCCCGATCGCCAGGCTGATTCCGTCGCCCATGGACTCGAAAGCCGGGCGAGTGGCCGGCGTGTGGACGGTGAAGTCGAACACGCCGAAGAGCTAGCGAATCTCCGCTGTTGCGGAGTTGTAGATCGCGGTTGATGGGGCCGAAGAAGCCGCAACATCAGCACTCCCAATTCCCACAGACGACACCAATTGACGAGGGTTTAACTCGTCAATGACATTGTTATGGACTTGGGTTTTGGAGAAGGAGGGAGCGCTGGAGACATCTATCGGCTAGCAAACAAGCACACAGGGGACTCGAAGATTTACCCAGGTTCAGGCCTCGTAGAGGTCCCTAGTCATGCTTGTCTGCTCGTGGAATTATCAAAGGAATCGAAGATTACAATGGTGCGTAGATGCAATCTGGCAAGGTTTGTGGAAACTAGGGTTGCATGTGTCCTCCTCGCCGCCCCTCCTAGCCTTTATATAGATAGTCTAGGTCTCGGGTAGCAGGTCGAGTCGGTTACAGGTTAGGGTTTTCCCCTTTGAACTTTCTATCTTTAGCTTCTTCTTGTTCTTCAAGCAATCGAGAGTCCATAGGTTACTCGAGTTCTTCATTTGGGCCTTGGCGACATCGTGGGCCTCTACATATACAGGCCGTATATACCAAGCTCGAGTACCTATAGGGTATACCCATGTCACTTGTAATTCTTGGATATTTCTTGGGGTGACATGCGTGGCATCCCCAAGCTTGAGCTTTAGTCCATCCTTCATCTCATTACTCATTCCTTCCATACACCTGAAATTTTTCCTTCATACAAAACTTCACACAATCTTTATTAGCAATATTAGTGCACTCAAGAAAATAGGTCTTTAGGTTCAGTTCCAACTCCAATAAAAATTCCATTAAAACACAAGATACTGTAGCACTTCCCTCAAAAAGCTCAATTCCCCAAAAGAACTCACAGAGGAACCAACAAGAAGCAAATGCAAATAATGGCAGAAATCTGTCAAAACATACCAGCAGGTAAAGACGATTTTTTTTGAAGACCTTCTGTTGCTCAAATCAAAATGTGTTGAACTAACGAAAGTTAGATAACAACCTGGGGCAGAAGGAAAAAATTCACGCCTCCAAAGGATGTACAGAGATTTTACACAAATTTTTAAGGTGAAGCACAAAAATCTATTTTGGGACAGCAACTTTCCCAATCATTACTTCTCTCTCATTAGAGGTTACTCTTGGCATAAAAGGAAAATAAAAAGGATAAGCACAAAAGGCAAATAAAAAGGTTACTCTTGGCACTGAAGTAATAACTTCCGAGACTCATCTAAAACTTTTGGGTTATCTCCCAATAAGTACTTTTCTTTAACGCCTTTAAGTTAGGCATAAGAAGCAAGAAAAAGAATCAAGTATTCACAGATGAAGAAGCATTAAAACCAAATTTCTTGCCCTTACCTCTCTTACTTTTATTCTTAACCTTGGGGAACATATGATTATTTGGTGGAGAAGCAAAGTTCATGGTGCCCTTTTCCACATTTATTATTGCTCCAAGGAGTTTCAATAGGGATCTTCCAAGTATAATTTGTCCTTTTCCTACACATTCAATAACAAGATAATCAGTAGAAACCATTTTCCCTAAGATATTTGTAAACACTCCTTTAGATATTCCAATGGGTAATATTGTGGCATTATTAGCAAGAAATATTTCTTCTCCTCCTTCAAAAAGTCCCCAAAGATTCAAAGATTCATAGATATCTTTAGGGATAAGACAGAATTCAGACATGATATCACAGCGAGCATGAAAAGTTTCATTATTTATAGCAATCTTTACTATGGGAAGGCATTTTGAGGGTTCAGAATTTATTGGAACATAGTTATGGTGCTCTTTAAGTGTATTATAGCAATCTTTCAAACTAGCAGTGCTGGTCTCAAGAGTATTCAATCTAGCAAATATGTTTATGAAGGAAGAATCAGATTTTCTATGCAAGTTGTAAGTAAAGACCAACTTCTTTATGGCATTAACAACATCATCCTCATTGCATTGGAGGAAATCTCCTCCCACTACAGCATCCAGAGCATATCTATAGCAAAGGGCGATTCCAAGGTAAAAACTGCTAAGGAACAAGCTTTGAGTCATTTTAGGTTTAGTTTTTTCACGTAGATCAGAGATTCTAGACCAAGCTTCTTTGAAACTTTTTTCAATTCCTTGTTTGAAAGTGAAAATCATTTCCTCAAGTGACATAGTGATTGGAGAAAAGCTAGCCATAATGGCAACTTAAGATAGGAACTAATTTTTTTTTGTGTTTTTAATAAAGTAAGCAAACTAGTAAAACTATTTTTTTGTGTTTTTGATAAATAAACAAGCAAACAAAGCAATAATAAACTAAGCAAAATAAACTAAGAAAAACAAAAATAACAAAGTAAAGAGATTAGTTATGAGGGACTCCCCTTGTGAAGATGTCCTTGACTCCCCGGCAACGGCGCCAGAAAATCACTTGCTGACTCGTGTAATAACGAGCTCGTTGGGAACCCCAAGAGGAAGGTATGATGAGCACATCAGTAAGTTTCCCTTTGTTATGAAACCAAGGTTATCAATCTAGTAGGAGCAAGGCAACAACTCAAAGGTGTTGCTAGCTGGACTTTGGCAGGGCGCACTACCGGTGCCAGCAGCAACGTGGAAACTTGCACAACACAACCACAGAACTTTGCCCCCAACTTGCGATGAGGTTGTCAATCTCACCGGTTTTGCTGAAAACAAAGGATTAAACGTATCGAGTGTAAGAAAGTAATAGTTTGCAGAAAGTAAATAGAAAACAGTAAAAAGTTGATTGTAGATTGATGATAAAAGAAAGGACCGGGGTCCATAGTTCACTAGTGGTGGCTCTCCTTAAGATAGATGACATGTTGGGTGAACAAATTACAGCGGGGCAATTGACAAACATCGAGAAAGCATACATGCATATACTACTCATCTTGACTCCTTTGAGATTTGATTGGGCATTACAACATTATACATAGACCGTAATCCAACTGCATCTATGACTAATAATCCACCTTCAGGTTATCATACGAACCCCCTCCAGTATTAAGTTGCAAGCAACGGATAATTGCATTACGCATTGCGTGTAAAGTAAACAATACGATTGTTCTATGAACAAAGGATTTTTGTTTTCTCCCTAGTAGCAACAACACATCTAGTACCTTAGAGATTTCTGTCACTTCGCCAGATTACTAGAGGCATGAACCCACTATCGAGCATAAATACTAACTTTTGGAGTTGCTAGCATCTACTTGGCCAAGATAGCTACTAACAACGGAAAGCATGCAAGATCACAAATAACAAAGACATGATAGAATCAATAATCAATCTGAAATAGCATCTCAATATCCATCGGATCCCCGCAAACACAACATGTAGGAATTACAAATAGATGATCTTGATCATGAACGGAGCTCACAAGATCTAAACATGATAACACAAAGGAGAAGAACCAGCCATCTAGCTACTACATGGACCCGTAGTCCAGAGATGAACTACTCACGCATCACACCAGAGGCGTGCATGGTGATGAAGAAGGCCTCCAGGGTTAATTCCCCTCTCCGGCAGGGTGCCGGGAAGAGCTTTAGATCCCTCCCGACCTAGGGATGGAGATGACGGCGGCTACAGACTCTTTCGTGGAATTTTGATCGGGTACTTAGGGTTTCTGTATCGAAGGCAATATATAGGCGAAAGGGGAGGTCGAGGGGGTGCCAGAGCCGGCCAGACCACCCCCTGGCGCGGGCTAGGCTGGGCCGTGCGGCCAGGTGGTGTGGCGACCCCCTGGCCCCTCTCCATCTCGTATTCTGGCTCCGGGTGTCCCTCAGTGAAAAACTGACTTTGGCTTTTGTCCCATCCAATTTCGAGAATATTCATTTTCTGACTTTCTTGGAACCAAAAACAGCAGAAAACAGGCAGCTGGCACTGTGGCTCTTGTTAATAGGTTAGTCCAAAAAAGTGTATAGAAAGTACTCCAAAGTGTGGAAAAAACATAAGAAAGTAGATAAAACCAAGCATGGAACATCAAAAATTATGGATACGTTAGCAACGTATCAATCTCTAGGGACTCCATTTGTGTCAAAAACACCCATGGTGGTCAGAAAGCCCAGAGAGCCCCTGGAATATGCAACTGCCACATGGAGATGGGTGAACCAGTGTGACAGAAGCAATTGCATCACCACACCCAACTGGAGTGCGTGTGGGTCATCAAGGTGTGGCTTTTGAGACTATATATCACAAATGCATTGATCTGTAGGGACTCCATTTGTGTCAAACAACCATGTTGGACAAAAAGCCTAGAGAGCCCCTGGAATATGCAACTGCCACACGGAGATAGTAAACTAGTGTGACAGAAGGAGTTGCATCACCACACCCATCTGGAGTGTGTGTGTGGGTCATCTAGGTGTGGTTTTTGAGACTATATAACACAAATGCATTGATCTATAGGGACTCCATTTGTGTCAAACAACCATGTTGGATAGAAAGCCCAGAGAGCCCCCTAGAATATGCAACTGCCACATGCATTTGAATGTAACACCCTCGAATCGGCCCTATGCAGATTTCAGCTCTTCCCGCCAAACCCGCACAGAAACTATTCAAGGACGCCCACCAGGCACTTGCGTGCGGGTGGAAATCAAGTAATAACATTACACAATAGTCCACGATGGAACCCACAGAACATATATATACAATAATGACTCAAAGAGTCAAAAATACAGATATACAATACGAAGATCCAAATCACCTTGAAAACGATACAACATCCAAGTACGGATAAGATGCAAATGGGGCTAAGAGCCCTGAAGAATAACCAATGGCGTCCATAACCCTGCCCAGGCCAAGCCAGAAGGGTAACCCTGCTAACGACGTCGATCTCAAACCTGCTAAAACAAAAGGGGTGCTGACAAAGGGTAAAGGAAAAAGAGGAGCGTCAGTACTAAGGCCAGTACACAGCGAGGCTAGAATTCGGCGGCTCTCGCCTACATAGGTATGGTGGACTGAAGCGGCAGCGAAGCATGCACTAAACAACCTATAGAGACTTGATAAATTGTCGGCTATTAGAGAGAGATAAGAAAGACCTATTAGGAACCAAACTTATACTAACACCAATCATACCCATCCTGGTATTCCCCCTCGAGACCAAACGAGGAAGTCAAACCGAGGAACTCACATAGTTGGCAGTTTTATTCATTCCATTATAGTTGTAACACTTACTAGTCAGATATAGATAGCAAGAGTCATCTTGATAGCATAAGTAGTGGGCAGTTTTAGTTCACCATTCAGTTGTAGTTGCAGTACTTACTAGTCAGATACAATTAGCATGTGACATCCCAAACCCAGTAGTTGTTGACACTTTTATTTCATTCCATTGAAGTTGCGATACTTACTAGGCAGGTATAACATGACACGATATACCCCAGTTCCACCAGTTGTTGGCACTTTTATTATCCATTCCATTGTAGTGAAGCTAATTACTAGTCACATATTAAGTCAATTTATAGCACTACTTTAGTTATGCTTGTCTATGATCGAGATACTGTGCTCCAAGTCGTCCATAACCGCGGACACGGCTTTCAGAAAGTTTTACCCTGCAGGGGTGCACAAATACCAACACACACACGATCAACCTTGGAAAAACCAAATCAAAACCCAACGAGGCTTTCACGACAAAGCAATCACAGGATTCATAAAACATTTTAGGGGGCCACCCCACTAAGCTACCCGCAACGAAGTTGGCCGGCTTCGAGACGGACCCAGGGTTTGTGTAGATGGTGGTAAACGACTAGGAACCCGAAAGTGTGACTGGGCTTGTCGATACAGCGAAAACGTGTCACGATCCAAAATAGTACAGGTGCTCCACGCACAATCGTAAATAAAGCAGTAAAGCATGGCATAGGTACAGGATAGTAATAAAGCCTCAAACTAGTTTGTGGCCCCAAGAAATAAGAAATGAATCAAGCTCTGGCTAAGGGGGATCCATAGGGTCTCCCGGATGTGGATAGTGCGAATAATCAAGGAACATGTATCAAGTACTCGGGGCCTACGGGACACAAGTGGACATGAAAACCAAATAACATATATTGCCCACCGGTGCCTCTTTCATTAGTTATCCCAGCAATTTAATAGTTGTATTTAAAGTCATGATCCTCTCCACCGTAAAGCATATGACAACATTCCAACAACTGTGTGGTACTTCACGACACGGGGTCGCACCTGAGCAAGCGACTACGACTCGCAAGACCATCTATCTACCAAACAACAGGTAATAGGAGGTGTCCAAGGCAATATAGAGGCTGCAGGGAATATAAATGGTGCACGGAAACTAAAGCATCGCAACACGGATAGCAATAGATCAATAGGAGGAAGTAAAGACTATAAATGCAAAATAGGTAGAAAGGGGGAGATTGCTCGCCTGGAAAACATAGCCGAAGATACATATCCGAAGGACTTGTCGAGACTCGCATCAACTGAACGGCCCAATCCGTGAAGAAGCAAAGCACTAAAAGAAACACCGGATGCACTACTTATTACTACGGCAAAAGATCCGGCATGATTATGATATGATACATGACATGGCATAGATCGATGCAACTAGGCAATATTAAGCGAAACCGGGATCCCGACGATTAATTAGAAGGTTCATGTTATTTAACTACCCCACAATTTAAATGTTGTCTTAACAAGGCAAACATGGCATCGGTTTGCTACTCAAATTTAAATGGAGGCAATATAATACTAGAAAAGCCTGCATATGATCTCCATATTTAATTATGAGGTGAATCGACAAAGTACCCCACAACCCCCAAAGAATGTATGCGACATGAATGATTTAATGCAACTAGATATATAGATGGAAATTTAGAAAAATAGAGGGCTCGGATCGGAATCACACATTGGGTATCGGTGATCTTGGGGTTCGACGAGGGGGGTCGACGGGATCGGTCTTTGGGTCTTCGGATCCCATGATCGGGGCTTTGGGGTCCATGTAGAAGATCTTCAAGTTCCATGGTGAAGGTCGAGTCGAATCTGTGAAGAAGATCTTGAGGTTCCAACTTCGGGGTCTTGGGTTTTCCATATCAACGGCCTCCGGGTTCAGACTTGCCAAAGCAACACTTGTAGCTGCGGGATGGTCTCGACAGAGAACATATCGGCATGGTTCTCAGCGGTGTCCTTCAGGTGGCACCGCACCACTCAATCCACCACCATCTCACTTCACATTGCATCACCTCAAGCACCAGGGAGGACAAGAAGCAGCAAGGTCGACACCAAATCGATACATGCATGAACTTGGACCGAGAAGCTCGCGCGTCTGCAGGCCAGGGTCCTCACGGAGGAAGCATAGACGAGGTGGTCTGGGTGGAGCTTGCGTGAGCACGTGGAGGACAACGGGGCACGGCGACCGGGTGCAACACAGGATAGAGGGGACGAGAGCGCCCCCTAGCGGTGGACAGAGGAGGCCCCGACTAGGCTGGCTCGTAGAGGAGGGAAGAGGTGGGCGCGGCCGAGCGGTGCCGGCTCGAGGAGGAGCACCCGACGGCGGGAACCGGGCGCTGCAGGGGCATGCTCGGGCGGCAGGGAGAAGGCATCGCGGCAAGGGGGAGCTCCAAGGCAGGCACGCTGAGGAGCTCCTGCCGACGAGGTCACGCGCGGCAGCCCTAGTAGAGGCGGCCGCTGTGTCGATGAAGTAGAGGCCAGCGAAGGAGAGAGGCGGCAGGGTGAAGCTCTGGGCACGCGCGGCGAGTGAAGCGAGGGGAAGAGGACAAGGCGAGGGCGCCGGTCGCGGGGAACTCGGGTCCCTGGCGGCAGCAGTGGGGTGAGGAAGAGGCGGCGGGGATGGGTAGGTGGTAGCGATGCGGGTGCGAGCAGGAGCGAGATGGGGATTGTGATTGGGTGGATCCCACGCGGGGACATGCGTGTGAGGGCCTGGCGAGGAGCGTGCGAAGGTGCGAGGCAACGTGAGGTGGCCGTGTTGG
Source organism: Avena insularis (assembly GCA_023614405.1). NCBI lineage: Eukaryota > Viridiplantae > Streptophyta > Magnoliopsida > Poales > Poaceae > Avena > Avena insularis. The sequence continues at coordinate 356,361,315 of CM042692.1, read as the reverse complement.
TGTCGTGTGGTAGTTTAGGTGCGGTGCGCGCGGTGAGATGCAGCGATGCTGCTGTGGGTGGGGCCGGGTTGTCGGTCACGTGGGAATTGTGGACGGGAGAGGAACATCAGGGAGCAGGGCGGTTCGGTCGGTTGGGTAGAGGGTGGGGTCTAGGGTTTCGAATAGGTAGGATTAGGGTTAGGGTTTGGTCTAGATATTTGATGATGAAACGAGCTGGGCTAACCGGGGTTGTAGGTGGCCTGGCCTATGGGCTGGGCTGCGTCCCCCGGTACAACTATCATTTTTGAAACTTGTTTGTTTTATCTTAATAAATAATTTGATAAATAGTTTAGACAAACAAAATAATCCGAATGGTCGGGGTTTTACATTTAAAATAGAGAGGGGGATATTTAGAAAACAAATGTGGGCTTTTAGAGAAATACATTTTAGGCAAAAGATGTATGATGACATGAGGATGCTCAAATGCAATGTGGCATGATGACATGAGCATGCGGTCATGATGATGCAGAAAATAAAAACAACACGCGATTTTCTAGTAATGGTTTTATCGGGGTGCTACAGTGAACCTGCAGTGTGACAGAAGCAGTTGCATCACCACACCCAACTTGAGTGTGTGTGGATCATCAAGGTGTGGTTTTTGAGACTATATAACACAAATGCATTGATCTCTAGGGACTCCATTTGTGTCAAACAACCATGGTGGTCAGAAAGCCCAAAGAGCCCCTAGAATATGCAACTGCCACATGGAGATGGCTGAACCAGTGTGACAGAAGCAGTTACATCACCACACCCAACTAGAGTGTGTGTGGGTCATCAAGGTGTAGCTTTTGAGACTATATATCACAAATACATTGATCTGTAGGGACTCCATTTGTGTCAAACAACCATGGTGGTTAGAAATCCCAGAGAGCCCCTAGAATATGCAACTGCCACATGGAGATGGGTGAACCAGTGTGATAGAAGCAGTTGCATCACCACACACAACTTCAGTGTGTGTGGGTCATCAAGGTATGGCTTTTGAGATTATATATCACAAATGCATTGATCTGTAGGTACTCCATTTGTGTCAAACAACCATGGTGAACAGAAAGCCCAGAGAGCCCCTAGAATATGCAACTGCCACATGAAGATGGGTGAACCTGCAGTGTGACAGAAGCAGTTGCATCACCACACCCAACTGGAGTGTGTGCGGGTCATCAAGGTGTGGCTTTTGAGACTATATATCACAAATGCATTGATCTATAGGGACTCCATTTGTGTCAAACAACCATGTTGGACAGAAAGCCCAGAGAGCCCCTGGAAAATGCAACTGCCACATGGAGATGGTGAACCAGTGTGACAGAAGCAGTTGCATCACCACACCCGACTGGAGTGTGTGTGGTTCATCAAGGTGTGGTTTTTGAGACTATATAACACAAATGCATTCATCTATAGGGACTCCATTTGTGTCAAACAACCATGGTGGACAGAAAGCCCAGAGGGCCCCTAGAATATTCAACTGCCACATGGAGATGGTGAACCTACAGTGTGACAGAAGCAGTTGCATCACCACTCCAACTGGAGTGTGTGTGTATCATCAAGGTGTGGTTTTTGAGACTATATAACACAAATGCATTGATCTCTAGGGACTCCATTTTGTCAAACAACCATGGTGGTCAGAAAGCCCGGAGAGCCCCTAGAATATGCAACTGCCACATGGAGATGGGTGAACCAGTGTGACAGAAGCAGTTGCATCACCACACCCAATTGGAGTGTGTGTGGGTCATCAAGGTGTGGCTTTTGAGACTACATAACACAAATGCATTGATCTCTAGGGACTCCATTTATGTCAAATAACCATGGTAGTCACAAAGCCAAGAGAGCCCCTAGAATATGCAACTACCACATGGAGATGGGTGATGAAAGGACATTTATTGTCGTAATCTGTTTTGGTGTTCATTAACAACACAAGGTACATTTTATTGTGTGTTAATGTCTACAGTCAAACCATTGAAAAGGGAAAAAGTATGAATGTTGTGGGAAAACTCATGGCCAAATCTATGATTACCTAAAGACTTTAGACCGGAGTCTCCGGTGTGCAGACACCGGAGTCTCCGGTGTGGTCCGAAGTTTCCCCAGGAATTCCCGGTGTGCAGTCAGGTCTTGTCCCAGGGTCTCTTTGTGTGCAGTCCGGAGTTTGACCGGATATCAGCCGGAATCTCCGGTGTGTCTCCTTAGGCCGGAGTTTCTGGTGTGGACACACCGGAGTCTCCAGTGTGTTTGGTCCGGAGTTACAACCAGAGTCTCCAGAGTGGATGCCAAGCTTCTGCCAAAACCAGCCATAGTTGTGGTTCGGAGATGGACCGGAAGTGGGGCGGAGTTTGTCTGACTGAGTCTCCTGCCAGCTGCATCGAGTCTCCGGTGTGATTGGTCCCTAATGGTCAGAAAACGGTTCACAATGTGTGGCTTATAAATAGGGGACCTCATCCCCTTCCTCCATTTGCTCGTTGCAGAAAAGCAAGACCACACCATTAGAGCCACCAAAACTCCAAGATCTCTTCATCCAACCACCCAAAGTCGTTGATCTTTGGGGAATCGGAGGAGGAGGCATCAATCTACATATTCACCAAGAGAGATCTTCATTTCCCCCTCATTCACTTGAGGACCACTTGCTCTAGGGTTTCATTGGAAACCCTAATCCTTGTTTTGGTTGATTTGATTCTTACTAGCTTGTCTTTGATTGTTTGACAGCTAGCCTATATTTGGGACCCTCCAATTAGGTTGTGGATGTGTTCCTCGAACTTGTTGTAAAGGTGTTGGCTTCCACCTCGAAGGTTGCCGTATAGTGGAAGAGGTGAATCGAACCCGTTGGGGTGAGGTTCATCGGAGAACAAGGGAGGCCTCTCGTGGCGTTGGTGGTTTGAAACGTCCCCCCTCTCCAAACATAGACGTACTTCCCCTCAAAAGGAAGGAACTACGGGAAACAAATCCTTGTGTCTCCGCGTGCTCCACTTTGGTTACTTCTATCCTTTACCGCACTTTAATTATTTCGTTCTTGCTTAGTGTTTATACTAGATTGACATATAGATAAATTCACCATAGTTGCATGATCTAGAGAATTTACCTTTTGTATCAAACCCTAACTTGAAAAAGAGTAAAATTTGAAGTAGCACCTATTCACCCCCCCCTCTAGGTGCCCATACGATCCTTTCAATTGGTATTAGAGTCTCAGCTCTTTAATCGGGCTTAACCGCCTAAGAGATTATGGGCAACTCAAGAGATGAGGGAGGGAGTGAGGCTCACAATTCGATGACCTTGGTAGATCTCATGAATTTGGAAACAAGCTTGAGCTCTACCATGGGCAATGAAATCCAACAGTTGCATCAACTTGTGTATCAACTTGTTATGAATAAGCCAACCTCACCTCCTCCCGCTCAAGGGGAAACACCACCTAACCCTAAGGCAAATGCTCCGGCTAAGCCAATGGGTGAAGCGGTGGGGGATGAGCATAATTCCACTGACTCCACCACAGAAAGGGGTGATGGGAAGGAAGAGCACCATGTGGTTCCCGGATGGTACTCTCCCGACCCTCCAATCCCTCATCCACATATAAATAATAGAGGTGACCCACCTAAGTTAGCTGCACATACTTTCTCTCAATGGCAAGTTTAAATGAAATCTCATGTGCGCAGCTCTTGCATTGATTTATGGAATATTATTGAAGAAGGACTCAAAATTGAGGATCCAACTAACTTGACTAGAAGAGAAGTGGTCAATAGCTAACTCAATGCGATTGCCTTGTGCATGATTCAACTTGGAGTGGGGCCAAATGATTTTCCCCACATTGAGCACTACAATACCGCCAAGGAAGCATGGGATGCTCTAATTGACCTGTTTGTTGGAAACGAGAGCATGAGAAGAAATAGATATGATGCCTTGGGCAATGAGGCCGAAGGATTTTTCATAAGGATGGTGAGGATCATGAAGACATGTATCGAAGACTCAAATCCACAGCCACCGCCTTCAGGAATGTTGGTGCCTCTCACATTGATGATGCTTGGATCAAGAGGAAGTATGTGAGTTCTCTCATACCTTTTGAGCCCATTAACTTGAAGAGTCTCCAAGGAAGACACAATTACCATCTCATGACCTCTAATGAAGTTATGCAAGAGATGGCCGCTTTCAAGGTTGCTGCCAAGAATGCCAAAGATGCCCGTGCTCGTGCCATTGGAATGAGTAGTGGTGTCAATATTTCCCTCAAGGCCAAGGTTGTGGAGTATGATGAAGATGAAGGGAGTGATGAGGGACTTTCAATGAGCCACCCCGAAGATGTCAAGGTTTCTCATGGAGAATACATGGCCTTCTATGCAAGAAACGTTTGGAAAGACCCCGCCAAGGCCAAGATGGAGATGCAACTAAGAAGAAACCCCAATGGGAGAAAAGACAATGGGTCTAAGTTGAGAACTTGCTTTAATTGTGGTGACCGCTATCACTTTGTTGCCGGGTGTCCCTATGAGAAGAGAGAAGATCATGGGGATAAACTTGTGTTGAAGAAGACCTCCAAAGCTCCTTACAAGAAACCTTTCATCTAAAGGAATTCCACCAACAAGAAGTCGGGTGAAATTGTCTTGATCACACATGAAGAATTCTCCTCTAACAATGATGATGAGGAAGATGAAGAAGAGGAAACATCAAGTTGTGTGGCTGCTCTTTCCACTACTTCTACACCTACATTCTCACTCTCTGACTCTCCAAATGAGAATATCTCCAACAAGAACATCACTTGCCTTATGGCAAGAGGAACGGAGGTATTATCATCATCACACCCCACCTCCTTAATTGATGATGAATTAGATGATGAGTTGTCCCTTGAGGTAAAAAAGGAATTAGTTGATTTTGATGTGTTTATGAACAACTTGCAAGGGGAGCACAAATTTTTTTTTGTGGACCTCTTAAATCAACTTGCACACACAAGAGATCCTAGATGAGTGATGACCCACAAGTATAGGGGGTGTATCGCAGTATTTTTGATAAGTAAGAGTGTCGAACCCAATGAGGAGCAGAAGGTGCTGGCTAGTGGTATGGATCAGGAATTCTCTGCAAATACTCAGCAAATGGATTTTTAGGGGGTTTTGATAAAGCAAGTAAATAAAGTACGAGTAAATAAAAGATAGTAGGAATAAATGCAGCAAGTGGCCCAATCCTTTATGCAGCAAAGGACAAGCCGGTTGTATTACTTAAGATGACCAAACGTTCTCGAGGACACACGCGAAGACTGTCAAGTGCTTTCGCTTCATATAGTTGATTAATCTTCTTTAGCTTGCTAAGTGTTGTGTGGGTGAACCTGTGCTAATGTACCGACCATCCTAGGACTAATACATACTTGTGATTATACCACTTGCAAACATCCGTAAGTACAAGAAAGTAATTAAGGTAGAAACCTAACCACAACTTTAAACTCTAAGACCCTTACGTCCCTTGTGCAATGGTTTCCTAACGGGGGTTCAGGTTTCATCACTCCAAAGAATCCCCCTACGATTAGTAGCCAAATACACAATGCATTCCCCTAGGCCCATATAGGTGAAGTGTCATGTAGTCGACGTTCACATGACACCACTAGAAGAAGTACACCACAACTTAAATATCAAACTATTGAATCTTTCTCAACACAATTCCACTACTAACAACATGACTTCTCCCATGTCCTCAAGAACAAAACGAACTATTCACAAGACATCATATGGATCATGATCAGAGATGGAATAATAATTTATAACAATCTGAACATAAACAATAATTCAACGGTTCACTCAATAGCATCAACTACAAAGAGTAATCAACACCGGGAAAGTTTCCCCTAACAACTATGCAAGATTCAACCCAATTGTTACATCAATATGGAGATGGTGATGAGGGTGCTGATGATGATGATGGTGGTGATGATGATGATGATCCCGATGAAGTCCAGCTTGATGGTGGTGTTGATGGCGAAGATGTAAATTAGGAAGATAGAATAGTGATGGAAATGGACATATCAATGAAAGATGTAAATTAGGAAGATGTAAATGGACATATCAATATGACATAGAATAGTGATGGAAATGGACATATCAATGAAAGATGTAAATTAGGAAGAGAGCACATGATTGAGGTAGATAATGCTCTAGAAGAAGAACAAGAGACTAGGATGTCTCTTGAAAGTAAACTTGAACAGCTTGATGAAGCAAATGATCTCATTATTAATAAACTCATCAAGGAACGTGACCATGCTATTGCTAAATATAAAAAGGCTAAAAAGGACAAGATTGAGTTTGGTGTTGTTCATGAAAAACTTTTTGAGGACTTTAGGATGCTTGACAAGGCTCACAAGGCCTTAGAGAGTGAACTCTTGTTACTCACAAAGTCTCATGAAAAGCTTCAAACACAATTGACAAATATTCCTTCACCTAGTACTTTCATTCCTTTTAGTTGTACAAATATACTTGAAGAAAATGCTAGGTTGAAGGGGGAGCTAGCTAAGGCCACCTTTCCCAAAGGAAACAAGTCTATTGATGACCTCTTGAGTAAGCAGAGGTCAAATAGTGAGAAAGGGGGCATTGGCTTTGTCTCCAAAGACAAGAAGAAGAAGAACAAGAAGAAGAAGGCCAAGCCTGCATAAGAAAAAGATAAGGTCATTGTGGGTAGTAAGACCACGAATGGCAAAACTATGTCTCATGATGACTTTGCGGGAAGTGCTAACCCCCACTATGTTTTAATGCGTGATTATTATGGTGATGTGTATGCATAATATGTTGGCCCATTTGATGGTTATATTTCTTGGTCTATTTGGTTTCCCAAGACCCTTGCTGCTAACAAAAGAGGACCCATTGAAAAATGGGTACCTAAAAACTAGTTTGATCTTTTGTGGACCTATGCTTCCGGAGGGTCAAAATGGTTGCTTCATAGTGGATGCACAAGTCATATGACCGGAAGCGCAACTAGTTTCAAGGAGTTGAGACCAAATGTTGATCAAATATCCGTGACATATGCCGACAAGTCAAAGTCTAAGGTAATGGGTTTAAAAAAAGTTGTGGTTGCACACGATATCACTCTTATGGACGTCATGCTTGTTGAGACCCTTGGCTATAATTTACTTTTAGTCCATGCGCTTGGAAAGATGGGTTTTGCCGCCTTTATTGATAATGATATTGTGATCCTCATGTGGGGCAAGTCTCTAAAGGTCGCTTTCGTTGGGTACGTCGAAAATGACTTGTATGTGGTGGACTTTTCGGGGAAAACCACTACAAGTGCGATGTGCCTATTTGGAAAGGCCGATGTGGGTTGGTTATGGCATCGCCGTCTAGCCCATGTCAACATGAGAACTTTGCAAAGCCTCCACAAGGATGGTCATATTGTTGGACTGAAATAAAATGTTTGCTCTACCAAAGATCATGTTTGCAGGGCATGTGTTGAAGGAAAAAATGCATGATTCTCCCAACAAGCCAAAGAACTACATCAAGTCCAAGAGGATCTTGGAGCTCCTTCGTGTGGATCTCTTTGGTCCCCCATCTCATGCAAGCCTTGGTGGGAAGAAATATTGCTTGGTGATTATTGATGACTGCTCAATATAGACTTGGGTATATTTCTTCAAGCTGAAGAGTGAGACCCAAGAAAACTTCATTGACTTCATCAACATGGCCCAACATCAACACAATGTCCCAGTATTAACAATAAGAAGTGACAATGGTACCGAGTTCAAGAACTACACATTGAATGGATTTCTTAGTGATGGGGGAATAAAACATCAATATTCTGTGGCATATACCCCTCAACAAAATGGTGTAGCTGAGAGGAAGAACAGGACTCTTATTTATATGGAAAGGACCATGTTGGCGGAGTTTAAATCTCCATACAATTTTTGGGCGGAAGCAATCTCCACCGCATGCCATACATCAAACCGTCTCTACCTCCATAAAGAATTGATCAAGACTCCATATGAAATTCTTACTAGTAACAAGCCCAACATTTCATACTTCTGGGTGTTCGGTTGTAAGTGTTTCTATCGCATTAAGGGTGTTCATTTGTCCAAATTTGATTCCAAAGCATTAGAGGGTATTTTGTCGGTTATGGTCTCGAATGCCACGCTTATAGAATCTATGACAAGCTCTCCGGAGTTGTCATAGAATCTTGTAGTGTGTTTTTTGAAGAATATGATGGTCCCCCAGGGGGGCGTGTTGATGTCTGTGATGTAGATGATGAAATGCCTCAGGATGCCATAGGAAGAATGGGTGCGGGATTCATCCGCCCTGTTGAGGAACCCCTGATGGCGGATCGAGAAGAACTATACTCTACTCAAGTGGAGCCCTCATCTTCACAACATCAACAAGCTTCTATCGAAGAGGACACTAACCCAAGCCAAAGACAAGATGTGGACCCTCAACCAGTTGTTCAGGAAGAAACCTCTAGCCAGGAGGTGCTTGAGTCTCCTTTTGCCAGAATGTCCAGCGGTACTAAGTCTATTACACAAGGAAGATGTGTAGAAACTGCAATAAGGGAAGCCCAACGCCTATCTAGAAGTATGCCTGATCAAGACCAAGGTTAATCTTTTCCCCTTGAAGAAGAGAATGATTCCAATGATGATCAAGGTCAAGCTAATGGTCAAGACGAGGACCAAAATGATGAAGTTATCCCCACAAGAAACAACAAGGAGATCGAAACTCATCGCCAAGCTAGAATGGATAGAATATTGTAATTCAGAGACCACACTCTTGAGAATGTGGTAGGATATCTAAGAAGAGGATATCCACTCGAGCTCAACTGAAGAACTTTGGTGAGCACCAAGCACACATTTCCATGGTGGAACCAAACAAAGTTTGGGAAGCTCTTGAAGATTCAGATTGGTTGGATGCAATGCATAAAGAGTTCAACAACTTTGAGAGAAACAAAGTATGGAAGTTAGTTGAAAAGCCAAAAGATTGCCGTAATGTTATAGGCACCAAGTGGATATTCAAGAACAAGAAAGATGCACATGGAATTATTGTGAGGAACAAGGCAAGATTGGTTGCACAAGGGTTCTCTCAAATTGAAGGCATTGACTATGGAGAGACATATGCACACGTGGCTCGCCTTGAGTCCATCCGTATCCTTCTTTCTTATGCGGCACATCATAACTTTAAATTACAACAGATGGATGTAGAAAGTGCATTCCTTAATGGTCCATTGCATGAGTTGGTATATGTAAAGCAACCCCCAGGGTTTGAGGATCCCAAGTTCCCAAACCACATCTATAAACTTGATAAGGTGCTATATGGTCTCAAACAAGCCCCACACACATGGTATGAGCACCTTAGAGATTTGTTGTTACACCGTGGGTTTGAGGTTGGGAAAATCGATCCCACTCTTTTTACTAAGAAGGTCAATTGGGAGCTTTTTGTATGCCAAATATATGTTGATGATATTATCTTTGGATCATCTAACAAAGATTTTACTGATGAATTATCAAAGCTTATGACTAATAGGTTCCGGATGTCTATGATGGGAGAATTGAGGGTATTTCTTGGCTTTGAGATCAAGCAAGTAAGTGGAGGGACATTCTTCAACCAAACCAAGTATACTCAAGATATGCTCAAGAGGTTCAACATGAAAGATCTAAATGGAGCTCCCACTCCCATGGCAACAAAGACCCATCTTGAACTAAACCCAAATGGTAAAGATGTGGATCAAAAGGTATACCGGTCCATGATTGGTTCTTTGCTTTACCTTTGTGCATCTAGACCCAATATTGTGTCGAGTGTAGGAGTGTGTGCAAGATATCAAGCGGATCCTAAAGAAAGCCATTTGATGGCGGTCAAGAGAATCTTTCGATATTTGGTTCATACTCCAAACTATGGTATTTGGTATCCTAGGGGCTCAACTTTATCTCTTCGTGGATACACGGATTCGGATTGGGCTAGTGACAAGGATGGTAGAAATCAACCTCCGGGGCTTGCCAATTCCTTGGGAGGTCCTTGGTGTGTTGGTCTTCTAAGAAGCAAAATTATATATCTCTCTCCACCGTCGAAGCCGAGTATATGGCAGCTGCTAGTGCTTGTACTCAATTGCTATGGATGAGGCAAACTTTAAAGGAATACAGTGTCCATTGTGACAAAGTGCCTCTTCTATGTGACAATGAAAGTGCTATCAAGATTGTCTATAACCAAGTGGATCATACAAGGACAAAGCATATTGAGATTTGTCATCACTTCATTAGAGATCATGTTGCTCGAGGTGATATTGAGCTATCCTATGTGTCAACCAAAGACCAACTTGCCGACATTTTCAGAAAGCCACTTGATGAAGTAAGGTTTTGTTATTTGAGGAATGAGCTAAATATCGTAGATTCCAGGAGCTTGACTTGATCCCCTTGCATACTCACCTATGTCTTGACTCTTACTTGGTTTAGGTGCAGGCATGGAGATAGGGGGAGTGTGGTCCTAATACATTGGACTATCCCTCCCCCTATAATGCCAACATTAAGAAATTCAATTATCTTAATATCATTTTGTGATATGTGAGCTTCATTGATGAGTAGTGGCTATGAACCCAAGGATATTTCTTCGTGGTGTCATGCCACAAACTCTTACATGGTGGCCTCGGCCACCGCCCCTTCTCTACGAAGGATTGGTTCTTGGTTTTCGCTTTTAAGTGATCTAAGTTTCACATGGCCATTTTTATTGATGTTCGATGTCTTTCTGTTCTTCACAGTGTGAAATATTAACCTAAGCCTGTCCCCATCCCCAGAAAACATTCTTTCCAACATATATGTCCCCAAAACTTGAATCTAGTAGTTTTTGGTCGAAGAGGACCAGAGTCTCCGGTGCAGACCGGAGTCTCCGGTCTGGGAGCTTTTCGGGCTGTGACTTAAGGGGGCCGGGGTGAGAGAGTCACTTAGACTGCTTCTTCCACCCGACCCTCACCCTCACAAACCTCCTCCTCTTCCAAAACTGATGTTTTGAGGCCGATTTGCCACCGAGATCTGTCGTGCCGCCGGCCAACACCACCCTCTCCACCATTGGGACCTTCCCCTCCGGTGGAATCTCCCCAATGGACAGATCTGGTACAGTTTCCTCTCACCATGAACCTAGGGTTCATCCCCTTTGTTTATTTTGAGTTTTGTACTAGTTTGTCCCTTGGAACAACATGCCTGCATACCCTACTTCACACTAGCATTGTATCTTTGCCCTATCTGCTGGAATCACTCTCACCTGATGTTTCCCGTGCAAATCGAAATCTCCAGACCGGAGATTCCGGTTGGTAGGTCTGGAGACTCCGGTCCAGGCCGGAGACTCCGGTCTGGCTGACCGAAAACTCTGGTCCAGGCCGGAGATTCTGGTGTTGCACTCTGGAGACTCCGGTGTAGATTGCCTCCAGCACATCCGGCATAGCTATGAGGTTCTTGTGCCTATCTCCTAGACATATACGCTTACCCCCATGCTTCCCCCTTCTTTCTCTGTTCACAGGTGGCTCTGGGTCTCGTCGTGGTCGCACCAAGGCCAAGTTCAAAAGAGCGAACCCTCAATTTGATGAAGAGGCTGGGCAGTATATCATTCCACCATCCAACCGCAGGCAACAGATCAGAGATGCTGAGTATATGAGGAAGAACCGAGAACGGATTGAGGAGGAGAAACGGGCCAAGAGGGCCAAGTATGACAATTTGCACTCTCTTGCTCACATGTCCAAGAAGGAGTTCCGAGAGCTTCGGAAGACTAATTTCTATGAGCTGCCAAGGACTAGTGAGGATCCTTGTTGTTGGAGGAGGAACAGAAGGTATTTATGACTGATGTCTGCCGCAAGCTCACCAAGTCCCTAGTTTGTCCACAGAGGTACATGGAACTTGAGTACATGCGTGCCAAGAATTACTTTGCAGATGCTGTGTGGATCACAGAAAAGCTTGGGCTGCATAATCTCATGGAGCTCCGAGAAGATTATAGCATTCCCCTTGTCCAACAATTCTATGCTACTGTGGTGTTTGGGACTAATCAAGCAAGGACCATGACCTGGATGTTAGGCGATGTTCGCTGCACAGCTACTTTCTTTGACTTTGCCGGGCTCATCAATGAGACCTTTTAGGGTGTGGCTGTTCGTACGGGACATCGTATGCATGATGCTGCTCTTGGAGAGAGCAAGAACAAGTTGGCTCCTCTCTATGACAGGGATGCTATTGTCGGTGAGGCTAAGGGCCTCAAACCTCTATACAACATGTTGCTCTGAATGTTCCACCACAGTATCTCTCCTAGTGCTGGCAATATGATGCCATTAGATGTGGGCTTGTCAACCTTCTTCAACATGCTCATAAGATATATCTTGTCGGTCCTAATTCTGATGGGTTTTCTATTGATGTGATGGATTACATTTTTTAGGAGATGCACCATGCTATTCTCTATAGGAAATCTCCACCATATTCTCCTCTTGTTATGAGGCTTATCAACACTCAGTCTCATGGTTCACCACTCGCTCTTCCTCCCAACCTTACAGAACATGCTTTGGTCTCTCTTTAGAAGAAAGAGAAGATGGTGACTAGACAGCCGTTTGAGAGTGAGGATGAGGAGATCTTTGAGGCTGAGCGTGCCCCTACCCCTCCTAGGGGCTCCAGGAGGAAGAATGCCTCCAATGTTCCCATGCCTCCCGTTACACGTGAGGTTGTCAAGGAGAAAATCAAGAAGGCATCCTTTTGGGAGAAGACCCTTTATTGCATGAATGTTGACATTCGTAAGGGACAACATGATGCCTACAAGAGCAACCGCAAGATTGAAAAACTTCTCAAAGAAATCAAGGCTCAAGGTGAGGAAGAAGAGGAAGGTGAGTCATAGTACGATGATGAACATGGTGCTGAAACTTCCGCAGAGTCTGATCACACACTTTCCTTTGGGGCGTGGAATGCCATGAATGCAAGGATAGTTGACTAGCAGACCTTCTCTAAGGTTACTTATGGTTTTGCACCTCAGGGCACCTCCTCTTCTTGCCCTCACGGCAAAGGGCCACAGTCTTCTGTTGCTGATGATGATTATGATCAGGATGAGGATGAGGATGTTGACAACGACGATGATTCCGAGTGATCCTCTTTGGGACGATAGCTGACACTTTTTCCTTTTCGGTGTTTCGATGACAAAGGGGTAGAAGTTGTCCATTAGGAGCATCGGGATTTGCATGGGTTGGGCTGTATCTTTTTTTCGAACATTTGCTTTCATTTGGTTCGTGTGAGACTTATTTGGCATATGTGATTGCTATGTGTGGACATATCTATGCCCGTTCTTTATTGTAATATCTATACCTGGAAGATCTATGCTTGTATCAGTTGTTTATCTTGCTGCACATCGTCAGGGGGAGCATAACTATACATTATCACAAATTCCATGCAAAATCTCGTGTTGTCATCGAACACCAAAAAGGGGGAGATTGAAACGACATTTATTCTCCTAATCTATTTTGGTGTTCGTTAACAACACAAGGTACATTTTACTGTGTGTTAATGTCTAGGGTTAAACCATTGAAAAGGGAAAACGTCTGAATGTTGTGGGAAAACTCATGGCCAAATCTATGATTACCTGAAGACTTCAGACTGGAGTCTCCGGTGTGTAGACACCAGAGTCTTCGGTGTGGTCCGGAGTTTCCCCAGGAATTCCCGGTGTGCAGTCAGGTCTTGTCCCAGGGTTTCTCTGTGTGCGGTCCGGAGTTTGACCGGATATAAGCCGAAATCTCCGGTGTGTCTCCTCAGGCCGGAGTTTCCAGTGTGGACACACCGGAGTCTCCGGTGTCTCTGGTCTGGAGTTACGGCTAGAGTCTCCGGAGTGGACGCCAAGCTTCTGCCAAAACCAACCAGAGTAGTGGTCCGGAGATGGACCGGAAGTGGGGTGGAGTTTCCGGTCTGGACCGGAGTCTCCGGTCTGCTAGACCGGAGTCTCCAGTGTGATTGGTCCCCAACGGTCAGAAACGGTTCACAATGTGTGGCCTATAAATAGGGGACCTCATCCCCTTCCTTTAGTTGCTCGTTCCAGAAAAGCAAGACCACACCATTAGAGCCACCAAAACTCCAAGATCTCTTCATCCAACCACCCAAAGTCGTTGATATTTGGGGAATCGGAGGATGAGGCGTCAATCTATAGCTTCACCAAAAGAGATCTTCATTTCCCCCTCATTCACTTGAGGGCCCCTTGCTCTAGGGTTTCATTGGAAACCCTAAGCCTTGTTTTGGCTGATTTGATTCTTACTAGCTTGTCTTTGATTGTTTGACAGCTAGCCTATATTCGGGAGACTCGAATTAGGTTGTGGATATGTGCCTCGAACTTGTTATAAAGGTGCCAGCTTCCACCTCGAAGGTTGCCATATAGTGGAATAGGTGAATCGAACCCGTTGGGGTGAGGTTCATCGGAGAACAAGGGAGGCCTCTCGTGGCGGTGGTGGTTTGAAACCACCCCCTCTCCAAACGTAGATGTACTTCCCCTCAAAAGGAAGGAACTACGGGAAACAAATCCTTGTGTCTCCGCGTGCTCCACTTTGGTTACTTCTATCCTGACCGCACTTTACTTATCTCAATCTTGCTTAGTGTTTTTACGAGATTGACATATAGGTAAATTCACCATAGTTGCATGATCTAGAGAATTTACCTTTTGTGACAAACCCTAACTTGAAAAAAATAAAATTTTAAGTAGCACCTATTCACCCCCCTCTAGGTGCCCATACGATCCTTTCAGGTGAACCAGTGTGACAGAAGCAGTTGCATCACCGCACCCAACTTGAGTGTGTGTGGATCATCAAGGTGTGGTTTTTGAGACTACATAACACAAATGGATTGACCTCTACGGACTCCATTTGTGTCAAACAACCATGGTGGTCAGAAAGCCCAGAGAGCCCCTAGAATATGCAACTACCACATGGAGATGGTTCAATCAGTGTGACAGAAGCAGTTGCATCACCACACCCAACTTGAGTGTGTGTGGATCATCAAGGTGTGGCTTTTGAGACTATATAACACAAATGCATTGATCTCTAGGGACTCCATTTGTGTCAAACAACCATGTTGGTCAAAAATCCCAGCGAGCCCCTAGAATATATGCAACTGCCACATGGAGATGGTGAACCAGTGTGACAGAAGCAATTGCATCACCACACCCAACTGGAGTGTGTGTGGGTCATCAATGTGTGGTTTTTGAGACTATATAACACAAATACATTGTTCTATAGGGACTCCATTTGTGCCAAACAACAATGGTGGACAGAAAGCCCAGAGAGCCCCTAGAATATGCAACTGCCACATGGAGATGGTGAACCTGCAGTGTGACAGAAATAGTTGCATCACCACACCCAACTAGAGTGTGTGGATTATCAAGGTGTGGTTTTTGAGACTACATAACACAAATACATTGATCTCTAGGGACTCCATTTGTGTCAAACAACCATGGTGGTCAGAAAGCCCAGAGAACCCCTAGAATATGCAACTGCCACATGGAGATGGGTGAACTAGTGTGACAGAAGCAGTTGCATCACCACACCCAACTGGAGTGTGTGTGGGTCATCAAGGTGTGGTTTTTGAGACAATATAACACAAATGCATTGATCTATAGGGACTCCATTTGTATCAGACAACCATGGTGGACAGAAAGCCCAGAGAGCCCCTAGAATGTGCAACTGCCACATGGAGATGGTGAACCTGTAGTGTTACAGAAGCAGTTGCATCACCACACCCAACTGGAGTGTGTGTGGATCATAAAGGTGTGGCTATTGAGACTATATAACAAAAATGCATTGATCTCTAGGGACTCCATTTGTGTCAAACAACTATGTTGGTCAGAAAACCTAGAGAGCGCCTAGAATATATGCAACTGCCACATGGAGATGGTGAACCAGTGTGACAGAAGCAGTTGCATCACCACACCCAACTTGAGTGTGTGTGGATCATCAAGGTGTGGTTTTTGAGACTATATAACACAAATGCATTGATCTCTAGGGACTCCATTTGTGTCATACAACCATGTTGGACAAAAAGCCCAGAGATCCCCTAGAATATATGAAACTGCCACATGGAGATGGTGAACTAGTGTGACAGAAGAAGTTGCATCACTACACCCAACTTGAGTGTGTGTGGATCATCAAGGTGTGGTTCTTGAGACTATATAACACAAATGCATTGATCTCTAGGGACTCCATTTGTGTCATACAACCATGGTGGACAGAAAGCCCAGAGAGCTCCTAGAATATATGCAACTGCCACTTGGAGATGGGTGAACCAGTGTGATAGAAGCAATTGCATCACCGCACCCAACTTGAGTGTGTGTGGATCATCAAGGTGTGGTTTTTGAGACTATATAACACAAATGCATTTATCTATAGGGACTCCATTTGTGTCAAACAACCATGTTGGATAGAAAGCCCAGAGAGCCCCTAGAATATGCATCTGCCACATAGAGATGGTGAACCTGTAGTGTGACAGAAGCAATTGCATCACCGCACCCAAGTTGAGTGTCTGTGGATCATCAAGGTGTGGCTTTTGAGACTATATAACACAAATGCATTGATCTCTAGGGACTCCATTTGTGTCAAACAACCATGGTGGTCAGAAAGCCCAGAGAGCCCCTAGAATATATGCAACTGCCACATGGAGATGGTGAACCAGTGTGACAGAAGTTGTTGCATCACCACACCCAACTAGAGTGTGTGTGGATCATCAAGGTGTGGCTTTTGAGACTATATAACACATGCATTGATCTATAATAAAACTGAAAAATCCAGTGTGGCAAATAATAAAATCCCCCGTGTGGGACCCACTCGTCATGCTGCTGCTCGCTTAACCCTCCCTAATCCCCACCAATTTGCACACATTCGCTCTGCCCAGCGACCACCAAATCCCCTCCCTCCCTGGCAACCACCAAATCCCCCCTCCCCGGCAACGGCGGCGGCAACGACGGTTGTAGGATCACGTGTAAGGCTCCTCGAACTATGTCCACGCATCTCTACTACTGCACTTCTGTGTTTGATCACCGGCGACGTGCGTTGGTAATGTTGTGGTCGATCTAAGTCACCGCGTCTGTGCTCTAGGTCACCGGCGACGGGTCTAGGTCCCAGGTAAACACTCGATCTTGGTCCAGGCCCCAGGTAAGCACTCGATCTAGGTCTAGGCCCCAGGGAAACACACGATCTAGGTCTAGGCCCCAGGTAGGATGAACTGTGAGGATTGTAGGTTCGGCATTAAGGCTAGGGAGATACATGCGCAGGTTCTAAAATTGTTCCTACTAGCACTAACTATACACATCGCATCCCCATTCTATCGTAGTAATAGTTGTCCTCAGACTTATTAATAATCTTTAGATGGACCACACGGTGTTGAACCCCAAAAATTTGGAAGTTATTGCGCAAAACATCATGGCAACGACCCTGAGAAATTGCAAGCGCCGGCACAATGTTCCATCTTATGACAAGGTGAAGCAACCTGTAGCCAAGGAAGCTGAGAAACCGAGGGACCTTACTAGAGGTTAGAGTCATTGACATTGGCTTAAAGTAACAGTCATTCTTATGCCGCTATAGATTATTTTCTAATATATTATTTCTAGGTCCATCGATGAAGGGCAGGGAGGACTTCGACGATTACCACGTGTTTGGAAACGACATGGAATTGACTTCAAACCAAGCTGCGTATCTCAGAGCAATTTCAGGACACAAGCCACCTATACTGCACTATGTGTGTAAGATGAAAAAGTCAAATGTCATCCCTAGGAAGGCCAAGATGGTAAACTTCTGAGATTTGACTCTTTAATGGCATGTTTGTTTCAAAGGAATAAATCCTACAAAATGCCTATGCATAACTTTCCTACACTACAATCCTATAGGATTTCAAACAAGAGGTGAGACCTCTTGGAAAGATTCCTACGTCTTTATGACAACTATGACATATACCTAAACCCTATAAAATTACCTGCATTTTTCCTACGGTGAATTTTTCAAACAGCTTATCTTACCGATTCCTACATTTTTCATTCCTGTAGGATGCTTAGTGTCAGGTTATTCTATTCCTGCACTTTTCCTATCCCAGTGTTTTACAAATCCTTTGAACCAAATGATCCCTAAATCTACTTATGCACATTGAACTATACTTCAGCAACTAACTTTATTCTTCACATCCAGTACTTTTCAGCTAGGTACAGCAATGCCCACCTCAACAGGTATCTGCTGTTGGAGATTCCTGTCATATTCATAGATCATGTAGGACGTAAGCATGTTCAGTTCATCCAAGGCAGGAATGATGTTGCCCAAATGACAAGCAACTGGTCAAAGGTTGTCGAGGCTGCTCGAATCAAAAAAGGGGATTTGATCGTCTTCACCTTATTTGAGGAGCTCATGTCTGGCTTCAGGTGTCATGTTGGTTGCATGAAATGAGGGCACATAGTACCTGGTTATGCAGGTTGGATTCATGTGAACTCGTAGTCATTTTCGAACTAAATGTGAACCTACAGGTCGTGTACTTGGTTTGGAACTCTTTGTGATTCTGGTTCTCTAGTTGGTTTGGAACTATATGTCAACCATGTTCTCTATATATTTGTAAGATTGTGTTCTATCTCCATGTTGCTATGTGTTGTGTTGATTGTTGCTGTAGTTTCCTATACTTTCACATTTTGCTTCTTCGTGTGATCGACAACATGTGTAAAAGAAATATGAAGTAGTGTTATGTTTGAAACGTAGTTGTCTTGTCCAGCTATTGTGGCTTTTAGTCAAAACATCAGTTTATTTTTTAAAGGACTACTGATTTAGGACATTCTTATAATAATGGAAAAATAGTAGATCTGTCAAAATAGAGTCCGCTGGTCCAGTGGTTACGGACCCTCTACCAATGAGTGTGCTCGCGAGTTTGAACCCTGGTTAGGGTACTCTGGTTTTTATGCCATCTTTAATTTATACCAGATGGACCGACAGCTGGGCCTGGCTAACCCTCTGAGAACAACCTATTAAATCCTGCCATTCGAACCAAGCTGACAGGTGGGGTGTAGGCACGGATGGTCCGATCATAAAAAAAACAGTCAACCAAAGGCCCTTGACGAATTCCATGACGATTTTATGTGGGACGAAATGCCGAACTGGGCTTGAGGGCCTGGGTCGAAATCCGCGATGAATTTTTGTCGAAGAAAATCTTTGATGTCATGGATACCCGGGCTGGAGGCCCTTTGAGTGTGTCGCGACGAATTGGCCCAGAACATCGGGCATCTATGACGGTTTTATGGCGTGTCATGAATAAAACGTCATGAATCATCTAGACTCTCATAGTGAGAATGATATAGCTTTACGTGTGTCAAACTTCATGGGATGCCAACAGCTCCGTTGGCCTACGAATGATCTTCATGGAGGAAACTCCTAGATTTCGGCTATGAGTTGATTAAACACTTGTAGCAGCAATGCTATAGTGGGTAAGATTCTTGGCACTCCCAGGTAGCTGTAATCATGATGGAATCACCGTTATGAGAAATCATTATGCAAAAGGAACAAAAACCTTAGTGATGCCATGAGTGTCCATCACAGCCTGATAAACTAATAAAAAAATCTTTTGCATGCTCTCAATTACTTAAAAACTGAAATTCTTGAAGGACAATGAATAGAAAAGTAGTGCTTGAAAAGTCTTGATTTATTGATATGGGAGAATTGAGATATTCTAGTGTATATGCTTTCATGACAACTCTCACACTCTTAATTTACATGATTATGCTTTATTTATTTCAAAGCCAAGCCTATGAGTTGATTACATGATATGGAATAAAGTTTACTCCTTTTGAATCATCCATGCTAACAATAATTTTGCTGCACTATAAGGATGCATAAAACCCGTATGATATGCTTGCCATTACTCTATCTATACTAAAGTTTTTCCGATTTATGAAGTGGAGGAAACATAATTCTACCAATCATGAGTAAGATCACCATATCGTTATTTCAGTTTAAATGCTGAGTTCCTTTTTGGTTTTTGGTTTTCTTGCTCGGGGACGATCAAGTTTAAGCTTGGGGAGGTTGATGGCTCTGAAATATAGCCATCTACGTCCACATTTAAACTGGATATTATTCATAATTTTGATGAAATATCTCTCTAAACCCTGCCACTAATGCTAATATTCAGAGGGGTATGCAATCCTTTCTTTTATATTTTTCCTGCGCATATAATGTCGTTTAAAGGAGGGAATCACTACATTAAAGTCAAAGATATGAGATTTCTAAGAACTAGAAGAAACCAGGAGCTGTAAGACGGAGGCAGACGCTTTAATGACCAACTATACGACCGGAGCAAAAATTCCGGCCGTATAGCTCCGGTCGTATAGTTGGCGCCACCACCGTTAGGTCAAGCAGAACAACTTTCGTGAAGGGACCCCTATATAAAGAAGCCTCGAGCGACGAGAAAACATGCTAGATCTCGCCAAAAGTCTCTGCCACAGATCACCAGCCACCTCCAGATCTCAAAACCCTTCTCCATCTTCATAGTCATATTCCACCACTTGTAATAGTAGATCTCTTCTTCGATTGGCGACATTGTAAGACTATTGCTATCAATCTTATGATTTTCATTACAATGTTTGTGATTGTTGATCTCATCTCTATGTATGTAATTCTCGTTGGGCTAAGGGCTTTGGCCTAGCCATGTAGAAATTGTGCATGTTATTTATATAGATGGGATCATGTATTAGTTTCTATGACATGATGATTATTGTATCTTCTCTTGCCTCAATCCAAGGACTTGTTAGGTACCCAAGACCCCGATGGTTGATCCAGGTATAGGGAGTATGAGTAATGACTGATCTATAGGTTGGGAACCCCAGTGACAGAAGGGGTAGTACGGCTATATGTGAGGGATTTACTTGGGACTAACAGTGACATCACTATGCATATCATTAGTTCTCTTTCTTCTATGGATGAGACTAGTAGGTTATTGCTATAAGCGGTTGCGGAGGCAATAGAAATTATGGATACACTACCCACATATAATTTATCTTGCTCTAACAAGTACATGCATACTTTATTTCTATCTTTTATTCCCATCAGATGTTTTGCACAGCTACAGGTGAAACCAAACGCCCTAGGCCCCTCTCTCTCCATCATCGACAACAACAAAAAGACGCAAGCTATTGGTCTGGTAAAAACACAAAAGGAATTCTAAAACTCCTGAAGGTCCATTAAAGTAACTTCACTACGCATTCGCTTCCCGAGGATTTGATAACCTAGGTCTACTAGGTCAAAATAAGCTACACTACATCCATAATCCGGATCGAAGGTATCAATATTCAAAGTGAAATAAAGTATTGGTCTCCTAAAAGTTTTTTCTGAGATGTTTTTATGTACCATCTTATTTCCGAATGATCATGCCATAGTCAAAAATCCCAGAATACTTGAAAGTACTATAAGCTCATGTTTGTTCTGGTTAGATTTCCGATTCTAAAAATGCCACCTTCGGGTATAAGACTAGATTTTCTAAGTCTATACTTGGGTTTTTGTCTATTTGCTGGATGCGGGTATTTTCCGAGTAGTGAATTGTTGGTACTAGAAGTCGGCTTTGATTCCGGGTTTAAACTGGTTTAGCAATTGAGCTCTGTTGCCCAGCAAAGTTTCGATGCCGAAGGTTTGTTGGCTCATGAAAGGGACGAGGCGGAAAGCCAGATAAACGATAAGTGTAGACAAAATAAGTGCTTAAGTATTTTTCGAGCACAACAAATAAAAAATCCAAAAGTGCTAAAAGAGTAAATCATAAGTTCTTACAATCTTAGAACCAGCAAAATAATATCCTACTTATTACAATCAGATTGTTTTTTAGAATAACACATTGTTTTTCTATACATTCTATGATGCAGGTGGAGACGAAGTAGTTGCTCGCTCACCGGAAACATCACCCGTATCACCTCGATATATTTATGAGACGAGTATGTCAGACTCAGTTTGCTCGTCGTTCTCAGAAGCTTCATCAAATTCTTCTCTTGGGGGTAGTGGCACTTCAATGGGCGTGAAGAACGGCTCATCATAGCTGGTTAGCTCGGTCACACGAGAAGCGTATCTAGCACGAGCATCCCAGATCTCTTTGATGTTTTGTGGCTTGCCATCTTCATCAACAGTCGAATAACCCTTGGCAACTTGCCATATTTCCATGCTTCCATGGTGGCTCATTACCATTGTTAGGGCATTTTGTGTCGTTGTGCATGCATACGACATGTTCCAATCCTTGACAAGCTTGGGCATATCCTTCGCCTTGTCTCGTAGCTCAAAGGCTGACATTGAGTTCAAGCCGGAGAGCTAGAAGGATTCATCAATTTCCTCCAAAGATTGGCGGAAGTCGTGGATCAGGTCCCCAACAGCGACAAGCCGGCTGGTACGAGACTCGGATGAAGAGGCATCAAGATTGCTGAGAGGACCTGAAGATAAGCGAACAATGTCAATGATATATCCGAGTATACATAGTTAGTAAAACAATAACTTAGAGACAACAAACTTACCAAAGATAGCATCATCTACTTTGGTCTTCTCCTCACGAAGACTTCGGAGTTCATTCCGAAGAGCTTTGGAGGTATCCTTCTCCCTATCCAAAGCATTTTGCAAGTCCAAAATTGTTTTTTCTTGTTTGGCTATGGTGCGGTCACGCGCCTCAGTAGCGTGATTGCTGTATTCAAGGACACTGGCGATGTTGGTCTCATGATCTACTTTGAGTTTTTCTAGCTCAACACGCAAGTAAGCATTCTCCACCTCTAAGACTTTATAATCTTCGGCTCGCTCAATCATTTTGCAAGACTGTTTCACAAGTTCTAGAAATAACAAGAAAATGAGGTCGAATAAATATTCGGCTATGGTTCAAAAAATAGACTATCAAAGTGAAGCCCGAAATGCTTACCTTCCGCTTCATCCTTTGCAACTTTAAGTTGCGCATTTTCAAGTGGGAGAGATCTAATCTCTCTCTGTTTATTGCAAATATTCTTCAACAAATCCTGGTTATAAGCATTAACTTTCTGTAAGTTAGAATGTTAACCAGAGTCAGAAATCTACTAAGACTCGGGCTAATATTTTAACTAACTTAAATATCAGCTCGAGCCTTGGGGGGCTATATTGGTTCATTCTTTGGCATCCTATAAAAGCATAAATTCTGATTCCTATCCAACTTCATTTTTGGGGGCTAGAGGATATGATATGAAATATAATAAAAAGAGTCGGATTATGACTTACATAATGCTCATGAGTCAATTTGTTGAGGCTCATGTTCACCTCAGAAGAAACCTTCTCAGCGAGAGTTAGAGGAATCATTGGTTGTGGTGGGGCCACGCCAGCCTTCAACTTCTCGCCATGAAGATGAACTTGGTCAATAAGATCGATGAGTTTGACGTCCTCGGCTTCTTGCGCCTCCTCCTCCGTTGTGATATTCCGAGTCTCCAAGCAATGGATAGCCAGCTTCTGGATCTATTCTATGCTCTTCCGAGTAAGGCCAAGTTTGGCAATACCCAGATTCTACAGAAGGTTCTCCGTGAAGGTATCAACCGAGGGATCATTACCCTTTGCGGGATCACCCTTATCAAGTCCCGAATCACCCATGGTGACGTCGGTCTATGAACCAAGGTTCGATGGATCTGAAGAATGAGTTGAACATCTTCAACATGTGGAGAGGAGGTACCCTTCGGTGCTAATAATGGCCTTGGGGTAGGCGTCGGAAGCGGGGCAACATGTGAAACCAGAGTCAACTTCTGTTGGCGCAAAGTCTTCCCCGATTTTCCTTTTCCCTTGCCCTTGGAAATTGTTTTAGCCCTGGATGGTAACATAGTAAGATCATTGCAATTCAGGAAGAATACGAGTTAATATACAGAACCTTGTAAGGAAGTTTACCTCTTTACAACATGCACTTTTGGAGTGCCCACAATGACAGTAAGAGTTTTGCGCTTCCGGTTAAGCGCCTCCAGCAATAATTCAAGATCTTCATCCTCCTAAGGAACCGAATCCTCAGGCGGATATCCCTCCATAGGGGCAAGCTCTGACTCGGGGAGGTCAGCAAGCTGAAAGACAGAATACCCCAGTATTGCAAATAAATAACAAAGTATAGATGAGAAAATCATTGAGTATAAAAGAATCAATTGGAAAACTTACTGGTGTCAAAGGTTTGTCAGTAGTGTACATATCTAGAGAGATGTCTGGAATCTTCTTCACAACCCGCTCCTTGATCAACCATTTAATCCGGGTCTCATAATCCTTGTCTAGGATGGGGAGCGGGTTGATCCTTAGGCTGCCATTCTTGCTCTTGGTGATTATGTGCATGAGCCGATGATACATTGCAAATGTATCTATAATTTTTGATGTTCCATGCTTGGTTTTATCCACTTTCTTGTGTTTTGTTCCAACTTTGGAGTACTTTTCATATGATTTCTTGGACTAACCTATTAACAAGAGCCACAGTGCCAGCTGCCTGTTTTCTGCTGTTTTTGGTTCCAGGAAAGTCAGAAAATGAATATTCTCGGAATTGGACGGGACAAAACCCAAAGTGCCTATTTTTCCGGATGTCATCAAGTGCCAGAATACGAGATGGAGAGGGGCCAGGGGGCCACCACACCACCTGGCCGCCAGGCCAGCCAGCGCCAGGTGGTGTGGCCGCTCGGCACCCTCGGCCTCTCCTTCCGCCTATATATTGCCCTCGAAGAAAAACCCTAAGTACCGATCAAAAATCTACGAAGAGTCTCAGAGTCAGCCATCTCCATCCCTAGATCAGGAGAGATCTGAAGCTCTTCCCAGCATCCTGCCGGAGGGGAGAGATCACCCTGGAGGCCTTCTTCATCACCATGCCTGCCTCTGGTGTGATACGTGAGTAGTTCATCCTTGGACTACGGATCCATGTAGTAGCTAGATGGCTGGTTCTCCTCCTTTGTGCTTTCATGTTTAGATCTTGTGAGCTCTGTTCATGATCAAGATCATCTATTTGTAATTCTGGATGTTGTGTTTGCGGGGATCCGATGGATATTGAGATGCTATTTCAGATTGATTATTGATTCTATCATGTCTTTGTTATTTGTGATCTTGCATGCTTTCTGTTGTTAGCAGCTATCTTGGCCAAGTAGATGCTAGCAACTCCAAGAGTTAGTATTTATGCTCGATAGTGGGTTCATGCCTCCGTAACTGGGAAGTGATGAAATCTCTAAGGTACTAGATGTGCTATTGCTACTAGGGAGAAAACAACAATCCTTTGTTCATAGAACAATCATATTGTTTACTTTACACGCAGTTCGTAAAGCAATAATCTGTTGCTTGCAACTTAATACTGGAGGGGGTTCGGATGATAACCTGAAGGTGGATTATTAGTCATAGATGCAGTTGGATTGCGGTCTATGTATAATGTTGTAATGCCCAATCAAGTCTCAAAGGAGTCAAGATGATTAGTATATGCATGTATTGCTTTCTCGGTGTTTGTCAATTGCCCCGCTGTAATTTGTTCACCCAGCATGTTATCTATCTTAAGAAGAGCCACCTCTAGTGAACTATGGATCCCGGTCCTTTTTCTTTACATACAATCTACAACTGTTTACTTCTTTGTGTTTACTTTATACAAACTATTACTTCTTTCCATTCGATACGTTTAATCCTTTGTTTTCTGCAAAACACGGTGAGATTGACAACCTCATCGCAAGTTGGGGACAAAGTTCTGTGGTTGTGTTGTGCAGGTCTCCACGTTGCTACTAGCACCGGTAGTGCGCCCTGCCAAAGCTCAGCTAGTAAAACCTTTGGGGTGTTTCCTTGCTCCTACTAGTTCGACTAAACCTTGGTTTCATAACTGAGGGAAACTTGCTGTTGTGCTCATCATACCTTCCTCTTGGGGTTCCCAACGAGCTCTACATCAACACCGCCATCAAGTGATTTTCTGGGCGCCATGCATTGTGCCATCAAGCGATTTTCTGGCGCCGTTGCCGGGGAGTCAAGGACATCTTCACAAGGGGAGTCCCTCATAGCCAATCTCTTTACTTTGTTGTTTTTGTTTTGCTTAGTTTCTTTTTGCTTTGTTTGCTTGTTTTGTTCTTCAAAAACACAAAAAACTTAGTTCTACTAGTTTGCTTTCTTATTTGAAAAACATAAAAAAATTAGTTCCTATCTTGAGTGCCACTATGTCTAGCCTTGCTCCAATCACTATGTCACTCGAGGAAATGATTTTCACTTTTAAACAAGGAATTTAGGAAAGTTTTAAGGAAGCTTGGTCTAGAATCTCCGATCTACATGAAAAACTGAGCCTAAAATGACTCAAAGCTTGTTCCTTAGAAGTTTTTACCTTGGGATTGCTCTTTGCTATAGATATGCTTTAGATGTTGTTGTGGGAGGAGATTTCCTCCAATGTAATGAGGATGATGCTATTAATGCTATAAAGAAATTGATCCTCACTTACAACATGCCTAGCCAAACTGATATTTCTTTCGCAAAAATATTTGCTAGGTTGAACACTCTTGAGGCTAGCACTACTAGCTTAGAAAATTGCTATAACACGCTTAGGGAGCATCACAATTATGTTCCAATAAACTCTGAACCATCAAAGTGGTTCCCTATAGTAAAGATTGAGATGAACACTGAAGCTTTTCAAGCTCGCTGTGATATCATGTCTGAATTTTGTCTTATGCCCAAAGATATTTATAAATCTCTGAATACTTGGGGGCTCACTGAAGGAGGAAAAGAAATATCTCTAGCTAATAATACTACCATATTACCTCTTGTAATAGCTGAAGGAGTGTCTACAAAGATCCTTGGGAAAACGATTTCTATTGATTATCTTGTTATTGAATGTGCAGGAAAAGGACAAATTACACTTGGAAGGTCCCTATTAGAACTCCTTGGAGCAATAATAGATGTGAGAAAGGGGACCATGCACCTTTCCTCTCCACCAAACAATCATATTTTCCCCAAGGTTAAGAATAGAAGTAAGAGAGGTAAGGGCAAGAAATTTGGTCTTAATGCTTCTTCACTTGAGAACACTTGATTTTTTCTTGCTTCTTATGCCTAACTTAAAGGCGTTAAAGAAAAGTACTTATTGGGAGATAACCCAAAAGTTTTAGATGAGTCTTGGAAGTTATTACCTATGTAATAACCTCTCTTTATTCTTTTTATTTGCTTTTTGTGCCAAGAGTAACCTCTAATGAGAGAGAAGTAATGATTGGGAAAGTTGTTGTCCCGAAACAGATTTCTGTGCTTCACCGTAAAAATTTGTGAGAGAGATCTGTATGTCGGATTGAGCTGTAATTGTTTGTGCTTCTGCCCCAGGTTGTTATCTAACTTTCTTTAGTTCAACACTTTTTGATTTGAGCAACAGAAGGTCTTCGAAAAAATTCATCTTTACCTGCTGGTCTGTTTTGACAGATTTCTGCCATTTTCTGCATTTGCTTCCTGATGGTTCCTTTTTGAGTTCTTTTGGGGAATTGACCTTTTTGAGGGAAGTGCTACAGTAGATAGTGTTCTAATGGAATTTTATTTGGTGTTATAACTGAACCTTAAGACTTATTTATCTTAAGTGAACTAATGTTGCTAATAAAGATTGTGTGAAGTTTTGTATGAAGGAAAAATTTCAGGTCTATGGAAGGAATGAGTAATGAGATGAAGAATGGACTAAAGCTCAAGCTTGGGGATGCCACGCGTGTCACCCCAAGAAATATCCAAGAAGTACAAGCGTCAAAGCTTGGGGATGCCCAAGACATCCCCTTCATCAATAAAAATTCTAGGTTTCTTCCAAACGCTTGATTTTTATTGTTTCATGCACAGTTGTGTTTTTCTTGGAGCGTCTTCTTTTTCATATTCGTTTTGGTTTTTCGTTTTCTTTTGTTTGCTTAGTTTTCTGAATAAATTGGTTGGACCCCCTCTTTCTTACATTGGTTTGCAAATAGTTTGGTTTGGTTTGGAAAAGAGTAGGAAAGTTCATGCTTATGTGGTAAAAAGAGCTTGTTGTTGACTGTGGCCTATGCTCTGTCATGCCATGCTTGATATTGTTTTGGTTGTATGCTTAGTATTCTTTGCTGTAGCATGACTTATTATAAACAATTGAGATTGCTTATTGTGGCTTGGATGAATCATGCGTTGTTTTAGCATATTAAAGCATAGTATAGTGGTATTCTCCTTTGATGCTTTATTTGGGTTGACTTGGCGCATGCTCACAACATGTTATGACTATCTCAAGTCACCATAGCCTTTATGATCCTTTAGTTTTCAACTTGTAGTATCACTTTATGCTTTGATCAATGATGTTTTGTCGCTCTGCATGATTATGGTCATTATTGCTCTCTTAGTTTGTCGCTCCCAGTCTTTTGCTAGCCTCCACAACCAAGTATGAGTTCCACTCATGCATCCAACTTCCTAAACCAAGTTATTCCAAAGAGTCCACCATACCTACCTACTAGCTTATGCTATTCCAAGTATATTCATGCTTTTGTTTA
Source organism: Avena insularis (assembly GCA_023614405.1). Lineage (NCBI taxonomy): Eukaryota > Viridiplantae > Streptophyta > Magnoliopsida > Poales > Poaceae > Avena > Avena insularis. The sequence goes on along the minus strand of CM042692.1, from coordinate 356,332,939 downwards.
CCTTCCAAATTAAACTTGTTATGAGAAAACTAGTGATTAAAGCTCGCACGAACTTGATGGCACACTTTACTTTTTTGCATCTAATAAACTTGAACCACTGGGTCCTTCTTTGTTGCATATATGCTTGCGCTTTATAAGTTGAAATTATCAGAACCATGTACCATGGGGAACACTTTCAACATTGCACTTGTACTTTGTACCCCGTTGATATCATGTTCTTTTGCTTATGGATCCCGGCGGTGTGAAATAAAAGTGGAACTTGTAAGATCATGGAGTTTGTATGTGTGTTAGAAAGCGCTGGGCGCTAGCCTAAGCCATGCCTAATCATGGTGGAAACTTGCAGCATCACCATAATGAGCACTCTATGAAGCATCCTCAATAAAAACCTATGCAAATAGCAAATAAAAAGATCGCTAAGATGCTCATTGTCTGCTTGCCTTGTTATTTTGATTATGGGAAAGCTCCCGTATCATGTGCAAGGGGTACCCCGTGTTGGGTCCGCAGCATAGAAAACAAAAAAAATTCCTACGGTGTGAACTACACGCCAAGATCTATCTACTAGGTACAAAGCAACGGGTGGACATACATCCAACGAGAACTTACCCTCGTAGACAACGAGCTTTGTTAACGAGTAGGAACTCGTGGTTGATGTAGTCGTACACTTGCCGATCTCAAGATCGTGATGAAGTCCAGCAGGTCCGGCTCCAGCACCACCAAGTCCAGCACCGCAAAGCAGTGCATCCGTGATCGCACACACGTCCGCACCCGACAACCTCCGTCCCTCGCTCCAGCAAAGCAGCAGAAGCAGCAACTCCTTTCCAGATAAAGCCACCGGGAACATGTATCTCACTAATCCGAGACCATGGGGGAATAATACTAGAGGGGGAGAGAGATCCTTCACAAGGAGGTGTGTGTGAGAAGTGAGGAGGGGGTGGCCTTTTATAGGAGGAGGGGAGGGTACCCCTCCCCATGGACGGCGCCTCAAGGGGTGACCCTTCACCTCCTTATTCATGTGGTGGTAACTCCCTCCACATAAATTTGCCCCTTCACATTCTCTTTTAAAGTCTCCACTTTAAATGCATTAAATTTCTCCAAATTTAATGCTCTCTCATTTAATAAAACTCATTTATTAATTTTATTCAGAATTTTGTTAATTACTTTAATTAACAAACATTCACATAAAACCCCCTGCAACATTTCAATATTACATGCAAAACCAATTTCAGCAATTTCACCCGAAACAGTTTCAGTGTCTATTGAAATAATTCCAGCGCTTTCTTAAATCTTTATTTGAAACATATTTGCTCCAAATGGTGTCGGTATCCCTTAACTGTGTCACCCTACGGTTCGCGAATAATGCAGACATGACCGAGACCCCTCTCAGATCAATAATCAGAAGCGGGACCTGGAGATCCATACTGACTCCTACACATTCAACGATGACTTCTGTGATCGTGAGAACCTTTAACTCTAGTAACTAAATCCCTTTGTCTTGTGATATATTACATGTCCAAGATTCGATCATCGGTATCTCCATACCTAGTTTGATCTCGTTACCGACATGCACTCTTTTCTTGTTCCCGTGATATAACATTCTAGTGATCACATCACTTGCTTGCAAGCTATTTCAATGTGATATCACCGAGAGGGCCCAGAGTATATCTATCCGTCATCGGGATGGACAAATCCCACTCTTGATCCATGAGCCTCAACATAACACCTTCGTAGCACTGAACACACCTTTATAGTCACCTTGTTACGGTGTGACGTTTGATGTTATCAAGATACTCTTCCGGTGTTAGCAATTAACATGATTTCATGGTCTAAGGATAAATATTACTTCGTATGATGTTATAGCAATATAAACATAATGACTTTGATCGTAATGCTATACTTCGGATGAATGTTCATCACATCATTCCACCAATGGTGTGACCTTGTTATTAACAACATCCAATGTCCATGATCAGGAAACCTTGATCATCTTGTTAATCAACAAGCTAGTCTATAAGAGAGGCATAACTAGGAACCCTTTTTGTGTATTAAACACACATGTATTGATGTTTCTGATCAATACAATTATAGCATGCAAAATAAACATTTATCATAAACATGGAATAAGATAATTACCACTTTATTATTGCCTCTCGGGCATATTCCCTTCAGTCTCCCACTTGCACTAGAGTCAATAATCTATTTTGAAAAACTTTGCATATTGAACACCTATGGCTTTCTGGTGTTGCATATACGCTATTGCTAGTGGTTAACATAATCTCCGGATCTGACAATTTCAGGTCTGTGTGTATTTGCATGTCTTTGCGTCTCTACGCATCACTCATTCTCAAATGAGATGGCATTGTATAGATTTGGTCCTTTGGTGAGACCTTTAGTTCGTTTGGCTCAAAATATGTTGATATTATTGTCACACAATATATCTTCATAGTATTAGCCCACTTTGAACCACACCTAGTTTGATAACAAACTACTTGACACAAATGCCATCCTTCTCGCTACTATAGCGATTATATACTTAGCCTTTTGTTGTAGTATCCGTCACAATGTCTCAACTTTGGAACTCATCCAAATCCATCATGGAACATCCTTTCCATTACATTGTGCCACCCATAGTCTAAATTGAGATAAATTTAATTTGTATCTTGTGACAAAACTAGTATCAATGTAACACTTTACAATGAACTACCTTTAACTATTTGTCACTTATACATTATATATTCTTAGTTCTTCTAAAGCTCATAAGAATATCTTTACTATTGTCCAATGATCATCTTATGAATCATTCTGGTATATGATCATAACATTTAGAGCATAGGACATTCTGGATATATACATATCATGGTATAATCGATCAAAATCTTCATGTGATTTTACTCACCATGTGTTGAAACACTTGAATTTTGATACAATCCTTTCCATGCAGCAAGAACCTTTCTTGTTGTTTCCATATTGAACCCTTTCAATATCTCATATATGTATGTCTGGCACAACCATATTAGCGCCTTAATCTATCCATATAGATATTGATGCCTAATATTCCGGGTTTGCCCAAGTCTTTCATCGAAATCTTATTTTAATGAAATTATTAACTTGTGTCAATACAAGATACATCATTTCCAATCAACAATATGTCCTCTACATAATGTATTAGAAATATGTCTCAGTGCTCCCACTTAATTTCTTGCAAATGCAAGCATCTTCATCATCTCCGATGAATTTAAACTCTTTTAACAGTTTCATCATGGTAAAGATTCCAACTCCGCTATGCTTATTTCAACTATTGAAGTTTGCATGCCCTTTTAGCACCCTTTGAATTAACAAAACCCTTTGGACCGTGTCTTGTACACGTCCTAGGTAACCATTCTATTAGAAGAACATTGTTTTATTCGTTCAACTACCATACATCAAATTATATGTAGTGGTTGCTACATTAATCCGTCAAGACTAAATATCACTATGAAAGATCAAATCTTGTCATAGTCAACTCCTTGAACATTGTCGTAAACTTCTTTCCGACATGTCGACTATTTCATAGATGTTAAACACCCATGTCTTATTTCTTTATAGATCCAAACACGACCGATAGGCTTCACGCCTTTCCGGAGGGTCTTCCAAGTTCAGAAACTTGTTTTCTCGTGTATGGTACTATCACGGATTCTATGACTTCTAGTCATTTTATGGAGTCAGGGCCCATCATTGCTTCTTTGCATGTAGTCGGTTCATCATTGTCAAAAAAATAACGACTTGCTTATCAAATCTTACTATTTGATTCTTACCGACCCACACGGTTCTATAGGAACTCTAATCTCCGAGATCACACCTTTTGTAATCACGAGAGCCATGAGCATTGTGGCCGCCACCGGGACACTTTCCGGCGCTGCGCTACTTAGCACATATAGCTAAGGTTCAACAATCTTATCAAAGTTCTATTGTCCTCCCACTTAACTTTTCACGAAAAGTTCCTTCTCAAGAAACTTGACGTTCCAAGCGACAAACTCTTTTGTCCTTGGTGTTATGGAGAAATTCCCAACAAATTCTTTGGGATAACCTACAAAGACGTGCTTATCCGACTTTGGTTGTAAACATTTTACTTATGCATAGCATACCAAAATTTAAGAAAAGACAATTCGGGTTTTATCCCAAACCATAACTCATATGGTGTCATTTCAATGGATCATGATGGTGCTCTTTTTAGTGTAAAAGCGGTATTCTCTAAAGCTTCAATCCTTAAAACATAATGGCAGTTTTATAAATGACACCCTTGATCTTACCATGTCAAACATGGTTTCATTTTATCTCTCCAATATGCCATACTCCTATGGTTTATCGGGAAACACAAATCATGGAACAATTCCTCAAGTCTTAGATGTTTTTGCTAAACATGTAACTCAAATGTCTTCCTTTATGATCGAATCATAAACTCTTTATTTTCTTGTTACAATGATTTTCCACTTCATCTTGAAAGTCTTTGAACAATTTTCAAATGTTTCATACTTCTTCCTTATTAAGTAAATATACAGATATATTCACTCAAATTTTCGGAGAAAGCATATGAAGCAAAAAGATCCATCGCATATGGCTACACATAATGGACTATGCACATCAGCATGCACTATTTCCAATAAGCTAGTCATCCGTTCCTCTCTGGCCTATGGACGGAGTTTCAATTATCTCGAGGAAAGTCTCACATGCATCAATTGATCAAAATCAAAAGACTCCAAAAATCCATCAACATGGAGTTTCTTCATGTTTTATTTCCAATATAATTTAAAACAGTGATGTCACTCCATAAGTGATATTTTAATCATTTGTCTTGCGACATTTTAGCAATAATGTTTATGGATGTGATTTCTCCCACTAGACTTGTAAAAGTTCATCCATCCTTTATGGAATACGGTAATTTATTTGAACAACCATTGTTCTCGTAATACCGGAACAAAATAACAATTATTTAAACAAATCTTGAAGGCTTGGTTTGATGACAATGAAAAACACTATAACACTTTATTTGTTTTCGATGAACATCATCACTCATTCTCTTGGTAGTTACTTAGGCCATTGTAGTTCATGAATTGCGTTGTCCTGTATGACACTTCATACCAACCAATTCGGTATCCAATACCTAAGAACCACATTGTTTAACAAGCAAGGAATATAGCCATAACATGTATATCTTCTATATACCTAAGTTGATCATCTCCAACCTTTTATTTTCTGCCAAATATTTTATAGATTCTCTTTCAGCAATTCCTTTTCTTTTAAAAAAAATCTATCAACATCAATAGTGGTGTCATCAACATGACACATGGTACAAAGCGTATATAGTCAAATACTAATACCTTTGGACTTGCACTTTGAAGTGGATCACCATCATCAAATGTTTGGTGTTCTTTCAAAAATCCATTATTTAGTAATCTATTAGTGTAGTAAACATTTTACTTACATCTTCTATTCATCCTTATCGAGACAACTTTCATGATCAAGGTACTATAGCCTATAAGGAAGAATCGCGAGTATAATATCAGTTCCCAAAACCTTTTTGGTAGATTCGGATGCCTAGCATCTCCATCCTTCACAAATTCTCATACAATATGAGAACATGTATTTTGCTAAATTATACTCTATCATAATGCAACCAAAAAACATTGTTTCAGATATCACAATATCTTTCACACATGATGGTTTCTGAAACAATTTTCAGCTCCAATATAATCTTGATATTAAAACAACTTTTTGAATATCAATAATCATGGAGGCAAACATGATACTTTAGATACTAACATTGGAATTCTTACTCTTGATTTAATACTACTTATTAAACTTCATGGAGTAAATAGAGTTTGCTAAAAGTTTGCAATAGGACTTATAAACTTTAAATTGACATTCAAAACAATATGATACCAGGTTAAAAGTAAATATCCAGAATTCTATAGTTCTATTATCTCAATTAAAACTAAGCATAAGGTAGTGAATAGACGCCAATGACTACAACAAATTATGCAAATTCACTTCGATTTAGTTTATGACAAATTGAGTTCGACTAATCCAAATTACTAATGAACTCCCACTCAAAAACGACATCCCTCGTGTCCTTTTGGTGATTACATGAACCAAATCCACTACACCAAGTCCGATCATCACGTGAGTCGGTGTAGCTTCAAAGGCGAGCATCAATATGGGCATCATATCAACTATATGACTCATGCTTAACCTTTCGGTCCGTGTTCCGAGGACATGTCTATACATGCTAGGCTCGCCAAGTAAGAACCTTAGTACTCGCGTGTGTAAAATTGTCTTACACCCATTGTATGAAATCGTAGAGTCGAGTACACCCGATCATCACGTGATGTCTCGAAACACGATCCACAAAACGGTTCATACTTAAGGAAGAACACATTTTTATCTTGATATCTAAAAGAGGGATCATCTTACAATGCTACAGAAAGCGCCAAACTAGCAGTATAAGATGCGAACATATAATGTGTAAAGTGAGATGATATGGTCCATGCATTTGATCTCTATCATTTGCATCCTGGTATGATCTCTATCATTCCTTTGTGTGTAAGGCCAAGGTCTATGGAACTTACACGTTGAATGTGTTGTAAGAGTATCTGTCATACATCTACTTACAACAATACCATATCAATACACTAGCCCAACAACGATCTAAACTAGACACCTCTAATTTATCAATTGCAAGTTTTACGTGGATTAGGGCTTTCGGAGATAGAACCGTTCTTACCTACGAACATGAACCACAACGAGGATAACTAAGTTATTAGCAACTCTTTGTAAATCAGATATTGACTATAGTAGGAGAGACAGACACCCGCCAGCCACTTATGCAAAACAAGTTGCATGTCAGTCGTGGAACCGGTCTCATGTAAGATGACATGTAAGGTTGGTCCGGGCCGCTTCATCCCACTATGCCACCAATATCCAAAATACCTAGAAGATGCAATAACATGATCATCATCGCCCACATATCAACATATGTGTACTACCCGTGCTAAGCACCTACGCATAGATCAGGCTCTGATACCACTGTTGGGTCCGCAGCATAGAAAACAAAAAAATTCCTACGGTGTGAACTACACGCCAAGATCTATCTACTAGGTACAAAGCAACGGGTGGACATACATCCAACGAGAACTTACCCTCGTAGACAACGAGCTTTGTTAACGAGTAGGAACTCGTGGTTGATGTAGTCGTACACTTGCCGATCTCAAGATCATGATGAAGTCCAGCAGATCCGGCTCCAGCACCACCAAGTCCAGCACCGCAAAGCAGCGGTGCATCCGTGATCACACACACGTCCGGTACCCCGACAACCTCCGTCCCTCGCTCCAGCAAAGCAGCGGAAGTGGCAACTCCTTTCCAGATAAAGCCACCGGGAACATGTATCTCGCTAATTCGAGACCATGGGGGAATAATACTAGAGGGGGAGAGAGATCCTTGACAAGGAGGTGTGTGTGAGAAGTGAGGAGGGGGTGTCCTTTTATAGGAGGAGGGGAGGGTACCCCTCCCCATGGCCGGCGCCTCAAGGGGTGACCCTTCACCTCCTCATTCATGTGGTGGTAACTCCCTCCACATAAATTTGCCCCTTCACATTCTCTTTTAAATTCTCCACTTTAAATGCATTAAATTTCTCCAAATTTAATGCTCTCTCATTTAATAAAACTCATTTATTAATTTTATTCAGAATTTTGTTAATTACTTTAATTAACAAACATTCACATAAAACCACCTGCAACATTTCAATATTACATGCAGAACCAATTTCAGCAATTTCACCCGAAACAGTTTCGGTGTCTATTGAAATAATTGCAGCGCTTTCTTAAATCTTTATCTGAAACATATTTGCTCCAAATGGTGTCGGTATCCCTTAAGTGTGTCACCCTACGGTTTGCGAATAATGCAGACATGACCGAGACCCCTCTCAGATCAATAATCAGAAGCGGGACCTAGACATCCATACTGACTCCTACACATTCAACGATGACTTCTGTGATCGTGAGAACCTTTACTGCTAGTAACTAAATCCCTTTGTCCCGCGATACATTACATGTCCGAGATTCGATCATCGGTATCTCCATACCTAGTTTGATCTCGTTACCGACATGCACTCTTTTCTCGTTCCCGTGATATAACATTCTAGTGATAACATCACTTGCTTGCAAGCTATTTCAATGTGATATCACCAAGAGGGCCCAGAGTATATCTATCCGTCATCGGGATGGACAAATGCCACTCTTGATCCATGATCCTCAACATAACACCTTCGTAGCACTGAACCCACCTTTATAGTCACCCTGTTACGGTGTGATGTTTGATGTTATCAAGATACTCTTCCGGTGTTAGCAATTAACATGATCTCATGGTATAAGGATAAAGATTACTTCGTATGATGTTATAGAAATATAAACAAAATGACTTTGATCGTAATGCTATACTTCGTATGAATGTTCATCACATCATTCCACCAATGGTGTGACCTTGTTATTAACAACATCCAATGTCCATGATCAGGAAACCTTGATCATCTTGTTAATCAACAAGCTAGTCTATAAGAGAGGCATAAATAGGAACCCTTTTTGTTTATTAAACACACATGTATTGATGTTTCCGATCAATACAATTATAGCATGCAAAATAAACATTTATCATAAACATGGAATAAGATAAGAACCACTTTATTATTGCCTCTCGGGCATATTCCCTTCACCCCGTTGGCGGTTCTTAATGATACACATGTTCTTACAATAACAAGAGCTTACTCGTGACTGAAGTTGAGTAGAATGAGGATCGGTCTTCATAAGTAAGGGGCATGAGATTTCGGTTTATAACTTTTCAAGCATATCCTCTTAGTTGTGTCACTTTAACCTTAACCACTTCAAGATGCTTATGATAGGGGCAATGCGAGCTGAAAGCTACAACTACCATAATTTTTGGAAGCTCTTTATGAGACTTGAATCCCTACTTCCTTTTACAAAGGCCTTTCTTCCACCATTATATTGAGTCTCCACCTTCTATCTTTATGCACCTACTTTGAGAGCATAGTGGCCATTCTTAGTTCTATGTGCATTGTCCCAAGACTAGTTGATTGATGCATACTTTGATATTGCTTGTTTTAAACTATTGTATCTAGTCACTCTTATGAACTTTGAAGGTGTCCTATGCATTTATATTTTCTACTCTATTGAGGGACAAGCTAAATACTATTATGCTATGTTTTCTTTATGTGAAACAAACAAACGTCTTGCAAAGCATTGTTATTCATTAATCTTTTGTTTGTGCCTTTTCATGTTGCATCATAGTTTCTTTGCTTATTGCTAGAACTTTGTCTTTCATGTTATGATTGAAGTACTATGATCCCAGCTTTGAATGATTTGCAAATACCTTGATCAAGTCTTTGATGGTGCATGTCACCTCAAAAATTATTCTTTCTTTTTATCACTTACCTACTCGAGGACGAGCAGGAGTTAAGCTTGGGGATGTCGATACATTGCAAATGTATCTATGATTTTTGATGTTCCATGCTTGGTTTTATCCACTTTCTTGTGTTTTGTTCCAACTTTGGAGTACTTTTCATATGATTTCTTGGACTAACCTATTAACAAGAGCCAGAGTGCCAGCTGCTTGTTTTCTGCTGTTTTTGGTTCTAGGAAGGTCAGAAAATGAATATTCTCGGAATTGGACAGGACAAAAGCCAAAGTGCCTATTTTTCCGGATGTCATCAAGTGCCAGAATACGAGACGGAGAGGGGCCAGGGGGCCACCACACCACCTGGCAGCGCGGCCAGGCCTGGCACCCCCTTGGCCTCTCCTTCCGCCTATATATTATCCTTGGGACGAAAACCCTAAGTACCCGATCAAAAATCCACGAAAGAGTCTGTAGCCGCCGTCATCTCCATCCTTAGATCGGGAGGGATCTGAAGCTCTTCCCGGCACCCTGCCGGAGAGGGGAATTCACCCTGGAGGCCTTCTTCATCACCATGCAAGCCTCTGGTGTGATGCGTGAGTAGTTCATCCTTGGACTACGGATCCATGTAGTAGCTAGATGGCTAGTTCTCCTCCTTTGTGCTTTCATGTTTAGATCTTGTGAGCTCCGTTCATGATCAAGATCATCTATTTGTAATTCTGCATGTGTTTCGAGGGATCCGATGGATATTGAGATGCTATTTCAGATTGATTATTGATTCTATCATGTCTTTGTTATTTGTGATCTTGCATGCTTTCCGTTGTTAGTACCTATCTTGGCCAAGTAGATGCTAGCAACTCCAAGAGTGAGTATTTATGCTCGATAGTGGGTTCATGCCTCTGGTAATCTAGGGAAGTGACAGAAATCTCTAAGGTACTAGATGTGTTGTTGCTACTAGGGAGAAAACAACAATCCTTTGTTCATAGAACAATCGTATTGTTTAGTTTACACGTAGTTCGTAAAGCAATAATCTGTTGCTTGCAACTTAATACTGGAGGGGTTCGGATGATAACCTGAAGGTGTATTATTAGTCATAGATGCAGTTGGATGGCGGTCTATGTATAATGTTGTAATGCCCAATCAAGTCTCAAAGGAGTCAAGATGATTAGTATATGCATGTATTGCTTTCTCGGTGTTTATCAATTGCCCCGTTGTAATTTGTTCACCCAGCATGTTATCTATCTTAAGGAGAGCTACCTCTAGTGAAATATGGATCCTGGTCCTTTTTCTTTACATACAATCTACACCTGTTTACTTCTTTGTGTTTACTTTCTGCAAACTATTACTTCTTTCCATTTGATACGTTTAATCCTTTGTTTTCCGCAAAACACGGTGAGATTGACAACCTCATCGCAAGTTGGGGACAAAGTTCTGTGGTTGTGTTGTGCAGGTCTCCACGTTGCTACTAGCACCGGTAGTGTGCCCTGCCAAAGCTCATCTAGTAACACCTTTGGGGTGTTTCCTTGCTCCTATTAACAAGATGCCACAGTGCCAGTTGCCTATTCTTTTACTATTTTTTGGTTTCAGAAAAGCTAGTAAGGAAATATTCTCGGAATTGGACCGGACAAAATCCCAAGTCAATATTTCACTAGAAGGAACACGGAGTCCGGACGGGACACGAAGTGGCGCACCAGGGCGACTACACCTGGTGGCGGCGCGGCCCAAGGGGCACGCCACCAGGGGGTGTGGGCCCCCTGGCACTCCACCGACCTTGCCCCTTCGCCTATATATTGCCTCCGGGACGAAAACCCTAAGTACCCGATCAAAATTCCATGAAAGAGTCTGTAGCCGCCGCCATCTCCATCCCTAGATCGGGAGGGATATAAAGCTCTTCCCGGCACCCTGCCGGAGGGGAGAGATCACCCTGGAGGCCTCCTTCATCACCATGCCTGCCTCCGGTGTGATGCGTGAGTAGTTCATCCATGGACTACGGGTCTACGTAGTAGCTAGATGCTTGGTTCTTCTTCTTTGTGCTACCATGTTTAGATCTTGTGAGCTCCGTTCATGATCAATATCATCTATTTGCCATCTTACATGTTGTGTTTGCGGGGATCCGATGGATATTGAGATGCTATTTCAGATTGATTATTGATTCTATCATGTCTATGTTATTTGTGATCTTGCATGATTTTCGTTGTTAGTAGCTATCTTGGCCGAGTAGATGCTAGCAACTCCAAGAGGGAGTATTTATGCTCGATAGTGGGTTCATGCCTCTAGGAATCTAGGGAAGTGACAGAAATCTCTAAGGTACTAGATGTGTTGTTTCTACTAGGGAGAAAAGAGCAATCCTTTGTTCACAGAACAATCATATTGTTTACTTTACACACTTTGCTTAATGCAATTATCTGTTGCTTGCAACTTAATACTGGAGGGTGTTCGGATGATAACCTAAAGGTGGATTATTAGTCATAGATGCAGTTGGATTACGATCTATGCTTAATGTTGTAATGTCCAATCAAATCTCATAGGAGTCAAGATGATTATTATATGCATGTATGCTTTCTCAGTGTCTATCAATTGCCCCGCTGTAATTTTTTCACCCAACATGTCATCTATCTTAAGGAGAATCACCTCTAGTGAACTATGGACCCCGATCCATTCTTTTACCATCAATCTACAAGCTATTTACTGTTTTCTATTTACTTTGTGTAAGCAATTACTATCTTCCACACAATACGTTTAATCCTTTATTTTCAGCAAAATCGGTGAGATTGACAACCTCACTGTAAGTTGGGGGCAAAGTTCTGTGGTTGTGTTGTGCAGGATTTCATGTTGGAAACAACACCTTGGAGGTGTTTCCTTGCTCCTACTAGTTCGATAACCTTGGTTTCATAACTGAGGGAAAACTTGTTGATGTTCTCATCATACCTTCCTCTTGGGGTTCCCCAACGGGATCGATGTGTTGAGCCGATCATCAAGCTCTTTTCTTGCACCGTTGCCGGGGAGTCAAGGACATCTTCACAAGGGGAGTCCCTCATAACCAATCTCTTTACTTTGTTTTTTTTGCTTAGTTTATTTCTGCTTTGTTTGCTTGTTTCTTTCTATCAAAAACACACAAAAATTAGTTCCTGCTATAGTTGTTATTTCTGTTGATCTATTATTGTCTTGATTTATCATGCTTTCTATGAATGGTGGGTTTCTTTGAAACTAGATCTTATTGGCATGATGGGTTCATGGAACAACAAAAATATTATGAGGAACACCGCTTGTCACAAAAAAGGGAAACCCTTATGGGAACAAATTGAGAAATTGTGTACCATTGCTAGAAATATGTGCTCTACTTATAATGTTACTTATTGCTTTGATAAATATTGTTGTAGGAGGTATAAACACCTCCCTTTTCAATGTGAGTATAATTATGATGTTACCATATATTCTTATGTTAACGGAAATTATGACTTTTATGATGTGGAACAAATTGAAGAATTTATTGCTTGGAAGGGTGCATTTGAACTTGCTTATTTGCTTGAAAATACTGATGATCCATCTTATAAATATGAGGTTTATGATAAACTTAAATTTTTCTTTGATAATTACAAGGTAGAGAATGGATATATTCTTGAATATCTTAATAGATGCTCTCCACCAACAGAAGAGACTAATGCCTTGCAAGAGCCTATGGAAGAAGAAATTGCTGAAACTGGAAGCTCATTGGATGAAAAAGAAGAGGAGAGTGATGATCAAGAGGAGGAAGAATGGATCTACCCATTCCTACCTTCTAATGAGAGTAACTCTTTACCCATTACATTATTTGATTGTCCTCCATGCTTACCAAAGGAGGATGAATGTTATGTTACTATGGATTCTTTTGAAAATGTTTATAATAAAGGTCTAGATGATGGTCCTATATTGGTTGATAATATTAATTATACTACTATTGAAAATGAGATTGATCAGTCATCTTGTTATAAAATTGTTAGAAGTGGGTCTGAAGGTTTTAATCCCACTATTTTTGAGCTTGATAAAAATTATGTGTTTGTAGATCATGAAAAGCATGCTTTATGTGATAGTTATATGTTGAGTTTATTCATGAGGCTACTGAAAATTATTATGAGAGAGGAAAATATGGTTGTAAAAGTTTTCATGGTACTGAAACACCTCTCTATTTGCTGAAAGTTTTGAAGTTACTCTCGTTTTATCTTCCTATGCCTATCACTTTGTTCTTTGTGAATTTATTGCGTATAAGATTCCTATGCATAGGAAGTGGGTTAGACTTAAATGTGTTTTGAATTTTCTTCTTGATGCTCTCTTTTACTTCAATTCATATTTCTTATGTGAGCATCATCGATGCCTAGCTCAAAGGCGTTAAAGAAAAGCACTTATTGGGAGATAACCCAAATTTCGTTAGGAGTATTTTGTTGAGTCTGGGAGTTATTGCTTCAGTAATAACCTCTCCTTATCATTTTGTGTGGTTTTTGTGCCAAGAGTAACATCTAATGAGAGAGAAGTAATGCTTGGGAAAGTTGCTGTCCCGAAACATATTTTTGTGCTTTGCTGTAAAATTCGTGAAAAAACTCTGTATGTCGGTTTGAGCTGTAATTATTTGTGCTTCTGCCCCAGGTTGTTATCTAGCTTTCATTAGTTCTACACTTTTCGATTTGAGGAATAGAAGGTCTTCGAAAAAATCGATTTTTACCTTCTGGTCTGTTTTAACAGATTTCTGCCATTATTTGCATTTGCTTCTTAATCTCTTTCTCTTTGAGTTCTATTTGAGTTCTCTTTGATCACGTGAACTTTTTAAAGGAAGTGCTACAGTAGCTTGTGTTTTAATGTAAGTTTTACTTGTGTTGAAACTGAACCAAAAATACTTATTATCTTGAGTACACTAATGTTGCTAATGAAGATTGTGTGAAGTTTTGTATGAAGGAAATTTTAAGTGTAGGGAAGAGAAATGTGATAAGATGAAGTATGGACAACAACTCAAGCTTGGGGATGCCACCCGTGTCACCCCAAGAAATATTCAAGAAGTACAAGCGTCAAAGCTTGGGGATGCCCAAGGCATCCCCTTCTTCATCAATAAAAATCTCAAGTTTCTTCCAAACACTTCATTTTTATTGTTTCATGCATAATTGTGTTGTTCTTGGAGCGTCCTCGTTTTGTTTTTAGTTTTCATTTGCTTAGTTTGCTTGAATAAATTGGTTGGACCCCCTCATTCATACATTAGTTTTCAAATAAGTTGATTTGGATTGGAAAAGAGTAGGAAAGTTCATGCTTAAGTGGTATAAAAGAAGCTTGTTTTTTGACTGTGACTTAGAATTTATCATGTCATGCTTGATATTGTTTTGATTTTATGCGTAGTGATTATTTTTGTAGCATGACTTGTTAGAAACAATTGAGATTGCTTAATGTGCCTTGAAAGAATGCGTTGTTTTAGCATATAAAAGCATATTATTGTGGTATTCTCCTTTGACGCTTTATTTGGGTTGACTTGGCGCATGCTCACACCATGTCAAGACTATACCAAGTCACCCTAGCCTCTATGATCATTTAGTTTTTGACTTATAATATAACTTTATGCTTTAACTAAAAATGTTTTATCGCTTTGCATGATTATGGCCATTATTGCTCTCTTAGTTGGTCGCTCACAGTATTTTGGTAGCCTCCATACCAAGTATGAGTTCCACTCATGCATCAAACTCCAAATAAAACCAAGTTATTCCAAAGAGTCCACCACACCTACCTATTAGCATTTGTTATTCCAAGCATATTCATGTTTTTATCTACCTTCCGAATTAAACTTGTTATGTGAAAATTAGTGATTAAAGCTCTCACGAACTTGATGGCACACTTTACTTTTCTTGCACTTAATAAACTTGAACCATTGTACCCATCTATGTTGCGTATGTGCTTGCGCTTTATAAGTTGTGAATTAGCAGAACCATGTTACCATGGGGAACGCTTTCAACATTGCACTTTATTTGGTTGATATCATGTTCTTTTGCTTATGGATCCCGGCGGTGTGAAATAAAAGGGGAGCTTGTAAGCTCATGGAGTTTGTATATGTGTTAGAAAAACGCCTGGGCCGCTAGCCTAAGCCATGCCTAATCATGGTGGAAACTTGCAGCATAACCATAATGAGCAATCTGTGAAGCATCCTTAATAAAAACCTATGCAAATAGCAAATAAAAAGATCGCTGAGATGCTCATTGTCTGCTTGCCTTGTCATTTTGATATGGGGATGCTTTTGTATCATCGGGCAAGGGGTACCCCGTTGGCGGTTCTCTATGATACACATGTATTTACAATGACAAGAACTTACTCATAACTAAAGTTGAGTAGCATGAGGTTCGGTCTTCATAAGTAAGGGGCATGAGATTTCAACTTATAACTTGTCAAGCATATCCTCTATTTGTTAACTTTAACCTTAATCACCTAAAGATGCTGATGATAGGCACAATGAGAGCTGAAAGCTAATAAGTACCATAATTTTTGGAAGCTCTTTATGAGACTTGAATCCCTGCTTCCTTCTATGAAGGGCCTTTCTTTTACTTTTATGTTGAGTCTCCATCTTATATCTTTATGCACCTATTGAGAGAGTATAGGGGTCATTCTTAGTTTAATGTGCATTGTCCCAAGACTTATTGATTGATTCATAACTTTGATATTGCTTGTTCTTAAATTATTTGTATCTAGTCACCCTTATGAACTTTGAAGGTGTCCTATGCATTTATATTTTGCTACACTATGAGGGACAATCTGAATACCATTCTCATTATGTTTTCTATATATGAAACAAACAAACATCTTTCAAAGCATTGTTATTCATTAATCTTTTGTTTGTACCTTTTCATGTTACAACATAGTTGCTATGTCTTATTGTCAGAACTATATCTTTCATGCTATGTTAAAGTACTATGATCCCAGCTATCAATGTTTTACAAATACCTTGATCAAGATTATGATGGTGCATGTCACCTCAAAAATTATTCTTTTTTATCACTTACCTACTCAAGATGAGCAGGAGTTAAGCTTGGGGATGTTGATACGTTACAAACGTATCTATAATTTTTGATGTTCCATGCTTGTTCTATATCTACTTTCTTATGTTTTGTCCACACTTTGGAGTATTTTTACACATTTTTTGGAACTAACCTATTAACAAGATGCCACAGTGCCAGTTGCATGTTATCTGTTATTTTTGGTTTCAGAAAAGATAGCTGGAAATATTCTCGTAGGGATGCAGAGGTGGGACAATCGGGATAAGTGGGATACCACTTTTAGACTACTAGACTAACTCTAATTTAGGTGGGATAAGCGGGATATGTCAAATCTAGCTTATCTCACTTGTCCTACTTAGTTTTGAGTTAGTCTAGTAGTCTAAAAGTGGTATCCCACTTGTCCCAATTATCCCACTTCTGCATCCCTATATTCTCGGAATTGGACCGGACAAAATCCCAAGTCAATATTTCACCAGAAGGAACACGGAGTCCGGAGGGGAGCCGAAGTGGTGCACTAGGGCAGCCACACCTAGTGGCGTCGCGGCCTGGGGGCGCGCCACCAGGGGTGTGGACCCCCTGGCACTCCACCAACCTTGCCCCTTCTCCTATATATTGCCTCTGGGACGAAAACCCTAAGTACCCGATCAAAATTCCACGAAAGAGTCTGTAGCCGCTGCCATCTCCATCACTAGATCGGGAGGGATCTGAAGCTCTTCCCGGCATCCTGCCGAAGGGGAGAGATCACCCTGGAGGCCTTCTTCATCATCATGCAAGCCTCCGGTGTGATGCGTGAGTAGTTCATCTTTGGACTACGGGTCCATGTAGTAGCTAGATGGCTGGTTCTCCTCCTTTGTGCTACCATGTTTAGATATTGTGAGCTCCGTTCATGATCAAGATCCTCTATTTGTAATTCCTACATGTTGTGTTTGCGGGGATCCGATGGATATTGAGATGCTATTTCAGATTGATTATTGATTCTATCATGTCTATGTTATTTGTGATCTTGCATGCTTTCCGTTGTTAGTAGCTATCTTGGCCGAGTAGATGCTACCAACTCCAAGAGGGAGTATTTATGCTCGATAGTGGGTTCATGCCTGTAGGAATCTAGGTAAGTGACAGAAATCTCTAAGGTACTAGATGTGCTATTGCTACTAGGGAGAAAACAACAATCATTTGTTCCTAGAACAATCGTATTGTTTACTTTACACACTTTGCTTAATGCAATTATCTGTTGCTTGCAACTTAATACTGGAGGGGGGTCGGATGATAACCTGAAGGTGGATTATTAGTCATAGATACAGTTGGATTACGGTCTATGTCTAATGTTGTAATGCCCAATCAAATCTCATAGGAGTCAAGATGATTAGTATATGCATGTATGCTTTCTCGGTGTCTGTCAATTGCCCCGCTGTAATTTGTTCATCCAACATGTCATCTATCTTAAGGAGAATCACCTCTAGTGAACTATGGACCCCGATCCATTCTTTTACCATCAATCTGCAAGCTATTTACTGTTTTCTGTTTACTTTCTGCAAGCAATTACTATCTTCCACACAATACGTTTAATCCTTTGTTTTTAGAAAAACCGGTGAGATTGACAACCTCACTGTAAGTTGGGGCAAAGTTCTGTGGTTGTGTTGTGCAGGATTCCAAGTTGGAAACAACACCTTGGAGGTGTTTCCTTGCTCCTACTGGTTCGATAACCTTGGTTTCATAACTGAGGGAAAACTTGATACTGTGCTCATCATACCTTCCTCTTGAGGTTCCCCAACGAGATCGACGTGTTGAGCCGATCATCAGGCACCGTCGACAAAAGCCGACGAAGCTTCTTCACCGACTCGCTGGCTATAACCTTGGGATAGACTCGGTCTCTCCTAAGGGTCAGGCTCAGTGTTCCGGTAATGTAGGGATTACCGGCGGTGAAAGAATTTCTCCGAGTACCGAAGTAGTACCGGAACAAAACAAGGCTCGGTTTTATTCCAAGATAACCCTCACACAAAGAAGCATAAGCGCTAAGCTCTAAAATTGTGTTTGGGGGGGAAGTTATGGAGTTGAACTCCATAATGATCTACAACCTTAGAGAAGAACTTTGAGGGGGTAAACTCAAACCTCTATCCAGGTGAGTACAGAAGTGAACCCTCTCGTCGGTGCGAGGGGTGGGGATGACCTCGTCGAAACCGCTCCGCCAGTCACCGGCTTAGAGGAGACCTTCCTTCTCGATGCCGTGTAATTTCTTGTCATCGAGGACGCGTGAGATCCAGACTCCATGGAAATTCTCCTTCTCCATCGCCGCAGACGTCACTACCGTCGTCACCGCCGCACCAGATGAGGATGCGTCGGCCATTTGGGTGGGGGCGGTGACCTTGGATGAGCGGCGCGGTGAAGTTTGGGGGAAGGAAAAGGGAGCAGGGGCACAATGTCACTTGGAGGAAGAAGAAGGTAGAGGCGCTGGTGAGAGAAAATGAGGAGATCTAGACCCCTTATAAGACTCACTCGCGTCAAGGTTCATGTGAACAAACAATAAAACATGCCACACGTTGCAGAAAGAATCGGGCAACTTCCTCTAGAAGATTATGCCTCCTCGATCTCCGTGCGCGCATTAAACGACGCCTCGGTTCCGTGATAGACGGACCCATCAACGGTCACATTGACAGGAATGTCTGTTAGTGACGAGACTTGATCTTGACTAATGTTAGGTTACGTCAGAGACCAAGTTCCGGCTTAG
The DNA here is from genome assembly GCA_023614405.1 of Avena insularis. Lineage (NCBI taxonomy): Eukaryota > Viridiplantae > Streptophyta > Magnoliopsida > Poales > Poaceae > Avena > Avena insularis. Next base: position 356,313,781 of record CM042692.1, on the reverse strand, counting down.
TTTGAATTTTAAGTTGGAAAACCGTATGACATACTCATAGGTCCAACTCGATTTGAGACTCGGGTCCTACTTTTCATTTTGGAGTTTCAAGAACTCTTCAAGACTCTGCAGCCGAAAAAAGATCAAGCTAGACGATGAAATCCGACTTTGGATCTTGGAGACTTCTGTATTGTTGGGGATATACTTTCTGGGTATACCCACTATGACTCGCTGACCAGGGTGGCCTACTTCGGGTTAGAGCTTTGCTTCACGGGCGGCCCAGTCAGGGAGAGAAGATGGAGATCCATCCGGCTACGGGAAGACCCAAAAAACTTACCGACTTAGGCATGTTTAGTTATTTGTAGACCAAGATGTGCTCTGTAACCGACTATGTATCGTAGCGGGATAGGTCTCTCCTGTAACCTTAGGACGAATATCTATATAATCCGTCCTAGGGACCAGCCTTTAGGGCACCCACAATCTATAACGTTAACTCACACAGGCGAACCTCTATTGTAATTTGTACTTCCAGCTCTGCCGTATTACTGATGGCTAGCAGGAGTACGATCCGTTCAAAACCGGCGGATTCAAACCTGGGTAAAGATTGTGTGCTCACCGTCCTGGAATACCGTCGCCTCACACCCCCTTTCACCACACGCCTCGAGGACTCCCTCTCGACGTATATGTCTTCAATCCGACGACAGTCGTGGTTCGCCACACCTCCAAGGCTCTAAGGCCACCAGAGGTGGAGCGGACCGACGACGTATGCGGCGAGGGGACGAAACCCTTGATGGGTTTAGGTGGTTGCTTCCTAATTGCCTGGCTGCCTCCGTACGGTTCGGTTAAACTGACTTACAGAAAAATATATCAATATTTATAACGTTAAATCTATATGTCATGAGAGCGGGGCAGTGAGTGCACGAAGGAGGCAGCGGCGTGAGTGGAGGCAGGCGGTGGCGGCGCGACTGCGGGGGAGGCGGCGGTACAGAGTTGTGCTGCGGATTGGCGCATCCCAGGGACCGGAGTTCGATCCCTTTCAGGGACGAATTTTCGGAATTCTCACGCCGTCCAGCTTCTACTTTGTCAAAAAAAAATCTAGTTCCTCCTAGCACTCTTTCATATTTTTTTAATCTATATATCATGAAAATATATTTATACTATGATAAATCTAATAAAACCAACTTTGTGCTGTGGTCGTTGATATATATTCTGCAAACTTGGTCAGAGTTGAGTAGTCTGAATTAGGATAAAACTAGAACTTCAATTATTATGAAAATAAGTAAGTATGAGTAGCTATTATGTCACGATGTGTGTTAAACATTTATATGGCAATGTCAATAACACGCCACGCGGTCGTTCACATGAAAAATATGTATATGAATACTCTATTGAACCAAAATTCCGTCGCTGTATATGACAATTAATTGGATTTACAGATCGAAACAAGTACCGGAGTAGTCCACTTGTTTGGTGTTTGGATTTGAGACCAGACGTGAAGCTTGCTTCAGAATCGTGAGCATGATGTGATAAAACAAAGTAATGACTACACGTACTTGTCAGGAAAACAACAGCACTGAAAAGGGCGCACATAAGCCAATAGTTTCTCTCTTATCCTCGATGTGTTTTGCTGCGGCTAGCTGCTAGTACACATATGTTCATATACATAAACCTCTAAAAGTTGATATTTCGTGGGGGCATGCAGCACGAGGGAAACATATACATGACCCTGAAAAGCAAGCGACGACTTTTTGGTGTATGATGAGCAACAATGTCAGGCACGTAGCGGCATGTAGCATGTTTGTTAGTACAGCACTTGTAGAAATTGGGCCTTTGGTTCGGGCCACTAGTCTCGACCGTGGCTGGAACCGGGACTAATGGTTCGAACCAGACGGCTTGAGGACACTGATGTCCTTTGTCTTGGCCCGTAAGGGACCATTAGTCTCGATTTGAGATACAAACCGGGACTAATAGGCTTCAAACCGGGACTAATGGTCTGACCCTATATATAATACACCAGCCCTTCACTCTTTCCTGTTTTTTTCCTCTGTGAGGTGGGTATAACTTTATGCTAATTTTTTTTTCATATGCACTAGAGGTGTTCGGTGAAATGCCTGTTAGTACGATGCCACTTGAGTTCACATAAGACAAAACATGATATGAAGTGCCAGAGCTACACTTAAGTTTTCTCATCTTTGTTTCCAGGTGTCCTAAAAGGTTAGCAAGTATTTTCTCGTTTAGACTGCGCGGTAGTAATTTTATCATCGTGATTGTGTTTGATATATATGGTTGTATGATGCAGATGAGTCATCCATGGATGTACGGTGACCGACGCTCTGACGCTTACAGAGAAGGCGTGCGTTCTTTTCGCCTTGTGGCCGAGGCGAACAAGCGGCGGGATGGTTTTATGTGTTCTCCATGTGTTGAATGTCGGAATGAGCAGGCTCACACTTCCTCAAGAGTCATTCAGAGCCACCTGCTTCGGTCTGGCTTCATGTCCGGCTATAATATTTGGACCAAGCACGGAGAAAGAGGGGTTATAATGGAGGACGGCGATGAAGAAGAGAACGATGATGACAACTACCAATCTATGTTTCCTGAATACGCTGATACCACAATAGAAGATAATGAAGAAGAACGGGAACAAGATGAGCCCGCTGATGATCTTGGTCAGGTTATTTCTGATGAAAGCGAGACCGCGACACAGAAAAGGAGAGATTGTAGTTCGAGAAGATGTTACAAGATCACAATAAATTGTTGTACCCAACTTGTGAAGATGGCCAGAAGAAGCTGGGTAGCACACTAGAATTGCTAAAGTGGAAGACAGAGACCGGTGTGACTGACTCAGGATTTGAAAAGTTGCTGGTAATAATGAAGAAGCTGCTTCCAAGAAATAACGAATTGCCCTCCAGTACGTACGAAGCAAAGAAGGTTGTCTGGCCTCTAGGATTATACGTGCAGAAGATACATGCATACCCTAATGACTGCATCCTCTATCGTGGTGAGAAGTACGAGAATATGGATAAATGCCCGGTCTGCACTGCATTGCGTTATAAGATCAGAAAAGATGACCCTGGCGATGTTGAGGGCGAGCCACCCAGGAAGAGGGTTCCTGCCAAGGTGATGTGGTATGCTCCTATAATACCACGGTTGAAACGTTTGTTCAGAAACAAAGAGCATACAAAGTTGTTGCGATGGCACATGAAAGACCGTAAGAAAGACGGGAAGTTGAGGCACCCTACGGATGGTTGGCAGTGGAGAAAAATCGAGAGGGACTTCCCAGACTTTGCTGGTGATGCAAGGAACTTATGGTTTGGTCTAAGTACTAATGGCATGAATCCTTTTGGGGAGCAGAACTGCAGTCACAGCACCTGGCCCGTGACTCGATGTATCTACAACCTTCCTCCTTGGTTGTGCATGATGCGGAAGTTCATTATGATGTCAGTGCTCATCCAAGGCCCGAAGCAACCCGGTGACGACATTGATGTGTACCTAAGGCCATTAGTTGATGAACTTTTACAGTTGTGGGCCAAACCAGGTGTACGTGTGTGGGATGAACACAAACAGCAGGAATTTGACCTACAAGCGTTGCTGTTCGTGCTTGTGACGCAATTGCTTCCGGTTGCATTGAGGGGAATTCTACCAGAAAATGTTTGACTAGCCATTGTGAAGGCATGTGCATTCCTCAATGCAATTTCTCAGAAGGTAATCGATCAAGAAAGTCTATCAGGGTTACAAATTGATGTGGTCCAATATCTGGTCAGCTTCGAGTTGTTGTTCCCGCCATCCTTCTTTAAATTATGACGCACCTCCTAGTTCACCTAGTCGAAGAGATTAGAATTATCGGTCATGTGTTTCTACACAATATGTTCCCCTTCGAGAGGTTCATGGGAGTCTTAAAGAAATATGTTCATAGCCGTGCTAGGCCAGAAGGAAGCATCTCCAAGGGCTATGGAACAGAGAAGGTCATTGAGTTTTGTGTTGACTTTCTTCCTGACCTTAAGCCGATTGGTGTTCCTGAATCTCGGTATGAGGGGAGGCTGACTGGAAAAGGAACACTAGGAAGGAAATCAATGGTATGTAGGGACAGGCATTCTTTCACTCAAGCACACTACACAGTTCTACACAATTCCACTTTGGTGGCTCCGTATATCGAGAAACACAAGAATATTCTACGCTCCGAAAACCTGGGGAATCCTGACTCCTTGATTAAAGGGGAACACGAGAAGAATTTCGGCAGTTGGTTGCAGACACATATCATGAATAACACCACTATTGGAGATCAGTTGTACTCGTTGGCCAGGTTACCATCTTCGACTATATGTACTTTCCAAGCGTACGAGATAAATGGGAATACATTTTACACGATTGCCCAAGATAAAAAGAGCACCAACCAAAACAGTGGTGTCCACTTTGATGCAACAGATGACAATAGGCAGAAGGACACATATTATGGGTACATAGAGGAGATATGGGAACTTGACTATGGACCTACTTTTAAGGTCCCTTTGTTTTGGTGCAAATGGGTCAAGCTAATAGGAGGAGGGGTACATGTAGACCAAAAGTATGGCATGACAACAGTGGATCTCAACAATCTTGCATACATGGATGAACCATTCATCCTAGCCAATGATGTGGCTCAGTTTTTCTATGTGAAGGGCATGTCTACCAAACCGAGAAAAGGAAAGATAAGCAAAAGAATACAGAATACGATGAGCCAAAGCGCCACATAGTTCTTTTAGGGAAAATAAACATCGTGGGAGTGGATGACAAGACAAACATGTCAGAAGATTACAATAAGTTTCATGAAATTCCGCCATTCAAAGTGAAAACTGACCCAAGCATCCTGTTAAATGATGAAGATTCTCCATGGCTACGGTGTAGAAGAAAACCACAACACTAGATGTTGGTGATGTGTAATAATGTATTAAACCTTTTATTTGAGACATAAATCTATGTAATGTATTAAACCTTTTATTTGAGATATAAAGGCCCTCTTTCATGTAATACATCTTGCTCAATCAAACTGGACATCGACGACCGGGTTCTGAGCCGCGGGAGGTGGTCACCCAAAGAGAAGGAACCATCACAGGAGCATAGCTCGGGTGAGGTCCCAGAAGATGCTGCCAGGTATTGGAAAACCTGACCTCCAACACATACATATAGCGGCGTACGTGCTCGTCCTCCTGCCTGACACGCCTCCGTACCACCTCCTCGGGGGCCGTCTCCCTCTACACCGCTCTTGGACCATGCGACCGCCACCAAAGAAGCTCTGGGTCGATGATGGGACCCGGATTCCTCACCAGGCTATGCGTCCCGGAAGGTAGCACCTCCTAGTGCCAGCCCGGTGGAGCCCAGTCTCGGACATGCCCGATGGATCCAAAGATACTCGCCATCGTTGCGCTTGGAGTCGTAACACGCAGGGCATCCTAAAGTAGGCGGCGGGAAATGTGTGGATGTGTGACAGGGACTGTGTGGATGTGTGGTGTTCATGACGGTCGCCGACCTATATATAGAGGGAAAGGGCGGGAAAACATGGCGGGAAAAACATATGGCGGGAAAACTTGGCGGGAAAACATGGCGGGAAAACATGGTGGGAAAACATGGAGGGAAAAACATATGGCGGGAAAACATGGCGGGAAATATGTTTAGCCCCGGTTGGTTTTTCCAACCGGGACTAAAGATTCATCTTTAGTCCCGGTTGAAGAAACCAACCGGGACTTAAGGGGTGAGTGTTGACACTATGACAGAGGTGAGTGTCGACACTATGAAAAATAATCTATAAATAGGCATCCCTGTGAAGTTATCAACTACAAACAAGATGGTGTGAAAGAGCAGGGACAACGCACTACGGACAACTTCAGGGAGATGTCGTTGAAGCCCAGTCCTCCGGCAACTCTCTGAAGCTGGCCATAGAGGCACTCCCTAATATGTGAAATTAGTTAACTCCCCGACATATTGATCTAGGTAGAGAAGTTCTGAACTACAAGAGCAGGGACAACACTACGGCCAACTTGAGGGAGATGCCGCTGGAGCCCAGTCCTCCGGCATCTCCAACAAGTTGGCCATAAATGTACTCCCTAATATGTGAAATTAGTTAGCTCCTCGGCACAAGAATAGAACATCTTCATAGTTCGGGAAAGTTGTAGAGAGACCAACACTAGTAGGAAACGATCCATTAGTCCCGGTTTCCAACTAGGACTACGGAATTAGGACTAAAGTCCCCCCTTTAGTCCCGTGATGTCTACGCACTTCTATTCTTGTAGACAGATGTTGGGCCTCCAAGTGCAGAGGTTTGTAGAACAGCAGCAAGTTTCCCTTAAGTGGATCACCCAAGGTTTATTGAACTCAGGGAGGAAGTGGTCAAAGGTATCCCTCTCAAGCAACCCTACAATCAAGATACAAGAAGTCTCTTGTGTCCCCAACACACCCAATACACTTGTCAGGTGTATAGGTGCACTAGTTCGGTGAAGAGAAAGTAAAATACAAGTGGTATGGATATAAGACAATGGTGCTAGAAAATAGCTTGATGGGTAGGAAGAGACTAAAGGCAATCTGAAATAAAGATGGAATCAAGCATACATGTAATAGATCTAGTTGCAAATGGTATTTCAATGTTTAGAAACAAGGCCTAGGGATCATACTTTCACTAGTGAACACTCTCATATAAATATCTTCTCTTTATGATACTACTCTGAACTACTCTTCGGTTGGACACACTAATCCATGGTAGGGTTATAACAACACACCTCAAAGTTCGCTTTTCCCATCTAGATAACCCCACACTGTCACCTTGAGCTCTAGATGGTTCCAACAAACACCACAATTTCATAGAAACATCCAACTCCAAATATAACTCATAACAAGTAATTGTAATCTCTAGCCTAAATGCCACCATGGTGTGCACGCTGTCACTTTCACACACATGGGAAGAGCAGAGATCTATTAAAGCACTTGAGTAGCAAAGTAGATCTACTTGATTACAAAGCTCATGATCACAATATGATCACGCTTAGAGAGAGATGAGCACATAGCTACCGGTAGAGCCCTTATCCTCGAGGAAGAACTACTCCCTCATCATCATGGGATCAGCAACAGCGATGGAGATGGCGATGAAGTCGATGGAGATGGATCTGGATCTGGGGGCACTTCCCCATCCCGGCAGGGTGTCAGAACAGAGACTTTCTGTCCCCCGAATCTCCCATTCGGTGGCAGTGGCACTGTGGAACTTTTCGTGGCTGGAGGCTATTCGATTTAGGGTTTATGCATCGGGAGGCTTCTTATAGGCGAAGAGACAAGGTCGGTGGGCGGCCAGGGGGCCCACACCATGCCCTGGCACGGCCTAGGGCTGCCCGCGCCAAGGGGGCTATGGCCGCCCTGTGGCCCCTCTCCGTCTTGTCTTCTGGCTCCGTGAGTCTTCCGATAAAATATCGACTTTGGCTTTTGTCCGGTCCAATTCCGAGAATATTCATTTTCTGACTTTCTTGGAACCAAAATAGCAGAAAACAGGCAACTGGCATAGTGGCATCTTGTTAATAGGTTAGTCCCAGAAAGTGTATAAAAATACTCCAAAGTATGGACAAAACATAAGAAAGTAGATATAAAACAAGCATGGAACATCAAAAATCATAGATACGTTTGCAACATATCATCCCGCCGGTCCAGCCACAATCCGGGACTAACACTCAAGAAATTTATTATTATTAAAAAACTGGGACTAAGAAATCGGGACTAAAGGCCCCCTTTAGTCATACTCATATCTAGCCCTACAGTACACAACTTCAGGGTCGTCTTCATCTTCGCCATCATCGTCGTCATCGCTAGGCGCACACGGTTGGATCCTAAGCCCAGCCATGGCATATTCCAGGGGTACCTTCCACTCCGGCCTCAGATTCACGACGCGTGAGGGAGGGGGCTCCTAGATGATGACGTTGTGTAACCCGTGACCTTCACCATCCCCACCCTTCTTGTGGCTCTATGGAGGATCAAAGTGTGAGCACCGCAGGCGAGGATGATCTCCCTGGGCGATGTAGCGCATCACACTGACGATAGTCTGGTTTGCCCACCACAGGCGGCGACCAACCTCGTTGTGGTTCAACAGGGGCGGGCCTTCACCCTTGTACCTGGCGAGCTCCCTTTCCTGCCGGTTAGCGAAGAAGGCATTCCACGTGTCGTAGTTGTCGGGACCCCAATGGGGATCCATCCGCTGCTCTGGCACGAGCTCGAGGTAGAAGTGGTTTGTGATGGCCGCCTGGCGGGCGGAACCTTGAGGCACAGGAGGGACAGGAACTCCTCCAGCGCTCAACATCCAGTCGGTGGGAAGCCGGTAGCCTGGCGGGCATGGGTAGCTGGAGGCCCACAATGCCTCAGTCTCCTCGAGGGTCAGAATGGCCCAGTATGCGGTGTCCATTATTGTGAGAGGGGAAGATCTAGATGTGTGGATGGCCATGGTGGCCGGCCTAGATATAGAGGGAAAAGTCGGGAAAATATGGCAGGAAGCGGAGGGAACTGGCAGGAAAGCATGACACGTGGCTTGACGACTCTAAGAAGGGCGGGAAATATATTAAGTTCTGGTTATTGACTCCAACCGGGATTAAAGGCCCCAAAAATATAATAGTTAAACCCAAAACCCTAAATCCTAACCCTAACCCAAAACCCTAAATCCTAACCCAAAACCCTAAACCCTAACCCAAAACCCTAAATCCTAACCCTAACCCAAAACCCAAAACCCTAACCCAAAACCCTAAATCCTAACCTAACCCAAAACCTTAAACCCTAATCCAAAACCCTAAATCCTAACCCAAAACCTTAAATCCTAACCCTAACCCAAAACCCTAAACCCTAACCCAAAACCCTAAATCCTAACCCTAACCCAAAACCCTAAACCCTAACCAAAAACCCTAAACCCTAACCCAAAACCCTAAATCTTAACCCTAACCCAAAAGTTTAGTGAGATTCAAAAATATGAAAAATATAATAGTTCATGCATTTTTAAATTGAAAATGGCAAAATGGTTAATAGTTTGACTAGTTAGAATAGTTATTTATAAAACAGAAAATGGTTTTGGATTACTTATTCAAATTCAAGAACTTTCCATGTTGAAAATTTTCTAAAATTCATAAGTATGCAAAAACTATATAATTCAAATGTTTAAAAATATGCAAATTGAAATTTTCTAAAACAGGCACGCCCCTTAACTATTTTGGTCAAAAATTTGAAAAAAGGACCTTTAGTCCCGGTGCGTGCTATGCACCGGGACTAAAGGTGTGCCCTTGGTGCGCGCCCCTTGGGCGGTGCCAAAAACCCTTTAGTCCCGGTGCGTGGCATGCACCTGGACTAAAGGGGGACTTGACCTTTAGTACCGGTGCATGCTACGAACCGGGACTAAAGGTCCATCCGCTTAAAGGGCGCTCGCGCAGCTTCTCCCCCAACTCACCGATTCGCACACTTCACGCAGGAGGCGCCCTCGACGACGACGGTGCCGGTAGGCTATGCGATTCTGACGCCTGCAGCGCCCCCTCTCCGACCGCCCCACCTCCAGTCGCCGCCGTGTCTCATCCTCCTTTCAGGCCGCCGCCGCCGCGCCTTGCCTCGGCCTACAGCCGCAGGTACTCTCTCCTATCCACCGACCACCCCACCTCCAGCAGCTGCCGCCTGCCTCTGGTTCAGCTAGCCATCGCTGCGCCACCGCCACCGCCCGCCGCCAGCCGCGTCGCCGTCGGCCACCATCGGAGCATGCCGTAGATGCTTCTCCGATGACCGTAAGCTAGCGGCGCCGCCACTTTGAGGTTGCCCGTGACGAGGCGAGTCGAACACGCCTATCCACTGAGCCCCGTGCGCCCTCCAGCGACCAGTGCGTGCGCAACCTGGGAGGCCACCGCAGGCCACCATCACGCTGACATCACCGTGACGTCAGCAGCGTGCGGGTCAGCCCGGTCAAACCATCCCAGGTCCCACTCTGCCCGCGTGGCAGATGAGGTGGCCCTGGGGCCCCTCTGTCAGCCTCTACGGCTAGCTGAGGCCCGGTGCTAAAAGTGTTTACCCCTTTTTGTTTTAATTTCTAGAAAATGGTTTAATCTTATAAATTTAATAAGTAATTATTTATAACTCAAAAAAATGTGTATAATATATCAAAATGTTAAGAAAAATGAGATCTAGACAATAGACTCATAATAATGCATTATTAAGCAACTTAAATGACAAGTTTAATTAGAGAACTAAATCAACCTCTCACAAGTGTTCTGGGGTTCCCTTGTCCTAGGGTTTGTACCCTTCGGACCATGTTTAAAATGATCAAGCATGCCCTAGGGTTTAATTTAAGATCTATTTAACTTGTCATATCATCATCCTTGCCTGAGCATTGCATCAATGCCATGTGTTGATTGTTGTTTCCCTTTTTTTTTGGTGTTTGCTTCTTCCCGGTAGAATACGATATCGAGATCGAGATCGAAGACCGAGAACAACACCATAGAAGATCGATGAACAATCCATAGCAAATTAGGTGTACATATTATTATTTAGTATTATTTTATATTGTGTGCATTTTTGCAGAAAACTATGGATCACCTAGTCTAATCCGCAGAGACCTGGAACAAGAAGAAATCCTCGAGAATATGATCAACGGCGCCCCCCATGTTCATCCACCTAAATCTCCGTCGATTTATCTGAACCCCTCCGGTGAGGGTGAGGAGTTCGACCGAAATGACCGGGGAGAAGTTGATAGATCCAATGATGGAGAAGTCGACGACTCCGATGATGGAGAAGCCGACGCCTTCGGTGGACCCCTAACTAAGTCTAGCGAGGTATATATATGAAGTCCGATGATGAGTAGATGCATTAATTGAGTTGTATATATATAAATTAATGAATGTTTCTTCTCTTAGGCCTCCACATCGAGCCAAAAATATTCCAAATGAGGCTCGGCCAAAAAGTTGGACGCATCTACGCATTATACAATTACGAGGGTATCACCACGGGGTGAACCATTGGAACCCGAAAAGGCTAAAAGTGTTTTTGTACAACAATGTGGAGTTATGGTTAGGGATCACATCCCGATCACCGTTCGAGAGTGGAATAGGACAAAAGGGGTGGGAGAGGGTGAGTATGTCACCGACAGGTACAAAGAGGGTCTTTGGAATGACCTCATGACACATTTCACCCTGCTAGAATTTGAGGATGAAGCCGACACAGCTGCATTGAGGAAGAAAGTCAAGCAGTGGACTCTTACGAAGATGGCCGAACTATTCAAGAACTGGAAGAAATCATTATGGCAATAGTATCAGAAGAAGAAGACTCCTCCTATATTAGAATCCTATCTAACGAAGCAGCATGCTAACTAGGATGCATTTGTGAAGTACAAGGAGTCAGAAGCTACTAAGGAAAAGTCAGAAAAAACAAGTTAAATACCGCGAAGAAGAAATATCACCATCACCTGGGGCTAGGGGGCTACGCGACTGCCATGCCAAAGTGGGATGCTAAAGAGAATGAGTTGCTCGCTAAAGGGATCACTCCAGAACCAATACACGAAGAATGGGATTTGAGGGCAAGAAATTGGTTCCTTGTGCATGGGAGTGAGTATGACGAAAAAAAGGGGACCTTATTTGCAGTGACAAGATTAGGATACCCCGGGATACATGGCAGAGAGTGGTGAAGGAAATTAAAGAGGGGACAACAAAGTTCTGTCCCGATAGAGAGAATGACTTGCTGACAAAGGCCCTCGGGAATAAAGAACACGGAGGACGAGTACGAGGACTTGGCCCTAGTTATAATTGGGAGATGGGGTTTCCCAAAGACAGAGATACTTATAGGAGCCGAGAGAGAGCAAAGAGGCAACGGCAGGAGGAGGATGGAGACATGTTCACCGAGTTGCTAGAAACAGTTTGAATTCATCAGCAACAGATTGATGAATTTCGAGGAGTAGCACGCCTGCAAGATCCTACACTCGATATTACCGCCATCCCATCTCAGCGGAGAAGCAGCATGGATGAATCGGAGGTCCTGTCTGATGATGCACAGATGGTAGATGGTGGTCTCGGCTACCCCGTGGATGGAATCAAGGAGCAGACATCTTGTGAGGTCCATCAGAAGGTGAAGAATATATCCATCAAGGTGGCGGTCAGATGTGCTTTACCTTGTCCACCTGACGCACGCTAGCATGGCCGTGAGATTCCAGCTGGCTATGCTAAAGTCGGGGTGGATGAAATCGCAACAGGGTGGGACTTAATGGAGCTTGACATTCCTAGACCTAAAGGTGAGAGGACACTCGGAGAAGTATTGGGTGGTATCATTCTATGGGACAAGAACAACATCAAGCTTCCAGGCTTAGCGCCAAGGCCAACACCGCCTCCGAGTCATCGCATGTCACCTTCACCTCCATCACCTCCAAGAAGCCCACCCCATGACTACGACCACCACAGCTCAGGTCCATCTCGATCTCCGCCGCAGGGTCAGCCGTCTTTGCCGCCCGCTAAGGACAATAAGCGGAAGCGTGCTCTATTGATGAGTACTAAACGATGCAGCAGCCCAAAACGACAAATGTCGCCCCTCCCAAGAGTACCTCATAAGAATCTTCCCATTAGACCTTATGATAGTACTAAAGAGGAAACCACAGCGATCGCAAAGGCCGAATGTGTTGTGCAGCTTCAAAAGAAGAAACCTGAGCCTGCCCCAGTATACACCGAGAAGCAAAAAGCGTATGCACTTGGTTTTCTAAACACAAAATCGCATTATGACTTGCACCATAGGCCAGATGACTATTTACGCACGCTTCAAAAGGAAGTGAAGAAGAGCAAATCAAGTAAAAGTGCAAGCAGGAGCAAATCATCAAGTCAAAGTGCAACCGGGAAAAGAAAGGACACCCCCCAGCTCGGGGAACATGCCAAAAAATCGATCCCACCCCTTAGGGTGGCATCCTCTAACATTCCCCAGCAGAATGTGGAAGAAGCTGCGGAGCTTGCGGCCGCTATGAATGTGACTGTTGAGGAACTGCTAGGTTCGTAGGACGACAAGTTACCCAAGGCTGATGTAGTCCCTCAATATGTCCTAGGGATGCCATTGGTCACCCCAGAGAGGTTGCAACAACTGCCAACACAAATGCGGAGTTTACATAACTGGTACTTGAAAGCCACAAAGGAGGAGAGAATAATGATCGTGGCGAAAGTACCACAGGACTACTACTTTTGAGAAGAAGAGGTCCATGTTGAGTTTCCAGAACTCTTCCAGTTATACGCTTTCGACGCCTTCGACAAATCTATCATGAGTTGCTATTGTCTGTAAGTTATTGAATTCATTGTCTACATATAAGTTGTTCACTCTTTTAGTTATTCAGTTTATTGCATGTAATTATCCTTATTATATCCTTTTATACTCTATTATTATGCAGAATGAAGATCTAGGAATGTAAAAGAAGGTCACTCTTTAGTGTCGGGTTCATTGGCCCAGATAAAATACATATAAAGACGCTAACGGATAAACCCGACGAGACGGAGGAAAACCTTCTAAGGTTTCTAACGGAGCAAAATTTCTGTGACTATATATTGTTTCCTTACAATTTCAAGTGAGGGTCTTACTCTGGTGTACCCATTCACTTTTGCTTACTCGATATTAAGTGTAATTGATGAGTTACTGATGTATATATAAACGTGTGTAGATACCACTAGATTCTGCTAAATATTCAACTTGATAAGGGAAGAGTTGAAGTCATGGACCCATTAAAAAGACCCCTGGAAATGTTTAGGGACATACAGGACACACTCTAGAGGTAATTTTCGCGCTACATCGGTCTCTTTCGTTGATTTCCTGAGATATCATGTAATAAATAACTCATTCATTTTCTTTACTGGGTAGGATTTGGAACCAGTTCAAGAGTGCAGTTACGGGTCACTTTAGTGAGAAGCTGACGTTTAAGCCGGTCTCGGTAAGTAGTACACACATCTCTTTACTTCCATAGTTTCAATACAATTATGATGCTAGAATATTATTTTGATTGGATTCTATTCTCGTAAAGTGCGCTAGGCAGCCACCCAGGACGAATCTATGTGGATTCTATGTTTGTGAGTTCATTCACACGTTTACCACTGAGCACAAAAATTATAAAGTCGATGTAATAAATACTTTGATTTGACTGGGCGTGCGTAATCTTTTATTTTAACCGCGTCTTCTCGATTTCCGCGCGTAATGGGAGTAGTGGAGGGACAGTTCACGCTTCCACTTCTCCACGTGTCCAACACGATGTTTGCCACGCGTCTAGTAGGGTTTTTCTGAGCCGTTGGATTGCATCTTCCAGGGATTAAGTAGCGGCGTTGCGACGGTAATTTTCTCATCTGCTCTCGTTCATCCTTCACTTCCATCGCCATTGCTGCTTCTCCTTTGCTTTTCTCTGCCCTCGTTTCTTTCATGATGTTGGACCAGCTCCGCTCGTTTCCGAGCTACTTCCTTCGCTCGCATCGCCGCCGTGAAATAGGGAAGAAGAAGGGAGGCGCTGCGGCTGAATCCGCGGCCACCGTTGCCGCGGCGAAGAAGAAGGGCGGCTCCGCCGCTGCGGGCACCAGCACCGCCGTCGGCGGGAAGAAGAAGGCCGCAGGAACTCGCGTCAAGAATGGTGCATGGCGCCCCTCCATCATCAAGTTGTCGGATCTCCGCCTTCTTCGTCAAGATGGAGTGCTATCCGGCACAGTCGCCGACGCGCGCGTCCCCGGCGGTGAGACAATTCATGTTCCTCCCGCTGGTTTCTGAGTGATGTTTTTAGCATTCATCATTCGTGGTCTCTCCTTGCCTCTTCACCCCTTCTTTAGGGGCCTCCTTTGTTTCTATGGGCTATAGCTCCATCAGCTGTCCCCGAATTCGATTCTCCATATCTCTTGTTTCATCACTCTCTGCGAGTGCTGGCTCGGAATCGAGCCGCACTTCGGCCTCTTTGAGCGCCTCTTCAAATTGAAGCGCCAATCTGCGTCTGGCTCTTTAGTCTACGATGTAGGTGGTTGCGGAATCCACGTTGACCCATCCGCCACCTACTTCGACATCAAGCTCACAGCATCCGTCCAAGGGTGGAGGGACAAATGGTTCTACATCCGCGATGAGAAGGCTAACGGTGAGCACTTCGGACTCGCGCCCTTCGATCCCGTGATGCCGTGCAGGAGGATGCGCTCCTGGAAGAATGTAGTCATGCCTGGCGAGTCCGCAGAGACAGATGTGCTGTACCAGCGCGTCTGTGACCTTGAGAGTCGCATTGCCAAAGAGGAGGGAGGATGCGCCCACATTCGCACTTGGCTGCACCGTCGCGTCCAGCCCCTACAAGCCAGAGTCTACCCCATGTTTCAGTGGGCTGGCACTGATGATGCCACTCGCGTGTCTGCCGACGGCATGTCCACGAGTGAGGTGGACAAGCGGGTTCGACTGGTCACCAAGTACACCGTCAAGGATGTGCTCCCCAGTGAGCCAGTTGTTCCTCCATTTGATGCTTCGAACCCTCCTCCTGAGGTATAGTTTTTGCTCTGATAGCTAAATTTGTCGATTGCTTCTCTGTTGTTTACTTGTTGTTTGCTGAATGTGTTGTCTGTGTGCAGGATTGGCGGTGTCACCTTGTATGCCCCCTCTACCTGAGGGGATAATCCCTCGCGAAGCTTTGGAAGAGGACGAGTCGAAGTCGACCGTCCCTTCTGATGCGGAGGAGGAAGCCCCCGAGTCCGGTAGTCTGGATACTCGCAAGCATTCGCGCAGCAAGGATTCCGATGCATCGTCTCCTTCGACTCCGGAAGGTACGGGTGTTGGTGCAGAGTCGCCAATTCTTGCCATTCCTGTGAGCACCGTGGCACCATCTTCTCGCAAGAAGATGCGATTGCCCAAGGAGTCTTCGTCAGAGTCGGGGGAGTCGGCGTAGCCCCCGAGTAGATAAATTGGAAAAGTAAAAGGAAAACACAGAGTTTTGGGGCACTTAGCTTTATTTATTCGAAGAATAGTGCGAGGTACAATGTGTGGCTAAGTAGCCTTATTTGCAATATAAAAAGTAAAGAGCGACTAAGGATAGAACCGTCACAGTTGTGCGACGTTCTAGGGGTTGGAGTATGTGACTCCTGTCTCTAAATCTTGAAGGCGATAGGCGCCACTTGGGATTACTTCTGTAATCACGTACGGCCCTTCCCAGGGGGACTCGAGCATGAGATGCCCCTGCTGCTTCAGTCGCAGGACCAGGTTGCCTTCGACGAAGGATCTGGGGCGAAGCCTCCTACTGTGGTAGTTGCGCAGGTTCTGCTGGTAGATCGTAGATCTTTCCACGGCGATTTCCCTTGCCTCGTCAAGGAGGTCGACGGAGTCTTCGAGTGCGAGGGATGACTCTTGCTCGTTGTAAGCGACCACGCGCGACGCCTTGTACCGTACTTCGGCGGGTAGCACTGCTTCGGCTCCGTGCACCACGAAGAATGGCGTGTAGTCCGTGGCGCTATTTGGAGTTGTGTGTAGGCTCCAGAGTACGGATGGCAGTTCGTCCGGCCAGCAACCCGTGGCTTGTTCGAGTGGCCGGTGGAGTTGCTTCTTGATGCCGCCGCAGACGAGCCCATTTGCTTTTTCCACCTGACCGTTGGTCTATGGATGCGCTACTGAGGCGTAGCTGATGTTGATCCCTAGGTTCTCGCAGAATTCTTGGAACTCCTTGGATGTGAAGTTCGTCCCATTGTCGATGATGATGCTGTGCGGCACTCCGAAGTGGTAGACGATGGACTCAAAGAACTTGACTTCGCTATGTCCTGATTGGTTGGTCATTGGCATGGCCTCAATCCACTTGGTGAATTTGTCGACTGCGACCAAGAGGTAGACGTAGCCTCCTCGTGAGGACCTTGGGAGTTTGCCTACCATGTCGAGTCCCTATTGCACGAAGGGCCAGGCCAACAGAATTGGCCGGAGTTCTGCGCCAGGTGCGTGCGGCTTGTCCGTGAATCGTTGGCATGCGTTGCACTTCTGGACGATGTCCTTGGCATCGCGCATGGCCGTACGCCAGTAGAACCCAGCTCGCAGAGCTTTGGCCACGAGGGCACGACTGCCTGCATGGTGCCCGCAGATCCCTTCATGAATGTTGAGGAGAACAGCTCTTCCGTCGGCCGTGGAGACGCATCGTTGCAGTACTCCTGTGATGCTGCATTTATACAGTTCGCCGTTGATAACAGCGAATGCCTTGGAGCGATGTGCCGTGCATCAGTCGGATCGTCCGGTAACCTTTTGCTGAGGAGATACGTGATGTACGGTTGCGTCCAGGATTGCTCAATCATCATGACGCTCATTGGTCCCTCGAGTCATGTGTCTAGCTCCAAGTCATCGAGTGCCATTGTCTCATTGGGTGGCGTAGCCCCTGCGTCCGTTGCTGCGCTTGTTTTCTTCTATACGGCCTTTGTCTTGATGGAGCGTTCGCAGATGCGCTCGAGAAATACCCCAGGTGGTATGGGGGCGCAGGTAGAGCCTATGTTGGCGAGTGCGTCCGCCTCTTCGTTGCTTTCGCGACCTCGTGCCGCAGCTCGCAACCGTCGAAGTCTCCTTCGAGTGTGTCGTAGAGGTCGCGGTACGCGATCATGTTGTCGTTCAGTGCGTCGCACTCATGCATCGTTTGGTTGACAACCAACTTAGAGTCGCCGTATATGATGAGCCTCTTGGCGCCGCAGGCTTTTGCCATCCTCATCCCGTGCAACAGGGCCTCGTATTCAGCCTCGTTGTTGGAGGCTGTGAACTGCATTCGCAGGATGTACTTCAGCTTGTCCCCTTGAGGTGATGTCAGTATGACACTTGCGCCTGCTCGTCCTTCCGCTTGGACCCGTCAAAGTGCATTGTCCACATGTAGGACATGTCTGGTTTGTCCGGGAGCTGGTTCTCCATCCAGTGCACGAGGAAGTCAGGGAGAACTTGCGAGTTGATTGCGTCGCGCTTTTCGTATGTGATGTCTTGTGGAGACAGTTCTATTCCCCAAAGCGCGACTCGCCCCGTGGCGTCGGGGTTATTGAGGATATGCCCCAACGGGGCGTCATTGACCACCACGATTGGGTGTTCCTGGAAGTAATGGCGCAGTCGTCAGGTGGTCATGAAGACACCGTACGCCAGCTTCTAGTAGTGCGGGTACCACTGTTTTGTTGGCGTGAGGACCTTGCTAAGGTAGTATACTGGGCGTTGCACACTGTGGACCTTGTTTTCCTCAGCTCGCTCGACGACGAGCACTGTGCTGACCACCTGGTTGGTGGCTAAAATATATAGCAACAGTGGTTCCCTTTCTCTTGGGGTCACCAGCACTGGCGAAGTGGATAGCAGGCGCTTTAGATCCTCGAATGCTTCTTGCGCTTCATTGGTCCACTCGAATTTTTCAGCCTTGCGGAGGAGCTGGTAGAAGGGCAACGCTTTTTCACCCATCCAGCTGATGAATCGGCTAAGGGCCGTGATTCGCCCAGCCAGCTGCTGGACGCCCCTTATGTTTTTTGGCTTCTCCATGGCCAGTATGGCTTTTATTTTCTTCGGGTTTGCCTCGATTCCCCTCACGGAAATGAGATACCCGAGTAGCTGCCTAGATGGTACGCCGAAGGCGCATTTGTCCGGATTGAGCTTGATCCGGTAGCGGTTGAGGTTGGCAAAGGTTTCACGCAAATCATCGGTTAGGGAGGCTTCCTCCTTGGTCTTGATTACTATGTCGTCGACATAGACTTGAATGTTGCGACCCAGTTGTTCCTTGAGGCAAGCCTGCATGCACCGCTGGTAGGTGGCTCCCGCGTTCTTTAGCCCGAAGGGCATTATGTTGTAGCAGAACACATCGAAGGGCATTGTAAATGCTGTTTTCTCTTGATCTTCCTCCTTCATTCAAATCTGATTATAGCCTGAGTAGGCATCGAGGAAACAGAGGCGCTCGCATCCCGTAGTGGAGTCGATGATTTGGTCGATGCGCGGCAACGGGAAGTGATCCTTTGGGCAGTGCTTGTTCAGAGAGGTGAAGTCAACGCACATCCGCAGGATATCCGTGTCCTTTTTTGGTACCAGCACCGTGTTGGCGAGCCAAGTGCTTTCCTTGATCTCGCTTATGAACTTGGCTTCGAGGAGTCTATTGATCTCCATTCCAACTTCCTGTGCTCGTGGCTCAGACAATCGTTGAATTGTTTGCTTGACTGGCCTTGCGTCGGGGTTGACGTTGAGTGCGTGCTCGGCGAATTCCCTGGGAACTCCTGGCATGTCCGCAGGACACCAGGAGAAAATTTCCCAGTGCTCACGGAGGAATTCGACGAGCGCGAGTTCCTATGCAGGACTCAAGTTGTTGGCGATGAGGGTCGTCTTGGCGGGATCCGACGGGTGGACCTACACTTTCTTCGTGTGGACCGATGAGTCGAAGGAGAGATAAGGTGAGCTTGGCTGGCTCAAGGGAGGCAGACTGTTGTCTGTCGTCTCCTTTAGTCTCACGAGTTCCTCCTACATGCCGAAGGACAGGGAAATTCTGTTGAATTCCCTGTCGCAACTGTCAGATGGATCGAAGCTCCCTTTGATCGTGATGACGCCATTGGGACCTGGAATTTTCATCTGCAGGTAGGCGTAGTGGGGCACTGCCATGAACCTAGTGAACGCGACGCGCCCGAGGATGCAGTGGTACTGTGAGGGCTAGTCGATGACCTCAAAGTCGATGCGCTCGCGTCGTAAGTTCTTCGGCGTGCCAAAGATGACGTCGAGGTTGATTTTGCCCAGGGGGTATACGCCTTTCCCTGGGACGATGCCGTGGAACGTTGTGTCCGAGGCCTCCAGGCAAGTTAGGGGGGAGCCTCATTGCTCGCAAGGTACTCGCGAATATAAGGTTGATGCCACTTCTGCCATCCATGAAGACGTGGCTCATGTCGAAGCCTCCGATTTGCACCTCGAGTACGAGGGGGCAATGGCCTGGACGGGGTACCTGAGGCGGATGATCGCGTTTGTCGAAGGTGATGCAGGACTCGCTTCCACTGAGGTACTCAGTGGTGGATGGTGGCGAGTGTGTGGCCAAGTTGACTTGGCGAGTGATGGCCTTCTGCACCCTATTGGAGGGGCGTCCCTTTTGGATCATCATGGTGCCCATGGCTCGTGGGTACGGTTCGCCTCCATGGTGTTGGTCCGGTGCGGCTGCATTCGGGGGTGGCCCAGGTGGAGGTGGCGGAGCGCCATGTGCCACGGCGCCTGGAGCGGCTCTGTAGCCTCTTTTGACTGCATGGCGGTTCATCTAAACCAGTCCCTCGTGTAGCTTGAGGAACTCGCGGCAATCCTTGAGGAGGTGGCTGGACTTCTTCTTGCCATCATGCTTGTCGATGTAGAAGTGCACCGTACATGGCCCGGACAGTTTGTCCTCAATGGAGCTCGCGGGTGCCTCGTCACGAGTGCGGCGTTGCCACACTTGCGTGGTTTTCCCGGAGTCGCGGTATCCGCCGCTACGGTATCCGCTGTTGCGGTTATCGTCGCGTCTTTCGGCGTAGCCAGCTGCGACCATGTTGACGTCGGCGTGGTCATCGTAAATGCGCATGCGACGCTTGCCTCGGCGATCGCGTCTGCACTCGAGCTCCGCCTCCTCGTCGGAGTGAACACGATTCTTCACTGAATCTTCTCCATCGGCCCACCGATTCGCGATCTCCATCAGGTGGTCGATGGTCTTGGTCTTTGAGCGGCCCAGCTCCTCTCTGAGTTCTAAGCGGCAGACGCCACCGTTGAATGCGTCAATCGCGTGATCCTCCGAGATGTTTTCTGCGGAGTTCTTGATGATGGACCACCTTTGAATGTAGGAGCGCAGCGATTTGCCAGATCTTTGCTGGCAGCATCTCAACTCTTTGATTGATGCGGGCTGCTTGTATGTGCCCTTAAAGTTGTGCACGAAGCTGTAAACCAGCTCGTCCCAACTGCGAATGGATCCGCGTGGGAGGTTGTTGAGCCATGCTCGGGCGGCGCCCTGCAGCTGTAGCTGCAAGCATTGCATGGTCGTGCTTCGACTGCCTCCGTGGAGCCTAACGGAGGAGATGTGGTCCTCCAGCTAGATCTTCGGGTCCTGTAGGCCGTAAAACTTCGGGTTCTCCGACGGGAGTTTAAACCCTTTAGGCATTCGTTTCTGCCTAATGGATCTGCTGAAGCATCTAGCGCCGCAGAGCTCCACATCTTCCTCTTCTGAGTTAGTCGACCGAGCACTTCGTGCTCTTGATTTGTCGATCTTGCGCTGTGTGATGTCATCACGTGCGTCGTAGTCGTGGTCGTGTCGTCGTGAGCGGCGACGTCGAGACAAGTCGTGACTGTCATCACTGGATGAGGGCGAGGAGTAACGCTTTGCTAGCGCTTTGCCCTTCTTTGGTTCCGGTGTCGGCTCCTTGTTGAGGGCGGCCTCGATTAATCCCAAGCCCTCGATTGTAGATCAGTGCATGGCGGCTCGGGGGTCCCTAGCTGGTGGCTGGTTGTTCAGGAGGTACATGGTGGCTGCTGTCACCGCAGCCTGCGGCGTCTTGGGGACCACATTGCCCCTGGTGTCGACTGTCATAGAGCCGAAGTCGAGGACCTTTGCGGCCTCTATGCGTTCCTGCTCAGTGAGATGGGCCATCCGAGATTGCCTCTTCTTGACGAGGTACTCGTTGCCCTTTGAGGAGGATCCTCGGTAGGAGGAGAGCCCAGCACGACGAAGGCTCGAATCGTCTGCCGCCTTTTTGCGCGTCTCGAGTTGCGTGATTGTTTGTACTTGGCGCTTGAATTCTTCCTTTAGGAGCCAGTGATAGCCCATCAACAGCTCTTGCGGGGATCCAAAGGGTAGAGGGGTGCCTCGCAGGGCCTTGCGGCAGCGAGCCCATTCTTGCTCGTTGAGCTTGATCATGACGCGTTCGCCGGTTTGCTCATTTACTATGGTTGGAGGTTCGACTGCTCCTCCGTTGTCAATAGGGGTGCGATTGCCACCGTTACCGTCGTTGCCGCCATTGCCACCGTTGCCGCTGTTAGGCGAGTCGGTTCCGTTGCCGCGATTGCCGCCGTTGTCGCGGTTAGCAGAGGTGTCGCCTGCATTGATGACGGCGCACATGAAGTGATTGGGGAAGCTTCTGCTTCCACAACTCTCCAATCCGGAACCGTAGGTTCCATCTTCAGTGGCCAGATCGCTCATATCGGAGTCGCGACTGCTGTCGCTGACCGTGTTCTCGACTGCTGTCAGGGCGTTGAGCTCGCTGAGGGTGCCGATCGATGGAGGAAACCATGATGCTGGGGCAGACGGTGCCGTCGGCTGATTAGGCATGCGAAGCGTGCCCATCTGACCGACTTGGAAGCGGAAGCTCCCTATCGTCAGGCTAATTCCGTCGCCTACGGACTCAAAGGCCGGGCGAGTGGCTGGCGTGTGGACGGTGAAGTCGAACGCGCTGAAGAGCTGGCGAATCTCCGTTGTTGCGGAGTTGTAGATCGCGGTTGATGGGGCCGAAGAAGCCGCAACATCAACACTTCTAATTCCCACAGACGGCGCCAATTGACGAGGGTTTAACTCATCAATGCCCATTGTTAAGGACTTGGGTTTTGGAGAAGGAGGGAGCGCTGGAGACATCTATCGGCTAGCAAACAAGCACACAGGGGACAAAGATTTACCCAGGTTCAGGCCTCATAGAGGTCCCTACTTCTGCTTGTCTGCTCGTGGAATTATCGAAGGAACCGAAGGTTACAATGGTGCGCAGATGCAATCCGGCGAGGGTTGTGGAAACTAGGGTTGCGTGTGTCCTCCTCGCCGCCCCCTCCTAGCCCTTATATAGATAGGCTAGGTCTCGGGTAGCAGGTCGAGTCGGTTACAAATTAGGGTTTTCCCCTTCAAACTTTCTATCTTTAGCTTCTTCTTGTTCTTCAAGAAATCGAGAGTCCGTAGGTTACTCGAGTCCTTCATTTGGGCCTCGGCGATACCGTGGGCCTTTACGTACTTAGGCCGTATATACCAAGCTCGAGTACCTGTAGGGTATACCCATGTCACCGTCACTTTTTGTTATCATGATTGGTATTAATATATTGATCTCCTTTTCTTATATATAGTTCGATAGAATGCGGGATCAGCTCCTACCAGAGCAACGCGTACTAGGAATTGCTGAAGAACTCGCAGGATTCTTGATGAAAGAGATGATAGATGAGGCCGGAGAATTTAGTGTGAATAGGCGCTACCGATGATCCCTCGACCGTGTAATTGAATAGACGGGCTCTAATCCCGGTAACTGTGATGTCTTCATGTTACTATCATGTATATATTTGTGTATGCTCGATCCTAATGGTTCTCCATGTAAATATCATGTATATGTATTTGTATGTTCTAGTCCTGGTAACGTGTACGGTATGTAGTAGCGTAGAAATCTATTTTAAAAATGAAAAAAAAACAAAATAAATTCTCTGCCGTGACAGAGAAAGGGGGCAAAACTCTGTCGCGACAGAGAACCACTAGTCCCGGTTTGTAATATGAACCGGGACTAATGAGGGTGGACCTAGAGCGGAGGGGCGTCCACGTGGATGCCCATTGGTCTGGGCTGGTAAGCGGGCCGGGACTAGTGGGTTGGCCTTTAGTCCGCCTCTCCAGTCCCGTACCGCAACCGGGACTAAAGGGTCTTACGGACCGGGACTAAAGGCCCGTTCTCCACTAGTACAGTGTCCGTGTGTCCTTACTCGGGAAACATGGACAGCTTTTAATTCCGTGTCTTGATTAACCAAATAGACAAGCAACGCCCTTACAAGAAAAACATGATGTGTCATAATTGAACGATTTCAATACTTGTTTTATACGTAGATCTCGGAGCTTTTACCTCACACGAAAAGGATTCCAAAACTTCGATGCAACTTTTCTCAAAATGGAGCACACCCGGCCTCTGCGTCAGTTAATGCATACGACCTTTATAACTTTATTAAGACAGTTTTACAAGTTATTTCAAAACACGGGTCGCGCAAAGTTGGCATGTGGTTCAGCATGCCAACACGGGTCGCGAAGAATTTATATATATTACTTTAAGAAAATTCTAACATTTCTCAATGCAAAGTCAGTTATGATGGGGTACATGTCACGTTTTTGCTCGTTTCATTTTAGCACTACCAAATTAACACTTCCGCGGCGAGAACGACCTGATAACACACAACGTTGGAGAAAATTACATCAAATATTTAATGGTACACGTTATGCATTATGTATGTGAAGGTAGAGATTAGGAATAGCAATACAATATTCAGTATACTTCTCAGACAGGTCAAATCGGGGATGTGCGTGTGCGTGCACCGCGCTTAGAGACGGGAAATGAAAATGGAGTGGCACTTAGAGACGGGAAATGAAAATGGAGTAGCATATTTTTCTGATTGGAGGTTGGAAAAGAAATCAGCGAGACGACGAGTCGTCGAAATGATGATCAAAAATCAGAAATAGAAGAAATATAGGAGACAACGAGCACCTAAATCGTGAAGTAATGAACTCTTACAGTGCGTCCAGGAGATCACTAATGAGTTGATCATTGTGTCGACGAAGCACTGAAGATAGCCCTAGCCTTGCTTGCCAAAGAAGGATGGACTATATGTCAATGGCGGCCATTTCGTGGGATTCGTAGATTGATGGATAGGAGAAGCAAGCCGCCGTAGTCGATTTGTTGGTGCGTGCGGGCGTGCCCTTCTACCTTCTAGAAGATCACTCACGTTAACATGGCCCATCATGCCTTTGTTTCTGTTGCATGGCCTAGCAATATGTATACCATATAAGTAGATTAGTAGTCTTTGAGGGTCATGTCCTTTCTCCGTGATGGAGGAATGTGTGGAGGATATCCCGCAGTTGGCTATTGAGGAGAACGCTCTTCTTATAGCTGATTTCCTTGAGGAAGAACTATTTGAGGCTGAGATGGAACATAATAAAGCTTCCGGATCAGATGGATTCTATGCTGGGTTTTATCAAAATATTGGGAGGTCATTAGAACTAACTTGATGGCTATGCTCGTCCATTTACAAATAGGAGAGTTTCCGTTATTACTCTCCTACCCAAAAAAATGCAATAAAAATTTAAAATATAGACTAGTTTCCCTGCTGAATATTAGCAGGGCCGGCCCTGGGTGGAGGGGCGGGGGGACTAACGGGGCAGCCGCCCTGGGCCCAAAACATTGTAGTTCTACTATACATATACATTAAAAAAAGAATTTTTCAAATTGGGCTGTCAATGCTGTCCGTCCAGCCCTCAGCGCCTCGACTCCCATGCGCATTGATCGACACCGCCTCGTCGGCCGTCGCTTCCTTCTCGATCGACGAGACCAGGGCGATCGATTTCCACTTTGACTGGTTCTGGACTTCTGGTCCTAGTCTCCCAGACTCCCAGACGCATACGTGATTGATTCATTGATCGACACCGCCCCGTCGTCACGTCACGTCCCAGGAGGCAAGGAGTCAGGACTCCCTGCGTCGCTCGGTCGCTGTCGTTTCCCGATTGAAGTCTCCTGAGTCTCGTTGCAATCGCGACTCGCCTAGTCGCCGCATGCCTGCCATTGCTTCCCCTGCCCCTGGTTGGCTGGTCCCTGCCTCCCTGTCCCTCGATCGGATCATCTTCTCCTTCAGTCCTTGCCACCAAGGCGCGATTCCGCGAAGGCCTGCCTAATAGTTCGTTCTCCGCCCATGCGGCCGCACCTAGCCCATGCCTCTACGGCTCTACTGGTTACACTTGCTCTAATTTTTAGTTCATAATTTTAATTAGTACCTGATTGTTGTTCGTTTTTGCAATGTCCGAGTTTAACTGATTATGGCGCCCGAATCCGGTGCTCAGAAAAGAAAAAGGAGAGAACAAGAGAAGAAATTAATAGAATCGCAGAGAGGATCTTTTCATAAATTTTTGAAGAGCAACACGAGCACTTTGAGGAATCCAGATGGGTTGGCGCTAGTTCTTGTGGGGGAACAGACTAATGTTGATGCAGAAGATAATGCCGTCGGTACAGAAGACGATGTTCATATCGATGTAGATGATGACAATGTGAGTAATCATGATGATGAATCTGCTAATGTTGATGATGAACCAGAACCAGTTAGTGTGGATATTTATAATCCGGCAAATTGGGATACTCTTGATAACAAGGCAAGGGACATATTAGTGGAAAAGGGTCCTATCAGAGAAGAAAATATCACTTTTCCTTTAACCGGTAAAAGATATTTTTCATATTCTCATTACTTAGATACATGAGCAATGGAGAGGTATGTGATCGAAAATGGCTAGTTTATTCAAGACATATTGACAAAGTGTTCTGTTTTTCATGCAAGTTGTTCAATCCTATTAACTGCAAGAGTTCCTTGGCACATGATGGGTTTAATGATTGGAAACATATCATCGATAGTCTCAAAGAACATGAAGCTAGTGTCGAGCATATGACAAGCATGATCTCTTGGAACGAATTAAAAAATAGACTGAGTAAACACGAAACAATTGATAAGGAGTTACAGCATGAGATCACAAAAGAGAAGGAGTGCCTTAGACAAGTTTTACTAAGAATAGTTGTTGTTTTGAAATTTCTTGGTAAACGCAGTTTGGCATATAGAGGATCCAATGAGCAGCTTTACAATGATCATAATGGTAATTTCTTAGCTTGTGTTAATATGATTGCAGAACTTGACATGGTAATGCAAGACCATATTAGATAGATTCAAAGCAATGAGATTCATTATCATTACCTTAGTCACAAAATTCAGAATGAGTTGATTTTACTAATGGCTTCTAACATTACAGACACTATTCTGAAGGTGGTTAAGAAGGCTAAATATTTCTTAGTTATTCTTGATTGTACCCCTGATGTGAGTCACCAAGAGTAAATGAGTTTGTTGGTTCGCTGTGTTAATACCTCTAATGCACAAGTAAAAGTTGATGATTACTTTCTTGGTTTCTTGGTGGTGAATGACACATCTGGTGAAGGGATTTTCAATGTATTGGTTGAATCCATCAAGTCATATGGTCTTCTTATTGATGACACTAGGGGTCAAGTTTATGATAATGGCTCTAATATGAAAGGAAATAACAAAGGAGTGCAGAACATGTTGATTGAGGTAAATCCAAGGGCTTTGTATATGCCGTGTGCTTGCCACAGTCTTAATCTTACTCTCTGTGATATGGATAAATCATGTGGTAAGGTTGTTTCATTCTTTGGTATCATGCAACAGATCTATGTTTTATTTTCGGGGTCTACCAAAAGATGGAAAGTGTTGCTTGACCACGTGGAAGGTTTAACTGTGAAGTCTTTGTCCAATACTCGTTGGGAGAGTCGGATCAAAAGTGTCAAAGCAATTAGATTTCAAGCTCCTCAGCTAAGGTCTGCTCTTCTTAAGTTAAGTGAAGATGTTGATACTGAACCAAAGGATAGGAGTGATGCAAAAAAAGGTGCTTGGTAGCTTTGAATTTATATTTGGTATGGTTATCTGGTATGAAATTTTATTTGCAGTAAACATAGTCAGTAAGAAGTTGCAATCAACATCCATGTGCATTGATTCTACAATACAGCGAATAGAAGGTATGTGCACTTACTTTCAAACATATAGAAATGAAGGGTTTGCTGCTGGTTTGATGAGTGCCAAGGATATTGCATCTGAGCTGGGTGTAGAGAAATCATTCCGTGTAAAGCGTCATGCTTCTAGGACAAAGCAATTTGATGAAACTGAATGCGAGGAAGCAATCTTCCAAGCTGAGGAGGATTTAAAAATGAACTACTTTTTAGTTATGGTCGATATTGCGACCACATCTTTGAAGCGCAGATTTGAAGAACTCTAGTCATTCAAAGTTATATTTGGGTTTTTAATGAGTCCCACATCCTTGAAGGCATTAGATGGTCCTCAACTGAAAGAACATTGCACTAAATTTCCAAAAACTTTTACTTAGCCAGGTAAATCTGGTAAACCTGATACATAGTTGAATGCACTTATTTCTGAGTTAAGTGTTATGAAGTTCACTTTGCCAAATACACCAATGTCTGCTATGGAGCTTGTTGAGTTTGTTAGAGAAATGGATTGTTATCCTAATATTTCTATCGCTTATCGAATCTTATTTACTATGCCCGTGACTGTTGCATTAGCTGAAAGAAGCTTTTCAAAGTTGAAATTATTGAAGAACTATTTGAGATCTTCAATGTCTCAGGAGAGGTTAAATGGTTTGGCAAGTCTATACATCGAGAAGAAGTTAGTGGACGAGATTGATATTGATTTCATTGTCACGGACTTTGCTTCTAGGAATTTTCAGAGGAAATTTTAAGGTATCATGTAAACATTGTTATTTTTATATGAATATTATATTTGGAAGTGTACTTAAAATATATTTTATCATCTCATATATGCATAAAAAAATATACTAAGGGGCCCAAAATTTTAGTTTCGCCCCAGGCCCCTGAAATCTCAGGACCGGCCCTGAATATTAGCTTTAAGATCTTCACAAAAGTTGGAACGAATCATATGAGCAATTTCACGAAAAAGGTGTTTCAGCCTATACAATCTGCATTTATATCGGGCCGATATTTTTTTGAAGGGGTAGTAGTGCTACATGAAACTATCCATGAACTTCATCGGAAATATCTCGATGGAGGGCTCTTCAAGATTTTGAAAAATCTGATGACAAGGTTAAATGGCCTTTTGTGCAACAAGCGCGGCAGATGAAAGGTTCTGATCCAACTTGATGTGAGTGGATTAAAAATTATATACAAGGCGAGAGTGTGGGAGTAAGGGTTAATGATGACATTGAACAATATTTTTAGACAAGAAGGTGACTTAGAAAAGGTGATACATTCTCTCCAATGCTTTTCAATATTTTGCAGATATGCTTGCTATAATTATTTCAAGAGCAAAAGAAGATGGCCAGGTTGGAGGTCTCATACCTCATTTGGTGGAGGCTGGAGTTTTCATTTTGCAATATGCAGATGATATGATTATGTTTATGAAGAATGACCTGAAAAAGACGACAAATACGAAGCTCATTCTTTGTATGTTTGAGCAACTATCTGGGTTAAAATTTAACTTTCACAAGAGTGAAGTTTTCTATTTTGTGAAAGCAAAGGATATGGAACAACAATACAAGAAGATATTTGGATGCGAGTCTAGTACTTATCTTTTCGGTATCTTATCCATCATAGAAAACAATGCAATTTAGAATGGAATCCAATGGAAAGTAGGTTGATGTCTAAGATACGATGCTCGCAAGAAAAGTTGCTCTCCTATGGAGACCATTTGGTACTCACCAATTCAATATTAGCAAGCTTACAAATATTTATGCTTTCGTTTTATGAAATGTCAAACGATTGGATTTTTTTGATCTTGATTTTCTGCAAAGCGATGATAAAAAAAAAATAGACTAACAAGGTGGAATGTTCTATGTCGTCCTAAGGACCATGATGGTTTGGGAATTGTGGTTATCGAGCTAAAAAAGTGTATGTTAAGAAAATGGCTTTTCAGTTTACTTACCGAGGAAGAAACGTCGCAAGAATTATTACACAATTAATACCTGAACAATAAAACTCTCCTGCAAGTAGAAGCAAAACCTACGAATTATCCTTTCTAGAAAGACCTCATGAGAGTTAAGAATGATTTTTTATCCTAGTTTCTTTCAAAATTGAAAATGGGAATCACTAGTAGAAAAAGAGTCTTTCGTCCAGAGCTGTTCGGAGCATTAGTCCCGGTTGTGGTTGGAACCGGGAATAAGTGAGCATTAGTTCCGGTTCCAATGGCTAGGACGCCGGCAAACTTTAGTCCCGATTAGAGACACCAATCGAGACTAAAGAGGCTGCGACAGGCTGCGCTGGATGCGAGCCCGTTTAGTGCCGGTTGGTGTCACCAACCAGGAATAAAGAAAATGAGCAAAACAAATTTCGCGGGTTCTACCACGGCAGGAAAAAGGGCAAAAATCCTACCACGGCAGGAGAACGGCTGTCCACCCTCCCAGCAGGAGATCACCTTTTTGTAGTTTCAAAAGCATGCCAGAAAATTATAAAAAATCCAAAAACAAAATCCTTCGAACTATATTTATATTAAGTAATTTAGTTGTTACAAAAATTAACAAACATGAATTTCGACATAATTTGCAAAAATATATCATAAAAACTTCAAATGGCCACAACTTTTGCGTACGATGTTGGGGGAAAAGGTACAACCTATCAAAATGTGCTGAAAAATATTCGAGTTCGATTTCAACCGCCTTAGGGCGTTTTGGATTTCCTTTTAGATTTTCTAAATTCAAAAAGGGAAAAAGTTATTTTAAGAATTAGTTTTTTAGTAATTTTTTATGTCATATTTGGATTCCTCACATTATTTTGATAATAATGGATATATTATTTGTTGAATTTTGATTTACAGATTTAAAGTTATTATTTTATGCCATATTAAATGAATAAATGGAAATAAATAAATAAAACATTATTTTAATTAGTTATTTTGTTCATTCGAATAAAATATTACTTATTTAATGTAGTTATTTAAACAATTGTTTGTAATTTCAAAAAATAAATGCGTGTGACATATTGATAAGAGTTAGTAGGATTGATATAGTAATATTGACAATAAGATAAAATTTCCCTCGCGCAAGGTCATCCTGATGGAACGGAGAAGTTAAGCGTGCTGGGGTAGAGTAGTGTTAGGACGGGTGAACTTCCGTAAAAAAATCTTTAGTCCCTGTTACTAAAGGTCTCGTGCTCGTCCGCAGCCCCGTAAGGGCTTTAGTCCCAGTTTGTGGCACGATCTGGACTAAAGGGGGGCCTTTAGTCCCGATTCCGTAGTCCCGCTTGGACAACCGGGACTAAAGGCCCTTACGAACCGGGACTAAATGCCTGTTTTCTACTAATGAGTACGGTTCGGTTTTAGGAGGACATTTGGTTATGAAATACATCTTTAGTTCATCAATATCGCTTGTTATATAACATTGGTCAAAGGAAGAATGTCCTAGTGGAAAATTTTCTTGCTCAAACTTCACTGAATATTGGGTTCAGGAGGGGTTTGACTGGCACAAAATGGAATGACAAGATACACTCGTGCTAGAAATTAATGTCCGTTAATCTATACCCAAACCTAGATGTTTTTGTTTAGAAGCTTACGACCACATGAGTATCGACCGTAAAATCTATGTAGCTTGAGCTAATGAATGGCCACACTAAAATTTATGTAACAACCTACTGGAGGTCAAGATTCCTTTAAAGATATATTTATGTGATTCCTAACTGCAAATGTCTTGCCAACAAAATATAATTTAGCTAAACATAATTGGCACGTGAGTCAAAAGTGTTGTTTTTATGACTCTATGGAGATTATACAACACATTTTCCTCTAATGTACGTTCACGCAATTTATATGGTGTATGATATACTTCACTTATAACATAACACTTCCAACTAATATTACTAATATGTTTGGTAGTTGGTTGAATGGGTTAGACAAGAGAAATAAAGCTAGGATTTGTGTGGGTGTTTCAACTTTATGTTGGTCCATTTGAACAAGCCAAAAATAATATTATATTTAACAAATAAATGGCTACATTTTTTTTACAGGTTAGTCGTCTCGCTGTGCACTCGATAGAACTATGCTCCCTCCTAGTCCCGGCGAAACAGCAGGATCCCATGGCTACTAGATGCAATGGCTGCTAATGGCTACACGGGACTTCTATTTTAGGCTACTAGGTGGCGATACAACAATATACTTCAAAATAGATAGTTTCTTGTTGCTTTCATTTTTCGTTGGTTGATACAAGTCTCAACCTTGGTTGATCCTTGAATATAATAAATTAGTGCTTAAAATTTTACAAGAAGGGAAGGCTGGATACATGAATTGATGCATAGGCCCATGGCTTTGCTCCCCATTTCAAAAAAATATAGTAGCACACCATACCTAGGGTGGGGTCCCTAAATTTTTGGCGCTCGGGAAGCCGTCCACCCCATTGCCCCCCGGCACGTTGTGAGTGTTAGCCATGTAGGTAAAGTACACAAAATTGAACACGCTGGTCTTATTAAAAACTATATTATTCCTGCGACTTCATATTGGCAAATATAAAGATGAAATTTTCACGTGTATTCTAGCCTTTGTTTTCTTGTATATTCCAGTTGACAAATTCTCAAACATCTTGTGATATTGTTTTGTGAAGAAATATAATAAGTAAAATAAAAATTTGCCATATAAGACGAGCAAAACGAGATATATAAACAAATGTTTGGTGGTCCAAGTCACAAAAGCAATATTTTTTTGCACACATTTGCGTTTCTTTTAGCCAGGTTATCTTTAGTAAGTAAAAGAATTATACTGACTAACCACATGAATAGCTTTGTCTTTAGTGGGATTTTTATTTTCCACGGGTATTTATGAACAAACCTAATATGACTCATGAGGTCACCGTGCAACTTTTACCAAAAAGACACATGAAAATCTAAACAAACCTATCTGGCTCATTGGAAAGATGGCCCGCCATCATTCTTTAGCGTAAGTATAACCCCACAATCCACTATTATTAACCGTCAAAGCCCTTCTAAAATCAACGTTTAGTGAAATGTGTGATAAAACCTTAAAGATGGAAACATCTTTCATTTGTACGGTGGTATAAAATGATGGGCATCGATGAGCGAATGGCATCTCACCGAGCCAAATATCCTTCCAAATATGGTGCTCATACCATCTCATTAAGAAAAACTTTGTTAAAGCAATCTTTTTCAATCTACATGAGACCTTTTAAAAATGCAGAATCTACAGTTTTTACTTGAACTTATCACAGACTTTTGTTCCAAAGTACTTATAGTGTAGCCACTACAACAACGCAGACGGGAGCCACACGCCTAAAACCCGCAGTGCCTCTATGTTGGCCTTAAACCCCGCAAGGCATAATTGCATTGACACTTTTATCTCTCGCCACGTAAGATATGCCACGATGTTTTTGGTGTGGCAGATATACCATTCACCTCGGTAGATTAAAAATCCGCACTAAATAGCTGGTGTGAACATGTAAGATTGGTGCAACGCAAAATTTTACCATGTTAGGTACACCTATCCATGAAACAAAAAAATTAGCACATAGAGCTACACAAATCTCTTTCGGTTACATCGAGATCGTGATTTCCATTTCATTAAGATATAAATTCGTTTCTCGAAACAGGTTTGCACCCCCACTATATTAATATAGCAACCACTTGATATAATAATCGAGATAATCAAACCAAAAAAATAGTGAGGTAGCAGCAAAGACACGCCCAAAAGAAAAAAACAAAATGGAGACAGAGGCGGATCGACTAAACGAAGATCCTAACATCAAATTGTCAAGTATCAAGAAGCACCTTCAAGAAGGAGAGTGGCGGCGCTACTGCCCGTACCAGCGCACTGATCCTAGAGTTTCTGTCAGGGCACTTACAGATGTGGACATAGGGTAGAAACAATGCCCTCTAGGAAGGAATGGCGCCACCCGAGGGTGGCACAACGTTGATGCCGAGCGATCTAACAAGGATTTCTCCCAAAACAAACCCATCCACATTCCCCGAGTGATCTTTTGCACAGGAGCCCCGCGAGATCGAGGCCTCAACATCACCACACTCGTGGCCCATCAATATGCGCACCACGGTCACAAAGCCTCCATTGTCATCTCATCGAAGCTACGTCACGAGGCATGCACGACGGAGGCGAATAGTAGCTTGAAATGGGGACAACAGTACCGCGGCCACGAATGAGGGAACTACCTTCATCACCGAAGGCGGTAGTCAACCGGCCGTGGCTTTACGGGCCCAGCGGGCCCGTAAAGCCCCCGAGGAGGCACACCAGTCCCAAGAGGATCCGGTCAAGCCCATATCGGACCCAAAGCCCGCCACCACGCTGCAACAGTTCGGTCACCGTCGCTGCTTCACCCTACCATCATTCGTAGAACGCGATGCGCGTAGAGTAGGCCCTCCCGCCGTGACCCTACCAACGGCGGCGATGAGGGAAGGAGGGAACGGGACTGTCCGGAGGATGGGGTGGCGGAGCTCCCTCGCCTCGGGGGCGAGAGCATACCGATAGATTTTTCTTCTACCCGTCGCTCGGCTTGGCCAAGCTATAAAATTTGTTGATCATGGCAAAATTAAACAGACAACTTGCAACTATATATACCAAATTAAACTAATTACCAACCACCTACAAAGATCTAGAAACCAAACAGCTGGCAGCTGTTGAGAACAAATAGCGACTCGTTAACGAACAAGTCGTTAATCCAACTTCCGTCCGTTGCCGCGACGTGCACCGGCGACATGATCGGCCTGGCGAAGTCCATCTCCTGGAGCAACGCGGCAGCAGCA
Source organism: Avena insularis (assembly GCA_023614405.1). Taxonomy (NCBI): domain Eukaryota; kingdom Viridiplantae; phylum Streptophyta; class Magnoliopsida; order Poales; family Poaceae; genus Avena; species Avena insularis. The sequence goes on along the minus strand of CM042692.1, from coordinate 356,279,585 downwards.
ACAGCCGGTGCCGTCGGCGACGGATCCCACTCCCAGCAGTCACTGTCGGCAGCAAACTCGGTCGGCGTCGGGTTAGCGCCTGCGACGGTGCCACCGCTCCATGTGATGTCCGAGGTCGCCGGCGATTGAGTGCCGGTACTGACGGTGCTAGAGCTGCTAGAAAAGATCGCGGCGTCGTCTGGAGCTGCTATGGACTTGGTTCGAGCGGTAGTCTCGAGGATAACCGGCGCCGCCACCGCCTCGGCTGTCTTGCAGCTGTGCTCCGAGATGTAAACCACGGTGTACTTGGGCTGTCCGCCGTCGCCGTCGCCATCACCGTCCTCGTTGCGTTGCACCGTCCGTTTGGCCGGGCAGGCTTGGTCCATGCTGTTGGTGCATCGGTAGTAACTCCTGCCATGGATGAAATCAAGTAATTTAGCTTTAGTTATGATAAGACGTTATACTGAATTTACAATTGAGCCGAGCATGCGTGTAGCTAAGTACAACGTAAGCTTGCTAGATGCATGGTGATGCGACCGATGTGATCGAGATGGATGCGTCATCGTGTATCACGACTACATGCATGACTTGGGGTGGTCGATGTCACAACTAACAAGTGGGGAATCACTGTGGAGAGATGGGGGTGTGGTGACCGAAAGCTGTCCGGTACGACAACGAAATGTCCTCTTTTACGTCTACGATTCTAAAAAAAATGTCCGCTTTTAGTTACTAGCTTGGATGGCTGGTGCCATATTGCATGCCCTCCAAGATTTTGAGATTGCTTTTGAGGTTAAAGGCACCTGTCATCCTATTAGATAGAAGAAAAAGAGTATCTATGTACACATTTTTTGTTTATTTTTAATAGGATTCATCGAAGCCTAATTAGCAGCCGGTTTTTGTGGTGATTGAGAAAAACTGAAAAATATTTGTTAAGGGGTTTGCTAATTCTTAGTTAATTGATAATTAAGTTAGAGCTCAGTCAAATCCTAATCTACTACGGAGTAGATTTGTATCGTGAGTGTGTTCTGTGAGTTGTAAGCGGTATTGCAAATGAGATTTTCAGTTATGAGCGAAGTTGCAATTGAGATTTTTCAGTCGAATTCTAACTGAGATATATTTCTAGTTGCAAGTAAGTTTGCAACTGAGATTAAATTGCATCATCTACCTGTTAAATTTATTTCTCAGTCAAATAAGAATTGGAGACATTTCAAAATCAAGCCAACCCCTCTTGTCTTGGCTCCGACCTCACACAGTAAGAACGCACGGGCGAGAAATTGGAACAGCTGAATAATAAACCGAAATGGTTGCAAGTGTTTACCTTGGGTACTTGGCGGCTTCAATTTGCTTCTGGCCGTACTTTTTCCACTGGTAGCCGTCGAAATCCGGAACCGTCGTGACGATCGTGGTGGTCGGGGTCCCTTCCTTCCTCCTCCTGCCACGACCAGCCTTCGTCGCAGTCGAACAACCACCACCACCTTGCTTTTGCTCCTCCTGCGCGTGTCCCTCCCGGACTCTCTTGCTGCCCCTGCCCCGCCGTTTGCCGCAGGACGCCACCACCTTCACCGGCAAGCTGCAGCGGTCGACAGACAAGTCGGCCAACGACGAAGACCAAGACATGCTGCCGACGGCCGCAGAAGGGGGCGTGGACGGGAACAGAAGCTCGTGCAGCTGCGCTACCAGCTCCCTCTCCCGGCACCGCAGCTGCATCCCGTCCGGCGCCCCGCAGCCGTGCCCTCCACCCTCGGCGCCTCTATTCAGCTGCATTTCAGTTCAGATCGCAGTACGAGTGTGTATCACACTAGCTAGTTCAGACCAGACAAGGTAGAGGCGATGGCTGCCTCAAAGTCTCGAAGCGGCGTCTTTATAGAGGATCTAGCTGCAGTCCTGACGCCACTAGACACGTGGGGCCCAGATGCTTTGAACGCCCCACGTGGCGGTCCTTCCGTGGCGACCAATTGGAAGACGGAAAACGTCGGACCACTGTTTCCCGTGTGGGACCCTCACCGATAGGTGGAGGTCGAGACCCTCACCGATAGAATCGTGGAGGTCGAGACGGGGGATATGCATGATAGGGCATGTTCTTGTACACATGCATGCGTGAATCACGCGCGCATACGTACAACCACACGAGCTACATGTACATAGTCTACACACGCTCTGCTAGTCCGTACATACATGGATAATTGGAGAAATAAATTGTTGTCCATGGGGGCATCTTCCTTGTCTGGCACTCATAGTTCTCTCATCTTATCGATATGTACAACAATACTTACATTCGGTTTGTGATAAACTTTATGAAAAAAAGTCTGCATTGTCATGGTAATTTTATTTCTACAATCTTTGCCGAGTTTCGATGAAAGAAGCTCTCCAGATTTGTATTTTTCGCCAGGCATCATTGAGATTAGTTCGGCCAAATTCTTTGTGCATGCTCGATCATTTCAGAATTCATTTATGTTGTACATTATCTTGTCATTTCACATGTCTTTCATATTGTAAGTTTTTTTAGGGGCTTCGGAGCCGAAGTGGGTATCCGATATTTACGAAGTACTCCCTCTGTTCGGAAATATAATACATTTTAGATTTTTGAAATAAATATATTTAGACATCTTTTACTTTATATGTTCATTTTAAACCTCTACGAACATATACATTAAAAGATGTCTAGATACATTCGATTCACAAGGCTAAAACATCTTATATTTCTAAACAGAGGGAGTAGATGGACTGTACATCTCGTTATTTGTGGGTGTCTTCTGTTTTTTTGTGGACTTTATACCCTCTCTTGATCCTCTTATCTTCCTGCCAACCCTTGGATTCATGATGGTTTCTACACGAAAAAAAGCCTATGTTGATGTCTTGAAGAGATTGTTTCAATTTTGTGAACGATTCCAACTTCTGTCTACGATATTATCTCATTTCATGTTTCCGCTCGAAGTTCATGAAGATTAGTTTTGCAAAATTTCCTGCACATCCGATCTTTTCAAAACTTGTTTTAGCCGTGGCTTCATTTTTTTATTTCGGAAAAGTTTTGTGTTGCACAATTTGTATATATATTGAGAATTATAGCTCAAGTTGTTACCGGTTCTTTTATGAAGTAGGCGAACCGTATATGTGTGTCTCTTTGTATGTCTCAGTGCACTCTTAATTATCCTTTTATCTTTATATCAATACTTAGGTTTATGATGATCTCTACACAAGAAAGTTCTACATCGACGAGATGATTCCACTTTTTGTTAAAGATTTTGGGCGTGTTTGGTAGCCTGCAGATAGGGATGAAAACGGAGCGAAAATGGACGGAAGTGAGTGGTGCCATATTTGTTTTCATATTTTTTTTTGTGGAAGTGGAAACGAATACAGAAACCCCGGAAACAAAAACAGAAGCAGATGTCGTCATAAACAGATACAGACCAAATACGGTGCAACCGTGGAACATTGCAGATTTTACCCAGAACAAAGAGAACCATGGAATCATGCAACAAATCGCAAGCATTCAAGAAAACCAACGAAATTGTGCACTGATTATATATAGCCATGGTGCTAAGTTTACAAGGGAATGATCATTTCATGAAAGCCTTCTAGAATGCATCAAGGGATTACATGGTCTCCAGTACTGGGATGAGCAGCTTTGCAAATTTGGCCTAACAAGGTCATATAGTGGGTCGGTTGGATTTCGCCATGCACATCAACCCTAAAACGGAAATTCCATATTAGATGGAAACGAAAATTCTATTTTCTTGTCTGTTCCGTCGAAAAACATTGTTCTGTTTTTGTTTCTGTTTCTGTCAAAAAAATCCGTTTCCGTTTCCGTTTTGCAAAATTCTGTTTCCGTTTCCATTTTTCCACGAAAAAACCGGAAACTTTCCGCTCCACTTTCAGCCCTACCTGCAGATGGTCTAGCCAGGCCCGGGCGACGAAAATGGGCCGACTGGTTGCCCGCATGCCCTTTTGGCCCGCATGAGTCCGAACCTCAAATCATCCCCCAGCCAGGCCCGGGGACAATGCTCGATTCGGCCGTTTTCCCGGAGCCAGCCTCGCTGCGTGCAAAAAAGGGAACACAGCGACGGAGCTCGTGCATGAAGGGAGATGGCGGCAGGCCGCGCACGAACACAAAAATCCGGCAGGAGGAATTCGCTCACCTCCCTCCTGCTGCCCTCCCTATTTACGGAGGGCGGTGTTCCGCCCCCAAAATCCAAATCCACCATTCCACCTCCCCGTCGAGCTTTTCACCCATCAGATCTAGATCGATGGTGTTTGATTCATCTGTCTCGAACATGAAGATGCTGGTCCTACTTTGTTCGCTAGTGAGCACGATGTCAATTGGCTGTCCTGCTTCACCTTGGAGCCCTGTCCTGCTTCACCTTTTAGCCCGTCGACGGCAGTACTTCCGGCTAGTCCAGCGAAGGCGACCACGGTGAGCTTGCCATCAACAAAGTCGGCCAAGGTGACGGTCGGCGTGGCGGCAACTCCATCGACCGCGGCGACGATGGGCATACCGGCATATCCTTCGTCCCCTACCTCTGTGATGCATCCTCTAGAAGCTGTTGTAAGAAACCTCTCACCTTGGCCTAGCGAGATCTTGTTGGGTCCGCAGCATAGAAAACAAAAAAAATTCTACGATGAGAACTACACGCCAAGATCTATCTATTAGGTACAAAGCAATGGGTGGACATACATCCAACGAGAACTTACCCTCGAAGACAACGAGTTTTGTTAACGAGTAGGAACTCGTGGTTGATGTAGTCGTACACTTGCCAATCTCAAGATCGTGAGGAAGTCCGAGCGCCGCAACTCAGCAGCGCATCCGTTCTCGCACACACGTTCAAGCCACCGGACAACCTCCACCTCCTCGCTCCAGCGATCCAGTGGAAGCAGCAACTCCTTCCGCATTTAAATGCCACCGGGAACACGTATCTAGCTAATAAGAGACCATGGGGGAATAATTCTAGAGGGGGAGAGAGATCCTTCACAAGGAGGTGTGTGGAAGAAGGAGGGAGAGGGTGGCCTTTTATAGGAGGAGGGGGTGCCCCTCCTCTCCATGGCTGGCGCATGGGGGGTGACTCCTCACCTCCCCCATTCATGTGGTGGTAACCCCTCCACATTAAAATGCCTCTTCACATTCCCTTTTAAAGTCCCCACTTTAAATGCATTAAAATTCTCCAAGTTTAATGCTCTCTCATTTAATAAAACTCTTTTATTAAATTTATTCAGAATTTTGTTAATTACTTTAATTAACAAACATTCACATATAACCCCTTGCAATATTTCAATATCACATGCAGAAACACTTTCAACAATTTCACCCGAAACAATTTCCGGTTTCTACCGAAACAATTCCTGCGCTTTGCAATTCTTTCGTCTGAAACATATGTGCTCCAAAATGGTGTCCGGTAACTCTTAAGTGTGCCACCCCTACGGTTCGCGAATAATGCAGACATGATTGAGACTCCTCTCAGATCAATAGTCAGAAGCGGGACCTGGAGATCCACACTGACTCCTGCATATTCAATGATGACTTCTGTGATTGTGAGAACCTTTAACGCTTGTAATTTAATCCCTTTATCTCATGATATAATACATGTCCGAGATTCGATCATCGGTATCCAAATACCTAGTTTGATCTCGTTATCGACATGCACTCTTTTCTCGTTCCCGTGATATAACATTCTAGTGATCACATCACTTGCTTGCAAGCTATCTCAATGTGATATCACCGAGAGGGCCCATAGTATATCTATCCGTCATCGGGATTGACAAATTCCACTCTTGATCCATGAGCCTCAACATAACACCTTCGTAGCACTGAACCCATCTTTATAGTCACCCTGTTACGGTGTGACGTTTGATGTTATCAAGATACTCTTTAGGTGTTAGCAATTAACATGATCTCATGGTCTAAGGATAAAGATTACTTCGTATGATGTTATAGCAATATAAACATAACGACTTGATCGTAATGCTATACTTCGGATGAATGTTCATCACATCATTTCACAAATGTCGTGACCTTGTTATTAACAACATCCAATGTCTATGATCAGGAAACCTTGATCATCTTGTTAATCAACAAGCTAGTCTATAAGAGAGGCATAACTAGGAACCCTTTTTGTTTATTAAACACACATGTATTGATGTTTGCGATCAACACAATTCTAGCATGCAAAATAAACATCTATCATATATAAGGAATACATAATAACAACTTTATTATTGCCTCTCAGGGCATATTTCCTTCAGTCTCCCACTTGCACTAGAGACAATAATCTAGTTCACAGAGTGATAAATCTAACACCCATGGAGTTCTGGTGTTGATCATGTTTTGCCCTAGGGAGAGCTTTAGTCAATGGATCTTCTACATTTAGGTCCGTGTGTACTTTACAAATCTTTATATCTCCATCCTTGACATGCTCGTGGATGGACTGAAACCGGCGCTTAATATGCTTGGAATTCTTGTGAGACCTCGGTTCCTTTGCGTTGGCCATAGCTCCATTGTTGTCACAATAGATCACCATTGGGTCCAATGCACTAGGAACCACACCTAGTTCCGTAATGAACTCTTTCATGCAAACCGCTTCTGCCGCTCAAGCAAAGACAACATATTCCGCCTCCGTCGTTGATCCAGCCACCACAGGTTGTTTGGAACTCCTCCAACTAACTGCTGCTCCGTTGAAGAGAAATACGTATCCGGATTGAGACTTAGAGTCATCCGGATCGGTGTGAAAGCTAGCATCGACATAACACTTAGCGACTAGCTCTTCTTCACCTCTGTATATAAGAAACATATCCCTAGTTCTTCTCAAGTACTTGAGGATGTTCTTGACCGCCATCCAGTGTTCCGAACCTGGATCAGATTAGTACCTACTAGTCAAACTAATAGCATGTGCCACATCCGGTCTTGTACATAGCATGGCATACATTATAGAGCCTATGGCTGAGGCATAGGGGATCTTATCCATTATCTCTCTTTCTTCCGCTGTAGCCGGACTTTGAGTCTTACTCAATGTCTTGCCTTGTAACATAGGTAAGACCCCCTTCTTACTTCCGTCCATATTAAACTTCTTTAATATCTTATCAAGGTATGTACTCTGTGATAGCCCAATTAGGCACCTTGATCTATCTCTATAGATTTTAATGCATAATATATGACGCTTCACCAAGGTCTTTCATCGAAAATTTGCTGTTTAGATAACTTTTAACACTGTTTAAAAGATCTATATCATTTCCAATCAATAATATGTCATCCACATATTTTATATCAGAAAGGCCACATTGCTCCCACTCACTTTCTTGTAAATACAAGCCTCTCCATAAGTTTGGACAAATCCAAACTCTTTGATCACCTCATCAAAGCGGAGATTCCAACTCCGGGATGCTTGCTTTAGTCCATAGATGGATCGCTAAAGTTTGCATACCTTATTAGCATCCTTAGGATCGACAAAACCCTTAGGTTGTATCATATACAACTCTTCTTCAATATTACCATTGAGGAACGCAATTTTGATATCCATCTGCCATATTTCATAATCGAAATATGCAACGATTGCTAACATAGTCCTAACCGACTTAAGCATCGCTACGGGAGAGAATGTCTCATCGTAGTCAACTCCTTGAATTTGTCGAAACCCCTTTGCGACAAGTCGAGCCTTATAGATGGTCACATTACCATCAGCATCAGTTTTTCTTTTGAAAATCCATTTATTCTCAACGGCCTTTCGATCGTGAGGTAAGTCCACCAAGGTCCAAACCTGGTTCTCGTACATGGATTCCATCTCGGATTTCATGGCTTCTAGACATTTGTTGGAATCTGGGCTCATCATCGCTTCTTCATACGTCGCAGGGTCATCCATTTCATCAACCATGAAATTTACAACAGGATTGCCGTACAGTTCAGGAGCTGCACGTGTCCTACTTGACCTACGAGGTCCGATAGTGTCCTCTTTCGTAGTTTCATGATAAATATCATTAGCTCTCTCTTCATTTGGTGAAGTCAACTCCGAAACAATTTTCGGTGCTGCGCTACTTGCCATTTCATGAAGAGAAGGTTCAATAACCTCTTCGAGTTCTACCTTCCGACTACTCACACCTTTCGCGAGAAACTCCTTCTCAAGAAAGGATCCATTCTTGGCAACAAAAACCTTGCCCTCGGATCTGTGATAGAAGGTATACCCAATCGTTTCCTTACGGTATCCTATGAAGACGCATTTTTCCGCTTTGGGTTCGAGTTTATCTGGCTGAAGTTTCTTCACATAAACATCGCATCCCCAAACTTTAAGAAATGACAGCTTAGGTTTGTTTCCAAACCATAATTCATACAGTGTCGTTTCAATGGATTTAGATGGTGCCCGATTTAAAGTGAATGTAGCTTCTTCCAGTGCATAACCCCAAAATGATAGTGGCAAGTCAGTCAGAGACATCATAGATTGAACCATATCCGATAAGGTACGATTACGACGTTCCGACACACCATTACGTTGTGGTGTTCTGGCAGGCGTGAGTTGTGAAACTATTCCACACTCTTTCATATGTGTGCTAAACTCGTAACTTAGATACTCTCCTCCACGGTCAGACCGTAGAAATTTGATCTTTCTATTACGATGATTTTCCACTTCATTCTGAAATTCCTTGAAATTTTCAAAAGTTTCAGATTTGTGTTTCATCAAATTGATATACCCGTATCTACTCAAATCATCCGTGAAAGTAACAAAATAACGATATCCACCTCGCGCCGACACACTCATTGGTCCACACACATCAGTATGTATGATTTCCAATAAATCTGTCGCCCGTTCCATTGAACCGGAAAACGGCATTCTAGTCATCTTGCCCATAAGGCATGGCTCACATGTATCAAATGATTCAAAATCAAGTGATTCCAAAAGTCCATCAAAATGGAGTTTCTTCATGCGTTTAACGCCAAAATGACCTAGACGGCAGTGCCACATATATGCAGATATATCATCATCAAGTTTAATCTTTTTAGCATTAACATTACGAATGTGCGTAATATTACTATCGAGATCTATCAGAAATAAATCATTGAACACAGGTGCATGACCATAAAAGATATTATCCATATAAATCGAAAAACCATTGTTTTCAGATTTAAACGAATAACCACTTTGCATCAAACACGATCCGGATACAATGTTCATGCTAAGTGCAGGCACCAAATAACAATTATTCAGGTTTATAACTAATCCCGATGGCATATGGAGAGGTAGCGTTCCGACGGCGATCACATCAACTCTTGATCCATTGCCGACCCGCATTGTGACCTCATCCCTTGCTAGTTGTCGCTTGTTCCGCAGCCCCTGAATCGAGTTATATATATTAGCAACCGATCCCATATCAAATACCCAGGTGCTACTGCGAGTACTAGTCAAGTACACAGCAATAACATGTATATCATATATACCTTTGTTTGCCTTGCAGGACTTCTTGTCCGCCAAATACTTGGGGCAGTTGCGCTTCCAATGGTCAGTCCCCTTGCAATAGTAGCACTCGGTATCGGACTTAGGGCCAGCTCGGGGTTTCTTTTCAGGTGCGGCAACAAATTTGCCACCCTTCTTTCCCTTGTGCTTGCCTTTCTTGTCCTTCTTGAAACCGATGGTCCAATTGATCATCAACACTTGATGTTCTTTCGTAATCTCCACTTCTGCAGTCTTAAGCATTGACAGAAGCTCGGGAAGAGTCTTCTTCATGCCCTGCATATTATAGTTTATCATGAAGCTCTTGTAGCTAGGTGGCAGAGATTGGAGAACACGATGTATGCCTAAGTCAATGGGAATCGTTATTCCCAAGGACACAAGCTTATCGGCGTACCCAGAATTTTGAGTACGTGCTCACTAACGGAGCTGTTTTCCTCCATCATGCAGCTAAAGAAATTTTCAGTAGCATTATAACTCTCTACGGTAGCATGGGTATCGAAAATCATTTTCAATTCTCCCATGGTATCAAAGGTATTGCCATTTTCGAAACGGTTTCGAAGTTCTGGCTCTAGCCCATACAGTATGCCGCAATGAACTAAGTTGTGGTACTCCTGACGAGTCACATAGACATTCTTTTCCTTGTCAGGGGCATCAGGAGCTGGTGGGGGGCCTAGCAGCGCATCTAGCACATATTGCTTTTGTGCAGCAGTGAGGAGAATCCTCAAATTCATAGCCCAGTTGGTGAAGTTGCTACCATTCGCGGCAAGTTTCTCTTTCTCCATGAACACATTGAAATTAAAAGCAGGTGGTGCCATCTACAACAGAATTTGTAAAGTTTATTTAGACTAAGTTTATGATAGATTGAGTTCAACTAATCCAAATTACTAATGAACTCCCACTCAAAAACGACATCCCTCGTGTCCTTTTGGTGATTACATGAACCAAATCCACTACACCAAGTCCGATCATCACGTGAGTCGGTGTAGCTTCAAAGGCGAGCATCTATATAGGCATCATATCAACTATATGACTCATGCTTAACCTTTGATTACGTGTTCGAGGCCGTATGTACATGCTAGGCTGCCAAGTAAGAACCTTAGTACTTGCATGTGTAAAGCTGTCTTACACCGTTGTATGAAAGCGTGAAATTAGTACACCCGATCATCACGTGATGTCTCGAAATACGATCCATAGAACGGTGCATACTTAAGGAAGAACACATTTTATCTTGATATCTAAATGAGGGATCAGCTTACAATGCTACCAAAAGCACCAAACTAGCAGTATAAGATGCTAACATCTAATGTGTAAAGTGAGATGATATGGTCCATGCATTTGATCTCTATCATTTACATCGTGGTATGATCTCTATCATTCCTTTGTGTGTAAGGCCAAGCTCTATGGAACTTACACGTTGAATGTGTTGTAAGAGTATCTATCATACATCTACTTACAACAATACCATATCAATACACTAGCCCAGCAACAATCTAAACTAGACGCCTCTAATTTATCAATTGCAAGTTTTACGTGGCTTAGGGCTTTCGGAGATAGAACCGTTCTCACCTACGAACATGAACCACAACGAGGATAACCAAGTTATTAGCGACTCGTTGTAAATCAGATATTGACTATAGTAGGAGAGACAGACACCCGCCAGCCACTTATGCAAAACAAGTTGCATGTCAGTCATGGAACCGGTCTCATGTACGTTGACATGTAAGGTTGGTGCGTAGCTTCATCCCACTATGCCACCAATATCCAAAGTACATAGAAGATGCAATAACATGATCATCATCGCCCACATATAAACATATGTACTACCGCGGCAAAGCACCTACGCATAGATCAGGCTCTGATACCACTGTTGGGTCCGCAGCATAGAAAACAAAAAATTCCTACGATGAGCACTACACGCCAAGATCTATCTACTAGGTACAAAGCAATGGGTGGACATACATCCAACGAGAACTTACCCTCGAAGACAATGAGTTTTGTTAACGAGTAGGAACTCGTGGTTGATGTAGTCGTACACTTGCCGATCTCAAGATCGTGAGTAAGTCCGGCGCGCAACTCAAAGCATCCGCTTTCCTTTTACGTTCAAGCCACCAGACAACCTCCACCTCCTCGCTCCAGCGATCCAGCGGAAGCAGCAAATCCTTCCAGATGAAATGCCACCGGGAACATGTATCTCACTAATCCGAGACCATGGGGTAGTAATTCTAGAGGGGGAGAGATCCTTCACAAGGAGGTGTGTGGAAGAAGGAGGGAGAGGGTGGCCTTTTGTAGGAGGAGGGGGGTGCCCCTCCTCTCCATGGTCGTCGCATGGGGGGTGACTCCTCACCTCCCCCATTCATGTGGTGGTAACCCCTCCACATTAAAATGCCTCTTCACATTCCCTTTTAAAGGCCCCACTTTAAATGCATTAAAATTCTCCAAGTTTAATGCTCTCTCATTTAATAAAACTCTTTTATTAAATTTATTCAGAATTTGGTTAATTACTTTAATTAACAAACATTCACATATAACCCCTTGCAATATTTCAATATCACATGCAGAAACACTTTCTGCAATTTCACCCGAAACAATTTCTGGTTTCTATCGAAACAATTCCTGCGCTTTGCAATTCTTTCGTCTGAAACATATGTGCTCCAAAATGCTGTCCGGTAACTCTTAAGTGTGCCACCCCTACGGTTCGCGAATAATGCAGACATGATTGAGACTCCTCTCAGATCAATAGTCAGAAGCGGGACCTGGAGATCCATACTGACTCCTGCATATTCAACGATGACTTCTGTGATCGTGAGAACCTTTAACGCTTGTAATTTAATCCCTTTGTCTCACTATATAATACATGTACAAGATTCGATCATCGGTATCCAAATACCTAGTTTGATCTCGTTACCGACATGCACTCTTTTCTCGTTCCCGTGATATAACATTCTAGTGATCACATCACTTGCTTGCAAGCTATCTCAATGTGATATCACCGAGAGGGCCTAGCGTATATCTATCCGTCATCGGGATTGACAAATTCCACTCTTGATCCATGAGCCTCAACATAACACCTTCGTAGCACTGAACCCATCTTTATAGTCACCCTGTTACGGTGTGACGTTTGATGTTATCAAGATACTCTTCAGGTGTTAGCAATTAACATGATCTCATGGTCTAAGGATAAAGATTACTTCGTATGATGTTATAGCAATATAAACATAATGACTTGATCGTAATGCTATACTTTAGATGAATGTTCATCACATCATTTCACAAATGCTGTGACCTTGTTATTAACAAAATCCAATGTCTATGATCAGGAAACCTTGATCATCTTGTTAATCAATAAGCTAGTCTATAAGAGAGGCATAACTAGGAACCCTTTTTGTTTATTAAACACACATGTATTGATGTTTCCGATCAATACAATTCTAGCATGCAAAATAAACATCTATCATATATAAGGAATACATAATAACAACTTTATTATTGCCTCTCAGGGCATATTTCCTTCAGATCTGTGAGCACGTATACTCCATTCTTCGATGTTAACTCTGATGCACCTAGATCTGTTCATGTTGTGTGAGTTAGTGTGAGCATATATACTATGTTCTTCGATGTTGTGTGAACTTCTGATGCTCTGCTTGTTAGTAGTTTCTGTTAGCATGTGTAGCCCAAATTGTTTGGAGACCGCCATGCTTAGTGTCGTATTCAATACTGTAGGACAAGTCGATGGGCAAGTCACAAAATTTGCATGAAGTGGTTGTTATAACTATGGAGCCTGAGAATGTTATCCCCATTCGACCTATGTACATGCCAACCAATGTTGTGGGAGCCTTCTCTATCTCTGTTCGTTCTGAACAGGCTTTGTGAGTTCGCCAAAGATGGGGTTATGTGTGACCATGGATTCAAAGAGGTTTACCTGCAGCGTGTGTGCAATGATGTTCTTGACTTCACTTGAAAGAAAGTCACCCCAACTCGGGTGTACAACCATATGAGGAAGTGGAATAGGAAGTGGGATTATATGCGCATGCTCAAGGATTTGGATGGTGTCGAATGGTGTCCGGATACCACAACATTCAGGATGGAGAACGCCAAGTAGATGGACCTATCATAGGATGTGATGAATTGTTCAATTCATGTTTACTTGTTTCAAGATTTTTCTTCGCTTCTTAAGTAACATGGTTTTGTTTTGTCTCAGAGTTTCCCGGCGGATCTCCTTTCCAATCCAGTGGAGAATTATACTCAGCTTGAGATCATCTTAACACCCAAGCCTCTAATTGAGAAGCATTTATACACCAGTCAGCAGTTGATCCGTGCTATGGACCACCTTGCTGATAACAAAATACAAGGTTAGTTGTACGCTTCCATGCCTACATGTGAGAGGAGGAATGGCTGAGGTGCTGGCTTTGCGGAAACTTCGTCTAAGAGGAGGGCATGCATATGCTTCTTTGTTAGTCATACTACCTACCTGTCTTAGCTCTATGATGGTGCGGGTGATCTGATTGAACAAGAAGTGTGTGTATGTTTTGGGAGCTGTTGAAACATCCCCTCCATTAGCTAGGGTTGATGAAAATATAGTAGCCCTTCCAATGATGAACTGTTTATGATGAACTATTTCTGTGTTATCTGCTTCTGCTTAACTATTTGTGTGTCATTTGATAGGATGAACTGCTTCTGTGTGTTGTGATTGTGATGAACTACTTGTGGGTATCCCACTACTCTAATGTGGGAGGTTACCACATCGACAACACAGTTTGCAACCAAATATATGTGTTTGTGTTCTCAATTGGTTGATGTAGGCTACCAAACAGATGGACCGATGTTCTCCACTCATGAAAAAAAAGTGTATGCAGCCTACCAAATGGGCTGCAAAAGCTAACACAGAGACTTTCTCAGCCTGGCACTGCCCATCTCAACACTGCCGGACTGTGCGGATAAACCCATACAGGCTACCAAACGCACCCTTCAACTCTTGTCAACCTTAACTCTCCACTCTCGTGTTTTCATACAGAGTTCTTTTTTTTTGGAAATGAGCGCTTTTATTACTTACGTAATGTTTACACCCGGTCTCTACATAACTGAGATGCACACAACTGATCGAACCACATGACTAGAGAACATAAAAGAGTAGTCCAACATTACAAAAAACACTATCAGAAAAATGGCCTCGAGCTATGGAAGATTAATGCGTAGATCACTCTACCATCCATGTCGGGAGAAAATATCCCTCGTCATGTCCTCCAATCACGTATACCCCTCCACAAATAAGCCGTAAAACTCCATACGCTAGAGAATAGTCCATGATCGGATAATAGCTGTGGTCCGATAGATACCCTGTAGGGAAGAAGACATAATTTTATTAAAAACCTTATCATTTCTACATAGCCATAGTGACCAAATGATGGCAAGCGCTCCTACCATAAACAACGTCCTGTATTTGTCATCTATCCCATGAAACCAGTTACCAAAAATATTGGCAACCAAACGTGGAGGAGATAGACCAGAGGCTACTTGGATAATTGACCATATAGAACGAACACATTTACAATGGAGGAATAAGTATCGGATTGTCTCATCCCGATGACAAAAAACACATTGTGTACTTCCATGCCAATTCCTCTTTATAAAATTATCCTTTGTAAGAATTACTCCCTTATGAAGATATCATGCGAATATCTTCGTCTTTAAGGGTATTTTCATCTTCCAAATATTACAATTATCATCGACCGGAATATCAGACTGAATCAAATCTCTATACATTGAATCCACAGAAAATTTACCACTCTGTAGTAATTTCCATTTGAACTGATCCACCCCCTCCGACAGCTGTATCATTGATAATCATAATAAAAGATTGTTCCAAGATACCAATCGAGGGCCTAGCAGATTTCTTCTGAAAGACACATTAGGAGGATTAGATTCCATTACTTTGGAAAGTGTATCCCCTTTATGCCAAACAATCGAATATAGAGCTAGATATTGTTCGTGAAGAGAAGTTTGTCCAAGTCACTTATCTTCCCAGAATCTAAACTATGATCCATCCTTAATATTAAAAATCCTGAAATAGAAGAAATGCTTTTTGGACGCCATTAGTCCAGCCCAAAAGTGTGAATCACCGGGTTTTCAAACCACTTGAGACACAACCTTGGAGCCAACATATTTCCTCCATATAATAGTTTGCCAAATACCATCTTCTGTAAGAAGCTTGAAAATCCATTTAGCCAAAAGCGCGGTATTTTTAACTTGCAAGTCATGTATGCCAAGTCCACTGTATTCTTTCGGTCGACAAACCACATTCCATCTGGCCAGTCAATATTTCTTCTTTTCACTATCCCCTTGCCAAAAGAATCTTGATCGTAAATAATCTACTTTATTCAAGACATGTTTCGGTAATTGAAAAACAATATCGTATATAGTACCATGTTGGTGAGTCCTGAATTTATGAGTACAAGTCTTCCCCAAGGGATAGTAATTTACCTTTCCAACTTTTAAGACGTTTTTGTAATCTTTTCTCAACGAGTTTCCATTCAGCAATTGTGAGACGCCGATAGTGAATTGGTATTCTTAGATAATTGATTGGAAATTGCCCTTGGGCACAGCTGAATAATTTAGCATATAGGTGGGCCTCGTTCTGAGCCTCGCCAAAATAATACAAATCACTCTTTTGGAAGTTAATTTTCAGTCCAAAAAGTTGCTCGAATGCTGATAGTATTAATTTTATATTCTTAGCTTTCTCTAGACTGTGTTCCATAAATAAGATTGTATCGTCTACATATTGAAGAATAGATAATCCATCATCAACAAGATGAGGAACTAATCCTTTAATTTGACCATCAGCCTTGTCTCGCTCGATAAGGATATCCAACATATCAGCCACTATATTAAATAGTATAGGCGATAGTGGATCCCCCTTCATAGTCCCTTCTTGGTCTGAAAGTAATTGCCAGTGTCATTGTTTACTTTTATGGAAACACTACCACCAGATAAAAAAGGCTGAATGAGAGCACGCCACTCTTCCAAAAACCTTTCATACGGAGTGTTTGCTGGAGGAAAGACCAATTAACTTTGTGGTACACCTTCTCAAAGTCAATCTTGAACAGTACACCATTTTTTAGTGTAGTTCGTCGATTGTTTCATGCAGAATTACTACACCATCTAGGATGTTTCTTCCTTGCATGAAAGCAGTTTGAGAAGGTCTGAAAACATGTTCAGCAACTGAATTGGGATGAATAGTGGCCATCTTTGTGAAGATTTTAAAACTAACGTTAAGAAGGCAAATTGAACGATACTATTGTATTCGTTCTGCATTAGTAACCTTTGGCAGTAAAATAATATTGCGAAAATTTAGTCTAAAAAGATATAGTTGACTGAGCTGGAAAACCCCAAAAAAATTCATCAGGTCCTCCTTGATGACTTCCCAGAATTTTTGGTAAAAATTCCACCAGAAAACCATCAGGCCCTGGTGCTTTTTTATGTTCCGTTTGAAAAACAGCTTTCTTAACCTCCTCTTCCATGTAGGGAGCAGTTAAGAAGTTCTTTTCCATGACAGAAACTTGTGGGATATCCGCCGTTTGGGACTCATCCATAGAAAAAGAGTTTTCCGGAGGTGCCCCAAAGAAGGTTTTGTAATAACTTATAATATAGGACTTTAGTTGCTCTTGTCCCTCAATAATACCTTCATCCTGATTTAGAGAGTGAATAAATTTCTTCTTATGCTTGGCATTGGCCACAACATGAAAATATCTTGTATTCGCATCTCCTTCTAGAATGAATTTTGCTTTAGAGCGTTGGTACCATTTGAGTTCCTCCTCTTGCGGCAATCTGGCAATATCCGCATTCGATTGGCTTTTAAGCTCAATCTCCTATGCAGATAACGACCTGACTACCACAGAAGCTTCTAAGTCATTAATAATAGATGAAAGGCGTATTTTTCTCATTCTTAAGGATTTTGGCAGTATGTCGAGCCAACCTCGAAGGAACTTGCGTAGAGCATGCATCTTATTGTTCCATCGCTAAATAGGCGATTGACCACTAACAAATTTCTCCCAAATATCCTTCACCATCTCATGGAAACCATCACGGATCAACCAACCAAGTTCAAATTTTAACTCATGCTTGGATTTTTGTGGTGGTATTCCAATAGATAAAAGTAGAGGACCGTGATCCGACAAGGCGTCAATACGCTCTAGAGCACAAACACTTACCATAGGGAACTTCTCTTCCCACTCGTTATCCATAAGCACTCTATCAGATTTTTTCATATGTTGGCTCCGGAAGACTATTAGTCCAAGTAAATTGTCTTCCTAACATGGTAATCTCCCTTAAGTCCAAGCTTTCTATGATATCATTGAAAAAAAGGCCAATGTTCGTCAAACCGGCCTCGACTTTTATCATTAGGTAATCTTAGCAAACTAAAATCACCACCCATAAGTATAGGATATGGATTGTGTTTTGCCAGGTTCACCAACCCACGTAAAAGTCAGACTTATAAACATCCTGGGCAGCCACATAAATAGCGACCAGAGACCATGTGAAATCATCAACTTGTTTCGTATAGAGAGTTTTATGTAAAAATCTCCAACTGAACTAGCTAGGACTTCCATAGTCTCATCTGGACGCCTAACAAGATCCCCCCAGATCTACCATGCGGCGGACATGATATCCACGTAAAGTCCACTCCACCAAACATGCGATTGAGTAGAGTTTGTGAAAACTCATGTCTACTGGTCTCAGAAATAACCAAAAAATACAACTTATAATCTCTCGCACAATCGACAAAGAGCAAATGTTTAGCCAAGTCACGAAGATCTCTGCTATTTGAAAACATGCCATTCATTGAGAAACAATAGGGGAATTGGGTACACGGGATCTCTTGTGAGACTTCTGGCTCTTTGATTTATGACTAGATGCTTTCAGCTCATATAAAGAGCCCAACCCAGTCTGATCAAAACCCACCTCTGACACTTCACCAACCAAGTGAGAGAGGAGCTGGCCATCTACTGTGGCATGTAACTCCCCCTCCTCCACTGGTGAAGGGTCATGAAAAATAGAGACCTTAGGAGTAACCGTTAGACGGTCAACCTCCATATTCCTCAAAATCATTAGAAGAAAAAAATAAATTCCTTAGGAGAACTACCCAAGCTAATGCCAACATTGGCTAGCTTACAAGTAATGCCCGGGTAGTAAAAGAAAGGAAAGACTTATTAACAAACTTTTTACCAGGTGAATCAAGATTCTGTTCCACCTTGCACCTTATTGCTTTGACCAAAGAATCGTCATCAGTGGTGGATGCTCTGCTGGTGTCAACCCCATGGAGAGAGCTCCTTCTAGATGGCGTACACCCCACTAAGCCGGCAGGGGTCCATCGTCCATCATCGTGGTCTTTTCCACATCAAGAGGCAGGCCCGACCCATCCTGGATCGGCCCACCTCCACCTACCGAGAGCTCCACAACATCCCCAACTCCGCGATCTCCACCCTGGGCCAACATCACAATGGTTTATGGCCCATCTCCCGCAGGAGACATCGCCGGACCCACCAGACTGGGTGACCCGTGGCCCCCCACACCTCCTGAAGGTGGCCCACTGATACGTCCATTTTGCATCACTATTCTATATCATAATTTACTGTTATTCATTGATATATTTCATATTAAGAGATGATACTTATGTTATTTCATCTATTTTTGCATGGTTGATGACTTTTGGAGCATGGACCGCTGCAATCAGGATTCTGATGGAAAAGGTGCTATTTGGAGGCAAAATTCGTGAAGATTAGAAAATCCGGGAAAATACATGGAAAATCCTATTTTTTCCAGAAGACGAAGAAAGCCAGAAGGGGAAGTGGAGATGGGCCACAGGGGGCCCACACCACCCCCTGGCGCGGGCCACCCTAGGTCGCGCCACCAGGTGGTGTGGCTGCCCTGGTCCACCCCTGGCTCTCCCCTCTAGCGTATATTATCCTCCTGAAACCCTAAGACTTGGGGAGCGACCACAGAAAGATTCCGCCACCTCTGCGGGGTGGAAAACACCAAGAGAGAAAGATCTCTCCGACAGACAGAATTCTGCCGAGGGAATTCCTTCCTGGAGAGGGGAGATCATCGCCATCAACACCACCATCAAGCTGGACTTCATCGGAATCATCATCATCATCACCACCACCACCACCATCATCACCACCTCATACCGCTGTAACAATTGGGTTGAATCTTGCATAGTTCTCAGGGGAAACTTTCCTGGTGTTGATTACTTGTTGTAGTTGATGCTATTGAGTGAACCGTTGAATTATTGTTTATGTTCAGATTGTTATACATCATTATTTCATCTCTGATCATGATCCATATGATGTCTTGTGAGTAGTTCGTTTTTTTCTTGAGGACATGGGAGAAGTCATGTTGTTAGTAGTGGAATTGTGTTGAGAAAGATTCAATAGTTTGATATTTAAGTTGTGGTGTATTTCTTATAGTGGTGTCATGTGAACGTCGACTACATGAAACTTCACCTATATGGGCCTAGGGGAATGCATTGTGTATTTGGATACTAATCGTAGGGGTTGCCGGAGTGACAGAAACCTGAACCCCCATTAGGAAACCTTTGCACAAGGGATGTCAGGGTCTTAGAGTTTAAAGTTGTGGTTAGGTTTCTACCTTAATTAATTTCTTGTACTTGCGGATGCTTGCAAGGGGTATAATCACAAGTATGTATTAGTCCTAGGAAGGTCGGTACATTAGCATAGGTTCACCCACACAACACTTAGCAAACTAAAGAAGTTTAATCAACTATATGAAGCGAAAACACTTGACGAAATTCCCATGTGTCCTCGAGAACATTTGGTCATCTTAAGTAATACAACTGGCTTGTCCTTTGCTAAATAAAGGATTGGGCCACTTCCTGCATTTATTCTTATTGTCTTTTATTTACTCGTACTTTATTTACCCGCATTATCAAAAAAAAAACTAAAAATCTGTTTGCTAAGTAATTACAGAGAATTCCTGCTCCAAGCCACTAGCCAACACCTTCTGCTCCTCGTTGGGTTCGACACTCTTACTTATCGAAAATACTGCAATACACCCCCTATATTTGTGGGTCATCAAGACTATTTTCTGGCGCCATTTCCAGGGAGTGAAGCGCTATTGGAGAGTGGAACTGGTAAAGGAAACCTCTACTGTGAGTATTGTTTATTTCTGTTAGTTGCTTTTTTTTCATTATGGATAATTCACTGAGTTTCTTATTTCGTAATGCTACTACCACTGCTAAGGTAGTAGATGAACCACCACCTACTGAGAATGATACTTTTAAAATACCTACAAGAATTGTTGATCGTGTTATGGATAACTATTATGTTGGAGATGGAACTGTCCATCCCGGTGATCATTTGCTCTTTATACACGAATTATGCAGGTTGTTTAAGTGTGCAGGTATTACAACAGATCAAGTGAAGAAGAAGTTATTCTCATTATCACTGAAAGGAAGAGCTGAAGAATGGTATAAGCTGCTGAAGAATGGTAAAGCTCTTGAATGGAAGGAAATAGTACCTCTCTTTTTTCAAAATTTTATCCTCCTAGTGAGATTCGTAAAGATCGGAATCAAATATACAACGTTTGGCCTCTTGATGGAGAGAGTACAGCTCAAGCTTGGGGGAGATTGAAGTTACTGTTGAGGGGATACCCCCGGGTAGGGTCACACCAGGGTATAGAGGCCGAGTTAGCCGAGGTACAGCAAGGTCAAAGCGTATGCTAGCCGAGTCACCTTAAGGCAGGCCGACTTACAGAGTAACCCGGACCGGAGGATGTCCACCTGACTGTATCCCGGCCGACGTATGTCATATGCCGGCAGGTTTTTTTAACTCATATGCAGGTACCCACGGAGCCGGGTTATACCAGGCTTGCAAGAGAAGGAAGGTATCTCGCTAGTCAAAGGTTGATCTCTGTGCGCTGGAGCATGAGCGAAGCAAACAGAGGGAGGGACCAGCAAGGCATGGCCGACAAAGGTGACGCAGCCTATGTCGGCTGATGCTGGCGCCGCAGAGGCTTACGTAGCATCTACATGGCTTACGATGGCAAAAGGAGACCCAGTCGGTTTGCTATTTTGGGAGAGGATATGCCTCCACGTATGCCCTAACTAGAGACCTAGCCTCCCCTTTATAAGAAGCGCTAGGGCCTCTGTAGAAGGGGCTGGCTGGCGGTTGAGAGTTTGTTCATTGAGTAGAGGTTGTGGTGAGAGTAAGAGAGCTTCTTCTTCCTCCTCTCCCCAATACAGCTCGAGGAGAATCTGTAAACTTGGTGAACTGAGAGAATACAAAACATCTGTGTGTGGAATCACCACACTATCCCTCCCTGGATTCCTCTAGTGCATATTGGCCCCACCTTTAGCCTATCCATGGCATCTGCCATGACACCACCACGACGGTTGGCGCCCACCGTGGGGCTAGCGGTGCTAGCAGGAGTGAAGATCCGGACAAGAAGCATCATCGGCAAAGGCGAGCGCATAGTCTCTGGGCTCGTTCAGCGCTTCGGAGCGCTGGACTACGTCAGCGACAATGCTGGCAGCTTCAGCAAGCGACCTCCACCGTGCAATGGTCTCTTCGTCAAGCTTGGCGCCCACAAGATCTACGTCGGCGTCGATGTGTCTTGCATTCACCCGCGGCACATCGTTGAGGGAGGCGAGCCACCCCTCAGCGCGGTTCATGGTGTGCGTATCACTCGCCCCCTAACCGCGCTGAGGTAATGATGACAGCGCCAGATGCTGGTGCGAGCAAAGACCCAGCACCAGATCTGGAGGTAACACCCAAGGCGCCTAGGAAATGCAGAGGTCCTCCGCTAGAGAGGCCAGAGAATGTGCTGCAGCAGGCGATAGATAGCTTGGCAATCCCCATAGCACCTGTGGTAGATCCGGCTCAGGCACAAGCCGAGTTAGAGGAAACTAGGCAGAAAATACTAGAGGGTGCGAAAAAGATAGCCACGGCTCAGGAGTCGTTGAACATGACGCTGCGCGAGTATGCAAGAGCAAATAAGGTAGATGCTGTAAAAGTAAAAGGGAGAAACCTCATCAGTGAGATGAACAAAGAGGGTGATACTAGAGTTGAGGAATCAGAGAACCTTTTTTCCATGGGGTTGCCAAAGTACAACACCCCGGCAAAGAACCTCAGAGCAGCGGATGCGGTTGCATCCGAGTTAGAAGGTTTGACGGGTGAAGCCCGGCAAAGACAGCAGGAGAGGGTCAACGAGTTAGTTCGGATCACTAACAGACAGAATGAGGAGTTGCTTAGGGCTAACCCGGCAAGAGCTGGGGCTTCCAAGGTCGTTTATTCGGCAGTGGGTTGAAGGAAATATGCCCTGAGAGGCAATAATAAAGTTGTTATTATGTATTCCTTGTATATGATAGATGTTTATTTTGCATGCTATAATTGTATTGATAGGAAACATCAATACATGTGTGTTTAATAAACAAAAAGGGTTCCTAGTTATGCCTCTCTTATAGACTAGCTTGTTGATTAACAAGATGATCAAGGTTTCCTGATCATGGACATTGGATGTTGTTGATAACAAGGTCACAACATTTGTGAAATGATGTGATGAACATTCATCTGAAGTATAGCATTACGATCAAGTCATTATGTTTATATTGCTATAACATCATACGAAGTAATCTTTATCCTTAGACCATGAGATCATGTTAATTGCTAACACCCGAAGAGTGTCTTGATAACATAGAACGTCACACCGTAACAGGGTGACTATAAAGATGGGTTCAGTACTACGAAGGTGTTATGTTGAGGCTCATGGATCAAGAGTGGAATTTGTCAATCCAGATGATGGATAGATATACTCTGGGCCCTCTCGGTGATATCACATTAGGATAGCTTGCAAGCAAGTGATGTGATCACTAGAATGTTATATCACGGGAACGAGAAAAGAGTGCATGTCGAATTGAGATCAAACTAGGTATGGAGATACCGATGATCGAATCTCGGACATGTAATATATCGAGAGACAAAGGGATTTAGTTACCAGCGTCAAAGGTTCTCACGATCACAGGAGTCATCGTTGAATGTGTAGGAGTCAGTACGGATCTCCAGGTCCCGCTGCTGATTATTGATCGGAGAAGGGTCTCGATCATGTCTGCATTATTCGCAAACCGTAGGGTGGCACACTTAAGAGTTACCGAACACCATTTTGGAGCACATATGTTTCAGACGAAAGAATTGCAAAGCGCAGGAATTGTTTCAATAGAAACCGGAAATTGTTTCGGGTGAAATTGCAGAAGGTTGTTCTGCATGTGATATTGAAATATTGCAAGGGGCTATATGTGACTGTTTCTTAATTAAAGTAATTAACAATTTTTTTAATAAATTTAATAAAAAGAGTTTTATTAAATGAGAGAGCCTTAAATTTGGAGAAATTTAATGCATTTAAAGTGGAGACTTTAAAAGGGAATGTGAAGAGGCATTTTAATGTGGAGGGGTTACCACCACATGAATGGGGGAGGTGAGGGGTCACCCCCCCATGCGCCGACCATGGAGAGAGGGGGCACCCCCCTCCTCCTATAAAAGGCCACCCATTCCCTCCTTCATTCTCACACCTCCTTGTGAAGGATCTCTCTCCCCCTCTAGAATTATTCCCCCATGGTCTCGGATTAGCGAGATACATGTTCCCGGTGGCATTTCGTCTAGAAGAAGTTACTGCTTCCGCTGGATTGCTGGAGCGAGGAGGTGGAGGTTGTCCGGTGGCTTGAACGTGTGTGCGAGGACGGATGCGCTGCTGATTTGCGGCGCTCGGACTTCCACACGATCTTGAGGTCGGCAAGCGTACGACTACATCAACCACGAGTTCCTACTCGTTAACAAAACTCGTTGTCTTCGAGGGTAAGTTCTCCATGGATGTATGTCCACCCGTTGCTCTGTATCTAGTAGATAGATATTGGCGTATAGTTCTCATCGTAGGAAAATTTTGTTTTCTATGCTACGGACCCAACAGTGGTATCAGAGCCTGATCTATGCGTAGGTGCTTTGCACGGGTAGTACACATATGTTTATATGTGGGCGATGATGATCATGTTATTGCATCTTCTATGTACTTTGGATATTGGTGGCATAGTGGGATGAAGCGATCCAGACCAACCTTACATGTCATCGTACATGAGACCGGTTCCACGACTGGCATGCAACTAGTTTTGCATAAGTGGCTAGCGGGTGTCTGTCTCTCCTACTATAGTCAATATCTGATTTACAACGAGTTGCTAATAACTTGGTTATCCTCGTTGTGGTTCATGTTCGTAGGTAAGACTGGTTCTATCTCCGAAAGCCCTAAGCCACGTAAAACTTGCAATTGATAAATTAGAGGCGTCTAGTTTAGATCGTTGTTGGGCTAGTGTCTTGATATGGTATTGTTGTAAGTAGATGTATGATAGATACTCTTACAACTCACTTAACGTGTAAGTTCCATAGACCTTGGCCTTAAACGCAAAGGAATGATAGAGATCATACCACGATGCAAATGATAGAGATCAAATGCATGGACCATATCACCTCACTTCACACATTAGATGTTAGCATCTTATATTGCTAGTTTGGCGCTTTTGGTAGCATTATAAGATGATCCCTCATTTAGATATCAAGATAAAATGTGTTCGTCCTTAAGTATGCACCATTTTGTGGATCGTGTTTTGAGGCATCACGTGATGATCGGGTGTTCTCGACTCGACGCTTTCATACAACGGGTGTAAGACAGTTTTACACATGCAAATACTAAGGTTCTTACTTGAAGAGCCTAGCATGTACAGACATGGCCTCGGAACACGGACCGAAAGGTTAAGCATGAGTCATATAGTTGATATGATGCCCATATAGATGCTCGCCTTTGAATCTCCACCGACTCACGTGATGATCGGACTTGGTGTAGTGGATTTGGTTCATGTAATCACCAAAAGGACACGAGGGATGTCGTTTTTGAGTGGGAGTTCATTAGTAATTTGGATTAGTTGAACTCAATCTATCATAAACTTAGTCTAAATATATTTTACAAATTCTGTTATAGATGGCACCACCTCCTTTTAATTTCAATGTGTTCATGGAGAAAGAGAAGCTTGCTACGAATGGTAGCAACTTCACCAACTGGGCTATGAATTTGAGGATTCTCCTCACTGCTGCACAAAAGCAATATGTGCTAGAGGCGCCGCTAGGCCCCCCACTAGCTCCTGATGCCCCTGACAAGGAAAAGAACATCTATATAACTCGTCAGGAGGACCACAACTTAGTTCATTGCGGCATACTGTATGGGCTAGAGCCAGAACTTCGAAAACGTTTCGAAAATGGCAATGCCTTTGATACCATGGGAGAATTGAAAATGATTTTCGATACCCATGCTGCTGTAGAGAGTTATAATGCTTCTGAAAAGTTCTTTAGCTGCATGATGGAAGAGAACAGCTCCGTTAGTGAGCATGTACTCAAAATGTGCAGATACGCCGATAAGCTTGTGTCCTTGGAATAACGATTCCCATTGACTTAGGCATACATCGTGTTCTCAATCTCGCCACCTAGCTACAAGAGCTTCGTGATGAACTATAATATCAGGGCATGAAGAAGTCTCTTCCGAGCTTCACAATGCTTAAGACTGCAGAAGTGGAGATTAGGAAAGAACGTCAAGTGTTGATGATCAATAAGACCACGGTTTCAAGAAGGACAAGAAAGGCAAGAAGAAGGGAAAGAAGGGCGGCAAATCTGTTGTCGCTGAAAAAACCCGAGCTGGCCCTAAGTCGACACGAGTGCTACTATTGCAAGGGACTTTCCATTGGGCAAGCGCCCCAAGTATTTGGCGGACAAGAAGGGCAAAGGCAAACAAAGGTATATGTGATATACATGTTATTGATGTGTACTTGACTAGTACTGCGATAGCACCTAGGTATTTGATACGGGATCGGTTGCTAATATATGTAACTCGGTTCGGGGCTGCGGAACAAGCGACAACTAGCAAGGGATGAGGTCACGATGCGGTCGGCAATGGATCAAGAGTTGATGTGATCGCCAGTGAACGCTGCCTCTCCATATGCCGCCGAGATTAGTTATAAACCTGAATAATTGTTATTTGGTGCTGCGAGCATGAACATTGTATCCGGATCGTGTTTGATGCAAAGTGGTTATTCGTTTAAGTCTGAAAACAATGGTTGTTCGATTTATATGAATAATATCTTTTATGGTCATGCACCCGTGTTGAATGGTTTATTTCATTGGATCTCAATAGTAGTATTACGCATATTCATAATGTTGATGCTAAAAGGATTAAACTTGATAATGATATATCTACATATATGTGGCCGCTGCCCAGGTCATATTGGCATTAAACGCATGAAGAAACTCCATTCTGATGGACTTTTGGAATCACTTGATTTTAAATCATTTGATACATGTGAGCCATGCCTTATGGGCAAGATGACTAGAACGTCGTTTTCCGGTTCAATGGAACGGGCAACAGATTTATTGGAAATCATACATACTGATGTGTGTGGACCAATGAGTGTGTATTGTGAGGTGGATATCGTTATTTTGTTACTTTCACGGATGATTTGAGTAGATACGGGTATATCTATTTGATGAAACATAAGTCTGAAACCTTTGAAAGGTTCAAAGAATTTTAGAATGAAGTGGAAAATCATCATAACAGAAAGATCAAATTTCTGTGGTCCAACCGTGGAGGAGAGTATCTTAGTTACGAGTTTAGCACACATATGAAAGAGTGTGGAATAGTTTCACAACTCATGCCTGCCGGAACACCACAACGTAATGGTGTGTCAGAACGTCGTAATCGTACTTTATTGGATATGGTTCGATCTATGATGTCTGTGCCACTGTCATTTTCGGGTTATGCACTGGAAACCGCTGCATTCACTTTAAATAGGGCACCATCTAAATCCGTTGAAAAGACACCGTATGAATTATGGTTTGGAAACAAACCTAAGCTGTCATTTCTTAAAGTTTGGGGATGTGATGTTTATGTGAAGAAACTTCAACCGGATAAACTCAAACCCAAAGCGGAAAAATGTGTCTTCATAGGATACCCTAAGGAAACGATTGGGTATACCTTCTATGACAGATCCGAGGGCAAGGTCTTTGTTGCCAAGAATGGATCCTTTCTTGAGAAGGAGTTTCACGCGAAAGGTGTGAGTAGTCGGAAGGTTGAACTCGAAGAAGTTATTGAACCTTCTCTTCATGAAATGGCGAGTAGCGTAGCTCCAGAAGTTGTTTTGGAGTTGAGTTCACCTAATGAAGAGAGAGCTAATGATATTGATCATGAAACTCCGAAAGAGGACACTACCGAACCTTGCAGGTCAAGCAGGACACGTGCAACTCCTGAACTGTACGGCAATCCTATTATGAATTTCATGATTGATGAAATAGATGACCCTACGACGTATGAAGAAGCGATGATGAGCCCTGATTCCAACAAATGGCTAGAAGCCATGAAATCTGAGATGGAATCCATGTACGAAAACCAGGTTTGGACCTTGGTGGACTTACCTCACGATCGAAAGGCCGTTGAGAATAAATGGATTTTCAAAAGAAAAACTGATGCTAATGGTAATGTAACCATCTATAAGGCTCGACTTGTCGCAAAGGGGTTTCGACAAATTCAAGGAGTTGACTACGATGAGACATTCTCTCCCGTAGCGATGCTTAAGTCGGTTAGGATTATGTTAGCAATTGCTGCATATTTCGATTATGAAATATGGCAGATGGATGTCAAAACTTCGTTCCTCAATGGTAATATTGAAGAAGAGTTGTATATGATACAACCTAAGGGTTTTGTCGATCCTAAGGATGCTGATAAGGTGTGCAAACTTCAGCGATCCATCTATGGACTGAAGCAAGCATCCCGGAGTTGGAATCTCCGCTTTGATGAGGTGATCAAAGAGTTTGGATTTGTCCAAACTTATGGAGAGGCTTGTATTTGAAGGAAATATGCCCTAAGAGGCAATAATAAAGTTGTTATTATGTATTCCTTGTATATGATAGATGTTTATTTTTGCATGCTATAATTGTATTGATAGGAAACATCAATACATGTGTGTTTAATAAACAAAAAGGGTTCCTAGTCATGCCTCTCTTATAGACTAGCTTGTTGATTAACAGGATGATCAAGGTTTCCTGATCATGGACATTGGATGTTGTTAATAACAAGGTCACACCATTGGTGGAATGATGTGATGAACATTCATCCGAAGTATAGAATTACGATCAAGTCATTGTGTTTATATTGCTATAACATCATACGAAGTAATCTTTATCCTTAGACCATGCGATCATGTTAATTGCTAACACCGGAAGAGTATCTTGATAACATCAAACGTCACACCGTAACAGGGTGACTATAAAGATGGGTTCAGTGCTACGAAGGTGTTATGTTGAGGCTCATGGATCAAGAGTGGAATTTGTCAATCCAGATGATGTATAGATATACTCTGGGCCCTCTTGGTGATATCACATTAGGATAGCTTGCAAGCAAGTGATGTGATAACTAGAATGTTATATCACGGGAACAAGAAAAGAGTGCATGTCGTGCGAGATCAAACTAGGTATGGAGATACCGATGATCGAATCTCGGACATGTAATATATCGAGAGACAAAGGGATTTAGTTACAAGCGTTAAAGGTTCTCACGATCACGGAGTCATCGTTGAATGTGTAGGAGTCGATCACGGATCTCCAGGTCCTTGCTGATTATTGACCGGAGAAGGGTCTCGATCATGTCTGCATTATTGAACCGTAGGGTGGCACCTTAAGTTACGGACACCATTTTGGAGCACATATGTTTCGAACGAAAGAATTGCAAAGCAGGAATTGTTTCAATAGAAACCGGAAATTGTTTCGGGTGAAATTGCGAAAGTGGTTACGCATGTGATATTGAAATATTGCAAGGGGCTATATGTGAATGTTTGTTAATTAAAGTAATTAACAAAATTCTGAATAAATTTAATAAAAGAGTTTTATTAAATGAGAGAGCATTAAATTTGGAGAAACTTAATGCATTTAAAGTGGAGACTTTAAAAGGGAATGTGAAGAGGCATTTTAATGTGGAGGAGTTACCACCACATGAATGGGGGAGGTGAGGGGTCACCCCCCATGCGGGCCATGGAGAGGGGCACCCCTCCTCCTATAAAAGGCCACCCATTCCCTCCTTCATCCTCACACCTCCTTGTGAAGGATCTCTCTCCCCCTCTAGAATTATTCCCCCATGGTCTCGGATTAGCGAGATACATGTTCCCGGTGGCATTTCGTCTAGAAGGAGTTGCTGCTTCCGCTGGATCGCTGGAGCGAGGATGTGGAGGTTGTCCGGTGGCTTGAACGTGTGTGCGAGTGCGGATGCGCTGCTGAGTTGTGGCGCTCGGACTTCCTCACGATCTTGAGATCGGCAAGTGTACGACTACATCAACCATGAGTTCCTACTCGTTAACAAAGCTCGTTGTCTTTGAGGGTAAGTTCTCTATGGATGTGTGTCCACCCGTTTTGTTTTGTACCTAGTAGATAGATCTTGGCGTGTAGTTCACACCGTAGGAAATCTTTTGTTTTCTATGCTGCGGACCCAACAGTGGTATCAGAGCCTGATCTATGCGTAGGTGCTTTGCACGGGTAGTACACATATGTTTATATGTGGGCGATGATGATCATGTTATTGCATCTTCTATGTACTTTGGATATTGGTGGCATAGTGGGATGCAGCGGCCCGAACCAACCTTACATGTCATCGTACATGAGACCGGTTCCACGACTGACATGCAACTTGTTTTGCATAAGTGGCTGGCGGGTGTCTGTCTCTCCTACTATAGTCAATATCTGATTTACAACGAGTTGCTAATAACTTGGTTATCCTCGTTGTGGTTCATGTTAAATGAGGTTAGACAGGTTCTATCTCCGAAAGCGCTAAGCCACATAAAACTTGCAATTGATAAATTAGAGGCGTCTAGTTTAGATCGTTGCTAGGCTAGTGTTTTGATATGGTATTGTTGTAAGTAGATGTATAATAGATACTCTTACAACTCACTTAACGTGTAAGTTCCATAGACCTTGGCCTTACACACAAAGGAATGATAGAGATCATACCACAATGCAAATGATAGAGATCAAATGCATGGACCATATAACCTCACTTCACACATTAGATGTTAGCATCTTATACTGCTAGTTTGGCGCGTTTGGTAGCATTATAAGATGATCCCTCATTTAGATATCAAGATAAAATGTGTTCTTCCTTAAGTATGCACCGTTTTGTGGATCGTGTTTTGAGGCATCACGTGATGATCGGGTGTTTTCAACTCTACGCTTTCATACAACGGGTGTAAGACAGTTTTACACACGCAAATACTAAGGTTCTTACTTGACGAGCCTAGCATGTACAGACATGGCCTCGGAACACGGACCGAAAGGTTAAGCATGAGTCATATAGTTGATATGATGCCCATATAGATGCTCGCCTTTGAAGCTACAACGACTCACGTGATGATCGGACTTGGTGTAGTGGATTTGGTTCATGTAATCACCAAAAGGACACGAGGGATGTCATTTTTGAGTGGGAGTTCATTAGTAATTTGGATTAGTCGAACTCAATCTATCATAAACTTAGTCTAAATATACTTTACAAATTCTGTTGTAGATGGCACCACCTGCTTTTAATTTCAATGTGTTCATGGAGAAATAGAAACTTGCTGCGAATGGTAGCAACTTCACTAACTGGGCTATGAATTTGAGGATTCTCCTCACTGCTGCACAAAAGCAATATGTGTTATATGCGCCGCTAGGCCCCCCACCAGCTCCTGATGCCCCTGACAAGGAAAAGAACGTCTATATAACTCGTCAGGAGGACCACAACTTAGTTCATTGCGGCATACTGTATGGGCTAGAGCCAGAACTTCGAAAGCGTTTCGAAAATGGTAATACCTTTGATACCATGGGAGAATTGAAAATGATTTTCGATACCCATGTTGCCGTAGAGAGTTATAATGCTACAGAAAAGTTCTTTAGCTGCATGATGGAGGAAAACAGCTCCGTTAGTGAGCATGTACTCAAAATGTCTGGGTACGCCGATAAGCTTGTGTCCTTGGGAATAACGATTCCCATTGACTTAGGCATACATAGTGTTCTCCAATCTCTGCCACCTAGCTACAAGATCTTCATGATGAACTATAATATGCAGGGCATGAAGAAGTCTCTTCCCGAGCTTCTGTCAATGCTTAAGACTACAGAAGTGGAGATTAGGAAAGAACATCAAGTGTTGATGATCAATAGGACCACCGGTTTCAAGAAGGACAAGAAAGGCAAGCACAAGGGAAAGAAGGGTGGCAAGTCTGTTGCCACGCCTGAAAAAAACCCGAGATGGCCCTAAGTCGACAATCGAGTGCTACTATTGCAAGGGGTCGCCATTGGGCATAAGCGCCCCAAGTATTTGGCGGACAAGAAGTCGGCAAGGCAAACAAAGGTATATGTGATATACATGTTATTGATGTGTACTTGACTAGGACTCATGAGAGCACGGGTATTTGATACGGGATCGGTTGCTAATATATGTAACTCGGTTCGGGGCTGCGGAACAAGCGACAACTAGCAAGGGATGAGGTCACGATGCGGTCGGCAATGGATCAAGAGTTGATGTGATCGCCCGTGAGAACTGCCTCTCCATATGCCGTCGAGATTAGTTATAAACCTGAATAATTGTTATTTGGTGCCTGCACTGAGCATGAACATTGTATCCGGATCGTGTTTGATGCAAAGTGGTTATTCATTTAAGTCTGAAAGCAATGGTTGTTCGATTTATATGAATAATATCTTTTATGGTCATGCACCTATGTTGAATGGTTTATTTCTGTTGGATCTCGATAGCAGTATTACGCATATTCATATTTTTGATGGTAAAAGGATTAAACTAGATAATGATATATCTACATATATGTGGCACTGCCGTCTAGGTCATATTGGTGTTAAACGCATGAAGAAACTCCATTCTGATGGACTTTTGGAATCACTTGATTTTGAATCATTTGATACATGTGAGCCATGTCTTATGGGCAAGATGACTAGAACGCCGTTTTCCGGTTCAATGGAACGGGCGACAGATCTATTGGAAATCATACATACTAATGTGTGTGGACCAATGAGTGTGTCAGCGCGAGGTGGATATCGTTATTTTGTTACTTTCACGGATGATTTGAGTAGATATGGGTATATCTATTTGATGAAACATAAGTCTGAAACTTTTGAAAAGTTCAAAGAATTTCAGAATGAAGTGGAAAATCATCATAACAGAAAGATCAAATTTCTGCGGTCCGACCGTGGAGGAGAGTATCTTAGTTACGAGTTTAGCACACATATGAAAGACCGTAGAATAGTTTCAAAACTCACGCCTGTCGGAACACCACAACGTAATGGTGTGTCAGAACGTCGTAATCGTACTTTATTGGATATGGTTCGATCTATGATGTCTCTGACTGACTTGCCACTGTCATTTTCGGGTTATGCACTGGAAACAGCTGCATTCACTTTAAATCAGGCACCATCTAAATCCGTTGAAAGGACACCGTATGAATTATGGTTTGGAAACAAACCTAAGCTGTCATTTCTTAAGGTTTGGGGATGCGATGTTTATGTGAAGAAACTTCAACCGGATAAACTCGAACCCAAAGCGGAAAAATGCGTCTTCATAGGATACCCTAAGGAAACGATTGGGTATACCTTCTATCACAGATCCGAGGGCAAGGTTTTTGTTTCCAAGAATGGATCCTTTCTTGAGAAGGAGTTTCTCGCGAAAGGTGTGAGTAGTCGGAAGGTAGAACTCGAAGAGGTTATTGAACCTTCTCTTCATGAAATGGCGAGTAGCGCAGCTCCAGAAGTTGTTTCGGAGTTGACTTCACCTAATGAAGAGAGAGCTAATGATATTGATCATGAAACTCCGAAAGAGGACACTACCGAACCTCGCAGGTCAAGTAGGACACGTGCAGCTCTGGTATCGGCAATCCTATTATGAATTTCATGGTTGATGAAATGGATGACCTCGACGTATGAAGAAGCGATGATGAGCTGGATTCCAACAAATGGCTAGAAGCCATGAAATCCGAGATGGAATCCATGTGAGAACCAAGTTTGGAACTTGGTGGATTTACCTCACGAGAAAGGCCGTTGAGAATAAATGGATTTTCAAAAGGAAAACTGATCTTGATGGTAATGTGACCATCTATAAGGATCGACTTATGCATAAAGGGGTTTCGACAAATTCAGGGAGTTGACTACGATGAGACATTCTCTCCGTGGCGATGCTTACGTCGGTTAGGATTATGTTAGCAATTGCTACATATTTCGATTATGAAATATGGCAGATGGATGACAAACTGCGTTCCTCAATGGTAAGATTGAAGAAGAGTTGTATATGATACAACCTAAGGGTTTTGTCGATCCTAAGGATGCTAATAAGTTGTGCAAACTTCAGCGATCCATCTATGGTGAAGCAAGCATCACGAAGTTGGAATCTCCGCTTTGATGAGGTGATCAAAGAGTTTGGATTTGTCCAAACTTATGGAGAGGCTTGTATTTACAAGAAAGTGAGTGGGAGCAATGTGGCATTTCTGATATTATATGTGGATGACATATTATTGATTGGAAATGATTTAGATCTTTTAAACAGTGTTAAAAGTTATCTAAACAGCAAATTTTCGATGAAGGACCTTGGTGAAGCTTCATATATATTAGGCATTAAAATCTATAGAGATAGATCAAGACGCCTAATTGGGCTATCACAGAGTACATACCTTGATAAGATATTAAAGAAGTTTAATATGGACGGAAGTAAGAAGGGGTTCTTACCTATGTTGCAAGGCAAGACATTGAGTAAGACTCAAAGTCCGGCTACGGCGGAAGAAAGTGAGATAATGGATAAGATCCCCTATGCCTCAGCCATAGGCTCTATAATGTATGCCATGCTATGTACAAGACCAGATGTGGCACATGCTATTAGTTTGACTAGTAGGTACCAATATGATCCAGGTTTGGAACACTGGATAGCGGTCAAGAATATCCTTAAGTACTTGAGAAGAACTAAGGATATGTTTCTTATATACGGAGGTGAAGAAGATCTAGTCGCTAAGTGTTATGTCGATGCTAGCTTTGACACTGATCCGGATGACTCTAAGTCTCAATCCGGATATGTATTTCTCTTGAATGGAGCAGCAGTTAGTTAGAGGAGCTCCAAACAACCTGTGGTGACTGGATCAACAACGGAGGCGGAATATGTTCTCGCTTGAGCAGCGAGGAAGCGGTTTGGATGAAGGAGTTCATAACGAACTGGTGTGGTTCCCGGCGTTGGACCCGATGGTGATCTATTGTGACAACAATGGAGCCATAATAGCATAAAGGAACCAAGGTCTCACAAGAATTCCAAGCATATTAAGCGCCGGTTTCACTCCATCCGCGAGCATGTCAAGGATGGAGATATAAAGATTTGTAAACTGCACACGGACCTAAATGTAGCAGATCCATTGACTAAACTACTGCCTAGGGCAAAACATGATCAACACCAGAACTTCGGCAGTGGGTTGAAGGAAATATGCCCTGAGAGGCAATAATAAAGTTGTTATTATGTATTCCTTGTATATGATAGATGTTTATTTTGCATGCTATAATTGTATTGATAGGAAACATCAATACGTCTGTGTTTAATAAACAAAAAGGGTTCCTAGTTATGCCTCTCTTATAGACTAGCTTGTTGATTAACAAGATGATCAAGGTTTCCTGATCATGGACATTGGATGTTGTTGATAACAAGGTCACAGCATTTGTGAAATGATGTGATGAACATTCATCCGAAGCATAGCATTACGATCAAGTCATTATGTTTATATTGCTATAACATCATACGAAGTAATCTTTATCCTTAGACCATGAGATCATGTTAATTGCTAACACCGGAAGAGTGTCTTGATAACATCAAACGTCACACCGTAACAGGGTGACTATAAAGATGGGTTCAGTACTACGAAGGTGTTATGTTGAGGCTCATGGATCAAGAGTGGAATTTGTCAATCCAGATGACGGATAGATATACTCTAGGCCCTCTCGGTGATATCACATTAGGATAGCTTGCAAGCAAGTGATGTGATCACTAGAATGTTATATCACGGAGCGAAAAGAGTGCATGTCGGTAATGAGATCAAACTAGGTATGGAGATACCGATGATCGAATCTCGGACATGTAATATATCGAGACAAAGGATTTAGTTACAAGCGTTAAAGGTTCTCACGATCATAGTCATCGTTGAATGTGTAGGAGTCAAGACGGATCTCGAGGTCCATGCTGATTATTGATCGGAGAAGGGTCTCGATCATGTCTGCATTATTCATGAACCGTAGGTGGTACACTTAAGAGTTACGGACACCATTTTGGAGCACATATGTTTAGAACAGAAAGAATTGCAAAGCGCAGGAATTGTTTCAATAGAAACCGGAAATTTTTCAGTGAAATTGCAGAAGGTGGTTACGCATGTGATATTGAAATATTGCAAGGGGCTATATGTGAATGTTTGTTAATTAAAGTAATTAACAAAATTCTGAATAAATTTAATAAAAAGAGTTTTATTAAATGAGAGAGCATTAAATTTGGAGAAATTTAATGCATTTAAAGTGGAGACTTTAAAAGGGAATGTGAAGAGGCATTTTAATGTGGAGGGGTTACCATCACATGAATGTGGGAGGTGAGGGGTCACCCCCCCATGCGCCGGCCATGGAGAGAGGGGGCACCCCCCTCCTCCTATAAAAGGCCACCCATTCCCTCCTTCATCCTCACACCTCCTTGTGAAGGATCTCTCTCCCCCTCTAGAATTATTCCCCCATGGTCTCGGATTAGCGAGATACATGTTCCCGGTGGCATTTAAATGCGGAAGGAGTTGTGCTCATTTGGATCGCTGGAGCGAGGAGGTGGAGGTTGTCCGGTGGCTTGAACGTGTGTGCGAGGACGGATGCGCTGCTAATTTGCGGCGCTCGGACTTCCACACGATCTTGAGATCGGCAAGCGTACGACTACATCAACCACGAGTTCCTACTCGTTAACAAAACTCGTTGTCTTCGAGGGTAAGTTCTCCATGGATGTATGTCCACCCGTTGCTCTGTATCTAGTAGATAGATCTTGGCGTATAGTTCTGATCGTAGGAATTTTTTTGTTTTCTATGCTGCGGACCGAACATGGGTACCCCGAAGAAATCTGCTGGGGCTACATCATCACCTCATGATGGCCCTAGAAGAGAGGAAGTGGTAACCTCGGCAAGGAGAAACAAACAGATAGTTCACTATGACCCGGCAAGGGCAGGGAAAGGAAAAGCAGTGCAGGGAAATGAGGATCGACGAAGTGTCAGCCGAGGTGAAGCTGGCCGAGGTAACTGTGACCAAGGGAATGCCGGTCAGAGAAACGCTGAAAACAGCAATGCCAGACAGCGTAACTAGGCGGGTGCAGGGCAAAATCTACCTCGGCAACAGCAGCAGCGGAGCGTACCTCGGCAAGAGCAAAATGCCGGCCAGAGTATGCGACAAAATTGCGCTCAACAAGAGCAAGACAGATACAACGACGGTGATTCGGAGATGGTGAATGCAGGATACCATAGGCCGGATCATCATGTGATAGGGTCAAGGTTGGGAAGCAGGAACTTGATGCCTGAGGACGCCAGGTTAAAGCTAGATCGGCTCTATAGGTCGGAGCAAAATGAGGGGCAAGGTCCTCCGGGTCCAGTGTGCTTTGGTTCCCGGATCATGAAAGAGCCTCCGGTACCTAACTTCTAGTTACCCAGAGGCACGAAAACATATGACGGCAGCACCAAGCCAGAGGATTGGCTAATCAACTACGCAACAGCAGTGAAAATTGCAATAGGAAATTTGAGATGGGTAGTGAGATACGTACCTCAGATGCTAGAAGGGCCAGCGAGGGTATGGTTAAACAATTTACCACCCGGTAGTATCAACCGCTGGCTGGATTTTGAAGAAATTTTCGTCAATAACTTCTCGAGAACGTATCAGAGGCCGAATAGGCCACATACCCTAGCAATGTGCAAGCAGAGGCCAAATGAAACAGACCGGGAGTTCCTAACCCGCTGGTACAACGTGAGAAACTCGTGTGAAGGCGTGATTGAGTCTCAGGCTATAGCTTGGTTTGCACAAGGGTGTAGATATGCAAGCATGCTGTGGCAAAGGTTACAAAGGGATATGCCAACTACGCTGGCAGAGACAATCCGGATTGCTGATTCGTATGCTTTGGGTGATCCGACTCAACCCCGACTTATGTCAAACGAGTCAAATGAGGAGTACTACCAGCGAGATGGAGCCGGATCATCCCGACGAAATGATTACCGGGGTAAGAGAAGAGATGATAGACCGGATTACAGGTACAGTTCGCAACAAGTTGCTGCTGTAAATCAAGAACAACCCGGAGCAGGGAGTAACCAGCGTCAGAAACTGGAGGGCAACAGTGGACTCCAAGAAATGATGGCAAGAAAACTTGGACGCCCGAACAAAAGAGACAGTGGCAAGAAAAGAAAGACTGGCCGAGGTATACGTATGAGGCAATGCTGGATCAGCCGTGCAAATTTCACACGCCAAATCCGAGTAACCCGGCGGGTCATACAACCCGGCAATGTGAGTGGATGAGGAAGATAGAGCAAAGTGGCTCGGGGAATGCTCAGGCACCTCGGAACGATCAACCTCGGTAGGAGTTGCCTTGGCAGCAATTGCTCTCGAGAGCAAACATGCAATATTTAATGTTACCACCACCCCCGCCGAGGTATGAGAATCATGAGAGAAGGGATGCAGTGCATTAGGTGGAAAACCAGCGTCAGCCAGATCAAAGGTACCCTGCCAATGATGGGAGAAATGAGTATAGAGAGCATCCCCAGAGTTACTGTGTGTTTACCACGGAGGAAACGGATATAAAGAGCTTGCAACATCGACATATGGAGGTGAATGCGGTTATGCCGGCAGTGACGAGGTATATGCCTTGGTCTGATCAGGAAATTACCTGGAGTATCAAGGATCATCCTAGGCTCATGCCGAGTCCTGGTTCGTATGCGTTAGTGCTAGACCCAACATTTATCGGGCCAAATATTAATGTGAGGTTCTCCAAGGTACTGATTGACAATGGCAGCAACATCAATATCATGTATGTAGATACAATGCGCAAGTTGGGAATCTCGGAGAACATGCTCCAAGCTACAAGGACAACTTTCCATGGCATTGTGCCTGGTATCTCCTGTGAACCCATTGGCAAAGTCCGGGTTGATGTGTTATTCGGCACAAGAGATAACTGCCGAACTGAGAATTTGGAGTTTGAGGTTGTGAACTTGGAAAGCGCATATCACGTGTTACTCGGCAGGCCATCCCTGAACAAATTCATGGAAAGTACTCACATCAGTTACCTGAAGATGAAGTTGCCTGGGCCAAATGGAGTAATTACCATAGCTGGGGATTTCCGACGTTCCATTGAGTGCGCGTCAGCCGGGTCTAACCTGGCTGAATCACTCGTGATTGCACAAGAAAAGAGAAAGATCCAGGAAGTAGCGGCATTGGCTCAGTCCGCACAGCAATATAGGTCGAATCACGCTGAGTAACCCGCATGGAAGTGTCTCATTTCAAGCAACAAAGGATACAAAGAAAGTACCTGTCGATGATCTGTTCCCAGAGCGCGCGTAATAATTGGTGCCGGGTTAACTGACAAATTGGAAAGCGAGCTCGTCAACTTCCTCCGTGAGAATCGGGATATCTTTGCTTGGTCCACACAGGACCTGCAAGGTGTTCCGAGGGAGTTGGCCGAGCACTCTTTGAATGTGAGACCCGGAGCAAAGCCGGTGAAGCAACCTCTCCACCGCTTCGCCGAAGATAGGAGAAAAGTCATTGGAGATGAGATAGCTCGGCTCCTCGCAGCCGAGTTCATCATGGAAGTTCTTTATCCGGATTGGTTATCTAATCCGGTGCTTGTGGAAAAGAAGAAAGATGATCCGAATGTGGCAGTGGTTTGGCGTATGTGCATCGATTACACGAACTTGAATAAGGCGTGCCCAAAAGATCCATTCCCACTGCCAACGATAGATCAGGTCATAGATTCTACTACTGGGTGTGAACTGTTGTCATTCATAGATGCATATTCTGGTTTCCACCAGATACCTCTGAACCCGAATGATCAAATAAAGACTGCATTTATTACCCCGTATGGGGCATATTGCTATCGCACCATGACTTTCGGTTTACGTAATGCAGGGGCAACGTACCAAAGATGTATGCAAAAATGTTTACATGACCAAATTGGCCGAAATGTGCAAGTATATGTGGATGATGTGGTTATAAAAACCAAGGAAAGTAAAACGCTCCTTGATGATATCAGGCAAACATTCGGAAACCTAAGGAGGTTCCGGTTGAAGCTTAACCCGGAAAAGTGTACCTTCGGTGTCCTGGCTAGAAAACTACACGGATTTCTGGTATCTAGCCGAGGTATTGAAGCTAACCCAACTAAAATCTGAGCCATTGAGTGAATGGAATTGCTGAAGTGTCTTAACGATATCCAGAAGTTCACTGGTTGCCTGGCATCCTTAAGTCAGTTTGTATGTCGGTTGGGAGAAAAGGCATTACCTCTCTATCAACTAATGAAAAAGTCGGACAAGTTCGTATGGACCCCGCAGGCCAATGAAGCCTTCATCCAGTTAAAGAAAATGTTAGCCACTGCACCAGTATTAGCCTCTCCACTATCAAAAGAGCCAATGTTTCTCTACATAGCCGCAACCAACCGAGTTGTAAGTGCAGTAATAGTGGTAGAGCACGACGAAGAGGGTAAGTCAGTGCAAAGGCCAGTCCATTACCTGAGTGAGGTATTATCAGTGTCAAAACAAAACTATCCTCACTATCAGAAGATGGCATATGGTGTGTATATGGCAGCAAATAAGTTGAAGCACTATTTTGAAGAGCACCCCATCAAAGTGATATGTGAAGCCCCCATATCTGAGATAATGAGCAACAAGGATGCAAGCGGCCGGATCACAAAATGGGCAATCGAGCTAGCCCCTTATGCTCCACAATTCTACATGAGAGATGCGATCAAGTCTCAGGCTGTGGCCGACTTTTTCGTGGATTGGGCCGAGATGCAATATGAGCCACTGTTGCCAGATCCGAACTACTGGAGAATGCATTTTGACGGATTAAAAACGAAAATCGGGTTAGGCGCCGGAGTTGTGCTTACCTCTCCAAAGACAGACCAGCTGAAGTACGTGCTGCAGATCCACTTCGCAGCATCAAAGTAGCAAAAGAAATTGGAATACGTCGGATCCAGTGCTTTGGTGACTCGGATCTGGTAGTTCAGCAAGTCTCAGGGCAATGAGATGCTTTGGATGCAAACATGGCACTTTATAGATTTCATGTGCAGAAAATATCGGGATACTTCGAGGGATGCGAGTTCCATCATGTACCCCGGTTGGAAAATGAGGTTGCCGATGTACTGTCAAAACTCGGATCAACCCGACAAGTGATTCCACCGGGTGTAGCACTGGAGCACCTCAGAAAGCCATCTATCAGGCCATCCCCAGAATCCGAGTCAATCTATATCCTGGCAAATCCGGAGTCGGAAGCTGTGCCCATGGACATTGATGTGGGAAGTGGTTCAAGAAACCCGGAGACTGCTTCACAGAACCCGGGGACTGCGCAGCTTGACCCGGCAGAGGTTATGTCGGTGGATCAAATGGAAATTGATGAGGATGTGTTTCCAGTGCAAGCTATACCAGCTTGGGCACAACCCATATTCCAGTTCTTGAAGGA
Source organism: Avena insularis (assembly GCA_023614405.1). Lineage (NCBI taxonomy): Eukaryota > Viridiplantae > Streptophyta > Magnoliopsida > Poales > Poaceae > Avena > Avena insularis. The sequence goes on along the minus strand of CM042692.1, from coordinate 356,238,376 downwards.
TGGAACTTTGCCCAATGAAGAAGTGCCTTCGAGGCAAATTCAGAGGAGAGCAAAGGCATACACGATTATCAATGTCGAGCTATACAAGAAGAGTGCCACGAATGTCCTGCAACAGTGTGTTGACTCAGAAGAGGGGCTTGACATCCTGTGAGATATACATCAAGGGGAATGTGGGCATCACGCCTCATCCAGAGCCTTAGTGGCAAAAGCTTTCTGGCATGGATTCTACTGGCCAAGTGCCTTGGAACAAGCAAAAGATCTCGTAAGAAAATGCAATGGTTGTCAGAGGTATGCTACCAAGACACACATGCCAATGTCGGAGCTCAAGACCATACCAATTACCTGGCCATTTGCTGTATGGTGGTTGGATATGGTTGGTCCATTTAAGCCGGCGAGAGGAAATATGGCCCATATCTTGGTTATGGTTGACAAGTTTACAAAATGGATTGAAGTAAATCCGATAAAAAATGTGATGGAGCTACGGCCGTGACATTCCTCAAAGATATCATCCTGAGATATGGCTACCCTCACAGTATCATAACAGATAACAAAACTAATTTTGCTAAGGGAGCATTTGCGCGATTCTGCCGAGATAAGAAGATCCAGCTGGACGTTGCTTTAGAAGCCCACCCCGCATCGAACGGACAAGTGGAAAGATCCAACGAATTAGTTTTATCCGGGATAAAACCCTGGCTCATTGAGCCGCTGCAAAGATCAGCGGGGTGCTGGATAGAAGAACTACCAGCGGTACTGTGGAGTTTAAGAACGACTCCGAATCGATCAACAAGCTATACGCCATTTTTTCTGGTATATGGGGCAGAAGCTGTATTACCAGCTGACATAGAGCATGATTTGCCTAGGGTCACCCAATACACAGAAGCCGAAGTGCGAGAAGCCCAGCAAAATGATGTTGATCTGCTGGAAGAAGCGAGAGAATTGGCATTGTCCAGATCCGCCATATATCAGCAAAATCTCCGACACTATCATAGCCGGAAAGTAAACCCCCGAGTCTTCCGGGAAGGTGATCTGGTACTCCGGCTGGTACAACGTACTACTGGCATGCATAAGTTATCCCCCCATGGGAAGGGCCATTCATCGTGAGCAAAGCATTGCACAATGACTCTTATTATCTCATTGATGCACAACCACATGAGAAGAACAAGGCGAATAGGTCCGGCGAGGAATCTAAGCGTCCATGGAATGTAGCTCTACTTCGTTCGTTCTACACTTAACAAAGAAGTCTGTGTATCCGAGTCTCTCATATGTCGGTATGTATGCCAGCAATGAGTTTATCAATGAAATCTTGGCACCTCGAGCAGTAACTCAGGGACTGCCTTAGTAATAATTGTCATTCTATTGGTTAACTATTCTATTTTTTATGTCGTCTAGCTTAAGTTCCTTCTGCCTAAGCCGGATTAGTAGTGTGTAAGCACCAAAAACTCAACTCTTCGACTTGTTGCTGTCCAACAAGATTTGGCTTCATGGCAAGCAAGAGAACAAGTTTGGAATTGCGTAGCACACGAAAAACGACTAAGGAAAAGAACGTAATTGAGCCAACATTTGTTATTCGGACTAACCTTATGTTTACCTTATTTTTGTTGCGCTGGATTATTTTGAGCTAATCCTAAAGTTTCCAAGTATTGTTAAGTCAATTTTTCAAACTCGGACTCGTAAGTCACAAAACCGAATCATGGTAGACGCGAGCCAAGCCATGAAATTGGAGAAACAAGAAAATGAAACTCGAGGACTACGCCCAAGTTAATCTGGCGTGAATAGCTAAGTAGCAAAATATAATCAGTATGAGTGATACATCTGCACCCGGCATACCGGGGATCTGATAAATTTCAAAGTGTTTTTTGGTGCTCAAGGAGCAGCAGTAGGAGGGGGTAACTCGGCGCCAGCGGGTGGAGAAGCAGCTTCAGCCTCGTTGTCCAGGTTAGCTTCAGCCTCGTTGTCATCTTCATTCTCTTCGAGATCTGAAGCTTCGTCCTCTTCCTCGTCATCTGAACCATCTTCGACGTATTCGTATTCAACAGCGCCAAGGAAGCTTGGTCCTTTGTTCCATTGATGGCAGGGGCAAACTGGATGAGGTTGTGGGCACAAGCCTTGCGTCGGGCTACCCAATCCGGATCATTCGACCACCTTGACCCGGTGCACAAGCGCTCGAGAAGCTTCAGATCTAGTTTTTCATACCACGTGAGCATGAAGTGGAGGACAGTATCAGCTCCAACACGAGCGGCGGATTCCCTCCAGAGGTCGAGCTGGGTCTCGCAATCCATCAGCTTGTTGATCAGAGCAGTGGATCCCTCCGGAACATCCTCGCCAGGCCAAAGGGCACGGAAGATCCAGACGGCTGAATCTAGGATACCCGAACCATAGTTCTTCACAATTTCAATGCGAGAGGATAGGCTGACCAGCAAATCCTCCATGTCAAAGGGAATGGTTTCAGACCCACGCCCAGTTGGGGTACCCCTCTGCTGGCGGAACTTGGCAATGGCAGCAGCTGCAATGGCATCGCCCTGGGGGAATTTGCCTAAAAACAAAACAAGTGAAGTAAGTAAGAGAGTTTAACCCGGAGAAATAAATGTCGGCTGAAGGATAAGAGTTTACGGGAGATATGACTATGGATCCGAGTCAGCTCTTTGGTGCAATTATCACGTCTCTTTCGGAGCTTCTCAAGTTCAACATTAGCCTAGTCAAGCTTGACGTCGGCCTCCTTCAGCAACTCTCGATCTTTTGCAAGTTGAAGGCTAAGATGTTCTTGCTCTTCGGTGAAGCCTTGACCAGCCTTGTCCTTCTCAGTCTTGTGGAGCTCTTTGAGTTTTTCATCTCAGCCTTGAGCTTGGCAAGTTAATCATCCTTGGCTTGGAGTTTGGCAAGTTCGTCATCCTTCTTCTTGAGCTCGTCCTGATGTTGCCCTGCTTGTTCGAGAAAATGCAGCATCATATCAGGCATGGGCACACTATCTTCAAGGGACGCTGCAACGGTTTGTTGACCCGGCAGAGCCGAGGTATAAATATCTGCCGAGCTCGGGAGAAAGGAGAGAGAACATGGAAATTGAGTAATCAAAGCGAATTACCTTCTATCTCGGCCAAGTTTTTTCTCATAATTCTATTTTCGGCCTCCACTCCGGCTGTACAATCCGAATGACAGATTAGTTCGGCAGGAAAAGATAAAGAAATATGGGGGAGAAGTCGGAGAGAAAACTTACCCTTTTTCTTGAACTCAGCAAGAAGCACAGCATGTTTCGAGCGCAGCGCCTTGTGTGTGTCCAAGAGGCGCTGAAACTCAGCACTCCGATGATTGGTAGTGACCTGAAAAAGCAAGGTTGGCTTAGGTGTGTGCATATTCGAAGTGTACAAAATCCAAGCCAAGTGGAACTTAACCTGGCTCTAGGTGTGTGCATATTCGAAGTGTACAAAATCCGGGCCAAGTGGAACTTAACTCGACTCTAGGTGTGTGCATATTCGAAGTGTACAAAATCCGGGCCAAGTGGAACTTAACCCGGCTCTAGGTGTGTGCATATTCGAAGTGTACAAAATCCGGGCCAAGTGGAACTTAACCCGGCTCTAGGTGTGTGCATGTTCGAAGTGTACAAAATCTGGGCCAAGTGGAACTTAACCCGGCTCTAGGTGTGTGCATATTCGAAGCTACTAAGGAGCTACTCTAGTTCTCTAAGAAGCATCCGTCCGAGTAACAAGTTACTCCCCCGGAGGCTCGAGGACTAATGGATATATCTCTAAGCACTTGTGCATATTAAAGAAAAAACAAAGTAGCGTACCTCCATCATTCGGCCAGCAATGTTAACAGCCTTGGCTACTGTGTTTATTTGTGCGCTGAATTCGGTGGGCCCAAACTTCTCCAGGAGATCGTTGTTGGGATTGACGAACTCCGCTCTGTTCCAATTATCGACATATTCGATCAAAGCTGGAGGATAGCTCTCTCCACTAAGCTTGTGAGGCCCAACCAAGCCTTTGGTGTGTGCCTCCTTCCTCGCAACTAGGGCAGCAGCAGGGCCGGTATGCAATGCAAGTTGCTTGCTGCTAGCTGATCCGGAGGGGGCATCTCTCTTCGGCAGCATATGCGCGAGCATGCGCTGTCCAGCCTCGATGGATGTTGCCTTGGTGGCGCCAGAACCTTTCTTAGCCTTGGGTTGCTGCTGGGAGGCTGAGGCTTGAGATGTAGATTTGGACTTAGGTGCAGCCTTGGTGCTAGCCGGGTCTTCTCGCCGAGTCTTGGAAGACTCGGACGAGGCAGAAGGAGTTGGTGCTAGCGCTGGCGCTTGTGTTGCTGCTGGTGCTGCGGATGCTGCTGGTGGTACTGGTGCTGATGCTTGTACTATTGCTAGTGTTGGCGGTGGTGCTGCTATTGCTGCTGGTACTTCAGAAGTGACGGGTTGTGGCTGAGCCGATGAAGAGCTGGGAGCATCCGCTACCTCGGCCGTGCCACTTCCCCCTGCTCCAAGGTTACCCTCCTCTGGGCCAGGTGGGCTAAGATCCGGTCTAGCCACCGAACCTTCCTGAATTGGGCTCAGTGGGCGCATGTCATCGACGCGAGGGGGAGATGGGGTGCGCCGGAAAGATGAAGAGATGCTGGAGCCGCTCTAGGGAACCTCCACCGCAGCCCTGCCGAATCAAACAACGAATAACAAGTTAAAACAAAAAGAAAGGCATATAGATAGAAAAACATGAAGCAGAGAATTGGACAAAGAGAAAAGTGACTTACTCGTCAGAAGTCAAAGGCTCCCTAGGCTTTCGAGCTCTCCAGACTATGGCCTTAGTCGGAGGCTTGGTGGCAGTCTTGTGAGTGGACTTCTTTCGCCTTTTAGTTGTTTTGGGAGGCCCAGAAGAAGCATCGGAAGTGGTAGCCCGCTTCTTAGACACGGCTGGGGCCGGCTCACCCGTAGCAAGAGGGGGATCTTCATGGATCTGCCCAGCCGGGTTAGCTGAAGCCAGAAATGTGTAAGAAATAGGCGCCGGGTTATATACCTCCAACATCTGAATATCGGAATCATCTTCATCGTCATGCCAATCCCTTAAAGAAAGGAAGTTACCAGTGGGTCGCTTGGATGCGTCCGTGGCAGGCAAGAACATTTCCTGATCTGGCTCCTCCTCGTCTGAAACAAGTCGATCCTTCCTCCATTTGAGGGAATGCTCGGTGCCATCTTCAATGGTTTGCTGAAGAAACAACTAAAAGGAAAATGCAAAGGGATCAAATAAACAACATGCTCCAACATAGGATATAACTCGGAGAGGGATTGGGTAATGAGATTTACCGCAGGAGGAGGCTTGTCCCGGTAGTAATGCTCCAACCCCTACTCCCACTCAGCGGAGAAGTCCTTATCGATCATGAAGATGGCCTTGACCCGGCGGAAGATCTCAGTGTTGTTCAACTCGAAGGACGAGGTCCGGTTGGGGTCAAGTCACCAGCTCATATGGCAGAGTTTGTGTGTGCGCTTCTGTAGGGGGAGATCTGGCTGCGGACGAATGTGATCATCACATCCTTGTTGCGCAGCCCCAGATCCTTCAGCTCCTGGAACCGCTTATTAACCTGATTCGCCAAGGCAGTTGGTGTCTTGGGAATACGGTCCCACAGAGCCGGATTAGGAGGACCCATCGCGAAGGGGCGCAGCCGGATCAGATCCTCATCCGAACCATTCCTCACAAGGTCCGGGCCCAGCCCTTGCAGAAATCAAGCCCCGTGACTCGGGGGAAGACAGATTGTTTCTGGGGAGAGATGGAGGCGGCACCACATTGGGTCAGGTGCTTGTCCTCCAGGGCACGCTCCTTATCCGGAACCACGTTCCTCCACAGACCGAAGAACCAGATCCAGAGCTCCTTGGTTGGCCACAGGCCGACGTATCCTTCTATGGCTGATGCGAAGGAGGAAAGGGAAGTGATGGTGTTCGCCAGGAGATGATGAGGTTGGAGTTCATAGATATTGGCAAATTCATGGAAGAAGTCACTCCCTGGTAGGCCGAAGCCATGCTGGAAGTGGGAGAGGAAGACGACGAACTCACCCGGATTGGGTGAGGGAGCAATCTCTTCGCAGGGGAGGCGCGGAATCACGCCTTTGGGGATGCGGTGGGTGCGGTAGAGCCAATCAAGGTCGTCTTGGCACACCCAAGAACCGGCCCAGCCACCGCGCCCCTGCACGTCGCTCTCCTCCTCCATCTCTTCTTCCTCGACGACGGAGAGCTCCTCCTCAGTCATCTCCAGATCACTGTCCTCACCGGCCCGTTCAGACGTGGGAGGCAGTGATTTAGACTGGCGCGGCCCCGTGGCGATGAGACAGCGCAGGAGCGGCAGAAGGGAAACGCGAGAGTGAGATGCAGCGGCGATGCTGCAGAGAAGAAGCGGCGGCGGCGGCGCTGTCGCAAGGAAGAAGAAGAAGCAGAAAGGCTGAGGGGCGCGAAAATAGGGAAAACAACCAAGGGACGCGCCCCTCCCCTATTTTAATCACGCCCAAGCGATAGGTAGTGGGATCGTGTTGTGCATCGAAGCCACACGATGTGGCCGTGTATTTGCCGGGTCAGCCAATCAGAGGCAAGCCACAGGAAGGGCCACAGGAAATAGAGGATCCCATGACGCGACGTGGTGATGCAGTTAACGAGGAGACAGTTGGGACGTGACGTTTGCTGCAGTAACCTCTAACAATAAGTGCAGTAACTGGAACAGGCCCTTAAAATGAGGCAAGATAATGATTACCCTCCATGTAGGACGTGGGGAAGTGTATGAGAGAAGGAAGGATAACACGGAAAACTGAGGGGTGACCCGGCCAGCGAGTGATAACTCGGAATGTGCCAAGGGAAAGCTAGGCCACGAAATCCGAGCTATGATGTAACTCGGAAAAGGGAGCAAAAAGCTCGGTAGGTTGAACCTGCCGTGGCCTTAGCAGCTGAAGTTGCTAAGACCGCACCAGCTTCGGGGACTAATGTTGGGGGGATACCCCCGGGTAGGGTCATGCCGGGGTATAGAGGCCGAGTTAGCCGAGGTACCACAAGGTCAAAGCGTATGCTGGCCGAGTCACCACAAGGCAGGCCGACTTACGGAGTAACCCGGACCGGAGGATGTCCACCTGACTGTCTCGGCCGACGTATGTCATATACCGACAGTTTTTTGTAACTCGTATGCAGGTACCCACGGAGCCGGGTTATACCAGGCTTGGAAGAGAAGGAAGGTATCTCGCAGGTCAAAAGGTGATCTCTGTGCGCTAGAGCATGAGCGAAGCGAACAGAGGGAGGGACCAGCGAGGCGTGGCCGACAAAGGTGACGCAGCCTATGTCGGCTGACGCTGGCGCCACAGAGGCTTACGTAGCCTCTACATGGCTTACGATGGCAAAAGGAGACCCGGTCGGTTTGCTATTTTGGGAGAGGCATATTCCCACGTATGCCCTAACTGGAGACCTAGCCTCCCCTTTATAAGGAGCGCTATGGCCTCTATAGAAGGGGATGGCTGGCGGTTGAGAGTTTGTTCATTGAGTAGAGGTTGTGGTGAGAGTAAGAGAGATTCTTCTTCCTCCTCTCCCCAATACAGCTCGAGGAGCATCTGTAAACTTGGTGAACTGAGAGAATACAAAACATCTGTGTGTGTGGAATCACCACACTATCCCTCCCTGGATTCCTCTAGTGCATATTGGCCCCACCTTTAGCCTATCCATGACATCTGCCGTGACACCACCACGACAGTTACTAATGCTCAAATGTCCCATTCATGAGCTTCCCAACAATATTATTATCAATAACTTTTATGCAAGACTTTCTCTTCATGATAAGGATTTATTGGATGCCTCTTGTGCCGGATCATTCACACGCATGGAAGAAGAAGTTAAATGGGATCTTCTAGACCGTATTCAAGACAATGCCGGAGCATGGGAGAATGACAAAGGAAGAAAGTTAGGTATAAGTTATGATTATGAATGCATTGAATCTTTTATGGGAACTGATGACTTTCAAAATATTAAAAATGCTTATGGCCTAGACTCTCAAGCTATTGCAACTTATTTTAAGGATTTTGCTTCCTATATTGAATTGCCTAAAAAGAAGTGGAATAAGTACCATGAACCATATAAAGATGTTTCTAAGTGTGTTCCTACAAGAAATACTGAAGTTTATACTGCTAATCATGTTTTACCTGAACCTTACATTGAGAAAATGCCTTTCCCAGTTAAGATAAAGGAATATTCTATGATAGTTAGTATGGTTAATGAAAGTACAAATAAAGCTGTTGAACCTGATAAAAAATGGATGATGAACCTATAATAGCAAATGTGAAAGACTTTGTCACTAAATATGTAGAAGAGGGACACACTATCCTCTGTAAGGATATCCCTAATATTGTTTCACAAAGTAGTGTTATGAGAGCTAGTGTTCCTGTGTTTTCTGTTAGGATAAGTGATCATTGCTACCATGGTTCTTGTGATAGCTATATCATTAAATTTATGCATGATACTGAAAGTTATTATGAGAGAGGGAAGACTGTTCTTATGCATCTCAATAATATCAAGTTTCCTCGTTTTATGCTTAAAGTCTTTATGTTGCACTTGCTTTGCCTTCCTATGCTTGCAGTTTCTGGTTTCAACAATTTGTTTGTTTACAAAATTCCCTTGCATAGGAAGTGGGTTAGACTTAAACATGTGTATTTTTGCTTCTTAATGCTCTCTTTTACTTCAATTCATATTCTTACGTGAGCATCTTTGAAATTATCATGCCCATCTTAATGGCTATAAAGAAAGAGCTTTTTGGGAGACAACCCAATATATTTTTGCTTTCAGTTTTTTTTGTTTCTTTGAGCCTTGGAAGTTATTACTTCGGTAATGACCTATCCTTATCCTTTTGTCTGGTTTTTGTGTCAAGATCAACCTCTAATGAGAGAGAAGTAAGATTTGGGGAAGTTGCTGTCCCGAAACAGATTTTTGTGCTTCACCGTAAAAATTCGTGAGAGATCTCTGTATGATGGATTGAGCTGTATTTTTTTGTGCTTATGCCCCAGGTTGTTATTTAACTTTCATTATTTTTGCACTTTTTGATTTGAGAAACAGAAGATTTTCGAAAAAATTTATCTTTACCTGCTAGTCTGTTTTGACAGATTTTTGGCCACTCTTGCATTTGCTTCTTTAATCGATTTCCTTTTTGAATTGTTTTTGGGTTTTCGGAAGGAGTTGCTACAGTAGCTTATGAGTTGATGGATTTCAGTTGAAATTGAACCTAAAAGGTTTATTACCTCGCTTACACTAATGTTGCTAATGAGAATTGTGTGAAGTTTGGTGTGAAGAAATTTCTAGGTTTGGAGAAAATGGTGTAATAAGAAAGAGAAAGGTTTCATGACTCGAGCAATATGAGTATGAAGATTAAGATATTGATGTTATTCAAGTGATAACTCCAATTTTTTTATCAAAGACCAAATTCAGAGACCTGCAGAGTCCGTTTTTGAATAGGTAACAGTTTTGGTAAGAAAAGTTCCACGAAAATTCTGTCCAGTTATAATTTTGGAGTTTTTATCTAACAAGGAAAGCTACGAAGCGAAAGAGGGACGGAAACGGAGCCAGGGTGGCTCACACCACCCCCGGGCGTGGCCCCCCTGGTCGCGCCAGCAGGTGGTGTGGCCACCTCGGCCTCCGTCTTTGACCCGTTTTCTCCTAGTACCTTCCTTTTGTTGTACAACTTCATAATATATAATCCCCCGGATCCCCCGAGGTTCGTATATCGTGTTCTCGTCGTGTTTTTGTTTCGATCTGTTTCTGCCAGGAACTATTCTTGAAAGTTAGAAGCACAATGGTGTCCGTCAAGGATAAGGGAAAGGAGCCTATGGAGGAAGATCGCCAAGACCCCGGACAGGAGAAGGAGATCAAGAGTGAAGATGAAGAGGAGGCAAAGCAAAACCAATATCCGCACACCAGCACTACCATTGCAAGCATTGAGTGTTGGCAAGATCTGCCAGGGTCAGGAGGACTGCACAGATGTCAACTAAGGGAAACCTCCGCATCACTGTTTGGCTCCACGGTCACTTCCTCCATGCACCAAGAATCCTTTCCATACCCTTATCCATGAGCATCGATACCAGAATATGCCCAAGGGGAAACTACCCTCCAATTGGGATTTGCCTCATTCTAGCCATGCAGGAAAAGAAGACTTCAAGGAGGAAGAGTGGGGAAAGAATCACAAGAGCTGGAATTCTCAACCCGACATGATAATGAGCCGCATTGAGCAAAACTCACAGTTGATTCGTAATCTCACCTTCGAGATTGAGGACTTGGGGAAACTAATCAAAGAGCTCATTGAGAGAATACCACCACCACCGAAGGAGTAATTTGTCATCATGTTTTGGCATCCCCTTGGTTTGTTCCAAGCTTGGTGTCAACACCCGGATTTTTAATCCCAGATGCCTGTTATGTCATACATCGCAATCCCAGGATTACCATTTTTGCGAGACATAACAGACTGGATATCACTGTACATCATCCATTACAAACCATACATAAGGTCTTACACAAATAAGGATCTCATGATCCAGTCTTAATACAACAAGCAGCGGAATAAAAGATAAGTGTAGCGGTGGGGTCCATCTTCAGGGGCACAGGCAATGCTGACGAAGGCAGATAGTCCTAGTTATCATAGCCATCCTGCTGGCCATCATCTTGGTAGTATCCTTCATAGTCTGGCCATGAGAATAGCCAGGGAAAAAAGCCATGAGTACTCTTTAAGTACTCGCAAACTATCACTAACAAGTAGTATAGTTCTAAGTTAAAGTGCTAACTCTAAGTTTAACTATAAAGTTAAGTTTGAAACCTAAGCTGAGTTCAGAAGCAAAGAAAGATAAAATAAAGTTCTAGAATCACTTAAGTTGGGAAGCTAGTGTTATAAACACAACCCTGTTGTGGTCAAGTCAAGATTCATCATTCGTTTCATAAGTTATTTTGAAAACATCTGACAACGAAACAGTATGGCCATTCCAACTGTCCATAACCGCGGACGCGGCTACTCGAATAGTTTGACACTCTACAGAGGTGGTACACTTTCACCACAAGATTCGATACATCTGTCAAGGATAACCCTGAATCATCATACTTAGTATGTAGATAATCAAACATAACCTTTCCTTTACACACCCTAGTATAAGCACCTCTCCTATGAGCATGGCCTCCCAACCATGACCATCTGTCATCTTGGGCACTGCATAGGTGGACAACATTGAGAGGTAGCCTCAGCTCAAACCTCTCCCGCGAGGGAACTAATACTAATGCATATAAACTTCCGGCTAAGCCTTACCCAATTCAGGTATTGTGGTTGTACGGTAAATTTGGAATGGTATCACATCCGAATCCAACCATCAGTTTTTATAAAAGGGCTAAGGCTCATGCCTCAACATTTTCATCATCATAAACTATTTGTCTTTCTCAACACATGTCAAAACATCTCAATAGAATGACTCATCATTCCAAGGTTTTCATAATTCATTTTCACTAAGTGTTCCCATCTAAAGTGACTCAAGTTTTTATCTACTCTAAACTACTAAGTTAAGAGTGTTCACTAAGGTGGAAAGATGGGATCAATCTCATGCCATAGAATGACTTCTAAAGTTATCTAGATAGGTCAAGTTTTATACTCTTTATGCTACCTTCAAAACAAGTAAGGGACTTTGGTAAAGTAAAGGAAGTAAAGCTTGGAAAGTAATACTTGGGGTAGTAATAGTCAAAGTGGTATAACCAAGGCATGCCTAAAGCATCTTTGCTCAAGTCATCTAGCTTAATTCTAGCTTTCTAACAATAGCTTGCATTGTTAATGGTGGCTTGCTAGTATAATACTTGCAAGTGTTAGCTTGCCTTGGTTGGTGCAGTGGTTGAAGTTTTCTTCCTCCTCTTGATAGAACTCCTCCTCCTCGAAAGCTTGGTCGGTACTATCATCTATAAATACATACGGAGTACACAATCACCAAATAATACTTAACGAGTCTAATTTGCACTCTAAGGCACACATTTGATGATCTATTATCATCACCAGTTTTATTAACTAGTTTCATTCTTTTTATTTAAGAAAAGTAATTTCTACTCATTGAAAAATTAACAAAGATTTAATATTCACCACTTAAAATATGGGATCATGTGGACACATGTCATCACCATGTATTCTAACATGTGAGAATGTGATTTAAGAGTTGGATGACAATTACTTTGGTTTAAGTTTAAAATTTAATGATTTAAAGTGATTAGAAATGCCTATATAGCATTATTTTGATACTAGTCCAAAGTCACTGCATGTAAACCTTAATATTATTACATATTCAGATATGTATGGTTAAATGTGATTTTTGAGAGTTGGAATCAACTCAAAAGCTATCATGGTTGATTTTATAAAAATGTTGCAAGGTGCAAATGCTTCTCTTTTGTTATTTTTACTAGGAGAGATCTCTAACTCTAATTGAATTAAATCCAACGGGCTTGGATAGATCTTTTCAGTAGCTTTCTAACAAAATTTGAATCACTCCATTTGGATTTGTAGATCTCTCTGAATTGAATTTCAAACTAGGGGACAAAACTAGGTTTAAACTAAAATAGAAAAATCCTAATTCAAACTAAATGGGTTGCGCGGGGACGCTAACGGGCCGGCCCAGTGACACTACACGACGCAGGGCACAACTGACAGGGGGGTCCACCGGCCAGCGGCTCATAACATGTGAAGTGGTATGGGGCGATGTGGGCTGTTAGATTAGAAATAGGATCAACGGCTGGGGCTTGTCGTCAACGACGAACAGGTCGCCGGCGAGGTCTAACCCTAGCGGCTCCGTGGGGGTGCTCAGGGGGCACACCAGGGATCCAGCGATGACGGCGAGGCGGGCAAACGGACTGGTAGACGATGGCAAACTCAGGGGTGGTCGAGGTGGCTCCGGGGGTGGTCGCAATCGATGTTGCCTTCTCCTCCTCTGCTACGGGCTACTCCGGCCAAATTCCGGCGAGCAAGTCCTCGCGCTGCTCCGGCTAGAGGTGGGGAAGGGTCAGTGGCAAGAGGGGAGGTGAGTGGTGTGCAGAAACCGGCTGGGGGTGCCCTCCTTTTATAGGCTCGATGACGGGACAACGCGGCATGGCCAGGCGACGGTGGCGACATGGCTATGGGCTGCTAGCGGCATGGCTGCGAGCGGCGATCGATGCGCGGTCTCCTGGCGGTGTTCTAGGGCTTTAATGCGGGTTTAGGGACGGTGGTATGTGGTCGGGCGGTGCTCGCGCTCTGAGCGGCAGAGGCGGCGGTCTCCACGTCGAGCGGTGGCTGTGGTGCGTTGGGCGGCGAACGGGCATGTCTACGGTGTTCCTGGGGTCATGGCGGAGCGATGGACGCGGGCTGCGGTCGAGGGGCGGCGTGTGCACGCGGCGTGCTATGGGTGGTCCATGTCTTGGCCTGGCTTGGGGAGGGGACATAGGGTGGCGGTGAGGTCCGGGCTAGCTACTAGGCATGGTGAGAGGGAGAGGGATTATCTGCTGCGGCGGTTGTAAGTTTGGCCAGCAACATGGTGCTCGGGGTGGCATGGCCTTGCTGCTATGGGGTAGGGGATGGGGTGTAAATGGCCTGGTTAGATCATTTGGAGATACTGGGAGTGTTTTGAGGACAATTGGGTGCAAAACCCTGTACAAAACAGTGAGCTAATTACTAGGTGTAAACTCTGCCTGCCAAGTGTTTGTAAAAATGGTCGCAAGAAAAATACTTTTGAATTTTGAAAAGATTTTTGGTGGGTGTGCTAGTAATAAGCTTGAGACTCTGTGGGTGCTTGGGTTTTGAAAATTGAGCTCATTTGTGTGGTTTTTGAAATAGTGGGATCTTCCCATATGAATTAGATTCAATTTTCAAATGCCATTTAAAAATAGTGTTTGAATGTTTTTGGCAGATCACAAAGTGGGCCTTGGTACAACATTATGTGTACTAGCAAAGGGTGCAAAGATCCATATTTGTTTCTGTTAAGAATTGAGTACTAGGAATAGCCAAAGTAGGCATGTTGATTAAAATAGCACAAATGACCATTCACTTCTTTTATTCATTTTGATTTGTTTTTCTTTGGGATTTGTTTGGGAATGGTTTAGATGATGTTTATTTCACCTAAGAATCATTTTACAAGCAATGGATCACTTAGACATGGCAATTCAAATCAACTCCTAAATTAAATGCACACACATATGAATGCTTTAATATTTTTAATTGGAAAAGTTTTTGTTAACCCTAATTTTGATGATTTCGATCTTAATAATCTTGGATTGAAGTTTTGGGATGTTACAAACCTTCCCCCCTTAAAAAAAAATCTCGTCCCGAGATTTACAAAGAAACTAGGAACTAAAGAGATCTAGGAACTCTGTCCTAATGTAATCTTCTCGCTCCCAAGTGGCTTCCTCTTCGGTATGGTTGCTCCATTGAATCTTGAGAAACTTGATACTCCTGGTCCTGGTGGTTCTGTAAGCTTCCTCCAAGATGCGGATGGGCACTTCACGATAGGTCAGGTCATTGTTGATCTCCACAGCTCTATGATCGATGTTCTTGAAAACTTCAGTCTTCTCTGGTACTTGCAGGAATTTGCAAAGTAACGAGATATGGAACACATTGTGGATGGCTGACATCTCTTCAGGTAGTTCCAGTTGATATGATACTTCTCCTCGACGATTCAGAATTTTGAAGGGTCTGATATATCTAGGGGATAACTTTCCTTTCAGACTAAAGCGTTGGGTTCCTTTCAATGGCGAAACCTTGAGATATACAAAATCTCTGACATTGAAAGTCAGGTCTCTCCTTCTCTTGTCAGCATAACTCTTTTGTCTGGTTTGGGCGGTCTTGAGGTGCTCACGGACTTTGTGAACCTTCTCTTCGGCTTCTCAGAGAATGTCGGGTCCAAAGATCTGACTCTCTCCTACTTGCGACCAGTTCAAAGGGGTACATCACTTTCTTCCGTATAGGAACTCAAATGGTGCCATCTGCAAACTAGCTTGATAACTATTGTTATATGAGAATTCTACAAAAGGCAGGCAGTCTTCCCATTTTGATCAGTATTCTAACACACAAGCTCTTAACATATCCTCTAGGATCTGGTTGACTCTCTCAGTTTCTCCATCAGTTTGTGGGTGATAAGCGGTGCTGAAATTCAACTTGGTTCCCAATCCTTCCTGGACTTTCTGCTAAAATCTCGAGGTAAACTGGGTTCCTCGATCTGATACTATGGTCTTGGGGGTTCCATGCAGACTAACAATCCTAGCAATATACAGCTCTGCTAGCTTCGCACTCTGGTAGGTAGTCTTGACAGGTATAAAGTGAGCTACCTTGGATAGTCTATCAACTATGACCCAGATTGAGTCATTTCCCCTACTAGAAGTAGGCAAACCGGTGATAAAGTCCATTCTGACGGAATCCCATTTCCATTCCGGAATCTGCAATGGTTGCAACAGTCCTGCGGGTCTCTGATGCTCTGCTTTGACTCTTTGACAGACATCACATTTGGCGATGTAGCTTCCGATTTCTCTCTTCATCTTGTGCCACCAAAATTGCTCTTTCAAATCTTGATACATCTTCGTTCCTCTAGGGTGGATAGAATAAAGAGTATCATGAGCTTCCTTCATGATAACTTGCTTCACTCGAATCTCCGGGCATACGATACGCCCTTTGTACCACAAGACTCCTTCTTCGTCTTCATGAATCCGGTACCTTTCACAGCCTGTCTGACGTTTGATTCTGTCGATACTTTCATTCCCCTTCTGGGCTTCCTTGATTTGGCTAATCAAAGTGGGTTGAATTTCAATGCTAGCTAAGAATCCTTTGCTAACTAATTCAGTTCTGAACTGCTCCAACTCTTCGTACAAACTTGGCTACTTCTCCTTGATCATGGTGTTTAGCCTACAAGGCAATCTGCTAAGAGCATCCGCTACTACATTGGGTTTGCCGGGGTGATAGTGAATGTCAAGGTCATAATCCTTGATTAACTCTATCCATCTCCTTTGCCTCATATTCAACTCCTTATGAGTGAAAATATATTTCAAGCTCTTGTGATCTGAGTAAATCTCACAGCGATTACCCATCAGATAATGATGCCATGTCTTCAGTGCCAAAACTACGGCTGCTAATTCAAGATCATGGGTCGGATAATTCTGCTCATGCTCCTTCAGTTGTCGAGACAGATACGCGATGACCTTGCCTTCTTGCATCAATACACATCATAGGCCAATCTTGGATGCATCACAATATACATCAAACGGCTTCTTGATGTCTGGCATGATCAATATTGGGGCTGATATCAATCTCTTCTTCAGCTCCTGAAAACTGACTTCACACTTGTCTGTCCATTCAAACTTCTTGTCCTTCTTCAACAGTTGGGTCATGGGTCTGGCGATGCTTGAGAATCCTTCTACGAACTTGCGGTAGTATCCCGCTAATCCGAGGAAGGCACGGACTTGGGTTTGAGTGGTTGGGGCTTCCCATGCTTCGACATCTTTGATCTTGGCGGGATCAACAGAGACTCCTCCGGCAGACACAATATGTCCTAGGAATCCTACTTCTTTCAGCCAAAACTCACACTTGCTGAACTTGGCATACAACTGATGCTCTCTCAGGGTTTCTAGGATGATTCTCAAATGTTGCTCATGCTCTTCTTCTGACTTGGAGTAGATAAGGATATCGTTGATAAACACAACTACAAACTTATCTAGGAAATTCATAAAGATCTTATTCATGAGATTCATGAAATAAGCAGGGGCATTGGTTAATCCAAAAGACATAACCGTATACTCGTATAAACCATAGCGAGTAGTGAAGGCGGTCTTTGGAATATCCGTTGCACAAATCTTAAGTTAGTGATAACCAGTCCTAAGATCAATCTTTGAGAATACCTGAGCTCCAGTCAACTGATCAAATAGATCCTCTATCTTGGGCAAGGGGTACTTGTTTTTGATGGTGACGTCATTTAACTTTCTGTAATCTGTGCACAGACGATTGCCTCCATCTTTCTTGTCGATGAATAACACTGGTGATCTCCATGGCGATGCGCTTGGTTGAATCAAGCCTTTTGCTAACATAGCGTCCAACTACTTCTTCAGTTCCACTAACTCTGAGGGGTTCATGCTATAGGGTCTCTAGGCTATGGGTCCGGTTCCGGGGATTAGCTTGATAATGAACTCAATATCCCTATCCGGGGGCATACCTGGCAATTCATCTGGGAATACGTCGGGGTATTCACAGACTACTCTTACTTGGTCTATGGTGGGTAGGGCTAGACTCTTGTTGCACTTAAATTGACGAGGTAAGGTTTCAGATATATGCTCTACTATTACTCCAGAGCTACTGGTCATGGTGATGGCTTTCTTAGCACAGTCTATCATTCCTTTATGCCTTGACATCCAGTCCATACCTAGTACTACTTCCAATCCTTTGGTTCCAAGTACAATTAGGTTGGCATAAAAATCTATCCCATGTATCCTGATAGGTACAGCTTTGCAAATTTTCTAGCTTTTGTAGTTGATCCGGGGATTTGAACTATCATGATATGCTTTAGGTTGGTTGGGTGAATCTTACTAGTGCATGCAGATTCTTCGGTGACAAATGAATGCGATGCTCCCAAATCAAACAATACTCTTGCTAAAACAGAATTGACAGAAAACATACCCAGCACTACATCTGGCGCTTCTTGGGCTTCTTCTGCGTTCATGTGGAAGAGACGACCATTGCGCTTGTGAGGGTTCCCTGGGGAAAATCTTCTCCCTAGTTGAACACGACGCTGCTGTTGAGCTGGGGCATTCACATTGGCAGTGGCGGCAGTCTTCTTGAAACACTCATTGGAATAGTGACCCATCACTCCACACTCGAAACAAGTGATCTGAGACTTATCCTTTGCTGTGACAGGCACAACATTGCTGCTAGTTCTAGGTGCAGTGTTGTTGTTGTTGTTCTTGGGATGTGCACGGTTGAAATTGTTGGTGTTGCCGGAGTTGTGGTTGTTTCCTCCGGACTTCACATTGCCTCTGCTATGGTTGGGGTAGCTTGGGCGAGACATTGGGGGTCAATTGTTCCTTGGTGCATATCCTGGTGAGGGGTTGGGATGGTACTTCTGGTGACTGCTAGATCCTGATTGCTGCATCTTACAACGTTTGCAGTTATCGTTTTCCTCGTTAATCTTCCCTTTCATCTGAATGGCAGAGTCGACTAGCTCTTCGAGATCCTGGAAACGGATGTTGACAAGGACAGTCTGCATCTCATCATGCAGTCCGTTCAAGAATCTCTCCTTCTTCTTGGCCTCCGTGTTGATCTCATCAGGTGCATATCTGGCAAGTGATAGGAATCTATCACGGTACTCCACCATAGTCATCCTGCCTTGCTTCAAGTCGTGGAACTCATCCCTCATTCTGTTGACTAGACCTTGCGGCACGTGGGTGCGGCTGAACTTGATTTTGAAGGCTTCCCATGTCATCACTTGACCATGGTTCATGTTACGGATACTAGTCCACCAAGCTCTTGCATCTCCCGCCAGATAGTGGGTGGCGAAGAGAACTTTCTCGTTGTCATCAACTCCTACAACTTCTAAGTTGTTTTCCATTGTCTGTAACCAGTCATCACCATCTAGTGGGTTTTCACTTTGGTTGAAGATTGGGGGATTGGTATTCTAGAAGTTTTTGAGTTTGGATCCATGGTGATCGTGGTTTCCATGGTTCTGGTTGTTGAGAGCCATCTGGGTGATCTGCTGCAATGTTGCTAAGTTAGCTTGGTGCTCTGCCCTCCTTGCTTCTCTGTCTGCGATGAAATTCTGCAAGATCTGTAGCATTGGGTCTTGCGACGAGCTGCTCCCTCCTTGGTTTCCACGAGTCATCTGAAGATTGAGGTAGATAAAGGGGTAAGAGGGAAAGTTCTAAGGTTCATGGTTTTGGTTTCAAGCTAAAACTTTGAGTTTGACTCAGGTTTTGCAACTAACTTCATTTCATTCATGCAAACCAGCACACGATACAAACACAGACCACAACAAACAAAGGAAAACAGATGGTTTGAATAACCATTCTGCAAGCTACGATACAGTGGAACCGATACATCTCATGCTACGACAGTGCTCTAGTGCATCTACTCATCGTCGATGAAGTCGGAGTCCTCATCGTCAGTGTAGAAGTCCACAACATCCTCCTCTAGAAAGTCATCATCATTGCTCAGGTAAGAATCCATGTCTCCCTGGATGTCTTCACCCTCCTCTTCTGCTTCCTTTGCGGCAAGCTGAGCTTCTTGCTCCTTGACGGTCTTCTCGAGGTCAGCCACCTTCTTGCGAAGACGGGCGATGGTGCGATCCTTCTTCTCGCGCTGGAGGCTAAGAGACTGACGGTCCTTGACTAGCAGTGAGAAAGTCTAGGCCTTCTGGGTGGCAATGGCACGGTTGTGGTTGGCGAACTCCCTAGCATTGTCCAATTCCTTCTGGCGATCGTACAACAGGAAGTCAAGGTTCTCCACTTGACGCTTCAGCTCGGGGTGACTTGGCATCTCCATTGGAATTCCCATGAAGTCACGTCTTGCATACTGAGCAAAACGGGTTCCCTGGAGTTGGTTGACACTAAGGGCACATAGACGTGCGAGAGCTTCATGCATTGCCCTGGCTAATCCATCTAGCCAGTTGTTCTCTCTCACGGAGAATTGGATTCTCCCGGACGTTGGTGCTTTGATGCTTCCTCTAAGATCAGCGGTGACTAGCCACTACAAATCTCCTCCTGGGGGTCCTGGAAGTTGAGCTCCAAGAAACTCCGGATGTGGGCATCCCAGTAACTCCGACAGTGAATCCAGATCCCTCTCGAAGATCAGCTGACCTCCGTTTCCCAACTGGTAGAACTTGCTAAACTAAGTCTCCATCTACAAGAATTAAGGATGAGGAAATTAGTGAAGTGATCCAGTGTGTCAATTTTTAAGTAGTAATGTAAGAATCTGAGGACATGAATTTTTGAGAAAGAATGAATTCCCAAGGATAAGAGAGGAAATAATTTTCATAAATACTCACTTTGGTTTTGAAACTAAGTTTTTGTTCGGACGTCCATTCTAACTAGGGTCTCCTATGGTCAAGATGGCTCTGATACCAACTTGTCAACACCCAGATTTTTAATCCCAGATGCCTATTATGTCATACATCGCAATCCCAGGATTACCATTTTTGCGAGACATAACAGATTGGATATCACAGTACATCATCCATTACAAACCATACATAAGGTCTTACACAAATAAGGATCTCATGATCCAGTCTTAATACAACAAGCAGTGGAATAAAATATAAGCGTAGCGGTAGGGTCCATCTTCAGGGGCACAGGCAATACTGACGAAGGCAGATAGTCCTAGTTATCATAGCCGTCCTGCTGGCCATCATCTTGGTAGTCTCCTTCATAGTCTTGCCATGAGAATAGCCAGGGACAAACGCCATGAGTACTCTTTAAGTACTCGCAAACTACCACAAACAAGTAGTATAGTTCTAAGTTAAAGTGCTAACTCTAAGTTTAACTATAAAGTTAAGTTTGAAACCTAAGCTGAGTTCAGAAGCAAAGAAAGATAAAATAAATTTCTAGAATCACTTAAGTTGGGAAGCTAGTGTTATAAACACAACCCTGTTGTGGTCAAGTCAAGATTCATCATTCGTTTCATAAGTTATTTTGAAAACATCTGACAACGAAACAGTATGGCCATTCCAACTGTCCATAACTGCGGACGCGGCTACTCGAATAGTTTGACACTCTACAGAGGTGGTAAACTTTCACCACAAGATTCGACACATCTGTCAAGGATAACCCTGAATCATCATACTTAGTATGTAGATAATCAAACATAACCTTTCCTTTACACACTCCATTTGGATTTGTAGATCTCTCTAAATTGAATTTCAAACTAGGGGACAGAACTCGGTTTAAACTAAAATAGAAAAATCCTAATTCAAACTAAATGGGTTGCGCCGAAACGCTAACGGGCCGGCCTAGTGACACTACGCGGCACGGGGCACAGCTGACAGGGGGGTCCACCGATCAGCAGCTCATAACACGCGAAGCGATATGGGGCGATGTGGGCCGTTAGATTAGAAATAGGATCAACGGCTGGGCTCGTCATTGACGACGAACAGACCGCCGGCAAGGTCTAACCCTAGCGGCTCGTTGGGGGTGCTCAGGGGGCATACCAGGGCTCCAGCGACGACGGGGAGGCGGGCAAATGGACTGGTAGACGACGACAAACTCAGGGGTGGTCGAGTGGCTCCGGGGGTGGTCGCCATCGATGTCGCCTTCTCCTCCTCTGCTGCGGGCTACTCCGGCCAAATTCCGGCGAGCAAGTGCTCGCACTGCTCCGGCTAGAGGTGGGGAAGGGTCAGTGGAAAGAGGGGAGGTGAGTGGTGTGCAGAAACTGGCTGGGGGTGCCCTCCTTTTATAGGCTCGATGACGGGACAGCGCGACATGGCCATGCGACGATGGCGACATGGCTACGGGCTGCTAGCGGCATGGCTACGAGCGGCGATCGATGCGCGGTCTCCTAGCGGTGCTCTAGGGCTTTAATGCGGTCTTAGGGACGGTGGTATGCGGTCGGGCGGTGCTCGCGCTCTAAGTGGCAGAGGCGACGGTCTCCACGGCGAGCGGTGGCTGTGGTGCGTTGGGCGGCAAACGGGCATGTCTGCGGTGTTCCTAGGGTCGTGGCGGAGCGGTGGACGCGGGCTGCGGTCGAGGGGCGGCGTGTGCACTCGTGTCGGCGCCAAGGCCTGGTGTGTGTTCGGCATGGTGCAGACGACCATGCGCAAGGCTGTGGGTGGTCCATGGCATGGGCTAGCTCGGGGAGGGGACAGAGGGTGGCGGTGAGGTCTGGGCTAGCTACTAGACATGGTGAGAGGGAGAGGGATTGTATGCTGCGGTGGTTGCAAGTTTGGCCGGCGACATGGTGCTCGGGGTGGCATGGCCTTGCTGCTAGGGGGTAGGGGATGGGGTGTAAATGGCCTGGTTAGATCATTTGGAGATACTGGGAGTGTTTTGAGGACAATTGGGTGCAAAACCCTGTACAAAACAGTGAGCTAATTACTAGGTGTAAACTCTGCCTGTCAAGTGTTTGTAAAAATGGCCGCAAGAAAAATACTTTTGAATTTTGAAAAGATTTTTGGTGGGTGTGCTAGTAATAAGTTTGAGACTCTGTGGGTGCTTGGGTTTTGAAAATTGAGCTCATTTGAGTGGTTTTTGAAATAGTGAGATCTTCCCGTATGAATTAGGTTCAATTTTCAAATGCCATTTAAAAATAGTGTTTGAATGTTTTTGGCAGATCACAAAGTGGGCCTTGGTACAACATTATGTGTACTAGCAAGGGGTTCCAAGATCCACATTTGTTTCTGTTAAGAATTGAGTACTAGGAATAGCCAAAGTAGGCATGTTGATTAAAATGGCACAAATGACCATTCACTTCTTTTATTCATTTTGATTTGTTTTTCTTTGGGATTTGTTTGGGAATGGTTTAGATGATGTTTATTTCACCTAAGAATCATTTTACAAGCAATGGACCACTTAGACATGGCAATTCAAATCAACTCCTAAATTAAATGCACACATATGAATGCTTTAATATTTTTAATTGGAAAAGTTTTTGTTAACCCTAATTTTGATGATTTGGATCTTAATAACCTTGGATTGAAGTTTTGGGATGTTACACTTGGGGGAGTGCCACGGTATCACATCACTATCTTCTATCTTTTTACCCTATTAGTAGAGTCATATCATGAATAGAGAAGTTATCATGTAGGATGGTTTGCATTATGGAAGTGTCACCCCTCTCGTTAGATATCTATGTATCCATTGGTGTGAGTTGCCTTTATGGAATATTAATGAGAAGTTCTAGCATTGATTCTTTTGCATATCTTATTTTAGTTTTCAATTCATGGTTGTATGATTGATCTTGTCGTTAGTATTGGTATCACTTTGGGATCATGGAGTTAATTTAGTTGGTTTTGGCAAACCTGGCTCGGTCAGTAGCAACACTATTTTGAGAATTGAATGAAAAAGATAAAAGTACTCTTAAAGAAATATAATTTCATCATCTTTCTTTCTTGATTTGCTCATAAGTTTAGTATTCTCTAGTTAAGATCTTTTGTGCTTCCAAGGAAGATTGCATTTTTGTTTTTATCACTTGTATGTTTGTTTGTTTCCTTTAACTCTTATGCTTGCTAACCAGCCTTGCTTGCCAAAAACCTGCACTGAGAGGGAATGCTTCTCGTGTATCCAATCCTTAAACCAAAACCTATGCCATTTGTGTCCACCATACCTACCTACTAGGACTATTGCTATTCCAAGTAAATTCATGTTTTTATACCTTCCAAATTAAACTTGTTATGAGAAAATTAGTGATTAAAGCTCTCACGAACT
The DNA here is from genome assembly GCA_023614405.1 of Avena insularis. Taxonomy (NCBI): domain Eukaryota; kingdom Viridiplantae; phylum Streptophyta; class Magnoliopsida; order Poales; family Poaceae; genus Avena; species Avena insularis. Next base: position 356,215,029 of record CM042692.1, on the reverse strand, counting down.
TGATGGCACACTTTACTTTCTTGCATTTAATAAACCTGAACCATTGTGTCCATCTTTGCTGTGTATATGCTTGAGCTTTATAAGTTGAAGTTAGCAGAACCATGCTTCATGGGGAACGCTTTCAACATTGCACTGGTACTTTGTACCTCGTTGATATCATAATTCTTTTGCTTATGGATCTCGGCGGTGTGAAATAAAAGGGGAACTTGTAAGATCATGGAGTTTATATATGTGTTAGAGAAACGCCTGGGCCGCTAGCCTAAGCCATGCCTAATCATGGTGGAAACTTGCAGAATAACCATAATGAGCACTCTATGAAGCATCCTCAATAAAAACCTACGCAAATAGCAAATAAAAGGATCGCTGAGATGCTCATTGTCTGCTTGCCTTGTCATTTTGATTATGGGATAGCTCCTGTATCATGTGCAAGGGGTACCCCATTGGCGGTTCTCTATGATACATATGTATTTACAATGACAAGAGCTTACTTGTGACTGAAGTTGAGTAGCATGAGGTTCGATACTCGTAAGTAAGGGGCATGAGATTTCAACTTATAACTTGTCAAGCATATCCTCTTAGTTGTGTCACTTTAACCTTAATCACCTGAAGATGCTTATGATAGGGGCAATGAGAGCTGAAAGTATTAAGTACCATAATTTTTGGAAGCTCTTTTTGAAACTTGAAATCCCTGCTTAACTATGCGAAGGGCCTTTCTTTTACTTTTTAGTTGAGTCAGTAAACATATTCCCTTCTATCTCAACAAGTATTTTGAGTTGTTGTGTTTCATGCATTCATATGATGATTTATTCAATCATGTTCCTTATGTTCCTTGTTTTGCACTTTGCTCTTATCTTGGTGTCTACTATTTTGAAAGCTATCATTGAAAACCAGTTATTTGTGAACTCCTGCAATTTGTCAACTATTCTTCGACCGAGAGCTAAGTTTGCCATTACCAATTATGATTTACTCTATGTATCTTTATTGTGTTTCCGTTACTTATTGCAAGTTAAGTTATATAATAGTGAGTTGTCTTCTATTATGACTTATGTATTGATGAATGTGATGCTTCTTGTCCGTATTCTTTTATCGACTCTTCACTCCATAAACTGAGGTCATGTTTATTGAGTTCAGTTTCGCTTGAGGACAAGCGAAGTCTAAGCTTGGGGGGAGTTGATACGTCCATTTTACATCACTATTCTATATCATAATTTACGGTTATTCATTGATATATTTCATATTAAGATATGATACTATGTTATTTCATCTATTTTTGCATGGTTGATGACTTTTCGAGCATGGACCACTACAGTCAGGATTCTGATGGAAAAGGTGCTGTTTGGAGGCAAAATTCGCGAAGATTAGAAAATCCGGGAAAATACATGGAAAATCCTATTTTTCTAGAAGATGAAAAAAGCCAGAAGGGAAGTGGAGATGGGCCACAGGGGGCCCACACCACCCCTAGCGTGGGCCACCCTAAGTCGTGCCACCAGGTGGTGTGGCTGTCCTAGTCCACCCCTGGCTCTCCCCTCTGGCATATATTATCCTCCCGAAACCCTAAGACTTGGGCAGCAACCACAGAAAGATTTCGTTGCCTCTGCAGGGTGGAAAACACCGAGAGAGAAAGATCTCTCCGGCAGACAGAATTCTGCCGGGGGAATCCCTTCCCAGAGAGGGGAGATTGTCGCCATCAACACCACCATCAAGCTGGACTTCATCGGGATCATCATCATCATCACCACCATCATCTCCACCAACACCATCATCACCACCTCATACCGCTGTAACAATTGGGTTAAATCTTGCATAGTTCTCAGGGGAAACTTTCCCGGTGTTGATTACTTGTTGTAGTTGATGCTATTGAGTGAACCGTTGAATTATTGTTTATGTTCAGATTGTTATACATCATTATTTCATCTCTGATCATGATCCACATGATGTCTTGTGAGTAGTTCGTTTTGTTCTTGAGGACATGGGAGAAGTCATGTTGTTAGTAGTGGAATTGTGTTGAGAAAGATTCAATAGTTTGATATTTAAGTTGTGGTGCATTTCTTCTAGTGGTGTCATGTGAACGTCGACTACATGACACTTCACCTATATGGGCCTAGGGGAATGCATTGTGTATTTCGCTACTAATCGTAGGGGTTGCCGGAGTGACAGAAACCTGAACCCCCGTTAGGAAACCTTTGCACAAGGGACGTCAGGGTCTTAGAGTTTAAAGCTGTGGTTAGGAAACCTTTGCTGCATAAAGGATTGGGCCACTTGCTGCATTTATTCCTACTGTATTTTGTTTACTCGTACTTTGTTTACTTGCTTTATCAAAAAAACCCTAAAAATCCATTTGCTAAGTATTTGTAGAGAATTCCTGATCCATACCACTAGCCAGCACCTTCTGCTCCTCGTTGGGTTCGACACTCTTACTTATCGAAAATACTGCAATACACCCCCTATACTTGTGGGTCATTAAGACTATTTTCTAGCGTCGTTGCCAGGGAGTGAAGCGCTATTGGAGAGTGGAACTGGTAAAGGAAACCTCTACTGTGAGTATTGTTTATTTCTGTTAGTTGCTTTTTTTCATTATGGATAATTCACTGAGTTTCTTATTTCGTAATGCTACTACCACTGCTATGGTAGTAGATGAACCACCACCTGCTGAGAATGATACTTTTAAAATACCTACAAGAATTCTTGATCGTGTTATGGATAACTATTATGTTGGAGATGGAATTGTCCATCTCGGTGATCATTTGCTCTTTATACACAAATTATGCGGGTTGTTTAAGTGTGCAGGTATTACAACAGATCAAGTGAAGAAGAAGTTATTCTCATTATCACTAAAAGGAAGAGCTGAAGAATGGTATAAGCTGCTGAAGAATGGTCAAGCTCTTGAATGGGAGGAAATAGTACCTCACTTTTATTCAAAATTTTATCCTCCTAGTGAGATTCATAAAGATCGGAATCAAATATAAGCAGCCTGGAGAGCCTCAACAAGCTGAGCTTGCGAAACACACGGAGAGACCGAAGCAACCTTCGCCCGAAGGGGTGAATCTGTTGGCAATGCAGCCATGATTTCCATACCACGAGGAGTAGTAGGATTAGCATTATACGGCGTGACTGCAACCACCAACTAACAACCTGGCCTAAGGAGGACAATGCTGAAATCTCTTGCCCCTGTGGCACTGTAGACGAACCATCCCCATCCACCCGAGAACCATGACCAGTTTCCGACGTATCCATAGCATCCTCCGTGGATTTACCATTAGCCTTGTCTTTCTAGATCATCATCTCCCCTCCTCAACACACAAGGCACAAACTCAGGCTCCAGAATATAACCCTCTGGCTCTAATCGGAAGCGGAATTCGTACCCCTTGAATTTAACCACAACATCAGAAGAAATATACAAACCCAACTTTGAAGAATCCATCACACACACGCGCGCGTGGATGTTTTTCCTTTCAAGGATACCAACAAATTGGTTTGGAGTTATTTGTAAAATTAATATTGTCGACAAAAATACACCATGCTGGAAAGACGTCGGCATATGGCCTAACGTAGGAAAGAAACGAAACGTGATCGTCGTACGTGACAAGGCTGATGTAGGCATGGAAACATGGAGCCTTGTCCTCACTCTACTAAAATGGATAGCATCATGCGCTTAAATCCCTGTGGGACATGTCCCAACCGTGACAGGATGAGCAGTGAAGCACTCCAGACGATGCACATGGCCATCGAGCTGTCACTACCTCACGTTCGGGTTTACAAGGCACTTTCATAATGGCACTTTTTAAACTGCCTTCGAATATACTTTTTGAAGGAACTTTTAGGTTTGGTGCCTCAAAAGGATTGACAATACAAGGCAGTTTTCTGATGTGCCAGCAAAAAGTAATATTCAAAGGCAAAAAAATTAGCGTGCCTCTAATAGATCATATTTGAAGGCACTTTCAGCTCATGCAGAGAAAAACCTTTGCAGGCAAATCTCTGAAAGTGCCACCAAAGGTTAACAACTACAGGCAATATGGAAAGTGCCTCTAATTGTTAACATTTAGTGGCACTTTCAGCTCATGCAGAGAAAAACCTTTGCAGGCAATTCTCTGAAAGTGCCACCAAAGGTTAACAACTATAGGCAATATGGAAAGTGCCTCTAATTGTTAACATTTAGTGGCACTTTCAGCACATGCAGAGAAAAACCTTTGCAGGCAATTCTCTGAAAGTTCCTCCAATTGTTAACAATTTTCTGAAGAACTCCTGTAAAATATAGCAAAATGCAAACAACAGAACCATAACAGTACTCAGAGTAACAGTAATCATACTCAGAACCACAAACAGTACTTAGACTAACAGTACCATTACAGTTCGCTACACAAAATGCTACTAGGTCTGATATACCAGTCTACACCTTAACAGGTCTACCATATTAGCATATTAATAGTACTAGACTGCACCTTCAAGTCTAGTACTAGACTGTTCTCACAGTCCAAAATGATAGTTCAAACCTTCAGTCATACTTACTAGATTTGACACGACGTGCTGTCAGACATACATACTAGTCTTCCTCACCATAAACAGCAAATGGGAGAAGGGGATAGATGAGAAGCTCCAGACCATCATCCACATCAAAAGTGAAGCAGAAAAGGGAGATGTCATTTTCTTCAATGTTGTACTTGACCGCAACCCTTGCCCACTTGCTAGTCATCATGGCCCTCCTTCCATAGTGTCCAAGCTTCATCCTTACATAGTATCGCCTGTTTGATGTCATGCATCCTACACGTATCTGGAATGGTTCGTCAAGGTACTCTTTCATGTACTTCTGTGTGAAATCTCCTGAAAATTCCTGTTCAAGTAGAATGTTTGGATACAACTGAGCATATTTGTACTGAACAAATAATTCTTGTATGTAACCACTAATATTGACAAGTGTAAGGAAAACATGTCATACCATCTTTGCTTTCTTTTCCAAGACAGATGGTCTGGTCATCCTGCATACATAGTATTTGATGGGTTTTCCTGGGAAGTCATTGACTAAATCTGTCAGATACCTACATTGGTACTGATTCAGTTCTAGGTTGTTGCCCTAGACACAGTGCCTATCAAATTCTGCTCTCCCCCTCATTGAAGGTCCTGCAATTATGTATGAACATGTTATTACATACTGGTCTAGTTTATGTACAAGAGTGTTCAATTCAACTTGGGAAAAAATGGGAAAATACCCCTCTCTATTATCACCGACTTTTCCTCTTCTGACTCCTCCTCAGACTCCTCTTCTGACTCATAAGACATTTCCACCATCTCTTCATCATTGTGAGAGATTTCTAGAGGATCATCATCTCTGCTTCCCACCATCTGTGTCCAAGTATAAACATAAATAAAAGATATCAGATATCTGGTATATGAGGCAACTACTACTACTTAACATTCAAAAATGCATAGTTCAGATTGAGCATATGATTCGTAGTCAGAACATGCATAACAGTTCATAAAGGTTCAGAACATTCAAAAAAGTTCAGACAGTTCAGAACATTCAGAAAAGTTCAGATAGTACAGATAGTATAGAAAAGTTCAGATAGTTCATATAGTAACAATTATATGAGACAGTTCAGATAGTACAGAAAAGTTCAAAAAAGTTCAGATAGTAACAATTATATGAGACAATTCAGATAGTACAGAAAAGTTCAGAAAAGTTCAGACGGTTCATATAGTAACAATTATATGAGACAGTTCAGAACATTCAGAAAAGTTCAGGAAAGATTTGTACAGAACATTCACAAATTCAGGTAAAGTTCATTCTTTTATAATTGACAGAAGCATATCAATACCAAGAAACCCTAACAGATTCATCAATACCAAGAACCCTACTCTTAAGCACACTAACAAATGCAAAAAAACCCTACTGGAACCCTACCAAGAAACCCTAACAGATTCATCAATACCAAGACTACTCTCAACCACCCTAGCACACTACTCTGCAGTAGAATACCAAGAACCCTACTGGAGTTGGACAAGATCTACCAAGAAACCAAACAAGATCTGGACAAGACCTAACTGGACAAGACTGTACTGGATAAGATCTGGACAAGACCGTACTGGACAAGAACTGGACAAGATCTAGCAGATCTAATAGATTCAGGAAAATAATCTGGACAAGAAGACGAGCGGAGATGGACAAGATCTGGACAGATCACTAACCTTTAACTGGGAGGTAGCCATGCGGCACAAAGTGGCGGTGGTGTCAGCGGTGGTGTTTCGCCGGAAAACCTACGCGGCGTCGGCGTCGGCGGCGGCGGTGGGAGCAGGCAGCTACGCGCAGAGAGGAGTGAGGGAAGTGGAAAGTGAGAGAAGTGGCCACGACCAGTCTAATATAGTTTAGTCACTTTCCATATTAGTCCCTGAGTTTAGGTAGTTTCGAAATTAGTCCTTCCACTTCGTCTCCCTAGTTGATTTCTTTTACCTTAACCTCCCTATTTCAAATAGTACGTCATGTTTTAGTCCTTCCACCTCTATTGTTTCGCAGAAAACCCCTCCTGTGTCTCCTCTGTCCAGTATAATAGAGGGTCTTCTCTCCGCGCGCTAGGTTTTCGCCTCCACGCGCTAGGGTTTCGCCGCCGCGCCGCCGCACCGCCAGAAACTCTCATCCGCACCGCCGTGCCGCTGCACCGCCAGAAACTCTCATCCGCACCGCCATAAGCTCTCTTCTGCGCGCCGCCGCACCACCTGCCCTCTACTCCGCGCCGCCGCAGCACCATCAGACCGCGGAAATGGACCCGCACCGCCGCACCACTGCGCCGCCGCACCGACGGAATCTCTTCTCCGCACCGGCGGCAGAAGCATTGGCTCAGGCGGCACCGGTGGCATCACAGATGGCAACGGCGGCAGAAACAACTCCCCCACTGCACCTATCTTCTTCGCATCAGCAATTGGAGCATTCCAGGTGATTCTAGGGTTCATGTATAGACATTTTGCTCAGATTCTTCTAGAACTGGTAGGGTAGATTCTAGGGTTCGGTTATTTTCCTATCTGTAATTCTGAACTTAACTATTCCTACCTATAATTCAGTGAGCAAGATGATGAGGGATATGAGAGACATGTGCCATCTGTGCTCACAACTAGAGGTATGTTTCTCACCATTGACCTTGGTACATTCTTTCTAACATATGTTCTTGTCATTGACCTAGTTTTTTGTTACTAACACACATTGTTCTGTATTGGTTAGGACCTGGACACTCAGGATTTGAAACAATTGATACAAACTGTGTTTTTGGAAATTTGGTTGAGATGAATTTCCACCAACTGATGCAGCTTAGAAGCATTCTGGAATTGCTACCAAGACCTGCAGTTATGGATTATGTTAGCACAATTACATCAACTAATGTCAATCCTGTGGAGGGGATAATGGTAGGTTTATATGACTTCAACTCCATTACTTTATTGCTTCACAGTTTTATCTTGAAGTGTTATACTCTGACAGCTGTTCACAATACCAGGAATTCAGCCAAGTGTTCACAAGAAAGTTCCTTCTGCAGTTCCTCATGGATAAAAACATCATGAGGCATTGTGTTCAAGCCAGATCTCAAATTGTCAGTGTTGGTGTGAAGCTCAAGTTAGGATATCCCATAAAGTACTGCAGGATGAAACTACATGATGATGGCAAGGCCCATATCATCTCTCCTGGATGGGCAAAGGTGGTACAAGCATTTAATCTGAAGGAAGGTGATGTTTGCATGTTTAGTTTTACAGATGAGAGGAATCTCCCACCAAGACTCAGGGATCAGTGGTTCTATCTTAAGCTGGTGATTCTAAAACTTGGAGGGTAATACCATGTCTTAATAAAATCATTATTAATCTACTATGTTCCTGGATATGTTTATCTGAATATCTGTTACAACATTTCTATTTGAATATCTATGTAGGAATACCTCATCAGTGATTGATGAAAGGAGGCTACTTACTATTAGAGGTATGATTTCATACCTCTAAAATTGATTAGTGTAATAAAATGAAATTGATTATAGTATAGTGATTTATTATGCCATAACTGCTCTAGATAACATACTGTTTTATTTCTATCATGTAGGACCTGATATTGCTAGTGAAGAATCATTTGATAACAAATGCATATTTGGAAACAATGTAGAATTGACATTCAATCAAATCTTACATTTGAGAAGCTATGTAGATGAGTTACCAATACCTGAAATGAAGGATTATGTGTGGAAACTGCAAGAAAACAATATCATAGCTACATTTGATCATGTTCATTGGAGACCTAGAGAAGTAAAAATGGTTAGTAGTATTATTCTTATGGTTATATCTCTGTAATTCTATGTCTTGCATTACTACATTCTGATTTGATCATAATATATCTCTGTGTCCTGTAGGTTTTTTCACAAGAATTCACAACTACTTATCTTCTGAAGTTCCTAAGGCCTATCTTATGCTCAAGAGCTCCAAAACATGGAATTCCTAAAGGTTCTGAAGTGATTATTCTCGCTGTGAAAAATCCAACAATATCCAAGACTCAATACTGCAGAATGGTGCTAACTGAATGTGGAGAAGTAGTTATCAGTTTTGGATGGACAAATGTTGTTAAATCTATCAAACTGAAAGAGAGAGATGTATGCGTTTTCAGTTTCAGAGACACTAGGACCCTTCCAGTCAAAATTAGGGATCCAGCTGCATGGCTCGAGCTGTTGATTATAAAGTTTGAGGAGTAAAGTAGAATGTACTACAAATCACATTTCTTTATTGTAATGATTTGTAAGACATTATTTCTGCAACTATGATTAGTAAGATTTGATGCTCATGTGTAATAGTCTGTTGCATTTATCTGTTCAGTTGTTTCTGTTGCATTATTTTTGCAACTATGATAAGTAAGATTTGATGCTCATGTATAATATTCTTTTGACTATAATGCCATAACTGCTCTGGATTTTATTATATCCAAAACATAGGCATCTAGTCTATATTTGTAATGATCTGTAAGACATTATTTTTACAACTATGATAAGTAAGATTTGATGCTCATGTATAATATTCTTTTGACTATAATGCCATAACTGCTCTGGATTTTATTATATCCAGAACATAGGCATCTAGTCTATATTATTATGAGAGTGGGAATGTTGCCTATTATATACATTTTTGGCCCATTTTTTTTAAAGTTGGCTCCTTTAATGGTTTTGATTTATGAGGATGCGAGTGGAAACTGACTCCACAAATGAGCCACATCATGGGAGAAGTGGGGAGCGTGGGGTAGTGTGGCAGTCTTACCTCCCACTTCCCCTCTTTAAAAAGAGGCGCAACCTGATGCAGTTCTTTTCCATTTTGCAGAGCATTTTTTCTAAGGTACTTGGTTTGCTCTCTTCAATCATGTTCATAAATCTTCTTATTCTAATTCATTTAACATGATGCAATCATTCTTTTCCTGGATTTGCAGTACAATCTCTAGTTGAACAGCGCACAGAGAAGAACAGTTAAGTTCAGAATTGTCCTCTTTCAACTATCATGCTCTTAATTTTTTTCATATGTAACTAATACTTATTAATATGTGATTAATTTTAGGTGATGGATGAAATGACATGTGCCATCTGTGCTCAGCCTGCTGTCAACTGTGGCAGATCTAACAGGAGAGCTAATGGATTTGAAGTTGTCATTGGGCATGGTTTTAGACGTGGTGTGGTAAGTTCTTCTGATATCACTTCTGTGATATATTAATTGCAATAGATTGGCCACATTAGTGTGTCATGTGTTGTAGTTACACCACTAAGTTTTGTTGTTCAACTGCAGTATGTGCCATATTCATTCAAACAGAGGTTGGAAAATTTAGTTCTAGGAAAATGCTTAGTTGCCAAGAGCCCAAGATTTCGAAGATTTGATTTATTCTTATAGAAGGATGAGTCAGCTACACTAATCTGCGGCCCTTACTAGACATCTCTAATTAGAGTTTATGATATTGGGCTAGGAGATGTTGTACATTTCCAATGTACTGATGACCCATTTGAACCTTTAGATAACTCATTTGATATAACTGTTTGTTCCAACTATGTTGAGAAAGATGTAAATGAAGAAAGTCGTATGTAAAGACTACCTCATATTTTTTCTAATTATTAAATATATGTTGTTCAACTAACACTAACCTGTCCTATTTGATCAGTTGTAGGTGATTGCCTAGCCCAATAAGAAGTATCCTATATAGGACTGTCTTCTCAGACATCCAAACAATTACTGAGGAAGAAATGGCTGCAATCTTGTTTGGCATCTACAAAGATGTTTTTGTGGATAAGGAATTCTATGAACCAAAGGAGCAGAAACATTTTTGGGTGCACAAGATGAATCACTAGAATGTCAACTTTAATGCACTGGTAAGTTTCCACATTTGATTTGTACATTCATTTATTGTATTTCCATTCAACTGTATTAACTTGTGATACTATTCATTTGCAGTACATGCCTACTGAGGCAATAGATGGGTACATGTATCCACCTATTGGCACTGCTCAACTATCCAGGGAGGGACAACTATTAGGAGAAGATGAAGAAGAGTTCATTGACTGCACCTATTCCATTGTGTGGGACATGGGACATGTATGTTTTCAGAATGGATGGACTGATTTCACAAATGCTACTAACATTGGCAATGAAGCACTTCTTCTGATGAAAGTAGAGCACATGAAAGAGTATATTGGTCTCAAATTTGTTGAGATCATCAACTAGAAATCATGAATTTGTACCTAGTTGTGTAAATCTGTGTGTCTATTGAACTATGTACCAAGTTGTGAAATATGTACCCAGTTAATGTGTGTGTCTGTATTGAACTATGTACCCAGTTAATCTGTGTTAATGTGTGTCTCTGTATTGAACTATGTACCCAGTTAATCTGTGTTAATGTGTGTCTCTGTATTGAACTATGTACCCAGTTGTGATTATCTGTATGTTTCCTTGCCATTTTTCAACAAAAATATTAGTGCAACAACTCCATACTGCTATTGTGTTATTTTTTCACAAGAGCAAGGAATTGTTGTTGCAACATTTTCTTTTTGAACTTCTCACAGTTGATCCAATATTTTTTATTTCTGTTTAGTATTCATCATCAGTTGGAACTATGGGCCCATCATTGTAACCTAATGCCAAGGCCCATCATTGAAACCATGGGCCAAACTATGGAACCGAAGAGGCTATGGGACCGAAGAGGTGCCTAGTATAAAAAGGAGGGAAACCGAAGGGACAACCGCCGCTCTCTATCACTCGGCAGTTCAGACGGTGAGTTCTCTAGATTCAATCTCATTTCTTCAAAGTTCTTTCTTTCTCTCATTTCTTCAGAGTTCTACTTTTCTAATCTAATTTCTTCAGAGTTCTACTTCTCTAATCTCATTTCTTCAGAGTTCTACTTCTCTAATCTATTTCTCGGTTCTTCCAACGTGCTTTATTCGTTCAGTTCTATTGCTTGATTCTTCCAAACAACTTCTCTTCGGTTCCATCATAATTAGACCCTCTTTCTGCAGTGCAAAAGATCAAAATTTCCTCGGTAGCGCAAGAAATCCACAGCGAAAGAACAAAAGATCTTCGGCAAGTAACTAAAAACTTCTTTTCTAAATATTTTGATTAGATTAGGGTTTACATTTTGGAGGTTGGATTAGGGTATCTAAATATTTTGATTAGATTAGGGTTTACATTTTGGAGGTTGGATTAGGGTATCTAAAATTGCAGTATATATGTACTATATGCTATCTGTTATTCCTTTAACTTTTTAATGTACGTATCTGCTATCTATTCTTAATATTTAGCAATGGACTGTGGTGTTTGTGGGCAACCTTCTCACAATTGTGGTAGGACACAGAGGAGGGCAAACAGCTTCCAGATTGTCATTACTGATGGTTTTCCCACCAATGGTGTGGTGAGTTTTCATATCCAGTACACTATTTACTGTATGTAATTTACCTGCAGGCTGTCCCATGCTCATTTAGGGAAAAACTTAATGATTTCACTCCAAAGAACTGGATGGTTGCCAATAGCAATGCAATCAGGAACTATGATTTGTACCTGCAGAAGGGTAATGAAAGGACAGTAATTTGTGGTCCTTACTGGAAGTCCTTGAGGAGGGTATATGATATTGGACTTGGTGATGTTGTTGAATTTGAATATGATGAAGGCACAATTGAGGCTCTGGACAACGTATTCCATGTTACTGTTTACTCAAATGGTGCAGAAAAACAGGTCCAGGAAGCCACCTGTAAGTCCTAGTCCTACAATTTATGTCTCATTTTTACATGTGCTACTATTAATTTTATTATTTCCCCTATTTGCTCAGTGATTGGAGATGTCCCTACTAGAATAAGAAGCATTCTGTACAGGACAATCTTCTCAAACATTAACTCAATCACTGAACAGGACATGGCCACCATCTTATTTGCCATCTACAAAGATATTCATGTGACTCAACATGAGTTCTTTGAGAACCAAGATGACAAGAATTTCTGGGTACATAAGATGAATATGGAAAACCAAGCATGGAATGCACTTGTAAGTATTCTGTTAAAATACATGCCTATTGATACTGTACATTTTTATTGAGTATTGATAATGTACATGCCTATTGAATATGGAAAACTAACTTTTAAAGTACATGCTAATTACAGTTCATGCCTATTGAAGTTGTACAAGGCTACATGTACCCAAATCAAGGCATAGCTCATCTATACAAGGAGGGGCAAGTACTAGATGGAGAAGAACAAGACTATATTGAATGTGCCTACTCCATTAGGAAGGAACATGGAGAAGTCAGCTTCACCACAGGGTGGTCCGACTTCACATATGCTGCTGATGTTGGATGGGCTTCAATGCTTGTGATCAAGATAGAACATATGCAAGATCACCTAGGGCTGAACTTTGTTGAAATTGTTCTATAGTTGTCTAAGGAATATATATTTGTTCCTGTAGCTGGCCTTAAATTTGGTAGTAGTTGTTACTGAACTTATGTAATATTTAGTACTTGGTTGTGTAATATGTAGTACTTGGTTATGTAATATTTAGTACTTGGTTATGCAATGTAGTTGTTCTATCACCTGAAATTTAGTCCTGATGGTGGCATCTACATGAATTATGTTACCTGCAGATAGGTTGAAAGCCTTCAGTGTTCTGAATTTTTCAAAACATTTGTCAAATGTTATGTCATGAAGGCCTTCAGTGTTCTGAATTTTAAAGTATTCAGAACATGGGCACCTAGACTTCATTTTATTTCATTTCAGAACACCAAATAAATAATTATTCTACGAATTGATGCATTAAGTAATATCTGAATTTTATGCAATTACAATCTGTATTAATTAAAAATAATGTTATCATTATTGCAAATAATGATTGTAAATTTATTCATTATTTTCTGTACAATTACCACACGTCCTAGGAAGTGGGGGAAGTGGGGATAGTGGGAGAAGTGGAGGTTCTGGATGGGTGTCCTGCGCCAGATAGGTTGCCTATTTAAATGCCTCAGATTTCTGAGAGGCACTTCATCTGCTTTACATCCTGGTGTAGCTATTCAAACTTGGTGATTTCTTGTTTCTCTTATTTCCTTATTATTATGTTGCTTTTTCATCCTGGTGTAGCTATTATTGTTTTCCTCTAATGTCTGTCATCTGGATAAATCTTTTGTGTTGCATATCTCCTGGAGCACATCTTAAGATCTACCACTGCATAGATTTCTCTGTTCCCACTAGAGGTGAATAGTACCCACTCTTGTTTGATCTTTATTCATGTTTTGATTTCGTCAGAGGAACAATATCACACATTTTTGATTGTTTGTCATAGGAATGGATGAAATGAATTGTGTTTTGTGCCAGCAACCAGTGCAAAACTTTGGTTTCCACTCTAACAGGCGTGCAGTTTCTTTTGACCTGATTATGATGCAGGGATTTCAAAATGGTTTGGTAAGTTTCTTTTGACCTGATTATGATGCAGGGATTTCAAGTACTTCTATTCTAGTAATATGAATTCAAACAAATAATGTTATCATAGTGCATTGAATAATGTGTTTGATTGTGATGAAATTTCAGGCTGTACCTTGCAAATTCAAGGAACAACTTGAAAAGTTTGCAAATTCAAAGAACTGGATGGTGGCAAGATGTAGGAATAGGCGTGTTTTTGACTTTTACCTTGAGAAAGAAATGTCAAGGACAACTATTTGTGGCCCTTACTGGTCATCCCTTGTTAGGACATATTATATCCAGCAAGGTGAGGTTGTCTCTTTCAGGTATGTGGAACAGGACAATAGGTTTGACATCACAGTGTCTGAATTTGTGACCAATGTCAAGGTTGAGAAGCCTGTTGTTGCAGATGGAGGTATGATTGCAGAATTCATTGCAAACACTATATGTTTTTATACATAATACTGCTAACTGTATACTCTTGTTTTCAACTTTGAACAGTTCTTTACTGTGTGAAGCCTGAAATTAGAGCTATACTCCACAAGACCATTTTCTCAAACATCAGAGAAATTAGTGAGAAGAACATGGCTACCATAAATTTTGGTATCTACAAGGTTCTGGCTCTAAAACCAGGGCAAGAACTAGATGAAGAAGAATTCTATGAGAGTGTAAATGAGATGCAGTTTATGGTGCACAAGTACAACTAGGAAAATGTTCAACTAGATGCATTGGTAAGTATTTGCTACACATTACTCACTTTCTTGATGACATGTATTAAATTAAATTCTCACTAGCTACATATTCCAGTACCTTTCTGCAGAGCCTTTCAGACAAGTTGGATGCCCCTGCAAGGACATTCAAATCCGTGGACAAGAGAATTTAATGTCCCCCTTGAAGGCTGGTACCATATGGAAGATGAAGATGACAGAATTGCATTTACAATAGGGTGGTAGCAATTCAGGGAGGAGGCAAATATAGTGGAGGGCTCACTGTTGTTGATCATTGTAGAGCCAAGGCATGGGCACATTTGCCTTGATTTTGTTGAGATTGAAGATCCTTGAAGATTGCTCCTGCTTTTATTTGTAGTGTGCTGAAAAAATGTTTGTAGTTTCTTGTCATGTTTGCAGTATATTGGAACAATGTGTGTAGTTTACTGTCATGTTTGTAATGTTTGTAGTTTCTTGTCATGTTTGCAGTGTGTTGAAACAATATGTGTAATTTACTGTCATGTTTGTAATAGGGTGGAACACTATTTTCTGTCATGTTTGTAATTTACTGTCATGTTTGTAATAGGGTGGAACAATATGTGTAATTTACTGTCATGTTTGTAATTTACTGTCATCTAGTTAACTGTCAAATTTTGTTCAAGTGATCTGTTCACAATGTGATTCTGAATCCAAATTTGTAGTGTTTGCATGTAGTGTTTGCATGCAAGAAATCACTACTGTTATTTAGTTCAAATTTGTATGTCTATAAGGCCTACAATGTCCTGAATTTTGTACTATTCAGAACATGGGCACGTAGACTATATTTTTTTTGCGGTGCTTCTTTTTTTTTGCGTTCTAGTCCCTTATTCTGAATTTTGTACTATTCAGAACATTGTCCTGGATCAACCCTTTTGATGTGCCCCTTTTTCTTTTGCGTTCTAGTCCCTTATCCTTTTCAAGTCATACATACATATCCCTA
Organism: Avena insularis; assembly: GCA_023614405.1. Lineage (NCBI taxonomy): Eukaryota > Viridiplantae > Streptophyta > Magnoliopsida > Poales > Poaceae > Avena > Avena insularis. Next base: position 356,199,433 of record CM042692.1, on the reverse strand, counting down.
ATCTTCCTCGTCCTTTTCCATAGTAAGCAGCCTCGTCCCCGAGATTTGGCTTTGCTATCGTGACTTCTAGATCAATGGATCGAGGTCAACTCGGTGGATCCGGATATCGCGGCGGCGCCAACGAGCACGGCGGCACTCGGAGGCAGGAGCATGGCGGTGCGAACAAGCAAGCAACGGCGGCCGATCTGAGTCAGGAGCACCCCGACGAGTACAGGGAGGCACCGTCGGCCTCCTACAAGCAAACAGCGGTGACCAATCCGAGTCAGGAGCACGGCGGCGAGTATAGGGAGGCACCGTTGGCCTCCTACAAGCAAACGGCGGCGACCGATCCGAGAACCAGCTACCTCAGGTGCCCCCTTCTAGACCGATTGAAGAGACAGGAAAATCAGGTATGGAACCCCCCTACTCATCTATTTTACTTCTCTGGTATAGTAGTAATTAACTAGATAAATTGTGTAGGCAGTAGGTTGGACAAGTCTTGGATGCAATCACCTAGACATCCTGTGATCTATGGAGCTGGTGTTGTTATGTTCATAGAGTATGCTTGCACTAATTCAGCAATTGATGGGAAGATCATTTGTCCATGCAAAACATGTGGGAACAGATTCTGGCTTGATTTAGATACTGTCCATGAACATCTAATTTGTCAAGGATTTTTGAGAGGTTATAGTAGCTGGGTATATCATGGAGAATCTGTGGTCAGACCTACACATAGCCAGTCTAATGAATACCAGGACAGTAGTCAAATTAATGAAGACCAGGATAATAGTCAACCTACAGAATATGAGATGGAACAACAACTACTACATGAATATGGCATGTTTGAAAGAGGTGTTTTAGGATCAGATATAGGGGAGGAGAGTGATTGTATAGATGATGATGAAGATGATGTTCAATCATATGTAGATTTTGTCAATGATGGTAAAAAGGAGTTATACCCAGGCTGCAAAAGCTTCTGTAAACTTCAATTTCTTGTTAGGCTCCTTAACATAAAGAATGTTGGCAGTATGACAGTAACTACTTTTGAGGATGTTTTATCACTATTCAGAGATGCATTACCAGAAGGGCACTCTCTACCTAGGAAATTTCATGAGTGCAAGCAATACATAAATGCTGTTGGGCTTGGATATAACAGTTATGATGCTTGCATAATTTTCAAAGGAAATAATGAAAATGCTAAAGTATGTCCTGATTGCAATACAAGTAGATGGAAGTCTGAAAAGAGTGTAGTGGGTGGAAAAAGGATTAGTAGGGTTCCTAAAAAGGTGATTAGACATTTCCCACTAGTAAAAAGAGTTAGGAGGATGTTTATGTCAACCAAAACAGCACCACTAATGAGTTGGCATTCTGAAGGAAGAACTAAAGATGGTTTGATGAGGCATCCTGCTGAATCAACTGCTTGGAAAAACTTTGATAGAAAATGGAGCAAGTTTGCTAAAGAACCTAGGAACATCAGATTTGGGCTATCTTCTGATGGATTTTATCCATATAGAAACATGAACCTGTCCTATAGTATTTGGCCTATAATATTGATTCCTTACAATGTGCCGCCATCAGATTGTATGAAAGAGTCAAACTTCATTTTATCAGTTATTGTACCAGGTAGAAAGGCTCTAGGGAAGGATATAGATGTTTATTTGTAGCTTGTTATAGATGAACTGCAAGTGTTATGGCATAAAGGTGTTCTTGTTATGGATTCTACATTTGGAAAGAAGTTTAGAGTTTATGCTGCTCTCTTGTGAACTATTAGTGACTGGCTAGGAAGAGGCATATTAAGTGGTGAAAGTATTATTGTATGCTCCCATTGCCTGCTAGGAACTTGCTCTAGAAGGTTGAAGCATGGTCGCAAGGCCTGCTATTTAGGTAACAGAAGATTCTTACCACCTGATCATGCATTTAGGTCTGATTCTGAGTCATTTGATTGGACTGTTGAAATTAGGGAACCTCCTATTCAACCTACATGCCATGAAATATCATAAATGACAATGGGTATAGAGACATCATATGGAAAACTGCAGAAACAAAAGAGGAGTTCAAAGAAGAAGAGGAGAAGAGCTGAAGGGGAAGAAGAAGAGGAGAAGGAGGAAGTACACACTATCGAAACAACCTTCAAGAAGAGAAGCATTTTTTTCCAATTAGAATATTGGGAAGATTTACTTGTTAGGAATAATTTGGATTCAATGCACATAGAGAAGAATGTTTTTGACAACATTGTCAACACACTGCTAGATGTGGATAAGAAGACAAAGGATAATGTAAATTCAAGACTTGATCTCAAAAGGCTGAAGATTAGAGAAGGTCTCCATGTTGATGCATCTCAAACTAAAAATGCATGGCCTAGACCAATATTCTACATGAACCCTGCTCAAAAGAAGATGTTTTGCAGATTCATCAAATATGCTAGGTTTCCTATAGGATATGCCTCAAACTTAGAGTTCAAAGTGAGGTTAGAAGATAATAGGCTAGTGGCATTAAAAACCCATGACTGTCACATAATAATGGAAGATTTGTTCCCTCTTGCTGTCAGTAGAACATTGCCTGAAGAAGTAGCTTGGCTGTTGATTAGACTAAGCAAATATTTCAAAGTTGTGTGTGCCAGAGTTGTTGATGTAATGGAGATTCAGAAGATGGAGGAGGAGATACCTGAAATATTATCACAACTAGAGAAGATATTCCCTCCCTCTTTCTTTGATATAATGGAGCATCTTGTTATACATCTGGCAACAGAAGTTAGGATAGCTGGTCCAGTTCAATTTAGGAACATGTGGTCAACTGAAAGATTTATTGGCAAAGTTAAAGGTTCTGTACGTAGTAGAAGTCATCCTAAAGGCTCTATTGCGGAAGGATACATTTTTGATGAAACTATATCATTTTGCTCAACATTTGTCCATGATTATGAAAGAAGAGTTGATGGAGTTCCTAAATGCAATGTTACTTCTACAGATATGGTATTTAAATATCTGACCATGATTGGAAGACCTCTATCTGCTAGCTATGAAGTTGAAGAATTAGATTTCATTTCTTGGACCAAAGCACAGGAACATATTCTATTTAATTATCCATCAATTGCATTATATACTGAGAAACACAAATTAGTTCTATATGCTAATGAAAGAAGAAGCCAGAGAGTGGTGGAGAAATAACATCACAGTAATTTCCTTAACTGGTTTGTGGACTATATACAATCACAAGTTGTCAAAGGAATTGAAGTAGATCCAGAAGTTCTCCTGCTGGCACATAAGCCATATATGATGGTTAAAAAGTACAAGAGTTACTCAATATATGGATGTGTATATCATACATCCTCATATGCACATGGCAAGAGCTCTCAATGTAATGGGGTTATGTACACTGAAACAAATGGTGTTGCAAGATATGGAAGAATCAAAGAAATTGTAGAGCTGAACTATTCAAATAAAGGGAATATGGTGCTATTCAAATGTGACTAGATTGAACATACTGGTATTAGAGTTAATAGTTTTGGAATGACTCAGGTCAACTCCAGCCATTCAAATGATCAAATGTCCAGTCAACCTTTTATTCTAGCTAGTCAAGCAAAACAAATCTATTATGTGCTAGATCATGCTGATGAAGATTGGCATTTTGTTGTGACTCCTTCAGTCAGATATTATACTAGTTCATGTAAGCAATATGATAATACTAAATCATGTCTCCAATTGTTATTATGCATTTGTTTCTTAGTTGAACTTTTTTTAATAAAATTGCAGGAACAAGCTTGTTGGAAAGTCAGGAGAGGAGGCAGGAAGAGCTAACATTAGGTTGGAAGCATTAGGAATTGTTCCCAAAGGAAATATGAATACTGGTAATACTAGTACACAAGTGTTCCCAAGATTTATTATGAATGATAGAGGATTTCGTAACAATGTAGAGGTAATTTATCATCTCTGTGCTGTAAATTATTAATCACTTGCTACATTTGTAGAATTCCAGTGAATATGTAATTTCTGAGGATACTGATCTAATTATAACAACTTGCTAACTACCTGCAGAATAACATAATTTATGAAGAAATTCAGGAGGGTACTGATCATGAGGAGTATGAATATGATAGTGATGACACAACAATAGCTGGCTCTGAGAACGAAACAAGTAAAGAATATAATGCAGACATGATTGTACAAGGTTTGAGCAGTCAATAGATTTTGTAATCTCTTAGTTTATAATCTCTTGTTGTTCCTAAATTATATAAAACTGCTAGATGAAGATAAGAAGAGGGTGAGAGGACCAACTGTGTTAAAAGGATTTTAGAAGGACTTTGATCCTAGCAATAAAATAGCAATGGAGTTAAACCATCTAGGCCAACCATGTGGTTACACATCAAGAAAACTTGCTAACTTCATAGCAAGTTTGGTCAAAGGAAAGGAGGTATCCTTAGGAGCTACAAATTGGAGTACAGTTCCAAAGCATGAAAAAGAAAAGCTCTGGAATACAGTGAAGGTAAAGTATGCGATGACATATTTGATATGCATGGTTTCTATTATTTCCAGTTGCATGTTAAATTCCAGTTAATTAATGTTATTTGCTCCCTCCATTTGACAGGCATTCTTTGATTTGGATGAAACTTTGAAGACATGGGTACTTAAATCAGCAAGTAAGAAATGGAAGGACTTTAAATGTGTGTTGAAGAAATCTTTCTTCAACAAAAATTTGTCAATGCAGACCAATATTGAAAATGGCTGTAAAGATAGAATACCACCCAAACAGTGGGAATGGTTATGTAAAACATGGTGCACTAGGAAAGCTAAGGTAAGGATGCAGAGACTCATATGTTACCTATGCATTGATAGTGAAAGCATATGTAATCATACTGAATACTACTTCATGCAGGCTTTGAGTAAGCAAAATAAAGCAACCAGAAGTGCATAGGCAAACTCAACTCATACTACAGGATCTAGAAGTTTTGCTGTGGTACTAGATCAAGTAGTAAGTTGTTGTATGCAACATGTTCTTATTTTCACAAGCAAACTCAATTAATACTAGAGAAGTTTTGACAGTATGTAAAAACATTTGTCAGGAAATAAAAGAAGGTAGAAGAATAGGAAGAGCTGAGCTATTTTGTATGACACACACCACAACCAAGGGACTACCAGTTAATGATTTTGCTGCAGCAAAGATGGTAAGTAAAGAAGAACTACTTATTATTGTATCTGAATGATTATCTTGTCATACAAAATGTTTCTAAATTACTATCTTGTTTACTATCTTTTCATTGTACAAAATGATTATCTTGTTTGCAGAAAACTATAAAGCAGAATTTTGAAAAGAATCCTACACTAGTTGGTGAGGACATACATGAAGTTGATTTGTATTCCAGAATCTTCCCAAATAGTAGTAGAAGGCATGGGTGCGGGCTAGTTGTTGGTGGAAAAGGAGCTGAGCAGCTTGCGTATGCATTAGCTGAACTTGAAGAAAGCAAGAAAGAGAACAAGGAACTAAAGCAGGTTGTGCATAATTTGATGGTAAAGAGTGAAAAGATGGAAGATGAGATGGTGCAGCAGAGGAATCAGATGAATCAGATGATGGTCCTACTTCAAGCTTCTCAAAATAACCACACATTGCATGCAGAGCAAACAGTACATGAAGCAAAAGAAGGGAGTGAACAGAAATATGTGGAAGATTTGTTAGGAAGCAAGCAATCCAAATCAAAGGCTCCTGAAGTTGCTGAAGGTAACAACACAATGAAAACCAAGCACCTCAAGGAATCTTATTCTTCTGAAAAACAAGCTCCTAAAGGCATCCTTAAAACCAAACAGCTGAAGGTATATAAACTTTGTAATCAACTTTGTCCATTTTGATACATGTGTCCATATAGATCTACTTTGTCCATTTTGATATTCACATCTATAACCAGCTGAAGTTGATACATTTTGTTACTTTTGCAAGCAGATAGATGATATTCACAAAGTGAAGGTTGAAAAGTCAGAGGAAAATAAGAAAAGAAACAAGAAGGATAACACTATCAAGAACAAGAAAGATTTTGTCATCAAAACTGGGATGGAAGTGGGATTAAGAACACCTAAGACAAATACTATGGCAGCACTAGGAACTATTTAGAAAGTTGAAGCTGAATTTGTTGAAGTTATGGTCAACATAGTCATGTGTAGTCACACCATTTTGCCACAAGCAAAGGGAAGAGTGACCCACATGGGGCATGCTCAATCACATTGCATCCCATGGCCTAAGAAAAATGTAAGTTATTTAATTGATATATTTCATATGGCAACTCTATAAATTCATGTGATATAGTTAAACTTTACTGTACTATAGTTCCTGCTACTAATATTGAAGAACACACTTTTAGGTTGTTGACACTGATGATATTGACATGAATAATGTTGACTTTACCCACAAACTTGACAAAGACTGGAGAGTTCGAGGGCAGTATTCTCCAATTGTTGTCAACCATGTACGTTTTGTTCCATCAGGATCAGTAACATAATTGAAGAACATAATGCTGGACTACTTGACATAAAGAAATTGCTTTCAAACAGGCACATAGTGTTCCATCAAGATCAGTATCAAAATCAAAGAACAAAAAGGGTTTACAAGCTCCAGAAGATTCAGAAGCTCCAGAAGATTCACAAGCACCAGAAGATTCACAAGTACCAGATTCTCAGGTCCGAATAAGCACAAGGAAGAGGAAAAAGACTACAAAAAATCTTGAATCAAAAGAGTGTGACAACCAGATTATTGAATCTGAGTGTTGATTGTGAATGATGATACTGAATGTGTAGCTGAAAACCTGACTGTTGCTTCTATTCTTGAATGTTATTTTATACTGAATGTTGGTTTAAATTCAAAATTCTTGTATTTGGATGTGGTAAATTAATGTAGCATTTGGATGTGCATTTATTCTGTATGGCACATTTGCAATTGGATGTGCATTTGACTGTTGACTCTAAAACTAACTTTACAAGGCACTTTTGGACATGCCTTGGAAAATAAAAGGAGGCATCATATATACTGCCTCTAAAACTAACTTTACAAGGCACTTTTGGACATGCCTTGAAAAATAAAAGGAGGCATCATATATACTGCCTCTAAAACTAACTTTACAAGGCATTTTTGGACATGCCTTGGAAAATAATAGAAGGCATCATATATAGTGCCTCTAAAACTAACTTTACAAGGCATTTTTGGACATGCCTTGGAAAATAATAGAAGACATCATATATAGTGCCTCTAAAACTAACTTTACAAGGCACTTGTGAACATGCCTTACAAAATAAAAGGAGGCATCATATATAGTGCCTCTAAAACTAATTTTACAAGGCACTTGTGAACATGCCTTACAAAATAATAGAAGGCATTAGCAAATGTGCCTACAAAACTACTTTACAAAGCACTTTGTAGACATGCCTTACAAAATAATAGATGGCATTAGTAAATGTGCCTACAAAACTACTTTACAAGGCACTTTGTAGACATGCCTTCAAATACATTTAACGACGCTAGCGCATTTGGCATTATTTATTTATTTTGCCTTAAAAAACTATTGAAGGCAATTTGACTACTTTTAAAGGCATTTTTTAGTGCCTCCTATTTAAGAACGTGACATAGTGTGTATGACTGTATAATGCGACGGTGGACTTGTTCCTGATGGAGCTGGAGCTGCTAGGTACCCCTGTCACACTAACGCGCTTGTGTGATGCACGTGTAGTTGTGTTTTACACAAGCCATTTTCATCTTGGAAACACCCGGCGGTGTGTACATTCTCCGGGCAGATAGGTACATGAGTAATAATTTCTTTGTGGCTGGTTTAGCGACAGAGTATATCAGTCCACACAGAAGAAAGGCAGCGCGTGGACGTCGAGCTCAAGAGTACCACACGGAATATGAGGTGTACCAAACCGATAATTCATCGAATTAATTATTCAAAATCTAAGGAGAAAACGTGTGCTGTCTAGTCCTTAGAACATACACAAACATAAGTTGTCATGACTATTTTCATTTTTTCCATGGTATTTTTGATTTTTTCTAGGTGTTTTTGTGTTTTTCTTCCATCGTGGGATCTTGATCATATGGTCTATTGTGGCGTCGCGCCGGCGCACGCCGCGCGAACGTGCGCGCGTTAGAACACTTCATTAATTATGGTAAATTAAGTTTCATCTCATAATCGGTTTTCTTGTTACAAAACTTTGATTTAAATTAATTGGCTCAACTTTATCTAGATTCATATGTATCTTATACCAAAACGTCTCTAGATTTATACGTATCTAGACAAATTTAAGTCAACTAATTTGAATCAGGGAGTATAAACATACACTCATTATAGCAATGTTTTCTCTATACCACTCTCTCCGTCCTGCCCCAAATTAGATGTATCAGTTTTGTGTAAATTTACATGTATCTATAATTCTATATACATATCGTTCTTGGACATCTAATTCGGGTCCGAGAGTATTTTACATCTAATTTGGAGTAGCACCTTTTAGTTGTAGCAAAGTCGTTAGTTATAAAGACCCTACATAACTATCGGACCGGCAGTAGGCAGGAGGCCAGGAGCTCTTCCATGCACCAAGTCTTGCGCGTCAACGTGGCATTAAGACTCATGTCCAGTTCGTCCAACTCCATTGAACCTAGGAGTACAATAATAAAGCTGTACCAGTAGCACGGACCAGGACCAGACTATGCCTGCGTTCGGTTGCACAGGTCAGAAATTACGTCCACACGGCTGACGTCGTGCCCTTGACGTAAGCGTACCTAGCTCTGGTCCGCTCTCTCCTCTCGCTGTCAACACTGTCTTCTTCCCCACACCCGCCTGGTAGCAATTTAAAGGAGTCTCAACAATACCAACTGGATCTTTTTTCTCTACTAGTAGAAGGGCCGAGCTTTATTATTAATCAACCAACAGAATGTTTAGTAGTAGAAGGGTTCCCACATTAGTAATGGATCATTAAACCAGCATGTCTACGGAGTACTAAAAATTTAAGGTATTAGTCGCTGTTCTAGCTATGATGTGTCTCCGATAGCTTCTCACCGTTCGTGGATGAGAATCACCTCCTTAAGCTCTTCCTTCCTCTTTGTTATCTCCTTTAAGATCATACTCCCACTTTGCCATAACATAGTGTATAATATTTTTAAGTCAAACTTCATCAACTTTAACCAAGTTTATTGAGAACATTATCCATATTATACTACCTATAGTGCCAAATGTATACAATACATAAATATACAACATGATGAATCTCATTCATTGATTTTGGTATTCTAAACATTGATATTTTTTCTACATAGTTGGTCAAATTATATTATTTGACTTTAAAAAAATCTTATATACACTACATTTTGGCAAGAAGAGAGTACAGCGAACTCCTTGCATTGGTTTCCCTTTGATCTCCCTGACAATATATGTTTTTTGCCCTTTTGGCATTAGACGCTACAACGACGTGTAGGCATGGGCAGCCTGGCCCAACAAGCCCGACCGTAAAGCCTGATATCAGGCCGGGCTCCAGTTTTGTGCCCATATACTTTTGTGACCATCATAAATATCTTGGATAAATTTGAATTTAAACGTTCAAAAGGTAATTAAGTAGTATGCAATGGGCAAACGAAGGCACTCGAATATATGAAGTGGCGGTAAGACATCCAGTCACAAGCGCTCTTCTAATTTTTCCTCCTCTTTATTAAAATGAAAAAGAGGTGCATTGATAGAACCCAGTTCGCCTCACCATTCAGACATCGTCTTATTCATGTAGTATACAATTTTGGGTATAAAACATATTTAATCTTTATTTTCGGGGAAAATGAGTTCAGATTCATCTTAAAGTTTCCTAGGTGGTAAAATACCAGGATTTGCGGTAACCATCGTATATAGATCTCTCATTGCCCTCCCGTTAAAAAACTTGGCCCGATCCACTCTATAGATTCGTGTAAAGATGATAATAATGAAGATAGCTCCCAATGCACAAGTTTTCAAGATATTAACAAAACAAAAGTATAATTTTTGTAAAATGCTGAAGTAAATTACACAAATGGATATTAGGTTGAATTTACTCATTCAAAATTTTGTCAAGTAATACAACAATTTTCTATGTTTTTGAAAATAAGAAAAACGAGAAAATATATTCATATTCCAAATTCTAGGTAAGTTATACAAATGGATCCCAGTGTGAACATCAGTTTGATATACATTGCCAGGGCCGGGCCGACTGTTGTACAAAATGTGCGAGGCCCCAAAATTTTATATAGGCCTACTACATATATTTACTGGAATGAAAAAATAGTAGATATAATAGGCCTTATGTCTTAACTAGGCCGTTCAAACTGGCCACATCCAGTTAGCTCCTAGCTAGCGATGAAAGACCAACCGCTCAAACAAGGACAATCACGTGTGTCACGTTGACTCTAGGGCCCGGTGGCTCCTAGCGTCTAAGGCAGATCGATATGATCGATTGATCGTCGCCAGCTGCAAAAGCCAAAAGCTACAGGACGAGAACATCGCCTCCACCTCCACGTGCGACGCGAACTCGAGCCGAACGCAGGTCGCAGGTTACCAGGTGATTTCCGATTTTGTATGCTGTTACTCGTTGATCACTGATTGTACCCTCGCCGTAATCGGCAGTTCGGCATCTAGGGCTGGGTTGATTTTTAAAATTTCCAGTCTTTTGTGTGTATTTTCAACTTTCAGAATAATTTCGAAGAATCCTAAGAGAATGATGTCGTTCAAAATAAACATTATGCATCTGAAAGTTAACTAGGTATGATACTTAATATATCTAATATACATTATAGTTGTTAAATAGTTCAAAATTCTAGTAGTATAGGGCCCTGTATTAGAGTTTCGCATAGGTCCTGAGATTTTGCCGGCTCGGCCCTGTACATTGCAAGACTCTCGCTCCAAATCACGAAATGACACAGGGCTGAAAATTTTAAGAACAGCCACAACCGATTAGGTTTTGACTCTATTCTACTTTGCACAGGTTTACGTATGGATGCCAAATACTTAGTATATCAAACATCTCCATTTTTCCACTCCGTTGAAGCTGAATCTCAAGGAGCCACGGGACCGGTGGTCCGTTCTCATTTGGTGTCGACGTAGGTTGTCGGGGTTATACTTTCCGCGTATACCCACGGCCGACAAATTATACTCGGAGACCGAGGTGACCCACCAGGGTTATACCCTGTCCGGACATCCTCACGTCTTACACCCCCTCTCTTTACACGCCACGATGACCCCCTCATGGCGTACTTGTCATCAGACGAAAGTTGGTGTCCACCATGGGGCAGACGACTTTAGGACCTCGGATCTGGGCGGGATCCGACTTTGCTGAAATCCGCGAAAACATAGCCATCGGTCGTGTTCTGTATGCCGACGATATTCCTATCGTCCCCAATGATGAGACCTAGATTCCAGCTAACAGCTACGTCACCAGCTACACCATCGTGTCGTTCGGAGGCATCTACATATTTATCGGCTCGACCAATCCTTCAGGATTCGGACCAATGACGGAGACAGTCCAACCCACCCTAGCGGTGATGACAACGGTGGAAGAAAGATCTGGATCTACTCTGTCCGCAGAGGCAGCAAAATTCCGGGTCTCTAACAAATCCACCAAGCCTAATACAGAAGCAGAGAACAAGGTGGAAGACAAATGTGGATCTCATCTGTCCGAGGAGTCGACAGATTTCTAGATCTCCAAGCAAACCACTCAACCTGCCCCAGTGGCCAAGGTTGAGGTGAAAGACGAATCTGATGAGGATCTCCAGGATGATACCTACGGATCTCACTTTGTTGGCTACATTGATGTCATAGATCTGTCACGTTTTGTTCAAAAGCCGAATGAAACTTTGGATGAGTTCCTGACCAGATGGCTCCGGGTAAAAAAATCGGTTGAAGGAATCACGGAGATGACAACTCTGCTCCATTTCATCAATGACTAGGGACACGCTCCTACGACATAAGCTAAAGCGGATGACCGCAAATTTCCAGCTCACTCTGAAAGACATGATCGAAACCGCCGAAAGTTTCTCTGATGTCGTGGCTCAGGGACATGCTCTATTGCATGCTAGAGCCCCCCACTTCATCGGATGGATCCGGTTTTTCCGATGCCAGAGTCGAAAATGACTATCCTTGATGCAATCAAAGCAGATGCAGTCTCGTACACGTCGGCTGAGTTACAATCGTACATGGAAGACCTGGAGGACGAATACCAATCTGCACCTACTGAAGATGCTGGTGGGGAGACTGGTGAAACAAATCCGGTTCCCTATGATGACATGGGTGAAGGGAACCTTATTGATGATTCCGCTATACCCGAAAGTGTTTACAGATCTAAGTTCGCTCAGCCTCAGAGCACAGAGGGTAGCCTCTCTATAGGACAAGGTCCAAACTCCGTCCTCATCACCATCACTGAAGCAGGGGGAGATCCAAAAGCTAAGAACGAGAAAAATATTCCGGATCTTCCCCCGCGGATTAATAAACCTCCGACTGATCCCGGACCAAGTAGGCCAATGATCGACGGTCACACCGTTGGGGTCAAGCCAACGTCCAAGGAGTACTACAGAGAAGTTTTGACGATTTTGATTAACATGGTGATGGAACAAATCGATGAGGCTCTCGAAGCCAAAATGCATATCGCTCTAGGAGTAAGTAGAGAATATTGCCGAGATTCAACAGAGCATGGACTCGGAAATCAACTGCATTGAGCAACTAAGATCTGAGTACCTAAGACTCACCTCCCACTACGAGGGACAGGAAGCTGTGTGGGGGAGGAAAAAATCCAGAAGTGCATAAGAGGTTGTTCAACAGCTCAAAGACACCGGAGTACCACGTGTTGCTGGCATACAAATAGGAGAACCTCGACTAGACAACAAAGGAAACCGGATCTATGATACGCCGATCGAAAATATTGGCATAGCCAAGGTAATCCTGAAGAATAATCTGACTCCATCACAGATAAATCCATCATTCGGTTGGAAAAAACATTGGAGTAGCGAGAGATCACCACATCCTTTCTGGAAGTCTTGAGTCAAAATCCAACCACTGTCACACAGATGTGGACATGTTGGAAGAAGACGCACCCCCTCGGGATTAACAACGCCTGATTCGATCACCGCACTGATCCCCGAGAGGGACATTCAGGAACAGAGTAGCGTGAACTTGGAGAAATGTGATACCTGTGAAATTGGAGGATGCATCCCGAGGTCAGGTTCCTCCACTTCCACCTACAACACGGTGGTACACTGTAGCTGAGAGAGAAAAAAGTCTGGCAATAGTGGAGGCCAGAGAAAATCATCGGCGCAAGGAAGAGCGTGACATGGAACAAATGCCTCCTCCTCGGCGGCCAAGTTGGCCCGCAGAAAACCGTCGTAGAGACGAGAATCGGACAGAGGGGTACACATTGTTGAGTGCTCTTTGGCGAGTGGTTTATGTGCTTCTAAAGTTCATGCCTAACGTATTGGATACAATGTAAGTTTGTGCTCATGTTTAGGCTCCATTTGAAATCTTTTTTTTCGCCCAGGTTGATTCGCCGGAGCTGAGTGAGATCGTCTTCGATGTCGATCCTCAGATTCAGTGGGAAGGCTCCCCCTGTTTAATTTATTGAGCTTGGTGAGGCATATCTTAGATCTACAACTCCAAATGTGTTCTTCGGCTTAGGCAGTTTGTTTTCAAGAAATTTGTTTGCTATGTGTGTGTTTAGTGGCTTTCTCCTTTAGAGCAAGTACAATAAGATTACATCAACTTAAATAGTTTATTTATGCTGAGTTGGAGGAGAGAGGAGGAGAGAAGAAGAGTAGGCTCTCATGCAAGAGCTAGCTATAGCATGTGCTGCTAGACACTTTGTTAAAGTGAATGGTGGCTAAGTATTGATAAAATTATAAATTTCTATTGTACATGTTGGCTACTGAGTTGACTATAGATGACATATCGCTATCTTATATATAGCCAACTCTGTTTCTCAGAGCACGAGTCCGCATGAGTTTGGTAGCAACTTTATTTTTGTGTTAATGAAAACTCGGGTCCTTCAGGGTCCTCTTTGTGTTAAAATGCCTGGTCTCGGCCATCTTCCGTGGTTTCCCCTGGTCATATGGGCAAGTATTACTACCTTTGTTCCATATAACTGTCATATATTTGTCTAGATCTGTATATATCTATAATCTAAAACACGTTTAACATTTCCGTATCTAGACAATTTTGCTTGACAATTAATATGAAATGGAGAGTAGCTATCATGTCACGACGTAGAAAGTGGGAATTTGACGAGATCCTACCTGACACTCTTATCACGACGTGTGTTACACCTTTACGTACGTGTCAATATCGCCTCACACGGTTGTTCACATGGAAAATATGTATGAATGCTCTATCGAAACAAAATGGTGTCGCTGTAGGCTATGAGAAAAGGACATTAGGCAATCAATTAGGTGGATGATATAGGCGCACAGGTCGAAACTACCGGAGCTAGGAACCCCAATTTTCTAGCACAGTAGTCTGGACTCCAAGACCAAGACCCGACGTGAAACTCTTGCCTGCCTAATTAGTACAGTACTAGCCACAAGCTGTGTCCATGTTTCCGAGTAAGGACAGGGACACTGATGTACCAACAGACATGCTACGTGCCTTGCATGGTTCCTAATCACACACCAAAAAGCCGTAGCTTGCTTTTCAAGGTCATGTATATAGGTTTCCCTCGTGCCGCACGCTCCCTTAGAGGCGACAGTAGTATATGTGTGTGTACACGCAGCAAGCCATAGCAAAACAATGAGGACAAAACAGAAGCCAATGTCACACCCTTTTTAGTGAAGTTGTTATCATGAAAAGTTGTCATGATATCATGCTCGTGGTCCTAAAACAACCACCTTGCAAAATTAAATTATGTATAGCAAGCCTTGCTTCTCTTAAGAAATAAGAAGACGATTATCGTGCCATATCAAGATTTCGGAACTTTTACCTTACATGAAAAGGATTCCAGCACTTAGGTGCAATTAGGTTCAACCACATAGATGCAGGACTTCAAATTGTTTTATAAGGGGCCCGCAAGAAAACGTTTTTTAAGGGAGGGTGCAGCGAGCGCGACGTAATGGAGCCCGAGCTGCACTGAGCTCGTTTTGGGGCTCTTGAAATATTTCAATTCAAATGTTTCAAAATATTCAGAAATAAATATTAGCATGTAGCCAATCATGTGATCTAGTGTTGTGAACATTTTTAGCTCAATTGTTTTTGTATTTTAGGCTCGGCAAAAATGAAAAAAAATATGAGTTTTTGTCCTTGATGAACAGTACCACATAGTGCACTAGCGTGGACATTTTGTCTTTTTCGCAATTTTATGATTTTTATGAGTCTAAAATATAGAGTATTTTGATCTGAAAATAGACATGACAATAGATCACACAGTTATCTATGTGTAGGTATTTTTTTCAAATTTTTGAAAATTTTGAATTCAAATTTTTGCAGTTGTGTACGGTAAAAAATCCGGGCTCACTTAGCCCGGGCTTTGTGCTAATGTAGTTCCTTCGTAAGAAATGGCGTCAATGATAAACGGGCCACCGTTTTAGCATTTTATGGGCTGATCCCTGCACCGGATGAGTACTGTCAAGGATTCCCAGTCCCAGCCCAACTAAGTTAACTTCTCGCAAAAAAAAAGTTTGTTTGGTCCGTCCCATCATCAATAAAGATATTATTACTCCCTCCGTTCTGAAATAACTAACGAAGGGACAAGGGAGTAATAAACTTTGTTACCAACAAATCAATGTTAAAGAAAGGTCCACAAGATAAGACACACGAGATTCGGGTAGGAGCAGCAAGTCGGCAATGATGCCCGCTGATCTGCTGTACGGTGCATGTATATCAAGCTGCGGTGTGGATTTTTTCGGTACGGTGTGCAACTTCTCCTCTGATGGTAGTCGTTGAAGCCAGAGCTACCTCTTCCTCGACGCGTTTCGGGTCAACCGGGCCGACATGGGGTTCCAACATGTATTGTGGCGAGGCCCTGCCGTTGGTCATTGAAGGCGAAGTCAGAGTCAGTGGATGTAACACCCCAGCATTTTGGGATAAATGCGGAGTAGAATTAAGGATTGTGCATTGCATTCATGCATCGAAAAGCGTGGGTAGCAAAACTGTAAAACACAAAGTGTCGAGATTTCGACATGACCTTTGTTGATTACTTTGTTTTTGGGGAAGCAATTCAATTTTGAATATTTGAATAATATATTGAATTCAAAAAAAATGAAATTGAATTATGAATAATCAAGAAATTTCATAATTGGAATACAATCATGAATCAATAATGTTTTCTTTATTACATAAATAGGAATACAAATATAAACTTATTACAATAATGTTTACATAACATTTTACAACAAATGGAAATAGGAAAAACATAGTTGAATACAATAAGTGAAATGTAGCTTTGTTACAATAACAATATTACAAATGATAAAGGAATTAGAAAATAATAATCTTTATTACTCATTAATAAAATTACATTGTATCTAGATGATGAATAAAAAGGGAAATTAGAAGAAGGAAACTGAAAAGAAAATTACAAAAAAAAAGGAAAATGTTAAACTAAAACTTATCTAATGTTTCGTATATTCAATATCTTCTATTATTTATCTTCTAATCCCTACAGAAAAAAACAAAAGAAACAAAGAAAATAAACCAGAAAAAGAATGTTTTTGTTAAATGTATACTCTCAGATAAGCATATAGTTGCTACGCTAAGATCATCATCGAGTTTAATTAAGGGGCCATATTAGAATATGTTCTTATCAGGATAGTTTGCTTTAGATTGTGCATCATTAGCTTAGGGGAAATTTCATCATTTATAGTAAAAGAATTACTTGCAATTAATAGGGAAATCGAAATCAGGAAAATCATAATTTTACTCGATCTCATCCACAAGAAAAGATGTAAAACCGTTGAAACTTGATCCCCCAGGTCCCACAGACAAGCAACACAAACAACATGCATGGCATGTGGTGTTATCATCACCACAGATCTAGTATAAGAATACAAGAGTGAAGCAACCAACCAACAACTAGACAAACATCATGCATACATCTCCATTTTTGTTCATCACACCACCACCAAGGTTTCAAGAGCAACACTTGTTCTTGCTAGTTCAACACCAAACCATCAGCTAGTTGCAAGAGCTACCAATAAGAACACCTATGTACCCATCATCTATTTGAACCACAAGAATAATTCCATCTCTAGCTAGATCATAGGAACTATACCAAGATAGCTAGGAGGAGCAGGCTATGGCCCAAGAAGGAAATTTATTCAGGATCAAGAAGGAAAGTTTGAGAATATATCTAGCTTACCACAAGAACAAGGAACAAGCTACACAAGGCTCAAGGTAGAGAAATAAGAGTGATGGTTGATCCGGTGCATATCATATATGTTCTTATCAGTTTTGGCAAGAAAAAATAATTAACAAAGAAGAGAGGGAAAGGGGGTTTCTCTCAGTATTACATAGAAGTGCTATGCGAAAACATCATAGAGAAATTAAAGATTTAATACTAGCATCTGTCCTTATAAAGAAATATGTGCCTCAGTCTTCGCATCACTAGCAGGGCTTAGAAGCAAGAAAAACGTCTGTTCGTATCAAACATCAAAGCCTCATGCTCATGCATCATTGGCAGCCACATCTTAATTTCTAACTAGCTAATCAAGCAGCTAATGCAATATATGTGAGTTCACCAACTGTGCACACTCCATAAGGAGGCACCACAGTGGCAAACACATGAGCAACAACCACTAGATCAAACTAGGATTATTAGAAAAGAACATGTAAACATGAGAAAATCAATTTTACAAGTAAATCCAAATAAAATATTAATTATTTTCCTAGTCATTCATCTAGGAATCATTCTAATTCTAACATCATATTACCCAGTACATACTCCAGATCGTAACTTAGCCAAGAGTTCAGTAAATCAAGGTATGGAATACCATACATCCCAACCAAACAATTAGCCACTAGGCCAAGCACAAAGTAAGAACTTAAGCCAACTCATTTCCATATAAGCATATATATCAAGAAATTAGGAAATATCAATCATATCCATCTTTACAAATAGCTGCAAATTCCAAAATGCCAGGGATGAATAAATCATCCAATCATAGACATGATTTCATAAATGACTCATATACTGACACTACTGTAGCTACACAAACACATGTGTTGACTGTTGTGGATGGGTTACTCATCCAAATTGAGGTGTCACACCACAACCCAAAACCAACAGACCACTCCACATCTTAAGCTCATAACAATCCATTGGCTCAGAGGCGACACCACAAATCACATAGCATAGTCATCGGCTCGATGACCGGTCACAGGAGGGGACTCACTGTTCCCATATGAGGGAGTAGCCAAGAGCCGACACCGAGCTTTTCATCCAGCATCATCCCACCAGCGTCGGAATCGAAAGAGTGAATGTCGGGGTTGCGTAGTCGTAGGATTGTCCTACCGTTGTCGAAGTCGAGGTAGCCACAACCATACTACCAGGCTTGTTCGTTTGCGGTACCAAAGTTCCCGGGCGAGTGCATCGCGGTAACTAAGTTTCCTAAAATTGCTGCGTTTTGAAAAGTTGGGCCGCCAACTACCAAGAGGGGCCATTTCAAGGCAAAATCATCTCACCCCTAACAAATCCAAAGATTCCGTGAAACTGCCCCGTGAAGTAGACGGTCAGGACCCTCATGTCAGTAATATGTTCGTGACGCGAGCGCCAACGCGGCAACCACGTAGGCAAAACGAGGGACTAAAGGGGCTTGGTGCGTTGACCAAATTCACAAATCCACTCCCTCCTTTCGCATGAACCCTAGCACCGGCGGCGTCGAAATCCCCCTCCAACTAGAATGATCCCTTTGGGCATTTGACTTACGGCGCCAAGTTGCGGCGCCTACTCGCTGATCCCGAGATCCAATGCCGAATGCCGTGCCAGCCGTTGCAACGCTCTAGCCCGCCTCTACCGCCAACGAGCTGAGCATCGCGAAGGATGGCAGGTCCTATTGCCGAGGAATAAGTACTTCTGGCTAATTGCGGGTGAGCTACTCTTCTCTTTGCTATTCGCACTATCTATAACTGCTAGCTGGCTATTGGCATTACAGAGATAGATCGAACCTAGAATTGTTTGCTAGCACAACGCTAACAAACAATTCTTATCTTTTGTCCCCAATTTTCTATTAAGTAGGATCTCCGTTGAACCCAAATACACGGTTGCGATCACTCTCTGTGGCTACCACACTAAATTAGTAGATGGGAAGAGCATGTCAAATCAATCTCACAGTCTGAAGATTGAAGTAGCGCCTGCACAGTTATGCACTATCCCTGGTATGGTTGCTCTTGTGCCTGAACGTGCTGAAATAGGGTCAGAGCAGACTGCACAGTTCAGCTTCATGGATGAACAAGGCTTCATGGTTCCTATAGCGTGTGACAGTCAGCTAATTGGTTTGATGAAACAGTTTGGGGGCTTCGTGTGGTTATGCTGACTTGTAAAATACTAGATGTGGAAGCTCCTGCTACTGGGAGTCACCCAGCTATTATTGGACAGGGTGGTCTAACTCGAACCCCTGCTGCTGTTGAGCAAAATGTGGTTCCTCGTCCGTGCCATGCTCCTGTCAAGCAACATCCTCGTAGGAGTCCCCGTATTGCCGTTGTGCAAAACTCTGCTATGGAATCTGCTGGTACTGGTCGTCCCCGTGGTGTTGCTGCTCTGGCTGCTGCTGACCTAATCCATGCCGCTGTTGAGCAAACTAAGGCATTCGGAGGCCACCCCGCTGTTGTTGCCAGGACCGCTGCCTTGTCTGCTGCCCCTCCTCGAAACCGTGCTCAAGTTGTGCGAAACTCTTCTCTGGAATCTGCTGGTACTAGTCGTCCCCGTGGTGTTGTTGCTCCTGCTTTTGCTGACCCAATCCATGCCATCGTTGAGAAAACTAAGGCTTCCGGAGGCTGCCCCACTGTGGTTGTCAAGACCGCTGCCTTGTCTACTGCTCCTCCTCGAAATCGTGCTCAAGTTGTGCGAACCCCTGCTCTGGAATCTGCTGGTACTGGTTGTCCCCGTGTTGTTGTTGATCTAGAATCTGCTGGTACTGTTTACCTAATCCCTACCGCTGTTGAGCAAACTAAGGCTTCCAGAGGCTGTCCCACTGTTGTTGCCAAGACTACAGCCTTGCGTCCTCGAACTTGTGCTCAGGTTCAGCGAGCTGCTGGTCTGGAGCTAGCTCATGGTCTGGACTCTGCTAGCACTCGAAACACTGCTGTTGTGGAAACTGCTCATGATCGTTGATGTGGCATGTCACCAGCTGCTCCTGTTGTGGCTGCCCTTAGTCGTGGCCCTGCATGTCCACCAGGTATTGTAGCTCCTATCGCTAAGGGCCCTCGCCTTGCTCCTGGTCCTGGTACTTCCACCGAGGTTGCTCCAGCTAACGATGATGTTGGTGATGGCGACGGTGGCATTGTGGCTTGGTCTGATGGTGCCGCTCCACCTGTCGAACCTCTCGGAGGTTTCTATCCTACAGAACCTGATGATGGTAAAGTAATCGTTCGTATCGGTGTCGAGGAGTATACTGCAAAATTAGATGATGGCACCGAAAAATTCTATGAGGATTTTTATGTAATCCTTGGCAGATACGATCCTAAAGTGGTACACTTATCTGACCTGATGGAATCGTTATGTGTGAAGGTGCTGTGGGGGTCCTCCCAGGTAGCACGTTTGGTATATTTTGGTTTCAGGAGCAAAAAGGCTATAGAACTGAAAGATACCAGTGATTTAGTCATACCGTTTACAAGGAAACATTATAGAGGTGAGGTGTACATCCACTTGATAGTGCAAATGGTTGGAGAGGAAGTGGATTTCGACAATAGAGATGATGGACTTGTAGAAGGCATACGTGACATGATCCATGGCATCACTAGGGATTGTGCGACTGAGGGTAGCTTCGAACAGAGGAGAGTCTTACAGAGGAGCGTCATAAAGAGGAGCAGGAAGAGCATCCCTAGAAAGGGCACCCCGAATAAGAACATCACCAAGGAGACCATGCCAGAGAAGAGGATGCCCAAGAGTCGCACGAAAAAAGGCACCACGCCGCAGAGTACACCCCTGAGATCCAGTTAAAATGCCACACCGAACGGTAGCAGCAAATACGCTAAGAGGGCTAGCACGGTGGTGAACACTTCCTGGAGTGGTAGCAAAAAGGAGAAGATGGCCAGCACGGAGGCTACCACACCCAGTGGTAGGAGAAAAAAAATGCTAATTTGGAGAGAAACATGCCGCTGAGGTTAGGCAATAATGCCAGCATGAAGGAGAACATGCCCAATAGTAGCAGCAAAAGGGCTAATTCGAAGAAGAACACGCCGCAGAGGTTAGGCAATAATGCCAACACCCTGGAGCCAACACCCAAGAGCGGCATCAAAAGACCTAGTTCGATAGGGAATGGAACGCAGATGTCAAGCCCTACTGATACCATCAGGAAAGATTACATCAGGAAGGAGGATGTACACAAGAAGAGAAAGAGGGTTCTGTATAGTCAAGATGAAATTGATTCTGACTGCTGTTTGTCTACTGAAGTATCAGGGATGCGTGCAAACGTAGGACCACCCCATGTGGTTGCAGCAGAACCAATCGAGTGTCTTGGAGAAAACAGAGTTGCCGGTGATGTAGATTGGGGGAATGTTCCGGTCCATCCGGGTGGAGATGATGGTGCAGCCCCACCCATGGGAGTCAATATGATGTGTGTACTACTAGGCATTAGAGACAATGGCCATGATTCTGAATCAGATGAAGAAGAAGGCAATGTAGAGGATCAAAAATCTGGTGATGATGAAATAGACGAGGAACTCAACGATGAGGCTGGCATTCCAGTCGATGATTTGGGTGTTAAAGTAGAAGAAATGAAACATGACCATGCGTATCCTATAATTTTGGTTGGCACCAAGTTCAGGAGCATGCCTGAGTTCAGGATGTCATTCCAGCATTTTTGTATCAAGGGGGAGTTTGACGTTCATCGACTGAAGAACACTGCCCAGAGGTATGAGGCCATTTGCAAGTTAATGTGGATGAATGGACGGGTCGAGGTACATTATCCATGGAGGATCACAGCAAGAGCCTTACCTACATCGAAGGCAATTAGGGTACTGGGGCAATGAATGCAGCAAACCATTAGAACTTTCTTTCTTTCCATTCTACAACTACAATTGCTGTGCGAGATCTTTCTGGCAACTAGTCGACTCCGCTTATCTTTTAAATGAATCTGTGTTGCAGGTGAACAAAATGGGCCCTCCACACATGTGTCCGACTGGCAGCAAACTGAAATCCTCAATGGCTGATACGGAGTGGGTGGCTATACAAGCTATGTCCATACTAAAGGATAACCCTAAGGAGACCACGAAGAATATTCAGACTAGCCTCGGTTCTAAATACAACATTGTCCTACTGTATTACACGGTTTGGAAAGGTAAAGAGAAACCTCTGAGGGTCTTGCACGGGGATTGGACCAATAGCTTCAGGATGCTGTACAACTGCAAGGAGGAGGTACAAGCAAGGTGTCCAGGCAGTGTTGTGGAGATTGACACCGAATTAGTACGTGGTAAAATATATTTCAAAAGATTTTTCATGGCGCTTAAACCTTGCATCCAGGGATTCAAGTGTTGGGTCCGCAGCATAGAAAACAAAAAATTTCCTATGATGAGAACTATACGCCAAGATCTATCTACTAGATACAGAGCAACGGGTGGACATACATCCATGGAGAACTTACCCTCGAAGACAACAAGCTTTGTTAACGAGTAGGAACTCGTGGTTGATGTAGTCGTACACTTGTCGATCTCAAGATCGTGAGGAAGTCCTAAGCGCAACTCAGCAGCATCCGCACTTTTCACACGTTCAAGCCACATGACAACCTCCACCTCCTCGCTCCAGTGATCCAGCGGAAGCAGCAACTCCTTCCAAACGAAATGCCACCGGAAACATGTATCTCGCTAATCCGAGACCATAGGGGAATAATTCTAGAGGGGGAGAGAGATCCTTCACAAGGAGGTGTGAGCATGAAGGAGGGAATGGGTGGCCTTTTATAGGAGGAGGGGGGTGCCCCCTCTCTCCATGGCCGGCGCATGGGGGGGTGACCACTCACCTCCCCATTAATGTGGTGGTAACCCCTCCACATTAAAATGCCTCTTCACATTCCCTTTTAAAGTCTCCACTTTAAATGCATTAAATTTCTCCAAATTTAATGCTCTCTCATTTAATAAAACTCTTTTATTAAATTTATTCAGAATTTTTCACATATAGCCCCTTGCAATATTTCAATATCACATGCAGAACCACCTTCTGCAATTTCACCCGAAACAATTTCCGGTTTCTATTGAAACAATTCCTGCGCTTTGCAATTCTTTCGTATGAAACATATGTGCTCCAAAATGGTGTCTGGTAACTCTTAAGTGTGCCACCCTACGGTCCGCGAATAATGCAGACATGATCGAGACCCTTCTCCGATCAATAATCAACAGTGGGACCTGGAGATCCGTACTGACTCCTACACATTCAACGATGACTCCTGTGATCGTGAGAACCTTTAACGCTTGTAACTAAATTCCTTTGTCTCTCGATATATTACATGTCCGAGATTCGATCATCGGTATCTCCATACCTAGTTTGATCTCGTTAGCGACATGCACTCTTTTCTCGTTCCCGTGATATAACATTCTAGTGATCACATCACTTGCTTGCAAGCTATCCTAATGTGATATCACCGAGAGGGCCCAGAGTATATCTATCCGTCATCTGGATTAACAAATACCACTCTTGATCCATGAGCCTCAACATAACACCTTCGTAGTACTGAACCCATCTTTATAGTCACCCTGTTACGGTGTGACGTTTGATGTTATCAAGATACTCTTCCGGTGTTAGCAATTAATATGATCTCATGGTCTAAGGATAAAGATTACTTCGTATGATGTTATAGCAATATAAACATAATGAATTGATCGTAATGCTATACTTCGGATGAATGTTCATCACATCATTTCACAAATGCTGTGACCTTGTTATTAACAACATCCAATGTCCATGATCAGGAAACCTTGATCATCTTGTTAATCAACAAGCTAGTCTATAAGAGAGGCATAACTAGGAACCCTTTTTGTTTATTAAACACACATGTATTGATGTTTCCTATCAATACAATTATAGCATGCAAAATAAACATCTATCATATACAAGGAATACATAATAACAATTTTATTATTGCCTCTCAGGGCATATTTCCTTCAGTCTCCCACTTGCACTAGAGACAATAATCTAGTTTATATAGTGATAAATCTAACACCCATGGAGTTCTGGTGTTGATCATGTTTTGCCCTAGGGAGTACTTTAGTCAACGGATCTGCTACATTCAGGTCCGTGTGCACTTTATAAATCTTTATATCTCCATCCTTGACATGCTCGCGGATGGAGTGAAACCGGCGCTTAATATGCTTGGAATTCTTGTGAGACCTTGGTTCCTTTGCGTTGGCTATGGATCCATTGTTTTCACAATAGATCACCATCGGATCCAACGCACTGGGAACCACACCCAGTTCCGTAATGAACTTTTTCATCCAAGCGCCTCGGCGCTTACAGCAGCAACATATTCCGCCTCCGTTGTTGATCCAGCCACCACAGGTTGTTTGGAACTCCTCCAACTAACTGCTGCTCCGTTCAAGAGAAATACGTATCCGGATTGGGACTTAGAGTCATCTGGATCGGTGTCAAAACTAGCATCGACATAACACTTAGCGACTAGCTCTTCTTCACCTCCGTATATGAGAAACATATCCTTAGTTCTTCTCAAGTACTTGAGAATGTTCTTTACCGCTATCCAGTGTTCCGAACCTGGATCAGATTGGTACCTACTAGTCAAACTAATAGCATGTGCCACATCCGGTCTTGTACATAGCATGGCATACATAATAGAGCCTATGGCTGAGGCATAGGGGATCTTATCCATTATCTCTCTTTCTTCCGCGTGGCAGGACTTTGAGTCTTACTCAATGTCTTGCCTTGCAACATAGGTAAGTACCCCTTCTTACTTCTGTCCATATTAAACTTCTTTAATATCTTATCAAGGTATGTACTCTGCGATAGCCCAATTAGGCGTCTTAATCTATCTCTATAGATTTTAATGCCTAATATATATGAAGCTTCAACAAGGTCCTTCATCGAAAATTTGCTGTTTAGATAACTTTTAACACTATTTAAAAGATCTATATCATTCCCAATCAATAATATGTCATCCACATATAATATCAGAAATGCCACATTGCTCCCACTCACTTTCTTGTAAATACAAGCCTCTCCATAAGTTTGGACAAATCCAAACTCTTTGATCACCTCATCAAAGCGGAGATTCAACTCCGGGATGCTTGCTTCAGTCCATAGATGGATCGCTGAAGTTTGCACACCTTATCAGCATCCTTAGGATCGACAAAACCCTTAGGTTGTATCATATACAACTCTTCTTCAATATTACCATTGAGGAACGCAGTTTTGACATCCATCTGCCATATTTCATAATCGAAATATGCCGCAATTGCTAACATAATCCTAACCGACTTAAGCATCTCTACGGGAGAGAATGTCTCATCGTAGTCAACTCCTTGAATTTGTCGAAACCCCTTTGCGACAAGTCGAGCCTTATGGATGATTACATTACCATCAGCATCAGTTTTTCTTTTGAAAATCCATTTATTCTCAACGTCCTTTCGATCGTGAGGTAAGTCCACCAAGGTCCAAACCTGGTTTTCGTACATGGATTCCATCTCGGATTTCATGGCTTCTAGCCATTTGTTGGAATCAGGGCTCATCATCGCTTCTTCATACGTCGCAGGGTCATCTATTTCATCAATCATGAAATTCATAACAGGATTGCCGTACAGTTCGGTAGTGTCCTATTTTGGAGTTTCATGATCAATATCATTAGCTCTCTCTTCATTAGGTGAAGTCAACTCCGAAACAACTTCTAGAGCTGCGCTACTCGCCATTTCATGAAGAGAAGGTTCAATAACCTCTTCGAGTTCTACCTTCCGACTACTCACACCTTTCATGAAACTCCTTCTCAAGAAAGGATCCATTCTTGGCAACAAAGACCTTGCCCTCGGATCTGTGATAGAAGGTATACCCAATCGTTTCCTTAGGGTATCCTATGAAGACGCATTTTTCCGCTTTGGGTTCGAGTTTATCCGGTTGAAGTTTCTTCACATAAACATCGCATCCCCAAACTTTAAGAAATGACATCTTAGGTTTGTTTCCAAACCATAATTCAAACGGTGTCTTTTCAAAGGATTTAGATGGTGCCCTATTTAAAGTGAATGCAGCGGTTTCCAGTGCATAACCCCAAAATGACAGTGACAAGTCAGTCAGAGACATCATAGATCGAACCATATCCAATAAAGTACGATTACGACGTTCTGACACACCATTACGTTGTGGTGTTCCGGTAGGCGTGAGTTGTGAAACTATTCCACAGTCTTTCATATGTGTGCTAAACTCGTAACTAAGATACTCTCATCCACGGTCGGACCACAGAAATTTGATCTTTCTGTTACGATGATTTTCCACTTCATTCTGAAATTCTTTGAACCTTCCAAAGGTTTCAGACTTATGTTTCATCAAATAGATATACCCGTATCTACTCAAATCATCCGTGAAAGTAACAAAATAACGATATCCACCTCGCGCCGACACACTCATTGGTCCACACACATCAGTATGTATGATTTCCAATAAATCTGTCGCCCGTTCCATTGAACCGGAAAACGGCGTTCTAGTCATCTTGCCCATAAGGTATGGCTCACATGTATCAAATGATTCAAAATCAAGTGATTCCAAAAGTCCATCAGAATGGAGTTTCTTCATGCATTTAACGCCAATATGACCTAGACGGTAGTGCCACATATATGTAGATATATCATTATCAAGTTTAATCCTTTTAGCATCAACATTATGAATATGCGTAATACTACTATCGAGATCCAACAGAAATAAACCATTCAACACAGGTGCATGACCATAAAAGATATTACTCATATAAATCGAACAACCATTGTTTTCAGACTTAAACGAATAACCACTTTGCATCAAACACGATCCGGATACAATGTTCATGCTCAGTGCAGGCACCAAATAACAATTATTCAGGTTTATAACTAATCCCGACGGCATATGGAGAGGCAGCGTTCCGACGATGATCACATCAACTCTTGATCCATTGCCGACCCGCATCGTGACCTCATCCCTTGCTAGTTGTCGCTTGTTTCGCAGCCCCTGAACCGAGTTACGTATATTAGAAACCGGTCCCGTATCAAATACCCAGGTGCTACTGCGAGTACTAGTCAAGTACACATCAATAACATGTATATCACATATACCTTTGTTTGCCTTGCCGGCCTTCTTGTCCACAAAATACTTGGGGCGATTATGCGGCCCCTTGCAATAGTAGCACTTTTCGGTGTCGGACTTAGGGCCAGCTCGGGGTTTCTTTTCAGGCTGATTTGCCGCCCTTCTTTCCCTTCTGCTTGCCTTTCTTGTCCTTCTTGAAACCGGTGGTCTTATTGATCATCAACACTTGATGTTCTTTCCTAATCTCCACTTCTGCAGTCTTAAGCATTGACAGAAGCTCAGGAAGAGACTTCTTCATGCCCTGCATATTATAGTTCATCACGAAGCTCTTGTAGCTAGGTGGCAGAGATTGGAGAACATGATGTATGCCTAAGTCAATGGGAATCGTTATTCCCAAGGACACAAGCTTATTGGTGTACCCAGACATTTTGAGTACGTGCTCACTAACGGAGCTGTTCTCTTCCATCATGCAGCTAAAGAACTTTTCAGAAGCATTATAACTCTCTCTGACATGGGTATCGAAAATCATTTTCAATTCTCCCATGGTATCAAAGGCATTGCCATTTTCAAGCGTTTTGAAGTTCGCTCTAGCCCATACAGTATGCCGCAATGAACTAAGTTGTGGTCCTCCTGACGAGTTATATAGACGTTCTTTTACTCGTCAGGGGCATCAGGAGCTGGTGGGGGCCTAGCGGCGCCTCTAGTACATATTGCTTTTGTGCAGCAGTGAGGAGAATCCTCAAATTCATAGCCCAGTTGGTGAAGTTGCTACCATTCGCAGCAAGCTTCTCTTTCTCCATGAACACATTGAAATTAAAAGCAGGTGGTGCCATCTACAACAGAATTTGTAAAATATATTTAGACTAAGTTTATGATATATTGAGTTCAACCAATCCAAATTACTAATGAACTCCCACTCAAAAATGACATCCCTCGTGTCCTTTTGGTGATTACATGAACCAAATCCACTACACCAAGTCCGATCATCACGTGAGTCGGTGTAGCTTCAAAGGCGAGCATCTATATGGGCATCATATCAACTATATGACTCATGCTTAACCTTTCGGTCCGTGTTCCGAGGCCATGTTTGTACATGCTAGGCTCGTCAAGTAAGAACCTTAGTATTTGCGTGTGTAAAACTGTCTTACACCCGTTGTATGAAAGCATAGAGTCGAGAACACCCGATCATCACGTGATGCCTCAAAACACAATCCACAAAACGGTGCATACTTAAGGAAGAACACATCTTATCTTGATATCTAAATGAGGGATCATCTTATAATGCTACCAAAAGCACCAAACTAGCAATATAAGATGCTAATG
Organism: Avena insularis; assembly: GCA_023614405.1. Taxonomy (NCBI): domain Eukaryota; kingdom Viridiplantae; phylum Streptophyta; class Magnoliopsida; order Poales; family Poaceae; genus Avena; species Avena insularis. Next base: position 356,170,763 of record CM042692.1, on the reverse strand, counting down.
TGTGAAGTGAGGTGATATGGTCCATGCATTTGATCTCTATCATTTGCATCGTGGTATGATCTCTATCATTCCTTTGTTTGTAAGGCCAAGGTCTATGGAACTTACACGTTAAGTGAGTTGTAAGAGTATCTATCATACATCTACTTACAACAATACCATATCAAGACACTAGCCCAGCAACGATCTAAACTAGACGCCTCTAATTTATCAATTGCAAGTTTTACGTGGCTTACGGCTTTCGGAGATAGAACCGGTCTTACCTACGAACATGAACCACAACGAGGATAACCAAGTTATTAGCAACTCGTTGTAAATCAGATATTGACTATAGTAGGAGAGACAGACACCCGCTAGCCACTTATGCAAAACTAGTTGCATGTCAGTCGTGGAACCTGTCTCATGTACGATGACATGTAAGGTTGGTTCGGGCCGCTTCATCCCACTATGCCACCAATATCCAAAGTACATAGAAGATGCAATAACATGATCATCATCGCCCACATATAAACATATGTGTACTACCCGTGCAAAGCACCTACGCATAGATCAGGCTCGATACCTTTGTTGGGTCCATGACATAGAAAACAAAAAATTTCCTACGATGAGAACTATACGCCAAGATCTATCTACTAGATACAGAGCAACGGGTAGACATACATCCATGGAGAACTTAACCTCGAAGACAACGAGCTTTGTTAACGAGTAGGAACTCGTGGTTGATGTAGTCGTACACTTGCCGATCTCAAGATCGTGAGGAAGTCCGAGCGCCGCAACTCAGCAGCGCATCCGCTTTGCACGCGTTCAAGCCACGGACAACCTCCACCTCCTCGCTCCAGCGATCCAGCGAAGCAGCAACTCCTTCCGCATTTAAATGCCACTGGAACATGTATCTCGCTAACCCGAGACCATGGGGAATAATTCTAGAGGGGAGAGATCCTTCACAAGGAGGTGTGAGGATGAAGGAGGGAATGGGTGGCCTTTTATAGGAGGAGGGGTGCCCCTCTCTCCATGGCGGCGCATGGGGGTGACCTCACCTCCCCATTCCTGTGGTGGGAACCCCTCCACATTAAAATGCCTCTTCACATTCCCTTTTAAAGTCTCCACTTTAAATGCATTAAATTTCTCCAAATTTAATGCTCTCTCATTTAATAAAACTCTTTTATTAAATTTATTCAGAATTTTGTTAATTACTTTAATTAACAAACATTCACATATGGCCCCTTGCAATATTTCAATATCACATGCAGAACCACCTTCTGCAATTTCACCCGAAACAATTTCCGGTTTCTATTGAAACAATTCCTGCGCTTTGCAATTCTTTCGTATGAAACATATGTGCTCCAAAATGGTGTCTGGTAACTCTTAAGTGTGCCACCCTACGGTCCGCGAATAATGCAGACATGATCGAGACCCTTCTCCGATCAATAATCAACAGTGGGACCTGGAGATCCGTACTGACTCCTACACATTCAACGATGACTCCTGTGATCGTGAGAACCTTTAACGCTTGTAACTAAATTCCTTTGTCTCTCGATATATTACATGTCCGAGATTCGATCATCGGTATCGCCATACCTAGTTTGATCTTGTTACCGACATGCACTCTTTTCTTGTTCCCGTGATATAACGTTCTAGTGATCACATCACTTGCTTGCAAGCTATCCTAATGTGATATCACCGAGAGGGCCCAGAGTATATCTATCCGTCATCTAGATTGACAAATTCCACTCTTGATCCATGAGCCTCAACATAACACCTTCGTACTACTGAACCCATCTTTATAGTCACCCTGTTACGGTGTGATGTTTGATGTTATCAAGATACTCTTCAGGTGTTAGTAATTAACATGATCTCATGGTCTAAGGATAAAGATTACTTCGTATGATGTTATAGCAATATAAACATAATGACTTGATCGTAATGCTATACTTCGGATGAATGTTCATCACATCATTTCACAAATGTTGTGACCTTGTTATTAACAACATCCAATGTCCATGATCAGGAAACCTTGATCATCTTGTTAATCAACAAGCTAGTCTATAAGAGAGGCATAACTAGGAACCCTTTTTGTTTATTAAACACACATGTATTGATGTTTCCTATCAATACAATTATAGCATGCAAAATAAACATCTATCATATACAAGGAATACATAATAACAATTTTATTATTGCCTCTCAGGGCATATTTCCTTCATCAAGGACGAATGTAGGTCGTATCTGAGTGTAGACAACACTGTCCTAACTGGCAAATGGAAAAGCTACCTTCCATCTGCCACAACACTTGATGATCACAAATGGATGTTCCCAGTGGCATTCGGGCTGTTTGAAACAGAAATAGAGGAAAACTGGGTTTGGTTTATGAGGCAGCTTAGGAGATCAATAGGCCACATGGATCCATTGGCTATATCCACGGATGCACGCAAAGGGCTGACGAATGCAGTGAAGGAGGTGTTCCCGCTAGCTGAAAGTAGAGAATGCCATGCCCATATGATGCTCAACTTGTACTCACCCTACGCATGCAGCATATTTGTTACATGTTTCCTGCTGCTAGAGCTTACAAACCTAGTAGCAGCGAATATTTCATGAGCAAGATTTTTGCGGAAGCCCCTGAACTTCCAGAGTACTTAGCCGTCCATCATTCCCAGCTATGGAAGAGGAGTCAATTCAACCCTGACATCAAAGTCGGTTACATAAACAACAACCTTGCAGAATGCCTAAATAACTGGGTGAAGGACATAAAAGTGCATCATGTTCATATCTTGATGGACAACATACATGGTATGATCGTGAAGCTGTTAAATATAAGGAGAGAGATCGGTAGGAGACTTAGAGGACATATGCTACCGCCAGTTGTACAGCAACTCCACAAGAGAAGCCGAGGACTTGCTCAACTTAGGGTTCTCCCATCAACCAGCAACAGCTGTGAGGTGGTCGATATGTCCAAGAGTGGCAAAAGGGATGTTGTGAACATCCAGCTGCGAGAATGCAGCTGCCTAGAGTGGCAGCATACCGAGAAACCTTGCGACCACGCCTTGGCCTTCTTGGTGAAGTAAAGAACTCTACCACATTTGGATCAGTATTTGTCAGACTACTACTCTATGGAAAAGTTCAGAGCTTCGTACGCTGGATCCGTCGAGCCATGTACAGACCCATCTCAGTGGCCTCAAGTCCAACTGAGTTTCGATCTTTGCCAGCCAGTTACAAAAAGGGGCAGATGAAGACATCAGGTGAATAGGTTTAAGAATTTTCTCGAGAAGAAGGGTTCGGCTTTCTGTGCTAGCAAGAAGGGCAAAAACAGATGCAAGACTTGCCATCTTATAGGCCATAGAGCCGCGGGTTGTCCCCTTAATGCTCCCAAACCTAGGTATGAGATGGTACATTCAAAAAAAATGTTTATAGTCTGTAGATATAAGGTAGTAATCCTTGTACTGTTTTTTTACAGGAAGCGCAAGGTAAGAAACAAGACAACCGACTCAGTGATTTTGCTGCGGGAAGAAAACCAAAATGAGTGGAGTGATGATGCTGGAAAAGACTCTGGTGCCGATTGGCCTGACTTCCCTCGACCCAGAGATGCAGGGTACGTGAAGGTAAGAAAATTGACACCCAGGAAGAGAAAGAAGGAAGAAAATGAAGAAGCTAGTGGACGTGAAGGCAAGAGGAAGAAAGTTGGCACCCAAGCAGAGAAAGAAGGCTAGTAGTGTAGAAGCCTAATAATGTATTGAACTTGAACCTATATACGTAGTTCGGTTAAACTCTGGAGCTATGTGCGTGGAACTTGTCGGCGAAACAATCTGCCTCCTGTACTCGGAGTAAAATGTATCGCGACTTGAGGATTGGATACGACCGAGGCCACTAGTTGAATCCAAAATTGGGACTGTGCCACTACTATCTAAACAATCGCACCATCGAGACCGTGGTAGCTGAGTGGTTAAGGGGTCTCCAAAATCGATGGATGTTAGTGGCACGGACATGAATTATTTATAGGCACTTAATAAATACCTGCTATTGGCATTACACTTATGATAAGGTTCTGAGCTGAAAAACGAGTTCTAAGCTGGCTGCTACACTCCACGAAGCAGCAACTTATTTCAGCTGCTGGACAATGATATGGCAACATAAACTGCAAAGACAACAGATAATGCCCAGATAATGAGGAAATTGTTTCCACTATCTAGCCTAATCTTGAGTCTGTCTGTCTCACCACCTCCCTGCTCCTTCCTGCCCTTCACCTGGCGAAGCTCCCAGATCTCTCGCTCTAACGCACGAATCTCCTCTTTCTTGTCCCACACAGCATCACACAGATCCTGAACAAGCTCTATGAAAACCTGTCAGTGGCTTTTCAATCCACACAAACTTGTCACAGCCAGTTCCCCTCCCTTCCTGCGAAGTAGATCGAAGGATACAAAAAAGAATTACATTACGCTTTCCAGATCCGGGTTACCATTGTACCTATAGTAGGAACTTACCGCTCTAATGCCACAGTTGCTGAATTTTCCTGTAGTATTTTTGCCGGTCCATGAAATCCATCTCGGCATCTTCTCACTGCACAAACACAACATATCGGGGTAGTAATCGTAGGGCGCCCTCCGGTACCTGATGGGGGCACCCGCCTAACAGCGTTGAGCCAACCCTGATTCTGCCCGAGATGAACTGCATGAGTTGCGAGCCATGAGCGAGGGGAGCGAGGGCAGAGGAAAGAGGAGCCTTTGGATGTCAGAGTAGTGGCACGGTGAAGCGTGATTTATCCCCACTTAATAAATCGGGCAGAATCCTACCATCCACATTCACCTGACAGGTGGGGGACCTAGCGTGTCGACTTGTCAACCAAACCTCGCGCCTTCGAGGTTCAAAGGCCCTCTCGCGCTCGTTGGACGAAATGTTTTGGCACCTTGCCCATGTACATATCACTAGGAGGCCTTGCTCAGGAACCAGACACATCTGGCCCTGTCCCACACTCTTACTCCCTCGGAAATTGTCATGGCTCATGCCGTTAGATCCATCCGCTCCACCGCTCCCTGCCGCTCTCGCCGCGGCGGAGCCACCCCAAGATCCTACCACCGCAGTATCAAATGGCCATGGTTTCTTGAGCGGAGCAACGATGCTACGTCTCCAAGCTCGGCCCCTCCTACTGATGCCTACGCACTTCTATTCTTGTAGACAATTGTTGGGCCTCCAAGTGCAGATGTTTGTAGAACAGCAGCAAGTTTTCCCTTAAGTGGATCAGCCAAGGTTTATCGAACTCTAGGAGGAAGTGGTCAAAGTATTCCCTCTCAAGCAACCCTGCAATCAAGATACAAGAAGTCTCTTGTGTCCCCAACACACCCAATACACTTGTCAGGTGTATAGGTGCACTAGTTCGACGAACAGATAGTGAAATACAAGTGGTATGGATAATTATAAGTGGTAACGGTGATAGAAAATAGCTTGATGGCATGGAAAAGACTAAAGTAAAACTGAAATAAAGATAGAAGCAAGCAAACATGTAATAGATCTAATAGCAAACGGTGTTTCAGTGCTTAGAAACAAGGCCTAGGGATCATACTTTCACTAGTGAACACTCTCATATAAATATCTTCTCTTTATGATAATACTCTTAGCTACTCTCTGGTTGAACACTCTAATCGATGGTAGGGCTATAACAGCACACTTCAAAGTTCATCTTTCCCATCTAGAAAACCCCACACTATCACCTTGAGTACTAGATGAGTCCAATAAACACCACAATTTCATAAAGGCATCCAACTCCAACTATAACTCATAACAAGTATTTGTAATCTCTAGCCTAAGTGCCACCATGGTGTGCACGCTGTCACTTTCACACACATGGGGAGAGTAGAGATCTATTAAAGCACTTGAGTAGCAAGGTAGATCTATAGATTACAAGCTCATGATCTCAATAAGATCATGCATAGAGAGAGATGAACACATAGCTACCGGTAGAACCCTTAGCCTCGAGAGAGAACTACTCCCTCCTCATCATGGGAATCAGCAATGGTGATGGAGATGGTGGTGGAGATCGATGCAGATGGCTCCGGGGGCACTTCCTCGTCCCGACAGGGTGCCGGAACAGAGACTTTCTGTCCCTCGAATCTCCCCTTCGGTGGCGGCGGCGCTGCAGAACTTTTCATGGATTTCTGATAGATGATCTAGGGTTTCTGCCTCAGGAGGAATATATAGGCAAAGGAGGCAAGGTCGGTGGCCAGCCAGGGGGCCCACACCATGCCCTGGCGCGGCCTAGGGTTGCTCGCGCCAAGGGGGTGTGGCCACCCTGTGGCCCCTCTCCGACTCTCCTTCTGGCTCCGTGAGTCTTCCGGGAAAATAACAACTTTGTCTTTTGTCTCGTCCAATTCCAAGAATATTCATTTTCTGACTTCCTGGAACCAAAAACAGCAGAAAACAGGCAGCTGGCACTATGGCTCTTATTAATAGGTTAGTCCAAGAAATCATATGAGAAGTACTCCAAAGTTGGAACAAAACACAAGAAAGTAGATACAACCAAGCATGGAACATCAAAAATTATAGATACATTTCCAATGTATCAACATCCCCAAGCTTAACTCCTGCTCGTCCTTGAGTAGGTAAGTGATAAAAAGAAAGAATAATTTTTGAGGTGACATGCACCATCAAAGACTTGATCAAAGTATTTGCAAAACATTCAAAGCTAGGATCAAAGTACTTCAATCATAACATGAAAGACAAAGTTCTAGCAATAAGACAAAGAAACTATGATGCAACATGAAAAGTCACAAACAAAAGATTCATGAATAACAATGCTTTGCAAGACGTTTGTTTGTTTCACATAAAGAAAACATAGCATAATAGTATTCAGCTTGTCCCTCATAGAGTAGCAAATAAAATTGCATAGGTCACCTTCAAAGTTCATAAGAGTGACTAGATACAAATAGTTTAGAACAAGCAATATCAAAGCTATGCATCAATCAACAAGTCTTGGGACAATGCACAAAGAACTAAGAATGGCCACTATGCTCTCAAAGTAGGTGCATAAAGATAGAAGGTGGAGACTCCACATAAAAGTAAAAGAAAGGCCTTCATAGAAGGAAGTAGGGATTCAAGTTTCATAAAGAGCTTCGAAAAATTATGGTACTTATTAGCTTTCAGCTCTCATTGCCCCTATCATAAGCATCTTGAAGTGATTAAGGTTAAAGTGAACAAACTATGGTGTATATGCTTAACAAAGTATAAGTTGAGAATATCATGTCCCTTGAATACAAGGGCCGCTCCTCATGCTACTCAAGTTTAGTCACCGGTAAGTTCTTGTCATCGTAAGTACATGTGTATCATAGAGAACCGCCAACGGGGTACCCCTTGCCCGATGATACGAAAGAATCCCCATATCAAAATGACAAGGCAAGCAGACAACATGCATCTCAGCAATCTTCTTATTTACCATGGGAATATGGTGCTTTTTTCTCTCTTTCCTCTTTTCATAATCTTTTTTTTCTTTTTCTCCTTTTTCTCAATATAGGACTCTTTTTTTATAAGAAGAATGCTTCATAGACAGCTCATTATGGTTACGCTGTAGGTTTCCACCATGTCAGCATGGATTAGACCAGCGGCCCAAGCGTTTCTCGAACACATATACATAACTCCATGGACTTACAAGCTCCCCTTTCATTTCACACCGACGACATCCATATACAAAAGAGCATTATATCAACTAGGTACAAGTACCCGTGCAATGTTGAAAGCATTCCCCATGACGGCATGGTTCTGCTAATTCCCAACAAATAAGTGCAAGAATATACAACATAGACGACACAATGGTTCAAGTTTATTAAGGGCAAGAAAAGTGAAGTGTGCCATCAAGTTCGTGAGAGCTTTAATCACTAGTTTTCTCATAACAAGTTTAATTTGGAAGGTAAATAAAAACATGAATATACTTGGAATAGCTTAAGCTAGTAGGTAGGTATGGTGGACTCTTTGGAATAACTTGGTTTAGGGAGTTGGATGCATGAGTGGAACTCATACTTGGTTGTGGAGGCTAGCAAAAGACTGGGAGCGACACGACACACTAAGAGAGCAATAATGGCCATAATCATGCAGAGCGACAAAACATCATTGATAAAAGCATAAAGTGATACTACAATTTGAAAACTAAAGGATCATAAAGGCTATGGTGACTTGAGATAGTCATAACATGGTGTGAGCATGTGCCAAGTCAACCCAAATAAAGCATCGAAGGAGAATACCACTATACTATGCTTTAATATGCTAAAACAACGCATGATTCATCCAAGGCACATTAAGCAATCTCAATTGTTTATAACAAGTCATGCTAAAACAAAGAATACTAAGCATAAAGCCAAAACAATATCAAGCATGGCATGATAGAGCATAGGCCACCATCAAAAACGAGCTCTTTTTACCACATAAGCATGAACTTTCCTACTCTTTTCCAAACCAAACCAAACTATTTGCAAACCAATGTATGAAAGAGGGGGTCCAACCAATTTATTCAGAAAACTAAGCAAACCAAGCAAACGAAAAATCAAAACAAAAACGAAAAAGAAGACGCTCCAAGAACAACACAACTATGCATGAAACAATAAAAATGAAGCGTTTGGAAGAAACCTGGGATTTTTATTGATGAAGAAGGGGATGCCTTGGGCATACCCAAGCTTTGACGCTTGTACTTCTTGGATATTTTTTGGGGTGACACCCGTGGCATCCCCAAGCTTGAGCTTTAGTCCATCCTTCATCTTATTACTCATTCCTTCCATACACCTGTAAACTTTCCTTCATACAAAACTTCACACAATCTTTATTAGCAACATTAGTGCACTCAAGATAATAAGTGTTTAGGTTCATTTCTAACATCAATAAACTTCCATTAAAACACTAGCTACTGTATAACTTCCCTCAAAAAGCTCAATTCCCCAAAAGAACTCAAAAGGGAACCAACAAGAAGCAAATACAAATAATGGCAGAAATCTGTCAAAACAGACCAGCAGGTAAATACGAATTTTTTCAAAGACCTTCTGTTTCTCAAATCGAAAAGTGTTGAACTAAAGAAAGTTAGATAACAATATGGGGCAGAAGCACAAAAATTAACGCCTCAAAAGGACGTACCTAGATTTTACACGAAATTTTACGGTGAAGCACAGAAATCTGTTTCGGGACAGCAACTTTCCCAATCATTACTTCTCTCTCATTAGAGGTTACTCTTGGCACAAAAAGCAAATAAAAAGGATAAGGAGCGGTTATTACTGAGGTAATAACTTGCAAGACTCATCTAAAACTTTTGGGTTATCTCCCAATAAGTACTTTTCTTTAACGCCTTTAAGTTAGGGATGATAGTTTGAGAAGATGCTCACATTAGAAATATGAATTGAAGTAAAAGAGAGCATCAAGAAGCAAATTCAAAGCACATTTAAGTCTAACCCACTTCCTATGCATAGGAATCTTGTAAAGAAACAAGTCATGAAAACACAAAGCAACAAGCATATGAAAGCAAAACAAGTGCAACTTCAAGACTTTCAACGTAAAGAGGGGAAACTTAATATTATTGAGATGCATAAAATCATGTTTCCCTCTCTCATAATAACTTTCAGTAGCATCATGAATAAAATTAACAATATAACTATCACATAAAACATTCTTATCATGAGCCACATGCATATAATAATTATTACTCTCCACATAAGCATAGTCATTCTTATTAATTGTGGTGCGAGCAAATTCAACAAAATAGCTATCATTATTATTCTCATCACCATAATCATCAAATATAGGAGGCATATTGTAGTCATAATTAATTTCCTCCTCAATAGTAGGTGAACTGAAAATATCATATTCATCATTGTAATCATCATATATTGGAGGTATAGTATCATCAAAGCAAATTTTCTCCTCTAAAGATGGGGGACTAAAAAGATCATTTTCATAAAAACTAGCTTCCCCAAGCTTAGACTTTTCCATAGCATTAGCAATAATGGTGTCCAAAGAATTCATACTAACAACATTGCTATTAGCATGCAAATAAAGTTCCATAGTATTTTTAATTTTCTCTTCAAACACTTCATGTCCTAACTCAAGATAAATACTATAAAGCTCTCTAATTTTGTTGTTGTTTTCCATTAAGCCTAACTAGTGAAAACAAGAAACAAAAGGACAAAATTGCAGAATCTAAAGGAAATAACTTCGAGCACTCACACCGGAGGATGTGAGTACCTTTTACCTTACCTCCCCAACAACGGCGCCAGAAAATAGCTTGATGCCTACACACTTCTATTCTTGTAGACAGTTGTTGGGCCTCCAAGTGCAGAGGTTTGTAGAACAGCAGCAAGTTTTCCCTTAAGTGGATCACCCAAGGTTATCGAACTCAGGGAGGAAGTGGTCAAAGGTATTCCCTCTCAAGCAACTGTACAATCAAGATACAAGAAGTCTCTTGTGTCCCTAACACACCCAATACACTTGTCAGGTGTATAGGTGCACTAGTTCGGCGAAGAGATAGTGAAATACAAGTGGTATGGATAATTATAAGTGGTAATGGTGATAGAACATAGCTTGATGGCATGGAAAAGACTAAAGTAAAACTGAAATAAAGATAGAAGCAAGCAAACATGTAATAGATCTAATAGCAAACGGTGTTTCAGTGCTTAGAAACAAGGCCTAGGGATCATACTTTCACTAGTGAACACTCTCATATAAATATCTTCTCTTTATTATACTACTCTTAACTACTCTCCGGTTGAACACTCTAATCGATGGTAGGGCTATAACAACACACCTCAAAGTTCATCTTTCCCATCTAGAAAACCCCACACTGTCACCTTGAGTACTAGATGAGTCCAACAAACACCACAATTTCATAAAGACATCCAACTCCAATATAACTCATAACAAGTATTTGTAATCTCTAGCCTAAGTGCCACCATGGTGTGCGCACTATCACTTTCACACACATGGGGAGAGCTGAGATCTATTAATTTACTTGAGTAGCACGGTAGATCTATAGATTACAAGCTCATGATCTCAATAAGATCATGCATAGAGAGAGAGATGAACACATAGCTACCGGTAGAACCCTTAGCCTCGAGAGAGAACTACTCCCTCCTCATCATAGGAATCAGCAATGGTGATGGAGATGGTGGTGGAGATCAATGGAGATGGCTCTAGGGGCACTTCCCCATCCCGGCAGGGTGCCGGAACAGAGACTTTCTGTCCCCTGAATCTCCCCTTCAGTGGTGGCGGTGCTGCGGAACTTTTCGTGGATTTCTGATAGATGATCTAGGGTTTCTGCCTCAGGAGGAATATATAGGCGAAGGAGGCAAGGTCGGTGGCCATCCAGGGGGCCCACACCATGCCCTGGCGTGGCCTAGGGTTGCCCGTGCCAAGGGTGGTGTGGCCACCCTATGGCCCCTCTCCGACTCTCCTTCTGGCTCCGTGAGTCTTCCGGGAAAGTAACAACTTTGGCTTTTGTCCCGTCCAATTCCTAGAATATTCATTTTCTGACTTCCTGGAACCAAAAGGAGCAGAAAACAGGCAGCTGGCACTGTGGCTCTTGTTAATAGGTTAGTCCAAGAAATCATATGAAAAATACTCCAAAGTTGGAACAAAACACAAGAAAGTAGATAAAACCAAGCATGGAACATCAAAAATTATAGATACATTTGCAATGTATCACCTATCCGTAGAAGGACTGATGCGGCGTCGAGCTCGAGCAGGAGCCGCCAGGTGCAACGTGGCTCGGTCCATGCCAACCCCGTCCCCTTCGTCATTGTCGATTCTGATGTGGAGGACAATAGGGACAAAGTTGTGCAGAACGCCATTGTTTCCTCCTTGGCAAAGGGCAAGCCACGAGCGGGAGTGGATGTCGCTAGGAAGGGCACGGCGGTGTCACCAATCGAGGTGGACTCCGACGATAGTGCTGTGATGTGGGTTTAGATGTTGTTTAGGCTGGTTGCAATTTCGGTTGTGTTTAGTGCGAGTACAATTATTGTAATGGGTTTGGCGAGCTATAATGAGAAATATATGCTATAGCAGCATGTAAGTGCTTCCACTTTAGAAATTGTGTCTGTGCCATTTGCATGTTGCATTATCCACATAGATTACATGTAAACAATCCAACGAAATAAGATTACAACCATCAGACAGTAGTGGCAGGTTGGAAGAGAAGTGTGGACAGTGGCTTCAAGGGGAAGGAAGAGAAGTAAGGGGGCGTGACACTAGCAGGTGGGCCCATGGAACACGTGACACTGACATGCGAGAGCATGCAGTATTGCTAGCCTGTCCAGAGCAAGCGGACTTTGCAAGGTGACAACAACAAGCTGATAGGACCAATAACTCGTCGAATTATTAAGGAGTACTAAAAAACTACAACTAGGGTACGTTTGCACAACACATATGCTCTACGCACCTGAGAAGCATCGCTTAAGTCTAACAGTAATGATAGCATAAGTACTACATTTCCCTGTCGGTCTTCTTGATACAAATGTAGAAATGCATCTGCATGTTCGGTCCAGCACCGACAAGGTACTGAGATGGAACACATAAGATCGACCTTAGGTCCGCATACTCCACCTCCCGTGGTGTCGGGCAGCTCGGCGCCCCGGCTAGCACAAGAATGCTATCGGATGATGGCGGTTGGGCGTTCGCCCACATGCGCATCATGTATAGGGGCCAGGCGCACGAGACCTACCTAACGCATACTGCACACACGAAGGTGGGCCCAGCTCTGGTTCCTAGAACACCGGCAGTGATGGGCAGGATAACAATAGAGCCGTCCTCCCCCTGGAAAATTAGCCGGCGGCATGCCGAGTCAGTGAACGGTACCTGCTCTTGGATAAGTTGGGCATGGCCATACGAGATCCTAATCACTTCGATCAAGTGCTCCTCTGCAAGGTGGACGATGAGCTCTGCTGGCGGGCCGGTGTAGTTACAGCCCGACTCCATGCAGGAGCACGCGCCGTGCAGGCACGCGAGCTCGTGAAGCGGGAGCTCGTGGTAGGAGTAACAGAGAAAGCATCCTGGGTAGGAGCACACGAGCGAGAACATCACTGCGAGGTTGCGCGCGAAGATCTCTAGATTCTTGGGCTGTAGCATCTGCCACATCTGAAGTTCGTCGAGAAATCGGATAAAAGATCAGCAGTTAGATCGGAAAATAGCAGGAATATGTAAGATAAATTCAAAAGCTTGTAAAATGATTTCTTAGCATGAAGGTAGTGACCCTAGAACCAGCGGATGTCATCCGGGCAGTGTGCATGAAAGCCGGTGGCGTTGTTCAGGCACGGTGACGTGTGGTGGAGTAGGGGCGCTGTGGAGTAGACATGCACACTCACGACCTCTATGATATTACTAGTAGGCTATTGGGGAGTGGAAATAATACTAAAATAAGTTAATATGTAAGTGTGGCCAATCATGTCACAGAACAGCCTACTCACAGATTGCTCTTACGAAGAACCATCTTATTCGTGCACGCGCCCCAATCGAACAGTCTGCAACAATCGGATCAGATAACTAGTTCTTTAGGGGGCGGGACTTCTAGAAGAGACGATCTAACGACCACCATTAGACACAATCTAACGGCCACCATGATCTAATGGATCCATATGTGGTTTGTGATAAGAACACACATGCAATGACTCTAGTGGATCCATATGTGGTTTGTGAAAAGAACACACATGCAATGACACTGGTGGATCCATGTGGTTTGTGAAAAGAACAAACATGCAATGACTCTGGTGGATCCATATGAGGTTTGTGAAAAGATCAGACATGCAATGACTATAGTGGATCCATATGTGGATTGTGAAAACAACAGACATGCAATGACAGTGGTGGATCCATATGTGGTTTGTGAAAAGAGCACACATGCAATGACACTGGTGGATCCATATGTGGTTTGTGAAAATAACACGCATGGAATGACACTGGTGGATACATATGTGGTTTGCGAAAAGAACAGATATGCAATGACTCTGGTGGATCCATGTGTGGTTCATGAAAAGAACAGACATGCAATGACTCTGGTGGATCCATATGTGGTTCATGAAAAGAACACACATGCAATGACTCTTGTGGATCCATATGTGGTTCAGGAAAAGAACACACATGCAATGAAACTAGTGGATCCATGTGGTTCATGAAAAGAACACACATGCAATGACTCTAGTGCTGGTTTAGGATAAGAACACACATGCAATGACTCTATTTGTGGTTCATGAAAAGAACACACATGCAATGACACTGGTGGATCCATGTGGTTCATGAAAATAACACACATGCAATGACTCTGGTGGATCCATATGTGGTTCATGAAAAGAACACACATACAATGACTCTGGTGGATCCATGTGTGGTTTGTGAAACGAACACACATGCAATGACACTGCTGGATCCATATGTGGTTTGTGAAAAGAACACACATGCAATGACACTGGTGGATCCATATGTGGTATATGAAAAGAACACATATGTTCATGTGGTTTATGAAAAGAATAGACATTCACTGACTCTAGTTGTGGTTCATGAAAAGAACACAGCTGCAATGACTCCGGTGGATCCATATGTGGTTTGTGAAAAAAAACACATGCAATGACACTAGTGGATCCATGTGGTTTGTGAAAAGAACACACATGCAATGACTCTAGTGCTGGTTTAGGATAACAATACACATGCAATGACACTGGTGGATCCATGTGGTTTGTGAAAATAATAGACATGCAATGACTCTGGTGGATCCATATGTGGTTTGTGAAAATAATATACATGCAATGACTCCGGTGGATCCATATGTGGTTTGTGAAAAGAACAGACATGCAATTACTATAGTGGATCCATATGTGGGTTGTGAAAAGAACAGACATGCAATGACAATGGTGGATCCATATGTGGTCTGTGAAAAGAACACACATCCAATGACACAGGTGGATCCATATGTGGTTTGTGAAAAAACACGCATGCAATGACACTGGTGGATACATATGTGGTTTGTGAAAAGAACAGACATGCAATGACTCTGGTGGATCCATGTGTGGTTCATGAAAAGAACAGACATGCAATGACTCTAGTGGATCCACATGTGGTTCACGAAAAGAACAAACATGCAATGAATCTGGTGGATCCTTATGTGTTTCATGAAAATAACACACATGCAATGACACTGGTGGATCCATGTGGTTCATGAAAAGAACACACATGCAATGACTCCAGTGCTGGTTTAGGATAAGAACACATGCAATGACTCTATTTGTGGTTCATGAAAATAAAACACATGCAATGACACTGGTGGATGCATGTGGTTCATGAAAATAACACACATGCAATGAATCTGGTGGATCCATATGTGGTTCATGAAAAGAACACACATGCAATGACTCTGGTGGATCCATGAGTGGTTTGTGAAAAGAACACACATGCAGTGACTCTAGTGGATCCACATGTGGTTTCTCAAAATAACACACATGCAATGACACTGGTGGATCCATATGTGGTCTATGAAAAGAACACACATGCTCATGTGGTTTATGAAAAGAACAGACATTCACTGACTCTAGTTGTGGTTCATGAAAATAACACGCATGTAATGACTCTGCGGGATCTATATGTGGTTTGTGAAAAGAACACACATGCAATGACTCTGGTGGCTCCATGCGGTTTGTGAAAAGAACACACATGTAATGACTCTAGTGCTGGTATAGGATAAGAACACAGATGCAATGACTCTAGTGGATCCATATGTAGTTTGTGAAAAGAACACACATGCAATGACAGTGGTGGATCCATGTGGTTTGTGAAAATAATAGACATGCAATGACTCTGGTGGATCCATATGTGGTTTGTAATATACATGCAATGACTATAGTGGATCCATATGTGGTTTGTGAAAAGAACAGACATGCAATGACAGTGGTGGATCCATATGTGGTATGTGAAAAGAACACACATGCAATGACACTGGTGGATCCCTATGTGGTTTGTGAAAAGAACACGCATGCAATGACACTGGTGGATACATATGTGGTTTGTGAAAAGAACAGACATGCGATGACTCTGGTGGATCCATGTGTGGTTCATGAATAGAACAGACATGCAATGACTCTGGTGGATCCATATGTGGTTCATGAAAAGAACACACATGCAATGACTCTGGTGGATCCATATGTGGTTCATGAAAAGAACACACATGAAGTGACACCAGTGCTAGTTTAGGATAAGAACACACATGCAATGACTCTATTTGTGGTTCATGAAAAGAACACACATGCAATGACACTGGTGGATCCATGTGGTTCATGAAAATAACACACATGCAATGACTCTGGTGGATCCATATGTGGTTCATGAAAAGAACACACATGCAATGACTCTGGTGGATCCATGTGTGGTTTGTGAAACGAACACACATTCAATGACTCTGGTGGATCCATGTGTGGTTTGTGAAAGAACAGACATTCACTGACTCTAGTTGTGGTTCATGAAGAGAATACACATGAAATGACACTGGTGGATCCATATGTGGTTTGTGAAAAGAACACACATGCAATGACCCTGGTGGATCCATATGTGGTATATGAAAAGAACACACATGCTCATGTGGTTTATGAAAAGAACAGGACTCTAGTTGTGGTTCATGAAAAGAAGACACATGAAGTGACTGGTGGATCCATATGTGGTTTGTGAAAAGAACACACATGCAATTACTATGGTGGATCCATGTGGTTTGTGAAAAGAACACACATGCAATGACTCTAGTGCTGGTTTAGGATAAGAACACACATGCAATGACTCTAGTGGATCCATATGTGGGTTGTGAAAAGAACACACATGCAATGACAGTGGTGGATCCATGTGGTTTCTGGAAAGAACAGACATGCAATGACTCTGGTGGATCCATATGTGGTGTGTGAAAAGAACAGACATGCAATGACACTGGTGGATCCATATGTGGTATATGAAAAGAACAGACATGCAATAACAGTGGTGGATCCATATGTGGTCTGTGAAAAGAACACACATGCAATGACTCAATTTGTGGTTCATGAAAAGAACACACATGCAATGACTCTGGTGGATCCATATGTGGTTCATGAAAAGAACACACATGCAATGACTCCAGTGCTGGTTTAGGATAAGAACACACATGTAATGACTCTATTTGTGGTTCATGAAAAGAACAAACATGCAATGACACTGGTGGATTCATGTGGTTCATGAAAATAACACACATGCAATGACTCTGGTGGATCCATATGTGGTTCATGAAAAGAACACACATGCAATGACTCTGGTGGATCCATGAGTGGTTTGTGAAAAGAACACACATGCAATGACTTTGGTGGATGCATGTGTGGTTTGTGAAAGAACAGATCTTCACTGACTCTAATTCTGATTCATGAAAAGAACACACATGCAATGACACTGGTGTATCCATATGTGGTTTGTGAAAAGAATACACATGCAATGACACTGGTTGATCCATATGTGGTCTATGAAAAGAACACACGTGCTCATGTGGTTTATGAAAAGAACAGACATTCACTGACTCTAGTTGTGGTTCATGAAAATAACACACATGCAATAACTCTGGTGGATCCATATGTGGTTTGTGAAAAGAACACACGTGCAATGAATCTGGTGGATCGATATATGCTTTGTGAAGAGAACACACATGCAATGACACTGGTGGATCCATGTTGTTTGTGAAATGAGTACGCATGCAATGAATCTAGTGCTGGTTTAGGATAAGAACACACATGCAATGACTCTAGTGCTGGTTTAGGATAAGAACACACATGCAATGACTCTAGTGGATCCATATGTGGTTTGTGAAAAGAACACACATGCAATGACAGTGGTGGATCCATGTGGTGTGTGAAAAGAATAGGCATGCAATGACGCTGGTGGATCCACATGTGGTTTGTGAAAAGAACAGACATGCAATGACTATAGTGGATCCATATGTGGTTTGTGAAAAGAACAGACATGCAATGACAGTGGTGGATCCATATGTGGTCTGTGAAAAGAATACACATGCAATGACTATTTGTGGTTCATGAAAAGAACACACATGCAATGACACTGGTGGATCCATGTGGTTCATGAAAAGAACACACATGCAATGACTCTGGTGGATCCATATGTGGTTTGTCAAAAGAACACACATGCAATGACTCTAGTGCTGGTTTAGGAAAAGAACACCCATGAAGTGACACTAGTTGTGGTTCATGGAGAGAACACACATGCAATGATACTAGTTGTGGTTTGTGTAAAGAACACACATGCAATTACACTGGTGGATCCATGTGGTATGTGAAAAGAGAACACATGTAATGACCCTGGTGGATCCATATGTCGTTTGTGAAAATAACACACATGCAATGACTCTAGTGCTGGTTTAGGAAAAGAACACACATGAAATGACTCTGGTTGATCCATATGTGGTTCATAAAAAGAACGCACATACAATGACTCCGGTAGATCCATATGTGGTTTATGAAACGAACAGACATGCAATGACTCTGGTGGATCCATATGTGGTTCATGAAAAGAACACATATGCAATGACAGTAGTTATGGTTCATGAAAAGTACACACATGCAATGACACTGGTGGATCCATATGTGGTTCATGAAAATAACACACATGCAATGACTCTGATGCATCCATATGTGGTTTGTGAAAAGAACACACATGCAATGACTCTGGTGGATCCATATGTGGTTCATGGAAAGAACAGACATGCAATGACTCTGGTGGATCATGTGGTTTGTGAAATGAACATGCATGGAATCTCTCTGGTGGATCCATATGTGGTTCATGAAAAGAACACACATGCAATGACACTGGTGGATCCGTATGTGGTTCATGAAAAGAACACACATGCAATGACTCTGGTGGATCCATATGTGGTTCATTAAAAGAATAGACATGCAATGACTCTGGTGGATCCATATATGGTTCATGAAAAGAACACACATGCAATAACTCTGGTGGATCCATATGTGGTTCATGAAAAGAACAGACATGCAAGGACTATAGTGGATCCATATGTGGTTTGTGAAAAGAACAGACATGCAATGACTCTAGTGGATCCATATGTGGTATGTGAAAAGAACAGACATGCAATGACTCTGGTGGATCCATGTGTGGTTCATGAAAAGAATAGACATGCAATGACTCTAGTGGATCCACATGTGGTTCATGAAAAGAACACACATGCAATGACTCTATTTGTGGTTCATGAAAAGAACACACATGCATTATCAGTGGTGGATCCATATGTGGTTTGTGAAAAGAACATACATGCAATGACTCTAGTTGGATCCATATGCTTTATGAAAAGAAGACAAATGCAATGACTCTAGTGCTGGTTTAGGATAAGAACACACATGCAATGACTCAAGTGCTTGATACATTGCAAATGTATCTATAATTTTTGATGTTCCATGCTTGGTTTTATCCACTTTCTTGTGTTTTGTCCACATTTTGGAGTAATTTTCATATGATTTCTTGGACTAACCTATTAACAAGAGCCGCAGTGCCAGCTGCCTGTTTTCTGTTTTTTTTGGTTCCAGAAAAGTCAGAAAATGAATATTCTCGGAATTGGATGGGACAAAAGCCAAAGTGCCTATTTTTCCGGAAGTCATCAGATGCTAGAATACGAGACAGAGAAGGGCTGGGGGTCGGCCACACCACCTGGCCACGCGGCTAGGCCTAGCCCGCGCCAGGGGGTGGTGTGGCCAGCCCAGGCACCCCCTCGGCCTCCCCTTCCGACTATAAGATGCCCTCAGGACGAAAACCCTAAGGGTCCAATCAAAAATCCACGAAAGAGTCTGTAGCCGCCGTCATCTCCATCCCTAGATCGGGAGGGATCTGAAGCTCTTCCTGGCACCCTGCCGGAGAGGGGAATTCACCCTGGAGGCCTTCTTCATCACCATGCAAGCCTCCAGTGTGATGCGTGAGTAGTTCATCCTTGGACTACGGATCCATGTAGTAGCTAGATGGCTGGTTCTCCTCCTTTGTGCTTTCATGTCTAGATCTTGTGAGCTCCCTTCATGGTCAAGGTCATCTATTTGTAATTCTGCATGTTGTGTTTGCGGGGATCCGATGGATATTGAGATGCGATTTCAGATTGATTATTGATTCTATCATGTCTTTGTTATTTGTGATCTTGCATGCTTTCCGTTGTTAGTAGCTATCTTGGCCAAGTAGATGCTAGCAACTCCAAGAGTTAGTATTTATGCTCGATAGTGGGTTCATGCCTCGTAACTGGGAAGTGACAGAAATATCTAAGGTACTAGATGTGATGTTGCTACTAGGAGAAAACAACAATCCTTTGTTCATAGAACAATCGTATTGTTTACTTTACATAATTAAAAGCAATAATCTGTTGCTTGCAACTTAATACTGGAGGGAGTTCGGATGATAACCTGAAGGTGGATTATTAGTCATAGATGCAGTTGGATGGCGGTCTATGTATAATGTTGTAATGCCCAATCAAGTTCCAAAGGAGTCAAGATGATTAGTATATGCATGTATTGCTTTCTCGATGTTTGTCAATTGCCTCGCTGTAATTTGTTCACCCAGCATGTTATCTATCTTAAGGAGAGCCACCTCTAGTGAACTATGGATCCCGGTCCTTTCTTTTACATACAATCTACAAACTGTTTACTGCTTTGTGTTTACTTTCTGAAAACTATTACTTCCTTCCATTCGATACATTTAATCCTTTATTTTCAGCAAAACCGGTGAGATTGACAACCTCATCGCAAGTTGGGGACAAGGTTCTGTGGTTGTGTTGTGCAGGTCTCAATGTTGCTACTAGCACCGGTAGTGCGCCCTGCCAAGGCTCAACTAGCAACACCTTTGGGGTGTTTCCTTTCTCCTACTGGTTCGATTGAACCTTGGATTCATAACTGAGGGAAACTTGCTGCTGTGCTCATCATACCTTCCTCTTGGGGTTCCATACGAGCTCTACATCAACACTGAGCCATTAGTGCTGGTTTAGGACAAGAACACACATACAATGACTCTAGTGGATCCATATGTGGTTTAGGATAAGAACACACATGCAATGACTCTAGTGGATCCATGTGTGTTTTCATGAAAAGAACACACATGCAACGACTCTGGTGGATCCATGTGTTTTATGATAAGAACACACATGCAATGACTCTAGTGATGGTTTAGGAAAATAACACACATGCAATGACTCCGGTGGATCCATATGTGGTTCATGAAAAGAACACACATGCAATGACTCTGGTAGATCCATGAGTGGTTTGTGAAAAGAACACACATGCAATGACTCTGGTGGATCCATGTGTGGTTTGTGAAAGAACAGACATTCACTGACTCTAATTGTGGTTCATGAAAAGAACACACATGCAATGACACTGGTGGATCCATATGTGGTGTGTGAAAAGAACACACATGCAATGACACTGGTGGATCCATATGTGGTCTATGAAAAGAACACACATGCTCATGTGGTTTATGAAAAGAACAGACATTCACTGACTCTAGTTGTGGTTCATGAAAAGAACACACATGAAATGACTCTGGTGGATCCATATGTGGTTTGTGAAAAGAACACACATGCAATTAATCTGGTGGATCCATGTGGTTTGTGAAAAGAACACACATGCCATGACTCTAGTGCTCGTTTAGGATAAGAACACACATGCAATGACTCTAGTGGATCCATATGTGGTTTGTGAAAAGAATACACATGCAATGACTCTAGTGGATCCAATGTGGTTTGTGAAAAGAACACACATGCAATGACAGTGGTGGATCCATGTGGTTTGTGGATAGAGCAGACATGCAATGACTCTAGTGGATCCATATATGGTTCATGAAAAGAACACACATGCAATGACTCTGGTGGATCCTTATGTGGTTTGTGAAAAGAACAGACATGCAATGACTATAGTGGATCCATATGTGGTTTGTGAAAAGAAGAGACATGCAATGACTCCGGTGGATCCATATGTGGTTTGTGAAAAGAACAGACATGCAATGACTTTGGTGGATCCATATGTGGTTCATGAAAAGAACACACATGCAATGACACCGGTGGATCCATGTGGTTCATGAAAATAACACACATGCAATGACTCTGGTGGATACATATGTGGTTTGTGAAAATAACACACATGCAATGACTCTGGTGGATCCATATGTGGTTTGTGAAAAGAATAGACATGCAATGACTCTGGTGGTCCATATGTGGTTTGTGAAAATAATAGACATGCAATGACTCTGGTGGATCCATATGTGGTTAGAACAGACATCCAATGACTCTGGTGGATCCATATGTGGTTCATGAAAATAACACACATGCAATGACTTTGGTGGATGCATATGTGGTTCATGAAAAGAACACACATGCAATGACACTGGTGGATCCATGTGGTTCATGAAAATAACACACATGCAATGACTCTGGTGGATCCATATGTGGTTTGTGAAAAAACGCACATGCAATGACTCTAGTGCTGGTTTAGGAAAAGAACACACATCAAATGACTCTGGTTGATCCATATGTGGTTCATGAAAAGAACACATGCAAAGACTCCGGTGGATCTATATGTGGTTTATGAAAAGAACAGACATGCAATGACTCTGGTGGATCCATATGTGGTTCATGAAAAGAACACACATACAATGACACTAGTTGTGGTTCATGAAAAGAACACACATGCAATGACACTGGTGGATCCATGTGGTTCATGAAAATAACACACATGCAATGACTCTGATGGATCCATATGTGGTTTGTGAAAAGAACACACATGTAATGACTGTAGTGCTGGTTTAGGATAAGAACACACATGCAATGACTCTAGTGGATCCACGTGGTTTATGAGAATAACACACATACAATGAACTCTAGTGGATCCATGTGGTTTATGAGAAGAACACACATCCAATGAACTCTAGTGGATCCATCTTGGCATAATTTGATATATGCCATGATGTATTTCACTGTACAAGACACTCACTTTCCATTTTTATACTACTCAGTTTTGCCCTTGGTTTTTTCACACTGCTTAGTTTTGCCCTCTCTCTCTTTCGTAGAAGCCCAAACCTGTGCTTACTCTGTCTGCTATGCCCTGATTGGTTGTCACAGTTGTCACGCGGATCATATGCACCAACCTTTGATCCTGTGTGATCCAACGAGGATCGTTGCACACGTCGTGCCGTTCACAGTACAGCGTGATACATCACGAACGTCTCCCTCAGCGAGACTTCTACAAGAAGGAACACGATGCCATCCATTGAAAAAGTCATCGAGTGGTCATGTCACGTTTAATCTAGTCTACAAAGGCCACAAGTCTACTACACGACAACTGGTCATCCACGGCTCACGGGCTAGTCCATTTTTACTATGCAGCACGCCTGCACTCTCACTTCCGACAGGCCCCCACCGCACGGACCTTCCACGTGGCAGCCGCAGCCAAAAGAGCTGCCTACCGGGGCCCTCGAGGAGGCCTAAATGTCCCCGCATGAAAAACCCAGCCTGTCGGTTCCTCCATTCGCACTCACCCACTCCTCTATCTTCGCTATCTAGCAAAACCCCACAATCCTCAACGTACAACCACGAACCTTCTCCATGAAACCAGTGTGTGGGGGTGAGTGTGCGGGCATCGCCACCGGGGTGGTGCTTCCTGCGGCAGATCTGGAGGAGCATCATGCAGCACAAGGCGACGAGGACGTGCAGTTCAACCCCTTGGGGGACTATGTGCTCGCCGGTGCTGATGACTTCGGAGGCCCCAATGAGGGCATGGAGTTCGATGAACATGCTCCGCTCGTGTAACCGGAGGTACATCTATTTCTACATGTTTCATATTTTCTGCTCGAGCTTAATCTAGTCCTGGTTTCATAAAAAAGTATAGTCCCAATGATTAGATGCACCGTACGAACCGGTACATGGAGAGATCTAGTCTGTTCTGAATGAATCCACATTATTTATTTATTAATAAGTTATCAAGAACACAAACCACATTAATTTAGGAGCGAGCTGGGGAGATAGCCGTAATGAACTGCTGAACCTGTATAAATATGTTATTGTATTGAAAATAACTTGGAATGGTGGGAGGAATATATATTTATTATTTTGCTCATTTCGGTTTGCATTTCATGTTGGAAATATGCCCTAGAGACAAATAGTAATAAGGACTATTATCATATTTCATAAAGTTTATGATTAAGTTTTATATCATGTTATAACTGTATTGAGTGAAAACATCAATACACGTGTGATATATAAACAAGCAGGGGTTCCCAGTGAAACTCTAGTCACTAGTTCATTGGTCAACAGATGATCAAGTTTCCTGATCATGTGGCATTTATGCCTGTTGGAAATGGAGTCAACTCATTCTGAGAATGATATGATGAACCAATGCCTAACCCAAACATCGTGACCCGATCATGTCACGAAGTTCAAGTTACGATGATTAGAAATGGATCCTCGTAGACTATTCCTTAGATCGTGAGGCTATATCAATCACTATCTCCCTAGAGTGCTTAGATAGCATCAAGCGCCACTTGGTAATACAGTGGTTATAAAGGTGTGTTCAGGTACTCGGAGGAACCGTAGAGGCAATATATGTCAAGAGCGGGATTTTTCTGTCCACGTGACAGAAAGATACTGAAGGGGCCACTCGGAGAAGTTATATCCAATAGCTGCATAGCGTGTGATTTGATCACAGGGATATCACTTGTCGGAACAAGTCAAGTAGCATTGTTCGGTAACGAGATTGAACACGACATGGTGATGTCATTGATCAGATCTCGGGCAATGCAAGTATCAAGAGACAAAGGGAATAATACACGACCGTCCCGGTTCAAACAACGAAAGATCTTTGTGGAACGCACAGGGGTCACATGGCCATCCAGGTCCTTCTATCGATCATTGGTCCGGGAGTGTCCCGACCATGTTTGGAGTGTTCCCGAACCATAGGGTATCACGCTTAAGGGTTTGATGATGCTTAGAGAGTGTTTATAGGATCAAAAGAATCGCTGAAGAATAGTAGAGAGAAAACCGGAAGGGTTTCGGTAAGTCCGGAGGATGTCCAGAGTGGACGTCGAAGGTGTTACATAGCCACGGAGATTGAATAATATGTGAATGAATGTTAAATATTGATTTAATCATTTATTCATAATTATTTAATCAACAGAAAATCAATTTAAAAGGTTAAAAGGCTTAATGGGCCAATTCCGGAGGGAAGAGGGCACATTAGGGAAATGTGAGAGGGAAAAGGCCAGAGGGGGTGGCCAGCCACCCCCACACGTGGGGCCCATGGGGGTGGCTAGCGGCGCCACCCCTCCCCCTCTCCCTCTCCTTTAGTCCCACCCTGGGACTTTGAGGGAGGTAGTACCTCCCCCTATATATAGTGGGGGTATTTGGCCAGATAAATACACACAATATTCAATAAAGGTATTCTCACTTTTGGGAAGACCTCCAATTGATATTATCTCTCTCTCTCTCATGACCATGGTCCCAAGTTCAGACTAAACGAGAGACATCTTCACCGCGGAGCACCGTCGCGCTGCGGGATTCGGATCCAGGAGCTCTACTTCCACAACTGCTGCTGGATCGGGGAAGCGGGAGTCATCGTCAGGCACCGTACATGTGTAACTCCCTGCGAGGTGTCACACTTGAGGCAGTCAAGTTGTTGGAGCCATCAGAGCGCAAGGACTTCATCACGACCTTGAGGTCGGCTTCGGCTTGACTACATCAACCACGCTCTCCTGAGCGTTGACAACGCTTTCGGTCTTCAAGGGTAAGTACGCGAAAAGACCCTCCCATTATTGTATTACTAATAGATAGGTCCTGGCAGCATCAGGGGTTTAGGGGCGTAGGGTAAAAATTATAGTTTTCATACGCGGAACCCCTACAGTGGTATCAGAGCTAGATCTATGCGTAGTAATGCTAGTACGGGTAGAACACACGAGATGTAGCATGTGGGCGTTGATCTTTTAGTTGTTACCCTCCCACGTGTACTTGTGTACACCACAGTAATGCTTGATGAAGTGGCCCCCAACCGACTTTACGCGTTCATTCGCGAGACTGGTCCACACTTGACATACAGCTTGTACCGTATAAAGTGGCTTAGGGGGGTGTCTGTCTCTCTCGCATGAGTTGGTATGCCATTTGCAACAGATGGCCCTGAAAGGGGTGTAGTAGAGACAACTACTTGATCAGCGTTGTGCTGAAAGTTCATAGGTAAGAACGGTTCTTGTGCGAAAGCCCATTCAGCCACGTAAAACATGCAAAGATAAAGTAGATGCGTCTAACTTTGTTTTGCAGGGGGGCGTTGCTTTGTGATATGGTTGTGGCAAAGGTAAAGTGATTACCTTATGTTACGTAGTAGTAGATAGTCACGGAGGTGATAGACTACCACACCGGAATGACACCGGTACCCTGGTGTCTACGGTGCCGGAACTCTGGTGCCGGAATCCGGTGACGACGGATGGAGATCACGATGTGAAGGACCATATCACATCGCATTTACATTCAATGTCATTGCTTGTATATCTTATTGTGTGCTAGTATTAGATACTCGATGGTAGCCTAATAAGATGATCCCTGTTAAAATTACCAATGATTGTGTTCCCCCTTAGTGTGCACCACCAAGAAAGTTCTTCGATATGAGGCGACCCAGGGTGACTAGGTGTCAGACATATCTACGTTCGCATACAGTGGGTGTAAGCCATATTGCACAGTGAATACACTAAGGTTGAGTTGGCGAGCCTAGAACGTTACAGAGACATGGCCTCAGAATACGGATGGTCGAAAGATCGAGCACGAGTCGCATGAATGATGTGACCGACGTTTAGCGTCCACCCTTGAACCCACATTGATGTCCGTGATGATCGGGGGAGATGTGGCTGAAAGGGGTCGTGTTATCACTAGGAACTCTTCTGGGGATAGGTGTTTATGGGTGGAGTTATTATTAACTCATTTAATTATAAACTTAGTCTAAATTCCTCTTTGCAATTATAAATGTAGAAAATGGTTCTCCCCGAGATTACCTTCCCTATTGACAATTGGTTTAAAGGAGAAAAACTCAAGTTAGATGGATCCAACTTTTCTGCATGGGTCATGCGCCTTCATGATATGCTTAGCAAGAACAAAGTGGCTGACTACATGATCTACAAGATGTACTTGGAGCCACCCTATTTACATGAGACCCAGGAGCAGCGGGATCTCCGCTGCCGTCGTCGTGTGATGGCCACATTCATATCAGTAACGATGTGCCCCGGGATGGAAGATGGGCTATGACCGATTGTGGAAAGTCTTAATCCCCGAACGGTTATGGAACATCCGTGATCACATTTCGTGGAACAAGTGAGCATATGGGAGTATGAGCTAATGGGGGATTTCCTCTCCATAAAGATCGAAGAGGGATCCTCACTGGACGATCACTTATTGAGCATATATGATGCATACATGAGTCTGACATACTTCCTGGATAACTGGTTCGCAAGCTCTTTTGCAATAGGTGTTGTGCTGCGGTTGCTGCTACCAAGCACAAGTTAGGATTTGCATTATGAGAGGCGACGCGGAAACACAAGATTTCCACGAGTCCATATCACATTTCAGAGATGTGGTGGTTGAACCCGTTGTCGCTGAGGTCATCAATGACAAAGGTATATATTTGATATACAATTTTATAAATGTTATAATCTTGCAAACACATTTGTAGTGTTAAGTATATTTGATACTTGTTCTGTTTTATTGAAAACAGGTCCTTCTGCATGAGAGGTGCTTGCTGGAGGGGAGGTGACGTTGTGTGTTGATGGCGAGCATGATGATGATGGCCAACGACACTCTCCCTCAACATTTATCACTTAGTTTATGTTCTAGGATGATTATTGTAATCAAAATATTGTGAACTTCTTTAGTGTGTCTCACACTTTGTGAGACGGTTATTCATATCAGTTTGTAACAAACAGTTGTTCCACTTTTATGAATGATTTCTATTCGTGTTCATATCTTGTTTGATTATATGTGAATTATCCTGGTTGTTTTGAAACTAATTGATAATGCATGAACATTTGTAAAATATTGAAATGCCTTGTGAAAATACCCAACTTAATGATAAGTTCATTAATGAATGAAGCATTGTTTAAATTCAAAGTTATGTGATAATATGTGAAAGTCAATCGATTTCTTGTCACATATAAATCATGCCCAAATTCGGCAAAATAACTTGAACACCATGTATTACTTGAATACAAAGTGTTTAATGAATTGTTAAAGGTAAATACATATTCGATGTATTGTGTTTTAGCGAAAATGGTAATTATCATTATATGATTGTTTAAATGTGTAAAGAAGTTTACCAAAGGAAACATGAGGATGAAACTATTTGATATGATCAAAGTGTTTCATCAACAAAGGGTATAAATATAAAAGAGAATCTAATTACTATGATTTGATCAATAGTAATGAAATTCGAGTTTATAAGAATGGCATAAAAGAAATTGTGAAATGCAAAGCGTTTTGAAACGTCAAAATGCAAAGCATCACAATGTGATATTAGATATCAAAATGGGTGAATAGATGGAGCTAAATAAATCATTCTAGTGTAGATGTAGTGACCATTAGTTAGAAATAGTTATCACTCAATTAGAATATATACAGTGAACCATTTGAATTCGTGAAAGCGGCTCCATATCTAGTATGGATCGTCGTAAAAGTTTTGGGGTTATTCGATATAACCAAAACAATAATGAATAAGTCCTTGTAGAGTATTCATTTGGAAACTTTGAATACGAAATGCATAGTTTAAACCAAAAGGAAAGCAAAATTCATATTGCTTGGATTTTGGTACATTTTCAAGAAAGTTCTCATTCAGTGATATTTCTCGATTATGGAGCAAATGGAAGATAGTGAGAAACATGATGAGGATTCAAATCCCTGCATCAGAGTGTTGAGAAGCGCAACGGACAACGTTCCTGAATGATTCTCTTCACAGAAGGAAAGAATCAATGATAATGATCATTGTATTTTCCCCACTGTTGTTTTCACTACATGAAGTAGGATTCAAAATGTATCCCGTATCTTGTATGGAGATATTTGTGAATCATTTGTCATGATTACCAGAATATGACATACCTATGAACTACTAAGGAAATAATGGTAAACTAGAATTATGAGAAATCCTAGAAGAAAAATTCCCTTGAGATTAGAAAGCAATTCGTTGCTGAATCTCACAAGTAAAAGGGGTTACTTGGAATTTTCCCAAATGACTACAAAGCCATAGTGGAAAAGGGGGTGAATGACAAAAGCACAATTTGTCAAGTATTGGATGAATTCAAATGAATTTGATTCAAGTGTGCTAAATGTCTAGTGGATTTAAAACTAGTAAAAGTACTAGTATCTCATAGTAAATCTCCAAGTTTGATATTTGATCAAAGGATTTTTAAGTTGTTCAAAATAGTGAGTGGATATGAAATTTGCATTAAATTGAGTGGGAGCTATAAAATTCTTCCTAAAACAATATGTGGTTGACATATTTTTGAGTGGGAGCAATATAAGTCTCAAATTCAAATATGTAGGAACATAGTTTGAGTAAGAGTAGTGACTCATACCCAAATATGTTAGGAACATATTTTGAGTGGGAGCTTATAGGAGTGATTCTTAAGTGTGTTAAAAATAAAAGTGCAAGTACCGAATAAATAATGATTTATAAGGTGTAGAAGTTGATAATAAGTGTATTATGATATTATGTAGTATTCCCTAAGGGATTCTGAAAAGGGTTTCAGAATAGAAGTTAATTAAGGAAATGGTCCTTAATAAGTCAAGTTAGGAATAGTATTAAGTTTAACATCAACGGTTGAAATAAAGAAAAGGATGATCATCATCCACTATGTTGAGACATAGGTTCTATCTTAGAAAACCATGATGATAACTTAACATAATATATGATCCAATAAGGAATGTTTAAAAGTGATTAAGTTTGAATCACGGAATGTTTAGATAAGTTTGTCCACAGTGTCTAATAGAGAACTGTAGACATATTTTCCAAATCCATAAAGGATGACATATCTTAAAACATAAAGGGTTATGTTATAAGGGAATATGTTGGAAACTCCCGTAATACCAATTAAAGTCAAGTAGGAAGCGAGGTGAACAAAAACATCGAAAGTTGCACAGAGTGTACTAGTGTTTCGATGAATACATTTATAATAATAGATAAGGGTACCATCTAAAGTGTTGTATAATGTTATGGTGGGGCTAGTTCTCTTTTAACGTAGAATGATGTGTCCCAGGGCATAGTGCCCATGAGAAAGCCCTCGAGGTTGATCTAAAGTCACTGTAGGCTCCTGGAATCAGGCCTCATTCTGCTGCCATAGCGATGATGCATACACATAGATGTTATCATGTGATGATAAAGTATTAATGTCAATCAAGGTGACATTAGTAAGTTGCAAAGGATTTGGGACTGTAAAGTACAGACCCAATACTCGACCTCTTCCATGAGCAAGCATGTTCAGGGTACCGGATATATGGTGCCAATTATTAAGAACAAATGCAGCTAGTGTATTTGTACTCTAGTGCAAGTGGGAGACTGTTGGAAATATGCCCTAGAGACAAATAGTAATAAGGACTATTATCATATTTCATAAAGTTTATGATTAAGTTTTATATCATGCTATAACTGTATTGAGTGGAAACATCAATACACGTGTGATATATAAACAACCAAGGGTTCCAGTGAAACTCTAGTCACTGGTTCATTGGTCAACAGATAATCAAGTTTCCTTATCATGTGGCATTTATGCCTGTTGGAAATGGAGACAACTCATTCTGAGAATGAGATGATGAACCAATACCCAACCTAAACATCGTGAGCCGATCATGTCACGAAGTTCAAGTTACGATGATTAGAAATGGATCCTCGTAGACTATTCCTTATATCGTGAGGCTATATCAATCAGTGTCTCCCGAGAGTGCTTACATAGCATCAAGCGCCACTTGGTAATACAGTGGTTATAATGGTGTGTTCAGGTACTCGGAGGAAACCGTAGAGGTAATATATGTCAAGAGCGGGATTTGTCCGTCCACGTGACGGAAAGATACTCAAGGGCCCACTCAGAGAAGTTATATCCATTAGCTGCGTAGCGTGTGATTTGATCACAGGGATATCACTTGTCAGAATGAGTCAAGTAGCATTGTTTGGTAACGAGATTGAACATGACATGGTGATGTCATTGATCAGATCTCGGGCAATGCAAGTATCAAGAGACAAAGGGAATAAGACACGACCGTCCCGGTTCAAACGACGAAAGATCTTCGTGGAACACACATGGGTCACATGGCCATCCAGGTCCCTCTGTCGATCATTGGTCTAGGAGTGTCCCGACCATGTCTGGAGTGTTCCCGAACCATAGGGTGTCACGCTTAAGGGTTTGATGATGCTTAGAGAGTGTTATAGGATCGGAAGAATCGCCGAAGAATAGTAGAGAGAAAACCGGAAGGGTTTCGGTAAGTCTAGAGGATGTCCAGAGTGGACGTGGAAGGTGTTACATAGCCATAGAGATTGAATAATATGTGAATGAATGTTAAATATTGATTTAATCATTTATTCATAATTATTTAATACAGAGAAAATCAATTTAAAAGGTCAAAAGGCTTAATGGGCCAATTCCGGAGGGAAGAGCCCCCCCCTCGCGCGGGGCCCATGGGGGTGGCTGGTGGCGCCACCCCTCCCCCTCTCCCTCTCCTTTAGTCCCACCCCAGGACTTTGAGGGAGGTAGTACCTCCCCTCCCCCTATATATAGTGGGGGTATTTGGCCAGATAAATACACACAATATTCAATAAAGGTCTTCTCACTTTTGGGAAGACCTCCAATTGATATTCTCTCTCTCTCTATCTATCTCTCTCTCTCTCTCGTGACCGTGGTCCCAATGTCATACTGCACGAACGAGTGAATCTTCACCACGGAGCGCCGTCGCGCTGCGTGATTCGGATCCAGGAGCTCTACTTTCGCAACTGCTACTGGATAGAGGAAGCGGGAGTCATCATCAGGCACCAGACGTGTGTAACTCCCCACGAGGTGTCAGACTTGAGGCACTCAAGTCGTTGGAGCCATAGGAGCGCAAGGACTTCATCACGACCTTGAGGTCGGCTTCGGCTCGACTACATCAACCACGCTCCCCTGAGCATTGACAACGCTTTTCGGTCTTAAAGGGTAAGTTCGTGAAAAGCCCCTCTCGTTACTATATTACTAATAGATAGGTCCTGGCAGCATCAGGGGTTCAGGGGCGTAGGGCAAAAATTATTGTTTTCATATGCGGGACCCCTACATTTCATACATTACAGGTAGATTCAAGTGAGATGGACTCTGACAAGGAGAACAGGGACAATAAGAGCTGCCATGTCATGAAGAATCTCAAGAGCAGGAGTATCCCTTTCCACACTCGACATAGGGAGCTTAGGTTCCCTTTCTATACGAAAGGAGTCAACCCGAGGATTGCTAGCTTGATTCTGCCTGCGGTTGGCATCGGTAAAAGCCTGTCTAGTAAACACAAGTCGGCGACCAAGGCTAAGCACACTGCTTATGGCAAATTCCTGAGGTAGTATGTCAAGACCGGCCTGGTGTCCCCTTACTTAGGAATCAACAAATTCTAGCCGACCAACCCGTCACTATGCTGGCCCGACTAGTAATAATGTTTAATTCTCTTACCGTTTCTAGACCCTTAAACTATGTGGTGCATTGAAACCTCATGATTTTCCACCAACACATGTGTTGCAAAGTTGCTTGATCGTGCATGCTTACACCAGTGGACTACCCAGAAACTTATAGAAGCATGGGCAAACGAGCTTCAATTTGGCAAATTCTGGATAAAAATACCAAATTAAAGAAAGGAAATTACAAGCTTTGCGCAATCGACAGGCCTGAGCGGCTGGGCGGCTGCCCAGGGTGCAGGGATGCTAGGTCCCTGTCTATGCCTACACTTCTTAAACTTTCTGGGAATAATAATCACAAATAGTGGTACACTCCCTTCTGTCCTGTCTTGTTACGTCGTGTCAGCACCGTGCACCCGCTGCGGATCAGCAATGGGACGGTGGTCTCTATGACGAGTCTCTGCCACGCCAAAGCCATGTCGCACACTCGTCCCATCGCCTACCGGGCCCCGCATACTGAATTTAATCGCTAGGATTGGAAACCAACGGTGCTGGCCCGGTCGAACTTGCCTCCGCTTGGGTATGACCAGAATATTGGTAAATGCAATTTACGACGTGCGCACCCCCTTATACGCATTGCCTTCCGTCTCCACAACACAACACTGTGCAAAAATCCCCAACTCCTTCCGCCAACACAAGAACCATCGATGCTACCGCAGGCACCACCTCCGTTGCGCCATACCACCGCAATAGATCACTCCACCGCCACGCCCATTCCTAGCCACCGCTACCGACCCTAGGCCACCGCCGCCGCATTAGCTGCTGCCATGGACGTAGGGTACGGCGTGTTCAGCGATGGGAGCGACTTCACCGATGAGTACACAGTCACCGCCCATGGTACCACCGAGCTGACGGTCGTCCACACAAATGCATCAGTAGAGGTCGCCAAGGTCATCGCAATGTACGAGCGGTGGCTACATAAGACGATGGACAGGTATAAGATCATTGGCCTTGACCTCGAGTATACCAGATATAGGAAGAGGGCAGCGCTTTTGCAGTTGTCCATGCGCAACCACTGCCTCCTATACCACGTTTGCAGGGCCAAATGTGTATACCCGGAGCTTCGTGAGTTCCTGCGCAGTAGGGAGATCTACTTTGCCAGCATCGACATCAAGAACGACACATGAAAGCTAGAGCGGGATCTCCTCGTTCATGTCGTCAATCACGTCAATCTCCAATGTTTGTGGAGGTACCCGAATGACGATACGGGGAAAGTTGGCATGGTTAGACTCGCTACCGACATCATCGATCGCGAGTACACCGACATGAAGGTCGAGTTCCTGAAGCACCTGCACGAGCGATGTGAGTGGAGGCACCTGAATTACGATGCGATCAACTACGCAGCCAGGGACGCGTATGTCTGCTATGAGATTCTCAACAGGATCTAGCGGGTGGGTGAGTGTGTTGTTTACTACTACTAGTTTCGCATTCCGTTCCTAGTTTTATCTCGCCTGTATTTTATCTCGCATGTATTTTCTAAGCATTCTCTATGTAAGAACTAAGCTCGTATGATTCTTGTGCTATTAGGTAGTTAACATGTATGAATTACATTTCCCCCTTTTGTATGCTCAACATTCATACTTACAAATTCTGCCTGTGCCCTTTGCATGCGGTAGAATCCAGAACTGCCATGCATAAGGTGGGATACAGCCATAACCAAACCCAGATTATAACGAAGGATACAGTCATAAGTCATAACCAAACCCATATTATAGTTCGACAAAGGTAATACACAGTAGTTCGTAATTTCTCACACGTAGCTAACACACATAGTACTTCTGAAATAACATGTTTTCATAAACATAACAAGCCCCATACAAACACAACAATCATGCACTAAAAGTCTACATCCCAGCCTGTTGGAGAAGGCAACCGATCCCAGGATGTCTTCGGTCGCTTGCCCCGGCTTGTAGATTCCTCTACACTCCGGCATCTGCGGCAAACAACTTGCCTTGGTGGTGGTTCAATGGTGCGATGCCTGGAACGAAAATTTACGATCTGGCAGTATAGCTCATGGCTAACATACCCTTCAATTGTAGCGTACTTCAGATTAGGCTCAGAAAGTGGCTTATCCTCCCAGCAATCATGCCCTAAACGCCTCCACCAACATCTCGGCAATTTTCCCTTCATGTCAGCGTACCACGGGACGATGAGTTCGGCAGCAAGATCGGCCATCCCGGTCCTACTGCCCCTTTGTCCCTATGATCCAGTAAATTTTCTGGATGTCCACTCTGCACTCCTTTGGGATTCTAATGTTGACAGTCAGGCTTTCACGCAGTCTAGTGTCATTCGTGATGTCAACACTAGTAAATGTTATCTGCTGGTTCATGAGAAAGTCATGAAACAGCGACCTAATCCTTTCACCCCACCTGCATGAAAATGGATTCAGACAAATAATATAGCAATAACTTTTGCAAACAGACGGTTCAGTAACAAAAAAGATAGCAAAGTCTACATGTTCCCATCAGCCCCATCTCGCAAAAAAGGCTAGTGTACGAGGATGTGCCCCTTCATGGAGAGTTGCACCACGGTGATCCTACGGTGATCTCGGCTGTACTCGTGGTCGAGACCTACGAACCTGCTTTCTTCGAACCACAGCCAACTCATGTAATTATTCAGAGTGTTCTTCACCGTCCGAGGGTCGCCAGTGTAGACGACATTGATCTTCTTCCATCCATGTACTTCTATGTCAAGTACACAGACGCTTTCCTGCCGTCGTTTCGGACATCCAACAAGTCCATGACTATAGGCAAGAGGGAAAGGATATGAAGGAAGAGGGTGATGCCGTGGCAGGGGAAATGGATGAGGTCGTGGAGGAGAAAGATGATGAGGCAGTGGAGGAGGAAATGAGACAGAGAAGTGAAACCGCTTACTGCAAGATTGGAACCGCCCTTACTAATATCTAGAATGGTGCATGACCGTTTGTAGTAGGGTGTAGGTGGAGAAAAATGGCGGTTTTACACATCGATGCTAGCGCTGCCTAAAATTTGTTCTGTGCCACTTGCATGTCGTGGAATCGAGGTCTGCCATGCGTGATCCAAGTCAAACGTAGTCGCGTTTGCGCGTGCCGACCTTCCCTCACTGACAGGTGGGCCCCACATTTTTCTCTATTACGATTTATTTTTTCACTTCCTCTAGAAGGTTCTGGTGCATGCCCTTAATAATTACACCCCCTTCCTTATCTTCCACGCGGACGAGAACCAGCGGTGGAGGCAGTTCCTCACCGGGTCACTCCCTACTTGAACAACTCCCCCCTCCCTGATTCCATCCCCTCTCGAATCCATCTGCCTCCTTATCACAACGCCTCCATTAATCTGCCAGATTCCAGACTCCATTTGCCGCTATGGGTAGATCTTGGGGTAGCAGCAGGCTGAAGAGAAAGGCAGGCAACGATGACACGGATGGCCATGGTGACCTCCATCATGAGGATTGGGGATGGCCGAACCTCAGCGCCGTGAACATGCATAGGATTGCCACGGAGTTGGACATCATCTCTACCGGTCGCCTCGCTCACTACATCCCTGACTACCGCTTCACGATGCGGGATATGGACGAACAACCGTTTGGCACGCCAGGCCTTCTTTACCCTGATAGCAGCAAATGGCCAAATGACCGTGATGGCCACGTAAGTTCCAGTATCTTTCTTATTGGTTCAGTCATATCATTGATTCATATGTGTTGAACTCTTGTCGGAATCATATGTTTCTTTCGTCGAACGTGTTGTGTGCACGCGCGGTTTGAACAAATTGAACCATTTAAGACTATTCTGTACAGCGGAAGCTCTGCTCGTACCTGATATTCTGGTATTTTTGTAGTGACACAGTCTTAATTTAGGTGATAGACGATTTGTCAATTTCGATTTTCAATGGAATGCCTGCTAGGTGATATTCTATTTCCTAAAACAATAAACAGATTAGACAATTTAAGGCTATTATGCCCCTAGCTGTTTATGATCATCGTTAGGAGTTTGTTCAGGGGGAGCTCTGCTCCTACTCCATATTTTGGGTATTTTCGTAGTGACACAGGCACAATTTAGGCGATATCTGAGGAGACACTTGAATTTAGGCGATATTTTGGGTACTTTAATCTGAAGGTCTAGTTGTCAAATTGTATTTGCAATGGAATCCATGCTACGTGATTCTACCAACTGACAACAAACTCTGCAGAATATTCATGCAAAAATGATGTTGTTGGATAAGTGGTCGGAATCATCAGTGGTGAATATCAAGGAAGAAGAAGAGATGGAAATGGGAGATGACCAGAACTGGGTGGGTGGCAACAGCGAGTGGCTGGTCCTTTTATCCCATGATGGGAGTACTTGGACTATCAAAAATGGCTACAGATCGTCGAGATTTACATTGCCATCTTTGGAGGGTGTTGGCATTACTTCATTCAACAACGGGTGGCCGCCGCCCATTTCCGAATTCGCTTACAGGTTCAACATGGAAGAACTTGAGCTCCTGAAGGTACAACTCCCACATAGACTGCGGGAGGTGTGGAAGACCTAGGAGTACGACCTATTAGCAATGTTCCACAAGGCAATCGCATTCATTAGATGCCCAGAAGACAAGGAATGACAG
The DNA here is from genome assembly GCA_023614405.1 of Avena insularis. Classification (NCBI taxonomy): domain Eukaryota; kingdom Viridiplantae; phylum Streptophyta; class Magnoliopsida; order Poales; family Poaceae; genus Avena; species Avena insularis. Next base: position 356,133,505 of record CM042692.1, on the reverse strand, counting down.
TCTTGCGTGATGACTTCCTGCGGCCAGAGAAGTATGTCAACACTGTCTTCACCTCTAGCTACCATTCCAACAAACCGCCACGCATTTATGCGGTAACTGAACGTAGCAGTGACGTGCGTGTTTGGGAGCCGTTCATCTAGGGTGAGTCATGGTGTCATATAGCATGTAAAATCCCATTCAAAATTCTGCTTACTGACTGTAAGTAACACGCAGGTACCCATGCAACCCCGCGCGTCATTCTAGCTCCGGTGATCGAAGATGCAGTAACAGATGCTAAACTTGGATCATGGCGCTGGTTCCTGGCACCTCTCGGAGGCGACACGAAACAGGATGTTGAACTCATGTGGATTCATATCAGGGGAGCACTAAACAACATTTGTGATACAATAGAACATATGGGGACACAACTTTCTTCATACCCATCGCTGCGGTGTCACGTTTTCTCGAGGTCCGCATGCCCATCCAAAGACCCAGTGGATCAAGTCAGGAGCAGAGTCGACAATCTGAAGGGACAATTTGTGTTTCTTGGTATCAACTACCCTTTCTTTGTCAGAGCCCATGATGGTACAATTGTGATACAATTGCTCAGGCAGCCCCGGCTCCTGATGGTGCTGCTGCTAGTGGTGGAGCTGACAAAGAACTAGCTGCTGCTGCTCCTGGTGAAGCTGACGAAATACTTGGTGATGCTACTGCTAGTGAAGCTGACGAAATACTTGCTAATGCTGCTGCTGGTGAAGCTGACGAAATACCTGCTGAGGCTGCTACTAGTGAAGCTGACGAAATACTTGCTGAGGCTGCTACCGGAGTCCAGGAAGAACATGCTGGTGTTGTTGCTGAGGTGCCAGCACTTCCAGTGTTGATAGCAGACCGTGTGTTTGCTGCACATTCACGCACCTATCATGTTGACACTCCAAATCCAACCTGGAGCCGAATCCACATCGAGGGGAGGGGGCCTATAATTGGCTCATCAGTGGGGTCGTACGATTTGATGGAGAATGAGAGACAGCCAAACGCAACATTCTAGTTCGTTCCGACGATACCACCAGCTCCAAGGACCTAGTGCTCATACTGGAAGATCTGATGAACCATTTGTCTTTATCTTTATCTTTATCTTTAGATTCCCCCCAGTTCTATGAAGTAAATGATTCTTTGGTCAAGACTCAGTTATGCTTATTTGTGTAAAGACTAAGCTGTGCTTATTTGTGTATGACTAAGTTAGGCCTAACTGCGTAATATTCACTTAAGCCCAGCTTTTCTTTCCACGCCCATAACAACAGAATTGCAGCATAGAACAAACAAAGGTAATGTGCATACTAGGCATTTTGCTCAGGATAACAACCACTTCAAGTAAAAGATACATGGTGTACGCATTTGAACGCATCATTAGAATGTGCCACCTATTGATGACATGGATCTAGCTTTTATGCGCGTATTTGCATTGAATCACTCATTGATTTGTTCCCAACATGCTTCATCAGCGAGCACTTGTTGATGCAATGCGAAGTACAGAACATGGTCTTCATCGTCATTCCATTTAGGTTCTCTATGTTTCGTCATCACGGAGCTACTAATTTCAAATCAAAATCTAGTAAACAACATATGTGTACATTGTTAGAGTATGATATAGACACGGTACATAAATGTTTTTCTACAATCACAAGAAGAAAACTTGATGCATTTCACCTTGTTGGCGTTGTGCTGTTTCTGGATGGATGTGGCTTTGGGGTTCGGAGAGGAAGGCGTCATGGCTGGTGCGCGTGCGGTGACGGTGATGGTGAGCTCGAATTATGGAGGAGGACAACATGACCGATCATGGTGGGCATGGTGACAGATCTCACCTGGGAATGAATTCTCGTCCCCGGGCCGTGCCATGGGTGCGGCCATGGTGAGGGCGAGCTCCGCTTCGGGATGGGGAGGAGAGCGGGGCCGAGTAGGTTCGTCCACATCCCAGCTCTGCGCCATGGCCACGACCACAGATTGCCGCCCCTGGGAAGAAGAATACGCGTAAAGGATGCAGGTGTAACTGCTGCAAGCCTACATGGAAGTCATGACGGGAGCGACATAACGACGAAAACTGACAGGGGGGCCAACTTGACAGGCGTTAGCCTGATATTTTGTATTGGAATGTAAAGTTGAATTCGTGCCGAAAAAGACCCTCTAAGTATTTGCTACGCCAACTATGGTCATCGTGGCTGATTACAGGCAACTTGGGTACCATGTTGCCTGGGCGCCTCAACTTTCGGGCCGCAAAATGATATTCTCTATACTGCCACCATAGCAAAGTCAAGAGATAGTGAATCAGGGGCGCCCGGGTTGCAGATACTGATGCCGTCTTGCTGGTGTCGAGGATGAGATCATCAGGTGGCGCGGCAGGAGTGGGGGTGACCATGGTGATGTTAAGGAGGCGTAGGAGACAGGCGGAGCTCATGGTCATCCATGAGAAGTAGTAGAGGCATAGACGTGGGAGCTGGGGAGCAGTGCTGGCGATCCGTGCTGAAGCTTCTAGGGTTTGTAGCGGGGCCACGCAATAGAGGCGTGCGGACATGGTGGTGGTGAATGACCAATGAAGGAGATTTTGTTTGAGCATGAAGTCAGTGAGCCATGGGGATAGGATCCATCAGCGGCGGCCGTGAGAATCGATCAGAGTTATAATTAGGGTCCTCGGGGGTTGTGCAAGGAGTGTGGCCAAGCATCGAGGAGGCAGAGATAGAGGTAGAAGGTGGCAGAGTTTTTTTCGAGAGGGACAATGCTTGAGACGGACGCCGGCTAGCCAGAGCAGTGCTAGATGCGGAGACCTCACGTGTGTGGATATGAGTGGAACGAGAAGATGCCTGTGGGTGTGTGCCTATGTGTGAATGAGAGGAAGAATTAGATAGAGGGTCTCGAATCGGGTTGGGTTGGACCCAAGCTAAACCTAGCCAGGCCAAACCGGCCTCTTGGGGCGACTCGACCGAGTCCATGCAGTTGGACCAGCATGGCCACATCACAATTAATTGTCCAATACAAAATCTTTTTCACATTTAATAAATTCTAGAAAATATTTTCAACTTAAAATATGCATCTAAAATTCATAAAAAATCCTAAAAATACATATGATATATCAAAATGCTCAAAAAAAATCTATGCCAAATATCGTCTTTGCAGGGCTTGTGTTAAAGGAAAGATGCATGACTCTCCCCATCGAAGGAATACCATATATTCTAAGAGGATATTGGAGCTCCTTAATGTGGATCTCTTTGGTACTCCATCTCATGCAAGTCTTGGTGCGAAGAAATATTGTTTGGTGATTGTTGATGACTATTCAAGATACACTTGGGTTTATTTCTTCAATTTGAAGAGTGAGACTCAAAATACCTTCATCAACTTGGCCAATGAAGTTCAATGTCAATACATTGTTCCTATATTGGCCATAAGGAGTAACAACGACTCCGAGTTCAAGAACTACACCTTAAATGAATTTCTTAGAGGAGAGGGGATAAGACATTGATATCCTGATGTGTACACCCCTCAACAAAATGGTGTAGCCAAGAGGAAGAACCGAGCATTAATGGATATGGAAAGGTCCATGATGTCGGAGTTTAAGTCTCCTTACAAATTTTGGGCCAAGGCTATCTCCACCACATGTCATTCATCAAACCAGCTATACCTCCGCAAGAACTTGGACAAAAATCCATATGAAATTCTTACCGGCAACAAGCCCAATATCTCATACTTCTAGGGTGTTCGGTTGTAAGTGTTTCTTTCTCATTAAAGGAGTTTGTTTGTATAAATTTGAATCTAAAGATTTAGAGGGTATCTTTGTTGGTTATGGTGCTGAATCCCACACTTATAAATCTAAAACAAGCCCTCCGAAACTGTTGTGGAATCTAGTAGTGTGGTGTTCGAGGAAAATGATGGCTCCCAATTGGGGCATGTTGATGTTTGTGATGTCGATATTGAAATACCTCAAGATGCCATAAGAAGAATGGGTGTGGGATTTTTCCGCCCTGTTGAGAAACCCCTTGTGGCAGATCAAGAAGAACTATGCTCGACTCAAGTGGATCCCTCATATTCATGAGATCAACAAGCCACTACTGCTAGAGATAATGTTCCACCTATCCAAAGACAAACTAAAGACCCTCACCATGTTGATAAGGCTAAAAATCCCAGGCTGGATAATCCGGCTCCCCAATGGCCGGATTATCCGGCCCTACGAATCCAACAATTCTGCCTTCCAGTGAAGCTAACCCTAATCAAGGACAAGGTCAAACTTCTCATCATGTTGATGTAGCTAATTCCAACAATGACCAAGGTCACTTTGATGGTCAAGACGAGGACCAAAACAATCATGATGATCAAGTGATACCTCAAAGATGCAATGAGGATATTGAAACTCGTCAAAAAGCTAGAGCTGAAAGAAACTTGCAACTGAGAGAACATACTCTTGGTAAAGTTGTTGGTGATCTACGAAGAAGGGTATCCAAAAGGAGAGAATTGGCTAGATTTAGTGATCATCAAGATCATATCTCCTTGGTGGAACCATAGAAGGTCTGTGAAGCACTTGAGGGTCTATATTGGTTGGAAGCCATGCATGATGAACTCAACAACTTCATGTACAAAAAGGTTTGGAAGTTAGTAGAGAATCCCAAAGAGTAACGCAATGTTATTGGCACAAAGTGGATATTCAAGAACAAGAAAGATGAGAATGGAATTGTTGTAAGGAACAATGTGAGATTGGTGCCTCAAGGTTTCTCTAAAGTGGAAGGCATTAACTTTTGTGAAACCAATGCTCTCGTGGCTAGCCTTGAGTCTATTTATATCCTTCTTGCATATCCATCACATCATAACCTTAAATTCCAACAAATGGATGTGAAAAGTGCATTTCTTAATGGTACTTTAAATGAGTTGGTTTTTGTTAAGAAACTCGTGAGATTTTAGGATCCCAAATTTCCTAACCTATCTACAAACTTGATAAGGCACTCTATGTACTCAAGAAAGCTCCAAGTGCATGGTATGAGCACCTTAGAGAGTTGTTGTTAGACCATGGGTTTGTAGTTGGGATAATCGATCCTACTCTTTTTAATAAGAGGGTCACGAGGGAGCTTTTCATTTGCCAAGTATATGTTGATGATATTATCTTTGGTTCTACTAACAAAGCTTTTAATGATGAATTTTCAAAGCATAGGACTGATAGGTTTGAGATGTCTAGGATGGGAGAAATGAGGTTCTTCCTTGGATTTGAAATCAAGAAAGTGAGTGGAGGAACCTTCATTAATCAAGCCAAGTATATCTAAGACATGCTCAAGAGGTTCAAGATGAAGGACCTTAATGGGGCTCCTACACCAATGCAAACCAAATGTGATGTTGAACTAATTCACAATGGTAAAGATGTGGATCAAAAGGTATATCTATCCATGATTGGTTCTTTTCTTTGTTGTTGTGCATCTAGACCTGATATTGTGTTGAGTGTAGGAGTGTGTGCAAGGTACCAAGCAGCTCTAAATAAAGCCACTTGGTGGCAGTCAAGAGAATATTTCAATATTTAGTTCATACCCCAAACTATGGTTTGTGGTATCCAAAAGGGTCATGTTTCTCTCTTTGTGGGTACATGGGTTCAGATTGGGCTAGTGATAAGGATTATAGGAAATCAACATCCGGGGCATGCCAATTCCTTGGTAGGTCCTTGGAGTGTTTGTCTTCTAAGAAGCAAAATTGCATATATCTCTCCACCACTAAAGCTGAATATATGTCTGCTGCAAGTGGATGCACTCAATGTTATGGATGACGCAAACTTTAAAGGAATATTGTGTCATTTGTGACAAAGTTCCTCTTTTATGTGATAATTAAAGTGCTATCAAGATTGCCTACAACTCGGTACAACATATAAGAACGAAGCATATTGAGATTCGCAATCACTTTATTATAGATCATGTTGCCCGTGGAGACATTGAGCTTCTATATGTTCCTACTAAAGACCAACTTCTAGATATTTTCATAAAGCCTCTTGATGAAGCAAGGTTTTGCTATTTGTGGAATGAGCTAAATATCGTAGATTCAAGGATCTTGACTTGAACACCTTGCATACTCATCTATATCTTGATCCTTATTTGGTTTAGGAGCGGGCATGGATATAGGGGGTGTGTAGTCGTAATTTATTGGGCTAACCCTCCCCATGATGCAAAAAGTAAGAAAATCATTCCTATTAATCTCATTTTGTGATATGTGATCTTAAATGATGAGTATTGGCTATGAACCCAAGATACATCTTCGTGGTGTCATGCCAAACACTCATACATGGTGGCCTCAGACACCGGCCTCTTCTTTGTGAAGAGTTGATTCTTTGTGGATCTTATTCAGATTTTATTTGCCTATCTTATGTTCTTATGGAAACACACTCAATCATGGCCTTTACATTTGTTTGCCTTTTGAAATTTTGAGTGTGAAGTACCATCCTAGTTTGGATATCTAACCTAAGCCCGTCTCACCCTAAGCCAATATCTTTCATGCGCACAAGTCTTAAGTTTTGTATCATGGAGCTCGAGAAGTGTAGGCTATAGAAATTTGGAGTTTCCAGTTTTTTCTGTGGGGGAGGGGGTGGATTATCCGCCCCTAGTCGGGGGCCAGATTATCTGGCCTGGACGGTTTATCAAATTTAACAGGGGCCACCGGGGTGGGTGGCTTCACTCGAATCACTCATCCACCCCTGGCCACCTTGCTCCTAGTCGCCGCCTGCACCTATCCCACCCCACAGGAGCCTTCCCGGCCGTTAGAGTCCACCTAATATACATTCCCTTGGCCCCTGGCACCTTATCCTCTAAGTGGTTCCTCCAATGGATGAGGGTAACTCCATATTTTTCAAATCCTAGGTGCTTGTCATCTATCTCTTCTATATGGAGTTATTTTTTTGAAGTTTGAGTAGATGATTCCCATTGGTCCCTATTTCATGCTAATACAGTAGTTGGTCATCTCTTCTTGTCGATCTATTTTATGATCTTGATGAATCAAGATGTACTAGAATTTCTACAGGGCGGATAATCCGCCCCTCGCGCAGGGCCAGATTATCCAGCCTAGAAACTTTACCTTCTTTCAGCTTTCTTGATTCACCTAGGTTGAAGTTTGATTGGCACTAGGATGACTCTCTATTGTTTCCAACATATATTTTCTTGAGACTTGTGTGTGCTTATCTTGTGTCATCCCTCTATGTGCTTACTTCACACGTGGTTCTAGTGGTATTCCAAGGAATAGGGGTCCTCGTCCATGCTATTTCCATAGAAACAAATAAGGTGTGTTGGTTGATGAAGGTGTGTCTCTATAGCAATCTATTGAAGCAAAGAGGATGGTTGATCAAGAGAGAAAAAAGGATACCATGAGGAAGAAGGGAAAGCAAGCTAGAATCAAATATAAGGACATGGACAATGTTTCATATGCCAGTACAAGGCAAGGAGACTGGTATGAGACTATTGAGCGTGATGAAGAGATTGGATATCACAATTGCTAGTGCTTGGAGCAGTTGTACATCTACAAGGATATCTATGCCACTTTCAAGTTGCATCCAATGCATCTGATTGACCTTGCTCACCTCACGACCAAGACTTGTTTTTATGATTCCTATGGTGTGACTAAGAAGTTGGGGTTGCACCATCTCATGGAGCTCCAGTGCGACTACAATGTGACTCTTGTTCAGCAGTTTTTCTCTACTCTTGTGATCAAAGGTGATGATGCTCACACGATGAAGTGGATGACACGAGTTACCCTTTGTGTGTCTGATTTCTACGAGTTTGGTGATGTACTTGGGTGTGGTTTCAATGGTCGTACTTCAGTTGAGCATCACATTCATGGTCCAGAGCAGCCTGACAAGAACAAGCTTGCTGACTTCTATGGACATGGTGGAGTTATTGGTACTATCACTGATATTCTGCCTCTCAATGAACAACTTGTGCATATATTTCTTGATAACATTGCCCCAAGTTGTGGCAACAATAATGATGTCATCCACACTGGTCTTGTCAACCTCATTTACTTTGCTAGTGAGTGCTATGAAAATGAAGATCTCAATGTGGATTTATTTGTGGATGTGATTGTGTTGTCGGATTGAGGACAAGTACGCCATGAGGGGTGTCCTCGGGGCGTGTGGAAGAGAGGGGTGTGAGTCGTATGGTGTTCTAGGATGGTGAGAACACAAGTTTACCTAGGTTCGAATCTGCCGTCGATGGACGAATCCTACTCCTGCTAGCAATCTAATAATACAGCAGAGCCGGAATATGGGTTACAAGGGTTTCGCCTGTGCGAGTTGAGATTGTAAACTAATGTGGTGTGCCCTAAAGGCTAGTCCCTAGGACGGCTTATATAGATATCCGGTCTAGGGTTTACAGGAGAACGCGCCCTGCATGTCATACCAGTTGTGGATGGTGTTTTCTGGAAGTTCATTGAGCCACGATCGTGCCGTCTTCCTTAGTATAAGCGGGAGATACAGGGTTGCGACTAGGCTATTTCCTCCTTTGGCGATGCAGCAAGCCTGGAAAAAATCCTGGAGCCAAGTGTCTGGCCGGGCTACACCATCGTAGGGCTAGATGTGCCTTGAGATAGAAAATCCTTCCAGGAAGTTTTTTTTGTCGAATGCACGGTTCAAAGCATTTTGGACCCACATAGATGTTGTCCAACTCATAGCACCGTGCCTCTATGTTAGAGTTGATACGGTGCCTCACATCACTAGGTGACAGAGAACGCCGTCATGGTTGTTCGCTGTGGCTGTGGTGCCTCGAAGCTGGACTTCTGCTTCCGCCACCATCTCCTCCACCCTGACGCCCTCCATGGATCCCTCGAGAGCCGTTATGATGGCTGCTTGGTGGGGAGGGTGGTGCAGGTGGATTGTTTCTGGCTGAACATCGGCCTCTGTCCAGAGCGTCATTATTCCGGTTCCGGGGAGGGTCTTGGTTGCGACGAGCCCCCTGCCGGCTTGCCTCGGCATGGTGTCCATCATTCCTTCGCCCGTCGTTTCCGCCATTGTGGCGAGGTTCATCCAGATGGCTTGTATGTCTAGGAGGTGGCATCCTTTGTCGATCCTCCTTCTGACGTCGCTCTTCTTCATCTTATCTGCGATTGTTCGACTATCACCAGGGAGGCTGCCTTAGAACTAGCGCTGCAACTACGTCTCGCTCTGCGGCTGGAGCAACGTTACTCCAGTCACGTGTGGCTCTGTGATGTTGCCCTGAAGATCCGGTTCTTGAGTAATTGTCCTCCTGACGGTCTGGTCGCTAGTGTTGTTCCGGGTCCTGCCGGGGCCTTATGTCATGCCAAGCTGGATCCTTGCAACATTGGTCGGATTTAGAGACCAGTTTACCGCTTTGGATTTTGCGGCCTTCTGCTGCTCTAGACCCTTGGTAATTGGCTTTACGCCCAACTAGATTTGGTCTGGGTTTGGATTGTTTGCCAGGATATTTTGGGCCACATCGGTGTTTTCTAATGGTGTTCCATATACCAGATATCCCTTACTATCGAGCCGAGGTTCTCCTTTGAAAGTGTCATCTCCCTCAAAGAGGGTCTTGTGGACTTCCAGATTTTTGTTAGCCCATACAAGGCTGTTCTGGGTCTTTTGATGCTGCAGGGAGTTGAACTGCCCCACAGATGCAATGCACTTTTTCTCCTCGAGGAGATTGTTAGCTTCATCCAGGAGTACTTGTCGATGCGCTTCTAGGGCTTGGGCCCTGTCTTCCAACTCTGCAGGTGTAAGATCTGCATTAGTAGGGATTGGCGTAGTCAGCACGTCTCCGAGGATTTTACGGGCACCAGAGGTAACCACCTGTCCATCCACCAGAGTGTCTTTTGGCTCGTCCGGGATTAGAGCTCCGTCCGAGTCTTCTTCGTATTCGTCGGCGATTGCCTCCTCAACCGGAGGGTCCTTCGTCGGAGTCTTCTTCTTCTTCTTCTTTGTGTTGGGTCCGCAGCATAGAAAACAAAAAATTTCCTACGATGAGAACTATACGCCAAGATCTATCTACTAGATACAGAGCAACGGGTGGACATACATCCATGGAGAACTTACCCTCGAAGACAACGAGTTTTGTTAACGAGTAGGAACTCGTGGTTGATGTAGTTGTACGCTTGCCGATCTCAAGATTGTGTGGAAGTCCGAGCACCGCAAATCAGCAGCGCATCCGTCCTCGCACACACATTCAAGCCACCGGACAACCTCCACCTCCTCGCTCCAGCGAATCAGCGGAAGCAGCAACTCCTTCCAGATGCAAGGCCACCGGGAACATGTATCTCGCTAATCCGAGACCATGGGGGAATATCTAGAGGGGGAGAGAGATCCTTCACGAGGAGGTGTGGTTTGTGAGAGGGGAGAGGAGGGCTTTATATAGGAGGGAGGGAGACCCCTCCCCTCCCATAGCCGGCGCATGAGGGTGGGGACTCCTCCCCTCCTTCATTCATGTGGTGAACCTCCACTCACATAAACATGGCCTCCACCCAAAATCCCACTCACATGTATTTAATTTCCACCAAATTAAATGCAACTCTCAATTAATAAAACTCTATTATTTATTTTATTCAGAATTTTGTTAATTACTTTAATTAACAAACATTCACATAAAACCCCTTGCAACATTTCAATATCACATGTAGAACCACTTTCTGCAATTTCACCCAAAACAATTCCGGTTTCTATCGAAAGAATTCCTATTTCTATCGAAACATTTCCTGCGCTTTGCAAACCTTTTGTCTAGAACATATGTGGTCCTAAATGGTGTCCAGCAACCCTTAAGTGTGTCACCCTATGATTCGCGAATAATGCAGACATGATTGAGACTCCTCTCAGATCAATAATCAGAAGCGGGACCTGGAGATCCATACTGACTCCTGCATATTCAACGATGACTTCTGTGATCGTGAGAACCTTTAACGTCATCAATTTAATCCCTTTGTCTCATGATATAATACATGTCCGAGATTCGATCATCGGTATCCAACTACCTAGTTTGATCTTGTTACCGACATGCACTCTTTTCTCGTTCCCGTGATATAACATTCTAGTGATCACATCACTTGCTTGCAAGCTATCTTAATGTGATATCACCGAGAGGGCCCAGAGTATATCTATCCGTCATCGGGATTGACAAATTCCACTCTTGATCCATGAGCCTCAACATAACACCTTCATAGCACTGAACCCACCTTTATGGTCACCCTGTTACGGTGTGACGTTTGATGTTATCAAGATACTCTTCCGGTGTTAGCAATTAACATGATTTCATGGTCTAAGGACTAAGACTACTTTCTATGATGTTATAGAAATATAAACATAATGACTTGATCGTAATGCTATACTTCGGATGAATGTTCATCACATCATTTCACAAATGCTGTGACCTTGTTATTAACAACATCCAATGTCCATGATCAGGAACCCTTGATCATCTTGTTAATTAAACACACATGTATTGATGTTTCCTATCAATACAATTATAGCATGCAAAATAAACACCTATCATATACAAGGAATACATAATAACAACTTTAGTATTGCCTCTCAGGGCATATTTCCTTCAGTCTCCCACTTGCACTAGAGACAATAATCTAGTTTATATAGTGACAAATCTAACACCCATGGAGTTCTGGTGTTGATCATGTTTTGCCATAGGGAGTACTTTAGTCAACGGATCTACTACATTTAGGTCCATGTGCACTTTACAAATCTTTATATCTCCATCCTTGACATGCTCGCGAATGGAGTGAAACCAGCGCTTAATATGCTTGGAATTCTTGTGAGACCTTGGTTCCTTGGCGTTGGCTATGGCTCCATTATTGTCACAATAGATCACCATTGGGTCCAACACACTAGGAACCACACCTAGTTCCGTTATGAACTCCTTCATCCAAACGCTTCCTGTGTCGCTTCTGAAGCAGTAACATATTCCGCCTCCGTCATTGATCCAGCCACCACAGGTTGTTTGGAGCTCCTCCAACTAACTGTTGCTCCGTTCAAGAGAAATACGTATCCGGATTGAGACTTAGAGTCATCCAGATCAGTGTCAAAGCTAGCATCAACATAACACTTAGCGACTAGCTCTTCTTCACCTCCGTATACAAGAAACATATCCTTAGTTCTTCTCAAGTACTTAAGGATATTTTTGACCGCTATCTAGTGTTCTGAACCTGGATCAGATTGGTACCTACTAGTCAAACTAATAGCATGTGCCACATCCGGTCTTGTATATAGCATGGCATACATTATAGATCCTATGGCTGAGGCATAGGGGATCTTATCCATTATCTCTCTTTCTTCCACTGTAGCCGGACTTTGAGTCTTACTCAATGTCTTTCCTTGCAACATAGGTAAGTACCCCTTCTTACTTCCGTCCATATTAAACTTCTTTAATATCTTATCAAGGTATGTACTCTGCGATAGCCCAATTAGGCATCTTGATCTATCTCTATAGATTTTAATGCCTAATATATATGAAGCTTCACCAAGGTCCTTCATCGAAAATTTGCTGTTTAGATAACTTTTAACACTGTTTAAAAGATCTATATCATTTCCAATCAATAATATGTCATCCACATATAATATCAGAAATGCCACATTGCTCCCACTCACTTTCTTGTAAATACAAGCCTCTCCATAAGTTTGGACAAATCCAAACTCTTTGATCACCTCATCAAAGCGGAGATTCCAACTCCGGGATGCTTGCTTCAGTCCATAGATGGATCGCTGAAGTTTGCACACCTTATCAGCATCCTTAGGATCGACAAAACCCTTAGGTTGTATCATATACAACTCTTCTTCAATATTACCATTGAGGAACGGTTTGACATCCATCTGCCATATTTCATAATCGAAATATGCAGCAATTGCTAACATAATCCTAACCGACTTAAGCATCGCTACGGAAGAGAATGTCTCATCGTAGTCAACTCCTTGAATTTGTTGAAACCCCTTTGCGACAAGTCGAGCCTTATAGATGGTTACATTACCATCAACATCAGTTTTTCTTTTGAAAATCCATTTATTCTCAACGGCTTTTCGATCGTAAGGTAAGTCCACCAAGGTCCAAACCTGGTTTTCGTACATGGATTCCATCTCAGATTTCATGGCTTCTAGCCATTTGTTGGAATCAGGGCTCATCATCGCTTCTTCATACGTCGCAGGGTCATCTATTTAATCAATCATGAAATTCATAACAGGATTGCCGTATAGTTCAGGAGCTGCACGTGTCCTGCTTGACCTGCGAGGTTCGGTAGTGTCCTCTTTCGGAGTTTCATGATCAATATCATTAGCTCTCTCTTCATTAGGTGAACTCAACTCCGAAACAACTTCCGATGCTGCGCTACTCGCCATTTCATGAAGAGAAGGTTCAATAACCTCTTCGAGTTCTACCTTCCGACTACTCACACCTTTCGCTAGAAAATCCTTCTCAAGAAAGGATCCATTCTTGGCAACAAAGACCTTTCCCTCGGATCTGTGATAGAAGGTATACCCAATCGTTTCCTTAGGGTATCCTATGAAGACGCATTTTTCCGCTTTGGGTTTGAGTTTATCCGGTTGAAGTTTCTTCACATAAACATCGCATCCCCAAACTTTAAGAAATGACAGCTTAGGTTTGTTTCCAACCCATAATTCATACGGTGTCTTTTCAACGGATTTAGATGGTGCCCTATTTAAAGTGAATGCAACGGTTTCCAGTGCATAACCCTAAATTGATAGTGGCACGTCAGTCAAAGACATCATAGATCGAACCATATCCAATAAAGTATGATTACGACGTTCTGACACACCATTACGTTGTGGTGTTCCGGCAGGCGTGAGTTGTGAAACTATTCCACAGTCTTTCATATGTGTGCTAAACTCGTAACTAAGATACTCTCCTCCACGGTCGGACCGTAGAAATTTGATCTTTCTATTACGATGATTTTCCACTTCATTCTGAAATTCTTTGAACTTTTCAAAGGTTTCAGACTTATGTTTCATCAAATAGATATACCCGTATCTACTCAAATCATCCGTGAAAGTAACAAAATAACGATATCCACCTCGCGCCGACACACTCATTGGTCCACACACATCTGTATGTATGATTTCCAATAAATCTGTCGCCCGTTCCATTGAACCGGAAAACGGCGTTCTAGTCATCTTGCCCATAAGGCATGGTTCACATGTATCAAATGATTCAAAATCAAGTGATTCCAAAAGTCCATCAGAATGGAGTTTCTTCATGTGTTTAACGCCAATATGACCTAGACGGTAGTGCCACATATATGCAGATATATCATTATCAAGTTTAATCCTTTTAGCATCAACATTATGAATATGCGTAATACTACTATCGAGATCCATGAAATAAACCATTCAACACGGTGCATGACCATAAAGATATTATTCATATAAATCGAACAACCATTGTTTTTAGACTTAAGCGAATAACCACTTTGCATCAAACACGATCCGGATACAATGTTCATGCTCGGTCAGGCACCAAATAACAATTATTCAGGTTTATAACTAATCCCGATGGCATATGGAGAGGCAGCGTTCGGGCGATCACATCAACTCTTGATCCATTGCCGACGCATCATGACCTCATCCCTTGCTAGTTGTAAACGTTACGCAGCCCTGAACGAGTTACATATATTAGCAACCTATCCCGTATCAAATACCGGTGCTCTGCAGTACTAGTCAAGTACACATCAATAACATGTATATCACATATACCTTTGTTTGCCTTGCCGGCCTTCTTGTCCGCCAAATACTTGGGGCGATTCGCTTCAATGACCAGTCCTTGCAATAGTAGCACTCGGTGTCAGACTTAGGGCCATCTCGGGGTTTCTTTTCAGGCACGGCAACAGATTTGCCGCCCTTCTTTCCCTTCTGCTTGCCTTTCTTGTCCTTCTTGAAACCGATGGTCTTATTGATCATCAACACTTGATGTTCTTTCCTAATCTCCACTTCTGCAGTCTTAAGCATTGACAGAAGCTTGGGAAGAGACTTCTTCATGCCCTGCATATTATAGTTCATCACGAAGCTCTTGTAGCTAGGTGGCAGAGATTGGAGAACACGATGTATGCCTAAGTCAATGGGAATCGTTATTCCCAAGGACACAAGCTTATCGGCGTACCTAGACATTTTGAGTACGTGCTCACTAACAGAGCTGTTCTCTTCCATCATGCAGCTAAAGAACTTTTCAGAAGCATTATAACTCTCTACGACAGCATGGGTATCGAAAATCATTTTCAATTCTCCCATGGTATCAAAGGCATTGTCATTTTCAAAACGTTTTCGAAGTTCTGGCTCTAGCCCATACAGTATGTCGCAATGAACTAAGTTGTGGTCCTCCTGACGAGTTATATAGACGTTATTTTCCTCGTCAGGGGCATCAGGAGCTGGTGGGGGCCTAGCGGCGCCTCTAGCACATATTGCTTTTGTGCAGCAGTGAGGAGAATCTTCAAATTCATAGCCCAGTTGGTAAAGTTGCTACCATTTGCAGGAAGCTTCTCTTTCTCCATGAACACATTGAAATTAAAAGCAGGTGGTACCATCTACAACAGAATTTGTAAAATATATTTAGACTAAGTTTATGATAGATTGAGTTCAACTAATCCAAATTACTAATGAACTCCCACTCAAAAACGACATCCCTCGTGTCCTTTTGGTGATTACATGAACCAAATCCACTACACCAAGTCCGATCATCACGTGAGTCGGTGTAGCTTCAAAGGCGAGCATCTATATGGGCATCATATCAACTATATGACTCATGCTTAACCTTTCGGTCCGTGTTCCGAGGCCATGTCTATACATGCTAGGCTCGCCAAGTAAGAACCTTAGTATTCGCGTGTGTAAAACTGTCTTACGCCCGTTGTATGAAAGCGTAGAGTCGAGAACACCCGATCATCACGTGATGCCTCAAAACACGATCCACAAAATAGTGCATACTTAAGGAAGAACACATTTTATCTTGATATCTAAATGAGGGATCATCTTATAATGCTACCAAAAGCGCCAAACTAGCAATATAAGATGCTAACATCTAATGTGTGAAGTGAGGTGATATGGTCCATGCATTTGATCTCTATCATTTGCATCGTGGTATGATCTCTATCATTCCTTTGTGTGTAAGGCAATATAAGATGCTAACATCGTGGAACTTACACGTTAAGTGAGTTGTAAGAGTATCTATCATACATCTACTTACAACAATACCATATCAAGACACTAGCCCAGCAACGATCTAAACTAGACGCCTCTAATTTATCAATTGCAAGTTTTACGTGGCTTAGGGATTTCGGAGATAGAACCGGTCTTACCTATGAACATGAACCACAACGAGGATAACCAAGTTATTAGAAACTCGTTGTAAATCAGATATTGACTATAGTAGGAGAGACAGACACCCGCTAGCCACTTATGCAAAACTAGTTGCATGTCAGTCGTGGAACCGGTCTCATGTACGATGACATGTAAGGTTGGTCCGGGCCGCTTCATCCCACTATGCAACCAATATCCAAAATACATAGAAGATGCAATAACATGATCATCATCGCCCACATATAAACATATGTGTACTACCCGTGCAAAGCACCTACGCATAGATCAGGCTCTGATACCACTGTTGGGTCCGCAGCATAGAAAACAAAAAATTTCCTACGATGAGAACTATACGCCAAGATCTATCTACTAGATACAGAGCAACGGGTGGACATACATCCATGGAGAACTTACCCTCGAAGACAACGAGTTTTGTTAACGAGTAGGAACTCGTGGTTGATGTAGTCGTACGCTTGCCGATCTCAAGATCGTGTGGAAGTCCGAGCGCCGCAAATCAGCAGCGCATCCATCCTCGCACACACGTTCAAGCCATCGGACAACCTCCACCTCCTCGCTCCAGCGAATCAGCGGAAGCAGCAACTCCTTCCAGACGCAGGGCCACCGGGAACATGTATCTCGCTAAACCGAGACCATGGAGAATATCTAGAGGGGGAGAGATCCTTCACGAGGAGGTGTGGTTTGTGAGCGGGGAGCGGGGGGCTTTATATAGGCGGGAGGGAGACCCCGCCCCTCCCATAGCCGGCGCATGAGGGGGGGGACTCCTCCCCTCCTTCATTCATGTGGTGAACCTCCACTCACATAAACATGGCCTCCACCCAAAATCCCACTCACATGTATTTAATTTCCACCAAATTAAATGCAACTCTCAATTAATAAAACTCTTTTATTTATTTTATTCAGAATTTTGTTAATTACTTTAATTAACAAACATTCACATAAAACCCCTTGCAACATTTCAATATCACATGCAGAACCACTTTCTGCAATTTCACCCGAAACAATTCCGGTTTCTATCGAAACAATTCCTGTTTCTATCGAAACATTTCCTATGCTTTGCAAACCTTTTGTATAGAACATCTGTGCTCCTAAATGGTGTCCGACAACCCTTAAGTGTGTCAACCTATGGTTCGCGAATAATGCAGACATGATTGAGACTCCTCTCAGATCAATAATCAGAAGCGGGACCTGGAGATCCATACTGACTCCTGCATATTCAACGATGACTTCTGTGATCGTGAGAACCTTTAACGTCATCAATTTAATCCCTTTGTCTCATGATATAATACATGTCCGAGATTCGATCATCGGTATCCAAATACCTAGTTTGATCTCGTTACCGACATGCACTCTTTTCTCGTTCCCGTGATATAACATTCTAGTGATCACATCACTTGCTTGCAAGCTATCTTAATGTGATATCACCGAGAGGGCCCAGAGTATATCTATCCATCATCGGGATTGACAAATTCCACTCTTGATCCATGAGCCTCAACATAGCACCTTCATAGCACTGAACCCACCTTTATGGTCACCCTGTTACGGTGTGACGTTTGATGTTATCAAGATACTCTTCTGGTGTTAGCAATTAACATGATCTCATGATCTAAGGACTAAGACTACTTTGTATGATGTTATAGCAATATAAACATAATGACTTGATCGTAATGCTATACTTCGGATGAATGTTCATCACATCATTTCACAAATGCTGTGACCTTGTTATTAACAACATCCAATGTCCATGATCAGGAAACCTTGATCATCTTGTTAATCAACAAGCTAGTCTATAAGAGAGGCATAACTAGGAACCCTTTTGTTTATTAAACACACATGTATTGATGTTTCCTATCAATACAATTATAGCATGCAAAATAAACATCTATCATATACAAGGAATACATAATAACAACTTTATTATTGCCTCTCAGGGCATATTTCCTTCACTTTGCCCTCTTGGCAGCGCAGGTAGCAAAGATGGCTTTGGGTCCTATTCCTGGAGTCAAGCTCTGGTCAGTACTTTCGGATATCTGGACGTCGGGATTTTTTCTGAGATCCATATCATCCTGTGCTTTGGGAGAGTTTCTCCGGATCCTTCATCCATGGCTTCTCCTTCTTCTGTAGCCTTAGAGTCGAACTCCTCTTCATATTTTACGAAGAACTTTTGGAAATATGCCGACGTCATCGAATCATCCGAAGATGTCGGTAAGTCGGTGTTTGTCCCGATCGCCTCCATCACCGAGTCTTCATTGTCTCCAGCATCGGCAGAGCCGGATCCAGATCCAACGTATCTGACAAAGTGCGATGCGCGCGTCCTGAGGTAGTTGCGGCTTTTTTCTTGGGCTGCCTCGAAGCGCTCAATGGTCTCAAGAATCTCATCCACGCTGGCGTTATGCAGCATCATGCACCTCAATGTGTACCTCAGGATGCTCCGGTGCTGGCAGAGCCAGAACAAAAGTTGTTGTTGCTTTGTTCCTCCTGAGTTTCAATCTCGCCGGGAATATCGTCCTGGGATTCGACCTTGCTAGGGAGGTCCACTCCAGATTCGATGTTCATAGGAAGATCTGCTTTAGGCTCAGTTTTCTCCACTATCTCTGCATCAGGTGCGGGCTGGGTGGGATTAGGGTTTTCCTGGATCTGGAACTCAGCCGCCTCCACGGACAAAGTGGACCCATAAACTTCTTCTACCTCTATCATCACCGCTTTGGTGGGTGGAGCAGGTTCAACAAAACCGAGATAGACATCGATCTCGCTGAAAGACATGATTGTGTAGCTACTCACTGCCTCCCTAGCCGGCATCCAGGTCTCATCGAGAAGAACGAGAGGGACATTGCTGGCATAGAGGATGTGACCGACGGCGATTGTCTCGCCGATTCCGATTCTTTTAGATTTCACTCGGAACGCAAATCCAAAGCTCACCTGCCCCACGGTGGGCGCCAAGTATCGTCGGATTGTGGACAAGTACGCCATGAGGGGGTCCTCGGGGCATCTGGAAGAGAGGGGTGTTAGTCATATGGTGTTCCGGGACGGTGAGCACACAAGTTTACCCAGGTTCGAATCTGCGATGGTGGGCATGTCCTACTCCTGCTAGCAATCTAGTAATACGGCAGATCCAGAATATGGTTACAAGGGTTTCGCTTGTGCGAGTTGAGATTGTAAACTATTGTGGTGTACCCTAAAGGATGGTCCCTAGGACAACTTATATAGATATCCAGCCTAGGGTTTATAGGACAGACCTATCCAGCTACGACTAAGAGTCGGTTACAGAGTACATCTTGGACTACAAGTAACTATACATGCCTATGTCGGTAAGTCTTCTGGGCCTTCCCATAGCCGGACTGGACTCTGTTTCTTCTCTCTGACTAGGCCGCCTGTGAAGCATAGATCTAACCCGAAGTGGTCCACCTTGGTCAGCGAGGCATAGTGAGGATACCCGGAAAGTATATCCCCAACAGATGGAATTTATATTCAATGAGATCTATGATGCCATGGTGAACAAAACCTATATTCCGTATGCTCCATACATTATGATTCTCATCAAGCGTACTCTTCTTGATGTGGAACTTAGTGATGATTGTGAGCCTCACAAGGTTAAAAATCCCTAGGTCAAGAAGAAGAAAGTTGCCACTCCTTTAGCTTATATAGAACCTCTGGATACTTTCCTGAGAGATCACTACAAGAAAAGTTGACTTTTACAACGGATGATTTTTGTGGTTGAAGGCCCGTTTTTTGTGGTTAAAAAGTCTTCCACAACGGATACCCATCGTGGTAAAAGACCCATCACAAATGAATCAACCACGGTTTTTTTTGATCGTGGCGGATCGCACCCTTCGGCCATGAAAATTTGTTCCATCGTAGATCTGTTTGGCAGCCATGATGACTGCTAACGTCACGCAACCTGACACGTGGCAGCCGCCGTTAACGTTTGGTTACCGCCATTAACAGTTGCAGCAACCGTGGTGGAAGCCAGGCCTAGCCGAGGCCTTCTAATAACTAAATGGGTCGCCCATGTGGAGAGCCCAATAGGAACACATCCCTTTACTCTTTAGTCATGCACTGTCTAGAATCGGCCCAGTAGTGCAGCCAGCAGCGGCCTGTACACTTTCAGGCCCAACACTGTTTCGGCCTATATAAGGCCCAGGTTAGCCCAACATTGTACTGCCACTTGAGGCCTACACCAATACGGCCTGGCACTATTCATGCCTGTTGCCAATCTAGCCTTTTACTGTTTAGTCCTGTTAGTGTTCCAGCCTTTTAGGAATTTTGACATGTTACTATTTAGGCCCTTTAGTGTTTGGGCTTTTGCCTGTTCAGGCCAGCACTGTTCGGCCTATTACTGTACTGGCCTGCCACCATATTGGCCTTTTGCTATTGATACCTTTCGCGGTTCCGGCCTTTCACTATTCCGTCCTTGTCTCTGCTCTGGTCTTCTATTGTTCTGGCATTCTTACTGTTCAGGACTTTTACTGTTCTGGCCTTTAACTGTTCGAGCCTTTTGATGTTCTAGCCTCTTACTATTTTGGCCTTTTACTGTTTTAGCCTTTTACTGCTATGGCCTTTTACTGTTATGTCCTTTTACTGTACTGGCCTTTTATTGTATTTGCCTTTTACTATACTGGACATTTACTGTTCTGGCCTTCTACTGTTCTGGCCTTTTACTTTTCTAGCTTGTTACTGTTCTGGCCTTTTACTGTTCTAGCCTTTTACTGTTCTGGCTTTTTACTGTTCTGGTCGTTTTGATCCATCCATGCGCATGTTGTTTCAATGTTCATCATGCTACTGCTCCGGCCTGTTACTGTTTCGGCCTTTTTTGCTAGCGCCTAATTTTTTGCAGAACAGGTGAATATCAAGACAACAATTAATAAACACGCAGAAATTAAAACTACTTATTATACAACAATAAAAGTTTGTTACAACAGGTTATACAACAAGATCGTAATTCCAACAGATTACAATGTGTCAGTACCATCAATAAGAGATCGATACATGGCGATTCGCTTCAGTGTATCATTTGTCCTCTTCTTCAACATTTCAGCTACAGATCTAAGAGCAGCTACACCCTTTCGTTCTGCATGCAATACATCATTTATATAATTATCACCTACAGGAGTTGTTCTAGGTGGACTATTAAGTAAGTTGTTTACTTTGAAAATGCAATGGGAAGATGAATGGGACAAGGGATCACAACTTTCAGTCCTGCCTTCCAAGGACTCCTGCTGGGTTTTAACTGCAGTCTGCTAAAATATGGTGAAAGAGGTTAAAACAAACAACAAGGGAAATAAGCAGTATTATATAAAGTATAGATCATTTAAATTAAGTATGAACTTACAGTAGCACGTTTAGGCTGACAGTAGCTCCTTCTCGAGCGGGTGCAACTCCTGGTCAATCTGCCAGAAGAATTTGAGCAGAGCAGTTAGAACTCTGGTCCTTGTACTCCATTGTCATTTCTCTGCATGACATTTGAAACCAAGTTAGTTGGTTTGGAAGGATGGAAACTCTTGAAAAACACCAAAAACAGCATTAAAAATTACCATATGTATGTTTCAAACTAGATAGCTGGTCTGGAAGGATGAAAGCAGGTGAAAACACCAACATATAGGATTAAAAATGACCAGATATATCATTCAAACCAGATGGGCATTTTCCGAATTAAGCATTCGCACATAGATTCACAATTGAACATAAATGCAAATGTCATGGCAAGTTCTTAGGTAGAATGACTTATTAACTTATTAGGCATGCAGGTTATACAACTAATTAACATGACAAGAAACCGGCCTAAGTAGCACAAGGAAACCTCACGATTCAGCCTTGCTGGGCGTCAGATTGTCAGTGTTGGATCCTCTATGAGCTGTTTGCATGACCCGTGCAAGCGCTCAGGAAGAATAGAATCTATGAGTTGGTGTGGGAGGATTAAACCGATAGCGTGAGAATGTAAGAAAGGGAATAAAAGCGAGAAGCTAATGATGTGGATAGGACCTACAAGATGAAGGGTGCAAACGAAATGGCAATAGCATCTAGGATATTGAGCATTATCCTAATGATTTCGTAGCCTATGAGTACCAAAAATATAGCAAACGAGCAAGAGAAATTACCGTTGCGCGGCGAGGACGGGTGGGACGGGCAAGAGGGTGGCGGTGGTGGCGGCTCGGCATTTTGGGGTCAGCAACGAATGATTCATTGAAGCGGCCCGGGTAGGGTAGATGACGGCATTGGCGAAGCAGATCCGTTGCAGCGAGGGAGTCAGTGAAATAGTTCCGGTGAAGAGCGGCTATAGTGGAAGAGCTCCAGTATGGAAGAGAGGGCCGGCGGTGAAGCAGCTGGAGGAAGGAAGAGGTTGGAGGGGTGTGGGCGAGGAAGAGACGATGGGGGAATATAGGTGGGATGACGCACATTTACCACCTATACCCCTCTATTATTGCAGTACTTGCATGGTCCTTGTTTCCGGAGCAGGGATAGAAGAGGAATTTTGCATTTTCAAAAAGCGGGGTGGGATATTTGAATAGATGCGCGGGATATTTGAATAGATGTGCATGGGATGTTTTGGTGCCATGCGGAAATTTGCGGTTGAAGCTTCTGACGTACGCTACTCGAACGTGAATGCTCTCACGTGTTAGCTCCGTCTAGACCCACACGCTAGCGACAATATGCTTACCAACATATAAATGAGTTTCCACACATTTGCCGAAATTGATAAACAATATATTTTGAAGGCTTTCATACAAGATGACCAAGGTCACGGCCATATCTCTGTTATAGTTTATACTAGCGTGTCCATATCTGGTATATAGCTGCGTCTTGGCATTTCAAAAGAAGATTCTAGATTTGATGGACAATGCACAACTTTCATGAATTTCCAAACTTTCTAGCTAAATCTATGCAATAAAATGACTTTTTGACAATCTGAAGTAAGTATGTCTAATTTCGAACAAGAAAGTGAGCGATATACCTTGCTCTTGACTTTTAAAAATATTTCAAAGATACCAAGTAGTCAAATATTGGAGAACCACCAAGAGTGTCGCAAAATTCAACTTTTTGATATGAATGGTAATGACACCTAATTTCGGAAATTTCAAAAAAATACAAAGAAACAAAATATAAAAATAAATGCATCCATTATTTTCTCTCTTCGTGTCTCACTATGTGCACTAGCTGAAATTTGATAACTTCTGAGAAAAATTGTATCACAATAGATGGAGTACCATGTAAGAATATGCATGGCTTTCAAACCAGATGACCAAGGTCATGGCCATATCTTT
Organism: Avena insularis; assembly: GCA_023614405.1. NCBI lineage: Eukaryota > Viridiplantae > Streptophyta > Magnoliopsida > Poales > Poaceae > Avena > Avena insularis. Next base: position 356,109,949 of record CM042692.1, on the reverse strand, counting down.
TCTATAGTTTATTATAACCTATCCATATTTGCTAGTTGGTGTGTATTGGCATTTAAAATATTATTTACAAAGGAAGCTTCCGAATTGTAAGTTATTTCAATTTTCTAAGGCACAACAATGGCTTTAGTCATGAAGCTACTACAAAACATGGCTTAAAATCCACTGCCCCTGTTTTCACTCAAAGTATATATAGCCTAGGGTTAAGTTTAGGGTTTGGGGTTTTATTTTGGGTTGGGGTTTAAGGGTTCATGGTTTATGGTTTAGGATTTTAGGGTTTAGGCTTTTAGGGTTTAGTTGTTTAGGGTTCATGATTTAGGGTTTAGGGTTGTTTAGGGCTTTAGGGTTTATGATTGTTTAGGTTTTAGGGTTTAGGGAATTTTCAATAATAATGTTCAAGCTTTATATATATGGTTATATTCATGGAATAGAATGGCATTATCGCAATTTAATAAAAGTATCTCAAAATTTGATCTATAAGTGCATTATACCTCCCTGGTAAGGGTTTAGGATTCTAGGGTTAGGAAGTTAGGGTACTAGGGTTAGGAGGTTATTAGGGTTTATGGTTAAGGGTTTTGTCTTTTCAATAATGTTCAAGCTTTTTTCTTCTATTCATGTAATAGAATGGTGTTACCGCAATTTAATGAAAGTATCTCAAATTTTGATCTATAAGTGCACGGTACCTGCTTGGTTTAGGGTTTATGCGTCGATGATTTAGGGTTTTACGTTTTAGGTTTTATGGGTTGTTTAGGGTTTAGGGATTAGCGATTTTTCAATAATGCTCAAAGATTTATCCTTATATTCATTGAATAGAATGGTGTTACCTGCTTTAATGAAAGTGTCACAAATGTTGATCTATAAGTGCATGATACGTGCTTGGTTAGGGTTTATGGGTCATGGATTTTGGGTTTTAGGGTTTTACAGTTTAGGTTTTATGGTTGTATAGGGTTTAGAGTTTAGCGAATTTAGAATAATGCTCAAGCTTTATTGTTATATTCGTCGAATAGAATGGCGTTACCTAATTTATTGAAAGTATCTCGAATTTTGATCTATAAAGTGCATGATACCTGCTTGGTTAGTGTTTATGGGTTGAGGGTTTAGGGTTTTAGGGTTTAGGTTTTAGGGGTTGTTTAGGGTTTAGGGTTTAGGGAATTTTCGATAATGCTCAAGATTTATGCTTATATTCGTCGAATAAAATGGCGTTACCAAATTAAACGAAAGTATATCAAATTTTGATCTATAAGTGCATGCTACGTGCTTGGTAAGGGTTTAGGGTTTCAGGTTTTAGGGGTTTAGGGTTTTGGGTTTTAGGAATTTTAAATAATGTTCAAGTTGCTTTATGCTTATATTCATGGAATAGAATGGCATTACATCAATTTATTGAAAGTATCTCAAAATTTTGATGTATAAGTGCACGATACCTCCTTTGGTTAGGGTTTATGGGTCGAGGGTTTAGGGTTATAGTTTTTACGGTTTAGTTTTATGGGTTGTTTAGGGTTTAGGGTTTAGCTAATTTTCAATAATGCTCAAGATTTATGCTTATACTCGTAGAACAGAATGTGTGTTAGCTGATTTAATGAAAATATCTCAACTTTGATCAATGTGTGCATGACACCTGCTTGGTTAGGGTTTATGGCTGAGGGTTTAGGGCTTTAGGGTTTAGGGTTTAAGTTTTAGGGGTTGTTTAGGGTTTAGAGAATTTTTCATATTACTCGGGATTTATGCTTATATTCATCAAATAGAATAGCGTTATCCAATTTAAAGAAATTATCTTATATTTTGATACATATAAATAAGTGCATGCTACGTGCTTGGTGAGGGTTTTGGGTTTAGGGTTATAGGGTTTAGGGGTTTAGGATCTGGGTTTTAGGGGTTTAGGTTTTCGAGAATTTTCAATTATGTTCAAGCTTTATGCTTATATTCATGGAATAGAATGGTGTCACCCAATTTAACGAAAGTATCTCAATTTTTGATCTATAGTTGCACGATACCTGCTTGGTCAGGGTTTAGGGGGTTTAGATTTTATGGTTTAGGACTCCGTGAATTCCCAATAATATTTTCAAACTTTATGGTTATATATATTTGTGGAACAGAATGGTATTACCGCAATTTAATGAAAGTATCTCAAAATTTATCTACAAGTCGATGATACCCTGCTTGGTCGAAAATTTTGTTAAATAAAATTGAAGGTACCCAAGTACTAACACAAGGGAAAAACACGAAGAGTTCCTTGAGATTTAGACGCTGTTTGGTTAGGCTCTAATTCTGGCTTTTGATTTTTGGCTTATAAAGCTACGCATGTGTTTTTAGCTTTATTTTTTTAGCTTTTACTCTGACATAGTGGAATGATAGTATAAGCCAAGTTGGATGATTTTAATGATTTTATCTCGGTTTAGCGAAAAATGTTCAAATTTTGAACAACAAACGATGAGAATCTCTACTTATCATAATTCTGGCTCACTGACATGTGGGTCACTTGCATAGTGGGTCCAAAAAGTCAGTGTAGGTGATGACCCACAAGTATAGGGGCGTATTGCAGTATTTTCGATAAGTAAGAGTGTCGAACCCAACGAGGAGCAGAAGGTGTTGATGAGTGTCTTGGAGCAGGAACTCTTTGTAAATACTTAGCAAATGGATTTTTAGGGGTTTTTGATAATGCAGGTAAATAAAGTACGAGTAAATAAAAGACAATAATAATAAATGTAGCAAGTGGCTCAATCCTTTCTTTAGCAAAGGACAAGCCAGTTGTATTACTTAAGATGATCAAATGTTCTTGAGGACACATGGGAATATCGTCAAGTGCTTTCGCTTCATATAGTTGATTAATCTTCTTTAGTTTGCTAAGTGTCGTGTGGGTGAACCTATGCTAATGTACCGACCTTCCTAAAACTAATACATACTTGTGATTATACCCCTTGCAAGCATCCGCAAGTACAAGAAAGTAATTAAGGTAGAAATCTAACCACAACTTTAATCTCTAAGACCCTGACATCCCTTGTGCAAAGGTTTCATAACGGGGGTTCAGGTTTCTGTCACTCCGGCAACCCCTACGATTAGTAGCCAAATACACAATGCATTCCCCTAGGCCCATATAGGTGAAGTGTCATGTAGTCGACGTTCACATGACACCACTAGAAGAAATACACCACAACTTAAATATCAAACCATTGAATCTTTCTCAACACAATTCCACTACTAACAACATGACTTCTCCCATGTCCTCAAGAACTAAATGAACTACTCACAAGACATCATATGGATCAAGATCAGAGATGATATAATGATAAGCAACAATCTAAACATAACAATAATTCAATGGTTCCACCCAATAGCATCAACTACAAGAAGTAATCAACACCGGGAAAGTTTCCCCTAAGAAGTATGCAAGATTCAACCCAATTGTTATAGCGGTATGAAGTGGTGATGATGGTGCTGGTGGAGATGATGATGGTGATGATGATGATCCCAATGAAGTCCAGCGTGATGGTGGTGTTGATGGCGATGATCTCCCCTCTCCGGGAAGGAATTCCCCCGGCAGAATTCTGTCTGCCAGAGAGATCTTTCTCTCTCTGTAGTTTTCTGCCCTGTAGAGGCGGCGGAATCTTTCTGTGGTTGCTCCCTAGGTATTAGGGTTCCGTGGGGATAATATACACCAGAGGGGAGAGCCTGGAGTGGGCCAGGGTGGCCACACCACCTATTGACGCGGCCTAGGGCTACCCGCGCCAGGGAGTGGTGTGGGCCCCCTGTGGCCCATCTCCACTCCCCCTTCTGGTAATCTTCGTCCTCTGGAAAAATAGAATTTTCCATGTATTTTCCCGGATTTTCTAATCTTCGCGAATTTTGCCTCCAAACAGCCCCTTTTCCATCAGAATCCTGACTGCAGCGGTCCATGCTCCAAAAGTCATCAACCATGCAAAAACAGATGAAATAACATAAGTATCATCTCTTAATATGAAATATATCAATGAATAACAGTAAATTATGATATAAAATAGTGATGCAAAACGGACGTATACACAAAAAAATTCCAGATCATAGATGATAACACACAATTTTAGTGATGAACTTGGCTTGTGACTACAAGGTAGTGAAGTCAGATGCTTCCAGTTGACCTTAAGCTCCGGTTTCTACAAAGAACCATTATTGCCCGGTAAGGACAATATTTAAAGAAGCAATATGTAATGCATAGTAATGTCATGCAATGGTTTATTATTTGCTTCTTTGCGTGTTTTACCCTCTTAGTAAAAGTTTACAATTTTTGTGAGTTCACTACCCATGACATCAGTGATTCTAGCACCATATATTACACGTTAACCATGAGATTTGGAATGGGACGGAGAAGTCAGCTGTATCTTCTTCCTTTCATATGGAGGCAAGATGACCTTATCGTGACGCTGGGATTCCTTGTGTGGATCCAGCATATGGGTGGGCACCCTTAGGCCCCACGTTTTTGGTGTCTAGATTATCTATGAGTGGCTGTTGGAGGTATAGTCAGACCTTTATGGAGCTTGCCAGGGGCATCACTAGCTCATAGAGTCTTCGGGAACTCATCAGGGTTATAGCTTGCCCAAAATGGGGGCTTAACGGAGATGGAGCTTGTAACACCCCGTCCACTCCTGGGCCCGGGGGGTGTCACTCCTGGCAGCTTAATAGGATATCTAGACTGGCCCCACAGACCAACACTAGTCTTTTCTGTGCACTTTGTCCTCACTCATGCGCACCCGGTTACCCACTTCCCGGTCGGTCACCCATCCTAGAATTGATCTAGGCCAAGCACGCTTAACCTTAGAGTTCTTTTTGAATGAGCTTCCGGAAAAGAAGTTGCAACTTGTTGATATGGGTATCCTATCAATCCTATTAAGCCATGTGCCTGGATCTCACATACACCCACCCTTTTGAAGATCGATGCCCTCATCGATCAAGCACACCCCAGGAACGTTCCCTCTTGGCACACGTATGTGTGTCCAGTGCCGGCACATGTGCCATGCCGTTTCCACTCCGAGCCACACGCGCCATGCTCCACATGTCCCGCCACTGACCCGCACACACCCGTGTAATCACAAGGGTCGGCTCTGATACCACTTGTAACACCCCGTCCACTCCTAGGCCCGGGGGGTGTCACTCCTGGCAGCTTAATAGGATATCTAGACTGGCCCCACAGACCAACACTAGTCTTTTCTGCGCACTTTGTCCTCACTCGTGCGCACCCGGTTACCCACTTCCCGGTCGGTCACCCATCCTAGAATTGCTCTAGGCCAAGCACGCTTAACCTTAGAGTTCTTTTCGAATGAGCTTCCAAAAAATAAGTTGCAACTTGTTGATATGGGTATCCTATCAATCCTATTAAGCCATGTGCCTGGATCTCACAGAGCTCAGCCCGGAGGATCGTGCATACATATGGGATCGCGGAGAGGGCAATGATTGGCTTGGATCACCTACTGGGTCGCCCCACATCATGGAATTGTGGATAGGAAAGTACACCCGGTTGTGCAACAAGGAGTTGATCTCTCATGGGTAAAGCAACGCACCTCTAAAGAGTGTAAGAATTGTAACTTGTTACACACTGTTCCGGGAAGGAGCTACGAACGCGACAGGAAAGGAACTCCATGAAGTTCTGGTCAACCTGTGAAGGCTGATGGGCATAGTTTTGATAATAAAATAAATCTTTCAAGAAATGTTTATGAAAATTGCATAGAGCCAAGGACTGATAGTCCGAGGTGGTAGATAGAGCATCAAACTTCCAACCTTCCATATAATGAACTTGCTGGGTAACGTTGTTACTCACTCTTTCCTTTGAACCCCTGCTTAGACTCTGAGAATCCAGAAGACCCTTCAATGTACGTAGTTGAAGGACAAGAGGATGTCTACTATGAAGATCCAGACTTGTCCAGAGGAGTTGAAGGGGTGGACTACGAGATACGCTACGGAGTGCAGGGCAACGAGTCTGAGTAGTTGTCTTAGTTATTCGTAAACCAATTGAGTCGAGCAGTAGGAACTATATAGAATAAGTTGTTGAGATCAATTCGAAGTATGAGTTTGGATTTTATATCTTCCGCTGAAACTACTTAAGTTTGGTTTGTAATTTTGTAATATTTGAAGTTGGAACTTCTGGTTTGTAATAATAATGAAGTGTGTATGTTTGTAATACGGACCCGCAATGTTTCTGTTGTACCACTCTAAGGGATGTGATATTTATGGAACGGTGTTCTGTAGATGTCATGTCAACGACTATATTGTACTACACATGCAGTGGTATCCTGGGTCACCACAGCTGGTATCAGAGCAATTGCTTTGACCTTAGGTTGGAAACCTAGTAAAGGGAAATAATTGTAGGAGTCTAGGAGCAACGGTAAAGAGTTCTCTAGATTATATGATGAATATTCAATTGGGAATATTTCGTTATATTTTTTAGTGCGATAATTCTTTATTATGATGCATCATTATAATTAATGCATACTAATTATATTCATTTCTGTTATTTATATATAGTGGAAATGGCACCAAAGTTTCCAAAACAGACTTTGGCAAGGAAAGAAGAGACTCGATGATTATCAGGGGGCGTTAACTGAACAGCTTTGAGAACTTCTGAGAGTGTTTGGTTGCACAACTGATATTCCAGTCAATACGATTACCTACCATCATGGGCGAATGTTAGCCAAATATTGTGTTAGCATCCAACTACCAAAGAAGCTTGGTTTATATCACGATTTACCTATGGGTGAAGGTAGAAGTCACCTAGCAGCCTATCATGTTGCTATTGTGGAGGCGATAGCCAATGTTCAGGAGCACAAAGTAGAAGAGTTAGCTGGAAGCACATATTCTGTGATTCCTCATGATTCTATAGACGAGGAACCTGAACCGGATCATCTTACTTTAGTAAGGAAGCATTCAAAACTAGCTTCTAAGTTTATGGATCTGTATCGACTCATGGTTGGGTCTTTGTATAAGACACATCAGGTTATTGTAGAAGATCAGGTTGATATGTTAGAGGATTTAACGAATCCTGAAAGAAGGGAGAAGTTAGCATCTAAACTGGAGAATGAAGAAGTGGATAGGGTTAACCCAGTTTTCAAGGATATACCTATAGATCCAGCATCTTTTACACCATATCCTTACTCACCTATACCAGAACCTACTAGATATCCTAATGAGGGCACTAGTCATCCAGTACCACAGAGCTCTTGGGGAACTGAAGACTCGGAACTACCTATTGGAAATTCCGAAGGATGGAGGTACAGATCGATGGATGGATCTGCTGAGAATCCTATTCATGTGGAAGATTCAGTTGGAGATATCGGACAGACTAGTCGCATGGGCGTGAGATCTTATTCCGTTGATGGAAGAGATGTCCTTGTGGAAGATGTAGAGTCCAATGAGGAAGATCCTGAAGAAAGGGTGTTTGAGTCACTAGAACATTATCCAACTCCAGATAACGTGCACTATCCAATCATAGCTAGGGACTATCGTACCCAGCAGAGTACTTGGAGGGCACCGGAAGGGGAATATTCTGTTGATTCCTCCAGAGTCGGGATGCAGGAGATGGATGAAGAAGACAGTGATGAGGATGATTCGGTAGATACTTCAGATGAGTTGGAAGGTATGGATGCACTTCAGTTGAATGATGTGTCAAGTCCGGAGACATCTGATACTGAGTATCGTCCGTCGAAGAGGCAAGTCATTCCACAGACGGTGCGTCGTACCTCACGTCAGCACGGTTGTACTCCGGGTATGTACGATGAACGACGCAACTTCTGGGGAGTGTGACTTTTACTAGGAGTATCTCCATAGGATACGGGAGTTAGAGTCTAAGGACTTGATGTAAATAAATAAGTGGGATAGTACCCACATGAGCTTGTAACGCTTAGTTAGTAAGGGCTTGTAATCACGTTGTATAAACTATGTTGTTTGTAATATATAATATGTGTGTAATGCATATTTGGTTCCTATTTGGATCTTGTTTTCCATTGTGTGACTAGTTCTGTGCATGAAGTTGAGCTCAGAACACACATGCATGATGTAATTATGAGTGTTCGCTTTATGTTACAGGACTAGGGGGTATGGAAACGGGAGTAGAGAACGAGACTGAGAAGCAGCACATGGAGCACGAAGCTAAGGGAAAGGCGGATGAAGACGCCAAAATGCAGGAAAATTTACCACTGATACGTCCATTTTGCATCACTATTCGATATCATAATTTACTGTTATTCATTGATATATTTCATATTAAGAGATGATACTTATGTTATTTCATCTGTTTTTGCATGGTTGATGACTTTTGGAGCATGGACCGCTGTAGTCAGGATTCTGATGGAAAAGGTGTTGTTTGGAGGCAAAATTCGCGAAGATCGGAAAATACATGGAAAATCCTATTTTTCCAGAAGACGAAGAAAGCTAGAAGGGGAAGTGGAGATGGGCCAAAGGGGGCGCACACCACCCCCTGGCGCGGGCCACCCCAGGTCGCGCCACCAGGTGGTGTGGCCGCCATGGTCCACTCCAGCCTCTCCCCTCTGGCGTATATTATCCTCCCAAAACCCTAAGGCTCGGGAAGCGACCACGGAAAGATTACGCCGCCTCTGCGGGGCGAAACACACCGAGAGAGAAAGATCTCTCCGGCAGACAGAATTCTGCCGGGGGAATTCCTTCCCGGAGAGGGGAGATCGTCGCCATCAACACCACCATCAAGATGGACTTTATCGGGATCATCATCATCATCACCACCATCATCTCCACCAGCACCATCATCACCACCTCATACCGCTGTCACAATTGGGTTGAATCTTGCATAGTTCTTAGGGGAAACTTTCCCGGTGTTGATTACTCCTTGTAGTTGATGCTATTGAGTGAACCATTGAATTATCATCTATGTTCAGATTGTTCCACATCATTATTTCATCTCTGATCATGAGCCATATGATGTCTTGTGAGTAGTTCGTTTTGTTCTTGAGGACATGGGAGAATTCATGTTGTTAGTAGTGGAATTGTGTTGAGGAAGATTCAATAGTTTGATATTTAAGTTGTGGTGTACTTCTTCTAGTGGTGTCATGTGAACGTCGACTACATGACACTTCACCTATATGGGCCTAGGGGAATGCATTGTGTATTTGGCTACTAATCGTAGGGGTTGCCGGAGTCACAGAAACCTGAACTCCCGTTAGGAAACCTTTGCACAAGGGACGTCAGGGTCTTAGAGTTTAAAGCTGTGGTTAGGTTTCTACCTTAATTAGTTTCTTGTACTTGCGGATGGTTGCAAGGGGTATAATCAAAAGTATGTATTAGTCCTAGGAAGGTCGGTACATTAGCATAGGTTCACCCACACAACACTTAGCAAACTAAAGAAGATTAATCAACTATATGAAGCGAAAGCACTTGACGATATTCCCATGTGTCCTCAAGAACGTTTGGTCATCTTAAGTAATACAACCGGCTTGTCCTTTGCTAAAGAAAGGATTGGGCCACTTGCTGCATTTATTCTTATTGTCTTTTATTTACTCGTACTTTATTTACCTGCATTATCAAAAACCCCTAAAAATCCGTTTGCTAAGTATTTATAGAGAATTCCTGCTCCAAGCCACTCACCAACACCTTCTGCTCCTCGTTGGGTTCGACACTCGAACTTATCGAAAATACTGCGATACACCCCCTATACTTCTGGGTCATCAACCACCACCACCACCAATGAGGCCCTTAATGGAGCAAAACTTTATGCAGTACATTCAAATGATGCAAGAGTCCCAAAACAAATTCATGGAGGGTTTGGTAGATCGAGTGGGACAGCAGAGGGCACCTCAAGGATGTGGTGTTAGTCTTTCGGATTTCCAGGATACCAGGCCTTTAACTTTTGCATCCGCTCCAGAACCAATGGATGCAGAGGATTGGTTAGCAGATACTAAAATAAAGTTGAAAACTATAGGATGCAATGAGGAAGAGAAGTTGAGATATGCAACACATCTATTGACCGGACCTACAGCAGCATGGTGGGAGGGTCAGTTAGCTATGCAACTTCCAGGAAGAGAGTACAACTAGGAGGAGTTCAAGCAAAGATTCCGTGAATAGCATGTTCCGGAAAGTATCATTGAGCTGAAGCGTAGGGAGTTTGAAGAACTACAACAAGGTTACTCCAGTGTCATGAAATACATCCGAGAGTTCAGTGATTTATCTCATTATGCTACTGAAGGAGTTAGCACGGAGGTGAAAAGGAAGAATAGGTTCATGCGTGGACTAAATCCATTTGTGAAGATGCAGTTGAGGCTTGCCAACACTCAAACTTTTCAACAGATGCTTGATGCAGCTATAACTTTTGAAGATGATTACAAGAATGTCCAAGAGGATCGCAGGAAGAGAGCAAAGAAGGAAACAAAGAGGATTCAGGCAAGTAAACCCAAAACCAACCTGGAATTTCAACCTAGAAATAGACCCTACAACAACATCAACAACAACAGGAGTAGCAACAACACTGGAGGACAAGTCAATCCTAGAAGGAATGTCATATGTCATAATTGCAAACTTCTGGGACATATCAGCAAGGATTGCCAGAAGCCAATGATTTTTTTTGGTTGTGGTCAAAAGGGTCATATCAAGCCAGAATGCCCAAGTAAGCCACCCGGTGGTTGGCCCACCAAGGGTGGAGGACAAGCCAGTGGAGGCGGAGGTGGACTGACTAACACAGGTGGAAGCTATGGCAAAAATGATAATGGCAAGAGAGGTAGGCCTACTGGAAAGCTGAATTGCGCAACTTTGGAGGAGGTGGATAACTCGGATCAAGCGGTGATAGGTACGCTCAATATTCTCACAAATCCTGGAAAAGTTTTATTTGATACCGGTGCAACTACTTCTTTCATATCTGAAGAATTTTGTGATAAATTCGGGATTAGAAGGGCACCATTAGATAAACCTATGACCGTAGTTACCGCCGGAGGGATCATGGTAGTTAGAAATATTAAACCAAACCAAGTCATCTCAATCTATAGTCAAACCTATTATGTGGATCTTTATGTGATCCCATTAAAAGGAATAGCAGTAGTGTTGGGAATGGATTGGATGACGGACTATGGAGCTCAGACCAATTGTGAGGATAAAACAGTTTCAATCAGGTCTCCAAGCGGAGGAAGGATAGTCTATCAGGCGGATAAACATAGTCATATCATGGTAGATCTGCAGTTGAACTCAATGAAGGAGGTCAAATTGGATATTCCGGTGGTGAAGGAGTTTCAAGATGTTTTTCCAGCAGAGTTACCAGGAATGCCACCTGATCGGGAAATAGAGTTCACTATTGACCTGATACCTGGTACATCACCAATAGCTCAAGCACCATATAAGATGGGGCCAAAAGAATTAAAAGAGCTTAAGGAGCAAATTGATGAACTAACCCAGAAAGGATTCATTCAGGAAAGTGTATTTCCGTGGGGAACTCCGGTGATCTTTGTGGATAAACAAGATGGAGAACGAAGAATGTGTGGGGATTATAGAAATCTCAACAATGTCACCATCAAGAACAAGTACCCATTAACAAGAATTCAAGATCTATTTGACCAAGTCAAGGGAGATGGAGTATTCTCCAAGATCGATCTAAGGTCAAGTTATCATCAAATAAAAATTAAACCCGAAGATGTTCCTAAATCAGCATTTGTATCAAGGTTTGGACATCATGAGTATTTAGTCATACCTTTTGGTCTGACCAATGCACCAGCAATATTCATGAATTTGATGAAAAAAATCTTCATGCCTTACTTGGACAAGTTTGTCAAAGTATTCATTGATGATATTTTGATATACTCTAAGGATAAAGAAGAGCATGCAGAGCATTTGAGAATAGCATTGCAAATCCTAAGAGAACATAAGCTTTATGCTAAGTTCAGTAAGTGTGAATTTTGGTTGGACGAAGTAGAGTTTATTGGTCATGTGATTAGTAAGGATGGAATTGCTGTAAATCCATCCAAGGTTCAATCAGTACTGGAATGGAAGGCACCAACCAATGTAAAGCAAATCCGAGGTTTCTTAGGTATGGCCAGATATTATCGGAGGTTCATTGAAGGTTTTTCCAAGATAGCTGGACCAATGACCAAATTGTTAAGAAAGAATACACCTTTCATATGGGATGAGAAGTGTGAAGCGAGTTTTCAGGAGTTGAAGACCAGATTAACTACCGCACCAATCCTTGCAGTTCCGGAACCAGGAAAAGATTACACAGTATATTGTGATGCCTCCAAGGAAGGATTAGGTTGCGTGCTTATGCAAGATCGTAAGGTAATTGCTTATGGATCTAGGCAACTAAAACCACATGAAGTGAATTATCCAACCCATGATTTAGAGTTAGCAGCAGTAGTCTTTTCTTTAAAAGGATGGAGACATTTTCTATATGGGGCAAGATGTGAGTTATACACTGACCACAAAAGTCTCAAATATTTCTTTACTCAAAAGGAATTAAATCTGAGACAGAAGCGTTGGCTGGAGTTAACTAAAGATTATGATCTAGCAATCAATTATACCCCTGGAAAAGAAAATGTTGTGGCAGATGCCTTAAGTCGGAAAAGCACAGATACGCAACCCATGAATAGAGAACTGCCAAAAGAACTACAGATGGACTTGGAAAGGTTGGAAATACAATTTATAAGTACAGCAGGTCTTGGAGGATTAACTACCATGCGAGTAATTGAAGAACAAAGTAGTGATCTTCGACATGAAATCTTTATACATCAAGGTGAAGACCCTTTCATTGTTGAAGAAGTTCGAAGAATCTCTCAAGGTCAAACATCAATTTTTCACCTAGGAGATTATGGATCTTTATGGTTTCAAAACCGTTTTTGTGTACCAGATGTGCCAGAAATTCGAGAGGTGATACTTCGGGAAGCCCATGAAACACCATATTCCATTCATCCAGGAAGTACAAAGATGTACATGGATTTAAAAGAGTTGCTTTGGTGGAATAATATGAAAAGAGATGTTGCAAAGTACGTATCTGAATGCCATACTTGCCAAAGGGTTAAAGCAGAACATCAAAGTCCAGCAGGACCATTACAACCTTTAGAAATTCCATAATGGAAGTGGGAAGAAATTGGAATGGATTTTATCACAGGGTTACCCATGACACCGAAGCGGAAGGATATGATATGGGTGGTTGTTGATAGACTCACAAAAAGTGCTCATTTTATTCTAGTAAACCAGAAGGATAATGCCGAAAAATTAGTAAATATCTATATCAAAGAAATTGTGAGTAAGCACGGGGTACCCAAGAGGATTGTGTCAGACAGAGGATCTGTGTTTACATCAGCATTTTGGAAACGATTACATGAAGCACTTGGTTCAAAGTTGGATTTCAGCATAGCTTATCATCCAGAAACTGGAGGCTAGACAGAAAGGACCAACCAAATCTTAGAAGACATGCTTAGATCTTGTGCATTAGATTTTGGAGGTTCGCGGGAAGATCATCTTCTATTGGTAGAATTTTCCTACAACAATAGCTACCAGAGTAGTCTGAAGGCAGCACCTTACCAAGTACTATACATAAGGAAGAGTAGATCACCTATATGCTGGTATGAACCTGGTAGTAGCAAGGAATTTGTACCAGACTATATCAAGGAAAAGCAAGATATCATCGATATTATCAGGGATCGATTGAAGATAGCTCAGAGTCGACAGAAGAGTTATGCTGATCAAAGCCGAAGATCATGGAATCTAGAAGTGGGGGATATGGTATATCTCAAAGTAAGTCCGATGAAGGGAGTAAAGAGATTCGGAGTCAAAGGAAAACTAAGCCCAAGATATATTGGACCATTCAAGATACTGAGTCACAACAGAACAATAGCTTATGCTCTAGAGTTACCAAAGAGGCTAGCTCAGGTTCACAATGTGGTCCATGTTTCACAACTCCAGAAATGTCTTAAAGTTCCCGATGATGCTATCACACATCAGGAGATTGAGTTACAAGCAGATTTGACTTATGTCGAGAAACCCTGTAAGATTCTAGAGGAAAACTGGAAAAGGTTGAGAAACAGGGCAATCAAATACTACAAAGTACAATGGGAACATCACCTAGAGCGAGAAGCCACCTAGGAGAAAGAGGATGACTTAAGAAAAGCATATCCAGAGCTATTCAAGTACTCATCTGCAAACTTCGGGACGAAGTTTAATTTAAGGGGGGAAGTCTGTAACACCCCAGCATTAGGATCCAACAAAGGGTAGAATTAGGAATCTAAGTTTGTGCATGCATGCATCTATAAAATCAGGGTAAATTTTTTGCCAAACAAAACTCTAAAGGGATCAGAGTTTCTTTCACTAACTGGAGATAGGAATAGCTCTTGTTAGTGGATGCTATGAATTTTGGCATGACCTTTAGGAATTATTAAGTTTTGGGGAAGTTATTTTGAATTCAAATTTGAAAATTTAAATCAATTTGAAAATATTTTAGATTTGGAAGTTAGGAATATTAAATTGTTTTCCAAAATACTTTTTGAACATTATTTGATTAAATCATGATATAGTAAACAACAATAAGGATTTGAGAAAGGAAAATGAGATAAGAAATGAATTATTATTTCTTGATTACATAACAACATTACAAATTGTAATAATACATTCAAAGTAGAAGATTAAAGAGAATGGAAATACAACTTTATTCTCTTATAATAAATCTTTACAGGATTCTTTACAAAAAGGAATAAAGAAAAAAAGATTACATTTAAGATATATGTTATTCAGTATTCCTAGACTAAATCTTCTATCTCTAGATCTTGTTCCTACACATAAGAGAAAACAACTAAAAAGAAAACAAAGGTTAATTAGTTAGTGTTTACTCTCAGTAGTGAACAATGAAGTGCATTGTTCAAATTACATCATCGAGTCATTAACAGGGGCAAGTTTCACCAGGCTGTAAAAAGTGAAAAGGGTAACAGTTGGAGATATTTCCACTTGAGCTAATCCACATGATCAATACACACAGACACACAACTTAGTCATAGAATGCATGCAGTGTGTTGTCGATACAGCAGCAGCACTACTAGCACTCAAGCAGAGCACTCAGCCAAAGCTCATCCATAGCCAGGATCGCTCTCCTTCTCAAGCACACGCTCAGACTTCATCGAGCTCACCAAAGCATCCACAAAATCACCAGCCACTCTACCAAATTAACCACTAGTTCACCACAACATGGTGACATAAGGAGGGGGTGGTGCAGAAGGATAGCAAGGGCAACTTCCAGATCATAGGAGACGAGGAGGAGCAGGCGCAGAACCAGGAGGTGCAGGCCAAGATCCAACCGGCAGAGCAGGCTAGCAAGATCAAGCAACTAGATTAACTAGCAACAACACCAACCACTCCACTATTGTGGTGAGTAATATAAAACCTTCACATGATCCAACTATCTTATCCAGATAAGAAGTCATGTGTTGTTCTATACTAAACCTCTCAGAAATCACCCAAGTGGGGTGTATCCATCATAGAGGAATTAGAGCTAAAGCCAAGCAATACTTCTGTGCAAATAATACCAGGATCTCAGACCAGCATCACTGATCCTGGATATAAAAATTATATTTCATCTTCCAATATAAACATAGCCAAGGTTATGAACTCTGGGCACATCTCTTAACAGAGTAGTACCACAGAATCCATAGATCTTATGGATCCATAAAAGCACAACCACTATTTTATCCAAAGGATTCCAGAATTAGTAACTGGTATTAATACCAGAACATAACTATGAGGGACAGCCAGATAGGGAACTAGTTCCTATGCCTCAGACCAGCATCACAGGCATAAAACAATTGGTGAATATCATAAGCCAACATATACAGTAAGGGCTTTCAAAGAAATTAAGCATCAAGTCATTCTGGAATATTTGTAAACCAAAGCCAGTACTAGAGGAAACCCTGTGTACCATTCCTAGGAGGTGTCATTAGGATTTGTTCTAACCCAAGCAAAGCTTACCCAAAGATTACATAATCCAGGTCAGCTAATAGGTAATCATCTTCCCAATACATTAATTGGAAATCATTGTTTTCACAAAAGAACTATCAACAGAGAGCATCCCGACTCTAGCATAACAGTGAGTCTCTCTGCACGGTAGGAACCCTAGGGTTCAGAGATGAACCCTAGACAGGGGGGCTAATCATGTTAATCATGCCAAGGAAGTTAGCTAGAGCACAAGAGAGGAGCACTAAGGGGAAGCACCCAAACTTACTTGAGGTCCTCACAAAAGTAATTGAAGAGGAAGCAGAGGAGTGGCCGGTGGTAGTGCAGAAGCGGCGGTACGGGGAGCACCCCGAAGGGGCGCTGCAACCCACGCCTGCAGCCTGTCAGAACCAGCCGGAGATGAAGGGAAGCACACCGTGAGTACCCCGACGCACCATCGCCGAAGCTCCAGGGCGGCAAAACCCTAACCTTAGCCTCGGGCAGGGGTCAGCGCGTCTAGGAGAGGACCCCATCGGCAAATCTGCTCGGACATAACGGAGCGGTGGCATCAACTTAGACATCTTGCACCATGGCGGCGGCAACGGCGGCCGGACCAGGCCGGAATCGTGCGTGGTGGTGGCAGCGAGCGGAGAAGGTGGCCGCGTGAGTGAGAGAGAGGGAGAGGAGAGTGAGAGCGTGGGGGTACTGGGACTGTGGGCAACCCAGTACTACCCTGGTGGACTTAACCGGGCCATGTGGGCCGGGTCAGGTTGGGCCGGGCCAGCCTAGTGGGCCAGGCCTGCAATTTTAAAGGAGTTGTTTAAAATAAATATTTACAAATATGCCCCTGAAACAAAAAAACAACTCTAGAAAAATAAATAAATATATAAATAATATATCTATGAACTCACAAAAATATCCCCTATTAAATAAAAATAATTAATAGAGTTTTTGGTAACTAAAAATTAGGTCCATTATTAATATTGTGCCAATTACTTTTGAATTTTATAAAAATATATGAAACGCTTAAAATTGAATAACAATTCATTTTTAAGATCCTAAATGGATATACTATTGTAGAAAAATACTAATTTGTATTTTTGAAAAGTAAATTCAATGTGATAAAAATAAAGTCTTTTTTCCTTAAAGGAATTTTAATAAATATTTAAAAGAGTAACAAAATTAAGTTCATATTTTTTTAACTCTTAGAATAATACTTTTCTTTTATTAATTAAAGAAAATAGTAAACTTTTACTAAGAGGGTAAAACACGCAAAGAAGCAGATAATAAACCATTACATGACAGTACTATGCATTACATATTGCTTCTTTAAATACTGTCCTTATCGGGCAATAATGGTTCTTTGTAGAAACCGGAGCTCAAGGTCAAGTGGAAGCATCCGACTTCACTAACTTGCAGTCACAAGGCAAGTTCATCACTTGCTCATGTCCTTTGAAGAGTATTTATAAAAGATATTGCACATTCTGTGTTATCATCTATGATCTGGAAAAAAGAAAATATTATCTTCTCTAATAAAAAAATTGGTTATCATCCTAACTGATGATAAAGATTGGCAGTGGAACTTAGGTTTCCAACTGCACACGACACCTTAGGATTAACAACCCATGACATCAGTGATTCTAGCTCCGTATATTACGCGTTAACCATGAGATTTAGAATGGGACGGAGAAGTCAGTTGTATATTCTTCCTTTCATATGGAGGTAAGATGACCTTATCATGACACTAGGATTCCTTGTGTGGATCCAGCATATGGGTGGGCACCCTTAGGCCCCACGATTTTGGTGTCTAGATTATCTATGAGTGGCTGCCGGAGGTATAGTCAGACCTTTATGGAGCTTGCCAGGGGCATCACCAGCTCATAGTCTTCGGGAACTCATTAGGGTTATAGCTTGCCCAAAATGGGGGCTAAATGGAGATGGAGCTCAGCCTAGAGGATTGTGTAGACATATGGGATCATGGAGAGGGCAGTGATTGGCTTGGATCACCTACTGGGCCCCACATCACAGAATTGTGGAGGGAAATTACGCCTAGTTGTGCAACAAGGAGTTGATCTCTCATGGATAAAGCAGCGCACCTCTACAGAGTGTAAGAATTGTAACTTGTTACTCCCTGTTCCGGGAAGGAGCTACGAACGCAGCAGGAAAGGAACTCCATGAAGTTCTGGTCAACCTGTGAAGGTTGATGGGCATAGTTTTGATAATAAAATCAATATTGAAGAAATGTTTATGAAAACTGCATAGAGCCAAGGACACATAGTCCGAGGTGGTAGATAGAGCATCAAACTTCCCACCTTGCATATAATGAACTTGCTGGGTAACGCTGTTACTCACTCTTTCCTTTGAACCCCTGCTTAGACTCTGAGAATCCAGAAGACCCTTCAATGTACGCAGTTGAAGGACAAGAGGATGTCTACTATGAAGAGCCTGACCTGTCCAGAGGAGTTGAAGGGTTGGACTACGAGATACACTATGGAGTGTAGGGCAACGAGTCCTAGTAGTTGTCTTAGTTATTCGTAAACCAATTGAGCCGAGCAGCAGGAACTATATAGAATAAGTTGTTGAGCTCAATTCGAAGTATGAGTTTGGATTTTATATCTTCCACTGAAACTACTTAAGTTTGGTTTGTAATTTTGTTACACTTAAAGTTTGAACTTCTGGTTTGTAATAATAATGAAGTGTGCATGTTTGTAATATGGACCCGCAAAGTTTCTGTTGTACCACTCTGAGGGATGTGATATTTATGGAACGGTGTTCTGTAGATGTCATGTCAATGACTATAGTGTACTACACATGCAGTGGTATGATGGGTCACCGCAGTTTTGCAAGATTTCAATTTTTTGATATGAATAGTAATGATACCAAATTTGGGCCAGTTTTTTTTAAAAAATAAAGAAACAAAATATAAAACAAAATACAACCATTCATTTCTCCATTGGTGTCTCACTATGTGCATTAGCTAATTTCCATGAAAATATATAAAATTTGATAAATCTTGAAAAACTCGTTTCACAATATGGTGTACCATGTTTGAACATTCATGGCTTTCAAAAACTAGATGACCAGTGTCAAGGCCATATGTGTTACCATACTTTATGATAATGTAACCATGTTTGGTAGATTGGTTCATATTGGTATTTCAACATTGTTTAGAAAAAGAGCTTCCATATTTGGAGTTATTTTAAAAGATCCAATCGATAATAATGGCTTTAATTTTGTCATACGATATATGGGGTACCATGTATGAGTTTGCATGGCTTTCAAACCAGGTGACCAAGGTCATGGCCATATCTTTGCTATAGTTTATAACAACATGTTTGTATTTGGTAGATTGGTACATATTATTGGCATTTAAAATATTATTTACAAAGGAATTTGAAGTTATTTTAAATTTTTCAAGCGATGACAATGGCTTTTGTCGTGAAGAAACTACAAATAAGTATGGCTCAAAATCCCATTACCCTATTTTCCACACAAGATATATATAGCATGGGGTTTAGGGTTCGTGTTTTTTGAGTTGAGGGTTTAGGGTTTATGGTATATGATTTATGATTTTAGGATTTAGGGCTTAGGAGTTTAAGGTTGGTATATAGGGTTTAGGGTTTTCTAGGTTTTAGGTTTTATGAATTTTCAATAATAATGTTCAAGCTTTATTTATAAATGCTTATATATATATATTCGTGGAATAGACTGGTGTTATCGCAATTTAATGAAAGTATCTTGGATTTTGATCTATAAGTGCATCATACCTGCTTGGTAAGGGGTTGAGAGGATGAGGGTTTAGGGTTTATGGTTTTTGGGGTTTAGGTGTTTAGGGTTTACATTTTTTGGGAATTTTCGATAATGTTCAAGCTGCTTTATATATGCTTATATTCATGGTATTGAATGGCATTAGCACAATTCGAGGAAAGTTTATCTAAAATTTTGATCTACAAGTGCATGTGATACCTCATTTGCCAAGGTCGTTTAGGCGGGTTGAGTGTTTAGGGTTTTAGGGTTTAGGGCATTTTCAATAATGTTCAAACTTTATTGTTATATTCGTGGAATAGAATGGCCTTACCGCAATTTAATGAAAGATCGAATCTCAGATTTTGATCTATAAGTCCATGGTACTTGCTTGGTTAGGGTTTATATGGGTCGAGGGTTTAGGGTTTTAGGGTTTTACGGTTTAGGTTTTATGGACTGAATAGGGTTTAAGGGATTTATCTAATTTTCAATAATACTCAAGCTTTATGCTTATATTCGTCGAATAGAATATGGCGTTACCTAACTCATTGAAAGTATCTCAAAATTTGATCTATAAGTGCATGATACCTGCTTGGTTAGGGTTTATGGGTTGACGGTTTGGGGTTTTAGGTTTAGGTTTTAGGGGTTGTTTAGGGATTAGGGTATTTTTGATAATGCTCAAGATTTATGCTTATATTCACCGAATAGAATGGAGTTACCAATTTAATGAAAATATATCAAATTTTGATCTATAAGTGCATGCTATGTGTTTTGTAAGGATTTAGGGTTTTGTCTTTATGTTTTAGTGTTTCGGGAATTTTAAATAATGTTCAAGCTTTATGCTTATATTCATGGAATAGAATGGCATTACCGCAATTTAATGAAAGTATCTCAAATTTTGATATATAAGTGCATGGTACCTGCTTGGTTAGGGTTTATGGGTCGAGGGTTTAGGGTTTTACAGTTTAGTTTTATGGGTTGTTTCCGATTTAGGGTTTAGAGAATCTTTGGTAATGCTTAGGATTTATGCTTATATTCATCTAATAGAATGGCGTTACCTGATTTAATGAAAGTATCTCACATTTTGATCTGCCAGTGCAAGACACCTGCTTGGTTAGGGGTTTTGGGTTGAGGGTTTTAGGGTTTAGGGTTTAGGGAATTTTATATAATGCTCAGGGTTTATGCTTGTATTTGTCAAATAGAATGGTGTTACCCAATTTAACGAAAGTATCTCAAATTTTGATCTATAAGTGCATGCTACGTGCTTGGTCAGGTTTTGGGGTATAGGGATTTAGGGTTTATTTGGGTTTTAGGGGTTTAGCTAGGGATTAGGGTTTCAGGAATTTTCAATAATGTTCAAGCTTTATGCTTATATTCGTGGAATAGAATGGTGTTACCCAATTGAACGAAAGTATCTCAATTTTTCATCTATAGTTGCACGATACCTGCTTGGTCAGGGTTTAGGGGTTTAGATTTTATGGTTTAGGATTCCGTGAATTCTCAATAATATTTTCAAACTTCATGGTTATATATATTCGTGGAACAGAATGGTGTTACCGCAATTTAATGAAAGTATCTCAAAAATTGATCTACAAGTCGATGATACCCTGCTTGGTCATATTTTTTGTTAAATAAAATTGAAGTTACCCAAGTACTAAAACAAGGGAGAAACACAAAGAGTTCCTTGAGATTTAGGCGTTGTTTGGTTGGCTCTAATTCTGGCTTTTGATTTTTGGCTTATAAAGCTACGAACGTGTTTTTGGCTTTGTTTTTATAGCTTTTAGTCTAACATAGTGGAATGATAGTATAAGCCAGGTTGGATGATTTTAATGATTTTATCTCGGTTTAGCAAAAAATGATCCAATTTTGAACAACAAGCGATGGGAATCTCTACTTCCCATAATTCTGGCTCACTAACATATGGGTCACTTGCATAGTGGGTCCAAAAATTCAGGCTATGTCAGAGTGGGCGGGCAGGTAAATATTGAAGAAGGGCTGGGAAACATCGATGGGTGATGCACTTGGGAGAACGCAAATTTACCACCTATATCCCTCATTATTACTGCTGCTCCCAGTTCTTGTTTCCGAAGCAGGGATAGAAGAGGAATTTTGCATTCTAGAAAGAGGTGAAGCATGTTTGAATGGATACGCGGGATATTTCAATTGATCGGTGTGATGTTTGGGCACCGTATCAAATTTTGAGGTCGAAGCTTCTAGCATACGCTACTCCGGCGTGGGGCCTCTCAGACGCGCTGCCACCATCTAGGCCCACACGCCAGCGAGAGTTGCTTCCTAGCATTTAAACGAGTTTCTAGCCATTTGCTAAAAAATTTGAACAATTTAAGGCTTTCAAGAAGATGACCATCGTCCAAAAAAAGGTGACCAAGGTCATGGAAATAGTTTATGATGATGTGTCCGTATTTGGTAGATCGGTGCATCTTTGCAAACCAACCAATATGTCTGGTTCCAATTTGAAGTTTGTTTTCGAATTTCCAAGTAACAACAATGTGTTTTGTTGTGAAGCAACTACAAAGATGATGGCTCAAAATGCCACCGCCCCCTTTTTTCACACAATGTATAATGCCCTTTCAACCTTCCAGGCTAAATTTGTGCAATAAAATAATTTTTGGGGCTGGATGTTTGAATGGATGGGCGGGATGTTTGAATGGGTGGGCGGGATATTTCGGTGCTCTGCCGAAATTTTGAACTTGAAGCTTCTAAGGTACGCTGCTCCCACTTGGGATGTTGTCCCTGTCAGGTAGACCCATAGGCATGTATGCTTTCCAGCATTTAATGAGTTTATAGACATCTGCCGAAATTAATGAACATTAATTAAAGGCTTTCAAACAAGAGGAGCAAGGTCATAGCCATAGTTTATGTACCTTTTTCATGTTTTGTACTACTCCGTACATTGAAACATCTTCGCAAACCAAGCTTACAAACGTGTCCATATTTGGTAAATCGGTGCATCTTGGCATTTCAAGCAATTGTTTACAAAGGAGATTCCAGATTTGATGGATAATGCCCTACTTTCTTGAGTTTCCAAGCTTCCTAGCTGAAGATGCTAAAACTAGATAACTTCTTGACATAAAGCCATTCGTTCATAAAGTGCAATGCTATGTGCATTAGTTTCCTTGGTAAAACATAAACTTGTATTTGGACAAGATTTGGATCAATTTTGATCTATGGTGACTGGCAGGTGGGCCATGTATATGGTGGTGCCCAAAGCAGGGTAGGTCAGAATTTCCAAAGTTATCCCTCCACACCCCTTCGCGTTGTGTATTAATTTCTACCCTCCGCCGCCTAAGACCTCACCCTCTTCCCCACAAAACAGACGCGCTTACGGCCGCTCCTCATCACCACCGTGTGTGAAGAATCTTTCAATACCCATCGGTCTTCTTGAGACGCACCGATGGGCATGTCGATCCCACGGTAGTCCTTCTATCTCTACCTCGATCTGGTTGGCATTTTATTGCCCTTTCACCCGATCTGCCTCCTCAAATACGTAGTTTAATTTGTCCTCAATCTGCATGGTCATAGTTTATTTTGCGCTGGATCTGTGTTCCTAAATACCTTCGGCGATTTTTGCTGTCAATATGTTTGCTGAAACACATAGGCATATATAGTTTTTGTACTCCATCTATATGTTTCCTGCTTTTCTTTTAATAATAACCAACCTTGTATGTCATAATTAAACAGCTGGGCATATTTTGGATAGAGATTGCTCCATTAGGCAGCGCTAAACGTATCCTTGATGTTCTACAATTTATGGGATTTGTTAGAGCTCATTGTGACAACTCAAAAGTACATTGCCCCTACCGGTTGTATGCGAATCGTAGGGTGCTGCCTCAAAGTATAGTGGAAGACCATATATTTTTACATTTGGGATGCTAAGCACATATTTTAATTAGATGGGTATTTCATGGTGAACCATATGATCCTCCATATGAACCAGGGGAAGCACATCTTTATCATCAAGATCAAGTAGGGGAAGCAGATGTTGATCAACTAGATCAACTGACAGAGGTAGCTCCTGAGCATCTAGATCAACTTGGAGAAGGGGAGGAGAGAAAAAGCGCAAGCTGCATGAAACGGGTTTCATTTCTGGTACTACCGCTATGCCAGATGACAAGGTATATCTGTAGAACGAAAAATGTTCAGGTTGTGTGTCTTTGATATTTCTCTATAACATATCTGTTAATCTACTAATCGCAGAAGCATACGATCAAAGAGGACTTTGATGGTAATGATGATGACATGTTCATTGATGAGCCTACACCTGAGGTTGTGGATCAGGTACACTACTTCTGGATGGATTTGATGCAGGGCTGCTGATCATCAAGGGTGTACTTTTGGTGCTGTTTGGGTAGTCTCATGACCACTAGCGCAGCTGCAAAACTCTTTGGGTGTAGAGCTATCCCATGATTGGTTTCCTACTATCGTACTTCTGTAATATGGAGCTACCATATTATGATTTCTAGGCCTTTGTTAGCAGAACTGTAATTGGAAACTATTATGTATATTAGTATATAGTATATGTGTGTTTGTGTGTGTTTCTAGTCTGAAGTCCGAGCTTATCAATTTATTGGTTCCTAAACTGTTTTTGAGGCCCCAGCGCTGGTGCCCTATGCTGCAACTACCGCCGTCTTGTTCACTGCTCCGTGAGACGAATCAGCAAAAGGATAATAAGCTAGGATCAATTTGATTCGAAGAGGGCGATTTTCTCTGTCCTAGGAGAGGAACCCGAGAGAAGTAGTACTAGTACCAAGGAAGGAAGAGGTTGGCTCGGTCAATTATCTCACCCACTTGATGTGGGACCTTCTTTAACTCACCCCTGACGTGGGTCCCGCTTGAAACAGCTGCAGGCCACCACGTGATAGCTGGGATAAAAATTCGGGATTCTCTCCTGTCAAAATCTTCCCGTCACTTCCACTTAAAAATACTTACTGTAGAAAAAGTGTACTGTCCAGCCCTACTACTAGTAGTACTACTACTCCCCTGCCCATGCCTTTCTACCGACGACAAGACAAGAAACCATCACTAGTAGCTGCCATCCAGCAAGCAATGGTTGGAACTGGTGCAACCTCCGAATGGGGAGTTCTTGTTGAAATATGTGGGTGTATTTGCTCACCTCGAAATCCAGCTTTGCTTAATTTGCTTCCGATTGGGCCATTGGGGTACTATTAGTACTAGGAGTAATAGTATTCGGTATGCTTTGATTGTGGAGTTCTTGCTTATTGCTCACCTCGGAATCACCTAATCAGGATATTTTTCCTCTTCTCTAATCGATTGGGTCATTTGGGTGGGGTAGGGGTGGTGGTGGGGATGGGGTGGGGGTGGGGAGAGGTGGTACTGATTTCATATGGATTCCGGATCAGGGCATGGTCACCGCTGTTCTGATTGGGGCATTTGGTCAGGTTCGATTTCGGTGTTCTTCACTTCTGTAATCTTTAGTTGCTACTCATAATGTGCAATGCATTTTGTGTCATATTCTGTATGGAGAACTATGGGTCAGTGGCGCGCACGGCCACTACGGACAGGGATGGTCCCGTCAGTTCCCTTAAAATTTGCCTAAAAAGGTAATGTAGCAGTATATTCGTTGCGTTCTTCCATTCTTTCCAATGCTGAAAGTGGTTGGCTACAACCTGGATGTATCCTTGTGCTAAAAGTTGTCTCTGTCTGCATCCTATTTTTGTGGAAGCCTTTGTGACACCATATCTTCTTCATTTACTTAGCA
This sequence comes from Avena insularis, assembly GCA_023614405.1. NCBI lineage: Eukaryota > Viridiplantae > Streptophyta > Magnoliopsida > Poales > Poaceae > Avena > Avena insularis. The sequence goes on along the minus strand of CM042692.1, from coordinate 356,084,589 downwards.
TGGTTGTACATACCTGCGAACGTACGATGCTCCAGGTGTGGCAAACAGGATGGTACCCCCACATGCCGCAGGATCCGGCTAGTACCACTACTCACCAAACAAGAGCAATGCCACCGACCAGTTGGGACGGCCCAGCTTAAAGAGAAAGGTATTTGTTCTTAATACCCTTATTACCATGGTGCAGTCAGATTTAAGTATTACCCGCTTGGTGTCATGCATGCTTATCAGATGTTCAGAAACATATGTGTGATTTTATTAATTCTGGCATTGTGTTTATGTGAATCCAGATCTAGATCTGTCAGACTGTCTCATACAGTCAGTATATGACTACTATGTACTGTACTCCCTCCATCCCAAGGCTTAGGCATATACTGTATTTTTTGAAAAGTCAAGCGACGGAAAGTTTGACCAAACTTTTGAAAAAAGTCAAAAACTATCAAGAACTATGATATTATATACATACGACGTGAATATATGTTTCATGATGTATCCAAGGATATATAATTCATATTATAATTTTTTTCTAAAAACATGGTCCAACTTTACATAGTATTGAACGGTTGAGCTTTGTTGCTATTTATGCAGATTGAAGGTGTTGCTGCGGAGGCTGAGGCTGCTGTAGAGGCTAGTAGATTTCTGATGCCCGCACCAAAAGAGGACATCCTCTACACAACAAGGAAGCGCCAACACGGTACCCAGGTGGGTATAATTTGAAAATCCACAATTTCACATGTTATGATTTTCCATGTTATTGTTATCAGCTAGTACTATATGTTTACGCTCATTAGAAGTTTACCAAAAATAAAATATGTTTGCTTTATAGGAAATGGTTTTGTCTTATATTATTAGATTTACTTGCTCTTTACATTTAACCTTTCCACTTAATTTCAATCAGTACCATGCACCAGCTACTCAGCCCTTTCTGCTACCCTCCTCTTGTCAAGCTTGTGAATTGAAAGGGGGCCCCTGTATGCCATTCCAAAGGCAGAGGGAAGAAAAATGATGATAGTGTGAGATTCGACACATTTTTTATGGCTTTTATTGATGGTTTTCTCCCGAATTTGATCATTTTCTGGCTTTACCTAACGCTAATACTTCGGTAGCAAAGAAAACTTGGTTTTTAATATGTGTTTCAGGTTCAGAACATCAACAGAAGGTTTTAACAAGAGAAACACAATATTCTAGAGAAAACAAGCAAGTCTCACTTTGGAAGCACGTGAGGGGACCTCACAGAATCTTTAACGAGCAACTATACGGCAGGAATATTTTTCCGGCCTTATAGTTACTGTCGACTCTGTCTTGTCAAAGGGACAACTTCCATGAAGGGACCACGGACGAAAACACAACACAACAGCCGCCGTACCATCCAGAAGGGAGAAAGAAGAGATCCAGAGAAGAAGGGGAAGACGTTCTTCATCTCGCTCCACGATCTTCGACCTCCTAGCCAATACACCCCCATAGCCACTACTTGTACTTGAGAGAGATAGGGATCTCCACCTTGCAATACTAGGGTTTGAGATTGTTTCTTCCCATCTTGAATTGTGTTGGATATTTTTCTATTCTTATTGTGGATGTCCACAGTAATACAAACATGAATTCCCTTTATTTGATTATATTGATGATCCGTTCTTCTCTCATGTGTGAGTAATTCCCTTGGGCGTGGGAGATGTAGGGGATTGGTGAGATGTGATGTGCCTTCATATATTTTCCATTAGTTTGTGATTGATTCTAATTACTATATTATGTGTGCTTGACTATCTGTGGGATGCCTAATGATTGTTGTCCAATTAAGGGCCCAGACAACATGATGCTTTGTTCTACATAGATAAGATCTTGTTCGCTAGTGGACCGGCGACCCCCGGGTGACACGGGGATATCAATGGAAAACTAGTAGACTCGAGGATAATGAGGAACCACTTTGCTTATTGCATTCGTCTGATCCAAGGAGCTTAATCCCTAAGAGACCTGAAGGGTCTTAATTGTCTAGTGTCTGACCATGGTTTTGGTAATAGTCTAGTAGGATTATTGAAGTTGGAATGAAATCTACCAAGAGGAGTTCCAGCTAATTATGGGCTGCTCGCCTACACATATATTTATAAGATTATAATTGTTACATTTATCATTCGTCCACCTGGCACAATCACTATCACCATGAACTGAATCTCCCCGTGCCTTCTTTTGCCATCTACAGGAAACAACAAACAGCCAAGTCATTCTTTACTTTTATGCTTTATATTTCTGAAGTTTACATTTTAGTTCTATTTAAATACATCTCATTTAATCAAAACCCCATTCTTATTTCAACACTTGCAGTCAATTCACTCGAAGACCTGTGACAACTTCGGGTGTGACAGAGACTTCACCCATAAACACTTACCTTTGGGCTCCCTGTGGGATCGATATCTATACTTTGAAACTAGCTACAAACGATATGTTCTCTTGCACACATCAAGCTATTTCTGGCGCTGTTGCCAGGGAGCTAAGCGCTAAGTGTTTGTCTTTTGACATTTCAAGTGTTGCTACTACAAAAATGTTCTCCTTAGGAGACAAAGGGTCTATATGCTCTGGTAGGACCTACCTGCCGGATTATATTGAGCGCATGCCTGCTCAGAGGCGCGAAGAAATTATTGAAAAACTTTTAAGATCAAATAAAGTTGAAGTTGAAAACCTGAGTGATATTATGGAAATCATGTCTATTTACAGGATAACTCCTATGAAACCAGAGAAAACTCTCAGGGAATACAGTGCTCCATGTTCTGAATTTCTTAAACAACCAATAGAGTTCCCTAATCCTGGAGTTAGAGAATATCGATTTGATGGTGGAATTATTAAAAATTTGCAGGAGAAAGCTTTCAGTGGAAGGGAAGATGAAGACCCAGGAAGACATATTAGAGAGTTTGATGATGTGATAACATCGCTCGGACCAAAATGTTTGCCAAGAGACTTCTCTCGTCTGAAATTATTTTGTTGGTCTCTTAAAGGTAAAGCTCTAGGCTGGTTATATTCTCTCCCTCGCCATTACATTAAATGTTGGGAAAACTGCATTATTAAATTCATAAACATGTTTAATCCTTTTAAAAAGGTAACTAAACTAAGAAAGAACATAGGCAACTTTAGTCAGAACATGGGAGAAAAAACCCACAAGCCTGGGAAAGATTCTTTGGAATGATCAATAGTATTCCTAACCATGGCTATTCTAAACTAACAATTTGTCATTTATTTTACCATGGTCTTAATACTCAATGTAGAGAGTTGCTTGACTTCTCAACAGGAGGATCAATAAATACTTTAACTATTAAAGAATGTTTGGAATTGATGTCTACTAGGGCTAAGAATGATTCTTTATATAATCTTGATTTTGGCACTAAGCCAGAAAAAGGATACTTTGGATAACTCCTGATCTTATGCCCGACGTACGCAAAACTATGAAAGAAAAAGGTATACCTTCTGAACTTGTTAAGGAAAACAAAAGTATATTTGTTACAAGTTTTAACTAAAGAATATGAAACTAGAAAAGTTTTTCAAGATTTAAAACATTGACAAGTAAAATCTCATAATAACTTGCATAAGCATTTCCAAAAACACAAAAAGATTTTGGCGGAACTCACGGAAAATTACAATGAGATTGGCCAAGAAATAAAATTGTTTCACAAGTATTTTAGTATGATTGAAACCCAGTGTGAACAAATAGCATCTGGTTATCAAATTTTTCTTCGTGAAGATAAAGATATTACCGTTTCTACTAATGTTGTTACAAGAAGGGGTGCAGTTGTTACAGGACCCTTAGGACCACCGGAATACGAAGCTGAAAAAGAGTGAAAGGATAAAACCTTGCTCGAAGCAAGCCAAGAAGATGATACATTGGTGGATCCTCAAGATGAAACTAAGACACAACATCAAACCAAGGAGGACCGAAATGATGCACAAGATGACCATTATGACTCTGATGCAGAGACGGTTGATCCAAGAGAAGATAAATAAATAAGCAAGGAAAATGAAGTTGTTGTAGCAGAAAATAAGAAAAGCCATAAGCAACAACAAAATAAAGCAACAAAAGAGCCTGACCCCCCACAAAAGGTAAAAGACAAGAGTAAGTCAGGTGAGAAAAAGCTTCCTTATCCAGATCGAAAAAAGAAAGCACTGGATCAGGTAATTTATAATTCTTTCACAAAGGCACTTAGTGACCTTCGTCTGGAAATTCCATTTGCGGATGCAATCAAATTTCCTACTTATAGTAAATTCCTCCCTGATATTCTCAGTAGAAAGAAAGAAATAATTGAAACTGTTGCCATGGTAACTAGCTATCCTACTAATGGGAAGTTGTTGTCTAAGTCTAGAGATCCCGGAATACCAACTATTTCATGCTCACTAGGTAAAACTGATATTCATAATGCCTTGTGTGATCTAGGAGCGGGAGTTAGTGTAATGCCATACTCCCTCTATAAAAGGTTAGTATTAGGGGAGTATTCTCCTACTACTATCACTTTACAGATGGCTGACAAGTCCACTAAACAACCTGTTGGTATGATCGAGGATGTTTTACTTAGAATAGATGAGCATGTTATTCCAAGTGATTTTATTATTCTTGAAATGCCAGAAGATGAAAAATTATCTATAATACTTGAAAGACCTTTCCTTAGTACTGCAGGTGCATCCGTAGATTGTGCTGAAAGAAAGATAATCTTCAATGTTTATGATGCTGAAATCATATGGTATTTTCCAAAGAATCTAGAAGCAGGAGAAAGAAATGTTCACTGGCAAAACAAGTTCATGTGGTAAGTGCATTTGATAAGGGGCAACGCAAGGTAAGAATTCGAGAAGAGAGAAGAGGTTGAGTTACTCAACCATTCTTAATAAATGCATAATGGGAGTCAACCCATCTTGTCAATTAAGTAGATTAGAGAATAAGAAGTTCATCGCATTCCTACCACTTTTTCATAGACATTCTTGCGGAAGCGTGCCCATGAAGATGCAGATGTAAAAGAGTAGTAGAAACATCGATTGAATGAGTATAGAATAATAATAAGAATAAAAGTTTGAGTTTTCCATTTACAGAAGCTAAAATTTTGCTTTTAATATGCTAATGTTGGTCGACAGTTTTTCCTATCAATTTTCTGTTAAAAATAAGGTATTTCGCTAAGTTTTGGGATAAGAAGGTATCCTCGAAGAAATAGAAATTTTTTGATGATTGCTGATGGTTTAACGACCAACTATACGGCAGGAATAAAAATTCTGGCCATATAGTTCCGGTCGTATAGATATCTTTGTCATCAATAAATTTTCCTCGAAGACACAGAGAATTAAACGACCAACTATACGGCGGGAATAAAAAATTCTGGCCGTATAGCTCCGGTCGTATAGATATCGATGCCTTCGTACAAAATTTTCTGAAAGGTACTGAGAGTTTAACGACCAACTATATGGCGCGAATAAAAATTCCGTCCGTATAGCTCCGGTCGTATAGATATTGATGCCTTCGTAGAAATTTATCCCAAAGGTACTGAGAGTTCAACGACCAACTATACGGCGGGAATAAAAATTCCGGCCGTATAGTTCCGATCGTATAGATATCGATGGTGGTTTTAGAAATTTATCTCGAGAGACAGGTAGCTTAACAACCAACTATACGGCGGGATCATTGTGATCCGGCCATATAGTTGCGTCCGTATAGTTGTTTTCTGTATAAAGAAACCCTAGTTGTCGGCACCGCCGCAACTATACGGGCGGAACAACATCACCCGCCCGTATAGTTCCGATCGCATAGTTTGGTGCGACCATAAAATCGCACCGGGCGGCTATGTCTTCCTCCTCTCCTCATTATTTCTCTCATATTCTCTCTCCAAACCTTTCAAAATCCACCTAGAACTCTTGATTCTTCGTGGATTTCGTTCGTTTGAGTGGGGGAATCAATAGATCGGTATGTTTCTCTCCCTACCCATGCTTTATTTTCAGATTTCCGTGGTTGAAACCCTCACATTGATATAGTGGATGAACTCAAGCTTATTTTGTTTTTTCTATTAATTTCTCACATTAGGATTGAATTTTTCCACGTAGAATCGTCCATATATCATGTAGAAACTATATGCCTAAAGTTTTATGGTGAAATTTTTCAGTGCATCATGATGAACAAAATCGGTAACCTCTTTTGTTTGAGAAAGCGCCAATAGGGTGAGGGCTCGAGCTCGAGGGCCCGAGCCTCACGAAACTCCAAGTTGGACATTGTATCATCGAGGAGGGTGCTTCCCACACGTTGGGCGGACCACAACTTTCTCACCATGATAGGGTTGAAGGAGGATTTCTACCTCATGTGCAACATGGCGGGGTTGGTGGTACTTGGCTTGGCAAGCCACGACACCTACGCCGAGCTCACCCATGAGTTCCTTGCCTCCTTCTATGATGACCACAGGGAGAAATGTAATATGTGCATGATAAGCTTCACCATGAACCGACAGCCATATGAAATAAATTTTGAACAATTTTGCAATGCCTTCAGCTTCCCTCATACTGGGGAGCCTACTGTTACTGACGTCTATGGCTTCACAAGTGGAGAGACTTGGGAGGTTATTTCTGTTAATGGTGGAAGGCAATTTTATCAGAAGAAGATGTCCACCATTCAGAACCCAACCATCCGCTACTATGCTCTATTCCTCGCCAACACACTACTGGGAAGAGGTGACACAGGCTCCATGGCAATGATCACCAAGGCTTTCTTCCCTACTTCACTACAAAGCCCCAGTCCCACAGCTCTACTCATCCAGCACTTTCGCCACCAAAGCAACAAGACCAAAGGTGATATTCGCATTGGTGGATTGGTAACCCACCTTGCCTATGCATTAAATATTGTACTACCTGTTATGGAACTTGTTGACGGCTCCAAACTCATGGACGTAAAGTATTTGACTCCTTGTGGCTTCCTTGGTGTTTACCATGCTAACCGGAGGCTCCGAGCATATCAATTCAGTTATCTTGGTGATGCATAGAGTGATCAGGTTCAGTTGCCCTGCCCCCAAGCCTTCTCGATTGTGGAGAAGAACACTTGGATCCTCACCAAGGACCAAGTGATGAAGATCATGGCCGAGAACTAGCCCGATGAAGAGGAAGATGAAGAAGGAGGGAAGCAGGATGAGGAGGATCAAGAGGAAGAGCAGGAGGAAGAGAAGGGACACAACCCTGCTTGGGAGGGACAACATCAGCAGCAAGGGGGAGCTTAGGACCTGTGGCCCAACCAGCCACAGGAGGGGTACGGCTACGTCCCCTATCAGGAGTTCCAACAGCTCAACCAACATGTTGGGGAGATCGACCACACTCTTTAGGAAGTGAATGAAGATGTGAATACTTTGACTCACAACTTCAGTCACTTCACGACACACTTCCTCGACTACTACCAGCAGTTTCTACACCAGCCGCCAAATGACGGCAACAACTGAGCCTGGCAATAGCCTAAGCTTGGGAGAGGTTTGAAAACCTCAAAACTTTGCATTCATGTTTTTATTTCTTTTTTTGATTTATTTTATTTCTTCAAAATTTGCATGTTTATTTTCAGCTTTGCATGTCAAAACCGAAAATACAAAAAAAAGTTGTAACTTTATTTGCAAGTTCGTTTCTTTGTTTCACTCAGAGATTGCTTAATTTCAGGTGACTGGGCAATAGGGAAACATAGAGGGGGTTCGACTCAAATACGAGAATGAAGCAAGCAAGAACAGGTATCACAATCCTTTCATCGTCCTTTCTGCAACCTTAAATTGATCCTACAATTATTTACTCGCTTGCACTGGAGTCACTCCCGACTTAGCTTGTTATCCTATAAATTCTATTCCTTAGCCAGTGTCTCCTTTTTAGCTTTGAAACAATGAGCAATGATCTTGGTTAAAAATACTTCCTACATTTTTACAACAAGAAAAAGTATCCGAAAGATGACTTGAGTCCATGTTTAGCCCAAAGAATTTAATTTTAGAACTACTCCATACCATTTGAGCTTAATATAAATAGACTTGATAGTACCCTTGACTGAAATTGTTTCATAAAATGGGTGCTTCAAAGTAGTAGAAATTATGCCACTACTTTTTCTAATAATTACCGTAAGATATTGCTTTACGCGTGCCATTAAAACTTTGTCGTGCTCCATGGGTAACTATTAACTCCGCTGGCCAACGAACGATCTAAATGTGGGAAACCACTTGATTTCGGCTATTGAGTTATGTAAACGTCTATAGCAGCAATGCTATGACAGGTAAAAAAAATTAGTCACCTCATGGTTTCACGATCCAAGTAAAGTTGTAGTACTCCTCTGGCCCATTATTACTCAACAATTATTTATTGGCATGGTCACGAGTGCACAACACAACCCAATTAAACATGACAAAAATAGTGGCATGATTTCTCTATGAAAGAGCTAAAGTTTTTGAAAGGCAAAAGAAAGAGGTGCTTTGATAGTCTTGAAATTTTGACATGGGAGTAGATGAGTTGTTCTTAAATTAAATGTTTTGATGCCAACTTGAGTACTCTTCATTGGTTAAACAAACAAGAACAAAAAGTTTTCATCTCTCAACAAAGAGAGGCACCAAAAGAATTTGTCTCACTTTCCTGGCTAAACTTTCGACACTTGCTTGGGCATATGATTTATTTGCTAACAAGATATACGGGGTTAGGAAGTGGACTCAGTGCAATCTTGTGAATACTTGTATGATCATATTTAAGATTGCAGGGATTGTGAAGAAAATAATTTGACACCAATTCAAACTTGTGAGTTCCTTTATTTTCGGTCTCGAATCTCCACAATTCTTCCTTATTTCCTTGTCACTCGAGGGCGAGCAACATCTAAGCTTGGGGGAGTTCATAGCTGTGAGATTTGACACATTTTTGATGGCTTTTATTGATGGTTTTCTCCCGGATTTGAACATTTTCTGGCTTTACCTAACGCTAATACTTTGGTAGCAAAGAAAACTTGGTTTTTAATATGTTTTTCAGGTTCTGAATGTCAACAGAAGGTTTTAACAAGAGAAACACAATATTCTGAAGAAAACAAGAAAGTCTCACTTTGGAAGCACGCGGGGGGACCTCACAGAAGCTTTAACGAGCAACTATACGGCAAGAATATTTTTTCGCCCGTATAGTTCCTGCTGTATAGTTGCCGCCACCTCTGTCTTGTCAAAAGGGACAACTTCCATGAAGGGACCAAGGACAAAAACACAACACAGCAGCCGCCATACCATCTAGAAGGGAGAAACAAGAGATCCGGAGAAGAAGGGGAAGACGTTCTTCATCTCGCTCCACGATCTTCGACCTCCTAGCCAATACACCCCCATAGCCACTACTTGTACTTGAGAGAGAGGGATCTCCACCTTGCAAGACTAGGGTTTGTGATTGTTTCTTCCCATCTTGAATTGTGTTGGATATTTTTATATTCTTATTGTGGATCTCCATGGTAATACAAAGACAAATTCCCTTTATTTGATTATATTGATGATATGTTCTTCTCTCATGTGTGAGTAATTCCCTTGGGCATGGGAGATGTAGGGGATTGGTGAGTGTGATGTGCCTTCATATATTTTCCATTATTTTGTGATTGATTCTAATTACTATATTATGTGTGCCTGACTATCTGTGGGATGCCTAATGCTTGTTGTCCAATTAAGGGCCCAGACAACATGATGATTTGTTCTAAATAGATAAGATCTTATTCGCTAGTGGAACGGCGACCCCCGAGTGACACGGGGATATCAATGGAAAACTGGTAGACCCAAGGATAATTAGGAACCACTGTGCTTATTGCATTAGTCCAATCCAAGGAGCTTAATCGCTAAGCGACCTGAAGGGTCTTAATCGTCTAGTGTCTAGCCATGGTTTTGGTAACAGGCTAGTAGGATTATTGAAGTTGGAATGAAATCTACCAAGAGGAGTTCCGACTAATTATGGGTTGCTCGCCTACACATATATTTATAAGATTATAATTGTTACATTTATCATTCGTCCACCTGGGACAGTCACTATCACCATGAACTGAATCTCACCGTGCCTTCTTTTGCCATCTGCAGGAAACAACAAACAACCAAGTCGTTCTTTACTTTTATGCTTTATATTTCTGGAGTTTACATCTTAGTTCTATTTAAATACATCTTATTTAATCAAAACCCCATTCTTACTTCAACACTTGCAGTCAATTCACTCGAAGACCTGTGACAACTTTGGGTGTGATAGAGACTTCACCCATAAACACTTACCTTTGGGCTCCCTGTGGGATCGATATCTATACTTCAAAACTAGCTACAAACGATCTGTGCTCTTGCAGACATCACATGGCCACCCGTAGCAAAGGGTACCCATGGTATTAGGTATGAATTCCAAGTGGTTTAGACTGACTTGATGTAAGATCTCGTATCTCACCTTTTTTTGTTGTCACCTTACTTCTCTATCAATTTTCTCATGAAGGCAATCCCTTGTTTCGCTCGCCCCATTATAAACAAGATGTTCGGAAACGACAAGTTTCTAACTCTGTATAGAGAGGGATCTAAAGGCATGCGGTAACTATATGATGTGGATGTCTCCAAGACGATAGCCACCACCTATTTGGGTGGCCAAGGTTGGTCCAAGTATGTCTGTGAGAATGGTCTGAAGCAGGGGGATGAGGTATCATTCGTTTTTAGGAAGCCTGGGCAGATACTTGCATGCCATCATACACCTGTTGACCGAAGGACCAAGAACAGAGGTAGTACTAATTAATTTGATTCTATACTCATCACAACCTCTAATGATTTTCTTGCGACTAACTGTTTTGCACCATTGTCTTTACTCATCATATGACCCTGACCACTTCTGCAGTCCGCTTCCCCTTATATACCACCCAAAAGGGTGCCAGCACCGGCCCTAGTTCCTGCAACGGCACCTATTGACCTCGGTAGGAGAAAGAATAGAGGTAGTAACTTAATTCGCTTGTATACTCTCATCTCTGTCTAGGAGTTACTATTGTATAACAAACCATTTTGCTTGTCCACATCTCATATGCCTCTCTGACCACTCCTGCAGTCCCCTTACCTACCCCCAGAAGGTAACCAACACCAAGATGCTAGCACCCCAAACGGCACTGGCCCTAGTTCCTGCTCCGTCACCTGTTGACCTAAGGATAAAGAATGGAGGTAGTAACTTAATTTGCTTGTATACTCATCATATCCTCTGATCACTGTCTTGTGAGTAACTGTTGTATAAGAGACCATTTTGCTTGTACACTTCTCATCTGCCTCTACCATCCCTACAGTCAGCTTAGCAACCCCTCAGAAGGAATCTAGCATCAAGCTACTGGCGCCGACACCGGTTCTGGGCCTTCTCGCTCCTGTACTAGCCCCTCTACATTTAGTGGCACCATCTCCTGCACCAGCACCAGCCCTAGCACGGGCACCGACACAAGCTCCTTCATCACCCCGGGTAGCACCTTGTCAGACCATATCCTACACATGTGTCATCACAAGGTCGCATCGGATTATGTTTGTGAGTATATGGCGACATATAAACTTCTCTAAATGTCTTCTCAAGTTTCACATAATTCAGTGCATTGATCTTAGTAATTATGCGTCTATCTCTTGCTTTCACTCAGAAATTGCCTAAGAGTGCCACAAAGCAACTCTAGGCCAGACGAAAGGGCACAATAGTCTTCACGATGCAGAGCGAAGGATTGCGAATCGAGGGAGGCTACGCCATTAACTCGACTAATGGGCACTTGGCAGCTACTTCTAGGTGGATCAAGTTCCGGAAAGTAGTCAAACTTACTATTGGAAGAATGGTCAAGGTCGATGTATCTGGCTGCCCTGAATGCCGCATGTTATTCATGAACTTCCTAGTTGTCTAGCTCTTTGGCCGCATGCTATTGTAATTAATTATGTTGGTTATCTTATCTCCACTGATCATATATGGGTGGAAAACTGTGATAACCTTTTGCTAGATTGGAGCTATGACTAGTATGTACTGGTATGGTATATTTGTATCTATATGATGGTTCCCTATATGACCAAATATTATGACAATGATTGTGTTCTAGTGATCAAGTGTGTTTGGAGAAAAGGGCAAACTAATAGCATGGCATGGTTTTTAGAGCTAAAACAAGAACTGTCTCTCTCTATAGTGATATTGAATTTCGGTGTCTGTATTGCTGAATCAGTCACTTTGAAATGCTTCTGAATTGGTCAAGTGCTGCTAAATATGAACTAGGAATCTATCAATTTTTTATGTCTTATTATTCTGTACTCCTTAATCTTTCAAATGGTATTGAATTTGTCAAAACTTTTGTCGTTTCTGTTGGCTGCTTGCTCTAGAGCTTTTTCCTTTGTGTCATCGAAACCGTTGGATGCATTTTGGACAGAGATGAGAGGGTAAAGATATACAGCGTGATTTCACCAAGTGAAGTCATTAGATACCAGCCCTGTTTTGGCGCATGTGGTGTGTGTTCATTAGATATTTTTAATGAATATCTGTCAAAGGAATTATCGCTTTTTTACCTCCCTCGATGAGGTCTGTGTTTGAATCTTGGCGAGCCACAACCCAGTGAAATTTGAGATAGAATCCCATTGACCATAGCCCAAAAACTTTTTAATTTGGCCTTTTTGGCATTGCTCCCCACCTCTAAAAAAACTCCGCCTACCCATGTTATTAAGAAACTAATCCATTATGTGGCTTTTTTATAAATCGAGGTTTCAGTAGCACTGCTCTTTTATTTTAAGAGAGATAACATGGACACACAATATATTTTTTAGAAGACTGATACATAAGTTGTAGTACTAATACATGTTTAATGATTCAATTTCTATTAGTATCTTTGGTATAGTGGCAAAACACTCAGTTTATGTCTATTTGATTTGATTTGAAGGTCTTTAGTTCGAATCCCCTGTGTGTACATATTTACATATATCTTGGGTTTAATTTTTTTTGATAAAGGGTTTACTTTTTAATATCGCATTATGGAGAGGCTGACATCACGGGCCCACCAACCTGCGCATCCCTCAAGTTTAATGGGTGGGTTTAAAAAAATTTAAATACTTGTACAGAGAGGCTGACATCAGGGATCCATCCGCCAGAACATACCAGAGAGGCTGACATGGGGGCCTCAGTAGCAAGACCATACATGACTGTCACATCGAGCAACGTTGCCAAGGTTAAAACAGTGGACGCGGCCGAAAAAAGTCCATCATACGCATGTTTGATTTACAAGGAGACCGACATGTGGGACCCAATATAACGGCCTTATACAGGTTCTGCCTTGGGCGATGTTGCCAAGTTCGAAACAGGGAGGCGCGAGCGAGAAAAAATTCTAACATCCACACGTTTCTTCTAATGAGAGGCTCACATGGGGGCCCAGCAGCCTGGAAAAACAGCAAAAATTCCATCATACACACGTTTCTTCTAATGAGTGGATGACATGTGGGGCCCTGCATCATAATTAAACGGTAGATGCAGTGAGAAACGCTATCAAGTTCGGAACACGGAGGCGTGACCAAGGGAAAAAATTATATCATACACACGTTTCTTCTAATGAGAGGATGACATGTGGGGTCCAGGAGTTTGATTAAACGGTAGACGCATCGAGAAGCACTATAAAGTTCGGAACAGGGTAGCGCGAGCAAAGAAAAAATTTCATCATACACACGATTCTTATAATGTGCGGCTGACATGGAGGACCCAACAGCGTGACTAGACGGCAGATCGATCGAGCAACATTATTGAGTTGAAATCAGGGAGGCAATAGCCAAGGGAAAAAATTCCATCATACACACGTTTCTTCTAATGAGAGGATGACATGTGGGTCCTAGGAGGTTGATTAAATGGTAGATGCATCGAGCATCGCTATCAACTTCAGAACATGGTAGCGCAAGCGAAGGAAAAAAATCCATCATACACACGATCCTTCTAATGAGAGGCTGACATGTGGGACCTAGCAGCCTGACTAAACGGCAGACGCATTGAACAACGTTATCAAGTTCAAATCAGGGAGGCGCAACCGAAAAGTATGGTCCGCTAGAGACACTGACGTCCGGTACCCACACGCCTCAAAAGACTTCGGCGAGTCAACATCGCGCGAGGAAATGAAAATCTTGCTTCTGTCACACGCTGGCCGAGCTTCCTCCATGTTTTTAGCAGATTCATCATAGTAGAGGGCCACGAAACCGAAAAAACGTTTTCCATTGGCCACGGCCGAGCCGAGAATTTTGTCGTGGAAGACACGCCTTCTATGACGACCGTCTGCGGAAGGGAACTTTTCTTGTAGTGGATGCTCAGATGAGTGGCAGCGCCCATGCAAGAAAGCCTCCAACTCCATCTATTGTTAGAGAGGTGAAAAAACTGAGTTGGTTTGAGCGTAATGTCCTATGCATGAAGGTGAATATCCACAAGGAGCAGTACCAGCCTTACAAGGAGCACCGCGAAATTGCTCACACTCAGCAAGTTATCCTTCACCATGTCAAGGGTACCCTAGGTCAGCCTCCTAGGCACGCCAACTCCTCCAATCTCATACAACAAGTGGAACACCTCACTGGTTAATTGAGGTGAGTTTGATAAGCACCTCTATGGTGCACCTGTAGAGGTTTCTACTACATATGCAGGTCTTGATGTTTACGAGGATGAGTAAGGATGAGGACGTCTCTGAGGAGTACGAGGGCTCCGAATGATCTTCCAGTGACATTTTAGCATCGCTCTTTTCCCTTTTTGGTGTTTCGATGCCAAAGGGGGAGAAGTAGTTCTATTAGGAACTCCGTGGGATTTGCATTGCATGGGTCAAGCACAAGCATGTTTCTCTCTTATGTGTTTTATCTTGAGCTTGTGTCCATTTATCTTAGTAATGAACTCATTAGCATATATTTGATATTTGTGTGCTACGAAAACTATGTTCTTAATTATGGCATTGTGAGACTTGGATTTATCTACCTATGTGAGATATGGATTTATATAATCTATGGTTGATACTATAGTATCTTGTGGTATGATTTCTTTCTCAACTCATCTACTATTATGTCTCATATATGTGTTGATGATTATAATTGCTATCTTCGTGTTTACGCAAATGTTTCTTATAATCAATTGTAGAGAAGCTCTTTTTGAACCTATATGGCGTGCATTTGTATTCTAATGCAAACTATTTATATGCACATATTTAGGGGGAGTTCCATTATCTCCTGGAAACATGTTGCTATATTACTTAATGCCTTATTGCAAATCCTAGTGTTGTCATCTAACACCAAAAAGGGGGAGATTAAAAGAACATTTCCCGGTCCTTTATGGTTTCGTGTGTTAGACAATAGCATTAGTGATAATCTAATAGTGTGTTGAGTGCTACAGGTTTAAGTGTGTTATATACATGTCAGGATCGACCCCTAAAAATAAAGGGAAAAGGAGCTTGCAGTGTTTCTGCTCAAATTGACGAGCTCCAGGCCAGATTATCCTGGGGCGGATTATTCAAATAATCCGGCCCCCAAAAAATCAGCTAAGGAATTGAGACGCGGGCATTAGTAGGTGGGCAGATTATTGGCCGGATATTTTGCCAGGGCCGGATAATCCGCCCCTAGCAGATTCCAATGTCTACATTTCGGGAGGGAGTATAAATACCTGTCCCCTTCTTGAACCTCAAGCTGCTCGTCCTACACATCAAGAACCCTAATAGTTGAGCCACCAAAACTTCTAGATCTCCTCCTCCAATCACTTAAAGCTAGTGATCTTTTGGGAATCGAAGGAGAAGACCTTGATCTACATCCTCACCAAAGCAATTTGATTTTCCCTCTCATTCACTTGAGGGATTTGATTCTAGTGTTTCCTTTGGAAAACCTAGTTGTTGATTTCACCCTTGCTAAGTTTGTGTATCACTACTAGGAAACAGCTTATAGATAGACAAGATATTCAGTGGCGCATATGTAAAAATATGCGCCACAGATATATATCAGTGGCGCACTAGAAACAATGCGCGACAGAAGTTTGGCACTTGGTGGCGCCTGAAACCAATATGCGCCACGAAGTCCATATTTACGTGGCGCATATTTTCGCCTTGAAGTATCAAACTCAATGCGCATATAGACATATGCGCCACAGAAGGTTGATGGGACCAAGCAGCAAAAAAAGAAGGAGAAACTTCTGTGGCGCATATGTCCATATGCGCCACAGAAAGTGATGTTTCTGTGGCGCATATAGGTGAATGCGCCACAGAACAAGCATATAGGGGGGAAAACAGATCCCCCCCGTGGATCGCCTTTTCAGTTTTGTAAAAAATAAACAAAAATGATAGAAACTTCAAAAAAAAATTCCTTTAAGTTGTAGTTAGATTTTAGGGTATAGATCTAGACAAATTTTAAAAACATGAATTTCGCCTTCGGTCGTTCTGAATTTTACATAATCCCCAAATTTGAAAAGAGTAAAAAGTTATTTAGGGTAGAAGATTTTTTACTGCAAAAAAATAAAAAAGGGGGAGAAACTTCTATGGCGCATTTCCCCCATATGTGCCACAGAAGTCTTGGGCGGGATTCGAAATTTGAATCCCGCCAGCACCCTTCCTCCCTCCCTTTTTCCTTTTTCTCCCCCTCCCCACTTCTTCTCCCCTCCCACTTCTCCTCCTCTCCACACTTCTCCTCCTCTCCTCCCCTCCTCTCCTCCACACTTCTCCCCTTCTCCTTCCTCCTCCTTCTCCACTCTCCGGTGACCTCCACCACCACCAACTCCGGCGACCACCTCCTCCTTCTCCTCCACCACCACCAACTCCGGCGACCTCCTCCTCCTCCTCCACCACCAACTCCGGCGACCTCCTCCTCCTCCACCACCACCAACTCCGGTGACCTCCTCCTCCTCCTCCTCCTCCTTCTCCTCCTCTTCCACCACCAACTCCGGCGAGCTCCTCCTCCTCCTCCTCCACCACCACCAACTCCGGCAACCTCCTCCTCGACCTAGCCACCGCTCGCCACCACCACCACCAACTTCGGCAACCTCCTCCTAGACCTAGCCACCGCCCGCCACCACCACCACCAACTCCGGCCAGATTCGACTAGATCTAGATCTGGCCCGGTTTTTTTTTTGAAATTTGAAAAAACTGATATTGGCGCCATGCGCCCACAGTAAGTTTGAGATCTGGCCCGCTTTTTTGAATTTTGAAAACAACTGTAGGCGCATATTGGCCATATGCGCCACTGAAGTTTGAGACTTCTGTGGCGCATTTCGAAATGCGCCACTGAAGTTAGTTATCAGTGGCGAGGTATCAGTGGCGACTAACAAATGCGCCACAGATGTTCAAAAAAGGTGCGCCACAGAAGAGCTGTTTCCTAGTAGTGTATTGTTGTGATAGCTTGTTGTGATACTTGGGAGCCTCCAATTCAGTTGTGGATGCGTGCCCTGAGCTTGGTGTAAATGCACTGGTTTCCACCTGGAAGGGTACCGATAGTGGAGAAGTGAATCAGGCCATTTTGGAGAGGTTCACCAGAGAATAGGGTGAGACCTTTTGTGGCATGGTGGTCTTAGTAGCACTCACCCCTCCCACGTAGACGTCCTTGTCCTCAAAAGGAAGGAACTGTGGGAAATCATATCTTGTGTCTCTGCGTGCTTCACTCTCGGTTACCTCTATCCTTTAACTTCTCTTTACTTGTATCTTGCTAGTTGGTAGTTCGTCATATAGGTAAATTCACCTTAGTTGTATATCTAGAGAACTTACATTTATGTCAAGTCTAAATTGAAAAAAATCTAAAACTTGGAGTACCACCTATTCCCCCCACCCCCCTCTAGGTGCCCATACGATCCCTTTTGAAGGATGTCATCTAAACACAATAAGATGCAAAGGAGAACTACTATGAAGAGATGAGACTATCTAGTGGAGTCAATGAAATCGACGTCTACATCTATTACGGTGAAAGTGAAGTCCAAGAGTAGATAGGATACCTATCCTAGATAATATAACATATCTCTGTAGAGCATTGTTGTAGCAGAAATCACAAGCCTCGTAGAAATAAAAAATAGATCTAGTCATATGGTGGTCTACGATTTGTTCTTTCTGGTTTTTCTTTGTAATGTAAAAATCCTCAATATACCGAGGAGGATCTAAAGATCTTTTGTAATGTACTGAGTTGTAATCTATAGTCATGCCTTGTACCTGTGATGTTTCTGTTGTACCACTCAGAGGGATGTAATACTGGTGGAAGGGTATTTAATCGGTGTTATGCCAACGACTTGCATACTAAAACATGCAGTACTATGCTGGGTCACCACACTGGCTCGAGGAGGAGTGATGACGATGATGCTCGATGACAACCTTGAAAGTGTTTTTCCCTTCTTGTCGGCGCACAGGTGTTTTGTGTTGGTGGCTAGGTCAGCCAGGTTGCGCGATATCGCCATGTTCCATGATGACACTGGTGTACCTATACCGGTTTTCAATCAGTTCACTGCAAATGAACCAGTTAATTATTTTCGACTTTTTTAAATAAAATGAGGTGAAATTGCCCATTTTGTTAAAATAATCTCTACGGTGCAGATCTGCAGATACAACTAAAAATCAGAAATTTTTTAAGCATGATCTTCGGGGAACCTTTAATATACATCAGCGTAAGTTGAGGATTCTATATTTGAGAACTTCCAGCTGTAAAATTGTAACTATGGATACACCTTTCACACTTTTCCTAAAGAAACAACATTTGCCAGAGGACATGGATTGATTTTCTTACTCAGACTATTAAACAATACACTTTCTCATCGTTCTGGAAATAAATAGTACAGTACGATTTATGACAAACTGATTTGCATGTATAAGTATGCGACTAAAACATTTGTAAAAAGGATCCAAAGTACCGACTCAACGAAATTATTCCATATGGGCGTATGATGCAACGAAAAAGTAGACAAATATGTGTCACGTTAGCCAAAACCACCATTTGGCACTCCCTGGTCTTAAATCAGATCGTTGAGTCATGCATGTTAAGCATCTTGTTCTGATTCGTATTTTATTGTGTATGATATGATCTTCAATAGACAGGATCAGAAATTTAAAGGTTAAAGGATATGGTTGATACTATAGTATCTTGTGGTATGATTTCTTTCTCAACTCATCTACTATTATGTCTCATATATGTGTTGATGATTATAATTGTTATATTCGTGTTTATGCAAATGTTTCTTATATTCAATTGTAGAGAAGCTCTTTTTGAACCTATATGTTGTGCATTTGTATTCTAATGCAAACTATTTATATGCACATATTTAGGGGGAGTTCCTTTATCTCCTGGAAACATGTGCTATATTACTTAGTGCCTTATTGCAAATTCTAGTGTTGTCATCTAACACCAAAAAGGGGAAGATTAAAAGAACATTTCCCGATCCTTTATGGTTTTATGTGTTAGACAATAACATTAGTGATAATCTAATAGTGTGTTGAGTGCTGTAGGTTTAAGTGTGCTATATATATGTCAGGATTGGCCCTAAAAATAAAGGGAAAAGGAACTTGCAGTGTTTCTGCTCAAATTGATGAGCTCCAGGCAAGATTATCCTGGGGCGGATTATTCAAATAATCCGGCCCCTAAAAAATCGGCTAAGTCGGTCTGAATTTTACATAATCCCCAAATTCAAAAAGAGTAAAAAGTTATTTAGGGTAGAAGAGTTTTTACTGCAAAAAAATAAAAAAGGGGGAGAAACTTCTGTGGCGCATTTCCCCCATATGCGCCACAGAAGTATTGGGCGGGATTCGAAATTTGAATCCCGCCAATGACTTTCTCCTCCTTTTCCTTTTCCCCCTCCCCACTTCATCTCCCCTCCCACTTCTCCTCCTCTCCACACTTATCCTCCTCTCCTCCCCTCCTCTCCTCCACACTTCTCCCCTTCTCCTTCCTCCTCCTTCTCCACTCTCCGGCGACCTCCACCACCACCAACTCCGGCGACCACCTCCTCCTCCTCCTCCTCCACCACCAACTCCGGCGACCTCCTCCTCCTCCACCACCAACTCTGGCGACCTCCTCCTCCTCCACCACCACCAACTCCGGTGACCTCCTCCTCCTTCTCCTCCTCTTCCACCACCAACTCCGGCGAGCTCCTCCTCCTCCTCCTCCACCACCACCAACTTCGGCAACCTCCTCCTAGACCTAGCCACCGCCCGCCACCACCACCACCAATTCCGGCCAGATTCGACCAGATCTAGATCTGGCCCCGTTTTTTTTTGAAATTTGAAAAAAACTTCAGTGGCGCATATTGTCCATATGCGCCACAGAAGTTTGAGATCCGGCCCGCCTTTTTTTTTGAATTTTGGAAAACAACTTCTGTGGCGCATATTGGCCATATGCGCCATATCTTGAGTTATCATCGATGTGAGTATCGATGGCGACTAACAAATGCGCCACAGATGTTCAAAAAAGGTGCACCACAGAAGAGCTGTTTCCTAGTAGTGTATTGTTGTGATAGCTTGTTGTGATACTTGGGAGCCTCCAATTCAGTTGTGAATGCGTGCCCCGAGCTTGGTGTAAATACACTGGTTCCCACCTGGAAGGGTACCGATAGTGGAGAAGTGAATCAGGCCATTTTGGAGAGGTTCACCGGAGAATAGGGTGAGACCTTTTGTGGCATGATGGTCTTAGTAGCACTCACCCCTCCCACGTAGACGTCCTTATCCTCAAAAGGAAGGAACTGTGGGAAATCATATCTTGTGTCTCTGCGTGCTTCACTCTCGGTTACCTCTATCCTTTAACTTTTCTTTACTTGTATCTTGCTAGTTGGTAGTTCGTCATATAGGTAAATTCACCTTAGTTGTATATCTAGAGAACTTACCTTTATGTCAAGTCTAAATTGAAAAAGATCTAAAATTTGGAGTACCACCTATTCCCCCCACCCCCTCTAGGTGCCCATACGATCCCTTTTGAAGGATGTCATCCAAACACAATAAGATGCAAAGGAGAACTACTATGAAGAGATGAGACTATCTAGTGGAGTCAATGAAATCGACGTCTACATCTATTACGATGAAAGTGAAGTCCAAGAGTAGATAGGATACCTATCCTAGATAATATAACATATCTCTGTAGAGCATTGTTGTAGCAGCAATCACAAGCCTGGTAGAAATAAAAAATAGATCTAGTCATATGGTGGTCTACGATTTGTTCTTTCTGGTTTTTCTTTGTAATGTAAAAATCCTCAATATACCGAGGAGGATCTAAAGATCTTTTGTAATGTACTGAGTTGTAATCTATAGTCATGCCTTGTACCTGTGATGTTTCTGTTGTACCACTCAGAGGGATGTAATACTGGTGGAAGGGTATTTAATTGGTGTTATGCCAACGACTTGCATACTACAACATGTAGTACTATGCTGGGTCACCACACTGGCTCGAGGAGGAGTGATGACGATGATGCTCGATGACAACCTTGAAAGTGTTTTTCCCTGCTTGTCGGCGCACAGGTGTTTTGTGTTGGTGGCTAGGTCAGCCGGGTTGCGCGATATCGCCATGTTCCATGATGACACTGGTGTACCTATACTGGTTTTCAATCAGTTCACTACAAATGAACCCGTTAATTATTTTCGACTTTTTTAAATAAAATGAGGTGAAATTGCCCATTTTGTTAAAAAAATCTCTACGGTGCAGATCTGCAGATACAACTAAAATTCAGATATTTTTTAAGCATGATCTTCGGGGAACCTTTAATATACATCAGCGTAAGTTGAGGATTCTATATTTGAGAAATTCCAGCTGTAAAATTGTAACTATAGATACACCTTTCACACTTTTCCTAAAGAAACAACATTTGCCAGAGGACATGGATTGATTTTCTTACTCAGACTATTAAACAATACACTTTCTCATCGTTCTGGAAATAAATAGTACAGTATGATTTATGACAAACTGATTTGCATGTATAAGTATGCGACTAAAACATTTGTAAAAAGGATCCAAAGTACCGACTCAACGAAATTATTCCATATGGGCGTATGATGCAACGAAAAAGTAGACAAATATGTGTCACGTTAGCCAAAACCACCATTTGGCACTCCCTGGTCTTAAATCAGATCGTTGAGTCATGCATGTTAAGCATCTTGTTCTGATTCGTATTTTATTGTGTATGATATGATCTTCAATAGACAGGATCAGAAATTTAAAGGTTAAAGGATATGGTTGATACTATAGTATCTTGTGGTATGATTTCTTTCTCAACTCATCTACTATTATGTCTCATATATGTGTTGATGATTATAATTGTTATATTCGTGTTTATGCAAATGTTTCTTATATTCAATTGTAGAGAAGCTCTTTTTGAACCTATATGTTGTGCATTTGTATTCTAATGCAAACTATTTATATGCACATATTTAGGGGGAGTTCCTTTATCTCCTGGAAACATGTGCTATATTACTTAGTGCCTTATTGCAAATTCTAGTGTTGTCATCTAACACCAAAAAGGGGAAGATTAAAAGAACATTTCCCGATCCTTTATGGTTTTATGTGTTAGACAATAACATTAGTGATAATCTAATAGTGTGTTGAGTGCTGTAGGTTTAAGTGTGCTATATATATGTCAGGATTGGCCCTAAAAATAAAGGGAAAAGGAACTTGCAGTGTTTCTGCTCAAATTGATGAGCTCCAGGCAAGATTATCCTGGGGCGGATTATTCAAATAATCCGGCCCCTAAAAAATCGGCTAAGTCGGTCTGAATTTTACATAATTCCCAAATTCAAAAAGAGTAAAAAGTTATTTAGGGTAGAAGAGTTTTTACTGCAAAAAAATAAAAAAGGGGGAGAAACTTCTGTGGCGCATTTCCCCCATATGCGCCACAGAAGTATTGGGCGGGATTCGAAATTTGAATCCCGCCACCTCCTTTCTCCTCCCTTTTCCTTTTTCTCCCTCTCCCCACTTCTTCTCCCCTCCCACTTCTCCTCCTCTCCTCCCCTCCTCTCCTCCACACTTCTCCCCTTCTCCTTCCTCCTCCTTCTCCACTCTCCGGCGACCTCCACCACCACCAACTCCGGCGACCACCTCCTCCTCCTCCTCCTCCTCCTCCACCACCAACTTCGGCGACCTCCTCCTCCTCCACCACCAACTCCGGCGACCTCCTCCTCCTCCACCACCACCAACTCCGGTGACCTCCTCCTCCTCCACCAACTCCGGTGACCTCCTCCTCGTCCTCCTCCTCCTCCTTCTCCTCCTCTTCCACCACCAACTCCGGCGAGCTCCTCCTCGTCCTCCTCCTCCACCACCACCAACTCCGGCAACCTCCTCCTAGACCTAGCCACCGCCCGCCACCACCACCACCAACTCCGGCCAGATTCGACCAGATCTAGATCTGGCCCGGGTTTTTTTTGAAATTTGAAAAAAACTTCAGTGGCGCATATTGGCCATATCGCCCAAGTTTGAGATCTGGCCCGCCTTTTTTTTGAATTTTGGAAAACAACTTCTGTGGCGCATATTGGCCATATGCGCCACTGAAGTTTGAGACTTCTGTGGCGCATTTCGAAATGCGCCACTGAAGTTAGTTATCAGTGGCGAGGTATCAGTGGCGACTAACAAATGCGCCACAGATGTTCAAAAAAGGTGCGCCACAGAAGAGCTGTTTCCTAGTAGTGTATTGTTGTGATAGCTTGTTGTGATACTTGGAAGCCTCCAATTCAGTTGTGGATGCGTGCCCCGAGCTTGGTGTAAATGCACTGGTTCCCACCTGGAAGGATACCGATAGTGGAGAAGTGAATCAGGCCATTTTGGAGAGGTTCACCAGAGAATAGAGTGAGACCTTTTGTGGCATGGTGGTCTTAGTAGCACTCACCCCTCCCACGTAGACGTCCTTGTCCTCAAAAGGAAGAAACTGTGGGAAATCATATCTTGTGTCTCTGCGTGCTTCACTCTCGGTTACCTCTATCCTTTAACTTCTCTTTACTTGTATCTTGCTAGTTGGTAGTTCGTCATATAGGTAAATTCACCTTAGTTGTATATCTAGATAACTTACCTTTATGTCAAGTCTAAATTGAAAAAGATCTAAAATTTGGAGTACCACCTATTCCCCCCACCCCCTCTAGGTGCCCATACGATCCCTTTTGAAGGATGTCATCCAAACACAATAAGATGCAAAGGAGAACTACTATGAAGAGATGAGACTATCTAGTGGAGTCAATGAAATCGACGTCTACATCTATTACGGTGAAAGTGAAGTCCAAGAGTAGATAGGATACCTATCCTAGATAATATAACATATCTCTGTAGAGCATTGTTGTAGCAGCAATCACAAGCCTGGTAGAAATAAAAAATAGATCTAGTCATATGGTGGTCTACGATTTGTTCTTTCTGGTTTTTCTTTGTAATGTAAAAATCCTCAATATACCGAGGAGGATCTAAAGATCTTTTGTAATGTACTGAGTTGTAATCTATAGTCATGCCTTGTACCTGTGATGTTTCTATTGTACAACTCAGAGGGATGTAATACTGGTGGAAGGGTATTTAATTGGTGTTATGCCAACGACTTGCATACTACAACATGCAGTACTATGCTGGGTCACCACACTGGCTCAAGGAGGAGTGATGACGATGATGCTCGATGACAACCTTGAAAGTGTTTTTCCCTTCTTGTCGGCGCACAGGTGTTTTGTGTTGGTGGCTAGGTCAGCCGGGTTGCGCGATATCGCCATGTTCCATGATGACACTGGTGTACCTATACCGGTTTTCAATCAGTTCACTGTAAATGAACCAGTTAATTATTTTCGACTTTTTTAAATAAAATGAGGTGAAATTGCCCATTTTATTAAAAAAATCTCTACGGTGCAGATCTGCAGATACAACTAAAAATCAGATATTTTTTAAGCATGATCTTCGGGGAACCTTTAATATACATCAGCGTAAGTTGAGGATTCTATATTTGAGAACTTCCAGCTGTAAAATTGTAACTATGGATACACCTTTCACACTTTTCCTAAAGAAACAACATTTGCCAGAGGACATGGATTGATTTTCTTACTCAAACTATTAAACAATACACTTTCTCATCGTTCTGGAAATAAATAGTACAGTACGATTTATGACAAACTGATTTGAATGTATAAGTATGCGACTAAAACATTTGTAAAAAGGATCCAAAGTACCGACTCAACGACATTATTCCATATGGGCGTATGATGCAACGAAAAAGTAGACAAATATGTGTCACGTTAGCCAAAACCACCATTTGGCACTCCCTGATCTTAAATCATATCGCCGAGTCATGCATGTTAATAAGCATCATGTTCTGATTCGTATTTTATAGTGTATGATACGATCTTCAATAGACACGATCAGAAATTTAAAGGTTAAAGGATATGGTAGCTAACCATGGATTAACCAGCACTAACTCAAGCGATCCTCGTATCTGTCACAATAATTCCTTTCCAATCACGCTGATGGTTGTGATCTGTTCATCCGATACTCTATTATAAGAACACGGTATATCCCCTTTCTTTTCATACATCTCGCAACACACCATCCCTTTCGGTTCAGGTACCTTGTTTCTTGTAGCAACCTGCGTCCATGGCTCGGAAGAAGGTGACCGTGGAGTACATCGCAAACGACCCAACCCGCAGATGGACCTGCAAGAAACGCGCTATGGGCGTGATCAAGAAGGCGGGCGAGCTGTCGATCCTGTGCGGCGTCGACGTGTGCTGCGTGATCCGGCCCGAGGGCGAGTCGTCGCAGGCGCAGGTGTGGCCGTCGCTCCCGGAGGTGACGCGCATCATTGAGCATCTAAGGTCCATGCCCGAGCTGGACCAGTGCAAGAAGAAGATGGATGGGGAGGACTACGTCAGGGAGCGCATCGGCAAGATGGAGGAGCAGCTGCGCAAGGCGGAGCGCGACAACCGCCAGCGGGAGACCATGCTCCTCCTCAACGACGCCATGGTCGGCCGCCGCAACCTCGAGGGACTAACCGTCGAGCAGCTCATCAGCATAGGCTGGAAGACAGAGAATCTTATCAAGAATATCAAGGACCGCCTCCCGCACCGGAGTGGGCAGCAGGCCAGCGTGCAGGCTCATCCGCTTCATTACGCTCCGACCGTCACCGGCGTGGAGGCTCCGCACCCACAGCAGGGATGGGACCTCAATGCTGTGGCGTGCAGTGGCAGCCGCGGTGGGAGCGGGAGCTATGGCAGTGTCGGCGCCGGGGACGACCTCGGTAACATGGATGCAGGATTTGTGTGGGCTGCTCAGGGTACAAATTTTCCTCATTTTTAAGGAGACTGCTTGGATGCAGTGTTGGCACCAAAATAATTTTGTAGAATATGCATCTGTCAAAAAACCCCTTAAAATGTAGTATGTCAGAGTATGACAGGTCGCAGTACCAATCATGATTTCATATGTTGCAACGATCTTATTTTTTTATATGTTCAAGTTACCCTTAGATTTTCAATTTCCACAAACTAAAGAGGTTATTCTTTTAGATGATTTCCTTATCTATTCTCCCATGAGAAGTCCACGGATGAGGATGCGGAGGAGAAAAAGGAAGGCGAGCAGGAGAGGGCAGATGTTGATCCTATCGTCGACAACCCAAGGCGCTGAAGTCACAATCGGCCACTCGAGAACCCCATTGTTTTTAGAGGAGCACCTCATGGGGCACGGGAAACACAGGCACAGGAGGATTTGGTGTACAACCAGGAGAGGTGGCACTAGTGCACACGCCCCCCTCTAACACCGGTTTGGAGGGCCCTCTAACAGCGGTTGTAGAACCCTGTTGAGGGTTCGGTGTTAGAGGGCCCCCCCTTTAACACAGGTTCTTATACGAACCGGTGTTAAAGGGTGGCGCACGTGGGGCTGCCGTAGGGCTCAGCCCCCCCTCCTTTAACACCGAACCCTCAACAACCTAAATCTCTGTGTTAAAGGTTCTGTGCCGCGGCAGGAAAAGGAGATAAATCTCTGCCGCGGCAGGAAAACGGCCTAAATCTCTGCCGCGGCAGAGTTCTGCCCCTGCCCCGTTTTAGGCGTATTTCTACGGCGCGGCGGGGACGGGGAGGGGCGAGGGGGAATCGATAGGGAGCGGTATACACATACATCGTCATCGGTATATACGAGTATATGAATAATTAAGCAACTATTATTATACACAACATCGTCATTGTGTGGTATTCTCCGTAAACGTTGAAGCATCAAGTACAAGACAAATACGTTCAATCATATATACAACATTCATTTTGGTGGATATCTAAAGAGTTCTCCGCCAGGCGTGACGACCTCATCAAGTATGAACCCCGCCAATTCCTCTTGAATGGCTCGTATGCGGTCAAATGGTAGGAGTTGGTCCCGCATCCGTTCGATCTGAATATATATGAAGAATAGGGTCAATATATATATAAGAATAAAACTCAACACAATTGATGGTAATAAAATAATGTTGTGTACTTTGTTTACTTACTCTAAGTTGTTCTAGTGCGGCTTGGCCCGTCGCACATATCGTGTTGCGAATAAACTCGCAAACATAGTACCCACATAAGTTATTGTCGTGTCCCTGATGCGCGCATTTTACGAAAATAGAGAGTTTAATCAAAATAATAATCAATAAAGCATGATATAATGGAATTGGAAGCAGAATCAAAGAGATACGCAGACCTAGCTAGCTAGTATTACTTACATTTTGGTCTATAAATTTTAGTTCTTCTGACCATTCACCCACGGCCCTGCCCGTAAACCTTTTCCAAACCCTGTCCGGCAAAGAAAATGGATAAAGGAGTAATTAATTACTTGTTGTCACGAAAGTTGCCAATCTAGTGCGATAATATGATTGAAATTACCTCTGGAGCATCTCTCTAAAGTCTGCCCATCGCTCTTTTTTTTCCGTAACGAGTCCATGACAAGGACTTTTCCTGAGTCAGGTTGAATGACTAACAGAATAAAGTGGAACCTACGCACGCATAACTCATCATCAGTTACACTTAATATCGAGTAAGCCGAAACAGAATGTGTACAAGAGAGGGTAACAGTACTCACGAGAAGTTGTAAGGCAATAGTATTTCCCTTTTGGTTTGTTGTCTCAGTAAAGACCTTAGCAATAAATCTTACATTTGCGGGTTTGATTCTTACCACTTCTTCATGAACTCTATTTGGGTCAACAAACCCAATGTCAAAAGGTCCTCCTTTCATGCATTCCATAACCTTTTTCCTGCATAATAGTATATACATATATGGTGAGCATATATATATACATGCAATTAATAAAGTGAATGAGATGAGATAGAAAATACAGAAATAGTACTTACACACAATAAAGGCTGATGGCAGCTTTGTCGGGTTCCTTCTGATTGAATAGAAAATGCAAGTCTTGAATGTTGAAGGCGATCTCGTCGTCTCCGCACAAGAAAATCTGATCTCTTATATGCGCCGTGATCCATTCTTCATTTATCGTCTTGCAGAAATCAAGGTACCACTTGTGCAATCTTCGCATCTTTGTTGGTAGATTCTTGAGCTCCTCTTTCTTGACGAGATTCTTCCCATATTTCCATGGCTGTATGGGGTTGGCATCGCATTTGGGCAAGTTATCTCCCATGATGTTCAAGTATGCAATGTAAGTCATCCCCATCTCATTGGCCTTCCTTTGTAGCTCTGCCTCGTAATCATTTACGGGAGGAGCGTCCCGTGTGTCGAACACTTGGAGCGGGGCGCATGATTGGTTTTCCTGCTCTCCGAGCATGGGAACTGTTTTCTGGGTGCCGACGACTGCTACTTTCAGTCTCCCTACGGCGCCTTGCATCCGCCTTCAAAATCTGGCGCTCATAGTCCGGCACAAGTGGGGTTTCAGGTTTCAAAAGATTTTTGTAAAACTTCTCCACCACCGCCGGATCTATTTTCTCCTTTGGCTCGGCCCGTCTAGGTGCAAAGAATTTCTTGACCTCTTCTTCCGAGATCCTATTGGTCTCCTCGTCGCTGCGATTCCACGGTAAAACTGGCAATGGCTTGGCGGAAGGCTGCAGGACGTAGTTTTTTGAACTCTTTCTGGCAGTGCTAGTGATCCTCTTCGTGGCAGTGCTCTTCCGCTTACGCTGAGGAGATGGCTAAAGCGCCGGAGATGGCTGACGGGCAGGAGATGGCTGGCGCGCCGGAGATGGCTGACGGCGAGAGATGGCTGGCCTTGGAGATGGCTGTGCCATGAGAGATGGCTGAAGCAGGAGATGGCTGCCACGCAGAGATGGCTGAAGCGGCTCAGGCTGCGATGCTGCGGAGGCAATGGGGTGCCAGTGGCCTCCAATTTGGAAGCACGGTGTGTTCCTTCTTCCAAAGAATGGTTGTTTTCACTGCAAATTTGAGTTGAGTTTCCCCTTCACCTGTAGCATGGTCAAGATGTGCTTCCTCATATTCCTTCACAACCTCATCCACCCCGACAATAGCATAGTCATCTGGAATCGGTCGGTAGTGGTAAGTTCCACCAGCTACAGGAGGTAAGGCATAGCCGACAGCCACCTTAATGGATAAGCCCATTAATCTCACATGCAGCTCAGCGTGTTCACTCTCCGTGATCTCATCCACGGGGTATCGAGGACCCGCCATTTCAAGCGTGGGCTGCACGTTCTCCGTGGAAGCCACGCTGCTTTTCCGCGCAGAGTCTGGGCCGCCGGCAGCTTCCAATGCAGGCTCTTCGTGCCGCTGAGATGGGCCGGTAGCAGTTGTGCATTCACTTGCGCCTTCAGCGCCACAAGTGCATGTTCTATCTGTGTCATCCGCTCTGTACGCTCTTTTTCTTTTCTGCCGCGCCATCTGTAAGAGTCGCTCCACTCGGCAAACCCATCCTTCCACGTCATACCCCTTGTGCCTCGTGCATGTCCAGGGTGTTCTTTTTTACCGATGGCGCGTGTGAGCTGGTCATTCTCTCTGTCGGGATGGAAGGTCCTGGCAGCTGTTTCCTCGTATGCCGTGATGAGTTCAGTGACGGTTTTGGCAAGGAGGCGGGTTGGGAAGATACACAATCATGTTTCTGGGTCCAACCTTGCCCCGATTCCGTAGAACCAAGTCTTTGCACGTAGGTCCCACCCATGTGTCTGGGGTGTGATCCCTCTGCCGCACAGGGCCTTCTCAGCTTCCTCCCACTTAGGCCTCTGAGATATGTAGCCACCTGACCCTGTCCTCTGGTGATATTCCTTCTTCTGGGCATTTAGCGTATTGGTTTCTGACCTCTTTGTAGCTATAGCACCTTCCTTGTATGCCACAAATTCGCGCCAGTGAGGTCTTATCTTCGCATAATATGCGTCTTTGAAATCTGGAGTCTTGCGAGATTTGACAAATTTGTTCAATTTTGTCTTCCGATTCTTGAAGCGTCGACCATCTTCTTTAGAGTCTACTCTTTGACCTTTTCCTTTATAACCGGTTTGTTTTCATCCTCCTCTGGCGGAAGGGTGAAATTTACCAACAGCGAATTCCAAAGCGTTTCTTTGGATCTTTCATCGACAAAGGTACCGTCGTCATTCTTTGGCTTATTCCAATATTCAATTATGATTGGGATTTGGTCCCTAACAACAACTCCAGCCTGACGTACAAATTTGTCTGCGGCATTCTTGGGCTCCATCGGCCTGCCATCAACACAGACTGCTTCGATCATGAACTTTGCACGACCTTTCAACCGATGGCTCGCGCCTCGCTTGCTCTTTTTCGTAGAAGAAGATGGTTGCTGGCTGGTCGATCCAGAGGGCTAAAAGAAGAAAGAAGCGTTAATTAATACATGTAGAAGAAGATTATTGGTGGAAGTCAGCAGAGGCTTAATCAATGCATATACCTCGCCGGACTTTGTAATCACTAAATTGCGTTCACCGGAGTCTTCATCTTCTCCATGACTACTTGAGTTGTCATCATGTCCCTCCAAGTCTAGATATTGTTAGGTGTCCTCATCGATAATGTTCTCCATTATTTCTTCTTCTTCAAGGTTTCTACTAAGTGGATCCATAGTTTCTAAAACAATAATATTATCTAGAGTAAGAGAGTAAACATTTAAGTGGACTTGGATTCATACACAAATATACATATTATTCATATAAAAATACACAAATAGGATAAAGTACATAAGATAAAGTACATTATTAATACATCACCGGAGAATAGCTCGGGTGCATTATAGGATAAAGTATAAGATAAAGTACATTATTAATACATCACCGGAGAATAGCTCGGGTGTATTATAGGATAAAGTATAATATAAAGTATATTATTAATACATCACCGGAGAATAGCTCGGGTGCATTATAGGATAAAGTATAAGATAAAGTACATTATTAAGATAAACTAGCGAACGCGGCTGCCGCGTTCTATGCTACGGGAGCTCTGCAGCCACAGAAGAGGAACCATCACCGGAGAATAGCTCGGGTGAGATCCGTGAAGCTGCCAGATATTGAAGAACCTAGTCTCCAAAAGATATATGTATCGTTGTACATGCTCGTCCTCCTCCCTAATACGACGACGTACCACCTCCTCGGGGGCTGGCTCCCTCTGCACCGCTCCTGGACCTCGTGGACGCCACCAAAGAAGCTCTGGGTCGACGATGATACCCGGATTCCTCACCAAGGTACGAGTCCCGACAGGTAGCATCTCCCAGTGCCAACCCGACGGAGACTAGACTCGGACATCCCCGGCAGAGTCCAGTAGGCTCGGACGAGATGGACGCGGCATAACTAAATAATAGCAATAAACAATCATAAAACATAAACAGTAACTAAATCAATAAGTATATATTGCCCTAATAACAATAACCCTAAACCTATCACTAATAACAATAACGCGGTATTTACCTAACTAATACTAATACTAACAACTAATACTAATTCTAATTCTAACTCTAAATTAGCCTAATAATACTAATACTAATTCTAATTCTAACCCTAACACTTAACCAATACCCCTAATACTTAACCAATCATATGCCTAATACTTAACCAACACCCCTAATACTTAACCAATACCCCTAATTCTAACTCTAAATTAGCCTAATAATTAATACTAATACTAATTCTAACCCTAATACTTAACCTATATACTAATTCTAATTCTAACCCTAATACTTAACCTAATACTAATACTAGCTAATTAACCTGATACTAGTACTAGCTAATTAACCTATATACTAATTCTAATTCTAACCCTAATACTTAGCCTAATAATACTAGCTAATTAACCTAATACTAATACTTGCAAATTAACCTAATACTAATACTAGCTAATTAACCTATATACTAATTCTAATTCTAACCCTAATACTTAGCCTAATAATACTAGCTATAATTAACCTAATACTAATATAGCTAATTAACCTAAACTAACTAATTGACCTCACCTGCTAATTCTAACCCTAATACTTAACCTAATACTAATACTAGCTAATTAACCTAATACTAGTACTAGCTAATTAACCTATATACTAATTCTAATTCTAACCCTAATACTTAGCCTAATAATACTAGGTAATTAACCTAATACTAATACTTGCAAATTAACCTAATACTAATACTAGCTAATTAACCTAGCTATATACTAATTCTAATTCTAACCCTAATACTAAGCCTACTAATACTAATTGACCTCACCATGGAAGGCGTGCAATGCCATGGTGGCAAAGCGGCACAGGCGGTGTGGCAAGGACAGCGACGAGCTCTCCACAGTGGCAAGGTGGCAACAGGGCGGCGAGCCTCCCCTATGCCAAGCACGGCTTAACAAGGTCAGCCACGAACCGGTGTTAAGCGGCATAGAAACATTATTCATGCATTAATGGGGTGGGGCATTTATAATTCAAAAATAGGATATGAATTTAGAAAATTCATATCTTATTCATTTCAACTCAGAAAAATATGAATAATATATCATAATTTTCAGAAAAATAATATCTATCCATTCATGTAAAAACATTTTATATTTACTTTAGATGAAAATTTTCAAAATGATTAAAACACTTACATATAAATTTTGATTATTCAATTCAAACAAAAATAAATTATCAAATCCTAAAACTTTGAACATAAGAAATATTAAGCATCTAAAAAGGAATCTAACCCTATTTTATTAGAGCAAATCATATTTTATTTTGTATTAACATTTTTGAATTGATTGGATATTTAAATGCCGCATCTTTTGTATACACTTGAATCTGACAAAGCCTCGCTCAACTTGCATTGGATTTTTGATAAAATAGCATATTGTGAACCTAAAAATGATTTTTGTAAAAAATCATGAGCATCGTATCATGTACAGTAGTTCATATCGACCCACTTCACGATTCGCAGAATTTATCTTTTCACCAGAGGTGGACGGAAAGGTTTCAGATCCCCCTGTTGGTACATTGTCCATATAAGGTGGTCTAGTATTTTTGTAAAATATGGTGGTGGTTTTTTGAATTATCCGTTTAGTGGTTGCTTCAGAAAACCGTCCGTTTTTAATGCTCGGAAAATGAAAAATGCCTTTTTGGTGCGATAAAAAGGAAAACTTCCTCTTGCAACATTGTTTGCCATGCCATGATGCACATGTATGCACAATATGGCCTTGTTATCACAAACTATGCCTTGATTCTAGCCATAACATTGGTCATTTGACCCGAAAGCCAAGAAACCTCGAATGAGATAGGTCATTTTGTGAAGGAGATAGAACTGGAATTAAAATACAGAATGCAACTAATAGTAAGTTACATAAAGCACGACTGAAAATTAAGATACATGGCCAGATTAAGTAACAATCGGCCGAACTTGTTTCGGAATGTTGGAGTGATTCAGTCATGCTCCTGCCTACACCTGTAATACTCGCCATTATAGTCGTCGTACTCGCCGCCGCCCTCATCGTTGTCGTCGTCGGGTCGCCGTAATTGAACCTTGAAGGCTGAGTACGCGTGGGCTGGACTTGAGGGTAGCGCGGACGGGGGTTAGAGTCGGCGGCAGTGTCATAGGCCATGACGCTCTGGAGAGTCCGACCGCGCCACCATAGCCGACGGCCGGCCTCGTTGAAGTTCGGAGGAGGTGGGCCTTCCTCCTCGTGCCTGGCGAGCGCCCTCTCACGCCGATCCACGAAGAAGGCTTCCCAAGTAGGGAAATAGTCGGGATGCCATCTGGGATTCCTCCGCTGCTCCGGCGTGAGCTCGAAGTAGTAGTGGTCCGTGAGCCCTTGGAGATGCTTCCTTCTGTCCTAGCACGGTTATGAACATATTTCTTTAAGACTCCCATGTACCTCTCAAAGGGGAACATATTGTGTAGAAATATAGGACCGAGAATGGCAATCTCTTCTACTAGGTGAACCAGGAGATGCGTCATAATATTGAAGAAGGATGGTGGGAACACCAACACCAACTCAAAGTCGGCAAGACATTGGGCCACATCCGTGCCCAACCTGGTAGGCTTTCGGATCGATTACCTTCGAGATATTGCATTGAGGAATGCACATAGCTTCACAATGGGTACTCGAACATTTTCGGTAGAAGCCCCTCAATGCAATCGGAAGCAATTGTGTCATAATCACGTGGCGGTCATGAGACTTCAGGTTTTGGAATTTTTCTCGCCATATTTATTATTCCCTTTATATTCGATGAGAAGCCGACGGGACCTTGATCGCTCGGGCATTCAAAAAGATTTCCTTCTCGCTTTAGTAAGAGCGTAGCGGCAGGAGTTAAGTGGCATCGTTTACCCTTCTCGTTCTCGGGATGCATAGGCTCTTGAGGTCTTTCGGGACGTTGCTGGTCCTGCCGTGCTTCCGTGTATCTTTTGTCTTCCCATACACTCCTAGGAAGCCTAGCAGGTTCACGCAAACATTCTTCGTCACGTGCATCACGTCGATTGAAGAGCGGACCTCTAAGACTTTCCAATAGGGTAGGTCCCAAAATATAGATTGCTTCTTTCACATGGGCGCGTGTCCGGCATCGTCATTCGGAACAAATAGACTGCCAGGACCTTTTCCAAAGATTACTTCTAGGTCCTTGACCATACCAAATACCTCCTCACCGGTACGAAGGACAGGCTTCCTCCGGGGTTCTGCCAGACGTTTGAAATGCTTGCCTTTCTTTCTTCGGATGCGTGTTCTAAGAAATCGACGATACCCTAGGTACACAACCTTCTTACATTTATCCAAATATACACTTTCAGTCTCATCTAAACAGTGTGTGCATGCATTGTATCCCTTGTTTGTCTGCTGAAATGTTACTAAGAGCGCCAATCATTGATGGTTCTGAAAAGCAATGCTCGTGGGTCAAATGGCTCCCCTTGTGCTCATCCCATACGTACACCTGGTTTGGCCCACTGTAAAAGTTCTTCAACTAATGGCCTTAGGTACACATCAATGTCGTTGCCGGGTTGCCTTGGGCCTTGGATGAGCACTGGCATCATAATGAACTTCCTCTTCATACACAACCAAGGAGGAAGGTTATAGATACATAGAATCACGGGCCAGGTGTTGTGACTACAGCTCTGCTCACCAAAAGGATTCATGCCATCTGTACTTAGACCAAACCTTAAGTTCCTTGCGTCACGTGCGAAGTCCGGGTACTCTCGCTCGACTTTTCTCCACTGTGACCCATCAACGGGTGTCTCAACATCGCGTCTTTCTTACGGTCTTCCATGTGCCATCGCAACAACTTGGCATGCTCTTTATTTCGAAGAGATGTTTTAACCGTGGTATTATAGGAGCATACCACATAACCTTGGCGAACCTTCTTCCTAGGGGCCTCGCCCTCAACATCGCCAGATCGTCTCGTCGATCTTATACCGAGCAAAGTGCATACCGCATGCATCCAAATTCTCGTACTTCTCACCACGGTAGAGGATGCGGTCATTAATGCAGGCATGTATCTTCTCGACGTCTAATCCTAGAGGCGCACAACCTTCTTTGCTTGGTATGTCTTGTCAGCAACTCATTATTTCTTGGAAGAAGATTCTTCATTTTTACCAACAACTTTGAAAATGCGCTATCACACACCGTTCTTCGCCTTCCATTGCAGCAAATCCGGTGGTACCTAGCTTTTGTGGCCATCTTCGCAAGTTGGGTACAACAATGTTTAGTGATCCTTTAACATCAGCTCCAGCTTCTCCTACTCCTTATCAGTTTCACATTCTTCCTTTGCAGCAGTAATGGCCCGACAAAGATCATCATCAGCGGGCCCATCTGCTGCCTCTTGATCTTCATTATCTACCCTCGTTCTAAAGATCATCATATTCAGGATACATATTATGATAGTTGTCATCATCCTCTTCTTCTTCGGTGTCTTCCATCACAACCCCTTTTTCTCCGTGCTTGGTCCAACAATTATAGCGGGCATGAAACCGAATCGAAGCGGTGGGCGTGAATGGTTCTCGGTATTTGAGTAGTCTTTCTTGTTACGACGGTGAACACATGGACAAAGACATAAAACCATTGTGACCACGGTTTGCATTAGCCACAACGATGAAATTTTGGAGGCGGTAATGTACTCGAAGTGCGGCGATCACCGTACATCCATTGCCGGTTCATCTGCATTAATATATAGTATATATCAAAAATAATAGGGAGATGACCATTTATATATATAGTACATCAATGACACATGAAAGGATAGTTGCCGACCTCACCGAGAAGGAAAGAGCAACGAAAACTTATTTTGAGCTCTCGGGCATTTCACGAACACCTCTTGTGCATACGAAAAAAACACAAACTAGCACACTTCACACCCTCTTGCTAGGCTCCAAAATGAGATAGTGAAAAATGGAAGAGTGGGGTGTGGGCTGCGGTGTCTTATATAGCCCCCCTTTAACACCGGTTCAAGCCACGAATCAGTGTTAAAGAACCTGCCATCGGTAGGTTTTAACACGGTTCGTGCCACGAACCGGTGTTAAAGGGGGGGCTCCTTTTTGCTGCACGGGCCATGCTGGTACAGGCTCCTTTTTGCTGCACGGGCCACGCTGGTACAGGCCCCCCCCCCTTTAACACCAGTTCGTAGAAGAACCGGTGTTAAAGCCCATTTCCAGGCTCAACCAAAGGCCTCGTTTCCACTAGTGTGGAGGAACAAGAAAAAACACTTGGTGGAGGGGATGGGAAGGGGTATCGTTCAAACGTTAGGGCCTGACGACATCGTTCTGTATCACAGCCTCTTTATAAAGTTGAACCTCGTCCGAGTTCATAGGGTGCCCCCACATTTTGAAGCTCAAGTTTAACAATCAATTTTACCAATAAATTACACCACTGAATTCATATTTAGAAGAGAAATAACTCGGCTCGTGATGGCCCTCTCAGACACGGCACGTGTGCCGAGGACCTCGGGAGGCTCCCATGGCAATTCCCCTCCGTACCCCTGCACAGGCCCTCTCTCGCCCTCCATATTCCACGGGCTCCTGTCCGTCAGACTCCTGTCCTGCGGGCGCATGGTGCGCACTGTGCGGCGACCCCACCACCAGAGAGAGGAGGGGTGCGTTTTGCGTTTCCGCCATGCGTGGACCTCTCCGCGGGCACTGCTACTGCTGCTACACCCATCCGCTCAGCTCCGACTGCTTCCTCGGCTTCTTCAACCTCGACTCCACCATCGCCACCGCTCGCCCGCCTCCTTCCTGCGAGGAGATCTACTGCGAGGCGTTTGACACTGGCGGTCCCACCCTATGGAGAGGCGGATGAGCCGAGCTGCGGCTCAACTGCGGGTGCAGAGAAGGTTCGGCGGATGAAGGCAGGGGGAGAAGTTTCATTGGCGACCGGTGCTATCCTTCATCAGTCGATCGATTGGGGGAGGAAAGGAGCTCGAAAAGCTCGGTTGGAAAGAGGAAGTTGTGCGATTCTGACATTGGGGATTGGCATATTGACTCCTTCTTCGATTTTGCTGGCGAGGATCGTGGGATTGGGGAAGAGCCCAGGTACCACCCTGAGAAGCGTGCGGAGCTTGTGCAATCTCGAAAGCTACTCTGGCGACCAACATCCCACTCTGTTGCAGGATTCAGGACCTCAGATCCCCCCTGTAGTAGCGGAGAAGAGGAAACGTGGTCGCCCTCGAGGCTCTACAGCCAGGAGGATAGCTTCAAGGTTGGATCCATCGTCATCGGTGGCGGGGGAATGGCCAATTTTCTTGATCCCCTTGAAACCGGAGCAGGGGAAGTTCTTGTTCCAAGCCGTGATGGCAGCGGCAACTCTGCTGGCCCTCCACCAGAACTCGGTCAATGTAGGCGTGGTGATGTGCGAGCACCTGGATGCACGACAAGGTTCAGGGGATCAGCGCTGCTAGAAAGTGAGCCATGTGGAATGGGGCTCACGTGCGTGGAGGATGAGAAGGAGGCAGACAGAGCATGGGGATTTTTCTTTGGACAAATCTGGGAAGACGAAGATACCCCTCCTAGAGTTTGGGCTCCTACAACTAACCCACCCACCCTCCTTGTCTGGGTCTAGAAAAACCTGGCCCGAAGCCGCTCCTTTGTGGCGGCGGACTGCTTTCCCCTTTCCCCTAGGGATGAGCTTACTCCGAGTTTCAATCTAAGGAGTTGGTAGTTGAATCCCAAGCCCTCGTTCCAGCAGATCTTGGAGGTCTGTACCATGGCAGACAAAGGTCGAGGCAGGGGTAGGGGAAGAAGTGGGAGTAACAGAGGGGAGCAGTGGCAGCAAGCACCTCCGCAGCAAAACCCGCAAGCGCAATTTGGGTATGGTTTTCAACACACCGCTCCAAATCAACAGATGCAGATGATGCCCCCTCAGTACGGCTCCTTTCCCCCATATAGTTTTCCACCTTGGCAGTATGGCCAGACTTCAAAACCTGCATTTCAGGGACAATTTGCAGGGCCATGGCAGCAGCCACCTCCAGGTTTTCTTGGGCAATGGATGCCACAACAGGCGCTGCAGCCTCCCCAGCAGAAGAATCAGGGGAACAATCACAGCTCGCAACCTGGAAAAGCTCAGAAGTAGAAGAATAGGGATACAAGTAAAGGAGATGACTCTAAATCTCAGGACAGTGCCCCTCACTCAATTACCTCTATTGATTCAGGCTTTGTTCCTAATGAGAAAGGTGAGGTTTATGCTGAGGTAATCTGCTACAACTGTGGTGAGCCGGGATATCACAAGGCTGCCTGTGCTGCTCCAAAGATCTACTTTATTTGTAGTTCCATGGAACATGAGGTGGAGAACTGTCCAGTCAAGAAACAGCCCCGGTAGCTTGCTAAATTTGTTGGTAGTGCAGCATCTGGGCTTGGTTTTTATCATGTTGAGCTTCCATATCAGGTCTCTGAGATACCCCTCCAAAGAATGTTGGCTTGGTTTATATGGATCAAGGAAGCATCACAAAAGAAGAATTGTATCAAAGTTTAGCTACTGTCTATAGGAGAAACTGGCCTTGGTAGATCATGACTCTTGATGAATGGTCCTACTTGGTCAAATTTCCACCTCACCTCAAAGTGGATGATATTGCTGGGTATCCTAGTTTTGGTCTCCCTAAGGAAGGTGTCTTTGTTAAAGTCCATGTTTGGAATGGTACCTTGGACTACTATGTTGAGCTCCAAGATGTCAGGTTACAGATAAAAGGTCTGAATCAGGCCTGGTGCAAATGGCCAACCCTGATGCAGTTTGTGACTGCCTTTGGAATAATGTTGGATGTTGATTGGTATGGCATGTTTAGGTCCTTTTATGAAACTGGCAGGGTTAAGATTAAGTGTAGGGATCACACTAAAATTCCTGCTACCAGAATCTTTGAGGTGGGTGGAGTTCTATTTCAGATACACTTTGCAGTGGAATGCCCTGCAAGTGTAGTCAATGTGGAGGATGATGACCCTGATAACATCCACCCTCCTAACCCTGATGAGCACACTGAACAGCAAGAAGATCAGCAGGAAGAACAGCCACCTAAGGCCAAGAAAAGCTCAGACAAAATGGATACTGATACTACTAGGGGGTGGTAAAAGTACTAGTACCTCTGCTACTGGCACACAAAAAGGCAATGACAAAAGTGCTGCTAGGCAGAAATCTCTGGCTGCTTTAGCTGATAAGGTTAAGGAGATAACCTACTGTCATGTGATCAATGATGAGACTTTCCCTAGCTCTAGTAAGCTTCTCCCCATTATAGATGAGGAGTCTCTAGTAAAAGACAAAGTCATGGACTGGATGCAAAAGTATCACTCAGAAGAATCTTGTGTCAACCTGATTCAGGAAATGGAGCTAGCTAATGAAAACACTATTTTATGAAGATCCTGATAGTGAGCTCTGCCAGGAGGAACTTTTAAACCATGAACTGAAGATTGGAGCTACTGTAAAAGTCAAAGATCACAGCAACAAGTGGGGCCCTTTTATTGGTAGAAGGCAGAGTTCCAGGTTTAATGACAAGGATGGAAAAACTATGCTACAAAAAGCTCAAGAAATCACCATGAGAAGGAATCTTGAGAAGGCAACCTCCACCAAGAAAAAAATGAAAGGTATAATCCGACAAAATCCCTTTAATGTGCTAGTTCCTAGTAAACTCGTCAGAATGGCAAGTACTGTTGGTATTGACATCCCAAATATAGATGATTGTTCCTCTGTTGTTTCTCTTAATAGTAATAATAATGTGCCTTCTACTTCTGTCCCCTCTATGCATGTCTCCCTAGAAAACATCTAGAGGATGAGGGGTATGTAGAGGATTTTCCTAATGCATTAGGATGGTCTCTGGTTGGTAAACATAGGTGGGGCAAGCACCCCAGGAAAACCTATTATAAATGAATTGTGTTATTTGGAATCCCAGGGGAATTCAAGCCCCTGGCAGGAAGACTGCTCTTATAGACCTTTTTAATAAGAACCATGCCCATTATGTTGGGTTTCAAGAAACAAAAAAAGAATCTATATCTAACAATTACTTAAATTCTTTGGTGGGTAATAGATGCTTTGAGTGGAATGACTTACCTGTTGTTGGCTCTGC
The DNA here is from genome assembly GCA_023614405.1 of Avena insularis. Classification (NCBI taxonomy): domain Eukaryota; kingdom Viridiplantae; phylum Streptophyta; class Magnoliopsida; order Poales; family Poaceae; genus Avena; species Avena insularis. The sequence goes on along the minus strand of CM042692.1, from coordinate 356,043,843 downwards.
TGGAGGCATAGTGGCAGGTATAGATCTAGATTTTTTTTGATATAGTTAGTTGGCAAGTTAGAGACTTCTCTATTTCTTTTATTGCTAGGCTGAAGGCCAAAGATGTTGTAATTAGGATTATTACAGTTTATGGCTCTTCTTATGAGGAAAAGAAGGAGGCTTTTATTTCTGAATTGCATAGTCTTTTTGTTGACTATCAAGGTCCTACCATTATTGGTGGTGACTTTAATCTTGTCAGATTTCAATGTGACAAGAGCAATGGTAACATTGATCACAAATGGAGTGAAAATTTTAGTGCATGGATTGATATTTGGAGTCTGCTTGAAGTCAAGCTTAATAATAGGAAGTTTACCTGAGGAACTAATAGGGTGGACTTGATCATGTCCAACATTGATAGAGTTTTCTGTAGTGTAGAGTTTGATCAAATTTTCCCCATGGCTGCCATTAGAGCTCTCCCTAGACTGGGCAGTGACAACACATCCATTCTGTGGGAATCTGGATGTGGGGTCAAGCCTAAGTCTGCCATCTATAGATTTGAAAAATGGTGGCTAATGAGAGGTGATTTCAAGAAGCTTGCCTCTAAAAACTGGTCTAACCCAATTAAAGGTAAAGATGCAGTTGATGTTTGGCATAAGAAAACTAGGAGATTTAGATGTTGGTCTAAAGTGTGGAGTAGGAATATTGAAGCTGAGCTTAGAAACCTTAAAAAGGATCTCATGGAGGAATATGATCTGTTGGATGTCAAGTCTGAATCAGTAGAGTTGTCTACTGAAGAACAAACAAGACTAAAACAAATCTACTCTGAAATGAATATGCTTTGGCTAAAAGAAGAAACTAAGGAAACGCAAAGATCTAGAGATAGAGATATTAAAGAAGGAGATAGAAATATAGCTTATTTCCATGCTGTTTCCAATCAAAGGAGGAGGAAAATGCTAGTACACTCTCTGGATGGGCCTGATGGGCCTGTGAAGGATGAGAATGGTATGATGCAGGTAGCAACCTCTTTCTACAAAAACCTCTTTCAAAAGGATGATCCTTCTGGTTGTACCCTCTCTGAGGATTTTTTTTCTCTCCTAATGAAAAAGTCTTTGAAGAGCAAAACCAGAAGCTTGAGGCTCCTTTTACTGAGGAAGAAATCAAACAAGCTGTCTTTGGTTCTTACTCTGATGGAGCCCCAGGTCCTAATGGCCTGTCCTTTATTTTCTACCAACACTTCTGGGATGTAATCAAACAAGACCTGTTGGCCATGTTTGAGGATTTTCACCAGGGCAAGATGGACATATTTAGGTTGAACTTTTCCATCTTGACTCTCATCCCAAAAGAGCCTGAAGCAAGTAGTATGAATTTTTTTTGCCCTATTATCTTACTTAACTATGTTTTTAAGATCTTTACTAAGGTCCTCACTAATAGGTTTGCCTTGCTAATGGGTACACTCACTTCCTCCAATCAAGCTGCCTTTATTAAAGGAAGGTTTATTCTAGAAAGTGTGGTGATAACTCATGAGGTCATTCACTCTTTTTCTCATGACAAGAATCAGGGGCTTGTCCTAAAACTAGATTATGAGAAAGCCTTTGATAAGGTAGATCTCAACTTTCTCCTAGATTTGTTAACAAAGAGAGGCTTCAGTCCTAAAACTATTTCTTGGATTAAAGCTATTACTCATGGGGGTTTTGTGGGTGTCAAGCTCAATAGCACCATTGGTAGTTTCTTTGTTACTGGGAAGGGGCTCAGACAAGGAGACCCTATTTCCCCTTTACTCTTTAATTTAGTGGTAGATGTTTTGACCAGAATGCTCATTAAAGCATATAATGTTGACCTGATTAAAGGTCTTTGTTCTGAGCTTTATCCTGGTGGTATCATTTGTCTACAATATGCAGATGATACCATCCTTTTCTCTGACAACAACCCCACTTATGCTACCAATCTTAAGTGGGTCCTGACCTGCTTTGAACGGGTTTCTGGGATGAAAATCAATTACTCCAAGAGTGAATTTATCCCTATAGGTCTTGATGAATCTGATGTCATTGCTTTCTCTGATATTTTGGGATGTACTGTTGGTGCTTTCCCCCTTAAGTATTTGGATATTCCCCTACACTTTGAGAAACTTAGAAGAGAAGACATTCAACCTCTAATTGATAAAATTATCAAGAGAATTGCTGGTTGGAGAGAGAAGCTCCTCTCCTATGCAGCAATAGTTATTCTCATTAAAACTTGTTTAGCAAGTATCCCTATTTATCTTCTCTCCTTTTTCAAGTTTCCAAAATGGGCCCTGGACCTGATTAATTCTCATATGGATAATTGCCTTTGGAATGACTTTGAAGGGCATAGGAAGCTCCATCTAGCTAGTTGGAAGTTAGTCTGCAAAAAAAAGGAATTTGGTGGCCTTGGGATCCCTGATCTGGCTAATGTTAAACTGTCTCTTCTTGGTTCTTGGATTAAAAGATACTCCTAGGATGAAGGGAAAATCTGGAGAACCATTGTAGAAACCAAATATGATACAAAAAACCCTAATATTTTTTGTAGCAAAAAAACCGGTGTCTCTCAGTTCTAGAAGGGGGTACTCTGGGTTGTTGACAGTATTAGGTTTGGTTACAGGTGGAAGATTGGGGATGGTTCATAGGTCAGGTTCTGGGAAGATACTTGGTTTGGGACCTCCCCTTTATCTGTCCAATTCTTTCCAATTTATGTCATTAGTAATGAGCATAACAAAACTATTAAGCAGGTTTGGGATTGCTCATCCCTTAAGCTCACTTTTAGGAGGAATTTTAACAATGATTTGCTTGCTCAGTGTTATGATTTGGAAGGGATTGCCTCTAGTATCTCTTTTAATACTAATATTGATGCTTTGATCTGGCAGTATGAAAATAAAGGGGTTTACTCCACCACTTCCTTGTATGTTGTCATTCATTTTGGAGGAGTGACACCCATTTATATTCCTGCTGTTTGGCAATTACACATACCTCCTAGAGTACATATTTTCCTTTGGCTACTTGCTCATAACAAATTAATGACTAGAGATAACTTGAGGAAGAGGCATATTAATAAACCTGAAGACTGCATTTTCTGTAGTGAGGATGAATGTGCTGCTCACCTCTTTTTCCAGTGCTTAGTGGCTAGACAGGTTTGGGAGACCATTTCCAAGTTCTTTAACATTAATATTGGGAATGATTACATGTCAGTAGCAAGATTCTGTATTACTAATAAGAAATATGCAGTTTTAAATTCTATATGTGCTGCCTCCCTCTGGTGTCTCTGGAAATTTAGGAATGGCATGATCTTTAATGGTCTACCTTGGCTTAATTTGCATCAGGTCCTGGGGAAGATCTTAACTTCCATAAAACACTGGAGGTTGATCTTCAAGGAGGAGATGCTGGAAGAGGGGGACAGGTTCTGTGTCTACCTCTCCAAAATCCTGGACTCAAGCTTCGAGCTGACGAGTGGCTGAGTAAGGGGCATGCTGATGAGATGGAAGACCTTGATCAACCCTCATCTCTAGCTCCTAAGAGGACAGCTCTGCTAGGGACATGGGAGACACCGACATCCACTCTTGAAGCTTCAATCCTGCCCTCCCCTCTCTAGTCCTCCCCAGCTGGTGTGGATGCAACCCTATGGCTTTGTTGTTGGGTTCGCAGCATAGAAAACAAAAAACTTCCTACGATGCGAACTATACGCCAAGATATATCTACTAGATACAAGCAACGGGTGGATATACATCCATAGAGAACATACCCTTGAAGACAACAAAGCTTTGTTAACAAGATGGAACTCGTGGATGATGTAGTCATACACTTGCCGATCTCAAGATCGTGATGAAGTCCTTCAGGTCCAGCAGTTCCAACACCATCAGGTCCAGCACCATCAAGTCCAGCACCGCAAAGTAGCAGTGCATCCGTGATCGCACACACGTCCGGTCCACCGAACAACCTCTGCCTCCTCGCTCCAGCGATGTAGCGGAAGCAGCAACTGCTTTCCAGATAAAGCCACTGGGAACATGTATCTCGCTAATCCGAGACCATGGGGAATAACTAGAGGGAGAAGAGAACCTTCACGAGGAGGTGGGGCAAGAGGAGAGGAGCCATGTGGCTCCTTTATAGGGGAGGGGCGCAGCCCCAAGGACATGGCTGGCCGGCCATGGTGGGTGCCCCCACCTCTCCCTCATTCATGTGGGTGGAGCTTCCACTAAGCCCACTCACATCAATTTCAACTCCACTCACTTTGCATTTAATGTCCACCAAATTAAATGCATTTTCTATTTAAATAAAACATTTTTATTTATTTTATTCAGAATTTTGTTAATTACTTTAATTAACAAACATTCACATAAAACTCCCTGCAACATTTCAATATCACATGCGTAACCAAGACGTTAATTTCACCCGAAACAATTCCGGTTTTCATCGAAATGATTCCAGCGCTTTCTTAATCTTTATCTGAAACATATTTGCTCCTAAATGGTGTCGGTATCCCTTAAGTGTGTCACCCTACAGTTTGCGAATAATGCAGACATGATCAAGACCCCTCTCCGATCAATAATCAGCAGCGGGACCTAGAGATCCGTACTGACTCCCACATATTCAACGATGACTCTTGTGATCGTGTGAACCTTTAACATCGTAACTAAATCCCTTTGTCTCGCAATATATTACATGTCCGAGATTCGATCATCGGCATCCAAATACCTAGTTTGATCTAGATTCGACATGCACTCTTTTCTTGTTCCCGTGATATAACATTCTAGTGATCACATCACTTGCTTGCAAGCTATCTTAATGTGATATCACCGAGAGGGCCCAGAGTATATCTATCCGTCATCGGGATTGACAAATTCCACTCTTGATCCATGAGCCTCAACATAACACCTTCGGAGTATCTGAACCCACCTTTATAGTCACCCTTTTACGGTGTGACGTTTGATGTTATCAAGTTACTCTTCCGATGTTAGCAATTAACATGATCTCATGGTCTAAGGACTAAGTTTACTTTGTATGATGTTATAGCAATATAAACATAATGACTTTGATCGTAATGCTTTACTTCGGATAAATGTTCATCACATCATTCCACCAATGTTGTGACCTCGTTATTAACAACATCCAATGTCCATGTTCAGGAAACCTTGATCATCTTGTTAATCAACGAGCTAGTTTATATGAGAGGCATTACTAGAAACTTTGTATTTTGTTTATTAAACACACATGTATTAATATTTCCAATTAATACAATTATAGCATGCAAAATAAACATTTATCATAAACAAGGAATAAGATAATAACCACTTTATTATTGCCTCTTGGGCATATTCCCTTCAGTCTCCCACTTGCACTAGAGTCAATAATCTAGTTTGAAAAACTTTGCGTATTGAACACCTATGGCTTTCTGGTGTTGCATATACGCGATTGCAAGTGGTTAACATAATCTCTGGATCTGACAGTTTCAGGTCCGTGTGTATTTGCATGTATTTGCGTCTCTACGCATCACTCATTCTCAAATGAGATGGCATTGTATAAATTTGGTCCTTTGGTGAGACCTTTAGTTCGTTCGGGTTAAAATATATTGATATTATTGTCATACAATATATCTTCATAGTATTAGCCCACTTTGAACCACACCTAGTTTGATAACAAACCACTTAACACAAATGCCCTCCTTTGTTGTTACTATAGCAGCCATATACTTAGCCTTTTGTTGTAGTGTCCGTCACAATATCTCAACTTTGGAACTCATCCAAATCCATCATGGAACATACTTTTCATTACATTGTGCCACCCATAGAATAAATTGAGATAAATTTAATTTGTATCTTGTGACAAAACTAGTATCAATGTAACACTTTACAATGAACTACCTTTAACTATTTATCACTTATACATGATATATTCTTAGTTCTTCCAAAGCTCATAAGAATATCTTTACTATCGTCCAATGATCATCTTATGAATCATTATGGTATGTGCTCATAACATTTAGAGCATAGGACATATCTGGATATATACATATTGATGTCTACGCACTTCTATTCTTGTAGACAGTTGTTGGGCCTCCAAGTGCAGAGGTTTGTAGAACAGCAGCAAGTTTTCCCTTAAGTGGATCACCTAAGGTTTATCGAACTCAGGGAGGAAGTGGTCAAAGGTATTCCCTCTCAAGCAACCCTGCAATCAAGATACAAGAAGTCTCTTGTGTCCCCAATACACCCAATACACTTGTCAGGTGTATATGTGCACTAGTTCGGCGAAGAGATAGTGAAATACAAGTGGTATGGATAATTATAAGTGGTAACGGTGATAGAAAATAGCTTGAAGGCATGGAAGAGACTAAAGGCAAACTGAAATAAAGATAGAAGCAAGAAAACATGTAACAGATCTAATTGCAAATGGTGTATCAATGCTTAGAAACAAGGCCTAGGGATCATACTTTCACTAGTGAACACTCTCTCATAAATATATTATCTTCATGATACTACTCTTAACTACTCTCCGGTTGGACACTCTAATCGATGGTAGGGCTATAACAGCACACCTCAAAGTAAGCCTTTCCCATCTAGAAAACCCCACACTGTCACCTTGAGTACTAGATGAGTCCAACAAACACCACAATTTCATAAAGACATCCAACTCCAAATATAACTCATAACAAGTATTTGTAATCTCTAGCCTAAGTGCCACCATGGTGTGCACGCTGTCACTTTCACACACATGGGGAGAGCAGAGATCTATTAAAGCACTTGAGTAGCAAGGTAGATCTATAGATTACAAGCTCATGATCTCAATAAGATCATGCATAGAAAGAGAGATGAACACATAGCTACCGGTAGAACCCTTAGCCTCGAGAGAGAACTACTCCCTCCTCATCATGGGAATCAGCAATGGTGATGGAGATGGCGGTGGAGATCGATGGAGATGGCTCAGGGCACTTCCCATCCAGCAGGTCTTGAACAGACTTTTGTCCCGAATCTCCCCTTCGGTGGCGGCGGCGCTATGGAACTTTTCGTGGATTTCTGATTGACTCTCTAGGATTTTGGTATCGGGAGGCTCTTATAGGCGAAAGAGGCAAGGTCGGTGGCCGGCCAGGGGGCCCACACCATGCCATGGCGCGGCCTAGGCTGGCCCGCGCCAAGGGGTGGTGTGGCCACCCTGTGGCCCCTCTCCGACTCTCCGTCTGGCTTCGTGAGTCTTCCGGGAAAATAGTAACTTTGGCTTTTGTCCCGTCCAATTCCGAGAATATTCATTTTCTGACTTCCTGGAACCAAAAACAGCAGAAAACAGGCAACTGGCACTGTGGCATCTTGTTAATAGGTTAGTCCAAGAAATCATATGAAAAGTACTCCAAAGTGTGGACAAAACACAAGAAAGTAGATAAAACCAAGCATGTAACATCAAAAATTATAGATACATTTGCAATGTATCAACATCCCCAAGCTTAACTCCTGCTCGTCCTCGAGTAGGTAAGTGATAAAAAGAAAGAATAATTTTTGAGGTGACATGCACCATCATAAACTTGATCAAAGTACTTGTAAAACATTCAAAGCTGGGATCATAGTACTTCAATCATAACATGAAAGACAAAGTTCTAGCAATAAGACAAAGAACTATGTTGCAACATGAAAAGGCACAAACAAAAGATTCATGAATAACAATGCTTTGCAAGACGTTTGTTTGTTTCACATAAAGAAAACATAACATAATAGTATTCAGCTTGTCCCTCATAGAGTAGCAAACATAAATGCATGGGACACCTTCAAAGTTCATAAGAGTGACTAGATACATATAGTTTAAAACAAGCAATATCAAAGCTATGTATCAATCAACAAGTCTTGGGACAATGCACATAGAACTAAGAATGGCCACTATGCTCTCAAAGTAGGTGCATAAAAATAGAAGGTGGAGACTCAATATAATGGTGGAAGAAAGGCCTTCATAGAAGGAAGCAGGGATTCAAGTTTCATAAAGAGCTTCCAAAAATTATGGTACTTATAGCTTTCAGCTCTCATTGCCCCTATCATAAGCATCTTGAAGTGATTAAGGTTAAGGAGAAAAAACTATGGTGTACATGCTTGACGAAGTATAAGTTAGAAATCTCATGTCCCTTGTATACGAGGGCCGCTCCTCATGCTACTCAAGTTTAGTCATCGGTAAGTTCTTGTCATTGTAAGTATATATGTATCAAAGAGAACCGCCAACGGGGTACCCCTTGCCCGATGATACGGAAGAATCCCCATATCAAAATGACAAGGCAAGCAGACAACGAGCATCTCAGCAATCTTCTTATTTACCATGGGAATATGGTGCTTTTTTCTCTCTTTCCTCTTTTCATAGTATCTCTTTTTTTCTCTTTTCTCTTTTTCTCAATATAGGACTCTTCTTCTTATAAGAAGAATGCTTCATAGACAGCTCATTATGGTTACGATGCAGGTTTCCACCATGTCAGCATGGATTAGACCAGTGGCCCAGACGTTTCTCTAACACATATACATAACTCCATGGACTTACAAGCTCCCCTTTCATTTCACACCGACAACATCCATATACAAAAGAGCATGATATCAACTAGGTACAAGTACCAAGTGCAATGTTGAAAGCGTTCCCCATGAAACCATGGTTCTGCTAATTCCCAACAAATAAGTGCAAGCATATACAACATAGAAGACACAATGGTTCAAGTTTATTAAGGGCAAGAAAAGTAAAGTGTGTCATCAAGTTCGTGAGAGCTTTAATCACTAGTTTTCTCATAACAAGTTTAATTTGGAAGGTAAACAAAAGCATGAATATACTTGGAATAGCATAAGCTAGTAGGTAGGTATGGTGGACTCTTTGGAATAACTTGGTTTAGGGAGTTGGATGCATGAGTGGAACTCATACTTGGTTGTGGAGGCTAGCAAAAGGCTGGGAGCAACAAACGAAGAGAGCAATAATGTCCATAATCATGTAGAGCGACAAAACATCATTGATCAAAGCATAAAGTGATACTACAAGTTGAAAACTAAAGGATCATACAGGCTATGGTGACTTGAGATAGTCATAACATGGTGTGAGCATGTGCCAAGTCAACCCAAATAAAGCATCAAAGGAGAATACCACTATACTATGCTTTAATATGCTAAAACAATGCATGATTCATCCAAGGCACATTAAGCAATCTCAATTGTTTATAACAAGTCATGTTACAGCAAAGAATACTAAGCATAAAGCCAAAACAATATCAAGCATGACATGATAGAGCATAGGCCACAGTCAAAAACGAGCTCTTTTTACCACATAAGCATGAACTTTCCTACTCTTTTCCAAACCAAACCAAACCAAACTATTTGCAAACCAATGTAATAAAGAGGGGGTCCAACCAATTTATTCAGAAAACTAAGCAAACAAAATCAAACAAAAAACCAAAACGAAAAAGAAGACGCTCCAAGAACAACACAACTGTGCATGAAACAATAACAATGAAGCGTTTGGAAGGAACCTGGAATCTTTATTGATCAAGAAGGGGATGCCTTGGGCATCCCCAAGCTTTGACGCTTGTACTTCTTGGATATTTCTTGGGGTGACACGCGTGGCATCCCCAAGCTTGAGCTTTAGTCCATCCTTCATCTCATTACTCATTCCTTCCATACACCTGAATTTTCCTTCATACAAAACTTCACACAATCTTTATTAGCAACATTAGTGCACTCAAGATAAATAAGTCTTAAGGTTCAGTTATAACACAAAATAAACTTCCATTAGAATACTAGATATTGTATCACTTCCCTCAAAAAGCTGCATTCCCCAAAAGAACTCAAAAAGGAACCAACAAGAAGCAAATGCAGAAAATGGCAGAAATCTGTGGAAACAGACCAGCAGGTAAAGACGAATTTTTTCGAAGACCTTATTTTGCTCAAATCGAAAAGTGTTAAACTAACTAAAGTTAGATAATAACCTGGGAAATAATCACAAAAATTCACGCCTCAAAAGGACGTACATAGATTTTACACGAATTTTTACGGTGAAGCACAGAAATCTGTTTCGGGACAGCAACTTTCCCAATCATTACTTCTCTCTCATTAGAGGTTACTCTTGGCACAAAAAGCAAATAAAAAAGATAAGGAGCGGTTATTACTGAAGTAATAACTTCCAAGACTCATCTAAAACTTTTGGGTTATCTCCCAATAAATACTTTTCTTTAACGCCTTTAAGGTAGGCATGATAGTTTGAGAAAATGCTCACATAGGAAATATGAATTGAAGTAAAAGAGAGCATCAAGAAGCAAATATAAAACACATTTAAGTCTAACCCACTTCCTATTCATAGGAATCTCGTAAAGAAACAAGTCATGAAAGCACAAAGCAACAAGCATAGTAAAGAAAAACAAGTGCAACTTCAAGACTTTCAACATAAAGAGGGGGAACTTAATATTGTTGAGATACATAAAACCATGTTTCCTCTCTCATAATAACTTTCAGTAGCATCATGAATAAAATTAACAATATAACTATCACATAAAACATTCTTATCATGAGCCACATACATAAAACAATTATTACTCTCCCTATAAGAATAGTCATTCTTATTAATCATAGTAGGAACAAATTCAACAAAATAGCTATCATTATTATTCTCATCACCATAATCATCAAATATAGGAGGCATATTGTAATCATAATTAATTTTCTCCTCAATAGTAGGTGGACTTAAAATATCATATTCATCATTGTAATCATCATATATTGGAGGTTTGGTATCATCATAAGCAATAGAATAGCTATCTTCTAAAGCTGGGGAACTAAAAAGATCATTTTCATAAAAACTAGCTTCCCCAAGCTTAGACTTTTCCATAGCATTAGCAATAATGGTGTTCAAAGAACTCATACTAACAACATTGCTATTAGCATGCAAATAAAGTTCCATAGGTTTTTTAATTTTCTCTTCAAACACTTCATGTCCTAACTCAAGATAAATACTATAAATCTCTCTAATTTTGTTGTTGTTTTCCATTAAGCCTAACTAGTGAAAACAAGAAACAAAAAGACAAAATTGCAGAATCTAAAGGAAATAACTTCGAGCACTCACACTGGAGGATGTGAGTACCTTTTACCTTACCTCCCAGGCAACGGCGCCAGAAAATAGGCGTTTGCCATGGGAGGTTCTTCTTATTTAATCCTCCGGTGTGAATACCTTTTACCTTACCTCCCCGGCAACGGCGCCAGAAAATAGCTTGATGTCTACGCACTTCTATTCTTGTAGACAGTTGTTGGGCCTCCAAGTGCAGAGGTTTGTAGAACGGCAGCAAGTTTTCCCTTAAGTGGATCACCCAAGGTTTATCGAACTCAGGGAGGAAGTGGTCAAAGGTATTCCCTCTCAAGCAACCCTGCAATCAAGATACAAGAAGTCTCTTGTGTCCCCAACACACCCAATACACTTGTCAGGTGTATAGGTGCACTAGTTCAGCGAAGAGATAGTGAAATACAAGTGGTATGGATAATTATAAGTGGTAACGGTGATAGAAAATAGCTTGAAGGTGTGGAAGATACTAAAGGCAAACTGAAATAAAGATGGAAGCAAGCAAACATGTAACAGATCTAATTGCAAATGGTGTATCAATGCTTAGAAACAAGGCCTAGGGATCATACTTTCACTAGTGAACACTCTCTCACAAATATATTATCTTCATGATACTACTCTTAACTACTCTCCGGTTGGACACTCTAATCGATGGTAGGGCTATAACAGCACACCTCAAAGTAAGCCTTTCCCATCTAGAAAACCCCACACTGTCACCTTGAGTACTAGATGATTCCAACACATAAAGACATCCAACTCCAAATATAACTCATAACAAGTATTTGTAATCTCTAGCCTAAGTGCCACCATGGTGTGCACGCTGTCACTTTCACACACCTGGGGAGAGCATAGATCTATTAAAGCACTTGAGTAGCAAGGTAGATCTATAGATTACAAGCTCATGATCTCAATAAGATCATGTATAGAAAGAGAGATGAACACATAGCTACCGGTAGAACCCTTAGCCTCGAGAGAGAACTACTCCCTCCTCATCATGGGAATCAGCAATGGTGATGGAGATGGCGGTGGAGATCGATGGAGATGGCTCCGGGGGCACTTCCCCGTCCCGGCAGGGTGCCGGAACAGAGACTTTCTGTCCTCCGAATCTCCCCTTCGGTGGCGGCGGCGCTGTGAAACTTTTCGTGGATTTCTGATTAACTCTCTAGGATTTTGGTATCGGGAGGCTCTTATAGGCGAAAGAGGCAAGGTCGATGGCCGGCCAGGGGGCCCACACCATGCCCTGGCGGCTGGGCTGCCCACGCCAGGGGTGTGGTGGCCACCGTGGCCTCTCCGACTCTCCTTCGGCTCCAATGAGTCTTCCGGAAAATAGTAACTTTGGCTTTTGTCCCGTCCAATTCGAGAATATTCATTTTCGACTTCACGAACCAAAAACAGCAGAAAATAGGCAACTGGCACTGTGGCATCTTGTTAATAGGTTAGTCCAAGAAATCATATGAAAAGTACTCCAAAGTGTGGACAAAACACAAGAAAGTAGATAAAACCAAGCATGGAACATCAAAAATTATAGATACATTTGCAATGTATCACATATCACGGTATAATCGATCAAAATGTTCATGTGATTTTACTCACCAAGTGTTGAAACACTTGAATCTTGATACAACCCTATCCATGCAGCAAGAACCTTTCTTATTGTTTCCATATTGAACCCTTTCAATATCTCATATATGTACGTCTGGCATAACCATATTAGCGCCTCAATCTATCCATATAGACATTGATGTCAAATATTCCGGTTTTGCCCAAGTCTTTCATCAAAATCCTATTTTAATGAAATTTTTAACTTGTTTCAATAAAAGATACATCATTTCCAATCAACAATATGTACTCTGCATAATGTATTAGAAATTTGTCTCAGCGCTCCCACTTAATTTCTTACAAATGCAAGCATCTTCATCATCTCCGATGAAATTAAACTCCTTTACATTTTCATCATGGTGAAGATTCCACCTCCGCTATGCTCACTTCAACTATTGAAGTTTGCATGCCCTTTTAGCACCATTTGAATTAACAAAACCCTTTGGACTGTGTCATGTACACGTCCTAGGTAACCATTCTATTAGAAGAACCTTGTTTTGTTTATTCAACTACCATATACCAAATTATATGTAGTTGCTACATTAATCCATCAAGACTAAATATCGCTATGAAAGATCAAATATTGTCATAGTCAACTCCTTGAACATTGTCGTAAACTTCTTTCCGACATGTCGACTATTTCATAGATGTTAAACATCCATGTCTATTTCTTTATAGACCCAAACACGACCGATAGGCTTCACGCTTTTCCGGAGGGTCTTCCAAGTTCAGAAACTTGATTTCTTGTGTATGGATACTATCACGGATTCTATGACTTCTAGTCATTTTATGGAGTCAGGGCCCATCATTGCTTCTTTGCATGCAGTCGGTTCATCATTGTCAAAACAATAACGACTTTTGTTTCAAATCTTACTATTTGATTCTTACTGACCCACATGGTTCAATAGGAACTCTAATCTCCAAGATCACACCCTTTGTAATCACGGGAGCCATGGGCATTTTGGCCGCTACCGGGACACTTTTCGGCGCTGCGCTACTTAGCACATATAGCTAAGGTTCAACAATCTTATCAAAGTTCTATTGTCCTCCCACTTAACTTTTCATGAAAAATTCCTTCTCAAGAAACTTGACGTTCTAAGCGACAAACTCTTTTGTCCTCGGTGTTATGGAGGAATTCCCAAAAAATTCTTTGGGATAACCTACAAAGACGTGCTTATCCGACTTTGGTTGTAAACATTTTACTTATGTATAGCATACCAAAATTTAAGAAAAGACAATTCGGGTTTTATCCCAAACCATAACTCATATGGTGTCATTTCAATGGATCACGATGGTGCTCTTTTCAATGTAAAAGCGGTAGTCTCTCAAGCTTTAATCCTTAAAACATAATGGCAGTTTTATAAATGACACCTTTGATCTTACCATGTTAAACAAGGTTTGATTTGATCTCTCTAACATACCATACTCATGTAGTTTATCGGGAAGTGCAAATTCATGGAACAATTCCTGAAATCTTAGGTGTTTTGCTAAACCTGTAACTCAAATATCTTCCTTTATGATAAAATCATAAACTCTTTTATTTTCTTGTTATAATGATTTTTCACTCCATCTTGAAAGTCTTTGAACAATTTTCAAATGTTTCATAATTCTTCCTTATTAAGTAAATATATAGATATATTCACTCAAATTTCTGGAGAAAGCATATGAAGCAAAAAAGATCCATCGCATATGGCTACACATAATGGACTATGCATATCAGCATGCACAATTTTCAATAAGCTAGTCATCCGTTCCTCTTTGGCCTATGAACGGAGTTTTAATTATCTCGAGGAAAGTTTCACAAGCGTCAATTGATCAAAATCAAAAGACTCTAAAAATCCATCAACATGGAGTTTCTTGATGTTTACTTTCCAATATAATTCAAATAGCAATGTCACTTCATAAGTGATCTTCCAATCATTTGTCTTACGACATTTTAGCAATAATGTTTATGGATGTGTTTTATCCAACTAGACTTGTAATAGTTCATCCATCCTTTATGGAATATGGTAATTATTTGAACAATCATTGTTCTCGTAATACCGGAACAAAATAACAATTATTAAAACAAATCTTGAAGGCTAGGTTTGACGACAACGAAAAACACAATAACACTTTATTTGTTTTTGATGAACATCATCACGTATTCTCTTGCCAGTTACTTAGGCCGTTGTAATTCATAAATTGTGTTGTTCTGTATGACACTTCACACCAACCAATTCGGTATCCAATACCGGTATTCAATACCTCATAACCACATTGTTTAACAAGCAAGGAATACAGCCATAACATGTATATCTTCTATATACCTAAGTTGGACATCTCCAACCTTTTCTTTTCTGCCAAATATTTCATAGATTCTCTTTCAACAATTCCTTTTCTTTTAAAAGAATATATCAACATCAATAGTGGTGTCATTCACATGACACATAGTACAAAGTGTATATAGTCAAATACTAATACCTTTGGACATGCGCTTTGAAGTGGATCACCATGATCAAATGTTTGGTGTTCTTTTAAAAATTCATTCTTTAGTAATCTATTAGTGTAGTAAAAAAATTACTTACATCTTATATTCATACTTATCATGAAAACTTTCATGATCAAGCTACTATAGCCTATAAGGAAGAATCGCGAGTATAATGTTAGTTCCCAAAACCTTTTTGGGAGATCCGGATGCCTAGCATCTCCATCCTACACAAATTCTCATACAATATGAGAACATGTATTTAAATTATACTCTATCATAATGCAACCAAAAACATTGTTTCACATATCACAATATCTTCCACACATGATGGTTTCTGAAACAATTTTTCAGCTCCTAGATAATCTTGATATTAAAACAACTTTTGAATATCAATAATCATGGAGGCAAACATGATACTTTAGATACTAACATTGGAATTCTTACTCTTGATTTAATACTACTTATTAAAATTCATGGAGTAAATAGAGTTTGCTGAAAGTTTGCAATAGGACTTCTAAACTTTAAATTTACATTCAACACAATACGATACCAGTTCGTAAAGTAAATATCCAGAATTCTATAGTTCTATTATCTCAATTAAAACTAAGCATAAGGTAGTGAACAGATGCCAATGACTACAATAAATTATGCAAATTCACTTCGATTTAGTTTATGACAAATTGTGTTCGACTAATCTAAATTAGAAATGAACTCCCACTCAAAAACGACATCCCTCGTGCCTTTTTGGTGATTACATGAACCAAATTCTCTACACCAAATTCGATCATCACGTGAGTAGGTGTAGCTTCAAAGGAGAGCATCAATATGGGCATCACATCAACTATATGACTCATGCTTAACCTTTCGGTCCGTGTTCCGAGGCCATGTCTGTACATGCTAGGCTCGCCAAGTAAGAACCATAGGGCTTTCGGAGACAGAACCGGTCTTACCTACGAACATGGAATCACAACGATGATAACTAAGTTATTAGCAACTCGTTGTAAATCAGATATTAACTATAGTAGGAGATACAGAAACCTGCTAGGCACTTATGCAAAACTAGTTGCATGTCAGTCGTGGAACCGGTCTCATGTGCAAGGACATGTAAAGTTAGTCCAGGCCGCTTCATCCTACTATGCCACCAATATCTAAAATACATAGAAGATGCAATAACATGATCATCATCGCCCACATATAAACATATGTGTACTACCCGTGCAAAGCACCTACGCATAGATCAGGCTCTGATGTCACTGTTGGGTTCGCAGCATAGAAAACAAAAAAAAATCCTATGATGGGAACTATACGCCAAGATCTATCTACTAGATACAAGCAACGGGTGGATATACATCCATAGAGAACATAACCTCAAAGACAACAAAGCTTTGTTAACGAGATGGAACTCGTGGATGATGTAGTCGTACACTTGCCGATCTCAAGATCGTGATAAAGTCCTTCAGGTCCAGCAGTTCTAGCACCATCAGGTCCAGCACCATCTAGTCCAGCACCGCAAAGTAGCAGTGCATCCGTGATCGCACACACGTTCGGTCCACCGAACAACCTCTGCCTCCTCGCTACAGCGATGTAGCGGAAGCAGCAACTTCTCTCTAGATAAAGCCACCGAGAACATGTATCTCGCTAATCCGAGACCCTGGGGAATAACTAGAGAGAGAAGAGAACCTTCACGAGGAGGTGGGGCAAGAGGAGAGGAGCCATGGGGCTCCTTTTATAGGGGAGGGAGCGCAGCCCCAATGCCATGGCTGGCCGGCCATGGTGGGTGCCCCCACCTCTCCCTCATTCATGTGGGTGGAGCTTCCACTAAGCCCACTCACATTAATTTCAACTCCACTCACTTTGCATTTAATGTCCACCAAATTAAATGCATTTTCTATTTAAATAAAACACTTTTATTTATTTTATTCAGAATTTTGTTAATTACTTTAATTAACAAACATTCACATAAAACTCCCTGCAACATTTCAATATCACATGCAGAACCAGTTTCAGCAATTTCACCCGAAACAATTCTGGTTTTCATCGAAATGATTCTAGCGCTTTCTTAATCTTTATCTGAAACATATTTGCTCCTAAATGGTGTCGGTATCCCTTAAGTGTGTCACCCTATGGTTCGCGAATAATGCAGACATGATCGAGACCCCTCTCCGATCAATAATCGCAGGGACACGGAGATCCGTACTGACTCCCACATATTCAACGATGACTCTTGTGATTGTGTGAACCTTTAACATCGTAACTAAATCCCTTTGTCTCGTGATATATTACATGTCCGAGATTCGATCATCGGTATCCAAATACCTAGTTTGATCTCGTTACCGACATGCACTCTTTTCTCGTTCCCGTGATATAATATTCTAGTGATCACATCACTTGCTTGCAAGCTATCTTTAATGTGATATCACCGAGAGGGTCCAGAGTATATCTATCCATCATCGGGATTGACAAATTCCACTCTTGATCCATGAGCCTCAACATAACACCTTCGGAGTATCTGAACCCACCTTTATAGTCACCCTTTTACGGTGTGACGTTTGATGTTATCAAGTTACTCTTCCGATGTTAGCAATTAACATGATCTCATGGTCTAAGGACTAAGATTACTTCGTATGATGTTATAGCAATATAAACATAATGATTTTGATCGTAATGCTATACTTCGGATGAATGTTCATCACATCATTCCACCAATATTGTGACCTCGTTATTAACAACATCCAATGTCTATGATCAGGAAACCTTGATCATCTTGTTAATCAACGAGATAGTTTATATGAGAGGCATTACTAGGAACTTTGTATTTTGTTTATTAAACACACATGTATTAACGTTTTCAATTAATATAATTATAGCATGCAAAATAAACATTTATCATAAACATGGAATAAGATAATAACCACTTTATAATTGCCTCTCGGGCATTTTCCCTTCATTTGTAACTAGTTTTTGCGAAAAAGTCTGCTTAAAACTGTCATTCTGTTTTGAATCGGTTATTAAAAAGGCCCTCTCTTGTAGTTTCCTTTGTAAAAGACCTGAGCTTCTTCAGGTTTCGTTGATCTTTCAATGAAATCGGGGGTGGGCTGCCCCTGTTGATCTATAAAAAAAATCATATTTAGAATAAGTTTTCAATGGTATAACTTTAATGACACATGAGTCATATTGTTTACCATTATGGTGCAAATCAGAGATACTGTTAACATTTCAAACATACTTTGTGTGTTTCACAAAAATACACATGCTATGCGAATAGGAAACTTCAGACATGTAGAAATGAGAACTATAAGTTTTTATAATCCCCTCATTATTATATAAGGTCTAAGTATTTCTACATATTTAAAAAAAATCATTGAATTGTATGCACTACCCAAAAGCAACAGATGAGTGCGGTCTGTAAAATGGAAATATTGTGACCAACATATAGAAGAAAACTTGAAGCGTAGCTAGTTCAAAATGAGAATATTTTTGTAGATACCAATATAATTTACAAATATCACTATAGCTTTGAGGGAAGATCTGTGTAGAACAATGGAAAAAAAATCCTCATACAGAAGGCATCCAAGACCATATGTCATGTCCAGCTTCATGAGTGAAAACAACATGGACCAAGTACAAAAAGTGCATCACTGAAGAAGGATAGATGGAGGTGTATATGTGTTGTACGAGTTATGAACTCCTGAGGAAGAAAATGCAAAAGAATCATATATATTGATCACTTGGACCTGTGCTGCTAATTTCCAAAGGTAATGTTAACTTAAATTTGGATCGTCACCAAGTGAAGGCACATTGTACTGATATTGATATTGATAATGCACCAGAAAGATTGCGGAAGTATAAATTGTATTGATATTGCAAGAGGTGATTACATCGCGAACCCTTAGGCTGTTTATATAGTACTAGAAGACTTGGGGGCAAGAAGCCTAATAGAGATAGAATTGGATTACAATATTGAACTACCAAATATGTCTAGTCGTAATATACTCTGACACCCCCCCCCCCCCCCCACGCGCAGTCGGATCGGTAGTGACATAGACGGTCTGACTGGAGAATAAGCCGAAGGTGAGGTGGTATCCCTTGTTGAAGATGTCGATGTAGCCGTGAGAGAGGGCGCTATAGATGTGGTCGATGGTGCCATTAGGGAAGTTGTCGCCGTTGATGAAGTCGATGATGTTGTTGTGTTGTGATCAATGTTGTTGTTCAGCCTAGAGAATTCACCGTAGTAGTTGAGGTAGACGTAGTTTAGGTCGAAGTATCTCGACCCGCAATGCCGAGCTTGCTAGACTCGGGAGCGTGTCGGGGACGAAGGCACACATCGGTGTTGCCCATACCGGACGTGGGAAGACAGGGACCATCATGCGCCATGCGTGCCAGAATCGGATTGAGGAGCAAAGAAAAATTTTCGTAAACGGTCAGTGTAGAAGTTGTCCGCCATATCGGAGTAGACGAAATGGCTGCAAGAAGAAAAAATGAGCACAGACTTGTGCAAATAAAAATTAGACTGCGTCTCTGGCAGCAAGATCGTGGTGGACGAAGACGATGGTAGTAGTTATCGATGGCGATTGAATTGTAGCGGTGGTCGACTTCGGGGATTAGACCCGTATTTTCCGCTTGTATGAGCGCGGCGTCGCTTGTGGAGAAGAACTTGTTGGTGTTGACGATGACCATGATCGGTGGTAGCGGCGACGATGTGGCGATGTTGTTGATGTAGATGGTTGTCGGCGATGATGACCACAAGTGATGAAGGTGCAGACATTTGTTGATGGCGAGGCGCGTACTCAGGGACGTGTGTCCCGGTAGATGTTGGCGAAGACGGGCCGGCGTGAAGACGCCGTGAGGATGGAGCAGCCGACGCAGCGCGTGAAGGCGTCCCTTGGGGCATCGCGCGGAGCCTCCTTGCCACGATCTTGACGATGATCTGCCAAAGTTGAGTCGACGCCGAGGTTGAAGTAGAGACGCGCGATGACGACATGCAGCTGTGGACGATGCTTTTGGTGGCTAAAAGAAAAATAGATCTAATAAGATTTTTTTGCTAGAACTACTAAACCGATCTAGGGAATTTGAAGAAAAACTAGCTACGACATGCGATGCCCCCGGCAGAGATCATGGAGACCGACCTCATCGGGGCGGCGCGGCGGAAGCGGTGGCTAAAACCTAGGCCGAGGAGCGACACGCTCTGATACCAAGAAAGATTGCGGGAGTATAAATTATACTGATATTGCAAGAGGTGATTACATCGTGAGCCCTTAGGCTGTTTATATAGTACTAGAAGACTTGGGGGGCAAGAAGCCTAATAGAGATAGAATTAGATTACAATATTGAACTACCAAATATGTCTAGCCGTAATATACTCTAACACAAACTCTTATAATGGTACTCATTGCATTAGTGAACTTGCAGCTGGTTCTTGACTCATACTAGAAGGAAGGCTACAAACTAATCATAGGGATATTCTTACTGAAATATTATATTGTAGACCCAAACAGATTTATACTGAAATTGCTACAGGAGGTACATTGTATAAAGCAAACTTGTAGACCCATATGTCCTTGCGGTGTATTGCATGAGTACAGGCTCCTAGTGCTGAAAGAAGAGTGGGAAGTTTATTATTTCCATCTTCCATATAGAATTTGCAGAACAAAACGGTTTGTCCTTTCCTTCTTCCCTACAAAATTGGCAGAATATATTATTGTAACATCTCAGGGGAAAAACTAACTGAAGGAATGTATCTATGGAAACACCCTGTCCTGAACTCATCATAACTGCAATACCCATATCATTTTGGATAGGTAAGTCAAAATTGTACGATTGAAATATTTATGGACAAACCACATTTGAACACTGATACATAGCTACCATGGATCGGTTTTATTACTCAGACTATTAAATATCACCTTCTCATTGTTCTGGAGATTAGTAGTACAATTGATGACAACCTAATTTGCACATACAAATATATGGCTACCAAATCTATAAAAGGATACAAAATGGCTGCAGAAAGATGATGAAATGCAGTAAGTGCAGGATGGAGGGACTGAGTTTCACTTCACAACTCAATCTCTTACCTTTCTTTACATGATATGACGTTTTCTAAATTCAGAGACCAGCTATTAGTGTCACGATACAACATAAAACATTCAACTTTACAGTAAAGGTCTTGGCTTGAAAAACGTCGTAGCGTGGGCTGCGCATACACTGAGGCAGGGGAAGCAGCACATTCTTAAGATTCTAGCTTCCTTGAGTGATTTGAAAGGAGGTTGAATGTGGATGGTGAATTTGCAAAAATAACTGCATATCCGTCATCCATGTGCTCTGCGCCTTCAGGGAAGAGCTGCCATAAAAGGCAGCCTCCTCCAATCATTCCTCTCTCCCAAGGGCTCAAGAAATTGTTGTAAACTGTCTGCATGAAAGTTTCGCGGAACTCGCTATCAAACTTCCCATCCTTAACTGACAATCCAAACTCCCCGATCACAATGGGCATGCCCAGCAAGTTGGCTGCATCATCAATATGTTGTTGCATCCAAGTGTTCACAAACTGAAGGTGATTTTCCTCTATTGAGTCAGGCAACCTAGCAAAAGGATCTTAAGCTCAGTCATGATAGTAAATTCCATAATTCAGAGAAGTGGCTTAATTCAGTTCCTATAGCTAATCAGCTATATGTGTCAGGTAGAATTAGACATCAGAACTCACCAAGTGTCAGAATAAATATGAACTGAAGCCAAATCAATTCCCAGTGCCTGATGGTTCCTAATGAAGTCTGTTCCAACATGCCCTGAATAATCATCTGGATTGACGAGCAAAAGTTCTGGAGTAGATGGACCGTAATACCCTTCAGCACCAATCTCCACGAGGTGCAGAGGATCTATAGACTTCACGTAAGATGCCATCTCTTCTATCCATGCCTACAAGAAACCCATGTCTTGAAAATGTGCAGTGGGTAGACATACATGGAACGGTACAAGTTTAAAAAAATAAGACCACAATAAGGACCTGCAGCATATCGCCTGATGGATCTGAAGAGCAGCGCGGTTCATTAATCAGCTCCCAGGCAAGAATAGTAGGATCGTCTTTGTAGGCCACATTTGTGATTGTGTTTATTCTTGTCACAACAGCCTACGCAAAGGAAACATATGCATAATTTTTAGGACTACAGAACTCAGGGCTGTCAAACTAAAATTAGCAGAAAGAATTATTTAGTATCATTTTATATATCTAGGCATATGAAAAATTCTATTGCTCGCAAACAGCGGGATAAATATCAGCAATTGATGTCTGGTGGTTAGTTGACATGGCAATTCAGAATTTTACCTCAACAAAAGCTTTGTAGTAGCTCTTAAGTGTTGGATCAGAGAAGAAATCATCGTCAGAAGTAAGATCAACGCCAGCCTCCTTGCCCCAGCTTACATACTGTGTCTTCCCTCCATAATCTTCCCAGTTATTACAGAGTGCCAGTATCAGCCGCATCTTATGCCTTCTTGCTTCGCTGACCACGAAATCTAGTGCCTGGCAAAAATGTGTTGACAAAATCAGACACAGAAGTACTGCTGTGGTGAGAACAGACTTTCCTTAATATAGACATAAATTTTCTTTCAAGAAATGTATGATGCGCATCCAGTTTCATTCTTTATTGTGTGTGCGCGAGGAGTGGGTCAGTGATCCTTTCTCGATTAGAGAAACTGAGATTTTTCACTGCGGTTCGGGGAGTTGGACCCGTCCCTCCTGCGTCGCTCCCGTGAGCGACCGGGGGGAAAACCCTAACTCCACCTCAGGCCGCCGCCACCCCCTCCCCTCCCCTCGCCGCTGCCGGGGCGCGCTGGCGGGCGAAGCCCGGCCAGCGTCGGCGGCGGCGGGGCTGCTTCTCCCTCCACAAGGCGACGGTCCGCGCGGGTGGGCCGGGCTACGCGGGGTGGCGCGCTGGTGCAGGGCGCGCTAGCGTGGAGGCGCGCGTCGGTGGCGGAGGTCGCGGCGACGCAGCTCGGCGCGGAGGGCTGCAAGGTGGCATTTCCGGCGGGCGGCGGCGGTGTGTTGGCCTCGCGCGGGCCTGGCACATCCGGAGGACGGCGGCGGCGGTTTCTTCGGGCGGCGCGACGCCGCACTCCGGTGACGCGGCGGGGGGCCGTGGTGGCGTCGTGGGGCGCCGGCAGGAGCCGACAGGGTGGGGCATCGCGGGCGTGCGTCCTCGGGAAGCTTCGGCTAGCCCAGATTTGGGCCCACTTGGGCCCGATCTGGGCCTGGGGCGGGCCTTTCGCGATCCTGGAGCCTTCTGGAGGAGGGGCTATGGTGTGGGGCGTGTAGGACGGTGGCGGCGGCGGCTGCGCTGTAGCAGCGTGGCGGCGGAGACTTTACGGGTCCTTTTTTGGGCCCGGCCAGGCCCGAGACCTGGTGTGTCTCTGCTACCGCGTCCGGACAGCAACCGCCATTGGTGGTGGAGGTTGATCTCCTCCGAGCGGCTGTGCCGTGGCCGCCATCCTACATCAACCAGACCTACCCCACCTTGCAGGTCACGCGATGAACCTGGCTCGGTGGGTGCGAGTCCGGCTCGGTGGACGCTGGGGCGGCGGCCTCGGAAGGTGGACGGCTACGACTTCTCTCTGGCGGAGGAGGCTCCGGGAGGTGACGTGAGATCCCCAGTCTGGTGGAGGTCCGGCAGGTCTGGGGGAGCTCGGTGGCGATGGTGTTGCTGCTTGGCGGCCAGGATTTGCCGTGGTGGCGGATCCCTTGGTGGAAGGGGGAGTAGGGCATGGGGCGGCGGTTGGCGTGTTCGATGGCACCCTTGCTGCAGTGCGGCGGTGGGACTTCACGAGCCTCCGCAGGCTCGGCCGGGCCAGAGGGCCTGGTTTGTCTTGCTGCTACATCCGGTCGGCTACCACCTGCTGGTGGTGGAGGTAGTTCCCTCCTGCGTGTTGTTGACAGGCCGACCCTCGTCGAAGTCTCCACTCTCTCGGCCTACCGGCTTCGCTCCGTGGCTCTCGGTGTGACGGCGGTGGCGACTTCAAGACCGGGATGGCGCGTGCTCGTGGGTGACGTGATTGGTGGAGCTTTTCAAAGTGCTCGGGAGGGTGGTTCTGGTGGGGTCGGGAGAAATCCTTGTCTGTTGACACTGGCACGGTGACGCCCGAGGGTGTCACCTTCCTTCTTGAAGGGTGTCGGGGGCCTCCCTCCCCCACCTCCCCGCTGCATACCGGGGGAAACCCTAGGTCCCGGTCGAACAGCAGTGTTGTCGTCGTCACTTCCCTTCTTGGAGGTGCTGTTTTGGTATGCAGGCGCTTTGGATTGCGGGTTGTGTGGTGGTACTTCTTTGGAGGGCGCACCGGTTGCGAGCTGTTTCCGTTCTCGGCACACCGCCGTTATCGGCTTTCTTCTTCTTTTGTTTCTACTTACTTTTCGTGTTGGGCTTGAGGTCTCCCAGCGCCTTGTATCTTGTGTTTGTTCTTTTGGCCGATGTGCTGCCTAGCCCAGCAGCGGTCTCACCTGTGTGCTTTATTTATAAAGCGGGACGAAAGCCTGTTTCGAGGAGGAGTGGGTCAGTGGGGCATGTGAATGGCAGAGCAGTTTCATCAAACCCATGGTATAAGAAAGGGAAGATCCAGCAAACTTATTGATGATCTAACACGAAAATGGCTACTCGGCAACGCATTTCATCAAGCAGGTAACCGTCTCCAAAATCCACAGACAGCTCACCCGGAAGACCTCTTCGTCGTAGCAGAATGGCGCCGTCTGCAGCGCGCGGTACCCACCGTCGTTGAACGCCCAGGTACGGCAGACGTTGAGCCCCGCGCCGGCCGCCTCGGCAATGGCCGCGGTCACCCGCGGGCGCGTAGCCTCGTCGGCGGCGAAGGACATGAGCCAGTAGGTGTTGAACCCGTGGATGACGAAGGGGCGCTCCGCCGCCGCCGTCACTAGGCGCGCGCCTCGCCGCTCCACCGCCGCCCACTCGTCATCCGCTTCCTGCTCCGTCGACATGGTGGAGGAGGCGACGCCGAGGAGGACGTAGGACAGGAGCAAGATGCGAGGCGTCGTCGTGCTCCAAGCGGTGGCTGTCAAGGGACACATCATATCGCCCATGAAGTCAACGGCTTTGTCGGTCCAGTGTATCTGACGTCAGGAACACGCTTTAACTTCAGAGAAAATCATGTTCTGGAGTACTCACACTTCGGTTGTTTGTCTTCAAACTCACGTTTATTTATTTTTATACAGGTAACAAACGGTCGTAATTAAGTTTCAAACTTCTACTCCCTCCGTTTGAAAATGTAGATGTTTTAGATTTCATAAAGCGAACGTATTTAAACAACTTTTAGTGTGTATATTCACTCTCAACCTATACAGTAAAATACGTCTAGATATATTCGTTTCATAAAAAGTAAAACATCTTATATTTTGAAACGAAGAGAGTATATATAACATATCATCGTATGTGATATTTTTTCATTTTTTATTTGAAATACAATTTTCGAGCACCATAAAAACACCTTTAGCATGTGCTCTTCCCTATGGGAGATAATAGCATGCTCTCGGGATAAAATGGCTTCCATCGTCCGGGTGAGTGGACCACGCCCACATCCAGGCAAACCATCTCCCCGTGTTTAGGAATTAGATTGAACGACACGAAGAGCAGCGATGAAAGGGTAGGATGGTTAACTTAGAAAGGGTGCATATGTTTCTATAAAAAAATTATAACCTTTTGCAAGTTTTACTCTTTGCGGAATATAACTGTGCCTAAACGCAAACTAGGTGAAGCAATCTAGATGATGATATAAGATACTTCAAGCACGAATGCTATCACAAAGTAAACAACACAAGTAAGGGTTCGGTTAAGAGATAACTGAAGCACGCGGAGACGAATATGCATTCTCGTGTTCACTCCGTTTGGTAAGGGGCTACGTCACGTTGGAGAGGTGTCAGATCCCACAAAGGATTCAACACCATAAAGGCTCACCTTCTTCTCCGCCACGAAGAAATAGCTCACTTACTCGTAGAAGACTTTAAGGTAGTCTCCACACCCTCATAAACTTTCCATGGGACAAATCACAAGCCAAATTCCTCCAAAAGCGACCCTAGCCGCCTAGGGTTTTCCACAAACCCAAGAGTAACAAGCAAACTCGATGAACTCAACGGGGAATGAACTTTAGCTTGGTAGAAACGTAGATCGGGACCTTCTCTTGCTTTCTACCAAAGGGATTTAGCTTTGGTATGGTAGAACGAGAGACCCTCAAGCTTTTGGTGTTTCAACAATAAAGAGAGAGAGAGAGCTCAAGAAATGAATAATGAATGATTGACTTGACTTCTCAGTGGGGAAGAAATGGTACTTATAGTATAGGTGGAGAACTAGACGTTTTGGAGTGGCAGCGACAGAACCGGTGATAAGTTCAGCGCCACCGGTTTTGACGCCGAAAATTTCCGGTGATCGCTGAAACATCGGATGAAGGCCGCTTTGAGATCGAAAATTTACGGCAAAAACTTTCCGCGCCAGATTCAAGAATCGAACTTCACCGGAAAAATTCGGTGACTGCCGGAAATTTTGGTGGCCAGCCGAACCACTAGACAGAACAATGTTTCGGTGGGCACCGGGAATTTCCGATGGCTGCCGGATTTTTTTGGCGAGATTTCTGGTGGCACCGGATTTCTTGCCGGTTTCGTAGAAACCCTTCTCGAGCTATTTTCCATCTTGACTCTTGGCTCAACTCAGGTGGGTGTGATGGCTATTAGGAATTAGGACGTGTATATGATGTTTGGCATCCCCAAAGAGCTCATCGAGACCACCCCTCTTAATAGTGCGATGTTTTCTAAACAACTCAATAGATAAAAAGTGAGAAATGTAACTGAAAACACCGTCTCTTCTCATGATTAGAAAATGGGGGGTCTCACACCACCTCTCATCATCTGTTGTGAACTATAACCTGTGTAAAACACTAGTAAATAACATTAGTCCACACTCTAGCTCCGATTTCAGCATTAACCAAAATAATGGATAAGGGCATTTTTCCTTACAATCTCCATCTTTTTGGTTAACGATGACTAACCAAGATAGTCACAATATAATATTATGATAAGCTTAAAACACTATTTTCATGGAAGGTGTTAGGTGAACTCCCCCATAATATGCACTTGGTTGAATTTGCTTTTAGAATGCAAAGTGCAATAGTAGGGATATGGAGAGTTCCCCCAAAAAACTTTAGAAAACAGGCACGGTATAGACAAGTTAAATGCATGGATATCTTGAGATAAGTAAACAAGATAGCTTAGGGATATCCAAGTACTTAAACGATACAACTTTGTCCATCACACCATATACAAAATAAAAAGGTTCGATAGGAATAGCAAATAATCACATAAGCCATATAAGAACCAAATACGTAGCAAGGATAGGCTTGTGCAAACTGCAATCCCTGGAAAAAACCCAGCAAGGAACATGTATCCTAAGTAGACTCTACTCTCTTATCCCCCTTTGGCATCGGAACACCAAAAAGTGATAGGAGAGTAGACGATGCTAGCGCTCAAAACGGAAAGTGAGAATCAGCACGAGCACGAGCAATCTCGACATCTTCTTCGTCCTCGTCATCACCACCATCATCGTCACCATCCTCATCCTCCTCATCATCATCAGCAGCAGCAGCAACACGGGTAGAGCTTGGATGGTGGCGAGGCTGAAAACTGGCAACTGAGAGAAGTCATACCCCTAGAACATGTCGTCATGAATGGGAGGCATGACTTGGTTCACATAGGGAATCGGAACAAATTCACTGCCATCATCAGGAACTGGCAGACCCCTTTCCTCCAGAAAAGCACTATAGCGCCTCCGGTTCTCCTGGTTGATCTCAAGGCTCATGTATGCCACATCATAGTACCCCTAACACACATCAACGAGAGAGGTGAAGAATCTGGCAAGGCCCTTCTTGCGAGGTGGAGCGGCACGGCTAGAGGACCCAGATCTAGAGCCACGATGGTGAGGATCATGAACAGCCTTGGTCCTGCGCTCAGAGGGCTTCATGGTAGGGAGATCGACAAGATAGTCATGAAGAGGAAGAGCAAATGTTGCCATCGGCACACGCTGTCCTTTGGGCATGCTCATGTCAGTGAAGATGTTGAGCACATGCTAGATGAACTGACAGTAGTTGGGGGTCATGTGCTTCTCTATGGACAGTTGTATCTCTTGAAAAATAAAATCACATCCATTGATCTTACATAGTCCATCGGGGTGGCAATAGTATAATAGGTTGCGATGATAGCCAAAAGCACTCACATCATCACTCAGCTTGCTCACAAGGTTGAATCGAAATAGCTTGGCGAGAGCATAGTAGTAGTACATGCCAGAGAGACTGGGAGGAGGCATGATTGGGTTCTCAGGGTAACAATGAGCAAGATCAGTAGAGCTCACATTCTTCTTCGAGCGAAGGCACAACCTTGAAGCCCTACCATCTCCATAACGCAAAGCATCACAAAACTAAGCAAAATTTATGGAGTAGGGTGTGGTGCCAGTCATCCAAGTGATAGTGTGTGTGGAATCCGAGTGAAAGAACACCGTGCAATGAAACTGGCGAATAAGTCTACGCTAAAGAACCTCATTGATGGTGACAAGGTCAAATACATTCATCTTATTTAGAGCTTCATCAATATAGTGAAAGTCCCCATTGACATGTTGCCCATAATGATCCATATTGAGATACTTGGGGTGACATAGAGTCCTTTTTCATGATATCCTTTTGGGTGTAGAAATCATCCCAAAAGCAACGATGGGTGTTGGTCTAGAACTCCTGGTCAGATCCAGTATAGGTTTGTTTAGTGAAGCGATAGAGATTAATCCGCCTAAGCCTCCTCCACTCATCAATGTTCTCCACATAGTGTGTGTCAACTGGGACATATTCTTCAATAGAGGGACTAAGGCTCTTGCCCTTCTCAGAATCTGTCTTTTGCCGGCACTAGCTTTCTTCTTCAAAGTGGGGGCACTCCCTCCTACATGGGAGCCACCAGGTGCTTTTGTGGTTAGCTGAGCTTGCTTCAAAGAGAGATGGACACTAGTATGACCCCTATGTGGTGGAGTAGCAAGCTTCCGTTTCTTGCCATCATGCTAACGTGCCTCGGACCCACTGAACTCGCTATCCTCAGACGCTGCTAAAAAAGAAAGAGAATAGAGAGAAAGCACAAGATGAGTGTACATGTCATAGAAAAAAGAACTTGACAAAACTTGGGTTTGAACAAGTGCATGTGGGAAAGAAAAATGGAGACAGGAAATTTCGGTGCCAGTTCTGGTGACGCCGGCACCCGTGCTATCTCCCTAGTCCATCCCCCACATCAGCAGTGTCACCATCATGGAACTCTCGCCCTCTACCGTTGACGTTGACGTTGCCTTGGCGCTTGAGGAGGTGGGCGCTGCTGCTATTGCGGTGGACGACCATGATGCTGCCGTTCTCGAGCATGCCATGCGCAAGAGGCGCAGGAAAGCCAAGCTCGCGGGCGACGCTGCAGCCTGCCGTCATAGCGAGTGCGTTGCTAACATGGAGCCTGATGGCCACGTCGACATGACCACCAAAGCTATTGTCTGTTGTGGTGCCCGTGATGATTTGCCCACTAAGGAGACCAAGCGTCGCGGCCTGCGTGACGCGCTTAAGGGCTGCTCCTCCAAGCTCCAGGTTCCGGTGAGGAAGGGGAGGATGATCGGCGCGGCGTGCAAGCCGCTAGGTTTGAAGTCTGTGTCCGACCTGTGTGACTCTGTCATTTCCTGTACCGTCCCGGTATCGGTGGTTTCCGATGTTTAGCTCTCTATGGAGCTACCTGTGTGCCAAGAGCGTGTCGATCTGCTCAGGAGCCTGGCAGTGTGTGTGCAGCGTCCATTTTACTTTTTCCCTTCTATTTGTGCGTGTGTTTTCCCCCACCGGTGTTATGTGTGTGTTCTTTTTCCTTTATTTTTTGTTTCTCAGTCGTGATATCTTCTAATATCCATGGTTCCAGTTGGTTCAATGGATAGTTTGTATGTCAGAGATTTGTATTTCAAATCGTGGAATGTGCAAGGGCTCGGTGATCCTTCTAAGTGTGTCGTTGTGAAAAATGCTGCCACAACAGCTTCCTCTCTGTCCTCCGTCTCCAGGAAACCAAGCCTGCCTCCCTTAATGTGTTTAAACAACGCTCCTTTCTCCCTGTCTCTCTCTCGGGCGTGGCGGTGCGCGACGCGTACGGCAGCCGCGGCAACATCATCAGCGCCTGGGATGCCTCACTCCTCTCCCTCTCCTCCACAATTGTATGTCGCTTATCTCTCACCACTGTGCTCAAATCCACAACATCCGACCTATTGTTCACCATCACCAATGTCTATGCGCCCTCTGACCACTCCCTCACCGACGAATTCTTCACCGATATGGAGGGGCTCTGGGGCTCCATTGCGGGGGCTTGGCTGGTCCTTTGTGACTTTAACCTCCTCCGCTATCCACAAGACAAAAATAACTCCAACTTCGATAGTGGCCTCACCGCCAAATTCAACGCCCTTATTCACCACCTCGCCCTCCAAGAACTCCCCATCCTCGACCGTCGCTACACCTGGACCAACCGCCAGAACCCACCCATTCTCGCTCGCATGGACATGCCTTCTTCAACTCAGACTGGGATGCCACCCTCCCCAACACCGCTTTGACCTCGCTCCCTCGCCCCACATCCGATCACACCCCCTCCTAGTCACCGCCACCACTGATATCCCCCGCCCTCAGTGCTTCCATTTTGAAAAATAATGGCTCTTAGACCCCCTCTTCCTATCCACCACTCTCCCGGCCTAGTGCCTCCGCTCTCCCACTCGCGATGCTGCGTGTGATCTGGCTGCTAAGGCAAAGGCGTTTAGGTTTGCTGCTAAGGCTTGGTAGCTTGCCCACCGTACAGCCCTTTCCATGACAACAACTGTCGTTTTATGATTGATCTTCTAGATTTTTTCAAGGAATACCGTGTTTTATTTGCCTAGGAATCCGAGTTGCGCGATGAGGC
Source organism: Avena insularis (assembly GCA_023614405.1). Taxonomy (NCBI): domain Eukaryota; kingdom Viridiplantae; phylum Streptophyta; class Magnoliopsida; order Poales; family Poaceae; genus Avena; species Avena insularis. The sequence goes on along the minus strand of CM042692.1, from coordinate 356,012,771 downwards.
CCAAGGTGCACTCTTGCAGTCCATTGCGATGCAAGCTGCCACTGGAAGCAGCTGGGGAAGTTCCGCGTCATCGCTGAGGGGGACGAGAACACCAGATTCTTCCATGCCATAGCCCTAGATAGGCATCACCGAAATCACATCCAGATGCTCGACGTGACGACATCCACAACGTCTCCCATGATGCCAAGGACGCCACTCTGCATGGGTTTTACTCTTCACTCTTGGGCTAGGCCCACGAGCCAAACTTGGGGTTCAACCTTGTCAGGCTATACTCAAGGGTTCGTCAGGTGCGTGGCCCAACTCCGGTGCTCCCCTTCGAGCCCGCGGAGATCCAGGTCGTGATGGAAGGATGGACCGCTCCAGCGCTCCTGCGCCGGACAGTCTTGGGCCCAGCTTCTACCGGGCTGTCTAGGACTCTGTCTCTGGTGACGTGTAGCGGCTCTTCGAAGCGTTCCATGGCGGGACAGTGGACCCGAGCTGCATCAACCGCGTCCACATCATTCTTCTACCAAAAAAGGAGGGTATCCTCCCGCCCAGTGGCGGAGCTAGCTCCCGGCAACCCCGGGCAGCTGCCCGGGCTGAGCTGGGAAAGCTCCAAGGAATTTTGAGTGAAACGTGCAGAATTTTTCAATAGATTCAGTGAAAGAAACGAAGAAATTCGACGCTTTAATCTTTGCCCGGGCTGTACATTTTGGCTAGCTCCGCCACTGCTCCCGCCTAGCTCGTTCTGGCCGGTGTTGTTACAAAATTGAGCATCAAGATGGTGTGCAAGGTCTTGACCACCCCGCTGCAAGATCAGATCGGCTAAATAATCGATAACGATCAGTCCGGTTTCATCGCTAGGCGCAGCATTTCGAAAAACTTCGTCTACGCCACTGAGGTCGTGTAGTGCTGCCACAAACGACATGCCCCCACGTTCGCCCTCAAGCTAGACTTGGCCAAAGCCTTCGACTCGATCAATGGGCTAGCATGCGAAAGATAATGGCAATCCGCGGCTTCCCCGACCATCAATGTTCTACTCCTCGCGCTCTACTGTCATGCTGAACGACGACGTCCCTGGTCGATGGATCAGCTGCAAGCGCGGCTTGCAGCAGGGGGACCCCCTGTCGCCATACCTCTTCCTACTCGTTGCAGACGTGCTCCATAAGTTGGGGTAGCAGGATGGCATGTTCGAGCACCCACTCATTGATGGGGCGCTGCCCGTTGTCCTTCAGTACGCGGACGACACACTCGTCATCTTCCACGCCGATATCGCCGCGGCCGGGCGTCTCAAGGGCATCCTCAACATGTTTGCTGAAGCGGCATGCCTCGTCATCAACTTCCACAAGAGCACGCTCGTCTCCATGCACGCCGACGATGCCACGGTTGACGTTGTCCGTGGCGCGCTTGGTTGCGCCTGGAAAGCTTCCCACATAACTGACTGTGAGAAGCTGGACCTGGCGGCGTTTGCGCCGCTGATTGCCAAGGCCGACCGCTACCTCTTTGGGTGGCGTGCACTGCTCCTCCCGGCGTGTGGACGGGTCATGCTCATCAACGCCATTCTGGATGCCCTCCCTACCTACGCCATGGCTGCAATGCTCCTCCCACCCCCTGTGGTTCAGGCTCTCGACGTGATTCGCCGTGCCTTCCTTTGGAATGCGGCAGAGCGTGCCACGGGCGCCCAGTGCCTCATGGCGTGGACGGCGGTGTGCCGCCCCAAGCTAGAGGGCGGCCTGGGCATCAGATCGCTGGGCGACCAGAACCGATGCCTCCTCGTCAAGCTCCTTTACCGCCTGCATGCGAACTTGGACTGCCCATGGGCGCGATGAGTTTGGGGCATGGCGGGCGAGCGTCCTATATCTGGGCTGGTGGCCTCGCCCGTCTCCCTGAAGCCCACTGGCGTGTGCTTTGCACCCTAGACCCCCCGTACCAGTCCATCTCACGTGTGGTCCTGGGCGACTGCGCCTTCTGGAAGGGCGCATGGCTTCCCGCCGGCGCCATCTCAACGTCTCTGTTTCCGTGGTGCTCCGCGGCGGCCTTGCCTCGGCGCTCTCTTCCCCAGGCTCTCCACCGTGGCCGCGCGACAGTGCGAGCAGCTCGCCGCCATCCTCGCTGACGTCCACCTGACCGACGCTCACGACACGCGCGTGCTGACGCGTTGTGCATCTATCCACGGGAAACTGAGATCATCGGAGCTGTACAAGCTGGTGTGCTACGGTGTCGTCGAGGCCCCACTAGCTCCGCTGGGGGAGTTGCGCCCCGTCCCAGGTCAAGTTCTTTGGGTGGCTACTCTTGCTCGGAAGGATCCAAACCAGGGACACGCTGCTCCACAATGGAATCCTTGATGAGGATGAGTGTAGTTGGCCCATGTGCCCTGCCGTGATCGAGACGGCGAACCACTTGATCTTCCCCTGCCCTTTCTCCCAGCGTTTTGGGGCCTCTGTTGGCGTTACGCCATTACCTTCTCCACGAGAGCTCGGTCACCGGCGACCTCCTTGCCCCTGATAGCTGCAGTGGGATTCCGGCGTGCAGCTCCTCTTCGTTTCTTCTGCTATGCTGCTGGCATCTCTGGAAGCATCGCAATGGCGTGGCCTTCAACGCCAAGACGCCTTCGCTGTCGGTGCTCCACAGTAGGTGCCGGACCGACGCTGTGCTCTGGAGCGTCCGGCTCCCGTTGAATGCTAGGGATGATGTTGATGTCTGGCTCGCCCGTCTTGGCGGCCACTAGCTCCTCTCTTCCTCATGTCTTGATATCACTCCCTGTAAAAAAAAACATCTACCCATTTTTGGGATTCTTATATAAAGAGATTCAGGTGGGGATTAATCCCTCCCGGTGAAAAATAAAAAAATAAAAGGAAATGACTGGTGGTTTCTTGAAGAGATATAGAACTTGGTATTCGGCTTGGGTAGACGCTTGAAGCTTGAAATCGTTGACAGCCATTCCTTCTTCTTGTTCGCTCTCGCCGCCTGCGCCGCTGCTGCTTCCTGCGCGTCTTCTGTTGATGGGTGGAAAAGGTGCTGTTTGAGGCTGATACGGCGTAGCGAATAAACTCTGTTGTGGTAATCGTGCAGTATCATGTTCACAAACTTACGGTTCAAATAAATCGAGAATCCTGAAGAGATATAGAAAAGAGTTGATAGTACGGTAAGTCCTAAGGATGCTGCGATCAAATATCCGAATTGCACTAAAAGAAAGAAAGATCGAATGGATACCAAAGATGTGGTTTTTGGCGAGAACAAGAAGAAACCGCAGTCGCAGGTTCATACCCGCAGCTCCGAAATCTAATCCGGTGTGCCTCCAATTCCAAATTCCACTGACTCGGCGTAGTTTAATCACGCAAAGATATCTTTACAGGTCGAAGACGATTAGATGAGGCAGGGCAAGTGAAAGAATAGCTAAAACTTGGATCAATGGGTTGGAGAAGTGGTGCACAAAGGCGGCGCGGAGAGGAGGCGTGGCCGCGTGTGGGGATGTTCTGGTTGTTGGGCCGCATGGGCCAAAATATTCGCTTAGCTGGCCCATCGCGGAAACCTCTTTGAAGGTGGCTCCGGTCATTTGCTCTAGTTTTTCCTTTCTTTTATTCACGCGAAGACGCCGAGACGTCTAGAAGCTGCCATAAAAAAAAGGGCGCCCTGGGGTTTTCCATCGTCCTCCTCTCCTGCGCGCCACGTGTCCTAAAAATCCCGGTTTTGCTGCAGAACAGCTCTTTTTGCTACAAATGTTTCCGGTTTTGCTTCCGAAGCAAAAAACGGTTCGTTCCAGAATAGAACGTCTCGCCGGAGGCTTCGCCGGAGATCTCGCAGGAGACCATGCAGCAAAAGAAGTATACTAATGTAGCAAAACAGACTTCGCCGGAAACATCGTCGGAAAAAACTCGCCGGTGACTCTCGCCGGAGACTATGTAGCAAAAAGTTGACACTGTTGTAGCAAAACCACAATACAGTTGTAGCAAAAAAGTTCTTCTAATGTAGCAAAAAAAATGTGCCAAATTAGCAAAAAAATTACACTATTATAGCAAAATTGGAAAACAATTGTAGCGAATTTTTTTTACAAATGGAGCAATAATCGATATCGCTAGAGCTGACTTCACCGGAGACAAGGTCGGGATTCATCTGGGACCTCATAGCAAAAGATTTGTGCAGTTGTAGCGGAACCACAAAACATTTATAGCAAAAAATATTTGCGAATGTAGTAAAACCGATTCACACATAAATCATAGTACCACTCTGGGAATAGCGAAAGCAGCGAAACAAATAAGACTATGTAGCTAAGAATATACACTAATGTAGCAAAAAAGCTACTGCCGTAGCAAAGGGATAGCAGAGAACCGTCTCCGGCTGGGGTGCACTAGGAGGAGGTCGGCCATGGCTGTAGGGAGACGAGTAGAGGTGTGGGCGCCGGCAGCATCCGGCGGAGAACGAGATCAGCGCCATGAGCCCTTCCTGCAAGCGCCACAGGAGAGAGATTGGCGAGAGGGCGATCCAGTAGGTCGCATGGTCGAGGTCCGCGAGCGCCGAGGCACTGGGCTACCCAGTGGAGGTCGGCGGCGGCCGCGAGCATAGGGCAGCGCGGTGGAGGTCGATGATGGCCGCGGGTCGTTGGGGGCATGCCGGTGCGGATATGCACCTTGTATTGTCGCCCCGGCCGGGCGAGAGATTAGGTGGCGGCGCCAGCGGGAGTAGAAGAGGGCGTGACCGGGGTTCCGTTCGGACGGCGGTTCGAAGTTAGAGGATGGGGCGACAAGGTGGGTCGCCGGATCGATGACGGCGGCGGCGGCGCTGCTTCCTCGGGTGAAAGCGTTGTCGCAGCGTCACAGTATGTAGTGTTTTTTTTATGTCAGAGGTCTCTAAGGAGAGGTGCTGCCGGCCTGCACCTCACGCTAGCGGTAGCGACCCGGGGGATCAATTGGTTCGATCCCCCGGGTGATAGGTATCATTTCCCATAAAAAAGGTGGGTACAAAATTACATTCAGTCTCTTTATGTCTCTTTCCCTAAACAACCTAAAATCTAAAGATAATGTCTGAACAATTGCAAAAAGGATCTCGAAGAGAGAACATAAAACGCAATCAAGCCCTCGGTCCTCTCCACTGTAGATATGCCTCGATCGTCGACCGCCTTTTCATCGCCGAGGACGAACCACTTAGAGAGGAGAAGCCGGGAGCTCCAGCGAGAGGCACCGAACAAGACCTCTACTCTGGAGGTTGGAAAGAAAGGTCGACGTTTGACTAGAGGGGCAGAGGCCAGACGGATCATGACATCGTCTTCAGACCTCTGCGAATGATCTCCACTGAACGCAGCTTGAGGAGCGCCAGGAGCGGGCCGATGATGCAGGCCCACCACCATCTTGGCACCATCACCTTGACGGCTTCGACGAGAAGGCAAGAACGACATCCGCCCGAACCGCAACTCTAGACGAACGCCACTCCCCCAACATGAGGGCGAGGGATCCACCAGATCGATGCAAGGGATGGTGCGCCGCCGCTCCTCCCACCCTCGTGGCCACAACTGACCAATGGGGAATAGGAACACCATCCAGTAGGCCACAACGCAACTCCACCTCGCCTCCATGGTCGGCCTGGAGCAACACCGCGGCACCACCTCCACCGCTCAGGTGGCGGTCAACGACCACGTCGGTTTTTAATGGTTAAGAAGAGATTTGCCTCGCCCATTGCCGCATCTGGCCCCGACCACTGGAGCACCACAACGAGGGATAGAAGGAGGAGCCAACTCGAGATCTAGCTAGAGGAAGCATCTGGAAGCTTCTTCTCGGCAAAATGCCAGACCATGGGACAAGGTCGAACCCTAAACCTACAACTACTATAGAACCCTAGAACTACTACTGCACCTCCCCTTCGCCGCCTCCCATCGGTTATTTCGGTGAGAGGGGCCCGCAAGAGGCCTGGCCACGCGATAGCGACTCTCAAGGCTACTAGAGTGAGGGACGGGAGGAGGAGAGTGAGTCGATCCCCGCACGAAAATGGAAATAGGGTGGTGGTGGTGGGGGAGGGGGGAGGGGAGGTTTTGTTTTGAAACGGAAAAAGGTCCATTTGCTCTAGTGGGTTGCACATTCGTAACCGAAGCGTGCCACGCTCTCCAATTCTCCCAAGCAAGAGCCAGCTCGAACTTCCACGACGATGCCTCTTCCTATTAGTGGAGCTCTCACTTCCTGGCTCCCCTTTGTCTCGATCGCCTATGGAAATCTAGTAACAACTTCTCCTGGACCTCATTTCACCTATTTCTCCCCTCTTCTCGAATGCCCTCCTATCCAAGATAGACTTCCCCTCGCTTACTACTTTTCTAGATGGATCACCCCTTTCCGAATTTCTATTTTTTCTCATGTATCCTTTCTCTTTGACAGTTCCAATTACTCCCCCCGTCCCAAAATAAGTGACTTGTATTTATTTAGATTCGCACGTATCTTATACTACAACAAGTCTAGATACATACGAATCTAAAAAACCCATGTCACTTATTTTGGGATGGAGGGAGTATGTTTTTCTTGATTTTAAATTTTCTTATCTTCATCACCCATATGATGGAAACGATATGGTCATATTCAATTTTCTTGGTGCACATAGGTTAAGTCACACGGAGAGGGCATGTAATGTCCGATGCGTGTTGACGAAGTGGTTTACTAGCTAGAGTGAAGCCGGGTCGGGAAGACATTTGATTAGTTCTTGTATTTTTTTTTTTGAAATTTTACCCGATCTATTAGAAATCATCAACAGTAGTATAAACAGGTCTAAAAGTAATAAAAATTACAAATAGATCATTGGACCACCTAGCGGCGACTACAACCACTAGCACGAGTCGAAGGCGCGCCGTTGTCCTCGCCCCTCCATCACCGGAGCCGAGCAAAACTTGTCGTAGTATAGCTTGTTGTACTAGACAGACGGGAAGTCGTCGTGCTAAGTCCACAAAGGAGCAGCGCACTAGAGCAGCAACCATCGCCAAAGATGACAACCGTAGATCAGAAAAGACTAACCTGAAACATACCAATGAACACGAAAACTGATCTGATCCCAGGAGATCTGCCGGACAAACGACTCCACGCGCCCTCCGGCGACGCTAGATGCACCAGCGGAGCAAGGATAAAGCGGGAAGTAACTTATTCTAACTTTAGGACGTAGCCGTCGCCTCAACGTGCTGAAGAAGACATAAAAAAGCAGGCTAAACAAAAAACCTCCCGCCGACGAGAGGCCATGGTCCACCACCCCTCCAACGCCCTAGGACCACGGGAGACGGAGCAGACCGTCAATGTCGCTGAGAGGATAAAACCCTAGATGGGTTTTAGCTGTTCCTCGCAATGGCCTGCGGCGGTTGCACACTTACGTAGTTGACCAACTATACATTGATTAGTTCTTGTTTGATCTTCAAGTTCTCTTGTTGCAGTTTTCTTCTTCTTTTGGCCCCCTCTCCCCCAACGAGGTGAGCGACATAGACAATAGTTTGATCAATCAAAACTATTATTGTCGAATCCCCAATATTTAGCACAACCGTAGCAAAAGGATTAAAAATAGTGCAAATTAAGCATTTCCGGTCGTGTAGCCGTGGGAACGGGTACCCGCTAGATAGCGGTTCCGTGGGTTTAAAACAGAATACAAAGAAGAGAGAAAACAACACACCGATTCCTCATAGGCGTCCCTCTCATCCCCTTCCTCTGTCGCAGTCGTCTGGAGACCCTGGACCGGAATCCTAAACCGGAACGGATTCAGCCAGGAGCGGACAATAGATCTGGTAAGGACCGTCTTCGGAGTTGTCTCTCGATCGGCTAGGCTTTCAATTTTTCCAGCAGGAGCAGCTGATCGATTATCGATCTAGTAATGGAGCCCCTCGTCGCGGTCGCACGACGCGGCGACCGGGATTCCTCCCGCACCGAACCGGTCCGCGGGTGGTGGTGTAGAAACCAGACCTTCATACTGAGGCACCCGCATGAGCGGATCAGGCGAGCCGCAGCCGCCGCCGAGGCAGAGGGAGCCGCCCGTGGCAGCGAACCGGCTTCCAAGAGGGCCATGGTGGCCCTGCGCGTGCCGGCGGCGGGAGAGGTGCCGGAGCAGGACTGCGCGGTGTGCCTCCAGGACTTCACCGCCGGCGGCCGGAAGCTCAGGACGATGCCCTGCTCCCACTCCTTCCACCAGCGCTGCATCTTTGGCTGGCTCCTCGTCGACCGGCGCTGCCCGATGTGCCGCTTCGCGATGCCGTCCCGGACCAACGGCGAAGAGGAGGAGGGCGACGACGACGAGGTGGAGCGGGAGCTCGTGGCAGAGTAAGACGCTGCAGAGTTTGCAGGAATTATCTGTAGTGAACAATGTTTCGTGGAATGAGTGAACCAATGATCCGTCAGTTCAGAGATGATGATAGCGATAATTTTATGTACTTCGTCGAGCGAGTGAACCGATGATCCATCAAAATACTGATGACGATAATAGCGATGATTTTGAAATGTTCGGAATCGCTCTTCTCACTGTACACGAATACTCTATGACTGCTAGAAAAGAGTGAAGTACGGCGCGTACGCGCACAATAGTCTTAGTACGAAAAAAGAAAACAGAAAAAACACGCCCCATTAGCCACAAGCAACCCCACCACCACCCCCCTTGCCGCCGCCGGCGACGGAACTCCCATCCAAAGGGGATAAGGTCAGGGTTTATCCTCTACCTTCATCTGTAACAATATATAACATTCAAAAATAAAACAACACCCCTAGAGCAAAAAAGCAGTTAGCAGAGGGCGGCACGACAGAGCAAGCTAGGCTCAGCTTGTGCTTCTTGATTTGACAACACTATCCATCCCTATACCCCCCATTGAACTCCAGACATCTGTCCATAACAAAGGTTGCAGCCTAAGCACTTTTTTTTGCCATGACCCTTCAAAATACTTGATGAGTTAGTGCAAACCTCACCTTCCTCACACGATGACCAATGTCGTATGTGTCTCCGCTGATAAACAGTGTATAGTTAACATATTAACCTTAGTAGTTAGACATGTATCCGTACACGGCTTGTAACCCTTTGGGTATACCCCATATATATATATATATATATATATATATATATATATATATATATATATACACGCAGGCCCAATTGGAGGCTGTGCGACTCACCCTACCTTACACGTTTGTCTTTCCGTCTTTTATGGTATCAGAGCTACGGCGGCTCCTACCCTAGATCGACCGAGAGATCGAGATCGATTGCAGATTCCGCATCGCCATGACGACCTCGCCCTCCTCTGGATCTTCCGTGTCCTCCCCGCTCTCTTCAGGATCTTCGGCGTCTCTAAGCTCCGGCCTGTCCGTGGGCGTCGGCGTCACCATGACATCGGTGATCCCCTCGACGCCGATCAATCTACACAACCAGATCACGATCAAGCTCACCGCCGATAATTACTTATTCTGGCATACCCAGGTAGTTCCGATTCTTCGGAGCAACCTCCTTTTCGGATTTGTGGATGGATCTCTACCATGTCCTTCTGCTCAGATCGCGAACCCGGTGGTGACACAAGATGGCGTCCCTCCTCTCATTGCTAATCCTCAGTACATGGCATGGCACCAGCAGGACCAAGCAATTCTATCTGCCATTATTTGCTCTCTTACCGAGGGAACCATTGGCATGGTGATGAACATCACGTCCTCTAGGGATGCATGGGAGACACTTGAGGCAAGTTTTTCCTCCCAGTCTACTGCCCGCATGATGCATATCAAGGGCGCCCTCTCAAAAGTGAAGAAGCTTGACAAGTCGGCAACTGTCTTCTACAATAAGGTGAAGGCCATGTCTGATGAGCTCACTTCCATCGGACAGCCCCTGCGCCCTGACGAGTTCACCTCGTACCTGCTAGCTAGACTCGATAGCGATTATGACCCCTTGGTCGATCGCGTGTCTGCACGTGCTGTTAGTAACCCTGTGCCGGTGCGTGACGTTTATGCTCAGTTACTCAATGCTGAGCAGCGGATTGAGGCGCGACGCGCTGAACTGAATGCTGACGTGCACATGGCGCAGTATACATCCAGGTCGGGTGGTGGTGGTGGCCGCTCGTCGCCAGATTACCGCATGGATTCACGTGACCAGCGCACTCCTGGCAACAAACCGACATACAATAACAGCAAGCCGGTCTTCTTCAATCCATCTTCAGATCAGCGTGGCAGTGCTCCAGTTCAGCGTGGTCCATCTACTGGTGGTGCACGACCGATTTGCCAGTTCTGCAGTAAGGTTGGGCATGTCGTCTCTTGTTGTTTCAAGCGGTACCAGAAAAACTACCTTGGTGCTGGGAATGATGGCCGGCACATGGATAGGCAACTCGCTGCTCTCAACACCACCTACGGTGGTACTACTTCCTCATATCCAATTGATCCAAATTGGTATGCGGACACGGCAGCAACGGATCACTTCTCCAACGATTTGGACAAGCTCAATATGAGGGAACCATATCATGGCAACGATCAGATTCAAACAACCAATGGCGCAGGTATGCACATTACACATATTGGTCAATCTGTTCTTCCTACACGATCACATCCTTTACACCTCAAAAATATCCTACATGTTCCATCTATCACTCGTAATCTCCTTTCGGTTAAAAAATTTACTAGTGATAACAATGTCTTCTTTGAGTTTCACCCTTGGTATTTTCTTGTCAAGGATCGAGTCACGAGGACGTTCTGCTTAGAGGGGGATGTCGTGGAGGTCTTTACAATCTTGATGTCGCAGCAATCAAGCAAGCTTTCAGTGGTGTCAAGGTGTCGCGTGAGCAGTGGCATTCTCGCTTAGGTCATCCCGCCACCCAAATTGTCCAACATATTTTGCATCGTTTTGAGCTTCCATCAGTGTCAGTCAATAATGTTGTAGTTTGTGATGCCTGTCAGCAAGGCAAGAGTCATCAGTTACCTTTTTCACTTTCTACTCGTGTTACTACAACACCTCTTGAGATTATATACTCCGATGTATGGGGCCCTGCTCAGACTTCTGTTAGTGGACATCAATTTTATGTGAGTTTCGTTGATGCTTATAGTCGGTTTACATGACTTTACCTTCTTAAACACAAATCTGATGTATTCAAAATTCTCTTACAATTTCAACAACATGTTGAGCGTCTACTAAACAAGAAAATTCTGCATGTCCAAACCGACTGGGGTAGCGAGTACCATAGGTTGAACAAATTCTTTTCAGATATAGGCGTTTCTCATCGCGTTTCATGCCCCCATACACATCAACAAAATGGCACCGCTGAGCGTAAACATCGTCATATTATAGAAACTGGGATAACACTTTTAGCACATGCCTCGATTCCTTACCGATTCTGGAGTGATGCATTTTCAACCGCATGTTTTCTCATTAATCGACTTCCTAGTCGCGTCATCTCTATGCAAACTCCGCTTGAGCGTCTTCTTGGTGAAGTTCCTGATTATACCTTTTTTAAGGTTTCTGGTTGTGCGTGTTGGCCTCACCTCCGTCCATACAACAAACATAAACTTGAGTTTCGCTCCAAACAATGTGTTTTTCTTGGCTATAGTTCTCTCCACAAAGGCTACAAATGTCTACATATTCCTACAAATCGAGTGTATATTTCTCGAGACGTTGTGTTTGATGAAACAGTTTTTCCTTTTTCTCATACTTCGTCCAATTCCACACCACCATCTACAAATACAACTCCACTACTCTCTGACCAATTTGTTGATGTTGCGTATACTCCTGCTCTATTAGCTAATCATGGTGCAGGACAAGGTCGTGGCGTTCGTTTGGGGATTCTTGATGATACTACTAGTGTTCATGCACCTGTGTCTACCCGTGCACATGATGATCTAGCTGATGTTGACCACACACTCTTGCATGGCGTTGTAGACCTGCATGCACCCGGGGCTGTGGATAGCTCGTCCATATCTACTCCGCCGGCACACACCAGACCTACTACTCCGACGCAGTCCAGCCCAGCTTCGTCCGATGGGCCGATTCAACAGGATGCACCGTCACCTGGTTCTGCTACCTCTACTACAGACGCTGCATCGCATCAGATAGTTGCATTGCCTCCACGCCCAGGCATCACTACACGACTTCAATGTGGTATTCGTCATCCGAAAAAGCGTACGGATGGTACCGTTGTTTGGCAAACTGTTCGTACTGCTCATGCTCTTGATATCCTTTGTTCTGAACCACGCAACCACAAAGAAGCAATGACCAGTCCACATTGGCGTGCCGCGATGGAGGTTGAATTCTCTGCTCTTCAGGTCAACAAGACATGGCACTTGGTTCCTCCTTTAACTGGTGTGAATATTATTGATTGCAAATGGGTGTTTAAGGTTAAGAAGAAACCTGATGGATCCGTTGAGAGATACAAGGCTCGTCTTGTTGCCAAGGGATTCAAACAGAGATATGGACTCGATTATGAGGATACATTCAGTCCTGTTGTTAAATCGACGACCATCCGTCTTCTTTTGTCTATGGCTATAACTGAAGGCTGGCATCTCCGTCAGTTAGACATACAAAATGCGTTTTTGCATGGGGTTCTTGAGGAAGAAGTTTTTATGCGTCAGCCTCCTGGGTTTGAAGATAGTGATAATCCAGGATATTTATGTCGTCTCGATAAAGCTCTATATGGTCTGAAGCAGGCTCCTCGTGCTTGGCATGCACGCCTCAGTTCTGTTCTTACCAGTATTGGTTTTACCGTATCTACAGCTGATACATCTCTCTTCATATTGCGGCGTTTTGATGTTACTATTTTTCTGCTGGTTTATGTCGATGACATTATTGTTGTCAGTTCTGCAGTCTCTGCATCGGATCACCTCATTCATCAGCTTCGAGATTCTTTTGCTCTCAAGGACCTTGGACCTCTACACTACTTTCTTGGTATTGAAGTGCAAAGATCAGCTGGTGGTCTTCTTATGAGCCAACGCAAGTATGCGTCTGAGCTTCTAAGGCGTGCTGGACTACTACAGAGTACACCTCTTACCACTTCTATGGCTTCTTCAGATAGACTTTCTGCTACAGATGGTATTTTACTGTCTACTGAGGACTCTATACGGTACCACAGTGTTGTTGGAGGTTTGCAGTACCTAACAATGACACGTCTAGATCTATCTTTTGCTGTTAATAAAGTTTGTCAGTACCTTCAGACTCCTTGTTGTACTCACTGGACGGCGGTCAAGCGCATCCTACGCTATGTCAAGGCCACTTTGACCCATGGGTTGCTACTACGGCCTGCTACCACATCCCCTGATCTACTGTTTGCATTCTCTGATGCGGACTGGACTGGGAGCTCTGATGACCGGCGATCCACGGGGGGTTATGCCATATTTTATGGTGGTAATCTAGTTTCTTGGAGTGCTAGAAAACATGCTACAGTATCTCGTTCCAGTACAGAATCTGAATACAAGGCACTTGCAAATGCTACTGCTGAGCTTATTTGGGTACAAGCGCTTCTTGGTCAACTTGGAGTATCTCAGAATCGAACCCCTATTTTATGGTGTGACAATATTGGAGCAACATACCTTTCATCGAATCCGGTTTTTCATGCTCGTACCAAGCATATAGAGGTGGATTTTCACTTTGTTCGTGAAAGGGTTGCTGAGAAGCTACTGCAAATACGATTCATATCGTCTAAGGATCAGATAGCTGATATATTCACCAAGCCATTACCACTTCCGTTGTTTGAAGCATGTAGACGCAATCTCAATCTTCATAGACACGTTGAGATTGAGGGAGGGTGATAAACAGTGTATAGTTAACATATTAACCTTAGTAGTTAGACATGTATCCGTACACGACTTGTAACCCTTTGGGTATACCCCATATATATATATATATATATATATATATATATATATATATATATATATATATATATATATATATATATATATACACGCAGGCCCAATTGAAGGCTGTGCGACTCACCCTACCTTACACGTTTGTCTTTCCGTCTTTTATCCACTCAATCTATTCCATTTCATATGATCATTTTGTAGATTTTTCATCAAATTGACGACCAAAATATATTAGTTGGAGCTTTGATTTCATATAAAACTTGAGCATTCCTATTCATTCTTAGTGCAATAACAGGGTTAACATCATGGGAAGCGATTATGGCGATTTAATAACATAATGTCCATATTAGTGATTTTCTCTAGGAAAATGACGAGTCTATCGTTTCTCAGTATGTGGTACTCGTATATTTTTTGACATGAGTATGTGGTATATTTTCGTAACGTGATTTATGTCTGTGCTGCCATTTATTCATATCCAATATGCTCTAAAGATATAGCTCTAAGCTTTTCAGTCTGCACTAAATCAGACATAGTAGTTATGCTATGTTACCTTCCACCATGATTTTGCCAAGTTTGGCTGAATCAGATAGAATGGGTAGTGGGTTTTATGTTATGTCTTAATCCTTTGAATGTTGTGCAGCTAACAATGGAAAATCATTTTCGATGGTGTCCGACATTCAGAAATCTTATAAACCGGATTCTTTATACTTGGTGTGTCCATGCGGACTTCTATGCACTCATGGTCTCAGGGGCGGAGCTCCCGGTAGGGAAAGGTAGGGCAGCCGCTCTACCTTGATTTTTGGTTAAAACTTTTAGATGCACATGTTTCTTCTAAACAGTTTGAGTGGTTATACGTCGAAAACGGACTCCGTATAAAAAAATTATGATTGTTTTAGTGAACACTGCTCAAAACTGTTTTTGAACCGAAAACAGAGACTAGATCTTGTCTAGTTGAAAATCAACGTTTTCTCTTTGCAATATCTAAAACTAAACCTGGCAAAGCTCTACTATAAACAATATCCTAAGTGGGGTATTTAAGTTAGGGTATGATCAAAACCAACTTTTGCTATGCGACAGATTATGTTCTATGGTTCTATTTTGGATTTGTGTATTTTATTGATCTAAAATTATAATTGCAAAGTCAATATATTTTGTTAAGGATATGTGAACATGTTTGCTCATTGAATATAATGCGGTTTAGAGTCCCAATTGGAAGATGTCAATTTGCAGTGTCTAGACAAGAAGTCAATATTGATAATTTTTACACTATGGTCACCTTCTATGTTACTATATACCGCCAATTTTTACCATCACTTTAATGAGATATCTCAGAGTTGTCTCAGAAATTCTATTGTCTTCACTCAAGAGACTCACGTGAATAAGATTGCTAGTCTTAGAGACATTTATCATGGATCTTATTATGAAAATGAGCATATACAAGTTAAGATTTATCTATTCATCACTCTTACACATAGAAATTAATTAATTAATTAAACTATCTACTAATTTACGTTGTGGTAGGTTCGTCGCACCTGGAAAATCTGTCTGCCGACTTTTGGACAAAATTGCCCCTGGCAGTTCAGCAATATTACACCCCTTGCCACCGGCGAGTGAAACGACCCCAGAATATTTTCCTACGCCGGTCTTTGCCCGGTCGTTTCCTACGGGCCCCGTTCACTGCCTAGGTTCAGTGTCCATTCACCAGTCCAGCGTCGCCGCCTATTCCGTAGATTCCTGCAGGGCTGCGGGCCTGCGTACGGCACGGATGAGCTTCAGGCAGCGGCACAGCGTGACACGCAGAGGGGCGAGGCTGGCCGCGGGATCGTGGTCGAGCGGCGAAGCCGTGCCGGCGGGTCGAGGATGAAGCAGGGTCGGCGGGGCATGTGACAGGTGGAGGCGGCTGCGCCTACGTGGTCAAGCGGGAGGGACGGACCTCCCTGTGCTACTGCTGTCCCACAAGCGACGCGCCTGGCTGGGTTAAATCGGAGGATGGATCCAAAGAGGAGAGGAGGGGCCTCCTCCATGGCTGGGTTAAATCGGAGGAGTGGCCGACGCGCCTGGCTATGCAGAGGAGGGAGATGCACAACTCGATGATGAGGGTTGTGGCGCTCATTGGTGAGGGCGAGGGAGCTGGGATGCACTGTCGGTGGAGACCAACGGGAGGAGAGGGGCAGTGTGATGGGGATTGGGGCTGAATAGAGGGACGTTGAGAGATGCAGAACAGTTATGGTGATAGACTGGGGCTGCTACTGCGTTTTGGTTGTGAGCTGCCTCTTCCACAACGCCTACCTGCGCCGCCCCTGACGTCGACCCGCTACCCAGCGTGCCCCCGCTCGCCGCAGACTACCACGCCATCCAGCACCGAGAGCTCTCCCTCCACCGAACGTCCCCGCCTCGCCATATTCCCCGCAAACGGTGAGCGTGGCCTCACCCGTGCGACCCCGCCTCCCTCCGTCCTCCTCTGGCCAGCTCAAATTCTCATGGGTGGTGCCCCTACTGGCCGCGTGGCTCTATGCTGCATACACGCCTAGCGCTCTAGAAGCGGCGGTACCGGGACGAGGCACGCCCTCGTCGCGGATTTGGTGGGATCCCGATTTGGTCGAGGGGGAGAAGAGGAGGAAGGAGGGGCGCCGTGCTGCACAACGCCGGCGCCGCGTCAGCCTCCTGCTGTTGTGCTTGTATTCAGGACCTGTAGGTTTGCTGCTGCTGCCATGTTCGCTCTTCACCGGGTCCCGATTCTCCGTTCTTGCACGTGTGCGGCTGCCCTAATCAACAATTAGCGTTTGTTGCCCCAGTTCTCTGCAGGTTCCTCACGCCGGCAGTGCTGTGTTTTCAGTGTTACAGAGAGAGAGATTTGAGTTGATTGAGAGAGGCTAGAGGAACTATAATCCGCCATGGTTGCCAGTCGCCCACTTCCACACGAGGTAGCCTCCGAGGAACGAGCTTCCCACTGACACATGGAATTCAGTCGAGCCTTCAGTTGTGCGGCTCAAAGACTGTTTATTCAAAAATTTGTTAGAGTATAGTTGTGTATTGTAGTTTCCCCATATGTTAGGGGGCTTTCTGTATATTTTCACATGTACATGTACTATATATTCTGGCCTTTGGCCCTCTGGTAATACAAGAGATCTATTACCCTAACATGGTATCAGAGCCGTAAGGCCTTTTAGCCAAGTCGCCGCCATCACCGTCGCCACCACCGTCGCCCGCACCCGCCACCGCCTCATTCGGCCCTTCCCGCCGCCCGTCTGCCAGCCGACCCTTGTCGTCGCCGCCTCCTCCCTCATCCGCCTTGCCGCCCGACCTCGCCGCCTGTTGCGTCGCCCGGACCCGCCACCGGCCGCCGTCGCCCGGAACCGCCGGCGGCCACCGCCGCCCCGTCTTCTTCCTCGCCGCCCGGATCCGCCGCCCCCCGGTCCGCCCCCCGGGCGCCGCCCCCCAGCCGCCGCCCTCCAGATCCGTCTGGTCTGATCTCGTTCGGCTTAAAAAAATGTCTTCCTCGTCGGGCTATGTTGCGATTCCTCGCTGCCCGGTGATTTTTGATGGCGAGAATTATCCTGATTTCGCTGCCTTCATGTGCGTCCATATGCGCGGTCTTCGCCTTTGGGGTGTGCTTTCCGGTGAGGTCTCCTGTCCATCGCGCCCCGTTGTGCCTCATGTGCCTCTTGCACCGACGCCCGTTGTCCTTGCCCCCGATGCTACTCAGCGGTCAAGGATGCGGCCAATCTTGATGATTCGCTCGGGCTGATTATGAGCGCCGTGTCAGCGCATTCTATCGCTACTACGACCTACCGGCTGGATCCGCTGAATACACTCGGTGGATTGATGAGGATGCTCGTCTTCGCTGTTCTCACTTCGGTGTTACGCCTCGATGTCGCTGAGTTCATGAGCCTTCCCACCGCCGCTCGCTGGGCTTTTCTTCGTCGGCGCTATCAGCCATCTGGAGATGCTCTTTATCCGTCTGCGTGGTTCGTCAGAGCATGAGCTTAAGCTGTGGTGATTCTACTATTGATGATTTCTATACTCGTAGTCTGCTATTTGGCGTCGCCTTGACTCTCTTAAATGCGGTGTGTAACACCTTTCCTGTTGTCCGATTGTGCACGCGGATCTGGAGTTTCAGTAGCGTCTTTGAGTTCTTGTCACGGCTCCAAGGAGTTTGATCCACGCCGTGCCACTGCTTGCCCGTGGTCGTGTTCCGCTCTTTGAGGTCTTGGCTGAGCTTCGTCCGAGGAGACTCGCTCGTGTGCCGGCCTTCTTGAGGTTCCTTGTTCTTGCTGCTCGTGGTCCCCGTGTCGCTGGCTTCCGCGGTCTCTCGCGCCACGTTACTCTCTCGATCCACCGACCAGTGGTCGAGTCACTCTCAGCAGCCTCGTGGTTCTCGTCCTCCTCATGCTCACCGTGGCAAGCCTGGCCACGATATCTCCGGTTCTGGACGAGGGATCCACGCTTACGTCAGCGATATCTTGCCTGCCGCCACCGGTTTTCAGGATCTTCTGCTGTTGCCTCGGACCTCCCATCGGTGCTTACGGACCTCCCATCGGTGCTTCTAGACCTCCGCTAGTGCTCGTCTCGATCAGGATATTATTCGTGGTCTTCGTAGTCCGCTTGCTGCCATGTGCTCCTCCTCGTCGGCATCGTTGGTTCTGTGCCTAGTTCTTACGGCACCACGCGACCATCATCTTCTACCACGGTCACGTCATCCCCATGGTATCCGGATTCGGAGCTTCTTTTCATATGACTTCTGCGTCTTCTATTCTTTCGCTCTTCGGCTCCTTATTTCTCTTGTCCGTGTTATTACGGTGATGGTACCTCTCTTCCTGCTTTCCAATGAGGCACCATCTCTATTTCCTCCTTCTCTGCTCCTGATGTTTCTCATGTTCCCAGCCTTAAGATGAACCTTTTCTCCGCTAGTCACTTCTGATTCGGTTGTCGTGTCATTCTTGATGCTGATTCTTGTGATGTTCAGACCGTCACATGTGCTCGTTGAGCTGGCCTCGCAGCATTGAGTCTCCGGCTCGAGTTAGATCGCTTCGCGTTCCTTCACCGACACTTCTTACATCACTTCTCCTGCGGTTCTCGCTCACATCGCCTGCTTTCAGCAGTGGCATCATCGGCTGGGTCATCTTTGTGGCTCCCGTTTATCATCCTTAGTTCATCGTGATCTTCTAGGGTGTGTCTCAGGAGATGTGTCGTTGTTACATTCGTGTCAGGGTTGTAGGTTAGGTAAACAGATTCAGCTTCCCTATCCTACTAGTGTGTCTGTATCTCAGCGACCTTTTGATTTAGTCCATTCAGATGTGTGGGGTCCTGCTCCCTTTGCTTCGAAAGGGGGCCACCGATACTATATTTTGTTTATTGATGATTTTTCACGGTACACCTGGTTATTTTTTATGCGCTCTCGCAGCGAGGTGCTTGCTATTTATCAGCGTTTTGCGGCCATGGTTCGTACTCGATTCCACGCCTATTCGTGTTTTTCGCTGATTCTGCAGAGAGTATATCTCCAAAGACTGCGTGACATCCTTGGCCGAGCAGGGCACCCTTGCTCAGTTCTCGTGTCCCGCCCATGCTCAAAATGGTGTCGCGGCGTAAGCATCGTCATATTCTTGAGACTACCCGCTATGATGATTGCTTCCTCTTCCGCAAGATTGGGCTGAGGTCGCCGCTACGACTTACCTCATTAATATCCAGCCTTCACTGCTCTTGTGGTGGCATTCCTCTCGGCGTCTCTCCGCTCTGCCTAGACTACTCGACTCTTCGTTTATTTGGTTGTGTTTGCTATGTCCTTCTCCCTCCTCGTGAACGCACCAAACTAACCGCTCAGTCTGTTGAGTGTGTTTTTCTTGGCTATAGTGATGAGCATAAGGGCTATCGCTGTTGGGACCCTGTTGGTCATCGTATGCGCATCTCTCGTGATGTCACGTTCGATGAGACGCGTCCTTTCTATCCTCGCCCCACCTCTGGTACTTACCCAACGGATGATCTCTCCTTTCCTCTTTTTCCTGATACACCTTCCGCTGTCCCTTCTCTTCCACCTCCTCCACCTCCTTCTGCTGTGCCTCCTTCTTCTTTGGCGACCTCCTCTCCTCCGTCTAGTTCTCCTAGTTCTCCTCGGTCTCCGGCTTCGGATCCTTCCTCCGCAACTCCTTCTTCCTCCTCTTCTGATGAGTCATCTTCTGTGGATGAGCTTTCTTCCTCACGGTCGGTTCGTCAGCGTCGTGCTCCAGAACGTTACTCCCCTAGTCAGTATGGTCTCTCTGTAGTCTCCGAGCCGACTCCTTATCGGGATGCCGCATGTCATCCTGAATGGCAGCTTGCCATGGCTGAGGAGATCGCCACGCTTGAGCGCACTGGCACCTGGGATCTTGTCTCTCCTCCTTCCGGTGTTCGTCCTATCACGTGTAAGTGGGTCTATAAAATTAAAACCCGCTCTGATGGATCTCTTGAGCGCTATAAAGCGCGTCTTCTGGCTCGTGGTTTTCAGCAGGAACATGGTCGTGACTATGATGAGACCTTTGCACCTGTGGCTCATATGACCACTTGCATTTTTCTTCTGTTGCTTACATTCGACGCTGGTGCGTGTCCCGGCTTGATGTTCGAATGCTTTTCTTAATGGCAAGTTGAGTGAGGAGGTTTACATGCAGCCTCCTCCGGTATTCTGTTCCCGATGGATGGTTTGTCGTCTTCGACGTTCCTTTATGGCCTAAAACAGGCCCTCGGTACTGGTTTGAGCGCTTTGCCTCTGTGGTGACTGCTGCTGGTTTCTCTCCTAGTTCTCATGATCCAGCGCTTTTTGTTCACACTTCACCTCGTGGACGCACTCTTCTCCTTCTCTATGTTGATGATATGATCATTACTGGTGATGATCCTGAGTATATTGCCTTTGTTAAGGCTCGTCTTCGTGATCAGTTTTTTATGACTGATCTTGGTCCTCTTCGCTACTTTCTTGGGATTGAGGTTTCCTCCACTTCTGATGGGTTTTCTATCTCTCAGGAAAAGTATATTCAGGATCTTTTTGCTCGGGCTGCTCTTGCGGATGAGCGCACAATTGAGACTCCTATGGAGCTTCATGTTAAGCTTCGTCCGACGGATGGTGATCCTCTTCCCGATCCCAGTCGTTATCGCCATCTTGTTGGGAGTCTTGTTTATCTTGCTGTCACCCGTCCTGATATCTCTTATCCTGTTCATATTCTGAGTCAGTTTGTCTCAGCTCCTACCACTGTTCACTACGGTCATCTCTTCCGTGTCCTTCGTTATCTTCGTGACACGATTACTCGTCGTCTTTTCTTCCCTCGTTCTAGCTCTCTCCAGCTCCAGTGCTACTCGGATGCTACGTGGGCGAATGATCCTACGGATCATCGTTCACTTTCGCCATCGTGTGTTTCTTGGTGGTTCGCTTGTTGCTTGGAAGACGAAGAAACAGGTAGCGGTTTCCCGTTCGAGTGTTGAGGCTGAGTTGCGGGCTATGGCTTCGGTGACTGCTGAGGTGACCTGGTTACGGTGGTTACTTGCAGATTTTGGGGTCTCTGTTACGACACCCACTCCACTTTTGTCAGACAGTACAGGTGCTATCAGTATTGCACGTGATCTGGTCAAGCATGAGCTGACCAAGCATATTGGTGTTGATGCTTTTTATACACGTGCTCAGGTGCAGGATCAGGTTGTTGCGCTCCATTATGTGCCTTCAGACTTGCAGTTGGCAGATTTCTTTACAAAGGCACAAACCCGCGCTCAGCATGATTTCTTACTCTCCAAACTCAGTGTTGTGGATCCACCATGAGTTTGAGGGGGGGGGTGCTAGAGTATAGTTGTGTATTGTAGTTTCCCATATGTTAGGGGGCTTTCTGTATATTTGCACATGTACATGTACTATATATTCTGGCCTTTGGCCCTCTGGTAATACAAGAGATCTATTACCCTAACAAAATTAAGCTGCTGAGAACAAATATTAGCAAGTTGGGAAGCACGTTGCAGTGCAGCCACCAACAAGTTTATTCTTGACTAAAAGGCCTTAATGGATTGGGTAGAGGAGAAAATGCACTTTTCCAAAATTGATTTCTCAGTCCGTACCATGCCGAATAAAAAAGTTCAGAGTTTGAATTCATACAAGTTCACTAACATGAGATACTTTTCCTTGTCAAAGACCCTTACTACACTGATGAAGGCATAATCAGCGTTGCGCACAACTGTGACAAAAACAAACAGCTCAAGCTACCAGATTTGGGATCGCAGGCTAATGGCCGTTCCACGAGGATGTCCAGACCTTCAGGATCTTGTCTTCATAGGGGACAACCACACTGTGCAGAGCATCTGGATGTTTGGTGAGCACTACCGCATCTTGGAGTGTCTAGCACTTTGTGGACGTGAGACTGAAACTGCTGTATAAGAGATTGTGCAGCTTACAAAGCTACCTGGACATATGGTGGCCATGGACCTTCCTACTAAAGCACAATCAGCTGACCATGTAAATAATATGATGATGAGCGTCATGTTTGGTAACCCTCCACCAATGTGATGTGGGATATAAATGGATAAACCAGGTCGATGCCGGAAGTTGTGCTGCCATACCAGGTATTCTATCTTTACAATCTGTTGTGCAGTTCTGCTTGTGCTCCCAGTTTAGTTTCATGTCTTCGAAAATAAGCACGAAGGAGTTCAGGACTTCAGCTCATGTAATTCCTCAGTCGTCCAGATGCTCGATCATCCTGTACTGGAGGCCAAGACGAGGATGAAGCCCAGATAGGTGAGGTGGTAATCCCGACCTATTCATTGCTTTATTGCCTACACATTTTCCTATTGCATGTTTGTTTGTTTGCAGTAGATGATTTAGAATTTAAGATATGTAAATTTTGTTTGCGGCTGGAGCTCATGGTGCCCTCACTGATGTTGACCTGTAGTTGCTAGACATGGAAAAGGAATGCCACAGACTGCACATGTCCAATGCAAATGCCATGCATATCATCTTTCTGGAACAAAGAATAATTCTTTGTTATACTAGAGCGCACGAGGAGAGGCCTATCAAAGTCCCAGTAGCATCAGGACATGGTAATGAAGAGGACGAGTCATGCTCCCTGCTACTGGACGACAAGGTATTCATTTTTCCGAGTGCAAAGCCCGCGCTTCCATCCCTCTGCTCTTACAGGATGCAATGTATTTGTGAGTGTTTGCGTACTCTTGCTTTACTCATATTGCATCAGCTCAATCATTTTACAAGTATGTAGTTCCTTTTATGCAAGTGGATCAATATCCACGTCTAATTTGGAGAGTGCGATATTGTGGCAGGAGAATTAGTTGATACTGGCAGCACTTCCTAGCGCTGGGAGCATCTCTCGCACCTGCTTAGCCAAAGAGGTCATCGCCTTCTCAGTCTCAGGCCAAGATTTTCCGCTTCATTCTTCTTTTTAGTTTTTGGTGAGGATCAAAAGAGACGAGAGGAGGCCAGCGTTGACTTTCCTCTTCAGTTTTGTAACGGAGCTACTACGTCATCTATCTTATCTGAGTTTTATAAGCATGGAGCGTAGTTTTATCATTGCAACTTTTGGTGGTTGATTTTCTTTTGCTTTCTAGCTTTTCACTTGTTCATGTGTTGCTATCGATTATCTCTGGGTTGTTATTACTTAATACATTGAGAACAGGTACTGGTCGTGGAAACTGATTGTTGAACAAGAAGTCATGGTTAATTTAGCCTCATGATATCTTGTCATGGCACGTAGTTTATATTTTTTCTAACTGGTCAGTCATTTTATTATACTGAATTAATGGTTAAAAATTCTAGGAATTTTGTAGTTTAATCTAAAAAAATAGGTTTCTGACTTTTGGTGTTCACGTGTTGTTTGATTTGTTGCTTTCAGTGATGTTTGAAACTGATTGTTCAGCTACTAGACAATTTGAATTTTAGAAATGTTTAACCGAGCCCTGTTAATGTCTATTGATGCTGGTTCGAAAGTGTGAAGAGTCGATAGGTGTTTTGACCTTGCCTGCATAGTCTTCTTTTAGTCCATGAGCACTGCGTTGGCATCAGCCGACAAGCAGGGCTGCAGGGCCTTTTTCAAGGAGCGTTGTTCCTTGACATCTCTTGTTCCTTCTTGCCTGTAGTTGTGAATGCAAGCCTGAAAATATTTGAAGCTCTGCCAGCATAAGACAAAGAAGAAGCTAATATGCTCCATCATATATTGTTTGGAAGCCCTACACATTTCATTTGTCGATCCACATTGTTGCTTCTTCTTTGTACATATTCGAGCATGTTCATTTGCTTTTTCTTTTTCTTTTTTGGTATCAGAATGAGTTTAGCTATGCACCTTACACAGCTGCAGGTAGCATGATTTGGGTTTAAAATGTCTTGGTGTACACTTGCGGTGGCCTTTCAGAGAGACTCCATTTCAGAGTATATATTTAGATTTACTATGTAAGTATGATATTGATTTATGCAAAGTACTTTTTTTTAAATATCGCGAAAATGAGCCGTAGCAACGCACGGGCATTCAGCTAGTATTTTATAGATTATCTTGGCATTTAAAAGGATATAACGTGTCAGTTGGTTTATCGCCTCATTAAGCTGATTTGTTTTACTAGTGACAACGACAACTATTGAAAATGTTTTCTTAGCAATAAATATGATCAAGACCGAGTTGATCAATGAGATATCGCGATGGCTTCTTGATGACTTTATGGTGTGCTACATTGTCTAAAGGATGTACAGAAGATTTTTAAAAAAGAAGTAGAGTTTTGCCATTTTTTAGGACTTTCATTAAAACTTCATCGTCGATATATTTTTAGGTTATATAAATATATTAAAATATGTTTTGTTTTTATCGTACTACTAAGTGATTGTGTTAGAATCATATATATGTATAGCATTAATGTCTCCGCACAATTTTGTCTTCGTATCATTTTTAGATTCATCCTACCTCGGATATTTTCGTCCTTCGTCACTGCATGGTCTTCCTTCGGAACTCGCCCAGTCTGAAGAAGCTAAAACTAAAACTAGAAAAGGTATATGGTCTTCGCTGCATTGTGGATCCTTGTGTTAATGTTGATGCATGTACCGTAAAGATAAAACCTGCTGTAATTTTCTTGCTAGGGAGTGTATTTGCAATCATTGATGAGCTGGAAGACAGATCATTTACATGTGAACAGCTTGAGATTGTTGAAATAATATGTTTTTTTTTGAGACAGGTGAGCTACTAGCCTACTACCCAGGGTGACTCAATTTTGCGTGAGGGGCATACGATCTTATCAGATGCGTATCACTGTATCAGTCGCAGGCAAACATGTTCAGTTCACACAAAACATACTTTAAGTACTGTACTAAAAGATAGTTTTGCTTGGTGGATGATACTTAAAAATAGTCATTTGCTAGCGTACGTGCAGTTCTACACTTCTACACTCCCTCCGTATAACTGACTTGAGTTTATCTAGATTCGAACGACTACTTCTGGACGGGACGGAGGGAGCTCCGATGTACCCAACGCATTATCTGGCTACTCAAATAGTCGTTAAAAAGCCCGAAGCCCGCACAGCTCATCGCGGTACTTCTCCGTGTTGGTGCCAAGCTTCTGCTTCAACGTCCCGAAAGCCAGAAGCGTCAGCATGCTACATCTGCCCGCAGGCTTCCACCTTGAGTCCCCTTCACCGGGCAGCACGACGACGAGCAGCTTCGCGACGTGAACCAGCGCACCAACGCAGCTCCTGTCGTGCTCCCTCGCCAGCCGCTTCACGTCGTACACAGAAGCTTGCGCACCATCCTCATAAAGGCGCCGACGCCGTCTGGCAGCTCCTGTCCGAAGATCATGCTCACAAAGTAGGCGACGTGGTAGGCACCGGCGAACGCCGCCCACGATGCCCGGGCTCTGAACAGGCCTGAGTCTCGCAGCATCCAGTGGAGCCTGAACCCGTCGATGCCGCCCCAGCGAAGCCTGTTTGAAATCGACGCCGCAGCAGGCGAGGCAGGCGATGGACCTAGGGTCTCTCGCTTCATAGGGTGAGGCGATGTTGAACCCGCGCAGGTTGAACTCCCACGCGAAGCACCGGCCGTCGTCGGTGCGGATGGCGATGCCCACCTGGAGCGGCTTGAGCAGGGCGACGTTGGCCCGGATGACCTGGTACCGCTCCTCGGCTGTGAGTTCGTAGTGTTTCCGGCCGTCGCCGCGGACCACGCAGCCAGGGTACTGGACGTTTAGGGCGACGTGCGTTGCGTGTGGAGTTAGTAGGCAGAAGATCTCCGATTCGGCGACCAAGTTGTAGGCCCACACCTGGACGTCGAGTTCGTGCGGTACTAGTATCCGGATCGAACAAGATCAACCTGCCAATGAATTTATTTCTCAAGTTTGTATACCAAGTAAAAAGATGTTTTGTGATCAATCTAATGGCCTATATTAGACACATGATAGCGTCATCCTTTATAAGGATGATCAAGACTAGTAGTCCATCAGTCAAAACAAGTTGTTCATGTAACAGTAGAAGATCCAACCAACACTGTAGCTCTGGCTTCTTCCGGCGGAACCCCTGTTTCATCAAAGTGGCTAGAAAATGGGCTAATTAACGTACAGAAAAAAAGGCTAGAAAACTGAAAAGACGAACATATGTTAGACATAGAAGAGGGTCTATCAATATGCCCGATCTCGTAAGATTTATTTCCGATTGCCGGCATCACGTAAACTGTAAAAGAGACTTTCCGGGTTGGGAAGGATGGCGCCATTGTGTGAGCGGAATCCCCTCGACCTGCCGATTCTTCTCTTCACCTCTCCGGTCGACCAATGACGTGTACCTGACGTATTCCTGTCCGGGTAGGATTAGTGCTGATGTCTTAGTCGGATTGCATCAGGTCATAGCTTTATACTACTCCGTACTGTATATATATAGCATATGTAAGTATGTAACATCCCCTTGTAATCCCTATAGCTTGTACGTGTGCGTCTTGGCACCGGAGTTGAAGAGCGAGGGAAGCTTTGCTACGTTTGCGTATTGCCGGAGTCGGGACCAAAGCCAGCAATCAAGCGATCGACCGCGCAACTTTAGCCAATGGAGTCAGTGGCACAAGGAGGAGATCACGTCGGACGCGGCGCCGGTGATGTGGTGACGACGGGGGCGAGGAGGAGGAGGCGCACCGAGGACGAGGAGCGCGAGCGGGCGCTGGAGTGGGCGCGCTGGGAAGCG
Source organism: Avena insularis (assembly GCA_023614405.1). Classification (NCBI taxonomy): domain Eukaryota; kingdom Viridiplantae; phylum Streptophyta; class Magnoliopsida; order Poales; family Poaceae; genus Avena; species Avena insularis. The sequence continues at coordinate 355,985,883 of CM042692.1, read as the reverse complement.
GAGCAACAGGAATGGCAGGAGCGGAACGCCGAGGACGAGGAGCAAGAAAGATGGGACCCGGAGATGGTGACCCTTCCCTTGGCCAAGGCGGGCGAGACGAGAGAAGGCGAGTGCCCCATCTGCCTCGAGGACTTCCTGCCCGGCGGCCGCGAGATCAGGACGATGCCCTGCTCCCACTCCTTCCACCACCGATGCATCTTCGACTGGCTCGTCATCGACCGACGATGCACGATCTGTCGCTTCGTCATGCCCTCCCAGAAGCGACGTCTCCTGGAACAAGAGGAAGAGGAACACGGTCGGCAAGAAACTGCTGCGGCCGCGGCCGGAGATGCTGATGACCCCATCGATTGGGTCTTCATATTTGATCCTTTAGGTAACAACAGAATGGATCCAGATCTCTTTGTTTAGGGTTTCTACTTCTTTCTTTCTAGAGCGTCGTCAAGCTCTCACCTTGTAACTTGTAAGTACTACCTTTGATCTGTCCCTTCAAAATAAATAAATGTGTTAGAGCATCTCCACTCGTTTGCCGTTTTCGAACCGAAATTCAGAGGTAAATAGCGCCGAACGGAGTAAGTTTTTGGCCTGGGAACGGCCAGTTTTCTAATTGCGTTCCAAGGCCGAGTTTCTGGGTTTGGACAAAATTTAACAATACTCGGTAAACTTTGGGCGAATATAGCGGATTTCATTAATAGATGGCCAATTCATACATATTACGTCGAATTCGGGCGGACACCCGAATTCTGACTTCATTTAGGCTAAAAAAAACTAAAAAAGGCCGAAGCGTCTGCCAGGCGCACTCCACCAGCGGTGGCGGCCCGCCACGTTGTTGCGCTTCGGCGGCGAGCCTGGAGGTCCTTGGTGGACGGCGAGTTCGGCGAGCTGCTCGGGCGAAGAATCGTTCTGCACAAGGTTGCTGTGGTTCGGCGAAGCTCGGATCCGCATCCCGCTATGGCGGCCTGGATCGCTTCGACCATTTCGTCGCCTTCGGGGACCGGCGGTACCGGCACGCTGCCGGCGCTGAGCTTCCACCTGCGCGGGCAGCAGATGTCCGGCGATGCCATGTAGCCGGTGCCGTGGAGCATCCGCGCCTCCCAAGGCTGGAGCATCTGCCGGCCGAAGCCGCCGCTCTCCGCCATCATCTTCGCCGAGTGCTCCTTTTCCCCGGAGTTCGCGGTGGAGTGGGGTGGGCGGGGGTAGTGTGTTGTGAGCCGCCGATGGAGCCATGTTTATAGGGCGAGACGAGCGGCGAAGGCTGGAGGGGTGTAACGGCGTGGCGGGAAAAAGGAAAAGGCGGGAAGCCGAGGCGGCTGTGGCGCGCCATTACGGCGACGCGTGATCGACGAGACGGACAGTTATTGCCCGGCGGTCCATCATGGTAACCGAGACGGAAGGATGATGACGATCGGCCTCCAGTTGCTGACTGGGCGGGCCCACGCGCCGAGATCTTTTTTCCTGCCAAATTCGCTTCGTCCGGCGTTCTCAACGTGTTATCGTCGCCTCGGAAACGGCTTGTGATCTCCGGATGTATTTTGGGCCAAATCTGGACGAAAACGGCGTCCTAGGAACGCGACTGGGCCAATTTTCGGTGTCCGGACGAAAATAGACCCTAGGAACGGCCTGCTGCGAACCCGAGTGGAGATGCTCTTAGCAGCCAAGTCTCAATTCACTCGAAGCATCTCCACTCCCCCCAACCCCGACCCCACCCCACCCACACACACACGTACTATGGGTATCCGGCGTAGCGGTCTCGAGGGTATCCGGCGCAGCTCTTTTATTGGCTTGTACGGGGCGCACCGGCGCGATAGTGGTTACGGGGAGGCGATTTCAAACAACAAATGAATCAAATCAAACATAAATTCACCAAAATGATTTAACAAATTCAGCAAACAAATAATTTAACAAGGTTTGAATCACAAAGCAAACAAACAAATAAACTAGCTTTGGGTATCCACAAATGCCCCACCATACTATCTTGTAGTTGGTGATGAGTATTTTTGTCTCGAACTTCTTGCCCTCTGGCGTGGAAAGTATCAAACGTGATCGACACCTGGTGATCAATATTTACAAAAGGACCCTGTCGATAATACGATTCAGTGTCAAACACTGGAATATCCCACTCGCTCTCAATGATTATATTGTGCAAGATCACACGGGAAGTCGTGACCTCCCGCATCTGATCTTTTGACCATGTAAGAGAAGGGTACCAGACCTGGGCCGCCACCGCCTCTGTTGCCCTGGCTGCTGCTTCTCCATGGCCAGCAAGCTGCACTGCCGCGACACCTCACCCTCGCACAGCCACGGCACCACTAGCACCCCACCGTGTCGTCCCTCTACCTAGTGATGCAAAGGACGCCGCCCGCGGCCCTCCTGCCCTCGGCCCTCGCCGCCCAGAGCTAGCACCGTCGGCCCCAGGCGCGGCCACCACCTCACTGTCTGCCGCCCGTCACTCCGCCGCCATGCTTCTCGATGGAAGAGGCAAGCTCCGGCCCAGGGACGGACCCGCATCCAACCCCACCATGCGAGAGGACGATGAGACCTCGCCGCCGCCGGCACCGACCGGGCTTAGCTGCCGCGCCTCCGGCAAGCATGGCGATGGGGAGGAAGGGAGGGCCATTGGCGGATTTTCGAGTTCCTCCAAGCTTGCGGCGGCGACGCGGGAGGAGGAAGGAACTGATGAATGTGACTAATGAATCCATGAGCAATGCAAACCAAATCATTTGAACCAAATATTCATTACATTAATAGATGCAATAACCTAAATTGGGATGCACGTAGTGAATTTGTCGAACACCTCGTGGCCGGTGAAGTTCAGCTATCTAAAGGTTTATGTGAGTTCAGCTAGAGATGCTCCTACCTGGGAGTTCTAATTCGGATACTCATGGAACAGCACCAAACCTCAACTATGATGTGTTGTCGCCTTCCTAGCTCACATTAAGGGCTTTTACCTCGGTGCTCTAATGCGGATACTCAAGAGCATCACCGAATCTGAGCCATGCATGATTTGCTCTCTAGCCTTCACCATGCCGAACATAGACAGACATCCATAAGCATTAAGCATGCAAATCCACCGCACCATCAGGCATCAGCTATGACAGAACTGCGAGAAAAATCTTGCGTGGTTGCAATCCACCGCACCATCAGCTACCTAGTGCTACAGGAGTGCGTAGCTACATACATTCTGGATCGTCTTCTTCCCGTGTGGTGTCTAAGTTTCTAGCTAGCTACGCGTACGTCACCGATGCCTTCTTCCTCCTCCGGCTCTTCCCTTCCGAGCACTGCGAGCTCGCCGTCGCCCTCGAGCTCTTCTTCCGCCTCTCCCCGGCCGGGCCGAACATGGCCATCCGCCCGATCCCCCTGGATATCGACGCCAAGAAGGCTCGGCCGTGCTCCCCTGGGCGGCCGTCCCGCATCCCCTGCTTCATCATACCCTGCTCCCTCTCCAGCTCCGTCAGCCGCACCCGCATCCGCGACACCTCCAGCTTCAGCTCCCGGTTCTCCCGCCGCAGCGACGCGTAGCTGTCGGCGGCGCCGGCGGCGCGGGGCGACACGCACGAGCTCGGCACGCCGCTTCCGCTGATCGGCATGGTGATCCGCTGGGAGAAGGAGCAGTACTCGCCGCCGCCCCCCGAGTGGCCGTGGCCGCCGGAGAAGGACGACTTGAGGCGGAGCTGTTCGAAGTAGAGCACGCGCACCACCATCTGCATCGGGAGCCGGTCGTTCTGCGCCGCGTGGCTCGACGCGTCCTGCGACAGCTTCTGGCAGTCGATCAGCTTGCACAGCTTCTTGCACTCGGATTCCGTCAGAGATGGGTGTGCCTGATCGATCACAGTTAAACACAAAGGTATGAATGAACTATGCAGTATGAGGTGCAAAGCTTTATTCAAATCAAGATTTACAATATACATTTGATTGTATACATCATCACATTGTCATCTACGGATATCATGCAGACCCTGAAAGTTGCTCCTTTAAATTCAAAAGTTGGCAACACACAACTAGTACCAAAATGTGCCATTGTGATATAGTGCAGTTTTGTACCTTGAGGTATATGTCGATGGCTCGGTAGAGTCCGTCGTCAACAATACGAGCATAATCTGGCAACAATTCGATGAGAGTCATGAACTTCTGCAGTTTCAGGTACGGGTCTGGTGCTATTTCTGCAAGATAACCATCCATTAGTCTTCCGACCTTCAGCACCGAGCTGTGGCTTGGCGACTTCAGCCCATCGGACTCGTATCCACAAGGTGATGAGTCTCCCGAATCATCCTCTTCAATCCTTTGCAAGAAGTTCACCAATATGCGATGGACAGTGTCGACATCGAACATGGAGTCGCTCGTTTGCATCGACGGGATGAGAAGATCATCAAGCGATGCCATCTCGAGATGGAGTCCAATCCTTTTCTCGACCTCGATCCTGTAATCTAGTCCTGCATCAACCTCTATTGCCATTCTCAGCATGCCAAACAAGAACGAAAGGGTTACAGCTGTGATCTTCTCAGTTGCCATCAAATTGATGAGAGTTTCCACAATCACTCTTTGGTTGTCCCCAACAAGTGGACCAGAATCCCAGACGTGCCGCCTTTCGATGCCCTTCAGAGCTGTTTGCGCGTAGTGCACAATAGAAGTTCCGATGCTCTCTGGCCTCACCCCACTTCTCCTCATCGCAGCAATAACTCGCTGGTAATAGTCAATTCTTAGAGCAGAAAGATCCTCAACCCACCAGTCCTGGCAATGCATTCGCAACTTTCCGGATCCCGCGTCACATTCCAAGTGAGCCAAGCCTGAAACCAGCTGCTCCTTGCTTGCGTTCATCGCAATTGCGTCAACACACCTATCGACAAATCCGACCTCCTCTACCATCGGATCCAAGCCATCACACGCGCAGAGAACTTCCAAGGACTTCTCAAGGTTCTTCACTACAAGATCATTCAGGTACATTTCTGTCCGAACGATGAGGTTCTCGTCTTGATAGTCTTCTGTCATTTCCAAATATTCTGCGATGCATCGGAGATGAGCTACATTCATTGTAGTTATTTCAAAGTTACTCCCATAACAGAACTTGGCAGCAAGCTCAAATGCTAAAGCTCCCCCTGGTACATTTACAAGATCCAGCTTTGAGAGATCTGGGTCCTTGGAGTCAGCTACCATTCTTCGTATTCTTCCGCATCGAGAGACTAAAGGAAACTGCAAAATAAGTACAGGGTACATCAAACTTGTCTGATGAAGCTTATAGTTCAGCTTTCAGTATATACAATCTACTCAGATTATGCCGAAAGAATTATTCATTCCTGATGTAGGCAATGCATATAGAAGATAAAAACTACAACCAATCTTCCTAGTTTTTACTGCTTTATCACAGACTAGCCTATCTAGTAACCTGAAGTCCATTAGGCCGAACCTACAATCTACATTCGAATGGTAGTTACACTTTCTGCAAAGTTGTTACATCTACAAGAATTGTGTGCCGTGACACTACTACATTCTTGAGGATATGCAGTTTAATTCTTTATTCTCAAATATATTTACTTTACTTCAGTCAGTGTTGAATATTATGTTTAGAAAATGTTAATTAAGAAAGTAGCTTGCCCATGCAATGTCATCGGCTTAAAACTACTCGGACAAGCTTCAGTCATGAAGTAGATGGTGACAGAAGATAAATTCGAATAAAAAGACAACACTGTTTTCTCAACTCAAAAAATGGAAGAATAATTGCAAAAAAGTTGAGAAAATTAATATGGACCAGAGGGAGTATAAAAATTTCAAATAGATGAGGCACCTTATGGAGTAAAAAAGACTGTCCATCCACCGAAACTGTTATATCCCCAGCAACATCTGAAAATATCCTGCACAGCGATGTTCCAGAAGTATTAAGATACAAAGATTTTCATTAGATACATGTAACAGCAAGCATAATGATTCCCAGACTAGTTCACTATGCTTGGAATTTCTAACTAGGGAAAACTTGAACTTGAAGTAAACTATATCCCTTCTTTCTGAGGAACTGTCACAGTGTCATGTATTAGGTGCATTTTCTTACAGTTAAGTCAGTGAGAAGAAATAATCCAGGTTTTGGTTCCGGATCACCAAACAGTAAAACAGTATTTTTTTTTTGACAAAAAGGGAAATAAACTGCAAAGAACGGACCAAGTATAATAAAATCAGTCCATCCGAGTTAATGGTGCTAGTACACGAAGTCTGCTGTACAAGAATCTTCTGCACAAACTTATTCAGGAACTGCTGAGGTATCCAGGGGCTGAATCTAGCTAAAATCATGCGAGATCCAAAATAAATGTCCAGGGCTTTTGCTATCCCCAGGACCAACTCCTGGTAATAATGCTCTAACCAAAAGAACATTTTCGGGGCAGCATTAGCTTTGATGTTTCTAACCAAAAAACAAAAAAAGAAAGAAAGAAATGAAAACCACCATTGGTTTCTTCAGCTCATCAGATGGTTCTTGAGGTCTCACCTGTCCTTTGGCCTGAAACCCTGAAATCATTCGCACCTTTGGTCTAAACCGCCAATGATTCTGAATTTCTGACCCCTCCCCGCACAAAAGTATTTTCCGACCCCCAAAAAAATACACAAGGAGCGGCACTGATCGACTGCGCATTTGCGTCTTCTGCGGCTAGAACTGGAACCGCAACAAAACCGACCTCGGAAAAGGGATAAGAAAAAACCGCAAATAAGAGATGGGAGGCGAGGCATTTACCTCCTGCTCGTAGGGTTGCGGAAGCGCGGCGAGGGGGCGGCGGAGAGCTTGGCGGAGAAGGGCAACCCGGCGCTGTCGCTGGCCAGCCCCATTGCTCCACCTCCTCCTTGCCAAAATGGCTGAGGCTACCTACCGACCTCGCCTCTTGTTCAGAAGGACCAAGAAAAAATGATGAGCAGTGGAGGAGACGTCACAGCTCACACACACACGCGGCGAGGAGGAGGAGGAGGAGGAGGAAGGAATAACGGCTGGTCGTCGGCGTGAAGGAGATATTCAATGACAGACATTCCAATTTCTTGGTTGGATTGTCCCCTTTCCGTTTACCACGTTGCACTCTCCTACAATTTGCTAACATGCCCCTCTTCTATTATCTTTGTTTTTGTGTAGACTGTAGACACGAATACAAGTTCACATTCTGGGGGAGCAAAAGGGTATGCAGTTTGAAGTAAACCTGGCCATACACCTGAGTTTTACATGATGAAACCCTCGTTACTGTTTGAGCTTTTGAACGTGAAATGCTGGCATGACCCTGGACGTGTTAAGTAGAGACAACAACTACAAGAATGTGAGAAGGTGCTATCGGGAACAATGTTATCTGTCAAGGTGCAAAGCGACAAAAGTGTGTCTGAAGAAACACTTCAAGAGGAAGGAGCTAGATGACAGAGTATCGTGTCTTTGGTTTAGGGGATTAGCTTAGCTGAGAAAGTGACACTGATGAGGGAGGAATAGTTGGGTGACTAGGGGACAAAGCCTGGTCTACTGTCAGCTTGTGGGTGATACGGCAAAGGCCTGATCTTGTGTGCCCATGCTTATGGTTAGCGCAGGTTTGCCATATTTTTTAGGACGAAACCTTTGGTTTTTCTTCTTAGGGCTAATAGAAAAGATGTAGAAATAGAATGGCATGACAATTATAATCCTACAGGAATGAAAAATTGCAGAAATCAGTAAGATATGTTATAGTTGTTATAGATACATAGGAATTTTTCCAAGAGATCTCATCTCTTGTTAGAAATACTATAGGATTATAGTGTAGAAAAGCAATGCATAGGAATTTTGTAAGATTTATTTCTTTAAAACAAACACACTCTATTGAAAAATATACCTATGAATTGTGATCCTATAGAATTCCTTTAAATCAAACAGGCCCTTACCGTAATAAGCGAAAAGATGTTTTTCAATACCGTGATCATGATGGTGAGCCCAAATATGGATGGTTTCCACAACGATTGGGTTAACATTTTCCATACTCCTCCACCAGTTTCCACACGGGAGACATAGTATGATGAGTACGATATTCTTGCTAGAAACGTTGGAGCATCCCACGTGTATGGCTAGACGTCGCCTAGGCCATCACCTTAGCGTCGTGGCAGACGACGGGGCTGATACTTATCTTTGTGACCGGAGAAATGTCTATGTACCTCTATTTATTTTGGACATCTACCTATGCTAGAACTGAAATTAAAAAACATATTAAAATAAGCACTCTTATCCTACGACAATGCAACACTCTTGCCCTTCAACGGTAAAGCACTCTTGCCCTTCTACGGTGCAGCATTCTTGTCTTTCTTATCGGCACATGAAGATATCATCTTTGTCCTTGCTCTCATCCATCCACAAATAAGGATGCCTTGCTGCAAGCCTCCTTGAAGCTTCTCTAATATTCTTTCACTTCATCCACCTTGAATGCAACTTGAGAAGCTCTTAATGTATTTTGTCAGGGGTCCTTGATGGCCACCCATGCCTACACTTACCGCCCTACCCACCTCAGTGAGGAGGGTGTCACTACCGAGGAGTTCCTCGAATGGAACCATCTCATTGCGTCTCGTAACCTTGCCAGAACATCACGAAGACGTTCAGACATACTACTATGATATGAAGAAAACCCAACATCTTCGAGAGAATACAATGGACTGCCTATCCAACTCAGCGAGGAGGGGGTATTGTAGATGAGAAGAGGAGAAATGCAGGAAGATTGTGGTGGGAAGAAATCAAAGGGAAGAAGTTGGCGGGAAATCAAGAATCTTTACTATGATATTAACTTAAGGTACAATACATCTGAAATTAAGATACATCTGTACACTACAGCTGAAATTAGGATATATGGTGATACTACAACTGAAATCAAGATGCATCGCAATTCATGTAGGGGTTCTACGTATGAAAACAATAATTTTTACCCTACGCCCTTGAACCCCTGATATTGCCAGGACCTATCTATTAGTAATGAAGTAACGGGCGGGGCTTTTCGCGAACTTACCCTTGAAGACCGAAAAACGTTGTCAATGCTCAGGAGAGCGTGGTTGATGTAGACGAGTCGAAGCCGATCTCAAGATCGCGATGAAGTCCTTGCGTTCCTTTGGCTCCAACGATTTGAGTGCCTCAAGTGTGATACTTCGCGGGGAGTTACATATGTCTGGTGCCTAACGGTGACTCCCGCTTTCCCGATCCAGTAGCAGTTGCGGAAGTAGAGCTCCTAGATCCAAATCCCACAGCATGACGACGCTCCACGGTGAAGATGTCTCTCGTTCGCGCAATCCGAACTTGGGACCACGGTCACGAGAGAGAGAGAGAGAGAGAGAGAGAGAGAATATCAATTGGATGTCTCCCCAAAAGAGAGGAAACCTTTTATTGAATATTGTGTGTATTTATCTGGCCAAATACCCCCACTATATATAGGAGGAGGGGAGGTACTACCTCCCTCAAAGTCCCGGGGTGGGACTAAAGGAGGGGGAGAGGTGGGGAGGCACGCCGGCCAGCCCCCACCCATGGGCCCCACGTGGGGCAGGCCCACTAGGGCCGCCGGCCACCCCTTAGGCCTCTCCTAGGGGTGTGGTCCCCTCTTGGGCCCTTTCCCCTCCGGGAATTGGCCCATTAAGCCCTTTGACCATTTAATTGATTTCTTTTTTATTAAATAATTATGAATAAATGATTAAATCAATATTTAACATTCATTCACATATTATTCAATCTATGTGGCTATGGAACACCTTCCACCTCCACTCCGGACATCCTCCGGACTTACCGAAACCCTTCCGGTTTTCTCTCTTCTCTTCTTCGACGATTCTACCGATCCTATAAACACTCTCTAAGCATCATAAAACCCTTAAGCGTGATTCCCCATGGTTCGGAAACACTCTAGACATGGTCGGGACACTCCTAGACCAATGATCGACAAAGGGACCTGGATGGCCATGTGACCCCTGTGCATTCCACGAAGATCTTTCGTCGTTTGAACCGGGACAGTCATGTCTTATTCCCTTTGTCTCTTGACACTTGCATTGCCCGAGATCTGAGCAATGACATCACCATGTCGTGTTAGATCTCGTTACCGAACAATGCTACTTGACTCATTCCGACAAGTGATATCCCTATGATCAAATCACACGTTGCGCAGCTATTGGATATAACTTCTCCGAGTGGGTCCTTGAGTATCTTTGTGTCACGTGGACGGACAAATCCTGCTCTTGGCATATATTGCCTCTATAGTTCCTCTGAATACCTGAACACACCTTTATTGTCACTGTATTACCAAGTGACGTTTGATGTTATCTAAGCATTCTCGAGAGACAGTGATTGATATAGCCTCACGGTCTAAGGAATAGTCTACGAGGATCCATTTCTAATCATCGTAACTTGAACTTCGTGACATGATCGGGTCATGATGTTTAGGTTGGGTATTGGTTCATCATATCATTCTCAGAATAAGTTGACTCCATTTCCAATTGGCATAAATGACACATGATCAGTGATACATTGCAAATGTATCTATAATTTTTGATGTTCCATGCTTGGTTTTATCTACTTTCTTGTGTTTCGTTCCACACTTTAGAGTACTTTTCATATGATTTCTTGGACTAACCTATTAACAAGAGCCATAGTTTCAGTTGCCTGTTTTCTGCTGTTTTTGGTTCCAGGAAGTCAGAAAATGAATATTCTCGGAATTGGACGGGACAAAAGCCAAAGTTACTATTTTCCCGGAAGACTCACGAAGCCAGAAGGAGAGTCGGAGAGGGGCCATAGGGTGTCCACACCAACCCTAGGCGCTGGTCCCCCTTGGCCGCGCCAGGGCATGGTGTGGCCCCCTTGGCCGCCCACCGACCTTGCCCTCTGGCCTATAAGAAGCCTCCCGAAGCCAAAATCCTAAATCATCAAGCCTCCAGCCACGAAAAGTTCCGCAGCGCCGCCGCCACCGAAGGGGAGATTCGGGGGACAGAAAGTCTCTGCTCCACCTGCCAGACGGGAATTGCCCTGAGCCATCTCCATCGATCTCCACCACCATCTCCATCACCATTGCTGATTCCCATGATGAGGAGGGAGTAGTTCTCTCTCGAGGCTAAGGGTTCTACTGGTAGCTATGTGTTCATCTCTCTCTCTATGCATGATCTTGTTGTGGTCATGAGCTTGTAATCTATAGATCTACCTTACTACTCAAGTGCTTTAATAGATCTCTGCTCTCCCCATGTGTGTGAAAGTGACAGCGTGCACACCATGGTGGCACTTAGGCTAGAGATTACAAATACTTGTTATGAGTTATATTTGGAGTTGGATGTCTTTATGAAATTGTGGTGCTTGTTGGACTCATCTAGTACTCAAGGTGACAGTGTGGGGTTTCTAGATGGGAAAGGCTTACTTTGAGGTGTGCTGTTATAGCCCTACCATCGATTAGAGTGTTCGACCGGAGAGTAGTTAAGAGTAGTATCATGAAGATAATATATTTATATGAGAGTGTTCACTAGTGAAAGTATGATCCCTAGGCCTTGTTTCTAAGCATTGATACACCGTTTGCAACTAGATCTGTTACATGTTTGCTTGCTTCCATCTTTATTTCAGTTTGCCTTTAGTATCTTCCACGCCATCAAAGTATTTTCTAGCACCATTATCTTATATCCATAGCACTTGTATTTCACTATCTCTTCACCGAACTAGTGCACCTATACACCTGACAAGTGTATTGGGTGTGTTGGGCACACAAGAGACTTCTTGTATCTTGATTGCAGGGTTGCTTGAGAGGGAATACCTTTGACCACTTCCTCCCTGAGTTCGATAAACCTTGGGTGGTCCACTTAAGGGAAAACTTGTTGCTATTCTACAAACCTCTGCACTTGAAGGCCCAACAACTATCTACAAGAATAGAAGTGCGTAGACATCAAGCTATTTTCTGGCGCCGTTGCCGGGGAGATAAGGTAAAAGGTATTCACACCGGAGGATTAAAGAAGAAGAACCTCCCACGACAAACGCCTATTTTCTGGCGCCGTTGCCGGGGAGGTAAGGTAAAAGGTACTCACATCCTCCGGTGTGAGTGCTCGAAGTTATTTCTTTTACATTCTGCAATTTTGTCTTTTTGTTTCTTGTTTTCACTAGTTAGTCTTAATGGAAAACAACAACAAAATTAGAGAGCTTTATAGTATTTATCTTGAGTTAGGACATGAAGTGTTTGAAGAGAAAATTAAAAAACCTATGGAACTTTATTTGCATGCTAATAGCAATGTTGTTAGTATGAATTCTTTGGACACTAGTATTGCTAATGCTATGGAAAAGTTTAAGCTTGGGGAAGCTAGTTTTTACGAAAATGATCTTTTTAGTTCCCCAGCTTTGGAAGATAGCTATTCTATTGCTTATGATGATACCAAACCTCCAATATATGATGATTACAATGATAAATATGATATTTTCAGTCCACCTACTATTGAGGAGAAAATTAATTATGATTACAATATGCCTCCTATATTTGATGATTATGGTGATGAGAATAATAATGATAGCTATTTTGTTGAATTTGCTCCCACCATAATTAATAAGAATGACTATGCTTATGTGGAGAGTAATAATTATTATATGCATGTGGCTCATGATAAGAATGTTTTATGTGATAGTTATATTGTTAATTTTATTCATGTTGCTAGTGAAAGTTATCATGAGAGAGGGAAACATGGGCTTATGTATCTCAACATTATTAAGTTTCCCCTCTTTATGTTGAAAGTCTTGAAGTTGTACTTGTTTTGCTTTTCTATGCTTGTTGCTTTGTGCTTTCATGACTTGTTTCTTTACAAGATTCCTATGCATAGGAAGTGGGTTAGACTTAAATGTTCTTTGAATTTGCTTCTTGATGCTCTCTTTTACTTCAATTCATATTTCTTATGTGAGCATCTTCTCAAACTATCAAGCCTAACTTAAAGGCGTTAAAGAAAAGTACTTATTGGGAGATAACCCAAAAGTTTTAGATGAGTCTTGGAAGTTATTACCTCTGTAATAACCGCTCCTTATCATTTTTTATTTGCTTTTTGTGCCAAGAGTAACCTCTAATGAGAGTGAAGTAATGATTGGGAAAGTTGCTGTCCCGAAACAGATTTTTGTGCTTCACCGTAAAAATTCCTGAGAGAGCTCTGTATGTTGGATTGAGCTGTAATTGTTTGTGCTTCTGCCCCAGGTTGTTATCTAACTTTCGTTAGATCAACACTTTTTGATTTGAGCAACAGAAGGTCTTCGAAAAAATCCGTCTTTACCTGCTGGTCTGTTTTGACAGATTTCTGCCATTTTCTGCATTTGCTTCTTGTTGGTTCCTTCTTGAGTTCTTTTGGGGAATTGAACTTTTTGTGGGAATTGCTTCAGTAGCTAGTGTTCTAATGGAAGTTTTATTGGTGTTGGAACTGAACCTAAAGACTTATTATCTTGAGTGCACTAATGTTGCTAATGAGATTGTGTGAAGTTTTGTATGAAGGAAAAAATTTAGGTGGTGGAAAGAATGAGTAATGAGATGAAGGATGGACTAAATCTCAAGCTTGGGGATGCCACGCGTGTCACCCCAAGAAATATCCAAGAAGTACAAGCGTCAAAGCTTGGGGATGCCGATGCGACCAAGCGACCCACCGGTAAACTCTCTTCTATTAGAGATTGGACCGACAATGAAGATGATTCAGATGTTGAGGTGATGGAAGCATTTGACGCTGTCCCCCTTTCTTATGCTTTTCCGACATCAGCTAACCTCGATGGGCAGATCCATGAGGACCCTCCCCTTGCCGTGGGTGATCCTGTTCCGGTCGTGCCGAAGAAGAAGAGGGGAGCTGCATCAGCGTATTCTTCCGGACCTTCTCAGCCTGCTAAAAGGTGAAAGAAGTCTGGGGACAAAACTGCCACCAAGCCTCCAACCAAGGCCACAGCCCGGAGGGCCCGGAAGCCCAAAGAGCCGCTGACCTCGGATGAGTAAGTCACCTCACCCTTTGCCATTCATTTGTTCTCCTATTGTTATAATTTCTCATCCTACTTTATTTGATTCGGCAGGGCCACGGTGGAGGTCCCCCAGAGTGGATCTAGCATTGCCTCGCCGCTCCGACACAGCCCTTCTCCCCCTCGTGGCGACGATTCACGCCCGTTGAGCCCCATTCCGGAGGGTTCAGTGGCTGCTCCGGGTTCCAGCCCACCTCGTCCAGAGGAGGGCAACCTTGGAGCAGGGAGACTGGCTCTGCCGAGGTAGAGGCAACCACTACTTTGGCTCCGCCGCAACCAGCTACTACCGAGGTTCCTTCAGCCCCTCCGCAGAAAAAGAAATCAGCACCAGCACCAACTCCAGCACCAGCTGCAACAGCAAAAGCAATAGCAGCAGCGCCGAGCCCCTCGGCCTCGTCCGAGTCTTCCCAGTCTCTGGAGAAGGCACCAAGGCAGCTCCCAAGGGTAAATCTGCTGCAACAACTTCCACCTCTCAGCAGCCCAAGGGCAAAAAGGCCCCTGACGCCACCAGGGCAGCGTCCATCGAGGCTGGACAGCGCACACTCGCGTCCATGCTTTCGAAGAAGCCTCCAACACTGAAGGACGCCCCTGCCGAGCCGGCTGATGTGCAACTCATTTTGCATACCAGCCCTGCTCTTTCCCAGGTGGAGAGGAGGGAGGCGCATGCCAAGGGTTTAGTTGCGCCCCACATGCCCAGCGGCGAACGATACCCTCCAACCTTGATCGAGTTTGTGAATAACTGGAACAAGGCGGAGTTCGTCCACAATGACGATCTCTCGGAGAAGTTCGGTCTCGCCGAATTTGCAGCGCAGATGAATACTGCCGCCAAGGCAATTAATCTTGCAGGCCGGATGATGGAGGTACGTTACTTCATCTTTTTCTTAACATGTTGTAGATATTAGTGATATAACCATTAGTCCCCGAGCCTCCGGGGGAGTAACTTGTTACTCGGCCGGATGCTCCTTAGAAAACTAATGTAGCTCCTTGATAACTTCGAATATACACACACCTAGAGCCGGGTTAAGTTTCACTTGGCCCGGATTTTGCACACTTCGAATATGCACACACCTAGAGCCGGGTTAAGTTCCACTTGGCCCGGATCTTGTACACTTCGAATATGCACACACCTAGAGCCGGGTTAAGTTCCACTTGGCCCGGATCTTGTACACTTCGAATATGCACACACCTAGAGCCGGGTTAAGTTCCACTTGGCCCGGATTTTGTACACTTCGAATATGCACACACCTAGAGCCGGGTTAAGTTCCACTTGGCCCAAATTTTGTACACTTCGAATATGCACACACCTAGAGCCGGGTTAAGTTCCACTTGGCTCGGATTTTGTACACTTTGAATATGCACACACATAGAGCCGGGTTAAGTTCCACTTGGCCCGGATTTTGTACACTTCAAATATGCACAAGACTAAGCTATCTCTTTATACTCTTTTCAGGTGACCACCAACCGCCTGAGCGCTGAGTTTTAGCGTCTCCTGGACACTCACAAGATGCTACGTGCAAAACGTACCGCATTTCTCGCCGAACATGATAAAAGGGGTAATTTTTCTTCCTTGGCATTTTTTCGTTTTTCTTCCTCTTTTTCTGCCGAACTAACCCATCATTCGGTTTTCGCAGCTGGGGTGGAAGCTGAGAATACCATCATGAGGAAGAACTTTGACCAGATAAAGGGTAAGTCATTTTTGCTCAACTTTGCTATGCTCTCTATCTCCTTACCCCCGTGGCTCGGCAAATATTCATACCTCGCTTTGCCGGGTCATCAAACTATTTCAGCGTCTCTTGAAGATAGTGTGCCCGTGCCTGATATGATGCTGCATTTTCTCGAACAAGCAGGGCAGCATCAGGCTGAGCTCAAAAAGAAAGATGATGAGCTTGCCCTCCTCCGAGCCAAAGATGATGAGATTGCCAAGCTTAAGGCAGATATGAAGAAATTGAAAGCAGAGCACCAAACCGAACTCCAGAAAGCCGTCCAGGACTATACTGAAGAGCGCGAGCGCCTCAATCTCCAGATTGCCAAGGACTAGGAATTACTCAAGGAGGCTGACATCAAGCTTGAGTCGGCGAATGCTGAACTTGTGCAACTCCGGGAGAGGCGCGACAACTACACCAAGGAGCTGTCCCGGTTTCACAGCCATATTTCTGGTAAGTTCTTTTCCTTCGACCTACATTGATCTTTCCGGGTATGCTTCCTTTACTTACTCCACTTGTGTTATTTTTTCAGGCAAGTTTCCAGAGAGCGATGTCATTGCATCCAAGGTTGTTGCCAAGTTCCGCAAGCAAAGGGGTACTCCGTCCGGTCCTGGCTCTATTCCTCTTGATCTCGAAGATTTGATAGTCAGCTTGTCCTCTCGAGTCGAGACCGTGAGGAACTATGGCAAGGATGTTTTAGACGTAGTAATCCGGATCTTCAACGCCTTTTGGCCTGAAGAAGATACTCCGGAGAATATGTCTGTTCTTTTTGCCAGACTTATGGACTGTGAGACTCAGCTCGATCTCTGGAGAGAATCTGCTGGGCGTGCCGGAGCTGAGATCGTTCTCCACTACGTGCTCACGTGGTACGAGAAGATTGACCTCAATCTCCTTGCACGCATGCGCACAGGATCAAAGTGGTCTACTGACCCTGATTGGGTAGCTCGGTGCAAGGCTTGCGCTCACAGCTTCATCCAATACGCCCCTGTTCACCAGTGGAACGAGGGACCGAGCTTTCTAGATGCCACCGATGATGAAAACGCTAAAAATGTTGAAGATGACTCGGATGAGGATGAAGAGGACGAGGCTTCGGACGTCGAGGAAGACGAAGATGAAGTTGAAGCCGAAGCTGGGGCTGCACCCGCTGGCGCCGAAGTACCTCCTCTTGCTGCTCCTTGAGCGAAAAAACTTTTAAATTTCATCAGATCCCCGGTATGCCGGGTGTAGTTGTATCAAGCACACAAGTGATATTTTGCTACTAAGTTTTTATGCTGGATTGACTTGGGCGTAGTCCCCGAGTTTCATTTTCTCGTTCTTCCAATTTCTTGGCTCGGCTCGCGTCTACCTTGGTTCGGTTTTATGACTTACGAGTCCGAGCTTCAAAAATTGTCTTAACAATACTTGGAAACTTTAGGATTAGCTCAAAATAATTCAGCATAATAAATCGAAAGTAAACATAAGGTTAGTCCGAAAAACAAACATGGGCTCGATTAAGTTCCTTTCCTTAGACGTTTTTCATGTGCTACGCAATTCCAAACTTGTTCTCTTGCTTGCCATGAAGCCAAATCTTGTTGGACAACAATAAGTCGAAGAGTTAGGTTTTTGGTGCTCACACATTACTAATCCGTCTTAAGTGGAAAAACTTATGCCAGACGACATATAAATAATAAATACAGAAGATGGCAAATATTATTAAGGCAGTCCCCGAGTTACTTCTCGAGGTGCCAACACTTCATTGATAAGCTCATTGCCGGCATACATACCGACATATGAGAGACTCGGATACATACACTTCTTTGCTAAGTGTAGAAAGGACGAAGTAGAGCTACATTCCATGGATGCTTAGATTCTTTGTCGGACCTGTCCGCCTTGTTCTTCTCCTGTGGTTTTGCATCGATAGGATAATAAGAATCATTGTGCAATGCTTTGCTCACAATGAATGGCCCTTCCCATGAGGGGGATAATTTATGCATGCCAGCTGTATGTTGTACCAACCGGAGTACCAGATCGCCTTCCCGGAAAACTCGGGGGCTTACTTTCCGGCTATGATAGCGTCGGAGATTTTGCTGATATATGGCGGACCTGGACAATGCCAATTCTCTCACTTCTTCCAGCAGATCAACATCATTTTGTCGGGCTTCTTGCACTTCGGCTTCTGTGTATTGGGTGAACCTAGGCGAATCATGCTCTATGCCGGCTGTAATACAACTTCTGCCCCATATACCAGAAAGAATGGGGTATAGCCTGTTGATCGATTCTGAGTTGTTCTTAAACTCCATAGTACTGCTGGTAGTTCGTCTATCCAGCACCCCGCTGATCTTTGCAGCGGCTCAATGAGCCGGGGTTTTATCCCGGATAATACTAATCCGTTGGATCTTTCCACTTGTCCGTTCGATGTGGGATGGGCTACCGAGGCAACGTCCAGCCGAATCTTCTTATCTCGGCAGAATCGTGCAAATGCTCCTTCAGCAAAATTTGTGCCATTATCTGTTATGATACTGTGAGGATAACCGTAGCTCAAGATGATGTCTTTGAGGAATGTCACGGCCGTAGCTCCATCACATTTTCTTATTGGCTTCACTTCAATCCACTTTGTAAATTTATCAACCATGACCAAAATGTGAGTCATATTTCCCCTTGCTGGTTTGAATGGGCCAACCATGTCCAAACACCATATGGCAAATGGCCATGTGATTGGTATGGTCTTGAGCTCCGACATTGGCATATGTGTCTTGGTAGCATACCTCTAACAACCATTGCATTTTCTTACCAAGTCCTCTGCTTGTTCTAAGGCATTTGGCCAGTAGAATCCATGCTGGAAAGCTTTTGCTACCAACGCTCTGGACGAGGCATGATGCCCACATTCCCCTTGATGTATGTCTCGGAGGATGTCGAGCCCTTCTTCCGGGTCAACACATCGCTGGAGGACATTGGTCACACTCCTTTTATATAGCTCAGAATTGATGATCGTGTATGCCTTTGCCCTCCTCTGAGTTTGCCTGGATAGCACCTCCTCAGCGGGTAAGGTTCCATCTTTCAGGAATTGAAATATGGGCAACGCCTGTTGGTACAGCCGACCGGGAACACATCCTCATTAATTTCCATTTGATCCACCGGCATAACCTCAACCGGATCACGCTGAGCAGTCCTCGGGTCTTGCGAAGCAGTCCCCGGGTTCGCCAAGGCAGTCCCCGAGTTTCGCGAAGCACACCCCTCATCAATGTCCATGGGTACGGCTCCCGATTCTGTATCCTCCGGGACGTAGATTGAGTCGGTTTCTGGTGACGGTCTGATAGATGGTTTTCTGAGGTGTTCTAATGCTACACCCAGTGGAATTGCTTGTCGGGTTGATCCGATCTTCGACAGTACGTCGGCAGCCTCATTTTCCACCCGGGGTACATGGTGAAATTCACATCCCTCAAAGTAACCAGATATCTTCTGCACATGAAATCTGTACAACGCCATGTTAGGATCAAGAGCGTCCTAGATCCCTAAAACTTGCTGAACTACCAAGTACGAGTCGCCAAAGCATTGGATCCGACGTATCCCAATTTCTTTTGCCACTTTGAGCCCATGCACAAGTGCCTCGTATTCGGCGACATTGTTCGATGCTGCGAAATGGATCTGCATCACATATTTCAGCTGGTCCTTCTTTGGCGAGGTAAGCACAACTCCGGTGCCTAGCCCGATTTTTGTTTTTGACTCGTCAAAGTGCATTCTCCAATAGTTCAGATCTGGTAGCGGTGGTTCATATTGCACCTCGGCCCAGTCCGCAAAAAAGTCGGCCACAGCCTGAGACTTGATTGCTTCTCTTCTGTCATATTGTGGCGCATAAGGAGCTAGTTCAATTGCCCATTTTGCGATTCTGCCACTTGCATCCTTGTTACTCATTATCTCGGATATGGGAGCTTCACATATTACTTTGATGGGGTGCTCCTCAAAATAATGTTTTAGCTTCTTAGCCGACATGTACACACCATATGCCGTTTTCTGATAGTGCGGATAATTTTGCTTTGAGGCTGACAATACCTCGCTCAGGTAATACACTGGCCTTTGCATCGACTTACCCTCTTCGTCGCGCTCGACCACAATCACTGCACTTACAACTCGGTTGGTTGCGGCTATATAGAACAACATTGGCTCCTTTGATAGTGGAGAGGCTAACACTGGTGCAGTGGCTAACATTTTCTTTAACTGGATAAAGGCTTCATTGGCCTGCGGCGTCCAGATGAACTTGTCCGACTTTTTCATGAGTTGATAGAGAGGCAGTGCCTTTTCTCCCAACCGACATACAAACCGACTTAATGATGCCAGGCAACCACTGAACTTCTGGACATCGTTAAGACACTTTGGCAGTTCCATTCGCTCTATGGCCCGAATTTTAGTTGGATTGACTTCGATACCTCGGCTGGAGACTAGGAATCCGAGTAATTTTCTAGCCGGGACACCGAAGGTACATTTTTCCGGGTTAAGCTTCATTCGGAACCTCCTTAGGTTCGCGAATGTCTGCCTAATATTGTCAAGGAGCGTTTTACTTTCCTTGGTCTTGATAACCACATCATCCACATATACCTGCACATTTTGACCAATTTGGTCGTGCAAACATTTTTGCATACATCTTTGGTACGTTGCCCCTGCATTACGTAAACCAAATGGCATGGTGCGATAGCAATAAGCCCCGTACGGGGTGATAAACGCGGTCTTTATTTGATCATCCGGATTCAGGGGTATCTGGTGGAAACCAGAATAAGTGTCAATGGACGACAACAACTCACACCCAGCTGTGGAATCTATGACTTGGTCTATCCTTGGCAGTGGGAATGGATTTTTTGGACACGCCTTATTCAGGTTCGTGTAATCGATACACATACGCCAAACCACTGCCACATTCGGATCGTCTTTTTTCTTCTCCACCAACACCGGATTAGACAGCCAATTCGGGTAAAGAACTTCCATGATAAATCCCGCAGCCAACAACCAAGCTATCTCATCCCCTATGACCTTTCTCCTGTCTTTGGCGAAGCGGCGGAGAGGTTTCTTCACTGGCTTTGCTCCGGGTCTCACATTCAAAGAGTGCTCGGCCAACTCCCTCGGAAAACCTTGCAAGTCCTATGTGGACCAAGCAAAAATATCCCGATTCTCACGGAGGAAGTTGACGAGCTCGCTTTCCTATTTATCATTTAACCCGACACCAATTGTTACGGTGCGCTCTGGGAACATATCATCAATAGGCACCTTCTTGGTATCTTTTGTGGCTTGGAATGAGACACTCCCATGCGGATTACTCAACACCAACATATACTGCTGCGCGGACTGAGCCAATGCCGCCACCTCTTGGATTTTTCTTTTCTCTTGCACGATCACGAGTGACTCGGCTAGGTTAGACCCGGCTGACGCACACTCAATGGAACGTCGGAAATCTCCAGCTATGGTAATCACACCATTTGGCCCAGGCAACTTCATCTTCAAGTGACTGACGTGACAGCTTGCCATGAATTTGTTCAGTGCTGGTCTTCCGAGTAACGCGTGATACGCACTTTCTAAGTTTACCACTTCAAACTCCAAATTCTTAGTTCGGCAGTTATCTCTTGTGCCGAACAATACGTCAACCCGGAACTTGCCTATGGGCTCACAAGAAATGCCTGGCACAATGCCATGGAAAGTAGTCCTTGTAGCCTGGAGCATGTTCTCCGAGATACCCAACTTGCGCATTGTATCCGCATACATGATGTTAATGCTACTGCCATTATCAATCAGTACCTTGGAGAATCTCACATTGATGTTCGGCCCGATGAATGTCGGATCCAGCACCAGCGCATACGAACCTGGGCTTGGCATAAGCTTGGGATGATCTTTGATGCTCTAGGTGATTTCCTGGTCCGACCAAGACATATACCTCGTCACTGCTGGCATTACCGCATTCACCTCCATGTGTCGGCGCTACAAGCTCTTTCTATCTGTTTCCTCTGTGGTAAACACACAGTAACTCTGATGATGCTCTCTGTACTCATTTCTCCCCTCGTTTCCGGGGTACCTCTGATCCGGTTGATTTTGGTTCTCCACCTGATGCACTGCATCCCTTCTCTCATGGTTGTCATACCTCGGCGGAGGGGAGGCAACATTAGTTGTTGTGTGTTCGCTCCGGAGAGCAATTGCTATCGGGGTAACTCCTGCCGAGGTTGATCATTCCGAGGTGCCTGAGCATTCCCTGAACCACCTTGTTCTATTTTACGCATCCACTCACATTGCCTTGTCGTATGACCCGCTGGGTTACTCGGATTTGGCGTGTGAAATTTACACGGCTGATCCAGCATTGACTCATAAGTATACCTCGGATGATCCTTCTTGTCTTGCCACTGTTTCTTCTGCTCTGGCGTCCAAGTTTTCTTTCCATCGTTTCTTGGTGTCCATTGTTGCCCTCCAGTTTTCTGACGTTGATTACCCCCTGCTCCGGGTTGATCTTGATTCACATCAGCAACTTGTTGCGAACTATACCGGTAATCCGGTCTGTCATCTCTTCTTTTACCCCTGTAATCATTCCTCCTGGATGACCCGGCTCCATCTCTCTGTTAGTACTCCTCATTTGACTCGTTTGACACGAGCCTGGGTTGAGTTGGATCACCCAAAGCATACGAATCAGCAATCCGGATTGTCTCTGCCTGAGTAGTTGGCATATCCTGTTGCAACCTTTGCCACAACATGCTTGCGTATCTGCATCCTTGCGCGAACCATGCTATGGCCTGTGACTCAATCACACCCTCACATGAGTTTCGCACGGTACACCACCGGTCGAACTCCGGTCCCCTTCATTCGTCTCGCTTGCACATCGCTAGGGTCTGTGGCCTATTCGGCCTCTAATACGTACTTGAGAAATTGCTGACAAACATTTCTTCAAAATCGATCTAACAATTAATACTTCTGGGTGGCAAATTGTTTAGCCATACCCTTGCTGGTCCCTCCAACATCTGGGGTATGTATCTCACAGCCCATATCAAGTTGCCTGTAGCAATTTTCACGGCAGTTGCATAGTTTATCAACCAATCCTCCGGCTTGGTGCTGCCATCATATGTCTTAGTGCCTCTTGGTAACTGGAAATTAGGTACCGGAGGTTCCTTCATGATCCGAGGTCCAAAACATGCAGGACCCGGGGGACCTTGACATTCAATTTGCTCTGATCTATACAGCCGATCCAGTTTTAGCCTGGCATCATCCGGCATCAAATCCCTACTTCCCAATCTTGACCCTATCACATGATAGTCCGGCCTTGGGTATCCTGCGTTCACCATTTCCTAATCACCATCGTTATATCGGTCTTGCTCTCGTGGAGCACCTTTCTGTTGCATACCTCGGCCGGCACTTTGCTCTTTCCTTAGTATATTCCGCTGCTGCGGTTGACCTGCACCTACCGAATTACGCTGTCCGGCATTGCTGTTTACAGCATTTCCTTGACCGGCATTGCCTTGGTCGTGGTTACCTCAGTCGGCTTCACCTCAGCTTACACTTCATCGATCCTCATTTCTCCGTACTTCTTTTCCTTTCCCTGCCCTTGCCGGGTCATACGGGACTATCTGTTTGTTTCTCCTGGCCGAAGTTACGACCTCTTCTCTCCTAGGATCACCATGAGGAGACGAAGCGGCTGCAGCGGATTTCTTCGGGTTACCCACCGCCGAATGAACGATCTTGGAGGCCCCAGCTCTCTCCGGGTTATCCCTGAGCAATTCCTCATTTTGACCCTATCTTGCTGTCTCTGACGGGCTTCACCTGTCAGACTTCTAACTTGATGCAAATGCATCGACCGCTCGAGGTTTTTTGTCGGGTAATCAGATTTCTGCAGCCCCACGGACAGACAGTTCTCAGATTCCTCAATTCTAGTATCACCCTCTCTGTTCATTTCCCTCATGAGATTTCTCCCCTTTACTTTTACAGCATCTACCTTATTTGCCTTTGCATACTCACGTAGTGTCATGTTCAACGACTGCTGAGCCGCAACTATCTTTTTCGCACCCTCTAATATCTTTTTCCTAGTCTCCTCTAGCTCGGCCTCAGGCTCGATCCGGATCTATCGCTGTCACTCGGGTTTGCCAAGCTATCCATCGCCTGCTGCAGCACATTCTCTGGCCTCTCTAGTGGAGGACCTCTACTTTTCCTTGGTGCCTTAGGTGTTACCTCCGGATCTGGTGCCGGATCCTTGCTTGCGCCTGCACCTGGCGCGGTCATCATCACCTTTGCACGGTCCAAAGAGCGAGTGATATGCGCCCCGTGAACCATGCTAAGGGGTGGCTCATCTCCTTCGACGACGTGCCACAGATGAACGCACGACACATCGACAGCAACATACACCTTGTGAGCGCTGAGCTTGACGAAGAGGCCGTTGCGCGGAAGAGGGCGCTTGCCAAAACAGCCAGCATTGTCGCTGACAAAGTCCAGCGCTCCAAAGCGCTGAACGAGCCCGGAGACAATGCGTTCGCTGGTGCCGATGAAGTTTCCCGTCCGAATCTTCACCCCTGCTAGCGCCGCTAGCCCCACGGTGGGCGCCAACTATCATGGTGGTGTCACGGCAGATGCCATGGATAGGCTAAAGGTGGGGACTAAATGCACTAGGGGAATCCAGGGAGGGATAGTGTGGTGATTCCATACATGATAGCTTTGTATTTGATTCCCTTCCAAGGTTTACAAGTGCTCCTTGAGCTGTATTGGGGAGAGGAGGAAGATGAACTCTCTTACTCTCACCACTAGCCTTACACAACTCACTAGGAAGCAACCAGAAAAACCCAACCCAGTCGAGATCAACCCTTTCTACAGAGGCCCTAGCCCCCCTTATATAGGGGTGGCTAGGTCTCCAATTAGGGCATATGT
This sequence comes from Avena insularis, assembly GCA_023614405.1. Taxonomy (NCBI): domain Eukaryota; kingdom Viridiplantae; phylum Streptophyta; class Magnoliopsida; order Poales; family Poaceae; genus Avena; species Avena insularis. The sequence continues at coordinate 355,961,391 of CM042692.1, read as the reverse complement.
GGAGGCATATTCTAGAGAATATTCTCTTTCCAAAATAGTAAGCCGACCGGGTCACCTTTTCCCCCGTGTCATCCATGCAGAGGCTATGTGAGCCTCTGCGGCACCTGCGTCATCCGACATAGGCTTCGTCACCTTTGTAAGCCACGCCTCGGCGGTCCTACCCCTGTCCGCTTCGCTCACGCTCTGTGCACAGTGGTCACCTTTTACCAACGAGACACCTTCCTTCTCTTACAAGCTTGACATGACCCGGATCCTACATAGTTGATCCGGCCATACCTGTTCCTGCATACAAGTTAGATACATCTTACCGACCTACGACTTAAGTCGGTTGAGACTAAGTTAGGTGGACGTCCCCTGGTCCGGGTTACTCCGTGATCCGGCCCACCTTGAGGTGACTTGGCCAGCACAAGCTTTGACCTTGCCGTACCTCGGCTAACTCGGCCTTTATACCCCGGCGTGACCCTACCCGGGGGTATCCCCCAACAATCTTGATGGTTGCAATATCTCTGAAGTTATTAAGTTCCTACAAAAGCTTGCTAGAAGTCCTAATGCTAGTGCTATGAACATGGCCTTTACAAAACACATTACTGATGCTCTCATAAAGATTAAAGAAGAAAAGATGAAACATAAAGCTTATATTCCTATAAAACAAGAGGATGGTTGGGAACCCATCATTAATATGAAAGTGAATGACTTTGATTTCAAAGCTTTGTGTGAACTTGATAGTAGTGTTTCTATTATGCCTAGAAGGATTTATGATATGCTTGATTTGCCTCCTCTTGAAGATTGTTATTTGAATGTCCCACTTGATGATAATGCTAAAAAGAAACTCATGGGGAGTCTTAATTATGTTCTTATTATGGTTAACGATTCCTATGTCCCCGTTGATTTCTATGTTTTGGATGTTGAATACAATGCTTCTTGTCCTATTACTTTGGGAAGACCTTTTCTTAGAACTGTTGGTGCCATCATTGATATGAAAGAAGGCACCATTAAATATCAAGTCCCACTCAAGAAAGGTATAGAACACTTCTCTAAAAAGAGAGAAAAGATTTCTTTTGCTTCTCCTATGGAAACAAAATTTGGTTTTAATGCTTCTTCATTTGAGAACACTTGATTCTTTCTTTGATTCTTATGCCTAACTTAAAGGCGTTAAAGAAAAGTACTTATTGGGAGATAACCCAAAAGTTTTAGATGAGTCTTGGAAGTTATTACCTCTGTAATAACCTCTCCTTATCCTTTTTATTTGCTTTTTGTGCCAATATTAACCTCTAATGAGAGAGAAGTAATGATTGGGAAAGTTGCTGTCCCGAAACAGATTTATGTGCTTCACCGTGAAAATTCGTGAGAGAGCTCTGTATGTAGGATGGAGCTGTAATTTTTTGTGCTTCTTCCCCAGGTTGTTATCTAACTTAAGTTAGTTCAACACTTTTTGATTTGAGCGACAGAAGGTCTTCGAAACAATTCATCTTTTCCTGCTGGTCTGTTTTGACAGATTTCTGCCATTTTCTGCATTTGCTTCTTGTTGGTTCCTTCTTGAGTTCTTTTGGTAATTGAGCTTTTTGAGGGAAGTGATACAGTAGCTAGTGTTCTAATGGAAGTTTATTTGGTGTTAGAACTGAACGTTAAGACTTATTTATCTTAAATGCACTAATGTTGCTAATAAAGATTGTGTGAAGTTTTGTATGAAGGAAAAATTTCAGGTGTATGGAAGGAATGCGTAATGAGATGAAGGATGGACTAAAGCTCAATCTTGGGGATGCCACGCGTGTCACCCCAAGAAATATCTAAGAAGTACAAGCGTCAAAGCTTGGGGATGCCCAAGGCATCCCCTTCTTCATCAATAAAATCCTGTGTTTCTTCCAAACGCTTCATTTTATTGTTTCATGCACAATTGTGTTTTTCTTGGAGCATCTTCTTTTTCGTTGCTTTTTTTCGTTTGCTTTTGTTTGCTTAGTTTTCTGAATAAATTGGTTGGACCCCCTCTTTCATACATTGTTTTGCAAATAGTTTGGTTTGGTTTGGAAAAGAGTAGGAAAGTTCATGCTTATGTGGTAAAAAGAGCTCGTTTTTAACTGTGGCCTATGCTTTGTCATGCCATGCTTGATGTTGTTTTGGCTTTATTCTTAGTATTCTTTGCTGTAGAATGACTTGTTATAAACAATTGAGATTGCTTAATGTGCCTTGGATGAATCATGCGTTGTTTTAGCATATTAAAGCATAATATAGTGGTATTCTCCTTTGATGATTTATTTGGGTTGACTTGGCGCATGCTCACACCATGTTATGACTATCTCAAGTCACCATAGCCTTTATGATCCTTTAGTTTTCAACTTGTAGTATCACTTTATGCTTTGATCAATGATGTTTTGTCGCTCTACATGATTATGGCCATTATTGTTCTCTTAGTTTGTCGCTCTCAGTCTTTTGCTAGCCTCCACAACCAAGTATGAGTTCCACTCATGCATCCAACTCCCTAAACCAAGTTATTCCAAAGAGTCCACCATACCCACCTACTAGCTTATGCTATTCCAAGTATATTCATGCTTTTGTTTACCTTCCAAATTAAACTTGTTATGAGAAAACTACTGATTAAAGCTCTCACGAACTTGATGGCACACTTTACTTTACTTACCCTTAATAAACTTGAAACATTGGGTCCTTCTTTGTTGCGTATATGCTTGCGCTTTATAAGTTGAAATTAGCAGAACCATGTTTCATGGGGAACGCTTTCAACATTGCACTTGTACTTTGTACTCCGTTGATATCATGTTCTTTTGCTCACAGATCCCGACGGTGTGAAATAAAAGTGGAACTTGTAAGATCATGGAGTTTGTATGTGTGTTAGAGAAACGCCTGGGCCGCTAGCCTAAGCCATGCCTAATCATGGTGGAAACTTGTAGCATCACCATAATGAGCACTCTATGAAGAATCCTCAATAAAAACCTATGCAAATAGCAAATAAAAAGATCGCTGAGATGCTCATTGTCTGCTTGCCTTGTCATTTTGATTATGGGAAAGCTCCCGTATCATGTGCAAGGGGTACCTGCTACGGTTCTTAATGATACACATGTACTTACAATGACAAGAGCTTACTCGTGACTGAAGTTGAGTAGCATGAGGATCGGTCTTCGTAAGTAAGGGGCATGAGATTTCGGTTTATAACTTGTCAAGCACATCCTCTTAGTTGTGTCACTTTAACCTTAACCACTTCAAGATGCTTATGATAGGGGCAATGAGAGCTGAAAGCTATAAGTACCATAATTTTTGGAAGCTCTTTATGAGACTTGAATCCCTACTTCCTTTTACAAAGGCCTTTCTTCCACCATTATATTGAGTCTCCACCTTGTAACTTTATGCACTTACTTTGAGAGCATAGTGGCCATTCTTAGTTCTATGTGCATTGTCCCAAGACTAGTTGATTGATGCATACTTTGATATTGCTTGTTTTAAACTATTGTATCTAGTCACTCTTATGAACTTTGAAGGTGTCCTATGCATTTATATTTGCTACTCTATTGAGGGACAAGTTGAATACTATTATGCTATGTTTTCTTTATGTGAAACAAACAAACGTCTTGCAAAGCAATATTATTCATGAATCTTTTGTTTGTGCCTTTTCATGTTGCATCATAGTTTCTTTGCTTATTGCTAGAACTTTGTCTTTCATGTTATGATTGAAGTACTTTGATCCCAGCTTTGAATGTTCTGCAAATAATTTGATCAAGTCTTTGATGGTGCATGTCACCTCAAAAATTATTCTTTCTTTTTATCACTTACCTACTCGAGGACGAGCAAGAGTTAAGCTTGGGGATGTTGATACATTGCAAATGTATCTATAATTTTTGATGTTCCATGCTTTGTTTTATCCACTTTCTTGTGTTTTGTTCCAACTTTGGAGTACTGTTCATATGATTTCTTGGACTAACCTATTAACAAGAGCCACAGTGCTAGCTGCCTGTTTTCTGCTGTTTTTGGTTCCAGGAAAGTCAGAAAATGAATATTCTTAGAATTGGACGGGACAAAAGCCAAAGTGCCTATTTTTCCGGAAGTGATCAAGTGCCAGAATACGAGACAGAGAAGGGCCAGGGGCCGGCCACACCACCTAGCCGTGCGGCCAGGCTGGGCCCACGCCAGGGGGTGGTGTGGTGGCTCCGCACCCTTCGGCCTCCTTCCGCCTATATATTGCCCTCGGGACGAAAACCCTAAGGCACCGATCAAAATTGACGAAGAGTCTCAGAGTCATTGTCATCTCCATCCCTAGATCGGGAGGATCTGAAGCTCTTCCCAAGACTCGCCGAGAGGGAATTCACCGGAGGCTTTCTTCATCACCATGCAAGCCTCCGTGTGATGCGTGAGTAGTTCATCCTTGACTACGGATCCATGTAGTAGCTAGATGGCTGGTTCTCCTTTGTGCTTTCATGTCTAGATCTTGTGAGTCTGCTCATGATCAAGATCATCTATTTGTAATTCGCATGTTGTGTTTGCAGGGATCCGATGGATATTGAGATGCTATTCCAGATTGATTATTGATTCTATCATGTCTTTGTTATTTGTGATCTTGCATGCTTTCCGTTGTTAGTAGCTATCTTGGCCAAGTAGTTGCTAGCAACTCCAAGAGTTAGTATTTATGCTCGATAGTGGGTGCATGCCTCGTAACTGGGAAGTGATGTAAATCTCTAAGGTACTAGATGTGTTGTTGCTACTAGGAGAAAACAACAATCCTTTGTTCATAGAACAATCGTATTGTTTACTTTACACGCAGTCAGAAGCAATAACTGCTGTTGCAACTTAATAATTGGAGGGGGTTCGATGATAACCTGAAGGTGGATTATTAGTCATAGATGCAGTTGGATGGCGGTCTATGTATAATGTTGTAATGCCCAATCAAGTCTCAAAGGAGTCAAAATGATTAGTATATGCATGTATTGCTTTCTCGGTGTTCGTCAATTGCCCGCTGTAATTTGTTCACCCAAAGATGTTATCTATCTAAGGAGAGCCACCTCTAGTGAACTATGGATCCCGGTCCTTTACTTTACATACAATCTACAATCTTTTACTCGCTTTGTGTTTACTTTCGCAAACTTTTACTTCTTTCCATTCGACATTTAATCCTTTGTTTTTCGTGAAACACGGTGAGATTGACAACCTCATCGCAAGTTGGGGACAAAGTTCGGAGTTGTGTTGTGCAGGTCTCCACGTTGCTACTAGCACCGGTAGTGCGCCCGCCAAAGCTCAGCTAGTAACACCTTTGAGGTGTTTCCTTGCTCTACCGGTTCGATTAAACCTTGGTTTCATAACCGAGGGAAACTTGTCATTGCTCATCATACCTTCCTCTTGGGGTTCCCAACGAGCTCTACATCAACCATGCACTAAGCACTTTTCTGGGCGCCGTGCATTGATCCATCAATTCACAAATGTCTCCATATAAGATATGGGCTACATTTTGAATTCTACTTCATGTAGTGAAAACACTAGTGGGGAAAACAGAATGATCATTATCATTGATTCTTTCCTTTGTGAAGAGTTTCGTTCAGGAATGCTTTCCATTGCGCTTCTCAACACTCTGATGCAGGGTTTTGAATCCTCATCATGTTTTACACTATCTTCCATTTGCTCCATAATCGAGAAATATCACTAAAAGTAAACTTTCTCAAGAATACACCAAAATTCAAGCAATACAAGTTTTGCTACTCTTTTGGTTTCAGCTATGGATTTCGTATTCAAAGTTTCCAATGAATACACTACAAGGACTTATTCGCTATTGTTTTGGTTATATCGAATAACCCCAAAACTTTTATGATGATCCATACTAGATATGGAGCCGATCCGACGAATTCAGATGGTTCACTATACATTCTAACTGAGTGCTAACTATTTCTAACTAATGGTCTCTACATCTACACTACAATGATTTATTTGGCGCCTTCTATTCACCCATTTTGATATCTAATATCACATTGTGATGCTTTGCATTTTGACATTTCAAAATGCTTTGCATTCCACAATTTCTTTTTATGCCATTCTTATAATGTCAAATTTCATTACTATTGATCAAATCATAGTAATTAGATTCTCTTTTATCTTTACTACCCTTTGTTGATGAAACACTCTGATCATATCAAATAGTTTCATATTCATGTTTCCTTCGGTAAACTTCTTTACACATTTAAACAATCATACAATGATAATTACCATTTTGTTAAAACACAATACATCGAATATGTATTTTCTTTCAATAATTCATCAAACACTTCGTATTCAAGTAATACACGGTGTTTAAGTTATTTTGCCGAACTTAGGCATGATTCATATGTGATAAGAAATCGAATGAGTTTCACATATTATCACATAACTTTGAATTCAAATAATGGTTTAATTCAGTAATGAACATATCATTAAGTTGGGTATTTTTCAAGGCATTTCAATATTTTACAAATGTTCATGTATTGTCAATTAGTTTAGAAACAAGGATAATTCACATATAATCAAACAAGATATGAACATGAATAGAGATCATTTATAAAAGTGGAATAACTGTTTGTTACAAGCTCATATGAATAACCGTCTCATAAAGTGTGAGACACACTAAAGAGGTTCACAATATTTTGATTACAGTAATCATCCTAAACATAAACTAAGTGATAAATGTCGAGGGAGAGTGTCGTTGGCCATCATCATCATGCTTGCCATCAACATGCAACGTCACCTCCTCTCCAGCAAGCACCTCTATGCAGAAGGACCTGTTTTAAGCAAAACAGAACAAGTATCAAATATACTTAACACTGCAAATGTGTTTCCAAGATTATAACATTTATAAAATTGTATATTTAATATATACCTTTGTCATCGATGACCTCTCCAACAACGGGTTCAACCATCACATTCTTGAGATGTGATATGAACCTATGGAAATCCTGTGTTTCCGCGTCGCCTCTCATAATGCAAGTCCTGACATGTGCTCGGTAGCTTGGTGGTAGCGATCGCAGCACAATGCCATTTGCAAAAGAGCTTGTCATACAGTTATCCAGGAAGTACGCAGGCCTCATGTACGCATCATGCATGCGCTCGAAGTTGTCGTCAAGTGATGAGTTCTCCTCCATCTTAATGGAGAGTAAGTCTCCCATCAGCTCATGCTCCCATATGCGTGCTTGTTCCACGAAATGTGTCCTAAGCTATACCATAGTCGCACGAGAGTCAAGGTTACCCACGACTGGCCATAACTCATCCACTATCCCGTAGCACATTATAACTGATATGAAGGTGGACATCTCACGACGGTAATAGCGGTCTTCCCGCTGCTCTGGGGTCTCTAGGTCACTAGGCTGATCCAAATTCATCTTGTTGAGTATGTAGTCAACCATGTTATTCTCGCTAAGGAGAACATGGAGACGTGCAACCCATATAGAGAAGTTTGATCCGTCTATCCTGAGCTTCTCTCCTTCTAATCAATCATCAACAGGGAAGGTAATCTCGGGAAGAACCATTTTCTACATTTATAATTGCAAAAGGAATTTAGACTAAGTTTATAATTAAATGAGTTAATAATAACTCCACTCGGAAACACTGATACCTTGAAGGGTTCTAGTGATAACATGACCCCTTTTCCCCACAATCTCCCCCGATCATTACGGCCATCAATGTGGGTTCTAGGGTGGATGCTAAACGTTGGTCACATCATTCATGCGACTCGTGCTTGATCTTTCGATTATCCGCGTTCCGAGGCCACGTCTCTGTAACGTGATAGGCTCACCAACTCAAGCTTAGTGTATTCACTGTGCAACATGGCTTACACGCATTGTATGCGAACATAGATATGTATAACACCCGCTCATCACGGCCTGCCTCATACCGAAGAACTTTCTTGGTGGTGCACACTAAGGGGGAACACAATCATTGGTAATTTTAACAAGGGTCATCTTATTAGGCTACCATCGATTATCTAATAGTATCACACAATAAGATATACAAACAATAACATTGAATGTAATTGCGATGTGATATGGTCCTTCACGTCATGATCTCCATCCGTCATCACCAGATTCCCGTGCCAGGGTTCTGGCGCCGTAGACACTAGGGTACCGGTGGTCTTTCCGGCGTGGTAGTCTGTCACCTCCGTGACTATATACTACTATGTAACACAAGGTAATCACTTTACCTTTGCCACAACCATATCACAAAGAAACGTCCCCCTGCAAAACAAAGTTAGACGCCTCTACTTTATCTTTGCATATTTTACGTGGCTGAATGGGATTTCGCACGAGAACCGTTCTTACCTACGAACTTTCACCACAATGATGATCAAGTAGTTGTCTATACTACACCCCATTCGGGGCCCTCCGTTGCAAATGGCATACCAACTAATGCGAGAGAGACAGACACCCCCCTAGGACACTTTATATGGTACAAGCCGTATGTCAAGCATGGACCAGTCTCACGAATGAACACGTAAAGTCAGTTGGGGGCCACTTCATCAAGCATTACTGTGGTGTACACAAGTACACGTGGGAGAGTAACAACTAAAATATCAATGCCCACATGCTGCATCTCGTGTGTTCTACCCGTACTAGCATTACTACGCATAGATCTAGCTCTGATACCACTGTAGGGGTTCCGCGTATGAAAACAATAATTTTTACCCTACGCCCTTGAACCCCTGATGTTACCAGGACCTATCTATTAGTAATGTAGTAATGGGAGGGGCTTTTCGCGAACTTACCCTTGAAGACCGAAAAGCATTGTCAATGCTCAAGAGAGCGTGGTTGATGTAGACGAGCCGAAGCCGACCTCAAGGTCGCGATGAAGTCCTTACGCTCCTTTGGCTCCAATAACTTGAGTGCCTCAAGTGTGACACCTCGCGGGGATTTACACACGTCCGGTTCCTGACGATGACTCCCGCTTCCCCGATCCAGCAGTAGTTACGGAAGTAGAGCTCCTGGATCTAAATCCCGCAGCGTGACGGCGCTCCGCGGTGAAGATGTCTCTCGTTCGTGCAGTCCAAACTTGGGACCACGGTCACGAGAGAGAGAGAGAGAGAGAGAGAGAGAGAGAGAGAGAGAGAGAGAGAGAATATCAATTGGAGGTCTCCCCAAAAGAGAGGAAACCTTTTATTGAATATTGTATGTATTTATCTGGCTAAATACCCCACTATATATAGGGGGAGGGGAGGTACTACCTCCCTCAAAGTCCAGGGGTGGGACTAAAGGAGGGGGAGAGGTGGGGAGGCGCGCCGGCCAGCCCCCACCCATGGGCCCCACGTGGGGCAGGCACACTAGGGCCGCCGGCCACCCCCTAGGCCTCTCCTACGGGTGTGGTCCCCTCTTGGGCCCTTTTCCCTCCGGGAATTAGCCCATTAAGCCCTTTGACCATTTAATTGATTTCTATTTTGTTAAATAATTATGAATAAATTATTAAATCAATATTTAACATTCATTCACATATTATTCAATCTCCGTGGCTATGGAACACCTTCCACCTCCACACTGGACATCCTCCGAACTTACCGAAACCCTTCCAGTTTTCTCTCTTCTCTTCTTCGACGATTCTACCGATCCTATAAACACTCTCTAAGCATCATCAAACCCTTAAGCGTGATACCCCATGGTTCGGGAACACTCCAGACATGGTCGGGACACTCCTAGACCAATGATTGATAGAGGGACCTGGATGTCCATGTGACCCCTGTGCATTCCACGAAGATCTTTTGTCGCTTGAACCGGGACAGTCGTGTCTTATTCCCTTTGTCTCTTGACACTCGCATTTCCCAAGATCTGATCAATGACATCACCATGTCGTGTTCGATCTCGTTACCGAACAATGCTACTTCACTCGTTCCAACAAGTGATATCCCTGTGATGAAATCACACACTGTGCATCTATTGGATATAACTTCTCCGAGTGGACCCTTGAGTATCTTTCCGTCACGTGGACGGACAAATCCTGATCTTGGCATATATTGCCTCTACGGTTCCTCCAAATAATTGAACACACCTTTATTGTCACTGTATTACCAAGTGACGTTTGATGCTATCTAAGCATTCTTGGGAGACAGTGATTGATATAGCCTCACGGTCTAAGGAACAGTCTACGAGGATCCATTTCTAATCATTTTAACTTGAACTTCGTGACATGATCGGGTTGATGTCTACGCACTTCTATTCTTGTAGACAGTTGTTGGGCCTCCAAATGCAGAGGTTTGTAGAACAGCAGCAAGTTTCCCTTAAGTGGATTTCCCAAGGTTTATCGAACTCAGGGAGGAAGTGGTCAAAGGTATCCCTCTCAAGCAACCCTGCAATCAAGATACAAGAAGTCTCTTGTGTCCCCAACACACCCAATACACTTGTCAGTGTATAGGTGCACTAGTTCGGCAAAGAGATAGTGAAATACAAGTGGTATGGATAATTATAAGTGGTAACGGTGCCAGAAAAGAGCTTGACGGGTAGGAAGAGACTAAAGGCAATCTGAAATAAAGATGGAAGCAAGAAAACATGTAACAGATCTAGTTGCAAACGGTGTTTCAATGCTTAGAAATAAGGCCTAGGGATCATACTTTCACTAGTGAACACTCTCATATAAATATCTTCTCTTTATGATACTACTCTGAACTACTCTCCGGTTGGATAACTCTAATCCACGGTAGGGCTATAACATCACACCTCAAAGTTCGTTTTCCACATCTAGATAACCCCTCACCATCACCTTGAGCGCTAGATGGTTCCAACAAACACCACAATCTCATAGATACATCCGACTCAAATTATACTCATGACAAGTATTTATGTAACCTTAGCCAAAGTGCTACACGGTGTGCACACTGTCAACTTCACACATGTGGGGATAAGCAGAGATTCATTAAAGCACTTGGGTAGCAGAATAGATCTATAGATTACAAAGCTCATGATCTCAATAAGATCACGCATAGAGAGAGAGATGAACACATAGCTACCTATAGAGCCCTTAGCCTCGAGAGATAACTACTCCCTCCTCATCATGGGAATCAGCAATGGCGACGGAGATGGCGGTGGAGTCGATGGAGATGGCTCCGAGGGCACTTCCCCGTCCCGGCAGGGTGCCGGAACAGAGACTTTCTGTCCCCCGAATTTCCCCTTCGGTGGCGGCGGCGCTGTGGAGGTTTTCGTGGCTTTCTCCTGGATTTTTTAGGGTTTCTACATCGGAGGCTTCTTATAGGTGAAATGGGAGGTCGAGGGGGTGCCCGAGGCGGCTGCACCCCCCAGGCGCGGGCCAGGCCAGGCCACGCGGCCAGGGGGTGTGGCCCCCTCGAGGCCCTTCTCCGTCTCGTCTTCTGGCTCTGTGTTCCCCTTGGTGAAATATTGACTTTGGCTTTTGTCCCGTCCAATTCTTAGAATATTCATTTTCTGGCTTTTCTGGAACCAAAAACAGAAGAAAATAGGCAACTGGCACTATGGCATCTTGTTAATAGGTTAGTCCCAGAAAACATAAACATACCTCAAAGTGTTGACAAAGCAAAGCAAAGTAGATACTAAACAAGCATGGAACATCAAAAATTATAGATACGTTTACGACATATCAAGCATCCCCAAGCTTAACTCCTGCTCGTCCTCGAGTAGGTAAGTGATAAAAAGAATAATTTTTGAGGTGACATGCACCATCACAATCTTGATCAAGGTATTTGTAAAACATTGATAGCTGGGATCATTGTACTCTAACATAGACATGAAAGATATAGTTCTAACAATAAGACATAGCAACTATGTTATAACATGAAAAGGTATAAACAAAAGATTCATGCATAACATTGCTTTGAAAGACGTTTGTTTGTTTCACATATAGAAAACATAACATAGTGGCATTCAGCTTGTCCCTCATGGAGTAGCAAAACATAAATGCATAGGACACCTTCAAAGTTCATAAGGGTGACTAGATACAAATAGTTCAAGAACAAGCAATATCAACATTATGAATCAATCAATAAGTTTTGGGACAATGCACATAGAACTAAGAATGACAACTATGCTCTCTTAATTGGTGCCTAAGGATAGAAGGTGGAGACTCAATATAAAAGTGGAAGAAAGGCCCTTCATAGAAGGAAGCGGGGATTCAAGTCTCATAAAGAGCTTCCAAAAATTATAGTACTTGTTAGCTTTCAGCCCTCATTGCCCCTATCATAAGCATCTTGAAGTGATTAAGGTTAAAGTGAACAAACTATGGAGTATATTCTTGACAAAGTATAAGTTGGCAATCTCATGTCCCTTGAATACGAGGGCCGCTCCTCATGCTACTCAAGTTTAGTTACCGGTAAGTTCTTGTCATAGTAAGTACAAGTGTATCATAGAGAACCGCCAACAGGGTACCTCTTGCACATGATACATGAGCTACCCCATAATCAAAATGACAAGGCAAGCAGACAATGAGCATCTCAGCAATCTTCTTATTTACCATGGGAAAATGGTGCTTTTTCTCTCTTTCCTATTTTCTCATCTTTTTTTTCTTTTTCTCAATCTCTATCTCTTTTTTATAAGACGAATGCTTCATAGATTGCTCACTATGGTGATGCTGCAAGTTTCCACCATGATTAGGCATGGCTTAGGCTAGCGTCCCAGGCGTTTCTCTAACACACATACATAACTCCATGGACTTACAAGCTCCCCTTTCATTTCACAATCGACATCCATAAACAAAAGAGCATGATATCAACTGGGTACAATGTACAAGTGCAATGTTGAAAGCGTTCCCCATGACAACATGGTTCTGCTAATCCCAACGTATAAGTGCAAGCATATACAACATAGATGACACAATGGTACAGTTTATTAGGGGCAAGAAAAGTAAAGTGTGCCATCAAGTTCGTGAGAGCTTTAATCACTAATTTTCACATAACAAGTTTAATTCGTAAGGTAGATAAAAACATGAATATACTTGGAATAGCAAATGCTAATAGGTAGGTATGGTGGACTCTTTGGAATAACTTTGATTTTATTTGGAGTTGGATGCATGAGTGGAACTCATACTTGGTATGGAGGCTAGCAATAGACTAGGAGCGACCAACTAAGAGAGTAATAATGGCAATGGTCATGCAAAGCGACAAAACATTATTAATTAAAACATAAAGTGATATTACAAGTCGAAAACTAAATGATCATAGAGGTTATGGTGACTTGGGATAGTCTTAACATGGTGTGAGCATGCGCCAAGTCAACCCAAATAAAGCATTAAAGGAGAATACCACTATATTATGCTTTAATATGCTAAAATAATGCATGATTCTATGAAGGCACATTAAGCAATCTCAATTGTTTGTAACAAGTCATGCTACAACAATAATCACTAAGCATAAAGTCAAAACAATATCAAGCATGACATGATAAAGTCTAAGTCGGAGTAAAAAAACAAGCTCCTTTTGTACCACTTATAAGCATGAACTTCCTACTCTTTTCCAACACCAATCAAAAACTAAAGCTAAACGCAGTGCTAGCAAAGGAGAACACTCCAAGAACAATAAGAGTGAAAACTAGAGTGTTCTAGGCAATGAATCACGGGGTGTATCTCTCTTCAAAAGAAGTGTGTTGGTATCCAACCAACTTATTCAAGCAAACTAAGCAATCAAAAACTAAACACAAAACGAAGACGCTCCAAGAATAACACAATTGTGCATGAAACAATAAAAATGAAGTGTTTGGAAGAAACCTGAGATTTTTATTAATGAAGAAGGGGATACCTTAGGCATCCCCAAGCTTTGACGCTTGTACTTCTTGAATATTTCTTGGGGCGACACGGGTGGCATACCCAAGCTTGAGCTTTTGTCCATACTTCATCTTATCACATTGTTCTTCCCTACACTTTGAAATTTCCTTCATACAAAACTTTACACAATCTTTATTAGCAACATTATTGTATTCAAGATAATAAGTCTTTAGGTTCAGTTTCAACACAAGTAAAACTTCCATTAAAAAACAAGATACTGTAGCACTTCCTTTTAAAAGTTCAAGAATTTTGGCAAGAACTCAAAGAGAAAGAGATTTAAGAGGCAAATGCAAATAATGGCAGAAATCTGCCAAAACAGACCAACAGGTAAAAACCGATTTTTTCAAAGACCTTCTGTTGTTCAAATCAAAAAGTGCTAAACTAACGGAAGTTAGATAGTAACCTGAGGCATAAGCACAGAAAATTACAGCTCAATCTGATGTACAAAGATTTTTTACAAATTTTTACAGCGAAGCACAAAAATCTGTTTCAGGACAACAACTTTCCCAAATCTTACTTCTCTCTCATTAGAGGTTATTCTTGGCACAAAAACCACACAAAAATGATAAGGAGAGGTTATTACAGAGGCAATAACTTTCAAGACTCAACAAAACAAAAATAAACTGAAAGCAAGAATATATTGGGTTGTCTCCCAAAAAGCTCTTTCTTTATAGCCATTAAGATAAGAATGATAAATTCGATGATGCTCACATAAGAAATATGAGTTGAAGTAAAAGAGAACATCAAAAAGAAAATATGGAATAAATTTAAGTCTAACCCACTTTCTATTAAGAATAATCTTGTAAAGAAACAAGTCATGAAAGCACAAAGCAACAAGCATAGGAAAGCAAAACAAGTACAACTTCAAAAATTTCAACATAAAGAGGGGAAACTTAATATTGTTGAGTCACATAAAACCATGCTTTCCTCTCTCATAATAACTTTCAGTAGCATCATGAATAAAATAAACAATATAACTATCACATAAAACATTCTTATCATGAGCCATATGCATAAAAGAATTAATACTCCCCACATAAACATAGTCATTCTTATTAATTGTAGTGGGAGCAAATTCAATAAAATAGCTATCATTATTAATCTCATCACCATAATCATCAAATATAGGAGGCATATTGTAATCATAATTAATTTTCTCCTCCATAGTAGGTGGACTGAAAATATCATATTCATCATTGTAATCATCATATATTGGAGGCATAGTATCATCAAAGTAAATTTTCTCCTCCGTGCTTGGGGGACTAAAAATATCATGCTCATCCAAATCAGCTTCCCCAAGCTTAGACTTTTCCATAGCATTAGCAATAATGGTGTTCAAAGAATTCATACTAATAACATTGCTATTAGAATGCAAATAAAGTTCCATAGGTTTTTTAATTTTCTCTTCAAACACTTCATGTCCTAACTCAATATAAATATTATAAAGCTCTCTAATTTTTTGTTGTTTTCCATTAAGCCTAACTATTGAAAATAAAAACAAGAAAAAAAGATATAATTGCAGAATCTAAAGGAAATAACTTCGAGCACTCACACACTAGCAACAATACTAGGAGATAGCTTAGTAGCCAGAGGATGTGAGTACCTTTTACCTTACCTCCCCAGCAACAACGCCAGAAAATAGCTTGATGTCTACGCACTTCTATTCTTGTAGACAGTTTGACAAGGGTTTAACTCATCAATGCCCATTGTTATGGACTTGGGTTTTGGAGAAGGAGGGAGCGTTGGAAGCATCAATCGTCTAGCAAACAAGCACACAGGGACGCAAGGTTTACCCAGGTTCAGGAATCGTAGAGGTCCCTACTCCTGCTTGTCTGCTCGTGGAATTAATCAGAGGAATCGAAGATTACAATGGTGCGCAGATGCAATCTGGTGAGGGTTGTGGAAACTAGGGTTGCGTGTGTCCTCCTCGCCGCCCCTCCTAGCCTTTATATAGATAGGCTAGGTCTCGGGTAGCAGGTCGAGTCGGTTACAGGTTAGGGTTTCCCTTTAAACTTTCTATCTTTAGCTTCTTCTTGTTCCGCAAGCAATCGAGAGTCCGTAGGTTACCCGAGTTCTCCATTTGGGACTTGGCAACGCCATGGGATTTCCGTTGTATTCAGGCCGTATATACCAAGCTCGAGTACCTATAGGGTATACCCATATCAGTAGCCCTCGAGTGTCCAGCGGAATCGCAAATTCGACTGGGGACTTTATGAAGCCTTTCGAGTACATGACTGAGTATTTTTCGACCGCTCTTTTTGTGTCATAGGGATTGTTGATGTGCGTGCCTGATTAACCGATGTATCGATATCAGTTAACTACCTTAGGGTAAAACAACGCAATCTACTCGAACTCGAGTCCCCGGACTCAAATTTGGAAAAGTGCTGGTGTAATTCGACTCAAGCCACGAAGGTCTTATAGGAGTCGAATTCTAGTATATGGGTGTGAGCACTCGACGCGTCCGTCAAGGCATGTTCATCGTACCTGTAGGCACGTATATATTTCTGGTAGTGTGCAGCGAATGCGTTGACAGGCCTTATCCTCACGCCGTAAGCACGGCATTCGAATTTTGTCATCACGGAGATGATTCGGGTGACCCAGGAGACGCAGTACCTTTGTAGGAAAAAATCATGAGGCGGTGTCGTCATATACTTCAAGTGTGGATGTTATCGACACAGTATGACATACAATTAATCATAGGATGCGCGACCAGGTCTCCCTATGGGAGTAGCCCCCGAGTGCCTGGTTGAGTCGAAGACTCAGGCAGGGAATAAAGAACTTTTGTAACTGCTGTCGTCTTTTGTTTGCTTGTTTCAGTCGAATTTATTTCCGGCGCTCCCTATGGGAGTAACCCATGTCCATAGTCGAATCACGGATTCGAGTGATTGGGTATGCTTTGAATGTCCATATTCCTGCAGAAGAGAAAAAGAAAAAGAAAAATTGTAGGGTGCACGACCAGCGCACCCTATGGGAGTAGCCCCCGAGTGCTTGGTGGAGTCGAAGACTTGAGCAAGGGCTAAAGTAGTCGAAGTCTTTTGCTACTCAATTTTGGATAACAATGTGATGATCTCAGTTGCCCACGTGAGCGGGTTTGGCGGGACGTGATGAGCGGTGGGTCCCATTTTTTGACCCTGACTTGACCGGGCGTGCATAATCTTTGTTTTAACTGTGCCTCCTCGATTTTCGCGCGTAATTGGGGTAGTGGGAGACGGTTCACGCTTTGGGTCCTCCACGTGTCGATCACGATGGTGAAGGAAATATGCCCTGAGAGGCAATAATAAAGTTGTTATTATGTATTCCTTGTATATGATAGATGTTTATTTTGCATGCTATAATTGTATTGATAGGAAACATCAATACATGTGTGTTTAATAAACAAAAAGGGTTCCTAGTTATGCCTCTCTTATAGACTAGCTTGTTGATTAACAAGATGATCAAGGTTTCCTGATCATGGACATTGGATGTTGTTAATAACAAGGTCACAACATTTGTGAAATGATGTGATGAACATTCATCCGAAGTATAGCATTACGATCAAGTCATTATGTTTATATTGCTATAACATCATACGAAGTAATCTTTATCCTTAGACCATGAGATCATGTTAATTGCTAACACCGGAAGAGTATCTTGATAACATCAAACGTCACACCGTAACAGGGTGACTATAAAGATGGGTTCAGTACTACGAAGGTGTTATGTTGAGGCTCATGGATCAAGAGTGGAATTTGTCAATCCAGATGACGGATAGATATACTCTGGGCCCTCTCGGTGATATCACATTAGGATAGCTTGCAAGCAAGTGATGTGATCACTAGAATGTTATATCACGGGAACAAGAAAAGAGTGCATGTCGGTAACGAGATCAAACTAGGTATGGAGATACCGATGATCGAATCTTGGACATGTAATATGTCGAGAGACAAAGGGATTTAGTTACAAGCGTTAAAGGTTCTCACGATCACAGGAGTCATCGTTGAATGTGTAGGAGTCAAGACGGATCTCGAGGTCCATTGCTGATTATTGATCGGAGAAGGGTCTCGATCATGTCTGAATTATTCATGAACCTTAGGGTGGCACACTTAAGAGTTACCGGACACCATTTTGGAGCACATATGTTTCAGACGAAAGAATTGCAAAGCGCAGGAATTGTTTCAATAGAAACCGGAAATTGTTTCGGGTGAAATTGCAGAAGGTGGTTCTGCATGTGATATTGAAATATTGCAAGGGGCTATATGTGAATGTTTGTTAATTAAAGTAATTAACAAAATTCTGAATAAATTTAATATAAAGAGTTTTATTAAATGAGAGAGCATTAAATTTGGAGAAATTTAATGCATTTAAAGTGGAGACTTTAAAAGGGAATGTGAAGAGGCATTTTAATGTGGAGGGGTTACCACCACATGAATGGGGGAGGTGAGGTCACCCCCATTCATGACCATGGAGAGGGGCACCCCTCCTCCTATAAAAGGCCACCCATTCCCTCCTTCATCCACACACCTCCTTGTGAAGGATCTCTCTCCCCCTCTAGAATTATTCCCCCATGGTCTCGGATTAGCGAGATACATGTTCCCGGTGGCATTTCATCTAGAAGGAGTTGCTGCTTCCGCTGTATCGCTAGAGCGAGGAGGTGGAGGTTGTCCGGTGGCTTGAACGTGTGTGCGAGTGCGGATGCGCTGCTGAGTTACGGCACTCGGACTTCCTCACGATCTCGAGATCGGCAAGTGTACGACTACATCAACCACGAGTTCCTACTCGTTAACAAAGCTCGTTGTCTTCGAGGGTAAGTTCTCCATGGATGTATGTCTACCCGTTGCTCTGTATCTAGTAGATAGATCTTGGCGTATAGTTCTGATCGTAGGAAATTTTTTGTTTTCTATGCTGCGGACCCAACAGTGGTATCAGAGCCTGATCTATGTGTAGGTGCTTTGCACGGGTAGTACACATATGTTTATATGTGGGTGATGATGATCATGTTATTGCATCTTCTATGTACTTTGGATATTGGTGGCATAGTGGGATGAAGCGGCCCGGACCAACCTTACATGTCATCGTACATGAGACCGGTTCCACGACTGACATGCAATTACTTTTGCATAAGTGGCTGGCGGGTGTCTGTCTCTCCTACTATAGTCAATATCTGATTTACAACGAGTTGTTAATAACTTGGTTATCCTCGTTGTGGTTCATGTTCGTATGTTAGACCGGTTCTATCTCCGAAAGCCCTAAGCCACGTAAAACTTGCAATTGATAAATTAGAGGCGTCTAGTTTAGATCGTTGCTGGGCTAGTGTTTTGATATGGTATTGTTGTAAGTAGATGTATGATAGATACTCTTACAACTCACTTAACGTGTAAGTTCCATATTCCTTGGCCTTACACACAAAGGAATGATAGAGATCATACCACGATGCAAATGATAGAGATCAAATGCATGGACCATATCACCTCACTTCACACATTAGCATCTTATATTGCTAGTTTGGCGCTTTTGGTAGCATTATAAGATGATCCCTCATTTAGATATCAAGATAAATGTGTTCTTCCTTAAGTATGCACCGTTTTGTGGATCGTGTTTTGAGGCATCACGTGATGATCGGGTGTTCTTGACTCTACGCTTTCATACAATGGGTGTAAGACAGTTTTACACACGCAAATACTAAGGTTCTTACTTGACGAGCCTAGCATGTATAGACATGGCCTCGGAACATAGACCGAAAGGTTAAGCATGAGTCATATAGTTGATATGATGCCCATATAGATGCTCGCCTTTGAAGCTACACCGACTCACGTGATGATCGGACTTGGTGTAGTGGATTTGGTTCATGTAATCACCAAAAGGACACGAGGGATGTCGTTTTTGAGTGGGAGTTCATTAGTAATTTGGATTAGTTGAACTCAATATATCATAAACTTAGTCTAAATATACTTTACAAATTCGGTTGTAGATGGCACCACCTGCTTTTAATTTCAATGTGTTCATGGAGAAAGAGAAACTTGCTGCGAATGGTAGCAATTTCACCAACTGGGCTATGAATTTGAGGATTCTCCTCACTGCTGCACAAAAGCAATATGTGCTAGATGCTAGCTAGGCCCCACCAGCTCTGATGCCTGACGAGGAAAAGAATGTCTATGTGACTCGTCGGAGGACCGCAACTTAGTTCATTGCGGCATCTTGTATGGGCTAGAGCCGAACATCGAAAGCGTTTGAAAATGGCAATGCCTTTGATACCATGGGAGAATTGAAAATGATTTTTGATACCCATGCTGCCGTAGAGAGTTATAATGCTACAGAAAAGTTCTTTAGCTGCATGATGGAGGAAAACACCTCCATTAGTGAGCACATACTCAAAATGTCTGGGTACGCCGATAAGCTTGTGTCCTTGGGAATAACGATTCCCATTGACTTAGGCATACATCGTGTTCTCCAATCTCTGCCACCTAGCTACAAGAGCTTCGTGATGAACTATAATATGGGGCATGAAGAAGTCTCTTCGAGCTTACATCAATGCTTAAGACTGCAGAAGTGGAGATTAGGAAAGAACATCAAGTGTTGATGATCAATAAGACCACCGATTTCAAGAAGGACAAGAAAGGCAAGCAGAAGGGAAAGAAGGGCGACAAATCATTGCCGCGCTGAAAGAAACCCGAGCTGGCCCTAAGTCCGACAATTGAGTGCTACTATTGCAAGGGGGGCCATTGGGAATCGCCCCAAGTATTTGGCGGACAAGAAGGCGGCAAGGCAAACAAAGGTATATGTGATATACATGTTATTGATGTGTACTTGACTAGTACTCATGATAGCACTGGGTATTTGATACTGGGATCGGTTGCTAATATATGTAACTTCGGTTCAGGGGCTGCGGAACAAGCGACAACTAGCAAGGGATGAGGTCACGATCGGGTCGGCAATGGATCAAGAGTTGATGTGATCGCGTCGAACGCTGCCTCTCCATATGCCGTCGGGATTAGTTATAAACCTGAATAATTGTTATTTGGTGCCTGCACTGAGCATGAACATTGTATCCGGATCATGTTTGATGCAAAGTGGTTATTCGTTTAAGTCTGAAAACAGGTTGTTCGATTTATATGAATAATATCTTTTATGGTCATGCACCTGTGTTGAATGGTTTATTTCTGTTGGATCTCGATAGTAGAATTACGCATATTCATAATGTTGATGCTAAAAGGATTAAACTTGATAATGATATATCTACATATATGTGGCACTGCCGTCTAGGTCATATTGGCGTTAAACGCATGAAGAAACTCCATTCTGATGGACTTTTGGAATCACTTGATTTTGAATCATTTGATACATGTGAGCCATGCCTTATGGGCAAGATGACTAGAACGCCATTTTCCGGTTCAATGGAACGGGCGACAGATTTATTGGAAATGATACATACTGATGTGTGTGGACCAATGAGTGTGTCCACGCGAGGTGGACATCGTTATTTTGTTACTTTCACGGATGATTTGAGTAGATATGGGTATATCTATTTGATGAAACACAAGTCTGAAACTTTTGAAAAGTTCAAAGAATTTCAGAATGAAGTGGAAAATCATCGTAACAGAAAAATCAAATTTCTACGGTCCGACCGTGGAGGAGAGTATCTTAGTTACGAGTTTAGCACACATATGAAAGACTGTGGAATAGTTTCACAACTCACGCCTGCCAGAACACCACAACGTAATGGTGTGTCAGAACGTCGTAATCGTACTTTATTGGATATGGTTCGATCTATGATGTCGCTGACTGACTTGCCACTATCATTTTGGGGTTATGCACTGGAAACCGCTGCATTCACTTTAAATAGGGCACCATCTAAATCCGTTGAAAAGATACCGTATGAATTATGGTTTGGAAACAAACCTAAGCTATCATTTCTTAAAGTTTGGGGATGCGATGTTTATGTGAAGAAACTTCAACCGGATAAACTCGAACCCAAAGCGGAAAAATGTGTCTTCATAGGATACCCTAAGGAAACGATTGGGTATACCTTCTATCACAGATCCGAAGGCAAGGTCTTTGTTGCCAAGAATGGATCCTTTCTTGAGAAGGAGTTTCTCGTGAAAGGTGTGAATAGTCAGAAGGTAGAACTCGAAGAGGTTATTGAACCTTCTCTTCATGAAATGGCGAGTAGCGCAGCTCCAGAAGTTGTTTCGGAGTTGACTTCACCTAATGAAGAGAGAGCTAATGATATTGATCATGAAACTCCGAAAGAGGACACTACCGAACCTCGCAGGTCAAGGTGACACGGCAGCCCCGGCAATCCTGTTATGAATTTCATGATTGATGAAATAGATGACCCTGCGACGTATGAAGAAGCGATGATGAGCCCTGATTCCAACAAATGGCTAGAAGCCATGAAATACGAGCCGGAATCCATGTACGAAAACCAGGTTTGGACCTTGGTGGCTTACCTCACGATCGAAAGGCCATTGAGAATAAATGGATTTTCAAAAGAAAAACTGATGCTGATGGTAATGTATCCATCTATAAGGCTCGACTTGTCGCAAAGGGGTTTCGACAAATTCAAGGAATTGACTATGATGAGACATTCTATCCCGTAGCGATGCTTAAGTCGATTAGGATTATGTTAGCAATTGCTGCATATTTGGATTATGAAATATGGCAGATGGATGTCAAAACTGCGTTCCTCAATGGTAATATTGAAGAAGAGTTGTATATGATACAACCTAAGGGCTTTGTCGATCCTAAGGATGCTAATAAGGTGTGCAAACTTCAGCGATCCATCTATGGACTGAAGCAAGCATCCCGGAGTTGGAATCTCCGCTTTGATGAGGTGATCAAAGAGTTTGGATTTGTCCAAACTTATGGAGAGGCTTGTATTTACAAGAAAGTGAGTGGGAGGAATGTGGCATTTCTGATATTATATGTGGATGACATATTATTGATTGGAAATGATATAGATCTTTTAAAAGTGTTAAAAGTTATCTAAATAGCAAATTTTCGATGAAGGACCTTGGTGAAGCTTCATATATATTAGGCATTAAAATCTATAGAGATAGATCAAGACGCCTAATTGGGCTATCGCAGAGTACATATCTTGATAAGATATTAAAGAAGTTTAATATGGACGGAAGTAAGAAGGGGTACTTACCTATGTTGCAAGGCAAAACATTGAGTAAGACTCAAAGTCCGGCTACGGCGGAAGAAAGAGAGATAATGGATAAGATCCCCTATGCCTCAGCCATAGGCTCTATAATATATGCCATGCTATGTACAAGACCGGATGTGGCACATGCCATTAGTTTGACTAGTAGGTACCAATCTGATCCAGGTTCGGAACACTGGATAGCGGTCAAGAATATCCTTAAGTACTTGAGAAGAACTAAGGATATGTTTCTTGTGTACGGAGGTGAAGAAGAGCTAGTCGCTAAGTGTTATGTCGATGCTAGCTTTGACACTGATCCAGATGACTCTAAGTCTCAATCCGGATACGTATTTCTCTTGAACGGAGCAACAGTTAGTTGGAGGAGCTCCAAACAACCTGTGGTGGCTGGATCAACGACGAAGGCGGAATATGTTCTGCTTGGAAGCAAAGACAGAAGCGTTTGGATGAAGGAGTTCATAACGGAACTAGGTGTGGTTCCTAGTGCGTTGGACCCAATGGTGATCTATTGTGACAATAATGGAGCCATAGCCAACACCAAGGAACCAAGGTCTCACAAGAATTCCAAGCATATTAAGCGCCGGTTTCACTCCATCCGCGAGCATGTCAAGGATGGAGATATAAAGATTTGTAAAGTACACACGGACCTGAATGTAGCAGATCCGTTGACTAAAGTACTCCCTAGGGAAAAACATGATCAACACTAGAACTCCATGGGTGTTAGATTTATCACTATATAAACTAGATTATTGTCTCTACTACAAGTGGGAGACTGAAGGAAATATGTCCTGAGAGGCAATAATAAAGTTGTTATTATGTATTCCTTGTATATGATAGATGTTTATTTTGCATGCTATAATTGTATTGATAGGAAACATTAATACATGTGTGTTTAATAAACAAAAAGGGTTCCTAGTTATGCCTCTCTTATAGACTAGCTTGTTGATTAACAAGATGATCAAGGTTTCCTGATCATGGACATTGGATGTTGTTAATAACAAGGTCACAGCATTTGTGAAATGATGTGATGAACATTCATCCAAAGTATAGCATTACGATCAAGTCATTATGTTTATATTGCTATAACATCATACGAAGTAATCTTTATCCTTAGACCATGAGATCATGTTAATTACTAACACCGGAAGAGTATCTTGATAACATCAAACGTCACACTATAACAGGGTGACTATAAAGATCGGTTCAGTACTACGAAGGTGTTATGTTGAGGCTCATGGATCAAGAGTGGAATTTTTCAATCCAGATGACGGATAGATATACTCTGGGCCCTCTCGGTGATATCACATTAGGATAGCTTGCAAGCAAGTGATGTGATCACTAGAATGTTATATCACGGGAACGAGAAAAGAGTGCATGTCGGTAACGAGATCAAACTAGGTATGGAGATACCGATGACCGAATCTCGGACATGTAATATGTCGAGAGACAAAGGGATTTAGTTACAAGCGTTAAAGGTTCTCATGATCACAGGAGTCATCGTTGAATGTGTAGGAGTCAGTACAGATCTCCAGGTCCCGCTGCTGATTATTGATCGGAGAAGGGTCTCGATCATGTCTACATTATTCACGAACTGTAGAGTGGCATACTTAAGAGTTACCGGACACCATTTTGGAGCACATATGTTTCAGACGAAAGAATTGCAAAGTGCAAGAATTGTTTCAATAGAAACCGGAAATTGTTTCGGGTGAAATTGCAGAAGGTGGTTCTGCATGTGATATTGAAATATTGCAAGGGGCTATATGTGAATGTTTGTTAATTAAAGTAATTAACAAAATTCTGAATAAATTTAATATAAAGAGTTTTATTAAATGAGAGAGCATTAAATTTGGAGAAATTTAATGCATTTAAAGTGGAGACTTTAAAAGGGAATGTGAAGAGGCATTTTAATGTGGAGGGGTTACCACCACATGAATGGGGGAGGTGAGGAGTCACCCCCCATGCGCCGGCCATGGAGAGAGGGGGCACCCCCCTCCTCCTATAAAAGGCCACCCATTCCCTCCTTCATCCACACACCTCCTTGTGAAGGATCTCTCTCCCCCTCTAGAATTATTCCCCCATGGTCTCGGATTAGCGAGATACATGTTCTCGGTGGCATTTAAATGCGGAAGGAGTTCTGCTTCCATTTGGATCGCTAGAGCGAGGAGGTGGAGGTTGTCCGGTGGCTTGAACGTGTGTGCGAGTGCGGATGCGCTGCTGAGTTGCGGCGCTCGGACTTCCTCACGATCTTGAGATCGGCAAGTGTACGACTACATCAACCACGAGTTCCTACTCGTTAACAAAGCTCGTTGTCTTCGAGGGTAAGTTCTCCATGGATGTATGTCCACCCGTTGCTCTCTATCTAGTAGATAGATCTTGGCGTATAGTTCTCATCGTAGGAATTTTTTGTTTTCTATGCTACGGACCCAACAGATGGGCACCACGCGTCTGATAGGGTTTTTGCTGGCCGTTGGATTACATTTTCCAGGGGGTTAAGTAGCAGTGTTGCGACGGTAATTTTTCCCATCTGCTCTTTTCTCTGCCTTTGCCTCCATGTCCATTGTTGCTCCTCTCTGCCTCCGAGAGTTCGTTCCGTTCGTGGCACTGGACCAACTCCGTGTTTTCCCGAGCTATTTTCTTCGCTCTCATCGCCACCGCAAGATGGGCAAGAAGAAGGGAGGTGCCACCGCTGAGTCCACCGCATCACTGTCGCTGCCAAGAAGAAGGGCGGATTCGCCGCTACGGGCACTAGCACCGTCGTTGCCGGGAAGAAAAGGGCGCAGGCACTCGTGTCACCAATGGCGCGTGGCGCGCGTCCAGCATCAAATCCTCCGAGCTCCGTCTTCTGCGCCAAGACGGAGTTCTGTCTCCCGCGGTCGGTGACTCACGAGTCCCAGGTGGTGAGGTAACCCTTTGTCCTCCTGCTGGTTTCCGGGTGATGTTCCTAGCATTCATCATACACGGTCTTTCTCTGCCCCTGCATCCTTTCTTCAGGGGCCTCCTTTGTTTCTATGGGCTCCAGCTGCACCAGTTGTCCCCCAACTCCATCCTCCATGTTGCTTGCTACATTACACTTTGCGAGTGCTAGCTCGGAATCGAGCCACACTTTGATCTCTTCAAGCGTCTCTTCAAGATCAAGCGCCAGTCGGCGTCTGGCTCCGTAGTCTATGATGTAGGAGGCTGCGTTATCCACGTCGACTCCTCCGTCACGTATTTTGACATCAAACTCATGGCGTCCGTCCAAGGGTGGAGGGACAAGTGGTTCTACATCCGCGACCAGAAGGCCGATGGAGACCACTTCAGACTCGCGCATTTCGATCCCGCGGCGCCGTGCAAGAGGAGGCGCTCCTAGAAGAACATGGTGATGCCCGACGAGTCTCAGGAGACAGATGTGCTGTACGAGCGTGTCTGCAACCTCAAGAGTCGCATGGGTAAAGAAGAGGGAGGTTGCGCCCTTATTCGCACGTGGTTGCGCCGTCGCGTCCAGCCCCTGCAGGACAGAGTCCACCCTATGTTCTAGTGTGCTGGCACGGACGATGTCACTCGCGTATCTTCCGATGGCATTTCTATGAGTGAAGTAGATAAAAGGGTGCGACTGGTCACCAAGTACACCGCCAATGATGTGCTCCCCAGTGAACCAGTCGTACCTCCATTCGATGCTGCTAATCCTCCTCCTGAGGTACGGTTGTGCTACGAAGTAGCTTTGTTTGTCGAATGCTTCTTTTTTCTTGACTTGTGCTGACTTGTTTCTTGTATGCAGGATTGGAAGGTGTCTCCCTGTATGCCCCTCTTCCTAAGGGGGTTATTCCTCATGAAGCTTTAGAAGAGGACGAGTCAGAGTCGATCGTCCCTTCTGAAGAGGAGGAGGAAGCCCCCGAGTCCAGCAGTCCGGATACTCGCAAGCGTTCGCGCAGCGAAGATTCGTATGCGTCATCTCCTTCGACTCCGGAAGGCCCAGCTGTTGGTGCGGAGTCGCCGATACCTACCGTTCATGTGAGTGTTGTGGCGCCATCTTCCCGCAAGAAGATGCGGCTGCCGAAGGAGTCATCGTCAGATTCGGAGGGCCAAACCTTTGATTTCGACAAGTTTGATTGGTAAGTATACAATTCTTCTCTTGGTTCTGTTTTGGAGTTGCATGTTCCTGAGTTTGGTTTTGTGCTGCAGTCAACCGACATCGCCATCTTCTGGCGACGTCCAGTTTTTGAAAGAATCTAGAGTCGTGGACTCCAAGGCCAAGAAAATGGCTAAGCAGACTCCTTGCCTCCATTGGCGGCCCACTCCGGGCACAATTCATCAAGTTCTCCACATGATGTGGAGCACCAGATGGTTGTCCGGACGGCTGCGCGTCAATCGACTTCGGAGTCATTGGAGGATCACGTATGTGTGATGTTGTTTCTTCTTATTTTTTGCAGTCGAATTTATCATCCATACCAACTGTTTATCTTTTGATGTTTCTCCCGTTGCAACTCATTGTGAAGGAAGTTGCTCGCCTAGCGGAGCAGGTGCTTGCAATGGGTCGCCAGCATGCAATGCTGGACCATCACCATCGCGTGGTTGAAAGTGAGTGTTTTTTGCTTCTTCTTCTTCATTCGTGTGATATACTAGACTGATGGTCTTTCATTGTTTGTTTCGCAGCTGAGCATAATGCGCTCCTTCGCGATGTCGCTTCCCTCGAAAAGGCGCTCACCGCAGCGGTGAAGGGTCACGATGAGGCAGTCGCAGCGCTTGATGAATCGCGGAATGCGAAGAGGATTTGCGTGCCTCCATCGCGGCTAGGGAGAAGTTGTTCGAAGAATAACTCTTCTTGATTGCCAAAGCTCTTTCAGGTACTCCTTCGTCTAGATTTTCGTCGTGTCCCTTCTTTCAAATTTGTTATTGTGCTAACTTTTTGTGCCAACACTTTTCTCTTGTGTAGATGCTGGCGGTATGAGCTTCGACGCCCAATCGCTCCGTCGTGATGATGCCTTGGCAGGTGCCGTCACGGCAGTCGAAGATCGCAGTGCTTCCATCCAGGGACGCTTATCAAGGCCAAGGGCGTACTCAGTCGCCTCCGTGAGGAGACGGTGCCCAAAGCTGAGTTAATCGAAAATGTAGATGATCTGGTAGAGAAGCTTACTAGAGGCGTTCCTACAGGCTTCAAGAACTCACTCCGTGCGGCTGGCGCTTTTATGTCACCCGCGATGGTTCAAGCCCATGGAGTCGAGGTTGATCCTGCTGCGATCTCCAAAGCAATGCTTGTCAGCGCGGATGGTCAACAGGTAGTCTTTGCTCATTTTGCAACTGCCTGTGGCAAATACGGGCCGCAGCTCATCAACACAGTCGCGAAGTACTCTGAGGAGCTGCAGTGAGCCAAGAAGGCGGCGAAGGCTGCGGCGTCAGGGGCGGCGGAAAGTCTGTGGCGTCTGATACTGCCACAGACTCGATGAGGCCCCCAAAACCGAAGTCTAAGTCGAAGAAGCCAGTTGCTCCTTAGTAGTCATATTTGTAATAGTTAAGGGCTTGACCCCTTTTTTCTAGAACATGCCGTTGGCGGGTGTATCTGTTGATATTTTTGTTATGCTTGAATGCACTTTGAGTTTTTGCCCATGTATTGCTTTGTCTTCTTATTATTTCTTGCTTGGCTTGTGATAGGGCACATCGAGTGGTCCTTCGAGTAAACCTTGGAATATGCCATCCACTGATGATACCCTAGCGCAGTCGCGCTCAAGGTTGGATGAGCTGTCTCTGCTCTCGCGACTCCGTGACCGCGTTAAGCAGTTGGAGCGCGAGCTGCCCGTGCTCCGTGGTAACACGGATGTATGGAAGTCGAGGGCGGAAAAGGCTGCTTCCCGAGAGCAATATATGCTAGGGGAGGTGGCGCAGCTGGGCGACCAATTCAAGTGTTAACTTTCTACTTCCTTATCTTTTCTTGTAGACACTCGCGGTAGTTCGTTGTCTTCATACTTTTGCCTTTGCTTGGTATAGTTGTCAGTGCACACCATCCGCAAGATGAGAACGACAGGATTTCCATTCACATGAATGATCTGACCCAAGAGCAGCTTCAGGCGAGTAGGTACTTCTAGGTGGATCATGATCGTGCAATCGCACTGGCGACCCTGCAGGATCGTGCTTCGCGAGTGCTTCATTTCCTGAAGAAATCACAATCGTGCTTAAAGAATATCTATCAGACGATGTTCCCGCTGGACATCGTTCCATCGAGCCTGCTGGCCCTTCTTGCAAAATTTCAAGACTTGAGTGGAGTCTGCGAGTGTGTGCGGCAACAGTTAGTGGCTGGTGCCAAGGCTGCTCTGTCGCTGGTGCGACTAAACATGCCTGATGTGGATGTTGCAGTGGTTGCTGCTGGGCCGCCAGCGCCGTCAGCAGGTTCGACCTGGAACATGGTTCCTTACTACCAGGCGGTGGATCGCCCAGCAGAGGAAATTGTTGATTTCTTCGAGGAGTAGACAAACGTTCTCTTGTTGCAACAGTAGTTTAGTTTGTATCCTGCACATAGTTGCACCATTGTTGTAAAGTTCATATATATATGCTGTGTAGAATTGATTGACATTGATGTATATAAAGAGCTTGTTAGCTCGTATTTTTTGCGAGTGCATTGCACTATGCGATTCCTTTTTGTTAGTCTGACTTGTGTTTATCTCAGCACCTTACCAACCTGTCAGGTGCGTTGTAACTGGGTTGGTGTTTGTTAAGGGTTTGATTAGTGCGTCAGCTACTCAGGATATCGCGTTGGTTCGTAGAACAGATGTGTATAGGGTGGCGCAGCCCCCGAGTGGATAAATTGCAAAAAATAAATAAAAGAACGCAAAGTTTGGGGCACTTAGCTTTATTTATTCGTAGGATAGCACGAGGTACAATGTGTGGCTAAGTAGCCTTGGCTGAATAGCCTTATTTTAAATGTAAAAAATAAAAGACGACTAAGGGTAGAAGCACCGCAGCTGCGCGATGTTCCAGGGGTTGGAGTACGCGACTCCTGTCTTGAAATCTTTAAAGCGATAGGCTCCACCTAGGATTACTTCTGTAATCACGTACGGTACCTCCCAAGGGGACTCGAGCTTGAGATTCCCTTGTTGTTTCAGTCGCAGGACCAGGTCTCCTTCGATGAAGGACCTGGGGCGTAGCCTTCTGCTATGGTAGTTGCGCAGGTTCTGCTGGTAGATCATTGATCTTTCCGCCACGATTTCCCGGGCCTCATCAAGGAGGTTGACGGAGTCTTCGAGTGCAAGAGTTGATTCTTCCTCGCTGTATGCGACCACCCGTGGGGCTTTGTAGCATACTTCTGCGGGTAGCACCGCTTCAGCACCGTGCACCATGAAGAACGGGGTGTATCCTGTGGCGTTGTTGGGAGTTTTGTGTAGGCTCCAGAGTATAGATTGCAGCTCGTCCGGCCAGCATCCCGCAGCTTGTTCGAGTGGAAGGAGGAGCCGTTTCTTGATTCCACCACAGACGAGGCCGTTGGCCTTTTCGACTTGACCGTTGGTCTGCGGGTGAGCCACCGAGGCATAGCTTATGTTGATTCCTAGGTTCTCGCAGAATTCTTGGAACTCCTTGGAGGTGAAGTTCGTCCCGTTGTCCGTGATGATACTGTGTGGCACGCCGAAACGGTAGACGATGGACTCGAAGAATTTGACAGCGTTGTTCCCTGATTGATTTGTCACCGACATGGCCTCGATCCACTTGGTGAACTTGTCGACTGCGACTAAGAGGTAGACGTAACCTCCTCATGAGGACCTTGGGAGCTTGCCGACCATGTCGAGTCCCCATTGCGCAAAAGGCCAAGCTAGTGGTATTGGCCGGAGCTCCGCGCCTTGTGCGTGCGGTTTGTCCGCGAATCGTTGGCAAGCATTACAACGCTGGACGATATCTTTGGCATCACGCATGGCCGTGGGCCAATAGAAACCAGCCCGCAGGGCTTCGGCGATGAGGGCGTGACTGCCAGCATGATGCCCACAAGTGCCTTCGTGGATGTCGAGGAGGACAGCTCTTCCGTCTCTGTTGGAGACGCATCATTGGAGCACTCCTGTTATGCTGCGCTTGTACAATTCGCCGTTGATAACAGCGAACACTTTGGATCGCCGCACGATGTGTCGTGCATCAATCGGATTGTCTGGAAGCCTCTTGCTGAGAAGATATGCGATGTAGGGTTGAGTCCAAGATGGCTCGATCATCATGACACTCATTGGTCCTTCGAGTCCTGTGTCAAGCTCTAGGTTGTCGAGTGCCATTGGCTCATTGGGTGGCGCAGCCCCCGAGTCCGTTGTTGCGCTTGTTTTCTTCTCTGTGGCCTTTGGCTTGATGGAGCGTTCGCAGATACGCTCGATACCCTAGGTGGTATGGGAGCGCAGGTGGAGCCAATGTTGGCGAGTGTGTCTGCCTCTTCGTTACTCTCGCGGCCTACGTGTCGTAGCTCACAGCCGTCGAAGTCCCCTTCAAGTGTGTCGTAGAGGTCGCGGTAGGCGATCATATTGTCGTTCAGTGCATCGCACTTGTGCATTGTTTGATTGACGACCAACTTGGAGTCGCCGTAGATGATGAGCCTCTTAGCGCCATAGGCTTTTTCCATCCACATCCCGTGCAACAGGGCCTCGTACCCAGCTTCATTATTGGAGGCGGTGAACTGCATTCACAGGATGTATTTCATCTTGTCTCCTTGCGGCGATGTCAGTATGACATCTGCGCCAGCTCAGTCCTTTCTCTTGGATCTGTCGAAGTGCATTGTCTAGAGGTAAGACATATCTGGTTTTTCAGGGAGCTGATTCTCCATCCAGTGTACGAGGAAGTCAGGGAGAACTTGCAACTTGACCGCATCACGCTTTTCATATGTAATGTCTCGTGGAGACAGCTTGATTCCCCAAAGCGCGACTCGTCCGGTGGCGTCGGGGTTGTTGAGAATATGTCCCAGCGGGGCATCGTTGACCACCACAATTGGGTTCTCCTGGAAGTAGTGGCGTAGTTGCCTGGCTATCATGAAGACGTCATATTCCAGCTTCTGGTAGTGCGGGTACTGCTACTTTGTTGGCGTGAGCACCTCGCTGAGGTAGTAGACTGGGCG
Source organism: Avena insularis (assembly GCA_023614405.1). Lineage (NCBI taxonomy): Eukaryota > Viridiplantae > Streptophyta > Magnoliopsida > Poales > Poaceae > Avena > Avena insularis. Next base: position 355,929,484 of record CM042692.1, on the reverse strand, counting down.
CTGCACCATGTGGACTTTGTTTTCTTCGGCACGTTCAACCACGAGTACTGTGCTGACCACCTGGTTGGTGGCGGAGATGTAGAGGAGCAGCGGTTCTTTTTCGTGTGGTGTCACCAGTACTGGCGATGTAGACAGCAGGCGCTTGAGGTCTTCGAATGCTTCTTGTGCCTCGTCAGTCCACTCGAACTTGTCAGTTTTGCGGAGAAGTTGGTAGAAGGGTAGTGCTTTTTCACCCATACGACTGATGAATCGACTGAGCGCTGCGATTCACCCAGCCAGCTGTTGGACGCCTCTTACATTCTTTGGCTTCTCTATGGCCAGTATGGCTTTTATTTTCTTCGGGTTTGCCTCAATCCCCCTTGCAGAGATGAGATACCTGAGTAGTTGCCCAGATGGCATGCCGAAGACACATTTTTCCGGATTGAGCTTGATCCAGTAGCGGTCGAGGTTGGCAAAGGTTTTGCGGAGATCATCAATTAGCGAGGCTTCCTCCTTGGTTTTGATGACGATGTCGTCAACGTAGACTTGTATATTGCGACCAAGTTGGCTCTTGAGGCAAGCTTGCATGCACCGCTGATAGGTGGCTCCTGTGTTTTTGAGCCCGAAGGGCATTGTGTTGTAGCAGAACACACCGAAGGGCGTTGTAAACACCGCCTTCTCCTGGTCTTCCTCCTTCATTCGAATCTGGTTGTAGCCTGAGTAGGCTTCGAGGAAGCAGAGGCGCTCACATCCCGCGGTGGAGTCGATGATTTGGTCGATTCGTGGCAGCGGGAAGTGATCCTTTGGGCACTGCTTATTCAGAGAGGTGAAGTCCACGCACATCCGCAGGATATCCGTGTCTTTTTTGGGTACCAGTCCTGTATTAGCAAGCCAAGTGCCTTCCTTGATCTTGCGTATAAATTTTGCGTCGAGGAGTCTGTTGATCTCCATCCCGACTGCTTTTGCTCGTGGTTCAGACAGTCGCCATATTGTCTGTTTGATTGGCATGGCGTCTGGATTCACATTGAGTGCATGCTCGGTGAATTCCCTGGGAACTCCTGGCATGTCCGCAGGACACCAGACGAAGATTTCCCAGTGCTCACGGAGGAATTCGACGAGCGCGAGTTCCTATGTGGAACTCAAGTTGTTGGCGATGAGGGTCGTCTTGGTCGGGTCCATTGGGTGGACCTTGACTTTCTTCGTGTGCACCGACGAGTCGAAGGGCAGGTCGGGTGAGCTTGGCCTGCTTAGGGAGACAGACTGTTGTCTGTCGACTCCTTTAGTCCTGTGAGTTCTTCCTGCATGCCGAAGGACTAGGAGATTCTGTTGAATTCCCTATCACAGCTGTTAGACCTTTCGAAGCTCCCGTTGACTGTGATGACGCTATTGGGACCAGGCATTTTCATCTGCAGGTAGGCGTAGTGCGGTACCGCCATGAACCGAGCAAACGCGACGCGTCCGAGGATGCAGTGGTATTATGACGGCCAGTCGACGACTTCAAAGTCGATGCGCTCGCGTCGAAAGTTTTTCGGCATGCCGAAGATAACGTCGAGGTTGATTTTGCCCAGGGGATATATGCCTTTGCCTGGGACGATGTCGTGGAATGTTGTATCTGAGACCTCCAGACATGTCAGAGGGATCCTCATTGCGCGCAAGGTACTTGCGAATATGAGGTTGATGCCGCTTCCTCCGTCCATGAATACGCGACTCATGTCGAAGTCCCCGATCTGTGCCTCGAGTACGAGGGGACAATGGCCTGGACGAGGGACTTGTGGCGGATGGTCACATTTGTCGAAGGTGATGCAGGAGTCGCTTCCACTGAGGTACTCAGTGGTGGATGGCGGGGAGTTTATTGCCAAGTTGACTTGGCGAGTGATGGCCTTCTGCACCCGATTCGAGGGGCGTCCCTTTTGGATCATCATGGTGCCCATGGCTCGTGGGTACGGCTCGCCTCCGTGATGCTGGTCATTCGCAGCTGCGGGTGGCGGTGGTCTGGGTGGTGGTGGAGGAGCTCCATGTGCCACGACGCCTAGGGCGGCTCCGTAGCCCCTATTGACCGAGTCGCGATTCATCCGAGCCAGGCCCTCATGGAGTTTGAGGAACTCGCGGCAGTCCTTGAGGAGGTGGCTGGATTTCTTTTTGTCGTCGTGTTTGTCGATGTAGAAGTGCACGGTGCATGGCCCAGACAGCTTGTCCTCAATGGATGTTGTGGGTGCCTCCTCGCGAGTGCGGCGTTGCCATACTTGCGTGGTTTTCCCGGAGTCGCGATACCCCATGCGATAGTCAGCTGCTTGCGGCCGTCGTGCTCAGCCGATAACTTACCACGACCATGTTGACGTCGTCGTGGTCATCGTATGCGCACATTCGCCGCTTGCCTCGACGGTCGTGTCTGCGCCCGAGGTCTTCATCGTCGTTGGAGTAGGTGCGGTTTCGCACCGAATCTTCTCCATCAGCCCACTGATTCGCGATCTCCATTAGATCGTCGATTGTTTTGGGCTTCGAGCGGCCCAGCGCCTCCCTGAGTTCCATGCGGCGAACGCCGCTGTTGAATGCGTCGATTACGCAATCCTCCGAGATGTTTTTTGCGGAGTTCTTGATGATAGACCACCTCTGGATGTACGAGCGTAGCGATTCACCCGACCTTTGCTGGCAGTTTCTCAGTTCTTCGATTGATGTGGGCCTTTTGTAAGTGCCCTTGAAGTTGCGCACAAAGCTATAGGCCAGCTCTTCCCAGCTGCGAATGGATCCGCGCGGGAGATTATTGAGCCATGCGCGTGCGGCGCCCTGCAACTGTAGCTGCAAGCATTGCATGGTCGTGCTTCGACTCCCTCCGTGCAGTTTGATGGAGGAAAAGTGGTCTTCCAACTAGATCTTCGGGTCCTGTAGGCCGTCGAACTTTGGATTTTCTGACGGTAATTTGAATCCCTTAGGCATTCGCCTCTGCCTGATGGCTCTCCTGAAGCATCTGGCGTCACAGAGTTCAGTCCCGTCTTCTTCAGAATCAATCGAACGAGCACGTCGTGCCCTTGACTTGTTGATTTTGCGCTGCGTGAGGTCATCGCGTGCATCATAGTCATGATTGTGCCGCCATGAGCGGCGACGTCGAGACAGATCGTGATTGTCGTCGCTGGACGAGGGTGAGGAATAGCGTTTTGCCAGGGCCTTGCCCTTCTTCGGCTCCGACGTCGGCTCTTTGTCGAGAGCTGCCTCGACTAACCCCAAGCCCGCGATCATAGATCGGTGCATGGCGGCTCGGGGATCTCCAGCTGGCGGCTGGTTGTTGAGGAGGTACATGGTGGCTGCTATCACCGCAGCTTGCGGCGTCTTTGGGACCATGTTGCCCCGCGTGTCGACTGTCATAGAGCTGAAGTCGAGGACCTTTGCAGCTTCTATGCGTTCTTGCTCGATGAGATGGGCCATTCGAGATCGCCTCTTGTTTGCGATGTACTCGTTGCCCTTTGAGGAGGATCCTCCGTGGGAGGAGAGCCTAGCACGTCGAAGACTCAACTCATCTGCCGCCTTTTTGCGCGCTTCGAGTTGCGCGAGTGTGTGCACTTGGCGTTTGTATTCCTCCTTCAGGAGCCAATGGTAGCCCATCAGCAGTTCTTGTAGGGAGCCAAAGGGCAGAGGGTTGCCTCGTAGGGCTTCTCGGCAGCGGGCCCACTCGTTGTCGTTGAGCCTGATTACTATGCGCTCTCCCATGTTTACATTCACCATGGTTGGTGGTTCGACTGCTCCTCCATTATTGATGGGGGCTCCATTGCCACTGTTGCCGTTGGGAGGTCCGCCATTAGGTATGCTACCATTGGGCGAATCAGGTCCGGTGCCACCGTTTTCGCGATTGGCGCTGGTTTCGCCAGCGTTGATGATGGCGCACATGAAGTTGTTGGGGAAGCTGTTTCTCCCACAACTTTCAGATCCGGAGCCGTAGGCTCCATCCTCAGTTGCTAGGTCACCCAGATCGGATTCGCGACTGCTGTCGCTGTCTGTGTTCTCGACTGTTGTCGAGGCATTGAGCTTGCTGAGGGTGCCGATTAGTGGGGGGAACCATTATGCTGGAGCAATCGATGGTATCATAGGCTGATCAGGCATGCGAAGCGTGCCCATCTGTCCAACTTGGAAGCAGAAGCTCTCGATCGCCTTGCTAATTCCATCACCCATGGACTCGAAAGCCAGACGAGTGGCCGGCGTGTGGACGGTGAAGTCGAACGCGCCGAAGAGCTAGCGAATCTCCGTTGTTGCAGAGTTGTAGATCGCAGTTGATGGGGCCGAAGAAGCCGCGACGTCAGCACTTCCAATTCCCATAGACGGCACCAATTGACGAGGGTTTAACTCATCAATGCCCATTCTTATGGACTTGGGTTTTGGATAAGGAGGGAGCGCTGGAAGCATCAATCGGCTAGCAAACAAGCACACAGGGACACAAGGTTTACCCAGGTTCAGGCCTCGTAGAGGTCCCTACTCCTGCTTGTCTGCTCGTGGAATTAATCAAAGGAATCAAAGATTACAATGCTGCGGATACGCAATCTGGCGAGGGTTGTGTGTGTCCTCCTCGCCGCCCCCTCCTAGCCTTTATATAGATAGGCTAGGTCTCGCAGTAGGTCGAGTCGCCATAAAGTTAGTGTTTCCCTTTAAACTTTCTATCTTTAGCTTCTTCTTGTTCCGCAAGCAATCGAGAGTCCATAGGTTACTCGAGTTCTCCATTTGTGCCTTGGAAACGCCATGGGCTTTCCGTTGTATTCAGGCCGTATATACCAAGGTCGTGTACCTGTAGGGTATACCCATGTCACAGTTGTTGGGCCTCCAAGTGTAGAGGTTTGTATAACAGCAGCAAGTTTCCCTTAAGTGGATTACCCAAGGTTTATCGAACTCAGGGAGGAAGTGGTTAAAGGTATCCCTCTCAAGCAACCCTACAATCAAGATACAAGAAGTCTCTTGTGTCCCCAACACACCCAATACACTTGTCAGGTGTATAGGTGCACTAGTTGGGCGAAGAGATAGTGAAATACAAGTGGTATAGATAATTATAAGTGGTAACGGTGCCAGAAAAGAGCTTGACGGGTAGGAAGAGACTAAAGGCAATCTGAAATAAAGATGGAAGCAAGCAAACATGTAACATATCTAGTTGCAAACGGTGTTTCAATGCTTAGAAACAAGGCCTAGGGATCATACTTTCACTAGTGAACACTCTCATATAAATATCTTCTCTTTATGATACTACTCTAAACTACTCTCCGGTTGGATAACTCTAATCCATGGTAGGGCTATAACAACACATCTCCAAGTTCGCTTTCCCCATCTAGATAACCCCTCACTATCACCTTGAGCGCTAGATGGTTCCAACAAACACCATAATCTCATAGAGACATCCAACTCAAATTATACTCATGACAAGTATTTATGTAACCTTAGCCAAAGTACCACACGGTGTGCACACTGTCAACTTCACACAAGTGGGGATAAGCAGAGATTCATTAAAGCACTTGAGTAGAAGAATAGATCTATAGATTATAAAGCTCATGATCTCAATAAGATCACGCATAGAGAGAGATGAACACATAGCTACTTGTAGAGCCCTTAGCCTCAAGAGAGAACTACTCCCTCCTCATCATGGGAATCAGCAACGGCGATGGAGATGGTGGTGGACTCGATGGAGATGGCTCCAGGGGCACTTCCCCGTCCCGGCAGGGTGCCGGAACAGAGACTTTTTGTCCCCCGAATCTCCCCTTCGGTGGCGGCGGCGTTGTGGAGGTTTTCATGGCTTTCTCCTGGATTTTTGAGGGTTTCTGCATCGGAGGCTTATTATAGGCGAAAGGGGAGGTCGAGGGGGTGCCCGAGGCGGCTGCACCCCCCAGGCGCGGGCCAGGCCAGGCCGCACGGCCAGGGGGTGTGGCCCCCTCGAGGCCCTTCTCTGTCTCGTTTCTGGCTCCGTGTTCCCCTCGGTGAAATATTGACTTTGGCTTTTGTCCCGTCCAATTATGAGAATATTCATTTTCTAGCTTTTCTAGAACCAAAAACAAAAGAAAACAGGCAACTGCCACTGTGGCATCTTGTTAATAGGTTAGTCCCAGAAAACATAAAAATACCTCAAAGTGTTGACAAAGCAAAGCAAAGTAGATACTAAACAAGCATGGAACATCAAAAATTATAGATACGTTTACGACATATCGCAGGTCACGATGTTTAGGTTGGGTATTGGTTCATCATCTCACTCTCAGAATGAGTTGACTCCATTTCCAACTAGCATAAATGCCACATGATCAGGAAACCTTGATCATCTGTTGACCAATGAACCAGTGACTAGAGTTTCACTAGAAACCCCTGGTTGTTTATATATCACACGTGTATTGATGTTTCCTCTCAATACAGTTATAGCATGATATAAAACTTAATCATAAACTTTATGAAATATGATAATAATCCTTATTATTATTTGTCTCTAGGGCATATTTCCAACAATTCAGCCATAAATCTACTTGTCCTGAGTACAACATGGGTATTTTCCAGTCTTGTCGCCATGCTCTTCTGTTGCCCGCGCTGCAGCAACCCTTTCTCTTAATATCTGTCTTTCCGCCTCACAGGCCTCATTGCGCAACTCTACTTCTGCATACCTACGGATGGCTGTGAATATAGCCATCTTTCTCCACGTTTAAATCACATTTTAAGTCAAGTAGTTGACAAAAATCTCTCTAGCCTTTCTACTAATGACTAATTATTGCAAACATGTGCAATCCTTGGTTTTAATTGTGTTGTGCACAAAATCACATTTTTATGGCGAATCAGGAGCATGTATTGAATATTATCACGTTACCTACTTAGCCAAGCTAATTGGGGTTGAAGAGGAACCTATTGGAGGCTTAATGACCAGCCGTACGGGCAAGCCCAGCCCGTAGGGCCGATCATACTGTGTGACATTGGCTTTGCTAGGTCAAATGCAACAACTTTCGTGAGGACGCCTATATATTTCAGGACTCCAGCGGCCTTGTAGAGAGCCACCATTCTAAGATTGCATCATAATACAACCAATGGAGATCCACCACCATAGTTCATCATATTCATCTTTCATCCACTCTATAGCCATAGGCATCATCTAGTAGTGAAATATCCTTGTGATTTGGAGACCATTGTAAGAATATTTGATTTTAATGTAAATATTTTGCATAATATTTTCTATCCTTGATCTTATTGTTATGAGTGAGTAGCCCTCACGAGATGTGGGTTGGGGTGAAATTTCACAACGGTTATGTGCATCTAATACATGGGAATATTGTGTGGTAATTGAATAGAAGATATGCATCTTTGTTTCTTTGTCTCTTGTCTTGATCTACGGACTTGCAGTTACCCAAGATCTCAGAGATTGATAAAGGCTTGAGGTGAGATGAGTGGTGATGACTGCAAGTGCACAGATTGTTTGTAGCTAGTTTTGAAATAAAGGTATCGATCCCACAGGGAGCAGGAGTCTGAAGTCTAATAACTCTTAAAATAAATATTACGATAGAAATGCTAAATAAATAACAAGATAAAATGCGAGTATTGTGTAAAAGGGTGTTTTGGGGTTTTAGGTATAAGAGAAACAATAAAGTAAAGTAAAACAACTGAAAAAAGAAAGTAAGTATCGCGTATGTAAGAGAGATTGGAACAGTAATAGGGAAAAAGCGTTCTCGGAGAGTAGCGGATACACCACTAACATTATAAGGAGCTAAGCTAAAGATTATTATCATGAACATTCTCAACTATGTATGTGTGGGAGAAACTCCGTATTTGGACAAATAGACAGCAATCGGGTCTCACATCATCCTCATAACCACAGAAGTCAGCAATCGACATCAATCGAATTACTGCGCTATTAAGGGACGTAATCCCGTAGGACGTATCCTATGGCATGGATAGTGTTCCGTGAGTTTCCTCGGTTTCCCAAGTTGATATGTAAGGAGTGCCAACAGCTTTATATTCATTGTAAGTGCTAACACACCTCCGTCTACCAACAAGTAGTTCCCTCCATCAAGTCCCCATGAGATGCAAATATTGAGAGGTCAACTTCTCTCAACATCAAGATGTAGAAAATCTAACACATGGTCACCACGATCAATATCATAATAGACTTTATCTTATTTCAATCTCATACTAGGGTTTCTTCATCTTCCCAAGAACTAATGATCTACTCATACATGGAGGCAATCAACATCATGGTAATAACAATGGAATCTGTCATAGATGAATAGTACTTGTATAAATCCACACCGAATACGGAAATTACAACAAGAGCTAAACAAGATGTAGATGGGATGGATGGAGATGGTGGTTATGCAGCGGTGGATGATGAAGATCGATGCCTTAGCCTCCCGGATATGTGTAGGGCGAAGATGGAACCTCGGTGGATGAGTTCCCCCTCTAGATGCCTTCTGGAGGTGAGGTTTCGGCGATTTCTAAGTGTTCTGTATGTCGTCTCCCCGATCCAGTTGCACGGGGTGAAACTATTTGAGGAGGCGGAGGCGGCGCTAACTATACGGCCGGAACTATACGACCGAAAATTTTATTCCGGTCGTATAGTTGGTCGTTGAACCCTCTGTCTCCTTTATTCGCTGCTGGTTTTCTTTTGGTATTATTAATATTTCCCAAATAAGCGATTTACATTGTTTTTGACTCCTTTTCTCCACAGTACAACTACTCCAAAAATTATATCCATTGGATCCATCATCTGTCCTGATCCTGGTGAAAACAGACATAAAATGTGCACTCGAGCGCCGTAAAATACCAAGATCCTACATCTATAATGCAAAATAATAATGTAAAACATGATGAAAATATGCACTCGTCAAGTGGTGAACGACGACTTCATGCGAAACCTAGTGATATCTAGAGGAGTACGGTCTTCGTTTAGGGATCCACTAGGGAGTAATAGCAACATCACCATTCTTAAGGCTTTGATATGTATTTTACTTAATAATTGTTACAACCCGTTGCTTCGTGGTATAACGGTTGGATCAAAATACTATTGCTATGCATGTGGCTCATAGGGGCTTTAATATTTATGGATGTGTTGCCCACAACCCTATCTCTGTTAGATCATTTTATACATAAATGTGCTTATTATTATCTTTATCCTATATGTATGTCCAACTGCGGGTCAATCTTCAACCCTGACCTATTTCCATCCATTGTAACAACCAACGATTCAAAATAAACTAGAAAGATCCGGTAAACGTAAAGTAAAATGAGAAAGCAAGTCTTCTAGAAGTTTCTTATATTTTCCATACAACAATTGTTTTTCAAGGTTCGATAAACCTAGTGAAAGGGAATTTATGCCCTACCTATTGTTTTGATGTTTGTTGACAACACTTGGATATGCTTAATCTGTTGTTAAATGTTTTAGGAGATATCAGCTACATTAGTGTATTTTGTACCTAAGGAAAAAGGGCTTCCCAGGATCAATTCTCTGCAGAGACAAAGTCCATGTCGAACAGTCCGGCTAATATGTGCCGGAGTGTCCTGCTCCACTGGACTATCCGGCCCTAAGGATTCATTGACCATCTCGGATAATCAGAACACCACATTGGACACCACCCGGACACTGGTCGGACTTTGGTCGGAAACTCTGCCAGACCGGAGTGTCCGGTGGATGTCACCCTTAGTGTCCGGCTGCTTTTTGCCAGACTGTCCAGGGTAAGTGGCTCCCAACGGCTCTAATTCCAGTGGCCCTATATAAAGGCCCCTTCTTCTACCTTGGGAGCTGCTCGTCCAGTTCATGAACAACATCATCATTTGAGCCACCAAATCCACAAGATCTCTTCACTCAACCATCCAAAGTCATTAATCGTTGGAGAATCGAAGGAGGAATCCTTGATCTATAACTTCACAAAGAGAGATCTTCATTGCCCCCTTATTCACTTGAGGGCCCCTTGCTCTAGTGTTTCATTGGAAACCCTAGCTTGTGATTTGGTTCTTACAAGCTTGTCTTTGATTGTTTGACAACTTGATTGTATTCGGGAGCCTCCAATTAGGTTGTGGATGTGTGCCTCGAACTAGTTGTAAAGGTGTCGACTTCCACCTCGAAGGTTTCCGATATAGTGGAAGAGGTGAATCGAACCCGTTGGGGTGAGGTTCATCGGAGAACTCTAGTGGCGTTGGTGGTTTGAAACCACCCCCTCTCCAAATGTAGACGTACCTCCCCTCAAAAGGAAGGAACTACGGGAAACAAATTATTGTGTCTCTGCGTGCTCCACTTTGGTTACTTCTATCCTTTAGTGCACTTTACTTATCTTGTTCTTGCTTAGTGTTTGTGTTAGATTGACATATAGGTAAATTCACCATAGTTGCATAACCTAGAGAATTTACCTTTTGTGTAAAACCCTAATTAAGAGTAAAATTTGAATTAGCACCTATTCACCCCCCCTTCTAGGTTCCCATACGATCCTTTCAATTGGTATCAGAGCCTCGACTCTTTTTTTGGGCTTAACCACCTAACAGACTATGGGCAACCAAGGAGAAGAGGTAGAGGCTGAGGCTAGCAACTCGGTGACCATGGTAGATCTCAAGAATTTGGAAGCAAGTTTTAGATCTACCTTGGGCAACGAAATCCAACAGTTGCGTCAACTTGTTGAGCGAATTGTTATGGAAAAGTTGGCCTCACCACCTCTTGATGTCTACGCACTTCTATTCTTGTAGACAGTTGTTGGGCCTCCAAGTGCAGAGGTTTGTAGAACAGCAGCAAGTTTTCCCTTAAGTGGATCACCCAAGGTTTATCGAACTCAGGGAGGAAGTGGTCAAAGGTATTCCCTCTCAAGCAACCCTGCAATCAAGATACAAGAAGTCTCTTGTGTCCCCAACACACCCAATACACTTGTCAGGTGTATAGGTGCACTAGTTCAGCGAAGAGATGGTGAAACACAAGTGGTATAGATAATTATAAGTGGTAACAGTGATAGAAAATAGCTTGATGGCGTGGAAAAGACTAAAGTAAAACTGAAATAAAGATGGAAGCAAGCAAACATGAACATATCTAGTTGCAAACGGTCTATCAATGCTTATAAACAAGGCCTAGGGATCATACTTTCACTAGTGAACACTCTCTCATATAAATATATTATCTTCATGATACTACACTGAACTACTCTCCGGTTGGACACTCTAATCCATGGTAGGGCTATAACAGCACACCTCAAAGTAAGCCTTTCCCATCTAGAAAACCCCACACTGTCACCTTGAGCACTAGATGGTTCCAACAAACACCACAATTTCATAAAGACATCCAACTCCAAATATAACTCATAACAAGTATTTGTAATCTCTTTCCTAAGTGCCACCATGGTGTGCACGCTGTCACTTTCACACACATGGGGAGAGCAGAGATCTATTAAAGCACTTGAGGAGCAAGGTAGATCTACTTGATTAAAAAGCTCATGATCACAATATGATCATGCATAGAGAGAGATGAACACATAGCTACCGGTAGAACCCTTAGCCTCGAGAAATAACTACTCCCTCATCATCATGGGAATCAGCAACGATGATGGAGATGGTGGTGGAGATCGATGGAGATGGCTCCGGGGGCACTTCCCCGTCCCGGTAGGGTGTCAGAACAGAGACTTTCTGTCCCCCGAATCTCCCCTTCGGTGGCGGCGGCACTGCAGAACTTTTCGTGGATTTCTGATTGACGATCTAGGGTTTTTGCCTCGGGGGAGATATATAGGCGAAAGAGACAAGGTCGGTGGCTGTCCAGGGGGCCCACACCATGCCCTGGCGTGGCCAAGGGGGACTCGTGCCTAGGGGTGGGGTGGCCACCCTGTGGCCCCTCTCCGTCTCGTATTCGGGCTCTGTGAGTCTCCGGAAAAAATAGGCATATTGGCTTTTGTCCCATCCAATTCTGAGAATATTCATTTTCTGACTTTCTAGAACCAAAAACAGCAGAAAACAGGCAACTGGCACTGTGGCTCTTGTTAATAGGTTAGTCCAAGAAATCATATGAAAAGTACTCCAAAGTGTGGAAAAAACATAAGAAAGTAGATAAAACCAAGCATGGAACATCAAAAACTATAGATACACTTGCAATGTATCAACATCCCCAAGCTTAACTTCTGCTCGTCATCAAGTAGGTAAGTGATAAAAAGAAAGAATAATTTTTGAGGTGACATGCACCATCATAAACTTGATCAAAGTATTTGTAAAACATTCAAAGCTGGGATCATAGTACTTCAATCATAACATGAAAGACAAAGTTCTAGCAATAAGGCAAAGAAACTATGTTGCAACATGAAAAGGCACAAACAAAAGATTCATGAATAACAATGCTTTGCAAGACGTTTGTTTGTTTCACATAAAGAAAACATAGCATAATAGTATTCAGCTTGTCCCTCATAAAGTAGCAAATATAAATACATAGGACACCTTCAAAGTTCATAAGAGTGACTAGATACAAATAGTTTAAAACAAGCAATATCAAGTTATGCATCAATCAACAAGTCCTGGGACAATGCACATAGAACTAAGAATGGCCACTATGCTCTCAAAGTAGGTGCATAAAGATAGAAGGTGGAGACTCAATATATATAGTGGGAGAAAGGCCTTCATAGAAGGAAGTAGGGATTCAAGTCTCATAAAGAGCTTCCAAAAATTATGGTACTTAATAGCTTTCAGCTCTCATTGCACCTATCATAAGCATCTTGAAGTGATTAAGGTTAAAGTGAACAAACTATGGTGTGCATTGCTGGCTCGTGGTTGATGTAGAGCTCGTTGGGAACCCCAAGAGGAAGGTACGATGAATATAGCAGCAAGTTTTCCCTCAGTTATGAAACCAAGGTTTAGTCGAACCAGTAGGAGCAAGGAAACACCCCAAAGGTGTTACTAGCTGAGCTTTGGCAGGGCGCACTACCGGTGCTAGTAGCAACATGGAGACCTGCACAACACAACCACAGAACTTTGTCCCCAACTTGCGATGAGGTTTTCAATCTCACCGTGTTTTGCGGAAAACAAAGGATTAAACGTATCGAATGGAAAGAAGTAAAAGTTTGCAGAAAGTAAACACAAAGCAGTAAAAGATTGTAGATTGTATGTAAAGTAAAAGGACCGGGATCCATAGTTCACTAGAGGTGGCTCTCCTTAGATAGATAACATGGTGGGTGAACAAATTACAGCGGGGCAATTGACAAACACCGAGAAAGCAATACATGCATATACTAATCATCTTGACTCCTCTGAGACTTGATTGGGCATTACAACATTATACATAGACCGCCATCCAACTGCATCTATGACTAATAATCCACCTTATGGTTATCATCCGAACCCCCTACAGTATTAAGTTGCAAGCAACAGATTATTGCTTTACGAACTGCGTGTAAAGTAAACTATACGATTGTTCTATGAACAAAGGATTGTTGTTTTCTCCCTAGTAGCAACAGCACATCTAGTACCTTAGAGATTTCTGTCACTTCCCCAGATTACCAGAGGCATGAACCCACTATCGAGCATAAATACTAACTCTTGGAGTTGCTAGCATCTACTTGGCCAAGATAGCTACTAACAACGGAAAGCATGCAAGATCTCAAATAACAAAGACATGATAGAATCAATAATCAATCTGAAATAGCATCTCAATATCCATCGGATCCCCATAAACATAACATGTATGGATTACAAATAGATGATCTTGATCATGAACGGAGCTCACAAGATCTAAACATGAAAGCACAAAGGAGGAGAAACCAGCCATCTAGCTACTACATGGATCCGTAGTCCAAGGATGAACTACTCACGCATCACACCGGAGGCTTGCATGGTGATGAAGAAGACCTCCAGGGTGAATTCCCCTCTCCGGCAGAGTGCCGGGAAGAGCTTCAGATCCCCCCGATCTAGGGACAGAGACGATGGCAGCTACAGACTCTTTCGTGGATTTTTGATCGGGTACTTAGGATTTTTGTCCTGAGGGCAACTTATAGGCGGAAGGAGAGGCCGAGGGGGTGCCGGGAGCCACCACACCACCCCCTGGCGCGAGCCAGGCCTGGCCGCGCGGCCAGGTGGTGTGGCCGGCCCCTGGCCCTTCTTTGTCTCGTATTCTGGCACTTGATCCCTTCCGGAAAAATAGGCACTTTGGCTTTTGTCCCGTCCCATTCCGAGAATATTCATTTTCTGACTTTCCTGGAACCAAAAATAGCAGAAAACAGGTAGCTGGCACTGGGGATCTTGTTAATAGGTTAGTCCAAGAAATCATATGAAAAGTACTCCAAAGTTGGAACAAAACACAAGAAAGTGGATAAAACCAAGCATGGAACATCAAAAATTATAGATACATTTGCAATGTGTCAACATCCCCAAGCTTAACTCCGTTTCGTCCTCGAGTAGGTAAGTGATAAAAAGAAATAATTTTTGAGGTGACATGCACCATCAAAGACTTGATCAAAGTATTTGCAAAACATTCAAAGCTGGGATCATAGTACTTTAATCATAACATGAAAGACAAAGTTCTAGCAATAAGCAAAGAAACTATGATGCAACATGAAAAGGCATAAACAAAAGATTCATGAATAACAATGCTTTGCAAGAGGTTTGTTTGTTTCACATAAAGAAAACATAGCATAAAAGTATTCATCTTGTCCCTCAATAGAGTACCAAATATAAATGGATAGGACACCTTCAAAGTTCATAAGAGTGACTAGATACAATAGTTTCAAACAAGCAATAACAAGTTATGCATCAATCAACTAGTCTTGGGACAATGCACATAGAACTAAGAATGGCCACTATGCTCTCAAAGTAGGTGCATAAAGATAGAAGGTGGAGACTCAATATAATGGTGGAAGAAAGGCATTTTTGTAAAAGGAAGTAGGGATTCAAGTCTCATAAAGAGCTTCCAAAAATTATGGTACTTGTAGTTTTCAGCTCTCATTGCCCCTATCATAAGAATCTTGAAGGTGATTAAGGTTAAAGTGACACAACTAAGAGGATATGCTTGACAAGTTATAAACCGAAATCTCATGCCCCTTACTTACGAAGACCGATCCTCATGCTACTCAACTTCAGTCACGAGTAAGATCTTGTCATTGTAAGTACATGTGTATCATTAAGAACCGCCAACGGGGTACCCCTTGCACATGATATGGGAGCTTTCCCATAATCAAAATGACAAGGCAAGCAGACAATGAGCATCTCAGCAATCTTTTTATTTGCTATTTGCATAGGTTTTTATTGAGGATGCTTCATAGAGTGCTCATTATGGTGATGCTGCAAGTTTCCACAATGATTAGGCATGGCTTAGGCTAGCGTCGAAGTGCTTTCTAACACACATACAAACTCCATGATCTTACAAGTTCCACTTCTATTTCACAATCACGGATCCGTAAGCAAAAGAACATGATATCAACGGGGTACAAAGTACAAGTGCGATGTTGAAAGCGTTCCCCATGAAACATGGTTCTGCTAATTTCAACTTATAAAGCGCAAGCATATACACAACAAAGAAGGACCCAATGGTTCAAGTTTATTAGAGGCAATAAAGTAAAGTGTGCCATCAAGTTCGTGGGAGCTTTAATCACTAGTTTTCTCATAATAAGTGGAAGGTAAACAAAAGCATGAATGTACTTGGAATAGCATAAGATAGTAGGTAGGTATGGTGGACTCTTTGGAAAAACTTGGTTTAGGGGGTTGGATGCATGAGTGGAACTCATACTTTGTTGTGGAGGCTAGCAAAAGACTGGGAGCGACAAATTAAAAGAGCAATAATGGCCATAATCATGCAGAGCGACAAAACATCATTGATCAAAGCATAAAGTGATACTACAAGTTAAAAACTAAAGGATAATAAAGGCTATGGTGACTTGAGATAGTCATAACATGGTGTGAGCATGTGCCAAGTCAACCCAAATAAAGCATCAAAGGAGAATACCACTATATTATGCTTTAATATGCTAAAACAACGCATGATTCATCCAAGGCACATTAAGCAATCTCAATTGTTTATAACAAGCCATGCTACAGCAAAGAATACTAAGCATAAAGCCAAAACAATATCAATCATGGCATGACAAAGCATAGGCCAGTCAAAAATGAGCTCTTTTTACCACATAAGCATGAACTTTCCTACTCTTTTCCAAACCAAACCAAACTATTCGCAAACCAAAGTGTGAAAGAGGGGGTCCAACCAATTTATTCAGAAAGCTAAGCAAACCAAGAAAACTAAAAACCAAAACAAAAACGAAAAAGAAGACACTCCAAGAAAAACACAACTGTGCATGAAACAATAAAAATGAAGCGTTTGGAAGAAACCTGGGATTTTTGTTGATGAAGAAAGGGGATGCCTTGGGCATCCCCAAGCTTTGACGCTTGTACTTCTTGGATATTTATTGGGGTGACACGCGTGGCATCCCCAAGCTTGAGCTTTAGTCCATCCTTCATCTCATTACTCATTCTTTCCATACACCTGAAATTTTTCCTTCATACAAAACTTCACACAATCTCATTAGCAACGTTAGTGCACTTAAGATAAATAAGTCTCAAGGTTCAGTTCTAACACCAAATAAACTTCCATTAGAACACTAGCTACTGTAGCACTTCCCTCAAAAAGCTCAATTCCCCAAAGGAACTCAAGAAGGAACTAACAAGAAGCAAATGCAGAAAATGGCAGAAATCTGTCAAAACAGACCAGCAGGTAAAGACGAATTTTGTCGAAGACCTTCTGTTGCTCAAATCAAAAAGTGTTGAACTATCTTAAGTTATATAACAACCTGGGGCAGAAGCAGAAAAAATTACAGCTCAATCCGACGTACAGATCTCTCTCAGGAATTTTTACGGTGAAGCACAGAAATCTGTTTCGGGACAGCAACTTTCCCAATCATTACTTAACTCTCATTAGAGGTTACTCTTGGCACAAAAAGCAAATAAAAAGGATAAGGAGAGGTTATTAAAGAGGTAATAACTTCCAAGACTCATCTAAAACTCTTGGGTTATCTCCCAACAAGTACTTTTTTTTAACGCCTTTAAGTTAGGCATAAGAAGCAAAGAAAGAATCAAGTGTTCTCAAATGAAGAAGCATTAAGACCAAATTTTGTTTTCATAGGAGAAGCAAAATAAATCTTTTCTATCTTTTTAGGTAAGTGTTCTATACCTTTCTTGAGTGGTAGTTGATATTTAATGGTGCCTTCTTTCATATCAATGATGGCACCAACAGTTCTAAGAAAAGTTCTTCCCAAAGTAATAGGACAAGAAGCATTGTATTAAACATCCAAAACATAGAAATCAACGGGGACATAGGAATCATTAACCATAATAAGAACATCATTAAGACTCCCCATGAGTTTCTTTTTAGCATTCACATCAAGTGGGACATTCAAATAACAATCTTCAAGAGGAGGCAAATCAAGCATATCATAAATCCTTCTAGGCATAATGGAAACACTACTATCAAGATCACACAAAGCTTTGAAATCAAAGTCATTCACTTTCATATTAATGATGGGTTCCCAACCATCTTCTTGCTTTATAGGAATAGAAGCTTTATGTTTCATCTTTTCTTCTTTAATCTTCATGAGAGCATCGGTAATGTGTTTTGTAAAAGCCATGTTCATAGCACTAGCATTAGGACTTTTAGCAAGCTTTTGTAGGAACTTAATAACTTCAGAGATATTGCAACCATCAAGATCAAAATCAACTTTATCATCTAAAGTAGTAGAACTATTACTAGCCTCAACACTAGTGGTGGTAATAGTAGAAACACTAATGTTTCTAGCAATTTTATCTTCTCTTTCCCACTTAGCATGTAGTTCAGCTAATAGTCTAACATTTTCATCAATTCTTACTTGTATAACATTAGTAGTTGCAAAGGGATTCTCATTAGTTTCAGGTTTAGCAGCCATTTTATTAATCAATGAAGATTGAGCTTCAGACAAAGATGATATATTTCTTTCAGCATTAGAGAGTTTCAATTGTAAACTAGGAATTTCCCTATTTAGACTCTCAAGTTGATGGCTAATGTTCTTAAAAATGATAGATTGTTCCTCCATAGTTCTAGTAAATAGTTTATTTTTCTCATATTGCATTTGCATGAAGTTTTTAGTGGCTCTTTCAACTTCTAAAATTCTTCCTTCACTAGGTAATTCAGGTTTACCATTATAGCCATAAGTATTACTAGGAGGGTAGGGCCTAAAATTGTTGTTACCAAAACTGTTCCTATAAGCATTATTACCATAAGCATTGTTGCCAAAATTGTTATTTCTTATGAAGTTCACATCAACTTGCTCTTCTTGAGCAACCAAAGAAGCTAGAGGAACATTATTTTGGATCAATATGGGCTTTCCCATTAACAAGCATAGACATAATAATATCAATCTTATCACTCAAGGAGGAGGTTTCTTCAACAGAATTTACCTTCTTACCTTGTGGAGCTCTCTCAGTATGCCATTTAGAATAATTAACCATCATATTATCCAATAGTTTTGTTGTAGCACCCAAAGTGATGGTCATAAAGGTACCTCCAGCAGCTGAATCCAATAGGTTCCTTGAAGAATAGTTCAATCCTGCATAAAAAGTTTGGATGATCATCCAAGCAGTCAGTCCATGAGTGGGACAATTCTTTACCAAAGATTTCATTCTTTCCCAAGCTTGAGCAACATGCTCATTATCAAGTTGTTTAAACTTCATTATTTCACTTCTCATGGATATAATCTTAGCAGGAGGATAGTATTTTCCAATAAAAGCATCTTTGCATTTATTCCAAGAATCAATACTATTCCTAGTTAAGGAATTCAACCATTCTTTAGCTTTTTCCTCTCAAAGAGAAAGGAAACAATTTCAGATTAATAATATCACCATCTATATCCCTATGCTTTTGCATCTCACAAAGTTCAATAGAGTTATTTAGATGGGAAGCAACATCTTCATTACCAATACCAGAAAATTGTTCTCTCATAACAAGATTGAGCAAAGCAGGTTTTATATCAAAGAAAGTATTTTCAGCCACAGGTGGAGCAATAGGTGTGCTCATAAAATCATTGTTGTTGGTGCTAGTGAAGTCACACAACTTAGTGTTTTCAAGAGTAGTCATTTTTTTGGTTTTTCAAATAAGAAAGCAAACTAGTAAAACTAATTTTTTGTGTTTTTGAAGAACAAAATGAGCAAACAAAGCAGGAAAACTAAGTAAAACAAAAACAACAAACCAAAGAGATTGGTTATGAGGGACTCCCCTTGTGAAGATGTCCTTGACTCCCCGGCAATGGCGCCAGAAAATCTTGCTGGCTCATGGTTGATGTAGAGCTCGTTGGGAACCCCAAGAGGAAGGTACGATGAATATAGCTGCAAGTTTTCCCTCAGTTATGAAACCAAGGTTTAATCGAACCAGTAGGAGCAAGGAAACACCCCAAAGGTGTTACTAGCTGAGCTTTGGCAGGGCGCACTACCGGTGCTAGTAGCAACATGGAGACCTGCAT
The DNA here is from genome assembly GCA_023614405.1 of Avena insularis. Lineage (NCBI taxonomy): Eukaryota > Viridiplantae > Streptophyta > Magnoliopsida > Poales > Poaceae > Avena > Avena insularis. The sequence goes on along the minus strand of CM042692.1, from coordinate 355,910,093 downwards.
AACACAACCACAAAACTTTGTCCCCAACTTGCGATGAGGTTGTCAATCTCACCGTGTTTTGCGGAAAACAAAGGATTAAACGTATCGAATGGAAAGAAGTAAAAGTTTGCAGAAAGTAAACACAAAGCAGTAAAAGATTGTAGATTGTATGTAAAGTAAAAGGACCGGGATCCATAGTTCACTAGAGGTGGCTCTCCTTAGATAGATAACATGCTGGGTGAACAAATTACAGCGGGGCAATTGACAAACACCGAGAAAGCAATACATGCATATACTAATCACCTTGACTCCTCTGAGACTTGATTGGGCATTACAACATTATACATAGACCGCCATCCAACTGCATCTATGACTAATAATCCACCTTCAGGTTATCATCCGAACCCCTCCGATTATTAAGTTGCAAGCAACAGATTATTGCTTTACGAACTGCGTGTAAAGTAAACAATACGATTGTTCTATGAACAAAGGATTGTTGTTTTCTCCCTAGTAGCAACAACACATCTAGTACCTTAGAGATTTCTGTCACTTCCCCAGATTACCAGAGGCATGAACCCACTATCGAGCATAAATACTAACTCTTGGAGTTGCTAGCATCTACTTGGCCAAGATAGCTACTAACAACGGAAAGCATGCAAGATCTCAAATAACAAAGACATGATAGAATCAATAATCAATCTGAAATAGCATCTCAATATCCATCGGATCCCCACAAACACAACATGTATGGATTACAAATAGATGATCTTGATCATGAGCAGACTCACAAGATCTAAACATGAAAGCACAAAGGAGGAGAAACCAGCCATCTAGCTACTACATGGATCCGTAGTCCAAGGATGAACTACTCACGCATCACACCGGAGGCTTGCATGGTGATGAAGAAGGCCTCTAGGGTGAATTCCCCTCTCTGGCAGGGTGCCGGCAAGATCTTCAGATCCCCCCGATCTAGGGACAGAGACGACGGCGGCTACAGACTCTTTCTGAAGGAAATATGCCCTAAGAGGTAATAATAAAGTTGTTATTATGTATTCCTTGTATATGATAGATGTTTATTTTGCATGCTATAATTGTATTGATAGGAAACATCAATACATGTGTGTTTAATAAACAAAAAGGGTTCCTAGTCATGCCTCTCTTATAGACTATCTTGTTGATTAACAGGATGATCAAGGTTTCCTGATCATGGACATTGGATGTTGTTAATAACAAGGTCACACCATTGGTGGAATGATGTGATGAACATTCATCCAAAGTATAGCATTACAATCAAGTCATTGTGTTTATATTGCTATAACATCATACGAAGTAATCTTTATCCTTAGACCATGAGATCATGTTAATTGCTAACACCGGAAGAGTATCTTGATAACATCAAACGTCACACCGTAACAGGGTGACTATAAATATGGGTTCAGTGCTACGAAGGTGTTATGTTGAGGCTCATGGATCAAGAGTGGAATTTGTCAATCCAGATGACGGATAGATATACTCTGGGCCCTCTCGGTGATATCACATTAGGATAGCTTGCAAGCAAGTGATGTGATCACTAGAATGTTATATCACGGGAACGAGAAAAGAGTGCATGTCGGTAACGAGATCAAACTAGGTATGGAGATACCGATGATCGAATCTCGGACATGTAATATATCGACAGACAAAGGGATTTAGTTACAAGCGTTAAAGGTTCTCACGATCACAGGAGTCATCGTTGAATGTGTAGGAGTCAGTACGGATCTCTAGGTCCCGCTGCTGATTATTGATCGGAGAAGGGTCTCGATCATGTCTGCATTATTCGTGAACCATAGGGTGGCACACTTAAGAGTTACCGGACACCATTTTGGAGCACATATGTTTCAGACGAAAGAATTGCAAAGCGCAGGAATTGTTTCAATAAAAACCGAAATTGTTTCGGTGAAATGCGGAAGGTGGTTCTGCATGTGATATTGAAATATTGCAAGGGGCTATATGTGAATGTTTGTTAATTAAAGTAATTAACAAAATTCTGAATAAATTTAAGAAAAGAGTTTTATTAAATGAGAGAGCATTAAATTTGGAGAAACTTAATGCATTTAAAGTGGATACTTTAAAAGGGAATGTGAAGAGGCATTTTAATGTGGAGGAGTTACCACCACATGAATGGGGGAGGTGAGGGGTCACCCCCCATGCGCCGGCCATGGAGAGAGGGGGCACCCCTCCCTCCTCCTATCAAAGGCCACCCATTCCCTCCTTTATCCTCACACCTCCTTGTGAAGGATCTCTCTCCCCCTCTAGAATTATTCCCCCATGGTCTCGGATTAGCGAGATACATGTTCCCGGTGGCATTTAAATGCGGAAGGAGTTCTTGCGCTTGGATCGCTGGAGCGATTAGGTGGTTTTTGTTCGGTGGCTTGAACGTGTGTGCGTGTGCGGATGCGGCGCTCGGACTTCCTCATGATCTTGAGGTCGGCAAGTGTACGACTACATCAACCACGAGTTCCTACTCGTTAACAAAGCTCGTTGTCTTCGAGGGTAAGTTCTCTATGGATGTATGTCCACCCGGTTGCTTTGTACCTAGTAGATAGATCTTGGCGTGTAGTTCACACCGTAGGATTTTTTTTGTTTTCTATGCTGCGGACCCAACACTTTCGTGGATTTTTGATCGGGTACTTAGGGTTTTCGTCCCGAGGGCAACTTATAGGCGGAAGGAGAGGCCGAAGGGGTGTCGGGAGCCACCACACCACCCCCTGGCGCGGGCCAGGCCTAGCCGCGCGGCCAGGTGGTATGGCCGGCCCCTGGCCCTTCTCCGTCTCGTATTCTAGCACTTGATCCCTTCCGGAAAAATAGGCACTTTGGCTTTTGTCCCATCCAATTCCGAGAATATTCATTTTCTGACTTTCCTGGAACCAAAAACAGCAGAAAATAGGCAGCTGGCACTGTGGCTCTTGTTAATAGGTTAGTCCAAGAAATCATACGAAAAGTACTCCAAAGTTGGAACAAAACACAAGAAAGTGGATAAAACCAAGCATGGAACATCAAAAATTATAGATACATTTGCAATGTATCATGCATGCTTGACGAAGTATAAGTTAGAAATCTCATGTCCGTTGAATACGAGGGTCGCTACTCATGCTACTCAAGTTTAGTCACCGGTAAGTTCTTGTCATCGTAAGTACATGTGTATCATAGAGAATCGCAACCGGGGTACACCTTGCTCGATGATACGGAAGAATCCCCATATCAAAATGACAAGGCAAGCAGACAACAAGCATCTCAGCAATCTTCTTATTTACCATGGGAAAATGGTGCTTTTTTCTCTCTTTCCTCTTTTCTCATATCTCTTTTTTCTTTTCTTTTTCTCCCTTTTCTCAATATCTGACTCTTTTTTTATAAGAAGAATGCTTCATAGACAGTTCATTATGGTTATGCTGCAGGTTTCTACCATGTCAGCATAGATTAGACCAGCGACCCAGGCGTTTCTCTAACACATATACATAACTCCATGGAATTATAGCTCCCCTTTCATTTCACACCGACGACATCCATAGACAAAAGAGCATGATATCAACTAGGTACAAAGTACCAGTGCAATGTTGAAAGTGTTCCCCATGACAACATGGTTCTGCTAATCCCCAACAAATAAGTGCAAACATATACAACATAGACGACACAATGGTTCAAGTTTATTAAGGACAAGAAAAGTAAAGTGTCCAGTTCGTGAGAGTTAATCACTAGTTTTCTCATAACAAGTTTAATTTGGAAGGTAAACAAAAACATGAATATACTTTGAATAGCATATGCTAGTAGGTAGGTATGGTGGACTCTTTGGAATAACTTGGTTTAGGGAGTTGGATGCATGAGTGGAACTCATACTTGGTTGTGGAGGCTAGCAAAAGACTGGGAGCGACAAACTAAGAAAGCAATATAGCCATAATCATGCAGAGCGACAAAACATCATTGATCAAAGCATAAAGTGATACTACAAGTTGAAAACTAAAGGATCATAAAGGCTATGTTGACTTGAGATAGTCATAACATGGTGTGAGCATGTGCCAAGTCAACCCAAATAAAGCATCAAAGGAGAATACCACAATACTATGCTTTAATATGCTAAAACAACGCATGATTCATCCAAGGCACATTAAGCAATCTCAATTGTTTATAACATGTCATGCTACAACAAAGAATACTAAGCATAAAGCCAAAACAATATCAAGCATGGCATGACAAAGCATGGGCCACAGTAAAAAACAAGCTCTTTTTAGCACTTAAGCATGAGCTTTCCTACTCTTTTCCAAACCAAACCAAACTATTTGAAAACCAATGTATGAAACAGGGGGTCCAACCAATTTATTCAGCAAAATAAGCAAACAAAACAAACCAAAAACCAAAACAAAAACGAAAAAAAATACGCTCCAAGAACAACACAACTGTGCATGAAACAATAAAAATGAAGCGTTTGGAAGAAACCTGGGATTTTTATTGATGAAGAAGGGGATGCCTTGGGCATCCCCAAGCTTTGACGCTTGTACTTCTTGGATATTTCTTGGGGTGACCGCGTGACATCCCCAAGGTTGAGCTTTAGTCCATCCTTCATCTCATTACTCATTCCTTCCATACACCTAAAATGTTTCCTAATACAAGACTTCACACAATCTTTATTAGCAATATTAGTGCACTCAAGATAATAAGTCTTTAGGTTCAGTTATAACACCAATAAAACTTCAATTAAAACACTAGCTACTGTAGCACTTCCCTCAAAAAGCTCAATTCCCCAAAAGAACTCAAAAAGGAACCAACAAGAAGCAAATGCAGAAAATGGCAGAAATCTGTCAAAACAGACCAGCAGGTAAAGACGAATTTTTTCGAAGACCTTCTGTTGCTCAAATCAAAAAGTGTTGAACTAACGAAACTTAGATAACGACCTGGGGCAGAAGCACAAAAATTCACGCCTCAAAATGACATACATAGGTTTTACACGAATTTTTATGGTGAAGCACAGAAAACTGTTTCGGGACAACAACTTTCCCAATCATTACTTCTCTCTCATTAGAGGTTACTCTTGGCACAAAAAGCAAATAAAAAGGATAAGGAGCGGTTATTACAGAAGTAATAACTTCCAAGACTCATCTAAAACTTTTGGGTTATCTCCCAATAAGTACTTTTCTTTAACGCCTTTAAGTTAGGCTTGATAGTTTGAGAAGATGCTCACATAAGAAATATGAATTGAAGTAAAAGAGAGCATCAAGAAGCAAATTCAAAACACATTTAAGTCTAACCCACTTCCTATGCATAGGAATCTTGTAAATAAACAAGTCATGAAAGCACAAAGCAACAAACATAGGAAAGCAAAACAAGTGCAACTTCAAGACTTTCAACATAAAGAGGGGACACTTAATATTATTGAGATGCATAAAACCATGTTTCCCTCTCTCATAATAACTTTCAGTAGCATCATGAATAAAATTAACAATATAACTATCACATAAAACATTCTTATCATGAGCCACATGCATAAAAGAATTAATACTCTCCACATAAACATAGTCATTCTTATTAATTGTAGTGGGAGCAAATTCAACAAAATAGCTATCATTATTATTCTCATCACCATAATCATCAAATATATGAGGCATATTGTAGTCATAATTAATTTCCTCCTCAATAGTAGATGGACTGAAAATATCATATTCATCATTGTAATCATCATATATTGGAGGTTTGGTATCATCATAAGCAATAGAATAGCTATCTTCCAAAGCTGGGGAACTAAAAAGATCATTTTCATAAAAACTAGCTTCCCTAAGCTTAGACTTTTCCATAGCATTAGCAATAATGGTGTCTAAAGAATTCATACTAACAACATTGCTATTAGCACACAAATAAAGTTCCATAGGTTTTTTAATTTTCTCTTCAAACACTTCATGTCCTAACTCAAGATAAATACTAAAAAACTCTCTATTTTTTTTATTGTTTTACATTAAGCCTAACTAGTGAAAACAAGAAACAAAAAGATAAAATTGCAGAATCTAAAGGAAATAACTTTGAGCACTCACACTGGAGGATGTGAGTACCTTTTACCTTACCTCCTCGGCAACGGGGCCAGAAAATAGCTTGATGTCTACGCACTTCTATTCTTGTAGACAGTTGTTGGGCCTCCAAGTGCAGAGGCTTGTAGAACAGTAGCAAGTTTTCCCTTAAGTGGATCACCCAAGGTTTATCGAACTCAGGGAGGAAGTGGTCAAAGGTATTCCCTCTCAAGCAATCCTGCAATCAAGATACAAGAAGTATCTTGTGTCCCCAACACACCCAATACACTTGTCAGGTGTATAGGTGCACTAGTTCAGCGAAGAGATAGTGAAATACAAGTGGTATAGATAATTATAAGTGGTAACGGTGATAGAAAATAGCTTGATGGCATGGAAAATACTAAAGTAAAACTGAAATAAAGATGGAAGCAAGCAAACATGTAACAGATCTAGTTGCAAACGGTGTATCAATGCTTAGAAACAAGGCCTAGGGATCATACTTTCACTAGTGAACACTCTCTTATATAAATATATTATCTTCATGATACTTCACTGAACTACTCTCCGGTTGGACACTCTAATCCATGGTAGGGCTATAACAGCACACCTCAAAGTAAGCCTTTCCCATCTAGAAAACCCCACACTGTCACCTTGAGAACTAGATGGTTCCAACAAACACCACAATTTCATAAAGACATCCAACTCCAAATATAACTCATAATAAGTATTTGTAATCTCTAGCCTAAGTGCCACCATGGTGTGCACGCTGTCACTTTCACACACATGGGGAGAGAAGATATCTATTAAAGCACTTGAGTAGCAAGGTAGATCTACTTGATTACAAAGCTCATGATCACAATATGATCAAGCATAGAGAGAGAGATGAACACATAGCTACCGGTAGAACCCTTAGCCTCGAGAAAGAACTACTCCCTCATCATCATGGGAATCAGCAACGGTGATGGAGATGGTGGTGGAGATCGGTGGAGATGGCTCCTGGGGCACTTCCCCGTCTTCCTTGGTGGTAATGCGCTCTTGGGAACTTTTCGTGGATTTCTGATTGACGATCTAGGGTTTTTGCCTCGGGGGAGATATATAGGCGAAAGAGGCAAGGTCGATGGACGGCCAGGGGGCCCACACCATGCCCTGGCACGGCCAAGGGGGACCCGCGCCTAGGGGTGGTGTGGCCACCCTGTGGCCCCTCTCCGTCTCGTATTCTGGCTCCGTGAGTCTCCAGGAAAAATAGGCATATTGGCTTTTGTCCCGTCCAATTCTGAGAATATTCATTTTATGACTTTCTAGAACCAAAAATAGCAGGAAACGGGCAACTGGCACTGTGGCTCTTGTTAATAGGTTAGTCCAAGAAATCATATGAAAAGTACTCCAAAATATGGACAAAACATAAGAAAGTAGATAAAACCAAGCATGGAAAATCAAAAATTATAGGTACATTTGCAATGTATCACCTCTCTCTCAAGAGGAATCACCACCTAACCCTAAGGCAAATGCTCCGGCTAAGCCAATAGGTGAAGTGGTGGGGGGGTGAACATAATTCCACTCACTCCACCACCAAAAAGGGTGATGGGAAGGAAGAGCACCATGTGGTTCCCGGATGGTACTCTCCCGACCCTCCAATCCCTCATCCCCATATAAATAATAGAGGTGACCCACCTAAGTTAGCTGCACATACTTTTGCTCAATGACAAGTTTTAATGAAATATCATGTGTGCAGCTCTTGCATTGACTTGTGGAACATTATTGAAGAAGGACTCAAAATTGAGGATCCAACCAACTTGACTAGAAGAGAAGTGGTCAATAGCCAACTCAATGTGACAACCTTGCACATGATCCAACTTGGAGTGGGGCCAAAGGATTTTCCCCACATTGAGCACTACAATACCGCCAAGGAATCTTGGGATGCTCTTATTGACTTGTTTATTGGCAATGAGAGCATGAGAAGAAATAGGTATGATGCCTTAAGCAATGAGGCTGACAGTTTCTTTATGAAGGATGGTGAGGATCATGAAGACATGTATCGAAGACTCAAATTCACAGCCATCGCCTTCAGGAATGTTGGTGCCTCTCACATTGATGATACTTGGATCAAGAGGAAGTATGTGAGTGCACTCATGTCCTTCGAGCCCACTAACTTGAAAAGTATCCAAGGAAGACACAACTACCATCTCATGACCTCCAATGAAGTTATGCAAGAGATGGCTGCCTTCAAGGTTGCTGATAAGAATGCCAAAGACGCCCATGCTCGTGCTATTGGAATGAGTAGTGGTGTCAATCTTGCCTTGAAGGCCAAGGTTGTGGAGTATGATTAACAAGGGAGTGATGATGTACTTTCAATGAGCCAACCCAAAGATGCCAAGGTTGCTCATGGTGAATACATGGCCTTCTATGCAAGAAACTTTTGGAAAGACCCCGCCAAGGCTAAGATGGAGATGCAACGAAGAAGCAACCCCAATGGGAGAAGAAACAATGGGTCTAAATTGAGAACTTGCTTCAATTGTGGTGACCGTATCACTTTGTTGCCGGTTGTCCCTATGAGAAAAGAGAAGATCATGGGGTAAACTTGTGTTGAAGAAAACCTCCAAAGCTCCTTTCAAGAAACCCTTCATCAATAATAATCCCACCAACAAGAAGCCGGGTGAAATTGTCTTGATAACACATGAAGAATTCTCCTCCGCTGATGATGATGATGAGGAGGAAACATCAAGTGGTGTGGCTGCTCTTGCCACTACTTATAAACCTACCTTCTCACTCTTCGACTCTCCAAATGATAATATATCCAACAAGAACATCACTTGCCTTATGGAAAGAGGAACGGAGGTATTATCATCGTCACACCCCACCTCCTTAGTTGATAATGAATTGATGATGAGATATCTCTTGAGGTCAAAAAGGAATTAGTTGCTTTTGATGTGTTTATGACTAACTTGCAAGGGGAGCACAAGAAACATTTTGTGGACCTCTTAAATCAACTTTCACACACACAAGAGCTTCTTTATTAGAGATGTAAATTAGGAAGAGAGCACATGATTGAGGTAGAAGCTCTAAATAATGCTCTAGAAGAAGAACAAGAGACTAGGATGTCTTTTGAAACTAAACTTGAAGGGCTTGATGAAGAAAATGACCTAATTATTAATAAACTCATCAAGGAACATGACCATGCTATTGCTAAATATAAAAAGGCTAAAAAGGACAAGATTGAGTTTGGTGTTTTTCATGAAAGACTTGCCAAGGACTTTAGGATGCTTGACAAGGCTCACAAGGCCCTGGAGAGTGAACTCTTGTTACTCACAAAGTCTCGTGAAAAGCTTCAAACTCAATTGACAAATATTTCTTCACCTACTACTTTCATTCCTTCTAGTTGTACAAATATACTTGAAGAAAATGCTAGGTTGAAGGGGGAGATTGCTAAGGCCACCTTTCCAAAAGGAAACAAGTCAATTGATGACCTCTTGAGTAAGCAGAGGCCAAATGGTGAGAAAGGGGCATTGGCTTTGTCTCCAAAACCAAGAAGAAGAACAACAAAAAGAAGAAGGCCAAGCCAACACAAGAAAAAGACAAGGCTATTGTGGGTAGTAAGACCACAAGTGGCAAAACTATGTCTCATGATGACTTTGCGGGAAGTGCTAACCCTCACTATGATTTAATGTGTGATTATTATGGTGATGTGTATGCACAATATGTTGGACCATTTGATGGTTATATTGCTTGGTATATTTGGGTTCCCAAGACCCTTGTTGCTAACAAAAGAGGACCCATTAAAAAATGGGTACCTGAAAACTAGCTTGATCTTTTGTAGACCTATGCTTCCGGAGGATCAAAATGGGTGCTTGATAGTGGATGCACAAGTCATATGACTAGTAGCGCATCTAGTGTCAAGGAGTTGAGACCAAATGTTGATCAAATATCCGTGACATATGATGACAAGTCAAAGTCCAAGGTAATTGGTTTCGGCAAGGTTGTGGTTCCCCACGATATTACTCTCGTGGACGACATGCTTGTTGAGACTCTTGGCTATAATTTACTTTCAGTCCGTTCTCTTGGAAATATGGGCTTTGCCATCTTTATTGATAATGATATTGTGATCCTCATGTGGAGCAAGTCTCTAAAGGTCGCTTTCGTTGGGTACGTCGAAAATGACTTGTATGTGGTGGACTTTTCGGGGAAAACCACTACAAATGCGATGTCCTTATTCAGAAAGGCCAATGTGGGTTGGTTATGGCATCGCCGTCTAGCCCATGTCTACATGAGAACTTTGCAAAGTCTCCACAAGGATGGTCATATTGCTGGACTAAAAGAAAATGTTTGTTTTGCCAAATATCGTGTATGCAGGGCTTGTGTTGAAGGAAAGATGCATGATTCTCCCCACAAGCCGAAGAACTACATCAAGTCCAAGAGGATCTTGGAGCTCCTTCATGTGGATCTCTTTGGTCCTCCATCTCATGCAAGTCTTGGTGGGAATAAATATTGTTTGGTGATTGTTGATGACTACTCAAGATACACATGGGTATATTTCTTCAAGCTAAAAAGTGAGACCCAAGAAAACTTCATTGACTTCATCAACATGGCTCAACGTCAACACAATGTCCCTGTGTTAACAATAAGGAGTGACAATGGCACCGAGTTCAAGAACTACACCTTGAATGGATTTCTTAGTTATGAGGGGATAAAACACCAATATTCCGCTGCATATACCCCTCAACAAAATGGTGTAGATGAGAGGAAGAACCAGACTCTTATTGATATGGCAAGGACCATGTTGGCGGAGTTCAAATCTCCATACAATTTTTGGGCCAAAGCAATATCCACCGCATGTCATGCATCAAATCGTCTCTACCTCCGCAAAGAATTGATCAAGACTCCATATGAAATTCTTACCAGTAACAAGCCTAACATTTCATACTTTCGGGTGTTCGGTTGTAAGTGTTTCTATCGCATAAAGGGTATTCGTTTGTCCAAATTTGATTCCAAAGCATTAGAAGGTATTTTTGTTGGTTATGGTCTCGAATCCCACACTTATAGAATCTATGACAAGCTCTCTAGAACTATCATAGAATCTTGTAGTGTGGTGTTTGAAGAATATGATGGTCCCCAAGGGGGGCGTGTTGATGTTTGTGATGTGGATGATGAAATGCCTCGGGATGCCATAGGAAGAATGGGTGCGGGATTCATCCGCCCCGTTGAGGAACCCCTTATGGCGGATCGAGAAGAACTATGCTCTAGTCAAGTGGAGCCCTCATCTTCACTACATCAACAAGCTCCTATCGGGAAGGATAATGACCCTAGCCAAAGACAAGCTATAGAGCCTCAACAGGTTGATCAGGGAGGAACCTCTAGCCAGGAGGAGCTCGAGTCTCCATTTGCCAGAATGTCCAGCGCTGCTAAGTCTATTACACAAGGAAGATCAGTACAATCTACCATAAGATCAGCTCAACGCCTGTCTAGAAGTGTGCCTGATCAAGACTAAGGTCAATCTTTGCCTCTTGAAGAGGAGAATCATTCTGATGATGATCAAGGTCAAGTTAATGGTCAAGACGGGGACCAAAATGATGAAGAGATCCCCACAAGAAACAACAAGGAGATCGAAACTCGTCGCCAAGCTAGAATGGATAGAATGTTGGAATTAAGAGACCACACTCTAGAGAATGTGGTAGGGGATCTAAGAAGAGGGATATCCACTAGAGCTCAATTGAAGAGTTTTGGTGAACACTAATGTCTACGCACGCTTCTATTCTTGTAGACAGTGTTGGGCCTGCAAGTGTAGAGGTTTGTAGAACAGCAGCAAGTTTCCCTTAAGTGGATCACCCAAGGTTTATCGAACTCAGGGAGGAAGTGGTCAAAGGTATCCCTCTTAAGCAACCCTGCAATCAAGATACAAGAAGTCTCTTGTGTCCCCAACACACCCAATACACTTGTCAGGTGTATAGGTGCACTAGTTTGGCGAAGAGATAGTTAAATACAAGTAATATGGATGATTATAAGTGGTAATTGCAATCTGAAATAATAGTGGTAGCAAGCAAACATGTAACAGAACTGATTGTAAATGGTGTTTCAATGCTTAGAAACAAGGCTTAGGGATCATACATTCACTAGTGGACACTCTCATATAAATATCTTCTCTTCATTATTCTACCCTGAACTACTCTCTGGTTGGACGATGTAGGGCTATAACAACACACCTTAAAGTTCGCATTCCCCATCTAGATAACCCCTCATTGTCACCTTGAGCGCTAGATGGTTCCAACAAACACCACAATCTCATAGAGACATCCAACTCAAATTATACTCATGATAAGTATTTCTCTAACCTTAGCCTAAGTGCCACATGGTGTGCACACTATCAACTTCACACACGTGGGAATAAGCAGAGATTAATTAAAGCACTTGAGTAGCAGAATAGATCCTAGATTACAAAGCTCATGATCTCAATAAGATCACGCATAGAGAGAGAGATGAACACATAGCTACTTGTAGAGTCCTTAGCCTCGAGAGAGAACTACCCCCTCCTCATCATGGGAGGCAGCAACAACGATGGAGATGGCAGTGGAGTCGATGGAGATGAATCTGGGGTCACTTCCCCATCCCGACATGGTGCGGGAATAGGGACTTCTGTCCCTCGAATCTCCTCTTCGGTGGCGGCGGTGCTGCGGAACTTTTCGTGGAATTCTGATCGGGTACTTAGGGTTTTCGACCCGGGGGGAATATATAGGCGAAGAGGCGATGCCAGAGGTGGGCCAGGGTGGCCACACCACCTGGTGGCGCAGCCAGGGGGACCCGCGCCACCCTAGGGTGTGGCTACTAAAATGGATCGTATGGGCACCTAGAGGGGGGGTGAATATGTGCTACTTCAAATTTTAATGCCTTTTCAATTTTAGGCTTGACACAAAAGGTAAATTATCTAGATAAGCTATTATGAAAAATTTCCCTATATGCAAACCTAACTACTAGCGAGTAAAGGCGAGTGCGATAGAGGAACGAGTAAACCATAGTGGAGCACGCGGAGACACAGGATTTGTTTTACCGCAGTTCCTTCCTTGTTAAGGGAAGTACATCTGTGTTGGAGGGGTGGGCGGTACGAAGACCACCACGCCACAATAGGCCTCACCCTGTTCTCCGATGGATCCCGCCACCAAAGGCTTGATCCACCTTTCTACTATAGGAACCCTTCGAGGCGGGAACCGGTGCCTTTACACAACTAGCGGGGCACAACTCCACAACCAAATTGGAGGCTCCTGTAATGACAACAAGCTGCCACAAGAACAAGTTATCAATAACAAAACACAAGATCTAGATATTAACGAGAATACTAGATCGGGATTTCTCCAAGTGAACGGAGAGGAGTTGATGCGCTTGATTCGTGATGACGATGTAGGTTGTCTCCTCCTTCAATTCCACCAAAGATCGAAGCCTTCGGGTGGTTGAAGTAGGAGATCTAGAGAGAGAGCACTTGCAACTAGTCTTGTCTTTTTCGAATGAATCAAGAGATCTGAATGGAAGGGATGAAGGGGCTTTTATACCCCTGCCCCAACTGAGCCGTTGGAGCCTTTGGGGGCTAGATTATCCGGCCTGGGGAAAACTCCGCCCCAGACTCGGATTACCCGGCACAAAAACTGCCCCCAGACAGAGCGACACGCCGAGCCTGCCCTTGATCGTCTCCTAAGGCTGGATTATCCGGCCCATGGCGAGGGTCGGATTATCCTGTCAGGAGAAGAAAATCCGCCCATGTTCGGATTTTCCGGGAGAAAATCCGAACCCAGTCAGAGCGTCGCGCCTTGCCTGCCTTTGATCATCTTCTGGGGGCCGGATTATCCAGTTCAAGGCGAGGGCCAGATTATCCGGTCAGGGGAAGAAAATCCACCCCTATTCGGATTTTCCGGGAGAAATCTGAACCTAGTCAGAGCGTCGCGCCTTGCCTTCCTTTGCCAAATGAGTCAGGCCGGATTATGCGGCCCTTGATGGGGGCGGATAATCTGGCCCCCCAAACACAATATCATTCTCTGCACACTTAGAACACATAAGAAAACTTCCACGGTATTGTTATCTAACACTCAAAACACAGGGAACCATGAAATGTTCTTTCACCTGCCTCCTGGCTCCCCCCCGTCTCCCCTTTGGACTCCGTATTGTATCGGGGAAAATAGGAACTTCAGGCTTTGTTTCGTCCAATTCTGACAATATATCTTTTCTAGCTTTTCTGAAACCAAAAACAGCAGAAAACAAGCAACTGGCACTGCGGCATCTTGTTAATAGGTTAGTTCCAGAAAATGTATAAAATACCTCAAAGTGTAGACAAAACATAAGATAGTTGATACAAAACAAGCATGGAGCATCAAAAATTATAGATACGTTTACGACGTATCAACATCCCCAAGCTTAACTCATGCTCGTCCTCGAGTAGGTAAGTGATAAAAAGAATAATTTTTGAGGTGACATGCAACATCACAATCTTGATAAAGGTATTTGTAAAACATTGATAGCTGGGATCAAAGTACTCTAAACATAGCATGAACAATAGAGTTCTAACAATAATACATAGCAACTATGTTGTAACATGAAAAGGTACAAACAAAAGATTCATGAATAACAATGCTTTGAAAGACGTTTGTTTGTTTCACATATAGAAAACATAATAATAATGGTATTCAGCTTGTCCCTCATGGTATGGCAAAACATAAATGCATAGAACACCTTCAAAGTTCATAAGGGTGACTAGATACAAATAATTTAAGAATGAGCAATATCAAAGTTATGAATCAATCAACAAGTTTTGGGACAATGCACATTAAAATAAGAATGGCCACTATGCTCTCTTAATAGGTGCATAAAGATAGAAGATGGAGACTCAACATAAAAGTAAAAAGAAAGGTCCTTCATCGAAGGAAGCAGGGATTCAAGTTTCATAAAGAGCTTCCAAAAATTATGGTATTTATTAGCTTTCAGCTCTCATTGCCCCTATCATAAGCATCTTTAGGTGATTAAGGTTAAAGTGAACAAATATGAGGATATGCTTGAGAAGTTATAAGTTGAAAATCTCATGCCCCTTGCTTACGAGTACCGAACCTCATGCTACTCAACTTTAGTCACGAGTAAGTTCTTGTCATTGTAAGTACATGTGTATCATAGAGAACTGCCAACGGGGTACCCCTTGCCCCATGATACATGAGCTATCCCATATCAAAATGACAAGACAACAGACAATAAGCATATCAGCGATCTTTTTATTTGCTATTTTGCATAGGTTTTTATTGAGGATGCTTCACAGATTTCTCACTTTGGTTATGCTGCAAGTTTCCACCATGATTAGGCATGGCTTAGGCTAGCCGCCCAGGCATTTCTCTAACACACATACAAAATCCATGAGCTTACAAGCTCCCCTTTTATTTCACACCACCGGGATCCATAAACAAAAGAACATGATATCAACTGAATAATAAGTGCAATGTTGAAAGCATTTCCCATGACATCATGGTTCTGCTAATTCACAACTTATAAAGTGCAAGCTTATAAGTAGCATAGATGGACACAATGGTTCAAGTTTATTAAGTGCAAGAAAGTAAAGTGTGCCATCAAGTTTGTGAGAGCTTTAATCACTAATTTTCACATAACAAGTTTAATTTGGAAGGTACATAAAAACATGAATATACTTGGAATGGTGCAACACACCATGCATAGGAATTTATAGTGGACTCTTTGGAATAACTTGGTTTTCTTGGAGGTTGGATGCATGAGTGGAACTCATACTTGGTACAAGTGGAGGCTAGCAAAAGACTGGGAGCGACCAACTAAGAGAGCAACAATGGCCATAATCATGCAAAGAGACAAAACATTATTAATTAAAGCATAAAGTGATATTGCAAGTCAAAAACTAAATGATCATAGAGGCTATGGTGACTCGTTTATAGTCTTAACATGGTGTAAGCATGTGCCAAGTCAATCCAAATAAAGCATCAAAGGAGAATACCACAATATTATGCTTTTGTATGCTAAAACAACTCATGATTCTTTCAAGGCACATTAAGCAATCTCAATTGATTGAAACAAGTCATGCTACAACAATAAACAATAAGCATAAAGTCAAAGAAATATCAAACATGACATGATAAAGTCTAGGCCACAGTCAGAACAAGACTCCTTTTGCACCACTTATAAGCATGAACTTTCCTACTCTTTTCCAACACCAATCAAAAACTCAAGCTAAACGCAGTGCTAGCAAAGGAGAACACTCACGGAACAATAAGAGCGAAAACTAGAGTGTTCTAGGCAATGAATAACGGGGTGTGTCTCTCTCCAAAAGAAGTGTGTTGGGATCCAACCAACTTATTTAAGCAAACCAAACAAAATAAAACTAAAAACAAAAACAAACACGCTCCAAGAAAGACACAATTGTGCATGAAACAATAAAAATGAAGTGTTTTAGGAGAAAACCTCAGATTTTTATTGATAAAGAAGGGGATGCCTTGGGCATCCCCAAGCTTTGACGCTTGTACTTCTTGAATATTTCTTGAGGTGACACGGGTGGCATCCCGAAGCTTGAGCTTTTGGTCATACTTCATCTCATCACATTGTCCTTCCCTACACTTTAAAATTTCCTTCATACACAACTTCACACAATCTTCATTAGCAACATTAGTGTATTCAAGATAATAAGTCTTTGGGTTTAGTTTCAATACAAGTAAAACTTCCATTAAAACACAAGCTACTGTAGCAATTTCTTCTAAAAGCTCAAGTGATCAAAGAGAACTCAAAGAGAAAGAGATTAAGGGGCAAATGCAAATAATGGCAGAAATCTGTCAAAACAGATCAAAAGGTAAAACCCAATTTTTTTCGAAGACCTTCTGTTGCTCAAATCGAAAAGTGCTAAACTAACGAAAGTTACATAATAACCTGGGGCATAATCACAAACAATTACAGATCAATTCGACGTACTGAGATTTTTCACGATTTTTTACAGTGATGCACAGAAATCTGTTTAAGGACAGAACTTCCCCAAATCTTACTTCTCTTTCATTAGAGGTTGATCTTGACAAAAAAAGCAAACAAAAAGGATAAGGAGAGGTTATTACAGAAGCAATAACTTTCAGGACTCAAAAATACCAAAATAAACTGAAAGCGAAAATATATTGGGTTGTCTCCCAAAAAGCTCTTTCTTTATAGCCATTAAGATAGGCATGATAGTTCGATGATGCTCACATAAGAAATATGAATTGAAGCAAAAAGAGAGCATCAAGAAGCAAATATGGAACAAATTTAAGTCTAACCCACTTCCTATGAAAAATAATCTTGTAAAGAAACAAGTCATGAAAGCACAAAGCAACAAGCATAGGAAAGCAAAACAAGTGCAACTTCAAAAATTTCAACATAAAGAGGGGAAACTTAATATTGTTGAGATACATAAAACCATGTTTCCCTCTCTCATAATAACTTTCAGTAGCATCATGAATAAAATTAACAATATAAATATCACATAAAATATTCTTATCATGAGCCACATGCATAAAACAATTATTACTCTCCTTATAAGCATAGTCATTCTTATTAATCGTAGTGGGAGCAAAATAAAAAAAATAGCTATCATTATTATTCTCATCACCATAATTCTCAAATATACGAGGCATATTGTAATCATAATTAATTTTCTCCTCAATAGTAGGTGGACTGAAAATATCATATTCATCATTGTAATCATCATATACTGGAGGCATAGTATCATCAAAGTAAATTTTCTTCTCCGTGCTTGGGGGACTAAAAATATCATGCTCATCAAAACCAGCTTCCCCAAGCTTAGACTTTTCCATAGCATTAGCAATAATGGTGTTCAAAGAATTCATACTAATAAAATTGCTATTAGCATGCAAATAAACTTCCATAGGTTTTTTAATTTTGTCTTCAAACACGTCATGTCTAAGGATGTAAATGGTACAGATAATTTCCGCTCCGAATCCGCATCCACCTCTGTTTTTGAGGATATGGTATGCATTTTTAGATATCCGATGGATATGGATACGGATGCGGATATTTGTCGAGAGGATATCCGACGGATATGGTAGTGGATATGGTATTGATGATATCCGGCGTATAAGGATAATCTGACATTTTATGCGGATTATCCGAGGTACTCAAATAGGATAATCCGATAAATTAAACACAACTCCAATATCTAGACAATCTAGTTAATGTATTGGCTAGCTTTGCATGCTACATATGCATGTTATATTATACTATTACCAATCTTGCACTTATATACTACCATTATCTAGTGTTGCACACTTTCTTGTCATTTCTTTTGCATAAACTAAATAAAATTTTATTTTTTTACGTGTATTTGTTCGATTCTCCTCTTCTGATCCGATCCCGCTCCGAATCCGCTCAATATCCGCAATCCGATATAATCCACATTCGAAACCGCATCCGGCTATTATCCGCTCTGATTCGAATCCGCCAAAAAAATATGGTAAAGGATATGGTAATAGCAATATTCGACCCGATCCGATCCGTTTACATCCCTAGTCATGTCCTAACTCAAGATAAATACTATAAAGCTCTCTATTTTTGTTGTTGTTTTCCATGAAGCCTAACTAGTGAAAATAAAAACAAGAAAAAAAGATATAATTGCAGAATCTAAAGGAAATAACTTTGAGCACTCACACACTAGCAATAGTACTAAAAGATAGCCTAGTAGCCAGAGTATGTGAGTACCTTTTACCTTACCTCCCTGGCAACAGCGCTAGAAAATAGATTGATGTCTATGCACGTTTCTATTCTTGTAGACAGTGTTGGACCTCCAAGTGTAGAGGTTTGTAGAACAATAGCAAGTTTCCCTTAAGTGGATCACCCAAGGTTTATCGAACTCTGGGAGGAAGTGGTCAAAGGTATCCCTCTCAAGCAATCCTGCAATCAAGATACAAGAAGTCTCTTGTGTCCTCAACACACCCAATACACTTGTCAGGTGTATAGGTGCACTAGTTCGGCGAAGAGATAGTGAAATACAAGTAATATGGATGATTATAAGTGGTAATTGTAATCTGAAATAATAGTGGCAGCAAGCAAACATGTAACAAAACTGATTGTAAACGGTGTTTCAATGCTAAGAAACAAGGCCTAGGGATCATACTTTCACTAGTGGACACTGTCATATAAATATCTTCTCTTCATTATTCTACCCTGAACTACTCTCCGGTTGGACGATGTAGGGCTATAACAACACACCTTAAAGTTTGCATTCCCCATCTAGATAACCCCTCACTGTCACCTTGAGTGCTAGATGGTTCCAACAAATACCACAATCTCATAGAGACATCAAACTCAAATTATACTCATGATAAGTATTTCTGTAACCTTAGCCTAAGTGCCACATGGTGTGCACACTGTCAACTTCACACACGTGGGGATAAGCAGATATTAATTAAAGCACTTGAGTAGCAGAATAGATCCTAGATTACAAAGCTCATGATCTCAATAAGATCACGCATAGAGAGAGAGATGAACACATAGCTACTTGTAGAGCCCTTAGCCTCAAGAGAGAACTACTCCCTCCTCATCATGGGAGGCAGCAACGACGATGGAGATGGTGGTGGAGTCAATGGAGATGGATCCGAGGGCACTTCCCTGTCCTGGCAGGGTGCCGGAACAGAGACTTCTATCCCCTGAATCTCCTCTTCGGTGGTGGCAGCGTTGTGGAACTTTTCGTGGAATTCTGATCGGGTACTTAGGGTTTTCGTCCCGAGGGGAATATATAGGCGAAGAGGCGATGCCAGAGGTGGGCGAGGGTGGCCACACCACCTGGTGGCATGGCCAGGGGGACCCGCGCCACCCTAGGGTGTGCCTGCCTCCTGGCTCCCCTCCGCCTCCCCTTTGGACTCCGTGTCGTATTGGAAAAAATAGGAACTTCAGGCTTTGTTTCGTCCAATTCTTAGAATATGTATTTTCTAGCTTTTCTGAAACGAAAAACAACAGAAAACAGGCAACTGGCACTACGGCATCTTGTTAATAGGTTAGTTCTAGAAAATGTATAAAAATACCTCAAAGTGTAGACAAAACATAAGGTAGTTGATACAAAACAAGCATGGAGCATCAAAATTATAGATACGTTTACGACGTATCAAACACCAAGAACACATTTCCATGGTGGAACCAAAGAAAGTATGGGAAGATCTTGAAGGTTCGGATTGGTTGGAAGCAATGCACAAAGAGCTCAACAACTTTGAGAGAAACAAAGTATGGAAGTTAGTTGAAAAGCCAAAAGAATGCCGCAATGTTATAGGCGCCAAGTGGATACTCAAGAACAAGCAAGATGAGCATAGAATTTTTGTGAGGAACAAGGCAAGATTGGTTGCACAAGGGTTCTCTCAAATCGAAGGCATTGATTATGGAGAGACATATGCACCCGTGGCTCGCCTTGAGTCCATCCGTATCCTTCTTGCTTATGTGGCACATCATA
This sequence comes from Avena insularis, assembly GCA_023614405.1. NCBI lineage: Eukaryota > Viridiplantae > Streptophyta > Magnoliopsida > Poales > Poaceae > Avena > Avena insularis. Next base: position 355,889,633 of record CM042692.1, on the reverse strand, counting down.
ACTTTAAATTACAACAAATGGATGTAGAAAGTGCATTTCTTAATGGTCCATTGCATGAGTTGGTATATGTAAAGCAATCCCCGGGGTTTGAGGATCCCAACTTTCCAAACGACGTCTATAAACTTGATAAGGCGCTCTATGGGCTCAAACAAGCTCCACGCACGTGGTATGATCACCTTAGAGAGTTGTTGTTAGATCGTGGGTTTGAGGTTGGGAAAATCGATCCCACTCTTTTTACTAAGAAGGTCAATGGGGAGCTTTTTGTATGCCAAATATATGTTGATGATACTATCTTTGGCTCATCTAACAAATATTTTAATGATGAATTCTCAAAGCTTATGACTAATAGGATCCAAATGTCTATGATGGGGGAATTGAGAGTATTTCTTGGTTTTGAGATCAAGCAAGTAAGAGGAGGAACTGTGGCATCCCGCAAAACCACTACTAGAAAATCGCGTTGTTTTTGTGCATTGCATCACCATGACCGCATGCTCATGTCATCATGCCACATTGCATTTGAGCATTGTCATCATCTTGCATCTGGTCGCATAAAACTATTTTGGAGAAAAGCCTGGTTTTGTTTTCTAAACGCCCCATCTTTATTCAAACGCAAAGCCCGGTTCTCCGGATAAATATTTTGGCCGCTATCGGTTTGCATACGGCCCGTTTAAAACAAATAAAAAGTTTGATTGTTTTAGCGGGGGCAGTCGAATGGGCCGAATCGACCCGAACGACCACCCCCATTTTTAAAACGGTCCACCAGACAAATCCTACAGCTACCTAAAACCCTACCCACACCCAGCCTCCACGTCACCCCACCCAATCCCCACCTGACACCTCACCTCTCCCCTCCCTCTACCCAACCAGCTGCTGCCACTTGGCCACCTCCCCTCTCCCCACCTCTCTCTCTCTCTCTCCCCCTTCCTCTCTCCCTGGGACCCACCCGCAGCACACAACGCACACGCGCAGACCACACCCTCCCCAATCCCCACCTCCCCTGGTCAGCTCCCCTCTCCCAACCGCCTGCCACCCTGGCCCACCCGCGGGACCCGCCCCCCACCGACCCTCCTCTCTCCCCGTCTCCTCCTCTCTCCCCGCGTTCTTTCCCTCCCGCTTCCATCTTCCCCGCCTCCGGCCCCTCCCTCTGCCGGCGCGCTTCCGCGGCCACCTCGCCACCCGACGCCGCCGCTCCTCTCCGTTCTTCTCTCCGTTTCTCCGGCCGCCCTTCCCCCCAAGCCGCCGGCGCCGCGCCCTCCACCTCTCCTCGCCGGCGCCCCCGTCGGTCTTCGCCACCGCGCGCCGCCTCGCCTCACCACCGTCCGCCCGCGCTCCCTCCCTCTGCCGCGCGCTCGCCTCCTCGTCCTCCGCCCTCCGCGGCCTCCACCGACGCCGCCGGAGCCGCCCGCCTCCTTCCCCTTCCCCGTGGCCGGCCGTCCCCGACCTCCGCGTCCGCCGTCGCCGGGCCGCCCTCCTCCACCGCCTGCTGCCTCCCTCCCCCGTCAGTCGCCCCCCTCGCCATCCTCCCTCGCGCGCGAGCCCTGGCCACCATCGGACGAGCTCTGCGTCGCCTCCTCCGTTGGTGCAAGCTCTGCCGCCCGGGACGAGCAACGGCGCCGCTGGGCCTCCTCCCCGAGCTCCCTCGCCGTCGCCATCCTCCTCCCGACCTCACCCGCTCGGCGCTGCCCTGTTCCCCTCTGCCCGCTCGGCGTCGCCCTGGTCTCGCCTCTGGCGGCCACCACTCGTCCTCGCCGCCCTCCTCTCGAGCTTCCTGCTCCTGCCCGCCGTCCTCTGTTGTTGATCGCGTGACCCGTGCCCGCCTCGGCCCTCCTGCGAGCCCTAGCAAGCTCCTGACCGTCGCCGTCATCCCGCGGCCTCCGGCCCTGCCTGTCCTGGGAGCCTGCTTTGGTCATGCCCATCGCTTTGAACGCCTCTGTGTGTGTGTGTTTCTTGGTCTCAGCGTACCACCTCGTGGTGTTGTCAGACAAGATCTTCCGAGGAGTTCTTCGGCTTGGACACGCAAGATCTACTCAAAACCCGAAGGTCTTCGATATGGAATGACAAGAACTACTGCTGGACCCGGTGAAGAGGGCGCCTCAAGGTCTCCCTCACGGGCCGCAAGACCGTTCCCCGGAGCCAAGGATCGAACCCTGGTGCATCAAGTTCGCCTTCCCGGATTCAAGGACGCCGAGATCCCGGCACGACAAGAACTCCTCTCCACACCGACGCCCGAGGAGCGGAACGCCAAGTACTCCACCTTGAACGCCAAGTTCTTCCTCCCGAACGCCAAGACCGACAACATGGCCCGACCACCGCGGATGCGACAAGATCTACCTCAGTTATCCGAGAACGCATCCGTCGAGACCGAACCCGTCGAACCCTGGACCCCGAGACCGAACCCCGAACCCCGGAACCTCAAGTTCGTCGAGACCCCTCAATGTGTGCACCCTTTTCCGAAACCCTATTTTATAACATAATATAACTTGTCGCATATTAAATGTTCATGCATGCATATTGTCGTGTGGTTTGGGGGCCTTATGCCGATTCACCTAATAACTAAATATGGGGCCCATATGCGGGCAAATCTAGTCTCATATTGGCCTCATTTAAATTGGTGTAGCGAACCGGTGCTATATTTTGCCATGCTCAAACAACATTTAATTGCGGGGTTCTAAACAACATGAACCATCTAATTAATTGTCGGGACCCCGGTTCCGCTTAATCTTGTCTAATTGCATCGCACCTTTGCCATGTCATGCATCATACATGCATCATGCCCGATCTTCTGCCGTCGTATTAAATAGTGCATCCTGTTTCTTCTAGTGTTTTGCTTCTTCGCGGATAAGGCCGTTGAGTTGATGTGAGCTGCGATCTTGGTTGAACCTTCGACAATGTTTTCAGCGAGCATCTCCCTTTCTACCCATCTTACTTTTATAGTATTTACTTCCTTCCTGTTGATCTATTGCTACGTGTTGCGATGCTCTAGTTCCGTGCCGTGATACCCTTGCGACCCTATATTGCCATGGCCACCTCCTATTACTCGTTGTTTGGTAGATAGTTGGACTTATGGCGTCGTAGTCGCTTGCTCAAGTGTTGTTGCGTGTCGTCAAGTACCACGATTGTTGGAGAAGTCGCATGTCCAATGTTGGAGATGATCATGGCTTTACTTATCGCTCACTTTAATTCTTGTTTAACAACTAAAATTGAATTAAGCGAGGCATCGTGGGTGATAGGTAAGATTTGGTTTCCGACCGCCACTTGTGTCCCGTGGGACCCGAGTTCTTGACACTGTTAGAGATCGGTAGCGCTAACCACGGTGGGAGATATGGGCCCCGTTGATTATTACCGATTTCAAAGTATTGTCTTGGGGCCACAAACTAGTTTGAGGTTTTATTTACTATCTGCACTTATGCCATGTTTCTTGCTTTATTACGTTTGTGCGAGAGCACCTTGATCTTGTTAGGATCGGGCCACGTTTGCGGTGTCGGCATCCCGTTTGGGATTTCTTTGTCGTTCACGTTGCCCAAACCCGGTCCGTCTCGGAGACCGGCCGACCGTTCTGGGTGTCGACTTGGTGGGGTGGCCCGTGCTTGCTTTAGATGCAGGAACGTCATGACTTAGGCCCGCCGACATACCGATGGGTGTATGTTAACCGATCGGCAAAAAGGGTCAAGTGCTTGTGGATACTTTGGTGCACCCTGCAGGTTAAATCTTTTCGAAGCCGTGTCATGCGGTTATGGACGACTTGGAGCACGTTGATCATAGACAACTATAACTAAAGTTTATCGTTATAAATTGACTTGTATCCGATATGACTAGTAATCAGCTTCACCACAACGGAATGGCTAAATAAAAGTACCAACAAGCGCTGGGTTTTGGGTGATCTCATGCTAATTGTATCGATTAGTAATCGTTGCAACTATAATGTAATGGTTAACTAAAAGTGCCCATCGCTTATTTTATCGGGATGACTATCTACACCGACTAGTAATTGCTGCAACGCGAATAAATAAAAGCGCCAACCGTGAGTTCCTCGGTTGACTTCCTCGTTGGTCTCGAGGGGATACCAGGATGGGATTGTTTGGTGTTAGTACCAGGTTGGTTCGAATAGGTCTTTCTTATCCCTCTCGATGGCCGAGTTGTATCGAGTCTCTATAGGTTGTTTAGTGCATCTTGCCGCCGCTTGATCCACCATACCTATGTGGCGAGGACCGCAATTCTAGTCTCGAGTGTCTTGGCCTCGATCTTGACCGCTCTCTCTCTTTTTCCTTTGCCCTTTGCGGCACCTTTTGCTTAGCAGGTTTTGAGATCGACGTCGTTAGTGGTTACCCTTCCGGCTTGGCACAGGCGGGGTTATGGGCGCCATTGGTTATTCTTCAGGGCTCTTAGCCCCATTTGCATCTTGTCCGTAGTCGGACGCTCTACCGTTTTCAAGGTGATTTGGATCTTTGTATTGTATATCTGTATTCTTGACTCTTTGAGTCGTTGTTTTATATATCTTTTATGTGGGTCCCATCGAGGAATGTTGTGTAATGTTATTACTTTTTCCACCCGCGAAAGTGCTGGTGGCGCCTTTGAACCGCTTTCTATGCGGGTTTGGCGGGATTCGCTAAAACTTGCATAGGGCCGATTCGAGGGTGTTCTGAGTGGTATCGAGCTCGGCGGATTGCGATACCCCACAAGTCCAAATCAGAGGATAACCTAGCTAACGTAAGTAGAGTGTCAAAACTATTTTTGAAAATCTGTTGGATAGTTCTGATTAGGTCTGATTTTACTCCTTACCCCTCTGCTATTCTCCTCTTACCTCTACGTGTTTTGAATCCGCTCTCGTCTCTTTCTTCGAGTCCAGGATTTCTCGTGGTTGGGTTATCGTACCTTGAGGATTCGCTTCCTCCTTTGATAACGGTCGCTACATCGGTCTTCATGCTATCCGAGGAACCCTTCGATGGATTTCTCTTTGTTCCTTCGTGCCTTCGGTGTTTTCCGACGACGACATCCTCTCACGATCCGATCCGATGCGCATCACTCCTTTGTTCCTGAACCTCGATTGTCGAGATCTTCAGTCTGACTCCGAGAATGGTTGCACTCTTTTCTACTGATTGTGCAGAGTAATAGTTTGGGTGCGTGATGGATTGGCCCCCATGCCGACTACCCTTTCTATTCGCTTTGGTACACTGAAGTGGAAGAGAATGCATCGGTTCCCTCTTTCCATCGAAGCTAGAGGTGGCTTTATTTGTTGATACCTCTACCTTCGACCTTTTTGTTCCCGGAGTGTTCTCTCGACGATCACGGACAACGACCTCTTGTTAGTGGTGTCGCGAGGATCTACACGAAGCGAGAAGACGCAGATCGCCGACCTTCCTTCCGGTACCATGAGGCGGATCTCGAGGGCGAGATCCCTTGTTAGTGGTGTCGAATGTGGCATCATAAAACCACTACTAGAAAATCGCGTTGTTTTTGTGCATTGCATCACCATGACCGCATGCTCATGTCATCATGCCACATTGCATTTGAGCATTGTCATCATCTTGCATCTGGTCGCATAAAACTATTTTGGAGAAAAGCCTGGTTTTGTTTTCTAAACGCCCCATCTTTATTCAAACGCAAAGCCCGGTTCTCCGGATAAATATTTTAGCCTATCGGTTTGCACTCTACCGTTTAAAAACAAATAAAAAGTTTGATTGTTTTAGCGGGGGCAGTCGAATGGGCCGAATCGACCCGAACGACCACCCCCATTTTTAAAACGGTCCACCAGACAAATCCTACAGCTACCTAAAACCCTACCCACACCCAGCCTCCACATCACCCCACCCAATCCCCACCTGACACCTCACCTCTCCCTCCCTCTACCCAACCAGCTGCTGCCACTTGGCCACCTCCCCTCTCCCCACCTCTCTCTCTCTCTCTCCCCCTTCCTCTCTCCCTGGGACCCACCCGCAGCACACAACGCACACGCGCAGACCACACCCTCCCCAATCCCCACCTCCCCTGGTCAGCTCCCCTCTCCCAACCGCCTGCCACCCTGGCCCACCCGCGGGACCCGCCCCCCACCGACCCTCCTCTCTCCCCGTCTCCTCCTCTCTCCCCGCGTTCTTTCCCTCCCGCTTCCATCTTCCCCGCCTCCGGCCCCTCCCTCTGCCGGCGCGCTTCCGCGGCCACCTCGCCACCCGACGCCGCCGCTCCTCTCCGTTCTTCTCTCCGTTTCTCCGGCCGCCCTTCCCCCCAAGCCGCCGGCGCCGCGCCCTCCACCTCTCCTCGCCGGCGCCCCCGTCGGTCTTCGCCACCGCGCGCCGCCTCGCCTCACCACCGTCCGCCCGCGCTCCCTCCCTCTGCCGCGCGCTCGCCTCCTCGTCCTCCGCCCTCCGCGGCCTCCACCGACGCCGCCGGAGCCGCCCGCCTCCTTCCCCTTCCCCGTGGCCGGCCGTCCCCGACCTCCGCGTCCGCCGTCGCCGGGCCGCCCTCCTCCACCGCCTGCTGCCTCCCTCCCCCGTCAGTCGCCCCCCTCGCCATCCTCCCTCGCGCGCGAGCCCTGGCCACCATCGGACGAGCTCTGCGTCGCCTCCTCCGTTGGTGCAAGCTCTGCCGCCCGGGACGAGCAACGGCGCCGCTGGGCCTCCTCCCCGAGCTCCCTCGCCGTCGCCATCCTCCTCCTGACCTCACCCGCTCGGCGCTGCCCTGTGCCCCTCTGCCCGCCCGGCGTCGCCCGGGTCTCGCCACTGGCGGCCACCACTCGTCCTCGCCGCCCTCCTCTCGAGCTTCCTGCTCCTGCCCGCCGTCCTCTGTTGTTGATCGCGTGACCCGTGCCCGCCTCGGCCCTCCTGCGAGCCCTAGCAAGCTCCTGACCGTCGCCGTCATCCCGCGGCCTCCGGCCCTGCCTGTCCTGGGAGCCTGCTTTGGTCATGCCCATCGCTTTGAACGCCTCTGTGTGTGTGTGTTTCTTGGTCTCAGCGTACCACCTCGTGGTGTTGTCAGACAAGATCTTCCGAGGAGTTCTTCGGCTTGGACACGCAAGATCTACTCAAAACCCGAAGGTCTTCGATATGGAATGACAAGAACTACTGCTGGACCCGGTGAAGAGGGCGCTCAAGGTCTCCTCCACGGGCCGCAAGACCGTTCCGGAGCCAAGGATCGAACCTGGTGCATCAAGTTCGCCTTCCCGGATTCAAGGACGCCGAGATCCCAGACGACAAGAACTCTCTCCACACCGACGCCCGAGGAGCGAACGCCAAGTACTCCACCTTGAACGCCAAGTTCTTCTCCCGAACGCCAAGACCATAACATGGCCCCACGCGGGATGCATAAGATCTACCTCGCTTATCCGAGAACGATCCGTCGAGACCGAACTCTCGAACTCGACCTCGAGACCGAACCCGAACCGGAACCTCAAGTTCGCCGAGACCCTCAATGTGTGCACCCTTTTAAAAACCCTATTTTATAACATAATATAACTTGTCGCATATTAAATGTTCATGCATGCATATTGTCGTGGTTTGGGGGCCTTATGCGATTCACCTAATAACTAAATATGGGGCCCATATGCGCAAATCTAGTCTCATATTGGCCTCATTTAAATTGGTGTAGCGAACGGTGCTATATTTTGCCATGCTCAAACAACATTTAATTGCGGGTTCTAAACAACATGAACCATCTAATTAATTGTCGGGACCCTTGCCCGCTTAATCTTGTCTAATTGCATCGCTTTGCCATGTCATGCATCATGCATCATGCCCGATCTTAAATCGTATTAAATAGTGCATCCGGTGTTTCTTCTAGTGTTTTGCTTCTTCGCGGATAAGGCCGTTGAGTTGATGTGAGCTTGCCCGATCTTGGTTGAACCTTCGACAATGTTTTCAAAGAGCATCTCCCCTTTCTACCCATCTTACTTTTATAGTATTTACTTCCTTCCTGTTGATCTATTGCTACGTGTTGCGATGCTCTAGTTTCCCATCCGTGATACCCTTGCGACCCTATATTGCCATGGCCACCTCCTATTACATTGTTTGGTAGATAGTTGGACTTGCGTCGTAGTCGCTTGCTCAAGTGTTGTTGCGTGTCGTCAAGTACCACGTTGTTGGAGAAGTGCCGCATGTCCAATGTTGGAGATGATCATGGCTTTACTTATCGCTCACTTTAATTCTTGTTTAACAACTAAAATTGAATTAAGCAGAGGCATCGGTGGGTGATAGGTAAGATTTGGTTCGATCGCCCACTTGTGTCCGTAGGACCGAGTTCTTGACACTGCTAGAGATCGAGCGCTAACCACGGTGGGGAGATATGGGCCCCATTGATTATTACGATTTCAAAGTATTGTCTGGGGCCACAAACTAGTTTGAGGTTTTATTTACTATCCTACTTATGCCATGTTTATCGCTTTATTACGTTTGTGCGAGGAGCACCTGTCTGTTAGGATCGGGCCACGTTTGCGGTGTCGATAGCCCGTTTGGGGATTTTGTCGTTTCTGACGTTGCCCAAACCTCATCCGTCTCGGAGACCGGCCGACTTCGTTGCGGTGTCGACTTGGTGGGGTGGCCCCGTGCTTGCTTTGGGTCCTGGAACGTCATGACTTAGGCCCCGACATACCGATGGGTGTATGTTAATCGATCCGGCAAAAGGGTCAAGTGCTTGTGGATACTTTGGTGCACCCTGCAGGGTTTAATCTTTTCGAGAAGCCGTGTCCGCGGTTATGGACGACTTGGAGCACAGTGCTTGATCATAGACAACTATAACTAAAGTTTACTGTTATAAATTGACTTGTATCCGATTTGACTAGTAATCAGCCTCACTACAACGGAATGGCTAAATAAAAGTACCAACAACTGCTGGGTTTTGGGTGATCTCATGCTAATTGTATCTGATTAGTAACTGTTGCAACTATAACAGAATGGTTAACTAAAAGTGCCCACTGCTTATTTTATCAGGATGACTATCTACACCTGACTAGTAATTGCTGCAACGAAAACTGAATAAATAAAACTGCCAACTGTGTGAGTTCCTCGGTTGACTTCCTCGTTGGTCTCGAGGGGGAATACCAGGATGGGATTGTTTGGTGTTAGTACCAGGTTGGTTCCGAATAGGTCTTTCTTATCCCTCTCGATAGCGGCGGTTGTATCGAGTCTCTATAGGTTGTTTAGTGCATCTGGCCCGCTTGATCCACCATACCTATGTGGCGAGGACCTTGAATTCTAGTCTCGCCGTGTCTTGGCCTCAAGATCGACCGCTCTCTCTTTTCCTTTGCCCTTTGCGGCACCTTTTGCTTAAGCAGGTTTTGAGATCGACGTCGTTAGCGGGGTTACCCTTGCTTGGCTCGGTGGTTATGGACGCCATTGGTTATTCTTCGTGGCTCTTAGCCCCATTTGCATCTTGTCCGTAGTGGACGCTCCTATTTTCAAGGTGATTTGGATCTTTGTATTGTATATCTGTATTCTTGACTCTTTGAGTCGTTGTTGTATATATCTGTTCTGTGGGTCCCATCGAGGACTGTTGTGTAATGTTATTACTTCGTTTTCCACCCGCACGAAAGTGCCTGGTGGGCGCCTTTGAACCGTTTCTATGCGGGTTTGGCGGGATTCGCTAAAACTTGCATAGGACCGATTCGAGGGTGTTACAGGAACATTCTTCAACCCCAAACTATGGTATTTGGTATCCCAGGGGCTCAACTTTCTTTCTTTGTGGATACACGGATTCGGATTGGGCTGGTGATAAGGATGATAGAAAATCAACCTCCGGGGCTTGCCAATTCCTTGGGAGGTCCTTGGTGTGTTGGTCTTCTAAGAAGCAAAATTGTATATCTCTCTCCACTGCCGAAGCCGAGTATGTGGTAGCTGCTAGTGCTTGTACTCAACTGCTATGGACGAGGAAAACTCTAAAGGAATACGATATCCATTGTGACAAAGTGCCTCTTCTATGTGACAATGAAAGTGCTACCAAGATTGCCTACAACCCAGTGGATCATACAAGGACAAAGCATATTGAGATTCATGATCACTTCATTAGAGACCATGTTGCTCGAGGTGATATTGAGTTATCTTATGTGTCAACCAAAGACCAACTTGCCGACATTTTCATGAAGCCACTTGATGAAGCAAGGTTTTGTTATTTGAGGAATGAACTACATATCATAGATTCAAGGATCTTGACTTGATCACCTTGCATACTCACCTATGTCTTGACTCTTATTTGGTTTAGGTGCAGGCATGGAGATAGGGGGAGTGCGGTCCTAATACATTGGACTATCCCTCCCCCCATAATGCCAACATTAAGAAATTAAATTCTCTTAATATCATTTGGTGATATGTGAGCTTCATTGATGAGTAGTGGCTATGAACCCAAGGATAATTCTTCGAGGTGTCATGCCACAAACTCTTACATGGTGGCCTCGGCCACCGCCCTCTTCTTATTGAAGAGTTGGTTCTTGGTTCGTTTGATTTGGAACTTAATTTGTCATATTCTTGAAAATCTATGATTTTTTGGTTCTTCACAGTACATCTTCTGAATCCCAGGCCTATTCTCACCTTTAAACATGCTCCTCTTGCCACACATTTGTCCACTACTTGAAACTGGGGGTTTTCGGTCGCAGGGGCCGGACTGTCTGCCGTGAACCAACTGGAGTATCCGGCCAGACCGGACTCTTTGCTTTATTCATTCTGTACATTCCGGCTAGGCCGGACACTCCGGCCCTAGCAGTTTCAAAACTCGTAAAAGGGGTTGGGGAGAAGTGGACGGTTCAGTCCTCCTTCTCCTCCCCGATTCCCTCTTGCACCCAACCTGCTGCTCCTGACCAGGAGCACCACCGAGAGGGATCCTCCACCCCGGATCCGGCTGTTGCCGCCGGCCATTACCTTCCCTTTGCCGCTAGGATTCGTTCCCCTCCGGTGAAGGTCTCCATGGATGCTGGTATAGTGCCCCTCCCCTTCTCCATCTCTAGGGTTTGCTCTAAATGAATTTTTGGGGGCAATGTCTTACCTAGATCCATGGATACATCATATTGCATGCAATACTCGTCCTTGTAGTGGTTCTAGCAATCCCGATCTACTCCGATTGAACCCTCTCGAACTGCCCAAAAATCATCAAGACTTGTCGGAATGTCCGGCGTGTACAGGTCGGACACTCTGGTCTAGCTGGAATGTCCGACGTGTACAGGCCGGACACTCCGGTCTAGCCGGAATGTCCGATGCGTACACACCGGAATGTCCGGTCAGGGCGGAGTCTTTGAGGTGATTTTTCCGAACACTCCGGCCAGGGCTGGGATGGTGGTGCGACGGAGGCAGACACCGGAGCTGCTGGGGTGGCGGCGGTGGAGGGTGGATGTGGCGGTTCCCCGTGGCGGCGATCTAGCGGCGGAGGAGCTAGAGTTGGTTATTCCTCTTGGAAAACCTAGATCGGCCCTCCAACCCTTATTGTCGACGGATCCAAGCAAGGCCATGGTCCTTCTGGCCATGGCGGGCGCGAGCCGGAACGACATAGTTGGGTCATGTGGAGCGGCAAGAGATGGGTTCGGCCTGGACCTCTAGGTCCGATCTGGTACTTGTCTCCGGCGCTGCCTTGCCTTCTCCTTCGTTGTTCTGATCGGCGACGTGGGGACCTGCTGGTGTGCTTGAATAATTGAGGCGGTCCTAGGGTTCCTCCCACGCCAAGACAAGATCTGATCATTGCTTGCTCTCGTTGATTTGGCCGGAGTGTCGAGTTCCGGATGACTCCATCGGCGAACTCCCATGGGCGCATCATACCTGTAGATTGCTGGATCGGAAGATATTTGGTTATACGTACCCATGTTTTTTCTGGCCGTTTGATTTCAACGGGAGCGTTGCGAAGCTCTGTTGTTTGTTGTCATCACGTGTCATGTCTTTGATAATCCATGGTGAAGTCAGATACGGAGAATGTCAGGAAGGCAGGAACATAAGGGAAGTGATAGGGATTTGAGTCTTTGTGGCGACAAGGAACTGGCTATGTAATCTCTGATTCACAGTAACGACTATTTGTGGGGACGACAATATAGGAGGAGTTTCTAGTCTTACCTTGCAGAGTAAAAATCTAATGTTTGGCCTTAATTGGTTGTGTTTGGCAATGGTCGTGTTGAAGGCATTGTTTTGCGAGCGAGAATTTTCTCCAGGTGAAAACCTATGATCTTTGATCGGGCGATGATGACATTTTTTTTGGGAAGGAGCATATATTAATATCGAGAGATATCAATTACACCCAGCCTCTGCAACAACGCAATACCCTAATGGCAATACGGATGCACACAACCAAAAAAAATATGAAATAAGTCCTGCTAAGGTATTCTAGATCTAGCAGCAACAATACATCCACCACCAAGACAACACATGAATTCTAGGTTCTCCAAAAGCGACGCCTCCAAGAAGGTAACAGTGCACAAACACCGTCGTCATCCGATCAGAAGATCTTAGGTTTTCACCCTGAATATAGTCCATGCTATCAAAACAATTTCTTCAACAAGGCCCTTGCCAGACCCAACCAGTTAAGGCCAAACCTTAGATTTTCACCATGAAAGGTAAGACTCTGAACTTAACATGTGCTGCTGCCCCCACTATAATACCGCTGCTGCGAAACCAGAACACCAAGAAAGTCCCTCAACAACATAGAGACTTGAACCTCCATTGCTAGTCCTCCAATCCGGCCTTTATGATATTCTCCACCTCTGATTTCACCATTAAACAGAGTGTGTTGGCAACACAGAACAGAGCTTCGCGCCGCTCCCTCCAGAACCAAACGGTCAGAATAAAAGCATGGGTGCGCACAGTCAAATACCACCCGATCCAGCAAACTTTAGGCATATCTGCACTGTTACATTCACCGGTGGAGCCTTCCGGAACTCAACACTCCGGCCAGATCAAGAAGGACCGGCCTTAGGAAGGTATCCATCTTCGCACAAGAGGAACCCTAGGACAACCACCTTTATTGAAAAGCGCACCATCAGCCCTGAAGCCACCGGTACGCAGCCGAGGAGGAGGCTCAACAACCAAAAGCCAAACAGCGAACGTCTTGTCACCAGACATAGAGCAGATCATCGATAGGCAGCTGCATGACCCGGTCGCACCGCCGCCACTAGGGCTCCGCCAGCAGAGAGGTTTGAGCGCCGCCCCGGGATCGCAATGCGGAGCTCCTCCATGCTTCGTGGCCAGCCCGGAACGGATCCAGATCCAAGCCCCGCGCAGACGTCGCCGGCACTCCATGTCGTGCCTGGCCGCCAGCGCCGCCATGGCTCCGCCGCCTCGCTCCCTCCTTAGCCTCGAGCGCACGCACATGGCGTCGCCCCCGCGTCCCCAAACCAGCCGCCCTCCGCGTGTAGGACGGGACGCCGGGGAAGCGCCTCTCCTCCCGCCTATCTTAGACGGCTGGGCGCCGCCACCACCGCTAGGATCGGCGACAGCGATGGCCAACAACACACCTTTGAGTCGGCGGCAGCTAGGGTTTGGGGACCTCCGGTGCTGTCCGCGCGGACGAGCCGGGAGGAAAGGATAGCTGCGACTTCCGACATTTGTGCACTATTTTCTTCTTGAAGGCGTTGCTATTGGAGTGGTTGTACTACAAGTGTTGTTCTGGTAGGGTTAGTGTCGTTGCTTTGGGAAATTGTTTTCTGTAGCAGGATTTATCTTTTTTTAATTTATTTTTTTTGGGTTGTGTGCATCCGTAAGGCTGTTAGGATATGCGTTGTTGCAGAGGCTAGATGTAATTGGTATCTTCACGATATTAATATATACTTTTTTTCATAAAAAGAAGATAGATTTACGATATCCTTTTCTTACATTGAGGGAGTATGATTTTTTCATGTGCAACCCAAACACCATTGGGTGCGTGTTTCGATATTTTCATCCATGTACTCCCTCAGGCCAGAAATAATTGACTTGCATTTGCTAGATTCGCATGTTTAACGTGTCACGGCATTCTATTTCTACATATTTGAAACCCCTCCGAACCAAAGAGATAAGAGATCCATGGTCTTGTGTTTGCTGGGCGTGTCACTACTTCATGGTTGATCATGACTGTTTGGATTATGATGTAAATAGGAGCACCTCCACACGGAGTGAAAGTGGGCCATACAATTGCAAGCGGTAGTCAATCCATGAGCATGCGAAAACATGGTAGTAGCAGCATAAAATAGTAGGGAGAGTGGAGTCGGGTGGAAGTCTGTCGGTGGTGGAAATGATTTCGATGCTCCTTGCTCGGGCTGCCCGTCTTGTCCACCCCACACCACAATGGACACCACTTTACTTTTGCAGAGTGGAGAAAGAGAGCCCGCTCGCTCGCTCGCCCGCTGCCTCGGAGTTTGGTCCACCACGAGAAAGCCACAAGACTGCTCACACTCCATTGCACTGGGCACTGCTAGCTGGTCAGACGCCCGCAAGCGAACCGAAGCTGATGACGAGCTTTGCTGGGGCTGGGCTGATCTATGTACAGTGAGAGCTAGCGTCTTGTGTTCGTGCGAGCGAAACTCGATCGATCGATCGTGGAGAATATCGATCCGCGGCATTATGACGCAATCAACTGGCGCCTGTGCGTGTATTATTCCAAGCTTTGAGCTGAGTTTTTTCTTTGCTTTTTGTGGGATGGAATGGAAGTCTGGAAGAGGATGAGAGAAAGGAAAATGTGGGGACGTACACGTATCGAAACGGCAACGAAAGCTTGGGCTGTTTTCGCTGTGGTGTTGCTTTTCGTTTTTTTCCTTTTGGAAACGACGTCGACGCGTCTCGTGTGTATGTCTTTCTAGCGAGACGTATCGCGAGAGGAATGGATCACGTTGTTGGGATTTCCTCGGGATTTTCTCTGGTTTTATTTACAAGGACATGTACACCGGTGCGTAGCTTATATTTTACTTTTCTGATCTTATATGTATATTAAAAAAAGAACGTATAGACAAGAAGCCGATCCAAGCGAGCAGAGCACGCCGTGGAACGTAATAATCGTTGCTGCAACGAGCAGCCGGTGGGTGGGAATAAGATGTGGAAGAGGGGATGCAGAGAGCGTGACACGACGAGGCACAGAGCTCGATAAAAAGGGCCGACGGGACGAAAGTAGAGAACCATCATGGCAGCAGCAGCCGGTGACCCTAGCCCAGCAGCTCCTAGTGCCTCCTTGTTTCTCATCATCAGCTTCACACACACTCTCTCTACTATCTAAATTAGTTTTTCTTAGAGCATCTCCACTCGCTCTCCTACCGGATCCAGCTTTTGGCCTTACGGGGGACATTGGCGAAGATTCCTCCTATCGGGGTCACCGTCTCCCAGTCGTCGTCCCTAAAACAACTTCCAAATCGTAATTATAAATTCAAAGTTTCAAAGGTCACCCGAAATAAAAACATAGTTTGTCGCCACCGGACAGTGCATAGTTCAGGCGATGCAATCGCCGCAAATCATCGGAATATAAGTCCGTCAATGATCAAAATAAACATATCGGAGAACACGAAAATCAAACGGGGATGGGATCATCTACCTCGGTAGGAGTCACCTGCGGGGTCACCAGCGGTGAAACGGTGGTGCTGGCCTGGGTGAGGATCGGGGTTGTAGGCGCCGGTGTCGCTGCTGTTCTGGTTGGTGGTCGCTCGGTTCTCGGAGAGGATCAGGACGCGCTGATCAACACACCACGCCTTCGTCTCGGCGTCCATGTCCTTCATGTCGACCATCAAGATCGCCAAGTCCTCCCTCCTCTTCTTTGCCACCACGTTGGCCTTGATGAGGCCAGGCTTGATGTCCTGTCGCTCGATCACCGATGCCCAGCTCGCCGCGGCGATCTCCTCCAACCTGGTGGCCTGCTCCATCCTCATGGTGGCGTGCGTGGCGGCGTCGGCAATGCAAGTTAGGATGGACGAGTGTAGTTTCTCGATGGCCGGCGCCGCGTCCCTCATGGCCTTGGCCTTCCTTTGACCGACGGGCCGGCCCTCCAATGTCGCAGATGGTGCCGCCCTCGCGTCGTATGTGCTGGACATGGCCTTGGCGAGAGAGGTCCGCGTCTCCGTCCACTCGTCGCACCCTTCGATCCGTGCAAAGACGTGGATGAACTTGAACTCGCTGTTGTTGTTGTCCTCACGGTAGGCGATGATCATGACGCGCATCTACAAAAAGCACAAGTCAGGCACAAGCTTGAAATGGGCGACAGGGCGACAACGGGGGATGTTTACCTGATCGTCGTAGTTGGTGTTGTTGACATGGACGCGGCGCACCTCCTCCATAACGGCGTGCTACTTGTTGCAGGCATGTTGGATCATGGACCAACAGTGAGACATACCGGAGTCGTTGCGGTCATGGTGCAAGCCCTTGAAGTAGGGATCCAACAACCACCGCTCGTTGTACGCCGCCTTCACCCTCTTCCAATAGCAGTCCGAGTTCTGGTTGGCGTCGGTGAAGGGGTCTATGCTGACGGTCTTCCAAGCCTCGGCGAGGCACTCATTGTAGCATCCCAGCTGTCTAACATCTGTAATGCTACTTGGTCTAATAATAATATGCTACCTTCCTATATATAATTGTTGCATCATCATTATATCCTGCTCATGCCATCATGCCACATTGCATTTGAGCATCATATGAAGCCCTTTTAAGTTGGTTTTCCCTCATATGCTTTTGTCCTATTAAAAGTATTCGCTTTTTGATATCATGTATTTGGGTCTTGATACTTGTATACAAATGCCTAATTTGAGTTGAGGGCATGTCTCTTCCATTCATTCCACTTACCACCTTACTTTGGATCCATGTGAGCTTAAATTGCTCGACAATTCTACCATGCATGTATATGAGGCTATCATTCGATTTACTTGCATTCTTGTTAGCCCATATACCAGGTGTGCCATTCTTATCACTTTTATCCAAATACACCGTGTCCACATAATCTTGTGGGCAACTTTCCCATTCCAAAACCATGTGAGCTCCTTATGTTGGAACTTGGGTTTTTATCAAGCTCTTGTGCTTTTCGATGGGTCTAAAGAGAAATATACCCGCCTATGTGGATTATGGCATGTTCTTGCTACAAGCTACGCCCATATGGAAATGATACGTGTTTCCCTTCTTCACTCTTGTTTCCCTTCAAAGCTGCCTAATCTGGGATGCTTTGCTGGTTTGCCCCTCCTAAACGTCCCTCTTCTGATTGCCATGTCTATCTATTAAGCATCTTCTCTTTCTATCTCTCTTTTTATTTTATTTTCGCCTTATAGTTACAAATGGTTTTTGATAAAACAAAATTGGATAATATAAATCCATCCTCCTTTTTTTATTTCAAATTAAAAATCATAATACTCTTTCCGATCTTTAGACGTGACCACAAAACGTTTTGTTATTTTTCTAGAAAATAAAAATAGGAAAAAGGCCCGTCTAAAGTATCCTAATCCCCTTCTTTCTCCTTTCCAAACCCTAACCCCCAAATCTGAGACCTAGATATTGCCAAAATCACAATATAAAAAGGATTAAACCTACTCCATCTTACAACTGATCATGAGTATCTCCTTCAACTCGTTGTACCTTTTCTCTAAATCTGAGCCCCTTCAGTCAGTAGCTAGTGGCAGCATCGTGTTTTTATTTCAGTTTAGCAAGTAGCAGTACCATCTGTAGCGTTGCATAGCCAGCAGCAGGCAGACGCGCCAGCAGCAGACGATGCAGCCTCCATCGCTGGTTTGGGCATTTCGATGCCTGTAGCAGAGCAGCGGCAGCAGCCATTAAGCAGACCTGGCGCCCTTTTTTTTTCTCCCCAGCCCAGCTCGAGAACCGACCCATCCGGGGCCTTCCAGCGACGCCGCAGCAGCAACAGACGCACTCCTCCACTGTTCTTCTCTTTCCCGCATCTCACGCCGTCTCCTTCCTCTCTCTGCGCGCAAACGGCAGCGAGCAGGTGATCGTCGCCCGTTATCCGCGCCACCATCTCCCCTTCTTATCCACCCCGAGGCGAGACCTCGAACTCTAGACCCTCTTCCCCTAGCTCCGCAGCCCTGGCCTTCGCCTGCCGCCTCCTCATCACCAGCTTCGCCACCACCTCCCATCGCCAAGGCCGTCGCTATGGGCTGGTCCCCGCGGACGCTGTAGTCGCTGCTGGGACGAGCCGAGCAGCGTAGGAGCTCTGCCAGGCTGCGCCGCGACGAAAGTGCAGCAGCAGAGGCTCCAGAGCCGCAAGGAGCCCGACATCGTCTTTCCATCCGAGGAGAAAGTCAGCCGTTCTTCCTCCTCTCGGCCCGGGCGCTCCTGTCCACCATCGGCCTCGTTCCCGGTGGAAATCGATCGAGGTGAGAACCCCCATATCTTCCCTGTCCTTCCCGTTTTTCCTCCATCCCCAATTCGTGGCTGCCCCTGACGAATTCGTCCGCCGCACACCGTATAGCCCGAAGGAACCTTGCAGCCACCGTTTAACACCTCAGTTTCGTCAGAGATAAAATCTCCTTTGATATATTTAAAACAATCTCGCGTCAATATCTAACACGAATCAAGTTGTAGTAGCGCGTCATGTTCCTCGATCTGCAACCCAGGAGAACAGAGTTCAACACCCAGCGGAGGCTGAATTATTGGCATCCTTTTTATTTCCACTTTTGCTCTCTGTGCTGGGTAGGAACACACGCACCTGACTCTGTCACTCAAAAATTCATCCGAGCTTAGCCTAGTGGTTTGGTCCCTGCACGCACATAGTTGAGGTCTATGGATCGTATCCCTCTCCAGCTAGGCTAGATTACGCCCTTTTGTATATATGCATTTTTGTGGATCGGTTCGCTTGTTCTAGTGCTGTGTTCAGAGAAGCGTAGAGAAAGTTTAGAAGTTAACGTGCAGGCCCTCTCACTGGTATGCATAATTGCGTATACGATCCCTGGCTGACTTGAAGTTTTGCACCAAATCTCCTAGGTTCAAAGATATAGCACTCCGAAAAACATAACACAATTTCAAACTGCTTTACAACCAATAGTATGTGTTTTTCTTTTGGGCTTTTCTTTTTCACAAAAATCAATAAATGGATATAATGCTTATAATCCATATCTGTAAATTGACAGATGCTTGTTGACATGTTATATGTTTTTGAATCAGAAAAATGTGAGGATTTCAAATCTGTCATTTAAAATAATGTTTGTCTATTTTAAATTTTCGAAATTGTTTAATTGCAATAAAAATGCCTTTTCCTTAATTAATTAATAACATTAATTCTATAACTCCAATTTTGGCAAATAATATGTCTAAATCGATCAGCGCGACGAGCCCGTTCTGTTTATGCATTCTATGTTCTGAATTGCAGTATGCGTCGTGTCATTATTAAAAACCAGAACTGTTTATGGCAATAAAACTTGACTAAAACTTAATAAAATGCTTTATTCTTGTACCCCACGCCTCACCCATGCCATGCTACTTTATTGCCATGTAAATTGTGCATCATTCATCATGGCATGCTTGTTTGCTTGTCGCATTTTATTTATATGCGTGTGCACTTTATTTATGTTGGCCCTTGTTTGTTTGGTTCTTCTTTCGAATAGACGCCGAGCAGGGAAAATATCAGGAATCCCAGGAGTACTACCCAGATCCGTCCCTCGCTTCAACTGAGCTGTCAGGCAAGCTCTACTACATGCTTGCATACATATAGTACCTATTGCCTCTATCTTATTCTTGCATCATTGAGTCGTGATTGCATTAAATTGAATCCCAAGCACTGCATAGCCTTTACTTTAAACCCCACCGAGCTTGTTCCTCCATCCCATGAGCCGTTACTACAGGAGTTGTTTGAGCCATGCGAGTCGTAGAACAGCATGTGTAGGGTATGTGAGTGTCTGATGGATAACGAGGTACCTAAACAACTTAACCTGAGTAGTAATGGGATAACTAATGAAAGAGGCACCGGTGGGCAATATCTGTCATTTGGTTTTTATGTCCACTTGTGTCCCGTAGGACCCCGAGTACTTGATTCCTGTTCCTTAACTATTCGCACTATCCATATCCGGGAGGCCGTGGACCCCCTGAGCCAGAGCTTGATTCATTTCTATTTCTTGGGGCCACAACTAGTTTGGGGCTTTATTACTATCCTGTACTTATGCCATGCTTTACAGTTTTATTTAAGATTGTGCGTGGAGCACCTGTACTATTTTGGATCGTGACACGTTTTCACTGTATCGACAAGCCCAGTCACACTTTCGGTTCCCGTTCTGCCATCACGGCCACAAACCACAGGTCCTTTCCGAGCCGCCAACTTCGCTATGGTAACTTAGTGGGGTGGCCCCCTGAAATATTTCTGAATCCTGTGATCGCTTTGTCGTGAATGCCTCGTTGGGTTTTGAGTTGGTTTTTCCGAGGTTGATCGAGTGTGTGTTGCTATTTATGCACCCCTGCAGGATAAATTTTTCTGAAAACCGTGTCCGTGGTTATGGACGACTTGGAGCACAGTTTCTCGATCATAGACAAATATAACTAAAGTACCGTCTTTAATTTGACTAAATATATGACTAGTAAATAATGCAATATTCATGGAATGATTAATAAAACTTCCAACGGCTGGGTTATTCGTCCGCTTTCTCGTTGGTAAGCGAGAAGGAGGATGGATGCATTACTATATCGTTATAAGCTGTTGTTTCAATTAGCGGACATTAAATCATCCTTGGTTAGGCGGATGGTTAGTAGCATATCTATAGGCTTGTTAGTTATTATCTTTTGCTGCAATTGCGTCACCCCAGGTATATGTCCCCTTTAGAGGCATAAAGACTTGCTGAGTACCCCTAGGGTCTCACACGATAAATTGTTTGATTCAGATGAACAGGTGTATTCGCAAAATGGATACTGAGTGGAGGAGACAAATGATGTTGGCAACGATCACTCGGTGTAGAGATTCCGGGATGGGGATCTGCGAGATCTGTGGGCGGGATGTGCTTACTTATGTGGCATCTTATGCCGATTTGCTTCTTTATCCGGATCTTGTTTTCGCCGCTTTAAGCGATACTCGATGTTTGATATATGAGGAGCTATCCTACACTATTATCTCTATCTAGGATATTTGGATCTTGCCGTATGGTTGCAATATTTCTATTTCTTTTAGATGGTATGGCTCGAGAACTGCTAAGTAGCTTGCATACATACTCACTTGTGTATGTATTTGATCTCTTCGCCTATTGCCTCACGCCGCCGCTCTTGTCCCGATGTTCTGGAAGTGGTTAGGGTAAGCCGAGGTTCACACGGGTGGCCCTGGGCCCCACATTGTACTATTTTAACCACTTTTGGTTCATCCAGGTTGGAACTTAGAGCGTAGGGTCCGAGGTTGTTACACTCATCCTCCCTCGAGCTCCACTTGGGGCCGCGTCTACCGCCTCCTTTCTTCTTTTTCTCCCCATCCGACTCCACGGCCTTCTTCTTCCCTTTCAGGTCGACCGCGATAGTCACCGGTACCTCCACCGCCTCATCCTCATCATCAACTACCTCCACGTTCGCGTACACCTCGTCCTCCCATGCGCCGCCGTCGTCCTCCTCGCATATAACGGCTTCCTCTTGCGTGAAAGCCTGGGCAGAGCTGCCGCCGTTGATCATGTCGGCCATGATGGACTCGTCCGTGGCGCGTCGCCGTAGTGTGAGTCGTCGAACATGGTGGTGCCATAGTTAAGCCTATTTGGGTTAGAGGGCAGATTCTGGTCATTTAGGCACCAATTGTTGCTCGCTGCTGCCGCGACAAGCGGCCGTGCCTGCGTGAAAGCGAGGGGCGGACGATGGGCCGGTGAGGTGTCGTTGGCGAGGGTGTTGGGGTCGATGCTGCCAAGCGGGTCGAAATCACCGTTGCCTGGTGAGAAACGAGGAAGGTGCGGCGCCGTGTTCGGATGGCCGGAGGGCGACACGCTGGACGAAGACGGTGACGAGACGCTGCTCTGGCTCCCGAGGATGTGGAGCCCAACTTTGTAGGCCGGTGCCGCCATTCTCGCCATGGCGGCCGCACACTGCGCCGCAAGAGCGGCCACACGGGCCTACTCCATCTGCGCATCCGCCGCCCTGCGCAGCCTTGAGTTCTTCTTCCTCAGCCATCGGCTGGCGTTCTCCACTTGCCGGTGTTGGATGTCGAATGCCCACTCCGAGCTGGTCATCCCCTCTGGCCGCTGCTTGTCGGCCTTCCCTTTCTTAGCTGGCACCGACGCTCGGGGAGCTTGGTACCTCTTCGGCGGCATGGTGGTGGCGGCGGTGGCGCATAAGAGGGGAGAGATGGGTAGGGGAAATGGCGGGAATGGGTGGCGATAGAGGAAGAAATGGCGGGACTGGGCGACCTTGAGGGGAAAAGGGAGAGAAAAAGAGAGGGAAAAGGGGGGCAAATTTGGGTGTCCCGCCGACAAGGCTGGCCTGCCAACTTTTTTAAGCTGCGCCGATGCCCCCGATCGACCCCCTCGCGTTGGGTTCGGCCTGGGGACGCCGGATGTTTGGTTGGGCCGCGCCGGCGTTATTTCAGTTTTGGGGGGACGGCTGAACGGGTTTTCTGCGCCGGCGCCCCATTTCGCCTTTAGGGGTCTTTAGAGGGGCGAGTGGAGATGCTCTTACACTCAATCTGGTATTTCTCAACGATGTGGAAGCTAATTCTTTCATTTTTCTCACAGAAAAAAATACAGCATAATTTATGCTCGACTTATTGCTAAATCGGAGCTTCTTGGACGACATAAACTAACGAGGGCAGACCACAGACAGGCATGCATGTCTGTCCTGATCCAGATTAAGGAACTGTACCTGTACGTATCTTCTTTACATGATGCGTGGTGTGGACTGTGTATATATGTGCTACATCTTGTATGTTATGGCAAGCTGCTGCTTTAACCACGGGCATCTTGTAATTGGAGGATGGCTTTTACACCATGTGTGCATGTGGTCAAGATCGATCATGGAGTGGGAACCAAGATCACGCTTTTGTTTTCTAGCGCAGGATCCAAGGCAAGACAACCAGGGGCCACATGCATTTGCATATATGCCGTGGATTGGATAGGAGCCACTTTGTCTCTGCCGAGAGGCGAGAGGGAGAGAGGAGGAGGAGCTTCTTTTTTCAGAAAGGAGGAGGATTGGAGTACCTAGCAAACTCCTTTTGGCACATGAACAAGTGCTGGGCTTTGTCCGGAGAAACAGCTCACAAGTCCAAAATGGCCAACTGTTGATTTCAGATTTGCACACACCTAGAAAATAGAAAAGGACAAGACAAAGAAAATTCGGTCCAGCCAGAAATAGTCCTCAAAGTCAAAGGTCCAAACGTCCGACGGTAACTGACAAAGCCCCGCATGTCCATCTCTACCGGACCGATCCAAACACGCGATCGAAAAGATCTGTTTCTGTATGTTTAGATCGGTTCGTGGTCACTTTGAAGCCACAGTCTAGCCTGTCTGGACGACCGCGTCCAGCGCGATCCAAATGTCCGCGCCTGGCCAGCGCTGTCGTCCTTTGTATATGAATAGTGTACAGCCAATTTATACAGATAAATGTATATTTTGACAAGCAAATAAACTAGCTTAGGTAATATAATTAGAATACTGCTTTATATATGAATAGTTCACACTCACATGGTTCGATAAAAAACAGCCAAATGTCACTCAAATTGCAGAAAAAACTTAGGGGATAGGCATTTTGGTTTCCTGCACGCGCCCATGTATGCTCAACCAAATCTAGTTGAAGCCGGTCATGGGTGTGCCTGTTGAAAGATCATAGATGTCGCCTAGAGAGGGGGTGAATAGGCGGTTTAAATTTTTTACGAGATGGGCTTAACAATGGCGGAATAAAACTAGCGTTTTCTTTTGTTAAGCACAAAGCCTAGATATACTAAGGTTCACTTATGCGCACCAACAACTTATACTAAGCAAGACACGCAACAATGTGATAGCAATATAGATTACTTTAAGCACGAAGGCTATCACAAAGTAAAGTGTATAAGTAAAGAGCTCGGGTATAGAGATAATCGAAGCACGCGGGGACGACGATATTTTACCGAGTTCCTCCCAACACTACTAGGGAAAACTCTACCCCCGAGGTGCACCAGAAACCCTATCCGAAGCGCATATGGTATGCGCCTCTAGCGCCGCGCCTCTAGTATTTGTTATGCGAGGCGCATATCATATACGCCTCTAGTATTTGTTATGCGATGCGCCTCCTATACTTCATATACGCGAGGCGCATATAAGAGGCGCATATGATATGCGCCTCGCATATGTTGTAAAATGCGTCTCGTACAGTACCGTATATGCGCCTCCTATACTTCACATATGCGCCTCGGATATATTTTCGAAATTCAAGTTTTACGGCAATTTTCAAATAACATTCAAATAACAGTTTACAGGTATTCAAATATACAATACAGTCCAGAATTAAGTATAAACAATACAGAATTTTCTAGAAACTTGCAATTGGCCAAAGAATATTAGAACCGGCATGAATACAAGTACATTACACATCAATCGCAACATACGAGTTCATACATCAACAAGTGCCAAGTTTTCACACAACACCAAGTGTTTGTGCCACAAGTTCACACCTCCGAGTACAAGTTCACAATCACATTACAACTCCGACGACAGAGCTCTATCTAGATGAAGTAGAGCACATAACTTACCATGAAGAGCAACAAGGTTGTGATCACGAGAAAGTTCCTCCACTTCTTCCTCACGTGCCTCCTCCACTTCTCTTCCACCACCTCTCTAGTCTTGTAGCCTTTGTAGCTGTTGCCCGAGAATTCGTTCACTTGCTTCTGGCAGCCTTCCCACTCCTCGTACACACCTAGAACCTTGCTGACGTACACGACATAGCACTTCTTCGCCATCTCCTGTACACAAGATAGATGATATTATCTATGTCAGTGGAAAGCAATAGCAGTTCACAAGATAAGATCATGCATATATATATGGGTGCAACAAGATGTAAGAAATCACGTTCTAATCATCGGCATTTCGAATAAAGACAAAATAGCAAACCAAGAATGACTTGGATTAGTGCCTCATACTTAGGTTGGGCATGGAAATAACAATGCTCGATGTTTGATCTTGTGCGACAAGTAGAGTATATGCCCAAATTACTAGTCTACTTGGCACACCAGATCAAACAGCGGCATAGTCATACACATGACGCCACAACATGTTCTAATCATCGATATTTCGAAGAAAGACCAAAAAAAGCAAACCAAGAATGACTTGGATTCGTGCCTCATACTATTTTTATCGCCAAAGACAAAAGAAGAGAAATACTTCCACGATTCATATAGCATGGGCATGATATGTTCAGTGGCAAAGCAAGGAAAGGATTCTGTCTCCATGGCAACGACTCATTTCGAGTTTGGTGTGTCTAAAGGAGTCGTTGTCGTGGACCCAGAACCCTTTTCTTCGCTTGCCACTGAACATATTATGTCTTATGTATATGAATCTCGAAAATATTTGTCCTCTTTTGACTTTGGGGATACAAGATGAAATATTTTATCATTTCATTGTATCGCCAAAGACGAAAGGAAAGAAAGCATTCCATGGTTCATATAACAATGTCGCCAATACTATACGAATAGTGAAGTATTGTCTTTCCTTTCGACTTTGGGGCTACAATGAGATATTTGAAACTAAATACTTCACCATTTTCATTTAATTCATGCTATCTAATCTATTCGTATCGCCAAAGACAAAAGAAGAGAAATAGTTCCACGATTCATATAGCATGGGCATGATATGTCTAGTGGTAAACCAAAGAAAGGATTCGGTCTCCACGGCAACGAATCATTTCGAGTTTGGTGTGTCGAAAGGATTCATTGTTGTGGACCCAGAATCCTTTCCTTAGCTTGCCACTAAACATATTATGTCTTATGTATATGAATCTCGAAAATATTTGACTTTGGGGTAAACCAAAGAAAGGATTTGGTCTCCACGACAACAAGGGAGTATACGTCTCATTGGAGGGGTGGGCGGTACTAAGACCACCAACACCACAAAAGGCCTCATCCTATTCTCCCGAGCACCCACCACGCGGCAAGCACCCGATCCACTATGGGACACTTAAGGGCGGTCACCGAACACGTACAAGATTTGGGCAATCTCCACAACTTAATTGGAGGCTCCCAATAATCATCAACAAGGCCACTATCTTGGGGAGAGCTCGGCAACTTAATTAAAGGCCCCAAGAACATGCCACAAAGGCCACACAACCGTCTAGGGTTCCAAGAACCCAAGAGAGACAATCTTCTTGATTTCACCAACCAAATCCTCCGTAGAGAACTCAAACCGATGCACCTAATGCAATGGCAAGAACACCAGAAAGATGCTCCAATCCCTCACTCTCAAATTCCAACAAAGCTACTAAAGCAATTGGGGGAATAAGAGAGGAAGAACAAAAGAGGAAATCCACAAAAGAAACCCCAAGATCTAGATCCCAAGATGTTCCCCTCACATAGAGGAGAGATGGATTGGTGGAGTTGTAGATCTAGATCTCCTCTTTCAAATCCCCCAACAAGATTCAAGAAATATGGGAGGGATTGAGAGTATTTGCAAGCTCTTGAAGGTAGAAACAATGGAGGAGAGAGATAGCAAGCAACCAGCCCAAGGAGGAAGAAGGGGGGTTTTTATAGGCCCTCCCATGAAACTAGCCGTTGAAGCATCACTAACCCTGGAGTCTCCGGTCACCAGGGTCGGAGTCTCCGGGCATGGCCGGAGTCTCCGGGGTGGATGCTGGACTCCGGGCAAGACTCCGGTGGGGGTTACTGAAAGCTTTTTGAGCCACCCTAGAGTTAGGGCCGGAGACAGGGTTGGAGTCTCCGGCCACTTGCCACGGAGTCTCCAGTGAGGTGCATGACTTCGGACCAAACTCCGGTGGAGGACACAGAGAGAAAAACCAGGGGCCAGAGACTAGCCCGGAGACCAGGGTCGGAGTCTCCGGTCCAAGACCCCGGAGTCTTCGGGCCTGGACCCCGGAGTCTCCGGACTCAGGGGACGCAGCAGACCAAAGCTTCCAACAAAGGCACCTTCTTCATTGAAACAAATAGGCAAACTTAAAACACTGGTAACTTGAGTTTGGAAACTCTGATTGACCCGAAACCAATTTTGTTGAAATATTGGATACCACCACGTGAGAAAGTATCAAGTATTATAATGTGAGATACCTCTCTTGGTGAGGATCCAGAAAACCTCCAAGATCAAAAACGCCATAAGATATAAAGGGGAGATCCGTTTCTGATGAACTAGAGCTTGTATTGAGCACAAGCTCTAGAACCAAACATGGATAAGATCCAAAGAACAACCAAGATGATGATGCTAAGAAAGCAATGGTTTGAGCTCTCTCCAAACGATATGATCGAGCTACTCACTCGAGAGCCCCTATTGATAGTACGGTTATCTATCCTAAACCTAATCTCCAAACAACCAACAAGAGACCGACAAAAGAGAAAAACCTATCAAGATAATACCTTTGCCTTGAGCAATCCACTTGAGCTTGATGTAGACGATCTTGTCCTTCTCAAGATGGACATCTTTCTTGATTCCTCTTCCTTGCGCTAGCTAGATGAAGACTTTCACTTTACTCCCCATACACCATGGGGAAACCTTTACTTTGACCTTATCTTCGTTGATCCATGACCATCGAGAATGGCAAGCATCAAGCATGAGATCTTCTAGAGATGGTGCATCTTGTTCTTGCACAACACTTCTTATTCTACAAGATTCCAATAGGCCCAAAGCCCCTTGACAATGCTTCTTATTCTTCATTTCTTCTACTTTAAAGCCAACTCATGCTCCAAGCGATGCCAAAAGACAATTCCTACAAGTGCAACTTAATACACACATTAGTCCATAAAGATTGTCATTAATTACCAAAACCACACATGGGGGCCCACATGCTCTTTCACCTGTGACGCAAATTTTCATGCGCTTGCATGAATTCTTCCCAAGACGCTACACCTGGCTCTGGCTCAACCAATTGACCCTAGAAATCCCAGCCTTGGTCCAAAATGTTGTCATCATGCTCGTCCTCGATGATCATGTTGTGCATGATCACGCATGCATTCATCACATACCACATCCTCTCCATGCTCCAGGTTCTAGGAGGGTATCGAACAATAGCCCATCTTGACTGAAGCATGTTGGGTTCGCAGCATAGAAAACAAAAAATCCTACGATGGGAACTATACGCCAAGATCTATCTACTAGATACAAGCAACAGGTGGATATACATCCATAGAGAACTTACCATCGAAGACAACAAAGCTTTGTTAACAAGATGGAACTCGTGGATGATGTACTCGTACACTTGCCGATCTCAAGATCGTGATGAAGTCCTTCAGGTCCAGCAGTTCCAGCACCATCAGGTCCAGCACCATCAAGTCCAGCACCGCAAAGCAGCGGTGCATCCGTGATCGCACACACGTTCGGTCCACCGAACAACCTCCGCCTCCTCGCTCCAGCGATGCAGTGGAAGCGGTAACTCCTTTCTAGATAAAGCCACCGAGAACATGTATCTCGCTAATCCGAGACCATGGGGAATAACTAGAGGGAGAATACAACCTTCACGAGGAGGTGGTGCAAGAGGAGAGGAGGAGGAGGTGCTCCTTATATAGGGGAGGGGGCAGCCAAAGGGGGCATGGCGTCGGCCATGGTGGGTGCCCCCACCTCTCCCTCATTCATGTGGGTGGACCTCCCACTCACATAAACACACACCTCCACTCATGTCCACTCACATGCATTAAATTTCCACCATATTTAATGCAAGCTCTCATTAAATAAAACACTTTTATTTATTTTATTCAGAATTTTGTTAATTACTTTAATTAACAAACATTCACATAAAACTCCCTACAACATTTCGATATCACATGCAGAACCAGTTTCAGCAATTTCACCCAAAACAATTCCGGTTTTCATCGAAATGATTCCAGCGCTTTCATAATCTTTATCTGAAACATATTTGCTCCTAAATGGTGTCGGTATCCCTTAAGTGTGTCACCCTATGGTTCGTGAATAATGCATACATGGTCGAGACCCCTCTCCAATCAATAATCAGCAGCGGGACCTGGAGATCCGTACTGACTCCCACATATTCAACGATGACTCTTGTGATCGTGTGAACCTTTAACGTCGTAACTAAATCCCTTTGTCTCCCGATATATTACATGTCCGAGATTCGATCATCGGCATCCAAATACCTAGTTTGATCTTGTTACCGACATGCACTCTTTTCTCGTTCCCGTGATATAACATTCTAGTGATCACATCACTTGCTTGCAAGCTATTTCAATGTGATATCACCGAGAGGGCCCAGAGTATATCTATCCATCATCGGGATGGAAAAATCCCACTCTTGATCCATGAGCCTCAACATAACACCTTCGTAGCACTGAACCCACCTTTATAGTCACCCTGTTACGGTGTGACGTTTGATGTTATCAAGATACTCTTCCGGTGTTAGCAATTAACATGATCTCATGGTCTAAGGACTAAGATTACTTCGTATGATGTTATAGCAATATAAACATAATGACTCTGATCGTAATGCTATACTTCGGATGAATGTTCATCACATCATTCCACCAATGTTGTGACCTCATTATTAACAACATCCAATGTCCATGATCAGGAAACCTTGATCATCTTGTTAATCAACGAGCTAGTTTATATGAGAGGAATTACTAGGAACTTTGTATTTTGTTTATTAAACACATGTATTGACGTTTCCAATCAATACAATTATAGCATGCAAAATAAACATTTATCATAAACATGGAATAAGATAATAACCACTTTATTATTGCCTCTCGGGCATATTCCCTTAAGTCTCCCACTTGCACTAGAGTCAATAATCTAGTTTGAAAAACTTTGCGTATTGAACACCTATGGCTTTCTGGTGTTGCATATACGCGAATTCTAGTGGTTAACATAATCTCCGGCTCTGATAGTTTCAGGTCCGTGTGTATTTGCATGTCTTTGCGTCTTTATGCATCACTCATTCTCAAATGTGATGACATTGTACAAATTTGGTCCTTTGGTGAGACCTTTAGTTTGTTCGGGTTAAAATATGTTGATATTATTGTCATACAATATATCTTCATAGTATTAGCCTACTTTGAACCACACCTAGTTTGATAACAAACTACTTAACACAAATGCCCTCCTTTGCTGCTACTATAGCAGTCATATACTTAGCCTTTTGTTGTAGTATCCGTCACAGTGTCTCAACTTTGGAACTCATCCAAATGCATCATGGAACATCCTTTCCATTACATTGTGCTACCCATAGTCTAAATTGAGATAAATTTAATTTGTATCTTGTGACAAAACTAGTATCAATGTAACACTTTACAATGAATTACCTTTAACTATTTGCCACTTATACATGATATATTCTTAGGTCTTCCAAAGCTCATAAGAATATCTTTACTATCGTCTAATGATCATCTTATGAATCATTTTGGTATGTGCTCATAACATTTAGAGCATAGGACATATCTGTATATATACATATCACGGTACAATAGATCAAAATATTCATGTGATTTTACTCACCAAGTGTTGAAACACTTGAATCTTGATACAATCATTTCCATGCAGCAAGAACCTTTCTTGTTGTTTCCATATTGAACCCTTTCAATATCTCATATATGTATGTCTGGCATAACCATATTAGCGCCTCAATCTATCCATATAAACATTGATGCCAAATATTCCGGTTTTGCCCAAGTCTTTCATCGAAATCCCATTTTAATGAAATTCTTAACTTGTGTCAATAAAAGATACATCATTTCCAATCAACAATATGTACTCTACATAATGTATTGGAAATTTGTCTCAGCGCTCCCACTTAATTTCTTGCAAATGCAAGCATCTTCATCATCTTCGATGAAATTAAACTCCTTTAACATTTTCATCATGGTGAAGATTCCAACTCCGCTATGCTCACTTTAACTATTGAAGTTTGCATGCCCTTTTAGCACCCTTTGAATTAACAAAACCCTTCGGACCGTGTCATGTACACGTCCTAGGTAACCATTCTATTAGAAGAACCTTGTTTTATTTATTCAACTACCATATACCAAATTATATGTAGTGGTTGCTACATTAATCCATCAAGACTAAATATCGCTATGAAAGGTCAAATATTGTCATAGTCAACTCCTTGAACATTGCCGTAAACTTCTTTCCGACATGTCGACTATTTTATAGATGTTAAAGATCCATGTCTATTTCTTTATAGATCCAAACACGACCGATAGGCTTCACGCCTTTCTAGAGGGTCTTCCAAGTTCAGAAACTTGATTTCTTATGTATGGATACTATCACGGATTCTATGACTTCTAGTCATTTTATGGAGTCAGGGCCCATCATCGCTTCTTTGCATGCAGTCGGTTCATTATTGTCAAAACAATAACGACTTCTGTTTCAAATCTTACTATTTGATTCTTACCGACCCACATGGTTCAATAGGAACTCTAATCTCCAAGATCACACCCTTTGTAATCACGGGAGCCATGAGCATTGTGGCCACCACCAGGACACTTTTCGGCACTGTGCTACTTAGCACATATAGCTAAGGTTCAACAACCTTATCAATGTTCTATTGTCCTCCCACTTAACTTTTCACGAAAAATTCCTTCTCAAGAAACTTGACGTTCCAAGCGACAAACTCTTTTGTCCTCGGTGTTATGGAGAAATTCCCAACAAATTCTTTGGGATAACCTACAAATACGTGCTTATCCGACTTTGGTTGTAAACATTTTACTTAAGCATAGCATACCAAAATTTAAGAAAAGATAATTCAGGTTTTATCCCAAACCATAACTCATATGGTGTCATTTCAACGGATCATGATAGTGCTCTTTTCAGTGTAAAAGAGGTAGTCTCTAAAGCTTTAATCATTAAAACATAATGGCAGTTTTATAAATGACACCTTTGATCTTACCATGTTAAACAAGGTTTGATTTGATCTCTCGAACATACCATACTCTTGTGGTTTATCGGGAAATGCAAATTCATGGAACAATTCCTGAAATCTTAAGTGTTTTGTTAAACTTGTAACTCAAATATCTTCCTTTATGATCAAATCATAAACTCTTTTATTTTCTTGTTACAATGATTTTTCACTTCATCTTGAAAGTCTTTGAACAATTTTCAAATGTTTCATACTTCTTCCTTATTAAGTAAATATATAGATATATTCACTCAAATTCCTGGATAAAGCATATGAAGAAAAAATATCCATCGCATATGGCTACACATAATGGACTATATACATCAACATGCATAATATCCAATAAGTTAGTCATCTGTTCCTCTTTGGCCTATGGACGGAGTTTCAATTATCTCGAGGAAAGTTTCAGAAGCGTCAATTGATCAAAATCAAAAGACTCCAAAATTCCATCAACATGGAGTTTCTTCATGTTTACTTTCCAATATAATTCAAACAGCGATGTCACTTCATAAGTGGTCTTCCAATCATTTGTCTTACGACATTTTAGCAAAAATGTTTATGGATGTGATTTCTCCAACTAAACTTGTAAAAGTTAATCCATCCATTATGGAATACGGTAATTATTTGAACAACCATTGTTCTCGTAATACCGGAACAAAATAACAATTATTAAAACAAATCTTGAAGGCTAGGTTTGACGACAACGAAAACACAATAACACTTTATTTGTTTTCGATGGACATCATCACTTGTTCTCTTGCTAGTTACTTAGGCCGTTGCAGTTCATGAATTGTGTTGTTCTATATGACACTTCACACCAACCAATTCGGTATCCAATACCGGTATTCAATACCTAAGAACCACATTGTTTAACAAGCAGGGAATATAGCCATAACATGTATATCTTCTATATACCTAATTTGGACATCTCCAACCTTTTCTTTTCTGTCGAATATTTTATAGATTCTCTTTCAACAATTCCTTTTCTTTTCAAAAAATCTATCAACATCAATAGTGGTGTCATTCATATGACACATAGTACAAAGTGTATATAGTCAAATGAGTGTGGATTTGATGCCCAAGGGGATAGCTGCCCCCCTAGCAGCACCGTACGATTCTTGTTAAGATTTGCACTTCCATCTTGCTGTCTTTTGATGTGGTGGTCTTGAAGTGGTGTTAATCAGTAATTAAACAACACTTTGGTTGACGGGTGTGTCAGTACTCTGCAACGCGTGTACTGCCTTGTTTGTTGGCTTATGGCAGGTAAATAGTGCGTGCAAATTTGTTGTCAGTGTGTACAGAGCGCTAGCTGCACATGGATAAGACTTGGTCCTGTCGGTTGGCATACTTGGGAATCTTGGAGTCCAAAACATCTTTTTACAGTCTCTGTGCTTGAGAGCTGTAGCGGTTTATACTTCCTCCGTTCGGAAATATAAGTCGCTTTTGCTTTGTGAATTGAATATATCTAGACGTGTTTTAGTGTATAGGTTCATATAGGTTCAGTGTAAACTTAAACACTAAAAAGCATATAGATACATTTATTTTCAAAACTAAAATGTGTTATATTTCTAAACGAATGGAGTACCAATTAGTAGGATTCCGCAGCCTGTGGTGCTGATTAGCAAGTACCATGCAGCCGTGTAGTACTGTGCCTCCATGTGCCTCCATGCTATGACTAGCGGGGGCTTGCTGTTAGTTGTTGTGCATGGGAGTGGAAGGCTATGCTACCAAATCGTGTGGGATGAGGCACGGACTTTTGGAAGATGGTGTGTCGCTCACATGGGTCATGCATACGGTTTCCAATACGTTGTCAGTTTATAGATGTGAACAAGCGACGAAATGGCAGGGGTGGCACCTGGTATCATTGTCTGCTAACAGGACATCACCGGTGACATTACTGTCCGTGCGAGCAAAGCCGAGAACCACACTTTTTTTGTGACCAATCATGTCCATTTCCAGCGTGACTGATTCTACTAGCACTAAGAGCATCTCCACTTGGGGTCCTCAAAGGCGCCCCAAAGGCCTATGAGGGCCGCCGGCGCCAAAAAATTCGCCCAGCCGCGACCCTCATTTTAGAATTTTCGCCGGCGCGGCCCAATTATTAACCCGGCGGCCCCAGGCGACACCTATCTACAGGGAGGCAAGCGGGGGTACCGGAGGGGAATAAAGTATTGCCATGTCAAGCCACGCGCCCTTCGGCGGCCACGTGGCGGCCGGAAGTGGCTGCCACCGCGTTCCCGCCAGTTCCTTCCCGCAAGTCATAGCACGGAGGCACAATACCAATCGATTTGAGGTCCCTGCGTGACTGATTCGCTCACGGTACGAGGTCTGATTTTCTAATGCCTGTATCGATCTGCCGAACAAAACAAATGGGCTTGCTATGGCCATGCATGCTTGGAAAAATACAATAACTCTGCCCGTCCTTCTACTGGGATATTCTACAGCTGGTGTGCCTAACGATGCGATCCCAAGCAAAACAAATTACACATATATTGAGGAGACCTTTTGTTCGCATGCAGCGTGTCAGCTTTTAAAATATGGTTGATGTAGCATGTCAGCTTTATTACAGTCTGGTTAATCAAACTGTTTAACTTATGCTTGTTTTGCACGTATCTCAGTGCATACGCTGGCGGGCATCCACCGGGGGCAGTTATCCCCCAAGGCAGCGGACTATTTTCGATAGTCAAATACTAATACCTTTGGACTTGCACTTTGAAGTGGATGACCATCATCAAATGTTTGGTGTTCTTTCAAAAATCCATTCTTTAGTAATCTATTAGTGTAGTAAACATTTTACTTATATCTTGTATTCATCCTTATCATGACAACTTTCATGATCAAGCTACTATAGCCTATCAGGAAGAATCGCGAGTATAATGTTAGTTCCCAAAACCTTTTTGGGAGATCCGGATGCCTAGCATCTCCATTCTTCACAAATTCTCATACAATATGAGAACATGTATTTTGCTAAATTATACTCTATCATAATGCAACCAAAAACATTGTTTCAGATATCACAATATCTTCCACACATGATGGTTTCTGAAACAATTTTTCAGCTCCTAGATAATCTTGATATTAAAACAACTTTTGAATATCAATAATCATGGAGGCAAACATGATACTTTAGATACTAACATTGGAATTCTTACTCTTGATTTAATACTACCTATTAAACTTCATGGAGTAAATAGAGTTTGCTGAAAGTTTGCAATAGGACTTCTAAACTTTAAATTGACATTCAAAATAATACGATACCAGTTTGTAAAGTAAATATCCAGAATTCTATAGTTCTATTATCTCAATTAAAACTAAGCATAAGGTAGTGAACAGACGCCAATGACTACAACAAATTATGCAAATTCACTTCGATTTAGTTTATGACAAACTGAGTTCGACTAATCCAAATTAGAAATAAACTCCCACTCAAAAACAACATCCCTCATGCCTTTTTGGTGATTACATGAACCAAATCCACTACAGCAAGTCTGATCATCACGTGAGTTGGTGTAGCTTCAAAGGCGAGCATCAATATGGGCATCACATGAACTATATGACTCATGATTAACCTTTCGGTCCGTGTTCCGAGGCCATGTCTGTACATGCTAGGCTCGCCAAGTAAGAACCTTAGTATTCGCTTGTGTAAAACTGTCTTACATCTGTTGTATGAAAGCGCGGAGTTAAGCACACCCGATCATCACGTGATGTCTCGAAACACGATCCGTAGAACGGTGCATACTCAAGGAAGAACATATTTTATCTTGATATCTAAATGAGGGATCATCTTACAATGCTACTAAAAGCTCCAAACTAGCAGTATAAGATGTAAACATCTATTGTGTAAAGTGAGATGATATGGTCCATGCATTTGATCTCTATCATTTGCATCGTGGTATGATCCCTATCATTCCTTTGTGTGTAAGGCCAAGGTCTATGGAACTTACACGTTAAGTGTGTTGGAAGAGTATCTACCATACATATACTTACAACATGACCATATCAATACACTAGCCCAGCAACAATCTAAACTAGACGCCTCTAATTTATCCATTGCAAGTTTTACGTGGCTTAGGGCTTTCGGAGATAGAACCGGTCTTACCTACGAACATGAAACCACAACGAGGATAACCGAGTTATTAGCAACTCGTTGTAAATCAGATATTAACTATAGTAGGAGAGACAGACACCCGCCAGCCACTTATGCAAAACTAGTTGCATGTCAGTGGTGGAACCGGTCTCATGTACGATGACATGTAAGGTTGGTCCGGGCCGCTTCATCCCACTATGCCACCAATATCCAAAATACATGAAAGAATCAATAACATGATCATCATCGCCCACATATAAACATATGTATACTACCCGTGCAAAGCACCTACGCGTAGATCAGGCTCTGATACCACTGTTGGGTTCGCAACATAGAAAACAAAAAAATTCATACAATGGGAACTATACGCCAAGATCTATCTACTAGATAAAAGCAACGGGTGGATATACATCCATAGAGAACTTACCCTCGAAGACAACAAAGATTTGATAACGAAATGGAACTCGTGGATGATGTAGTCATACACTTGCCGATCTCAAGATCGTGATGAAGTCCTTCAGGTCTAGCAGTTCCAGCACCATCAGGTCCAGCACCATCAAGTCCAGCACCGCAAAGCAATGGTGCATCCGTGATTGCACACACGTTCGGTCCACCGAAAAACCTCCGCCTCCTCGCTCCAGCGATGCAGCGGAAGCAGCAACTCCTTTCCAGATAAAGCCACCGGGAACATGTATCTCGCTAATCTGAGACCATGGAGAATAACTAGAGGGAGAAGAGAACCTTCACGAGGAGGTGGTGCAAGAGGAGAGGAGGAGGAGGTGCTCCTTATATAGAGGAGGGGGCAGCCCAAGGGGGCATGGCGCCGGCCATGGTGGGTGCCCCCACCTCTCCCTCATTAAAGAGGGTGGAGCTCCCACTCACTTAAACACACCCCTACACTCATGTCCACTCACATGCATTAAATTTCCACCAAATTTAATGCAAGCTCTCATTAAATAAAACACTTTTATCTTGATATATTACACGTCTGAGATCCGTCTTTACTCACCCTGTTAAAATGACTGATCATACTAACCTTTAGCGTTCTTTGTATATTCCATTTGTCTGATATGATATATTACAGATTGAAATCATCATCCAAATCTCGTTTTGATCATGGTTTCTTTTCATATTCTTTTGACTCGTTCGTCTAGCATAACATTCGTCCACCATTCACATCACTAGCTCAAGCTATTTCAATGTGATATCACCGAGAGCCCTAGTATATCTATCTGTCACAAACAACCAATCCTCCGCATCTTGATCCATGAGCTCAACGTACCACCCTTGTGAGAACACCACCTTTATAGTCACCACCATTTACGGTGTGACGTTTGATGTTATCAAGATACTCTTCCGGTGTTAGCAATTAACATGATCTCATGGTCTAAGGACTAAGATTACTTCATATGATGTTATAGAAATATAAACATAATGACTCTGATCGTAATGCTATACTTCGGATGAATGTTCATCACATCATTCCACCAATGTTGTGACCTCGTTATTAACAACATCCAATGTCCATGATCAGGAAACCTTGATCATGTTGTTAATCAACGAGCTAGTTTATATGAGAGGTATTACTAGGAACTTTGTATTTTGTTTATTAAACACACATGTATTAATGTTTCCAATCAATACAATTATAGCATGCAAAATAAACATTTATCATAAACATGGAATAAGATAATAACCACTTTATTATTGCCTCTCGGGCATATTCCCTTCAAAGCACACCAAATGCTCGCTCCACATCCTTCCCAGCGGCCTCTTGGTCTTTCACATACCTCTTGCATTTCTCATCTCAAGGGTTGCAGATTGTCTTCACGAATGTGGCCCAAGATGGATAGATACCATTAGCTAGGTAGTACCCCATATCATATGAATTTCCAATTGATCTCATAGGAAACTTGTGGGGCATTTCCTTCTGCCAGCCTAGCAAACACCGAAGACCTCTATAGCACATTGATGTCATTGTTTGATCCAGCCATGCCAAAAAAGGAGTGCCAAATTCAGAGATCATGTGATGCAACCGCCTCAAGTATAACTGTGCAACCCTCTGCATGCCTTTGAACTGCCCTTGCCAACCAAAAGAATAGTTCTTCCACTGCTAATGCATGCAGTCGATACTGCCAAGCATCCCAGGAAACCCCCTACACTCGTTGATGGATAGAAGGCGGGCAGTGTCTTCGTTGTTTGGCTATCTTAGGTAT
This sequence comes from Avena insularis, assembly GCA_023614405.1. Taxonomy (NCBI): domain Eukaryota; kingdom Viridiplantae; phylum Streptophyta; class Magnoliopsida; order Poales; family Poaceae; genus Avena; species Avena insularis. The sequence goes on along the minus strand of CM042692.1, from coordinate 355,851,507 downwards.
ATTTTGCCAAACACTGCTACAACTGCATTGAAGAATCTATACATGACCTCATGGCATGTAGACTCACTCATGCGCATGTAGAAAATCACCAGGCACTCCATATGCAAGCTGTCGAATGGCAGCTGAACATTTCTAGTAGGAGGAGAAGCCAAGCTTACCGGTACAATCGTACTTGGTCTCGAAGTAGCTGTCGTACTCCCTCACCCCATTGAGTATGTCCAAGAACAAGTTCCTGGACATCTGATAGCGGCGACGGAATGCCTTCTCTTTGAAGACCGGATTAGTTGGGTGGAAGTAGTCCTTGTAAAGGCGTATGTGCCCCTCTTCATGATGACGTTCATGGTTGGCTTCACACTGCTTCGCCGAGACACCTCTACGCGGCGGGAGGAGGTAGTTGTCGTGCACCATTTGTGCAGCTGCCAGAAGAATTTCAGTCTCACCGTCGGACTCCTCCTCGCATGATGAATCGACGTAATTCTTGTAGAAGAACTCGATCGCCCTGTGCCTACTACCAGTCTGTCAAGTACATTGCCTTCAATGGATTTACCAACTCCCGCAACGGACCAGATTACGAAGAAAAGGTTGGTGAATGCACCTAGGCAAACGACCGAACAGGTCGTGCATGTCCAATGTAGAGGCGGAGGCCGGGGCGGCGGGTTGGCCTATGGAGCGTCTAGTCATGTCCGGAACCGCGCGTGTCTTGCAGTCGTCCTTCTCGATATCGCGCTGGGAGGGCAGGGCGCCAGCCGTCAATGGCGGTGGTGGTTAGTTGCGTTGGCTCTAGCCACGGGATATGGAAGGCGAGAGTTTGGGGGAGGAGTTGAAGGAAATATGCCCTGAGAGGCAATAATAAAGTTGTTATTATGTATTCCTTGTATATGATAGATGTTTATTTTGCATGCTATAATTGTATTGATAGGAAACGTCAATACATGTGTGTTTAATAAACAAAAAGGGTTCCTAGTTATGCCTCTCTTATAGACTAGCTTGTTGATTAACAAGATGATCAAGGTTTCCTGATCATGGACATTGGATGTTGCTAATAACAAGGTCACATCATTTGTGAAATGATGTGATGAACATTCATCCGAAGTATAGCATTACGATCAAGTCATTATGTTTATATTGCTATAACATCATATGAAGTAGTCTTAGTCCTTAGACCATGATATCATGTTAATTGCTAACACCGGAAGAGTATCTTGATAACATCAAACGTCACACCGTAACAGGGTGACTATAAAGGTGGGTTCAGTGCTATGAAGGTGTTATGTTGAGGCTCATGGATGAAGAGTGGAATTTGTCAATCCCGATGACGGATAGATATACTCTGGGCCCTCTCGGTGATATCACATTAAGATAGCTTGCAAGGAAGTGATGTGATCACTAGAATGTTATATCACGGGAACAAGAAAAGAGTGCATGTCGGTAACGAGATCAAACTAGGTATTTAGATACCGATGATCGAATCTTGGACATGTATTATATCATGAGACAAAGGGATTAAATTACTTGCATTAAAGGTTCTCACGATCACAGAAGTCATCGTTGAATGTGCAGGAGTCAGTATGGATATCCAGGTCCCGCTTTTGATTATTGATCTGAGGGAATCTCAATCATGTCTGCATTATTCGTGAACCGTAGGGTGACACACTTAAGGGGTTTCGGACGCCATTTAGGAGCACATATGTTTTAGACAGAAGTTTGCAAAGCGCAGGAAATGTTTTGATAGAAACCAGAATTGTTTCAGGTGAAATTGCAGAAAGTGGTTGTGCATGTGATATTGAAATGTTGCAAGGGGTTTTATGTGAATGTTTGTTAATTAAAGTAATTAACAAAATTCTGAATAAAATAAATAAAAGAGTTTTATTAATTGAGAGTGGCATTAAATTTGGTGGAAATTTAATGCATGTGAGTGGAACTTTGGGTGGAGCTTGAATTGATGTGAGTGGAGCTTCCACCACATGAATGAGGAGGAGGAGGGGGCTCCCTCCTTGGCCGCCGACCATGGTAGGGGAGGAGTCCCCCCTCTCCTATAAAAGGCCCCCCTCTCCTCCCTCACAAAGCACACCTCCTCGTGAAGGATCTCTCTCCCCCTCTAGATATTCCCCCATGGTCTCGGATTAGCGAGATACATGTTCCCGGTGGCCTTGCGTCTAGAAGGAGTTGCTGCTTCCGCTGATTCGCTAGGCGCCGCTAGGCCCCCCACCAGCTCCTGATGCCCCTGAAGAGGAAAATAACGTCTATATAACTCGTTAAGATGACCACAACTTAGTTCATTGCGGCATACTGTATGGGCTAGAGCCAGAACTTCGAAAGCGTTTCGAAAATGGCAATGCATTTGATACCATGGGAGAATTGAAAATGATTTTCGATACCCGTGTTACCATAGAGAGTTATAATGCTTTTGAAAAGTTCTTTAGCTACATGATGGAGGAGAACAACTCAGTTAGTGAGCACGTACTCAAAATGTCTGGGTACGCCGATAAGCTTGTGTCCTTGGGAATAATGATTCCCATTGACTTAGGCATACATCATGTTCTCCAATCTCTGCCACCTGGCTATAAGAGCTTCGTGATGAACTATAACATGCAGGGCATGAAGAAGTCTCTTCCCGAGCTTATGTCAATGCTTAAGACTGCAGAAGTGGAGATTAGGAAAGAACATCAAGTGTTGATGATCAATAAGACCACTGGTTTCAAGAAGGACAAGAAAGGCAAGCAGAAGGGAAAGAAGGGCGACAAATCTATTGCTGCACCTGAAAAGAAACCCCGAGCTGGCCCTAAGTCTGATACCGAGTGTTACTATTGCAAGGGGACTGGCCATTGGAAGCGCAACTGCCCCAAGTATTTGGTGGACAAGAAGGCCGACAAGGCAAACAAAGGTATATGTGATATACATGTTATTGATGTCTACTTGACTAGTACTCGCAGTAGCACCTGGGTATTTGATACGGGATCGGTTGCTAATATATGTAACTCGGTTCAGGGGATACGGAACAAGCGACAACTAGCAAGGGATGAGGTCACGATGCGGGTCGGCAATGGATCAAGAGTTGATGTGATCGCCGTCAGAACGCTGCCTCTCCATATGCCGTTGGGATTAGTTATAAACCTGAATAATTGTTATTTGGTGCCTACACTGAGCATGAACATTGTATCCGGATCGTGTTTGATGCAAAGTGGTTATTCGTTTAAGTCTGAAAACAATGGTTGTTCGATTTATATGAATAATATCTTTTATGGTCATGCACCTGTGTTGAATGGTTTATTTCTGTTGGATCTCGATAGTAGTATTACGCATATTCATAATGTTGATGATAAAAGGATTAAACTTGATAATGATATATCTACATATATGTGGCACTGCCGTCTAGGTCATATTAGCGTTAAACGCATGAAGAAACTCCATTTTGATGGACTTTTGGAATCACTTGATTTTGAATCATTTGATACATGTGAGCCATGCCTTATGGGCAAGATGACTAGAACGCCGTTTTCCGGTTCAATGGAACGGGCGACAGATTTGGAAATCATACATACTGATGTGTGTGGACCAATGAGTGTGTCGGCGCGAGGTGGATATCGTTATTTTGTTACTTTCACGGATGATTTGAGTAGAAACGGGTATATCTATTTAATGAAACATAAGTCTGAAACCTTTGAAAAGTTCAAGGAATTTCAGAATGAAGTGGAAAATCAGCGTAACAGAAAGATCAAATTTCTGCGGTCCGACCGTGGAGGAGAGTATCTTAGTTACGAGGTTAGCGCACATACGAAAGACTGTGGAATAGTTTCACAACTCACGCCTGCCAGAACACCACAACGTAATGGTGTGTCGGAACATCGTAATCGTACTTTATTGGATATGGTTCGATCTATGATGTCTCTGACTGACTTGCCACTGTCATTTTGGGGTTATGCACTGGAAACCGCTGCATTCACTTTAAATAGGGCACCATCTAAATCATTTGAAACGACACCGTATGAATTATGGTTTGGAAACAAACCTAAGCTGTCATTTCTTAAAGTTTGGGGATGCGATGTTTATGTGAAGAAACTTCAACCGGATAAACTCGAACCCAAAGCGGAAAAATGCGTCTTCATAGGATACCCTAGGGAAACGATTGGGTATACCTTCTATCACAGATCTGAGGGCAAGGTTTTTGTTGCCAAGAATGGATCCTTTCTTGAGAAGGAGTTTCTCACGAAAGGTGTGAGTAATCGGAAGGTAGAACTCGAAGAGGTTATTGAAACTTCTCTTCATGAAATGGCGAGTAGCGCAGCACCAGAAGTTGTTTCGGAGTTGACTTCACCTAATGAAGAGAGAGCTAATGATATTGATCATGAAACTCCGAAAGAGGACACTACTGAACCTCGCGGGTCAGACAGGACACGTGCAGCTCCTGAACTATACGACAATCCTGTTATGAATTTCATGATTGATGAAATAGATGACCCTGCGACATATGAAGAAGCGATGATGAGCCCTGATTCCAACAAATGGCTAGAAGCCATGAAATCCGAGATGGAACGGATGTACGAAAACCAGGTTTGGACCTTGGTAGACTTACCTCACGATCGAAAGGCCGTTGAGAATAAATGGATTTTCAAAAGAAAAACTGATGCTGATGGTAATGTGACCATCTATAAGGCTCGACTTGTCGCAAAGGGGTTTCAACAAATTCAAGGAGTTGACTACGATGAGACATTCTCTCCCGTAGCGATGCTTAAGTCGGTTAGGATTATGTTAGCAATTGCTGCATATTTCGATTATGAAATATGGCATATGGATGTCAAAACTGCGTTCCTCAATGGTAATATCGAAGAAGAGTTGTATATGATACAACCTAAGGGTTTTGTCAATCCTAAGGATGCTGATAAGGTATGCAAGCTTCAGTGATCCATCTATGGACTGAAGCAAGCATCCCAGAGTTGGAATCTTCGCTTTGATAAGGTGATCAAAGAGTTTGGATTTGTCCAAACTTATGGAGAGGCTTGTATTTACAAGAAAGTAAGTAGGAGCAATGTGGCATTTCTAATATTATATGTGGATGACATATTATTGATTGGAAATGATATAGATCTTTTAAACAATGTTAAAAGTTATCTAAACAGCAAATTTTCGATGAAGGACCTTGGTGAAGCTTCATATATATTAGGCATTAAAATATAGAGAGATAGATCAAGACGCCTAATTGGGCCATCGCAGAGTACATACTTAATAAGATATGAAAGAAGTTTAATATGGACGGAAGTAAGAAGGGGTTCTTACCTATGTTGCAAGGCAAGACATTGAGTAAGACTCAAAGTCCGGCTACGGCAGAAGAAAGAGAGATAATGGATAAGATCCCCTATGCCTCAGCCATAGGCTCTATAATGTACGCCATGCTATGTACAAGACCGGATGTGGCACATGCTATTAGTTTGACTAGTAGGTACCAATCTGATCCGTGTTCGAACACTGGATAGCGGTCAAGAATATCCTTAAGTACTTGAGAAGAACTAAGGATATGTTTCTTGTATACGGAGGTGAAGAAGAGCTAGTCGCTAAGTGTTATGTCGATGCTAGCTTTGACACCGATCCGGATGACTCTAAGTCTCAATCCGGATACGTATTTCTCTTGAGCAAAGAAGCGATTAGTTGACGAGTTCCAAACAACCTATGGTGGCTGGATCAACGAGGCGGAATATGTTCTTTTGAAGCGGCGAGAAGCGGTTTGGATGAAGGAGTTCATAACGGAACTAGGTGTTGTTCCTAGTGCATTGGACCCAATGGTGATCTATTGTAACAACAATGGAGCCATAGCCAACGCCAAGGAACCAAGGTCTCACAAGAATTCCAAGCATATTAAGCGCCGGTTTCACTCCATCCGCGAGCATGTCAAGGATGGAGACATAAAGATTTGTAAAGTGCAAACAGACCTGAATGTAGCAAATCCGTTGACTAAAGTTCTCCCTAGGGAAAAACATGATCAACACCAGAACTCCATGGGTGTTAGATTTATCACTATGTAAACTAGATTCTTGTCTCTAGTGCAAGTGGGAGACTGAAGGAAATATGCCTTGAGAGGCAATAATAAAGTTGTTATTATGTATTCCTTGTATATGATAGATGTTTATTTTGCATGCTATAATTGTATTGATAGGAAACGTCTATACATGTGTGTTTCATAAACAAAAAGGGTTCCTAGTTATGCCTCTCTTATAGACTAGCTTGTTGATTAACAAGATGATCAAGGTTTCCTGATCATGGACATTGGATATTGTTAATAACAAGGTCACAACATTTGTGAAATGATGTGATAAACATTCATCCGAAGTATAGCATTACGATCAAGTCATTATGTTTATATTGCTATAACATCATACGAAGTAGTCTTAGTCCTTAGACCATGAGATCATGTTAATTGCTAACACCGGAAGAGTATCTTGATAACATCAAACGTCACACCGTAACAGGGTGACTATAAAGGTGGGTTCAGTGCTATGAAGGTGTTATTTGAGGCTCATGGATCAAGAGTGGAATTTGTCAATCCTGATGACGGATAGATATACTCTGGGCCCTCTCGGTGATATCACATTAAGATAGCTTGCAAGCAAGTGATGTGATCACTAGAATGTTATATCACGGGAACGAGAAAAGAGTGCATGTCGATAACGATATCAAACTAGGTATTTAGATACTGATGATTGAATCTCGGACATGTATTATATCATGAGACAAAGGGATTAAATTACTAGCGTTAAAGGTTCTCACGATCACAGAAGTCATCGTTGAATGTGCAGGAGTCAGTACGGATCTCCACGTCTCGCTTCTGATTATTGATCTGAGAGGAGTCTCAATCATGTCTACATTATTTGTGAACCGTAGGGTGACACACTTAAGGGTTGTCGGACACCATTTAGGAGAACATATGTTTCAGACAAAAGTTTTGCAAAGCGCAGGAAATGTTTCGATAGAAACAGGAATTGTTTCGATAGAAACCGGAATTGTTTAGGGTGAAATTGCAGAAAGTGGTTCTGCATGTGATATTGAAATGTTGCAAGGGGTTTTATGTGAATGTTTGTTAATTAAAGTAATTAACAAAATTCTGAATAAAATAAAAAAGATTTTTATTAATTGAGAGTGGCATTAAATTTGGTGGAAATTTAATGCATGTGAGTGGAACTTTGGGTGGAGCTTGAATTGATGTGAGTGGATCTTCCACCACATGAATGAGGAAGAGGAGGGGGCTCCCTCCTTGGCCGCCGGCCATGGTAGGGTAGGAGCCCCCCTCTCCTATAAAAGCCCCCCTCTCCTCCCTCACAAAGCACACCTCCTCGTGAAGGATCTCTCTCCCCCTCTAGATATTCCCCATGGTCTCGGATTAGCGAGATACATGTTCCCGGCGGCCTTGCGTCTGGAAGGAGTTGCTGCTTCCGCTAATTTGCTAGAGCGAGGAGGTGGAGGTTGTCCGGTAGCTTGAACGTGTGTGCGAGGACGGATGCGCTGCTGATTTGCGGCGCTCAGACTTCCACACGATCTTGTGATCGGCAAGCGTACGACTACATCAACCATGAGTTCCTACTCGTTAACAAAACTCGTTGTCTCCGAGGGTAACTTCTACATGGATGTATGTCCACCCGTTGCTCTTTATCTAGTAGATAGATCTTGGCGTATAGTTCTCATCGTAGGAATTTTTTTGTTTTCTATGCTGCGGACCCAACAGGAGTGTCTTTGTGCCACTGGCTACAGGGCCCGGGTGAACAAGTGGTCTGACACGCGAGGCAGCGCGCACTGTCCGGGCCGACCCAGTGGTCACGCAAATTAGATGCACAAATGGGTCGAGCCGGACATGTCAGGATGGATGGGTCGTGCCGCTGTGGTGCCACGCACATCGTGCGCGTTCGCGAGGACAAGTTCGGACACGGTCGGGTTGGTTGGGTCGACCCGGTGGAGATGCCCTAAGCCAACTCCAATGGCGCCCCACACCCGTCGGACAAAACCCATCTCCTAACGGGCTACCTTATATTTCTATTTGTCTGTTTTTTTGTCTGGGCTACAACATATCCGCCCCATCTTTGCAGCCAATTTGCAATAAGACAGATGGTCCACGCATCTGCCCCCGTCCGGCCTGGCCTTGGTGGGCCCCACGTGGCAGTGGCCCACTTCTCCCCCAGTTTCCTCTCTCTCCTCCAAAACAACCGCTGGCTACAGTCACACGCGAGCTCCGTCGCCCCCTACCCCGAGCTCCACCGTCCCCAGCTCCGTGCTCCTGGAGCTCCCTCTCCACCCTCCCCCTCCCGCGGTCGCCCCAAGCAAGCGCTGCCACGGGCCGCCCGAGCCCTGCCCGCTTGTCGTGCCATGAGGAGCCTCGGCCTCGACCACAACACCGGCGCCATGCACATGTACCTGCAGAGGTACCGCGGGGGGAGGAGCTCTTCGCAGCGCTCAACAACAGTAATAGGGTGCCGCCAGATGACAACCTCATCCAGATCGATTCTAGGGCACATCCCCCTCCCGCTGCTCCACCGATGAATGTTTCCTGGAGCTCCACCGGCGCCGCCCCTTCTGCTGTTGTCGCGGCCGCTTCCGTGGTTCCCCACGACCGCCCCATCCGGCGAGGAGAGGGAGGCCGAGGGCGAGAAAAGAGAGGCGTGGCCATAGCACCGCCGCCCTCTTGGAGCTCCTCTGCCACCCTTTCTCGGGCATCACCCTCCCCCAGAGCTCTAGTGACGTGTCGGCGTGGTGAGCCTGTTGATGGCCGGCTGCAGTCGACGGTTGTGTCCGTATTGGGGAGAATCATCGTTGGGGCTATGTGTAAAATTGGGCAGGACACCGGTCCCTTTTTTATCCAGCCCACTCTGCAAACAGACTAAATCAGACAAATCCGGTGTCCGATTTGGGGGCATCGTTGGAGTTGGCCTAACTCTAGGGCGGCTCAGGCGGTGGATCCACAAAAAAATATTCTTAATGTATTTTTTGAAACAAAAAAAGATTTGTCATATTCATTGATTTTACAAGCCATGACTTGACGGATAAACAACCCAAAAAGATTACTCTTGCAACATTACATTACTTAGGGCCTTTTGCCCCGGCAAAGCACCACGACATTGCCTTATCCTTGATTTTGCCCACAAGCATGGTCGACGTTATTGCTTGGCTCCGGAATACTCAACTATTTATTTCCTTCCAAATCTCCCAAGACACTAGCATTGCTAGGGAGGTCATGGCTTTCTCGATTGTCCGTGTTTGTGCATCACGTAAACCCACCAATCGTTGACGTTGTGTAAATCTTGCCAAGCCAATTCTTGAAAGCGGGACATACCCTAATGGTGAAGCGGTATTTTTAGATGAGTTATGCGACCGTTTCTTGGTGTTGGTTGCAAAGTCTACATTGCCCACTATTTTTCCTTCCTCTTTGTGCTAGTCTCTCCGCTATTCAAATGGATCATATGGGCACCTAGAGGGGGGGTTTGAATAGGTGCTACTTGATACATTGCAAATGTATCTATAATTTTTGATGTTCCATGCTTGGTTTTATCTACTTTCTTGTGTTTTGTTCCAACTTTGGAGTACTTTTCATATGATTTCTTGGACTAACCTATTAACAAGATGCCACGGTGCCAGTTGCCTGTTTTCTGCTGTTTTTGGTTCCACGAAAGTCAGAAAATGAATATTCTTAGAATTGGACGGGGCAAAAGACAAAGTTCCTATTTTACCGGAAGATACACAGAGCCAGAATACGAGACGGAGGAGGGCTAGGGCCTGGCCACACCCCCCCAGGCGCGGGTACCCCTAGACCACGCCAAGGCATGGTGTGGGCCCCCTGGCTAGCCACCGACCTTGCCTCCTTTGCCTATATATTCCTCCCGAGGCAAAAACCATAGATCATCAATCAGAAATCCACGAAAAGTTCCGCAGCACCGCCGCCACCGAAGGGGAGATTCTGTTGGGTTCGTAGCATAGAAAACAAAAAATTTCCTACGATGTGAACTATACGCCAAGATCTATCTACTAGATACAGAGCAACAGGTGGATATACATCCATGGAGAACTTACCCTCGAAGACAATGAGTTTTGTTAACGAGTTGGAACTCGTGAATGATGTAGTCGTACACTTGCCGATCTCAAGATCGTGATGAAGTCCAGGAGGTCCGGCTCTAGCACGTCCTTCAGATCCAGCTCCATCAAGTCCAGCACCACCAAGTGCAGCACCGCAAAGCAGCGGTGCATCCGTGATCGCACACACGTCCGGTACCCCGACAACCTCTGTCCCTCGCTCCAGCAAAGCAGCAGAAGCAACAACTCCTTTCCAGATAAAGCCACTAGGAACATGTATCTCGCTAATCCGAGACCATGGGGGAATAATACTAGAGGGGGAGAGAGATCCTTCACGAGGAGGTGTGAGTATGAAGGTGTGAGAGGGGGGCCTTTTATAGGAGGAGGGGAGGGTACCCCTCCCATGGCCGGCGCCCATGAAGGGTGTCCCTTCACCTCCCCCATTCATCTGGTGGTAACCCCCTCCACATTAAAATGCCCCTTCACATTCTCTTTTAAAGTCTCAACTTTAAATGCATTAAATTTCTCCAAATTTAATGCTCTCTCATTTAATAAAACTCTTTTATTAAATTTATTCAGAATTTTGTTAATTACTTTAATTAACAAACATTCACATAAAACCCCCTCCAACATTTCAATATTACATGCAGAACCAATTTCAGTAATTTCACCCAAAACAATTTTGGTGTCTATTGAAATAATTCCAGCGCTTTTTTAAATCTTTATCTGAAACATATTTGCTCCAAATGGTGTCGGTATCCCTGAAGTGTGTCACCCTACGGTTCGCGAATAATGCAGACATGATCGAGACCCCTCTTCGATCAATAATCAGCAGCGGGACCTGGAGATCCGTACTGACTCCCACATATTCAACGATGACTCTTGTGATCGTGTGAACCTTTAACGCTAGTAACTAAATCCCTTTGTCTCGTGATATATTACATGTCCGAGATTCGATCATCGGTATCTCCATACCTAGTTTGATCTCGTTACCGACATGTACTCTTTTCTCGTTCCCGTGATATAACATTCTAGTGATCACATCACTTGCTTGCAAGCTAACAAATGTGATATCACCGAGAGGGCCCAGAGTATATCTATCCGTCATCGGGATGGACAAATCCCACTCTTGATCCATGAGCCTCAACATAACACCTTCGTAGCACTGATCCCACCTTTATAGTCACCTTGTTACGGTGTGACGTTTGATGTTATCAAGATACTCTTCCGGTGTTAGCAATTAACATGATCTCATGGTCTAAGGACTAAGATTACTTCGTATGAGGTTATAGCAATATAAACATAATGAATTTTATCGTAATGCTATATTTCGGATGAATGTTCATCACATCATTCCACCAATGTTGTGACCTTGTTATTAACAACATCCAATGTCCATGATCAGGAAACCTTGATCATCTTGTTAATCAACGAGCTAGTTTATATGAGAGGCATTACTAGGAACTTTATATTTTGTTTATTAAACACACATGTATTGATGTTTCCTATCAATACAATTATAGCATGCAAAATAAACATCTATCATATACAAGGAATACATAATAACAACTTTATTATTGCCTCTCAGGGCATATTCCCTTCCGTCTCCCACTTGCACTAGAGTCAATAATCTAGTTTGAAAATTTTTGCGTATTGAACACCTATGGCTTTCTGGTGTTGCATATACGCGATTGCTAGTGGTTAACATAATCTCCGGATCTGACAGTTTCAGGTCCGTGTGTATTTGCATGTCTTTGCGTCTCTATGCATCACTCATTCTCAAATGAGATGGCATTGTATAAATTTGGTCCTTTGGTGAGACATTTAGTTCGTTCGGGTTAAAATATGTTGATATTATTGTCATACAATATATCTTCATAGTATTAGCCCACTTTGAACCACACCTAGTTTGATAAGAAACTACATAACACAAATGCCCTCCTTTGCTGCTACTATAGCAGTCATATACTTACCCTTTTGTTGTAGTATCTGTCACAATGTTTCAACTTTGGAACTCATCCAAATCCATCATGGAACATCCTTTCCATTACATTGTGCCACCCATAGTCTAAATTGAGATAAAAAAATTTATTTTGTATCTTGTGACAAAACGAGTATCAATGTAACACTTTACAATGAACTCCTTTTTTAACTATTTGTCACTTATACATGATATATTCTTAGTTCTTCCAAAGCTCATAAGAATATCTTTACTATTGTCCAATGATCATCTTATGAATCATTTTGGTATGTGCTCATAACATTTAGAGCATAGGACATTTTGGATACATATCACGGCATAATCGATCAAAATCTTCATGTGATTTTACTCACCAAGTGTTGAAACACTTGAATCTTGATACAATCCTTTCCATGCAGCAAGAACCTTTATTGTTGTTTCCATATTGAACCCTTTCACTATCTCATATATGTATGTCTGGCACAACCATATTAGTGCCTCAATCTATCCATATAGATATTGATGCCAAATATTCCGGTTTTGCCCAAGTCTTTCATCGAAATCTTATTTTAATGAAATTCTTAACTTGTGTCAATACAAGATACATCATTTCCAATAAACAATATGTCTTCTACATAATGTGTTAGAAATATGTCTCAGCGCTCCCACTTAATTTTTTGCAAATGCAAGCTTCTTCATCATCTCCGATGAATTTAAACTCTTTTAACAGTTTCATCATGGTGAAGATTCCAACTCCTCTATGCTTACTTAAACTATTGAAGTTCGCATGCCCTTTTAGCACCCTTTGAATTAACAAAACCCTTCGGCCCGTGTCTTGTACACGTCCTAGGTAACCGTTCTATTAGAAGAACCTTGTTTTGTTTATTCAACTACCATATACCAAATTATATGTAGTGGTTGCTACATTAATCCGTCAAGATTAAATATCGCTATGAAAGATCAAATCTTGTCATAGTCAACTCCTTGAACATTGTCGTAAACTTATTTCCAACATGTCGACTATTTCATAGATGTTAAACATCCATGTCTATTTCTTTATAGATCCAAACACGACCGATAGGCTTCACGCCTTTCCGGAGGGTCTTCCAAGTTCAGAAACTTGATTTCTCGTGTATGGATACTATCACGGATTCTATGACTTCTAGTCATTTTATGGAGTCAGGGCCCATCATCGCTTCTTTGCATGTAGTCGGTTCATCATTGTCAAAACAATAACGACTTGCTTATCAAATCATACTATTTGATTCTTACCGACCCACACGGTTCAATAGGAACTTTAATCTCCGAGATCACAACCTTTGTAATCACGGGAGCCATGAGTATTGTGGCCGCCACCGGGACACTCTCCGGCGTTGCGCTACTTAGCACCTATAGCTAAAGTTCAACAACCTTATCAAAGTTCTATTGTCCTCCCACTTAACTTTTCGCGAAAAATTCCTTCTCAACAAACTTGACATTCCAAGTAACAAACTCTTTTGTCCTCGGTGTTATGGAGAAATTCCCAACAAATTCTTTGGAATAACCTACAAAGACATGCTTATCCGACTTTGGTTGTAAACATTTTACTTATGCATAGCATACCAAAATTTAAGAAAAGACAGTTCGGGTTTTATCCCAAACCATAACTTATATGATGTCATTTCAACGGATCACGATGGTGCTCTTTTCAGTGTAAAAGCGGTAGTCTCTAAAGCTTCAATCCTTAAAACATAATGGAAGTTTTATAAATGACACCTTTGATCTTACCATGTCAAACATTGTTTGATTTCATCTCTCGAATATGCCATACTCCTATGGTTTACCAGGAAACAAAAATCATGGAACAATTCCTCAACTCTTAAGTGTTTTGCTAAACATGTAACTCAAATATCTTCCTTTATGATCAAATCATAAACTCTTTTATTTTCTTGTTACAATGATTTTTCACTTCATCTTGAAAGTCTTCGAACAATTTTCAAATATTTCATACTTCTTCCTTATTAAGTAAATATATAGATATATTCACTCTAATTTCTGGAGAAAGCATATGAAGCAAAAAGATCCATCGCATATGGCTACACATAATGGACTATGCACGTCAGCATGCACAATTTCCAATAAGCTAGTCATCCGTTCCTCTTTGGCCTATGAACGGAGTTTCAATTATCTCGAGGAAAGTCTCACAAGAGTCAATTGATCAAAATCAAAGACTCCAAAAATCCATCAACATGTATTTTCTTCATGTTTTCTTTCTAATATAATTTAAACAGCGATGTCACTTCATAAGTGATCTTTCAATCATTTGTCTTGCGACATTTTAGCAATAGTGTTTATGGATGTGATTTCTCCCACTAGACTTGTAAAAGTTCATCCATCCTTTATGGAATACGGTAATTATTTGAACAACCATTGTTCTTGTAATACCAGAACAAAATAACAATTATTAAACCAAATCTTGAAGGCTAGGTTTGACGACAACAAAAAACACAATAACACTTTATTTGTTTTCGATGAACATCATCACTTATTCTCTTGCTAGTTACTTAGGCCATTGCAGTTCATGAATTGCGTTGTCCTGTATGACACTTCATACCAACCAATTCGGTATCCAATACCGGTATCCAATACCTAAGAACCATATTGTTTAACAAGTAAGGAATACAACCATAACATGTATATCTTCTATACACCTAAGCTGGACATTTCCAACTTTTTCTTTTCTTCCAAATATTTTATAGATTCTCTTTCAGCAATTCCTTTTCCTTTTAAAAGAATCTATCAACATTAATAGTGGTGTCATTCACATGACACATAGTACAAAGCGTATATAGTCAAATACTAATACCTTTGGACTTGCACTTTGAAGTGGATCACCATCATCAAATGTTTGGTATTCTTTCAAAAATCCATTCTTTAGTAATCTATTAGTGTAGTAAACATTTTACTTACATCTTCTATTCATCCTTATCATGAAAACTTTCATGATCAAGCTACTGTAGTCTGTAAGGAAGAATCGCGAGTATAATGTTAGTTCCCAAAACCTTTTTGGTAGATTAGGACGCATAGCATCTCCAACCTTCACAAATTCTCATACAATATGAGAACATGTATTTTGCTAAATTATACTCTATCATAATGCAACCAAAAACATTGTTTCAGATATCACAATATCTTCCACACATGATGGTTTCTGAAACACTTTTTTTTAGCTCCTAGATAATCTTGATATTAAAACAACTTTTGAATATCACTAATCATGTAGGCAAACATGATACTTTAGATACTAACATTGGAATTCTTACTCTTGATTTAATACTACTTATTAAACTTCATGGAGTAAATAGAGTTTGCTGAAAGTTTGCAATAGGACTTATAAACTTTAAATTGACATTCAAAACAATTAGATACCAGTTCGTAAAGTAAATATCCAGAATTCTATAGTTCTATTATCTCAATTAAAACTAAGCATAAGGTAGTGAACAGATGCCAATGACTACAACAAATTATGCAAATTCACTTCGATTTAGTTTATGACAAATTGAGTTCGAATAATCCAAATTAGAAATGAAGTCCCACTCAAAAACGACATCCCTCGTGCCTTTTTGGTGATTACATGAACCAAATGCACGACACCAAGTCCGATCATCATGTGAGTCGGTGTAGCTTCAAAGGCGAGCATCAATATGGGCATCACATCAACTATATGACTCATGCTTAACCTTTCGGTCCGTGTTCCGAGGCCATGTATGTACATGCTAGGCTCGCCAAGTAAGAACCTTAGTACTCGCGTGTGTAAAACTGTCTTACACCCGTTGTATGAAAGCGTAGAGTCGAGTACACCCGATCATCACGTGATGTCTCGAAACACGATCCATAGAACGGTGCATACTTAAGGAAGAACACATTTTTATCTTGATATCTAAATGAGGGATCATCTTATAATGCTACTAAAACACCAAACAAGCAATATAAGATGTGAACATCATATATGTAAAGTGGGATGATATGGTCCATGCATTTGATCACCATCATATGCATCGTGGTATGATCTCTATCATTCCTTTGTGTGTAAGGCCAAGGTCTATGGAACTTACACGTTAGGTGTGTTATAAGAGTATCAACTATACATCAACTTACAACATTACCATATCATGACACTAGCCTAGCAACGATCTAAACTAGACGCCTCTAATTTATCCATTGCAAGTTTTACATGGCTTAGGGCTTTCAGAGATAGAACCGTTCTTACCTACGAACATGGAACCACAACGAGGATAACCAAGTTATTAGCAACTCGTTGTAAATCAGATATTGACTATAGTAGGAGAGACACCACTTGACCACTTATGCAAAACTAGTTGCATGTCAGTCGTGGAACCGGTCTCATGTATGATGACATGTAAGGTTGGTCCGGGCCGCTTCATCCCACTATGCCACCAATATCCAAAATACATGAAAGAAGCAATAACATGATCATCATCGCCCACATATAAACATATGTGTACTACCCGTGCAAAGCACCTACGCATAGATCAGGCTCTGATACCACTGAAGGGGTTCGCAGCATAGAAAAAAAATCCTACGATGTGAACTATACGCCAAGATCTATCTACTAGATACAGAACAATGGGTGGATATACATCCATGGAGAACTTACCCTCGAAGACAACGAGTTTTGTTAACGAATTGGAACTCGTGGATGATGTAGTCATACACTTGCCGATCTCAAGATCATGATGAAGTCCATCAGGTCTGGTTCCAGCACGTCCTTCAGATCCAGCTCCAGCAAGTCCAGCACCACCAAGTCCAGCACCGCAAAGCAGCGGTGCATCCATGATCGCACACACGTCCGATACCCCGACAACCTCCGTCACTCGCTCCAGCAAAGCAGCAGAAGTAGCAACTCCTTTCCAGATAAAGCCACCGGGAACATGTATCTCGCTAGTCCGAGACCATGTGGGAATAATACTAGAGGGGGAGAGAGATCCTTCACGAGGAGGTGTGAGTATGAAGGTGTGAGAGGGGGGCCTTTTATAGGAGGAGGGGAGGGTACCCCTCCCATGGCCGGCGCCCATGGAGGGTGTCCCTTCACCTCCCCCATTCATGTGGTGGTAACCCCCTCCATGTTAAAATTCCCCTTCACATTCTCTTTTAAAGTCTCAACTTTAAATGCATTAAATTTCTCCAAATTTAATGCTCTCTCATTTAATAAAACTATTTTATTAATTTTATTCAGAATTTTGTTAATTACTTTAATTAACAAACATTCACATAAAACCCACTGCAATATTTCAATATTACTTGTAGAACCAATTTCAGCAATTTCACCCGAAACAGTTTCGGTGTCTATTGAAATAATTTCAGTGCTTTCTTAAATCTTTATCTAAAACATATTTGATCCAAATGGTGTCGGTATCCCTTAAGTGTGTCACCCTACGGTTCGCGAATAATGCATGTCCGAGATTCGATCATCGGTATCTCCATACCTATTTTGATCTCGTTACCGACATGTACTCTTTTCTCGTTCCCGTGATATAACATTCAAGTGATCACATCACTTGCTTGCAAGCTAACCAATGTGATATCACCGAGAGGGCCTAGAGTATATCTATCCATCATCGGGATGGACAAATCCCACTCTTGATCCATGAGCCTCAACATAACACCTTTGTAGCACTGAACCCACCTTTATAGTCATCCTGTTATGGTGTGACGTTTGATGTTATCAAGATACTCTTCCGGTGTTAGCAATTAACATGATCTCATGGTCTAAGGACTAAGATTACTTCGTATGAGGTTATAGCAATATAAACATAATGACTTTGATCGTAATGCTATACTTCGGATGAATGTTCATCACATCATTCCACCAATGTTGTGACCTCATTATTAACAACATCCAATGTCCATGATCAAGAAACCTTGATCATCTTGTTAATCAACGAGCTAGTTTATATGAGAGGCATTACAAGGAACTTTATATTTTGTTTATTAAACACACATGTATTAACGTTTCCAATTAATACAATTATAGCATGCAAAATAAACATTTATCATAAACATGGAATAAGATAATAACCACTTTATTATTGCCTCTCGAGCATATTCCCTTCAGTCTCCCACTTGCACTAGAGTCAATAATCTAGTTTGAATTTTTTTGCGTATTGAACACCTATGGCTTTCTGGTGTTGCATATACGCGATTGCTAGTGGTTAACATAATCTCCGGATCTGAAAGTTTCAGGTCCGTGTGTATTTGCATGTCTTTGCGTCTCTACGCATCACTCATTCTCAAATGAGATGGCATTGTATAAATTTGGTCCTTTGGTGAGACCTTTAGTTCGTTCGGGTTAAAATATGTTGATATTATTATCATACAATATATCTTCATAGTATTAGCCCACTTTGAACCACACCTAGTTTGATAACAAACTACATAACACAAATGCCCTCCTTTGTTGCTACTATAGCAGTCATATACTTACCCTTTTGTTGTAGTATCCGTCACAATGTTTCAACTTTGGAACTCATCCAAATCCATCATGGAACATCCTTTCCATTACATTGTGCCACCCATAGTCTAAATTGAGATAAATTTTTAATTTTGTATCTTGTGACAAAACTAGTATCAATGTAACACTTTACAATGAACTCCTTTTTTTAACTATTTGTCACTTATACATGATATATTCTTAGTTCTTCCAAAGCTCATAAGAATATCTTTACTATTTTCCAATGATCATCTTATGAATCATTCTGGTATGTGCTCATAACATTTAGAGCATAGGATATTCTGGATACATATCACGGTATAATCGATCAAAATCTTCATGTGATTTTACTCACCAAGTGTTGAAACACTTGAATCTTGATACAATCCTTTCCATGCAGCAAGAACCTTTATTGTTGTTTCCATATTGAACCCTTTCAATATCTCATATATGTATGTCTGGCACAACCATATTAGCGCCTCAATCTATCCATATAGATATTGATGCCAAATATTTCGGTTTTGCCCAAGTCTTTCATCGAAATCTTATTTTAATGAAATTCTTAACTTGTGTAAATACAAGATACATCATTTCCAATAAAGAGTAGTTAAGAGTAGTATCATAAAGATAATATATTTATATGAGAGTGTTCACTAGTAAAGTATGATCCCTAGGCCTTGTTTCTAAGCATTGAAACACCATTTGCAACTAGATCTGTTACATGTTTGCTTGCTTCCTTCTTTATTTCAGTTTGCCTTTAGTCTTTTCCCAAGTCAACCACATGCCAGCAAGCTATTTTCTGGCACTGTTACCACTTATAATTATCTATACCACTTGTATTTCACTATCTCTTCGCCGAACTAGTGAACCTATACACCTGACAAGTGTATTGGGTGTGTTGGGGACACAAGAGACTTCTTGTATCTTGATTGCAGGGTTGCTTGAGAGGGGATACCTTTGACCACTTCCTCGCTGAGTTCGATAAACCTTGGGTGATCCACTTAAGGGAAAACTTGTTGCTGTTCTACAAACCTCTGCACTTGGAGGCCCAACAACTGTCTACAAGAATAGAAGTGCGTAGACATCACTACTCCAAATTTTAATTCCTTTTAAGTTTTAGGCTTGACACAAAGGTAAATTCTCTAGATATGCAACTAAGTTGAATTTTCCTATATGACAACCCAGCTACTAAGCGAGTAAAGGCAGTGAGAGGAACGAGGAAACCGTAGTGAAGCACGCGGAGACACATGATTTGTTTTACCGTGGTTACTTCCTTGTTAAGGGAAGTGCGTCTGCGTTGGAGCGGTGGGCGGTACTAAGACCACCACGCCACAATAGGCCTCATCTTGTTCTCCGGTGGATCTCGCCACAAATGGCCTGATCCATCTTTCCACTATGTGGTACCGTTCGAGGCTAATATCGATGCCTTTACAACGCCGCTAGGGCACACATCCACAACTGAATTGGAGGCTCCCATGATGACAACAAGCTGCCATAATCAAACAAGTGAAAGGGAAATGGATGTCGCCTAGAGGGGGAGTGAATAGGCATTTTAAAAATATTACGGTTTAGGCTCTAATAAATGCGGAATAAAACTTAACGTTTAATATATCAAGCCAAAACCTATATCTACTAGGTTCACTAGGTGCACCAACAACCTATGCTAAGCAAGACAAGCAACAAGGTGATAGCAAGATAATATACTTCAAGCACGATGGCTATCACAATGTAAATTGCATAAGTAAAGGGCTCGGTTGAGAGATAACCGATGGACGAGGAGACGATGATTTGTTTTCCGAAGTTCACTTCGAAAGAAGCTACGTCTCCGTTGGAGAGGTGCGGGGGCGCAATGTACTTCGAACACCACAAGTGGCTCACCTCGAGGTGTGGTGGCTCGATGCTCACCCAACGCCACACAAGGCCTCACCCCAATATGCGAAGGCACGCAACCTACCGACGCCACAAAAGGCTCACCCTATTCTCCCGTGAGCTCGCCACAAAGGCCTACTCATGTTCCACTATGGGACACTTGAGGGCGGTCACCGAACCTGTACAAGGTTGGGACAATCTCCACAACTCAATTGGAGGCTCCCAACAACAATTCCACAAAGGCTACAAAGCCACAAAACGTAACAAGGCCACAAAGGCTACAAGACCACAAGAGGTCAACAATCCAACCACACAACCGTCTAGGGTTCCAAGAACCCAAGAGAAACAAGCCCAAGGTCTTGAACTCGCCGAATCTCTGAGGAGAACTCAAACCTATGCACCAAATGCAAGAGGCAAGTCCTTCTCTCTCAAATTCCACCAAAGCTACAGAAGCTATTGGGGGAATAAGAGAGGAAGGACATAAGAGGAGAACACAAAACTCTCCAAGATCTAGATCCCAAGGATTCCTTTACAAAGAAGGGATTTGGTTTAATGGGGCTTGTAGATCTAGATCTCCTCTCTCAAATCTCTCAAAAAGATGCAAGAATCATTGGAGGGAGAAGGGAAGAGGGCAAGCTTTTGAAGGTCAACAATGGAGGAGAGAGAGTGGAAGAGCTAGCAAAAATGACCTCCAAAGTTGGGGAAACTTTGGGAAAGAGGGGGCCCTTAAATAGGGCAAGAAAAATCTGCCCGTTTGGGCCAGATTCGCGCCCCACCGAAACTACCGGTGCCCCACCGGAACTACCGATAAATAGAAACACAAGTTACTGAACAAAAACGAGATTTAGCGGAACTTCGGGCGGAACTTGGGCCGGTACTACCGCTCAAGCAAAAATGTTGGACAACATTGCACGAAAACTTCAATAACTTTTGACTCCGGACTCCGATTTTGATGATCTTGGGCTCGTTTTGAAGAGAACAAAAAACTCTACAAGATTATGCAAATAAACATCATAGCCCAAAAAGGGAAGATAAAAATAAAATGGAGAAATGTGGGACCTCTCAGAAGCGATGAACCGGTAAAACCTCCAAAAACCCAAATGCAAGAAGTTGAGCTTGGAAACTCTAATTGGGATGAAACCAATTTTGTTGGAAAGATAATAAAGAGTAGAATCCAACACAAGGTGAAATATTGGGTATCACCAAGGGAGAAAATATCATGAATATATATGTGAGATATCTCCCAAGGTGTGGAGCCAGAAAACCCGCAAGATCAAAAACGCAATAGGATATGCAAGGGAAATCTGTTTTTGATGAACTAGAGCTTGTTATGAAGATAACCACAAGCTCTATATCCTCACATGGACAAGAAAAAACAACAACCAAGAAATATAATGCTATATATGCAAAGGTTTGAGCTCTCTCCGAAAGATACGAACGAGTCACCACTCGAGAGCCCCTCTTGATAGTACGGCTATCTATCCTAAACCCTGTCTCCCAACACTACAAGAGACCGGTAAAATAGAAACCCTATCAAGATCATACCTTTGCCTTAAGCATCCCACTTGATCTTGATGTAGACAATCTTGTCACCTTAAAGATGGAACACCTTTCTTGATTGCTCTTGCTTGATGAAGACTTGCAAATGGCTCCCCATACTCCATGGGAAACCTCTTCTTTGACCTTGTATTCATCACTCCATGAACACCGAGGAGGCAAGATCCAAGCATGAGATCTTCTAAAGAGGACACATCTTGAGCTTGCACATCAATTCTTGATGATGATGCCTTGAAGAAAGCCATGAGGAACTCCATCTTCTTCTTCTTCTTCAAGACATACTTGATCTTCTTCTTCTACTTGATTCCAATAGGCACAAAGACCTTGGACAATGCTTCTTCTTTTTCATACTTGAAACCAACACATGGTCCAAGCGATGGCAATGGACAAACCTACAAGTGAGACTCAATTTGCACATTAGTCCATAGGGATTGTCATTAATTACCAAAACCACACATGGGGCATACATGCCCTTTCAATCTCCCCCATTTTGGTAATTGATGACAATCCTGTTGAGAGGGTTTAAATATGGAATTTAATGAACAAAACGGTTGCCCCAACATCTAATACTACACAAGTATGTGATGT
This sequence comes from Avena insularis, assembly GCA_023614405.1. Classification (NCBI taxonomy): domain Eukaryota; kingdom Viridiplantae; phylum Streptophyta; class Magnoliopsida; order Poales; family Poaceae; genus Avena; species Avena insularis. Next base: position 355,828,999 of record CM042692.1, on the reverse strand, counting down.
TGGTACAACCACAATATATAGAGCAAACTCCCCCATAATCTATGCATGTGTGATGAACTTGAATTTCATTGCATATATTGCCAACCATTATCGCTGGAAGAGTTTCCTCTATATATTAAAAATGCAAGCAACAACAAGATGCAAGAGCATGCAAGGATAATGCTTAAGAACCTACTCAAAGCATAAACCAACTTCCCTTAAACCCTCTAAAACTTCTCCCCCATTGGCATCGATTGCCAAAATGGGTAAAAAGTTCAAGATGGCCAATATAGTGAGACTCCCTCCATAGGTGTGCAAATGCACATATCCGATGATGAATCCTGGGGAGAAAGTAAGACTATATAGAGGACCCAAAGATTGCAAAAAAATAAAAAAAAAGAAGCTTCAACAAATGAAGTGAGCAACCAAAAAGATCCAAAATATCAATTGACAACAATAATTGATACCAAAAGAAAGACACATGATATTATGATACGAACACAAGAGTGTTTAGATGAAATAGGGAAGCTCCCCAATCTTTGTGCACAATATAGAATCATCATTTGAATACATCATGCACAGATATGGAATCCTCACTCCCCCATAGACATTTAAACCTCAAACAAAGAGAAAGACAAATGAGCATTCTTAAGTGAGTTAGAGAAGCTCCCCAATGATTACACACCAATTATAATAATTATATTTGGAAACAAAGTGCACAATCATGGAATCCTCACTCCTCCAAACTCATTTAACAATACAAGGCAAGAAAGATAAAATTATGAGTGCCCGGAGATGCAAACAAACGGAACAAGCACTCATAGGAAAATAAATTTGGAAGCCACCAAAGAATCAAAAATAAATAAAGGGTGGTCTCCAAGGAAAACAAAAACAACCAAAGATTTATCTTCTCTTGTGTGTATAAGTTTCTAGGTGGAGAATATCACAAAGACATATGCCAACAAATAAACATGCACACACAAAATAGATACACAAGAAAGCACATGAACAACAAAATGAAGTCATATAATATACCAATAGGATTTTTGCTTGAAAGGATGGCCAAAGGCTCAAATATATCTTATTGTACATCAATGAGCTTCAAACACCGACACACTACATACATTACAACTATTACCAAGGGAAAAAGGGAATAGTTGGATTATATGGGGAAAGGCAACAAATATCACAAATAGAAATCAACTATGCAAAATACTCACTATTGAACATGTGAGTGAATGAAGAAAATATATGCAATAAAATTGCTAGATTGACATATTTGGGATTGGTGAATCATCAGCATGATTTTGTATAGCCCACTTATATGCACTCATCTCACCATACTCACATTTGCAATAGAGGAGCATTTGCACAAAACAAAATAAGAACCACAAAATTTGTACAAACACAAATTCATGCCAACAAGCAACCCACAAAAGGTTGGAAACAAGAAATGTATGCATGAGAGAGATACTTGTTACCGAGATATAATTGGTAGGATGTAGAGGATAATAATTTGTTGATCATCCTAGCTTGCCTCCAATTGACATGTAGGCGCCACTTCTTCCTAATGGATGAGACAAGAATCCAATATATCTCCAATGTACCTAAAACACAATTAAGTACGCTATGTTCCCAAACAAATTGGGTTCAAAGTAGTTAGTGCAACTACAATATATAGGAGACCCTCCACAAAAATATGTGCATATTGATATGAAATTGAATTTCATGCACATCTTAGCCGATAGGATTTGGTGGAGAATCCCCTATATATTGGATCAAGAAAGCATGCATGACATAATATAAACATGTAGTAAATATGCATGCACAAGACTCTCAAGCACTAAAAAAATGAGATACAATTTGAACTAAAACACCAAGTAAACCAAGAAGTAGCACACAAGAGTGTGACATGACAAAAGGTGTCCAAATTGTATCAAAGAGCCAAATCAACACATGAAAGGACACAAATTCAACAAATGAACAAGGAAAAAGCCAAAGAGCGAAAGATGCACAAAACACACAATGCTCAAGGGTTTATCTCATTCTAAAAGACCAAAACAAGTAACAAAGAATGAGACAAATCCAACTCCCAAATAGAGCAAGGTTCCAACACATAAACCAAACTTTCTACACTTCTCATGATGGCACAAAGTACCAAAAGAAAAGATCAAGCATCCAAGAACAAGAAACACTATATGGATCAAATTAAGAAGCATAAACATGAGTATTCTAAATAATATAGGAGAGCTCCCCCATGAGTGGTGCATTACTTAGAATTTTGCTATTGAATGCAAAATGCACACAAGTGAGATCATCACCACTACCTACATTAAATAAAACACAAGATAATACCAATAAACTAAAAGGATCCACAAGAGGCAAGGAAAACATGGGAGTCAAATGAAAACATTTTCTTGGCCAAAGATAAAAAAAGCAAAGGCCAAAATTAATATGATCAAAAAATTCTACCTTATATGGAGTACCACTTTTCCAATGGCAAGAATTATGGGGAAATATTTCTCAAGGTAGTTTGCAAGGATATCATGATCATATTCACAACAATAAGCATATGACAAAATATAAAAAATAAGCATGATGCTTAGATAGAGATTTCTTGATAGCTCCAAAAAGTCACACAATCATTAAAGATTAAAATAACTTGAAGCAAATGGTTTCCATGGAGGATATGGAGGTACAAATATGAGGAAACACATATCAAGAAAAAACTCTCACAAACAAGATCCAAAAGATGATCAATAAAAGCAATCCAAAGGAATTGGAACCTGTTTGAGCTAAATGTGCCACTTAGGAGCTAGATAAATGTCGATATCAATTCTAAGTGACACTACCTCAAATGTCCACATTTTCTAGGTTTGTAATATGCACAAAGCATATGATCCCCCATAATGTGATAAATCAAGAAAACTCAACAAGAGGTAAACACATCCAAATAGAGATGATTAATGGACATTATGGAACTTGAATTTATCATGAGAAAGATATACCACATAGAGACTAGATAAAATTGTAATATGCATACTAAGTGGTATTCCTCATGTACACACATTTTAGGATTGTGGAATGCCCAAGCATCACACTCCCCCAAAATGGGACAGTCCATTAATCTCTCGCAAGAGCCCAAAAAGATACCAAATGAATTAAACAAAGGCTCCAAACCAAGAACACAAATACATGATGTGCCAACCAACATACACAAATATACTTGATAACCCAATATAAGTACGAGGGAAGCACAACATATACATACACATGCAAGGTACAAAACCACACATGCACAAGGGAGCAAGTAACTTTCAATGTAAGTGAGTTAAGCACATGTTACCGCAAGGAGGAACATTGGATATAAGATAGAGGAAAGATAATCCAATTGGCTTGACTTGACAAAAATATATGATGAAGATCCCTCAATTCTTCATAAAGTAGCCAAGCCTCCAATGCCCTCCAACAACACCTATTGATCAAGTTTTAGCTTGTTGGTCCCCAACCAAGTTGGGTCCTGATACAATGCAAATGTATCTATAATTTTTGATGTTCCATGCTTAGTTTTATCCACTTTCTTGTGTTTTGTTCCAACTTTGGAGTACTTTTCATATGATTTCTTGGACTAACCTATTAACAAGAGCCACAGTGCCAGCTGCCTATTTTCTGCTGTTTTTGGTTCCAGGAAAGTCAGAAAATGAATATTCTCGGAATTGGACGAGACAAAAGCCAAAGTGCCTATTTTTCCGAAAGGGATCAAGTGCCAGAATACGAGACGGAGAAGGGCCTGGGGGCCACCACACCACCTGGCCGCGCGGCCAGGCCTGGCCCGCGCCAGGGGGTGGTGTGGCTGCTCCCGGCATCCCCTCGGCCTCTCCTTCCGCCTATATATTGCCCTCGAGACGAAAACCCTAGGTACCCGATCAAAAATCCATGAAAGAGTCTATAGCCGCCATCATCTCCATCCCTAGATCGGGAGGGATCTGAAGCTCTTCCCGGCACCCTGCCGGAGAGGGGAATTCACCCTGGAGGCCTTCTTCATCAGCATGCAAGCCTCCGGTGTGATGCGTGAGTAGTTCATCCTTGGACTATGGATCCATGTAGTAGCTAGATGGCTGGTTCTCCTCCTTTGTGCTTTCATGTTTAGATCTTGTGAGCTCCGTTCATGATCAAGATCATCTATTTGTAATTCATACATGTTGTGTTTGCGGGGATTCGATGGATATTGAGATGCTATTTCAGATTGATTATTGATTCTATCATGTCTTTGTTATTTGTGATCTTGCATGCTTTCCGTTGTTAATAGCTATCTTGGCCAAGTAGATGCTAGCAACTCCAAGAGTTAGTATTTATGCTCGATAGTGGGTTCATGTCTCTAGTAATCTAGGGAAGTGACAGAAATCTCTAAGGTACCAGATGTGCTATTGCTACTAGGGAGAAAACAACAATCATTTTTTCATAGAACAATCGTATTGTTTACTTTACACACAGTTCGTAAAGCAATAATCTGTTGCTTGCAACTTAATACTGGAGGGGGTTTGGATGATAACCTGAAGGTGGATTATTAGTCATAGATGCAGTTGGATGGCGGTCTATGTATTATGTTGTAATGCCCAATCAAGTCTCAAAGGAGTCAAGATGATTAGTATATGCATGTATTGCTTTCTCGGTGTTTAACAATTGCCCCGCTGTAATTTGTTCACCCAACATATTATCTATCTAAGGAGAGCCACCTCTAGTGAACTATGGATCCCGGTCCTTTCTCTTTACATACAATCTACAATCTTTTACTGATTTGTGTTTACTTTCTGCAAACTTTTACTTCTTTCCATTCGATACGTTTAATCCTTTGTTTTCCGCAAAACACGGTGAGATTGACAACCTCATCGCAAGTTGGGGACAAAGTTCTGTGGTTGTGTTGTGCAGGTCTCCACGTTGCTACTAGCACCGGTAGTGCGCCCTGCCAAAGCTCAGCTAGTAACACCTTTGGGGTGTTTCCTTGCTCCTACTGGTTCGATTAAAACTTGGTTTTATAACTGAGGGAAAACTTGCTGCTGTGCTCATCATACCTTCCTCTTGCGGTTCCCAATGATCTCTACGTTGAACGACGAGCACATCAAGATCTTTTCTGGCGCCGTTGTCGGGGAATGAAGAAGAAGAAACTCCCACGTCAACTACACGCCATTAAAGATTTTCTGGCGCCGTTGCCGGGGAGTCAAGGACATCTTCACAAGGGGAGTCCCTCATAACCAATCTCTTTACTTTGTTATTTTTGATTTGCTTAGTTTCTTTTTGTTTTGTTTGCTTGTTTTCTTATCAAAAGCACACAAAAATTAGTTTTACTTGTTTGCTTTCTTATTTCAAAAACACAAAAAAAATTAAGTCTCCTTTAGTAGTCACCTCTCCCCTAGCTCACCATGTTGATCCCTACATTCACCTTGAAAGACCTTTCAATTGGTAGTGGTTCTATAATTGGGAAACACAATATTGAAGAATTCTTCAATCATGTTAGTAAGCATGAAGATACTGAGGATAGACCCCTTGTAGAACTTGCCCCAAACTATGAGATTGCTGCATCTTCTTTAATTCACATGTTAGAAGCTAGGTTTGTTAACCTCAACCCCTTAATGCAAGTAATGTTTCTTAAGCTTAAAGAAATTGAGGACCCTGAAAAGAGGGATTTCATTCTAGAAACTTTGTTTAAGGAGTTCTATGATGTTGCCAAGGAAGCTAGAAAAGTCTTTGAACGTTTCAATATGCTAGGCTCATGTGTAGATGTTGTTGGTACATGAGAAAAGATGAACAAAACCGAACCTAATGGGGAGGAACCTAAGATACCAATACCCTTTAAATTAGTAGCAATACATGATGCCATAGAAAAGAATCTTGATTGGATTGTTCCTGCAAACCCTTTTGATGAGAATAGTGAACCTAAGAGCATTGAGAGAGGATCCTCTAGAACTTATTTGGATGATATACCTTGCCTTGTTGAAAATATTTCTGGTATTGATCTTAATGCTTCTTCATTTGAGAACACTTGATTCTTTCTTTGCTTCTTATGCCGGCGCATGGGGGGTGACCCCTCACCTCCCCCATTCATGTGATGGTAACTCCTCCACATTAAAATGCCTCTTCACATTCCCTTTTAAAGTCTCCACTTTAAATGCATTAAGTTTCTCCAAATTTAATGCTCTCTCATTTAATAAAACTCTTTTATTAAATTTATTCAGAATTTTGTTAATTACTTTAATTAACAAACATTCACATATAGCCCCTTGCAATATTTCAATATCACATGTAGAACCACCTTCTGCAATTTCACCCGAAACAATTTCCGGTTTCTATTGAAATAATTCCTGCGCTTTGCAATTCTTTCATCTGAAACATATGTGCTCCAAAATGGTGTCCGGTAACTCTTAAGTGTGCCACCCTACGGTTCGCGAATAATGCAGACATGATCGAGACCCTTCTCCGATCAATAATCAGCGTGAGGACCTGGAGATCCGTACTGACTCCTACACATTCAACGATGACTCCTATGATCGTGAGAACCTTTAACGCTTGTAACTAAATCCCTTTGTCTCTCGATATATTACATGTCCGAGATTCGATCATCGGTATCTCCATACCTAGTTTGATCTTGTTACCGACATGCACTCTTTTCTCGTTCCCGTGATATAACATTCTAGTGATCACATCACTTGCTTGCAAGCTATCCTAATGTGATATCACCGAGAGGGCCCAGAGTATATCTATCCGTCATCTGGATTGACAAATTCCACTCTTGATCCATGAGCCTCAACATAACACCTTCGTAGCACTGGACCCATCTTTATAGTTACGGCGTGACGTTTGATGTTATGAAGATACTCTTCCGGTGTTAGCAATTAACATGATCTCATGGTCTAAGGATAAAGATTACTTCGTATGATGTTATAGCAATATAAACACAATGACTTGATCGTAATGCTATACTTCGGATGAATGTTCATCACATCATTACACCAATGGTGTGACCTTGTTATTAACAACATCCAATGTCCATGATCAGGAAACCTTGATCATCCTGTTAATCAACAAGCTAGTCTATAAGAGAGGCATGACTAGGAACCCTTTTTGTTTATTAAACACACATGTATTGATGTTTCCTATCAATACAATTATCGCATACAAAATAAACATCTATCATATACAAGGAATACATAATAACAACTTTATTATTGCCTCTCAGGGCATATTTCCTTCAGTCTCCCGCTTGCACTAGAGACAATAAACTAGTTCACATAGTGATAAATCTAGCACCCATGGAGTTCTGGTGTTGATCATATTTTGCCCTAGGGAGTACTTTAGTCAACGGATCTGCTACATTCAGGTCCGTGTGCACTTTACAAATCTTTATATCTCCATCCTTGACATGCTCGCGAATGGAGTGAAACCGGCGCTTAATATGCTTGGAATTCTTGTGAGACCTTGGTTCCTTTGCTATTATGGCTCCATTGTTGTCACAATAGATCACCATCGGGTCCAACGACCGGGAACCACACCCGCCCGTTATGAACTCCTTCATCCAAACCGCTTCCTGCGCTGCTTTTGAAGCAGCAACATATTCCGCCTCCGTTGTTGATCCAGCCACCACAGGTTGTTTGGAGCTCCTCCAACTAACTGCTGCTCCGTTCAAGAGAAATACGTATCCGGATTGAGACTTAGAGTCATCCGGATCAGTGTCAAAGCTAGCATCGACATAACACTTAGCGACTAGCTCTTCTTCACCTCCGTATATAAGAAACATACCCTTAGTTCTTCTCAAGTACTTAAGGATATTCTTGACCGCTATCCAGTGTTCCGAACCTGGATCAGATTGGTACCTACTAGTCAATCTAATAGCATGTGCCACATCCGGTCTTGTACATAGCATGGCATACATTATAGAGCCTATGGCTGAGGCATAGGGGATCTTATCCATTATCTCTCTTTCTTCCGCCGTAGCCGGACTTTGAGTCTTACTCAATGTCTTGCCTTGCAACATAGGTAAGAACCCCTTCTTACTTCCGTCCATATTAAACTTCTTTAATATCTTATCAAGGTATGTACTCTACGATAGCCCAATTAGGGGTCTTGATCTATCTCTATAGATTTTAATGCCTAATATATATGAAGCTTCACCAAGGTCCTTCATCGAAAATTTGCTGTTTAGATAACTTTTAACACTGTTTAAAGGATCTAAATCATTTCCAATCAATAATATGTCATCCACATATAATATCAGAAATGCCACATTGCTCCCACTCACTTTCTTGTAAATACAAGCCTCTCCATAAGTTTGGACAAATCCAAACTCTTTGATCACCTCATCAAAGCGGAGATTCCAACTTCGTGATGCTTGCTTCAGTCCATAGATGGATCGCTGAAGTTTTCACACCTTATTAGCATCCTTAGGATCGACAAAACCCTTAGGTTGTATCATATACAACTCTTCTTCAATATTACCATTGAGGAACGCAGTTTTGACATCCATCTGCCATATTTCATAATCGAAATATGCAGCAATTGCTAACATAATCCTAACCGACTTAAGCATCGCTACGGGAGAGAATGTCTCATCGTAGTCAACTTGTTGAATTTGTCGAAACCCCTTTGCGACAAGTCGAGCCTTATAGATGGTCACATTACCATCAGCATCAGTTTTCCTTTTGAAAATCCATTTATTCTCAACGGCCTTTCGGTCGTGAGGTAAGTCCACCAAGTTCCAAACTTGGTTCTCGTACATGGATTCCATCTCGGATTTCATGGCTTCTAGCCATTTTTTGGAATCCGGGCTCATCATCGCTTCTTCATACGTCGCAGGGTCATCCATTTCATCAACCATGAAATTCACAACAGGATTGCCGTACAGTTCAGGAGCTGCACGTGTCCTGCTTGACCTGCGAGGTTCGGTAGTGTCCTCTTTCAGAGTTTCATGATCAATATCATTAGCTCTCTCTTCATTAGATGAAGTCAACTCCGAAACAACTTCTGGAGCTGCGCTACTCGCCATTTCATGAAGAGAAGGTTCAATAACCTCTTCGAGTTCTACCTTCCGACTACTCACACCTTTCGCGAGAAACTCCTTCTCAAGAAAGGATCCATTCTTGGCAACAAAGACCTTGCCCTCGGATCTGTGATAGAAGGTATACCCAATCGTTTCCTTAGGGTATCCTATGAAGACGCATTTTTCCGCTTTGGGTTCGAGTTTATCCAGTTGAAGTTTCTTCACATAAATATCGCATCCCCAAACCTTAAGAAATGATAGCTTAGGTTTGTTTCCAAACCATAATTCATACGGTGTCGTTTCAACGGATTTAGATGGTGCCCGATTTAAAGTGAATGCAGCTGTTTCCAGTGCATAACCCCAAAATGAGAGTGGCAAGTCAGCCAGAGACATCATAGATCGAACCATATCCAATAAAGTACGATTACGACGTTCTGACACACCATTACGTTGTAGTGTTCCGGCAGGCGTGAGTTGTGAAACTATTCCACGGTCTTTCATATGTGTGCTAAACTCGTAACTAAGATACTCTCCTCCACGGTCGGACCACAGAAATTTGATCTTTCTGTTACGATGATTTTCCACTTCATTCTGAAATTCTTTGAACTTTTCAAAAGTTTCAGACTTGTGTTTCATCAAATAGATATACCCATATCTACTCAAATCATCCGTGAAAGTAATAAAATAACGATATCCACCTCGCGCCGACACACTCATTGGTCCACACACATCAGTATGTATGATTTCCAATAGATCTGTCGCCCGTTCCATTGAACCGGAAAACGGCGTTCTAGTCATCTTGCCCATAAGGCATGGCTCACATGTATCAAATGATTCAAAATCAAGTGATTCCAAAAGTCCATCAGAATGGAGTTTCTTCATGCGTTTAACGCCAATATGACCTAGACGGCAGTGCCACATATATGTAGATATATCATTATCAAGTTTAATCCTTTTAGCATCAACATTATGAATATGCGTAATACTACTATCGAGATCCAACAGAAACAAACCATTCAACATAGGTGCATGACCATAAAAGATATTATTCATATAAATCAAACAACCATTGTTTTCAGACTTAAATGAATAACCACTTTGCATCAAACACGATCCGGATACAATGTTCATGCTCAGTGCAGGCACCAAATAACAATTATTTAGGTTTATAACTAATCCCGATGGCATATGGAGAGGCAGCGTTCCGACGGCGATCACATCAACTCTTGATCCATTTCTGACCCGCATCGAGACCTCATCCCTTGCTAGTTGTCGCTTGTTCCGCAGCCCCTGAACTGAGTTACATATATTAGCAACCGATCCCGTATCAAATACCCAGGTGCTACTGCGAGTACTAGTCAAGTACACATCAATAACATGTATATCACATATACCTTTGTTTGCCTTGCCGGACTTCTTGTCCACCAAATACTTGGGGCGATTGCTTCCAATGGCTCCCCTTGCAATAGTAGCACTCGGTGTCGGACTTAGGGCCAGCTCGGGTTTCTTTTAGGCGTGAAGCAGACTTGCCACCCTTCTTTCCCTTGTGCTTGCCTTTCTTGTCCTTCTTGAAACCGGTGGTCCTATTGATCATCAACACTTGATGTTCTTTCCTAATCTCCACTTGCGGTCTTAAGCATTGATGTAAGCTCGAAGAGACTTCTTCATGCCCTGCATATTATAGTTCATCACGAAGCTCTTGTAGCTAGGTGGCGTAGATTGGAGAACACGATGTATGCCTAAGTCAATGGGAATCGTTATTCCCAAGGACACAAGCTTATCGGCGTCGGACATTTTGAGTAATGCTCACTAACGGAGCTGTTTTCCTCCATCATGCAGCTAAAGAACTTTTCTGTAGCATTATAACTCTCTACGGCAGCATGGGTATCGAAAATCATTTTGAACTCTCCCATGGTATCAAAGGCATTGCCATTTTCGAAACGCTTTCGAAGTTCTGGCTCTAGCCCATATAGTATGCCGCAATGAACTAAGTTGTGGTCCTCCTGACGAGTTATATAGACGTTCTTTTCCTCGTCAGGGGCATCAGGAGCTGGTGGGGGGCCTAGCGGCGCCTCTAGCACGTATTGCTTTTGTGCAGCAGTGAGGAGAATCCTCAAATTCATAGCCTAGTTGGTGAAGTTGCTACCATTCGTAGCAAGTTTCTCTTTCTCCATGAACACATTGAATCTAAAAGCAGGTGGTGCCATCTACAACAGAATTTGTAAAGTATATTTAGACTAAGTTTATGATAGATTGAGTTCGACTAATCCAAATTACTAATGAACTCGCACTCAAAAACGACATCCCTCGTGTCCTTTTGGTGATTACATGAACCAAATCCACTACACCAAGTCCGATCATCATGTGAGTCGGTGTAGCTTCAAAGGCGAGCATCTATATGGGCATCATATCAACTATATGACTCATGCTTAACCTTTCGGTCCGTGTTCCGAGGCCATGTCTGTACATGCTAGGCTCGTCAAGTAAGAACCTTAGTATTTGCGTGTGTAAAACTGTCTTACACCCGTTGTATGAAAGCATAGAGTTGAAAACACCCGATCATCACGTGATGCCTCAAAACACGATCCACAAAATGGTGCATACTTAAGGAAGAACACATTTTATCTTGATATCTAAATGAGGTATCATCTTATAATGCTACCAAACGCGCCAAACTAGCAGTATAAGATGCTAACATCTAATGTGTGAAGTGAGGTGATATGGTCCATGCATTTGATCTCTATCATTTGCATCGTGGTATGATCTCTATCATTCCTTTGTGTGTAAGGCCAAGGTCTATGGAACTTACATGTTAAGTGAGTTGTAAGAGTATCTATTATACATCTACTTACAACAATACCATATCAAAACACTAGCCCAACAACGATCTAAACTAGACGCCTCTAATTTATCAATTGCAAGTTTTACGTGGCTTAGGGCTTTCAGAGATAGAACCTGTCTAACCTACCAACATGAACCACAAGGAGGATAACCAAGTTATTAGCAACTCGTTGTAAATCAGATATTGACTATAGTAGGAGAGACAGATACCCGCCAACCACATATGCAAAACAAGTTGCATGTCAGTCGTGGAACCGGTCTCATGTACGATGACATGTAAGGTTGGTCCGGGCCGCTTCATCCCACTATGCCACCAATATCCAAAGTACATAGAAGATGCAATAACATGATCATCATCGCCCACATATAAACATATGTGTACTACCCGTGCAAAGCACCTACGCATAGATCAGGCTCGATACCCTTTGTTGGGTCCGCAACATAGAAAACAAAAATTTTCCTACGGTGTGAACTACACGCCAAGATCTATCTACTAGGTACAAAGCAAACGGGTGGACATACATCCATAGAGAACTTACCCTCGAAGACAACGAGCTTTGTTAACGAGTAGGAACTCATGGTTGATGTAGTCGTACACTTGTCGATCTCAAGATCGTGAGGAAGTCCAAGCGCGCATCCGCACTCAGCACACGCTTGCGTTCAAGCCACCGGACAACCTCCACCTCCTCGCTCCAGCGATCCAGCGGAAATAGCAACTCCTTCCAGACGAAATGCCACCAGGAACATGTATCTCGCTAATCCGAGACCATGGGGAATAATTCTAGAGGGGGAGAGAAATCCTTCACAAGGAGGTGTGTGTATGAAGGAGGGAATGGGTGGCCTTTTATAGGAGGAGGGGGTGCCCCCTCTCTCCATGGCCAGCGCATGGGGGTCACCTCCCCCATTCATGTGGTGGTAACTCCTCCACATTAAAATGCCTCTTCACATTCCCTTTTAAAGTCTCCACTTTAAATGCATTAAGTTTCTCCAAATTTAATGCTCTCTCATTTAATAAAACTCTTTTATTAAATTTATTCAGAATTTTGTTAATTACTTTAATTAACAAACATTCACATATAGCCCCTTGCAATATTTCAATATCACATGCAGAACCACCTTCTGCAATTTCACCCGAAACAATTTCCGGTTTCTATTGAAATAATTCCTGCGCTTTGCGATTCTTTCGTCTGAAACATATGTGCTCCAAAATGGTGTCCAGTAACTCTTAAGTGTGCCACCCTACGGTTCGCGAATAATGCAGACATGACCGAGACCCTTCTCCGATCAATAATCAGCGCGGACACGGAGATCCGTGATCGACTCCTACACATTCAACGATGACTCCTGTGATCGTGAGAACCTTTAACGCTTGTAACTAAATCCCTTTGTCTCTCGATATATTACATGTCCGAGATTCAATCATCGGTATCTCCATACCTAGTTTGATCTCGTTACCGACATGCACTCTTTTCTCGTTCCCGTGATATAACATTCTAGTGATCACATCACTTGCTTGCAAGCTATCCTAATGTGATATCACCGAGAGGGCCCAGAGTATATCTATCCGTCATCTGGATTGACAAATTCCACTCTTGATCCATGAGCCTCAACATAACACCTTCGTAGCACTGAACCCATCTTTATAGTTACGGTGTGACGTTTGATGTTATCAAGATACTCTTCCGGTGTTAGCAATTAACATGATCTCATGGTCTAAGGATAAAGATTACTTCGTATGATGTTATAGCAATATAAACACAATGACTTGATCGTAATGCTATACTTCGGATGAATGTTCATCACATCATTCCACCAATGGTGTGACCTTGTTATTAACAACATCCAATGTCCATGATCAGGAAACCTTGATCATCCTGTTAATCAACAAGCTAGTCTATAAGAGAGGCATGACTAGGAACCCTTTTTGTTTATTAAACACACATGTATTGATGTTTCCTATCAATACAATTATAGCATGCAAAATAAACATCTATCATATACAAGGAATACATAATAACAACTTTATTATTACCTCTCAGGACATATTTCCTTCACTTTCATACATTGGTTTGCAAATAGTTTGGTTTGGTTTGGAAAAGAGTAGGAAAGTTCATACTTATGTGGTAAAAAGAGCTTGTTTTTGACTGTGGCCTGTGCTTTGTCATGCCATGCTTGATAGCGTTTTGGCTTTATGCTTAGTATTCTTTGCTGTAGCATGACTTGTTATAAACAACTGAGATTGCTTAACGTGCCTTGGATGAATCATGCGTTGTTCTAGCATATTAAAGCATAGTATAGTGGTATTCTCCTTTGATGCTTTATTTGGGTTGACTTGGCGCATGCTCACACCATGTTATGACTGTCACAAGTTACCATAGCCTTTATGATCCTTTAGTTTTCAACTTGTAGTATCACTTTATGCTTTGATCAATGATGTTTTGTCGCTTTGCATGATTATGGCCATTATTGCTCTCTTAGTTTGTCGCTCCTAGTCTTTTGCTAGCCTCCACAACCAAGTATGAGTTCCACTCATGCATCCAACTCCCTAAACCAAGTTATTCCAAAGAGGCCACCATACCTACCTACTAGCTTATGCTATTCCAAGTATATTCATGCTTTTGTTTACCTTCCAAATTAAACTTGTTATGAGAAAACTAGTGATTAAGTCTCTCACGAACTTGATGGCACACTTTACTTTTTGCCTCTAATAAACTTGAACCATTGGGTCCTTCTTTATTGCGTATATGCTTGCACTTTATAAGTTGAAATTAGCAGAACCATGTTTCATGGGGAACGCTTTCAACATTGCACTTATACTTTGTACCCCGTTGATATCATGTTCTTTTGCTTACGGATCCGTGATTGTGAAATAAAAGTGGAACTTCTAAGATCATGGAGTTTGTATGTGTGTTAGAGAAACGCCTGGGCCGCTAGCCTAAGCCATGCCTAATCATGGTGGAAACTTGCAGCATCACCATAATGAGCACTCTATGAAGCATCCTCAATAAAAACCTATGCAAATAGCAAATAAAAAGATCACTGAGATGCTCATTGTCTGCTTGCCTTGCTATTTTGATTATGGGAAAGCTCCCGTATCATGTGCAAGGGGTACCCCATTGGTGGTTCTTAATGATACACATATACTTACAATGTCAAGAGCTTACTCGTGACTGAAGTTGAGTAGCATGAGGATCGGTCTTCGTATGTAAGGGGCATGAGATTTCGGTTTATAACTTGTCAAGCATATCCTCTTAGTTGTGTCACTTTAACCTTAATCGCCTTCAAGATGCTTATGATAGGGGCAATGAGAGCTGAAAGCTATAAGTACCATAATTTTTGGAAGCTCTTTATGAGACTTGAATCCCTACTTCCTTTTATAAAGGCCTTTCTTCCACTTATATATTGAGTCTCCACCTTCTACCTTTATGCACTTACTTTGAGAGGATAGTGGCCATTCTTAGTTCTATGTGCATTGTCCCAAGACTAGTTGATTGATGCATAACTTGATATTGCTTGTTTTAAACTTTTCTATCTAGTCACTCTTATGAACTTTGAAGGTGTCCTATGCATTTATATTTGCTACTCTATGAGGGACAAGCTAAATACTTTTATGCTATGTTTTCTTTATGTGAAACAAACAAACGTCTTGCAAAGCATTGTTATTCATGAATCTTTTGTTTGTGCCTTTTCATGTTGCATCATAGTTTCTTTGCTTATTGCTAGAACTTTGTCTTTCATGTTATGATTGAAGTACTATGATCCCAGCTTTGAATTGTTTTGCAAATACTTTGATCAAGTCTTTGATGGTGCATGTCACCTCAAAAATTATTCTTTCTTTTTATCACTTACCTACTTGAGGACGAGCAGGAGTTAAGCTTGGGGATGTTGATACATTGCAAATGTATCGATAATTTTTGATGTTCCATGCTTGTTTTTATCCACTTTCTTGTGTTTTGTTCCAACTTTGGAGTACTTTTCATATGATTTCTTGGACTAACCTATTAACAAGAGCCACAGTGCCAGCTGCCTATTTTCTGCTGTTTTTGGTTCCAGGAAAGTCAGAAAATGAATATTCTCGGAATTGGACGGGACAAAAGCCAAAGTGCGTATTTTTCCGGAAGGGATCAGTGCCAGAATACGAGACAGAGAAGGGCCCGGGGGCCACCACACTACCTGGCCACGCGGCCAGGCCTGGCCTGCGCCAGGGGGTGGTGTGGCCGCTCCCGGCAACCCCTCGGCCTCTCCTTCCGCCTATATATTGCCCTCGGGACGAAAACCCTAGGTACCCGATCAAAAATCCACGAAAGAGTCTGTAACCGCCGTCATCTCTATCCCTAGATCGGGAGGGATCTGAAGCTCTTCCCGGCACCCTGCCGGAGAGGGGAATTCACCCTGGAGGCCTTCTTCATCACCATGCAAGCCTCCGGTGTGATGCGTGAGTAGTTCATCCTTGGACTACGGATCCATGTAGTAGCTAGATGGCTGGTTCTCCTCCTTTGTGCTTTCATGTTTAGATCTTGTGAGCTCCGTTCATGATCAAGATCATCTATTTGTAATTCATACATGTTGTGTTTGCAGGGATCCGATGGATATTGAGATGCTATTTCAGATTGATTATTTATTCTATCATGTCTTTGTTATTTGTGATCTTGCATGCTTTCCGTTGTCAGTAGCTATCTTGGCCAAGTAGTTGCTAGCAACTCCAAGAGTTAGTATTTATGCTCGATAGTGGGTTCATGCCTCTGGTAATCTGGGGAAGTGACAGAAATCTCTAAGGTACTAGATGTGTTGTTGCTACTAGGGAACAAACAACAATCCTTTGTTCATAGAACAATCGTATTGTTTACTTTACACACAGTTCGTAAAGCAATAATCTGTTGCTTGCAACTTAATACTGGAGGGGGTTCGGATGATAACCTGAAGGTGGATTATTAGTCATAGATGCAGTTGGATGGCGGTCTATGTATTATGTTGTAATGCCCAATCAAGTCTCAAAGGAGTCAAGATGATTAGTATATGCATGTATTGCTTCTCGGTGTTTATCAATTGCCCCGCTGTGATTTCTTCACCCAGCATGTTATCTACCTAAGGAGAGCCACCTCTAGTGAACTATGGATCCCGGTCCTTTCTCTTTACATACAATCTACAATCTTTTACTGCTTTGTGTTTACTTTCTGCAAACTTTTACTTCTTTCCATTCGATACATTTAATCCTTTGTTTTCCGCAAAACACGGTGAGATTGAAAACCTCATCGCAAGTTCGGGACAAAGTTCTGTGGTTGCGTTGTGCAGGTCTCCACGTTGCTACTAGCACCGGTAGTGCGCCCTGCCAAAGCTCAGCTAGTAACACCTTTGGGGTGTTTCCTTGCTCCTAATGGTTCGATTAAACCTTGGTTTCATAACTGAGGGAAAACTTGTTGCTGTGCTCATCATACCTTCCTCTTGGGGTTCCCAACGAGCTCTACGTCGAACGACGAGCACATCAGGTCCTAAGAAGTTAGTCACAATAGGCTTGGCTACCCAAATGGTTCTTTCCTTGACACCATGTTGGTCACCAACAAATTTGGCAAACACATTGCCCACCTCATCCTTATGAAGAGAATATGCATCATCAATCAAGATAGGCTTGGATGAGGAGTTACCCATGGTACATGAGGAAGAAAGGTGCCCCTTCTCGCGACATATGTAGCAAGTTATTCTCTTGCTATCTTTCTTCTTGGAAGATGCCACCCCTTGAGGAAGAGCTTGAGTCTTGGGAAGAGGCTCGCTTCTAGATTGAGGTGGAGCTTGATGCTGCTTCCCTTGTTGCTTCTTCTTCAATGGGAAACATCTCACATGATGTCCTTCTTCCTTGCACTTGAAGCACACAATGTTGGCTGGATTCTTCACTTGACCTTGGCCATTCTTTTTGTTGCCCTCGTGCTTCAACAAGTTGGTGGGCTTGTTCTTGATGTTGGAGTTATATCCAAGCCCACTCTTGTCATTTGGGGATCTTCGCACACCCAAGACTTTCTTGAGTGTGGTCTTCCCTTCATGACACATCTTCAAGTCATTCTTCAAAGAATTGACTTGAGCCTTGAGCTTCTTGTTTTCCTCTACATGGTTAGTATCAACAACAATACTAGAGGAAGTAGATGCTACGTTGTTAGAGCAACAAGGCAAGGGATGCAATTCATCACAAGATATAGCAATAGCATGAGTGGATGAATTACAAGGACTAGCACATGGAAATATGATACTAGGAGTAGATGTAGTGCTAATGTACACATGAGGCATACTGGATGTTACCTTTGACAAAATAGTCGCATGAGCCAACTTTAGACTACCATGGGAAACTAGAAGGTCCTCATGCGAGCTTGAGAGCTTAGCATGACTCTCTTCCAATTTCCCATAGTTGCTAGTTAGCAAAGCAAGTTGAGCATGTAGCTCAACATTCTCCTTCACAAAAGATGCTTCAAAAGAGATAGAGTTAGTAGCACAAGCATCATGATTAATTGCTAGAGGTGAGGGCAACTTGGAAAACTCTTTTGAGTATGAAGCTTTAAGTTGCTCATGCGACTCGGTGAGTTTGATGAGCTCCCCCTTGATGACCCTAGAGTCATTGTTGAGGTGCTCAAAATCCTCAAGGAGTTTAGCATAGGCAACTTCAAGCTCATCATTTTTAATTTGGAGGTCACTTGCCACCTCAAGATCTCTATCATGAGATTTCTTTACTCTAGAAAGATCTAGAGCAAAGGTCTCCTCAAGAGATTCCTTGGTGGTTTGTTCCTCTTCAAGAGCTTCATTTAAGTTTGCAATGTCATTAGCATACTCACGCTCAAGACTACTCATTTTTTCAATTGTGTCCTCGTGCTCATAAATTAGTTGCTTACTTTCAATGGCAAAGTTCAAGATTTCAATGAAAGTAGAGCAAGCATTTTTATCATTGTGAAGAGCACGAAGGACTAGCTCCCCCTTCTCTTTTAAAGAAGCAACATCATCATCTCCTACATCCAAGTCAACATTCACATCATCATGAGGTGCATTGGGGGTCCAAAGGAGAAGTTACCTTTGATTCCTTAGCCATGAGGCATAAGTGAATGTTGGGAGAAGGTGATGATGGGGGAACACATGAAGCTCCAATAGCAACATTGCCTTGGCCCACACATTCTTCGATTTCCTCTACATGGTTAGCAACACAAGTACTAGAGGAAATAGAAGCACATTTATCATGGCAACAAGGCAAAGAAAGCATATCATCATGAGATATATTCAATACATTTCTACATGATATGTAAGGGCAATCAACACTAGGATGTAAATCACATATAGTCCTACAAGTGTTCATGCCCAAAGATACAACATTGCAATGAGATAGATATGGAGGATCATGAATGGCAATATCACTATCCACATTGCAAGTTCTATCACCACTCACCATATCATTACCTTGTGACAACTCACATGTTGGTATAGTGGAAGAAAATGAGAACTCATCACGGCCGGAGGTGGAGGGAACACAATCATCCTCATTAAGCTTGGACACATCATATTTTGCTTGAAGCTTGGTCCAAATATCATGAGCATTACGAAAAGGCATGATTGAGGAAAGAACTACAAAGCTTACAACATTAACAAGCACATTAGATGATTGAGCTTTGAGATAAGAGTTTGTCTCCTCCTCCAAAGATAGATTTTGGGGATCCTTAGGAGGAGACAACCCCATATCTAGAATTCGCACAATATTTGGGTCAATGACCCGGAAATGACTAAGCATGCGAATACGCCAAACATCATAATTTGTGCCATCAAAAGTAAATGTGTGAGAGTGCACTAAACCCCTAGGAGACATCCTTACTCTCGAGGCGGTGAATCCTAAGAAGCGAGAGACCTCGCTCTGATACCAATTGAAAGGGAAATGGACGTCGCCTAGAGGGGGGTGAATAGGCGTTTTAAAAATATTACGGTTTAGGCTCTAATAAATGCGGAATAAAACTTAACGTTTAATATATCAAGCCAAAACCTATATCTACTAGGTTCACTAAGTGCACCAACAACCTATGCTAAGCAAGACAAGCAACAAGGTGATAGCAAGATAATATACTTCAAGCACGATGGCTATCACAATGTAAATTGCATAATTAAAGGGCTCGGTTGAGAGATAACCGATGGACGAGGAGACGATGATTTGTTTCCCGAAGTTCACTTCCAAAGAAGCTACATATCCGTTGGAGAGGTGCGGGGGCGCAATGTACTTCGAACACCACAAGTGGCTGACCTCGAGGTGTGGTGGCTCGATGCTCACACAATGCCACACAAGGCCTCACCCAAGATGCGAAGGCACGCAACCTACCGACACCACAAAAGGCTCACCCTATTCTCCCGTGAGCTTGCCACAAAGGCCTACTCATGTTCCACTATGGGACACTTGAGGGCGGTCACCGAACCTGTACAAGGTTGGGGCAATATCCACAACTCAATTGGAGGCTCCCAACAACAATGCCACAAAGGCTACAAAGCCACAAAACGCAATAAGACCACAAGAGGTCAACAATCCAACCACACAACCGTCTAGGGTTCCAAGAACCCAAGAGAAACAAGCCCAAGGTCTTGAACTCGCCGAATCTCCGAGGAGAACTCAAACCTATGCACCAAATGCAAGAGGAAAGTCCTTCTCTCTCAAATTCCACCAAAGATACAAAAGCTATTGGGGGAATAAGAGAGGAAGGACACAAGAGAAGAACACAAAACTCTCCAAGATCTAGATCTCCTCTCTCAAATCCCTCAAAAAGATGCAAGAATCATGGGAGGGAGAAGGGAAGAGGGCAAGCTTTTGAAGGTCAACAATGGAGGAGAGAGTGAAAGAGCTAGCAAAAATGACCACCAAAGTTGGGGAAACTTTAGGGAAGAGGGGGGCCTTAAATAGGGCAAGAAAAATCTGCCCGTTTGGGCCAGATTCGTGCCCCACCGGAACTACCGGTGCCCCACCGGAACTACCGGTAAATAGAAACACAAGTTACTGAACAAAAACGAGATTTACCAGAACTTCGGGCGGAACTTGGGCCGGTACTACCGCTCAAGCAAAAACGTTGGACAACATTGCACGAAAACTTCAATAACTTTTGACTCCGGACTCCAATTTTGATGATCTTGGGCTCGTTTTGAAGAGAACAAAAAACTCTACAAGATTATGCAAATAAACATATAGCCCAAAAAGGGAGGATAAAAATAAAATGGAGAAAGGTAGAAACTCTCAGAAGCGATGAACCGGTAAAACCTCCAAAACCCAAAACACAAGAAGTTGAGCTTGGAAACTCTAATTGGGATGAAACCAATTTTGTTGGAAAGAAATAAAGAGTAGAATCCAACACAAGGTGAAATATTGGGTATCACAAAGGGAGAAAATATCATGAATATATATGTGAGATATCTCCCAAGGCGTGGAGCCGGAAAACCCGCAAGATCAAAAACGCAATAGGATATGCAAGGGAAATCTGTTTTTGATGAACTAGAGCTTGTTATGAAGATAACCACAAGATCTATATCTTCACATGGACAAGAAAAAACAACAACCAAGAAAGATAATGCTATATATGCAAAGGTTTGAGCTCTCTCCGAAAGATACGAACGAGTCACCCACTCGAGAGCCCCTCTTGATAGTACGGCTATCTATCCTAAACCCGGTCTCCCAACACTACAAGAGACCGGTAAAATAGAAACCCTATCAAGATTATACCTTTGCCTTGAGCATCCCACTTGAGCTTGATGTAGATGATCTTGTCACCTTCAAGATGGAACACCTTTCTTGATTGCTCTTGCTTGCTCTTGCTTGATGAAGACTTACAAATGGCTCCCCATACTCCATGGGGAAACCTCTTCTTTGACCTTATATTCATCACTCCATGAACACCGAGGAGGCAAACTCGAAGCATGAGATCTTCTAGAGATGACACATCTTGAGCTTGCACATCAATTCTTGATGATGATGCCTTGAAGAAAGCCATGAGGAACTCCATCTTCTTCTTCTTCAAGACATACTTAATCTTCTTCTTCTACTTGATTCCAATAGGCATAAAGACCTTGGACAATGCTTCTTATTTTTCATACTTGAAACCAACACATGGTCCAAGCGATGCCAATGGACAAACCTACAAGTGAGACTCAATTTGCACATTAGTCCATAGGGATTGTCATTAATTACCAAAACCACACATGGGGGCATACATGCCCTTTCAACAAGTTTATCAATAAACGAAACTGAGATCTAGATATTTGTAAGAAATTCTAGATCAAGAGTCCCCCAAGTGAATGGAGGGGAAATGAAGATCTTGATTGGTGTCAATGAAGATCAAGGCCTCCTCCTTCGATTCCCCAAAGATTGAAGCCTATGGGTGGTTGAAAGTGAAGATCTTGCGAGGATTGATATGAACAACACTACACTTTTTCGTAGGATCCTAGAGGAACTGGAATGGGGATCAGATGGGATATAAATACCCCTGGCAAAAACCAGCCGTTGGAAGAAACTTGGGCTGGATAATCCGGCCGGGACAAACATCCAGCCTGAAACCGGTAAATCTGGGCCAAATATCCGCCCCCATACCGCTTGACGCGCCTTGGTTTCCTTGTGAAAAATCCCTAGGGCAAATTTTCTGCCCCCCTGGAGGGGCAGTTTATCTGGCTAGGGAAAAAACTCTAGCCCTTGTCGAACAATCTGAGGTGAACTCCGCCCTCCATACAGCGAGACGCGCCTTGGCACCGTTTGGCGATTGAGGCTGGGGCAGATAATCCGCCCCCACAACTCTTGTTTAGCTGCATTTGGCATGAAATTCCTTTCGGAGAATATAATCTGCAGCACTTAACACACAATCAAATAATCCTTGGTATTGTTATCTAACACACAAAACACTAGAAATCATGAAATGTTCTTTCAATCTCCCCCTTTTTGCTGTTAGATGACAATACTAGGATTTGAAGTAGAACCCTAATTACATCACCATTCCAAGGATAAAAATACTCTCCCTAAATGTGTGCATATAACAAGTTTGCATTTGAATAAAAATGCACACATATAGGTTTAAGACTTTTCATGAATTGGAAACTAAGAACAAATGATGAGTTAGATAGAGTTGTATCATACCAAACATAATGAAGTTCTCAATAACATAAAGATAGACACAATTTAGTAACCCCGTATTGAGACTTCTGATGATAACCCCATCTCAATACATCCATAGAGATAATTCCACAATTCCATAGTGATAACCATCGTGATCCATCCAACGAGTTAAATCCATAGAGACAATGACCATAGTCTCACGACCAAATAGCAAACAAAAGTTCAACGCTAAAATGGGTACAAGCAAAGAGAGAGAAGCGCTCAAACTGCAAATATGCTTGTACCCGACACATGTAAATCCCCTCGATAGCCTAAAAGAACTACTTCTCCCTCTTTGGCATCAAAATACAAAAAAGGAAAAGGGGGAAAAGTCTTAGGTTTAGATAATCAAACTAAGATGGTACTACACACTCAAAATTGTAAGAGAAAAAAACAAAGAAAAGCCAATATTGGGTGTGTTTTCCATAAGAACAAAGGATAGGCAATACAACCCAAAAAGATCCACAATGACCCAACTCTTCACCAAGAAGAGGTGGTGTATGCTATGACACCGCGAAGATATATCTTGGGTTCATGTCCAATACTCATCAATAAGCTCACATATCACACAAAGATATTAAGAGAAATGATTTGTCTCGCTTTCGGCATTATGGGGGGAGGGTTAGCCCAATAGTTAGGACCACACTCCCCCTATATCCATGCCTGCATCTAAACCAAATAGTGGTAAAGACATAGAAGTGTATGTGATGGCTCTGAAATATAGCCATCTACGTCCACATTTAAACTGGATATTAATCATATTTTTGATAAAATATCTCTTTAAACCCTACCACTAATGCTAATATTCAGAGGGGTATGCAATCCTTTGTTCTTGTATTTTTCCTGCGCAGATAATGCCATTTAAAGGAGGGAATCACTACATTAAAGTCAAAGATACGATATTTCCTTCAACCAGAAGAAACCAGGAGCCGTCCAACGAAGGCAGACGCTGTAACGACCAATTATACGGCCAGAGCAAAAATTCTGACCGTATAGATCCAGTCGTACAGTTGGCGCCGCCACCGTTAGGTAAAACAGAACAACTTTCATGAAGGGACCCCTATATAAAGAAGCCTCAGGCGACGGGAAAACATCTCTCTCGCAATGCTCACCTCGCCCCGAAGAAGCCAGACCCCGCCAAAAAGCCATCTCAGATCTCCAAACCCTTCTCCATCTCCATATCCATCTTCCACCACTTGTAATAGTAGATCTCTTCTCTGATTGGCAACATTGTAAGACTATTGCTATCAATCTTATGATTTTCATTACAATGTTTGTGATTGTTAATCTCATCTCTATGTGTGAGTAATTCTCCTTGGGCTAAGGGCTTCGGCCTAGCCATGTAGCAATTGTGCATGTGATTTATCATAGATGGGATCGTTTATTAGTTTGTATGACATGATGATTATTGTATCCTCTCTTGCCTCAATCCAAGGACTTGTCAGGTCCCCAAGACCCTGAGGGTTGAGCCAGGTATAGGGAGTATGAGTGATGACTGATCTACAGGTTGGGAACCCTAGTGACAGAAGGGGTAGTACGGCTGTATGTGAGGGATTTGCTTGGGAGTAATAGTGGCATCACTATGCATATCATTAGTTCTCTTTCTTCTATGGATGAGACTAGTAGGTTATTGCTATAAGCGGTTACGAAGGCAATAGAGATTATGGATGCACTACCCATATATAATTTACCTTGCTCTAACAAGTACACGCTATGGGTGAAACCGAACGCCCTAGGACCTCTCTCTCCATCATCGACAACAACAAAAAAGACGCAAGCTACTGGTGCAGTAAAAACATAAAAGGAATTCTAAAACTCCTAAAGGTCCGTTAAAGTAACTTCACTACTCATTCGCTTCCCGTGGATTCGATAACCTTTTTCTACTAGGGAAAAAGAGCTATACTACATCCGTAATCCGGATCGAAGGTATCAACCCTTTTTCTGGCGTTGTTGTTAGGGAAGCAATAGCTACCCTGGTGAGGTTATTAGGAACCTTGCTAGTTTTAATTCTTGTTTTTAATTTTGTTAGTTTGCTTTTAGTCTTTATTTGATAAACCAAAAAAATTAGTTAGTCTTTAAATTCTTGTTTTTACTGTTATAATTTTTAATCTAAGAAAACCCAAAACATAGGAAGTATGGCTGAAAAGAAGCTTGGGGAGTTTGCTACTCCCAATAATGATTATTTGTGTACTCCTATTACTCAGCCAGCAATTGTTGCTGATGATTATGAAATTAAGCCAGCAATTGCTCCCAATAATGATTATTTACTTAAGTTTGGTTCAACAGAATCAATTTGGAGGCTCTGCTATTGAAGACGCAGGTATGCACTTAAATACTTTCACTAAATTATGTGATATGATGCGTATAAAATACGTTGACCCTGATGCGGTCAAATTACGTATATTTCCTTTCTCTCTAAGAGGAAGAGCTAAAGAATGGTTGCTATCTTTGCCTAAAAATACTATTACATCATGGGTGGGATGTACTTCTTTATTTATGACTAAATTTTTCCCACCTGCAAAGACTATGCAACTCCGATCTAATATTACTGGTTTTAGACAGGAAGAGCGTGAGCCACTAGCGCTTGCATGGGAGAGGATGAAAGAATGCCTAATAAACTGTCCTAGTCATGGGATGGAAGATTGGTTAATCCTCTATTTATTCTATAATGCTCTTAATCCTGTGTCTATGTCTATGCTTGATACTGCATCTGGAGGAACATTCATGGGTAAACATATTACCGAAGCAAAGCAGCTGCCAGACAATACGCAAGACAACCATGCCCAATGGCATGTTGAAAGATCAAACATGAAGAAGGTGAACTCTGTTCACCACAAGAGAACGGAGATTTCAATGCTAAGTTGGATGAGCTCATACTAGTCGTAAAAGGTAAGGAAACTCAGGTAAGAGTCATCCCCAAAACAAATATAGAAGAAATAGATTTCGTAGCTCGTAATGATTATATCCTGCTTGGAAGAAGAGTTACAATCCTAATTTTCAGAAATATTATGCTCGTCCTACAAATAACTCTAATAATAATATGGGAACTAGTAATGGTAGTCTCCAAGAAACGCTTAAGTCTTTCATAGACTCACAAAATGAACAAAATAATATTCTAGTCAAAATTACGGAGAACCATGATGCTATGCTTAGTAAATTATCTAACAAAGCTGTTAGTTTGAGAAATGATTTACAGGCCCTTCAAGAAAGAACAAGGATCACGGAGGCACAGCTAGGTAAGATAACCGAGAGTCAAACTCTCATTCTAGCTAAATTTGCAGGTAAAGCTGAGCCCAGTCCTGTTGAAGAACTCAAAATGATGAGGATCCAAAGGGAGGAGCCTGAAGAACTTGATTATAGTAATGCCCCTTCACCAAGCTACACCATCGAAGATCTCGTAAAGAGGATCAACGTTAAAATACCGGTAAGTGAAGGTAATGATGAAGCCATGTATCAACACTTTGTTGATCAAGTAGCAATTAAGGTACGCGAGCTTGAAGAGGAATACAAGAAAATCACTAAAAAGTTACCTGTTAAACTAGATGACATATTTGAGCCTACTATTAAGAAAAAGATTGGAACTAATGAGATAGCTGCACTTTGTGATCTAGGTGCAAGCGTCTCAACAATTCCAAAGAGTCTTTTTAACAAGTTAAATCTTGGCTCCTTTAAAATTACAGAATTAAAATTGCATCTAGCAGATTCTACCTACGAATAAGCTGTAGGGATTAAGGAAAACACTTTAGTTTACATCAAAGGCTGTCCTGCTCTCATTTATTTCTTTATTGTTGACATGCCTGAAGATATTGTTGCTCCTATAATACTAGGCCATCCTTTCTTAAGAACTATAAAAGCTTTAATTAACCTTCATGAAGGGAACGTGAAGCTGCAATTGCCTTCGCGGGAAACTTTTGTTATTCATTTTCCCAGGAAAAAGAAAGCCAAACATGACGAGAAGGAGGCCATCACTTTGAAGGCCAATTACTTTGGAGTGGGTGTTCCACTCATCTGGCCCAAGTGAGTATCATCAAGGTCAAGCTATTGACCATAAAAGAGCTCTCCATGGGAGGCAACCCATGTTAAATTAAGCTTTGAGTTTAAGTTCATGTTCAATAAAGAGTGCTAGAAAACTCTATTTGAGGAGAAGAAATTTGGTAGTACTTGAATTTCTGCATTATTCATGCTATTGTTGGTTGACAATATTTTCTGTCAATTTTCTGTCAAAAACAAGGTATATCACTAAGTTACAGGAAAAGAAATAGTTTACGAAGAAACAGAATTTTTTTGATGCATACAGACGGTTTAACGACCAACTATACGGCGGGAATAAAAATTTCAGCCGTATAGTTTCGGTCATATAGTTATCTTTGCCATCAAATTTTTTTTTGCAATATGTACTGAGAGTTTAATGACCAACTATACGACGGGAATAAAAATGCTGGCCGTATAGCTCCGATCGTATAAATATCAATGCCTCTGTACAATTTTTTTCTTATGTACTGACAGTTTAACGACAAACTATACGGCGGGAATAAAAATTTCGGCCGTATAATTACGGTCATATAGATATCAATGCCTCCATGCTAACGTATCCATAATTTTTGATGTTCCATGATTGGTTTTTATCTACTTTCTAATGTTTTGTTCCAACTTTGGAGTACTTTCTATACACTTTCTTGGACTAACCTCTTAACAAGAGCCACAGTGCCAGCTGCCTGTTTTCTTCTGTTTTTGGTTCTAGGAAAGTCAGAAAATGAATATTCTCGAAATTGGACAGGACAAAAGCCAAAGTCAGTTTTTCACCGAGGGACACAAGGAGCCAGAATACGAGACGGAGAGGGGCCAGGGGACCGCCACACCACCTGGCCGCACGACCCAGCCTGGCCTGCGCCAGGGGGTGGTCTGGCCGCCTCCGGCAACCCTCGGCCTCCCCTTTCGCCTATAAGATGCCTCTGATACAGAAACCCTAGGTACCCGATCAAAATTCCATGAAAGAGTCTATAGCTGCTGTCATCTCCATCCCTAGATCGGGAGGGATCTGAAGCTCTTCCCGGCACCCTGCCGGAGGGGATAATTCACCCTGGAGGCCTTCTTCATCATCATGCAAGCCTCCGGTGTGATGCGTGAGTAGTTCATCTCTGAACTACGGTCCATGTAGTAGCTAGATGGATGGTTCTCCTCCTTTGTGCTATCATGTTTAGATCTTGTGAGCTCCGTTCATGATCAAGATCATCTATTTGTAATCTTACATGTTGTGTTTGTGGGGATCCGATGGATATTGAGATGCTATTTCAGATTGATTATTGATTCTATCATGTCTTTGTTATTTGTGATCTTGCATGCTTTCTGTTGTTAGTAGATATCTTGGCCAAGTAGATACTAGCAACTCCAAGAGTTAGTATTTATGCTCGATAGTGGGTTCATGCCTCTAGTAATCTGGGGAAGTGACAGAAATCTCTAAGGTACTAGATGTGTTGTTGCTACTAGGGAGAAAACAACAATCCTTTGTTCAGAGAACAACCATATTGTTTACTTTACACGCAATGCGTAATGCAATTATCGGTTGCTTGCAACTTAATACTAGAGGGGGTTCAGATGATAACCTGAAGGTGGATTATTAGTCATAGATGCAGTTGGATTACGGTCTACGTATAATGTTGTAATGCCCAATCAAATCTCAAAGGGGTCAAGATGAGTAGTATATGCCTGATTGCTTTCTCGATGTTTGTCAATTGCCCCGCTATAATTTGTTCACCAAACATGTCATCTATCTTAAGGAGAGCCACCACTAGTGAACTATGGACCCCAGTCCTTTCTTTTCCCATCAATCTACAACTGTTTACTGCTTTCTATTTACTTTCTGCAAGCAATTACTTTCTTCCACACAATATGTTTAATCCTTTGTTTTTAGCAAAACCAGTGAGATTGACAACCTCATTATAAGTTGGGGACAGAGTTCTGTGGTTGTGTTGTGTAGGTCTCCATGTTGCTGCTGGCACCGGTAGTGCGCCCTGCCAAAGTTTAGCTAGCAACACCTTTGAGGTGTTTCCTTGCTCCTATTGGTTCGATTAAACCTTGGTTTCATAACTGAGGGAAAACTTGTTGCTGTGCTCATCATACCTTCCTCTTGGGGTTGCCCAACGAGCTCGAGATATCTTGGGCCATCAAAGCTTTTTCTGGCGTCGTTGTCAGGGAGTCAAGGACATCTTCACAAGGGGAGTCCCTCATAACCAATCTCTTTACTTTGTTATTTTTATTTTGCTTAGTTTACTTTTGCTTTGTTTGCTTGCTTCTTTATCAAAAACAAAAAAAATAGTTTTATTAGTTTGCTTTCTTTATTAAAAACACAAAAAATTAACTACTCTTGAAAATACTAAGTTGTGTGACTTCACTAACACCAACAACAATGATTTCATGAGCACACCTATTGCTCCACCTGCTCCTGAAGCTACTTTCTTTGAAATAAAACCTGCTTTACTCAATCTTATTATGAGAGAACAATTTTCTGGTATTGGTAATGAAGATGCTGCTGCTAATCTAAATAACTTTGTTGAACTTTGTGAGATGCAAAAGCATAGGGATATAGATGGATATATCATTAAGCTTAAATTGTTTCCTTTCTCTTTGAGAGGAAATGCTAAAGAATGGTTGAATTCCTTAACTAGGAATAGTATTGATTCTTGGACTAAATGCAAAGATGCTTTCATTGGAAAATACTATCCTCCTGCTAAGATTATATCTATGAGAAGTGAAATAATGAAATTTAAACAATCTGATAATGAACATGTTGCTCAATCTTGGGAAAGAATGAAATCTTTGGTAAAGAATTGTCCCACTCATGGACTGACTGCTTGGATGATTATCCAAACTTTTTATGCAGGATTGAACTATTCTTCAAGAAATCTATTGGATTCTGCTGCTGGAGATACCTTTATGACCATTACTTTGGGTGCTGCAACAAATCTCCTGGATAATATGATGGTTAACTATTCTGAATGGCACACTGAGAGAGCTCCACAAGGTAAGAAGGTAAATTCTGTTGAAGAAACCTCTTCCTTGAGTGATAAAATTGATGTTATTATGTCTATGCTTGTTAATGGGAAAGCTCATATTGATCCAAATCATGTTACCTTAGCCTCTTGGGTTGCTCAAGAAGAGCAAGTTGATGTGAACTTTATAAGAAATAACAATTTTAGCAACAATGCCTAAAGGAATTTTTTTGGTAATAATAATTATAGGCCATATCCTACCAACAATGGTAATTCTTATGGAAATTCCTACAACAATAATATGAGTGCACCCTCTGAACTTGAAGTTATGCTTAAAGACTTTATTAGTAAACAAACTGCTTTCAATAAAACTATTTAGGAGAAACTCTCTAATGCTGAAATAAATATAGCATCATTGGCTGAAGCTCAATCTTCTTTGAATAAAATGGCTGCTAAACCTGAAACTATTGATAATCCCTTTGCTGCTACTAATGCCATACAAGTTAGAATAGATTAAAATGTTAGACTATTAGCTGAATTGCATGCTAAGTGGGAAAGAGAAGATGAAATTGCTAGAAACATTAGTGTTTCTACTATCACTACCACTAGTGTTGAGGCTAGTAATAGCTCTACTACTTTAGATGATAATTATGATTTTGATCTTGATGGTTGCAATATATCTGAAGTTATTAAGTTCCTACAAAAGCTTGCTAAAAGTCCTAATGCAAGTGCTATGAATATGGCTTTTACAAAACACATTACTAATGCTCTCATAAAAATTAAAGAAGAAAAGATGAAACATAAAGCTTCTATTCCTATAAAACAAGAAGATGGTTGGGAACCCATCATTAATATGAAAGTGAATGATTTTTGATTTCAAAGCATTATGTGATCTTGATAGTAGTGTTTCTATTATGCCTAGAAGGATTTATGATATGCTTGATTAGCCACCATTAGAAGATTGTTATTTGAATGTCCCACTTGATGATAATGGTAAAAAGAAACTCATGGGGAGTATTAATGATGTTCTTATTATGGTTAATAATGCCTATGTCCCCATTTATTTCTATGTTTTGGATGTTGAATGCAATGCTTCTTGTCCTATTACTTTGGGAACACCTTTTCTTAGAAATGTTGGTGCCATTATTGATATGAAAGAAGGCACCATTAAATATCAACTCCCACTCAAGAAAGGTATAGAACACTTCCCTAAGAAGAGAGAAAAGATTTCTTTTGCCTCTCCTATGAAAACAAAATTTGCTCTTAATGCTTCTTCATTTGAGAACACTTGATCCTTTTCTTGCTTCTTATGCCTAACTTAAAGGCGTTAAAGAAAAGTACTTACTGGGAGATAACCCAAACGTTTTAGATGAGTCTTGGAAGTTATTACATAAGTAATAACCACTCCTTATCCTTTTTATTTGCTTTTTGTGCCAAGAGTAACCTCTAATGAGAGAGAGAAGTAATGATTGGGAAAATTGCTGCCCCGAAACAAATTTCTGTGCTTCACCGTAAAAATTCGTGTAAATATATGAACGTCCTATTGAGGCGTGAATTTTTGTGCTTCTGCCCCAGGTTGTTATCTAAATTTCTTTATCTCAACACTTTTCCATTTGAGCAACAGAAGGTCTTCGAAAAAATTGGTTTTTACCTGCTGATCTGTTTTGACAGATTTCTGCCATTATTTGCATTTGCTTCTTATTGGTTCCTTTTTGAGTTCTTTTGGGGAATTGAGCTTTTTGAGGGAAGTGCTACAGTAGCTTGTGTTTTAATGGAAGTTTTATTGGTGTTGGAACTGAACCTCAAGACTTATTATCTTGAGTGCACTAATGTTGCTAATAAAGGTTGTGTAAAGTTTTGTATGAAGAAAAATTTCAGTTGTATGGAAGGAATGATGTAATGAGATGAAGAATGGACTAAAGCTCAAGCTTGGGGATGCCACGCGTATCACCCCAAGAAATATCCAAGAAGTACAAGCATCAAAGCTTGGGGATGCCCAAGGCATCCCCTTCTTCATCAATAAAAATCCCAGGTTTCTTCCAAACACTTCATTTTTATTGTTTCATGCACAGTTGTGTTGTTCTTGGAGCGTCTTCTTTTTCATTTTTGTTTTGGTTTTTCATTTGCTTGTTTTGCTTAGTTTTCTGAATAAATTGGTTGGACCCCCTCTTCCATACATTGGTTTTCAAATAGTTTGGTTTGGATTGGAAAAGAGTAGGAAAGTTCATGCTTAAGTGGTAAAGAGAGCTTGTTTTTGACTGTGGCCTATGGTTTGTCATGCCATGCTTGATATTGTTTTGGCTTTATGCTTAGTATTCTTTGTTGTAGCATGACTTTTTATAAACAATTTAGATTGCTTAATGTGCCTTTGAAGAATCATGCGTTGTTTTAGCATATTAAAGCATAGTATTGTGGTATTCTCCTTTGATGCTTTATTTGGGTTGACTTGGTGCATGCTCACACCATGTTATGACTATCCCAAGTCACCATAGCCTTTATGATCCTTTAGTTTTCAACTTGTAGTATCACTTTATGCTTTGATTAATGATGTTTTGTCGCTCTGCATGATTATGGCCATTGTTGCTCTCTTAGTTGGTCGCTCCCAGTCTTTTGCTAGCCTCCATAACCAAGTATGAGTTCCACTCATCATCCAACTCCTAAAACCAAGTTATTCCAAATAGTCCACCATACCTACCTATTAGCATATGCTATTCCAAGTATATTCATGTTTTTATCTACCTTCCGAATTAAACTTGTTATGAGAAAACTAGTGATTAAAGCTCTCACGAACTTGATGGCACACTTTACTTTTCTTGCCCCTAATAAACTTGAACCATTGTGTCGTCTGTGTTGTATATGCTTGCACTTATATGTTGGGGATTAGCAGAACCATGCTGTCATTGGGAACGCTTTCAACATTGCACTTGTACTTTGTACCTAGTTGATATCATGCTCTTTTGTCTATGGATGTCGTCGGTGTGAAATGAAAGGGGAGCTTCTAAGTCCATGGAGTTATGTATGTGTGTTAGATAAACGCCTGGGCCGCTGGTCTAATCCATGCTGTCGTGTTTGCAAACCTGCAGTGTAACCATAATGAGCTGTCTATGAAGCATTCTTCTTATAAAAAAAGAGTCAGATATTGAGAAAAAAGAGAAAAAGAAAAAAAAGAGATATGAGAAAAGAGGAAAGAGAGAAAAAAACACAATTTTCCCATGGTAAATAAGAAGATTGCTGAGATGGTCGTTGTCTGCTTGCCTTGTCATTTTGATATGGGGATTCTTCCGTATCATCGGGCAAGGGGTACCCCGTTGGCGGTTCTCTATGATACACATGTACTTACTATGAAAAGAACTTACCGGTAACTAAACTTGAGTAGCATGAGGAGCGACCCTCGTATTCAAGGGACATGAGATTTCCAACTTATACTTCGTCAAGCATATACACCATAGTTTGTTCACTTTAACCTTAATCACTTCAAGATGCTTATGATAGGGGCAATGAGAGCTGAAAGCTAATAAGTACCATAATTTTTGGAAGCTCTTTATGAAACATGAATCCCTACTTCCTTCTATGAAGGCTTTCTTTTACTTTTTATGTTGAGTCTCCAGCTTCTATCTTTATGCACCTACTTTGAGAGCATAGTGGACATTCTTAGTTCTATGTGCATTGTCCCAAGACTTGTTGATTGATGCATAGCTTTGATATTGCTTGTTTTAAACTATTTGTATCTAGTCACTCTTATGTTTGCTACTCTATGAGGGACAAGCTGAATGCCACTATGCTATGTTTTCTTTATGTGAAACAAACAAACGTCTTGCAAAGCATTGTTATACATGAATCTTTTGTTTATGCCTTTTCATGTTGCAACATAGTTGCTATGTCTTATTGTTAGAGCTTTGTCTTTCATGCTATGTTGAAGTACTATGATCCCAGCTATCAATGTTTTACAAATAATTTGATCAAGTTTATGATGGTGCATGTCACCTCAAAAATTATTCTTTCTTTTTATCACTTACCTACTCGAGGACGAGCAGGAGTTAAGCTTGGGGATGTTGATACGTTGCTAACGGATCCATAATTTTTGATGTTCCATGCTTGGTTTTTTTATACTTTCTTATGTTTTGTTCCAACTTTGGAGTACTTTCTATACACTTTCTTGGACTAACCTATTAACAAGAGCCACAGTGATAGCTGCCTGTTTTCTGCTGTTTTTGGTTCCAGGAAAGTCAGAAAATGAATATTCTCGGAATTGGACGGGACAAAAGCCAAAGTCAGTTTTTCACCGAGGGACACAAGGAGCCAGAATACGAGACGGAGAGGGTTCAGGGGCCGCCACACCACCTGGCCGTGTGGCCTAGCCTGGCCCACGCCAGGGGGTGGTCTGGCCGCCTCCGATACAGAAACCCTTGGTACCCGATCAAAATTCCACGAAAGAGTTTGTAGCCGCCGTCATCTCCATCCCTAGATTGGGAGGGATCTAATGCTCTTCCTGGCACCCTACCGGAGGGGAGAATTCACCCTGGAGGCCTTCTTCATCATCGTGCAAGCCTCTGGTGTGATGCGTGAGTAGTTCATCTCTGGACTACGGGTCCATGTAGTCGCTAGATGGCTGGTTCTCCTCCTTTGTGCTATCATGTTTAGATCTTGTGAGCTCCGTTCATGATCAAGATCGTCTATTTGTAATCTTACATGTTGTGTTTGCAGGGATCCGGTGGATATTGAGATGCTATTTCAGATTAATTATTGGTTCTATCATGTCTTTGTTATTTGTGATCTTGCATGCTTTCCGTTGTTAGTAGCTATCTTGGCCAAGTAGATGCTAGCAACTCCAAGAGATAGTATTTATGCTCAATAGTGGGTTCATGCCTCTACTAATCTAGGGAAGTGAGAGAAATCTCTAAGGTACTAGATGTGTTGTTGCTACTAGGGAGAAAACAACATTCCTTTGTTCATAGAACAATCGTATTGTTTACTTTACACGCAATGCGTAATGCAATTATCTGTTGCTTGCAACTTAATACTGGAGGGGGTTCGGATGATAACTTGAAGGTGGATTATTAGTCGTAGATGCAGTTGGATTACGGTCTATGTATAATGTTGTAATGCCCAATCAAATCTCAAAGGAGTCAAGATGAGTAGTATATGCATGATTGCTTTCTCGATGTTTGTCAATTGCCCCGCTGTAATTTGTTCAGCCAACATGTCATCTATCTTAAGGAGAGCCACCACTAGTGAACTATGGACCCCGGTCCTTTCTTTTACCATCAATCTACAACTGTTTACTGCTTTCTGTTTACTTTCTGCAAGCAATTACTTTCTTCCACACAATACGTCTAATCCTTTGTTTTCAGCAAAACCAGTGAGATTGACAACCTCACTGTAAGTTGGGGACAGAGTTCTGTGGTTGTGTTGTGCAGATCTCCACGTTGCTGTTGGCATCGGTAGTGCGCCCTGCCAAAGTTCAGCTAGCAACACCTTTGAGGTGTTTCCTTGATCCTACTGGTTCGATTAAACCTCGATTTCATAACTGAGGGAAACTTGCTGTTGTGCTCATCATACCTTCCTCTTGGGGTTCCCCAACGAGCTCGAGATATCTTGGGCCATCATCCGCCCGTATAGTTGCGGTCGTATAGCTGCGCCGCCAGGAGGAAGACCTAATATTTTGGCAGAACGCCAACTATACGGCTGGAACACCGTATAGTTGCGTCCGACCACAAAATCGCACGGGAAGGTACTCCCAACTCCAAAACTTCAATCATTTTTCTTTCTTCTACCTCCAAACTCTCTCAAAACCTTAAGGGATCTTCATCTCTACTCAAATTCGTTCGATTTCCTCGCACACAAGTGATCTGCGGTATGTTTCTCCTCCGATCCTCTAATTAATTTTTGCATATTCATCTTTGATCTATTGTCATTATCAATCTAGGGTGAGACCTACTATGAACTAATTGCCATGATTTTCTTACCTAGATTTTTATCTTGAGGAGATTCTTTAGTGTGCTTAGATGAGGAACATATTATACTTACTATTGTTGGATCCAAAAGTTTTATTTTTGCCTTTCTTTAAAGTTTTAGAAGATGAACACAAGGAGCCAAACTCGTGCTCGTGCCACCGCTAGCGCTTCTCGGGCGATCACCTAGGAACACATGGGGATACGGTTCAGGGATGAGGCTCATCACGAACGCTTCAACAAGATCAAGAACCGTGAAGTGAAGGCCACCAAGTGGTCTTGCCCCCTTATATTGAACCAACTCGGTATTTCTGATGACTTCAATTTACTTTGCAATAGAGCTGGCCTGCAAAACTTTGTGTACAATGATGTACCTACTTATCGCCGCTTAACCATTGAATTCCTAAGTTCATTGCAAAGCACTATTCAACTATGCAAGGAGAGGATACTATTTCTTTCCGTCTGATGAACAACAACTACACCTTAACATTAGATGAATGGTGTGCATGCTTTAATTTTCCAAAAAATGATGTTCATGCTCTACGCGTATCCTTTACTGGCTTAATTCCTTCCCCCATCAATACTATAATGGAATGAGCTTCACTAGTAGAGTGAACAAGGGGAAGAATATTCAACATCCTCCAATTCGCTATTTGTTCTATGTTATTGCTAACACCTTGCAGGCACGTAATGAGTTCACGAGACTCAACGAGGAGGACATCCTAGTCCTTGCCAAGGCTTCTTACATCAACTACAACTTGTCACTCAACTTGGGAACCATCCTTGTGCACTACCTAGAGCAGCAAGCCTCCCAAAGCCAAGGGCCAATCACAGGAGGATGCGTCATCACCGTGCTTGCCACTACCCTAGACATCGATCTAGGTGAGTTGCAACCCATACTAGGTGAGACGCGTGTTGGTTTCTCCACCTTGAGGGCATGTGGAATGCTCACTAGGAGAGGTGGTGTTTATTATCTACATATTGCTGGAGCTGGGCGTATCTATCCCGCTCCTTTGCCTAATGGTCATTTCTCTATCGAGGAAGGATGTTTGCTATATGATGTGCAGGTTGAGCAGTACCAACCCGAGAAGGAGATTCCTGAAGAGGATGAGGACCAAGAGGAGGAGCAAGAAGTTCCTCATCAGGAGGAGCAGCCACAAACCCGGTTCGCAACATACCAAGATTTCCAAGGACTTGGAGGGAATGTGGAGAGGATGCACAACCTCTCTTTGAACCTCTGAGAATCAACAAGTAACCTCTCCACTCAATTCGCGAACTGGAGTAACGACTTTTTCCCACCACCACAATGATTTGAAGGGCTTGCAAATGCCTAAGCTTGGGGAAGTTTCCTCATGTATCTTTATTTGGCGTTTATTTTATTTTATTTATTTCGAGGTTACATTTTTATTTGAGTTTATAAGCACTCGTGTTGGTTTCCCCAACACTTTATCTTTAGTTCTTCCTATTTGCTTTCGAAATTTTCTAGCCGAGCTTTACCGCCAATTTTCTATTCTTTATTTCCCTCTCTTAAAAATCACAAAAAGATTTCTCCATTTTTTCTTATTTTCCCTCTTTCTTTTCTTTCCACCTCGAGGTCTTCGTATGTTTTCAGGAGAGTGATCGACTTCGAGTTTCCAAGAAACAAATAAAAAAGGAAGAGAGAAGTGGAACCAAACATGAGAGGTATGCCTTATGACTCCCCACTTTTGAAGTTTGAGAAACCCATGCTAGTTAGTAGTAAATGTTGAGATATTATATTGGTGGAGTGAGTCTTTGTATCATAGTAAGATTGTCGTTTGCATGGGTATTTAATTGGGCTCATTTTGTTCCAGCTCTCGTAATTAACCAAGTCTTGCCTAAAAATTGCTAAACAATTGTAATAATAAAAAGTCTCACAATTGAAGACTTGGGTGTTGTAGTGCTTAGTCTTGAAGGTCTATTTCTAGAGATACTCGACACCACTGAAAATGCTGATTGACTTAATAGCTCTCTTTGAAAGGATTTGTTTGATTGAATTAATGTTTAGCGGTTTTTGTGAGCATGCCAAAGTTTGACTTGTTAATCATAAGAATGATATAGCTTTACGCGTGTCAAACTTCATGGGATGTCAACAACTCCGCTAGCCTACGAACGATCTTCATGGAGAAACTCCTAGATTTCGGCTATGAGTTGATTAAACACTTGTAGCAGCAATGCTATAGTGGGTAAGATTCTTGGCACTCTAGGGTAGCTGTAATCATGATGGAATCACTCCTCTGGCTATTATGAGTAATCATTATGCAAAATGAACAAAAACCTTAGTGATGCCACGAGTGTCCATCACAACCCGATAAACTAATAAAAATCTTTGGCATGCTCTCAATTACTTAAAAATTCTTGAAGGACAATGAATAGAAAAGTAGTGCTCGCAAAGTGTTGATTCATTGATGTGGGAGAATTGAGATACTCTAGTATATATGCTTTTCATGACAACTCTCACACTCTTAATTTACATGATTATACTTTACTGTTCAAAGGCAAGCCTATGAGTTGATTACTTGACATGGAATAAAATTTACTCATTTGAATCATCCATGCTTACAATAATTTTGCTGCGCTATAAGGATGCATGAAACCCGTATGATATGCTTGCCATTTCTCTATCTATGCTGAAGTTCTTCAGATTTATGAAGTGGAGGAAACATGAGACTATTAATCATGAGTAAGATCACCCATCTCGTTATTTCAGTTTAAATGTTGAGTTCCTTTTTGATTTTGGTTTTCTTGCTCGGGACGATCAAGTTTAAGCTTGGGGAGGTTGATGGCTCTGAAATATAGCCATCTACGTTCACATTTAAACTGGATATTAATCATATTTTTGATGAAATATCTCTCTAAACCCTGCCACTAATGCTAATATTTAGAGGGGTATGCAATCCTTTGTTCTTGTATTTTTCCTGCGCAGATAATGTCGTTTAAAGGAGGGAATCACTACATTAAAGTCAAAGTTATGATATTTCCTTCAACTAGAAGAAACCAGGAGCCGTCCAACAAAAGCAGACGCTGTAACGACCAACTATATGGACGGAGCAAAAATTCCGACCGTACAGCTCCGGTCATATAGTTGGCGCCGCCACCGTTAGGTCAAACAGAACAACTTTCATGAAGGGACCCCTATATAAAGAAGCCACAGGCGAAGGGAAAACATCTATCTCGCAACGCTCACCTCGCCTCGAAGAAGCCAGACTCCGCCAAAAAGCCATCTCAGATCTCCAAACCCTTCTCCATCTCCATAGCCATCTTCCACCACTTGTAATAGTAGATCTCTTCTCCGATTGGCGATATTGTAAGACTATTGCTATCAATCTTATGATTTTCATTACAAGGTTTCTGATTGTTGATCTCATCTCAATGTGTGAGTAATTCTCCTTGGGCTAAGGGCTTTGGCCTAGCCATGTAGCAATTGTGCATGTGATTTATCATAGATGGGATCATGTATTAGTTTGTATGACATGATGATTATTGTATCCTCTCTTGCCTCAATCCAAGGACTTGTCAGGCACCCAAGACCCCGAGGGTTAAGCCAGGTATAGGGAGTATGAGTGATGACTGATCTGCAGGTTGGGAACCCCAGTGACAGAAGGGGTAGTACGGCTGTATGTGAGGGATTTGCTTGGTAGTAACGGTGACATCACTATGCATATCATTAGTTCTCTTTCTTCTATGGATGAGACTAGTAGGTTATTGCTATAAGACGTTGCGGAGGCAATAGCAATTATGGATGCATTGCCTGTTGGGTCCGCAGCATAGAAAACAAAAAAATTCCTATGATGAGAATTATACGCCAAGATCTATCTACTAGATACAGAGCAACAGGTGGACATACATCCATGGAGAACTTACCCTCGAAGACAACGAGTTTTGTTAACGAGTAGGACCTCGTGGTTGATGTAGTCGTACGCTTGCCGATCTCAAGATCGTGTGGAAGTCCGAGCGCCGCAAATCAGCAGCGCATCCGTCCTCGCACACACGTTCAAGCCACCGGACAACCTCCACCTCCTCGCTCCAGCGAATCAGCGGAAGCAACAACTCCTTCCAGACGCAAGGCCACCGGGAACATGTATCTCGCTAATCCGAGACCATGGGGAATATCTAAAGGGGGAGAGAGATCCTTCACGAGGAGGTGTGGTTTGTGAGAGGGGAGAGGGGGGCTTTATATAGGAGAGAGGGAGATCCCTCCCCTCCCATAGTCGGCGCATGAGGGGGGACTCCTCCCCTCCTTCATTCATGTGGTGAACCTCCACTCACATAAACATGGCCTCCACCCAAAATCCCACTCACATGTATTTAATTTCCACCAAATTAAATGCAACTCTCAATTAATAAAACTCTTTTATTTATTTTATTCAGAATTTTGTTAATTACTTTAATTAACAAACATTCACATAAAACCCCTTGCAACATTTCAATATCACATGCAGAACCACTTTCTGCAATTTCACCCGAAACAATTCCGGTTTCTATCAAAACAATTCCTGTTTCTATCGAAACATTCCCTGCGCTTTGCAAACCTTTTGTATGGAACATATGTGCTCCTAAATAGTGTCCGGCAACCCTTGTGTGTCACCCTATGGTTCGCGAATAATGCAGACATGATTGAGACTCCTCTCAGATCAATAATTAGAAGCGGGACCTGGAGATCCATACTGACTCCTGCATATTCAACGATGACTTCTGTGATCGTGAGAACCTTTAACGTCAGCAATTTAATCCCTTTGTCTCATGATATAATACATGTCCGAGATTCGATCATCGGTATCCAAATACCTAGTTTGATCTCGTTACCGACATGCACTCTTTTCTCGTTCCCGTGATATAACATTCTAGTGATCACATCACTTGCTTGCAAGCTATCTTAATGTGATATCACCGAGAGGGCCCAGAGTATATCTATCCGTCATCGGGATTGATAAATTCCACTCTTGATCCATGAGCCTCAACATAACACCTTCATAGCACTGAACCCACCTTTATGGTCACCCTGTTACAGTGTGACGTTTGATGTTATCAAGATACTCTTCCGGTGTTAGCAATTAACATGATCTCATGGTCTAAGGACTAAGACTACTTTGTATGATGTTATAGCAATATAAACATAATGACTTGATCGTAATGCTATACTTCGGATGAATGTTCATCACATCATTTCACAAATGTTGTGACCTTGTTATTAACAACATTCAATGTCCATGATCAGGAAACCTTGATCATCTTGTTAATCAACAAGCTAGTCTATAAGAGAGGCATAACTAGGAACCCTTTTGTTTATTAAACACACATGTATTGATGTTTCCTATCAATACAATTATAACATGCAAAATAAACATCTATCATATACAAGGAATACATAATAACAACTTTATTATTGCCTCTCAGGGCATATTTCCTTCAGTCTCCCACTTGCACTAGAGACAATAATCTAGTTTATATAGTGATAAATCTAACACCCATGGAGTTCTGGTGTTGATCATGTTTTGCCCTAGGGAGTACTTTAGTCAACGGATCTGCTACATTCAGGTTCGTGTACACTTTACAAATCTTTATATCTCCATCCTTGACATGCTCGCGGATGGAGTGAAACCGGCGCTTAATATGCTTGGAATTCTTGTGAGACCTTGGTTCCTTGGCGTTGGCTATGGCTCCATTATTGTCACAATAGATCACCATTGGGTCCAACGCACTAGGAACCACACCTAGTTCCGTTATGAACTCCTTCATCCAAACCGCTTCCCGCTTACGAAGCGACAACATATTCCGCCTTCGTTGATCCAGCCACCACGGTTGTTTGGAGCTCCTCCAACTAACTGTCTGCTCAAGAGAAATACGTATCCGGATTGAGACTTAGAGTCATCCGGATCAGTGTCAAAGCTAGCATCGACATAACACTTAGCGACTAGCTCTTCTTCACCTCCGTATACAAGAAACATATCCTTAGTTCTTCTCAAGTACTTAAGGATATTCTTGACCACTATCCAGTGTTCCGAACCTGGATCAGATTGGTACCTACTAGTCAAACTAATAGCATGTGCCACATCCGGTCTTGTACATAGCATGGCATACATTATAGAGCCTATGGCTGAGGCATAGGGGATCTTATCCATTATCTCTCTTTCTTCCGCCGTAGCTGGACTTTGAGTCTTACTCAATGTCTTGCCTTGCAACATAGGTAAGTACCCCTTCTTACTTCCCTCCATATTAAACTTCTTTAATATCTTATCAAGGTATGTACTCTGCGATAGCCCAATTAGGCGTCTTGATCTATCTCTATAGATTTTAATGCCTAATATATAT
This sequence comes from Avena insularis, assembly GCA_023614405.1. NCBI lineage: Eukaryota > Viridiplantae > Streptophyta > Magnoliopsida > Poales > Poaceae > Avena > Avena insularis. The sequence goes on along the minus strand of CM042692.1, from coordinate 355,786,744 downwards.
GAAGCTTCACCAAGGTCCTTCATCGAAAATTTGTTGTTTAGATAACTTTTAACACTTTTAAAAGATCTATATCATTTCCAATCAAAAATATGTCATCCACATATAATAACAGAAATGCCACATTGCTCCCACTCACTTTCTTATAAATACAAGCCTCTCCATAAGTTTGGACAAATCCAAACTCTTTGATCACCTCATCAAAGCGGAGATTCCAACTCCGGGATGCTTGCTTCAGTCCATAGATGGATCGCTGAAGTTTGCACACCTTATCAGCATCCTTAGGATCTACAAAACCCTTAGGTTGTATCATATATAACTCTTCTTCAATATTACCATTGAGGAACGCAGTTTTGACATCCATCTGCCATATTTCATAATCGAAATATGCAGCAATTGCTAACATAATCCTAATCGACTTAAGCATCGCTACGGGAGAGAATGTCTCATCGTAGTCAACTCGTTGAATTTGTCGAAACCCCTTTGCGACAAGTCGAGCCTTATAGATGGTTACATTACCATCAGCATCAATTTTTCTTTTGAAAATCCATTTATTCTCAACGGCCTTTCGATCGTGAGGTAAGTCCACCAAGGTCCAAACCTGCTTTTCGTACTGTATTCCATCTCAGATTTCATGGCGTCTAGCCATTTGTTGGAATCAGGGCTCATCATCGCTTCTTCATACGTCGTAGGGTCATCTATTTCATCAATCATGAAATTCATAACAGGATTGCCGTACAGTTCAGGAGCTGCACGTGTCCTGCTTGACCTGCGGTTCGGTAGTGTCCTCTTTCGGAGTTTCATGATCAATATCATTAGCTCTCTCTTCATTAGGTGAAGTCAACTCCGAAACAACTTCCGGTGCTGTGCTACTCGCCATTTCATGAAGAGAAGGTTCAATAACCTCTTCGAGTTCTACCTTCCGACTACTCACACCTTTCGCGAGAAACTCCTTCTCAAGAAAGGATCCATTCTTGGCAACAAAGACCTTGCCCTCAGATCTGTGATAGAAGGTATACCCAATCATTTCCTTAGGGTATCCTATGAAGACGCATTTTTCCGCTTTGGGTTCGAGTTTATCCGGTTGAAGTTTCTTCACATAAACATCGCATCCCCAAACTTTAAGAAATGACAGCTTAGGTTTGTTTCCAAACCATAATTCATATGGTGTCTTTTCAACGGATTTAGATGGTGCCCTATTTAAAGTGAATGCAGCGGTTTCCAGTGCATAACCCCAAAATGACAGTGGCAAGTCAGTCAGAGACATCATAGATCGAACCATATCCAATAAAGTACGATTACGACGTTCTAACACACCATTACGTTGTGGTGTTCCGGCAGGCGTGAGTTGTAAAACTATTCCACGGTCTTTCATATGTGTTCTAAACTTGTAACTAAGATACTCTCCTCCACGGTCGGACCGCAGAAATTTGATCTTTCTGTTACGATGATTTTCCACTTCATTCTAAAATTCTTTAACCCTTTCAAAGGTTTCAGACTTATGTTTCATCAAATAGATATACCCGTATCTACTCAAATCATCCGTGAAAGTAACAAAATAACGATATCCACCTCGCGCCGACACACTCATGGGTCCACACACATCAGTATGTATGATTTCCAATAAATCTGTCGCCCGTTCCATTGAACCGGAAAACGGCGTTCTAGTCATCTTGCCCATAAGGCATGGCTCACATGTATCAAATGATTCAAAATCGAGTGATTCCAAACGTCCATCAAAATGGAGTTTCTTCATGCGTTTAACGCCAATATGACCTAGACGGCAGTGCCACATATATGCAGATATATCATTATCAAGTTTAATCCTTTTAGCATCAAGATTATGAATATGCGTAATACTACTATCGAGATCCAACAGAAATAAACCATTCAACACAGGTGCATGACCATAAAAGATATTATTCATATAAATCAAACAACCATTGTTTTCAGACTTAAACGAATAACCACTTTGCATAAAACATGATCCGGATACAATGTTCATGCTCAGTGCAGGCACCAAATAACAATTATTCAGGTTTATAACTAATCTCGACGGCATATGGAGAGGCAGCGTTTCGACGGCGATCACATCAACTCTTGATCCATTGCCGACCCACATCGTGACCTCATCCCTTGCTAGTTGTCGCTTGTTCCGTAGCCCCTGAACCGAGTTACATATATTAGCATCCGATCTTGTATCAAATACCCAGGTGCTACTGCGAGTACTAGTCAAGTACACATCAATAACATGTATATCACATATACCTTTGTTTCCGGCCTTCTTGTCCGCCAAATACTTGGGGCGATTAGGCTTCAATGGCGATCCTTGCAATAGTAGCACTCGATGTCGATTTAGGCCAGCTCGGGGTTTCTTTTTGGTAGCGACACAAATTTGCCGCCCTTCTTTCCTCGCTTGCCTTTCTTGTCCTTCTTAAAACCGGTGGTCTTATTGATCATCAACACTTGATGTTCTTTCCTAATCTCCACTTCGGTCTTAAGCATTGTGAGAAGCTCGAAGAGAGATTTCTTCATGCCCTGCATATTATAGTTCATCACGAAGCTCTTGTAGCTAGGTGGCACAGATTGGAGAACATGATGTATGCCTAAGTCAATGGGAATCGTCATTCCCAAGGACACAAGCTTATCGGCGTACCCAGACATTTTGAGTACGTGCTCACTAACGGAGCTGTTCTCTTCCATCATGCAGCTAAAGAACTTTTCAGAAGCATTATAACTCTCTACGACAGCATGGGTATCGAAAATCATTTTCAATTCTCCCATGGTATCAAAGGCATTGCCATTTTCGAAATGTTTTCAAAGTTCTGGCTCTAGCCCATACAGTATGCCGCAATGAACTAAGTTGTGGTCCTCCGGACGAGTTATATAGACGTTCTTTTCCTCGTCAGGGGCATCAGGAGCTGGTGGGGGGCCTAGCGGCACCTCTAGCACGTATTGCTTTTGTGCAGCAGTGAGGAAAATCCTCAAATTCATAGCCCAGTTGGTGAAGTTGCTACCATTCGCAGCAAGCTTCTCTTTCTCCATGAACACATTGAAATTAAAAGCAGGTGGTGCCATCTACAACAGAATTTGTAAAATATATTTAGACTAAGTTTATGATAGATTGAGTTCGACTAATCCAAATTACTAATGAACTCCCACTCAAAAACGACATCCCTTGTGTCCTTTTGGTGATTACATGAACCAAATCCACTACACCAAGTCCGATCATCACGTGAGTCGGTGTAGCTTCAAAGGCGAGCATCTATATGGGCATCATATCAACTATATGACTCATGCTTAACCTTTCGGTCCATGTTACGAGGCCATGTTTGTACATGCTAGGCTCGTCAAGTAAGAACCTTAGTATTCGCGTGTGTAAAACTGTCTTACACCCGTTGTATGAAAGCGTAGAGTCGAGGACACCCGATCATCACGTGATGCCTCAAAATACGATCCACAAAATGGTGCATACTTAAGGAAGAACACATTTATCTTGATATCTAAATGAGGGATCATCTTATAATGCTACCAAAAGCGCCAAACTAGCAATATAAGATGCTAACATCTAATGTGTGAAGTGAGGTGATATGGTCCATGCATTTGATCTCTATCATTTGCATCGTGGTATGATCTCTATCATTCCTTTGTGTGTAAGGCCAAGGTCTATGGAACTTACACGTTAAGTGAGTTGTAAGAGTATCTATCATACATCTACTTACAACAATACCATATCAAGACACTAGCCCAGCAACGATCTAAACTAGACGCCTCTAATTTATCAATTGCAAGTTTTACGTGGCTTAGGGCTTTCGGAGATAGAACCGGTCTTACCTACGAACATGAACCACAACAAGGATAACCAAGTTATTAGCAACTCGTTGTAAATCAGATATTGACTATAGTAGGAGAGACAGACACCCGCTAGCCACTTATGCAAAACTAGTTGCATGTCAGTCGTAGAACCGGTCTCATGTACAATGGCATGTAAGGTTGGTCCGGGCCGCTTCATCCCACTATGCCACCAATATCCAAAGTACATAGAAGATGCAATAACATGATCATCATCGCCCACATATAAACATATGTGTACTACCCGTGCAAAGCACCTACGCATAGATCAGGCTCGATACCCTTTGTTGGGTCTGCATAGAAAACAAAAAATTCCTCGATGAGAACTATCGCCAAGATATATCTACTAGATACGAACAGCGGGTGGACATACATCCATGGAGAACTTACCCTCGAAGACAACGAGTTTTGTTAACGAGTAGGAACTCGTGGTTGATGTAGTCGTACGCTTGCCGATCTCAAGATCGTGTGGAAGTCCGAGCGCCGCAAATCAGTAGCACATCTGTCCTCGCACACACGTTCAAGCCACCGGACAACCTCCACCTCCTCGCTCCAGCGAATCAGCAGAAGCAGCAACTCCTTCCATACGCAAGGCCACCGGGAACATGTATCTCGCTAATCCGAGACCATGGGGGAATATCTAAGGGGGAGAGAGATCCTTCACGAGGAGGTGTGGTTTGTGAGAGGGGAGAGGGGGGATTTATATAGGAGGGAGGGAGACCCCTCCCCTACCATAGCCGGCGCATGAGGGGGGGGGGACTCCTCCCCTCCTTCATTCATGTGGTGAACCTCCACTCACATAAACATGGCCTCCACCCAAAATCCCACTCACATGTATTTAATTTCCACCAAATTAAATGCAACTCCCAATTAATAAAACTCTTTTATTTATTTTATTCAGAATTTTGTTAATTACTTTAATTAACAAACATTCACATAAACCCCTTGCAACATTTCAATATCACATGCAGAACCACTTTCTGCAATTTCACCCGAAAACAATTCCAGTTTCTATCGAAACAATTCCTGTTTCTATCGAAACATTTCCTGCGCTTTGCAAACCTTTTGTATGGAACATATGTGCTCCTAAATGGTGTCCGGCAACCCTTAAGTGTGTCACCCTATGGTTCGCGAATAATGCAGACATGATTGAGACTCCTCTCAGATCAATAATCAGAAGCGGGACCTGGAGATCCGTACTGACTCCTGCATATTCAGCGATGACTTCTGTGATCGTGAGAACCTTTAACGTCAGCAATTTAATCCCTTTGTCTCATGATATAATACATGTCCGAGATTCGATCATCGGTATCCAAATACCTAGTTTGATCTAGATTCTGACATGCACTCTTTTCTCGTTCGTGATATAACATTCTAGTGATCACATCACTTGCTTGCAAGCTATCTTAATGTGATATCACCGAGAGGGCCAGTATATCTATGCGTCATCGGGATTGACAAATTCCACTCTTGATCCATGAGCCTCAACATAACACCTTCATAGCACTGAACCCACCTTTATGGTCACCCTGTTACGGTGTGATGTTTGATGTTATCAAGATACTCTTCCGGTGTTAGCAATTAACATGATCTCATGGTCTAAGGACTAAGACTACTTTGTATGATGTTATAGCAATATAAACATAATGACTTGATCGTAATGCTATACTTCGGATGAATGTTCATCACATCATTTCACAAATGTTGTGACCTTGTTATTAACAACATCCAATGTCCATGATCAGGAAACCTTGATCATCTTGTTAATCAACAAGCTAGTCTATAAGAGAGGCATAACTAGGAACCCTTTTGTTTATTAAACACACATGTATTGATGTTTCCTATCAATACAATTATAGCATGCAAAATAAACATCTATCATATACAAGGAATACATAATAACAACTTTATTATTGCCTCTCAGGGCATATTTCCTTCATTGCCCACATATAATTTATCTTGCTCTAACAAGTACATGCATACTTTATTTCTATCTTTTATTTCTATCAGATGTTTTTGCGCAGCTACAGGTGAAACCGAACACCCTAGACCCTCTCTCTCCATCATCGACAACAACAAAAATGACGCAAGCTACTGGTCCGATAAAAACACAAAAGGAATTCTAAAACTCCCGAAGGTCCATTAAAGTAACTTCAATAGGCATTCGCTTCCCGTGGATTCGATAACCTAGGTCTACTAGGGAAAACGAGCTATACTACATCCGTAATCCGGATCGAATGTATCAGTATGCAAGGGGAATCAAGTCAAGCTCCTTGAATCTACGATATTTAGCTCATTCCTCAAGTAAAAAAAATCTTGCTTCATCAAGAGTCTTCGTGAAAATATCCGCAAGTTGATTCTTTGTGCTCACAAAAGATAGTTTAATGTCTCCACGAGCAACATGATCTTGAATGAAAATATTGTGGATCTCAATATGTTTAGTTCTTGTGTGCTGCACTGGATTTTAAGCAATTTTGATGGCACTTTCATTGTCACATAAAAGATGCACTTTTCCACAACTGACACTATATTCCTTTAAATTTTGCCTCATACATAACAACTGAGTATATGCACTTGCAGCAGCCACATATTCAGCTTTGGAGGTGGAGAGAGATATACAATTTTGTTTCTTAGAAGACGAACACACCAAGGATCTGCCTAGAAATTGACAAGCTCCAGAAGTTGATTTCCTATCATCCTTATCACCAGCCCAATCTGAATCAGTATAGCCACATAGAGAGAAGTTAGAGCCTTTGGGATACCATAATCCATAATTAGGGGAATAAACCAAATATCGAAAGATTCTCTTGACTGCCGCTAATTGGCTTTCTTTAGGAGCCGCTTGATACCTTGCACACACTCCTACACTCAACACAATATCGAGTCTAGATGCAGAAAGGTAAAGCAAGGAGCCAATCATTGACTGGTATACCTTTGGGATTTAACTCGAGATGACATTTAGTTTGTATTGGTGTAGCAACACCATTAAGGTCCACTATCTTGAATCTCTTGAGCATGTCTTGGATGTACTTTGCTTGATTAATGAAGGTTCCTTCTCTTAGTTGCTTGATCTCGAATCCAAGAAAGAACCTTAACTCTCCCATCATAGACATCTCGAACCTGTCAGTCACAAGCTTTGAAAATTCATCATTAAAAGCTTGGTTAGTAGAGCCAAAGATAATGTCATGTACATATAATTGGCATACGAAAAGCTCCCCATTAACCTTCTTAGTAAAAAGAGTGGGGTCAATCTGCCCAACCTCGAAACCACGGTCTAGCAATAACTCTTTAAGATGCTCATACCACGCATGTGGGGCTTGTTTAAGGCCATAGAGTGCCTTATTGAGTTTGTAGACGTGGTTAGGAAAGTTTAGGTCCTCGAAGCCTGGGGATTGCTTAACATATACCAACTCATGCAATGGACCATTAAGAAAGGCACTTTTAACATCCATTTACTGTAATTTAAAATTATGATGAGCTGCATAAGCAAGGAGGATACAGATGGACTCAAGGCGAGTGGCTGGAGCATAATTCTTGCCAAAGTCGATGCCTTCAACTTGAGAGAAGCCTTGTGTAACTAGTCTTGCCTTGTTCCTCACAAAAATTCCATTCTCATCTTGCTTATTCTCGAGTATCCACTTTGCGCATATAACATTGCGGCATTCTTTAGGCTTCTCTACTAGCTTCTAGACTTTGTTACGCTTGAAATTGTTGAGCTCTTCATGCATAGCCACAACCCAGACCGTATCGTCAAGTGCTTAAAAACCTACTTGGATTCCACCATGGATATATGGGCTTGATGGTCACAGAATCGTGCTAACTCACCCCTTGTCGACACCCTTCTCCTTAGATAACCCACCACTTTATCAAGTGTGTGACCTCTGAGTTCAAGATTTCTTTCAGCTTGAGCTTTGCGACGAGTTTCGATTTCATTATTGTTTCTTGGAGGAATATCTTCATCATTCTTGTCCCCGTCTTGACCAAAAGCTTGACATTGATTAGCAGCAGATTCAACACTGATAGTTGGATAAGATTCTTGCCCTTGATCTTCATCCACAATGGTCTCAGGAGGTTGTAGTTCTAGACTGGCAGGGCTAGATAATCTGGCCGAGGGAGGGGCCGGATAATCCGGCATGGGAGCTTCAGTTGTTTCCTAGTTATTGCTGGTGCGAGAGGGAGTTGCAGGGCCGAATAATCCGGCCTGGGACTTCCAGCCTGACCAATTGATGGATGATCTTCAGAAATTTGTTGAGAAGGTGCAGTAGTTGCTTCAACAGGTGGAGTTTGTTGATCTTGTGTGGATGAGGGATCTACTTGGGTAGAGCATTATCCTTCCTGATACGCCACAAGGGGTTCCTGAACGGGGCGGTAAAATCCCACACCCATTCTTCTTATGGCATCTTGGGGGTATTTCAAGATCTGTATCACAAACATCTACTTGCCCCACATGGGATCCGTCATTTTCCTCGAACACCACACTACATGAATCTACAACAATTCCGGAGGTCTTATTGTAGACTCTATAAGTGTGGGACTCGACACCATAACCAACAAAATACCTTCTAAAGCCTTAGACTCAAATTTAGACAAACAAACTCCTTTAATGAGAAAGAAACACTTCAACCGATCACTCGGAAGTATGAAATGTTGGGCTTGTTACTGGTAAGTATTTCATAGGGAGTCTTGTCCAAAATCTTGCGGAGATAAAGCTGGTTTGATGAGTGACATGCTGTAGATATAGCTTCAGCCTAGAAATTATATGGGGACTTGAATTCAGCCAACATAGACCTTGTCATATCCATCAAAGTCAGGTTTTTCCTCTCGGCTACACCATTTTGTTGAGGGGTGTACGTAGCGGAATATTAATGTCTTATCTCCTCTTCACTTAAGAATTCATTCAGAGTGTAGTTCTTGAATTCGGAGCCATTGTTGCTTCTTATTGCCAAAATGGGGACGTTGTGTTAACGTTGAACCTCATTGGCAAAGTCAATGACGGTTTGTTGAGTCTCACTCTTCTGCTTGAAGAAGTAGACCCATGTGTACCTTGAGTAGTCATCAACAATAAAAAGGCAATATTTCTTCCCACCAAGACTTGCATGAGAAGGAGGACCAAAAAGATCCACATGAAGAAGCTCTAAGATCCTCCTTGACAAAATAATAGTCCTCCTTCAATGGGGAGAATCATGCATCTTTCCTTCAACACAAGCCCTGCAAGCACGATCTTTGGCAAAGGAAACATTTTCTTTTAGGCCAAGAATGTGGCCACCCTTGTGAAGAATTTTCAAAGTTCTCATGTTGACGTGGGCTAGACGGCAACACCATAACCAGCCCGCATCGGCCTTTCTGAATAAACACATCGGACTTATAGTGATTTTCCTTGAAAAGTCCACCACATACAACTCATTTTCGACATACCCAAAGAAAGCAAACTTTAGAGACTTGCTCCACAAGAGTACCACAATATATCATCGATAAAAATAGCAAAGCCCATCTTACCAAGGGCATGAACAGAAAGTAAATTATACCCAAGGGTCTCAACAAGCATGACGTCCACGAGAGAGATATAGTGAGCAAACACTACCTTGCCAAGACCCAATACCTTTGATTTGGACTTATCACCGTAGGAAATGGTTATTTGATCACGATTAGGCATCATCTCCGTGATGAACAACTTGGCCCATTAGGGCCTCGAAATGCATCTTGTGCTCACCTTGCAAGTTAGTTATAAAATGGTCCAAAGCAATAACTTATTCTTTCACTTTAAGAGTAGTAGGATCATCCATATCAACATTCATAGTAGTCTTAGGAAAGAAAGTGATGGAGGGTGATACCTCGGAACCTCTCGCCATAAGACAAGTGACGTTCTTGTTGAAGGAGTTCTCATTGGGAGAGTCGAAGAGCGAAGCGGTTGGTGTAGATGTGGTAGCTATGGCTGCCACTTCTCTTGTGCTTTCGTCGTATTCTTCGTCTTCGCTTGCGGATGAGTACTCTTCTTGGGCTACAAACACTATCTTTGGTAACTTCTTGTATAGACCATTTTTCTTATTGAATGGCTTCTTGCATGGAGCCTTTTGCTTCTCCTTGAGAACCAGTCTACCTCCATGATCTTTTCTATTTTGATAGGGGCATTTGGCAACAAAATGTAAACGGTCTCCACAATTGTAGCAAGGTCCCAGTTTTGGACCATTTTCCTTTCTTCCACTAAATCCATTCTTGCGTTCAAGCTCAGATTTTGCCTTAGCCGGATCTTTCCAAAAGTTTCTTGCATAGAATGCCATATACTCACCATGAGCTTGTTTGGCCTCCTCGGGGTAACTCATGCCAGCTATGTCAATACTCCTATCATCTTCTTCTTCCTCATCAATGTTGGCCTTCAAGGCAACATTTACACCTTTTTGCATTCCAATTTCTCGTGCACAAGCATCTTCAGTGTTCTTGGCCGCAACCTTGAATGCAGTCATTTCTTGCATAACTTCATTGGAAGTCATTTGGTGATAATTGGCCTTCCTTCGAGGCTCTTCAAGTCAGTGGGTTCAAAAGTCATGCGATCACTAATGTATTTCCTCTTGATCCATGCATCATCAACATGTGTGGCACCATGATTTCTGAATGTGGTGGCAATGGCCTTGAGTCTTTGATAGATGTCTTCATGGTCTTCACCATCCAACATGTAGAACCCTTATGCTTGATTTCTTAGAGCGTCATAACGGTTTCTCCTCATGCTCTCATTTCTGATGAACAACTTGGTGAGGGCATCCCAAGCTTCCTTTGCGGTACTGAGATGTTCAATGTGCGACATGTCCTTAGGACCCACACCAAGTTGGATCATGTGCAAAGAAGTGGCATGAGTTGACTATCAACCACTTCTCTTCTTATCATGTTTTATGGATCTACAACATGGAGTCCACTCACTATAATCTTCCACAACTCGATTGAAGAGCTACACACATAAGATTTTATTAAAATTTGTCATTGATTAAAAGAAGATGCACTAAGCTTGGGTGGATCACCCCTATTGTTTATATGAGGGTGAGAGATTGGTGGATCAGGTGAGTATAAGTGAGAGACCTCACTATAATCCTCCTTACCACTTCCCCTTTTAGAAGAGGATCTCTTATTTTTATCTTCATCCTCCAACTCCTTTTCCTTGGAGTTAGCCTTAGCTTTGTCATTCGAAAGAGGAGTTGTAGACTCAACGGTACATGGAGGTGTGGGTGGGGTTGTCATAAGACGTGCTATCATTTCACGCATTTCTTGCAACTAAGTCTCCATGGTTTTTGTTAAACTTGTTTCCAAATACTTGAGTGATGGGGTTCGTTGCATGGAAAACAAAAAATTCTATGGCTACAACTATCAAGATCATATCTAGGCTACACTTGTAACGGTTTCAGATGGACTCACCCCCGAACAGCGTAAAGCGGGATAACATCCCTAGAAACAAATGTGGCTATTATAGAGTATACACAACCGTACTCAAGGACACAATGACCAACACCACAAGTACAGCGCCTCCGTAATCGGTCACATGTATGGTGTGTCGATGACTTTAGTCCCTCTCTCTAGCGCGACAGTGGAAGAAGGGGATCCTCGGGAACTCTGGAAACACTATGATGGTGGTGGAGAATATCTTGAGCAAGGCTTCGCCTAAGCTCCATGCTCGTGGAAATGGACAAGGCTAGAAAGGGAGGAAGATACCAACCAAAGGGAATATGAGAGGAGAAGGATGAGTGTGTGAGAGAGAGAAGGTCCACCCCACCTTTTATAGGGGGAGGTGGCAGCCCCTTTCCATGGCCGGCGGCCAAGGTGGGTGCCCCAACCTCTCCCTCATTCATGTGGGTGGAGGCTCCACTCACCCAAAATTCAACTCCACTTTCTGATGTTTAATCTCCACTCAAAATCAAGAGTCATGGAATTAAAACTCCTTTTTAATTCACTTGATTTAATGCCACTCATTCAATGAACACTTCATTAATAAGTACTTCATTTAATGAACACATTGATAATCCAATCCCTGATAATATTACGATACAACGAAACTATTTCAGCAGATTTATGAGAACAATTCCTGGATTGTCTAGTATTTTCTCCGGTGTTCCCTATCCACTCAAATGCGTCAACTACCCTTAAGTGTGTCTTCCTACGGGTTCATGAGCTGCATGGACACGAGACACTCTTCGATCAATAATCATTAGTGGGACATGGAGATCCATAATGACTCCCACCAGCTCAAACGATAGACTAGTGATCGCGTGAACCTTTATTCATAATAACCAATTCCTTTTGTCTCGCGATATTTTACTTGTCCAAGATCCGATCATTTGGTATCATCCATACCTAGTTTGATCCCGTTACTAACAAGTGCTCTTTTCTCATTCCCGTGATATAACATTCTTAGTGATCGTTATCACTTGCTTGCAGGCTATGTTAATGTGATATCACCAAGAGGGCCTAAGTATATCTCTCTATCATCAGGATGGAAAAATCTCACTCTTGATCCACGAGTCTTAACTAACAATTTCCAAGTATCTGATGACACCTTTATAATCATCCTGTTATAGTGTGACATTTGATGTACTCAGAGTACTCTTCCTGAGTCAGCCATTAACGTGAACTCATGGTCTAAGGATTAGGGTTACTTTGAATGATGTTATAGTAGTGTAAACATAATGGCATGATTGTATTACTATACTTTGGGAGTTTGTTCATCACATCATTTCACCAATGTTGTGATCTTTTTATTAACAACATCCAATGTCATGATCAGGAAACCTTGATCATTTGTAAATCAACAAGCATATTCCTTTCATTGAGATCATCCATGGTGACCTTATCCCTAGCCTCACTACCATCTCCTCGAGTACCCATATTCTCTTAGGTGGTAAATACCAAATAAAGATCCGAGGCTCTGATACCAATTAAAATGGATCGTATAGGCACCTATAGGGAGGGTAAATAGGTCCTACTCCAAATTTTAATTCCTTTTCAGTTTTAGGCTTGACTCAAAGGTAAATTCTCTAGATATGCAACTAAGATGAATTTCCCTATATGACAACCTAGCTATTAAGCGAGTAAAGGCGCTGAGAGGAACGAGGTAACCGTAGTGAAGCACGTGGAGGCACATGCTTTGTTTTACCACAGTTCCTTCCTTGTTAAGGGAAGTACGTCTGCGTTGGAGGGGTGGGTGATACTAAGACCGCCATGGCACAATAGGCATCACCCTGTTCTCCGGTGGATCTCGCCCCAACTGGCCTGATCCACCTTTCCACTATGTGGTACCCTTCGAGGCGGATACTGGTGCCTTTACAACGCTACCGGGGTACACATCCATAACTGAATTGGAGGCTCCCGTGATGACAATAAGCTACCACAGTAAAACAAGTTTATCAATAAACAAAATTGAGATCTAGATATTTGTAAGAAATTCTAGATCAAGAGTCCCCCAAGTGAATGGAGGGGAAATGAAGATCTTGATTGGTGCCGATGAAGATCAAGGCCTCCTCCTTCGATTCCCCACATATCAAAGCCTTTGGGTGGTTGAAAGTGGAGATCTCGGGAGGATTAATATGAACAACACTGCACTTTTTCGTAGGATCCTAGAGGAACTGGAATGGGGATCGAATGGGGTATAAATACCCTATGCCAAAAACTAACCGTTGGAAGAAACTTGGGCCGGATAATCCGGCCTAAGTGGGGGTCGGATAATCTGGCCGGGACAAACATCTGGCCCGGGACCGAAAAATCTAGGCCAAATGTCCACCCCCCATACCGCTTGACGCGCCTTGGCTGCCTTGTGAAGAATCCCCGGGGTGCAGTTTATCTGGCCCCTAGAGGGGCAGATTATTTGGCCAGGGGGCAAAAACTCTGGCCTTGGTCGCACAATCCACGGGAAACATCCGCCCCCATACCGAACGACGCGTCTTGCCTCCTTTGCGAAAAATTCCTAAGGGCGGATAATCCGCTCCCCTGGGATGGGCGGATTATCTGGCCCGGGCAAAAGCTCCGGCCCTGGCCAGACAATCCGGGGGGAACTCCTCCCCCTTGCAGCACGACGCGCCTTGGTACCATTTGGCGATTGAGGCTGGGGCGGATAATCTACCCCCAGAACTCTTGTTTAGCTGCATTTGGCATGAAGTTCCTTTTGGAGAATATAATCTACAACACTTAACACACAATCAAATAATTCTTGGTATTGTTATCTAACACACAAAACACTAGAGATCATGAAATATTCTTTTAGCTATACAAACTAGTTTTTGAAGGATTAACCATGCAAAAAATTTGAAAAATTTGCATTTGGGAGATGACCACAACTTCAAACCAACATTGGCATTGGAGAGTTTGTAAGTCCCGAGAATTGCATCTTGTAGGCCGACTTTGCAGGGTAGGATCCGTCATTGGTGAACTTCCAAAGGATCTTATCCGTCGTGGTTTTTTCCAAATGCACATTGGCAAGCATTTCCCAAATCTTGTATAATTGTGTGATGTGCTCCATCGTAATCCATCGTGGGTGTTGATTTCAGAAACCCAATAATCATCTTCCATGGCTTTATGGAGCGAAGATTTCATGTTGCTTGAGCGGTCAAAAATAAGAGGTGCAATGTCCATTGGCCTCATATCGTCAAGCCAAGCCGCCTCCCTAGAAGGGTCTTCTATCCATTTCCAATGCCCACCCTAGTTGCCACCGAAAAGAGATCATGATCATGAGTATTACAAGAGTTTTCAAGACCTGCCCAAGGTTGGGGTTTTCGTTCCATTCATATCAAAACCACCTCATTCGAAGAACCGAAAGTAAACTTTTTAAGGTTGAGGATCCCCAACTAGCTTCCAATTGACCTTATCACTAGCCGCCCCAAAGAAAAGTTATTCTTATACTATCAATTTTCAAGAGCAATTCAACAGGTTTTGTAAATTTTATTACTTTTGGGATCCTTTGTACAGATGTTGATGATTATTAATAGATTAGTGGAATTTCTCAAAGAAAAAGATTTATATGTGCGTAAATAATATTGATAAATTTTCATATACATAAAAAATATGTCCATATGTAGAAAAATGTTCCACGAAAAAGGATTGAATATGTTAAAATGAGATGGAAGAAAATGAAAAAATATATATTAGAAAATAAAATAAAAAAGAACAAGAACAAGAAAAGGAAAATGATAAAAAGAAGGGTCTTTCAAACGTGAGGCCAAGCAGTAAGGAGGGTCTCCGTCAAGTCCGTAAGGCGCGTGTTGTAGGGTGAAAACCTAGCCTTGATCACTGGACGGGCTATAGGGGAACATACTCTTTTGAAGGCTCTATCAAGGCGGTATTTTCACTTATCTGGCTATGAGTCTCCTAGGAAAATCCTAGATTCCACATCGGATCGACTGAGGGTGGCTCTTCTACGTCGCATGTCTCTTGGGGCCTCAGCTTAGATGTTCCGCCACCCGGCCGTGGGAGTGAGTTGGTGGTTCTGGTGCGCGAGTGGCATTGCATCCTTCGGGCTTGGTGCTCCGTGTGAAAACCCAGCGGTGACCTCAGATGAAGCTAGCAATGGCGGCGTTCTTGGGCGTGTTTTTCTCCTAGGAGGCATCGTTTGTTGAGCCCCTTCACCACGCACATCGGTTGTTCCTTCCATATTGATGTTGTCTTGCAACTTTGCTGTTGTAGTCGTAGACTCGAAGCGGTAGCTTTTGATTGTCTCCACTGTGTTGCGTCGAGGTGTTTGTTGTCATATTTGGTTGCTCGGGCTAAATAGTCATCAACAACTGTGGGGCACGACCTTGGGGCTAGCCTATGGTGTTCGTGTTGTACTAGTTTTCAGCCATTTTTTCTTATAAATTGGTCAATAACGGCGCGCATTCGGTTCGCTCTAGTGCTTGTAGCCATTGTTAGGTGCTCCAACGACGTATTTGTAATTTTTATTAATTTTGTATGCTGTTGTTGATGGTTATTAATAGACAGTTGAGGTTTTTTGCAAATGAAAAACACACTCTTCTCCTCTATCAATGAAGAGAAACATTTTGCCTTGTTAAAAAAAAGAAATTATGGGCAATATAGGCTGGTAGGCTTTGGTGGAGATGCTCAAACCATGGCCATACTCACTTCTTGTCACGTATCCAACAACGGAGCAGGCACAGTGCTGGCGCCAATCTGCGATGAAACAATGAATGCGCCTTTGTGGGCTACTGGCTGACTGGCTGGTAGTCGTAGGCTCGGCCTACGAGAGCCTTTTAGTCCAAATTGGTCAGGCACGATACATGGGGTAATTTGGTGTTGTGTTCTTTCCCCTAGACGATGATGAGTGTATTGCCGATGCATATCGGGAAGTAAAGCTGTTGAACTACGCATTTGCCTTTGTTGGTTTTCGGCCGGTTTCCGCTAATAAATTGGCCATTCTGATGAAAATGGTACTCTCTTTGTCTCAAAATAGTTGTAGGTATTGCCAAAATTTATATATATCTACATACTTCCTCCGATCCATATTATTATTCTTAACTTTATCTAAATACGAATGTATCTAGTCTAAATACTTTTTTTGCGAAATTTCACAGATCTATTAATAATCATCAACAATAGTACAAAGAGTCCTAAAAGTAATTAAAAATTACAAGTAGGTCATTGGACCATCTAGCGACGACTACATACACTAGCACGAGCCAAAGGCGTGCCATCGTCCTCGTCCCTCCATCATCAAAGCTTGTCATAAAGAGCTTGTTATAGTAGATGGATGTGAAGTCGTCATGCTAAGGCCCTAAAGGACCAGCGCACTAGAGCAACAACCATCGCCGAAGATGACAAACGTAGATCAAAAGAGACTGACCTCAAATCACACCAATGAATACGAAAACGACCGGATCCCAAGAGATCCGCCGCACACACGACTCCACGTGCCCTCCATCGATGTTAGACGCACCAACGAAACGAGGATAGGACGGGGAGGACTTTATCTGACTTCAGGACGTAGCCACCGCCTCAACATCCTGAAGAAGACACTGAAAATAGTCTAAGAAAACACGAAGACCTCCCGCCGACGAGGGGCTGTGGTCCGCCACGCCTCCGAGATCCTAAGGCCACCGGAGACAGGACGGACCGGTGGCGTCGCCCGTGGAGGGAGCGAACCCTAGATGAGTTTTAGACACCGCCTTGAACCTCTGTGTCACCTCTCCTAGTCATATCTAGTCTAAATACTTAACTACATACATTCGAATCTAGATAAAATTGAGCATGATAATATGGACCGGAGGTAGTACTAAATAGTGTTTATATTTATCTAAATTTTGACAAATACACAACATCTAGTTTGAGACGAAGAAAATAAATCATTTATTTTGTTTAAAAAAAGTGTAGTAACTAAGTAACACTCCCAAGCGGGAAAAAAGTTGGACAAGCGAGTCTTGCACAAGGATGGTGGTATCAAAGGACACCAACGGACATGCGAGTCCTGCACAATTATGCCCCTGTTCCATAATTTTGCGCAAGTATACTTACGCACTTGCGCACGCTTAATTACTCTGTACTCCTTGTTTGCTTAAAGCATATCCACTCGTCTCCATACGTCATTCGGGTGGCTCGATTTTGAGCGGTATGGGGGGTGCTAGATCGATTTACGATTTTTGGGTAGTGGGTGGGGGGGTGGGGGTGGCTCCCAATCGTACTTCCATAACAATCATGAAATTTATTTTACGCGCTCTCAAAAGAAACTAGTCATAATACTACCTAGTTTTGTAGTACACGGCTTCAGGATCGCCATCGTCTTCGTCGCTTAGCGCGCGCGGCTGTATCCCGTGTCCTTCCGCATTATGATGCGGGTAGCAGAGACCGTCAATCAGCGCAGGCTGCGGGGACCGGCGGACGCAGCTGCTGCAACAGCCCACCGTGTTGTCCTCTGCGCGGTATAAAGAGGCGCGCATGGCTGCGCGCTGCCCCAGGAACTCCTTCGGGTCACCGATGCGTCCAAGTTGGCGCACGGTCATAGCGTATTCTGGAGGCACCCGCCACTCCGGCCTCGAAGGCAGGACGCCCGGAGGTGGGGTGTCCCGTTTGGCGACAAAGTTGCGCCCGCGACCACTGCTGCCCTTGCTTGGGCTCCGCGGTGGCTGAAAGTGTGGGTACCGCAGGCGAGGGTGATCTCCTTCTGCGTTGTGGCGCATCACACAGGCGAGTGTCTGGTTCACCCACCCCAGTCGTCGACCGGCTTCGTTGTGGTTGACCAGAGCAGGGTCGTTGCCCCCGTACCTGGCGAACTCTCTTTCCCGACGATTGGCGAAGAAGACGATCCAGGTAGCGGTGTTGTCGGGACATCAATTGGAATCCATCCGCTGCTCCGGCGTGAGCTCGAGGTAGTAGCGGCTCGTGATGACCGCCTGGCGGCCCGAACCACGAGGCACAAGAGGGACAGGCACCCCTGAGATGCTCAACATCCAGTCGAGTGGCAGCCGGTAGCCCGACGGACATGGGTAGCTGGAAGCGCACAATGCCTGTCTCCTCGAGAGTGAGATAGACCCAGTGTGGGGTGTCCATGGTGAGGGAGAGAGAGCGGTGTGGATCTGTGGTTGGCAATGGCGGCCTCCCTACATATAGCGGGGAATGGTGGGAAACTTAGACGGGAAGAGTTGGAAAGGGCGGAAGCGAAAAGGCGCGCCGCCGCGTGGCCAGACGACAGGACCCGTCGGCTCTGAAAACGATGCACCTATTTCATTGCCAGAGCTGACCCACTGATGAGTGCATATTTGCATCATGTTTTACATTATTATTTTTCATTGTAGATGTAGGATCTTGGTATTTTATGGTGCTCGCGTGCATATTTTATGTATGTTTTCATCAGGATCATGACAGATGATGGATCAAATTGATACAATTTTTGGAACAGTTGTACTGTGGAGAAAAGGAGTCAAAACAACGCAAATTGCTTATTTGAGAAATATTAATAATACCAGAAGAAAACCAGAAGCGAACAAGGGAGGCAGAGAGTTCAACGACCAACTATACGACCAGAGCAATTTTCCGGCCGTATAGTTGGCACCGCCTCCGTCTCGTCAAATAGTTTCACCCCGTGCAACTAGTTCGGGGAGACGACATACAGAACACCTAGAAATTGCAGAAACCTCACCGCCAGAAGGCATCTGGAGGGGGAACTCATCCGCTAGGGATCCATCTTTGCTCTGCGCAGATTCGGAAGGCTAAGGCATCGATCTTCATCACCCACCGCTGCATCACCACCATCTCCATCCATCACATCTACATCTTGTCTAGATCTTGTTGTATTTCTCGTACTCGTTGTGGATTTATACAAGTACTATTCATCTATGATTGTTTCCATTACTATTTCTATGATGATTGCCTCCATTTTTTAGTAGATCTCTAGTTCTTGGGGAGATGGAGAAACCCTAGCATATAATTGAGATGAGATAGAGATTATTATGTTATACATCATTATGTGTACGTGTTAATTATCTTCATCTTGATGTTGAGAGTTGTGCACCTCCTTAATATTTGTCTCTTATGGAGACTCGATGAAGGGGATTACTTGTTGGTAGACAGAGGAATGATAACACTTACTATGACTATAAAGCTTTTATCAATCCTTACATACTAACTTGGGGGTAACAAGGAGAACTTATAAAACCATGTCTATGCCATGGAAGAAATTCCTTAATAGCGCAGTAACTCGATTGATATTGATTGCTGTCTGTTGTGGTTATGAGGATGATGTGTGAAGCGGTTGCTGGCTAATCACCCATATATGGAGCTCATCCCACATACACACACATTATGAGAATATTCGTTATAATAATCTTGATTGTTTAGTCTAAATTGCTAGCGGTGTATCCGCTATTCCCCGAGAACGCCTTTTCTCTATTGTAGTTCCAAAGTTCTATTACACACGCGATTCTTATTTTTTGCATTAAGTTTTGCTTTACTTTAAATTACCTTGTTCAACCAAAAATCCAAAAATAACTCTACTTATCTTGCATCTTAAAGTTATTTTTTAAGTATTTCGCTTAGTTGTAGTTAAAAGCATTTTAGTCTTCTTCCTACTTCTCCCTGTGGGATCGATATCTTTATTTCGAAACTAGCTACAAACGATCTGTGCACTTGCAGTCATCAAGCTATTTTCTGGCGCCGTTGCCGGGAAGCTTAGTGCTATAAGTCACTTTACTTTTAGTTATTTACTTTCGTTGTACTAATTTTTACTTGAGTTGCAGGACCGCAACAATGGACAACACTCAGCATTTAAACCAGCTTGAGGCAGTAAGGAAAATGGGTTCGCCCATGGACGCTTTTATGACTGTCAACAAAAGCATAAATCCGGATGGATTCGAGATCCATCCTTTATTATTTGAATTATTGCATTCTAAGAAATTTGCAGGAACAAATAAAGAAAGTCCATATGGACACTTACAATTCTTTGAAGATGTTCTCAGTTCCTTTATTTTCGAGGACTGTAATGTTGATATGGTTAAAACCCAGTTGTTTAGACAAACTCTCTCTAATAATGTTTGCGACTGGTACAAATCTTTTTGTGCAGAAGCATCAAGGACTTGGGAGGAATTGACAACCAAATTCCTATCAAAATATTATTCTGAAAGAAAAGCTCACTGGATGAGAGGTATTATTATCAGTTTCAAAAATATTCCTAGTGAGGGCTTATATGAAGGATATCTCAGGTACAAAAGCTACCTAGATAATTGCCCCCATCATTGTTTGCCTGATTGGTTAATCACCCATACCTTTTATGGAGGGCTAAATATTGAACATAGGATGAATCTAGACACTGCTTCTAACGGCAGTTTTCTATCTTATACCTATGATGAAGCTTGGAATATAATAATAAAAATGAGAGAAGCAACGGAAAAATATTAAAGATAAGGAAAACATTACAAATAGTTTTTCTGAATATGTTTGCATTAACGATTTCCTTGTAGATGAAAAAACAGATACAATGATTAAGACCCTCGATATTGATTCTTACTCAGTAAAGAAAATTATTGAGAATTATGCAGGTACCTACAGAATGGGAACCTCGTAAACCCCTCAAAGAAAAGAAGCGTGCAAGAGTGCTAATGGAAGAGTTCTCCTCAATACCTATACAGGGGGTCTTCAAAAAAAGACAAAGAGAGAAAGAATAAATAAAGAAGAGATTGAAGGAACCAGAAAGGAATTCTAAAGCTACAAATATAAATAATGTTATATTAAAAGATCTTATGGAAGCACGAATAGTGGAATATGAAGTGGTTATGTTAGACCTTGAAACCTCAGAATTCATCAAAGGTAAGGTTCGAGGTAACGAAACTTCTAAACCAATGACCCCTATATATTGTGGAGAAACTTTCTTATATGGAATTTGTGAAGCAATGTCCACTATAAATATTATGCCTTCATCACTTTATGAGGAACTCTGCTACAATTTAAATAATCCAGATGTGGAACCGGTAGACACTATTATTAAATTGTCTAATAGAACCAATATAAAACCGGAAGGAGTAATCAGAAATATCTGTGTCTTTATTGGATCACTCATGTACCCCCTTGATTTTCATATTGTTGATATGCCTCGAGATTCTTTTTATCCTATTCTTTTAGACGGGCCTTTTATTTCCATTACCAAAGCTCGAGTAGGTAATAAGAAGGAAACTATTTCATTGAAGCTTAGAGAAGAGGAAATGACATTCCACTTCGCCAAACTAAAGAAGAGGCCATATGAAGTGGAGGATATCAGGGAAGAGAAGACAATTGACGAGTTAGCGGCAATTCATTTTAGTACTCCACAAGATGAATTAGAGAGGAGCCTGATTAATTGGGAGGGAGCACCAGATGACGAGGAGAAAGAATACATGGATGATTACCTTGATTCAATTCCGGAAACACAAAATCCACATGACTATGGAACTGGTAAGAACAGGAGATGAAGAGCCTCCACCAATAGAATTGAAAAAACTTCCAGACAATATGAGGTATGAGTTTTTAGATAATGAAAATAAATGTACTGTCATTATTAGCAAGAATATATCAGAAAATGAAACAAATAAACTCATTCAGTTTTGGTTAAACATCGTGAAGCTTTTGGGTATACATTGACTGATATTAAAGGAATATATCCATCTATCGTAACACATAAGATTACCATGCTTGATGATGTTGAACCTGTAGTATATACACAAAGAAGTCTTAATCCTAAAATGAAGGAAGTAGTAAGAAAATAGGTTACTAGATGCTGGCATAATATATCCTATTTCTGACAGTAAGTGGGTTAGCTCGGCTCATTGCATACCAAGACAAGGTGGTCTTGATGCTGCTATGAATGAGGATGGTGAGCTAGTTCCTGTAAGGCCAATTGTAGGATATCTTATGTGCATTGATTTTAGGATGCTAAACCATGAGACATAGAAAGATCATAAACCTATACCATTCATGGATAAAATTTTAGAAAGACTTAGTAATAATTCTTACTTTTGTTTTCTTGACGGTTATTCTGGATATTCTCAAATTGCCATACAACTGGAAGATCAAGAGAAAACAACTTTCACCTGTCCTTATGGCACATATGCTTATAGATTAATTCCATTTGGCTTATGTAATGCAACAACAACTTTTCAGGAATGTGTTCCAAAGATTTTTGATGATTTTGTTGAGAAGACTATGGAAGTTCTAACAAATGATTTTGTTGTTTGTGGAACAACTTTTGATAATTGCCTCTACAATCTGACCAAAGTCTTGCAGAGATGCAAACAATCAAACTTGGTTTTAAATTGGGAACAATGACGTTTCATGGAAAGAGAAGGTGAAGTTTTTGGTCATAAAGTTTCAGAGAAGGGAATAGAAATAAATAAAACCAATATAAATGCTATAGAAAATCTTCCAATACCCCAGGACATTAAAAACCTAAAAATGGTTATGGGACATGCATGTTTTCATAAACGGTTTATAAAAGATTCTGCTGAAATAGCTATGCCCCTCACCAATCTTCTTGATAAAGAAACTCCATTCTATTTAGACCATGACCGCATTGCAGCTTTTGAGAACCTTAAGGATAAACTAGTTTCAACACCTATTATGCAATCTCCAAAATGGGATGAACCTTTTGAAATCATGTGTGACGCTAGTGACTATGCTTTAGGGGCTGTGTTGGGACAGCGAGATGGAAATAATTTGAATGTTATTTAGTACGCTAGTAGACCTCTTAATAAGATTCAGAAACATGATGCTACTACGGAAAAAAGTTTCTAGCTATAATTTTTGCTTGCGACAAATTTAGATCTTACATAATTAATTCTAAGGTAATAATTCATATGGATCACCAAGCTTTGCGTCACCTCCTTGTGAAAAAGGATGCTAAGCCTAGGTTGATTAGGTGGGTTTTATTACTACAAGAATACGATTTGCAAATATTAGATAGGAGGGGTAAGGATAATCCGGTAGAAGATCGTCTCTCTAGGAAGGAGGGAATAATCAATGACCCTGTACCTATTAATGAATCATTTCTGGGAGAATATTTAGCAAACATGGAAATTGTTGATCCATGGTATGAAGATTATGCTAACTATCTAGCAACAAAATTTATACCTCCTGGTATGTCAAGAAATCAAAGAATGAAATTATTTAATGATCTTAAATATTACTTTTGGGATGATCCATATCTATATTGTCATGGACTTGACAGAATGATTCGAAGTGTGTTCCTAACCATGAAATGAATGCGATATTGAAAGCTTGTCATGACAGTCCATATGGAGGGCATCATGCAGGCAAGAGAACTGCTGGAAAGGTACTTCAATCCGAATTCCATTGGCCCACCTTGCTCAAGGATGCACATAGGTATGTGGAATACTGCGATGCTTGCCAAAGAAGAGGTAATATAGGTAGGAGACAAGAAATGGCAATGAATTATAGTATCATAATTGAACCTTTTGATGTATGGAATGGATTACATGGGACCATTTATAGAGTCTAATGGTTATACTCATATTCTTGTTGCTACTGACTATGTTACTAAATGGGTTGAAGCTATTCCAACAATCATGCAGATGCAGCTACCTCAGTAAAGATGATCAGGGATGTCATATTCCCCAGGTTTGGAGTTCCTAGATTTTTAATTACTGATGGTGGTTCTCATTTTATGAAGGGACTTTTAGAAAAATCCTCAACAAGTATGGAGTAACTCACCATGTTGCCTAACCATATTATCCTCAAACGAGTGGTCAAGTGGAACTCTATAATAGAGAATTGAAGACCATACTCGAGAAGACGGTGGACAAATCAAGAAAAGATTGGTCATACAAGTTAAATGACACTCTATGGGCATACCGTACTACATTTAAAAATCCAATGGGTATGACACCTTTCAAGATGGTGTACGGTAAGGCATGCCATTTACCTTTAGAATTGGAACACAAAGCTTTCTGGGCAATCAAGAACCTAAATTATGATCTTAAAGCAGCTGGAGAAAAGCGTTTATTAGATATTCATGCTTTAGATGAGTTTAGAAGTGAAGCCTACGGGAATGCTAGGTTGTTTAAGGAAAAAGTGAAAAGATGGCATGATAGAAAAATAGAGAATAAGACTTCTAAAAGTGAGATAAAGTGTTGCTCTCTAATTCTCGTCTTAAGTTGTTTCCAGGGAAGCTCAGATCAAAGTGGGAAGGCCCATATATAGTTGAAGAAGCTTACCCATCGGGAGCAGTGAAGCTCCAAGGAAAAACACCCTCTCTTGAATGGGTGGTAAATGTACAATGTTTGAAGCATTATCGAGTGAGAGAAGATATAAGTGCAGTCACCATAGAGTTGATCGCTCCAGAAGAAGTGATTAAGCAAAAATATACAAGGAATGGCAACTGTAAGAAGAATGGACTCAAGAAGGAATGAGCAATGCTACGGTCAAGCTATTGACCATAAAATAGCGCTTCATTGGAGGCAATCCATGTGAAATAAAGGTTTGAGTAAGTTTTTAAATTTTCAGTTAAAGTCTAGTTTGAGTATTGTGTTAAATGAGAAACAATTGATGCTCTAGCAAAGAAGAAGGAAGATTAATGATGCCAAAAATGGTCGAAAATCTAAGCTGACATTTTTCTATCAAAACTCTATATTCTGTTAAGTTTCTGATAAATAAAAAATCCTTGGAGAAGCAGAATTTTTTTGGTGGACACATAAGGTTTAACGACCAACTATACGGCGGGAATAAAAATTCCGGTCATATAGTTGTTGCGACATTAACACTTGCATCCACAAAAGGTACTGAGAGTTTAACGACCAACTATACGGCCAGAATTAAAAATTATGCCCGTATAGCTGCGGTCATATAGTTATCAACACCTTTGACGAATTTTTTTTGGAGTACTGAGAGTTTAACAACCAACTATATGCCAGAATTATAGTCGTATAGTTATCAACACCTTTGACGAAATAATTTCCGGATTACTGAGAGTTTAACAACCAACTATACTTGGTATAGGTAATTTCCGGAGTACTAAGAGTTTAACGATCAACTATACTTGGTATAGTTATCAACACCTTTGACAAAATAATTCCCGCTCGTATAGTTCCGGCTGTATAGGTAAGTTCCACCATAGATCTAATCTATAGTCGGTTCACAACTATACGGCGGGAGCTAAACGGGTTGCGCCCGTATAGTTGCTCGTTACGTAAGGCGTCTGGGGTTTTTTATCCCTCCTTTTAAAGCTGACCGCATCTAATCTTTTTAATTAAGTTTTCGTAGAGCCACAACCTCCAGCCTCGGAAGACCTTCGCCATTCCTATACAAGCCACTTTAACAACATCCGTGCAGCGAAGCCATGCAACTCTTCCACGTCAACAAGATCTGGAAGAAGAAAGAAGAGAATCCCATGAAGAGGATCGAAGAAGCAGAACCCAAAGGATCGTCGTCATCATCCAGCCCAGAGATCAAGCCTCTTCCAAATTGGGAGGACATGTTCCCGCAAAGGATGGAGATGATGAGACAAGCTGAGCGGGGAAGGAACAAGGATGAGTACCTCCCTAATCCTTATCGTTACAACATAGGATCCTATTATAAACCTCCTCTTGGTCCATCACCTCTTAAACCTAAGAAGGTGTGGAAAGATGAGATTCATGATAAGATCTGTGAGTTAGAAAAGGATTCTAAGGCATGCGTTGAAACATTTGGAGAAGGGATTGACTCCTACTGGATGATGAGCAAAGACCTTGAGAAGAAGGTCGATGACATCGATGGTAGAGTTGGTTTCTTAATTAAAACTGTCATTGAGTTGACAGATGAGAAGAAATTCCTCAAGAGGAAAATGTTGAAGCTCCAATATGACATGGTCGAGCTCAGCATTCGCTTTGTAAGCATAGTTAAAGAGAGCAACATAAAAGAAGAAGGCGACGCTGATCCATTGCAAATGTATCTATAATTTTTGATGTTCCATGCTTGGTTTTATCCACTTTCTTGTGTTTTGTCCACACTTTGGAGTACTTTTCATATGATTTCTTGGACTAACCTATTAACAAGAGCCATAGTGCCAGCTGCCTGTTTTCTGCTGTTTTTGGTTCCAGGAAAGTCAGAAAATGAATATTCTTGGAATTGGACGGGACAAAAGCCAAAGTTCCTATTTTTCCGGAAGTCATCAGATGCCAGAGTACGAGACAGAGAGGGGCTAGGGGGCCACCACACCACCTGGCCACGCGGCCAAGGCTTGGCCCGCGCCAGGGGGTGGTGTGGCCAGTCCAGGCACCCCCTCGGCCTCCCCTTCCGCCTATAAGATGCCCTCGAGACGAAAACCCTAAGTATCGGATCAAAAATCCACGAAAGAGTCTGTAGCCGTTGTCATCTCCATCCCTAGATCGGTAGGGATCTAAAGCTCTTCCCGGCACCCTGCCGGAGAGGGGAATTCACCCTAGAGGCCTTCTTCATCACCATGCAAGCCTCCAGTGTGATGGGTTAGTAGTTCATCCTTGGACTACGGATCCATGTAGTAGCTAGATGGCTGGTTCTCCTCCTTTGTGCTTTCATGTCTAGATCTTGTGAGCTCCGTTCATGATCAAGATCATCTATTTGTAATTCTGCATGTTGTGTTTGCGGGGATCCGATGGATATTGAGATGCTATTTCAGATTGATTATTGATTCTATCATGTCTTTGTTATTTGTGATCTTGCATGCTGTTAGTAGCTATCTTGGCCAAGTAGATGCTAGCAACTCCAAGAGTTAGTATTTATGCTCGATAGTGCGTTCATGCCTCTGGTAATCTGGGGAAGTGACAGAAATCTCTAAGGTACTAGATGTGTTGTTGCTACTAGGGAGAAAACAACAATTCTTTGTTCATAGAACAATCGTATTGTTTACTTTACACATAGTTTGTAAAGCAATAATCTATTGCTTGCAACTTAATACTGGAGGGGGTTCGGATGATAACCTGAAGGTGGATTATTAGTCATAGATGCAGTTGGATGGCGGTCTATGTATAATGTTGTAATGCCCAATCAAGTCTCAAAGGAGTCAAGATGATTAGTATATGCATGTATTGCTTTCTCAATGTTTGTCAATTGCCCCACTGTAATTTATTCACCCAACATGTTATCTATCTAAGGAGAGCCACCTCTAGTGAACTATGGATCCCGGTCCTTTTCTTTTACAGACAATCTATAAACTGTTTACTGCTTTGTGTTCACTTTCTACAAACTATTACTTCTTTCCATTCTATACGTTTAATCCTTTGTTTTCTGCAAAACACGGTGAGATTGACAACCTCATCGCAAGTTGGGGACAAAGTTCTATGGTTGTGTCGTGCAGGTCTCCATGTTGCTACTAGCACCGGTAGTGCGCCCTGCCAGGGCTCAGCTAACAACACCTTTGGGGTGTTTCCTTGCTCCTACTGGTTGGATTAAACCATGGTTTCATAATTGAGGGAAACTTGCTGCTGTGCTCATCATACCTTCCTCTTGGGGTTCCCAACGAGCTCTACATCAACACCTTTTGACCAAAGACTTTTCAAGGCCATACACTGAGCCATCAAGCATTTTTCTAGCGCCGTTGCCGGGGAGTCAAGGACATCTTCACAAGGGGAGTCCCTCATAACCAATCTCTTTACTTTGTTATTTTTGTTTTGCTTAGTTTCTGTTTGCTTTGTTTGCTTGTTTCAAAAAAATTAGTTTCACTAGTTTGCTTTCTTATTTCAAAAACACAAAAAAAATTAGTTCCTTTATTAAGTTGCCACTATGTCTAGCCTTGCTCCAATCACTATGTCACCCGAGGAAATGATTTTCACTTTTAAACAAGGAATTGAGGAAAGTTTTAAGGAAGCTTGGTCTAGAATCTCTGATCTACATGAAAAAACTGAGCCTAAAATGACTCAAAGTTTGTTCCTTAGCAGTTTTTACCTTGGAATTGCTCTTTGCTATAGATATGCTTTAGATGCTGTTGTGGGAGGAGATTTCCTCCAATGTAATGAGGATGATGCTATAAATGCTATAAAGAAATTGATCCTCACTTACAACTTACCTAGCCAAACTGATATTTCCTTCGCAAGAAGATTTGCTAGATTGAACACTCTTGAGACTAGCACTACTAGCTTAAAAGATTGCTATAATACGCTTAGGGAGCATCACAATTATGTTCCAATAAATTCTGAACCATCAAAGTGGCTCCCTACAGTAAAGATTGAGATAAACACTGAAACTTTTCAAGCCCGCTGTGATATCATGTCTGAATTTTGTCTTATGCCCAAGGATATTTATGAATCTCTGAATACTTGGGGGCTTACTGAAGGAGGAAAAGAAATATCTCTTGCTAATAATACTACCATATTACCTCTTGGAATAGCTGAAGGAGTGTTTACAAATATCCTTGGGAAAATGATTTCTACTGATTATCTTGTTATTGAATGTGCAGGAAAAGGACAAATTACACTTGGAAGGTCCCTATTAGAACTCCTTAGAGCAATAATAGATGTGGGAAAGGGGACCATGCACCTTTCTTCTCCACCAAACAATCATATTTTCCCCAAGGTTAAGAATAAAAGTAAGAGAGGTAAGGGCAAGAAATTTGGTTTTAATGCTTCTTCATTTGAGAACACTTGATTCTTTCTTGCTTCTTATGCCTAACTTAAAGGCGTTAAAGAAAAGTACTTATTGGGAGATAACCCAAAAGTTTTAGATGAGTCTTGGAAGTTATTACCTCTATAATAACCTCTCATTATCCTTTTTATTTGCTTTTTGTGCCAAGAGTAACCTCTAATGAGAGAGAAGTAATGATTGGGAAAGTTGCTATCCTGAAACAGATTTCTATGCTTCACCGTAAACATTCGTGTAAAATATCTGAACGTCCTTTTGAAGCGTGAATTTTTTTGCTTCTGCTCCAGGTTGTTATCTAACTTTTGTTAGTTCAACACTCTTTGATTTGAGCAACAGAAGGTCTTCGAAAAAATTCGTCTTTACCTGCTGGTCTGTTTTGACAGATTTCTGCCATTTTCTGCATTTGCTTCTTGTTGGTTCCTTTTTGAGTTCTTTTGGGGAATTGAGCTTTTTGAGGGAAGTGATACAGTAGCTAGTGTTCTAATGGAAGTTTATTTGGTGTTAGAACTGAACCTTAAGACTTATTTATCTTGAGTGCACTAATGTTACTAATAAAGATTGTGTGAAGTTTTGTATGAAGGAAAATTTTCAGGTGTATGGAACGAATGAGTAACAAGATGAAGGATGGACTAAATCTCAATCTTGGGGATGCCACGCGTGTCACCCCAAGAAATATCCAAGAAGTACAAGCGTCAAAGCTTGGGGATGCCCAAGGCATCCTCTTCTTCATTAATAAAAATCCCAGGTTTCTTCCAAACACTTCATTTTTATTGTTTCATGCACAGTTGTGTTGTTCTTGGAGCGTCTTCTTTTTCATTTTCGTTTTGGTTTTTCGTTTACTTGGTTTGCTTAGTTTGTTGAATACATTGATTGGACCGCCTCTTTCATACATTGGTTTGCAAATAGTTTGGTTTGGTTTGGAAAAGAGTAGGAAAGTTCATGCTTATGTGGTAAAAAGAGCTCGTTTTTGACTGTGGCCTATGCTTTGTCATGCCATGCTTGATATTGTTTTGGATTTATGCTTAGTATTCTTTGCTGTAGCATGACTTGTTATAAACAATTGAGATTGTGTAATGTGCCTTGGATGAATCATGCGTTGTTTTAGCATATTAAAGCATAATATAATGGTATTCTCCTTTGATGCTTTATTTGAGTTGACTTGGCGCATGCTCACACCATGTTATGACTATCTCAAGTCACCTAAGCCTTTATGATCCTTTAGTTTTCAACTTGTAGTATCACTTCATGCTTTGACCAATGGTGTTTTGTCACTCTGCATGATTATGGCCATTATTACTCTCTTAGTTTGTCGCTCCCAGTCTTTTGCTAGCCTCCACAACCAAGTATGAGTTCCACTCATGCATCCAACTCCCTAAACCAAGTTATTCCAAAGAGTCCACCATATATACCTACTAGCTTATGCTATTCCAAGTATATTCATGCTTTTGTTTACCTTCCAAATTAAACTTGTTATGAGAAAACTAGTGATTAAAGCTCTCACGAACTTGATGGCACACTTTACTTTTCTTGCCCTTAATAAACTTGAACCATTGTGTTGTCTATGTTGTATATGCTTGCACTTATTTGTTGGGAATTAGCAGAACCATGTTTTCATGGGGAACACTTTCAACATTGCACTTGCTACTTTTACCTAGTTGATATCATGCTCTTTTGTATATGGATGTCGTCGGTGTGAAATGAAAGGGGAGCTTGTAAGTCCATGGAGTTATGTATATGTGTTAGAGAAACGCCTAGGCTGCTGGTCTAATCCATGTTGACATGGTGGAAACCTACAGTGTAACCACAATGATCTGTTTATGATGCATTCTTCTTATTAAAAAAAGAGTCCTATATTGAGAAAAAAGAGAAAAGAGAAAAAAAAGAGGAGATTATGAAAAGAGGAAAGAGAGAAAAAAGCACCATATTCTCATGGTAAATAAGAAGATTGCTGAGATGCTCGTTGTCTGCTTGTCTTGTCATTTTGATATGGGGATTCTTCCGTATCATCGGGCAAGGGGTACCCTGTTGGTGGTTCTCTATGATACACATATACTTACAATGACAAGAACTTACCGGTGACTAACTTGAGTAGCATGAGGAGCGGCCCTCGTATACAAGGGACATGCGATTTCTAACTTATACTTCGTCAAGCATGTACACCATAGTTTGTTCACTTTAACCTTAATCACTTCAAGATGCTTATGATAGGGGCAATGAGAGCTGAAAGCTATAAGTACCATAATTTTTGGAAGCTCTTTATGAGACTTGAATCCCTACTTCCTTTTATAAAAAGGCCTTTCTTCCACCATTATATTGAGTGTCCATCTTCTACCTTTATGCACCTACTTTGAGAGCATAGTGGCCATTCTTAGTTCTATGTGCATTGTCCCAAGACTAGTTGATTGATGCATAACTTGCTATTGCTTGTTTTAAACTTTTGTATCTAGTCACTCTTATGAACTTTGAAGGTGTCCTATGCATTTATATTTGCTACTCTATGAGGGACAAGCTGAATACTATTATGCTATGTTTTTTATGTGAAACAAACAAACGTCTTGCAAAGCATGGTTATTCATGAATCTTTTGTTTGTGCATTTTCATGTTGCATCATAGTTTTTTTGTCTTATTGCTAGAACTTTGTCTTTCATGTTATGATTGAAGTACTATGATCCCAGCTTTGAATGTTTTACAAATACTTTGATCAAGTCTTTGATGGTCCATGTCACCTCAAAAATTATTCTTTCTTTTTATCACTTACCTACTCGAGGACGGGCAGGAGTTAAGCTTGGGGATGTTGATACATTGCAAATGTATCTATAATTTTTGATGTTCCATGCTTGGTTTTATCCACTTTCTTGTGTGTTTTGTCCACACTTTAGAGTACTTTTCATATGATTTCTTGGACTAACCTATTAACAAGAGCCACAGTGTCAACTGCCTATTTTCTGCTGTTTTTGGTTCCAGGAAAGTTAGAAAATGAATATTCTCGGAATTGGACGGGACAAAAGCCAAAGTGCCTATTTTCCGGAAGTCATTAGATGCCAGAGTACGAGACGGAGAGGGGCCAGGGGGCCACCACACCACCTGGCCGCGCGACCCAGGCTTGGCTCGCGCCAGGGGGTGGTGTGGCCAGCCCAGGCACCCCCTCGGCCTCCCCTTCTGCCTATAAAATGCCCTCGGGACGAAAACCCTAAGTACCAGATCAAAAATCCACGAAAGAGTCTGTAGCCGCCATCATCTCCATCCCTAGATCAGGAGGGATCTAAAGCTCTTCCCGGCACCCTGTCGGAGAGGGGAATTCACCCTGGAGGCCTTCTTCATCACCGTGCAAGCCTCCGGTGTGATGCGTGAGTAGTTCATCCTTGAACTACGGATCCATGTAGTAGCTAGGTGGCTGGTTCTCCTCCTTTGTGCTTTCAAGTCTAGATCTTGTGAGCTCCGTTCATGATCAAGATCATCTATTTGTAATTCTGCATGTTGTGTTTGCGGGGATCCGATGGATATTGAGATGTTATTTTAGATTGATTATTGATTCTATCACGTCTTTGTTATTTGTGATCTTGCATGCTTTTCGTTGTTAGTAGCTATCTTGGCCAAGTAGATGCTAGCAACTCCAAGAGTTAGTATTTATGCTCGATAGTGGGTTCATGTCTCTGGTAATCTGGGGAAGTGACAGAAATCTCCAAGGTACTAGATGTGTTGTTGCTACTAGGGAGAAAACAACAATTCTTTGTTCATAGAATAATCATATTGTTTACTTTACACACAGTTCGTAAAGCAATAATCTGTTGCTTGCAACTTAATACTGGAGGGGGTTCGGATGATAACCTGAAGGTGGATTATTAGTCATAGATGTAGTTGGATGGCGGTCTATGTATAATGTTGTAATGCCCAATCAAGTCTCAAAGGAGTCAAGATGATTAGTATATGCATGTATTGCTTTCTCGATGTTTGTAAATTGCCCCGCTGTAATTTGTTCACCCAACATGTTATCTATCTAAGGAGAGCCATCTCTAGTGAACTATGGATCCCGGTCCTTTTCTTTTACATACAATCTATAAACTGTTTATTGCTTTGTGTTTACTTTCTGCAAACTATTACTTATTTCCATTCGATACGTTTAATCCTTTGTTTTTCACAAAACACGGTGAGATTGACAACCTCATCACAAGTTGGGGACAAAGTTCTGTGGTTGTGTTGTGCAGGTCTCCACGTTGCTACTAGCACCGGTAGTGCGCCCTGCCAAGGCTCAGCTAGCAACACCTTTGGGGTGTTTTCTTGCTCCTACTGGTTCGATTAAACCTTGGTTTTATAACTAAGGGAAACTTACTGCTGTGCTCATCATACCTTCCTCTTGGGGTTCCCAACAAGCTCTACATCAACACCTTTTGACACTTTTACGGCGCATTACCTTTGAGCCATCAGACGCTCTTTCTACCTAGGAGGAGGAATAGATACCCACAAGGAGTTAAGTGATCCCACCTGGCTTGATTTCAAGCTTGGGGAGATCTTTAAAGACCTTATAATCTTCTTACAAGTTTTATATTACTGTTTTTGCATTAGTTCAAACTACAAATAAGTTTGCATCATTAGGATTCCCTTCAGGAATAGTCGATCCCTTTTGTGAAATTCCGAGTTTATTATTATATATGGAGCAATTTTGAGTTTGTGTTTACTTTATTGATATGTGAATGACTTGAGTATAATTTTACTTGCACTTGATGATAGCAATAGGAGTCTTCCACACCATTGGTATTAAATGAACACCTAAGGATAATTTGGTCAATATGATGTAAGTCTACGGTTTGATTTACAAAGAAAAATTATCTCTATAGTTAAGTTGAAAAATAAACCTTGAACAAAAGAAAATGAAAGTGCTATCAAAATAGAGTTAGAACTAGTCGAGGTAGAGTCTTTAAGTCATAAGAATGCTTCGTATACAATTGGAATTTTATAATTAATATCGTTAAACTTTAAATTCCTACGTAAAGTGGAATGTACGGATAGCTCTTTTGCACACCACTTAAACAAAAGTGTGAGCATATATACAAAAGAAATGAAAAGAAAGAAGGAAAAAGGCGAGTATGCAAAGAACAAGTAGGCATATACCACTGCATTGTAGTATGACAAACCCAAGTGAATACATTGATCCTAAAACACTTGGGACTAGCTCGCTAACTCATTCGGTTGAACCGGATACTTTTACATTATGTTAAGATTCATCTTTTATGAACTATTGATCGCTAAGATGTGGAAGCCCGCTAATACTATTTAGATGGTTCGAGTAAGGTACTACTCATGAACTTATTCCCATGTATCGTACATGATAAAAACATGCTGCAATTGGCTCATTTATTTTATCGACTCAACTTTATGAATATGAGGATCACATCCATTAAGCTAAAACTTGCTCGGGACGAGCAAGAGTCTAAGCTTTGGGAAGTTGATGAGTGCATATTTGCATCATATTTTACATTATTATTTTGCATTGTAGATGTAGGATCTTGGTATTTTAGGCGCTCGTGTGCATATGTTATGTCTGTTTTCACCAGGATCATGACAGATGATGGATACAATTCTTGGAGCAGTTGTACTGTGGAGAAAAGGAGTTAAAAACAACATAAATCGCTTATTTGAGAAATATTAATAATACCAGAAGAAAACCAGAAGCGAACAAGGGGGTAGATAGTTCAACGACCAACTATACCACAGGAGCAATTTTCGGCCGTATAGTTGGCGCCACCTTCGCCTCGTCAAATAGTTTCACCCCGTGCAACTAGTTAGGGGAGACGACATACAGAACACCCAGAAATTGCAGAAACCTCACCTCTGGAAGGCATCTGGAGAGGGAACTCAGCCGCCAGGGATCCATCTTCGCTCTGCGTAGATCCGAGAGGCTAAGGCATCGATCTTCAGCATCCACCGCTGCATCACCATCATCTCCATCCATCCCATCTACATCTTGTCTAGATCGTGTTGTAATTCCCGTACTCGTGGTGAATTTATACAAATACTATTCATCTATGATTGTTTCCATTACTATTGCTATGATGTTGATTACCTTCATATCTGAATAGATCTCTAGTTCTTGGGGAGATGGAGAAACCCTAGCATATGATTGAGATGAGATAGAGATTATTATGTTATACATCATTATGTGTACGTATTAATTGTCTTCATCTTGATGTTGGGATTTGTGCACCTCCTTAATATTTGCCTCTTATGGGGACTCGATGAAGGGGATTACTTGTTGGTAGACAGAGAAATGATAACACTTACTATGACTATAAAGATGTTATCAATCCTTACGTACTAACTTGGGGATAATAAGGAAAACTCATAAAGCCATGTTCATGCCACGGGAGAAATCCTTTAATAGCGCAGTAACTCGATTGATGTCTATTGTTGACTGTTGTGGTTATGAGGATGATGTGTGCAGCGGTTGCTGGCTAATCATCCATATATGGAGCTCCTCCCACATACATACACATTATGAGAATATTCGTTATAATAATCTTGATTGTTTAGTCTAAATTATTAGCGATGTATCCGCTATTCCCTGAGAACGTATTTTTCCTATTATAGTTCCAAAGTTTTATTACACACGCGATTCTTACTTTCTGCATTAAGTTTTCCTTTGCTTTAAATTACCTTGTTTAACCAAAAACCCAAAATCAACTCTACTTATCTTGCATCTTAAAGTTATTTTTTAAGTATTTCGCTTAGTTGTAGTTAAAAGTATTTTAGTCTTCTGCCTATTGCTCTATGTGGGATCGATATCTTTATTTTGAAACTAGCTACAAATGATCTGTGTACTTGCAGTCATCACCCACGTCGTTCTAACCTCCATCCGTGCCCCTGCTAGACCCTTTGAGTTGGGTTCGGCCTAGAGTGCCGGATAAAAAAAAAGAACGAAGCCAACGCTAAAAAAATTTGGAAGTGGGATGGATGTGATTTTCAGCGTCCGCGTCCCCGATAGCCATCCAACGAGGCTTTAGGGCTCATATAGACCCAGAACAAGTGATCTCAGATATCCTGACAAATTACTGCATGGACAGAGAAGGCATATTTTACTACTCACATCACTCACCTGATTCCATTTGATACACTCCGCAGTTCTTTCGCTAGCACTGGACTTAATCTATCAGCTCTTGATACAAACGATATTCGGCTGTGATGAGAGTCAGATATTTTTACCGTCTCACTGGTGAACAACCCGAACCGCAACTTCGCAAGTCAGCTGCAGAAATTAGTTAATTAACTAGCACGCAAATCAAGTGATGCTTAACTAATCAAACAGTTAAATTAGTACTCTATCACAATAGCACTATACTGAATTAGGGGAGTGGCAGCAAAGACCCAGCTCGCTGCTGGTTTCTTTAGACAGACAACATTATATGCGGGAAATCCACTTTGCCTCCTATGCAAAAAATTAAAAGTTTTAAGGTGATTGGTATTTTTAAGAACCGTCCGTACGCTCTCATCTAACGGTGTTAAAATAGGCGGTACTAGACTAATAGTACCTGATAGTATAAAAATATGGGACCGGTACCAAAATTAAGCGGGACCGTTATTAACATATTTTAATTTATTTTAACTGTTAAGAGGGCACTTAGGTAATTGTGAGAAGTGGCCCACCTGTCACTGCTGTCCTCATCTCACTCTCTCCATTCGACCATTCATCTCTCTATCACGTTCACGGCCACGGCGCACAAATTCCCCACCGTCGGACCAGCCACTGCCGCTAGGGGAGGAGGGGCGTCGGGGGATGGGGTCCATCGAAGGCGCGGGGAACCTAGGTGGCGTCAACGCGGGGAACCTGGGTGGCGTCGGCGCAACGGGGAGGCAACCGCATCGGCCTCTGCGCACATAATCGCCACCATCGGAGCCGGCCACTGCCGCTCGGGGAGGAGGAAGGAGGGGCGTCGGTGGATGGAGCCGTCAGAGGCGCGGTAATCTGGGTGGCGCCGGCATGGCTGTCTGGGCGGCCGTACGGAGCGAGGCAGCTGTCTAGCGCGTGGCTGTCGGGGCAGCCATACGGAGCCGGCCGGCGGCGCTAGGAGAGCTAGGAGGAGGGGCATCGGGGATTGGGGGCATGGCTATCTCCAGGATCGGAGGCGGGGAATCTGGTTGGCGCTTGTTCGGTAATCCCCTTCTTCCGGTGGAAAGGAACCCTAGAGCGGTGCGCGAGGCAGGGCGGAGGAACTCCGCTGCAGGCGGCGGCGGCGGAACCACACGTCTCCAGCGTCGATCTCCTCCGTCGGCGCCGCAAATCCACATCTCCGGTAAGGTCATCGTCCCTATGGCCAATAGTGGCCAATGTGTTGGGCTTAATTTTCTGCAGAAAGTAAGCACAACTGACTAAGTGGTACTGGCTGTTATCTAGCAGTAGTTGTAGTTGGCATATATGACTGTAGTGGTTGTCTTGATATTGGCATACTATTGGTGATTATGAAAATTAGCAATGAACCAATCATCCAAAAAAGAGAAAGCGGCAAACCTTACTTACCATGGGTTTTTAGTGTCTTATTTTTGTGCACGTTTTCTGTAGGAAAGGAGCATTAGGTAGCCTTATTTTTAGTGTCATCTTGGAAAGCTGCTATCTACCTCCTTAAATGGGTACTTTCAGTTTACCTCCATGTCACAATTGATTTATGGTGAAATAGAAGACCACAAACTTTTTAGTAGCTTTCCTTGTCTCTCAACTTGTTGCAATTTGTCCAGTGGAGAAGACAGAACATGATTACCATGTAGATATATGGAGCTTGGGCATCCTATGTTATGAGTTTCTTGATGGGCTCCCACCTTTTGAAGCCAAAGAACACACCCAGCATATCAAAGGTAACTCATGTTTAATGCTGTTATTTTACTGTGATCTCCATCTGTATCCACTCTGTATCATTTTTCAGCATACAACAATCTTAACTGCTTACTAGTAGTACTGTTAATTTAGGAGATCATCCTATCAGTATCCGGTTTCTTAAGTTGGGCCTGATATAAGTTGCCCAACTACTAATTTGTTGCTCGAAAACTGAAAAAAGCATTAGTTCTCCAAGTTTTGCTGATTGATGAGTCTATCATTTGGTTCCTTTTACGTATCAGTTGGTTCCTTTTAAGTAGACCTCTTAGCTTTAATTCCACGATTGTCCTTCCGCATCTCAGCTCGGCTCATTAGTACCTAGTCTGCCATGGGGAAAAATCATGAGTAAATGACATAGATGGACATGAAGTCTTTCAAACTCCTGTCGTACCCATGGCACTACACGAAGGACTCATTTGTGGCGAATACATGTCAGAGGTAGCTCGGCCAACAAAAAAGCATATCAGAAAGGTCACCTGATTCCAATAGTTATCTTTTGATGGAGCAGTCAATCCTAACAATGATAATAATTTTTGAGAGCCAACGAAAGCTTAGACGTTCAACTGTGGCTTTCATCTTTCTGAATGGTTGTGTAAAAATTTTAACTTCAGATTAACCAATTTCGTTGAAGGAACAAAAAGGAGGTTGCATCCACCCCATTGAGCTACAGCTTTCATCTTTCTGTTTGGTTGCACATATATTTTTCCCTTTAATAACAAAAATAAGATGTATCTTTTATGTACAGATACTCTGCAAAGAGAATGCGCCTTAAGTTTGCTATTCAGTCTCGGGAGTTTTTCAGGACACTACAACGATACAGGCAGCAATGAATTTGTATGTTTGGTCAAGCTCATTATTCCTATACATGCGTTTATGTACTTCAAATAGAAATAATATGTACTGATTTTATAGTTGTTGTTTTTGCCTTCTTAAAATTGAAGATTTTTGGGACACCGCAACCGCATCAGGGCAAATCTGCACCTGTGCCCGCCCTGCACCTCTCCTGAATCAGCCGGGCGCACGCAACTGCACTTCTTCAGGTTCGACTTCTTCCTCCGACTTCTACATGACATGTGCCTTGAAGAATCATGCCTCTTTCTTTGGATGGATGCAATGACCTGCACTTGAATAACATTAAATGATCTTTTGTCATGCAATTTTACAACTGTAGTTTGAGCTACCTTGTTGGCCTGATTCAGTATTTTCTTTTTGTCAGAATTGTTTGCATCTGTGGTCAGGTACATGTATGATTGGAATTTTAGGTTTGTATACAGTAAGGTTGTGTTTTGGCTACTCGATAGATTTAGATAATACCACAGTCTAGATATATATACTTCGGTTTAAATATCATTATTAAGGTGTTTGGTTCCAAGTAATATTTTTGCAGTTTTAGAAAAGGAGCTCCCGACCACTTTTTTGCTGAATCTGAGAAAAGAAAATAGCGGCGCCGTTGTGCTCTATACGCTGAACTAGCAAATATGTGTAGTGATGATTCAGGACATTATTGTCTTCTGTCGATTCACTGGCCTGCAACAATTAACCTGATTATCTTCTTTTGTTTCTCTTTCATTGCATTTGTTCTTCCTCCAATGCTTGCGTGACCGTGTGTTTCAAAACTTCAA
The DNA here is from genome assembly GCA_023614405.1 of Avena insularis. Classification (NCBI taxonomy): domain Eukaryota; kingdom Viridiplantae; phylum Streptophyta; class Magnoliopsida; order Poales; family Poaceae; genus Avena; species Avena insularis. Next base: position 355,747,387 of record CM042692.1, on the reverse strand, counting down.
CCTACATGCCTAACTGACTAGCAGAATTGACAAACTACTAGATTCACATGTGAAGCTTTGATGCTGAATGTCTAATGCGACAGCTATAAAATGCACTGCCAAACGCCTCATTGTTTTCAATGAAATAATACAAAACTGAGCATTATGAAAACTGTTTATGTGTTGCCATTCTACTGGGTTTTACAATAAAAACAATGTTATTAATTGACTGAGTTGTATGTTTATCACAGTAAATTGATGAAAAGGACCAGATCAGATGGCAGCTGGCAGCGTTCTTCGGAAAAGCAACACTTCAATGTCCATCAACGGTCAAAATGGAATTTCGACATAGGAGTTTAGTGGTTTAAAAAAGGATCTACAATCTCCAAACTGTCGGTCTAATACAGTGCTACCTCTGATAATGTGGTTTCAAAGCCAAGGTTGGTCGGAGTTCTATTCTAGAACTTCATATTCATACCGTTGCATGGTTTGTGACATGAGTGGCATTTGACATGAGTTAATATTTAATACTTATGGTAACAATTCTCTCTTTTCTCTTGAAAACAACTGCAGATATACTCCTACAGTGTCTCATATTAAGTATGCCAGCTGTGAGCTTGGCTATAGCAACGGTTCTGGGGATTCAAACTTCCTCGATCTTTATTGGCTTTCAGCTTCAGAAAATGAAAGGTTGTTCATACCACTCTCTTCTACATTTATCACTAAAAATTTCAAGTTCTGAACATTGCTTGCACTAGATCTATAGATCTTTTCTTTGCACTAGACTTCTATAAGATATGTCCAGAGGCACCTAAAATATTGTAATAGTTGCAACTATTGAAGTGTCCGTGCACTGCTCACTGAACTGTAGTATACTATGGGGATCCAGGAATGCTGACTGCATCAGCAAACAAAGTACTTATTCTGAAGTTAAAACTGATGTGCATGCCACACCACACAAGAAAGTGGTAAAGCTAGAGCACAGTCGCAAGGAATTCGTAACATATAACAGCTGCTAAAAGTACTAGCTTACAACTAAAATGAGAACAAGTGAATATAAATATAGTCGTAGATTGAAGAGCATGCTATGAAGATCATTCATCTCGAACTGTCCTTGAACTGCCACCCACTGTAAACTTCATGGTGACTTGTATGGGCTCCTCTTCTGGTGTGATGGTTTGCGTATGCGTGGGCCATCGACAAGTTTAGAGGTAGTCTCGATAGCAACTTGTTCTTTGGCTTTTTTATTAGAAGCGTCAATATTTATCCTTCTCGGACGGCCACGTTTCCACCTGGGTTTCTCATGAACATTAGGATTGCTGATTTCGATGACGTCATCTTGCTTGGGTTTCTCAACAACATTAGGATTGCTGGTTTTCACGATGTCGTCTTCTGATCCTTTAGGTTGCTTTGCATTACAGGCTTCATGGTCCTCCTTCTGTATAGCAGAAAGCGGTGTGTAAGTTGCTTTCGTGAAATGTAGGAAATAGATGCGATGAAAGGTTTGTTGTGTACCACTAACCGTTATAGGAACCTTGTACGATTTTTTCCGAAGCCGGTTGCAATCTGAACGCACCAGGCTTGAACATATTTTGAAGCTAAAAGTATCTATTAGTGCCTAAATTTGATACCGACGCAAATGTTAGCATAGCATTTAAGCCATAGACAATTCATGAGTGAAAATGAAATTTATTTTTATGCTTACCTGTGTGAAATGCTCAGTCATTTGATCCCCGTCCCATGCCAGCATGTATTTGAGTGTGAATGCCCCGCACGAATGGCTGCTGGTGGTGCGGCTGGCGGCTCCGATCCCGCCGGAGAGGAGAGAGGCGGCGTTCAAAAGGCCACAAGTTAAGCTGCGAATCTGATCCCACAAATGAGGAGGGGGTGGCGTTCGACCTGCCTGGGAAGGTGGATCAGAGGACCTCCAATATGGTGGACGGGCGAGAATGTGGGGTGAGAGGAGCAGGGTGATCCGGGGGAGGGGCGATTGGTACGCACGGGATAAGATCATGGTTAAGGGCTGAATTCTTTTTGCTAACAGAAAAGTGGAGGCAATATGTTTTTTCTTGGAGCGGAAAAAGTAAATTTTGGTGTACACCGGTGAAATTTTCAGAAAATTAGAGGGAAATTGCTCATGGGTACGGATGGCTAAGATCGGTACTCCACATAACTAAGATCCGTAGTATTGAGCCCAAGTATGAAAAATCAGTTCGGTGGACGGGCTCACGGAGCCCTTTTTGAATATTCCTTTTCATAAAGCATGAAATATTTTCTATATAAGCGTTATCACACTTGTCAATATATACTAGGCCCACTTGCAAGTTTCGACAGATTCCGGCGCTCCGGTACTCGGTTCCAGCGAAACCCTAGACCAGGACCCGTAGATCTACCCCTCTGACCGGCCTCCAACTAGGCTAACCAATAGATATATATTTCCAAGTAAAGCCCTCCACCATGCTTGTAAACATATGCTAGCGAAACCCTAGATCAGGGCCTCCAAAAATCTACCCCTCTGACCGGCCTCCAACGGCAGTTGACCAATGATCTTATATATTTATTTTTGTTAGGTTTGATTCTTAGAAACATGGGAGAACAAAGTTGTGCCCAAGATATATAAAGGTATAATTATTTATTTATTTATTTTTCATTATGTCAATGTCAATGACAAATATTCCATCACCATCTCATAACCGTTGCAGAGTGAGCACGAACAATTGCATGGACTGGACGCTTCTCTCGTGAACATGAATGCACTTGCAGACGATATGGACATGAAGTCACAAGAGGAGCCTCAAGTGGCACAGGATGATTTGGGACATCCCTCCGCCCGAACAAAGTGGCACTTGCAGACGATTGGGACATCCCTCCGCCCGAACAAGATCTCCAATATTATCCCCCGGTAAAAATGCTGCACTGGTGCTATCCACCTCTGTTATGTATGACCATTTTAAAACTATGGTAAACCTGACACCAGCAAGTTATATGCAGGTAGTTGTAATGGAATTTCGTGTTTTCAAGGACCAGGAATTCTCTCATATTCTGAAAGGATATAAGGAAGAAGTACCTGGTTTCACAATATTTACTGAACCTAGCATAGTGGAGTGGTGGGAATTGAAGGAGAACTTGGGTCATCAAGGGTACAAATCGAATTCTGATGTGTACTTCATCAAGCCTAGATGTGAACCACCAGAAGGAATGGTCTTGATTTCATGTCAAAAGGATGTTGATCGAATGATGCAAGCTCTTAATGGGACAAAGAAATGTGACTTGTACATTGTCACAAACTATCCTTCCCCGGACGATGAAGGCATGAGTAAACAGGTTGACTATATTGCCAAGCTTGAACACATTCTATCAATTTTTTGCCATTGTCGATTTTTTATTGATCTTAAAGAAATTCAATGCTTTTGGACAGGGTCCGTTCGAACCATATGGAGATTCATGGGAATACAACAATACATTTGTGATGGATGTATAAAGATGAAGATGGGTCATCGCCAAGAACGAAGCAACATTCGTGATATTTACTTCAACTTTAGTTTTGAAAAAAAGGATTGAATGATGTTTATCTATCTTTCATGTCTTCTGTTTGGTTTTCATTATTTGTCGTGTTCATCATTCTCTGAAATGAACCACTTTGTGACTATTCATGTTAGTCTCTTTAAACTTCCACGTGAAAATAGTGTAATACACTATGCATCATTATTTTATAGCAAGTTTGGAAGGTGCTCAACTACCATGTCTTACATAAACTAGATTTAAGGTGCGTCTTGGCACACGATCCCGTGGCTCTCGTACCGATTTCTATTTTGTATAACGCTAATAAAAGATAGATGAAAAAACGATAATGTCTATATGAATTGTAGGTTTTTTCTGTTGACATAAATTTGCCACACCACCTGTACTGGTAAACGACTCCTTTATCAAGCATTTATATAAATCGATATCATCCGATGAACATATGTAGTGACTGGTTATTCCTCGACCATATTTTGTGATTGATAAGTATACATGTTTCATTCATGTGGCATGTCCTAAGGCCGATGGTTGCAGCAGACCAGCAGTCATGGTTTGATACGCTAAAAATATAGTTCATCCAATTGTAGAAAAATAATAGTATTCAGTATCGTCCTAAAAAAATTGTGATGCCACCGAGCTATTTTTTCTCGAGCAACGAGGACAGGAGAAAGTTCTCTTTAACATCAGTTTACAAGCGAATTGCCTAATGTGGAAATAAACATAAGAACAGTATAAGCATTTTGTTACATTTCTACTTGTCGGTATTTACATCGAGTGGGGGGATAGTATTCAACTGGGCTATGCCAGTACACAGAAGAATAGGTATGTATAGCTTCCCTTCCTGGATAGCACAACTAAAACAATAAATCTAATTCACCAGTGTCCAACAACCCCCTTTGCTACATGCCATGTTCATTCATACAAGCTGTGGCCCGCCTGATAGTGTCAAGTTGTCAACTGTGCCTTCAAGAGTTGCCAGAAGACATTCATCTCTGCAGATAGAACGTTGTCCCGATCAAAATGATCCATAGTGTGACGATCCCCCAGTCGCTCTTCTTCCATTCGCTCGGCGGTCGCAGGAGAAACAGGTTGCCGAGGATGTTCGCCGGAGATTCAGGTTGGCTGTTGGCGGCCACAATCTTTCTGTTCCTTTCCTCTTGTTCCTCGATCTTGTCACTCCACGTTACGGCGTACCTGATCAATGTGATGACACACGCATATTAGACTAATCTAGCGAAACGAACTGACAGGTATTTTGCTAGGTATCAAATGGACGGGTAAACTGTTTTCTAAGTTGTAATAACTTAGTAGCATACAGAAGTACTAACTGTCAAGGAAAACCTCTTGCAGAATGCAGAGGATGTTGCTGTTGCATGCACAGTATTGCAAGTCATGGTTCTGACTTCAGTTGTAGTGCTTAAACCAGGAGTGGAAAATATGACTGATTCCAGGATGTATTACTAGCCACAAACCGACATTAACGGGCATTTGTCTATGTTCAGGACCCAAAATTAATCTGTTGTGGAAAGATGGACTTCAAACTTTGGCTATGCTTGCAACCGCAGAAAAAGATTATTTGTTACACGATGTCATGTAGTAGCAGCAAAACAACCAGTTTACATTACCCACTCGGTTTTAATTTAGTTACAATTCAACGACATAATTACAAAGAAGCAGATGTTCAAAGCTTAAAATTACGCATCTAGCTGCTACAGCCTACTAGGAGATAAATGAAACAAAAATCAAAAGGCTCATTTAGGCAATTGTAAACAGCCAAGCAAATAGGCTTTTCATTATACTTCTTTAATGTTTCACTAGAATGCATCACCCAACTGAAAGAACAGCCACATGCAGAAAAACCAGAGTAGCTGTCAGGCATAGAGATGATGAAACAGTGCAGTGTCAGAGAGATAAAACTAACCAGTCCCAGCTGGATCCAATTTGTGGTATCGTGACCACCTCATCGTTGGAGATCTTCAACTTGGGTGCCTCCGCAATGTATCGGAAATCAGCTACCTGCTTCCTGATGCTAATCATCGGATGTGTTTTCTCCAATTGTTTGTACAATGCTATGCAATCCTTGTGTCGCCTATTGGCATCGTATGCCATTGCAAGCCAAATTTGAATCTGGAAGTTGAGAGCAAGTAGTAGATATGACTAAGGCACCTACAGGATCTTTCATCATACTAACTTACAGTATGATCATGGGTTATCATTGAAATCAATGAAGTGGTGAAGGTGACACATGCTGCTGATATGTTGATCATACAGTATGAGGCTAGCTTGGTCACTATGCACAGAATTCCTATGCCACTATGCCATGCTCACTATGAATAATAATTTCAATTCTCATTGTAAATAGTGGCAATGACATGTGTCAACTGCTACTAAGTCCATTTTTACAGCATACTTACCTGCAGGGCATTCAAAGTGACTATATTTATACCTAACAGCATTGCACTCTCTGGATACATATTCCTATATATAACAATCTGTGAAATTTTCTAAGAATTAATGTGGCAGGCATGAACCTTAGGTAAGTGCTCTGGAAGTCAAATATTTTGGGTCCTCCGTGGTTCTAGCTATCTTCTTGGTTCTTATAAGTTATGTTAGTTCCATCCTTCATAAACTCGCTAGGTTATCATGGCACGTATGAGAAGTGGACCATACCTTTAGTGTATTGCATCCCATCATTTTCACTATTTCTTATGGGCTTATGGCACCTGAATGTACAAATACAGAATGATTCAGATGGAGTATACAAAATGATTAAGTTGTGTAAATAAAATGATGGATACAGAGGAGTAGAATAACTATAGATGTAATTCCAGAAAAGATGGATACGGAGGATTAGTTGCTATTGAAAACCTAGTAAGAGTAGCAGTCATTTAGAGGTTATACTTTTCTCATAAGTTGGACCAAGAACAAGAACAGCAAACTCAAAGGCCAATTGGATGTAAATGACAGGAACACTATCAAATTGTACACTATTCATTTACTCTACCCTACTTTTCAAGGAGATGTACCAAATCTGTACTGCTACCAGTACATAAGGAGTAAGCATAATGTTCAAAAAAAAGGAGTGAGTAGGCACATTTTAGACCAATACATAAGCTCCCAAGTTAACTGAAGAGATAGAAAAACAATTACCTGTCCAAAACATGAGCTTTGGGTCCATATTTCTCGCACATCACTTAAAACAACCAAGGAATCTGCATTGATGCACAACACATCACTGGAAACAACCATTGTAGTTCATTGTCTGAGTCAACATTCCAATTTGCACATTCTATATCAACTGACTGTCCTAACCTGAAAATGGCATGCCACGAAACTGATTTTACTTTCTTTTTTTGTGAAACATAAACCATAAAAATCAATAAAAACCCATTAGCACATTCTCGTACAAAATATTTAGGCTGCATAAAATAGAAGAGTTATCGGACCTGACAGTAGGAACACAGTAATGTAAACTGAATAAATTTAGCTCGTGGAAAAAAAAGATATCAGAATGTGAGAACACATTGTAGATATAAGTAACACCAGAGTAAAAACACAACAAAACCTGTAAATAATTCAAAATGCTGAAATAATTCAAAAGGTTGGACTAAAGGAATGGTGACATAACAATCGACAGAGTACATGATGCAACAAAAATAGCAAGTAGCTGAGCAGATGATGGACAACTTTTAAGGATCTCAAAAGACAGATAATACAGTTGATGTGCTTATCAAGTCATTTATTGGTTCATGTATTCTCAGCCACGATGGAAACAACCGAGGCAGCGCCCATAAAGTTGAGCTGCCGCCGCCCGCCACTCCATGCTCACATCCCCACTGCCTCCTGCAGCCTGTTATTCTACAGAACAAAAGAAATAATTACTGACATGGACCATATTAACGAGTAATGCACATGCAAAACACAAATTTAGACATATTTGCTACCTCTATCAACTTTTTGCATGTACGCCTATTGTGACCATCACGCTCCCCGCAGTAGCTACATTTCCCCTTTGATCTTGGCTTCTTCATCTTTGCCTGCAGCCTTTTCTTCGGTGCACCTCGGCGTTGCACATGCAAGGGATCAAGAACCTTCCCCAAATCTGTACAATCAAGTTGCGTTGTTTGTGGTAGCACCGGACCATACCTCATGCATTCCTTTTGAGAACTTGATGATTCCTTGCTCTCGCCTTCTTCAGTCAGAACCATCTTCATACGCTCATATGCCTCAACAGATTGAGATGCCCTGAAACAAGCCGCGTGACTCAAATTCCGCAGCTCACGGTACCTCCTCAGGCTTATCGAATAATCATACATGTTGTTCTTTCTGGTTGCAGGATATGCAACCTTTGCACTCATCGTCCACCTGGTGGGAACACAACACTTGGGAAGTTGTTCTATTTTCAATATTCCCAATACATAAAGTATGTGGGAACATGGTGTATCTAAGCATTCCAGCTTACGACAAGAACAGGAAATCTTGTCCAAGCAATCTTCCTTTACCTCACGGTGCACTTGGAATTTCTTCTCTCTTCTATCCTTCTTATAGACTACAAACGTAGTCAAATCGTCTGCATCTAGTATGTCGCTGAGGATACAATTGTTGACAGTATTTGTGCTATACCTGACCAACCCAAACACCGCAGGTGTAAAAATAGTTGCAGCATGTTTCTCCAGACTAGAAGCATCCACATCGGTAAATGGAACGGACTGCAAAGCCACAACGTCTAGGATCGCCTCGTTTAGACGTCGTGTCGAAAGGCAACGCTCATAGTGTTCTAGCATTTTGAACAATGTCATGCTACCATCAAGATGCGTGTGTAGAACAGAGTTTAGGCTCTCGCTTCTCTGATTACTGTTCAATCTTAAGAAACAGCGTCCCACCAGATATGGAGCACACCACAGCTTCCTCATCTGATACATCTGATGTAACCATGACTCCTCGCTTGTTACTTTATTCCTTCCTAAGAAATCTATCCATTTTCTCTCATGCTCTTCTATGGAAGAGCGATCATATATGAAAGATCTAAATTCTTCCTTAACCACATCATCACCCAGATGTCGTACAATGTTCTGCTGGATGTGCCACACGCATAGCTTATGAAACGTGCCAGGCCAGATCACTCTGATTGCCCCCTGCATTGCTAGATCCCCGTCAGTGATCACAGAAATCGGGTGCTTCTGGGCCATGGCAGCAGAAAAGGTCCGCAACATCCACTCGTATGCCTCACCTGTTTCATGGGAAATAATACCACATCCAAAAATGACTGTGCCGCGGTGCTGATTTAGCCCAACGAACGGCACAAAGGGAAGATTGTACTTATTGGTCCTGTACGTGCTATCGAAAACAACAACGTCGCCAAAAGCCTCATAGTCACGTCGAGATTGACTATCGGACCAGAACAGTCCCTTCAGGTGTCCCTCTCCATCAACCAAATACTTGAAGAAAAAATCAGGATCTCTCTCCTGTCGCGCCATCATGTGACGGAGCACCGTTTGGGCATCACCGGCAGCAACTGTTTCTTGCTTATAACGATGGCAGAAATTATAGATGTCCCTCATGGTGCATCCAACTTCATCATATCCACCGTACTGCATCATTTGTGCTTGCGGATCCCTGAGATCTCCATCTCTACAATGTCAGCTTTCTGCTCATCGCTGATTCTTCTGTGTGAACGCATCAGGCAAGCAATATCCGGTGGGGCCATAGGATGGTTGTGTTCATCGATGAAATCCTTCACAAACCACCGCCCCGTTTCCTCGACTCTGGCAATGACCAATTTGGCTTGACACCCAACACGAGTGATATTTCGTGGCCTCCTCTTCCTTTCTTCTCTCTTCCTCTTCATGTGCTTCTCTTCTCGACAACCTTCGCGACTACAGACAAGTTTTCTCAAAATTATGTTCTGGTTGGCTCCATCCCATTCAACATAGCCTTTACGCACACTAAAACCTTTCCCAAGAGCAATAACTGTTATAAAATTGGAATGCATCACCCTCGCTAGCAAATGTTCTGTTGGCAATGTCACGATACTCTGCATCACCACTTACATCCGCCATGTCTTCCTGCATATCACATTCAAATGAACAATCAAAAGTTTTACCAAAATGGGTCAATGACACAAAGATGAACATATTCAAGGGACTGAACTTAATCTTCCGCATGTCAGCATAATAATACCAATGCTTTAGATTTTCGTCAAAGATGCCAAATTGAATACCACGCTGTAAGAGGATTCATTCTTTGTATGTGGCGATTGAAAGTTGGCAATGCTTTTCACTAGCATATCTAATCTATAATCTGTCTAGCTTGAGTCGGCGAATTATACAAAAAATATATTGGATTTTATGTGTTTTTCTGGCCAAATACATGAAGTTTTTTGTTAATTGTTAAATTGGAAATTTGTAACCACGAGTGTGCTTCAAGCAGTGCTTTCACTTGAGACACTAGACCATCGCTAGCTAAAAGGAAAAGAGAGTTGAACTATCTGTATGGCTAGGCTGATTTTAACTATCAGAAATAAAGCTATGTTGAGCTAATAATTAGACAAAAAATAATTTGCATGAGAACACTATTTTTTCCTGCAGTGTTCTAATTATAATATCGAAGTGTTGTGGAATTCCTTTATTTTGTTTCAGTTGTACAGAAGAAAAACTGTAGCTCTACAGATTGAGATTTGCCTCAAACTTTTAGCTCAGAGACTAGACTATTACATACAACTAGCTAGAGGAAGGAAACTGTGTTCATACTACTTTCTCTGTTCATCACTAATAATGCACCATTTGTTTAAGAGAACTACACAGTTTACTTTGGGACTTCCTCTTTGCAGTATTTACTTTACGTGAAGCAACAGTTCTGCCAATTTCCAGTATTACCATTCAGATAACAGACTTGGGTATACTCAAAACCTTTGTTGTGGCATCAGATAAATGTGCATTTTACATTCTGTTAATTTCATAGAATCATTTGTATAAAAATTGTTACACCTGATCCAGTGGTGAGCATGAGAAGAAAACAAGCAAAGGATTATTCCTGGCTAAGCGAGAAGCTGCATGTTGCCATGTAAAACTCTTAAGATATACTTTGTCAATCAAATAAAATGGAAATTCCCTACAATCGCCTGACGCTGATTCTAAACTAATCTCCTTGCAGCAAATACTAAAATTCCATACTTAGCAGCGATTCAAGTTGGGCCAAAAGTAAGAAGTATGTGAATCAGAGAGCATGCAGTTCTTAGCAGCTATCATGTTTGTAGAACAATGCAACGCTACTTATATACAGTTAACGGTGTGATGTATACTTCAAGCTAGACATCGGGAGAAGAAAAGACTTTATTACACCATATAAGCAAAGCATGACAGGTTACTTCCAAAGCCATTACCTAACAGCAATTGTACATGTCTTTTATAGACATCAAAGTAAGCTAACAGACGCCGAGCCATAATTACTAGTCTATTATGTATACTCAAGTTGATCTGATGATGAGGATACATAAAAATCATGCAGATGCAGACTCAAGTATGTATGTATGTGTCTGATTGCGTTGGTCTGGTGTACGCACATCGATGTCCTAGTATTTTTTATCCACACGTATAGTAGTCCTAGTCCTAATTAAAAGAATGTCACTAGTACATAATTATGTAGACATTCCTGAACCCAGCGATGGGAGAAGGCGCTGGTCTAGAGATAGAACAATTTGTAAAAATACACTACCTGTTCCGATGTGGCTTCACTCACGACGCCACGAAGCGGAGGCAGCGACCCCACTCTCCGGACCCAGCAGTGAGGGAAGTCGTGGCGGAGGATCAGGATGGACCCGAGCGTCAGACTAGAGCTGCGGCGGCGGCGGAGTCAGGCGGGCTAAGACGGCGTCAGGCAGTTCGGCGGCGGTGGTGCAGGCGAGCGGCGGCGGCTGTGGTGCAAAGCGAGGGGGAGGAAAAGACGAGCGGGGATTAGATCGTGCGCTGGCAGGAGGATGGTTGACTCGGTAGTACGGTAGGTAGAATAGGAAGTACCATAATACCCTTAGGATGGTTATTTTAGATCTATGATTAACTTAGTTGATCCGACGGCTATAATTAATTACACTGATTGCTAGCCAAAAGTACTCGATAGTACCGGCTGGTACTGCCCAATCACCGGAACAGAGCTCACAAAAAATATATACTTCAAAATGTTGAAAAGAAAATTAAAAAAAATATCCAGGTGTACATGTTGATATTCTATGTTCGTACACCAAGTTTTACAAAAAAACACATTTTCTATGGATTGTGTAAAAAAAACAATTTTGGTGTTGCAAAATAGTTTTTCACAAGACATTTTTTTTGTCTTTTTTATACGGACTTCAAAAAATTTATTCTCACCGCAAAACTTTGTGTGAGGACATAGCATGTCCAGATACACACCCGAGATTTTGTTTCGAAAATTTTCAACTTTTTGAAATTCATATAAAATGGATTTTATATAATAGGTGCATTTAGACCTGGGAGCCAAATTGCCATGTCCCATTATATGTGCCTTCATGTTTCAAAAAAAATTATACTGTATCAGGCTTCAGGTAAGACCTAGCTTCTGTTTGGTCCAATAATTTTAGGTTAGCTCTCAGCTGGCTTGGATGTTCCTTCCTCCTTAGCTTGAACCCTGAAGGCCGCCCCCACGTCTTGTGCGGCAGTGGTGCGTGGGCCGAATGCCTATGCGTCGCCATCCGTATGCATATACATGGATATACTCTGTTTGGATACAGGTTTGGATATATACGTGGACAAGCTTCTACGAGTTTAAGAGGGAGGGGGTGTACTGGAGCAACCCCCATCACAATAGTGCTACACTGAATTAGGGGAGTGGCAGCAAAGACCCAGCTCGCTGCTGGTTTCTCTAGACAGAGAACATTATATGTGCCTTCAGGTTTCAAAAAAATAAAATAAAAATTATATGTGCCTTCAGGCTTCAGGTAAGACCTAGCTTCTGTTTCGTCCATCAATTTCAGGTTAGCTTTCAGCTGGCTCGCATGTTCCTTCCTCCTTAGCTTGACCCTTGAAGACCGCCCTCCAAGTGTGAAGGGCTGTCTGGTGATCACACTTCTAAAAGACACAATACATGCATTTGCTTGCAGGTGCAGCATGTGCTAGCATCCAATTTAGCAACCCAGGTTTGCTTGTGCGAGACACTTCAGCATACACATCCGCTGGCAAACCACATCTGGCAACTTAAACATGATCAAGAAACAGCTAATCATCGGTTTCCTCGCGCCTTATACAATGATATATCCAACATAAGAATGAACGTGCGCCCACGACGAGCCAGAAGGAATATGCAGCACATGCTCAGATAGTTTGGCCTGAAGCCAGGTCACAGATTGCTGGTTGTTCAAGCTCTCCTCTGCACGAATTTGAAGAAGAATTCGGACAGTCTGGACCTGGGAGTGCATACTTTTGTTAGATTATCTTGGTTTCATGGCTGGACATATAAGGCCTATGCAACTACCCTATGCTGCCTGGAACCCGAATTGTTGGTGCTGATTGCTGAACAGCGAAAATGACACCCTGGTAAGTTCAGAGTGTGCAATCGAAAAATAGACCATAACAATTAATCATCAACAGAATTACCCAAACTAGAAATGTAGAATTCTTACTGCATACAAACTAAATGTCGAAATAAGTGACACAGAAATCAAAATTAGCAGGCTAATTACCAAACCGGTATGTACAAAATCTTAACAAGTGCCTAAACAAAAGGAGCCAAATGGCGCAAAAAATGGCGTTGAGTTAAAACTAGAATGAATTTAAGTGAAATAGCTTTGTTGCTAACCTACTTCTTTAGAATACAGCAATCGAAAAAATAATCTAGGGTTCAAAATCTGGCTTGATGAAATTCACTTCTTCATTCCTTTGGAGATGAACAGAGATCCTTGCTATCTATGAACATGAAGAACCGCCACTGCAGAACAATTAACCTTTCACCACAAGAATTTCCTGGACCCGTAAGGGCAGAGGCTGAGAACTGAATTTAGCAATTCGCAGCACCTGACTGGTGGAACGCTTGCTACCTTCAACCAGATGATGAACAAATTTCGTTGGTGCTGGTGTTGCCTGAACTCTGAAGGAAATCCACAACCAACTATGCAGCATACTCGCTCTCGATCACCGGTTGCGTTCGTGTCCACAGTGCTACGGGTGCTTGCGTCCGCCCAACCTGCGCCATACGCAGTGTCTCCCCAACCTCTGAATTCCGTTCCATGACCTCCAGCTTCTTGACCCTTTTGTACCTCACCAAGCACAGAAGAACTGAAGCTAGCAGGCCCAACGCCACGGCGCTCCCAACCACGCTGACTGCAATCTTCCAGGCCTGCGAGTTACCCGTAGCAGGACCTCCCGAGTCCGGTATCAGCGGAGCGATTGCCGCCGGTGGCACTGGAGCAGGAGCAACCGCACTGGAGTTCACCACCACCGAGAAGTGCCCTCCGCGGTACGTCACGCACACGTTGCTGCTGCTTGCCTCTAGATCCCGGAACTGCGCCACGCCGTCCAGATCGAACCACGCGCACCGTGGCGCCGGACTGCCTGGCGGCAATGCTCTGACGACATTGCTGAAACTTACGAGAATTGGGCTCGCTGAGGCGAGGATGCTCAGCTCGGGCAGCCCCGCCGCCGCCGACAGGTTGACGGCGTCGTAGGCCAGCAGGCCGAGCACCGGCGAAAGGTAGGTGTACCCGGTGGGAAGCGGGTAGTAGTGGTCCGACCAGTTGCCCAGGTTGCTGTACACGAGCACCACCCTCTCCACGTGCGGCTGCGCGGTGACGCCGGTGGGCAGGGCGAACTGGAAGTAGTCGGCGAATCCTTTCCTCCGCAGGCTGCCGGTGCGCAGGCGGAGCGCGGACACCGCGACGCCGGTGAGGTTGCCGGGCACGGTGCCGTTGTAGACAATGCCGGTGCGGGGCCGGCGCGCGAGGGCCCGGTACGCGTGCTCCTGCAGCATTGCGTCTAGGGCCCTCGCCGACGGCGTCGACGGCTGCTGCGCCGCCGCCACCGGAGACGAGCACAAGAAGAGCAGTTGGAGGAGGCAGACGCATACCAAGAAACCCATCGGCACCGCGAGGAATCCAGGAGTGGAGAGAGAGCCGAGGCAGCCCGAGAAGAAGAGTCGGGACTCAGGAGGATCCCCTCCGCGGCTAAGAGTGGCGCGCGCGCGTACGAGAATTACCACCTCCGCCTCTTAACTCGGGGAAACAAGGACGAGATTTGGAGCGGAAAACCCTGGGATTCTCTGCAAGGACGCGCATTAGCTCCAACGGCGCGGGCTCGATCACTCCACCGGCAGCAATGTGGGTGGAAGCTAGTAGGACGGGGCGAAGACGGGACTGAGAAAACAAGACTGGATAAATATTTTTTTTCCCCGGGAAAGTAGCAGTGAGATTTAGTTCTAGAATTGGTAGGAGACGGGGAGCGAATCAATTTTGGAGGAATCAGAGCAGGGAGACCGGAGGCCGCGGGATTTAAGACGATTGCGACGCCGGCTCCGGGGGGAATCAGATTGACGGGAGGGGGAGGATGAGTGAAGTGGATGAAGAAGGGCAAGAATTCTTGGTGAGGGTCTTGATGGGAATTACTGTATTTTGGAGGGTTTAGTGGGAACAGAAGAGCAGAAGACACACGACACTTACAGTTGTCACGGCACCGGCAGTTACCGATCTGCCCCTGGCCGGGCGGCTGAGCGCACTGTCTCCGGTGGCTGATGCGTGGGGCCACGCACGCAGCGCGTGCCTTGTGTGCTTGTCCAGGGTGTCCTTTTCCGTAACGTTTGGATTCTTGCTAGGGGCTTTTGTGCAAGTGACACCTCTCCTGTCCTGTAAAGAAGAGGCCGCCTCTCCGCTTGTACTATTGCAAGGTCACTGGGGAGTGGGGCCGAAAAGGTGAGGCCCAACGGCCAGTCACACGTTGACTAGGTTTGCCGAAGCTATTTCCAACGTATGGATTGTGGGGAAGGATGGACCGAAGCGAGAACACCTTTCAAGTGTTCGAGCTGTCAAAGCTGCGTAGTGATTAGTGGAGCACTTGTGGTCCGCACACCGCAGGTGACAGCTGATCTCGGACACCCGGCCAAACTCTACAACGTATCGGAGAACAAAGCGAATTTACACTTAGTTTAGTAACCCAGGCGTGCATGATGCGTGTTTTAAACACGATGCGGTTGAGTGACTTTTTTTTTGGAACTCACTTATAAATTTAGCAAAATACTTCGAAAATTTGAGTGACCACAACTAACTTTTGAAACTTAAAACGTAGCATTCCTATTTTTCTCTTTTCGTGAAACTTAGTGAATGGTAGTTTAAATAGGTACTCTCTCTGTTTCAAAATATAAAATGTTTTTTGCATTCTCAAAAAAAAAAGTTTTACTTCCTCTTCTCAAAATAGATGTTGGAAATTTGTTAAAATTTGGATGTATCTATATACTTAGTAGTGTCTATATTCGTTCAAATTTAATAAATCCGTGACTTCTATTTTGAGACGTTTTCTGAAAGACGCCTATTAGTGTGTACAAGTTACTTACACTAAAACATCTTATATTTTAGAACGAGGGCCTATGTATTCTTTTTTGGGGATTTATAAAGCTTACATACACGTTTTTTTTGGCTATTTTTTCAAAGTGAATTGCACCAAAACCTAGGTCCAAATTTTCTTTGCACGAATTTCCAAAGTGTATTAAGCTAGCTGTCTAGAGTGTAACCACATTTGCAGCTGGGCCAGATTCATTTTCCATATGGAAGAAATTATGGTAATGTGCATCGTTGTGCCTTGATTTGCTGAAGGGTGAAGCTATATATAGCACGGCTTTTTAAGGAATATATTGATATTAGAAGATATTAGTTACATTCAGCAAATTTACATTCAGCCTTTACACCAACAAAATATGCAAACGGACATTGAGGATGCACAACCAAAAAAGAAAAAAAGCCTCGCCATAGTGATCAATCACTTGGAGCAGCAGCTCACAAACCACCACCAAAGATAACACTCGGACTACAAAAATGGTTCGCCAAAAGTGACACCTCCAAGAAGAGAGCAATGCACAAGCATTATCGTAGTCCGGTCAATGATCTTAGATTTTCACCCAGGAGAAGGTCTGAATTATCAAAAACAATACCTTCAACGAGGTCATTATCAGGTTCAACTAGTGAAGGCCAGAACTTGGGATTTTGCTCTCGAATCGAGCCTCGATACTCAAGGAGCATCAACAGAATAGAAGTCCTCTAGTGTTACCATCCTCACTAATCGAGACCGCTACCGTAAGTCACCAAGAAACAACCAAAGTCTTCATCGCATCCAATGCCACTCTTCACCATAATCTGGTCCTTCAGTCACATCAGCCATGACATTCTCCGCGTTTGTTTCTCCCATGACAATCTAAAAGTAGACATGTCTCATGGTGTCGACAGAAAGCAGAGTTTCACATTTTGCCCTCTCAAGCAACATGGGTTGATGTACGGACACACGCAGCCTGATTCTATCCGATCCAGAGATCTAGGAGCGTCCTGCGCTAATCCGAGAAGATACCCGAAGGAGAACACCGGAACTCGCCAGTGGCTGGATCGAGGAGGACTGACAAAGGGTAGATCGACGACCTTGGCACCAAAAGAACTCTAGGGATGCCACTATTATTAACCCAGGCGGTAGCCCCCACTCGCCCACCCCGAAGGTCCAGGTCGCTTAGATCTCCACCACCAGAACCGAAGCCCAGGCCTCGCGCCGACAGAGGAGGACGACCCGCGCCGCCTGGCGCCATCTCCTCGAGCACGTAGATAAGGGAGGGGGTCATCACCACGACGCCGCTGCAGTACCGCGCAGACACACTCCTCCCGAGTGATGTGTCCCCGTTGGTAGGAATTTCTTGCGCCACCATCCACCGCCCAAGGATGAGAGGTCGCCCTGCCATCGTCGACGCCACCCAGGCTTGGCCCGGAGACGCCCTCCGGCGGCGACGAGGAGGGATAGCTGTACATGCACCGTAGTGGCACCGACTATGGATTGCAGCATCATGAGGAGAGATATGTTTTAGACGTGACGCAACATGGTTGGCATCGAGTATTTCTCTCATTACGCATGTGTTTTTATTCTCTCCTGTTTCAATCATGGATATTCTCTATTGAAAGGCACAGAAAGCAATAGCTAGCCAGTAGCCACTACCACTAGCTATATATATGGTGGTGATCTGGCCCTCCATGAACTGGGTACTCATCGACAGTAGTAGTATTCCATCCGTCCCAAAATAAATGACTTAAGTTTATCTAGATTCGCATGTATACCTATATACTAAACATGTCTAGATACATCTGAATCTAGACAAACTCACGTCGTGTATAGACCTTTCAAATCATTAAACTACTACTCCCTCTATTCGTGTGAGTTAGTGGTCACCGCAACTAATTGTGCTACTTAAAGCATGTTATACTCGACTTTCATTTTGATGTAGGCCCTCAGTTGGAATTAAACATAACTTGCATAGAAATTGATCGGATCGGATCACGAGAGTACTTTAGTAACCTATTTTATGTACGCGAGTCCCGCAGCGTGGAAGTTAATTATTTTCCTCTGGTCTCATGGTCTGGTCTTCTTTTGGTGGGGAGCTCAGCTCAGCTCAGTAGAAGGGTCTGGTAACACGGTGACACCATGAACGTTGGATCGCGATCTATAGGTAGATTTAATTTGTCATGGATTCATGTATGCATGCTGACAGGCCGGGAAGGACCATCGGCCATGCATGCACATCTTGGTCCTGCAAGCGTACATGGGACGCTCGTAATTATGGTTACATCCACACTACCACAACAGGGTTGCGTGTAGCCAAATTCTAGGCCATTAACTCCTCAAAAAGTACTCATACGTTCCTACATGTAGTATGTACGTAGAAATTGATGACATGTGGCCGTACAAACATTTAGTGTACCCATACGCTATATATCAATTACTTTACTTGTATATATTTTGAATAGTACTACCATATTGCTAGTGGATCGAGTACTATGTCAAAACAGTGACTACAGGAGAATACTTCGTATTTTGGTCACATCAAAAAAAGCAAATATGATAAATTTTGAGAAAACGAAGGCCCATACAAAATTGCACTGTCATGTCTAGATTTGAATTTTTTCCCTTTTTGCTGAGGTCAGAATACAAAGTTTTTCGCATGATTTATTGCACTCACGTATTATAAATCATTACCAGCGTCCTGTTTTTTTTGGATTTTTAATTTTTTTAAATTTGAACTTTTAAAAAGAAAATAATGTCCAGAGTGTGCAGCGATTGGGCAAAATGAGGGTCTAAAAACTCACAGACGTAGGTCTAAACGCCAGACTAGGTGTAGCTAAAAAAATTCATTGACCTGAGTCCAATACTAGACACCTCGTCTAGTGTAGGTTTGACCCCCTACACCCTTAGGAAATGGTAAGGAATCGTATTCTCGGTGAGTTCGGGGTAATAAACAATATTATTTTCTTTGACCGGTGGAGCCTAGTATAGGCACTTTTTCTTTTCTTGGACATGAGCCTAATATTATTGTTAGATCAACTCCAACAACTTACCTATATATGGGTAAAAAAAATATTTAGGTAAGAAAAATATGATTTACTCTAACAGCTTGCCCATCTTTTGTCTAGTTAAAACACAATTGAGATAAAAAAATAAAAATTTATAACGGGGTACATCTTTTTACACCTGGGACCATACACACACAAAAAAAGCACTCAAACACATCCATCGACGGTGAACTGCATGCATGCGGAACCTCGGCCTTGCCAGAGCCACTGCATGCCCGGTCCTCGCCCGCGTCACTGTGAGCCTAGGCCTCGCCTGTGTCGCCGCTGGGGCACGATGACCGAGATTGAGGCTGGTGATGACGGGAAAATGGGACATAGAATACGCGTCCACCTTATAGAGACATATAGTATAATCTAAATGTGTAAATGTATAACATAAGAAAAAAAATCAAACATTGTAGGTACTTTATTTTTAGAACTCTTATATTTATATAAAAGAACTGTTAATTACATCTCTAGAGAGAAAATTATTGATTAAGAATTCCAACACATCTGTTACATAGCATTGAAACATATGACTACTACAAAATGTAGAAACAAAAGATGACTACATAATGTGGCGAGTCGAGCAGTCCGCCATTGGCGAGAGCGGTGTGGCAGTGTGGTGGTGGTGGGTGGAGTGGTGGCCGCGGTGAGGAAGACGAGGATGGGGTCAAGTAGAAGAGTGGCTATGTACTACGTGGGACAAATATAATCTAGGAGCCTTTTTATAAATATACTATCGATGTGGTAGCGGTCAAAACGCGACATAGATCGGTCAAAGCAATCAGACAAAAATAAAACCCAAATCACTTATCAAAAATTTAGAAGCTAGACATACAATTTTAAAAAATAAGGACCAAAAGTATAGGTCAGACGAAAGAACTAGGGCCGCCTATCCAGTTTACTCAGAAAGAGAAAAACACACAAAGCGCTAATTGGAGAGGTTTTAGCACTTTGCACCACTTGTTGAGTAGTTTTTTCACAAAATCACAACCACACATTTTTTTTGCGCAAAACATCAACTTTTTGTGGTAATTATTTGCACATAACCCAAATAGCCTAATTAACTCGTTTGATACCGAATTAGGTCCGCTAGGCCCCTTGGCAGAAAGAATGTCACAGTCAGTGAGTGCCCGCGCAGCATTCGGCGTCATCTCTGCCAGTAGCATCTTGCTCAGGCAATCTCCAACCGCTGCCTCTTGCCTGGCAATGCGCGTGGAGTCTCGTGTACGGGAAGATGCTGCCGCTTTGAGCTGCGCATTGAGATGCTCTGGGGCACTCGGTGTGGATTTGCAGGGCAGTTCACGGATCACCATGGAATGGATGGATGACGCCCAGAGCTCCTGCTATCGCTCACGGCCACAGGATGAATCTGCAGCGACGGATCGACATAACGACAATTTTTTATTTTCTTTCGAAATGGCGCTTCTTTCTCCCCCAATGACCGACATGTCCTTCGTGCTAGGAGGGCCAATAGCCTAAGTGTGTGTTTGGTTGAGTTGTAGATTCCTAAAAATCAACTGCAGAGAATCTGCTGTGGAAAAGCTGTTGTGAGCTGACAACTGTGTAAAAGCTGGAAGTTGTTTGGTTGTGACAACTGCCAACTGTGGATTCATTAGGAAATGTTTGTAATTCCCGTGAGACCCTGGTGATTATTTATATGTTTATTGACCGCAAATAAATGACTTGTACACTCACATACATGCAAATTGCCATTTCAGAACGAAATATTTTTCTTGTTAATATTTTACATATATAGTTTAGCAAGTTATGTCATAACGGCAAAAGACATGAATTACACAAAAGACATTCCACATAACTATCTAGGTCGCCCGTGCAACAAACAAAGCATCCGCGATCCTATCACGAATGGTGTTCATGGTAACCTCGTTCTCCTCCTCCAGAACTTCATCCCCTTGTGGTTGTGTTGTTTCTTGTGCCGCTTCGGGCATATATTCTTCACCTTCATCACACTTATCAAACTCTTCATCTATAAGTTTGCTATCACGAATGAAATTGTGGAGTGCCATGCAAGCAATAATGATATGTTTTTGTGTACGGAGTGGGAAATTTGGCATAGCCTTCAATATACGTCACTTTTGCTTCAAGACCCCGAATGCACGCTCTATGACATTGCGAAGGGAAGAATGTAGAAAATTAAATATCTCAAACTTCCCTTGAGGTGCATGTTAACGACGAAGACTGAATTCCGGTAGATGGTAACTCCCCTTGAAAGGAGCAAGGTATCATGTTCGGTTTGGATAACCGGAATCCACAAGATAGTATTTGTCTAAAACAAATAACCAAGTTAGCCCCAAGAAAATAATACAAACACCATATATAACATGTTAACAAACATAAATAGTAGTCTGTACCTTTAGGAGGTAATGGAAAATGTTTCTGCAAATTCTGTTAATGCATGTCGAAGTCACATATAGCTAGCACATTTTGAGATGTATACTGATGGCTGTGAAATACCACCTCTTTTAGCCATATAAAATGTGTCATTTATCTCTCATATCATGTTTCTTCCAGCTATAGCTATGCCTTATATGCATGAATTTTAGTTCTCATTTACTTTCATATGAGCTTTGCACATTTAGTAGTTTAGGTAGAATTTTATCACTTTCCTTGTCTATGACATGTGTGTAGGTGTTGGTGAAGATTATAGATAGAAAGGAACAAAGAGAACATAGTATGGCGGAGCTACAGGACCATACTTAGCCATTTGAGAGGTTGGAAAAGTGAATTTTCCAACTTCTCAAAATAAATATCCAAGACCATGGGGTTATAGCCCTTGACGAGACGAACTCAACGAGCCCAAGAACACCCAAAACGGAGTTTGTATAAGAAATGTCGACCAAAATACTAAAGGATCTCCACGTTCAACGACCAACTATACAGCCAGAACTAAAAGTTCCCGCCATATAGTTTGCCCGTATAGTTGGTAAAAAGGTCGCAAACGATGGGATTTCACCCTAGAGAAGCTCCAGAACCTTCCCTAAGTCATATATAAAGGAGGAAGGACCCAAGAGAGAGCCAAGATACGATAGCACTTTAGGGGCGGAGCCCTGCCGCCGCCGCCACCCATACGATCTCCATGGTGGCGGAGCTCTACCTCAACCACACCTCCGAGATCTAGATCTTCCTCAACACCATCACCATCAAGGCATCCAAGTAATAAGAAGAGGAGGAGAAGGAAGACATCACCACCACCACGCATCGATCTCCATCTCCAACATCATCTCCATCTCCCTCACTCTCTCTCTCTCTCTCTCTCTCTCTCTCTCTTGTGTTTGGTAATTGTAAGATTGAACATGGTTGTGACATCACTATATATTTATATACATTTTGCTGCTCATCCATGTGTGAGTGATTGATTCAATTTTAGGTTGAGGTATGATCTAGTGCGCTAAGTTAGAATTTATTGTGATCTAAGACGAGTTTATGTGATCCTTTGGTCCAGAAGTGCCTTTTGACTTGCGGTGACGCGCGAGAATCATGCATAGTGCACACAGAGTGACAGCCCGGTAATCAAATGGGAACATTTATTTGTCTGAGAAATCTCTTATAGATCACACATATATTTTCCCATCTAGCACTAGTGAGACCAAAGCCTAGAAGCCCTCTCTCATTCCATTCAATCCTACAACTAGAATCTCTTTAATTCATTTCATATTCCTATTTACTTTCTATCTTAGTTTATTTTGTTCTTGTTAAAAGTTCTTTGTTATTAGATATTTTAAACCTCTCTTAATTATCGCTGTTCTAGTAACTTATAGAACAGGATATTTCCAAACTACGGTTTGGGTGCGAAACATGGCCGCATTGACAACGTGGCTACGGGGCCGTGTTGTTTCCGTTCGTCGATCTCCCATTGGGACAAAATCTAAAATATTTACTGCTACAAGTACTGCAATAACCATGTTGTTGATGCATGAATCCAGTCATCAAATTAGCGCCGTTGCCGGGGAGCTAAGCGCCCGGTTATTACCTTCCTACTCGCATATAGTTTATTTCCGTTTGTTGCTATATATCTTACTGCTTTTGATTATTTGAAAAGAAAAAAATAGTTTACCTTTTGTTAGTAGTCTTGTTATTTATTTTAGTTATAGGAAATTCAAAAACATAGGAACTATGGAAAGTAAAAGTCTTGCGGAGTATGGTGCTTCGAGTGTTGATCATTTACATGCTCTTATTGTTCAGCCTGCTATTGATGTGGATGGATATGAGATTAATCCTATGTGGATAAATATGATCATGGAAATAACTTTTATAGGAGATCCGGACAATGATCCATATGAGCATATTGACAAATTTACTTCATTGTGTTTTACGGTGAAGGCAAATGCATGGACAAATGATAAGCTGAAGTTATATCTGTTCCGGTTCTCACTGAAAGGAAAAGCTAAAGATTGGCTAAAATTGCATCCCACGGGACACTTCAATTCATGGAAAGGTATCTCCGAAGCTTTTCTCGGTAAGTATTTCTCACAAAAGAAAACTTATGAGCGTAGGCTTCATATCCTGAATTTAAAGCATAGCAACAATGAGGATTTAATACAAGCTTATAGTAGGTTCTCAAAATTGATGCATGATTGTCCACATCATAATTTGCCTGATTGGTTATTGTTGAATCACTTTTATGGAGGCTGAACTCACTCTTCTAAGGATAAGCTACATATGATGTGTGATGGTGCATTCCTTGGAAAAACTTTGAAAGAAGCTTGACAACTCTTAAAAGATATACATAATAATTTTCATTAATGGCAATGTGAAATTGTGCATGAAGAAAAACCTCTCCCTACTGATCTAGAGAACTTGGTCAATGAGTTTCATAAAGATGAAAATGGAAGAGGAAAAATTCCTTATGATGATACCTTAGTTAGAGATGTTCTTTCTAAAGCAATGCCTTTCATAGATGATTATTTTAATCATATTAGAATTGCTGCTACTAACGATGAAGAACAACCCTCTATTGTTACTCTCATATCTTCCACTTGTTGCATCATTGAAGTAGGAAAGAAAGGTAAATCCATGAAGCCTAAAACCAGGAAAAATAAAAATAAGAAGCCTCGTGTTGAATATCCCACACATCTGACATCTACAGATGAAGTGAAATAGCTTCATGAAGAGTATTGGGGACACATCAAGAAGAAAGAAGAAAAAGAAATCAAGGAATGGAATAAATTGAAAGTCGCTCTCAAACATGATCCCCCACCTATTCCTGATATTTATTATTCTTCTGACTTTAGTGATGATGAGGACTTAAATTATTCTAGAATCCCTGATAATTTCCTTGATTGAAGTTTTTGATGATTCTAGTAGTATTTGTTTAAATACTCTTTTCGGGGAAATCAATTATGATGAGCCAAAGACGAAACCATGTGTGCCTCTCATATCTGTTTGCTATGACTTTTGTTTTACTAATGAGCTGCAGGAAAGTCCGGTGGCAAAGACCAAGCTACTAGATCCAAAAGGTGTTGGGTCCGCAGCATAGAAAACAAAAAATTTCCTACGGTGTGAACTACACGCCAAGATCTATCTATTAGGTACAAAGCAACGGGTGGACATACATCCAACGAGAACTTACCCTCGTAGACAATGAGCTTTGTTAACGAGTAGGAACTCGTGGTTGATGTAGTCGTACACTTGCCGATCTCAAGATCGTGAGGAAGTCCAGCAGGTCCGGCTCCAACACGTCCATTAGATCCAGCTCCGGCACCACCAAGTCCAACACCGCAAAGCAGCGGTGCATCCGTGATCGCACACACGTTCGGTACTCCGACAACCTCCGTCCCTCGCTCCAGCAAAGCAGCGGAAGCAGCAACTCCTTTCCATATAAAGCCACCGGGAACATGTATCTCGCTAATCCGAGACCATGGGGAATAATACTAGAGGGGGAGAGAGATCCTTCACAAGGAGGTGTGTGTGAGAAGTGAGGAGGGGGTGGCCTTTTATAGGAGGAGGGGGGTGCCCCTCCTTCATGGCCGACGCATGGAGGAGGTGACTCTTCACCTCCTCCATTCATGTGGTGGTAACTCCCTCCACATAAATTTGCCCGTTCACATTCTCTTTTAAAGTCTCCACTTTAAATGTATTAAATTTCTCCAAATTTAATGCTCTCTCATTTAATAAAACTCTTTTATTATTTTTATTCAGAATTTTGTTAATTACTTTAATTAACAAACATTCACATAAAACCCCTGCAACATTTCAATATTACATGCAGAACCAATTTCAGCAATTTCACCCAAACAGTTTTGGTGTCTATTGAAATAATTCCAGCGCTTTCTTAAATCTTTATCAAAACATATTTGCTCCAAATGGTGTCGGTATCCCTTAAGTGTGTCACCCTACGGTTCGCGAATAATGCGAGACATGATCGAGACCCTCTCCGATCAATAATCAGCGGCGGGACACGGAGATCCATCTTGACTCCTACACATTCAACGATGACTTCTGTGATCGTGAGAACCTTTAACGCTAGTAACTAAATCCCTTTGTCCCGCGATATATTACATGTCCGAGATTCGATCATCGGTATCTCCATACCTAGTTTGATCTCGTTACCGACATGCACTCTTTTCTCATTCCCGTGATATAACATTCTAGTGATCACATCACTTGCTTGCAAGCTATTTCAATGTGATATCACCGAGAGGGTCCAGAGTATATCTATCCATCATCGGGATTGACAAATTCCACTCTTGATCCATGAGCCTCAACATAACACCTTCGTAGCACTGAACCCATCTTTATAGTCACCCTGTTACGGTGTGACGTTTGATGTTATCAAGATACTCTTTCGGTGTTAGCAATTAACATGATCTCATGGTCTAAGGATAAAGATTACTTCATATGATGTTATAGCAATATAAACATAATGACTTTGATCGTAATGCTATACTTCGAATGAATGTTCATCACATCATTCCACCAATGGTGTGACCTTGTTATTAACAACATCCAATATCCATGATCAGGAAACCTTGATCATCTTGTTAATCAACAAGCTAGTCTATAAGAGAGGCATAACTAGGAACCCTTTTTGTTTATTAAACACACATGTATTGATGTTTCCGATCAATACAATTCTAGCATGTAAAATAAACATTTATCATAAACATGGAATAAGATAATAACCACTTTATTATTGCCTCTCGGGCATATTTCCTTCAGTCTCCCACTTGCACTAGAGTCAATAATCTAGTTTGAAAAAACTTTGCGTATTGAACACCTATGGCTTTCTAGTGTTGCATATACGCAATTGCTAGTGGTTAACATAATCTCCGGATCTGACAGTTTCAGGTCCATGTGTATTTGCATGTCTTTGCGTCTCTACGCATCACTCATTCTCAAATGAGATGGCATTGTATAAATTTGGTCCTCTGGTGAGACCTTTAGTTCGTTCGGGTTAAAATATGTTGATATTATTGTCACACAATATATCTTCATAGTATTAGCCCACTTTGAACCACACCTAGTTTGATAACAAACTACTTAACACAAATGCCCTCCTATGCTGCTACTATATAGGTCATATGGCCTTTGTTGTAGTATCCGTCACAATATCTCAACTTTGGAACTCATCCAAATCCATCATGGAACATCCTTTCCATTATATTGTGCCACCCATAGTCTAAATTGAGATAAATTTAATTTGTATCTTGTGACAAAACTAGTATCAATGTAACACTTTACAATGAACTACCTTTAATTATTTGTCACTTATACATGATATATTCTTAGTTCTTTCAAAGCTCATAAGAATATCTTTACTATTGTCCAATGATCATCTTATGAATCATTCTGGTATATGATCATAACATTTAGAGCATAGGACATTCTGGATATATACATATCATGGTATAATCGATCAAAATTTTCATGTGATTTTACTCACCAAGTGTTGAAACACTTGAATCTTGATACAATCCTTTCCATGCAGCAAGAACCTTTCTTGTTGTTTCCATATTGAACCCTTTCAATATCTCATATTGAACCCTTTCAATATCTTATATATGTATGTCTGGCACAACCATATTAGCGCCTTAATCTATCCATATAGATATTGATGCCTAATATTCTGGGTTTGCCCAAGTCTTTCATCGAAATCTTATTTTAATGAAATCCTTGACTTGTGTCAATTCAAGATACATCATTTCCAATCAACAATATGTCCTCTACATAATGTATTAGAAATATGTCTCAGCGCTCCCACTTAATTTCTTGCAAATGCAAGCATCTTCATCATCTCCGATGAATTTAAACTCTTTTAACAGTTTCATCATGGTGAAGATTCCAACTCCGCTATGCTTACTTCAACTATTGAAGTTTACATGCCCTTTTAGCACCCTTTGAATTAACAAAACCCTTTGGACCATGTCATGTACATGTCCTAGGTTACCGTTCTATTAGAAGAACCTTGTTTTGTTTATTTAACTACTATATACCAAATTATATGTAGTGGTTGCTACATTAATCCGTCAAGACTATATATCGCTATGAAAGATCAAATCTTGTCATAGTCAACTCCTTGAACATTGTCGTAAACTTCTTTCCGACATGTCGACTATTTCATAGATGTTAAACATCCATGTATTATTTCTTTATAGATCCAAACACGACCGATAGGCTTCACGCCTTTCCGGAGGGTCTTCCAAGTTCAGAAACTTGATTTCTCGTGTATGGATACTATCATGGATTCTATGACTTCTAGTCATTTTATGGAGTCAGGGCCCATCATCGCTTCTTTGCGTGTAGTCGGTTCATCATTGTCAAAACAATAACGACTTGCTTATCAAATCTTACTATTTGATTCTTACCGACCCACACGGTTCTATAGGAACTCTAATCTCTGAGATCACACCTTTTGTAATCACGAGAGCCATGAGCATTGTGGCAGCCACAGGGACACTTTCAGACGCTGCTCTACTTACCACATATATATAAGGTTCAACAACCTTATCAAAGTTCTATTGTCCTCCCACTTAACTTTTCACGAAAAGTTCCTTCTCAAGAAACTTGACGTTCCAAGTGACAAACTCTTTTGTCCTTGGTGTTATGGAGAAATTCCCAACAAATTCTTTGGGATAACCTACAAAGACGTGCTTATCCGACTTTGGTTGTAAACATTTTACTTATGCATAGCATACCAAAATTTAAGAAAAGACAATTCGGGTTTTATCCCAAACCATAACTCATATGGTGTCATTTCAATGGATCACGATGGTGCTCTTTTCAGTGTAAAAGCGGCAGTCTCTAAAGCTTCAATCTTTAAAACATAATGGCAGTTTTATAAATGACACCTTTGATCTTACCATGTCAAACATGGTTTGATTTCATCTCTCGAATATGCCATACTCCTATGGTTTATCGGGAAAACACAAATCATGGAACAATTCCTCAAATCTTAGGTGTTTTGCTAAACCTGTAACTCAAATATCTTCCTTTATGATCAAATCATAAACTCTTTTATTTTCTTGTTACAATGATTTTCCACTTCATCTTGAAAGTCTTTGAACAACTTTCAAATGTTTCATACTTCTTCCTTCTTAAGTAAATATACAGATATATTCACTCAAATTTTTGAAGAAAGCATATGAAGCAAAAAGATCCATCGCATATGGCTACACATAATGGACTATGCACATTAGCATGCACAATTTCCAATAAGCTAGTCATCCGTTCCTCTCTGGCCTATGGACGGAGTTTCAATTATCTCGAGGAAAGTCTCACATGCGTCAATTGATCAAAATCAAAAGACTCCAAAAATCCATCAACATGGAGTTTCTTCATGTTTTATTTCCAATGTAATTTAAAACAGCGATGTCACTTCATAAGTGATCTTTTAATCATTTGTCTTGCGACATTTAGCAATAATGTTTATGGATGTGATTTCTCCCACTAGACTTGTAAAAGTTCATCCATCCTTTATGGAATACGGTAATTTATTTGAACAACCATTGTTCTCATAATATCGGAACAAAATAACAATTATTTAAACAAATCTTGAAGGCTTGGTTTGATGACAACGAAAAACACAATAACACTTTATTTGTTTTCGATGAACATCATCACTCATTCTCTTGGTAGTTACTTAGGCCATTGTAGTTCATGAATTGCGTTGTCCTGTATGACACTTCATACCAACCAATTCGGTATCCAATACTGGTATCCAATACCTAAGAACCACATTGTTTAACAAGCAAGGAATATAGCCATAACATGTATATCTTCTATATACCTAAGTTGGACATCTCCAACCTTTTATTTTCTGCCAAATATTTTATAGATTCTCTTTCAGCAATTCCTTTTCTTTTAAAGAATCATCAACATCAATAGTGGTGTCATCAACATGACACATGGTACAAAGCGTATATAGTCAAATACTAATACCTTTGGACTTGCACTTTGAAGTGGATCACCATCATCAAATGTTTGGTGTTCTTTCAAAAATCCATTCTTTAGTAATCTATTAGTGTAGTAAACATTTTACTTACATCTTCTATTCATCCTTATCATGACAACTTTCATGATCAAGCTACTATAGCCTATAAGGAAGAATCATGAGTATAATATCAGTTCCCAAAACCCGTTTTGGTAGATTCGGATGCCTAGCATCTCCATCCTTCACAAATTCTCATACAATATGAGAACATGTATTTTGCTAAATTATACTCTATCATAATGCAACCAAAAACATTGTTTCAGATATCACAATATCTTTCACATATGATGGTTTCTGAAACAATTTTCAGCTCCAATATAATCTTGATATTAAAACAACTTTTTGAATATCAATAATCATGGAGGCAAACATGATACTTTAGATACTAACATTGGAATTCTTACTCTTGATTTAATACTACTTATTAAACTTCATGGAGTAAATAGAGTTTGCTGAAAGTTTGCAATATGACTTATAAACTTTAAATTGACATTCAAAACAATACGATACCAGTTCGTAAAGTAAATATCCAGAATTCTATAGTTCTATTATCTCAAATAAAAACTAAGCCTAAGGTAGAAAACGAATGCCAATGACTACAACAAACTATGCAAATTCACTTTCATTTAATTTATGACAAATTTGGTTCGACTAATCCAAATTAGAAATGAACTCCCACTCAAAAACGACATCCCTCGTGTCTTTTTGGTGATTACATGAACCAAATCCACTACACCAAGTCCGATCATCACGTGAGTTGATGTAGTTTCAAAGGCGAGCATCTATATGGGCATCATATCAACTATATGACTCATGCTTAACCTTTCGGTCCGTGTTCCGAGGCCATGTCTGTACATGCTAGGCTCGCCAAGTAAGAACCTTAGTACTCGCGTGTGTAAAACTGTCTTACACCTGTTTGTATGAAAGTGTAGATTCGAGTACACCCGATCATCACGTGATGTCTCGAAACATGATCCATAAAACGGTGCATACTTAAGGAAGAACACATTTTATCTTGATATTTAAATGAGGGATCATCTTACAATGCTACAGAAAGCGCCAAACTAGCAGTATAAGATGCTAACATCTAATGTGTAAAGTGAGATGATATGGTCCATGCATTTGATCTCTATCATTTGCATCGTGGTATGATCTCTATCATTCCTTTGTGTATAAGGCCAAGGTCTATGGAACTTACACATTGAATGTGTTGTAAGAGTATCTGTCATACATCTACTTACAACAATACCATATCAAGACACTAGCCCAGCAACGATCTAAACTAGACGCCTCTAATTTATCAATTGCAAGTTTTACGTGGCTTAGGGCTTTCGGAGATAGAACCGTTCTTACCTACGAACATGAACCACAACGAGGATAACCAAATTAGTAGCAACTCGTTGTAAATCAGATATTGACTATAGTAGGAGAAACAGACACCCGCCAGCCACTTATGCAAAACTAGTTGCATGTCAGTCATGGAACTGGTCTCATGTACGATGACATGTAAGGTTGGTACGGGCCGCTTCATCCCACTATGCCACTAATATCCAAAATACATAGAAGATGCAATAACATGATCATCATCACCCACATATCAACATATGTGTACTACCCGTGCAAAGCACCTACGCATAGATCAGGCTCACGATACCCTTTGTTGGGTCCATGACATAGAAAACAAAAATTTTCCTGCGGTGTGAACTACACGCCAAGATCTATCTATTAGGTACAAAGCAACGGGTGGACATACATCCAACGAGAACTTACCCTCGTAGACAACGAGCTTTGTTAACGAGTAGGAACTCGTGGTTGATATAGTCGTACACTTGCCGATCTCAAGATCGTGAGGAAGTCCAACAGGTCCGGCTCTAGCACGTCCATCAGATCCAGCTCCAGCACCACCAAGTCCAGCACCGCAAAGCAGCGATGCATCCGTGATCGCACACACGTTCGGTACCCCGACAACCTCCGTCCCTCGCTCCAGCAAAGCAGCAGAAGCAACAACTCCTTTCTAGATAAAGCCACCGGGAACATGTATCTCGCTAATCCAAGACCATGGGGGAATAATACTAGAGGGGGAGAGAGATCCTTCACAAGGAGGTGTGTGTGAGAAGTGAGGAGGGGGTGGCCTTTTATAGGAGGAGGGGGTGCCCCTCCTTCATGGCCGGCGCGTGGAGGAGGTGACTCTTCACCTCCTCCATTCATGTGGTGGTAACTCCCTCCACATAAATTTGCCCCTTCACATTCTCTTTTAAAGTCTCCACTTTAAATGCATTAAATTTCTCCAAATTTAATGCTCACTCATTTAATAAAACTCTTTTATTATTTTTATTCAGAATTTTGTTAATTATTTTAATTAACAAACATTCACATAAAACCCCCTGCAACATTTCAATATTACATGCAGAACCAATTTCAGCAATTTCACCCGAAACAGTTTCGGTGTCTATTGAAATAATTCCAGCGCTTTCTTAAATATTTATCTGAAACATATTTGCTCCAAATGGTGTCGGTATCCCTTAAGTGTGTCACCCTACGGTTCGCGAATAATGCAGACATGATCGAGACCCCTCTCCGATCAATAATCAGCCAGGACACGGAGATCCATGACTCCTACACAATCAACGATGACTTCTGTGATCGTGAGAACCTTTAATGCTAGTAACTAAATCCCTTTGTCCTGCGATATATTACATGTCCGAGATTCGATCATCGGTATCTCCATACCTAGTTTGATCTCGTTACCGACATGCACTCTTTTCCCGTTCCCGTGATATTACATTCTAGTGATCACATCACTTGCTTGCAAGCTATTTCAATGTGATATCACCGAGAGGGCCCAGAGTATATCTATCCGTCATCGGTATTGACAAATTCCACTCTTGATCCATGAGCCTCAACATAACACCTTCGTAGCACTGAACCCATCTTTATAGTCACCCTATTACGGTGTGACGTTTGATGTTATCAAGATACTCTTCCGGTGTTAGCAATTAACATGATCTCATGGTCTAAGGATAATGATTACTTCGTACGATGTTATAGCAATATAAACATAATGACTTTGATCGTAATGCTATACTTCGGATGAATGTTCATCACATCATTCCACCAATGGTGTGACCTTGTTATTAACAACATCCAATGTCCATTATCAGGAAACCTTGATCATCTTGTTAATCAACAAGCTAGTCTATAAGAAAGGCATAACTAGGAACCCTTTTTGTTTATTAAACACACATGTATTGATGTTTCCGATCAATACAATTCTAGCATGTAAAATAAACATTTATCATAAACATGGAATAAGATAATAACCACTTTATTATTGCCTCTCGGGCATATTCCCTTCAAAAGGACATTATGAGCTGCATCCTTAAAATAGTAATCAAGGTAAAAATTCAAAGTTTGATAATAAATCCTTAACACCCTCTATGCAGGAAGGAAAGAATACATATTTACCGCACTTGGTGCATCCATCCTCACGGGGCAACGAGAACACTTACAAGATACCGATGCACCGCAAGCGAGTACGTCTTAGAGCAAACGATGATATAAATCCCACAGATACTCGTTGGAGGTAAGCAAAACTACTCCTATAGCTGTCTCCATTGCTGAATAAATGTGGAGTATAAAAGCCTGACTACTTGGTTATAAGAAAGCGCTTCCCAGAAGGCAACCCGGAAGTCATTAGGCGTCTTTCTTAGTTTTGTGTCTTGAGTCTAGTTGCATTCATGTTGTATTGGTATTTTTATTCTTTGCATGATTTGCTATGAGAGTTATCTTGTTGTATTTTTCAAAAGGTAGAATTCATTGTTACTATGTGTTGCATAACTCGGTTGTACTTAAATCACGTTTTATACATATTGTTGTTGGTCGAAAATTAAAGTTGTTATTTTACTGTCAAGGTGTTTCACTAAGTTTCAGGATAAGAAAGAATTCTTGAAGAAATAGAATTTTTTTGATGACTACTGAAGGTTTAAGGACCAACTATACGATGGGAATAAAAATTCCGGCCATATAGTTTGGCCATATAGATATCTTTGCCATTAACAAATTCTCTTTCATGGCCACAGAAGATTTAACGACCAACTATACGGCGGGAATAAAAATTCTGGCCGTATAGATATCGATGCCTTCGTCAAATTTCTCTCTAGGGTACTAATGGTTTGACGACCAACTATATGACGGGAATAAAAATTCCGGTTTTATAGTTTGGTCGTATAGTTATCAATGCCTGTCTAATTTTTTTTATCTTGAGGACACAAAAGATTTGACGACCAACTATATGGCGGGAACTTTTTGGTCCGGCCGTATAGTTGCGCCCGTATAGATGAGAAAACCTCTCAAACGCCAACTGGAAGGTAACCATTGCTTAAAATTTTATTCGTTATTTTCTTTCTTCTTCTAAAAACCTTGAAACATCACCTGGGAGCTTCTCCCATGATCTAGAGAAGCCGAGCATATGTAAGCAATACAATTCTATCTTAGAAATGTCCAATAATTTAATTCTCTATAGAAGTTCATGTTTTCTTTTTTACTTTCCTTTTATCGGTGGGGTAAACAAACTATATTCGTATACCAAACCGATGCATTTTATTTTGTGTGTTATTTTCGCAGGGACTTGAACCTTGTGTGAGGACATGTACGGTAGTGCCAACCGTGCAAACACTCGCATGAGCCACTTGGTTGCTTCAATTCAACGCTTCGACAACCAGTGTCTGGTAAAACCTTCCAACTCAAACCTCTTTTAATAAGCACATAGGGGCTGCACACTCGTGTCTCGTATCCTGTTTCGCTTGCACCTCATCACAATATAGGAGAGGCATCTTCTAGAACTAGTTTGTTGACTTAAGCGTTGTGCTTAGGTTGATGAACCGACTCAGTGGAAATTATATTTTTATCACTTTGAGCTAATCCCCATGCCTTCAAAAACACAAAGTATTTTATTTTCTTCTTAGTTTCCAAGCAGGTTCGCAAGGAAGGCAGCCACCATGCTACTAATTTTAATTGCTTGTTTGTAGGTTCCTTTGTGTTAAATATATGGACTTGGATGTAATTTTCACTTTTTTAAGGTCCTTGGTGTAACATGTACACATGCACTAGCTGTGTTATTTATTGAAGCATCTTACTCCTTTGGGACATACCCCAGTCAAAAAATAAAGTGCCACCACCCGATTTTCAGAAAACGTGGACATGTTTTGTTACAATTCCCTAGTGTTAGGACATTTCAAGCTTCCCTATATATTAGCTAACTACGCCCATGCACTCAAATAACTTTATGTCAATTTAAAGAAAGTAGGTCAAATTTGAACTACAAGTAAGCGCGATAGATTCTTTCTTAAATTTGCAAGAGATCCAACAATTAGCAATGTTGGAAACTGTCAATCTATATCCGATGATCGATGTTCAAAGATATCCGTGTTATATATCTTATTAGTAAGTTGCACATATGACTTGCACGTGAAAATCATATAGTAGAAGTATATGTCATATCATTTTTTCTCTACTACTATAAAGGAGCAGTTTTGAATTGGATCCATAGTACCAATCCTGACCGTTGGGCTGTTAGATCCAATGGTTCAGAGCAGGTGGCTTCGTGTTGAGTACTACCTAGAGCAAACTCCACCATGTTCTAGAACCATCATGTCACCCCCCAAATTCATAGCATAGTAGGTTGTATTCTCAATATGTGTAGATAGTTATTATTAATAGACTTAATGCATGCATTTTTCTCAAACAAGACTATTGGTTTATAACAACTTAATGTTTGTTAATCACATTTCATACAGTATATACGTGTGTGGCATGTGCCTTTTACTAGTTTATATAAAATTATAATAGGTGAAGCCCAAAAATAATTATAATTTCGAGCTACATCCATAAAGTACCGTTGGATCTTAATTCTATCCATTCTAGCATCTAGAATATACTATTGATAGCCTTTAGCACACTAAAAGATATGCACAAACCTCAAAATACACTTCTCAATAATTCTAGAATGTTTTTCGTCATTTCTCTAGAGCATGGCGAGCACTATTAGGTAGCTAATAGGTTGACTACTACTACATGATACAAAGTATAAGAACCAAATATACAACGGATATTTCTATGGACGTGGCTCAAAATTATAATTATTTTTTGAGCTTTACATATTATTATAGTTTTTAGTAGTCCTATTTACCAGAGTTGGGCGAGCTGGCTTGAGGATTGACGTGGTACTACGAAGATCATGGCTCAGCTCCGTGAGGGAGGAGTAGGACCCGACTACTAATTTTAATTGCTTGATTGTAGGATCCTTTGTGTTAAATGTATGGACTTGGATGCAATTTTTACTTTTTTAAGGTCCTTGGTGTAGCATGTACACATGCACTAGCTGTGTTAATTATTGAAGCATCTCTCTCCTTCAGGACATACCCCAGTCAAAAAATAAAGTGCCACCACCCGATTTTTAGAAAACACGGAAAAGTTTTGTTACAATTTCCTAGTCTTAGTACATTTCAAGCTTCCCTATATATTAGCTAACTATGCCCATGCACTCAAATAACTTTGTTAATTTAAAGGAAGTAGGTCAAATTTGAACTACAAGTAAGCGCGATAGATTCTTTCTTGAATTTGTAAGAGATCCAACAATTAGAAATGTTGGAATCTGTCAATCTATATCCGATGATCGATGTTCAAAGATATTTGTGTTATATATCTTATTAGTAAGTTGCACATGTCTTGCACATGAGAATCAGATAGTAGAAGTATATGCTATATCATTTTTTATCTACTACTATAAAGGAGAAGTTTTAAATTGGATCCATAGTACCAATCCTGACCGTTGGGCTGTTAGATCTAAGGGTTCAGAGCAGGTGGATTCGTGTTGAGTACTACCTAGAACAAACTCCACCATATTCTAGAACCATCATGTCACCCCCTCCAAAAATGCATAGCTTGGTAGGCTATATTCTCAATATGTGTAGATAGTTATTATTAATAGACTTAATGTATGCATTTTTATCAAACAAGACTATTGGTTTATAACAACTTAATGTTTGTTAATCACATTTCATACAATATATACGTGTGTGGCATGTGCCTTTTACTATTTTATATAAAATTATAATAGGTGAAGCCCAAAAATAATTATAATTTCGAGCTACATCCATAAAGTACCGTTGGATCTTAATTCTATCCATTCTAGCATCTAGAAGATACCATTGATAGTCTTTAGCATAATAAAAGTTATGCACAAACCTCAAAACACACTTCTCAATAATTCTAGAGTGTTCTTCATCATTTCTCTAGAGCATGGCGAGTACTATTAGGTAGCTAATAGATTGATTAGTACTACATGATATAAAGTATAAGAACCAAATATACAACGGATATTCTATGGACGTGGCTCAAAATTATAATTATTTTTTGAGCTTCACCTATTATTATAGTTTTTTAGTAGTCCTAATTATCAGAGTTGGGCATGTGGGTTCAAATACTTCGCGTGCTAGAAAAGCGATTCTACGGTGCACGCTATCTAGCACAGAGGGGAGAAATGTGGGTTTACGTCCTTTCCTGAAACACAGTCGACGTGATGAGACGGTACAATACTAAGCCAGGACGTGACAACTTGCTAGTCTAGCACTGTAGCTATAACTCCAGCAGGCGTCCTCGATCCACTGCAGAAGACCGATGAGGGAACATGCAAAATTAACACCCCTCGTTCAAAGAGCCTCCCATCTTCCCCATCTCCGGCGATCTCCATTCGCTAACGTTGGCTAGCCGCATTTTAGATTCTCTCGAGCATCGCACTTTCTAAATTTTCCTAGCCATTTCTCGCCCGCTGCATCGGTTCTTGCAGGCCTCCATCACTCTCCTCCAAGAAACCCCAACAATCATATGTGAATCCTCCCTTGCCCCTAGTCCATCCGAACGCAATGGCGGATTCAATGCACAACATTCGGTACGGTAACTAGAGAAAGGTCAGCGATGACGCCTTCGGAGAAGTCGCTATGCATATGGACACTACCAGCGCCGTCCGGCTGGCCGCATGCTCTAAGGAGTTGCGCCGCCAAGTCGTCGGCGGAAAAGGTAGAAGATGCCCCAATGTCGGCTGCGGGACATTGGTTGCCTTCCACGACTTCCTCAACCACAAGATGGTGTGCCCGCATGGCCCGTGCAACTGCACTGAGCCCGCATGCGAGTTTGCCGCCCCGCCCACAGCGCTCCTCGCTCACCTCGAAAAAACCCACTCAATTGAAGTGCAGAGTTTTCCACTACAGCGAGGAACATAGGTACATCTCTCAACCTTTGCTGGCACCTGGCTCATGGAGAGTAGAGACCGTGGTATCCAGGAATGATGGTACATTGTTCGCCATGCGATTTAACATGCTTTACTATGGCCTCGCCGTATCCGTCCAGTGCGTCAGGTCGGCGGCGTGCTTGTTTCCACGGTACGTGGTGGAGTTGCACTTTTATAAACCTTCAATGGTTGGAGAGGACCTAGAGGTGTTCACCGAGGATAGCCTGTTTTTCGAGCCAAAGAGCAGCGCGTTGCCGGCCTCCGTCAGGATTACTGAAGATTATCTTATTTCCTGATTAAGAAACATGATAGGTTCACACTGGATTACTCATTTTGCATCCACAATGTGGGAGATGGCAAATATGACCATCATGATTCTAATGATGATCTGCCGTTTAAGTTTGTTTAGATCAAATGCTGGAGATGATCTAGCATTTCCTTTGAAACATGGCTCTGTATTTTTTCTTGGAAGTGCCTAGATCCCGGGCTCCTGAGAACTTCTTATATGTATATTTAGCATGCTGCAATTTAGTTCGTCGATTCTTACTTCCTTTAGAAATCCCGGGTTCATCTCTCAGCCGTTGTCGGCACCACGCTCATCAAGACTAGAGAACATCGGATCTGGGGACAATGGTACGGTGTTCGCTGTGCTATTTGACATGCTCGAGTGGGGCGACATCATCGTATCCGTTGCGTGGTCAGGCCGGACGGGTGCTCATCGCCATTGTACAATGTGTAGTTCACCGTCTATCACCCGTCACCAGAGGCTGGGTTTTGGAGGGTGCAGTGCGCAATTCCTTCACTCCTGGGAGCAGGGCGGTGCCTGGCATCATGCAGAAGAAAAAGCATTCCATGGTGGTGTACCTTCAAACTTCTCAGACCCAGGGCCTGTATTATGCAATATGCATACATCGCGAGGGAGAATTCCAAATTGACCATTCTACTACCTCAGATTTTTTTATCCCACTTTCACTACATACCACGGACGTACGTGTACTGGAGGTTGGATTTTGGATGCAGAGTAGTACTAGTATAACACTAGTTCTTGTACTTCGGACTATTTTGTACTACTATATACCGGTACTGGTAGTACTTGTTTAGGCCAAAGGACATGAGATGGTCTTGCTTTGCCTTTATTCTGTCGTCGCTATTATTAAAATATTTTGTTTAACTAATAGTGGTGTAATATTACTTGTTTATATCAAGTGCAGCAGTTTGTCTTGCTTTTCTTTTAAAAGTTAGCATTGTCACAATTATTTAGATGAGTCTTGGGCATTTTGGGTTGCATATGGGGGGTCACACAGGCATTGTCACTTGATTGTCAGTTTTTCTTGCTCGAATGATCAAGTCTGTTTTTTGAGCTGGAACAAGAACTGATTCTCTCTGTACTGTTATTGAATTTCAAGCAGGAAAGCTACTGAATCTCTCAAATGTTCTGTCGTTGCTATTACTAAAACATTTTGTGGAACTGATACTGATGTACTGTACTTGTTTAAATCAAGGGTAGTAGATAGTCTTGCTTTTATTTTGAAACATGGCATTGTCGCAATCTAGATGAGACTTGAGCATTTTGGGTTCCATATGGGGGTCACACAAGCATTGATCGTCAGTTTATCATGCTCTAATGGTCGAGCATTTCCTTTCAAACATGGCTCTCTGTACTGGGAGCTAGCATTACTTGCTTAGATCAAGTAGCTTTTCCTTAGAAACAATGGCCTTGCACTTGTACTCCGTATCTACTCCCTCCATTTTAAAATATATAAAGATGTTTTAGCTTTTGTGAAACGAGTTTATCTAGACTCTTTTTAGTGTGTAGTTCGGAGTGAACCCACATACTAAAAGGGGTCTAGATACACTCGTTTCACAAAAGCTAAAACATCTTATATTTGAAATGGAGGAAGTACTACGTATGTTTTATCGCAGTCAGGTTACTCATATTTACTTTATCATTTTTTTCTTATAATATTTAGCATTCTGCAATTTAGTCTGCTGAATCTTACTTCCTTTAGAAACTCCAGGTACATCTTTCAGCCGTTGTTGACACCGTGCTCATCGAGAGTAGAGAAGATCGGATCAGGGGACGATGGTACGGTGTTTGCTCTGCTATTCTACATGCGCGAGTCGGGCGACATCAGCGGATCCGTTGTGTGCATCAGGCCGGACGCATGCTCGTCGCCCTTATACAATGTGCTGATCACTGCCTATTACCCGATAATAGAGCTAGGGTTTTGGGCCCGTACAGTCTGTAGTTCCTCCACGCCTGGGAGCTAGGGGGTGTCGGGCATCATCCGGAGGAAAAAACATTCCTTTATGTTCTGCAGTGAACCATCTCATATTACCGGCCTGCATTACTCAATATGCATCAATCGTGGGGGAGAATCCCCAATTGACACAATATTTTTTTAACCCGCTTAGGGATCTCCGTGTGTTGGGGGGTGGATTTTGGATGCACAGTAGTACTAGTATAGTACTAGTTCTTGTACTAAGTAGTATTTTGTACTACTATATACTGGTAGTACTTGTTTAGGTCAAGGGCAGGAGATGGTCTTGCTTTGCCTTTGTTCTGTCGTTGCTATTACCAAAGTATTTTGTTGAACTAATAGTGATATATTGTTACTTGTTTAGATCAAGTGCAGTAGATTGTCTTGCTTTTCTTTTAAAACCTAGCATTGTCACAATTATCTAGACGAGTCTTGGGCATTTTGGGTTGCATATTGTTGGGTTCACAGTATAGAAAACAAAAAAAATCCTACAATGGGAACTATATGCCAAGATCTATCTACTAGATACAAGCAAGGGGTGGATATACATTCATGGAGAACTTACCCTCGAAGACAACAAAGCTTTGTTAATGAGTTGGAACTCGTGGATGATGTAGTCGAATGCTTGCCGATCTCAAGATCGTGTAGAAGTCCTAGCACCGCAAATCAGCAGTGCATCCGTTCTCGCACACACGTTTAGGCCACCAAACAACCTCCACCTCCTCGCTCCAGTGAATCAGCGGAAGCAGCAACTCCTTCCAGACGAAAAGCCACCAGGAACATGTATCTCGCTAATCTGAGACCATGGGGAATATATCTAGAGGGGGAGAGAGATCCTTCACGAGGAGGTGTGCTTTGTGAGGAGGAGAGGTGGCCTTTTATAGGGAGAGAGGGGCAGCCCCCTCCCATGGCCGACGCCATGGGGAGGTGCCCCCACCTCTTCCCTCATTCATGTGGTGAAGCTCCACTCATATAAATCTAGCCTCCACTCAAAATTCCACTCACATGCATTAAATTTCTACCAAATTTAATGAAACTCTCATTTAATAAAACTCTTTTATTTATTTTATTCAGAATTTTGTTAATTACTTTAATTAACAAATATCCACATAAAACCCTTTGCAACATTTCAATATCACATGCAGAACCAGTTTCTGCAATTTCACCTGAAACAATTTCGGTTTCCATCGAAATGATTCCATCGCTTTGCAATTCTTTTGTCTGAAACATATATGCTCCAAATGGTGTTTGGGAACCACCCTATGGTTCGCGAATAATTCAGACATGATTGAGACTCCTCTCAGATCAATAATCAAAAGCAGGACCTAGATATCCATTCTCACTCCTACACATTCAACGATGTGTTCTATGATCGTGAGAACCTTTAACGCTAGTAATTTAATCCCTTTGTCTCACGATATATTACATGTCCGAGATTCGATCATCAGTATCCAAATACCTAGTTTGATCTCATTACCGACATGCACTCTTTTCTTGTTCCCGTGATATAACATTCTATTGATCACATCACTTGCTTGCAAGCTATTCTCAATGTGATATCACCGAGAGGGCCCAGAGTATATCTATCCGTCATCGGGATGGACAATTCCACTCTTGATCCATGAGCCTCTACATAACACCTTCGTAGCACTGAACCCATCTTTATAGTCACCCTTTTACAGTGTGATGTTTGATGTTATCAAGATACTTCTCTGGTGTTAGTGATTAACATGATCTCATGGTCTAAGGACTAGGATTACTTCGTATGATGTTATAGCAATATAAAATCAGTGACATTGATAGGAATGTTATACTTCAGATGGATGTTCATTACATTATTTCCCCAATGTTGTGACCTCGTTATTAACGACATCCAATGTCCATGATCAGAAAACTTTGATCATCTTGTTAATCAATGAGCTAGTTTAAAGAGAGGCATTCTGTGAAGCATAGATACAAACAACTCAACTTTGATCATTCATTCATTCCAAGCATAGATACAAACACACACGTCAACAAGGAAACATATGGTTTTAAGAACCATTCTGTGAAGCTACAATACAGTGGGACTGGGTACAACTCACACCTACGATAGTGCTTAGGTGTGACTAATCATCATCAATGAAGTCAGCATCATCCTCATCAGTGTTGTCCTCCATGGCTTCATCCTCTAGGTAGTCATTGTCATCACTGAGGTAAGAGTGAATATACCCACATATATCTTCGCCCTCCTCCTCCTGCTGTTCCTCGATCTGGACTCCTGGTCATGGATGGTCTCCTCCAAGGTGGCTATCTTCTGACAAAGACGGGCGATGATGCGATCCTTTTTGTCGTGTTGGCTGCGAAGTGACTTGCGTTCCTTGTTTAGGATGGCGATGGTTTACTTCCTTTCAACAGCTTCAGCATTGCTCTGGTTGGCGTGATCACGAGCATTGTCCAACTCCTTATGTGTCTCATGTAGCAGGAAGTCCATGTGGTCCACGTGGTGCTTCAACTCCAGATGGGCTGGCATGGATAGAGGATGTCCCATCGAGTCACGTCTTGCATAGTGAGCAAAACGGGTTCCAATGATCTGGTTGATGTTCTGAGCACACAAGTGAGCGAGAGCTTCTTACATAGCCCAGGCTAATCCGTCTAGCCAGTTTTTCTCCCGAATGCTGAACTGAATCTTGTCAGAAAGAGGTGGCTCCATTTTTCTTCTCAGGTCAGTAATAATCAACCACTATAGCTCCCCTCCAGCGTGGTCCTTGAGCTGTGCTCCGAAGAACTCTGGGTGCGGGCGTCCAAGATACTCTGAGAGCGAATCTAGATCCCTCTCAAAGATAAGTTGTCCTCCGTTGCCCAACTGGTAAAACTTGGTGTATTTGACCTCCATCTATAAGCAATTAAGATGAGTAAGTTAGTGAGGTGAGTAAGTGTGTCAAGTTTTATGTAGAATTGTAAGAGTCTTGAGGAACAAGTGATCCCTTTTTGAAAGAATCTCAAGGATAAGAATGAGAATAGGTTTTTGTAAATACTCACTTTCTTTGTTTTGAAGCTAGGTTTTTTCCAGGCGTCTATTCTAACTAGGGTCTCCTATGGTCAGGATGGCTCTGATACCAACTTGTCAACACTCGGATTTTTAAGTCCAGAT
Organism: Avena insularis; assembly: GCA_023614405.1. Taxonomy (NCBI): domain Eukaryota; kingdom Viridiplantae; phylum Streptophyta; class Magnoliopsida; order Poales; family Poaceae; genus Avena; species Avena insularis. Next base: position 355,704,181 of record CM042692.1, on the reverse strand, counting down.
GCCTGTTATGCCGTACATCGCAATCCTAGGATTACCATTTTTGCGAGACATAACAGAAGTGGTACCACAATACATCATCCATTACAAACCATAATAAAGGTCTTACAAATAAAGGATCTCATGATCCAGTATTAATACAGTCAAAGCAGCGAATAGTAAACATAGTAGGCTCCATCTTTAGGGTCACAGGCAATGTTGAAGATGGGACATGATCCTAGTTGTTATAGAACTCCTGTTGTCCATATTCCGGGTAATCCTCCTCATAGTCTGGCCATGGGAATAGCTAGGGACAAAGACATGAGTACTCTTTAAGTACTCGCAAACTATCACTAGTATAAGTAAAAGTAAAGCTAGTAGGAATCATAAGCTCTAAGTTTGTTTGCAAAAAGCCAGGTTCATTTCATAAAGCTTCAAGAGTAAAGACCTAATTTAGTTCTCTACATCACTTAAGCGAGAACTTAGATCTCATGTCCACAACTCTGTTTGTGATCAAGTCAAGGTCATATTTCAAGTCATAAATCATTTTGAAAACATCTGACAACGGAATAGTATGGCCACTCCAACTGTCCATAACCACAGACGTGGCTATTCGAATAGTTTGACACTCTACAGAGGTGGTACACTTTCACCATAAAATTCGATACATCCGTCAGGGATAAACCTGAATCGATAATCAATCTTAACCTTTCAATTACACACCCTAGTATAGGCACCTCCCCTATGAGTTTGGCCTCCCAGCCATGGCCATCTGCCATCCTAGGCACTGCATAGGTGGAAATTCATCACGAGGTAGCCTCAGCTCAACCTCTTCCGCAAGGGAACCAATACTAAGACATATAAATTCCAGTCAAGCCCTACCCAACTCAGGTATTGTGGTTGTATGGTAAAATTGGAATGGTATCGCATCCGAACCTAACCATCAGTTTTTATTAAAGTCAAGGCTCATGCCTTATCAGTTTCATCATCAAACCATTGTGTTCACAACACATGTCAAAACATTTCAATAGAATGAATCCTCATTCCAAGGTTTTCATAATCATTTTTACCAAGTATTCCCATCTAAAGTGATCCAGTTTTATGCTTAGCACTAGCCACTAGTATTGAGGTTATCACTATTGGGGGTGCTAATAAAGTATAAGTATCCAATACTAATCCTATGATCTTGATAGGATCCAATTTAGTTTCCACTAATCACAATTCATTAACTAGGTAAGAACCATAGTACAAGGGAAAGTAAAGTTTGGAGTAAAACTGGGAATTGGTAATGTTGTGTAACCAAGCATGCCTAGTGCATCTGGTATAAGGGGTTTGCACAAGTAGCATGCATAGTTCTAGCTTGCATTGATAGCTTTCATAGCTTATCTTGCTTAGTGATGGCTTGCCTTGAGCAGTGCAGTTGTTGCTATCGTTGAAGTTCTCCTCCTCCTCCTCGAAGTACTCCTCCTCGTTGTAGCTCAGGTCGGTACTAGCGTCTATAAATACATTCAATGTACACAATCACCAAACAACAGTTCACTACTTCTATTTAGCACACAAAGGCTCATACTAGATGATCTAGTATTATCTCAATCATCATGTGGGAAGTTACTATTTTCTTATTCTTCTTATTTTAGAAAAGTAATTTCTACTCATTTTAAATCCTTAAGATTTAATATTCTCCAATTAAAATAGTGGATCGTGTTGACACATGTCATCACCATCTATTCCAATACTTGGGAATGTGATTGAAAATGGTGATCATATATTACTAGATTTAATATTACTATTTAATAATATTCAAGTGACTAGAAATGCCTATATAGCACTCTTTTAATACTAAGACATGTTTCATATTTATAAAACCAAATATTTTTACATATTCATGTAGAGCATGGTAAATGTGATTTTTGAGAGGTGGAATCATCTCAAAACATTTATAGTTTATTTTAGAAAAATGTTTGAAGTGTCAAAAGTCTTTGTCTTGTTATTTTTGGTATAGCTGATCTATAATTCTAAATGGTTTGAATCCAATGGGAGTGATTAGATAATTTCAATACCTTTCCAACAAAATTGTAATCCTGTATTTTGGATTGGTAAATCTCTCTGAATTGAATCTTGAATCTACTGACAGAATATGGTTTTAACTAAAATGGAAAAATCCTATTTGAATCACTGGGCTCTACACAGGAAACGACATGGGCCAGCCCAACTGCATAGCCCGGGCACAGCAGGCTGCTGACAGAATGGTCCCACGCTTCAGTGACTCATCTAAACCGAAACGGTATATTTCAATCTTAGCCCTACAATTAGACTAGGATCTACGGCTATGGTTCGTCATCTCCGTCGAACTGGTCCGGCGAGATACGAACCGTAACGTGGCGGTGGGGGTCGCTGGGAACTTACCGGGGCTGCAGCTAGGGTCGGTGATGGGGGCGAATGGGGTTGTCGATGACGACGGTTAGATTGTCGGTCACGACAGCTCCTGGGGTGGCCGCAATCAACGGCTTCCTTCCTCCACTGCTGCAGCAGACTCTGGCCAAATGCCAGCGTCGTGGTGCTCGCCTTGCTCCGGGGAAGGGTCGGTGAGGTTTCTGGGTGAGTGGGGAGTGGAATGGTGTGGAGAAAGAGGTCTGGGGTGGCCTCTATTTATACCCCAAGGCTGGAGGCAGGGCGGCATGGTCTGGCTTCTTCGGTGACGCTGCTACAGGTCTTGTTGAGCATGGCGGAGTGCGTGGGTTGGTGCGGCAGACTATGGCGATCATCACGCGAGTGATGGCATGGCAAGGGGCGGTCTCTGTTGGTCGGGCGACGTCAGTGCTCTGTTCCAGTACGCGGGTGTTCGTCATGCAGTACGGTGGTCACGGGGCATGCGGCGGTGAATGGTCATGTCTAGGAGGTCACTAGTGTCACGGCGACGGCGGGTACGAGCGAAGAGAGCGAGGCGCGGCGTGTGCGTGCGAGGCAGCTGCGACGCTCCGTCGTGCTCTCGGTATGGCAGAGGCTTAAATGGGCACGTGATTTTCAATGCTCCACTTCTTGCCTTGGTTCAAGGGGTGTACATGGGGTGGTAGTGAGGTCATGTCTAGCTGCTAGGCATCATGGGCGAGGGCGGTGCAACGTGCAGCGAGTGGTTCGTGCTCGACCGACATGGCTGGCTCGGTACAAGCATGGCACTGGTCAAAGTGGCTAGTGATGCTTCTCCTTTGCACGGCCAAGTACCGGGCATGATCATGGACAATTGAATGGGTTGATTGCAGTACAAGGGATGAGAAATTGATAGCTCAAAACAGTGTATAGTTGTTGAGGTTGTACTGTGCCTGCCAGGTGCTCGATCAAATGGCCACATGAAAATTACTTTCAAATTTGTGAATGATTTTTGGTGAGTGATCTTGTTGCTTGCTTAGTAGTCTATGGTTGCTGGGAATGGTCAAGGGGAATTGGTTTGAATGGTTTTTGAAAAGTGATGATCTAGGCATATACACTTGATTCAATTTTGCAATGCCTCTTAAATAGATTTGAAAATAGTTTCTGCCACTTTGTAAAGTTTGCTTGGATTCACTTGGAGTTGGTCTAGCAAGGGGTGAAAAGAATTGGAATTATTTCTGTTGGAATTATTTTACTAGGAACACTCAAGGTGGTCTAGTGAATAAATTTGGCCAAAATGACCATTTGATCATCTGATCTATATTTGATTTTTTTCATTTGATTCTATTTATTTGTAAGTGATCTAGATGATGTAGTTATCATCTTTAAACTAATCCTTATCATTAGTAACAATCAATCATGGCAATTTCAAGCATTCATACACTAATGCAAATCACACATGCACTCATACTAAGTTTAATAATAAAAGTTTTTGTTAACCCTAAACTTGGATGATTAGATCTTGATAAGCTTGATTAATATTTTTGGGATGTTACAAACCTTCCCTCCTTAAACAGAATCTCGTCTCGAGATTCAGGAAAAACTAGGAACTAAAGAGATTTGGAAACTCAGTCCTAATTTAATCTTCTCGTTCCCAGGTGGCTTCTTCTTCGGTATGGTTACTCCATTGGATCTTGAGAAACTTGATACTTTTGGTCTGGGTGGTTCTAAATGCTTATTCCAATATACGGATGGGCACTTCATGATAAGTTAGATCCTTTTCGATATCTATGGCTCTGTGGTCAATGTTCTTGAAAACTTCGGTCTTCTCCAGAACTTCTAGGCATTTGCGAAGTAGCAAGATATGGAACACATTATGCACGGATGACATCTCCTTAGGCAGTTCCAGTTGATAGGATACTTCTCCTCGACGATTCAAAATCTTGAAGGGTCCAATATATCTGGGGGCTAGCTTTCCTTTCAGACAAAAATGCTGCATTCCCTTCAAGGGTGATACTTTGAGATACACAAAATCTCCGACATTGAAGGTCAGGTCTCGACGTCTTTTATCTGCATAACTCTTCTATCTAGATTGAGCGGTCTTGAGGTGCTCACGGACTTTGTGAACCTTCTTTTCAGCTTCTCGTAGAATGTTGGGTCCGAAGATCTGACTCTCTCCTACTTGCAACCAATTCAACGGGGTACGACACTTTCTTCCATACAGAAATTCAAATGGGGCCATTTGCAAACTGGCTTGATAACTATTGTTGTAAGAGAATTCCGTGAAAGGTAGACAATCTTCCCATTTAGATCCATATTCTAACACACAGGCTCTCAACATATCTTCTAAGATCTGTTTGACTCTTTCAGTTTGTCCATCGGTTTGCGGGTGATAAGCTGTGCTGAAATTCAGTTTGGTTCCTAATCCTTCTTGGACTTTCTGCCAAAATCTTGAGGTAAATTGGGTTCCTCGATCTGATACTATGGTCTTGGGGGTTCCATGCAGACTGACTATCCTAGCGATATATAACTCCGCTAGCTTAGAACTTTGGTAGGTTGTCTTGACGGGTATGAAATGGGATACCTTGGATAGTCTATCCACTATGACCCAAATAGATTCATTTCCCCTACTAGATGTAGGCAAATCTGTGATAAAATCCATTCCGACTGAAGCCCACTTCCATTCTGGGATCTGCAATGGTTGCAAAAGTCCTGCGGGTCTCTGATGTTCCACTTTGACTCTCTAACAGATATCACACTTGGCTGTGTAGCTTCCGACTTCTCTCTTCATTTTGTGCCACCAAAAATGCTCCTTCAAATCCTGATACATCTTCGTTCCTCCCGGGTGGATAGAGTAAAGAGTATTATGAGCTTCCTTCATAATGACTTGTTTCAACTCTGAATCTGCTGGGACATAGATACGTCCTTTATACCACAAAACTCCTTCTTCATCTTCGGTAAATCCGGGTACCTTCCCTGTTTTGATACGATGTTTGATTCCATCGATACTTGTGTTTCCTTTCTGGACCTATTTTATCTGATTAATCAAAGTAGCACTACTGCAGAATAGATTATCAGTGACAGGCTCAAAATGCCCATTAGTGACGGGCAAAGTGCCTGTCACTAATGACTAGTCACTGGTAATAAGGTTACTAGTGACAGACATGTGCCTATCACTAGTATATGTACCAGTGACAGGCATTTACGCGTGCCAATCACTAGTATCTGCATACTAGTGACGGGCAAAAGCAATGCATGTCACTGGTTGCGATCAAAGGCTGTATTCCCGTGTTGTTCTATAGTGACAGACCCATTAAACTTCCCGCCACTGGTTTGAGTTTCGATAATAAAAAATGCTATTTCCACCACTATTCTAGATAGCACAGTAAGATGTTATAAGAAATTAAATGCATATTCCTAAATATTTATAGCACAATAAGATGATGTACCAATAAGATATTTTTTTGCGGGTAGTACCAATAAGATTTAGCATGAATATCTTGAATAACAAATATGACTAATACTAGATAAATGCCATCCTTGTAAAAACACAAATTTGATTCTTGTAATCATTCTAATTTGAAAGCTTCCATCCAAGACTAAGATCCATTTTCTACACTCCGTGACTTTATTTCCCTCCTGAAAGCAAATTAAACTTATATTGGGCTTTGAACAAGCAGAAAGAAAAATAGATGATTGTCGTACTACTTTACAAATAAATACGTAAATTATAGTATTTAGCAAGCAACACTATTTATTCAGTTCTACTTCTCCTCTTTTATGTAGATTAATTAATGATTCAGATCTATAGCGGGACAAGAAGGAAAGAAAGCGTTGTTCCCTACTTGTGCTGGGCTCCTAAGGCAAACTATATAAAATTGTTGGGAAGCTGGACGAGAAATTAAAAAGACTGGCATAAGCTAAACGTAGATGTTAGCTACCTACAGGAGGAAAGCAATGGAACGTGGGTTACAATTCTAAGAGACCGGGAAGGGAAAGTGATCCTTTTGGCCTGGTAATAATCCCACTTTGTAGTAAATGGTACGCAGGTTGTAGTTCTAGTTCTAAGAGGTTGTCACTTACCATAGCTTGAAAAATACGTGGGCTCAATTTAGCAGCTTGAGCGACCTGGTTAGGCAGAACCACAGTTTTTGTACCCAGAGTTGTCCAGTACCGTGAATGTGACCTTAACTCATTGGCGCCATTCCTTCTAGGGACGATCTGCACAGAATTATAATATGAACATGCAGCTCAAATAAAGTTAAAGTTTAACAAAATAGTGGCTTCAATTACATATTGCGTCGGATACCTTTGAGAACACCTGGCCCATTCTTCCTTTGTCCATGAGCTTCTACAAATATATGAGGAGTAATCATCTTTAGACAGGAAAGAACATTCCACCGTCAGATCCCGACTACCCCTGCGCTGCCACCTCCTTCCCCACATTCCAGCGCTGCCGCTAGTGAGGAGTAGCTCGGGCGGAGGTGCGGTTCTTGGCAACAATCGGAAGAAGGAGACGGGCGAGGTGGTTGAAGACGGGCGGGACATGGCTGGATCATCGTGGACGGCGATAGTATAAGATTGTCCTTCTGTGCCTGCAGTAACATAATAGTACACAATTTTAAAAATCAAATATAAAACCAATAGCATGAAATTAATTGACCGTATAAGTTGACAATTTGTTTTGCAATCTGGGTTGTCTACGACATTGATTTTTGTAACTTGTTCTGGTTGAAGAATTTTAAGAAGAGGCACAACAAAGTCGACAAGTTTTTTTTACAAGTGCAAGAATAACAATTAAATAATAACAAGTGCGCAGAATGTGCGAGATTTTATGTGGTATCAAATCACATTAACCACATCTATGTTGGCATATAACAAACAGAATTTTCTAAATATAATACTTGTGGGCATAGAACAATCCCGACCAATACCAGTGGGGTAATATTTTCTACCATTTAGTGAGTTCTAAAATCAAAATGTTGTATGCTTAGACAAATACACCGGTATTCCGAAAGAATCTCTATCATGTGTAGCATTCACAAGTGATGCATCCTGATGACCTGGTTGTGAACGTTGACTATTACCATGTTGTGGCACCATGGTTTGATTTCGGCGGTATGCACTACCTTGCCTTGAATTTATAATTGGTCACGTTTCTAGTTAATCTTCCAAATCTGCGAGTAAAAAAGTATGTGTTAGTTATCACCAATTTTGCAAACTAACCAACTTTGTCATCCAAATAAACTTACTACAAGTCAGAGGAATCAATATGAGATAGTACAGAATATACAAGACGCACCTAACCTGTCTAGAAAGATTTACTGGTCAGCATTTGCAAACAAAACAATTTTGTTTCCTCGCAACGGGACTGCAAGATTGCTGCATAATACAATTATTTACAGGATATGAACACATAAAGGAGCATAATAATCACAAAATCTGAAGGAAGGCAGTGGTGTTCAAACCAGCGACATGACAGAACAAAAAATCTCAAATGAGCTAGAGACCATGATGGGGCATCTAGTGTGTCCAGTATTTTAGTCCCATGTCTGGGACAGGCCGGTGTCCCGCATAGGCATACAGTCATCTGGATCTAGACGGGAGATAGATCGACCGAGTGGTAGTACGGTGACTAGAAGGCGGAGCTACGAACAGAGTTGCCGGCCGAAGCGATGCACGCCGGCGAGGCTCGGACGGCCGGCTAGCGACATGCGCACACACACGCGCGTGCAAGCTAGCACTTGGATGGCTCAGAATACAAGGCCTTGGTTCATGGTACCAAGACAACCTGGATTTCAGGATTGATTCCTTTGCCAAGCACCAGGGTTAGAGGAGGACATTAGATCAATAGATTGGTTTAGGAGGGGATCGGCAGGATTGGCCGGGATTGTTCGCTCTAGCAACCGAGGTGGCCAAAGTGGTGGGTTGGAGACGATGAACTGGGGAGCGCGGCCGCCGGAGAGTGCACATGCTAGAAAATATCATGCGATCTTAGATCTCTGTGTTGACGGCGTGATGAGGAAGGAAGTAGGTCAAAGAGATAAGTTTCAACCGAGATTAACTTCTGAGGTCGTGGGTTCGCAAAAAAAGAACTTACGAGATAGGGTCTCGCGGTAAACTAAATTTGTTTTTGTGGGAAATTCGTCATACTGATCGGTGGGAATAAAATTTTGAAAGTATAAAGGGCAGTTTCGGTCGAAATTGGCAATAGTTTTCGTGGGAACATCACGTCGATCTGGACTCTACGTCCATGGGAGAGCGACCGATCGCTGGAGACAGCTGAAGGATAGGAGGCGCAGGGGTGCACGGGCACATGTGGGAGGGCTTTTTTCTGGTTGGCACCAGTCTAGTCGGTACAGGCTGGGAGAACAAAAACTAGTGACACACACATATTGGGACTGTCACTAATCATAGCTTTAGCAGTGACTCGCACTTATAGATACATGTCACTAAGTGATTTTTCCATTCAGATGGTCTCCACAAAAAATACTAGTGACAGACACTTTTGTACGCCTGTCACTAGTGTTTTGTACTAGTGACAGGCTTATCTTTGCCTGTCGCTGGTAATACTTACTAGTGACAGGCCTAGGTTTACCTTTCACTAACCACCTAACACCTATAAGCCTTTCTGCAGTAGTGTAGGTTGGAGTTCTATGCTAGCTAAGAATCCTTCGCTAACTAGCTCCACTCCAAAATTCTCCATCTCCTCATGCAGACTTGGCTGGGCTTCCTTTATCATGGTGTTTAATCTACACGGCAATCTGTTAAGATCATCCACTACCACATTGGCTTTGCCGGGGTGATAGTGAATGTCAAGGTCATAATCCTTGATTAACTCTATCCATCTCCTTTTCCACATATTCAGCTCCTTCCGAGTGAAGATATACTTCAGACTCTTGTGATCCGAATAAATCTCACAACGGTTACCCATAAGGTAATGACGCCAGGTCTTCAAAGCTAACACTACAACTGCTAGTTCTAGGTCATGGGTGGGGTAGTGCTGCTCATGCTGCTTCAGTTGTCGGGACAGATAGGATATGACTTTGCCTTCTTGCATCAATACACATCCGAGACCAATCTTGGATGCGTCACAATACACATCAAAAGGCTTGTTGATATCCGGCATGATCAAAAGTCCATTCAAACTTCTTATCTTTCTTCAACAATTGGGTCATCGGTCTTGCGATGCTCGAGAATCCTTCCACGAACTTGCGGTAGTATCCGGCTAATCCAAGAAATGCGCGGACTTCTATTTGGGTGGTTGGGGCTTTCCATTCTTCAACATCTTTAATCTTGGCGGAATCGACAGCGACTCCTCCTACCGATAGGATATGGCCTAGGAATCCTACTTCCTTTAACCAAAATTCACACTTGCTGAACTTGGCATATAGCTGATGCTCTCTAAGGGTTTCAAGGATGGTTCTCAGATGTTGCTCATGGTCCTCTTCTGATTTGGAGTAGATCAGAATGTCATCGATAAACACAACGACAAACTTATCTGGAAAATTCATAAAAATCTTATTCATGAGATTCATGAAATAAGCGGGGGCATTGGTTAATCCAAAAGACATGACATTATACTCATACAATCTATATCTGGTGGTGAAGGCAGTCTTTGGGATATCTGTTGCATGAATCTTCAGTTGGTGATAACCAGTTCTAAGGTCAATCTTAGAAAACACTCTGGCACCAGTTAGTTGATCAAGCAAATCTTCTATCTTCGACAAAGGGTACTTGTTCTTGATGCTGACGTCATTCAGTTTTCGATAATCCGCAAAAAGACGGTTGGCACCATCCTTCTTATCAACAAACAAAACGGGTGATCTCCATGGCGATGCACTTGGTTGAATCGGTCATTTTCCCAGCATATCATCAAGTTGCTTCTTCAGCTCCACTAGTTCAGATGGATTCATACTATAGGGTCTCTAAGCTATTGGTCCGGTTCCAGGGATTAGTTCAATGATAAACTCGATATCCTGATCTGGGGGCATACTGGGCAATTCATCTGGGAACACGTCGGGGAATTCACAGACTACTCTGACTTGTTCGATGGTGGTTTTGGCTAGACTCTTGTTGCACTTGAATTGACGGGGCAAAGTCTTAGATACATGTTCTACTGATACTCCGGTGCTACTGGTCATGGTGATGGCTTTCTTAGCATAGTCGATTAATCCTTGATGTTTCGACATCCAATCCATCCCTAGCACTACTTCTAAACCTTTGGTTCCAAGTACTATTGGATTGGCATAAAAATCGATCCCATGGTTTCGGATAGGTACGACCTTGCAAACTTTTCTAGCTTTGGCAGTTGAGCCAGGGATTTGAACTATCATAACATGCTTCAGATTTGTTGGTTGAATCTTACTAGTGCATGCAAATTCTTCTGTAACAAATGAGTGCCATGCTCCAGAATCAAACAACACTCTTGCTAGAACTGAATTAACAGAAAACATACCCAGCACGACATCTAGCGCTTCTTGGGCTTCTTCGGCATTCATGTGGAACAGACGACCATTACAGTTGTGCAGGTTTCCTGGGGCAAATATCTTTCCAGGCTGGACACGACGTTGCTGTTGGGCAGGTGCATTCACATTGTCTGCTGCTGCAAGCTTCTTGGGGCACTCGTTGGAGTAGTGACCCGTGACTCCGTATTCAAAGCAAGTTATCATTGACTTGTCTTTCCCTACGACAAGCACAACATTGCTTCCAGTCCTTGGGGAAGTATTGTTGTTGTTGGACTTTGGCGGTGCACAGTTGAAATTATTGGAGTTGCCAGGGTTGTTGTGGTGGTTTCCTCCGAGCCTTGGTTTTCCTCCTCCACGGTTGGGATAGTTCGGACGGTTCATTAGGGGTCTGTTGTTTCTGGGTGCATATCCTGCAGACGGGTTGGGGCGGTACTTCGGGGTATGGTGGGGTCCTGGTTGATGCATCATTCCACGCTTGCGGTTCTCACTTGCTTGGTTGATCTTGCCTTCCATATGGATTGCAGAATCCACTAAGGCTTCTAGGTCATCAAAGGGAATGTTGACTAGCACTGTCTGCATCTCATCATGCAGACCATTCAGGAATCTTTCCTTCTTCTTGGCTTCATGGTCAATCTCATCAGGTGCGTACCTATCTAGTGACAGAAATTTGTCACGGTACTCAACCATAGTCATCCTTCCTTGCTTCAAGTCTCTGAATTCATCTCTCATCCTCTTGATTAGACCCGGGGCACATGGGTCCTGCTGACTTGAGTTTGAACTCCTCCCAAGTCATCATCTGACCTCCGTTCATCGTACGGGTACTATTCCACCATGATCTGGCATAGCCCGACAGATAGTGGGTGGCAAACATCACCTTCTCATTAGCATCAACTCCTGCAACTTCTAGATTGTTCTCCATGGTTTGCAGCCAATCATCAGCATCTAGAGGATCCTCGGACTTACTAAACATGGGTGGGTTGGTATTCTGGAAGTTTTTAAGTCTGGATCCATGGTGATCTTGGTTTCCATGGCCTTGATTATTGTGGGCCATCTGGGCTATCTGTTGAAGAGTGGCTAAGTTGGCTTGACGTTCGGGTCTACCAGCTTCACGGCCAGAAACTAACGTTTGCAGAATCTGCAACATTGGGTCCTGAGATTAACTACTTTCTCCGGGATTTCCACGAGTCATCTAAATATTGAGATATATAGTAAGACAAGAGGGAAATTTCTAGGGTTCATGGGTTTGTTTCAAAACTTTAAGCTTTGAGTATAACTCAGGTTTTTGAAAACAAGCAACTTTATTTTCATTCATTCATTCCAAGCATAGATACAAACACACACCACAACAAGGAAACAAATGGTTTTAAGAACCATTCTGTGAAGCTATGATACAGTGGGACCAGGTACAACACACACCTATGATAGTGCTTGATACGTTGCAAACGTATCTATAATTTTTGATGTTCCATCCTTGTTTTATATCTACTTTCTTATGTTTTGTCCACACTTTGGAGTACTTTTTATATACTTTCTTGGACTAACCTATTAACAAGATGCCACAGTGCCAGCTGCCTGTTTTCTGCTGTTTTTGGTTCCAGGAAAGTCAGAAAATGAATATTCTCGGAATTGGACGGGACAAAAGCCAAAGTCAATATTTCACCGAGGGGGACACAGAGCCAGAATACGAGACGAAGAGGGGCCAGGGGCCGGCCACACCACCTGGCCGCACGGCTAGGCCTAGCCCGCGCCAGGGGGTGGTGCGGCCGCCTAGGGCACCCCCTCGGCCTCCCCTTTCGCCTATATATTTCCTCCGATACAGAAACCCTAAGTACCTGATAAAATCCACGAAAGAGTCTGTAGCCACCGTCATCTCCATCCCTAGAACGGGAGGGATCTAAAGCTCTTCCCGGCACCCTGCCGGAGGGGAGAATTCACCCTGGAGGCCTTCTTCATCACCATTCTTGCCTCTAGTGTGATGCGTGAGTAGTTCATCCTTGGACTACGGGTCCATGTAGTAGCTAGATGGTTGGTTCTTCTCCTTTGTGCTATCATGTTTAGATCTTGTGAGCTCCATTCATGATCAAGATCATCTATTTGTAATTCTGCATGTTGTGTTTGTAGGGATCCGATGGATATTGAGATGCTATTTCAGATTGATTATTGATTCTATCATGTCTTTGTTATTTGTGATCTTGCATGCTCTCCGTTGTTAGTAGATATCTTGGCCGAGTAGATGCTAGGAACTCCAAGAGGGAGTATTTATGCTCGATAGTGGGTTCATGCCTCTAGTAATCTGGGGAAGTGACAGAAATCTCTAAGATACTAGATGTGTTGTTGCTACTAGGGAGAAAACAACAATCCTTTGTTCATAGAACAATCATATTGTTTACTTTACATGTAATGCTTAATGCAATTATCTTTTGCTTGCAACTTAATACTGGAGGGGGTTCGGATGATAACCTGAAGGTGGATTATTAGTCATAGATGTAGTTGGATTACGGTCTATGTATAATGTTGTAATGCCCAATCAAATCTCATAGGAGTCAAGATGATTAGTATATGCATGTATGCTTTCTCGATGTTTGTCAATTGCCCCGCTGTAATTTGTTCACTCAACATGTCATCTATCTTAAGGAGAATCACCACTAGTGAACTATGGACCCCAGTCCTTTCTTTTACCATCAATCTACAACTGTTTACTGTTTTTTATTTACTTTCTGCAAGCTATTACTTTCTTCCACACAATACGTTTAATCCTTTGTTTTCAGCAAAACCGGTGAGATTGACAACCTCACTGTAAGTTGGGGCAAAGTTCTATGGTTGTGTTGTGCAGGATTCCAAGTTGGAAACAACACCTTGGAGGTGTTTCCTTGCTCCTACTGGTTCGATAACCTTGGTTTCATGACTGAGGGAAACTTCCTGCTGTGCTCATCATACCTTCCTCTTGGGGTTCCCCAACGAGCTCGATATCAACCACGAGCCAGCAAGTATTTTTCTGGCGCCATTGCCGGGGAGTCAACGACATCTTCACAAGGGGAGTCCCTCATAACCAATCTCTTTACTTTGTTTTATTTGTTTTGCTTAGTTTCTTTCTGCTTTGTTTGCTTGTTTCTTTATCAAAAACACAAAAAAATTAGTTGTACTAGTTTGCTTTCTTTATTAAAAACACACAAAAAATAGTTCCCACTTCAAGTTGTTTTTATGTCTAGTTCTACTCCAATCACTATTTCATTATGGATAACCCACTCGATTTCCTATTTGGGAAAACTAGTATCACTTCTAAGGTAGTAGATGAACCACCGCCTGCTAGAACCTCCATGGAAGATTTTATAAGTTATAGAGAATCCTATAAGGGTAAAGTCATGAGAGCCATGTTAAAAAAGTTGGATCTAATTGCTAAATTTTTGCTTAAACGCCATGATATAAATTGTTGCTCTGAACAGGATACTAAACATCTTAAATTCCAATGTGGCTTTAGTAAAGAATTTGTAATTATGAACTATCATTGGAATAATTATATTCATCTTGGATTTGAAGAAGTAGAACAATTCGTTTTGTTTATGGGAGCTTCAGAAATAGAATACTTCATGTCTAAAAACTATGAAACATGTGTTGCTTGTAAAGACCTTAAGGATATGGTCTCTTCTGTCCTTGGTCATTGCATAGAAAATTTCAGCAATAATTGTTATATCATTGACTATAAAGAGAGACTCAGTCATGCACAAGAATGTGTCCACAATTTGCAGGAGCCTATTGAAGAAAAAATTGCTGAACCTGAAAGCTCATTAGATCAAAAAGAGGAGGAGAGTGATGGACAAAAGGAGGAAGAATGGATTAGCTACCCATGCCTACCTTCTAATGAGAGTAACTCTTTATCCCTTACATTATTTGATTGTCCCCCATGCTTACCAAACAAGGATGAATGTTATGTTCCTGTGGATTCTTTTGAAAATGTTTATAATAAAGCTCTAGATGATGGTCCTATATTGGTTGATAATATTAATTGTACTACTATTGAAAATGAGATTGATCAGTCATCTTGTTATAAAATTGTTAAAAGTGGGTTTGAAGGTTTTAATCCCACTATTTTTGAGCTTGATAAAAATTATGTGTTTGTAGATCATGAAAAGCATGCTTTATGTGATAGTTATATTGTTGAGTTCATTCATGAGGCTACTGAAAATTATTACGAGAGAGGAAAATATGGTTGTAGAAGTTTTCACGGTACTGAAACACCTATCTATGTGCTGAAAGTTTTGAAGTTACTCTCCTTTTATCTTCCTATGCCTGTCACTTTGTTCTTTATGAATTTATTTGCATACAAGATTACTATGCATAGGAAGTGGGTTAGACTTAAATGTGTTTTGAATTTGCTTCTTGATGCTCTCTTTTACTTCAATTCATATTTCTTATGTGAGCATCTTCTCAAACTATCATGCCTAACTTAAAGGCGTTAAAGAAAAGTACTTATTGGGAGATAACCCAAAAGTTTTAGTTGAGTCTTGAAAGTTATAGCCTCAGAAATAACCTCTCCTTATCCTTTTTATTTGCTTTTTGTGCCAAGAGTAACCTCTAATGAGAGAGAAGTAATGCTTGGGAAAGTTGCTGTCCCGAAACAGATTTTTGTGCTTCGCTGTAAAAATTCGTGTAAAATCTCTGTACGTCGGTTTGAGCTGTAATTGTTTGTGCTTGTGCCCCAGGTTATTATCTAACGTTCATTAGTTCAACACTTTTAGATTTGATCAACAAAAGGTCTTCGAAAAAATGGTCTTTAACTGCTGGTCTGTTTTGACAAATTTCTGCCATTTTTTGCATTTGCTTCTTGTTGATTCCTTTTTGGGTTCTTTTTGGGGAATTGAGCTTTTTGAGGGAAGTTATATAGTAGCTTTTGTTGTAATGGAATTTTTATTGGCGTTGAAACTGAACCCAAAGACTTATTATCTTGAGTACACTAATGTTGCTAATAAAGATTGTGTGAAGTTTTGTATGAAGGAAAAATTTCAGGTGTAAGGAAAGAATAATGTATGTGATGAAGAATGGACTAAAGCTCAAGCTTGGGGATGCCACGCGTGTCACCCCAAGAAATATCCAAGAAGTACAAGCATCAAAGCTTGGGGATGCCCAAGGCATCCTCTTCTTCATAATAAAAATCTCAGGTTTTCTTCCAAACACTTCATTTTTATTGTTTCATGCACAGTTGTGTTGTTCTTGAAGCGTCTTCGTTTTTGTTTTCAGTTTTCGTTTTCTTGGTTTGCTTAGTTTGCTTGAATAAATTGGTTGGACCCCCTCATTCATACATTAGTTTTCAAATAGGTTGGTTTGGATTGGAAAAGAGTAGGAAAAGTTCATGCTTAAGTGGTAAGGGGAGCTTGTTTTTGACTGTGACTTAGACTTTGTCATGTCATGCTTGATATTGTTTTGGCTTTATGCTTAGTGATTTTTGCTGTAGCATGACATGTTATAAACAATTGAGATTACTTAATGTGCCTTGAAATAATCATGCGTTGTTTTAGCATATTAAAGTATAGTATTGTGGTATTCTCCTTTGATGCTTTATTTGGGTTGTCTTGGCGCATGCTCACACCATGTTATGACTATCCCAAGTCACCATAGCCTTTATGATCCTTTAGTTTTTGACTTGTAATATCACTTTATGCTTTAATTAATGATGTTTTGTCGCTTTGCATGATTATGGCCATTATTGCTCTCTTAGTTGGTCGCTCCCAGTCCTTTGCTAGCCTCCATAACCAAGTATGAGTTCCACTCATGCATCCAACTCCAAATAAAACCAAGTTATTCCAAAGAGTCCACCATACCTACCTATTAGCATTTGCTATTCCAAGGATATTCATGTTTTTATCAACCTTCCGAATTAAACTTGTTATGAGAAAAATAGTGATTAAAGCTCTCACGAACTTGATGGCACACTTTACTTTTCTTGCCCCTAATAAACTTGAACCATTGTGTCATCTATGTTGTATATGCTTGCACTTATATGTTGGGGATTAGCAGAACCATGTTGTCATGGGGAATGCTTTCAACATTGCACTTGTACATTGTACCTAGTTGATATCATGCTCTTTTGTCTATGGATGTCGTTAGTGTGAAATGAAAGTTGAGCTTGTAAGTCCATGGTGTTATGTATGTGTGTTAGAGAAACGCCTGGGCCGCCTGTCTAATCCATGCCTAATCATGGTGGAAACCTATAGCGTAACCATAATGAGCAATCTATGAAGCATTCTTCTTATAAAAAAGAGATAGATATTGAGAAAAAGAGAAAAAAAGAGATGAGAAAAGAGGAAAGAGAGAAAAAAGCACCATTTTCCATGGTAAATAAGAAGATTGCTGAGATTCTCATTGTCTGCTTGCCTTGTCATTTTGATATGAGGATTCTTCCGTATAATCGGGCAAGGTGTACCCCGTTGGCGGTTCTCTATGATACACATGTACTTACTATGACAAGAACTTACCGGTAACTAAACTTGAGTAGCATGAGGAGCGACCCTCGTATTCAA
The DNA here is from genome assembly GCA_023614405.1 of Avena insularis. Lineage (NCBI taxonomy): Eukaryota > Viridiplantae > Streptophyta > Magnoliopsida > Poales > Poaceae > Avena > Avena insularis. Next base: position 355,686,855 of record CM042692.1, on the reverse strand, counting down.
GTGACATGAGATTTCCAACTTATACTTTGTCAAGCATATACTCTATAGTTTGTTCACCTTAACCTTAATCACTTCAAGATGCTTATGATAGGGGCAATGAGAGCTGAAAGCTAATAAGTACCATAATTTTTGGAAGCTATTTATGAGACTTGAATCCCTGCTTCCTTCTATGAAGGCCTTTCTTTTACTTTTATGTTGAGTCTCCATCTTCTATCTTTATGCACCTACTAAGAGAGCATAGTGGCCATTCTTAGTTCTATGTGCATTGTCCCAAGACTTGTTGATTGATGCATAACTTTGATATTGCTTGTTCTTAAACTATTTGTATCTAGTCACCCTTATGAACTTTGAAGGTGTCCTATGCATTTATGTTTGCTACTCTATGAGGGACAAGCTGAATGCCACTATGCTATGTTTTCTTTATGTGAAACAAACAAACGTCTTGCAAAGTTTTGTTATTCATGAATCTTTTGTTTGTGCCTTTTCATGTTACAACATAGTTGCTATGTCTTATTGTTAGAACTTTATCTTTCATGCTATGTTGAAGTACTATGATCCCAGCTATCAATGTTTTACAAATACTTTGATCAGGTTCATGATATTGCATGTCACCTCAAAAATTATTCTTTCTTTTTATCACTTACCTACTCGAGGACGAGCAAGAGTTAAGCTTGGGGATGTTGATACGTTGCAAACGTATCTATAATTTTTGATGTTCCATGCTTGTTTTATATCTACTTTCTTATGTTTTGTCCACACTTTGGAGTAATTTTTATACACTTTCTTGGACTAACCTATTAACAAGATGCCACAGTGCCAGCTGCCTTTCTACTGTTTTTGGTTCCAGGAAAGTCAGTAAATGAATATTCTCGGAATTGGACGGGACAAAATCCAAAGTCAATATTTCACCGAGGGAGACACGGAGCCAGAATACGAGACAGAGAGGGGCCAGGGGCCGGCCACACCACCTGGCTGCGCGGCTAGACCTAGCCCGTGCCAGGGGGTGGTGTGGCTGCCTAGGGCACCCCGTCGGCCTCCCCTTTCGCCTATATATTGTCTCCAATACAGAAACCCTAAGTACCCGATCAAAAATCCACGAAAGAGTCTGTAGCCGCCGTCATCTCCATCCCTAGATCGGGAGGGATCTGAAGCTCTGCCCGACACCCTGCTGGAGGGGAGAATTCACCCTGGAGGCCTTCTTCATCACCATGCCTGCCTCCGGTGTGATGCGTGAGTAGTTCATCCTTGGACTACGGGTCCATGTAGTAGCTAGATGGTAGGTTCTTCTCCTTTGTGCAATCATGTTTAGATCTTGTGAGCTCCGTTCATTATCAAGATCATCTATTTGTAATTCTACATGTTGTGTTTGCGGGGATCCGATGGATATTGAGATGCTATTTCAGATTGATTATGGATTCTATCATGTCTTTGTTATTTGTGATCTTGCATGCTCTCCGTTGTTAGTAGATATCTTGGCCGAGTAGATGCTAGCAACTCCAAGAGGGAGTATTTATGCTCGATAGTGGGTTCATGCCTCTAGTAATTTGGGGAAGTGACAGAAATCTCTAAGGTAGTAGATGTGCTATTGCTACTAGGGAGAAAACAGCAATCCTTTGTTCATAGAACAATCGTATTGTTTACTTTACACGCAATGCTTAATGTAATTATCTGTTGCTTGCAATTTAATACTGGAGGGGGTTCGGATGATAACCTGAAGGTGGATTATTAGTCATAGATGCAGTTGGATTATGGTCTATGCATAATGTTGTAATGCCCAATCAAATCTCATAGGAGTCAAGATGATTAGTATATGCATGTATGTTTTCTCGATGTTTGTCAATTGCCCCGCTGTAATTTGTTCACCCAACATGTCATCTATCTTAAGGAGAATCACCACTAGTGAACTATGGACCCAGGTCCTTTCTTTTACCATCAATCTACAACTGTTTACCGTTTTATATTTACTTTCTGCAAACTATTACTTTCTTCTAGATAATACGTTTAATCCTTTGTTTTCAGCAAAACCGGTGAGATTGACAACCTCACTGTAAGTTGGGGGGCAAAGTTCTATGGTTGTGTTGTGCAGGATTCCAAGTTGGAAACAACACCTTAGAGGTGTTTCCTTGCTCCTACTGGTTCGATAACCTTGGTTTCATAACTGAGGGAAACTTGCTGCTATGCTCATCATACCTTCCTCTTGGGGTTCCCCAACGAGCTCGATATATAGCACGAGCCAGCAGTGCTCAGGTGCGACTAATCATCATCAATGAAGTCAACATCATCCTCATCAGTGTTGTCCTCCATGGCTTCATCCTCTAGGTAGTCATTGTCATCACTAAGGTAAGAGTGAATATCCCCACGGATATCTTCACCCTCCTCCTCCTGTTGTTCCTCCAGCTGGATCTCCTGGTCGTGGATGGTATCGTCCAAGGTGGCTATCTTCTGACGAAGACGGGTGATGATGTGATCCTTTTTGTCGTGCTGGCTACGAAGTGACTTGCGTTCCTTGGCGAGGATGGCGATGGTTTCCTTCCTTTCCACAGCTTCAGCATTGCTCTGGTTGGCATGATCACGAGCATTGTCCAACTCCTTCTGCGTCTCATGTAGCATGAAGTCCATGTGTTCCACGTGGTGCTTCAACTCCGGATGGGCTGGCATGGGTAGAGGATGTCCCATCGAGTCACGTCTTGCATAGTGAGCAAAACGGGTTCCTATGATCTGGTTGATGTTCTGAGCACACAAGCGAGCAAGAGCTTCTTGCATATCCCTGGCTAATCCGTCTAGCCAGTTGTTCTCCCGAACACTGAACTGAATCTTGTCAGAAAGAGGTGGCTCCATTTTGCCTCTCAGGTCGGCAACAATCAGCCACTTTAGCTCCCCTCCAGCGTGGTCCTTGAGCTGTGCTCCGAAGAACTCCGGGTGCGGGCGTCCAAGATACTTTGAGAGCGAATCCAGATCCCTCTCAAAGATAAGTTGTCCTCCGTTGCCCAACTGGTAAATCTTAGTGTATTTGACCTCCAACTATAAGCAATTAAGATGAGTAAGTTAGTGAGGTGAGTAAGTGTGTCAAGTTTTATGTAGAATTATAAGAGTCTTGAGGAACAAGTGATCTCTCAAGGATAAGAATGAGAATAGGTTTTTGTAAATACTCACTTTCTTTGTTTTAAAGCTAGGTTTTTTTCCAGGTGTCCATTCTAACTAGGGTCTCCTATGGTCAGGATGGCTCTGATACCAACTTGTCAACACCCAGATTTTTAAGTCCAGATGCCTGTTATGCCATACATCGCAATCCCATGATTACCATTTTTGCGAGACATAACAAAAGTGGTGCCGCAGTACATCATCCACTATAAACCATAATAAAGGTCTTACAAATAAAGGATCTCATGATCCAGTCTTAATACAATCAAAGCAGTGGAAAGTAAACATAGTAGGCTCCATCTTCAGGGTCACAGGCAATGCTGACGATGGGAGATGATCCTAGTTGTCATTGAACTCCTTCTATCCATCTTCCGGGTAATCCTCCTCATAGTCTGGCCATGGGAATAGCCAGGGACAAAGCCATGAGTACTCTTTAAGTACTCGCAAACTATCACTAGTATAAGTAAAAGTAAAGCTAGTAGGAATCATAAGCTCTAGGTTTGTTTGCAAAAAGCCAGGTTTATTTCATAAAGCTTCAAGAGTAAAGACCTAATTTAGTTCTATACATCACTTAAGTGGGAACTTAGATCTCATGTCCAGAACTCTGTTGTGATCAAGTGAAGGTCATCTGTCAAGTCATAAATCATTTTGAAAACATCTGACAATGGAATAGTATGGCCACTCCAACTGTCCATAACCGCGGACATGGCTATTCGAATAGTTTGACACTCTATTCGGATAACCAATCTTAACCTTTCAATTACACACCCTAGTATAGGCACCTCCCCTATGAGTTTGGCCTCCCAGCCATAGCCATCTGCCATCCTAGGCACTGCATAGGTGGACATTCATCACGAGGTAGCCTTAGATTAACCTCTTTCGCAAGGGAACCCATACTAAGACATATAAACTTCCAGTCAAGCCCTACCCAACTCAGGTATTATGGTTGTACTGTAAAATTGGAATGGTATCGCATCCGAACCCAACCATCCGTTTTTATTAAAGTCAAGGCTCATGCCTTATCAGTCTCATCATCAAACCATTGTATTTCACAACACATGTCAAAACATTTCAATAGAATGAATCTTCATTCCAAGGTTTTCATAATCATTTTTACCAAGTATTCCCATCTAAAGTGATCCAGTTTTATGCTTAGCACTAGCCACTAGTATTGAGGTTATCACTATTGGGGGTGCTAATAAAGTATAAGTATCCAAGACTAATCCTATGATCTTGATAAGATCCAATTTAGTTTTCACTAATCACAATTCATTAACTAGGTAAGAACCATAGTATAGGGGACAGTAAATCTTGGAACTAAATTGGGAATTGGTAAAGTTGCGTAACCAAGCATGCCTAGTGCATCTGGTATAAGGGGTTTGCACAAGTAGCATGCATAGTTCTAGCTTGCACTGATATCTTGCATAGCTTAGCTTGCTTAGTGATGGCTTGCCTTGAGAAGTGCAGTTGTTGTTGTTGTTGTTGTTGAAGTTCTCCTCCTCCTCCTCGAAGTACTCCTCCTCATTGTATCTCAGGTCGGTACTAGCATCTAGAAATACATTCAATGTACACAATCACCAAACAACACTTCACTACTTCTATTTAGCACACAAAGGCTCATACTAGATGATCTAATATTATCTCAATCATCATGTGGGAATTTACTATTTTCTTATTCTTCTTATTTTAGAAAAGTAATTTCTACTCATTTTAAATCCTTAAGATTTAATATTCTCCAATTAAAATAGTGTATCATGTTGACACATGTCATCACCATCTATTCCAATACTTGGGAATGTGATTTAAAATGGTGATCATATATTACCAGATTTAATATTACTATTTAATAATATTCAAGTGACTAGAAATGCCTATATAACACTATTTTAATACTAAGCCATGTTTCATATTTGTAAAACCAAATCTTTTTACATATTCATGTAGAGCATGGTAAATGTGATTTTTGAGAGGTGGAATCATCTCAAAAATATTTATAGTTTATTTTAGAAAAAATGTTTGAATTATCAAAAGTCTCTGTCTTGTTATTTTTGGTATAGGTGATCTATAATTCTAAATGGTTTGAATCCAATGGGAGTGATTAGATAATTTTAATACCGTTCCAACAAAATTGGAATCATGTATTTTGTATGTGTAAATCTATCTGAATTGAATTTTGAATCTACTGACAGAATATGGTTTTAACTAAAATGGAAAAATCCTATTTGTATCACTGGGTTCTGCGCGGGACATGACATGGGCCGGCCAATCGCTCGGCGCGGGCGCAGCGGGCTGCTGACAGAACGGTCCCACGCGTCAGTGACTCATCTAAACCGAAACGGTATCTTTAAATCTCAGCCCTATGATTAGACTAGGATATACGGCTGTGGTTCGTCGTCTCCGTCGAACTGCTCCGGCGAGATACGAACCCTAACGCGGCGGTGGGGGTCGCTGGGGACTTACCGGGGCTCCATCTAGGGTCGTCGATGGGGGAGAATGGGGTTGTCGATGACGGCGGTTCGATTGGCGGTCATGGCAGCTCCTGGGGTGGCCGCAATCAATGACTTCCTTTTTCGACTGCTGCGGCGGACTCTGGCGAAATTCCGGTGTCGTGGTGCTCGCCTTGCTTCGGGGAAGGGTTGGTTAGGTTCCTGGGTGAGTGGAGAGTGGAATGATGTGGAGAAAGAGGTCTGGGTGTCCTCTATTTATACCCCAAGGGTGGAGGCAGGGCGGCATGTTCTGGCTTCTCCGGCGACGCTGCTACAGGTCTCGTTGAGCATGGCGGAGGGCATGGGTTGGTGCAGCAAACTACAACGTTCGTCACGCGATTGACGGCACAGCAAGGGGCGTCTCTGTTGGTCGGGCGACGTCGGCGCTCTGTTCCAGTACGCTGGTGTTCGTCACGCAATACGGTGGTCACGGGGCGCGCGGCGGTGAACGGTCATGTATAGGAGGTCACTGGTGTCACGGCGACGGTGGGTACGAGTAGAGAGAGCGAGGCGTGGGATATGCGTTCGAGGTAGCTGCGGCGCTCCGTCGTTTTATCGGCATGGCAGAGGCTTAAATGGATGCGTGATTTCTAGCGTCTCCACTTCTAGCCTTGGGTCAAGGGGTGGACAGGGGGTGGCGGTGAGGTCATGGCTAGCTGCTAGGCATCATGGTTAAGGGCGGTGCAGCATGCAGCGAGTGGTTCGTGCTCGATCGGCATGGCCGGCTCGGTACAAACATGGCACTGGTCAAAGTGGCTAGTGATGCTTGTCCTTTGCACGGCCAAGTAATAGGCATGATCATGGACAATTGAATGGGTTGATTGCAGTACAAGGGATGAGCAATTGATAGCTCAAAATAGTGTATAGTTGTTGAGGTTGTACTGTGCCTGCCAGGTGCTCGATCAAATGGGCGCATGAAAATTACTTTCAAGTTTTTGAATGATTTTTGGTGAGTGATCTTGTTGCTTGCTTAGTAGTCTATGGTTGCTGGGAATGGTCAAGGGGAATTGGTTTGAATGGTTTTTGAAAAGTGATGATCTAGGCATATACACTTGATTCAATTTTGCAATGCCTCTTAAATAGATTTGAAAATAGTTTCTGCCACTTTGTAAAGATTGCTTGGATTCACTTGGAGTTGGTCTAGCAAGGGGTGAAAAGAATTGGAATTGTTTCTATTGGAATTCTTTGACTAGGAACACTCAAAGTGGTCTAGTGAATAAATTTGGCCAAAATGACCATTTGATCATCTGATATATATTTGATTTTTTCATTTGATTCTGTTTATTTGTAAGTGATCTAGATGATGTTGTTCTCATCTTTAAACTAATCCTTATCATTAGTAACAATCAATCATGGCAATTTCAAGCATTCATACACTAATGCAAATCACACATGCACTCATACTAAGTTTAATAAAAAAGTTTTTGTTAACCCTAAACTTGGGTGATTAGATCTTGATAAGCTTGATTAATATTTTTGGGATGTTACAAACCTTCCCTCCTTAAACAGAATCTCGTCCCGAGATTCAGGAAAAACTAGGAACTAAAGAGATTTGGAAACTCAGTCCTAATATAATCTTCACGTTCCCAGGTGGCTTCTTCTTCGGTATGGTTACTCCATTGGATCTTGAGAAACTTGATACTTCTGGTCCAGGTGGTTCTAAATGCTTCTTCCAATATATGGATGGGCACTTCATGATAAGTTAGATCCTTGTCGATATTATGGCTCTGTGGTCAATGTTTTTGAAAACTTGGGTCTTCTCCGGAACTTCTAGGCATTTGTGAAGTAGCGAGATATGGAACACATTATGCACGGCTGACATATCCTCAGGCAGTTCCAGTTGATAGGATACTTCTCCTCGGCGATTCAAAATCTTGAAGGGTCCAATATATCTGGGGGCTAGCTTTCCTGTCAGACGAAAACGCTGCATTCCCTTCAAGGGTGATACTTTGAGATACACAAAATCTCTAACATTGAAGGTCAGGTCTCGACGTCTTTTATCTGCATAACTCTTCTGTCTGTATTGAGCGGTCTTGAGGTGCTCACGGAATTTGTGAACCTTCTCTTTAGCTTCTCGTAGAATGGCCGGTCCGAAGATCTGACTCTCTCCTACTTGCGACCAATTCAACATGGTACGACACTTTCTTCCATACAGAAATTCAAATGGGGCCATTTGCAAACTGGCTTGATAACTATTGTTGTAAGAGAATTCCTGTAACATCCCAAATCTTTAATAAAGGTTATTAAGATCCAAATCACCCAAATTAGGGTTAACAAAAACTTTTTCCCATTTAAAATAATTAAGCATGCATGTGTGTGTTGCATTAAATAGGAATTGTTTGGAATTGCCATGATTGTTTGTTCTAATGGTTGTAAAATGATTCTAAGATGAATGCCACATCATCTAGATCATTCCCAAGCAAAATCGAAAGAAAAAGAAATCAAAAATAATTAATAATGGAAATGGTCACTTTTGCCATTTTAATCAATTAGGTCACTTTGGGTGTTCCTAGAACTCATTTTAAAACAGAAACAATTGTGGTTCTTTGCACCCCTTGATAGTAGAAGTAGAGATGTACTAAGGCCCACTTTGTGATTTTCCGAAAACATTCAAACTCTAAATTTAAAAGACATTTGAAAATGGAATCAAGTATATGTACCTAGATCCCACTTTTTCAAAAATCATGCAAATGAATTCAATTTGACAAATCCTTGCAACCATAGATACTTAAGCATGTGACTAAAAACTCCACCAAAATTCATTTCAAAATTTAAAAGTGGAATTCTTGCGGCCATTGTGTCGAACACCTTGTGAGCAGAATCAAACCTGCCTAACTAATATTGTTTTGATCAAATTTTGTCGAGCCATTTGATCACCATTAACCTTCCTTGTCTCCCCTAGTCCCAGCCAGGCCATAAACCAGCCACTCCCTAGTCCCTAGCCACAGTGCAGCGCCACCCTGATGCCATGCCTACCGGTTGAGCACAGGCAGCTCGCAGCAGACAACTCCGCCCTCTTCCACCGCTCCAGGGAGGTAGGCGTGGTAGGACCGCCACCCATGGCCCTTCCCCAAGCACAGACAGCCCCTGGACCACCTCACCTCGCCCCCGCACTGAGCCTCTACGTCATGCCAGCGCACGCCAGAACGCCATCCCCGATAGAGCTCCACAAGCCGCCCCTCGACCATAGCCCGCGTGTGCCACTCTGCCTTGACCACATCACCTCACCAGACACGCCCTTTCCCCGCCGCGCGACCCACAGTCGCCGTGAACCCCGTCGAGCACCGCCTGCACAGAGCACCGGCGCTCAGAGCGACCACAATACCGCCTCTAGGCCACCTTTAAGGGAACGACCTCCGAGGGGAGCCTGCAACACCGCCTACCATTTGCATGCCGAGCAGCACAATACCTTGTGCCACTGCAAACTCGCCCATCTCTCTGCTCGCCTGGAAAGCCTATAGGGGAGCCTCCCCAGCACCATTTCTTGACACCACCCAACTTCCCTCTCACCACTAGTCCTTCCCCACCTCTTACCGAAGCCACTTGAGCAGCCAGCCGCCGGAATTTCGCCGGAGATAGCCGCAGTAGAGAAGGAGACGCCCCCGTCGATTTCGTCCACCCCGAGAGCTGCCGCGACCTCGCTTGAGCCTGCTGTCGTCTCCTTGTTCAAATGCCCCCATTGCCACACTATATGGAGCCCTGTTATGCCGCCACTGCACCCCCACAACGCCGCTAGGTTTCCGTCTCACCGGCGACGTGTCCGTCATCGACGATGAACATGAGCCGTACATCCTAGTTCTAATCCTACGGTCCATGTTGCCCCGTACGGCTTCGCATTTAAAGAGCCACTGACGTGTGGGACCCCCTGTTATCTGTCCTCAGCGCCGTGGAGTGAGACTGGGCTGGCCCATTAGTGTTCCCGCCTTAGCCCGTAGATTCAAATTTAGATTTTTTCCTTTTTAACTAAATCTAGATTCTGTCCCTTAGTTTGAAATTCAATTCAGAGAGTTTTACAAATCCATATTGAATGATTCCAATTTTGTTGAAAAGTTAATGAAAATACCTATCCAAGACCGTTGGATTTAAATCAATTAGAGTTAGAGATCTCTCCTAGAATAAATGACAAGACAGAAGGTTTTTCACACTCAAACATTTTTCTAAAATCAACCATAATAGATTTTGAGTTGATTCCAACTCTCAAAAATCACATTTAACCATACCTATCTAATTATGTAATAATATTAAGGTTTGGATGCAGTGACTTTGGACTAGTACCAAAATAATGCTATATAGGCATTTCTAGTCACTTTAAATCATTAAATTTTTAAACTTAAACTTATTAAAATGTGATCCAACCTTTAAATCACATTCCCATGTATTAGAATATATGGTGATGACATGTATCCACATGATAATCTTAGTTAATTTCAATGAGTAGAAATTACTTTTCTCAAATAAAATAAATGAACTTAGTTCATTAAACCTTGTGATGTCTGTGATGATACTAGATCATCAAGTATGTGCCTTAGTGTGCTAAATAGACTAGTTAAGTATTGTTTGGTGATTATGTATCCCATATGTATTTATAGACGATAGTACCGACCAAGTCTACGAGGAGGAGGAGTTCTACACCGAACAAGAAGAGGAGAATTTCAACCACTGCACCAACCAAGGCAAGCCATCATTAACAATGCAAGCTATTGTTAGCAAGCTAGAATTAAGCAAGATAACCTAATCAAGATGCATTAGACATGCTTTGGTTATACTTTTGACTTATACCTACCCCAAGTTCTATTTACAAGCTTTACTTTCTTTACCTTACCAAAGTACTTAACTTTGTTTATAGATAGCATAAAGAGTATAAAACTTGAGCTATCTAGCTAGGTTTAGATGTCATTCTATGGCATGAAATTGATATTAGCATCCCACATTAGTGAACACTCTTAACTTAGTAGCTTAGAGCTAAACCAAAAACTTGATCACTTTAGATGGGAATACTTGGTGAAAATGACTTGTGAAAACCTTGGAATGATGAGTTATTACATTGAGATGTTTTGACATGTGTTGAGAAACACAAATGGTTTATGATGATGATGAAAATGTTGAGGCATGAGCCTTAACCCTTTTATAAAAAAACTGATGGTTGGGTTCGGATGCGATACCATTCCAATTTTACTGTACAACCATAATACCTGAATTGGGTAAGGCTTAGCCGGAAGTTTATATGCATTAGTATTAGTTCCCTCGTGGGAAAGGTTTGAGCTGAGGCTACCTCTCAATGTTGTCCACCTATGCAGTGCCCAGGATGGCAGATGGCCATGGCTAGGAGGCCAAGCTCATAGGAGAGGTGCTTATACTAGAGTGTGTAAAGAAAAGGTTATGTTTGATTATCTACATACTAAGTATGATGATTCAGGGTTATCCCTGACAGATGTATCGAATTTTCTGGTGAAAGTGTACCCCTCTGCAGAGTGTCAAACTATTCGAATAGCCGTGTTCGCGGTTATGGACAGTTGGAGTGGCCATACTGTTCTGTTGTCAGATATTCTCAAATGACTTAAGAAATGAATTGTGGCATGACTTGACCACAACATGGTTGTGACTAGGACAACTAAGTTCCGACTTAGGTGATTTTCAACTTTATTTTATCTTTCTTTGTTTCTGAACTCAGCTTAGGTTTCAAATTTAACTTTACAAATAAAGTTAGAACTTAGCATTCCTACTAGAACTACCTTACTTGTTAGTGATAGTTTGCGAGTACTTAAAGAGTACTCATGGCTTTGTCCCTGGCTATTCACGTGGCCAGACTATGAGGAGGACTACCCTGAAGGAGGATAGCAGGATGGCTACGACAACTAGGATCATCTCCCATCGTCGCATTGCCTGTGACACTGAAGATGGAGCCCACCGTTACGCTATTTATTCTGCTACTTGTTTGTACTAAGACTGGACCATGAGATCCTTTATTTGTGTAATACCTTATTATGGTTTGTAATGGATGATGTACTGTGACATCCAATCTATTATGTCTCGCAAAAATGGTAATCCTGGGATTGCGATGTATGGCATAACAGGCATCTGGGATTAAAAATCCGCGTGTTGACAAGTTAGTATCGGAGCCATCCTGACCATTCAGATGGAGGGGAAGATTAATCAAGCAAACGACAACCACAAACGTCGGATGATGCACCAAGCTGGATCCAACAGTCAATAGAAGTATCGTCCCAACCCGTCTACCAGATATGCCCCACGGAAGAATCGACCCCCAATGTCTCGTCCAAGCTACCCCAATCGTAGCGGAGGAAATGTGAAGTCCGAAGGAAACAACAACCACCCCGGCAACTCCAGCAATTTTAATCGTGCACCTCCCAAGCACAACAACAACACTACACCCAGAACTGGAAGCAATGCTGTGCCCGTGGCAGCAAAAGACAAGTCTCAGATTACTTGTTTCGAGTGTGGAGTGAAGGGTCACTAGTCCAATGAGTGTCCCAAGAAGATTGCCGCCACTGTCAATGTGAATGCCCCAGCTCAACAACAGCCTCTTGTTCAGCCCGAGAGAAGATTCGCCCCAGGGAACCCTGACAATCGCAACAGCCGTCTCTTCCACATGAACGCCGAAGAAGCCCAAGAAGCGCCAGATGTAGTGCTGGGTATGTTTTCTGTCAACTCAGTTTTAGCAAGAGTGTTGTTTGATTCGGGAGCAGCGCACTCATTTGTCGCCGAAGAATTTGGATGCACTAGTAAGATTCACCAACCAACTTGAAGCATGTCATGATAGTTCACATACCCGGTTCAACAACAAAAGCTAGAAAAATTTGCAAAGTTGTACCTATCAGAATACATGGGATAGATTTTTATGCCAATCTAATAGTACTTGGAACCAAAGGTTTGGAAGTAGTACTAGGAATGGATTGGATGTCGAAGCATAAAGGATTGATTGACTGTGCCAAGAAAGCCATCACCATGACCAGTAGCTCTAGAGTCTCAGTAGAGCATATATCTGAAACCTTGCCCCGTCAATTCAAGTGCAACAAGAGTCTAGCCCTACCCACCATAGACCAAGTCAGAGTAGTATGTGAATACCCTGACGTATTCCCAGATGAATTGCCCGGTATACCCCCAGATCGGGATATTGAGTTCATTATTGAACTAATTCCTGGAACCGGTCCCATAGCCCAGAGACCCTATAGCATGAACCCATCAGAGTTAGTGGAATTGAAGAAGCAGCTGGATGCTATGTTGGCAATAGGCTTGATTCAACCAAGCGCATCGCCATGGAGATCGCTCATGTTATTTGTCGACAAGAAGGATGGAGGCAACCGTTTGTGCATAGATTACATGAAGCTGAATGACGTCACCATCAATAACAAGTACCCATTACCAAATATAGAGGATCTATTTGATCAGTTGACTGGTGCCAGTGTGTTCTCTAAGATCGATCTTAGGACTAGTTATCACCAACTTAAGATTCGTGCAAGGGATATTCCAAAGACCGCCTTTACCACCAGATATGGATTATATGAGTATACAGTCATGTATTTTGGATTAACCAATGCCGCTACTTATTTCATGAATCTCATGAATAAGATCTTTATGAATTTTCTAGATAAGTTTGTCATTGTGTTTATCGATGATATCCTTATCTACTCCAAGTCAGAAGAAGAGCATGAGTAGCATCTGAGGATCATCCTTGAAACCCTTAGAGAGCATCAGTTGTATGCCAAGTTCAGCAAATGTGAGTTTTGGCTGAAAGAAGTAGGATTCCTAGGACATATTGTGTCTATTGGAGGAGTCGCTGTTGATCCCGCCAAGATCAAAGAGGTTGAAGAATGGGAAGCCCCAACCACTCAAACCCAAGTCCGTGCATTTCTCGGATTAGCGATATATTACCACAAGTTTGTATAAGGATTTTTGAGCATCACAAGACCCATGACCCAATTGTTGAAGAAGGACAAGGAACTTGAATGGACCGACAAATGTGAAGCAAGTTTCCAAGAGCTCAAGAAGAGATTGATTTCAGCCCCAATATTGATCATGCCAGATATCAAGAAGCCGTTTGATGTGTATTGTGATGCATCCAAGATTGGTCTCGGATGCGTATTAATGTAAGAAGGCAAAGTCATCGCATATCTATCTCGACAACTGAAGCAGCATGAGCAGAACTACCCTACTCATGATCTTAAGTTAGCAGCTGTAGTTTTAGCGTTGAAGACATGGCGTCATTACTTTATGGGTAACCGTTGTGAGATTTACTCAGATCACAAAAGATTGAAGTATATTTTCACTCAGAAGGAGCTGAATATAAGGCAAATGAGATGGATAGAGTTAATCAAGGATTATGACCTTGACATTCACTATCACCCCGACAAAGCCAATGTGGTAGCGGATGCTCTTAGCAGATTGCCGTGTAGGTTAAACACTATGATCAAGGAGAAGCAACAAAGTTTGCATGAGGAGTTGGAGCAGTTTAGAACTGAGCTAGTTAGCAAAGGATTTTTAGCTAGCATTGAACTTCAACCCACTTTGATTAGCCAAATCAAGCAAGCCCAGAAGGGAAATGCAAGTATCGACGGAATCAGGCATCGTATTGGTACAGGAAAGGTACCTGGATTCACCGAAGACGAAGAAGGAGTTCTATGGTACAAAGGACGTATCTGTGTGCCAGCAGATTCGGAGCTGAAGCAAGTTATCATGCAAGAAGCTCATGATACTCTTTATTCTATCCACCCCGGAGGAACGAAGATGTATCAGGATTTGAAGGAGCAATTTTGGTGGCACAAGATGAAGAGAGAAATCGGAAGCTACATCGCCAAGTGTGATATCTGTCAGAGAGTCAAAGCGGAACATCAGAGACCCACATGACTGTTGCAACCATTGCAGATTTCGGAATGGAAATGGGATTCCGTCGGAATGGACTTTATCACCGATTTGCCTACTTCTAGTAGGGGAACTGACTCTATCTGGGTCATTGTTGATAGACTGTCCAAGGTAGCCCATTTTATACCCGTCAAGACAACCTACCAGAGTTCGAAGCTGGCAGAGTTGTACATTGCCAGAATTGTTAGTTTGCATGGAACCCCAAAGACCATAGTGTCAGACCGAGGAACGCAATTTACCTCGAGATTTTGGCAGAAAGTCCAAGAAGGATTAGGAACCAAGTTGAATTTCAGCACAGCTTATCACCCGTAGACCGACGGATAGACTAAAAGAGTCAACCAAATCCTAGAAGATATGTTGAGAGCTTGTGTGTTAGAGTACGGATCAAAATGGGAAGATTGTCTGCCTTTCGCAGAATTCTCATACAACAACAGTTATCAAGCCAGTTTGCAAATGGCCCCATTTGAGTTCTTATATGGAAGAAAGTGCCGTACCCCTTTGAATTGGTCGCAAGTAGGAGAGAGTCATATTTTCAGACCCGACATCCTACGAGAAGTAGAAGAGAAGGTTCACAAAGTCCGTGAGCACCTCAAGACCGCCCAATCCAGACAGAAGAGTTATGCTAACAAGAGAAGGAGAGACCTGACTTTCAATGTCAGAGATTTTGTGTATCTAAAAGTTTCGCCATTGAAGGGAACGCAACGTTTTAGTCTAAAAGGAAAGTTAGCCCCTAGATATGTCGGACCCTTCAAGATTCTGAATCGTCGAGGAGAAGTATCGTATCAACTGGAACTGCCCACCGTCCGCCTACCTTGCCCACGCCGATGGCACCACTGTGTTGCTGCCACCGACGAGCTCCCATACCTGCAGGCCGCCGAGCCTATATAAGGGAGCCTCCCCAGCACCATTTCTTCACACCACCCAACTCCCCTCTCACCGCTGGTCCTTCCCCACCTCTCGCCAGAGCCGCTCGAGCAGTTAGCCATCAGAATTTCGCCGGAGATAGCCGCAGTAGAGGAGGAGACGCCCCCGTCGATTTCGTCCACCCCCGGAGCTGTCGCGACCTCGCCTGAGCCCGCCGTCGTATCCTTGCTCAAATGCCCCCATCGCCGCACTAGCTGGAGCCCTAGTATGCCCCCACTACACCCCCACAGCGCCGCTAGGTTTCCGTCTCACCGGCGACGTGTCCGTCATCGACGATGAACGTGAGCCATAGATCCTAGTTCTAATCCTATAGTCCATGTTGCCCCGTACCATTTCGCGTTTAAAGAGCCACTGACATGTGGGACCCACCTGTCAGCTATCCTCAGCACCGCGGAGTGATATTGGGCCGGCCCATTAGTGTTCCCGCCTTAGCCCGTAGATTCAAATTTAGATTTTTCCTTTTTAACTAAATCTAGATTCTGTCCCTTAGTTTGAAATTCAATTCAGAGAGTTTTACAAATCCAAATTGAATGATTCCAATTTTGTTGGAAAGGTAACGAAAATACATATCCAAGCCCGTTGGATTTAAATCAATTAGAGTTAGATATCTCTCCTAGCATAAATGACAAGACAAAAGCTATTTCACACTCAAACATATTTCTAAAATCAACCATAATAGTTTTTGAGTTGATTCCAACTCTCAAAAATCACATTTAACCATACCTATCTAATTATGTAATAATATTAAGGTTTACATGTAGTGACTTTGGACTAGTACCAAAATAATGCTATATAGGCATTTCTAGTCACTTTAAATCATTAAATTTTTAAACTTAAACTTATTAAAATGTGATCCAACCTTTAAATCACATTCCTATGTATTAGAATATGTGGTGATGACATGTTTCCACATGATCCCATATTTTAATTGGAGAATATTAAATCTTAGTTAATTTCAATGAGTAGAAATTACTTTTCTCAAATAAAATAAATGAACTTAGTTCATTAAACCTTGTGATGTTTGTGATGATACTAGATCATCAAGTATGTGCCTTAGTGTGCTAAATAGACTAGTTAAGTATTGTTTGGTGATTGTGTATCCCGTATGTATTTATAGACGATAGTACCGACCAAGTCTACGAGGAGGAGGAGTTCTACCCCGAAGAAGAAGAGGCGAATTTCAACCACTACACCAACCAAGGCAAGCCATCATTAACAATGTAAGCTATTGTTAGAAAGCTAGAATTAAGAAAGATAACCTAAGCAAGATGCATTAGGCATGCTTTGGTTATACTTTTGACTTATACCTACTCCAAGTTCTATTTACAAGATTTACTTTCTTTACCTTACCAAAGTTCTTTACTTTGTTTATAGATAGCATAAAGAGTATAAAACTTGACCTATCTAGTTAGGTTTAGATGTCATTCTATGGAATGAGATTGATATTAGCATCCCACATTAGTGAACACTCTTAACTTAGTAGCTTAGAGCTAAACCAAAAACTTGATCACTTTAGATGGGAATACTTGGTGAAATGACTTGTGAAAACCTTGGAATGATGAGTCATTCCATTGAGATGTTTTGACATGTGTTGAGAAATACAAATGGATTATGATGATGATGAAAATGTTGAGGCATGAGCCTTAGCCCTTTTATAAAAAAATGATGGTTGGGTTCAGATGCGATACCATTCCAATTTTACCATACAACCACAATACCTGAATTGGGTAAGGCTTAGCCGGAAGTTTATATGCATTAGTATTAGTTCCCTCACGGGAGAGGTTTGAGCTGAGGCTACCTCTCAATGTTGTCCACCTATGTAGTGCCCAGGATGGCAGATGGCCATGGCTGGGAGGCCAAGCTCTTAGGAGAGGTGCTTATACTAGAGTGTGTAAAGGAAAGGTTATGTTTGATTATCTGCATACTAAGTATGATGATTCAGGGTTATCCCTGACAGATGTATCAAATTTTGTGGTGAAAGTGTACCCCCTCTACAGAGTGTCAAATTATTCGAATAGCCGCGTCCGCGGTTATGGACTGTTGGAGTGGCCATACTGTTCCATTGTCAGATATTTTCAAAATGACTTATGAAATGAATTGTGAGATGAGTTGACCACAACATGGTTGTGACTAGGACAACTAAGTTCCCACTTAGGTGATTTTCAACTTTATTTTTTCTTTCTTTGTTTCTAAACTCAGCTTAGGTTTCAAATTTAACTTTACAAATAAAGTTAGAACTTAGCATTCCTACTAGAACTACCTTACTTGTTAGTGATAGTTTGCGAGTACTTAAAGAGTACTCATGGCTTTGTCCCTGGCTATTCCTGTGGCCAGACTATGAGGAGGACTACCCTGAAGGAGGACAGCAGGACGGCTACGACAACTAGGATCATCTCCCATCGTCAATATTGCCTGTGACACTGAAGATGGAGCCCATCGCTACGCTATTTATTCTGCTACTTGTTTGTGACTGGACCATGAGATCCTTTATTTGTGTAAGACCTTATTATGGTTTGTAATGGATGATGTACTGTGATATCCAATCTGTTATGTCTCGCAAAAATGGTAATCCTCGGATTGCGATGTATGGCATAACAGGCATCTGGGATTAAAAATCTTGAGGTAAATTGGGTTCCTCGATCCGACACTATGGTCTTGGGGGTTCCATGCAGGCTGACTATCCTAGCGATATATAACTCCGCTAGTTTAGAACTTTGGTAGGTTGTCTTGACGGGTATGAAATGCGATACCTTGGATAGACTATCCACTATGAACCCAAATAGAGTCATTTCCCCTACTATATGTAGGCAAACCTGTGATAAAATCCATTCCGACTAAATCCCACTTCCATTCTGCGAATTGCAATGGTTGCAAAAGTCCTGCGGGTCTCTGATGTTCTTATTTGACTCTCTGACAGATATCACACTTGGCTATGTAGCTTCCGACTTCTCTCTTCATTTTGTGCCACCAAAATTGCTCCTTCAAATCCTGATACATCTTTGTTCCTCCCGGGTGGATAGAGTAAAGAGTATCATGAGCTTCCTTCATAATGACTTGTTTCAACTCCAAATCTACTGGAACACAGATACGTCCTTTGTACCATAAAACTCCTTCTTCATCTTCGGTGAATCCGGGTACCTTCCTTGTTTTGATACGACGTTTGATTCCATCGATACTTGCGTTTCCTTTCTGGGCCTCTTTTATCTGACTAATCAAAGTAGGCTAGAGTTCTATGCTAGCTAAGAATCCTTCGCTAACTAGCTCCACTCCTAAATTCTCCATCTCCTCATGCAGACTTGGCTAGGCTTCCTTTATCATGGTGTTTAATCTACACGGCAATCTGCTAAGAGCATCCACTAGCACATTGGCTTTGCCGGGGTGATAGTGAATGTCAAGGTCATAATCCTTGATTAACTCTATCCATCTCCTTTTCCACATATTCATCTCCTTCCAGGTGAAGATATACTTCAGACTCTTGTGATCCGAATAAATCTCATAGCAGTTACCCATAAGGTAATGACGCCAGGTCTTCAAAGCTAACACTACAGCTGCTAGGTCTATGTCATGGGTGGGGTAGTGCTGCTCATGCTGCTTCAGTTGTCGGGACAAATAGGACATGACTAATGCTTAACCTTTCGGTCCGTGTTTCGAGGCCATGTATATACATTCCAGGCTCGCCAAGTAAGAACCTTAGTACTCGCGTGTGTAAAACTGTCTTACACCCGAAATAAGATCATGGATTCAAGTACACCCGATCATCACGTGATGTCTTGAAGCGACAAAACATAAATGGTGCGTACCTAAGGAAGAACACATTTTTATCTTGATATCTAAATGAGGGATCATCTTATAATGCTACTTGACGAGGGTTTAACTCATCAATGCCCATTGTTATGGACTTGGGTTTTGGAGAAGGAGGGAGCACTGGAGACATCTATCGGCTAGCAAACAAGCACACATGGGACTCGAAGATTTACCCAGGTTCAGGCCTCACAGAGCCCTACTCCTTCTTGTCTGCTCGTGGAATTATCAAAGGAATTGAAGATTACAATGGTGCGCAGATGCAATATGGCAAGGGTTGTGGAAACTAGGGTTGCACGTGTCCTCCTTGCCGCCCCCTCCTAGCCTTTATATAGATAGGCTAGGTCTCGTAGTCGAGTTAAACCTGTGTTAGGGTTTTCCCCTTTAAACTTTCTATCTTTACTTCTTCTTGTTCTTCAAGCAATCAAGAGTCCGTAGGTTACTCGAGTACTTCACTTGGGCCTTGGCGACACCGTGGGCTTCCATTGTATTCAGGCCGTATATACCAAGCTCGAGTACCTGTAGGGTATACCCATGTCAGTAGCTCCCGAGTGTCTAGTGGAATCACAGATTCGACTAGGGACTTTATGAATCCTTTCGAGTGCATGACTGAGTATGTTTTTCGATTGCTTTGTTTGTGTCATAGGGATTGTTGATGTGCGTGCCTGATTTAACCGATGCACCGGTATCAGCTAACTACCTTAGGGTAAAAAAACGCCATCTACTCGAACTCGACTCCCCGGACTCGAATCCGGAAAAGTGCTGGTGTAATTCGACTCAAGCCGCGGGGGTCTTACAGGAGTCGAATTCTAGTATATGGGTGTGAGCACTCGACGTGTCCGTCAAGGCATGTTCGTCGTACCTGTTGGCCCGGATATATTTCTAGTAGTGCGCAGAAAATGCGTTGCCAGGCCTTATTCAGTTCTTATCTTCACGCTGCAAGCGCGGCATCTGAATTTTGTCATCGCAAAGATGATTCGGGTGACCCAGGAGACGCAGTCTCTTTGTAGGGAAATATCATGAGGCGGTGCAGCCATAAGCTTCGAGTGTGGATGTTATCAACACACAATATGATGTACTAATAATCATAGGGTGCGCGACCAGCGCTCCCTATGGGAGTAGCCCCCGAGTGCCTGGTTGAGTCGAAGACTCAGGCAGGGACTAAAGAACTTTTGCGACTATTGTCGTCTTTGTTTGCATGTTTCAGTCGAATTTGCTTCTGGTGCTCCCTATGGGAGTAACCCATGTCCATAGGCGAATCGTGCTTCGAGTGGTTGGGTTTGCTTTGATTGTCCATGTTCCTGTAAAAAAGAAGAAGAAAAATCATAGGGTGCGCGACCAGCGCTCCCTATGGGAGTAGCCCCCGAGTGCTTGGTGGAGTCGAAGACTCGAGCAAGGACTAAAGTAGTCGAAGTCTTCTGCTGCGTAATTTTGGATGATGTCAGTGCTGATGATCCATGACCTCAGTTGCCCGCGTGAGCGATTTTGACGGGACGTGACGAGTGGTGGGTCCCATTTTCTGACTCTGATTTGACCGGGAGTGCGTAATCTTTGTTTTAACTACGTCTCCACGATTTCGGCGCGTAATGGGAGTAGTAGGGGACGGTTCACGCTTCAGCTCCTCCACGTGTCGAGCGCGATGAATGCCACACGTCTGATAGGGTTTTACTTAGCCGTTGGATTGCATCTTCCAGGGGGTTAAGTAGTGATGCGACGACGGTAATTTTCACATCTGCTTCTTTTCTGCCTTTGCCTCCGTCGCCATTGCCGCTGCTCCTCTGCTTCTTTGTGCCCCTTTCCTTCGTGACGCTGGACCAGCTCTGCATATTTCCCAACTACTTCCTCCGGTCACACCGCCGCCACGGAATGGGGAAGAAAAAGGGAGGTGCCGCGGCTGATCCCGCCGTTGCCGCGGCTGCTATAAAGAAGAAGGGTGGCTCCACTGCTGCGGGCACCAGCACCGTCGCCGCCGGAAAAAAGAAGGGCACAGGCACTTGCGTCACCAATGGTGCATGGCGCGCATCCGTGATAAAATCTTCAGAGCTTCGTCTTCTGCACTAGGACAGAGTTTTGTCTTCCGCAGTCGCGGACACGCGCGTCCCTGGCAGTGAGGTAACTCCCTCTCCTCCTGCTGGCTTTCGGGTCATGTTCCTAACGTTCATCATCCGCGGTCTTTCGTTGCCCCTGCATCCTTTCTTCAGGGGCCTTCTCTGCTTTTACGGGCTCTAGCTCCATCAGCTGTCCTCAAACTCCATCCTCCATGTAGCTTGCTACATTACTCTTTGTGAGTGCTGGCTCAAAATCGAGCCGCACTACGGCCTTTTCAAGCGCCTCTTCAAGCTAAAGCGCCAATCGGCGTCTGGCTCCATAGTCTATGATGTAGGTGGCTGCGGTATCCACGTCGATTCCTCCGCCACATACTTTGATATCAAACTCACGGCGTCCGTCCAAGGGTGGAGGTACAAGTGGTTCTACATCCGCGACCTGAAGGCCGACGGAGACCAATTCGGTCTCGTGCCTTTCGATCCCGCGACACTGTGCAAGAGGAGGCGTTCCTGGAAGAACATAATTATGCCCGGCGAGTCTGTGGAGACAGATGTGCTATACGAGCGTGTCTGCGACCTCGAGAGTCGCATGGGCAAAGAGGAGGGAGGCTGCGCCCTCATTCGCACATGGCTCCGCCGTCGCGTCCAGCCCCTACAGGCCAGAGTCCATCCTATGTTCCAGTGGGCTGGCACGGACGATGTCACTCGCGTGTCTGCCGATGGCAAGTCCATGAGTGAGGTAGATAAAAGGGTGCGACTGGTCACCAAGTACACCGTTAAGGATGTGCTCCCCAGTGAAGCAGACGTTCCTCCGTTCGATGCTGCTAACCCTCCTCCTGAGGTATAGTTGTGCTACGTAGTAGCTTTGTTTGTCGATTGCTTTTTTGCTGTTTCTTGATTTTGTGCTAAATTGTTTTCTGTATGTAGGATTGGGCGGTGTCGCCCTGTATGCCCCCTCTTCCTGAGGGGGTTATTCCTCGTGAAGCCTTGGAAGAGGACGAGTCGGAGTCGACCGTCCCATCTGATGTGGAGGAGGAAGCCCCCGAGTCGAGTGGTCCGGACACTCGCAAGCGTTCGCGCAGCAAGGATTCGGATGCGTTGTCCCCTTCGACTCCAGAAGGTGCAGGTGTTGGTGCAGAGTCGCTAATACCTGCCGTTCCTGTGAGTGCCGTGGTGCCCTCTTCTTGGAAGAAGATGCGCCTGCTGAAGGAGTCGTCGTCAGAGTCGAGGGATCAAACCTTCGATTTTGACAAGTTTGATTGGTAAGTATATGAATCTTCCTTTTGGTTATTCTTTGGGGTTGCCTTTTCGTGACATTGGTTTGGTTCTGCAGTCATCCGGCGTCGTCGTCCTCTGGCGACGTCCAATTTTTGAAATAATCTGGAGTCGCGACCTCCAAGGTCAAGAAAGTGGCTGAGCGCACTCCTTCTCCTCCATTGGAGGCCCACTCCGGCCATAATTCATCGAGTTCTCTACACGATGTGGAGCACCAGATGGTTATCCGAACGACTGCAAATCCATCGACTTCGGAGCCTTTGGAGGATCATGTAAGTGTAGTATTTGTTTCCTCTGTTTTTGCAGTCAACTGTGTCATCTTCTATCATCTTGCTTATCCTTTGCTGTTTTCTTCTGTCGCAGCTTATTGTGAAGGAAGCCGCTCGCTTAGCGGAGCAAGTTCTTGCGATGGGTTGCCAGCATGCAATGCTGGATACTCGCCATCGCATAGTTGAAAGTAAGTGTCTTGCTTCTTCTTCGTCCTCCTTGTGATATATCTGGCTGATAGCCTATCTTTGTTTGTTTCGTAGCTGAGCATAATGCACTCCTCCGTGATGCCGCTTCCCTTGAAAAGGCGCTTGAGTGGTGAAGAGTCGCGATGAGGCAATCGCAGCACGTGACGAGTCACGGAAACGCGAAGAGGATCTGCGCGCCTCCGTCGTGGCTAGAGAGAAGTTGTTTGAGGAACAACTTTTCTCGATTGCCAAGGCTCTCTCAGGTACCTTGTCTGGATTTTCGTTGTTGTTCTTCTTTCAAATTTGTCGTTGGTGCTGACCTTCGTTCCCATGCTTGGGTTCTATATAGATGCCAGTGATTTGAGCTTCGGCCCTTAGGCCCTCTGCCGTGACGATGCCTTGGCGGGTGCTCTTTCAGCAGTCGAGGATCGCAGCGCTGCCGTTCAAGGGACGCTCTCCAAGGCCAAGTGCGTGCTCAGTCGCCTCCGGGAAGAGCTGGCGCCCAAGACTGAGTTGATCGAGAAGATGGACGAGCTGGTGGAGTCCCTTGCCGGGGGCGTCCCTGCAAGTTTCAAGAACTTGCTCCGTGCGGCTGGCGCCTCAATGTCACTCGTAATGGTTCAAGCCCATGGAGTCGAAGTTGATCCTGCGGCGGTCTCTAAGGCGATGCCTGTCAGTGCCGATGGCCAGCAGGTAGTCTTTGCTCCCTTCGCAACTGCTTGTGGCAAGTACGGCCCGTAGCTGATAAATACAGTTGCGAAGTACTCTAAGGAGCTTCAGCGCACCAAGAAAGCTGCGAAGGCTGTGACGTCAGGGGCCGGCGGGAAGTCTGTGGCATCTGATACTGCCACAGACTCCATGAGGCCCCCAAAACCGAAGTCGGAGTCGAAGAAGCCAGTCGTTCCTCAGTAGTCGTATCTTGTAATAGTTTAAATAGCTTATGTCGTTTGTCAAGAACATGCCTGTTGGTGAGTGTATCTGCTGATACTTTTGTTAATCTTGAATGCACTCGAATCTTTTGTCTATGCCTCGCCTTAGTCCTCTTATTGTCTCTTGCTTGACTTGTGGTAGGGCACATCGAGTGATCCTTTGAGGGAGCCTCAGGATTTGCCACCCCTTGATGACACTTTGGCACTGTCACACTCAAGGGTGGATGAGATTTCTCTGCTCTCACGACTCTGTGACCGCGTGAAGCAGTTGGAGCGTGAATTGCCCGTACTCCATAGAAATGCGGACGTATGGAAGTCGAAAGCGGAGAAAACTGCCGCCCAAGAACAATATTTTCTAGGGAAGGTGACACAGTTGGGTTACCAATTCAAATGTTAGTCTTCATCCCTGATGTCGTTTTCTTGTAGTCACTCGCGGTAGTTCATTGTTCTCATATTTTGCATTTGCTTGGTGTAGTTGTCAGTGCACGCCATCCGCAGGATGAGAAGGATCGGATTGCCATTCGCATGAATGACCTGTCCCAAGAGCAGCTTCAGGCGAGTGGGTATTTCTGGGTAGATCATGATCGCGCAATTGCGTTAGCGACCCTGCAGGATCATGCATCGTGAGTGCTTCACTTCTTGAAGAAGTCACAGTCATGCTTGAAGAATATTTTTCGGACGATGTTTCCGCTGGACATCGCTCCATCGAGCCCGCTGGACCTCCTTGCCAAGTTCCAAGACTTCACTGCAGTCCGCGAGTGTGCACAAAAAAAGTTGGTGGCTGGTGCCAAGGCCGCTCTGTCGCTGGTGCGGTTACACAGACCCGATGTGGACGTTTCCACGATCGCGACCGGACCTCCAGCGCCGCCAACGGGTTTGACTTGGAACATGATTCCTTACTACCAGGCGATGGATCGCCCAGCAGAGGAGATCGTCGATTTCTTCAAGGAGCGGACCAATGTTCTTTTGCTGCAACAGTAGTTTAATTTGTATCCTGCACATAGTTGTACCAATATTGTAAAGTTCGTATATATGTGGTGTACAATTAATTGACAATGATGTGTAGAAGAGCTTGTTAGCGTGTATGTTTTGTGAGTGTGTTGCACTATGCGACTCCTTTTCGTTAGTCTGGCTTTGTTTTTATCTAAGTTCCTTGTCAACCTGTCAGGTGCGTTGCAACTGGGTTGATGTTTGTCAAGGGTTTCGACTGGTGTGCCAGCTACTCAGGATATCGTGGTTAGTTCGTAGAACAGATGTGTACAGGGTGGCGCAACCCCCGAGTGGATAATTTGCGAAAATTAAAGAGAAACACAAAGTTTCGGGGCACTTAGCTTTATTTATTCGTGGGATAGTACGAGGTACAATGTGTGGCTAAGCAGCCTTGGCTGAGTAGCCTTATTTGCAATGTAAAAGTAAAAGAGACTAAGGGTAAAAGCGTCGCAGCTGCGCAATGTTCCAGGGGTTGGAGTATGCGACTCCTGTCTCTAAATCTTGAAGGCGATAGTCGCCACCTAGGATTACTTCTGTAATCACGTATGGTCCCTCCCAGGGGGACTCGAGCTTGAGATGACCTTGCTGCTTCAGTCGCAGGACTAGGTCGCCTTCGACGAAGGACCTGGGGCGTAGCCTCCTGCTGTGGTAGTTGCGTAGGTTTTGCTGGTAGATCGTTGATCTTTCCGCGGCGATTTCCCTTGCCTCGTCAAGGAGGTTGACGGAGTCCTCGAGTGCAAGAGTTGACTCTTGCTCGCTGTAAGCAACCACGCGCGGTGCTTTGTATCGTACTTCGGCGGGTAGCAACGCTTTAGCCCCGTGCACCATGAAGAACGGGGTGTACCCTGTAGTGCTGTTTGGAGTTGTGCGTAGGATCCAGAGTACTGATTGTAGTTCGTCTGGCCAGCAACCCGCGACCTGTTCGAGTGGCCGGAGGAGTCGTTTCTTGATGCCGCCGCAAACGAGCCCGTTAGCTTTTGATACATTGCAAACCTATCTATAATTTTTGATGTTCCATGCTTGGTTTTATCCACTTTCTTGTGTTTTGTCCACACTTTGGAGTACTTTTCATATGATTTCTTGGACTAACCTATTAACAAGAGCTACAGTGCCAGCTGCCTGTTTTCTGCTGTTTTTGGTTCCAAGAAAGTCAGAAAATGAATATTCTCGGAATTAGACGGGACAAAAGCCAAAGTGCCTATTTTTCCGGAAGTCATCAGATGCCAGAATACGAGACAGAGAGGGGCCAGAGGGCGGCCACACCACCTGGCCGTGCGGCCAGGCTTGGCCCGCGCCAAGGGGTGGTGTGGCCAGCCCAGGCACCCCCTCGGCCTCCCCTTCCGCCTAGAAGATGCCCTCGGGACGAAAACCCTAAGTACCCGATCAAAAATCCACGAAAGAGTCTATAGCCGCCGTCATCTCCATCCCTAGATCGGGAGGGATCCGAAGCTCTTCCCGGCACCCTGTCGGAGAGGGGAATTCACCCTGGAGGCCTTCTTCATCACCATGCAAGCCTCCAGTGTGATGCGTGAGTAGTTCATCCTTGGACTACGGATCCATGTAGTAGCTAGATGGCTGGTTCTCCTCCTTTGTGCTTTCATGTTTAGATCTTGTGAGCTCCGTTCATGATCAAGATCATCTATTTGTAATTCTGCATGTTGTGTTTGCGAGGATCCGATGGATATTGAGATGCTATTTCAGATTGATTATTGATTCTATCATGTCTTTGTTATTTGTGATCTTGCATGCTTTCCGTTGTTAGTAGCTATCTTGGCCAAGTAGATGCTAGCAACTCCAAGAGTTAGTATTTATGCTCGATAGTGGGTTCATGCCTCCGTAACTGGGGAAGTGACAGAAATCTCTAAGGTACTAGATGTGTTGTTGCTACTAGGGAGAAAACAACAATCCTTTGTTCATAGAACAATCATATTGTTTACTTTACACGCAGTTCGTAAAGCAATAATCTGTTGCTTGCAACTTAATACTGGAGGGGGTTCGGATGATAACCTGAAGGTGGATTATTAGTCATAGATGTAGTTGGATGGCGGTCTATGTATAATGTTGTAATTCCCAATCAAGTCTCAAAGGAGTCAAGATGATTAGTATATGCATGTATTGCTTTCTCGATGTTTGTCAATTGCCCCGCTGTAATTTGTTCACCCAGCATGTTATCTATCTAAGGAGAGCCACCTCTAGTGAACTATGGATCCCGGTCCTTGTCTTTTACATTTAATCTACAATCTTTTACTGCTTTGTGTTTACTTTCTGCAAACTATTACTTATTTCCATTTGATACGTTTATTCCTTTGTTTTCAGCAAAACACGGTGAGATTGACAACCTCATCGCAAGTTGGGGACAGAGTTCTGTGGTTGTGTTGTGCAGGTCTCCATGTTGCTACTAGCACTGGTAGTGCGCCCTGCCAAGGCTCAGCTAGCAACACCTTTGCGGTGTTTCCTTGGTCCTACTGGTTTGATTAAACCTTGGTTTCATAACTGAGGGAAACTTGCTGCTGTGCTCATCATACCTTCCTCTTGGGGTTCCCAATGAGCTCTACATCAACACCGCACCAGCACTTTTCTGGCGCCATACACTGAGCCATCAAGCATTTTTCTAGCGCCGTTGCCGGGGAGTCAAGGACATCTTCACAAGGGGAGTCCCTCATAACCAATCTCTTTACTTTGTTATTTTTGTTTTGCTTAGTTTCTTTTTGTTTTGTTTTCTTGTTTCTTTTTCAAAAACACAAAAAAATAGTTTTACTAGTTTACTTTCTTATTCAAAAACACAAAAAAATTATGTCTCCTTTAGTTGTCACCGCTTCCTTAGCTCACCATGTTGATCCCTAAATTCACCTTGAAAGACCTTTCAATTGGTAGTGGTTCTATAATTGGGAAAGATAATATTGAAGAATTCTTTAATCATGTTAGTAAGCATGAAGATACTGAGGATAGATCCCTTGTAGAACTTGCTCCAAACTATGAGATTGCTGCAGCTTCTTTAATTCACATGTTAGAAGCTAGGTTTGTTAACCTCAACCCCTTAATGCAAGTAATGTTTCTTAAGCTTAAAGAAATTGAGGACCCTAAAAAGAGGGATTTTATTCTAGAAACTTTGTTTAAGGAGTTCTATGATGTTGCCAAGGAAGCTAGGAAAGTCTTTGAACATTTCAATATGCTAGGCTCATGTGTAGATGTTGTTGGTGCACGAGAAAATATGAACAAAACCGAACCTAATGGGGAGGAACCTAAGATACCAATACCCTTTAAGCTAGTAGCAATACATGATGCCATAGAAAAGAATCTTGATTGGATTGTTCCTACAAACCCTTTTGATGAGAATAGTGAACCTAAGAGCATTGAGAGAGGATCCTCTAGAACTTATTTGGATGATATACCTTGCCTTGTTGAAAATATTTCTGGTATTGATCTTAATGCTTCTTCATTTGAGAACACTTGATTCTTTCTTTGCTTATTATGCCTAACTTAAAGGCGTTAAAGAAAAGTACTTATTGGGAGATAACCCAAAAGTTTTAGATGAGTCTTGGAAGTTATTACTTCAGTAATAACCGCTCCTTATCCTTTTTATTTGCTTTTTGTGCCAAGAGTAACCTCTAATGAGAGAGAAGTAATGATTGGGAAAGTTGCTGTCCCAAACAGATTTCTGTGCTCGTAAAAATTCGTGTAAAATCTCTGAACGCCTTTTTGAGGCGTGACTTTTTGTTCTTCTGCCCTAGGTTGTTATCTAACTTTTGTTAGTTCAACACTTTTTGATTTGAGCAACAGAAGGTCTTCGAAAAAAATCGTCTTTACCTGCTGGTCTGTTTTGACAGATTTCTGCCATTTTCTGCATTTGCTTCTTGTTGGTTCCTTTTTGAGTTTTTTTGGGGAATTGAGCTTTTTGAGGGAAGTGATACAGTAGCTAGTGTTCTAATGGAAGTTTATTTGGTGTTAGAACTGAACCTTAAGACTTATTTATCTTGAGTGCACTAATGTTGCTAATAAAGATTGTGTGAAGTTTTGTATGAAGGAAAAATTTCAGGTGTATGGAAGGAATGAGTAATGAGATGAAGGATGGACTAAAGCTCAAGCTTGGAGATACCATGCGTGTCACCCCAAGAAATATCCAAGAATTACAAGCATCAAATCTTTGGGATGCCCAAGGCATCCCCTTCTTCATCAATAAAAATCCCAGGTTTCTTCCAAACGCTTCATTTTTATTGTTTCATGCACAGTTGTGTTGTTCTTAGAGCGTCTTCTTTTTTGTTTTCGTTTTGGTTTTTCGTTTGCTTTGATTTGCTTAGTTTGCTGAATAAATTGGTTGGACCCCCTCTTTCATACATTGGTTTGCAAATAGTTTGGTTTGGTTTGGAAAAGAGTAGGAAAGTTCATGCTTATGTGGTAAAAAGAGCTTGTTTTTGACTGTGGCCTATGCTTTGTCATGCAATGGTTGATATTGTTTTGTCTTTATGCTTAGTATTCTTTGCTGTAGCATGACTTGTTATAAACAATTGAGATTTCTTAATGTGCCTTGGATGAATCATGCGTTGTTTTAGCATATTAAAGCATAGTATAGTGGTATTCTCCTTTGATGCTTTATTTGGGTTGACTTGGCGCATGCTCACACCATGTTATGACTATTATAAGTCACCATAGCCTTTATGATCCTTTAGTTTTCAACTTGTAGTATCACTTTATGCTTTGTTCAATGATGTTTTGTCGCTTTGCATGATTATGGCCATTGTTGCTCTCTTAATTTGTCGCTCCCAGTCTTTTGCTAGCCTCCACAACCAAGTATGAGTTCCACTCATGCATCCAACTCCCTAAACCAAGTTATTCCAAAGAATCCATCATACCTACCTACTAGCTTATGCTATTCCAAGTATATTCATGCTTTTATTTACCTTCCAAATTAAACTTGTTATGAGAAAACTAGTGATTAAAGCTCTCACGAACTTGATGGCACACTTTACTTTTCTTGCCCTTAATAAACTTGAACCATTGTGTCGTCTGTGTTGTATATGCTTGCACTTATTTGTTGGGGATTAGCAGAACCATGCTTTCATGGGGAATGCTTTCAACATTGCACTTGGTACTTGTACCTAGTTAATATCATGCTCTTTTGTATATGGATGTCGTCGGTGTGAAATGAAAGGGGAGCTTGTAAGTCCATGGAGTTATCTATATGTGTTAGAGAAACGCCTGGGCCGCTGGTCTAATCCATGCTGACATGGTGGAAACCTACAGCGTAACCATAATGAGCTGTCTATGAAGCATTCTTCTTATAAAAAAAGAGTCCTATATTGAGAAAAAGAGAAAAGAAAAAAGAGAGATTATGAAAAGAGGAAAGAGAGAAAAAAGCACCATATTCCCATGGTAAATAAGAAGATTGCTGAGATGCTTATTGTCTGCTTGCCTTGTCATTTTGATATGGGGATTCTTCCGTATCATCGGGCAAGGGGTACCCGTTATGTTCTCTATGATACACATGTACTTACGATGACAAGAACTTACCGGTGACTAAACTTGAGTAGCATGAGGAGCGGCCCTCGTATACAAGGGACATGAGATTTCTAACTTATACTTCGTCAAGCATGTACACCATAGTTTGTTAACTTTAACCTTAATCACTTCAAGATGCTTATGATAGGGGCAATGAGAGCTGAAATCTATAAGTACCATAATTTTTGGAAGCTCTTTATGAGACTTGAATCCCTACTTCCTTTTATAAAAAGGCCTTTCTTCCACCATTATATTGAGTCTCCATCTTCTACCTTTATGCACCTACTTTGAGAGCATAGTGGCCATTCTTAGTTCTATGTGCATTGTCCCAAGACTAGTTGATTGATGCATAACTTGATATTGCTTGTTTTAAACTTTTGTATCTAGTCACTCTTATGAACTTTGAAGGTGTCCTATGCATTTATATTTGCTACTCTATGAGGGACAAGCTGAATACTACTATGCTATGTTTTCTTTATGTGAAACAAACAAACGTCTTGCAAAGCATTGTTATTCATGAATCTTTTGTTTGTGCCTTTTTATGTTGCATCATAGTTTCTTTGTCTTATTGCTAGAACTTTGTCTTTCATGTTATGATTGAAGTACTTTGATCCTAGATTTGAATGTTTTACAAATACTTTGATGAAGTCTTTGATGGTGCATGTCACCTCAAAAATTATTCTTTCTTTTTATCACTTACCTACTCGAGGACGGGCAGGAGTTAAGCTTGGGGATGTTGATACATTGCAAATGTATCTATAATTTTTGATGTTCCATGCTTGGTTTTATCCACTTTCTTGTGTTTTGTCCACACTTTGGAGTACTTTTCATATGATTTATTGGACTAACCTATTAACAAGAGCCACAGTGCCAGCTGCCTGTTTTCTGCTGTTTTTGGTTCCAGGAAAGTCAGAAAATGAATATTCGCGGAATTGGACGGGACAAAAGCCAAAGTGCCTATTTTTCCGGAAGTCATCAGATGCCAGAATACGAGACGGAGAGGGGCCAGAGGGCGGTGTGGCCAGCCCAGGCACCCCCTCGGCCTCCCCTTCCGCCTATAAGATGCCCTCAGGACAAAAACCCTAAGTACCTGATCAAAAATCCACGAAAGAGTCTGTAGCCACCGTCATCTCCATCCCTAGATCGGGAGGGGTCTGAAGCTCTTCCCGGCACCCTGCCGGAGAGGGGAATTCACCCTGGAGGCCTTCTTCGTCACCATGCAAGCCTCCAGTGTGATGCGTGAGTAGTTCATCCTTGGACTATGGATCCATGTAGTAGCTAGATGGCTGGTTCTCCTCCTTTGTGCTTTCATGTTTAGATCTTGTGAGCTCCGTTCATGATCAAGATCATCTATTTGTAATTCTGCATGTTGTGTTTGCGGGGATCCGATGGATATTGAGATGCTATTTCAGATTGATTATTGATTCTATCATGTCTTTGTTATGTGTGATCTTGCATGCTTTCCGTTGTTAGTAGCTATCTTGGCCAAGTAGATGCTAGCAACTCCTAGAGTTAGTATTTATGCTCGATAGTGGGTTCATGCCTCTGGTAATCTGGGGAAGTGACAGAAATCTCGAAGGTACTAGATGTGGTGTTGCTACTAGGGAGAAAACAACAATCCTTTTTTCATAGAACAATCGTATTGTTTTCTTTTACACGATTCAGAAGCAATAATCTGTTGCTTGCAACTTAATCTTGGAGGGGTTCGGATGATAACCTGAAGGTGGATTATTAGTCATAGATGCAGTTGGATGGCGGTCTATGTATAATGTTGTAATGCCCAATCAAGTCTCAAAGGATTCAAGATGATTAGTATATGCATGTATTGCTTTCTCGATGTTTGTCAATTGCCCCGCTGTAATTTGTTCACCCAGCATGTTATCTATCTAAGGAGAGCCACCTCTAGTGAACTATCGATCCCGGTCCTTGTCTTTTACATTCAATCTACAATCTTTTACTGCTTTGTGTTTACTTTCTGCAAACTATTACTTCTTTCCATTTGATACGTTTAATCCTTTGTTTTCAGCAAAACACGGTGATATTGACAACCTCATCGCAAGTTGGGGACAGAGTTCTGTGGTTGTGTTGTGCAGGTCTCCACATTGCTACTAGCACCGGTAGTGCGCCCTGCCAAGGCTCAGCTAGCAATACCTTTGGGGTGTTTCCTTGCTCCTACTGGTTAGATTAAACCTTGGTTTCATAACTGAGGGAAAATTGCTGCTGTGCTCATCATACCTTCCTCTTGGGGTTCCCAACGAGCTCTACATCAACACCGCCCCAACACTTTTCTAGCGCCGTACACTGAGCCATCAGCTTTTTCGACCTGACCGTTGGTCTGTGGATGTGCCACGGAGGCATAGCTGACATTGATTCCAAGATTCTTGTAGAATTCTTGGAACTCCTTGGATGTGAAGTTCGTCCCATTGGCCGTGATGATGCTGTGCGGTACTCCGAAGCGGTAGACGATGGACTCGAAGAACTTGACTGCGTTGTGTCCTGATTGATTGGTCACTGGCATGGCCTCTATCCACTTGGTGAATTTGTCGACTGCGACCAGGAGGTAGACGTAGCCTCGTCGTGAGGACTTTGGGAGCTTGCCGACCATGTCGAGTCCCCATTGCGCGAAGGGCCAGGCCAATGGGATTGGCCGGAGCTCTGCGCCAGGTGCGTGCGGTTTGTCCGCGAATCGCTGGCACGCGTTGCATTTTTGGACGATATCCTTGGCGTCGCGCATGGCCGTAGGCCAGTAGAATCCAACTCGTAGAGCTTTGGCTATGAGGGCGCGACTGCCGGCGTGGTGCCCGCAGGTCCCCTCATGGATGTCAAGGAGAACAGCTCTTCCATCGGCCATGGAGACGCATCGTTGGAGCACTCCTGTGATGCTGCGCTTGTAGAGTTCGCCGTTGATAATAGCGAATGCCTTGGATCGCCGCGCGATGTGCCATGAGTTAGTCGGGTCATCCGGTAGCCTCTTGCTGAGAAGGTACTGATGTACGGTTGAGTCCAGGATGGCTCGATCATCATGACGCTCATTGGTCCTTTGAGCCCTGTATCCAGCTCTAGGTCATCGAGTGCGATTGGCTCATTGGGCGGCATAGCCCCCGAGTCCGTTGTTGCGCTTGTTTTCTTCTCTGCGGCCTTTGGCTTGATGGAGCGTTCGTAGATGCGCTCGAGAAATACCCCAGGTGGTATGGGGGCGCAAGTAGAGCCTATGTTGGCGAGTGTGTCCTCCTCTTCATTGCTTTCGCGACCTATGTGTCGCAGCTCGCAGCCGTCAAAGTCCACCTCGAGTGTGTCGTAAAAGTCGCGGTAGGCGATCATGTTGTCGTTCAGTGCGTCACACTCATGCATTGTCTGGTTGACGACCAACTTGGAGTCACCATATATTATGAGTCTTTTGGCGTCGTATGCTTTCACCATCCTCATCCCGTGTAGCAGGGCCTCGTATTCGGCTTCGTTGTTGGAGGCGGTGAACTGCATTCGTAGAATATATTTCAGCTTGTCTCCCTGGGGCAATGTCAGTATGACACCTGCACCAGCTCCGTCCTTCCGCTTAGATCCGTCGAAGTGCATTGTCCAGAGGTAGGACACATCTGGTTTTTCGAGGAGCTGGTTCTCCATCCAGTGTACGAGGAAGTCAGGGAGAACTTGCGACTTGATTGCGTCGCGTTTTTCATATGTGATGTCTCGTGGAGACAATTCGATTCCCCAAAGTGTGACTCGTCCGGTGGCGTCGGGATTGTTGAGGATGTGCCCAAGCGGGGCGTCGTTGACGATCACGCTTGGGTGTTCTTGGAAGTAGTGGCGCAGTCGCCGGGCCGTCATGAAGACGCCATATGCCAGTTTCTGGTAGTGTGGGTACCGTTGTTTAGTTGGCGTGAGTACCTCGCTGAGGTAGTAGACTGGGCGCTGTACCCCGTGGACCTTGTTTTCTTCGGCTCGTTCGACTATGAGCACTGTGTTGACCACCTGGTTGGTGGCGGAGATGTATAGCAACAATGGTTCCCTTTCGTGTGGGGTTACCAGTACTGGCGAGGTGGATAGTAGGCGCTTGAGGTCTTCAAATGCTTCCTGCGCCTCACTGGTCCACTCGAACTTGTCAGCTTTACGGAGGAGTTGGTAGAAGGGCAGTGCCTTTTCACCCATCCGACTGATGAATCGACTGAGAGCCGCGATTCGCCCAGCCAGCTGTTGGACGCCTCTTATGCTTTCGGCTTCTCCATGGCCAGTATGGCTTTTATTTTCTTCGGGTTTGCTTTGATCCCTCTCGCGGGGATAAGGTACCCGAGTAGTTTCCCAGATGGTACGCCGAAGGCGCACTTGTCCGGATTGAGCTTTATCCGGTAGCGATCAAGATTGGCGAAGGTTTCGCGCAAATCGTCGATTAGTGAGGCTTCCTCTTTGGTATTGATTACTATGTCGTCGACATAGACTTGAATGTTGCGACCGAGCTGGTTCTTGAGGCAAGCCTGCATGCATTGCTGGTAGGTGGATCCTGCGTTCTTTAGCCCGAAGAGCATTGTGTTGTAGCAGAACACACCAAAAGGCATTGTAAATGCTGTTTTCTCTTGATCTTCCTCCTTCATTTGAATCTGGTTATAGCCTGAGTAGGCGTCGAGGAAGCAGAGGCGCTCGCATCCCACGGTGGAGTCGATGATCTGGTCGATTCGCGGTAGCGGGAAGTGGTCCTTTGGACAGTGCTTATTCAGAGAGGTGAAGTCCACGCACATCCGCAGGATATCCGTGTCCTTTTTTGGTACTAGCACCGTGTTGGCGAGCCAAGTGCTTTCCTTGATCTCGCGTATGAATTTGGCGTCGAGGAGTCTGTTGATCTCCATTCCGATTGCCTTTGCTCTTGGTTCAGATAATCGCCAAATTGTTTGCTTGACTGGCCTTGCGTCTAGGTTGACGTTGAGTGCGTGCTCGGCGAATTCCCTGGGAACTCCTGGCATGTCCGCTGGACACCAGGCGAATATTTCCCAGTGCTCATGGAGGAATTCGACGAGCGCGAGTTCCTATGCGGGACTCAAGTTGTTGGCGAGGAGGGCCGTCTTGGCGGGATCCGATGGGTGGACCTGGACTTTTTTCGTGTGTACTGATGAGTCGAAGGACAAGTCGGGTGAGCTTGGCCAGCTTAGGGGAGGCAGACTGTTGTCTGTCGATTCCTTCAATCTTGCGAGTTCCTCCTGCATGCCGAAGGACTGGGAGATTCTGTTGAATTCCCTATTGATACATTTCAAATGTATCTATAATTTTTGATGTTCCATGCTTGGTTTTATCTACTTTCTTGTGTTTTGTTCCAACTTTGGAGTACTTTTCATATGATTTCTTGGACTAACCTATTAACAAGATGCCACAGTGCTGATTACTGTTTTTGCTGTTTTTGGTTCCAGGAAAGTTAGAAAATGAATATTCTCAGAATTGGACGGGACAAAAGCCAAAGTTCCTATTTTACCGGAAGATTCACGGAGCCAGAAGGAGAGTCGGAGAGGGGCCACAGGGTGGCCACACCCCCCTTGGCGTGGGCCAGCCCAGGCCGTGCCAGGGCATGGTGTGGGCCCCCTGGATGGCCACCGACCTTGCCTCCTTCACATATAAGAGCCTCCCGATACCAAAACCCTAAATCATTAATCAAAAATCCACGAAAAGTTCCTTGCGCCCCGCCAAGAAGGGAGGAGATTCGGACGGAAATGCTGCCCCCGCGAAGAAGGGAGGAGGGGATGAAGTCTCTGTAGGCACCTGACGGGGAAGTGCCCCCAGAGCCATCTCAATCGATCTCCACCACCATCTCCATCACCATTGCTAATTCCCATGATGATGAGGGAGTAGTTCTCTCTCGAGGCTAAGGGTTCTACCGGTAGCTATGTGTTCATCTCTCTCTCTCTATGCATGATCTTATTGAGATCATGAGCTTGTAATCCATAGATCTACCTTGCTACTCAAGTGCTTTATTAGATCTCTACTCTCCCTATGTGTGTGAAAGTGACAGCGTGCACACCATGGTGGCACTTAGGCTAGAGATTACAAATACTTGTTATGAGTTATATTTGGAGTTGGATATGTTTATGAAATTGTGGTGTTTGTTGGAACCATCTAGTGCTCAAGGTGACAGTGTGGGGTTTTCTAGATGGGAAAGGCTTACTTTGAGGTGTGCTGTTATAGCCCTACCATGGATTAGAGTCTCCAACTGGAGAGTAGTTAAGAGTAGTATCATGAAGATAATATATTTATGAGAGAGTGTTCACTAGTGAAAGTATGATCCCTAGGCCTTGTTTCTAAGCATTGATACACCGTTTGCAATTAGATCGGTTACATGTTTGCTTGCTTCCATCTTTATTTCAGTTTGTCTTTAGTCTCTTCCACGCCATCAAGTTATTTTCTATCACCGTTACCGCTTATACTTATCCATACCACTTGTATTTTACTATCTCTTCGTCGAACTAGTGCACCTATACACCTGACAAGTGTATTGGGTGTGTTGGGGACACAAGGGACTTCTTGTATCTTGATTGCAGGGTTGCTTGAGAGGGAATACCTTTGACCACTTCCTCCCTGAGTTCGATAAACCTTGGGTGATCCACTTAAGGGAAAACTTGCTGCTATTCTACAAACCTCTGCACATGGAGGCCCAACAACTGTCTACAAGAATAGAAGTGCGTAGACATCACCTATCGCAGCTGTCGGGCCTCTCGAAGCTCCCGTTGATTGTGATGACGCCGTTAGGTCCTGGCATTTTCATCTGCAGGTAGGCATAGTGTGGTACCGCCATGAACCTAGCGAACGCGACACGTCCGAGGATGCAATTACTTTGTGAGGGCGGTCGGCGACTTCGTCGATCGCGCTTCGCCAAAAGTTTTTCGGTGTGCCGAAGATGACGTCGAGGTTGATTTTACCAAGGGTATATACGCCCTTGCCTGGGACGATGCCGTGGAATGTTGTGTCTGAGGCCTCTAGGCAGGTCAGAGGGATCCTCATTGCTCGCAAGGTACTCGCGAACATAAGGTCAATGCCGCTTCCGCCGTCCATAAAGACGCGACTCATCTCGAAGCCTCCAATTTGTGCCTCGAGGACGAGGGGACAGTGGCCTAGGCGAGGTACTTGGCATGGGTGGTCATCCTTGTCGAAGGTGATGCAGGACTCGCTTCCGCTGAGGTACTCAGTGGTAGATGGTGGCAAGTTTGTGGCCAAGTTGACTTGGCGAGTGATGGCCTTCTACACCCTATTCGAGGGGCGTCCCTTTTGGATCATCATGGTACCCATGGCCCGTGGGTATGGTTCGCCTCCCTGGTGCTGGTCTAGCGCAACTACATTTGGGGGTAGTCCAGGTGGTGGTGGCGGAGCTCCATGTGCCATGGCGCCTAGGGCGGCTCCGTAGCCCCTTTCGACTCTGCTACGATTCATCCGAGCTAGTCCCTCATGTAGTTTGAGGAACTCGCGGTAGTCCTTGAGGAGGTGGCTAGACTTCTTCTTTCCGTCATGCTTGTCGATGTAGAAGTGCACAGTGCATGGCCCGGAAATCTTGTCTTCAATGGATGTTGCGGGTACCTCATCGCGATTGCGGCGCTGCCATACTTGCGTGGTTTTTTCGGAGTCGTGGTATCCACCGCTACGGTAGCCGCTGTTGCGGTTGTCGTCGCGTCTGTCGGTGTAGCCGGCCGCGACCATGTTGATGTCGTCGCGGTCATCGTAGATGTGCATGCGGCGTTTGCTTTGGCGATCGCGTCTACGCTCGAGTTCTGCTTTGTCGTCGGAGTGAACGCGGTTTTTCACCGAATCTTCTCCATCTGCCCAGCGATTCGTGATTTCCATCAGATGGTCGATGGTTTTGGGCTTCGAGTGGCCCAGCTCCTCCCTGAGCTCTATGCGGCGTATGCCGCCGTTGAATGCGTCAATTGCACGATCCTCCGGGATGTTCTCTGCGGAGTTCTTGATGATGGACCATCTCTGGATGTAGGAGCATAGCGATTCACTTGATCTTTGCTGGAAGCATCTCAGCTCTTCGATTGATGCGGGCCATTTGTATGTGCCCTTGAAGTTGCGCATGAAGCTGTATACCAGCTCTTCCCAACTGCGAACGAATCTGCGTGGGAGGTTGTTGAGCCAGGCGCGGGCGGCGCCTTGCAGCTATAGCTGTAGGCATTGCATGGCCGTGCTTCGACTTCCTCCGTGAAGCCTGACAGAGGAGATGTGGTCCTCCAACCAGATCTTCGGGTCCTGTAGGCCGTCAAACTTCGGGTTCTCCAACGGGAGCTTAAACCCCTTGGGCATTCGCTTTTGCCTGATGGCCCTATTGAAGCATCTAGCACCACAGAGCTCCACATCTTCGTCTTCTGAGTCAGTCGACCGAGCATGTCGCGCCCTTGATTTGTCGATCTTGTGCTACGTGAGGTCATCGGGCGCATCATAGTCATGGTCGTGTCGCCGTGAGCGGCGATGTCGACACAGATCGTGACTGTCGTCGCTGGATGAGGGCGAGGAGTAATTTTTGCCAGAGCCTTGCCTTTCTTCGGTTATGACGCCGGCTCTTTGTCGAGGGCGGCCTCGATTAACTCCAAGCCTGCGATCGTATATTGGCGCATGGCAGCTCGAGGGTCTCCAACCGGCGGCTGGATGTTGAGGAGGTACATGGTGGCCGCCGTTACCGTGGCTTGCGGTGTTTTTGGGAGCATGTTGCCGCGCATATCCACCGTCATAGAGCCGAAGTCGAGGACTTTAGCGGCTTCCACACGTTCTTGTTCGGTGAGGTGGGCGAGTCGAGATCGTCTCTTGTTGGCGATGTACTCGTTGCACCTAGAGGAGGATCCTCCATGGGAGGAGAGCCCAGCTCGTCGGAGGCTTGACTCGTCAGCCGCCTTTTTACGCGCCTCGAGTTGCGCGATTGTTTGTAGTTGGCGCTTGTATTCCTCTTTCAGGAGCCAATGGTAGCCCATCAGCAGCTCTTGCGGGGAGCCAAAGGGTAGAGGATGGCCTCGTAGGGCTTCGCGGCAACGAGCCCACTCGAGATCGTTGAGCCTGATCACGACGCGTTCGCCAGTTTGTTCGTTGATCATGGTGGGGGGTTCGGTTGCCCCTCCCCCCGTTGTTGACGGGAGCGCCGTTAGTAGGGCCGCCATTGGTTGGTCCGCCATTGGTTGGTCTGCCGTTTGGCGGGTCGGCTTCATGGCCACCGTTGCCCATGTTGTCGCGATTGGCGAAGGTGTCGCCTGCGTTGATGACGGCACACATGAAGTGGTTGGGGAAGCTGCTGCTCCCACAACTTTCAGATCCGGAATCGTAGACTCCGTCTTCAGTTGCCAGATCGCCCAGATCAGATTCGCGACTGCTGTCGCGGACTGTATTCTCGACTGTTGTCGAGGTGTGGAGCTCACTGAGGGTGCCAATCGGCGGAGGGAACCATGATGCTGGAGAAATCGATGGTACCGTCGGCTGGTCCGACAGGCGAAGCATGCCCATCTGACCAACTTGGAAGTGGAAGCTCCCGATCGCCAGGCTGATTCCGTCGCCCACAGATTCGTAGGCAGGGTGAGTGGCTGGCGTGTGGACGGTGAATTCGAACGCGCCGAAGAGCTGGCGAATCTCCGCTGTTGCGGAGTTGTAGATCGCGGTTGATGGGGCCGAAGAAGCCGCAACATCAGCACTCCCACTTCCCACAGACGGCGCCAATTGACGAGGGTTTAACTCATCAATGCCCATTGTTATGGACTTGGGTTTTGGAGAAGGAGGGAGCGCTGGAGACATCTATCGGCTAGCAAACAAGCACACAGGGGACTCGAAGATTTACCCAGGTTCAGGCCTCGCAGAGGTCCCTACTCCTGCTTGTCTGCTCGTGGAATTATCAAAGGAACCGAAGGTTACAATGGTTCGCAGATGCAATCTGGCAAGGGTTGTGGAAACTAGGGTTGCGCGTGTCCTCCTCGCCGCCCCCTCCTAGAATTTATATAGATAGGCTGGGTCTCAGGTAGCAGGTCGAGTCGGTTATAGGTTAGGGTTTTCCCCTTTAAACTTTCTATCTTTACTTCTTCTTGTTCTTCAAGCAATCAAGAGTCCGTAGGTTACTCGAGTACTTCACTTGGGCCTTGTCGACACCGTGGGCTTCCATTGTATTCAGTCCGTATATACCAAGCTCGAGTACCT
Source organism: Avena insularis (assembly GCA_023614405.1). NCBI lineage: Eukaryota > Viridiplantae > Streptophyta > Magnoliopsida > Poales > Poaceae > Avena > Avena insularis. Next base: position 355,646,299 of record CM042692.1, on the reverse strand, counting down.
ATAGGGTATACCCATGTCACTACTAAAAGCACCAAACTAGCAATATAAGATGCGGACATCATATGTGTAAAGTGGGATGATATGGTCCATACATTTGATCACCATCATATGCATCGTGGTATGATCTCTATCATTCCTTTGTGTATAAGGCCAAGGTCTGTGGAACTTACATGTTAAGTGTGTTGTAAGGGTATCTACCATATATCAACTTACAACATTACCATATCATGACACTAGCCCAACAACAATCTAAACTAGACGCCTCTAATTTATCCATTGCAAGTTTTACGTGGCTTAGGGCTTTCGGAGATAGAAACGGTCTTACCTACAAACATGGAACCACAACGATGATAACTAAGTTATTAGCAACTCATTGTAAATCATATATTGACTATAGTAGGAGAGACAGACACCTGCCAGCCACTTATGCAAAACTAGTTGCATGCCAGTCGTGGAACCGGTCTCATGTGCGATGACATGTAAAGTTGTTCTAGGCCGCTTCATCCCACTATGCCACCAATATCCAAAATACATGAAAGAAGCAATAACATGATCATCATCACCCACATATAAACATATGTGTACTACCCGTGCAAAGCACCTACGCATAGATCAGGCTCTGATACCACTGTTGGGTTCGCAACATAGAAAACAAAAACTTTCCTATGATGGGAACTATACGCCAAGATCTATCTACTAGATACAAGCAACGGGTGGATATACATCCATGGAGAACTTACCCTCGAAGACAACAAAGCTTTGTTAACGAGTTGGAATTCGTGGATGATGTAGTCGAACGCTTGCCGATCTCAAGATCGTGTGGAAGTGCTAGCACCACAAATCAGCAGCGCATCCCTCCTCGCACACACGTTCAGGCCACCGAAGAACCTCCACCTCCTCGCTCCAGTGAATCAGCGGAAGCAGCAACTCCTTCCATACAAAAAGCCACCGGGAACATGTATCTCGCTAATCCGAGACCATGGGGAATATATCTAGAGGGGGAGAGATCCTTCACGAGGAGGTGTGCTTTGTGAGGAGGAGAGGGGGTCCTTTTATAGGGAGAGGGGGGCAACCCCCTCCCATGGACGGCGCTATGGGGATGTGCCCCCACCTCTTCCCTCATTCATGTGGTGAAGCTCCACTCACATAAATCTAGCATCCACTCAAAATTCCACTCACATGCATTAAATTTCCACCAAATTTAATGAAACTCTCATTTAATAAAACTCTTTTATTTATTTTATTCAGAATTTTGTAAATTACTTTAATTAACAAACATTCACATAAAACCCCTTGCAACATTTCAATATCACATGCATAATTAGTTTCTGCAATTTCACCCGAAACAATTCTGGTTTCCATCAAAATGATTCCAGCGCTTTGCAATTCTTTCGTCTAAAACATATATGCTCCAAATGGTGTTTGGCAACCCTTAAGTATGTCACCCTATGGTTCACGAATAATGCATGCGGTGACCCAGCATACCACTGCATGATGTAGTACACTATAGTCGTTGACATAACACCAATGAAACACCGTTCACTAGTATTACATCCCTCAGAGTGGTACAACAGAAACACAACAGGTCCAAGACATGACTATATTACAACTCGACTCTTTACAAAAGATCCAGAGAACACTCTAGGTTAAAGAGAGAGAAAGAACTTCTTACAGAAAAGAACCAGAACTAATAACTCAGAACTATCTAGTAACTAAGACTAGTATCTAAACTATTTGGCTTGCCATTTCTACTATTGCAATGCTCTACAGAAATAGGTTTTATGGCTAGAGAATCTAATTCTATCTAAACCGACACTTTATCTTCACTTCAGCTGATGTATATGTTGACTTCATTGACTTTATTGAAGAACTTGAGTTGTCGATGATGGTTTCTTAAGCAGAAATTGATGTTGACATCGTCTTCAATGGCTTAGAACCTAGCAAGGGTTAAGAAGGTACAATTGAGTACGAGCGTACTTAGGAAGTTCACTAAAAAGGAGTGTATGATGCACTATCTCTACAGCCACAGACCATAGGTCGTAAGCAATGCAGGTTTTCGTAAACATTTCTTCAAAGGTTGCTTTTATTCTGAAAACTATGGCCGACAGCCTTCACAGGTTGACCAGAACTTCATGGAGTTCCTTTCCAGCCGCGTTTGTAGTTCCTTCCCGGAACAGGGAGTAACATGTCACAATTCTTACACTCTACAGAGGTGCGTCACTTTTCCCACAAGAGACCTTAGCTTTGTTGCACAACCGAGTTGCATTCTCGTCCACACTTCCTTGGTGTGGGGCCCAGTCTAAGATCCAAGCCAATCGCTGCCCTCTCCGCGACCCCATATGTCTGCACGATCCTCTGGGGCTGACTCCACCTCTGTTAAGCCCCCAACTAGGATAGGCTACAACCATGGTGAGTTCCTGAAGACTCTATGAGCTGGTGATGCCCCTGGTAAGCTCCATAAAAGGTCCGACTATGCCTCCGATAGCCACTCATAAATAATCTAGACACCAAAATCCTGGGGCCTAAGGGTGCCCACCCATATGTTGGATCCACACCGGGAATCCCAACGTCACGATAAGGTCATCTTGCCTCCATATGAAAGGAAGAAGATACAGCTGACTTCTCTGTCCCATTCCAAATCTCATGGTTGACGCGTAATATACGACGCTAGAATCACTGGTGACATTGGTTGTTAAGTCCTAGATATTATGTTCCTTTACCACTAGAACTGTATCAGTAGATTATTACCATTTGGTAAATAATCCATAATCATATTATTATGAAAATAGTATTTTTTGTCCTTTTTGAAATGCAGGTGATGACACAGTTGAGTTACAAGCATACAAAGTAATCAAAGGACATGAGCAAGTTGTGAATTTGCCTTTTGTGATTGCAAGATTATGCACTCACGGTCTTCGGAATAATAGAAGATCAAAATTCTATAAACAACATCATTGGTCCGGTAAGGACTAATGTATAAAGAAGCAAGATGCAACGATACATAAGTAATGTAATGCAATTTGATAAATGCGAATTCCCAGAATAGACATATATAATCTAGGGTTTGGAAACTGGAAATGAGTTCTTTAGAATGTGTTGCACTTTTATAACAGATTCACACTTGTGCTTCTTATTAAGGCTTGTGAGAGTGCGTGTGAAACAATAAGTAAATATAACAAGTAATATGCAATAGTAAAGCACTCAAATGATATGGTATCTGAAATAATTCTTAAACAAGATTAAGATTCCATTAGAGCTTTTAAATAGGTGTTCAAGGATTACTTTTAATGTTTCTTAAAAGAATAACCTTTGAGGAAAGATTACTTTTACAAAGTAAAAAGTATTCAAACTTAAAGTTAACACTTTAAGGTTTTCCTATTAGCTAAGATTATTAAAAAGGAAGACATCACTACTTTAAACAACCATAGCATAAATGGATGCATTTACCTTTCTAATTTAAAATCAATGGTTATACTTAATAAGTGAATAATAGGTATTACTTCAATTATTTTGGAGTTTGGTTTAAATCTTTGAGTGGTTTTCTGAAACTGGTGAAGGAATTAGTAAATAAAAGTTTGGTGATGTTACAAGTGCATAGGATTCTGGTGATAAACAATATACCATTTTAGTTGATCTTATACTTGATAAAATATTTTTGGAGAGTAAGACTTACTTAATTTTAAATGGTAGTTTTAGGGAGTACAAGTTGAATGGGTTAAACCTATCTTAACTTCATTTAAACATAGCTTGCATTTATTATTACACTTTTAAACTTTAAACAAATAATGCTAATGGTAATAGTAAGTATTTATATATTTTTAATGAATTAAAATAAAAGAAAAGGGTTTAAATAAGATTTATTAGAACTTTACCTTTTATTTTACTTCAAAAGTATGAGTTGATATTTTTAGTTTGTAGATTTCATTTTTGTGATCATTTTGGTATATTATAAGTATTTTTGTGAATTTTAAATAATAAGATATGATTTTTATAAGTTTATTCACTTTATAAATACCTAATAAATAATAAATATTGGTTAAGTGATACAAAAATAACTTTAAAAAGTTTGTAAATGTAGACTTTGTTTTTATAAGAATTTTGGTATTTTATTTATATTTTTCTTATTTACTAATATTAAAATATGAATTTTTAAAGTTTTATTACTTATAAAATCTTTATTAAATAATAATTATTTACATAATTTACACAATAATATTTGATAATAAGGTTAAATTATAGATTTTTATTTTTCTAAGCATTTTGATATATTATATGCATTTTTCTGAATTATAAAACAAAAGATATAGAATTAACAAGATTTAACTATTTTATTCAATTTCTAGAAATTATATATATATATATATTTTTAACTTATTTGGTTTTATATATTTACTAGATAGATAATACTTTTTATACTAACACTAACCCTAGACACAGTCACATACATGTGGGCATGTGGCCACGTCACCTGCTACGTGGGACAAAAGACTTTTTACACCTAACTTGTTCTACCCCAGAGCCACTGACTAGTGGGGCTATTGCCATGTCGGTGCCACGCGGGCGGAGACTGGTCAAACTAGCAGAGGTGGCCGAGGATGACGTGGGCATGGCGTCACTATGATGCAAGCATGGCCACCACCGCTGGTTTGTGGTTGCCGGCGGCGATCCTGAGTGCGCGCGGACCAGTGATGGCCCAAAATATATCGAGCTCGTTGGGGAACCCCAAGAGGAAGGTATGATGAGCACAATAGCAAGTTTTCCCTCAGTACGAAACCAAGGTTATCAATCCAGTAGGAGCAAGGAAACACCCCAAAGGTGTAGCTAGCTGAACGATGGCGAGCACTCTACCGGTGCAATGACAACGTGGAGACCTGCACAACACAACCACAAAACTCTATCCCCAACTTGCGATGAGGTTATCAATCTCACCGGTTTTGCTGAAAACAAAGGATTAAACGTATCGAATGGGAGGAAGTAATAGTTTGCAGAAAGTAAACACAAAGCAGTAAACAGTTTATAGATTGTATGTAAAAGAAAAGGACCAGGATCCATAGTTCACTAGAGGTGGCTCTCCTTAAGATAGATAACATGCTGGGTGAACAAATTACAGTGGGGCAATTGACAAACATCGAGAAAGCAATACATGCATATACTAATCATCTTTACTCCAGGGGGTGGTCTGGCCGACCCCAGCACCCCCTCGACCTCTCCTTGCGCCTATATATTGCCCTCGGGGTGAAAACCCTAAGTACCCGATCAAAAATCCACAAAAGAGTCTATAGTCGCTGTCAGCTCCATATCTAGACTGGGAGGGATCTGAAGCTCTTCCCAGCACCCTGCCGGAGAGGGGAATTCACCCTGGAGGCCTTCTTCATCACCATGCAAGCCTCCGGTGTGATGCGTGAGTAGTTCATCCTTGGACTACGGATCCATGTAGTAGCTAGATGGCTGGTTCTCCTCCTTTGTGCTTTCATGTCTAGATGTTGTGAGCTCCGTTCATGATCAAGATCATCTATTTGTAATTTTGCATATTGTGTTTGCGGGGATCCGATGGATATTGAGATGCTATTTCAGATTGATTATTGATTCTATCATGTCTTTGTTATTTGTGATCTTGCATGCTTTCTGTTGTTAGTAGCTATCTTGACCAAGTAGATGCTAGCAACTCTAAGAGTTAGTATTTATGCTCGATAGTGGGTTCATGCCTCTGGTAATCTGGGGAAGTGACAGAAATCTCTAAGGTACTAGATGTGTTGTTGCTACTAGGGAGAAAACAACAATCCTTTGTTCATAGAGCAATCATATTGTTTACTTTACATGCAGTTCGTAAAGCAATAATCTGTTGCTTGCAACTTAATACTGGAGGGGGTTCGGATGATAACCTGAAGGTGGATTATTAGTCATAGATGCAGTTGGATGGCGGTCTATGTATATTGTTGTAATGCCCAATCAAGTCTCAAAGGATTCAAGATGATTAGTATATGCATGTATTGCTTTCTCGATGTTTGTCAATTGCCCCGCTGTAATTTGTTCACCCAGCATGTTATCTATCTAAGGAGAGCCACCTCTAGTGAACTATGGATCCCGGTCCTTGTCTTTTACATTCAATCTACAATCTTTTACTGCTTTGTGTTTACTTTCTGCAAACTATTACTTATTTCCATTCGATACGTTTAATCCTTTGCTTTCAGCAAAACACGGTGAGATTGACAACCTCATCGCAAGTTGGGGACAGAGTTCTGTGGTTGTGTTGTGCAGGTCTCCACATTTTCCAAATCCAATTCTACTTGATTTGTAGAGTTTAGAATTACCACAAAACACTTTCCTAATCTAACCTTGATGGTTCTATGAGATTAGGTTCTTATTAGGGTCTAAGACAATCAGATGGACAAGGCTTACTAGGACTTGCCTAACTTGGTATATTCGTAACTCTTCTTCGATACCTAATCATCTATTCTCAGGTGACTTGAGAATAATAACCACCATCCTTTGATCATACAAAGCTTAGGCTTCTAATTGTTTGATCAAGATCTATACTCAACTAAGTAGTAAACTTGTATTAGTCTCTCTATAGACTTATCTTGTTAAGCAAGCTTATTCTAAGTCTATATCCACTTGTCCTAACAAGATTGTTATCTAATGTACTAATACTACTAGCTTTCTCATAGTTCCTCAATTACTAGCTCAACCCTTGAGTTTAGGTACTGCTTCTAGTTAACTCATGGGTGAGTTAACTCCTCCAACATCAAATGGTTTGATCTCCACTAAGGATCACATTCGATTGATGATGGTACACTCAACCATATCTAGTTCTTCATTCAGATTAATTTACTTAAGGTATTTGAAAGGTCAACACAATAGGTCAAAGGCTATTAGTCAATAAGTTCTAGGTCAAGAATTGATCACCCAATATTGATGATCAATTGATACTAGGACTTGGTCAAATAGGATTGTCATCTATTAACATGACACTAAGGGTATGTGATAGATAATACATTGGTATCATCTTTAGAACAATAAGTATTCATCCTTGAGTTCTGGTATGGAATACCATGTGATGATCTCTAGAAGATCAAGCACTCCTTATTAAGTAGTGTGTTGTGACTTAGTTTTGTTACAGTTGATCTACCCTTAGATCAAATTACATTACCCAAAGATAAGGTTTGAGCAAAGGTCATATTGAAACTTATCGCAGTCAACTTGATGATCTACTTCAGTTCCACCAAGTTAAGACAAGCTTCAATCACTTTGACAAGTTTTATTTAAAATGCGAAAATTATTCGAATTTTCTATGCATGAATGCAATGCACACACCTATGTTCAGCTTATTTCTAAGCTCTAATGCTGGGGTGTTACAATGCAGACATGATTGAGACTCCTCTCAGATCAATAATCAGAAGCAGGACCTGGAGATCCATTATGACTCCTACACATTCAAGGATGACTTCTGTGATCGTGAGAACCTTTAACGCTAGTAACTTAATCCCTTTGTCTCATGATATATTACATGTCCGAGATTTGATCGTCAGTATCCAAATACCTAGTTTGATCTCGTTACCGACATGCACACTTTTCTCGTTCCCGTGATATAACATTCTAGTGATCATATCACTTGCTTGCAAGCTATTCTCAATGTGATATCACCGAGAGGGCCCAGAGTATATCTATCCATCATCGTGATGGACAAATCCCACTCTTGATCCATGAGCCTCTACATAACACCTTCGTAGCACTGAACCCATCTTTATAGTCACCCTTTTACGGTGTGATGTTTGATGTTATCAAGATACTCCTCTGGTGTTAGTGATTAACATGATCTCATGGTCTAAGGACTAGGATTACTTCGTATGATGTTATAGCAATATAAACTCAGTGGCATTGATCGTAATGCTATACTTTAGATGAATGTTCATTACATTATTTCCCCAATGTTGTGACCTCGTTACTAACAACATCCAATGTCCATGATCAGGAAAATTTGATCATCTTGTTAATCAATGAGCTAGTTTAAAGAGAGGCATTATGTGAAGCATAGATACGAACAACTCAACTTTGATCATTCATTCATTCCAAGCATAGATACAAACACACACCACAACAAGGAAACTGATGGTTTTAAGAACCATTCTGTGAAGCTACGATATAGTGGGACCGGGTACAACTCACACCTACGATAGTGCTCAGGTGTGACTAATCATCATTAATGAAGTCATCATCATCCTCATCAGTGTTGTCCTCCATGGCTTCGTCCTCTAGGTAGTCATTGTCAACACCGAGGTAAGAGTGAATATACCCACGGATATCTTCACCCTCCTCCTCCTGCTGTTCCTCCAGCTGGATATCCTGGTCGTGGATTGCCTCCTCCAAGGTGGCTATCTTCTGACAAAGACGAGCGATGATGCGATCCTTTTTGTTGCGCTGGCTACAAAGTGACTTGCGTTCCTTGGCGAGGATGGCGATGGTTTCCTTCCTTTCAACAGCTTTAGCATTGCTCTGGTTGGTGTGATCACGGGCATTGTCCAACTCCTTATGTGTCTCATGTAGCATGAAGTCCATGTGGTCCACATGGTGCCTCAACTCCGGATGGGCTAGCATGGATAGAGGATGTCCCATCGAGACACGTCTTGCATAGTGAGAAAAACGGGTTCTGATGATCTGGTTGATGTTTTGAGCACACAAGCGAGCGAGAGCTTCTTACATAGCCCAGGCTAATCCGTCTAGCCAGTAGTTCTACCGAACGCTGAACTGAATCTTTTCAACCACTGTAGCTCCCCTCTAGCGTGGTCCTTGAGTTGTGCGGGCGTCCAAGATACTCTGAGAGCGAATCTAGACCCCTCTCAAAGATAAGCTGTCCTCTGTTGCCCAACTGGTAAAACTTGGTGTATTTGACCTCCATCTATAAGCAATTAAGATGAGTAAGTTAGTGAGGTGAGTAAGTGTGTCAAGTTTTATGTAGAATTGTAAGAGTCTTGAGGAACAAGTGATCTCTTTTTGAAAGAATATCAAGGATAAGAATGAGAATAGGTTTTTGTAAATACTCACTTTCTTTGTTTTGAAGCTAGGTTTTTTCTAGGCGTCCATTCTAACTAGGGTCTCCTATGGTTAGGATAGCTCTGATACCAACTTGTCAACACCCAGATTTTTAAGTCCAGATGCCTATTATGACGTACATTGCAATCCCAGGATTACCATTTTTGCGAGACATAACAGAAGTGGTACCACAGTACATCATCCATTACAAACCGTAATAAAGGTCTTACAAATAAAGGATCTCATGATCCAGTCTTAATACAATCAAAGCAGCAGAAAGTAAACATAGTAGGCTCCATCTTCAGGGTCACAGGTAATGCTGACGATGGGAGATGATCCTAGTTGTCATAGAACTCCTGCTATCCATCTTCCGGGTAATCCTCCTCATAGTTTGGCCATGGGAATAGCCAGGGACAAAGACATGAGTACTCTTTAAGTACTCGCAAACTATCACTAGTATAAGTAAAAGTAAAGCTAGTAGGAATCATAAGCTCTAGGTGTGTTTGCAAAAAGCCAAGTTTATTTCACAAAGCTTCAAGAGTAAAGACCTAATTTAGGTCTCTACATCACTTAAGTGGGAACTTAGATCTCATGTCCACAACCCTGTTGTGATCAAGTCAAGGTCATCTTCCAAGTCATAAATCATTTTGAAAACATCTGACAACGGAATAGTATGGCCACTCCAACTGTCCATAACCACGAACGCGGCTATTCGAATAGTTTGACACTCTGCAGAGGTGGTACACTTTCACCACAAAATTCGATACATCCGTCATGGATAAACCTAAATCATCATACTTAGTATGCGGATAATCAATCTTAACCTTTCAATTACACACCCTAGTATAGGAACCTCCCCTATGAGTTTGGCCTCCCAGCCATGGCCATCTGCCATCCTAGGCACTGCATAGGTGGACATTCATCACGAGGTATCCTCAGCTCAACCTCTTCCGCAAGGGAACCAATACTAAGACATATAAACTTCTAGTCAAGCCCTACCCAACTCAGGTATTGTGGTTGTATGGTAAAATTGGAATAGTATCGCATCCGAACCCAACCATCAGTTTTTATTAAAGTCAAGGCTCATGCCTTATCAGTTTCATCATCAAACCATTGTGTTTCACAACACATGTCAAAACATTTCAATAAAATGAATCCTCATTCCAAGGTTTTCATAATCATTTTTACCAAGTATTCTCATCTAAAGTGATCCAGTTTTATGCTTAGCACTAGCCACTAGTATTGAGCTTATCACTATTGGGGGTGCTAATAAAGTATAAGTACCCAAGACGAATCCTATGATCTTGATAGGATCCAATTTAGTTTCCACTAATCACAATTCATTAACTAGGTAAGAACCATAGTACAGGGGAAAGTAAAGCTTGGAGTAAAACTGGGAATTGGTAAAGTTGTGTAACCAAGCATGCCTAGTGCATCTAGTATAAGGGGTTTGCACAAGTAGCATGCATAGTTCTAGCTTGCACTGATATCTTGCATATCTTAGCTTGCTTAGTGATGGCTTGCCTTGAGCAGTGCAGTTGTTGTTGTCGTTGAAGTTCTCCTCCTCCTCCTCGAAGTACTCCTCCTTGTTGTAGCTCAAGTCGGTACTAGCGTCCACAAATACATTCAATGTACACAATCACCAAACAACACTTCACTACTTCTATTTAGCACACAAAGGCTCATACTAGATGATCTAGTATTATCTCAATCATCATGTGGGAATTTACTATTTTCTTATTCTTCTTATTTTAGAAAAGTAATTTCTACTCATTTTAAGTCCTTAAGATTTAATATTCTCCAATTAAAATAGTGGATCATGTTGACACATGTCATCACCATCTATTCCAATACTTGGGAATGTGATTTAAAATGGTGATCATATATTACCAGATTTAATATTACTATTTAATAATATTCAAGTGACTAGAAATGCCTATATAGCACTCTTTTAATACTAAGCCGTGTTTTGTAAAACCAAATCTTTTTACATATTCATGTATAGCATGGTAAATGTGATTTTTGAGAGGTGAATCATCTCAAAAACATTTATAGTTTATTTTAGAAAAATGTTTGAAGTGTCAAAAGTCTCTGTCTTGTTATTTTTGGTATAGGTGATCTATAATTCTAAATGTTTTGAATCCAATGGGAGTGATTAGATAATTTCAATACCTTTCCAACAAAATTGGAATCATGTATTTTGGATTTGTACATCTCTCTGAATTAAATTTTGAATCTATTGATAGAATATGGTTTTAACTAAAATGGAAAAATCCTATTTGAATAACTAGGCTCTTGTGAAGCTTGACATGGGCGGCGAGCTGCATAGCAGGCGCGTGAGCTCTTGTGAACAGTACCACGCATCAGTGACTCATCTAAACCAAAACAATATCTTTCAATCTCAGCCCTACGATTAGACTAGGATCTACGGCTGTGGTTCGTCGTCTCCGTCGAACTTCTCCGTGAATCTGAACCCTAACAGCGGTGGGGTCATTTGAGGACTTACCGAGGCTCCAGCTAGGGTCGGTGATGGGGGCGAATGGGGTTGTCAGCGACGGCGGTTCGATTGGCGGTCACGACAGCTCCTGGGGTGGCTACAATCAACGGCTTCCTTCCTCCACTGCTGGGGCGGACTCCTGGGTTAGTAGGGAGTGGAATGGTGTGGAGAAAGAGGTCTGGGGTGGCCTCTATTTATACCCCAAGGCTGGAGGTAGGGCGGCATGGTCTGGCTTCTCCGGTGACGCTGCTATAGGTCTTGTTGAGCATGGCGGAGGGCATGGGTTGGTGCGGCAGACTATGGCGTCACATGATACGATTAGCCTGAGGTCTTGTGATGGTGAACGGTCATGTTTAGGAGGTCACTGGTGTCACGGCGACAGCGGGTACGAGCGGAGAGAGCGAGGCTCGACGTGTGCGTGCGAGGCAGCTGCGGCGCTCCGTCGTGCTCTCGGTATGGCAGAGGCTTAAATGGGCGTGTGATTGCCAGCGCTCCACTTCTCGCCTTGGGTGAAGGGGTGTAAAGGGGGTGGCGGTGAGGTCATGGCTAGCTCCTAGGCATCGTGGGTGAGGGCGGTGCGCCGTGAAGTGAGTGGTTCGTGCTCGACCGGCATGGCTGGCTCGGTACAAGCATGGCACTGGTCAAAGTGGCTAGTGATGCTTCTCCTTTGCACGGCCAAGTACCAGGCATGATCATGGACAATTGAATGGGTTGATTGCAGTACAAGGGATGAGCAATTGATAGCTCAAAACAGTGTATAGTTGTTGAGGTTTTACTGTGCCTACCAGGTGCTCGATCAAATGGCCGCATGAAAATTACTTTCAAAAATTTGAATGATTTTTGGTGAGTGATCTTGTTGCTTTCTTAGTAGTCTATGGTTGCTGGGAATGGTCAAGGGAAATTGGTTTGAATGGTTTTTGAAAAGTGATGATCTAGGCATATAAACTTGATTCAATTTTGTAATGCCTCTTAAATAGATTTGAAAATAGTTTCTGTCACTTTGTAAAGTTTACTTGGATTCACTTGGATTTGGTCTAGCAAGGGGTGAAAAGAATTGGAATTGTTTCTGTTGGAATTCTTTTACTAGGAACACTCAAAGTGGTCTAGTGAATAAATTTGGCCAAACTGACCATTTGATCATATGATCTATATTTGATTTTTTTTTATTTGATTATGTGTATTTGTAAGTGATCTAGATGATGTAGTATTCATATTTAAACTAATCCTTATCATTAGTAACAATCAATCATGGCAATTTCAAGCATTCATACACTAATGCAAATCACACATGCACTCATACTAAGTTTAATAATAAAAGTTTTTGTTAACCCTAAACTTGGATGATTAGATCTTGATAAGCTTGATTAATATTTTTGGGATGTTACAAACCTTCCCTCCTTAAACAAAATCTCGTCCCGAGATTCAAGAAAAACTAGGAACTAAAGAGATTTGGAAACTCAGTCCTAATATAATCTTCTCGTTCCCAAGTGGCTTCTTCTTCGGTATGGTTACTCCATTGGATCTTGAGAAACTTGATACTTCTGGTCCGGGTGGTTCTAAATGCTTCTTCCAATATACGGATGGGCACTTCACGATAAGTTAGATCCTTTTCGATATCTATGGCTCTGTGTTCAATGTTCTTGAAAACTTCGGTCTTCTCCGGAACTTCTAGGCATTTGCGAAGTAGCGAGATATGGAACACATTATGCACGGCTGACATCTCCTCAGGCAGTTCCAGTTGATAGGATACTTCTCCTCGGCGATTCAAAATCTTGAAGGGTCCAATATATCTGGGAGCTATCTTTCCTTTTAGACCAAAACATTGCATTCCCTTCAAGGGTGATACTTTGAGATACACAAAATCCCCGACATTGAAGGTCAGGTCTCAACGTATTTTATCTGCATAACTCTTCTATCTGGATTGAGCGGTCTTGAGGTGCTCACGGACTTTGTGAACCTTCTCTTCAGCTTCTCGTAGAATGTCGGGTCCGAAGATCTGACTCTCTCCTACTTGCGACCAATTCAACAGGGTACGACACTTTCTTCCATACAGAAATCCAAATGGGGCCATTTACAAACTGGCTTGATAACTATTGTTGTAAGAGAATTCTGTGAAAGGCAGACAATCTTCCCATTTAGATCCATATTCTAACACACAGGCTCTCAACATATCTTCTAAGATCTAGTTGACTCTTTCAGTTTGTCCGTCGGTTTGCGGGTGATAAGCTGTGCTGAAATTCAGTTTGGTTCCTAATCCTTCTTGGACTTTCTGCCAAAATCTTGAGGTAAATTGGATTCCTCGATCTGACACTATGGTCTTGAGGGTTCCATGCAGGCTGACTATCCTAGCGATATATAACTCCGCTAGCTTAGAACTTTGGTAGGTTGTCTTGACGGGTATGAAATGGGATACCTTGGATAGTCTATCCACTATGACCCAAATAGAGTCATTTCCCCTACTAGATGTAGGCAAACCTATGATAAAATCCATTCTGACTGAATCCCACTTCCATTCTGGGATCTACAATGGTTGCAAAAGTCCTGCGGGTCTCTGATGTTCTGCTTTGACTCTCTGACATATATCACACTTGGCTATGTAGCTTCCGACTTCTATCTTCATTTTGTGCCACCAAAATTGCTCCTTCAAATCCTGATACATCTTCGTTCCTCCCGGGTGGATAGAGTAAAGAGTATCATGAGCTTCCTTCATAATGACTTGTTTCAACTCCGAATCTACTAGAACACAGATACGTCCTTTGTACCACACAACTTCTTCATCTTCGGTGAATCCGGGCACCTTCCCTGTTTTGATATGACGTTTGATTCCATCGATACTTGCGTTTCCTTTCTGGGCCTCTTTTATCTGACTAATCAAAGTAGGCTGGAGTTCTATGCTAGCTAAGAATCCTTCGCTAACTAGCTCCACTCTGAAATTCTCCATCTCCTCATGCATACTTGGCTGGGCTTCCTTTATCATGGTGTTTAATCTACGGCAATATGCTAAGAGCATCCGCTACCACATCGGCTTTGCCGGGGTGATAGTGAATGTCAAGGTCATAATCTTTGATTAACTGTATCCATCTCCTTTGCCCCTGATGACCCACAAGTATAGGGGGTGTATCACAGTATTTTCGAGGGAAGTGAAACCCAATTTATTGATTCAACACAAGGGGAGCCAAAGAATATTTATAAGCCTTAACAACTGAGTTGTCAATTCAGTTGCACCTGGAAACAATCTTGCTCACAACAGTTTATTAGTAGCAATAGTTTTGTAGTAGGAATAGTAAAGTAACAGCAGTAGTAAAGTAAAGACAGCAGTAACAATAGCAGTAAACAGTAGGATTCAAGTGCGGTAGGCATATGGATGGATGGACAGGCGTTGCCTGGACAAGACAATTCACATAGCAATCAGAACATAGGGCAATTGCAGATAAATAAGATAAAGCATCCAAGTACTAGATAATCCTAGGCATGTGTTCCATATATAGTCATACGTGCTCGCAATGAGAACTTGCACAACATCTTTTGTCCTGCTAGCCCGTTTGCAGCGGGGCCTCAAGGGAACTACTGGCAATTAAGGTGCCCCTTTTAATAGAGCACCAGAGCAAAGCATTAACACTCTGTGAACACATGTGATCCTCACATCAAAGCCATTCCCTCCGGTTATCCTGATTTCTATCACTTCGGGGCCATTGGTTCCGGACAACAACGTGTGTATACAACTTGTAGATAAGACCATAAACAATACTATCATAATGAATCAATAACATGTTCAGATCTGAAATCATGGCACTCGGGCCCTAGTGACAAGCATTAAGCATAACAAGTCGCAACAAAGTCATAAAGCACTAATAAAAGATACTAGGCACCATGCCCTAACAATCTGATGCCATTACATGAACGATCTCATCCAATCCCTACCATCCCCATAGCCTACAGCGGGGGATTACCCACTCATAGATGGGGGAAACATGGATGGTCGATAGAGAAGCGATGGTGATGATGATGGCGATGATCTCCTCCAATTCCTCGTCCCGGCAGGGTGCCAGAATGGAGTTTCTGGTGCTGTTTCGTGGAATCTGGTGGTGGCGGCACAACGGAACTCCTTCTAGAAAAACGTCGAACCCCCCCGAGTTTTTAGGTTAGAAGGCAACTTATAGGCGAAGAGGGAGACCGAGGGGGAGTCTAGGGCGGCCAGACCATCCCCTGGCGCGGCCTAGGCTTGCCCGCGCGGCCAGGTGGTGTGGCCTGGGCCCTGCCCCTCTTTGTCTCGTATTCTGGCTCCGGGAGTCTTCTAGTGAAATAGGATTTTTGGCATATTTTCCGGGATTTTTCCTGATAGTTGATTTTCTGCACAAAAAGTAGACACCAAGGCAATTCTGCTGAAAACAGCGTCAGTCCGCGTTAGTTGCATCCAAATCACACAAGTTTAGAGGAGAAACAATAGCAGAAGTGTTCGGGAAAGTAGATAAGTTTTGGATGTATCAACTCCCCCAAGCTTAGCTTATTGCTTGTCCTCAAGCAATTCAGTTAAAACTGAGTGCGATAAAAGAACTTTCACGAACACAATTGCTTCATATGATGTATATATTCTCAGCATGTGATCAACTACTTAGACAATTCATAATAAGGAGCATGCAACTAAGTTTACTTAATAGGCATTGCAATCTATGAAGAGATTCCAACTCAAAAATAATAAGTAACATGAAGCATAAACATAAGCAACATTACAATGCTCATAACGAGGTATGATAGAGTGGTATCTCGCTTGCCTTTGATTATGAATGCCAAGGCACCTCTGAAGTTCAAGTGAAGACTACAAGTAAAGATGTCAAAGATACAAGCATCAAAGTCATAACACAAATAACCAAGTAATGAGAAAAGCACAAAGAATGACAACTATGCTCTCAAGAGGGTGCTCAAAGAATATGTGGAGACTCAACAAGTAAAAGAAAAGATTTTGAATAATTTGAAAGACTTCCAAATGCTGAAAGTATGGTACTCATTAGCTTTGAGCTCTCATTGCCCCTATCATAAGCATCTTTAATGTGGTTAAGGTGAAAGTGAGGTCCAATCTGAGTTATATGCTTTACAGACTATAAACTGAAAATCCCATGTCCCTTGAGTACGAGGGCCACTCCTCATGCTACTCAACTTTAGTTACCGGTAAGTTCTTGTCATCGTAAATATGTGCGTATCATAGAGAACCACCAACGGGGTACCCCTTGCCCGATGATATGGAAGA
This sequence comes from Avena insularis, assembly GCA_023614405.1. Classification (NCBI taxonomy): domain Eukaryota; kingdom Viridiplantae; phylum Streptophyta; class Magnoliopsida; order Poales; family Poaceae; genus Avena; species Avena insularis. The sequence goes on along the minus strand of CM042692.1, from coordinate 355,629,527 downwards.
ATCCCCATATCAAAATGACAAGGCAAATAGACAATGAGTATCTCAGCAATCTTCTTATTTACCATGGGAAAATGGTGCTTTTTTCTCTCTTTCCTCTTTTCATAAATCTCTTTTTTTTGTTTTTCTCAATAGCTATCTCTCTTTTTTTAGATATCATTATGGTTACGCTGCAGGTTTCCACCATGACGGCATGGATTAGACCGGCGGCCCAGGCATTTCTCTAACACACATACATAACTCCATGGACTTACAAGCTCCCCTTTTATTTCACACCGACGACATCCGCAAACAAAAGAGCATGGTATCAACTGGGTATATATTTACAAGTGTTGAAAGCGTTCCCCGTGATAGCACGGTTCTGCTAATCCTCCGCCTATAATTTGCAAGCATATAACTTCCATGGACAGTCACAATGGTTTAGGTTTATTAAGTGCAGAAAATAAAGTGTGCCATCAAGTTCGTGAGAGCTTTACTAACTAACTTTCTCATAACAAGCAAACATTTTATTCGGAAGAAAACAAGGCATATTGAATATGCACGGAAATAGCAAATGATGCTAATAGGTAGGTATGGTGGACACTTTGGCAATGTTTGGTTTTAGGGAGTTGGAAACATGAGTAGAATACTCGGTGAAAGTGAAGGCTAGCAATAGGAAGGGAGCGAAAAATGAGAGAGCAATAGCTGTCATAATCATGCTTGCAACAAAACAGGACTAATCATGGCATGAAAGTGATTCAAGATCCTCAAGGCAAAATAATTCATCGAGGCTTAACTGATTATTACAGTCATGTGCATGCGTGAGCATGTGCCAAGTCATTTCAAATGAAACATTTAGAGGAGGATACCACGGTGTCATACCAAGTTATGAATAGAGTAATGCAAGCAAACATTCATAAAACATGCTACAAACTATTAGCAAGATGGAACTAATCATACGAAAGCAAGAACTACTAAGCATACAAAGATAACATACACCCTACATGAATAGGCTAAGCATGCCCGCAATGATGAGTATATGTACAAAAATGAAAACAAATAGAGTTTGTTACCAGCCTCACACCTCAAGTTGTCATTAATCCTCATTGTTGCTCTTCACTTGTGTGGCTTGAATAATAATATGAAACCAATATCCACTAAGGACCGCTGAACCCTGTAGCAAACTCACAAAACCAAAGAAGAACGACAAATATTTTTGTTGTTTTCGATTTTTTAAAGCAAGAACCAAAAAGGAAAAGCAAGCAAAGCAAAATATTTTTGGGGTTTTTCGAATAGTTTAAACAAAGCAAAAAGGGAAAACAAACCAAAGCAAAAAGAAAAAGAAGCAAACCAAAGAGAAACAACAGAAATATTTTTGGTCTTTTTGTGTTTTAGAAAGCAAAAGCAAAGAAAGAACGAAAGCTAAAAAGAGAACGAAACATGAATATACAAAGTACCGACACAACATGATAATGAGATGAGTGCGATGCCGGCGTACCTCCCCCCAAGCTTAGGCATTTGGCCTAAGTGGGCGTCAATCCCAAGCTGGCCAGGATGAAGTATCACTGTGGCACGACAAGGAGGTACCCTCGTCCTGGTGCGAGCTCGAGTACGTCCCGCCGTAGTACGCGGAGTAATCGTAAGAGGGTACATCCTCCTGATGCTTCTCGTGGAAACCCAGCAAGTGGAGCTGCTCGTCCACCTCCTCCTTGGAGTGCAACCACGGTCTCTTGTGAACACTAAACAAACAAGGCTGTGGCAAAGGGATCTCCCTCTCATCCCCGTCAGTAAACATCATCCTATATACTAGACTGTCCAAATCAGAATCAGTAGTGACAAAGTGATGAGTTTTCATAGCAACAAGGTCAAGCCTTTGTGGTGCCAATACAGTATCATTGGGGTCCACTGAAAGTCCTAATGCATTGACCATACACGAGGCAATGATGCCCCCATAGATAGGCCCCATAGCAGCTAGGTGGCAAGCAATAAGCGAGCCAAGGTTGTACCGAGTATCATTGTTAAGCGCAGCAGCAAGGAAAGCTAAATGATAGTTAGAGATATTACTTGTGTTCTCCCTACCAAGTACGCTAGTAGAAAGATAATATGCAAAGTATCTAAGAGCAGGGAGTTGGATATTTCTTATCTTTCTGCGTTGCGCCACGCGGTCATCATCATTGGTAACCCCTCGGTAAAGCTCCAGCAAATCAGCGGGTCGCCCTTGAATTTTCTTCATGGTCCCTGTCATGCTTACACCTACAATACTGCAAAATATTTCCAATGGCATGGTAAAGGGTAGATTATAAATTTTGAAAGAGACAGTTGACTGATAGGGCATGTTAGTAAACGCGAAGCTCTCAACAAAGGTTTTGGTGAGCATAGCGTATTGCTCACTCTCATCTTGCATATATGAGGTCAAACCAACCCTCTCAATTAGTAGCAAGAAATCATCAAGAATCCCAGCAGCTTGTAAGAAAGTAAAACAAGGAAAAGTAGATGGGTGAGCATCCCCATCATCCCTTTCATTACCAATACGATTTGCAATGAGATCTTCGTTGTATGATGACCTAAACTGAGAGGCTGATCTTGAGGGCCTTGACCTCCTAGGTGCATCCCTCTCAAATATCTCTCCAAAGGTATGGTTGTTCATGCTTGATATTCTGAAATTTAAACACCTATTAAACAAGTGATTGCAAAGTGAATATAATGAAGGATTCTACTCATAGGGACTTGTAAGAGGCCTAAACATGCATCAAAACTATATCTCTAAGCATCAAACAAGCTTACAAGCTCTCATAACCTGTCACCTATAGCAGCAAAATACTCAAGATATAATCTACTAAACACAAATCTACTTAGACAAGGGGAGGAGTCACATACCAGAGAACAAGTGCTCCAAATTTCAGCAACAAAGATGGGCTGAGAAAGGAGATCGAAAAAATTGAGAGCAAGCACATCAAGAACGTGATTTTGAACAATGAACTGGAGCTTACTTGGGAGAGAGAAGAAAGTGGCAGGTGAGAGAGTTAGTGGAGGGCCAGGGGTGGCCCACACCATGGCATGGCGCCACCTAGGGCAGGCCGCGCCACCAGGTGGTGAGCCTGCCTGGTGGGTCCCCCTGGCACCTCCCAGGCACTCCTCTGCCCCTTTTTTCACGTAAAAATTTAATATGAATTTTCTGGAATTTTTCGAGACACTTTATTTTTGGGCATTTTTCAGGTATAGAAGAATGATTTTCTGACAGAAAAAGATTTTTTTGGAAATGATGCAATGACAAAACAAGGCTAGAACTACAGGAGTTCTAAGACACTCTAACATGCAAGCAACTAACAACAACAAAAAACTAAACGAAAGCAAAAACTAAAATGGATAGAATAGAAGTAAGTGGAGATAATCATAGTGAAAACATTGTTTTGTTCAACGAAATCCTTTTGTTAACAAGGTTGATCAAGTCTTGTTACCAAAACAATTTCATATGAGACAAAACTTTGTATTCCACTAATGATTATGTTACCTCAACCTTGATAGCAATGGTCCCAATCATAATAGTTTCAAATTTTTCTCTTGGTATGGGACAATATATTTCTCCAACTTGAATGCCTTCAACATGTTCAATTGAATTCAAACCATAAGTCCTTTCAATCTTTTTGGGGAAATAGACAGTATGTTCCTTGTCATTAACATTAAAGGTCACCTTTCTTGATTACAATTAATAATAGCTCCTGCAGTATTAAGAAAAGGTCTCCAAAGAATAATAGACATATTATCATCTTCAGGCATTTCAAGCACAACAAAATCAGTTAATATCAAGCAATTATGAGCCACTTGAACAGGTACATCCTCACATATACCAATAGGAATAGTGGTAGATTTATCAGCCATTTGCAAAGATATATTAGTTGGTATTAGTTTTTCTAGTTGAAGCCTCTTATAGAGAGAGAAAGGCATAACACTAACTCCAGCTCCCAAATCAGAGAAAGCAGTTCTAACATAACTATTCTTAATAGAGAAAGGGATAGTTGGAATCCCTGGGTCTCCAAGTTTCTTTGGAACCTTACCATTAAAGGAATAATTAGAAAGTAAAGTAGAAATTTCTTCATTAGGGATCTTCCTTTTATTCGAGACAATATCCTTCATATACTTTGAGTAAGGAGGCAATTTAATAGCATTAGTCAAAGGAATTTGCAAGAGTAAAGGTTTCATCCACTCACAAAACTTATTATAGTGTTCATCTTCCTTTGACTTGTGTTTCTTATCAGGGAAAGGCATAGGTTTTTGGACCCAAGGTTCTCTTTCACTACCATGTTTCTTAGCAATAAAATCTTCTTTGGTGTATTTAGTATTCTTAGTGTGGTTTTCAGGTTCTTCTTCAACTTTTTCTTCATTTTCTTCATTACCACTTTCAGTTTCAGCATCAGAAATAGATATACTATTAGGATCTATAGCAGGTTCGGAGGGTTCTACAACAGTTTTATCTATAGCAGGTACGAGTAAAGCCACTATTTTCAGCTTGTTGGGAATCCTACTCAGTTATTTTGGGATGCCCCTCAGGATATAGAGGATCCTGGGTAGCAGCACCACTTCTAGTTCTAATTTCATAAGCATGTTTTTCTTTAGCAGCATTAACTAGCAAGTCTTTTTGCACTTTAACGAGTTGATCTATTTGAGTTTGAACCATTTGAAAGTGTTTAACAATCATTTTAACATCAATAGAGGTTCTTTCCACAATATCTTTCAACTCAACAATAGCTCTAGTGTTTTCCATTAGATGATTTTGCACCCTTTTATTAAAATTATCTTGCTTAACAATAAAGATATCGAATTCTTCTAAGCATTGATCAGGAGGTTTAGAGTAAGGGATATCACCTTCATCAAAGTGTTGGAGAGAGTGTACCTCCATAGTGGATGAGGAGGGAATAGGCTTACATAACTCTTCAATAGGAGGTAAATTCTTGACATCTGCAGCTTTAATTCCTTTCTCCTTAAGACATTTCTTAGCTTCCTTCATCACTTCATCGTTTAATTCAATAACTCCCCTCTTCTTTGATGTTGGAATAGACACTGGTATAGTAGGTTCAGGTACAATTACTTCAAGTATAGCTTGTTTAGGAGGAGTCCAATCTTCATAATTCTTGCTTATTTTAGCCATTAATTCCTCAGCTTCCTTAGGAGTCCTATTCCTGAAAACACAATCAGCATAACTATCTAGGTATGTCCTAGATTCTTCGGTTAGTCCATTATAAAATATATCAAGAAGCTCATTCTTAGGTAATGGACTTCCAGCCTGTGCATGAATCAAAGCACAAAACCTTGCCCAAGATTCAGGCAATACCTCTTTTTCTCCCTGTTTAAAATCAAAAAGTTCCTGCAAAATAGCATGTCTAGCACTAGGAGGAAAATATTTCTGCAGGAAAGTACTAATCAAGCAATCAGGGCTATCAATAGATCTAGGAGGTAAATTAGTAAACCAAGTTTTAGATTCTCTTTTCAGTGAAAAGGGGAAAATCTTAGCAACAAAGTAAGTATGCATCTTAATATCATCAGAAAATAAGCCACTCATGGTAGAAAGTTCATTCATATGTGCTACCGCACTTTCATTCTTAGTCCCACAAAAAGGTTCTTTCTCAACAATAGCTATGTAAGATAGATCGAGAGAGAAATCAAAATCTTTATCTATAATGTTTATGGGAGAGGCAGCAAACTTAGCAATAGGAGATAATTTGGGTCTAATAGTACGCCTCTCAAGGAGACTCTTAGCAGCGCTCCTATCATGGGTGTTTTTACATTCTTTAATAAATTCATCAGTCATCTCCACATAACCATCTTCAATATCGTAACTTTCACTTGACTCAGGTGAACTAACAGGTGTAGTAGTGTCTTCATTAGGAGTTTCAGTATTTCCAGCTATAGTTCTAGCAATCGTAGCATCTAGGAAAGGACCTAATGAACCACTCTTATCAAGCATAGTAGAAGCAGCATCATAAGCATCAGAAGTTTTAGATTCAGCAGTAGTAGCAGTGTGTGTAGCATGTGTATGTGGTGGTGTAACGAGCTTACTCATAACAGATGGTGAATCAAGCGCAACAGAGGTGTTCAGAACTGTACCTCTTCTTGTAGTAGATGGTAAAATAGGAACCTTGCCATCACGAGACTTACCCATGATGGATGGATAGCAGCGAACAATAGAGAATCCAAGTGAACTTGATAAATAAAGCTATGCTCCCGACACGGCGCCAGAAAATAGTCTTGATGACCCACAAGTATAGGGGGTGTATCGCAGTATTTTCGAGGGAAGTGAAACCCAATTTATTGATTCGACACAAGGGGAGCCAAATAATATTTATAAGCCTTAACAACTGTGTTGTCAATTCAGCTGCACCTGGAAACAATCTTGCTCACAGCAGTTTATCAGTAGCAACAGTTTTGTAGTAGGAATAGTAAAGTAACAGCAGTAGTAAAGTAAAGACAGCATTAACAATAGTAGTAAACAGTAGGATTCGAGTGCGGTAGGCATAGGGATGGATGGACGGGCGTTGCAAGGACAAGACAATTCACATAGCAATCAGAACATAGGACAATTGCAGATAAATAAGATAAGCATCCAAGTACTAGATAATCCTAGGCATGTGTTCCATATATAGTCATACGTGCTCGCAATGAGAACTTGCACAACATCTTTTGTCCTGCCAGCCCGTTTACAGCGGGGCCTCAAGGGAACTACTGGCAATTAAGGTGCTCCTTTTAATAGAGCACCGGAGCAAAGCATTAACACTCCATGAACACATGTGATCCTCACATCAAAGCCATTCCCTCCGATTATCCCGATTTCTGTCACTTCGGGGCCATTGGTTCCGGACAACAACGTGTGTATACAACTTGTAGATAAGACCATAAACAATACTATCATAATTAATCAATAACATGTTCAGATCTGAAATCATGGCACTCGGGCCCTAGTGACAAGCATTAAGCATAACAAGTCGCAACAAAGTTATAAAGCACTAATAAAAGATACTAGGCATCATGCCCTAACAATCTGATGCCATTACATGAACGATCTCATCCAATCCCTACCATTCCCATAGCCTACAGCGGGGGATTACTCACTCATAGATGGGGGAAACATGGATGGTCAATGGAGAAGCGATGGTGATGATGATGGCGATGATCTCCTCCAATTCCTCGTCGGCGAGTGCCGAATGGAGTTTTGGTGCTGTTCGTGGAATCTGGTGGTGGCGTATAGCGGAACTCCTTCGAAAACGTCACCCCCCGAGTTTTTAGGTTAGAAGGCAACTTATAGGCAAAGAGGGAGACCGAGGGGGAGTCTAGGGCGGCCAGACCACCCCCTGGCGTGGCCTAGGCTTGCCCGCGCGGCCAGGTGGTGTGGCCTGGGCCAGCCCCTCTTCGTCTCGTATTCTGGCTCCGGGAGTCTTCTGGTGAAATAGGATTTTTGGCATATTTTCCGGGATTTTTCCTGATAGTTGATTTTCTGCACAAAAAGTAGACACCAAGGCAATTCTGCTGAAAACAACGTTAGTCCGTGTTAGTTGCATCCAAATCACACAAGTTTAGAGGAGAAACAATAGCAAAAGTGTTCAGGAAAGTAGATACGTTTTGGACGTATCAGCCTCATATTCAGCTCCTTCTAGGTGAAGATATACTTCAGACTCGATCCGAATAAATCTCACAGCGGTTACTGATACGTCCATAACGTATCTATAATTTTTGATGGTTTTATGCTAATAATATGCTTTTGACACTCCTTTTTGTATAAAGTTTATGATTTATTTGGACTAACCTACTAATAGTTGCAAAAGTGCACAATGTTCTTGTTTTACACTTTGATATGTAGGAATTACCAAGAATACAAGTGGAAATCTTGTTGGAGTCAAATTGGGATTTTTCCAGAAATCTGTCTCAGAACTCTTTTTGAAGATGCTCACGTTTTGGGTCAGAGACGGCGTCAAAAGGAAAACTCTTCAACCACAAAGTTGTTGGAAATTTCATGACAAACGTTCTGGACATAAAATTTAGCTGATTCCGAGTTCGGACAGGCCTTTTAGGCCTGATTTACTGCAGCCCAAGATGGGGTGACGAGAATCCGAGAAGCTATATAAAGTGAGGAAACCTAATTCACCCAGGGCACCTCCACCACGAATTTGCAGCCGCCAAAGCCACGTTTTTGCCTCCCCATGGATCCCATCTCCATGGGGGAGGGCTCCTAAGAAGCCATGAAGGAAGGGGCTAAGGGGCGGTGCTCCCCCATGATACCGGTGGCAGGGAAGGAATCCCCCGCGCCACCATCGGCGCCGCCGCCGCCCTCTTCACCGCCATCTCCATCACCTAATCCTCCTAGTATGCAGTGGTTCATCCTCCCACACACCTCTGTACCGTCCTATGTAAACATGGTGTTTGATGCTATAAGTTATAATCCTATGATCTATGTCATGTTTGTGTAGTTTCTTTGTTCTTAGATTGAATGGTTAAACGTCTTTGGTTCATTAGAGTTGTATGTTGATATGGTACAGTCCTTTGGTGTCCATTATATTTGTGCACGCATGGATTAAACATCAGTCCATTCAAACTTCTTATCTTTCTACAACAACTAGGTCATCGGTCTTGCGATGCTCGAGAATCCTTCAACGAACTTGCGGTAGTATCCGGCTAATCCAAGAAATGTGCGGACTTATGTTTGGGTGGTTGAGGCTTTCCGTTCTTCAACATGCTTGATCTTGGCAAGATCGACAGCGAATCCTCCTGCCGACAGGATATGGCCTAGGAATCCTACTTCCTTTAACTAGAATTCACACTTGTTGAACTTGGCATACAGCTGATGCTCTCTAAGGGTTTCAAGGATGGTTCTCAGATGTTGCTCATGGTCCTCTTCTGATTTGGAGTAGATCAGAATGTCATCGATAAATACAACGACAAACTTATCCAGAAAATTCATAAAAATCTTATTCATGAGATTCATGAAATAAGCGGGGGCATTGGTTAATCCAAAAGACATGACATTGTACTCATACAATCCATATCTGGTGGTGAAAGTAGTCTTTGGGATATCTGTTGCACGAATCTTCAGTTGGTGATTACCAGTTCTAAGGTCAATCTTAGAAAACACTCTGGCACCAGTCAGTTGATCAAACAAATCTTCTATCTTCGGCAAAGGGTACTTATTCTTGATTGTGACATCATTCAGTTTCCGGTAATCCGTACAAAGATAGTTGGCACCATCCTTCTTATCAACAAACAAAACGGGTGATCTTCATGGCGATGCACTTGGTTAAATCAGTCCTTTTCCTAGCATATCATCAAGTTGTTTCTTCAGCTCCACTCGTTCAGATGGGTTCATACTATAGGGTCTCTGAGCTATTGGTCATGTTCCAGGGATTAGTTCAATGATAAACTCGATATCCTAATCTAGGGGTATGTAAGATCTCACCATAATAAGGTAAGGTCCCTGTGATTGCAGTGCTAGTCCCTGGATCGAAATGCTAGCACCCACAGTTTAAGATGAAGTACACAGAAACAAAGGTCATTATTACATTGCATATCCAGGAATATAATAGTTCTTACAACTCACTTAGCCCAAGGCTAACATTATTCAAGGTTCACAAGACATAGTATAATAATAGAGTCTTTTGTCTTCATGCGCCACAGGCAAACATGTCGAGTGTAGACCCGCAACCCTACTCATCATCAGAGTATCCTGCAACATAATAAGTTACAGCCACAAAGTGTCAATACATTTGGAATTGTATTGGCAAGTGATACCATAGTTACTTAGTAAAATCCAACAACTACATGAATATATGGCTAAGTGTGGTTTTGGCTGACTTGCTAAAAGCAAGATTTTATCTCATAGATTTTGAAGAGTAGGGTTTCTCTTTCAAACCACTAAGGTACCATTGATAGACAACAATGAACCTCTACCCTTGTTCACCCACAAGTTTTAACTTAGCGAAATTTGGATGAGATTTTTGAACTTCTTCACTGTCTTGACGCTCAGAAATTGTCCATAACCAGGGACACGGCTAAGTACTTAGTTTTACCCTCTCGAGAGGTGGTGCACTTTCCCCACAAGACTCGACATGCATCGAGACGAGACTTTTCAGAAGCAATCCCTCAGACCACCACAGACGCGTTCCATCTTATCATAACTACCACCCTCCGTCTGTATGGCTGAGTTCTTGCAACTTAGTCGGTCAAGGCAGAGCCCATATGTGTGGCTGCACTGGAAGCTTCGCGACAAGAACGTCTCCAATCTCTTTGTTCCTGGGTGGCCATGCACAAGTGCGATATACCAGGGTAAACCATAAACATGGGCCCTGAGTAACCACTCAACATAATCCATACAAGTCCCATTTCCACCCAGGTGTTTCATTAACATTAGTTGTTTTCTTAGTCAAACAAAATAATATATTTCCATACTATCTTGATATGAATTTCCACCCACGAATTCTAATAGCATGGCTAAGCACTCTAGCATATGATATATTTCAACTAGGAAATACTACCAAGATATAATCTATAGGATAGCATAGCATAGTAACATATAAATAATCCTACCATGCTAAGATCTACAAAAATAGCACTAGTGCAATAGTGAAAATAATAGGACATAAGATGAAATATCACTTGCCTTGGTAGCTAGGGGAATAGGTACAATCCTCACAGCAACAACCTTCACAATCCACACAATCTACACAAAGAACAATCCAACAACAATAATACAATCAATATAGCATCACAAAAATAGGAATGCATGCAAAATGCAATGATATGAACAAAACTCTAAAACTTACAGAGTCTATAGTACAGAGGTTAAAATGCTCTATCTAAAGGCATAAGGAATACTTAAAAACAAATTATGAAGTAATTTTTATGGGCAAAATACTCCTAAAAAGGTTCTTCCTATAACTCCAATTTTTCAGAAACAAAAGTGTGAAATAAGGCCTCAACAATAAAGGTCTCATTTTTCTGAATACATAGACACCAAATTTGTATTTTTCTGATTTGTGGATCAAAAGTTATTGAATTTCTAAGTTTAACATATATTTTGTCTATTTTCTAATTTAAACAGACGCTCTGGCTGACGTGGCGCATTTCTATTGGCCCGTACCGATTTTGTCGGCTCGGTCATTATGGGCCGTTAGATTTAAGTGGCAACGGATGAACCAGATTAGCCTGTACCGCTTCGGTTAGTGATCTAATCCTAGCCGCTGAATCTAGATCGAACGGTGCTTAGCGTGTGGCCAAGAACTGGCGGCACTGGTCCTCTGCGCGCGGCGGCGGCGCGTCGGGTGGTGGCGTTCCGGCGATCCTAGAGGGGTAGGGGGTCCGTGGACTGTTACCAGGGGTTGCTGCGGTCGAGGTGGTCTCGGTGATGGTCGCGGTGGAGGGAGGGGTGCTCGGCTTCGTCCTGGATTCCTCGCCGGAGTTCCTACCGATGGTGGAGCTCACGTCTTCAAGACGGTGGCGTCGTTCTGGGACTCGAATAGACAAAACAAGAAGTCAATGAAGTGCGCCTGGTCCAGTACAAGCTAGTGGTGGCCAGAAAGGGGCGGCGGGAACCCGAGTCTCACCGGAATCGTCAGCGAACGGTGGCGGTAGAAGAAAACATCGGCGATGATCATGACGACAACCTGGGGCAAGAAAAAGTGTGTGGGCAGAGTTAAAAGGTGCACTAGAACATGGTGAAGATGATAGGGCAGAGAGGAGGGCGCGAGGCGGTCGGCGCTCACCAGAATCATCGCCGGAGTACCGTCGGTGTGCGGTGGACTGAGCTCGAAATTGGAGAGCCTAGGGGCTCTCTGGGGGTGGCGTTTAAGGGGAAAACGAAGAGGAGGGAGAGGTGGTTAAGAAGTCGGGGCTGTAGTGGGGATTACATGCAAACGCTCGAATTTGCATCGATTAGAAATGACAGAGGGAGGGGGGACGGTCTGTTCGTCTCGTGTGGAAGAAGGTGAGGTGGAGGGTGACTGGCGGTGGGGCAGTAGCGTGTGAGGGTGTGAAGGGGATGGTGAGAAAGCAGAGGGGAAGGGAGTGGTGGGTGGGCTCTTTGTTGGGCTGGGGTTGGGCAGCGGGCAGATCTTCTTTCTGCGATTTTTTTCTCTCTTTTTCTTTTTCCTTTTAGTTTTTGTTTTTATAGGTTTTGAATTAGCAAAAGTGTTTCAAATTGACCCAAACTTTCACCAAAATTTTGGGGGACAATCTAAATGCAATGCAACACATGCCATGATGATATGAGTGCAATGATGATGGTTTTCAAATGAAAATTTTGGGATGTTACAAATCTAACCCCCTTAAGATGAATCTCGCCCTCGAGATTCGGGTTGGCTAGCAAATAGGTGAGGGTGATCTCTTCGAAGTTCATCCTCTCATTCCCATGTTGCTTCTGATTCAGTGTGATGGTTCCACTGTACTTTGCAGAATTTGATTGTCTTGGTATGTGTAATTCTTTCTGCTGTCTCCAGAATCTTAATAGGTTTCTCTTCATAAGTGAGATCATTCTCTAGCTGAACCTCTTCTAACGGTATAGTGTCTTTCAACGAAGTTTCTTCCATCTCTGGGTGACACTTTTTCAGATGACTGACATGAAATACATTATGAACTGCTAATAGAGATTCTGGTAATTCTATCTCATATGCCACTTCTCCTTTGCGGATCAAAATCTTGAAGGGTCCTACATAGCGTGGTGCTAATTTTCCTTCGATTCCAAATCTGTTCACACCACGAAGTGGTGATACTCTGAGATAAGCTCTATCACCAACCTCATAGGTGACCTCTCTATGTTTTGGATCTGCATAGCTCTTTTGTCGAGATTGGGCTACCTTTATCCTATCCCTCACCATCTTGATTTTCTCTTCGGCCTCCTTGATTAGGTCTGGTCCGAACAAATTTCTTTCTTCTACTCCATTCCACAACAATGGTGTAGTACACTTCCTTCCATAAAGGAATTCAAATGGAGCCATTTCTATGCTTGATTGATAGCTATTATTGTAGGAAAACTCTGTGTATGGTAGACGTTCGTCCCAACTAGATCCATAGTCTAACGCATAAGCTCTTAACATATCTTCCAATATATGATTGGTCCTTTCTGTCTGCCCATCAGTCTGTGGATGAAACACAGTTCTGAATTCTAGTCGAGTTCCCAATGACGCGTGAAGTTGTCGCCAAAAGTGCGAAGTGAATTGAGTTCCTCTATCTGACACAATACTATTAGGCACCCCATGTAAACATACAATTCTATTCATGTATATCTTGGCTAGCTTGGCACTTGTGTAAGTGGTCTTCACCGGTATGAAATGAGCCACTTTTGTCAAACGATCAACAATAACCCATATAGAATCGTATCCAGATTTAGTCCTTGGCAACCCGGTGATAAAATCCATACCGATTTTATCCCATTTCCAATCAAGTATTGGCAGTGGTTGTAATAATCTTGCTGGTTTCTGATGTTCTGCCTTTACACGACTACACACGTATCACAACGCAATGTGCTCTGCTATATCTTTCTTTAAATTATTCCACCAGAATCTTTCCTTAACATCCATATACATCTTGGTGTTGCCAGGATGAATTGAATATGGTGAATTGTGAGCTTCTTGTAAGATCAACTTCTTAAGCTCAAGATCCTACGGAATACAGATACGTTTTTTGTACCATAAGGTTCCTTGTTCGTCTACATGAAATCCTTTTGCCTTGACTTCACTAATTTTACTTCTGATTTCTTCTATTTCTTTGTCCATCTTTTGAGCTTCTCGGATTCTGTTCATCAGCGTGGGCTACACTTCCAAGGATGCAAGGTATCCTTTAGGCACTATCTCTAATCTCAACTCCCTAAATTAGGCATATAACTCTTCCCGCAATTCTCCTTTATTGAGGCCATTTACATAAACCTTGCGGCTTAATGCATTGGCTACAACATTTTCCTTTCCAGGATGGTATTGCAAACTTAAGTCGTAGTCCTTGATAAGTTCTAGCCATCTTCTTTGTCTCATGTTGAGTTCCTTCTATGTGAAAATGTATATTCGACTCTTGTGATCGGTGAACATTTCACAATGTTTTCCCATAAGATAATGCCTCCATGTTTTTAATGCATGCACAACTGATGCCAACTCTAGGTCATGAGTAGGATAGTTCACTTCATGATTTTTGAGTTGTCTTGATGCATAAGCTACAACTCTACCTTCCTGCATTAGTACACCTCCCAGTCCTTGGTGATATGCATCACAATAGACTTGAAAGTCTTTCTCAAGATCCGGCAAACATAACACTAGTGCTGATACTAATCTCTTCTTCAACTCCTGAAAACTGGCTTCACATGCTTCTGTCCAGTTAAACTTCTTCTCTTTCTTTAGCAGATCAGTCATAGGTTTTGCTATCTTTGAAAAAAATTCAATGAACCTCCGATAGTATCCTGCTAGGCCTAGGAAACTACGGATTTCTTTAACTGTTTTAGGAGGTTCCCATTCCGTTAGAGCTGCCACTTTTGCTGGGTCGACAGCTATACCACTTCCAGATACTATATGCCCAAGAAATCCCACTTCATTCAGCCAAAATTCACATTTACTGAATTTGGCATACAGTTTGTGTTCCCTGAGTTTCTCTAGAATTAGGCGCAGATGTTCTTCATGTTCTTCGTTGCTCTTGGAATATACCAATATGTCATCGATGAATACCACTACAAACTTGTCAAGAAATTCCATGAATACCTTATTCATCATGTTCATGAAATAGGTCGGTGCATTAGTCAATCCAAACGGCATCACTGTATACTCATACAACCCATATCTAGTGGTAAATGTCGTCTTTGGTATATCATGTTCTCTAATCTTTAGTTGGAAGTATCCTGATCGAAGATCAATTTTTGAGAACACACATGCTCCCTCTAGCTGATCAAAAAGATCATTTATTCTAGGTAGGGGATATTTATTCTTTATGGTCACTTCATTAAGTGATCGATAGTCTATGCATAGTCTTTGACTTTGGTCCTTCTTCTCAACAAACAAAACCGGTGCTCCCCAAGATGAAGAACTTGGTTGGATAAATCCCTTTTTCAACTGTTCTCCCAACTGTTTCTTGAGTTCCTTTAACTCGTCCACTAACATTTTGTAAGGTCTCTTTGCTATAGGTCCAGTTCCTGGTAGTAAGTCTATCAGAAAATCCACATCCCTATCTGGTGGCATGCTAGGTAATTCTTCTGAGAACACATCTGGGTACTCCTTCACTATTGGTACTCTGTCTAGGCTAACACCCTTAAGAGAATTAACCTTGCTCCCCTTGGGTTCAAAGTTAGACTTGAACCTGATCCATTTCTTTTCTGGGGTGGTGAGCATAACAGTTCGTTTGGCACAATCTATCACTCCCTCATAACGTGTCAACTAGTCCATCCCTAATATTACATCTAATCCTTGGGACTCTAGGATTATTAAATTAACTGGAAACTTATTCTTTCCAATCTCTAGGATTATCTGTCGGCACCCAGAATTTACTATCATTTCTCCACCCGGGGAACTTACCTTAATGGGACATCCAATGGTTTCAGTGGAGAGTTTGTTTTTGACTACAAATGCTCTTGAAATGAATGAATGCGATGCACCGGTATCAAAAAGGATGAGTGCAGGAAAGGAATTAATCTTGAACTTACCGATCACAGCATCAGATCCTTCTTGAATTTCCTCCACATTGATGTGATTCACATGACCCATTTGAAAAGGGTTTGGTTTAGCCCCATCAGTATTCTTCTATGGGCATTGATTAGCATAGTGCCCTGTCTTCTTGCACTTGAAACATTCCACCTGACTGATGTATTTCTTTGCTGGCTGATTATGGCGATTCTGACCATTTTGATTCCCATGGCCATGACCATTGTGGTTATTCTTGTACCCACCTTTGTTGTGTCCATGATGATTGTTTCCATCGTGGTGGTGGTTATTGTTATGATGGTTGTTATGATTCCCATTCTTGTGGAAACTAGAACTCCCGCTTCCTTCACCATAAGAACACTTGTGAGGTGATCCTGATCCGAACTTATCAAAATGGTGCTTCCTCTTTCTACCTTCCACTTGCTTCATCTTGTTTTCTAGGATGGTAGCTTTATCACACAGAGATTGATAGGTTGGAACATAAGCAACAGATAGTTGCATAGATATTTCATCATTCAACCCATCAAGGAACTTCTCCTTTATCTTTGCGTCAGTGTCAACATCATCTGGTGCATAACGTGACAGATTGTTGAACTCTTCGGTGTACTCAGAAATACTGCAGTGGCGTTGTTTGAGGTTGTGAAACTCCTTTTTCTTCAACCCCATTATTCCAGAAGAGATGTGAGTGGTACAAAATCCATCCTCAAACATTGCCCAAGTTACTTCTTCAATAGGGTGAGTAACTTGGAAATTGTCCCACTAAGTAGCTGCATGACCTTCCAGTAAGTGTGCTGCAAATCTGACTTTTTCTGCATCAGTGCATCCAACTGTGACTAAGTCCTTATTCACAGAGCATAGCCAGTCATTTACTACCATGGGATCAGTAGTACCCGAGAACTTAGTAGGTCTCAGCCTTATAAATCTTGTGAGCATATCAAGAGGTGGATTGTTCTGGTTGTTATTATTGTTATTGTTGTTGTTCTGATTCTGGTTCACCATGAACTAAGTCATCATATGCATCAACTGTGTCTGTGCAGCCATCATTTGCTGCATTCCATTGCCATTGTCGTTGTTGTCCTCATTGTTATGACGGGGAGGCATCTATGGGTTTAATAAGGGTAAGTAATGATAGATAACCCAAGTAAAATAACAGCAGTCAAACAAACAAGCACATGCAGGTTCAACATCACGACAATAACAGAGTTTGAGAAGATAACATACTAGCATAGTCACCCACAAGTCGGTAAGATCTATGCGACTCAAAAATAAAACGATAGATAGATAGATATCACTACTCCTCCATGTCGACTTCCTCCTCCACTAGTGCAAGTCCCGCTGCGGCGAATCCTGCCTTGTTTTCCTCCAAGCTTGTAGACAAAGCATCGATCTTCGCCTGTAAATCTCTCTTCTCTGTGCGTAGCCTCTCTATCACCTCGTGATCCGCCTCCAGCTCAATGTCCTCAAGCTCTAACTCGGTCTCCAAGTCTCTAATCTTCTTATTCTTCTCCTGAACCCTCTTCTCTTGGCTCTTGAATTTCTTCTCCTGGTCTTCAAACTTCTTATCCATTTCCTTGATTCGCTTCTCCTGTTCCTGGAAGGCCTTGTCCTTCTCCTTAAGTTGGACTCGTAGTTCATCGTTGCTAAGCATCACAGTAGTCCTATCAGTATCAACGTTCCTAATAAGGCTCTCTAAGTCCTAGAGGTGGTGACGCACGGGCTTGATAGTCTCCTTAGTGGCCTCGTCCAACACAATAGGCTCTCTATCCTCGTCGCGCCTCCCAAAGAAGTGGAAGTAGTGGCTCTTGATCTCGGAAGAGTGACATCCACATAGGCGTCCCAACAGCTCCTGCATAGCGACGTCGAGGCCCCTCTCTAAGTCATCGTGGAGTATCTTGAAGGCGATCTCCTTAGTTTGGGGCTCTGTCTCGCGTCCTGGTTGGGTAACTCTGAATCCCCATAAGTCCTTCCTCTTAAATTTCCTCAGCTGAAGTCCCTAAATGGTAGGGATTGGAAGAGGGAGCACCTGGACGAGCTCCAACATGCGAGTCCCGAAGCGAGTTCCCTTGAAATCCTCGGTCGTGCTGTAGACAAAATTCGGCATCTTTTGCATAGTATGGAGAAAATTAGTAATAACACAAGTCTAGAGAAAGAAAACACAAGTAACAATAGATGCAAAGATAAAAAATAAAATCAACCAATAAAACATTCCTCAAACCAAGTGGCAATACATTATTCACTCAAGCAATCAAGGTCCAAACATAACTTATTTTTTCCATACCACATAGGTCGGTATGATCAAAATACTAACGCGATAAAACATCAAGTGTGGTGGTCCAAATAGTATCTCACTCCTTATTAACCAAGGTAGCAATCTGGGCATCCTTGGCAGCAATCTGTTTGTCTTGTTCGCATAACTCCAAAGCCAAGTCTATGATATCCTTACTTAGTCGTTTTACCGTGGCCCTTGAAACTTGGACACGATGTTTCTCCTCCTTAAGATCCTCTTGAGTATTGAGCATTCTATACTTAATCTTTCCCCAAGTTCCTCAATGGCCTTCCACGCAGCATTCCTTGCGGAGTCAAAGAATGACGTGTGCATTTCAGAGTTGGTGAACATGCAGAATCCCATACTCTTTGGATCATCTTCCTTGTTCTTATATAAATGGAGTTGCACCCACCAATACTCTTGTCCTTCGTCTATCACATGAAATCCCTTGTACACGGCTTTGCCATCCATCCCCAAGCCGATCATGAGGTTCTTGAGTGCCTTGGGAAATTCCGTCTCACACTCAAGTGTCATAGTCATCAGTGGTCCCTTCTTGATAGATTCATTGATGGTGGACATCTAAAAAAATAGATGAGGAAGGGTGATCAGGAAAAGTTTTACGAGATGAAAAGACAAGTGTAAAATTTGAAATAGAGTTATTTTTCCTAAGGGTTTTCCTTAGTCTAATCCAACATAGGGTCACGAACCTACAGGGAGCACAGTGCTCTGATACCATCTGTAAGATCTCACCATAAATAAGGTAAGATCCCTGTGATTGCAGTGCTAGTCCCTGGATCGAAATGCTAGCACCCACAGTTTAAGATGAAGTACACATAAACAAAGGTCATTATTACATCGCATATCCAGGAATATAATAGTTCTTACAACTCACTTAGCCCAAGGCTAACATTATTCAAGGTTCACAAGACAAAGTATAATAATAGAGTCTTTTGTCTTCATGCGCCACAGGCAAACATGTCGAGTGTAGACCCGCAACCCTACTCATCATCAGAGTATCCTGCAACATAATAAGTTACAACCACAAAGGGTTAATACATTTGGAATTGTATTGGCAAGTGATACCACAATTACTTAGTAAAATCCAACAACTACATGAATATATGGCTAAGTGTGGTTTTGGCTGACTTGCTAAAAGCAAGTTATTATCTCATAGATTTTGAAGAGTAGGTTTTCTCTTTCAAAACACTAAGGTACCATTGATAGACAACAATGAACCTCTACCCTTGTTCACCCACAAGTTTTAACTTAGAGAATTTTGGATGAGGAGATTTTTGAACTACTTCACTGTCTTGATGCTCAGAAATTGTCCATAACCGGGGACACGGCTAAGTACTTAGTTTTACCCTCTCGAGAGGTGGTGCACTTTCCCCACAAGACTCGACATGCATCGAGACGAGACATTTCATAAGAAATCCCTCAGACCACCACGGACGCGTTCCATCCTATCATAACTACCACCCTCTGTCCGCCTGGCTGAGTTCTTGCACCTTCGTCGGTCATGGCAGAGCCCATATGCCATGTGGCTGCACTGGAAGCTTCACGACAAGAACGTCTCTAATCTCTTTGTTCCTAGGTGGCCGTCCACAAGTGCGATACACCAGGGTAAACCATAGACATGGGCCCTGAGTAACCACTCAACATAATCCATACAAGTCCCATTTCCACCCAGGTGTTTCATTAACATTAGTTGTTTTCTTAGTCAAACAAAATAATATATTTCCATACTATCTTGATATGAATTTCCACCCACGAATTCTAATAGCATGGCTAAGCACTCTAGCATACGATATCTTTCAACTAGGAAATACTACCAAGATATAATCTATCGGATAGCATAGCATAGTAACATATAAATAATCCTACCATGCTAAGATCTACAAAAATAGCACTAGTGCAATAGTGAAAATAATAGGACATAAGATGAAATATCACTTGCCTTGGTAGCTAGGGGAATAGGTACAATCCTCATAGCAACAACCTTCACAATCCACACAATCTACACAAAGAACAATCCAACAACAATAATACAATCAATATAGCATCACAAAAATAGGAGTGCATGCAAAATGCAATGATATGAACAAAACTCTAAAACTTACAGAGTCTACAGTACAGAGGTTAAAATACTCTATCTAAAGGCATAAGGAATACTTAAAAACAAATTATGAAGTAATTTTTATGGGCAAAATACTCCTAAAAAGGTTCTGCCTATAACTCCAATTTTTCAGAAACAAAAGTGTGAAATAAGGCCTCAACAATAAAGGTCTCATTTTTCTGAATCCATAGACACCAAATTTGTATTTTTCTGATTTGTGGATCAAAAGTTATTGAATTTCTAAATTTAACATATATTCTGTCTATTTTCTAATTTAAATAGACGCTCTGGCTGACGTGGCGCATTTCTATTGGCCCGTACCGATTCGGTCGGATCGGTCACTGTGGGCCGTTATATTTAAGTGGCAACGGACGAACCAGATCATCCCGTACCGCTTTGGTTAGTGATCTAATCCTAGCCGCTGAATCTAGATCGGACGGTGGTTAGCGCGTGGCCAAGAACTAGCGGCGTTGGTCCTCTATGCGCGGCGGCGGCACGTCGGGTGGTGGCGTTCCAGCGATCCTAGAGGGGTAGGGGGTCCGTGGACTATTTCCAGGGGTTGCTGCGGTCGAGGTGGTCTCGGTGATGGTCGTGGTGGAGGGACGGGTGCTCGGCTTCGTCCTGGATTCCTCGTTGGAGTTCCTGCCGACAGTGGAGCTCACGTCTTCGAGACGGTGGCATCGTTCTGGGGCTCGAGTAGACAAAACAAGAAGTCAGTGAAGTGCGCCTGGTCCAGTACAAGCTAGTGGTGGCCAGAAAGGGGTGGCGGGAACCCGAGTCTCACCAGAATCATCAGCGAATGGTGGTGGCAGAAGAAAACATCGGCGATGATCGTGACGACAAGAAAAAGTGTGTGGGCAGAGTTAAAAGGTCCGCTAGAACATGGTGAAGATGATAGGGCAGAGAGGAGGGCGCGAGGCGGTTGGCGCTCACCGGAATCGTCGCCGGAGTACCGTCGGTGTGCGGTGGACTGAGCTCGAAATTGGAGAGCCTGGGGGCTCTCTGGGGGTGGCGTTTGAGGGGAAAACGAAGAGGAGGGAGAGGTGGTTAAGAAGCCGGGGCTGTAGTGGGGATTAATTCGCGCAAACGCTCGAATTTGCATCGATTAGAAACGGCAGAGGGAGGGGGAACGGTCTGTTCGTCCCGCATGGAAGAAGGTGAGGTGGAGGGTGACTGGGCAGTGGGGCCAGCGTGTCAGTGTGAGGGGGTGTGAAGGGGGACAGTGAGAAACAGAGGGGAAAGGGGTAAGCCGGGTGGGCTGTTGTTGGGCTGGGGTTGGGCCGAGCAGGCCAGATGTTGCTGCTGTGATTTTTTTCTCTTTTTTGCTTTTTCCTTTTAGTTTTTCTTTTTCTAGGTTTTGAATTAGCAAAAGTGTTTCAAATTGACCCAAACTTTCACCAAAATTTTGGGGGACAATATAAATGCAATGCAACACATGCCATGATGATATGAGTGCAATGATGATGGTTTTCAGATGAAAATTTTTGGGATGTTACAGGGCATACCGGGCAATTCATCTGGGAACACATCGGGGTATTCACAGACTACTCTGACTTGTTTGATGGTGGTTTTGGCTAGACTCTTGTTGCACTTGAATTGACGGGGCAAAGTCTTAGTTACATGTTCTACTGATACTCCGGTGCTACTGGTCATGGTGATGGTTTTCTTAGCATAGTCGATTAATCCTTGATGTTTCGACATCCAATCCATCCCTAGCACTACTTCCAAACCTTTGGTTCCAAGTACTATTAGATTGGCATAAAAATTGATCCCATGGATTCGGATAGGTACGGCCTTGCAAACTTTTCTAGCTTTGCTGGTTGAACCAGGGATTTGAACTATCATAACATGCTTCAGATTTGTTGGTTGAATCTTACTAGTGCATGCAAATTCTTCTGTAACAAACGAGTGCGATGCTCCAGAATCAAACAACACTCTTGCTAGAACTGAGTTAACAGAAAACGTACCCAGCACGACATCTGGCGCTTCTTGGGCTTCTTCAGCATTCATTTGGAACAGACGGCCATTACGGTTGTGCGGGTTTCCTAGGGCAAATCTCTTTCCAGGATGGACACGGCATTGCTGTTGGGCAGGTGCATTCACATTGGTTGCTACTGCAAGCTTCTTGGGGCACTCGTTGGAGTAGTGACCCATGACTCCGCATTCAAAGCAAGTTATCATTGACTTGTCTTTCCCTGCGACAGGCACAACATTGCTTCCAGTCCTTGGGACTGTATTTTTGTTGTTGTTGTTGTTGTTGGACTTTGGCAGTGCACGGTTGAAATTATTGGAGTTGTCGGGGTTGTTGTTGTGGTTTCCTCTAGGCCTTGGGTTTCCTCCTCCACGGTTGGGATAGGTTGGACGGTTCATTGGGGGTCTGTTGTTTCTAGGTGCATATCCTGCAGACGGGTTGGGGCGATACTTCGGGGTATGGTGGGGTCCTGGTTGATGCATCATTCGACGCTTGCGGTTCTCACTGGCTTGGTTGATCTTGCCTTCCATCTGGATTGCAGAATCCACTAAGGCTTCTAGGTCATCAAAGGGAATGTTGACTAGCACTGTCTGCATCTCATCATGCAGACCATTCAAGAATCTTTCCTTCTTCTTGGCTTCATTGTCAATCTCATCAGGTGTGTGATACGTTGCAAACGTATCTCTAATTTTTGATGTTCCATGCTTGTTTTATATCTACTTTCTTATGTTTTTTCCACACTTTGGAGTATTTTTACACATTTTCTGGAACTAACCTATTAACAAGATGCTATAGTGCCAGTTGCCTGTTTTCTGCTGTTTTTGGTTCCAGGAAAGTTAGAAAATGAATATTCTCGGAATTGGACGGGACAAAAGCCAAAGTCAATATTTTATCAGAAGACACATGGAGTCCGAAGGAGAGACGAAGGGGGGCCACAGGGAGGCCACACCCCCTTGGCGCGGGCAGCCCTAGGCCGCGCTAGGGCATGGTGTGGGCCCCCTGGCCAGCCACCGACCTCGCCTCTTCGCCTATAAGAAGCCTCCCGATCCAGAAACCCTAGGGCATCCAGCATCCAGCCATGAAAAGTTCCGTAGCACTACCGCCACCGAAGGGGAGAATCGGGGGACAGAAAGTCTCTGTTCCGGCACCCTGCCGGGACAGGGAAGTGCCCCCGGAGCCATCTCCATCGATCTCCACCACCATATCCATCATCGTTGCTGATTTCCATGATGAGGAGGGAGTAGTTCTCTCTCGAGGCTAAGGGCTCTACCGGTAGCTATGTGTTCATCTCTCTCTATGCATGATCATATTGTGATCATGAGCTTTGTAATCAAGTAGATCTACCTTGCTACTCAAGTGCTTTAATAGATCTCTGCTCTCCCCACGTGTGTGAAGTTGACAGTGTGCACACCGTGGTGGCACTTAGGCTAGAGATTACAAATACTTGTTATGAGTTATATTTGGAGTTGGATGTCTCTATTAAATTGTGGTGTTTGTTGGAACCATCTAGCGCTCAAGGTGATAGCGAGGGGTTATCTAGATGGGGAAAACAAACTCTGAGGAGTGTTGTTATAGACCTACCATGGATTAGAGTGTCCAACTGGAGAGTAGTTCGTAGTAGTATCATGAAGATAAGATATTTATATGAGAGTGTTCACTAGCGAAAGTATGATCCCTAGGCCTTGTTTCTAAGCATTGAAACACCGTTTGCAACTATATCTATTACAAGTTTGCTTGCTTCCATCTTTATTTCAGATTGCTTTTAGTCTCTTCCTACCCGTCAAGCTCTTTTCTAGCATCATTACCACTTATAATTATCCATACCACTTGTATTTCACTATCTCTTTGCCTAACTAGTGCACCTATACACCTGACAAGTGTATTGGGTGTGTTGGGGACACAAGAGACTTCTTGTATCTTGATTGCAGGGTTGCTCGAGAGGAATACCTTTGACCACTTCCTCCCTGAGTTTGATAAACCTTGGGTAATCCACTTAAGGGAAACTTGCTGCTGTTCTACAAACCTCTGCACTTGCAGGCCCAACAACTGTCCACAAGAATAGAAGTGCGTAGACATCAAGCTATTTTCTGGCGCCGTTGCCGGGGAGGTAAGGTAAAAGGTACTCACACAGTGATCGAAGTTATTTCCTTTAGATTCTGCAATTATATCTTTTAGTTTCTTGTTTTTATTTTCACTAGTTAGGCTTAATGGAAAACAACAACAAAAATTAGAGAGCTTTATAGTATTTATCTTGAGTTAGGACATGAAGTGTTTAAAGAGAAAATTTTAAAACCTATGGAACTTTATTTGCATGCTAATAGCAATATTGTTAGTATGAATTCTTTGGACACCATTATTGCTAATATTATGGAAAAGTCTAAGCTTGGGGTAGCTAGTTTTTATGAAAATGATATTTTTAGTTCCCCAGCTTTAGAAGATAGCTATTCTATTGCTTATGATGATACCAAACCTCCAATATATGATGATTACAATGATGAATATGATATTTTCAGTCCACCTACTATTGAGGAGAAAATTAATTATGATTATAATATGCCTCCTATATTTGATGACTATGGTGATGAGAATAATAATGATAGCTATTTTGTTGAATTTGCTCCCACTACGAGTAATAAGAATGACTATGCTTATATGAAGAGTAATAATTATTTTATGCATGTGGCTCATGATAAGAATGGTTTATGTGATAGTTATATTGTTAATTTTATTCATGATGCTACTAAAAGTTATTATGAGAGAGGGAAACATGGTTTTATGCATCTCAATAATATTAAGTTTCCCCTCTTTATGTTGAAAGTCTTGAAGTTGCACTTGTTTTGCTTTACTATTCTTATTGGTTTGTGCTTTCATGACTTGTTTCTTTACAAGATTCCTATCCATAGGAAGTGGGTTAGACTTAAATGTGCTTTGAATGTGCTTCTTGATGCTCTCTTTTACTTCAATTCATATTTCTTATGTGAGCATCTTCTCAAACTATCATGCCTAACTTAAAGGCGTTAAAGAAAAGTACTTCTTGAGAGATAGCCCAATAGTTTTCTTGAGTCTTGGAAGTTATTACCTCTGTAATAACCTCTCCTTATCCTTTTTGTTTGATTTTTGTGCCAAGAATAACGTCTAATGAGAGAGAAGTAAGACTTGGGAAAGTTGCTGTCCCGAAACAGATTTTTGTGCTTTGCTATAAAAATTCATGTAAAATCTCTGTACGTCGGTTTGAGCTGTAACTTTTTATGCTTCTGCCCCAGGTTGTTATCCAACTTTTGTTAGTTCAACACTTTTCTATTTGAGAAACAAAAGGTCTTCGAAAAAATTGGTTTTTACCTGCTGGTCTGTTTTGACAGATTTCTGCCATTACTTGCATTTGCTTCTTGTTGATTCCTTTTTGGGTTCTTTTTAAGGAATTGAGCTTTTTGAGTGAAGTGCTACAGTATATTGTGTTTTAATGGAAGTTTTACTTCTGTTGGGACTGAACCCAAAGACTTATTATCTTAAGTACACTAATGTTGCTAATGAAGATTGTGTGAAGTTTTGTATGAAGGAAAAATTTTAGGTGTAAGGAAAGACTGATGTAATGATATGAAGAATGGACTAAAGCTCAAGCTTGGGGATTCCACCCGTGTCACCCCAAGAAATATCCAAGAAGTACAAGCGTCAAAGCTTTGGGATGCCCAAGGCATCCCCTTCTTCATCAATAAAAATCTCAGGTTCTTCCAAACACTTCATTTTTATTGTTTCATGCACAGTTGTGTTTTTCTTGGAGCGTCTTTGTTTTTGTTTTTAGTTTTCTTTTGCTTAGTTTTCTTGAATAAATTGGTTGGACCCCCCTCTTTCATGCATTAGTTTTCAAATAAAGTTGATTTGGATTGGAAAATAGTAGGAAAGTTCATGCTTAAGCGGTAAAAAGGAGCTTGTTTTTGACTGTGACTTAGACTTTATCATGTCATGCTTGATATTGTTTTAGCTTTATGCTTAGTGATTTTTGCTGTAGCATTACATGTTATAAACAATTGAGATTGCTTAATGTGCCTTGAAAGAATCATGCGTTGTTTTAGCATAGTATTGTGGTATTCTCCTTTGATGCTTTATTTGGGTTGACTTGGCGCATGCTCACACCATGTTATGACTATCCCAAGTCATCATAGCCTCGATGATCCTTTAGTTTTCGACATGTAATATCACTTTATGCTTTAATTAAGGATGTTTTGTCGCTTTGCATGATTATGGCCATTATTGCTCTCTTAGTTGGTCACTCCTAGTCTTTTGCTAGCCTCCATAACCAAGTATGAGTTCCACTCATGCATCCAACTCCAAATAAAACCAGGTTATCCCAAAGAGTCCACCATACCTACCTATTAGCATTTGCTATTCCAAGTATATTCATGCTTTTATCTACCTTCCGAATTAAACTTGTTATGAGAAAACTAGTGATTAAATCTCTCACAAACTTGATGGCACACTTTACTTTCTTGCACTTAATAATCTTGAACCAGTGTGTCCATCTTTGTTGCGTATATGCTTGCGCTTTATGAGTTGAAGTTAGCAGAACCATGTATCATGGGGAACGCTTTTAACATTGCACTTATTATTCCGTTGATATCATGATTCTTTTGTTTATGGATCCCGGCAGTGTGAAATAAAAGGGGACCTTGTAAGATCATGGAGTTTGTATGTGTGTTAGAGAAATGCCTGGGCCGCTAGCCTAAGACATGCCTAATCATGGTGGAAACTTGTAGCATAACCATAATGAGCACTCTATGAAGCATCCTCAATAAAAACCTATGCAAATGGCAAATAAAAAGATCGTTGAGATGCTCATTGTCTGCTTGCCTTGACATTTTGATTATGGGATAGCTCCTGTATCATGTGCAAGGGGTACCCCGTTGGCGGTTCTCTATGATACATATGTACTTGAAATGACAAGATCTTACTTGTGACTGAAGTTGAGTAGCATGAGGTTCGGTACTCGTAAGTAAGGGGCTTGAGATTTCAACTTATAACTTGTCGAGCATATCCTCTTAGTTGTGTCACTTTAACCTTAATCACCTAAATATTCTTATGATAGGGGCAATGAGATCTGAAGCTAATAAGTACCATAATTTTTGGAAGCTCTTTATGAGACTTGAATCCCTGCTTCCTTCTATGAAGGCCTTTCTTCCACTTTTATATTGAGTCTCCACCTTCTATCCTTAGGCACCAATTAAGAGAGCATAGTTGTCATTCTTAGTTCTATGTGCATTGTCCCAAAACTTATTGATTGATTCATAATGTTGATATTGCTTGTTCTTGAACTATTTGTATCTAGTCACCCTTATGAACTTTGAAGGTGTCCTATGCATTTATGTTTTGCTACTCCATGAGGGACAAGCTGAATGCCACTATGCTATGTTTTCTATATGTGAAACAAACAAACGTCTTTCAATGCATTGTTATTCATGATCTTTGTTTGTATCCTTTCATGTTGCATGCATAGTTACTATGTCTTCATGTTAGAACTTCATCTTTCATGCTCATGTTTAGAGTACTTTGATCCCAACTTTCAATGGTTGCAAATACTTTGATCAAGATTATGATGGTGCATGTCACCTCAAAAATTATTCTTTCTTTTTATCACTTACCTACTCGAGGACGAGCAGGAGTTAAGCTTGGGGATGTTGATACGTTGCAAACGTATCTATAATTTTTGATGTTCCATGCTTGTATTATATCTACTTTCTTATGTTTTGTCCACACTTTGGAGTATTTTTATACATTTTCTGGAACTAACCTATTAACAAGATGCCACAGTGTCAGTTGCCTGTTTTCTGCTATTTTTGGTTCCAGGAAAGTCAGAAAATGAATATTCTTAGAATTGGACGGGACAAAAGCCAAAGTCAATATTTACCGGAAGACACATGGAGTCCGAAGGAGAGAAGGGGGCCAGGCGGCCCCCCTTGGCCTTGAGGCGACCCTAGGGCGCGCCAGGGCATGGTGTGGGCCCCCTGGCCGGCCACCGACCTCGCCTCTTCGCCTATAAGAAGCCTCCCGATCCAGAAACCCTAGGGCATCCAGCCTCCAGCCACGAAAAGTTCCGCAGCGCTGCCACCACCGAAGGGGAGATTCGGGGGACAAAAAGTCTCTGTTCCAGCACCCTGGCGGGACGGGGAAGTGCCCCTAGAGACATCTCCATCGATCTCCACCACCATCTCCATCGCTGTTGCTAATTCCCATGATGAGGATGGAGTAGTTCTCTCTCGAGGCTAAGGGCTCTACCGATAGCTATGTGTTCATCTCTCTCTCTATGCATGATCATATTGTGATCATGAGCTTTGTAATCAAGTAGATCTACCTTGCTACTCAAGTGCTTTAATAGATCTCTGCTCTCCCCTCGTGTGTGAAGTTGACAGTGTGCACACTGTGGTGGCACTTAGGCTAGAGATTACAAATACTTGTTATGAGTTATATTTGGAGTTGGATATCTCTATGAAATTGTGGTGTTTGTTGGAACCATCTAGCACTCAAGGTGATAGTGAGGGGTTATCTAGATGGGGAATACGAACTTTGAGGAGTGCTGTTATAGCCCTACCATGGATTAGAGTGTCCAACCTGAGAGTAGTTCAGAGTAGTATCATGAAGAGAAGATATTTATATGAGAGTCTTCACTAGCGAAAGTATGATCCCTAGGCCTTGTTTCTAAGCATTGAAACACCATTTGCAACTAGATCTGTTACATGTTTGCTTGCTTCCATCTTTATTTCAGATTACCTTTAGTCCCTTCCTACCCGTCAAGCTCTTTTCTGGCACCGTTACCACTTATAATTATCCATACCACTTGTATTTCACTATCTCTTCGCCGAACTAGTGCACCTATACACCTGACAAGTGTATTGGGTGTGTTGGGGACACAAGAGACTTCTTGTATCTTGATTGCAGGGTTGCTCGAGAGGAATACCTTTGACCACTTCCTCCCTGAGTTCGATAAACCTTGGGTAATCCACTTAAGGGGAACTTGTTGCTGTTCTACAAACCTCTGCGCTTGGAGGCCCAACAACTGTCTACAAGAATAGAAGTGCGTAGACATCAGTGTGTACCTAGCTAGTGACAGAAATTTGTCACGGTACTCAACCACAGTCATCCTTCCTTGATTCAAGTCTCTGAATTCATCTCTCATCCTCTTGATTAGACCCGGGGGCACATGGGTCTTGCTAAACTTGAGTTTGAACTCCTCCCAAGTCATCATCTAACCTCCGTTCATTGTACGGGTACTATTCCACCATGATATAGCATAGCCAGAAGATAGTGGGTGGCAAACAACACCTTCTCATTAGCATCAACTCCTGCAACTTCTAGATTATTCTCCATGGTTTACAGCCAATCATCAGCATCTAGAGGCTCCTCGAACTTACTAAACATGGGTGGGTTGGTATTCTAGAAGTTCTTAAGTCTGGATCCATGGTGATCTTGGTTTCCATGGCCTTGATTATTGTGGGCCATCTGGGTTATCTGTTGAAGAGTGGCTAAGTTGGCTTGACGTTCGGCTCTACCAGCTTCACGGTTAGAAACTAACATTCGCATAATCTGCAGCATTGGGTCCTGAGTTGAACTGCTTCCTCTAGGATTTTTGCGAGTCATCTAAAGATTGAGATAGATAGTAAGACAAGAGGGAATTTTATAGGGTTCATGGGTTTGTTTCAAAACTTTAAGCTTTGAGTATAACTCAGGTTTTTGAAAACTAGCAACTTTCTTTTCATTCATTAATTCCAAGCATAGATACAAACACACACGATAACAAGGAAACAGATGGTTTTAAGAACCATTCTGTGAAGCTACGATACAGTGGGACCGGGTACAACTCACACCTACGATAGTGCTCAGGTGCGACTAATCATCATCAATGAAGTCAGCATCATCCTCATTAGTGTTGTCCTCCAAGGCTTCGTCCTCTAGGTAGTCATTATCATCACTGAGGTAAGAGTGAATACCCCCACAGATATCTTCACCCTCCTCCTCCTGCTGTTCTTCCAGCTGGATCTCCTGGTCGTGGATGGTCTCCTCCAAGGTGGCTATCTTCTGACGAAGACGGGCGATGATGCGATCCTTTTTGTCGCGCTGGCTGCAAACTGACTTGCGTTCCTTGGCGAGGATGGCGATGGTTTCCTTCCTTTCCACAGCTTCAGCATTGTTCTGGTTGGCGTGATCATGGGAATTGTCCAACTCATTATGTGTCTCATGTAGCATGAAGTCCATGTGGTCCACATGGTGCTTCAACTTCGGAGCTGGCATGGATAGAGGATGTCCCATCGAGTCATGTCCTGCATAGTGAGCAAAACGGGTTCCGATGATCTGGTTGATGTTCTGAGCAGATAAGTGAGCGAGAGCTTCTTGCATAGCCTTGGCTAATCCGTCTAGGCAGTTGCTCTCCCGAATGCTGCACTGAATCTTGTTAGAAAGAGGTGGATCCATTTTGCCCCTCAGGTCGGCAATAATCAGCCACTATAGCTCCCCTCCAGCGTGGTCCTTAAGTTGTGCTCCGAAGAACTGCGGGTGCGGGCGTGCAAGATACTCTGAGAGCGAATCCAGTTCCCTCTCAAAGATAAGCTGTCCTCTGTTGCCCAACTGGTAAAACTTGGTGTATTTGACCTCCATCTATAAGCAATTAAGATGAGTAAGTTAGTGAGGCGAGTAAGTGTGTCAAGTTTTATGTAGAACTGTAAGAGTCTTGAGGAACAAGTGATCTATTTTTGAAAGAATATCAAGGATAAGAATGAGAATAGGTTTCTGTAAATACTCACTTTCTTTGTTTTGAAGCTAGGGTTTTTTCAGGCGTCTATTCTAACTAGGGTCTCCTATGGTCAGGATGGCTCTGATACCAACTTTTCAACACCCGGATTTTTAAGTCCAGATGCTTGTTATGCCGTACATCGCAATCCTAGGATTACCATTTTGCGAGACATAACAGAAGTGGTACCATAGTACATCATCCATTACAAACCATAATAAAGGTCTTACAAATAAAGGATCTCATGATCCAGTCTTAATACAATCAAAGCAGCGGAAAGTAAACGTAGTAGGCTCCATCTTCAGGGTCACAGGCAATCCTGACGATGGGAGATGATCCTAGTTGTCATAGAACTCCTGTTGTCCATCTTTTGGGTAATCCTCCTCATAGTCTGGCCATCGGAATAGCCAGGGACAAAGCCATGAGTACTCTTTGAGTACTCGCAAACTATCACTAGTATAAGTAAAAGTAAAGCTAGTAGGAATCATAAGCTCTAGGTTTGTTTGCAAAAAGCTAGGTTTATTTCACAAAGCTTCAAGAGTAAAGACCTAATTTAGTTCTCTACATCACTTAAGTGGGAACTTAGATCTCATGTCCACAACTCTGTTGTGATCAAGTCAAGGTCATCTTTCAAGTCATAAATCATTTTGAAAACATCTGACAACAGAACAGTATGGCCACTCCAACTGTCCATAACCACGAATGCGGCTATTCGAATAGTTTGACACTCTACAGAGGTGGTACACTTTCACCACAAAATTCAATACATTCGTCAGGGATAAACCTGAATCATCATTCTTAGTATGCGGATAATCAATCTTAACCTTTCAATTACACACCCTAGTATAGGCACCTCCCCTATGAGTTTGGCTTCCCAGCCATGGCCATCTGCCATCCTAGGCACTGCATAGGTGGACATTCATCACGAGGTAGCCTTAGCTCAACCTCTTCCGCAAGGGAACCAATATTAAGACATATAAACTTCTAGTCAAGCCCTACCCAACTCAGGTATTGTGGTTGTACGGTAAAATTAGAATGGTATCGCATCCAAACCCAACCATCAGTTTTTATTAAAGTCAAGGCTCGTACCTTATCAGTTTCATCATCAAAACATTGTGTTTCACAACACATGTCAAAACATTTCAATAGAATGAATCTTCATTCCAAGGTTTTCATAATCATTTTTACCAAGTATTCCCATCTAAAGTGATCTAGTTTTATGCTTAGCACTAGCCACTAGTATTGAGGTTATCACTATTGGGGGTGCTAATAAAGTATAAGTATCCAACACTAATCCTATGATCTTGATAGGATCAAATTTAGTTTCCACTAATCACAATTCATTAACTTGGTAAGAACCATAGTACAGGGGAAAGTAAAGCTTGGAGTAAAACTGGGAATTGGTAAAGTTGCGTAACCAAGCATGCCTAGTGCATCTGTATAGGGGTTTGCACAAGTAGCATGCATAGTTCTAGCTTGCACTGATAGCTTGCATAGCTTAGCTGGCTTAGTGATGGCTTGCCTTGAGCAGTGCAGTTGTTGCTGTCGTTGAAGTTCTCCTGCTCCTCCTCGAAGTACTCCTCCTCGTTGTAGCTCAAGTCGGTACTAGCGTCCAGAAATACATTCAATGTACACAATCACCAAACAACACTTCACTACTTCTATGTAGCACACAAAGGCTCAAACTATATGATCTAGTATTATCTCAATCATCATGTGGGAATTTACTATTTTCTTATTCTTCTTATTGTAGAAAAGTAATTTCTACTCATTTTAAATCCTTAAGATTTAATATTCTCCAATTAAAATAGTGGATCATGTTGACACATGTCATCACCATCTATTCCAATACTTGAGAATGTGATTTAAAATGGTGATCATATATTACCAGATTTAATATTACTATTTAATAATATTCAAGTGACTAGAAATGCCTATATAGCACTCTTTTAATACTAAGCCATGTTTCATATTTGTAAAACCAAATATATTTACATATTCATGTAGAGCATGGTAAATTTGATTTTTGAGAGGTGGAATCATCTCAAAAACATTTATAGTTTATTTTAGAAAAATGTTTGAAGTGGCAAAAGTCTCTGTCTTGTTATTTTTGGTATAGGTGATCTATAATACTAAATGGTTTGAATCCAACGAGAGTGATTAGATAATTTCAATACCTTTCCAACAAAATTAGAATCATGTATTTTGGATTTGTACATCTCTCTGAATTGAATTTTGAATCTACTGATAGAATACGGTTTTAACTAAAGTGGAAAAATCCTATTTGAATCGCTGGGCTCTGCGCGGGAAACGACATGGGCCGGCCCAACTGCACAGCGCGGGCACAACGGGCTGCTGACAGAATGGTCCCACGCGTCAGTGACTCATCTAAACCAAAATAGTATCTTTCAATCTTAGCCCTACGATTAGACTAGGATCAACGGTTGTGGTTCCTCATCTCTATCGAACTGCTCCAGCGGGATACGAACCCTAACGCGGCGGTGGGGGTCGCTGTGGACTTACCGGGGCTCCCTCTAGGGTCGATGATGGGGCGAATGGGGTTGACAACGATGGTGGTTCGATTGGTGGTCACGGAAACTCCTGGGGTGGCCGCAATCAACGGCTTCCTTCCTCGACTGCTACGGCGGACTCCGGCCAAATTCCGGCGCCATGGTGCTCGCCTTGCTTCGGGGAAGGGTCGGTGAGGTTCCTGGGTGAGTGGGGAGTGGAATGGTATGGAGAAAGAGGTCTGGGTGGCCTCTATTTATACCCCAAGGGTGGAGGCAGGGCGGCATGGTCTGGCTTCTCCGGTGACGCTGCTACAGATCTCGTTGAGCATGGCAGAGGGCATGGGTTGGTGCGACGGATATGGCGATCATCACGCGAGTGATGGAACGGCAAGGGGCGGTCTCTGTTGGTCGGGCGACGTCGGCGCTCTGTTCCAAAGATCTGTGGTGTTTCACACAAAGACGGTGGTCACGGGCTGACGGTGAACGGTCATGTCTAGGAGGTCACTGGTGTCACGACAGAGCGGTACGGGCGTGCGAAATTGAGCGAGGCCGTGGCGAACTCTTGCGGCGTCATGCTCTCGGCATGGCAGAGGCTTAAATGGGCGCGTGATTTTCAGTGTCTCCACTTCTCGCCTTGGGTCAAGGGGTGGACATGGGGTGGCGGTGAGGTCATGGCTAGCTGCTAGGCATCATGGGCGAGGGTGGTGCGGCATGCAGCGAATGGTTCGTGCTCGACCGGCATGGCCGGGTCGGTACAAGCATGGCACTGGTCAAAGTGGCTAGTGATGCTTCTCCTTTGCACAACCAAGTACCAGGCATGATCATGGACAATTGAATGGGTTGATTGCAGTACAAGGGATGAGCAATTGATAGCTCAAAACAGTGTATAGTTGTTGAGGTTGTACTGTGCCTGCCAGGTGCTCGATCAAATGGCCGCATGAAAATTACTTTCAAATTTGTGAATGAGTTTTGGTGAGTGATCTTGTTGCTTGCTTAGTAGTCTATGGTTGCTGGGAATGGTCAAGGGGAATTGGTTTGAATGGTTTTTGAAAAGTGATGATCTAGGCATATACACTTGATTCAATTTTGCAATGCCTCTTAAATAGATTTGAAAATAGTTTCTGCCACTTTGTAAAGTTTGCTTGGATTCACTTGGAGTTGGTCTAGCAAGGGGTGAAAAGAATTGGAATTGTTTCTGTTGGAATTCTTTTACTAGGAACACTCAAAGTGGTCTAGTGAATAAATTTGGCCAAAATGACCATTTGATCATATGATCTATATTTGATTTTTTTTCATTTGATTCTGTTTGTAAGTGATCTAGATGATGTAGTATTCATCCTTAAACTAATCCTTATCATTAGTAACAATCAATCATGGCAATTTCAAGCATTCATACACTAATGCAAATCACACATCCACTCATACTAAGTTTAATAATAAAAGACCTTAAACTTGGGTGATTAGATCTTGATAAGCTTGATTAATATTTTTGGGATGTTACAAATGCTCATCACATCATTTCCCCAATGTTGTGACCTCGTTATTAACGACATCCAATGTCCATGATCGGGAAAATTTGATCATCTTGTTAATCAACGAGCTAGTTTAAAGAGAGGCATAACTAGGAACTTTCCATTTGTTTATTAAACACACATGTATTAATGTTTCCATATTAATACAATTATAGCATGCAAAATAAACATCTATCATATACTTGGAATATACATAATAACAACTTTATTATTGCCTCTCAGGGCATATTCCCTTCATATATGGGGGTCACACAGTCATTGAAGAAATGAGATCGCATTCGCACAGAAGTAGACATGATCATCAGTTTTGCTTGCTCCTATGATCGAGCCTATTCGGAGAACAGGGCAAACTGATCGTGCGCCAAGGTTTTTTAGATGGAACAAGAACTTATTATCTCTGTACTGCTATTGAATTTCAAGTAGGAAAGCTATTGAATCTCTCAAATGTTCCGTCGTTACTATTTCTAAAGCATTTTGTGAAACTAATACTGATGTACTGATACTTGTTTAAATCAAGGGCAGTAGATAGTCTTGCTTTTCTTTTGAAACATGGCCGTGTCACAATCTAGATGAGACTTGAGCATTTTGGGTTGCATATGGGGGTCACACAGGCATTGATGTGAAAAGAAGGTACTCAAAGTAGACTTGATCATCAGTTTTGCTTACTCCAATGGTCGAGTGTGTTTGGTGAAAAGGACAAACTAATCGCGTGACAAGGTTTTTAGAGCTGAAACAAAAACTGGTTCTCTCCGTACTGCTATTTGTATTTCATTGTCTATATTGCTGAATTGGTCACTTTTGAAATGCTGGTGAATTGGTCAAGTGCTCCTGAATATGAACTTCGAATCTGTTGATAATTTTTCTACCTTATTCTGAACTGCTGAATTTTGACATGAATAGCTGCCAAAAAGAATTATCGCTTTTCCCCTCCCTCTCTGAGGTCTTTGTTTCGAATCCGACCGAGCACATCACAATGTAATTTTTATTAACCAGGAGAAGACATCTAGTACTCCGTAGCTCATTCGGCCCCTAGCCTAGAACATTTTTATTCGGTCTTTTAGGGGTCAGGGGACTACTGACCATAGCCCAGTGAAATTTGAGAAAGGAGCCCATGGAGCATAGCAGAGAACATATTAATTCGGCCTTTTAGGAGTCAGGGGACTGCTGAGCATAGCCCACTAAAATTTGAGAATGAAGCCCATGGAGCATAGCTTATGGAGTATAACCCACGTAGAGC
The DNA here is from genome assembly GCA_023614405.1 of Avena insularis. Classification (NCBI taxonomy): domain Eukaryota; kingdom Viridiplantae; phylum Streptophyta; class Magnoliopsida; order Poales; family Poaceae; genus Avena; species Avena insularis. Next base: position 355,593,498 of record CM042692.1, on the reverse strand, counting down.
AGCCTATATATAATAGCCAAACTCTTTTTAATTCAGCCTTTTGGGCATTTCCCCCCACCTCTCAAAATAAAAAAACTCTGCCAACCCATGTTTTTATGAAAATACTCCATTATGTGGCATTTTATAAATTGAGATGCCAGGAGCGTTGCCCTTTTATATTTTAAAAGAGATAAACATAGACACACGAAATATTTTTAAGAAGACTATGTTGGGGTTCGCAGCATAGAAAACAAAAAATTTCCTACGATGGGAACTATACGCCAAGATCTATGTACTAGATACAAGCAACGGGTGGATATACATCCATAGAGAACTAACCCTCGAAGACAACAAAACTTTGTTAACGAGTTGGAACTCGTGGATGATGTAGTCGTACACTTGCCTATCTCAAGATCGTGATGAAGTCCAGTAGGTCCGGCTCTAGCACGTCCATCAGATCTAGTTCCAGCAAGTCCAGCACCACCAAGTCCAGCATCGTAAAGCAGCGGTGCATCCGTGATCGCACACACGTCTGGTACCCCGACAACCTCCATCCCTTGCTCCAGCGAAGCAGCAACTCCTTTCTAGATAAAGCCACCAAGAACATGTATCTCGCTAATTCGAGACCATGGGTGAATAATACTAGAGGAGGAGAGAGATCCTTCACGAGGAGGTGTGAGGAAGAAGGGTGAGAGGGGTGGCCTTTTATAGGAGGAGGGGGTACCCCTGCCCATGGCCGGCGCCGCATGGGGGGTGACTCCTTACCTCCCCCATTCATGTGGTGGTAACCCCTCCACATTAAAATGCCCCTTCACATTCTCTTTTAAAGTCTCCATTTTAAATGCATTAAATTTCTCCAAATTTAATGCTCTCTCATTTAATAAAACTCTTTTATTATTTTTTATTCAGAATTTTGTTAATTACTTTAATTAACAAACATTCACATAAAACCCCCTGCAACATTTCAATATTACATGCAGAACTAATTTCAGCAATTTCACCCGAAACAGTTTCGGTGTCTATTGAAATAATTCCAGCGCTTTCTTAAATCTTTATTTGAAACATATTTGCTCCAAATGGTGTCGGTATCCCTTAAGTGTGTCACCCTACGGTTCGCGAATAATGCAGACATGATCGAGACCCCTCTCAGATCAATAATCAGAAGCGGGACCTAGAGATCCATACTGACTCCTACACATTCAACGATGACTTCTTTGATCGTGAGAACCTTTAACACTAGTAACTAAATCCCTCTGTATCGCGATATATTATATGTCCGAGATTCGATCATTGGTATCTCCATACCTAGTTTGATCTGGTTACTGTAAAGACCCAAACCTGGCTTGGTTTGAATCCCTGTGATTACAGTGCTAGTCTCTGGATCGAATAGCTAGCACCCACAGTTTAAGATGTAATATCAAGTTACAAAGGTCATATTACATCGCATGATCCAGAATATGAATACTTTATTACAAACTCATAGCCATAGGCTATCTTATTACAAAGCAGCAGAATACAAGTAAAGCATGGAGTCCTTCATCTTCATGTGCCACAGGCAAACATGTTGGGTGTAGACTCATAACCTCTATCATCAATCCATACTCATCAATAGAATAACCTACAACATGATAGGTTGCAGCCACAAAGGGTCAATACTTTGAATGTATTGGCAAGTGTCACAACTCTGTGAATATAAGTTGGACTATCACTACATGCATATTTGGCTAAGTAGAGCTTAGGCTTATTTGCAGAAAGCAATATGGTTTTATCTATATGTTTGCAAAAATAGTTTTGATCTTTCAACAACTTTCTGAACTCCTTGGCAAACTCCAAGTTCTTCTAATCTCTTGTTGTCACCATTAAGTTTTACTTTGAGAAATTAGAATGTCGAGATCTTCCATAGCTTCAGGCTGTAGTTGCTCAGAGTTGTCCATAACCGGGGACACGGCTAAGTACTTAGAATTTGATCTTCTGCAGAAGTTGTACACTTTACCCACAAGACACAATCTCGTCTTGACGCCACCAGTGGCTGCTGGATTAGTACTCACCAAGATGGAGTACCGGCAGATCGAGAATGTGACAAAGTCTTTCCATAGGAGTCCTCCCAATACATAATGCCAGCACATCTACCAGGCACCAATGCAAGGATAAACCTCCAATGCATAATTCCAGTTAACCTGAAGAGGTACCAATGCATGGGTCTCCCACTATGTAATTGACTAAGCCAGAGCCCATTTGGCATGTGGCTGTACACGAAAGCCACTGTACGAGAAACATGTTCAATCTCTAAGTTCCTGGGTGGTATTCTCCTAGTGCACACACGAAAGAGATAGCCATAGACATGGTTCCCTTTGTTGCCACCTTATTCTCAATTGAGTATCCACATTCCACCCAGGTGATTCATTGAGTACTTGTTTTATTATACAAAACATATATTTTTCCAACACTTCATATAATCACAATATGGTATATTCCACCCTGAATCTATAGCAGGGCTAAGCATACTACCACTATGGTATTTCCACTAAGGAAGATATAAAGGATATCCTAAATAGGACATAGCATAGCATAGTAACACAGTAGTCCTATCATGCATACTACAAAAATCCACTAAGTGTAATGAAAAATAGTAGGACATGGCTGATAGTGCCACTTGCCTTAGTAGTTGGTGGTGTTGGTACACTCTTTGCAGTAACACACTTGACAATCCACACAATCTATCAAACAAAACAACCAAGACAAAACATGCACAAGATCAACACTAATGGCAATACAAAAATCATGCAAAATATGCAAGCATGCAAGATGGAAATTTTATTGTACAAATTGTTATACAAGGTTTTTAACAATACTAAGTGTTTTATGAACATTTTAATTGCAAGATTACAAATGCAACCATTTGTGCAATTGTAACAATTAGCAATAATTTCTATCATTTGGAAAGGCCAAACTCACTAAATAATTTCCATGCTATTAGGCATAGCCAACCAAATCTATACTTTGGTCTTACTGGACAGAGGGTTCAAGTTGCAATCCATAGCAAAAAGATTCACCCAAAAATAATTTACAAAACAATTTTTATGGTTAAAATACTCCTAAAAAGGTTCTGCCTAAAACTTCTATTTTACAGAAGCTAAAGAGTGAAATAAGGCCTCAACAGTGAAGCTCTCATTTTTCTGAATCCATAGACACCAAATTTGTATTTTTCTGATTTGTGGATCAAAAGTTATTGAATTTCTAAGTTTAATACAAATTCTGCCTATTTTCTAATTTAAACAGACGCTCAGGCCTACGTGGCATGTTCTTATTGGCTCGTACCGGTTCGGGCGGATCGGTAACGTGGGCCGTTGGATTTTAAGTGGCAACGGGCGATCCAGATTAGCCCGTACCGTTTCGCTCGCCGATCTAATCCTAGCCGCAGACGACAGATCAGACGGTGCTCAGCGCGTCGACCACGCATCGGCATAGCAATCTTGGCCGGTGGCGTCGGGTGGGTGGCGCTCCGGTGGTTCTAGAGGGTTAGGGGAAGCGGTGATCTTACCGGCGGGTTACTGTGGTCTCGGTGGTCTCGATGGTAGTCGTGGTGGAGGGAGGGGCGCTCGGCCTCGCTGGGGATTCCTCGCCGGAGTACTTGCCGACGGCGGAGCTCACTCTCCAAGACGGTGTCGTCATCCTGGGGCTCGATCAGACAAGGCAATATGTCAGCAAGGTGTGCTTGGTCGTGTAGAAGTTGGCTGTAACCAAAAGAGGGCGGCGGGAACCTGCGTCTCGCCGGAAATCGCCGGTGAACGGCGACGGCAGAGGGTGACGCCGGTGGTGACCGTGGCGACGACCTAGGCACAGAAAAAGCACAGGAAAGTGTCAGTAGGCGCGCCAGAGCATGGCGAAGCTAACAGGACAGAGGGGAGGACGCGGGGCAGTGAGTTCTTGCCGGAATCATCGCCGGAGCTCGTCAGGGTCTGTGGTGGTCCGAGCAAGATTCCGAGCAGCCTAGTGGCTCTTAGGTGGCGGTGTCTGAGGGGAAAATGAAGAGGAGGGGGTGGGGATTAAGAGGCCGTGGTCGGAGTGGAGAATTAAACGCGGAAACGCTCGAATTCGGCCGGACTTGGTAACGGCAGAGGAGGGGAGATGGCCCGTTCGTCCCGCGGTGGAAGACGGTGAGGTGGAGGTAACATGGAGGTGGGGTCGAGCCGTCAGCGAGGGGGTGTGAGGAGGGGTCGGTGAGAAAGAGAGGGGAAGGGGAGTGCCGGGTGGGCTTAGTGGGCTAGGTTTGGGCCGAGCTGCTGCTGCTGTGTTTTTTTTATTCCTTCAGTTTTTCTTTTTCTTTTTCTGATTTCTTAAATAACTTTTGATTTAATGATCCAATTTGAATCAAACAAATTTCTAAAAATTTGTAAAACTCAAATTAGGTTTTTAGGGCATTATAGAACACATTTACTTTCTAACTCAAATTTTTCTAACCAAATTTATTCATTTTGGCTTTAATAGTTAATATTGCCTTTCTTAATTATATTCTCAAAATAATTCATAACTTCTTATCCATGGCTCCAAATTGGATGAAACCAATTCCTATTGTTTTATTATTTTGTCCTTTATCTTTTTAGCCCTCATAGGAGTTATTTTGTTTAATATAAATATGGAGTATATCCATAGTATTGTGTTGTTCTTAGTGTTAATAATTAGAGTTTTAGGGTTTGAGATATTTTTCACTTCTCTTGGGTTTTTAAAATGCAACCAAGTCAAGATGCTCATGCATGCTTCATGATTTGGGATTTAAAACATGCACACCACTTCGCAAACAAAAACCATTTTATTTGGCTTGAGTTTTGGAGGCATTATATTAAATGTTCCAAAAGTTTTTGTTCCTTCTGAATTTCAAAGAACTTGGTTCTTCATTTTGTTTAAAATTTTCACATTTCAAAATTTGGAAAATTTTGGGATGTGACAGTTACCGACATGTACTCTTTTCTCGTTCCCGTGATATAACATTCTAGTGATCACATCACTTTCTTGCAAGCTATCTTAATGTGATATCACCGAGAGGGCCCAGAGTATATCTATCCGTCATCGAGATGGACAAATCTCACTCTTGATCCATGAGCCTCAACATAACACCTCCGTAGCACTGAACCCACCTTTATAGTCACCCTGTTACGGTGTGACGTTTGATGTTATCAAGATACTCTTCCGGTGTTAGCAATTAACATGATCTCATGGTCTAAGGACTAAGATTACTTCATATGATGTTATATCAATATAAACATAATGAATTTGATCGTAACGCTATACTTCGGATGAATGTTCATCACATCATTCCGCCAATGTTGTGACCTCGTTATTAACAACATCCAATGTCCATGATCAGGAAACCTTGATCATCTTGTTAATCAACGAGCTAGTTTATATGAGAGGCATTACTAGGAACTTTGTATTTTGTTCATTAAACACACATGTATTAACGTTTCCAATTAATACAATTATAGCATGCAAAATAAACATTTATCATAAACATGGAATTAGATAATAATCACTTTATTATTGCCTCTCGGGCATATTCCCTTCAGTCTCCCACTTGCACTAGAGTCAATAATCTAGTTTGTAAACTTGTATATACAACACCTAGGTGTTGAATATACGCGTTTGCTAGTGGTAACATAATCTTCGGATCTGGCACTTTCAGGTACGTGTGTATTTGCATGTCTTTGCGTCTCTACGCATCACTCATTCTCAAATGAGATGGCATTGTATAAATTTGGTCCTTTGGTGAGACCTTTAGTTCATTCGGGTTAAAATATGTTGATATTATTGTCATACAATATATCTTCATAGTATTAGCCCACTTTGAACCACACCTAGTTTGATAACAAACTTCTTAACACAAATGCCCTCCTTTGCTACTACTATAGCAGTCATATACTTAGCCTTTTGTTGTAGTATCCGTCACAATGTTTCAACTTTGGAACTTATCCAAATCCATCATGGAACATCCCTTCCATTACATTGTGTCACCCATAGTATAAATTGAGATAAATTTAATTTGTATCTTGTGACAAAACTAGTATCAATGTAACACTTTACAATGAACTACCTTTAACTATTTGTCACTTATACATGATATATTCTTAGTTCTTCCAAAGCTCATAAGAATATCTTTAATATCATCCAATGATCATCTTGTTAATCATTCTGGTATGTGCTCATAATATTTAGAGCATAGGACATATCTGGATATATACATATCACGGTATAATCGATCAAAATATTCATGTGATTTTACTCACCAAGTGTTGAAACACTTGAATCTTGATACAATCATTTCCATGCAGCAAGAACCTTTCTTATTGTTTCCATATTGAACCCTTTCAATATCTCATATATGTACGTCTGACATAACCATATTAGCGCCTCAATCTATCCCTATAGACATTGATGCCAAATATTCCGGTTTTGCCCAAGTCTTTCATTGAAATCATATTTTAATGAAATTCTTCACTTGTGTCAATAAAAGATACATCATTTCCAATCAAGAATACGTACTCTGCATAATGTATTGGAAATTTGTCTCAGCGCTCCCACTTAATTTCTTGCAAATGCAAGCATCTTCATCATCTCCGATGAATTTAAACTCCTTTAACATTTTCATCATGGTGAAGATTCCAACTCCGCTATGCTCACTTCAACTATTGAAGTTTGCATGCCCTTTTAGCACCCTTTGAATTAAAAAAAACCTTTGGACCGTGTTATGTACACGTCCTAGGTAACTATTTTATTAGAAGAACCTTGTTTTGTTTATTCAACTATCATATACAAAATTATATGTAGTGGTTGCTACATTAATCCGTCAAGACTAAATATCGCTATGAAAGATCAAATCTTGTCATAGTCAACTCCTTGAACATTGCCATAAACTCTTTTCCGACATGTTGACTATTTCATAGATGTCAAACATCCATGTCTATTTATAGATCCAAATACGACCGATAGGCTTCATGCCTTTCCGGAGGGTCTTTCAAGTTCAAAACTTGATTTCTCGTGTATGGAAACTATCATGGATTTTATGACTTCTAGTCATTTTAGGGAGTCAGGGCCCATCATCGCTTCTTTGCATGCAGTCGGTTCATCATTGTCAAAATAAAAACGACTTTTGTTTCAAATCTTACTATTTGATTCTTACCGACCCACATGGTTCAATAAGAACTCTAATCTCCAAGATCACACCCTTTGTAATCACGGGAGCCATGAGCATTGTGGCCGCCACTGGGAGACTTTCTGATGCTGTGCTACTTAGCACATATAGCTAAGGTTCAACAACCTTATCAAGGTTCTATTGTCCTCCCACTTAACTTTTCACGAAAAATTCCTTCTCAAAAAACTTGATGCTCCAACCGACAAACTCTTTTGTCTTCGGTGTTATGGAGGAATTCCCAACAAATTCTTTGGGATAACCTACAAAGACGTGCTTATCCTACTTTGGTTGTAAACATTTTACTTATTCATAGCATACCAAAATTTTAGAAAAGACAATTCGGGTTTTATCCCAAACCATAACTCATATGGTGTCATTTCAACGGATCACGATGGTGCTCTTTTCAGTGTAAAAGCGGTAGTCTCTAAAGCTTTAATCCTTAAAACATAATGGCAGTTTTTGTTGGAATTATGCCCTAGAGGCAATAATAAAGATGTTATTATTATAATTCTTGTTCATGATAAATTTTATATTCCATGCTAGAATTGTATTAAGCGGAAACTTTAATACTTGTGTGGTTTGTGAACAACACCGTGTCCCTAGTACGCCTCTATGGACTAGCTCATTGATCAATGATGGTTAAGGTTTCCTAACCATAGACATGAGTTGTCAATTGATAATGAGATCATATCATTGGAGAATGATGTGGTGGATAGACCCAAACTAAGCGAAGCAATTAGATCGTGTCATTGTGTTCATCTTTGCGAAGCTTTTCCTATGTCAAATATTGTATTCCTTAGACCATGAGATAATACAACTCCCTGGTATCGGAAGAAAGCTTTGAGGTCATCAAACGTCATCCTATGAGAGGGTGATCATAAAGGTGTCTCTCAGGTGATCGGAAAGTATCTGTTGGGTTGTATGTATCGAGATGGAATTTGTCCCTCCCAAGTCGGAGAGATATACTTCGGGCCCACTCAGTAATCGATATCAACACCGCTTGCAAGCATGTGGTTAAGGAGTTGATCACAAAGTGATATTGGATTACGGAACGAGTAAAGTACTTGTTGTGAACGAGATTGAACTAGGTATGACGATACCGACGATCGAATCTCGGGCAAGTAAAATATCGCGAGACGAAGGGAATATATATATGGGATTGATTGAATCCTGGCATCGTGGTTCATCCGATATGATCATCGATGAATGTGTGGGAGTCAATATGGGTGCCTGCAGACCCGCTGTTGATTATTGATAGAAGATCATATGCGCATATTCTCGAACCGCGAGGTCACACTTAACGTGTCTCGACGCTAGGATAGATTGGATACTTGGTTTATGAATTTTTTATTCGGAGTCTCGGATGGGATCCGGGACATCACGAGAGGTTCTGGAATGGTCCGGAGAATAAGATTTGTATAAGGCAGTGCAGTTTTTGGAGTTCGGAATTGTTCCGGATTAATCGGTATTGTACCGGAAGCTTCTAGAACCTTCCGGAAGGGGGGCAACGTGGTCCCACCTTCCGGGAGGGGGCATGGGCCTATGAGGGAGTGTCCTGGCCGCATTGGGCCAGGGGCACAAGGCCCCATAGGGCCCAGCCGATCCTAGATAAGTTTAAACTCGTTTAAACTAGAGATAGGGTTTCTAGATAAGGGATAAGTTTAAACTCGTTTAAACTAGAGATAGGGTTTCTAGATAAGGGAAAGTTTAAATCGTTTAAACTAGAGATAGGCTTGGAGGATGGGCAAGGGCTGGCCGCACCCCCCCCCCCCCCGCTATATATAGAGGGCTGGTGCGCCCCCTCCCCACACACACCTTCCTCCAAACCCTAGTTGCCCTGCTGCCCTTCCTCTCTCCCTCCCGACTGTTTGTAGGCGAAGCCCTGCTGCAGAAATTCTCCACCATATACACCGCACCATCGCGTTGTAGATCCAATCTATCTCTCCACCCTACTTGCTGGTCCGAGGAAGGAGGAGGCCGAGGTGTCTTTGCGTGTGCATCTCACGGAGGCACGCCACTTGTGGTGCTAGATCGGATCGGATCGCGAGGAGGAGAAGCGACGACTACATCACCCACGTTCCTCTGAGCGTTCACTGTCGAATCTTCAAGGGTATGAAGATCTAATCCAATCTCTCTCGTTGTTTGCATCTCCTAGATTAGATCTTGGCTTTCCTTCCGCTCGCTTAGTAGAAAATTTTGATTTACTATCTGCGAAACCCTTGATGGTATCGAGCTAGATCTATGCGTAGATGTGTTTCACGAGTAGAGCATAACATGGTTGTTGCGGCGTTGATGTTTTCATTGCAAGCCTCTTGTTTGTGTTCTTCTTATGGCGCGGATAGTGAGATTGAAGCAGTCCAGGCCAACCTTCTGCGGACGTCGTTGCGAGACCGGCTCGCACTTGACGTGTGGCTTGTACCATACATGCGGTGGTGGATGTCGGTTTCTCTCACTATAGTTGTCATGGGATTAACACGGAGTTTGGCAACCATAATATCACCGTTGTGGCTTTCCGTAGGTAAGAATCGTTCTTAGCATCTACTCCCATAAGCCACGTAAAACATGCAACAACAAAGTAGAGGCGTCTAACTTGTTTTGCAGGAGTGTTTTCGTGATATGGTATGGCCCAAGATGTGATGTGTATATTGTATCGATGATCATGTTTTGTAATGTTTCACGACTTGCATGTCGATGAGTACACAACCGTGAGAGCCATATGGTTGTCTTTATAATTGTGTATGACCTGTAGTCAACTTCTTATATGCCATGTAATAGCTTTACTTTATCGCTAAGTAGTTAGCAATAGTTGTAGTTGCTATTCGTGGTGGAGGCAATCATGGTGGAGTGATGGAGATCATGCGGAACGCACAAGATGGAGATCATTCTTGAAGATTGGCTATACCATGTCACATAAAGTTATATGCATGTGATGTTTATCCTTTTATGTATCTTATTATGCTTAGATCATGACGGTAGCATTATAAGATGATTCCTCATAAAGATCAAGATAAAACTATGTTCTCCCCAAGTATGCACCGTTCGAAAGTTCGTCGTGTCCAAGCATCACGTGATGATCGGTGCTATAGACTCTACGCTCACATACAACGGGCAAGCCAGCTTTTACTGCAGCGAAATACTTGGGTCTAACTTGACGAGCCTAGCATGTATGAGACATGGCCTCGGAACACATGAACCGAAAGGTTAAGCATGAGTCATATGAATGATATGATCGATACTTCGTTGTCCACCATTGAAACCACATCTCTTCTCGTGAAGATCGGATTAGGTGTGGTGAATTTGGATCGTGTTCACTAAACAACTTGAGGGATGTTGAATTTAGTGGGAGTTCATCTAGTAATTTGATTAAGTTGAACTATTTATAATGAACATAGTCTAAATTTTACATGCAAATACTGTAGATCACAAGCACAAGTCCAACTTCAACTACAACGATTTTGCTGAGAAATAAAAGCTTAGAAACAAACGGTCTAACTTCACCAATGGTTCCGCAATCTAAGAATCATTACGTCGGCGGACAAAGGACTATGTCCTTGGGAAAGCGTTAGGTGACCCCTAACAAGCTACACGCTGATGAGAAAGCTGTCTGTCGATCGGCAAAAGATGATTAAGGTGTGTTTAAGAGCACCATGTTGTTTGCTATGGACCCGGAACTTCAAAATCGTTTTGAAAACTATCTCGGGCCCTTTGAGATTCTCGAGGAGTTGAAAACCATGTTTCAGACTCAGGCCCGTTCTGAGAGATATGAGATCTCCGAAGTTCTTTAAGCGCAAGATGGAGGAAGGGAGTTCGTTAGTGAGCACGCCATTAAGATGTCGGGCTACACTCAACGCCTTGAGCAACTGGATCGCAAGATTCCAGAGGAGCTCAAGATTGACAGGTTCTGCAATCACTCCCTCCCTACAAAAGTTTTGTAGTGACTCATAATCAGATTGGTTCCACTGATACGATCACCGAGCTCTTCGCAAAGCTGAAGGCTGCGGAGGTGGACATCAAGAAGGATAATCATGTGTTGATGGTCAACAAGCCCTCCTTCAAGAAAGGTAAAGGTGCAAAGAATCCCTTCAAGAAAGGCGGCGGCAAGCGCGTTGCCCCTGCTGAGAAGAAGCTCAAGTCTGGTCCCAAGCCGGACCTTTGAGTGCTTCTATTGCAAGGACAAGGGTCACCGAAGCGAATCGTCCGAAGTACTTAGCGGACAAGAAGGCTGGCACCATCAAAGGTATATTTGATATACATGTTATTGATGTTTTCCTTACTAGCCCTCGTTGTAGTGCCTGGGTATTTGATACTGGTTCAGTTGCTAATATTTGTAACTCGAAACAGGAGCTACGGAATAGACGACGGCTTACGAGGGATGAGGTGACGATGCGCGTTGGCAACGGATCAAGAGTTGATGTGATGGCCGTCGGCACGCTCTCCTTAGTTTTACCTTCGGGATTAGTTTTAAACCTTAATAAATGTTATTATGTGCCTGCGTTGAGCATGAACATTATTTCTGGATCGTGTTTATTGCAAGACGGTTATTCATTTAAATCGGAGAATAATGGTTGTTCTATTTATATGAGTAACATCTTTTATGGTCATGCACCCCTTGTGAATGGTTTATTTCTTCTAAATCTCGAAAGGGATGAAACACACATCCATAACATTGAGGCTAAGAGATGCAAAGTAGATAGTGATAATACTACTTATTTGTGGCCTCGTTGTCTAGGTCATATTGGTGTAAAGCGCATGAAACTCCATTCGATGGACTTTTGGAGTCTCTTGATTTTGAATCATTTGACACATGCGAACCATGCCTCATGGGCAAGATGATCAAAAACCCGTTCTCAGTATGATGGAGCGAGCAACGGACTTGTTGGAAATCATACATACCGATGTATGCGGACCGATGAGTGTTTCGACGCGCTGTGGATATCGCTATTTTCTCACTTTTACCGATGACTTAAGTAGATATGGGTATATCTATTTAATGAAACATAAATCTGAAACGTTTGAAAAGTTCAAAGAATTTCAGAATGAAGTGGAGAACCATCGTAATAGAAAGATTAAGTTTCTACGATACGATCGTTGGGCGTATTTTTGAGTTATTATTTTCTCACGCATCTCAAAGCAAGTGGAATCGTTTCACAACTCACGCCACGGAACACCACAGCGCAATGGTGTGTCGAGAATCGAATCGAACCCTATTAGATATGGTCCGATCGATGATGTCTCTTCTTGATTTGCCGTTATCATTTTGGGGTTATGCATTAGAAACCTGCATTCACTTTAAATAGGGCTCCATCTAAATCCGTTGAGACGACACCGTATGAACTGTGGTTTGGTGCTAAACCTAAGTTGTCGTTTCTTAAAGTTTGGGGATGCGAAGCTTACGTCAAGAAGTTGATGCCGGACAAGCTCGAACCCAAAGCGAATGCGTCTTCATAGGATACCCTAAGGAAACTATTGGGTATACCTTCTATCACGTAACCAAGGCAAAGTGTTTATGCAAGAACGGTTCCTTTCTTGAGAAGGAGTTTCTCTCGAAAGAAGAGAGTGGGAGGAAAGTAGAGCTAGACGAAGTTATTGAACCTACTCTTGAAATGGAGAGTAGCGCAGCACCTAAAATTGTTCCAAAGGTCACCGCACCAACAATAGAGGAAGCTAATGACAAGGATCATGAAGCTTTGGACGATGCTGCTACTGAACGTCGTAGGTCGACAAGGTCGCGTGCCCCTCCTGAGTGGTATGGCAACCCTGTATTGACTGTCTTGTTAGTAGAAGACAGTGAACCTACGAACTATGAGGAAGCGATGATGAGCCCAGACTCTGAGAAATGGCTAGAAGCCATGAAATCCGAATTGGGATCCATGAGCGAAAACCAAGTATGGACTTTGGTGGACCCTCCTAGCGACCGAAAGGCCGTTGAGTGCAAATGGATCTTCAAGAAGAAAACGGACGCGGATGGTAATGTTACCGTCTATAAAGCACGGCTTGTTGCGAAAGGTTTTCGACAAGTTCAAGGTGTTGACTACGATGATACTTTCTCTCCCGTAGCGATGTTTAAGTCCATTCGGATTTTATTAGCAATTGCTGCGTTTCATGATTATGAAATATGGCAAATGGATGTCAAGACTGCTTTCCTAAATGGCAACATTGATGAAGAGTTGTATATGATGCAACCCGAAGGTTTTGTCGATCCTAAGGATGCTGATAAAGTATGCAAACTTCAGCGTTCCATTTATGGACTGAAGCAAGCATCTCGGAGTTGGAACCTTCGTTTTGATCAAGTGATCAAGAGCTTTGGATTTGTTCCAAATTGCTATGAAGCTTGCATCTACAAGAAAGTGAGTGGGAGCTCGGTGATGTTTCTGGTACTATATGTGGATGACATATTGATTATTGGAAATGACATCAACATGCTTAACGATGTGAAGAGTTATTTGAACAAGTGTTTTTCAATGAAAGACCTAGGTGAAGCTGCTTATATATTGGGCATCAAAATCTATAGAGATAGACAAAGGCTGATAGCTTTAAGCGGTACATACCTAGACAAAGTTACGAAAAGGTTCGAATGGATAAGGCATTGAAAGGTTCAATGCCTATGTTGTCGAGTAAGATATTGAGCAAGGCTCGGTGTCCTCTGATAAATGATAGGAAGCTATGAGCAAAGTGCCTTATGCCTCGCCATAGGCTCCATCGTATGCCATGCTGTGTACTAGACCGAATGTGTCCAATGCTCTTAGTTTGTGACGAAAGATATCAAAGTGATCCAGAGTGGAACATCGGACAGCCGTGAAGAACATCCTAAGGTACCTAAATAGGACTAAAGAAATGTTCTTAGTCTATGGGGGTGATGAACAGCTCATCGTAAAGGTTACGTCGATGCTAGTTTCGACAAACAAGGATGATTGTAAATCTCGAGACAGGATACGTGTATATTTTGAATGGAGGAGCTGTGAGTGGAGAAGCTGCAAGCAAAGCGTGATCGCGGGATCTACATGAGAAGCGGAATACATGGCTGCTTTGCGAAGCGTCAAGTGAAGGAGTTTGGATCGAAACTTCATCACTGAGCTTGGCGTGGTTCCAAGTGCATTGGACCCATTGGAGATATTGTGTGACAACATGGCGCCATAGCACTTTTCGCTAAGGAACCAAGATATCATCCAAAGACCAAGCATATCAACCGCAAGTTTCATATAATCCGAGATTATATAGCAGATGGAGATCTGAAGATCAGCAAAGTACATACAGATCTGAATGTCACAGATCCATTGACTAAACCTCTTCCACGTGTAAAACATGATCAGCACCTCAGTGCCATGGGTGTGAGATTGTTGCCAAATGTAAACTAGATTATTGACTCTAGTGCAAGTGGGAGACTATTGGAATTATGCCCTAGAGGCAATAATAAAGATGTTATTATTATAATTCTTGTTCATGATAAAGTTTATATTCCATGCTAGAATTGTATTAAGCGGAAACTTTAATACTTGTGTGGTTTGTGAACAACACCGTGTCCCTAGTACGCCTCTATGGACTAGCTCATTGATCAATGATGGTTAAGGTTTCCTAACCATAGACATGAGTTGTCAATTGATAATGAGATCATATCATTGGAGAATGATGTGGTGGATAGACCCAAACTAAGCGAAGCAATTAGATCGTGTCATTGTGTTCATCTTTGCGAAGCTTTTCCTATGTCAAATATTGTATTCCTTAGACCATGAGATAATACAACTCCCTGGTATCGGAAGAAAGCTTTGAGGTCATCAAACGTCATCCTATGAGAGGTGATCATAAAGGTGTCTCTCGGTGATCGGAAAGTATCTGTTGGGTTGTATGTATCGAGATGGAATTTGTCCCTCCCAAGTCGGAGAGATATACTTGGGCCCACTCGATGTCGATATCAACACCGCTTGCAAGCATGTGGTTAAGGAGTTGATCACAAAGTGATATTGGATTCTGCGAGTAAAGTACTTGTTGTGAGCGAGATTGAACTAGGTATGACGATACCGACGATCGAATCTCGGGCAAGTAAAATATCGCGAGACGAAGGGAATATATATATGGGATTGATTGAATCTGGCATCGTGGTTCATCCGATATGATCATCGATGAATGTGGGAGTCAATATGGGTGCCGGACCACTGTTGATTATTGATAGAAGATCATGTGCGCATATTCTCGAACCCGAGGTCACACACTTAACGTGTCTCGACGCTAGGATAGATTGGATACTTGGTTTATGAATTTTTTGTTCAGAGTCTCGGATGGGATCCGAGACATCACGAGAGGTTCTGGAATGGTCCGAAGAATAAGATTTGTATAAGGCAGTGCAGTTTTTGGAGTTCGGAATTGTTCCGGATTAATCGGTATTGTACCGGAAGCTTATAGAACCTTCCGGAAGGGGGCCAACGTGGTCCCACCTTCCGGGAGGGGGCATGGGCCTATGAGGGAGTGTCCTGGCCGCATTGGGCCAGGGGCACAAGGCCCCATAGGGCCCAGCCGATCCTAGATAAGTTTAAACTCGTTTAAACTAGAGATAGGGTTTCTAGATAAGGGATAAGTTTAAACTCGTTTAAACTAGAGATAGGGTTTCTAGATAAGGGAAAGTTTAAATCGTTTAAACTAGAGATAGGCTTGGAGGATGGGAAAGGGCTGGACGCACCCCCCCTCTATATATAGAGGGCTGGTGCGCCCCCTCCCCACACACACCTTCCTCCAAACCCTAGTTGCCCTGCTGCCCTTCCTCTCTCCCTCCCGACTGTTTGTAGGCGAAGCCCTGCTGCAGAAATTCTCCACCATATACACCGCGCCGTCGCGTTGTAGATCCAATCTATCTCTCCACCCTACTTGCTGGTCCGAGGAAGGAGGAGACGTCGAGTCTTTGCGTGTGCATCTCACGGAGGCACCGCCACTTGTGGTGCTAGATCAGATCGGATCGCGAGGAGGAGAAGCGAGTACGACTACATCACCCACGTTCCATTTAACGCTGTCTGAATCTTCAAGGGTATGAAGATCTAATCCAATCTCTCTCGTTGTTTGCATCTCCTAGATTAGATCTTGGCTTTCCTTCTGTTCGCTTCCATAGAAAATTTTGATTTACTATGCTGCGAAACCCTTCAGTTTTATGAATGACACCTTTGATCATACCATGTCAAACAAGGTTTGATTTGATCTCTCGAACATACCATACTCCTGTGGTTTATCGGGAAATGCAAATTCATGGAACAATTCCTGAAATCTTAGGTGTTTTGCTAAACCTGTAACTCAAATATCTTCCTTTATGATCAAATCACAAACTCTTTTATTTTCTTGTTACAAAGATTTTTCACTTCATCTTGAAAGTCTTTGAACAATTTTCAAATGTTTCATACTTTTTCCTTATTAAGTAAATATATAGATACATTCACTCAAATTTCTGGATAAAGCATATGAAGCAAAAAAGATCCATCGCATATGGCTACACATAATGGACTATATACATCAATATGCATAATATCCAATAAGTTAGTCATCCATTCCTCTTTGGCCTATGAACGGAGTTTCAATTATCTCGAGGAAAGTTTCATAAGCGTCAATTGATCAAAATCAAAAGACTCCAAAAATCCATCAACATGGAGTTTCTTCATGTTTACTTTCCAATATAATTCAAACAGCGATGTCACTTCATAAGTGATCTTCCAATCATTTGTCTTATGACATTTTAGCAATAATGTTTATGGATGTGATTTCTCCAACAAGACTTGTAAAAGTTAATCCAGCCTTTATGGAATACGGTAATTATTTGAACAACCATTGTTATCGTAATACCGGAAAAAAATAACAATTATTCAAACAAATCTTGAAGGCTAGGTTTGACGACAATAAAAACACAATAACACTTTATTTATTTTCGATGAACATCATCACTTATTCTCTTGCTAGTTACTTAGGCCATTGCAGTTCATGAATTGTGTTGTTCTGTATGACACTTCACAACAACCAATTCGGTATCCAATACCGGTATCCAATACCTCCGAACCACATTGTTTAACAAGCAAGGAATACAGCCATAACAAGTATATCTTCTATATACCAAAGTTGGACATCTCCAACCTTTTCTTTTCTGCCAAATATTTTATAGATTCTATTTCAACAATTCCTTTTCTTTTAAAAGAATCCATCAACATCAATAGTGGTGTCATTCACATGACACATAGTACAAAGTTTATATAGTCAAATACTAATACCTTTGGACTTGCACTTTGAAGTGGATCACCATCATCAAATGTTTGGTGTTCTTTCAAAAATCCATTCTTTAGTAATCTATTAGTGTAGTAAACATTTTACTTACATCTTCTATTCATCCTTATTATGACAACTTTCATGATCAAGCTACTATAGCCTATAAGGAAGAATCGTGAGTATAATGTCAGTTCCCAAAACCTTTTTGGGAGATTTGGATGCCTAGCATCTCCATCCTTCACAAATTCTCATACAATATGAGAACATGTATTTTGCTAAATTATACTCTATCATAATGCAACCAAAAACATTGTTTCAGATATCACAACATCTTTCACACATGATGGTTTCTGAAACAATTTTTAGCTCCTAGATAATCTTGATATTAAAACAACTTTTGAATATCAATAATCATGGAGGCAAACATGATACTTTAGATACTAACATTGGAATTCTTACTCTTGATTTAATACTACTTATTAAATTTCATGGAGTAAATAGAGTTTGCTGAAAGTTTGCAATAGGACTTCTAACCTTTAAATTGACATTCAAAACAATACGATACAAGTTCGTAAAGTAAATATCCAGAATTCTATAGTTCTATTATCTCAATTAAAACTAAGCATAAGGTAGTGAACATACGCCAATGACTACAACAAATTATGCAAATTCACTTCAATTTAGTTTATGACAAATTGAGTTCGACTAAACCAAATTAGAAATGAACTCCCACTCAAAAACAACACCCCTCGTGCTTTTTGGTGATTACATGAACCAAATCCACTACACCAAGTCCAATCATCACGTGAGTCGGTGTAGCTTCAAAGGCGAGCATCAATATGGGCATCATATCAACTATATGATTCATGCTTAACCTTTCGGTTCGTGTTCCGAGGCCATGTCTGTACATGCTAGGCTCGCAAAGTAAGAACCTTAGTACTCGCGTGTGTAAAACTGTCTTACACCCGTTGTATGAAAGCGCGGAGTCGGGTACACCCGATCATCACGTGATGTCTCGAAACACGATCCATAGAACGGTGCATACTCAAGGAAGAACACATTTTATCTTGATATCTAAATGAGGGATCATCTTATAATGCTACCAAAAGCGCCAAACTAGCAATATAAGATGCAAACATCTAATGTGTAAAGTGAGATGATATGGTCCATGCATTTGATCGCTATCATTTGCATCATGGTATGATCTCTATCATTCCTTTGTGTGTAAGCCCAAGCTCTATGGAACTTACACGTTAAGTGTGTTGTAAGAGTATCTATCATACATCTAGTTACAACATTACCATATCATGACACTAGCCCAGCAACGATCTAAACTAGACGCCTCTAATTTATCCATTGCAAATTTTACGTGGCTTAGGGCTTTCGGAGATAGAACCGGTCTTACCTACGAACATGGAACCACAACGAGGATAACCAAGTTATTAGAAACTCGTTGTAAATCAGATATTGACTATAGTAGGAGAGACAGACACCCGCCAGCCACTTATGCAAAACTAGTTGCATGTCAGTCGTGGAACCGGTTTCATGTGCGATGACATGTAAGGTTGGTCCAGGCCGCTTCATCCCACTATGCCACCAATATCCAAAATACATGAAAGAAGCAATAACATGATCATCATCGCCCACATATAAACATAATTGTACTACCCGTGCAAAGCACCTACGCATAGATCAGGCTCGATACCCTTTGGGGTTATGACATAGAAAACAAAAAATTCCTACGATGGGAACTATACGCCAAGATCTATCTACTAGATACGAGCAATGGGTGGATATACATCCATAGAGAACTTACCCTTGAAGACAACAAAGCTTTGTTAACAAGTTGGAACTCGTGGATGATGTAGTCGTACACTTGCCGATCTCAAGATCGTGATGAAGTCCAGCAGGTCCGGCTCAGCACGTCCATCAGATCCAGCTCCAACAAGTCCAGCACCACCAAGTCCAGCACCATAAAGCAGCGGTACATCCGTGATCTCACACACGTCCGGTACCCCGAAAACCTCCGTCCCTCGCTCCAGCGAAGCGGCAGAAGCAGCAACTCCTTTCCAGATAAAGCCACCGGGAACATGTATCTCGCTAATCCTAGACCATGGGGGAATAATACTAGAGGGGGAGAGAGATCCTTCACGAGGAGGTGTGAGGAAGAAGGGTGAGAGGGGTGGACTTTTATAGGAGGAGGAGGGTACCCCTCCCCATGGCCGGCGCCCCATGGGGGGTGACTCCTCACCTCCCCCATTCATGTGGTGGTAACCCCTCCACATTAAAATGCCCCTTCACATTCTCTTTTAAAGTCTCCACTTTAAATGCATTAAATTTCTACAAATTTAATGCTCTCTCATTTAATAAAACTCTTTTATTATTTTTATTCAGAATTTTGTTAATTACTTTAATTAACAAACATTCACATAAAACCCCCTGCAACATTTCAATATTACATGCAGAACTAATTTCAGCAATTTCACCCGAAACAGTTTCGGTTTCTATTGAAATAATTCCAGCACTTTCTTAAATCTTTATTTGAAACATATTTGCTCCAAATGGTGTCGGTATCCCTTAAGTGTGTCACCCTATGGTTCGCAAATAATGCAGACATGATCGAGACCCCTCTCCGATCAATAATCAGAAGCAGGACCTGGAGATCCATAGTGACTCCTACATATTCAACGATGACTTCTGTGATCGTGAGAACCTTTAACGCTAGTAACTAAATCCCTTTGTCTTGTGATATATTACATGTCCGAGATTCGATCATTGGTATCTCCATACCTAGTTTGATCTCGTTACCGACATGTATTCTTTTCTTGTTCCTGTGATATAACATTTTTGTGATCACATCACTTGCTTGCAAGCTATCTTAATGTGATATCACCGAGAGGGCCCAGAGTATATCTATCCATCATCGGGATGGACAAATCCCACTCTTGATCCATGAGCCTCAACATAACACCTTCGTAGCATTGAACCCACCTTTATAGTCACCCATTACGATGTATGCGTTTGATGTTATCAAGATACTCTTCCGGTGTTAGCAATTAACATGATCTCATGGTCTAAGGACTAAGATTACTTCGTATGATGTTATATCAATATAAACATAATGACTTTGATCGTAACGTATACTTCGGATGAATGTTCATCACATCATTCCACCAATGTTGTGACCTCGTTATTAACAACATCCAATGTGCATGATCAGGAAACCTTGATCATCTTGTTAATCAACGAGCTAGTTTATATGAGAGGCATTACTAGGAACTTTGTATTTTGTTTATTAAACACACATGTATTAACTTTTCCAATTAATACAATTATAGCATGCAAAATAAACATTCATCATAAACATGGAATAAGATAATAACCACTTTATTATTGCCTCTCGGGCATATTCCCTTCAATGTCTTCCTTCTCCTCCTCTTCTTCTTGCTTGGATGCCTTGATGGTGATGGTGTTGAGGGAGATCTAGATCTCGGAGGTGTGGTTGAGGCAGAGCTCCGCCGCCGTGGAGATCGGATGGGTGGCGGTGGTGGTAGGGCTCCGCCCCTAAAGGGCTATCGTATCTTGGCTCTCTCTTGTGTCCTCCCTCGTTTATATAGGCCTTGGGGGTGCCCTAGGGGAGCCCTACCACCACCGCCACCCATCCGATCTCCACGGCGGCGGAGCTCTGCCTCAACCACACCTCCGAGATCTAGATCTCCCTCAACACCATCACCATCAAGGCATCCAAGCAAGAAGAAGAGGAGAAGGAGATGAAGAGTGTTTGATGACATGCAAGAGCTGAATTGAATGGGTGTGCGGCTGAACAGGAAGGACTCAATGGCACAAAAGTGATCTGGTTAATGATGGATGTGGGTGTAACAAATTGAAGTTTAAAATTTGAGGACTAAATGAAATGATAGTGAAATTGAAAATGTGAAAGGGCATTTGTAATGAAGCGGACTCACTCCTATAAAGGCCCCTCTTTAACACCTCCTGCATTAACAAGAGTGCTAAGGCTGAGACTTGAAAGCTGTTGGGCTTAAATTATCCTACTATAGATCTCCATCTCCATCATCATCTCCATCTCCCTCTCTCTCTCTTGTGTTTGGTAATTGTAAGATTGAACACGGTTGTGACATCACTATATATTTATATATGTTTTGCTGCTCATCCATGTGTGAGTGATTGATTCAATTTTAGGTTGAGGTATGATCTAGTGCGCTAAGTTAGAATTTATTTGAGTTTATGTGATCCTTTGGTCCGGAAGTGCCTTTTTCCTTGCGATGACGTGCAAGAATCATGCATAGTGCACACAGAGTGATAACCCGGTAATCTAATGGGGAACATTTATTTGTCTGAGAAATCTCTTATAGATCACACATATATTTACCCATCTAGTACTAGTGAGACCGAAGCCTAGAAGCCCTCTCTCATTCCATTCAATCCTACAACTACAATCTCTATAATTTAGTTCATATTCTTGTTTACTTTGCATCTTAGTTTTTTTTGTTCTTGTTAAAAGTTCTTTGTTATTAGATATTTTAAACCTCTCTCAATTATCGCTATTCTAGTAACTTATAGAATAGGCTATTTCCAAACCATGGTTTGGGTGCGAAAGCGATAATTCGCATTGACAAGCGTGGTACAACTGCGAGGTGAGTGTTGTTTCCGTTCATCAATCTCCGTCGGGATAAACTCTTAAATATTTAGCTGCTACAAGTACTGCAATAACCACATTGTTGATGCGGAATCCGGTCATCATATACCCATGAAGACATGTGGTTAACACCTCATCGCGGGCACGAAACTAGAACATGTGACCCATCTATAACACCTTTGCTTTAAAGTAAGGGCGAAGCGACTATCTTTAACCTTTTCATACCGATGTTGAAAGTGGGATCTCTTGGTTTGATGTTATCTTTAGCTAGTTTCCGCAAACACAACAACACTTCTTTAAACTTCATATGAACTGTCCATAGTGATCTAACAAAATGGTTTCGACTGCCTTGAATGATTGAGGACCTACAAGAATCAATAAAAACATGGCAAGCGACTCAACCGAAGAAACATTGTTTGTTGACTTCAAACCATAGTTAGAAACAAGCATGTTGTGTAGTGCCATGAAGACCTTCGGGGTTATCCTAAACATCTTATAGAAATTTCTAGGATGACCTAAGCACTCTGTGACCCACTGAATTCGGTTCTTTGAGCATCTCTATAACCACCTTTATCATAATATCTCGATGTAGAGGTTACCTAAGTGACCAAGGGTGGCAGCTTGTTTAGGCAACTCAGATAGAAGTGATGGCATATACATTGCCTTTTTGCCACTTCGACCATGTGTGCATCCATCACATAAACAACAAGATGATGGTTATGGCAAGAATATGACAATAAGTTGTTCCAAATATGGCAGCAAGAAAAATATGGCGGGAACACATTATTCAACATGCAAGTTTCGCATCTGACAAAGCAAGTTCATAAGACAAGCAAGTTCACATACAACAAGCAAATATTGTTCTGACAGTCAAACACAAAAATATTGTTCCAAATAGATAAAGCAACATGGCAAAAGCGAGATTCTATATTAGATTCCTCATCTCCTTCGTGCTCCTTCTCTAGCAAATGAAGCCTTCCTTCATCTGTTTGAAGCAAGCTAAAACTTCTCTAAATTAGGCTTCATGATCGGGAATGTGGTTGTATGCATGATATCGTTTCTTCTTCAACCCCTGATATTTTAAACCTCTCTCAATTATCGCTATTCTAGTAACTTATAGAATAGGCTATTTCCAAACCATGGTTTGGGTGCGAAACGTGGTCGCATTGACAACGTGGCTGCGGGGTCGTGTTGTTTCCGTTCATCAATCTCCCGTCGGGATAAACTCTTAAATATTTGCTGCTACAAGTACTGCAATAACCCTGTTGTTGGTGCAGGAATCCAGTCATCATATACCCATGAAGACATGTGTGGTTAACCACCTCATCCGCGGGCACCGAAACTAGAACATGTGACCCATCTATAACACCAATAGCACCTTTAAAATGAGGCCAGAAACGACTATCTTTAACCTTTTCATGCTCGATGTTGAAAGTGGGATCTCTTGGTTTGATGTTATCTTTAGCTAGTTTCCGCAAACACAACAACACTTCTTTAAACTTCATATGAACTGTCCATAGTGATCTAACAAAATGGTTTTCGGCTTGCGCGAATGATTGAGGACCTCCAAGAATCCATAAAAACATGGCAAGCGACTCAACCGAAGAAACATTGTTTGTTGACTTCAAACCATAGGTAGAAACAAGCATGTTGTGTAGTGCCATGAAGACCTTCGGGGTTATCCTAAACATCTTATAGAAATTTCTAGGATGACCTAAGCACTCTGTGACCCACTGAATTCCAGTTTGCTGAGCATCTCTATAACCACCTTTATCATAATATCTCGGTGTAGAGGTTACCTAAGTGACCAAGGGTGGCAGCTTGTTTAGACAACTCAGATAGAAGTAGTAGCGCCTTCTGTGCCTTTTTTGCCACTTCGGCCATGTGTGCATCCATCTACATAAACAACAAGATGATGGTTATGGCAGCAAGAATATGACAATAAGAAGTTGTTCCAAATATGGCAGCAAGAAAAATATGGCAGGAACACATTATTCAACATGCAAGTTCGCATACAACAAGCAAGTTCACATAAGACAAGCAAGTTCACATACAACAAGCAAATATTGTTCTAGACAATCCAAACACAAGGAAATATTGTTCCAAATAGATAAAGCAACATGACAGCAAGCAGATTCTATATTAGATTCCTCATCTCCTTCTCGTGCTCCTTCTCTAGCAAATGAAGCCTTCCTTCATCTGTTTGAAGCAAGCTAAAAACTTCTCTAAATTCAGGCTTCATGATCAGGAATGTGGTTGTATGCATGATATCAGTTTCTTCTTCAACCCCACAATCTTTCACCATCTTCAATACATCAACCATGCTTGGAACATGACTATTTTGAGAACAAGTTGATGAAGCTTCAAAACTTGACGCTATCTTTTCCGCTACACACTCTATCTTACCACAAATACCCTTGAAAACTTTCAAGAATGGGCTTTTTGCTTCCTTCTCTTCAACAATAATGTTGGCTGCCTTGCGCTTCTTGTCTTTTTTTCTTCAAAGAGGCCAACTTTAGCTCTCCAATGTCATCAATTTTCTCTTCTATAAGCTAAACTCATCTGGGTGGAAATAACTCGATCCTGGAATTAGAATAACTCCCGGATGGATGCACTTGACCCATTGACATGGGCACTCTCAAACATGACCTCGAGGGCCTCCAAGTTATCCGGTCCATGTTTTTTAAACTGCACATGCTTGCATTTTCTTCCATTGGTTGGACCATTGCACCTCTAAAATATAATGTCCAATATTAGCTACTTACAACAATTTAAGAACACAAAAAATGACTTGACGACAAAATAAATAGGCACTTACCTCAAGATGTTCTTTCCACCACTCCTCATCACACTCCACAATTTTCCTTACATCATCCCATCCAAGTCAAGTGGCAGCGTGTTTTAACTCCATAAAACATGTATAACTTCTTTTCAAATTGTCCCATTTATCTAAAATTGCAAATGCTCCAACTTCTTCCCTGTTTTTGCTGCAAATTTCTCTTCAAGGTTCTTCCACCATACTTTATTGAAATGTCCTAATAGCTTATGCCCAACGCGAACCTCTTCTCTACATATGTCACAAAAATGCTTCACGGTTGCCTTATCCCATACTGCCTTCTCACCCATACTTCAATCAAACAAAAGCATATACTTCAGTTTTTATGCAAGACCAATCATTGGAATTTATCACCCCACAACAACAATTGCTATATCACACAATATTTCAACAGATCAATGCAAGAAAAATAACCAGGAAGGGAGTAGGGCATGGCATGGAGGAGGAAGGGCATGGGAATGAGGGAGAGGAAGGGAGAGAGGGAGGAAATCATACCTATAGGTGTCGCGGTCGTTCTCCCGCCGACCGGAGCTAGGTGTCGTTACTAGAGGCAGCAGCGGATCGGGTATGGAGGCATCGGTGGATCGGGTGATGTCGCCTGGGTTCGTAAGGTCGACCGTGAGGTGCGTCGAGTAGGGGAAAGGGAACGGCGGGGTATTGGGATTCGTGTCCCATGGGCAACAAGGTTGGCTTGGTAGGACGGCGAGGTGAAACCCTCACTTGCCATCACAATTGCGGTAAGAGAAGAACGAACATAGGAGACAGGAGGAGTCGGGAGGAAGGGAAAGAAAAAAAGAAATCCCAACCCGTTTTTTCCACTAGAGAATGGCATGGTGGGTAAATACTTGATTTTTTGTTTGCTGCAACACGGAGGAATCTGGGTCTCCGGCCGATTCTGATCTGTACTGAGAAAATCTGGTACGTTGTGAAATCCTGTACGTGTTTGATACCCCAGTCAAATCAGAAGTAGTGGAATGCGTCCGGGCTTTGGTTAAGATTCCCGCATCGTGGCAGTGAATCTGGCCCAAAAATCCCAACCAAACCCAGCCTAATTCGGTGCCAAATCAGTTAGTTGAGCCATTTGGGTTCTATGCAATAATTACCGAAAGGTTGGTGTTTTGCGCAAAATTTTCGTTTGGTTGTGGTTCCGCCAAAAAAAAAAAATGTCCCAACGAGTGGTGCAAAGCGCAAAAACTCCTAATTGAGTATGTTTTTTCTTAGCAATCCTATGGAACGAACCGTTCACTTCACTACGATACATCGCTGTCGCCCGCAAACCGCCGCAACCCTCTGCCGCCGCAGCCCTATACCGCCGTCTTTGCCCCATACCTACGCCATTGCCCTATACCTCCGCAGCCCTACGCCGCAGTACTCCACTGCCCAATTCCGCCGTACGCAACAGCGACGAAGTAGCCTGCACGGGAGGCCCTGCAACCGACGGCACGAGAGGCCGGCCCGCCGCCGGTGCAGCAAGTCTCCTCCACATCTTCAGGTTCAACGTCTTCCTGTGCTTATTGACCTACCTTTGAACAGATACCTGAATTGGACATGGGTTTAATAAGTGACAGACTTTTGCATGAAAATGGGTTTAATAAGTTAGTTTGGTTAGATAAATGATTGCGAAATTAGTTTTGTACCTTGTGTTCAATGACATGTATGTTTGCATATTTAGGTTTGTACAGTAAAGGGCCTTTGTTTTTCTTTATGGTTCAGAAGATTCTCTTAATAGGTTTTGAACCGCAATTCATGTGTATATCAACTACTGACTGGGATTTACAATAAATTCTCTTAAGAGGTTTCATGTGCATATTGACAACCACAATTCTCCAACTGACTTATTGACCTACTACAATTTCCAGTGAGGCGGTATTGTTTAATACCTGTTTATTTTCCCGGATATATAAAGCAGAAATTTGTATGTCATCTTCCAACCGATATAACCAACAGGCATAGCAAAGGTAGTTAACAACAAACACAATGTAGAACACGGTGATTATTGCATGAAATACTAAAGTGTGTTGTGTATGCAGGTCCTAAAGAGGTCAACAGGCAGAGCGATAGGGAGCGGTACGGTGCACAAAATAAAGATTAGATTTCGAAGCGGCAACGCCAATTGTGGGAGATCAAAAACAGTCAATGCCCCCTGTGAATGATGAAAACACATTATGTGATACACAGGCTATTGGACAATCTGGAGTCGCCCAGGCACAAGCACAATACAGAGCTACTGAAGAAGGCATCTGAATTGCTCAGAATTGGTAATTTTGTTCATGAATTGCAGACATGTTTTCTACACACCATGAAAGAACCAACTATGTACATTCAGATACCTGCCTAAGATTGGAACATATCTTTGTTGCAATTATGCACATTTTGAACCTAAGATTGTCAACTGTAGTGCCTTTGGTCATGCATGAATGGTCATGGGATTCTTAGTTATCTGTTTGGGGTCGCAAAATTGAGTTATCTTATCCGCATTGCACCAGATGCAGCTATACCTTTGCAGCTATCTGACCTTCACACAGTATCTGACCCTTCACATGGTACATTCTATACCTTTTCTAAAGTAAGCTATACACCATGTACAATTGAACCTGCAAGACTAGGAATTCTGTTACAGTTCCCTCAATGTCTTGACAAAAAAGTTAGTAGCGGTGCTGACATTACCTATGTGCAGGTTCTACTTGGAGACTAAATTTGGTTTTCTTGCTACATGTCCATTTGTTATCCGCTCAAGTTACTGTTCTTCTTATGAATCATGGCAGCATGCTTTGGAAGAAAAATCCCCCTCTACAATTCCGGTTCGACAAGGTGCTCGGCAACAGGGTGCAGCAGGTCGACTACAACGCCCAAGACATGGTGCACATTTGATTAGAGAAAATGCCATTGTGATTGTTTTGATACTGCCATTGTTATTTTTCTTTTGGTGGTAGCTTGGATTGATCTGCTTAATTCTACAGATTCTTAACTGACGGAAACGAATATGAGGAAGAGGAGCACGACGACGGCTTGGACCATGGATATACTGAGGTTACACTTATTTTACTCAATTGTCTAAATCTGTTGCCGGGTAAGGAACATGGATGTATCAGGTTGTAATGAATATCCATAAGACCATAACTGACAATAGTGATATGGAAATTGATAGTTGCCTTGGCCAAGGCTCATGCTCCGTTGCATGACCATTATATTGTATGGATATATGCTGATAATCACTAACAAACCAGTCAACCATTGTCTTGCACATTTCTATAAAAATGATTCGTTTACCTATAAGTGATATGGAAATTGATAGTTGCCATGGCGATTGCTTATGCGTTCTGATATGGAAATTGATAGTTGCGAACAGGCAAGTTGATTGTTAGAAGGGCTACTTTGAAAGTCCGTCAATCTAATTTGCACGATCGCTTCAGTTACTACCAAAGCCTTATATTTGTCTTACGCCTTAATTCTTGCAAACTGGATAAACGATTAAAGGTAAGAGTTGGGCAACAAACTTCATTTATTTGCTCTCTTTATTTGCATTGTGTCCATACTGTTAGCACACAATCTCATGTCATCGCTGATTACTGGGCATAAGAAAAAGGACCTGGAATAGTGGGTGATAATGGTTCATACAGAGTTTAATTCTTTTACACACATGGTGTGGTATATCAAAAGAATTCCAGACGGCTTCATCCTTGTACTCTTGTCCATAACAATACTTCTGAGCTTGGAATCCAAAGTTTGACAAGTGTAGGTTTGAGGGAAGTGGAAAATTGATAAATATCCCTTGCAATTTTCTGCTGAGCAGATTTTTATTTCAACAGTCTCTCATATGAGAACATTGGACTTTGGCCTTTTTCTGTTTGTGTTTGATAAATACAATCATTTTGCTGATTACTGAATGTTTCCATTGCTTGAGAGAACTAATTATCAGCCTTTATGAATTATTTCCTACCTCGATTCAGTTGACGTACAATATTATTTGGAATCCTATCTCTGTTCAATTGCAATATCTCAAACGAAAAAACACTCGATTTCAGTATTATTTTGTCCACAAATTGAAAATTCATGTAGTATTGAATTATAGGTCGCTTGATAAGGGCAGCTCTGCTGCACCCTCCAGTGATGGCGCTTCCTGAAGGTAATTTCCCTCAATTTTTCTGTTCCTGTATTTTAAGATTCATTTTGGGTTCAAAATCTGTTGTGCGGCTGCAACAGTTGCTGTGACGAGTCTTCAGGCACTGAGAGATTATGACATCAGACAGAAGATGCCAAACAGTTTGCTACGACACAAGGTTCGACCTTAGTTGTCCCCCTGTAGTTAAACATGTTAATGAGGTCTGCTCCAGTTTGTTTTGTGAGATGTGATCCGACTGAAATCCTATAATTCTCTCTATGGTCATGTAATCCATATAGTAACAAGTATTTTTTTATAGAAAAGAGAGTCTATTCACAATGGAAGTGTTTTACTTGTTAACTATCAAATTTCTCTACCTCTTCGAATAAAACGCTTGCCTCTCCATACATGTTACGTATGTTACATTATATTCCAATTTTTGTGTATGATATGTCATGTTTACAGCCTTATTGTCAGCCGTAAGTTCATTCTATGTGCCGACAAATAGGTACTCAAGTATTTTGTATGTAACAGCTAATGAACTAAAATGCTTTTAGTTATTATGTATAATTATGTTTTTTGTGTTAGTCAACACGTGCAATGCACGTGCACGATTATATGGTTCAAAGGTGTGAGTTCTTCCTTTAGCACATCCCTAAAAGCATGGGGAAAGGGTGCTGGTTCTTTACTGATTGCGTAATGCACTCCGCCACCGCCTCCCCCAAATTTGCCCCCTCTTGTGTGGAGCCGTCGCCGCCGTCTCCATCAGCATCGGCGCCGCTCACTGGAACTCGCCGCCGCCATCACGGTTACAGCTCACAGTGCCCACTGGTTTGGGCGAATCAACTTCAACGCGCCGGTAAGAACCACCACCCTGCTCTGCTCTGCTCCAACGGGCCATTTTAAGCTGTTCTAGCACGTTTGGACGCAGCCTCGATTTGTTGCCGTAATTTAGTCCGGGCGAGGAGACGGCAATATTCATCTGAGAAAATAGATGATGATACCAAAGCACAAATTCTCAGTTGAGAGTCTCGGCATCAGTTGCTCTGCAACAGTACTCTAGACACTAGCTTATTAATGGCCGGAACAGCAGCACGGCCAATTTTGACATGATTTTATTTACTACATCAAGGGTTTACTACATCAAGAACAGTACTACACTGCTAGGAAGCCATTTATAAGATCTCCTTATACACTATGTTTTTCGCCAATCCTTTGCTTGCATGTTCTTCCTCGTCGGCGATCAGGATCTTCAGGCCTTGCCTGTTGGTTACTCTGGATACTGCCACATAGAGTTGCCCATGGGCGAAAACTTGCCTGGGCAAGTAGAGGCCGACCTTATTCAAAGATTGTCCCTGGCTCTTGTTGATTGTCATCGCGAAACACACAGACAGAGGGTATTGCTTTCTCTTTAGCACGAATGGCCATTTAGCCTCGAATGGTGACATGATGATCTGAGGGATGCATACCTTGTCACCGATGTGTGCTCCAGTTATGATCTGCACTTCGATGACTTTTTCTCCGAGCTTTGTGATTGTCATTCTAGTACCATTGCATAGCCCTGCACTTTGGTTGATGTTGCTAAGAAGCATCACTGGAAGACCCACCTTGAGCTTAAGTTGGTGGTTTGGGAATCCTGGGTGCTTTAAGCTGTTTAAAAACTCTGTATTGTACAATAATTCAATTTCATGGCTGTAAGACATTGATTTGCTCACACTGTCACTACTCAGGTATGTCACCATGTCACCTTGGATTTGACCCATAATATACTCATTGATCTCATTGACACTTTCGTTTAATGGACACAATATTGCCCTTTCTTCTAGGAATTTCTGTGTGTAGAGATTGTCTTGCAGGTCAGGATAGGTACTTTCGATGATTTTTCTTTTTGAGTCATCTCTGTTTTGTAGCAGCAGGTCACTGGGGATACTTATGTACTCCTTTTCATCTAATAAAAATGTGTCTCCATTGCCGATTTGTAGTATCCAGTCTGCAAATTCTGCAGTCTTCTGCTGCTCTACTTGATCATTGGTCAGAGAATTGAGCCGCATATTTTTTGTCAGATTGAATACCTCAAAATGTTGCCAGAGGTATGAACATTTTATTGATGCACTTATAGTTTGCTCCCTTCGTCCTCTTGGCACAATAGGGAGGATTTGTCGGAAGTCCCCTCCTAGAACAACTG
Source organism: Avena insularis (assembly GCA_023614405.1). Classification (NCBI taxonomy): domain Eukaryota; kingdom Viridiplantae; phylum Streptophyta; class Magnoliopsida; order Poales; family Poaceae; genus Avena; species Avena insularis. The sequence goes on along the minus strand of CM042692.1, from coordinate 355,562,323 downwards.
TCATGCCGCCAAAGGGCTTGTTGCAACTATTCTCATTTGTGAACCTGAGCACATCTCTTAGGCTCTTGTCAAGTGCCTCAAAGCATTTTTTATTTGCCATTGGAGCCTCGTCCCACAGTATTAATGATGTCTTCATTAATAGCTCAGCCATGTGTGAACCTTGTTTGATGTAGCATGTAGATTGATCTGTTAGATTGATTGGAATATTGAATGTTGAGTGTGCTGTTCTTCCTCCTTGAAGCAGAAGCGCTGCGATGCCACAAGATGCAACTGCAAGTACGATTTTTCCTTCTGATCTTAGCCTTGTTGTGATAGCTTTCCAAAGGTATGTCTTACCTGTCCCACCATAGCCATCCACAAATATTATTCTCCCTAATGATTGTTCCGCTGATTCTATTATTGTGTCGAAGGCCTTCTTCTGTTCTATATTTAGAGTGTTCATTATTTGCACATGCTCAGCCTTCAATCCGTCTTTATCATAGTTAAGCTCTTCATATATAAGCTTGTTCCCAATTTCATTCAACTCGGGCATATTAGGTAGCTCTATTCCAGGGTATTCCTTTAGTGATTTTCCAGCTTGTCCCATTTGCTTTTCAATTTCTATTAAAGTACATTCTCTGTTGTGTGAAGGAGTAGACGGGATTGCAAAGCTTACGATCCAGCTTGATGTATGCTGTATGTCTTTAGAGAGTGCCTCCCAGTTGGATTCCCATAACATCCTTGGGTCAGTAACCTCACAGTAGCACAGAATAGTTGCAAACAATTGGCGTAGTTGCACCCCAGATGCCCAACTGGATGCTTCCTTGATGCACTCAATCCACTCATTGTCATCCTTCAGAAATCCTAACGCATGGCATGCTGATTTGTATGATGAGTGCACGATTCCATTAACAGTCCTGATGTCTTCAAATGTCATGCAACCCTTCACGGTATTGAGGAGAACTCTAAGATAGTACCTTTCACCACTTGCAGGATAAGCATTGTAGATCCTCCCAATTTTCTTTCCTCCTCTTCGCCTCCTCCACTTCTTTATCTTCTGATACCATGTCCATTTTGTAGGAAACTCCAAATACGTTAATTCTCTCGCATCTTCATGCTTTTTGTTTGTCTCCATCCACTCGGTAAACATAGTGACACGTGATCTTGGGCGCCGTATTATTTCGTCTAGGTTTGTCGAGTCAGGAAAAATTACTCGTTGCTTGTTCTCCTGGTGGAACAATAGCCTCTCAACAGATGGTTCCTGGTACTGTAGAGGAAACTTGAATATTCGCCAGCATGCTTCAGTTGCCGTTATGTATCTGCATCTTAGGTACATTTTAATCTCATCATTATTTTTTGTTTGGTCTGTTTCTTGAACCAGTGCTGTTACTTGGTCATCTCCTTCATTGATATCCTTAAAGAGGTATTTGATTGACCTATATCGGTTACAGCACTCCACATTTATGTGTGCTTGGAATTTTACCAGGAGATCTTTGTTGTATGGTACAACAAATCTATTGTTCAACTTGACTCCTCCCTTATCTATTTGTCGGCCATCATCTCGTCTCCTGTATATTGTAAAGTTGTCTTCATCAACAGTCGTCTCATCACAGAATCCTTTTGGAAAGTACTTAGTGCACATATGTTTTTCCATGCAGGGTGACTTTGGGTTTGCCTCTCCACATGGTCCGTGAATCATAAAATTCTTGACAGCTTCATATGTTTCTGGATCTTTGTCCTTGTCCGGGATTTCAGCGCATATAATGTCATCAGTTTGTGAGGGCATGAGACACTTTCCTTTCTCTTTTTCGTCAAGGAATATTAGTATATGGGCATGTGGGAGTCCTCTCTTCTGGAATTCTATTGTGAAAATAACTGCACTTTATTTCAGTGTGTTAGTAAATGACCAGTAATAAAAAAGTGCAAGCATCTATTACTGATAAGTGATAATTTGTTAATACTTACTTGCTTTAGTCTTTCCAAAATGTTGTTTCCACTTAATATCGTGTATTAGCTCCTTCAGTTTTATCATGAACACTCGAACTACAATATCAGAGCGTTCTGCTGGTTTCTGGTTCCCGGTGTCATCTAGCATCAAATGAATCTCTGGCCAATTAGGGTTGCATGTGAATGTTACAAACAAGTCAGGAGGTCCAGCCCAACGGCATATTGCCATCGCATCTTGGTAGTTCTGCTCTTTGTTTCGAGGACTTCCTGTGAAACTTGCTGGGAGTACTATTCTCCTCCCTACTTGCTCTGTCCGTGTGTCTCCTTTTCTGAACGCATCCTGTAGTCCATCATAAAGTTCCGTTCTTAAACTTCCTTGATGTGTTCTAATCCATTTGAGCCTACACTGTTCTATGCATGTATATATATCTACTACGAACTGCATTGATAGGTTTCCACATGTTAGCAGCAACATTGACTGACCCGGGCGTTGTTGGAGGCGATATGCATAATATTCCAGCATGGTGATGTATTTCTTGTTACTTGCACCTTTTGTTTTGTTGTATTTGATTCCAAGTCTGAAACCATCTTCTCCATATGGGAAGAGCAATGGATATTGCATGGCCATGAATTTTGGATGGATTTCTGATATCCTTATAGGTTTCATATCTTTGTACTCAAGAACAATGTCACGCCCATAATGTTTTTGGGTTGGATCTTTGACTATCAACGCAGCAACTTCTGATGTTGATGGCATGTTGTCTTGCCTCCCATCTTGATCCCTATTGCCAAGTAAACGTAGAGTAAAGTCGTTGAAGTCATCTTCTTTAAATCTATCTCTTGCCATTCGGAATGATTGTGCCAGTGTGTTATTCTCGTCGAGCATGGTTAGTAGGCCACTGACAATAGTTTCATCTAATGAGGCATTTCGTTCACCAGATCTTGATGCTTGTACCCTATTCTTGATCTCATTCTTCGTGTCATAGATATACAGCTGCTGAAAACGAGGCTTATTTCCTTCTTTAGGTAGCAGGGTTCCTATCTGGTGACGGTTCTGGCCATTTAGTCGGAAAACATAAGGTCCACGCCCTTTGTTTATTTTTTTATCTAGAGTTCCTCCCATTGATGTGAATGAAAACATGGAGTTGTAAGACCTAATGTTCTTTCGGTAGTTTGTTGATCTTTTTCCTCCATCTCTTGTCAATAAACTCGTAAGGTATGGTGGCGGTTCTTTCAAAGGTGGCAAGGTAACCTCTCCTCTCTTGCAGCAAATTCCGAAGGTTGGCTTTCTAATTCCATAGGATTGTATTCTTTCTCCATGCCACATAAGTGCATGGCAGTGTTGGCAGATGCATGTTGGCCCCCCAAAGTTCCATATCTTACTGGTGTTGGAATTATTTTGTTTGCTTATTTCCTTGCTATTGGTTCTAGCACGTTTTCTGCTCCTCTTGAGTTGAATTTGTGCTTTCCTCTTCATTCGTGCTGTTCTTGTTAATTCGTCCCATCGTCTTAGTTCCATCATTTGTTCGGCCACTATTGCACTATCTACAACTGATGAGTCTATGACTTGCGCTGGTCCATAATTTGAATTTGCTCTTAACACTTGGCATTTTCTGCAGGTACATAATTTTTCCAGTCTCCAGTTCAGTGTTTGTTGATTCTGTATAGCTGATGGCACTGGCAGGTAGGGCATCCATTTCTTTGCTTTCGTTTCCACTAGTTTAGTTCGCTCGATTCCCCTCATTTTTGCTTGTACTTCTTCTGATCCCTATTGCCAGAACTAGTGGTATTCCAACTCTTTCCGGCTTCCGCACTTCCCAAGTTCTGGTCATACTTTTCTTTCCGACAAGCTTTCTACTAATTCTTTTGACAGCCTCAAATTGTCTTGGTCCTCGTTGGCCATTGCTCTTCTGCACACAAATGAAAATTTCTCAGATAGACCGCAGCAAAGTAATGTGCTAGATAAGCCAAAGTATCTAGGATGTATGAAAGATCTTCTGGGCTCGAAATAACACTACTTCACAGATTTTATGAATCGTGTGAGCCAAATAGAAAATTGAGTTAGCTAATGCAACACTCTTCGAAAACTATAATAAACCAAGTTAGGTCCTGTGGAAGTTGGCAACAGTTCAAATTAGTGTTGAAGATGCCTATAAATATTCAAATCAGACTCAGGTTGTTACCTACTTTGAGTTAATTTTCTAACTTGTCCGCTCCAATCATTTTTTTTCTCCACTATAGCACAAAGCTTTTTGCAGAATAGGCAGACAGTTATGTAATTGGTGACGCATGTGACGGGATGGCATTGTGCAGAAAAAACAAGTTATTTGTAACGAGCATAGTTTTGAATTAGCTGCTTCTGCTCGATTCTGGATTCTGGAGCAGAAGTAAGCAATGGTTGGAGGTGTTTGTTGTTGATTTCTTCTGATATGAATGGCTTGATGGATATCAAAAAGATCTTTTACATCTTCTGCAGAGAAAAATGGTAATTGGTAATGGGAAAAATACCAGATCTTGGGAAGATAAATGGCCGGGTGATCATATTTTAGCTGCAAAATTTGATCGGCTCTATGCTATCTCCACTTCTCAGAATATCACAGTCCTCTCTGCGATCTATGGGGGACTGGGAGTGTTACAGTTTAGGAGGGTTTGTGGGGTACCTTTTTTTTTTTTTTTTGACATTTGTGGGGGACCTTATTTGGAGATGTATACATCTTTGAATAGATTGATTAGTGGGGTAAACTTACCGATGAAAGTGACTCTTATTTGGATTCCAAATCTAAACGAAAGGGTTTCGTGTTAGAACATCCTATGCCCACATGCACATTTACCACTATGTGATAATAATCTGCTTTGCAAAATGAAAGTTCCACCACCTAAGGTCAAAGTTTTCTCTTGGCTGGTTTCTAATTGAAGTGTCCTGACAAGAGATACTTTGCTTCACAGAGGTGGAAGCTGTGATAGAAGTGTTTGTTTTACCCAGCAGATGAATCAATTGATCATCTATACTTTGAGTGCTCTGTGTCTAGATACATTGGGAGTCTGATACAGTGTGCTTTCAGTGTGTGAGGTTTTTGGCTTGTTTTTCGGGATATCAGAAAAGACTTATGGCTGTTGGTATAGCGGCTGCTTTCTGGGCAATTTGGCAAAGCCCGGAACAAAGCTTGTTTCCAAAGGATTTCTCCCCGTGATCCAATTTCCATTGTACATTACTTATGTCGCTTTGTTGGTGACAGGGCTGGAACGCAGAAGGAGAGGGGACATAAGGCTCTCCGTCGAGGACCCAGAGAAGTCATGGGGTGGCGGCCGAAGTTTTGTCTAGATCGCAGGGATGCACGCCACTGGGGATGAGGATTGCAGCGAGATGATGCGTATGTAGTCTCCCTCCCCCTCCCCAGCTGCTTCTGGCGCTGATGATAGCAAGATCAACAACTTGCTGAGGTACAGTGGTCTATCTGTGCTCAAAAACTTCAGTAAGCTCATGCGTAGGGTCCTCTAATAGCTAGGCTCTAAAAAAAATGTTAGCTTCGTGTTGTGGTTGGCTTCCTTACTTTTATGCTGTTGAACCTCTAGAGTGGTTTCATTAATGAAATCGGGGAGAAATCCCTTTCATATAAAGAAAAAAAAAGTGTTCTCTCTAGACAGTACCTTCAGCTGTTCCCAGTTTTCTCCTCTGCATGAAGCTGCATGTCCTGAAAAAGACAGAGCAAGATAATTGAAGTCCATGAAAGAAACACGGCAGTGAATTGTAAGAGAGGGATAAAAAGGAAGTGGAACATCATCTGCATACGGTACTTTACCTTCTTCTCTTGGGCACCCCCGTCCAATAGCTTGAACACAACTTTCTTGGGTGGCAACTAGATACACACACTGGAATGTGGCGATCTAGCAGCGCAGGCCGGAGACGGAGAGGGGTTAGTGTCTAGTGGAGCTGCAGCTGGTACGTGTTCATCTCACACCGTCAGTGCAGCCACCCAATCTATCTCCAACTAACTGATGAGTTCTACTGTATCTTCTTCAACCTGTTCTCACCAAGATATGGATGGACACGGCTCTGCGCCTCTGTGGATTCCTTGGGTGCTGCCTGTGTCAGTGTGAGAGATTCCCACTGCAGCAGAAGCACGCCAGGTCAAGTTTTGCCCATGCCCTAAAGGCATAGGTAGGCATCTTATTATGCTTTTGTCATGTTTCCATTTCACTGTCACACTCGTGCTCACCATGAAATTCAGAGGGGACTGTATTTCATAATGAAGCTTTGCTTTTCCATAGACATATCTAGAATAGAATGAAATTCTTTTTCCCATTGATTGTTGTGGAGTATTGTCTTTACAGTCATGGTGTAAGAATTCCAGAGGTTTTAAGCTCTCTTCACTCCGTGCGCCGCATCTAGTATACTGTCTGTATTTTCTTGACTGTAGGCACACCTACATAAACAGAGTAGCTGACATCGATCAGAACAAACATAAAAAAAGTGATCATAACCAAAATAATATGGTACTAGTCGTTTTTTAGTTTTTTAGGTAAAATAATCGAACACACTCAACTTCAGTTCTGCAAACCGTTTGCAGAACATAGAATGTTCCTCCGCGGTCCACGAATAAACTTACCAGGCAATCTCTTCTTGATGGCTTCTTATTTTTGGTGTTCTTTTAAATGAAAGGCTTCTTACGAGTAATCTTTGACTTGTCCTTGGAAATAAGTTTACCCCCATACTCTTCTCTCTTCTCATATGGGCATTCAGCAATAAAGTGAAAATTGTCTCCACAATTGTAACATGATCTCAATCTGGGACCATTCTCCTTTCTACCACTTGAGTTAATTCTTTGATCCTTGGTTGGGTCTTTCCAAAAGTTTTTTTTTTGCATAGAATGCCATATACTCACTGTGTGCAAGTTTGACTTCCTTGAAACAACTCAAAGCTTTAACCTCATTACTTCCTCCCACTTCGTCATGCCCCACCACATTGGCCTTCAATGCAAGGTTCGCTCCCTTAAGCATCCCTATGGCACGAGCCCGAGCATCTTCAACATTCTTGGCAGAAACCTTGAAGGCAGCCATGTCTTGCATAATTTTGTTGGAGGTCATGTGATGGTAGTTACATCATTCTGGGAGACTCTTCAAATCGGTAGGTTTAAAGGCCATGAGAGCACTAACATGCTTCCTCTTTATCCAGGCATCATCCATGTATGAGGCACCATGATCTATAAAGGTAGTGGCAACTACCTAGAGCCTTCGGTACATGTCTTCATGGTCTTCACCATCCATCATAAAGAAAACCTCAGCTTGATTGCTCAAAGCATCATATTGGTTTATTTTCATGCTCTCATTTCCAACAAATAAATCAGATAGATCATTCCATGCTTCATTGGCGGTGGTGAAGTGTTGAATATGAGGCATGTCCTTGGGCCCCACAACAAGTTGGATCATGTGCAAAGCGGTAGCATTGAGCTAGCTATCAACCACCTCTCTTCTTGTTAAGTTGCTTGGATCCAGTGCCTTGAATCTGACCTTAATAATTCTCCATAGCTCAATTGAAGAGTTGCACACATGAGATCTCATTTGAAATAGCCATTGAGTAAAATAAGATGCATCCAGCTTAGGTGGATCACCTCTATTATTTATATGAGGATGAGGGATAGGTGGGTCAGGTGAGTACCAATGAGGAACACCATGATACCCATCCTTCCCATATGCCCTTTTGGGCAAGGAACTATTATCATTATTTTCATCCCCCAACTTCTCCTCATTGGATTTAGCCAAAGCTTTATCCCTTGGAGTAGAAGTGGGATCCTATGGAGAAGGAGAAGGTGGGGTTTTATTGGCTAGCATGAGTTGCACTGTCATTTCACACATTTCTTGTATTTGAGTCGCCATGGTGGTACTCAAGGATGTTTCCAAGCTCTTGAGATCCTCCATGCACTATACCCCCGTGCGCAACACTTTTTTGGGGCAGCACAAGCAAAAAGTACCTTGAAAAGTCAGTTAACCGGTGGATGTGCTTTCCTCGGTGGCTAACTAAGCTGGCGACCTCATATATGCCGTGGTACACATGATGCCGACACTTTCGGGTGCCACGATAGGTGGCACGCAAACACGACACTCGGTAATGCCACGCTAGAAGAACAAAGGCGTTATTTTGTGTACCATGCTAGGTGCATGATGTTATACGAGTGGGTCTCCACTGGACAATTGTCATCTTCGTTGCGACGACTGGTCAAGCCCATGTCGCTAACATGTGTGTCCCACCATGAGGAGCTGTTTCCCTACTTATCACCGTCCAACAACACTCACACATGCGTCCCGGGCCACTCATCATTCTCTCTACACCGTACCAACCTCGCACGGTGGAAGTTCGAATCCATTGGTGGGTGCATCGACTGTATTGGTGGCGCTGATGGTGTTGGTGACAAAACATGATGATGTCGATCAATAATGTGGCTGAGCGCAGTGGTAGCATCGTATGTTACCCTCTAGATGTTGGTTTTTTCATCGACAAATATTACTGTTCGATTTTTCGATCTTGGTCAGGAACAATTGGGGCTTTTCTTCTCAGGAGGGCAAAGTGCCTAGGTGGATCCACAATGAGCACTAGAATGGCATCGACGAGACGTGGCGGAAGTGCGAGCATGGGCTATTCCCGTGTTGGCTCGTGGTATACGAAGGCGCGGACACCACTGCACACTCATGGGGTATCATTATAAATCACCTAAGTGCACGATAGTTGAATGGATTGATGATTTGCACTCGCCTTAGCTTTCGCGTGCATTGCTTGCGATGTGGAGCCTTGCCCAACACAAGAAATTCGTAATGTATGACCAAGAATTTCAGAAGCGTCTGGAAGAAGAACGACAAGATGAGCGAGACAGGGTAAACACAATTAAATCGTCGTTCTTGGCTTTATCTAATGTGCTCGCGTCGATCCAGGAGAAGCTAGAGGCCATGGCTAAAGATGATTGATGTGATTATATCCTATTGTTCTTCACATGGATTGTACTCGATAATTAAGATGTGTGAAGTGTTTCCTGTTGATTTTTGTAATGATTGTATCGAATAATTAAGATAGTAGTTAAGATGTGTGAAGTGTTTAATTACTTCTATTTGCTGTATTGATTGTATTGAACTATTAAGGTAGGTAGTTAAGGTGTGTGAAGTGTTTCATGTTGTGTTCTTCGTTTTGTAAATAATTAAGAAAATCTTTTACCGCCACATTTGTTAATTACTCCCTCCTTGTGTGCCTGTTAAAATGGATCGGAGGGAGTACCCAAGAATTATTAAGACAATATACTACTTATAGATATGTGAAATGTTCATGTTGTTCTTTGTTTTGTACCGATTTACCACTATAGGGATTTAAGAAACAGAGGCCCATAGATCCTCAGTTACTCCATGGCCCATAAAACCAACCCTATACACATCTACCTAGATTACAGATAACACACTTGCCCTTCAGCCTCCCTACGTTGCCGAACTTCCTCCACTCCTAACCCTAAATCTCAGGCTCTCCTTCTTTCCACTTCGAATCCTAGATCTCAGCAGGCTTTCCCTCTGTAAGGCACTCCCTTTGTCCACTCCAAACATAGATATTCCCAAGTGGTAGTCGGTCGGTCCTGCGTCAAAGTCCTCTACCACTCATGTACATGTTCGCTATCCCATCTTCAAATTGCATTTTCCTGATTTTTTCGTTCACTTTTTCTAATCTAGCATTCATTTCTCTTGTAGATTCACGACCAGCAGGCCATCCAGAACATACTCACCGAGGGAAGGGACCGGATCTTAGGCGAGGTCATCAGTGCATGCCGCAACGATAATGGCGGTTAGATCGTCAATGAGGTCATCATTGCATGCCACAAGGATCTAAAGATATAATTGGTGAGGGTACTAGGACTCATCACAAAAATCAAGTATTTTTGGCCATCCGATCGTGCCAGCCAGCAGATCTTGAGCGTTCATTTTCTGACTACTATTCATGTGGCCCACCTGTAAATGACTATAAAAGGTAAAAAATCTGGTGCAAATATGTTCGGTTGCCCATTGGTCAAAGCCCCACACGATTTTGTTTTGTGACTATTATTCATGTGGTCCACCTGTAAATGACTATAAAAATAGAAAATCTGGTATAAATATGTTCGGTTGTCCATTTGTCAAAGCCCCACACAATTTCGTTTTCTGACTACTATTCATGTGGCCCACATGTAAATGACTATAAAGGGTAGAAAATCTGGTGCAAATATGTTCTGTTGCCCATTGGTCAAATTCCCACATGGTTGGAAAATATCCCGATTCGCCAATTCACACCCATGTCTTCCCCTCTTCCTCCTCCTCCCAACCCTCGCGCTACCGGCGCCCTAATCCTCTCCTGCACGAGGTCTAGCTCGCCCCTTTCCGCCTCCTGCCTCCCTGTTGTGCCCCTTCCCCTTGTTCTACTCCTCTCTCTCCATCATGGTCGGCTCAGCCACCATCTCCTCTGCCATGCCTCCTTCACCGGTAGGAGCAGTATGTCATTCTCACAGCAGTAGATGCCTCACTGACCGAGCAAAAGTAGCACCCATGGGCGGGTGGTTAACATGTGAGAAGAGGAGGCGGTGCGTGGAGGAGCCAGACGCCATGGTCCGGCGGCTGATGTAGTAGAGAGTAGCAGGCCACACATTGTGTTGTCCCCCTAGAGGAGAGGCTGGTGGAGCTCCACCCGACCTGTGCATCCCCGTTGTGCTTCTTCTCTCTCAAAGGAACACTCGTGCCTTCTCAAGGCCGAGGTAAATGTGGAAGACCCCTGGAAATTAAATCTCATCTTTATTTATGCATATTCGTTTTTATTTGTGCTTATAAGGTGCTTGACTAAAATCCTACCTAATATTACTATATGTATTGTTTAAGGAGAAGCGAATGGCCTCTCTATTTTCTTTCTTTTTGGTAAACATATGCTTCTTATTCTTGATTTGCATTAGACCACCCGACTACTATTTTGTCTAAAAAGGGTCCATATAAATGTTGCATGATGTATTCTTGGTGATTGAATTTCAGGTTACAACCATCAACATAATCTATCACAGAGTGCTAAAACTCACTAAAGGCGGTGCAGCGAAGCACGCCTTCCCACCTAGTGCCTATGTTATTTCCAAATTAGGTTTGCCCTTCCATGTCTGCCCCTGTGATGTCTTTCTTCACGAGAAAGCAAAAGTAATATTAGATACGTATGTTGCATAGCTAAACCATCATCAACGTAACTTATTTGTTTTACAGTCTTTTAGTTCTATCAGTTGTGTTCCCTTTGGATTTCTATTGATTCTTCAAAGAATCGAGCATTTATATAGACATTGTCTAGCTTCCGTATTCCAAACGGAACATAGACATACATAGTAAATAGATAATAAATCTATAAATAAATTATTTCTTGGATTCACTTTCTTAGTTTTAATGCAATTTAACCACTCCTGTTTGACACCCTTTTTGACATGGACTGAATTTCCCTTTCTTACTCAGTGAGAAACATCTTGCTGGTGATACCGTCGATGCCATTCTTAACAATGCTCTTGAGAATAATGCTAAGAATGCCTCTCTGACAATTTATTTTGAGCTCACAACTGAATCGTGACTCATTTCTCTCCAAACATTAGTTATTTTTTTCTATTTTGTGCTATGGTATATCTGGTCTAGCTCCCAGATCGATCTATTTTCCAAGTGCAGCTTCACAAGAGGCTTCTAGAGCTCGATTGGCGGTGGTCCTCCGGCCGGTGCCTCGGTCAGGGATTTCTTTCAATACACTGCCCTGCGCCCACCGGTGTTCCTGACCCCTCCGTAGCTATCTGTGTCGCTCTCTTGCTGGACTTGTATTTTCTGCTTTCTTTTGGTGCCGTTCTCTTGCTGAACTTGTTTAGTTCACATAGAAACATGAATATCAACTGCAAGTAATAGGATCTACAATTCTAATTCCTAGGATTCAATTTACATCTAATGCTGAACATTTGAATGCCGATATGATATGCGTTATTCTTTTGTTTCTTTCTTTTTTCTCGTTCACAAAAAACAAAGAAACTAGGGATCTTATGTTTTACCTATCGCTGAAGTAGGAGAATCAAAAGAGGTACTACAAATATTGTTGACTAGCTAAGGAGTACCATATTTTTACAGGATTCTGAGGCAAAAGTTGATGACTCAAATAACCATGATGCTAAGAGGTAGCTCATTGTTGTCATGTTATTTTTCTTATAGTCAAATTTACATGTGCTATCTTGATTAACAGTACGATGTATTTCTTATACTTGCACAGAACGTGTCAGCCAATGTGTCTGATCCACCCTCTGGAGCCGATCGTCCACCCAAGAAGACGATGCCTGCGAAGAAGGAAAAGTAATACAATTCACTCGTTTACTCTGAAGGTGCTTTCCTGGTCTATCACATAGCTATTTACTTCATCTTTATCCTCCGTCATGCTAATCTAAATTATTCACTATGTCCTTTTATAGGATGTGTGTTCATTTTGGTTCTATATTGATGTCTACATACTCACTCCCTCTTGGAAACTTTCACATTTACCTTCCTCTTTTTCATGTGTAAACCATGGATCTCATCTAAAAATCATTCAACGCATGCTCAACACAATGTTGGATGACCTGCATCTTCTGAACCAAACATAAACAATTGTTGTCACCAGGAACCTTAGCATTTTTAGTTCCAACACTCTAACAAAGTTTTGACCCATATATTTCACTAGCCGAGAACTATGTAGCAATTCAAGAAACTACATGCATGAAATCATGCCAAAAAATATACAAAAGGTTCAAGAAGGAAGCCTTTAATGAATGTCTCCTGGGAATTTTACAAGAACGAGATGATCATCATTATAAGCTATCTCCTTTGCATCTACATAGCAGACAAGTACTCATAATAGTGCTTATAAGACGATTTTCGGTGTGAAAGGCGGGGATATTACTTTAATTTTATAAAATTCATAATCATATTATCGATTTCCAGCTATTTTATATTAGTGTTATACAAAAAAAAACCGATACGAGAGTCACGGGGTCGTGCGCCAAGACGCACCCCTAAATCTAGTAATGAACAGACGAGCAACATGTTAAGGAGACCATCATAGTATGGTTGTCGTATGATCCACCCACGATCCCCAATGGATGGAATAGATATGTAGGAAGAGATCCCAAAATCTCATAATTCTATTTTGTTTTTCTTTTATTAGATCTGTAGGAAATAATATGTATTCCACTTAATGTAATATTATTTTTATCAATGAAATTTTATATCTTAATATAAGCTAACATATGAGTCGAATTTACACGACCATCAAAAAGGAAAACACAACCAAATATTTTATTTTTTTACTAATCGTAATTAACGTTTGTGTCGTTGAAAAGTGTACCGAACAAGGTGAAATAGTTGGTATGTTTCACGGTAGTAATGGATTCACCGTGTATTTTGGTACCGAGGCGAATCATTAGTGGTGCCGTGGTAGCTCTAGCTCGGTGTATAATGTTGTGTTGAGCTAACAAACCGCCCCCTAAAAACTTTTCCCGACGTAGTTATCCCTAGCAGTTTTTTGCCACGCCAGCGCGAGCACGACAACTAAGTGTGTTCCTCGGCATTTATAAGCGCCAGGGCACACGGTCATGTTGTTGTGATGGTGACCGAAGCACTTGTCGTGCCCCCATCTTTCCCATCATTACCCATACTCTCTTAGACAATAAAGCCCAAATTAAGAGCCGAGGCTCTAATACCAATTAAAATAATCGTATAGGCACCTACGTCCGTGCCCCTCTGAAAGGAAAATTTTGCCCTAGAAGTGTTTTTATGTTTGTTGACAACACTAGGATATTCTAATCATGTGTAGGGCATAGTTATGTTGTTGGTCCCTCAAAGGGAAAAGAGGTTTCCAGGCCTTTTGTTATGTGCAGAACAAGCTTCTACCGGAATGTTCAGCTGATATAGGTAGGAGTATCCGGTCCAACCGGAATGTCTGGCCAACACCAGCTAGACTGTCTAGCCCTAGGATCCCTCGTGTTTTTGCCAAGGGGCTGGTGCCATTCTGTTTGCCACATCGAACACTACCTGAACACCAGCCAGATTGTTTGAAGAATATTGGCTGGCTAGAGTGTCCGGGGTGGATTGGCCGCAATGTCCGACCAAGGGTTTTTCTCCAGCAGCAAGTTTCCCTTCAGGTGCCCTAGCTAGGCCGGAGTGTCCGGTGTGTGGAGGCCGGAGTGTCTGGGGTGTTCCTGCCGGACACTCTGGGTTAAGTGGCACCAACGACTACATTTCCAGGGGGCCTATATAGGCCCCTTCTTCTACCTTTGGAATCTGCTCGTTCCACAACCTCAAGAAACCTAAAGCTGAGCCACCAAATCAACAAGATCTCCCTCTCCAACCACCCAAAGTCCTTCATCTTTGGAGAATCGAAGGAGGAGGCCTTGATCTACATCTTCACCTAAAGAGATCTTCATGTTCCCCTCATTCCCTTGAGGGCCCCTTGCTCTAGGGTTTCATTGTAAACCCTAGGCCTTGATTTGGTTCTTACTAGCTTGTCTTTGATTGTTGTGATAGCTAGCCTGGATTCGGGAGCCTCCAATTCAGTTATGGATGTGTGCCTTGAACTTGTTGTAAAGGTGCCGGTTTCCACCTCGAAGGTTATCGATATAGTGGAAGAGTAAATCGATCCCTTTGGGGTGAGGTTCACTGGAGAACAAGGGAGGCCTTTTGTGGCATTGGTGGTTTGAAACCACCCCTCTCCAAACGCAGATGTACTTCCCCTCAAAAGGAAGGAACAACGGGAAATCATTCATGTGTCTCTGCGTACTCCATTTTGGTTACCTCTATCCTTTACCGCACTTGACTTATTGCTTACTCTTGCCTAGTTAGTTGTACTAGTGTGACATATAGGTAAATTCACCTTAGTTGCATATCTAGAAAATTTACCTTTGTGTCAACCCTAAACTGAAAAAGAGTAAAATTTGAAGTACCACCTATTCACACGCCCCTCTAGGTGCCCATACGATCCTTTTCAATTGGTATCAGAGCCTCGACTCTTTATTCGGGCTTAACCGCCTAAGATTGTATGGGTAACCCGGAGGAAGAAGGAGGGGGTGAGGCTAGTACCTCGGTGACCATGGTGGATCTCAAGAATTTGGAAACAAGCTTGAGCTCCTCCTTGGGCAACGAAATCCAACAGTTGCGTCAACTAGTTGAGCAACTTGTTAAGGAAAAGACAACCTCACCACCTCCCTCTCAAGAGGAACCTCCTCCGATTCCGAAGGTGAACGCTTCGGCTAAACCAATGGTTGTAGAAGTGGGGGATGAACATAATACCACTAACTCCTCCACCAAAAAGGGCGATGGGAAGGAAGAGTACCATTCGGTTCCCGGTTGGTACTCTCCCGACCCTCCGATCCCTCATCCTCATATAAATAATAGAGGTGACCCACCTATGCTAGCTGCACATTCTTTTGCTCAATGGAAAGTTTTGATAAAATCTCATGTGCGCAGCTCCTGAATTGATTTATGGAATATTATTGAAGAAGGACTCAAAATTGGGGATCCAACCAACTTGATAAGAAGAGAAGTGGTCAATAGTCAACTCAATGCCACCGCTTTGCACATGATTCAACTTGGTGTGGGGCCAGAAGATTTCCCTCACATTGAGCACCTCAACACAACCAAGGAAGCTTGGGATGCTCTCATTGACTTGTTTGTTGGAAATGAGAGCATGAGAAGAAATAGATATGCTGCTTTGAGAAATGAAGCCGAAGGCTTCTATATGAAGGATGGTGAGGACCATGAAGACATGTACCGAAGACTCAAATCCACTGCCACCGCCTTTAGAAATATCGGTGTCTCTCACGTGGATGATGCTTGGATAAAAAGGAAGTATGTGAGTTCACTCATGCCCTTCAAGCCCACCGACTTGAAGAGTCTCCAAGGAAGACACAACTACCATCTCATGACCTCCAATGAAGTTATGTAAGAGATGTCCGCCTTCAAGGTTGTTGCCAAGAATGCCAAAGATGCCCGTGCTCGTGCTCTTGGAATGAGCAATGGTGTTAATCTTGCCTTGAAGGCCAAGGTTGTGGAGTATGAGGAAGAAGAAGGAAGTGATGAAGTCCTTGCCATGAGCCACCCTGAAGATGTCAAAGTTGCTCATGGTGAATACATGGCCTTCTATGCAAGAAATTTTTGGAAAGATCCTGCCAAGGCCAAGATGGAGATGCAACAAACAAGCAACCCAAGTGGTATAAAAGAAAATGGTTCAAGATTGAGAACTTGCTTCAACTGTGGTGACTGCTATCATTTTGTTGCTGAATGTCCATATGAGAAGAGAGAAGATCATGGGGGTGTACTTGTATTGAAGAAAAAGTCAAAGGTCCCTTTCAAGAAGCCTTTCACCAAAAGGAATGCCACCAACAAGAAGCACGCTGACATTGCATTGATAGCACATGAAGAGTTCTCATCTGATGATGGAGATGAGGAGGAAGAAGAAGAAACATCTAATGGTGTGGCTGCCATCGCCACCACCTCCACATCCACCTTCTCACTCTTCGACTCTCAAAATGAGAATATCACCAACAAGAACATCACTTGCCTTATGGAAAGAGCATCAGAGGTATCATCATCTCCTCTCTCCACCGCTTTGATCAATGATGAATTATGATGATATAACTCTAGAGGTGAAGGAGGAATTAGTTGCTTTCGATGTTTATATATCTAACTTGCAAGGGGAGCACAAGAAGCATTTTGTGAATCTCTTGAACCAACTTTCTCACACACAAGAGATTCTAGATGAGATATGCAAACTTGGGAGAGAGCACATTCTTGAGATGGATGCTCTAACTAATTCTCTAGAAGAAGAGCAAGATACTAGGGAGTCTCTTGAAGAAAAACTTGAAGGCCTCGATGAGGCAAATGATCAAATTATTGCTAAACTCATTAATGAACGTGATCATGCCATTGCTAAGTATAAAAAGGCTAAAAAGTATAAGATTGAGTTTGGTGTTGTTCATAAAAAACTTGCCGAGGACTTTGAGAAGCTTAACAAGGCCTTGGAAAGTGAACTCTTGACTCCCACAAAGTCTCGTGAACAACTTCAAACTCAATTAACTAATGTTGCTTCACCTAGTATTTTCATTCCCTCTAGTAGTACAAACATCTTTGAGGAAAATGCTAGGTTGAAGGGGGAGCTTGCAAAGGCCACCTTCCCCAAAGGAAACAAGTCTCTTGATGACCTTTTGAGTAAGCAAAGGTCAAATAATGAGAAAAGATGCATTGGCTATGTGTCCAAGGAAAATAAGAAGAACAACAAGAAGAAGAAGGTCAAGTCCACACAAACAAAAGACAAGATCATTATGGGTAGTAATACCACAAGTGGCAAAACTACGTCACAAGATGACTTTGCGGGAATTGCTAACCCTCACTATGTCTTAATGCGTGATTATTATGGTGATGTTTATGAACAATATGTTGGCCCACTTTATGGTTATATTGCTTGGTCTATTTGGGTTCCCAAGACCCTGGTCACTAACAAAAGAGGACCCATTGAAAAATGGGTACCTAAGAACTAGTTTGATCTCTTGTAGAACTATGCTTCCGGCGGGTCAAAGTGGGTGCTTGATAGTGGATGCACAAGTAAAATGACCATAATCAAGGAAATAATGATGGAGATAAGGCCAAATCATGATCAAATAACTGTCACTTATGCCGATAAGTCAAGATCTCAAGTAATGGGTCTTGGCAAGGTTATGGTTGCACAGAATACTACTCTCGTGGACGTCATGCTTGTTGAGACCCTTGGCTATAATTTAATTTCAGTTAGTGCTCTTGGAAAGATGGGCTTTGCTGTCTTTATTGATAATGATATTGTGGTTCTCTTGTGGGGCAAGACTCTAAAGGTTGCTTTCATTGGGTACGTCAAAAATGACTTGTATGTGGTGGAATTTTTGGGGGAAAACCACTACAAGTGCGATGTGCCTATTCGGAAAGGCCGATGTGGGTTGGTTATGGCATCGCCGACTAGCCCATGTCAATATGAGAACTTTGCAAAGTCTCCGCAAGGGTGGCCATATTGTTGGACTAAAAGGAAATGTTTGTTTTGCCAAAGATCGTGTGTGCAGGGCTTGTGTTGAAGTAAAGATGCATGACTCTCCCCACAAACCAAACAACATTATAAAATCCAAGAGGATCTTGGAGTTCCTTCATGTGGATATCTTTGGCCCTCCATCTCATGCGAGTCTTGGTGGGAATAAATATTGTTTGGTGATTGTTGATGACTACTCAAGATATACATGTGTACATTTCTTCAAGTTGAAGAGTGAGACCCAATAATACTTCATCGACTTTGTCAATATGGTTCAACTTCAATACAATGTCCCTGTGTTGGTGATAAGAAGCGACAACAACACCGAGTTCAAGAACTACACATTGAATGGATTTCTTAGTGATGAGGGGATGAAACATCAATATTCCGCTGCATATACCCCTCAAAAAAATGGTGTAGCCGAGAGGAAGAACCGGACACTAATGGATATGGCAAGGTCCATATTGGTGGAGTTTAAGTCTCCATACAACGTTTGGGCTGAGGCAATTTCCATCGCATGCCATGCATCGAACCGGCTCTACCTCCACAAAGAGTTGATCAAGACTCCATACGAAATACTTACCGGTAATAAGCCCAATGTTTCATACTTATGGGTGTTTGATTGTAAGTATTTATACCTCATAAAAGGTGTCCGTTTGTCCAAATTTGATTCCAAAGATTTATAGGGTATTTTGTTGGCTATGGTCTCGATTCACACACTTATAGAATCTATGATAAACTCTCCGGAATTGTCATAGAATCTTGTAGTGTGGTTTTCGAAGAATATGATGGTCCCCAAGCGAGGTGTGTTGATGTTTGTGATGTGGATGATGAAATAAGTCAAGATGCCATAAGAAGAATGGGTGCGGGATTCATCCGCTCCATTGAGGAACCCCTTGTGGTGGATCGAGAAAAACTATGCTCTACTCAAGTGGAGCCCTCATCTTCAAAACTTCAACAAGCTCCTACTATTGAGGCTAATAATGACCCAAGCCAAAGACAAGCTGAAAACCCTTGCCAAGTTGATCAGGTTGGAAGCTCCAGGCTGGATTGTCCAATCTCTCCCTTGACTGGATTGTCCAGCCCTGAGCAGTCAGTTGCACAAGGAAGATTTATTTAGTCATTTGCAAGATCGTCTCAATGCCTTTCAAGTAGTATGCCTGATCAAGACCAAGATCAAACTGTACCTCATATTGATGAAAATGAACCCATTATTGATCAAGGTCAAAATAAAGGTCAAGACAAGGACCAAAATGATGAAGAGATCCCCACAGGAAACAGTAAGGATATCAAAACTCGTCGCAAATCTAGAGTGGACATAATGTTGGAAAGAAGAGACCACACTCTTGAGAATGTTCTTGGTGATCTAAGGAGTGGAATGTCCACTCGATCTCAATTGAAGCATTTTGGTGAGCATCAAGCTCATATATCCATGGTGGAGCCCAAGAAAGTATGGGAAGCTCTTGAGGATTCGGATTGGTTAGAAGCAATGCATAATGAGCTCAACAACTTCGAGAGAAAGAAAGTTTAGAAGTTAGTAGAAAAGCCCAAGGAGTGCCGTAATGTTATTGGCACTAAATGGATATTCAAGAACAAGCAAGATGAACATGGAATTGTTGTGAGAAACAAGGCAAGATTGGTAGCTCAAGGGTTCTCTCAAATTGAAGGCATTGATTATGGAGAGACCTATGCTCCCGTGGCTCGCCTTGAGTCCATATGTATCCTTCTTGCATATGTTGCACATCATAACTTTAAACTGCAACAAATGGATGTGGAAAGTGCTTTTCTAAATGGTCCATTGCAAGAGTTGGTTTATGTTAAGCAACCCCCGGGGTTCGAGGATCCCAACTTTCTAAACCACGTCCACAAGCTTGATAAGGCACTCTATGGGCTTAAACAAGCTCCACGCACGTGGTATGAGCACCTTAGAGAGTTATTGTTAGACCGTGGGTTTGAAGTTGGGAAAATTGATCCCACTCTTTTTACTAAGAAAGTTAATAGGGAGCTTTTCGTTTGTCAAATATATGTTGATGATATTATATTTGGGTCGTCTAACAAAGCATTTAATGATGAATTCTCGAAGCTTATGACTGATAGGTTCAGGATGTCTATGATGGGAGAGTTAAGGTTATTCCTTGATTTTGAGATCAAGCAATTAAGAGGAGGAGCCTTCTTCAATCAAGCCAAGTATACTCAAGACATGCTCAAGAGGTTCAACATGAAAGAACTAAATGGATCTCCTACTCCCATGGTAACCAAGACTCATCTTGAACTAAATCCAAATGGTAAAGATGTTGATCAAAAGGTATACCGGTCCATGATTGGTTATTTGCTTTACCTTTGTGAATCTAGACCCGATATACTGTTAAGTGTAGGAGTGTGTGCAAGATATCAAGCGGCTCCTAAAGAAAGACACTTGATGGCGGTCAAAAGAATCTTTTGATATTTGGTTCATACCCCAAACTATGGTGTGTGGTATCCTAGGGGCTCAACATTCTCTCTTTGTGGGTACACGGATTCGGATTGGGATGGTGACAAGGATGATATGAAATCAACCTCTGGGACTTGCCAATTTCTTGGTAGGTCCTTGGTGTTGTGGTCCTCCAAGAAGCAAAATTGTATATCTCTCTCCACCGCCAAAGCTGAATATGTGGCAGCAACTAGTGCATGCACTTAATTACTATGGACGAGGCAAACCTTATAGGAATATGGTGTCCATTGTGACAAAGTGCCTCTTCTATGTGACAATGAAAGTGCTATCAAGATTACCTACAACCCGGTGGATCATACAAGGACAAAGCATATTGAGATTCGTCATCATTTCATTAGAGATCATGTTGCTCGAGGAGATATTGAGCTATCTTATGTGTCAACCAAAGACCAACTTGCCGATATATTCATGAAGCCACTTAATGAAGCAAGGTTTTGCTATTTGAGGAATGAGCTTAATATCGTAGATTCAAGGAGTTTGGCTTGATCATCTTGCATACTCACCTATAACTTGATTCTTATTTGCTTTAGGTGTGGGCATGGAGATAGGGGGAGTGCGGTCCTAATCTATTGGGATATCCCTCCCCTATAATGCCAAAATTAAGAAAATCAATTCTCTTAATATCATTTTGTGATATGTGAGCTTCATTGATGAGTAGTGGCAATGAACCCAAGGATAATTCTTCGCGGTGTCATGCCTCACACTCTTACATGGTGGCCTCGACCACCACTCTCTTTTCTTTGAAGAGTTGATTTTTCAAAACTGGTTGGAGTTCAGTTGGCACTTATTTGGATTTGCTATATTTTTTATTCTATCCCTAGTAGTTTCTCCATCCCAGACCTGGTCCTACCCCAAAAACATGCTCATCTTGACACACATTTGTCCAACTATTTTTTCTTGGTGTTTTTGGTTGAGGGGGCCGAACTGTCCGCCGTATACACCCCGGAGTCTCTGTCCAAGCCCGACATTCCGCTCTGTATACACCGGACTATCCGGCCGGACTAGACATTCCGGCGTACACCGCCCGTACATTCCGGCCGAAGTGTTTTCAAAATCGTATTAAGGGAGCCAGGAAGAAGTGGATGGTTCAGTCCTCCTCTTCTTCCCCGACTCCTTCTTCCTCCCAGCCGCTGCCCACCTTCCAGGACACCAGCGGGAGGGCCTCCCTATCTGAATCTAGCCGCTACCGCTGGCCATCTCCTTCCCTCAGCCACTGGGACCCCTTCCCCTCCGGTGGATATCACCATGGATGTTGGTAACATGTTCCTCTCTCTCTCTCTCTCTCTCCCTAGGAAAGCCCTTAATGAGTTTTTGAGGACATACCATGCTAGAATCCATGTCTATCATCGTCCTGCGTGCAATGTGTCCCCTAGTAGCAATCCTAGTAACCCCGATCTGTCACGGTTGATCTTCCCCATACTGGCCAGGGAACACCAAGGCTCTGTCTGAAGTCTCCAGTGTGTATGCGCTGGACATTCCGGTCCAGCTGGAATATCTGGTGTATATGCACCGGAATCTCCGGTCCTGGCGGAGTCTCCGGGGTGTTTTCCCTAGACAGTCCAGCGAAAATCAACCTAGACAGTTTAGGGTTCCTCTGATTGCTGCTATCTTTGTGGTATTTCCTAGACAAATGTGCTCATCCCCTATGCTATCTCCCTCCTCTGATTTCACAGGTGGCTCTCATCCTCGTTGGTCTCGTACAAGTCAAAAGGGACGCCCTTGCATGCTCCGGTACAATGAAGAGCAAGATATCCATGTTGACCCTTCTGTGGTCAGGCAATATGCACGTGAGCGTGCCGCAATAAAGCATTACAAGATTAGGCAGCTGAAGAGGGATGAAGCCAAGCGACTCAAGTTTGAATCATTGACTACCTGAAAGGTATGAGCACTGAGGAGTTTGTGGAGATGCGGATTCAGCCATTCTATGCTCAAGACCACACCTCTCCTGATGATTGTTTCTGGAGGACTGAGAAGTTGCTGCTGCATACCGAGGTGATGGGTACTTCAAGACCCTTGTTGTTCCAATGCAGTGGCTTGAGCTCGAGAAGCTGCGGGCATTTCCTTATTTTGATGATGCTCTATGGGTGACTGAGAAGATGGGAATGCACACCATTTTTCAAACCAAGGAAGACTACAACACTAAATTGGTACAATAGTTCTATGCCACAGTTGTGTTCGGTGATTCAGTGGACATTCCTCTTGAGTGGATGTTAGGCAACACAAGGTATTTCTCCAGTGTGCTTTAGTTTGTAGGTATTCTGGGTTTGCCTTTCAACCCCAATGCTCCCAGCGGTGCAAGGATGCATGTTCATGGTCAGGCTTATGACAAGAAGAAGTTGGCCTATTTATTCTGCAAATGGGGTGGTTGGCCAAACCACCAACACCAAGCTCCTCTAGAACTTCCGCTTCGCATGTTCCATCACACTCTTACTCCCAAGGCGGGCAACAAGGACGAGATGAGAGGTGCTGAAATCAATCTTATGGCTCATGCTCACTCTGTGTTTGTACATGGTACAAACCATGGAGGTGGTGCTATTGATGTCATGGACTTCATCTACCAGGATATGTACAAGTGTATCATGGACAAGAAGTGTCCTCTCTATGCCCCCTATATGATGAAGCTGATCCTGTTTCAGAATCCTCCAACTCCCTTGATCCACACAGACCTCGTGAAGCACAAGCCAACCAAGCTTCAGAGAAAGGAGGACCCTTCCTCTAAAGTACCCCATGGCTATCCTCCATCTCACAGGATCTTTGAGGATGAGGATGAATATGATATTGATAGTGGTGATGAGTCCGAGGAAGTGCAGGAAGTGGTAACCCATGGCCCTCGCATGGAGCATGCTAGCAATGCATACCGCATTAACACCACTCATGAGGAAGTTCATAAGAAGGTGAAGAAGGCTTCTTGGTGGAAGAAGCTTCTCCTGTGTTAGAACATCGACATCCGCCATGGCTAGTATGATGCCTACAGGGCCAACATGAATGCAATGAATGAACTCAAGAAGATCAACCAGCCCCAACCCATGGACATTGCTCATCCCAGCAGGTGTCAGATGGTACTCTTCTTATGGTCACTGGAGCCAGGGTCATGCGGATTGGTCTATGTTTGAGTATGTGTCTTGTTCATCTTGCCCACACAGCAAGGATACTGCTCATGATGATGATGATGATGAGAAGGATGATGATGATGATGACGAGGATGGCGATGAGGATGAGGACGGCGAGGATTTCAGTGGCTAGAGTTAGTTTGGGACGCCGTCATAGTGCTCTTTTCCCTTTTTGGCGTCTCAATTCCAAAGGGGGAGAAGTAGCCCATATTAGGTACTATCGGGGATTTGCGTGGGTACACAAGCTTCACGTTTATTCGATTTGCCTCTTTGAAGCTTGTGTCTTTAATTTTATCCGTATGTGAACTATGTGTGTTGAACTCCGTGTGTGTGGTAAGACATGCGTACCCGGTATCGTTATCACGTTAAAGACTATGTTGTGCCTATATATCTGTTTAGTCTTTATGGTATTATCTTGTCTTACCTCACCATTTTATAACCATTAGAGTGGGTGTTGATCCTAGTTTATGTGGTCTTGTATTCAAATGCAAACTCAAAATGGTCACACATCTAGGGGGAGCCTATCTAGTGTCTATAAATTGGTTGTGGCTATGCTTATTGTTTTATCATCTATGCAAATCCATGGGTTGTCATCAAACACCAAAAATGGGGAGATTGAAAGGGAATTTTTGCCCTTCAAGTGTTTTGATGTTTGTTGACAACACTAGGATATTCTAATCATGTCCTAAATGTTTCAGGGCATAGTTATGTTGTTGGTCCCTCAAAGGGAAAAAAAGTTTCTAGGCCTTTTTTTATGTGTAGAACAAGCTTCTGCCAGAATGTTCGGCTGATATAGGCCAGAGTATCCAGTCCAACCAGAATGTCTGGCCAACACCAGCCGGACTGTTTGGCCTTAGGATCCCTCATGTTTTTGCGAAGGGGTAAGTGCCATTCTGTTTGCCACATCAGACACTACCCGGACACAAGCTGGATTGTTTGAAGAATATTGGCTGGCTGGAGTGTCCGGGGTGGATTGGATGGAATGTCCGGCCAATGGTTTTTCTCCAGCAGCAAGTTTCCCTTCAGGTGCCCTAGACAGGCCAGAGTGTCTGGGGTGTTCCTGCCGGACACTCCGGGTTAAGTGGCACCAACGTCTACATTTCTAGGGGGCCTATATAAAGGCCCCTTCTTCTACCTTTGGAATCTACTCATTCCACAACCTCAAGAACCCTAAAGCTGAGCCACCAAATCAACAAGATCTCCCTCTCCAACCACCCAAAGTCCTTGATCTTTGGAGAATCGAAGGAGGAGGCCTTGATCTACATCTTCACCTAAAGAGATCTTCATTTCCCCCTCATTCCCTTGAGGGCCCCTTGCTCTGGGGTTTCATTGGAAACCCTAGGACTTGATTTGGTTCTTACTAGCTTGTCTTTGATTGTTGTGACAACTAGCTTGGATTTGGGAGCCTCCGATTTAGTTGTGGATGTGTGCCTTGAACTTGTTGTAAAGGTGCCGGTTTCCACCTTGAAGGTTACCGATATAGTGGAAGAGTGAATCGATCCCTTTGGGGTGAGGTTCACCGGAGAACAAGGGAAGCCTTTTGTGGCGTTGGTTGTTTGAAACCACCCCCTCTCCAAACACAGACGTACTTCCCCTCAAAAGGAAGGAACTGCAGGAAATCATTCTTGTGTCTCTGCGTGCTCCATTTCAGTTACCTCTATCCTTTACTGCACTTTACTTATTGCTTGCTCTTTCCTAGTTAGTTGTACTAGTGTGACATATAGCTAAATTCACCTTAGTTGCATATCTAGAGAATGTACCTTTTGTGTCAAATCCTAAATTGAAAAACAGTAAAATTTGAAGTAGCACCTATTCATCCCCCTCTTGGTTCCCATACGATCCTTTCACCCTCGTTCCGTTTGACGCTAGTGAAAGTGCATGTGTGCCCCATGTATGGTTTTGGTATATAATGACAATCTCTATGGACTAATGTTTGAATTGAGTTTCACTTGTAGGATTTGTCCATTGGCATCGCTTGGGCCATGTGTTGGTTTCAAGGTTGAAAGATGAAGAAATGAAGGAGAGTAAGAAATGTCCAAGGGTTTTGGGACTATTGGAATCTTGTTGAAGAAAGAAGAAGTTTGGAGGTTGATCAAGACAAGTACAAAGAGTTGATTCAAGATGGATCAACACTCAAGAAGAAATGATGAAGTGCAAGCTCAAGGTGCACCATATCTAGAAGTTCTCATGCTTCAAGCTTGCCATCCTTAGTGATCATGGAGTCATGAAAACAAGTTCAAAGACGGGGTTTCCCCATGGAGTATGGGGGAGCAATTCGCAAGTATTCATTAAGCGAGTGCGAGCAAATGCAATCAAGAAAGGTGTTCCATCTTGAGCAAGATAAGATCATTTACATCAAGCTCAAGAGAAATTATCAGCACAAAGGTATGATCTCGATAGGTTTTCTTTTTTACTGGTCTCTTGTAGTTTGTTTGGAGACTAGGTTTAGGATAGATAGCCATTCTATCAAGAGGGGCTCTCGAGTGAGTAACTCGATCGTATCCTTCGGAGTGAGCTCAAACCTTTGCATACATGGCATCATATTTCTTTGTTGTTGTTTGGATCTTGTCCATGTGAGGATCTAGATCTTGTGGTTTCCTTCATAAGAAGCTCTAGTTCATCAAAATAGATTTCCCTTGAATATCTTATTATGTTTTTTGATCTTGCGGGTTTTTCAGCTCCACACCTTGGTACATATATCACATATATATAATTGATATTTTATCCCTTGGTGGAATATCTTATTGCATTTTTTTGGATTCTACACATCATTATATTTCCAACAAAATTGATTTCATCCCTTTTGGAGTTTGAATGCAAAAGTTATGGCAGTTTTGGTTTTGGAGTTTCCCTGACCGGAAGTACTGCTGCATCACCAGAAGTACCGCTAGGCCAATTTTTGGTGCCGGTAGTACCGACTGAAGAACCGGGCTAGTTCCGGGGA
The DNA here is from genome assembly GCA_023614405.1 of Avena insularis. Taxonomy (NCBI): domain Eukaryota; kingdom Viridiplantae; phylum Streptophyta; class Magnoliopsida; order Poales; family Poaceae; genus Avena; species Avena insularis. Next base: position 355,535,780 of record CM042692.1, on the reverse strand, counting down.
GCATGGGAATGCTCTCTACATCCGTTCTGTTTTTGCTACCTGTTTATCGATACTTGGGCCGGTAGTATACGGTTGTACTGGTCGGAAGAGCCGTTGGAGCAGCGCGGCCAGAAGTACCGGCCAGGGCCGGAAGTACCGCTCGGGCATATTTTGTCGCTGGTAGTACTGGTGGAAATTCTAGCTCACTTCCACTCAGCCTGTGACACCCCGTAGTCATCTCTCTATTTGGTCGCTTTTTGTTATCGATATTTGGCCGGAAGTAGATCGGTAGTACCGGACACAAGTTCTGGCCTAGGTCTGGTGGAACTTCCGGCCTGTACAACCAGATCTCTCCATAGCTTTCGAGCCATTGGAGTCAGGTTGACTGGAACTTCCGGTGGCTCACCAATACTACTGGCTAGGCACATAAATGGCCCAAACAGTCAGATTTGTAGAGCCCTTTAAAAGGGTATCCTCTTCCCCTTCGTGGGATCAGCTCTTTTCTTGGTTCTTGGCTTTTTCTCTCTCCTCCATTGTTGACCTTGAAGAGCTTGTCCTCTCCCCTTCCCCCTCCTATGATTCTTGCATCTTTTTGAGGGATTTGAGAGAGGAGATCTCAATCTACAACCCCACCAAACCAAATACCTTCTTCGTGAAGGAATCGTTGGGGTCTAGAGCTTGGAGAGTTTTATGTTCTCCTCTTGTGTTCTTCCTCTTTTATCCCCCCAATAGCTTTTGTAGATTTGGTGGAATTTGAGAGTGAAGGACTTGCCTCTTGCATTTGGTGCATAGGTTTGAATTCTCCATGGAGTTTCGGCGTGTTCATGCTTGAGGGCTTGTTTCTCTTGGGTTCTTGGAACCCTGGATGGTTGTGTGGAAGTGGTGTGATACCCTTGGGGCCTCCAATTGATTTGTGGAGATTCCTCAAGCTAGAGGCCTTTGTGGTGATTCTTGGGAGCCTCCAGTTGAGTTGTGGAGATTTCCCCAAGCCTTGTACGGGTTCGGTGACCGCCCTCAAGTTTCCCATAGTGGACCGAGTGCCTGCCTATTGTGGTGCGCACTCGGGAAAATAGGGTGATCCTATTGTGGCATTAGTGAGTTGCGTGCCTTTGCATCTTAGGGTGGGGCCTTGTGTGGAGTTGGGTGAGCATTGAGCCACCACACCTCAAGGTGAGCCATTTGTGGTGTTCGAAGAGCGCCATCACACCTCTCCAATAAAGACGTAGCTTCTTTGGAAGTGAACTTCAGGATAAAATCATCGTATCCGCATCCATCGGTTATCTCTATACCTCGAGCCCTTTACTTATGCATTTTACATTGTGATACCCATCAAGCTTGAAGTATTCTATCTTGCTATCACCTTGTTGCTTGACTTGCTTAGCATAGGTTGTTGGTGCACTTAGTTGAACCTAGTGGTTCTAGGTTTTGTGCTTTGATAAACTAAACAATTGTTTTATTCCGCATTTATTAGAGCCCAAACCGTAATTATTTTAAAAGCCTATTCACCCCTCTAGGCAACATCCTTTGTCCTTTCAGCCGACCGTTGTTTCCCCCATCTAACTTGCCATATTGGTTGACTCAGTTTCTTACATGTGGGTCTCATCACACGATGCCGTTGTTTTTGGCAATTGCTGACGAGCAGGCTCTGCCACTTGAGTTGTCGACCATGCGTATCCCAGCTGTGAGGACCCAAGCCGCATTATTCAGCAATTTTCCATATTTCCCCGCTCCACTGCCCCGCTCCCCTCCACTATTCTCTTCTCTTCCCCTGCCGCACCATTCTGTCATGCACCACCCCCTCCCCCCCCGAACCTCCATCGCCCTCCCTCTAGCATCCATTCATCGCCTTAGCACCATCCCTTCCCTTTCCTCTTGCCTTCTCGTTGTGACCTATCATGGCTTGGTAAGGAGGATCGAAGCAACAAGGTGAGCCGGTCGTTGGTCACATGACCACGACGGTGGACGTGTAGCCGATTCGACACAGATATGGATCATGCATGGAAGGAGAGCACGAATGTGGATCCTGCAAGGCTGGAGAGCACATGCGAGGGCTAAAAGGGCAAGAGGGCACGTGGAACAAATCTCTACAGCTTTGGAGCCTGATGAATGTGCCTTTCATCCTCCCTAAAGGGTAAGAACTTGTAACTCCCCTGAATCGGGTCTATGCAGATCTTAGCATTCCCACCACAATCCGCATAGAAGCGATTCAAAGACACCCACCAGACACTTTCGTGTGGGTGGATTTTGTTACAAGTAGTTACATCACAATAGTTTACAATAGATCCCACAAGAAACATATATACAACAATGACTCCGTGAGCCAAGAATTGATACAATACCAAGATACAAATCATGATGAAAGCAAAATAGTATCCAAGTACAGACAAACAACAAATGGGACTAAGAGTCCTAAAGAATGACCAAACACTGATGACAAGCTTGCCCAGGCCAAGCCGGAAGGGTAACCTTGCTAACATCGTCGAACACATACCTTTCAAAGCCAAAGGGTGCCAACAAAGGGCAAAGGAAAAAGAAAGAGAGCGGTCAGTACTGAGGCCAGTACATGGTGAGTCTTAGAATTCGGTGGCTCTTGCCTACATGAGTATGGTGGGCTCAGCGGCAGCAAATCTTGCACTATCTAACTTATAGAGACACACTACAACTTAGGCTATTGGAGTGGGATAAGAGAGTGCTATAAGGTAACTAGAGTATACACCAAACATAACCCATCAGAATATTTCCTCCCTCGAAAACCAGTCGAGGAAGTTCTCTCGTGAAAACACACATGTTGACAATTTTTATTAGTCAGGTATTTAGTTTATAAAGCTACTTACTAGTCAATTTACAAGAAATTAGGATTTAGTGTAAGTTGTCTATGATCATGACATTGCTCTCTCGAGGCGTACATAACCATGGACACGGCTTCTCGAAAAGATTTACCCTACAAGGGTGCACTACTGGTCCCAAATGCATGTTCAACCCTCCAGACAACACTTTTAAAATAAAAGGTGTTTTGTGTGCCATTTAGATATCCTATCAAGAACTATCCCATAAATACGTGCATATCCAGGGGAGCTACCTACTGAGTTTGATCCAACCAAGAGGCATAGTCGATTCTCAAGGAGGCACATCGTTTGTGACTACGACAATGGATGGGTCTTTGAAGGATAACTTGTCAGAGCTCCATAGAAGCTGCCAGAGTGTATCACATTCATGTATGCATGCCGGTTGTCCACCAAATATCATATCATATCATCACACACACCCATGTCCGAGGACATATTATGCATATGCACCAAATAGAAATCCAATTTTGTGGCATCCTGGATATACAAATAGCGTCGGTTGTTGAGGGAGGGTTCCCAAATAGGCCCACGTTTTGTTAGTGTGATAGTCTCAGAACAAATGTTTAGAACAATGGGTCCTAGGGCGAAACAAGAAGTTTCCAAAGGTGGTCCATGCTGATGCCTTATCATTAGGTACAACCCACAACCACCATCAATTTAATTAACTAGTAGCATCAGAAACCAATTACGAAGATCCACCTCTATGAGAGCAGCAACAGACCTAAGCATGCGCTACGACTCGCAAGTACAACCTAGCTACTCAAACAACAGGTAATAGGGTAACCAAGGAAATATAGTAGTTGCAAGGAAATAGAGGTATGGAAACTAAAGCATCGACAATACGGATAGTAGTAGACACAGGAGGAAGTAAAGCCTATAAATGCAAAATAGGTAGAAGGATAAGAATGCTCGCTTGAGAAATAATGTCAGGGCATCCAAAGGTTTATCGCATCTGTATCAACTAAACATCCTATCTATGACGAAGCAAACCACTAGAAATAACAACCGATGCAATATATAATGACACATCAAAAGATCCGGCATGATCATGATATGATGCATGACATGGAAATATGCGATGCAACTTAGCAATATTAAGTGGGACCGGAACCCCAACAATTTAATTAGATGGTTCGAGTTGTTTAGGTACCCCCACAAATTCAATGTTGAATTAATAAGACAAAAGCATGTTATATGCAAGCTACACAATTTAAATGGAGTCGACATAAGACAATAGTATCCTGCACAAGTTAAATGGCATTTATAAAATAGGGTTGGGTTTAGGTCACACATTTGGGTTCAGAGGATCACTGAATTAAAGAGGAAGAAGAAACGTTAGGGTTCTTCGGGTTCGGTGTTTGGGGTTCGGTCAAGAATCCGTGTTAGAGATCTTCGTTTCCTATCGTAGGCCTTGGGGTTCCAACTTCGCTGGCTTTAGCATCGATGACGGACTTGTTCCATGCCGGTGGGCTTTTAGTCCATCTTGGACTTTATTCGGGCAGCTTCACATGTCGATCCTTAGAGCATCTTTTGTCTTGTCGACATCGGGGCAGAGGTAGTTGATGTGCGCATACAAACTCTCTAAATCACCACATCCACATGAACACTTTATTCTTCTCATAGCACCACACCACTAGGACATAAACGCTCAAAGAGAAGATTGTCTGCCTTGACCTCAGAGCAGCGGGCCACATGTGGTTGCTGAGAGGCGAGTGAGGTGGAGGCGTGTATGGCGGCGGTGCTAAGGTGATCGAGGGAGGAGGTAGTAGTGACAGGGACTCGTCTCCATGTGTGTGACGCGTGAGGGTGCATGTGTGCTGTGTGGCGTGTGTTATGTGTAGTGTGTTGCACCATCTTAGGGTGTATGTGTCGTGTTAGAACATGGGTGTATGCATGTGTGTCCGGAAGTGGGTGGTGTGTGTGGGATTAGGTTAGGGTTTGGGGTAGGACTAGGGTTTGGTTACTTTGGGTCTAGCCGGCTGGGCCTTTTGGGTCTGGCCAGTTTAGGGCTATGTTTTTTTTGTTTTTTTAATATTTATGTTTTCTTTTCTATTGTTTTAAAATCATTTTGTAAATAGTTTAGACAAACAAAATATCCGGAAAGATTGGGGTTTTAATTTGAAATTAAAGGAGGGGGATAATTAGAACACAAAATAAGATTATAGTGAAAATGTTTTTAGAGATAAAAATATGCATGATGTCATGATGAGGCACAAAATAAAAACAAAAAGACAATTCTAATTGGGGATATTTTCCGAGCATTACAGAACTATAATTCCTTCTCTTCCCATTTCAATTAGCGACTCTAGTTCATTGGTAATAGCAAGGATGTGTGTTTATAACCCATAGGATGTCTTCCGCATCCGGATTCCTACTGAAGATTCATCACATGTGTCGAACTAAAAATTTGCTCGATGGTAGAATTGCAGTTAGCGCTGGTTTAGATTATCCACTGAAAATAGATGTGGCATACCTAACTCTATGTGACTTGTACATGGAATTTGGTAAGTTCCTGATTAGCCAGAATGAGGAATTCGTATCTAGGTACTACGACACAAATTATCGGACTTTCTGCGATGAGGCCTTGGCAATGATGTGCGGTAAACATCTGGGGACTAGGACTACGGTGATGTGTGTCCACATTGTTAATAAAGAGACTAAGGAAGAGACAATCGTCAACATTTTCGGACCACCAGCAACACAAACAACTGACCTACCATAACAGAGCAACCTTTCCTCGTGGTACCAAGCGCAACCACCCAACTTCTCCTTGAGCATGATGCCTTGTTTAGGGAGCATGAAGACATAGAAACGGGGGGAACTGAGAATTTATTTTGTGTTCAGAGATGATGATGGTGAAAAAGCATATCCATATGTTGCTGCTGATCCAGGTCAGATGGAAAGTAGGAACTATTTGGTTGATCCAAACTTTGAGCCTGACTATGGGACTGGTGAGGAAGAGGACGGTGGAGATGCTGAAATGGGATGCAAGGGACTGTCTTTGAGACTATGGAGGACTGTCGATATGCAGTTTCCACCTTTGAAATAAAAGTTGGGTTTGATTATATCATTAAAAAGATTGACCATAAAAGATTTAGGGTGCATTGTAAGGAAATTAAGGTGTGTAAGTGGAGACTTCATGCATCCCCGATGAGGGTTGGACACCCTTTTCAGGTTGTAATGGCCAAATTTTGATTCATTTTTTCAGATTTAATATGTTGATATATATATATATATATATATATGTGTGTGTGTGTGTGTTTTGAATTATTGAATTTTAGTTGAATGTAGATCAAGGTAAACACAGAGAAACACAATTGTCCTAATACTTCTTTAAGTGATAAAATAAGACCTGCTACAACAAAGTGGATTGCAGCTATTATACATGATTGGGTGAGCAGGAACAATCCATTGGACCTACTGAACTCAAATTGAAGCTTAGTGATAAGTTTAACGTTCTAATTCCTTACCATATATTTTTTATGGGAAGGAGATGGCTTTGGATGTTATTCAAGGCAAGTGGAATGACAGTTTCCACATGTTGTACAGTTTAAAAGGAGAGGTAGAAAGGGCATCACCTGGAGTGGTGTTGACATTGACTACGAGGTAGTGATAGGAAGACAAAAGAGGTCAAGAGGGGTCAAGTATATGATGGCGGACAATAAAGGCTCCAGGAGATGTTTTGTTTGCCTGAAGGCATGCTAGAAGGGATTTCTAGATGGATGCATACCATACTTGGCAATAGAGGCAACTGCTTTAGCAGGGAAGTTCAGGGGGCAGCTTGCCACAACTTGTGCTGTATACTCCCATAATTGGTTGTTTTCTAGTCGCTTATGCTATTCTCAAGGGTGAATCTAAGGAAAGCTGGACATGGTTCATGGAGAGACTACGTGTAATAATTGGTCATCCTGAAGGCTTGGTGATACACACTGATGCATGCAAAGGGCTAGAGAATGTTGTTGATGTTGTATTTCTTGGGGTTGAGCATAGAGAATGCATGCGGCACCGCACTACTAATTTTAGGAAGAAGTTCAAAGGGAAGATCTTTGAACACAACTTGTGGCCGTCAACATACACATACACCGAAGTAGGCATGCCACTTACATGCAAAACATGAATATAGTGTCCAAGGTGAAAGAATTTCTTGAAGAACATCACAAAAAATTATGGGATAGAAGCAAGTTTGGGAAATTAAGCAAAGTGGATTATGCTTGCAACAATTGGGTAGAGAGATTAAATTATAAGATTAGGAGCATTAAATCACTTGCAATTGTTATTTTGCTAGATGCAATACGATAATGCATAATGGCGAAGATAGATTTTAGGAAGAGAATCTATGCAAGAAAATGTGTATGCCATAAAATAGTGCCAACGTTGGTCTTGTTACTAAATGCAAGAACAAGGAAAATGAGGACATTAAATATGAGGATGATTAGAATTCCGATACATTAGCTGAGGTTTATGCAAAATACAAGCATGGAACTGAAAGGAGGTACCCTATAGACATTGCAAACAAGACTTGTTCTTGCATGAAGTGGCAAATTACTGGTCTGCCATGTCACCATGCACTGTACTTCATCTTAAAGTTGATAGGTGATGGTGCTGCAATAGAAAATTTTGTTCATAGATATTTTTCTATGGAAAAATTCGCTGCAACTTATGCAGAAAATGTACCACGATGGTAGATGAAAATGATTGAGAGATTGTCGATCCAGGGTTCAAACTTGAAGCACCAGTTCTTAGGAGACAACTTGTTAGGCCTAGAAACTAAGGATTAAAGCATCCACTAAAATAGATCAAGGTTAGGGGCAAGGAAAAGGAAATGCAAATGGTGAGGAGGATTTAGCCATATTAAGAGGTTATGCAAAAAAACAGTTCCACATGATTTTGAAGATGATGACCCTGTATTTGTTCACATTAGGGAGGCAAAAGTTGAATCAGCTGAGGCATAAGTTGAATCTTCTCATTCAGAGAAACAGAGCAATGCTGAGGTTGAGGATGCTGTGGAAACGCAACAAGTTGATGAAGAACGTGTAGCACAACAATATGGTGATGTGCAAGAATTGCAGGACAAAGTTGTTGGACAAGTTGCTATAGAATGAGTGGGGCCATAAGACTATTGAAAATATAAGCAAAAATCCATATGATTTAATCCAGATAAATAATTGATAAAGGATGATCATATAAATAGCAATTAAATAGATCACGCAAACTAACAGAGTAGATGAACGGATTGCATCTAAATAGGATAGACTAATCACATCTACTCCAAACGCTAGAATAAAAACTCTAGCAAAATCAGAAAGAGAGAGTTCAGGATCACATACAATGAAGGTTGAGCAGCCGCGGTAGCGGTTGCAACACTAGTAGACGCAGCGGTAGCAGCAGCATTGTCGGCCATGTTGAGGTTGCCGAAGAGGTCAGTTATATCCGGGAAGAAGTCGTCATTTGGGAACTCATTGTCGGATGACGTCATGGATGCCAGTAGTCGTGCTTCAGCGCTCCCCAAAAACCTGATCACCCCTTACCTGTACAGGTTCACAAGAGGTCAGGTTCTAGAGGCCTACTGTGCCGATATGCGGTGCACGCTGCAAGCCAGGATGGGGAAGATGAAGGAAGCGACACAATGGACTGGAAGGAGGTGCGTGTGATGAGCTGTAGTCGCGCAGGGTTTGTGGGTAGGTTATATAGTGTAGGTCGAGCAGGTCGTGGGGCGCAGCCCATGTCCGAGTTAACACATACCACGATCCAAAAGATCTAGCTAATTAACCTGTTCTTTAATGAATCATAATTAATTTTCTCGAACAACAAAATAAAGTTTAGCTCGGCGAGATTCCCGCAACCCGCGGTCCGTCATGATGAGACGTGGTGTGGCGTCAGAGGGGTGTGTGCGAGAGTTGCTTCTCTTCTCAATCACTTAGTAGTGCTAGAACAACCTCCTATATAAGGTGGTGCAACTCCCTCTCAACTAGCAATGTGGGACTAAACTTTAGCTCCACTAGCACATGCATGAGCTGCCATAAATAACTGGCCAAAGAGAATTTCAGAATTTGGATTGACTATGGGCCAAAAGCCCAACAAGCAAATACCTCAAATTCCAATAATCCCCCACAAAGTCTCATCACATCACTTTGATTCCAGAACATTGTTTTATATACCGGTGTTTAGCAGAGACTGTTAAGTTGAACTTCCACTTTAAACTTCATGCTACACTAGGTTGCACTTGAATAGTGGACTATGCCTTAAACTACAAGTTTTCTGCACACTAGTTTCACACAAAGCCTAAACCGATATTGGGCTGCCATTGGCTTCCCTGCAGTTTGGATCTTAAGCATCATACTCCAGGGCCTTTCATGAATTTATTAGAGAGCATCAAACTCTCATGGACTGCGATGTTTGACAGTCAGACTCATATAGGTGTGTTCCTCTATAGATGTTCTATAGGACAACATCTCTGCTTAGAAAATCCACTTGGAACACATTAAGACAAATATCAACCTGCCATGCAGAATACGAGAGTATTACATATTTATGGAGATGTAAATATGACATGGGGATACTCTCCTCTCAGTTGATCAACAACTTGTCTCCCAACTTTAATTCACGGGATCTCCAATCACATAGAGTGGGTTACCACTGCGAGCAACTCATAGTGTCGGTCTCAAACCCATCTCCCTCGATGAATTATCTATCACATTAGGTGATAAACCCTTTGTGAAGGGATCTGCCAACTTCTTGGATGTTTGGATATAATCCAATGCAATAACTCCAGGATGGTGGGTATTGGTTTTTCAACCACAGGTAAGTCCATCAAGAGCTCACAAAGCCTGCTTCAATAGTGGCTGTGTCTAATGCTGTGAGTTCTGCTTCCATTGTTGACCTTGTTAAGATGGTCTGCTTGCAAGACTTCCAGGAAATAGTGACACCACCAAGTCTAAACAAACAACCACTCATGGTCTTAATCTCATCAGCATCAGATATCCAGTTTGAATCACTATAACTCTCAAGTACCCATCGATACCCAGTATAGTGAATACCATAACTCGCAGTGCCTTTCAAATAGCGCAAAACTCTCTTAAGAGCATGCCAATGATCATCTCTAGGATTTGACACAAATCAACTCAGTTTGCTTACAACAAAGGAGATGTTAGGCCTCATAGCGCTGGCTAAATACATGAGCGAGCCAATGGTTTGAGAATATCTCTATTGATCTTTAGCATTCCTTTGATTCTTTTGAAGTATCTCAGTCGGATCATAAGGAGTTGGAGAAGACTTGAAGTCCCTATACCCAAAGCGACTCAATATCTTTTCCACATAGTGGGACTGAAGCAGTGTAATCCCACCATTGTCATCCTTTAGTACCTTAATGTTTAATATTACATCAGCCACTCCCAAGTCCTTCATCTCAAAACAGTGAGATATGAACTCTTTGACCTCCTCAATAATAGCGAGGTTGGCCCTGAATATCAATAAGTCATCAACATAGAGACACATAATAACTCCCTCGCCCCCACCATGGCAATAGTACACACTTATTAGCTTCATTTACAACAAAGCCTTTAGCGGTTAAAGTTATCTCAAACTTCTCATGCTAGTACTTAGGAGCTTGCTTAAGACCATACAAATACTTCATTAACTTATACACCTTTCCTTCTTGACCATCTACTACAAAACCATCAGGCTACTCCATATAAATTTCCTCATCTAGATCTCCATTTAGAAAAGATGTCTTAACTTCCATTTGATGAACGAGAAGACCGTGTGAGGCAACCGAGGATAGTACTACTCGAATAGTGGTCAATCTAGCTAAAGGTGAGTAGGTATCGAAGAAATCTTCACCTTATTTCTAGGTATAACCCTTGGCCACAAGACGTGCCTTGTACTTTTAATTAGTACCATCAGGTCTAAGCTTTTTCTTAAACACCCACTTACATCCTACAGGTTTGCACCCATAAGTACGACCAGTGACCTCCCAAGTTCCATTAGCTAAGATGTAGTCCATCTCTCTTCGAACAGCTTCCTTCCAGTAGTCAGCATCTTGAGATGCATAGGCTTCTAAAATAGAAGTGGGAGTATCATCCACAAGGTACACAATGAAAGCATCAACAAATGAATTTGTAGTCCTTTGTCTCTTGCTCCTTTTGGGAGCTTCATTGTCATCCTCCACAGGATCATCATAGTTTTCTATCAGCATAGTGGGTTCAGGAATTATAGCAAATTCCTGACTAGATGAACTAGTCATCTCCTGATTTGATGAGCTAGACATACCTTTCATGGGAAAGATGTCTTCAAAGAAAGTCGCATCATTCGACTCCATAATTGTACGAACATGCATGTAGGATACCTTAGATTTTAATATATGAAAAATCTATAGCCAATGCTATGAAAAGCATATCCTAGAAAAACACAACCCATGGTTTTTGGTCCAAGCTTTCGCTTCTTGGGTATTGGAATATTGACTTTCTCCAAACATACCCAACTTCGTAAGTAAGAGAGTTTAAGCCTTTTCTTCTCCCATTCCTCAAATGGAGTCATGGTTTTATCCTTTATGGTAACACGGTTTAGGACATGCCACACATTCATTAGAGCCTCCCACCACCATTCCTTGGAAAACCCGATGTATCTAACATGGCGTTAACCAAATCAGTTAGAGTGCGGTTCTTTCTTTTGGCCACCCCATTTGACTGAGGTGATTAGGGAGGCGTCCTCTCATGTATAATACCATGTTCCATATAGAATAAATCAAATTCATTTTAGAATCACTCTCCACCATGATCCGACCTTAGCTGCTTGATTTTAAGATCAATTTGGTTGTCTACTTTAGCTTTATAGATTTTTAAGTAGTTCAAAGCTTTATCTTTAGATTTCATAAGATAAACATAGCAGTATCTAGTGGAGCCATCAATCAATGTCATGAAGTATCATTTTGCACCTTTTGTCAAAACACCATTCATCTCACATAGATCCGAATGTATAAGTTCTAGAGGTGCTAAATTTCTCAATTCCGTGCCCGTATGAGACTTGCGGGGTTGCTTCGCTTGGAAACAAACTTGGCACTTAGAACCTTTGACCTCTTTCTCTATGAGAAGATAAGATGAATTTCATGACCATTTGCCTTATTTATTATAGTGGTGGGGGATAGAAAATCCTCCTTCGGCACAAACATAAGATCCCTATGGTCCTACTCAAGGTAGAATATCGCAAGTCATTTGACCAAGAAAGAGAAGAGTTGTGTCTTAAAGTAAAGACGAGGATGTGGAAATCCACACACACGTCTTTGAGGCACAACCCACCAGAGATTTCCAAATCGTTAGCGGCAGGTCTTTCTTATTCTGAGTGTCTCCTAAAATAATCCATGGTAGGTCATTTATACTCGCCAATGAAGAAGGACATTCTGATCGACCCGCTTGGCTCTCGTTCTGGTTTGGCGGAAAGGTGAAAAGCACTTCAAGTTTACTCTAGGACTTTGCTCAAGAAGAGCACAAAGCTAAAGCAATTGAAGCAGGTTATACTGAGATGGTTGTTTTTCAACTACAAACCAAATGAAATTTTTGACTCCTTATGCACCTGCAACAAGCAAAACAAGGATTTGGAGTCCAACACGCTAAACTAAAGAGGATTTTCAGTCCTCTGCTCTACCAGCCCCTGAACCACGTGAAATGGTTGCCTGGTGAATTTCGGAATTAAACTCATATTGGCTACCCGCATCATGCAACCAAAGTTAATATGACAGAGTCATGAGTGCAAAATATTGGACTCATTATCAATGCCAACATGATTAATAACTTTAGTACATGAGTCTGACAAAGATAAGTGGAATAGACCTCCGCACTCATAACCCTTTCCAACAAATTGTACATACTTTGAGATTACAACTTTATTGGACTCAAACACCAACTCGACATAAGAGCGACCCACTAACGAGATTCTTATTGATGGAGGGAACATGTTGCACATTCTTTAGCTAACTTCCCCGAAGTTAACTTCAGATTTACCGTACCAACACCATGAACAGAAACACGTGAGCCATTTCCTATCAGCCTAGAAGAAGTTCTTGAGACCCTATAAGAAGAAAACATGAAAATATCAAAACATGCATGTGTATTAGCGCCCGTGTCTATCCACCATTCAGGAGAATGACATACTGAAAGGATAGTAGGTAAAATACCGTACCCAACGTCCTTCATCTCTGTGTCACTAAACACAACATTAGCGGTCTTTCCGTTGTTCCCATGTTGACGCGTGTCAATGCAATTAGGGTAGCTAGGATCCCAATGATCTGTATCACCACAGATGTGGCAAGAGCCTTTCTTCTTATCATTTTTGTTCTTGAAGTTGGTTGAGTGCATGGCCTTATTCTTGACATCAAACTTCCCTTTACCTTAAGATTTGTTATTATTCTTGAACTTGTGGGATGGTAAGTTTTTCTTCTATACCAAGTTGGCACTATAAGCTCCTTCAAATCCTCGAGCATGTGTGTCCTTTGCTCTCACCTTCTCTTCCACATGAAGAGACCCAATGAGACCCATAACAGAAAACTCTTGTCTCTTATGTTTTAGAGAAGTAGCAAAGTTCCTCCATGAGGAAGGAAGCTTGGAAATAATATCGCCAGCCATAAACTTGTCTGGTAAGGTACACTTGAACTGCTCAAGTTCTTTGGCAAGTGATTGTATTTCATGAGCTTGCTCAACGACAGAGCGCTCATCAACCATCTTGTAGTCATATAATTGCTCCATGACATACAACTCAGTGCCAGCATCCGAGACCCCAAACTTGGCCTCAAGTGCATCCCACACGTCCTTGCCATTATCAAATGACATGTATGGGTCAACAATGTTGTCCCCAAGAACACTGAAAAGAGCCGCCATAAACATGGTATTGGCTTTCTTAAAGGCCGCTTCCTCAGCAACAGAAAGATCTCCTTCAGGTTTGCAAAGAGTGGCACTATAGCAGTTTAGGTTTTCAAACCAGAGAACTGCTCTCGTGCGCCATCTCTTATAGTGCATACCATCAAAAGGAGGCGGCCTTGTAGATGTGGTTACACCAGTGGAATTCAGTTGCCTATAATCAGGTTTTTGGATTGTTGAAAATATAAGCAAAAATACATATGATTTAATTTGAATAAATAATTGATAAAGCATGACCACATAAATGGAAATTAAATAGATCACACAAACTAACAAAGTAGATGAATAAATTGCATCTAAACAGGATAGACTAATCACATCTACTCCAAATGCCAGAATAAGAAACTCTAGCAAAATCAGAAAGAGAGAGTTCAGGATCACGTACAATGAAGGCTGAGCAGCAGTGGTGGAAACAACAATAGTAGCCGCAGCGGTTGTAGCAGCAGTAGCGACATAGGTATTAGCAGTGTTGTCCCCCATGTTAAGGTTACCAAAGAGGTCGGTGACGTCTGGGAAGAAGTCGTTATTCGGGAACTCATTGTCGGATGACGTTGTGGATTCCAGTAGCCGTGCTTGAGCACTCCCCCAAAACCTAATCGCCCCTCACCCGTATAGGTTCATAAGAGGCGGGGTTCCGGAGGCCTACTGTCCCGATCTGTGGTGCACACCGCAAACCGAGATGGGGAAATTGAAGGCGACAATGCAATAGATTAGAAGGAGGTGCGTGTGACGAGTTGTAGTCGCGTAGGATTTACAGGTAGTTTATATAGTGTCGGTTGGGTAGGTCGTGGGGCCTAGCCCACGTCCGAGTCAACATAGCCCACGATCCAAAAGATCTAGCTAATTAACATGTCCGTTAATGACTCATAATTAATTTTCCCAAACAGCAAAATAAAGCTCGGCTCAACTAGCATTGTGGGACTAAAATTTAGCTCCACTAGCACACATATAATATGACACAAACAATGGGCCAAAGAGAAATTCCGAATTTGTATTCACTAGGGGCCAAAATCCCAACAAGCAAATAACTCAAATTCCAACAAAGACAGTGTGTCGCATGAGTTGCTAGAGGGAGGGAATAATAAGCCAAAACAAAAGAGGAAGCGGAAGAGGAAGAAAAATGACAAAGCCAAGCTTGATGAAGTTGTGGAAATGCAACAAGTTGTGGAAGTTAAGCAGTTTGATGATGTGCAGGAAGTGCAAGACAAAGGCGATGAGCAAGACGAAGGCGATGAGAAACGATGAGGGGTGCCAGAAGAAAATGTATCATAGAAGTTGCTAGAGGAGGGGAAGAATAAGAAGAACTAAAATAGGAAGCACAAGGGTAAGAAAAAATAAGGAGGTGAACTGGAATATGAAGAAGTTGTTGGGCTTATTGAGGATGTTCCGAAAGATCTTTTTGCTAACTACAGGAAAAACAATAAATACCTTCCTATTTCATATTTGTATGATTGTCAGTGGGATCACCCCTGGGTAGGATAAGCCAGACCAACTCCAGAATGGTCAGGTCGGATGGCCACTAGTCACGAAGCCACATCCGGTTGGAACGCTCCAACCGGAACTCAACCAAGATCACCCCGGCTGGCCTATCTAGCCAGTCAACCAGAGAAGCCCGCTGGATGGCCAGCTCCATCTGGTAACCTCGGAATTAGTACCAAGGATCTGGAGGGCGTGACATTCTAAGCAAGGGCATGCCTCCGGGTTCTTGGCTTTGCGTTAGCCTGGACTACGGCGCCGCCCATACCACAGGATACTACATTTGCGTTGTGCAGTAAAGCTAGCGTATAACCACTGTAGCGCTAGCAGCTAACCACTATAGCGCTGACTATTGCGCTATGGCTCACCGGCTGGGTCCTGCCAGCCGGCCAACCTTGTAACCTGCACCACAACAAGGATAACCAAGTTATTAGCAACTCGTTGTAAATCAGATATTGACTATAGTAGGAGAGACAGACACCCGCTAGCCACTTATGCAAAACTAGTTGCATGTCAGTCGTGGAACCGGTCTCATGTACGATGACATGTAAGGTTGGTCTGGGCCGCTTCATCCCACTATGCCACCAATATCCAAAGTACATAGAAGATGCAATAACATGATCATCATCGCCCACATATAAACATATGTGTACTACCCGTGCAAAGCACCTACGCATAGATCAGGCTCTGATACCACTGTTGGGTCCACAACATAGAAAACAAAATTTTTCCTACGATGAGAACTATACGCCAAGATCTATCTACTAGATACAGAGCAACGGGTGGACATACATCCATGGAGAACTTACCCTCGAAGACAACGAGTTTTGTTAACGAGTAGGAACTCGTGGTTGATGTAGTCGTACGCTTGCCGATCTCAAGATCGTGTGGAAGTCCGAGCGCCGCAAATCAGCAGCGCATCCGTCCTCGCACACACGTTCAAGCCACCGGACAACCTCCACCTCCTCGCTCCAGCGAATCATGGAAGCAAGAACTCCTTCCGCATTTAAGGCCACCGGGAACATGTATCTTGCTAATCCGAGACCATGGGGGAATATCTAGAGGGGGGAGAGATCCTTCACGAGGAGGTGTGGTTTGTGAGAGGGAGAGGGGGGCTTTATATAGGAGGAAGGGAGACCCCTCCCCTCCCATAGCCGGCGCATGAGGGGGGGGGACTCCTCCCCTCCTTCATTCATGTGGTGAACCTCCACTCACATAAACATGGCCTCCACCCAAAATCCCACTCACATGTATTTAATTTTCACCAAATTAAATGCAACTCTCAATTAATAAAACTCTTTTATTTATTTTATTCAGAATTTTGTTAATTACTTTAATTAACAAACATTTACATAAAACCCCTTGCAACATTTCAATATCACATGCAGAACCACTTTCTGCAATTTCACCCAAAACAATTCTGGTTTCTATCGAAACAATTCCTGTTTCTATCGAAACATTTCCTGCGCTTTGCAAACCTTTAGTCTGGAACATATGTGCTCCTAAATGGTGTCCGGCAACCCTTAAGTGTGTCACCCTACGGTTCGCGAATAATGCAGACATGATTGAGACTCCTCTCAGATCAATAATCAGAAGCGGGACCTGGAGATCCATCGACTCCGCATATTCAACGATGACTTCTGTGATCGTGAGAACCTTTAACGTCAGCAATTTAATCCCTTTGTCCCATGATATAATACATGTCCGAGATTCGATCATCGGTATCCAAATACCTAGTTTGATCTCGTTACCGACATGCACTATTTTCTCGTTCCCGTGATATAACATTCTAGTGATCACATCACTTGCTTGCAATCTATCTTAATGTGATATCACCAAGAGGGCCCAGAGTATATCTATCCGTCATCGGGATTGACAAATTCCACTCTTGATCCATGAGCCTCAACATAACACCTTCATAGCACTGAACCCACCTTTATGGTCACCCTGTTACGATGTGACGTTTGATGTTATCAAGATACTCTTCCGGTGTTAGCAATTAACATGATCTCATGGTCTAAGGACTAAGACTACTTTGTATGATGTTATAGCAATATAAACATAATGACTTGATCGTAATGATATACTTCGGATGAATGTTCATCACATCATTTTACAAATGCTGTGACCTTGTTATTAACAACATCCAATGTCCATGATCAGGAAACCTTGATCATCTTGTTAATCAACAAGCTAGTCTACAAGAGAGGCATAACTAGGAACCCTTTTGTTTATTAAACACACATGTATTGATGTTTCCTATCAATACAATTATAGCATGAAAACTAAACATCTATCATATACAAGGAATACATAATAACAACTTTATTATTGCCTCTCAGGGCATATTTCCTTCAAGTCGCCACCGCCCAGCACCGGCTGAACACCACCGTGCACGAGTACAACACCGTCCATGGCTTCAACCCCTTTATCGGCACCAGCCAGCATGTCCATCATCAAGGTCATGACCTCGACGTGGAGCTAGACCATGCTACTAATCTGTGCACTCCCGCAGCTCAGCCGACACTACAAGAAAAGTTTCCTTCCGCAACGACTTGGCTCGACGGTCGTCGTAGAAGGCTCCGCGAAGAAATTCTCGGCTCGGTCATGGCCGATGGAAAACTTTTTTATTCCGGCTTCGTGGCCCTCTACTACGACGGATCTACTAAAAACATGGAGGAAACTCGGCTGGCACGTGGCAGAAGCAAGATTTTCGTTTCCTCGCGCGATGTTGACTCGCCGAAGTCTTTTGAGGTGTGTGGGTCCCGAACGTTAGTGTCTCTAGCGGACCATACTTTTTGGTCGCGCCTCCCTAATTTGAACTCGATAACGTAGCTCGAGGCATGTGCCGTTTAGTCAGGCTGCTAGGTCCCACATGTTAGCCTCTCATTAGAAGCATCGTGTGTATGATAGAATTTTTTCCATCGCTCGCGCTACCCTGTTCCGAAGTTGATAGCGTTGCTCGATGCATCTACCGTCTAATCAACCTCCTGGGACCCACATGTCATCCTCTCATTAGAACAAATGTGTGTATGATGGAATTTTTTCCTTCGCTGGCGCTACCCCGTTCCGAGTTGATAGTGTTGCTCGACGCATCTACTGTTTAACCAACCTCCTAAGCCCCACATGTCATCCTCTCATTAGAAGAAACGTGTGTATGATGGATTTTTTTCCTTCGCTCGCGCTAACCATTGAATCACAATGCTGGGCCCCACATGTCATCCTCTCATTAGAAGAAATGTCTGTATGATGGATTTTTTACCCTCTATAGCGCCTTCGTGTTCCGAACTTGATAGCTTTGCTGGTTGCATCAGCCGTTTATTCAGGCTGGTGGGTCCCTTATGTCAGCCTCACATTAGACGAATCGTGGGTATGATGGAATTTTTTTCTTCTCTAGTGCTACCCTATTCCGAACTAGATAGCGTTGCTCGACAAATCTGCCATTTGCTCACGCTGCTGGGTCCCCCATTTCAGCCTCTCATTAAAAGAAACGTGTACATGCTAAACTTTTTTCTCAGTCACGCCTCCCTATTTCGAACTGGCTATGTTGCTCGATGCAGCATCTGTATAAGGTCGCGCTGCTGGGTCCCACATATCAGCCTCTCTGTAAATGAAACGTGCGTATGATGGACTTTTTTTGGCCATGTCCGCTGTTTTGACCTTGGCAACTTGCTGGGTCCCAGATGTTAACCACCTCTATGCAGGAAACGTGTCTATGCTGGGTCCCAGCTGACAGCCTCTATTTGAAAGAAACATGTGTATGTTGGACTGTTTTTTCGGGTCCTAGATGTCAGCCCAAGAGTACAAAAAATGCTCAGAAAGGCTGAATTAAAAAGATTACAGGCTAACTAGGCGGATTCCTATTCAATATGGCTTATATTCCATGGGCTCACTCCTAAATTGAATGGGCTACGGTCGGGGGCCACAAGACCACAAAAAGGCCGAGTTAGAAGTTATTGGGCTATGCTTGGGGTTGATAGGCTAATTGCATGGGCTATGCTTGGGCCTGCTGGATCCGACATGTCAGCTTCTCTATAAGTGCAACGTGTGTATGATGGAATTTTTTTGTCCGCGTCCGTTGTTTGCATCATGGCAACCATGTATGGTCTTACTGCTGGGGCCCTTATGTCAGCCTCTCTGGCATGTTCTGGCTTGTGGGTCCCCGATGCAGTCTTGTATGTTCTGTCTGGTGGGTCCCCGATGCGAGCCTCTCTGTAAAAGTATTTGAACTTTTTTTTCGAACCCACCCTCAAAACAAACTCCAGGGACACTACATGCTGGTGGGTCCGTGATGTCAGCCTCTCCGTAATGCGATATTGCTAGGAAAAATATGTAAACCCAAGATACACACACACAAAGGCGATTCGAACAAAAGATCTTCAAATTAAATAAACGTAAACTGAGTGCCAAATACAACAAAGATATTTATAGAAAAATATCATTAAACTTTTATTAGTACTACAACTTCTGTATTAGTCTTCTAAAAATATTTTGTGTGTCTATGTTTATCTCTTTTAAAATATAATAGGGCAGCGCTCCTGGCATCTCAATCTATAAAATGCCACATAATGGGGTATTTTCTTAAAAACATGGGTAGACAAAGTTTTTTATTATGAGAGGTGGGGGGGCAATGCCCAAAAGGCCAAATTAAAAAGAGTTTGGCTATTTCTCTACGTGGGTTATATTCCATGGGATATGATCCATGGGCTTCATTCTCAAATTTCACTGGGCTGTACTCATCAGTCCGCTGACCCGTAAAAGGCCGAACTAATATGTTCTCGGCTATGCTCCTTGGGCTCCTTTTTAAAATTTCGCTGGGCTATGGTCAGCAGTACCTGACCCCTAAAAGACTGAATTAAAATGTTCTAGGCTAAAGAGGGGCCGAATGAGCTACTCCCTCTGATCCAAATTAATGTTCTTGGATTTTGCTAGATTCAGACGTATTTAGCACTAAAACATGACTAGATATGTCAGAATCTAGACAAATGTAAGAATATTAATTTGGATCGGATGGAGTACTAGATTTCTTCTCCTGGTTAATAAAAATTGCATTGTGATGTGCTCTGCCGGATTTGAAACAAAGACCTCAGCGAGAGCGGGGGAAAAGCGATAATTCTTTTTGGCAAATATTCATATCAAAATTCAGCAGTACATAATAAGGTAGAAAAATTATCAACAGATTCGAAGTTGGTATTCGGGAGCACTTGACCAATTCAGCAGCATTTCAAAAGTGACTAATGCAGCAATACAGACAATTAAATACAATAACAGTACATCAGTATTAGTTGCACAAATGCTTTAGTAATAGCAACAACAGAACATTTGAGAGATTCAGTAGCTTTCCTGCTTGAAATTCAATAGCAGTACAGAGAGAATCAGTTCTTGTTCTAGCTAAAAAAACCTTGGCCCACGATCAGTTTGGCCTATTCTCCTAATACACTCAATCATTAGAGCAAGCAAAACTGACGATCAAGTCTGCTTTTCTGTGCATCTCTCCTTCTCACATCAATGCAAAGCCTGGTCAAGATTATGAGTTTATGACAAGGCCAAGTTACAAATAAAAAGAAGACCATCTACTGCACTTGATCTAAACAAGTAACTGTACATC
The DNA here is from genome assembly GCA_023614405.1 of Avena insularis. Classification (NCBI taxonomy): domain Eukaryota; kingdom Viridiplantae; phylum Streptophyta; class Magnoliopsida; order Poales; family Poaceae; genus Avena; species Avena insularis. Next base: position 355,514,964 of record CM042692.1, on the reverse strand, counting down.
AGTATTAGTTCTATAAAACGCCAAGTTCCAAAAGAAAAGCAAGACCATGTACTGCACTTGGTCTAAACAAGTAGCAGTACATCAGTATTAGTTCTATAAAATGCCAAGTTCCAAAAGAAAAGCAAGACAATCTGCTGTACTTGATCTAAACAAGTACATGTACATCAGAGTTAGTTCTACAAAACATTGTATTGCACGTACTAATAGTAACAACAGAATATTTGTTAAATTCTGTAGCATTTAAAAGATTTAGCAGTACAGAATATGACCGAAAAAATATCGACAAATTCCTAGCTCATATTCAGCAGCACTTGACAGATTCCCAGTTCATATTCAGCAGCACTTGACAGATTCAGCAGCATTATAAACTGACCAAATTAGTAGTACACAGACAATAATTGACAGATTTAGCAATACACACATTGAAATTAAATAGATGTAGCTAGGCCTGATTCAAAAGTAAAGCGAGATGATATTCTGCACTTTATCGGTTGATCTGAACAAGCACCAGTACATAGTTATTATTGCAAAATAGATTAGCAGAGGAAGAACTCCATAGAAAATACTCAGAACTACCTTAAGCTAGGAACCACGTCTCCCAAAATGATAAGTACCAATACATACAGTAGGTATTACTACAAAATACATTAGCAGTAGTTGAACTCCATAAAAATACTCCTAAGAACAACCAATGTTGAGGATATCGTTTATCGTTAACTTCTCGGTCAACCCAAAATTAGTGATTTTTGGGTGTATCAGCCGATTTATCGGGCGATAAATTGGTTTATCGGGTGATAAATTAATTAATCGGCTTATCGGTCAGCCAGTGCTAAGCGATAAAACGGCCAATAAATCGGCATATTGGACGAGTTTTTGAACAGTGAGAACAACTACTAAGAATAGGTAGTAAGTTTTTCTAGAAGTTCAAATACTCCAACAAACATTAAGATGTGTTTATCTCACTCATGAATCCTGTTAATCTGAAGACAATATTCCTGGGTGAACACAGACGGTTGACGAGCGACCAGGTGCGACATCGGCACCAGCAGGATCCACTGCAGCTCTTCGAATGGGATGACGTTGGGCGACGCGGTGCTCTCCGGCACGCATAACCCAGAATTTTTTATCCTTCTCCCCTCAATCACAGTCGACGACCAAAACTTCCCATGTACCACAGCGACAAGAACGCCGCCGACCTGACGCATACGACGGATACGACATGTAGCGTTTGGCGTGTGTCAAATCGCACCACGAATACAGTACCATCGTCTCCGGATCCGATGATATCTACTGTATGTTGGCCTATTGCCGGTAGAGGCTTAGAGGAGTACCTGCGTGTTTTTCCATAGCGGAAACTGCGCACCCTCGTCGAGTGAGCTTCACAGAGGTGGGCGAGGAGCGCTGCTGGCAAGGCGGCGAAAATGCATCCATCCTCCATGCAGTTGCAAGGGCCGTGTGCGCACGCAATCTTGTGGTTGTGGACCTGACGGTACGTGACCAATGTCCCACAACCATCGTTGGGGCATCTGCTACCTTTTCCGCTGGTGACCCGGAGGTTTAACTCCTTGGAGCATGCGGCTAGCCGGCGGTGCTGGTAGTGTCCATATGCATAGCGATCTTGTCGAACACGTCGGCATCGATGTTGCTCCATCCGCCATACCACCGGTTGGACCCCGAATCCACCATCGGGTCCCGATGGTTTGGGGGCGAGGCAGATCAATCTATGACTGTTGGGAGGTTTTGGAGGAGAGGGGTGGCCGCCTAGAAGGACCGATGCTGCAGGCGAGATGGCGAGGAAAATGAGTGATGCGCGTATTGGATACGATACCAAATACTGCCGGAGATGGGGAAGACGGTATGGCTCTTTGAACGAGGAGTTTTTTGCATGTTCCTTCGTCGGTCTTTTGCTGCAGGGCGTAGCTGCATCGAGGAGACTTTAATTATTAGCTAGCTAGTGTAGCACGCCAACGCTGTCTAGTACTACTATAGTAGCATCGAGGAAAATTTACTAGTAGAAATTAGCTAGCTAGTCTAGCACACCAACAATGTCTAGTAGAATGAATGCCATATCATCACAATATAAAATTGTACTACTCCATAAAGTAGTAATAGGTAAAGCTGAGAAAATAATTATATTTTCGAGCCGCTTCCATAAAGTATCGGGTGTATATTGGATTCTTGTACTTGTGCATAGCGTTCATTGTGCTAAAGTCTAGTATAGTATCAATAGAATCTCCTACTTCCTCCGTATCAAAATATAAGATGGTTTAGCTTTTGTGAAAAAATGATTCTAGACATATTTTACTACACACTAAAAGTAGTATGTATGTTCGGAGTGAATCACACACTAAAAGTCATCTAGATACATTCGTTTCGCACAAGTTAAAAAAAGTTATATTATGGAACAGAGTGAGTAGATGCTAGAATGGAAAAGAAGATTCGAGGGTTAGCAACGTTAGAATTTGCTAGTCTTGATACAATGGTTAATGTTGAAAGTTAACCGTACACTATATAGTGGTAAGATAAGATAAGATAAATCTCTAAAAAATATGGTCTCGTCATATCAGCTTAACCAAAGACTAGTGCATGAGGCTATAATCGTTCAAGCCAAGGTTGTTTTCATAGAGTACAACCCTTACACAAGCATTGAGGTGATTGTTCAAGTGTATGGAATGTGGTCCGTAACATCCTGTTGATGCTAAAATTTCCATAATTTCTAAAAGAACTCTAGAATCGGCGGACTAAAGTGCATTATGCTGAAGGTCCAAAAAAATATAGTAAGGTTCATATGAGTAAATAAACATTGTACCGATACAAGGACATGTTTCAAAAGAGAGGAGACCAACAAGTTGAAAGCCGATGACTTCAGACAACCAAACAAAATAAACAGTTCAACATGATCTAGAACTATTTCTCTACTTGTAGTACCAACTATTACATATGGATTGCATCATTACGTGTTGTGGAAACATATCTTGTTTCTTAGTTAAGCATGAGGGCGGTTCCAATCGACGGTGTTCGCGAAGGTTGGTACGCACCAAAGCGGATGCTTCACCATTCCTGTCCAGAAACGAGGGTTACTAATTCTCTCAAGGACATTGATTTCAGAAGTAACACCGTAGTCTTTACCACTGAGACTAAAGTGGCATAATTCAGGCTGTGCCTCTTTGGAAAGCCATGCTGCAGTTGGTAAGATGTAGACACAGTTGCTTCTCGTCAGATAACCTGATGTAAGATCTACACCACCTACGCGCATGATAATCGGATAGTTCACTCCAAGGAAAAGAGAATATGATCCAAGGTCAGCAATCTTTTCCCATGGATTAGCTTGATCAACCTGACCAGTGTTCATTGAGAACACCAAGCATCCAAACCCGGAAGTATAAGTGGAGATAGTGCAACCGCAGTGTACAACACGAGGATGAGCAGCACCAGTACGAAGGCGGCAATAACAAGTAAGACAGCTGGGATCATAAGAAGCGCCAAGCGTATATATATGAAGAAGTCTAGAACCATCTGCAGATCTTGCTAACCACCAAAAACCAAAAAAGTAGTCGTGCTCGTCTCCAGTAGCATTAAGAAATGAATCCACCAACTCGTCCATGGTAGCTGGTCGCGCCAAGACCAGCGCAGGACCTTGAAAAGGTAGCAGAATGCGTTAACTTATGATTCCGGCAGCATGACATAGTGAATCCTACTGAAAAATTTCCTTCCAATTGAACTGCATGCAAAGTAGCTCGAACATAGGAAAAACAACTACGGCCTAGAATCATACAAAGGAAACAAAGCATTATATAACAGGGAAATTTCCTAGAAAACAAACTCATCTTTTTTTTGAACAAGACGGGCAACGTTTGGCTCGTTTTGTCTAAAGAAGGCAAAGATAATTGACTGGTTCATTTGCAGGGGAACTTGTCGAAAACCCGTGCAAATGCAGAAAACATAGGATAGGAAAGACACAAGATTTTACATTTACATGTCCATTTATACTCTTACAGGATTGCGGTTGTGTTGGATTACATTGCATGGAAAAACCATTGAATGGATTCTTTTCAGGAGCTTCAAGTATATCTTAAATTCCTATTGAATGAATTAAAAGACATCCGGAAAAATCTACTGTCCATAATTCAATCCGATGAATCAAACGACTGCTATAAGAAAAAATCCTATGGAAAAACTATGATTCGTACAGTTCATAGAGTCTAAAATAACTACTTGTATTTTCATACACTCTCTATGTCAATTCAGTATAATAGCTTGGGCACATGAGTAATTAAGCCAGTACACTACATATGAAGGAATACTTACCAGGATGCAGAGGATCCCAAACATGAACGTTGCCATACAGAGATGTGGCGAACACCAGTTCGTCGTGGGTAATTGCATCATTGTAACTATAAGGGCTCAGGGTGTGGTTAAGAGGAAGTGGAATAACTATCCATCCATCATCACTGCCCTAAAGGATGGCAATTCTGACGCTGAAGACTGCAACAAGCAAGAAATCTTTATATCTCCCAGCAGCTGTGGGAACTTCGCAAATAGCAATCTTCTGCATTACAGCTGGAAAATCATTATCCAACAAGAATGTGGTTGGCTGGTCAGTTGCTTGGAACGACAATGCTGGGAGAGGAATCTTGCGATGAGTGTACATGTTGCAAAGCTCCAACTTGCCTCTGAAGCTAGCCATGGCAATCCAATCTTCATTGGCGCCTACCCACTACCCAGAAGTATAGCCTGGTACCATAACATCGGAGGAGAATCTGTCCAGCGGCGACAGCTTGCACGGGAGGCTATCAATTTTGAAGTAATGCAAGAAATCTAGCGGTCCCTTGGTCAAGGGGGAATGAAGAAAACATGGGAGGTCAAATGACATTGAAGCATCCAGAGTTGCACTAGCTTTCGCAGATTCAAGAAAAAGTTTGGACGAACCGATTAGGATGGCGGCAGTGATGATGTCGCATCAGGTTATGAGTTCTTCAAAGGGGCCTTCAGTAAACACGTCGTGAAAAAGCTCAGAATCATGCTCACTGTTCTTGCTCGCTGACACCATCGCAAGGCAGTGTCTGTATTTCATTGATTGGGGTTTTGGAAGAGAGGGGGAATCGAGGGTGGCAACTGCCTAAGTGAGACGAGGAAGAGAATCCGAAAGTGGCATATGGCGGCAGCGGCGGCGCATGGTGCGGAAGGGGAAGACGCCGGGAAGAGAAGGGGAAGACGCTGTGGAGGGGGCGGGGGGATAGGTAAGGGGGAAAGCTAGATTAATCAACACGAGCATGCGCTCATCAGTTGCATTTCGAGGAGACAGTGACCCGCCGACTCCCTACTCCCTAGTACCAGTAGACTTCCAGACGGTCGGAGTAGTTAATTTGGAGGAGACTGTGACTGGCCTGACTGTACTAGACGCCTAGGGTACGGGTTGTACTGGACGAGCTCTGTAGTATTTTACTTGCATGGACGACCTCTATTTTTCTTTTTTCATGGAGCGAGATCTGTATTAGGGCATCCACTATGTTGTCCATAAGCAAAAAGTAGTCCTTATGGATGACCACATACATAGTAGAGCTTCACCTAAGCTTGTGGCTTGTCCATAAGCAATATAAAATTATTTACTCTCTCCTCTCTCTCTTGCACCTGTATACTTTTTGCAGACATATGGGTCCCAACTTATAGATAAGTTCACTTTATCAGCCACGGTGTTGATGTTGCGAATCTGACACACAACACTATTTAGCATGGGAGGCAAATTTGGCATTAGCTCCACATCGTTTGTCTTGCCAAATATCTGCATAGTGGGCCCTTACATAGAATAAAACAACATAGTAAAGGGTGTTCTCTCTCCCCATCGCACGAGAGAGAAGCAGTGCACTGCCACATGATCAGATAGAGTAGTACTTGTAATTTGGCATCGGCACACGGAGTTGTTCCGATTCCCTAGTTTCTCAGATTTGGAACTAACCCTGCAATGTATGGAACTAGTTCCAAAAGCCAAATATCTAGTTTGGAACTAGATTTGGCTATACATTGTGGGTGCCCAGGGTATCCACTATGTTGTCTACCCATAAGCCAAAAAGTAGTCTATAAGCCTATCCATATACATAGTAGAGGTTCACTTTAGTGGAATTTCCTTAAGGGTGACCTACAAGCTTATGGATTGTCCATAAGCAATAAACAATTATTTTACTTTCTCCTCTCTCTCTTGCATGTGTGTATTTTTAACAAACATGTGGGTCCCAGCTTAAGGTGAACTCGACCTTATACATTGTACTAGCTATTTCTATAAGCTGCGTGGGTCCCATCTTATGGCAAAAGTTCACCTTATACATAGGTGATGTTATAGCTACTTCCACAAGCTATGTGGGACCCACCTTATGGCAAAAGTTCACCTAGGGCATCCACTATGTTATCCATAAGGGTGTCCACAAGCAAAAAGTAGTCCTTATGGATGACCACATATATATACATAGTAGAGCTTCACCTTAAGGAAATTTTCTTAAGGATGACCCATAAGCTTGTGGCTTGTCCAAGTGCACCCACAATGTTGCCATTGCCAAATCTGATGTAAAGATAAATTTGGCTTTGGTATAAAATATAGCAAGAGCTCCATAATGTACTAGTTGCAAATATTTATAACATGGGTCCCACCATCTAGCTAAAACAACACATGAAGCAAATATGGAACTACCCTCACAGTGTATTTGAGGTTTGTGCATAAATTTCATTGTGCTAAACACTATCAATAGAATCTTCTAGATCCCATAATGGAAAAGAAGATACAACCGCTAGCAATGTTGGGTTTTGACAATCTTGATTCAACGAACAGTGTTCAAAGTTCTCCATACACCATACAGTTGTAAGATGTAAGATAAGATGAGAAAAGCGAGGTGAGGGTAATTTATGGGCCCACGCAAGGCATCGTTGTTTACAGAAAAGCCCATGTGCTGAAGCTAAAATCTTGGGAATTTGACATGATATGCAAACAACATATGTCCATGTGCTCATCCAACGTACTTCACAATGCTCAAGTTGAATCATCACATATAAAACAATTGATGCATATGGATTGTGAAGTGTATAAGAAAAGAATCAAATTTAGTTAGATTTCAGCTAACTTGAAACTAACGATGAAATATTGAGTGAAATGCACACATGTGTAGTTTTCGTTAACTTGAGGATTTGTAGAGGACAGTGTTCAGCCAAGCTAAAATGACATCAATCTATGCAAAAATTCTACATGAACTTTCAAAAGCAATATAAGACATAGAAGGACATCACTTCCAGTCCGGTACTATTTTAATGTCTCAATTGCAAAAAGGCACGATCAGGACAGCTAAACGTGTACGAATTTGGTCAAATACGCTCAAATTTATTTGAAATAGACTAATTTGCACCAGGGATTCATGCTTTGGGATTGATTTTGTCCACTCTGCAAGATATGGGACTAATTTGTACCCCGGGTGCAAGAAGTGGGACTAAAACTATGTTTACCACGATCTTTAGCAAGAAACAAGTTATACAGATCCTCTAACTTATACTGTAGAAGAAAAGCTAGAGAAGTCGTAGGACACTAACTTTCCTTCTTCCAAACAATACAATATTAAGGCCTAAATATCGTAAAATTAATTTGTACTACCTCCACCCTAGAGCTTATTAATTAAGGCTTATATTTTTGTACATGTGTCTTGCCATGTGTACATGTGTGGCCATGTGTACATGTATTTGTACGTGTCTGTGTACGCGTGTATGGTGTGCGGCCATGTACAAGTATACGTGTAGCTGTTTGCGCGTGTGTGTGACGTGTGAGTGGCCAAGTATCTGCAAGCGTGTACATATACATTTCCATATACATGACATGTTTTAGTATGAGTATATATATGAGAGCGAGTTGTGCTACAAACATATAATCCCTCTGACCCATATTTGTTGGTTTAGATTCATCTAGATATGGATGTATCTAGTCAAGTTTTAGTGCTAGATACATCCGTATATATCTAGAGTATATGCTATTGTGTTGTATGTATGACATACTCGCCCCACCTGTTAGCACATACACAAAAAACATTACGATTGCTATATCTTATCTTATCTTACCATCTTATCTTATCTTAATTACCACTATATAGTGTACGAATAACTTTGAATATTGACCGTTGGTCAAGACTCACGAATCCCAACATTTCCAGCCGCTGGGTCCTCTTTTCCATTCTAGCATCTAGAAGATTCTATTGATAGTCTTCAGCATAATGGATGCTATGCACAAACCTCAAAACACACTTCTCCATCATACTAGAATCTTCTCCCTCATAGCTAATAATCGTTGACTTCTGCATGATATTATCTTATCTTACCACTATATAGTGTACAAATAACTTTCAATGTTGACCGTTGGATCAAGATTCACGAATCCAGCATTTCTAGCCGTTGGATCTTCTTTTCCATTCTAGCATCTAGAAGATTCTATTGATATATAGTCTTTGTCATAATGAATGCTATGCACAAACCTCAAAACACACTTCTCCATCATACTAGAATCTTCTCCCTTGTTTCTCTAGACCATGTTATCAAAAATTGAATGTGTTCGGTAGCTAATAATCTTTGACTTCTACGTGACATACAAAGTACAAGGACCAAATATACACCCATATTTCTTATCTTAAAACACTTCTCTATCATTCTAGAATCTTTCAGACATTTATATAGACCATGTTACCAAAATTGGAAGTTTTAGGTATAGCTAACAAACATTTACTTCTACGTTGACTTCAACATGATACAAAGTACAAGAACCAAATATACACCCATACTTTATAGATGTCCATCAAATTTAAAACTTTTTGAGCTTAACCTATTATATAATCATATCTTACCACTATATATAGTGTATAAATAACTTTGAACTTTGACCGTTGATCAAGACTGGTAAATCCCAACACTGCTAAATAGAATTAAGTTGGATCTTAAATCCATTCTAGCATCTGGAAGATTCTCTATTGATGTTCATTAGTGCACTGAATGTTATGCACAAACTTCAAAACACACTTCTCAGTAATTCTAAAATCAACTTCATCATTTCTTTAGAGCATGTCGAGTACTAGGTAACTAATAGTAGGTTGATTTCTACATGATACAAAGTACAAAGAACCAAATACACACCTGGTACTTTATGGACGTAGCTCTTAATTATAATAGGTAAAGTACAAAAATTTATAAATTTGATTAACATATATATATATAACTAGTAAATTACATGTGCCCTGCACATGAGACTCAGTTAATATACGTCTGACACATATCATCACTATATAAAATTATAATATAGGTAAAGCAGAAAAATATATAAATTTGATCAACATCTATAAAAAAGTACGGGTGTATATTTGGTTCTTGTACTTTGTACAATATATATATATCATATAGAAGTCAGCGATTATTAGCTATCTAAAACTTGAAATTTTTGGTAACATGGTTCAGAGAAATGAGGGAGAAGATTCTAGAACGTTGGAGAAGTGTGTTTTGAGTTTTGTGCATAGCATTCATTGTGATGAAGACTATCAATAGAATCTTCTAGATGCTAGAATGGAAAAGAAGATCCAACGGCTAGAAATATTGGGATTCACGAGTCTTGATCTAACGGTCAATATTCAAAGTTATTCGTACATTATATAGTGGTAAGATAAGATAAGAAGTATGGGTGTATATTTGGTTCTTGTACTTTGTATCATCATGTAGAAGTCAAATATTATTAGCTACCTGACACTTGAAATTTTTGGTAACATGGTCAAGAGAAATGAGGGAGAAGATTCTAGTATGATGGAGTAGTGTGTTTTGAGGTTTGTGCATAGCATTCATTATGCTAAAGACTATCAATAGAATCTTCTAGATGCTAGGGGCTTGTTTGATTTGTAGGATAGAAAAAGCATAGGAATAGGAAAAACATAGGATTACAATGTCAGGCCCACTTTAATCCTATAGGAACCCATATATATATATGCAAGAAAGTTTGTTTGATTCCATCGAAGGAAAAAAAGGATTGTAAGAAAGAGGTTTGGGTGTGGATCGATGTTAGATTTCCTATGCAATCTAGTGTAAAGGATTCCCTAAGAAAATTTCCTATAGGAATCAATAATCATACAAATCAAACAACCATTATAGAAAAAATTCTGATGGGATTTAATCCTATAAATTTCCCATGTAAATCATTTGAATCAAACATGATGGCCTAGAATGGAAAAGAAGATCCAACAACTGGAAATGTTGGGATTCACGAGTCTTAATCCGACGATAAACATTCAAAGTTATTCATACACTATATAAAAAAGTGGTAAGATAATGGAAAGATGAGATAGTGGTAAGATATACTACTCTTGTTGCTCCATGTTACACCCCGAGAAGAAGAAGCACACACACATAGACTCACAAATATTGCTCTTGAAGTTATACTATGAAACTATTTTGAAGGTGTACACTATGGGTCAATATCTTGAAAATCACCAAGATTTCTGAATGACTCAATATATTGATATATATGAATTTGCATGCTGGCAACTCTTACACAGTTAAAAAAATGAAAGGATATAAAGGAAAATGAATAAACGAAAAGGGTATACATGACATCCTCTCGTTTGCAGTACCGGCCATGAAAAAATGGTAAACATGAGATTTGAAACATTCGAAAAAGTCGTAGTCACATTAGATATGGCCTGAACACTCGAGGGTTTCTCGAGCGGTTGACCGATTAGGTCATGGCCATATCTACATCATAGTTCATGATAATGTTCCCATATTTGGTAGATGGGTGTGTCTTGCCATGGTATACAATAATGCTAGGGTGGTAGTTTTGAACTAGTATTGGGAAAAACATGTTCAAATTTTTGAGTTGTATCTTTAGGGTCTGTGTTGTAAAAGTATAGGTCCCAGATGTATTTTGGTTTCTTTTTGGACCACTATGTAATTTTCATGCCCACCATTGGATTTTAACGCGCATGTTCTTGGTACTTCGGGGCAGATTCCTCGTTAGAAAGAAAAAGAAAAAGTTCCCAGTGACCGGAATTATTTTGCGCATGAATATTTTGGATCTAAATGCCCCAGACCCAATTTTTAGAAAAAAGGACTATCGTGCAAAACTTGAGTGGTCCGTACTTCTACTGAACCATGGGCACCAGAAAATTAACCCCGAAGCTGCCAAAGGAAAAAACGGAAGAAAAAAATGAAGAGCAAGAAAAGATTATTAATGGGAGGCAGCACGAGAGCAGCGAAGGACTTGAAGGGTGTGCGATGTCAGAGTAAAGCTAGTTTGACGGGTTTCTGACACGAGGTACAGGTACCTACTACTAGTAGCACAGTACTACTAGTAGTACTACTATGTTTTCTCTCTCCTTCGCTGTCTCTCACCATCCATCCTCTCTCTCCCTCCTGTGCAGCGCCTCACGCGCACCGGCCGGCTGATCTCTCCTTCGTCCCACTGCATCGCGCCGCACACATGTGCCTTGGTACGGCCGCGCTGTGTGTGTGTGGCTTGTTTTTTCCTTTTTTCTTGATAAGAGTCTCTAGCGTGTTGGTCAGCTACCTTGGTGTATACTAGTAAATTGTACGTGATTCACACGACTATTTTATTGCGTGCACTCCAATAACTTGCCATATTAAAGCATAATAATATCCTGAATAATTTAGAACTTTGGTGCAATACTTGGTCAACTTATTAGAACTAAACATCTCTCGGGTATTTTAGAAGTACTCCCAAACATGTTTATAGCTTACCAAGATATCGTGTATTTTTAATGGATGCAGTACTATGGATGGTTTTGCATGACTGTCGACATGCACAATTTTGGTTTTGCATTGTTCACATTTGACGTTCAGGCAGACAATGTACATATACCTCTCCATGAACAATGATTGGAGTCTACACTCAATGTTACGTGTAAGTTTCGTTGTTTTTCCCTACTTTCTAAATGTTACATTAAACTACCATCATTTCCAATGATGCATGAAACGACCAAAAAAGAGTTGTGACCTTTTTTAGTATCTAAAAATATTTTCATTGTTAATAATTATTTCTTACCATTTTACAGAGCATTCCATAAAACGAAACAATATTTTCACCGTCAGGGGAAATGTTTCTATTACATGACAAAAATAATGTCTTTATCACCAAGAATATATAGCACAAGAAATGAATTACATCAAAATAACCATATGTAATGACCTGATGTGTATAAACCTTAGTGACTTAATGTATGCCTTTTTTCTCTATGAAGACTATTGGTTAATAAAAACATAATGTTTGTTAAACCTACATGTGATCTGTCCATATAAATGATACAGTGATAGTAACCATGGAGAATCGTCATACGTCTTTCCTTCTCCTTTTTTTTGCGAAAAGGATCCTGACATTAAAAGAAACATCGAACAGTACAAAGCACCTCAACAAAAACTAAAATTACATCGAAATCCTTGAGATTCCCTTCGTCTTCAACCTCAGTTGCCTGCACCACGAGAAGCAATGGTACCTGCCAGATTGACATTTTTTTTGCAAAGTTGTTGAGGATATCCCTGCGACGGAGGCTGGCGGCCGTGCGAGCGTTGTTCACGCTCGACGTGCCCTGGAATACAGAATGCTCAAGGAGGCCAATGAAGAGGTCCAACTCGTCGTGCTGGGCAAGATGCTGTGTGATAACAGCTACCTCTATGTAGACATCCGCCAGTGCGGCGGGCAAAGCCTCGGAAAGATGCAGGGCCATCAGTGCGTGGAACAGATCATCTTTAGAGAGACTAGCCAGGGAAGTGCTGAGCGCGGCAACAACCTAGGGAGCAACACCTGGACCAAAATTTGGGGCTAAAATTCAGTTATAGATAGGCTGGATGAATGAAGTCCATAGAAGAAAACAATATCGCTGCCGGTATCATGCATTGTGGCAAACGTACATGTTGGGTATGCATCACGGCGCATGGCTTGAAGGCGGGCAGTGAGGTCGTCCACCGTGCCTATGACGATGCCGAAGCTGGTGAGAAAAGAGTCCACCATCTTCTTGAGCCAGGCTGCAAAGATGGCATCAGAATGGGTGCGTCCCACGACGCGTGCCAACACGACACGGAGGCGCTACAAAGAGTCGACCTGGGGGTGGGCATCCCTGGATTTCTCTATTAAACGGATGGCACTTGCCCACACAACCTCCATCTTTTCTTCTCTCTCTCTGGATATCGCTCTGCGGCAGACTCCACTGTTGCTCAATCTAGGTACTTTTGTACTCTTGCTTTTAGAAGTGTAGTACATATATATATAGTAGTACTACGGAGTAGTACTAGTAGTAGTACTCATACAAGCAATCAATGGTAGAAAGCTACTACCACCAGTATAGTTAACCTTCAAGTATTAAGTGCCTACCTATCCAAGCCTGCATGATTATCTTGGTAATTGTGCGGCCTCTCGCATAGCCAAATCCCCACTTAGGCTGGTCATAGTGTGAAGTTAGTAGTAGTAACATGCATATGTTACTAGTCAGTTACTACCTCCATAGTGTAAAATAACATAGGTGTGGTATCATGCACAGTCTCATTTATTGCAATGTAGACTCATTTTGTCTTGAAATGTGTGATGTTATGGTAACATAGGTAGTTACCACAAGACTCTCTCTCATCATTTAATTGCATGCCATATCATCAAAATGCTTAGTTGACAATACAAGTAGGACTAGGTTACTCCCACTATGACTAGCCTTAACATGGAGTACTAGTATTGCTTGTTCAAAAAAACATATACTCCCTCCATTTCAAAATACAAGATGTTTTAGTTTAGTGAAAAGAGTGTATCTAGACCGCTTTAGTGTATATGTTCAATCTAAATGAACATATACACCAAAAGCGGTTTACATGCACTCTTTTCACAAAACTAAAACATCTATTTTGGAATGGAGGGAGTACTAGCTAGTACTACTATTTTGTTGGTACCAAGACGTGGCCTTGAAAATCGGTGAGAAAATCTTGGGAACGTTATTAGAGCTAGCCTCTTAACTGCACCGTAATTCTCTCCCCATTGGTTTTTTTGTTCGCGCTCTACCGCATGCAGAGAGAAATGATAGATGCCAGAAATTAGGGGCTGCAATAACTAGGGCTCTAGAAATTAATCCCCCATCTCATTGCATTTTACTACTCCCTGTATTCTGTACCTCGTGTCAGGAACCCATCGCAGCTTTGCTCTTGAAGTTATACTATAAAACTATTTTGAAGGTGTACACTGTGGGTCAATATCTTGAAAATCGCCGAGATTTCTGAATGACTCAATATCTTGATATATATAAATTTGCATGCTGGCAACTCTTACACAGATTAAAAAAATGAAAGGATATAAAGGAAAATGAATAAACGAAAAGGGTCCGCATGACATCCTCTCGTGTGCAGTACCAACCATGAAAAAATAGTAAACATGAGATTTGAAACATTCGAAAAAGTCGTAGTCACATTAGATATGGCCTGAACACTCGAGGGTTTCTCGAGCGGAATGACCGATTAGGTCATGGCTATATCTACATCATAGTTCATGATAATGTTCCCATATATGGTAGATGCGTGTGTCTTGCCATGGTATACAATAATGCTGGGGTGGTAGTTTCGAACTAGTATTAGGAAAAACATGTTCAAATTTACGAGTTGTATGTTTAGGGTCCGTGTTGTAAAAGTATAGGTCCCAGATGTATTTTGGTTTTATTTTTGGACCACTATGTAATTTTCATGCCCACCATTGGATTTTAACGCGCATGTTCTTGGTACTTCGGGGCAGATTCCTCGTTAGAAAGAAAAAGAAAAAGTTCCCACTGACCGGAATTATTTTGTGCACGAATATTTAGGATCTAAATGCCCCAGACCCAATTTTCAGAAAAAAGGACTATTGTGCAAAACTTGAGTAGTCCATACTTCTACTGAACCAGGGGCACCAGAAAATTAACCCCAAAGCTGCCAAAGAAAAAAATGGAAGAAAAAATGAAGAGCAAGAAGAGATTATTAACGGGAGGCAGCGCGAGAGTAGCGAAGGAGTTGAAAGCAGTGCGATGTCAGAGTAAAGCTAGTTTGACGAGTTTTTGACACGAGGTACAGGTACCTACTACTAGTAGTATTACTATGTTTTCTCTCTCCTTTGATGTCCCTCACCATCCATCCTCTCTCCCCCATGTACAGCACCGTGCGCGCACCGGCCGGCTGATCTCTCCCTCGTCCCACCACGTCGCGCCGCACACGTGTGCCTTGGTACGGTTGTGCTGTGTGTGTGTGGCCTGTTTTTTCATTTTTTCTTGACAAGAGTCTCTAGCGTGTTTTGAATTGGATACATAGCACCAATCCTGACCGTTGGGCTATAAGATCCAATGGTTCAGAGCAACTAGATTCGTGTTGAACAGTACCTAGAAAAAACTCCACCATGTTCTAGGATCATCATACTTTAAGTCTTGTTAGATAAAAATGCATACATTAAGTCTATTAATAATAACTATCTTCTTTTCCATTCTAGCATCTAGAAGATTCGATTGATAGTCTTCATCACAATAAATTATAAAATTACTATATAAAATTGATAGTCTTCAATTGATAGTCTGACATATCATCACTATATAAAATTATAATTGGTAAAGCACAATAAATTATAAATTTGATCAACATCTATAAAGTATGGGTGTATATTTGGTCCTTGTACTTTGCATGTCATTATGCTGAAGACTATAAATAGAATCTTCTAGATGCTAGAATGGAAAAGAAGATCCAACGGCTAGAAATGTTGGGATTCACGAGTCTTGATCAAACAGTCAATATTCAAAGTTATTCGTACACTATATAGTGGTAAGAGGTAAGATAAAATATCTCTATCTCTACTACTATAATGGAGTAGTTTTGAATTGGATCCATAGCACCAATCCTGATCGTTGGGCTGTTAGATCCAATGGTCCAAAGAAGCTGGATTCGTGTTGAATAGTACCTAGAGCAAACCCCACCATGCATGTTCTAGAACCATCATTCCACCACCCCCAAATTTCTTAGCACAGTAGGTTATAAATAGTACAAACCTAGAGAAAACTCTACCATGTTCTAGAACCATCATGTCACCACCCCTAAAATGCATAAATTAAGTATATTAATAATAACTATCTACACATATTGAGAATACAACCTACTGTGCTATGAAATTTTGGGGGTGGTGACATGCATGATGGTTCTAGAACATGGAGGAGTTTGCTCTAGGTACTATTCAACACGAATCCAGCTGCTTTGATCCATTGGATCTAACAGCCCAACAGTCAAGTATGGTGCTATGGATCCAATTCAAAACTGCTCTATTCTTATCTTATCTTACCACTATATAGTGTTCGAATAACTTTGAATGTTGACCATTGGATCAAGACTCACGAATCCCAACATTTCTAGCCGTTGGATCTTATTTTCCATTCTAGCATCTAGAAGATTCTATTTTTTTAAATAGTCTAGAAGATTCTATTGATAGTCTTCATCACAATGAATGCTATGCACAAAACTCAAAATACACTTCTCCATCATTCTAGAATCTCCTCCCTCGTTTCTCCAGACCATGTTACCAAAAAATTCATGTTTTAGATCTCCACTGCTATAATGGGGCAGTTTTGATTAGATCCATAGTACCAATCCTGACCGTTGGGCTGTTAGATCCAATGATTCGGAGCAGCTGGATTTGTGTTGAATAGTACCTAGAGCAAACTCCACCATGTTCTCTAGAACCATCATGTCATCACCCCCAAATTTCATATACGATGGGTTGTATTCTCAATATGTGTATATAGTTATTATTAATAGACTTAATTTATGCATTTTTCTCTAATGTATGAAATGTGATTTAACAAATATTAAGTTGTTATTAACCAATAGTCTTGTTAGAGAAAAAATGCATACATTAAGTATATTAATAATAACTATCTACACACACTGAGAATACAACCTACTATGCTATGAAATTTTGGGGGTGGTGACATGCTGATGGTTCTAGAACATGGTGGAGTTTGCTCTATTGGTACTATTCAACATGAATCTAGCTGCTCTGAACCATTGGATCTAACAACCGAACATTCTATATGAAATGTGATTTAACAAACATTAATTTGTTACTAACCAATAGTTTTGTTAGAGAAAAATGCATACTTTAAGTCTATTAATAATAAATATCTACACATAATGAGAATACAATCTACTGTGCTATGAAATTTTGGGGGTGGTGACATGATGGTTCTAGAACATGGTGGAGTTTGCTCTAGGCCGGTACTATTCAACACGAATCAAGCTACTCTGAACCATTGGATCTAACAGCCCAACGGTCAGGATTGGTGCTATGGATCCAATTCATTCAAAACTACTGCACTATCTTATCTTATCTTATCTTACCACTATATAGTGTACGAGTAACTTTGAATATTGACTGTTGGATCGATACTCGCGAATCCGAACATTTCCAGCCATTATTGGATCTTCTTTTCTATTTTAGCATCTAGAAGATTCTATTGATAGTCTTGAACACAATGAATGCACTATGCATAAACCTCTCAAAACAAACTTCTCCATCATACTAGAATCCTCTTCCTTGTTTCTCTAGACCATGTTACCAAAAATTTCAACTGTTAGGTAGCTAATAATCTTTGACTTCTACACATGATGATACAAAGTAGAAGACCCAAATATACACCCATACTTTATATATGTTGATCAAATTTATATTTTTCCACTTTACCTATTATAATTTTATATAGTGATGATATGTCAGACGTCTATTATCTGAACCTCACGTGCAACTTACTACTACTAGTAGTAGTAGTAGTAGAGATAATACAAACTACCGTGCTATGAAATTTTGGGGGTGGTGACATGATGGTTCTAGAACATGCCGGAGTTTTCTCTAGGTACTATTCAACACGAATCCAGCTGCTTTGAACCATTGGATCTAACATCCCAATGGTCAGGATTGGTGATATGGATCCAATTCAAAACTGCTCTATTCTTATCTTATTTTATGTTACTTATCTTACCACTATATAGTGTACGAATAACTTTGAACATTGACCGTTGGATCAAGACTTGTGAATCCCAACATTTCTAGTCATTGGATCTTCTTTTCCATTCTAAAATCTAGAAGATTCTATTTTTTCAACGGTCTAGAATATTCTATTGATAGTCTTCATCACAATGAATGCTATGCACAAAACTCAAAATACACTTCTCCATCATTCTAGAGTCTTCTCCCTAGCTCGTTTCTCTAGACCATGTGTTACCGAAAATTTCATGTTTTAGTAGATAGCTAATAATCGTTGACTTCTACATGATCTTACCACTATATAGTGTACGGACACCTTTGAATATTGACCATTGGATCAAGACTAGCAAATCCCAACATTTCTAGATGTTGAATCTTCTTTGCCATTCTAGCATCTAGAAGATTCTATTGATAGTCTTCATCACAATGAATGCTATGCACAAAACTCAAAACACACTTCTCCATCATTCTAGAATCTTATCCCTCGTTTCTCTAGACCATGTTACCAAAAATTTAAAGTTTTAGATAGCTAATAATCGTTGACTTCTACATGATATGCAAAGTACAAGAACGAAATATACACCCGAGAAGATTATTCTACTCCCTCCGATCCAAATTATTGTTCTCACATTTTTCTAGATTCGGTTGTATCTAGTCATGTTTTAGTGTTAGATACATCCAAATCTAGACAAATCTGAGAACAATAATTTGGATCGAAGGGAGTAGAATGATGGAGTAGTGTTTTTTGAGGTTTGTGCATTGCATTCATTGTGCTAAAGATGTACTATCCATAATATATTCTAGTAGAGATGCTAGCTATTAGAATGGAAAGGAAGATTCAACGGCTAGCAATGTTGGGATTCACGAGTCTTGATCCAACGATCAATATATTCAAAGTTATTCGTACATTGTATAGTGGTAAGATAAGATAAGATAAACAACAGTATTTTCTAGAGATGATGCTACAATGGAACAGTAGATCCAACGGCTGGCAATGTTGGTATTCGCGAGTTTTGATCCAACCGATCAATATTAAAAGTTATTCGCAAAAAATATAGTGGTAAGATACGATAAGAAAGACTATCAATTGTATCTACTAGATGCCAGAATGTATAAGAAGATCCAACCGGTTGGCAATGTTGGGATTCCCGATTCTGGATCCAACGGTCCAAATTCTAAGTTATTTGTACACTATAGTGGGTAAAATAATGTACTATCCATAGTGTATCTTCTATTTAGATGCTAGCTAGAATGGACTAGTAAAAGGCACGTGCCACACACGTATATATTGTATGAAATGTGATTTAGCAAATATTAAGTTTTTATTATTAACCAATAGTCTTGTTAGAGGAAAAAGGGTATACATTAAGTCTAATAGTAGAAGGCATGAGCCACACATATATACTGTATGAAATGTGATTTAGCAAACATCAAGTTGTTATTATTAACCAATAGTCTTGTTAGAGAAACAAGCCATACATTAAGTCTACTAGGAAAAGACCTGAGCCACACATCTATATGCTAAATGAAATGTGATTTAGCAAACATTAAGTTGTTATTATGAACCAATAGTCCTGTTAGAGAAAAAGGCATACATTAATTATATTAATAATAACTATCTACACACATTGAGAATACAGCCTATTGTCCTATGATTATTTGGGGGGGGGGGGAGGGGGGTTACATGGTGGAGCATGCTTTATGGATACTGTTCAACACGAATCCAGCTGCTCTGAATCATTGGATCTAACAACCTAATCGTCATGATTGGTGCTGCTAATAATAACTATCTACACATATTCAGAATATAGCCTACTCTGCTATGAAATTTAGGAAGGGGGTGTTGACATGATGGTTCTAGAACATGGTGGAGTTTGCTCTAGGTACATACTAGCCGTTCAACACGAATCCAGCTGCTCTGAACCATTGGATCTAACATCCCAACGGTCCGGATTTGTGCTATGGATCCAATTCAAAACTGCTCTATTATAGTAGTAGAAGAAAATAAGATAACACTGTATAGTGTACGATACAAATAACTTTGAACTTTGACCGTTGGATCTAGACTCGTGAATCCCAACATTGCTAATTAACCGTTGGATCTTCTATCCATTCTACTCCCTCCTAGAAATATAAGACATTTTAGCTTTGTGAAACGAATGTATCTAGATGTCTTTTAGTCTATAGGCCGACATCTAGATACATTTGTTTTACAAAGGTAAAATGTCTTATACTTGTGAACAAGGCAGCAGCATCTAGAAGATTCTATTGTTAGTCTTCAGCACAATGAACACTATGCACAAATCTCAAAACACAATTTTCAATAATTCTAGAATCTTCTCTAGAGCACGTGGAGTATTAGGTAGGAGTATCTAGGTTGATTTCTACATGATATAGTACAAAGTAGAAGAACCAAATATACACCCGATACTTTATGGACGTGGCTCGAAATTAAAATTATTTTTTGAGCTTCACCTATCCCGTGCAAGGCACATTCAACTTTATAGTGGATGTCTAGACCATGTTGGGGGTGACAACTGCTTACGGCTGTCTCTTTGATTTATGCGTCAAGTACTGTATCTGAATGGAAATGGTTTTTTACTCGCGTGGAGACCAGGAGGCCACCTCTCATAACCTCGACCTTCTTCCTCCTCCTCTTCGCGACTGTAGCTCTTCTCTGCCAGATTGCTTTGCCTGTTTTCATTCCTTTTTGCTGTGTTATTTCACCCGCATGACCGGGAACAAGTCCCGCCAAAGAAGGGCTCGTGCCACGATGGCGAAACTGGAAGAAGAGAAGAAGTCGGCTTGCCATTCTGCCATTATGTTGCTACCAGTACCAGGCGATGTGATGATCAAAGGGTCCCAGTCGAATTCCTCGGCTGCAGGCGAGAGGTCTTCAACTCAAGGTTCTTCGAAGCCGCCGCAACCAGGGACAGATACCTTCAGGTAAATCTTCGTTCTTGCGCAACTTTCCATGTATTTGACCGTTTCTTGATTCTCGTTTACCTAAAAAAAGCACGTTCTTCCTCAATGGTGTTTTTAGGTCGGGTGGTCATCGAATTCCATCAGCACTCCTGCCTGCAGAATCATCTTCACCGTCGCCAATGGAGACTGATACCTTCAGGTAAATCTCCATGCTTGGGCAACTTTCCATGTCTTTGACTGTTTCTTGATTTGCTCATTTCCCTATTAGTACATTTATTCTCAATGTTGTTTTCGGTCGGGCGGACTTCGCATTCTCGCAGCACTCTTGCCTGCAGAATCATCTTCACCATCACTGATGGAGGCCGATCGGTACAGCGGCAAGGTAAGAAATCATTCGAATTGTGATTCCGTGTCTGTCTTCCTTGATAGTTCTCTGGGTACACTTCTGAATTTACGCTCCATGTTCATCTAACAGAATATTATATTGGCTTCGAGATCGAGTTTATGGTGAAAAAGGTGATGGGCGATTTCTAAGTCAAGACAGCGGACATAAGCGCCCTCATCAACGAGTGCACTAGACTTTACTCCAAACTCGCCGCTGACAAGGTCGGGCTTAGCCTCCTCAGGAATCTTGCCATGGAATACTTGATTGAGCATGACGAGCTGAAGCGGCGGAACATCGGCATGATGGAGATGCTGGGCATAAGCTTCGAACAGATCCAGGACCTCGAGGACCAGAGGGACAAACTCCTGGCCGAGCTGGCAAAGCTGAAGCGTGAAACTATCGTCGATCTCCATCAATGAGCCGGCAGGTGGAAGACCTTAGTTAGTACTCCATCTGTTTTCACAATATAAGCCTATTTATAGAGCTAAAACATCTTACAAAAAAGGCTTATATATTATGGAACGGAGGGACTAGTTGATGATCGAATATATAGATTGCAATATTGCACCAGTAAATTGAAAAACCTTTATTACTAGTATGAATGTATGATCGTGTACTTGCTGGTAAAATATTTGGTTATTTGGTGAATGTGATATACATCAGCATCACCAGCCACAATGTTGCCAGAGCCAATTTTGGGTGTGATTATCTTTCCTACTATACTATAGTAGTAATTAGTAGTTATTATCACTTCCATGCAGAGCGGTAGCTACCTTTCCGTTGTTTTCATGCTGCATCTCACCAACTTCACTTGCTCAAAGCCTCCATTCTTCTTTACTCCAAAAAAAGAGCCTCCATTCTTCCGCCATCTTTGGTTTTGGTCCTGTTGATGGCAGTGGCAGCGGTATCCCATTGATGGTGACTTTAGATTAGGACCCCAACTTTGTCTCTGTATAGCAGTAGTGTAGTATAATCATTGCGCCAATGCTTACAGGGGAAGGAAGAGGTAACTGCTGGGGATCCCTCCTGAACATATGTACACTCTCGACAATTTATACATTGAAGGGATAACCACTTTTATAGCCATTTAAAAGAGTTTCGGGTGATTTTTTCAAATTAATTCGACCTTTAACTTGATGTGTGCTATTTGGTCGACAATTAGAAAACACTATTTAGTTATTTAGTAGTAGTATATAGATTCTTCCAATTTTTGACTAACTTGTGACATCTATTTTGATACGAAGGGAGTAAGATTATGCGTTAGCTACAGACATGGCCTTTATTCTGCATAGTGTCAACCTGGTGGGATAATTCTCTCCTGAGGAGAGAGGCCTACACATTAAAAGGTGTCTAGATATATTCGTTTCACAAAAGCTAAAACATCTTATATTTTGGAATATAGGGAGTACATAGGATCTAATAAAGATGGGAGAGAGGTACAATATGTGTAAAAAAATGAGAGTTGCAAGAACAAGATGATGAATGAATATTTTATCAATGGTCTTTCCGATAATTTGTCACCCTATTAAAATGCAACAAATCCATGAAAAATGAAAAAACGTGTGTATTAGTTTTTATGTGACAACGACTGTGCCCCTTGTGTCCTGGCACACACCTAGAAAATATGTGGTATTTCTTGGACCGACTCAACTGCAGCGAGTCTGTCGCAAAAAGAAAAAGGAAACTATAGAAAAAGGAAATGATGTCGTGAAACTAGGTCAAACTTTCTTATCTTATCTTATTACTACTATATAGTGTACGAATAACTTTGAAGGTTGATCGCTGGATGAAGACTGGCAAATCGCAACATATCTAACCTCTGGATCTTTATCATTCTAGCATCTAGAAGATTCAATGGATAGTATTTAGCACAATGAACGCTATGCTAAAACTTCAAAAGACAATTCTCCGCCATTCTAGAATATTCTCTATCATTTCTCTAAGCATGTTACAATTTTTTTGAGTATTATTATGTACCAAGAACCAAGTATACACCTAATAATTTATGGATATGATGTGGCTCAAAATTCTTTAATAGTCTTTTGAGCTTTACCTATTATAATTTTATAAGTCATGACATGTCTTACTTTCCATCTCATAGCTAGAGATGACATGATAGTCTTTTATTTGAGTCTCACGTTTGTTTTTTTTGAAATGGGGATACCGCAGCCTCTGCACTCAAAGGATGCACAAATCCCTTTTATTAAAAACCAAGTACCGAGTATAGTTTATGGATCAGATAAGGTTGATACAAACACCAATCATGTGAACAAAGTTAAAGGTCTCACAAGAGAAAGCACACATCTCACGTGCAAATTATTATGCAAATACTTACTTCAAGAACATAGTTTGACCGTAAATCTGGTCAATAATATACAATTATATTTAATCAATTTTAACCAATCTATTTATATTCGAAAGACGATTCCAATGGTAAAATTATTGTGACATACAATTCATAAATTGGTGACCGAATTTATGGTCAAATTATTTTCTTTGGTTACGTATTTGTCTAATGAACCGGAATGGAGGTAGTATACAAAATTCCTAGGTGAATCCTTTGAATCAAATGGACCCTAGAGTAGGAGTGCTTGAAGTAGAGGCCCTGCTCGTGACTGCGCATAACTTTTCGCAGTAGGGACTACACAAAGTCTGCACCTGGGAAAGGATGCTGGTGCATTCATACCTCCCATCGCATTCGATGCACTTCCTCTAGCTCGACTCCTGGCTAGTGTAGCAATAATCATAGAGTAGAGATCACCAATTTTTTTGGCCGGTTCATCTCGTTCTAAACTGAGATCACCAAAATTTGAATGACATTGGCGGGTTTTTCTTTGAACTGCCTGGCGCGACGCAATTCAAAAGTTTCGAATCTACCACCGGCGCCCTTGTGATACATATAAAACACGCCGTATCCCACATCTCTCACTCGACCTTAGAGCTGGAGCATCTCCCACGAACGTGGCCTCGCACCACCGTCCCTCCCCACCATCACTGCCTCCTCACCAGGTACCGTTGTGACCAAAGGCACCACTCCCTTGTTTAGCAAGACGGAGCGGCTTCCCCACGCCGATGACCACCGTGATGGAGCGTGCACATCATCGCCGGCAAACACGGTACGGTCTCCGCCAAGTCACATCTGCTTCATGTACTCCCTGGTCTCCGGCACCGGAGAGATGGGAAAACGATGCCCCCCCGTTCGACCGCACCAACGCGAAGCGTAAACTCGTCTCCTACCCACACGAATGTTGTTGCACACTTTATGCTTCCTTTCATTATGGACCTTATTACTATCAAAAGTACTTCGTTGTTTGTTGTAGTGTACTGCATCTTGCTCATATACTCGATCGTTACTAAAGTTTGCTAGAGCCTTCATTACCATCATTATGAAGCTCCTCTGAGATCTGTGGAATATCTCCTAAAATGATTCTAGTTGGGGTGTACAGGTTTGTAGATAGCACAACTGGTATACGTCAACTCTAGCTGACGTCCTAAGCCGAATTAGTATATCATGGCTCCTTGTTTAGAGTATAACCAAGAAGGCCCTTCTAGTTATATTATCAGTATTATAGTCAAGCCTGCAGGTTAGTCGATTGTATTAGAACTTCATGTGTTTTCTTCTCACTCAGGGTTACATATGATTAGAGTACTCATAGCGGAAGTACTGTACTAGAGTTGTGATGGGAATCATTGCTTTTCGAGCCATCAACCTCTACAAGAACTCCTAATAATTTCTTCTTTTTCACACGATTCCAAGATAACTCTGAAAAGCTATTTGCTTCCAATGCTGGAAACGGAGTCAGAACAAGGTCTCAGACTCTACTTAATCTAGTTGAAAATGACAACCAGGCCAAAAAATACAATAATGCAAAACATCAGCATAAAAAGTTTCGTCCTAATCCCGCACCAGCTGGTCCAGTTGCACTGCCAGCTGCAAATAGAA
Organism: Avena insularis; assembly: GCA_023614405.1. Classification (NCBI taxonomy): domain Eukaryota; kingdom Viridiplantae; phylum Streptophyta; class Magnoliopsida; order Poales; family Poaceae; genus Avena; species Avena insularis. Next base: position 355,489,680 of record CM042692.1, on the reverse strand, counting down.
AAATACACATCCCACAGCCACCAGTAGCCCATCCGGTTACCCAGGAAGAATTGGTAGCAAAACCAGTTTCAACAACGGGTTCTCATCGACGAACTGGTTATGATCTCCCAACGACCTTTAGTACCGACAGAGACATATACTACCTCTGTTTGGGATTATTAGTCCTAAGAGATTTTTTATAATGTTTGAAATTATAAGGGATATCTCATTTATTAGTCTCTCTCGTCCAATGCATGTTCTTATTTTTCTCTCACTTCTCTCATTCATGTAAAACTATTGGTGCATGCATATATTAATGAGAGAGAGTTATGGAGTGTCGTATTAGTAACTTGGCCCTTAGGACTAATAATCCCAAACAGAGGTAGTACTCCCTTGCAAATGTGCTTGACACCAAATTTGTTATATGTTCAGAGACTAGTAGTGGCATGCCCTTTTATATGTAATATGTATACATTGATATTTTGATGTAAATTTTTTTAGTTGCACTATGACGAAGATTAACAAGGGGGTGGCGATGGGAAAAAATCTTGAGCAGATGCTTGAAATAACTAAATCAAGACTTCCGATCACATCTATAGCAGGATTCAGAAGGCCACTAGATCCACATGAATCTGCTTATATTGCATCGATCACATGCGTTTTCGTGAGAAATGATATTCCCATCTTTCCCTCATGGAAACACCACCAAAATACCCCTAAGCATTTTGAAGGTTTACTGAAGAAGTTACATGTAAGTCCTCTATCTCTTGGACATACTCCACTACTCTATCCCTTGTCTTCTTAGCTTGCCGTTTGTTATATATGCTCCTCATTGTTGTCTATAGATATTTTTCATGTTCGATGAGAATAACGAGGAAGTAAAGGTTGTTCTCAAAAGCATATTCTCCGCATGTTTGCGTCAACAGTGCCACAGGCTAAAGAAGCAATACTTCTCTGGCAAGTGTTTTAAGGATGTTACAAGAACGTCTCCTGTGGATCACATGACTAATGATCAGTGGGGTGATCTTCTCCACCAATGGCTTGATCAAAAGAATGAGGTATGCTTTGAGAAGACTGAGACTAGATCGCATTGTCAATTCGTATTTATGCATGTGTTTTACAAGTCTCATTTTGTAGGCCATCGCTCAAAGGAACTGTTCCAGTCGTAATAAAGTACAAGTACTAAGTCGCACAGGATCCCGCAGCATAATTGGGCACCTCTACCAATTGGTAAGGACCTGTTGTTCTATACTATATATTTTAAATAAGTATGTAATTGATGTTGTGGAATCTGTATACATCTTATCTTTCAACCTCTGTTTCCACCATGTGATACAATTTATTTTTGCCCGTCCAAATGAAGACGGAGTCTAATGGGGATCCAAAAAAACAGTTGACTATGCTGGAGAAATTTCAGGGATGCTAGACGGATAGATATGGTGTCATTGTAAAGAAAGTTGTTGTAAGTCTTCTCTGCATTTTGTGATGTTGCACTTGCAGTGATTTGTACATATAGGTTTGATATGCAACCTTGCTTGGACTGCTTCTCAGTTTTGTTTTTATTTTTCATCATAATTTACAACTAAAGTCAATTTCAGTTATGAATTGTACAAACAGTTGGCATATCATGCACCTCACAGTGTTTACACAGGAAGCCACATTTTTAGTCTTGTTAGTAAATGACATCAAAAAAAGATACAACACAAAAAGATCTTTTTACTGAAGTGTATAAGATGTGTTATTAGCACTGCCAATTATAGCAGTTCATGCACATGTTAAACCTGTCTGCATGTTTCTCTATAGTAACTTCACTTCTCTTACACATGTCTATCAACTGAAAACTTTCCAGGCTGAATTGAAAGAGGAACTAGCAAATCCTGGGAAAGACTGTTCAGTAAAAACTCCAAAAGAATGTGTGGATTTATTTTCCAAGGTACTACAACACGATGCTATAGCCAAGAATATGTTGCTGTGTAATGTTGGGTTCCCAGCGAGCTCGTCAAATTCCAAGTTCAAGTTCAAGTCCAACTCCAAGGCCATTTCTTTGCATATTCAAGTTCTAGAGGAACAACTCCAAGTTGAACAATCGTTATCATCTTCCCTAAGTGTATACAATGAACGTTTGATTGCAAAGTTAGAAGAAATTTTAATTCGGCTGGAGCACTCCATAGAAAATAAGGAGAAATTCATGAAGATGCTCAGTATTTGTGGTTGAGCACTAACAGCTGAGGTTAGTCCCTTTGTCATGAAATGGAACCTTAAGCTGAAAGTATTTGTTAGTGCACTAGTTCGCACTTGTTATGAACTTGGGTTGTTTCCTTATCGTGACATGTCTTTAATTTGTATGGTGGATGCACCAATATGTACTAGTGTGATGCAGTACATTATGTTACAAGTGCTGCTGTCCTAGATCATTGATCATAAGGTTCAGGTTCTCAAAACAATGCCTTAGCCCTTTGTTGCACACCACATTCATACGCGTCATGTGATAAATGGAAATACATTTTTGAATCGGAGCTCAACATTTTCTTTCACGTCTGAATGGACTGATGAACAGATGGAGTACGACCCGCAAAAAATACCTTAAACAATTTTTCTGTTCTGTTACTTAGAGTAGTCACATTCAAAACCGTACTGGAGCCGCAAATCCTCCCGCCGTCCCCCGTAATATTTTTGAATCCGAGATCATGGTATCCAATTTTCTACCCCCATCCAGAAAAAGGCTACTTTGAGCAAGGTCCTGGATGATCAGTTGATGTGACCAGGCCTTGGATTCATGAACAAAGGGAAGTACAGTCTACTAGCAGTTATTACTTGGACTGTCACCAAATTCAAATTCTGAATCGAGAGGTAAAAGCTCTCGCCTACATGAAATATTTGGGCCCCATGTTTAATCTTTCGTATACTGCGAAATTCCGTGTGACCTATCGTATACTGATGACCAATGGCGATTGTGAAATTGCTGGGTTGGGTGGTGGGGTTCGATCGTAATTTTTGTTACTAGTACTATAGCGAAATTCAAAATCTTAATCGAGGGTAAAAACCTACAGCCCAAACAATTTCGCAGATGGAGTCAACATTATTTTTTATATGGGAATATTTTTATTTCTAAAAATAGGGAGTAGCATTTTTTGGGCCCACCCGAAAAAAATCGAGCGGCAAAATCCCACCCGACTCATATGCATTTCGCGCCCCTCCGTTTCAAACATTTTCAGCCAAAATGTGCCACCGATGGAGTACCATTTTTCTAGTATTACTTGGACTCTTGCCAAATTCAAAATCTCAATCGAACGGCAAAATCACACAACGACCTTGAAGCATTTCCCGCCCCACCATTTCAAAAAGTTTGAACAAAATCTCTGATCAGGGAGTACCATTTTTCTATTATTATTATTTGTCTTGTAGCCATATTCAAAATCTCTATCGAGCGGCAAAACATACACAGACCTTGAAAATTTTCCACCCCACCGTTTCAAAAACTTTGAGGTAAAATATCCCATCATGGAGTACCATTTTTCTATTATAGTATTATTATTTGTCCGGTAGCCAAATTCAAAATCTCGATCGGGCGGCAAATTCACACACCGACCTTGAAGCATTTCCCGCCCCGCCGTTTCAAAAACTTTGAGGCAAAATCTCCCACCATGGAGAATCATTTTTCTATTATTATTATTTGTCCGGTAGCCAAATTAAAAATCTCGGTCAAGCGGCAAAATCACAGACCGACCTTGAAGCATTTCCCGCCCCACTATTTCAAAAACTTTGAGGCAAAATCTCCCATCGGTGGATTACCATTTTTCTATTATTAGCTAAATTCAAAATCTCAACCGAGCGGCAAAACAAGAGACCGACTTTGACGCATTTCGCGCCCCTCCATTTCAAAAACTTTTGACGTTAAAATTCCTTTTCTACCCATTGTTTCGACGCTCTATGGCACGCTAAAGTCGGTAGCTTGGGGGCACGATCGTAATTATTTTTCTATTCACCTCCATAGACCCGATTCATGCAGTTTTTCCAGCTGGCCCTCCCAAATCCCAGGCTTCTCTCCCACGCCCTCACCTCCACAACCACCACGCGCACCTCCCGGCGGTAATTCCACGGCTGCCGGAGCCACTTCATTGACGCCCACCCCATCGGATCTAGTTCACCGGGTCTCTCTGCCACTCCACCAGAGATGTGGTCTCGCTGACCACGCCTATGGTGTTGTCAACCGCCCACGCTCTGCTTCCCCACCGACGAAAGCTACCCAACCGTACCAGAGCAGCTTCACCGTTGTCCACCAGACGAGATCTAATTCAACAAGTTCCATGTCCACTGCTCCAGACCAGCTACACGATCGTCACCATTGACTGCACCGGCATCAACCGCCCAAGATCTGCTTCCCCGACGCCAACAGCCACCGCAACCACAACACCCTCGGTGACCTGGACGTCACTCGCACGCTACCGATGATGCTTAGACGCCTCTCCGACCAAGGTAACCAGATCTCCAACCCATTTTTGTTTTGTCAGCAGTATAGCAGTTTCAAGCCTGTCGCAGTGAACTGCATTTTTTTAATCGTGATAGTACATACAAGTCACTAGGCACACCTGTTCTTCGTGCTAGTACATACAAGGTCATTAGACATGTTGGTTTGCATTCACTGCTCTATAAATATCAAGTCATGCACATGTCTGTTGTTTTTTCATGCACATGTTCTTATCTTAGCTGCTCCGTACACTAGTAAATGCCTGCTATTGTGTAGTTCTTGCAAAATGTAATGTCAGTGGAAAATATTAGTGTGGATTCCCTGCTACACAATTACTGACTATATCTGGTTATTTCTGAGCTAAGTTCCTGCTATTATTTCCTCAATGGCATCATTCTGCTATCATGTGGTACCCGTTCAAACTCTTTGTACTAGTTCGATTATAATTTTGTTGTTTCCATCTGGTTCTTCAAAAGCTGCAACACTGACTATTTTCGTTTTCTTTGCGTAGAGCTTAAAAAGGCAACACTGAACATGTTGGTTTGCATAGCCTACAGGTCCACCAGCGATACCATTATATATTTTCTATATCTGGTGCTGGTTCGTCCTAATCAACGGCATAATTATTCTTTATTGTATAGTTCATTCGTGTTTTTCATTCCTGCTCAACAAGTTCTGGTATGATGCGGTTATAATTTCTATGTGGTTCATTCTTAGCTATGATAGTAACTGCATGCCATTGTGTAGCTCACCGCAAATTCCGAGTCACCCAATGTCTCTTGCATTCTAGGAGATACCATTGCTTCCATATATATTTGCTGAAATGACCTGTCTAGTTTATACTGAAATTCTAAGAAACACTTTGTTTGATTGCTCATTTCATTGTTGGTATACTTGTCTAATGCTTGTTTGTCCTGTTCTACAGGTTCACAAGCCACACCATTACTCGTATCTGGTTCTGGTTCGTCCTAGGCAACGACATAACTATCCTCCACTATATAGTTCATTCATGGTTCGCATTCCTACTCTACAAGTTTTTATTATGCAGTTATAATTCCTATCTGGTTCATTCTTAGCTATGAGTAGTTTGTCTTGTTTGCTGTATTAACTTGTTATTAGTTAGTTTCAGACTGCAATTATTGCTATCGCCACCAAAGAGGGGACTGCAAGATCATATCTCAAGGTGGTTTTCCAATGTAGCTGTCACACTCAAAGGGAGATGCAGTTGATGGATTGAGAAAGCAAATTGAGGACTCTGCTATCAACTTGATTCGCAACTGAAGTGCTAAATTTTCTTTCCCTTTTGTTCATATTTTGTAATATTTTTAAGAAGTTTGCAGCTGATGTAATATCTAGATAACTCGCATAGGCCATGTAGGCATTTAGTTGACGTCGTCCACGCATGGCGGTACCATAACTGCGCCGGCTAGGTTGATCAAGTTTCAGAATTATGGAAACAGTAATGGTAACTAGCCAAAACAGTAACATGACAAAACAGTGACAGACCAAAACATCAACGGTAACTGGCCAAAACAGTAACAAGCCAAAATAGTAAAAGGCCAAAACACCAGCGGACCAGAACAGTGGCAATCCAACACAGTAACAGGACAGAGCAGTAACATGCCTGAATAGTAACAGGCCAGAACAGGGGCAACCAGCACAGTAATGGGACAAAACAGTAAAGGGCCACAACAGTAACGGACATGAATAGTAGACGGCCAGAACAGTAATGATCCAGAATAGTAAAAGGCCAGAACAGTATCGGACCTTCTCAAAAGTGGGCCGTTCGTAGGTGACCCATGACGAGCTGTGAGAACAGTGACGGGCTGACCTTGGGCTTTAACAGTATTGGGCCTACTTGACGCAGCCTGTTAACGGGCTGCATAGTATTCGAAAAGTGTGGGCTTTTGTAGTCCGAAACAGTAACGGGCCTGACATTCGTGGGCCACTGCTAGCCACATCTTTGGGCCCATTTCAAACATTGTCAGATGAAATAGTAACGAGGCATAATCTTATTGGGCTCTCTTGATGGGCCGACCCACTTAATTATGAGCAGGACTTGGCTGGGCCTGGCTTCCACCACGATTTCCGTGCCGTTAACGGTGGTAACTGGTCATTAACGGTGTTTGCCATGTGGCATTTTGCATGACGTCAGCAGTCAACGCGGCTGGTGAATAGATCTACGACGGAACAAGTTTTCGTGGCTGAAGGATGCGATCCGCTATGGTCAGGAAAAAAATCGTGGTAGATTCTTTTGTGACGGGGATTTTACCACGATGGGCATCCGTTGTAGAAGACTTTTTAGCCACGAAAAATGGGCCTTCAACCACAAAAATCGTCCATTGTAAAAGCCAACTTTTCTTGTAGTGCGGTTTACAACATCCCCTCCAAGAACATGAGGGCGGCAGAAGAAGTTGTCGCGGAGTTGCGTCGCCAGTGATGGCTCAATGCACGGCGCCCAGAAAAGTGCTGGTGCATGGTTGTTGTAGAGCTCGTTGGGAACCCCAAGAGGAAGGTATGATGAGCACAGCAGCAAGTTTCCCTCAGTATGAAACCAAGGTTTAATCGAACCAGTAGGAGCAAGGAAACACCCCAAAGGTGTTACTAGCTGAGCTTTGGCAGGGCGCACTACCGGTGCTAGTAGCAACATGGAGACCTACACAACACAACCACAGAACTTTGTCCCCAACTTGCGATGAGGTTGTCAATCTCACCGTGTTTTGCTGAAAACAAAGGATTAAACGTATCGGATGGAAAGAAGTGAATGTTTGCAGAAAGTAAACACAAAGAAGTAAAAGATTATAGATTGTATGTAAAAGACAAGGACCGGGATCCATAGTTCACTAGAGGTGGCTCTCCTTAAGATAGATAACATGCTGGGTGAACAAATTACAGCGGGGCAATTGACAAACATTGAGAAAGCAATACATGCATATACTAATCATCTTGACTCCTTTGAGACTTGATTGGGCATTACAACATTATACATAGACCGCCATCCAACTGCATCTATGACTAATAATCCACCTTCAGGTTATCATCCGAACCCCCTCTAGTATTAAGTTGCAAGCAACAGATTATTGCTTTACGAACTGTGTGTAAAGTAAACAATATGATTGTTCTATGAACAAATGATTGTTGTTTTCTCCCTAGTAGCAACAACACATCTAGTACCTTAGAGATTTCTATCACTTCCCCAGATTATCAGAGGCATGAACCCACTATCGACCATAAATACTAACTCTTGGAGTTGCTAGCATCTACTTGGCCAAGATAGCTACTAACAACGGAAAGCTTGCAAGATCTCAAATAACAAAGACATGATAGAATCAATAATCAATCTGAAATAGCATCTCAATATCCACCGGATCCCCGCAAACGCAACATGCAGAATTACAAATAGATGATCTTGATCATGAACGGAGCTCACAAGATCTAAACATGAAAGCACAAAGGAGGAGAACCAGCCATCTAGCTACTACATGGATCCGTAGTCCAAGGATGAACTACTCATGCATCACACCGGAGGCTTGCATGGTGATGAAGAAGGCCCCCAGGGTGAATTCCCCTCTATGGCAGGGTGCCGGGAAGAGCTTCAGATCCCTCCTGATCTAGGGATGGAGATGACGACGGCTACAAACTCTTTCGTGGATTTTTGATCGGGCCCTTAGGGTTTTTGTCCCGAGGGCAATATATAGGTGGAAGGAGAGGCCGAGGGGGTGCCAGGGGCCACCACACCACCCCCTGGCACGGGCCCAGCTTGGCCGCGCGGCCACGTGGTGTGGCCAGCCTCTGGCCTTTCTCTCTCTCGTATTCTGGCACTTGATGATTTCCGGAAAAATAGGCACTTTGGCTTTTGTCCCATCCAATTCCGAGAATATTCATTTTCTGACTTTCCTGGAACCAAAAACAGTAGAAAATAGGCAGCTGGCACTGTGGCTCTTGTTAATAGGTTAGTCCAAGAAATCATATGAAAAGTACTCCAAAGTTGGAACAAAACACAAGAAAGTGGATAAAACCAAGCATGGAACATCAAAAATTATAGATATATTTGTAATGTATCAACATCCCCAAGCTTAACTCCTGCTCGTCCTCGAGTAGGTAAGTGATAAAAAGAAAGAATAATTTTTGAGGTGACATGCACCATCAAAGACTTTATCAAAGTATTTGTAAAACATTCAAAGCTGGGATCATAGTACTTCAATCATAACATGAAAGACAAAGTTCTAGAAATAAGCAAAGAAACTATGATGCAACATGAAAGGCACAAACAAAAGATTCATGAATAACAATGCTTTGCAAGACGTTTGTTTGTTTCACATAAATAAAACATAGCATAATAGTATTCAGCTTCTCCCTCAATAGAGTAGCAAATATAAATGCATAGGACACCTTCAAAGTTCATAAGAGTGACTAGATACAATAGTTTAAAACAAGCAATAACAAGTTATGCATCAATCAACTAGTCTTGGGACAATGCACATAGAACTAAGAATGGCCACTATGCTCTCAAAGTAAGTGCATAAAGATAGAAGGTGGAGACTCAATATAAGGGTGGAAGAAAGGCCTTTGTAAAAGGAAGTAGGGATTCAAGTCTCATAAAGAGCTTCCAAAAATTATGGTACTTATAGCTTTTAGCTCTCATTGCCCCTATCATAAGCATCTTGAAGTGATTAAGGTTAAAATGAACAAACTATGGTGTACATGCTTGACGAAGTATAAGTCAGAAATCTCATGTCCCTTGTATACGAGGGCCGCTCCTCATGCTACTCAAGTTTAGTCACCGGTAAGTTCTTGTCATTGTAAGTACATGTGTATCATAGAGAACCGCCAACGGGGTACCCCTTGCCCGATGATACGGAAGAATCCCCATATCAAAATGACAAGGCAAGCAGACAACGAGCATCTTAGCAATCTTCTTATTTACCATGGGAATATGGTGCTTTTTTCTCTCTTTCCTCTTTTCATAGTATCTCCTTTTTTCTTTTTTCTCTTTTTTCTCAATATAGGACTCTTTTTTTATAAGAAGAATGCTTCATAGACAGCTCATTATGGTTACGCTGCAGGTTTCCACCATGTTAGCATGGATTAGACCAGCGGCCCAAGCGTTTCTCTAACACATATACATAACTCCGTGGACTTACAAGCTCCCCTTTCATTTCACACTGACGACATCCATATACAAAAGAGCATGATATCAACTAGGTACAAGTACCAAGTGCAATGTTGAAAGCGTTCCCCATGAAAGCATGGTTCTGCTAATTCCCAACAAATAAGTGCAAGCATATACAACATAGACAACACAATGGTTCAAGTTTATTAAGGGCAAGAAAAGTAAAGTGTGCCATCAAGTTCGTGAGAGCTTTAATCACTAGTTTTCTCATAACAAGTTTAATTTGGAAGGTACGAATATACTTGGAATAGCATAAACTAATAGGTAGGTATGGTGGACTATTTGGAATAACTTGGTTTAGGGAGTTGGATGCATGAGTGGAACTCATACTTTGTTGTGGAGGCTAGCAAAAGACTGGGAGCGACAAACTAAGAGAGCAATAATGGCCATAATCATGCAGAGCGACAAAACATCATTGATCAAAGCATAAAGTGATACTACAAGTTGAAAACTAAAGGATCATAAAGGCTATGGTGACTTGAGATAGTCATAACATGGTGTGAGCATGTGCCAAGTAAACCCAAATAAAGCATCAAAGGAGAATACCACTATACTATGCTTTAATATGCTAAAACAACACATGATTCATCCAAGGCACATTAAGCAATCTCAGTTGTTTATAACAAGTCATGCTACAACAAAGAATACTAAGCACAAAGCCAAAACAATATCAAGCATGGCATGACAAAGCATAGGCCACAGTCAAAAACGAGCTCTTTTTACCACATAAGCATGAACTTTCCTACTCTTTTCCAAACCAAACCAAACTATTTGCAAACCAATGTATGAAAGAGGGGGTCCAACCAATTTATTCAGAAAACAAAGCAAAGTAAAGCAAACGAAAAACCAAAATGAAAACAAAAAAGAAGATGCTCCAAAAAAACACAACTGTGCATGAAACAATAAAAATGAAGCGTTTGGAAGAAACCTGGGATTTTTATTGATGAAGAAGGGGATGCCTTGGGCATCCCCAAGCTTTGACACTTGTACTTCTTGGATATTTCTTGGGGTGACACGCGTGGCATCCCCAAGCTTGAGCTTTAGTCCATCCTTCATCTCATTACTCATTCCTTCCATACACCTGAAATTTTTCCTTCATACAAAACTTCACACAATCTTTATTAGCAACATTAGTGCACTCAAGATAAATAAGTCTTAAGGTTCAGTTCCAACACAAAATAAACTTCCATTAGAACACTAGCTACTTAAGCACTTCCCTCAAAAAGCTCAATTCCCCAAAAGAACTCAAAAAGAAACCAACAAGAAGCAAATGCAGAAAATGGCAGAAATCTGTCAAAAGAGACCAACAGGTAAAGACGAATTTGTTCGAAGACCTTCTGTTGCTCAAATCAAAAAGTGTTGAACTTACAAAAGTTATATAACAACCTGGGGAAGAAGCACAAAAATTCATGCCTCAAAAAGACATTCAGAGATTTTACACGATTTTTTACGGTGAAGCACAGAAATCTGTTTCGGGACAACAACTTTCCCAATCATTACTTCTCTCTCATTAGAGGTTACTCTTGGCATAAAAAGCAAATAAAAAGGATAAGGAGCGGTTATTACTGAAGTAATAACTTCCAAGACTCATCTAAAACTTTTGAGTTATCTCCCAATAAGTACTTTTCTTTAACGCCTTTAAGTTAGGCATAAGAAGCAAAGAAAGAATCAAGTGTTCTCAAATAAAGAAGCATTAAGATCAATACCAGAAAATTGTTCTCTCATAACAAGATTGAGCAAAGCAGGTTTTATCTCAAAGAAAGTATCTTCGGGCATAGGTGGAGCAATAGGTGTGCTCATAAAATCATTGTTGTTGGTGCTAGTGAAGTCACACAACTTAGTGTTTTCAAGGGTAGTCATTTTTTTGTGTTTTTTTTGAATAAGAAAGCAAACTAGTAAAACTAATTTTTTTGTGTTTTTGATAAAGAAACAAGCAAACAAAGCAAAAAGAAACAAAGAAAAACAAAAATAACAAAGTAAAGAGATTGGTTATGAGGGACTCCCCTTGTGAAGATGTCCTTGACTCCAAGAACGGCCAGAAAAATGCTTGATGGCTCAATGCACGGCGCCCAGAAAAGTGCTGGTGCGTGATTGCTGTAGAGCTTGTTGGGAACCCCAAGAGGAAGGTATGATGAGCACAGCAGCAAGTTTCCCTCAGTATGAAACCAAGGTTTAATCGAACCAGTAGGAGCAAGGAAACACCCCAAAGGTGTTACTAGCTGAGCTTTGGCGAAGGTATGCCACTGGGTGCTAGTAGCAACATGGAGACCTGCACAACACAACCACAGAACTTTGTCCCCAACTTGCGATTAGGTTGTCAATCTCACCGTGTTTTGCTGAAAACAAAGGATTAAAGTATCGAATGGAAAGAAGTGAAAGTTTGCAGAAAGTAAACACAAAGCAGTAAAAGATTGTAGATTGTATGTAAAAGACAAGGACCGGGATCCATAGTTCACTAGAGGTGGCTCTCCTTAAGATAGATAACATGCTGGGTGAACAAATTACAGCGGGGCAATTGACAAACATTGAGAAAGCAATACATGCATATACTAATCATCTTGACTCCTTTGAGACTTGATTGGGCATTACAACATTATACATAGACCGCCATCCAACTGCATCTATGACTAATAATCCACCTTCAGGTTATCATCCAAACCCCCTCTAGTATTAAGTTGCAAGCAACAGATTATTGCTTTTTAATGCGTGTAAAGTAAACAATACGATTGTTCTATGAACAAAGGATTGTTGTTTTCTCCTTAGTAGCAACAACACATCTAGTACCTTAGAGATTTCTGTCACTTCCCCAGATTACGAGAGGCATGAACCCACTATCGAGCATAAATACTAACTCTTGGAGTTGCTAGCATCTACTTGGCCAAGATAGCTACTAACAACGGAAAGCATGCAAGATCACAAATAACAAATACATGATAGAATCAATAATCAATATGAAATAGCATCTCAATATCCATCGGATCCCCACAAACACAACATGCAGAATTACAAATAGATGATCTTGATCATGAACGGAGCTCACAAGATCTAAACATGAAAGCACAAAGGAGGAGAACCAGCCATCTAGCTACTACATGGATCCGTAGTCCAAGGATGAACTACTCACGCATCACACCGGAGGCTTGCATGGTGATGAAGAAGGCCTCGTGGTGAATTCCCTCTCCGGAGGTGCCGGGAAGAGCTTGATCCTCCCGATCTAGGGATGGAGATGACGCTGACTCTGAACTCTTTCGTGGATTTTTGATCGGGCCCTTACGGTTTTCGTCCCGAGGGCAATATATAGGCGGAAGGAGAGGCCGAGGGGGTGCCAGGGGCTACCACACCACCCCCTGGCACGGGCCCAGCCTGGCCGCACGGCCAGGTGGTGTGGCCGGCCTCTGGCCCTTCTCCGTCTCGTATTCTGGCACTTGATGACTTCCGGAAAAATAGGCACTTTGGCTTTTGTCCCGTCCAATTCTGAGAATATTCATTTTCTGGCTTTCTTGGAACCAAAAACAGTAGAAAATAGGCAGCTGGCACTATGGCTCTTGTTAATAGGTTAGTCCAAGAAATCATATGAAATGTACTCCAAAGTTGGAACAAAACACAAGAAAGTGGATAAAACCAAGCATGGAACATCAAAAATTATAGATACATTTGCAATGTATCAGCCAGCAGGAGCGTGTCCAACTCCTCATCACCTTGGCCAACCTGCAATAGGCGGAGGCAGGTCCCAGTAAAGTGGTAAACAACAAGAACCAAGGTCCCCGCCAGATGGTGGATCTGACAGCTCCTAGCGGTACCAACCAGGTACACCAAATGGGCCGAAGCAGAACAGCCGCCTGCATGGCAGATCAGGCAGCCGTGGCCAGCACCAGCACGCTGCCTCCATAGTCACCAGCAAGAACCGCGCCCCGCCCGGTGGAGCCAGCCAAGGACAACATCACTAGGCACCTGCTAACGAAGCCAGTCGAAGCCACGCTCCCTCAGTGTCTTGTCTGACCAGACAGCTTGGTCCTCGTGAGCCGGATGCCACGGATGCCCGTGAGAGCATCAACTTGTTAGTCCAGTCACATATAATGAAGAAGAAAGTCCGGCCGGTTCAAGATGTTTCATGCCGCGCATCTGGAATGAGCTGTTTCCAAAGGGATTTTCACTCCCCAAAGACACATAAAAAATAGCACGGTCAAACCGGAAGATTGGTTTGTGTATTATGTCACCGCGGTGGGCATCGCAAACGGAAACAGGCGGGTGGCTGTATGCTATGTTCCCCTCATGCTCCTCGACTCGGCCAGAACATGGCTAAATAGCCTCCCTGAAAATAGCATCAATGCTTGGCTGAACTTCAAGGAAGCATCCATCCATGACTTCACCGGCACCTACAAGCGGTCGAGCAGGCCCCGTGAGCTTTCCCTCTGCATCCAGGGCAAGGACGAGTCCGATCACGCCTACCTCACCTAGTGGATGAGCATGCTTAAGTCTTGCGAAGGGGTGCACAAGCACTAGTTGATTGACTTCTTCACCAAAGGTTGTTGAGACGTCACCATGCTAAAGCACAAGCTCAGACGGGCGGACCCCCAGACCATGGCCATCGTGGACAAGTACACCACCACCGACTCGACGATAAAGAAAGCCATTGTAGTGGATGACCAAGGGCAAATCATTGATGATAACTCGGTTGACAGGAGCCAGCTGGGTAGCACCACCACAACTCTAGGCGGCACAGACACAAAAACTACCAAGGCAAAAGGAAAGACAACCAGCCGGATAACCGGTATGGCTCCAAGCAAGTAGTCGTAGTTCAGGAGGATCCGACTATTGGAGGCAGTCGGAGGCAGAAGCCAGATGACCGGCCGTCAAGACCCAAGTACACCATCGAGTCAATGCTTGATGGTCCATGCAAGCTCCACAGCGGTGGCAACAAGCCGGCTACACACATGACCCGCTAGTGCAGCTAGACCAGGAGAATGGCTGAAGTCGGTGGATTCCCACCACCACCTCCGCCTCCCCCAACCGGAGTCCTGCTGGATAACGGAGAATGTCAGCACCGAAAGGAGGAGGCTGATGACGATTACCCTTTCCATGTGCGTAACTACCACATCTTCACCACCGAGCCGAAAACCAAGAACATCAAGATAAGCCGCGAGGCGGAAGTGAATGCCATTGTCCCACCTATTCCCCAATACCTGAATTGGTCAGAAAAAGAGATCACATGGAGCAGGAGGGACCAACCGACTGTGCTACCTCATCCGGGCAGCTACTTGATGGTCTTGGATCCCTTTATCGTCTCCTAGAAGCAGTCGTGCAGATTCTCGTGCATCCTCATTAACGTCAGTAGAAGCATCAACCTCCTCTACCACAATACCCTAGACCGACTCGGCATTAGCGAGTCTCAGCTTCAATCCTCCAGCACCTCCTTCCACGGCTCCATCCCAGGCCCTTTGTTGGGGGATACCCCCGAGTAGGGTCACACCGGGGTATAAAGGCCGAGTTAGCCGAGGTATGGCAAGGTCAAAGCAAATGCTGGCCGAGTCACCTCAAGGCAGGCCGAATCACGGAGTAACCCGGACCAGAGGATGTTCACCTAACTGAGTCCCAACCGACGTATGTCGTATGCCGGCAGGATTTATGTAGCTTTTATGAAGGTACCCATGGGGACGGATTAACCAGGCACAATCTGGGTTATATCAGGCTTGCAAGAGAAGGAAGGTATCTCGCTGGTCAAAAGGTGGTCACTATACGCTGGAGCATGAGCGAAGCGAACAGAGGGAAGGACCACCGAGGCATGGCCGACAAGGGTGACGCGCCCTGTGCCGGATGACGCTGGCGCCACGGAGGCTTACGTAGCCTCTGCGTGGCTTACGATGGCGAAAAGTGACCCGGTCGGTTTGCTATTTTGGGAAGAGGCATATTCCCAAGAATATGCCTCCACGTATGCCCTAATTGGAGACCTAGCCTCCCCTTTATAAGGAGCGCTAGGGCCTCTGTAGAAGGGGTTGGCATTTGAGTAGTTGGTTCCTTGGAGATAGGTAGTGGTGAGAGTAAGAGAGTTCTTTCTTCCTCCTCTCCCCAATACAGCTCAAGGAGCATTTGTAAACCTTGTGAACCTAGTGAATACAAAGCTTCCGCGTGTGGAATCACCACACTATCTTCCCTGGATTCCGCTAGTGCATATTGGCCCTACCTTTAGCCTATCCATGGCATCTGCCATGACACCACCACGACAGTTGGCGCCCATCGTGGGGCTAGCGGCGCTAGCAGGAGTGAAGATCCGGACGGGAAACCTCATCAGCAATAGCGAGCGCACCGTCTCTGGGCTCGTTCAGCGCTTTGGAGCACTTGACTATGTTAGCGACAATGCTGGCTGCTTCGGCAAGCGACCTCTTCCGTGCAACGGCCTTTTCGTCAAGCTTGGCACTCACAAGATCTACGTTGCCGTCGATGTGTCGTGCATTCACCCGCGGCACGTCATTGAGGGAGGCGAGCCACCCCTTAGCGCGGCTCACGGGGCACGTATCACTCGCTCCCCTGACCGTGCCGAGGTGATGATGACGGAGCCTAGCGCTGGCATGAGCAAGGATCCGGCACCAGATCCGGAGGTAACACCCACGGCACCAAGGAAAAGTAGAGGTCCTCTACTAGAGAGGCCAGAGAACATGCTACAGCAAGCGATAGATAGCCTAGAGAGCCCCATAGCTCCTGCGCTAGATCCGGCTCGGACACAGGCCGAGTTAGAAGAAACTAAGCAGAAAATACTAGAAGGTGCGAAAAAGATAGCCGCGGCTCAGCAGTCGTTGAACATGACGCTGTGTGAGTATGCAAGAGCAAATAAGGTAGATGCTATAAAAGTAAAAGGGAGAAACCTCATTAGTGAAATGAAGAAAGAGGGTGATACTATAGTTGAGGAGTCAGAGAACATTTTGTCCGTGGGGCTGCCGAAGTACAGTACCCGACAAAGAATCTCAGAGCAGCGGATGCAGCTGCATCCGAGTTAGAGGGTTTGACGGGTGAAGCCCGGCAAAGACAGCAGGAGAGGGTCAATGAGTTAGTTCAGATCGCTAACAAACAAAATGAAGAGTTGCTCAGGGCTAACCCGGCAAGGGATGGGGCTTCCAAAGTCGTTTATTCAGCGATAAGTAACCCGGAGAAATCTGCTGGAGCTGCATCGTCCCCTCATGGTGGCCCAAGAAGAGAGGAAGTGGTAACCTCGGCGAGGAGAAACAAACAGATAGTACTCTATGACCCGGCAAGGGCAGGGAAAGGAAAATCAGTGCAGGGAAATGAGGATCGACGAAGTGTTAGCCGAGGTGAAGTTGGCCGAGGTAACCGCGACCAAGGCAATGTCGGTCAGGGAAACGCTGTAAACGGCAATGCCGGACAGCACAACTCGTCGGGTGTAGGGCAACCGTAGCAGCGGAATATACCACGGCAAGAGCGAAGTGCCGGCCAAGGTATGCAATAGAGAGGCGCTCCACAAGAGCAAGATAGATACAATGATGGTGATTCAGAGATGGTGAATGCAGGATACCCTAGGCCGGACTATCACATGATAGGGTCAAGGTTGGGAAGCAGGAACTTGATGCCTGACGACGCCAGGTTAAAACTGGATCGGCTCTATAGGTCGGAGCAGATTGAGGGGCAAGGACCTCCGGGTCCAGCGTGCTTTGGGCCCCGGATCATGAAAGAACCTCCAGTACCTAACTTTCAGTTGCCCAGAGGCACGAAAACATATGACGGTAGCACAAAGCCGGAGGATTAGTTGATCAACTACGCGATGGCGGTGAAAATTGCTACAGGCAACTTGAGATGGGCTGTGAGATACGTGCCTCAGATGCTGGAGGGGCCAGCGAGGGTATGGTTAAACAATTTACCACCCGAAAGTATCAACTGTTGGATCGATTTTGAGGAAATGTTTGTCAATAACTTCTCGAGCATGTATCAGAGGCCGAATAGGCCACAGACCTTAGCAATGTGCAAGCAGAGACCAAATGAAACAGACAGGGAGTTCCTGACCCGCTGGTGCACCGTGAGAAACTCATGTGAAGGCATGATTGAGTCTCAGGCCATAGCCTGGTTTGCACAAGGGTGTAGATATGCAAGCATGTTATGGCAAAGATTACAAAGGGATATGCCAACTACACTGGCAGAGACAATCCGGATTGCTGATTCATATGCTTTGGGTGATCCGACTCAACCCCGGCTTATGTCAAACAAGTCAAATGAGGAGTACTACCAGCGAGATGGAGCCGGATCATCCTGGCGAAATGATTACCGGGGTAAGAGAAGAGATGATAGACCAGATTACAGGTACAGTTCGCAACAAGTTGTGCTGTAAATCAAGATCAACCCGGGGCAGGAAGCAATCAGCGTCAGAAAACTGGAGGGCAACAGTGGACTCCGAGAAACGATGGCAAGAAAACTTGGACGCCAGAGCAGAAGAAACAGTGGCAAGAAAAGAAAGACCGGACGAGGTATACGTATGAGGCAATGCTGGACCAGCCGTGCAAATTTCACATGCCAAATCCCAGTAACCCGGCGGGTCACACGACTCGGCAATGCGAGTGGATGAGGAAGATTGAAAAAAGTGGTTCGGGGAATGCTCAGGCACCTCGGAACGACCAACCTCGGCAGGAGTTACCCCGATAGCAATTGCTCTCTGGAGCGAACACGCAACAGTTAATGTTGCCACCACCTCCGTCGAGGTATGAAAACCATGAGAGAAGGGATGCAGTGCATCAGGTGGAAAATCAACATCAGCCAGATCAAAGATACCCCAGAAATGAAGGGAGAAATGAATACAGAGAGCATCACCAGAGTTATTGCGTGTTCACCACGGAGAAAACGGATAGAAAGAGCTTGCAACACCGACATATGGAAGTGAATGCGGTTATGCCGACAGTGACGAGGTCTATGCCTTGGTCGGATCAAGAAATTACCTGGAGTATCAAGGATCATCCCAAGATTATGCCAAGTCCTGGTTCGTATGCATTAGTGCTGGACCCAACATTCATCGGGCCCAATATCAATATGACATTTTCTAAGGTGCTGATTGACAATGGCAGTAGCATTAATATCATGTACGTGGATACAATGCGCAAGTTGGGTATCTCGGAGAACATGCTCTAGGCCACGAGGACAACTTTCCACGGTATTGTGCCAGGCATTTCCTGTGAACCCAATAGCAAGGTCCGGGTTGACGTATTATTCGGCACACGAGATAACTGCCGAACTGAGAATTTGGAGTTTGAGGTTGTGAACTTAGAAAGCGCATATCACGCGTTACTCGGTAGGCCAGCCTGATACATTGCAAATGTATCTATAATTTTTGATGTTCCATGCTTGGTTTTATCCACTTTCTTGTGTTTTGTTCCAACTTTGGAGTACTTTTCATATGATTTCTTGGACTAACCTATTAACAAGAGCCATAGTGCCAGCTGCCTATTTTCTGATGTTTTTGGTTCCAGGAAAGTCAGAAAATGAATATTCTCGGAATTGGACGGGACAAAAGCCAAAGTGCCTATTTTTCCGGAAGGGATCAAGTGCTGACACGAGGCGGAGAGGGGGCCACACCACCTGGACGCGGCCAGGCTTGGCCCGCGCCAGGGGGTGGTCTGGCCGACCCCAGCACCCCCTCGGCCTCTCCTTCCACCTATAAGTTGCCCTCGGGACGAAAACCCTAGGTACCCGATCAAAAATCCACGAAAGAGTCTGTAGCCGCCGTCATCTCCATCCCTAGATCAGGAGGGATCTGAAGCTCTTCCCGGCACCCTACCGGAGAGGGGAATTCACCCTGGAGGCCTTCTTCATCACCATGCAAGCCTCCGGTGTGATGCGTGAGTAGTTAATCCTTGGACTACAGATCCATGTAGTAGCTAGATGGCTGGTTTCTCCTCCTTTGTGCTTTCATGTTTAGATCTTGTGATCTTCGTTCATGATCAAGATCATCTATTTGTAATTCATACATGTTGTGTTTGCGGGGATCCGATGGATATTGAGATGCTATTTCAGATTGATTATTGATTCTATCATGTCTTTGTTATTTGAGATCTTGCATGCTTTCCGTTGTTAGTAGCTATCTTGGCCAAGTAGATGCTAGCAACTCCAAGAGTTAGTATTTATGCTCGATAGTGGGTTCATGCCTCTGGTAATCTGGGGAAGTGACGGAAATCTCTAAGGTACTAGATGTGTTGTTGCTACTAGGGAGAAAACAACAATCCTTTGTTCATAGAACAATCGTATTGTTTACCTTACACGTGATTCAGAAGCAATAATCTGCTTGCAACTTAATAATGGAGGGGGTTCGGATGATAACCTGAAGGTGGATTATTAGTCATAGATGCAGTTGGATGGCGGTCTATGTATTATGTTGTATTGCCCAATCAAGTCTCAAAGGAGTCGAGATGATTAGTATATGCATGTATTGCTTTCTCGGTGTTTGTCAATTGCCCCGCTGTAATTTGTTCACCCAGCATGTTATCTATCTAAGAAGAGCCACCTCTAGTGAACTATGGATCCTGGTCCTTGTCTTTTATATACAATCTATAAACTGTTTCTGCTTTGTGTTTACTTTCTGCAAACTATTACTTCCTTCCATTCGATACGTTTAATTCTTTGTTTTCCGCAAAACACGGTGAGATTGACAACCTCATCGCAAGTTGGGGACAAAGTTCTGTGGTTGTGTTGTGCAGGTCTCCACGTTGCTACTAGCCCTGGTAGTGCGCCCTGCCAAAGCTCAGTTAGTAACACCTTTGAGGTGTTTCCTTGCTCCTACTGGTTCGATTAAACCTTGGTTTCATAATTGAGGGAAAACTAACTGCTGTTCTCATCATACCTTCCTCTTGGGGTTCCCAACGAGCTCTAAGTTGAAAGTCGAGTGCATCACAGCCCTAAACAAATTCATGGCAAGTTGTCACATCAGCTACCTGAAGATGAAGTTGCCTGGTCCAAATGGAGTAATTACCATAGTGGGAGATTTCTGACGTTCCATTGAGTGTGCGTCGGCCGGGTCTAACCTAACCGAGTCACTTGTGATCACATAAGAAAAGAGAAAGATCCAGGAAGTAGCGGCATTGGCTCAATCCGCACAGCAGTATATGCCGGCGCTGAGTAACCCGCATGGAAGTGTCTCATTTCAACCAACAAAGGATACAAAGAAAGTACATGTTGATGATCTGTTCCCAGAGCGCACCCTAACAATTGGTGCCGGGTTAACTGACAAATAGGAAAGCGAGCTCATCAACTTCCTCTGTGAGAATCGGGATATTTTGCTTGGTCCACACAGGACTTGCAAGGTGTTCCGAGGGAGTTGGCCGAGCACTCTTTGAATGTGAGACCCGGAGCAAAGCCGGTGAAGCAACCTCTCCGCCGCTTCGCCGAAGACAGGAGAAAAGTCATTGGAGATGAGATAGCTCGGCTCCTAGCAGCTGGGTTCATCATGGAAGTACTTTACCCGGATTGGCTATCTAATCCGGTGCTGGTGGAAAAGAAGAAAGATGATCCGAATGTGGTAGTTGTTTGGCGCATGTGCATCGATTACGCGAACCTGAATAAGGCGTGTCCAAAAGATCCATTCCCACTGCCAAGGATAGATCAAGTCATAGATTCTACTACTGGATGTGAGCTGTTGTCATTCATAGATGCATATTCTGGTTTCCACCAGATACCTTTGAACCCGAATGATCAAATAAAAACTGTGTTTATTACCCCGTACGGGGCTTATTGCTATCGCACCATGCCTTTCGGTTTACATAATGCAGGGGCAACGTACCAAAGATGTATGCAAAAATGTTTACACGACCAAATCGGCCGAAATGTGCAAGTATATGTGGATGATGTGGTTATAAAGACCAAGGAAAGCAAAATGCTCCTTGATGATATACCGGCAAATCCGGAGTCGGAAGCTGTGCCCATGGACATTGACGTGGGAAGTGGTTCAGGTAACCCGGGGACTGCTTCGCGAAACCCGGGGACTCCGCAGCCTGACCCGGCAGAGGTTATGCCGGTAGATCGAATGGAAGTGGACGAGGATGTGTTTCCAGTGCGAGCCATACTAGCTTGGGCACTGCCCATATTCCAGTTCCTGAAGGATGGATCCTTGCCCGATGAAGAAGTGCTTTCGAGGCAAGTTCAGAGGCGTGCAAAGGCATACACGATTATCAATTCCGAGCTATACAAGAGGAGTGTCACGAATGTCCTGCAGCAGTGTGTTGACCTGGAAGAGGGGCTTGACATCATCTGAGATATACATCAAGGGGAATGTGGGCATCACGCCTCGTCTAGGTCCTTAGTGGCAAAAGCTTTCCAGCATGGATTCTACTGGCCAAGTGCCTTGGAACAAGCAGAAGATCTAGTAAGAAAATTCAATGGATGTCAGAGGTATGCTACCAAAACACACATGCCAATGTCGGAGCTCAAGACCATACCAATTACCTGGCCATTTGCAATTTGGTGTTTGGATATGGTTGGTCCATTTAAGCCAGCAAGAGGGAACATGACCCATATCTTGGTCATGGTTGACAAGTTTACAAAGTGGATTAAAGTAAAGCCAATAAGAATATGTGATGGAGCTACAGCCGTGACATTCCTCAAAGATATCATCTTGAGATATGGCTATCCTCACAGTATGATAACAGATAATGACACCAATTTTGCTGAAGGAGCATTTGCGCGATTCTACCGAGATAAAAAGATCTGGCTGGACGTTGCCTCGGTAGCCCACCCCGCATCGAACGGACAAGTGGAAAGATCCAACAGATTAGTGTTATCCGGGATAAAACTCCGGCTCATGGAGCCACTGCAGAGATCAGCGGGGTGCTGGATAGAAGAACTACCAGCGGTATTATGGAGTTTAAGAACAACTCCGAACCGATCAACAGGCGATACGCCATTCTTTCTGGTATATGGGGCAAAAGCTGTATTACCAGCCGACATAGAGCATGATTCGCCTAGAGTCACCCAATACACAGAAGCCGAAGTGCGAGAAGCCCGGCAAAATGATGTTGATCTGCTGGAAGAAGCGAGAGAATTGGCATTGTCCAGATCCGCCATATATCAGCAAAACCTCCGACGCTATCATAGCTGGAAAGTAAACCCCCGAGTCTTCCAGGAAGGTGATCTGGTACTCCGGCTGGTACAACGTACTGCTGGCATGCATAAGTTATCCCTCCCATGGGAAGGGCCATTCATTGTGAACAGAGCATTGCACAATGACTCTTATTACCTCATCGATGCAAAACCACAGGAGAAGAACAAGGCGGACAGGTCCGGCGAGGAATCTAAGCGTCCATGGAATGTAGCTCTACTCCGTCTGTTCTACATTTAACAAAGAAGTGTGTGTATCCGTGTCTCTCATATGTCGGTATGTATGCCGACGATGAGTTTATCAATGAAATCTTGGCACCTCGAGCAGTAACTCGGGGACTGCCTTAGTGATATTTGTTGTCTTCTGTATTTGTTATTTATATGTCGGCTGGTGTAAGTTGCTTCAACCTAAGCCGCATTAGTAGTGTGTGAGTACCAAAAACTCAACTCTTCGACTTGCTGTTGTCTAACAAGAATTGGCTTCATGGCAAGTAAGAGAACAAGTTTGGAATTGCGTAGCACACGAAAAACGACTAAGGAAAAGAACTTAATTGAGCCGACATTTGTTATTCAGACTAACCTTATGTTTACTACGCTGGATTACTTTGAGCTAAGCCTAAAGTTTCCAAGTATTGTTAAGTCAATTTTTGAAACTCTGACTCGTAAGTCACAAAACCGAATCAAGGTAGACACGAGCCGCGCCATGAAATTGAAGGAACAAGAAAATGAAACTCGGGGACTACGCCCAAGATAATCCGGCATAGATAACTTGGTAGCAAAACATAATCAGTATGCGTAATACATCTGCACCTGGCATACCGGGGATCTGATAAATTTCAAAGTGTTTTTTGATTCTCAAGGAGCAGCAGGAGGAGGTAACTCGGCGCCACCAGGTGGAACTCTGGCCTCAGCTTCATCGTCATCTTCATTTTCTTTGACGTCTGAGGCTTCGTCCTCTTCCTCCTCATCCGAACCATCTTCGACGTACTCGTCACCAACAGCACCGAGAAAGCTTGGTCCCTCGTTCCATTGATGGATGGGGGCAAACTGAATGAGGTTATGGGCACAAGCCTTGCGCCGAGCTATCCAATCCGGATCATTTGAACACCTTGATCCGGTGCGCAAGCGCTCGAGAAGATTCAGATTTAGTTTCTCATACCATGTGAGCACAAAGTGAAGGACAGTATCAGCTCCAGCGCGAGCAGCGGATTCCCTCCAGAGATCAAGCTGGGTCTCGCAATCCATCACCTTGTTGATCAAAGCAGTGGATCCCTCCGGAACATCCTCTTGAGGCCAAAGGGCGCGAAAGATCTGGACGGCTGTGTCTAGGATATCCGAACCATAGTTTTTTATAATCTCAATGCGAGAGGATAGGCTGACCAGCAAGTCCTCCATGTCAAAGGGAATGGTTTCAGATCCAGAACCAGTTGGAGTACCCCTCTGCTGGCGGAACTTGGCAACGGCAGTAGCCGCAATGGCATTACCCTGTGGGAACTTGCCTGAAAACAAAACAAGTGAGGTGAGCAAAAGAACTTAACTCGGAGAAATACATGACGGCTGAAGGAAAGGAGTTTACGTGAGATATGGCTATGGATCTAGGTCAGATCCTTGGTGCAATTATCACGTCTCTCCCGAAGCTTTTCAAGTTCAGCGTTAGTTGAGCCAAGCTTGACGTCGGCCTCCTTCAGCAATTCTTGATCCTTTGCAAGTTGAAGGTTGAGACGTTCTCGTTCCTCAGTGAAGTCTTGGCCAGCTTTATCCATCTCAGTCTTGTGGAGCGTCTTGAGCCTTTTCATTTTAGCCTTGAGCTTGGCAATTTCATCATCTTTGGCCTAGAGAATGGCAAGTTCGTCGTTCTTCTTCTTGAGCTCGGCCTGATGTTGCCCTGCTTGTTCGAGAAAATGCAGCATCATATCAGGCACGGGCACACTATCTTCAAGGGATGCTGCAACGGTGTGTTAACCCGGTAGAGCCGAGGCATAAATATCTACCGAGCCAAGAAGAAAAGGAGAAAGAGCGCAGAAGGAGATTATCCAAGCCGAGTTACCTTTTATCTCATCCAAGTTTTTCCTCATAATGGTATTCTCGGCCTCCACTCCGGCTGCGCAATCCGAACGACAAATTAATCCGGTGAGGAAAGACAAAGAAAGATGGGAAAAGGCAAAGAGAAAACTTACCCCTTTTTTCAAACTCAGCAAGAAGTGCAGAATGTTTCGAGCGCAGCGCCTTGTGTGTGTCCAAGAGGCGCTTAAACTCAGCACTCCGACGATTGGTGGTGACCTGAGAAAAGCAAAGTTGACTTAATTGTGTGCATATTCAAAGTGTACAAAATCTGGGCCAAGTGGAACTTAACCTGGCTCTAGGTGTGTGCATATTCGAAGTGTACAAAATCCGGGCCAAGTGGAACTTAACCCGGCTCTAGGTGTGTGCATATTCGAAGTGTACAAAATCCGGGCCAAGTGGAACTTAACCCGGCTCTAGGTGTGTGCATATTCGAAGTGTACAAAATCCGGGCCAAGTGGAACTTAACCCGGCTCTAGGTGTGTGCATATTCGAAGTGTAAAAAATCCGGGCCAAGTGGAACTTAACCCGGCTCTAGGTGTGTGCATATTCGAAGTGTACAAGATCCGGGCCAAGTGGAACTTAACCCGGCTCTAGGTGTGTGCATATTCGAAGTGTACAAGATCCGGGCCAAGTGGAACCTCACCCGACTCTAGGTGTGTGCATATTCAAAGTTACTAAGGAGCTACGCTAGTTCTCTAAGGAGCATCCGGCCGAGTAACAAGTTACTCCCCCGGAGGCTCGGGGACTAATGAATATATCTCTAAGCACTTGTGCATGCTAAAGAAAAGACAAAGTAGCATACCTCCATCATCCGGCCAGCAAGATTGATAGCCTTGGCTGTTGTGTTCATTTGTGCGCTAAACTCGGCGGGCCCAAACTTCTCCGGAAGATCGTCATTAGGATCGACGAACTCCGCTTTGTTCCAGTTATTGATGTATTCGATTAGGGCCAGAGGATAGCGCTCTCCACTAAGCATGTGGGGCGCAATCAAACCCTTGGCGTGGGCCTCCCTCCTTTCAATTTGGGCAGCAGCAGGGCTGGTGTGCAATGCAAGTTGCGTGCTAGCTGACCCGGGGGAGGCATCCTTCTTCCGCAGACTTTTCTTCGGAAGAATGGATGCGAGCGTGCGCTGTCCAGCTTCGATGGATGCTGCCCTGGCGGTGTCAGAACTTTTCTTGGCCTTGGGCTGCTGCTGAGAGGCTGAGGTTTGAGCTGCGGATTTGGACTTGGGCGTAGCCTTGGTGCTAGCTGGGTCTTCTCGCCGAGTCTTGGAAGACTCAGACGAGGCGGAAGGAGTTGGTGGTGCTGCTGGTACTTGTGGTGCTGTTGTTGGTGCTGGTGCTTGTGCTGGTGCTGGTCTTGGCGGTGTTGCTATTGGTACCTCGGTGATGATGGGTTGCGGCTGAGCCGATGAGGAGCTGGGAACATCAGCTACCTCGGCCGTACCACTTCCCCCTGCTCCGAGGTTGACTTCCTCTGGACGAGGTGAGCTGTGACTCGGAGCAGCCACAGAACCCTCGTGAATTGGGCTCAGTGGGTGTGTGTTGTCACCACGAGGGGGAGATGGGGTATGCCGGAGAGGCGAAGCGATGCTGGAGCCGCTCTGAGGAACCTCCACCGCAGCCCTACCGAATCAAATGATGAATAACAAGTTATAACAAAAGAAGGGCATATAGATAGAAAAACATGAAGCAAAGAATTAGACAAAGAGAAAAGTGACTAACTCGTCAGAAGTCAAAGGCTCCTTGGGCTTTCGAGCTCTCTGGACTATGGCCTTTGTCGGAGGCTTGGTGGTGGTCTTGTCTGTGGACTTCTTCCTCCTCTTGGTTGTTTTAGGAGGTCTGGAAGAAGCAGCGGAAGTGGCAGCCCGTTTCTTGGACGCCGCTGGGACCGGTTCACCCGTAGCAAGAGGGGGATCTTCATGGATCTGCCCTGCCGGGTTAGCTGAAGCCGGAAATGCGTAAGAAAGGGGTACGGCATCAAATGATTCCATCACCTCAACGTCAGGCCAATCTCTTAAGGAAGAGAAGTTACCAGTGGGTCGCTTGGTTGCATCCAGGAATGGTAGGAACATTTCCTGATCCGGCTCCTCCTCGTCCGAGGCAAGTCGATCCTTCGCCTATTTGAGGGAAGGCTCGGTGCCATCTTCAAGGGTTTGCCAAAGAAACAACTAAGCAGAAAATACAAAGGGATCAAATAAACAGCATACTCCGACATAGGATATAACTCGGAAATAAACTGAATCACGAGATTTACCGTAGGAGGAGGCTTGTCCCGGCAGAAATGCTCCATCCCCCACTCCCAATCAGCGGAGAAGTCTTTGTCGGTCGTGAAGAGGGCCTTGACCCGGCGGAATATCTCGGTATTATTCAATTCGAATGAGGAAGTCCAGTTGGGGTCAAGTCGCCAGATCATGTGGCAAAGTTTATGTGTGCGCTTTGGAGAGGGGAGATCCGGCTGCGGACGAATGTGATCATTATGTCCTTGTTGCGCAACCCCAAATCCTTCAGCTCCTGGAATCGCTCGTTGACTTGATTTGCCAAGACAGTTGGTTTCTTGGAAACCCGGTCCCACAAATCCGGATTAGGAGGACCCGGAGCATAGGGGCGCAGCGGGATCAGGTCTTCATCCGTACCATTTCTGACATAGAAGAAAGTTCAGGCCCAACCCTTGCAGGAATCAAGCCCCATGACCCAGGGAAAGACGGACTGTTTCCGGGGATAAATAGAGGTAGCACCGAATTGTGTCAGATGTTTGTCCTCCGGGCCAAGCAATTTATTCAGAATCACGTTCCTTTGCAGACCGAAGAACCGGATCCAAAGCTCTTTAGTGGGCCACAGACCGACATATCCTTCTACGGTGGAGGCGAAGGAAGAAAGGGATGTGATGGCATTCGCCGGGAGATGGTGAGGTTGGAGTTCGTAGATATTGAGGAAGTCATGGAAAAAATCGCTCACGGGCAAGCCGAAGCCGCGGTGAAAGTGAGAGAAGAACACGACGAACTCACCCGGATTGGGTGACTGAGCGAGCTCCTCGGAGGCGAGGCGGGCAGTCACGCCCTCGGGGATGCGGAGGGTGCGGTAGAGCCAGTCCAGGTCGTCCTGGCACACCCAAGAACCAGCCCAGGCACCGCGCTCCGCGTTTTCCGCCCCCTCCTCCATCTCTTCTTCAGCGATGGTGAGCTCCTCTTCGGTCATGTCTAGATCACTATCCTCACCGGCCCTATCGGAGGTGGGAGGCAGAGACTTGGACTGGCACGGACCCGTGACGCTGGATCTGCGGAGGCGGGCAGCAGTGGTGCAGAAAGCAGGTGCAGCGGCCATCGAGAAGGTGCGGCGGCGCTGTCGCTAGGAATAAGAAGAGGCGAAGGGGCGCGAGAAGGAGAAAATGGCCAAGGGGCGCGCCCCTCCCCTATTTAACCACGCCCCAGCGGGGGTAGTGGGATCGTGCAGTGCGTCCAGGCCACACGGTGTGGCCGTGTATCTGCCGGGTCAGCCAATCAGAGGCGAGCCACAGGAAGGGCCACAGGGCACAGGGGATCCCACGACGCGACGTGGTGATACAGTTAATGAGGAGGCAGTCGCGATGTGACGTGTGCAATAGTAACACCTGACAATAAGTGCAGTAACTGGCGCAGTCCCTTAAAATGAGGCAAGATAATGATTACCTTCCACGTGGGACGTGGGGAAGCGTACAAGAGAAGGAAGGATAACCCAGAAAATTAGAGGGTGACCCGGCCTACGAGTGAAAACTCGGAATGTGCCAAGGGAAAGTTAGCCCATAAAATCTGGGATATGAGGTAACTTGGAAAAGGGAGCAAAAGGCTCGGTAAATTGAACCTGCCATGGCCTTA
The DNA here is from genome assembly GCA_023614405.1 of Avena insularis. Taxonomy (NCBI): domain Eukaryota; kingdom Viridiplantae; phylum Streptophyta; class Magnoliopsida; order Poales; family Poaceae; genus Avena; species Avena insularis. The sequence goes on along the minus strand of CM042692.1, from coordinate 355,461,066 downwards.
GCGGCTGAAGCTGCTAAGACCGCACCAGCTTCGGGGACTAATGTTGGGGGATACCCCCGGGTAGGGTCACGCCAGGGTATAAAGGCCGAGTTAGCCGAGGTACGGCAAGGTCAAAGCAAATGCTGGCCGAGTCACCTCAAGGCAGGCTGAATCACGGAGTAACCCAGACCGGAGGATGTTCACCTAACTGAGTCCCGGCCGACGTATGTTGTATGCCGGCAGGATTTATGTAGCTTTTATGCAGGTACCAACGGGGCCGGATTAACCAGGCACAATCCGGGTTATATCAGGCTTGCAAGAGAAGGAAGGTATCTCGCTGGTCAAAAGGTGGTCACTGTACGCTGGAGCATGAGTGAAGCGAACAGAGGGAAGGACCACCGAGGCATGGCAGACAAGGGTGACGCGCCCTGTGTCGGATGACGCTGGCGCCGTAGAGGCTTGCGTAGCCTCTGCGTGGCTTACAATGGCGAAAAGTGACCCGGTCGGTTTGCTATTTTGGGAAGAGGCATATTCCCAAGAATATGCCTCCATGTATGCCCTAATTGGAGACCTACCCTCCCCTTTATAAGGAGCGCTAGGGCCTCTGTAGAAGGGGTTGGCATTTGAGTAGTTGGTTCCTTGGAGATAGGTAGTGGTGAGAGTAAGAGAATTCTTTCTTCCTCCTCTCCCTAATACAGCTCAAGGAGCATTTGTAAACCTTCTGAACCTAGTGAATACAAAGCTTCCGCGTGTGGAATCACCACACTATCCCTCCCTGGATTCCTCTAGTGCATATTGGCCCTACCTTTAGCCTATCCATGGCATCTGCCGTGACACCACCACGACACCCTTCGCATTCGCCAATCGGCAAAATCTAGCTGGACGTCATCTTTGGCGCGGAGGACAGTTCCCACCACAAGGCTATTTCATTCGAGGTGGTCAACCTCAACAGCGCTTACCATGCTATCCTCAAGTGCACAATGCTGACCAAGTTCATGGTAGTACCACACTACGCATAACTCAAGATGAAGCTCCCTGGCCCCAAGGCATTGATCACTGTTGTCGGCTGCTACAAGCGGTCAATAGAGTGCGCCTCCACCGGCTCCAAGTTGGCCGAGGCTATGATCATCATAGAGGAAAAGTGCATCATCATGCAGAATGTGGCGCTGGCGGAAGACGACATGCCGGCTGGCGGCCCCAAGCCAGCCGGGGAGACGCAATTCAAGTCGTCCAATGGCATAAAGAATATTTTGCTTAACGAGGCCAAGTTGGACAAGTTTGTCTTGGTCGGAACCAGCCTTGACAGCAAATAGGAAAGTGCGTTCATCAACTTTCTTTGTGAGAATCGGGATATCTTTGCATGGTCCCCAAAGGACATGCCATGTGTTCCGAGGGAGCACGCTGAGCGTTCTCTCCATGTCTGCCCGGATGCGAAGCTGGTCAAGCAGTCTCTCCACTACTTCTCGAAAGAGAAAAGGAAGACAATTGGTGATCACCCAGCTCCTTGCAACCGGGTTCATAATGGAAGTGTACCATCTAGAGTGGTTGGTGAACCCAGTATTGGTACTGAAGAAAAACAAAACATGGCGCATGTGTGTCTACTACACTAGACTCAACAAGGCCTGCCCCAAAGATCCCTTCGCCCTGCCTCAAATAGATCAAGTGATCGATTCCATGGCCGGCTGCGACCTGCTGTCCTTTCTGGAGGCCTATTCAGGCTACCAGTAGATTAAGTTGAATCATGCGGATCAAATAAAAATGGCCTTCATCACCCCGTATGGGGCTTACTTCTATACCACCATGCCGTTTGGACCGAAAAATGCAGGTGCAACCTACCAGCGCTGCATGCAGAAATGTTTACAAGCGCAAATTGGGAGAAACATACATGCTTATGTTGATGATGTGGTGGTGAAGACAAAAGAGCGACACATTCTCCTTGAAGACCTGAAGGAGAAATTTTCAAACCTCCACCGGTTCCAGATGAAGCTGAACCTGGAGAAGTGCATCTTCAGCATCCCCACCGGTCAGCTCCTTGATTTCCTCATCTTAGAACGAGGAATCGAGGCCAACCCAGAGAAGATAGGTGCACTCGAGCGCATGTAGATGCCACAAAATATGCATGATGTGCAGAAGTTTGCCGGATGCTTGGCCTCCCTCAGCCGGTTCGTCATCCGGTTGGGCGAGAAAGCACTCTCGTTGTACCAGCTCATGAAGAAAACCGTCTGGTTCGTCTGGTCGGCTCAGGAGGACGCGACTTTCGACAACCTCAAGTGCATGCTCTCCTTCCCGCCCATACTAGCGGCCCCGGCCACAAAGGAGTCAATGTTGATGTACATCGTGGCCACCAACTAGGTCGTTAGTGTCGTGCGCATGGTGGAGAGGCCAGGAGAGGGAAAGGCGCAGCCGATCTAGCGCCTGGTGTACTATTTAAGCAAATTGCTCTCGCTCTCGAAGCAGAACTACCCCCACTACCAGAAGCTGGTGTATGGCGTGTACATAGCCACCAAGAAATTGAAGCACTACTTCCAAGAGAATTCCATCTGGGTGGTGGCCTTGGCCCCACTCTCTGAGATCATTGGCAACAAGTACGCCACCGGCCGAGTGGTGAAATGGGCTATCGAGCTCACCGCCCACATCATCAAATACGATCCAAGAACGGCGATCAAGTCTCAGGCCCTGGCCGACTTCCTAGTCGACTAGTGATGCTCTGAAATATAGCCATCTACGTCCACATTTAAACTGGATATTAATCATATTTTTGATGAAATATCTCTCTAAACCCTGCCACTAATTCTAATATTCAGAGGGGTATGCAATCCTTTGTTCTTGTATTTTTCCTGTGTAGATAATGTCGTCTAAAGGAGGGAATCACTATATTAAAGCCAAATATATGATATTTCCTTCAACCAGAAGAAACCAGGAGCCGTACAACAAAGGCAGACGCTGTAACGACCAACTATACGGCCAGAGCAAAAATTCCGACCGTATAGCTCCTATCGTATAGTTGGCGCCGCCACCGTTAGGTCAAACAGAACAACTTTCATGAAGGAACTCGTGTATAAAGAAGCCTCAGGCGATGGGAAAACATCTCTCTCATGAGCCCAGACCCTGTAGAAGCCATACCTTGCCAGAAAGCCGCCTCCAGATCTCCACATCCTTTTCCATCTCCATAGCCATATTCCACCACTTGTAATAGTAGATCTCTTCTCCGATTGGCGACATTGTAAGACTATTGCTATCAATCTTATGATTTTCATTACAATGTTTGTGATTGTTGATCTCATCTCTATGTGTGAGTAATTCTCCTTGGGCTAAGGGCTTCGGCCTAGCCATGTAGAAATTGTGTATGTGATTTATCATAGATGGGATCGTGTATTAGTTTGTATGACATGATGATTATTGTATCTTCTATTGCCTCAATCCAAGGACTTGTCAGGTACCCAAGACACCGAGGGTTGAGCCAGGTATAGGGAGTATGAGTGATGACTGATCTGCAGGTTGGGAACCCCAGTGACAGAAGGGGTAGTATGGTTGTATGTGAGGGATTTGCTTGGGAGTAACGGTGACATCACTATGCATATCATTAGTTCTCTTTCTTCTATGGATGAGACTAGTAGGTTATTGCTATAAGAGGTTGAGGAGGCAATATCAATTATGGATGCGCTGCCCACATATAATTTATCTTGCTCTAACAAGTACACGCATACTTTATTTCTATCTTTTATTTCCATCAAATGTTTTTGCATAGCTATAGGTGAAACCGAACGCCCTAGGCCCTCTCTCTCCATCATTGACAACAACAAAAAAACGCAAGATATTGGTCCGGTGAAAACACAAAAGGAATTCTAAAACTCCCGAAGGTCCGTTAAAGTAACTTCACTATGCATTCGCTTCATGTGGATTCGATAACCTAGGTCTACTAGGGAAAAAGAGCTAGACTACATCCGTAATCCGGATCGAAGGTATCAACCCTTTTTCTGGCGCCGTTTCTAGGGAAGCAATAGCTACCCTGGTGAGGTTATTAGGAACCTTGCTAGTTTTAATTCTTGTTTTTAATTTTGTTAGTTTGCTTTCAGTCTTTATTTGATAAACCAAAAAAAATAGTTATTCTTTAAATTTTTGTTTTTACTATTATAATATAAGAAAACCCAAAAACATAGGAAGTATGGTTGAAAAGAAGCTTAGGGAGTTTGTTAATCCCAATAATGATTATTTGCGTACTCCTATTACTCAGCCAGCAATTGTTGCTGATGATTATGAAATTAAGCCCCATTACTTAAGTTTGGTTCAACAGAATCAATTTGGAGGCTCTGTTGTTGAAGACACAGGTATGCACTTAAATACTTTCACTGAAATATGTGATATGATGCGTATAAAAGACGTTGACCCTGATGCTGTCAAATTACGTCTATTTCCTTTCTCTCTAAGAGGAAGAGCTAAAGAATGGTTGTTATCTTTGCCTAAAAATACTATTACATCATGGGTGGGATGTACTTCTTTATTTATGACTAAATTTTTCCCACCTGCAAAGACTATGCAACTCCGATCTAATATTACTAGTTTTAGACAAGAAGAGCATGAGCCACTAGCGCTTGCATGGGAGAGGATGAAAGAATGCCTAAGAAACTGTCCTAGTCATGGGATGGAAGATTGGTTTATCCTCCATTTATTTTATAATGCTCTTAATCCTGTGTCTAAGTCTATGCTTGATACTGCAGCTTGAGAACATTCATGGGTAAACATATTACCGAGGCAAAGCAGCTGCTAGACAATATGCAAGAAAACCATGCCCAATGGCATGTTGAAAGATCAAACACGAAGAAGGTGAACTCTGTCTCACCACAAGAGAATGAAGATCTCAATGATAAGTTGGATGAGCTCATACTAGTCGTAAAAGGTAAGGAAACTCAGGTAAGAGCCACTCCCGAAACAAATATAGAAGAAATAGACTTCGTAGCTCGTAATGATTATAATCCTGCTTGGAAGAAGAGTTACAATCCTAATTTTTAGAAACATTATGCTAGTCCTACAAATAACTCTAATAATAATATGGGAAATAGTAATGGTAGTCTCCAAGAAACGCTTAAGTCTTTCATAGACTCGCGAAATGAACAAAATAATATTCTAGTCAAAATTATGGAGAACCATGATGCTATGCTTGGTAAATTATCTAACCAAGCTGTTAGATTGAGAAATGATTTACAGGCCCTTCAAGAAAGAACAAGGATCGTTGAGGCATAGCTAGGTAAGATAACCGAGAGTCAAACTCTCATTATAGCTAAATTTGCAGGTAAAGCTGAGCCCAATCCTGTTGAAGAACTCAAAAATATGAGGATCCAAAGGGAGGATCCTGAAGAACTTGATTATAGCAATGCCCCTTCACCAAGCTACACCATCGAAGATCTCATAAAAAGGATCAACATCAAAATTCCGTTAAGTGAAGGTAATTATGAAGCCATGTATCAACACTTTGTTGATCAAGTAGCAATTAAGGTACGCGGGCTTGACGAGGAATACAAGAAAATCACTGAAAAGTTACATGTTAAACTAGATGACATATTTGAGCCTACTATTAAGATAACGATTGGAACTAATGAGATGGCTGCACTTTGTGATCTAGGTGCAAGCATCTCAACAATTCCAAAGAGTCTTTTTAACAAGTTAAATCTTAGCTTCTTTGAAATTACTGAATTAAAATTGCATCTAGCAGATTCTAACTACAAACAAGTTGTAGGGATTAAGGAGAACACTTTAGTTTACATCAAAGGTTATCCTGCTCTCACTGATTTCGTTATTGTTGACATGCCTAAAGGTACTATTGCAACTATAATACTAGGCCATCCTTTCTTAAGAACTATAAAAGCTTTAATTAACCTTCATGAAGGGAACGTGAAGCTACAATTGCCTTCGCGGGATCCTTTTGTTATTCATTTCCCCAGGAAGAACAAAGCCAAACATGACGAGAAGGAGGCCATCACTTTGAAGGCCAATTACTTTGGAGTGGGTGTTTGATGTCTACGCACTTCTATTCTTGTAGACAGTTGTTGGGCCTCCAAGTGCAGAGGTTTGTATAACAGCAGCAAGTTTTCCCTTAAGTGGATCACCCAAGGTTTATCGAACTCAGGGAGGAAGTGTTCAAAGGTATCCCCTCTCAAGCAACCCTGCAATCAAGATACAAGAAGTCTCTTGTATCCCCAACACACCTAATACACTTGTCAGGTGTATAGGTGCACTAGTTCGGCGAAGAGATAGTGAAATACAAGTGGTATAGATAATTATAAGTGGTAACGGTGATAAAAAATAGCTTGATGGCGTGGAAAATACTAAAATAAAACTGAAATAAAGATAGAAGCAAGCAAACATGTAATAGATCTAATAGAAAATGGTGTTTCAATGCTAAGAAACAAGGCCTAGGGATCATACTTTCAATAGTGAACACTCTCATATAAATATATTCTTCTTTATGATATTACGCTGAACTACTCTCCGGTTGGACACTCTAATCCATGGTAGGGCTATAACAGCACTCCTCAAAGTTCGCTTTTCCCATCTAGATAACCCCACACTGTCACCTTGAGCACTAGATGGTTCCAACAAACACCACAATTTCATAGAGACATCCAACTCCAAATATAACTCATAACAAGTATTTGTAATCTCTAGCCTAAGTGCCACCATGGTGTGCACGCTGTCACTTTCACACACATGGGGAGAGCAGAGATCTATTAAAGCACTTGAGTAGCAAGGTAGATCTACTTGATTACAAAGCTCATGATCACAATATGATCATGCATAGAGAGAGAGATGAACACATAGCTACCCGTAGAACCCTTAGCCTCGAGAGAGAACTACTCTCTCCTCATCATAGGAATCAGCAACGGTGAAGGAGATGGCGGTGGAGATCGATGGAGATCGATGGAGATCGATGGAGATGGCTCCGGGGGCACTTCCCCGTCCCGGCAGGGTGCCAGAACAGAGACTTTCTGTCCCCCGAATCTCCCCTTCGGTGGCGTCGGCGCTGTGGAACGTTTCATGGCTGGAGGCTTGACTACTTAGGGTTTTTGCATCGGGAGGCATCTTATAGGCGAAGAGGCAAGGTCGGTGGGCTGGGCCCACACAACACAGTGGCGCTGAGGCTAGCCCGCGCCACCATATGGTGTAGCCACCCTGTGGCCCCTCTCCGTCTCGTCTTCTAGCTTTGTGAGTCTTCTGGTAAAATATCGACTTTGGCTTTTGTCCGGTCCAATTCCGAGAATATTGATTTTCTGACTTTCCTAGAACCAAAAACAGCAGAAAACAGGCAACTGGCACTGTGGCATCTTGTTAATAGGTTAGTCTAGGAAAGTGTATAAAAAGTACTCCAAAGTTGGAACAAAACATAAGAAAGTAGATAAAACAAAGCATGGAACATCAAAAATTATGGATACGTTAGCAACGTATCAACATCCCCAAGCTTAACTCCTGCTCGTCCTCGAGTAGGTAAGTGATAAAAAGAAAGAATAATTTATGAGGTGACATGCACCATCATAAACTTGATCAAAGTATTTGTAAAACATTCAAAGCTGGGATCATAGTACTTCAATCATAACATGGAAGACAAAGTTCTAGCAATAAGACAAAGAAACTATGATGCAACATGAAAAGGCACAAACAAAAGATTCATGAATAACAATGCTTTGCAAGACGTTTCTTTGTTTCACATAAAGAAAACATAGCATAGTAGCATTCAGCTTGTCCCTCATATAGTAGCAAATATAAATGCATAGGACACCTTCAAAGTTTATAAGAGTGACTAGATACAAATAGTTTAAAACAAGCAATATCAAGGTATGCATCAATCAACAAGTCTTGGGACAATGCACATAGAACTAAGAATGGCCACTATGCTCTCAAAGTAGGTGCATAAAGATAGAAGGTGGAGACTCAATATATAAGTAGAAGAAAGGCCTTCATAGAAGGAAGCAGAGATTCAAGTTTCATAAAGAGCTTCCAAAAAATATGGTACTTATAGCTTTCAGCTCTCATTGCCCCTATCATAAGCATCTTGAAGTGATTAAGGTTAAAGTGAACAAACTATGGTGTATATGCTTGACGAAGTATAAGTTGGAAATCTCATGTCCCTTGAATACGAGGGCCGCTCCTCATGCTACTCAAGTTTAGTCACCAGTAAGTTCTTGTCATCGTAAATACATCTGTATCATAGAGAACCGCCAACGGGATACCCATTGCCCGATTATACGAAAGAATCCCCATATCAAAATGACAAGGCAAGCAGACAACGAGCATCTCAGCAATCTTCTTATTTACCATGGGAATATGGTGTTTTTTTTCTCTTTCCTCTTTTCTCATATTTTTTTCTTTTTCTCTTTTTTCTCAATATCGGACTCTTTTTTTATAAGAAGAATGCTTCATAGACATCTCATTATGGTTACGCTGCAGGTTTCCACCATGACGGCATGGATTAGACCAGCGGCCCAGGCATTTCTCTAACACATATACATAACTCCATGGACTTACAAGCTCCCCTTTCATTTCACACCGACGACATCCATAGACAAAAGAGCATGATATCAACTAGGTACATAGTACAAGTGCAATGTTGAAAGCATTCCCCATGACAGCATGGTTCTGTTAATCCCCAACAAATAAGTGCAAGGATATACAACATAGACGACACAATGGTTCAAGTTTATTAAGGGCAAGAAAAGTAAAGTGTGTCGCCAAGTTCGTGAGAGCTTTACTCACTAATTTTCTCATAACAAGTTTAATTTGGAAGGTAAACAAAAACATGAATATACTTGGAATAGCTTAAGCTAGTAGGTAGGTATGGTGGACTCTTTGGAATAACTTGGTTTAGGGAGTTGGATGCATGAGTGGAACTCATACTTGGTTGCGGAGGCTAGCAAAAGACTGGGAGCGACAAACTAAGAGAGCAATAACGGCCATAATCATGCAGAGCGACAAAACATCATTGATCAAAGCATAAAGTGATATTACAAGTTGAAAACTAAAGGATCATAAAGGCTATGGTGACTTGGGATAGTCATAACATGGTGTGAGCATGCGCCAAGTCAACCCAAATAAAGCATCAAAGGAGAATACCACAATACTATGCTTTAATATGCTAAAACAACGCATGATTTATCCAAGGCACATTAAGCAATCTCAATTGTTTATAACAAGTCATGCTACAGCAAAGAATACTAAGCATAAAGCTAAAACAATATCAAGCATGACATGACAAAGCATAGGCCACAGTCAAAAACAAGCTCTCTTTACCACTTAAGCATGAACTTTTCCGACTCTTCTCCAATCCAAACCAAACTATTTGAAAACCAATGCATGAAAGAGGGGGTCCAACCAATTTATTCAGCAAACTAAGCAAACAAAGCAAACTAAAAACCAAAACAAAAACGAAAAAGAAGACGCTCCAAGAACAGCACAATTGTGCATGAAACAATAAAAATGAAATGTTTGGAAGGAACCTGGGATTTTTATTGATGAAGAAGGGGATGCCTTGGGCATCCCCAAGCTTTGATGCTTGTACTTCTTGGATATTTCTTAGGGTGACACGCGTGGCATCCCCAAGCTTGAGCTTTAGTCCATTCTTCATCTCATTACTCATTCCTTCCATACACCTGAAATTTTTCCTTCATACAAAACTTCACACAATCTTTATTAGCAACATTAGTGCACTCAAGATAATAAGTCTTTAGGTTCAGTCCTAACACCAATAAAACTTCCATTAAAACACAAGCTACTGTAGCACTTCCCTCAAAAAGCTCAATTCCCCAAAAGAACTCAAAAAGGAACCAACAAGAAGCAAATGGAAATAATGGCAGAAATCTGTCAAAACAGACCAGTAGGTAAAAACCAATTTTTTCGAAGACCTTCTGTTGCTCAAATAAAAAAGTGTTGAACTAACTATAGTTATATAACAACCTGAGGCAGAAGCACAAAAATTCACGCCTCAAAAGGACGTACAAAGATTTTACACGAATTTTTATGGTGAAGCACAGAAATCTGTTTCGGGACAACAACTTTCCCAATCATTACTTCTCTCTCATTAGAGGTTACTCGTGGCACAAAAAGCAAATAAAAAGGATAAGGAGCGGTTATTGCAGAAGTTAACTTCTAAGACTCATCTAAAACTTTTGGGTTCTCCCAATAAGTACTTTTCTTTAGCGCCTTTAAGTTAGGCTTGATAGTTTGAGAAGATGCTCACATAAGAAACATGAATTGAAGTAAAAGAGAGAATCAAGAAGCAAATTCAAAACACATTTAAGTCTAACCCACTTCCTATGCATAGGAGTCTTGTAAAGAAACAAGTCATGAAAGCACAAAGCAACAAGCATAGGAAAGCAAAACAAGTGCAATTTCAAAAATTTCAACATAAAGAGTGGAAACTTAATATTGTTGAGACACATAAAACCATGTTTCCCTCTCTCATAATAACTTTCAGTAGCATCATGAATAAAATTAATAATATAACTATCACATAAAACATTCTTATCATGAGCCACATGCATAAAAGAATTAATACTCTCCACATAAACAAAGTCATTCTTATTAATTGTAGTGGGAGCAAATTCAACAAAATTGCTATTATTATTATTCTCATCACCATAATCATCAAATATAGGAGGCATATTGTAGTAATAATTAATTTTCTCCTCAATAGTAGGTGAACTAAAAATATCATATTCATCATTATAGTCATCATATATTGGAGGTTTGGTATCATCATAAGCAATAGAATAGCTATCTTCCAAAGCTGGGGAACTAAAAAGATCATTTTCATAAAAACTAGCTTCCCCAAGCTTAGACTTTGCCATAACATTAGCAATAATGGTGTCCAAAGAATTCATACTAACAACATTGCTATTAGCATGCAAATAGAGTTCCATAGGTTTTTTAATTTTCTCTTCAAACACTTCATGTCCTAACTCAAGATAAATACTATAAAGCTCTCTAATTTTGTTGTTGTTTTCCATTAAGCCTAACTAGTGAAAACAAGAAACAAAAAGACAAAATTGCAGAATCTAAAGGAAATAACTTCGAGCACTCACACCGGAGGATGTGAGTACCTTTTACCTTACCACCCCGGCAACGGCGCCAGAAAATAGCTTGATGTCTACGCACTTCTATTCTTGTAGACACTTGTTGGGCCTCCAAGTGCAGAGGTTTGTAGAACTGCAGCAAGTTTTCCCTTAAGTGGATCACCCAAGGTTTATTGAACTCAGGGAGGAAGTGGTCAAAGGTATCCCCTCTAAAGCAACCGTGCAATCAAGATACAAGAAGTCTCTTGTGTCCCCAACACACCCAATACACTTGTCAGGTGTATAGGTGCACTAGTTCGGCGAAGAGATAGTGAAATACATGTGGTATAGATAATTATAAGTGGTAACGGTGATAGAAAATAGCTTGATGGCATGGAAAAGACTAAAGTAAAACTGAAATAAAGATAGAAGCAAGCAAACATGTAATAGATGTAATAGCAAACGGTGTTTCAATGCTAAGAAACAAGGCCTAGGGATCATACTTTCACTAGTGAACACTCTCATATAAATATATTCTTCTTTATGATACTACGCTGAACTACTCTCCGGTTGGACACTCTAATCCATGGTAGGGCTATAACAGCACTCCTCAAAGTTCGCTTTTCCCATCTAGATAACCCCACACTGTCACCTTGAGCACTAGATGGTTCCAACAAACACCACAATTTCATAGAGACATCCAACTCCAAATATAACCCATAACAAGTATTTGTAATCTCTAGCATAAGTGCCACCATGGTGTGCACGTTGTCACTTTCACACACATGGGGAGAGCAGAGATCTATTAAAGCACTTGAGTAGCAAGGTAGATCTACTTGATTACAAAGCTCATGATCACAATATGATCATGCATAGAGAGAGAGAGATGAACACATAGCTACCGGTAGAACCCTTAGCCTCGAGAGAGAACTACTCCCTCCTCATCATGAGAATTAGCAACAGCGATGGAGATGGCGGTGGAGATCGATGGAGATGGCTCCGGGGGCACTTCCCCGTCCCGGTACGGTGCCAGAACAGAGACTTTCTGTCCCCCGAATCTCCCCTTCGGTGGAGGCGGTGCTGCGGAACTTTTCGTGGCTGGAGGCTTGACTACTTAGGGTTTTTGCATCGGGAGGCATCTTATAGGCGAAGAGGCAAGGTCGGTGGGCGGCCAGGGGGGCCACACCACCTGGTGGCGCGGCCAGGGCTAGCCCGCGCCACCATATGGTGTGGCCACCCTGTGGCCCTTCTCCGTCTCATCTTCTGGCTCTGTGAGTCTTCTGGTAAAATATCGACTTTGGCTTTTGTCCGGTCCAATTCCGAGAATATTGATTTTCTGACTTTCCTGGAACCAAAAACAGCAGAAAACAGGCAACTGGCCCTGTGGCATCTTTTTAATAGGTTAGTCTAGGAAAGTATATAAAAAGTACTCCAAAGTTTGAACAAAACATAAGAAAGTATATAAAACCTAGCATGGAACATCAAAAATTATGGATACGTTAGCAACGTATCAGTGTTCCACTCATCTGTCCCAAGTGAGTATCATCAAGGTCAAGCTATTGACTATAAAAGAGCCCTCCATGGGAGGCAGCCCATGTTAAATTAAGGTTTGAGTTAAGTTCTTAGTTTCAGTTTAAGTTCATGTTCAATAAAGAGTGCTAGAAAACTCCATTTGAGGAGAAGAAATTTGGTAGTACTTGAATTTCTGCATTATTCATGCTATTGTTAGTCGGCAATATTTTCTGTCAATTTTCTATCAAAAACAAGGTATATCGCTAAGTTACAAGAAAATAAATAGTTTACGAAGAAACATAAATTTTTTGATGCATACAGACGGTTTAACGACCAACTATACGGCGGGAATAAAAATTCCGGTCGTATAGTTCCGGTCATATAGTTATCTTTGCCATAGAAATTTTTTCTGCAATATGTACTGAGAGTTTAACGACCAACTATACGGCGGGAATAAAAATTTTGGTCGTATAGTTCTGGTCGTATAGATATCAATGCCTCCGTACAATTTCTTTTCTTATGTACAAACAGTTTAACGACCAACTATACGACGGGGATAAAAAATTCCGGCCATATAGTTCTGGTCATATAGATATCAATGCCTCCGTACAATTTCTTTTCATATATACTGGGAGTTTAACGACCAACTATACGGCGGGAATAAAAATTCTGGCCATATAGTTCTGGTCGTATAGATATCGATGCCTTTTGCAAAATTTCTTTCGCAGGGACATACAGTTTAACGACCAACTATACGGCCGGAACATTTTGTTCCGCCCGTATAGTTGCGGTCGTATAGCTGCCGCGCCAGGAGGAAGACCTAATATTTTGACATAACACCAACTATACGGTCGGAACACATGTTCTGCCCGTATAGTTACGTCCGACCATAAAATCGCACAGGAAGGTACTTCCAACTCCAAAACTTCAATCCTTTTTCTTTCTTCTAGCTCCAAACTCTCTCAAAACCTCAAGGGATATTCATCTCTACTCAATTTCGTTCGATTTCCTCGCACACAAGTGATCTACGATATGTTTCTCCTCCGATCCTCCAATTACTTTTTGCAAATTCATCTTTGATCTATTGTCATTATCAATCTAGGGTGAGACCTACTATGAACAAATTGCCATGATTTTTCTTACCTAGATTATTATCTTGAGGAGATTCTTAAGTGTGCTTAGATGAGGAACATATTATACTTACTGTTGTTGGATCAAAAAGTTTTATTTTTGCCTTTCTTTAATGTTTTAGAAGATGAACACAAGGAGCCAAACTCATGCTCGTGGCACTGCTAGCGCTTCTCAGGTGATCACCCAGGAACGCATGGGGATACGATTCAGGGATGAAGCTCATCGTGAACGCTTCAACAAGATCAAGAACTGCGAAGTAAAGGCCATCAAGTGGGCTTGCCCCCTTATATTGAACCATCTCGATATTTCTGATGACTTCAAATTAGTTTGCAATAGAGCTGGCCTACAGAACTTTGTGTACAGTGATGTACCTACTTATCGCCGCTTAACCATTGAATTCCTAAGTTCATTGCAAAGCACTATTAAACTGTGGCAAGGATAGGATACTATTTCTTTTCGTCTGATGAATAACAACTACACCTTAACACTAGAACAATTGTGTGCATGCTTTAATTTGCCAAACAATGATGTTCATGCTCTACGCGCGTCCTTTACTGGCTTAATTCCTCTCCCCGATCAATACTATAATGGAATGAGCTTCACTAGTAGAGTGAACAAGGGGAAGAATATTCAACATCCTGCAATTCGCTATTTGTTATTGCTAACACCTTGCAGGCACACAATGAGTTCACGAGACTCAACGAGGAGGACATCCTGGTCCTCGCGAAGGCTTCGTACATCAACTGCAACCTGTCACTCAACTTGGGCGCCATCCTTGTGTGCTACCTGGAGCAGAAAGCCTCCCAAAGCCAAGGGCCAATGATAGGAGGAGGCGTCATCACCGTGCTTGCCACTGACCTAGACATCAATCTAGGTGAGTTGCAACCCGTACTAGGTGAGACGCGTGTTGGTTTCTCCACCTTGAGGGCATGTGGAATGCTCACTAGGAGAGGTGGTGTTTATTATCTGCATATTACTAGAGCTGGGCGTATCTACCCCGCTCCTTTGCGTAATGGTCTTTTCTCTATCGAGGAAGGACGTTTGCTATATGATGTGCAGGTTGAGCAGTATCAACACGAGGAGGATATTCCTGAAGAGGATGAGGACCAATAGGAGGAGCAAGAAGCCCCTCATCAGGAGGAGCAGCCACAAACCCGGTTCGCAACATACCAGGATTTCCAAGGACTTGGAGGGATTGTGTAGAGGATGCACAACCTCTCTTTGAACCTTCGAGAATCAACAAGTAACCTCTCCACTCAATTCGCGAATTGGAGTAACGACTTTTTCCCGCCACCACAATGATTTGAAGGGCTTGCAAAAGCCTAAGCTTGGGGAAGTTTCCTCATGTATCTTTATTTGGCGTTTATTTGCTTTATTTATTTCGAGGTTACATTTCTATTTGAGTTTATAAGCACTCATGTTGGTTTCCCCAACACTATATCTTTAGTTCTTTCTATTTGCTTTCTAAATTTTCTAGCCGGCATTTTCCGCCAATTTTCAGTTCTTTATTTCCCTCTCTTAAAAATCACAAAAAGATTTCTCCATTTTTCCTCATTTTCCCTCTTTCTTTTCCTTCTGCCTCGAGGTCTTCGTATGTTTGCAGGAGAGTGATTGACTTCGAGTTTCCAAGAAACAAATAAAAAAGAAGAGAGAAGTGGAACCAAACATGAGAGGTACGCCTTATGACTCCCCACTTTTGAAGTTTGAGAAACCCACGCTAGTTAGTACTAAATGTTGAGATATTATATTGGTGGAGTGAGTCTTTGTATCATAGTAAGATTGTCGTTTGTATGGGTATTTAATTGGGCTCATTTCTTTCAGCTCTCGTAATTAACCAATTGTAATAAGAAAAAATCTCACAATTGAAGGCTTGGGTGTTGTAGTGCTTAGTATTGAAGGCTTATTTCTAGAGACACTTGACACCACTGAAAATGTTGATTGACTTAATAGCTCTCTTTGAAAGGATTTGTTCGATTGAATTAATGTTTAGCGGTTTTTGTGAGCATGCCAAAGTTTGACTTGTTAATCATAAGAATGATATAGCTTTACGTGTGTCAAACTTCATGGGATGCCAACAACTCCGCTAGCCTACGAACGATCTTCATGGAGGAAACTCCTAGATTTTGGCTCTGAGTTGATTAAACACTTGTAGCAGCAATGCTATAGTGGGTAAGATTCTTGGCACTCCCGGGTAGCTGTAATCATGATGGAATCACTCCTCTGGCTATTATGAGTAATCATTATTCAAAAGGCACAAAAATCTTAGTGATGCCGCGAGTGTCCATCACAGCCTGATAAACTAATAAAAATCTTCGCCATGCTCTCAATTACTTAAGAACTGAAAATTCTTGAAGGACAATGAATAGAAAAGTAGTGCTTGCAAAGTCTTGATTCATTTATGTGCGAGAATTGAGATACTCTAATATATATGCTTTTCATGACAACTCACACTCTTAATTTACATGATTATACTTTACTGTTCAAAGGCAAGCCTATGAGTTGATTACTTGACATGGAATAAAATTTAATCATTTGGATCATCCATGCTTACAATAATTTTGCTGCGCTATAAGGATGCATGAAACCCGTATGATATGCTTGCCATTACCCTATCTATGCTGAAGTTTTTTAGATTTATGAAATGGAGGAAACATGAGACTATTAATCATGAGTAAGATCACCATCTCGTTATTTCAGTTTAAATGCTGAGTTCCTTTTTGATTTTGGTTTTATTTCTCGTGACGATCAAGTTTAAGCTTGGGGAGGTTGATGGCTCTGAAATATAGCCATCTACGTCCACATTTAAACTAGATATTAATCATATTTTTGATGAAATATCTCTCTAAACTCTGCCACTAATGCTAATATTCAGATGGGTATGCAATCCTTTGTTCTTGTATTTTTCCTGCACAGATAATGTCGTCTAAAGGAGGGAATCACTATATTAAAGTCAAAGATATGATCTTTCCTTAAACCAAAAGAAACCAGGAGCCGTCGAAGGAAGGCAGACGTTGTAATGACCAACTATACGGTCGGAGCAAAAATTCCGACTGTATAGCTCCGGTCGTATAGTTGGCGCCGCCACCGTTAGGTCAAACAGAACAACTTTCGTGAAGGAGCCCCTTTATAAATAAGCCTCAGGCGACAGGAAAACATCTCTCTCGTGCGCCTCAGACCTCGAAGAAGCCATACCTCGCCAGAAAGCCGCCTCTAGATCTCCACATCCTTTTCCACATCCATACCCATACTCCACCACTTGTAATAGTAGATCTCTTCTCCAATTGGTGACATTGTAAGACTATTGCTATCAATCTTATGATTTTCATTACAATGTTTGTGATTGTTGATCTCATCTCTATTTGTGAGTAATTCTCCTTGGTCTAAGGGCTTCGGCCTAGCCATGTAGCAATTGTGCATGTGATTTATCATAGATGGGATCATGTATTAGTTTGTATGACATGATGATTATTGTATCCTATCTTGCATCAATCCAAGGACTTGTCAGGTACCCAAGACCCCGAGGGTTGAGCCAGGTATAGGGAGTATGAGTGATGATCTCAGGTTGGGAACCCAGTGATGTAAGGGTAGTACGGCTGTATGCGAGGGATTTTCTTGGGAGTAACGGTGACATCACTATGCATATCATTAGTTATCTTTCTTCTATGGATGAGACTAGTAGGTTATTTATATAAGAGGTTGTGGAGGCAATAGAAATTATGGATGCACTGCCCGCATATAATTTATCTTGCTCTAACAAGTACACGCATACTTTATTTCTATCTTTTATTTCCATCAGATGTTTTTGCACAGCTACAGGTGAAACCGAACGCCTTAGGCCCTCCCTCTCCACATCGACAACAACAAAAAGACGCAAGCTACTGGTCCGGTGAAAACACAAAAGGAATTCTAAAACTCCCGAAGGTCCGTTAAAGTAACTTCACTACGCATTCGCTTCCCGTGGATTCGATAACCTAGGTCTACCAGGGAAAAGTAGCTATACTACGTCTGTAATCCGGATCAAAGGTATCAACTAGGCAGAAACCCAGTACTGTACATTGGTCCCTGACTCCACGCATTGGAGATTACACTTTGACGGCTCAAAGATGCGCGGGGCTAGCGAGCCGGCATCGTCATCACCTCTCCAAAGGGATACCTGCTAGAGTATGTGCTGCAAATCCACTTCCACGTGTCTAACAACATCGCCGAATATGAAGAACTCATTCATGGCCTCCGGCTAGCAAAAGAAATTGGCATTTTCCGGATCCTTTGCTTCGACAAATCGGATCTAGCGGTGCAGCAAGTCTCAGGCGACTAGGGCGCCAAGGACGCAAATATGGCCTTGTATCGGTTCTTCGTCTAGCAGTTGTGCGCTTGTTTTGAGGGGTGTGAGTTCCACCACATCCCTCGAGCCAACAATGAAGCTATGGACACGCTCATGCGAGTCGGCTCCACAAGACAATGAATCCCTCCTGGAGTTTCCCTGGACCACCTGCGTAAGCCCTCAATCTAGCCGTCTCCAGAATCCGAGTCGATCTTTCTGGCCATGGACCCGGGGAATGCTAGCTCCAAGGACCCCATAAGCCGCCAAGAAGGTCCCGGGGACTGCCAGGTCGAAGGTCCCGCCACCCCGCGCCAGCTCCAGCTGCCCGGGGACTGCCGACTCCTCTCTTCCACCCGATAGTTCACCCAACGAGCCCGACCCGGCCAAGCAAGACAAGGTACAGCTGATCATCCAGACCGTGTTCGCCATCTGGGAGACCTTGATGTGGGCCAAAACTTTCATGGATTTCATCGTCAGAGGCGAACTCCCAGACGAAGAAGTTGCAGCAAGGCAAATCACACGCAGAGCACGCACATACACCATCATCAACAATGAGCTATACAACGCATCATGGGAGGCATCTACCAACGCTGCGTAGACCAATAGGAAGGCATCTGGATGCTCGTGGACATCAATTAAGGAGAGTGAGGTCACCATGCATCATCAAGAGGCTTAGTAGCCAAGGCATTTCGCCACGGTTTCTACTGGCTGACTGCTGATGGCTGTGAAATACCACCTCTTTTAGCCATATAAAATGAGCCATTTATCTCTCATATCATGTTTCTTTCAGCTATAGCTATGTCTTATATGCATGACTTCTAGTTCTCATTTACTTTCATATGAGCTTTGCACATTTAGTAGTTTAGGTAGAATTTTATCACTTTTCCTTGTCTATGACATGTGTGTAGGTGTTGATGATGATTATGGATAAAACAAAGGCAAAAGGGACAAAGGGAGCATAGTATGGAAGAGCTGCAGGGACCAGACTTACCATTTGAGAGGTTGAAAAAGTGATTTTTTCCAACTTCTCAAAATAAATATCCAAGACCATGGGTTTGTATCCCTCGATGATACAAACTCAACGAGCCCAAGAACACCCAAAACGGAGTTCGTATGAAGAAATGACGGCCAAAATACTAAAAGGGACATACGGTTTGACGAGCAACTATACGACCGGAGCTATTTTTCTGGTCGTATAGCTCCGCCCGTATAGTTGCCAAAAAGGTCGTAAATGACGGGATTTGACCCTAGAAAATCTCCAGAACCTTCCCTAAGTCATATGACGGTATTGAGGGAACCCTAGGACACCCCCAAGGCCTATATAAAGGAGGGAGGACCCAAGAGAGAGCCACCAAGCCATCAAGCCCTGAGCCCTGCCGCCACCCATCCGATCTCCATTGCGGAGGAGCTCTGCCTCAACCACACCTCTGAGATCTAGATCTCCCTTAGCACCATCACCATCAAGGCATCCAAGCAAGAGAAGGGGAGGAGAAGGAAGACATCACCACCACCACGCATCGATCTTCATCTCCATCATCATCTCCATCTCCTTCTCTCTCTTGTGTTTAGTAATTATAAGATTGAACACAGTTGTGATATCATTATATATGTTTTGTTGTTCATCCATGTGTGAGTGATTGATTCAATTCTAGGTTGAGGTATGATCTAGTGCGCTAAGTTAGAATTTATTGTGATCTAAGATGAGTTTATGTGATCCTTTGGTCCAGAAGTGTCTTTTGCCTTGTGGTGACGCTCGAGAACCATGCATAGTGCACACAGTGTGACAGCCCGTTAAATCAATTGGGGAACATTTATTTGTTTGAGAAATCTCTTATAGATCACACATATATTTGACCATCTAGCACTAGTGAGACCGAAGCCTAGAATCCCTCTCACATTCCATTCAATCCTACAACTACAATCTCTTTAATTCAGTTCATATTCCTATTTACTTTCCGTCTTAGTTTATTTTATTCTTGTTAAAAGTTCTTTGTTATTAGATATTTTAAACCTCTCTCAATTATCGATGTTCTAGTAACTTATAGAATAGGCTATTTCCAAACCACGGTTTGGGTGCAAAGCGTGGCCGCATTGACAACGTGGTTGTGGGGTTGTGTTGTTTCCATTCATTGATCTCACATCGGGACAAACTCTTAAATATTTGCTGCTACAAGTACTACAATAACCCTGTTGTTGGTGCAGGAATCCAGTCATCAACTGCACTGGAAGACGCCAAGCAAATGGTGCGAGCGTGCAATGGCTTCTAGTGTTTCAGTCAACAGAAGCACACACCGGCTGCCGCACTCAAGACGATCCCCATCACCTGGCCATTTGCTGTCTGGGGGCTCGACATGGTCAGCCCCTTTAAGACCGCACGATCCGGCATGACACGTCTTCTGGTGGCAGTGGACAAGTTCACCAACTGGATCGAGGCAAAACCCATCAAGAAGCTGGATGGACCCACAGTGGTCAAATTCTTCATGGACATCATCATGCGCTACGGTTACCCCCACAACATCATCACCGAAAGCGGCACAAATTTCTCCAAGGGGGCCTTCGCGCGCTACTGTAGAGAAAAGGTCATCTGCTTGGACCTGGCATCTGTCGCCCAGCCCCAGTCCAATGGGCAATGTGAAAGAGCAAACAATTTGGACCTAGCCAGAATCAAGTCCTGGTTGATTGAACCACTTATGAGGTCACCCTGATGCTGGATAGAGGAGTTGCTAGCTGTGTTATGGAGCCTGCATACCACACCGAACCGGTCAACTGGCTACTCTCCTTTCTTCCTCATCTACGGTGCAGAAGCCATCCTACCAGCCGACATTGAGTTCGACTCGCCCTGCAAGTTGCTATACACGGAGCAAGGCACCAAAGAGGCTCATGAAGACAGTGTCAACCTCTTCGAGGAGGCACGCGAGCTGGCCCTGTCAAGATAAGTCCTCTACCAGCAAATCCTACATCGCTACCATGGCAGCCGAATCCACCCCGTCTCATTCCGAGAAGGTGACTTGGTGTTATGGCTGGTACAAAGCACCAAGGGAATGCACAAGTTGTCTCCCCCTTGGGAGGGGCCATTCATCATCAGCCAGGAGCTGCACAACAACTCCTACTACCTCATCGACGCCCAGCTGTCGGCAAATAACAAGATGACCCCTCTGACGAGGAGACCGAGCGACCCTGGAACATGAACATGATTCACCCATTTTACACTTGAATAAGAAGTGTATGTATCCCCACCCTTTATGTATTATGAATGAACAACTATGGAGCCCTGAAACAATCCTGAGGACTCCTTCGTCGTATCTTAGCACTTTTTGGTGCCACATATTTTTTCCAGCTCCGGCAGACTCCCCCGGGGACTCGTCAGCTGGCCCAGACTACTACCCTTCGTGTCGACCGAGTAGTGTATGCGACACCAATGGCCCACTCTTTGGTTCTGCCTGCAGACCGCAACCTAATTATCAGTTCGGCAAGAGCAAAAGCCCAAGGTCCTGTACACGAAAATTGCAGTATGGACATCCTAGTTGTGCTCGCTTGCCCGAGTCCGGTAACAGGAATCTGAAGTATCGTGCAGTAAGCTTATTATATACCCCTTCGGTTCTGGCTGTAGACCGCAACCCGGCTATCAGCCAAAAAGGACACAGCACAACGGCTAATGCTCACGAGAAAAACACAATGTCATTGTCTAAACACGAAATGGCATCTTTTTACAGCACACCTAGTGACTAAAATTTACATAGTACATACCTAACGAACAAACTATCACTTGTGTTTTTTGCATGACCTAAACCGCACCGGCTGTTCAAGCCAGACGTTGACCCAAGACTCCATCAGATAAAGTATTGGCCAGACTGGAGTCAGTCGACCCGAAACTTGGGGACTACACCTAGTGGGTGCGCTCCCTCGCCCCCATAGGAAGATGGAACCACCCAACCGGGTGGAGTACCGGCCGGACGATGAAACAACAAGCATCAAAGGGTCAAGATCCTAAGTAAATTTTTTGCCCAACTGACTCCATCAGTCGGCCCGAAACTCGGGGGCGCTCTCGTGTCCCCATGGAAATTCAAAGTCTAAGTAAAGGAAAAAAGGAGCTTCGACCCGGCTGAATCCTTCAGTCGGCCCGTACCTCGGGGACTACACCTAGTGGGTGCGCTCCCGCGCCCCCACATAAGGACAAGCACCCAACAAGCATACCCAGAAAATGGAAAATTTCAACATGAAAAGCAAAAGTCAATATCATAAAAGCATCCAGAGGATGAAGCTCCCACCAGTTTTCAACAAGCACAAATTGTTCACATAGACAAGTAGAAAGGAAATACGTTCATACAATTTCACCCGGCATACCGGGGATTTAGACTCAAGGTTGAGGGGTCAGATCGGCGATGACAGACGTAGTCCCGCTATAGGAGGCAATGTCAGCAGCATCCGGGTCAGTGCCTAGCGGAGCAGCGACGGTCTCAATACTGGCTTCAGCGTCATCTTCCTCCTACACCGACTCCATAGCATTCAGGTCACTAAAATCCTAATCCAGCTCCATGCAACGTGCGATCTGGATGGTGTTAGTGTGGATCTCGAGAAGTTCTTGACGTAGGCTAGCCAAACCGGTCCCCTCCCGGAAGCCACAAACGAGGACGTCCAGCTGCGCAGCCGGATACCAAGATTTGACGAGGGCCAGAGTGAGTTTTGTGCCCCTGCATGCAGCCCGGGCCTCCTGGAGTCAATGGCGTCTGATGCACCCTCCAACAATGTGGCAAGCGCGTCGATGGTAGTTGGATCCTTGTCAAAGGGCCAGAGATACTCAAAGAGCTCGACACAAGCTTTGCACAAACGGAGGGCCTCCTCGCCGAGAGCACCGACAAGATCTTTAGCCACCAGGTCAAGTCCAGCTTCATCAGCAGGCAAATGGGAAAGCGCTTGACCGACCACATCTAGATAGTAGCCTGCAACCGGTAGAGCAGAAGTTACAAGCCGACTCCGATAGTCAAAAAAAGAATAAAGGTGAAAGGGACATACCTTCCACGGCCTGGGTGATGCGCTGCAGCTCCTCGGATGCCTCCTTCTCGCATGACCGGCTCATGTTGTACATGTCCTCCTGTTGCTTATGGGTGCTCTTGAGCACCTTGAAGGATTCGGTACGAACATCCGCATTCTTCTTAGTATTCTCGGCGGAGGCCTCCAACTTCTTATTCTGCGCCACAAGCTCGTCAATCTGTCCTTGACGTGTTTGGTTCGACGCCTCTAGCCAGCACACCTCTGCCGGCAGCCGGTCCACCTCCTTCTCCCTGTCCACAATCATGGGTGTAGGAGGATACCCGATGGTCAGCAAGAACCGCGAGAATTCACACAATTATGAAGACATATCAGAGAGAGCAATCTTACGCCCCAAGTCCTGTGTATTCTTCATCATCTCCGAAAAAGATCTCTGAGGAAAGAAAGAAGTGAAGAAAAGGGGGAAAAGCAAACCACCTAAAATAATAACGCGAGTCGAGAGAAGACCATACCTCCAACAAAACATTTAGCAGCTTGGCTTCGCCGAGCCCCAGCTCCAGCACTTCCACTAGGCGCCGCGCTTGACCAAGAGAGATGGGCGCCTGGCTGGAGAGTTGGGCAAGGAGAGCATCCAAATTTAGCATGGACCGAGAGGGTTTGTACCCGGTAACTAGCACCTCCTCATCGTCCTTGGTGTCACCAGCAGCGATCTTCAACGACCTCTCCGCAACCGGCTCAGCCGCATCAGCCGCAGTCCCAGATCTGGAGCTGGTCGGGCACTTGCCGTAACCCACAACCGGTTGCACCAAAACCTCTGGTGCCACCTCACCCTCTAGCTCATCGCCCTGTCCGGTGGCCGCATCTGGCTGGACATCGCTCCAGTCCGGGTTCACAACTGATAGTGGCTGGGGTGGAGGAGTGGATGCACGGCTCCTGCCCGTGAAGACCTAAGCAACCAGGGAAGCGGCGGGAGCCCGATGCAGTGATGCCAGTGCAGTCGGTGTTGCCACAACCGGCGCAGCCGGGGTGGCGATAGCAGCGGCCGAGTCTGAGGCGCCAAGCGACAGCAGTTTGTTACAAGTGCAATCAAAACTCAGCAAAAAGAAAACGCCACATGAAGAAACACCTATCAAAGCGATAAGGGACATACCAGGCCACTAATGGCATGGTTGCCGCCTTCCTCACCCAGCGCGAATTTTCCCCTCCACCCTCTATCGGGGCGGTGTTGGCTGACGATAGATGCTGTTTGGGCTTTGTCGCGGTCGTGGGGGCAGGCGGACCCTCATCACCATACATGGCTGCACCAACAACACCACCGTCAAAATCCGGCTACACCCGTTAGCCGAGTCGACAACATATTACCAGTAAGGAGCCTCACCATGCGAACTCGACGTCCCATCATCGCTCCGGGTGGGGAAGAGTTCCGACTCGGTAGGTGGATACTTCAGCGGATGGTGGTCATCTGCGAAGGTGGGGAGCTCATTGTCCCCATCCCATCTTCAGCCAGCTGCGCCGTAAATAGCTATTCAAATAGAAGATAAGCAACATAAGGTAACTGTCAAGGAGAAACTCATCTGGCAAAATGACAAACTTACCTGAGGCGGAAGGCGGCTCCGGTGGAACGACGAATAGGTGTAGCTCTAGGTCTCCTTGAGCTCCTCCTTCAAGATCATGGCAAGCCAATCTTGAAGGGCCTCAAACAGCACGTCCAACTAGGAAGACCGAGTCAGATCCATTGGCTCGGATAGATGGCACATCTTGTGCGACCTGGGTTGCATCGGGAGCACCCGACGTGCCATCTAGGACAAAGTGATGTCCTTGGTAGTGAGCCCCTTCTCTCCCATTAGCACCCTCACCCGTAGGGTCATCTTTTCGATGTCCGCTTGCGCCCCCAACAATTCACGCTCCATGCCTGCCAGCTGGAGATGACATTGGCGAACACCGGCAGCCGGATCCAGTCAGTCGATGTGGTGTTGCTCACGTGGAAATACGAGTGGTGGAGTTGAAAATATTCAAAACAATTCCCACATATGGGTCGACATCGAGGTATGACTCGCAACACGCAGTATGGTGCGCGAGTTGCGCCATGGAGTTCGCACCAAGATGGTGGAGGCGCAAGTCGAATATTTTGAAGAGCTCGATGAGGAAGTCGCCCGTGGGCAGGCCACAACCTACGAGTGAAGTGCGCGAGGAAGACGACGGCCTCGCCAGGATCGTGATTGGGGGACTGCTCCCCCTCTAGCACAACCCGAGCCTTCACCAGCCTCTCCGGCGGCAGGAATCGGCCCTGCCGGTACTTCACGATGAGTTCCTCCGTTACTAAGGAACCGCACCAGCCCCCGCATTGCGACAGTGTCATATCTTCCGAGGGAGCCGTGATGGAGATCCGAGGGCCCGTCGTCGCGCAGTCTTGTGGCGGCACCGGTGACCTTTATCTAGTGTGCAAGCTAGGGGAAGAAGAAGGAGCAGCGCAGCAGCGGCGGCAGCGGTAAAGAGAAGGGGAAAGTGCGAGGGGGAGGAGAAAATCCCAACCCCAGACCCCTATTTATCATCATGGCACAGGCACGTCACCTCGGCTCCCTCACCACCACGTGGCGTGCAACTGCCCCTCTCCCCCATGACGGTTCGGGTCCGGATCACGTGCACTAGCGCAGCCTGGCACAAAAGATCCTGTAGGAGTTAACGAGGCATGGGCGCGGTTACCAAGAAACTGAAGTGACAAGACATGCATCAGAACTGCTGGTTGTGGCTGACTCGAGCACTGAGCTCAGTGGTGAGACCCTTTGTCTCCAAGGCTCCGGTTCCGTCAACGTTTCACCCAGTGGGTGTCTACCGATTCCGTATCTGGTTTATTCCAGCCGGGTACCAATAGGGAAAAAAGGCAATCTCTAGCCAACATCAATAAGAACTACTTCAACTCGATTGGAAGTGCAAGAACTTCTCCACAAGGCGAAGTCCCATCACGCTCGAGGACTAGTGTCTAGGGGATCACCCCCGGGTAGGATAAGCCAGGCCGGGTAGGCTGGCTCCAGAAGGGTTAGGTCGGATGGCCACAAGACACGAAGCCACAACTAGTTGGAACGCTCCAACCAAACCTCAACCAAGATCATCATGGCTGGCCTGTCTAGCAGTCAACCAGAGATGCCCGCCAGATAGCCAACTCCATCCGGTAACCTCGGAATCAGTACTGAGTATCCGGAGGGCGTGACAATCGAAGTAGGGGCACGCCTCCGGGTTCTCGGCTTCACGTCAACCTGGACTACGGCGCCACCATACCGCAGGATACGACATCTGCTCTGTGCGGGGTAAAACTGGCGGCTAACCATTGCAACACTCACTATTGCGCAATGGCTCGCTGGCTGGGTCCTTCCAGCCGGCCAACCTTGTAACCTACACCCCCAAGAAGTATATAAGAGGGGAAGGGCTACCATTAGCAGGGACTTCACTTTCTCTAGATCATCTTCTACCTCTAGTTCCCTCTAGTTCATCAGAGATACAACTCCAGGAGCACTTGTATTGGGCATATGCCCTTGATATAGTAGATCCTTGGAAGAGTAGGGGTCTTACCTCGCCAAGAGGGCCCCGAACATGGGTACCTCGCTATGTTTGCAATGCTCGTGCCCAATCCTGTCTGTGATAGCCACCGCTAGCATCTGATTGTCCCCTCTAAAGCCATCCCCAATGGCACTGCCGTGTTCCACACCATGACAATGATTCTCCTGATGAAAGGTATGCTTTAAAACATCTGTAATTTGGAATTTTGACCATCTTTATTTCAATCAACTTCAATTGTTGTTTATGCAGTTCGATCTTGAAGACTAGGAAGAGGAGCAGAAATAAGCGGGCAAAATAATGTCGTTTAAGGAGTTTTTAGTTGAACTATTGATGTGAACTTTATTTGAATCTGTTGTACGCAATGTGTAACTGATGTATGTGGACATCATTTGTGTTTTTTTCATAATTTTCAGGATGTTTTAAATTTCTTGCTAACGGCATAGAAAATTGTACATAGAGTTTGGTTAAACCACCCCACCATGTCCGTCCAATCAGGTTCTAGGAACAGCCTGCTCGCGGATAGCCCTTAGAAAAACAATCTAAATCATCAAAGTGCAGCGATCGAATGACTCATCATGATTAGGTTTCAGGGTCACGGGTGGCACTCTAGAAGACCATATCCAACATCCAAGGTTGGCCGATGGGTTATCATCCAACTACCCTAGATGGGATTTAGGGTTATGCAAGTTTTTCTAGGCTTTGAGAGGGATTTGAGTCAGTCAACGGGGTTATATGGGGTTTGACCAACATTCAAGTAGGCACAAGTAAATCAAACGAAAACTCGTGAGGGTATCTAAATTTTGAACCCTCTGTCTGGTCTAGACTAGGACACTCCTAGGGCATCCAAAACTATTTTTGTTTGATTTTTAGAGCAATATTATGGTACCTACAATTCAAATTTTTAATTATGCAAGCATTGTGATACGCCCATTTTGCATCACTATTCTATATCATAATTCACTGTTATTCATTGATATATTTCGTATTGAGAGGTGATACTTATGTTATTTCATCTGTTTTTGCATGGTTGATGACTTTTGGAGCATGGACCGCTGCAGCCAGGATTCTGATGGAAAAGGTGTTGTTTGGAGGCAAAATTCGCGAAAATCAGAAAATCCGGGAAAATACATGGAAAATCCTATTTTTCCAGAAGACGAAGGAAGCCAGAAGGGGGGATAGAGATGGGCCACAAGGGGCCCACACCACCCCCTGGCGCGGGCCAGCCTAGGCCGCGCCACCAGGTGGTGTGGCCGCCCTAGTCCACCCCTGACACTCTCCTCTGGTGTATATTATCCTCCTGAAACCCTAAGACTCGGGGGGTGACCACAGAAAGATTCCACCACCTCTGCGGGGCGGAAAACACCGAGAGAGAAAGATCTCTCCCAGCATGATTTCTCTGGGGAATTCCTTCCCGGAGAGGGGAGATCGTCGCCATCAACACCACCATCAAGCTGGACTTCATCAGGATCATCATCACCACCATCATCACCATCAGGACCCTCACCACCATCTCCATATTGCTGTAACAATTGGGTTGAATCTTGCATAGTTCTTAGGGGAAACTTTCCCGGTGTTGATTACTCTTTGTAGTTGATGCTATTGAGTGAACCATTGAATTATTGTTTATGTTCAGATTGTTATACATCATTATTCCATCTTTGATCATGATCCATATGATGTCTTGTGAGTAGTTCGTTTTGTTCTTGAGGACATGGGAGAAGTCATGTTGTTAGTAGTGGAGTTGTGTTGAGAAAGATTCAATAGTTTGATATTTAAGTTGTGGTGTACTTCTTCTAGTGGTGTCATGTGAACGTCGACTACATGACACTTCACCTATATGGGCCTAGGGGAATGCATTGTGTATTTGGCTACTAATCATAGGGGTTGCCGGAGTGATAGAAACCTAAACCCCCGTTAAGAAACCATTGCACAAGGGACGTAAGGGTCTTAGAGTTTAAAGATGTGGTTAGGTTTCTACCTTAATTACTTTCTTGTACTTACGGATGTTTGCAAGGGGTATAATCACATGTATGTATTAGTCCTAGGAAGGTCGGTACATTAGCACAGGTTCACCCACACAACACTTAGCAAGCTAAAGAAGATTAATCAACTATATGAAGCGAAAGCACTTGACAGTCTTCCCATGTGTCCTCGAGAACGTTTGGTCATCTTAAGTAATACAACCGGCTTGTCCTTTGCTGCATAAAGGATTGGGCCACTTGCTACATTTATTCCTACTGTCTTTTGTTTACTCGTATTTATTTACTTGCATTATCAAAACCCCCTAAAAATCTGTTTGCTAAAGTATTTGCAGAGAATTCCTGATCCATACCACTAGCCAGCACCTTCTGCTCCTCGTTGGGTTCGACACTCTTACTTATCGAAAATACTGCGATACTGAAGGAAATATGCCCTGAGAGGCAATAATAAAGTTGTTATTATGTATTCCTTGTATATGATAGATGTTTATTTTGCATGCTATAATTGTATTGAAAGGAAACATCAATACATGTGTGTTTAATAAACAAAAAGGGTTCCTAGTTATGCCTCTCTTATAGACTAGCTTGTTGATTAACAAGATGATCAAGGTTTCCTGATCATGGACATTGGATGTTGTTAATAACAAGGTCACAGCATTTGTGAAATGATGTGATGAACATTCATCCGAAGTATAGCATTACGATCAAGTCATTATGTTTATATTGCTATAACATCATACGAAGTAATATTTATCCTTAGACCATGAGATCATGTTAATTGCTAACACCGAAAGAGTATCTTGATAACATCAAACGTCACACCGTAACAGGGTGACTATAAAGATGGGTTCAGTACTACGAAGGTGTTATGTTGAGGCTCATGGATCAAGAGTGGAATTTGTCAATCCAGATGACGGATAGATATACTCTGGGCCCTCTCGGTGATATCACATTAGGATAGCTTGCAAGCAAGTGATGTGATCACTAGAATGTTATATCACGAACGAGAAAAGAGTGCATGGTAACGAGATCAAACTAGGTATGGAGATACCGATGATCGAATCTCGGACATGTAATATATCGAGAGACAAAGGGATTTAGTTACAAGCGTTAAAGGTTCTCACGATCACGAGTCATCGTTGAATGTGTAGGAGTCGAGACGGATCTCGTGTCCATTGCTGATTATTGATCGGAGAAGGGTCTCGATCATGTCTGCATTATTCGCGAACCGTAGGGTGGCACACTTAAGAGTTACGGACACCATTTTGGAGCACATATGTTTCGTACAAAAGAATTGCAAAGCGCAGGAATTGTTTCAATAGAAACCGGAAATTGTTTGGGTGAAATTGCGAAGGTGGTTACGCATGTGATATTGAAATATTGCAAGGGGCTATATGTGAATGTTTGTTAATTAAAGTAATTAACAAAATTCTGAATAAATTTAATATAAAGAGTTTTATTAAATGAGAGAGCATTAAATTTGGAGAAATTTAATGCATTTAAAGTGGAGACTTTAAAAGGAATGTGAAGAGGCATTTTAATGTGGAGGGGTTACCACCACATGAATGGGGAGGTGAGGTCACCCCCATGCGCCGTCCATGGAGAGAGGGGCACCCCTCCTCCTATAAAAGGCCACCCTCTTCCTCCTTCATCCTGACACCTCCTTGTGAAGGATCTCTCTCCCCCTCTAGAATTATTCCCCCATGGTCTCGGATTAGCGAGATACATGTTCCCGGTGGCATTTCGTCTGGAAGGAGTTGCTGCTTCCGCTGGATCGCTGGAGCGAGGAGGTGGAGGTTGTCCGATGGCTTGAACGTGTGTGCGAGTGCGGATGCGCTGCTAAGTTGCGGCGCTCGGACTTCCTCATGATCTTGAGATCGGCAAGTGTACGACTACATCAACCACAAGTTCCTACTCGTTAACAAAGCTCGTTGTGTTCGAGGGTAAGTTCTCCATGGATGTATGTCCACCCGTTGCTCTGTATCTAGTAGATAGATCTTGGCGTATAGTTCTCATCGTAGGAAATTTTTTGTTTTCTATGCTGCGGACCCAATAGTGGTATCAGAGCCTGATCTATGCGTAGGTGCTTTACGGTAGTACACATATGTTTATATGTGGGCGATGATGATCATGTTATTGCATCTTCTATGTACTTTGGATATTGGTGGCATAGTGGGATGAAGCGGCCCGGACCAACCTTACATGTCATCATACATGAGACCGGTTCCACGACTGACATGCAACTAGTTTTGCATAAGTGGCTGGCGGGTGTCTGTCTCTCCTACTATAGTCAATATCTGATTTACAACGAGTTGCTAATAACTTGGTTATCCTTGTTGTGGTTCATGTTCGTAGGTTAGACCGGTTCTATCTTCGAAAGCCCTAAGCCATGTAAAACTTGCAATTGATAAATTAGAGGCGTCTAGTTTAGATCGTTGTTGGGCTAGTGTTTTGATATGGTATTGTTGTAAGTAGATGTATGATAGATACTCTTACAACTCACTTAACGTGTAAGTTCCATAGACCTTGGCCTTACACACAAAGGAATGATAGAGATCATACCACGATGCAAATGATAGAGATCAAATGCATGGACCATATCATCTCACTTCACACATTTGATGTTAGCATCTTATATTGCTAGTTTGGTGCTTTTGGTAGCATTATAAGATGATCCCTCATTTAGATATCAAGATAAAATGTGTTCTTCCTTAAGTATGCACCGTTTTGTGGATCGTGTTTTGAGGCATCACGTGATGATCGGGTGTTCTCGACTCTACGCTTTCATACAACGGGTGTAAGCCAGTTTTACACACGCAAATACTAAGGTTCTTACTTGACGAGCCTAGCATGTACAAACATGGCCTCGAAACACGGACCGAAAGGTTAAGCATGAGTCATATAGTTGATATGATGCCCATATAGATGCTCGCCTTTGAAGCTACACCGACTCACGTGATGATCGGACTTGGTGTAGTGGATTTGGTTCATGTAATCACCAAAAGGACACGAGGGATGTCGTTTTTGAGTGGGAGTTCATTAGTAATTTGGATTAGTTGAACTCAATCTATCATAAACTTAGTCTAAATATACTTTACAAATTCTGTTGTAGATGGCACCACCTGCTTTTAATTTCAATGTGTTCATGGAGAAAGAGAAACTTGCTGCGAATGGTAGCAACTTCACCAACTGGGCTATGAATTTGAGGATTCTCCTCACTGCTGCACAAAAGCAATATGTGCTAGATGCGCTAGGCCCCCACCAGCTCGATGCCCCGACGAGGAAAAAGAATGTCTATGTGACTCATCAGAGGACCACAACTTAGTTCATTGCGGCATACTGTATGGGCTAGAGCGAACTTCGAAGCGTTTGAAAAGGCAATGCCTTTGATACCATGGGAGAATTGAAAATGATTTTCGATACCCATGCTACCGAGAGAGTTATAATGCTCTGAAAAGTTCTTTAGCTGCATGATGGAGGAAACCAGCTCCGTTAGTGAGCACGTACTCAAAATGTCCGGTATGCCGATAAGCTTGTGTCCTTGGGAATAACGATTCCCATTGACTTAGGCATACATCATGTTCTCCAATCTCGCCACCTAGCTACAAGAGCTTCGTGATGAACTATAATATGCGGGGCATGAAGAAGTCTCTTCCGAGCTTCACAATGCTTAAGACCGAAGTGGAGATTAGGAAAGAACATCAAGTGTTGATGATCAATAAGACCACCAGTTTCAAGAAGGACAAGAAAGGCAAGCAGAAGGAAAGAAGGCGGCAAATCTGTTGTCACCGAAAAGAAACCCCGAGCTGGCCCTAAGTCCGACACCGAGTGCTACTATTGCAAGGGATGGCCATTGGAAGCAAGCGCCCCAAGTATTTGGCGGACAAGAAGTCCGGCAAGGCAAACAAAGGTATATGTGATATACATGTTATTGATGTGTACTTGACTAGTACTCGCAGTAGCACCGGGGTATTTGATATCGGATCCGTTGCTAATATATGTAACTCGGTTCAGGGGCTGCGGAACAAGCGACAACTAGCAAGGGATGAGGTCACGATGCGGGTCGGCAATGGATCAAGAGTTGATGTGATCGCCGTTAACGCTGCCTCCATATGCCGGGATTAGTTATAAACCTAAATAATTGTTATTTGGTGCCTGACCGAGCATGAACATTGTATCCGGATCATGTTTGATGCAAAGTGGTTATTCGTTTAAGTCTGAAAACAATGGTTATTGATTTATATGAATAATATCTTTTATGGTCATGCACCGTGTTGAATGGTTTATTTCATTGGATCTCGATAGTAGTATTACGCATATTCATAATGTTGATGCTAAAAGGATTAAACTTGATAATGATATATCTACATATATGTGGCACTGCCGTCTAGGTCATATTGGCGTTAAACACATGAAGAAACTCCATTCTGATGGACTTTTGGAATCACTTGATTTTGAATCATTTGATACATGTGAGCCATGCCTTATGGGTAAGATGACTAGAACGCCGTTTTCCAGTTCAATGGAACGGGCGATAGATTTATTGGAAATCATACATACTGATGTGTGTGGACCAATGAGTGTGTCGGCGCGAGGTGGATATCGTTATTTTGTTACTGTCACGGATGATTTGAGTAGATACGGGTATATCTATTTGATGAAACATAAGTCTGAAACCTTTGAAAGGTTCAAAGAATTTCAGAATGAAGTGGAAAATCATCATAACAGAAAGATCAAATTTCTGCGGTCCGACCGTGGAGGAGAGTATCTTAGTTACGAGTTTAGCACACATATGAAAGACTGTGGAATAGTTTCACAACTCACGCCTGCCGGAACACCACAATGTAATGGTATGTCAGAATGTTGTAATAGTACTTTATTAGATATGGTTCGATCTATGATGTCTCTGACTGACTTGCCACTGTCATTTTGGGGTTATGCACTGGAAACCGCTGCATTCACTTTAAATAGGGCACCATCTAAATCTGTTGAAAAGACACCGTATGAATTATGGTTTGGAAACAAACCTAAGCTGTCATTTCTTAAAGTTTTGGGATGCGATGTTTATGTGAAGAAACTTCAACCGGATAAACTCGAACCCAAAGCAGAAAAATGCGTCTTCATAGGATACCCTAATGAAACGATTGGGTATACCTTCTATCACAGATCCGAGGGCAAGGTCTTTGTTGCCAAGAATGGATCCTTTCTTGAGAAGGAGTTTCTCGCGAAAGGTGTGAGTAGTCGGAAGGTAGAACTCGAAGAGGTTATTGAACCTTCTCTTCATGAAATGGCGAGTAGCGCAGCTCCAGAAGTTGTTTCGGAGTTGACTTCACCTAATGAAGAGAGAGCTAATGATATTGATCATGAAACTCCGAAAGAGGACACTACCGAACCTCGCAGGTCAAGCAGGACACGTGCAGCTCCTGAACTGTACGACAATCCTGTTATGAATTTCATGATTGATGAAATAGATGACCCTGCGACATATGAAGAAGCGATGATGAGCCCTGATTCCAACAAATGGCTAGAAGCCATGAAATCCGAGATGGAATCCATGTACAAAAACCAGGTTTGGACCTTGGTGAACATTCATCCGAAGTATAACATTACGATCAAGTCATTGTGTTTATATTGCTATAACATCATACGAAGTAATCTTTATCCTTAGACCATGAGATCATGTTAATTTCTAACACCGGAAGAGTATCTTGATAACATCAAACGTCACACCGTAACAGGGTGACTATAAAGATGGGTTCAGTACTACAAAGGTGTTATGTTGAGGCTCATGGATCAAGAGTGGAATTTGTCAATCCAGATGACGGATAGATATACTCTGGGCCCTCTCGGTGATATCACATTAGGATAGCTTGCAAGCAAGTGATGTGATCACTAGAATGTTATATCACGGGAACGAGAAAAGAGTGCATGTCGGTAACGAGATCAAACTAGGTATGGAGATACCGATGATCGAATCTCGTACATGTAATATATCGAGAGACAAAGGGATTTAGTTATAAGCGTTAAAGGTTCTCACGATCACAAGAGTCATCGTTGAATGTGTAGGAGTCAGTACGG
The DNA here is from genome assembly GCA_023614405.1 of Avena insularis. Taxonomy (NCBI): domain Eukaryota; kingdom Viridiplantae; phylum Streptophyta; class Magnoliopsida; order Poales; family Poaceae; genus Avena; species Avena insularis. The sequence goes on along the minus strand of CM042692.1, from coordinate 355,426,483 downwards.
ATCTCCGTGTCCATTTGCTGATTATTGATCGGAGAAGGGTCTCGATCATGTACGCATTATTCATAAACCGTAGGGTGGCACACTTAAGAGTTACGGACACCATTTTGGAGCACATATGTTTAGACGAAAGAATTGCAAAGCGAGGAATTGTTTCAATAGAAACCGGAAATTGTTGGGTGAAATTGCGAAGGTGGTTACGCATGTGATATTGAAATATTGCAAGGGCTATATGTGAATGTTTGTTAATTAAAGTAATTAACAAAATTCTGAATAAATTTAATATAAAGAGTTTTATTAAATGAGAGAGCATTAAATTTGGAGAAATTTAATGCATTTAAAGTGGAGACTTTAAAAGGGAATGTGAAGAGGCATTTTAATGTGGAGGGGTTACCACCACATTAATGGGGGAGGTGAGGGGTCACCCCCATGCATGACCATGGAGAGAGGGCACCCCCTCCTCCTATAAAAGGCCACCCATTCCCTCCTTCATCTGACACCTCCTTGTGAAGGATCTCTCTCCCCTCTAGAATTATTCCCCATGGTCTCGGATTAGCGAGATACATGTTCCAGTGGCATTTAAATGCGGAAGGAGTTCTTGCCTGCTTTGGATCGCTGGAGCGAGGAGGTGGAGGTTGTCCCGTGGCTTGAACGTGTGTGCGAGTGCGGATGCGCTGCTGAGTTGCGGCGCTCGGACTTCCTCACGATATTGAGATCGGCAAGTGTACGACTACATCAACCACGAGTTCCTACTCGTTAACAAAGCTCGTTGTCTTCGAGGGTAAGTTCTCCATGGATGTATGTCCACCCGTTGCTCTATATCTAGTAGATAGATCTTGGCGTATAGTTCTCATCATAGGAAAAATTTTGTTTTCTATGCTGCGGACCCAACAGATACACCCCCTATACTTGTGGGTCATCAAGACTATTTTCTGGCGCCGTTGCCAGGGAGTGAAGCGCTATTGGAGAGTGGAACTGGTAAAGCAAACTTCTACTGTGAGTATTGTTTACTTCTGTCAGTTGCTTTATTTTCGTTATGGATAATCCGCTGAGTTTCTTATTTGGTAATGCTACTACCACTGCTAAGGTAGTAGATAAGCCACCACCTGCTGAGAATGATGTTTTCAACATACCTACAAGAATTATTCATCGTGTTATGGATAACTATTATGTTGGGGATGGAACTGTCCATCCTGGTGATCATTTACTCTTTATACACGAATTATGCGGGTTGTTCAAGTGTGCGGGTATTACTATAGATCAAGTTAAGAAGAAGTTATTCTCATTATCACTGAAAGGAAGAGCTGAGGAATGGTATAAGCTACTGAAGAATGGTTAAGCTCTGGAATGGGAGGAAATAGTGCCTCTCTTTTATTCAAAATTTTATCCTCCTAGTATGATTCATAAAGATCGGAATCAAATATACAACTTTTGGCCTCTTGATGGAGAGAGTACATCTCAATCTTGGGGGAGATTAAAGTTACTTATGCTCAAATGTCTCATTCATGAGCTCCCCAACAATATTATTATCAATAACTTTTATGCAAGGCTCCCTCTTCATGATAAGGATTTATTGGATGCTTCTTGTGCTGGATCATTCACTCGCATGGAAGAAGAAGCTAAATGGGATCTTTTGGACTGTATTCAAGACAATGCTGAAGCTTAGGAGAATGACAAAGGTAGAAAGTCAGGTATAAATTATGATTATGAATGCATTGAATCTTTTATGGGAACTGATGACTTTCAAAATATTAAAAATGCTTACGGTCTAGACTCTCAAGTTGTTGCTTCTTATTTTAAGGCTTTTGCTTCCTATATTGAAGTGACTAAAAAGAAGTGGTATAAGTATCATGAACCTTATAAAGATGTTGCTAAGAGTGTTCCTGCAAGAAAAACTGAAGTTTATACTGCTAATCATGTTTTACCTGAACCTTACATTGAGAAAATGCCTTTCCCAGTTAAGATAAAGGAACATTCTATGATAGCTAGTATGGTCAATGAAAGTATACATAAAGCTGTTGGACCTAATAAACAAATGGTTGATGAACCCATAATAGCAAATATGAAAGACTTTGTTACTAAATATGAAGAAGAGGGACACCCTATCCTTTGTAAGGATACCTCAAATATTGTTTCACATAGTAGTGTTATGAGAGCTAGTATTCCTGTGTTTTCTGTTAGAATAAGTGATCATTGCTATGATGGTTCTTGTGATAGTTATATTGTTAAGTTTATGCATGATACTGAAAGTTACTATGGGGGAGGGAAAAGTGTTCGTATGCATCTCAATAATATCAAGTTTCCTCGTTTTATGCTGAAAGTTTTTATGTTGCACTTCTTTTGCCTTCCTATGCAAGTAGCCTCTGGTTTCAACAACTTGTTTGTTTACAAAATTCCTTGCATAGGAAGCGGGTTAGACTTAAATGTTTGTATTTGTTTTGCTTCTTAATGCTCCCTTTCACTGCAATTCATATTCTGTGTGAGCATCTTTGAAATCATCATGCCCATCTTAATGGCTATAAAAAAAGAGCTTTTTGGGAGACAACCCAGTTTATTTTTGCTTTCAGTTTGTTTTTGTTTCCTTGAGTCTTGAAAGTTATTACTTCGGTAATAATCGCTCCTTATCCGTTTTGTTTGGTTTTTGTGTCAAGATCAACCTCTAATGAGAGAGAAGTAATATTTGGGAAAGTTGCTGTCCCGAAACAGATTTTTGTGCTTCACCGTAAAAATTCGTGAGAGATCTCTGTCTGTCAGATTGAGCTGTACTTTTTTGTGCTTCTGCCCCAGGTTGTTATTTAACTTTCGTTAGTTCTACACTTTTTGATTTGAGCAACAGAAGATTTTCTAAAAAATTGATCTTTACCTGCTGGTCTGCTTTGACAGATTTAGCCACTCTTGCATTTGCTTCTTTAATCGATTTCCTTTTTGAATTCTTTTTGGGTTTTCATAAGGATTTGCTAAAGTAACTTATGTTTGATGGTTTTCAGTTAAAGTTGGACTCAAAAGGTTTTATCACTTCACTTATACTAATGTTGCTAATGAGAACTGTGTGAAGTTTTGTGTGAAAGAAATTCTCAGGTAGTGGAGGAAATGGTGTAATAAGGAAGTGAAAGGTTTTATGACTCAAGTAATAAGTGTATGAAGATGAAGATATCGATGTTATTCAAGTGGTGACTCCGGAAGAATCTACTAGATACCAAATTCAGAGACCTGTAGAGTCCGTTTTCCAAAAGGTAACAGTTTTGGTAAGAAAAGTTCCGCGAAAATACTATCCAACTATATTTTTGCAGTTTTCAGTCAATAAGGAAAGCTACGAAGCGAAAGAGGGACGGAAACGGAGCCAGGGTGGCTCACACCACCCTGTGGCGCGGGCCCACCCCTGGTCGCGCCACTAGGTGGTGTGGCCACTCCGGACTCTGTCTCCGACCCGTTTTCTCCCAATACCTTCCTTTTGTTGTGAAACTTCGTAATATATAACCCCCCCGGATCCCCCGAGGTTCATACATCGTGTTTTCGTCGTGTTTTCATTTCAATCTGTTTTTGACAGGTAGAGTCCCAGATTTGGAGCTACAATGTCTTCCTCTGGATTGGCTAAGGAAGATTCTTTAGAGGATATCATCAACCCATACATGAGGGAGTTGAAGATTCATCCCAAGGAGTTGTTGCTTGAAGATGGGGAGCTCCGGATAAAAGAGGTTCGAGGCCCTAACGGTGAAGGAAGTCTGGAGGATAGGATGGAAGCACTGGAGCAAGAAGTCTTTAGGTACAGGAAGATGGCGAAACACGAAGTGGATATCATCTGTAAGATTTGTTCCGAACTCATCGCCGAGCACCAAAAGGAGACTACTGAGCTCAAGGATGAAGTCCTCTCACTCCGCCAAACAACCAATGAACTTCAAGCACAGCTCTACGATGTTCAAAATAAAAACTGTGAGTACGAAGTTAGATTTAAATGCATAAGTGCTGCTGCAAGTTTCAGGATGCTGGAGACCATAATGTCCTTTGTTGATGGGAAGCCCTTACCCTGGAAGTCGGACGAATATGAGAGAATACCACCACCGAAGGATTAATTTGTCATCAGGTTTGGCATCCCCTTGGCTTGTTCCAAGCTTAGGGAGTGCCGCGGTATCACATCACTATCTTCTATCTTTTTGCCTTATTAGTAGAGTCATATCATGAATATAGAAGTTATTATGTAGTATGGTTTGCATTATGGAAGTGTCCCCTGTCTCGTTAGATATGTATCCCTTGGTGTGAGTTGCCGTTATGGATTATTAATGAGAAGTTCTATCATTCACTCTTTTGCATAGCTTATATTAGTTTTCAATTCGTGGTTATATGATTGATCTTGTTGTTAGTATTGGTATCACTTTGGGATCATTGAGTTAACTTAGTTGGTTTTGGCAAACCTGGCTCGGTCAGTAGCAACACTATTTTTGAGAGTTGAATGAAAAAGATAGAAGTACTCTAAAGAAATATAATTTCATCATCTTTCTTTCTTGATTTGCTCATGAGCCTAGTATTCTCTAGTTAAGAACTTTTGTGCTTCCAAGGAAGATTGCATGTTTGTTTTTATCACTTGTATGTTTGCTTGTTTCCTTCAACTCTTATACTTGCTACCCAGCCTTGCTAGCCAAAAACCTGTACTGAGAGGGAATTCTTCTCGTGCATCCACTCCTTTAAAACCAAAACCCACGCCATTTGTGTCCACCATACCTACCTATTAGCATTATTGCTATTCCAAGTAAATTCTTGTTTTATCTACCTCCCAAATTAAACTTGTTATGTGAAAATTAGAGATTAAAGCTCTCATGAACTTGATGGCACACTCTAATTTTTTGCATCTAATAAACTTGAACCATTGTGCTCACCTATGTTGCGTATATTCTTGCGCTTTGTAAGTTGTGAATTAGCAGAACCATGCTGTCATGGGGAACGCTTTCAACATTGCACAGGTACTTTGTACCTAGTTGATATCATGTTCTTTTGTCTATGGATGTCGTCGGTGTGAAATGAAAGGGGACCTTGTAAGTCCATGGAGTTATGCGTGTGTGTTAGAGAAACGCCTGGGCCACTGGTCTAATCCATGCTTACATGGTGGAAACCTGCAGCGTAACCATATCGAGCATCTATGAAGCATTCTTCTTATAAAAAAAGAGTCCGATATTGAGAAAAAGGAGAAAAAGAAAAAAGGGATTATGAAAAGAGGAAAGAGAGAAAAAAAAGCACCATATTCCCATGGTAAATAAGAAGATTGTTGAGATGTTTGTTGTCTGCTTGCCATGTCATTTTGATATGGGGATTCTTCCGTATCATCGGGCAAGGGGTACCCCGTTGGCGGTTCTCTATGATACACATATGCTTACGATGACAAGAACTTACCGGTGACTAAACTTGAGTAGCATGAGGAGCGGCCCTCGTATTCAAGGGACATGAGATTCTCAATTTACAATTTGTCAATGCATATCCTCATATTTGATCACTTTAACCTTAATCACCTAAAGATGCCTATGATAGGGGCAATGAGAGCTGAAAGCTAGTAAGTATCATAATTTTTGGGAGCTCTTTATGAGACTTGCAATCCCTGCTTCCCTCTGCGAAGGGCCTTTCTTTTACTTTTTAGTTGAGTCAGTAAACCTACTCCCTTCTATCTCAGCAAGTATTTTGAGTTGTTGTGTTTCATTCATTCATATGATGATTTATTCAATCATGTTTCTTATGTTCCTTGTTTTGCACATTGCTCTTATCTTGATGTTTACTACTTTGAAAGCTATCATTGAAAACCAGTTATTTGTGAACTCCAGCAAATTATCAACTATTCTTTGACCAAGAGCTAAGTTTGCTATTACCAATTATGATTTACTTCATGTATCTTTATTGTGTTTCCTTTGCTTATTGCAAGTTAAGTTATGTAATAGTGAGTTGTCTTCTATTATGATCTATGTATTGATAAATGTGATGCTTATTGTCTGTATTATTTTATCGACTCTTCACTCCATAAACCTGAGGCCATGTTTATTGAGCTCAGTTTAAACAGGGACAAGCGAAGTCTAACAGGGGAGTTCATACGTCATTTTGCATCACTATTCCATGTCATAATTCACTGTTATTCATTGATATATTTCGTATTGAGAGGTGATAGTTATGTTATTTCATCTGTTTTTGCATGGTTGATGACTTTTGGAGCATGGACATGCGGCCGAGGATTCGATGGAAAAGGTGCTGTTTGGAGGCAAAATTCGCGAAGATCAAAAAATCCGAGAAAATACATGGAAAATCCTATTTTTCCAGAAGACGAAGGAAGCCAGAAGGAGGGCTGGAGATGGGCCACAAGGAGCCCACACCACCCCTGGCACGGGCTAGCCTAGGCTGCGCCACCAGGTGGTGTGGCCGCCCTGGTCCATCCCTGGCACTCCCCTCAGGCGTATATTATCCTCCCGAAACCCTAAGACTCGGGAGGGCGACCACAGAAAGATTCTGCCGCCTCTGCGGGGCGGAAAACACCGAGAGATAAAGATCACTTCGGCAGACAGATTTCTGCCAGGGGAATTCCTTCCCGGAGAGGGGAGATCGTCGCCATCAACACCATCATCAAGTTGGACTTCATCAGGATCATCATCACCACCATCATCACCATCAGCACCCTCACCACCATCTCCATATTGTTGTAACAATTGGGTTGAATCTTGCATAGTTCTTAGGGGAAACTTTCCTGATGTTGATTACTCTTTGTAGTTGATGCTATTGAGTGAACCATTGAATTATTGCTTATGTTCAGATTGTTATACATCATTATTCCATCTTTGATCATGATCCATATGATGTCTTGTGAGTAGTTCGTTTTGTTCTTGAGGACATGGGAGAAGTCATGTTATTAGTAGTGGAGTTGTGTTGAGAAAGATTCAATAGTTTGATATTTAAGTTGTGGTGTACTTCTTCTAGTGGTGTCATGTGAACGTCGACTACATGACACTTCACCTATATGGGCCTAGGGGAATGCATTGTGTATTTGGCTACTAATCATAGGGGTTGCCAGAGTGACAGAAACCTGAACCCCCGTTAGGAAACCATTGCACAAGGGACATAAGGGTTTTAGAGTTTAAAGTTGTGGTTAGGTTTCTACCTTAATTACTTTCTTGTACTTACGGATGTTTGGAAGGGATATAATCACAAGTATGTATTAGTCCTAGGAAGGTCGGTACATTAGCGCAGGTTCACCCACACAATACTTAGCAAGCTAAAGAAGATTAATCAACTATATGAAGCGAAAGCACTTGACAGTCTTCCCATGTGTCCTCGAAAACGTTTGGTCATCTTAAGTAATACAACCGGCTTGTCCTTTGCTGCATAAAGGATTGGGCCACTTGCTACATTTATTCCTACTGTCTTTTGTTTACTCGTATTTTATTTACTTGCATTATCAAAAAAACCTAAAATCCGTTTGCTAAAGTATTTGCAGAAAATTCCTGATCCATACCACTAGTCAGCACCTTCTGCTCCTCGTTGGGTTCAACACTCTTACTTATCGAAAATACTGCGATACACCTCCTATACTTGTGGGTCATCACATTACCAAAGAAAAAAGCACTATATAGCTCCACCACGAGAAAAAAAACCCAACCTCCCGGGAATGGCCGTCTAACATGACGTGCCACTAGGGAAAAATGTCGGATGGTCTTGGACATGTCGATTTCTTGCGCCTCCTTTGGAAAAATCCACCCAAAATTCAAATTTTTTGATTCAAAAAATGGAAAATCAAGTTTTTTCCATAGAACCCCAAAATCCCTAGTTGGATAAGTTGTTTGCGATGCCAAGAGGAGCTAACCTGCCAAATTTGGGCTCATTCCATGGAGGGGTGACACGAGTTTGACAGTAGGCATGATAACTAGGGTTGAAACCCGTGAACTCCTACTCGATAGACGTCAATTGAAAGTTTGCATTTCTGAAGTATTAGGATGTCTTGTTATTTTTTTATTGTCTAATAGATCAAAAATAAGGACCCCACGCGCAAGTTTTCAATATTTTTGATTTTTTTGAATTTCATTTGGTTTGGTTCAAAAAAGGACAAACTTGCCGGCATGCGCAACCACATGAGGTTATCTAAATTTAAATTTTAAACACTTCGCGCTAATCTAGCCTAGGACACCTTAGGACACCCAAAGCCATTTTTGTTTGAATTTTTAGAGCAATATTTATGGTTTGTACGGTTCAAATTTTGAATTATGCAAGCATTACTGAAGAAAAAGCAGTATATCGATCCACCACAAGAAAAATCCCAATCTCCTAGGAATGGATGTACAACATCCACTGTCACTAGGGAAAAATGTCACATGGCCTCGGACATGTCTAGTTCTTGCACCTCCTTTGAAAAAATCCATCCAAAATTCAAATTTCTTGATTAAAAATTGGAAAATCAAGTTTTTTCCATAGAATCCCGAAATTCCTAGTTGGAAAAGTTGTTTTCAATACCAAGAGGCACCAACATGCCAAGTTTGGGCTCATTCCATGGAGGGGTGCCATGATTTGGCAGTGGGATTTTGGAGCACTAAACATTAAAAATTAAGACCATTGCAACATTATAGCACAGACCAAACAACTTTGGAAAATTTAAAAATTGTTTTAGGTTTAACCACATGAGCATATGGTCTGCATCATTGGTGTTTCTTAAAATCATGGAAAAAATTACACGTTAAACTAAAATTGCGGATTTTTTCCTAGAAAATATTTGCCTCTAGGTGGCTTACTCGAGAAGGATCAACGCGCAACACGCCCGCCTCGAACAACATGCAACACATTTGTCGCCGCCAGCCTCCTCCACTAACGCACCCCAAAAATTTCGATGTGCCATTATGATTTTAGAATAGAGAGCCAGCGAGTAGCGAGGCATCCTATCGGATCCTATTCCTCTTGATCATCGATATCGATTCTCCACAATTCTCGGTTCTGCTTATGTTCCCCCCCATTAATCCATGCCGATCTTCCCATATTTAACTCATCCCCTTCCCCAGAGTCCTAGGGAACCTTACCATCTCCAATCCCTCTCCCCATGAACACAAGGTAGTTCTTCGTCTACAACAGTGCAACCATGGCCATCTTCCAGCTCCCGCCCATCGTCAAGGAGCTCTAGCCGTTCAGGGTACATGAGGAAAATTCCCTGCATATCTATGCCTTTAGCCCATGGAGGAGCAAGTGGCAGCTGGCTTGTGCTTTCCTCGACCAACACTATGGCCACCGCCACGATCGCCGCATGTACAACCTTGAGAATAATGCTGATGGGATGCTGACGGTCCGCTCTTCAACCCCAAGGACACCACACTGCTATATGGACACACCTACCAATGCGGTTGCGAGTTCGTGGTATTCGCCCGCCCCAACATGCACACCAACTACTGGGACCAATTCCCCAACGATGACAGATTCATCCACTACGTCATGCCGGAGGTGGCGATGGAGGACGTGGCGGCGCTGGCGCCAGAGGACCAGCCGGTGGAAACGGAGGTGGTGATGGCGGCGATGGAGGCAGTGCCACACCAGCAGTTGTGTGGAACTGATAGTTATACCGTCAGTTCTGCTAGCATCGAGTAGTTGTTTATTTGGATTGTATACTTTTGCTCGTATATTAATGAAAAATATTGTTTTAGTTTATGATCAAGTTTGTTTTTCTCGTAATTTTCTATTTTAGTATCATCATATAAGAACAAACTCTTTTTTATTCGAGTTTCTTCAGAAGCCGATAGTCAAACAACCTGAACTTGGTACCTTAACGTCAAATACAGACAGACTTGGTCCCTTAGCGACAAATTCCAACAAACTCGAACCCGCGATCGGCCATTGGCCAGATGCATGTCATTCCAGCTCTGTCTCAATCCAAAAAAAACAGTCGTTGTGCTTGCCATCGGCCAGATGCTTCTCTGTTACTATTTATTCCTTTCCAATTCGAAATGCTTGCCATCAACATCCATATGATCCGTAATGGTTTGATAAATTGATAAATTCATGATTCGTTTAGTTAGTTCCGATCTAATTTGTCATCAAACACCTAAGGTGCATTACTCACATTGGACTAAAAATAGGCTCAGAGTGTTTTGTTTCCTTGGATCTAATGTTCTTGTACGAATATACATGTTCTTACGAGTGGGAACGATCACCTGTACGATGGTAACGAGATCAGAAGAACGTGACTGACATGGTTGTGTAGCGGTTCGACATGCCTAGCGTGGTCGCGCCGGGGCTTGCGAGGCCCCGGCGGTAGACTTTCTTGAGCGTTCTTTCGACGATGCTGATGCGGCTACGTGTTGGGTCCCTTAGGTCACGTGACCCCGTCTAGTTCAATCGACAAACACCTAAAATGCATTACTCACGTTCGCTCTAAACTGAGCTCAAACTCGTGTCTTTCCATGAATCTGGCGTTCCTATACCAATAGATGTGTGCTTCCGAGTTGGCATGATCAACCTTATCATGGCACCGAGATCAGCAGAATGTTACCAGCATGGCCGTGTAGCCGTTTGGCATGCCAGAGCAGCCACTACAAGGCTTGGGAGGTATCGGGGATAGACTTTCTGGAGCATTCTTTCGACGATGTTGATGCAGCTACGTGTCGGGTCCCTCGGGTCCCGCACTCCCACCTGGTTCAATCGACACCTAAAGTGGATTATTTACCATCGCTCTAATCCGAGATTAAACTCGTGTCTTTTCATGAATCTAATATTCCTGTACCAATAGACGTGTGTTTTCGAGTGGGAACGATCAACCATATCATGGTGTGAACGGCATGGTTGTGTAGTCGTTCGGCATGTCTAGGGTGGCTGTATCGGGGCTTGCGACATCTCGAGGATAGAATTTGTTGACCATTATTTCCCTGATGCTGACGGGACTAAGTACTGGGCCCCGCAGATAAGAAGGAATACATATCTAATTATTTTCAGCTCCGCTGGTAGGTTGTGTGCTTGGTACCACATGTGATAATACAACATATTGACTTGTTTCCAACACTGCTAACGAGACAAATAGGAGGTCCTACATGTAAAAAAACGAGTCAAACTGACGACAACCAAGTCCAACGTAACAACTGCCACTGCCACGTATGTCCAAGGGTACAGACGTAACGAAACCGCGTCAGCTGATGGCATATCTCTAATTGCCCGATTCGTAGTGACACAATACCTATTTTTGAGTGGACTAGAAACATTGTCATAATAAACCCTAACAAAAAACACTAGCACTTTTAGTACGGGGACAAAAATGAGTCTAGCCGATACTCAAAACGGCCATGTGCTAATTTGTTTTAGTATACTCAAACCGACTCCCGCCGGGGCCTAGTCTTGACCCATCCCACTAGCCGATAACAATTAGTGCTATCTATCATAAACCGGTCCAAATGTTGATAATTTTTTATCAAAAAATGCAAAGTTGGTAGTTATGTGCAACGATATCTTAAATGTGATAGTTTTGCGTCATTTGGAAGCGACGACCGTCGACAGTGAGGAGGACACAAGATAGAAGAGAAGAAAGGGAGAAAAACAGGGGGAAAACAAGAAAACCCACTACAAGTGGGCTCCACATTTTTACCTTATATGTACTGTGAGGTCACTTTTCGTATTGAAAATAGTTTGAGTATACGCAAAACAGAATTTTGAGCATCTGCTAGATATGCTGTTAGGTGTGTATACGTTTCTCATGTGATTTGTCCGGTTCAACCTTTCTCAACTATTGACTAGACATCAAGTGAATGTTTAATTCTAATAAGGTCCTGCTACGATATTCTATAATCTAAGTATGGTGAGCTCGGTGGTAGAACTTCATTTGTGCAATTTTCTTTAATGTAGTGTTGTCTAGACAAATTAAAGGTGGTTACCCGCAAAAAAAAAAGTGGTTAAAATTGTACTAAGAGCTTTTAAATGGCAAAACCTAGGCCTTAGCCCCTCCTTATCGTTTCCGTAAGTCATGCGAGTGCCACCAGGAGAGGTATTTCCCAAATCACCAATACATACCGAATTGCAGCTTTTCATCTCTACTACTCCCTCTCTCCTAAATTAGGATGTATATTAGGTTTGGTCAAAGTCAATATAAAGTTTGATCAACTATATATAAAAACATACTAACTTTTTTAATGTTAAATACATAATATAAAAATATAGTTCACGGTGATTCTAATAACATTGAGTTGATGTCGTAGATGTTTATACTATTTTCTAGATATTTAGTCAAAGTTTATTAAGTTTGACTTTGACCAAAACTAATAGCCATCCTAATTTAGGAAGGAGGGAGTACTTCTTTTTAGAAAGACCGTACGAACGTAGACGCTCACAATGCGTATATACACTCACCCATATGAACACACGCACGCATATCCTACCCCTATAAGCACCTCCGAGAGACTGAGTCGGCTGGTCTTGAGATTGACGAAGTCATCGTAGACGCCTTGCTATCGACGGGAACGTCACCTCCCACTAAAAGAAAATTCCGCTTTTATGAGACACCAAAGCGTCAAACCTAGGGTTTGAACTCTGGTGGGCTGGGGGTACCACTGCCTCCTAACCATCCAACCACGGTTTGGTTCTTAGGAACGAGGGAGTACTTATAAAGGTGCGAACATGAACTTCTCTACACGCACCCTGTTAAGTCTGCCATCCACTATCTGATTATCCCACTTAAATAGATCTGACGGTCTGAAATCATCTACTTTGACGCCATGGGTGCACATAGCGATTAATTACGTCAGACGCTACTTAGCCGGCCGAAGAAACTTCCATGACTGGGAGAGAAAAAAGGTATGCCTCTCGCTGATCAATTCATTGATCCCACGATCTCTTGGATCCCCCACCTATCGAACGAACTGCCCCGCCGCCCACCCCGCAATAGCCCTCACAGGATCTCGCTGCCGATGCCCAACGCTGTCGTAGCCCTCCCCTGCACGCTGATGCACTAGGCCGCCCTGCACGCAGAATCCCACGTTGCCCAGCATGTTGCGGACAATGCCGGCACGTCCCTTGCACCCGCCATCACCGTGCCGCCCAACTGTCTCACCCTCCGTCGGTCCACGCAAGAGCCTTCCCGCGGAGCCTCCATGGCGCATACTATCCCAGCGGACCGGCGCTCCGCCAACGGCGCTCCCACGCGAAACAGCCTTTCCTCGGCTAACGGGCGGCCGCCGCTGCCACACTGACAGGTTCTGTTCACCGCGGTGAGAAGAATCTCTCTTAAACCAAGTTTTTCGAATGCAATTTTCTAGATCTAAGTCTTTGGTTCATACAAAAATTGGTATTAGATTCCCCAAACTCTGATATGAAAACATCAATGAAATCTTGGAATCCAGTTTCAGCTAACTTGAGAAACATGTGAATGTGCCTATGCAGTGGAAATAATTATGTTGATAACAACTACTTCTCTCTATAAAATTGATCTCATAAGTAATGCCCAACCAATAGCATTAGTAGTTCATATAAAGAAGCATCATCTATCTATCTATCTATCTATCTACTAATTTACACAGAGGTAGGTTCGTCCACCAGAAACTTTGGTTCCGATTTTTTGTTGGACGCTTTTGCCCCTGATGTTTTGAAATAATTACCCGCCCTGCCACCGCTAAGTGCCATCCTCTCTCTCCAGCTCGCGACCTGGCCAGCGCCTCCACCCCGAACCGTTGACCTGCAGCGCTCCCACCCTGCCCGTCCAACCTCCCGCGACCCAGGCCGCCGCCGCCCCTGCTCCTACCGGCTCCTGCGCCCCGCCGCCTCCACCCCGACCCTACTCCGACCGGAGCTCCTCCGATCGCAAATTCCCCGGCCGCCGTCGCCACTACTTAACCTCCTAACGTGCCGCCAAACCGATCCTCCCAGATCTTTTCCCCTCTGTTCTCCACTTCTCGGCCATGACTGCGAGCTAGCGCCGCTTCACGTTGTCGTTGTAGTCCTTGCCGACCAGCACCGAAGCCGGGGATCTCTTTTTCGTTTCGCTGCCGATCGATCGGAGACCATAGGAGGAGCCGGACGTGCCCGCCTTGTCTTCCCCTTTTCTTCCCACCGGAGCACCATCGCAGTACCTTGCCGTCACCGTCAACTTCGTCCTCCCCCATCCAAGCCAGGGTCGCCACGAGCATATGGGTGAGCTTATCGTCCATACCCCCTCTTCCCTCGTCCAATTCCTTTTCGTTTTTGAGCCTCGCATCGACGTCGAGCTTCCTCCGCTGGCCGTCGTCGTTGTTTTTTCCCTCCAGTGTTACGATGATGGAATTTATCACGGGGACGAGTTCCCGGTAGCTTTCTGCATCGATTTGTGAGCATGCACGCGTCCCAGCGCCGCCAAAATGAGGGTCGCCATCGTGGTCACCTGTGCTCCGGCGCAACCTGTACCACACCGTAGAAGTTCAGAGCCTCGTCATGTTATCTTCAGGTTCGTCAGGAACCTGAGTCTCGACCTTGATCCATTCAATTAAAAGGAGCACGTGCTACGCTCTGGATAAGAATTTTCCAACAGTACATGAACATATTCTCGATCCTTCTACGGAGTACCAGTGAGTCTGAAGATCAAATCCTCCTTGGAGCAATTAACTTCATCCTTTCTTTTTAATATCGGCAATCCACTATTAGTGGAGATATTAAAGCTGATGCTCGATGGAGCTTCATCTTTTGCTGGTACAAACGGTTGTTGTGCCCTCTTTTCGCCGGGTGAAGATGCTGCTATTTCACACATTTTGGCTTTGGATGATATAACTCACGGAGCCATAAAGTAAGAATAGAGAAGAAACGAGCATGCTTGGCTAGAGAAAAATATAGGAGATGATAACAGCAGATCTGTGGTGTTCAAGAGAATTTGGTATTTTTTTTAAAATGCTCCATTACACGGTGCTGCTTCAAATTTGTGCAATTTAGTTTTTTCTAAGGTTATAGATAGTCTTGTCGAAGAAAGATTCTTACTTACTGTTTAAATTCATCATCTTGTCACTATTTTTTATACTTTCACCGTTTCACTTGCTCAATTTTGAAAGCCCGCAGAAATGCAAAACACCCCTACCATGATGGCCTTTTCTTCTCCGATGGCCAGCTGGCTCCAACCTCTGTCCAATCCAGCTTACTCCTTGCATTTTAGCAGCTAATGATTTCTTCCACAAGCAATACACATTGCAGAGGCTAACAATCTGATTTCAACATCGCTCAGACCATACAGAGCAAATAGCACAACTGAACAAATAATACAAATGTTTTTACGATACACTCTCTAATGTATGTCCATGGAAGCAAATAGCACAACTGAACAAATAGTACAAATGTTTTTAGGATGCACTCTCTAATGTATGTCCATAGAAGCATATTTTCTGTTGAGAGGGATAAATCCCCAATGTATGTCTATGGAAACACATTTTCTATTTGACTGAAATGCTTCTTATTGCTTTGGAAGTGCAGTCTGAAGTTGTTAAAATTCATGCATGTATAAAGCATCTTGCAGAAGTCATTCAACATGATGTTTCATGATACTTGTTCAAAATAAAAGGATGCTTCTAGATAATTTTGGAGGATATCTGCTATTGCAATACCGCGAACATCCTGATTTTTAGGCTTAACATTTTTGTTCGGAGCGGTGAAATTTAAGCATTCTTATTTGCCATTTTGTACATTGTTCTCAAAATATTGTACTATAATTTTTTTTTGTCCAGAGATGGATTATTTGGAGTCCTCTTGTACCTTTACAGTAAGGACAAGAAAAATACATTGCAGCAAATAATGAAAACTCTCCTTATACTGTGAATTGTTTTAGTATGCAAAAAACATCCTGCCATACTACAAAATTTATAATACCGGTTGTGTTCGGTACATCGAGAAAAAACAGTCCCTTCTTGTGACAGAAAATTTTCACCTCCGTGACAAACTCATTGCGTATGGGTGACGATTTTGGCTTTGTCCCTTTCCATCGTCATTACCCCCACCGGTCCATGCTTTCCAACGTCAGAGCTCGACTTATGGGTTGGCGCTCGTCATTCCGCCACCGTGTTGTACTCCTTAACACAGTGGGCCTCCGTTGTGGCCTTAATTTTTTTGGCGGTATGGGCTTTAACAATATATAATCAATGAGGTAGCTGTTCAAATTGATTATAATTTTTTTATCCCAAATTACTTTTATGTGGATATTGCACGAATGTATATTATCTTTAGATGCGTTCCAAGAAAAAAGTTAGAGGACCGTAGCAACGCACGGGCATTCATCTAGTCAATAGTTACCCATTGCAATTTTCCAGAAGACATCTTGTCATCTAAGAGCTATAATTTCTAATCTAGATTACTGCTCATTGTAAATTTTAGAAGTTGTTTGCATTTACCATGGAAAGGCTTTACATCATCATGGAACATACCCTCATAAAAAAAAACCAAATGTAAGCCTCAAATGGAAAAATAATGCTAATGTTTCAATAGATCCACGACAACACATAATTGGATGGAATTTTGGTATTTTTACATATGTGTATGCTTTATGCACGGCCAGTCTTCAAGTTTAACTCGGAAAGTATATTTGTTGCATTGCCGGTAGGGTACGGTTAACGCTGTAAAAAGTTTCATGTTCAGGAGCAATTCGGCTCCATTAATCCCCGTTATCCATGATTAGTTAGATACTCTCTTTTTTTCATCTAGAACCTATGTGTGTTATTGTGCCAAATAGAATGTCCTACATTCTTTTGCATGTGTTCTGCTGCTACACACCGTCTCCTTGTGAACATGGCGGAGGAATTGTACGGTTTCCAAACAAAAAATCTAATTGCAGCTTTGGACAACGAACAACCTGTAGACAGGAAAGATGAACGACTTTCAGTAAGCTACACCATTCCAATCCAATATTATAGTTTTCCTTATTTGTTTCATTTTTTCCATGTCGGCATGCCCACCAACTATTTAACAAAATAGCTATCTAGGTGTGCTATGCGTAACAGTAAGCAGCTTTTCTTTCAGCTAGCTCTATTTAGTCATTTCTGGTCATAATTCATAATTTTGTTCACTTTCAATTACGCCTATCCACTTTTCTATGATTGTTTTTATACTCATGCTAAATCTCTGGTATAGTCATCAATATACTTTGAGTTTTCTTTGACATTTAATTTTTTTGCAATCGCACTATTTCTCTATGAGTTCTTAGTTCTTAACCTGCATTTACAATGCTGTATAAAACATCACCAAACTTAGGTACAGAAAACACGGTCTAGGTCGCCAACTTAACATATGCTCCTACTTTTGTTGGTTTGCAGGTACAATAGTGAGAGATGACATGGTAGACACACTGGAAAAGGCAAGGAACGATGTTTGTTCTACTTCTAAAGTGGTAATCAACACTGATTATTGATGGAAGCACCCATCATGCATGGTTTCTCCCAGGTCGAGGTATAGTTAGCTCAATAGTTTGATAAAAAACATGAAATTGTACATTTTTCCTTTTGTACGTACATATAGAGGCTGAATAGTCCTTTTTTAGAAGGGTTGGGGTTGAATATGGTCAGTGCTTTTTTGTGCCTTTGGACTATGTGGCCTTCGTGCATCGCTGGAACAAAGGGCCAAGCTTCCTCGATGCCGTCGACGATGACTACGTCTCGGATGGCGTTGAGGGCAAAGAAGAAGAGGAGGAAGCTTCTGAGCTCGACGAGGATACCGAAGATCCGGAGGACGGGGGTGCTAACCCAGAGAACGAGGCAAGGACCAGTGCTCCATCTGCAGACACCGAATTACCCCCTCCTTTGGCCGATGATCCGGCTCCTGCTGCAGCTCCATGAGCAAGAAAACACTTTGACATTCATCAGATCTCCGGTATGCCGGGTGTAAATGTATTTAAGCACAATGGTTTGTGTTGTGCTACTATTGTCTGTGTTTTGCTACTAAGTTATTAAGGTCGGATTAACTTGGGCAGAGTCCCGGAGTTTCCTTTTCTTGTTCCCCCAATTTTATGATTCGGCTCGCGTCTACCTTGATTCGGTTTTTTTATATACGAGTCCGAGGTTTAAAAAATGATTTAACAGTATTTGAAACTTTGGGATTAGCTCAAAATAATTCAACATGATATGAATAAAATAAATATAGGGTTAGTCCGAATAACAAATGTCGGCTCGATTTCATTCCTTTCCTTAGTCGTTTTTCGTGTGCCTTGCAATTTCAAACTAGTTCTCTTGCTTGCCATGAAGTCAATTCTTGTTGGACAACAGCAAGTCAAAGGGTTAGGTTTTTGGTGCCCACACACTACTAATCCAACTAAGGTGTAAGTAACTTAAGTCAGCCGACATATATAAAATAAATACAGAAAATATAATTATTAAGGCAGTCCCCGAGTTTCTGCTTGGGGTGCCAACGTTTCATTGATATGCTCATTGTCGACATACATACCGACATATGAGAGACTCGAATACATACACTTCTGCTAAGTGTAAAACCGACGGAGTAGAGCTACATTTCATGGATGCTTAGATTCCTCGCCGGACCTGTCCGTCTTGTTCTTCTCCTGTGGTTGTGCATCGATAAGATAATAGGAATCATTGTGCAATGCTTTTCTTACAATGAAAGTTCCTTCCCATGGAGGGATAACTTGTGCATGCTAGCGGTGCGCTGCATCAGCTGAAGTACGAGATCACCTTCCCGAAAGACTCGGGGGTTTACTTTCTGGCTATGGTAGCGTCGGAGGTTTTATTGATATATGGCAGATCTAGACAAGGTCAGTTCTCTCGCTTCTTCCAGCAGATCAACATTATTTTACCCGGCTTCCCGCACTTCGGCTTCTGTGTATTGGGTGACCCTAGGCGAATCATATTTTATGTTGGCTGGTAATACAGCTTCTGCCCCATATACTAGAAAGAATGGCGTATAGCGTGTTGATCGATTCGGAGTTGTTCTTAAACTCCACAGTACCACTGGTAGTACTTCTATCCAGCATCCCGTTGATCTTTGCAGCGGCTCAATGAGCCGGGGTTTTATCCCGGACAAAACTAGTCTGTTGGATCTTTCCACTTGTCCGTTCGATGCGGGGTGGGCAACTGAGGCAATATCTAGACGGATCTTCTTTTCTTGGCAGAACCTCACAAATGCTCCTTCGGCAAAGTTTGTGCCATTATCAGTTATGATACTGTGGGTATAGTCGTATCTCAAGATTATATCTTTAAGGAATGTCACAGTTGTTGCCCTATCACATTTCCTAATTGATTTTACTTTAATCCACTTGGTAAATTTGTCTACCATAACCAAGATATGGGTCATGTTTCCCTTTGCCGGCTTAAATGGTCCTACCATATCCAAACACCATACCGTAAATGGCCAAGTGATAGGTATAGTTTTCAGTTCTGACATAGGCATGTGTGTCTTTGTGGTGTACCTCTGACAACCATTTCATTTTATCACAAGATCTTTGGCTTTCTCCAGGGCACTTGGCCAGTAAAATCCATGCCAGGAAGCTTTTGCCACTAATGCTCTGGAAGATGCATGATGCCCACATTCCCCCTGATGGATATCTCGGAGGATGTTAAGCCCTTCTTCCGGGTCTATGCATCGCTGCAGAACACTTGTGACACTCCTTTTGTATAGTTCTACGTTGGTGATCGTGTATGCCTTTGCTCTTCTTTGGACCTGCCTCGAGAGTATCTCATCATTTGGAAAAGTCCCTTCTTTTAGTAATTCAAATATTGGCTTTGCCCATGCAGGTATAGCTCGAACGGGGAAAAGCTCTCCGTCTACTTCCATTGCACCTACCAACATAACTCCAGCCGGATCTAGTTGAACAG
Source organism: Avena insularis (assembly GCA_023614405.1). Lineage (NCBI taxonomy): Eukaryota > Viridiplantae > Streptophyta > Magnoliopsida > Poales > Poaceae > Avena > Avena insularis. The sequence continues at coordinate 355,406,747 of CM042692.1, read as the reverse complement.
TCCCTGAGTTCTGCGAGACAGTCCCCGAGTTTACCAAAGTAGTCCCCGGGTTTGCTGTGGTACTTCCCCAGTCTATATCCATAGGGGTAGCATCTGATCTGGAGGGGGCCAGGACATAGATTGAGTCAGATTCCGGTGAAGGTGTGATAGATGGTTTTTTCAAGTGTTCTAATGCAACACCTGGCGGGATTGGCTGCTGAGATGATCCCAACTTAGATAATATGTCGGCTGCCTCATTTTCAATCTGAGGTACGTGATGGAATTCACATCCTTCAAAGAACCCGCTTATCTTTTGGACGTGGAATCTATAAAGGGCCATGTTTGCATCCAGAGCATCCCAATTTCCAGACACTTCCTGCACCACCAAATCCGAGTCTCCAAAACACTATATCCGACGTATTCCTACCTCCTTTGCTACCTTAAGTCCATGCACGAGCGCTTCATACTCGGCAACATTGTTTCATGCGCTAAAATGGATCTGGAGGACATATTTCAAATGGTCCTTCTTAGGCGAGGTAAGCACTACCCCGGCCCTCAGTCCTTCCTTTAGCTTTGATCCATCAAAGTGCATTCGCCAGTAATTTGAGTCTAGCAGAGGTGGTCCGTATTGCATCTCAGCCCAATCCACGAAGAAATCCGCCACCGCTTGCAATTTGATCGCATCTCTCCTATCAAATTGCGGTTCGTATGGGGCTAACTCAATGGCCCATTTTGCAATTCGGTCGCTAGAATCTTTGTTGCCCATAATCTCGGATATGGGTGCTTCACATACCACCTTGATGGGGTGTTCCTCAAAGTAATGCTTGAGTTTCTTGGTTGCCATGTACACACCATATGACATCTTTTGGTAGTGAGGGTAATTCTGCTTCGACGTTGATAATACCTCGCTTAGGTAATACACTGGTCTCTGCACCGACTTAACTTCCTCATCGCATTCCACCACTATTACTGCACTTACAACTCAGTTGGTCGCGGCTATATAGAGCAACATCGGCTCTTTAGGCAGTGGCGTGGCTAATACTGGTGCAGAAGACAATATATTTTTTAACTCTTGGAACACGCTATCAGCTTGTGGTATCCATGTAAATTTGTTTACCTTTTTCATTAACTGGTAGAGGGGCAATGCCTTCTCTTCCAAACGACTTACAAACCGACTTAATGATGCCAGGCAACCCATAAACTTATGCACATCGTTAAGGCACACCCATAAACTTATGCCTTCTCTTCCATTTTTTCTATGGCTCGGATTTTCGTGGTGTTGGCCTTGATACCTCGGCTAGATACCAGGAAACCGAGTAATTTCCCTGCCGGCACACCAAAGGTACATTTTTCAGGGTTAAGCTTCATCCGGAACCTCCTTAGGTTCGTGAATGTTTGCCAGATATCATCAAGGAGCGTTTTGCTTTCCTTAGTTTTTATTACAACATCATCCACATACACTTGCACATTTCGACCTATTTGGTCATGCAAACATTTTTGCATGCATCATTGATACGTTGCTCTAGCATTACATAAACCAAACGGCATAGTGTGATAGCAATAAGCCCCATACGGGGTGATAAACGCAGTCTTTATTTGATCATCCGGGTTCAAAGGTATCTGGTGAAAGCCAGAATAAGCATCTAGGAATGATAACAACTCACACCCATCAGTTGAATATATGACTTGGTCTATCCTTGGCAGTGGAAATGGATCTTTTGGACACGCCTTATTCAGGTTCGTGTCATTGATACACATGCACCATACCACTACCACATTCGGATCATCCTTCTCCTTTTCCACCAGCACCGGATTAGAGAGCCAATCCGGGTAAAGTACTTCCATGATAAATCCGGCTGCAAGGAGCCGAGCTATCTCATCTCCAATGGCCTTTCTCCTGTCTTCGGTGAAGCGGTGGAGAGGTTGCTTCACCGGCTTTTCTCTGGGTCTTACATTCAAAGAGTGCTCTGCAAACTCTCTCGGCACACCTTGCAGGTCCTGTGTAGACCAAGCAAAGATATCCCGATTCTCACGGAATAAGTTGACGAGCTCGCTTTCCTATTTGTCACTTAACCTGGCTCCAATTGTTACGATGCGCTCTGGGAACTGGTCATCAACAGGTACCTTTTTCGTATCTTTTGTTGCTTGAAATGAGACACTCCCATGCGGGTTAGTCAGAGCCGGCATATGATGTTGTGCGGACTGAGCCAATGCAGCCACTTCTAGAATTTTCATCTTCTCTTGAGCGATCACCAGTGAATCGGCCAGGTTAGACCCAGCAGAGGAACACTCGATAGAACGCCTGAAGTCCCCGGCAATGGTAATCACTCCCCTTGGCCCTGGCAATTTCATCTTCAAGTAACTGATGTGAGTACTTGCCATAAACTTGTTCAAAGCTGGCCTACCGAGTAATGCATGATATGCACTTTCCAAGTTCATAACCTCAAACTCCAAGTTTTCAGTCCGACAGTGGTCCCTTGTGCCGAATAACACGTCAACTCGGACTTTGCCAATGGGCTCACAGGATATACCTGGCACGATGCCATGGAAAGTGGTCCTTGTTGCTTAGAGCATATTCTCCGATATTTCCAGCTTATGCATGGTATCCTTGTACATGATGTTAATGCTACTGCCATTGTCTATCAGTACTTTGGAGAACCTCACGTTGATACTCGGCCAAATAAACATCGGATCTAGCACCAGCGCGTAGGTCCCAAGACTCGGCATAAGCTTTGGGTGGTCCTTGATACTCCAAGTGATCTCCTGACCCGACCAAGGCATATAGCTCATCACCACGGGCATTACCGCGTTCACCTCCATATGTTGGCACTGCAAGATCTTTCTATCAGTTTCCTCCATGGTGAACACACAGTAGCTTTGGTGATGTTCCCTGTATTCATTTCTGCCGTCCTGACCATGATACCCTTGATCTTGCTGTTGCTGATCATTCACCTGGTGCACTGCATCCCTTCTCTCCTAGTTTTCATACCTCGGTGGAGGCGGAGGCAACATTAGTTGCTGTCCATTCCCCCAGTGAGCTATTGCTTCCGAGGTGCATCATTCCGAGGTGCTTCGTGCCGAGGTCCATCGTGCCGAGGTGCATCGCTCCGAGGTGCATGAGCATTCCCCGAGCCACTTTGCTCTAGCTTCCTCATCCATTCACATTGTCAGGTCGTATGATTCGCCGGGTTATTCGGACTTGGCGTATGAAACTTGCATGGCTGATCCAACATAGACTCGAATGTGTATCTTGGCCTATCCTTTCTTTCTTTCCACTGTTTCTTCTGTTCAGGTGTAACACCCCAGCATTAGAGCTTAGAAATAAGCTGAACACACGTGTGTGTATTGCATTCATGCATAAGAAAATTTGGGGAATTTTCGCGCAAAACTAAAGAGGCTACAGAGTGATCGAGATCTCTCTTGTTCTGATGGAAACATCGGCGCAAGTGCTATGGAATTCGACATGACCTCTACTGTATCCTTGTGTTTTGGGGGAATCATTTTAAATTCATAGATTCAAATGATTTACTTGAATTCAAAAGAAATTTCAAATTGGTTAAAAATAAATAAATGAGTTATTGAATTCATTAATGTTATATAAATATTACAATGAATAAACAATATGAATAATATACAAGACTTAATAATGGAAAAGGATAATCTTTATTATTATATTTATACATATAGTATTATGGTTCCTTTATAATAAAAGAATAAAAGTAAATTATAGGAAACAAATAAATAGAAAAAGGAATTATAGAAATGAAATAACTAAAAGAATTATTTATTACAAAACAATATATATTACAATGTCTTTTACAGAGGAATAAGCAAATTACAAAAGAATAAAGTAAAACCTAAGATAAATTCCAATCGAATCCTTTCATTTCTTTTCTTACTCTTTTGTCCCTACATAACACAACAAAATAAAATTGTAGGTGTTAAAGATTGGATTGCTCTCAGAATGATTAGTGTAATGCACTATAATCATTTCATCACTAAGCTAATCTTATAGGGGGCAACTTTCACCAATGTGTGAATCCGTTCTTATCAGTGCATAGTTTGCCTCAGCACAGCATCACTAGCAATAGCTTGAGGGGCAAGTTTCACCGGGCAAGTAGATCATAAAAAGGTAAAAAGTCACCAAAATATCTAGGATTTACTTGATCTCATCCAGACATCGCTGAAGCAAGCAAGCACACAGCACACGCACCTGATTGCATGTCGTGTGCTGTCAACACAAGGAAGTAGTCCAAGAATAGGTGGATAAGAAGAGAGAGCCGTAGCCTTCTCTCCCTGCTCATTTTTTCACAACCAAGTACCACCTCACCATAGTTCTTTACTGAAACACAAGAACACTTCACTTAGACCCTCAAACCAAATCATCTCCAGTCCTCAATTTACTATAGTTAAGAACACTAATTTTTCCAAGGAAACCACCACCAATCCTATGAATTATTAGAAGGAAGCAAAGGCATATCCGGTTACCAGGAGAATAAGATGGAGTCTGCAGCAGGAGTTGAGGGGTGAAGGCAAAAGGGAGAAAGCCACCAGAGCAGTAGTAGTTGAACAAGAATTTCATGAACAAGGTGATCAAGGGTAACACAACAATACCAGGAGGAGCAGATACCCCTAAGAAGATTCTCAATCTAATGGCAAGTAGAATAATAAGCCAAGGTACGATACAAAGGCCACACATCTGCAGGTAATAAATTAGACCTGGAATCTGTTCTTACTAGTTGCAATAGAAAATGGTTTTGGGGGTGAGAGAGCTCTCAGTTTAGCATAGTGGTCCTATGCCCAGTTCATCCTAGAGCTTTGTGGGACAACTATAGCATCTGTTCTTAATGACAAATTCGGGCCTCAGCCTGTGCATCACTGGCCAGATCTCCACATCCACCACTATTATGCAAACATGTTTGCAATTCAGCTTTAAGCAGCAAGTAAGCTAGCCCAGCCACCTACTTTGCACACTCCAAAAATTGGAGGCACCATGGTAGGGACTAAAGCAATCATTATATCTGATCAAGGTCAATACCAGCCCAGCAGCAGCAAAAACTCAGCAACCAAAGGTTGATGACCAACATTATTCCTTAGCATCTGCTCTTATTCCATATATTAGAAATAAGTTATGGAGGAGGGAAAGACCTCAGATCTGCTTGTAACTGGGTGCAAGGATCATCATTGGGTAAAAAAGGGACAATATTAATACCTGTTCTGATGAAAAGAACCTTGCCTCAGTCCAGGCATCGATAGCAAGGCTCCACATAAAACATGCAAATCCCATTATCCAACTAATACAAGTCCGATTCATGTATTCACACTTAGGAAACACATATCTTGCAAGTCATAGATTTTGTGTACCATCTTTATGGAGGTTTCACATTAATCTAAGCTCAGTAGAAGGATTCCTCATTAGGGAATTCTCCCTCTAAATTCTACTTGTTTAATGAACAAGTAAATAAATCTCAAGGAAACCCCTTCTAAGAAGAGGATAAATCATTTCCCTAGCTTACAAACAGGGATCATCATAGGGACATGGTCAAAGAAAAGGAAGACAATATTGGCATATGTCATTACCCAGATCAAAGCTTCAGTTGAAGACATCAGTAGCATTAATTTGATTTTAGATAAAACAACAACTGGTTCTGTAATACTCTACCACTGTGCACACTTCCTTAGGAAGGCACCATAGTGGTATGTTACACCACAAAGACTTTATTTTCAGAGAAAACAACATTACACTTAAATAAATTTCAATCATCTTCCTATATCTTAGGTTTAGGAATCATTAATAGATACCTGGTAGTTCTCATTTATAGAATACCAGTTTCAGTATCAGTTGCATCATGAAATGTGGTGGTAAGATACATCCAGCAAAGGCAAGTCATGGAATTAACATGATCTACTAATTACAGGAGCAGTTAACTTGCTATTAGTAATCACAGAACATTAGGTAAACCATTTTCCTAGTAGGAGAAATCTAGGAATCATTCAAACATAATAACATCTTGTGTTTACCAACAATAGTTTTATCTGCAAAGGAAACCAGTTAAAACATATCAATTTCGAGATATTACACCAAGGACCAATTGGGTAGTATTCCTCTATTAGGTTACTACATGTCCTTTGTGGATATTGTCACAGAAGCTAATCCCAAATTTAGGTATTGAAATTCAAACAATTCCATGCTAGTCTACTCAGCGATCAGCATATGCTGAAACTAATAAAAGATATGGACAATGAACCACACCAGCCACACACTAAAAATTATGTAGAATGTTTAGGATAGGGCAATATCTTAAACAAGGAATAATCATTATGAGGGACAGAGCTAGAGGCCAATTATCAGAGTGAACATTAGATCTTGATTGGTGCTAGAGGAAGAATGAGATCAAAGAGAGGGAAGGGGAAACTTGCCTTGGGTCCTCGCATTATAGTTGAAGAGGAGGCAAACCAAGGTGATGCGGAGCAATGACACGACGCTGAGTCGTATGCATGTGGAGCCGTGGCGGCACAGGGAGCACTGGCAGCATTGGCAGTGCTGCGACCTGCGCCAAGCCGCCCTTGCAGCACCAGTTCATCGCCTCAACACCGAGGGCCGGCGACCACCATAATAGCACCGCAACATCCACCACCATGGGAAAGACCAGGTCGGCGGGATCGAATAGAAGCATCAGGGGGCGAGGTCGACGGACAAGAGGTTGTGGTCGTTCTTGAGCAGCAGCCAGAGGTGTTGGAACTAAGGAAGCTATGCCGGCGGTCGAACCCTAGGCAGGAATAGGGTTTCCAGGGACGCGCGTAGGGGCGCAGGCGCAGGTAGAGGTGGCAGGGATTAGGTGGAGAGCCTAGAGCAAAGCTTAGTCGGCCGCAGTATTGGCGGCGATGGCACGATGGCGTAAGGGGGATGCGGTAGGCGTATCGTGTAATGCGTGCGTGTGAGTGAGAGGAAGGAGAGGGGGTTGGCTGGGGTGGGGTTTGACCCTAGGCCCAACTTGGCCGGGTTGGTCTTAACCAGCCCACGGGCCAGAGTAATTTTATAAGAAAAAGAAAAAATAAATATTGTAAAAGGAATAATAAACCAAATGTAAAATTATCAAAGTACCCCTGAAATTGTTTTAGCCCTAGAAAAATATAGAAAAATCCTAAAAATACATATAACATATTGAAATGATCACAAAAATAATATCTACCTAAGAAAAGTATAACTTTGCTTATTTGAGTTAAATAAAATGTAAATAAATATTAATACCATTAAGACCTAAAAGAAATTTCATAAAATAAAACAAAGACATAAAATTGAATAAAAATCATTTTTACATATAAAAATAAGTCTACTATTTTATAAAAATACTAACTTAATTTGTTTTCAAATAAATCTTGAAGCAAATATTTAAATATATAATCCTTTAAGGAATTTTGTAAAAATAAGTATAACACCTAAAATTAAATAAAATTCACTTCTAAGATCTTAAGTAAGTATGTTTTCCTATAAAAATACTAATTATATTATTCCAACACATTTTAAGCTTATTAACAAATAAATCCTTACTTATTATCTAGTTCGTAAATTCTTCAAGAACATTCTTAAATAAGAAATAATCACAATTTTATATAAAACTCTAAATCTTGTACATTTACATACTACTTCCAAAACCATAAAAGTCTATAATAATACTTAAAAGTAAACTATTAACATTTAGGAAACTCTTTAAAACCTTAACCCCAAGATAAACCAACAATTTGAATAAATTTTAATCATCCTCACTTATAATAAAAGTGAATGATCTCACAGTCTCGAACATGCTTATTATAAAGCTTTAAACTTTTAAATACTTTAAACACATCACACCTAGGTCTATTTATGTTTTAAAGTTAACTTTGGTCCATAAAGTTATGTAGATAATGTATAAAGTTTAATTATGTTTTATAGTTAACTTTTGTCTATTTCAATCAAATCATAAGGCATCTCAAATTCATATAATTCGAGCCAACACAAACAACATCGATCACATTCTGTTAACCACACAGATTAGTTAAACCTTGGCAAAGTAACCTTTTCCTCAAAGGTTATTCGTTTTGCCACTTTAAATAATAATTTTATAAACAAGTTATTTAACTTTTAACAACCTATCACCCTAACACCTATCATAATTACCAAGTAAAAATTCACCTCAACCTTAGAATGATATTATACTTCACTTGTGTACTTTGCATGTTAAACATTTAAATTATTTGTAGTTATCTTTACTTGTGAAGTAAACATGAGAAATAGCCAAATCTCAAAGATGTCACTTAAAATCAACTCATTCACGTTACTGGGGATTTATCTCGGGATTTTACAAAATGCATTACATTACTTATGCATCGGCATATTGCTTCTTTAAACATTAGTCCTTACCGGACCAATGATGTTATTTACAGAATTTGGATCTTCTATTATCTCAAAGACCGTGAGTGCATAATCTTGCAACCACAAAAGGCAAGTTCACAACTTTCTCATGTCCTTTGATTATTTTCTATGCTTGTAACTCAACTGTGTCATCACCTGCATTTCAAAAAGGTCGAAAACACTATTTTCACAATTAACTGGAAATATCGGTTACTGATCCAGGGTGATCAGTTAATCTATAATAACTGGCAGTGGAAACGCCATTGTACAGTAATGTATCATCTAGGACTTAACAACCAATGTCGCTAGTGATTCTAGCGCCGTATATTACGCGTTAACCATGAGACTTGGAATGGGACGGGAAAGTCAGCTATATCTTTTCCCTTTCATATGGAGGCAAGATGACCTTATCGTGAGGCTGTTGATTTCTCATGGAGTTCCAGAGAATCCAGCACATGGGTGGGACCCCTTAGTTCCCCACGAGCTAGGTGTCTAGATTATCTGTGCATAGCTGTCTGGGTCGGAGTTCACCATAGTTGATGGTGACTACCAGTCAGAGCTGCTTACAGAGTCTTCGGGAACTTTCCATGGTTATAGCTTGCCCTAGTTGGCGGCTTAACGGAGGTGTAGTCAGCCCTGGAGGATCGTGCAGACATATGGGGTTGCGGAGAGGGCAGTACTGGCTTGGATCTTAGACTAGGCCCCACATAAAGGAATTGTGGATGGGAATAAGCTGCCCGGTTGTGCAACAAGGCTAAGGTGTCTTGTGGGAAAAGTGACGCACCTCTGCAGAGTGTAAGAATTGTGACATGTTACTCCCCGTTCCGGGAAGGAGCTACGAACGCAGCAGGAAAGGAACTCCATGAAGTTCTGGTCAACCTGTGAAGGCTGTCGGACATAGTTTTCAGAATAAAAGCAACCTTTGAACAAATGTTTACGAAAACCTGCATTGCCTATGACCTATGGTCTATGGCTGTAGAGATAGTGCATCATACACTCGTTTTTAGTGAACTTGCTGAGTACGCTCATACTCAACCATACCTTCTTAACCCTTGCTAGGTTCTAAGCCGTTCAAGACAACGTCAACATCAACTTCTGCTCAAGAAACCATCATCAACAGCTCAAGATCTTCAACAAAGTCAATGAAGTCAACATATACATCAACTGAAGTGAAGAAAAAGTTCTTAAATAGATAGGAGTAGATTCTCTAGCCATAAAACCTACTTCTGTAGAGCATTGCAATAGCAGCAATGGCAAGCCTGTTAGTTAAGATGCTAGTCTTAGTTACTAGATATTTCTAGGTTATTATTTCTGGTTCTTCTTTGTAAGAAGTTCTTTATCTATCTTTAACCTAGAGTGTTCTCTAGATCTTTTGTAAAGAGTCGATTTGTAATCTATAGTCATGTCTTGGACCTGCTGTGTTTCTGTTGTACCACTCTGAGGGATGTAATACTAGTGAATGGTGGTTCATTGTTGTTATGTTAACGACTATAGTGTACTACATCATGCAGTGGTATGCTGGGTCACTGCAGCTGGTATCAGAGCATATGCTTTGACCTTAGGATTAAAACCCTTTTAGGAAGATCTGTAGGTTGGATAGTGACTATAGGAGCCATCTTATCTAAACCAAAACTTTTGATGAATATCCACTTGAGGATAATTTTGTCACACTTAAGTTGGATGTTTTTATCATCTTTCTTAAGGATTAGTTACGTGTATTCTCTAGATAATTGTCATTTGAGTGTTCCTCTAAATAGGTATAACACCACTAAGATATCTAAAGTAAGATAAAATATCAAAGAAGATTACGACTAGGATTAGGATGTGAGGTGGAGTAGTATTAGTGATGGAGTCTATAGTTAGAATCCCTGTAAAGTAGTAGAATCTTACCATTAGTTGATATCACTAAACCATATAAGGTAGACCATCGAGTATGTATAGATACAAATGGAAGTAAATCACGTGGCATCCACTTGATAGTTCCATGTGATGAAGTATAATTTTGTAAAAAAAACGTTAATAGTAAGCCAAGAAGAAGTGTCGTCATGGTGAAATTAGATCTTTAATCATGATGACTAGGTAAATCTGGACAAGTTCGTGGTGAGAATAGCTCCGAGGCCATGATAAGTTTGTAATTAGGAGAAGTATTCAGTAACTAATCTTGTAATAACAAAAAGTATAGAACAGTGTAGGTCTATGATAGAAGTCATAGATATTATAACATTACAATAATTTTGGGATTAAGGTAGTAACTTCAGTTTTGTTAGTAGTTTTGAGAGATCATGTGAGGATAGTTTATGATAGAATGGAAAAATTGGTAATTTTTAGTAGTCCCACAAGAAAGGTAAGTGGTTAGTTAGAACCAAAGTGAGGCCACTTTGCTCAAAATTATCCTATTGCACCTAAGCAATTTGGGTAAATAATGAGACAAAGAGTAGTTTAATCCTTAAGTGCTAAGTATCACGATGTAAACCTATAATAGGAGGTGTCATATACTACACAGCTAAGCCTGAATTCTAGAGGTATTATACTCAACTAATATATTCCGGGCATAGAATGATGTGTGTTATATGTACCACATTTGGATTTTTGTTTTTTATTGCATCTTCTTGATTGACTAGATCTGTGCATGAAGTTTGACTTGATGTGCAAATGCATGTTGCATCATCAAGTTATTACTTGATGTTATAGACCTAGATAGAAAGGGAATTCGTGTAAGGGAGTGACGAGTTTCGAAGATCAAGATGAAGACTTGCACGAAGAAGGAAGCCAAATATAAGGAGTAGCAACACTATTTTGAAGAATGGATCAATTCCAACTTATTTTGAGTTGGCAACAAGAGGGAATATTAGTGCAGCAAAGGTGTAGAGCAACATGAAGGAATGAACTTAAGTTCACTTAAGATAGATGATGTTCCTAAGAAGCTAATGAAGTAGTTGTACCAGGTTCATGGAAGTATCATGAATCAGTGCAAAGAAGAAGTTTGGAAACCATAGCTGGTATTCAAGCTCTGAAAAACTCAGAGAGGATGCCAGTAAGAAGTCAAAAACCGTAGGGTAATCCATACACCTAGGAGGATCCGCAGCTAGTATCCGTAGTTGGTATCCGCAGCTAGTATTAGCTGGTATCCGTAGCCGGTATCCTAGTAGTGTAGCGAAGTAGATAAGCTATGTGTAATTTAAAGAGTATAAAACTTGGCCTAAGTTAGCTTAAGACTAAAGAAGTATGGAATTAAAGATCGTCTTTCGAGATGCTTCGTGAAATCGGGCTTACTAAAGTGAAAATGTCTAGAAGGTTAAGAGTAAGTCAAGTAATGTTAGAAGATTCATCTCGGAGATCCACAACTATGTGGGTGTACTGTAGATTCTTTCATGAGACCTTATATAAGCAATATATAAGCTAGACAAAGACCAATATCCTACTATTGAGATAATGGATATTATTCATGAAGTTTAGAGACCATTAGGAAATCCCAAGGGGGAGAGTAAACCAGAAACACTGAATTGTTGTTGTCTAACTTTCTGACTAAAGGTTGGAGAAGTACAAATGTATGATGAGATTAAGCCTTATTCTCGTAAGGTTATAAGAAATCATCTGTATAAGAGTGCTCTCTAGAGTATGTCCGGATGAAAGATTGAAGGAGATATAACTGCTTAACCCTAGTGGACTGGTTATAAAGGGGAAACAACTGGTAAGTTTTCCTTAAGAAGGAGGAGAGCCTACCAAAATAAGTCTAGTGTAAAGTAGTAGGAAAGCCCGATTGGAATGGACTAAATGTGTCCCAAACCAATCCTAAGTAGAACTTTGAAGACGTAACCCAAGGGGTTGTAGTAGAAGGAGTATGCTACATATTGGAAACGACAGACGGAAATTGCCAAGTAGGAAGAGAATTTAAGGAAAAATATTTAAATACGGGATACCACAATTATCCCCAATTGTAATCACAATGGAATTTGAGAAATGGCGTGATCAATACAAGTCAACTTCTCATTCCAAAACGTAAGAGAGTACGAACTTCAGGGACGAAGTTTATTTTAAGGGAGAGAGTCTGTAACACCCCAGCATTAGAGCTTAGAAATAAGCTAAACACAGGTGTGTGCATTGCATTCATGCATAAGAAAAGTTGGGGAATTTTCGCGCAAAACTAAAGAGGCTACAGAGTGACCGAGATCTCTCTTGTTCTGATGGAAACATCGGCGCAAGTGTTATGGAATTCGACATGACCTCTACTGTATCATTGTGTTTTGGGGGAATCATTTTAAATTCATAGATTCAAATGATTTACTTGAATTCAAAAGAAATTTGAAATTGGTTAAAACTAAATAAATGAGTTATTGAATTCATTAATGTTATATAAATATTACAATGAATAAACAATATGAATAATATACAAGACTTAATAATGGAAAATGATAATCTTTATTATTATATTTATACATATAGTATTATGGTTCCTTTATAATAAAAGAATAAAAGTAAATTATAGGAAACAAATAAATAGAAAAAGGAATTACAAAAATGAAATAACTAAAAGAATTCTTTATTACAAAACAATATATATTACAATGTCTTTTACAGAGGAATAAGCAAATTACAAAAGAATAAAGTAAAACCTAAGATAAATTCCAATCGAATCCTTTCATTTCTTTTCTTACTCTTTTGTCCCTACATAACACAACAAAATAAAATTGTAGGTGTTAAAGATTGGATTGCTCTCAGAATGATTAGTGTAATGCACTATAATCATTTCATCACTGAGCTAATCTTATAGGGGGCAACTTTCACCAATGTGTGAATCCGTTCTTATCAGTGCATAGTTTGCCTTAGCACAGCATCACTAGCAATAGGTTGAGGGGCAAGTTTTATCGAGCAAGTAGATCATAAAAAGGTAAAAAGTCACCAAAATATCTAGGATTTACTTGATCTCATCCAGACATCGCTGAAGCAAGCAAGCACACAACACACGCACCTGATTGCATGTCATGTGCTGTCAACACAAGGAAGTAGTCCAAGAATGGGTGGATAAGAAGAGAGAGAGTCGTAGCCTTCTCTCCCTGCTCATTTTTTCACAACCAAGTACCACCTCGCCATAGTTCTTTACTGAAACACAAGAACACTTCACTTAGACCCTCAAACCAAATCATCTCCAGTCCTCAGTTTACTATAGTTAAGAACACTAATTTTTTCAAGGAAACCACTACCAATCCTATGAATTATTAGAAGGAAGCAAAGGCATATCCAGTTACCAGGAGAATAAGATGGAGTCCGCAGCAGGAGTTGAGGGGTGAAGGCAAAAGGGAGAAAGCCACCATAGCAGTAGTAGCTGAACAAGAATTCCATGAACAAGCTGATCAAGGGTAACACAACAATACCAGGAGGAGCAGATACCCCTCAGAAGATTCTCAATCTAATGGCAAGTAGAATAAGAAGCCAAGGTACAATACAAAGACCACACATCAGAAAGTAATAAATTAGACCTGGAATCTGTTCTTACTAGTTGCAATAGAAAATGGTTTTGGGGGTGAGAGAGCTCTCAGTTTAGCATAGTGGTGTTATGCCCAGTTCATCCTAGAGCTTTGTGGGACAACTATAGCATCTGTTCTTAATGACAAATTCGGGCCTCATCCTGTGCATCACTGGCCAGATCTCCACATCCACCACTATTATGCAAACATGTTTGCAATTCAGCTTTAAGCAGTAAGTAAGCTAGCCCAGCCACCTACTGTGCACACTCCAAAAATTGGAGGCACCACAGTAGGGACTAAAGCAATCATTATATCTGATCAAGGTCAATACCAGCCCAACAGCAGCAATAACTCAACAACCAAAGGTTGACTACCAACATTATTCCTTAGCATCTGCTCTTGTTCCATATATTAGGAATAAGTTATGGAGGAGGGAAAGACCTCAGATCTTCTTGCAACTGGGTGCAAGGATCATCATTGGGTAAAAAAAGGGACAATAATACCTATTCTGATGAAAAGAACCTTGCCTTAGTCCAGGCATCACTGGCAAGGCTCCACATAAAACATGCAAATCCCATTATCCAACTACTACAAGTCTGACTCATATATTCACACTTAGAAAAGACATATCTTGCAAGTCATAGATTTTGTGTACCATCTTTATGGAGGTTTCACATTAATCTAAGCTCACTAGAAGGAATTCCTCATTAGGGAATTCTCCCTCTAAATGCTACTTGTTTAATGAACAAGTAAATAAATCTCAAGGAAACCCCTTCTAAGAAGAGGATAAATCATTTCCCTAGCTTACAAATAGGGATCATCATAGGGACATGGTCAAAGAAAAGGAAGACAATATTGGCATATGTCATTACCCAGATCAAAGCTTCAGTTGAAGACATCAGTAGCATTAATTTCATTTTAGATAAAACAAGAACTGGTTCTGTAATACTCTACCACTATGCACACTTCCTTAGGAAGGCACCACAGTGGTATGTTACACCACAAAGGCTTTATTTTCAGAGATAACAACATTACACTTAAATAAATTTCAATCATCTTCCTATATCTTAGGTTTAGGAATCATTAATAGATACCTAGTAGTTCTCATTTATAGAATACCAGTTTCAATATCAGTTGCATCATGAAATGTGGTGGTAAGATACATCTAGCAAAGGCAAGTGATGACCCACAAGTATAGGGGGTGTATCGCAGTATTTTCGAGGGAAGTGAAACCCAATTTATTGATTCGACACAAAGGGAGCCAAAGAATATTTATAAGCCTTAACAACTGAGTTGTCAATTCAGCTGCACCTGGAAACAATCTTGCTCACAGCAGTTTATCAGTAGCAACAGTTTTGTAGTAGGAATAGCAAAGTAACAGCAGTAGTAAAGCAAAGACAGAGAACAATAGCGATGAAGTGGGATTCGAAAAGGTAGGCATAGGGATGGATTGACGGGCGTTGCATGGATAAGACAATTCACATAGCAATCAGAACATAGGGCAATTGCAGATAAATAAGCTAAAGCATCCCAGTACTAGATAATCCTAGGCATATGTTCCATATATAGTCATACATGCTCGCAATGAGAACTTGCACAACATCTTTTGTCCTGCCAGCCCGTTTGCAGCGAGGCCTCAAGGGAACTACTGGCAATTAAGGTGCTCCTTTTAATAGAGCACCGGAGCAAAGCATTAACACTCCATGAACACATGTGATCCTCACATCAAAGCCATTCCCTCCGGTTATCCTGATTTCTGTCACTTCAAGGCCATTGGTTCCGGATGACAACGTGTGTATACAACTTGTAGATAAGACCAAAAACAATACTATCATAATGAATCAATAACATGTTCAGATCTGAAATCATGGCACTCGGGCCCTAGTGACAAGCATTAAGCACAACAAGTCACAACAAAGTCATAAAGCACTAATAAAAGATACTAGGCACCATGCCCTAACAATCTGATGCCATTACATGAACGATCTCATCCAATCCCTACCATCCCCATAGCCTACAACGGGGGATTACTCACTCATAGATGGGGGAAACATGGATGGTCGATGGAGAAGCGATGGTGATGACGATGGCGATGATCTCCTCCAATTCCCGTCCGTGAGTGCCGAACGGAGTTTCTGGTGCTATTTCGTGGAATCTGGTGGTGGCGGCGGAGCGGAACTCCTTCTGGAAAAACGTCGAACCCCCCGGAGTTTTTAGGTTAGAAGGCTTCTTATAGGTGAAGAGGGAGACCGAGGGGGTGCCTGGGGGCCACACCATGGCCTGGCGCGGCCAGGCCCAGCCCGCGCCTGGGGGTGGTGTGGCCAGCCCTTGGCTCTTCTCCGTCTCGTATTCTGGCTCCTGGAGTCTTCTGGAAAAATAGGCACTTTGGCTTTTGTCCCGTCCAATTCCGAGAATATTGATTTTCTGACTTTCCTGGAACCAAAAACAGCAGAAAACAAAGCAGTGCACTGTGGCTCTTGTTAATAGGTTAGTCCAAGAACTCATATGAAAAGTACTCCAAAGTGTGGACAAAACACAAGAAAGTGGATAAAACCAAGCATGGGGCATCAAAAATTATAGATACATTTGCAATGTATAACTCCTACTCGTCCTCGAGTAGGTAAGTGATAAAAAGAAAGAATAATTTTTGAGGTGACATGCACCATCATAAACTTGATCAAAGCATTTGTAAAACATTCAAAACTGGGATCATAGTACTTCAATCATAACATGAAAGACAAAGTTCTAGCAATAAGAACAAAGAAACTATGATGCAACATAAAAAGGCACAAACAAAAGATTCATGAATAACAATGCTTTGCAAGACGTTTGTTTGTTTCACATAAAGAAAACATAGCATAGTGGCATTCAGCTTGTCCCTCATAGAGTGGCAAACATAAATGCATAGGACACCTTCAAAGTTTTACAAGACTGACTAGATACAAATAGTTTAAAACAAGAAATATCAAGTTATGCATCAATCAGCTAGTCTTGGGACAATGCACATAGAACTAAGAATGGCCACTATGCTCTCAAGAAAGTGCTCATAGAATGTGTGGAGACTCAACAAGGAAATGAACAGGTTTTGAAAAGTTTGAAAGGCTTCCAAATGTTGAAAGTATGGTACTCATTAGCTTTGAGCTCTCATTGCCCCTATCATAAGCATCTTTAAATGGTTAAGGTTAAAGTGACACAACTAAGAGGATATGCTTGACAAGTTATAAATCGAAGTCTCATGCCCCTTACTTACGAAGACCGATCCTCATGCTACTCAACTTCAGTCACGAGTAAGCTCTTGTCATTGTAAGTATATACGTATCATAGAGAACCGCCAACGGGGTACCCCTTGCACATGATACAGGAGCTATCCCATAATCAAAATGACAAGGCAAGCGGCACAATGAGCATCTCAATGATCTTTTTATTTACTATGTGCATAGATTTTTATTGAGGATGCTTCATAGAATGCTCATTATGATTATGCTGCAAGTTTCCACCATGATTAGGCATGGCTTAGGCTAGCGGCCCAGGCGTTTCTCTAACATACATACAAACTCCATGATCTTACAAGTTCCACTTTTATTTCACACCGCCGGGATCCATAAGCAAAAGAATATGATATCAACGAGGTACTAAGTACCAATGAAATGTTGAAAACGTTCCCCATGAAACATGGTTCTGCTAACTTTAACTTATAAATCGCAAGCATATACGCAACAAAGAAGGATGCAATGGTTCAGTTTTATTAAATGCAAGAAAATAAAGTGTGCCATCAAGTTCGTGAGAGCTTTACTAACTAACTTTCTCATAACAAGCAAACATTTTATTCGGAAGAAAACAAGGCATATTGAATATGCACAGAAGTAGCAAATGATGCTAATAGGTAGGTATGGTGGACACTTTGGCAATATTTGGTTTTTAGGGGATTGGAAACATGAGTAAAACACACTCAGTGTAAGTGAAGGCTAGCAGTAGTAAGGGAGCGACAAACGAGAGAGCAATAATGGCCAGAATCATGCAGAGCGACAAAACATCATTGATCAAAGCATAAAGTGATACTACAAGTTGAAAACTAAAGGATCATAAAGTCTTATGGTGACTTGGGATAGTCATAACGTGGTGTGAGCATGTGCCAAGTCAACCCAAATAAAGCATCAAAGGAGAATACCACTATACTATGCTTTAATATGCTAAAACAACACATGATTCATCCACGGCACATTAAGCAATCTCAATTGTTTATAACAAGTCATGCTACAGCAAAGAATACTAAGTATAAAGCCAAAACAATATCAAGCATGGCATGACAAAGCATAGGCCACAGTCAAAAACAAGCTCTCTTTACCACTTAAGCATGAGCTTTCCTACTCTTTTCCAAACCAAACCAAACTATTTGAACACCAATGTATGAAAGAGGGGGTCCAACCAATTTATTCAGCAAACTAAGCAAACCAAGAAAACGAAAAACCAAAACGAAAATGAAAAAGAAGACGCTCCAAGAACAACACAACTGTGCATGAAACAATAAAAATGAAGCGTTTGGAAGAAACATGGGATTTTTATTGATGAAGAAGGGGGTGTCTTGGGCATCCCCAAGCTTTGACGCTTGTACTTCTTGGGTATTTCTTGGGGTGACACGCGTGGCATACCCAAGCTTGAGCTTTAGTCCATCCTTCATCTCATTACTCATTCCTTCCATACGCCTGAAATTTTTCCTTCATACAAAACTTCACACAATCTTTATTAGCAACATTAGTGCACTCAAGATAAATAAGTCTTAAGGTTCAGTTCTAACACCAAATAAACTTCCATTAGAACACTATCTACTGTAGCACTTTCCTCAAAAAGATCAATTCCCCAAAAGAACTCAAAAAGGAACCAACAAGAAGCAAATACAGAAAATGGCAGAAATCTGTCAAAACAGACCAGCAGGTAAATACGAATTTTTTCAAAGACCTTCCGTTGCTCAAATCAAAAAGTGTTGAACTAATGAAAGTTAGATAACAACCTGGGTCAGAATCACAAAAATTTGCGCCTCAAAAAGACGTTCAGAGATTTTACACGAATTTTTATGGTGAAGCACAGAAATCTGTTTCGGGACAGCAACTTTCCCAATCATTACTTCTCTCTCATTAGAGGTTACTCTTGGCACAAAAAGCAAATAAAAAGGATAAGGAGCGGTTATTACTGAATTAATAACTTCCAAGACTCATCTAAAACTTTTGGGTTATCTCCTAATAAGTACTTTTCTTTAATGCCTTTAAGTTAGGCATAAGCAAAAACTAAAATGGATAGAATAGAAGTAACCGGAGATAATCATGGTGAAAACATTGTTTTGTTCAATGAAATCCTTTTGTTAACAAGGTTTATCAGGTCTTGGTACCAAAACAATTTCATATGAGACAAAACTTTGTATTCCACTAATGATTATGTTACCTCAACCTTGATAGCAATGGTCCCAATCATAATAGTTTCAAATTTTTCTCTTGGTATGGGACAATATATTTCTCCAACTTGAATGCCCTCAACATGTTCAATTGAATTCAAACCATAAGTCCTTTCAATCTTCCTTGGGAAATAGACAGTGTGTTCCTTGTCATTAATATTGAAGGTCACCTTCCCTTGATTACAATTAATAACAGCTCTTGCAGTATTTAAGAAAAGGTCTCCCAAGAATAATAGACATATTATCATCTTCAGGCATAAAAGTTTGAGAGGATGCTCACATAAGAAATATGAATTGAAGTAAAAGAGAGCATCAAGAAGCAAATTCAAAATACATTTAAGTCTAACCCACTTCCTATGCATAGCAATCATGTATGCAAATAAATTCGCAAAGAACAAAGTGACATGCATAGGAAGATAAAACAAGAGTAACTTCAAAACTTTCAGCACATAGAGCGGTGTTTCAATACCATGAAAACTTCTACAACCATATTTTCCTCTCTCATAATAATTTTCAGTAGCCTCATGAATAAACTCAACAATATAACTATCACATAAAGCATGCTCTTCATGATCTACAAGCACTAGAGCTTTATTATAAACATTTTCAAAAGAAACCTCAGGAACATAACATTCATTCTCCTTTAGTAAGCATGGGGGACAATCAAATAATGTAAGGGATAAAGAGTTACTCTCATTAGAAGGTAGGCATGGGTAGCTAATCCATTCTTCCTCCTTTTGTTCATCACTCTCCTCCTCTTTTTCATCTAATGAGATCTCAGGTTCATCAATTTCTTCTTCCATAGTATCCTGCAAAGCATTAGTCTCTTCCATTTGTGGAAAGCATCTATTAAAATATTCAAGAATATAGCCATTTTCGTCCTTGTAATTATCAAAGCAAAATTTAAGTATACCATAAACCTCATATTTGTAAGGTGAATCATCAATATTTTCAAGCAAACTAGCAACTTCAAAAGCACCCTTCCAAGCAATAAATTCTTCAATTTGTTCTGCATCATAAAAGTCATAAATTCCTTTAGCATAAGAAGATATGGTATCATTATCATTATACTCATATTGAAAAAGGAGGTGTTTATACCTCTTTCTACAACAAGATTTATCACAGCAATAAGTAACATTATAAGTAGAGCACACGTTTCTAGCAATGGTATACAATTTATCAATTTGTTCCCATAAGTGTTTCCCTTTTTGTGACAAGCGGTGTTCCTTATAATAATATTTCTGATCTTCCGTGAACCCACCTTGCCAATAAGATTCAGTTTCAAAGAAACCAACCATTGACAACAAGCATGATAAAGCAAGACAATAATAGACCAACGAAAATAACAACTAGAGTAGGAACTACTTTTTTTGTATTTTTGATAAAGAAACAAGCAAACAAGGTGAAAATAAACTTAGCTTGAACAATAGTGATTCCAAGTGGACTTGATAAATAAAGCTATGCTCCCCGGCAACAGCTCCAGAAAATAGTCTTGATGACCCACAAGTATAGGGGTGTATCGCAGTATTTTCGAGGGAAGTAAAACCCAATTTATTGATTTTACACAAGGGGAGCCAAAGAATATTTATAAGCCTTAACAACTGAGTTGTCAATTCAGCTGCACCTGGAAACAATCTTGCTCACAGCAGTTTATCAGTAGCAATAGTTTTGTAGTAGGAATAGCAAAGTAACAACAATAGTAAAGCAAAGACAGCAGTAACAATAGCAGTAAACAGTGGGATTCGAGTGCGATAGGCATAGGGATGGATGGACGGGCGTTGCATGGACAAGACAATTCACATAGCACTCAGAATATAGGGCAATTGTAAATAAATAAGATAAAGCATCCCAGTACTAGATAATCCTAGGTATGTGTTCCATATATAGTCATACGTGCTCGCAATGAGAACTTGCACAAAATCTTTTGTCCTGCCAGCCCGTTTGCAGCGGGGCCTCAAGGGAACTACTGGCAATTAAGGTGCTCCTTTTAATAGAGCACCGGAGCAAAGCATTAACACTCCGTGAACACATGTGATCCTCACATCAAAGCCATTCCCTCGGGTTATCCCGATTTCTGTCACTTCCGGGCCATTGGTTCCGGACGACAACGTGTGTGTACAACTTGTAGATAAGACCAAAAACAATACTATCATAATGAATCAATAACATGTTCAGATCTGAAATCATGGCACTCGGGCCCTAGTGACAAGCATTAAGCACAACAAGTCGCAACAAAGTCATAAAGCACTAATAAAAGATACTAGGCACCATGCCCTAACAATCTGATGCCATTACATGAATGATCTCATCCAATCCCTACCATCCCCATAGCCTGCAGCGGGGATTACTCACTCATAGATGGGGGAAATATGGATGGTCGATGGAGAAGCGATGGTGATGATGATGGCGATGATCTCCTCCAATTCCCCGTCCCGGCAGGGTACCAGAACAGAGTTTCTGGTGCTGTTTTGTGGAATCTGGTGGTGGCGGCGCAGCGGAACTCCTTCTAGAAAAACGTCGACCCCCCGGAGTTTTTAGGTCAGAAGGCTTCTTATAGGCGAGAGAGACCGAGGGGGTGCCTGGGGGCCCACACCATGCCCTGGCACGGCCAGGCCTAGCCCACGCCTGGGGGTGGTGTGGCCAGCCCCTGGCTCTTCTCCGTCTCGTATTCTGGCTCTTGGAGTCTTCTGGAAACATAGGCACTTTGGCTTTTGTCCCATCCAATTCCGAGAATATTCATTTTCTGACTTTCTTGGAACCAAAAATAGCAGAAAACAGGCAGCTGGCACTGTGGCTCTTGTTAATAGGTTAGTCCAAGAAATCATATGAAAAGTACTCCAAAGTGTGGACAAAACACAAGAAAGTGGATAAAACTAAGCATGGAGCATCAAAAATTATAGATACATTTGCAATGTATCAGCAAGTCATGGAATTAACATGATCTACTAATTATAGGAGCAGTTAACTTGCTATTAGTAATCACAGAACATTAGGTAAACCATTTTCCCAGTAGGAGAAATCTAGGAATCATTCAAACATAATAACAGCTTGTGTTTACCAACAATAGTTTTATCTGCAAAGGAAACCAGTTAAAACATATCAATTTCGAGATATTACACCAAGGACCAATTGGGTAGTATTCCTCTATTAGGTTACTACATGTCCTTTGTGGATATTGTCATAGAAGCTAATCCCAAATTTAGGTATTGAAATTCAAACAATTCCATGCTAGTCTACTGAGTGATCAGCATATGGTGAAACCAATAAAAGATATGGACAATGAACCACACCAGCCACACACTAAAAATTATGTAGAATGTTTAGGATAGGGCACTATCTTAAACAAGGAATAATCATTATGAGGGACAGAGCTAGAGGCCAATTACCAGAGTGAACATTAGATCTTGATTGGTGCTAGAGGAAGAATGAGATCAAAGAGAGGGAAGGGGAAACTTACCTCGGGTCCTTGCATTATAGTTGAATAGGAGGCAAACCGAGGTGATGCCGAACGACCGATAAGCACGCTAAGTCACGGTTAAAGACCAGTTCGCCTCAACACCGAGGGCCGGCGACCACCATAATAGCACCACAACATCCACCACCATGGGGAAGACTAGGTCGGTGGGATCGAATAGAAGCATCAGGGGGCGAGGTCGACGGACAAGAGGTTATGGTTGTTCTCGAGCAGCAGCCAGAAGTGTTGGAACCAAGGAAGCTACGCCGACGGTCGAACCCTAGGCAGTGATAGGGTTTCCAGGGGCGCGCGTAGGGGCGCATGCGCAGGTAGAGGTGGCGGGGATTAGGTGGAGAGCCTAGAGCGAAGCTTAGTCGGCGAGCGGCCGCGGCTGATGCGTTCGATGGCGGCCGGAGTGGCAGGCGGTGGCGCTGGCGACGATGCAGTCACGCGTAAGGGGGTGCGAGGTTGTGTCATGTGCGTGCGTGTGAGTGAGAGGAAGGAGAGGGGGTTGGGCTGGGGTGGGGTTTGACCCTAGGCCCAACTGGGCCGGGTTGGTCTTAACCAGCCCACGGGCCAGAGTAATTTTATAAGAAAAAGAAAAAATAAATATTGTAAAAGGAATAATAAACCAAATGTAAAATTATCAAAGTACCCCTGAAATTGTTTTAGCCCTATAAAAATATAGAAAAATCCTAAAAATATATATAACATATTGAAGTGATCACAAAAATAATATCTACCTAAGAAAAGTATAACTTTGCTTATTTGAGTTAAATAAAATGTAAATAAATATTAATACCATTAAGACCTAAAAGAAATTTCATAAAATAAAACAAAGACATAAAATTGAATAAAAATCATTTTTACATATAAAAATGAGTCTACTATTTTATAAAAATACTAACTTAATTTGTTTTCAAATAAATCTTGAAGCAAATATTTAAATATATATAATCCTTTAAGGAATTTTGCAAAAATAAGTATAACACCTAAAATTAAATAAAATTCACTTCTAAGATCTTAAGTAAGTATGTTTTCCTAGAAAAATACTAATTATATTATTCCAACACATTTTAAGCTTATTACGAAATAAATCCTTACTTATTATCTAGTTCGTAAATTCTTCAAGAACATTCTTAAATAAGAAATAATCACAATTTTATATAAAACTCTAAATCTTGTACATTTACATACTACTTCCAAAACCATAAAAGTCTATAATAATACTTAAAAGTAAACTATTAACATTTAGGAAACTCTTTAAAACCTTAACCCCAAGATAAACCAACAATTTGAATAAATTTTAATCATCCTCACTTATAATAAAAGTGAATGATCTCACAGTCTCGAACATGCTTATTATAAAGATTTAAACTTTTAAATACTTTAAACACATCACACCTAGGTCTATTTATGTTTTAAAGTTAACTTTGGTCCATAAAGTTATGTAGATAATGTATAAAGTTTAATTATGTTTTATAGTTAACTTTTGTCTATTTCAATCAAATCATAAGGCATCTCAAATTCATATAATTCGAGCCAACACAAACAACATCGATCACATTCTGTTAACCACACAGATTAGTTAAACCTTGGCAAAGAAACCTTTTCCTCAAAGGTTATTCGTTTTGCCACTTTAAACAATAATTTTATAAACAAGTTATTTGACTTTTAACAACCTATCACCCCACCACCTATCATAATTACCAAGTAGCAATTCACCTCAACCTTAGAATGATATTATACTTCACTTGTGTACTTTGCATGTTAAACATTTAAATTATTTGTAGTTATCTTTACTTGTGAAGTAAACATGAGAAATAGCCAAATCTCAAAGATGTCACTTAAAATCAACTCATTCACGTTACTAGGGATTTATCTCGAGATTTTACAAAATTCATTACATTACTTATGCATCGGCATGTTGCTTCTTTAAACATTAGTCCTTACCGGACCAATGATACTATTTATAGAATTTGGATCTTCTATTATCTCGGAGACCGTGAGTGCATAATCTTGCAACCACAAAAGGCAAGTTCACAACTTGCTCATGTCCTTTGATTATTTTCTATGCTTGTAACTCAACTGTGTCATCACCTACATTTCAAAAAGGTCGAAAACACTATTTTCACAATTAACTGGAAATATCGGTTACTGATCCAGGGTGATCAGTTAATCTATAATAACTGGCAGTAGAAACGCCATTGTACAATAATGTATCATCTAGGACTTAACAACCAATGTCGCTAGTGATTCTAGCATCGTATATTACGCGTCAACCATGAGACTTGGATTGGGACGGGAAAGTCAGCTGTATCTTTTCCCTTACATATGGAGGCAAGATGACCTTATCGTGAGGCTGTTGATTTCTCGTGGAGTTCCAGAGAATCCAGCACATGGGTGGGACCCCTTAGTTCCCCACGAGCTAGGTGTCTAGATTATCTGTGCATAGCTGTCTAGGTCGGAGTTCATCATAGTTGATGGTGACTACCAGTCAGAGCTGCTTACAGAGTCTTCGGGAACTTTCCATGGTTATAACTTGCCTTAGTTGGCGGCTTAACGAAGGTGTAGTCAGCCCTGGAGGATCGTGCAGACTTATGGGGTTGCGGAGAGGGCAGTACTGGCTTGGATCTTAGATTGGGCCCCACATCAAGGAATTGTGGATGGGAATAAGCTGCCTGGTTGTGCAACAAGGCTAAGATCTCTTGTGGGAAAAGTGATGCACCTCTGTAGAGTGTAAGAATTTTGACATGTTACTCCCTGTTCCAGGAAGGAGCTACGAACGCAGCAGGAAAGGAACTCCATGAAGTTCTAGTCAACCTATGAAGGTTGTCGGACATAGTTTTCAGAATAAAAGCAACCTTTGAAGAAATGTTTATGAAAACCTGCATTGCCTACGACCTATGGTCTATGGCTGTAGAGATAGTGCATCATACACCCCTTTTTAGTGAACTTGCTGAGTACGCTTGTACTCAACCGTACCTTCTTAAGCCTTGCTAGGTTCTAAGCCGTTGAAGACGACGTCAACATCAACTTCTACTTAAGAGACCATCATCGAGAGCTCAAGATCTTCAACAGAGTCAATGAAGTCAACATATACATCAACTGAAGTGAAGAAAAAGTTCTTAAATAGATAGGAGTAGATTCTCTAGCCATAAAACCTACTTCTGTAGAGCATTGCAATGGCAGCAATGGCAAGCCTGTTAGTTAAGATGCTAGTCTTAGTTACTAGATATTTCTAGGTTATTATTTCTGGCTCTTCTTTGTAAGAAGTTCTTTCTCTCTCTTTACCCTAGAGTGTTCTCTGGATCTTTTGTAAAGAGTCGAGTTGTAATCTATAGTCATGTCTTGGACCTGATGTGTTTCTATTGTACCACTCTGAGGGATGTAATACTAGTGAACGGTGTTTCATTGGTGTTATGTCAACGACTATAGTGTACTACACTATGCTGTGGTATGCTGGGTCACTGCATCAGGCGTCCAAGGTTTCTTGCCTTCACCCTTTTGTTGCCACTGTTGCCCTCTAGTTTTCTGACGCTGGCTAGCTCCGGCATTGGGCTGATCTTGGTCTACAACTACCACCTGCTGTGAGCCATACCTGTAATCCGGCCGGTCATCTCTCCTCTTACCCCGAAAATCATTTCTCCATGATGACCTGAAACCATCTCTGTTGTAGTACTCCTCATTTGATTAGCTTGACATCCGTCGAGGTTGGGTTGGATCTCCCAAAGCATACGAATCCGTGATCTGGATAGTCTCAGCCAAGGTAGTTGGCATATCTTGCTGCAACCTCTGCCACAACATACTCACATACCTATAACCTTGGGTAAACCACACAATTGCTTGTGATTCAATCACCCCCTCATAGGAATTGTGCACATTACACCACCGGGTCAAGAACTCTCGGTCCGGCTCATTCGGTATCTATTTGCACAACGCCAGGGATTGTGGCCTATTCGGCCTCTTGTATGTGCTCGAGAAATTGCTAATGAACAACTCCTCGAAATCTAGCCAACAGTTGATGCTTCCCGGCGGCAAATTGTTGAACCAGACCCTCGCTGGTCCTTCCAACATCTGGGGCACATATCTCACAGCCCATCTCAAATTACCTGTGGAAATGTTCACTACAGTCGCGTAATCAATGAGCCAATCATCCGGTTTTGTTCTACCATCATACGTCTTTGTTCCTCGTGCCAACTGGAAGTTCGTCACTGGCGGTTTCCTCATGATCCGGGGTCCAAAACATGTTGGACCCGGAGGGCCTTGCACCTCAATCATCTCTGACCTATAGATTTGGTCCAGCTTCAGCCTTGCATCATCCGGCTGCAAATTCCTGTTTCCCAATCTTGATCCAATCACATGGTGCTCCGGTCTTAGAAATCCGGCATCAGCCATTGCCGAGTAACCATCATTATACCTATCCTAACCTGGATGAGCATTTTGCTGCCGCATTGCTGGCCCAACTCTTCTCTCCTGCCGAGGTGCGTACTGCTGCTGCTGTTGCTGAGGTGCATTTTGCTCTGCTCCCGCCGGATTACGCTGTCCAGCATTGCCATTGGTAGAGTTCCTCTGATCGGCATTGCCTTGGTCGCGGTTACCTCGGCCAGCCTCACCTCGGCTGGCACTGTGACGGTCCTCATCAACTAGCACTGTCTTTCCTTTGCCTGCCCTCATCGGGTCATATGGAACCATTTGCTTGTCTTTTCTCACCGAGGTTACCACTTCCTCTCTCATAGGTTCGTCATGAGGTGACGAGGCAGCTCTAGCAGACTTCGCCGGGTTATTTCTTGCCGAATAAACTATACGCAATGCTCCAAGTTGCGTCGGGTTTGCCTTGTTTATTTCCTCGTTCTGCTGACACGCCACACTCAACAAGTGGCTAACTCTTTCCTGTTGCCTCTCTCGGGCTTCTCCGGTTAAGCATTCTAACTGAGGGCATTTGCATTGGCCCCGAGGTTCCTAGCCGGCATCAGACATCTCCACCCTGCATTACTATAGTAGCTGGCCTTCGCCTAGGCACATACTCCTTGTCAATTTCTATAATCAGGTTCCTACCTTGGATTTTTACTCCATCTATGCGGTTTGCCTTTGCATACTCCCGTAGAGTGATGTTCAGTGACTGCTGTAACTCAGCTACCTTTTTCGCACCAGCTAGCATTTTCTGCCTAGTTTCCTCTAACTCGGCTTGTGCCCGATCCGGATCTACCACTGGCGCTATGGGCGTTGCTAAGCTATATATTGCCTGCTGCAGTACATTCTCTGGCCTCTCTAGCGGAGGGAATCTAGACCTTGCCTGCTTTGGCGTGGCGTCCAGCTCTGGCTAGGTCCTTGCTTGCTCCTACATCAGGCGCTGTTATCATGACCTCAACGCAGCTAGCGGGACGAGTGATACGCATGCCACGAGCCACGCTGAGAGGCGGTTCTCCTCCTTCAACGACGTGCCGCGGGTGAACGCAGGACTCGTCGACACCGACGTAGATCTTGTGGGCGCCAAGCTTGATGAAGAGGCTGTTGCGTGGAGGAGGACGCCTGCCGAAGCTCCCAACATTGTCGCTGGCGTAGTCCAGCGCACCGAAGCGCTGAACAAGCCCGTACGATGCGCTCGACGGTGCCAAAGATGTTTCCCATCCAGATTTTTACTCCTGCTAGCGTCATTAGCCCCACGGTGGGCGCCAACTGTCGTGGTGGTGGTATGGAAAATGCCATGTATAGGCTAATGATGGGGCCAATATGCACTAGAGGAATCCAGGGAGGGATAGTATGGTGATTCCACACACATATGTTTGTATTTCTCTCTTGTTGTAGAAGGATTACAAGGGCTCCTCGAGCTATTCGTGAGAAGGAGACTAGTTCTCTTACTGCCCACTACAATGCTCTAGGGTTCTTCCTTAGCTCAAATGATCGATCCCCTGCTATGGAGGCCCTGGTGCTCCTTATATAGGGGATCCCATGTTACAAATCTAGGGCACATGTGGCAGCATATTCCCCGAATATGCCCTTTGGTTAAAGTAAGATGCCTCTTTTTACACTTTAAACGGCTAGTCCGGACTCAGGACGTAAGCCTTCCTGAGCCCCTCTGTGGTGTTGCATCACCAAACACTGATAATGTCAGGCGATATTGGATGCGTCACCTTTGTCGGCCACGCCCCGCTGGTCATTCCCTCTGCCTGCTTCGCTCATGCTACAGTAGACAGATGCCACCTTTTGACCAACGAGAGATTCCTTCCTACCTTTGGAAGTCAAGTGTAACCTGGCTAGCGCCTGGCTAACCCGACTTCGAGGGTACCTGCACACAATGCAGATCAAATATAGCCGACATATGCTTTATGTCGGCCGGGTTAACGTTAGGTGAACATCCAACGGGCCGAGTCACTCCGTAAGTCGGCATGCCTTGAGGTGACCCGGTCAACATTCGCTTTGACCGTGTTGTACCTCGGCTAACTTGGCCTCTATACCCCGACGTGATCCTACCCAGGGGTATCCCCCAATAGAATTAGACATGGCATTAATAGCATGTTTGTGCTCAAACAGTCTTTGAGCTGAAAGATAAGAAGCTGAGAATTGCAGACGACATTAATGCAATAATGGTATCACTACTCAGTCTATAATCATATTATGCAACGTTCTGTAAACTACACTTTTCGCATTCTGTTGTTACATTTTTTTCATGAAGTTGAGGATGTTATTGTAGTTTGTGATGTAGAGCAAAAATAGGAGGTTCATATGCTGGAGTTCAAGGTTGTAAGTTTAGGTGAGTTCTCTATTTGTTTAACATGAGACTAAGTTTTGATCGATTTGATTATTTCGCTTATTAGCCAAGGTTATCATGTCATAAATGATCTATGATCTAGCGAAGGCAACTGCAACTCTTTATTTGGCAGCAAACTAATCATAGTTAGTTGATAGACCCCCTAAGAATCTCGGAAAATTGAACCCATCATCAGAGATTGAGCTCATCTTGCAACAGTTTCTCCTTTCACAGTGTGCCAATCCAACAAATGATGACTTAATACATGAACTTTTCGTGTGCATCAACATGGTTGATGGTGTCCCTTCACTGGAGTAAGCCACATTTCTCAGTTCATTTTGTGTTCTAATAAATTACTCTTGTGTCATTGTAATTGACATAATTTCAATTTCACATGAGCGAATGGATGAGAAACTCTAATTATTTTCTTATTAGTTTAAATTTGAGTAAAATAAGAAACATATTAAAGACAGATACATATATAGATGTTGATGTTGATTGCTTAGAGCCAATGGTAAGGAAATCAGTAATCGTTAACTGCTTGGCCGACTTAGGAGTAGCGACTAATCGGAATTCGGACGATTAACTGATTTAATCGGTCGACTATTAATCGATGCAATCTACGCAAATTAGCACCTAAAACACGTGTATATAAGAAAGAAATAGTATGGGCCTCTATATGCTGGACCCTACTTATGTTGAGCTAAAAAGCCCATTAAAACATGTACGATTGGGGCGGGCTAGCGGCTGGATGAGCAATATGCGTTGAACATTTTGCAACTTTTTTGACCAAGTTTGATAGTTAATCAGGAATACACCTAGTAATCGGTCTATCAGAGCTATTAGTCAGGTTAAGGGATTAACACGACCGATTAGTGGTAATCGACACGGTTAGGTCCCTAGGCCTATTAATCGCAGATTCAGACGATTTTTTGAACAGTGCTTAGAGCATGATCGAGCATAAGCGGCAATACATGTAATTAGTACAGTTCAGAAATCATATATAATCAGTTCATTCTTACTTAGAGCATTATTGACCAAGAGACACGATTATTCTTGAGAGGGAAAAGGAAAGGAAGTGTCGTTTTTTGTGAATCGAAGGATGAGGTTCCGTTTGGCATCAAAGTATTTTTGAAGTATTCAGGTAATACTTCGGTTTTTGAAAATATTTAAGTATTAAATACTTAGAAGTGTTTGGATCCAATAAATAATGTCGTTTTAAAACTAAAGTATTCTCGAAAACTGTGGTTTCTTTGAAGTATTTGAGAAACAGGTTAGACCCTCCTTTTTCGAAAACCGAGAAAGAAGAAAACTATGGTATTCAGTAGCCAGACGTTGGAATACTTTGATTTACAAAATATAGAGCAACCGAACAGAGCCTGAGTTTGTATGCAAAGACAAATTTAATATAAAATTGTATTGCATGATTGTATAGACGTGCGTTGCACGTACATGCTTATTTACTAGTTAATTGTCTATTTTTCATTATCTATCGGACTACTTATGTTCCATCGGCAGCATTTTAATTGTGGTCTAGTGACATGTGCCATATTCTCTCCGCTTTTAAAAAATAAAGCATAAAATTAAAATAAACATCAACAAAGGTTGTTCAGTTTACAGATAAAATTACAAACATCTATAATACCACATCGATATTTATAGATTCATCATAATTTTTTGAAAAATCTAGTTTCAGATCGTTCTGAAGTTTGTCTTAGCCCGCGGGTATTTTTGGTCCATCGGATCGAAAGCATACGGTCAAGAATTTCCACGTGTTTACCTTCTAATTGCATGCATGCTTTAAAACCGTATGCTTGCCTGATTTAGTAAAATACTGTACTCCCTCTGATCTAAATTAATATTTTTATATTTCTCTAGATTCAGATGTATCCACGACTAAAACTTAACTACATACATTTAAAGATAATAAAACTAAAAATATTATAATATAGATAGGAGGAAGTATTAAATCATCGAGTTGTCGGGTTCCATGACGGATTGATGATGCGAGTGCAGCGAGCTTGGTCGGCAGATAATCCAAATTTTGAAATGGGAGCAAGCAGCATGGGCGTACACATACCCCGCAAAAAATACTACACAAACCCTGCACGAGTGACACGTCGCTAGCTCACGGATTTCACTCTCGTTTGTAGTGCCACTGCCCGTGGGTGCCACCCAATCCACGCTAGCTTCCGGCTTGTCTCTACGTCTGCGGGCAGCGTCCATCCGCCCGTCGGCTTCCCGCGCCGGCTGGGGCTTGATCAGATGCGGATGCTCCTGCCCCTCCCCCTCCGACCACCGCCACCCGCCGCCAGAAAGCTTCTCCCCGCCGCCGCACAGAGCCAACCTGCGCTGCTCCGCGCCTGCCGCCGCACGGCCCGTTTTCCCCCGCCATCCGCCGCCGCCGAGTTCCCTGCCGGTACTTACTTTTCTTGCATTTCCAGTGAAGCATTGTACATTTCGTCAAAATTAACCTGAAATTTCCCCAAACACAAGAGCCGCACTAAACCCCGAAGCAAACGCAGGACCGGTTCCGGGCGCTGGTGCGCAGATGCCGCCGCGCCGCCGTCGGACCGTGGCCGGCATCGACCAGGACGACCTCCTCGACCCGGAGGCGCTCGCGGACCCGGACAGCAGCTTCTATGAGATCAACGGCGTGAGGGTCCATCACAAGGTCTGCGCCCATGACGACCCCGGCGAGCAGTCCTCGGACCACGCCGTTGCAAGGACTCAGATCAGGCTGCCCGTAGTGCTGCTGCACGGTTTCGGCGCGTCGGTGTTCTCCTGGAGCCGTGTCATGCGGCCGCTCGCCCGCATCAGCGGTGCCAAGGTCCTCGCCTTCGACCGGCCGGCGTTTGGTCTGACTTCCCGGACCGGCTGGTCCGGCGATGACACCAAGCCCCTCAACCCCTACTCCATGGCCTTCTCGGTCATGGCCACATTGGCATTCATAGACCAACTCGGCGCAGGGAAGGCCGTCCTTGTTGGGTACAGAGCACACTCTGCACTCTCCAGTCTGCACTGCCTTCTTCTGTTCAGTGCATTGCAGGAGACTGAAATTAATGTCCAGCTTTGGGTTATCCCAGGCACTCTGCCGGTTGCCCTGTCGCGGTGGAAGCGTACTTCGAGGCACCAGAACGGGTGGCGGCGCTTGTGCTGGTTGCTCCGGCAATTTTCGCGCCGGCAAGGAAGGGCGACCCGGATAACGGCGTGGGAGAGCAGGAAGGGCCGGAGAAGGATTCTGATGATAGCAATGCACCACCAAATCTATTTTCTAGGATTCGGGGAGGATTTCTGGGCACGTGCATGTGGCTAGCAGGGCTTGTTCTGAAGGTGGCAATGGGTGTGCAGGATGTGGTCAGAGCTTTGTCTTGTAAAGTTCTTGTCGCTTTTCTTCGAACTTCACTGGCGGCGAGTCTGGTAAATGCTGTTCCCTGACTCACTGCTGACTAAATGCAAATATCTCGAATTTCACTAATTAAATTATCAAAATAAGATAGTAATCCATTCTTTTTCCTTTTCCTTTTCTTGATTGGTATGTTGACATGTATATAGGTGAGATTGGTCATGGATAAATTTGGCGTAACGGGTGTCCGTAATGCATGGTATGACCCAAGCAAAGTAACTGACCATGTTGTTCAAGGCTACACCAAGGTGAGGTCAGGTCTCTGTGAGATTGTTTCAGAAAAAAACAAATTTGCAAGCGAGAAATACCCACTCATATTGATGTTCATGAAAATTATTTCAGCCACTAAGATCCAGGGGCTGGGAGAAGGCTCTCTTGGAGTACACTATATCCATGATCACAGATACACCCAAGTCAAAAGTGCCAGTCTCAAAGAGGCTCTCTGAAATCTCATGCCCAGGTTCAGTTATATGCTTCTTCTCATGGTCTTCTTATAGAAGTGTTGCTACTGAACTAATTGTGTTATGATGTACCTAGAAATTTGGACTGAAGTGTTGAATACTCTAACATGCGATTCATAAACAATATTACTTGCTAAACAATTTCAATTGTCTTACCTTTGCAGTGCTAGTGGTGACTGGTGACACCGACCGCCTTGTTCCAGCTTCGAATGCTGAACGCTTAGCACGCGCGATCCCTGGCGCGACGTTTGAGGTGATCAAGAATTGCGGGCACTTGCCGCAGGAGGAACAAGCTGAAGAATTCATTTCAGTCATCGAACGGTTCCTTCAGAGAGCTTCTGGAACTTCAGATGAGCAAGTATTCCAAGCAGCTGTATGATGATCCATGCTTTTAAATGCATATGCAGAAAAATTGGACCCACAGCCCTGTCTCAGCACGGGCAATGATAGAAATAATTGCAGCGAAACAACTGGAGATTGGTCATCTAAGATCCATGGATGTTTATATCAATGAAGTCAAACATTGGTGTGCAAAACTGGAAAAGAGAATCTTACGCACAAATATTCAGATGCCAATAATAATTCATTGGATTGGTTGGGCCTGTCCAACCCCTAAGTCACATTTTTCTGTAATTAAAGCTTCTCATTGTGTCAAGTAGTAAATCAAAGGGCGTTTGCAGAATGTGTGCAATCTTCTGTACTCCCTCCGTCTCAAATTAGTTGTCTTAGATAAAGGAATTTTTCCAATAAAATTTGAGACGGAGGGAGCATATAGTTGGAATTTGAAAACCTACAGATATCTCCCTTGACTCATTTATCTTGCACCATTACTTGATAAAGAAAATTTTCCAATAAAATTTTGTCAGCCCTATACGTTCCACAAATCTATGTTTTTTGCATATCAAGGTTCTCTTCCTCTCTCATGCTTTGTAATGTGGTTGTACTTTCCCTGGTCCCTGGGCTTTGTAATCTGTTGTAGCTCTCTAAATCCCCCTGTACCCCCTCTTTTCTCTGAAATTGTTGTTCTGGCTGCCAGTCGTTTCGAGTAACAATAACAAGCGGTGGGGAATATTCCCCCCATCATTCTCGGAAAAAAAAAGGTTCTCTTCCGGAAATAAATCCTATGATCCGTTAGTTCAAGTACATGCGCTGACATACATCACAGAAACTATGTGTACGATCATTCATATCTCTAAACACAGCAATCTTTTACAGTCAGTGGTAAAATTGGTAAAAATTTAGGAATGCTGGTCTGGATTCTGAAACATGCTTGGCAACACCATCTTCCGCACGTATTAATACGGTATACCGTATACATGAGTATATCTAGTTTCTTCGGGTGGTTTCCTCTATTACGAAGCCAGAAAAGCCTTGCACACCATGGACACTATATCCAATTAGAGGAGGTAAATAATTACTGCTAGAGCTCACAACTTCGTTCACTGTCAGCATACTGAAGCAGTAGCAGTAAACACGTCAATGGAGCCGCCAATCTCATCATGGCGTGGATTTGCAATCATCAGCAGGAATACTATTTTTGCATGCTTTTAGTGTACATCATCGTCGTGGAACCCATTGCATCATCACCAAACCCACATGATTCAAAAAATGGCCTGCAAGTGGTTCCATAAAATTAATGGACATCATCATATACCGTCGTAAGATTCTATTGCAAGCCATGTGCGGGTGTAGATCCATACTTCCATGTTTACAGATAACAGGTGCATGGTACACAAACAAACGAGCATTCATGAGGTCTACCAAATTAGATAAGAATGCCATACCTCTCCTTTCCTGTACATAACGTGGAAATGTCATAAATTCCTCTGCTATGGAGTACCCTGAAAATTTTGTTTCGGTAACAAAGGTATTAGATGAAGCTTGAACTTTGAACAGGAAATCAACTAGCCAGCTGTACAAGCAACAGGCATCTCTACTCAAGAAGTTCAGATTGCATATTAGCATGTTGTTCTAAAGATTAGCTAATCCAGAAAG
Source organism: Avena insularis (assembly GCA_023614405.1). Classification (NCBI taxonomy): domain Eukaryota; kingdom Viridiplantae; phylum Streptophyta; class Magnoliopsida; order Poales; family Poaceae; genus Avena; species Avena insularis. The sequence continues at coordinate 355,371,398 of CM042692.1, read as the reverse complement.
ACATTAATCACCGGGGTTCACTTATGCTGTCAAATAAATACAAGAACTATCTACACCAAATTTTGAAACAGTTAAAAATCACTTAATATATGTAGGTCTTTTTCTTAAACAACTGTAGGTCAAGTATGACTTGCTACCTATGAACTCTCAGACTATATACTATCAATTCGAAAAAGATGTCCTATGAAAAACTCATCAACTAAAAAACAGATATCGAAAGGAAAGATCGAATATTTTGTTCCTTTCTTTTTCTATTACTTGACTGTTGATTGGTGTACATTTTTTTTATTCAATGCATGAGGTCTGTTCATTTTGTCTAATTAAATAACACAGAGGATTTATTGCTTTGATACCACTAGCTCGACCACTTCACAGAAAAGATCATGCACGTTATTCTTCCTTGTTACAATAAACTGACTCAGTAAGCCCTTTCAAACCCACCAGAAAAACCCCATCGTAGTAACCTACCTTGTAATTTTCTCAACTATTTTTCTGCCAATTCCTCTCCTCTGCAGTGACGGATGAACCTGTAAGTCACTGAAGATAGTCATATGAACACATGATGGGCCGATGATCTTTGGTTAATTGTCGAGGAATAAGAGAAGGAGAGATGAAAGAATATTTATCGACTATAGCCCAGACCATTCTCAGTTAAGCGATGTGAACCTTATATACTTACTCTCTTTCACTAATCAGTTCAAAGACTCACGCCTGTTGCTATATAAAAGTTTCCATTGAAGTAAGCTATAATCATTGCACAAAGACAGTTCATAGTTGACCAGTTTCATTTTGCCAATACATGCTCTTTGATTTCATTTGGAAAACATAGCACAATAGTGATAAATCCAGCTTTGAAAAGGACATGTACCGCTTGTACCGCACTTTGGAATTAAGATTGCCGTCCGATAGACATTGTGACAGTGCTTTGTTTCTAATATTCGCTTGGTTATTCATCCAGTTAAGGAACTATTCAACATTGCAAAATTAAAGAGCGCCTCAGTCGCAATTGTAGGAACAAGAAGAGAATAGAAGCACCACGATGTCATGAACTGAGGCGGTGAGCCCCACGTCGGAGACGGCCCGTCCGAACCCGACGAGCCGCTGCTCCCGCTGCCGACCGATCCCGAGGTCCAGCTCCAGGCCCAGGAACCGCCGGTCATCCCCTCCGTCGTCCTCCTCCAAGAACCTGGCGCCGCAAAAGACGGACACGACCAGGAAGCTGTGTGCCACGGCCGTGCGGAGCTTGCGGATGTCGACGGGCTCCGGCCTCGCGGCGGCGTCCGGAGCGGATAAGCGGATAGCGCAGGAGTGCGCGCAGGCGAGCATGAGGGCCTGGAGGTGGACCGGATCGACGAGGGCCGGGTCCATGGAGATCGAGATCGGCGGGATCCTGGGCCTGGGCCTGGCGACGCGCCTGTTGGGGCTGAAGGGGTTTGGTGTCGGCGAGGAGAAGGCCGCGAGCGTGGTGAGGCGCGGCGGAAGCCTGATCACGCCGGCGGCCATGGAGAGCGTGAGGGAGTGAGTGGTGGTGGAGCTCTGCTGGTAGGCGCCAATGGAGTTTTTTTCTTCTCCAATAAACGTTGGTGATGGCGACGACCGAACCGGCATCTGTGTGTGTGGTTCTAAGTGGGCCGGATTTTTCTCGTGGGTCTACTCGAACAGGCCGGCCTACCAGAAATTATATCTACCTGCAACTGTTTTTAAAAAAAAGGAAACACCAACCTATCTCCGCCTCCTCCTCCTCAATCTCCATTGTCCAATCCCCATTCCGACGTCGCTTTTCTTCCTCCAGCCGAGAGCCCCAGGGTCGCCGGAATTGATCTGCTATTTCCCCAATATAGATCGCCGCTCCTTCCAGCGAAGGTCCCTCTCGCCTCCCGCCATGGATTCTTGAGGTATTTTTCCGTCCAATCACCTTCCCTTGAACAACCGTTTGTTTTGCTCTTAACATCGCAAATGTCTGCGGCTCTTCTCCAAATCCGCTCAAAGTATTTCCCCCCGCGGTTGATTTTCGTTGTAGCGGAAGCCGGGGAGTTAGCCATTACTTTTGTGAAGCGAGTACGATCTTGGTACCCCTGTTGTGGAGCTAGTGCTGCATGCCCTTCTTATTTAGTTGGTCCGTGTGGATCTCTCGCGGCAGTTTCTGACCCGATTTTGGGGTTGCTTCTCTTTGTCGCGCGGGATTGGGCCTCTGTGAGCATCGCTTTGATCCATGTATTTTCTGTAGAAATAATCTGGCTGTGCTTGGGATTGAATCCACAATTCCTATCTAGAGGATATCGTTGACGAAAAACTCAGGGGTCTCTGGAGATCAATTTGGTTGGCTTGGTTGCTTGTGATCTCCTTTTTTTTTGCGAAATTCCACCAATCTATTAATAATCATCAATAGCAGTACAAAGAGTCCCACAAATAATAATAATAATAATTACAAATAGCGCGAGCCGAAGGCGCACCGCCATCCTCGCCCCTCCATCACTGGAGTCAGGCAAAGCTTGTTGTAGTAGACAGACAGGAAGTCTTTGTGCTAAGGCCTAAGGACCAGCCCACCAGAGCGCCAACCATCGCCGAAGATGACAACCATAGATCTGAAGAAACTGACCTCAAACCACACCAACGAATACGAAAAAAGGATCTCAAGAGATCTACCGGATACACGACTCCACGCTCTCTCCGCCAGCACTAGACGCACCACCAGAGCGAGGATAGGGTGGGGAGGACATTATTCTGACTTCAAGATGTAGCCGTCGCGAAAGACATTGAAAAAAAACTAAAAAGGAATGAGAACCCTCCCGCCGGCGAGGGGCCGTGGTCTGCCACGCCTACATGGCCCCAAGGCCAACAAAGGCGGAGTGGACCAACGGCATCGCCGGCGAGAGGACGGACCTTAGATGGATTTAGAGCCGCTGCCCATGATCGCCTGAGTGCCTTCTTCTAGGATCAACCAAACTAGTAAATAGTTTTTATGGTCAGTTTGGTCCCGTGGTGCTGTTGCATTTTGTTTGCATATGTGCTTAATTGCTTATCCATTTTGATCGAGTCTCTTTAATTCTCATAGCCATCTGGTTTTGTATATGCTGCATAAGAAAATTATATGTCTTCCTTTCATTGTGTAATATAACTGGAACACCGCTCGCTTTTCTTTTGCAGGTTGATGTCCGGGAAAAACTTGTGTAACGTTCTCAATGACCGGATGAATGAACACCTACTCCAGGAATTGAGCAGGGCATACTTCTGTTTCCCTTCAGGCCATTTATCATCTGCAATAGCCCCTTGTTCTTTTCAGCGGCTAAGTGCTTGCACTGTCAGATTTACTAGTACAAGATGCCCATGTTTGGCAATCAGACGCAGTCGAGCGACTATGAGCTACCAGATGCTCAATGCCTTGTTTGCACAAGACCTTTTACTTTGGATACCGAGGTGACCAATAGCTTTGAAGCTTTAGCCATATGCAGGGAGTGCAAGGCCACTGTGATTAATGAGACTGAAAGAGATGTAACAACCAGCAGTAATCACCGAAGACGACAAAGAAGGCGGAGGTCGAGGAATTCAAGCCTTGATTCTAGTGAGGATGCATTCTCACAGCAGTTCTCCCAAGTGATCAACTTAGGTAGACAAGGTCATGAAGCAGATATTGATTCTCCAACATTTGTGCGGCCACTGGCATCCTATACTTCTACACCGAACCACTCGCAAAGGTGGCATGCTTCAGATGATGAGAGTGATGGCCTCAATTATGCTGATTCTGTGTTTGACGAGCTTGAATCGAACATCAGTTTTGGTGACTATGGTGGGGAGTCAGATGTCTCTCTTGATCAACATAGCATGATGGGAAGGGAGATTGCCGTTCAACTTGACAACGAGAGCTACATGAACACAGATACTGATATTGATCCCATGAATGCTGGAATGGATCAGTGGGAATCAGACGGCCAAGAAGATGGAGATCTGCAACTGGAAGAGTCTGATTTTGATGAAGCAGTTGACACCATGCAGCAGCACCAGCAACAATCACGTGGCATTGGCCCAAGTGAGTTGACCGGGTGGGAATCTGAAGATGGGGTATGGACTTGGAGAATGAATGTTAATCGGAGAGCAAATATGATCAACTTGATGACAGAAATGGAACGGCCAGATGTGACGACACCTTTTGTAGGGAATCCTGGTGATTACGCTGATGCAAGACAGTTTGAAATGATTCTTCAACAATTTGCTGAGGACAACAATTCCAGAAGAGGACCTCCACCTGCAGCGACATCCTTCGTTGGGAATCTTCCATATCTGGTTATATCCACAAGGCATGAGGCAGATGGTGGTGTCATCTGTCCCGTCTGCAAAGACTTGATGCCTGTCAAAACTAGAGCAACACAGCTACCATGCATGCATCTGTATCATTCTTCGTGCATCTTGCCATGGCTTAGTTCTAGGAATACATGTCCAGTTTGCCGATATGAACTTCCTACGGATGACCCAGAATTTGAGAGGTCCAAACGAGCCGCAACCAATGAAAGAGATGTCCATGGGGTGGAGGAACACACCCATATGCAGGAAATGGTTGAAGAAAATTTTGATGAACCAGAGGCTGAGGAAACTCACTATATGTCTGGTGGTGCAGTGGAAGTGACTAATACAAGTGAACATGGTGTTCATGTCGCAGAGCAGCCAAACAGAGCACGTAATCGCAGTAGATGGCTGTTCATGGCAGCTGCTCCAGTAGTAAGCTTTGCTGGTTTAGCTCTAGTTTTGTGCTTTGCAAACCCTGGTAGTAGTGGTAGAAGGCGACTGTGCCGCGGATCTCAGAGTTCATCTGCAGCACATGTAGATACAAAAAGAAGTTGGTGGTCCATGTTCTAGATATCTAATAAATGTATGCTGATACCAAATTTACTGTGTGATGACACACGTGTGTTGGCAGTGCCTCATAAAAGTTTGGTTTGAAGTTTCGGTCAATGCGATCAGTGAGGTGATCCATTGAGTTGTCCTTGTAACAGAGCTCAAAACCATTAATTTTCCACTAGTTCAGTAAAGCGTGTATTTTTGCTTGCTGTTATTCAACTGGTACTTGTGATTGGATGTCATATGCTTCATTTTGCGTAACTGTAATTAGATCTCTGCTTCAAGGTTCAGTCCATGTGTTAAGAATCAGCAGTCTGAAGATTCAAGATGCCTCCAGTTCGCGTTCTATTAGAAATTTAGCCAGTGCCTGGTGGTGAGGTGATTCTTCTGCTGTTAGTTAGTGCTCATGTACAGATTTTTCTTTTGTTTTTCCTGAAATTTATTTTGTTTCTCCTGAAGTAAAGCTTTTTCCTAGCTAAACTAGCAGCTTGCAGCATGAGTTTATGACTGCTGCGGAGGTATGTATATATTTTTTGGTAGCCTCATCATGTATTTTTTTTCATGAGGTATATGCGAGAAAAAGGGCAAAATCAATATGCCCAAATCCTACTGATGAATAGACACCACTCTGCATTGAAGATTAGTGAAGTCTGCTTACTTGTGGCCTTGTCGATCCCTAGCATGATCTGAAACAATGATAAATCAATCTAATAGGAAAGGAGAAGTGATTATTCATGTCCGAAAAATCTAGGCGTGCATTTTAAACTAAAACACTATATACACTACATCCCACCTCAATAGTTGTTGACTTATATGCTACTATCTCGAGAGGATAATGAAGACATATAAGGCAAGGAATAAAAGGTCCTAAGCCTACTTGACTCTATGACAGTACCAGGAGGCAGGAGATGAAGAGGATCCAACAGGACTACAGGAGCTTGTTTCCAGCTACATTTTCATTCTCTTGGCTCATTTCCTTCTCTAGAAGACTTGTATAGAGAAGTTTGATCCATGCATTTGCAATTTTATGTGCATGTATATTTACCCTCAGACTGATGATATGATGGCGATCACTTACCACATTTTGAAACCCCTTTGGTTTAGTGATAACAAATCTGGATGCTACATCTTGTCCATACAACTTTGGTAAACAAAGCTCCAATCATATAATTGCTTAAACAGATAGTCACTAAGCATGCCTTAATTTAAGTTGTACATGACCTTTGATATACGAGTGAAAGCACTATTTGACTTTCTCCGGATCCTTATTGTTTACCATTCATGTTCTGGTAAAAGATCATTTTACCATCTACAATTTTGAGAGGGCGGTCAACAACTATTCCATGTGTAGCATATTGTTAGATGGTAGCTTAGTGTATATTAGGCTCCACTTGCATTATTCTGATCTTATCTGAGCATGCATTTCCTGTCCAGAAAATCGTTGGTGAAAGTGACCAGAAGTTGACCAAAGAGCATGAAGTCTTTGCCTGTGTGAATATTATACCGCCATCATGTTTTCAGGATTGCGAGCGGCGTTGAATTCTTTACAATCCTTGTGAAGTTTACAGTTGTCCCTGTCACAATCTTCATGGTACAGTTTCTTCTGTTGTTGAAGGCTTAAATTGCTTCCATAATTAGTAAATTTTACTAAAGAGAAAAGGCGGGTGATTACTCAACCACATATTCGGACTTGAAAACCATATTGTATGTTCTGCTTACTGAAGCACACTTATTTCCTCACGTGATCGGATCGTACTAATCTTGTGGTCTGTATATGCCTCATGGCATCATCATCCAGGTCTCACTCAATGCTCCACGCATACACCTCGGCAAGGAGCCTCAAGCTTGGAGGCCAGACACTGACTAGTTCATGTTTACCAATGGTGCTGTCGCGACATGCAAGCGAGCGTAACTGCAAATCTGAAGCTCCTCCGTGCGTGCCAGCTGACTAAGCGCCTTCTTGCCATCACTGAGGTACTGTGTGTGCCACTTTATCGGCTGTATGCCGAGCAAGAATGTGATGTGCCTGATAATGAATAAGCTTGTTATACATGTAAAATCTATTTGTTTGTTGCCTTGGATGCTGTGACATCTCAAAGTACATTTATTAGTTGCTACAACTCTCTCCTGGACCTCGTTAACTGGTGCTGCAGGTGGCATAGATCATCTAACGATAAACTATTAATATTGGGTGACTGCATCTGTGAGCAGCCTACCAATAAACAATCATACACCAGAATAGCAAGTCAGAGTCTACTCGGAAGTCTCAAGCAAATATAAAGCTGGTTCTGGCATTGTCTTGTATCTGAATGTTTGACAGGAACACTTCCCCATCTCCAGTTCCATGCTCCTTCTCATGGAGAACTTACTTGCGCTAGTTCTTGTTCTTCTTGGCTTAGCTCTGTTTTACTTGTCTAACATCCTATGGCTGAGACCGGGGAAGATAAGGAAGAGGTTGAGAAGGCAAGGTGTGAAGGGTCCCAAGCCTACTTTGCTTGATGGGAACACCAGAGAGATGAAGCGTATCAGACATGAGCTCATGTCTATGAAGAAGCAAGATAGCAACAACTACATCTCCACCCTCTTCCCTCACCTCCTTATCTGGAGGAAAACTTATGGTATGTATGCAAGTGCTTCTTGATGCTATGATCTTGCTATGTTAGTATCTGAATATTTCGGACTGAAGCCGTGATCTTCATCCTTATTTGGTAGATATTTCTAGTCACATTTAACTTTTGCAAGGCAATTACCATCACAAAGTAGTTCCACAGATGCCTGTGCTTTGGAAAAGAGTTATTAATCGAGTGTACACTGATAGTTGATGTGGTGAATGGATCAACACAAGCGAAGTGTCAGTACCATCACCTTCTTTTATTAACGGCTGTCAGAGAAATGGTACCATCCATTTTTCTAGTGATTTTTTTTTTGTCCTTTTCAAGAGTAAGTAAAACCTACTCCATGTTATAGAACTCTTAATTGCTGCAGATCAGATTTTTTTAGAATATTTTTCAGAGTCTTAACACATTAGCAAACCAATGGTGAGGCTGGGCAGAAGCTGCCGAAGGGGCACAAAATATTAGAACTTGTGTTGTCATGACTCGTGTCATGAGAAATTAACTTTTTGTATTCAGTGTCACAAGACTTGAATACTGTCATATATAAACTTATCCCTGTTATTCTCTTTCACTGCACAGTTTTCTTGCAGCATTCACAGTAGAGATTACTTGGGCTAACATATTTTCCACAAAATAGAACTACAGTCTACAGCTACAGCCCTGAAACTGTTGAATCCTTTATCTGTATTATTACACTTGTTGCCTTGAATTCACCTTAGGCTAGTACATAGACAGTCTCATAAATAACGTGCCAACTAATTTATGCGCAACACTTCCATCAATACTCCCTCCGTTCAGAAATATAAGACATTTTAGCTTTGTGAATCGAATGTATCTAGACGTCTTTTAGTGTATATGTTCGATTTGTGAAATGAATGTATCTAGACTCTTTTTAGTGTATAGGTTTACTCCAAACCTCTACGAACATATACACTAAAAGACGTCTAGATACATTCGATTCACAAAGCTAAAACGTCTTATATTTCTGAACGGGGGGAGTACATTGCTTTCAAGCGGTGTTGGGACTTTCATATCATGAGATTTTTTTAAGTTCGAAACACCGAAAACCTTAACTATGTGTTGACAATTGAATTTGCTTTAAACACCTGTTCGCGCCCAACTAAGCACTTGAAGCATTCTCTTAACTTCTCTGTCACTGTGTAGATGTTCTATTCTTAACACTCACATGGATGATGCCATCAACAATGGATATTTGATAACATTTCTATAGAGTGATTCCATACGTTTATTCTTGTACCTTGTTTCTGGAAGACTTCACTTGCCAACTACTTTTTTTAGTACATGACCTGACAACTACTTTAATACTATGCAAGTTATACTTTGGTAGGTATTTTAGAACCACAACGATGATCAGGTTATTCGTAGTTATACGAATATTTGATGTCAGTTTGATCTAAATCCATCTATCTAAGAATAAATTACTAATCTGTTGTATGTATTCGTTTGTGCCACTTGTGAGAATAAGGTAACTGAAAATGTGAATCTGGAACAGGTTCTGTATTCCTGTACTCAACAGGAGGCCGGGAAATATTGCATGTTTCTCAGCCAGATATGGTGAAGGACATAGGCCACTGGACACCATCAGAGCTCGGGAAGCCTAACTATTTGAAGAAATCTCGTAAAGCTCTCCTGGGAGGAGGCATATTTACGGTGAATGGCGATGAATGGGCCTATCAGAGGAAGACCATGGCGCCAGAGTTCTTCATGGACAAGATTAAGGTAATGGCACACAATTTGCTTACAGTTAACATGGGGTCAAAATCTGGAACAGTATCATGGCTGTAGGTGTGGTGGTGTACATATATGCAGGGTATGATACAGCTGATTGAGGATTCAACTGCCCCGTTGTTAGAAGTATGGGAGAGCATTCTCGACGGTGCAGGAGGGAGCAAGGAGATAGTTGTCGATGAGTATGTGCGGAACATCTCAGCAGATGTAATCTCCAGGGCTTGCTTCGGCAGTAGCTTCGCAAAAGGAGAGGAGATATTCTGCAGGCTTAGGAAGCTTCAAACGGCAGTCTCTCGACATGATGCATTTGTAGGACTCTCTGCCCCGTGGTAAGTAAACGGTACTAAATCTGGTGTCTTTCTGAGTGTTTGATCGGGTAAGTAGGAATGCCTTTATTTCAGTAGACAGGAGCCGGCACAGGACTGCAAATAGGTTGCTTTTAAACGTGAAACAACTACCCAGGGTTCAATGACACTAGTTCTTTCATTCATGGTGTTGCAGGAAGCACCTGCCCACCAAGAGCAACCGAGAGATACGGAATCTGGTTGAGGAAGTTAGGCTACTGATCCTGCAACTGGCAAAGGCCAACACGGATGAGAACGGAGCTGAGCATTCGGGCACCTGTAACGGTCTTCTGCGTGCCATCATCAACGGTGCACACGGCCCTGGCCGTGGTGGCACCGCCGAGGATTTCATCGTCAGCAACTGCAAGACCATGTACTTTGCGGGGCACGAGAGCACGGCTGTTACCGCCATTTGGTGCCTGATGTTACTGGCGACGCACCCGGAGTGGCAGGAGCGCGCCCGTGTCGAGGCACTGGAGGTTTGCCGTGGGAGGAGCGCATTGGACGCCGATGGCCTCCAACGTCTGAAAACTGTGAGCAGTTAACATCCTTCCGTGATCTTGTAACTAGACATTCGTGCCTTTTTATTCATGCATGAGTTGCGCCTGGCATCAAAATGCAGCTGACGATGGTGATCCAAGAGACTCTCCGTCTGTACCCACCAGCGTCGCTGATGATGCGCGAAGCTCTGACGGACATCAGGATTGGTGACCTGGACGTGCCCCGCGGAACGATCGTCCAGGTGACCAGATCGATGCTGCACCTCGACAAGGAGGCCTGGGGCCTTGACGCCGACGAGTTCCGCCCAAGCCGGTTCGCGAATGGCGTGGCCGCCGCGTGCAAGCCGGCGCACATGTACGTCCCGTTCGGGCTCGGGCCTAGGACCTGCATCGGGCAGAACCTGGCGATGACGGAGCTGAAGGTGGTGCTGGCGCGCCTGCTGAGCAGGTTCGCCTTCTCGCCGTCGCCGAGGTACCGGCACGAGCCGGTGTTCCGGCTGACCATTGAGCCTGGGTTCGGCATGCCGCTGACCGTGACAAGGCTGTGATTCCTCTTCGCCATATTTAGGGGTCTGAACCTTTTCCCTTTCGATGAGGCGTGTATGCGCTGAACTTTGGACACGACAATGATCGGTCTCCTTTTTGTAAGAGCATCTCTGGCTGTCCTGAGGGGCAGTACAATGCAGTGGCGTCATCAGACTTCCTTACACTTTGCGCGTTGGATTTTGGCTTAGTCCGAGTAGAGAGAATCAAGAAATAGAATGTTATCTTCCCTTTGTTAAGGGCATCTCTAACCAATCGGTTAGAGGAGTAAACGGAGAAGTAAACTTTAGAGAAGAAGGTCGACGCCGAATCGATCCCTTAAATTTAGAGTAAACTTTGTTTGCCCTATTTTTTTCCACCACTCCACATATGCATTCAAACATCTTACATATAGTTTAAACAAACAATTCAAACATACGGAAAATTCACACACAGGCAATAGACCACTTAAACGACATACACAGGCATAGTTCATCGAATCGAACACATCAAAATAAAACATGCATAGAGTTCATTCAAAAGTAGACTCTACCACCAACATCGATCAAGGTCACCAAAAAGAAGCTATCAACCTTGTTTGATCCAAAATACCACCAACATATCACATCATATGTTGTGGACCACCATCGAAGAGCTCAAAGACCATCTCCTAAAAACTCATCATCATCACCTCCTCCTCCTCGGCCACCACCATCCTCACCATGACCATGACCACCACCATCTCCTCCTCAGCCACCATCACCTCCTTGGCCATGAGTATCTCCACCAAAAGATCTTTGAAGGATCTTTGCTCAAGTGAGCTCCCAATACTTCCTAGCCGTGGCATCCATGTTGCTTGGATCCATGAACATGATAGCACGCTCATCGATCTCCTTCTCTTTTGCTATCCTCTCCTCAGCAAGGGCCCTCCTCTCCTCGGTGGCCATATTCTTCTTCCACTTCTCCTCCTCCATTGCCTTGAGCTCGGCCCACCTTGCCGCCTTCTCATCCCTCCTCTCGGCCGCCAAATCTTTCTTGGTCTCAACCATGGCACATGGTTCTTCTTTGTAGCCTCCAACTTGGGCACCTCTCCTTTTCCTCTCCTTTGCAAGCTTTTGCCCCTTCGGGCCTCTTGTGCGGGTCTTCGTCTTCCTCATCATTGGCATTGATGGAGATGCTCACCCTAGACCTTTTTGGAGTGGTCTCCCAATTCCTCTGCACCCACTTTTCATTGCCAACAAGCTCATTGTAGAAATGGTGCAAGGTGAAAGCTTTGCCTCCATTATTCTTGTTGCGTATCTTGTAGAGGTCTTGGATGAGTGACCCAAACTCCTTCACGGGCACTTCACTTGGCGGGTTGGTTTGCACTTGATCAACACAACCGGACCACCGGTTGCAACACTCAAGAATGGCACCCCACCGGTGGCCGAGATAGCCTTGTGTGCGAGTGATCGGCACCTCCACGGTGTTGTTGTAGTAGTCCTCGATGCGAGCCCAAAACTTCTCCTTCGATTGGTCGGTGCCAACCGATGCATCGAGTGACACATTCATCCACGCATAACATAATGCAATGTCCTCCTTCTCGCTATAGTTGGAGGCTCGACTCTTCTTTGCACTTCCTTGTGTCTCCTCCACCTCGACTTCCTCCACCACTTCTTCCTCCACCTCTCCTTGCTCGGTGGTGGGCTCAACCTCTTGATCGTCATCAAAGTTGAGGTCGTCGATCTCGGCGGCATGGCTATCCTCCAATTGGCTCATGAAGCCGGCCACCTCTGTCTCCACCACACTACATTTCATCAAAACAACATCACCGTGTGTCTACAAATCGCGAACCGATGAGAGGAGAGGAGAGGAGAGGAGAAAAAGAGATTTTTTACCTTGTCGATGATCCATCGAACACCTCGCGCTCATCGACATTGACAACGGCCGCTCGCGGTGGCCAGCCTCGGGGACGGTTCGCCATCGAGGCCTTGCGCGTCGAAGAGGCAGTTGCAGCCTTTGGCAACGCCGCCTCGTCCTTTTTCCTCTTCTTCTTGGCCGTCGCCTCCGCGAGCGCCACTTTGGCAGGAGTCGTCTTGCTATGCCGCTGGCCATCCACAGGAGCAAGGGGAGGACGGGGCGCCACCTCGGGAGCCTTCACGCGCTTGCCGCCGGCCTTACTGGAGGCCTTGACAGCCGTGTCATCCGGCCAGACCACGTTGTTGGGCCCCAATCTTTTCCCACCCGCGGCCGTGGCGGAGATCTCCGATTGCGGCGGCGTTGGGGCATCTTCGGCACAGGGGATGGTCAGAGAAGGTGCGCTGGAGAGCTGCACGTCGATTACGGGCAGAGTCGGTGACATCAGCGCCGGTGGGGAGGCAGGCGGGAAAGAACGGCGGAGGGCGGGAAGAGGAGGTCGGGAGGTGGGAGGTTTTCTCGGAAGTGGCCTCGGAGGAGTAAATTTAGGAATCGGCCGCCACTTTTACTCCTCCGATGAGTATAATTTTACTCCTCTAACCATTTAGGAGTTCGGTTAGGTGCCGCCGCTGCGTATTTTTACTCATCTAACCGATTTTAGGGGATCGGTTAGAGATGCCCTAAAGGACTTAAAAATAGATCCGTGCTAGCGCGCGTCCGCGACACACTGCCTGTCACCAATATCCAAAGCAAGGAGAAAAACCTAGAAAAATATCTAAAAAAAACAAAATTGCCAGGAAAAAAGAAATTTTTGTTGGCAACTTAGGTTTCGGGGCAGGCTTTTTATTTAGATTTTGGGTAAAAATAATAGAATACTATTTTCTCCATTGTATGTTGTGCCTTCTCTTATCACAATTTCTTCCTCCCTCTGACCCAAATTTGTTGACTTAGATTTTTCTTACATTTGATTGTATCTAGGGAGTATTATAATTAGTCGATTCACATTAATTCTTAGAGATGACAATAAGAGATGACCCATTGTACAACTTATTTTTATTGCTTTCTCTAGATCATGTGGAGGGCTAAGAGAGGACTCGCCTTCTCTAGCATTGTACATGCCCTTAATCGGTACCAAACTTTATTTTTCAGTGGCTATACGGGTTGGGCTGCTTTTTTGTCCAAATTGGGGTAGGCCTTTAAAACATTTACCGACTGGCGAAAAACAGCCTCTTTGACCGCTATTTGAACCATTCGTATGGGTCGATACGAGCCTTGGCATGTCCCTTCTCCCTACTCTCCTCCACGCCTTCGCCATGATGTGCCACCGCAGTCCGCCACCAGCCACCAAATTAGTCACCCCTAGTAGCAGATCCGGGACCACCATAGCACGATGTGGCCATGGGGCAGCTCAATCTGAGTGGGTGGGGGTGGGTTGGTCGATCCGCGAGCTCGCGCCACTGCGAAAACCCTGCCACCGACACTAAAGAGGGTGGAAGAAACGGATGCCATCGCTGGGGGCGCGGAAGCGCGAGGCACGCAAGTGGACTAATAGGGGCGAGCGTCCTCCATCCCTCCACTAGTGGGCACGCACCGACGCATAGGCGAGGAGCTCGAGCCAGTGGCGCCGCATGCTCCAGCACCCCCACCGCCCTCGAACTCTGACGGTTTTGTCTTAGACGATGGTGACTTCCTCGATAGAGATGATGGGAAGGAGGAGCACACCGATGTGATGATACCCGTGGACTACGTTAACGTCGATGATATCACGTGTGCCGCCATGAATATCATTCTCTATGCCTCGGAGCACTCCTATGAGGAGGAGAAGAATCATGAGGCCATCATTGGCATGGCAGCGCGTGAAGCGAAGGATAAGGAGACGATGATGCACACCGTGAAGCAGGATATCGTCGACCTCGACTCCGACCGAGTTGCGCATCGATGCTACACCCGCCGGCTCTAGTGAGCTGAATTTTGGTTGTATAGGGTTAGGTTTAGGGTGGCGATGTGTAGCATATAGTTTAGATCGATGAACTTGATGGGTTTTTGTAATCAAAATCTCGGAAGTTTGATATGGAAACGATGATGAACAAGCAGTTCGTTCTATGTATCTCCCCACTCTCCTCCATGCCTCCACTAAGACCGGCCACCACAATCCACCGCCAGCCACCAAATCATCCGCCACCAGTAGTATATCTAGCACTTTCGTAGCGCGATGTGCCCACATGGTAGCTCAATGGGAGTGGGGGGTCGGTCGCTCCACAAGCTCGTGCTACACGGAACCCCTTCCACCGACACCGACGAGGAGTGAAAGAAACGGATGATGTCACTGGGGGCACGGAAGCGCGTGACACGCAAGTGGACCAACATGGGCGAGCTTCTGTTGTCGTCCCTCCACAGTGAAAGAACATGTGTGCCCCATGTGTAGTTTTGGTAATTAATGACAATCTTTATGGACTTATGTTTGCATTGAGTTCTACTTGTAGGATTTGTCCATAGGCAATGCTTGAACCATATGTTGGCTTCAAGGTTGGAAGAAGAAGAAAGTGAAGAAGATCAAGTGTTGATCAAGGTTTCAAGGAATGATCCGGAGATTGGTCAAGTAGAAGTTGAGCCTATGGCAAGTGTGTCTTGAATAATAAGATGATCTCAAGTGTAGCTTTCCATCCTTATGGTGATCATGGATATGTGAATATATGCCTAAAAGAGAGGCTCTTCCATAGTGGAGTATGGGGGAGCAAATTCCAAGTCTTCACCAAGCTAGCGCAATCAAGAAACGTGTTCCATCTTGTGGTGTAGAAGATCGTCATCATCAACATCAGGTGGAATATACACAAGGCAATTGTTTGATATTGATAGGTTTTCTTTCTTACCGGTCTCGTGGTGTTAGTTGGGGAGACCGGTTTATAGGATAGATAACCGTACTATCAAGAGGGGCTCTCGAGTGAGTAACTTGATCATATCCCTCGGTGAGAGCTCAAACCTTTGCATACTTGGCATCATATTTCTTGGTTCTTATTTGGGTCTTACTCATGTGAGTATTTATATCTTGTGTTAATCTCCATGACAAGCTCAAGTTCATCGAAAATGAATTTCCTATGCTTTCTCTATTGCATTTTCGATGTTGGAGGTTTTATCGGTTCGTCTTTTTGGGAGAGGTCAAACATTTTGTCATTTGGTTCTATCCTACCTTTATGGACTATGATGTTTCTATGTATGATCTTGTAGATCTCGTTGTCCTATTTAAAACGATCCCAAGATCATCAAAAACAGAGTCCGGATGCAAAAGTTATGATTGTTTCAGTTTTGTTGTTTCTGCCAGTTTTCAGGGGGGCGGATTATCCGGCCATGGGGGCGGATTATCCGGCCCAATTTTTGGAAACCGGCTAAGGACTTTGAGGCATGGCTCCCAGTAACAGGGGCGGATTATCCGGGCCTCCGGGGGCGGATTATCTGGCCCAAATATCCGCCCCCTATACTAAGGGTCGCGCCGCGAAGTCCTTAGCCATATTTTGGCCTAGGGAACCCGGAATATCCAAGGGAGGGGCAGATTATCCGGCCTGGGAGGTCCCAAACGGTCATATTTCGTTGGGGAGGGGTATAAATAGACCCCTTCTTCCTCCTTAGGCTGGGGGCTTGCATTCTCTCTCTCCTCCATTGTTTTGACCTTCAAGAGCTTGCAAATTCTCTCAATCCCTCCCATATTTCTTGAATCTTTTGGGGGAATTTGAAAGGGGTGGTCTAGATCTACAACTCCACCAATCCATCTCTCCTCTATGTGAGAGGAACATATTGGGATCTAGATCTTCGGGTTTCTTTTGTGGATTTCCTCTTGTGTTCTTCCTCTCTTATTCTCCCACTAGCTTTTGTAGCTTTGGTGGGATTTGGGAAAGAAGGACTTGAGCACTTCTTGTGTTCTTGCCATTGCATTTGGTGCATATGTTTGAGTTCTCAGTGAGGATTTAATTGGGTGAAAGGTGAGAAGCTTTTTACTCTTGGGTTCTTGGAATCCTAGACGGTTTAGTTGTTTTGCAGGTTTGTGGATTACTTGGGGCCTCCAATTAAGTTGTGGAGCTTTCCTCGATCTTGTTTGTTGGGAGCCTCCAATTGAGTTGTGGAGAAGTGCCCCAATCTTTGTGAGAGGTTACGGATTGCCACCGACAAGTGCACCGATAGTGAAGAAGTGAACCGAGCCTCTTGTGGCGAGGTTCATAGGAGAATAGGGTGAGGCCTTTTGTGGCGTGGTGGTCCTAGTACCGCCCACCCCTCCAACGAGACGTACTCCCTTTATGGGAGGAACTCGGTAATAAATCATCGTCTCCGCGTGCCTCGGTTATCTCTATACCCGAGCTATTACTTATGCACTTCACTTTGTGATAGCCTTCGTGCTTGAAGTCTTATATCTAGCTATCACATAGTTGCTTGTATTGCTTAGCATAAGTTGTTGGTGCACATAGGTGAACCGTAGTTTATATAAGATTTGTGCTTGACAAAGTAAACGCTAGTTTTATTCCGCCTTTGTTAAGCCCATATCGTAAAAGTTTTAAACCACCTATTCGCCCTCCTCTAGGCGGCATATGTATCCTTTCAATTGGTGTCAGAGCCTGGTCTCTATTTTTAGGCTTCACCGCCTTGAGAGTAAGATGTCAGCTAGGGGATTAGTGCATGATGACATTTTCATATTTGATGGCACATGTTATGAGATTTGGAAAATTTGTATGCTTAATCATTTTCGGGCCATGGACCCAAATTTAGAGTGAATCATAGATATAGGTTTTTCTCCTCCAATGGATTTCCTTAATCTATCTTGTGAGGATGATAAAAACTTATATCTCGATGCTCAAGCTTCTAATGTGCTTGTTAATGCTTTGAGCCATGTAGTTACTTCTTCAGTCATACCTTTTTGGAGCGCTCATGAGTTATGGACAAAACTTCAATATAAATATGTTGTGTCCAATATTTTTGAGGATGATTGTGTTGCTTCCACTTCCGGTCGAGATGAGTTCTCATCTTCTACCACTTCAACAACATGTGATTTTTCACAAGGTAATGATATGGTAAGTGGTGATAGAAATTGCAATATGGATAGTGTGCTTACTATTTGTAATCCCTCCTCTCTATCTAGTTGCAATGATCTATCCTTGGACTTTAACACTTCTAGCACTACAAACTCCTTACATGATTGTGTTGATAGTCCTTGCATATCATGTGTAAGTTGTTTGAGTAAATCTCATGATGATATGCTTGATATTCCTTGTTGCCATGATATAAATGCTTTTATTTCCTATAGTTGTTATGTTTCTAACAATGTAGAGGAAACTGAAGATTCTACGGGTCAAGACAACATCTTGAATGAAGCCTCAAGTAATTCTTCATTATCATCATCTCACGGTTCCCATCTATGCCTTATGTCTAGGGATTCAAAGGTATCTCCTACTTTGGAACCCAATACCTCTTGTGATGATGAGGATGAGTATAATGAGGAAGAAGAGATTGATGTTGATTTGTTACATGAAAAGGGTGAGATTGTTTATCATGCTCTTGTTAAGAATAATATTGCTTGCTCTAACTTTGTTGAAATCTTGGGTTTTGCTATTGAGAGCAAAGACCGTATTGATAAGTTAGAAGCTCAAGTTGAGGAGCATGAGAACACAATTGACAAAATGAGTAGCCTTGAGCGTGAGTATGCTAATGATATTGCAAATCTAAATGAAGCTCTTGAAGAAGCACAAGCAACCAAAGAATCTCTTGAGGAGACATTTACTCTAGAAGTGTCTAAAGTAAAGGAAACCCGTGATAAAGCTCTTGAGGTGGCAATTGATCTCAAAAGGAAATATAATGAGATTTCCAAGTTGTCTTCTACTATTGCTCATTATAATGATGCTTGTGCTACTAACTCTACTTCTTTTGAAGCATCTATTTTGAAGGAGAATGTTGAGCTAAAGGCTCAACTTGCTTTGCTAACTAGCAATTATGGGAAATTGGAAGAAAGTCATGTTATGCTATCAAGCTCTCATGGGGATCTTCTAGCCTCCCATGATAGGCTAAAGTTAGCTCATGAGGCTATTGTGTTAAAGGTAACATCTAATGAGCCTCATGTGGACATTAGCACTACATCCACTACAAATGTCGTACTCCCATGTGCTAGTCCTCGTAATTCATCATATCATATTATTGCTACATCTTGTAATGAATTACATTCCTTGCCTTGTTGCTCTAACAACGAAGCTTCTACTTCCTCTAGTATTTGTGTTTATACTAACCATGTAGAGGAAATCAAAGAGCTCAAGGCCCAAGTCTCATCTTTGAAGAGGGACTTGAAAAAGGGTCGGGAAGGGAGGGACACACTCAACAAGATCTTGAGTGTGCAAAAATTTCCCAATGACAAGAGTGGGCTTGGATTCAAACCTAATATCAAGAACAAGTCCACTGACAATAATAAGTTTAAGAGATACAAGAAGAAGGGCCAAGAACATGTCAAGAATTTGGCCAACATTGTTTGCTTCAAGTGCAAAAATGAAGGGCACCATGTTAGATCTTGCCCATTGAAGAATACGACTCTCAGTGAGAAGCAAAAAGGGAAGAGGCCTCAATTTCAAGGTCATGGTGTACCTCAAGTTGAAGAAAGGACATTTCGCAAAAAGAATCAAGATAATACTCCCATTATGGATAAATCAAGTGTGAAGAAATGGAATAAAAGAACTTGCTACATATATCGTGAGAAAGGTCACCTCTCTTCTTCATGCACTATTGGTAACTCCTCATCCAACCCTATTGTTATTGATGATGTTTATTATCTTCGTAAGGATGAGGTTGGAAATGTGTTTGCCAAATATGTTGGTGCCCAATGTGGTGTCAAGAAAAGAACCATTTGGGTTGCCAAGCCTATTGTGACTAACTTCTTAGGACCCAACTTGGTTGGGGACCAACAAGCTAAAACTTGATCAATAGGTGTTGGTGGAGGGCTTTGGATACTTGGCTAAATCATGAAGAATTAAGGGAACTTCATCAATTATATTGTATCAAGCCAAGTGATTTATATTATATTATCTCTATCATATATCCATTGTTCCTCTTTGCGGTAACATGTTCTCAACTCATTTACATTTAAAGTTACTCGCCCCTTGTGCATGTGTTGGTTTGTACCTTGCATGTGTTTTTATATGTTGTGCATAACCACTTACTTATCTTGAGTTATCAAGTTTATTTGTGTATGTTGGCTTGCACACCATGTACTTGTTTTTTTTGTGTTGAGCCTTTATTGAATTCTACATGTTATCTCATTTTTGGATATTTCTTTGACTTGAAATCATTTAGTTCTCTATTTGATGTAGGTAGAGATGATGATCCCATGTGGGTGCATTGTGTATTCAAATGAAAAATCTTAAATAATGCACTAATCATGGGGGAGTTTTAATATATTGTGTAGAACACTCCTTTTATGCTTCTTCACAACATGTTTTGCTCCATATCGTTTTTATGTCTTTGGAAGATAAATATTCCTTTGGTACTTTGTGTCATCTTGAGAAGTGTTGAGAGTTTGGTGTGGTTTTTTTTAACTTTCTCTTTTTGGGAGTTGGCTTTATCTCATTCCTTTCTAACTTTTTTGACATTTTAGAATGAGATAAATCCTTGAGCATTTGTGTTTTTGTCTATCTCTTTCTCTTTGTTTTTTGCCTAGTTCATTTTTTGAACATGTGCTCTTTCATGAGTTGATTTGGTTATTTGATATAATTTGAACAACCTTTTATCGTGTCACACTTTGGTGTTTCTTCTTGGTTTACTTGGTATTTTGTTCAAATTGTATCTCCTTTGGTTCTTGAAAGTAGTGTGCATGCATATTTAATAAATGTATATATTATGGCGTGCTTGCTTTACTTGATCCAATATATAGGGGAAACTCCACAAAATCCTAATTGGCTAAGATGTGCATGAAATTCAATTCATATCAATATGCACATATTTATGTGGAGTCTCTCCTATGTATTGTAGTTTCTCTAACAATTTTGGACCCAATAAGTTTGGGACCATATTGTACTTGAATTTTGTTTTAGGTACCTTCGAGGTGCATTGGATGCTTGTCTCTTTCATAAGGAATAAGTGACGACTCAATGATAATTAGATACAAGCAAGGATGATCAAGAGACTCCTATCTACTTCATCACAACAATGATATCTCGGTAACAAGTATCTCTTACTCATGCGTACATATCGTCTTCCAACCTATGGTAGGTTGCATATTGGCATGATTTTTTTTGTATTTGTAGTTGTTGTGGTTCTTTCTTTGGCCTTAAAGAACGCTCTCTATTGCATATGTGAGTAAGTTGAGATGAGTGCATATAATTGGGACTATACAAAATCATGCTCATGATTCACCAATCCCAAATATGTCAATCTAGCAATTATATTGCCTATTGTTTCCTCAAAGTACTCTCATGTGCAATATTGATGAATTTGTGAAGTTGATTCTTTCTTTGTGATACTTGATTCCTCTTGCAATACATTCCAACTATCTCTACTTCCCTTAGTGGTAGTTGTGATGTATTTGATATGTTTGTGGTTAAAGTTCATGAATATACAATAAGATAAAATTGAGCCTTTTGGCCATGCTATCAAGCAAATATCTTAGTGGTGTATTGTCATGAATTCATTTTGGATATCTTGCTCTATTTATTTTAGTATCTATTTTGTGTGTACATGTTTCTTTGTGGATCAATATCTTTGTGAGATTGTCTACTTAGAAACTTATACACATGAGAGATGTTACTTCTCCTTTTTTGACATCTTCTTTGTTTCGTGTGTGTTGTATGGTCATACTAAGCAATATCATGCATTGAAGACTATGTTTATGCTCAATGATCATCCTTGCATTAGTCTTATACTATGCTTTGTCATGCCTCTCACACATCCTTGTGGTTGAGCCTGCTATTATGTTGTCTCTTAGTCGTTGCTCAACCGTTTGTTTATTGCAAGTGTTATGCCTTGGTATATGCTCTTTCGTACATAGTTGGGTTTTAAATAATATCGAGGGAGTGAGGATGCCATGTTTGTCCATATTGTATTCAAATGCAAATTTTTTTGCACAAACCTTGGGGAGCCTCCTCATATTATATAGAACACTCTCTTTTCAATCTTATCATAATATCTATCTTTCATTTGGTGTGTTCTTTTTGTCAAGTGGTTCTTTGGATCTTTTGATTGCTTGCTTCATTTGTTGATGCTTCTTCACCTTGTTAATTTTTTTTGCAATCTTTTGATCCTCAATATTGTTTAACCTCCTCCTAAGTATTCGTCATTGGATACGTGCATTTTATTCCACTCACACTATGAAAAATGTACACATTTTGGAGGAATTATCACTCTATTGGCCGTGTAGAGCTTTTCACCCATTTTGGCAATCGGTGCCAATGGGGGAGAAGTTTTGGAGGGTTTAAGGGAAGTTGGTTTCATGCTTTGAGTTTTTTCTTATGCATTTGCGTCTCATGCTCTTGCATATTTGTTGTTGCTTTGCATGTTGAATATATAGATATAAACCCTCTCAAAGGGATTGTCATCAATTACCAAAATGGGGGAGATTGAAAGAACATGTGTGCCCCATGTGTGGTTTTGGTAATTAATGACAATCTTTATGGACTTATGTTTGCATTGAGTTCTACTTGTAGGATTTTTCCATAGGCAATGCTTGAACCATATGTTGGCTTCAAGGTTGGAAGAAGAAGAAAGTGAAGAAGATCAAGTGTTGATCAAGGTTTCAAGGAATGATCCGGATATTGGTCAAGTAGAAGTTGAGCCTATGGCAAGTGTGTCTTGAATAATAAGATGATCTCAAGTGTAGCTTTCCATCCTTATGGTGATCATGGATATGTGAAGATATGCCTAAAAGAGAGGCTCTTCCATAGTGGAGTATGGGGGAGCAAATTCCAAGTCTTCACCAAGCTAGCGCAATCAAGAAACGTGTTCCATCTTGTGGTGTAGAAGATCGTCATCATCAACATCAGGTGGAATATACACAAGGCAATTGTTTGATCTTGATAGGGTTTCTTTCTTACCAGTCTCGTGGTGTTAGTTGGGGAGACCGGTTTATAGGATAGATAACCGTACTATCAAGAGGGGCTCTCGAGTGAGTAACTTGATCATATCCCTCGGTGAGAGCTCAAACCTTTGCATAATTGGCATCATCTTTCTTGGTTCTTATTTGGGTCTTACTCATGTGAGTATTTAGATCTTGTGTTAATCTCCATGACAAGCTCAAGTTCATCGAAAACGAATTTCCTATGCTTTCTCTATTGCATTTTCGATGTTGGAGGTTTTATCGGTTCGTCTTTTTGGGAGAGGTCAAACCATTCGTCATTTGGTTCTATCCTACCTTTCTGGAATATGATGTTTCTATGGATGAACTTGTATATCTCATTGTCCTATTTAAAACGATCCCAAGATCATCAAAAACGGAGTCCGGATGCAAAAGTTATGATTGTTTCAGTTTCGCTGTTTCTGCCAGTTTTCAGGGGGGCAGATTATCCGGCCATGGGGGCGGATTATCTGGCCCAATTTTCAGAAAACGGCTAAGGACTTTGAGGCATGACTCCAAGTAACAAGGGCGGATTATCCGGCCCAAATATCCGCCCCCTATACTGAGGGTCGCGCCACGAAGTCCTTAGCCATATTTTGGCCCGGGGAACCCGGAATATCCAGGGGAGGGCGGATTATCCGGCCTGGGAGGTCCCAAACGGTCATATTTCGTTGGGGAGGGGTATAAATAGACCCCTTCTTCCTCCTTAGGCTGGTGGCTTGCATTCTCTCTCTCCTCCATTGTTTTGACCTTCAAGAGCTTGCAAATTCTCTCAATCCCTCCCATATTTCTTGAATCTTTTGGGGGGATTTGAAAGGGGTGGTCTAGATCTACAAATCCACCAATCCATCTCTCCTCTATGTGAGAGGAACATATTGGGACCTAGATCTTCGGGTTTCTTTTGTGGATTTCCTCTTGTGTTCTTCCTCTCTTATTCTCCCACTAGCTTTTGTAGCTTTGGTGGGATTTGGGAAAGAAGGACTTGAGCACTTCTTGTGTTCTTGCCATTGCATTTGGTGCATAGGTTTGAGTTCTCGGTGAGGATTTGATTGGGTGAAAGGTGAGAAGCTTTTTACTCTTGGGTTCTTGGAATCCTAGACGGTTTAGTTGTTTTGCAGGTTTGTGGATTACTTGGGGCCTCCAATTAAGTTGTGGAGCTTTCCCCAAGCTTGTTTGTTGGGAGCCTCCAATTGAGTTGTGGAGAAGTGCCCCAATCTTTGTGAGAGGTTACGGATTGCCACCGACAAGTGCACCGATAGTGAAGAAGTGAACCGAGCCTCTTGTGGCGAGGTTCACAGGAGAATAGGGTGAGGCCTTTTGTGGCATGGTGGTCCTAGTACCGCCCACCCCTCCAACGAGACATACTCCCTTTATGGGAGGAACTCGGTAATAAATCATCGTCTCCGCGTGCCTCGGTTATCTCTATACCCGAGCTATTACTTATGCACTTCACTTTGTGATAGCCTTCGTGCTTGAAGTCTTATATCTAGCTATCACATAGTTGCTTGTATTGCTTAGCATAAGTTGTTGGTGCACATAGGTGAACCGTAGTTTATATAAGATTTGTGCTTGACAAAGTAAACGCTAGTTTTATTCCGCCTTTGTTAAGCCCATATCGTAAAAGTTTTAAATCGCCTATTCACCCACCCCCCTCTAGGCGGCATCTATATCCTTTTCACACAGGTGGACACACACGAACGTGGATGCGGGTAGCTCGATCCACATGGCGCGACATGCTCCAGCACCCCAATCGCCCTCAGACTCCGACGGTATCGTATCATGTGATAGTGACTTCCTCGACGGAGACAACAAGGAGTAGGAGCACACTGGTGTGGGGCACTGGCGGACTACATCGACAACAACGATGGCGAGCATGCCACCATGAACATCATGGTTCGTGCCTCAGAGCTTGCTTGGGCAAAGGATCTCAAGCGTGAGGTGGAGGAGAAGCGATAGGCCATCATTGTGGTGGCGGTGCACAAACGAAGGAGAAGGAGATGGCGATGCACACCATGAAGTAGGAGCTCATCGACCTTGACTCCAACTGAGCTATGTGTCAGGGTGGTGAGCCGAATTTTGGTTGTATAGGGTTAGGGTGGCCAAGTGTAGTATATAGTTTAGATCTATGAACTGAATGGGTTTTGTAATTGATGCAGCCCGTCCTACGGACGTCCCTACAGCCTCACCACCAAGTTCCCCAAGTGGCCCAATGACTCGCGCCCGAGCCAAACCCCTCCATGACAAGGTTAACTCGCTCCTATCCGCGTGTGACTTCCATACCCCATAGAACGGCTTGCTACTTCATGCCACTATACCATGAATACTCAGCTACAAAGCCCCGACTCATCGACAAGCCACCTCAGAAGAAGAGTAAGGAGATGGACAAGAAGATGTGGCTGTTAGTGTAGGAGGACCGAAGAATCCGACCCTCAACACCGGAGTCTCTGGTTCTAGTGTTCTACACACTAGAGTCTCCACCCAGGACTCCGGATCAACACCTAGAGATCCTAGTACACCTCCCCAAAAAACATCCCTAGAGAACATGAAGACTCCGGACCAGAGTCCGTCCCACTTCCATAAGCTACAACGAGGACCTCGAAGTCTACCTCGGAGACTACTCTGGAGTCTCCGTCCACCCCAAAGTCTCCGACCCTTCGACCCCCGAGTCTCCGGCCTAAGTGAACCAGGTCGCTGAAGCCTATAGGACCTCGGCCCATGTAACACCTAATTTAGCCCAAACTTCCTTTTTATTGCATAAAATACCATTGCTTAGTTGATGTCCTATGTATATACCACCTCCAACTATTGTAAACCTAGACTTGATAATATACCTATAAGAAAAATCCCTAAGAGGAATCTATCTAGTTTTGGTCTCATCTTCCTTCCAAGGAAGACCTATTATCCGCTACCTCTTTGGATTATGCATAGTGCGTCCAAGTTGTACAAGATCTTTACTTGAGTGGTCTCCTATAAATCTATCAAGCTCTCACCAAGATCCTTACAGCTCACCAAGTGGGTCGAGAGAGGGTTTTGGTCAACATCGATCCTAGGGATTGTGTTGGATCGGTAGCCACTGAAGTGAGCCATTGACTTTGTACCGTGTTTGCGTTGCATGTGTTTCACCGTGTTCTTCATGTGTGAGTTTGATTAGATCTTCCTCCCCTCTCCCCTTGTGAATCCACCGCTATTCTATGAGAGTCGTGAAAGATCGGGCCACCCTAGGGGTCACCCCATAACATACTGGTATCAAGAGCCTCGTTCATCACAAATTTCTCCCCAATTTTTCTTCTATACCCTATAAATTTGAAAATTTCCTAAAAATAGAGCCCAAGATGCCTTCAGACCGATCTATCTATTTGGTGTGTTTTGAGTGGTTTCAATCCATAGAATTTCTATCTTGGAACTTGATATAGCTTTTCCTATGTTTTCTCGTCCCAATTTGGTCAAAATCTGTTGGATTTGAGGTTTGGAAGCGAGGATTCTCGCTCAAGAACATGAGCAATTTGTGTAGTAGACCTTGATACCGGAGTCTTTGGCCCATAGCACCGGAGTCTCCCCCTAGAATCTCCAGCCCCAAAGCCCAGACTCTCCAGCCTCCAATGCCTAGTTTTTCATCTTTTCCATTTGACTAACTTTCCTTTGTCGTTTGTATTTCATGTTCATGTCCAAACCAATAGAAAGCTTCCGCAACATCATCAGCACTCTACGACACCATGAAACTTAAGCTCTTCCCGCACCACCGACCGCAAGATCATCATCGCCGACTAAGGTATAACTTGTGTCATCTTGTTAACCCAATATCTTACTTTGTGTGTTACATATCCCATCGAGAGTGGCTCATTTTGTGTTTTCTTAAGCATTGTGCACTTTTCCTTCGATAGTGAGAGTGTGTGAGCAAAAGATAAAGTGACTTAGTAGCATAAAGGGAGAGCAAAAATAAATAAATAAGACAAAGAGAAAAAGGAAAAGATACATAGAAAGAAATAGATAGTCTCTCAAAGCATAGAGAGTCTCAAAACTTGTAAGCAAGAGAAATAAGAGCGTCCAAGGAAAGTGCACAAATATGTTATTTTTAACTGCATGTGATGTTGATACCTTATACATCTTTTTGTGTGCTAGTATTAGGTACACTAAATTAGCATTACATAATATGATCCCTAATTAATACCAACCATAGTGTTCTCCCATTAGTGTGCATGACCAAGAAATTCCATCGTTATGGAGAAGACTGTGATGATCGGGTGCAAACATATCGATGTTCGAATACGGTGGATGTAAGCCATGTATGCACTGCAAATAGACTAAGGTTTAATTGTGAGCCTAGCATGTACATACATGGCCTTAGAACATGAGAGATCGAAAGATAGATCATGAGTCATATGAATGATGTCATCGATACTGTGTCATCCACCTTCGTAGCTATATCCTCGGCCGTGATGATCGGTGATGGTAATAGTGAATCGGGATCGTGTATTCTCTAAAACCATCTTGGGGATGATAGTTTTAGTGGGAGCTCAATTGTTAATTTTATTATAATTTGAACTCATATTATGAACTTAGTATAAATATCTTTGCAAATATCCTTGTAGATCATGGCCTATCCCAATAAATTTTCCGATAATGGGGCTTTCTTGCATGATGTGGAACTTAAATTAGGCGGTCAAACTTCATAGACTGGTTTGAGTGCCTCAAGGACACCCTCGACATAAATGAACTGCTCCACGTGATACAAGAACCACTAGGAGATTATCCCGATGACTCAGCAAGTGAGCAAGAGAATGGAGATTATCTCGATGACTCAGTAGGAGAGCAAGAGAATGGAGATTATTGTGGTCGATGTGACACCTCCATTGTAGTCCAATGAGCCATGATCCATTTGATGGAGACTGAGATGCGGATGTGTTTCTTCAACATTGACGCATATGAGATGGTCGATAAGTTGAATACGCTCTTCGCACCGCAAATCAGGCTTATGAAGTATGAGTTGTTGAACAAAGTTTCTTTCAACCAAAATGATAGAATATGGCTATTTGGAGAGTCACTTAGCTATCGTGCATGGTCTGAACGATGTGGACTATTGGATGACTGATAACTTTGTGATAGATGGGGTGCTATGTTTGCTGCCTCCAAGCTACAAATACATCATCATGGACTATATCATGGGAGAGGAAGAGTTCACCTTTCATGAGTTTGTAACTGAGTTGAGAACTCTCAAGGTAGCACCAATCACAAAGGATTTCATGGATAAAGAAGGTATATATTTGATATACTAGTTATAAATGTTTCCTAGCAAACGCTTTGCAATTTACCAAGTATACTGATACTTGTTATATTTTATGAAAACATGACCATTTGTTTGATAGCTTGCTGGAAGGGACGAGGTGACAATGACGTAATGGCAAACAAGTTGGTTGATGGCTGATGATATTCTCCCTCCATATTTATCATTCGGATTAGTTTATAGATTTGAATAAGAGTTTTATAATCATTGAGTGTGTAAACCTTATTAGTGTGTCTTACATCTTGTGAGACAACTATTCATATTAATGAGAAACAAATTAGTTTTTCTATTTCTATGAATGATTTCTTTTATGGTCACATTACAGTTATGAATGCGTTGTTTTTATCTTTATCTGAATGATAGTGGTTTAAAATTTTTATAAAATGAAAGTCCCAAAAAGATATTCAAACTTAATAATGACATCATTTTGAATGACACTAATGTTTAAGTCATATTGGTAGTTTCATTCTAAATGAAACATGAAGTATTTTAAGATACTTGATCTCTTGACTTGGATAAACCATGTCTCATTAAGTGAGATGACTAAAAATCCGTGTTCTGGTAAAATGGATTGTGGATTGAATTGTTGAATATCAATGATTATAAGTCAACAATATAGTGGATGTCATTAGTTCATAAGCTTCATTATGAATTTGAGTAAATATGTGTATTTACTAAATAAAGCATGAGTTTGAAACTATATGAATTGTTCAAAGAATTTCTAGAATGAAGTTGGATATTAAACTAACAAGAATATGAATGTCTCTATGATTTGATCAAAGTGACAAAATATTTGAGTTAAAATTGGCATAAGGACTTGTGAAAAAAATGTCTTCACAAACTATGATGATAGGATGTTTCAAAGTGTATTAATATATCTTAGACATCATAATCATATGGTATTAGATACATATGGTTTGGAAATTATCTCTTACCAGGATACCATCATCATTAGAGCTATAGATCAATAACAAACACTCATTTCAGAAATAGGAAACCATCTAAAGATTCGTGGAAACAATACCATAAGAGTTTGACATGTTCGAGTTTTTAGAGATTTAGATAATTCGAAGCAGTGGCGAATAAGTAAGTCTTTGTAGTATTTTTGGGAAACTGTGAGTACATCTTCCAAACTAAAACCAAAGAAGGCAAAGCTTATGTTACCTAGTGTAGTACTTCCTCTAGAAAGTGTTTTATCATAGAAGGTGACATGGGCATACCATATAGGTACTCGAGTTTGGAATATACGGTCCAGTCTAACAGAAGCTCACGGCATTACCAGGGCCCAATCAAAGATTCGAGTGACCTAAGGAGACTCCGGCTGCTTGCGGCACAAGGCGAGCTTAAGATAGAAAGTTTAAAAGGGAAAAACCCTAACTTGCAACCAACTCGACCTGCTACCTGAGACCTAGCCTATCTATATAAAGGCTAGGAGGGGCGGAGAGGAGGACAATCACAACCCTAGTTTCCACAACCTCGCCAGAACTCATCTGAGCACCCCCCGTAACTTTCGACTCCCTCTATAATTCCAAGAGCAGACAGGCAGGAGTAGGGTCCTCTACGAGGCCTGAACCTGGGTACACCTTGCGTCCCTGTGTTCTTGTTTGCTAGCCAATTGATGCCTCCAGCGCTCCCTCCTTCTCCAAAACCCAAGTCCATAACAATGGGCATTGATGAGTTTAACCCTCGTCAATTGGCGCCGTCTGTGGGAATCGAGAGTGCTGATGTTGCGGCTTCCTCGCTCCCATCAACTGCGATCTACAACTCTACAATAGAACATATTCGCCTCCTCTTCGGTGCCTTCGAATTCACCGTCCACTCGCCTGGATTTTCAAGTCTGTGGGCGACGGGATCGGCCTAGCGATCGGGTGCTTACGCTTCCAAGTCGGTCAGCTAGGCACACTTCGCCTCCCTGACCAGCCGACGGTTCCCTCGATTGCTCTAACATCGTGGTTTCCACTGTCGATCGGCACCCTGAGCAAACTCGACAACCTGACCGAAGTCGGGAATATGATCAGTGACAGCAGTCGCAAATCAGATCTGAGCGATCTGGCCACTGAAGATGGAGCCTACGGCTCCAAATCTGAAAGCTGCGGAAGCAACATCTTCCCCAAGCACTACATGTGCACCATCGTCAACACAGGCGAGAACGGCGCCACTCGAGACAACACTGGTACCGACGGTGGTATCTCAGTCGCAAACGGTGGTCCCGCCAACGTCGCACCCACCAACAACGGAGCGGAGGGCCAACCGTATCTCACTGCGAACGAGCATGCCCCAGAGCGCATGTTGATCAAGCTCAACGACGCTGAGTGGGCTCGCTGTCAAGAAGCCTTGCGGGGCAACCCCCTGCCACTAAACTCATCCCAAGACATGCTGATGGGTTACCATTGGCTGCTCAAGGAGGAGTACAGGCGCCAGCAACAAGTGATAGCCTAGCTCGACGAGCTCAGAAGGTTGGCGGACGAGTCGAGCCTTCGGAGAGCTCAACTCTCTTCCATGAAAGGATCCTCCTCCAAGGGTAATGATCATGTGGCCGCCAAGAGACACTCTCGACTGGCCCATCTCACCGATAAGGAGCGAGAAGAGGCCGCACGAGTCCTTGACTTCTCGTCTATGATGGTGGATACGCAGGGCAATGTGCTCCCAAATACACCGTAGGTGGCGGTTACGGTGGCCACGATGTACCTCCTCAACAACCATCCACCGGCTGGAGATCCGCGGGCTGCCATGCACCGATCTACGATCGTGGGCCTGGGGCTAGTCGAAGCTGCCCTCATCAAGGATCCAACACCGGAGCCGAAGAAAAAACAAGGCTCTAGCAAAACTCTACTCTTCACCTTCCTCCAACGATGATAGCCACGGCTTGTCTCGACAGCGCCGCTCACGGCGGTACGACCGTGACTACGACGCGTGTGACGACATCACGCAGCACAAGGTCGACAAGATGCACATGAAGCGTGCCTGTTCGACTGACTTGGAGGATGACGGGATAGAGCTCTGCGGCGCCAGCTGCTTCAGTAGAGCCATCAGGCAGAAGCGAATGCCTAAGGGGTTCAAACTCCCATCGGAGAACCGGAAATTCGATGGCCTGCAGGACCCAAAGATCTGGCTGGAGGGTCACATATCCTCCGTCAGGCTGCACGGTGGATCCACGAGCACGGTGATGCAATGCCTCCAACTATAGCTGCAAGGTGTCGCCTATGCATGGCTCAACAATCTCCCGCGCGAATCATTTCGCAACTGGGAAGAGCTAGTCTACAGCTTCGTGTGAAACTTCAAGGGCACTTACAAAAGGCCCGCATCAATCGAAGAATTGCAAGGCTGCTACCAGAAGACTGGAGAGCCACTACGCTCGTATATCCATAGGTGGTCCATCATAAAAAATATGCAGAGGACATCTCTAAGGATCACGCAATCGATGCGTTCAATAAGGGTGTACACCAAAGAGAGCTCAGGGAGGAGTTGTGCTGCTCGAAGCCCAAGACAATCGACCACCTGATGGAGATCACGAATAGGTGGGCCGATGGAGAGGACTCGGTAAAAAACCGTGTCCACTCTGATGATGATGACGACCTCGGCCGCAGACGCGATCATCGAGGAAAACGTCAAATGCGCGGATACGAGGACCGTGAAGAGGTCGACATGGTCGCGGCTGGCTACACCGACAAACGTGACGACAACCGCAACAACCGATACTGCAGCGGTGGATACCGCGACAGCGGAAATACCACACAAGTGTGGCAGCACCGCACTCGCGATGAGGCACCTGGAACATCCATCCAGGACAAACTATCCGGACTGTGCAACGTACACTTCTACATCGACAAGCATGACGGCAAGAAAAAAATCCAGGCACCTACTAAAGGACTACCGCGAGTTCCTCAAGCTCCATGAAGGCCTGGCCCAGATGAATCGCGACGCGATTAACCAAGGCTATGGAGCTGCCCCGGGCGCTGTGGCTCATGGAGCACCTCCACCACCACCCGGACGACCACCACCTGCGGCTGCACCAATCCATAACCATGGATGCGAGCCATACCCCCGACCACTGGGGAACATGGGGATGATCCAAAAAGGTCGCCCCTCAAATCGAGTGCAGAAATCGATCACTCGCCAAGTCAGCCTGGCGATGAACTCTCCGCCTCGACATCATCTTTGGCATGACGCAAAACTTTTGGCGAGAGCGCATCCTCGGACTGGCCCTCTCAATACCACTGCATCCTCGGACGTGTCACATTCGTGCGGTTCATGGCGGTGCCACACTATGCCTACTTGCAGATGAAGATGTCGGGCCCAAATGGCATTATCACAGTCAACGGAAGCTTCTACAGATCCGACAGCTGCGATAGGGAATTCAACAGAATTTCTCAGTCTTTCGGCATGCAAGAGGAACTGGCGAGGTTGAAGGAGTCAATAGACAATAGTCTGCCTCCCCCGAGCAAACCAAGCTCACCCGACCAATCCTTCGACACGTCGGTGCACACCAAAAAAGTCCAAGTCCACCCAATGGACCCGACCAAGATGGCCCTCATCGCCAACAACTTGAGTTCTGCATAGGAACTCATGCTCGTAAAATTCCTCCATGAGCGCTGGGAAATATTCACCTGATGTCCAGCAGGCATGCCAGGAGTTCCCAGGGAATTCGTCGAGCGCTCACTCAACGTGAATCCTAAAGCAAGGCCAGTCAAACAAACAATACGACGACTGTCTGAACCAAGGGAAAAAGCGGTTGGTATGGAAGTCAACAGACTCCTTGATGCTAATTTCATATGCGAGATCATGGAAAGCACCTGGGTTGCAAATCTCGTGCTCGTTCCTAAAAAAGACACGGATATCCTGGGGATGTGCATGGACTTCACCTCCCTGAACAAACATTGCCCGAAGGACCACTTCCCGTTGCCACGGATCAATCAGATAATCGACTCCACCGCGGGATGCGAGCGCCTCTACTTCCTCGATGCCTACTCAGGCTATCATCAGATTCGAATGAAGGAGGAGGACCAGGAGAAAACGGCGTTCGTCATGCCCTTTGGTGTTTTCTGCTACACAACGATGCCCTTCGGGCTGAAAAACGCAGGAGCCACCTATCAGCGGTGTATGCAGGCCTGCCTTAAGAGCCAGCTGGGTCGCAACATCCAAGTCTATGTCGATGACATCGTCATCAAAATCAAGGAGGAAGCCTCGTTACTCGACGATCTCCATGAGACCTTCGATAACCTCGACTGCTACCGGATCAAGCTGAATCCGGACAAATGCGCCTTCGGCATACCATCTGGGCAACTGCTCAGGTACCTCATCTCTGCGAGAGGGATCGAGGCTAACCCGAAGAAAATAAAGGCCATACTGGCCATGGAGAAGCCGAAGAACGTAAAAGGCGTCCAGCAACTGGCTAGGCGAATCGTCGTGCTCAGTCAATTCATCAGTTGAATGGGCGAAAAGGCACTATCCTTCTACCAACTTCTCCGCAAGGCTGATAAATTCGAGTGGACAGATGAAGCACATGAAGCATTCGAGGATCTCAAGCGTCTACTGTCCACCTCACCGGTGTTGATATCACCTCGTGAAAAGGAGCCGCTGCTGCTATACATCTCCGCCACCAACCAGGTGGTAAGCATTGTGCTCGTAGTGGAACGAGCCGAACAAAATAAGGTCCATGGGGTGCAACGCCCAGTCTACTACCTCAGCGAGGTGCTCACGCCAACAAAATAGCGGTACCCGCATTATCAGAAGCTGGCGTACAACATCTTCATGACAGCCAGGCGACTGTGCCACTACTTCTAGGAGCACCCAATCGTAGTGGTGAACGACGCCCCGCTTGGGCACATACTCAACAATCCCGATGCCACTGGATGAGTCGCACTTTGGGGGATAGAGCTGTCTCCACGAGACATCACATATGAGAAGCGTGACGCGATCAAGTCGCAAGTTCTCCCGGACTTCCTCGTGCACTGGATGGAAAAGCAGCTCCCCGACAAACCAGACATGTCCTATCTATGGACAATGCACTTCGATGGGTCCAAGCGCAAGGAGGGAGCTGGCGCGAGCATCATCTTGACATCGCCGCAAGGTGACAAGATGAGGTATGTTCTGCGAATGTAGTTCACCGCCTCCAACAATGAAGCTGAATATGAAGCCTTGCTCCACAGGATCTGTATGGCCAAAGCCTGCGGCGCAAAATGACTCGTCATCTACGGCGACTCCAAACCGGTGGTCAACCAAACAATGAACAAGTGCGATGCTCTGAGTGACAACATGATCGCCTGTCGTGACCTCTACGACGCACTCGAGGGGGACTTTGATGGTTGCGAGCTACGGCACGTAGGCCACGAGAGCAACGAGGAAGTGGACATACTCGCCAACATCGGCTCCACCTGCACCCAAGTATCACCTGGAGTATTTCTAGAGCGCATCTGCGAGCGCTCCATGAAGCCAAAGGCTCCAGAGCATAAAACCAGCACGACAAATGACTCGGGGGCTATGCCACCCAATGAGCCAACAACACTCAACAACATGGAGCCAGACACAAGACTCGAAGGCCCCATGGAGGTGATGATGATCGAGCCATCCTGGACACAACCATACGTTACATACTTGCTCAGCAAAAGGTTGCCAGATGACCCGACAGATGCGCGCCATATAGCGTGACGATCCAAGGCATTCGCCCTCATCAATGGCAAACTATAAAAGTGTAGCATCACATGAGTCCTTCAACGATGCGTCTCCAACAGGGACGAAAGAGCCATCCTCCTCGACATACACGAAGGCACTTGCGGGCACCACACCGGAAGTCGCGCCCTCGTCGCCAAAGCTCTATGAGCTGGATTCTACTGGCCAACGGCAATGCACGACGCCAAGGACATCGTCCTGTTGCAACGTCTGCCAGCAATTCGCGGACAAGCCGTACGCAGCTGGCGTGGAGCTTAGGCCAATACCCATGGCTTGGCCCTTCGCACAATGGGGACTCAACATGGTCGGCAAGCTGAAGAAGTCCTCACCTAGAGGATACGTCTACCTCCTTGTTGTAGTTGACAAATTCACCAATTGGATTGAGGCCATGGCAGTGACAAACCAATCAGGAGCCAGCGCCGTTAAATTCTTCGAGTCCATCGTCTTCTAGTTCAGGGTGCCGCATAGCATCATCACTGACAACGGGACAAACTTCACCTCAAATGAATTCCAGGGCTTCTGCAAAAAACTGGGAATCAACATCAGCTACGCCTTAGTGGCGCATCCCCAAACCAATGGTCAAGTCGAAAAGGCCAATGGCCTCGTCTGTAGCGGGATCAAGAAAAGGCTCCTTCGACCACTCAAAAGAGCTGTCGGGTGCTGGCCCAACGAGCTACAATCAGTACTATGGAGTCTGCGCACAACTCCAAACAGCGCTATAGGCTACACTCCGTTCTTCATGGTACACTGTGCCGAGGCGGTACTACCCGCAGAGGTGCGCTACAAGGCCCCACGGGTAGTAGCATACAGCAAGGCAGAATTCACCCTCGCACTCGAAGACTCCGTCGACCTCCTCGATGAAGCACACGAGATTGTAGCGGAGAGATCCACGATCTACCAGCAAAACCTCCACAACTACCACAGCAGAAGGCTACGCCCCAGATCCTTTGTCGAAGGAGATCTGGTCCTATGACTGAAGCAACAGGGGCACCTCAAGATCGAGTCCCCTTGGGAAGGACCCAATGTGATTACCGAAGTAATCCCAAGTGGCGCCTATCTCCTTAAAGATTTAGAGAGCGGAGTCGCATACTCCAATCCCTGGAACGTCGCGCAACTGCGCCGTTTCTACCCTTAGATGTTTTTACTTTACAAATAAGGCTGTTTAGCCAGGCTAATTCGCCATACATTGTAACTCGTGATATTTTGTGAATAAATAAAGCTAAGTTCCCCAAACCTTGTGTTTTTCTGTTTTACTTGCAATTATATCACTCGGGGGCTGCGCCACCCTTTGCACCTTGTTCCACGAACAACGTAGTATCCTGAGTAGCTGACGCACTATCAGTCGAACCCTTGGTAAAACCAACCCAGCTACAACGCACCTGACAGGTTGGCAAGGTGCTAAGATGAATATACGTCAGGCTAACGGAAAGGAACTGCAGATTACAATACACTCAAAAAACATACAAGCTAGCAAGCTGTTTACACCATAATGTGTATCAAAACACCCGGCACAATTATATGAACTTTACAACACCTATACATCCATGTGAAGGTCCATACTACATTACTGCTGCAAAAGGAGGACATTTGTCTGCTCTTCGAAGAAATCGACAATTTCCTCGGCTGGCCGATCAACCGCCTGGTAATGTGGTACCATGTTCCAGGTCATCCCTTCTGGCGGAGGCAGTGGTCCAGCAGCAATAGATGTGGCATACACATATGGCCGATGCAATCGAACAAGCGCCAGTGCAGCCTTGGCACCTGCGACCAACTGCTGGCGCACGCACTCGTGAACCATGCTGATATCTTGAAACTTCGCCAGCAAAGCTAGCAAGCTGGAAGGAACCACATCCAGGGGAAACATCGCTTGAAAAATATGCCTAAGGCACGACTGCGCCTTCTTCAAACATTGTAGCACCCGGGATGCACGATCCTGCAGCGTCGCCAATGCAATTGCACGATCGTGGTCCACCCATAAGTACCCACTAGCTTGCAGCTGCTCTTGGGTCAGATCATTCATTCGAATGGCAACCCGATCCCTCTCATCCTGCAGGTGACGAGTGCTGACAACTACAAGAAGCAGAGCAAAGCATAAGGACACAACATCACCGTGAATGGCTAAAGAAAGGGATAAGAAGCTAGAGAGCTAACACTTAAATTGCTCATTCAACTAAGCAACTTTGTCCAGGAGATACTTCTCGCGTGCACTGGCCTTCTCAGCCTTCGACTTCCACACATCCGTGTTACCATGAATCATGGGTAACTCTCGCTCCAACTACTTTATGCGATCGTGCAGTCGTGCAAGCAGCGACAACTCCTCCACCTTTGAACGCGGTCGTGCCACAGTTTCATCGGTGGGAGGAGAGTCAGGAGGACCACTTGAAGGACCCTATTACAGCCAAAGCAAGAGGCGCATAAGACCAACCATCCATCAATAAAAGGAAGAAGTGAATTCAAATTCAACAAGTATCAAAAGGGGTACCCCCACAGAATATAGTTCAACAAAGGAAAACTAGGCTATTACACAAGGCAGCTAGGGAGTGTTCTACTTTTTCGCTTTCAACTTCTGGGGCCTCCTTGAATCTATGGCAGTCTCTGACGCCACAGACTTCCCAGTTGTAGCCCCAGATGATGCAGCCTTTGCCGCCTTCACTTGCCGCAGCTCCGCCAAGTAATTGGCGACTGTTTCAATGAGCCGAGGCCCATATTTACTGGAACAACTGGCGAAAGGAGCGAACACTACCTGCTGGCCATCCGCGGTGACCAGCATCGCCTCGAAGTCTTCGCTGGGGTCCAGTTCCACGTCGTGGGCTTGAGCCATTGTGAGTACCATGGTCGCGCCAACTGACCTCTGCGCATTCTTGAAGTCCATTGGGACACCCTCTGCGGAAGGATTCCACCAGGCCATCAAGATTTTCGATCAGCTCAGCCTTGGGAACCATCTCCTCTCGAAGGCGGTTCAACATGCCCTTGGCCTTTCCAAGTGTATCTTGGACGGAGATGTTGCGGTCTTCGACTGTGGTAATGGCACCAGCCAAGGCATCCGCGTGAGTCAAGGCCTGGGCGCCAAAGTCCACGCCGACGGCATCTGCAGAATATGCATATGAACACAACAACATATGGGCAAAAATGCATAGTAGATACAAGTGAAGCAGTATCATACCTAAGAGCGCTTTCGTGGCAGTGAAGAGCTGTTCTAGGAACAACTTTTCCCTCTCAGCAGCGGAAGAACGCAAGTCCTCCTCACGCTTCTTTGACTCTTCAAGAGCCTCGAGTGCCTCGTAGCGTCTCTTCTCCGTCGTGACAAGTCCCTTCTGGAGGGAGTCGACACGACGAAGAAGATCATTATGATCACCTACAAAAGATAAAAGGAAAAATTTGAGTTCACCAACTCCTGCACAAGAAAATGAAAACAAAATGTAAATTCACCTTCAAAGGCGTGGTAACGGGTTTCTAGCGAAGCATGTTGGCGACCCAAGGACATGATCTGATCGGCGAGGCGAGTAGATTCCTTCACAACAGGCTATAAATAGAACAAGTGTAAGTACCAACCAAAATTCGACTGCCAACGGCAAGAGACACTTACATGTTCCTCCAGGGACTCCGAAGTTTCTTTTCGAGTCAACGTCCGTGCAACTATCTGGTGCCGCTAGTGTGGGAGGAACTCGAAGAATTGGCACCGGAGTGGGCCGCCACCTTCTTGTTCTTGGAGTCTGCGACTCCAGACTCCTTGACAAATTGGAAGTCATCGGAGGACGACGACACTGTTTGACTGCCAAACATCCAACATTACTTCAGAAGGAAAAGATTGTGAGAAGACAAGATGAACTTGCAAACATGTAAAGACTTACCCGTCAAAATTTTCGAGGTAAAAAGAATCTCTAGACAACTCCTTCAGCAACCTCAACTTCTTTCGTGAAGGAAGATCCATGGAGCGCACAGGCATGGCAGGGATTGACTCCTCCATTGTAGTGGAAGGACCCTCCGACATCGTCGAGGAAGATGCATCTGAATCCTGGCTACGGGAGAGCTTGCGAGTCTCGTGCCCACTGGACTAGGGGGCTTCTTGCTCCTTCCCAAAAGGGACGGTGGAGCCCGACTCGTCCTCTTCTTCCGCTTCACATGGAATTATTCCTTCGGGCTGAGGAGGAAAGTTGGCAGCCACTCTCCAGTCCTGAAATCAGAAGAAGCATCAGTATAAAAAACACCTAGTAGGCAATCAAAATCAAGAAAACTTCAAAGAGAAGTCCACCTCAGGCGGAGGATTGCTTGCATAGAATGGAGGCACGACTGAGTCACCTGGGAGATCCTCCTTCATGGTGTACTTGGTCAGCAGTCAAAACCTCCTATCTACTTCACTAGAAGAAATGCCCTCTGCAGAAATACGAGTGGCATCACCAGTACTAATCCACTGGCATCGGATATACCCTGGCCTGTAGAGGCTGTACCTGGCGACGCATCCAAGTGCGAATGAGATCAGCGCCGCCTACTTCTTTGCCCATGCGGAATTCGAGGTCGCAGACACACTGATGCAGAGTCTCTGTTTCCTCAGCTTTGCCGGGCATCACAACATTCTTCCACGATCTCCTCCTCTTGCAAGTAGCCATCGGATCAAAAGGCGCAAGTCCGTAGTGCTCTCCGTTAGCCTTCTGGTCATGGATGTAAAACCTCTTCTCCCTCCACCCTTGGATAGATACAGTGAGCTTGATGGTAAAATAGGTGACATTGG
This sequence comes from Avena insularis, assembly GCA_023614405.1. Taxonomy (NCBI): domain Eukaryota; kingdom Viridiplantae; phylum Streptophyta; class Magnoliopsida; order Poales; family Poaceae; genus Avena; species Avena insularis. The sequence goes on along the minus strand of CM042692.1, from coordinate 355,332,194 downwards.
AATCAACGTGGATCCCGCAGCCTCCTATATCATAGACTACTGAACCCGAGCCGGACTAACGTTTGAGCTTAAAGAGTTTTTTAAAGAGGCCAAAGTGTGGCTCGATTTCAAGCCAGCACTCGCAAAGAGTAATGAAGCAGGCGATGTGGAGGATAGAATTCGGGGTCAGCTGGTGCAGCTGAATCCCGTAGAAACAAAGCAACCCCCTAACAAATAGATGAAGGGGGAGAGAAAGACCACGAATGATGAACGCGAGGAACATCACTCGAAACCCGCTAGGAGGACTAGGGATTACCTCATTGCCGGGAACACGGGAGTCATCCTTCGCGGCAGAGAGTGCCCCATCCTGGTGCTGGGTGAAAAGCTCTGAGGGCTTGATGACGGATGGGCACCACAACCCATTGGTGACGCGGGTCCTCGGGCCCTTCTTCTTCCTAGCCGTAGCGGTAGCGCTGGTGCCCGTGGTGGCAGCGCCTTTCTTCTTGGCCACAGCAGTGGCCATCGCAGATCCAATGATAGAGCTTCCCTTCTTCTTCCCCATCTGGCGCTTGTGATGGGAGCGCAGGAAGTAGCTCGGGAAGGTGCGGAGTTGGTCCAGTGCCACAAGGAAGATGAGAGAAATGGAGCAGCAGGAGCAGCAATGGCGGAAGTGCGCAAGCGAGAATAAGATGTGGGGAAATTACCGCACGGCGGACCTCTACTTAACCTCATCAAAGATGCCATCCAACGGCCAGGAGGAAACCAACCTAACGCGTGTCACAAATCAGTGTCGACGCGTGGCAAGGGTAAACCACAAACCGTCGCTCCACTCCTCCCATTACGTGTGAGAATCGAGGAGACACAGTTAAACCAAAATATTACGCATGCCTGGTCAAGTCCAAGTCAGAAAATGGGACCCACTACTCGTCACGTTCCGTCAAAGCCGCTCACGCGGGTAACTGAGGTCATCTCACCGTTAGCACTGACGTCGTTAACTCCAGAAGGAGCACATTTTGACTACTCTAGTCCTTACTCGAGTCTTCGACTCGACCAAGCACTCCGGGGCTACTCCTAACAGGAGCGCTAGCCATGCACTCGAGGAACTTTGTACAACATCCAAGCAATTTGCGGATATATTTTCTCGCAAAAACCCTTCACTCGAATCAACGATTCGACTGTGGACTCTAGGTTACTCCCATAGCGAGCGCTGAAAGAACATTCGACTGAAACAAGCAAAAGATGACAGTAGTCGCAAAATACTTATAGTCCCCACTCGAGTCTACGACTCGAATAGGCACTCACATGCTACTCCCATAGGGAGCACTGGTCGCGCACCCTATGATTTTTTCTTATACATTGCACTGGGTGTTGTCTGCGTCCACACACGAATGCTCTGGCGACTCCGCCTAAGATTTTCCCTGCAAGGAGACTACGTCTCCTGGGTCACCCGAATCATCTCCACGATGATAAAAATTCGGATGCCACGCTTACAGCGTGAAGATAAGACCTGAATAAGGCCTGGCAACACATCTATTGTGCTCTACCAGTAACAATCCATGCCTACAGGTACGATGAATAAGCCTTGACAGATGCGTCGAGTGCTCACACCAATACACTGGAATTCGACTTCTATAAGACCTCCACAGCCTGAATCGAATTATGCCAGCACTTCTCCGAATTCGAGTTCGAGGACTCGAGATTGATTAGATTGCGTTGTTTTGCCCTAAGGCAGTTAACTGATCCCAATACATCGGATAAATCAGGCACGTATATCAACAATCCCTATGATACAAATCAGAGCACTCGAAAATATGCTCAGCTATGCACTCGAAAGACTTCATAAGTCTCCGCTTGAATCTGCGATTCAACCGGACACTCGAGGGCTAATGGCATGGGCATACCTTATAGGTACTCGAGTTTGGCATATACGGTCCAGTCTAACAGAAGCCCACAACGTTACCAGGGCCCAATCAAAGATTCAGGTGAACTAAGGAGACTCCGACTGCTTGCAGCACAAGGCGAGCTTAAGATACAAAGTTTAAAAGGGACAGACCCTAACTTGTAACCGACTCGACCTGCTACCCGAGACCTATCCTATCTATATAAAGGCTATGAGGGGCGGGGAGTAGGACAATCACAACCCTAGTTTCCACAATCTCGCCAGATTGCATCTGAGTACCCCCTGTAACTTTCGACTCCCTCGATAATTCCAGGAGCAAACAAGAAGGAGTAGGGTCCTCTACGAGGCTTGAACCTGGGTAAACCTTGCGTCCATGTGTGCTTGTTTGCTAGCCGATTGATGCCTCCAGCGCTCCCTCCTTCTCCAAAACCCAAGTCCATAACAATGGGTATTGATGAGTTTAACCCTCGTCAGAAGGAGTTAGCAGAAGAAAGTGAAAGCTCAAACAAGGCATTTGACCTTACCTTCAACTTTCGAGTGGCGCAACATAATATGTTCCGCAAGCTGAACTCTACAAGTAAAGGAGAAACTAGTGATTGTTGATCATGTCATTTCAGCTGATACTTTTACTAAAGAAAGTAGGATTCAAGAATACATTCTGCAAGTTTGGGGAATTACATTGTTGATTCACTTGTTATGATATAACAAGACATACCTACAAACTACGAAGAAACATGATGGGCCTAAGAATGATAAATGACTAAGAGTTGTGAAATCCACTACAAAAATATCCCCATACCGTACGGACTTTTGGGACGGCACAAGAAAAAAGTACCTACAAATATTGGATAAGCGGCGGATGAGCTATTACGACACCATTTTGTCGTGGTGGATATTTATACATCGTGGCCGACGTGGCGCTTACAATGTTTTAGCACCGTTGTACGTGATAGGAGAAGTGATACGTCCATTTTGCATCACTATTCTATGTCACAATTCACTTTTATTCATTGATATATTTCATATTGAGAGGTGATACTTATGTTATTTCATCTGTTTTTGCATGGTTGATGACATTTGGAGCATGGACTGCTGCAGTCAGGATTCTGATGGAAAAGGTGCTATTTGGAGGCAAAATCCGCGAAGATTAGAAAATGCAGGAAAATATACGGAAAATCCTATTTTCCAGAAGACGAAGGAAGCCAGAAGGGGGGCTGGAGATGGGCCACAGGGTGCCCACACCACCACCTGGCGCGGGCCGGCCTAGGCCGCGCCACCAGGTGGTGTGGCCACCTTGGTCCACCCCTGGCACTCCCCTCTGGCGTATATTATCCTCCCGAAACCCTAAGACTCGGGGAGCGACCACAGAAAGATTCCGCCGCCTCTGCGGGGCGGAAAACACCGAGAGAGAAAGATCTCTCCGGCAGACAGATTTCTACCGGGGGAATTCCTTCCCGGAGAGGGGAGATCGTCTCCATCAACACCACCATCAAGCTGGACTTCATTGGGATCATCATCATCATCATCATCACCATCAGCACCCTCATCACCATCTCCATACTGCTGTAACAATTGGATTGAATCTTGCATTAGTTCATAGGGGAACTTTCCCGGTGTTGATTACTTTTTGTAGTTGATGCTATTGAGTGAACCATTGAATTATTGTTTATGTTCAGATTGTTATAGATCATTATTCCATCTCTGATCATGATCCATATGATGTCTTGTGAGTAGTTCGTTTTGTTCTTGAGGACATGGGAGAAGTCATGTTGTTAGTAGTGGAATTGTGTTGAGAAAGATTTAATAGTTTGATATTTAAGTTGTGGTGTACTTCTTCTAGTGGTGTCATGTGAACGTCGACTACATGACACTTCACCTATATGGGCCTAGGGGAATGCATTGTGTATTTGGCTACTAATCATAGGGGTTGCAGTGTGAAACCTGAACCCCCGTTAGGAAACCATTGCACAAGGGACGTAAGGGTCTTAGAGTTTAAAGTTGTGGTTAGGTTTCTACCTTAATTACTTTCTTGTACTTACGGATGTTTGCAAGGGGTATAATCACAAGTATGTATTAGTCCTAGGAAGGTCGGTACATTAGCACAGTTTCACCCACACAACACTTAGCAAGCTAAAGAAGATTAATCAACTATATGAAGCGGAAGCACTTGACCGTCTTCCCATGTGTCCTCAAGAACGTTTGGTCATCTTAAGAAATACAACCGGCTTGTCCTTTGCTGCATAAAGGATTGGGCCACTTGCTGCATTTATTCCTACTGTATTTTATTTACTCGTACTTTGTTTACTCGCTTTATCAAAAACCTCAAAAATCCGTTTGCTAAGTATTTGCAGAGAATTCCTGATCCATACCACTAGCCAGCACCTACTGCTCCTCGTTGGGTTCGACACTCTTACTTATCGAAAATATTGTGATACACCCCTATACTTGTGGGTCATCAAGACTATTTTCTGGCGCCGTTGCCGGGGAGTGAAGCGCTATTGGAGAGTGGAACTGGTAAAGGAAACTTCTACTGTGAGTATTTTTTAGTTCTTCTAGTTGCTTTATTTTCGTTATAGATAATTCACTGAGTTTCTTATTTGGTAATGCTACTACCACTGTTAAGGTAGTAGATAAACCACCACTTGCTGAGAATGATGTTTTCAAAATACCTACAAGAATTATTGATCGTGTTATGGATAACTACTATGTTGGGGATGGAACTGTCCATCCCGGTGATCATTTACTCTTTATACACGAATAATGCTTGTTGTTCAAGTGTGCAGGTATTACTACAGATCAAGTTAATAAGAAGTTATTCTCATTATCGCTGAAAGGAAGAGCTGAGGAATGGTATAAGATGCTGAAGAATGGTCAAGCTCTGGAATGGGAGGAGATAGTACCTCTCTTTTATTCAAAGTTTTATCCTCCTAGTGAGATTCATAAAGATCGGAATCAAATATACAACTTTTGGCCTCTTGATGGAGAGAGTACAGCTCAAGCTTGGGGGAGATTGAAGTTACTAATGCTCAAATGTCGCATTCATGAGCTCCCCAACAATATTATTATCAATAACTTTTATGCAAGGCTTTCTCTTCATGATAAGGATTTATTGGATGCTTCTTGTGTTGGATCATTCACTCGCATGGAAGAAGAAGCTAAATGGGATCTTCTGGACCGTATTCAAGACAATGTTGAAGCATGGGAGAATGACAAAGGAAGAAAGTCGGGTATAAATTATGATTATGAATGCATTGAATCTTTTATGGGAACTGATGACTTTCAAAATATTAAAAATGCTTATGGTCTAGACTCTCAAGCTATTGCTTCTTATTTTAAGGCTTTTGCTTCCTATATTGAAGTGCCTAAAAATAAGTGGAATAAGTATCATGAACCTTATAAAGATGTTGCTAAGAGTGTTCCTACAAGAAATACTGAAGTTTATACTACTAATCATGTTTTACCTAAACCTTACATTGAGAAAATGCCTTTCCCAGTTAAGATAAAGGAACATTCTATGATAGCTAGTATGGTTAATGAAAGTACAACTAAAGATGTTGAACCTGATAAACAAATGGTTGATGAACCCATAATAGCAAATGTGAAAGACTTTGTTATTAAATATTTAGAAGAGGGACACACTATCCTTTGTAAGGATACCTCTAATATTGTTTCACAAAGTAGTGTTATGAGAGCTAGTATTCATGTGTTTTCTATTAGAATAAGTGATCATTGTTACGATGGTCCTTGTGATAGTTATATTGTTAAGTTTATGCATGATACTGAAAGTTATTATGAGAGAGGGAAAAGTGTTCTTATGTATCTCAATAATATCAAGTTTCCTTGTTTTAGGCTGAAAGTTTTTATGTTGCACTTCTTTTGCCTTCTTATGCTTGCAGCCTCTAGTTTCAACAACTTGTTTGTTTACAAAATTCCCTTGCATAGGAAGTGGGTTAGACTTAAATGTGTGTATTTTTGCTTCTTAATGCTCCCTTTCACTTCAATTCATATTCCTATGTGAGCATCTCCAAAATTATCATGCCCATCTTAATGGCTATAAAGAAAGAGCTTTTTGGGAGACAACCCAATTTGTTTTTGCTTTCAGTTTGTTTTTGTTTATTTGAGTCTTGGAAGTTATTACTTAGGTAATAACTGCTCCTTATCCGTTTTTTTTGGTTTTTGTGTCAAGATCAACCTCTAATGAGAGAGAAGTAATATTTGGGGAAGTTGCTGTCCCGAAACAGATTTTTGTGCTTCACTGTAAAAATTCGTGAGAGATCTATGTATGTCGGATTGAGCTGTAATTTTTTGTGCTTGTGCCCCAGGTTGTTATTTAACTTTCTTTAGTTTTGCACTTTTTTATTTGAGCAACAGAAGATTTTCGAAAAAAATTATCTTTACCTGCTGGTCTGTTTTGACAGATTTTGCCACTCTTGCATTTGCTTCTTTATTCGATTTCCTTTTTGAATTCTTTTTGGGTTTTTGGAAGGAGTTGCTACAGTAGCTTATGTTTTTATGGTTTTAAGTTGAAGTTGGACTTAAAAGATTTTATCACTTCACTTATACTAATGTTGCTAATGAGAACTGTGTGAAGTTTTGTGTGAAAGAAATTTCCAGGAAGTGGAGATAATGGTGTAACAAGGAAGAGAAAGGTTTTATGACTCAAGTAATAAGAGTATGAAGATGAAGATATTGAAGTTATTCAAGTGATGACTCCGGAAGAATCTACTTGATACCAAATTCAGAGACCTACAGAGTCTATTTTCAAATAGGTAACAGTTCTGGTAAGAAAAGTTCCGCGAAAATACTATCCAACTATATTTTTGCAGTTTTTAGTCAATAAGGAAAGCTATGAAGCGAAAAAGGGACGGAAACGGAGCCAGGGTGGCTCACACCACCCTGTGGCGTGGGCCCACCCCTGGCCGCGCCACCAGGTGGTGAGTCCACTCCGGACTCCGCCTCCGACTCGTTTTCTCCCAGTACCTTCCTTTTGATATGAAACTTCATAATATATAACCCCCCCAGATCCTCCGAGGTTCGTATATCATGTTCTCGTCGTATTTTTGTTTCAATCTGTTTCTGCCAGGACATACTCTTTGAAAGTTTAGAAGCACAATGGTGTCTGCCAAGGATAAAGGGCAGGAGCCTATGGAGGAAGACCTCCAAGACCCCGGGAAGGAGAAGGAGATCAAGAGTGAAGGTGAAGAGGAGCAAGGCCAACATCTGCACACCGGCACTACCATTGCAAGCATTGGAGTGGTGACAAAACATGCCAGGGTTAGAAGGACTGCACGGATGTAGACTAGGGGAAAGCTCCTCGTCACTGCCATTTGTGTCCACCTCCTTTAAACCAAAACCTTTGCCATTTGTGTCCACCATACCTACCTATTAGCATTATTGCTATTCCAAGTAAATTCTTGTTTTATCTACCTCCCAAATTAAACTTGTTATGTGAAAATTAGTGATTAAAGCTCTCACAAACTTGATGGCACACTTTACTTTCTTGCACTTAATAAACTTGAACCATTGTGCTCACCTATGTTGCGTATATGCTTGCGCTTTGTAAGTTGTGAATTAGTAGAACCATGTTGTCATGGGGAACACTTTCAACATTGCACTGGTACTTTGTACCTAGTTGATATCATGTTCTTTTGTCTATGGATGTCGTTGGTGTGAAATGAAAGGGGAGCTTGTAAGTCCATGGAGTTATGTATATGTGTTAGAGAAACGCCTGGGCCGCTGGTCTAATCCATGCTGACATGGTGGAAACCTGCAGCGTAACCATAACAAGCATCTATGAAGCATTCTTCTTATAAAAGAAAAGAGATAGAGATTGAGAAAAAGAGAAAAGAAAAAAAGAGATATTATGAAAAGAGGAAAGAGAGAAAAAAGCACCATATTCCCATGGTAAAAAAGAAGATTGCTGAGATGCTTGTTGTCGGCTTGCCTTGTCATTTTGATATGGGGATTCTTCCGTATCATCGGGTAGGGGGTACCCCGTTGGTGGTTCTCTATGATACACATATTCTTACGATGACAAGAACTTACCGGTGACTAAACTTTAGTAGCATGAGGAGCGGCCCTCGTATTCAAGGGACATGAGATTCTCAACTTACAACTTGTCAATGCATATCCTCATATTTGATCACTTTAACCTTAATCACCTTAAGATGCCTATGATAGGGGCAATGAGAGCTGAAAGCTAGTAAGTATCATAATTTTTGGGAGCTCTTTATGAGACTTGCAATCCCTGCTTCCCTCTACGAAGGGCCTTTCTTTTACTTTGTAGTTGAGTCAGTAAACCTACTCCCTTCTATCTTAGCAAGTATTTTGAGTTGATGTGTTTCATTCATTCATATGATGATTTATTCAATCATGTTTCTCATGTTCCTTGTTTTGCACATTGCTCTTATCTTGATGTTTACTACTTTGAAAGCTATCATTGAAAACCATTTATTTGTGAACTCTAGCAAATTATCAACTATTCTTCGACCAAGAGCTAAGTTTGCCATTACCAATCATGATTCACTTTATGTATCTCTATTGTGTTTCCTTTACTCATTGCAAGTTGAGTTATATATAGTGAGTTGTCTTCTATTATGATCTATGTATTGATGAATGTGATGCTTCTTGTCCGTATTCTTTTATCGACTCTTCACTCCATAAACCTGAGGTCATGTTTATTGAGCTCAGTTTCGCTTGGGGACAAGCGAAGTCTAAGCTTGGGGGGAGTTGATACGTCCATTTTGCATCACTATTCTATGTCATAATTCACTATTATTCATTGATATATTTCGTATTGAGAGGTGATACTTATGTTATTTCATCTGTTTTTGCATGGTTGATGACTTTTGGAGCATGGACCGCTGCAGTCAGGATTCTGATGGAAAAGGTGCTGTTTGGAGGCAAAATTCAAGATCAGAAAATCCGGAAAATATCTGAAAATCCTATTTTCCGTAAAGAAGGAAGCGGAAGGGGGCTGGAGAGAAGGGCCACAGGGGGCCCACACCACCCCCTGGCGCGGGCCATCCTAGGCCGCGCCACCAGGTTGTGTGGCCACCCTGGTCCACCCCTGGCACTCCCCTATGGCGTATATTATCCTCCCGAAACCCTAAGACTTGGGGAGCAACCACAGAAAGATTCCGCCGCCTCTGCAGGGCAGAAAACACCGAGAGAGAAAGATCTCTCTGGTAGACAGATTTCTGCCAGGGGAATTCCTTCCCGGAGAGGGGAGATCGTCGCCATTAACACCACCATCAAGCTAGACTTTATCGGGATCATCATCATCACCATCATCATCACCATCAGCACCCTCATCACCATCTCCATACTGCTGTAACAATTGGGTTGAATCTCGCATTAGTTCATAGGGGAAACTTTCCTGGTGTTGATTACTTTTTGTAGTTGATGCTATTGAGTGAACCATTGAATTATTGTTTATGTTTAGATTGTTATACATCATTATTCCATCTCTGATCATGATCCATATGATGTCTTGTGAGTAGTTCGTTTTGTTCTTGAGGACATGGGAGAAGTCATGTTGTTAGTAGTGGAATTGTGTTGAGAAAGATTCAATAGTTTGATATTTAAGTTGTGGTGTACTTCTTCTAGTGGTGTCATGTGAACATCGACTACATGACACTTCACCTATATGGGCCTAGGGGAATGCATTGTGTATTTGGCTACTAATCGTAGGGGTTGCCGGAGTGATAGAAACCTGAACCCCCGTTAGGAAACCATTGCACAAGGGACGTAAGGGTCTTAGAGTTTAAAGCAGTGGTTAGGTTTCTACCTTAATTACTTTCTTGTACTTACGGATGTTTGCAAGGGGTATAATCACAAGTATGTATTAGTCCTAGGAAGGTCGGTACATTAGCACAGGTTCACCCACACAACACTTAGCAAGCTAAAGAAGATTAATCAACTATATGAGCGACTGTCTTCCCATATGTCCTCGAGAATGTTTGGTCATCTTAAGAAATACAACCGGCTTGTCCTTTACTACATAAAGGATTGGGTCACTTGCTGCATTTATTCCTACTTTCTTTTATTTACTCATACTTTGTTTACTCGCTTCATCAAAAACCCCTAAAAATCCGTTTGCTAAGTATTTGCAGAGAATTCCTGATTCATACCACTAGCCATCACCTTCTGCTCCTCGTTGGGTTCGACACTCTTACTTATCAAAAATACTGCGACACACCCCCTATACTTGTGGGTCATCAAGAAGCTAGTGGATTTAACACCACAGTAGATGGATGAAGTCACATACTAGTGCGATGAGCTTTGTAGGTGACATTTGCAGTGTCTCCCACGTTGCTGACTAGTTAAGCATCCTGCATTTACTGGTTAGTTTGTCTTGTTAACTAGTGTGGCCCACTATCGACGAGGCCTTTATATCTCCTTCTTTAGCTTCCGCTCCTGATCTCGATCTAGTCTCTTGTACTCCCTGCCACAGTACTCTTGCCAATTCTCCCTGTGGTAATCTACAGTGGTTGGCGGGGGTGAGATTCAAGTCGATGGAGCACTATGTAAGTTATTGGTAGTTTTTATTGATATCTATTTATCCTCTATCCTCTATTGGTTTGAATATAATTTTGAGATATTTCTCTCTGTTAGATTTTCTACTACGGTTGGAGCCCTCAGTAATATCACGTAGTTGCTGGTGAGAACGCTAGACGCAGGTTCCTCTGGTGCAACTACACACCACCGAGGTGCGAGTACATCAAATGGATCGATCCTACGAACACCTGATGACTGCAAGTGCATATATCAATTGTAGCTAGTTTTGAAGTACATATATCGAACCCACAGAGAGCTATTGGTAAAGGTCTTTATGCCCCTCGTTACTATCTACCAAATAATACTTGTAGGTTGTCTTTGATCTCAAGTAAAGCGTGTTTGAATGATTTATGGTTGTTTGCAGAAAAGTAATTCAAAAAAGTAAAAGAAAACAAGTAACAAGATTGCGTGAAAGCATGGTTGAACTCATAGGGCTAAAACGTTCTTGGGGATGTAGGATACACCACTAGCATAGTACTATTATTATATGCAATCAAGATAACATACTTCTTATGCCATGACATGTGTGGAGAGAGCCCCATAATAAGATGTTCATGACAAGGCTCGTAGGAAGCCACTTTATTGAGCCAAGTGTGAGGTCACCTCTAAATAACCACTGCAATGCCTGAGAGCAATCACCCATACAGGCCACCGCAATTAAGGGTTTCCCCATGGATATCATAATTAGCTTAGGGAGTCCCTCTTTATCCCCGCCTTTGACCGTGAGGGTTATGAGCCGACGCCAATCTGTCATGGCACACTCTGGGTACGCTTCCACAACACGTCCAAAGGGTTTCATCCTCCCTTTAGTCCCGAAGGCAAATGATACATGGTCGACTTCATATATCATCTAAAGAGACAAATCAAACACAAGTCATAATTATATCATAGACAAGCAAGTCATATGGACACAAGAATAGATCATCTTCATTACAAGTTCATAGTGGTGCTAGGGTTTCTCCATCTCCCCAAGAACAAAAGAACTACGCACTCATGGAAGCAATCAACAAGATCATCATAATCAAATGGGTGGATTAAATTACGGGTGTAGATCTAATGCAAACCACAATTGGATCTGGAATTACAAAGAGATCTAATAGATGAAAGATGGGGTAATGGTGGCGATGAAGATGCAGCAGTTGATGATGAAGGGAACGATGTGTTGTCCTTCAATGATCCAAGTACCTTCTCCTCTTGAGCAATGGTGATGGTGGATATCTGTTGGAGGTGGTAGCTATGGAGTTTCCAAGGTGGCAGAGCTCCGCCATGGAGGTGTATGGAGAGGTGCCCTTCTCCCTTGGCTCCTTGCCTCTTTATATAGGCCTAGGGGTGCCCCCAATAGCTCCCAATATGTTCCTTATGACCTAAGGAAGGTCTAGGAACAAACTGGGATGGATTCTGTGAAGAAACGTGTCTAGAACAACTATTTTCGTGCGTCCAGGCTCGTGGTAAGGGCGGACGGTATGGGCAGGCTCCGCCCGTACCACTGGTCATTATCGGTGCGGTATGCTCTCGTATTTTGGCCGCCATTTCTTCATACGAACTCCGATTTGGGGTGTTCTTTGGCTCGTTGGATTCGTATGGACGAGGGCTACAACACAATGGCCTTGGATCATCATTTGGAGTTGATGGAAAAATCAACTTTTTCCTCCCCTCAAATGGCTAAGTCTGGTGCTTGCAACTCCTCCATATTGAATCCTCTTGGCTCCATTTATCCATGATTCTCCATAGCATATACACAAAAATCAAAGACCAGAAAAAGGTAATAAAATTCTAATAGAACTACTAATTATGCAAATCCCATGTGAAAATTAATAAGAACTAGTAATCATACATAATAGGCATAGTTATAGATAGATGTAGCATGTAATGAGTGACAATATAAATAATTTATATACTTAAATATGCATCAATTTTGGACTCATCAACTTCCCCAAGCTAGACTCTTGCTCATCCCGAGCAGTAAAGTGGCTTATGGACAAGGTCATCATGTTCATGAGGCACGAGTCGATAACATAAATGAGGCAAAAAATGAAACAAAAGTATAATACTGGATGTAGAAGATCAATGACTTATATCCTTATTTTCTCTGCAGGCTCAAAGTAGGAATGATCATATTCATACAAGGCAACACAAGCTTAGTTATCTCAATCCATAAAAGATCAATTAAAACTTCAATGCTCCATGTCAAAAAGTGAATCTAGCTTGAAAGCAAACTTGTGATCCTTTTATTGAGCCTTTTAATAAGTTTTGTATCTCCTTAACTTTTGTAAAGTAAGGGCTTCAACAAGAATATGAATTTACTTACGGTTCGCAGTCATATGCGGTCAACACTTCATCCATTTGTAAAGCTCATCGAAGTTAGAGAGATGTCAATAATACTATACAAGCTTAGGTAAGTCAGGACAATAAAAGTAGAGTTGAATATAAGCATAAATAACTAGAAATGCAACAATCAATCCAATTCTTCTAGTTAACTCTCAGCTTTCCAAGGAACACTAGGATGTTTTAATAGCAAGATTGAGTAAGATGTTCCAAGTAGTATAACAGTGAAGTGTCTTATTTACACCCACATTAATAAACCAAGTCTATCTAAAACACTTATAATCCAATCATTGTCTTTCAAGAAAAATTCGTAAAGTAGTAATGAGACCACGCCAAGGACTTGTTATGTGGATCCTCATAGATATCTTTTTTCTTTCTTTTATTTTTCAAGGATCGCTGATTGTTTCTTTTGAAAGTGTTTACACAACCCTTGAGAGTACCAATACTTTTTCCCATACATTGACACGGATGCCACTCATGTCATCAACTCATAGCTGAAATCCGGGATTATACCATAGATCGTTCAAAAGCTAGCAGATTTATTGGCATCCCAAAGTTGTGCATTAGAGACATAGAACAAAGTTGTCTCACTTCTTTCTCTTTATCTTTTTTGAGCTAGTACTGTGGTTTGATCCACAAGGTTAGCTTTGGCATGCATCACAATTACCACTAGACTTTATTTCAATCAAACAACTCCTTTCATGAGTGTCGTTGAGTCTATCAAAATATCTATGGGGTTAAGTATCATCAAGGGTATACTCTGAAGACAATCATTCATCAAACAAGTCGTAAATTTCAGACTTTTTCTTATTGTACTTGTTTGGCAATATTATTTCCAATGCAAGACTCGGTTATCTAAAAGAACTAGAGCAAAAGCTTCCACAACTAATCATCATACCAATAAAAAGCTTTACTCTAACTATTTTAAATTACTCCCACTAGCATGGCATCTTCACAAATTAACTAACTAAGATAAACAATTCGAACTTCAAAAGTGGGAGACAAAGGTTTTAAGTGTACAAATCGTGGCAATGTATTTTTAGAGGATCACAATGTTCTTCTCAAGACGGATAAAGATATTAGCAATGTGCATCAAGCTCTAACTCAAATCTTATGAATCCCAACAAAAGCAAGTGCATCCATTATATAAACATGAAACGTAACTTACCCAACCAGGCATTCAAAAACATTGGGATACATGATTGCACAAAAGTTTTCATTGAACAAGAATGTTGCACAAGACACTACACATGCAGATGTAACTTCCCCAAGATAGAACTTTTGTAAGAACCAAACTTGAATAGATTACCAAAAATAAAAGAGAAAATGCAGTTATCAAAAGAGAGTATGAGAGGTGGTTACCTCCGCAAGCTTGAATAAAGCAAGGTGGACGCACTTTACCGTTGAGGTACGAATAACCTCGCTTTTGATGGACATCGACCTTTGGTTCAACGAATACTTTATTATTGAGGCGTTGAGTTGAAACAACCAAGTGGCTTGTGCAAGTATTTACACGGTTGGCACGAACCATGCACGTCATCACACAAGGTTCAAGTCCCTGCAAAAATAACAAACAAAGTAAAAGCAACCGATTCGGTGTAAGAACGGAGTTCGTTCACCCAACCATGAGAAGAAACTAAAAGAAACATGGAACACTACAGAGAATTATAGGCTAGGGAGTTTCAAAGGTTGGTAAACTAAAATGAAGTATAAAGGAACATGTAAAAGGTAACCCACTAACCTGAGATTGTCAAAATAAAAAGATTCGGGGGGTTGTGACCTTTTTGTACTCGTCCCTGTCCTCACTGTGTGGTGCTGCTGCTTGGTACAGGCATGTGGTACGGGCGGACTCCGCCCATACTGCACCTTGTCTTCCCCCTTTTTTCGAAGGCTGCCGACGAAGTAGGTACGACCGGGTGGTACGGGCGGGATGCGCCCGTACAGGTGGTCGTTAAAACTTTAGTGTCCTCTTCCTATTTTCTTTGCCTGATAACGAGGTCGGTATGGGCGGATGGTACAAACGCGTCCGACCGTACCGGTGCTCGTTAAGCGTGCGGTAGCTTTTCTAGAATTTTTTTAGGTCATTCCAGTTTATCACATGAGGGGTACATGCGCGCGGCATGGATGGGTGCGCCTGTACTGCTGCTCGTTAAGCTCACTGTGAACTCTAGAACAAGTTATTTTCTCCAAAAATTTTACTAAGGACCTGAAACTTTAGTCCAACATCCAAACAAAGTAAACATATATTTTTGTTGAGAAGATTTAACCAAGATATGCAACACATGATTAGAGTAACAAATATCTACTTGTGAAAAATAGTCCCATGCCAACTCTAATAGGAAATCATGCATATATATACAAGTGTCAATGCAACATGAATGCAACTAGATTCAAGAAACAAAATTAAGAAAGACACGTAAAAACTTTCGGGTTGCCTTCCGGAAAGCGCTTTATTTAAAGCCATAGCTAGGCTTCGAAGCTCCATTATTATTTCAGTAGATATCAACCAGAGAATTTTTATTCTTACCTCACGTAGAAATTTGGAGCACTTACTATCATAGTTCTATCGAAGTCGCACCCGCTTACGATGCATAGGAGTTTGGTAAATAAATAAATTGTTGCTTCCAGGTGACGATGGATATGTCATATATGATGAGCATGCCTCCATAGATAGCTTTATCAAAAGTATTAGAGACTTACATATGAATTCAAATGTTTTACCTTGATTGGTATCATAAGGATATAATTCATAATACTCCTTGATTGCACTATCATGGGGCAACACTTCGTAGAACCTTTCTTTTGTAACAGGGAAAAATTCAAAGGTGTCTTTATCCTCTAGTTCATCACACTTGCTAGCAAGTTCATCAGTTGTACAGATATCAAGCCACTCACAAAAGGAAGCATCATCAACAAATATTTCATTCGCAATGTGCCCTTCTTGTCCCTGCATATTAGTACTACAAGATTCTATCTCCAATTCATCATTATTTATGTCCCCCAAATGAGTATTTAGGCACAAGGCCTCTGCAGATAATTTATTTTCAGTTTCAACATAATAAGAATCATTACTAGAGATATAGGCATCATAAACAGTTATGTCATTTTTAATATTCCATATTGGTTCATGCTCATGAGTATCAAATATGTATATAGGATTTGGAATATAGGGTATAGGTGAGTGATCACTTAGCTCATCCTCCTCTTCTTGTTCCTCGCCTTTAGGTGTGGCATCGAGGATACTATCTAGATCTTCCTTTGCAAAATCATTTGGGAGTGAGTCATTATTTGCTAGGCTTCTGCCTAGCTCAGTTTGTGGGGTGTCAAAATAATTTGCTGCCAATTCTTCAATGGTTTTTTCTTTCTTGATCTCAATTTTCTTTTAATATGGCAACTTTTTGAATTGGCTGCAATTTACCTTGAGATCTTCTTCAAATTGTAAAGACATAACTTGTTTCTTGGGATCAGCCTTAGGGGGTTTAAAATTACAGTGTTGTGTGTAATGTTCCCACTCCTTTGGAATCTGCAAATGCTCAACATAGGTTTTGACAATTCTAATAATTATACAAGGGTCAAGATTAAAATCTCCAAGTAGTTTCTCTACTTTACCAGATGCTAGAAAATTTCTTAAGCAATCATATTCTATAGGATCCTTTTTATTAAGTTTAATTCCAAAATGGTATTTTCCCATAATTTCATCTCGTAACTCCATCATCATATCATCGGTAATATATTCTTCATTCTCCTCTATTTAGGATTCATGAGCAAAGCTGCATCGCAATATTCATAGAAATATTCCTTCTCTAATTCCTCACCAAACTCAGGCTAATCATCATCATCAAAATCATTACTGGATAATGAGATATCATTTGTGTGCATACTATTTGTGTGCGAAAAGTTATTTTCAGAAGTAGGAGATTAAAGTGGTTGATCAAGTTTCTCATCTTCATTCTCACTAAGATAATTTGCGAGTAGCTGAGCGATAGTCTTACCTTCGGGCTTACCTTCCACTAGTTGAGAGGGTACACAGTCAAGTGCCACCTCTTTATAAACAATATGTTCTGGTGGTATAGGTGGAGGTTCTTTGAGTGGAGTTGCATCCACATTATCCTTTGGAGCACCCTGCAAAAGGTTAGATTCTTCCATGGCGGCTTTAATCTGCTCAAGAATAAATACATTATCAAGGAAGTTATCTTGGCAATAGCAGAATATAGGGTGAACTTCTTTATAGATCATATCAAGTGGTTTACTTTCTACCTGTATATCTCTTAAACGAAATATCAACTCTTGACAACCGGTAAAAAGCACGAATTGTAATATATCCTCTCTAGCATGGCATTTAAACTCATCACTATTATAGTTTGCTAGTTCGGTATCGGGATTATACTCACATTGATAATTTAGGTGGTCAGGAGATTTGTAGCAATCACAATATAATTGATAATAGGCGCATAGTATGGATGAATACTTGTCCACCCAAGTCAGTCATTCTTTCAATATGCCACGCCTCTTCATAATATTTCCCATAATCTCTCCCTTTGACTCCTCCATTATAAATTCCATCTGTTGGAAGATAGTCATCTCGGAAGACATGATTAGTAACAATAGTTTTATAAATATTTGTTTTGTAATTTTTTTGTTCTTTTCAAATAAGTAAAAGCAAAAAGATAAAAAGCAATAAACGGTAATAACTTGAAACTTAAACAACTTTAGTAAAGCAATAATAAAATAGCAACTAGGAACAAAGACCAAAAGCGCTTCGCTCCCCGGCAACAGTGCCAGAAAATAGCTTGATGACTACAAGTGCACAAATCAATTGTAGCTAGTTTCGAAGTAAAGATATTGAACCCACAGAGAGCTATTGGTAAAGGTCTTTATGCCCCTCGTTACTATCTACCAAAGAATACTTGTAAGTTGTATTTGATCTCAAGTAAAGGGTGTTTGAATGGTTTATGGTTGTTTGTAGAAAAGTAATTAAAACAAGTAAAAGAAAACAAGTAACAAGATTGCGTGAAAGCGTGGTTGAACTCAATAGGGCTAAAACCTTCTCGGGGATGTAGGATACACCACTAGCATAGTACTATTATTATATGCAATCAAGATAACATACTTATTATGTCATGACATGTGTGGAGAGAGCCCCATAATAATATGTTCACGACAAAGCTTGTACGAAGCCACTTTGTTGAGCCAAGTGTGAGGTCACCTCTAAATAACCACCGCAATGCCTGAGAGCAATCACTCATATAGGCCACCGCAATTAAGGGTTTCCCCATGGATATCATAATTAGCTTAGGGAGTCCCTCTTTATCCCCGCCTTTGACCGTGAGGGTTACGAGCCGACGCCAATCTGTCACGGGGCACTCTGGGTACGCTTCCACAACACGTCCAAAGGGTTTCATCCTCCCTTTAGTCCCGAAGGCAAATGATACATGGTCGACTTCACATATCATCTAAAGAGACAAATCAAACATAAGTCATAATTATATCATAGACAAGCAAGTCATATGGACACAAGAATAGATCATCTTCATTACAAGTTCATAGTGGTGCTAGGGTTTCTCCATCTCACCAAGAGCAAAAGAACTACTCACTCATGGAAGCAATCAACAACATCATCATAATCAAATGGGTGGATTAAAGTATAGGTATAGATCTAATGCAAACCACAATTGGATCAGGAATTACAAAGGGATCTAATAGACGAAAGATGGGGCAATGGTGGCGATAAATATACGACGGTTGATGATGAAGGGGATGATGCGTTGTCCTCCAATGATCCAAGTACCTTCTCCTCTTGAGCAATGGTGATGGTGGAGATCTATTGGAGGCGGTGGCTATGGAGTTTCCAAGGCGGCAGGGCTCCACCGTGGAGGTGTATGGAGAGGTGCCCTTCTCCCTTGGCTCCTTGCCTATTTATATAGGCCTAGGGGTGCTCCCAATAGCCCCCAATTTGTTTCTTATGACCTAAGGAAAGTCTAGAAACAAACAGGGGCGGATTCTATGAAGAAACGCGTCCATAAAAGTTGTTTTCGTGCGTCCAGGCCCGTGGTACCACTGGTCGTTATCGGTGTGGTATGCTCTCATATTTTGGCGGCCATTTCTTCATACGAACTCCGATTTGGGTGTTCTTTGTCTCGTTGGATTCGAATGGACGAGGGCTACAACACCATGACCTTGGATCATCATTTGGAGTTGATGGAAAAATCAACTTTTTCCTCCCCTCAAATGGCTAAGTCTGGTGCTTGCAACTCCTCCATATTGAATCCTCTTGGCTCCATTTATCCATGATTCTCCATACCATATACACAAAAATCAAAGACCAGAAAAAGGTAATAAAATTCTAATAGAACTACTAATTATGCAAAGCCCATGTGAAAATGAATAAGAACTAGTAATCGCACATAATATGCATAGTTATAGATAGATGTAGCATGTAATGAGGGACAATATAAATAATTTATATACTTAAATATGCGTCAATTTTAGACTCATCAACACCCAAGACAATGGAACCATCAGTGGTGATAACAATGATGACAACGACGGCAAGATGCAACTTCCTTCCCAGGCCAAAATCGAATACAAAGCCAGTGAATATAGGGAAAAATCCAATGGACTGGTGGCATCGGAGGAAATTCCATTGGTGTACTGATATATAATTTTCTATTGCAGTGTTTAATAAATATATATGATCACTTCGTTCATCAAATCTTACTGTTTGGTTACTTTACTGTTTATATTCGTAATCACGAGAGAGTCGTACTCGTTAACCACCTAACTAGCTCCACTATGGCTAATGGGATTTTAAGCAAGTCATACCCATGATACAAACCCTACATCTATATAATACAAGGAACATCAACTTATATCCATGCCGCCGCACTCCCCTGTCTAATAACCCTAGATCTCTCTCCACTCTCTCTCTCTCCATGACTAACACTAGATCCCAGAACCATATATCGCCACTATGTCCTATGGTGTACAGGTTAGCGTCGTGCCGACCCACCACACGACGACATCCTATACGTCGTGCTGATCCACCACGTGTAACGCGCTAACATCCAGCGGCGAGGTCATCTGTGTCATGCTAATCCACCATGTCGAAGATGGTGCTCGGGTCATCGGGAAGCCGATGGTGTCGTCCAGATCCACCGTCGTCCAGATCCATCGCCGACCAGATCCACCGCCAGGTAGATGCACCGCCGACCAGATCCACTGCCATGTAGAATCTCGTGTAGAATAGGGAGGAGCTCAATTTTAGATTTTTTTAGTTTTTTTCTCCTCTTTCCCTATTAGTATTTCTTTTCTTTTTCTTTATTTTAGAGAGGCTCAAGAAATCTTGTAACAAAAATATATTATATCTTAATGTTATGGTAATTTTTGATTTGTCAAATTGTAATGGATTGGTAACCTTAATCAGTTATTGTTAAGTTAATTAATTTTCACTCATGCTAGAAGGTGTAACATGGAAAATAATTCACGGTTACACAGCACTAAAGTTTTGTTGTCTTCAGTTATGTAACGAGGCGTATCCTCTATCATGCCACAGAAGTGCTAGGTAAACGGAACATGTTGAGCCGCGCTAAAAAATCTACCGATGTTGCACAATCCCCGACGCAGTTATCCCTAGCGGCTAATTTTGCCGTGTCAGCGCGAGCGCGGTGACTAAGGCTATGCCTCGGCGTATATGAGCACTAGTGCTCGAGATCTGTGTTGTAGTGATCTGTATTAATTTACATTTAAGATTGCAAAGTAAGTTGTTACTTGATCTTATTAAGTAAGGATGTTACTTGGTGACATGGGTATGATTACTCAGATGCTCACTATTCGCTACCCTACATTGGGTAAAAGGCCTACGACCCATAGAGATCCTTGATGAAAGCCCAAGGAAACAACCGACAAAGACTTTTTATTATATTAGGAAAGAAACTATGAACCAACATTATGTTGATATTGTAATAGCGCATGTATGAAACCTATCCGCATACAACTTTGAGATCCGGCCTATTATATATAGGGTGGGAGAAGCCCAAGCAAGAGTACAGAAATCTAGAGGACAACTTGTAATAGAGTGTTTTCCCCCAATATTCAAGCGACTTTGTCTTCATTGTTTTCCTGACATCCGACGAAATCCCCAGCGTTCTCTTTTCCGCGAAATCCCAAGTCCATCACCATGGGCATTGCCGAGGTTACCCCTCATCAATTGCCGCCGTCTATGGGAAACATGAACGCTGGAAACATGGATTCAGTGGAATGCTCTCTACCAAGCATCAACTCAATGAAAGCAAATCCACGTCTTCCCACCCTTGTATTGGCACCCGCTGATTTCAACGGAGGATCCAATCAAATCATCGGAAGCCTCCACTTCCAAGTAGACAACATGCAGGAATCACACCCTCCGGCCCTGATCATATTAGAACCGTCAGTGGAAAAGGCCACGCCCATAACAGGCCAGCATCGCCCGCTGGATCCTCCACAGACATCACAGCTCAGATCGAAATAGGAAAAGAAGGTCACCAATCAATCTCACCACAAGGAGCAAACCCAACAAACTCAGAACCCGACGAAAGCAGCGAAAATGTCGACTTCGAAGAGAGGATGGCAAAAATTTATCCAGAACTACGATCTCGGAGTACCGCAAGCACACACACAGAAGCAAAAGACAAGGCCGCCAAACCACATGCAACACGCCACCAAGTGTACATGATCAATGGAGATACTTAAACGCCACATGATGAAAACGGTAATACTATCATAAACCCTGATGATATTTTGTCAAATGACCATGCAGGAAGCCACGACAACGAAGGACAACACAACAACAGAGGAGAACATGGAAATGGAGGAGAAACAATAGATAATCGCATAGTTCAAGGAGGAGGCGGAGAACCACGCATAGAAGAGAGAACAGGACTTCGGTTACCAGCATCGGCATGGCAAAAAGCAAGAGAGGCCATTTTAGGAGCAGTCCTGATGACAACAGATGCTTCACATGAGGATCTACTGGCGTACCAATATGTGCTCCACCATAAGAAGAGAGACCTACTCCGGATGCAAAGGAAGCTCGATGAAATAAAAAGGCTAGCCAATGAATCGAGTTTACGACGGGCCCAGCTAAGCTCTACCCAAGGATCAAGGAGCATGATTGGAGCAGCACCACCAAGAAGGGCGACATCTCGATTACAGAATATCCCCGAAGCAGAAAGAAGTGGAATCATCCGAGACCTCGATCTATCATTCATGTCAATCGATCAAGCAGGAAACATCAAAGAATAAAACAACTCAGGCAGCCATTGTGGCCGCACAAACATACATGATCACCACCCAACCCGCACCCGACATTCTGCGCGCAGCCCTCCACCGCTCAGCCTTGATGAACCTTGGCATGGTAGGAGCCTAACTCACGGAAGCAGAAGAAGGACTCACACAAAGGTCCCCACGCCGTCACAACAGTCCTCGGCAAGTAGGACACACCCGGTGATCTCGATCACCACACCAGGCACACCCATACCTGGCAAACGGACCGGCCTGTGGCACGGCACGGCACGTCGCCAGCTTAGCGGGCTAGGCACGACACAGCCCACCATGGCACGCTAAGTTAAAGGGATGTGCTGTGCCGGCACGTGGTCCTAACCCCAAGGCACAGGCACGGCCCTCGCCTTACCGTGTCGGCCCGTGGTACGCGAAGCACTATTGGGCCGGTTTGGCCCGTAGTGCCTATTTCGGCCCAAATTGCTTAAAAAATTCAAAAAAATCGTAAAAAATGTAGAAAAATAAAAAAAATGTGTCTAACTATTATATGGGGTAAAAAGAGCTTTATTAGTAGATGCCTCATTAAAACCCTCCACCCTAGAAGGAAAAAGAGTACAACTCGCTCAAAAAGAAATAGAAAATTCCAACGACTACAACTAATTAGTTCCTTGCGTCTTGCTTCACGTGAAAAGCGATGTGGCGATGCAGATGGCTGGTTCCACTCCCTATTACATAAACGAATATCTTATTGCATCATTTGCATGTAGCTCTTCTCTTCTGGATATCATCCTCTTCAAAGACTTCATCGTCGAAGTGCTCCCACACAGCCAACCTAGGCCTAGGAGCAGCTGGAGCACCAACTCCTAATCCTGAAGCATCCATATCTAGACTCTAGAGGTAAATATTGTGAAGCTAATGACTTGCAAATAGCTTGTGACCTTGTGTTGGTGGAAAATATGAGGGGTGGGCTGCTCTATTTATAGCAAAAAGTAGGCACATCTGGCATAAATGGGACTTTGTTGGCACACGAACATGTATGGCACTAATGTGCCTATGTTGGCACATTTGGAGGCAAAGTGTCATGTGGGATAAAAATTGAGATTTACTATTTGCTGCCTCATTAAAACCCTCCATTCCTGGGAGGAAAAAAGAGTACAATAGGCTCTAAAAACAGTAAGAAAATTACAAAGACATTAAGAAAATTACAAAACCAGTAAGAAAACTACAACTATCCTATTCTTCTTCCTCTTCATCAATGTCAACATTTTTGAACACAGCAACTAGATCATCGTCCAATATAGTGTGTTGGGCTCTCCGTTTGGCTAGTTCCCCATCTTTCATGGCCATTAGTGTTCTCACCATATCCGGGGTTAGACTGGTTCTTCTCTCATCAAGTATCCTTCCAGCTAGACTGAAAGCGGACTCTGATGATACTGTTGAGACAGGTACCGATAGCACATCCTTAGCTAATATGGAAAGCACAGGGTATGAGATCTTGTGTGCATTCCACCACTGCAATATGTTGAAATCTTCATCCTCCTCATGTGGGATCTTATCGCAGTTGAGGTACTTAGCTAACTCCCCGCCACCTAACACCGTCGATGATGATGACGGTGTCGAAGAGGAGGCCGAAGAGGAAGAACCAAATATCTTGTTCCACGCTCCTTTCCTCTTGCTCTTAGTTGGTGCTTGTGGAGGCCGTTGGACCCGAGTCATGCTGTACTTCAGTTCGTACTTACCGAAAACTTCCGAAAGATTGTCACAAACATTAGTAAAATAATTTGAATAATCTAGATCCAAGGCTGCACCTAAGACTTCCAGAGCACCACCAAGCCCGTCTAATTTGGCCCTAGGATCCAAAATAAATGCAAATGCATACAAAATTGGAATTTCACTCCAATATTTCAAATATTGAAGTTTTATTTTAGAAATAGCTTTACGTAAAATAGAATCATTTTCCCATTTTTGGAGGTGTTGAGCAATATCTAAAATATGATGCACCATTAAAGGAGCCGTGGGATAATAAACACCAGACAAAGATACAGTTGATTCGTAAAACAACTCCAAAAACTGGTAAGAAATGAAAATATGTGCCAAGTTGTTTCAGTGAGAAGTGGTAATCCATCATCAGTTTTGTAGGTTTGATTAATAAAGCTGGAGAAATGATCCTTGTGAGCGAGCAGTGCATTAATCATTAAATATGTAGAGTTCCATCTAATTTTCATGTCTAAATGAAACCTATAAAAAGGTTTACCCCAAGCCATGCAAAACCTCCTATAGTCCTCAATTCGACCATTCGCAGAATTCATAAAGGAAATTGCTATGCGTAATTTCTCAAGGTATGGGTGCAAGTTCTTCAAAACAGTTTTAGCAATCATATTAATTATATGGCAAGCACAACGTTGATGCAGTAAAAATGATTGAGCATATGTGCCAAATACAGGACCAAGGGTATTCATTGCATTAGTATTTGATGAAGCATTATCCAAAGTTACTGCAAAGATCTTGTCTGTGAGACCAAAGTTATCCACAACTTTGATTATAGCTTCAGCAATATTATCTCCAGTATGTTTAACATCAATTAATTCGAATCCTATGATTTGTTTTAATATTTCCCAGTCTTGGTTAATATAATGAGCAACCACACTAATATAGTCTTGCTTAGCCCTACTGCTCCAGATATCAGATGTTAAAGACACCAGAAAAGTGCATGTAGTAAAATCATCTTTCATTTGCTTAAGTCCCTCTTTGCATAATTATTTCATGTCCTAGATGTGGTTTGTCTAGAAACATGAGTGAAAGTAGGAGTATGGAATTTTCGAATATATTCAATGAAAGCGGGAGATTCACCAAAACCTAGAGGTAAATCATTCGAAGCAATTAACTTGCAAAGACCTTTTCTCCATTTGTCTTGGTCATAGACGAAATTACGTACCATACTGTCGGCGGCAAATCCTATCCGCGTCTGGATCATCGCGGCTTGTTCATCCTTGTTCTTGTGTGAGGCAATGTGCCTCGACATGTGGCTGGTTCCTCCTTTGACCCCCGCGGACAATGGCTTCCCGCAGGCGGGCCACTTTCATATAGCTCGCAGCTTTGTGACACCATCTTCCTCAAATTCTTCTTCGTTGAAGAAATCCCACACCGCTGAGGGTTTTTTACGCCTCTTGGTACCGGTGGTGGTGCTAGAAGTGCTTTGGCTAGTGGAAGATTGTTGAGAGGAATGTGAAAATGGAGGAACTTGGGACGAGTGTGCAAAATACGGACTTTGTGTATACTCGGTGTGGGGATCGACGAAAGGGCTCATAGGAGGGGCATAGGAATTATACTGGGAGGGATCAATGCCGAAGTCAGTCATGCCGAATAAAAACTTTTGGTTGGGGGTTGGATCAACCATGTTTGAGTGTGGGAAATGAGAGGGGTGAGCTGGTCTATTTATAGCGGAAAATTGACATAATTCGGACAAATATACCCACTCCAACGGCCAAAAATTCAAAAATATACCTAATTGGGACAAAACTACCCCTAAAAAGAGACAAACGGTCTCAAAAAGCAGACACCGCGTCGCCTATGGTCACCACCTCACCCCGCTCCTCCTCCTTGGTCGGACATGCTGCGGCTCGCCCCATACCTCGCTAACCGTGCCGGCAGTGATTCAAATTTGAATCCATGCGCGTGTCGTGTCGTGCCCTGCTCCTGCGCATGCCGCCCTGCTCCTGGCGTCCTGGCGTGCTACGTGTTGTGCCGTGGCACCGGGCCACGTGCCGGTACGTGGGCTTGGGGTGGCGGCCCAGGCACGACCCCAGTCAGGTCACGGGACCGGCACGGCCCGTTAAGCCACGTGTCGGGCCGGCCCATGGCGTGCCGAAGCCCGCGTGCTGTGTGCCGGCCCGCGTTCGGCACGGCTCATTGGCCAGGTATGGGCGCACCTCGTAGGATCCGAGCCGCGAAGCAACACAAGGAACGACTACACTCAGCATAGGAGCAGTGGACCCAAAGACGAAAGTTGTACCCGACGATATCAAGATGGAGATGATGAAGACGACCATGAATTATGCGGGGCCAGCTGTTTCACGCAGAGGATTCACAAAGCCTCGGTACTAAAAGACTTTAAACTTCCACATGACCGACACAAATACGATGGGCTGCAGGAACCCGAGGCTTGGTTAGCGGATTATCTAGCCACCGTAAAATTACAGGGCGGATCCATAACTACCGCGATGCAAAGTCTACAACTACACCTCACCGGCGCCACAAGGTCATGGTTAAGGCAGTTACCCGAAGATTCAATTGGTAGCTAGAGAAATCTGGAAGATAAGTTCATCCGACACTTTCATTCTACATTTAAGCGACCAGCATCCTTGGAACAGTTGCGAGCGTGCAAACAAAAATCTAGAGAGTCAATAAGAGTGTTCATATAAATATGGAATATTATCAAAAACTCAGTTGAATCCATATCCGACGAAAGGGCCATTGATGCTTTCAATGACGGCCTCCTGATACGTTGCAAACGTATCTATAATTTTTGATGTTCCATGCTTGTTTTATATCTACTTTCTTATGTTTTGTCCACACTTTGGGGTATTTTTACACATTTTCTAGAACTAACCTATTAACAAGATGTCACAGTGCCAGTTGCCTGTTTTCTGCTGTTTTTGGTTTCAGAAAAGCTAGTAAGGAAATATGCTCGGAATTGGACCGGACAAAAGCCAAAGTTAATATTTTACCCGAAACAACACGGAGTTCGGAGGGGAGACGAAGCGGGGAACCAGGGCGGCCACACCCTAGGGTGGCGCGGCCAGCCCTAGCCGCGACACCACCAGGTGTGGGCCCCTTGGCGCTCCACCGACCTAGACCTTCTGCCTATAAAAGCCCCTCGGGACAAAAACCCTAAGTACCCGATCAAAATTCCACGAAAGAGTCTATAGCCGCCACCATCTCCATCCCTATATCGGGAGGGATCTGAAGCTCTTCCCGGCACCCTGCCGGAGGGGAGAGATCACCTTGGAGGCCTTCTTCATCACCATGCCTGCCTCCGGTGTGATGCCTGAGTAGTTCATCTCTGGACTACGGGTCCATGTAGTAGCTAGATGGTTGGTTCTCCTCCTTTGTGCTACCATGTTTAGATCTTGTAAGCTCCGTTCATGATCAAGATCATCTATTTGTAATCCTACATGTTGTGTTTGCGGGGATCCGATGGATATTGAGATACTATTTCAGATTGATTATTGATTCTATCATGTCTTTGTTATTTGTGATCTTGCATGCTTTCCGTTGTTAGTAGCTATCTTTGCCAAGTAGATGCTAGCAACTCCAAGAGGGAGTATTCATGTTCGATAGTGGGTTCATGCCTCTAGTAATCTGGGGAAGTGACAGAAATCTCTAAGGTACTAGATGTGTTGTTGCTACTAGGGAGAAAACAGCAATCCTTTGTTCATAGAACAATCGTATTATTTACTTTACACACTTTGCTTAATGCAATTATCTGTTGCTTGCAACTTAATACTGGAGGGGGTTCGGATGATAACCTGAAGGTGGATTATTAGTCATAGATGTAGTTGAATTATGGTCTATGTATAATGTTGTAATGCCCAATCAAAACTCATAGGAGTCAAGCTGATTAGTATATGCATGGTATGTTGTAATTTGTTCACCCAACATGTCATCTATCTTAAGGAGAATCACCTCTAGTGAACTATGGACCCCAGTCCATTCTTTTACCATAAATCTATAAGCTATTTACTATTTTTTTTTACTTTCTTCAAGCAATTACTATCTTCCACACAATACGTTTAATCCTTTATTTTCAGCAAAACCGGTGAGATTGACAACCTCACCGTAAGTTGGGGGCATAGTTCTGTGGTTGTGTTGTGCAGGATTCGAAGTTGGAAAAAATACTTTGAAGGTGTTTCCTTCCTCCTACTGGTTCAATAACCATGGTTTCATAACTGAGGGAAAACTTGCTATTGTGCTCATCATACCTTCCTCTTGGGGTTCCCCAACGAGCTCGATACATTTTGAGCCATCAAGCACTTTTTCTGGCGCCATTGCCGGGGAGTCAAGGACATCTTCACAAGGGGAGTCCCTCATAACCAATCTCTTTACTTTGTTTTATTTGTTTTTCTTAGTTTATTTCTGCTTTGTTTGCTTGTTTCTTTATCAAAAACACACAAAAAATAGTTGTTCTAGTTTGCTTCCTTTATTAAAAACACAAAAAATGACTACTCTTGAAAACACTAAGTTGTGTGATTTCACTAGCACCAACAACAATTATTTCATGTGCACACCTATTGCTCCACATGTTCATGAAGCTACTTTCTTAGAAATTAAACCTGCTTTGCTTAATCTTCTTATGAAAGAACAATTCTCTAGTATTGGTACTGAAGATGTTGCTTCTCACCTTAATAACTTTGTTGAACTTTGTGAGATGCAAAAACATAGGGATATAGATAGAGATATTATTAAGCTTAAATTGTTTCCTTTCTATTTGAGAGGAAAAGCTAAAGAATGGTTGCTATCCCTAACTAGAAATAGTATTGATTCTTGGACTAAATGCAAAGATGCTTTCATTGGAAAATACTATCCTCCTGCTAAGATTATATCTATGAGAAGTGAAATAATGAAATTTAAACAATCTGATAATGAACATGTTTCTCAAGCTTGGGAAAGAATGAAATCTTTGGTAAAGAATTGTCCCACTCATGGACTGACTACTTGGATGACTATCCAAACCTTTTATGTAGGACTGAATTATTCTTCAAGAAATCTGCTGGATTCTGTTGTTGGAGGTACCTTTATGACCATTACTTTGGGTGTTGCAACAAAGCTTCTGGATAATATGATGGTTAACTATTCTGAATGGCACACTGAGAGAGCTCCACAAGGTAAGAAGGTAAATTCTGTTGAAGAAACGACCTCCTTGAGTGATAAAATTGATGTTATTATGTCTATGCTTGTTAATGGGAAAGCTCATATTGATCCAAATCATGTTCCCTTAGCTTCTTTGGTTGCTCAAGAAGAGCAAGTGGATGTGAACTTTATTAGAAATAATAATTTTAGCAACAATGCCTACAGGAATAATTTTGGTAATAATAATTATAGGCCATATCCTCCCAATAATGGTAATGCTTATGGAAATTCCTACAACAATAATAGAAGTGCACCCTCTGAACTTGAAGTCATGCTTAAAGATTTCATTAGTAAACAAACTTCTTTCAATAAAACTATTGAGGAAAAACTCTCTAATGCTGAAAGAAATATAGCATCATTGTTTGAAGAACAATCTTCTTTGAATAAAATGGCTGCTAAACCTGAAACT
This sequence comes from Avena insularis, assembly GCA_023614405.1. NCBI lineage: Eukaryota > Viridiplantae > Streptophyta > Magnoliopsida > Poales > Poaceae > Avena > Avena insularis. The sequence continues at coordinate 355,302,858 of CM042692.1, read as the reverse complement.
ATTGAAAATACTTTTGTTACTACTAATGCCATACAAGTTAGAATTGATGAAAGTGTTAGACTGTTAGCTGAATTGCATGCTAAGTGGGAAAGAGAGGATAAAATTGCTAGAAATAGTAGTATTTGCACTATCACGACCACTAATGTTGAAGCTAGCAAACCTAATGAAGTCCCCATTCCTTTTGCAACAATGCCTAAAACCAATGGAACCTTTTCCAATAAAAAATGCTGAAATTCTTTGAAATATGGGAAACAATAGCTCTACTACTTTAGATGGTAATTATGATTTTGATCTTGATGGTTGCAATATCTCTGAAGTAATTATATTCCTACAAAATCTTGCTAAAAGTCCTAATGCTAGTGCTATGAATATGGCCTTTACAAAACACATTACTGATGCTCTCATAAAAATTAAAGAAGAAAAGATGAAACATAAAGCTTCTATTCCTATGAAATTAGAAGATGGTTGGGAACCCATCATTAATATGAAAGTGAATTATTTTGATCTCAAAGCTTTATGTGATCTTGATAGTAGTGTTTCTATTATGCCTAGAAAGATTTATGGAATGCTTGATTTGCCACCATTGGAAGATTGTTATTTAAATGTCCAACTTGATGGTAATGCTAAAAAGAAACTCATGGGAGTGTTAATGATGTTCTTATTATGGTTAACAATGCCTATGTCCCTGTTGATTTCTATGTTTTGGATGTTGAATACAATGCTTCTTGTCCTATTATTTTGGGAAGACCTTTTCTTAGAACTGTTGGTGCCATTATTGATATGAAAGAAGGCACCATTAAATATAAATTCCCACTCAAGAAAGGTATAGAACACTTCCCTAATAAGAGATAAGATTCCTTTTGCCTCTCCTATTAAAACAAAATTTGCTCTTAATGCTTCTTCATTTGAGAATACTTGATTCTTTTCTTGCTTCTTATGCCTAGCTCAAAGGCGTTAAAGAAAAGCACTTATTGGGAGATAAACCAAATTTCATTAGGAATCTTTTGTTGAGTCTTGGAAGTTATTACCTCTGTAATAACCGGTCCTTATCCTTTTTGTGTGGTTTTTGTGCCAAGAGTAACCTCTAATGAGAGAGAAGTAAGACTTGGGAAAGTTGCTGTCCCGAAACAGATTTTTGTGCTTCACTGTAAAAATTCGTGAACAATCTCTGTATGTCGGATTGAGCTGTAATTTTTTGTGCTTCTTCCCCAGGTTGTTATCCAACTTTCGTTAGTTCAACACTTTTCGATTTGAGCAACAGAAGGTCTTCAAACAGTTGGTTTTTACCTACTGGTCTGTTTTGACAGATTTCTGCCATTATTTGCATTTGCCTCTTAATCTCTTTCTCTTTGAGTTCTCTTTGATCACTTGAACTTTTTAAAGGAAGTGCTACAGTAGCTTGTGTTTTAATGGAAGTTTTACTTATGTTGAAACAGAACCTAAAGACTTATTATCTTGAGTGCACTAATGTTGCTAATGAAGATTGTGTGAAGTTTTGTATGAAGGAAATTTTTAAGTGTAGGGAAGAATAATGTGATAAGATGAAGAATGGACAAAAGCTCAAGCTTGGGGATGCCACCCGTGTCACCCCAAGAAATATTCAAGAAGTACAAGCGTCAAATCTTAGGGATTCCCAAGGCATCCCCTTCTTCATCAATAAAAATTTCAGGTTTCTTCCAAACACTTCATTTTTATTGTTTCATGCACAGTTGTGTTGTTCTTGGAGCGTCTTTGTTTTCATTATTAGTTTTTGTTTGCTTAGTTTGCTTGAATAAATTGGTTGGACCCCCGTATGCATACGTTAGTTTTCAAATAAGTTGGTTTGGATTAGAAAAGAGTAGGAAAAGTTCATGCTTATAAGTGGTATAAAAGGAATCTTGTTTTTGACTGTGGCAGACTTTGTCATGTCATGCTTGATATTGTTTTGGCTTTATACTTAGTGATTATTTCTGTAGCATGACTTGTTACAAACAATTGAGATTGTCTAATGAGTCTTGAAATAATCATGCGTCGTTTTAGCATATGAAAGCATAATATTGTGGTATTCTCCTTTGATGCTTTATTTGGGTTGACTTGGCGCATGCTCACACCATGTTAAGACTATACCAAGTCACCATAGCCTCTATGATCATTTAGTTTTCGACTTATAATATCACTTTATGCTTTAATTAATAATGTTTTGTCGCTTTGCATGATTATGGCCATTATTGCTCTCTTAGTTGGTCGTTCCCAGTCTTTTGCTAGCCTCCATACTAAGTATGAGTTCCACTCATGCATCCAACTCCAAATAAAACCAAGTTATTCCAAAGAGTCCACCATACCTACCTATTATCATTTGCTATTCCAAGTATATTCATGTTTTTATCTACCTTCCAAATTAAACTTGTTATGTGAAAATTAGTGATTAAAGCTCTCACAAACTTGATGACACACTTTACTTTTCTTGCACTTAATAAACTTGAACCATTGTGCCCATCTATGGTGCGTATATGCTTGCTCTTTATAAGTTGTGAATTAGCAGAACCATGTTACCATGGGGAATTCTTTCAACATTGCACTTTATTTGGTTGATATCATGTTCTTTTGCTTATGGATCCCGGCGGTGTGAAATAAAAGGGGAGCTTGTAAGCTCATGGAGTTTGTATATGTGTTAGAGAAACGTCTGGGCCGCTATCCTAAGTCATGCCTAATCATGGTGGAAACTTGCAGCATAACCATACTGAGCAATCTATGAAGCATCCTCAATAAAAACCTATGCAAATAGCAAATAAAAAGATCACTGAGATGCTCATTGTCTGCTTGCCTTGTCATTTTGATATGGGAATTCTTCTGTATCATCGGGCAAGGGGTACCCCATTGGCGATTCTCTATGATACACATGTACTTACAATGACAAGAACTTACTCGTGACTAAAGTTGAGTAGCATGAGGTTCGGTCTTCCTAAGTAAGGGGCATGAGATTTCAACTTATAACTTGTCAAGCATATCCTCATATTTGTTCACTTTAACCTTAATCACCTAAAGATGCTTATGATAGGGCCAATGAGAGCTGAAAGATAATAAGTACCATAATTTTTGGAAGCTCTTTATGAGACTTGAATCCCTGCTTCCTTCTATGAAGGGCCTTTCTTTTACTTTTATGTTGAGTCTCCATCTTCTATCTTTATGCACCTATTGAGAGAGCATAGTGGTCATTCTTAGTTTAATGTGCATTGTCCCAAAACTTGTTGATTGATTCATAACTTTGATATTGCTTGTTCTTAAACTATTTGTATCTAGTCACCCTGATGAACTTTGAAGGTGTCATATGCATTTATGTTTTGCTACACTATGAGGGACAAGCTGAATACCATTCTCATTATGTTTTCTATATGTGAAACAAACAAATGTCTTTCAAAGCATTGTTATTCATGAATCTTTTGTTTGTACCTTTTCATGTTACAACATAGTTGCTATGTCTTATTGTTAGAACTAAATCTTTCATGCTATGTTAAAGTACTATGATCCCAGCTATCAATGTTTTATAAATACCTTGATCAAGATTGTGATGGTGCATGTCACCTCAAAAATTATTCTTCTTTTTTATCACTTACCTACTCGAGGACGAGCATGAGTTAAGCTTGGGGACGTTGATACGTTTAATACGTATCTGTAATTTTTGATGTTCCATGCTTGTTTTATATCTACTTTCTTATGTTTTGTCCATACTTTGGGGTATTTTTACACATTTTCTGGAACTAACCTATTAACAAGATGCCACAGTGTCAGTTGCCTATTTTCTGCTATTTTTGGTTTTAGAAAGCTAGTAAGAAAATATTCTCGAAATTGGACCGGACAAAAGCCAAAGTCAATATTTTACCCGAAGCAACACGGAGTCCGGAGGGGAGACGAAGCGGGGAACCAGGCGGCCACACCCTAGGGTGGCGCGGCTAGCCCTAGCCACGCCACCACCAGGTGTGGGACCCTGGCGCTCCACCGACCTAGCCCTTCCGCCTATAAAAGCCCCTCGGGACAAAAACCCTAAGTACCCGATCAAAATTCCACGAAAGAGTCTGTAGATGCCGCCATCTCCATCCCTATATCGGGAGGGATCTAAAGCTCTCCCGGCACCCTGCCAGAGGGGAGAGATCACCCTGGAGGCCTTCTTCATCACCATGCCTGCCTTTGGTGTGATGTGTGAGTAGTTCATCCCTAGACTACGGGTCCATGTAGTAGCTAGATAGTTGGTTCTCCTCCTTTGTGCTACCATGTTTAGATCTTGTGAGCTCCGTTCATGATCAAGATCATCTATTTGTAATCCTACATGTTGTGTTTGCGGGGATCCGATGGATATTAAGATACTATTTCAGATTGATTACTGATTCTATCATGTCTTTGTTATTTGTGATCTTGCATGCTTTCCGTTGTTAGTAGCTATCTTGGCCAAGTAGATGCTAGCAACTCCAAGAGGGAGTATTTATGCTCGATAGTGGGTTTATGCCTCTAGTAATCTGGGGAAGTGACAGAAATCTCTAAGGTACTAGATGTGTTGTTGCTACTAGGGAGAAAACAGCAATCCTTGTTTCATAGAACAATCGTATTGTTTACTTTACACACTTTGCTTAATGCAATTATCTATTGTTTGCAACTTAATACTGCAGGGGGTTCGGATGATAACCTGAAGGTGGATTATTAGTCATAGATGCAGTTGGATTACAGTCTATGTATAATGTTGAAATGCCCAATCAAATCTCATAGGAGTCAAGATGATTAGTATATGCATGGTATGCTTTCTCGATGTTTGTCAATTGCCTCGCTGTAATTTGTTCACCTAACATATCATCTATCTTAAGGAGAATCACCTCTAGTGAACTATGGACCCCGGTCCATTCTTTTACCATCAATCTACAAGCTATTTATTGTTTTCTGTTTACTTTCTGCAAGCAATTACTATCTTCCACACAATACATTTAATCCTTTGTTTTCAACAAAACTGGTGAGATTGATAACCTCACTGTAAGTTGGGGGCAAAGTTCTGTGGTTGTGTTGTGCAGGATTCCAAGTTGGAAACAACACATTGGAGGTGTTTCCTTGCTCCTACTGGTTCGATAACCTTGGTTCCATAACTAAGGGACAACTTGCTACTGTGCTCATCATACCTTCCTCTTGGGGTTCCCCAACGAGCTCGATACATTTTGAGCCATCACCTCCATCGCCGAGAATTCATAGAAGAGCTGGGTTGGGTGAAACCAAAGACAGTATCACAGTTGATGGAAATAGCAAACCGTTGGGCTGATGGAGAAGACGCGCTGCATAATAAGCGTGCGCGGTCACCCGAAGAAGATAGGGATAAACGCGGCAATGATAGAAGAAGAAGGAACAATGATGGGAACACAGGACCCAGTTACATCGTAGCAGGTTTTTCAGGTGAAGGCAACAATAGAAGCAACGACAATAATGGCGGATACCGACAGAACAGGGACAACGATGGAGGAAGCTAGTCCGCACAGCGATATCAGCCAAGAGCACGGGACCCACCTATGTTCGCAATACAAATGCTGGAAGGACCACATAATATGCATTTTTACGTTGACTCAATAGGCAAGCGACAATCCAATCACTTGATGAAAGAATGTTGAACATTCCTGAAGATGCAGGAGTTATGCAACGCAAAGGCAGCCGAAGCAGCAAATCGAGGATACACATCCACGCCCGGTGCACTACCACCAGTTGCACCATCACAAAACTCAAATGATCAAAACAACGAGTACCCCAGATCAAAAGGAACAATGTCTATGATTCAGGAAGGGCATCCACCCAATAGAATTCAGAAGCTCATCATAAGACAAATAAATATGGGAGAAACATCAACATCAGCCACACCCGAATATCTCCATTGGTCAGAGCAAGAAATCAAATTCATAAGAGCATATCACCCACTCTGGGTCCCGTGACCGGTTCATTCGGCTCTAATAGTTGAAGCACAAATTGGCGGGTTCGATATGAGCAAGGTCTTCATGGACGCAGGAAGCAGTATAAATCTGATCTATGCGAAAACATTGAGAATAATAGGCTATCCCCTGGATAATCTCGCTCCAACAGAAACATCTTTCCACGGAATAGTACCAGGTAAAGCTGAAATCCCTTTAGGCAAAGTTTTTCTTGACGTTGTTTTTGGTTCCAAAATAAATTTTAGGCGAGAAAAACTCGAATTTGAAGTCATGGATTGGCCATCACAATATCACGCAATCCTAGGATGACCAGCCTTTGCACGATTCATGGCAATGCCGCATTATGCATATTTAGTAATGAAAATGCCAGCACCACAGGGAGTTTTCATGGTACAAGGAAGCCTCACCCATGCCGACGGCTGTGATCGGGAGTTCAACAAAATATCTGAATCTTTCGGGATGGCAACAGAATTTGAGCAACTCAAAAGTTCAGCAAATGCACAACCTCTAGAAGTAACACGTGTCAATATCGATCAGGCTTTTTACACAGCAAAAGACACAAAAGAAGTACAGATCCACCCCACCGACCCGACGAAAACGACATTTGTGGCTTCTAACCTTGATCCCGCATAGGAAAGCACTCTCATCGAGTTCCTCCGTGAGCACTGGGAGATTTTTGCATGGCTACCTTCTGACAAGTCAGGAATCCCCAGGGAACTCGCTGAGCACGACTAAATCTAGACCCAAAGGCGAATCCATTAAAGCAACCACTTTGATGCTTCGCTGAACCGAAATGCAAGGCCATTGGAAAAGAGCTCCATCGCCTAACTGATGCCAATTTTATCAAAGAATTAACAAAATCAGAATGGCTTGCAAACCCAGTATGTGTTCCAAAGAAAAACACTATAGAACTTCGGATGTGTATCGACTTCACTACACTGAATAAACATTGCCCAAAAGATCACTTCACATTGCCGCGAATCGACCAAATCATCGATGCAACCGCGGAATGCGGACGTCTTTCTTTCTTGGATGCATATTCAAGATACCACCAGATCAAAATGAAGGAAGAATATCAGGAGAAAACAACATTTATCATGCCTTACGATGTATTTTGCTACACAACAATGCCTTTTGGCCTCAAGAACGCTGGAGCAACATATCAGCGGATGATGCAGAAGTGCCTGGGAAGCCAAATAGGTACAAATGTACAAGTGTATATTGATGATGTCATAGTTACCACAGGTCATGGATCTGTGCTGATCAAGGATCTAGAAGAAACATTCAGAAATCTCGACAGGTTCAGCATCAAACTAAACCCGAAGAAATTTTCCTTTGGAGTTCCGGCAGGACAACTCCTCGGGTATTTGGTATCAGCCAGAGGGATCGAGGCTAATCCCAAAAAAATACAATCAATCCTCACAATGAAAAAGCCAACAAATCTACGTGGTGTACATCAATTGGCGGGACGAGTGGCGGAACCAAGTCGTTTTATTGCAACGTTAGGAGAAAAAGCGCTGCCATTCTACACCCTCATGAGAAAATCAGAAAAATCCGAATGGATGGAAGAAGCTCAGAATGCCTTTGAAGATCTTAAAAGAACACTTTCGACATCCCCTATTGTGGTGTCGCCAAAAGAGAAAGAACCTTTACTCCTCTATATTGCTGCCACACATCAGGTGGTCAGCATAGTCCTGGTCATAGAACGACCCGAAGAAGGGAAGACACACGGTGTGCAGAGGCCAGTATACTTCCTGAGCGAGGTTTTGTCGACATCTAAACAAAGGTACCCGCATTACTAGAAGCTAGCATACGGGGTATTTATGACAGCACAAAAACTGCGCCACTATTTTTTGGAGCACCCGATCATAGTGGTCAATGAAGCGCCTTTGTCAAGCATCCTCAACAATCCAGAAGAAACCATGCGAGTTTCTCTATGGGGCATCGAATTATCACCTAGAGATATCACTTATGAGAAGCGTAAAGCAATTAAGTCACAAGTCCTGCCAGATTTCATCATAGAGTGGACGGAGCTGCAATGTGCGGATCCACCTGACCTTTCTGGTGCCTGAACAATGTATTTTGATGGATAAAAAAGAACGGAGGGAGCGGGACCAGGTGCCTTAACAATGCGGTGCAACTAGCCTAAATTTTTTCGGAGATTCCAATCTTGTAGCATAGCAAACAATGAACAAGTGTGATGTTGTTAGCGAAAACATGATTGCTTATCACGACTTATACAACATCATGGAGGCTCAATTTGATGGATGTGAAGTATCACATATAGGGAGAGCAAGCAACAAGGAAGTCGACAATTTAGCAAACATCGGGTCATTATGTTTGCCAATACCACCAGGAGTTTTTTGGGAAGAAATAATAGAACGGTCAATCAAGGCAAAAAGAGTCTCTGAGGTTGTAGCACCAAAAACAGGGAAAAAGAAACATCCGCAAAAAGAATCGGGGGCTCCTTCAGAAACCAAAATTATAGAAGAAGCCATCAAAGAAGAAGAACGAGCAATCGGAGAGGTCATGTTGATCGAACCAACCTGGATGCAACCATATATAGCATACATGACTAAAGGGGAACTACCAGAGGATGTGATAGAGGCCCGACGAATCACTCGACAATCAAAGGCCTTCAGGATAATCAAAGGAGAACTATACAAAGGAGGTATTTTGGGTGTGTTGCAATGTTGCGTAACACCCGAAGAAGGAAAGATTATACTTAAAGATATACATGAAGGAGTCTATGGCCACCATGCTAGCAGCTGAGCAATTGCTGCAAAAGCGTTCAGGGCAGGATTTATTGGCTCACTACAGTACAAGATGCCAAAGACATTGTCAGAACATGTGAAGCATGCCAACGATTCGCAACAAAACCTGGAGCACCCGCAGCTGAGCTGAATCCCATGCCCTTAGCTTGGCCTTTCGCTCAGTGGGGACTCGACATGGTGGGAAAACTTCACAAATCATCGCAAGGAGGACACGTCTTTCTGCTAGTAGCAGTCGACAAATTCACTAAATGGATTGAAGCAATGCCTGTCACCACCCAAGATGGAACTTCGGCTGTGAATTTTATCAAATCCATAGTATTTTGGTTTGGCGTACCGAACAACATCATCACGGATAATGGGACCAACTTCACTTCCAATGAGTTCAAGGAGTACTGCCAGGAGATGGGCATCAAAATAAGCTATGCTTTGGTAGCTCACTCGCAAACAAATGGACAGGTCGAAAAAGCCAATGGGCTAGTTACCGCTGGACTCAAAAAGAGAGTATTGGCACCACTTGGCAGAGCAAAAGGGGAATGGGTGGATGAATTACCATCCGTGTTATGGAGTTGACGTACAACTCCAAATAATTCAACACAAGAGACGCCTTTCGTTTTGGTCCACGGTGCGGAAGCCGTGCTTCCAGTTGAAGTATCACATGAATCGCCAAGAGTAGCTGCATATAATGAAGAGGAATCAAGAGAACACTTGAAGATGATGTGGATCCGCTTGATGAAGATCGAGACGAAGCCCTCCAAAGAGCAACTATGTACCAACAAAACTTGCGCAATTACCATAGCAGAAGATTGTGGCCTAGGTCTTTCGCAGTAGGGGACCTAGTTCTTCGCCTCAAGCAAGATGGCCACAAGAAGCTAGAATCGCCATGGGAAAGACCATACATCGTCACAGAAGTTATTCCCGGAGGAGCATATCGACTACAAGACAAGAAGACAGGAGTAAATTACTCAAATCCATGGAATGTAGCACAGCTACGATGCTTTTACGCATAAGATTATTTGCAAAATAATAAGAGTTATAGTTCAGCTTATTAAGCCAAGATGTCCAGGAGAAAAGGCTAAAATAGCCATCTGCTCAATGAATAATGTACCGACGATTTTCGCCATGTATATAAAGAGAAGTTATTTGTATCTTAATCTTCTTTTTTCAAAAGATCAATGTTTTTACCAAGCTAACAACAATTATGAGCCTATGTCCAGATACAGGCATCAGAACGTAGCCTCGGGGTTACTCCCATCGGGAGCGCTAACACGCACCCGATAGAAATTTTGTTGTGTATAAAGTGCATTGAAAAATTGCAAAAAACTTTTGAGTTTTACACTAGTGTATCCTCAAAAAGGTGTTCCTCCCATCGGGAGATAGCATAAAATAATGAAAATATCTGATATAATTAGAAATATTGGCAGCCCAGTAGGCCAACCGCTAAAAAAGCCAAAAACCTCGGATCACGCTCAGAGCGAGAAAAAAATCCAAATGTCGTGTTCAGAATCACGAAGGTAAGACCCCAGGATTCGTCATGTGTGGCCTGGTAATCGCACAAGAATGTGCTCCGCTAGAAAAAATATGTATCAACGATACGATGCAAAATCCCGACGGACGCGTTGGGTACCCGATAAAAATAGAAAACTGGAATTCAGTATTCGGTAAGACCTCAACGGCTCGAACTGAATTACGCCAGTTAAAAAATTCCGGATTTGAGCCTAGGGACTTGAGTTTGATGTAGGTCAACTTTGTTTTTGCCTAGGAGCAATTAACTGATTCCTGATCCGTCGGAAGTATCAGACTCGTTGTACCAAAATCCCTACGAAAAACAAAATCAAACAGAATGAGAGAAAGAAGAAAGAAAACTCTGAGACTCAACCTAAAAACTGCGGATTCAGGTGGAGTCTCGAGGGCTACTGACATGGGTATGATTACTCACGTGCTCACTATTTGCTACCCTACATTGGCTAAAAGGCCTACGGCCCATAGAGATCCTAGATGAAAGCCCAAGAAAGCAACCAACAGAGACTTTTTATTATATTAGAAAAGGAACTATGAACCGACATTATATTGGTATTGTAATAGCGCGTTTATGAAACCTATCCGCATACGGCTTTGAGACCTGGCCTATTATATATAGGGCGGGAGAAGCCCAAACAAGGGTACAGAAATCTAGAGGACAACTTGTAATAGAGTGTTTTTCCCTAATATTCAGGCGACTTTGTCTTCATTGTTTTCCTAACATCCGACGAAATCCCCAGCGTTCTCTTTTCTGTGAAATCCCAAGTCCATCACCATGGGCATTGCCGAGGTTACCCCTCGTCACTTGGTCTTCTCAATGACTACAAAGTCATAAGGAAGAAATGAAACTCAAAGGAAGACTTAAAAGCTTGATTTTGTCACAAAGCATGCTTTGACAAATTCAAATTCAAAGTCTGTTGGATTTACACCAACAATTACTTCAATTGATAAGGGAACTATTATGCGTCCCCTGGGGGATAAATTCCTCAAATCCCCCGGGTCCCTGTGCCGCCATGTGTACCTAAAAAAGCCTAAATCCTGCTTTTGCTATATTAAGCCCTGTTTTTGCTATAAATTGTCCCGCTTTTGCTACATGCAGCAAAAATGGTTCGTACACGAGACAAAATAAAGAGATAGATCTTGCCGGAGTTTTGCTGGAAACTTTGTAAAAAATGTTTGTTCTAATGTAGCGAAACTGACTTTGCTGGGAGACCTTGCTAGAGACATTGTAGCAGAAACTTTGCGCTATCATAGCAAAACTAGAAAACATACGTAGCAAAAAAGTTCAGCATCTATAGCAAAAAATTGAGTTTGACAGAGATATTGTTGGAAACTTTCGCTGGGAGACCTCGCCAGAGATATTGTAGCAGAGACTTTGCGCTATTGTAGCAAAACTATAAAATAGATGTAGCAAAAAAAGTTCAGCATCTGTAGCAAAAAACGAGTTTGATTGAGACATCGTGGAGACTTTCGCTAGGAGACCTCGCCGGAGACATTGTAGTAGAAACTTTGCGCTATTGTAGTAGAACTAGAAAATCGATGTAGCAAAAATAGTTCATTATCTGTAGCAAAAAAATGACTTCACCAGAAATTTCACTAGAGACATCGTTGCAAACACGTGTACTATTTAGCAAAAACACGATTGTAGCAAAAATGCCATTGTAGCAGCTTCGGAGCACATGCGATGGGCTCGTGTCCCTAGAGGAGTTGGCAGTGGTGGGACGCTAGCCTGCGGCGGCGGCAGCCCTTGGGGTTGCAGCAACGCGATTCAGAGGCAGCAGCGCTCACTGCATCCATGGGCGCCGCAGGTGTGATTGTGTGTTGATGCGGCGACCGGAGCTGCAGGACGGTGTGGCGCGGTCACAGCGGAAGCTAGGAGGAAAAAATGGCGACCGCTGCAGTGAGAAATAAGGCTAGGGAGAGGAACATGCGTGGGTGGGCCCTCCCTCGTCCGCATCGCTCACAACGACCATGTGATCGTTTCGTTCGATCCCCGGGGAAGTAGTATCCTTTTCCATTTGATAATTGGTAAAAGGTTGTCAAAACGACGTGTTCTTCAATAACTAGATTGAAGAAATATTTGCAATTGGTACACAAGTAAGTTTTGTAAAACCATATGGATGCTAGTGTCTTGTGACTAGGAATTCTCAATTTGATAAATGATCAAAGAATTTTGGCATGGCCAATATTATCGGGAAGACCTACATTTACATGAATTTGAGTGGTAGCTAAGTAGCTTTTCTAAATCTTAATATGTAGATGACATATTTTGAGTGGGAGCTAAGAGAATTCCTTGGAACAAATGTGTGGATGACATATTTGAGAAGGATTGTGACAATATTCCTATATATGTGATTGACACATAATGAATGATGTAATCGATACTAATAGTTATTTAAGATAGTAAAATCTCTATGGATGAAGTTTGAACAAAGCATTAAGCATTGAAATCTATCGAGATTGATTGACTTATTTAATGAACATTATTGTTGAAATGTTTCATGAAGTATATTCTGGAATAAGGTCAGAATGTTATGGTTTAGATTCTAAAAAGTTCGGAATAGAACAAGGAAATAAAGTGGTTCTTACTTGTGAAACTAGAAGAAACATTTAGTTAATCTCAGTATGAACAATAATGGTTAAAGGATAAATAAAGAGATGTGTTGTATCTCCTATGCCTCAATCATAGGTTCTTCCATATAACCATATTGTGTACTCGGCATAATGTGACCCAAGTTTTTGGTTAGAAGAGTAAATTCTTAGTTGTAAGAACATGTTTTCAAAGTGTGACATGGGTATGATTACTCGGGTGCTTATGATTGTTACCCTGGCTGCATAAAAGCTCACGGCCCATGAAGATTCAAGATGATGGCCCAAGAAGCATCCGATGAAAGCCTTAGTTGTATTAGGAAAGGAAATATGAACCGACATTATGTTGGTGTTGTAATCATACATATGTAACCTGTCCGTATACGGCTTTGAGACCCGGCCTATTATATATAGGACGGGACAAGCCTACGAGAAAGCACTGAAAAACTCCCAAGTGATTTGTAATAGCTTTGGTCATCAATAATCAGGCGACTTCGACTACCTTGTTTGCCTGACATCCAACGAAATCCCCAGCATTCTCTTTTCCACGAAACCCTAAGTCCATAACCATGGGCATTGCCGAGGTTACCCCTTGTCAATTCGCATCGTCTATGGGAAACCTGAACGCTGGAGTCATGGATTCGGTGGACCCCTTTTCATCAAGCAGCAATCCAACAGAAGCAGCACCACGCCTGCCTACCCCTATTTCGGTACCCACCAATTTCAATGGTGGATCCGATCTCATCATCGAAAGTTTCCACTTTCAAGTGGAGGATCCTGAAGAACTGCACCTTTCGGCGCTGATCTCATCAGGACCATCGGTCAAAAAATCTGCGCCTACGGTGGTAGCTGCATCATCCATCAGATCATCCGCGGAAGCCACGCTGTAGGCGGAGAAGACCAAAGAAAACACAGTAGATCTAGGGGACCTTGATGGTCTCTATGACGATCTCTCCCTTGGGTCAGACCACCAGGCAACCATGCCACATGGATCAATAAATAAGGAACCCGAAGAAAGTGGAGAAAGTACCGACTTCGGAATTAGGATGGCTAAGATCTACCCAGAACAGAAACTACTGGACTTCACTGATCCCCTAGACAGTGTCTCCTTCGGATCTGATGACGATGCCACTAGTCCATACATAACACGCCACCAAGTGCGTGTGATCATCGGGGACCCTTAGACATAGCGTGACTCTAATGGTAACCCTATTCTTAACCTCGATGATATTCTATCAAATGAAAATGCAGGAAATCATAGAAACGAAGGGAACCACGGAAACGAAGGAGACCCGATGAAAAACCGCATAGTCCTAGGAGGAGGAGAACCACGCGAAGGCGAGCGGCGAACTCTCCGACTACCAGCAAAAGCATGGGAAAAAGCAAGGGAAGCAATTTTGGGTGCAGTTCCAATGACAGCCGATGCCACGCATGAAGATTTACTAGCATACCAATACTTGCTTCATCACAAAAAGAGAGACTTGCTAAGGATGCAAAGGCAACTCGATGAAAGAAAAAGGCTAGCCGACGAATCTAGCCTATGGTGGGCATTGCTAAGCACCACCCAGGGATCAGGAAGTGTAACTAGGGGAGCACCGCCAAGAAGAGGAGCATCACGGCTGCAGAACATCCCCGAAGCTGAAAGAAACGAATTAACTCGAGACCTTGACCTGTCGTTCATGACAGTAGATCCAACAGGACACATCACAGCGAAAACAACCTAAGCAGCAATTGTAGCCGCACAAACCTATCTACTTACAACTCAACCCACACCCGACGATCCACGAGCAGCTCTCCATCACTCAGCCCTAATGAACCTCGGCATGGTGGGAGCAACCCTTTTGTAAGTAGAACATGGAATCATTCATCAACTTGACAGATCCCCACCCCATCGCAGTAGCCCTCGGCAGGTGGGGCACACCCGAAGATCTTGGTCACCACATCGGGTGCACTTTTTAGGGTCCGAGCCACGAAATAGCGCAAGAAATGACAACACGCATCGCAGAAATGATGGATTAGGGGATGAAGGCCGCAACCGAAGATACCACAATGGGGACAGTGAAGATGACTATGAATTATGTGGAGCCAGCTGCTTTACCCAGCGGTTTCATAAAACCCCAGTACCCAAAGACTTCAAACTTCCACATGACCGTCAGAAGTACGATGGTCTATAGGAACCCAAAGCTTGGTTGGTAGATTATTTAGCCACCATCAAGTTACAGGGCGGCTCTATGGCCACCGCAATGAAAATTCTACAGCTCCACCTAACTGGCACCGCACGGTCATGTCTTAGACAACTACCCGAAGATTCCATCAGCAGCTGGAACGACCTCGAATACAAATTCATCTGACATTTTCACTCCACATTCAAATGACCCGCATCTCTGGAGAAATTGCAGGCATGCAAACAGAAACCCAGATAATCAATAAGAGCCTTCATTCAGCGATGGAATATCATCAAAAACTCAGTCAAGGCCAATGTCCGACGAAAGGGCAATTGATGCCTTCAATGACGGCCTCCTCCATCGAGAAATTATAGAAGAGCTAGGATGGGTCAAACCTAAAACAATATCATAGCTGATGGACATATCAAATCGCTAGGCTGATGGAGAGGACGCACTACATAACAAAAGAACACGCTCACCCGAAGAAGATAAAGACAAACACAACAGTGATAGAAGATGAAGGAACAACAACAGACATGCGAGACCAAGCTACGTTGTAGCTAGTTTCTCGTGAGAGGATAATCATAGAAGTCACGATTATAGCGATGGGCACTGAAGTAGCAGGGACGATGTCAGAGGAAGCTAATTAACACAGTGGTATCAGCCAAGTGCCTGGGACCCGCCAATGTCTGCATTGCAAATGCTGGAAGGACCCTGTAATATGCACTTTTACGTCGACTCAATGGGGAAGAGACGATCCAACCATCTCATGAAAGACTGCCAAACATTTTTGAAGATGCAAGAGCTATGCAACGCAAAGGCAACCGAAGCAGCAAGCCGAGGATACACCACTACGCCTGATGCATTAGCTATCGGCGCACCACCACCACCGGTACACCTGCCAGCAGGGCAGCCGCAAAACACAACAAATCAAGGTAGTGAATACCCAAGGTCAAAAGGAGCAATATCAATGATTCAGAAAGGGTGCCCATCCAATAGGATCCAGAAGCTAATTACAAGACAAGTCAACATGGCCGAGATGGCGCCACCAGGCACACCCAAGTATCTCCACTGGTCAAAACAGGAAATCACATTTAGTAGAGTTGATCACCCACTTCGAGTACAACGACCGGGCCATTCGCCTTGATAGTAGAAATACAAGTGGGAGGATTCGACATGAGCAAAGTCTTCATGGATGAAGAAAGTAGCATAAATTTGATCTACGCAAAAATACTAAGAGCAATGAATTACTCTTTGGTAAATCTACCACCAACAGAAACGTCCTTCCACAACATAGTACCAGGTAAAGCCGAAATTCCCTTAGGTAAAATATCTCTTGACGTTGTTTTTGGATCCAAGGAAAATTTCTAGCGAGAAAAGCTCGAGTTCAAAGTCATGGACCGGCCATCACAGTATCATGCGATCCTGGGTCGCCCAGCTTTTGCACCATTCATGGCAGTCCTGCATTATGAATATCTAGTTATGAAAATGCCAGCATCAAAGGGAATCATAACAGTAAAGGGCTATTTTACTCGATCCAAAAATTGCGACTAAGAGTTTAACAAAATCTCCGAATCATTCGGTATCGCAACTGAGTTTGAGTAGCAAAAAATCTTGGCAACAGTAAAATCTCTGGCAATAGCGCGTGTCAATCCCGACCAGGCTTTTGATACCTCAAAATATACAAAGGAAGTATAGATCCACCCTACCGACCCGAAGAAGATGAAATTTATGGCCTCCAATCTTGGTCCCGCATAGGAAAGCACACTCATCGAGTTCCTCCGAGAGCACTGGGAGATTTTCGCATGGTTACCTTCTAACATGCCGGGAATTCCTAGGGAACTCGCTGAGCACGCATTAAACTTGGATCCAAAGGCGAAGCCAGTAAAATAGTCACTCCGTCGCTTCGTAGAGCCAAAACGAAATGCCATTGGAAAGGAGCTCCATCTCCTAACTGACGCCAAATTCATCAAAGAATTAAAGAAAGCGGAGTGGGTCGCAAATCCAGTATGTGTCCCAAAGAAAAATACAAAATAATTACGGATGTGCATTGACTTCACTACATTGAATAAGCATTGTCTAAAGGATCACTTCCCACTACCACGAATCGATCAAATAATTGATGAAACCGCGGGGTACGAACGTATTATCTTCTTGGATGCGTATTCAGGATACCATCAAATTCAGATGAAGGAGGAAGATCGGGAGAAAAAAGCATTTATCACGCCCTATAGCGTATTCTGCTATACAACAATGCCCTTTGGCCTAAAAAATGACGGGGCAACATATCAACGGATGATGCAGAATTGCCTAGGAAACCAAATTGGCACAAACGTACAAGTGTATATCGATGACGTCATAGTTACAACAAAGCAAGGGTCCTCTCTTATCAATGATCTCCAAGAAACATTCGAGAACCTTGACAAGTTTTGCATCAAACTAAACCCGATGAAGTGCTCCTTTGGAGTCCCTGTAGGGAAACTCCTCGGATACCTCGAATCAGCAAGAGGAATTGAATCCAATCCCGAGAAAATACAGGCGATCCTAACAATGAAAAAGCCAACAAATCTTCGAGGCATACAGCAGCAGGCTGGGCGAGTCGCAACACTCAGCCGTTTTATTGCTCGTCTAGGAGAAAACACACTACCATTCTATGCCCTCATGAGGAAATCAGATATCAAAAGAACTCAAAAGTGGACGGGAGAAGCTCAGCATGCCTTTGAAGATCTCAAAAGAACACTTTCGATATCTCTTATCGTCGTGTATCCGCGAGATAAAGATCCATTACTTTTTTACATTTCCACCACTAATCAGGTGGTCAGCACGGTTCTGGT
Source organism: Avena insularis (assembly GCA_023614405.1). Classification (NCBI taxonomy): domain Eukaryota; kingdom Viridiplantae; phylum Streptophyta; class Magnoliopsida; order Poales; family Poaceae; genus Avena; species Avena insularis. The sequence continues at coordinate 355,285,048 of CM042692.1, read as the reverse complement.
CGTAGAACGACCCGAAGAAGGGAAAACCCACGATGTTCAGAGGCTAGTTTATTTCCTGATTGAGGTCCTCTCACCATCCAAACAAAGGTACCCGCATTATCAGAAACTAGCATATGGAATGTTTATGACAGCACGAAAGTTGCGCCACTATTTTTCGGAACACCCGATCATAGTAGTCAACGAAGCACCTCTATCCAATATCCTCAACAATCTAGAAGCAACTGGACGCATCTCTCCATGGGACATTGATCTTTCCCCTTGATGGCCCCAAATATATCGAGCTCGTTGGGAAACCCCAAGAGGAAGGTATGATGAGCACAATAGCAAGTTTTCCCTCAGTATGAAACCAAGGTTATCAATCCAGTAGGAGCAAGGAAGCACCCCAAAGGTGTAGCTAGCTGAAAGTTGGCAGGGCGCACTACCGGTGCCAGCAGCAACGTGGAGATCTACACAACACAACCACAGAACTCTGGCCCCAACTTGCGATGAGGTTGTCAATCTCACCGGTTTTGCTGAAAACAAAGGATTAAACGTATCGAATGGAAGGAAGTAATAGTTTGCAGAAAGTAAACACAAAGCAGTAAACAGTTTGTAGATTGGATGTAAAAGAAAGGACCAGGGTCCATAGTTCACTAGAGGTGGCTCTCCTTAAGATAGATAACATGTTGGGTGAACAAATTACAGCGGGGCAATTGACAAACATCGAGAAAGCATACAAGCATATACTAATCATCTTGACTCCTTTGAGATTCAATTGGGCATTACAACATTATACATAGACCGCCATCCAACTACATCTATGACTAATAATCCACCTTCAGGTTATCATCCGAACCCCCTCCAGTATTAAGTTGCAAGCAACAGATTATTGCATTACGAATTGCGTGTAAAGTAAACAATACGATTGTTCTATGAACAAAGGATTGTTGTTTTCTCCCTAGTAGCAACAACACATCTAGTACCTTAGAGATTTATGTCACTTCCCCAGATTACTAGAGGCATGAACCCACTATTGAGCATAAATAGTAACTCTTGGAGTTGCTAGCATCTACTTGGCCAAGATAGCTACTAACAACAGAAAGCATGCAAGATCACAAATAATAAAGACATGACAGAATCAATAATCAATCTGAAATAGCATCTCAATATCCACCGGATCCCCGCAAACACAACATGTAGAATTATAAATAGATGATCTTCATCATGAATGGAGCTCACAAGATCTAGACATGATAGCACAAAGGAGGAGAACCAGCCATCTAGCTACTACATGGACCCGTAGTCTAGAGATGAACTACTCACGCATCACACCGGAGGCTTGCATGATGATGAAGAAGGCCTCCAGGGTGAATTCCCCTCTCCGGCAGGGTGCCGGGAAGAGCTTTAGATCCCTCCCGATCTAGGGATGGAGATGACGGCGGCTACAGACTCTTTCGTGGATTTTTGATCGGGTACTTAGGGTTTCATCCTGAGGGAAATATATAGGCGGAAGGAGAGGCCTAGGGGGTGCCTGGGATGGCCACACCACCCCGGCGGCCAGCCTGGACCACGGCCGTGGTGTGTGGTGGCCCCTCCGCTCCTCCGTCTCTGGCTCTAGATGACTTCCGATAAAATAGGCACTTTGGCTTTTGTCCCGTCCAATTCCGAGAATATTCATTTCTGACTTTCCTAGAACCAAAAATAGCAGAAAACAGGCAGCTGGCACTGTGGCTCTTGTTAATAGGTTAGTCCAAGAAATCATATGAAAAATAATCCAAAGTGTGGAAAAAACACAAGAAAGTAGATAAAACCAAGCATGGAACATCAAAAATTATAGATACATTTGCAACGTATCAACATCCCCAAGCTTAACTCCTGCTCGCCCTCGAGTAGGTAAGTGATAAAAAGAAAGAACAATTTTTGAGGTGACATGCACCATGATAAACTTGATCAAAGTATTTGTAAAACATTAAAAGCTGGGATCATAGTACTTCAATCATAACATGAAAGACAAAGTTCTAGCAATAAGACAAAGAAACTATGATGCAACATGAAAAGATACAAACAAAAGATTCATGAATAACAATGCTTTGCAAGACGTTTGTTTGTTTCACATAAAGAAAACATAGCATAATAGTATTCAGCTTGTCCCTCATAGAGTAGCAAATATAAATGCATAGGACACCTTCAAAGTTCATAAGAGTGACTAGATACAAATAGTTTAAAACAAGCAATATCAAGTTATGCATCAATCAACTAGTCTTGGGACAATGCACATAGAACTAAGAATGGCCACTATGCTCTCAAAGTAGGTGCATAAAGATAGAAGGTGGAGACTCAATATAATGGTGGAAGAAAGGCCTTCATAGAAGGAAGTAGGGATTCAAGTCTCATAAAGAGCTTCCAAAAATTATGGTACTTATAGCTTTTAGCTCTCATTGACCCTATCATAAGCATCTTTAAGGTGATTAAGGTTAAAGTGACACAACTAAGAGGATATGCTTGACAAGTTATAAACTGAAATCTCATGCCCCTTACTTACGAAGACCGAACCTCATGCTACTCAACTTTAGTCACGAGTAAGCTCTTGTCATTGTAAGTACATATGTATCATAAATAACCGCCAATGGGGTACCCCTTGCACATGATACAGGAGATATCCCATAATCAAAATGACAAGGCAAGTAGATAATGAGCATCTCAGCGATCTTTTTATTTGCTATTTGCATAGGTTTTTATAGAGGATGCTTCATAGAGTGCTCATTATGGTGATGCTGCAAGTTTCCACCATGATTAGGCATGGCTTAGGCTAGCTGACGTTTCTCTAACACACATACAAACTCCATGATCTTACAAGTTCCACTTTTATTTCACATCGTCGGGATCCATAAGCAAAAGAACATGATATCAACGGGGTACAAAGTACAAGTGCAATGTTGAAAGCGTTCCCCATGATACATGGTTCTGCTAATTTCAACTTATAAAGCGCAAGCATATACGCAACAAAGAAGGACCCAATGGTTCAAGTTTCATAGATGCAAAAAGGTAAAGTGTGCCATCAAGTTCGTGAGAGCTTTAATCACTAGTTTTCTCATAACAAGTTTAATTTGGAAGGTAAACAAAAACATGAATATACTTGGAATATCATAAGATAGTAGGTAGGTATGCTAGACACTTTGGAATAACTTGGTTTAGGGAGTTGGATGCATGAGTGGAACTCATACTTGGTTGTGGAGGCTAGCAAAAGACTGGGAGCGACAAACTAAGAGAGCAATAATGGCCATAATCATGCAGAGCGACAAAACATCATTGATCAAAGCATAAAGTGATACTACAAGTTGAAAACTAAAGGATCATAAAGGCTTATGGTGACTTGGGATAGTCATAAAACATGGTGTGAGCATGCACCAAGTCAACCCAAATAAAGCATCAAAGGAGAATACCTCTATACTATGCTTTAATATGCTAAAACAACACATGATTCATCCAAGGCACATTAAGCAATCTCAATTGTTTATAACAAGTCATGCTACAGCAAAGAATACTAAGCATAAAGCCAAAACAATATCAAGCATGGCATGACAAAGCATAGGCCATAGTTAAAAACAAGCTCTCTTTAACACTTAAGCATGAACTTTCCTACTCTTTTCCAAACCAAACCAAACTATTTGAAAACCAATGTATGAAAGAGGCGGTCCAACCAATTTATTCAGCAAACTAAGCAAACAAAGCAAATGAAAAACCAAAACAAAAATGAAAAAGAAGACGCTCCAAGAACAACACAACTGTGCATGAAACAATAAAAATGAAGCGTTTGGAAGAAACCTAGGATTTTTATTGATGAAGAGGGGATGCCTTGGGAATCCCCAAGCTTTGACGCTTGTACTTGGATATTTCATTGGGTGACATGTGTGGAATCCCCAAGCTTGAGCTTTAGTCCATCCTTCATCTCATTACTCATTCCTTCCATACACCTGAAATTTTTCCTTCATACAAAACTTCACACAATCTTTATTAGCAACATTAGTGCACTCAAGATAAATAAGTCTTTAGGTTCAGTTACAACACCAATAAACTTACATTAGAACACTAGATACTGAAGCACTTCCCTCAAAAAGCTCAATTCCCCAAAAGAACTCAAAAAGGAACCAACAAGAAGCAAATGCAGAAAATGGCAGAAATCTGTCAAAACAGACCAGCAGGTAAAGACGAATTTTTTCGAAGACCTTCTGTTGCTCAAATCAAAAAGTGTTAAACTAACGAACGTTAGATAACAACCTGGGTCAGAAGCACAAAAATTCACGCCTCAAAAGGACGTTCAGATATTTTACACGAATTTTTACGGTGAAGCACAGAAATCTGTTTCGGGACAGCAACTTTCCCAATCATTACTTCTCTCTCATTAGAAAGAAAATAAAAAGGATAAGGAGCGGTTATTACTGAAGTAATAACTTCCAAGACTCATCTAAAACTTTTGGGTTATCTTCCAATAAGTACTTTTCTTTAACGCCTTTAAGTTAGGCATAAGAAGCAAGAAAAAGAATCAAGTGTTCTCAAATGAAGAAGCATTAAGACCAAATTTTGTTTTCATAGGAGAAACAAAAGAAATCATCTCTCTCTTCTTAGGGAAGTGTTCTATACCTTTCTTGAGTGGGAGTTGATATTTAATGGTTCCTTCTTTCATATCAATAATGGCACCAACATTTCTAAGAAAAGGTCTTCCCAAAGTAATAGGACAAGAAGCATTGCATTCAACATCCAAAACATAGAAATCAACGGGGACATAGGCATTGTTAACCATAATAAGGACATTATTAAGACTCCCCATGAGTTTCTTTTTAGCATTATCATCAAGTGGGACATTTAAATAACAATCTTCAAGTGGAGACAAATCAAGCATATCATAAATCCTTCTAGGCATAATAGAAACACTCCTATCAAGATCACATAAAGCTTTGAAATCAAAATCATTCACTTTCATATTAATGATGGGTTCCCAACCATCTTCTTGTTTTATAGGAATAGAAGCTTTCTGTTTCATCTTTTCTTCTTTAATCTTTATGAGAGCATCGGTAATGTGTTTTGTAAAGGCCATGTTCAAAGCACTAGCATTAGGACTTTTAGCAAGCTTTTGTAGGAACTTAATAACTTCAGAGATATTACAACCATCAACATCAAAATCAAATTTATCATTTAAAGTAGTAGAACTATTACTAGCCTCAACACTAGTGGTGGTGATAGTAGAAACACTAATGTTTCTAGCAATTTCATCTTCTCTTTCCCACTTAGCATGTAATTCAGCTAATAGTCTAACATTTTCATCAATTCTAACTTATATAGCATTAGTAGCTGCAAAGGGATTATCATTTGTTTCAGGTTTAGCAGCCATTTTATTGATCAAACAGGATTGAGCTTCAGACAAAGATGATATGTTTCTTTCAGCATTAGAGAGTTTCAATTGTAAACTAGGAATTTCCCTATTTAGACTCTCAAGTTGATGGCTAATGTTCTTCAAAATGGTAGATTGTTCCTCCATAGTTTTAGTGAACAGTTTATTTTGCTCATATTGCATTTGCATGAAGTTTTTAGTGGCTCTTTCAACTTCTAAAATTCTTCCTTCACTAGGTAATCTAGGTTTACCATTATAACCATAAGTATTACTAGGAGGGTAAGGCCTATAATTGTTATTACCATAAGTATTGTTGCCAAAATTATTATTTCTTATAAAGTTCACATCAACTTGCTCTTCTTGAGCAACCAAATAAGCTAAAGGAACATTATTTGGATCAATATGGGCTTTCCCATTAACAAGCATAGACATAATAACATCAATCTTATCACTCAAGGAGGAGGTTTCCTCAACAGAATTTACCTTCCTACCTTGTGGAGCTCTCTCAGTATGCCATTCAGAATAGTTAACCATCATATTATCCAGAAGCTTTGTTGCAGCGCCCAAAGTAATGGTCATAAAGGTACCTCCAGCAGCAGAGTCCAATAGGTTCCTTGAAGAATAGTTCAATCCTGCATAAAAAGTTTGGATGATCATCCAAGCAGTCAGTCTATGAGTGGGACAATTCTTTACCAAAGATTTCATTCTTTCCCAAGCTTGAGCAACATTTTCATTATCAGATTGTTTAAACTTCATTATTTCACTTCTCATAGATATAATCTTAGCAGGAGGATAGTATTTTGCAATGAAAGCATCTTTGCATTTAGTCCAAGAATCAATACTATTCCTAGTTAAGAAATTCAACCATTCTTTAGCTTTTCCTCTCAAAGAGAAAGGAAACAATTTAAGCTTAATAATATCTCCATCTATATCCCTATGATTTTACATCTCACAAAGTTCAACAAAGTTATTTAGATGTGCAGCAGCATCTTCATTACCGATACCAAAAAATTGTTCTCTCATAACAAGATTGAGTAAAGCAGGTTTTATCTCAAAGAAAGTAGCTTCAGGCACAGGTGGAGCAATAGGTGTGCTCATAAAATCATCGTTGTTGGTGCTAGTGAAGTCACACAACTTAGTGTTTTCAAGAGTAGTCATTTTTTTGTGTTTTCAATAAAGAAAGCAAAATTGTAAAACTAATTTTTGTGTGTTTTTGATAAAGAAACAAGCAAACAAAGCAAAAGTAAACTAAGCAAAACAAAAATAACAAAGTAAAGAGATTGGTTATGAGGGACTCCCCTTGTGAAGATGTCCTTGACTCCCCGGCAACGGCGCCAGAAAATATGCTTGATGGCCCAAAATATATCGAGCTCGTTGGGAAACCCCAAGAGGAAGGTATGATGAGCACAGCAGCAAGTTTTCCCTTAGTACGGAACCAAGGTTATCAATCCAGTAGGAGCAAGTAAACACCCCAAAGGTGTAGCTAGTTGAGCGTTGGCAGGGCGCACTACCGGTGCCAGCAGCAATGTGGAGACCTACACAACACAACCACAGAACTCTGTCCCCAACTTGCGATGAGGTTGTCAATCTCACCGGTGCTGAAAACAAAGGATTAAAAGTATCGAATGGAAGGAAGTAATAGTTTGCAGAAAGTAAACACAAAGCAGTAAACAGTTTGTAGATTGTATGTAAAAGAAAGGATCGGGGTCCATAGTTCACTAGAGGTGGCTCTCCTTAAGATCGATAACATGCTGGGTGAACAAATTACAGCAGGGCAATTGACAACCATCGAGAAAGCATACAAGCATATACTAATCATCTTGACTCCTTTGAGATTCGATTGGGCATTACAACATTATACATAGACCTCCATCCAACTGCATCTATGACTAATAATCCACCTTCAGGTTATCATCCTAACCCCCTCTAGTATTAAGTTGCAAGCAACAGATTATTGCATTACGAATTGTGTGTAAAGTAAACAATACGATTGTTCTATGAACAAAGGATTGTTGTTTTCTCCCTAGTAGCAACAGCACATCTAGTACCTTAGAGATTTCTGTCACTTCCCAGTTACGGAGGCATGAACCCACTATCGAGCATAAATACTAACTCTTGGAGTTGCTAGCATCTACTTGGCCAAGATAGCTACTAACAACGGAAGGCATGCAAGATCACAAATAATAAATACATGACAGAATCAATAATCAATCTGAAATAGCATCTCAATATCCATCGGATCCCTGATCATGAACGGAGCTCACAAGATCTAGACATGATAGCACAAAGGAGGAGAACCAGCCATCTAGCTACTACATGGACCCGTAGTCTAGAGATGAACTACTCACGCATCACACCGGAGGCTTGCATGATGATGAAGAAGGCCTCCAGGATGAATTCCCCTCTCGACCAAAGGAGACTCTGACTGCTTGTGGCACACGGCGAGCTCAAGATAGAAAGTTCAAAGGGAAAATCCTGACTTGTAACTGACTCGACCTGCTATCCCGAAACCTAGCCTATCTCTATATAAAGGCTAGGAGGGGGCGTCAAAGAGGACGATCACAACCCTAGTTTTCACACCATCGCTAGATTGCATCTGTGCACCCCTGTAACTTTCAACTCGTTCGATAATTCCAAGAGCAAACAAGCAGGAGTAGGGTCCTCTACGAGGCCTGAACCTGGGTAAACCTTGCGTCCCTATGTGCTTTTTTGCTAGCCGATTGATGCCTCCAGCGCTCCCCTCTTCTCCAAAACCCAAGTCCATTAAATGGGCATTGATGAGTTAAACCCTCGTCAATTGGTGCCATTTATGGGAACTGGGAGTGCTGATGTTGCGGCTTCCTCGGCCCCATCAACTGCGATCTATAACTCTGCAATAGAGGAGATTAGCCTCCTCTTCGGTGCCTTAGACTTCACCATGCACACGCCGGCCACTCGCCCGGATTTCGAGTCCGTGGGCGATGGGATCAGCCTGGCGATCGGGAGATTACGCTTCCATGTTGTTCAGCTGGGCACACTTCGCCTCCCTGACGAGCCGAAGGTTCCCGTGATTGCTCCAGCATCGTGGTTTCCACAGCCGATCGGCACCCTGAGCGAACTCAATGCCCCGACAGCAATCGGGAATACGATCAGCCACAGTAGTCGTGAATCCAATCTGGGTGATCTGGCCATAGAGGATGGAGCCTACGACTTCGGATCTGAAAGTTGCGGAAGCAACAGCTTCCCCAAACACTGCATGTGCGTCGTCGCCAACACGGGCGAGAACAGCGGCACTCGGGATAATACCGGCACCGGCGGCAGTATCCCAATCGCGAACGGTGGTCCCCCCAATAGAGCACCTACCAACAACGGGACGGAAGTCCATCCGCATCTCACTGTGAATGAACATACCCAAGAGCGCATGCTGATCAAGCTCAATGACACCGAGTGGGCTCGCTGCCGAGAAGCCCTGCGGGGCAATCCCCTGCCACCAAACTCATCGCAAGACATGCTGATGGGTTATCACTGGCTACTCAAGGAGGAGTTCAAGCGCCAGCAACAAGTAATCACCCAGCTCAATGCGCTCAGGAGGGCAGCGGACGAGTCGAGCCTTCGGTGAGCTCAGCTCTCTTCCATCGAAGAATCCTCCTCCAAGGGCAATGATCATATAACTTCCAATAGACGTTCTCGACTGGCCTACCTCACCGATAAGGAGAGAGAAGAGGCTGGACGAGTCCTCGACTTCTCATCCATGACGGTGGATACGCGGGGCAATGTGCTCCCGAAGACACCGCAGGCAATGGTGACAGCGGCCACCATGTACCTCCTCAACAACCAGCCACCGGCTGGGGACCCGTGGGCTGCCATGCACTAATCTACGATCGCGGGCCAGGGGCTAGTCGAAGCTGCCCTCATCAAGGATCTAGAACAAGAGCCGAATAAAAACAAGGCTCTGGCCAAACGCTACTCTTCACCCTCCTCCAGCAATGACAACCACGACTTGTCACGACGACGCTGCTTACGGCGGCACAACTACGACTAAGACATGCGTGATGGCATCACGCGGCGCAAGGTCGACAAGATGCACGCGAGGCGTGCCTGTTTGACTGACTCGGAAGATTACGGGATAGAGCTCTGCGGTGCCAGCTGCTTCAGTAGAGCCATCAGGCAGAAGGGAATGCCAAAGGGGTTCAAACTCCCATCGGAGAACCTGAAATTCGACGGCCTGCAGGACCCGAAGATCTGGCTGGAGTATCACATTTCCTCTATCAGGCTCCACGGCGGAACCACGAGCACGGCAATGCAATACCTCCAGCTACAACTGCAAGGTGTCGCTCGTGCGTGGCTCAACCACCTCCCGCGCGGATCGATTCGTAGTTGGGATGAGCTGGTCTACATCTTCGTGCGAAACTTCAAGGCCACGTACAAAAGACCTGCATCAATTGAAGAACTAAGAGGCTGCTACCAGAAGACTAGCGAGTCGCTGCACGCGTACATCACTGAGGATCGCACAATCGACGCGTTCAATGGCGGTGTGCACTGCAGAGAGCTCAGAGAGGAGCTGGGCCACTCGAATCCTAAAACAATCGACCACCTGATGGAGATAGCGAAGAGGTGGGCCGATGGAGAGGATTCGGTAAAAAACCATGTCCACTCTGATGAGGACGACAACCTCAGGCGCAAACGAGATCACCGAGGAAAATGTCGAATGCGTGGCTACGAGGACTGCAAGGAGGTCGACATGGTCACGGATGACTACACCGACAAACGTGATGACAATAACCGCAACAGCGGATACCGCAGCGGTGGATACCGTGATAGCAAAAAAACACGCAAGTGTGGCAACACCGCACTCACGATGAGGCACCTAGGACATCTATCCAGGACAAACTGTCTGGACCGTGCAACGTACACTTCTACATAGAGAAGCACGATGGCAAGAAAAAATCCAGCCACCTTCTCAAGGATTGCCGCGAGTTCCTCAAGCTCCACGAAGGCCTAGCCCAAATGAATCGCCACGCGATAAACCAGGGCTATGGAGCTGCCCCAGGCGTTATGGCTCATGGAGCACCTCCACCACCACCCGGGCCACCACCACCTGCGGCTGCGCCAATCCAGAACCATGGAGGCGAGCCATACGCGTGAGCGCTGGGAAACATGGGGATGATCCAAAAAGGACGCCCCTCAAATCAAGTGCAAAAGTCAATCACTCGCCAAGTCAATCTGGCGATGAACTCTCCGCCCTCCACAACTGAGTACCTCAGTGGAAGCGAGTCCTGCATCACCTTCGACAAGCGCGATCATCCGCGCAAGTACCTCGCCCAGGCCACTGTCCCCTGGTGCTCGAGGCACAGATTGGAGACTTCAAGATGAGTCGCGTCTTCATGGACGGTGGAAGCGGCATTAACCTCATGTTCGCAAGTACCTTGTGCACAATGAAAATCCCTCTGTCATGTCTAGAAGCTTCGGACACGACTTTCCACAGAATCATCCCAGGGAAGGGCGTATACCCCCTGTGCAAGATTAGCCTCGACGTCATCTTCGGAACGCCGGCAAATTTTCGACGAGAGCGCATCGAATTCGAAGTTGTTGACTGGCCCTCACAATACCACTACATCCTTGGGTGTGTCGCGTTCGCGAGGTTCATGGCAGTACCACACTACGCCTACCTCCAGATGAAGATGCCAGGCCCAAATGGCATTAACATAGTCAATAGGAGCTTCGAGAGGTCCGACAGCTGCGACGGGGAATTCAATAGAATTTCCTAGTCTTTTGGCATGCAAGAAGAACTAGCGAGGTTGAAGGAGTCGACAGACAACAGTCTACCTCCCTGAGCAAGCCAAGCTCACCCGACCAATCCTTGGACACATCGGTGCACACCAAGCCAGTCCAGGTCCATCCAACGGACCCGACCAAGATGACCCTCATCGCCAACAACTTGAGTCCCGCATAGGAACTCGCGCTCGTCGAATTCCTCCATGAGCGCTTGGAAATCTTCGCCTGGTGTCTAGCAGACACGCCAGGAGTTCCCAGGGAATTCGTCGAGCACTCACTCAATGTGAATCCTGAAGCAAGGCCAGTCAAACAAACAATATGTGAGATCCAGGCACATGGCTTAATAGGATTGATAGGATACCCATATCAACAAGTTGCAACTTCTTTTCCGGAAGCTCATTCGGAAAGAACTCTAAGGTTAAGCGTGCTTGGCCTAGAGCAATTCTAGGATGGGTGACCGACCGATAAGTGGGTAACCGGGTGCGCACGAGTAAGGACAAAGTGCGCAGAAAAGACTAGTATTGGTCTGTGGGGCCAGTCTAGATATCCTATTAAGCTGCCAGGAGTGACACCCCCTGGGCCTAGGAGTGGACGGGGTGTTACAAAGTGGTATCAGAGCTGACCTCGCGGTTACACGGGTGTGTGCGGGTTAGTGGCGGGACATGTGGAGCATGGCGTGTGTGGCCCGGAGTGGACACGGCATGGCACATGTGCCGGCACTGGACGCACAGACGCATGCCAAGAGAGAACGTTCCTGGGGTGTGTTTGATCGATGAGGGCATCGATCTTCTAAAGGGTGGGTGTATGTGAGATCTAGGCACATGGATTAATAGGATTGATAGGGTACGACTGCGACTTCTTCAAGCACTACAGCACCCGCCGATGCATGATCCTACAGCATCGCCAATGCGACTGCACGATCGTGATCCAACCAGAAATATCGACTAGCTTCCAGCTGCTCCTGGGTCAAGTCGTTCAATCGAATGGCAACTCGATCCCTCTCATCATGTGGGTGATGAGCGCTAACAACTACAAGAAGCAGGTAAAAGCATAAAGATAAAGCGCCGCCACGAATGGCTAAAGAAAGGATAAGGAGCTAGAGAGCTAACACTTGAATTGCTCATGCAATTGAGCAACTTCACCCAGGAGGTACTCCTCGCGTGCACCGGCCTTTTCAGCCTTCGACTTCCACACATCCGTGTTACCACGGATCATGGTCATCTCTCGCTCCAACTGCTTTACGCGGTCGTGCATTCGCGAGAGCAGCGACATCTCCTCCACTTTTGAACGTGGTTGCGCCACAATTTTATAGGTGGGAGGAGAGTCAGGCAGACCACTCGAAGGACCCTATTATAGCCAAAGAAAAGAGGCAAATAAGACCAACCAGTCATCAATAAATAAGAACAACGCATCCAAGTTCAATGAGTCTCGAAAGGGATACTCCCACATAACGAGTCTCTGATGTCATAGTCTTCCCAGCTATAGCTTTGGACGCCGTAGCTTTTGCCGTCTTCAACCGCCACAGCTCCGCCGAATACTTGGCGAGTGTCTCAATGAGCCGAGGCCCATATTTACTGCAACTAGTGGCGAAAGGAGCAAACACTACCTGCTAGCCATCCGTGGTGACCGGCATCACCGAGGAGACTTTGTTAGGGTCCAGTTCCACGCCATGAGCTTGCGCCATCGCGAGTCCCATGGTCGCTCCAACTCCCCGTTGTGCGTTCTTGAAGTCCATAGGCACGCCATCCGCGAAGGACTCCACCAAGCCATCGAGATCCTTGATCAGCTTGGCCTTGGGGACCATCTCCTTGCGAAGACGCCCAAGCACGCCCTTGGACTTCTCAAACAATTCCTTGATAGAGACACCGCGGTCCTCGACTGCGGCCATGACACCGGCCAAAGCATCCGAGCGTGTCAAAGCCTGGGCGTTGAAGCCCATGCCAGCGGCATCTGAAGAATATACACACGAGCACAGCAAAATATAGGCAAAGTACATGACAAATATGAATGAGGCAGTATCGCACCTGAGAGCGCTTTCACGATAGAGAAGAGTTGTTCTACGAACACCTTTTCCCTCTCAGTAGCGGAGGAACGCAAATCTTCCTCACGTTTTTCGACTCTTCAAGAGCCGCGAGTGCCTCGTCGTGTTTCTTCTCTGTCGCGGCAAGTACCTTCTAGAGGGATTCGCCGTTACGAAGAAGATCGTTATGTTCACCTACAAAGGATAAAATGGCAAATTTGAGCTCACCAACCCTTGCACAAGAAAAATGAGGACAAAATGTAAATTCACCTTCAAAGGCACGGTAACGAGTTTCTAGCAAAGCATGCTGGCGACCAAAGGACATGATCCGTTCAGCGAGGCGAGCAGATTCTTTCAATACAGGCTACAAGCAAGAAAAAGTGTGAGAATCAACCAAAATTCGACTACCAACGACAAGAAAAACTCACATGTTCCTCCAGGGACTCTGAAGTTTCTTTCTTAAACAATGTCTGAGCAATCATCTGGTGCCCCCAGTGTGGGGAGAACTCGAAGAATTGGCCCCAGAGTGGGCCGCCACCGGAGGAGAAGGAGATCACACCGCCACCTCCTTGTCTTTGATTCCACAACTCCAGTCTCCTTGACAAATCGACAGTCGTCGGAAGATGACAACGCTGATTGACTATAAAAATATCCAGAACTATTTCAGATGAACAGATTTTGGGAGGACAGTGCGAGTTTGCAAGAATATAGAAACATACCCGTCAACTTCTTCCGCGACGAAGGAGCCATAGCGCGCACAGGCACGACAAGGATTGGCTCCTCTACTACAGTAGGAGGACCCTCCGGTGTCGTCGGTGATGAGGCATCCGAGTCCTTGCTTCGGGAACGATTGTGAATCCCGTGCTTGTTGGACTTGGGGGCTTCCTGCTCCTCCCCAACAGGGACGGTGGAGCCCGACTCATCCTCCTCTTCCGCTTCACTAGAAATTATTCCCTCAAGCTGAGGAGGTAGCACGATGGTCACTTTCTAGTCCTGAAACTAACATCAAGCATCAGTATAAAAGACACCTAGCAAGCAATCGAAAAATAAGAAGAACTTTTAAAAGAAATCCACCTCAGGCGGAGGATGGCTTGCACAGAAGGGAGGCACGACTGAGTCACCCGGGATATCCTCCTTGGAGGTGTACTTGGTCAGCAGTCGAAACCTCTTGTCTACTTCGCCCGAGGAAACGCCCTCTGAGGAGATGTGAGTCACATCACCAGTACCAATCCAGCGGCACATTGGATGCGCCCTGGCCTGCAGCGGCTGCACTCAGCGACGCATCCAAGTGCGAATAAGGTATGTGCCTCCTACTTCCTTGCCTACATGGAGTTCGAGGTTGCAGACACGCTAGTAAAGAGTTTATGTTTCCTCGGCTTCGTCGGGCATCAGTCTTCTTCCACGACCTCCTCCTCTTGCAAGATGCCACCGGATCAAAGGGCGCGAGTCCATAGTGCTCTTCGTCAACTTTCTGGTCGCGAATGTAGAACCACTTTTCCCTCCATCCTTGGACGGACGCAGTGAGTTTGATGGAAAAATATGTGACATTGGAGTCGACGTGGATCCCACAGCCTCCTATATCATAGACTACCGATCTAGAGCCCGATTGGCATTTGAGTTTGAAAAGCTTTTTAAATAGGCCAAAGTGTGGCTCGATTCCGAGCTAGCACTCGCAGAGGATAATGAAGCAAACGATGTGGAGGATAGAATTTGGGGTCAGCTGGTGCAGCTGGATCTCGTAGAAACAAAGCAACCCCCTCACAAATTTGTGAAGGGGAGAGAAAGACCGTGAATAATGAACGCGAGGAACATCACCTGAAACCCGCCGGGAGGACTGGGGATTACCTCATCACCAGGGATGCGGCAGTCATCCTCCACGGCGGAGAACGCTCCATCTTGGCTCTAGGTGAAGAGCTCTGAAGGCTTGATGGTGGATGGACACCATGACCCATTCGTGACGTGGATTCCTGGGCCCTTCTTATTCCCAGCCGCGGTGGCAGTGCTGGTGCCCATGGTGCCGGTTCCCTTCTTCTTGGTCGCAGCAGTGGCAGCCGCAGAACCAGCGGCAAAGTTTCCTTTCTTCTTTCCCATATGGCGCTTGCGGTGGGAGCGCAGAAAGTAACTGGAAAAGGTGCGAAGATCGTCCAGCGCTGCAAACAGGGTGAGAGCAATGGAGCAGCAAGGAGCAGCAATGGAGGCTATGCGCGAGGAGGAAGATGAGTTGTGGGGAATTAACGCATAGCGGATTTCTACTTAACCTCATCGAAGATGTCATCCGACGGCCGGGAGAGAACCAACCAGACGCGTGGCACAAATCAATATCGACGCGTGGCAGAGTAAACCATGAACCATCGCTCCACTCCTCCCATTATGCGCAAGAATCGAGGAGGCACAGTTAAAACAGAGATTACGCATGTCTGGTAAAGTTCAAGTTAGAAAATGGGACCCACTTTTCGTCACGTCCCGTCAAAACCGCTCACGTGGGAAACTGAGATCATCTCATCATCAGCACTAACGTCACTAACTCTAGCAGGAGCATTTTTTGACTACTCTAGTCCTTACTCGAGTCTTCGACTCGACCAAGCACTCGGGGGATACTCCTAACAGGAGCGCTAGCCGCGCACCCGAGGAACTTTGTAAGACATTCAAGCATTATGACATCATATTTTCTCTCAAAAACCCTTCACTCGAATTAACGATTCGATTATGGACTCCGGGTTACTCCCATAGGGAGCGCTGAAAGCACATTCGACTGAAACAAGCAAAAGATGACAGCAGTCGCAAAAAAATTATAGTCCCCACTCGAGTCTACGACTCGAATAGGCACTCGGGGGCTACTCCCATAGGGAGCACTGGTCGTGCACCCTATAAATTTTCTTATACATAATTGTGTGCTGACTATGTCCACACTCGAAAGCTTCGGCGACTCCGCCTCATATTTTCCCTACAAAGAGACTGCGTCTCCTAGGTCACCCGAATCATTTCCGTGATGGCAAAAATTTGGGTGCCACGCTTGCAGCGTGAAGGTAAGACCTGAAGAAGGCCTGGCAACGCACCTACTGCACTCTACCAGAAATAATCTGTGCCTGCAGGCACGATGAAATAAGCCTTGACAGACGTGTCGAGTGCTAACACTTATACACTAGGATTCGACTCTATGAGACCTCCACGGCCTGAGTCGAATTCGACACTAGGATTCCGAATTCGAGTCTAGGGACTCGAGTTTGAGAAGATTGCGTTGTTTTGCCCTAAGGCAGTTAACTGATCCCGATACATCGGATGAATCAGGCACGTATATCAATGATCCCTATGAAACATACTAGAGCACTCGAAAAGACACACTCAACTATGCACTCGAAGGCTTCATAAGTCTCCACTTGAATCTACGATTCAACTAGACACTCGGGGGCTACTGACATGGGCATACCTTATAGGTACTCGAGTTTGGCATACATGGTCCAGTCTAGCAGAAGCCCACAATGTTACCAGTGCCCAATCAAAGATTCGGATGACCAAAGGATAACTTCTTGCGGCACACGGCGAGCTCAAGATAGAAAGTTCAAAGGGAAAATCCTAACTTGTAACCGACTCGACCTGCTATTCCGAGACCTATCCTATCTCTATATAAAGGCTAGGAGGGGGCAGCGAGGAGGACAATCACAACCCTAGTTTCCACACCATCGCCAGATTGCATCTGCGCACCCATGTAACTTTCGTCTCCTTCGATAATTCCAAGAGTAGACAAGCAGGAGTAGGGTCCTCTACGAGGCCTGAACCTAGGTAAACCTTGCATCCCTGTGTGCTTGTTTGCTAGCCGATTGATGCCTCCAGCGCTCCCCTCTTCTCTAAAACCCAAGTCCATAACAATGGCATTGATGAGTTCAACCCTCGTCAACGTCCAATAATGAAGCTGAGTATGTGGCCCTTTTGCATGATATGCATATGGCTAAAGCTTGCGGTGCAACTCGCCTCAAAATATTCGGTGATTCTAATCTTGTAGCACAGCAAGCAATGAACAAGTGCAACACTATCAGCAACAATATGATTGCCTACCGTGATCTGTATAGCATTATGGAGGCCCAATTTGACGGATGCGAAGTATCGGACACAGGAAGAGCAAGTAATGAAGAAGCCGACAATCTCGCAAACATCGGGTCCTTATGCCTACCAGTCCCACCTGGGTTTTTTTGGGAGAAAATAACTGAGCGCTCTATCAAGGCCAAGAGAGTCCCTGAGGTCATAGCACCCAAGACAGGGAAAAGGATTAAGCCGCGAAAGGACTCAGGGGCTCCACCAGCTAGCGAAAGTACAAAGGAAATCTTCGAGGAAGAACCAGAAGTTGATGAGGTTATGATAATAGAGCCTACATGGATGCAACCATACATAGCATATATGACTCGGGGAGACCTCCCCTGAGATGCGACAGAAGCTCGAAGAATCATTCGACGATCAAAAGCCTTTAGAATCATCAAAGGAGAGTTATATAAAAGAAGTATTTCGGGTGTGCTACAGTGATGTGTCACACCCGATGAAGGGGAAATTATACTTAAGTTTATACATGAAGGAGTATGTGGATATCACGCCAGTAGCCGAGCAATTGCCGCCAAAGCGTTCAGGGCATGATTCTACTGGCTCACAAAAGTTCAAGATGCAAAGGATATAGCCAAAAAATGCGAGGCATATCAGCGATTCGCAACAAAACCTGGCGCACCTGCTGTGGAGTTAAATCCATACCTCTTGCTTAGCCATTTTCTCAGTGGGGACTCGATATGGTGGGTAAACTTCACAAATCATATCCAGGAGGACACGTCTTTCTGCTAGTAGCAGTCGATAAGTTCACTAAGTGGATTGAGGCAATGCCTGTCACCAGCCAGGATGGGACTTTGGTTGTAAATTTTATCAAATCCATTGTGTTCCGATTTGGTGTACCAAATAGCATCATCACTGATAATGGAACTAATTTTACTTCCAATGACTTCAAAGAATACTGCGAGGAGATGGGTATAAAAGTAAGCTATGCCTCAGTAGCTCACCCGCAAACTAATGGGCAAGTGGAATAAGGCAATAGCCTAATAACTACTGGCCTCAAGAAAAGATTACTAGCACCACTCGACAGGGAAAAAGGAGCATGGGTTGATGAGTTACCATCTGTTTTGTAGAGTTTGCATACTACTCCAAATAATTCGACACAAGAAACACCCTTCTTTCTGGTCCATGGCGCTGAAGTCGTCCTTCCAGTCAAAGTATCACACGAATCTCCACGAGTAGCTGAATATAATGAAGAAGCATCAAGATAAGCACTTGAAGATGGTGTTGATACACTTGATGAATCCCGTGACACTGCCCTACAAAGAGCTACTATGTATCAGCAAAACTTGCACAACTACCATAGTCGACGTTTGCATCCTAGGTCCTTCGTTGTTTGGGACCTAGTTCTTCGCCTCAAGCAAGATGGTCACTGTAAAGTGGAGTCGGCTTGGAAAGGGCCTTACATTGTCACAGAAGTTATTCCCGGAGGAGCATATCAGCTACAAGACAACAAGACATGAGTCAAATACTCCAATCCGTGGAATGTCACACACCTGCGACGCTTTTACGCTTAGAATTTATGTTTTCTCGCAATTTAAATTACAATAAGGCCTATGGCTTGGCTTCTTAGCCAGAATATTAAGGATAACGGCCAGGCGAAAATCCGTCAAACTATGTATCTTCGGCTTCAGAATATAAATAAAAGATAAGTTCTTCATACTCTGAGTCTTTATTTATATACTTTTTTACCAACAAAACAGGCGATCTTTATTTTTCTATGAGCATTATTCTGATAAAACTAACAATAATTATGAGCCTATGTCCAGATATAGGCATCCGAACATAGCCTCGGGGGCTACTCCCATCGGGAGCGCTAGCGCGCACCCGATAAAAATTAGATTGTGCATATAGAGTCAAAGAAGTTTCAACCCAAACCTATGAGTTTTACTTTGGTGTATCCTCAAAAGGTTACTCCCATCGGGAGATTCTATAAAACCATTAAAATGAAAATCTAATAAATTTCAGAAATTCCAGCAGCCAAACAAGGCAGTCGATAAAAATCATACGAAAAGCTCCGATTGCACCCGACGCGATAAAACTCCAAATGACGTGTCCAAGACATAAAGGTAAGACCCCTGGATTCGTCTTGTGTGGCCTGGTAATCGCATAAGAATGCGCTCTGCTAGTAAAATATATGTATCAACGATGCGATGAAAAATCCCTACGAACGTGTTGGGTACTAATGGCTCTGAAATACAGCCATCTACGTTAATATTTAAACTGGTTATTATTTATATTTTTGATAAAATATCTCTCTAAACCCTGCCACTAATGCCTAATATTCAGAGGGGTATGCAAATTCTTTCCTTCTATTTTTCCTGCGCAGATAATGTCGTTTGAAGATGGAAATCACTACATTAAAGTCAAAGATACGAGATTTCCAACAACCATAAGAAACCAGGAGCCGTGAAGTGAAGGCTGACGCTTTAACGACCAACTATATGACCGGAACAAAATTCCGGCCATATAGTTCTGATCGTATAGTTGGCGCCGCCACCATTAGGTCAAACAGAACAACTTTCGTGAAGGGACCCCTATATAAAGAAGCCTCGGGCGACGAGAAAACAAGCCTACCTCATCCAAAAGTATCTGCCCTAGATCACTAGCCGCCTCTAGATCTCAAAACCCTTCTCCATCTCCATAGCCATATTCCACCACTTGTAACAGTAGATCTCTTATTCGATTGGCGACATTGTAAGACTATTGCTATCAATCTTATGATTTTCATTACAATGTTTGTGATTGTTGATCTCATCTCTATGTGTGAGTAATCCTTCTTGGGCTAAGGGCTTCGGCCTAGCCATGTAGCGTTTGTGCATGTTATTTATCATTGATGGGATCATGTATTAGTTTGTATGACATGATGATTATTGTATCCTCTCTTGCCTCAATCTAAAGACTTGTCAGGTACCCAAGACCCCGAGGGTTGAGTCAGGTATAGGGAGCATGAGTAATGATTGATCTGCAGGTTGAGAACCCCAGTGATAGAAGGGGTAGTAAGGCTGTATGTGAGGGATTTACTTGGGATTAACTGTGACATCACTATGCATATCATTAGTTATCTTTCTTCTATGGATGAGACTAGTAGGTTATTGCTATAAGCGGTTGCGAAGGCAATAGCAATTATAGATGCACTACCCACATATAATTTATCTTGCTCTAACAATTACATGCATACTTTATCTTTATCTTTTATTCCCATCAGATGTTTTGCACAGCTACAGGTGAAACCGAACGCCCTAGGCCCTCTCTTTTCATCATCGACAACAACAAAAAAGCGCAAATTATTGGTCCAGTAAAAACATAAAGGGAATTCTAAAACTACTGAAGGTCCGTTAAAGTAACTTCACTACGCATCTGCTTCCTGAGGATTCGATAACCTAGGTCTACTAGGGAAAAGAAGCTATACTACATCTGTAATCCGGATCGAAGGTATCAGGTACCCGATAAAATTGAACTGGAATTCAGTATTCGATAAGACCTCAACGGCTCGAACTGAATTACCCCAATTAATATTCGGAGTTCAGGCCTGGGGACTTGAATTTGATGTAGGTCTACAGTGTTTTTTCCCAGGAGCAATTAACTGATTACCGATTCATCGGATGCATCAGGCCTATTGTACCAAATCCCTATAAGGCTAGAAAATAGAAACAATTCATAAAATCTCAGAACATGAATAACTAAAAATATCTTTGAGACTCAACCAGAATCTACGATTTAGGTAAAGTCTCGAGGGCTACTGACATGGGTATGATTACTCGGGTGCTTATGATTTGTTACCCTGGCTGCATAAAAGCCCACGACCCATGAAGATTCAATATGATGGCCCAAGAAGCATCTGATGAAAGCCTTAGTTGTATTACAAAAGGAAATATGAACCGAATTATGTTGGTGTTGTAATCATACATATGTAACCTATTCGTATATAGCTCTGAGATCCGGCCTATTATATATAGGACGGAAGAAGCCTGCGAGAAAGAACCGAAAACTCCCAAGCGATCTGTAATAACTTTGTTCATCAATAATCAGGCGACTTTGACTCCCTTGTTTGCCTGACATCTGATGAAATCCTAGCGTTCTCTTTTTCACGAAACCCTAAGTCCATAACCATGGGCATTGCCAAGGTTACCCCTTATCAAAGTGATTCTGAGTAAATCACTGTACCAGAGTTAAGTTTTTCCTTGAAATTGTAAGGAGCGAGATCAAGCATCAAAGTTGCATGTGTACCAGAACAACAACTACTGGCGCGACTTCCTCGCAAGGGAGCACAATGCGTGGCGAGCGGCGGCTTATGTGCTGAGTTCCAACCGTGGGAATTCTACGACAGCGTCCCCGCCTTTTTCAATGACGAGCAAGACGGCGATGAGGGTGACAACGTCGTGAAGCAGGAGGTGGAGGATGCCACCGGCGCGGGTATCAGCCTCCTGCCCCCGAGTACCAGGTCATCGTGGCGACGGGCAACAATGAGGAGGCACTACTGCAGCAAGCCCTTGGCGGAGGAGGATGCCAATTGGTTAGGGCTCCGCCAGTCGTCGAGCTGACGGGGATGGTTGCGACGCACAACATTGATTTTCCTCCTCCCCCGCTGTTGCCACCGCACGCGCCACCACGGGCCCCGGAGTACGGGCAGATGGTGCCGCCACCGCATGTACCTTAGCATGAGTGGCCAATGTGGCCCGGGTAGGTGATCAGCCCGCCGACGAACCTCTAGATGCCATCAGAGTACGTCGATCTCGTGTCCGACGAAGAGATGTAGTTGGCCCCGCCGCCACCATAGGCCAAGGGCAAGTACGACGACGACAGCGAGAGCCATAGCTAGGTTTTTTTTTTTGATTTTCTACGTAAATTATGCATGAATCAATAAAAATCTAACCTAAATTCCGCGCGTATTTTTTTGCGCACCATGGATAGGATGGATCACGCCGCTGGATGCACCGAACACAGACCAGATCGTGACCCAATTCTGTCCACGAGCAGATCATCCTGGTGGATGCTGATGCTCTCGTCCCCCAATTCTGTCCACGGGCAGATCATCCTGGTGGTCAGGCCGTAAGTGGAGGCGGACCGTCTGCGGCGCCACATATGCCGCCCCGCATAAAGTAGTACGCGGAAGCCCGGAGGCAGTAGGAAAAATTATGCGGTACTTTGCAGGCCGCCCACTGTAACCACATATCCCACATAAATCGCTTGTATTAACTGACTTTGCTCCGATCGATTTTGGTTTGGTATAAAGCTAGCCTGTTGCACGAGCATACATATATGAAGTTGATCCATTCCTTGCCGCCTGTCTGTACGTATATAGCAAACAGTATACGGCACGATACATAGTCCCTCCGTCTCAAAATAGTTATCGATTTTTTTCCTAAATTTGAATGTATTTATATATTAAATAGAGTCTAGATACATCTAAAATTTAGGCAAAATTTGCGATGTCTGTTTTGAGACGGAGGAAGTACATGACATGATGATGTTATATTTAACTCTGGAAAGGGAAGCGGAACGTCCGTGGCGCTGTAATTTGAACCCACTTAATCGTGGTTTGTGGGGCCGCAATTTGAACACACTTAATCGCGGTTTGCGGGGCCCGCGGAACGTTGACAAAAAAATATGCGGCATAAGCGGACTGGCCCGCGTATCCAACTTACCGCATTGCCTCGTCTCTCTTCGACCCCAGGCAGCCATAGGCGACCTAGACTAGGACGCAGCTGGAGCGCCGCCGGGCTAGCTCCACCGACCACCATGGCCAACTAACCTCCTCCAGCTCTGCCCCCTCCCTCTATTCTCCTACCACCTAGACCTATCCTAGTCTTTAAGAGCAAGGTCCTCGACGAGCCGATTCTAGGGTTAGATCGAGGCGAGATGGGCACGAACAGCATGGGGATTGTTTGCTGTAATCTTCCATCGTAGAGAGCTAGCTCAATTATGTTTTAGCAGCTGGAATCGACTTTTGTTGCTAACTTCGTGTAGCTTGTGTGGGTTATGCGGGCGTTGCGGGCTGCCGCGTAGATTATGTGGGCTGCCCGCATAATCCAACTTAAGTCAGGCGGGCACATGCGGCGCAGATGCGGGCTCCCGCATAACGGCCCGCTTGCAGCCTGACCTGGTGGATGCTGATGCTCTTGTCCAAAAAGTCCTTTCTCCTTTGCAATAGGGAGTACGTTTTCGACTGGAGCACACATATCTTTGGGTTACAACTTTCTCTTTGGATGGCCGAATACGGGTCAACGACCACGCCGGAAACATCGCTTACTGTACTGATGCTGGGCGAATTTTTTTCAAATAGCACATTTTTTAATTTAATTCTACAACTGTCGCGCGAATTTAATAATTTACAGATCTAGGCATTTGTTGGCCACGGCGTCGCCGAGTGCAACGAATCGGCCACAGCCTGACCGAGTGGACCATTCGGCGCGGACGTGGCCGAATAAAAGTCCACTCGGCGTCGCTGTCGCCGAGTGCATGCGTGATGGGACCGCTGGGTTCGATTGGCTCAGTCGGCGACAGCCTGGCCGATTGGGCCATTCGGCGACGCCCTGGCCGAAAGGAGCCAAAGAAGAGGACCGCGCGAGCCCCTCGCCCCGCACCCAGCCGCCTTCTTCCTCGGGTCGCTCATCTCTCTGCCCTCTCTCTCCCAGCGACGAACCCAGCCATATTTTCATCATTTTTCTCAGATTTAACCCAAATTAGCCAACAAATCTTTGTTCTAAAACCAGTATAGAGAAAGGGGAAGCCCGATCTAGTGATGGGTTAGCTCAGGACTGGATTTGGTAGTGGTTTTTTGGAGGAATGGTGGTGGAGCTTGGTGGAGCAATGGCAATGGTGGTGGAGCTACGGTGGAGCTTGGAGCTGGGGCGTTTGTGAGCTGCCTCGTACTGCTTCTTTGGTGAATCGAGCCTGCTGTACCTAGTGGCTTCTCACGCTTCGAAGGTAAACTCTAATCACTCGTTAATCACAGTTATTGTATATGGTTATCTTGACTCTGGCTGTGGTTAGCAGGCTATTAGAATAGTTAGGATGGTTCTAGTATATTATTTAGAATAGTTGTATATAGTTTAATAGAATAGGTGGGTTTGTAGAAAAAAGTGATGGATTTGTAGAAATATTAGCCAGACTATTATTTAGAATATTAGCGGGTAGTTGTACATAGTTTTATTTAGAATAGGTGGATTTGTAGAATGATTTGGCAGGTGAAAATTAGCCAGACTATTAGTATATTATTTAGAGTATTTACTATGGATAATTAATTATTTAGATTGATTTTTTTTATGTCAGCAGAGATGTCGAATGTAGTGAAGTTCGTGTTTTACTATGGTCCTGGTAATGTCCAATACTATGATTATGGAGCAGATTTGCGTGAGTTTCATTCTACGGAGTTGGATTTAACTGCCCCTCAAACCTGGGATGTTAGTCAGTTGAAGGAATGGTTGACGGACTATTTAGGATATAATCTCGAAACATACACCGTCAGTGTCCAAGCATTGTGGACAAAGTCTACCAAGAAAATTTTCTGTATTTTGAAAGATGTAGATCATAACCGAGATTGGTTTAAATGGTTAAAAGGTTGCCAGGACAGCCAGATACACCCTGTTGCACTAGTGCTTCATGTCATGAAGGAGATCAATCCGCAAGCATCTGAAGGTGGACACGGTCCTGGCCATAGTGTTGAATATGGTGGCGGAACATACTCTATGTCCAATATTGGAGGTGGTGGTTATGAATCAGAGCAGAGCAGTCAGATAGGAGGAGGTGGTGGTGGTGGTTACGAACCAGGCGGAAGCAGGTCGGGGATGTAGGTGGGGGATACGAAAGTGGAGAGGTAGATGGGGACGAGGAAAGTGGGCACATGCAGGACACGATGGAGGATGAGGATTCCATGGATGGTGAAAGTGGTGATTCTGATCATTCAGATAGTTCCGATGAAGAAGGCAATGGAGAAGACGTACTGATTCCTGCATCCTGGAATCAAGACATCTCCGGCGTCATGACCGTTAACGTTGTCATGATTACACGGGAATATCACAAAAATAAAATTGCACAGGGCGCTAGATATCCAGACAAGAAACATTTGCAAGATGCAGTCATTGTTTGAGCATTGTCTACACAGAGGGTTCTCAGTACAACTGTGTCAAATAAGAGATACTTGACAATGGAATGCGTGGATATTAATTGTCCAGCCAGGGACAGCTCCTTACACTGCAGGCAAGGAACCCAGGCACCTATGTCGACATCTAACACTATGTGATACCTGAGGATCCATCCGTAAAGGTGCTTCATCGAGTGTTCTTCTCTTTCTCTGTGTGCATCCAAGCTTTCACTTATTGCCGACCAGTTATATGTATGGACGGCACGTTTCTCACTGGAAAGTATAAGGGACAGATCCTTACCGCCATAGGTCAAGACGGCAACAATAAAATTGTCCCACTCGCCTTTGCTTTTGTTGAGGGAGAAAACACTGAAAGTTGGACATGGTTCTTCAGGCAGCTCAAGATAGCAGTTGTCAAAGATAAGCCCAATGTGTGCATCATTCATGATAGGCATGCATGTATACTAAATGCAGTTAAACGTTTGACACAGCCTGGGCCTGAAGAACAAACCCCTTGGCTCGACATGCAGAGCCGTTGGTGCATGCGCCATTTGGGAGCTAATTTTTTCTCACAGTTCAGGAACAAGAATCTGATGAATCTTTTCAAAAAAACTATGCAAGCAGAACCAAGAATAGAAGTATGATTTCATACGTGCACATCTCGATGACTTTACTCAGAAACATGTCAGAGCTAGGAAAGCGGCCCAAACGGCAGCTATAGCTGCACATCAAGCAGCGATTCTTTGCCGAGCTACTCTTGGAGAAGCACATCTTGAAGAAGAGCACAGAGGGCTTTGTGACTTGCCTGGATTTGATCCGCCTGGTACAAGGAGAAGGTCCGGGAGACAGATTAAAAAATTTCAACAGTGGATAGAGCACGAACCTTTGGAGAGGTGGTCTTTGCTACACGACACCCATGGAGCTAGGTATGGTGTGATGACTACAAACCTTGCTGAGTCATATAACTTTGTCCTTAGAGGTAATAGGGCTCTGCCACTTACAGCCATTGTCGAGGGTATTCTGTATGGCACGATCACATATTTGAAGACAGACTGACGAAAAGCTTAGTTGCATATATTAAACAATCCAACACACGCTTCTGCAAAAAAATTATGGAGTACATGGATAAAAAGATGGCAAAAGCTCGGACACTCACTGTCGTGGCTGTTGGAAATGCGGAGAGAAGGTTTGAGGTGCGGTTAGCTACCGATAAGTTTGGCTGTGGTAATAAGCTAAGGACACACGAGGTGAATATTGGAAATGAGCAATGGCCAACCTGTGAGTGCACATGCAACAAACCAAAATTGCTCCATCTCCCATGCTCGCATGTGCTTGCTGCGTGTGGGCAGCTGGGGTTGGACGCAATCTCGTTCGTGTCTCCGTACTATCTAAAAGAAGCCGTGATTAATACTTGGACAGGTGAGATGTCAGGATTTCGAGTAGTTGGTAATTTCAATAAGGTAAACCCTGGTGAAAGACAGTACATCCCCCACCCTGCTCTAATGCAAACAGGCAGAGGAAGACGTCAGTGTAGGCGCATCCGGAATGACATGGATGAATCAGAAGCTAGAGGTCCAACGCGACAATGTTTCCTATGCAATGATTTTGGCCATAGGGCAAGGTGTTGTCCCAAGTTCAGAACAGGCGTAGTACCTACGCGAGGCCGTGTGTAACTACCTCGGTGAATTACGCTCTTAGTTACAAGCCTGGATGAGCGGAAATGGTTAAAATAGTACGGTGGGGCCCAAATGCCACTCACAGGTAGACCTTTCGGCCGTCCTAACCATTTACAAACATCGGGACAAGAACGAGCGGCGTAATCGGCAGGTGAAGGGATCAACTACATACACAAATGAGTATGTATGCAAGCCACCATACAACAGTCCTCAGAGCCATTCCATCTAAAAGAAATAGAAATATTGCAACGCCATACGGCAAGATCCAAATATCCTAGATAGATATAATAGTTTAGGATATCTCCTCATACATCAAACATCGAGTATCGGTGAGCGGAAAACAAGATCGAGTATGCGGATAAGAAGCAAATCGGCATAAGATGCCCCATAAATAAACACATCCATACAGATCTCACGGATCCCGTTCCGGAATCTCTACACCGAGTGATCGTTGCCAACATCGTCGTCTCCTCCACCGGTATCCATCTTGCGAGTTTACTGTTCATCGAGTCAAACAATTTATCGTGTGAGACCCTAGGGGTACTCGGCAAGTCTTTATGCCTCTAAAGGGACACAACCTGGGTGACGAATTGCAGCAAAAGATAATACCTAACAATTCTATAGATACTCGCTAACCATCCGCCTAACCAAAGATGAGCGGATGTCCGTGAATTAATAACAACAGTTATAACGTAATATTAATGATCCATCCTCCTCCTCGCTACCAACGAGGAAGCGGACAACAACCCCCATCCGTTGGCAGTTTTATTATCCATTCCATGAGTGTTGCACTATTTACTAGTCGGTACTTAGTCAAATTAAAAGCGGTACTTTAGTTATACTTGTCTATGATCGAGCGTGCTCCAAGTCGTCCATAACCGCGACATGGCTTTCGAGAAAGTTTTACCCTGCAGGGGTGCACAAATAGCAACACACACTCGATCAACCTCGGAAAAACCAAATCAAAACCCAACGAGGCATTCACGACAAAGCGATCACAGGATTCAGAAATATTTCAGGGGGCCACCCCATTAAGCTACCCGCAACGAAGTTGGCCGGCTCCGAGACGGACTCAAGGTTTGTGTGGATGAACGATCGGGAACCCGAAAGTGTGACTGGGCTTGTCGATACAGCGAAAACGTGTCACGATCCTAACCAGTACAGGTGCTCCACGCACAATCGTAAATAAAGCAGAAAAGCATGGCATAAGTACAGGATAGTAATAAAGCCCCAAACTACTTTGTGGCCCCAAGAAATAAGAATGAATCAAGCTCTGGCTCAGGGGGGTTCATAAGCCTCCCGGATGTGGATAGCGCGAATATTCAAGGAACAGGAATCAAGTACTCGGGGTCCTACGGGACACAAGTGAGCATGAAAAACCAAATAGCAGATATTGCTCACCGATGCCACTTTCATTAGTTATCCCATTACTACTCAGGTTAAGTTGTTTAGGTACCTCGTTATCCATCAGACACTCACATACCCTACACATGCTGTTCTACGACCCGCATGGCTCAAACAACTCCTGTAGTAATGGCTCATGGGATGGAGGAACAAGCTTCGGTGGGGTTTAAAAGTAAAGGCTATGCAGTACTTGGGATTCAATTTAATGCAATCGCGACTCAATGATGCAAGAATAAGATAGAGGCAATAGGTACTGTATGTATGCAAGCATGTGGTAGTTCTTGTCTAGCAGCTCAGTTGAAGCGAGAGAAGGATCTGGGTAGTGCTCCTGGGTTTCTTGATATATCCCCTGCTCAGCGTCTATTCGAAGAAGAACCAAACAAACAAGGGCCAACATAAATAAAGTGCACAAGCATATGAATAAAATGCGACAAGCAAACAATCATGCCATGATTAATGATGCACAATTTGCATGACAATAGAGTAGCATGGCATGGGTGAGGTGTGGAATACAAGAATAAAGCATTTTATGGAGTTTTAGTCACATTTTAACCTCATATAAGTTGCTGTAAACTTTATATTTATATGATGCATGCTGCAATTCAGAACATGGAATGCATAAACAGAAAGGTCTCGTCGAGCTGATCAATTTAGACATATTGTTTGTTAAATTTGGAGTTATAAAACAAAAGTTATTAATTAATTAAGAAAGAGGGCATTTTATTGTAATTTTGATCAAATCGAAAATTAAAGTGTTCAAAATATATTTTGAAGGGCATATTTGAATTCCTCACATTTTTCTGATTCAAAAACATATATTATTTGTATTATTTGGGTTTATATTTTAAAAGTTATTTAAAACCGAAATTAAATCATTTATAAAAACATTTTCTGAAATTGTTTTATTTAAACAGAAATCATACAGACTTTTTGTACTCAGAGGATCTTAGCCCGTGTCACTGACGCGCGGGTCCAGCGCTGACTCAGCAGCAACCGGCGTGGCGGGGACAGAACTGGACTTTTCTTACCGCGCGTTTGTCTAGCCACCGAGACCGACAGGTGGGACCGGCCGATCCGTGGGGCCACTCACGCGCACGGCCAGCCGGTGGGTGACACGTGGGCGATCCAGGGGAGCGCGGGTTGAGAAGTCACAAAGCACGGGGGTTTTCTTGCAAGAATGTAACGGGGCTGACAGGTGGGGCTCCCGGGACGGCGGGTTCAGGCGGGAAAAAGGGCAGGGGCTCCAGCGCAAAAAGGCCAGCGGCTGCTTTGCTGTGACGGACAGCTGACTCGGCTGGCGGATCCGGCCGTCTTCTGGCGACAGTGGCGACGCCTCCGCTGGACGAAACGTGTCGCCCCAAAAACGAAAAACGAAGAGGAATCCACGGGCTACAACTTTCGTTCATAGAACTTGCACAGAGGTGGTCTACAGCGCGCGGAAAACCTAGGGGAACCGAGGCAGCAGATGGGCTGCAGACACGATGGAAGCGCGCGCCGACGGTGACTGCAGCGGCACGCGTGCACGCGGGGTGCTCGACGCAGGGAGGCGGTGCTACGGTGCAAGATAGGGTAGGGGGACATGTCTGGGAGGTGCAGGAGCTCACCGTGGTGTCGCCGGCGTGGTCCGATCGTGAAGGAGGGCGACGTAGGGGCGAGGACGCAGACGGCCGGTGTAGCTAGGGTTTCGAAGGGCGAGGTCGATCTGCGGCGAGCTGGCCTGCTCCACCTCGTACGCGTGCGCCGGGACGACGACGTGGACGCCGCGGCCTTCACCGACACCGTGATCACCCGCCCGCCGCAGTGCTTTTCTAGGAGGAGAGGGGGAGGCAGAAGGTGGCCGTCGGGGTGCAGTTGGGGTAGAGGGGAGGAAGGATCGGCGCGAGGCCAGAGA
Source organism: Avena insularis (assembly GCA_023614405.1). Classification (NCBI taxonomy): domain Eukaryota; kingdom Viridiplantae; phylum Streptophyta; class Magnoliopsida; order Poales; family Poaceae; genus Avena; species Avena insularis. Next base: position 355,254,763 of record CM042692.1, on the reverse strand, counting down.
GGTTTGCTTGTGTACGGCAGAGCCGGGTGGGATAGATAAGGAGGGAGGCTCGGGTGATGCCGTGGGGGACGATAGAGAGGAGAAGAAAAAGGTGGCTCGGGTGCCACCTTTCCTCCTTGTCCTCTCGAGTAGGGGCTTGGCGTGGGAGGCCAGGGCAGGGTAGGGGGGAGGCTGCCAGGTGGGTCAGGGAGAGAGAGCTAGAGAGAGAGAGAGAGAGAGAGAGAGAGAGATGGGAGGCTCGGGTTAGGGTTTTGGTTAGGTGTAGAGAGAGGGGTGCCTCGGCATGGTGAGAGGAGAGGTGAGGTGAGGGGGAATAGGGGTGTAACTAGGGTTAGATTAGATGAGGTGTTAGGTTTAGGGTTTTGGAGAGAGGGGGTGAGGTGGAGTGTTTTTGACAAGATCAAGCAAGCTCAAGCAAAGATCAAACAAGATCTAGTCAAAGGAGTAGAAGAGATGAAAAAGGTGGTGAGGGTTGTTGGAGTAGATCATGGTGGTGGTAGGGTTTAGAGATAGGAAAAGAGAGAGGGGGGTTTAGGGTAGGGCTTAGCTAGATCATCCTTGATGATGCCTGGATGGAGGTGAAAAGGAGAGGTTTTTAAAGTCAAAAGCAAAAGAATAGGGCCAACATGAGATGGACTCTCAAAGATCCATGCAACACTTGCAAAAATACATGAAAAACCCAAAGGAGGGAATGATGGTGAGATTTGCATGGCCCATGCATGGGTATTAAATGCCATGAGTTAATCTTGTGAAAACAATAATAATATGGCATTATACTTATGCATTTCCAAGAAGTGGAATAAAGCCAACACAAGAATTTGTAGAAGTAGATCCATCCTATCCCCCATGAGCTAGATTAAATACCAAAAGAAAATAAAATACAAGCTCATGGAAATGGGGTGGTGGAATTATAAGGTGGTGAAAGAAAGGGTAGTGGAGTGGAATAAAAGATATGCCCCCAACTCAACTTGGGCATTTCAACAATATATCAATAACCAAATACAATATCAAGAGGCAAATACAATTAATGATGCATATGAGAGGAGGACCAAAACAAAAAGGGTTTTATATGATGCTCAAATGCAAGGTGGCATGATGACATGAGCATGATATACTTATGATGCAACAATTATATATATGAAGTAGCCATTATATTACTAGACCAAGTAGCATTACAATTGTTAGACAATTGGGATGCTACAACTCTCCCCCACTAAACTGGAATCTCGCCCCGAGATTCTAGGAAGAAGAAGAAGACTCAAAGAGGGTAGGATACTTGGCACGGAGCTCATCTTCACGTTCCCAAGTGGCTTCATCAACAGAATGGTGCGACCACTGCACCTTGCAGAACTTGATGGACTTGTTGTGAGTCCTTCTTTCTGCGACTTCAAGGATTTTTGTGGGGTGTTCTTGATAAGACAGGTCTTCTTGGAGATTGATAAGCTCATGGTCCACGGTCCTGCCGGGATCCTTGAAGCACTTCTTGAGTTGAGAGATGTGGAAAACATCATGGACCTTGAGTTCTTCCGGAAGCTCAAGAGCATAAGCAACTTCTCCTCTTCTTCCACGAATTTTGAATGGACCGATGTATCTAGGAGCCAGCTTTCCTTTGATACCAAAGCGGTGTGTGCCTCTCATGGGAGTGACACGAAGGTAAACGAGATCACCAGGGACATACTCCATGTCCGTGTGCTTTCTGTCATAATTGCTCTTCTGGCGACTTTGAGCAATCTTCAGATTTTCAAGAATGATGTGGACCTTCTCCTCCGCTTGAGTTACAATGTCAGGGCCAAACAATATTCTTTCTCCTGCACCCGACCAACCAATCGGAGTTCTGCATTTGCGACCATAGAGAGCCTCAAATGGTGCCATCTTTAGACTTTTCTGGAAGCTATTGTTGTAAGAGAATTCAGCATACGGAAGACATTCTTCCCACTTCATGCCAAAAGAGATGACGCAAGCACGGAGCATATCCTCCGAATCTGATTGATCCTTTCAACTTTTCCTTGCGTTGAGGGTGGTAAGTATGTGCTGAAGTTCAATTTTGTTCCCAAAGCATTTTGGAAACTTTCCCAGAACTTGGAAGTGAAGATGCTTCCACGGTCTGAACTGATCTCAAGAGGAACCCCATACAGAGAGACAATTCTATTGATATAGAGCTCAGCCAACTGAATTGCAGAAATTGTTTCCTTGACGGGAAAGAAGTGAGCCACTTTAGAAAGCCTGTCAATGACAACAAAGATTGCATTGTTGCCCTTCTGCGACCTTGGAAAACCAGTGATGAAGTCCATCTCTACTTTCTCCCATTTCCATTCCGGGGGTTTCAATGGCTGTAGAAGACCGGAAGGTTTCTGATGGACAGCTTTAACTTCTGCGCGGACATCACACTCGAGACATACTTGGCACAATATCGTTTCAACCCAGGCCACCAATATTGTGTTTTCAAGTCCATGTACATCTTTGTGCTTTCAGGGTGGATAGAAAGAACAGAATCATGCGCCTCCTTGAGAACTTGCTCTCTCAAACCCGGGTAGTTCGGAACAAACATCCGGTGTTCAAAGAAAAGCGTGCCTTGGTCATCGACGTGGAAGGACTCATACTTCGGAAGCTGGATGTTGGAGATGATCTTTTTGGTGTACGGGTCACCAAGTTGAAAGGAGCGAACCTTTTCTTCCAAGAGAGGGGTTGCCAGAAGGTTCAGAAGATACCCTTGATCCATAATTTCAAGGTTGAGCTGACGGAATTCCTCGCACAAGAGAGGCTGTTGTTCTTCCATCATGAGGTTGCTGACATAAGCTTTGCGGCTGAGTGCATCGGCCATGACATTAGCCTTGCCCGGAGTGTAGTTGATGGTCAAATCGAAATCATTGATTGCTTCAATCCACCTCCTCTGACGAAGATTGAGATCAGGTTGTGTGAAGATATACTTCAGACTCTTGTGATCAGAAAGATTTCTATGTTACTTGACAAGTAATGCCTCCATACTTTCAAAGCAAAGACAACTGCTGCGAGTTCGAGGTCATGTGTAGGATAGTTGATCTCATGCTTCTTCAACTGTCGAGAGGCATAAGCAACAACTTGTTTTTATTGCATAAGGACCGCACCCAATCCTTGCAAAGACGCGTCACAGAATATCTGGAAAGGCTTGGATGTATCTGGAGGAACCAAGACTGGTGCGGAAGTGAGCTTCTCTTTGAGTGTTTCAAAGCTTGCTTGACATGCAGGAGTCTAAAGGTATTTCTTGCCTTTCTTGAGGAGATCGGTAAGAGGCTTCGCTATCTTGAAAAGTTCGAGCGAGCGACGGCAATAACTAGCCAACCCAAGGAAGCTCGGACTTCTTTGACATTTAGGAGGAAGCCATCAACAATTGTCTTTACAGTTTCGGGTTGGCGGCAATGCCCTTGGCGAGATAGCGTGACCAAGATAGGTGACTTGAGGCAGCCAAAACTCACACTTGGAGAACTTTGCATCTGGCGGTTCTCGAAGCTTGTTTAGGACACACAAGGTGTTCTTCATGTTCTTCCTTTGACTTAGAATAGACTAGGATGTCATCCAGATAGACCACAGCGAACTTATCAAGATACTCCATGAAAACCGAGTTCATAAGCCTCGAGAAGGTGGCAGGTGCGTTGGTGAGACCGAAAGACATGACCGTGTACTCATACAGGCCATAGCGGGTGGTGAAAGCTGTTTTAGGAACATCTTCCTTGCAAATTTTGATTTGGTGATAACCACTTCTCAAGTCAAGCTTAGAGAATACCACGGCTCGACTAGCTGATCGAAGAGATCATTAATCCATGGAAGGGATATTTATTCTTGATGGTTTTAGCATTGAGAGCAGATAGTCAACACAAAGTCTATCAGTCTTGTCTCGCTTCTTCACAAATAGGGTTGGGCTACCCCAAGAAGAAGTCTTGTGTTGAATGAAACCCAACTTCTCTTGTTCATCAAGTCGACGTTTGAGTTCAGCCAACTCAGAGGACCCATTTTATAAGGTCGCTTGGAGATAGGAGCCGTTCGAGTTCAAGCTCAATTACAAACTCAACCTCACGATCCGGAGGCATACAGCAACTCTTCAGGAAAGACATCCGGGAACTCACAGACCACGGAACACTCTGAATAGCTTCCATAGCATCATCATTGAGCCGCCAAAGAGAAAAGCTGAGCAATGAGGAGTCGGACTTGGAGAATAGACTATATGGCCTTGAGAATTTTCAGAGAAACCGGCGTTCAGCACAATCAATCACAAGCTGCATTCTTTGTCAACCAATCCATGCCCAAGATAACATCAATGTCGAATTGCCCGAACAATTAAGGGCCGAGAACGAAGAGCCACCAATCTCAATTTGATTGCCATGGCTGATATGAAGCCCTCATGTTTGATCCAGGAGATTGTACCACAGACGATGCAATAAGGAACCATATCCAGATCATGCTCATGAGCAAACTTATGCGAAACAAAAGAATGCGAAGCACGAATCAAACAAAACTCGTGCGGGGACTGAGTTAACGGAAGCATACCCATCACAACTCAGGTGCATGCTCGGCTTGAGCGGCGTTGACACAGGTTAGCACGAGCAGCGATGAGACCCGGGCTTGGTGTTGATGTTGAGATCCCGAGGTGGTGGTGCACGAACCATAGGAGAGGTTGCCGCATGTCTTGGAGGTGGTGGAGGAAGAGCTTTGCTTTTCATCGGACAGTTCGATTGATGCCAGTGTTTCCACAAGTGTAACAAGCACCGGTGGGCGTGGAGCAACGTGGCTGAGGACTCCGCCAGCGCTCGGGTAGTGGTGGTTGTAGCCCCAGGAGCACAGTGATGAAGTTTGGTGGCCTTGGCGTAGCTTGAAGGTCTTGGTGGAGCCGGAGCGGCGGTGGGGTGTTAGGAACCCAGACGACGCTTAGAAGGAGTTGACATAGTGAAGAGCTTGCTGCATCGCGGTTGTGTTTTGACTCCTCAAACACTTGCCTACTTGCTTCTTCTGCGAGTTGTATGCTGAAGTTCGGAAAAAGACGCCAGCCTTGCATGTGTGATTGCATATTTAATCGATGCATTGAGCCCTTGCCGAACCTCTTTTGCTTCTTCTTGTCATCGAGATCTCATCGCCACCATAACGAGAAAGGTTCATGAAGTTTCGATGTAGGTATTGACATTGTCATTGCCACGCTTGAGGTTGAGAAACACTTCCTTCATCCTCTCCATGACAATTTCGCGAATCTTGCTCTTTGAAAGCTCCAGTGAACTGTCCCCAAGTAGGCTGAAAACCAGTGCAGTTTGCCTTAAGGTAATTCTCCCACCACAGAGCTGCATCTCCCTTCAGAAGGTGAGTGGCACACTTTACCCATTCTTCCTCAGGAACATCAGCAGTCGCCAGTAACCTTGACATCTCACGCAACCAATCATCAGCATCAAGTGGTTGATCGGACACATCAAATTGGCGTGGGTTGAACTTCAGGAAGCTCTTGATGTCTCCTCGCTTGGGAGGTGGAGGTAGCGGAACAAACTCATTCCTCCTGACACTTTCTTCAAAACGCTGCTGGTTCTGCTGCATTGCTGCCAAGGCATTGGCGATGCTTGACAACGCGGCCCCCAGTTCAGGTTGTATGTCCTCATCAGAACGGCGTGGTGGTGCCATCCTATGATTTATATAAAACACAAGTCAGTACTATAATGGAGAATAATAATAATCCAAAATAGTACCAAGATGGAATTAACCAAGATTAAAGGATACAATTTACTAAGATGATATTAAAATATCAACGAAGTTCAAAGCTTCTAGAAGATATTAAGCATATCGCACACGACTGAAAAGGAGTGTGGTACACAACTAACAAAGAAAAAAATTCCGCAAATTTCGGCATTAAAATACCAATAGATGCGCAAAATCACTTAACGAATCAAGATTAGTGACTCTACCAATTCAATATACAAGAGCGAATGATAAAAGTAGTGGTATGGTCGCGACTCCATCCCGCACTCAAATCATTACTCCGCACATGAATAAGTAGAACACGTATCCCAACACCTTCTTCTCAAGATGAACCTAAAGATTAGTAACTACGGAAACGAACACCCCAAACAAGATAACGTCGGATAACAAAGAGTAAGACAGATCGCGGCGGTATACAACAAATCAGATAGATCGCGTCGGTTTGCAAAAGCCTGTCAGTATGGAATGTACCAACAGTTGATAACCAAAAGGCCGATAAAGATAACATGTTGGATGCAACAGATGGACAAGGAATTACACACACACGCACACACAACCTATGGTACTACGGAAACCCAGAACACGTGAATCCTAGTTTGAATTTTAAGAAGAGGATTGAAAACGTTACACTTCCTTACCAGAAAAGGGTGGGTGGGTGGGTAAGAAGAAAAGTGGAAGCAGTCCTACTCTCGCGTTTTGTTTTTCCCTAGTATACATAGCTACCAAAAATATTTTCTAGACTGACAACGACCATTTGGCTGAGACCCTGAAGGGCGGGATGGCTCTGATACCAATTGTAACTAACTCGGTGAATTACGCTCTTAGTTACAAGCCTGGTTGAGCGGAAATGGTTAAAATAGTACGGTGGGGCCCAAATGCCACTCACAGGTAGACCTTTCGGCCGTCCTAACCATTTCCAAATATCGGGACAAGAACGAGCGGCGTAATCGGCGGGCGAAGGGATCAACTACATACACAAATGAGTATGTATGCAAGCCACCATACAACAGTCCTTAGAGCCATTCCATCTAAAAGAAATAGAAATATTGCAACGCCATACGGCAAGATCCAAATATCCTAGATAGATATAATAGTTTAGGATATCTCCTCATACATCAAACATCGAGTATCGGTGGAAGCGGAAAACAAGATCCGAGTACGGATAAGAAGCAAATCGGCATAAGATGCCCCATAAATAAACACATCCCGCCCACAGATCTCACGGATCCCCGTTCCCGGAATCTCTACACCGAGTGATCGTTGCCAACATCGTCCGTCTCCTCCACCCAGTATCCATCTTGCGAGTTTACCTGTTCATCTGAGTCAAACAATTTATCGTGTGAGACCCTAGGGGTACTCAGCAAGTCTTTATGCCTCTAAAGGGGACACAACCTGGGGTGACGCAATTGCAGCAAAAGATAATACCTAACAATTCTATAGATACTCGCTAACCATCCGCCTAACCAAAGATAGACGGATGTCCGTGAATTAATAACAACAGTTATAACGGTAATATTAACAGATCCATCCTCCTCCTAAACACCAGCGAGGAAGCGGACGAACAACCCCCCATCCGTTGGCAGTTTTATTATCCATTCCATGAGTGTTGCACTATTTACTAGTCAGGTACTTAGTCAAATTAAAAGCGGTACTTTAGTTATACTTGTCTATGATCGAGAAACTGTGCTCCAAGTCATCCATAACCGCGGACACGGCTTTCAAAAAGTTTTACCCTGCAGGGGTGCACAAATAGCAACACACACTCGATCAACCTCGGAAAAACCAAATCAAAACCCAACGAGGCATTCACGACAAAGCGATCACAGGATTCAGAAATATTTCAGGGGGCCACCCCATTAAGCTACCCGCAACGAAGTTGGCCGGCTCCGAGACGGACTCAAGGTTTGTGTGGACGGCTGTAACGATCGGGAACCCGAAAGTGTGTTGTAGGCTTGTCGATCTGGTAACGTGTCACGATCCTAAACAGTACAGGTGCTCCTCGCACAATCGTAAATAAAGCAGTAAAGCATGGCATAAGTACAGGATAGTAATAAAGCCCCAAACTACTTTGTGGCCCCAAGAAATAAGAATGAATCAAGCTATGGCTCAGGGGGGTTCATAAGCCTCCCGGATGTGGATAGCGCGAATATTCAAGGAACAGGAATCAAGTACTCCGGTCCCACGGACACAAGTGAGCATGAAAAACCAAATAGCAGATATTGCTCACCGATGCCACTTTCATTGTTATCCCATTACTACTCAGGTTAAGTTGTTTAGGTACCTCGTTATCCATCAGACACTCACATACCCTACACATGCTGTTCTACGACCCGCATGGCTCAAACAACTCCTGTAGTAATGGCTCATGGGATGGAGGAACAAGTTTCGGTGGGGTTTAAAAGTAAAGGCTATGCAGTACTTGGGATTCAATTTAATGCAATCGCGACTCAATGATGCAAGAATAAGATAGAGGCAATAGGTACTGTATGTATGCAAGCATGTGGTAGTGCTTGCACAGCAGCTCGATTGAGCGAGAGAAGGATCAGGTAGTGCTCCGGTTTCTTGATATATCCCACCTTTCGTCTATTCGAAGAAGAACCAAACAAACAAGGGCCAACATAAATAAAGTGCACAAGCATATGAATAAAATGCGACAATCAAACAATCATGCCATGATGAATGATGCACAATTTGCATAACAATAAAGTAGCATGGCATGGGTGAGGTGTGGAATACAAGAATAAAGCATTTTATGGAGTTTTAGTCACATTTTAACCTCATATAAGTTGCTGTAAACTTTATATTTATATGATGCATGCTGCAATTCAGAACATGGAATGCATAAACAGAAAAGTCTCGTCGAGCTGATCAATTTAGACATATTGTTTGTTAAATTTGGAGTTATAAAACAAAAGTTATTAATTAATTAAGAAAGAGGGCATTTTATTGTAATTTTGATCAACTCGAAAATTAAAGTGTTCAAAATATATTTTGAAGGGCATATTTGAATTCCTCACATTTTTCTGATTCAAAAACATATATTATTTGTATTATTTGGGTTTATATTTTAAAAGTTATTTAAAACCGAAATTAAATCATTTATAAAAACATTTTCTGAAATTGTTTTATTTAAACAGAAATCATACAGACTTTTTGTACTCAGAGGATCTTAGCCCGTGTCATCCTTGCCATGGGTCCAGCGCTGACTCAGCAGCAACGCGTGGCGGGGACAAACTGGACTTTCTTCTGCAGCGTTTGTCTAGCCACCGAGACCGACAGGTGGGACCGGCCGATCCGCGGGGCCACTCACGCGCACGGCCAGCCGGTGGGTGACACGTGGGCGATCCAGGGGAACGCGGGTTGAGAAATCACAAAGCGCAGGGGTTTTCGTGCAAGAATGTAACGGGGCTGGCAGGTGGGGCTCCGGGGACGGCGGGTTCAGGCGGGAAAAAGGGCAGGGGCTCCAGCAAAAAAGGCCGTGATTCTTCTGTTGACGGACACGGCTCTGACGGCGGTGGATCCGGCCGTCTTCCGGCGACGGTGGCGACGCCTCCGCTGGACGAAACGTGTCGCCCCAAAAACGAAAAACGAAGAGGAATCCACGGGCTACAACTTTCGTTCATAGAACTTGCACATAGGTGGTCTATAGCGCGCGGAAAACCTAGGGGAACCGAGCCCGCGGCGGCCGCGTGCATTGGGGGTGCTTTCGACGCAGAGGCGGTGCTACGGTGCAAGATAGGGTAGGGGGACATGTCTGGGAGGTGCAGGAGCTCACCGTGGTGTCGCCGGCGTGGTCAGATCGTGAAGGAGGGCGACGTAGGGGCGAGGACGCAGACGGCCGGCGTAGCTAGGGTTTCGAAGGGCGAGGTCGATCTGCGGCGAGCTGGCCTGCTCCACCTCGTACGCGTGCGCCGGGACGACGACGTGGACGCCGCGGCCTTCACCGACACCGTGATCACCCGCCCGCCGCCGTGCTTTTCTAGGAGGAGAGGGGGAGGCAGAAGGTGGCCGTCGGGGTGCAGTTGGGGTAGAGGGGAGGAAGGATCGGCGCGAGGCCAGAGAGGTTTGCTTGTGTACGGCAGAGCCGGGTGGGATAGATAAGGAGGGAGGCTCGGGTGATGTCGTGGGGGACGGTAGAGAGGAGAAGAAAAAGGTGGCTCGGGTGCCACCTTTCCTCCTTGTCCTCTCGAGCAGGGGCTCGGCGTGGGAGGCCAGGGCAGGGTAGGGGGAGGCTGCCAGGTGGGTCAGGGAGAGAGAGCTAGAGAGAGAGAGAGAGAGAGATGGGAGGCTCGGGTTAGGGTTTTGGTTAGGTGTAGAGAGAGGGGTGCCTCGGCATGGTGAGAGGAGAGGTGAGGTGAGGGGGAAGAGGGGTGTAACTAGGGTTAGATTAGATGAGGTGTTAGGTTTAGGGTTTTGGAGAGAGGGGGTGAGGTGGAGTGTTTTTGACAAGATCAAGCAAGCTCAAGCAAAGATCAAACAAGATCTAGTCAAAGGAGTAGAAGAGATGAAAAAGGTGGTGAGGGTTGTTGGAGTAGATCATGGTGGTGGTAGGGTTTAGAGATAGGAAAAGAGAGAGGGGGGTTTAGGGTAGGGCTTAGCTAGATCATCCTTGATGATGCCTGGATGGAGGTGAAAAGGAGAGGAAGGAGAGGTTTTTAAAGTCAAAAGCAAAAGAATAGGGCCAACATGAGATGGACTCTCAAAGATCCATGCTACACTTGCAAAAATACATGAAAACCCCAAAGGAGGGAATGATGGTGAGATTTGCATGGCCCATGCATGGGTATTAAATGCCATGAGTTAATCTTGTGAAAACAATAATAATATGGCATTATACTTATGCATTTCCAAGAAGTGGAATAAAGCCAACACAAGAATTTGTAGAAGTAGATCCATCCTATCCCCCATGAGCTAGATTAAATACCAAAAGAAAATAAAATACAAGCTCATGGAAATGGGGTGGTGGAATTATAAGGTGGTGAAATAAAGGGTAGTGGAGTGGAATAAAAGATATGCCCCCAACTCAACTTGGGCATTTCAACAATATATCAATAACCAAATACAATATCAAGAGGCAAATACAATTAATGATGCATATGAGAGGAGGACCAAAACAAAAAGGGGTTTATATGATCCTCAAATGCAAGGTGGCATGATGACATGAGCATGATATACTTATGATGCAACAATTATATATATGAAGTAGCCATTATATTACTAGACCAAGTAGCATTACAATTGTTAGACAATTGGGATGCTACACCGTGGTACCCGGGCTCGAAGAGGTAGAGGTCGTGGGCAAACTTAGGTTATGATGAACTATGTTTAATTTGTAATGCGTGATGAACTCTGTTTTAATTTGTAATGCGTGATGAACTCTGTTTTAATTTGTAATGCGTGATGAACTCTGTTTCATTTGTAATACGTGATGAACTATGTTTAATTTGTAATACATGATGAACTATGTTTTAATTGTAATACGTGATGAACTCTGTTTTAATTTGTAATACGTGATGAACTATGTTTTAATTTGTAATACGTGATGAACTATGTTTAATTTGTAATACGTGATGAACTCTGTTTTATTTGTAATATTGTGCAGAAATGGCGAGAAGATACAGTTTGCTCAGTGAAGATATTGAGAAGAAACATCGTGCTAGAATCTTGGAGGATAAACCTAACTCCCTCGAGCCCTTGGTCACTCGCACTCCCAACGTAAATTGGAGGATACACCCAGCTTGGGTTCCTAGGTACGATTTTGTTTTAATCATGCATTACAACAATTAAGCTTTCATCTTTTGTCGCACTAAGTCTTTTGTCGACTCTATTTCGATATGCAGGCTGAAGTGGACTGAGATTTTACCTTTTGCTCGTCTGGTTGAGGACACTAGAGACTCTACACGTCTATTATATGACCAGTCATTGCTGAGCTGCTTGGTTGACCGATGGAGACCTGAGACACACACTTTTCACTTCCGTTAGGGTGAAATGGCTCCTACTCTCCAGGATGTGTCTTACCTGTTGGGACTTCCCTTGGCAGGCCAGCCCATTGGGCCGCTTGATGCACCAGCCAGTTGGAGCACCAATATGGCCCAACGTTTTGAGGGTATTACTGCCGTTCCATTTGACCACGATGAGCACGGGCCCAAGTTCGACTGGTTATTAGGATTTCAGGTGTGTTCGATAACTTGTTAGTCCAATTGTCTTTACGCATCGCACCATTCATTGCTTGTTTGTACTAAACTATCTTTGCGTTAATGCAGATCCAACGGTTAGGCTATCGAGCTCGATTGGTGAGCCACAGATCATTCGGTTCTTGGAGGCGTACTTACTTTGGCTTCTCGGGAAGGTAATGTTCACCGAGAACCATGTCACCACTATCACCGCTCGCTACATCCCTATTGCATTGCAGATTGCTAATGCAACAAGCGCAGACATGATTACACAAAGCAGTTGGGGTTCTGCGGTCTTGGTAGCTACGTACAGAGGTATGTGCAGCGGTTGTCAGCTTAAAGCTCCTAGGTCAGGCTTGCTTGGATGCCCTTTACTGTTGCAGCTTTGGTCCTGGGAGCGGTTTCCTATTGGACGACCGGACGTAGTTGTTGAGACGGCCTACCCATCACATGCATTGGGTGACCCTCCGACAGAACTGTTCGACGTAGACCGCATCGACCTTCCGACTTTCGGTACAGTTTAGACACGTCGCAAGGTATGTGCAAAGTTTTTAATTAGTTCATGTACTATATGACTAGAAATGACATGTGTTCTTTGGCAGAGACGCTTTTCTCATGCTCAGGTGAGGGGTTGCTACCCCGCTTTCTCCGAGCAGTTTGACGTCTTTCATGAGCTTCGGTGATGGGAGCCCTACACGGATGAAGCCGTTGGTGCTAGATTCCGCAAGGATGGGGACGACGTGGAAGCCGTCACACTGATTTCTACTCTCTGTACCAGAGACGCGGCATATTGGCTTACAAAATCAAAGATCATCTTCGACATGCAGGTAGAGGAGATGAGCCTACATAGAGTAATGAGGCAGTTCGGCCTTCGCCAGTTGGCCGACCCTCATCCTACTGAGAGTGTCGTACCTTCGGTGGTCCACACGTAAGTTTATTGACTTATCTAGTTTACTGACTTATCTGGTTTATTAACTTATAGCAATCACTCTCAAATTGTAGGTTGTCAAGGAAGGGAAGCAACAAGACCGTCACAGGCTGGCTCCATAGAGTTGGGACATACGTAGAGGAGTGGAACAACGCAACAACACGAGTCTGGGACTCGGATGCCCCGTTTGATATGGATGAGTTCAACCACTATCTGCGAAGCTACATGAGCGCCACACGTCTATGCATCGCTGTGAGTGACCGAGGCGATGCGAGCGGCTACTTGGGATAGTTATCCGAGCCAGTCTACTACGGGCAGCAGACAGCACGCGGTAACACATTGTCTACATCTTATGCACCTATTTGGAATAGTTTCTATTCTATTTTTCACCCTAGTGGTTCAAATTGCAGGCACAGTTGCTACTCGATCTTGAGACGGATAGTGCTGATTACAGACGGTCCCTTTCGTCTGGACCTCTGCTTATACCACAGGAGCAGCAGCAGCAGCAGACCTGGCTGAGTCGCCTAGAGGAGAAGATCCGACGTATCCACGGAGTGCTCACCAGCCGGGACCACAGCGGCCTCCGCGTCACTCGACATAGCAGAGGCAGCACCAGCAGCAGCCACGTCCACCCTCGCCCGTACGACAGTCTCCTCGTCCACGGCTTACACCACAGGCAACACCGAGGCCTCCCCCCCCCAGACCAGCCTGGAGGTTCGTCATGGCAGGAGAGTTCTTTCGTTGGTGGCGGCGAAGCAGCCACCTTTTCAAGGTGGAGGTCCGTCGTGGCAGCCTCAGCAGCAGCCACCTTTTCAGGGTGGAGGTCCGTCGTGGCAGCCTCAGCAGCAGCAGCCACCTTTTGGCCACTCTCCCACGCCGAACTACGGCTTTCGTCCACAGCCGCAGCCACAGGGTATGCGTCTTACACAATACCGAGACTATCTTCATATCATATCAATTTCTTATATACTTTGGTATTCATATGCAGGAGCCTTTGGGTCTACGCCTGACTATCAGGGATCTTTTTCTGGATCGGCGTGGACGAGTGATCATGAGATGGAGCACAACACTCAGGACTTCATGACACAGAGCAGTTGGATCAACATTTTTCAGACCCCCACATGAGACTTCGATCTGAGCACGGCTCGGTGATTCCTCCTCGAAGCGTTCGGCGCCCATTAGGTCTGTTGGACACCACCAGAGCAACCAGAGCAACCACGTGAGGCCCGAGGCGGATGAGACGCTGATACCTCTCTCAGCCATATGTCTATATATGTGTGAGACATGCACCTTTCTATGTGTGAGACATTTCTATATCTATCTATCTATGTATGAGACATATGTCTATCTATGTGTGAGACATGCACCTTTCTATGTGTGAGACATTTCGCAATGTTATTCATTTCTTGGTCGAGATCGCTAACAAACAACTACAACAGATAAGCATGATACAAACGAGATAATTAAGATACACACACGAGCTACAAGGGAGAATTGTTCTATCCCTACGATGATGCCTTCTTCACGTCCTGCTCTTCTTGCCCTTACCCTTCGACGATGCCTCGACTTTACCCTTCTTCTTGGCCTGCCTTTCGTCCCACTCAGCTCTCCACTTAGTCCCAACGGCAGGCGTCATGAATATATCATCTTCATCCTCGCTCTCTTCTAGCTTGTCATTGCTCTTCTTGCCCTTCGACGATGCCTCCCCCAATGATGGCTTGCCCTTAACCTTCGACGATGCCTCGCCTTTACCCTTCTTTTTGGCCTGCCTTTCGTCCCACTCAGCTCTCCACTTAGTCCCAACGGTAGGCGTCATGAATATATCATCTTCATCTTCACTCTCTTCTATCCAAATCCAAGGGAGCGTGATGTTCTGCTGCCTTGCCCCTTCATTAGAGAATCTTTGCTTGCTCCACCTAGCATTGATCCGAAGTAGCTCTTGCCGTATCTCCTCTGGAGTCCTCTTCGGCCAGCCTTTTCTACGCAATCCCTCACCCAACTCAGTGATGAGACAATCACTACCAATTAGTTCCTCTAATGGGGCTGGATTGTTGTCTATCCTAAAGTTCCTAGCCAAATGGAAAAGGTCGACGGACATGTCTGGCACGAAACTGCGATCGTAGGGAAACATACTGGCTAAAAACGGGGTGGCTGCTGCTTAAACAACTGCGCGAGAAGGGGTTTTTATAGGGTAACATTCTGACGGAAAAAAATCTGGCTGGAAACATTCTGGTGGGAAGCATTCTGGCGGGAAAGATTTTGGCGGGAGACATTATGGCGGGAAGCATTCTGGCGGGAAACATTCTGGCGGGAATGTTTTTTGATGGAAAGCAACATTGGTCTGACATGTTGAATTAAAGATACATCACAACACTATAACTGAAATGAAGATACATCAAGAGACTACAACTGAAAGTAAGTTACATCAAGACACTGCAACTGAAATTAAGATACATCAAGACACTACAACAGAAATTAAGATACATCGGGACACTACAACTGAAATGAAGTTACATCAGGACACTACAACTACAATAGGAATTAAGATACATCGGTACTGAGACATACGTCTACCTTCCCTGAGTCCAACGCGGGTACTTCCCGGTCTTGTCCCCACGTTCCTCTGCCGCCCGCGCCTCGGCAGCTCTTTCTCTTAATCTCTTCCTTTCCGCCTCACGGGCCTCCTTGCCTTTGTTCCCGCTCCTCTTCCTCTCTTCTCTTCCTGTTCAGCTCGCGGTTTCGAGCTTGCTCTGCTCGGAATTCTTTCATTTCTCTCTCCCATTCCTTCTTAGCGTTCGTGGCCTTCATTTCAGCATGTTCCTCATCAAGAAAGCTCTCCCTTGCACGTCGGCTCCTGTCCGCAATCTCCTGCACGGCCCAGGCTGGCTGCTCCGTGTCAATACAATGGTACCACTTGCAAAGTGGAGGAGGAGACTGCAAGCAAACCAGTAGAATGAATAAAAGAACTCAGGATAACATGAATGGTTGATATTAACCATGCTCTGGGAACATACCGGAGGCCTCTCGTACGACGAACTTGCTTGTCGGGGCGGGCTTGCGTCGTAGTTGGGACACATGAAAAACTTCATGCCCATGCGGGTGGAGAAATCGATCGACTCCTTAACCTTGGCGAGATGGCCGCACCAACAACGCTCGTGTGTCACCCCCTGTGGCAACCTAGCATCTTTCATCTTCCTAGGCCTATACTCTGGCTCCGAACAAGGCACACTCATGATGTAGAGGAGAAAAAATGCGAGAGAAAGAGAAGGAACAACTGAACTGGGTGAATAGAGAACATCTCGGTGCCTAAATTTATAGAGGCAATGGGAACACTAGGCGGGAAAAAACGGCGGCAAAACATGGCGGGAATCGGCTGGCGGGAAATAATGGCGGGAATAGGTTGGCGGGAAAAAACGGCGGCAACACGTGGCGGGAAATAATGGCGGGAAACGGCTGGCGGGAACCGAAAACTAATCTCGTTTAGCGCTGTTGCAGTGATTTAAGCATGTATTGGTTATGGCGAATTGTTTGGTTATGCATTGATCATGTAGGATTTAGCCACGGCCTGGCCGATTAGTGAAATCGGTGAGGGCCAGGCCGATTGAGCCATTCGGCTTGCTCCTGGCCGAGAGGGTCATTCGGCTAGAGCCTCGCCGATTGGTTCAAATCCATTTGGCTTGACCGTGGCCGAATGAGGCATTCGGCTAGGCCCTAGCCGATTGCAGCTGCTGTCAGCCGACTGCTCCATTCGGTCTGGGTCTGGCTGTGGCTGATTCGTTGCATTCGGTCTGATCGTGACCGACAAATGCCTAGATCTGTAAAACTTTAAATTCGCGCGACTGTTGTGGAATTAAATAAAACAAGTGTGCTATTTAAAAAAAATTCGCCTGATGCTGGTACCTGTTCTTGCCTTCGTCGTCGACGGTGCATCTTTTTAGCTGCCGTCAGCTGTGTGCAGGGCGTGAGTGAGGTGTCGTTATAAACCTCTGTAACCAAGTCCAAGGATCAAAACTATCGGGCGCTGGAATTGAATGGACATCTAGTCTCTCATCTCCTTCTGTGTTTTTTCATCCCAATTCTCCCCAAACCCTAGCTCATGGCGACGCTCCTCAGCCGCGCGGACAAGAATTACACATCCCGCCGGGAATCCATTGTCCTTGGCCGTGCGGCGGCGGCGGTCCACCCCGAAATACCACGGTGCGTATGACTCGTGCTCTGTTTCTGCCTCCCGTCTCCATCCTCACTTCGGTTTGGCATAGGCTAAATTCGCATGATGAGTTAAATTACTTGTTTGAGTCGGAAATTGACTGGCTGGGAAAGAATGCTTTATAAAATATGAGCTCAGTTTTGAGTTATGGAAACAATTCTGCCTATTTCATCCTCCGGATGGAAATAAAAAAATGATACTTGACGTTGCTAGATTTAGTGGTTTAGCCTGGCCTGGTATAGTAAGAGGTAATAGCATTATTAGCCATTGGATCACAGAGAACTAATGATCCACATTATTTTGGATTCACCTTAAAAATTTCTCTATGTGAAAGTGTTATATGTTGATCCAAATTCTACAAAGTAAAGGCCAACTTCTGACGGAGCGGAGCGAGGCCCGTCGCCGGAGGCTTGGGCCGATGCGGAGCGGAGTGGCCCACTCCATGCCCAACAGGGACGCCTGTAGGTGCGAGGCGACAGCCTGCATAATCGGATCGTTGATGACCTAGGTTACCACCGCTATATATACTTCTTGTAAGCCGCCGGTTGGGCTAAGTTGCATCTGAAATCCCGGCAGTAAACACTCTCCGATATAGTGAAGTTTATTTGGGCGCCCGTGGTTTTTCCCCTCTCTTTGTTGGAGAGGGTTTTCCACGTTAAATCTATGTTCCCCTCGCTGCAATTTTATTTTCGTTCTTCGTTATTTACTTGTCGCAAAGCTAACAGAAAATACATACACGTTCTTGCAGATGTAGCCTGGCCTTGTTTATACTTATTATATTATCGGAAAACTTGCAAAGTTTATTGCTAGCATATTGCCCAACCAAGGCTGTACCAACTCCACATCACCTGCTCAGGATATACTACTAATTTTATATCCCAGATTACATTATTGTGCTGGTTGTTCTTTAGACATAGCAAGCAGACAAAACTGGTCCATCGAAGTATGTTAAAATGATGTCCTTTAGTTTTTCTTTCGCCTTTTGTTGTATCCTCATATGATAGAAACTGTCTGTGTCTTTTCTGCTAGCAGCTTTCAGAGTGCGTGACTAATTTTGTTGCCCGAATGGACCACCCAGCAATATGCATATAAGCATGTCCTCTCTCTCCCTCATTAGTTCGTAGGATTCTTAAATGGTAGTAATAGGGAAAACACAGGACTAGGAGAGCAATGTATGTCCAGAACAGAGGATCGGAAAAAGGCAAGAATTTTGTTAACTTGGCTGTTTGACCACAGGAATCCTAATTAACATCAAACCAGGTAAAAAAGTATAATTGGGTTGTTATTATGCCACTAAAGACCTAGGCATCGTACTTAGTATGTAGGGACTGAAAAGGAGGTCAAGTGGATTGTAAAATTCCTGCATCTTTCCTTTTAAATTGAGAACAAAGAAAGTTTCCTCCATTTTGAACCACATGGATGAATGGCCAATGGAGATTTCCTACTCCTATGCTTTTCTTCGAATTTTCCTACGAATCAAAGAGGCTCTTATATCTGTAAAAAGGGATTTTTTTTGCACAGCGGAATATGGGGAACGCCAACATGTCTAATCAGAATTTTTTTGAGTTCTCTTGTTGTTTCAGATACATACATGATTAAATACTCTGAAACCACTAAAATGGCATATTCTATTATTACGATTCGTTATAGATAGTTCATAGTATCTCCTAGAATTTACAGTTGGTCAAATGATGTACTATATACTTTCTAGCATCATCATGTTTGCAATCTTTCTTTTATGCCCTCACTTTGTCGTATTGACTTAATGTGAACTTTGCTTTGTAAATTTGATGGTGTGTCAGGTTCCATCTACTTCTATGCCACTGGAAGCATACAAATTCTAAATGTAACAGATTCAGACATGGTGAAGGCACTGGCCAACTACAAGGCTTTGGATCTTGGAAAGCCTTCCTTTTTGCAGAAAGAGCGTGGAGCTCTTCTTGGTTTGGGAATTCTGACGGCAAACGGTGAACTATGGGTGCACCAAAGAAAGGTTATTGCACCCGAGTTCTTCATGGACAAGGTTAAGGTAATTTCACCTTTGCGATGATGTTTCATGCTTCAGACACTTGTTGCAGAAACAAAATGAAGTTTCATACAATAAATGCTGTTTCGTGAAGCTGTTCAACAATAATATATTCGGAATACCACTAGACTAAAATTGTTTGTGGAAAATGTCCACAGGGAATGGTGAATTTGATGATAGATGCTGCAGGGTCAATGTTGAATTCATGGGAAGACGAAGTTGTGAGCCACGGAGGCAGGACAGAGATTGTTGTTGATGAGTTCTTGAGAAACTTCTCAGCTGATGTCATATCAAGGACTTCTTTTGGAAGCAGTTTCACTGAAGGCAAAGAGATGTTCTACAAGATTCGCCAACTTCAGAAAGCAATGGCAAAGCAGATTATTGGTGTTCCTGGAAGCAGGTATTGTCTATGCATTTATATTATTATTTATGGTGTTATAACTTCATCCCCAGAAGCTATTTCTTTTAGGATTGACATATTATGATAGCAGTGGCCAGTGGCACTCATAATAAAAATTCAGGATACCTGAAAGCCTGTAACTTCGAAAAGAGCTAACAACAGCTAGTTCACGTCTCAAATGTATGTAACGCTAACAATACGGACAAGTACCTAAGCTAACAAGTTCTCGTCTCAGATGTTGGGAATTCAGAGAGTAATGGATTAAGTTCCTCAGTCATGCTAGTACCAATATGTATTCTGTTTCCGCTGGATTAATTTGAGTACATCTCATGTTGATCTAGTCTACATGCAATGTCTCACAATTTTCATGTTAATGCATGTATTATTTCTGTTCAGTGCAAATTTGTTTAAAGTTGGAGGATGGATATTTTGATCTAGTTATCATATTACACTATATTAGATGAAAGTTGAGCGCCAAAAACTGTATTTTTCTTACCACTACATGAAATATAATTATAAAAGGAATCTATGCATTGTCTTTCAATGTGTGTTTTTCATCCAGATATTTACCAACAAAGAGCAACAGAGAGATTTGGAATCTGGAGAGCAGCATCCGTATCCTCATTTTGAACATAGCGAAGAAGCACGAGCATGATTCAGCAACCTCTCCAAATAAGTTTCTCCTGCAGTCCATCATTGAGGGTTCTAAAGCCGCTTCTTTCTCGTCGTGTACGCCTGAGGATTTCATCGTCGACAACTGCAAGAACATCTACTTTGCGGGGCATGAGACAACCTCGAGCACTGCTGCATGGTGCCTGATGCTTCTTGCATCGCACCCCAAATGGCAGTCCCGTGCTCGGGTGGAAGTCCTTGAAGTTTGCCATGGGGAACCACTAGACTTTGACGTGCTACGGAAGCTGAAAACTGTATGATAATTCCTGCTCTTTTGAATGAGAGAATTTTTGTGTTATTAGCAAGATCAATAGCATGTTTTATATCTCAACAAAATTGATAACTGCTGAGTAGAGCTCTGATGAATATCTGCCTGCATACCTTTCTGACTCCTTCAGAAGTGCTAATAATCGTGCTTTTGCAGTTAACAATGGTGATCCAGGAGACCCTCCGCCTCTACTCACCAGCCTCCTTCGTCACCCGAGAAGCTCTGAACGACATCAACCTCGGTGGCATGGACATCCCAAAAGGCACCAACATCAGAGTTCCCATCGCTCTGGCTCACCGGGATCCTTCCGTGTGGGGCGCCGACTGCGACAGGTTCGACCCGGGCAGGTTCGCCGGCGGCATAGCGCGCGCCTGCAAGCCCCACCACATGTACATGCCCTTCGGTGTCGGTCCCCGGACATGTGCTGGCCAGAACCTGGCGATGGTTGAGCTCAAGGTCGTGCTGTCGCTCGTGCTGTCCAGATTTGAGTTCGAGCTGTCGCCAAACTACGTGCATCGCCCGGCATTCAGGTTGACTGTGGAGCCCGGGGATGGCGTGCCTCTGATTTTTAGGAAACTATGATGATCTGTACATGGTTTTTGCTGGGAAACTGTTGTAGTTTCTATGGTGTTGCGTGTTGTATGGATAATAAGACCAGGCATGTCTTGTGACAGGGAGGAATGGCTAGACGCCAGACTGTAAATACGAGTACTTGTGTTGTTTTACACAAGAATTACAACTCTTGTCACTTTGGATGCTTTCGCATTATTAGGGCCTCTTCGGTTCACAGGATTATTAAATAAACCCTGGATGATTCTAATCCTTAAGTTCGTAGAATTGCTATTTAGAGAAACTTCTCCTAATTCCTCTGCACCGCGTTTCTTAGGAAGATTCTCATCGACTTTTGGTGGAGATTCATGCTATGTTCAGTACTGTAGGATGCAAAAAGATGGCGACTTTGCAATCCTGCGTTTATACTGTTCCTACATTTTTACACCTGAATGAGATGGACCCTAACTTTCGCCAAAGTGTGGAGGCAATTAGAGAGTGAAAATATATATATGTTTCAAACGAAAAGCTTGCATCAAGTCAGGATGGCCGAGTGGTCTAAGGCGCCAGATTCAAGTTCTGGTCCTCTTACGAGGGCGTGGGTTCAAACCCCACTTCTGACATAACTTTTGTATTTTTTCCAGTCTGATCATTGCATAACCCATGTTACAGTCTGGTCCTCTTCTTATCTATACCTAATAATAAAGGACGAAGTGTTTCTTACGGGTTTCACTGTTTTTGGACGATTTTACCCCACTAACATAGGTACATTACCTAGGTGCCACCGGTAAAGAAAAAACAGTTCTACACGAAAAGGCGTCCACCTGCCGTGAGGCTATCGCACAGTATCCAGACGCGTGTTCATCAGCCCAACCACCTGTGCGGCGCTCCAGTCCCCTGTTGGACCTCAACTACGCCTCCGTCGCACGGTACGGCTTCTTCCACTTTCTCCTCCCCTCAGCCTCGGGAAGAGCAGACGGGACGAGGCGTAGGGACGCTTCTCCTGATGTGTTGTGTTGCTGCTGCCGACAACCAATTCCATCGCCGCAGGCTGGCCTGGCGCGCAGATAGCACCGGTGGTGGCGTTCGTGGTGGATTCATGTCCACCGCCTGAGTTTCCCATGTACCAATCCATCGATCCCCAGGTTCTAGCAGATAAATCCTTATTTCCTTCTAAAGTGTTAGAATATCTAGAAGCATCACTCCGGCCATCATTAGGACTGGCTACAGGCACAATTGACCCAAATTTTTATAGCCTCCAGAGAACACCATCACTTTATGCCTCGGAGATGATTGCGGTGGTGGATTTTGTGCAATTGTGGAATAATAATTCAAAGAAAATCTTGCGTGTAGAGTGTTGTTTCCAATAATTGCACGATTAGTTGCGCTTTGCGCATGGGTCATCTACAACATCATTCGGTGATTAGTTAGAGTTTAGGGATGTGACCAATCAATTCAGAGTACTCCTTCCCTATCAAAATAGATGTCAGAAAATTTGACTGAATCTAGATGCTAAATAGGGTCCAGATACATCTAAATTTAGATAAGTTTGAGACATCTATTTTGAGACGAAGGGAGTTTTTTTTCCATAAAGATAGTATCATCCAGCTGTCCAAAGTTGGCTCTTTATTTTTTTCGCTTACCCACACAGTGTAATTATACAAACCATTTGTGTTGTCAGTTGCACGGAGTTTGTCGCACTTTCCCATCCACACCACGTCGGTTGAATTTGACTAGAATTTGTCAAAAAAGGCTAAGGCCTCGTCGATGGTTGAGTTTATGATCACTTTAAAAAAAAAGCCGGTGCAATGCACAGACATGTTTCCTAGTCTATTTACGTAATAATAAAGGAGGGATTGTTTCTTCCGGTCTAACACTTTTTTTGTTCAGATTTGCCCTCCCACCAAATCCCATATTACTAACAACACCACCGATAATTAATAATAGAAAAACCTTGCGGTGAGTGAAAAACTTGCGGGCACATTGGCTCAAGGCCGCTCCTATCCGACTACGTGCGGCTGACTTGCGAGCTGGGCTCGATAGATACCAACAATAAAGAGCTGGGCTCGATGCCAATATTTGTCCACGCCTGATCAGCACAGGATGAACCAGCTAGCTAGCAGCCCAGCACGTACACCAACAATAAACTAGGCCGCCTACCATCACGTGGAATTAATATTAATATTCGGTAAGAAAGTTTAGTCCCACCCCGCTTTCTTACATCAAGTTTTACTGATTTATATATGTTTCTAAATTGGTTAGAGTATCAGCAAGCACACCATGAATAAACAAGTTGCCGCCGCTGTTTGGTTTGGAGATGGATCGTTGCCTAATTGGGATTGGGGTTGTGGGCATAGCTGGCTGCGCATGGGATTATAAAGGGTGTGTGCCTTGAGCTAAGTAATCAAGGATTGTGGGTGCAATATTTAAGGCTTGTGATGTGAGCTAAATAGTGGGGATCGTGGGCTGCTGCAATATTAAAGGCGTGTGTGATTAGGGGGGTTGCTGCAAAAAATATTAAGGCTCGTGTGTGGATTTGGGGACACGCGTGCGTGTGTGGTGCACATGGTGCAAAATTAAAGGCGCGTGTGATTAGGGGGTTGCTGCAAAGTATTAAGGCTTGTGTGGATTTTGGGGGGGGACACATGATGACTGAGAAAAAAAATTCTAAAATCCTTTTAATAACATAACTGACCAAATCTGCACCTAAAAAAATAAAATTATAGGTCAATCTCATCCGGCTACTCCCCAACAATAAATCCAATTTTCTCCGGTTCTTCTATTCTTCTACCCGAGGGATAGAAAGGCTCCTGACATTGACACACGTGTACCCGATGGTCTAGCCAAGCGGAAGGTGAGGCAGTGTCAGCGCTCTAACCGTGCATGTGCTAAAGACACACCGACACATATTTTCTCTCCCGTCGTAATACACGGACATGTTTCCTATGAATAGAAAGGAAGGGCGGGATAGTAAGCCAAGGCCGGTGCGTCGGTTGCCGCCTTCGGTCCATTGGGCACTAGGATGAGGGATGAAGTCATCATGTCCATGGAAAAAATAAAATCCAAAAAAAAATATTATAACAGATCTATTTTACGGTAAAATTTGAATTATTTTGGCTTCTTATCGATTTTTTCTTCCGGTGCAACGCACGGGCAAGTTTCCTAGTATTGCTATAATATGTTTTTTTGTATTTTTGCATTACAATTTGTCTTATGTCTCTCTCTTTTCAGGGCGATGTGTTCCTTAACCCATATTAGCTAAGTCCAATGATAGTTCATATAAGAGCGTGTAACTCCAGGCACCAAAAGTCCAATGATAGTTCGTATAAGAGCATGAGCACGCCAAATCAAATCATCGATACTGAATTGGGGGGGGGGGGGGGAGCATGTTGTGCTTTTTCCCGACTAATTTGTTCCAATTGCATGAAATTTATATAGTTGGCCTCTCTTGTCGACCAATATTCGGTAATATTTGCGTAAACTTTACAACACTTCGTATATTCGTCCTTATGATACTGCGCTCTCAATTCCACGAATATGGCGCATGCTTTTTCCAAGATTTACCTTCGAATAAGAATTGGTGTTTGGAGTTACAACAATTATTATTTGATAGAAAAATTATATAACTAGAAAGTGATTTTCAAAACAATCCAACAATATTGATTTTACAAAACATACTCGAGATATTGTTGCTTTCGGTTAGATAGAGATTTTCAATTTGGTGCCTTGTTAAAACATACTAGTACTCCAGCATTTACACACCTTAAAAATACCATAGTGGAATATTATTTTTGAGAAGATTACCACGCAAAAGAGAAGCGACATGGAGAGGGGGAAAAACTCAACTCTTGGTCGGCCCGTGTGGTTCTCTAGCGAGTCGGGACTTCACAAGTTCTGAAGTTCACCTCTGTCAAAATAATAAAATTTCTGAAGTTCACCCAGCACCGGCGCCCCCACCGCTCGCGGCCGTCCCTCCCGCCCTGCGGTGCTCTCCAGTGCGCCTCCCCCTACCTCAGCCCTTTGGCCCTGCCTTACTTCCATCGAGCTCGTTCGCCGCAGCTCAAACTCTTCCCTGCCGAACATATCCTTAAGAAATAAATAATAACTTTATACTTAACTTATCTTCTCTAATTATCAAATAACAGATGGGCTGAATAATTCTTAGCACCTGAACAATTCACCAAACTAAGATCCTTTCTATTCTATCTCATCTTATCTGATCATTCAAGATCTATCAGTACATGACAATTTTCTAGTACAAATGCAATCATCAAAGATTGAAAACTAAATCTTTATCTATCTCAAGCTTGATCTATTCTATTACTCATCCATCTAATTCATAATATCTCAATAACCAAAAGGAAGAGATCTTACCCGCAAAAAAAAGGAAGAGATCTAGATAAGATAGTAGTATTAACATATCAGCCACGTTGTCCCGATTCTTTTCGGCCATGGGATGGACGCCGAAAAGGACACGCGACGACATCGCAATGGAGCCCTGCTATCTTGTGAGGCGGGTCGCACTGCAGGCCAGTGTGAAAGATTCCAGAACGTGGACGGGTGTCGCACGTGCCGTCGTACCCCGCATCGCCGGACGGTGGGCTGCGTGCGCCATGGGCCTGCCGTCAGCGTACATGGGTAGAGTTTTGCTCTGTGGAAGGCGTTTTAGGCACGAGACCCATCCGCACCCGCCGGGTGGCGGGACCCTCCTAGAGACGATGTGGCGTTGTGGGCCCGTGCTAGCCGCGGTTTCCCTCGATCATGGGGTCCGTCTGGAGTCGACGTGGCGCCGTGAGCTCATGTCGGCCGTAGTTTCTCTCAGTCATGGGGTTCGCCCGAAGTCGACGTGCCACTATAAACCCATGTCGGACGCGGATTATCCCAGACATGGGGCCTTGCAGAGCGAACATGTCGATGTAAACCCATGTCGTTTGTCAGCGTAGATCTTAGACGACGCAAGTTTGCTAGGGCGGAGAGCTGATATGACAACGTAGACTGTAGACGTCCGCGGGTTATCGCGGCGAGATCTTAATGTGGAACGTTCGTAGCTTAACTGGTACCATTATTTCGTCGTCGGCAGAAAGCTGACCTGTCAGCATAGGCTATAGATGTATGTGGGTTCTCCCGGCTTGGACGTGTGGCGGCTCCTAGCTGGCAGCATTATCCTTCACCTTTGGCTAAAATACCGTGTCTTCTTCGTTCTTGCACATATACCTTCTGCGACTCATCGTCCTAGAAGGAACATCACCATACAACCCGAGCGAAGGCTTCACCGTAGAGGTGGCATAAGCAAAAGGCTCCATTTCTGAAACCACTTGTATCATTTTCTGAAACAATATCATTGGGTTGGATGATAGGGTTGCTGTGGGAGTCGCGTGGTGTTGATGTTCCTTCATCGATTCTTGTGGCTCCTATAATCATGCACACCCGGTGGCTCTCCATGTATGAGTTTTCGCTGCAGTCGAAGTCTCCCTCGAGTGTGTCGTAGAGGTCGCGATAGGCGATCATGTTGTCGCTCAGTGCGTCGCACTCGTGCATCGTTTTGTTGACCACCAGCTTGGAGTCGTCGTAGATGATGAGCCTCTTAGCACCACAGGCTTTCGCCATCCGCCTCCTGTGGATTAAGGCCTCGTACTCGGCTTCGTTATTGGAGGCAGTGAACTGCATTCGCAGAATATATTTCATCTTGTCTCCTTGGGGCGATGTCAGTATGACACCTGCGCCAGCTTTGTCCTTTCTCTTGGACCCGTCGAAGTGCATTGTCCAAAGATGGGACATATCTGGCTTGTCGGGGAGCTGGTTCTCCATCCAGTGCACGAGAAAGTCCGGGAGAACTTATGACTTGATCGCGTCGCGCTTTTCATATGTGATGTCTCGTGGAGACAGTTCGATTCCCCAGAGCATGACTCGTCCGGTGGCGTCAGGATTATTGAGTATATGCCCGAGCGAGGCGTCGTTTACCACCACGATTAGGTGCTCCTGGAAGTAGTGGCACAGTCGCCTGGCTGTCATGAAGACGCCATACGCCAGCTTCTGGTAGTGCGGGTACCGCTGCTTTGTTGGCGTGAGCACCTCGTTGAGGTAGTATACTGGGCGCTGGACCCCGTGGACCTTATTTTCTTCGGCTCGTTCCACCACGAGCACCGTGCTAACCACCTGGTTGGTGGCGGAGATGTAGAGCAGTAGTGGTTCCTTTTTCGCGGCGTCACCGATCTTGGCGAGGTGGATAGTAGACGCTGAGGTCTTCGAATGCTTCTGCGCTTCTCGTCCATCCCTCAATTTGTCGACTTTGTGGAGGAGTTGGTAGAAGGGAAGTGCCTTTTTGCCCATTCGACTGATGAATCGACTGAGAGCCGTGATTTGCCCAGCCAGCTGCTAGACACCTTTTACGTTCTTCGGCTTCTCCATGGCCAATATGGCCTTTATTTTCTTCGGGTTTGCCTCGATCCCCCTCGCAGAGATGATATACCTGAGTAGTTGCCTAGATGGCACGCCGAGGGCGCATTTGTACGGATTGAGCTTGATCTGGTAGCGGTCGAGGTTAGCGAAGGTCTCGCGGAGATCGTCGATTAACGTGGCTTCCTCTTTGGTTTTGATGACGTTGTCGTCAACGTAGACATGGATATTGCGACCAAGTTGGTTCTTGAGGAAAGACTGCATGCATCGCTGATAGGTGGCTCCTGCGTTTTTTAGCCCGAAAGGCATAGTGTTATAGCAGAACACACCAAACGGCGTTGTAAACGCCGTTTTCTCCTGGTCTTCCTCCTTCATTCGAATCTGATTGTAGCCTGAGTAGGCGTCGAGGAAGCAGAGACGCTCACATCCCGTAGTGGAGTTGATTATTTGATCGATCCGTGGCAACGGAAAGTGATCTTTTGGATAGTGCTTATTCAAGGAGGTGAAGTCCACGCACATCCGCAGGATATCCGTGTCTTTTTTAGACACAAGCACTGTATTAGCGAGCCAGGTACTTTTCTTGATCTCGCGTATGAAATTTGCATCGAGGAGTCTGTTGATCTCCATACTGACTACTTTTGCTCTTGGTTCAGACAGTCACCATATTGTCTGCTTGACTGGCCTTGCGTATGGATTCACGTTGAGTGAGTGCTCAGCGAATTCCCCGGGAACCCCTGGTATGTCTGTTGGACACCAGGCGAAGATTTCCCAGTGCTCACAGAGGAATTCGACGAGCGCGAGTTCCTATGCGGGACTCAAGTTGTTGGCGATGAGCGCCATCTCGGTCAGGTCCGTTGGGTGGACCTGGACTTTCTTTGTGTGCATCGACGAGTCGAAGGACAGGTCGGGTGAACTTGTCCTGCTCAGGGGAGGCAGACTGCTGTCTATCGACTCCTTCAGTTTTGCGAGTTCCTCTTGCATGCCAAAGGACTAGGAGATTCTATTGAATTCCCTATCACAGATGTCGGACCTCTTGAAGCTTCCATTGATTGTGATGACGCTGTTTAGGCCTGGCATCTTCATTTGCAGATAGGCGTAGTGTGGTACTGCCATGAACCTCGCAAATGCGACACGTCCGAGGATGCAATGGTACTGTGAGGGTCAGTCGACGACTTCAAAGTCGATGCGCTCTCGCCGAAAATTTTGCAGTGTGCCGAAGATAACGTCGAGGTTGATTTTGCCCAGGGGTATACACCCTTCCCTGGGATGATGCCATGGAACGTCGTGTCTGAAACTTCTAGGCATGTCAAAGGTATCCTCATCGCGCGCAAGGTACTTGCGAACATGAGGTTGATGTCGCTCCTGCCATCCATGAAGACGCGACTCATATCGAAGCCCCCGGTCTGTGCCTCGAGTACGAGGGGACAGTGGCCTGGACGAGGAACTTGGTGCGGGTGATCGCGCTTGTCGAAGGTGATGCGGGACTCTCTTCCACCGAGGTACTCAGTGGTGGAAGGTGGAGAGTTTATCGCCAAATTGACTTGGTGAGTGATTGCCTTCTACATTTGATTGGAGGGGCGCCCTTTTTGGATCATCCCCATGTTGCCCACAGCTCGCGGGTACGGCTCACCTCCATGATGTTGGACTGGCGCAGCTGTGGGTGGTGGTGGCCCAGGCGGTGGTGGTGGAGCTCCATTTGCCATAGTGCCTGGGGCAGCTCCATAGCCCTGGTTGATCGTGTCGTGATTCATCTAGGCCAGGCCCTCGTGGAGTTTGATGAACTCACGACAGTCCTTTAGAAGGTGGCTGGACTTTTTCTTACCGTTGTGCTTGTCGATGTAGAAGTGCACGTTGCATGGTCTAGACAGTTTGTCTTGGATGGATGTTGCGGGTGCCTCTTCGCCAATGCAGCGTTGCCACACTTGCGTGGTTTTCCCAGTGTCGCGGTATCCCCCGCTGTGATATCCGTTGTTGCGGTTGTCATCACGTTTGTCGGCGTAGCCAGCCGCGACCATGTTGACTTTGTCGCGGTCCTTGTAGACGTGCATTCGATGTTTTCCTCGACGGTCGCGTCTGCGCCCAAGGTCGTTGTCATCATCAGAGTAGGTGCGGGTTTGTACCGAATATTCTCTGTCCGCCCACCGATTCGCGATTTCCATCATATGGTCAATCGTTTTGGGCTTCGAGCGGCCTAGCTCCTCCCTAAGCTCTATACGGCGAATGCCGCCGTTGAACGCATCGATTACACGGTCCTCCGAGATGTTTTCTGCGGAATTCTTGATGATGGACCACCTCTGGATGTATGAGCACAGCGACTCGCCAGACCTTTGCTGGCAGCCTCTTAGTTCTTCGATTGATGCAGGCCTTTTGTAAGTGTCCTTAAAGTTGCACACGAAGCTGTAGACCAGCTCTTCCCAACTACGAATTGATCCGCGCGGGAGATTATTGAGCCATGCGCGGGTGGCGCCTTGCAGCTGTAGCCGTAGGCATTGCATTGTCGTGCTTGAGCTTCCTCCGTGTAGCCTGGCGGAGGAGATGTGATCCTCCAACCAGATTTTCGGGTCCTGCAGACCGTCAAATTTTGGGTTCTCCGATGGGAGCTTGAACCCCTTAGGCATTCGCTTCTGCCTGATGGCCCTACTGAAGCATCTGGCGCCACAGAGCTCTGTCTCATCTTCTTTCAAGTCAGTCGAACGAGCGCGTCTTACCCGCATCTTGTCGACCTTGCGCTGCGTGATGTCATCATGCACGTCGTAGTCGTGGTCATGCCGCCGTGAGCGACGTCGCCGTGACAGATCGTGGTTGTTGTCGCTGGAGGAGTACGAGTAGTAGTATTTGGCCAGAGCCTTGCGTTTCTTTGGCTCTGGTGTTGGATCTTTTTCGAGGGTGGCCTCGATTAGCCCCAGGCCCACGATCATAGATCGGTGCATGGCAGCTCGCGGATCTCCAGCCGGTGGCTGGTTGTTGAGGAGGTACATGGTGGCCGCTGTCACCGCAGCTTGCGGCATCTTCGGGAGCATGTTGCCCCGCGTATCCACCGTCATAGAGCCGAAGTAGAGGACTTTCGTGGCTTCTACACGCTCTTGGTCGGTGAGGTGGGCCAGTCGAGATCGTCTTTTGTTGGCCAGGTACTTGTTTCCCTTGGAGGAGGATCCTCCGTGGGAGGAGAGCTAAGCTCGTCGAAGGCTCGACTCATCTGCCGCCTTTCTGCGCGCGTCGAGTTGCACGATCACCTACTGCTAGCATTTGAATTCTTCCTTCAGCAGCCAATGGTAACCCATCAGCATCTCATGCGATGAGTTAGGAGGTAGAGGGTTGCCCCGTAGAGCTTCTCGACAGCGGGGCCACTCGTTGTCATTGAGGTGGATCTGCACGCGCTCGCCGGTGTTCTCATTCGTCGTGAGGTGCGGTGCTCCTCCTGTCCCGTTGTTGGTGGGCGCATCGTTGGTAGGGTCGCCATTCGTGGGGCCACTGTTTGCGCCTAGTATACCGCCGTTGGTCGGTCCAGTGTTGGTGTTGGTGTTTTCGCGATTGACGCTGGTGTCGCACGCGTTGATGACGACGAACATGAAGTGACTGGGGAAGCTGCTGCTCCCACAACTTTCAGATCCGGAGCCGTAGGTTCCATCTTCTGTGGCCAAGCCACCCAGATTGGATTCGCGATTATTGTTGCTATCCGTGCTCCCAGCTGTTGTCGGGGCGTTGAGCTCACTGAGGGTGCCGATTGGTGGCGGGAACCATGATGGTGGAGCAATCGCGGGTGCCGTCGGCTGGTCGGGCATGCGAAACGTGCCCAGTTGACCGACCTAGAAGCGGAAGCTCCCGATCGCCAGGCTGATCCCATCGCCCAAGGACTCGAAAGCCGGGCGAGTGGCCGGCGTGTGGACAGTGAAGTCGAAAGCGCCAAAGAGCTGGCGAATCTCCACTATTGCTGAGTTGTAGATCACGGTTGATGAGGCCGAAGAAGCTGCGACATCAGCACCCCCAATTCCCACAGACGGCGCCAATTGACGAGGGTTTAACTCGTCAATGCGCATTGTTATGGACTTGAGTTTTGGAGAAGGAGGGAGCGCTGGAGGCATCAATCAGCTAGCAAACAAGCACTCAGGGATGCAAGGTTTACCCAGGTTCAGGCCACGTAGAGGTCCCTACTCTTGCTTGTCTGCTCTTGGAATTACCGAGGGAGTCGAAAGTTATAGGGGTGCGTAGATGCAATCTAGCGATGGTTGTGGAAACTAGGGTTGTGATTTTCCTCCTTGCCGCCCCTCCTAGCCTTTATATAGATAGGCCAGGTGTCGGGTACCAGGTCGAGTCGGTTACAGATTAGGGTTCGTCCCTTTGAACTTTCTATCTTAAGCTTCTTCTTGCATTGCAAGCAATCAGAGTCTCCGGGGGTCACCTGAATCCTGTATTGGGCCTTGGTAACGCCATGGGCTTCTGCCGTATCTGGATCGTATATGCCAAACTCAAGTACCTATAGGGTATACCCATGTCACGTCAGAATCATAGGAGACACTATCTTGGAGACGAGTGAAATCCCACGGATCTTGTTCTGAGTACGAGTCGGACTTTTTGATCCCGGAGTCGATGCTTTTTTAGATTCACCCCTTGTATGGTCCATGTTGTGAGGTGATGGTGGCTCAGAGTCAGATCTGAAGGAGAGACCGTCATAGAGATCAGCCAAATCCCCCAGATCTGTGGGGTGGCCGCAACTGTTTTAAAAAAAATCGAGCGTGAGGTGGCCCTTCCAGTGGAGCCGATAGAAGATACTGGTGTTTCTGTGGGTGTTGTAATTGCAGCCGGCAGATATGAGTAGATCGGAGTCGAGAGGTAGAGGTTTTCCACCGCCTTGATGCGAAAGTGGAAGCACCCGATCTTTAGATCTGTCTCTCGGTCGAAGTTGTCGGAGGCCGGAAGAGGGGTGGGCGAGCGCGGATCAAGATCGGTGGAATCGTAGTGGACCTCACTAACCTCAATCATCGGGTTGCTTCTTGGTGAACATGGAGCCATCGAATTCATGACTCTACTGCTCAGAGTTCCCACAAATGGCGCCAATTGTCGAGGGTTAACCTTAGTAATACCCATGGTTATGGACTTAGGGTTTTGTGGAAAGAGAGCACTCATGATTTCGTCAGCCTATCAAAAAAACAAGGAAGTCGATGTCCTATCTGATTATTGAGGAAGATGATTACAGGGTTGCCGATTTGCTAGGTGCAATCTAACTCACGATAGGTTGTGTTTCACTTAGAGATATGGTGCCCCCTACATCGTCTCCTCCTAGCCTTATATGAGAGGCTAGGTCTCAGAGTCCAGGACGGATCGATTACAAGTTAGAAGTACAACTCTATTACTATGTCGGTTTAGACTTTTCCCCTTGATCAACATGTTTAGTTCTTGGGCTTCAGATGCTTCCAGGACTCTCGGCTTCTTGTGGACCGTATGGGCCATGGTTTAGATACATACCAGGTATACCAATTATGGGAACCCAGTAAGTCATACCCATGTCACCAATCACGCTTAACTTAGAGTTCTTTTGAAGATGAGCCCCAAAAAGAAGTTGCAAATTGTTGGTATGGGTATCCTATCATTCCTATTAAGCCATGCGCTAGGGTCTCATAAGTAGCTAGGCTATGAACCCCAACGCGAGCTTGCACGTCTTCCAGTACTCTTAGTTAATGATGAGATTAGGCCTAAAGTAGAATTCATAGTTGTCTGGTGGGTCACCGCCACGGTAAGCGGTGGTCTTCACTTTTGCCAATGGCCCCCTAGGTCCATGAGGTAGCTAAAGGAGATATGCCCTAGAAGCAAATAATAAAGCGTATTGTTTGATGTATGTCTTATGTTCATAATATGTTTCATACTGTGCTATAAATGTATTAATACAAAACGTTAATACACATGTGGTATGTAAACAAACCAGGTCTCTAGTTACATCTAGTGAACTAGTTCATTGGTCATGAGGATGATCCAGGGTTTCGAGATCATGGGAATTTATGCCAATTGACAATGAGGTCATGTCATTAGTTGAATGATGTGATAGACAAATATCCCAACAAGTTGTATCATAATGAGATCTAGTTACAAAGTTCACCATTAATGATAAACTAAGGAAATCTCGCAACCTAATCCTTAGACTATGAGATAATGCAAATCACCATTCTAGAGAGAGCTTAGATAGTTATCAAGTATCATTCCGTGACTGGATGATCAAAAAGGTGCCACCCAGGTTTCCAAAGGGGCATGTAGAGGAGTACATATCAAGACCAGGATTTGCCCATCCATGTAACAGATAGATACATTTGTGGCCATCTCGGTGACGTTGCATTAACAAAGCTTGCAAGCGTGTGCCTGGGTCACGGAATGCAACGACATGGGAACAAGAAAACAAGTTCATCAGTAATGAGATCGAACGAAGGTATGGAGATACCATAGATCAAATCTCAGGTGAACTAGGTATCATGTGCCAAAGGAAATGGGAAACGGCGTTTATGGTTCAAACGATATTGTCATCATGGAATGCACATGGGCCATCCTGGTCCCGCTATTGATCATTGATGGAGATCATGTCTGTGCGACTTTCGAGTCGTGGGGAAATACACTTAAGGGTACGATGATCTAGAGATCCTCTGTAAGTTGGAATCACCATATGAAAGAGAAAAGGAAACCGGAAAAGTTCTGTGATAGAACCGGAATCGTTCCGGGAAAGTTCCGAATGCGTTCGGAGGAAATCGAAAGTGAACCGAAAGGTGTTTCGGGTCAAATCGGATTTTGTAATATGTATTTACATATTAATTAATGTAATAAATATTAAATATAATATTAAAATCTAATTTGAAGGGATATTCCACTAATGGGCCTAACTTCTTAGGGAAAAAAGGCCCATGAGGGAAAACCGCGGGAGGGAAGGGCCAAGGCCTAGCCGCTTCAAGGGGGCCCACCCGGCCAGCCTAGGGCTATGCGCGGGGTGGGTCCCACCCCTGGCCGGCTGGCCCATGGTGCCTCCCCCTCTCTCCCTTGTTTAGTCCCACATGGGAAACCCAAAGGGGGGGCACACACACCTTCGCCTATATAGAGGGGTGCCCATGGGTGGGAATAAGCACAACACAATTGAGATGTTCTCTAAGGCATTTTCCTTAGAGAATTCCTCCCTCTCTCTCTACATAGTTGTCTCCACGCGTTGGCATGGTCCCAAGAAAGGACTGTTCACGCAAGAGACGTTACACCTACAACACGCTGTTGCACTGCAGGGGTTCCAAGCCGGAGATCTACTTCTACACTCCCGGCAGGGATCAAGGAGTCGGAGGCCGTCATTGTACACCATATGTGTACAAAACCGCAAGGGGCCACACTTGTGGCACCTTGGATGTCGTGAGCCGGAGTTGCTGCACGATGAAGAAGGAGCAAGGGGTGACCTGGAAGGAGCATCGCGATCTTGAGGTAGGCCACGAGTTCGTCTACTTCAACCACGTTCCCCTCGAAACGTTAACCGCATACGGTCTATAAGGGTATGTATTCTATACACTCTGGTCGTTACTTCATTACTACATAGATAGATCTTGGGAGTTAGGGAGTTCCAACATAGGAAATTTTTTGTTTTCTGCTACGGAACCCTTCAGTGGTATCAGAGCCGATCTATGCGTAGGAGTGTTGTACGGCCAGTACGCACAAGTATTGTACGGGCATTGATCCCTTAGTTTTTACCCTCTAATGTGTACTTGTTTATATCGCGGCATTGTTTGATGAAGCGGCTCAGACCGACCTTACGCGTATTCATACGCGAGACTAGTTCCACGCTCGACATACGGCTTATTCCATATAAGTGGCTAGCGGGTGTCTGTCTCTCATTCAATAGTTGATATAGCATTTACAACAGAGGGCCCCGAAAGGGGTGTAGTAGAGACAACTGTTGGATCCATGTTGTGGTTGGAAAGTTCGTAGATTAGAAACGGTTCTATTGCGAAAGCCCTAACAACCACATAAAACTTGCAAAGATGAAGTAGAGGTGTCTAACCTTATTTTGAAGGAGGGCTTGTGTTATTATATGGTATTGGTCGTTACGAAGGTAAAGTAGTTTACTTTTATGTTACTAAGCAGTATAGTAATAGCCATCATTCCGATGGACGACCGGGTGGTGGCGTCGTGGACTTGGCGTCAAACCAGGGGCAAGATAGAGATCATGCCGGAGTGCTTGATGGAGATCAAGGTGCAAGAAGAAGGACCATATCATATCACAATATACATGTGATGTTGATACCTGATTTACATCTTATTATATGCTAGTATTAGATAATCAATGGTAGCAAATAAGATAATCCCTATATAATTCCAATGATAGTGTTCCCCTTGTGTGTGCACCACCAAGAAAGTTCGCCGTTATGAATCCGGCCGTGATGATTGGGGGCTAGACATATCTATGTTCGCATACAGTGGGTATAAGCCATGATGCACTGCGGATACACACAAGTTAGATTTGGAAAGCCTAGCATGTGTAGACATGGCCTCGGAACACAAGAGACCGAAAGGTCGAGCATGAGTCACATGGTTGATGTGATTAACATTGGGGAATGTCTACCTTTTAAACTACATTGCCGACCGTGATGATTGGGGGTGTTGTAACGGATTAGGATCGTGTGATCACTAAAATCGTCCAGGGAATGACAATTTTAGTGGGAGCTCAATTAGGATTGAACTCATGTTATGAACTTAGTCTAGATGTCTGTTTGCAAATATCTTAGTAGATAATGGCCTATCCCATTGAGGTCCTTTGCGACCATGGGAAATTTATTGCTTGATATGGAACTTAGCAAAAGGGTACAACTTCATAGATTAATACCCATGCCTGAGGGATATCCTCGTAAAAGGTGATCTTATATTCTTGATATAATGACCATTAGGAGATAATCCGATGACTCCACAATGTTTGTGTGTTCTCTGTAATCATCCAAAAAGCCATTCTCCATTCGATGGAGAGTTGGATTACAATCTTGTATTCTGCAAGATTGGGCACATAAAGTATGAGCCATTGGATGAGTTTTCTTCCATGATGGATGGGAAAGAGAATATTTGGAGAAACACTTAGCAATCTTGCATTAGATTTATGAACTCTCAGAAGGGCTTGATTGCAATCGAGGTCAGGAATGAAAAAGGGTATATGTTAGATATACAAAGTTATAAATGTAATTCTTGCAAAACTCGTTGCAGTTTACATAACTATTGGATACTTGTCCCGTTTTGTGAAAACATGATGGTCTGCTTAAGAATTGCTGGAACTGAGGCAATGTGGCTTGATGACGGTAAGCAAAATAGTTGATGGCTGACATCACCCCTTTCCTCAAAGGTTTATTATTTGGATTAGTAGACTTGAATATAATTTTGTAATCCTTGTTTGTGTGTCTTGCTTTTGGCGAGACGATTGTTCATATGAATAAGTTACAAGCCAGTTGTACTATTCTTATGAATAATACCTTTATGGCCACATTACGATTATAGATGAGTTATTCTCATCACTATGTTAATGATAATATATTAAACATTTATAAAGGATTTGAATGCTAAAAGATATCCAAAGTTTAATGATGACATGACACTATAGTTTAAGTCATTTTGGTTATTGCATGTTTTTCATTATAAATGAAGATCGGGGTCTTAGATGCTTAATCTAGAGACTTTGCAAAACCATGCCTCGTTGGACAGAATGACTAAAACTCCACATTCTAGTAAAACGGTGATATACGAAGAAATGTTGAACTTTATGCATAATGATGTATCGTATTTTCAACAAATAGTGGAAATCATTACATACTTCATTATGGATTTAAGTGAATATGAGTATTTACTTAATGAAACATAAGTTTGAAATTGTTTTCAATTGTTCAAAAGATTTCAAAGTGAAGGAGGATATTGAATTAACAAGAATACAAAAGTCTCTTTGATTAGATCGACATGACTAAAGTATTTATTTTAATTTTAGCATAAAAGTACATGTGAAAGAGGTTTCACAAATTATGATAATAGGGCAATTTCAAAGTCTATTGAAATGTCTAAATATCATAATCATCATGTATTAGATACAAAGGGTATAATATTATTTCTTATCAGGGTTATAGTTATCTTTAGAGTTAGAGATCGAAATGAGCAAACACTTGGTTGACATATAAAGTAACATCTAAAGATTCGTGGAAACAACACCACAAGAGTTATGGCATGTTTGAGTTTCTAGAGGTTTCGATAATTCGAAATCGTGGCGAATAAACAAGTCTTTATAGCATATTCTTAGGCAACTATGAATACATGTTCCACAAGGGGCAAACCTGATGTTGTCCAAAGTTGATGTGTCTTGATGAAGATACAGGTGGAAGAGAGTAAAAGATCAAAACAAGGTATTTAACCTTACCTCCTGATTGTTGAGTAACACAGCGAAATTTGTTTCGTGAAACCAAACTCTACAAATAGAGGAGAAACTAATGATAATGATCATTAAGTTTCGGTGAATACTTTTACTAAAGAAAGTAAGGTTCAACAATATATACTCTGGAAGTTCGTGGAAATATATCATTCACTTGTCATGTTTATGAACAAGACATACCTACGAATTACAAAGAAGCGTGATGGACCTAAGTGCTAGAAATGACCAGGAGTCAATCTTATATTAAGTTACATTTAAGATTGCAAAGTAATATGTTGCTTGATCTTATTAACTAAAGAAGTTTACTCGATATTTCTGAATGACTTCAAAGTCACAATATGGAAATGAAACTTAATGGAGACGTAAAGCTCGATTTGTCACAAAATATGGACAAATTCAAGGAATTGACTAAAATGTAGTGATGCTTGAGTCTATTGTATTTACACCAGCAATATATGGATATTGGAATCTCGTAGTTGGAATTCTCAATTTGATGATAATCAAAGAATTTTAGAATGTCCAAGATTATCGAGAGGACCTGCATTTGAGTGGGATCAAATTAGCTTGGCCAAATCTTAATATGTAAGAGACATATTTTGAGTGGGAGCTAAGTAGCTTGGCCAAATCTTAATATGTAGTAGACATATTTTGAGTGGGGGCTAAGTGAAATCCCTGGATCTCATATATGGATGTCATATTTGAGTGGGAGCGTGAAATCATTCTAAGATATGTGGACAACATATATGAATGATGTGATTGGTATTGATAGCATTTAAGTTAGTAAATATAAATGAAGTTGAACAAGTTATTAAACAATGAGATCTATCAAGATAGATTGGTAAGTTTAATAAACATCATAGATGAATGCTTCCTGGACTTGATTGTGAAGATGTTCAGAATATACTAGATAAGATTCTGAAGTAGTTCAGAATGGAACAAGGAAAATAAAGAGGTTCTTACTTGTATGAAGCATTGAGTTAGTCTTAGTATTACAACCATGGTTAAAAGAAAGAAAGAGATGTGTTGCATCTCCTATGCCTTAGTCATAGGTTCTTCCATACAACCGTATTGTATACTCGATGAATATGACCCGAGGTTTTGGTTGGAAGGACAAGCTCTTAAAATAAGAACATGTCTTTAAGTGATTCTTGAGTTAATCACTGGACAAGAATTAAGTTTCTCCTTAAATGGCAAGAAGCAAAGTAAGACACATAGTTGTAATTCATGCACCAGGATCTACATAGATATAGAAGTATAGGTATAAGGATACCATCTAACGTGATGTATATTGTTATGGCGGGACTAGTTCGTCTTTACATAGAGTGTGTGTCCCAGGGCACAATGCCCATGAGAAAGCTTGTTGTGGTTGATCTAACGTCACTGCTGGCTCCTGGAAATCGACCTCACTCTGTGGCCATAACTGCTATACATACACAAAGGAGTGCAAAGTGTGTTTCAAAGTTTATGTGACAACAGTGAAAGCGACCGTCATTGTAAACATTAGAAACAAAGTCTCACTTTGTCGCCAAACGAATACTTTAACCCATTATGAGATAATGGTATGAATATCAAAGTTAGGAAGACAATAACAATTTGCAAAGACATAATGATCTGGTAAAACAGAACATGGATATGACGTTTTCTATAAGCATGCATGATCAATAAACGCATATGTGATATGGTTTATGATGCGAGCTAGATTATTTATACTCTAGTGCAAGTGGGGGACTTAAGGAGATATGCCCTAGAAGCAAATAATAAAGCATATTGTTTGATGTATCACTTATGTTCATAGTACATTTCATACTGTGCTATAACTGTATTAATACGAAACGTTAATGCACGTGTGGTATGTAAACAAACCAAGTCTCTAGTTACCTCTAGCGAACTAGTTCATTGGTCATGAGGGTGATCTAGGGTTTCGAGATCATATGCATTTATGCCAATTGATAATGAGGTCATGTCATTAGTTAAATGATGTGATAGACAAACAACCCAACAAGTTGTATCATAATGAGATCTAGTTACAAAGTTTACCATTAATGATAAACTAAGGAAATCTCGCAACCTAATCCTTAGACTATGAGATAATGCAAATCACCATTCTAGAGGGATCTTAGATGGTTATCAAGTATCATTCCATGACTGGATGACCAAAAAGGTGCCACTCAGGTTTCCAAAAGGGCGTGTAGAGGAGTACATATCAAGACCAGTATTTGCCCATCCATGTAACAGATAGATACATTTGTGGCCATCTCGGTGATGTTGCATTAACGAAGCTTGCAAGCGTGTGACTGGGTCATGGAATGCAACGGCATAGGAACGAGAAAAAAGTTCATCGATAGCAAGATAAAATAAAGGTATGGAGATACCGTAGATCAAATCTCGGGTGAACTAGGTATCATGTGGCAAAGGGAATGGGAAACGATGTTTACGGTTCAAACGACATTATCATCGTGGAATGCATAGGGGTCATTATGGGCATCCCGGTCCCGCTATTGATTATTGATGGAGATCATATCTGTGCCATTCCCGAGTCATAGGGAAATATACTTGAGGGTACGATGGGCTAGAGATCCTCTATAAGTTGGAATCACCATATGAAAGAGAAAAGGAAATCGAAAAAGTTTCGTGAGAGAACCGAAATCGTTCTGGGAAAGTTCCGAATGCGTTCGGAGGAAATCGAAAGGGAACCGAAAGGTGTTTCTGGTCAAATTGGATTTTATAATTTGTATTTACATATTAATTAATGTAATAAATATTAAATCTAATATTAAAATCTAATTTGAAAGGATATTCTACTAATGGGCCTAACTTCCTAGGGAAAAAGGGCCCATGAGGAAAAACCGCGGGAGGGAAGGACCAAGGCCTAGCCACTTCAAGGGGCCCACCCGGCCAGCCTAGGGCTGTGCGCGGGGTGGGGCCCACCCCTGGCCGGCTGGCCCATGGTGGCCTAAGGGTCCATGGCGCCTCCCCCTCTCTCCCTTGTTTAGTCCCACTTGGGAAACCCAAAGGGAAGGGCACACCCCCCTCCACCTACATAAAGGGGTGCCCATGGGTGGGAATAAACACAACACAATTGAGATTGTCTCTAAGGCATTTTCCTTAAAAAATTCCTCCCTCTCTCTCTACACGTTAGCATGGTCCCGAGAAAGGATTGTTCGCACAAGAGACGGCACACCCGCAACACGTCATTGCGTTGTAGGGATTCCAAGCCGGAGATCTACTTCCGCACTCTCAGCAGGGATCAAGGAGTCGGAGGTCGTCATCGTACACTTTATGTGTACGAAACCGTGAGGGGCCACACTTGTGGCACCTTGGATATCGTGAGCCGGAGCTACTACACGTTGAAGAAGGAGCAAGGGTGACCTGCGAGGAGCATCGCGACCTTGAGGTCAGCCACGAGTTCGTCTACTTCAACTACATTCTCCTCAGAACGTTAACCGCGTATGATCTACAAGGTTATGTATTTTATACGCTCCGGTCGTTACTGCATTACTACATAGATAGATCTTGGGTATTAGGGAGTTCCAACGTAGGAATTTTTTTGTTTTCTGCTACGGAACCCTTCAGTAGTGCATTCGACTCGTCATCCTATCATGCGTCGAATGGTACAAGCCGCGCGTGCTAGGTTGCCTAATATTAGAGGCACCACTGTTGCTCCGCCATGTAGTCATCACAACACCTACGAGCTGACATCATCCATATACCCAACTTGTCAGTTCGACCCAGTCCTTCTCCACATGGTCGCCAACGTGG
Source organism: Avena insularis (assembly GCA_023614405.1). Classification (NCBI taxonomy): domain Eukaryota; kingdom Viridiplantae; phylum Streptophyta; class Magnoliopsida; order Poales; family Poaceae; genus Avena; species Avena insularis. Next base: position 355,213,271 of record CM042692.1, on the reverse strand, counting down.
ACCTAGGCCCACTAGTTAGTCATATTGGTTGAGTTAGCTTTGATGGAAAACATATTAAAATATGAACTTGGTCATGTGGATGCTGACCTGTCTAGGGACCCACATGTCACTGACTGTTAGTTTTCCACGTGTGTAAAGCTCATTTTATTAAAAAAAATAGAAAATGGTTTAAACGTAGAATATTCATAACAAATTCATCCTAGCTTGGAAAAATACAAATAATATATCAAAATGTCCAAAAAATAATATCTATCAAACTACATCATAATATCATACACTTATGTGGAATGAAAATTTAAGAAGAAGTAAAACCCTCACATACACTTTTTTAAATTCAAATTTAAAGAAAATCCAAAATAACCAAATAAAAATTTAAATAGGAGACAAATAGGACTTTATTTATCTTTCTAAATGAGTACATATCATAATATTATCCATTAAACAATATAAAATTCTATAAAAATTGTATTGTGTCATAAGTAGAAATTAAATATAATAATAAATCCCAATAATATATAAATGATATATGAAATTGATAAAATACTTTAAAAATCATATTCTCATTAGAAAATCATAGAAAACAACAATTCTTCTAATTTTACAAGTGAATTACATAAGGAAATATAAGTATTCCTTTAAAATTTTAGAAATAAAAATACCACCATATCATCTAAAATGAAACAATATCACATAAAAAGAAGTTCAAAACTAATAATAAAACAATGTTTTAAAATAAGAATTTAGTTTTTTTCACATTTAAGATAGTAACCTAAAAATATAATCCTAAAAGAAAATATTTTATTCAAAAGTTATTACTTTTTCTAAATAAAGAAAGTCAAAATGATTTATTTTCCTTAGGTCCTAAACTACTTGAGAAAACACCATAAATAACATTTATTACTAGTTAAATGTAATTATGAATTTACTTATTATAATATGGAAATTTGAGTGAGATTATCAATTACTTAAACCTTATATAATGGATGAAGTAAACTTAAACTTAGCACAAATCCTTAAGAAATCACCAACCCGAACCTTAGTCAAATCCTTAAAGGAAACCCAGAGGGGAATTAGTACTGAGGGATTAGAACGCTTGCATATCATACCTTATGCATAATAGCATATTGATAATATTTTAAACAATTAGTTCTTACCGGACCAATGTTGCTATTCTCCAAATTTGGATCTTCCAACTAATAGAAGATGCTGATTGCATAATCTTGTAGTTAGAAGACAAGTTAAATCTTTCATATCCTTTAAGTTATTTTACAAGAAATAATTTTCAAAAAGTACTTCATTATCAAAGGATTCAAAACTTAAATAATGCATAAATGAACTATGAAATGGTGGGCGATGGAACCATGGTTGGAATACATAGTTGGGAATCCATGTGGTGAATATTCCATCATATCGGGAAAATACATCTAGGATTTATAACAAATGTAGATAGTGATAATTGTGCCATATAAACCATGGTGACCAAAAATCCTGGAATGAGACAGGAAAGTCAGCTAAACCTTCTCGCTTTCGTCTGTCTTTGTATGCTAAAGTCGGGTTGTGATCCGAAAAGGAGATCATCAGATGAGAGCGCGTAATGTCCACATCTTGTACTATAGGATGACAATGTAAGCGTATTAGAAGGGATGACAATCAAGTGTAGGTATTGGACCGAATCTCACTTCAAATGGTATGGGGGTCATGGAGAAGGCTAGTGATTGGCTTGTCTTTATATTGGGTGCCATACCTATGGAAATGTGAACGATGGATATACTCAGGCCGTGGAACAAGGCTAAAGATGTTTGTGTGTAGAGTAACACACCTCTCGGGAGTGTGTAAAATGTGACATGTTACTCCTTATCCTTGGAAAGGATTACAATCACAACAAGGAAAGGAACATAGTTTTTCTAAAAAACCTTTTTGTAAACTTGCATAAGTCTAGGATTCTTATCCACGGATGTTGATAGTGTATCAAACAACCACATATTTAGAACTTTCTAAGTACATTGTACTAAAACTATCTTCTTATCCCTGCTAGACTTTGGTAAGTTATAAACGTTATCCCAAACCAAGAATACGACAAAGGAGAACCACTACAAGGAGCTGGGACTAAACAACATGAGCAAAGTAGGCAATAGAGTCTGATACTACCAAAAGTGATGGTGGAGATCAGGTTAAACATAGATATGATACATTCCCCAATGATAAATACCATACCATTAGAACATTGCTGATAAAGCAATAGTCATCCCTTAATTGTAGAGATAGTTCATGACATGAGTATGATTACTCGGGTGCTTATGTTTCGCTACCCTGGCTGTATAAAGGCTCACAACCCATGAAGACTCAAGATGAAGGCCCAAGAAGCATCAGATGGAAGCCTTAGTTGTATTAGATAAGGAAATAGGAATCGATGTTGTGTTGGTGTTGTAATCGTAAATATGTAACATATCCGTATATGGCTTTGGGACCTGACCTATTGTAACTACCTCGGTGAATTACGCTCTTAGTTACAAGCCTGGATGAGCGGAAATGGTTAAAATAGTACGGTGGGGCCCAAATGCCACTCACAGGTAGACCTTTCGGCCGTCCTAACCATTTCCAAACATCGGGACAAGAACGAAGCGTAATCGGCGAAGGGATCAACTACATACACAAATGAGTATGTATGCAAGCCACCATACAACAGTCCTCAGAGCCATTCCATCTAAAAGAAATAGAAATATTGCAACGCCATACGGCAAGATCCAAATATCCTAGATAGAGATAATAGTTTAGGATATCTCCTCATACATCAAACATCAGAGTATCAGGCGGAAGCGGAAAACAAGATCCGAATACGGATAAGAAACAAATCGGCATAAGATGCCCCATAAATAAACACATCCGCCTACGATCTCGCGATCCCGTTCCCGGAATCTCTACACCGAGTGATCGTTGCCAACATCGTCCGTCTCCTCCACCCAGTATCCATCTTGCGAGTTTACCTGTTCATCTGAATCAAACAATTTATCGTGTGAGACCCTAGGGGTACTCAGCAAGTCTTTATGCCTCTAAAGGGGACACAGCCTGGGGTGACGCAATTGCAGCAAAAGATAATACCTAACAATTCTATAGATACTCGCTAACCATCCGCCTAACCAAAGATAGACGGATGTCCGTGAATTATTAACAACAGTTATAACGGTAATAATAACAGATCCATCCTCCTCCTCGCTTACCAACGAGGAAGCGGACGAACAACCCCCCATCCGTTGGCAGTTTTATTATCCATTCCATGAGCGTTGCACTATTTACTAGTCAGGTTCTTAGTCAAATTAAAAGTGGTACTTTAGTTATACTTGTTTATGATCGAGAAACTATGCTCCAAGTCGTCCATAACCGCGGACACGACTTTCAGAAAGTTTTACCCTGCAGGGGTGCACAAATAGCAACACACACTCGATCAACCTCGGAAAAACCAAATCAAAACCCAACGAGGCATTCACGACAAAGCGATCACAGGATTCAGAAATATTTCAGGGGGCCACCCCATTAAGCTACCCGCAACGAAGTTGGCCGGCTCCGAGACGGACTCAAGGTTTGTGTGGACGGCTGTAAACGACTGGGAACCCGAAAGTGTGACTGGGCTTGTCGATACAGCGAAAACGTGTCATGGACCTAAACAGTACAGGTGCTCCACGCACAATCGTAAATAAAGCAGTAAAGCATGGCATAAGTACAGGATAGTAATAAAGCCCCAAACTAATTGTGGCCCCAAGAAATAAGAATGAATCAAGCTCTGGCTCAGGGGGGTCCATAAGCCTCCCGGATGTGGATAGCGCGAATATTCAAGGAACAGGAATCAAGTACCCGGGGTCTTACGGGACACAAGTGAGCATGAAAAACCAAATAGCAGATATTGCTCACCGGTGCCACTTTCATTAATTATCCCATACTACTCAGGTTAAGTTGTTTAGGTACCTCGTTATCCATCAGACACTCACATACCCTACACATGCTGTTCTACGACCCGCATGGCTCAAACAACTCCTGCAGTAATGGCTCATGGGATGGAGGAACAAGCTTCGGTGGGGTTTAAATGTAAAGGCTATGCAGTACTTGGTATTCAATTTAATGCAATCGCGACTCAATGATGCAACAATAAGATAGAGGCAATAGGTACTATATGTATGCAAGCATGTGGTAGTGCTTGCCTGGCAGCTCAGTTGAAGCGAGAGAAGGATCTGGGTAGTGCTCCTGGGTTTCTTGATATATCCCCTGCTCAGCGTCTATTCGAAGAAGAACCAAACAAACAAGGGCCAACATAAATAAAGTGCACAAGCATATGAATAAAATACGACAAGCAAACAATCATGCCATGATGAATGATGCACAATTTGCATGGCAATAAAGTAGCATGGCATGGATGAGGTGTGGAATACAAGAAATAGGCATTTTATTGAGTTTTAGTCACATTTTGTACTCGAATAAGTTGCTGTATACTTTATATTTACATTATGCATGCTGCAATTCAGAACATGGAAAGCATAAACAGAAAGGTCTCGTCACGCTGATCGATTTAGACATATTATTTGTTAAATTTGGAGTTATAAAACAAAAGTTATTAATTAATTAAGGAAAAGGGCATTTTATTTGTAATTTTAATCAACTCGAAAATTAAAGTGTTCAAAATATATTTTGGATGGCATATTTGAAATCCTCACATTTTTCTGATTTCAAAACATATATTACATGTTTAATTTGGAATTGTATTTTAAAAGTTATTTAAAAACAGATTTGAATTTGAATTTAAAACAAATTTGAAAAGTTTAAATTAAACCAGAAAAGAACAGAAACTTTTGTTACTCAGACAAACCTAGCCAAAGACACAGACAAGTGGGGCCAGGTGCTGACTGGGCGACACGCGCGCGGAAAAGCTTTTCTCACCGCGGGAGTGGCCAGCCTCGGAGACAGACAAGTGGGGTCAGCGGGCTCGCAGGTCCACTTGCCAGCGGGGGAAACGGACAAAGCCACGTGGCGCAGAGGGGAGTGCGGGTTGAGGGGCGGAGAACTGGGGGGTTTTCTTGCAAGATTGACCGGGCGGCTGACTAGTGGGCCACGAGGTACCGCGGGTTGAGGCAAAAATAAAAGAAGGGGGCTATTCGTAAATCTACCACATGCCCCTGTAGATCTTCTCTGCCATGACGGATCGGTGATCGACATGGAGTGGGGAATCGATCCGGGAGACGTCTTGGTCTTGTGGCGAGCTTGAGCAGTCTTGTAGGGCTAGGGAGGAGCTGAGGAGGGAGGCTTGGTTCTAGGTAAGGCTCGCTGCGACGCTGATAGCTTGCAGACACCAGCGAGCGGCGGCGCACGGTGGGCGTTCGACGAAACGAACTACGCAACCGGGAAGCAAAGCTGGACAGGGGCATGTCTAGGGTGGTCAGTGGCTCACCGCGGGGTGGACGACGGAGGTGGATCGGGCTGGGAGACGACGGATCGGCGAGGAAGCAGAGGCCGGGGCGGAGCTAGGGTTTCGGCGGGCGTCTCGGCGTGCAGCGGTGTACATGCCTCCTCCTCCTCGCTGGCGGGTACAGGTCGAAGCAGAGGGGTCTCCTCGTCCCCCTCGATCACCTCCACGACGAGCTTGACGGCCGAGACGACGAGGACATCGAGGTGCTGGCGGCGGCGTCGGCTGTTGGTGGCCGGAGCGGTAAGAGGGGAAGGAGGAGGCGCTCTGGGGCGGATATGGGGACGCCAGAGAGCCGTGTGGGAGGGGGAAAAGGAGGGAGAGGGAGAAGGCCAGCTGTGGCAGGGGAGGGGTAGATAAAGGTGGTTTGGTGCCACCTTTTCCTCCTACCTCCTCACGTGCTGGCTGGGGCTTGAGCTGGGCGGAGCAGAGGCAGGCAGGTGGGCCAGGAAGAGGGGAGGTAGGTCAGGTTCGGGTGGGACACGCAAGGCAGAGAGAAGAGAAAGAGAGAGGAGAGGGGAGGCTCGGGCTAGGGTAGGGTAGCCTCGGGTTAGGGTTTTTGTTAGGGTTGGGGTAGGTAGATGGGTGGTTAGGCTGGTGTAGGGAGGGTGGCCAGGTGGGGCCAGCTTGGTAGGGAGAGGAGAGACAGAGAGGTGTGGTAGGGGTTGGGGTTGATGCTTCGGCATGGAGGGGTAGGTCATGGGGTAGGGTTTGGAGAGAGGGCTTAGGAGAGAGGATAGAGAGAGAGATGTGGTGGTGGCTATGGTTTGAAACATGACCAAAACAAGAGGTGTCAAAAGAGAGGAGAGAGGGGAAGGGAGAGGGATTAGGGTTTTTAGAGATAATGGTGGAAAGGCCCTCACATGGCTTGCATGGATGGGGGATGGGTGTAGGGTTTGACATGGACCAATCAAGATCAAGCATGAAGAGGGGTAGAGAGAGAGATGGGAGATGATCCACTCAAAGATTCAAATAAAAACCCAAAAGACTAGAATGTGGTGGTACTTGCATGGCCCATGCAAAATAATTAATGCCATGTGTATTCTTGTGAAAACAATAATATTAACATGGCATTATTCTTATGCATTTCCAAAAGTGGAATAAAGCCAAGCAAAAGAATTTATAGAAGTAGATCCATCCTATCTCCCATGAGCTAGATTAAATACCAAAAGAAAATAAAATACAAGCTCATGGATAATGGGATGGTGGAATTAAAGGGTGGAGAAAGAAAGGGTGGTGGAGTAGAATAAAAGATATGCCCCCAACTCAACTTGGGCATTTAAACAATATATCAACAACCAAATACAATGTCAAGAGGCAAATACAATTTACAATGCATATGAGAGAAGAACCAAAACAAAAAGGGTTTTATATGATGCTCAAATGCAAGGTGGCATGATGACATGAGCATGATATAATTATGATGCAACAAATATATGTAGGAAGTAGCCATTATATTACTAGACCAAGTAGCATTACAATTGTTAGACAATTGGGATGCTACAACTCTCCCCCACTAAACAAGAATCTCGCCCCGAGATTCCTAGGAAAAAGAAAACAACACAAGGAGAGGCGGGTGTTCGAACGAAGGTGACCCTCACGTTCCCAAGTTGATGAACAACGGAATGGTGCAACCGCTACACCTTGCAAAACTTGCTAGAATTGTTGCGAGTCTTGCGTTTTGCTTGAGAAACAATGGTTAGAAGAGTTGAAGGATTGTCGTGAGGCAGGAAGGTAGGATGAACATAGCTCCGGTTTTCTCAAGAAACATGATAGAAGGCTAGAACCACTTGTGAAAGAAAAGGAAAAGATGATGTATCATGAATAAAGGAAGACACACCGTTAAGATTAAAGATTTACTGATACGAGAGAGGATGAATCTTTATCTCGCCGGAAGAAAAGAGCTAGATTGGAGAGGTTTTGAACCACTATGACAATAGCATCGTATCTTCTCTCGGATTTGTGAAATGAAGTACGGAAACAATATTGCCTTCAAACAATAGAGTCCCTTGATATCAACAGAAAGATTTAGTTAGACATCGTCGGATTAGATTCTTGTTGCGCCGGTAAGACCCCAAAGGATCACGCAATTGAGGTGCGCGGATATAACTTCCAGAGACGGATGTGAAGCCAGATCATGGTGGAATCCCGAGAAGCAAGAATATGGAGGATCTGGAGTTTGTTGTAGAGATACTTATTGCTTCTTTAGCCTTGAGGCTAACGCAATAGATTTGCAGCTGATGGCATCAACCATAATTGGCTTTACCATAGAAAACGAATTGATGAAACAAAGAGAGAGATAGCTTCCTTTCATCTTGTTTGGGGATGTCGAGCATCGGTAGAATGACGAGGACAGAAAAGAGTTTGTGTTTGTTTCCACCAGATAATTGAAGATTTTGATCCATCTGGAATAGACAGACCACCAACAAGAGATTATTGATTACTTTCTTCGTGAGAGCCCTCCGGAAAAACAAGGACGGAAGTAAAAGTATCGAGGGATAAAGGCCACTTCTAACTTCCGTGGAATGAGTGAAATCACATTAATTCACCAATTCAATGTACGAGAGCGAATGATAAGAGTAGTGGTATGGTAGCTACTCCATCCCGCACTCAAAGCATTACTCCGCACATGAATAAGAAAACCATGCAACCCAACTACCGAAACAGACTGAAGGTATTGACAATAACTCATGGAACTTCGTTAGAAAACAAGCATAGATGCAAACGATTCGCCGGATTCATAGATAGATAAAGATGATGATGTTGTCGTCATGTCGGAAGTACCAAGCCACCGGAAAGATATGAAGGAAGATTACGGAGACAACTGCAAGATTCCACAGACAAAGAAAAAGATAGCACCACTTGAACATAAGGATTGCAAAAGATCTGAAAAATCTTCATGGCCTCCGGTGGATTGAGCATAGACGATAGAACGAGAGGGTTTCAAAAAATCACTTGACGAGACTAAGGTGAAAGAACTCCATGTTCTTCTTGAAATGATTGAGAGAGGTTTAGCATTCTTGAGGAAAATCTTTAGCGGAACGACGATGATAACTTGCCAACAAGGAAAAACTCCAGATTGGTTGAAGATGGAGGATGGAATTAACAATGGACTTGCTGATTCCAGAATTGAATGGATCTATTTAGCAGAAGGACGTGGCCGAGATAGGTGACTTCAAAAAGTCAGAATTCACACTTGGAGAACTTGCACACAGGCAGTGTTCTCGAAGCTTGAGAGAAAGAGACATAGATGATCTTCCATGTTCTTCCATTGATATAGAATAAGCAAGCATATCATCAAGATATACCACCATGGATTAACAAGATATTCCTAGAATACCAAGTTCAAAAGGCGAGAGAAATGAACAAATGCTCGAACACTTCCTGAGCTCAACGCTCTTAGAAAGATCAATATTAAGAGCACGGGTTCATGTTGAAGAAGATGCACTGGAAGAATAGATTATCTGGTCCTTCGGAAGAGAACAGGAAATGCCACCTGGTTCACATTGTCGATCGGATCACCGGTTACAAAGATAAGGAGATCTTGGATAAAGAAAAGACGATAGATCATACCTTACGCAAAGCTATCAGAGACGAAAAGATGCAATTCCCTCGTCTCAAAGAGAATTTGCAGATATGGAGTTCAAAAAGATGTGCAGCATGATGGACAGATGATAGACCGCCGTAGTGCTTTGAGAAACTCCGGATTGCCAAAAATGCTTGAAGATGCATAGATATGATCACGGTGTACTCAAAATCACAGGAGATAACCGTCACCATTTGGAGGATAGTGTTGATAGCATTTTCCATATTCCACTCATGATAAGTGTCCTATAGCTATGCTGAGATCCAAATTACAATCACCAGCATCGGATCGACACATGTTATGTAATTAGCCCAATAGAATTGGAGATGAAAAGAAACTCCAGGATTAAGCGCCGGTGATAAAAGAATGAGTTAGCATGGACATGCTGATGAAAGGGAGATAGATAATGTTTCACACACAACTGGAAAGGAGTGTGGAAACACAGATGTATCAAAGAAAAAATTTCCGCATTTTTCGGCATTAAAGTACCAATAGATGCGCAAAATCACCTATCAGGTAGAGATTAGCAACTCCACATTCTGTGAAAGCATGCTGGAAGGAAGAACACCCTTAAGAAGATGGCACCGGTTAACAAGGAGTCGGATAGATCGCGACGGTTTTCAAAAGCCTGTCAGTATGGAATGTACCAACAGTTGATAACCAAAAGGCCGATAAAGATAACATGTTGGATGCAACAGATAGACAAGGAATTACACACACACACACACACACTTTCTATGGTACTACGGAAATCCAGAACACGTGAATCCTAGTTTGAATTTTTAAGAAGAGGATTGAAAACGTTACACTTCCTTACCAGAAAATGGTGGGTGGGTGGGTAAGAAGAAAAGTGGAAGCAGTCCTACTCTCACGTTTTGTCTTTCCCTAGTATACATAGCTACCAAAAATATTTGCTAGACTGACAACGACCATTTGGCCGAGACCCTGAAGGGCGGGATGGCTCTGATACCAATTGTAACTACCTCGGTGAATTACGCTCTTAGTTACAAGCCTGGATGAGCGGAAATGGTTAAAATAGTACGGTGGGGCCCAAATGCCACTCACAGGTAGACCTTTCGGCCGTCCTAACCATTTCCAAACATCGGGACAAGAACGAAGCGGCGTGAATCGGCAAAGAAAAGGATCAACTACATACACAAATGAGTATGTATGCAAGCCACCATACAACAGTCCTCAGAGCCATTCCATCTAAAAGAAATAGAAATATTGCAACGCCATACGGCAAGATCCAAATATCCTAGATAGATATAATAGTTTAGGATATCTCCTCATACATCAAACATCGAGTATCGGTGAAGCGGAAAACAAGATCCGAGTACGGATAAGAAGCAAATCGGCATAAGATGCCCCATAAATAAACACATCCCGCCCAGATCTCACGGATCCCGTTCGGAATCTCTACACCGAAAGTGATCGTTGCCAACATCGTCGCCTCCTCCACCCAAGATCCATCTTGCGAAGTTTACTGCTCATCTGAATCAAACAATTTATCGTGTGAGACCCTAGGGGTACTCAGCAAGTCTTTATGCCTCTAAAGGGGACACAACCTGGGGTGACGCTATTGTAGCAAAAGATAATACCTAACAATTCTATAGATACTCGCTAACCATCCGCCTAACCAAAGATAGACGGATGTCCGTGAATTATTAACAACAGTTATAACGGTAATATTAACAGATCCATCCTCCTCCTCGCTTACCAACGAGGAAGCGATTTAACAACCCCCATCCGCTGGCAGTTTTATTATCCATTCCATGAGTGTTGCACTATTTACTAGTCGGGTTCTTAGTCAAATTAAAAGCGGTACTTTAGTTATACTTGTCATGATCGAGAAACTGCTCCAAGTCCTCCATAACCGCGACACGGCTTTGAAAGTTTTACCGCAGGGTGCACAAATAGCAACACACACTTGATCAACCTCGAAAACCAAATCAAAACCCAACGAGGCGATTACGACAAAGCGATCACAGGATTCAGAAATATTTCAGGGGCCACCCATTAAGCTACCATAGCGAAGTTGGCACGGCTCGAGACGGACTCAAGGTTTGTGGACGGTCAGAAACGATCGGGAACCCGAAAGTGTGACTGGGCTTGTCGACACAGTAAACGTGTCACGGACCTAACAGATCTGGTGCTCCACGACAATCGTAAATAAAGCGAAAGCATGGCATAAGTACAGGATAGTAATAAAGCCCCAAACTAATTGTGGCCCCAAGAAATAAGAATGAATCAAGCTCTGGCTCAGGGGGGTCCATAAGCCTCCCAAATGTGGATAGCGCGAATATTCAAGGAACAGGAATCAAGTACCCGGGGTCTTACGGGACACAAGTGAGCATGAAAAACCAAATAGCAGATATTGCTCACCGGTGCCACTTTCATTAGTTATCCCATACTACTCAGGTTAAGTTGTTTAGGTACCTCGTTATCCATCCGACACTCACATACCCTACACATGCTGTTCTATGACCCGCATGGCTCAAACAACTCCTGCAGTAATGGCTCATGGGATGGAGTAACAAGCTTCGGTGGGGTTTAAATGTAAAGGCTATGCAGTACTTGGGATTCAGTTTAATGCAATCGCGACTCAATGATGCAAGAATAAGATAGAGGCAATAGGTACTATATGTATGCAAGCATGTGGTAGTGCTTGCCTGGCAGCTCAGTTGAAGCGAGAGAAGGATCTGGGTAGTGCTCCTGGGTTTCTTGATATATCCCCTGCTCAGCGTCTATTCGAAGAAGAACCAAACAAACAAGGGCCAACATAAATAAAGTGCACAAGCATATGAATAAAATGCGACAAGCAAACAATCATGCCATGATGAATGATGCACAATTTGCATGGCAATAAAGTAGCATGGCATGGATGAGGTGTGGAATACAAGAAATAGGCATTTTATTGAGTTTTAGTCACATTTTGTACTCGAATAAGTTGCTGTATACTTTATATTTATATGATGCATGCGGCAATTCAGAACATGGAAATCATAAACAGAAAGGTCTCGTCGCGCTGATCGATTTAGACATATTATTTGTTAAATTTGGAGTTATAAAACAAAAGTTATTAATTAATTAAGGAAAAGGGCATTTTATTTGTAATTTTAATCAACTCGAAAATTAAAGTGTTCAAACTATATTTTGGATGGCATATTTGAAATCTTCACATTTTTCTGATTTCAAAACATATATTACATGTTTAATTTGGAATTGTATTTTAAAAGTTATTTAAAAACAGATTTGAATTTGAATTTAAAACAAATTTGAAAAGTTTAAATTAAACCAGAAAAGAACAGAAACTTTTGTTACTCAGACAAACCTAGCCAAAGACACAGACAAGTGGGGCCAAAGTGGGCCAGGGCGACACGCTGAAAAGCTTTTCTCACCGGAGTGGCTACCTCGGAGATGCACAAGTGGGTCAATGGCTCGCAGGTCCACTTGCCAGCGGGGGAAACGGATAAAGCCACGTGGCGCAGAGGGGAGTGCGGGTTGAGGGGCAGAGAACTGGGGGGTTTTCTTGCAAGATTGACCGGGCGGCTGACTAGTGGGCCACGAGGTACCGCGGGTTGAGGCAAAAATAAAAGAAGGGGGCTATTCGTAAATCTACCACAGGCCCCTGTAGATCTTCTCTGCTGCCGCGGACGGATCGGTGATCGACCGCGCGGAGTGGGGAATCGATCCGGGATCGCGGTGGCTAAAAGCAGCCAGCGGTAGGGCTAGGGGAGTTGACAGGAGGGAGGCTTGGTTCTAGGTAAGGCTCGCTGCGACGCGGATAGCTTGCAGACACCAGTGAGCGGCGACGCACGATGGGCGTTCGACGAAACGAACGACGCAACCGGGAAGCAAAGCTGGACAGGGGCATGTCTAGGGTGGTCAGTGGCTCACCGCGGGTGGACGACGGAGGTGGATCGGGCTGGGAGACGACGGATCGGCGAGGAAGCAGAGGCCAGGGCGGAGCTAGGGTTTCGTGGCGTCAAGGCAGGCTGCACAGGCCTCCTCCTCCTCGCTGGCGGGTACAGGTCGAAGCAGAGGGGTCTCCTCGTCCCCCTATATCACCTCCACGACGAGCTTGTCGGCCGGGACGACGAGGACGTCGAGGTGCTGGCGGCGGCGGCGGCTGTTGGTGGCCGGAGCGGTAAGAGGGGAAGGAGGAGGCTCTCTGGGGTGGATCTGGGGACGCCAGAGAGCCGTGTGGGAGGGGGAAAAGGAGGGGGAGGGAGAAGGCCAGCTGTGGCAGGGGAGGGGTAGATAAAGGTGGTTCGGTGCCACCTTTTCCTCCTACCTCCTCACGTGCTGGCTGGGCTGGGCAGAGGCAGGTGGGCCAGAAGAGGGGAGGTAGGCTGGGGTGGGACACGCAAGGCAGAGAGAAGAGAAAGAGAGAGGAGAGGGGAGGCTCGGGCTAGGGTAGGGTAGCCTCGGGTTAGGGTTTTTGTTAGGGTTGGGGTAGGTAGCTGGGTGGTTAGGCTGGTGTAGGGAGGGTGGCCAGGTGGGGCCAGCTTGGTAGGGAGAGGAGAGACAGAGAGGTGTGGTAGGGGTTGGGGTTGATGCTTCGGCATGGAGGGGTAGGTCATGGGGTAGGGTTTGGAGAGAGGGCTTAGGAGAGAGGATAGATAGAGAGATGTGGTGGTGGCTATGGTTTGAAACATGACCAAAACAAGAGGTGTCAAAAGAGAGGAGAGAGGGGAAGGGAGAGGGATTAGGGTTTTTAGAGATAATGGTGGAAAGGCCCACACATGGCTTGCATGGATGGGGGATGGGTGTAGGGTTTGACATGGACCAATCAAGATCAAGCATGAAGAGGGGTAGAGAGAGAGAGATGGGAGATGATCCACTCAAAGATTCAAATAAAAACCCAAAAGACTAGAATGTGGTGGTACTTGCATGGCCCATGCAAAATAATTAATGCCATGTGTATTCTTGTGAAAACAATAATATTAACATGGCATTATTCTTATGCATTTCCAAAAGTGGAATAAAGCCAAGCAAAAGAATTTATAGAAGTAGATCCATCCTATCTCCCATGAGCTAGATTAAATACCAAAAGAAAATAAAATACAAGCTCATGGATAATGGGATGGTGGAATTAAAGGGTGGAGAAAGAAAGGTGGTGGAGTAGAATAAAAGATATGCCCCAACTCAACTTGGGCATTTAAACAATATATCAACAACCAAATACAATATCAAGAGGCAAATACAATTTACAATGCATATGAGAGAAGAACCAAAACAAAAAGGGTTTTATATGATGCTCAAATGCAAGGTGGCATGATGACATGAGCATGATATAATTATGATGCAACAAATATATGTAGGAAGTAGCCATTATATTACTAGACCAAGTAGCATTACAGTTGTTAGACAATTGGGATGCTACACCTATTATGTATAGGCTGGGAGAAGCCAACAGAGAGGTACCATAAAAACTCCCAAGCAATCTGTAATAGTATTGTCCATCGATAATCAAGCGACTTTGACTCCCTTGTTTGCCTGACATCCAACGAAATCCCTAGCATTCTCTTTTTCACAAAACCCTAAGTCCATAACTATGGGCATTACCGAGGTTACCCCTCGTCAATTGGTGCCGTTTGTGGGAAACTTGAACGCTAGAATCATGGATTTGGCGGACCCCTTTTCATCAAGAAGCAATCCAACAGAAGCGGCACCATGCTCGTCCACCCCTGTCTCGGTACCCGCCGATTTCAACGGCGGATCTGATCTCATCATCGGAAGTTTCCACTTTCAGGTAGAGGAACCCAAAGAACCGCACCTCTCGGCTCCGATCTCATCGAGACCGTCAGTCGAAAAGTCTGCGCCTACGGCGATACCTACATCATCTGTCGGATCAACCGCAAAAGCTACACTCCAGGCAGAGAAAGATGAACAAAACACTGAAAACACAATATATCTGGGGGATCTTGATGGTCTTTACAATGATCTCTCCCTCGGGTCAGACTCTTAGCTAACTCCGCCACGTGGATCAAGCCTGATAAACACGGAACCCGAAGAAAGTGGTGAAAGTATCGACTTTAGAATCAGGATGGTTGAAATCTACCCATAACAGAAATCCTTGGATTTCACTGATCCCCTAGACAGTGTCTCCCTCGGACCCGACGATGATGTTACTAGTTCATATATAATGTACCACCAATTGTGCGTGATCATCGAGGAAACCTCAACGCAACTCGACTCCAACGGTAACCCTACCCTTGATCCTAATGGTAACTTATCGAATAGAAATGCGGGGGATCACGAAAATGAAGGAGACCCGACGAAAAACCGCATAATCCCGGGAGGAGAAGAACCACACAGAGGCGAGCAGCAAACTCTCCGGTTACCAGCCGAAGCATGGCAACAATCAAGGGCAGCAATTTCGGCGGCAGTCCCAATGACGGTCGAGGCCACGCACGAAGATTTACTAGCATACCAATACTTGCTTCATCACAAAAAGAGGGACTTGCTAAGGATGCAAAGGCAAATCGACGAAATAAAAAGATAGCTGATGAATCTAGCCTTCGGTGGGCTCAGCTAAGCTCTACCTGGGGATCAGGAAGCGTAACCGGAGGAGCGTAGCCAAGGATAGGAGCCTCGAGACTACTAGATATCCCCGAAGGTGAAAGAAACAAACTGACCAGAGACCTCGATTTGTCGTTCATGTCGGTAGATCCAATAAGGCACATCGAAGCAAAAATAACTCAAGCCGCAATTGTTGCTGCACAAACATACTTGCTCACAACTCAACCAGCATCCGACTATCCCCGTGCAGCTCTCCATTGATCCACTCTAATGAATATCGGTATGGTGGGCGCATCCCTCGCTCGGACAGAACAAAGGAGTCATATATCAACCCGACAGATCCCGACGCCGTCGCAGCTGCCCTCAGCAGGTGGGACACACTCGAAGATCTCAGTCACCACATTGGGTGCACTTCTCCGGCTCTGAGCCGCGAAACAACCTCACATAACACAAGAACGACGGGTCAAGGGATGAAGGCCGTAGCTGAAGATACTACAATGGCGACATCGAAGACGATTATGAGTTATGCGGAGACAACTGCTTTACCCTATGGGTTCACAAGACCCCAATGCCTAAGGATTTTAAACTTTCTCATGATCGCTAGAAGTACGATGGCCTGCAGGAACCCGAAGCTTGGCTAGCAGATTATCTGGCCACCATCAAGTTACAAGGTGGCTCCACAACCACCGTAATGCAGAGCCTGCAGCTACACCTAACCGGCGCCGCACGGTCATGGCTCAGACAGCTACTGTAACTACCTCGGTGAATTACGCTCCTAGTTACAAGCCTGGATGAGCAGAAATGGTTGAAATAGTACGGTGGGGCCCAAATGCCACTCACAGGTAGACCTTTCGGCCGTCCCAACCATTTCTAAACATCGGGACAAGAACGGGGCGAATCGGCAGGCGAAGGGATCAACTACATACACAAATGAGTATGTATGCAAGCCACCATACAACAGTACATCAGAGCCATTCCATCTAAAAAGAAAGGAAATATAGCAACGCCATACGGCAAGATCCAAATATCCTAGATAGATATAATAGTTTAGGATATCTCCTCATACATCAAACGACAGAGTATCAGGCGGAAGCGGAAGACAAAATCCGAGTACGGATAAGAAGCAAATTGGCATAAGATGCCCCATAAATAAGCACATCCCGCCCACAGATCTCACGGATCCCGCTCCCTAATCTCTACACGAATGATCGTTGCCCACATCGTCCGTCTCTTCCACCCAAAGATCCATCTTGCGAGTGTACTGTTCTCATCCGAACCAATAATTTATCGTGTGAGACCCTAGGGTACTCAGCAAGTCTTTATGCCTCTAAAGGGGACACAACTGGGTGACGAATTGCAGCAAAAGATAAACCCTAGCAATTCTATAGATACTCGCTAACCATCCGCCTAACCAGAGATAGACGGATGTCCGTGAATTATTAACAACAGTTATAACAGTTATAATGGTAATCTTAACAGATCCATCCTCCTCCTCGCTTACCGACGAGGAAGCGGACGAACAACCCCCCATCCGTTGGCAGTTTTATTAAACATTCCATGAGTGTTGCACTATTTACTAGTCAGGTACCTAGTCTAGTCAAATTAAAAGCGGTACTTTAGTTATGCTTGTCTATGATCGAGAAACTGTGCTCCAAGTCGTCCATAACCACGGACACGGCTTTCAGAAAGTTTTACCCTACAGGGGTGCACAAATAGCAACACACACTGATATGCCTCGGAAAACCAAATCAAAACCCAACGAGGCCACGACAAAGCAATTATAGGATTCAGAATATTTCAGGGGCCACCCCATTGAGCTACCCGCAACGGTTAGCTGACTCAGACGGCCTCAAGGTTTGCGTCAATGGTCAGAACGACTGGGAACCCGAAAATGTGACTGGGCTTGTCGACACCGCGAAAACACTCCGCTTTCCTAAACAGTATAGTGTGCTCCTCGCACAATCTTAAATAAAGCAGTAAAGCATGGCATAAGTACAGGATAGTAAATAAAACCTCAAACTAGTTTGTGGCCCCAAGAAATAAGAATGAATCAAGCTCGCTGGGGTCCATAAGGCCTCCGGATGTGGATAGCGCGAATATTCTTGGAACAGGAATCAAGTACTCAGGGTCTTACGGGACACAAGTGAGCCTGAAAAACCAAATAGCAAATATGGCTCACCGATGCCACTTTCATTAGTTCTCCCATTACTACTCAGGTTAAGTTGTTTAGGTACCTCATTATCCATCAGACACTCACATACCCTACACATGTTGTTCTACGACTCGCATGGCTCAAACAACTCCTGTAGTAATGGCTCATGGGATGGAGGAACAAGCTTCGGTGGGGTTTAAAAGTAAAGGCTATGCAATACTTGGGATTCAGATTAATGCAATCGCGACTCAATGATGCAAGAATAATATGAAAGAGAACAGGAATTCCCTACACCAACATATCTAGCGAGGGTCCTTCCAATCTACGAAAAGAGGGCTTTCCTTCTCAGCATAGATCCGTTGTTTGTGATGAGGGAGGTCTTTAGATCGAACTGTTGTGTTGTGACTGCATTCCTACTTTTATTATCACTTCCGGTACTGGCAGGGGCAATTACAATGTTATTAACCGATCGAGGCGGATTTCTCCTTTTGCTCCTCAGCCTACGGGGTATTAGCAACCGTTTCCAGTTGTTGTTCCCCTCCCAAGGGCAGGTTCTTACGCGATAGAGGCAAATAGGTACTATATGTATGCAAGCATGTGGTAGTGCTTGCCTGGCAGCTCAGTTGAAGCAAGGGATGGATCTGGGTAGTGCTCCTGGTTCTCTTGATATATCCCGCCATTGCCTATTCGAAGAAGAACCAAACAAACAAGGGCCACCATAAATAAAGTGCACAAGCATATGTATAAATGCATCAAGCAAACAATCATGCCATGATGAATGATGCACAATTTGCATGGCATTACAGTAGCATGGCATGGGTGAGGTGTGGAAACAATAATAAAGCATTTTTATTGAGCTTTGGCCCCATTTTATTCTCAATTTAGTTGCTGTCCTCTTTATATTCATATGATGCATGCTTCAATTCAAACCAAGGAATGCATAAACAAAAAGGTCTCGTCGAGCTAATCATTTTAGACATATTATTTGTTAAATTCGGAGTTATAAGACAAAAGTTATTAATTTATTAAGTCAAAAGGGCATTTTGTTGTAATTAAATCAACTTGGAATTTTAAAGTGTTCAAAATATATTTTAGAGGCCATATTTGAATTCCTCATATTTTTCTGATTTGAAAACATATATTATTTGTATTATTTGGGTTTATAAATTAAAAGTTATTTTAAAACAGATTTAATATTTGAATTTGAAATAAATTTGAAAAGATTTGATTTCAAACAGATAGACAGAAAAACTTTTGTTACTCAGACGATTCTAGCCAGAGACACAGACGGGTGGGGCCGAGCTGACTGGCGGGGCACACATGCGACAAAGATTCCCGCACCGGGGCTCTGCCTAGGCCGCGTGGATGACAAGCGGCCCGATGCGGGCCCAGATGCAGTGGGGATACCCAGTGTAACGACTGGGACACGGCTGGAGCGCGGGTTGAGGGGCGCTAAACTAGGGGGCCTCATTGTAAAAAGGGCGGGGTGGCTGACTAGTGGGCCAGGCGGACCGCGGGTTGAGCAACAAAAAGGCGTAGGGGGGGTAAGCGGAAAACGACCATGGCCGTACTGTAGATCTGCTTCCTCTGAACCGCGGACAGATCGGTGCCGACCGACGCGGGGCGCATGAGTCTCGAACTGGTCGCGGGTCGCGCTGAGCGGCTACCGTTGGGCTAGGGAGCGGTCGATGTTAGGGGGTCAGGCGCGGCCGAGTTAGGGTTGCTGCGCGACGTGGGAGCGAGCAGAAGCTATGGCCGACAGCGCGCGCAACCTGCTCGATGAAACGACAAGCGGCCCTAGACGACGACAGCGCGACAGAGCATGTCCAGGAGGTCAGGTAGCTCACCGAGAGTGTGTCGGTGGTGGAGGATCGACTTGGGGCGCTGGCGATCGGCGTCGACGCAGACGGACGACGAGTTTAGGGTTTCGGCTCGGGCTCGGCGGGTGTTCCTTTCCGGCTATGGCGCGTGCAGACGTCGAACTCGATCTTCCTCCGCTCCGCTGGGCTGCTACTTGTATGTGGTACATGCAGTGGTCGACTTCGATCTTCCTCGTTACTCCTACTTTCACCGCTGGCGGCAGTGAAGCTTGCGGCAGACGGTCGACGATCTCCTCGACACACTGGACGACGGCCAGCCACTGGCAGTAGCCAGTGAGGCCGAGGGTTTGCCGGCGATGGTGAACGGTGGCGATGGAGAAGAGAGGGGAGAGGGCAGGGCCCTGGAGCGGATCTGGGAGGGTAGCAGAGGGGGAAGAGGGGGTAGATAAGGTCGAGGACAGGGAGAGCACATGGGGTGGCTCGGCTGGGAAAAGGTGGCGTGCCACTTTTCCTCCTCCTCCACCTCACGTGCAGGCACGGGCAGGGGCAGGTGCATGGTAGGGGGGGCTGGCAGGTGGCCCAGGGAAGGAAGGAGAGGGTGGTGGGGCTAGGGTTGCAGAGAGAGAGCTAGAGAGAGGGGGAAGGTAGGCTCGGGGGTAGCTCGGTTAGGAGCTAGGGTTGGGTTAGGGTGGCTCGGGTTGGGGCTGGTTAGGGTGGTAGCTAGGTGGGCCGGGTGGCCAAGCTAGGGTAGGTCATGGTGGGGTGGCTCGGCTAGAGAGAGGAGAGATGAGGTGGGTACTTAGGGTTTGGTTTAGATTAGGTATAGATTAGGGTTTAGGAGAGGGGGTATGGTGATGAAGGGTAGATGATATGAGTGGCACCTAGTTAGAGGTTAAGAGAGAAGGGGTGGTGGTTTAGGGTTTTAGAAGATGGCATACTCCAAACTAGATCAAGCAAAAACATGTGGAAAGAGAAGGAGAGAAAAGATGAGGGAAGAGATGGTATGGTGAAGATGGGGTAGGTGATGGTCTAGGGATTAGAGAGAGAGATAGATGGAGTGGTTTGAAGCTAGGGTTTGCCTTGGACAAGATCAAGCCAAGAACAACCAAGATCAAACAAGAAAACGAGAGGGATGGAATGCTAGGATTTAAGCAAGATCAACATAGAACAAGCCAAAAGAAAAGATAGAGATAGAGAGAGGTGATGATCCTCTCAAGATTCAAATAAAATTCAAATGCTAGAAAAGGTGGCACTTGCATGGCCCATGCAAAATATTTATTGCCATGGTGATTCTTGTGAATAGTACCTGGCATTATTATTATGCACTCCCAAAATTGGAGTAAGGCCTAAGCAAAAGAATTTAGAAGGAATTCCAAGTGGAGTAGATGGAGATGATCACATTGGATTATAATTGGGAATTACTAGTGTGTATATTCCACTAGATGATTACTAGTCCCAAAAATATTCCCACATGAGCATAAATCCATAATAATCCATATGGAAGCTAGGAAAAAGGGTTCCACTCACAAGGCATGCAAAGGTGGCCAAGTGGCTCTCATATATCAATAATGTGAAAACAACATGATGCTAAGATGAGAGCATGTGGAAAAGAATTGGATCCATCTCAACCCACATGAGCTAGAGGTAAACTCAAATAAAGTGCAAAGCTCATATTTAGTTGGATGGTGGGATTATAAGGTGGTGAAAGAAAAGGTGGTGAAGTTAATAAAAGATATGCCCCCAACTCAACTTGGGCATTAAACAATATATCAAGGCCCAAATACAATATCAAGAGGCAAATACAATTAATAATGCAGGTGAGATAAAAACCAAATGGAAAAGGGTTTTATATGATGCTCAAATGCAAGGAGGCATGATGACATGAGCATGATATAATGATGATGCAACAATTATATATTTGAAGTAGCCATTATATCTAGACTAGGCTAGTAGCATTGCAATTGTTAGACAATTGGGATGCTACAGCTACACGAGAGGTAGATCTTGTTCTAGACTAATCTACTAGTTGCTCTTTCTGGATTTTCGATTGACAGGAACTTTCCCGAAAAACCTCATTGTGCCATGGAGGTTCCGTAGATCTTTTGTATGGATCTGAATATGAATAATATAGTCCTACCTTGAATCTGCGATGTTTTTGTTGTATTACTTTGTTGGGTGTAATGTTCGTGAAACGGTGTTCCATGAGTGTTATACCGACGATTTGCGTACTACAATATGAAGCGGTGTGTTGGGTCACTACATGTAGCCTCTGTAGCAACATGCCACATCTTTACACTATTCATAGGTATGGTGTTAGGTGACATGATTCTTGGAGTGGAATCGAGTCGAGATGGCTCGTCTCTCAGCTAGAAATGAACTCCAAAATAATTTGGTGGCTTCAACCCTAAGGTCTAAAGGCCTTTCATAGGAAAAGTTTCTATGTGTTAGGGTCAACTAAAATTCTTGTGAAATTCCTCTAAATCAAAGAGGTCCGTAATCAAAGTCACTTGGTACTACTACAATAAACATCCATTTTCATGGACCAAGAGACACACGTACTTTGAACAAGCTATTAGTAATTTGATAGATCTCAAATGTAGTAGACATCTTCAGATTATCTCCGCCATTCTACGATCTATTCTCATAAGATAAGTGGGCTTGTTATAGTGCCACTTCAAATGGACCTCGTCTCGTTGATTATGTTCCTGGCAACTTGCCTACTTGCCCACCCGGCAAAGTCTACCAACTCATACCTACCACATAAAATGTGGTATTTGTCATTTTAGAAGAACCCTTAACATAGGTAAATCTCTAGGTGGACATGTAAGCCACTTATTCTCACTTGAAATAAGCTTAAGGAGAGATTTAAGAAGGCTTGAAAGAAGGAATTTGGTTATGGTGGACCTAGTAAGGCTCCAAAACGACAACGAGGGAAGAGGAGCATTGCGTCCCTTTTACCTTATGTGGTTGAGTCGCTAATCGAAACACTTAACTCGCTAGTAGAACGGGAGTTTTGAGGTGACCTTACCTTAAGTGGTCTGAGTGATTTGTCGAGATGATTCCTCTTCATCTATCTCACATAGATATATGTCACGTTAAACGAGTTAACCTTATTTTGTGTACCACGACTTTCACACAAGGATATGCACACAAATCACTATATTGTATCGCAACCCCTAACCTAAGGTATATGTGGGCATTTCTCGAACCAACCCGTGCCAAGAAATCCCGATGCTAAATATCCTAGCCTGAGTTCGGCTCAAAACCTAAAAGGCCCAAGAAATTTCCAGACACCCGATCATGCCATTTTCTCGGGCCCATAGCCCGGTCTCGCCTGACCGTTAGGCTCAACCTAAGCCCGATGACACACTTTGGCCTGACAGGGGCTGGTCGGGCTGGGCCGATCGGATCGTGTTTTTCATCCCAGATTTGACCGAGGAACACCATAATCTAGCTCGATGTCTCGGTCATTCCAACAAACATTCATTTTTTTTGCGAAATTCCACCGATCTATTAATAATCATTAACAGTAGTATAAAGAGTTCTAAAAGTAATAAAAATTATAAATAGGTCTCTGGACCACCTAACGACGACTACAAACACTAGCACGAGCCGAAGGCGCGCCGTCGTCCTCGCCCCTCCATCACCGGAGCTGGACAAAGCTTGTTGTAGTAGAGCTTGTTGTACTAGACAAACGGGAAGTCGTCGTGCTAAGGCCAAAGGACCAGCGCACTAGAGCAGCAACCATCGCCGAAGATGAACAACGTAGATCGGAAGAGACTGACCTCAAAACACACATACGAAAAATGACTGGATCCTAAGGAAACCATCAGACACATGACTCTACGCGCTCTCCACTGATGCTAGACGCACCACCAGAGCGAGAATAGGACGGGAAGGACCTTATTCTGACCTCGGGACATAGCCGTCGCCTCAACATCCTGAAGAAGATACTAAAAATAGTCTAAATAAAACACTGAAACCTCCCGCCGACAAGAGGCCGTGGTACGCCACGTCTCCAAGATCCTAAGAACGCCGGAGACAGGATCGGTGGCTTCGCCGGCGGAGGGAAGGAACCCTAGATAGGTTTGCCGTCGCCTCTTCTTCTCTTCTCTCCTGTATACCCTCTCACGAGTAAACTTTACCGAACCCAGTATCTAATTTGCAAAACAAAAACTCCGGTTTAAACTTCGATTTCACAAATCTCGAAATCCAATTTTGCATCAGATTTTTTATTGTCATTCCACCTTTTGTTCTACTAGCTAGGCGGCCCACATGGCAGCGCTCCAAAGATCTAGTCATAGATTACGTACGTCGACCGACAATTGAATACTTCCATCTAATCCAGCTGTACCTCGACGGGACAATCATGAATGCCCTGTTTGGCAAGGCTCTGAAAAAAAAAACCATTTTCAATGGCGAGAAATAGTGCAAACCGGATTTTGGCGCGCATCAAAATCCTGGCAAAAGTTTTTGGCGCGGCGACACAACGGTGTATAAAATACAGAGTTCTAGGGTTCCCTCCCGTTTCCCCACACCAGTCCTCTCCATCTCCTCTGCCTTCTCGCTCCGCGCCGCAGCTGACCCCCCTGCTCGCCCTCCATCCCTTCCCCGCCGGCCATCTCTTCTCGAATTGCAAGATCGGAGTGTGGGGGATTTGCGGCTGAATTGGGGAAGCTCGGGAGTGGTAGTCGTATCGCAATCTTCTGTTGAATCAAGGTAGACAGAGGTATTGTGCTTTTCCCTTCTCAGATCTGGTTTAAGTGTTCCCTATTTTGCCTGTTACTCGGTCCAATCTACCTCCTGTGTTTCAGTTCCAATAGATAGGTCGCTAGGCATCTGCGTGATACTGGCCAGGCTTTGATTCGTAGCAGCATATATACGGCCGTCCGCTTCTTCGAATATTGCGGAATTACCGATGCGTGTTCCTCAAGTGTTGTGTTGCTGATTTTTGATTTAAAATCCTTGATACTCTGGTTAAATGAATCTTGCAAAGTACTGCCCAACTGTCCAGTTTATGTAAATGAAGTATAGATATCATTAATCTGGATTCCGGAATGTCTCTGATGCATAGCTGCATATAAGCTTAATTTTGTTCTACGTGATGGGATGTTGTAGCTAGAAAGCACTCTGTTCCAAATATATGTTCCGCTGCTGCTGCTGCTGCTGGTTTGAATATTCTGAAATTAGTCGACTGTAAAATAGCGTGCCTAGTTATAGGATCCTTTTGCACTTGTTTATGTGTAGATGCAGCTATTTAATTGTTCTTTATTGTTATTTGGCGATTTATTTATGTTATTTACCTTTCTGTTGACCTTTTATGCAGGTTTTGATCCTGAAGCCAGAGGGAGTGGAAACTTTGTTTGCGATTAACTTTTATTTTCTGAAACATGATGGGGATTGAGTCCACAATACTCCCAGTAGATCATGCAGTGTTGGATAACAGTGATACTGAAAATTCAGAAGTTGTGGAATGTGATTCCCCAGTTGTAGGAGATGTGGAGAAAAGTGTGGCTGAAGAAGTTTGTTTGCAAGTTCCCTTGGGAAAGAAGGAAGACATCGACTCCCTTGGTACAGTCTGTGATGTTGAGAATAACAAGGGAGATGTTGCAGAGGCCATCACTCTGAATGGGGTCACACTACAACTGTCGATCTCTTGCAAGGATCCAGAAGAAAGTCTCTCGTTGGATTGTCAAACGCCACGTGGAAACATCTTTGATCCTTTTGCTCCAGGACCAGAGGAGGCAGGCTGCGGTGCACCAAAGAAGAAGCTGGTGAGGGGGGCAGAAGCCCTGTCCCGCAGAAAGCTAAATTTTGAAGCCGGTGACATCCCAATTAGAAAGCTAAATCTTGAAGCCGATGACATCCCAATTAGAAGGCTAAGTTATGAATTCGATGATTCCGAGGAGGAAGAAGTGTATCTGCAAGGTATCTGCAAGATGTTTCTTGATCTGATATTCTCAAGTCAAGCGCTGGATGCAACCCAAGCCAGGGAAGATCTGAATCTGATAGATGCTATCCCACCTGAAAGCTACAAAACCCCTGAATCTCAGCCCCTGCTTACTGGCATTGCAGACACCTGCCCAGACGCTCCTGTGCGTCCATCTCTGAGGATGCTGAAGCTCAGCCCAGGCATTTGCCGGAAGCTCGACTTCGGTTCAGTCAGTCCCAAGTCTCTGTTTGCTGAAGATAATAATTAAGTGCCGAGCTTGTTCCTTCGGGAACTTTATTCTGGTGCTGTTTCCTGGCGACCTATCTCATGACAGCACAGTCTGTCATCCTTGCCAGAGTGGTGCGGTAACTTTTGCTAACTCTGAACTTGTAGGAGTTAGCGGTGATGGTGGTTACTAAGTAGGAAGCTGTTTAAAGTTATATTATACATGTAAGCTATGTTAGTTTTCCCTTTAGCTAGCCTAGTCTTACTGCCCAGATTCATGTGCCTTGTGGGCTTGTGGCCTAGCCTTTTGTATATCCTAAAAAATAGTTGTTCTCCCTGCTTGAACTGAACTATGCAGGTCTGTTCTTGCTTAGTGCTGTAGTGCATAGTTGGTGCACACCTGTATGTCATTATGTTCTTTGCACTTGGATGCAAAATCTGTATGCAACTGTTGAAACTGAAATGATGCAGTGGAGAATTGGAACATGGCTTTGTTTTCATGCTGAGTGAGATGATGTCGTATTTAATCGTGGCTGTTGTGTGATTGATCTGTCATGATGTTTCGGCCGTCAGTGGACCTGCCGACAGACTCAGCATGTCT
Organism: Avena insularis; assembly: GCA_023614405.1. Taxonomy (NCBI): domain Eukaryota; kingdom Viridiplantae; phylum Streptophyta; class Magnoliopsida; order Poales; family Poaceae; genus Avena; species Avena insularis. Next base: position 355,186,978 of record CM042692.1, on the reverse strand, counting down.
CTTTTTTCTTTTCTTTTTGCGATGATGAAAACGAGATATTTGATTAATCCGAAGAAATATATGTTTACAGTCTTCACACGGGCATTCTGGATCTCAGTACTTTCTACTTGCATACATGTGGCTTGGCTTTACAGGATCATATAGAGTAATCAGAATGTCAACGTCTCCAAGGGACCCCCTAACTGCAAGTTATATAAGAGAATATAAGATAAGCTTGTACTGTATGTATGATTCGTGAGCACAAAGCAAGGACCTAAAGACATGACGATGTTATGAACCAGAGGAAGCAGTATGTACGCAAAGTCCATCCTGTAATCTGACGGCTGTTCATGACTGGATGTTGGTGTTCATCTGTCATGATGTCTGACAGCTACTTTCAGATAATCTAGCACGCCTACAGCCGTCAGATTAATCTTCAGATGGACCTGCTGACGGCCTCAACGGGCCCTCGACCTTTGATATCTCCTTTTTGTTATCTTTCCAAGGGAAAGGAGAAATTTTATCAGTCTTCTCGGCCAGCCTGGATCTCAGTTCTTTCCTACAGTCTACTCGTACTTCACGGGCAGCCTGCAATATAGTTGACCTGTAGGTGCCAGGAATAAGCAATTTTTTGGAAAAAAAAAAACTCCCAAGATACATGTGGCTTGGCTTTAGAAGATCATACAAAGTAATCGGAATATCAACGTCTTCAAGCGACCCCCTAACTGCAAGTTAGAGCATCTCTGACCAAAAGCCAAAAAAAACCTTAGAGAAGCAAATTTGCTCCTTTAACGGCGGAAGTAGCAGCTAACCGATCTCCTAAAATATTTTAGAGGAGCAAATATAGGATTTTCGGTCCCTAAAAATTCCCATCCCTCTCCTATATTTGCTTGGCCGCGTGCGGTCGATGAGAAACAAAATTCCCACGCTACCGCTCACTCTCCTGCCGTCGTTCTTCTTCCCACCGCCCCTCCTTCCACCCAATCTCGCTAGAGATGGCCGGATCCCGCCACCGGTCGCCGCTTCCTATCCGCAGCGCCTTTCGGGGCCGCGGCGTCGTGGTCGTAGATCGGGGTCTCCCGACATCCTGCCGTCGGCGGCACCGCATGGCCAGTACCACGGCGTGTGGCAGTGGGGGACCTGGGTGTCCGAGATCACCGACCGGAACACCTGCCAACGCCACTGGCTCGGCACCTACCAGTCGGCACGGCAGGCGGCGTGGGCGCACGATGTCGCCAACGTCCGGTTCCATGGCTTTGACTGCGGGCCGCTGAACTTCCCTCTCGGCAATGAGGTGCCGGAGCTCTTCTCCCCTCCCAGTCACGGCCACGCGGCGCACATCGCTCGAGAGGCCCGAGAGCGATTCGAGGCCGACGCTGCCGGCGAGCGGTACATGGCCAAACTCCGTCGGCAAAATCTCGGCCGCGTCGCTGTGGAGGCCATGCACTACGAGGAGTATCGACCTCGCATCTTCCTCCTTGGTGGCATGGCCTTCTTCCTCCTCGGCGGCAGGGCCTTCTTCCTCCTCGACAGCGGCAGAGCCTCCTTCCTCCGCGACAGCGGTTGCGTCTTCCTCGGCGCCGGCCCAGGAAGTCATCAACCTCGGCGACAGCGACACCGACTCTAACAACAGCTTTGACGCGTGGCTCGACAACCTCAGCTGGTAGGTGGACACCAACACTGGTCACCGATGCTCGACGGCGTAGCTAGGGTTTGTGTGATGGCCACCGACACCGGCGACGATCCTAGTGTTAGAATCTATGTATGAACTATGCAATGTGTTTGAATCCTAAGTATGAACAAAATGTTTTAGTTTGATTTTGGTGTGTTTTCGTTTTATTGCAATGTGTTTGTTGAAATGTCTAGTAAAAGATTGAAATATAGGAGTGCAAATTAAGGGATCAATTTCCGCTGCGGAAGTTTAGAGGAGGAAACAGTGCGGGACCGGTCAGAGATGCTCTTATACAACAGAATATAAGAATAAAGCTCTTGCTTAGGATTCGTGAGCGCAAAAGCAAGTTTTTTTTTTTAAAAACACAGCAGACGCTTATACGCACACACGCATACATTCCCCATTTCTATGAGCACCTCCGATAGACTGAGCTGGCAGAGCGGGTCTTGAGATTGACGAAGTCACCACGGACGTCTCGCTGTCGACGGAAACGTCGCCTCTCACTGGAAGAATATTCCGTCTTGTTAAATCTGGGGTTTGAATTTTGGTGGACTAAAGGTACAACCACCCTCTTGGCCACCCATGGTTTACACGCAAAGCAAGAATCTGTACACACGACAATGTTATGAACCAGAAGAAGAGCAAGCAATATTTACGTATATATACGAGTCCATCCTGTCTCTGCGTATGAACAATCCATCAAAATCATATACGACCACACCCAGCAATAGCATCACCTAAAAAAATAACCAATAAACTCTAGTAAAGGTAGTGACTAACTACAGTAGTAATTTGTCGTATCATCAGAAATTCCAGAATCCTCTCGCTCCTTTCCTCTCCGTGAGAAGGACGTCGTCGTCGCGTTGGCCGCGCGTGCTGTGCGTAGCGAACGAACACGGCAGCGGCAGGAGAAAAAGGTATCATCGATCGCTTCCATCTCCGGCGACGCGCGCGGCGGAAACAGCGTGGGAACGAAGTACTAATAAGGAATATGATCGATCAGAGCTTGGTGTGGTCGCTGCACTGCTGGCTGCGGACGCCCAACTCCGCGATGCCGAAGACGAAGCTGCAGTCGGAGTAGGCGACGGCGTGGCGCTTGAAGACGCCGAATATCGCCACCCGGCCGGGGATCCTGGTGCTTGCCTCGAGCGGCATCGACCCGGCCTCCACGTCGGAGATGAGCTGCGCCATGGCGTCCGCGGAGGCGACGAACTGGTCCGCCTGCAGCGTGAGCGCCAGCTTGACGTCGGCGTCGCCCTTGCTGGGGACGCGGCCTGGGTCGATCTCGGCGTCGCCGACGTGGACGCCGCGGTAGGTGAGGTCGGTGTGGCCCCCCGATTGGAAGGAGAAGGAGGCCGGGTTGGGGTTGTGCACGGACACCGTGAGGAGGAGGGTGACGTTGAGCTGGATGGAGAGCGCCGGGAAGGTGAGCCGCGGGGCGACGCCGACGAGCTTGGTGGAGACGAGCCGCGTGGTCGGGTCGCGGACGCGGAGCACGGTGAGGAAGAGGATCAGGAGGACGACGGCGAGGAGGACGAGGGTGACGAGGAAGCACGCGCAGCAGAGGCACCCGCGGCGGCGGCGGAGTCGGCGCTGCTTCTCGCGGTGGAGGTCGTCGACGGGCGGCTTGGCGGTGTGGGTGGGGAGGCCTCCACCGCTGCCGTTGGTGGACGCCATTGGTCGGTTGGGAGTTGGGAGTTGCGAACTTGCGTCGGCGAGCGTGCGGGCGTGGAGGTGGAGGAAGTGGGGTGTGATTCGATTTTGAAGGTGGGGGATTGGAGATCAATGCTGCCTCGATGACGACTTTTTATACCGGTAGTACTAAAGAAGGATAGTGCAAAAGCAATCTGGTACTACTTTTATATTGTGAATCGGTGAAATATTACTTTCTCACTTGTTTCTATGCGGTAAAACGTCTTTTGCGTGCGATGACAAATATTTGGTTTTGAATGCAAACGATTGAGTTCTACGGATAGTAAACGCGTGTGCCTTCACGTCGAGCTGACACGTCTATGCATAGTTTGAATTCGAATAGACAAGGCATGGAACATCAGCATATACTTCCAATTTGAACAAAAGTTTGGCACGCCGTACAATCAACAGGGGCGGGGTTAGCACTGTTGTTAATTACGTGGGCTACGGTTGTTAATTATGGTCTTCGCGAGGGGTGTCCCTCCGATAGTTGGATGTACTGTATCGATGGATGCTGGGAAATTGAATACTGGAACACGACAGGGATTGGCCCGCCATGGGCAGGGCGGCACCGCATCTGCCAACCAACCAGCCGGCGGCAACGACCATGCAGATGCAGAGCGGAGGCGAGTTAATTCGCCGTGCTTTGGGCGGGCGGGCAAGGCGTCGTCGTCGCCGTCGTCCGGGCCGGGCCGGGCGCGTCATTTAGTCCCCGATGTTCCGTTAGACGTCCACGTCCAGCACTAACTCAGCCGATGATTCCTCTGTGTTTCCACGCTCAACTGGCACCAACAAACCGTCCCACGTCTTTTCATGCCAAATCTCATCGTGTTTCCACGCTCAACCGTGCCGGGATGGAGACGGACGGCAAGCCTAGACCCTTCAATGCAGTCCAGGGGACTGGAGACACGGGTCTCCTCCTCCTGGTATCTCACGACAATCCAACCAGACCTCCTTTTGCTATATCACAACGAGATCGTATTTTACACACGCCTCAAGCCAAACTTTCTAAAACTTGAGCTATATTGTTTCGAATATCTAGTTAGAGAACTTGCAAATTTCAGATTGTAAACAAAATACTATTTGCTCAATGTTTTATACACTTTTTTTAGAACTCGGTCGCCCTTTATTGATTATTTGAAACAATTACAGGAATGTTAAAACCTTCAGGAGGCTGTAGAAGCCAAATCTAACGACCAACCGCTAATCTAACAGAGCCGCGAGCTAAATTCTTGTGACAGATGGCCTCTTAGAGCAAGAACAAGCTTATGCCCAAGTCACCTAAATTCTTGTGGGCGATTTGGACGTCTAGGCGAAAAACTATTCATGAAAATATTTTTCAGAGCCCTTTATCCGATCATGGTTTCATTAACTCGTATTTGGATGAGTTAAACTCATTGGCTAAACCCACAACTCGGATGTATAGGCTCTGCCTATCCAATGGCAAGTGAGATGGATCCCTCTTCCAAAGGCAATACCGAAAATTAATGGGGCTGTTTCTAAAACCGAAGAGCGTGGAGTAGCGGCTGCCTTTTGTCGTAACAACAATGGCCAATACCTTGGGGCCTCGGTTGTGGTCTTCCAGGGTGTTACAGATCCAACAACATTATAGGCTCTAGCTTGTCGTGAAGCCCATGCGCTAGCTGAAGATCTAAATCTGAGTCGAGTTTTCATCGTTTCAGACTGCAAGACGGTCATCAATGACATAAAGGAGGGTACTGTGAGTAGCTATGGCTCGATCATCACTGAGATTAGATCACGAACCACTATGCTCCAAGAGTGTACCTTTACTCATGAAAATAAAGCTTCAAACTATGAAGCCTACAATCTAGCTAGGCATATGATCTCTTTTGGAGTAGGGCGCCACTAGTGGCTTGATATTTCCTATTCTGACACTATTCCTGTAAACATTGTCCTTGATTAATAAAGCCTTGTAGTTTGTTCTAAAAAGAAAAGCCCTAAAGTCTTCATAAAAATCATGCGTACAATAAGCCAACTCTTAAATCGACTCTACTCCCTCCGTCCCGGTTTAAAGGGCCTACGGGTATATCTAGATCGTTAATTTGACCAATAAAATATTAATTATTATGTTAAAAATAATACCATTAGAAAGTATACCATCTAAATTTTCTAATGATATAATTTTTATGTTAAATACTCCCTCCGATCCAGTTTATTAGGCACGCACGTAATTTAAGAAAATCTTTGACCATCAATTTTGACCAATAAAATATGCAATATATGTTCTAAAAATATACCATTTGAAACTACATTTGAAGATGAATCCAATGGTATAATTTTTATGACGTATTATGTAAAATTTGTTGTCCAAAATTAATGGTCAAAGTTGTTCTTAAACTACGTGCGAGCCGAATAAACCAGACCGAATGAAGTAATTAATATTTTTTAATTAAATTAACGATCTAGGTATACGCGTAGGCACTTTAAACCGGGACAGAGGGAATATTGAATATTTGAACAAATTAATGCACACATGCGTATGGTCTAGCATGCAATACTGATTGGGATGGAAGAGCCGACCGTACCATGTTCTCTTTTCCGGTGCTATAGCCGGGTTGTATGTATAGTATCCACTCTATTCTCTCACCTAGTATTTTAGTATTATTATTTTACTGATGTGGCAGCCTGCTGACTAGGATTATTGTAACTGCTCTTAAGAAGTGCCACTCATCATGATTAAAGCTTTAGACTTAGTTAATGTTATTGAAAAAATTAGGCACTCCCTCGGGTAAAATATAAGATGTTTTAACTTTGTGAAATGAGTGTATTTAGACCCCTTTTAATATATAGGTTCACTCCGAACCTACACACTAAAAGGGGTCTAGATACACTCTTTTCACAAAGCTAAAATATCTTATATTATAAAACAGGAAGAGTAGATGTTGAAGAGCGTGTTACTATTTAAAAGGACATTTATTTGAAATATGAATGGAGTATGTGTTAGATTCTGAACAAACTTCTAAGTTGAAATAGTTTTTCGACAAACATAACATACGGATGGACACATCGAAAAAAAGAAGAATTAAAAAAGAAAAGACCCACTATAATTATCTATTCCTTATAGTAATGGACCAAACACCACCAAAACAACACCAGAAATCCATCTTCTCCAAAGCGACACCTCTAAGAAGGTAACAATGCACAAGAGTCATCGTTGTTCTCATCATAGATCATAGGTTTTCACCCTGAAGAAAGTCTGCGCTCACAAAATAATGTATTCAACAAGTCTCATCATAGATCCTTGGATTTTCACCCTAAAAGTTTAGACACTGTGTAGTCGCTCCCACTTGACGATGTCGCTGCTCCAATTCACGAATCACCAAGCCAATTCCTCATTGCCAACATGACTCGAACCACAATTACTAGTCTCAGATCTCAGCTTCCATGTCATCCTCTCCCACTGACACCACCATGGAACAAACACATGCCCCACGATGGCAACTGAAAGAACATTTCATGATATCTAGTGTTTTGTGTGTTATATAACAAGAGGATTATTTAATTATGTGTTTAGTGGTGCATAATACTTTTCCACCTAAATGCTGCTAAACTAGAGTTTTGGGGGGCAGAAAGGGCCGGATTATCCATCCCACCGAGTTCATCAAAGTCCCCAAGGCGCGTCACGCAGAAGGGGGGCGGAGTTTTCCTCGGATTAACCGACCAGGGCCGGAGTTTTTGTCCAGGCCGGATAATCCACCCTAATAGGGGGGCGGGATAATCTGCTCCCAGGGCTTTTTACAAAAGCCCCCAAGACGCATCACACAGAAGGGGGCGGAGTTCCTCCCGGATTAACCGGCCAGGGCGAGAGGTTTTGCCCGGACCGGATAATCCGCCCCACTAGGGGGGCAAATAATTTGCCCCCAAGAGTTTTCCAAAGGCGAACAAGGCGCGTCATGCAGAGGAGGCAAAAATTTGGTCTGGATTGTCTAATTCCGGGCCGGATGTTTGCCCCTGCCGGATAATACGGTCCCCACTTAGGCCGAATAATCCAACCCCCTATTCGTCCAATGACAATTTTTTTGGATGGGCTATAAATAGCCCCTCAGATCCCCATTTCAGATCTCTTGGATCCTGCAAAAAAGATTTGCCCTGTTCATATCGATTCAAGCGCGATCTCCATCTTCAACCACTCAAAGGCTCCGGGCTTTGGGGTGTTGGGTCCGCAGCATAGAAAACAAAAAATTCCTACGATGAGAACTACACGCCAAGATCTATCTACTAGGTACAAAGCAACAGGTGGACATACATCCAACGAGAACTTACCCTCGAAGACAGCGAGTTTTGTTAACGAGTAGGAACTCGTGGTTGATGTAGTCGTACACTTGTCGATCTCAAGATCGTGAGGAAGTCCGAGCGCCACAACTCAGCAGCGCATCCATACTCGCACACATGTTCAGGCCACCGGACAACCTCCACCTCCTCGCTCCAGCGATCCAGCGAAAGCAGCAACTCCTTCTAGACGAAATGCCACCGGGAACATGTATCTCGCTAATCCGAGACCATGGGGGAATAATTCTAGAGGGGGAGAGAGATCCTTCACAAGGAGGTGTGAGGATGAAGGAGGGAATGGATGGCCTTTTATAGGAGGAGGGGGTGCCCTCTCTCCATGGTCGCATGGGGAGTGACCCCTCACCTCCCCCATTCATGTGGTGGTAACCCTTCCACATTAAAATGCCTCTTCACATTCCCTTTTAAAGTCTCCACTTTAAATGCATTAAAATTCTCCAAGTTTAATGCTCTCTCATTTAATAAAACTCTTTTATTAAATTTATTCAGAATTTTGTTAATTACTTTAATTAACAAACATTCACATATAGCCCCTTGCAATATTTCAATATCACATGCATAACCACTTTCTGCAATTTCACCTGAAACAATTTCCGGTTTCTATTGAAACAATTCCTGCGCTTTGCAATTCTTTCGTCTGAAACATATGTGCTCCAAAATGGTGTCTGGTAACTCTTAAGTGTGTCACCCTATGGTTCGCGAATAATGCAGACATGATCGAGACCCTTCTCCGATCAATAATCAGCAATGGACCGGAGATCCGTACTGACTCCTACACATTCAATGATGACCTCTGTGATCGTGAGAACCTTTAACGCTTGTAACTAAATCCCTTTGTCTCGCGATATATTACATGTCCGATATTCGATCATCGGTATCTTCATACCTAGTTTGATCTCGTTACCGACATGCACTCTTTTCTCGTTCCCGTGATATAATATTCTAGTGATCACATCACTTGCTTGCAAGCTATCTCAATGTGATATCACCGAGAGGGCCCAGAGTATATCTATCCGTCATCGGGATTGACAAATTCCAATCTTGATCCATGGGCCTCAACATAACACCTTCGTAGTACTGAACCCATCTTTATAGTCATCCTGTTACGGTGTGACGTTTGATGTTATCAAGATACTCTTCCGGTGTTAGCAATTAACATGATCTCATGGTCTAAGGATAAAGATTACTTCGTATGATGTTATAGCAATATAAACATAATGACTTGATCGTAATGCTATACTTCAGATGAATGTTCATCACATCATTCCACCAATGGTGTGACCTTGTTATTAACAACATCCAATGTCCATGATCAGGAAACCTTGATCATCCTGTTAATCAACAAGCTAGTCTATAAGAGAGGCATAACTAGGAAACCTTTTTGTTTATTAAACACACATGTATTGATGTTTCCGATCAATAAAATTCTAGCATGCAAAAAAACATCTATCATATATAAGAAATACATAATAACAACTTTATTATTGTCTCTTAGGGCATATTTCCTTCAGTCTCCCACTTGCACTAGAGACAATAATCTAGTTCACATAGTGATAAATCTAACACCCATGGAGTTCTGGTGTTGATCATGTTTTGACCTAGGGAGAACTTTAGTCAACGGATCTGCTACATTTAGGTCCGTGATTACTTTACAAATCTTTATATCTCCATCCTTGACATGCTCGCAGATGGAGTGAAACCGGCGCTTAATATGTTTGGAATTCTTGTGAGACCTTGGTTCCTTTGCGTTGGCTATGGCTCCATTGTTGTCACAATAGATCACCATCGGGTCCAACGCACTAGGAACCACACCTAGTTCCATAATGAACTCTTTCATCCAAAATGCTTCCTATGCTGCTTCTGAAGCAGCAACATATTCCGCCTCCGTCGTTGATCCAGCCACCACAGGTTGTTTGGAACTCCTCCAACTAACTGCTGCCCCGTTCAAGAGAAATACGTATCTGGATTGAGACTTAGAGTCATACGGATCGGTGTCAAAACTAGCATCAACATAACACTTAGCGACTAGCTCTTCTTCACCTCCGTATATAAGAAACATATCCCTAGTTCTTCTCAAGTACTTGAGGATGTTTTTGACTGCTATCCAAAGGTTCAACTGGATCAGATTGGTACCTACTAGTCAAACTAATAGCATGTGCCACATCCGTCTTGTACATAGCATGGCATACATTATAGAGCCTATGGCGAGGCATAGGGATCTTATCCATCATCTCTCTTTCTTCCGGCCAGAGTCGGACTTTGAGTCTTACTCAATGTCTTGCCTTGCAACATAGGTAAGAACCCCTTCTTACTTTCGTCCATATTAAACTTCTTTAATATCTTATCAAGGTATGTACTCTGCGATAGCCCAATTAGGCGCCTTGATCTATCTCTATAGATTTTAATGCCTAATATATATGATGCTTCACCAAGGTATTTCATTGAAAATTTGATGTTTAGATAACTTTTAACACTGTTTAAAAGATCTATATCATTTCCAATCAATAATATGTCATCCACATATAATATCAGAAATGCCACATTGCTCCCACTCACTTTCTTGTAAATACAAGCCTCTCCATAAGTTTGGACAAATCCAAACTCTTTGATCACCTCATCAAAGCGGAGATTCCAACTCCGGGATGCTTGCTTCAGTCCATAGATGGATGGCTAAAGTTTGCATACCTTATTAGCATCCTTAGGATCGATAAAACCCTTAGGTTGTATCATATACAACTCTTCTTCAATATTACCATTGAGGAACGCAGTTTTGACATCCATCTGCCATATTTCTTAATCGAAATATGCAGCAATTGCTAACATAATCCTAACCGACTTAAGCATCGCTACGGGAGAGAATGTCTCATCGTAGTCAACTCCTTGAGTTTGTCGAAACCCCTTTGCGACAAGTCGAGCCTTATAGATGGTCACATTACCATCAGCATCAGTTTTTCTTTTGAAAATCCATTTATTCTCAACGGCCTTTCGATCGTGAGGTAAGTCCACCAAGGTCCAAACTTGGTTCTCGTACATGGATTCCATCTCAGATTTCATGGCTTTTAGCCATTTGTTGGAATCCGGGCTCATCATCGCTTATTCATACGTCACAGGGTCATCCATTTCATCAACCATGAAATTAACAACATGATTGCCATACAGTTCAGGAGCTGCACGTGTCCTGCTTGACCTGCAAGGTTCGGTAGTGTCCTCTTTCGGAGTTTCATGATCAATATCATTAGCTCTCTCTTCATTAGGTGAAGTCAACTCCGAAACAACTTCCGGTGCTGCGCTACTCGCCATTTCATGAAGAGAAGGTTCAATAACCTCTTCGAGTTCTACCTTCCGACTACTCACACCTTTCGCGAGAAACTCCTTCTCAAGAAATGATCCATTCTTGGCAACAAAAACCTTGCCCTCGGATCTGTGATAGAAGGTATACCCAATTGTTTCCTCAGGGTATCCTATGAAGACGCATTTTTCCGCTTTGGGTTCGAGTTTATCCGGTTGAAGTTTCTTCACATAAACATCGCATCCCCAAACTTTAAGAAATGACAGCTTAGGTTTGTTTCCAAACCATAATTCATACGGTGTCGTTTCAACGGATTTAGATGGTGCCCGATTTAAAGTGAATTCAGCTGTTTCCAGTGCATAACCCCAAAATGACAGTGGCAACTCAGTCAGAGACATCATAGATCGAACCATATCCAATAAGGTACGATTACGATGTTCCGACACACCATTACGTTGTGGTGTTCCGACAGACGTGAGTTGTGAAACTATTCCACACTCTTTCATGTGTGTGCTAAACTCGTAACTTAGATACTCTCCTCCACGGTCAAACCGTAGAAATTTGATCTTTCTATTATGATGATTTTCCAGTTCATTCTGAAATTCCTTGAACTTTTCAAAAGTTTCAGACTTGTGTTTCATCAAATAGATATACCCGTATCTACTCAAATCATCCGTGAAAGTAACAAAATAACGATATCCACCTCGCGCCGACACACTCATTGGTCCACACACATCAGTATGTATGATTTCCAATAAATCTGTCGCCCGTTCCATTGAAGCGGAAAACGGCGTTCTAGTCATCTTTCCCATAAGGTATGGCTCATATGTATCAAATGATTCAAAATCAAGTGATTCCAAAATTCCATCAGAATGGAGTTTCTTCATGCGTTTAACGCCAATATGACCTAGACGGCAGTGCCACATATATGTAGATATATCATTATCAAGTTTAATCTTTTTAGCATTAACATTATGAATATGCATAATATTACTATTGAGATCGATCAGAAATAAACCATTCAACATAGGTGCATGACCATAGAAGATATCATTCTTATAAATCAAACAACCATTGTTTTCAGATTTAAAGGAATGACCACTTTGCATCAAACACGATCCGGATACAATGTTCATGCTTAGTGCATGCACCAAATAACAATTATTTAGGTTTATAACTAATCCCGATGGCATATGGAGAGGTAGCGTCCCGACGGCGATCACATCAACTTTTGATCCATTGCCAACCCGCATCCTGACCTCATCCCTTGCTAGTTGTCGCTTGTTCCGTAGCCCCTGAATCGAGTTACATATATTAGCAACCGATCCTGTATCAAATAACCAGGTGCTACTGCGAGTACTAGTCAAGTACACATCAATAACATGTATATCACATATACCTTTGTTTGCCTTGCCGGACTTCTTGTCCGCCAAATACTTGGGGCAGTTGCGCTTCCAATGGCCAGTCCCCTTGCAATAGTAGCACTCAGTATCGGACTTAGGGCCAGCTCGGGGTTTCTTTTCTGGCGCAACAACAGATTTGCCACCCTTCTTTCCCTTGTGCTTGCCTTTCTTGTCCTTCTTGAAACCGGTGGTCTTATTGATCATCAACACTTGATGTTCTTTCCTAATCTCCACTTCTGCAGCCTTAAGCATTGACAGAAGCTCGGGAAGAGTCTTCTTCATGCCCTGCATATTATAGTTCATCACGAAGCTCTTGTAGAGATTGGAGAACACGATGTATGCCCAAGTCAATGGGAATCGTTATTCCCAAGGACACAAGCTTATCGACGTACCCAGACATTTTGAGTACATGCTCACTAACGGAGCTGTTCTCCTCCATCATGCAGCTAAAGAACTTTTCAGTAGCATTATAACTCTCTATGACAGCATGGTATCGAAAATCATTTTCAATTCTCCCATGGTATCAAAAGCATTGCCATTTTCAAACGTCAAGTTCGCTCTAGCCCATACAGTATGCCGCAATGAACTAAGTTGTGGTCCTCCTGACGAGTCACATAGACATTCTTTTCCTTGTTAGGGGCATCAGGAGCTGGTGGGAGGCCTAGCGGCGCATCTAGCACATATTGCTTTTGTGCAGCAGTGAGGAGAATCCTCAAATTCATAGCCCAGTTGGTGAAGTTGCTACCATTCGCAGCAAGTTTCTCTTTCTCCGTGTTCTCTTTCTCCATGAACACATTGAAATTAAAAGCAGGTGATGCCATCTACAACAGAATTTGTAAAGTTTATTTAGACTAAGTTTATGATAGATTGAGTTCAACTAATCCAAATTACTAATGAACTCCCACTCAAAAACGACATCCCTCGTGTCCTTTTGGTGATTACATGAACCAAATCCACTACACCAAGTCCGATCATCACGTGAGTTGATGTAGCTTCAAAGGCGAGCATCTATATGGGCATCATATCAACTATATGACTCATGCTTAACCTTCCGGTCCGTGTTCCGAGGCCATGTCTGTACATGCTAGGCTCGCCAAGTAAGAACCTTAGTATTCGCGTGTGTAAAACTGTCTTACACCCGTTCCTATGAAAGCGTAGATTCGAGTACACCCGATCATCACGTGATGTCTCGAAACACGATCCATAGAACGGTGCATACTCAAGAAAGAACACATTTTATCTTGATATCTAAAAGAGGGATCATCTTACAATGCTACCAAAAGCGCCAAACTAGTAGTATAAGATGTTAACATCTAATGTGTAAAGTGAGATGATATGGTCCATGCACTTGATCTCTATCACTTGCATCGTGGTATGATCTCTATCATTCCTTTGTGTGTAAGGCCAAGGTCTATGGAACATACATGTTGAATGTGTTGTAAGAGTATCTATCATACATCTACTTACAACAATACCATATCAATACACTAGCCCAACAACGATCTAAACTAGACGCCTCTAATTTATCAATTGCAAGTTTTACGTGGCTTAGGGCTTTCGGAGATAGAACCGTTCTCACCTACGAACATGAACCACAACGAGGATAACCAAGTTATTAGCAACTCGTTGTAAATCAGATATTGACTATAGTAGGAGAGACAGACACCCGCCAACCACTTATGCAAAACAAGTTGCATGTCAGTTGTGGAACCGGTCTCATGTACGATGACATGTAAGGTTGGTCCGGGCCGCTTCATCCCACTATGCCACCAATATCCAAAATACATAGAAGATGCAATAACATGATCATCATCGCCCACATATAAACATATGTGTACTACCCGTGCAAAGCACCTACGCATAGATCAGGCTCTGATACCACTGTTGGGTCTGCAGCATAGAAAACAAAATTTTTCCTACGATGAGAACTACACGCCAAGATCTATCTACTAGGTACAAAGCAACGGGTGGACATACATCCAACGAGAACTTACCCTCGAAGACAACGAGTTTTGTTAACGAGTAGGAACTCGTGGTTGATGTAGTCGTACACTTGCCGATCTCGAGATCGTGAGGAAGTCCGAGCGCCGCAACTCAGCAGCGCATCCATACTCGCACACACGTTCAAGCCACCGGACAACCTCCACCTCCTCGCTCCAAAGGATCCAAATGGAAGCAACAACTCCTTCCGCATTTAAATGCCACTGGGAACATGTATCTCGCTAATCCGAGACCATGGGGAATAATTCTAGAGGGGAGAGAGATCCTTCACAAGGAGGTGTGAGGATGAAGGAGGAATGGATGGCCTTTATAGGAAGAGGGGTGCCCTCCTCTCCATGGCGGTGCATGGGGGTGACCTCACCTCCCCATTCATGTGGTGGTAACCCCTCCACATTAAAATGCCTCTTCACATTCCCTTTTAAAGTCTCCACTTTAAATGCATTAAAATTCTCCAAGTTTAATGCTCTCTCATTTAATAAAACTCTTTTATTAAATTTATTCAGGATTTTGTTAATTACTTTAATTAACAAACATTCACATATAGCCCCTTGCAATATTTCAATATCACATGTAGAACCACTTTCTGCAATTTCACCTGAAACAATTTCCGGTTTCTATTGAACAATTCCTGCGCTTTGCAATTCTTTCGTCTGAAACATATGTGCTCCAAAATGGTGTCTGGTAACTCTTAAGTGTGTCACCCTACAGTTCGAGAATAATGCAGACATGATCGAGACCCTTCTCCGATCAATAATCAGCAGCGGGACCTGGAGATCCGTACTGACTCCTACACATTTAACGATGACTTCTGTGATCGTGAGAACCTTTAACGCTTGTAACTAAATCCCTTTGTCTCGCGATATATTACATGTCCGAGATTCGATCATCGGTATCTCCATACCTAGTTTGATCTCGTTACCGACATGCACTCTTTTCTCGTTCCTGTGATATAACATTCTAGTGATCACATCACTTGCTTGCAAGCTATCTCAATGTGATATCACTGAGAGGGCCCAGAGTATATCTATCCGTCATCGGGATTGACAAATTCCACTCTTGATCCACGAGCCTCAACATAACACCTTCGTAGTACTGAACCCATCTTTATAGTCACCTAGTTATGGTGTGACGTTTGATGTTATCAAGATACTCTTCCGGTGTTGACAATTAGCATGATCTCATGGTCTAAGGATAAAGATTACTTCGTATGATGTTATAGCAATATAAACATAATGACTTGATCGTAATGCTATACTTCGGATGAATGTTCATCACATCATTCCACCAATGGTGTGACCTTGTTATTAACAACATCCAATGTCCATGATCAGGAAACCTTGATCATCTTGTTAATCAACAAGCTAGTCTATAAGAGAGGCATAACTAGGAACCCTTTTTGTTTATTAAACACACATGTATTGATGTTTCCGATCAATACAAGTCTAGCATGCAAAATAAACATCTATCATATATAAGGAATACATAATAACAACTTTATTATTGCCTCTTAGGGCATATTTCCTTCATGGGGAATCAAGGAGAAGACTTTGATCTTCATCGGCATCCATCAAGATCTTCACTTCCCGTCCATTCACTTGGAGGATTTTTGATCTAGTATTTCTTGTAAATATCTAGATCTATATTTCGGTTATTGATTAACTTGTTCTTGTGGCAGCTTGTTGTCATCACGGGATCCTCCAATTCAGTTGTGGATGTGTGCCCCGCTAGTTTTGTAAAGGCACCGGTTCCCGCCTAGAAGGGTACCAAATAGTGGAAGGTGGATCAGCCCTTTGGTGGCGAAATTCATCGAATAAGATGTTGAGGCCTATTGTGGCATGGTGGTCTAAGTACTGCCTACCCCTCCAACGCAGACGTACTTCCCTTAACAGGGAAAGAACTATGGTAAAACAAATCCCGTATGTCCGTGTGCTTTACTACGGTTACCTCGTTCCACTCCCTTTTCCTTTACTCTCTTAGTAGTTAGGTTTACATATAGGAAAATTCCTATTAGTTGCATATCCAGAGAATTTACCTTTGTGTAAAGCATAAAATTGAAAAAGAATTAAAAATTGGTGTAGCACCTATTCACCCCCTCTAGGTTCCCATACGATCCATTTCAATAACAGAGTGCAGATCTTCACACCACTCCATGTGAAAACAAATGGTCATAAATAACATGATTGCGCCCGACCGAATCCCATATGATCTGGCAAATTCCAGGCATGAGTCTCCTAAGGGAGTTTGCTGGCGGAGCCTTCTGGAACTCGACACATCGACCATATCAATGAAGGCATGCATCAAGCAAATTGACGTCTTGACGTGGGAGGAACCCTAGGACCACCACTTTTATTAGAACCAAGTCGGAGCCACCATGCAGCCCGCTGGCCTCTACTAGGACTGTCCCTGCAAACTCCACTGACAACTCTAAGTCACGATCGATAGGGAAGGCAACCCGCGCCACCAGAAGCCTCTGCCAGATGGCCTCACGAATTCGAGAATTTTGGAGGCGAGCCACCGCCACGTCATTGATGCAAGGCCACGCATCCACATTGACACCGCATGACCATGCCACATCTTCCCTTGCTGAGCGCTGCGTCCCGATCGACAAACATGACCCCTTCCACCATCCGATAGGGAGGACCAACACCGTCTCCCGGGGCCACCGCCCCAGTTCCCAACCTTCGCTATCATGAGCGTGCTGTCCAGGGCGATGCACTAATGCGACCGAAGGGCTCCCTGTGCGGGAGAGGCCACCACATGAGGAGACTACCCCACCGCCGCCATCGACCGAAGGCCTTTGAATGCTGGTGTCCTCCGATGACAGCGGAGGATACTAGATAGGTGAGGCACTGGGGCGGTAGCTAGGGTTTCCAACTGAGCCGCCCCTGGAGAGTGACGTGGGGGCTCAAATGGGCAACTTGAATCAGTACCAAAGGCATCTGGTTGGACCCAACTTTCTGGATGAAAATTCTTCTCCTAGTTGTCACAAGCTACATTTTATGGTGTGGGAGAGTGTGTTCTTCACTCTTGTCGATATTCCCCTTGACCTCCGAGCTCCACTTCACACACATGCTCTCATTGTAAGCGAATATGTATATATTTAGGTTCAAAATTTGTCCCTAAAAGAGTGTATATCTACACTACCAATGCAGTTAATAAATGCAATTGTATCCTCATAATCACTTCCGCGTTCCATACTCTAATATCCATTCTTGTCCTCCAGCTCATCCACCAGTCCTCATTATTCTCTTTTAATTATATTGATAGAGGCTGTAACACCCTCGAATCGGCCCTATGCAAGTTTTAGCAATTCTCGCCAAACCCGCATAGAAACGATTCAAAGGTGCCCACCATGCACTTGCGTGCGGGTGGAGAACGAAGTAATATCATTATACAATAGTCCACGATGGAACCCATATAACATATATATACAATACCGACTCAACGAGTCAAGAATATAGATATGCAGTACAAAGATCCAAATCACCTTGAAACGATACAACATCCGAGTACGGATAAGATGCAAATGGATCTAAGAGCCCTAAAAAATAACCAATGGCATCCATAACCCTGCCCAGGCCAAGCCAGAAGGGTAACCCTGCTAACGATATCGAACTTATACCTGTTAAACAAAAGGGGTGCCGACAAAGGGCAAAGGAAAAAGGGAGCGATCAGTACTGAGGCCAGTACACGGCGAGTCTAGAATTCGGTGGCTCTCGCCTACATAGGTATGGTGGACTGGAGCGGTAGTGAAGCGTGCACTAAACAGCCTATAGAGACTTGATACAACTATCGGCTATTGGAGAGGGGTAAGAAAGACCTATTCGGAACCAACCTGATACTAACACCAATCATACCCATCCTGGCATTTCCCCCTCGAGACCAAACGAGGAAGTCAAACCGAAGAACACAGTTGGCAGTTTTATTCATTCCATTATAGTTGCAGCACTTACTAGTCAAATATAGATAGCATGAGTCATCCTTATATCATAAGAAGTGGGAAATTTTAGTTAACCATTCCGTTATAGTTGTAATACTTACTAGTCAAATACAATTAGCCAGAGATATCCCAAACTCAACAGTTGTTGGCACTTTTATTTACTCATTCTGTTGTAGTAAAACTGATTACTAGATATGTTAAAGTCAAATTTATAGCATTACTTTAGTTATAGTTGTCTATGATCGAGATACTGTGCTCCAAGTCGTCCATAACCACGAACACGGCTTTCAGAAAGTTTTACCCTGCAGGGGTGCATAAATAGCAACACACACATGGTTAACCTCAGGAAGAACCAAATAAAATGCAACGAGGCCTCACGACAATGCATTCACAGGATTCATAAATTATTTCAGGGGGCCAACCCCAATAAGCTACCCGTTACGAAGTTGGCCGGCTCCAAGACGGACCCATGGTTTGTGTCAATGGCTGTAAACAAATGGGAACCCAAAAGTGTGACTGGGCTTGTCAATACGCGAAAACATTCCACGTTCCAAAACAGTACAGGTGCTCCACGCACAATCGTAAATAAAGCAGTAAAGCATGACATAAGTACATGATAGTAGTAAAGCCCCAAACTACTTCGTGGCCCCAAGAAATAAAGTGCAAATCAAGCTCAGGCAAAGGGGGATCCATAGGGTCTCCCGTGTGTGGATAGTGCGAATAGTGAAGGAACATGAATCAAGTACTCGGGTCCTACAGGACACAAGTGAGAGCGGAAGAACCAAATAACATCTATTGCCCACCGATGCCTCTGCATTAGTTATATCTATTCCCAGCATTTTAATTATCAAGTTGAAATTAAAGTCATGATCATCTCCAACATTAAAGATGTGCCAACCTCCCAACAATGGTGGAACTTTGATGACGCAAAGCAGCACCTGAGCAAGCAACTATGATTCGCAAGACCAACTGTCTATCAAACAACAGGCAATAGGGTGTGTCCAAGGCAATATAGAGGCTACAGGGAATATAAAATGGTGCACGGAAACTAAAGCATCGCAACAAGGATAGCAATAGATCAATATGAGGAAATAAAAACTATAAATGCAAAATAGGTAGAAAGGGGGATATTGCTTGCCTGGGAACATTGCCGAAGATACATTATCCGAAGAACTTGTCGATACTCGCATCAACTCATCGGTCTAATCTGTGAAGAAGCAAAGCACTAGAAGAAAAACCGGATGCACTATTTATTACTACGGTAGAAGATTGAGCATGATGCATGTATGATGTATGACATGGCAAAGATGCGATGCGACTAGACAAAATTAAGCGGAACTGAGGTCCCGACAATTAATTAATGGGTTCATGTTGTTTAGGTACCCCGCAATTTAAATGTTGCATTAACAAGGCAAAACATGGCATCGCTTCGCTACACAAATTTAAATGGAGCCAATATAAGACTAGACATATGGTCTCCATATTTAATTATTAGGTGAATCGATAAAATACCCCCAAACAAATGAATATGTATGTGAGCATGTACAATTTAGTATGCAACAAGTGACAATGTCATATTATAAAAATAGGGGTCTCGGATAGGGGATCACATATGGGGTTTGGTGAACTTGGTGTTGAGGGTTCAGTTCGGTCTCGCCGGGATCGGTCTTCGAATCCGGGAACAGGGCCTTCGGTTTTCATAACGGCGTCCTCGGTGCTCCGTGTCGAAGGCATCGGGGTTTTCATGTATTCAATCTTGGTGTTCCGAGTCGAAGTGCTCAAGTGTTGGTGTCGGGCTTGGGTTCGAACTTGACATGGCGCCGATCTCGGTCAAACATCTTGGGCAAACAGGCATCGGTTTCACGAAGATCTTGATTGGTCCAAGGTCATGAGTCCGACTAATTGACGATGGCGAGATGAAGCAACAGAGGGGAGCCACACAGTTTGATCAGTGTGACTCACTCAGGAAACAACCAGGCCATGTTATGCTTCTGAACTGAGGATAGCCTCAAACAACAACAACCCATGCAACGTTTGGCTTTGGCCTTACCAAAACATGGTTGCGGAGGACGCTGCAGGACGGACCGAACGGCACGGGCTCGGGGAAGAAACATGGCTGGCATGCGCGGCGTTGCCAGAGGAGAGCGGGAGGCGGCAACGGCTCCTAGAGGAGGTCGCGCTGCAGGGACCCAACGAGGAAGAGCCGAGGAGGGCATTGGCCGGAGGAGCTCTAGGTAGATGCCACGCCTGGTACCGGTGAGGAGCCCGCAGTGGCGCTGGAGAAGGACGGCTGACAGTGACCGGACGCGGCGAGGGGCTCGAGGTCGTGGAAGGCTCCTAGCGAGGTCGGGCTTTAGGAGGACCGCGGGCGGAGCAGCGACCGGCTCCGGGGCCTGGTTGACAGAGAGGGTCGAGGAAAGGGCGGCCTGCTTGCGGAGGGGCGGCCGAAGGAGGCGACGACGAGGACGACGCTTGGCAACGACACATGTTGGGTCCGCAGCATAGAAAACAAATTTTTTCCTATGGTATGAACTACACGCCAAGATCTATCTACTAGGTACAAAGCAATGGGTGGACATACATCCAATAAGAACTTACCCTCGTAGACAATGAGCTTTGTTAACGAGTAGGAACTCGTGGTTGATGTAGTCGTACACTTGCCGATCTCAAGATCGTGAGGAAGTCCAAGCGCCGCAACTTAGCAGCGCATCCGCACTCGCACACACGTTCAAGCCACCGGACAACCTCCACCTCCTCGCTCTAGCAATCCAAATGGAAGCAGAACTCCTTCGGATGAAATGCCACTGAACATGTATCTCGCTAATCCGAGACCATGGGGAATAATTCTAGAGGGGAGAGAGATCCTTCACAAGGAGGTGTGGATGAAGGAGGAAATGGGTGGCCTTTTATAGGAGGAGGGGTGCCCTCTCTCCATGGTGGCGATGGGGGTGAACCCTCACCTCCCCATTCATGTGGTGGTAACCCCTCCACATTAAAATGCCTCTTCACATTCCCTTTTAAAGTCTCCACTTTAAATGCATTAAATTTCTCCAAATTTAATGCTCTCTCATTTAATAAAACTCTTTTATTAAATTTATTCAGAATTTTGTTAATTACTTTAATTAACAAACATTCACATATAGACCCTTGCAATATTT
The DNA here is from genome assembly GCA_023614405.1 of Avena insularis. Lineage (NCBI taxonomy): Eukaryota > Viridiplantae > Streptophyta > Magnoliopsida > Poales > Poaceae > Avena > Avena insularis. The sequence continues at coordinate 355,165,536 of CM042692.1, read as the reverse complement.
CAATATCACATGCAGAACCACCTTCTGCAATTTCACCAAACAATTTCCTGCTTTCTATTGAAACAATTCCTACACTTTGCAATTCTTTCGTCTGAAACATATGTGCTCCAAAATGGTGTCCGGTAACTCTTAAGTGTGCCACCCTACGGTTCGCGAATAATGCAGACATGATCGAGACCCTTCTCCGATCAATAATCAGCAGCGGGACCTGGAGATCCGTACTGACTCCTACACATTCAACGATGACTCCTGTGATCGTGAGAACCTTTAACGCTTGTAACTAAATCCCTTTGTATCTCGATATATTACATGTCCGAGATTCGATCATCGGTATCTCCATACCTAGTTTGATCTCGTTACCGACATGCACTCTTTTCTCGTTCCCATGATATAACATTCTAGTGATCACATCACGTGCTTGCAAGCTATCCTAATGTGATATCACCGAGAGGGCCCAGAGTATATCTATCCGTCATCTGGATTGACAAATTCCACTCTTGATCCATGAGCCTCAACATAACACCTTCGTAGTACTGAACCCATCTTTATAGTCACCCTGTTACGGTGTGACGTTTGATGTTATCAAGATACTCTTCCGGTGTTAGCAATTAACATGATCTCATGGTCTAAGGATAAAGATTACTTCGTATGATGTTATAGCAATATAAACATAATGAATTGATTGTAATGCTATACTTCGGATGATTGTTAATGACATCATTCCACCAATGGTGTGACCTTGTTATTAACAACATCCAATGTCCATGATCAGGAAACCTTGATCATCCTGTTAATCAACAAGCTAGTCTATAAGAGAGGCATGACTAGGAACCCTTTTTGTTCATTAAACACACATGTATTGATGTTTTCGAATCAATACATTTCTAGCATGTAAAATAAACATCTATCATATATAAGGAATATATAATAACAACTTTATTATTGCCTCCCAGGGCATATTTCCTTCAGTCTCCCACTTGCACTAGAGACAATAATCTAGTTCACATAGTGATAAATCTAACACCCATGGAGTTCTGGTGTTGATCATGTTTTTCCCTAGGGAGAACTTTAGTTAATGGATCTGCTACATTTAGGTCCGTGTGTACTTTACAAATCTTTATATCTCCATCCTTGACATGCTTGCGGATGGAGTGAAACCGGCGCTTAATATGTTTGGAATTCTTGTGAGACCTTGGTTCCTTTGCGTTGGCTATGGCTCCATTGTTGTCACAATAGATCACCATCGGGTCCAACGCACTGGGAACCACACCCAGTTCCGTAATGAACTCTTTCATCCAAACTGCCTCCTGCGCCGCTTCTGAAGCAGCAACATATTCCGCCTCCGTTGTTGATCCAGCCACCACAGGTTGTTTGGAACTCCTCCAACTAACTGCTGCTCCGTTCAAGAGAAATACGTATCCGGATTGAGACTTAGAGTCATCCGGATCGGTGTCAAAGCTAGCATCGACATAGCACTTAGCGACTAGCTCTTCTTCACCTCCGTATATGAGAAACATATCCTTAGTTCTTCTCAAGTACTTGAGGATGTTCTTTACCGCTATCCAGTGTTCCGAACCTGGATCAGATTGGTACCTACTAGTCAAACTAATAACATGTGCCACATCCGGTCTTGTACATAGCATGGCATACATAATAGAGCCTATGTCCGAGGCATAGGGGATCTTATCCATCATCTCTCTTTCTTCCGCCGTAGCCGGACTTTGAGTCTTACTCAATGTCTTGCCTTGCAACATAGGTAAGAACCCCTTCTTACTTTCGTCCATATTAAACTTCTTTAATATCTTATCAAGGTATGTACTCTGCGATAGCCCAATTAGGCGCCTTGATCTATCTCTATAGATTTTAATGCCTAATATATATGACGCTTCACCAAGGTCTTTCATCGAAAATTTGCTGTTTAGATAACTTTTAACACTGTTTAAAAGATCTATATCATTTCCAATCAATCATATGTCATCCACATATAATATTAGAAATGCCACATTGCTCCCACTCACTTTCTTGTAAATACAAGCCTCTCCATAAGTTTGGACAAATCCAAACTCTTTGATCACCTTATCAAAGCGGAGATTCCAACTTCGTGATGCTTGCTTCAGTCCATAGATGGATCGCTGGAGTTTGCACACCTTATTAGCATCCTTAGGATCGACAAAACCCTTAGGTTGTATCATATACAACTCTTCTTCAATCTTACCATTGAGGAACGCAGTTTTGACATCCACCTGCCATATTTCATAATCGAAATATGCAACAATTGCTAACATAATCCTAACCGATTTAAGCATCGCTACGGGAGAGAATGTCTCATCGTAGTCAACTCCTTGAATTTGTCGCAACCCCTTTGCGACAAGTCGAGCCTTATAGATGGTTACATTACCATCAGCATCGGTTTTTATTTTGAAAATCCATTTATTCTCAACGGCCTTTCGATCGTGAGGTAAGTCCACCAAGGTCCAAACCTGGTTTTCGTACATGGATTCCATCTCGGATTTCATGGCTTCTAGCCATTTGTTGGAATCCGGGCACATCATCGCTTCTTCATACGTCGCAGGGTCATCCATTTCATCAACCATGAAATTCACAACAGGATTGCCATACAGTTCAGGAGCTGCACGTGTCCTGCTTGACCTGCGAGGTTCGGTAGTGTCCTCTTTCAGAGTTTCATGATCATTATCATTAGCTCTCTCTTCATCAGGTGAAGTCAACTCCGAAACAACTTCCGGTGCTGCGCCACTCGCCATTCCATGAAGAGAAGGTTCAATAACCTCTTCGAGTTCTACCTTCCGACTACTCACACCTTTCGCGAGAAACTCCTTCTCAAGAAAGGATCCATTCTTGGCAACAAAAACCTTGCCCTCGGATCTGTGATAGAAGGTATACCCAATTGTTTCCTTAGGGTATCTTATGAATACGTATTTTTCCGCTTTGGGTTCGAGTTTATCCGGTTGAAGTTTCTTCACATAAACATCGCATCCCGAAACCTTAAGAAATGGCAGCTTAGGCTTGTTTCCAAACCATAATTCATACGGTGTCGTTTCCACGGATTTATATGGTGCCTGATTTAAAGTGAATGCTGCTGTTTCCAGTGCATAACCCCAAAATGACAGAGGTAAGTCACTCAGAGACATCATAGATCGAACCATATCCAATAAGGTACGATTACGATGTTCCGACACACCATTATGTTGTGGTGTTCCGGCAGGCGTGAGTTGTGAAACTATTCCACACTCTTTCATGTGTGCTAAACTCGTAACTTAGATACTCTCCTCCATGGTCAGATCGTAGAAACTTGATCTTTCTATTACGATGATTTTCCACTTCATTCTGAAATTCCTTGAACTTTTCAAAAGTTTCAGACTTGTGTTTCATCAAATAGATATACCCATATCTACTCAAATCATCCGTGAAAGTAACAAAATAACGATATCCACCTCGCGTCGACACACTCATTGGTCCACACACATCAGTTTGTATGATTTCCAATAGATCTGTCGCCCATTCCATTGAACCGGAAAACGACGTTCTAGTCATCTTGCCCATAAGGCATGGCTCACATGTATCAAATGATTCAAAATCAAGTGATTCCAAAAGTCCATCAGAATGGAGTTTCTTCATGCGTTTAACGCCAATATGACCTAGACGGCAGTGCCACATATATGTAGACATATCATCATCAAGTTTAATCTTTTTAGCATTAACATTATGAAATTGCGTAATATTACTATCAAGATCCAATAGAAATAAACCATTCAACATAGGTGCATGACCATAAAAGATATCATTCTTATAAATCGAACAACCATTGTTCTCAGATTTAAAGGAATGACCACTTTGCATCAAACACGATCCAGATACAATGTTCATGCTCAGTGTAGGCACCAAATAACAATTATTTAGGTTTATAACTAATCCCGATGGCAAATTGAGAGGTAGCGTCCCGACGGCGATCACATCAACTCTTGATCCATTGTCAATTCCGCATCCCGACCTCATCCCTTGCTAGTTGTCGCATTGTTCAGAGTCTGAACCGAGTTACATATATTAGCAACCGATCCAATATCAAATACCCAGGTGCTACTGCGAGTACTAGTCAAGTACACATCAATAACATGTATATCACATATACCTTTGTTTGCCTTGCTGGACTTCTTGTCCGCCAAATATTTCAGGCAGTTGCGCTTCCAATGGCCAGTCCCCTTGCAATAGTAGCACTCAGTGTCAGACTTAGGGCCAGCCCGGGGTTCCTTTTCAGGCGTGGCAACAGACTTGCCACCCTTATTTCCCTTGTGCTTGCCTTTCTTGTCCTTGAAACCGGTGGTCCTATTGATCATCAACACTTGATGTTCTTTCCTAATCTCCACTTCTGCAGTCTTAAGCATTGACAGAAGCTCGGGAAGAGACTTCTTCATGCCCTGCATATTATAGTTCATCACGAAGCTCTTGTAGCTAGGTGGCAGAGATTGGAGAACACGATGTATGCCTAAGTCAATGTGAATCGTTATTCCCAAGGACACAAGCTTATTGGCGTACCCAGACATTTTGAGTACATGCTCACTAACGGAGCTGTTTTCCTCCATCATGCAGCTAAAGAACTTTTCTGTAGAATTGTAACTCTCTACGGAAGCATGGGTATCGAAAATCATTTTCAATTCTCCCATGGTATCAAAGGCATTGCCATTTTCGAAACTCTTTCGAAGTTCTGGCTCTAGCCCATACAGTATGCCGCAATGAACTAAGTTGTGGTCCTCCTGACGAGTCACATAGACATTCTTTTCCTCGTCAGGGACATCAGGAGCTGGTGAGCGGCCTAGCGGCGCATCTAGCACATATTGCTTTTGTGCAGCAGTGAGGAGAATCCTCAAATTCATAGCCCAGTTGGTGAAGTTGCTACCATTCGTAGCAAGTTTCTCTTTCTCCATGAACACATTGAAATTAAAAGCAGGTGGTGCCATCTACAACAGAATTTATAAAGTTTATTTAGACTAAGTTTATGATAGATTGAGTTCAACTAATACAAATTACTAATGAACTCCCACTCAAAAACGACATCCCTCGTGTCCTTTTGGTGATTACATGAACCAAATCCACTATACCAAGTCCGATCATCACGTGAGTTGATATAGCTTCAAAGGTGAGCATCTATATGGGCATCATATCAACCATATGACTCATGCTTAACCTTTCGGTCCGTGTTCCGAGGCCATGTCTGTACATGCTAGGCTCGCCAAGTAAGAATCTTAGTATTCGCGTGTGTAAAACTGTCTTACACCCGTTCCTATGAAAGCGTAGATTCGAGTACACCCGATCATCACGTGATGTCTCGAAACATGATCCATTGAACGGTGCATACTCAAGGAAGAACACATTTTTATCTTGATATCTAAAAGAGGGATCATCTTATAATGCTATCAAACATGCCAAACTAGCAGTATAAGATGCTAACATCTAATGTGTAAAGTGAGATGATATGGTCCATGCATTTGATCTCTATCACTTGCATCATGGTATCATATCTATCATTCCTTTGTGTGTAAGGCCAATGTCTATGGAACTTACACGTTGAGTGTGTTGTAAGAGTATCCACCATACATCTACTTACAACAATACCATATCAACACACTAGCCCAGCAACGATCTAAACTAGACACCTCTAATTTATCAATTGCAAGTTTTATGTGGCTTAGGGCTTTCGGAGATAGAACCGTTCTTACCTACGAACATGAACCACAACGAGGATAACTGAGTTATTAGCAACTCGCTGTAAATCAGATATTGACTATAGTAGGAGAGACAGACACCCGCCAGCCACTTATGCAAAACAAGTTGCATGTCAGTCGTGGAACCGGTCTCATGTACGATGACATATAAGGTTGGTCCGGGCCGCTTCATCCCACTATGCCACCAATATCCAAAATACATAGAAGATGCAATAACATGATCATCATCGCCCACATATCAACCATATGTGTACTACCCGTGCTAAGCACCTACACATAGATCAGGCTCTGATACCACTGTTGGGTCCGCATCATAGAAAACAAAAAATTTCCTACGGTGTGAACTACACGCCAAGATCTATCTACTAGGTACAAAGCAACGGGTGGACATACATCCAACAAGAACTTACCCTCGTAGACAACGAGCTTTATTAACGAGTAGGAACTCGTGGTTGATGTAGTCGTACACTTGCCGATCTCAAGATCGTGAGGAAGTCCGAGCGTCGCAACTCAGCAGCGCATCCGCACTGGGGGTGGTGACCCCTCACCTCCCCCATTCATGTGGTGGTAACCCCTCCACATTAAAATGTCTCTTCACATTCCCTTTTAAAGTCTCCACTTTAAATGCATTAAATTTCTCCAAATTTAATGCTCTCTCATTTAATAAAACTCTTTTTATTAAATTTATTCAGAATTTTGTTAATTACTTTAATTAACAAAAATTCACATATAGACCCTTGCAATATTTCAATATCACATGCAGAACCACCTTCTGCAATTTCACTCGAAACAATTTTCGGTTTCTATTGAAACAATTCCTGCGCTTTGCAATTCTTTCGTTTGAAACATATGTGCTCCAAAATGGTGTCCGATAACTCTTAAGTGTGCCACCCTACGGTTCGCGAATAATGCAGACATGATCGAGACCCTTCTCCGATCAATAATCAGCAGCGAGACTCAGATCTTGACTCTACACATTCAACGATGACTCCTGTGATCGTGAGAACCTTTAACGCTTGTAACTAAATCCCTTTGTCTCTCGATATATTACATGTCCGAGATTCGATCATCGGTATCTCCATACCTAGTTTGATCTCGTTACCAACATGCACTCTTTTCTCGTTCCCGTGATATAACATTCTAGTGATCACATCACTTGCTTGCAAGCTATCCTAATGTGATATCATCGAGAGGGCCCAAAGTATATCTATCCGTCATCTGGATTGACAAATTCCACTCTTGATCCATGAGCCTCAACATAACACCTTCGTAGTACTGAACCCATCTTTATAGTCACCCTGTTACGGTGTGACGTTTGATGTTATCAAGATACTCTTCCGGTGTTAGCAATTAACATGATCTCATGGTCTAAGGATAAAGATTACTTCGTATGATGTTATAGCAATATAAACATAATGACTTGATCGTAATGCTATACTTCGGATGATTGTTCATCACATCATTCCACCAATGGTGTGACCTTGTTATTAACAACATCCAATGTCCATGATCAGGAAACCTTGATCATCCTGTTAATCAACAAGCTAGTCTATAAGAGAGGCATGACTAGGAACCCTTTTTGTTTATTAAACACACATGTATTGATGTTTCCGAATCAATACATTTCTAGCATGTAAAAAAACATCTATCATATATAAGGAATATATAATAACAACTTCATTATTGCCTCTCAGGGCATATTTCCTTCAACACAGCCGTCCAGAAGCTAGGGGCGGGGTCGATGGGCGGCCGTGGATTTGGAGGGCGGCTACCGGTGCGTAGAGAGGAGGAGGTGGCTCGGGCTCTAGTTGACGAGGATGGAGAAGATCTAGAGCGGCGGGGATGAAGCGGTCGATGAGGAGGACGAGGACCACGCGGAGGCGTGCGAGTGGAGGCTCGAGGCGGGCGGCGGTCCGAGGAGGTCACGAAAGCGGGGCTCGATGCGGAGGCAGGACTCGCTGGCGGCGTGCGGGACGAGACAACAAGGCGAGGAGGGACACGACAGTGGGGAGGAGCTAGGCGGCGCTGCAGGGGTGGAGGGAGGGAGACGAGGAGAGGGGAGCGGGGCTGGCGACGATGGATCGAGGCAGGTCGCGAGATTGCGGTAGGTGGGACGGGGTGGCGACAAAAGGGGTGGGGCCAGGGAATCGAGCGAGCGGACGGGATTGGCGACAAAGGAGGGTGGGACGCGAGGTTGACACGTTGGTGTGAGGGAGTGGGGCGTGTCGGTGCGGTGCACCGAGCGTGTGTACGGACACGGGGTGAGGTGTTGCAACGGTGGTTCGGGCGGTGTGTGGCGGCTGCAACGCTACTGCGTGCGTGTACGAGTGTAGCGACAGCAACGAGGGTGTGGTAGGTGGGATGGTCGGTAGCTAGGTTAAGGATTAGAGTTTGGTCTAGATTAGATCTAGGGTCAGGATTAGCCGGGATGTTAGGCTGCTACTAGCTGAGCCCTTTGGGCCTGGCCGGTGGCGGTCTCTCCTGGTACAAAATAGTTTTATTTATTTTAATGTGAAAAGGCTTTTACAAAAAGTTTTTAGACAAACAAAAAATATCTGGACGTGACCGGGGTTTTGATTTAAAATAAAAAGAGGGATAATGTAGAAAACAAGATAGGGGTTTTGGAAAATAGTTTCAGACAAACCATGCATAATGACATGACGATACTCAAATACAATATGGCATGATGACATGAGCATACGGTCATGATCATGCACAAAACAGAAACACCAAGCGATTTTTTAATAGTGATTTTACCGGGGTGCTACAGAGACACATAAAGGAAGAGAGAAAACTAACTTTCTCTAATATTTTCTTGACGTACAATTATTCGCGGTCAGAGGGAATATGCCTCTAGCATGTGCATATGTCATGCAGGAGATGTAGATATTACCCTGACTTGTAGGATGTCAGTGTCGACCTCGGGGCCTTTGTTGAGGGCAATCCTTCATGAGCAGGCTCGGGTCAGCGGACATCATCATCCACCAAACCTGCTGCCACAACAATAGCGAAATGGTGCCAAAGATGCTAGAGAGGTAATCTCTCCTAAGAGTATCTCCAAGAGATGATGCAAAATATGACCCAAAAATAGTTCTAGGGCACCACTTTTTGAGTTTTAGGGCACGAAACTTAGGTCAACCGTTCCAAATGATGTAAAATAGGGCTTTGGCACTTTTTCGAATGATGCAAAATAGGCACATGTTTGGACATCCAAGTTCAAATTTCGGAACTTTTTGCCACATTTCTAATATTTTAGACATATGGTTTGCCACTTCGATAAATATTCATTTCAACACTTTGATACATTGACAATCGGACACCTCGATTCATTTCGATTGCGATACTACATAGTTTTGACACATAGTTCAACACTAAATTTTACATAGACCTTCAACGTCGACACTAAATTATAAACCTCGACTCCTACTACTCATCATCATCAGATTCCTAGGCAAGACTATCAAAGAAGGCATCATATTCATCACCTCATCATCCTCTTGGCCAAGATACTTCTAGAAGAAATCGTAGAACTTATCAGAGTCCAATGATGTGATGGAGATGGTGTTGGAGGGGCTAGACCTCCTATGGGATGAGGAAGCTTTCGTCTTCGCGGCCCTCTAAGTGTCGTACTCCCTCTATGCCTACACGAGTTCCAATTGATCAAGGGTGAACCTCTTTATCATCGCCTCATTGTCTCGGCGTATGCGTAGCTGCATGAATGCGCCCCAGCTCTAGTCCTCTTGCTCACACATTGCCATCCAAACATTGGGAGAGAGAAACTCGGCCTCCCGCAAAGGTCGGCACCTCCCGCAAAGGTCGGCACCTTCGAGAAGTTGAGCTTGACATACGGCCGGACATACTACCACACCACTAGGTCGAACGCACGGGCAGCGAGCTTGGGTGTGTCAAACATCCCCATTTACCACTGCTAGAAGTCATGGGCAATCTCTGTGGACCAGCTCCCAAATAGCAGAAATTTCACACCACGAAAGTCGGTGCTACTCCTCATGTGGTGGCGAGGCGGAATCCCATGGATAGGTGTATGCGGTGGCGAAAGGTACATCGGCGATGGGTCGAATCAACAGTGAAACATTGAGGGAATGGTGCGGTGGGGAATGGCGTGGCCAGATCTGGCGGAGGATAGGCACGCAGGCGCTATGGCGACAAGAATCGACATCGGCGCTAGGCAGCGGGCGGCCGGTCGCGTGTGGTGGGAGGGAGGAGGAAAAAGACAAACTGATGCCTGTTGGTCGGGCGTCATGTGGACGATGTAGCAGTGGCACAATGTTGATGAGGATCATGCTGGTGAAGACCTTGGCGATAATGTGTCAGTGATGTAGGAGAAACATGCATGTTAACAAATATATTACTTGTCGGCGTCCCTGACAACGACGATGGTGTTGATGCCTTCTGATGTAGTCCTACAACTTGACGTTGGGTCAGTGTTGTTTAGAACGGTACACCGTGTCCTAGACTCGAAGAAGGCCCGCGGGTCCTCCAGTGTTCCGTGGTGCGAGCCGGGTCGGTAGATGTTGGAGCAGTCAGACATGTCTGCGCGGGCGTCCAAGTGCGGAGTTTATGCCGGTGCGTGCACGGAGAGATGTGGAGTCTAGACTTGGTATCCTGCATGGACCAAAATAAATCGGAGTAAAATGCATCCATGGTCCTTGAATTCGGAAAATACAGCAATACGGTCCTGAGTCTCGCTCCACGTGTCCACATACGGTCCTCTCTAGAATTCACCATTATCCGCCACACTCAGCGCCAAGTAGTTCAGTGTGAGTCGGGAGCGACCAAAAATCCCCCCAATCTTCACCGGTCATAGCGTGAGTCCCCTCTCCCTCCATGCCTCTCTGGCGGTAGGAGGGATGGGGGACCTCGTTCGTCCGTTACGTAGTTAGGGTTAATGTCCTTTTGCTATTGTGTGTCGTTGGGGTGGTGGAAGCGACGTATTGGTGAATAAATCTGCCTCAACTCTTCTTCCACACCGATGGCGACCATATCTAGCCATTGGGCTGTGCCTTCGTGGGCCGGCATGTGGGCACGCGTGCTTTGGCACGTCACGGGCCGGCGCGACACGCCACTTAACGGGTCATGCCCGTCCCGTGGCCCGGCTCGGGCCGTGCTTGGGCTGCTACCCAAGCCCACGTGCCGGCACGACGCGACCCGTTAAGAGTTTTTTTTCAATTTTATACCATAATTTTTTAATATTAATTTTAATAGAAAATAGTATAAAAAGGCCTTAACTGGACGGCATGTTAGGCACATTTAACTAATGTGCCATGGCTGGGCCTCGAGGTGACGTCCACGGGCCAGCATGACATGGACCGTTAGCTTAACGTGCCGAGGTGGGCCGTGCTATGTCAGGCATACTAATGCCTTAGCGGGCCGTGTCGTACCGTGGGCTGGCCCGTTGGCCAGGTATGGCAGCGACCTTCATGATGACATCTCGGAGCGGATGGCAACGTGTGTTTGTCGATCCTTTAGATCGGTGGTCTGATTTTCTCGCGGATCTTTAGATTTGAGGAGCTCTGTATCTCGACGTGTCGTTGGTGTTCGTCGTTATCCACGGTGGCACTTGGGGACGGGACGAGGTGGATGCTTTCGAGCAAGGATGTTGGTCCAGAGGTGGTGAATTTGTCGTTATTTCTCGACTTCGTAGATAGGATGCGGCGGATCTTGGTTCAAGGTAGCATGGGGATGTCTCCGATCGACGTGCCACATCGACATGTGCCTTGGTGCTTGCAGCGTGCCTGTTCATCGACTCACAATGCCTCGTTGGCGATGGTGCTCCCTTGGATCCAACAATGGTGGAGGCTCGACGTCCATTTCAACGCACGTCTAGGCGACGTTGGGGTTTGGCGGCGGCCGATGGCTTCAAAAAGTGTAGAAAACTGAGAACCCTAGGGATAGTTCTCTGCAAAGTTTTCTGGATATATGTTTTCGCCTGATCCATCTGTTAGTTTCCACGTTTGTTTTTTACTTATGTAACTTGATTTTTTATTAATGAAATACGTGGTTGCTCTAAAAAAAGTACTCCTAGTTTAGTGTCTTTCTTTGAAGAGGCCCAGATCTTGCAGCTGCACGTCGACCCGCGACATCCTTCTATTGGCTTGGTTCGGAAATGCCGCGTCAACTCGACGAGTACGGCAAACCAACCTATGGTTAGGTGGCTAGGAGGGTGGTTGTACCCCCAGCCCATCAGAGTTCAATCCCAGGTTTGACACTGTGTGTTGCATAAAAGACGGAATATTATTTCAGTGGGAGGCAACATTCCCGTCGACAGCGAGGGGCCCGTAGTGACTTCGTCAATCTGAAGACCCAATCCGCCGGCTTAGTCTCTCGGAGGTTCTCATAGGGGTAGGGTGTGCGTGTCTGCGTTTATAGGGGTGGGTGCATGTAGGTGTTATGAGCGAAAAACTCGACGAGTATACGAACAAGTATACAAGATTTTTCGACGAGATATCGTTCCAGCGAGACACACAAGTATGAACCAGGTCCCGAGATGTTAGATCATAGTACTCCCTTCGTTCACTAATATAAGATATTTAAGCTTTTTCTAACATGTATCTATGTAGACATGTTTTAGTGTGTAGATTCATTCATTTTAGATATATGTAGTCCACTTTAGAATATGTATTTTTTTGATAATCAATACCATATATATTTATCGTAGCAAACAGTACATGGTAAAGATACATGATCTGTCCTCAACAATTATAAAATAACGTCTAAAAGAAACTATCCAATCATCGAGCTCTTCAAACTCTTTCTTCTTTCATGACACAATATTGTATTTTTTCGAAGGCAGCCACATAAAAAAGATATAGGTACCAAACCATAAACATGTAAATACCAACAAGGGTTCCCCGTAATTTTAATTTTAGCCGCAGTGCCAAGGCTACATGTACACATATAGCCATTAGAGTAATCATCCAAGATCAGCAGGAGTACCAACACCAGTATTTCAGGGAAGACAAACCAAACAGCCTCGTCAACGTAGCTGGGGAGCTGAGAGTACGAATCACCACTGTCAAGAACGTGGCAGCCGGGAAACATATTGTGAGGACAAACTTCCTCTCGACAACCAACAAAACTCATCCAAGATCGATCCGGCGAAGCAAGATCTGAAAAACCATACCTAAAGAATTTTGATCTTCCAACACCATCATTGACGTCGAGAAGAAACTCATGTCGTCGAACGAAGGACCGAAGAACACTTATTGTAGACGCTGCCATCTCCATCGACGTGGAGGCCAAAAAGGAGCAGCAAGATCCTAATCTAATTCATTGAAAATACTACTTGTATCAAAGACTCAACTCTTATATCAGGTTCCCCACTCCTCCTGGCGCCGGTGAGGCCGGCCGGAAGAGGGGGAACCGACTATGGAGGAGGAAGAGGATGGAGGCGGTTAGGTTAAGGGAACAGAGAGGAAGCGGTTGATGGAGATCTCACTTTAGAATATGTAGAATGTCTTATATTAGTGAACAGAGTAGTAGTATCTAAATAGTTAAAGGGAAACTCCAACAGATACCGTAAAAAACCTAAAACTATAAAATTTCGGTGTTTTCTCAGTTTAACCTAGTTTTTGGGCTAGAATAGAAACCGTATATTCGCTCGGACCCGTAAAAACTTTATGGTCCACCATAAATCATACCAGGCAGCGCTATATATACTGCGCGAGGGGCTAGATACGGGTCCTGAACCGAACCAAACCCTCACCACCGCCACCATCGCTCCTCTTTCTCCCTCCCTCGGGAGAGCGATCGACATCCCTTCGATGCACTATTCATCTCCCTCCGTGCAAATCCACCCAATCGGTGATGCGTAGATGTCGGGGAGGCCGTCAATCAGGGTTGGGGACGGCCGGGTGGGCCGGTACGCACTCGCGTGGGGCCGCATAATCTCTATCATTGCCCGCACTGACAAGGAGGAGCGGCGGGCCTGCGTAGCCTAGCTAGGCGGGAAAAAACATGCCTCATGGAAGTGGACCAGAGGGGCATGATGCCTCCTGCCTCCCTTCGCTGGTGGAACTTCACCGGTGATGATGGGCAGGTGGGGAGCTCACGGAGTGAAGCGCGGCTGGAACCCTACCCATCGATAGTCGAGGAGGAGGAGGAAGGAGGAGGAGGAAGAGGAGGACCGCTACTGGCGCGTGGTGGAGGAGACCGACTACATCCATGATGACGACATCAAGCAAGCCACCATATTGATCATGATCTGTTGCTCCCAAACCACCCGCGCGGAGGAGAAGAAGCGGGAAGCAGCAGAGCGACACGAGGCTATCTAGGCGGTGGCAGCGCAGCAAGCCAGGGAGAAGGAGCTCAAGGTGCGCGCCATCAAACAGGAGATCGTCGACATCTCCGACTCCGACTAATGGTCGCTGGCCACAAGCTCTGGTGAGGGTTAGGGTTCATCATCTTTTGTATATGATTCAATGTACAATGACCTCAAACTTATCCTATGTATGATCAGTTCATCATCTGAATTTTGCCGCGAAGGGATCGTTTGCTTAACTTTAAAAAGTCCAGTTCACGTTTATGATTTGTATTCTGCCCGAGCAAGTTTCAAACTGAAAAACGCGAGTTCAGACACTGAATTTGCGTTTCTACGGTTTCAGTTGTACGGGATCTGTAAGGCGGCGCCCCAGTTGCGAAGGCGGCGGGGAAAGGTGGGCGAGGCGGTGAGACAAGGCGCACACGGATCGGCACGCCGTCTGCAAGGGTGCAATAGTGGGATGGCGTGGAGGTGGGGCAGCGGGCATGGCGGCGGCGATGTCGTCCTTGCACCGTTCTCCACCGAAGTGCTGCCCCTCGAGGTGCTCGCGGGCGACGCGGCCGAGGTCATCCTCGATCTGTCGACCTTGATCCGAGGGGTCTTGTGGCCGGTGAAGGCCAGTGGTAAGGGGGCTTTCGGTCTGGCTTTGAATAAAGGGGTTGGTCCTAGGATCCCTCTCATACCATGGCAAAGATCTATCTGTTCCATGACTTCATCGATCTAGTCGGAGAGTTGTGTTTCGGAAGATTCTGCTGGTGAACTCCAATGGATGATATTCCGGAGTTTGCCAGATTGGATGGATTTCGGTCGCTCACAACCATGTTTCTATCTGACCATTTGGTTGCAAATGGAGTGTTGCGAAGCTTTGCAGACTGTTGCCATCAAGAACATGCCTTTAGTCCCATGATGAAGTGAGCCGTGGAGAATGACATGAAAGCCGAGGTTTGAAGACTGGTAATGGTGGTATGAATCCTGGTTGCGATGAGGTTTAGGCTTGGTGTTCTAGGTCTTGGAGCAGCGATATTGGAAAGTGGGGACGACAGTACAGGAGAATTTCAGAGTTCAAGTTGCAGGTGAAAATCCAAGGTCTGGCATTAATTGGTTATGCCTAGCAATGGCCTTGTTGAAAGCATTGTTTTGTCAGCACGGACTTTCTCCGGGGTGAAAAGCTATGATCAATGATCAAGACGATGACGGTGCTAGTGCAATGTTACCTTCTTGGAGGCGTCGCTTTTGAATAGGATGGATTTCTGATGCTGTCTGATGGTGTTTGGTCGCTGTTGTAGGACATAGATCGCTGTAGCAAAATATTTTTTCTATATTGCTTCTTTCTTTTTTAGCTGTGTGTATCTATAATGCTATTAGCTCAATGCGTTGTTGCATAGGCTAGCTAGCTCCAGCCCGGTCTAGACGAACCTGCCCAGAGAGTTCCAAGCCAACATATTCGAGCCGGCGCCGGAGGGCACGTGCAAAGTCACTGCTCCGCGTGCCCATCTTCATGGCACCGGCAGACCAGCGGCAAGGGCGTCAAGTGCCCTATCCCGGCAGCCGTCGCCGCTGACGGCTATCCAGGAGCTCAATATTGCCGGGAACCTCCTCACCTGGGAGGACAACTTCTTCAATTTTTGGCTGGGACGCACGGTAGCAGCGCCGCTGGCTCAACCACTGGATTCGTGCTAAGGAAGACCGCCGCATATGACCCATAAGCTAGATTTATGGATTTCAAAGGTAGGGGAACGACGCTATGGACCCAATCTAGCGTCAGGGCAGCGAAATATGGTGGTCGATCGTAGCTAGGACCTAGCGGACATAGTGAGCAAGATTGAGGATTATATTAGTGCGTTCTCTAAGTTCAAGAACTGTTTTAGACACATCCAACAATTTTAGAGACTACAAATGCATTTCACTCAAAGAATCGCGTACATGCACATGTGGCCATGTTACAGGGACATGTGATCGTGTGACCTTGGCACGCGAGCCCGCGTGGCCGCATCTGCACTTGGCATCCCGAAGATCTTATGGTATGCGTGGAGGACTGGAGGTCGATGCTGCTCTGTCCTGCTGAGGCAGCGGCGACGTAGGAGACGATCTCGCTTGTGGTCGATCTCTTTGTGGAAGGCATGCGCCGCATCCAGGAGCTTCGCGTGCGCCTGCGAATTTATTTCGTGACTAATTGGATCTAAAGAAAATTGGAAATTTAAGATCTAATGTAAAGGATCGATCTGATCCTCGATTGAAACGGTGTCGCCAGAGCAAGTACAACAAGGCCCAGTTAGCTGGCTATAAGAATTACAATAGTACTAATGTTTTACTTGGTTGGATGAGTGAGAAAATGAGAGAGAAGAGAAGTCGGCTCTAAACTAAGAGTCAGCTACAACACGTTGTTTGGCTATTAAGTTGGCTTATAGCCAACCGCGGTTTTATTATTGAACTTGCTTCATCTCTTCTTGTGCGGTGCGTGTTGTAAAAATGGAGAGAAACCTAAAATTTGACGTAGTGAGACTAACCACTTTGATAACATGTAAAAAATATTGAATTCCTATAATTGTGTCGTATTTATCTTATTGACCCTCATAGGGTATAATATAGGGGTATATGATTACAAGAAGATCCTATTACATATCTTTAACCGTATATGTTTTCTAACGGAAACAGTCATTCTGCCTAGGGTATCATCAAAATATGACTCGGACAAGTCAGAACATGGGCTACGTTGATCACAGCGGTTGTTTCCCCCGTCGAGTATTCCTACACCAACATATATACTCCCATCATCCCAATTTACGTTGCATATAATTTTTAGTCAATACTAAAAGAAAATTAAAGTATGACCAATTAGTATCATACTTATGTTATGAGGACCACGATAAAATATACCTCCATTATCTATGAATTAAATATTGTAAAAATTAATATGTTTCTTCTTATAAATGGTCAAACTTTACAATTTCTCAAAACAAAATTTGATATGGGGTGGCCCGATCTTCTCAGTAAGCGGATGGCGATGATGATGGTGGATGATAGATAACTAGTGCGTAGCTATAATCTCTCCCGCTCGATCCCTGATGCCAGCGCAACAGATCTCGAACCTTGTAGGATATTCACAACACCACACTCTTGCGTACGCAGCCGTGACCACGAACGGTAGTATGCAATCTACTAATTTCCAATGGAACAACAGATCACACTCAATTATAGTTGGTAGATTCAAACACAGGGTAATTTCAGAGGTTCTATGAAAGAAACAACTCCAAAATATTTTAACGTGGTCTGAACCCTAACTTGTGATGGCTACGGAGGTTTATATGAGGGCTGGGGCGTCCTCCCCTCTAAACGGGCCTAAAAAGAGCCATAACTTGGCCCAAACTGACTCGGTTCGACTCAAACTGATACATACCGACCCATATATGGGTTCGGCCTTATTGACACGCAGTCCAAACGTCGTGGAACACCTCAAACATGTAATTCTGGGTGCGCCATCTCTCTCTCTTGCTCATATGTGATTTCCTCATTGCCTCCTAGTGCGCATGCCTCCCGCTCCTCCCTCGTGCACTTGTTGATATTGGAAATCAGCGCTTGTCCTTCTTGCTGCAACTCTCCTCCTTTTTGCGCAACGCTTGTGTTATCAATAAACCTGATCATACAGAGATGCATAGACTTAGGTAGTATAAAGTTCTCATTAAGTAAAACATCAGGTTCAATTAAGAGTGAATTCACCTGTTGCTCAATCAGCTTTGCACGAGCTCTTGTAATGGGTCCAATCCTGATTTCATTGGACTTGTTCTTTGCAGCAACATCTTCATTGTGAATAGGAGTAGGAGATAGTGGAATAGTATGGATGTCCTCATCATCTCCCCCCCTTCAAAAGGCGTCGACCTCGACGCTCCAAGGTCTTCTCTAGCATATGGTGATAAATCAGCAACGTTGAAGCTGTTGCTAGCACCACCAAACTCCTCAATAGGTATATCAACTGAGTAGGCATTATCATTAATTTTGGCTAGTACTTTGTAAGAACCAGCACCACGTGGCTTCAACTTGGACTTGCGAGGTAGTGGAAATCTGTCCTTGCGTAGATGCACCCAAACCATATCTCCAGGCTTGAACAACACTTCTTTTCTTGCTTGATTCCTTGCAGCAGCAATGTTCTTGCCTTTCTTCTCAATAGCCTCTCGAGTCTTCTCATGTATTTTCTTCACATAATCAGCACGTTTTGATGCCTCCATATCAACTCTCTCATGTAATGGCAGAGGCAACATATCAAGTGGCGTCAATGGCTTGAAGCCATACACCACCTCAAAAGGACAAAGCTGAGTAGTTGAATGCACAACCCTGTTATAAGCGAACTCAACATGTGGCAAACACTCTTCCCACTCCCGCAGATTCTTTTTAATCATGGTCCTTAGCAGCTGTGACAATGTTCTATTCACCACCTCCGTTTGACCATCTGTTTGGGGGTGACATGTAGTACTGAACAGCAACTTCGTTCCTAGCTTCTCCCATAAGGTCTTCCAAAAGTAGCTCATGAACTTCACATCACGGTCAGTAACAATCGTCTTTGGTACGCCATGTAATCTCACGATGTCCCTGAAAAACAGGTTAGCAACATGCGACGCATCGTCGCTTTTGTGGCAGGCAATAAAATGAGCCATCTTAGAGAACCTATCCACTACCACAAATATAGAATCATGACCTCTCTGAGTTTTAGGTAGACCTAGCACAAAATCCATACTAATGTCTTCCCATGGAGTAGTAGGTGTAGAGAGAGGTGTATACAAACCGTGAGGCTTCAGCTTGGATTTCGACTTGTGGCAAGTAATGCATCTGCTCACAAATCTGTACACATCACGCCTCATCTTGGGCCAATAAAAATGATCAGCAAGCATGAGCAATGTCTTCTCACGCCCAAAGTGACCCATCAAACCACCATCATGTGATTCCTGCACTAAGAACAAACGCAACGACGATTCTGGAATACATAGTTTATTAGCTCGAAACAAATATCCATCATGTATATGATACTTATCCCATGCGTTTCTAAGAGCACATAAACGATATGGTTCAGCAAAATCATAGTCAGTTGCATAAAGTGCACAAATAGCTTCTAATCCAGGAATTTTAACATCAAGATTGGTTAATAGCATGTTCTTCCTAGATAGAGCATCAGCAACAACATTCTCTTTTCCCTTCTTATAATAATGATGTAAGGAAAAGACTCAATGAACTCAACCCATTTAGCTAAGTTTGATTGAGCTTTCAAGTATTTCAATGCTTCATGATCAGAATGTATGATGAATTCCTTTGGCCACAAATAATGTTGCCAAACTTCAAGTACTCCCACAAGTGCATACAATTCTTTATCATAGATTGAATAATTCAAACGAGCACCAGTCAATTTCTCAGAAAAATAAGCTATAGGCCGACCCTCTTGCATCAAAACGCCACCTATGCCTATACCACTAGCATCACATTCAACTTCAAATTGCTTTAAAAAATCAGGTAATGCAAGCAATGGTGCAGAAGTAAGCAAACGTTTTAAAGTATCAAATGCAATGTCTTGGGCCGCGCCCCATACAAAAGGAACACCTTTCTTTGTCAAATCATTTAATGGTGCAGCAATGGTGCTAAAATCTTTCACAAAGCACCTATAGAAACCAGCGAGACCGTGGAAACTACGCACTTGACTTACATTCATTGGAGTAGGCCAATTCTGAATTGATTCAATTTTAGATTGATCTACCTCTACTCCATGCTTAGAAACAACAAATCCTAGGAATATGACCTTATCTTTTGCAAATGTACACTTCTCAAGATTAGCATACAGTTTATTATCACGTAACACTTGTAAAACTTGTCTAATATGAGTGCAATGTTCAGATTCGGTGTGGCTGTATATGAGTATATCATCAAAGTAAACAACCACAAAACGACCAATAAACTCTCTCAAAACATGATTCATCAAACGCATGAAAGTACTAGGTGCATTAGTAAGACCAAACGGCATGACTAACCACTCATACAAGCCGAATTTAGTTTTGAAAGCAGTTTTCCATTCATCCCCTTCTTTCATTCTAATTTGATGATAACCACTACGCAAGTCAATTTTAGAGAAAACAACAGCACCACTCAATTCATCTAGCATATCCTCTAAGCGTGGAATAGGATGACGATATCGAATAATGATGTTATTAATCGCTCTACAGTCAACACACATGCGCCATGTACCATCTTTCTTAGGAAATAAAATAACAGGAACAGCACAAGGGCTAAGAGAAACACAAATGTACCCTTTATCCAGCAACGCTTGTACTTGCTTCTGAATTTCCTTAGTTTCTTCGGGATTAGTCCTGTAGGGTGCATGGTTGGGAAGTGTGGCGCCAGGAATCAAGTCCACTTGATGTTCTATACCATGCAATGGAGGTAAGCCTGCGGGTACATCTTCTGGAAACACATCCCCAAAGTCCTGCAAAACAGACGAGACACCAAGAGAAATAGGGGTCATGTCGTTAGAAACCAATACCTCGCCTTTATACATGAGCACAAGTGGCATGGCTGTAGGATCCTCACGAAATTCTCTCATATCTTCCTTAGTGGCTAATATCAATAAATCAGGCACTCTCTCACTTTTCGTTATATCACTCAATTTAGGCTCAATTACATCAGGAACAGCTGTCACGCAATCTCGCCGAGTGGTAGTATCTTCCTTCAAATTCACCTCTATCTTCTGGCGAGAATCATTTACAATTTCTTGTGGTGTCATTGGCTGCATAGTAATCTTCTTTCCTTTGAATTCCAAGTGATATGTATTGGCTTGGCCATTGTGTTGCACATGACGATCATAGATCCAAGGCCGACCCAATAGTAGGTGACAAGTAGTCATAGGAACCACATCAAAATCAATAGAATCTTTGTATGGCCCTATTTGAAAGTTCACTCGTACCATATGATTTACCTTCATCTCACCATTGTTGCTCAACCATTGTATGTAGTATGGCTTGGGATGAGGTAAGTATGTCAAATTTAGTTTGGCACATAGTTCCTTACTTGCAAGATTTCTGCAGCTACCTCCATCAATAATGACCTTGCAAGCTTTATTTGATCCAACTAGAGCTTTTTGTTTGGAACAAGTTGCAACGCTGGGATTCCTCAACCGGTTGCACACTAAGTACACGTGAAGACACGACAATAGTTGGTGCACGCTCAGCATATGCATCAGCACCATCCTCGCCATCATCAATATCATCATCAAAAGCTTCATCTCCACTTTCTACTTCACCTTGTTCATTAACAAACATAACCTTGCTATTTGGACAATCCTTCTTGTAGTGACCTCTACCTCCACAAGTATGGCACACCACATCACGAGTACGTGCAGTAGACATGTTGGAACCCGAGCTAGCAGCAGGAGAAGTGGGTTTCCGAACATTAGAACCAAACGAAGGTGTACTTGCTGGTTTGGCCGATGGTGTAAACGGAACAGTAGCTGGTGGCGTGACTATAGGAGGAATAGATCTGGCCGAAAATCTGCTGGAGGATGGAAAGCCAGCGCGTGACTTCGCCTCTTCCGCCAACTGGGATTCGGCCTCTCTAGCATGGTGCAATAGCTCATTCATGGTATCATATTTGTGATGACGCACTATGCTCTTGATTGGCAACTTCAGATTGTTTAGGAATCGTTGCATGGTCATCTCAATGGACTTGCGAACTCGAGCACGCTGCATAAGTAGCTCCATCTCCATGTAGTACTCATCTACTGTCATTGTGCCTTGCTTCAATTGCGTCAATTTATCAAAAACTGATCGCAAGTAGTTGGTTGGAACGAAACGAGCCTTCATGATTTGCTTCATCTCGCGCCAATCCATCACAGGAAGTTCATTATCCTTCCTCCTATGTTGCACAAGAGCATCCCACCAACGCAAAGCATAACCATCAAATTTAGAGGCTGCAAGCTTGACCTTCTTGTCTTCTGGATAGTGAAATAAGCGCCAGAGTTTCTCAATCTTCCACTCCCATGTGAGGTAATCTTCAGGATCAATGGAACTATCAAACTTGGGGATCGAAAACTTTGGCTTGCCCAAACCATCATCAGCAGCTTGGTTGTGAACACGTTGAGCACACCCAAGAGGGGCAAATCCACGGCCATGAGTAGGTGCATGGGCAGGGGGAATAGCACGGCCCCTGCCAACATGTGGAGCAGCATCCACAGCGCTACCCTCATCGAAATCATCAAAGGCATCATCATGTTGAGGATCTTCCCTTCTATGTAAAGCGGCTGTTAAACCCTTAATGGAACGCTGCAAAGTGGTGACATTAACATTGAGCGTAGCCACTTGCGTTTGAATAGTATCAACCGTTCTAACATGCGGATCCAATCTCATATTCATATCCTGGAGATTCTTGTCAATGGCATCTGTCGTGTTAGTAAACACACGTGTCAAGTGGGACTTCAAAGCCTCATATTCACGCCAATTAACAAGCTCTTCATCCTTCTTTTTTTGCATCACAACATCATCATCACTAGAAGACATGATTAGTAGGTTAGTGCAAAAATCAAAATCTGTATGGTGGAACTCTCACAGCTCACTCACAACTAATAAGAAAGGAGATCTTACCGTTCCAAAGTGAATAGAGATGCTCTACCAAACGAAATCAAAAACTGATGCACTGATGTGATGAAGTGAATATCAAAGGTATAGAGAACGATCACAGGGCACACAGGGTATTTATAGTGGAGTTGTAGGTATGGTATCCTAACTACACCGCAAACAAGTCCTAGTGCTGATCGTATGATAAAAATCCACGGAAACACACACGATGGAGATAAATGGGGAAATTGCAACTATGAAAATGAGCTCAAAAAAGTAAGGTATGTCGTAGGAATGCTCGTGTTGCAATGCACAAGGAGAGACGCTAGCAATGTCTCAACAAAACGGGCACACGATTGCTAAACTGAGCAGCCCGCAGAGCACTAAGCACGCTAGTCTCGTAGGATAGTTTTAGACACAAAGAAAGGTTTACTAAGGCTCACAAGGATAGGTACGCTATGTGGACTCAGTAAAAAAATAAAAAAATAAATAAAAAATTGACCTGAGAATTGGTCTCTGTCACGCCAGAAAAATGGCCTAAAATCCTGCCGCGGCAGGATGTCGGCAGACACAAAAATTTCTCGTATGAGGACAAATCTTTCTATGGTAAGGCGAGGCGCGATATTTTTTTTCGTTTTTTTTGCTTTCACGCTGGAGCACAGACGCGTCTGCGGTCAGGCGTGAGGCAGCGAGCCCATTTTTTTTTCGTTTTACTTCAACGTGAAGCAAACTCAGTACAAGTCTAGATCTGATCGGTTTGCTTTTTTTCTCCTTCTTTCAAACGGATCTACAATCTGAGACTAAAAGAAAACAGATCTACTAGATCTAAGACTCAAGAACACGACGAACAGTCTAAAAATAGTCTAGGGACTTCGACAATGGATCAAAAACAGACGAAAACTAGACAAAACACTACGACTCAGATTTAAAAGAAAGGCTACACAAAAGGATTACGATCAGCAACTAGAACTCAAGTACAATGTTATCTAGGTTATGGCAATGAACTATGAACCCTAATATTTTTGTGTGGCTTTTTATGTATAGGACAAAAACAACTAATCTATGGATAGATTTGTGGATGCTTACCAAGGCAACACTGGAAATCTGATACCAAGATGATATGGGGTGGCCCGATCTTCTCAGTAAGCAGATAGCGATGATGATGGTGGATGATAGATAACTAGTGTGTAGCTATGATCTCTCTCGCTCGATCCCTGATGCCAGCGCAACAGATCTCGAACCTTGTAGGATATTCACAACACCACACTCTTGCGCACGCAACCGTGACCATGAACGGTAGTATGCAATCTACTAATTCCCAATGGAACAACAGATCACACTAAATTATAGTTGGTAGATTCGAACACAGGGTAATTTCAGAGGTTCCATGAAAGAAACAACTCCAAAATATTTTAACGTGGTCTGAACCCTAACTTGTGACGGCTACACAGGTTTATATGAGGGCTGGGGTGTCCTCCCCTCTAAACGGGCATAAAAACAGCCATAACTTGGCCTAAACTGACTCGGTTCGACTCAAACTGATACATACCGACCCATATATGGGTTCGGCCTTATTGGCACGCAGTCCAAACATCGTGGAACACCTCAAACATGTAATTCTGGGTGCGCCATCTCTCTCTCTCTTGCTCATACGTGATTTCCTCATAGCCTCCTAGTGCGCATGCCTCCCGCTCCTCCCTCGTGCACTTGTTGATATTGGAAATCAGCGCTTGTCCTTCTTGCTGCAACTCTCCTCCTCCTCGAGCAACACTTGTGTTATCAATAAACCTGATCATACAGAGATGCATAAACTTAGGTAGTATAAAGTTCCCATTAAGTAAAACATCAGGTTCAATTAAGAGTGAATTCACTTGTTGCTCAATCAGCTTTGCACGAGCTCTTGTAATGGGTCCAATCCTGATTTCATTGGACTTGTTCTTTGCAGCAACATCTTCATTGTGAATAGGAGTAGGAGATAGTGGAATAGTATGGATGTCCTCATCAAATTCTGTTGGGTCCGCAGCATAGAAAATAAAAAATTTCCTACGATGAGAACTATACGCCAAGATCTATCTACTAGATACAGAGCAACGGGTGGACATACATCCATGGAGAACTTACCCTCGAAGACAACAAGCTTTGTTAACGAGTAGGAACTCGTGGTTGATGTAGTCGTACACTTGCCGATCTCAAGATCGTGAGGAAGTCCGAGCGCCGCAACTCAACAGCGCATCCGCACTCGCACACACGTTCAAGCCACCGGACAACCTCCACCTCCTCTCCAAAGGATCCATGGAAGCAACAACTCTGCATTTAAATGCCACCGGGAACATGTATCTCGCTAATCCGAGACCATGGGGGAATAATTCTAGAGGGGGAGAGAGATCCTTCACAAGGAGGTGTGTGGATGAAGGAGGGAATGGGTGGCCTTTTATAGGAGGAGGGGGGTTCCCCCTCTCTCCATGGCCGGCGCAGGGGGGGTTACCCCTCACCTCCCCCATTCATGTGGTGGTAACCCCTCCACATTAAAATGCCTCTTCACATTCCCTTTTAAAGTCTCCACTTTAAATGCATTAAATTTCTCCAAATTTAATGCTCTCTCATTTAATAAAACTCTTTATATGAAATTTATTCAGAATTTTGTTAATTACTTTAATTAACAAACATTCACATATAGCCCCTTGCAATATTTCAATATCACATGCAGAACCACCTTCTGCAATTTCACCCGAAACAATTTCCGGTTTCTATTGAAACAATTCCTACGCTTTGCAATTCTTTCGTCTGAAACATATGTGCTCTAAAATGGTGTCCGGTAACTCTTAAGTGTGCCACCCTATGGTTCGCGAATAATGCAGACATGATCGAGACCCTTCTCCGATCAATAATCAGCAAGGACACGGAGATCCGTACTGACTCCTACACATTCAATGATGACTCCTGTGATCGTGAGAACCTTTAACGCTTGTAACTAAATTCCTTTGTCTCTCGATATATTACATGTCCGAGATTCGATCATCGGTATCTCCATACCTAGTTTGATCTTGTTACCGACATGCACAACATTCTAGTGATCACATCACTTGCTTGCAAGCTATCCTAATATGATATCACCGAGAGGGCCCAGAGTATATCTATCCGTCATCTGGATTGACAAATTCCACTCTTGATCCATGAGCCTCAACATAAAACCTTCGTAGTACTGAACCCATCTTTATAGTCACCCTGTCACGGTGTGACGTTTGATGTTATCAAGATACTCTTCCGGTGTTAGCAATTAACATGATCTCATGGTCTAAGGATAAAGATTACTTCGTATGATGTTATAGCAATATAAACATAGTGACTTGATCGTAATGCTATACTTCGGATGAATGTTCATCACATCATTTCACAAATGTTGTGACCTTGTTATTAACAACATCCAATGTCCATGATCAGGAAACCTTGATCATCTTGTTAATCAACAAGCTAGTCTATAAGAGAGGCATAACTAGGAACCCTTTTTGTTTATTAAACACACATGTATTGATGTTTCCTATCAATACAATTATAGCATGCAAAATAAACATCTATCATATACAAGAAATATATAATAACAACTTTATTATTGCCTCTCAGGGCATATTTCCTTCAGTCTCCCACTTGCACTAGAGACAATAATCTATTTTATATAGTGATAAATCTAACACCCATGGAGTTCTGGTGTTGATCATGTTTTGCCCTAGGGAGTACTTTAGTCAACGGATCTGCTACATTTAGGTCCGTGTGTACTTTACAAATCTTTATATCTCCATCCTTGACATGCTCGCGGATGGAGTGAAACCGGCGCTTAATATGCTTGGAGTTCTTGTGAGACCTTGGTTCCTTGGCGTTGGCTATGGCTCCATTATTGTCACAATAGATCACCATTGGGTCCAACGCACTAGGAACCACACCTAGTTCCGTTATGAACTCCTTCATCCAAACCGCTTCTACCGCTTCAAGCGACAACATATTCCGCCTTCGTCGTTGATCCAGCCACCACAGGTTGTTTGGAGCTCCTCCAACTAACTGCTGCTCCGTTCAAGAGAAATACGTATCCGGATTAAGATTTAGAGTCATTCAGATCAGTGTCAAAGCTAGCATCGACATAACACTTAGCGACTAACTCTTCTTCACCTCCGTATACAAGAAACATATCCTTAGTTCTTCTCAAGTACTTAAGGATATTCTTGACCGCTATCTAGTGTTCCGAACCTGGATAAGATTGGTACCTACTAGTCAAACTAATAGCATGTGCCACATCCGGTCTTGTACATAGCATGGCATACATTATAGAGCCTATGGCTGAGGCATAGGGGGATCTTACCATTATCTCTCTTTCTTCCGCCGTAGCCGGACTTTGAGTCTTACTCAATGTCTTGCCTTGCAACATAGGTAAGTACCCCTTCTTACTTCCGTCCATATTAAACTTCTTTAATATCTTATCAAGGTATGTACTCTCCGATAGCCCAATTAGGCGTCTTGATCTATCTCTATAGATTTTAATGCCTAATATATATGAAGCTTCACCAAGGTGCTTCATCGAAAATTTGCTGTATAGATAACTTTTAACACTGTTTAAAAGATCTATATCATTTCCAATCAATAATATGTCATCCACATATAATATTAGAAATGCCACATTGCTCCCACTCACTTTCTTGTAAATACAAGCCTCTCCATAAGTTTGGACAAATCCAAACTCTTTGATCACCTCATCAAAGCGGAGATTCCAACTCCGAGATGCTTGCTTCAGTCCATAGATGGATCACTGAAGTTTGCACACCTTATCAGCATCCTTAGGATCGACAAAACCCTTAGGTTGTATCATATACAACTCTTCTTCAATATTACCATTGAGGAACGCAGTTTTGACATCCATCTGCCATATTTCATAATCAAAATATGCAGCAATTGCTAACATAATCCTAACCGACTTAAGCATCGTTACGGGAGAGAATGTCTCATCGTAGTCAACTCCTTGAATTTGTCGAAACCCCTTTGCGACAAGTCGAGCCTTATAGATGGTTACATTACCATCAGCATCGGTTTTTCTTTTGAAAATCCATTTATTCTCAACGGCCTTTCGATCGTGAGGTAAGTCCACCAAGGTCCAAACCTGGTTTTCGTACATGGATTCCATCTCGGATTTCATGGCTTCTAGCCATTTGTTGGAATCAGGGCTCATCATCGCTTCTTCATACGTCGCAGGGTCATCTATTTCATCAATCATGAAATTCATAACAGGATTGCCGTATAGTTCACGAGCTGCACGTGTCCGCTTGACTGCGAGGTTCGGTGTCCTCTTCGAGTTTCATGATCAATATCATTAGCTCTCTCTTCATTAGGTGAAGTCAACTCCGAAACAACTTCTAGAGCTGCGCTACTCGCCATTTCATGAAGAGAAGGTTCAATAACCTCTTCGAGTTCTACCTTCCGACTACTCACACCTTTCGCGAGAAACTCCTTCTCAAGAAAGGATCCATTCTTGGCAACAAAGACCTTGCCCTCGGATCTGTGATAGAAGGTATACCCAATCGTTTCCTTAGGGTATCCTATGAAGATGCATTTTTCCGCTTTGGGTTCGAGTTTATCCGGTTGAAGTTTCTTCACATAAACATCGCATCCCCAAACTTTAAGAAATGACAACTTAGGTTTGTTTCCAAACCATAATTCATACGGTGTCTTTTCAACGGATTTAGATGGTGCCCTATTTAAAGTGAATGCAGCGGTTTCCAGTGCATAACCCCAAAATGACAGTGGCAAGTCAGTCAGAGACATCATAGATCGAACCATATCCAATAAAATACGATTACGACGTTCTGACACACCATTACGTTGTGGTGTTCCGCAGTGTGAGTTGTGAAACTATTCCACGATCTTTCATATGTGTGCTAAACTCGTAACTAAGATACTCTCCTCCATGGTCGGACGCAGAAATTTGATTTTTACATTATGATGATTTTCCACTTCATTCTGAAATTCTTTGAACTTTTCAAAAGTTTCAGACTTGTGTTTCATCAAATAGATATACCCATATCTACTCAAATCATCCGTGAAAGTAACAAAATAACGATATCCACCTCGCGCCGACACACTCATTGGTCCACACACATCAGTACGTATGATTTCCAATAAATCCGTCGCCCGTTCCATTGAACCGGAAAACGGCGTTCTAGTCATCTTGCCCATAAGGCATGGCTCACATGTATCAAATGATTCAAAATCAAGTGATTCCAAAAGTCCATCAGAATGGAGTTTCTTCATGCGTTTAACGCCAATATGACCTAGACGGCAGTGCCACATATATGTAGATATATCATTATCAAGTTTAATCCTTTTAGCATCAACATTATGAATATGCGTAATACTACTATCGAGATCCAACAGAAATAAACCATTCAACACAGGTGCATGACCATAAAAGATATTATTCATATAAATCGAACAACCATTGTTTTCAGACTTAAACGAATAACCACTTTGCATCAAACACGATCCGGATACAATGTTCATGCTCAGTGCAGGCACCAAATAACAATTTTCAGGTTTATAACTAATCCCGACGGCATATGGAGAGGCAGCGTTCCGACGGCGATCACATCAACTCTTGATCCATTGCCGACCCGCATCGTGACCTCATCCCTTGCTAGTTGTCACTTGTTTCGCAGCCCCTGAACCGAGTTACATATATTAGCAACCGATCCTGTATCAAATACCCAGGTGCTACTGCGAGTACTAGTCAAGTACACATCAATAACATGTATATCACATATACCTTTGTTTGCCTTGCCGGCCTTCTTGTCCGCCAAATACTTGGCGATTCGCTTCAATGGTCGATCCTTGCAATAGTAGCACTTTCGATTGTCGGACTTAGGGCCAGCTCGGGGTTTCTTTTTTCAGCGGCAACAGATTTGGCGCCCTTCTTTCCCTTTTGCTTGCCTTTCTTGTCCTTCTTGAAACCGGTGGTCTTATTGATCATCAACACTTGATGTTCTTTCCTAATCTCCACTTATACAGTCTTAAGCATTGACAGAAGCTCGGGAAGAGACTTCTTCATGCCCTGCATATTATAGTTCATCATCAAACTCTTGTAGCTAGGTGGCAGAGATTGGAGAACACGATGTACGCCTAAGTCAATGGGAATCGTTATTCCCAAGGACACAAGCTTATCAGCGTACCCAGACATTTTGAGTACGTGCTCACTAACGGAGCTGTTTTCCTCCATCATGCAGCTAAAGAACTTTTCTGTAGCATCATAACTCCCTATGGCAGCATGGGTATCGAAAATCATTTTCAATTCTCCCATGGTATCAAAGGCATTGCCTTTTTCGAAACGCTTTCGAAGTTCTGGCTCTAGCCCATACAATATGCCGCAATGAACTAAGTTGTGGTCCTTCTGACGAGTCACATAGACATTTTTTCCTTGTCAGGGGCATCAGGAGCTGGTGGGGGGCCTAGCGGCGCATCTAGCACATATTGCTTTTGTGCAGCAGTGAGGAGAATCCTCAAATTCATAGCCCAGTTGGTGAAGTTGCTACCATTCGCAGCAAGTTTCTCTTTCTCCATGAACACATTGAAATTAAAAGCAGGTGGTGTCATCTACAACAGAATTTGTAAAGTATATTTAGACTAAGTTTATGATAGATTGAGTTCAACTAATCCAAATTACTAATGAACTCCCACTCAAAAACGACATCCCTCGTGTCCTTTTGGCGATTACATGAACCAAATCCACTACACCAAGTCCGATCATCACGTGAGTCGGTGTAGCTTCAAAGGCGAGCATCTATATGGGCATCATATCAACTATGTGACTCATGCTTAACCTTTCGGTCCGTGTTCCGAGGCCATGTCTGTACATGCTAGGCTCGTCAAGTAAGAACCTTAGTATTTGCGTGTATAAAACTGTCTTACACCCATTGTATGAAAGCGTAGAGTCGAGAACACCCGATCATCACGTGATGCCTCAAAACACGATCCACAAAATGGTGCATACTTAAGGAAGAACACATTTTATCTTGATATCTAAATGAGGGATCATCTTATAATGCTACCAAAAGCGCCAAACTAGCAATATAAGATGCTAACATCTAATGTGTGAAGTGAGATGATATGGTCCATGCATTTGATCTCTATCATTTGCATCGTGGTATGATCTCTATCATTCCTTTGTGTGTAAGGCCAAGGTCTATGGAACTTACACGTTAAGTGAGTTGTAAGAGTATCTATCATACATCTACTTATAACAATACCATATCAAAACACTAGCCCAGCAACGATCTAAACTAGACGCCTCTAATTTATCAATTGCAAGTTTTACGTGGCTTAGGGCTTTCGGAGATAGAATCGGTCTAACCTACGAACATGAACCACAAGGAGGATAACCAAGTTATTAGCAACTCGTTGTAAATCAGATATTGACTATAGTAGGAGAGACAAACACCTGCCAACCACTTATGCAAAATTAGTTGCATGTCAGTCGTGGAACCGGTCTCATGTACGATGACATGTAAGGTTGGTCCGGGCCGCTTCATCCCACTATGCCACCAATATCCAAAGTACATAGAAGATGCAATAACATGATCATCATCGCCCACATATAAACATATGTGTACTACCCGTGCAAAGCACCTACGCATAGATCAGGCTCTGATACCACTGTTGGGTCCGCAACATAGAAAACAAAAAAAATTCTACGATGAGAACTATACGCCAAGATCTATCTACTAGATACAGAGCAATGGGTGGACATACATCCATGGAGAACTTACCCTCGAAGACAACGAGCTTTGTTAACGAGTAGAAACTCGTGGTTGATGTAGTCGTACACTTGCCGATCTCAAGATCGTGAGGAAGTCCGAGCACCGCAACTCAGCAGCGCATCCGCACTTTTCGCACACGCTCAAGCCACCGGACAACCTCCACCTCCTCGCTCCAGCGATCCAGTGAAGCAACAATTCCTTCAGACGAAATGCCACTGGAACATGTATCTCGCTAATCCGAGACCATGGGGAATAATTCTAGAGGGAGAGATCCTCACAAGGAGGTGTGTGGATGAAGGAGGAATGGGTGGCCTTTTATAGGAGGAGGGTGCCCTCTCTCCATGGCCGGCGCATGGGGGGGTGACCCCTCACCTCCCCCATTCATGTGGTGGTAACCCCTCCACATTAAAATGCCTCTTCACATTCCCTTTTAAAGTCTCCACTTTAAATGGATTAAATTTCTCCAAATTTAATGCTCTCTCATTTAATAAAACTCTTTATATTAAATTTATTCAGAATTTTGTTAATTACTTTAATTAACAAACATTCACATATAGCCCCTTGCAATATTTCAATATCACATGCAGAACCACCTTCTGCAATTTCACCCGAAACAATTTTCGGTTTCTATTGAAACAGTTCCTGCGCTTTGCAATTCTTTCGTCTGAAACATATGTGCTCCAAAATGGTGTCCGATAACTCTTAAGTGTGCCACCCTACGGTTCGCGAATAATGCAGACATGATCGAGACCCTTCTCCGATCAATAATCAGCAGCGGGACCTGGAGATCCGTACTGACTCCTACACATTCAACGATGACTCCTGTGATCGTGAGAACCTTTAACGCTTGTAACTAAATTCCTTTGTCTCTCGATATATTACATGTCCGAGATTCGATCATCGGTATCTCCATACCTAGTTTGATCTCGTTACCGACATGCACTCTTTTCTCGTTCCCGTGATATAACATTCTAGTGATCACATCACTTGCTTGCAAGCTATCCTAATGTGATATCACCGAGAGGGCCCAGAGTATATCTATCCGTCATCTGGATTGACAAATTCCACTCTTGATCCATGAGCCTCAACATAACACCTTCGTAGTACTGAACCCATCTTTATAGTCACCCTGTTACGGTGTGACGTTTGATGTTATCAAGATACTCTTCCGGTGTTAGCAATTAACATGATCTCATGGTCTAAGGATAAAGATTACTTCGTATGATGTTATAGCAATATAAACATAATGACTTGATCGTAATGCTATACTTCGGATGAATGTTCATCACATCATTTCACAAATGCTATGACCTTGTTATTAACAACATCCAATGTCCATGATCAGGAAACCTTGATCATCTTGTTAATCAACAAGCTAGTCTATAAGAGAGGCATAACTAGGAACCCTTTTTGTTTATTAAACACACATGTATTGATGTTTCCTATCAATACAATTATAGCATGCAAAATAAACATCTATCATATACAAGGAATATATAATAACAATTTTATTATTGCCTCTCAGGGCATATTTCCTTCAAATTCTCATTAACCTACCTTTGAAATCCCAACACGACCACCACCGCCACCACTCGTCGTAGCGTCGCCATCACTCGTCGTAGCCTCGCCATCACTCGCTGGAGCATCAGCCTCACACGGGCAACTTCTCTCCTCCGCTGTAAGATCTCCATCCTCACATCATCCCACCACTCTCTCTTTCTGAATGCATCCATGCCGGCGGGGTCCCTCATCATGATCTCATTCTCCGACGCAATGAGCTCGGCCATGGCACGCTTCCTATCGGCCTCTGCTCTCTTCTCCTCCACTTCGACCTTGCACATCGAATCTTCTCAGAGTATACTCCACCTCACTTGCTTGTCTAGGAGTTTCTTCTCCATCACCTCCCTCTTTGCTTCCAATGTCTTCTCGGAGTATACTCCACCTCACTTGTCTAGGAATCTGTCCTTGATGCGTTGCCAATACCGCTTGCCAGTTTGATCGGTGTCGGTGATGGCATCGAGTGACACACTCTCCCATGCCTTCATCAATATGCTATCTTCAAATTCCATGTAGTTCATTTTCCTCACCGACTTCCCCTTGGTCACCGCCCTATCGAACACCTCCTCCTCTATATCTTGCACCTCGCCATCATCGCTCGCCTCGGCTTCTTCATCCCCTTCCTCCTCGCCACCATCCTCCATGGCCCCGTCGTCGTTCTCGTAGTCACCAAGGGGCGCGGTGTGAAGATCGACAAAGGCATCGTTGAGCAAGCGCATGGATGAACCCTCCTCGGCATCACTGCAGTCCGCACGCGCCCAATTCACAAATCCATCTCATTCTCACACCTCATCATCAAAAGAGGGGAATTGTGTACCTTGCGGAGCCTAGGTCGAACGCCTTGTGTGCATCCGCGCCTCCGGGGACCGAAGCACCAATCGAAGTAGTGATGGCCGCCAGCGAGGCCGGAGCCGGGAGCAGCTTCTTCTTCACGGTGGAGACCTTGGTTCGCCCCTTGGCCACACCTCCCGCCGGGAGTGCGTTCGCATCGGGAACGACGTGCATGCCCATCCACTTCCGCTTGTCGTTCGGAGGAACACCAGCGTGCTGGGCGGTGGGAGCTCCAGCTAGCTGGGTGCTGGCAGACACTCGCGGGACCGATTCGGCCGGCGGGACTTGGTCTGCGCGAACCGACGGAGTCGGAGCGGCCATGGCGGCCAGCGGGGGCGCGTGGTGAGGGCGGAGAGGACGGGGTCGGAGAGATCCGCGGTGGTGGCGACGGGGGCGTGGGAACAGGAGCTAGCAGAAACTTCCTTCGCGCCACTGCCTTTGCACGAGATACGGATCAGCATATGTGCGGGGCGAGAGGCCAAATTTGCTGAGCCCTCAAAAATATTTTGCGGGTCGATGTTTATGCAGTGTCTGGCCTAGACCTTTCTCCCTGTCGAAACGGCAAAACATCGGCTATTATGCAGATGCGGGGTCTGCTAGAGTTGTTCTTACACCCCACCAGACCTCAAAAGAAAACCCAAGGCCGTCGATCCCGCCATAGCCACGTTTGAATCTGGATTCTGGGTGCTCTCGTGAGCCTTGCAACGAAACGCCGAGGATGTGGCAAAAACGATACAGAAGAATATTCGGCAGAAAATGAGATAACATTACATAGCAACTGAATGGTTTACCGAGGGGCTCAGTTCAATTTCCGATCTCAAAGATTCATATAACAATGACATAAATCGGGAGGAATATTCGGCTATACGCTCCGTGACCAAAGCGTTAGTTGATGATAACTCAAGATCAGGTTGCCTAGGTGGCAAGCAAATCTCCCCGCTTCATCGCGAAGGCCCCAAGACAGCAACAGCTAGAACTGGGACTTGTCGAGGCTGTCGAAGTAGGGATGGTCCATTGCTGCTTTAGCTGAGATCCTGTTTGCTGGATCATACTGAATCATTTTCTGCAGTTTATCAGTCAAGAAACTATCAGAAATAATGCAGGAAAGTGCAAACAAAGCAAAAGCTGGAGAAGATATTTATTCTAGACTCTACTCACAATTATTATCGTGGAAAGTGAATGGACAAACTAAACAGAAATGATGCAGGAACCCCTATAAATTAGTAGTGGTGATGGATCACCAAGCATAAGCTTAAAGTACTGTATTTAAAGCTGAAGATAGAACTTATGATGAAGACTAACTATGAAGCATAGCATCTACTCCCTCCATTTTAAAATATAAGATGTTTTAGCTTTGTGAATGAAGTGTATCTAGACTTCTTTTAGTGTGTAGATTCATCTATGTTTGGAGTGAACACACTAAAAGGACTCTACTCACAATTATTATCGTGGAAAGTGAATGGACAAACTAAACAGAAATGATGCAGGAACCCCTATAAATTAGTAGAGGTGATGGATCACCAAGCATAAGCTTAAAGTACTGTATTTAAAGCTGAAGATAGAACTTATGATGAAGACTAACTATGAAGCATAGCATCTACTCCCTCCATTTTAAAATATAAGATGTTTTAGCTTTGTGAATGAAGTGTATCTAGACTCCTTTTAGTGTGTAGATTCATCTATGCTTGGAGTGAACACACTAAAAGGGGTCTAGATACACTCCTTTCACAAAGCTAAAACATCTTATATTTTGAAACAGAGGGAGTATCTATTTATCTAGTTGACATGTCAATACTCTTCTAACACAGACAACATAAGAAATGAGCATTTTATATCAGTTTCTTAATTTACCGATAACAGGTCAAGTCCATCAGCCTCCAATGTTGGAACAGCACGCGCCAAACCCTGTGGCTTCCAATGTGGATATTCATGCCAGTCTCTCAAAGCAAATACTCCAGGCCACTGCTCTTCAGTAGGAGTTCCCAACAACCTTTTCAGAAGCAATATTTTAGTCAATAAATAGCACTCCAAGTCAACATAAATTGATATGATACATCCAAAATAAAATAAACTGTCAGATGTTATACTAATAAGTACTTCAATCAATTTACTAAAAATAGTATTTTCAACAAAAGTTATTTGGCCATTTCAGCAGGGTATAATGGACAGAACAATTTACCATGATCAGGAATCTTACGTGACTAATACGCTATCCTACCAAATAGGCAAATCACAATTACTACAACTATTACATATTGTTGGTACTCATGCAGAGCATCAGCAAAAGTACCTGAAAATGTGAAGCAGCTGTTGCAACTCGGAGTCACCAGGAAAAAGAGCTTGTCTTCTGACCATTTCAGCTGTAATAAAAAGTTACAATATCATAATGGGGAGACATTGACAAGCACAATATAGTATCTAGTCAGTAAAAACAAGGAGAAAACTTGAAGCAGAAACAAAACACGTTAATTCAAAAAACATGAGGGTCGAGGACTATTGGAAACTGGAGCTTGTCAGATTTCTATTAAAAACTAAAGCATATAAGATGCACGTCAAAGCCTTTACAGTTACTGACATTTCATCTGCTAGTGTAATTTTCTTCTGGTGGATGTACACAGAGTGCAATTTTAGTTCTGACTACAAGGACGAAGCATTACGTAACAAAGATCAAAGGAAAACTGTAATTGGCATACCAAAGATGCAACCAATGGACCAAATGTCAACACCAGTTGAGTAATGTGTCGCTCCAAGTAAAACTTCAGGAGCTCTATACCAGAGAGTCACAATCTACAATACAAAACAGAGAACATGAATAAAGAACATACTAGAGCATGCTCAGTACAACTGTGTGGATGAGAGAGTGGTACCTCATGGGTGTAACTTTTCATGGGAACAGTAAAAGCTCTACTCAGCCCAAGATCTGCGATTTTCAGTAACCCCTTCTCCTTGTCCACCAGCAAGTTCTGTGGTTTCAGATCCCTATAAATCGAGAAGGATATCATAAACCACATAGGTACAAATGCAGTGCTGTATTGGGGCTGCAAGTCCAGCAACAAAAATTACAGAACAAAAGTCTAACCGGTGAAGGACACCATGGGCATGGCAATGCGCAGTTCCTTTGCATAACTGGTACAAGAAACTCTACAAGAAAGCGAAAAACTTATTCATTGTCAATTTCATAGAGAGGTAATCAAGTATCAAGTACAGTGCAGGTCAGGTGTATGGCTGCGTGCAAGTAGCTAGCAATTGTAATGGAGGGAAACGAAATATGGATCGGAACTTGTCAACATTAGAGCAGGCTTTCTGTGACGATTGTGGGTGCGGACTGTACAGCGCATACAGAAATTTTACTATGATCGAAGCAAGTACAAATTTTCTTTGGAAGCAACAATGAAGGTGCATATCTGTTTCTGAAGAAAGCACACCGTTCTTTTATATTGGGCTCAGAGACATTTCTCTATTCGCTCTCGAAAATAGAAATTGAGGAGTGAACATCACGACCAAGGTGCGATAAATGTTGACAGTAGGAGCGCACTAAGGTGCGATAAATGTTGACAGACTACATTCCAAATTTGTGTTCCATGAAAAATGGACCTCCATAGCTACATTAGGTTGGTATGTTGATCTGATTCTTCTACACGATCTGTTCAATGCTTTCAAATTTCTTTGCTCAACTTAGTAGTAATGCGAATCAAAGTGCACGGATTTGGGTTGGCTGTGGTCACAAAGTCGTCAATTTTATTTTCAACGTGATACTACTAAGCTCGTTCGTCAATTTTAATCGATGTCAACTCATTAATTTTACCTTGATGACCTCCGTGGGGAGCGGCCTGGGCGATGGCCCCTTGCGGAAGCCGTCGACGAATTTCTTGAGGTCGGTGTCGAGGAACTCGAAGACGAGGTAGAGCACGGTCTTGCCGCAGGGCTTGGTGACCTGCTCGACGGAGAGGAGTCGGACGACGTAGAGGGAGGCGGAGAGGAGGCGGAGGAGGGAGATCTCGCGGAGCGCGGTGGGCGGGATCCCCTCCTCGTCCATCTCCAGGCGGGTCTTCTTGAGCGCCACCAGCTGGCCCGTGGCCGCCACACGCGCCTTGTACACCTTCCCGTAGGTGCCCTCCCCTACCTTCTCCAGCTTCTCGTACTTCTCCATCGATCGCCGCCGCGCACGCCGGATCGGGAGAGGCTGCTGCGTTGTTGGACGGGGAAAGGGGAGAAACCCTAGGTGGTGGGCGGTGGTGGATTTGAATTGGCGGAGGAGTGAGGGAGGAGGAGCAGGAGGAGAGGGCGTGAAGAAGAAGGGAGGGGAGGAGTGGGAACGCGAGGCAGGCTGGACAGTGGACGCGGGCGCGTGCTGGGCAACGGTCGAATTGACGAGGGAGGGGCGCGGGGTTGGAGTTGTTTAGCTAGCGGCGGTGGGTAATGATGAAAGTGTAGTGCGGCGCGTGTCTGCTGGGCAACGGCTATGCGCCACGCCATTCCGCTCCTGCGCTCCTGCTTTGGGATCCCACCCGACACGTTTGCGCTGATCGGCCGTACCTTCCACTCTTCGGTGAATAGTTAAACACGTACAAATTTAATAAAAATCAACTGCTTATAAGTTTGATTAATGTTTTGAACACAAATATGGACAATTACAATACCAAATCTATATCAATAGATTCATCATCAAATGTATGTACATTATTTATTTTACGGAATTTCTATTTTTAGAACTGTCTCGAGATGTCTAAACCTGGCGGGCTCCTATCCACCGCCCGATCAACGAGGAGTTAAATCCACGGGTAGTCACCGAAGTTGTCAAGCAAAATCAGTTCGGTATTGTACATAGCAAATACGATTTTGCGGTGACAACTTAGGGTCTACAGTCGGACTCCGCTTCAGTGCACCGTAACTTGCCTCCCACATCCACCATCAACTCTCCATCGGATGGACGGGGAAGAGTGGAGGCAAAAGCTACAACTATTAGCAGTTTCTCATCTTAAAAAGCCTCCAGTTCACAAACCATATGCTCAAATAGGCTAAATTTTTTCTAGAATGGATGATATAATGTATATGATTTACTGCAATTGTTTCGATTTTTTCTGGGAAGTTTAAATTTCGAGTTCAAATTTTGGACGAAAATTTAAAATGATTCTTATTCACAAACCATATGCCCAAATCGGCTGAAAATTTACCAGAATGCACGATATACTGTAT
Source organism: Avena insularis (assembly GCA_023614405.1). NCBI lineage: Eukaryota > Viridiplantae > Streptophyta > Magnoliopsida > Poales > Poaceae > Avena > Avena insularis. The sequence goes on along the minus strand of CM042692.1, from coordinate 355,126,565 downwards.
ATGATTTACTGTAATTTTTTCAAAGTTTTCTAGGAAGTTTGAATTTTGAACCATTTCTAGCTTTTGGAGCTTTTTTGTAGTATTTGAGCAACATTCTTGCACCATTTCAGTTAGTTTTTTGCTAGCCAAGTCACTGGTTTACTATGTAAGTAGTAGAATGTAACTATAAGCAAGGGAAATCCATATACATAATTACATATTAGCAGACATTGAAAAGTCCCAAGTTAAACCAAGAAAAAGCATAGTAGAAGCTCACAACATTGGAAGAATCTCAACTCGATTGCATATCATTAAGATTTTGTATCAACAAGTGCTACTGAACAAAAGACTACAATTAGAACCACAAAATACATTTAGGCCTCACCACTTGTACACTTAGGCCCCCAAGACTATAGTTATCCCCAAAATATATCCAACTCCGAGAGTACCATGACCAACATCTAGACACTAGAACAAACTTCCATCATAAAAACTATCACCCTCATAAGTAGTAGGAGCTGTGAGGAGTTGGGTAAAACTCTTAATGCCATTGTACATTTCACTCTCCACATTGGCTTGTTTCTTGCGGCCATCATACTCAACCTCAACTTGAGGTTGTTCATCATCATTTTTCTCGGATTGCTGCCAATGAAAGTTTAACAAGTTAGTTTATCAGTGAATGGCATGAATTTTTAGTTTAGAACATACCTTTGCTCCTTTTTTGGTTGAAACGAGAGGTTTAGTAGCCTTGTGCTTGCCCTTGTGCAACTTATCAAGCCAAGTTTTTCTTCTCCTTAAATTTTTGGATTCAACTTCCTTTTTCTTCAGTCGTCCAACTTTAAGCAAGTCATCAGTTTGCTGCATATTTGGGTTGATATATTGCTGATTATTACTTGGTTCATCCATAGCACAAGTAGATGTATTGAGTTTTTCCTCCAACTTTGGACAAACACCATCAAGTGCATCTTCCAATAACAAACAACATTCTCTAGAGTAGGCTATTTTATATGCCATACTATGAAATTTATGAGATAATTCCTTGTACCGAAGCATAACTTCTAGTTTTGGATTTTCCACCATAGTCCTACCTTGCTTGTCCAATATGCTTCCTTTGCGTGCTTCTCGTGTCCATCTCTTCAAGACATAATATGGTGGCAATATTTTTTTTTCATCAAATCAAGAACTTTCAGTCCATGTCCACACAATATTCTCGTCCTTTCAAACATTCCACAAGAACATGTACGCTTTGGTTCAAAGAATCACCTATCACTATGCGCTCATCCTCAAACGTTAAGTCACCATGCAAAATACCAATAGAAACAACATATTTGTTTCCATCCAATTGCTTAGTGCATGCAACCATGGATCTTTCATACTCACCTTGGAAAGCTTCAAATATGAGAGGAGTGTACACTTGGCTTGCTTGTACCAACATAGGGGTGCTCATCTTGATTCTTGGTATATTTTTTATTGCTTCAAATTCAGATTCTAGCTCCTTGTTTCTTTTTTCATTTAATGTCCTTTCAAAATGCTTAAAAAATCTCACCATATGAAAATCAGATTTCAAATGGTTCTTCAATGAATTGTTAAAGCTCTCACTTAATTGTGTACTTCTTACTCCCAAACTAAAGACATCTCTCATAAAACATTCAGCCCATTTTTCTTTAACCTTGTAGATGCTATCTAACCAAGTTTGCTTATGCACTTTATACCTCATATTGGCAAATACTTCTTCAAATGCTGCCTTGTCTTCATAGCCATACATACAAGCACTAAAATCTTTGAGAATGTGAGGCACTTCATATTTGCCACCATCTTTCTCTTCACCACCATCTTTCTCTTTCCCCGCAATTGGGGATAGATGTTTAACAACATTCATCATTATGTGAAAGGTACAAAGTCTATGGTATGATTTTGTGAACACTGCATCAATAGCTTTTCCCATTGCGGTATCTTGATCAGTATAAATAGTTCTAGGTTACCTGCCATTATGTGTAGCTAGAAAAGTTTCAAACAACCATTTAAACGATGCAAATGTTTCATTAAATAGAAGTGCTGCACCAAATATTGTAGTCCCTCTAAACTGATTGAGTCCAAGAAAGACACCAAATAGCCTATATTCCTTGTTTGTGCCAAAAGTCTTGTCAAATGTGACAACATCACCAAAGTGTGCATAGTCTGGAATCATTTTAGCATCAGTCTAGAAAATGTTTGCTATATGCTCCTCACAATCTAGCTGCTAGTCATATTGAAATGATGGGTTTTCAGCAATTTTGTCATGGAAAAAATTTAGCATGTTGCCCACCTGGCCAAAAGCCAACTCCCGTTGCATCTTGGTTTTCAAATGATTTCTATGGTCACGACAAGTGTAGCCAAGATTAAATGCTCCACCAACTTGACGTGTAGCAAGCTCATACGCAACTTTAGGCATAATTCCAGAATCATCTGCAGCTTCGATTTCATAAGCTTGAAATTCTGAAATTTTCCTTTTCCTTTGTGATACCATGAGGTGTCGGGTGTGTGGCAAGTAAAGGAGGTGATTGTGTTCAAGATCTACCTGGCTGACTTCAAAATTACCAGACTCGCGATTCAATGTAAGACTCATAAAAGCTTTGCACTCAGTTCTTGTTTCAGGTCTGAAAAGCTTTTGAATGGTTTCTCGTTGTCCTTTTTTCCGAGCACCTTTTTTGGCACAAACATATCCACACGAGGTTACCTTACCATCAATTGGGCTCTTATTGGCATACCTCTTCCTCACGTCAAAGGCTGCATGACCTCCATATGAGCACCAAAAATGCCAAGCCTCTTCTCTAGTTCTGAATATCATTCCAACTTGAGGCACCCCCTTATCCAATTCTGCCATTGCGCACCACCAAGTTTCTCTGCCATTATGGAGAGTATAATTAATTGACCAAACTGAACTAATATGATTCAAAATTGTAGTTCATATGCAATTTAGACACACACACAACACTAGTTTCAGACTTTGTACATGCAACAACTAGTTTCAGTATTCATACACAATTCATACAAACAATCAACACTAGTTTAGAAAAGAATATTGAGTCATCAGATAGTCCCTAATTTCAGTATACATCAGACACTAATTCAGGCAACAATCTGGACACTAATTTTAGAGAACAATTAGCACACCTTATCTTGAGACTAAATGCATACCTCTAGCAACCTGCTTATCCGACGACCTGCTTCGCCGATGACGGAAGACGACGAGGCCACCACGCGAGGTGCCGCTCGAACGCTGGCTGTCTCTAGTAGGGCCTGGCACGAGGACCGGGCGAGCGTCGTCGTTGTCCTCCAGCGTAGGGTCGAAGTCATCGTTGGCAGCGGCGTCGTGGACGAGGAAGAAACGACGGACGGGTGGCGCTCGAGATCGCCTCTCTCTCTCTCCCTGAACCTGCTCCCTTAGCGAACCATCTCGCATCCGCTGTTGAGCGCGGGAGAAATCGATCCCGTCCCCACCAAAAGGACTCACCCACGTGTCTTCTCTCTGTTTTGAAACTGCTAATAGCTATAGCTTTTGCCTCCACTCTTCCCTGTCCGTCCGATGGAGAGTTGATGGTTGATGTGGGAGGCAAGTTACGGTGAGACTTGATATCATCAAGTCACTAAAGCGGAGTCCTCTACAGTCATGGGTGGCAATGTCGGATGTATTTGATAAAGTGGTGAGTTGCTAGACCCACCTGTCAGTCCTTGTAGGGTGCCACACATGACACCTTTTGCAAAACGGCCCCTCTCTCAATCTCCTTCTCCTTCCTCCTCATTCTCACATCTTCCACCGCCACCACCAAACTGCTCTCTTCTTTCTCATCGAGCATGACGTGGAAAGGACTTGGTCAAATAGCGACATCAGGGGATGCAGGGTGCCCAGAGGCAGGCTAGCGGCAAGCGCTTCTAGGGATAGCCGTCGGCGATGCGAGGCACGACGACGATACAACGGAGTGTTCAGGGTGGCCCGGAACACGCCCAGCGATGAGCTATTGCGGTGGCGAGCAGCGGCGCAAGGCGGGAAATGCAACAAAGCACGGGAGGACACATGTTAGGTGGGGAACAAAAGAGTAGATTGCCAAGAAACATGCAGGTTGTCGGTGACGTAAGAGACCCCATGGCGATGCCATGGACGATGACGGTGATGCTTGGAGCATAGCAGCTCGGGGATGCAGGGTTGATCTGGAAGGTGCGATAGCCTTCCGGAAGGCACGAAGAAGCTCCAGGAACCAGCGAGGAAGGCCGGGACGCATAAGCAGGTGGGAATCAACGGCGTGTCGGCCGGTGATGGAGAAGAAGAGGACGATGCTCTCGATTCTCGGTTTCTGTGGTCACTTAATTCGTACTAGAAGGTCAGCGCGGCGAGGCATAGTGATTGGCAACAGAGCGGAAGCTTCCGGCGATGGAGGTGAGGCTCTCAGGGCCGCCCATGGCGTCGCGGCTATGCATGAGAATTGGTTATTGCGCGCTCTCCACAAGGACCCGACCCACATAGATATAAGAGGAACGACGGAGGGGAACAACTGAGGCGTGTAGAGGGGAACGACGGCGGTGTTCGGAGGGCCACATCACCATCGAGGTCAGCCGTGAGAGGTCGTCGAGCTAGCTTTTGTGCCATCGAAGGAAGATTGCAGTATAGAGACTCCCCCCTCGATCCCTCATCTGGTTGAGGGGGGAGTCTCTATACTGCAATACACAGATGATACTATTTTGTTCATGGAACATGATCCATAGAAGGCGGTCAATATGAAACTAATCCTGTACATTTTTGAACAATTATCGGGACTCAAAATTAATTTCCACAAAAGCAAAATCTTCTACTTTGTCAAGGCTGCCGAACAAGAAGGAACATATCGGTAGATTTTCGGGTGTGAGGCGGGATCTTTACCGTTTAGATACCTCGGGGTACCTATACATCACAGGAAACTCCGCAACTCCGAATTGAACCTAGTGGAAAATAGGTGTGAGAGTAAGTTAGGATGTTGGCAACGGAAGTTGTTACCATACAGAGATAGACTGGGTCTAATTAACTCTGTTCTATCAAGTATGCCTATGTTTATGCTGTTGATATGTTGCTAACGCATCCATAATTTTTGATGTTCCATCCTTGGTTTTATCTACTTTCTTATGTTTTGTTCTAACTTTGGAGTACTTTCTATACACTTTCTTGGACTAACCTATTAACAAGAGCCACAGTGCCAGCTGCCTGTTTTCTGCTGTTTTTGGTTCCAGGAAAGTCAGAAAATGAGTATTCTCGGAATTGGACGGGACAAAAGCCAAAGTCAGTTTATCACCGAGGGACACCCGGAGCCAGAATACGATACGGAGAGGGGCCAGGGGGCGGTCACACCACCTAGTCGTGCAGCCCAGCCTGGCCCGCGCCAGGGGGTGGTCTGGTGCGGTGACCCAGCATACCCCTACATGATGTAGTACACTATAGTCGTTGACATAACACCAATGAAACACCGTTCACTAGTATTACATCCCTCAGAGTGGTACAACAGAAACACAGCAGGTCCAAGACATGACTATAGATTACAAATCGACTCTTTACAAAAGATCCAGAGAACACTCTAGGTTAAAGACAGAGAAAGAACTTCTTACAAAGAAGAACTAGAAATAATAACTCAGAATTATCTAGTAACTAAGACTAGCATCTAAACTATTTGGCTTGCCATTGCTGATATTGCAATACTCTACAGAAATAGGTTTTATGGCTAGAGAATCTACTCCTATCTAAACCGACATTTTATCTTCACTTTAGCTGATGTATATGTTGACTTCATCGACTTTATTGAAGAACTTAAGTTGTCGATGACGGTTTCTTGAGCAGAAATTGATGTTGACGTTGTCTTCAACATCTTAGAATCTAGCAAGAATTAAGAAGGTACGGTTGAGTACGAGCGTACTCAGCAAGTTCACTAAAAAGGAGTGTATGATGCACTATCTCTACAGCCACAGACCAAAGGTCGTAGGTGATACATTGCAAATGTATCTATAATTTTTGATGTTCCATGCTTGGTTTTATCCACTTTCTTGTGTTTTGTTCCAACTTTGGAGTACTTTTCATATGATTTCTTGGACTAACCTATTAACAAGAGGCATAGTGTTAGCTGTCTGTTTTCTGCTGTTTTTGGTTCCAGGAAAGTCAGAAAATGAATATTCTCGGAATTGGACGGGACAAAAGCCAAAGTGCCTATTTTTCCGGAAGTCATAAATGAAGGAAATATGCCCTGAGAGGCAATAATAAAGTTGTTATTATGTATTCCTTGTATATGATATATGTTTATTTTGCATGCTATGATTGTATTGATAGGAAACATCAATACATGTGTGTTTAATAAACAAAAAGGGTTCCTAGTCATGCCTCTCTTATAGACTAGCTTGTTGATTAACAGGATGATCAAGGTTTCCTGATCATGGACATTGGATGTTGTTAATAACAAGGTCACACCATTGGTGGAATGATGTGATGAACATTCATCCGAAGTATAGCATTACGATCAAGTCATTGTGTTTATATTGCTATAACATCATACGAAGTAATCTTTATCCTTAGACCATGAGATCATATTAATTGCTAACACCGGAAGAGTATCTTGATAACATCAAACGTCACACCGTAACAGGGTGACTATAAAGATGGGTTCGATTACGAAGGTGTTATGTTGAGGCTCATGGATCAAGAGTGGAATTTGTCAATCCGGATGACGGATAGATATACTTTGGGCCCTCTCGGTGATATCACATTAGGATAGCTTGCAAGCAAGTGATGTGATCACTAGAATGTTATATCACGGAACGAGAAAAGAGTGCATGCGATAGCGAGATCAAACTAGGTATGGAGATACCGATGATCGAATCTCGGACATGTAATATATCGAGAGACAAAGGGATTTAGTTACAAGCGTTAAAGGTTCTCACGATCACAGGAGTCATCGTTGAATGTGTAGGAGTCAAGACGGATCTCCGTGGTCCGCTGCTGATTATTGATCGGAGAAGGGTCTCGATCATGTTCGCATTATTCGTGAACCATAGGGTGGCACACTTAAGAGTTACGGACACCATTTTGGAGCACATATGTTTCAGCAGAAAGAATTGCAAAGTGTAGGAATTGTTTCAATAGAAACCAGAAATTGTTTGGTGAAATTGCGAAGGTGGTTACGCATGTGATATTGAAATATTGCAAGGGGCTATATGTGAATGTTTGTTAATTAAAGTAATTAACAAAATTCTGAATAAATTTAATAAAAGAGTTTTATTAAATGAGAGAGCATTAAATTTGGAGAAACTTAATGCATTTAAAGTGGAGACTTTAAAAGGGAATGTGAAGAGGCATTTTAATGTGGAGGAGTTACCACCACATGAATGGGGGAGGTGAGGGGTCACCCCCCCATGCGCCGGCCATGGAGAGACGGGGCACCCCCTCCTCCTATAAAAGGTCACCCATTCCCTCCTTCATCCACACACCTCCTTGTGAAGGATCTCTCTCCCCCTCTAGAATTATTTCCCCATGGTCTCGGATTAGCGAGATACATGTTCCCGGTGGCATTTCGTCTGTAAGGAGTTGCCGCTTCCGCTGGATCGCTGGAGCGAGGAGGTGGAGGTTGTCTAGTGGCTTGAACGTGTGTGCGAGTGCGGATGCGCTGCTGAGTTGTGGCGCTCGGACTTCCTCACGATCTTGAGATCGGCAAGTGTACGACTACATCAACCACGAGTTCCTACTCGTTAACAAATCTCGTTGTCTTCGAGGGTAAGTTCTCTATGGATGTATGTCCACCCGTTTGCTTTGTACCTAGTAGATAGATCTTGGCGTGTAGTTCACACCGTAGGAATTTTTTTGTTTTCTATGCTGCGGACCCAACAGTAAAGTGTTAGAATACGAGACGGAGAGGGGCCAGAGGGCGGCCACACCACCTAGCCGCACGGCCAGGGGGTGGTGTGGCCAGCCCAGGCACCCCCTCGGCCTCTCCTTCCGCCTATATATTTCCCTCGGGACAAAAACCCTAAGTACTCGATCAAAAATCCACGAAAGAGTCTCAGAGCGCCATCTCCATCCCTAGATCGGGAGGGATCTGAGCTCTTCCAGACCTCACGGAGGGGAATTCACCCTGGAGGCCTTGTTCATCACCATGCAAGCCTCCGGTGTGATGCGTGAGTAGTTCATCCTTGGAGTACGGATCCATGTAGTAGCTAGATGGCTGGTTCTCCTCCTTTGTGCTTTCATGTCTAGATCTTGTGAGCTCCGTTCATGATCAAGATCATCTATTTGTAATTCTGTATGTTGTGTTTGCGGGGATCCGATGGATATTGAGATGCTATTTCAGATTGATTATTGATTCTATCATGTCTTTGTTATTTGTGATCTTGCATGGTTTCCGTTGTTAATAGCTATCTTGGCCGAGTAGATGCTAGCAACTCCAAGAGTTAGTATTTATGCTCGATAGTGGGTTCATGCCTCTAGTAATCTGGGGAAGTGACAGAAATCTCTAAGGTACTAGATGTGCTGTTGCTACTAGGGAGAAAACAACAATCCTTTGTTCATAGAACAATCATATTGTTTACTTTACACGCAGTTTGTAAAGCAATAATCTGCTTTGCAACTTAATAATCGGAGGGGTTCGGATGATAACCTGAAGGTGGATTATTAGTCATAGATGCAGTTGGATGGCGGTCTATGTATAATGTTGTAATGCCCAATCGAATCTCAAAGGAGTCAAGATGATTAGTATATGCATGTATTGCTTTCTCGGTGTTTGTCAATTGCCCCGCTGTAATTTGTTCACCCAGCATGTTATCTATCTAAGGAGAGGCACCTCTAGTGAACTATGGATCCCGGTCCTTGTCTTTTACATTCAATCTATAAACTGTTTCTGCTTTGTGTTTACTTTCTGCAAACTTTTACTTCTTTCCATTCGATACGTTTAATCCTTTGTTTTCCGCAAAACACGGTGAGATTGACAACCTCATCGCAAGTTGGGGACAAAGTTTTGTGGTTGTGTTGTGCAGATCTCCATGTTGCTACTAGCACCGGTAGTGCGCCCTGTCAAAGCTCAGCTAGTAACACCTTTGGGGTGTTTCCTTGCTCCTACTGGTTTCATAACTGAGGGAAACTTGCTGCTGTGCTCATCATACCTTCCTCTTGGGGTTCCCAATGAGATCTACATCAACAACGCTCCAGCATTTTTCTGGCGCCATACACAGAGCCATCAGTAGGCAATACAGGTTTTCGTATACATTTCTTCAAAGGTTGATTTTATTTTGAAAACTATGTCTGATAGCCTTCACAGGTTGACTAGAACCTTCGTGGGGTTCTTTCCTGCCGCGTTCGTAGCTCCTTCCCGGAACAGGGAGTAACATGTCAAAATTCTTACACTCTGCAGAGGTGCATCACTTTTCCCATAAGAGACCTTAGCCTTGGTACACAACCGGGCATACTTTCCTGTCCACAATTCCATGATATGGGGCCCAGTCTAAGACCCAAGCCAATCGATGCCCTCTCCGTGACCCTGTATGAGACACGATCCCTCGAGACAACTACCACGGTTACTCTTTGGGTAGCCTCTCGGAGACTCCGTACGCAGCTCTGTCTGGCGGTCACCGTCAACTATGGTGAACTCAGACCCAGTCAGAGATGCACAGATTATCTAGACACCTAGGTCGTGGGGAACTAAGGGGTCTCACCCATGTGCTGGATTCTATGGAACTCCATGAGAAATCAATAGCCTCACGATAAGGTCATCCATCCATACGAAAGGGAGAAGATACAACTGACTTTCCTGTCCCATTCCAAGTCTTATGGTTGACGCGTAATATACGGCGCTAGAATCACTGGCGATATTGGTTGCTAAGTCCTAGATATTATGTTTCTTTACCACTGGAACTATATAAATAGATTATTACCATGTGGTAAATAATCCATAATTATATTATTATGAAAATAGTGTTTTCTGACCTTTTTGAAATGTAGGTGATGACAACATTTGAGTTTCAAGCATTTGATAGAAAATAATCAAAGGACATGAGCAAGTTGTGAACTTGCCTTTTGTAATTGCAAGATTATGCAATCACGGTCTTCAAGATAATAGAAGATCCAAATTCTAAAATTAGCATTATTGGTCCGGTAAGGACTAATTTTTAAAGAAGCAAGATGCAACAATGCATCAGTAATGTAATGCAATTTGGTAAACATGAATCCCCGTAACAATCGTACCTAATCTTGGGTTTGGAGTTTATAATGAGTTCTTTGGAATGAGTGGTACTTTTATATCAGCTTTACACTTGTGCTTCTTGTTAAGGTTTGTGAGAGTGTGTGCAACAATATGTAAGTACAACAAGTAGTATACAATACTAAGACATTCAAATAGAGCATGGTATCTGAAATATTTCTTAAACAATATTAAGAATGAATTAGGGCCTTTAGAAAAATATACAAGGATTACTTTTAATATTTCTTAAAATAGTTAGACCTATTTTAACTTCATTTAAACATCAATTGAACTTGTTGTTACTCTGTTAGACTCTAAATAAACAATGCTAAAAGCAATAGTAAAGATTTATATATCTTTAATGAATTAAAATAAAAGAAAAGGGTTAAAACAAGATTTATTAGACCTTTAACTTTTATTTTACCTTGAAAATGAGTGTTGACATTTTTAATGTGTAGAATTTATTTTTGTGATCATTTTAGTATATTATAAGTATTTTTGTGATTTTTAAATAATAAGATATGATTTTTATAAGTTTTAACACTTTATAAATACTAAAATAAATAATAAATATTAGTTAAGTGATACAAAAATAATTGAAACAGGTTTGTAAAGGTAGATTTTGTTTTTATAAGAATTTTGGTATATTATTTATATTTTTATCATTTACCAATATTAAAATATTAATTTTTAAAACATTATTACTTATAAAATCTTTATTAAATAATAATTAATTAAATAGTTAACACAATAATATTTGATAATAAGTTTATAATATAGAGTTTAATTTTCTGAACACTTTGATATATTATATATATTTTTCTGAATTATAAAACAAAAGATATTCAATTTTTAAGATTTCACTATTTCCTAAATTCCTAAAATGTATTTATATATAAATTTATATTGTTTATTCGTTTCTTATTGAATTTTAACCCGAAGAGTACTTTTTATACCACCCTAAACATACCCTAGGTCACTAACCAGTGGGGTCAGTGGCCACGTCATTACCAGAACTAAAAATAATAATTAAAATGGCCTTATGACATCAGCAGGACATCACGCTGACATCACTCTATCTCGATCTTCGCAGATGGATGATAGATCCATTGATCAAGGGCTTGCGGGGCGAAACAGAGAGTACCACGCGGTAATGTAGACTAAGGCGGGTCTAAGGTTGGTACCGCCACTCGATTTTGGTCACCGGAGTTACTCCAGCGACCCCTTATTGCGGCAGCCGACGACGGATTTTGGCGGTAGAGCAAACCACGAAGCAAAGCTGAAATCAAAGAGGTGTGCAAGCACGGGTAGCTCACCCTAAAGCTATAGAGCGTGATGGCGTGACCGGAGGAACACTGCAGCGGCGGAAATCGACGATGAATGGTGACGGTTGGTGGTGGAGATGATAGGTCGATTCGTTCGACCGAGGTCTCTCCTGCTTCCACGACTTGGCTAGGAAGAACAAGGATAGTGAGACGAGTCTAATGGTGCCCTCAGGAAGGTCAGGGGAGCTCAGGAACGGTGGACATGAAGAGGACCAGAGCTAGGGTTCCGACGTCCTCTATGGATAGAAGAGGAAGAGAAGAAATAGGGCACGGCGGGGTTCCTCCGGCGGCGCAGGGCTATTTATAGGAAATGTAAGCGGTGGCACGTATCGCAGCACCGAGATGGCCAATCGGGCGGTCGTCGGAGCTCCAACGAGCTGCTTCACCGTTGCTGCTTTCTGGCGAAAGGAAGAACAAAGGAAAAGAAACGGCGAAACGGTACGAGCCTTAGGTGGGCTGCGCATGGGCCAGCGTGGGTTGTTGCAAAGTTTGCCAGACGGATTTCTGCTGCTGCTCGTGAGCGACAAATAGGCGTGAGGAGGTTTGCTGGGCTGTGGGTTGCTGCTCCTTCTCTTTTTCTTATTCTTTCTCCCATTTCTGTTTTCTTTTCTAATTATAAATTCACTTCAAATTAGATTTCTACAAGAGTTTTAAAATGTCCAAAAAATTTGTAATACATTGGTATATAATAGAGGTTAATTATAACCCAGTCCTCTACATTTCTTGTTGTATATACAAAATATGTTATTATAGGAAGGATTCTTTTATTTAATAAAGTAGATATAACTTAGGGTTTTAGGGTTTATTTCCTATAAGAAAATCTTATAGAAATGATTTATATTACTACTAAAATAATGTATTAGTAGTGGTTTAAGAGGCTAATGATTTATGATGGTGAGTGATAATCATGGAATATATGTTTATTTAACCTCTTTTAATAACCATATTAGATGTTGATTTAAATCCTGGTTTATAATATGATGATTTGAATCCCAAGGTTCTCCCTATTTGGTGATTTCACCAAATCCAATTCTACCTATTTTGTAGAGTTTAAAATTACTACAGAACACTTTTAGTTAGATGATGATGGATCAATAATAATCATTGGTAGAGAAATACTAAGGTTTATTCAAATATAGGTATATGGGTTTTGAGACAATAAAGCAAACCAAAGCTTTCATCTATAAACATTCATCTCATTCTCTAATTATCTTTTGGGAAGCTTTAATTGTCCAAGAGGTAATGTTCAATGGTTACCTAGGAATAGGAAATGGTTTCCCTATCCAATTGATTCCAGGGTTTGGAACAATGAAGAAGACATGGGTCTTGTCATGTCTGCATATATATATAGCTAACTAAAGGTTTCAAAAGAATTCTTACCTCAATACTTCACTAAGCTTACCTTGAGATAAGGAATTCCTTTCCTAAATATACTATAAATATCTCTCTTATCTTATTCACAAAGATCACATCTTCCTGAATAAGATAATTATCTGACTCCACCATATCCATCATCATATGATGACATGGTCATGCCACTTCAACATTATCCCATCCTTACTCCTAGTATAAATCCTCTTAATTAACTACCATTGATGCACCTATCAATGCAGCTACTACTAACTCCATCTATTAACTTCCTTAAATCCATCTTGCTACTATTTCCAAGGCTTGCAAGACTACAGTTCTTACTATACATACAAAGGATATCAATCCTTTGAAATAAGCATAGTAGTACTCCTATAATACCAGTTGTCCTTATATTAACTTGGTTAAGCTACTATGCCTCCAACTACTCCATACAATTCATCAAACACTTCATCATACTCTAGCTTGACTTCTAATGATCTAGCTAGATGACTCAGCTTACTAGGACTTGCCTAACTTGGTATATTCATAACCCTTATTCAACACCTAATCATCTATTCTCGAGTGACTTGAGAATAATGACCACCATCCTTTGATCATACAAAGCTTAGTCTTCTAATTGTCTGATCAAGATCTATACTCAACTAAGTGGCAAACTTGTATTAGTCTCTCTATAGACTTATCTTGTTAAGCAAGCTTATTCTAACTCTATATCCACTTGTCCTAACAAAATTGTTATCTAGTGTACTAACACTACTAGCTTTCTCATAGCTCCTCAATTACTAGCTACTTACTTAAGGTATTTGGAAGGTAAACACAATAAGTCAAAGGCTATGAGTTAATAAGTTCTAAGTCAAGAATTGAGCACTCAATATTGATGATCAATTGATACTAGAACTTGGTTAAATAGGATTGTCACCTCTTAATATCATATTAAGAGTATATGCTGGATGGTCTTGGCTTGACTCCCTTTTCTACTCTATCAACGTAAGATTTAATGTTGAGAAGCTACCATGATTCTCATGGTAGGAATAACTATGACAAACAAGTGTTTCAAGATTTTAGTTATAGAGTTTTCTTTATTTAAGTTACATACTTAACTTGGCATACAGAGTTTATGGTAGGTAATATCTTAATATTATCTTTAGAATATTAAGTATTCATCCTTAAGTTGTGGTATGGAATACCATGTAATGATCTCTAGAAGATCTAGTACTCCTTATTAAGTAGTGTGTTGTGATTTAGTTTTATTACATTTGATCTACCCTTAGATCAAATTATATTACCGAAAGATAAGATTTTAGCAAAGGTCATATTGAAACTTATCGCAGTCAACTTGATGACCTACTTCAGTTCCACCAAGTTAAGAGGAGCTTCAATCACTTTGACAAGTTTTATTTTAAAAGAGCAAAAATTATCCGGATTTTCTATGCATGAATGCAATGCACACACCTGTGTTCGGCTTATTTCTAAGCTCTAATGCTGGGACGTTACAGACTCTCCCCCTTAAAATAAACTTTGTCCTCGAAGTTCGTACTCTTTTGTGTTTTAGACTGAGGTATTGACTTGTATTGATCACACCATTTCCCAAATCCATAGTGATCATAATTAGGGATAATTGTGATATCCCGTATCCAAATCTTTTCCTTTGAATCCTCTTCATTTTTTTACAATATCCACTATCACTTCTATGTTATCCTATGGCTTCTATTACCATAATTACTTGGATTACGTCCCTATATTTCTATTTAGAACTGGTTTATGACACATTTAGTCCATTCCAATCCGGCTTTCCTATTACACTACACCAATCTAAATTGGAATACTCTCTTTACACTAAAATATAACTTACCAGCTGTTTCCCCCTTATAACTAGTCTATTAGGGTTAAGAAGTTATATCTCCTTCGATCTTTCATCCGGACATACTCTAGAGAGTACTCTTGTACAGATGATTTCTTATAACCTTATGAGAATAAGGCTTAATCTCACCATAATTTTGTACTTCTCCAACCTTTAGTCAGAAAGTTAGACAACAACACTTCAGTGTTTATTGTTTACTCTCCCCCTTGGGGTTTTCTAATGGTCTCTAATCTGTGAGTATAATATACATTAACTCGATAGTAATGATATTGGTCTCTATCAAGCTTATACTTGCCTATATAAGGTCTCACGAAAGAATCTACGGTACACCCACATAGTAGTGGATCTCCGTAATGAATCTTCCAACGCTGCTTGTCTTACTCTTAACCTTTTGGACATTTTCTCTTTGGTAAGCCCAATTTCACGAATCGTCTCGAAAGACGATCTTTTAATTTCATACTTCCTTAGATCTAACTTAACTTAGGCCAAGTTTTATTCTCTTTAAATTACACAAAGATGACCTACTTAGCTAAACTGCTAGGATACCAGCTACGGATACCAACGACGGATACCAGCTGCGGATCCTTCTGGGTATATGGATTACCCTATAGGTTCTTGACTTACTATTGGCATTCTCTCCGAGTTGTCAGAGCTTAAATACCACCTTTATTCCAAGACTTCTTCTTTGTACTTATTCATGATACTTCCATAACTAGGTATAACTACTTCATCAGCTTCTTAGCAACATCACCTATTTTGAGTGAACTAAGTTCATTCCTTTATGTTGCTCCACACCTTTTTCAACACTACTATTCCTTTTTATTGCTAGCTCATAGTGAGTTGGGATTGATCCATCCTTCAAAATAGTGTTGATACTACTTATCTTCAGCTTCCTTCTTCGTGCAAGTTTTCAACTTTATCTTCAGAACTCGTCACTCCCTTGCACGAATTCCCTGATTCCTTAAATGCATGTACGAAGCATCTTATACAACTAATAATGTTTTGACTTACCACTTGCTTCATTGCGATTGACTTGAGTCTTGGTCTCAAACTTCCGTTTTCTCGAAGATGTACCTTCTTCAATAACACACTCCTTTGAAGATGATCCAGGGGATGTTAGGTTTCCTCCTACAGATGTTCCATATTTATCCCTATGTTCTAGACAACATGATTTCTTGTGTCCTATAATTCCACACTTGTTACACTTTCCTAGAAATGCTCTTGCATTTCTCTTCATTGGAGTAGGATGAATGTTTGGACTAGATGGTAGCCCCATTTTTGGTCCTATTCCTCCTATTGACAACCCACGAGTTAACGGTCAGTTTAGGCAGTTCATCATCCTGTGTCTAGGTTCTCCACATTGGTAACATAATATCATAGGGTTTGGGCACTCCTTAATAACGTGGCCCCTAATTCCACAATTGTGACATATCTTCTTTGTGTTGTACATCAGATGTGGATCCGGACATGTTGTGGTTTGTTTTTGAACTTTCTTCCTCTTTCCTTCAGGTACAACAATCTCATCACCTTCTGATATATGTGCACTGTCCAATAATTCCTGAAACTCCTTTGTACGCACAATCCTAAGCTGCATCCTCATAACTGCTTGTAGTCCCTTCATGAACTTCCTTTGTCGTTTCGCCCCCATGTTTACTTCCGCTCTAATGTACTTGGATAAACGATTAAACTCCCGTACATGTTTCAGAACTGGAAGATTCTTCATTTATAAGGTTTCATCCTCCTTCCTTTTCCCATTGTTTTGATGAACAAATTCTTCACGAAACTTCTTTTTGAACTCAGCCCAGGTACTAACACCTGATGGCCCAAAATATATCGAGCTCGTTGGGGAACCCCAAGAGGAAGGTATGATGAGCACAACAGCAAGTTTTCCCTCATTATGAAACCAAGGTTATCAATCCAGTAGGAGCAAGGAAACACCCCAAAGGTGTTGCTAGCTGAACGTTGGCAGGGCGCACTACCGGTGCCAGCAGCAACGTGGAGACCTGCACAACACAACCACAAAACTTTGCCCCCAACTTGCGATGAGGTTGTCAATCTCACCGATTTTGCTGAAAACAAAGGATTAAACGTATCGAATGGAAGGAAGTAACAGTTTGTAGAAAGTAAACACAAAGCAGTAAACAGTTGATTGTAGATTGGATGTAAAAGAAAGGACCGGGGTCCATAGTTCACTAGAGGTGGCTCTCCTTAAGATATATAACATGCTGGGTGAACAAATTACATCGGGGCAATTGACAAACATCGAGAAAGCATACAAGAATATACTAATCATCTTGACTCCTTTGAGACTTGATTGGGCATTACAACATTATACATAGACCGCCATCCAACTGCATATATGACTAATAATCCACCTTCAGGTTATCATCTGAACCCCATCCAGTATTAAGTTGCAAGCAACAGATTATTGCATTATGAATTGCGTGTAAAGTAAACAATACGATTGTTCTATGAACAAAGGATTTTTGTTTTCTCCCTAGTAGCAATAGCACATCTAGTACCTTAGAGATTTCTGTCACTTCCCTAGATTACCAGAGGCATGAACCCACTATCGAGCATAAATACTAACTCTTGGAGTTGCTAGCATCTACTTGGCCAAGATATCTACTAACAACGGAAAGCATGCAAGATCACAAATAACAAAGACATGATAGAATCAATAATCAATCTGAAATAGCATCTCAATATCCATCGGATCCCCACACACACAACATGCAAAATTACAAAGATGATCTTGATCATGAACGGAGCTCACAAGATCTAGACATGAAAGCACAAAGGAGGAGAACCAGCCATATAGCTACTACATGGACCCGTAGTCCAGAGATGAACTACTCATGCATCACACCGGAGGCTTGCATGATGATGAAGAAGGCCTCCTGGGTGAATTCCCCTCTCCGGCAGGGTGCTGGGAAGAGCTTCAGATCCCTCTCGATCTAGGGATGGAGATGATGGTGGCTACAGACTCTTTCGTGGAATTTTGATCGAGTACTTAGGGTTTCCGTATCAGAGGCAATATATAGGCGGAAGGAGAGGCCTAGGGGGTGCCTGGGGCGGCCAGACCACCCCCTGGCGCGGGCCAGGCCTGTCCGCGTGGCTAGGTGGTGTGGCCGGGCCCCAGCCCCTCTCCGTCTTGTATTCTGGCTCCAAGTGTCCCCCGGTAAAATAATAACTTTGGCTTTTGTCCTGTCCAATTCCGAGAATATTCATTTTTGACTTCCTGGAACCAAAAACAGCAGAAAATAGGCAGTTGGCACTGTGGCTCTTGTTAATAGGTTAGTCCAAGAAATCATATGAAAAGTACTCCAAAGTGTGGACAAAACACAAGAAAGTAGATAAAACCAAGCGAGGAACATCAAAAATTATAGATACATTTGCAATGTATCAACATCCCCAAGCTTAACTCCTACTCGTCCTCGAGTAGGTAAGTGATAAAAAGAAAGAATAATTTTTGAGGTGACATGCACCATCATAAACTTGATCAAAGTATTTGTAAAACATTCAAAGCTAGGATCATAGTACTTCAATCATAACATGAAAGACAAAGTTCTAGCAATAAGACAAAGAAACTATGTGGCAACATGAAAAGGCACAAACAAAAGATTCATGAATAACAATGCTTTGCAAGACGTTTGTTTCACATAAAGAAAACATAGCATAGTAGTATTCAGCTTGTCCCTCATAGATTAGCAAACATAAATGCATAGGACACCTTCAAAGTTCATAAGAGTGACTAGATACAAATAGTTTAAACCAAGCAAATCAAGGTATGCATCAATCAACTAGTCTTGGGACAATGCACATAGAACTAAGAATGGCCACTATGCTCTCAAAGTAGGTGCATAAAGGTAGAAGGTGGAGACTCAATATAATGGTGGAAGAAAGGCCTTCATAGAAGGAAGCAGTGATTCAAGTTTCATAAAGAGCTTCCAAAAATTATGGTACTTATAACTTTCAGCTCTCATTGCCCCTATCATAAGCATCTTGAAGTGATTAAGGTTAAAGTGAACAAACTATGGTGTACATGCTTGACGCAGTATAAGTTAGAAATCTCATGTCCCTTGAATACGAGGGCCGCTCCTCATGCTACTCAAGTTTAGTCACCGGTAAATTCTTGTCATCGTAAGTACATGTGTATCATAGAGAACCGCCAACGGGGCACCCCTTGCCCGATGATATGGAAGAATCCCCATATCAAAATGACAAGGCAAGCAGACAACAAGCATCTCAGCAATCTTCTTATTTACCATGGGAATATGGTGTTTTTTTCTCTCTTTCCTCTTTTCATAATATCTTTTTTTTCTCTTTTTCCTCAATATAGGACTCTTTTTTTTATAAGAAGAATGCTTCATAGGCAGCTCATTATGGTTACGTTGTAGGTTTCCACCATGTCAACATGGATTAGACCAGTGGCCCAGGCGTTTCTCTAACATATATACATAACTCCATGGACTTACAAGCTCCCCTTTCATTTCACACCGATGACATCCATAGACAAAAGAGCATGATATCATCTAGGTACAAAGTACGAGTGCAATGTTGAAAGCGTTCCCCATGACAGCATGGTTCTACTAATCCCAAACAAATAAGTGCAAGCATATACAACATGGACGACACAATGGTTCAAGTTTATTAAGTGCAAGAAAAGTAAAGTGTGCCATCAAGTTCGTGAGAGCTTTAATCACTAGTTTTCTCATAACAAGTTTAATTTGGAAGGTAAACAAAAACATGAATATGCTTGGAATAGCTTAAGATAGTAGGTAGGTATGGTGGACTCTTTGGAATAACTTGTTTTAGGGAGTTGGATGCATGAGTGGAACTCATACTTGGTTGCGGAGGCTAGCAAAAGACTGGGATCTACAAACTAAGATAGCAATAATGGCCATAATCATGCAGAGCAAAAAATCATCATTGATCAAAGCATAAAGTGATACTACAAGTTGAAAACTAAAGGATCATAAAGGCTATGGTGACTTGGGATAGTCATAACATGGTGTGAGCATGCGCCAAGTCAACCCAAATAAAGCATCAAAGGAGAATACCACAATACTATGCTTTAATATGCTAAAACAACGCATGATTCATCCAAGGCACATTAAGCAATCTCAATTGTTTATAACAAGTCATGCTACAACAAATAATACTAAGCATAAAGCCAAAACAATATCAAGCATGGCATGACAAAGCATAGGCCACAGTCAAAAACAAACTCTCTTTAACACTTAAGCATGAACTTTCCTACTCTTTTCCAAACCAAACCAAACTATTTGAAAACCAATGTATGAAAGAGGGGTCCAACAAATTTATTCAGAAAACTAAGCAAACAAAGCAAACTAAAAACCAAAACAAAAACGAAAAAGAAGATGCTCCAAGAACAACACAACTGTGCATGAAACAATAAAAATAAAGCGTTTGGAAGAAACCTGGGATTTTTATTGATGAAGAGGGGGATGCCTTGGGCATCCCCAAGCTTTGACGCTTGTCCTTCTTGGATATTTCTTGGGGTGACACGCGTGGCATCCCCAAGCTTGAGCTTTAGTCCATCCTTCATCTCATTACTCATTTCTTCCATACACGTGAAATTTTTCCTTCATACAAAACTTCACACAATCTTTATTAGCAACATTAGTGCACTCAATATAATAGGTCTTTAGGTTTAGTTCTAACACCAATAAAACTTCCATTAAAACACTAGCTGTCGTGGTGGTGTCACGGCAGATGCCACGGATAGGCTAAAGGTGGTGACTAATACACGCTAGGGGAATCTAGGGAGGGATAGTGGAGTGATTCTCCACACAGAAGTTTGTATTGCTATATCTGCAAGGTTACAAGTGCTCCTTGAGCTGTATTGGCGAGAGGAGGAAGAAGGAGCTCTCTTACTCTTGCCTGCTATTTTTCCCTAGAACTCTAGATCAACTAGCCCTATGGAATCACCAAACCAACTAGAGCTCAACCAACTTCCTCTACTAGAACCCTAACCCCCCTTATATAGAGGAAGTTCGGTCCTGGCCTAGGGCATACGTGGAGGCATATTCCTAAGAATATGCCCCCCTCCCAAAGTGGTAACCCGACCGGGGTGCTTTTCCCCAGCGTCACACATGCTTTAGCGACGTAAGCCTCTACAGCGCCTGCGTCAGCCGACATGAGCATCGTCACCCTTGTCGGCCACGACCCGGTGGTCCTGCTCTTGCTTTCTCCGCTCATGCAGTGCGTATCAGACCTTCTTTTTGACCAGAGAGATTCCTTCCTTATCCTAGAAGCTAAGCGCGGACCCGGATCATAGTAGATCCGGCCACACATGTTCCTGCATATAAGTTAGATACGCACTTCCGACTTACTCCTTAAGTCGGATGAGACAATGTTAGGCGACCTCCCCCTGGTCCGGGTTACTCCGTGATCCGGCCTGCCTTGAGGTGACCCGGCCAGTATCCGCTTTGACCTTGCCGAACCTCGGCTAACTCGGCCCTTATACCCCGGAGTGACCCTACCCGGGGGTATCCCCCCAACATTAGTCCCCGAAGCTGGTGCGGTCTTAGCTGCCTTGGCCGCTAAGGCCACATCAGGTTCATTTATGTTCGAGCCTTAGACGTTGAATTCTGGGTTAGCTCCTTATCTCGGATTATATGGATTTACGTTCCCTTCGCATGTTCCAAGTTTTCACTTGCCGGCCGGGTCACCACTTTGGCTCGGATTCCATGGTTATCATGGTTTGATCTGGACCCCGTTTCCTTCTCTCATACGCCAACCCACGTGGAGGCTAATCATTACCTCGTCTTATTTTAAGGGCCTGCACAAAGAATCGCCGCAGAATTGTCGATTATCGCGTGCGTGGGTCACGTCATGCCTGCCTCCTCGTTTACCGCATCAGCGCATCGCGTCACGGGATTGCTTCTACTCTGTGGCCCCCTGTGTGGCTTTTTTCTGATTGGCTGATGCAGGTGATACACGGCCACACCGTGTGGCTCGTCGGCGCAGCGCGATCCCACTCATCCATCTCTAGGGGTGGTTAAATAGTGGAGGGGCGCACCCCTTAGCGTTTTTCCACTTCCGCGCCCCTCTGCCCGTTGCGTTTCTCCTTCGTCTTCCTCGCGACCGCACCGTCGCCAGTGCTTCTAGCAGCAGCGCCGCCGCCGCACCTTCCCCGTGCCTCCGCACCGCAGCCCCCGCTGCGCAGCTTCTTCGCCACGGGTCCACGCTAATCTAGGCCACAGATCCCCGCCGCCGCTAGCTCCAGCGAGGATAGCGGATACGAGATGACGGAGGAGGAGCTCATCGTCGCCGAGCAGGAGATGGAGGAGGACGCCGGTGCGGCGAACCGCGGCGCGTGGGCTGGGTCATGGGTCTGTCAAGATGACCTCGACTGGCTCTACCGGACCAGGCGCATTCCCGCCGGCGTCACCGCTCGTCTCCCCTCCTCCGAACTGGCCCCCTCACCCAATCTGGGTGAGTTCGTTGTATTCCTGTCCCACTTCCAACGGGGATTTGGTCTTCCGGTGAGCGATTTCTTCCGGGATTGGGTTAGGACCTATCACTTGCAGCCACACCATCTCCCAGCCAACGCTACCACCTCTCTTTCCGCCTTTGCTTCTACGATCGAAGGCTACACCGGACTATGGCCCACGAAGGAGCTGTGGATTCGGTTCTTCGGCCTTCGTCGCAACGTTGTCCCAAATATCCACATAGAGTCGAAGGATAAGCAGCTCACCCAATTCGGAGCTGCCTCCATCTCGCCCCGGAGGCTTTCGGTTTTTCCCCGGGTTACCGAGCTTGACTCCTGCAAAGGATGGGCCCAAACCTTCTTCTACGTCCGGAATGAGGGTACCGAAGATTTGATTCGGTTGCTGCCCTATGCTCCGGGTCTACCTGACACGGATTTCTGGGAGGAGGTCCCCAAGAAGCCCACTGCTCTGGCCAACCAAGTTAACAAGAGGTTCGCGGAGCTGAAGAAACTCGGATTGCGCAACGAGGACGCTATGATCACGTTCGTGCGCAACCGAATCTCTCCCCTCCAGAAGCGCACCCACAAGTTGTGCCACATGAGTTTCGGCCGCGACCCCAACCGAACCTCCTCCTTCGAGTTGAGCAACACGGAGATCTTTCGTCGGGTTAAGGCTCTTTTCACCACCCACAAGGATTTCTCCGCCGAATGGATGTGGGGAATTGAGCACTACTGTCGTGACAGGCTCCCTCCTTGATAAGCTTCAAGGCAAACTTATTTCGGATCAAGTATGTGTCGGTTTTTGTTGTATTTTTGACTCTGCTCTTTGTGCTTTTTTTCAGCTGTTCCTTCAGCAAACTCTCGAGGATGGTACGGACCCAACCCTTAAGTGGGCGCCGGACCGAGAAATCCCGGATGAGGAGGAGCCGGACCAGGAGATGTTCCTCCCTATGACCGATGCTACCAAACGACCCAGCGGTAAATTCTCTTCTCTTAGAGATTGGCCCGATGATGAGGATGACTCGGATATCGACGTGATTGAACCTGTTGAGGCTGTCCCTCTTTCTTTTGCCTTTCCGGCATCCGCTAACCCCGGTGGGCATATCCACGAGGATCCTCCACTTGCTACGGGCGAGCCGGTTCCGGTGGCGTCGAAGAAGAAGCGAGCATCAAGTTCTTCCTCCGAACCTTCTCAGCCCACAAAAAGGCAAAAGAAGGCCGGAGACAAGACTGCCTCCAAGCGGGCAGGCAAAGCCCCGGCACGGAGGGCCCGGAAACCCAAGGAGGCCGAAACCTCGGATGCATAAGTCATTTTTCATTGCGTAACTCACTTTTCCTTGCATCGTGGTAATTTCTCTCCTGACATTATTCTCTTTTTCAGGCCTCCGGTGGAGGTCCCTCAGAGCGGATCAAGCATCTCTTCACCCCTTCGGTCGAGCCCTTCTCCTCCTCGTGACGACGAGTCATGCCCGCTGAGCCCTATTCCGGAGGGTTCTGCGGGTGCTCCAGGTTCCGCAGTGCCTCATCGAGAGGAACGCGACCTCGGAGCGGGAGGGGTCGGTCCAGCCGAGGCAACGACGTCCACCACTTCGGCATCGCCGCAACCAGCAACCACCGAGTCTATCACAACACCAGCACCAGCAGCAGCTCCAGTACCAGCGACCAAGCCAGCACATGTCCCGGCACCAAGGAAACCAACAACTGCTCCAAATCCAGCTACAAGAGCTCCAGTGCCAAGTTCTTCTGCCTCGTCAGACTCATCTCAGCCTCGGCAAGGAACTACTCCAGCAGCTTCTAAAGGGAAATCCACCACAGTTACTTCTTCCCAGCAAGCTAAGGGCAAAAAGGCTCCAGATACTGCCAAGTCTGCATCCATCGAGGCCGGGCAGCGAACCCTATCGTCGATGCTTCCGAAGAAATCACCAGCAGCGACAGATGTTCCTGCCGAGCCAACTGATGCGCAGCAGATGGTTTTGCACACCAACCCAGCTCTTGCCCTAGTTGAGAGGAAAGAAGCTCATGCGAAGGGCTTGGTGGCACCCCATATGCCCACCAGCGAGCGGTACCCTCCGAGCCTTATCGAGTTCGTCATGAACTGGAACAAGGCGGAGTCGTCCACAACGACGATCTCCCATAAAAGTTCGGCCCCACAGAATTTTCCGCCCAGATGAATACTGCCGCTAAGGCAATTAACCTCGCGGGGAAAATGATGGAGGTATGTCGTTTCTCCTTTACATGCTGTAGATACTAACCATTAGTCCCCGAGCCTCCGGTGGAGTAGCTTGTTACTCGGCCGGATGCTCATTAGAAAACTAACGTAGCTGCATGTAAACTTCGAATCTTCACACACCTAGAGCCGGGTTAAGTTCCACTTGGCCCGGATCTTCTACACTTCGAATATGCACACACCTAGAGCCGGGTTAAGTTCCACTTGGCCTGGATCTTGTACACTTCGAATCTGCACACACCTAGAGTCGGGTTAAGTTCCACTTGGCCCGGATCTTGTACACTTCGAATCTGCATACACCTAGAGCCGGGTTAAGTTCCACTTGGCCCGGATCTTGTACACTTCGAATATGCCCACACCTAGAGCCGGATTAAGTTCCACTTGGCCCGGATCTTGTACACTTCGAATATACACACACCTAGAGCCGGGTTAAGTTCCACTTGGCCCGTATTTTGTACACTTCGAATATGGACACACCTAGAGCCGGGTTAAGTTCCACTTGGCCCGGATTTTTTACACTTCGGTATTTTTTTCAGGTAACCACCAATCGCCGGAGCGCTGAATTCCAACGTCTGCTTGATACCCACAAGATACTACGCGCTAAACATGTTGCACTTGGTGCAGAACATGAAAAGAGGGGTAATTATTCTCCCTCGGCACTTCTCTGTTTTTCTTCACTTTCTTCCGCCGAACTAATCTCCTCATTCGGTTTCTGCAGCTGGGGTGGAGGCTGAGAACAAGATCGTGCGTAAGAACTTGGAGGAAATCCGGGGTATGTCCTCTTTTGTTCGACCTCGTAGTGTTTTCCATTTCTTCTTCTCCTTGGCTCGGCAAACATTCACTCCTCGGCTCTGCCGGGTCAACATACTATTTCAGCATCGCTTGAGGATAGTGTGCCCGTGCCTGATATGATGCTGCATTTTCTCGAACAAGCAGGGCAGCATCAAGCTGAGCTGAAGAAAAAGGATGATGAGCTTGCTCTCCTCCGGACTAAGGACAACGAGATTGCCAAGCTCAAGGATGAGATGGAGAAGATGAAGGCCCAGCACTGAACCGAGCTCCAAAAGTTTGGCCAGGACTTCACAGAAGAGCGTGAGCGCCTTACTCTCCAGATCTCCAAGGGCCAGGACCTACTCCGAGAATCTGACCTCCAGCTTGGGTCGGCCAACGCTGAGCTTGAGCAACTTCACAAAAGAGGCGATGCCTGCATCAAGGAGTTAACCCGAATCCATAGCCATATTTCTCGTAAGTCTCTTTCCCTTATCCGACATAATTCTCCGGGTTACCTTATATGTCTTTTCTTTACCTTCTTCATTTGCCTTGTTTCCAGACCACTTTCCAGAGGGTACTGCTATTGCAAGCACTGCTGTTGCCAAATTTCGCCGAGAAAGGGGTACTCCCATTGCTCTTGATGGTGATAACATTCCCTTAGACAAGGAGGACCTGTTGGTCAGCTTGTCCTCTCGCGTGGAGACCATCAAGAATTATGGCAAGGATATCCTCGACGTTGCAGTTCGCATTTTCAATACGTTCTGGCCTAGAGAGAGTAGCCCGGAGACCATCACGACTCTCGTCGAGAAGTTAATGGAAGTTGAGACCCAGCTTGACCTCTGAGAGAGTCCGCTGGTCGTGCCGCAGCTGATACCATCCTTCACCATATTCTCACATGGTACGAGAAGATCGACCTCAGCCTCCTTACACGCCGGCGCATCGGATCCAGATGGACCGATGATCCGGAGTGGGTAGCTCGGCGCCAGGCTTGCGCCTACAGTCTCGTCGAATATTCTCCTATTCATGACTGGGTTGAAGGACCGAGCTTCCTAGAATCCGCTGGGGACGAGCACAATGAGAACGTTGAAGATGGGTCGGATGAGGGCGGAGAAGATGATGCTTCAGATATTGAAGACAGCGACGACAACGCTGAACTTCCTCCTCCTGCTGCTCCTTAGTTCCAAAAAACTTGAAAATTTATCAGATCCCCGGTATGCCGGGTGCAATTGTATGTTGGATATGTGATATTTTGCTACTACATTTTTATGCCGGATTAACTTGGGCGTAGTCCCCGAGTTTCATTTTCTTGTTCGTCCAATTCTCTGGCTCGGTCCGTGTCTACCTTGATTCGGTTTTACGACTTACGAATCCGAGCTTAAAAAATGTTTTAACAATACTTAGAAACTTTTAGGCTTAGCTCAAAATAATTCATCATAATAAATTGAAAATAAATACAGGGTTAGTCCGAAAAACAAGCATTAGCTCGAATAAACTCGTTTCCTTAGTCGTTTTTCATGTGCTACGCAATTCCAAACTTGTTCCCTTGCTTTCCATGAAGCCAATTCTTGTTGGATAGCAGCAAGTCGAAGAGTTGGGGTTTTGGTGCTCACACATTACTAATCCAGGTTAAGTAGAACAACTTATTCCAGCTACCATAAGAAATAACAACAAACGTTATTAAGGCAGTCCCCGAGTTACTGCTCGAGGCGCTGCTATTTCGTTGATAAGCTCATTGCCGACATACATACCGACATATGAGACGACTCAGATACATACACTTCTTAGCTAAGTGTAGAAGGTACAAAGTAGTGCTACATTCCACGGTCGCTTGGATTCCTCTCCGGACCTGTCCACCTTGTTCTTTTCCTATGGCTTTGCATCTATGAGATAGTAAGAATCATTGTGCAATGCTTTGCTCACAATGAATGTCCCTTCCCATGGGGGGATAATTTATGCATGCCAGTAGTACGTTGTACCAACCGGAGCACCAGATCGCCTTCCCGAAAGACTCGGGGGCACAGTTTCCGGCTATGATAGCGTCGGAGATTTTGCTGATATATGGCGGATCTGGATAGTGCCAGTTCTCTCGCTTCTTCTAGCAGATCAACATCATTTTGCCGGGCTTCTTGCACTTCGGCTTCTGTGTATTGGGTGACCCTAGGCGAATCATGCTCTATGTCGACTGGTAATACAGCTTCTGCCCCATATACCAGAAAAAATGGCATATAGCCTGTTGATCGATTCGGAGTTGTTCTTAAGCTCCACAGTACTGCTGGTAGTTCTTCTATCCAGCACCCGCTGATCTTTGCAGCGGCTCAATGAGCCGTGGTTTTATCCTGGATAATACTAATCTGTTGGATCTTTCCACTTGTCCGTTCGATGCGGGGTGGGCTACCGAGGCGACATCGAGTCGGATCTTCTTATCTCGGCAGAAGCGCGCAAATGCTCCTTCCGCAAAATTTGTTCCATTATCGGTTATAATACTGTGTGGATAACCGTATCTCAAGATGATGTCTTTGAGAAATGTCACGGCCGTAGCTCCATCACATTTTCTTATAGGTTTAACTTCAATCCATTTTGTAAACTTGTCCACCATGACCAAAATGTGTGTCATGTTTCCTCTCGCCGGTTTGAATGGGCCAACCATATCCAAGAACCATACAGCAAATGGCCACGTAATTGGTATGGTCTTGAGTTCTGACATAGGCATATGTGTCTTGGTGGCGTACCTTTGACAACCATTGCATTTTCTCACTAGATCTTCTGCTTGTTCCAAGGCACTTGGCCAGTAGAATCCATGCCGGAACGCCTTTGCCACCAAGGCTCGGATGAGGCATGATGCCCGATTCTCCTTGGTGTATATCTCGGAGGATGTCAAGCCCTTCTTCCGGTCAACGATCGTTGAGGACATTGGTTACACTCGCTTGTACAACTCGGAATTGATGATTGTGTATGCTTTTGCTCTCCTCCGAGTTTGCTTCGCTAACACCTCCTCGCAGTAACGCCGCCTTTCAGAATTGGAATATAGGCAGTGCCCAAGCTGGTATTGCTCGTGGAGGGAACATCTCCTCATCAATTTCCATCTGATCCACCGGCATAACTTCAGCCGGATCACGCTGAGCAGTCCCCGGGTCTAGCGAGGTAGTCTCGGGTTTGCCGAGGCAGTCCCCAGGTTTGCTGATGCAGTCCCCGGGTCTCGCGCACTACCTCCCGTGTCAATGTCCATGGGCTCAGCTCCAGATTCCGTATTTTCCGGGACATAGATCGAGTCGGTTCCTGGGGACGGCCTGATAGATGGTTTTCTGAGGTGTTCCAATGCTACACCCGGTGGAATTGCCTGTCTGGTCGATCCGAGCTTCGACAACATGTCGGCAGCCTCGTTTTCCACTCGGGGTACATGGTGAAATTCACACCCCTCGAAATAACCAGATATCTTCTGCACGTGGAATTTGTATAGTGCCATGTTTGGATCCAGGGCGTCCCACACTCCGGACACCTGCTGCACCACCAGATCCGAGTCGCCAAAGCATATTATCCAACGTATGCCAATCTCCTTTGCCACTTTGAGCCTATGCACAAGAGCCTCATACTCAGCGACATTGTTCGATGCCGCGGAATGGATCTGCAATACGTACTTTAGCTGGTCCTTCTTTGGCGAGGTAAGCACAACCCCGGCGCCTAGCCCGGTTTTGGTTTTCGACCCGTCAAAGTGCATCCTCCAGTAATTCGGATCTGGTGGCGGTGGTTCGTATTGTACCTCGGCCAATCCACAAAAAAGTCCGCCACACCGAGATTTGATCGCTTCTTCGTCAGATTGGCACATAAGGGGCTAACTCAATTGCCCATTTGGCAATTCTGCCACTCGCATCCTTGTTACCCATTATCTCGGATATGGGGGCTTCACATATTACCTTGATGGGGTGCTCCTCAAAGTAATGCTTTAACTTCTTTGCCGCCATATAGACACCGTATGCCACCTTTTGAAAGTGCGGGTAGTTCTGTTTTGAGGCAGACAATACCTCGCTCAGGTAATATACTGGCCTCTGCACCGACTTACTCTCTTCATTGCGCTCCACTACAATTACTGCACTTACAACTCGGTTGGTTGCGGCTATGTAGAGCAACATTGGCTCCTTTGATAATGGAGAGGCTAACACTGGCGCAGTGGCCAACATCTTTTTTAAGTGGGCAAAGGCTTCATCGGCCTGTGGCATCCAAACGAATTTATCCGACTTTTTCATGAGTTGGTAGAGAGGCAATGCCTTTTCTCCCAACCGACATACAAACCGACTCAATGATGCCAGGCATCCAGTGAACTTCTGGACATCGTTAAGACACTTCGGCAGCTCCATTCGTTTGATGGCTCGGATCTTAGTTGGATTAACTTCGATACCTCGGCTGGAGATGAGAAAATCTGAGTAATTTTCCAGCCGGGACAACGAAGGTACATTTTTCCGGGTTAAGCTTCATCCGGAACCTTCTCAAGTTCGCGAATGTTTGCCTTATGTCGTCAAGGAGCGTTGTGCTTTCCTTGGTCTTGATAACCACATCATCCACGTATACTTGTACGTTTTGACCTATTTGGTCGTGCAAACATTTTTGCATGCATCTTTGGTACGTTGCACCTGCATTACGTAAACCGAACGGCATAGTGCGATAGCAGTAAGCCCCGTACGGGGTAATAAACGCGGTCTTTATTTGATCATCCGGGTTCAGAGGTATCTGGTGGAAGCCAGAATATGCATCAATGAATGACAACAGTTCGCATCCCGCGGTCGAGTCTATGACCTGATCTATCCTCGGCAGTGGAAATGGATCTTTGGGACACGCTTTGTTCAGGTTCGTGTAATCGATACACATATGCCAAACCACTGCCACGTTCGGATCATCCTTCTTCTTTTCTACCAGCACCGGATTAGAGAGCCAATCCGAATATAGTACCTCCATGATAAATCCTACTGCTAGTAACCGAGTTATCTCGTCTCCAATGACTTTTCTCCTATCCTCGGCGAAGCGGCGGAGAGGTTGCTTCACCGGCCTTGCTCCGGGTCTTACGTTCAAAGAGTGCTCGGCCAACTCCCTCGGAACACCTTGCAAGTCCTGTGTAGACCAAGGAAAAATATCCCGATTCTCACGGAGGAAGTTGACGAGCTCGCTTTCCTATTTGTCAGTTAACCCGGCACCAATTGTTACGGTGCGCTCCGGGAACATGTTATCGACTAGAATCTTCTTGGTGTCCTTTGCGGCTTGAAATGAAACGCTGCCATGCGGGTTACTTAACACCGGCATATATTGCTGCGCGGACTGAGCTAATGCCGCCACCTCTTGGATTTTTCTTTTCTCTTGCACAATCACGAGTGACTCGGCTAGGTTAGACCCGGCTGAAGCACACTCAATGGAACATCGGAAATCTCCAGCAATGGTGATCACTCCATTTGGCCCGGGCAACTTCATCTTCAGATAACTGATGACAGCTTGCCATGAATTTGTTCAATGCTGGTCTTCCGAGTAACGCATGATATGCACTTTCCAAGTTCACCACCTCAAACTCCAGATTTTCAGTTCGGCAGTTATTCCTTGTGCCGAATAGCACGTCGACCCGGACTTTACCTATGGGCTCACAAGAAATGTCTGGTACAATGCCATGGAAAGTTGTTCTCGTAGCCTGGAGCATGTTCTCCGAGATGCCCAACTTGCGCATCGTATCCGCATACATGATGTTAATGCTACTGCCATTATCAATTAAAACCTTGGAGAACCTCACATTGATGTTTGGTCCAATGAATGTCGAATCTAGCACTAGTGCATACGAACCTAGACTCGGCATAAGATTAGGATGATCTTTGATGTTCCAAGTGATTTCCTGGTCTTACCAAGGCATGTACTTCGTTACTGCTGGCATGACCGCATTGACCTCCATATGTCGGCGTTGCAAGCTCTTTCTATCTGTTTCCTCAGTCGTGAACACACAGTAACTCTGGTGATGTTCCCTGTACTCATTCCTTCCCTCGTTTCCGGGGTACCTCTGACCCGGCTGTTGCTGATTTTCCACCTGATGCACTGCATCCCTTCTCTCATTGTTGTCATACCTCGGCGGAGGGGGAGGCAACATTAGTTGCTGCGTGTTCGCCCCGGAGAGCAATTGCTGCCGAGGTAACTCCTGCCGAGGTTGCTCATTCCGGGGTGCCTGAGCATTCCCCGAACCACCTTGTTCTATCTTACGCATCCACTCACATTGCCTCGTCATGTGACCCGCCAGGCTATTCGGATTTGGCGTGTGAAACTTACACGGCTGATCCAACATTGACTCATAGGTATACCTCGGACGGTCTTTCTTTTCCTGCCACTATTTCTTTTGCTCTGGAGTCCATGTTTTCTTGCCATCATTTCTTGGAGTCCATTGCCCTCCCGTTCTCTGGCGTTGGTTGCTCCCTGCTCCGGGCTAATCTTGATTCACAGCTGCAACTTGTTGCGAACCGTAGCAATGATCCGGTCTATTGTCTCTCCTTTTTCCTCTGTAATCGTTCCTCCGGGATGACCCAGCTCCATCCCTCTGATAGTATTCCTCGTTTGACTCATTTGACGCAAGTCTAGGTTGAGTCGGATCGCCCAAAGTATACGAATCAGCAATCTGGATCATCTCTGCCAGCGTAATTGGCATTTTCCTTTGAAACTTCATCCATAGCTCGCTGCCATATCTGCACCCTTGCGCAAACCACGCTATGGCCTGTGACTCTATGACACCCTCACACGAGTTCCTCACGGTACACCACCGGGTCAAGAATTCACGATCCGTTTCGTTAGGTCTTTGCTTGCACATTGCTAGGGTCTGCGGTCTATTCGGCCTCTGATATGTACTTGAGAAGTTGCTGATAAACATTTCTTCAAAATCTATCCAGCAGTTGATGCTCCCGGGTGGTAAATTATCCAGCCATACTTTGGCCAGGCCTTCCAACATCTGGGGTACGTAACGTACAGCCCATCTCAAGTTGCCAGTTGCAATTTTCACCGCCGTAGCATAGTTTATCAGCCAATCCTCCGGCTTGGTACTGCCGTCATATGTCTTCGTGCGTCTGGGTAACTGGAAGTTTGGTACCGGCAGTTCCTTCATGATCCGGGGTCCAAAGCACGCTGGACCCGGAGGACCTTGACATTCGATCTGTTCCGACCTATACAGGCGATCCAGTTTTAACCTGGCGTCATCCAGCATTAAATCCCTGCTTCCCAATCTTGACCCTATCACATGATAGTCTGGTCTGGGGTACCCTGCGTTCACCATCTCCGAATCACCGTCGTTGTACCGGTTTTGCTCTTGTTGCGCACCTTTCTGCTGCATACCTCGGCCGGCGCTTTGCTCTTGCCTTGGTATATTCCGCTGCTGCGGTCGTCCTGCTCCTGCGGAGTTGCGCTGTCCGGCATTGCTGTTGGCAGCGTTCCCTTGACCGGCATTGCCTTGGTCGTGATTACCTCGGCCAGCTTCACCTCGGCTCGCACTCCATCGATCATCATTTTTCCGCATCTCTTTTTCTTTTCCCGCACGCGTTGGGTCGTACGGGACGATCTGTTTGTTCCGTCTGGCCGAGGTTACTACCTCTTCTCTCCTCGGACCACCATGAGGCGATGATGCGGCTCCAGCGGACTTCTCCGGGTTACCCATCACCGAATGGACGGTTTTGGAAGCCCCAACTCTCTCCGGGTTAGCTCTCAGCAGCTCTTCGTTCTGTCTGTTCGTGATCCGAACCAGCTCGTTAACCCTATCTTGCTGTCTTTGACGGGCCTCACCCATTAGACCCTCTAACTCGGACGCTGCCGCATCTGCTGCTCTGAGGTTCTTCGCCGGGGTACTATACTTCGGCAACCCCACAGACAGATAGTTTTCTGACCCTTTTGCTCCATCATCGCCTTTTCTATTCATCTCGCTTATGAGATTTCTCCCTTTTACTTTTACCGTATCAACTTTGTTTGCCTTTGCGTACTCCCGCAGCGTCATGTTCAGCGACTGCTGAGCCGCGGCTATTTTCTTTGCACCCTCCAGTATCTTTTGCCTAGTTTCCTCTAGCTCGGCCTGTGCCTGAGCCGGATCTACCACTGCTGCTACCGGGTTAGCCAAGCTATCCATAGCTTCTCTCAGTACGTTCTCAGGCCTCTCTAGTGGAGGTCCTCTACCTTTCCTCGGTGCCTTAGGTGTTACCTCCGGGTCTGGTGCTGGGTCCTTGCTTGCGCCGCACCGGCGATCATCATCACCTACGGCGTGGTCCGGGAGCGAGCGTACGCCCATGAGCCACAGTGAGGGGTGGTTCCCCCGCATCGACGACGCGGCACGGATGAACGCATGATACGTCCACAGCAACGTAGACCTTGTGCGCACCGAGCCTGACGAAGATGCCGTTGCGCGGAAGTGGGCGCGTGCCGAATCAGCCAGCGTTGTCCCTGATGAAATCCAGCGCTGAACGAGCCCAGAGACGACGCGTTCGCCGGTGCCGATGAGGTTTCTCGTCTAGATCTTCACCCCTGCTAGCGCCGCTAGCCCCACGGTGGGCGCCAACTGTCGTGGTGGTTTCACGGCAGATGCCATGGATAGGCTAAAGGTGGGGACTAATACATGCTAGGGGAATCCAGGGAGGGATAGTAGAGTGATTCTCCACACAGAAGTTTGTATTGCTATATCTACAAGGTTACAAGTGCTCCTTGAGCTGTATTGGCGAGAGGAGGAAGAAGGAGCTCTCTTACTCTTGCCTGCTATTTTTCCCTAGAACTCTAGATCAACTAGCCCTATGGAATCACCAAACCAACTAGAGCTCAACCAACTTCCTCTACCAGAACCCTAACCCCCCTTATATAGAGGAAGTTCGGTCCTGGCCTAGGGCATACGTGGAGGCATATTCCTAAGAATATGCCCCCTCCCAAAGTGGTAACCTGACCGGGGTGCTTTTCCCTAGCGTCACACATGCTTTAGCAACGTAAGCCTCTACGGCGTCTGCGTCAGCCGACATGACCGTCATCACCCTTGTCGGCCACGACCCGGTGGTCCTGCCCTTGCTTTCTTCGCTCATGCAGTGCGTACCGGACCTTCTTTTTGACTAGAGAGATTCCTTCCTTCTCCCAGAAGCTAAGCACGGACCCGGATCATAATAGATCCGGCCACACCTGTTCCTGCATATAAGTTAGATAAGCACTTCCGACTTACTCCTTAAGTCGGATGAGACAATGTTAGGCGACCTCCCCTGGTCCGGGTTACTCCGTGATCCGGCCTGCCTTGAGGTGACCCGGCCAGCATCCGCTTTGACCTTGCCGAACATCGGCTAACTCGGCCCTTATACCCCGGAGTGACCCTACCCGGGGGTATCCCCCAACACTAGCTATTGTAGCACTTCCCTCAAAAAGCTCAATTCCCCAAAAGAACTCAAAAAGAAACCAACAAGAAGCAAATGCAGAAAATGGCAGAAATCACAAAAGCAGACGAGGGTAAAGATGAATTTTTTCGAAGACCTTCTGTTACTCAAATCAAAAAGTGTTGAGCTAACTAAAGTTATATAACAACCTGGGGCAGAAGCACAAAATTCACGCCTCAAAAGGACGTACATAGATTTTACATGATTTTTTATGGTGAAGCACAGAAATCTGTTTCGGGACATCAACTTTCCCAATCATTACTTCTCTCTCATTAGAGGTTACTCTTGGCACAAAAATCAAATAAAAAGGATAAGGAGCGGTTATTACTGAAGTAATAACTTCCAAGACTCATCTAAAACTTTTGGTTTATCTCCCAATAAGTACTTTTCTTTAACGCCTTTAAGTTAGGCATAAGAATTTCGATGATGCTCACATAAGAAATATGAATTGAAGTAAAAGAGAGCATCAAGAAGCAAATTCAAAACACATTTAAGTCTAACCCACTTCCTATGCATAGGAATCTTATACGCAAATAAACTCACGAAGAACAAAGTACAGGCATAGGAAGATAAAACAAAAGTACCATGAAAACTTCTACAACCATATTTTCCTCTCTGATAATAATTTTCAGTAGCCTCATGAATAAACTCAACAATATAACTATCACATAAAGCATGCTTTTCATGATCTACAAGCACTAGAGATTTATTATAAACATTTTCAAAAGAATCCTCAGGAACATAACATTCATCCTCCTTAAGTAAGCATGGGGGACAATCAACTATTGTAAGGGGTAAAAATTTACTCTCATTAGAAGGTAGGAATGGGTAGATGCATTCTTCCTCCTCTTGATCATCACTCTCCTCCTCTTTTTCATCCAATGAGCTTCGCGTTTCAACAATTTCTTCTTCCATAGGCTCCTGCAAGGCATTAGTATCTTCCGCTGGTGGAGAGCATCTATTAAGATATTCAAGAATATAGCCATTTTCTTCCTGTAATTATCAAAGCAAAATAGAAGTATATCATAAACCTCATATTTATAAGGTGCATCATCAGTATTTTCAAGCAAACTGATGACCCACAAATATAGGGGGTGTATCGCAGTATTTTCGATAAGTAAGAGTGTCGAACCCAATGAGGAGCAGAAGGTGCTGGCTAGTGGTATGGATCAGGAATTCTCTGCAAATACTTAGCAAACGGATTTTTAGAGGTTTTTGATAAAGCAAGTAAACAAAGTACGAGTAAATAATTCAATGGTTCACTCAATAGCATCAACTACACATAGTAATCAACACCGGGAAAGTTTCCCCTATGAACTAATGCAAGATTCAACACAATTGTTACAGCAATATGGAGATGGTGATGAGGGTGCTGATGGTGATGATGATGGTGGTGATGATGATGATGATGATCCCGATGAAGTCCAGCTTGATGGTGGTGTTGATGGCGACGATCTCCCCTCTCTGGGAAGGAATTCCCCTGGCAGAAATCTGTCTGCCGGAGAGATCTTTCTCTCTCGGTGTTTTCCGCCCCGCAGAGGTGGCGGAATCTTTCTATGGTCACTCCCCGAGTCTTAGGGTTTCGGGAGGATGACATACGCCAGAGGGGAGAGGCTAGAGTGGGCTAGGGTGGCCACACCACCTCCAGGCGCGGCCTAGGGCTGCCCGCGCCAGGGGGTGGTGTGGGCCCCCTGTGGCCCATCTCCACTCCGTCTTCTGGCATCCTTAGTCTTCTGGAAAAATAGGATTTTCCGTATATTTTCCCGGATATTCTGATCTTCGCGAATTTTGCCTCCAAACAGCACTTTTTCCATCAGAATCCACAATTGCGGTCCATGCTCCAAAAGTCATCAACCATGCAAAAACAGATGAAATAACATAAGTATCACCTCTCAATACGAAATATATCAATGAATAATAGTGAATTAAGACATTAGAATAGTGATGCAAAATGGACGTATCACAAACTAGCAAGTTCAAATGCACCCTTCCAAGCAATAAATTCTTCAATTTGTTCCACATCATAAAAGTCATAATTTCCTTTAACATAAGAAGATATGGTAACATTATCATTATACTCACATTGAAAAGGGAGGTGTTTATACCTCCTATAGCAACAAGATTTATCAAAGCAATAAGTAACATTATAAGTAGAGCACACGTTTATAACAATGGTATACAATTTATCAATTTGTTCCCATAAGTGTTTCCCTTTTTGTGACAAGCGGTGTTCCTTATAATAATATTTTTGTTCTTCCGTGAACCCACCTTGCCAATAAGATTCAGTTTCAAAGAAACCAACCGTTGATAGAAAGCATGATAAAGCAAGGCAATAATAGACCAACAACTATAGTAGGAACTATTTTTTTTGTGTTTTAAAATTTTAATAAAGAAAGCAAACTTATTTCTTTATAAGTAACATTATAAAGAAACAAGCAAACAAAGCAAAAGTAAACTAAGAAAAACAAAAATAACAAGTAAAGAGATTGGTTATTAGGGACTCCCCTTGTGCCCCGGCAATGGCGCCACAAAAAGAGCTTGATGGCCCAAAATATATCGAGCTCGTTGGGGAACCCCAAGAGGAAGGTATGTGTAACATTCCTAAAAATCATGTTTCAAAACTCATTCATATCATTCTTGCATCATTCATTCATATAGGGTTTTTCTCAAAAATCATTTAGAGGCATACACTTAGGCTATGATTTCATGTGGGCAATTTATCTCAAATGGCCATCACCCTTTGGGATTTGATTGTCTATGAACTTGTTTGCTTGCCTCCATGATTGGAAAGATTAGGAGTAGCATTTAAACCCAAGATTCCAATTTAGAAATATTTTCTAAACCCTATTTCCAAATATTTGCAACTAGAGACAAAGAGACAAAGTCTCTGTTTATTTCAAAGACCCAAGCTTGACCAAGCCTTGCTAGTAACCACATGGTCATCTGACTCATTTTTGAACCCACAGAACCCTGCAAAAATCCCCAAAGAAGTTTGAATTCAAAAGGATTTGAATTCATATCAAATTCCATCCAGAAAATAGAATTAGAAAAAGAAAAAGCTTAAAGAAAAGAAAAGGTCAAGGCCAGAATCGCCCAGCAGATGAAGCCCAACAAGCCCACGGGATCTCCTTTACTTCTCTCACGCTTGTGAGCCCACGCAGACGACAAGCCGACCCCACCTGACTCAAGGCCTCGCTGACAAAGTGCCTTCCACGCCACCGTCGTCTCCACCGCACGACCTGTTCATCCCCAAATCAACGCGGCGCTTCGTGTTTAAATTCGGTGTCAATTTGAGTTATTGGCGAGTAATTCCGCCGTGACCAGGCTATAAGAATCCCCTCCGCCTCTCTCTTCTCCCTCAAACCTCGAACCCAGGCGCCACCAGCGCAGTATTGCTCTCAAACCCCGCTCCGACGCATCTCCGGCGAATTCCGGTGAGTCCAGAGCTCCCCTCGCCTCGATCTTGCAAACTGATTCTGTGAGCCTCTGCGCTTTTTTAACACATTCCGCTTGTTCGCATGGATCGAAGCGCCGGCAACATCATCGACTTAGTCGCCACCGACGTCTCGCGAACTCCGCGAGCTCTAGTGGTAAGTCCAGACCGCCACGCCTTCCTAGTTCATGCTCACTACTTCGCCTTGTGAATCTAACCGTGACCTCGCCATGCCTTGGGATGATCCACAATGACGACCACCCGACGACCGACGCCGCCATTTAACTCCGGTGAGGAATAGCAGCTGCGGCGCCTTGAACAACCACGAGTAATGACGAGCTTCGCGTGACCTCCGAGCCCGGTGAGCCACCTCGATCTTCCTTATCAGATCATCGGCAACGTCGATCGACGGGTTCGCCGCCGGTAGCCCGCTGCAAGCCGCCCATCTGATCAGGCAAAGAAGCGTTAGATCTGGATCGAACGCCTACGATAGATCACTTAAACCCGAAGAGGTACGCGATCTGAGCCGCACCTGCCCCTTTAGATCCTACGGCTGTGGAGCTCGATCCAGCGCGAACCGGTACGGGCGAATAAGAATAAGACGCGTGGCTAGGTTAGATCTGAGAATAGAATTTAAAACCAGAAATTTGATCCAAATTCAAATGCCTATATCTTTTGAATGCCACGTTGGAATTTTGCAAACTTTATACCGTTGATTTAGAAAAACAAGACCTTTCTGCCTATCCTTTTTGTTTAGCATATAGTAACCATTAGATGTGCTAAAATTGCAGAGACTTGTTTGAGGCCATTTTAAGTATAGATTTAGTTTAGTATTTTTGTTTTAGGGTTATTTAAGTTGTCTTGGATTTATTTGTGACTTGTTTAGATTCTGTAAACATGCACTTGCTTGGTTGAAGTTTTCAAAAAAATCATCACTTGGTAGATTCATGCATGCATGCATTCATAATACTTTTGTTTGTATATATTTGTGTGTAATTGTATGCTACAACTTTGTGTGTAGATTTTGCTAGTGATTGTGATTGTGACGAGTGCTACTCTCCACACTACCAAGGCAAGTGATATCATCCTGAATATTCCATTCCTATATTTTATATATGCATTAGTATTATTTTCTAAGTATAGGACTTGCATGGTTTTTAGCTAAGTACAAGCTATGCTTTGGGAAAACCTATTAGAATAAGCCTTAGTGAAAATTTCCTAAGTCCAAATTCCTATTACTATCATGCTTAGCCTAGCTACTAGAAAACAAGGGTGGTTTATAAATTCACTATGGAAAAATTTCTAAGTCTAAGGACTTATGTTTTGTAAAATAAAACAACTAAGTTAATGAACCACCTGGGTGGAATGGAAGGAATGGCTTATGTTGAGTGGTTCACAAGGCCATGGGACTTGGCTTGTGTATCTCACTTGTGGATGGCCACCCAGGAAACAAAGAGATTTGAGTTGTCAAATGTTGAAAAGCTTCAAGTGCAACCACTTGGCATTATGGGCTCTGCCATGATCTTAGGATGCTGGAACTTAGTCTTTTGGACAAGGGTGGTAGATGGGATGATAGGTTGGAACGCGTCCATTTGACTAAGGAAAGGCTACTGAAGGATCATCCTTGGGAAACCAAGGCTTGTGGGGAAAGTGCACCACCTCTGCAGAGTGTAAAACCTAAGTACTTAGCCATGTCCCTGGTAAAGGACAATTTGAGCATCAAGACATGGAAACTTCAAGAATCTCATCACTCCAATTTCTAAATAAAACTTGTGGGTGAACAAAGGGATAAAAGGATCTTCAGTCATTGATTGCTAGATGCCCTGAGTGGATCTAGAGTCTTTGTTGATAGATACCTTGGGTGTTTTTGCCAAGAAAGGATCTTCTATCTTTGAATTGTAGATGCCTTGAGAGGATCTTCAGTCTTGATGGATAGAAGTCTTGATTGGTTTTTGTCAACAAGTTTTAGTATTTTCAAAAGATAGGGAAAAATCTATTTTTGAGCAATGCAAGCCTAAACTCCACCAGCCAAATGCATACAGTATTTTAGTCCACTTAAAATATATTAAGGTATCACTTGCCAATACTATTCCAAAGTATTGACCCTTGTGGCTGTAACTTATGATGTTGCGGGTTACTCTGATGATGATTAGGTGTCATGAGTCTACACTCAACATGCTTGCCTGTGGCACATGAAGATGAAGACTTATGTTTATTTACTTATTCCATAAACTCTTGTACTAGGCCTTTGGCCATGAGTTGTAAAAGACTATGTTTTATCTCTGGACTGACTGTAATAAACGACCTTTGTATCTGTGTACTTCATCTTAAACTGTGGATGCTAGCATTGATCCAGGGACTAGCATTGCAATCACAGGGATCTTTTCCTTTAATAAGGAGGGATCTTACAGATGGTATCAGAGCACTGTGTTGCCTGTAGGATTATGACCCTAGGATTGGAAACCACTAAGGAAAATTTTAACTTCTTCTACACTTGTCTATTCTTCTCGTAAACTTTTCTAATCTTCTTCTTCTCATCTCTATTTTTAGATGAACTCCACAACGAAGCCGTGAAGAAAGGACCACTCATGACCATGACCTTGGAGTGTGAGACTGAGTTTCCCAAGATTCTCAAGGACCTCATGGAAACCATGGGAGTACATGGTGCAGCAGTATACAAAGGCTTTCCAGTGATGGAGGATGGAGTGGAGTATTGGTGCAACTTCACTTGTACAAGAACAAGGAAGACAACCACAAAGAAAAAAAGCTTCTGCATGTACACCAACACTTTTATGCACACCACATTCTTTGAGTCAGCAAAAGAAGCAGCTTGGAAGACTATCAAGGAACTAAGTGCTAGAGTCAAGTGCAGGATGCTCAACCTCCAAAAAGACTTAGAGAAAGAGAAGGAACATACCCAAGAGTTGGAAGTCACCAACCAATCTTTAAGAGGAGATATTATAGACTTAGTGATAGAAGCATGTGAACAAGATAGGGTGATTGCCACTAGGAACATTGTGTTAGCCACCAGATCCAATGAGATAGGATTGTAAGCGCACTTCGTTAGTTGACCACCACCTATCACCTTATTTTTCAAAATAAGACCTTATATAAGTTTGAACCTTGGTTGATGTAATGAATTTATGTATGCATGACTTGTGTGATTTTGTGTTCCATGGTTATGCTTGAATGTTTGACTTGTTAAATTTAAAATTGTGTTGTTCTAACTTTTCAATCTTATAAATAGATGCCTATTGCCATCAAGACTGCTGAGGAGTTCCAGTTACCTGCTTTGGTCCTCGTATCGTAGAGCTTATTACTTTACTCGATCTCCTCTTCCTATCATTACGGTGCACCCACTCACCAAGTTTGAGAGGAAGGACCTTTGGGGCTTCAAGGTGAACCAGCCAGACGCCAGTGAGTTTACTACGGAGGCCATCGTGTTCAAGCTTATGCACGATGATGTGGAGAGAGGCATGGAGGTTGTCATGCAGATCTGATAGGACGATTAGGCCGTCACTCCCGACAGGTTAGAGGCACTCACTTCCACGCTTTCGAAGGCGTGATGATGACGGAGAGTCCATTGACTTTGAGGACGACTCGAGGGTCACAAAGAGCCGATACGCCTGTACCTCCAGGACTTAGAGACTCTTATTAGGCACGTGGATACCGATAGGACCAACGCCATGCTTAGTAATGACGAACTCCGTGCAGCCATGAGAAGGACAAACTCTTCACAGACAGACGAAATAGTCAAGGAGATGGAGGCAAAGTTCGAGACCCAAGACCGTAAGTTCAAGAGTCAAGAGAAGCGTGTCCAGATAGGAACAAGAGGATTCGTGATATGACTGAGGAACTACAGTCCAAGGACTTCGAGTTAGAGCAGCAGCAGACAAGAATTGAGAGGCTTGCTCCTTAAGAGGGCTCTCAAGGCCAAGATCGACTCTTTGACCACTACCATCGAGGAGAACAAGACCGCAATGGAGAACGCAGGTCTTACCTTTGTCGAGGAGGAGATTGATGCCGACAGTAGATTTGACTACTCGCTTATCTTTATTTTCCGCACTTGTTATTTGAGAACTTATTGTTGGACCATCCGACATGTGGATGGCTTGCCACTTGTATGTTTGTACTTTGAGATTTTGTTTTCTTGTTGTTTAGATTTTATCCTAGTGTTGCTTGTTATGTGTTGCATGTGATGTATTGTGCATAAATCATGTAAGGGTATCTCATTCTTATCTCTATATGAATAAACCACGGATGCCTCCCCGTCACAAGCAAACACCAACCCCAACCCCAACATTACCCGAAATGCAACAAATGATGAATGCGCAGACTCAGCTTATGCAAATGATGACGACATTCATCCGTAACCAGAACAACAACAACCCCAATCCCAACAACAATAATAACAATAATAACAACAACAACCCTCCGTGTTTTGATATGCTTACCAGATTTCTGCGTCGAGGCCAGCTAAGTTTTCGAACGATCGATCCCATGGTGGCCAATGATTGGCTACGCTCGTGAACAAAGACTTAGTGACCATAGGATGCACAGATGCTGAAAAGGTCAGTTTGCAAAGACATCTGGGAAGGACCAGCCGCAAAGATGGTGGGACAACTTCCGATTACCACGCCTATTGATGAGGTGACTTGGGCTATCTTTGAAGATGGATTTCAGATTACTCATATCTCACCGTATGATGAGCCTGAAAAGAAGGAATTTCACAACTGCAA
Organism: Avena insularis; assembly: GCA_023614405.1. Taxonomy (NCBI): domain Eukaryota; kingdom Viridiplantae; phylum Streptophyta; class Magnoliopsida; order Poales; family Poaceae; genus Avena; species Avena insularis. The sequence goes on along the minus strand of CM042692.1, from coordinate 355,083,797 downwards.
ATAGCCACCACAAGTGGCTGAATATATTGAAGAGTTCAACAATCATGCGCTTATGCACCGGATGAGGTTGACACCGATGCCAAAAGGAAGGAAAAGTTTCGAAGGCTTGAATGATGAGCTAAATCTGCATTTGTCTGTGGCATATGTTCCAACTTATCAGCCATCGTGTGACAAGGCTGTTATTGTGAGAATAAAATGAAGCAAGTCGAGAGTAAGAAGAGGAAACATCTGACAAGCACAGCTCGGGATCATCTCATAAACGATCTCACCATGATGATAGTGTCACCAGATCCCACAAACATGAGAAGTTTAACAAACACCACCATCACAACCGTCATGACAACAAGCATCATCGCAATCATGAAAATGATAAGTACAAGAGCCACAAGAGTGGATATAAGAGCCACCACAGGAAGTGGAAGTCACCTAAGACGGACATCAGCCAGTGTCGAATGCTACAAATGCAAGAAGTCAGGGCATTATGCCAATAAGTGTCCTGAAAAGAAAGTTGAAGGACCTAACAAGCCAAATCCTTTTCAGAAAGGACAGGTTAACCACATCAATGTGGAGGAGGTCTTTGAAGAGCCTGATGCTGTTGCTGGTAAGTTCAGACTCAATTCCATCTCAGCATTTGTACTCTTTGACACTGGTGCATCTCATTCATTCATATCTAAAGCATTTGTCGAAAGAAATGAACTACCGGTAGAAACCATTGGGTGTCCTATAAGAGTAAGTTCTCCTGGTGGAGAAATGATAGTAAACTCAGGATGCCATGACCTAGTCATAGAGTTTGGAAAAATATAAGTTTCCAGTGAACCTAATAATCCTAAATTCCCAAGGATTGGATGTGATTTTGGGAATGGATTGGATGACCAAGTATAAGGGAGTACTAGATTGTGCAAATCATACAGTTTCACTCACAACTCCTGAAGGTAAGAGGATAATATTCAAGTCTAACTTTAAATCAAAAGGGAGTAAGCTAAATTCTCTTAAGGGGGTTAGCATGGACAGTGTGCCAATTGTGTGTGAGTATCCAGATGTGTTCCCGGAAGAGTTACCAGGAATGCCACCAGATAGAGATGTGGAGTTTATAATAGAATTGGTACCGTGATCCGGCCAAGAGCAAAGAGACCTTATAAAATGTCACTGATTTAACTTAAGGAACTCAAGAAACAACTTGGAGAACAATTGCGTAAAGGATTCATCCAGCCAAGTTCTTCATCTTGGGGAGCTCCAGCTTTGTTCAGAAAAGAGAGATAGAACTCAAAGATTAGGCATAGATTACCGGTCTCTCAACGAGGTAACCATCAAGAACAAATATCCTGTGCCAAGAATCAATGACTTGTTTGATCAGCTAGAAGGAGCTTGTGTTCTCAAAGATTGACCTTCGGTCAGGTTATTTTCAACTCAAGATAAGAGAGCAAGACATACCTAAAACAGCATTTACCACGAGGTATGGATTGTATGAGTACACTGTGATGCCTTTTGGATTAACCAACGCCCAAAGATACTTCATGAATATGATGAATAAAGTGTTCATGGAATTTCTCGACAAGTTTGTTGTCGCTTATCGATGACATCTTAGTCTACTCCAAGAGCAAGGAAGAACATGAAAGACATCTACGCTTGATACTTGAGAAACTAAGGGAACATAAACTTTATGCCAAGTTCAGCAAGTGTGAGTTTTGGTTAGAGGAGGTTGGATTTCTTGGTCATGTTATGACAAAGGATGGTGTAGCAGTTGACCCTGCTAAGGTTTCAGCCGTAACAGAATGGGAATCTCCTAAGAATGTAAAAGAGGTTCGTAGTTTCCTTGGTTTAGCAGGTTACTACGTATGTTCATTGAAAAATTTTCTAAGGTTGCTAAACCAATGACGGAATTGTTAAAGAAAGATAAGAAATTTGCTTGGTCTGAAGGATGTGAACTCAGCTTTCAAGAATTAAAGAAGAGACTTGTGTCAAGATTTCTGCTTACCAGATTTGGAAAAGGATTTGTGTATATTCGATGCTTCTCATCAAGGATTAGGTGCGATACTTATGCAAGGCGGAAAAGTTGTGGCTTATGCCTCGAGACAACACAAAACTCATGAAGAAAACTATCCTACTCATGATTTAGGCTTAGCCGCTGTTGTACATGCACTCAAAACATGGAGACATTACCTTTGGGAAAACGTTGTGAAGTATTCACCGATCATAAGAGTTTGAAGTATATCTTCACCCGTATGAGATCAATATGAGACAAAGAAGATGGCTAGAACTTATCAAGGATTACGACTTGAGTTTGCAATACACCCCGGTAAAGCAAATGTAGTAGCAGATGCTCTAAGTCGTAAAGCGCTTGTAAACGGTCTTACCAAAGGTGAATTGCCGATGATTTGTGTAAGCAATTCAAGGAACTCAGGTTGAGATTGTGCCGAAGGACATCTCATGTCTTTGGATGTTCAACCCACTGTTGGATAAGATTAAAGAAGCCCAAAAAGACGGATAAAGAAATCGAAGAGATCAAGGAAAGGATTAGCCAAGGGAAAGCTAAAAGTTTCCATATGGACGAACAAGGTACTTTATGGCACGAGAAACGTATTTGTGTACCACAAGATCCGGAATTGCTGAAACTGATTATGAAAGAATCCCAAAACTATCCGAATTCTATACACCCGGGAAACACCCAAATGTACATGGATATGAAAGAAAGATTTTGGTGGAACAATCTTAAAAGGACATCGCCAACACATTGCCTTGTGTGACGTGTGTAGTAGAGTGAAAGCGAGCATCGAAACCAGCAGGTTTGCTTCAACCAATGCCTATTCTCGAGTGGAAGTGGAAAATATCGGTATGGATTTCATTATGGATTACCAAGGACCAGGTCAGTTATGATTCCATATGGGTAATAGTAGATCGCCTAACTAAAGTGGCTCATTTTATACCAGAAGACAACTTATACCAGTGCAAAGTTAGCCAAAATCTACATGAGCAGAATTGTATGCCTTCACGGTGTACCTAAGAGTATTGTGTCTGATAGAGGAACTCAGTTCACTTCTCACTTTTGGAGACAGCTTCATGAATCTCTAGGAACGAGGCTGGAATTCAGATCGCTTTCATCCTCAAACTGATGGACAAACAGAAAGGACTAATCAAATTCTTGAAGACATGTTGAGGGCATGTGCCCTAGACTATGGAGCAAGTTGGGATGAAAGTCTGCCTTACGCAGAGTTCTCTTACAACAACAGTCACCAATCTAGTATTGGGATGGCACCATTTGAGTTTCTATACGGAAGAAAGTGTACCACCCATTGCTATGGAATGGTGTGGAGAAAGAAGTTTGTTTGGACCAGACCTTATCAAAGACGCCAAGAAAAGGTCAAATTGGTTAGAGATGATTGAAGATAGCATACCTCGATGTAAAAGCTACGCAGATGCTAAGCGTAGAGAAGTCACTTACGGTTGGGGATAGAGCTTATCTTAGAGTATCACTACTCGTGGAGTAAAAAGATTTGGAGTCAAAGGAAAGTTAGCACCAAGATATGTGGACCATTCAACATTTTAAGTCGCAAGGAGAAGTCATATGAAATCGAATCGCCAAAGATCTTTACTAGCAGTCCATAATGTTTTTCATGTGAGCCAGCTCAAGAAATGTCACCCAGAAATGGAAGAAACATCTTTGAAAGATACCATATCTTTGGAAGAAGTTCAACTAGAAAGTGATCTCACCTATGAAGAAAAGCCCACAAGATACTTGAGACCACGTAAAGAGTCACGAGAACAAAGACTATCAAGTTTTGCAAAGTACAATGGAATCATCATTCCGAAGAAGAAGCAACATGGGAAAGAGAAGATGATCTTCGGAAAGACCACCCTCACCTATTTGCTAGCTAATCCGAATCTCGAGGGCGAGATTCATTTTAAGGGGGTTAGATTTGTAACATCCCAAAAATCATGTTTCAAAAACTCATTCATATCATTCTTGCATCATTCATTCATATAGCGTTTTTCTCAAAATCATTTAGATGCATAAACTTTGGCTATGATTTCATGTGGGCAATTTATCTCAAATGGCCATCACCCTTTGGGATTTGATTGTCTATGAACTTGTTTGCTTGCCTCCATGATTGGAAAGATTAGGAGTAGCATTTAAACCCAAGATTCCAATTTAGAAATATTTTCTAAACCCTATTTCCAAATATTTGCAACTAGAGACAAAGAGACAAAGTCTCTGTTTATTTCAAAGACCCAAGCTTGACCAAGCCTTGCTAGTAACCACATGGTCATCTGACTCATTTTTGTACCCACAGTTCCGTGCAAATATCCCCATAGATGTTTGTTTTCAAAAGGATTTGACTTCATATCAAAGTCCATCCAGAACATAGAATTAGAATAAGAAAAGCTTAAAGAAAAGAAAAGGTCAAGGCTGCAGAATCTGCCCAAAGAGCGGATGAAGCCCAACAAGCCCACCCGGGATCTCCTTTTACTTCTCACGCTGACGCTGCCGCAGACGTGCCGACAAGCCGACCCCACTGCACTCAAGGCCTCGCTGACAAAGCGGGCCTTCTCCACGCCACCGTCGTCTCCACCCGACGACCTGCTTCATCCCCAAATCAACGCGGCGCTTCTGTTTAAATTCATGGTGTCAATTTGAGTTATTGGCGAGTAATTCCCGCCGTGACCAGGCTATAAGAATCCCTCTGCCTCCTCTCTTCTCCTCAAACCCCAACCCAGAGCGCCACCAGTGCAGTATTGCTCTGAAACCCTCGCTGCCTCCGACGATCAAGGCCGCGAATTCCGTGAGTCCAGAGCCCTCCGCCTCGATCTTGCAAACTGATTCTGTGAGCCTCGCGCTTCTTTAACACATTCCGCTTTTTTCGCATGGATCGTAGCGCCGGCAACATCATCGACTAGTCGCCACCGACGTCTGCACGAACTCCGGCGAGCTCTAGTGGTAAGTCCAGACCGCCCCGCGCCTCCTAGTTCATGCTCACTACTTCGCCTCGACCTTGTGAATCTAACCGTGACCTCGCCATGCCTTGGGGTGATCCACAGCGACGTCTCCGACGACCACCCGACGCACCCGACGCCGCCACGAACTCCGGTGAGGAATAGCAGCCGTGCCCGAGCGCCCCTTGAACAACCGCGAGTACGACGAGCTTCGCCGTGACCTCCTGAGCCCGGTGAGCCACTCCTCGATCTTCCTTACTCTCTGCATCATCGGCAACGTCGCTGACCGACGGTTCCGCCGGTAACCACTGCCAGCCGCCCATCTGGATCAGGGCAGCAGTTAGATCTAGATCCGGATCGAACGCCTACGATAGATCACTTAAACCCGAAGCGGTACGCGATCTGAGCCGCACCTGCCCCTTTAGATCCTACGGCTGTGGAGCTCGATCCAGCGCGAACCGGTACGGGCGAATAAGAATAAGACGCGTGGCTAGGTTAGATCTGAGAATAGAATTTAAAACCAGAAATTTGATCCAAATTCAAATGCCTATATCTTTTGAATGCCACGTTGGAATTTTGCAAACTTTATACCGTTGGATTCAGAAAAACAAGACCTTTCTGCCTATCCTTTTTGTTTAGCATATAGTAACCATTAGATGTGCTAAAATTGCAGAGACTTGTTTGAGGCCATTTTAAGTATAGATTTAGTTTAGTATTTTTGTTTTAGGGTTATTTAAGTTGTCTTGGATTTATTTGTGACTTGTTTAGATTCTGTAAACATGCACTTGCTTGGTTGAAGTTTTCAAAAAATCATCACTTGGTAGATTCATGCATGCATGCATTCATAATACTTTTGTTTGTATATATTTGTGTGTAATTGTATGCTACAACTTTGTGTGTAGATTTTGCTAGTGATTGTGATTGTGACGAGTGCTACTCTCCACACTACCAAGGCAAGTGATATCATCCTGAATATTCCATTCCTATATTTTATATATGCATTAGTATTATTTTCTAAGTATAGGACTTGCATGGTTTTTAGCTAAGCTATGCTTTGGGAAAACCTATTAGAATAAGCCTTAGTGAAAATTTCCTAAGTCCAAATTCCTATTACTATCATGCTTAGCCTAGCTACTAGAAAACAAGGGTGGTTTATAAATTCACTATGGAAAAATTTCTAAGTCTAAGGACTTATGTTTTTGTAAAATAAAACAACTAAGTTAATGAACCACCTGGGTGGAATGGAAGGAATGGCTTATGTTGAGTGGTTCACAAGGCCATGGGACTTGGCTTGTGTATCTCACTTGTGGATGGCCACCCAGGAAACAAAGAGATTTGAGTTGTCAAATGTTGAAAAGCTTCAAGTGCAACCACTTGGCATTATGGGCTCTGCCATGATCTTAGGATGCTGGAACTTAGTCTTTTGGACAAGGTGGTAGATGGGATGATAGGTTGAACGTCCATTTGACTAAGGAAAGGCTATCAAGGATCATCCTTGGGAAACCAAGGCTTGTGGGAAAGTGCACCACCTCTGCAGAGTGTAAAACCTAAGTACTTAGCCATGTCCCTGGTAAAGGACAATTTGAGCATCAAGACATGGAAACTTCAAGAATCTCATCACTCCAATTTCTAAATAAAACTTGTGGGTGAACAAAGGGATAAAAGGATCTTCAGTCATTGATTGCTAGATGCCCTGAGTGGATCTAGAGTCTTTGTTGATAGATACCTTGGGTGTTTTTGCCAAGAAAGGATCTTCTATCTTTGAATTGTAGATGCCTTGAGAGGATCTTCAGTCTTGATGGATAGAAGTCTTGATTGGTTTTGTCAACAAGTTTTAGTATTTTCAAAAGATAGGAAAATCTATTTTGAGCAATGCAAGCCTAAACTCCACCAGCCAAATGCATACAGTATTTTAGTCCACTTAAAATATATTAAGGTATCACTTGCCAATACTATTCCAAAGTATTGACCTTGTGGCTGTAACTTATGATGTTGCGGTTACTCGATGATGATTAGGTGTCATGAGTCTACACTCAACATGCTTGCCTGTGGCACATGAAGATGAAGACTTATGTTTATTTACTTATTCCATAAACTCTTGTACTAGGCCTTTGGCCATGAGTTGTAAAAGACTATGTTTTATCTCTGGAATGACTGTAATAAACGACCTTTGTATCTGGTACTTCATCTTAAACTGGATGCTAGCATTGATCCAGGGGACTAGCATTGCAATCACAGGATCTTTTCCTTTAATAAGGAGGATCTTACAGATGGTATCGAGCAATCGTGTTGCCTGTAGGATTATGACCCTAGGATTGGAAACCACTAAGGAAAATTTTAACTTCTTCTACACTTGTCTATTCTTCTCGAACTTTTCTAATCTTCTTCTTCTCATCTCTATTTTTAGATGAACTCCAATCTAAGCCGTGAAGAAGAAAGGACCACTCATGACCATGACCTTGGAGTGTGAGACCAGTTTCCCAAGATTCTCAAGGACCTCATGGAAACCATGGGAGTACATGGTGCAAAGAAGGTACAAAGGCTTTCCAAAGGATGGAGGATGGAGTGGAGTATTGGTGGGTGCAACTTCACTTGTACAAGAACAAGGAAGACAACCACAAAGAAAAAAGCTTCTGCATGTACACCAACACTTTTATGCACACCACATTCTTTGAGTCACAAAGAAGCAGCTTGGAAGACTATCAAGGAACTAAGTGCTAGAGTCAAGTGCAGGATGCTCAACCTCCAAAAAGACTTAGAGAAAGAGAAGGAACATACCCAAGAGTTGGAAGTCACCAACAAATCTTTAAGAGGAGATATTATAGACTTAGTGATAGAAGCATGTGAACAAGATAGGGTGATTGCCACTAGGAACATTGTGTTAGCCACCAGATCCAATGAGATAGGATTGTAAGCGACTTCGTTAGTTGGACCACCACCTATCACATTATTTTTCAAAATAAGACCTTATATAAGTTTGAACCTTGGTTGATGTAATGAATTTATGTATGCATGACTTGTGTGATTTTTGTGTTCCATGGTTATGCTTGAATGTTTGACTTGTTAAATTTAAAATTGTGTTGTTCTAACTTTTCAATCTTATAAATAGATGCCTATTGCCATCAAGACTTGTTGAGGAGTTCCAGGCTACCCGTTTTGGTCCTCGTATCGTAGAGCTTATTACTTTACTCGATCTCCCTCTTCCTATCATTACGGTGCACCCACTCACCAAGTTTGAGAGGAAGGACCTTTGGGGCTTCAAGGTGAACCAGCCAGGACGCCAGGCAGAGAGCCTACTACGGAGGCCATCGTGTTCAAGCTTATGCACGATGACAGGAGAGAGGCATGGAGGTTGTCATGCAGGATCCGATAGACGGTATAGGCCGTCACTCCCGGCAGGTTAGAGGCACTCACTTCCACGCTTTGGAAGGCGTGATGATGACGAGAGTCCATTGACTTTGAGGACGACTCGAGGGTCACAAGAGCCGAGCACGCTGCATACCTCCAGGACTTAGAGACTCTTATTAGGCACGTGGATACCGATAGGACCAACGTCATGCTTAGTAATGATTTAACTCCAGGTGCAGCTTCGCGAGAAGGACAAACTCTTCGCGCAGCAGGACGAAATAGTCAAGGAGATGGAGGCAAAGTTCGAGACCCAAGACCGTAAGTTCAAGAGTCAAGAGAAGCGTGTCCAGGATAGGAACAAGAGGATTCGTGATATGACCGAGGAACTACAGTCCAAGGACTTCGAGTTAGAGCAGCAGCAGACAGTAATTGAGAGGCTTCGTTCCCAGAAGAGGGCTCTCAAGGCCAAGATCGACTCTTTGACCACTACCATCGAGGAGAACAAGACCGCAATGGAGAACGCAGGTCTTACCTTTGTCGAGGAGGAGATTGATGCCGACGAGTAGATTTGACTACTCAGTTATCTTTATTTTCCGCACTTGTTATTTGAGAACTTATTGTTGGACCATCCGACATGTGGATGGCTTGCCACTTGTATGTTTGTACTTTGAGATTTTTGTTTTCTTGTTGTTTAGATTTTATCCTAGTGTTGCTTGTTATGTGTTGCATGTGTGATGTATTGTGCATAAATCATGTAAGGGTATCTCATTCTTATCTCTATATGAATAAACCACAGATGCCTCCCCGTCGCGCAAACACCAACCCCAACCCCAACATTACCCCGGAAATGCAACAAATGATGAATGCGCAGACTCAGCTTATGCAAATGATGACGACATTCATCCAGAACCAGAACAACAACAACCCCAAGAGGAAGGTATGTGTAACATTCCTAAAAATCATGTTTCAAAACTCATTCATATCATTCTTGCATCATTCATTCATATAGGGTTTTTCTCAAAAATCATTTAGAGGCATACACTTAGGCTATGATTTCATGTGGGCAATTTATCTCAAATGGCCATCACCCTTTGGGATTTGATTGTCTATGAACTTGTTTGCTTGCCTCCATGATTGGAAAGATTAGGAGTAGCATTTAAACCCAAGATTCCAATTTAGAAATATTTTCTAAACCCTATTTCCAAATATTTGCAACTAGAGACAAAGAGACAAAGTCTCTGTTTATTTCAAAGACCCAAGCTTGACCAAGCCTTGCTAGTAACCACATGGTCATCTGACTCATTTTTGAACCCACAGAACCCTGCAAAAATCCCCAAAGAAGTTTGAATTCAAAAGGATTTGAATTCATATCAAATTCCATCCAGAAAATAGAATTAGAAAAAGAAAAAGCTTAAAGAAAAGAAAAAGGCCGCGCGGCCAGAATCTGGCCCAGCAGCAGATGAAGCCCAACAAGCCCACCCGGGGATCTCCTTTTACTTCTCTTGTGCCACGCAGCATGTATCCTGACAAGCCGACCCACCCACACACTCAGGCCTCTCGCTGACAGGCGGGCCTTCTCCACGTCACCGTCGTCTCCACCCGCACGACCCGTTCATCCCCAAATCAACGCGAGCGTTTCTGTGTTTAAATTCGCGGTGTCAATTTGAGTTATTGGCCGAGTAATTCCCGCTCGTGACCAGGCTATAAGAATCCCCTCTGTCTCCTCTCTCTTCTCCCTCAAACCTCAACCCAGGCGCCACCAGGCTGCAGTATTGCTCTCTGAAACCCCGCTCTCGACGATCCGCCCGGCGAATTCCGGTGAGTCGAGCTCCTCGCCTCTCGATCTTGCAAACTGATTCGTGAGCCTCTGCGCTTCTTTAACACATTCCGTTTGCTTCGCATGGATCAGAAGCGCCGCAACATCATCGACTAGTCGCCACCGACGCTCGCACGAACTCCGGCGAGCTCTAGTGGTAAGTCCAGACCGCCCCGCGCCTCCTAGTTCATGCTCACTACTTCGCCTCGACCTTGTGAATCTAACCGTGACCTCGCCATGCCTTGGGATGATCCACAGCGACGTCTCCGACGACCACCCGACGCACCCGACGCCGCCACGAACTCCGGTGAGGAATAGCAGCCGTGCCCGAGCGCCCCTTGAACAACCACGAGTACGACGAGCTTCGCCGTGACCTCCTGAGCCCGGTGAGCCACTCCTCGATCTTCCTTACTCTCTGCATCGCCATCGACGGTAGCCACCAAGCAGCACGCCCATCTGTGATCAGGCAAAGCAATTGCTAGATCTGGATCGAACGCCTACGATAGATCACTTAAACCCGAAGAGGTACGCGATCTGAGCCGCACCTGCCCCTTTAGATCCTACGGCTGTGGAGCTCGATCCAGCGCGAACCGGTACGGGCGAATAAGAATAAGACGCGTGGCTAGGTTAGATCTGAGAATAGAATTTAAAACCAGAAATTTGATCCAAATTCAAATGCCTATATCTTTTGAATGCCACGTTGGAATTTTGCCTATCCTTTTTGTTTAGCATATAGTAACCATTAGATGTGCTAAAATTGCAGAGACTTGTTTGAGGCCATTTTAAGTATAGATTTAGTTTAGTATTTTTGTTTTAGGGTTATTTAAGTTGTCTTGGATTTATTTGTGACTTGTTTAGATTCTGTAAACATGCACTTGCTTGGTTGAAGTTTTCAAAAAATCATCACTTGGTAGATTCATGCATGCATGCATTCATAATACTTTTGTTTGTATATATTTGTGTGTAATTGTATGCTACAACTTTGTGTGTAGATTTTGCTAGTGATTGTGATTGTGACGAGTGCTACTCTCCACACTACCAAGGCAAGTGATATCATCCTGAATATTCCATTCCTATATTTTATATATGCATTAGTATTATTTTCTAAGTATAGGACTTGCATGGTTTTTAGCTAAGTACAAGCTATGCTTTGGGAAAACCTATTAGAATAAGCCTTAGTGAAAATTTCCTAAGTCCAAATTCCTATTACTATCATGCTTAGCCTAGCTACTAGAAAACAAGGGTGGTTTATAAATTCACTATGGAAAATTTCTAAGTCTAAGGACTTATGTTTTTGTAAAATAAAACAACTAAGTTAATGAACCACCTGGGTGGAATGGAAGGAATGGCTTATGTTGAGTGGTTCACAAGGCCATGGGACTTGGCTTGTGTATCTCACTTGTGGATGGCCACCCAGGAAACAAAGAGATTTGAGTTGTCAAATGTTGAAAAGCTTCAAGTGCAACCACTTGGCATTATGGGCTCTGCCATGATCTTAGGATGCTGGAACTTAGTCTTTTGGACAGTGGGTGGTAGATGGGATGATAGGTTGGAACGCGTCCATTTGACTAAGGAAAGGCTACTGAAGGATCATCCTTGGGAAACCAAGGCTTGTGGGGAAAGTGCACCACCTCTGCAGAGTGTAAAACCTAAGTACTTAGCCATGTCCAGTAAAGGACAATTTGAGCATCAAGACATGGAAACTTCAAGAATCTCATCACTCCAATTTCTAAATAAAACTTGTGGGTGAACAAAGGGATAAAAGGATCAGTCATTGATTGCTAGATGCCTGAGTGGATCTAGAGTCTTTGTTGATAGATACCTTGGGTGTTTTTGCCAAGAAAGGATCTTCTATCTTTGAATTGTAGATGCCTTGAGAGGATCTTCAGTCTTGATGGATAGAAGTCTTGATTGGTTTTTGTCAACAAGTTTTAGTATTTTCAAAAGATAGGGAAAAATCTATTTTTGAGCAATGCAAGCCTAAACTCCACCAGCCAAATGCATACAGTATTTTAGTCCACTTAAAATATATTAAGGTATCACTTGCCAATACTATTCCAAAGTATTGACCCTTGTGGCTGTAACTTATGATGTTGCGGGTTACTCTGATGATGATTAGGTGTCATGAGTCTACACTCAACATGCTTGCCTGTGGCACATGAAGATGAAGACTTATGTTTATTTACTTATTCCATAAACTCTTGTACTAGGCCTTTGGCCATGAGTTGTAAAAGACTATGTTTTATCTCTGGAATGACTGTAATAAACGACCTTTGTATCTGTGTACTTCATCTTAAACTGTGGATGCTAGCATTGATCCAGGGACTAGCATTGCAATCACAGGGATCTTTTCCTTTAATAAGGAGGGATCTTACAGATGGTATCAGAGCACTGTGTTGCCTGTAGGATTATGACCCTAGGATTGGAAACCACTAAGGAAAATTTTAACTTCTTCTACACTTGTCTATTCTTCTCGTAAACTTTTCTAATCTTCTTCTTCTCATCTCTATTTTTAGATGAACTCCGTCAACGAAGCCGTGAAGAAAGGACCACTCATGACCATGACCTTGGAGTGTGAGACTGAGTTTCCCAAGATTCTCAAGGACCTCATGGAAACCATGGGAGTACATGGTGCAGCAGTGTACAAAGGCTTTCCAGTGATGGAGGATGGAGTGGAGTATTGGTGGGTGCAACTTCACTTGTACAAGAACAAGGAAGACAACCACAAAGAAAAAAAGCTTCTGCATGTACACCAACACTTTTATGCACACCACATTCTTTGAGTCAGCAAAAGAAGCAGCTTGGAAGACTATCAAGGAACTAAGTGCTAGAGTCAAGTGCAGGATGCTCAACCTCCAAAAAGACTTAGAGAAAGAGAAGGAACATACCCAAGAGTTGGAAGTCACCAACAAATCTTTAAGAGGAGATATTATAGACTTAGTGATAGAAGCATGTGAACAAGATAGGGTGATTGCCACTAGGAACATTGTGTTAGCCACCAGATCCAATGAGATAGGATTGTAAGCGCACTTCGTTAGTTGACCACCACCTATCACCTTATTTTTCAAAATAAGACCTTATATAAGTTTGAACCTTGGTTGATGTAATGAATTTATGTATGCATGACTTGTGTGATTTTTGTGTTCCATGGTTATGCTTGAATGTTTGACTTGTTAAATTTAAAATTGTGTTGTTCTAACTTTTCAATCTTATAAATAGATGCCTATTGCCATCAGCACTGTTGAGGAGTTCCAGTTACCTGCTTTTGGTCCTCGTATCGTAGAGCTTATTACTTTACTCGATCTCCCTCTTCCTATCATTACGGTGCACCCACTCACCAAGTTTGAGAGGAAGGACCTTTGGGGCTTCAAGGTGAACCAGCCAGGACGCCAGGCAGAGCCTACTACGGAGGCCATCGTGTTCAAGCTTATGCACGATGACAGGGAGAGAGGCATGGAGGTTGTCATGCAGGATCTGATAGGACGGTATTGGCCGTCACTCCCGACGTGTTAGAGGCACTCACTTCCACGCTTCTAAGGAGGCGTGATGATGACGGAGAGTCCATTGACTTTGAGGACGACTCGAGGGTCACAGCAGAGCCGATACGCCTGTACCTCCAGGACTTAGAGACTCTTATTAGGCACGTGGATACCGATAGGACCAACGTCATGCTTAGTAATGACGAACTCCAGGTGCAGCTTCGCGAGAAGGACAAACTCTTCGCGCAGCAGGACGAAATAGTCAAGGAGATGGAGGCAAAGTTCGAGACCCAAGACCGTAAGTTCAAGAGTCAAGAGAAGCGTGTCCAGGATAGGAACAAGAGGATTCGTGATATGACCGAGGAACTACAGTCCAAGGACTTCGAGTTAGAGCAGCAGCAGACAGTAATTGAGAGGCTTGCCCGTAAGAGGGATATCAAGGCCAATATCGACTCTTTGACCACTACCATCGAGGAGAACAAGACCGCAATGGAGAACGCAGGTCTTACCTTTGTCGAGGAGGAGATTGATGCCGAGTAGATTTGACTACTCAGTTATCTTTATTTTCCGCACTTGTTATTTGAGAACTTATTGTTGGACCATCCGACATGTGGATGGCTTGCCACTTGTATGTTTGTACTTTGAGATTTTTGTTTTCTTGTTGTTTAGATTTTATCCTAGTGTTGCTTGTTATGTGTTGCATGTGTGATGTATTGTGCATAAATCATGTAAGGGTATCTCATTCTTATCTCTATATGAATAAACCACAGATGCCTCCCCGTCGCGCAAACACCAACCCCAACCCCAACATTACCCCGGAAATGCAACAAATGATGAATGCGCAGACTCAGCTTATGCAAATGATGACGACATTCATCCGTAACCGTAACAACAACAACCCCAATCCCAACAATAACAACAATAACAACAACAACAACCCTCCGTGTTTTGATATGCTTACGATTCTGCGTCGAGGCCAGCTAAGTTTTCGAACGACCGATCCCATGGTGGCCAATGATTGGCTACGCTCGAACAAAGACTTAGTGACCATAGGATGCACAGATGCTGAAAAGGTCAGGTTTGCAAAGACATTGGAAGGACCAGCCGCGACATGGTGGGACAACTTCCAGATTACCACGCCTATTGATGAGGTGACTTGGGCTATCTTTGAAGATGGATTTCGTACTACTCATATCTCACCAGGTATGATGAGCCTGAAAAAGAAGGAATTTCACAACCTGAAGCAGCGCCACCACAGCGTGGCTGAATATATTGAAGAGTTCAACAATCTGGCGCGCTATGCACCGGATGAGGTTGACACTGATGCCAAAAGGAAGGAAAAGTTTACGAAGGCTTGAATGATGAGCTGAATCTGCTGTCTGTGGCATATGTTCCAACTTATCAGTCACTGTGTGACAAGGCTGTTATTGTGGAGAATAAAATGAAGCAAGTCGAGAGTAAGAAGAGGAAACACTCCGACAAGCACAGCTCGGGATCATCTCATAAACGATCTCACCATGATGATAGTGTCAGCTCAGGATCCCACAAACATGAGAAGTTTAACAAACACCACCATCACAACCGTCATGACAACAAGCATCATCGATCATGAAAATGATAAGTACAAGAGCCACAAGAGTGGATATAAGAGCCACCACAGTGGAAGTGGAAGTCACCTAAGACGGACATCACCAGGTCGAATGCTACAAATGCAAGAAGTCAGCATTATGCCAATAAGTGTCCTGAAAAGAAAGTTGAAGGACCTAACAAGCCAAATCCTTTTCAGAAAGGACAGGTTAACCACATCAATGTGGAGGAGGTCTTTGAAGAGCCTGATGCTGTTGCTGGTAAGTTCAGACTCAATTCCATCTCAGCATTTGTACTCTTTGACACTGGTGCATCTCATTCATTCATATCTAAAGCATTTGTCGAAAGAAATGAACTACCGGTAGAAACCATTGGGTGTCCTATAAGAGTAAGTTCTCCTGGTGGAGAAATGATAGTAAACTCAGGATGCCATGACCTAGTCATAGAGTTTGGAAAATATAAGTTTCCAGTGAACCTAATAATCCTAAATTCCCAAGGATTGGATGTGATTTTGGGAATGGATTGGATGACTAAGTATAAGGGAGTACTAGATTGTGCAAATCATACAGTTTCACTCACAACCCCTGAAGGTAAGAGGATAATATTCAAGTCTAACTTTAAATCAAAAGGGAGTAAGCTAAATTCTCTTAAGGGGGTTAGCATGGACAGTGTGCCAATTGTGTGTGAGTATCCGGATGTGTTCCCGGAAGAGTTACCAGGAATGCCACCAGATAGAGATGTGGAGTTTATAATAGAATTGGTACCAGGATCTGGGCCAAGAGCAAAGAGACCTTATAAAATGTCAGTTGACGAACTTAAGGAACTCAAGAAACAACTTGGAGAACAATTGCAGAAAGGATTCATCCAGCCAAGTTCTTCATCTTGGGGAGCTCCAGTTTTGTTCGTAGAAAAGAGAGATAGAACTCAAAGATTATGCATAGATTACCGTTCTCTCAACGAGGTAACCATCAAGAACAAATATCCTTTGCCAAGAATCAATGACTTGTTTGATCAGCTAGAAGGAGCTTGTGTGTTCTCAAAGATTGACCTTCGGTCAGGTTATTTTCAACTCAAGATAAGAGAGCAAGACATACCTAAAACAGCATTTACCACGAGGTATGGATTGTATGAGTACACTGTGATGCCTTTTGGATTAACCAACGCCCAAAGATACTTCATGAATATGATGAATAAAGTGTTCATGGAATTTCTCGACAAGTTTGTTGTCGCTTTCATCGATGACATCTTAGTCTACTCCAAGAGCAAGGAAGAACATGAAAGACATCTACGCTTGATACTTGAGAAACTAAGGGAACATAAACTTTATGCCAAGTTCAGCAAGTGTGAGTTTTGGTTAGAGGAGGTTGGATTTCTTGGTCATGTTATGACAAAGGATGGTGTAGTGATTGACCGCTAAGGTTTCACCGTAATGTAATGGGAATCTCCTAAGAATGTAAAAGAGGTTCGTAGTTTCCTTGGTTTAGCAGGTTACTCTGTATGTTCATTGAAAAATTTTCTAAGGTTGCTAAACCAATGACGGAATTGTTAAAGAAAGATAAGAAATTTGCTTGGTCCAAGGATGTGAACTCAGCTTTCAAGAATTAAAGAAGAGACTTGTGTCAAGACCATTCTGTGCTTACCAGATTTGGAAAAGGATTTGGTATATTCGATGCTTCTCATCAAGGATTAGGTGCCGATTTATGCAAGGCGGAAAAGTTGTGGCTTATGCCTCGAGACAACTCAAAACTCATGAAGTAAATTATCCTACTCATGATTTAGAGTTAGTCATTGTCCATGCACTCAAAACATGGAGACATTACCTTTTGGGAAAACGTTGTGAAGTATTCACCGATCATAAGAGTTTGAAGTATATCTTCACCCGTATGAGAGATCAATATGAGACAAAGAAGATGGCTAGAACTTATCAAGGATTACGACTTGAGTTTGCAATACCACCCCGAAAGCAAATGTAGTAGCAGATGCTCTAAGTCGTAAAGCGTTTGTAAACGGTCTTACCAAAGGTGAATTGCACGATGATTTGTGTAAGCAATTCAAGGAACTCAGGTTGAGATTGTGCCGAAGGACATCTCATGTCTTTGGATGTTCAACCCACTGCTTGGATAAGATTAAAGAAGCCCAAAAGACGGATAAAGAAATCGAAGAGATCAAGGAAAGGATTAGCCAAGGAAAGCTAAAAGTTTCCATATGGACGAACAAGGTACTTTATGGCACGAGAAACGATTTGTGTACCACAAGATCCGAATTGCGAAACTGATTCGCAAGAAGCCCATAACTCTCCGTATTCTATTCACCCGGAAACACCAAAATGTACATGGATATGAAAGAAAGATTTTGGTGGAACAATCTTAAAAGGACATCGCCAACACATTGCCTTGTGTGACGTGTGTAGTAGAGTGAAAGCGGAGCATCAGAAACCAGCAGGTTTGCTTCAACCAATGCCTATTCCTGAGTGGAAGTGGGAAAATATCGGTATGGATTTCATTACTGGATTACCAAGGACCAGGTCAGGTTATGATTCCATATGGGTAATAGTAGATCGCCTAACTAAAGTGGCTCATTTTATACCAGAAGACAACTTATACCAGTGCAAAGTTAGCCAAAATCTACATGAGCAGAATTGTATGCCTTCACGGTGTACCTAAGAGTATTGTGTCTGATAGAGGAACTCAGTTCACTTCTCACTTTTGGAGACAGCTTCATGAATCTCTAGGAACGAGGCTGGAATTCAGCACTGCTTTTCATCCTCAAACTGATGGACAAACAGAAAGGACTAATCAAATTCTTGAAGACATGTTGAGGGCATGTGCCCTAGACTATGGAGCAAGTTGGGATGAAAGTCTGCCTTACGCAGTTCTCTTACAACAATCCACCAATCTAGTATTGGGATGGCACCATTTGAGTTTCTATACGGAAGAAAGTGTACCACCCCATTGCTATGGAATGGTGTGGGAGAAAGAAGTTTGTTTGGACCAGACCTTATCAAAGACGCGAAGAAAAGGTCAAATTGGTTAGAGCAGTTGAAGATAGCGGTCTCGATGGAAAAGCTACGCAGATGCTAAGCGTAGAGAAGTCACTTACGAAGTTGGGGATAGAGCTTATCTTAGAGTATCACCACTTCGTGGAGTAAAAAGATTTGGAGTCAAAGGAAAGTTAGCACCAAGATATGTGGGACCATTCAACATTTTAAGTCGCAAGGGAGAAGCTGCATATGAAATCGAACTGCCAGCATCTTTACTAGCAGTCCATAATGTTTTTCATGTGAGCCAGCTCAAGAAATGTCACCCAGAAATGGAAGAAACATCTTTGAAAGATACCATATCTTTGGAAGAAGTTCAACTAGAAAGTGATCTCACCTATGAAGAAAAGCCTGTCAAGATACTTGAGACCACAGAAAGAGTCACGAGAACAAAGACTATCAAGTTTTGCAAAGTACAATGGAATCATCATTCCGAAGAAGAAGCAACATGGGAAAGAGAAGATGATCTTCGGAAAGACCACCCTCACCTATTTGCTAGCTAATCCGAATCTCGAGGGCGAGATTCATTTTAAGGGGGTTAGATTTGTAACATCCCTAAAAATCATGTTTCAAAACTCATTCATATCATTCTTGCATCATTCATTCATATAGGGTTTTTCTCAAAAATCATTTAGAGGCATACACTTAGGCTATGATTTCATGTGGGCAATTTATCTCAAATGGCCATCACCCTTTGGGATTTGATTGTCTATGAACTTGTTTGCTTGCCTCCATGATTGGAAAGATTAGGAGTAGCATTTAAACCCAAGATTCCAATTTAGAAATATTTTCTAAACCCTATTTCCAAATATTTGCAACTAGAGACAAAGAGACAAAGTCTCTGTTTATTTCAAAGACCCAAGCTTGACCAAGCCTTGCTAGTAACCACATGGTCATCTGACTCATTTTTGAACCCACAGAACCCTGCAAAAATCCCCAAAGAAGTTTGAATTCAAAAGGATTTGAATTCATATCAAATTCCATCCAGAAAATAGAATTAGAAAAAGAAAAAGCTTAAAGAAAAGAAAAAGGCCAAGGCCAGAATCTGCAGCCAATGGATGAAGCCAACAAGCCCACGGGATCTCCTTTTACTTCTCTCACCTTGAGCCTGACGCAGACAGACAAGCCGACCCCACCTGCACTCCGCGCTCCTCGCTGACAGGCGGGCCTTCTCCACGTCACCGTCGTCTCCACCCGCACGACCCGTTCATCCCCAAATCAACGCGAGCGTTTCTGTGTTTAAATTCGCGGTGTCAATTTGAGTTATTGGCCGAGTAATTCCCGCTCGTGACCAGGCTATAAGAATCCCCTCTGTCTCCTCTCTCTTCTCCCTCAAACCCCGAACCCAGAGCGCCACCAGGCTGCGAGTATTGCTCTCTGAAACCCCGCCGTCTCCGACGACCGCGCCGGCGAATTCCGGTGAGTCCAGAGCTCCCCTCTGCCTCTCGATCTTGCAAACTGATTCTGTGAGCCTCTGCGCTTCTTTTAACACATTCCGTTTGCTTTCGCATGGATCGTAGCGCCGGCAACATCATCGACTAGTCGCCACCGACGTCTGCACGAACTCCGGCGAGCTCTAGTGGTAAGTCCAGACCGCCCCGCGCCTCCTAGTTCATGCTCACTACTTCGCCTCGACCTTGTGAATCTAACCGTGACCTCGCCATGCCTTGGGATGATCCACAGCGACGTCTCCGACGACCACCCGGCCGACGCCGCCACGAACTCCGGTGAGGAATAGCAGCCGTGCCCGAGCGCCCCTTGAACAACCACGAGTACGACGAGCTTCGCCGTGACCTCCTGAGCCCGGTGAGCCACTCCTCGATCTTCCTTACTCTCTGCATCATCGGCAACGTCGCTGACCGACGGTTCCGCCGCCGGTAGCCACCGCGCAGCGCCGCCCATCTGTGACCAGGCAGCAGCAGCCGTTAGATCTGGATCGAACGCCTACGATAGATCACTTAAACCCGAAGCGGTACGCGATCTGAGCCGCACCTGCCCCTTTAGATCCTACGGCTGTGGAGCTCGATCCAGCGAACCCACAGGCGAATAAGAATAAGACGCGTGGCTAGGTTAGATCTGAGAATAGAATTTAAAACCAGAAATTTGATCCAAATTCAAATGCCTATATCTTTTGAATGCCACGTTGGAATTTTGCAAACTTTATACCGTTGGATTCAGAAAAACAAGACCTTTCTGCCTATCCTTTTTGTTTAGCATATAGTAACCATTAGATGTGCTAAAATTGCAGAGACTTGTTTGAGGCCATTTTAAGTATAGATTTAGTTTAGTATTTTTGTTTTAGGGTTATTTAAGTTGTCTTGGATTTATTTGTGACTTGTTTAGATTCTGTAAACATGCACTTGCTTGGTTGAAGTTTTCAAAAAAATCATCACTTGGTAGATTCATGCATGCATGCATTCATAATACTTTTGTTTGTATATATTTGTGTGTAATTGTATGCTACAACTTTGTGTGTAGATTTTGCTAGTGATTGTGATTGTGACGAGTGCTACTCTCCACACTACCAAGGCAAGTGATATCATCCTGAATATTCCATTCCTATATTTTATATATGCATTAGTATTATTTTCTAAGTATAGGACTTGCATGGTTTTTAGCTAAGTACAAGCTATGCTTTGGGAAAACCTATTAGAATAAGCCTTAGTGAAAATTTCCTAAGTCCAAATTCCTATTACTATCATGCTTAGCCTAGCTACTAGAAAACAAGGGTGGTTTATAAATTCACTATGGAAAAATTTCTAAGTCTAAGGACTTATGTTTTTGTAAAATAAAACAACTAAGTTAATGAACCACCGGTGGAATGGAAGGAATGGCTTATGTTGAGTGGTTCACAAGGCCATGGGACTTGGCTTGTATCTCACTTGTGGATGGCCACCCAGAAACAAAGAGATTTGAGTTGTCAAATGTTGAAAAGCTTCAAGTGCAACCACTTGGCATTATGGGCTCTGCCATGATCTTAGGATCTGGAACTTAGTCTTTTGGACTGGGTGGTAGATGGGATGATAGGTTGGACGCGTCCATTTGACTAAGGAAAGGCTATTGAAGGATCATCCTTGGGAAACCAAGGCTTGTGGGGAAAGTGCACCACCTCTGCAGTGTAAAACCTAAGTACTTAGCCATGTCCCAGTAAAGGACAATTTGAGCATCAAGACATGGAAACTTCAAGAATCTCATCACTCCAATTTCTAAATAAAACTTGTGGGTGAACAAAGGGATAAAAGGATCTTCAGTCATTGATTGCTAGATGCCTGAGTGGATCTAGAGTCTTTGTTGATAGATACCTTGGGTGTTTTTGCCAAGAAAGGATCTTCTATCTTTGAATTGTAGATGCCTTGAGAGGATCTTGGTCTTGATGGATAGAAGTCTTGATTGGTTTTTGTCAACAAGTTTTAGTATTTTCAAAAGATAGGGAAAAATCTATTTTTGAGCAATGCAAGCCTAAACTCCACCAGCCAAATGCATACAGTATTTTAGTCCACTTAAAATATATTAAGGTATCACTTGCCAATACTATTCCAAAGTATTGACCCTTGTGGCTGTAACTTATGATGTTGCAGGTTACTCTGATGATGATTAGGTGTCATGAGTCTACACTCAACATGCTTGCCTGTGGCACATGAAGATGAAGACTTATGTTTATTTACTTATTCCATAAACTCTTGTACTAGGCCTTTGGCCATGAGTTGTAAAAGACTATGTTTTATCTCTGGAATGACTGTAATAAACGACCTTTGTATCTGTGTACTTCATCTTAAACTGTGGATGCTAGCATTGATCCAGGGACTAGCATTGCAATCACAGGGATCTTTTCCTTTAATAAGGAGGGATCTTACAGTATGATGAGCATAACAACAAGTTTTCCCTCAGTACAAAACCAAGGTTATCAATCCAGTAGGAGCAAGGAAACACCCCAAAGGTGTTGCTAGCTGAACGTTGGTAAGGCGCACTACCGGTGCCAGCAGCAACGTGGAGATCTACACAACACAACCACAGAACTTTGCCCCCAACTTGCGATGAGGTTGTCAATCTCACCGGTTTTGCTGAAAACAAAGGATTAAAAGTATCGAATGGAAGGAATTAATAGTTTGCAGAAAGTAAACACAAAGCAGTAAACAGTTGATTGTAGATTGAATGTAAAAGAAAGGACCGGGGTCCATAGTTCACTAGAGGTGGCTCTCATTAAGATATATAACATGCTGGGTGAACAAATTACAGCGGGGCAATTGACAAACATCGAGAAAGCATACAAGCATATACTAATCATCTTGACTCCTTTGAGACTTGATTGGGCATTACAACATTATACATAGACCACCATCCAACTGTATCTATGACTAATAATCCACCTTCAGGTTATCATCCAAACCCCCTCCAGTATTAAGTTGCAAGCAACAGATTATTGCATTACGAATTGCGTGTAAAGTAAACAATACGATTGTTCTATGAACAAAGGATTGTTGTTTTCTCCCTAGTAGCAACAACACATCTAGTACCTTAGAGATTTCCACTTCCCAGTTACGGAGGCATGAACCCAATCGAGCATAAATACTAACTCTTGGATTTGCTAGCATCTACTTGGCCAAGATAGCTACTAACAACGGAAAGCATGCAAGATCACAAATAACAAAGACATGATAGAATCAATAATCAATCTGAAATAGCATCTCAATATCCATCGGATCCCCACAAACACAACATGCAGAATTACAAATAGATGATCTTGATCATGAATGGAGCTCACAAGATCTAGACATGAAAGCACAAAGGAGGAGAACCAGCCATCTAGCTACTACATGGACCCGTAGTCCAGAGATGAAATACTCACGCATCACACCGGAGGCTTGCATGATGATGAAGAAGGCCTCCAGGGTGAATTACCCTCTCCAGCAGGGTGCTGGGAAGAGCTTCAAATCCCTCCCGATCTAGGGACGGAGATGACGGCGGCTACAGAATCTTTTGTGGAATTTTGATCGGGTACTTAGGGTTTCCGTATCAGAGGCAATATATAGGCGGAAGGAGAGGCCGAGGGGGTGCCTAGGGCGGCCAGACCACCCCCTGGCGCGGGCCAGGCCTGGCCGTGCGGCCATGTGGTGTGGCCGGGCCCCAGCCCCTCTCCGTCTCGTATTCTGGCTCCAAGTGTCCCCCGGTAAAATAATGACTTTGGCTTTTGTCCCATCCAATTCCGAGAATATTCATTTTCTGACTTCCTGGAACCAAAAACAGAAAATGTAGATGGCTTGTGGCTCTTGTTAATAGGTTAGTCCAAGAAATCATATGAAAAGTACTCCAAAGTGTGGACAAAACACAAGAAAGTAGATAAAACCAAGCATGGAACATTGAAAATTATAGATACATTTGCAATGTATCAACACCTTTTCCCAATGTTGTGAACCTTGACTTCTCCCAATGCGTGGCTACAGTTCCAGTCAATAGATAAGTTGCATATCGCACCTTTTCTTCATCCTTACACCCCACACTTTTAAGCTTCCGAGATGTATCCATTAACCAATTTTCCGCCTCCAAAGGTTCTTCTACCATGGAAAAACTCCAAGGCTTGGTTTGTAAGAACTTCACTAGTTTAACCTTTGGATATAATTCCTTGGGTTTATTCTCTTGCATTTTATTTAAAGTCTGCTTATAGAATTGATCCTACCTCTCTATTTCAGCATTTCTCCTATCTTCCATACCCTTCATATACTTAAGAACTCCTTCGTTGGGAATTAAATGCGGCATTTGAATTTCTACTTCCTTTGGAATTGGATCTCTAACCTCCTTTTGTTGTGTCAGCGTCATCTCATGAGCCTTCACCTTCCCTTCCTCAGAGTGATAATTCGCCTCTCCCTCACGCAAACTCATTTTCCCCACTAGACCTGTACATCAAGTAAGAACTCCGTGAAACAGCATGTATATGCCCATAAAGTTCCACTTCATGCATAGACCTAGCCAATCAAGAAGATGCAAGAAAAACCAGGAATCCAAATGTGGTACATATAACACACATCACTCTAAGCCCGGAATATAATAGTTGAGTATAATACCTCTATAATTCAGGCTTAGCTGTGTAGTATATGACACCTCCTAGTATAGGTTTACTTTGTGATACTTAGCACTTAGGGTTAAACTACTCTTTGTCTCATTACTTACCCAATTTGCTCAGTTGCAACTGGATAATCTTGAGCAAAGTGATCTCACTTTGGTTTTGACTAACCACTTACCTTTTTTTCAGGACTACTAAATACTACCACTCTTCCATTCTATCGTAAACTATCCTCACATGATCTCTCGAAACCACTAATTTTTAGTTACTACATTAATCCAAAATTATCTTAATATTATAATACCTTATGACTTCTATCATAGACCTACATTGTTCTTTACTTACTGTTGTTACAAGATTATTTACTAAGTACTTGTCCTAATTACAGATTTATCACGGTCTCAGAGCTATTCTCACCACGAACTTGTCCAAATTTACCTAATCATCATGATTAAAGAGCTAATCTCACCATGACGACTCTTCTTCTTAGCTTACTATTAATGATTCTTAACAAAATTCTACTCCATCACATGGAATTCTCAAGTAAATGCCACATGATTTACTTCCAATTGTATTTATACATACTCTAATGGTCTACCCTGAATGGCATAATGGTATCAACTAGTGATAAGGTTCTTCGAATTTATAGAAATTCTAAATGTAGACTCCATCACTAATACTACTTCACATGATATCCTAATCTTAGTCCTGATCTTCTTTGATATTTTATCTTACTTAAGATATCTATACTAAAATGACATTTCTCTAGAGAATACATATAACTAATTCTTAAGAAAGATGATAAGAACATCCAACTTAATTGTGACAAGGTTTACCCTCAAGTGGATATCCATCACAAGTCTTGGTTCAGATAAGATGGCTCCTATAGTCACTATCCAACCTACAGATCTTCTTAAAAGGGTTTTAATCCTAAGGTCAAAGCATATGCTCTGATACCAGCTGCGGTGACCCAACATACCACTGCATGATGTAGTACACTATAGTCATTGACATAACACCAATGAAACACCGTTCACTAGTATTACATCCCTCAGAGTGGTACAATAGAAACACAGCAGGTCCAAGACATGACTATAGATTACAACTCGACTCTTTACAAAAGATCCAAAGAACACTCTAGGTTAAAGAGAGAGAAAGAACTTCTTACAAAGAAGAACCAGAAATAATAACTCAGAAATATCTAGTAACTAAGACTAGCATCTAAATTATTCGGCTTGTCATTGCTGCTATTGCAATGCTCTACAGAAATAGGTTTTATGGCTAGAGAATCTACTCCTATCTAAACCGACACTTTATCTTCACTTCAGCTGATGTATATGTTGACTTCATTGACTTTATTGAAGAACTTGAGTTGTCGATGACGGTTTCTTGAGCAGAAATGGATGTTGACGTCGTCTTCAACAACTTAGAATCATGCAAGGGTTAAGAAGGTACGGTTGAGTACGAGCGTACTCAACAAGTTCACTAAAAAGGAGTGTATGATACACTATCTCTACATCCACAGACCAAAGGTCGTAGGCAATGCAGGTTTTCGTAAACATTTCTTCAAAGGTTGCTTTTATTCTGAAAACTATGTCCGACAGCCTTCACAGGTTGACCAGAACCTTCGTGGGGTTCCTTTCCTGCCGCGTTCGTAGCTCCTTCCCGGAACAGGGAGTAACATGTCACAATTCTTACACTCTGCAGAGGTGCGTCACTTTTCCCATAAGAGACCTTAGCCTTGTTGCACAATCGAGCGTACTTTCCCGTCCACAATTTCGTGATGTGGGGCCCAGTCTAAGATCCAAGCCAATCGTTGCCCTCTCCGCGACCCCGTATGAGACATGATCCCCCTAGACAACTACCATAGTTACTCTTTGGGTAGCCTCTCGAAGACTCCGTACGTAGCTCTGTCTGGTAGTCACCATCAACTATGGTGAACTTAGACCCAGTCAGAGATGCATAGATAATCTAGACACCTAGCTCGTGGGGAACTAAGGGGTCTCACCCATGTGCTGGATTCTATGGAACTCCATGAGAAATCAATAGCCTCACGATAAGGTCATCCATCCATACGAAAGGGAGAAGATACAGCTGACTTTCCCGTCCCATTCCAAGTCTTATGGTTGACGCGTAATATACGGCGCTAGAATCACTAGCGACATTGGTTGTTAAGTCCTAGATATTATGTTCCTTTACCACTAGAACTATATCAATAGATTATTACCATGTGGTAAATAATCCATAATCATATTATTATGAAAATAGTGTTTTATGACCTTTTTGAAATGTAGGCGATGACAACATTTGAGTTTCAAGAATTTGATAGAAAATAATCAAAGGACATGAGCAAGTTGTGAACTTGCCTTTTGTAATTGAAAGATTATGCAATCACGGTCTTCAAGACAATAGAAGATCCAAATTCTGAAATTAGCATTATTGGTCCGGTAAGGACTAATATTTAAAGAAGCAAGATGCAACAATGCATAAGTAATGTAATGCAATTTAGTAAACGCGAATCCCCGTAACAATCGTACCTAATCTAGGGTTTGGAGTTTGTAATGAGTTCTTTGGAATGAGTGGTACTTTTATATCAGCTTTACACTTGTGCTTCTTGTTAAGGTTTGTGAGAGTGTGTGCAATAATATGTAAGTATAACAAGTAGTATACAATACTAAGACATTCAAATAGAGCATGGTATCTGAAATATTTCTTAAACAATATTAAGAATCAATTAGGGCCTTTAGAAAAATATACAAGGATTACTTTTAATATTTCTTAAAATAGTTAGACCTATTATAACTTCATTTAAACATCAATTGAACTTGTTGTTACTCTGTTAGACTCTAAATAAGCAATGCTAAAAGCAATAGTAAAGATTTATATATCTTTAATGAATTAAAATAAAAGAAAAGGGTTAAAACAAGATTTATTAGACCTTTAACTTTTATTTTACCTCAAAAATGAGTGTTGACATTTTTAATGTGTAGAATTTATTTTTGTGATCATTTTGGTATATTATAAGTATTTTTGTCATTTTTAAATAATAAGATATGATTTTTATAAGTTTTAACACTTTATAAATACTAAAATAAGTAATAAATATTAGTTAAGTGATAAAAAAATAATTGAAACAAGTTTGTAAAGGTAGATTTTGTTTTTATAAGAATTTTGGTATATTATTTATATTTTTCTCATTTACAAATATTAAAATATTAATTTTTAAAACATTATTACTTATAAAATCTTTACTAAATAATAATTATTTAAATAGTAAACACAATAATATTTGATAATAAGTTTATAATATAGAGTTTAATTTTCTGAACACTTTGATATATTATATATATTTTTCTAAATTATAAAACAAAAGATGTTCAATTTTTAAGATTTAACTATTTCCTAAATTCCAAAAATGTATTTATATATAAATTTATCTTGTTTATTCATTTCTTATTGAATTTTAACTCGAAGAGTACTTTTCATACCGCCCTAAACATACCCTAGGTCACTGACCAGTGGGGTCAGTGGCCACGTCATTACCAGAACTAAAAATAATAATTAAAATGGCCTTATGACATCAGCAGGACGTCACGCTGACGTCACTCTAGCTTGATCTTCCTAGGTGGATGATCGATCCATCGATCAAGGGCTTGCAGGGCAAAACAGAGAGTACCACACGGTAAATTAGACCAAGGCGGGTCTAAGGTTGGTACCGCCGCCCGATTTTGGTCACCGGAGTTACTCCGGTGACCCCTTATTGCGGCGGCCGACGATGGATTTTGGCGATAGATCAAACCACGAAGCAAAGCTGAAATCAAAGAGGTGTTCAAGCACGGGTAGCTCACCCTGAAGCTGTAGAGCGTGATGGCGTGACCGGAGGAACACTACAGCGGCAGGAATCGACGATGAATGGCGACGGTTGGTGGTGGAGATGATAGTTCGATTCGTTCGACCGAGGTCTCTCCTGCTTCCACGACTTGGCTAGGAAGAACAAGGACAGTGAGACGAGTCTAACGGTGCCCTCAGGAAGGTCAGGGGAGCTCGAGAACGATGGACGTGAAGAGGACAAGAGCTAGGGTACCGACGTCCTCTGTGGGAAGAAGAGGAAGAGAAGAAATAAGGCACGCTGGGGTTCCTCCGACGACACAGGGATATTTATAGGCAATGTAAGCGGCAACACGTATCGCACCACCGAGATGGCCAATCGGGCAGTCGTCGGAGCTCCACCGAGCTGCTTCGCCGTTGCTGCTTTCTGGCAAAAGGAAGAAGAAAGGAAAAGAAACGGCGAATCAGTATGGGCCTTAGGTGGGCTGTGCATGGGCCGGTGTGGGTTGCTGCAAAGTTTACGAGATGGATTTCTGCTGCAGCTCACGAGCGACAAATAGGCGTGAGGAGGTTTGCTGGGCTGTGGGCTGGCTGCTCCTTCTCTTTTTCTTATTCTTTCTCCCATTTCTGTTTTCTTTTATAATTATAAATTCACTTCAAATTTGATTTCTACAAGAGTTTTAAAATGTCCAAAAAAATTGTAATACATTGGTATATAATAGAGGTTAAGTATAACCCACTCCTCTACATTTCTTGTTGTATATACAAAATATGTTATTATAGGAAGGATTCTTTTATTTAATAAAGTAAATATAACTTAGGGTTTTAGGGTTTATTTCCTATAAGAAAATCTTATAGAAATGATTTATATTACTACTAAAAGAATGTATTAGTAGTGGTTTAAGAGGCTAATGATTTATGATGGTGAGTGATAATCATGGAATATATGTTTATTTAACCTCTTTTAATAACCATATAAGATGTTGATTTAAATCCTGGTTTATAATATGATGATTTGAATCCCAAGGTTCTCCCTATTTGGTGATTTCACCAAATCCAATTCTACCTATTTTGTAGAGTTTAAAATTACTACAGAACACTTTTAGTTAGATGATGATGGATCAATAATAATCATTGGTAGAGAAATACTAAGGTTTATTCAAATATAGGTATATGGGTTTTGAGACAATAAAGCAAACCAAAGCTTTCATCTATAAACATTCATCTCATTCTCTAATTATCTTTTGGGAAGCTTTAATTGTCCAAGAGGTAATGTTCAATGGTTACCTAGGAATAGGAAATGGTTTCCCTATCCAATTGATTCCAGGGTTTGGAACAATGAAGTAGACATGGGTCTTGTCATGTCTGCATATATATATATAGCTAACTAAAGGTTTCAAAAGAATTCTTACCTCAATACTTCACTAAGCTTACCTTGAGATAAGGAATTCCTTTCCTAAATATACTATAGATATCTCTCTTATCTTATTCACTAAGATCACATCTTCCTGAATAAGATAATCATCTGACTCCACCATATCCATCATCATATGATGACATGGTCATGCCACTTCAACATTATCTCATCCTTACTCGTAGTATATAAATCCTCTTAATTAACTACCATTGATGCACCTATCAATGCAGCTACTACTAACTCCATCTATTAACTTCCTTAAATCCATCTTGCTACTATTTCCAAGGCTTGCAAGACTACAGTTCTTACTATACATACAAAGGATATCAATCCTTTGAAATAAGCATAGTACTACTCCTATAATACTAGTTGTCCTTATATTAACTTGGTTAAGCTACTATGCCTCTAACTACTCCATACAACTCATCAAACACTTCACCGTACTCTAGCTTGACTTCTAATGATCAAACTAGATGACTCAGCTTACTAGGACTTGCCTAACTTGGTATATTCATAACCCTTATTCAACACCTAATCATCTATTCTCGAGTGACTTGAGAATAATGACCACCATCCTTTGATCATACAAAGCTTAGGCTTCTAATTGTCTGATCAAGATCTATACTCAACTAAGTGGCAAACTTGTATTAGTCTCTCTATAGACTTATCTTATTAAGCAAGCTTATTCTAACTCTATATCCACTTGTCCTAACAAAATTGTTATCTAATGTACTAACACTACTAGCTTTCTCATAGCTCCTCAATTACTAGCTACTTACTTAAGGTATTTGGAAGGGTCAACACAATAAGTCAAAGGCTATGAGTCAATAAGTTGTATTTCAAGAATTAAGCACTCAATATTGATGATCAATTGATACTAGAACTTTGTTAAATAGGATTGTCACCTCTTAATATCATATTAAGAGTATATGCTGGATGGTCTTGGCTTGACTCCCTTTTCTACTCTATCTGCATAAGAGTTAATGTTTAGAAGCTACCATGATTCTCATGGTAGGAATAACTATGACAAACAAGTGTTTCAAGATTTTAGTTATAGAGTTTTCTTTATTTTAGTTACATACTTAACTTGGCATACAGAGTTTATGGTAGGTAACATCTTAATATTATCTTTAGAATATTAAGTATTCATCCTTGAGTTGTGGTATGGAATACCATGTAATGATCTCTAGAAGATCTAGTACTCCTTATTAAGTAGTGTGTTGTGACTTAGTTTTATTACATTTGATCTACCCTTAGATCAAATTATATTACCCAAAGATAAGATTTTAGCAAAGGTCATATTGAAACTTATCGCAATCAACTTGATGACCTACTTCAGTTCCACCAAGTTAAGAGAAGCTTCAATCACTTTGACAAGTTTTATTTTAAAAGCGCGAAAATTATCCATATTTTCTATGCATGAATGCAATGCACTGTGTTCAGCTTATTTCTAAGCTATAATGCTGGGACATTACATCTGGCCGCCTCCGGCACCCCCTCGGCCTCCCCTTTCTCCTATAAGATGCCTCTAATACAGAAACCCTAAGTACCCGATCAAAATTCCACGAAAGAGTCTGTAGCCGCCGTCATCTCCATCCCTAGATTAGGAGGGATCTAAAGCTCTTCCTGGCACCCTGCCGGAGGGGAGAATTCACCCTGGAGGCCTTCTTCATCACCATGCAAGCCTCCGATGTGATACGTGAGTAGTTCATCCTTGGACTACGGGTCCATGTAGTAGCTAGATGGCTGGTTCTTCTCCTTTGTGCTATCATGTTTAGATCTTGTGAGCTCCGTTCATGATCAAGATCATCTATTTGTAATTCTGCATGTTGTGTTTGCGGGGATCCGATGGATATTGAGATGCTATTTCAGATTGATTATTGATTCTATCATATCTTTGTTATTTGTGATCTTGCATGCTTTCCGTTGTTAGTAGCTATCTTGGCCAAGTAGATGCTAGCAACTCCAAGAGTTAGTATTTATGCTCGATAGTGGGTTCATGCCTCTAGTAATCTGGGGAAGTGACAGAAATCTCTAAGGTACTAGATGTGTTGTTGCTACTAGGGAGAAAACAACAATCCTTTGTTCATAGAACAATCGTATTGTTTACTTTACACGCAGCGTAATGCAATTATCTGTTTCTTGCAACTTAATAATGGAGGGGGTTCGGATGATAACCTGAAGGTGGATTATTAGTCATAGATGCAGTTGGATTACGGTCTGTGTATAATGTTGTAATGCCTAATCGGATCTCAAAGGAGTGAAGATGAGTAGTATATGCTTGTATGCTTTCTCGATGTTTGTCAATTGCCCTGCTGTAATTTGTTCACCCAACATGTCATCTATCTTAAGGAGAGCCACCACTAGTGAACTATGGAACCCAGTCCTTTTGATGTCTACGCACTTCTATTCTTGTAGACAGTTGTTGGGCCTCCAAGTGCAGAGGTTTGTAGAACAGTAGCAAGTTTTCCCTTAAGTGGATCACCCAAGGTTTATCGAACTCAGGGAGGAAGTGGTCAAAGGTATACCCTCTCAAGCAACCCTGCAATCAAGATACAAGAAGTATCTTGTGTCCCCAACACACCCAATACACTTGTCAGGTGTATAGGTGCACTAGTTCGGCGAAGAGAGAGTGAAATACAAGTGGTATGGATATAATACAATGGTGCCAGAAAATAGCTTGATGGCGTGGAAGAGACTAAAAGCAAACTGAAATAAAGATGGAAGCAAGCAAACATGTAACAGATCTAGTAGCAAATGGTGTTTCAATGCTTAGAAACAAGGCCTAGGGATCATACTTTTACTAGTGAACACTCTCATATAAATATCTTCTCTTTATGATACTACTCTTAACTACTCTCCGGTTGGACACTCTAATCCATGGTAGGGCTATAACAGCACTCCTCAAAGTCCGCTTTCCCCATCTAGATAACCCCACACTGTCACCTTGAGCTCTAGATGGTTCCAACAAACACCACAATTTCATAGAAACATCCAACTCCAAATATAACTTATAACAAGTATTTGTAATCTCTAGCCTAAGTGCCACCATGGTGTGCACGCTGTCATTTTCACACACATGGGGAGAGCAGAGATCTATTAAAGCACTTGAGTAGCAAGGTAGATCTACTTGATTACAAAGATCATGATCACAATATGATCATGCATACGGAGAGAGATGAACACATAGCTACCGGTAGAACCCTTAGTCTCGAGAGAGAACTACTCCCTCCTCATCATGGGAATCAGCAACGGCGATGAAGATGGCGGTGGAGATGGTGAAGAGGGCGGCGACAGCGCCGGCGACGGCGTGGGGGACTCCTTCCCCGCCGCTGGTATCACAGGGGAGCACCGCCCCTTAGCACCCTTCCTTCATGGCTTCTTGGGAGCACTTCCCCATGGATATGGGATCCATGGGGGAGGCAAAAACGTGGCTTTGGTGGCTACAAATTCGTGGGTGGAGGTGTCTCCCATGAATTAGGTTTCCTCCCTTTATATAGCTTCTCGGATTCCCGTCACCCCATCTTGGGCTGCAGTAAATCGGGGCTATAGGCCCATCCGGACTCGGAATCAACTAAATTTTATGTCCAAAACATTTGCCGCAAAATTTCCAACAACTTTGTCATTGAAGAGTTTTCCGTTTGATGCCGTCTTCGACCCGAAACGTGACCATCTTCAAAAAACGTTCTAGGACAGATTTCTGAAAAATCCCAATTTGACTCCAACAAGGTTTCCACTTGTATTCTTGGTAATTCCTACACATTAAAGTGTAAAACAAGAACATTGTGCACTTTTGCAACTATTAGTAGGTTAGTCCAAATAAATCATAAACTTTATATAAAAAAGAGTATTAAAAGCATATTATTAGCATAAAACCATCAAAAACTATAGATACGTTATGGACGTATCAACATCCCCAAGCTTAGTTCCTGCTCATCCTCGAGTAGGTAAACGATAAAAACAATATAATTTTTGAGGTAACACGCAGCCAACACAATCTTGATCATCATTATTGTAAAATCATTGATAGCTGGGATCAAGGTACTCTAAATATGAACATGAAAGATAGAGTTCTAACAATAAAACATAGCAACTATGTTATAACATGAAAGGATACAAACAAAGATCATGAATACCAATGCATTGAAAGGCATTTGTTTGTTTCACATATAGAAAACATAGCATAGTGGCATTCAGCTTGTCCCTCATAA
Source organism: Avena insularis (assembly GCA_023614405.1). NCBI lineage: Eukaryota > Viridiplantae > Streptophyta > Magnoliopsida > Poales > Poaceae > Avena > Avena insularis. The sequence continues at coordinate 355,050,087 of CM042692.1, read as the reverse complement.
TGTAGCAAATCATAATTGCATAAGACACCTTCAAAGTTTAGAAGGGTGAATAGATACAAATAATTTAAACAAGCAATATCAAAGTTATGCATCAATAAACAAGTCTTGGGGACAATGCACATTAAACTAAGAATGGACACTATACTCTCTCAATAGGTGCATAAAGATAGAAAATGGAGACTCAACATAAAAGTAAAAGAAAGGCCTTCATAGAAGGAAGTAGGGATTCAAGTTTCATGAAGAGCTTCCAAAAATTATGGTACTTATTAGCTTTCAGCTCTCATTGCTCCTATCATAAGCATCTTGAAGTGATTAAGGTTAAAGTGAACAAACTATGGAGTATATGCTGGACAAAGTATAAGTTGGAAATCTCATGTCCCTTGAATACGAGGGCCGCTCCTCATGCTACTCAATTTTAGTTAACGGTAAGTTCTTGTCATAGTAAGTACATGTGTATCATAGAGAACCGCCAACGGGGTACCCCTTGCCTGATGATACGGAAGAATCCCCATATCAAAATGACAAGGCAAGCAGACAACGAGCATCTCAGCAATCTTCTTATTTACCATGGGAAAATGGTGCTTTTTTCTCTCTGTCCTCTTTTCTTAAATCTCTTTTTTTCTTTTTCTCTTTTTTTCTCCATATCTGACTCTTTTTTATAAGAAGAATGCTTCATAGACAGCTCATTATGGTTACGCTGCAGGCTTCCACCATGACAACATGGATTAGACCGGCGGCCCAGGCGTTTCTCTAACACACATACATAACTCCATGGATTTATAAGCTCCCCTTTCATTTCACACCGACGACATCCATAGACAAAAGAGCATGATATCAACTAGGTACAAAGTACAAGTGCAATGTTGAAAGTGTTCCCCATGATAGCATGGTTCTGCTAATCCCCAACATATAAGTGCAAGCATATACAACATAGACCACACAATGGTTCAAGTTTATTAAGGGCAAGAAAATTAAAGTGTGCCATCAAGTTCGTGAGAGCTTTAATCACTAGTTTTCTCATAACAAGTTTAATTCGGAAGGTAGATAAAAACATGAATATACTTGGAATAGCAAATGCTAATAGGTAGGTATGGTGGACTCTTTGGAATAACTTGGTTTTATTTGGAGTTGGATGCATGAGTGGAACTCATACTTGGTTATGGAGGCTAGCAAAAGACTGGGAGCGACCAACTAAGAGAGCAATAATGGCCATAATCATGCAAAGCGACAAAACATCATTAATTAAAGCATAAAGCGATATTACTAGTCAAAAACTAAAGAATCATAGTCTATGGTGACTTGGTATAGTCTTAACATGTTGTGAGCATGCTCCAAGTCAACCCAAATAAAGCATCAAAGGAGAATACCACAATATTATGCTTTTAATATGCTAAAACAACGCATGATTCTTTCAAGGCACATTAAGCAATCTCAATTGTTTAAAACATGTCATGCTACAACAAAAATCACTAAGAATAAAGTCAAAACAATATCAAGCATGACATGACAAAGCCTAGGCCACAGTCAAAAACAAGCTCCTTTTCTACCACTTATAAGCATGAACTTTCCTACTCTTTCCCAATCCAAATCATCTTGTTTGAAAGAACTCACAAAGATAATAATAAATAAAGATTAGTGAGCTTGTCTCACAAATCCACAAAGAAGAACTAAAAAGTTCTAAGCTGAAAGCACAAGAAAATTAAGGCTAAACACAGTGCTAGCAAAAGAGAACACTCACAAAACAATAAAGAGTAAAAACTAGAGTGTTCTAGGCAATGAATAACGAGGTGTGTCTCTATCCAAAAGAAGTGTATTGGGATCCAAACAACTTATTCAAGCAAACTAAGCAAACGAAAACTAAAAACAAAAATGAAGACGCTCCAAAGAACAACAAAATTGTGCATGAAAATAAAAATGAAGTGTTAGGAAGAAACCTGAAATTTTTATTGATGAAGAAGGGGATGCCTTGGGCATCCCCAAGCTTTGACGCTTGTACTTCTTGAATATTTCTTGGGGTGACACGGGTGGCATCCCCAATCTTGAGATTTTGTCCATTCTTCATCTTATCACATCATTCTTGCCCTACACTTGAAAATTTACTTCATACAAAACTTCACACAATCTTCATTAGCAACATTAGTGTACTCAAGATAATATATCTTTTGGGTTCAGTTTCAACACCACTAAAACTTCCATTAAAACACAAGCTATTGTACAACTTACCTCAAAAATGTTAATTCCCCAAAAAGAACCCAAAAAGGAATCAACAAGAAGCAAATGCAAATAATGGCAGAAATCTGTCAAAACAGACCAGCAAGTAAAGACAAATTTTTTCGAAGATCTTCTGTTGCTCAAATCGAAAAGTGTTGAACTAACGAAAGTTGGATAACAACCTGGGGCAGAAGTACAAAAAATAACAGTTCAAACGGACGTACAGAGATTTTACACGAATTTTTACAGCAAAGCACAAAAATCTGTTTCGGGACAGCAACTTTCCCAAGTCTTACTTCTCTCTCATTAGAGGTTACTCTTGGCACAAAAAGAAAATAAAAAGGATAAGGAGAGGTTATTACTGAAGAAATAACTTCCAAGACTCAACTAAAACTTTTGGGTTATCTCCCAATAAGTACTTTTCTTTAATGCCTTTAAGTTAGTCTTGATAGTTTGAGAAGATGCTCACATAAGAAATATGAATTGAAGTAAAAAAGAGCATCAAGAAGCAAATTCAAAACACATTTAAGTCTAACCCACTTCCTATTCATAGGAATATTGTAAAGAAACAAGTCATGAAAGCACAAAGCAACAAGCATAGGAAAGCAAAACAAGTGCAACTTCAAGACTTTCAACATAAAGAGGGGAAACTTCATATTATTGAGATGCATAAAACCATGTTTCCCTCTCTCATAATAACTTTCAGTAGCATCATGAATAAAATTAACAATATAACTATCACATAAAACATTCTTATCATGAGCCACATGCATATAATAATTATTACTCTCCACATAAGCATAGTCATTCTTATTAATTATAGTGAGAGCAAATTCAACAAAATAGCTATCATTATTATTCTCATCACCATAATCATCAAATATAGGAGGCATATTGTAGTCATAATTAATTTCCTCCTCAATAGTAGGTGGACTGAAAATATCATATTCATCATTGTAATCATCATATATTGGAGGCATAGTATCATCAAAGTAAATTTTCACCTCCGTGCTTGGGGGAATAAAAAGATCATTTTCATAAAAACTAGCTTTCACAAACATAGACTTTTCCATAGCATTAGCAATAATGGTGTTCAACGAATTCATACTAATAATATTGCTATTAGCACGCAAATAAAGTTCCATAGGTTTTTTAATTTTCTCTTCAAACACTTCATGTCCTAACTCAAGATAAATACTATAAAGCTCTCTAATTTTGTTGTTTTTTCCATTAAGCCTAACTAGTGAAAATAAAAACAAGAAACAAAAAGACAAAATCATAGAATCTAAAGGAAATAACTTCGAGCACTCACACCGGATGACGTGAGTACCTTTTACCTTACCTCCCCGGCAACGGGGCCGGAAAATAGCTTGATGTCTACACACTTCTATTCTTGTAGATAGTGGTTGGGCCTCCAAGTGCAGAGGTTTGTAGAAAAGCAGCAAGTTTTCCCTTAAGTGGATCACCCAAGGTTTATCGAACTCAGGGAGGAAGTGGTCGAAGGTATCCTGATACATTGCAAATGTATCTATAATTTTTGATGTTCCATGCTTCGTTTTATCCACTTTCTTGTGTTTGTCCACACTTTGGAGTAATTTTCATATGATTTCTTGGACTAACCTATTAACAAGAGCCATAGTGCCAGCTGCCTGTTTTCTGTTGTTTTTGGTTCCAGGAAAGTCAGAAAATGAATATTCTCGGAATTGGACGAGACAAAAGCCAAAGTGCCTATTTTTCCGGAAGTCATCAGATGCCAGAATACGATACGGAGAAGGGCCAGAGGGCGGCCAGGCTTGGCCCGCGGTAGGGGGTGGTGTGGCCAGCCCAGGCACCCCCTCGGCCTCTCCTTCCGCCTATAAGATGCCCACGGGACGAAAACCCTAAGTACCCGATCAAAAATCCACGAAAGAGTCTGTAGCCGCCGTCATCTCCATCCCTAGATCGGGAGGGATTTGAAGCTCTTCCCGGCACCCTGCCGGAGTGGGGAATTCACCTTGGAGGCCTTCTTCATCACCATGCAAGCCTCCGGTGTGATGCGTGAGTAGTTCATCCTTGGACTACGGATCCATGTAGTAGCTAGATGGCTGGTTCTCCTCCTTTGTGATTTCATGTTTAGATCTTGTGAGCTCCGTTCATGATCAAGATCATCTATTTGTAATTCTGCATGTTGTGTTTGCGGGGATCAGATGGATATTGAGATGCTATTTCAGATTGATTATTGATTCTATCATGTCTTTGTTATTTGTGATCTTGCATGCTTTCCATTGTTAGTAGCTATCTTGGCCAAGTAGATGCTAGCAACTCCAAGAGTTAGTATTTATGCTCGATAGTGGGTTCATGCCTCTGGTAATCTGGGGAAGTGACAGAAATCTCTAAGGTACTAGATGTGTTGTTGCTACTAGGGAGAAAACAACAATCGTTTTTTCATAGAACAATCGTATTGTTTACTTTACACGCAATTCGTAAAGCAATAATCTGTTGCTTGCAACTTAATACTAGAGGGGGTTCGGATGATAACCTGAAGGTGGACTATTAGCCATAGATGCAGTTGGATGGCGGTCTATGTATAATGTTGTAATGCCCAATCAAGTCTCAAAAGAGTCAAGATGATTAGTATATGCATGCATTGCTTTCTCGATGTTTGTCAATTGCCCCGCTGTAATTTGTTCACCCAGCATGTTATCTATTTAAGGAGAGCCACCTCTAGTGAACTATGGATCCCGGTCCTTGTCTTTTACATTCAATCTACAATCTTTTACTATTTTGCGTTTACTTCTTTGTGTTTACTTTCTGCAAACTATTACTTCTTTCCATTCAATACGTTTAATCCTTTGTTTTCCACAAAACATGGTGAGATTGACAACCTCATCGCAAGTTGGGGACAAATTTCTGTGGTTGTGTTGTGCAGGTCTCCACGTTGCTACTAGCACCGGTAGTGCGCCCTGCCAAAGCTCAGCTAGTAACACCTTTGGGGTGTTTCCTTGCTCTTACTGGTTCGATTAAACCTTGGTTTCATAACTGAGGGAAACTTGCTGCTGTGCTCATCATACCTTCCTCTTGGGGTTCCCAACAAGCTGTACATCAACCACGCACCAGCACTTTTCTGGGTGCCATACACAGAGCCATCATATCCCCTCTCAAGCAACCCTGCAATCAAGATGCAAGAAGTCTCTTGTGTCCCCAACACACCCAATACACTTGTCAGGTGTATAGGTGCACTAGTTTGACGAAGAGATAGTGAAATACAAGTGGTATGGATATAAGACAACGGTGCCAGAAAATAGCTTGATGGCATGGAAGAGACTAAAAGCAAACTAAAATAAAGATGGAAGCAAGCAAACATGTAACAAATATAGTAGCAAACGGTGTTTCAATGTGTAGAAACAAGGCCTAGGGATCATACTTTCACTAGTGAACACTCTCATATAAATATCTTCTCTTTATGATACTACTCTTAACTAGCCTAAGTGCCACCATGGTGTGCACGCTGTCATTTTCACACACATGGGGAGAGCAGAGATCTATTAAAGCACTTGAGTAGCAAGGTAGATCTACTTGATTACAAAGATCATGATCACAATATGATCATGCATACGGAGAGAGATGAGCACATAGCTACCGGTAGAACCCTTAGTCTCGAGAGAGAACTACTCCCTCCTCATCATGGGAATCAGCAACGGCGATGAAGATGGTGAAGAGGGCGGCGACAGCGCCGGCGGCGGCGTGGGGGACTCCTTCCCCGCCGCCGGTATCACAGGGGAGCACCACCCCTTAGCACCCTTCCTTCATGGCTTCTTGGGAGCACTTCCCCATGGATATGGGATCCATGGGGGAGGAAAAAACGTGGCTTTGGTGGCTACAAATTCGTGGGTGGAGGTGTCTCCCACGAATTAGGTTTCCTCCCTTTATATAGCTTCTCGGATTCCCGTCACCCCATCTTGGGCTGCAGTAAATTGGGGCTATAGGCCCATCCGGACTCGGAATCAGCTAAATTTTATGTTCAAAACGTTTGTCGCAAAATTTCCAACAACTTTGTCGTTGAAGAGTTTTCCGTTTGATGCCGTCTTCGACCCGAAACGTGATCATCTTCAAAAAAAGTTCTAGGACAGATTTCTGAAAAATCCCAATTTGACTCCAACAAGGTCTCCACTTGTATTCTTGGTAATTCCTACACATTAAAGTGTAAAACAAGAACATTGTGCACTTTTGCAACTATTAGTAGGTTAGTCCAAATAAATCATAAACTTTATATAAAAAGGAGTATCAATAGCATATTATTAGCATAAAACCATCAAAAACTATAGATACGTTATGGACGTATCACCTTTCTTTTACTATCAATCTACAATCAACTGATTACTGATTTCTATTTACTTTCTACAAACTATTACATTCTTCCACACAATACATTTAATCCTTTGTTTTCAGCAAAACCGGTGAGATTGACAATCTCACTGTAAGTTGGGGGCAGAGTTCTGTGGTTGTGTTGTGCAGGTCTCCACGTTGCTGCTAGCACCGGTAGTGCGCCCTGCCAAAGTTCAGCTAGCAACACCTTTGGGGTATTTCCTTGCTCCTACTGGTTCGATTAAACCTTGGTTTCATAACTGAGGGAAACTTGCTGCTATGCTCATCATACCTTCCTCTTGGGGTTCCCAAACAAGCTCGAGATATCTTGGGCCATCAGAGATTTTTGTGGCGCCATTGCTGGGGAGTAAAGGACATCTTCACAAGGGGAGTCGCTCATAACCGATATCTTTATTTTGTTATTTTTGTTTGGCTTAGTTTACTTTTGCCTTGTTTGCTTGTTTCTTTATCAAAAACACAAAAAATATAGTTTTACTAGTTTGCTTTCTTTATTAAAAACACACAAAAAATGACTACTCTAGAAAATACTAAGTTGTGTGACTTCACTAGCTGAAGTAGAAGTCAAACCAACCGATTCACCCTTTTGGAAAGGACTAATGGGAGTGAAGGATTATTTCTTTACCCGTGGTTTTTTCACACTTGGTGATGAGAAAGGTATTAGATTTTGGGAGGACACGTGGTTAGGAGAGCTGCCTCTCGCCCAACAATATCCATCTCTATATAATATTGTTCATAGAAAGCATGTTCTAGTGCATGATATCTTGTCTCACGACCCTTTAAATATTGGGTTCTGGCGAACCTTAACTGGAAATAAATGGAATGCATGATTGCACCTATGTGAGTGGTTGATGAGGATATCATTGTCTTCAGACCAGGATAAATTCATATGAAAACTAACTGAGAACAGGGTGTTTTTAGTTAAATCCATGTATGAAGACCATATGAATGAACATCTGATATGTCCATTTGGCATCACTATTCTATGTCTTAATTCACTATTATTCATTGATATATTTCATATTGAGAGGTGATACTTATGTTATTTCATCTATTTTTGCATGGTTGATGACCCACAAGTATAGGGGGTGTATCGCAGTATTTTCGAGGGAAGTGAAACCCAATTTATTGATTCGACACAAGGGGAGCCAAAGAATATTTATAAGCCTTAACAACCGAGTTGTCAATTCAGCTGCACCTGGAAACAATCTTGCTCACAGCAGTTTATCAGTAGCAATAGTTTTGTAGTAGGAATAGTAAAGTAGCAGCAGTAGCAAAGCAAAGGCAGTAGTAACAAAAGCAAGAACAAAGGATTCGAAAAGTGCGGTAGGCATAGGGATGGATGGACGGGCGTTGCATGGACAAGACAATCCACATAGCAATCAGAACATAGGGCAATTGCAGATAAATAAGATAAAGCATCCAAGTACTAGACAATCCTAGGCATGTGTTCCATATATAGTCATACGTGCTCGCAATGAGAACTTGCACAACATCTTTTGTCCTGCCAGCCCGTTTGCAGTGGGGCCTCTAGGGAACTACTAGTAATTAAGGTGTTCCTTTTAATAGAGCACCGGAGCAAAGCATTAACACTCTGTGAACACATGTGATCCTCACATCAAAGCCTTTCCCTTCCGGTTATCCCGATTTCTGTCACTTCAGGGCCATAGGTTCCGGACAACGACGTGTGTAAACAACTTGTAGATAAGACCAGAAACAATACTATCATAATGAATCAATAATACGTTCAGATCTGAAATCATGGCACTCAGGCCCTAGTGACAAGCATTAAGCACAACAAGTTGCAACAAAGTCATAAAGCACTAACAAAAGATACTAGGCACCATGCTCTAACAATCTGATGCCATTACCTGAATAATCTCATCCAATCCCTACCATCCCCATAGCCTACAGCGGGGGATTACTCACTCATAGATGGGGGAAACATGGATGGTCGATGGAGAAGTGATGGTGATGATGATGGCGATGATCTCCTCCAATTCCCTGTCCCGGCAGGGTGCCAGAACAGAGTTTCTGCTGCTATTTCGTGGAATCTGGTGGTGGCGGCAGAGCGGAACTCCTTTTGGAAAAACGTCGAACCCCCCGAATTTTTTAGGTCAGAAGGCTCCTTATAGGCGAAGAGAGAGGCCAAGGGGGTGCCTGGGGGCCCACACCACCCCCTGGCGTGGCCTGGCCTGGCCCATGCCAGCAGGTGGTGTGGCCACCCCTGGATCTTCTCCGTCTCGTATTCTAGCTCCTCGAGTCTTCGGGTGAAATAGGATTTTTGGCATATTTTCTGGGATTTTTCCTGATAGTTGATTTTCTGCACAAAAAGTAGACACCAAGGCAATTCTGCTGAAAACAGCGTCAGTTTGCATTAGTTGCATCCAAATCACACAAGTATAGAGGAGAAACAATAGCAAAAGTGTTTGGGAAAGTAGATACATTTTGGACGTATCAACTCTCCCCAAGCTTAGCTTATTGCTTGTCCTCAAGCAATTCAGTTGAAAACTGAGTGCGATAAAAGAACTTTCACGAACACATTTGCTTCATATGATGTAAATATTCTCAGCAATGTGATCAACTACTTAGACAGTTCATAATAAATAGTATATAACTGAGTCTACTTAATAGTCATTGCAAGCTATGAAGAGATTCCAACTCAAGAATAATAAGTAGCATGAGGCACAAACATAAGCAACATTACAATGCTCATAGAAAGGTATGATAGAGTGGTATCTCGCTTGCCTTTGATTATGAATGTCAAGGCACCTCTGAAGTTCAAGTGATGACTAGAAGTAAAGATATCAAGAATACAAGCATCAAAGTCATAACACAAATAATCAAGTAATGGAACAAACATAAAGAATGACAACTATGCTCTCAAGAAGGTGCTCAAAGAATATGTGGAGACTCAACAAGTAAAAGAAAAAGGTTTTGAATAATTTTGAAAAGCTTCCAAATGCTGAAAGTATGGTACTCATTAGCTTTGAGCTCTCATTGCCCCTATCATAAGCATCTTTAAATGATTAAGGTTAAAGTGACACAACTAAGAGGATATGCTTGACAAGTTATAAATAAAAGTCTCATGCCCCTTACTTACGAAGACCGATCCTCATGCTACTCAACTTCAGTCACAAGTAAGCTCTTGTCATTGTAAGTACACACGTATCATAGAGAACCGCCAACGGGGTACCCCATGCATATGATACAGGAGCTATCCCATAATCAAAATGACAAGGCAAGCAGACAATGAGCATCTCAGCGATCTTTTTATTTACTATGTGCATAGATTTTTATTGAGGATGCTTCATAGAATGCTCATTACGGTTATGCTGCAAGTTTCCACCATGATTAGGCATGGCTTAGGCTAGCTACCCAGCGCTTTCTCTAACATACATACAAACTCCATGATCTTACAAGTTCCACTTTTATTTCACACCGCCGGGATCCATAAGCAAAAGAACATGATATCAACTAGGTACAAAGTACCTATGAAGCGTTGAAAGCGGTCCCCATGATACATGGTTCTGCTAACTTCAACTCATAAAGCGCAAACATATACGCAACAAAGAAGGATGCAATGGTTCAGGTTTATTAAGTGCAAGAAAATAAAGTGTGCCATCAAGTTCGTGAGAGCTTTACTAACTAACTTTCTCATAACAAGCAAACATTTTATTCGGAAGAAAACAAGGCATATTGAATATGCACGGAAGTAGCAAATGATGATAATAGGTAGGTATGGTGGACACTTTGGAAATATTTGGTTTAGAGAGTTGGAAACTTGAGAAAAACATACTCAGTGAAAGTGAAGGCTAGCAATAGTAAGGGAGCGACAAACAAGAGAGCAATAGCTGTCATTATCATGCTTGCAACAAAACAAGACTACTCATGGCATGAAAATGATTCAAGATCCTCAAGGCAAAATAATTCATCGAGGCTTAACTGATTATTACAGTCATGTGCATGCGTGAGCATGTGCCAAGTCAATCAAATGAAACATTCAGAGGAGGATACCATGGTGTCATACCGATTTATGAATAGAGTAATGCAAGCAAACATTCATGAGACATGCTACAAACTATTAGCGGGCTGGAGCTAATCACAGGAAAGCAAGAACTACTAAGCATCCAAAGATAACATACACCCTACATGAAAGGACTAAGCAAGCTCACAATGATGAGTATATGTACAAAAATGAAGACAAATAGAGTTCGTTACCAACCTCTTACCACGCCTCAAGTTGTCATTAATCCTCATTATTGCTCTTCACTTGTGTGGCTTGAATAATAATAATAAACCAATAATCCACTGAGAACTGCCGAACCCTGTAGCAAACTCGCAAAAACCAAAGAAGAATGACAAATATTTTTGGTGTTTTCGATTTTTAAACAAGAACCAAAAGAGAAAAACAAGAAAAGCAAAATCTTTTTTGGTTTTTTCGAATAGTTCAAACAAAGCAAAAAGGAGAAACAAACCAAAGAGAAACAACAAAAATATTTTTGGTCTTTTTGTGTTTTTAGAAAGCAAAAGCAAAGAAGAACGAAAACTAAAAAGAGAACGAAAACATGAATATACAAAGTACCGACGCAACATGATATGGAGATGAGTGCGGTGTCGGCGTACCTCCCCCCAAGCTTAGGCTTTTGGCCTAAGTGGGAATCAATCCATGTACGAATAGGGGTTCCAAGCGGGCGGATCTTGGTAAGAATGGTCGTAATTGGGCCCATGAGAGGAAGAAGAAGCTCCCCAATCATAAGCGGGCTGCTGATATGAAGACTCTCCCTCATTCGAGGGCTGGACCGAATCATCCGTGACCTCCCTTCTAGTGTCCTGCTCCTGTTGGGAGAGCTCTCCCAAGTACGTGTCAAGCTCCTCCTCAGTGAGGGACCATCCTTCCATGTTATCAAGGTTAAATAAAAAAGGTGCAGACAAAAGAACAACATGCTTGGACTTGCTCTTTCTCCAACCATCTTTGAGAAAGGTTATTTCATAAGACAACTCACTCAAACTAGCCCACGAGGAAATAAATTTATGCTGTATCATGGAATTAAGATCAAGCCTCTCTATGGGAAACTGTAGGTCTAGATGATGAGGCACTAAACCATACAATGCTAGTAAACGAGAAGCAATGAGGCCTCCACAAATTCCACCTTTCTCACGGTTAGCAGCAAGACGGAAAGCTATCAAAGCACCCAAGTTGTAAGACCTATCTCGTCGAAGAGTAGCAGAGATAAATGCTAGATCAAACGAAGATAACTTATTGGTAGTTTTCCTAGCAAGAACACACTTAGCAATAAAGTAGGCAAAGTAGCGAATGGAGGGAAGATGAATGTTACGGATTTTTCCACTCTCCTTCGAGAAGCTACTCCCTTGGCAAATTTCTGCATATAAATCCATGAGTGGTTCAGGTCTCTCTTTAATCTTTCTACATGATCCCCATTGAGGTACCTTAATAGCTGCACAAAAATCATCAAGAGAAAGGTCGACAACTATATTGTAAAATTTGTAATGGACCATGGGGTTAGGCAAAGAGTGACTAAATTTGAAGTCCTGCACCACGGACATGGTTAGCTTCACAAATTGACAAGGTTCATCTTCCAAAAAGTGCTCTAACCCTACATTAGAAACCAAAGTGTGGAAATCTTGTAGAATTCCTGCAGCTCTCATGAACTCAGAGCATGGATAAATGGAAGGAAAAACTTCCTCCTCCCGATGGACCTTCATGACATCAGACACCCAAAGCTCATGTTGGTTTAGGTGGTGTTCACTCATCTTCTATTCTGAAATTTAAACACCTATTAAACAAGTGATTGCAAAGTAAATATAATGAAGGATTCTACTCATAGGGACTTGCAAGAGGCCTAAACATGCATCAAAACTATATCTCTAAGCATCAAACAAGCTTACAAGCCCTCATAACCAGTCACCTACAGCAGCAAAATACTCAACATATAATCCACTAAATACAAATCTACTTGGACAAGGGGAGGAGTCACATACCAAGGAACAAATGCTCCAAATTTCAGCAAGAAAGATGGGCTAAGCAAGGAGATTGAAGAAATAGAGAGCAAGCACAGAAAGAACATGATTTTGAGCTATGAACTGGAGCTTACTCGGGAAAGAAAAGAGAGTGGCAGGTGAGAGAGTAAGTGGGGGGCTAGGGGTGGCCCACACCAGGGCATGGCGCCACCCAGGGCTGGCCGCGGCACCACATGGTGTGCCTGCCTAGTGGGCCCCCCTGGTACCTACCAGGTACTCCTCTGCCCCTTTTTTCACGTAAAAATTTAATAAGAATTTTCTAGAATTTTTCGAGACACTTTATTTTTTGGCTTTTTTTCAGAAATAGAAGAATGATTTTTTTGACAGACAGATTTTTTTTCTTTTGGAAACATGATGCAAAAACAAAACAAGGCTAGAACTACAGAAGTTCTAACATGCAAGCAACTAACAACAAAAAGAAAGCAAAAACTAAAAAGCAAAGGATAGAAATAAATGGAGATAATCATAATGAAAACATTGTTTTGTTCAATGGAATCCTTTTGTTAGCAAGGTTGAATAAGTCTTGCTACCAAAACAATTGCATATGAGACAAAACTTTGTACTCCACTAATGATTATGTTACCTTAACCTTGATAGCAATAGTCCCAATCATAATAGTTTCAAATTTTTCTCTTGGTATGGGACAATATATTTCTCCAACTTGAATGCCTTTAACATGTTCGATCGAATTCAAACCATAAGTCCTTTCAATCTTCTTGGGGAAATAGACAATATGTTCCTTGTCATTAACATTCAAGGTCACCTTTCCTTGATTACAATTAATAACAGCTCCTGCAGTATTAAGAAAAGGTCTCCCAAGAATAATAGACATATTATCATCTTCGGGCATTTCAAGCACAACAAAATCAGTTAATATCAATCAATTGTGAGCCACCTGAACAGGTACATCCTCACATATACCCACAGGAATAGTGGTAGATTTATCAGCCATTTGCAAAGATATATCAGTTGGAATCAATTTTTCAAGCTGAAGCCTCTTATAGAGAGAGAAAGGCATAACACTAACTCCGGCTCCCAAATCACACAAAGCGGTTCTAACATAACTGTTCTTTATAGAGCAAGGGATAGTTGGAATCCCTGGGTCTCCAAGTTTCATAGGAACCTTACCATTGAAGGAATAATTAGCAAGCAAAGTAGAAATTTCTTCATTAGGGATCTTCCTTTTATTTGAGACAATGTCCTTCATATACTTTGAGTAAGGAGGCAATTTAATAGCATCAGTCAAACGAATTTGCAAGAATAAAGGCTTCATCCACTCACAAAACTTATTATAGTGTTCATCTTCTTTTGACTTGTGTTTCTTATCAGGGAAAGGCATAGGTTTTTGGACCCAAGGTTCTCTTTCACTACCATGTTTCTTAGCAATAAAATCTTCTTTAGTGTATTTAGTAGTCTTAGTGTGGTTTTCAGGTTCTTCTTCAACTTTTTCTTCATTAGGCACTTCATTTTCTTCATTACCACTTTCAGTTTCAGCATCAGAGATAGATATACTATTAGGATTTATAGCAGGTTCACAGGGTTCTACAACAGTTTTATGTTTCTTTTTCCTTTTCTTACGAGTAGAACCACTATTTTTAGCTTGTTGAGAATCCTGCTCAATTCTTTTGGGATGCCCCTTAAGATATAGAGGATCCTGGGTAGCAGCACCACTTCTAGTTCTAATTTCATAAGCATGTTTTTCTTTAGCAGCATTAACTAGCAAGTCGTTTTGCACTTTAACGAGTTGATCTATTTGAGTTTGAACCATTTGAAAGTGTTTAACAATCATTTTAACACCATTAGAGGTTCTTTCCACAATATCTTTCAACTCAACAATAGCTCTAGTATTTTCCATTAGATGATTTTACACCCTTTTATTAAAGTTATCTTGCTTAACAATAAAGATATCAAATTCTTCTAAGCATTGATCAGGAGGTTTAGAGTAAGGTATATCACCTTCATCAAAGTGTTGGAGAGAGTGTACCTCAATAGTGGATGAGTAGGGAATAGGCTTACATAATTCTTCTATAGGAGGTAAATTCTTGACATCTGCAGCTTTAATTCCCTTCTCCTTAAGACATTTCTTAGCTTCCTTCATCATTTAATTCAATAACTCCCCTCTTCTTTGATGTTGGAATAGGCACCGGAATAGATGGTTCAGGTACAATTACTACAGGTATAGCCTGTTTAGGAGGAGTCCAATCTTCATAGTTCTTGCTTATTTTAGCCATTAATTCCTCAGCTTCCTTAGGAGTCCTATTCCTGAAAACACAATCAGCACAACTATCTAGGTATGTCCTAGATTCCTCGGTTAGTCCATTATAAAATATATCAAGAAGCTCATTCTTAGGTAATGGACTTCCAGCCTGTGCATGAATCAAAGCACAAAACCTTGCCCAAGATTCAGGCAATACCTCTTTTTCTCCCTGTTTGAAATCAAAAAGTTCCTACAAAATAGCATGTCTAGTACTGGGAGGAAAATATTTCTGCAGGAAAGTACTAATCAACCACTCAGGGCTATCAATAGATCTAGGAGGTAAATTACTAAACCAGGTTTTAGCTTCTCCTTATAGTGAAAAGGGAAAATCTTAGCAACAAAGTAAGTAAGCATCTTAATATCATCAGAAAACAAGCTACTCATGGTAGAAAGTTCATTCATATGTGCTACCACACTTTCATTCTTAGTCCCACAAAAAGGTTCTTTCTCGACAATAGATATGTAGGATAGATCGAGAGAGAAATCATAATCTTCATCTATAATGTTTATGGGAGAAGCAGCAAACTTAGCATCAGGAGACAATTTGGGTCTAATAGTACGCCTCTCAAGGAGACTCTTAGCAGCGCTCCTATCATGGGTGTTCTTACATTCTTTAATAAACTCATCGGTCATCTCAACATAATCTTCTTCAATATCATAACTCTCACTAGACTCGTGAGCTAAGGGTGTGGTAGTGTCTTCATTAGGAGTTTCGGTATTTCCAGCTATAGTTCTAGCAATCGTAGCATCTAGGAAAGGACCTAATGAACCACTCTTATCAAGCACAGTAGAAGCAGCATCATAAGCATCAGAAGTTTCAGATTCAGCAGTAGTAGCAGTGTGTGTAGCATGTGTATGTGGTGGTGTAACGAGCTTACTTATAACAGACGGTGAATCAAGAGCAACAGAGGTGTTCAGAACCACACCTCTTCTTGTAGTGGATGGTAAAATAGGAACCTTGCCATCACGAGACTTACCCATGATGGATGGATAGCAGCGAACAATAGAGAATCCAAGTGAACTTGATAAATAAAGCTATGCTCCCCGGCAACGACGCGAGAAAATAGTCTTGATGACCCACAAGTATAGGGGGTGTATCGCAGTATTTTCGAGGGAAGTGAAACCCAATTTATTGATTCGACACAAGGGGAGCCAAAGAATATTTATAAGCCTTAACAACTGAGTTGTCCATTCAGCACTGAAACAATCTTGCTCATAGCAGTTTATCAAGAGCAACAGTTTTGTAGTAGGAATAGTAAAGTAGCAGTAGCAAAGCAAAGACAGTAGTAAAAAGTAGTAAGCAAATTGGGATTCGAAAGGTAGGCATAGGGATGGATGGACGGGCGTTGCATGGACAAGACAATCCACACAGCAATCAGAACATAGGGCAATTGCAGATAAATAAGATAAAGCATCCAAGTACTAGACAATCCTAGGCATGTGTTCCATATATAGTCATACGTGCTTGCAATGAGAACTTGCACAACATCTTTTGTCCTGCCAGCCCGTTTACAGCGGGGCCTCTAGGGAACTATTGGCAATTAAGGTGCTCCTTTTAATAGAGCACCGGAGCAAAGCATTAACACTCCATGAACACATGTGATCCTCACATCAAAGCCTTTCCAGTCTGGTTATCCCGATTTTCTGTCACTTCGGGGCCATAGGTTCCGGACAACGACGTGTGTAAACAACTTGTAGATAAGACCAGAAACAATACTATCATAATGAATCAATAATACGTTCAGATCTGAAATCATGGCACTCGGGCCCTAGAGACAAGCATTAAGCACAACAAGTCGCAACAAAGTCATAAAGCACTAATAAAAGATACTAGGCACCATGCCCTAACAATCTGATGCCATTACATGAATAATCTCATCCAATCCCTACCATCCCCATAGCCTATAGCGGGGGATTACTCACTCATAGATGGGGGAAACATGGATGGTCGATGGAGAAGCGATGGTGATGATGATGGCGATGATCTCCTCCAATTCCTCGTCCCGGCAGGGTGCCAGAATGGAGTTTCTGGTGCTATTTCGTGGAATCTGGTGGTGGCGGCGGAGCGGAACTCCTTCTGGAAAAACGCCGAACCCCCCGAAGTTTTTAGGTCAGAAGGCTCCTTATAGGCAAAGAGAGAGGCCGAGGGGGTGCCTGGGGGGCCCACACCACCCCCTGGCGCCAACAGGTGGTGTGGCCACCCCCTGGCTCTTCTCCGTCTCGTATTCTGGCTCCTGGAGTCTTCGGGTGAAATAGGATTTTTGGCATATTTTCCGAGATTTTTCCTGATAGTTGATTTTCTGCACAAAAAGTAGACACCAAGGCAATTCTGCTGAAAACAGCATCAGTTTGCATTAGTTGCATCCAAATCACACAAGTATAGAGGAGAAACAATAGCAAAAGTGTTCGGGAAAGTAGATACTTTTTGGACGTATCAATGGTTGATGACTTTTGGAGCATGGACCGCTGCAGTCAGGATTCTGATGGAAAAGGTGCTGTTTGGAGGCAAACTTCGCGAAGATCAGAAAATCCGGGAAAATATACGGAAAATCCTATTTTTCCAGAAGACTAAGGATGCCAGAAGATGGAGTGGAGATGGGCCACAGGGGGCCCACACCACCCCATGGCGCGAGCAGGCCTAGGCCACGCCAGGAGGTGGTGTGGCCACCCTGGCCCACTCCAGCATCTCCCCTCTGGCGTATATTATCCTCCCGAAACCCTAAGACTTAGGGAGCGACCACAGAAAGATTCCGCCGCCTCTGCGAGGCGGAAAACACCGAGAGAGAAAGATCTCTCCGGCAGACAGATTTCTGCCGGGGGAATTCCTTCCCGGAGAGGGGAGATCGTCGCCATCAACACCACCATCAAGATGGACTTCATCAGGATCATCATCATCATCACCGCCATCATCACCATCAGTACCCTCATCACCATCTCCATATTGCTGTAACAATTGAGTTGAATCTTGCATAGTTCATAGGGGAAACTTTCCCGATGTCTATTACTCTTTATAGTTAATGCTATTGAGTGAACCGTTGAATTATTGTTTATGTTCAGATTTTTATACATCATTATTCCATCTCTGATCATGATCCATATGATGTCTTGTGAGTAGTTCGTTTTGTTCTTGAGGACATGGGAGAAGTCTTGTTGTTAGTAGTGGAGTTGTGTTGAGAAAGATTCAGTAGATTGTTATTTAAGTTGTGGTGTACTTCTTCTAGTGGTGTCATGTGAACGTCGACTACATGACACTTCACCTATATGGGCCTAGGGGAATGCATTGTGTATTTGGCTATTAATCGTAGGGGTTGCCGAGGATGTAAACCTCAACCCCCGTTAGGAAACCATTGCACAAGGGACGTAAGGGTCTTAGAGTTTAAAGTTGTGGTTAGGTTTCTACCTTAATTACTTTCTTGTATTTACGGATGTTTGCAAGGGTTATAATCACAAGTATGTATTAGTCTTGGATGGGGCAGTACATTAGCACAGGTTCACCCACACAACACTTAGCAAGCTAGAGAAGATTAATCAACTATATGAAGCGAAAGCACTTGACAGTCTTCCCATGTGTCCTCGAGAACGTTTGGTCATCTATAGAAATACAACCGGCTTGTCCTTTGCTGCATAAAGGATTGGGCCACTTGCTACATTTATTCCTACTGTCTTTTATTTACTCGTACTTTGTTTACTTGCTTTATCGAAAACCCCTAAAAATCCGTTTGCTAAGTATTTGAAGAGAGTTCCTGGTCCATACCACTAGCCAGCACCTTCTGCTCCTAGTTGGGTTCGACACTCTTACTTATCGAAAATACTACGATACACCCCCTATACTTGTGGGTCATCAAGACTATTTTCTGGCGACGTTGCCGGGGAGTGAAGCGCTATTGGAGATTGGAACTGCTAAAGGAAACTTCTACTATGAGTATTGTTTACTTCTACTAGTTGCTTTATTTTCGTTATGGATAATTCACTGAGTTTCTTATTTGGTAATGCTACTACCACTGCCAAGGTAGTAAATAAGCCACCACCTGCTGAGAAAGATGTTTTCAAAATACCTACAAGAATTATTGATCGTGTTATGGATAACTACTATGTTGGAGATGGAACTGTCCATCCCGGTGATCATTTACTCTTTATACACGAATTATGCGGGTTGTTCAAGTGTGCAGGTATTACTACAGATCAAGTTAATAAGAAGTTATTCTTATTATCACTAAAAGGAAGAGCTGAGGAATGGTATAAGCTGCTAAAGAATGGTCAAGCTCTGGAATGGGAGGAAATAGTGACTCTCTTTTATTCAAAGTTTTATCCTCCTAGTGAGATTCATAAAGATCGGAATCAAATATACAACTTTTGGCCTCTTAATGGAGAGAGTACAGCTCAAGCTTGGGGGAGATTGAAGTTACTAATGCTCAAATGTCCCATTCATGAGCTCCCCAACAATATTATTATGAATAAATTTTATGCAAGGCTCCCTCTACATGATAAAGATTTATTGGAAGAAGAAGCTAAATGGGACATTCTAGATCGTATTCAAGACAATGCTGAAGCTTGGGAAAATGACAAAGGTAGAAAGTCAGGTATAAATTATGATTATGAATGCATTGAATCTTTTATGGGAACTGATGACTTTCAAAATATTAGTAATATTTATGGTCTTGATTTGCAAGTTATTACGAATTTCTTTAGAGCTTTTGCTTCCTATATCGAAATTCCAAAAAGGGGATGGAACAAGTACCATGCACCTTACAAAGATATTGTTGACTATGCCCCTATTGGAAGTGCTGAGTATTGCATGATCGACCCCATCTTACCTGAACCTTATATCGAGAAGATTCCCTCCCCCGAAAAGGTAAAGGACCATCCAATGATAACTAATGTAATCACCAAAAGTGAAAAAAGAACTGTAAAACCTGATGAACAAATAAACATTGAGGTAGCAATTGTGAAAGACCTTGTCACTAAAAGCGTAGAAGATGGGCACATAGTCTTTTGTGAGGATGCTTCTAATATTATTCCACATCCTAATAGAACTAAAAAGGCTAGTGTTCCCGTGCTTTCTGTTAGAATTGGTGATCATTGCTATTATGGTTTATGTGATATTGGTGCAAGTTCCAGTGCTATTCCTTATGAGCTTTAAAGAGAAATTATGCATGAGATCAGTCCTTGCGAGTTGGAAGAGATTGATGTGGTTATTCACCTTGTTAATAGAGAGACCATCTCTCCAATTGGTATTGTGCGAGACGTGGAAGTTCTTTGCGGTAAGATTAAGTACCCTACTGATTTTCTAGTACTTGGTTCAACTGCTAGTAAAACTTATCCTATCATTTTTGGTAGACCTTTCTTGAGTACTTGTGGAGCTATTATTGATTGCAAGAGGGAGAAAATCTTGACTAAGTTTGATGGGGAATCTTATGAGTTTAATTTTTCGAAATTTGCTAAAGAACCTTGCGAAGAGGAAACCCATAATGAGGATTTTAGGGTTGAACAACTTGCTTCTATTTCTCTTGCTCCTAACAATGCTTTGCAGCAATTTATGGAAGAACATGAAAGTGAAATATTCATGGAAGAAAGGAACGAGATTGACATGATTCTCCGTGATCAACCTATGATGCTTAAGCACGACTTGCCTGTAGAAGACTTGGGTACCACGATGCCACCTAAAAAGGATCCGGTTTTCGATCTAAAACCTCTCCCTGATGATCTTAAATATGCTTTTTTTGATGATAAAAAGATATATCATGTTATTATTATCGCTAAACTTTCAGGGGAGGAAGAAGAAATATTATTGGAGGTTTTGAGGAAACACCGAGGAGCTATGGGCTATACTCTAGATGATTTGAAAGGGATTTCACCTACTATATGTCAGCATTCTATCAACATAGAACCAGATGCGAAGCCAGTAGTGGAGCACCAACGATGTTTAAATCCTAAGATGAAGGAAGTGGTAAGGAATGAGGTATTGAAACTCCTTGATGCTGGTATTATTTACCCTATTGCTGATAGTGAATGGGTTAGTCATGTTCATTGTGTTCCTAAAAAGGGAGGTATTACCGTTGTCCCTAATGATAATGATGAGCTTATTCCTCAAAGAATAGTGGTAGGCTATAGGATGTGCATCGATTTTAGGAAAGTCAATAAAGTTTCTAAGAAAGATCACTACCCGCTTCCTTTTATTGATCAAATGTTGGAAAGGTTGTCTAAAAAGACCCATTTTTGTTTTCTTGATGGTTATTCTGGTTTCTCTCAAATTGATGTTAAACAACAAGATCAAGAAAAAACTACTTTTACTTGCCCTTATGGAACTTATTCTTATAGACGTATGCCTTTTGGTTTATGTAATGCTCCTGCTACTTTCCAAAGGTGCATGTATGCTATCTTTCATGGCTTTTGTGAGGAAATTGTAGAAGTGTTCATGGATGACTTTTCTGTCTATGGAACTTCTTTTGATAATTGTCTACACAACCTTGATAAAGTTTTGCAGAGATGTGAAGAAACTAATCTTGTTCTTAATTGGGAGAAATGCCACTTCATGGTTAATGAAGGGATTGTTCTTGGTCATAAAGTTTCTGAAAGAGGCATAGAAGTTGATAGAGCTAAGGTTGAGGCAATTGATAAGATGCCATGCCCAAGAGACATCAAAGGTATTTGTAGTATCCTTGGTCGTGCTAGTTTCTATAGAAGGTTTATTAAAGACTTTTCTAGGATATCAAAACCCCTTACTAATCTTCTTCAAAAAGATGTACCCTTTGTTTTAGATGATGATTGTAAGGAAGCTTGTGAAAGTCTTAAGAAGGCTTTAACTACAGCCCCTATTGTTCAACCACCTGATTGGAGTTTACCCTTTGAAATAATGTGTGATGCTAGTGATTTTGCTGTAGGGGCTGTCCTTGGGCAACGTATTGATAAAAAGTTAAACGTTATCCATTATGCTAGTAAGAATCTAGACGTTGCTCAAAGGAATTATGCCACTACTAAAAAGGAATTTCTAGCTGTTGTTTTTGCCTATGATAAGTTTAGGCCCTATATTGTGGACTCAAAAGTAACCATTCATACTGATCATGCTGTTATTAAATATCTTATGACAAAGAAGGACGCTAAGCCTAGGCTTACTAGATAGGTACTGCTTTTACAAGAGTTTGATCTACACATAGTAGATAGGAAGGGTGCTGAAAATCCTGTAGCTGATAATTTATCTCGTTTGGAAAACATCTCTTTTGATCCTATGCCTGTTAATGATAGTTTCCCAAATGAACAGTTAGCCGCAGTAGGGGTGAGCTCTCAAGGAAGCCCTTGGTATGCTGATTATGCTAACTTTATTGTCTCCAAGTATTTGCCTCCAACTTTTACAGCTCAGCAAAGAAGAAAGTTCTTTTATGATTTGAGGCATTATTTTTGGGATGACCCACACTTATACAAAGAAGGAGTTGATGGTATTATGCGAAGATGTGTTCCAGAATATGAGCAAAAAGAGATATTGCATAAATTTCATGGTAGCGCCTATGGAGGACATCATGCAGGAGATAGAACTGCACAAAAGGTACTACAATCAGGTTTCTACTGGCCTACCCTTTTTAAGGATGCAAGAAAATTTGTTTTATCTTGTGATGAATGTCAGCGTGTTGGTAATATTTCTAGACGCAATGAAATGCCTATGAACTACTCTCTAGTTATTAAACCTTTTGATTGTTGGGGATTCTACTTTATGGGTCCTTTCCCTCCTTTGAAGGGTTACACTCATATTCTTGTTGCCATTGATTATGTTACTAAGTGGGTAGAAGCCATTCCTACAAAAAGTGCTAACGGGGAAACCTCTCTAAAAATGCTTAAAGACGTTATCTTTCCTAGGTTTGGAGTGCCTAGGTATCTCATGACTGATGGGGGTTCTCATTTCATTCATGGCGGTTTTAGGAAGACCCTCGCTAAATATGATGTTAATCATAGAATTGCTTCAGCTTATCACCCCCAAACTAGCAGGCAAGTAGAGTTATCAAATAGAGAAAATAAATCTATCTTGCAAAAGGCTGTTAATAGGTCTAGAAAAAACTAGGCTAAGAAGTTGAATGATGCTTTATGGGCTTATAGAACTGCTTATAAAAATCCTATGGGAATGTCTCCTTATAAAATGGTTTATTGGAAAGCGTGCCACTTACCCTTAGAGTTAGAACGCAAAGCTTATTGGGCAGTGAAAGAACTAAATAGAGATTGTAAGCTCGATGGTGAGAAAATATTATTTGACTTAAGTTCTTTAGATGAATGGAGGAGTGAAGCCTATGAGAATGCTAGGCTCTTTAAGGAAAAAGTTAAAAGATGGCATGACAAGCGAATACTTAAGAGAGAATTTCATGTTGGTGAGAAAGTTCTATTGTATAGGTCTCGTCTCAGATTTTTTGTAGGTAAGCTACTATCAAAATGGGAAGGACCTTTCATCATTAAAGAAGTATACCGTTCAGGAGCAATAAAAATTTCTTCTCTAAAAGATAATACTACACAAGTAGTGAATGGACAGCGACTCAAACACTATATTGTTGGAGATTCTTACAATGAAGATGTTGATGCCTTTCAAGTTATAACTCCAGAGAAATTCATTGAGGACCAAATTCAGAGACCTGCAGAGTCCGTTTCCAACTAGGTAACAGTTCTGGTAAGAAAAGTTCCGCGAAAATACAATCCAACTATATTTTTGCAGTTTTCAGCCAATAAGGGAAGCTACGAAGCAAAAAAGGGATGGAAACGGAGCCAGGGTGGCCCACACCACCCCATGGCGCGGCCCCAACCCAGGCCGCACCACCAGGTGGTGAGGCCACCCAGGACTCCGCCTCTGACTTGTTTTCCCCCAGTACCTTCCTTTTGATGAGAAACTTCGTAATATATAACCCCCGGATCTTCCGAGGTTCGTATATCGTGTTTTCGTCGTGCTTTTGTTTTGATCTGTTTCTGCCAGGTAGAATCCCAGATTTGGAGCCACAATGTCTTCCTCTGGATCATCCAAGGGAGATTCCTTAGAAGATATCATCAACCCATACATGAGAGAATTGAAGATTCATCCCAAGGAGTTGTTGCTTGAAGGTGGAGAGGTCCGGATTAAAGAGGTTCAAGGCCCTAAAGGTGAAGGAAGTCTGGAGGACAGGATGGAAGCACTGGAGCATGAAGTCTTTAGGTACAGGAAGATGGCGGAGCGCGAAGTGGATATCATCCATAAGATTTGTTCCGAACTCATCACCGAGCACCAGAAGGAGACTGCTGAACTCAAAGACAAAGTCCTCTCACTCTGCCAAACAACCAACGAACTGCAAGCACAGTTCTATGACGTTCAAAATCAAAACTGTGAGTATGAGGCTAGATTTAAACGCATAAGTGCTGCTGCAAGTTTCAGGATGTTGGAAACCACGATTTCCTTTGTTGATGGGAAGCCTTTACCCTGGAAGATGGACGAAGATAAGAAGATACCACCACCACCGAAGGAGTAATTCGTCATCAGTTTTGGCATCCCCTTGGTTTGTTCCAAGCTTGGGGGAGTGCCGCGGTATCATATCACTATCTTCTATCTTTTTACCTTATTAGTAGAGTCATATCATGCATAGAGGAGTTATTTTGTAGTATGGTTTGCATTATGGAAGTGTCCCCTCTCTCGTTAGATATGTATCCCTTGGTGTGAGTTTTCATTATGGAATATTAATGAAAAGTTCTATCATTCACTCTTTTGCATAGCTTATATTACTTTTCAATTCATGGTTATATGATTGATCTTGTTATTAGTATTGGTATCACTCTGGGATCATTGAGTTAATTTAGTTGGTTTTGGCAAACCTGGCTCGGTTAGTAGCAACACTATTTTTTGAGAGTTGAAGAAAAAGATAGAAGTACTCTAAAGAAAAATAATTTCATCATCTTTCTTTCTTGATTTGCCCATAAGTCTAGTATTCTCTAGTTAAGATCTTTTGTGCTTCCAAGGAAGCTTGCATGTTTGTATTTATCATTTGTATGTTTGGTTGTTTCCTTCAACTCTTGTACTTGCTACTCATCCTTGCTAGATAAAAACCTGTACTAAGAGGGTATTGTTCTCGTGCATCCACCTCCTTTAAACCAAAACCTTTGCCATTTGTGTCCACCATACCTACCTAGTAGCATTATTGATATTCCAAGTAAATCCTTGTTTTGTCTACCTCCCAAATTAAACTTGTTATGTGAAAATTAGTGATTAAAGCTCTCACGAACTTGATGGCACACTTTACTTTCTTACATTTAATAAACTTGAACCATTGGGTCCTTCTTTGTTGCGTATATGCTTGCGCTTTATGAGCTAAAGTTAGCCGAACCATGTATCATGGGGACCGCTTTCAACACTTCGTTGGTACTTGTACCTAGTTGATATCATGTTCTTTTGCTTATGGATCCCGGCGGTGTGAAATAAAAGTGGAACTTGTAAGATCATGGAGTTTATATGTGTGTTAGAGAAACGCCTAGGCTGCTAGCCTAAGCCATGCCTAATCATGGTGGAAACTTGCAGCATAACTATAGTGAGCATTCTATGAAGAATCCTCAATAAAACCCTATGCAAATATCAAATAAAAAGATCGCTAAGATGCTCACTGTCTGCTTGCCTTGTAATTTTGATTATGGGATAGCTCATGTGTCATGTGCAAGGGGTACCCCTTTGGCGGTTCTCAATGATACACATGTATTTACAATGACAAGAGCTTGCTCGTGACTGAAGTTGAGTAGCATGAGGATCGGTACTCATAAGTAAGGGGCTTGAGATTTCAACTTATAACTTGTCAAGCATATCCTCTTAGTTTTGTCACTTTACCTTAATCACCTAAAGATGCCGATGATAGGGGCAATGAGAGCTGAAAGCTAATAAGTATCATAATTTTTGGGAGCTCTTTATGAGACTTGCAATCCCTGCTTCCCTCTTTGAAGGGCCTTTCTTTTACTTTGAAGTTGAGTCAGTAAACCTACCCCCTTCTATCTCAGCAAGTATTTTGAGTTGTTGTGTTTCATTCATTCATATGTTTATTTATTCAATCATGTTTTATGTTCCTTGTTTTGCACATTGCTCTTATCTTGATGTTTACTACTTTGAAAGCTTTCATTGAAAAAGCCAGCTATTTGTGAACTCCAGCAAATTATCAAACTATTCTTCGACCAAGAGCTAAGTTTGCCATTACCAATTATGATTCACATTATGTATCTTTATCATGTTTCCTTTACTCACTGCAAGTTGAGTTATATAATAGTGAGTTGTCTTCTATTATGATCTATGTATTTGATGAATGTGATGCTTCTTGTCTGTACTCTTTTATCGACTCTTCACTCCATAAACCTGAGGCCATGTTTATTGAGATCAGTTTTGCTTGGGGACAAGCGAAGTCTAAGCTTGGGGGGACTTGATACGTCCATTTTGCATCACTATTCTATGTCTTAATTCACTATTATTCATTGATATATTTCATATTGAGAGATGATACTTATGTTATTTCATCTATTTTTGCATGGTTGATGACTTTTGGAGCATGGACCGCTGCAGTCAGGATTCTGATGGAAAAGGTGTTGTTTGGAGGCAAAATTCGCGAATATCAGAAAATCCGGGAAAATATACGGAAAATCCTATTTTTCTAGAAGACTAAGGATGCCAGAAGATGGAGTGGAGATGGGCCACAGGGGGCCCACACCACCCCATGGCGCGTGCAGGCCTAGGCCGCGCCAGGAGGTGGTGTGGCCACCCTGGCCCACTCCAGCCTCTCCCCTCTGGCGTATATTATCCTCCCGAAACCCTAATACTCAGGGAGCAACCACAGAAAGATTCCGCTGCCTCTGTGGGGCAGAAAACACCGAGAGAGAAAGATCTCTCACAGATGATTTCACGGGGAATTCCTTCCCGGAGAGGGGAGATCATCGCCATCAACACCACCATCAAGCTAGACTTCATCGGGATCATCATCATCATCACCACCACCATCATCACCATCAGCACCCTCATCACCATCTCCATATTGCTGTAACAATTGAGTTGAATCTTGCATAGTTCATACGGGAAACTTTCCCGGTGTTGATTACTCTTTGTAGTTGATGCTATTGAGTGACCCGTTGAATTATTGTTTATGTTCAGATTGTTATACATCATTATTCCATCTCTGATCATGATCCATATGATGTCTTGTGAGTAGTTCGTTTTGTTCTTGAGGACATGGGAGAAGTCTTGTTGTTAGTAGTGGAGTTGTGTTGAGAAATATTCAATAGATTGTTATTTAAGTTGTGGTGTACTTCTTCTAGTGGTGTCATGTGAACGTTGACTACATGACACTTCACCTATATGGGCCTAGGGGAATGCATTGTGTATTTGGCTACTAATCGTAGGGGTTGCCGGAGTGACAGAAACCTGAACCCCCGTTAGGAAACCATTGCACAAGGGACGTAAGGGTCTTAGAGTTTAAAGCTGTGGTTAGGTTTCTACCTTAATTACTTTCTTGTACTTACGGATGTTTGCAAGGGGTATGTCTTGGATGGAGCGGTACATTAGCATAGGTTCACCCACACAACACTTAGCAAGCTAGAGACGATTAATCAACTATATGAAGCGAAAGCACTTGACAGTCTTCCCATGTGTCCTCGAGAACGTTTGGTCATCTATATAAATACAACCGGCTTGTCCTTTGCTGCATAAAGGATTGGGCCACTTGCTGCATCTATTCCTACCGTCTTTTATTTACTCATACTTTGTTTACTTGCTTTATCGAAAACCCCTAAAAATCCGTTTGCTAAGTATTTGCAGAGAATTCCTGATCCATACCACTAGCCAGCACCTTCTGCTCCTCGTTGGGTTCGACACCCTTACTTATCGAAAATACTGCGATACACCCCCTATACTTGTGGGTCATCAACATCCACGCTTTCCCACAAGGTATTTGTGGAAGATAAAAATCCCTCTAAAAATTAAAGCCTTTATGTGGTTTTTGAATAATAAAATCCTGCTAACTAGAGATAACCTTGCTAGACGAAATTGGAATGGATGTAAGAAATGTTGCTTCTGTGATGAGGTTGAAATAGTTGAACATTTATTCCTTTCATGTCCTTTTGCAAAGATTGTATGAAGTATGGTTTTCTTCATGTATAACCTCCCTCCACCGACTAAGATCACTAATATGTTGGGGAATTGGTTAAACGGAGTAGATAAAGCGAATAAGGGGAGGATTTGTATTGGAATTTTGGCCATTTGTTGGTCCATTTAGAAAAGTCGTAACAATTGTATTTTTAACAAGTCCGGAGTTCCTTCCTTTTTACAGGTTATTCTTATGGCGGCTCATTGGATTCAACTCTGGGCTTTCCTTCTCCCAGAGCACCAGAATCAACCAATGATTTCTGGCTACATCCTTCTTGTGGCGGTTACCTCGTATTTCTTCAGCGAGGCTTCGTGGCGGCATTCTAATAGATTGACTGTTGCTTAGCTATGATTTCCATTCTCTTGTGAGATCCTATTGTTTTATCAGATGGTCGATCTGTGCATCTTCCTATCTGTGATATGAGCTGTAATACTCTTATGATAGTTCGTTGAACTTTTAATAAAGGGCTGTGTGCATCCCAAGATGCAGAGACCGGGGTTTACCCCCATTTCGAAAAAAAGGATTGGACGGATATATGGCAATCTTATCACTTTCGTCTTTCCCGGTTAAGTCCTATTATATTTTATTATTCGGTAGAAGTCCATGTGAACGGTTAGGACCTGAAAGATGGGGTCCACAAAGTGTCACCTCGTCAAATACATCATGCCATAACCAGTGACCGTGGATGAACTTTCCTGCGTATTTAGTGACCATAAAATCATATTTTCGATGTACGATGATCAAACTGATTTTGCTTGACAAGTTTAGTGACTATTGATGAATTTAACTCTTCTCCCCACCCTTCTGCATCACTCCGGTGAACCACCGCCCTCCCCCTTCCGATCCCGTGATCCCCTCTCCCTCTATCTTCTAGAAACTTCTCCTGGCAGCGATCGAGGGACACATTGTAGCCATGTCCACCTTATCGACATAGAGCATCTCTAGTAGTGCCCGTAAATAGCAAACCATAAACGTCAGAGTATGGGGCGTTGAATCCATGATTCCTCGCTTCGTGGGAGGCGGCGCCGAGCAGTCCCTGTAAACCAGAACCGCAAAACAGTGCGATTCTGTTTTACAGGAACTGCTCGGCGAGGTGAACTACAAACAAAACCGTGAACATTGTTTCGACAACAAAAGACAACAATTCCAACATTTTGTAGGGTGATCATCGCATAAAATGTAAACTAAAAAGACACAGCAAACAACATACGTAGGTCGAGCTCATGCCCTAGCATCATCGTCGATGGGCTCTCCAGTAGCAGCAGCCCTTCCTGTAGCCGAAGAAGAACCATACATCAAAGTGGGAGCATCTTCCATGGTTTTCTTCCTCCTTGCTAGGATCTCGGCCCTACGAATGTCCCACCACTCTTTTGTGATAGCATCTATCAAGCTCGGATCCATCATCATGGTCCTATTCTCCTCGGCTAGGATCTCGTCATTGCCTTTTTTCTCCTCAAGTGCTATCTTTCTCTCCTCTAAGTCACGAGACGATTGCCACCTTGCTTGCTTCATCTCATTCTTCTTCTCCTTCATGGTCATCTTTGCTTCTAATGTCTTCATCATCATTGTTTCCTTGGACTTCACCATTTCATCAATCTTCAATGCCATGTCCATAGCTTCTCTCTCAATCTTGATCCACTCTTTTGCCTTCTTGGCTCCTCTCGGCCTCCCTCCATTTCTTCCTCCCTCATCATCACTATCATCCAATTGAAGAAAAGCTTCCTGACATGGGTATACCTTACAGGTACTTGATCTTAGCATATACGGTCCAGCCTAGAAGAATCCCACGACGTTACTAAGGCCCAGTCAAGATTCGGGTGACCCAGGAGACTTCGACTGCTTGCAGCACACGGCAAACTCAAGATAGAAGTTTAAAGGGAAAACCCTAATATGTAACCGACTCGACCTGCTATCCCGAGACCTAGCCTATCTATATAAAGGCTAGGAGGGGGCGGAGAGGAGGTTATCCGCAACCCTAGTTTCCGCACCATCGCCAGATTGCATCTGCGCACCCCTGTAACTTTCGACTCCTCGATAATTCCAAGAGAAGACAAGCAAGAGTAGGGTCCTCTACGAGGCCCAAACCTGGGTAAACCTTGTGTCCCCCGTGTGCTTGTTTGCTAGCCGATCGATGCCTCTAGTGCTCCCTACTTCCTTGAAACTAAGTCCATCTGCGATGTGTATTGATGAGTTAACCCCTCGTCACTTCCCTTTTTAGTTTTGTTTCTTGATCCCTCAACTTCCACTTCTCCATATGTTCAAGCAACTTCCAACAATGTTGGAGCACAAATGGCTTTCCTTTGGAGGTCGCCATCATCTTGTACTTTTCCATTGCTAGGCTTTCCTACAAGTTAATAGAATGTATGTTAGATCATGTATATATAGCCTTGATCACAACTAGAAATGCAAGATAGATGCACTCACATATTGGTCAATGCTCACACCACTTGGAGGATTTGCCTGAATTTGCTCGAGCGCTCCACTCCATCGGCTACAAGTAGCTTTGATCACATCCCACTGGCCTTGTAGTGAATGATGGGTGTGGGTCACCGGATTTGCTACATGAGGCATGAGTCTAAAAAATCTATCTTCAATTCTAATCCAATAACGCTTCCCAGTTTGGTCATTGCCATGGACGGCATGAAGTGACACATTCGACCATGCCCGACACAAGCAAGTGTCCTTGATCTCGGTGTAGTTCACTGTCCTCCTCTTCTTTTCTTTCACCTCATCATAGGTGGCTTGATCAACCTCTTCCAATGCATCCTCTTCACCATCCTCTTCCAATGCATCCTCTTCGCCATCCTCTACCTCATCATCATCTCCATCCAAATAATATGTAGCGAGTGGTAGCTCGGTGAGACACACCTCGCTATTATTGAGTAATTGCTCGAATGATGAGAATGGGGTAGATCCCTCTTCGTACCTTGGTGGCAATTGGCCGAATGAGTTGTGGGCGCCAATTGCGGGGGCTTCCGGTGAGGCAATCCCGGCCAACGGTGGGGCATGATACGGAGGAACAGGGCGGGACTGGTTCTTGGCGCCGCCCGTCGCCACCGTCTTTTACGTGGGTTTCTTCCGCGTGGCGGGCACCTTCGTGGGCTTAGATGCTGGGGCAGAGAAAGGCGTGGCGTGAGCACTGCCGGTCATGGGAGCGGTGGCCGGTGGGACGGCCTGCCCGGCCGCACGCTTCCTCCTCTTTATGGCTAACGCGGCGGCGGCCGACGAGCCCGCGTGGACTGCTGGAGCGACGGAGGACGGTTGCTGCGGGTGCGGGACCTCAACAGCTACCAGCGGGAGCTGTGCGGGCTCCATGGCGGCGATTCCGCATGGCGGCAAGGGAGGGGAGCGGTGGGGGAGGTAGATAGACGGTGGTGGCGAAGCCGAAGCGGGAAGAGGGGTGGAGGAAACTTTTGTCTCGCCAAGAAAGAAGAGGAGTGAGGGTTGGCGCTCGGTTCGGCCGCGGAAACCAGATGTGCTCAGCTCCGCGGGCGATATTTGGCGCGCCCCGTAAAACTTTTTTCAGGCCGGGGGTGTTTACGGGCACTGATCGACGTGCGATTTTTCCAGGGCACCGATAAACGGCAGTTATTTTACGGTTTTGAGTTGTTTACGCACTGCTAGAGATGCTCTTAGCTGGAGGAGAATATCGCCCATAGGAGCACAGCCCTGGGCGAGCGTCGCCATTCCCACTCCCGATTCTTCCATCTCAAACGGAGCAGGACGCTGAGCCGTAGAACACACATGGAGATCATTGTTGGTATGGGGCTTGAGATGGTAGCAGGAGGAGCAAAGGCGCTGGACGAATGATCTCATTGGGGATTCTGTTGGTCCTGCGACGAGCCGTGTCAAGAGGTAAGAGTCTCTTTTGTGGGAGGAGGAGCACGGGCACATCAAGTGTCATGCTGGGGCGAGCAGAAGATAGAGGCATCGGGGAGTTTGAACAGAAAGAACCCAAAGAAATAACAAATTCACGAAATAAACTCAGGCCAACAAAAATTCATGGATCTAACCCTTTTTGCAACACCGTCAACAACGGCGCCGCACTCTGAAGCACAACGCCATGACTGGTGGCACCGCACGGCTGCCAGCGTGGCATCGCCGTGGTCTCGCGGGCCCCAGTTCTGTAAGTGCGGCGCCACACACTACGGCGCCACACTACTATATGCGACACCACGACGCGTGGCACCGCACTTTAGGTCTTGTACCAGCGCGTGCGGCCGCCCCAGCCCGACCCTCACCTCATTCTCTCCCAGCCCACGAATAGAGAAGGGTGCATGGCAGCTAGGGTTCCACCCCACACTTGATCCTCCTCAGAAAATCGGCCATATTTGGGGATTTCTTCCAAGAATCGTGCTCCCAATCCCCTCCACCAGGTATTCTCTCTAAATCCTCTCAATTCCATCCAGAAATTTCTTACTTTTTGTCCCTTATTTGCAATTTTTGGTGAAACCCTAGATTATATGAGATAGTCAAATTAATATGAATCATTGCCATGCTTAGTTGATTTATAGGTTTAGGAATACTTGTAAGATGGATAGTGAAACCCTAGGTTCTATGGGATAGTGAAACCCTTGGTTTTATGGGATGGTTAATCAAGTTTTGTTAGTACGGAATTATAGGTAGAATATGAATACTTGTAAAGTTCGTACTATAGGTATGAGTGGAAATTAATGGTAGAGTAAGATGGAATGTTTGTTCATGCCATAATAATTATAGATAGAGTGGAAATTATTGTTTGTATTGTTTACAAGTATGACATGTGATATTTATTGATCCTATTGTTTTTATTATTTCATTGTGCCACTAGGACGACTCTTCTTAATGCTCACTACGATGTTCAACACCATTCCTACAAGTTGTCGGAAAAGAGACAGGTACTAAAAAAACCCACACGGTAGTTCCTATTGCTCCGGTTTATTGAGATGTAAATCTATCCTAGGACATTGTATGTTTGCAGGAGCTTGTACCTCTTCGACTTAGGTATCACGAGGTCTCGTCGGCCAAGAACCTGACTTACAATGAGTGGTACACTCCGTACATTGAGAATCTAGGACTCCTCCCCTTTATCCACATGGTCACTCGGCCGACATTGAAGTTCAATCCCGCTACGATCACCGCGCTTGTCGACTGGTGGAGACCGGAGACACACACATTTCATCTTAGGACCGGTGAGACTACGGTGACCTTGCAGGACATGAGCATGATCCTAGCACTCCCAATCGAGGGAAACCCTGTGTGCATAAGCACAGATTCAGAGGGGTGGCATGAGCAGATGGTCAACCTTATAGGAAAGGATCCACCCGAGGTTATAAACATGAAGGGGGAAACACTGAGGGTCACTGCAGGGGGCACTTTCAGTTGGATCAGACAGAATTTCAAGACCTGCCTGGAGGATGCTGACGAGGACACGGTCATGACGTACGCTCGTGTGTATGTGTGGTACATCATCACGAGGACTCTCTTTCCTGACAGCAGTGGGGATCGTGCTCAGTGGCATTGGCTTAAGGTGCTCATAGTTTTTGACTCAGATTTCAGTTGGGGTTCGGCGGTGTTGGCTTGGTTGTACCGTCAGGTAATCACTTGTTTAGAAAGTTGTCTATATTTGCATGACCTCAAAAAATACTGTTTTACTAAACGGTGTATCACTTCATGTGCAGCTGGATGATGCATGTCTTAGGAGCGCAACCGACGGATTCATCGGTGGTTGTTTGCTCCTTCTTTCGGTGTGGAGCTGGGAACGCTTCCCAGTTGGACGACCAAGATTGTTGAGCTAAAACCCTTATGTTGATGACGGCAATAACCTCCTGCTCCCCACATGGGCTTGCAAGTGGGATGTGGTCTCCGATCCCCCAACCGACCCCATGGCGGCGTACATGAGGTACACCAACGAGTTTGACACGATAAACATGGATCAGGTAATTTCCCAGCGTGCAGTCAATCCTATGTTATTAATGTGTAATCTTTGAACTTGACATGAGTGTGGTATGTTGCAGGTGACCTGGGAGTCATACGGTCCAAGGGGGAACTTTGGTGTATCAGACGACTATGTGCTTAACCCGAAGTGCACGGAAGAAGCCTGTTTGTGGCTAATGCGTTGCCCCATGGTATGCATGTGGGCGGTTGAGCATCACCAGCCACAACGTGTCATGACCCAGTTTGGGTTATTTCAGGTGAACCCTCCCGAGTGGAAGGACACGGACATAGGGCTCCATGGGTAAGATATCAACCGCCTTTGCCTGTGATGTAATATCTTTCGAGAAATAACGCTTTATGACTTCTTGTTGTGCAGCTTGGACAGGAAGAAGCAGAGGAAGGAGAAGGATTGGGACAAGCTTCACAGGAAGTATGTTGACAAATTCAAAAGGTGTGTGATTGAGGCTAAGAAAGAAAAAGGAACACAGGAAAGGGCGTTCAATCAGGATGCTTTCAACAAGTACATCACCTGGTTTCTTGAGAACATGCGGGTGGAGATGTACCCACGAGCATTCCGCTTAGAAATCTTGGAGGAGCCATTGCTATTCGATGAGCTTGCAACTGAAAAATACAACAGGATAGTCAGAGAAGGGCGACAAGCCGAGTATGCTCCATTGGTCAACTTCGTAGTAATTTTTGCCGAATGTTTGTTTTCCTTCTTGCCCCCTACCACACCTCGCAAGGATGCTTTACTTGTTTACTCTTGTCTATGACAGCGGGCGGAGGTAAGAAAGTCGGTTGATGCATGCGAGGATGCTTTTGAGACATACCCGCGCGGAGAGAAGGGAGAGAGTCTGTTTAGAGGGTTTGTTAAGAAGCAGGCCCTATGGTTAAGGCGGCTTTCAAACTTGCTAGGTTGTCGTGACCCCGAGGTGGCAACACCGTCCGCGTCACGGTCCAACACGCCCCCTGACCCTTCTGGCGATCATCACTTCCCATCCGAGGATGAGGCGGACACACCTAAGGTAGCAAAGCATTGTAGTACGACGAACCCTTGCATTACTATATGTCCTTACCATTGTTCTTTTGTTGACAGCCCCAGGATGAAGAAAGCATCGACGACGAGATGACGTTGGGCACATACACTTGATACAAGGTCCACGAGCGGTTCGACTATGTGCTCAAGCCAAGGCAACCCAAGAAGCCTTACACACCCAATCCTTCCACGGCCAAGGAAACAAAGGCAAAGAAGGCCAAGAAGACGACCTACAGGTTGGAAGATGATGACGAGGAACCGGTCACGAGGAAGCTTCCTACGCGAAGGGGCTGAGGGAAGAGGACGACCCGTGGGAAGTAGTTGGGGAGAAGTAGTTGTGGTCGTGTACTTTATGAACTTGTCGTGAACTTGTCGTCAACTTGTTAGCCTCTAGACATGATCTATAACAAGCAAGCATATAATGGACAAACATACAAGTCTCATCATCATTAGCCTCCCCCACAACCCCTTCCTCTTGTTGGGTTGTGTAGCCATACCTATAAGAAAAAGTTAGCAAGTAAGCAATAGTAGCATATAATGGAGAAACATACGAAATGCCAAGTAACCTATCATACTAGCCATACCTATGAGCATACGGATTTGGTCCTGCCAAGTAACCTATCATACTAGCTGGATTTGGTCCACGCCCTCTTCCTCTTCTAAGCCCAACTGATCGACCTCTTTGTTGCCTACGAGCTTCTTGCCTAGGAACATGTTGTCTACTACTCGGTTGGCTAGGGACCTGTTGGCTACCACTTGGTTGGCTAGGGACTTGTTGGCTATTTCTCCTTTGACTTGGCGCTTGTTGCCTATTTCTCCTTTGACTTGGCACTTGTTGGCTATTTCTCCTTGGGTTTGGCTCTTGTTGACTACGGCTAGGGACGTGTTGGCTACCACTCGGTTGGCTAGGGACCTGTTGGCTAAAACTCGGTTGGCTACTGAAGGGAATATGCCCGAGAGGCAATAATAAAGTGGTTATTATCTTATTCCATGTTTATGATACATGTTTATTTTGCATGCTATAATTGTATTGATCGGAAACATCAATACATGTGTGTTTAATAAACAAAAAGGGTTCCTAGTTATGCCTCTCTTATAGACTAGCTTGTTGATTAACAAGATGATCAAGGTTTCCTGATCATGGACATTGGATGTTGTTAATAACGAGGTCACAACATTGGTGGAATGATGTGATGAACATTCATCCGAAGTATAGCATTACGATCAAAGTCATTATGTTTATATTGCTATAACATCATACGAAGTAATCTTAGTCCTTAGACCATGAGATCATGTTAATTGCTAACACCGGAAGAGTATCTTGATAACATCAAACGTCACACCGTAACAGGTTGACTATAAAGGTGGGTTCAGTGCTACGAAGGTGTTATGTTGAGGCTCATGGATCAAGAGTGGGATTTGTCCATCCCAATGACGGATAGATATACTCTGGGCCCTCTCGGTGATATCACATTGAAATAGCTTGCAAGCAAGTGATGTGATCACTAGAATGTTATATCACGGGAACAAGAAAAGAGTGCATGTTGGTAACGAGATCAAACTAGGTATGGAGATACCGATGATCGAATCTCGGACATGTAATATATCACGGGACAAAGGGATTTAGTTACTAGCGTTAAAGGTTCTCACGATGACAGAAGTCATCGTTGAATGTGTAGGAGTCAGTATGGATCTCCAGGTCCCGTTGCTGATTATTGATCGGAGAGGGGTCTCGATCATGTCTGCATTATTTGTGAACCGTAGGGTGACACACTTAAGGGATACCGCACCATTTGGAGCAAATATGTTTCA
The DNA here is from genome assembly GCA_023614405.1 of Avena insularis. Taxonomy (NCBI): domain Eukaryota; kingdom Viridiplantae; phylum Streptophyta; class Magnoliopsida; order Poales; family Poaceae; genus Avena; species Avena insularis. Next base: position 355,013,348 of record CM042692.1, on the reverse strand, counting down.
GATAAAGATTTAAGAAAGCGCTGGAATTATTTCAATAGACACCGAAATTGTTTCGGGTGAAAATGCTGAAATTGGTTCTGCATGTAATATTGAAATGTTGCAGGGGGTTTTATGTGAATGTTTGTTAATTAAAGTAATTAACAAAATTCTGAATAAAAAAAATAAAAGAGTTTTATTAAATAAGAGAGCATTAAATTTGGAGAAATTTAATGCATTTAAAGTGGAGACTTTAAAAGAGAATGTGAAGGGGCATTTTAATGTGGAGGGGTTACCACCACATGAATGGAGGAGATGAAGGGTCACCCCCTCTATGCACCGGCCATGAAGGAGGGGCACCCCCCTCCTCCTATAAAAGGCCACCCCCTCACTTCTCACACACACCTCCTTCTGAAGGATCTCTCTCCCCCTCTAGTATTATTCCCCCATGGTCTCGGATTAGCGAGATACATGTTCCCGGTGGCTTTATCTGGAAAGGAGTTGCTGCTTCCGCTGCTTTGCTGGAGCGAGGGACGGAGGTTGTCGGGTACCGACGTGTGCGATCATGGATGCACCGCTGCTTTGCGGTGCTGGACTTGGTGGTGCTGGAGCTGGATCTGATGGACGTGCTGGAGCCGGACCTGCTGGACTTCATCACGATCTTGAGATCGGCAAGTGTACGACTACATCAACCACGAGTTCCTACTCGTTAACAAAGCTCGTTGTCTACGAGGGTAAGTTCTCGTTGGATGTATGTCCACCCGTTGCTTTGTACCTGGTAGATAGATCTTGGCGTGTATTTCACACCGTAGGAATTTTTTTGTTTTCTATGCTGCGGACCCAACAGTGCTATCAGAGCCTGGTTTATGCGTAGGTTCTTAGCACGGGTAGTACACATATGTTGATATGTGGGTGATGATGATCATGTTATTGCATCTTCTATGTATTTTGGATCTTGGTGGCATAGTGGGATGAAGCGGCCCGGACCAACCTTACATGTCATCGTACATGAGACCGGTTCCACGACTGACATGCAACTTGTTTTGCATAAGTGGTTGGCGGGTGTCTGTCTCTCCTAATATAGTCAATATCTGATTTACAATGAGTTGCTAATAACTTAGTTATCCTCGTTATGGTTCATGTTCGTAGGTAAGAACGGTTCTATCTCCGAAAGCCCTAAGCCACGTAAAACTTGCAATTGATAAATTAGAGGCGTCTAGTTTAGATCGTTGCTGGGCTAGTGTATTGATATGGTATTGTTGTAAGTAGATGTATGATAGATACTCTTACAACACACTCAACGTGTAAGTTCCATAGACCTTGGCCTTACACACAAAGGAATGATAGAGATCATACCATGATGCAAATGATAGAGATCAAATGCGTGGACCATATCATCTCACTTTACACATTAGATGTTAGCATCTTATACTGCTAGTTTGGCGCTTCAGAGCATTGTAAGATGATCCTCATTTAAATATCAAGATAAAATGTGTTCTTCCTTAAGTATGCACCGTTCTATGGATCGTGTTTCGAGACATCACGTGATGATCGGGTGTTCTCAACTCTACGCTTTCATGCAACGGGTGTAAGACAGTTTTACACACGCGAATACTAAGGTTCTTACTTGGCGAGCCTAGCATGTACAGACATGGCCTCGGAACACGAACCGAAAGGTTAAGCATGAGTCATATAGTTGATGTGATGACCATATTGATGCTCGCCTTTGAAGCTACACCGACTCACGTGATGATCGGACTTGGTGTAGTGGATTTGGTTCATGTAATCACCAAAAAGGCACGAGGGATGTCGTTTTTGAGTGGGAGTTCATTTCTAATTTGGATTAGTCGAACTCAATTTGTCATAAACTAAATCTAAGTGAATTTGCATAATTTGTTATAGTCATTCGCACCTGTTCACTACCTTATGCTTAGTTTTAATTGAGATAATAGAACTATAGAATTCTGGATATTTACTTTACGAGCTGGTATCATATTGTTTTGAATGTCAATTTAAAGTTTATAAGTCCTATTGCAAACTTTCAACAAACTCTATTTACTCCATAAAGTTTAATAAGTAGTATTAAATCAAGAGTAAGAATTCCAATGTTAGTATCTAAAGTATCATGTTTGCCTCCATGATTATTGATATTCAAAAGTTGTTTTAATATCAAGATTATATAGGAGCTGGAAATTGTTTCAGAAACCATCATGTGTGAAAGATATTGTGATATCTGAAACAATGTTTTTGGTTGCATTATGATAGAGTATAATTTAGCAAAATACATGTTCTCATATTGTATGAGAATTTGTGAAGGATGGAGATGCTAGGCATCCGAATCTACCAAAAAGGTTTTGGGAACTAATATTATACTCGCGATTCTTCCTTATAGGCCATAGTAGCTTGATCATGAAAGTTGTCATGATAAGGATGAATAGAAGATGTAAGTAAAATGTTTACTACACTAATAGATTACTAAAGAATGGATTTTTGAAAGAACACCAAACATTTGATGATGGTGATCCACTTCAAAGTGCAAGTCCAAAGGTATTAGTATTTGACTATATACGCTTTGTACCATGTGTCATGTTGATGACACCACTATTGATGTTGATAGATTCTTTTAAAAAGAAAAGGAATTGCTAAAAGAGAATCTATAAAATATTTGGGAGAAAAGAAAAGTTGGAGACGTCCAACTTAGGTATATAGAAGATATACATGTTATGGCTGTATTCCTTGATTGTTAAACAATGTGGTTCTGAGGTATTGGATACCGAATTGGTTGGTATGAAGTGTCATACAGGACAACGCAATTCATGAACTACAATGGCCTAAGTAACTAGCAAGAGAATAAGTGATGATGTTCATCGAAAACAGATAAAGTGTTATTGTGTTTTTCGTTGTCGTCAAACCTAGCCTTCAAGATTTGTTTTAATAATTGTTATTTTGTTCCGGTATCATGAGAACAATGACTGTTCAAATAATTACCGTATTCCATAAAGGATGGATGAACTTTTACAAGTCTAGTTGGAGAAATCACATCCATAAGCACTATTGCTAAAATGTCGCAAGATAAATGATTGAAAGATCACTTATGAAGTGACATCGCTGTTTAAATTATATTTGAAAGGAAACATGAAGAAACTCCATGTTGATGGATTTTTGGAGTCTTTGATTTTGATCAATTGACGCATGTGAGACTTTCCTCGAGATAATTGAAACTCCGTCCATAGGCCAGAGAGGGACGGATGACTAGCTTATTGGAAATTGTGCATGCTGATGTGCATAGTCCATTATGTGTAGCCATATGCGATGGATCTTTTTGCTTCATATGCTTTCTCCAAAAATTTGAGTGAATATATCTGTATATTTACTTAATAAGGAAGAAGTATGAAACATTTGAAAATTGTTCAAAGACTTTCAAGATGAAGTGGAAAATCATTGTAACAAGAAAATAAAGAGTTTATGATTCGATCATAAAGGAAGATATTTGAGTTACATGTTTAGCAAAAACACCTAAGACTTGAGGAATTGTTCCATGATTTGTGTTTCCCGATAAACCATAGGAGTATGGCATATTCGAGAGATAAAATCAAACCATGTTTGACATGGTAAGATCAAGGGTGTCATTTATAAAGCTGCCATTATGTTTTAAGGATTGAAGCTTTAGAGACTACCGCTTTTACACTGAAAAGAGCACCATCGTGATCCATTGAAATGACACCATATGAGTTATGGTTTGGGATAAAACCCGAATTGTCTTTTCTTAAATTTTGGTATGCTATGCATAAGTAAAATGTTTACAACCAAAGTCGGATAAGCACGTCTTTGTAGGTTATCCCAAAGAATTTGTTGGGAATTTCTCCATAACACCGAGGACAAAAGAGTTTGTTACTCGGAACGTCAAGTTTCTTGAGAAGGAATTTTTCATGAAAAGTTAAGTGGGAGGACAATAGAACTTTGATAAGGTTGTTGAACCTTAGCTATATGTGCTAAGTAGCGCAGCACCGGAAAGTGTCCTATGGCCACAATGCTCATGGCTCTCGTGATTACAAATGGTGTGATCTCGGAGATTAGAGTTCCTCTAGAACCGTGTGGGTCGGTAAGAATCAAATAGTAAGATTTGATAAGCAAGTCGTTATTGTTTTGACAATGATGAACCGAATACATGCAAAGAAGCGATGATGGGCCCTGACTCCATAAAATGACTAGAAGTCATAGAATCTGTGAAAGTATCCATACACGAGAAAACAAGTTTCTGAACTTGGAAGACCCTCCAGAAAGGCGTGAGTCCTATTGGTCGTGTTTGGATCTATAAAGAAATAAGACATGGATATTTAACATCTATGAAATAGTCGACATGTCGGAAAGAAGTTTACGACAATGTTCAAGGAGTTGACTATGACAAGATTTGATCTTTCATAGCGATATATAGTCTTGACGGATTAATGTAGCAACCACTACATATAATTTGGTATATGGTAGTTGAATAAACAAAACAAGGTTCTTCTAATAGAACGGTAACCTAGGACATGTACATGACATGGTCCGAAGGGTTTTGTTAATTCAAAGGGTGCTAAAAGGGCATGTAAACTTCAATAGTTGAAGTAAGCATAGCGGAGTTGGAATCTTCACCATGATGAAACTGTTAAAAGAGTTTAAATTCATCGGAGATGATGAAGATGCTTGCATTTGCAAGAAATTAAGTGGGAGGGCTGAGACATATTTCTAATACATTATGTAGAGGACATATTGTTGATTGGAAATGATGTATCTTGTATTGACACAAGTTAAGAATTTCATTAAAATAAGATTTCGATGAAAGACTTGGGCAAACCCGGAATATTAGGCATCAATATCTATATGGATAGATTAAGGCGCTAATATGGTTGTGCCAGACATACATATATGAGATATTGAAAGGGTTCAATATGGAAACACCAAGAAAGGTTCTTGCCGCATGGAAAGGATTGTATCAAAATTCAAGTGTTTCAACACTTGGTGAGTAAAATCACATGAAGATTTTGATCGATTATACCATGATATGTATATATCCAGAATGTCCTATGCTCTAAATGTTATGAGCACATACCAGAATGATTCATAAGATGATCATTGGACGATAGTAAAGATATTCTTATGAGATTTGGAAGAACTAAGAATATATCATGTATACGTGACAAATAATTAAAGGTAGTTCATTGTAAAGTGTTACGTTGATACTAGTTTTGTCACAAGATACAAATTAAATTTATCTCAATTCAGACTATGGGTGGCACAATATAATGGAAACGATGTTTCATGGTGGATTTGGATGAGTTCCAAAGTTGAGACACTGTGACGGATACTACAACAAAAGGCTAAGTATATCACTGCTATAGTAGCAGCAAAGGAGGGCATTTGTGTTAAGTAGTTTGTTATCAAACTAGGTGTGGTTCAAAGTGGGCTAATACTATGAAGATATATTGTGTGACAATAATATCAACATATTTTAACCCGAACGAACTAAAGGTCTCACCAAAGGACCAAATTTATACAATGCCATCTCATTTAAAAATGAGTGATGTGTAGAGACGCAAAGACATGCAAATACACACGGACCTGAAACTGTCAGATCCAGAGATTATGTTAACCACTAGCAATCGCGTATATGCAACACCCAGAAAGCCATAGGTGTTCAATACGCAAAGTTTTTCAAACTAGATTATTGACTCTAGTGCAAGTGGGAGACTGAAGGGAATATGCCCGAGAGGCAATAATAAAGTGGTTATTATCTTATTCCATGTTTATGATAAATGTTTATTTTGCATGCTATAATTGTATTGATCGGAAACATCAATACAAGTGTGTTTAGTAAACAAAAAGGGTTCCTAGTTATGCCTCTCTTATAGACTAGCTCGTTGATTAACAAGATGATCAAGGTTTCCTGATCATGGACATTGGATGTTGTTAATAACGAGGTCACAACATTGGTGGAATGATGTGATGAACATTCATCCGAAGTATAGCATTACGATCAAAGTCATTATGTTTATATTGCTATAACATCATACGAAGTAATCTTAGTCCTTAGACCATGAGATCATGTTAATTGCTAACACCGGAAGAGTATCTTGATAACATCAAACGTCACACCATAACAGGGTGACTATAAAGGTGGGTTCAGTGCTACGAAGGTGTTATGTTGAGGCTCATGGATCAAGAGTGGGATTTGTCCATCCCGATGACGGATAGATATACTCTGGGCCCTCTCGGTGATATCACATTGAAATAGCTTGCAAGCAAGTGATGTGATCACTAGAATGTTATATCACGGGAACGAGAAAAGAGTGCATGTCGGCAACAAGATCAAACTAGGTATTGAGATACCGATGATCGAATCTCAGACATGTAATATATCGCGAGACAAAGGGATTTAGTTACTAGCGTTAAAGGTTCTCACGATCACAGAAGTCATCGTTGAATGTGTAGGAATCAGTATGGATCTGTGTCCCGGCGCTGATTATTGATCGGAGAGGGGTCTTGATCATGTCTGCATTATTCGCGAACCGTAGGGTGACACACTTAAGGTATAACGACACCATTTGGAGCAAATATGTTTCAGATAAAGATTTAAGAAAGCGCTGGAATTATTTCAATAGACACCGAAACTGTTTCGGGTGAAAATGCTGAAATTGGTTCTCCATGTAATATTGAAATGTTGTGGGTTTTATGAATGTTTGTTAATTAAAGTAATTAACAAAATTCTGAATAAAAATAATAAAAGAGTTTAATTAATGAGAGAGCATTAAATTTGGAGAAATTTAATGCATTTAAAGTGGAGACTTTAAAAGAGAATATGAAGGGCATTTTAATGTGGAGGGTTACCACCACATGAATGGAGGAGGTGAAGGTCATCCTCCATGCGCCAAGAAGGAGGGGCACCCCCCCTCCTCCTATAAAAGGCCACCCCCTCACTTCTCACACACACCTCCTTGTGAAGGATCTCTCTCCCCCTCTAGTATTATTCCCCCATGGTCTCGGATTAGCGAGATACATGTTCCCGGTGGCTTTATCTGGAAAGGAGTTGCTGCTTCCGCTGCTTTGCTGGAGCGAGGGACGGAGGTTGTCGGGGTACCGGACGTGTGTGCGATCACGGATGCACCGCTGCTTTGCGGTGCTGGACTTGGTGGTGCTGGAGCTGGATCTGATGGACGTGCTGGAGCCGGACCTGCTGGACTTCATCACGATCTTGAGATCGGCAAGTGTACGACTACATCAACCACGAGTTCCTACTCGTTAACAAAGCTCGTTGTCTACGAGGGTAAGTTCTCGTTGGATGTATGTCCACCCGTTGCTTTGTACCTGGTAGATAGATCTTGGCGTGTAGTTCACACCGTAGGAAATTTTTTGTTTTCTATGCTGCGGACCCAACAACTACCACTTGGTTGGCTTGTGCTGGCTTCATTTATTTTTTCTCTCTTTCTTTGGGTACAATTTCGTGCATTATGCCCTTCAGCATTGCACGTTCCACACCTCCCTCTCTCATGTGGCTCTTGGAATTGGTTGTTGCCTGTTTCTCGGCTACCACCACTTCCCGATCCGTCCATGTCACTCCTAAAGCGCTTTATCTTGCGTCTTCCATGTTTAATGACCTTCCATTCTGGATCAGGCCACACTTGAATTCCATGGTACTCCGGCCATTGAGATTGGTCCAGGTATGGGTGAAATTTAGGAGCCCATGTCTTCTTAGTAGTCTCGATTGAGAATTCAGACTCTCTCACCGTGAGAGAATTATTCCAATCAACATGTCGCCTTCGAGCTGCCATTAGCAAGTGCGAGCAAGCAAGATGAAGCAACAATGGCCTGCCACAAGTGCACTCACAAGTTTTGAGCGAGACCTTGAACGCTCGACCTCCGTGTTGGACACCATCAGCTGTGGTTCCTCCTGGTTCAGTAACTTGGTAAATTAGCTCGTCATTATCAAATTCCGTGACAACTTGGGAGTCCCCTTTCTTTGACTGAAATTGCATCCAATCGTCAACCTTCGATGGGAACTTGTATTTATGCTTGTCCTTGTAGTCTCCTGCAATCCGCCTATCCATTTTAGCTGAGTACTTTAGAAAATACTCATTCATCTTGTCGAATGTGTATTGGACTATTGCCGTGACGGACAATGCACGGACACCTTTGAGCAACTTGTTGAAGCATTCTGCCATATTCCTTGTCATTTGACTGTACCTCCGACCACCATCATCGAAAGCTCGTGCCCACTTTCCCATATCTCCAATGTTCCTAATGAGAAACTCTTTGCCCCCCGCATTGAGTTCTTTGTTATGGAACAATTTGTTGTACAAGTTTGAGAAACGGCGCTCCGTGAAAGCGAGACAACAATCTTGTAGATCATCGGATAATTCCTTGCTCTTGCATGCCCAATAGAAGTTTGAAACAAAATGTCTCATGCACCATCGATGGTGCAATGGGACATGTTCGGGAATGTCAATCATCACCGCATTGAGAATTCCTTGATGACGATCCGAGATGACACATAATTCCCTTTGAGCAGGTAAGACCTTGGTTCTCAAAATATGGAAGAACCACTCCTAATTGTCATTGTTTTCCACCTCAACCAAAGCAAAACCCAAAGGAACCAACCGGTTGTTGGCATCGCTAGCTATTGCAATCAAGATAGTGCCCTTGTATTGTCCGGTTAAGAAGGTGCCATCAACGGATATAACAGTCCTACAATGTTCAAAAACCCGAACACATTGCTCGAAACCCCAAAATGCACGTCCAAATACTCGAACAGTTCTTCCGTTCATTATCCTTGTCTTGTTCCCATAAGTTTTAATCACATGAATCATGCCCGGGTTAGCATTGGCCATCGCTAACAACAACCGAGGGATTCGGTTATAAGATTCCTCCCAATCACCATACAACATCTTGAATACGGCTTGCTTCTCCTTCCATGCCTTCCCGTACTTCACCTCGTAGTGAAAGAGGGCTTTCACAAGCTCTTGGACCATCTTGATGGTCATTATTGGAAATGACTTGATGTTATTGGAAAGCCTATAACCAATAAACTCGGAGGTGAGTTGTCGATGCTCGTGCTTCACATCCTTGCCATCCACCACCGGGCCTCGGCACATGTGAGTTGATACACAACTAGATATGTGCCAACTTGGACCTCCCTTAAATGGTCTTGCATGCACAATCCAAGGACATCCATCCTCCTCGCATTTAACCGTGTAACACTTCTTCACATCCGAGTGCACCACCGTGTAAGGGCGATGATGCTTAACCGAGAAGTCCTTTATCCATTGCTTAAATTCCAACAAGGTCTTGAACCTCGATCCACGAGAAAAGCCATTATTCTCTTGATTACCATCCCGGTAAGAACTTGACCTTGGTCCAAGCACTATGCCCTTCCCGCCATCAACCGTGGCTTCATCTGCGAGACTAACATCACGGAACAAAGATACCATGTGGTCCCGTCCTAATACATTATCGTGGATTTCGGCCTCTCTAGTCGTGAACCCCTCCTCATCAAGTTCTTCTTCGAGACCATCATCATCCGAGTCCGATGCATAGCATCGAGTATACGGGATGTCACGGCCCATGTTCTCTTGCGTAATATATTTGTCCAAATCTCCAACATTGTTGTCGTGGATCTCAACCTCATTCTCATCTTGCCAATAATCATCATTTTGCTCTTCCAACACTTCATCTTGGTTCTTCGAAATCGGGCTCAATGTTTGGGTAAATGGAGGTTCAATCAATACCTCTTGGTTTATTGGTGGAGGACTCCTAGAACCCAATGGGGAGGCAGTACGGTTCAAATCCAAGTGAAAGTTATTATCAAACTTCTTGGTGGCAAATAGTTCAAGAGCTTTGTCTAGCGACTCCGCCACCACCTCCTTGTATGCAACCCAACGGGGCTCGGAGAAGATACGCATGGTCTTCCAACGGGTGTGCATTCCAAAAGCCACATTATGCCTTCCCTCCAACTCAACAACATCATTTGGGTCCATCCATTACAATTCAATCCTAACTTGCTCCAAGACCTCGGCGTAGGTGGGACTACGCTCAAACACCAAGTCAAGCTCATCCGGGTCCGGTTCTATATTATCTCTCAAAAAGGCATCCTTGTCTACATGGTGAACATGAACAATTCTTGACATTCCTAAAATAATCACAACAATAATACCATGGTCAACATACTCAATACATACTCATTGGTAACATTAACACAATACCTATCCCTATGCCAATTCAACAATACCCTATGCCAAAATCTACCATATATCTTGCATACCAACCTAGGGTTTCCAAGATATGGGTCAAACCAAGAATTTAATGGGTAAAAACAAAGAAAAAGGGGAAGAATACCTCTAGCCACTTGGGGGGATCGAAATCCATGGAGAGAAGTTTCCAATTTGGCCTCTTGAAGGGAGGGATTTGAGGGAGGAGCCGAATCCCGCCGCCGTCGCTTTCTTCTCTGTTCGTGGGGGAGGCTGGGTAAGTAAGGGTCAGGCTGGGGCGGCCGCGCACGCTGGTACAAGACCTAAAGTGCGGCGCCACGCGCCGTGGGCGTCACATATAGCAGTGCGGCGTCGTAGTGTGTGGCGCTGCACTTACGGAACCAGGGCCCGCGAGACCACGGCGATGCCACGCTGGCAGCCGTACAGCGCCACCAGTCATGGCGTTGCGCTTCAGAGTGCGGCGCCGTTGTTGACGGCGTTGAAAAAGGGTTAATTCCGTGAATTTTTTGTGGCCCGAGTTTATTTCGTAAATTTATTATTCCTTTAGGTTATTTCTGTTCAAATTCCCGAGACATCGCATGACGATGCACGCTAAAATCGATGGAGCGATGGGAATTATTCCCTTTTTTTCTTGCCCATATTTACTCTTCGACCGTACGTGGTGTGAGCTTCAATCCTCCGCGTGAGTAACGGTACTTCATTTAGAAGAAAAAAAAACTCTATGCTCCTGTAGACTGCACTCTAGGAATACTAGTGCGGTTTAATTTCTACTAGACGCCGCGCCACCTTCACCTTCATAACGTCCTGACAATGCATAGCATATACGGTGCATTTGCGATGGTTTGTTCTACGACTCTATATGCGATACACCCGGTTCTACTATGAAACTATATGCGCAATAAGTCATGAAATCCAATTCGGCTCATGAGTACAAAAAAATCAATTATTCAAAAATATATCTTAAAATGTCAAAACAAATTTAGAAATATATCGGCATATATATTTGGACATTCTATATTCGCACACAACTTTCTTGAAACAAAAGACCATTATTTGTGTCCAATGTAAAAAATGCAATTTCAGACGCTCCAACATGGTTATTCTTGGACAATTTTTCTCTTTTTACATAAGTCACATAAAATAGTTTTTTTCCTAAAAAGTTGCGTAAGAACACAAAATATCTAAAAATAAATTGTAAAATGTCAAAAAATTTAGAAAGAAATTACTACGTGTATATATGAACGATTTTTTGTTCAATCTATGCAAAAGGGTGTGGGTGCGCCAGTTGGTACGGTAACCACACATGTTCGGAACTACCATTATTTTTTAGACTAAATAGTTATCATATCTTGACAAAAATCATATAATTAACCTAATTACGATAAGAAATCATAAAATAACATGTTTTCAGGAAGATTTAACAATCTAACCTATGCGCATGACGCTCTATCGAAAAGTCCATGATCAGTAGCACAACGTTTCCACCAAAAACGCCTAGCTTCCTTTAGCGCCGTGGTAAAAAACATCATCGTCTGATCCGACATGGCGGTCAACCATGGCCGTGAAGATACTTTGATGTTTGGCGTTTTTGCAGAAAGCGCCGTATCACCATGGCGCTTTTGTAAGGGACGTCGTGCCCCTTAGCTAATGGTTGTCGCATATAGCATGGGCATCTGGATCGATCGTCACGCTGCTCCCAGCGCGCTTTGCAATGGCCCGCTGTACATATTGGGCCATGCATGCATGCATGTGAGGCTTGATCAATGTACGCCGGCCACGAGCTGAGCCTAGGTAGCTAACTCCTCTTACGCAATTTTTTTTTATCAGTAGGTACAACGATTGATATTGAAAATGTACGTATGTATCCAGAATTTATTTTTACAACTTTTTTTACATGGAGTTTTTGGCAAGGGAGTCATGCCATTGACCATGGCTCTTTTGGCCACAGCACCATGCAAAGGACTTGGCAATTCTGGTGGGCGCGCTCTTGTCAAGGTGTACGGTGCTCCCGTAAAAATCACCATACTAGGCACTATGGCGTACCATACTAGGCAAAAGCGACAAATATAAAAAGTGTGTCCGTGATAGTCGTTGACCGCTACGTCGGACGAGACTAAGGCGTTTTTGACCAGAGCCCCGTAGGTACCATGACGTTTTTCGCGGGAGCGTCGTGCTACTGGCCATGAAGCTTTCCGGTAGAGCGCCATGCAAATAGGTTAGATTGTAAAATCTTTCGAAAAACTGATTATTTTGTAATTCCTTATTGTCTTTAGGTTAATTATGTGATTTTTGCCCCATATCTTTCCTTAATTTATGTCGAGGGAGAGGGGATTGGGTTGGTGGCATCCCAACACGAGTAAGAGAGGATACAATGAAAATAACGACGCATAAAGCACACACCTGTACGCCTCCACCACACGCACGAAGGAGTGTCACATGGGCTCACACGTCAATGTGAAAAGTAGAAAAATTAACCCACATGAAAGTGTCATGGTAAAAACAGATGGTCTTAAAATGTTTGCATGTGATCAAACTTAAGTATAATATCGTGCGTTTACATGTCCTATGCCATTTTGCTAAGGCTTACCAATCTAGTACTAATCTGGTTATCTAGTTGTGTGTGGTTCAATTATTATCATGGAGTCGATGTATTTAGTCTTACCTCTACCTGCAGTTGTTTATGACTTTAAAAATAGTTATTATCATAGAAGCTCTTTACACTGGTGAAAAACGGACATTTAGTACCGGTCCGGGAGGTCCTCTAGTCCCGGTTTCCCAACCGGGACTGCCGAATCAGACTAAAGGCCTCACCCGTTAGTCCCGGTTGCCATACAAACCGGACTAAAGTCCCTCCACATGGCCGCTCTCCGGAGCGGGGGATAGAGGATCTTTAATCCCGGTTCATGGAGGTCCACACGTGGCGACCTCAGGCTCTTCCCTTTTATTTTCTATATTTAAATTCCTTTTAATTTTGTGTATTTATTTTTGTGTTCTCCATTCAATTCTTTTTCATTTGAAACAATTTTCGTATGTATATTCTATGCTACTACATACTGTACATATTGATGCATATATAATATAATTTATCTAGTCAATGTTTGCAAACTTGTAGATGTAACCTCACCGAGCGGGCCTAGGGTATCTATCTGTCACTCGGATGGGAAAATTCCGACCTTGGTGCATACGCCTCAACATACCCCTCTGGAATTTTCAATATACACCTTTATGGTCACCCTGTTAAGGTCCAGAGTTCAGGCAAATGACAAACAGAAGAACTGGAACACCATTTCGCTCGGCCCTCGTGTCGCTCCACTCTGGGGAGACACGGACGATGGCGGCAAGCCCTAGCTAGGACCCCCTCTGCCCTCTCCCTTGTAGTTGCTAGAGGAGCCCGCCGCAAATCCCCGCGCACGGCTTCCAAGGATGGTGGTGGCGAGGATCTCACTGCTCCTTCTCCTCAGGGAGAGCTCTGACATGTGAGGCGGCGACCTTGTGAGGCAAGGGCAGTGTCGATCAGGCGACAGGAGCGCTCGTCAGTGCTCTTGGTCGTCCTTTTCGATCATGCGGGCAATGAAGGGACGAAGGCTGATGGTCGCGACACAGGGGCGCACCACCGACCTCTGCCTCACTATTTGAAGATGGGGATCTCCCCTATGCGTTGACCTTGCCCCGCTGCCTTCCAATCCAGGCGCCCTTACTGGATCCTGGTAGTTGGGTGGCTGGCCTAGGAGCTCTATCCTAGAGGAAACCCTTGACCAATGGTGATGGTCAAGACATCAATGTAGCTGTGTGATGAGTGCATATTTGCATCATGTTTTACATTATTATTTTGCATTGTAGATGTAGGATCTTGGTATTTTACGGCGTTCGCGTGCACATTTTATGTATGTTTTCACCAAGATCAGGACAGATGATGGATCCAATGGATACAGTTCTTGGAGCAGTTGTACTGGGGAGAAAAGGAGTCAAAAACAACGTAAATCGCTTATTTGGAAAATATTAATAATACCTGAAGAAAACCAGAAGCGAACAAAGAAGGCAGAGGGTCCAATGACCAACTATACGACTGGAGCAACTTTTCTGGCCGTATAGCTCCGGTCGTATAGTTGATGCCGCCACCGCCTCGTCATATAGTTTCACCCCGTGCAATTGGTTCGAGGAGACAACATATAGAACACCCAGAAATCGTAGAAACCTCACCTCCGGAAGGCATATGGAGGGAGAACTCATCCACCGGGGATCCATCTTTGCCGTGCGCAGATCCGGGAGGCTAAGGCATCGATCTTCATCATCCACCGCTGCATCACCACCATCTCCATCCATCCCATCTATATCTTGCCTAAATCTTGTTGTAATTCCTATACTCGTTGTGGATTTATACAAGTACTATTCATATATGATTGTTTTCATTACCAGTTCCATGATGTTGATTGCCTCCATGTCTGAATAGATCATTAGTTCTTGGGGAGATGAAGAAACCCTAGTATGAGATTGAAATAAGATAAAGTCTATTATGATATTCATCACTGTGACCATGTGTTAGATTTTCTACATCTTGATGTTGAGAGAAATTGACCTCTCAATATTTGCCTCTCTTGGGGACTTGATGGAGAAAACTACTTGTTGGTAGACGGAGGCATGCTAGCACTTAAAGTGACTATAAAGCTGTTGGCACCCCTTACGTATAAACTTGGGAAACCGAGGAAACTCACGGAACACTATCCATGCCATGGGATACGTCCTACGGGATTACGTCCCTTAATAGCGTAGCAATTCAATTGATATCGATTGCTGACTGATGTGGTTATGAGGATGATGTGATCAGCGGTTGCTGTCTATTCGTCCAAATACGGAGTTCCTCTCACACATACATAGTTGAGAATGTTCATGATGATAATATTTATCTTAGGTCTTTACAATACTAGTGGTGTATCCGCTACTCCATGGGAACTTTTTCCCTACTGCAGTTCCAATCTCTCTTACATACGTGATACTTACTTTTTGTACTCAGTTGTTTTACTTTACTTTATTTGCTCTTATACCCAAAACCCAAAAACACCTTTTTACACAATACTTGTATTTTATCTTGTTACTTATAACTTTATCTAGCATTTCTATCATAATATTTGTTTCAAGAGTTATTAGACTTCAGACTCCTACTCCATGTGGGATCGATATCTTTATTTCGAAATTAGATACAAACGATCTGTGCAGTTGCAGTCATCAAGCTATTTTCGGGTGCCGTTGCCGGGGAGCTAAGCGTTGTAGGTCTTTTAGTTTTTGCTTATTTATTTTTGTCTTGCTAAATTTTGTTTTTAGTTACAGGTTTCCACCAACATGATGGAGTTTGAGCATATGACTAGTGCTAACCCACTCAACCACTTTGGGAAGCCCTATGATATTTATAAAAAAGACAACTCCAATAAGAAGACAAGGGGGTTTGAAATAAATCATCTACTACTTAGTATTCTACATAAGAAGCAATTTACTGGAGATGAAGAAGATCTTGATCCATATGAGCATATTGCATGTTTTAAAGATACATGTGGCACTTTTCTATTGACGAGATATACCGCTGATAGGTAAGGGTTAAACTTTTTAGTCAAACTTTGACAAGTACAGCTCTCTCATGGTATAGATCTCTACCCCCTAAAGCCACTACTACTTGGGATAATCTAGCCTGTGAATTTGTATCAAAATATTATTCATTGTCAAAATCTTTTGGAATCAGGCATCTTATAGTAACTTGGAAGAATCGTTCTAATGAAGGACTAGTAAGAGCTTATATTAGATTTAAAGATTTACTATGACTATGCCTCATCATGATTTGCCTGAATGGTATTTACTACATATCTTTTATGGCGGTTTAATTGAACCTAATAAAATTGAACTAGACTCTTTCGCGGAAGGAGCCTTTATGAATCTTCCTATACCTAAAGCTTGGGCTTTACTTAATAGAATTCGTGATCATAGAGTTTCATGGAATTTCGATCTAGGAAGTGAAGGAGGCGTAGAAATAGAGCATGATTGTATTCATGACTATAATAAAAAAGGCCATGTTAAAGAATTATCTAAAGAACTTTATTTAGATTCAGATCTTGTGTTGCAAGTTGTTAAAGCTTTTACAAAACATATTAAAGCTCCAAAGGAGGGTCCAGTCAAGTATGATCCACCACCCGAACCAGAAAAGAAAAGAGAAGATAAAGTAACACTATCCCCCGTAGAACCAATATATGAAGTGCCTTTTCCTAACACTACACAAAAGCATATTTTTGAATATGAACAGTTCAAAGCAGTACAGGAAAAGAGGGAAGAAGAAAACATGCCAGAAGTTGTGGAACATCTGGAAGAAACCAAAGATGAAGAGGTAACCAAGGAAGCAATTATGTCTATGTACTCACATTGTAACATAGTTTAACTTGATGAAGAGACTTTCATATTGGTTGAAGGTAAAACAAAGGTAAAAGATGTGGGTAAGCCTATCTTCCCTACATATTTAAAGAAACCTCGCATTATGGTTTATGTGATCTTGGCACCGTAGTTAATGTTATATCTTATGATTTCTACTTAGAAATAAAAGAAGAAATAAAACTGGCTACAATTGAAAATACTGATATGACAATTATGTTAGACAATAAAAATCTGAGAATTCCAATGGTAGTAGTTGACGATGCAACTGTCACAATTGGCAACAAAAACTTTCCTATCAATTTTGTACTTGTTGATATGCCAGCTAACACTCTTTGCCCAATTATATTTGGAAGGAACTTTTTGGGTGATATAGGTTCCTATGTTAACTTCAAGAAGGAGATTGTGTCTCTTAAGCTTGGGGGAACGGAAAATAAATTCCATTTTTCCAAATTTAAAGACATGCCTCCTCAAATACAAGAAGAAGAAGAGAGAACTATTGAGGAAATGGCGTCTCTTTTCTTTAGTAATCAAGAAGAAGAAATAGATGAAGATCCAAATTATGAAGAAATAGTTATGGAGGACAAGTCCCTGGGAGAACTAGAAAATGAATTCGATTCACTTCCCATTTTGGGACCTCCAAACGATGAGGCTTTTGAAGAGCCAGAAAAGAGAGGGGACGAGGAATTACCACCCCCAGAGTTGAAGACTCTACCAGAAAATCTCAAATACAGGTTTTTAGATGATACTAATAAATTTCCTGTTATTATTAGTGCTAAACTTTCAGGAGAAGAAGAAGAAGAACTCATGAGGATTCTTAAGGAGCATCGCCAGGCCTTTCGGTACTCAATGGATGACTTGAAGGGCATTAGTCCCATGATATCCATCCATCGAATATTCATGGAAGAAGGTGCTAAACCAGTTGTTGAATTCAATAGAAGACTGAAGTCTGAAATGAAAGAAGTGGTAAGAAAAGAAATTATACGCCTATTGGACGCAGGTATAATCTATCCTATTAAAGAAAGTGATTGGGTAAGTCCTGTTCATTGTGTCCCTAAGAAGGGCGGTTTTAATGTTGTTCCTAGTGAAAAAAATGAATTGATACCTACTAGACCTATTGTTGGGCACAGGATGTGCATAGACTTCAGGAAATTAAATAAAGAGACTAGGAAAGATCACTATCCATTACCATTCATAGATCAAACTCTAGAAAGGCTAGCAAACCATACTCATTTTTGCTACTTCGACGGATACTCTGGTTTCTCTCAAATAGCTGTTCATCCGGATGACCAACTTAAAACAACTTTCATTAGTCCTGACGGTTTACATGCTTACCTGCATATGCCTTTTGGTTTATGTAATGCTCCAGCTACTTTTCAAACATACATGACTACTATTTTTGCTGATTTTATAGAACTTATAATGGAAATATTTATGGATGACTTTTCTGTCTGTGGAACTTCGTTTACTAGTTGCTTGGATAATCTCAAAAGAGTTTTGCAGCGTTGTGAAGAAACTAATCTTGTTCTAAACTGGGATAAGTGCCACTTTATGATCAAAGAAGGTATAGTCCTCGGACACAAGGTATCAGGTAAGGGAATTGAAGTTGATAGAGCTAAGGTTGAAGCAGTAGAGAGAATGTCGCAACCTAGGGATATTAAAGGTATAAGAAGTTTTCTTGGTCATGTGGGTTTTTACAGACGATTCATTAGAAATTTCTCTGGGATATCAAAACCTTTGACTAACCTCTTGCAAAAGGGAATGAGATTTAATTTTGATGATAAGTGTCTTGAAGCCTTTGATAGACTCAAAAATGCTTTATCTCGTGCTCCTATTATTAAACCACCTATCTAGGATACAACCTTTGATTTAATATGTGAAGCTAGTGATGATGTTGTAGGAGTAACTTTAGGACAACATATTGGTCGTAGATTTAATATTATACATCATGATAGTAGAACTCTCAATGGTCCTCAAAAGAATTACCCTAAGGAAGAAAAACAACTTTTTGCTGTATTTTTCTCTTGTGATAAATTTCGTTCTTATACAGTTGATGCAAAGGTAAGAGTTCACACGGATCGTGATGGCTTAAAAGAACTCCTTGAAAAGGAAAGACCATAAGCCAAGGCTGATCTGTTGGATTCTTTCACTTCAAGAATTTGAGTTGCAGATTATGCAGAAGCAAGAAATAAAAATGTTGGATGCAGTATCCATGATTACCCCGCAAGACATCAATCTTATTGAGAGGAACTTTAGTCTTGGTGGTTTTCGTTTACAAGAATTATTCAATGAACTAAGGTCAATTCCTCCAAAAGAGAAGAAGTCTTTGTTGTGGGAGGAACTTCTCATCCCCAAATAAACAATGGTAAGTGCAAGGTAAGTGTTCTTACCCAAATAAGTGATTTGTTTTCACAATTTCTACTTTTGATAATTCTGCCTTTGAATTCCTTGTGTTTTTTTGAAGATTTAGAGGGGTTGTACCAACTATACGGGTGGAGCTATACGATCGGAGAGGAAGCTCCCACCATATAGTTGGTCGTTAAACTCTCTGTATCACCTTCCTGAAATTGTTTTCGCTGTCTAAGACTATACGGTCACAACTATACGACCAGAGCCAAAATTCCGACCGTATAGTTGGTCGTTAAACTCTCAGATGGTTTTTCTTTAGATATCTGTATCTATACGGTCACAACTATACGACCAGAGCCAAAAATTCCAGCCGTATAGTTGGTCGTTAAACTCTCAGACACTTTTGATTTTTGCTATTTGAGACTATACGGTCGCAACTATACGACCGGAGCCAAAAATTCCGGCTGTATAGTTGGTCGTTAAACTCTCAGATGGTTTTGCTTTAGGTGTCTGTATCTATACGGTCGCAACTTGTAACACCCTAGCATAAGAGCTAAGAAATAAGCTGAGATGAGGTGTGTGCATTGCATTCATGCATAGAAAATCTCGATAATTTTCGCGCTTTTAAATAAAACTTGTCAAAGTGATTGAAGCATCTCTTAACTTGGTGGAACTGAAGTAGATCATCAAGTTGATTGCGATAAGTTTCAATGTGACCTTTGCTAAAACCTTATCTTTGGGTAATATAATTTGATCTATGGGTAGATCAAATGTAATAAAACTAAGTCACAACACACTACTTAACAAGGAGTACTAGATCTTCTAGAGACCATTACATGGTATTCCAAACAACAACTCAAGGATGAATAGTTAATCTTCTAAAAATGATATCAAGGTATTACCTACAACAAACCCTGAATACCAAGTTAAGTATATAACTTAAGTAAAGAAACCCCATAACTAAAACTTGATATACTTGCTTGTGATAGTTATTCCTACCATGGGTACCATGGTAGTTCTTAAACATTAACTCTTATTACAAATAGAGTAGAAAGGGAAGTCAAACCAAGACCATCCATCACATACCCTTAGTGTCATGTTAATAGATGACAATCCTATTTAACCAAGTCCTAGTGTCTATTGATCATCAGTATTGAGTGATCAATTCCTGACCTAGAACTTATTGACTCTTAGCCTTTGACCTATTACATTGACCTTTCAAAGACCGGAAGTGAGTTAATATGAAGGAGAAACTAGTTATGGTGGAGTGTGCCAATATCAATGGAATGATATCCTTAGTGGTGATCATACCATTTGATATTAGAGGAGTTAACTCACTCATAAGTTAACTAGAAGAAGCATCCACACCCCAAGAAGTAACTAGTGATCGTGGAGCTATAATGAAGCTAGTAGTATTAGAGTATCCAATGATAATCTTGTTAAGCCAAGTGGGCATAATCTTAAAGTAAGTTTTCTTAACAAGATGAGCCTATAGAGAGACTAGTACAAATCTAGTACTTAGTGTTAATAGATTTTGATCAGACAATTAGAAGCCTAAGCTTTGTTTGATCAAAGGATGGTGGTCATTATTCTCAAGTCACTTGAGAATAGATGACTAGGTGTTGAAGAAGAGTTGTGAGTATACCAAATTAGGCAAAGCCTAGTAAGATTAATCATCTAACTTGATCATGAGAAGTCCAGCTAGAGTAGGATGAAGTATATAACATGAGTATATGGAGTAGTTGGAGGCATAGTAGTTTAACCAAGCTAATACAAGAACAAACTTGTATTGTGGAGAGTAGTACCATACCTATCCCAGAGGATGGTTACCACATATAATATAAAAAGAATTGTAGCCTTGCAAGCTTTAGAAGTATATGCAAGGTAAATAAGAAAGAGTTTATGGATGGAGTTAGAAACAACTACATTGATGGATTCATCAAGGGTGGCTAAGGGATGGAAGTTATATGTAGGAGCATGGATAATGAGAATTGTTGAAGTGGCATGACCATGTCATCATATGATGATGGATATGGTGGAGTCAGATGATTAACTTATTTAGGAAGATGAGATCTTTGTGAATAAGATAAGAAAGATATATGGAGTATATTTAGGAAAGGAATTCCTTATCTAAAGATAACCTTAGTGAGGTATTAAGGTAAAGATTCTTTAGAAGCCTTAACCAAGATCATATCAAACCATGACAGAACCATGTGTACCTCTTTGTTTAAAACCCTAGAATAAAGAAGGTAGTTAAACCAATTCCTATTTTTAGGCAACCAATGTATAGTATCTCTTAGCCAACTGAAATGTCTAAGAGATAAGTAGAATACCAGTTGAGAGTGTATTGATGGAGGCCTTGTCCACCTGATTGTCTTAAACCCTAATAAGAACCTAGTCTCACAGAACCATCAAGATCACATTAGGAAAGTAATCTTTGTAGCTCACTCTAAGTTGAGATATCACCTTGGTCACCAAACATGATGGCAATATGTAATAGCCTTAATACTCATCCATGTCTCTAATTGAAAATGAGTTATTAAATCCTCTCAGAACCCATAATACCTATATTTGAATAAACATTGGCATTTTTCCACCAATGATTATTATTGATTCATCATTACCTAACCAAAAGTGTTCTGTGGTAATTCTAAACTCTACAAACCAAGTAGAATTGGATTTCACAAATCACCAAATATGGAGGACCAAGAAACTTATATCACCCCATTATGAACCACAAAGATTAATACCTTATATTGTATATAGATAAATCCTTTACGAAGATTAGTTGGAACAAGATTCTATATACATCAATAAATATCTCAAACTAGTACCATTAAGATTATCAAGTGAAAACAGAATCATTTCTATGGAAACTTATTATAAGAAACCAATTCCTAAAACCCTAATCCTTATTAATATTTCCTAATGAAAAGGACTTTTCATATAATTATGAATATTTTTAATGCACAATAAGAAATGAAGAGATGAGGGTCTACAAACTCTCTGGATATTGAAATCCCTGGAGAAATTCAAATTTAAAAAGGTTTTGTAAAAGAAAAGAAAATAGAAAATGTAATTGAAAAAAACAGAAAGAAGCAGTGCAGTAGCTCGTCCCATGGCCTAGAATATCTCCACGCTAACCGTCGCCGCGTGCGCACCTTGCAACGTCCTGCTCACTTCGCTTCAGCCCAGCACCGGCCCAGGCCCGGGTAACAGTTCGTTGTCGTCTTCCTCGATGTCACAAGTATAAATAGAGGCCGCCCAGCTCCAATTCTCCACATCATTCCACTCCCCGCTCTCTCAGACACCTCTCACACCTCTCCTCGGAGCAAGGCAAGCACCAGCCCTCCAGAATTTAGCCAGACTCCGCCGCTGCAGAGGAGGAAGGGAGCCGTTGATTGCGACCACCCAGGAGCCGCCGCGACCACCATTTGAACAGTCGTCGTCTACAACATCATTCGCCCCCATCGCCGACCCTAGCTAGAGCCTAGGTGAGCCTCACACAACCCCCACCACCGTGTTAGGGTTAGAATCTCGCCGGAGCTGTTCGCCGGAGACGACGAACCTCAACCATAGATCTTACTTCTAATCGTAGGGCTAAGATTGAAAGATACCGTTTCGGGTTAATATAGTCGCTGACGTGTGGGACCATCCTGTCAGCAGCCCGCTGCGCCAGCACAGTGCAATTGAGCTGGCCCATTTAGTTTCCCGCGCAGAGCCTGTAGATTCAAATAGATTTTTTTCTATTTTAGTTAAAACCAGATTCTGTCAGTAGATTCAAAAATCAATTCAAAGAGATTCACTAAACCAAATTGCATGATTCCAATTTTGTTAGAAAGGTATTCAAATTATGTATCCAAGACCGTTGGATTCAAACCATTTGAAATTATAGATCACCTATACTAAAAATAACAAGACAGAGACTTTTCCAACTTCAAACATTTTTCAAAAATCAACCATGAATTCTTTTGAGTTGATTCCAACTCTCAAAAATCACATTTGACAAGATCTATCTGAATACATAAAAATATTTAGGTTTACATGCAGTGACATTGGACTAGTAATAAAAGAATGATATTTAGGCATTTCTATTCACTTTAATTGTATTAAATAGTAATGTTAAACTTTATAAAATGTGACCACCACTTTAAATCACATTCCCAAGTATTAGAATATGTGGTGATAACATGTGTCAACATGATGCCATATTTTAATTGGAGAATATTAAATCTTAAGTATTTTCAATGAGTAGAAATTACTTTTCTAAAATGAGGTAAATAAAATTAGGTCTTTATTTCATGTGATGTTTGTGATGATGCTAGATCATCAAGTGTGAGCTTTAGTGTGCTAAATATAAGTAGTTAAGTATTGTTTGGTGATTGTGTACCTCGTATTCATTTATAGACGATAGTACCGGCCCGGGATACGAGGAGGAGGAGTACTACTACTAAGAAGAAGAGAACTTCAACCACTGCACTACGCAAGGCAAGCCATCATAACTATGCAAGCTAGAACTATGCAAGCTAACACTTGCAAACTTGATAACCTATGCAATATGCATGAGGCATGCTTTAGTTATACAACCTTGATTATACCAATCCCAAGTTTTACTTGCAAGCCTTATTCTTTTACTTTTACCAAAGTTCTTACCTTTAGTTAGTGAATTGTGAGTATTGGAAAAATAGGATAGATACCATAAAGAGTATAAAACTAGGCCTAAGTAGTTAAACTTAGATGTCATCAAAAGGCATAAAACTAGAGTTGGATAGTTACACTTGATTAGCACCCCTCATTAGTGAATACCCTCAACTTCAGTGGCTAGTGCTAAGCATAAAAGTTGATCACTTTAGATGGGAATACTTGGTGAAAATGATTATGAAAACCTTGGAATGATGGTCCATTCTATTGAAATGTTTTGACATGTGTTATGAACACAAAAGGATTTGATGATGAATCTTCTTGAGGCATGAACCTTGACCCTTTATAAAAACTGATGGTTGGGTTCGGATGCGATACCATTCCAATTTTACCATACAACCACAATACCTGAATTGGGTAGGGCTTCACTGGAAGTTTATATGCCTTAGTATGGGTTCCCTCGTGAAAAGAGGTTGAGCTGAGGCTACCTCGTGAATGTGAATGTACACCTATGTAGTGCCCAGGATGGCAGATGGCCATGGCTGGGAGGCCAAGCTCATAGGGGAGGTGCATATACTAGAGTGTGTAATTGAAAGGTTAGGATTGATTATCCGCATACTAAGTATGATGATTCAGGGTTATCCCTGATGGATGTATCCAATTTTGTGGTGAAAGCGTACCACCTCTGCAGAGTGTCAAACTATTCGAATAGCCATGTCCGCGGTTATGGACAGTTGGAGTGGCCATACTGTTTCGTTGTTAGATGTTTTCAAGATGAATTATGAATTGAACTGTGACCTTTACTTGACCACAACAGGGTTGTGGATATGAAAACTAGGTTCGCACTTAGGTGATGTAGAAAATTAAATTAGTTTTCTTTACTTCTTAACTCAGTATGAAATAAACCTGCCTTTTTGCAAATAAACCTAGAGCTTAAGTTTCCTACTAGAACTACCTTACTTGTTAGTGATAGTTGCGAGTACTTAAAGAGTACTCATGGCTTTGTCCCTAACTATTCCCGTGGCCAGACTATGAGGAGGACTACTAGGAAGATGGACAACAGGAGGTCTATGACAACTAGGATCATCTCCCATCGTCAGCATTGCCTGTGACTCTGAAGATGGAGCCCCTACTACGTTTACTTTCCGCTTCTTTGATTGTATTAAGACTGGATCATGAGATCCTTTATTTGTAAGACCTTTATTATGGTTTGTAATGGATTATGTATTGTGATACCAATCTGTTATGTCTCGCAAAAATAGTAATCTTGGGATTGCGAGGTATGGCATAACAGGCATCTGGGATTAAAAATCCGGGTGTTGACAAGTTGGTATCAGAGCCATCCTGACCATAGGAGACCCTAGTTAGAATGGACGTCTGAACAAAAACTTCGTTTCAAAACAAAAGAAGTGAATATTTATGAAAACCTATTCCCACTCTTATCCTTGAGATTCTTTCAAAAAAATCGTGTTCCTCAAAAATTCTTGCAATCCTACATAAAATTTGACACACTTGATCACTCCACTAACTTGCTCACCCTAAATTCTTATAGATGGAGGTAAAGTATAGCAAGTTCTACCAGCTGGGCAACGGAGGCCACCTGATCTTTGAGAGGGATCTAGATGCAGTCGCAGAGTACCCTGAGCGCCTGCACCCGAAGTTCTTCGGGGCACAACTCAATGATCAACAAGGAGGAGAGTTATCGTGGCTGATAGTTGCAGATCTCCGAGGCAAGATGGAAGCACCCACTTCGGAGAAGATCCAATTCAGCGTTCGGGAGAACAACTGGCTAGATGGATTAGCTAGGGCTATGCAAGAAGCTCTTGCCCGTCCGTGTGGGCAAAACATCAACCAGATCCAGGGAACTCGCTTTGCTCACTATGCAAGACGTGATTCTATGGGAATGCCCATGGAGATGCAAGGACACCAGGAGATGAAGCACCAAGTGGATAATCTTGACTTCATGTTGTATGATAGACAACAAGAGTTGGACAACGCCCGTGCCTACGCCAACCACAACCATGCCATTGCAGTGAAGAAGGACTAGACCCTCGCCATCCTCGCCAAGGAGCGCCAATCAGTTCACCGTCAATGTGACAAGAAGGATCGCATCATCGAGCATCTTTGCAAGAAGGTGGCCACTCTCGAGAAGACCATCCGTGAATAGGAGGTCTAGCTTGAAGCGAAGGAGGGGGAAGGTGAAGATATCCGTGGAGATCTCTACTCGTACCTCAGTGATGATGATGACTACCTCGAAGACAATGCCATGGAGTTCCACACTGATGATGATGATGATTCCGCCTTCATTTATGATGATTAGATGCACTTCAGCACTACCGTAGAAATGAGTTGTACCCGGTCCCATTGTATCGTAGTTTCACATAATGGTTCTTAAAACCATCTGTTTTCTATTTGTGTTGTGGTGTGTTTGTATGGTGTGCTTTGAATGAATGAGTGAGAAGAAGTTGTTAGTTTGCAAAAACCCGAGTCAAACTCAATGTTTAAAGATTTTGAAACAAAACCATGAACCTTAGAGATTTCCCTCTTATCTCATTATCTATCTCAATCTTCAGATGACTCGTGGAAATCTCGGAGGAAGCAGTTCATCTCAGAACCCAATGCTGCAGATTCTGCAAATGCTAGTCTCTGACCGTGAAGCTAGTAGAGCCGAACGTCAAGCCAACTTAGCCACTCTTCAACAGATAGCTCAGATGGCCCATAATAATTGAGGCCACGGAAACCAAGATAACCATGGATCCAAGCTCAAGAACTTTCAGAATACCAACCCACCTAACTTTAGTAAGTCTTAAGAGCCCTTAGATGCTGATGACTGGCTGCAAACCATGGAGAACAACTTAGAGGTCGCAGAAGTTGAGGCCAATGAAAAAGTATTGTTTGCCACCCATTATCTGGCAGGTGATGCAATAGCCTGGTGGAATAGCACCCGTACCATGAACGGAGGTCAGATGATCACTTGGGATGAGTTCAAAATCAAGTTCAGCCAGACTCATGTGCCCCCAGGTCTGATTAAGAGGATGAGGGATGAGTTCAGAGAATTGAAGCAAGGAAGAATGACTGTGGTGGAATACCGTGACAAATTTCTGTCACTAGCTAGATATGCCCCTGATGAGATTGACACAGAAGCGAAGAAGAAAGAGAGATTCCTGAATGGACTGCATGATGAGATGCAAACCGTGCTAGTCAACATTCCCTTTGATGATATTGAAGCGTTAGTGGACTCTGCCATTCAGATGGAAGGGAAGATCAACCAAGCCAATGACAATCACAAGCACAGGATGATGCACCAACCTGGATCCCACCATACCCAGAAGTATCGCCCCAACCCGTCTGCAGGATATACCCCAAGAAACAACAGACCCCCTATGTCCCGTCCAAGCTATCCCAACCGTGGAGGAGGAAACCCAAGGTCTAGAGGAAACCACAACAATAAGCCCGGCAACTCCAATAACTTCAACTGTGCACCGCCCAAGTCCAACAACGCCAACAACAACAATACTGCCCCAAGGACTAGAAGCAATGTTGTGCCTATTGCAGGAAAAGACAAGTCCCAAATTACTTGCTTTGAATGCAGAGTCAAGGGTCACTACTCTAACGAGTGCCCCAAAAAGCTTGCAGTAGCCACCAATGTGAATGCACCCGCTCAGTAGCAACGCCGTGTTCAGCCTAGAAGGAGATTTGCCCCAGGGAACTCGCTCAACCGCAACGGCCGTCTGTTCCACATGAATGCTGAAGAAGCTCAGGAAGAGCCAGATGTCGTGATGGGTATGTTTTCTGTTAACTCAGTACTTGCAAGAGTGTTGTTCGATTCTGGAGCATCGCACTCGTTTGTTACAGAAGAATTTGCATGCACTAGTAAGATTCAACCAACAAAATTGAAGCATGTTATGATAGTTCAAATACCTGGTTCAACCACCAAAGCTAGAAAAATTTGCAAGGTTGTACCTATCAGAATCCATGGAATAGATTTTTATGCTAATCTAATAGTACTTGGAACCAAAGGTTTGGAAGTAGTACTAGGAATTGATTGGATATCGAAACATAAAGGATTAATCGACTGTGCCAAGAAAGCCATAACCATGACCAGTAGCATTGGAGTATCAATAGAGCATGTATCTAAGACATTGCCCCGTCAATTCAAATGCAACAAGAGTCTAGCCTAACCAACCCTAGACAAAGTCAGAGTAGTATGTGAATACCCTAACGTATTCCTAGATGAATTGCTCGGTATGCCCCCAGATCGGGATATCGAGTTCATCATTGAACTAGTTCCTGGAACTGGACCCATAGCTTAGAGACCTTATAGTATGAACCCATCGGAATTAGTGGAGCTGAAGAAGTAACTTGATGCTATGCTGGAAAAAGGTCTGATTCAACCAAGCGCATCACCATGGAGATCGCCTATTTTGTTTGTGGATAAGAAAGATGGAGGTAACCGTTTGTGCACGGATTACCGGAAGCTGAATGATGTCACCATCAAGAACAAGTACCCACTGCTGAAGATAGAGGATATGTTTGACCAGTTGACTGGTGCCAGAGTGTTTTCTAAGTTCAATCTTAGAACTGGTTATCATCAACTCAAGATTTGTGCAAAGGATATTCCAAAGACCGCCTTTACCACCAGATATGGATTGTATGAGTACACTGTCATGTCTTTTGGATTAACCAATGCCCCCGCTTATTTCATGGATCTCATGAATAAGATTTTTATGAACTTCCTGGATAAGTTTGTCGTTGTTTTTATCGATGATATTCTGATCTATTCCAAGTCAGAAGAAGACCATGAGCTACACCTGAGAACCATCCTTGAAACCCTTAGAGAGCATCAGTTGTATGCCAAGTTTAGAAAATGTGAGTTCTAGTTGAAGGAAGTAGGATTCCTAGGACATATTGTGTCGGCAGGAGGAGACGCTGTTGATCCCGCCAAGATTAAGGATGTTGAAGAATGGAAAGCCCCAACCACTCAAACCCAAGTCTGTGCATTTCTCGGATTAGCGGGATATTACCGCAAGTTTGTAGAAGGATTTTCAAGCATCGCAAGACCGCTAACTCAGTTGTTGAAGAAAGATAATAAGTTTGAATGGACGGACAAAAGTGAAGCAAGTTTTCAAGAGCTCAAGAAGAGATTGATTTCAGCCCCAATTTTCATTATGCCGGATATCAAGAAGCCTTTTGATGTGTATTGTGATGCATCCAAGATTGGTCTCGGATGTGCGTTGATGCAAGAAGGCAAAGTTATATCCTATCTGTCTCGACAACTGAAGCAGCATGAGCAAAACTACCCTACCCATGACCTAGAACTAGCAGCCGTAGTTTTAGCCTTGAAGACATGGCGTCATTACCTTATGGGTAACCGCTATGAGATTTATTCGTATCACAAGAGTCTGAAGTATATTTTCACCCAGAAGCAGTTGAATATGAGGCAAAGGAGATGGATAGAGTTAATCAAGGATTATGACCTTGACATTCACTATCGCCCCGGCATGGCCAATGTGGTAGTGGATGCTCTTAGCAGATTGCCGTGTAGATTGAACACCATGATAAAAGAAGCCCAGCCAAGTTTGCATGAAGAGTTGGAGCAGTTTAGAACGGAGCTAGTTAGCAAAGGAATTTTAGCTAGTATTGAACTTCAACCCACATTGATCAGTCAGATCAAGGAAGCCTAGAAAGGAAATGCAAGTATCAACGGAATCAAGCGTCATATTGGTATAGGGAAGGTACCCGGATTTACCGAAGATGAATAAGGAGTTTTGTGGTACAAAGGACGTATCTGTGTGCCAGCAGATTCCCGGTTGAAACAAGTCATCATGCAAGAAGCTCATGATACTCTTTATTCTATCCATCCTGGAGGAACAAAGATGTATCAGGATTTGAAGGAGCAATTTTGGTGGACCAAGATGAAGAGAGAAATTGGAAGCTACATAGCCAAGTGTGATATTTGTCAGAGAGTCAAAGCAGAACATTAGCGACCCGCAGGACTTTTCCAACCATTGTTGATTCTAGAATGGAAATGGGATTCTGTCGGAATGGAGTTTATCACCGGTTTTCCTACATCTAGTAGGGGAAATGACTCTATTTGGGTCATAGTGGATAAACTGTCTAAGGTAGCCCATTTTATACCTGTCAAGACCACCTACCAGAGTTTGAAGCTAGCAGAGTTGTACATTGCTAGAATTGTTAGTTTGCATGGAACCCCTAAGACCATAGTATCGGATCGGGGAACCCAGTTTACCTCAAGATTTTGGTAGAAAGTCCAAGAAGGATTAGGAACCAAGCTGAACTTCATCACAGCCTATCACTCAACCAAATCTTAGAAGATATGTTGAGAGCTTGTGTACTAGAATATGGATCAAAATGGGAAGATTGTCTGCCTTTCGCAGAATTCTCATACAACAATAGTTATCGAGCCAGTTTGCAAATGGCCCCATTTGAATTTCTGTATAGAAGGAAGTGTCGTACCCCTGAATTGGTCTCAAGTAGGAGAGAGTCAGATCTTCAGACCCGATATCCTACGAGAAGCCGAAGAGAAGGTTCACAAAGTCCATGAACACCTCAAGACCGCCCAATCTAGACAGAAGAGTTATGCTGACAAAAGATGTCAAGACCTAACCTTCAATGTTGGAGATTTTGTGTATCTCAAAGTATCACCCTTGAAAGGAGAATATCATTTTGCGGCCCGAAAGTTGGGGTGTACAGGCAACACGGCACCCAAGTCCCCTGAAATCACCCGGGATGACTACAGTTGGTGTGCCAAATACTCAGAGGGTCTTTTTCGGCACGAATTCAACTTTACGTTTCAATACAAAAAATCAGGCTAACGGGCATCAAGTTGGGCCCCCCTGTCAGTTCTCGCCGTTATGTCGCTCCCGTCGCTTAGGCGGGGTGGCTATCACGTAGGCTTGCAGCGTTGGCACAGTGGATAGGACAACACCCCCTACCCAGTGTATTGACATGACAAAACAGGGCACATGTATCAGCGTTATAATTATTTTTGTTTACTCAGAAGCTGGAACGGCCACCGCCACGCGTCTCTCCTTGGACTTCCGTCCCAATTGTTAACCCCTACCATAAAAGCGCATTGACGGTTCCACCGTTCCCCTGCCTCGCAAAAACCACTCTTCTTCTTCCTGTCATCTACTATATTCTTCCCTTCTCCTCCTTGCCACCATGGAAGGCCAACGCACTCTAGAGACAAGCTTCACTACCGATGACAACAAGAAGATAGACGTTGTCTACACCAACGAGGAGGAGACAGTGGTGCGTGTCCTGAGGATGTACGAGGGTTGGCTTGGGATAGACGAGGACAAGTTTGTGGGATTGGACCTTGAGTACACCCCGGAGCACCCATATGAAGGGAGTGAAGTCGCCGTCGTTCAACTGGATATGCGAAAACACGTCCTCGTCTACCACCTCTCTCGGTTTGTAGATCTGCTCTCTGTAGCTAACCGCTTTTAGGGTTTTCTCCTCTTGTTCTTTATCCACTTGCTCATCTTGCAACTACTAGATTTTATTTAGGACCAAATAAATTAGGGTTTGCCTATGTCTCAATCGACTGAGATTTTCTTTAGTCTCAATCACCTAAGAAAAGTGCAACCGTAGTTAGAAGAAATGTGCAACTCATTCAGTCGACTGAGAAATAGCAAAACCGAATAAATTATGACAATACAATGTTGAGAGTCTTGATCTTGCATTGACATAATATTTGTAGTTACAAATTTTGGTGATGACAAACTACATACTTTCAGGACTGACAGGAAATGTCCGGCGCTGCGCCAGTTCCTTGTAGAAAAGGGGATTGTTTTCTGCACTGTCGATAAAAGAACTGATTTTTCGAAATTGTATCAAGAGGAAATTATAATTCCTGTGCAAAAGTGGATCGATATTCAGAGTCTTGTCAAGATCCTAGGGGGCTCGAGGAAGGATGGAATGGCATCACTCGCAACTAGAATCCTCGATGAGTCGTACGACAAAATGAATGAAGATTTCCCTACGGATAGGCACGATTTCTAGGGCGAGTGGCCGTTGTCTGATATAAACCTGAAGTATGCAGCCATAGATGCTTACGTGACCTACCAGCTGTACAAGAAGATCCATTTTTGTCAACACCCAGATTTTTAATCCCAGATGCCCGTTATTCCATACCTCGCAATCCCAGGATTACCATTTTTGCGAGACATAACGGATTGGATATCACAGTACATCATCCATTACAAACCATACATAAGGTCTTACACAAATAAGGATCTCATGATCCAGTCTGAATACAACAAGCAGCGGAAATAAAAGATAAGCGTAGCGGTGGGGTCCATCTTCAGGGGCACGGGCAATGCTGACAAAGGCAGATAGTCCTAGTTATCATAGCCGTCCTGCTGGCCATCATCTTGATAGTCTCCTTCATAGTCTGGCCATGATAATAGCCAGGGACAAAAGCCATGAGTACTCTTTAAGTACTCGCAAACTACCTCTAACAAGTATTATAATTCTAGGTTAAAGTGCTAAATCTAGGTTTAACTATAAAGTTAAGTTTGAAACCTAAGCTGAGTTCTGAAGCAAAGAAAGATAAAATAAAGTTCTAGAATCACTTAAGTTGGGAAGCTATTATCATAAACACAACCCTATTATGGTCAAGTCAAGATTCATCATTCCTTTCATAAGTTGTTTGGAAAACATCTGACAACAAAACAGTATGGCCATTCCAACTGTCCATAACCACGGACGTGGCTATTCAAATAGTTTGACACTCTGCAGAGGTGGTACACTTTCACCACAAGATTCGATACATCTGTCAGGGATATCCCTGAATCATCATACTTAATATGCAGATAATCAAACATAACCTTTCCTTTACACACCCTAGTATAAGCACCTCTCCTATGAGCATGGCCTCCCAACCATGACCATCAGTCATCTTGGGCACTGCATAGGTGGACATCATGAGAGGTAGCCTCAGCTCAAACCTCTCCCGCGAGGGAACTAATACTAATGCATATAAATTTCCGGCTAAGCCTTACCCAATTCAGGTAGTGTGGTTGTACGATAAATTTGGAATGGTATCGCATCCGAATCCAACCATCAGTTTTATAAAAGGGCTAAGGATCATGCCTCAACATTTTCATCATCATAAACCATTTGTGTTTATCAACACATGTCAAAACATCTCAATAGAATGACTCATCATTCCAAGGTTTTCATAATTCATTTTCACCAAGTGTTCCCATCTACAGTGACTCAAGTTTTTATCTACTCTAAACTACTAAGTTAAGAGTGTTCACTAAGGTGGAAAGATGATGGGTTCAATCTCATGCCATAGAATGACATCTAAAGCTTATCTAAATAGGTCAAGTTTTATACTTTTTATGCTACCTTCAAAACAAGTAAAGGACTTGTGTAAACTAAGGGAATTAAAGCTTATAAGGTAATACTTGGGGTAGTCATAGTCAAGGTGGTGTGACCAAAGCATGCCTAAAGCATCTTTGCTCATTCATCTCTCTTAATTCTAGCTTGCTAACAATAGCTTGCACTATTAATGGTGGCTTGCAAGTAAAACTTGCAAGGGTTAACTTGGATAGTGCTAGCTTGCCTTGGTTGGTGCAATGGTTGAAGTTTTCTTCTTCTTCTTGGTAGCACTCCTCCTCCTCGTAAGCTTGGTCGGTACTATCTTCTATAAATACATACGGAGTACACAATCACCAAACAATACTTAACTAGTTTACCTAGTACTCTAAGGCACACAATTGATGATCTATTATCATCACAAGCATCACAAGTTTTATTCAATAGTTTCCTCCTTTTATTTTAGAAAAGTAATTTCTACTCATTGAAAAATTAACTAAGATTTAATATTCACCACTTAAAATATGGGATCATGTGGACACATGTCATCACCACATATTCTATCATGTGGGAATGTGATTTAAGGGTTGGATCATAATTACTTTGGTTTAAGTTCATTACTTAATGATTTAAAGTGACTAGAAATGCCTATATAGCATTATTTTGGTACTAGTCCAAAGTCACTGCAGGTAAACATTAATATTATTACATATTCAGATAGGTATGGTGAAATGTGATTTTGAGAGTTGGAATCATCTCAAAAGCTATCATGGTTGAATTTTGAAAAATGTTGCAAGGTGCAAATGCTTCTGTTTTATTATTTTTACTAGGAGAGATCTATAACTCTAATTGAATTAAATCCAACGGGCTTGGATAGATCATTTCAAAACCTTTCAGGCAAAATTGGTTTCACGCAAATTGGATATGTCAAAGTCTTTGAATTGATTTTCAAACTCAGAGACAGAACTAAGTTTAAACTAAAAAGGAAAATCCTAATTCAAACTAACTGGGTCGCGCGGGAAATTCTAACGGGCCAGCCTAGTGTCACTCCGTGGCGCGGGGCTCAACTGACAGGGGGGTCCACCGGTCAGCGGCTCATAACGCGCGAAGCGGTACGGGCGATGTGGGCCGTTAGATTAGACTGAGGATCAACGGCTGTGGCTTGTCGTCGACGACGGACCTGTCACCGGCGAGATCGAACCCTAGCGGCTCGGTGGGGGTGCATAGGGGGCGTACCAGGGCTCCAGCAAGGTCGGCGAGGTGGGCAAACAGACTGGTGGTCGACGGCGAGCTCAGGGACGGTCGAGGCATTTCCGGGGGTGGTCGCAATCAGCGGCGCCCCTTCCTCCTCTGCTGCGGGCTACTCCAACCGAATTCTGGCGAGCAAGTGCTCGCGCTGCTCCGGCTAGAGGTGGGGAACGGTCAGTGAGGTGAGGGGAGTGGAGTGGTGTGCTTCAAATGGCTGGGGTGCCCTCCTTTTATAGGCTCGACGGTGAGACCGAGAGGGATGGGCAGGCGACGGTGGCGACATGGCTACGGGCGGCTAGCGGCATGGCTGAGGGTGGCGATCAATAGGCGGTCTCCTGGCGGTGCTCTAGGAACTCAATGCGGGCATAGGGGCGGTGGTATGCGTGAGGCTCTTGGCGCGAAGCGGCAATGTCCACGGCGAGCGGTGGTTCTGATGCGTTGGGCGGCGAACAGGCGTGTCCGTCATGTTCCCTGGGTCGTGGCGGAGCGGTGGGCACGGGCTGCGGTCGAGCGGCAGCTTGTGCACGCGTGCCGGGTGCGGCGCTCTGGCGCGTGGTCGGCATGGCTCGGTGGCACTGGGCGCGGGCTCTCCTCGGTGGTCCACTGCTGGGCTTGGCTCGGGGAAGGTGGCGGTGAGGTCCTGACTACCTCCTAGACACGGCGAGAGAGAGGGAGGTGGTCTGCTAGCGTGAGTGCATGGTTGGCCGGCGAGCTAGTGCTCGGGGTGGCTCGGCACTGTGGCTAGGGACAAGGGGAGGGGTGCTAATGGTATGGTTAGATCATGAGGGGACCAAAGGATTAAATGGAGATCAAATGGTGGCAAAACCCTGTTCAAAACAGTGAGCTATGGTTTAGAGTTTAACCCTGCCTGCCAAGTGTTTGATTAAATGGCCGCAGGAAATAAACTTTTGAATTTTGAAAAGATTTTTGGTGGGTTTGCTAGGCATAAGCTTGAGACTCTATGGTTGCTTAGGTTTTGAAAATTGATCTTGTTTGAGTGGTTTTTGAAATAGTGGGATCTTCCCATATGAATTAGATTAAATTTAAACTGTCATTTAAAATTAGCATTTGAAAGATTTTAGCAGATCACAAAGTGGGCCTTTGTACCTCATTATGTGTACTATCAAGGGGTGTAAAGATCCACACATGTTTCTATTAAGTTTTGAGTACTAGGAATAGCCAAAGTAGGCATGATAGTTAATTTGGCCAAAATGACCATTCACTTTAATTATTCATTTTGAGTTGTTCTTCTTTGGGAAAAGTTTGGGAATGATGTAGATGATGTTTATTTCACCTAAGAAACATTTTACAAGCAAGGAATTACAGAACCATGGCAATTCAAATCAATTCCTAAATTAAATGCTCATACACATGAATGCTTTCATTTTTAATTTGGGAAAGTTTTTGTTAACCCTAAATTTGATGATTTGGATCTTGATAAGCTTGGATTGAAGTTGTGGGATGTTACATTTTTTTCTACGTTACCTCGTGTTTTGCCCTATTTGCAAGAGGGAAGACGAGCTTAGGGGAGCCCTTTGTAGAAAATGCAGAATAGCTGAGTTTGAAGCTGAATATGCAAAGAAATTAGCTGCATCTGAAGCAGCTGACAGAGAGGCTGCAGAAGCAGCTGAAAGAGAGCTTGCATCTGAAGAAGCGGCTGACGGAGAGGCTGCAGCTGAAGCGGCAAACAAAGAGGCAACATCTTCTAGCAGCAACAATCAGGCCTGTGATGCACCGCTAATTGTGCCGCAGGACGCTGAAGATAGGGAAGCCAAGTCAGAGCAAGGTGGGACAAAGCAGTTCATGAGATGTGGAGTACCTAGAATGGTCACAGTTCGTCGCCTAGGAATGATGGCAAGCGCCTCAAGTGGTCTGATGAGGAGTGAATTAAATTTTACTTGTCAGTGTTATGTTTCTGTTTTGTGGAACTCAGTAGCTTGCCAAAATGTCTAGCGCCTCAAGTGATACTAGTAAAATAAATTTAACCCTTGTTGTGTTATGTTTATGTATGTGTCTTGTAGCTTGTCAAGATGGTAGCTTCTTAACTGGCAGTTTGAAAGAGTACCCTTTTCCTCTCTCGCTAAACAGATATGTTTCATTTTGCCCAAATTGGTAGAAAATCTAGAGAAGATTCTCACTTCGATATTTCGTTCCCTTTTGGACCTGTTTTTGCCTCCGATCAGGTAGCTTCCTAGAGCAGCAAATCACACCAGGCAGAATACATTCATTCAAAAAACAAAACAAATGTTGATACAGCTGTGCGCAGCTAAATAGGATATAGCGATAGAAAGTAGGTTGCTTAACGAGGTTTGATGCATTCAGCCAGAAATAGGATATAGCCAGGAGACGGGGGCCTCCTCGACGGCGGCCACGGAGGTGACGATGGCCACCTTATCCTCCTCGGCCATCGCTGGCACGGACGGGGTATTCGCAGGAGTTTGCGGATGCTGGTGGGACAGTGGAGAGGGTTGCGTGGGGTCAGTGAGCTCAATAGTTAAGGTAGATAGAAGCAAGGCACGTTTCGTTGCACCACCGTGCAACGCGCCGCGCAGTCTACTGCACCGTGCACCACGACACGCGCACGGTACGTCACGTTTTTTCCTGGGCCATGCATGGCAGTTCTGTATTGAGCCGCATGCAAAGGGCGCACACACAATTTCTATGTACGAAGTTTGACACGGCCCTAAAATTGGCGATAGTTAAAAGTAGAAATGTAGAGGGGGAGGTAGGTGGCTGTACGGCGAGATTTGTGGGGTTGTGCTAGATTCGCTAGAGGGATGTGTTGATGACTGCGAGTGACTCGATGAACCAGAGACGTTAGGTCTCGTCAAGCTCAGCTGTTCGGCCTCCGGCTAGCGCGTGCAAGCTTCTTACGGTGGGCCCCAGTTGAAAGTGAGATTGAAAGCTACTGCGTAAAAAATGGAATGTGTCTTATTAAAATCAAGTGGCAATAAATTGCAGCTATCCATCGACGACCGTGCACTCGATGGTGCATGTGTTGTGGCGTAGTAGTAGCAGTAGTAGGCTTTTCAGACTTGATTAAACGTGACATGACCGCTCGACGACTTTTTCCATAGACGGGATCATGTTCCTTCTTGTAGAGGGAGACGTCAAGATGGTAGCTCATTAACTGGCAGTTTGAAAGAGTACCCTTTTCCTCTTTCGCTAAACAGATATGTTCATATTTGCCCAAATTGGTAGCAAATCTAGAGAAGATTCTCTCTTCGATAATTCGTTCCCTTTTGGACCTCTTTTTGCCTCCAATCAGGTAGCAAATCTAAAGCAACAAATCACACCAGGTAGAATACATTTATTCAGAAAACAAAACAAATGTAGATATAGCTATGCGCAACTAAATAGGATATAGCGATAGAAAGTAGGTTGCTTAACGAGGTTCAATGCATTCAGCCAGAAATAGGATATACTAGCTAGAAAGAAGCTGCTTAGCAGCAGCGACAGCCGCCGTAGCTGCAGGCACATCCTGCACGCGCCCGTGCCTCCACCTCCTCCTCCTCCATTTGACGCTTCCTCCACTTCTTGCTGCCTAGTCCCTTGATCTTGGGGACCTTGGGCCTGATTGGAGTGATGCGACCCTCTTTGATGGCCAACCGCTGGAGGTTTCGGAGGTGAATGCCGAGAGCCCGATGTTCAGTGATGTAGGCATTGATGTTCACGGTCTCGCGCTCGCCGCCTTTGTGGATGCCGGAGCCCGTGGCCTCTGCATGCTTCATTAAGGAGAGGAAGTCGGTGCGGTCACTCGACAATCAGAGGTGATCCCTGCTTGGGAACGGAGCGCAGGCCGCCTCAAGAAGGCGTGCATTGGCCCGCAGCCTCCTCAGCACCTGACGAGTCTTGGTGTGTATGGACTCGTCATCACTACAGACGTCACTGCCGGAAACCTATTGGAAGAAAAGGAAAATGGGGGAGTAGATGATGTAAGAAGATCGAGCAATCGAAATGCGAACAAGCGAATCCTAACAAACCAACATCTAGCATCCAATGATGCGAACAGTAGAAGAACCAGGGGAGGGGAGCAAACCCTAGTTACCTCCGACCATGGGTCATCAATGCCGGTGTCATAGGGGTTCAGCGGAGCGATGTACTTATCTGGATCGTAGGTGCCCCAGAAGTGCTTGATCCGCTTGTGACCGGCGGGGGCCTCCTCACCGGTGGGGGGCTCCACTTCGGCGGCTCCGTCGGTAGCGGGGACAGGGGCCTGGACGGGAACGGAGTCTGCCATCGATGCCTCGACTAGGGCCTGGACAGGGACGATGGCTGCTTTCAACGCGTCGAGGGGGCCAGCGAGGAGATGGGGGCCTCCTTGCTAGCGGCCTCGGAGGCGACGATGGCCACCTTATCCTCCTCGGTCATCGCCGGCACGGACGGGGTATTCTCGGGAGTTTGTGGATGCTGGTGGGACAGTGGAGAGGGTTGCGTGGGGAGAGTGAGCGAGAGTGGGAGTGGGTGTGCGGAGAGGGGCTCTATAGTTAAGGTGGATGGAAGCAAGGCACGTTTCATTGCACCACCGTGCACCGCGACACGCGCACGGTACGTCACGTTTTTTTCCCGGGCCATGCATGGCAGTTCTGTCTTGAGCCGCATGCAAAGGGCGCATACACAATTTCTATGTACGAAGTTTGACACGGCCCTAAAATGGGCGATAGTTAAAAGTGGAAATGTAGAGGGGAAGGTAGGTGGCTATATGGCGAGATTTATGGGGTTGTGCTAGATCGGGTAGAGGGATGTGTTGATGAAGGCGGAGACGTTAGGTCCCATCGAGCTTAGCTCTTCGGTCTCCGGCTAGCGCGTGCAAGCTTCTTACGGTCGGGCCCAGTTAGAAGTTAGATTGAGAGCCGCTACATAAAAAATGGGATATGTCTTATTAAAATCAAGTGGCAATATATTGCAGCTATCCATCAACGACCGTACACTCGATGACGCATGCGTTGTGGCGTAGTAGTAGCAGTAGTAGGCTTTTCAGACTTGATTAAACATGACATGACCACTCGACAACTTTTTCCATGGACGGCATCGTGCTCCTTCTTGTAGAGGTCTCGCTGAGGGAGACGTCTGTGATGTCTCACGCTAGGGCCACGCTGTACTGTGAAGGGCACGACGTGTGCAACGATCATCGTTGGATCACACAGAATCAACGGTTGGTGTGCACGATCCACGTGACAACTGTGATAACCAATCAGGGAGTAGCAGACAGGGTGAGCACAGGTTTGTGCTTCTACGAAAGATAGAGAGGGGGGGCAAAACTGAGTAGTACTACATACCACATAAAACCAACGGAGATACTGAGTAGTATAAAGATGGAAAGTGAGTGTCTTGTACAATGAAATACATCATGGCATACATCAAATTATGCCAAGATAGATCTTCCCATGAACCACACATGGATCCACCAGTGTCATTGCATGTGTGTTCTTTTCACAGACCACATATGGATCCACCAGTGTCATTGCATGTGTGTTATTCTCAAAAACCACATAAGGATCCACCGGTGTCATTGCATGTGTGTTCCTCTCATAGACTACACATGGATCCACCGGTGGCATCGCATGTATGCTCTTTTCATGAACCACAGTTAGAGTCATCGCATGTCTGCTCTTTCCATGAACCACTGCTAGAGTCATTGTATGTGTGTTCTTCTCACAAACCATATCATGAACCACACCCAGTGCCATTGCATGTGTGTTCTTCTCATTAACCACACATGGATCCACCAGTGTCATTGCATGTCTTCTCTTCTCATTAACCATAGCTAGAGTCATTGCATGTCTGTTCTTTTCACAAACCACATATCACTAGAGTCATTGCACGTGTGTTCTTCCCACATACCATATCATGAACCACACCCAGTGTCATTGCATGTGTGTTCTTCCCATGAACCACACATGGATCCACCAGTGTCATCACATGTCTACTCTTTTCATGAACCGCAGATAGAGTCATTGCATGTGTGTTCTTCTCACAGACCATATATCACCAGTGTCATTGCATGTGTGTTCTTCCCATAGACCACACATGGATCCACCAGTATCATTGCATGTGTGTTCTTCCCATGAACCACACATGGATCCACTAGTGTCATTGCATGTGTGTTCTTTTCACAGACCACATATGGATCCACCAGTGTCATTGCATGTGTGTTATTCTCACAAACCACGTAAGTATCCACCGGTGTCATTGCATGTGTGTTCCTCTCATAGACCACACATGGATCCACCGGTGGAATCGCATGTCTGCTCTTTTCATGAACCACAGTTAGAGTCGTCGCATGTCTGCTCTTTTCATGAACCACAGCTAGAGTCATTGCATGTGTGTTCTTCTCACAAACCATATCATGAACCACACCTAGTGTCATTGCATGTGTGTTATTCTCATTAACCACACATGGATCCACCAGTGTCACTGCATGTCTGATCTTCTCATTAACCATAGTTAGAGTCATTGCATGTCTGTTCTTTTCACAAACCACATATCACCAAAGTCATTGCATGTGTGTTCTTCCCACAGACCATATCATGAACCACACCCAGTGTCATTGCATGTGTGTTCTTCCCATGAACCACACATGGATCCACCATTGTCATCGCATATCTGCTCTTTTCATGAACCATAGCTAGAGTCATTGCATGTGTGTTCTTCTCACAGACCACATATCACTAATGTCATTGCGTGTGTGTTCTTCCCATGAACCACACATGGATCCACTAGTGTCATTGCATGTGTGTTCTTTTCACAGACCACATATGGATCCACCAGTGCCATTGCATGTGTGCTCTTTTCATTAACCATATCATGAACCACACCCAGTGTCATTGCATGTGTGTTCTTCCCATGAACCACACATGGATCCACCAGTGCCATCGCATGTCTGCTCTTTTCATGAACCACAGCTAGAGTCATTGCATGTGTGTTCTTCTCACAGACCACATATCACCAGTGTCATTGCATGTGTGTTCTTCCCACAGACCACACATGGATCCACCAGTGTCATTGCATGTGTGTTCTTCCCATGAACCACACATGGATCCACCTAGTCTCATTACATGTGTGTTCTTTTCATAGACCACACATGGATCCACCAGTGTCATTGCATGTGTGTTATTCTCACAAACCACGTAAGGATCTACCGGTGTCATTGCATGTGTGTTCCTCTCATAGACCACACATGGATCCACCGGTGGCATCGCCTGTCTGCTCTTTTCATGAACCATAGTTAGAGTCATCGCATGTCTGCTCTTTTCATGAACCACAACTAGAGTCATTGCATGTGTGTTCTTCTC
The DNA here is from genome assembly GCA_023614405.1 of Avena insularis. Taxonomy (NCBI): domain Eukaryota; kingdom Viridiplantae; phylum Streptophyta; class Magnoliopsida; order Poales; family Poaceae; genus Avena; species Avena insularis. The sequence continues at coordinate 354,971,839 of CM042692.1, read as the reverse complement.
ACAAACCATATCATGAACCACACCCAGTGTCATTGCATGTGTGTTCTTCTCATTAACCACACATGGATCCACTAGTGTCATTGCATGTCTGCTCTTCTCATTAACCACAGCTAGAGTCATTGCATGTCTATTATTTTCACAAACCACATATCACTAGAGTCATTGCATGTGTGCTCTTCCCATGAACCACACATGGATCCACCAGTGTCATCGCATGTCTGCTCTTTTCATGAACCACAGCTAGAGTCATTGCATGTGTGTTCTTCTCACAGACCACATATCACTAGTGTCATTGCATGTGTGTTCTTCCCATTGTCCACACATGGATCCACCAGTGTCATTGCATGTGTGTTCTTCCCATGAACCACACATGGATCCAGCAGTGTCATTGCATGTGTGTTCTTTTCACAGACCACATATGGATCCAGCAGTGTCATTGCATGTGTGTTATTCTCACAAACCACGTAAGGATCCACCGGTGTCATTGCATGTGTGTTCCTTTCATAGACCACACATGGATCCACCGGTGGCATCGCATGTCTGCTCTTTTCATGAACCACAGTTAGAGTCATCGCATGTCTTCTCTTTTCATGAACCACATCTAGAGTCAATGCATGTGTGTTCTTCTCAAAAACCATATCATGAACCACACCCAGTGTCATTGCATGTGTGTTCTTCTCATTAACCATACATGGATCCACCAGTGTCACTGCATGTCTCCTCTTCTCATTAACCACAACTAGAGTCATTGCATGTCTGTTCTTTTCACAAACCACATATCACCAGAGTCATTGCATGTGTGTTCTTCCCACAGACCATATCATGAACCACACCCAGTGTCATTGCATGTGTGTTCTTCCCATGAACCACACATGGATCCACCAGTGTCATCGCATGCCTACTCTTTTCATGAACCACAGATAGAGTCATTGCATGTGTGTTCTTCTCACAGACCACATATCATTAGTGTCATTGCATGTGTGTTCTTCCCACAGACCACACATGAATCCACCAGTGTCATTGCATGTGTGTTCTTCCCATGAACCACACATGGATCCACCCAGTGTCACTGCATGTGTGTTCTTTTCACAGGCCACACATGGATCAACCAGTGTCATTGCATGTGTGTTATTCTCACAAACCACGTAAGGATCCACCGGTATCATTGCATGTGTGTTCCTCTCATAGACCACACATGGATCCACCGGTGGCATCGCATGTCTGCTCTTTTCATGAACCACAACTAGAGTCATTGCATGTGTGTTCTTCTCACAAACCATATCATGAACCACACCCAGTGTCATTGCATGTGTGTTCTTCTCATTAACCACACATGGATCCACCAGTGTCATTGCATGTCTGCTCTTCTCATTAACCACAGCTAGAGTCATTGGATGTCTATTATTTTCACAAACCACATATCACCAGAGTCATTGCATGTGTGCTCTTCCCATGAACCACACATGGATCCACCAGTATCATCGCATGTCTGCTCTTTTCATGAACCATGGCTAGAGTCATTGCATGTGTGTTCTTCTCACAGACCACATATCACTAGTGTCATTGCATGTGTGTTCTTCCCATTGTCCACTCATGGATCCACCAGTGTCATTGCATGTGTGTTCTTCCCATGAACCACACATGGATCCAGCAGTGTCATTGCATGTGTGTTCTTTTCACAGACCACATATGGATCCAGCAGTGTCATTGCATGTGTGTTATTCTCACAAACCACGTAAGGATCCACCGGTGTCATTGCATGTGTGTTCCTTTCATAGACCACACATGGATCCACCGGTGGCATCGCATGTCTGCTCTTTTCATGAACCACAGTTAGAGTCATCGCATGTCTTCTCTTTTCATGAACCACATCTAGAGTCAATGCATGTGTGTTCTTCTCAAAAACCATATCATGAACCACACCCAGTGTCATTGCATGTGTGTTCTTCTCATTAACCATACATGGATCCACCAGTGTCACTGCATGTCTGCTCTTCTCATTAACCACAGCTAGAGTCATTGCATGTCTGTTCTTTTCACAAACCACATATCACCAGAGTCATTGCATGTGTGTTCTTCCCACAGACCATATCATGAACCACACCCAGTGTCATTGCATGTGTGTTCTTCCCATGAACCACACATGGATCCACCAGTGTCATCGCATGCCTACTCTTTTCATGAACCACAGATAGAGTCATTGCATGTGTGTTCTTCTCATAGACCACATATCATTAGTGTCATTGCATGTGTGTTCTTCCCACAGACCACACATGGATCCACTAGTGTCATCGCATGTGTGTTCTTCCCATGAACCACACATGGATCCACCCAGTGTCACTGCATGTGTGTTCTTGTCACAGACCACACATGGATCAACCAGTGTCATTGCATGTGTGTTATTCTCACAAACCACGTAAGGATCCACCGGTATCATTGCATGTGTGTTCCTCTCATAGACCACACATGGATCCACCGGTGGCATCGCATGTTTGCTCTTTTCATGAACCAAAGTTAGAGTCATCGCATGTCCGCTCTTTTCATGAACCACAGCTAGAGTCATTGCATGTGTGTTCTTCCCACAGACCATATCATGAACCACACCCAGTGTCATTGCATGTGTGTTCTTCCCATGAACCACACATGGATCCACCAGTGTCATCGCATGCCTACTCTTTTCATGAACCACAGATAGAGTCATTGCATGTGTGTTCTTCTCACAGACCACATATCATTAGTGTCATTGCATGTGTGTTCTTCCCACAGACCACACATGGATCCACCAGTGTCATCGCATGTGTGTTCTTCCCATGAACCACACATGGATCCACCCAGTGTCACTGCATGTGTGTTCTTGTCACAGACCACACATGGATCAACCAGTGTCATTGCATGTGTGTTATTCTCACAAACCACGTAAGGATCCACCGGTATCATTGCATGTGTGTTCCTCTCATAGACCACACATGGATCCACCGGTGGCATCGCATGTTTGCTCTTTTCATGAACCAAAGTTAGAGTCATCGCATGTCCGCTCTTTTCATGAACCACAGCTAGAGTCATTGCATGTGTGTTCTTCTCACAAACCATATCATGAACCACACCTAGTGTCATTGCATGTGTGTTCTTCTCATTAACCACACATGGATCCACCAGTGTCATTGCATGTCTGCTCTTCTCATTAACCACAGCTAGAGTCATTGCATGTCTATTCTTTTCACAAACAACATATCACCAGAGTCATTGCATGCGTGATCTTCCCATAGACCATATCATGAACCACACCCAGTGTCATTGCATGTGTGTTCTTCCCATGAACCACACATGGATCCACCAGTGTCATCGCATGTCTGCTCTTTTCATCAACCACAGCTAGAGTCATTGCATGTGTGTTCTTCCTACAGACCACACATGGATCCACCAGTGTCATTACATGTGTGTTCTTCCCATGAACCACACATGGATCCACCAGTGTCATTGCATGTGTGTTCATTTCACAGACCACATATGGATCCACCAGTGCCATTGCATGTGTGTTATTCTCACAAACCACGTAAGGATCCACCGGTGTCATTGCATGTGTGTTCCTCTCATAGACCACACATGGATCCACCGGTGGCATCGCATGTCTGCTCTTTTCATGAACCACAGTTAGAGTCATCGCATGTCTGCTCTTTTCATGAACCACAACTAGAGTCATTGCATGTGTGTTCTTCTCACAAACCATATCATGAACCACACCCAGTGTCATTGCATGTGTGTTCTTCTCATTAACCACACATGGATCCATCAGTGTCATTGCATGTGTGCTCTTCTCATTAACCACAGCTAGAGTCATTGCATGTCTGTTCTTTTCACAAACCACATATCACCAGAGTCATTGCATGTGTGTTCTTCCCACAGACCATATCATGAACCACACCCAATGTCATTGCATGTGTGTTCTTCCCATGAACCACACATGGATCCACTAGTGTCATCGCATGTCTGCTCTTTTCATGAACCACAGCTAGAGTCATTGCATGTGTGTTCTTCTCACAGACCACATATCACCAGTGTCATTGCATGTGTGTTCTTCCCACAGACCACACATGGATCCACCAGTGTCATTGCATGTGTGTTCTTCCCATGAACCACACATGGATCCACCCAGTGTCATTGCATGTGTGTTCTTTTCACAGACCACACATGGATCCACCCGTGTCATTGCATGTGTGTTATTCTCACAAACCACGTAAGGATCCACCGGTGTCATTGCATGTGTGTTCCTCTCATAGACCAGACATGGATCCACCGGTGGCATCGCATGTCTGCTCTTTTCATGAACCACAATTAGAGTCATCGCATGTCTGCTCTTTTCATGAACCATAGCTAGAGTCATTGCATGTGTGTTCTTCTCACAAACCATATCATGAATCACACCCAGTGTCATTGCATGTGTGTTCTTCTCATTAACCACACATGGATCCACCAGTGTCATTGCATGTCTACTCTTCTCATTAACCACAGCTAGAGTCATTGCATGTCTATTCTTTTCACAAACCACATATCACTAGAGTCATTGCATGTGTGCTCTTCCCACAGACCATATCATGAACCACACCCAGTGTCATTGCATGTGTGTTCTTACCATGAACCACACATGGATCCACCAGTGTCATCGCATGTCTGCACTTTTCATGAACCACAGCTAGAGTCATTGCATGTGTGTTCTTCTCACAGACCACATATCACCAGTGTCATTGCATGTGTGTTCTTCCCACAGACCACACACGGATCCACTGATACATTGCAAATGTATCTATAATTTTTGATGTTCCATGCTTGGTTTTATCCACTTTCTTGTTTTGTTCCAACTTTGCAGTACTTTTCATATGATTTCTTGGACTAACCTATTAACAAGAGCCACAGTGCCAGCTGCCTGTTTTCTGCTGTTTTTGGTTCTAGGAAAGTCAGAAAATGAATATTCTCGGAATTGGACGGGACAAAAGCCAAAGTGCCAATTTTTCCGGAAGGGATCAAGTGCCATAATACGAGACGGAGAAGGGCCAGGGAGCCACCACACCACCTGGCCGCGCGGCCAGGCCTGGCCCGTGCCAGGGGGTGGTGTGGCCGCTCCCGGCACCCACACGGCCTCTCCTTCTGTCAACACCCAGATTTTTAATCCTAGATGCCCATTATGCCATACCTCGCAATCCCAGGATTACCATTTTTGCGAGACATAACGGATTGGATATCACAGTACATCATCCATTACAAACCATACATAAGGTTTTACACAAATAAGGATCTCATGATCTAGTCTTTAATACAACAAGCAGCGGAAATAAAAGATATCGTAGCGGTGGGGTCCATCTTCAGGGGCACAGGCAATGCTGACGAAGGCAGATAGTCCTAGTTATCATAGCCGTCCTGCTGACCATCATCTTGATAATCTCCTTCATTGTCTGGCCATGATAATAGCCAGGGACAAAAGCCATGAGTACTCTTCAAGTACTCGCAAACTACTATTAACAGGTACTATAATTCTAAGTTAAAGTGCTAAATCTAATTTTAACCATAAAGTTAAGTTTGAAACCTAAGCTGAGTTCAGAAGCAAAGAAAGATAAAGTAAAGTTCTAGAATCACTTAAACTGGGAAGCTATTATCATCAACACAACCCTGTTGTGGTCAAGTCAAAGTTCATCATTCATTTCAAGTTATTTAGAAAACATTTGACAACGAAACAGTATGGCCATTCCAACTGTCCATAACCACGGACGCGGCTATTCGAATAGTTTGACACTCTGCAGAGGTGGTACACTTTCACCACAAGATTCGATACATCTATCAGGGATAACCCTGAATCATAATACTTAGTATGCAGATAATCAAACATAACCGTCCCTTTACACACCCTAGTACAAGCACCTCTCCTATGAGCATGGCCTCCCAACCATGACCATCAGTCATCTTGGGCACTGCATAGGTGGACAATATTGAGAGGTAGCCTCAGCTCAAACCTCTCCAGTGAGGGAACTAATACTAATGCATATAAATTTCCAGCTAAGCCTTACCCAATTCAGGTAATGTGGTTGTACGGTAAATTTGGAATGGTATCGCATCCGAATCCAACCATCAGTTTTATAAAAAGGTTAAGGCTCATGCCTCATCATTTTCATCATCATAAACCAGTTGTGTCTCTCAACACATGTCAAAACATCTCAATATAATGACTCATCATTCCAAGGTTTTCACAATTCATTTTCACCAAGTGTTCCCATCTAAAGTGACTCAAGTTTTTGATCTATTCTAAAATACTAAGTTAAGAGTGTTCACTAAGGTGGAAAGATGGGATCAATCTCATGCCATAGAATGACATCTAAAGGTTTCTAAGTAGGTCAAGTTTTATACTTTTTATGCTACCTTCAAAACAAGTAAAGAACTTTGTATAACCTAAGAGGGGTAAAACTTGTAGGTAAGACTTGGGGTACTAATAGTCAAAGGGGTGTGATCAAAGCATGCTTAAGGCATCTTTGCTAAACCATCTAGTTTAATTCTAGCTTGCTAACAATAGCTTGCCTTGGTTGGTGCAGTGGTTGAAGTTTTCTTCTTCTTCTTCTTGGTAGAACTCCTCCTCCTCGAAAGCTTGGTCGGTACTAGCGTCTATAAATACATAGGGAGTATACAATCACCAAACAATACTTAACTAGGCTAAGTAGCATTCTAAAACACACAATTGATGATCTATTATCATCACAAGCATCACAAGTTTAATTCAATAGTTTCAACCTTTTTATTTTAGAAAAGTAATTTCTACTCATTGAAATATTAACTAAAATTTAATATTCACCACCAAAATATGGAATCATGTGGACACATGTCCTCACCAGATATTCTAACATGTGGGAATGAAATTTAAAGGTTGGATCAATATTACTTTAGTTTAAGTTTATTATTTAATGATTTAAAGTGACTAGAAATGCCTATATAGCATTATTTTAGTACTAGTCAAAAGTCACTGCATGTAAACCTTAATATTATTACATATTTAGATATATATGAAGAAATGTGATTTTTGAGAGTTGGAATCAACTCAAAAGATAACTTGGTTGATTTTATAAAAATGTTGCAAGTTGCAAAAGCTTCTATTTTGTTATTTTTATTAGGATAGATCTATAACTGTAATTGAATTAAATCCAACGAGCTTGGATAGATCATTTTAATACCTTTCAGACAAAATTGGTTTCATGCAAATTGGATTTCTAAAACTCTCTGAATTGATTTTTGAAATAGTGGACAGAAACTAGATTTAACTAAAAAAGAAAAAATCCAGATTTGAATCGATGGGCTAGTGCGGGAAAGAACGTGGGCTAACCCAGTGGCTCTCCGCGGCGCGGGGCTCAGCTGACAGGGGGGTCCCGCATGTCAGCGGCACTTAAAACGCGAAACGGTATGCGCACTGTGGGCCGTAGGATTAGAAGCGAGATCAACGGCTGAGGGTCGTCGTCGACGACGAACAGGTCGCCGGCGAACTCGAACCCTAGCGGCTCGGTGGGGGTCTATTGGGGGCGTACCAGGGCTCCAGTGGGGTCAGCGAGGTGGGAAAACGACGTGGAAGACGACGGCGAGGCGAGGCGCGGTTGCGGTGGAGCTTGGGGTGGTCGAAATCAACGGCGCCCTTCTCCTTCGGCCGTGGCTGCTCCGGCTCCAATTGCGGCCAGGCAGAGCTCGCCTTGCTCCGGCTAGAGGTGGGTGAGGTTCAGAGAGGTGAGGGGAGTGGAATAGTGTGGAGAGAAGAGGCTGGGGAGGGCTCCTTTTATAGGCCCGATGGTGAGACCGAGCGAGATGGGCAGGCGATGGTGGCGACAAGGCTACGACGAGGTAGAGGCATGGCTGGGGGTGGCGATCGATGGGAGATTCCCTGGCGGTGCTCTAGAACTTAAATGCGAGCGTAGGGGCGGTGGCACGTGGTCTGGGCGAGGTGGTGCTCTGAGAGGCAGAGGCGGCGGTGTCCACGGCGAGCGGTGGCTGTGAGGCTTTGGGCGCCAAACGGGGATGTCTGGGGTGTTCTCCAGGTCGAGGTGGAGCGGCGGGCGCGGGCTGGTGCCAAGGGGTGGTCTGTCCGAGCGGGGACAGAGCATGCTCTGGGGGCGGCACTGGCATGGTGCGGTGGCACTGGGCGCGGTTTGTGCTCGGTGGTCCACTTCTGCTCTGGGCTCGGGCAAGGGACAGGGGGTGGCGGTGAGCTCCTGGATACCCCCTAGACATGGCGAGAGAGGGGGAGATGGTCTGCTACGGCGGGGCAAAGTTTGGCCGGCGACCATGCCCTCGGGTTGACATGGCAAGAGGGTTAGGGACAAGGGAGAGGGGTGTTAAGGGTCTGGTTAGACTAGGAGGGGACAGAGGAGATAAAAGAGGATCAATTGGGGGCAAAACCCTGTTCAAAACAGTGAGCTAGGATTAGAGGTGAGATTATGCATGCCAAGTGTTTGATGAAATGGCCGCATGAAAGAAAGTTTTGAATTTTGGTTTCAAAATTTTTGAGTGATCTCCACTAGTGATAGGTAGTCTCTGGTTGCAAAGGTTTTGAAAATGGAGCTCAAATAGATGGTTTTTGAAATAGGGGTGATCTATGCATATGCATTAGATTCAATTTTAAACTGTCATTTAAAATAGTTAACAAAATGTCTTTAGCAGATCAAAAGGTGGGCCTTAATACCTCATTATGTGTACTATCAAGGGGTGCAAAGATCAAGAATTGTTTCTGTTAAGAATTGAGTACTAGGAATAGCCAAAGTAGGCATGAGAGTTAAATTTGCCAAAATGACCAATCCTTCTTTTTAATTCTTTTTGATTTGATTTTCCTTAAGAAAAGTTTGGGAATGATGTAGATGATGTTTAAATCACTTAAGAAACATTTTACAAGCATTGGATTAATCAATCATGGCAATTCAAACAACTCCTATTTTAAATGCATACACATATGAATGCTTTCATTTTAAATTTGGAAAAGTTTTTGTTAACCCTATTTTTGGATGATTTGATCTTGTTAAGCTTGGATTAAAGTTTTGGGATGTTACACCTTCCGCCTATATATTGCCCTCGGGACGAAAACCCTAAGTACCCGATCAAAAATCCACGAAAGAGTCTGTAGCCGCCGTCATCTCCATCCCTATATGGGAGGGATCTTAAGCTCTTCTCGGCACCCTGCCGGAGAGGGGAATTCACCCTAGAGGCCTTCTTCATCACCATGCAAGCCTCCGGTGTGATGCGTGAGTAGTTCATCTATGGACTACGGATCCATGTAGTAGCTAGATGGCTGGTTTCTCCTCCTTTGTGTTTTCATGTTTAGCTCTTGTGAGCTTCGTTCATGATCAAGATCATCTTTTTGTAATTCATGCATGTTGTGTTTGCGGGGATCCGATGGATATTGAGATGCTATTTCAGATTGATTATTGATTCTATCATGTCTTTGTTATTTGAGATCTTGCATGCTTTCCGTTGTTAGTAGCTATCTTAGCCAAGTAGATGCTAGCAACTCCAAGAGTTAGTATTTATGCTTGATAGTGGGTTCATGCCTCTGGTAATCTGGGGAAGTGACAGAAATCTCTAAGGTACTAGATGTTCTGTTGCTACTAGGGAGAAAACAACAATCCTTTGTTCATAGAACAATCGTATTGTTTACTTTACACGCAGTTCGTAAAGCAATAATCTATTGCTTGCAACTTAATACTGGAGGGGGTTCGGATGATAACCTGAAGGTGGATTATTAGTCATAGATGCAGTTGGATGGCGGTCTATGTATTATGTTGTAATGCCCAATCAAGTCTCAAAGGAGTCAAGATGATTAGTATATGCATGTATTGCTTTCTCGGTGTTTGTCAATTGCCCCACTGTAATTTGTTCACCCAGCATGTTATCTATCTAAGGAGAGCCACCTCTAGTGAACTATGGATCCCGGTCCTTGTCTTTTACATACAATCTATAAACTGTTTACTTTTTGTGTTTACTTTCTACAAACTTTTACTTCTTTCCATTCGATACGTTTAATCCTTTGTTTTCCGCAAAACACGGTGAGATTGACAACCTCATCGCAAGTTGGGGACAAAGTTTTGTGGTTGTGTTGTGCAGGTCTCCACGTTGCTACTAGCACCGGTAGTGCGCCCTGCCAAAGCTCAGCTAGTAACACCTTTGGGGTGTTTCCTTGCTCCTACTGGTTCGATTAAACCTTGGTTTCATAACTGAGGGAAACTTGCTGCTGTGCTCATCATACCTTCCTCTTGGGGTTCCCAACAAGCTCTACATCAACACCGCCATCAAGCATTTTTCTGGGCGTCGTGCATTGAGCCATCAAGCATTTTTCTAGCGCCGTTGCCGGGGAGTCAAGGACATCTTCACAAGGGGAGTCCCTCATAACGAATCTCTTTACTTTGTTGTTTTTGTTTTGCTTAGTTCCTTTTTGCTTTGTTTGCTTGTTTTGTTCTTAAAAAAACACACAAAAAATTAGTTCTACTAGTTTGCTTTCTTATTTGAAAATCCAAAAAAATGACTACTCTTGAAAACACTAAGTTGTGTGACTTCACTAGCACCAACAACAATGATTTTATGAGCACACCTATTGCTCCACCTGTGGCTGAAAATACTTTATTTGAGATAAAACCTTCTTTGCTCAATCTTGTTATGTGAGAACAATTTTCTGGTATTGGTAATGAAGATGCTGCTTCCCATCTAAATAACTTTGTTGAACTTTGTGAGATGCAAAAGCATAGGGATATAGATGGAGATATTATTAAGCTGAAATTGTCTCCTTTCTCTTTGAGAGGAAAAGCTAAAGAATGGTTGAATTTCTTAACTAGGAATAGTATTGATTCTTGGACTAAGTGCAAAGATGCTTTTATTGGAAAATACTATCCTCCTGCTAAGATTATATCCATGAGAAGTGAAATAATGAAGTTTAAACAACTTGATAATGAGCATGTTGCTCAAGCTTGGGAAAAAATAAAATCTTTGGTAAAGAATTCTCCCACTCATGGACTGACTGCTTGGATGATCATCCAAACTTTTTATGCAGGATTGAACTATTCTTCAAGGAACCTATTGGATTCTGTAGCTGGAGGTACCTTTATGACCATCACTTTGGGTGCTGCAACAAAACTTCTGGACAATATGATGGTTAATTATTCTGAATGGCATACTGAAGAGTTCCACAAGGTAAGAAGGTAAATTCTATTGAGGAAACCTCCTCCTTGAGTTATAAGATTGATATTATTATGTCTATGCTTGTTAATGGGAAAGCCCATATTGATCCAAATAATGTTCCTTTAGCCTCTTTGGTTGCTCAAGAAGAGCAAGTTGATGTGAACTTCATAAGAAATAACAATTTTGGCAACAATGCTTATGGTAATAATGCTTATAGGAACAATTTTGGTAACAACAATTATAAGCCATATCCTCCTAATACTACTTATGGCTATAATGGTAAATCTGAATTACCTAGTGAAGGAAGAATTTTAGAAGTTGAAAGAGCCACTAAAAACTTCATGCAAATGCAATATGAGCAAAATAAGCTATTTACTAAAACTATGGAGGAACAATCTATCATTTTGAAGAACATTAGCCCATCAGCTTGAGAGTCTAAATAGGGAAATTCCTAGTTTACAATTGAAACTCTCTAATGCTGAAAGAAATATATCATCTCTATCTGGAGCTCAATCTTCATTGATTAATAAAATGGCTGCTAAACCTGAAACTAATGAGAATCCCTTGGCAGCTACTAATTCCATACAAGTAAGAATTGATGAAAATGTTAGACTATTAGCTGAATTACATGCTAAGTGGGAAAGAGAAGATGAAATGGCTAGAAACATTAGTGTTTCTACTATTACCACCACTAGTATTGAGGCTAGTAATAGTTCTACTACTTTAGATGATAAAGTTGATTTTGATCTTGATGGTTGCAACATCTCTGAAGTTATTAAGTTCCTACAAAAGCTTGCTAAAAGTCCTAATGCTAGTGCTATGGACATGGCCTTTACAAAACACATTACCGATGCTCTCATAAAGATTAAGGAAGAAAAGATGAAACATAAAGCTTCTATTCCTATAAAATAAGAGGATGGTTGGGAACCCATCATTAATATGAAAGTTAATGACTTTGATTTCAAAGCTTTATGTGATCTTGATAGTAGTGTTTCTATTATGCCTAGAAGGATTTATGATATGCTTGATTTTCCTCCTCTTAAAGATTGTTATTTGAATGTCCCACTTGATGATAATGCTAAAAAGAAACTCATGGGGAGTCTTAATGATGTTCTTATTATGGTTAACAATTCCTATGTCCCCGTTGATTTCTATGTTTTGGATGTTGAATGCAATGCTTCTTGTCCTATTAATTTGGGAAGACCTTTTCTTAGAACTGTTGGTGCCATCATTGATATGAAAGAAGGCACCATTAAATATCAACTCCCACTCAAGAAAGGTATAGAACACTTCCCTAAAAAGAGAGAAAAGATTTCTTTTGCTTCTCCTATGAAAACAAAATTTGGTCTTAATGCTTTTTCATTTGAGAACACTTGATTCTTTCTTTGCTTCTTATGCCTAACTTAAAGGCGTTAAAGAAAAGTACTTGTTGGGAGATAACCCAAGAGTTTTAGATGAGTCTTGGAAGTTATTACCTCAGTAATAACCGCTCCTTATCCTTTTTATTTGCTTTTTGTGCCAAGAGTAACCTCTAATGAGAGTGAAGTAATGATTGGGAAAGTTGCTGTCCCGAAACAGATTTTTGTGCTTCACCGTAAACATTCCTGAGAGAACTCTGTATGTCGGATTGAGCTGTAAGTTTTTGTGCTTCTGCTACAGGTTGTTATATAACTTTCGTTAGTTCAACACTTTTTGATTTGAGCAACAGAAGGTCTTCGAAAAAATTCGTCTTTACCTGCTGGTCTGTTTTGACAGATTTCTGCCATTTTCTACATTTGCTTCTTGTTGGTTCCTTTTCGAGTTCTTTTGGGGAATTGAGCTTTTTGAGGGAAGTGCTACAGTAGATAGTGTTCTAATGGAAGTTTATTTGGTGTTAAAACTGAACCTTGAGACTTATTTATCTTAAGTGCACTAATGTTGCTAATGAGATTGTGTGAAGTTTTGTATGAAGGAAAATTTTCAGATGTATGGAAGGAATGAGTAATGAGATGAAGGATGGACTAAAGCTCAAGCTTGGGGATGCCACGCATGTCACCCCAAGAAATATCCAAGAAGTACAAGCGTCAAAGCTTGGGGATGCCCAAGGCATCCCCTTCTTCATCAATAAAAATTCCAGGTTTCTTCCAAACGCTTCGTTTTTATTGTTTCATGCACAGTTGTGTTTTTCTTGGAGCGTCTTCTTTTTCGTTTTCGTTTTGGTTTTTTGTTTGCTTGGTTTGCTTAGTTTTCTGAATAAATTGGTTGGACCCCCTCTTTCATACTTTTGTTTGCAAATGGTTTTTGTTTGCAAATGGTTTTTGTTTGCAAATGGTTTGGTTTGGTTTGGAAAAGAGTAGGAAAGTTCATACTTTTGTGGTAAAAAGAGCTCGTTTTTGACTATGGCCTATGCTTTGTCATGCCATGCTTGATATTGTTTTGGCTTTATGCTTAGTATTCTTTGCTGTAGCATGACTTGCTATAAAGAATTGAGATTTCTTAATGTGCCTTGGATGAATCATGCGTTGTTTTAGCATATTAAAGCATAGTATAGTGATATTCTCCTTTGATGCTTTATTTGGGTTGACTTGGCACATGCTCACACCATGTTATGACTGTAACAAGTCACCATAGCCTTTATGATCCTTTAGTTTTCAACTTGTAGTATCACTTTATGGTTTGATCAATGATGTTTTGTCGCTCTGCATGATTATGGTCATTATTGCTCTCTTAGTTTGTCGCTCCCAGTCTTTTGCTAGCCTCCACAACAAAGTATGAGTTCCACTCATGCATCCAACTCCCTAAACCAAGTTATCCCAAAGAGTCCACCATACCTACCTACTAGCTTATGCTATTCCAAGTATATTCATGCTTTTGTTTACCTTCCACTTGTTATGAGAAAACTAGTGGTTAAAGTTCTCACGAACTTGATGGCACACTTTACTTTTTGCCTCTAATAAACTTGAACCATTGGGTCCTTCTTTGTTGCGTATATGATTGCGCTTTATAAGTTGAAATTAGCAGAACCATGTACCATGGGGGACGCTTTCAACATTGCACTTGTACTTTGTACCCCGTTGATATCATGTTCTTTTGCTTACGGATCCCGGCGGTGTGAAATAAAAGTGGAACTTGTAAGATCATGGAGTTTGTATGTGTGTTAGAGAAACGCCTGGGCCGCTAGCCTAAGCCATGCCTAATCATGGTGGAAACTTGCAGCATCACCATAATGAGCACTCTATGAAGCATCCTCAATAAAAACCTATGCAAATAGCAAATAAAAAGATCGCTGAGATGCTCATTGTCTGCTTGCCTTGTCATTTTGATTATGGGAAAGCTCCCGTATCATGTGCAAGGGGTACCCCGTTGGCGGTTCTTAATGATACACCTATACTTACAATGACAAGAGCTTACTCGTGACTAAAGTTGAGTAGCATGAGGATCGGTCTTCGTAAGTAAGGGGCATGAGATTTCGGTTTATACCTTGTCAAGCATATCCTCTTAGTTGTGTCACTTTAACCTTAATCACCTTCAAGATGCTTATGATAGGGGCAATGAGAGCCGAAAGATACAAGTACCATAATTTTTGGAAGATCTTTATGAGACTTGAATCCCTACTTCTTTTTACAAAAGGCCTTTCTTCCACCTTTATATTGAGTCTCCACCTTCTATCTTTATGCAGTTACTTTGAGAGCATAGTGGCCATTCTTAGTTCTATGTGCATTGTCCCAAGACTAGTTGATTGATGCATAACTTGTTATTGCTTGTTTGAAACTATTGTATCTAGTCACTCTTATGAACTTTTGAAGGTGTCCTATGCATTTATATTTGCTACTCTATTGAGGGACAAGCTGAATACTATTATGCTATGTTTTCTTTATGTGAAACAAACAAACATCTTGCAAAGCATGTTATTCATGAATCTTTTGTTTGTGCCTTTTCATGTTGCATCATAGTTTCTTTGCTTATTGCTAGAACTTTGTCTTTCATGTTATGATTGAAGTACTTTGATCCCAGCTTTGAATGTTTTGCAAATACTTTGATCAAGTCTTTGATGGTGCATGTCACCTCAAAAATTATTCTTTCTTTTTATCACTTACCTACACGAGGACGAGCAGGAGTTAAGCTTGGGGATGTTGATACATTGCAAATGTATATATAATTTTTGATGTTCCATGCTTGGTTTTATCCACTTTCTTGTGTTTTGTTCCAACTTTGGAGTACTTTTCATATGATTTCTTGGACTAACCTATTAACAAGAGCCATAGTGCCTACTGCTTTTCGTTGTTTTTGGTTCCAAGAAAGTCAAAATCAATATTCTCGAATTGGACGGGACAAAAGCCAAAGTGCCTATTTTTTCGGAAGGATCAAGTGCGACGAGACGGAGAAGGGCCAGGAGCCAACACCACCTGGTCACATGGCCAGCCTGGCCGCGCCAGGGATGGTGGCCGCTCCCGACACCCCTCGTCCTCTCCTTCGCCTATATTGCCCTCAGTGAAAAACCCTAAGTACCCGATCAAAATCCACGAAGAGATCAGAGCCGTCATCTCCATACCTAGATCGGGAGGGATCAAGCTCTTCTCGCACCCCGGAGAGGGAATTCACCGAGGCCTTCTTCATCACCATGCAAGCCTCCGTGTGATGCGTGAGTTCATCTTTGGACTACGGATCCATGTAGCAGCTAGATGGCTGGTTTCTCCTCCTTTGTGCTTTCATGTTTAGATCTTGTGAGCTGTTCATGATCAAGATCATCTTTTGTAATTCATACATGTTGTGATTATGGGATCCGATGGATATTGAGATGCTATTCCAGATTGATTATTGATTCTATCATGTCTTTGTTATTTGAGATCTTGCATGCTTTCCGTTGTTAGTAGCTATCTTGGCCAAGTAGATGCTAGCAACTCCAAGAGTTAATATTTATGCTCGATAGTGGGTTCATGCCTCTGGTAATCTGGGGAAGTGACAAAAATCTCTAAAGTACTAGATGTGTTGTTGCTACTAGGGAGAAAACAACAATCCTTTGTTCATAGAACAATCGTATTGTTTACTTTACATGCAGTTCGTAAAGCAATAATCTGTTGCTTGCAACTTAATACTGGAGGGGGTTCAGATGATAACCTGAAGGTGGATTATTAGTCATAGATGCAGTTGGATGGCGGTCTATGTATTATGTTGTAATGCCCAATCAAGTCTCAAAGGAGTCAAGATGATTAGTATATGCATGTATTGCTTTCTCGGTGTTTGTCAATTGCCCCACTGTAATTTGTTCACCCAGCATGTTATCTATCTAAGGAGAGCCACCTCTAGTGAACTATGGATCCCGGTCCTTGTCTTTTACATACAATATATAAACTGTTTACTTTTTGTGTTTACTTTCTACAAACTTTTACTTCTTTCCATTCGATACGTTTAAATCCTTTGTTTTCCACAAAACACGGTGAGATTGACAACCTCATCGCAAGTTGGGGACAAAGTTCTATGGTTGTGTTGTGCAGGTCTCCACGTTGCTACTAGCACCGGTAGTGCGCCCTGCCAAAGCTCAACTAGTAACACCTTTGAGGTGTTTCCTTGCTCCTACTGGTTCGATTAAACCTTGGTTTCATAACTGAGAGAAACTTGCTGCTGTGCTCATCATACCTTCCTCTTGGGGTTCCCAACGAGCTCTACATCAACACCGCCATCAAGCATTTTTCTGGGCGCCGTGCATTGAGCCATCATCCACCAGTGTCATTGCATGTGTGTTCTTCCCATGAACCACACATGGATCCATCAATGTCATTGCATGTGTGTTCTTTTCACAGACCACATATGGATCCACCAGTGTCATTGCATGTGTGTTGTTCTCACAAACCATGTAAGGATCCACCGGTGTCATTGCATGTGTGTTCCTCTCATAGACCACACATGGATCCACCGGTGTCATCGCATGTCTGATCTTTTCATGAACCACAGTTAGAGTCATCGCATGTCTGCTCTTTTCATGAACCACAGCTAGAGTCATTGCATGTGTGTTCTTCTCACAAACCATATCATGAACCACACCCAGTGTCATTGCATGTGTGTTCTTCTCATTAACCACACATGGATCCACCAGTGTCATTGCATGTCTGCTCTTCTCATTAACCACAGCTAGAGTCATTGCATGTCTATTCTTTTCACAAACCACATATCACCAGAGTCATTGCATGTGTGTTCTTCCCATAGACCATATCATGAACCACACCCAGTGTCATTGCATGTGTGTTCTTCCCATGAACCACACATGGACTCACCAGTGTCATCGCATGTCTGCTCTTTTAATGAACCACATCTAGAGTCATTGCATGTGTGTTCTTCTCACATACCACATATCACTAGTGTCATTGCATGTGTATTCTTCCCACAGACCACACTTGGATCCACCAGTGTCATTGCATGTCTGTTTTTCCCATGAACCACACATGGATCCACCCAGTGTCATTGCATGTGTGTTCCTTTCATAGACCACACATGGATCCACCAGCGTTATTGCATGTTTGTTATTCTCAGAAACCACGTAAGGATCCACCGGTGTCATTGCATGTGTGTTCCTCTCATAGACCACACATGGATCCACCGGTGGCGTCGCATGTCTGCTCTTTTCATGAACCACAGTTAGTCATCGCATGTCTACTCTTTTCATGAACCACAGCTAGAGTCATTGCATGTGTGTTCTTCTCACAAACCATATCATGAACCACACCCAGTGTCATTGCATGTGTGTTCTTCTCATTAACCACACATGGATCCACCAGTGTCATTGCATGTCTGCTCTTCTCATTAACCACAGCTAGAGTCATTGCATGTCTGTTCTTTTCACAAACCACATATCACTAGAGCCATTGCATGTGTGCTCTTCCCACAGACCATATCATGAACCACACCTAGTGTCATTGCATGTGTGTTCCTCTCATGAACCACACATGGATCCACCGGTGTCATCGCATGTCTGCTCTTTTCATGAACCACAGTTAGTCATCGCATGTCTACTCTTTTCATGAACCACAGCTAGAGTCATTGCATGTGTGTTCTTCTCACAAACCATATCATGAACCACACCCAGTGTCATTGCATGTGTGTTCTTCTCATTAACCACACATGGATCCACCAGTGTCATTGCATGTCTGCTCTTCTCATTAACCACAGCTAGAGTCATTGCATGTCTGTTCTTTTCACAAACCACATATCACCAGAGCCATTGCATGTGTGCTCTTCCCACAGACCATATCATGAACCACACCTAGTGTCATTGCATGTGTGTTCTTCCCATGAACCACACATGGATCCACCAGTGTCATCGCATGTCTGCTCTTTTCATGAACCACAGCTAGAGTCATTGCATGTTTGTTCTTCTCACAGACCACATATCACCAGTGTCATTGCATGTGTGTTCCTCCCACAGACCACACATGGATCCACCAGTGTCATTACATGTGTGTTCTTTCCATGAACCACACATGGATCCACCCAGTGTCATTGCATGTGTGTTCTTTTCACAAACCACATATGGATCCACCAGTGTCATTGCATGTGTGTTATTCTCACAAACTACGTAAGGATACACCGGGTCATTGCATGTGTGTTCCTCTCATAGACCACACATGGATCCATCGGTGGCATCGCATGTCTGCTCTTTTCATGAACCACAGTTAGAGTCATCGCATGTCTGCTCTTTTCATTAACCATAGCTAGAGTCATTGCATGTGTGTTCTTCTCACAAACCATATCATGAACCACACCCAGTGTCATTGCATGTGTGTTCTTCTCATTAACCACACATGGATCCACCAGTGTCATTGCAGGTCTGCTCTTATCATTAACCACAGCTACATCCACCAGTGTCATTGGATGCATGTTCTTTTCATAAACCGCATATGGATACTAATTAACCTTAGGAGAGCCCTAACCTTAGCGTTAGACCGAGTCTTCTAGAAGGCACGCCCTAACACAGTTGTTCTGCTTGACGATTGTTACATACCGTTCGATCAGGGCGCTTGGACGATTGGGATGGTTTTCGTGAGATCAATCCGCGAGTAGTCTGTTCTGCGGCATGATTAGCCACGCTTGCTCTGGACAAACTGGCAACACCGGGGGCTCCTCTGTTGCGAGTGTCACGACTCACGTGTTGAGCGGGCCATATCCCAGTGTCACGTCCCCATTACTTCTCTTCCTCCCTGTACTTCTCTTCCTTCCCCTCGAAGCCACATTCCCCACTTCACTCCCATCCTGCCGTAGCCGCAAGCCGACGGCGCCTCCATCCCAATCCCCTCTCCGGCAGCCACCCCCTCCCCTCTCGCCATGGGTTCAAGGGGAGACGGCGAGGAAACGCGTCGTGACGACAAGGACGGTGATTTCGATGTGAGTTGTCTCATCTCTATCTCTATCATCCATGGCCAGTTATCTATTTTTTGAGCCATATCTACTCCATTTACTCATGCGCGTATGATGTGTTAGGCCAACCAGACGATGTATGACGCCGACTATCACGGTTTAGCGGATGAAGACAATCCTCTGCTATGTAAACATGGATATGTGCCTGCTAAATTTGTAGCGTTCGAAGGACGAAACGCAGGCAGGAGGTTTCTACGGTGTCAAGGACATCGTGCAATGATGCGAGGCGGAAGTTGTGGTGTTGTCAAATGGGTAGATCCAGAGTGGCCCAAAATCGATGCAGAAAACACTGGACAAACTATGGGAAATGACTGTTGAGTTGAAAGAATCCGCATTCAGCTCACTTCTTGAAAGTGTTGAGATGAAGCTATGGGAACCAGTTGACACGACCAAGCATAAGTGAGATCTCATGGGGGTGGAAGACAAGGTTAGCAAAGTCGAGAAGGAGAGGGACGCGGCATTGGCCCTGAAGGCTAAAGCAGAGCAAGAACTGACTCAAGTAAGGAAGGATCTTCACCAGGCCAAAGTACTGTAGTTCACAACTACGAGTATTAACAAGTGCATGAGGAAAGATGCAGAGAAACAATTGAAGCTGTGCAAGGAAGATGCTAAAAGGAAGGAGCAGACGATTCGATCCTTGCTCTCGCAGGAAGATGCGCATAGGGCTAAGATTAGGAAGATCAAGGAGATGTGTGATAACTAGTTCTATTTAGCTTAAGCTCCGTGCCTTTTTTAAGTTGTAATAGTTGTACTTGATGACCTAGTGGTCTGAACTATTGGCCCCGGAGTCCTGGGAGTAAAAAAATTGGTCGCCCGTTAATCTGTCTTAACCCTGCATTACTTCCTTTTGTCTGACCAATGCCCCTTGGATATTCCGCCCGTCGCTTCGTCGTCCTCGTGTACAAATAGGAGGCGCCACAGCTCATCGCTTCGTCGCCCATCCCCTCGCCCTCTCCAATCTCCACCACGTTGTCGCTTCGTCGTCCACCTCCTCGCTCCCTCTCCAATCTCCACCACGCCGCTGAGGAGATGCCCTCGCTGAACTTCTATGAGGCGATGATGTTCGCGCACTTCGACATCCTCGTGCCACCGGCCGTGACGGTGCCCCACGGATGGCGCATCAGCTATGCGGGGGTGCTGGTGGCTCTGCTCCTCGTCCCCGGCGGAGCCATGATGGAGAGCAAAATCGCGGCGTGCCGCCGCCAGATGCCCGCATGGAAGAGGGCGATGCCCTCAGACGCGGCCAGCCCATCAAGGCCGCTGTTCAAGAAGGAGCGGAAGGCCAAGATTGGCAACCGCATCGTTTACGGGTGCGTGGTGCACCGGGATCTCCGCAATTGAGAAGGGCGGGAGAGGTTCTGGTCCGTCCCTAGACGAACCAAGTTCACTGTCATCACCGCCGCTCACCACGAAGAGGTGCTCCGTCTCGCGTACAATGCGGAAATCCTGGAGGTTCCGTCCGACGAAGACGAGGAAGCCGGCGGCTCGGAGGACAGCGGCAGCGGAAGTGAAATTGTTGACTAGTGGTTGAATTAATGTAGGATGTGAAATCGCACCTTTGTTTAGAAGAATTTGTGGTTGAATTAATGAAATGCCTCGATTTAGATCTCTGTCTTGATTAATTTGTGGAAGAATTTGTGATTTAGATCAATTTCTGCTTCGATTTAGATCTCTGTCCCGGATTGGGAACATGACCATGGACCAAATGGCATTGGTGGTTTGTTTAAACGTAATCTACGTGGATTTGGCCGCATGAAAATGGCACAACCACAATTTATAAAGTGGAAGCACGTACACCCAGTTACTGGAGATCCGGGAGCTTAGCCAGATGCAGGGGATGCAGGAGCAGAGAGCCGGTGAGATAGACGGGCTCAAGATTAGGCCAGAAAGTGGTACCGATTTCCTCCTCATCTGGGCATTATCGGTTAGAACATTGTTGTTTATGTTGCCATGTCGTTGTGCAGCATCTGAAATAAGTTGCTGCTTTGTGGAGTGTGGTAGCTTAAATAATTTATTTATGTGCCACTTACATTCCGTCGTATTTGGAGACCTCCTGCCCCTCAGCAATCGTGGAACCGGTGGATCCTTGTTTTCAGATAGCAGTGGCACAATCACAATTTCAGATTCAACTATCGACTCATGCTTCAAACCCTAAGTCGCACTACATTTTACTCGAGAACGTGGATAGATTTTTGGCCCAAAGAACGTGCCACACACGTAGCTCCGAATTTAATGTAATTACATATATAGGCTCAAGTTCAACACATTACTATGCATCTTCATTGCCAGCAGCCTTCTTCCGCAGCCTGGGTGCCAAGCCTTCACGTCCACTGGCTTCTTCATTTCCTGCCTTCTTCCTCTTCCTCGGTGCCAATTTTCTTAGCTTCACGTACTCTGCATCGCCGGTACAATGGGCACCATAATCGTGTCTAGCATCATCTTTCCACTCATTTTTAATTTCTTCGGGCAACAAAATGACTGACCCAGCAGTCATGTTTCTAACCTTGCGGCGCTTCCTCACAAAAAACAAGATCTGTATAATCGCCCAATATCTACAGAGTAAATAAAACAAAAATTACAATTCAGCACAAACATACGAACCCCAAGCGACCTTTGCTTACCAGGAGCTAATTGGGTTCGAGCAACCACCCTGTCCAAGAATAGAAGGGTGACTCCCAGTTGCAGCAGCTTCCACATCCAGTACATCACAATTCAGCTCAAAATGCAATCTGAAGCATACCTTTTCATCAATCCAATTAGCTGACTGTCACACGTTATAGGAACCATGATGCCACGTTCATCCATGAAGCTGAACTTTGCAGTCTACTTCGGCCATACTTCAACATGATTACACAGAGCAGCAACCATACCAGATATAGTGCAGATCTGTGCAGGCGCTTCTTCCATCGTGAAATAATGGCTTCTATACCACTTGCCCTTGGAGTCGTACCTGTAGAGGACTACCGTAACCAGGTAAGGGGGGTCCACGTAGATCCCACTTGATAGAAAACTGTGGACAAAATATGTTTGTCAGCGTTGGGCTAACGAACAATTTGAGGTTCAGTAGCCAGCTAGCAGTTGTAATTAGTGCGAATAGCAAAGAGAAGGGTAGCTCACCCGCTTGTAGCCAGAACTTCTTCTTCCTTGATAGTAGGATCTGCCATCCTCCGAACTGCTCGGCTCGTCGGCAGCGGAGGCGGGCTAGAGCCTCGCAACGGCGGCTATGGCATGCGCCATTGGAGCTCGGTATCAGCGACTGGGCGCACCAACTGGGCGCAGCAACTTGGCCCCGGAAGTCAAATGTCCGAAGGGATCGTCCTGCCTGGAGGGTGGATTCCGACGCCGCCGGTGCTAGGGGAAAGCTGGGAATGGATTTGTGAAATTGGTCAACGCATCCAATCCACTTAGCTACTCGATTTGCCTAAGAGGTTGCCGCATTGGTGCCCGCGTCATGGACAGATGACCGACATGTGGGTCCCGACCGTCTACTTCACGGGGCGGTTTAACGGAATGTTTGTATTTGGCAAGGGTGAGATGAGTTTGCCTCGAAATGGCCCCTCTTAGTAGTTGGCGGCCCAAATTTTCGAAACGCGGTAATTTCAGGCAACTTAGGTACCGCCATGCGCTGGTCTGCGAACTTTGGTACCGCAAACAAACAAGCCCCCTTGAAAGGAATGCAGCGTTTTCAACTGAAGGGGAAGTTAGCCCCCAGATATATTGGACCCTTCAAGATTTTGAATCACCGAGGAGAAGTATATTATCAACTGGAACTGCCAGAGGAGATGTCATCCATACATAATGTGTTCCATATCTCGTTACTTCGCAAATGCCTAGAAGTTCCGGAAAAGAGCGAAGTGTTCAAGAACATCGATCACTGAGCCATAGATATCAACAAGGATCTAACTTATCGTGAAGTACCCATTCGTATTTTGGAAGAAGCCTTCAGAACCACCAGGACCCGAAGTATAAAGTTTCTCAAGATCTAGTGGAGCAACCATACTGAAGAAGAAACCACTTGGGAGCGAGAAGATTACATTAGGACTGAGTTTCCAAATCTCTTTAGTTCCTAGTTTTTATTAAATCTCGTGACGAGATTTTGTTTAAGGAGGGAAGGTTTGTAACACCCCAAAAATATTAATCGGGTTTATCAAGTTCTAATAACCCAAGTTTAGGGTTAACAAAAACTTTTATTATTAAATTGAATATGAGTGTATGTGTGAATTGCATTAGTGAATGAAAGAGTGCAATTGCCATGTTTGATTGCTAAAAATGATAAGGAATGGTTTAAAGATGAATACTACATCATCTAGGCCAATTACAAACAAAATCCAAAGAAAGGAAATTCAAATATGAATCATATGATCAAATGGTCATTTTGACCAAAATTAACCACTAGACCACTTTGGGTGTTTCTAGTAAAAGATTTATATTATAAACTTTATCAATTCTTTTCACCCCTTGCTAGACCAAGTAAAAGTGAACCCAATCCCACCTTACAAACCAACAGAAACAATTCCCAAATCATTTTAAATGACAATTCAAAATTGAATCAAGTTCATATGCATAGATCACCATTTTGCAAAAACCACTCAAACCAATTCCACTTGACTTTTCCAAGAAATCATAGACACTCAAGAATGTGACAAACACACTCACCAAAATTTAGCCAAAAATTCAAATCTTGTGTTCATGCGGGCATTTCGTCGAGCACCTGGCAGACACGAAAAACATTTGCCTAACTTCTACTGTTTTGAGCAGTGATCACTTGCCACTAGCCCCTCATTTCACTCCCCTGGTCTCCCTTAGTGCCTAGCAGCGCAGACCAGCTCCCCCTTGGCCGTTTGCACCAGTGTCGCGCCGCCCGAGCTTGCCGCGCCAGTCGACCAAACCCCGCTCGCCACAGACCGCGTCGCCCTCTCCCACGATGCCCAGGAGACAGGCGACCATCCACCGCCACCCTCTGTCCACCCCTCGATCGTAGACACGCCATGGACCACCCACAAGCGTCGTGCCCATTTCTCTGCCAGCCATGCCAAGAGCGCGCCAGAGCACCGTAGCCGACACGCATGCACACGCCGCATCTCCCCCTCATCGTGCGTGCCCGCACTCGTCGTGACCCTAGCTACCCCCCAGACAGGCCCGTTCGCCGCCACGTGGACTGTAGCCACTGTGCGCCATATCAAACGCCGTTGTTTCTGCCCAGAGCACCAACCGTTCTCGACCATTCTCGACCGCCCCTTGCCACGCCATCAATCGCACGACGACCGCCCGGAAACACCGCATCGACCCCTACCCTCAGCCATGCCTCTAGATCACTACAGTGACGTCTTAGACGAGCCCGAGCCATGCCGCCCTGTCCCTCTCGCCGGTGTATAAATAGAGGCCGCCCAGCCCCAATTCGCCACACCATTTCACTCCCCTCTCTCTCTCTCTAAGACACCTCCCACACCTCTCCCAGGAGCAAGGCGAGCACCAGCCCGCTGGAATTTAGCCGGAGTCCGCCGCTGTAGAGGAGGAAGGGAGCCGTTGATTGCGACCATCCCAGGAGCCATCGCGACCACCATTCGAACCGCCGTCGTCTACAACGTTGTTCGCCCCCATCGCCGACCATAGTTGGAGCCCAGGTGAGCCTGACACGACCCCCACCGCCGTGTTAGGGTTAGAATCTTGTCGGAGCTGTTCGCCGGAGACGACGAACCTCAGCCGTAGATCTTACTTCTAATCGTAGGGCTGAGATTGAAAGATACCATTTCGGGTTAATATAGTCGCTGACGTATGGGACCATCCTAATCAGTTTCAGGCCAAAGACAAAGATAGCTTGGGGCGGCCCATTTAGTTTCCCAGTAGCCTCAGAGATTCAAATAGATTTTTTCTATTTTAGTTAAAACCGGATTCTGTCAGTAGATTCAAAAATCAATTCAAAGATATTCACTAAACCAAATTGCGTGATTCCAATTTTGTTAGAAAGGTATTCAAATTATCTATCCAAGACCGTTGGATTCAAACCATTTGAAACTATAGATCACCTATACTAAAAATAAAAAGACAGATACTTTTCCAACTTCAAATTTTTTTCAAAAATCAACCATGAATGCTTTTGAGTTGATTCCCACTCTCAAAAATCTCATTTGACAAGATCTATCTAAATAGGTAAAAGTATTTAGGTTTACATGCAGTGATATTGGACTAGTAATAAAAGAATGCTATTTAGGCATTTCTATTCACTTTAATTGTATTAAATAGTAATGTTAAACTTTATAAAATGTGATCACCACTTTAAATCACATTCCTAAGTATTATAATATGTGGTGATTACATGTGTTAACATGATCCCATATTTTAATTGGAGAATATTAAATCTTAAGTATTTTCAATGAGTAGAAATTACTTTTCCAAAATAAGGTAAATAAAGTTAGGTCTTTATTTCATGAGATGTTTGTGATGATGCTAGATCATCAAGTGTGAGCCTTAGTGTGCTAAATAGAAGTAGTTAAGTATTGTTTGGTGATTGTGTACCTCGTATTCATTTATAGACGATAGTACCGACCCGGGATACGAGGAGGAGGAGTACTACCAAGAAGAAGAAGAAGAGAACTTCAACCACTGCACTACGCAAGGCAAGCCATCATTAACTATGCAAGCTAACACTTGCAAACTTGATAACCTATGCAATACGCATGAGGCATGTGATACGTCCATTTTGCATCACTATTCTATGTCTTAATTCACTATTATTCATTGATATATTTCATATTGAGAGGTGATACTTATGTTATTTCATCTATTTTTGCATGGTTAATGACTTTTGGAGCATGGACCGCTGTAGTCAGGATTCTGATGGAAAAGGTGCTGCTTGGAGGCAAAATTCGCGAAGATCAGAAAATCCGGGAAAATATACGGAAAATCCTATTTTTCCAGAAGACTAAGGATGCCAGAAGATGGAGTGGAGATGGGCCACAGGGGGCCCACACCACCCCATGGTGCGGGCAGGCCTAGGCCCCGCCAGGAGGTGGTGTGGCCACCCTGGCCCACTCCAGCCTCTCCCCTCTGGCGTATATCAACCTCCCAAAACCCTAAGACTCAGGGAGCGACCACAGAAAGATTTCGCCACCTCTGCGGGGCGGAAAACACCGAGAGAGAAAGATCTCTCCGGTAGACAGATTTCTATCGGGGGAATTCCTTCCCGGAGAGGGGAGATCATCGCCATCAACACCACCATCAAGCTGGACGTCATCGGGATCATCATCATCACCACCACCATCATCATCACCATCAGCACCCTCATCACCATCTCCATATTGTTGTAACAATTGCGTTGAATCTTGCACAGTTCATAGGGGAAACTTTCTCGGTGTTGATTACTCTTTGTAGTTGATGCTATTGAGTGAACCATTGAATTATTGTTTATGTTCAGATTGTTATACATCATTATTCCATCTCTGATCATGATCCATATGATGTCTTGTGAGTAGTTCGTTTTGTTCTTGAGGACATGGGAGAAGTCTTGTTGTTAGTAGTGGAGTTGTGTTGAGAAAGATTCAATAGATTGTTATTTAAGTTGTGGTGTACTTCTTCTAGTGGTGTCATGTGAACGTCGACTACATGACACTTCACCTATATGGGCCTAGGGGAATGCATTGTGTATTTGGCTACTAATCGTAGGGGTTGCCGGAGTGACAGAAACATGAACCCCCGTTAGGAAACCATTGCACAAGGGACGTAAGGGTTTAGAGTTTAAAGCTGTGGTTAGGTTTCTACCTTAATTACTTTCTTGTACTTATGGATGTTTGCAAGGGGTATAATCACAAGTATGTATTAGTCTTGGATGGGGCGGTACATTAGCACAGGTTCACCCACACAATACTTAGCAAGCTAAAGAAGATTAATCAACTATATGAAGCGAAAGCACTTCATAGTCTTCCCATGTGTCTTCGAGAACGTTTGGTCATCTTAAGTAATACAACCGGCTTGTCCTTTGCTGCATAAAGGATTGGGCCACTTGCTGCATTTATTCCTACTGTCTTTTATTTACTCGTACTTTGTTTACTTGCTTTATCGAAAACCCCTAAAAATCCGTTTGCTAAGTATTTGCAGAGAATTCCTGATCCATACCACTAGCCAGCACCTTCTGCTCCTCGTTGGGTTCGACACTCTTACTTATCGTAAATACTGCGATACACCCCCTATACTTGTGGGTCATCAAGACTATTTTCTGGCACCGTTGTCGGGGAGTGAAGCGCTATTGGAGAGTGGAACTGGTAAAGGAAAGTTCTACTATGAGTATTGTTTACTTCTATTAGTTGCTTTATTTTCGTTATGGATAATTCGCTGAGTTTCTTATTTGGTAATGCTACTACCCCTGCTAAGGTAGTAGATAAGCCACCACCTGCTGAGAAGGATGTTTTCAAAATACCTACAAGAATTATTGATCGTGTTATGGATAACTACTATGTTGGGGATGGAACTGTCCATCCTGGTGATCATTTACTCTTTATACACGAATTATGCGGGTTGTTCAAGTGTGTAGGTATTACTACAGATCAAGTTAAGAAGAAGTTATTCTCATTATCACTGAAAGGAAGAGCTGAGGAATGGTATAAGCTGCTGAAGAATGGTCAAGCTCTGGAATGGGAGGAAATAGTGCCTCTCTTTTATTCAAAGTTTTATCCTCCTAGTGAGATTCATAAAGATCAGAATCAAATATACAACGTTTGGCCTCTTGATGGAGAGAGTACAGCTCAAGCTTGGGGGAGACTGAAGTTACTAATGCTCAAATGTCCCATTCATGAGCTCCCCAACAATATTATTATCAATAACTTTTATGCAAGGCTCCCTCTACATGATAAAGATTTGTTGGATGCTTCTTGTGCTGGATCATTCACTCGCATGGAAGAAGAAGCTAAATGGGATCTTCTGGACTGTATTCAAGACAATGCTAAAGCTTGGTAGAATGACAAAGGTAGAAAGTCGGGTATAAATTATGATTATGAATGCATTGAATCTTTTATGGGAACTGATGACTTTCAAAATATTAAAAATGCTTATGGTCTAGACTGTCAAGTTATTGCTTCTTATTTTAAGGCTTTTGCTTCCTATATTGAAGTGCCTAAAAAGAAGTGGAATAAGTATCATGAACCTTATAAAGATATTGCTAAGAGTGTTCCTGCAAGAAATGCTGAAGTTTATACTGCTAATCATGTTTTACCTGAACCTTATATTGAGAAAATGCCTTTTCCAGTTAAGGTAAATGAACATTCTATGATAGCTAGTATGGTTAATGAAAGTATGAGTAAAGCTATTGAACCTGATAAACAAATGGTTGATGAACCTATAATAGCAAGTGTGAAAGACTTTGTCACTAAATATGAAAAAGAGGGACACCCTATCCTTTGTAAGGATACCTCTAATATTGTTTCACAAAATAGTGTTATGAGAGCTAGTATTCCCGTGTTTTCTGTTAGAATAAGTGATCATTGCTATGATGGTCCTTGTGATAGCTATATTGTTAAGTTTATGCATGATACTGAAAGCTACTATGAGAGAGGGAAAAGTGTTCTTATGTATCTTAATAATATCAAGTTTCCTCGCTTTATGTTGAAAGTTTTTATGTTGCACTTCTTTTGCCTTCTTATGCAAGTTGCCTCTGGTTTCAAGAACTTGTTTGTTTACAAAATTCCCTTACATAGGAAGTGGGTTAGACTTAAATGTGTGTGTGTTTTTGCTTCTTAATGCTCTCTTTCACTTCAATTCATATCCCTATGAGAGCTTCTTCAAAATTATCATGCCCATCTTAAAGGCTATAAAGAAAGACCTTTATGGGAGACAACCCAATTTGTTTTTGCTTTCATTTTTTTGTTTCTTTGAGTCTTGGAAGTTATTACTTCAGTAATAACCGCTCCTTATCCGTTTTGTTTTGTTTTTGTATCAAGATCAACCTCTAATGAGAGAAGTAATATTTGGGGAAGTTGCTGTCCCGAAACAGATTTTTTGTGCTTCACTGTAAAAATTCATGAGATATCTCTGTATGTCGGATTGAGATGTAATTTTTTGTGCTCCTGTCCCATGTTGTTATTTAACTTTCGTTAGTTTTGCACTTTTTGATTTGAGCAACAGAAGATTTTCGAAAAAAATGATCTTTACCTGCTGGTCTGTTTTGACAGATTTAGCCACTCTTGCATTTGTTTCTTTATTCGATCTCATTTTTGAATTCTTTTTGGGTTTTCGGAAGGAGTTGCTTCAGTAGCTTATGTTTTGATGGTTTTCAGTTGAAGTTGGACTCAAAAGGTTTTATCACTTCATATATACTAATGTTGCTAATGAGAACTGTGTGAAGTTTTGTGTGAAAGAAATTTCCAGGTAGTGGAGACAATGGTGTAATAAGGAAGAGAAGGGTTTTATGACTCAAGTAATAAGTGTATAAAGATGAAGATATCGATGATATTCAAGAGATGACTCCGGAAGAATCTACTAGATACCAAATTCAGAGACCTGCATAGTCTGTTTTCAAATAGGTAACAGTTCTGGTAAGAAAAGTTCCATGAAAATACTATCCAACTATATTTTTGCAGTTTTCAGTCAATAAGGAAAGTTACGAAGCGAAAAAGTGACGGAAACGGAGCCAGGGTGGCCCACACCACCCCATGGCGCGGGCCCACCCCTGGCCGCGCCACCAGGTGGTGAGGCCACCCAGGACTCCGCCTCTGACTCGTTTTCTCCTAGTACCTTCCTTTTGATATAAAATTTCGTAATATATAACCCCCGGATCCCCCAAGGTCTGTATATCATGTTTTCGTCATCTTTTTGTTTCGATCTGTTTCTGTAAGGACATACTTTTTGAAAGCTTAGAAGCACAATGGTATCCGCCAAGGATAAAGGGAAGGAGCCTATGCAGAGGCTGGTACCTTTAGTCTCTTGACCTGCATCAATGGAAGCCCTACGAGTCACTAAGGAGTTCTACGATAAGTACCGAGACCTGCAGAGGAAGGTGGACATGCTTCAATGGGAGAATAATAGGCTTCGCAAGATGCTGGAGGATTTCCTCATGTCAACTAAGAAAATATTACCACCACCACCAAAGGAGTAATTTGTCATCGGGTTTGGCATCCCCTTGGTTTGTTCCAAGCTTGGGGGAGTGTCGCGGTATCACATCACTATCTTTTATCTTTTTTTACCTTTTTAGTAGAGTCATATCATGAATATAGGAGTTATTATGTAGTATGGTTTGCATTATGGAAGTGTCCCCTCTCTCGTTAGATATGTATCCCTTGGTGTGAGTTGTCGTTATGGAATATTAATGAGAAGTTCTATCATTCACTCTTTTGCATAGCTTATATTAGTTTTCAATTCATGGTTATATGATTGATCTTGTTGTTAGTATTGGTATCACTCTGGGATCATTGAGTTAATTTAGTTGGTTTTGGCAAACCTGGCTCGGTCAGTAGCAACACTATTTTTGAGAGTTGAATGAAAAAGATAGAAGTACTCTAAAGAAAAATAATTTCATCATCTTTCTTTCTTGATTTGCTCATAAGTCTAGTATTCTCTAGTTAAGATCGTTTGTGCTTCCAAGGAGGTTTGCATGTTTGTCTTTATCACTTGTATGTTTGTTTGTTTCCTTCAACTCTTGTACTTGCTACCCAGCCTTGCTAGCCAAAAACCTGTACTGAGAGGGTATTCTTCTCGTGCATCCACCTCCTTTAAACCAAAACCTTTGCCATTTGTGTCCACCATACCTACCTATTAGCATTATTGCTATTCCAAGTAAATTCTTGTTTTATCAACCTCCCAAATTAAACTTGTTATGTGAAAATTAGCGATTAAAGCTCTCACGAACTTGATGGCACACTTTACTTTCTTGCACTTAATAAACTTGAACCATTGTGCTCACCTATGTTGCGTATATGTTTGCGCTTTGTAAGTTGTGAATTAGCAGAACCATGCTGTCATGGGGAACGCTTTCAACATTGCACTGGTACTTAGTACCAAGTTGATATCATGTTCTTTTGTCTATGGATGTCGTCGGTGTGAAATGAAAGGGGAGCTTGTAAGTCCATGGAGTTATGCATGTGTGTTAGAGAAACGCCTGGGCCGCTGGTCTAATCCATGCTGACATGGTGGAAACCTGCATCGTAACCATAAGAAGTATCTATGAAGCATTCTTCTTATAAAAAAAGAGATAGAGATTGAGAAAAAGAGAAAAGAAAAAAAAGAGGTTATGAAAAGAGGAAAGAGAGAAAAAAGCACCATATTCCCATGGTAAATAAGAAGATTGCTGAGATGCTTGTTGTCTGCTTGCCTTGTCATTTTGATATGGGGATTCTTCCGTATCATCGGGCAAGGGGTACCCCATTGGCGGTTCTCTATGATACACATATGCTTACGATGACAAGAACTTACCGGTGACTAAACTTGAGTAGCATGAGGAGCGGCCCTCGTATTCAAGGGACATGAGATTCTGAACTTACAACTTGTCAATGCATATCCTCATTTTTGATCACTTTAACCTTAATCGCCTAAAGATGCCTATGATAGGGGCAATGAGAGCTGAAAGCTAGTAAGTATCATAATTTTTGGGAGCTCTTTATGAGACTTGCAATCCATGCTTCCCTCTTTGAAGGGCCTTTCTTTTACTTTCTAGTTGAGTCAGTAAACCTACTCCCTTCTATCTCAGCAAGTATTTTGAGTTGTTGTGTTTTATTCATTCATATGATGATTTATGCAATCATGTCTTATGTTCCTTGTTTTGCACATTGCTCTTATCTTGATGTTTACTACTTTGAAAGCTATCATTGAAAAACCAGCTATTTGTGAACTCCAGCAAATTATCAACTATTCTTCGACCAAGAGCTAAGTTTGCCATTACCAATTATGATTCACTTTATGTATCTTTATTGTGTTTCCTTTACTTATTACAAGTGGAGTTATATAATAGTGATTTGTCTTCTATTATGATCCATGTATTTGATGAATGTGATGCTTCTTGTCCGTATTCTTTTATCGACTCTTCACTCCATAAACCTGAGGTCATGTTTATTGAGCTCAGTTTCGCTTGGGGACAAGCGAAGTCTAAGCTTGGGGGGAGTTGATACGTCCATTTTGCATCACTATTCTATGTATTAATTCACTATTATACATTGATATATTTTATATTGAGAGGTTATACTTATGTTATTTCATCTATTTTTGCATGGTTGATGACTTTTGGAGCATGGACCGCTGCAGTCAGGATTCTGATGGAAAAGGTGCTGTTTGGAGGCAAAATTCGCGAAGATCAGAAAATCCAGGAAAATATATGGAAAATCCTATTTTTCCAGAAGACTAAGGATGCCAGAAGATGGAGTGGAGATGGGCCACAAGGGGCCCACACCACCCCATGGCGCGGGCAGGCCTAGGCCGCGCCAAGAGGTGGTGTGGCCACCCTGGCCCACTCCAGCCTCTCCCTGGGCGATATCAACCTCCGAAACCCTAAGACTCGGGAGCGACCATAGAAAGATTCTGCCGCCTGGGCGGAAAACACCGAGAGAGAAGATCTCTCGCAGATGATTCCGGGGAATTCCTTCCTGGAGAGGGGAGATCGTCGCCATCAACACCACCATCAAGCTGGACTTCATCGGGATCATCATCATCATCACCACCATCAGCACCCTCATCACCATCTCCATATTGATGTAACAATTGCGTTGAATCTTGCATAGTTCATAGGGGAAACTTTCCCGGTGTTGATTACTCTTTGTAGTTGATACTATTGAGTGAACCATTGAATTATTATTTATGTTCAGATTGTTATACATCATTATTCCATCTCTGATCATGATCCATATGATGTCTTGTGAGTAGTTCGTTTTGTTCTTGAGGACATGGGAGAAGTCTTGTTGTTAGTAGTGGAGTTGTGTTGAGAAAGATTCAATAGATTGTTATTTAAGTTGTGGTGTACTTCTTCTAGTGGTGTCATGTGAACGTCGACTACATGACACTTCACCTATATGGGCCTAGGGGAATGCATTGTGTATTTGGCTACTAATCATAGGGGTTGCCGGAGTGACAGAAACCTGAACCCCCGTTAGGAAACCATTGCACAAGGGATGTAAGGGTCTTAGAGTTTAAAGTTGTGGTTAGGTTTTTACCTTAATTACTTTGTTGTACTTACGGATGTTTGCAAGGGGTATAATCACAAGTATGTATTAGTCTTGGATGGGGCGGTACATTAGCACAGGTTCACCCACACAACACTTAGCAAGCTAAAGAAGATTAATCAACTATATGAAGCGAAAGCACTTGACAGTCTTCCCATGTGTCCTCGAGAACGTTTGGTCATCTTAAGTAATACAACAGGCTTGTCCTTTGCTGCATAAAGGATTGGGCCACTTGCTACATTTATTCCTACTGTCTTTTATTTACTCGTACTTTGTTTACTTGCTTTATTGAAAACCCCTAAAAATCCGTTTGCTAAGTATTTGCAGAGAATTCCTGATCCATACCACTAGCCAGCACCTTCTGCTCCTCGTTGGGTTCGACACTCTTACTTATCGAAAATACTGCGATACACCCCCTATACTTGTGGGTCATCAGCATGCTTTAGTTATACAACCTTGATTATACCAATCCCAAGTTTTACTTGCAAGCCTTATTCTTTTACTTTTACCAAAGTTCTTACCTTTAGTTAGTGAATTGTGAGTATTGGAAAAATAGGATAGATACCATAAAGAGTATAAAACTAGGCCTAAGTAGTTAAACTTAGATGTCATTAAAAGGCATAAAACTAGAGCTGGATAGTTACACTTGATTAGCACCGCTCATTAGTGAATACCCTCAACTTTAGTGGCTAGTGCTAAGCATAAAAGTTGACCGCTTTAGATGGGAATACTTGGTGAAAATGATTATGAAAACCTTGGAATGATGGTTTATTCTATTGAAATGTTTTGACATGTGTTATGAACACAAAAGGATTTGATGATGAAACTTCTTGAGGCATGAGCCTTGACCCTTTATAAAAACTGATGGTTGGGTTTAGATGCGATACCATTCCAATTTTACCGTACAACCACAATACCTAAATTGGGTAGGGCTTAACTGGAAGTTTATATGCCTTAGTATGGGTTCCCTCGCGGAAAGAGGTTGAGCTGAGGCTACCTCGTGAATGTGAATGTCCACCTATGCAGTGCCCAGGATGGCAGATGGCCATGGCTAGGAGGCCAAGCTCATAGGGGAGGTGCATATACTAGAGTGTGTAATTGAAAGGTTAGGATTGATTATCCACATACTAAGTATGATGATTCAGGGTTATCCCTAATGGATGTATCAAATTTTGTGGTGAAAGTGTACCACCTCTACAGAGTGTTAAACTATTCGAATAGCCGCGTCTGCGGTTATGGACAGTTGGAGTGGCCATACTGTTTCGTTGTCAAATGTTGAACTGTGACCTTGACTTGACCACAACAGGGTTGTGGATATGAAAACTAGGTTCCCACTTAGGTGATGTAGAAAATTAAATTAGTTTTCTTTACTTCTTAACTCAGTATGAAATAAACCTGGCTTTTTGCAAATAAACCTAGAGCTTAAGATTCCTACTAGAACTACCTCACTTGTTAGTGATAGTTTGCGAGTACTTAAAGATTACTCATGGCTTTGTCCCTGGCTATTCCCGTGGCCAGACTATGAGGAGGACTACTAGGAAGATGGACAACAGGAGGTCTATGACAACTAGGATCATCTCCCATCGTCAATATTGCCTGTGACTCTGAAGATGGAGCCCCTACTACGTTTACTTTCTACTGCTTTGATTGTATTAAGATTGGATCATGAGATCCTTTATTTGTAAGACCTTTATTATGGTTTGTAATGGATAATGTACTATAGGATACCAATCTGTTATGTCTCGCAAAAATGGTAATCCCGGGATTGCAAGGTATGGCATGACAGGCATCTGGGATTAAAAATCTGGGTGTTGACAAACACCCTTGCTCGTCCTCATCCCCATTCCTGCTCTCTCGCGCTCGCTCTTCCTCTTTTCCCCTACAGCCCGAAACCCTAGCTCACCGGATCTCAGAGAAGCCGACACTCCCAACCATCCCAAGACCATCTGAGGCCACCATGGTGCTCCTCTGGGTCTTCTTATTCGATTGCCCCGGTCCATAGAAGCCGAAGAAGCCCGGGCACCGGAATTGCTACTTCTGCCCGACGCAACCCCTCCGTTCGGCCCCGGTGATCCAGCGGTGCTCAGGCACCATTTCAATGTCTTCCTCTTTCCCTAGATCGATCTGCCACCGTAGCTCGTCGTCCGCCGCCGCACTAGCTAGTTTTCATCGTCGCTCCGGTGACCGTTTGCTAGCAGCGCCGCCACTATAAGGTTCCCACGCCACGCTCGTTCTCTCTGGCCTAATCATGTCGGCTTATTCGTGCTAGATCGCCACCGCTGCTCGCCGCCTGACCTCACCGGCGAGGTGATGTCAGTGTGACGTCATGCTCGCGTCACTCCACGCCAACATGGCTGATGATGTGGCCACATGCCCACTAGTCAGTGCCTGCGGCTAGGGTTAGGTGTGGTATAAAAAATATTCCTCTATTTAAAGTCCAATTAGAAAATGAATAAAAAATGTAAATTCTAATTAAGTATTTTCCAGGAATTTAAGAAATGGTTAAATCTTATAAATTCAATATCAATTGTTTTACAATTCAGAAAAATATATATTATATATCAAAATGACTAGGAAAATAAATTCTATAATATAAACCTATTATCACATTTTATTTTCCAACTTAAATAAAATTATTATTATTATTATTAAAAAACTTATTAAAGATTAATCTTTTAAAATATATGTTCTATTATTTTAAATTCCCAAAAATAAGTATAATATATCGAAAGTCTTAGAAAAACAAAATATAAATTTATAAACTTGTTTTATACATTTTTGTATCACTTAACTAATATTTATTATTTATTAATAGTTTATAAAATGATAGAACTTATAAAAAATCATATTTTATTATTTAAAAATCACAAAAATACATATAATATACCAAAATGATCATAAAAATAAAACCTACACCTTAAAAATATCATCTTTCATAATTGAGGTTAAATAAAAGTTAAAGGTCTAATAAATCTTGTTTAAACCCTTTTCTTTTATTTTAATTCCGTAGAAATATATAAATCTTTACTATTGCCTTTACCATTATTTGTTTAAAGTCTAAAAGTGTAATAACAAATGCAAGTTATATTTAAGTGAAGTTACGATAGGTATGACCAATTTAAGTTGTAGTTACGAAAACTACCATTTAAAAGTTAAGTAAATCTTACTCTTCAAAAATATTTTATCAATTATAACATCATCAAGAATTGAGTACTAATTCTTTTACAAGTTTGGGAATTCACTTTAAAAGCTAAACACAATCTTTAAGTACTTAATATGATGTTATTCCCATGTTTACAGAAATAAGTATTAATTCTATAATAAGTAAGTGATTCTATTCACTTATAAAATCAAGAGAACACCACTTCCATAAAGGCATAATACTTTTGTTTCACCTTCATGAAGTGTTAAAAGTCTCCACTTGCTAGTAGAATAGCTATTCAACAATACTAATTGTTTTCTACTTTAATAGTTGTAATTAATAAGAAAACCTTAAAGTGTTAGCTTTAGGTTTAAATTCTTTTTACTTTGTAAAGTAGTATTTTCCTCAAAAAAATTCCTTTAAGAACTATTAAAAGTAATTCTTAAGCATTTATGTGAAGACTCTAATGAATTGACAATCTTAATCAAGAAGTTTTTATGTGCCATTCCACACTTTAGTGCAGTGTGCTACTTACTGTATTTACCTACTGTTTTACACACACTCTCACAAGCCTTAATAAGAAGCACAAGTGTGAAGCTGATATAAAAGTGCAACACATTCCAAAGAACTCATCACAAACTCCAAACCCTAGATCAAATACGATTAGTCCGAGGGTTCGCATTTATCAAATTACATTACATTACTTATGCATAGTTGCATCTTGCTTCTTAAACATTAGTCCTTACCAGACCAATGTTGCTGTTTACAGAATTTGGATCTTCTAGTGTCTGAAGACCGTGAGTGCATAATATTGCAATCATAAAAGGCAAGTTCACAACTTGCTCATGTCCTTTGATTATTTTCTATCAAATGCTTGTAACTCAAATGGTGTCACCACCTGCATTTCAAAAAGGTCAGAAAACACTATTTTCATAATAATTTGATTATGGATTATTTACCAAATGGTAATAATCTACTGATACAGTTCCAGTGGTAAAGGAACATAATATCTAGGACTTAACAACCAATGTCGCCAGTGATTCTAGCTTCGTATATTATGCATTAACCATGAGATTTGGAATGGGGCGAAGAAGTCAGCTGGATCTTCTTCCTTTAGTATGGACGGATGACCTTATCGTGAGGCTGTTGATTTCTCGTGGAGAATCCAGCACATGGGTGGGACCCCTTAGTTCCCCATGATATTGGTGTCTAGATTATCTGTGCATAGTTGTCTTGGTGTAAGTTCACCATAGCTGATGGTGGCTACCAGATAGAGCTGCTTACAGAGTCTTCAAGAGGCTACTCAAAGAGAAACCGTGGTAGACCTTCTTGGGGGATCGTGTCTTCATGCAGGGTCACGGAGAAGGGCAGTGATTGGCTTGGATCTTAGACTGGGCCCCATACCAAGGAAGTGTGGACGAGCCTGCAACTCGGATGAGCAACAAAGCTAAGGTCTCTCATGGGTAAAGTAACGCACCTCTGCAGAGTGTATGAACCGTGACATGTTACTCCCTGTTCCACGAAGGAGCTACGAATGCAGCAGGAAAGGAACCCCACAAAGGTTCTAGTAACCTGTGAAGGCTGTCGAACATAGTTTTCATAATAAAACCAACCTTTGAAGAAATGTTTACGAAAACCTGCATTGCCTACGACCTTTGGTTTGTGGCTATAGAGATAGTGCATCATACACTCCTTTTTAGTGAACTTGCTGAGTACTCTCGTACTCAACCGTACCTTCTTAACCCTTGCTAGGTTCTAAGCCATTGAAGACGACGCCAACATCAATTTCTGCTCAAGTAACCATCATCGACAGCTCAAGTTCTTCAATAGAGTCAATAAAGTCAACATATACATCAACCTAAGTGAAGACAAAGTTCTTAAGTAGATAGGAGTAGATTCTCTAGCCATAAAACCTACTTCTGTAGAGCATTGCAATAGCAGCAATGGCAAGCCAAATAGTTTAGATACTAGCCTTAGTTACTAGATAGTTCTGAGTTATTATTTATGGTTCTTCTTTGTAAGAAGTTTATTTCTCTCTCTTTCACCTAGAGTGTTCTCTGGATCTTTTGTAAAGAGTCGAGTTGTAACCTATAGTCATGTCTTGGACCTACTGTGTTTCTGTTGTACCACTCTGAGGGATGTAATACTAGTGAACGATGTTTCATTGGTGTTATGTGAACGACTATAGTGTACTACATCATGCAGTGGTATGTTGGGTCACCGCACAACTATACGACCGGAGCCAAAAATCCTAGCTGTATAGTTGGTCGTTAAACTCTCGGACACTTTTTCGTTTGATCTTTCATTTATTCATCTAAAAAACGTCATTGTCGGTTTCGAGTCGTGATTTAACCGACCTGGACTCGAGATATTTAAAAATATCTGCCTGGAACCAACTATACAACCGGAGCTATACGAGCCGCGCCCGTATAGTTGGTCATTACGCGGCAGGACACTTCCAAATCCGTGATTTCTTTCCCTGTTTTGTTCAGATTCTTTTCTTGGGCGACAATTTGGTGTTTCTCGCGAGTTTTACCAACCTGTGACCCCTCTTATATACTGCTATTGTATTTCTCTCTAATCATAATCTCCAGGAACAAATCTAGCAATGTGCTATCCCGTCCCAGGCCGTGGAAAACCCTTGGAGCTCATTGCTCCTTCCAGGGACCGCTTCAGCAGCCCGTCCATGGAGGATGATGACGAGGAGGTGGAGAGGTTTAACCCGAGGTACAAGGAGTACATCGAGCCAAGCTACTTCAACAATGATTCTAACGATGATGTGGTTGACGTCTACATCCGTCGTGACGTCTATGATCCATCGGATATCAATTGGGTGGCGATGAAGAAAGCTCAACAAGAGAGAGAAGATCGCAAACCACATGGAAAAGGGCGTGTGGAGACGGTCAAGTTCATCACTATGGATCAAAGGCCACACAAGCGTAAGGAATTACCTAATATTGGTGCAGGTGCTAGCAAGGGAGCCGAGGTACCACTCGCGAAGCCAACCATTAGTGCTCTTATGAAGGTCAAGCCTCAAGAAGAGTGTAGGTACGGTTTCTACTTCCCCGATCCATCAATTATGGACGAGGAAGGAGAAGCTGTTCCCAGGACCAAGGATCGCGTGCGGGCATTAGAGATATATCAGAAACAGGAGCTACTCCATCGCGTTGAAGTTCGTCGCCGTCTCGATGAGATGGAGAAGAAGGAAAACCTCCTTCCATTGGAGACTAAGCTCGCTGATATAGTGGACACTCTGCAGTCTGATTTGCGGAGGAGCTATAGCCGCATAACTGCTTTGGAGGAGACCAATAAGAAGCTACGCACCGCGGTGTTATATGCTATGGCGCCATAGTGATCTACAACAATCACATTATCAAATAATCTCAAGGGATTATTTGATCCCGCCTGGCTTGATTTCAAGCTTGGGGAGATCTTTAAGACCTTGTAATCTATCCTATAAGTTTTTATTACTATTTTTGCATTAGTTCAAACTAGCAATAAAGTTTGCATCATTAGAATTCCTTTCAGGAATAGTCGATCCCTTTTATGAAATTCTGAGTTTATTATTATATATGGAGCAATATTGAGTTTGTGTTTGCTTTATTGATATATGAATGGCTTGCGTATAATTTTACTTGCACTTGATGATAGCAATAGGAGTCTTCCACACCATTGGTATTAATGGAACACCTAAAGATAATTTAGTCAATATGATGTAAGTCTACGGTTTGATTTATAAAAAAAATTTATCTATACAGTTAAGTTGAGAAAGAAAACTTGAATAAAGGAAAATGAAAGTGCCATCAAAATAGAGTGAGAATAAGACGAGGTAGAATCTTCAAGTCATAAGAATGCTTCATATACACTTGGAATTTGATAATTGAGATCGTTAAACTTTAGATTCCTACATGAAGTAGAATGTATTGCTAGCTCCTTTGCACAACACTTAAACAAAAGTGTGAGCATATATATACAAAGGAAAAGAAAAATAAGAAGAAAAAGAGAGAGTGTGCAAAGAGCAAGTAGGCATATACCACTGTGTTGTAGTATGACAAAGATACACTTCTGATATTTTGAATCCTAAGTGAATACGTGAATCCTAAAAACATTTAGGACTACCTCGCTAACTCATTCGGTTGAACCGGATACTTTTACATTATGTTGAAATTCATCTTTTATGAACTGTTGATCAGTAAGGTGTGGAAGCCTGCTAATACTATTCAGATGGTTTGAGTAAGGTACTATTCAATGAACTTATTCCTATGTATCATACATGACAAACACATGCTGCAATTGCCTCATTTATTTTATCGACTCAGCTTCATAAATATAAGGATCACATCCATTAAGCTAAAACTTGCTCAGGACAAGCAAGAGTCTAAGCTTGGGGAAGTTGATGAGTGCATATTTGCATCATGTTTTACATTATTATTTTGCATTGTAGATGTAGGGTCTTGGTATTTTACGATGTTTGCACGCACATTTTATGTATGTTTTCACTAGGATCAAGACAGATGATGGATCCAATGGATGCAATTCTTGGAGCAGTTGTACTATGGAGAAAAGGAGTCAAAAACAATGTAAATCACTTATTTGGGAAACATTAATAATACCAGAAGAAAACCAGAAGCAAACAAAGAAGGCAGAGGATCCAACGACCAACTATACGACCGGAGATACTTTTCTGGCCGTATAGTTGGCGCCGCCACCGTCTCGTCAAATAGTTTCACCCCATGCAATCGGTTCAAGGAGACAACATATAGAACACCCAGAAATCGTAGAAACCTCGCCTCCGTAAGGCATCTAGAGGGGGAACTCATCCACCGGGGATCCATCTTCGCCCTGCGTAGATCCGGGAGGCTAAGGCATCGATCTTCATCATCCACCACTACATCACCACCATCTCCATCCATCCCATCTACATCTTGCCTAGATCTTGTTGTAATTCCTATACTCGTTGTGGATTTATAAAAGTACTATTCATCTATGATTGTTTCCATTACCATTGCCATGATGTTGATTGCCTCCATGTCTGAGTAGATCATTAGTTCTTGGGGAGATGGAGAAACCCTAGTATGATATTGAAATAAGATAGTCTATTATGATATTCATCATTGTGACCATGTGTTAGATTTTCTAAATCTTGATGTTGAGAGATGTCGACCTCTCAATATTTGCCTCTCTTGGAGACTTGATGGAGGAAACTACTTGTTGGTAGACGGAGGCGTGCTAGCACTTACAATGACTATAAAGCTGTTGTCACCCCTTACATATCAACTTGGGAAACCGAGGAAACTCACGGAATACTATCCATGTCATGGGATACGTCCTATGGGATTACGTTCCTTAATAGCGCAGTAATTTCATTGATGTCGATTGCTGACTGCTGTGATTATGAGGACCATGTGAGCAGCGGTTGTTGCCTATTCGTCCAAATACGGAGTTCCTCCCACACATACATAGTTGAGAATGTTCATGATAATAATCTTTATCTTAGGTCTTTATAATACTAGTGGTGTATCCGCTACTCCCTGAGAACGCTTTTTCCCTACTGTAGTTCCAATCTCTCTTACATACGCGATACTTACTTTCTGTACTCAGTGGTTTTACTTTACTTTATTTGCTCTTATATCTAAGACCCACAAACACCCTTTTCCACAATACTCGTATTTTATCTTATTACTTAGAACTTTATCTAGCATTTCTATTGTAATATTTATTTTAAGAGTTATTAGACTTCAGACTCCTTCTCTCTGTGGGATCGATATCTTTATTTCAAAACTAGCTACAAACGATCTGTGCACTTGCAGTCATCACTTTGTCGTTCACCTTCTCAGAGGCGATGTTGAGGTCCGACTGCTATCCCCTCCTCCCCATTTTCCCGGGTGAAAAACTAAAATCCCTCGGATTGGGAGGCCTCGGCGTGCTGGAGTCGTGTCCTCCTTGGAGACACCGTCTTGGGTCTACTAGGAGGTGGTGTGAAGTGCAATGGTTAGTAGGTTGCTAATGGAGGCACACTTATTGCGGAGACATGGTGCCATGTTTGGTCAGTGGTCTACTTGAGTGCTCTGCAATAGTTTGTGGTCAGTGTCCATCGGTGGCGAGACGGCCTTGAGCTTGGGCGAGAGGGATCCCCTCTACGGCGGTCAGG
This sequence comes from Avena insularis, assembly GCA_023614405.1. Lineage (NCBI taxonomy): Eukaryota > Viridiplantae > Streptophyta > Magnoliopsida > Poales > Poaceae > Avena > Avena insularis. The sequence continues at coordinate 354,928,845 of CM042692.1, read as the reverse complement.
CCACGCTGGCTGGCATGAGACTAAGGCGTATCCATGACTTTCTTAGTGGTTGTGTTGGCATCCCCTTATCATGTCTTCTTTTAGCGATTTGTTCCTAAAGTTTGCATCTTGATGTATGGTCAGTGCTAATGTTGACGACAATGTCGTGGGTTGCTCGCAGGAATAGGTGATCTTGTGTGTAGTTCTTAGCCGTGGAAACCTTTGTTGTGTGACCATTCATGCTCTAGGGTGAGCTCTGTACCTCTTGACGGTGCGGTGCCCTTTGACCTTGGCGAGAAGGCAGGGGCCTTCTTCGGAGGTAGAGGCAAATGACACTACTTTGACAATGAGCTAGGATCTAACGAAGCCATGATCTCTCTAGGGGTGTGCCGCTTCACGACGTGTCTTCTCCATTGCCCTGTTCGTGCAGATAGACGAGGGCCTCGACCTTCGAGCTATGTTTTTTTTTTGATCTTTTCTTGTTGTGTGCATTGTCTGTAAACTAAACTTTCGCTATTTTCGGGCGTTATTAATTTAATGCAAGCCTAAGGCCTTAAATTTTAAAAAGAGAGTTGAGGCAAATATGGCATCAAGTTCGTACCACTACCGTACTAAAAAACATTTCTTACTCTTATGAATGCAACTAGTTTAACTAGATATATACGAATCTAGATAAGATGGGGCTATTAATATAGATCAGAGGGAATAATATTTATGAAAGAGAGCGAGGGTAGCATTTTGAGTGTTAATTGAGCGAAGTGAACCAAGGATGGTGTCCCCCATTCCTTGAAGAGCATTGTGGCTATCTCTATCTTGCTCATACTCCAAACCAAAGCGTAGGATAATCTTCGAAACTCTAAGTTTTGATTCATTTTTCTGATTAATTAAGAAATTCCCTTCTTCGAAATTAATATATTGAGCGCGCATAAGGCTGCCGTTTTTTAAATGAAAATCAACCGCAAATCTACAATGCTTATGGCGGGAGGTGACTAGGTGAGTTGAGACGAGTAAGGTATACTCTCCATCCGCGCAGGGTGGCACTCTAGGCCATGGCCCATTAACATGGCAGAAACATTTTGTGAGGCGTTTCTTCTGGGCTTTTCATGTTTTTTTTGGGTTTGTTCCTATTTTGACTGGTTTTGGCTATTTTCTGTTTCTTTCTTTTTCTGTTTTTTATTTGAACTTTTCAAAAAGAAAAAAATCAAAATCTGAACATTTTCAAAAAATTAATAATTTAAATCTGAACAAATTCTCAATTAGAATAATTTTTAATCTGAACACTTCCAAAATAGAACATTTTTTGAATTAAAAAACAGAAAACAAAACAAAAGAAAAACATAAATGAAAAACCTTCCTGTCTTTTATAGGCCGCGATGGGAGCAACCCATTGAGGCCTTGTTTACTTCTCTCGTATTCGCTAGTGTATTCGTGAGGATCGTAGAGGATTGTTCCAATTCCTGCAAAATTCTCGTAGTTCGTTTACCACGCCAGGGTTCGTCGGGATAATCCCGACATATTCCGCAAATCTTTTATGTTTTTGTCTATATTGAAAACTCTTTTTTAAGGTAGTGTATTTTTAGGGAAAGGTATTTTGGGAGATTGAAGAGTATTGGATGAACACCAAATTTCTGCATATTGCCGAAACTCTAGTGGATAAAAATACGAGACAAGTAAACGAGGCCTGAGCGAGGGAAAATATGGGTCCTTCTCCCTGGCGCTCGCGCGTTTGGACTCCACCACTTCGCTCAGGGATAGCTGTGTTGGGCTTGATCTTTGGCGGCCCATTTAAGTTTCCTGCTTTGCCTTTTCTCGCGTGATGTTTCTTTGGCGTCGTTTTCATCTTTTTTTTCAGATCGCTCGTAAAGGGTTGGGCACAGCTCGCTATTTAAGCAGGTCAAAACCTCTCTCAGGTTTCGACGTGGGACTATATTTCAATTACAGTCGCTCTTATTCTGTGACTTTTTTTTGAGAGACCAATTCTGTGACTTCTACGTCTGCAGTTACTTATGAGAATAGAACTCGTTTATTTTCCAAACCTTTTGCCGCGAATGCATGTGGTGCACAGTGGCGACCACAAATATTTTATAGCTTAAACATGGTAGTGACACAACAACTGAGCCACCCCTGCAAGGTGCGTTATAGACCGTTAGATTTTTTATGAGGAGCCATCTGGATCGTTGACTGGGACTGGTAAACTGGATTTAACATAACACGATCGAGTCTCTCCGGACGTGCGATTGGGCCCTACCCTCATCCCTAGCCCGCAAACCAGCGACGGGGTATTTCCTAGATATCGTAAAAAGTGACCGCGTCGATTCCTCGGTCGTGGGATCTCATCCCAACCCGACCCGTCACCCCTCCTATCGTCTTCCTCTCCCGTGCAACAAATCAAGCGAGCCGCCGCCACCTCGCTTCGATTCCTTCCGCCAGAGTTCAATCCCCCGTCAACCCATCGGTACATGTCCCGATCTAGGCGATTCCAGTGCCTCCAGCCCGCCATGGACGACGCCGTCATGAACGCACTGGTCTATGGAACGATTGCCAGTCCGGTTTGGCGCAAGCCACGCAGCGGCTCCACCCATGTGAAGCGGCGGTTGCGGCTTCCGACCATTGCTGGTCGGCCCCGTAGGCCCAGATTCTGACCGTTGCTGGTCGGCCATGTAGGCGTTGTGACCCGGTCATGTGATAGGAATTTGGTTGTGTAGTTATAGAGCTAGATAAGTAAAATGTTACAAATTACCGAGTACTTTATTTGTGTCCCTTCTTAAGAATTCTATGTAGAGTTATTAGCCTAAATGTTGTTTGCATGCTGTAGGAGCCAAGGGGAATTAAGTTGCCTCTGGAAATTACTCAACTAACTAAGCATTTCTCCTTCGGTAGTTTTTTCTCCTTTTATCTTCTTACTAGCAACAGGATCTGAATGTTTGCATGTTTATATTCATTTTGCTACTATGCGTATATTGAGGTCAATGCCTTATTGTTAATTTTACATTGTCTTGTGCAACACTTTTCAATTGGTCGTAGTTCCTTGTAAGCAAATGGAAAGGGAGTTGCGAAAAAAGCACATCATGCAGAAACGATTGGTGTTATCGATGTAACTTTAAGGATTTTGAGAAGGTGTGCCTATAGTTCTACAAGACCTGGTGCACAAGTATAGAATGTTTACATGACCAACTAATTGTCTCATCTATTCTTCACAAGTTTCCTCTATTAAATGGATGCATCTCTCCTTTGGTAGATACCATTGGCATGTTAGGCCTCGTCAATATTTTGTTATATGCTACCTACGGAAGAATGTATTCATTTTCTTTTGTATGTCTCACCGAGTTAATATTCAGTTGTTAATGTCTTATCCGAAATAATTAATATAGTGTTAGTAGTATTGAGCAATCATGGCCATTCAAATTTATAGTAGTTAACAGTTTTATAAACTTGATTTTAAGCTGAGTATTTCCGCTGATTTGGTTATTGACGTTATATCTTCCTGATGCATCAAACAAAGAGGCAATGAAGATTTTTGGTGCCTTAGACGTGACACCTCCTCCATGATTCAGCAGGGATGACAACCTCCTCTATAAACATGCCTTTAAATGCTCACATTTTCTTCCTTCGGTTATGGTTTGTTTATTTAGCTATCAATTTTGTAGTATGACTAATTGCACCTATAGTTATTTACTTCTAGGCTCGCAATTCAATACCTCTCGTGGTGTATAGGCTATAGTGTGCAGCACTTGCACGCTCACTATCCTCCCTCCACCAAGGAATAGGTAACACATGGTTTGTTCTTTTTCACATTTTTTTTAGTTCCTTATCCTTCATTGAACAGATTTGGGAGGACGGGTTACCTTGGTGATGGCAGGGATTTGTTGAATCTATTCACTAATATAGGTTGCTGGTTCTAAGTTGTGGATGGCAGCTGTTCTGTGGTTGTACTTTGGGTTGGTTGTTTATACCATTGTTGGATCGCTTGATTTCATTAGCTACAGGCGGTTATTTAGGTCTGTCTTCCTCTACTTCAATTGAGTTAATGAACTACAGAATAAGTCATTTTATTTCTTTAATATTTAGTCGTTGAATACAACATGAAGAGGTAGAAGCATAATTTAGAAGAAAACTCTTGGTGGAGAAAGATACATCAAGGTTCAATTAAAAAAGATCATAAAGGTTAATTCCTGTTGTGTATTCTCAACAACATATTTAGGTAGTTACCATCAACCAGTGTGTGCAAAATCATGTATGAATCACATCATCCGTTTCTTGTTTGGAGGGTATGGTAGGACTCAATGATAACATTAGGAAACATCACGCTTGACGGGTCATTTTTACCCACCTATGGTTGTACTCCGTAATTTCGGATTTTCTGTAGTGTAATACCCAACCCATGATATTATAGATAGCGTATTGACTTTTTTGTCCTCCCAAATGTCCTTGCCTGTATAAATTATGCCACACTCATTTGATGCTTCTATATACAAAAGCTAAAAAGTGGAACACATGAGTGTGAAACGAAGCTGAGCTATTACTATTTTATGATTTTAGTTAAAGAGAATAGGCGAAGGACTTTATAAAGTAATTTATCCGTGTATTATTTCAAGACTAAATATTTAATCTCGACAAGTGGGCCAAAGTAGGATATACACTATTCTTTCAATCCTCACAAGTCTAACTTCCATTCGATGCCAGTTTTACATTGCTCTTTCGGTACTCAAAAGATGAACAGTTTCTTGAGGAATTAAGACATGAAAGCTCTGTCCATTGTTGCATTAGGAAGGAAAAAAAGAATGGAAATGTTTGAATTTCTACACACCAGTGTGAATAGAGGCTTCTTACTGCCTTCCAAATATGAAGATGAACAATGCATTTTGTTCTGTTTAAAGTAATATGTTTTATTCTACAGATGGAGAAAGACAAATGCAAGAGTACTCAAACATAGATTGAAGATCTTCGGTTCTTCGATCGACGGCCGCAGTCAGTAGTAGCAAGCAGCAGGCTGTCACATACTACTTTTCCTTGAATGTTCATTCTAGAATTGAATGTCACAAACAAGACTCATACTTCAGACTTTGAACTGCTTGAATAAGGAGCTGTAATCTGCAGCTTTAGAGATAGGGCGGCAGTCACAACATTGGCAGCTGTGAGTAGAGGTCAAAAAGAAGAAATAGTGAGAGAAGTTATGTCTTTCTCCAAGGATTTTTTAACAACTAAAGTTTCCGCCGTTATGGGCTTTTATAATCTTTGGCATGCCTATTATAACTCTTAAGTTCATGTTTGTTCAAATATTGTTCCATGGAAGTGTGTAGGTTTGCTACACATATTCTTTCCTATTTATGTCCACATGATTTTCGGAGAAAGATTAATGCTTGCATGTCTTGCCCAGGAAGGCGAGGGGGTAACTGGAAACTCACTGGCCTCCACTGTAACCTTGATAATTCATTCTTAGCAAAGGTAGCATATTTTATTCTTCCTTACTGTTGCTTATAAGGTTGTATTGCCATGTGATTTTAGTTTAAATTTATATATTATCCATAGGCTCTTCCATTTTCAAATTTAATGAGCCACTTTTTTTGGCTCCATCTTTCTGTATAGGTTATACTGACGCCTTGCAGCTGTTTGGCGTGTCGTTCATCTACCATCCTTTAGAAATTAGAAGTGAAGAACTTTTAATTCTTAAGTTTGTTATGCATATGCAACCGGAATGTTGTTGGAATGTTGTTGGTTGCCTAAGCTAACTGAGGATTCTCATTTCCGGTCCATTTTGCCAATTAGGGTCTGCATCATTCTGTGAGTTATGGAAGGCGGGCCGTAGATATTGAGGTTTCCAGGAAAAGTAGCCTAGGATTGGTTAGTGTAGTTGTAAGTACAGACTTTGTATATGTTTGATACAACACCGGTGCTTGATTCACTCATTCACATGTCTTACTATCTCGGTTGGACACGTAGAATAGTTGTTTCTATTTGTGGCCTGCGTTAGAGATAAAGTTAGTGCATTTCTTTTGCATTGTTCACATATGACGGTAGATACAATTGGTATTTGAGTAGTTCATGTTTCTATTTATTTTGGCTTGTGTGGACCATATGCAAGTTTGTTGTAAGGAAACACGTTTGCAACTTACATTGTAGACTTGTTACCTTGTGAATTAGGAATTATGAATCGGTTAACAAAATTTCACTATTTTCCTATGCAAAATGGTGCCTGCGCAGGTCTGTTGCATCGGCCATGTTGTGTCAGGATGTGATGCTGATGCAGGCGGCGAGGCGAAGCTCGCCTGTTCACCTAGTGTATTGCATCCATTGGATAGTCATCCGTATACTTCTCTTAGCGAACTATAGTTCGAATTGATCTGGAAAAAAACCTAGCTAGCTAGCGGAGCCGCGCTGTAGAACACGGTACCTCTTTTTTCTTCGAAATTCCACCGATTTATTAATAATCATCAATAGCAGTACAAAGAAACCTAAAAGTAATAAAAGTTACAAATAGGTCCACAGATCACCTAGCGACGACTACAAACACTAGCACGAACCGAAGGCGTGCCGCCATCCTCGCCCCTCCATCACCGGAGTCGGGCAAAGCTTGTCGTAGTAGAGCTTGTTGTAATAGACAGATAAAAAGTCGTCGTGCTAAGGTCCCAAAGGACCAGCGCACTCGAGCAGCAACCATCACCAATAATGCTATCCATAAACCGGAAGAGACTGACCTGAACTCATACCAACGAACACGAAAACGGACTAGATCCCAGGAAATCGGTCGGACACACGACTTCATGCGTCCTCCGCCGACACTAGATGTACCACCGGAGTGAGGATAGGGCGGGGAGGACCTTATTCTAACTTCAAGATGTAGCCGTCGCCTCAACATCCCGAAAAATACACTGAAAAAAGACCTAAACAAAAAACGAAAAACTTCCCGCCGGCGAGAGACCATGGTCCGCCACACCCCCGAGGCCCTGAGGCCATGGGAGGAGGAGCAGACCGGCAGCGTCGCCCGTGGAAGTACAGAACCCTAGATGGGTTTTACGCCGCCTCCACAATCGCCTTCTGCATGAGGTACCGGTCCGTTCCACGTCGGGCCGTTACAGAACACGGTACCTCTTGCTTCTCTGCCGAACTAAGCTAGCATGCAATGAGATTAAATGAGAGTTTTAACATGAGCTTTTGCTGAGATTAAATGAGAATTTTTAACGTGAGCCTTTGTGGCCTTAAAAGCTATTCGGACAATATTTGATCGGACCGTTCAAGCATTTTTACCTAATTTTCAGACTAAGAAAATCTACTACTAAAATAAGAGTGCTAATTAACAAATAATAAAGTAGATGAACTCGTCCCTATAAACAAGTTACATCAACACGTGTAACAAAAATTTAGATAAAGTGGAACACAATTATATTAAGAACTTATGGAACAAAAGTTACACTAACATGAACAAAAATTTAGCATCCACCAAAAAAATTACATCTACAAGAGGAACAAAAATTTAGTCTATGGAAAAAATCAAGACTACAAGGGGAATGAAACTTCAGCTTGTGAGAAACACGTCATGACTACAAGGGGAACAGAATGTTTCGTGAACAAATCAACACTACAAGGAAAAAATTACCATGCGCAGGAAAATCATAACTACAATGGGAACAAAATTTCAGCGTGCGAGGAACACATCATGACTAAGCAGAAAAACTTAGCGTGCGAGGAACACATCATGACTACAGAGGGAAAAATTAGCGTACGCGGAAAAACCACCGCTACAAGGGGAATAAACATTTAGTTTGTGGAACAAACCAACACTACAAGGGAACAAAAAAATTACCATATGCAAGACAAATCTCGACTACAATGGGAATAAAAATTACCATGCGAGGAACACATCTCGACTACAAGGGAAACAAAAAATTTGCGTCCATAGAAAATTTCACGACTACGAGGAAACAAACAATTTGTATCGGTGGAACAAATCAACACTACAAGGGAACATAAAAAACAGCATACACAGGAAAATCTGGACTACAATGGAAACCAAATTTTAGCATGCGAGGAACACATCATGACTACGAGGGCAACACAAATTTAGCATCCACCGAAAAAACCATGACTACAAAAAGAATAAAATAATTTAGACCACAGAATAAATCAAAACTACAAGAGAACAAAATTTTAGAATATGTGGATCAAACTTTGACTACAGCGGGAACAAACATTTTGTCCGCGGAACAAATCAACACTACAAGGAAACAAAAGAATTAACATATGCGAAACAAATCTCGACTACAAGGGGAATACAATTTTAGCGTGTGAGTAACACATCATGGCTACAGGGGACAAAAATTTAGTGTCCGCGAAAAAAACCACAACTACAAGAGGAATAAACATTAATCCACGAAACAAATCAAGACTACAAGAAAACAAAACTATAGCATACATGGAAAAAATATCGACTATAAAGGGAACAAACATTTAGTCCGCAGTTTAGTCCATGGATAAATCAAGACTAAAAGAGAACAAATTTTAGCATATGTTGAACAAATCTCGACTACAAGAGAAACAAACATATTGTGTCAAACAAATCACATCTAGAAGGGAAAAATATTTAGCGTTGGCGGAACATATCACGACTAAAAGAGGAATACAACTTTAGCCAACGGAACAAATCACGACTGAAAGGGGGATAGCATTTTAGCGTCCGTGCAACAAATTATATTTACAAGCGAAGAAAAGTTTAGTCCACAGAACAAATAAAAATTAGATTGGGAACAAAATTTCACCGTCCAAAATAAATCATTATTAGAAGGAAACAAAAGACTTAGTCCGCAAAATAAATCACAATGAAACAAATTTAGCACGCAAGAATTATGATTACGATCAGAACAATTATGGCTAATATGTGAAACACAAAAGGTACTTAAAAAGGGAAAAATAAAATAATAAAAAAAGAAAGTAAGGAGCGAAAGAAACATAAGAAACTAAACTAAAGAAAAGGAAAAGGAAACGATTAAAAATATATAAAGGAGACGAAAGAAAACTACTCTAGCAACTTTTAGATTAAAAAGGTACAAGAATTTAAAAATCATCCAAAAAATACAAAGCTGACTTGAAAAAGAAAAAAAGAAAAAAATTACGCAGGAAGGAAAGAAGAAAAAAGAATAAATTAGAAGAAAGGAAGTATATCTATACGTCACATGAGTGGAGAAAACCCAACATCTGTGTTCTTGGGTGATAATAAATGATGTGATGATGTGTCAGATCAGTGCTTCCGTCATTCTCTCCAACAGCATGAAATCGATCGAACGCGAAACACGACCGCGGAACACGACAGAAACGACTAGCATAACCAGAACCAGACGAAGCGAAAGATAAACGGGCCAGCCCACGACCGAACGCCCTTAGGACACGTACAATGCGGTGACGTCAGCCTTCCCTTATGCTCGCCACGTTGGATTTTTGCTTAGTTGGAGGAGAGAGAAACAAGAGAGAGAGGGTTGTCTTCTCTTAGCTAAGGGATCATCTCTTAGCAATAAGAGAAGACTATTTTTCTCCATTGTACCATATGCCTTCTCTTAGTCAACCAATTTTTTACTAAAAATAGTTAATTCTATTAATTGCTAGAGATAGCAATAAAGATAATGCATTATATAAGTTATATATTGTGTCTTCTCTAAATGATGTGGAGAGCTAAGAGAAGGCATGCCTTCTCTAGCATTGTACATGCCCTTAAGCAAAACGGCGGTAGGAATCGCCCGAGCGCTACCGAGTTGTTCGGGAAAATATACCGTCCCGCCTCCGTCCCGCAACAGGCGGGATATAGGCGCTCCCAGGTGGGCCTCCATGCCTGGACAGTGGTGGATGACCGGTTCGTGAAAAATGGACCTCATGCCTTCAGGATATGGGTTGTCCTGCCCGTGTGCTCAGTGGGCTCTTCAAAGTCTGGATCTCCTTCCGGTTTCATTTCAACCTCCAGTTGGACTATCGACAGTGCAAGTTTGCGAGCCTACGACACACAGGATGAGAGCAGTTTCTGACAAATCAAAACTCCCACTCTCTCTGAACTGCTGTCGCTGCTGACACTGCTCGACAATCAAGGCCGGCGCCCGGCAGGCACGCATTTTCGGCCTGCGCCTAGTTAGTTGGATGCGCTCGTTACGTTTCTTCGCGGACGCACGCACGCCACTCTGTTACCCGTTTGCATCAGTAGCAGCATTAAGCCGCGTGTTCCTTCCTTCCACAAGACAAACCGCATGCGTCCTGCTTCCAGCGACGCCCAGGAAACTTTCTCCGGACGGCAATGCTGCAGGGGGAAACCGGTACACATTCCTTTCTTCCCAGTCTGGGAGAATCTGCGCATGGTGGCTCTGCATTGCTACTTTCCATCGGAAGGAAGCTAACGTGATCTAGGAACCTGAACCAACTAACTGCTACTGTACGTGAGAGAGACAGCAACACTTCTACAGTACAAGTTGGGTCAATTAGGCGAGGTGAGTGACTCGTACAATCAGAAACGTGCATCGCCACATCAGTTTCCACCCAGCGCGCTCCTTGCGGGCCGACCTAAACGGGCCGGGTCCGAACATGTCCGACTGGACAAGGGACAGGGCCCAACGACAAGACCCAAGCTGACCGAGCGTCCCAAACCGTTCCGCAAGTATCCATTCCCAGTCTAAATTTAGACTGATTGCGTCGAGCCGGACAGCTCGTGCGTCTGGCCGTCGTCCTCTTGTTCTCCCTCACATGCCAGCGAGTGGCTCAGGAAACAAATCTCCACCCATATCGACCTCCACCCCTCCGCATCGCAAGACTCTGGCACCTACGCCTCCCACCCGTGCCGCTTCTGGTCATCCCGTCGCTTTTCTCCCGTCGGCCGTTATTCACCATCCCCATAGGCAGGCCTCTTGCTGGCGTTGGCATGAATTGGCACCACTGGGATGAACTCGGGAAGTGCAGCCTTCATCCCGGTCGCCACCGTCGCCACAGTCCACGCCGCCGGCTCAAGCTGTCTGCAAACTGCGGCATCCTCCTAGAACATGGATCAATGAGACTGTGGGAGATGATGACTATTTGTGTGATCATACACAACATGATCGTGAATGATGAGCATGATGATAGACTTTATGACCAAGGATGAAAATTTGAGGGTCAACTAGTTGAGCCGACGCTAGGGCTGGCATAGTTCGACGAGTTCCTCCATGTGCATCATGAGATCCATGACCGGAACACTCACAATCGACTTTAAGCAGATTTGATTGAGCATACCCAGGCTCACATAGGAAGCCGCTAGTCACTACCTCTAAGTTTAATTATTTGTTATTTATGTTTTTTTTGAACTATGTTTGCTTTGTGAACCATGTTGTTTATTACTTGTGAAGTATATAAAATCGTGTTATTGTGAATTACATCATTATTTTCTGTTCTAAATGGTTTAAGTTGGTTGAAATGCAGACCAAAATGACCTGGAGGACTAAATGGGTCGTGTCGCTGGAGCACCTTCACCTAAAACTAGGCAGCGTTGGACAACGACATGTTTGATGTTCGCGGTCCAACCCAAAACAGATTAAAACAAACACACTTGATGTTCGAAATGGATCGGCCTGCTGGAGATGCAATAAAACCGCACACAAGGAGGAGCGAATCTCTTATTCATCCACATTCTTGGCACACAGTCTAGTCGACGACAGTGAAATTGATTATCGAAGATAGCTAAAAGCCCGTCACCGTTGAAGCTCACTGACTTTTGCCGTTGTTGGGCCACACAGCCATAAAAAAATAACTAGATTTTAGAGCACAAAAAAATGTTCTAGCAGATGATGTATTACTAAATTGTTGGCTACTCCCTCCGTTTCAAAATACTAGATTTAGGGGTGCGCCTTGGCGCATGACCCCGTGGCTCTCGTATCGGTTTCTTTTGTGTATATCATAATACGAAATAGCTGAGAATCGATAATATGATTATGAATTGCAGTTTTCTTTTACAAAATTAAAGTAATATTCTCGCCTTTCACACTGAAAATCGGCTTATAAACACTATTATAAGTAGTTGTCTAATATACAGATGCAAAGAAGATAGCTTATAATAATGATCATCTTGTTCTATACAAATCATATACACCTACATACACAAGGTATACATACAATTTTCTTTGTAGGCTTCAATCAGAACTAAATTAAACTTCCCATCGAGGTTGACTCTCTACGAGACACATCACGTAGAACCTGATACATCATATACGAAGGAACTCGAGCTCTTGCTAAGTTTTCTTGTAAACTTCCCACGAGACATTCATCAAAGGCTTCCTTTTTGAACCTTTAGTATGTTTTTTGGCACGATTTCATGCATGCGGTTTCTTGGATTGCTACATAGTTCTTGGCTAGTGAAATATATTGGTCAAAAACTTTATTAGAGTGTTGGGACTAACAACGCTAAGGTTCCTGATGACAACAATGTTTATGTTTAGTTTAGAAGATGCAGGTCATCCAACATTATGTTGATCATGCGTTAAATGATTTTTAGATGAGATCCATGGTTTACACATGAAAGAGAGGAACGTGAATGTGAAATTTTCCAAGAGGGGTGAGTATGCAGACATCAACATAGAACCAAAATGAACACATGGCCTATAGAAGGACATAGTGAATAATTTAGATCAACATGACGAAGGAGAAAGATAAAGTAAACAGCTACGTGATAGACCAGGAAAGCACCTTTAGAGGAAATAAGAGGATTGTATTACTTTTTGTTCTTCGCAGGCATCGTCTTCTTGGGTGGATGACCAGCTCCGTTCTGCGAAAGTATAAGAAATACATCGTACTGTTAATCAAGATAGTAGCACATGTATATCGGACTATAAGAAAAATAACATGACAACTATGAGCTACCTCTTCTTAGCATCGTGGTTATTTGAGTCATCAACTTTTGCCTCAGAATCATGTAAAAATATGGTACTCCTTAGCTAATAGGTTTTGATAAATCTTAATGGTCAGGGCCGAGTAACATAGAGTCAACAATATTTGTAGCACCTATTTTGATTCTCCTACTTCGGCGATAGGTAAAAAATAAGATCCCTAGTTTGTTTGTTTTTGTGAACGAGAAAAAAAAGAAGGAAACAAAAGAATATCGCATATCGTATCAGCAACTATAGCCATTCAAATGTTCAGCATTACATGTAAACTGAATCCTAGCAATTAGAATTGTAGATCATATTAATTGTAGTTGATATTCATGTTTCTATGTGAACTAAACAAGTTCAGCAAGAGAGCGGCACTAAAAGAAAGCAGAAAATACAAGTCTAGCAAGAGAGCGACACATATAGCTGCGGAGGGGTCAGGCACACCAGTGGGCACAGAGAAGTGTACTGAAAGAAATCCCTGACCGAGGCACCGACCGGAGGACCACCGCCAATCGAGCTCTAGAAGCCTCTTGCGAAGATGCACTTAGAAAATAGATCGATTCGGGAGCCAGACCGGATATACCATAGCACAAAAATAAAAAAAAATAACTAATGTTTGAAGCGAAACGAGTCACGATTCAGTTGTGAGATCCAAATGAATTGTCAGAGAGGCATTCTTAGCATTAATATCAAGAGCATTGTTAAAAATATCATCGGCGGTATCACCAGCAAGATGCTTCTAACTGAGTAAGAAATGGAAATTCGGTCCAACGTGACCGCTAGCGCCGCCATTGATTTCTGCTAACACCTCCCTTGCTACGCAGAAATACCACCAAATTCGGCTGCTCCCATCCTCGCCGCGCCTTCCCTACTTCGAATTGCCACCAATTTCGACCCCGCACCGCGTCAAAAACAACACCGCGTCGCCACGTCGAGAGCACATGGGCTTCTGCGGTGTGTAGCTGCGGGTCTCAGGCCATTATGTGACGGACATCACCATCGACCACGTGCGGATTTGGCCCAACATGTTCAACATGCCAGAGCGCCTCCCGCGCGTGTGATGCTACCGCATGGAGGTTCGGCCAGCAGTGTCTTGAGCTCAACTTCCTGGAATGCGAGAGTCGTGCGGAAGCAAAGCTCCTATCTCCCAAGGTGTGATTCATGTATCATGAAGAGAGAGGAAACACCACCTTGCCGTGTGGAAGCTTGCCACCCATGAGGCCAGCGAACAAGCCACGTCGAGGTAAAGAGTGGCACATCTAGAGGCAGTGCAAACAGAGATCGAGTTTTTTGTTGCGAAAGAGGCGTTGAAGAATATTACTGACGACAAGGTTGGCCCATCAATAGTGGTTAAGCAGGAACAGACCGAGCAGAAGTTCGAGAAGGATGTTAACCATCCTTTTTTTTCTAGGTGTTGATTGTGCAGCACTCTAGCAAGACGATGAGGATGACGAGGATGAGTGTTAGATATGTCGTGAGTCGCAAAGTTTAGTTCAAATGTGTCAAACTTTGTTAGTTTTAATGTGTCGAAGTGTGTTAGTTTTGATGTGTAGAAGTTTAACCCCAAATGATGTAGTTTGAATGTGTCAAAGTTTATATGTCCAAATGTGGCAAAGCTTGTTTGTTTGATGCCGTGTTTTACATCATCTAAAAACTAATGGAAGCCCCATTTTTATCATATGAAACATGGGCCCTAAATTGTGTGCCATAAAACATAAAAATCGGTGTCGTAAAACCAAAAAAAATCTCTATTTTTATGAGCATATGTTGGAGATACTCTAATGTCATATCATTGTGTGATGTTGTTCCCCTAGACGATACCTATGTCATTCATAGGCATGCTATTTCTATATTGAATGAGACTCTAGAAAATCCCAGTCAACTAAGACAAAGAGGAACTGTAGGAGCATTCATTCAAATCCTACAATCGTGATGTCTCGAGCCCTGCCGTATATCAATTTTGTTTCCATCACAACCGTTGAATTGATACCTCTGGGTCGCTTGTTTTTCTTCTCCTGTTGCCGTCCATATCACGAAGTTGTTTTATTTTTTATAGTTTTAAATAAAAATCTTGAATTATTCTAATGTAGTTTTTTAAGTTAAGTGGCATTATGTTTTTAAGAACCTTCAAAAGGCTTTTACTCAGGAATACATTCATGTCTTAATTGCTAAAATGTATTTTTACAATAAAGGGAATATATTTTGTGTGGGACAGCAGGAGTGTGACATGGTAGCTAGCTCGCTTGGATGGTGACCGAATCAGTTGGGACGCGTTTGGTTAGTTGCATTGATTTTTTGCCTAGTCGGGCATGGAAGAAGTTGGCGCAGTCCATTTGGTATCCTGGATGAGAGTTGGTTGCATGGGTTGGGGTAATATGCCCATGTAATTTGGTTACATGTGCAACACATTTTTGGCCTATCTCATGCAAACTACTATTGTTTGGTTTCCCATTGGAGGCCTACTACAATTACCTTCTTCTACCTTGTGGTAACCTTACCATGAAGAAAGCAGCGTCACATACAAAACATGAAGAACACAAGCATAACAACACGAAAACACATGCATAAGAACAGAAACAACATGGCCAGAACAATAGTAACACAAGAAGAACATCAGAAATAACACATCCAAAACAAATGGAAGAACACAATCAGGACATCAGGAAGAACAAAATCAGAACTACATCAAGAACACGGTCAGGACATCAGGAAGAAGGGAAGTAGAAGAACATGAAGAACACAAGCATGTACTAGTCATAACAAGCAGCATATTACACTAACTTGTTCATGCATTATCGTTTCCAAAAGGGGATCGGTTCATCATATCACCATCAGTTCACCATCAAAAAAGGGATTACTATATACCACCACATTAGAAGTTCTTAGGACAGAGTTGAAAGGGCATTTCCCTATTGATGTGTTTTAGTGTTTGTTGAAAACACAAGGATGTTCTAACTGTGTGCTATGTGGTTACATGTGTTTTCATGTCAATGCACTAGACGATTGCGGAGCAATGAAAAAAGTAGAAAAGTTCGGGAAAGTTCCCCATAAATTCCTACTGAAAACTGCCATGTTTCTCGGAGACTCCGGAAGCATGTTGCCGGAGACTCCGGCCTGGCCATTTTCGACCTGAAGCTTGCAAGGTTCTGGAGTCACGTCAGAGAGTCTGACCTCTAAGACAAAGACTCTGCTCACTCTAGAGACTCCGGTGCATCACACTCGGAGACTCCTGTCCGCCCACTCGGTCCAAGCAATTGCTAGCCTCTATTGTCAGTTCGAAGACTCTGCCTCCACTAGCGGAGAATCCGTCCTGCCCAGAGACTCTGGCTTTCCCGCTTGGACCATACTACTGTGAGCCTCTGTCATTAGCTTAGACCCTGGCAGAGTCTCCGGCTAGCCCAGAGACTCCGGTGTCTGGTGACCGGAGACTCTAGTGTAAGTGGGAAACAATGGCTCAATTTCGAGGGGGGCTTTAAATACCCCTTCTTCCCCAAGTGAAGACTACGGCTTCCACTCTCTCACCTCCATTGTTGCTGAGCTCAAACATCCTAGATCTCCACCCCTAGCCACTAGAACTTGATTCCCTCTAGGGAATCAAGGGAGGAGACCTAGATCTAGCTTTTGACCGAGGGGATTTGTGTTTCCCCACCATTTGTGTAAGAAGTTGTTGTTCTAGGGTTTGAGGAAACCCTAACTTGAAGAAGTCATGCTCCATAGCTCATCCTCGTGTGTAAGAGCTTCAAGGTCATCTTGGGAGCCTCCAATTAAGTTGTGGAGAAGTGCCCCAAGGATTTGTAAAGGTTTTGGTCACCACCTTAAAGGCCACCGTATAGAGGATCATGTGCTTGTCGTGAGGCGGGTGGTCTTAGTACCGCCCACCCCTCCAACAGAGATGTACATCATTTCAAAAGCAAGGAACTTCGGGAAAACATCCCCGTGTCTACTCTCGATTATTTCTATCCTTTACTCTCTTTTATTGTTGTTGCATGCTTGCTTGTCATATAGGTTACCTCACCTAGTTGTATATCTAGAGAACTTACATTGTGTCAAGCCTTAATTTGAAAAGAAGCTAAAAATTGAGTAGCGCCTATTCACCCCCTCTAGTTTCTTATACCGATCTTTGAATTGGTATCAGAGCCTCAGATCTTACTTTGGCTTAACCGCCTAATAGAGTTTGAGTGACTTGAGTAGGGAAGGTGAAAACACTTCCAATGGGTCCCCCATCTCTAGGAAAGAACTTGTTGAATCTATGGACATGGTCTGTCAAGAGATGAGAGCCATATTTTGAGTTATACCTTGGTAAAAAGGATGTAGTCATTACCGATATTGTTGATAATTAGCCAACTGGTACCAAACCATTGGGATACCCCTCCAAGGTGTCTAACACGGGTTAGGGAAACAACAAGGAAAACGGAAATCATATGGGAAGTGTTCCACCATCACCTAGCTATCAAGAACTCCTGTCCCTACACCTCATATAAACCATCATGGTCCATCTCCTAAGCTTGATGAATCTAATTACGCCAATTGGCAATATCTAATGCGCACTCTCATTTCAAAATCTCAAGTGTTCATCTTTTTAAGGTTATGGAATATGGATTCAATCCTTTCAACCCCTTCAACATGACGGCCACGATGGAGATAAACAATCAACTCAATACAACCGCCATGGAAATTCTCCAAGATGCCTTGACTCATGAAAAAATGACACACATTTATCCCTATGAGACCGCCAAGGAAGCTTGGAGTTATCTTGAATGGGTCTATCTTGGAAACAAAAGAATTCAAAGCTCCAAGTATGAAGAAATGCACTATAAAGTTGATGCCTTTGTTGGAAAGGAAGATGAGACTCCTGAAAAGCTCTATTGAAGGGTCATGACCCTTTCGATTAGGATGCTTGATCATGTGAGTAAGGATGTGGATAGCAAGCGGATCAAGCACAAGTTCATGCAAGCCATGTTTCCCTTTCGAAGAGAAATGGCCAAAAATATTTGTTCAAGGGTGGACTTATGTGCCATGTTCTCAAATGAAGTGTTGAGTGAGTTTGTGGCCCTTGGAATCATCAACAAGACCACCGATGATGCTCTCTCTCATTCTTGGGGAATGGATTCTACAAATCTTGCATTGAAGGTCAAGGCTCATGTCTTTGAAGAAGAATATGAAGACTTGGAAGTGATAGGAGGCAATGCCGAAGACATAAAGTGTGCCTTGCATGAGCACTTGGCTCTAGTCTCAAGGACTATTTGGAAGAACCAAGGAAACAGTAATCGCTCAAGGAACATCACAAGTAGCTCAAGACCCAAGTTTATATCATGCTACAATTGTCAAGAAACAAACCAGTTTATTGTTGAGTGCTCGTATGAGAAGAGAGAAGACCATGGAGGATGCCTTGTATTGAATTAAAAATACAAGCCCACTCCAAACAAGAACTTCATCAAGAAAGTCCAAAAAAAGAACTTCGGCAACAAGAACTACCCCAACAAGAAGGAGCCACAAAAATATGTTTTGGTGGCTCGTGAAGAATATGAAGAGAATAATGAGAATGAGAGTGACGATGAAGATCAAGAAGAGATTCTGGGTGTGGCCGTCATTGCCACAATTGCTACCGCTTCTGCTACTACTACTGCACCACTTCACCTACACCCCTCTTCAACTCTCCCAATGAGAACAAGATCGTCACCAACCCGATATGCCTCATGTCTAAAGCCTCTGTGGTAACTCCTCCATCCCAAACTCCTTCTATTGATGCATCTTCTTATGATGGTGATATGAGTCTTAAGATTAAGAAGGAAAGTGGTGGAGTTCACTAGTTTCTTTACTAACTTGGAAGGTGAAGCTAAGATTTATGTTGAGTCTCTCATGAGCCAACTAGGTGAAGAACGATATATCATCGATGAAAGAGGTGATACCATATAATATGTTTGGGCATGCTCGTAAGGCTGCCATGGAGATTACCGCCTTGTTAGATGCTCTTGAGGAAGAGAAATTAAAAGAGTGTTATTGAAGAGACCAATATTACTCATGAAGAATCTTTTAATCTAAATTTCTCAAAACTTGTTAAAGAACATGACCATGCTCTTGCTTTAAATAAAGTTCTTAAAAATGAAAAGATCGCGTTTGGGGTTGGTCATGCTACATAAATGAAGAATTTGATAAACTCAAGAAGGACCATGAGGTCCTATTGAGAAAATTCTCTAACCTTTCAAAGTTACATGAAAAACTTCAAACTCAAGTGACAAAAGAAATTTCAACCTTGTCAACTAGTGTTGCTTCATGTTCTACTAACCCTTGTTGTTAGCATGGAGATATTATTGAGGAGAACAATAGGTTGAAGGCCACGATTGATAAAGTCCTTGTCTCTTGCATACAAGGTGAGAAAAACCTAAAGGATCTTTTGAGTAATCAAAGGGACAATGTGGATAAGGAGGGGCTTGGATTTGCATCGAAGTCAAATAATAAGAGCAAGAAAAAGAAAAAAGAACTTCCCTACTCCCCTTTGAAAATTGTTACTTTTGTGAAGGATGGAGAAGGCAAAATAGAAGGTCACAAGTGTCAATAAGAGTGGTCATGAACCCTCTCATAATTACTTTGCGGGAAAATATAACCCATCCTATGTCCTTATGAAATCTTATGATGGTCATGTCTTTGCTAAGTATGTAGGCACCTCTTAGGTGATGATTACCATTGGGCCAGTTGGGTACCTAAGATACTTGTGACTACCATAAGAGGACTCATTCAACAATGGGTACCTAAGACCAAGCATTGATTTCTTGTAGGACTATGCTTCCGGTGGGAGAAAATGGGTGGTTGATAGTGGTGCCACTAGTCATATGTCCGGAAGCAAGGAAATGCTTGATGAAACAAAACCAAATACTTCCAACATGTGTGTCACTTATGGAGATGGATCAACCTTTAAGATATTGGGTTTGCGTAAGGTAGTGGTCACCCCAGATATTTTCATTGTGGACATTATGCTTGTCAAAACCCTTTCATACAATTTACTTTTTGTTCATCAACTTACACTTATGGGAATTGTGGTCTACTTTGACCCTATGGTTGTGATTCTCATGTGGATCAATAATCTCTCTATAGCCTTCGTTGGGCATGTCGAAAATGGTTTGTAGGGTAGACATTGCGAAGAAACCCACAACTATCACAGCTTTCCTAATGGCTAAAGCCGACGTGGGATGGCTTTGGCATCACCATTTTGCCCACATCAATATGAGGTCTTTGCAAAGTCTCCACATGGGAGGTCACATCCTTGGACTAACCGATAATGTTCATTTTTCCTAAGATCCTGTGTGTAGGGCTTGTCTCGAAGGAAATCTCCATGCGACGTCTCATCCCCCCATGACGGTCATTTATTCTGATGTGATTCTAGAGGTTCTTCATAGGAACCTCTTTGGTCCTACATATTTTGATAGTCTCGGGGGAAGAAGTATTTATTGGTTATTGTGGATGACTACTCAAGATACACTTGGGTATATTTCTTTAAAAGGAAAAGTGAGACTCAATAAATTGTCATCGACTTTGCCAATGCAGTTCAATGTCAACATAATAAGAAGATCTTGTCCATTAGAAGTGACAATGGTACCGAGTTCAAGAACTAAACCTTGGATGAGTTCCTTAGTGATGAGGGCATTAGACATCAATATTCTGCTCCATATACCCCTCATAAAAATTATGTGGAAGAGAGGAAGAACCGGACTAGATATGGAAAGAACCATTATTGCGGAGTTTAAGTCTCCATATAATTTTTGGGCCGAAGCTATCTCAAACGCTTATCACATTTACAACTGGGTTTATCTAAGTACTTGAACAAGACCCCTTACAAGATCATCTCCAGTAAGAAGCCAAGCATCCACTACCTTCAAGTGTTTGGGTATAAGTGCTATATTCTCAAGAAAGGTAATTAGTTATATAAATTTGAGCCTAGAGCTATTAAAGGTATCTTTGTTGGCTATGCATCAGACTCTCACACTTATAGAGTCTATAAAAGTCTGTCGGGCAAGTTACAATCTCTTGTAACGTGAAGTTCGATGAGCATCAAGGATCCCAAGTGGGGCAATTTGATCTTGGTGATGTAAGTGATGGAATTCCTCCTCAGGCCATAAGAAGAATGGGTGTGGGATTTTTCCGCCCTGTTGAGGAACCCCTTGTGGTGGACGGAGGAGGACAATTTGTAGGGGTTCGTAGCATGGAAAACAAAAATTTTCTACCGCATACAAACAAACAAGCCAAGATCTATCTACTAGATTGTAGCAACGAGTCGATGGAATAACTCACCCTCGAAGATTCCAAAGTGTTTAACGAGAGCAGATTCTCGTGGGTGATGTAGTCGTACTCTTTCCGATCTCAAGATCGCGTGACGATCCTTCCAGTCCAAGCGTTCATAGCTCAGCAATGGGTCACACACGCTCGGTGACTCGACGAAGACCTTCCTCTCCCTTGTTCCGGAATCGCGAGGAGGTTGTAGCACTCTCCTCGCGATTCCGGCAGCACAACGGCGTGGTACCGGAGGTAGAGGGGAAATCCCGCAGGGCTTCGCCTTAAGCCGGTGCGAGTATGGTGGAGCTTATGAGAGAGGCTATTAGTGGTCTAGTAATTAGACACACCAATTAGAAGGCTCTAAACCAATTAGAAGGCTCTAAACCGAAATAGCTCTAAACCGGGGTTTAGATCTAGGGTTTAGTTTAGAGGATAGGAACTTGTGTGTGTAAGGAGGAGGAGCCCTGCCTCCTTATATAGGTGGGAGGCTGGCGGCCAAGGGAGGAGTTCCTCCCAAGTCGGCCTTGGGAGGTGCGCCGCCAAGGAGGAACCCTCCTCCAACTCGGACTCCACCAATCATCCTCTTTTCCCACTTCCCAAAATTGGCGTTTGACTTTCAAACTAGCCGTTTGACTTTTCAATTTAGGATTTAAATAAACCCTTTATTTTGGACAGCAAGAACACCTAGTACATGATGCAATCATTCCAATATGTAATGACACAATCATGTACCCTTCCCTCCGAGTGCCGGACATTCCGGACCTTCTAGAATGTTCCCGATGAAAACACGGAACCATTCCCCAACTCCAAACGGACTTTCCTTATATGAATCTTATTCTCCGGACCATTCCGGATCACCTCGTGATATCCCGGATCCCATCCGAGACTCAACAACATTCGGTCTCTTTCTCATCAGACCATCACTACTCAAACACCATCGAATCCTTAAGTGTGTCTCCCTACGGTTCGTGAATTATGCGGACATGATCGAGACACTTCTCCGAACAATAACCAATAGAGGAATCTGGAAATTCATATGGCTCTACATATTTCTACGATTACTTTGCGATCGAATGAACCACTTACATACGATACCAATTTCCTTTGTCTCACGATATGTTACTTATCCGAGGTTATGATCGTCGGTATCTCGCATACCTAGTTCATCCTCGTTCTTGATAAGTACTCTTTTCTCGTTCCCGTGATATGTGATCCCTTGTGACCAAGTCACATGCTTGCAAGCTAATTGGATGACATTTCACCGAGAGGGCCCAGAGAATATCTATCCGTCATGTGGATGGACAAATCCCACTCTTGATCCATGTGTTTCAACCAATACTTTCCGAACACTCAATGCCACCTTTATAGCCACCCTGTTACGGTGTGGTGTTTGATGACATCAAAGCATCCATCCAAAGAAAGGCAATATGCATGATCTCATGGTCGAAGGAATTAGGTTACTATGTATCAGAAAGCATATAGCAATTGAACTATTGAAATGACTTGATCTTTATGCTACGCTTATCTATAGGAGTATGTCCACCATATCATTCTCCTAACGATATGATCTTGTTGTTTGATAACATCTCAATGTTCATGATAGGGAAACCACAATCATCAATCAACCAACAAGCTAGTGAAGTATAGAGGCTATACTAGGGACTTCAATTTAAGTTTACAAATCACACAAGTATTAATGGTTTCCTTGTTAATACTATTATAGCATGAATGTAAACATTCATCATAAACACAAAGATATAATAATAACTACATTTATTATTGCCTCTAGGGCATATCTCCAACAGTCTCCCACTTGCACTAGAGTCATCTAATCTAGATTACATGGTAATATACCGAACACCCATGGCAGTTTGGTGTTGGTCATGTTTTGCCCTCGGGAGAGGTTTAGTCAACGGATCCACCACATTCAGATCTGTGTGTACTTTGCAAATCTTTATATCCCCATCCTGGATATGTTCTCGAATAGCGTGGAAACGCAGCTTGATATGCTTCAGCTTCTTGTGTGACCTTGGTTCTTGCGCATTGGCTATGGCGCCCATGTTATCACAAAGAGATAGACATTGGGTCCAGCACTAGGAACCACACCCAGCTCTGTAATGAACTCTTTCATCCATATCGCTTCTTGTGAAGCCTCTGAAGCAGCCATGTATTCCGATTCAGTTGAAGATCTCGCCACAACGCTTTGCTTTGCACTCCTCCAGCTAACTGCTGCACCATTCAAAATAAATACGTATCCAGATTGTGATTTAGAATCATCCGGATCGGTGTTCCAACTAGCATCGGTGTAACCATTAACAACGAGCTGTTCATCACCTCCATAAGAAAGAACCATATCCTTAGTTCTTCTCAAGTACTTAAGGATGTTTTGATCATTGTCCAATGATCCACTCTGGATCACTTTGATATCTGCTAGTTAAACTAACGACATATGCAATGTCGGGTCTAGTACATAGCATGGCATACATTAGAGATCCTATGGCTGATGCATAGGAGTCTTACTCATCCTTTCTCTATCTTACGCCAATGTCGGACTTTGAGTTTTACTCAAGGTCGATTAGCAACATGGGCAAGAACCCTTTCTTGCTATCTTCCATTCCAAACCTCTTTAGAACTTTGTCCAAATATGTACTTTGTGACAATGATATTTGGCGTTCGATCTATCTCTATAAATCTTTATGCCTAATATGTAAGCTGCTTCGCCAAGATCCTTCATTGAAAACTATTATTCAAATATTCTTTGACACTATTAAGAAGGTCTACATCATTCCCAATCAACAATATGTCATCCACATATAGTATTAAGAATGCTCTGAGCTCCCACTCACTTTCTTGTAAATACAAGCTTCTCCATAAGTTTGTATAAAACCAAAATTTTGATTACCTTATCAAACGTTGATTCCAACTTCGGGATGCTTGCTTCAATCCATAGATGGACCGTTGAAGCTTGCATACCTTGTTAGCATCTTTAGGATCGACAAAACCTTTGGGTTGTATCATATACAACTCTTCATCAATGTCTCCATTGAGGAATGCTGTTTTGACATCCATCTGCCATATCTCATAATCATAATATGCAGCGATTGCTAACATAATCCTCACAGACTTTAGCTTCGCTACTGGTGAGAAGGTCTCATCGTTGTCATCTCCTTGATTTTGTCGAACCCCTTTGGCGAACAGGCGGGCTGTATCTACAGTAACATTACCATCAGCATCTGCTTTCTTCTTGAAAATCCATTTGTTCTCGATGACCTTCCGGCCATCCTAAGTCCACCAAAGTCCATACTTGGTTTTCGTACATGGATCCAATCTCGGATTTCATGGCTTCTTGCCATTTATTGGAATCTGGCTCATCATCGCTTCCTCATATGTCTCGGGGTCATCGGTGTTGTCCACCACCATGACATTCATAACGGAATCATACCAATGGAGTGGTACGATTTCTCGTTGACCTCCGAGGTTCTCAGAGCAACTTCAACCGAAGTTTCATGATCACTATCATTAGCTTCCTCTCTTATTGATGCAGGCACCACAGGAACTTCTTCCGGTGCTGCGCTACTCGCAATTTCGAGAGAAGGTTCGACAACCTCGTCGAGTTCTACTTTCCTTCCAGTCACTTCTTTCGAGAGAAATTCCTTCTCTAGAAAGGATCCATTCTTAGCAACGAAGATTTTGCCTTCGGATCTATGATAGAAGGTATACCCAATAGTTTACTTCGTGTATCCTAGGAAGACTCAATTTTCCTCTTTGGGTTCAAGCTTGTCAGTCTGTAACTTCTTTACATAGGCTTCGCATCCCCAAACTTTAAGGAACGACAATTTAGGTTTCTTCCCAAACCATAATTCATACGGTGTCGTTTCAACGGATTTAGACGGTGCCCTATTTAAAGTGAATGCGGCTGTTTCTAATGCATAACCCCAAAATGATAGCGGTAAATCTGTAAGTGACATCATAGAACGAACCATATCTAAGAGAGTTCGATTACGACGTTCAGACACACCATTACGCTGTGGTGTTCCCGGCGGTGTCAATGCGAAAGTATTCCACATTTCTTCAAATGCTCGCCAAACTCGGAACTTAGATCTTCACCTCCACGTAGAAATTTAATCTTCTTGTTACGTTGATTCTCTACCTCACTTTGAAACTCCTTAAACTTCTCGAAAGTTTCGGACTTATGTTTCATGAAATAGATATACCCATATCTACTCAAATCATCCGTGAAGGTAAGAACATAACTTGATAACCACATGATGCTACACTCATTGGACCACACACATCGGTATGTATGATTTCCAATAAGTCCGTAGCTCGCTCCATCATACCGTAAAATGGAGTCTTAGTCATTTTACCCATCGACATGCTTCGCATCTTTCAAGTGATTCAAAATCAAGTGATTCAAGAAGTCCATCGAATGGAGTTTCTTCATACGCTTCACTCAATGTGACCAAGACGATTGCCATATAGGTCGAATTATCGCTTGATGTCAAACGTTTAGCCTCAATGTTGTTGATATGTGTATTTCCACTATCGAGATGCAATATGAATAGACCATCTATCAAAGGTGCATGTGCATAAAACATATTACTCATATAAATCGAACAACCATTATTCTCGGATTTAAACAAGTAACCGTCTCGCAATAAACAAGATCCTGATATAATGTTCATGCTTAACGCAGGCACCAAATAACAATTATTTAAGTATAAAACTAATCCCGATGGTAGATGAAGAGGTAGCGTCACGCGATCACATCAACCTTTGATCCGTTTCCTACGCGCATCGTCACCTCGTTCTTTACTAGCTTCCGTTTATTCTGCAGCTCCTGTTTCGAGTTACAAATATGAGCAACCGAACCAGTATCAAATACCCAGGCACTACTACGAATACTAGTGAGATACACATCAATAACATGTATATCAGATATACCTTTCTTATTGATGTTGCCGTTCTTCAAATCCGCCAAGTACTTTGGGCAATTCCGCTTCCAGTGACCTTCTCCCTTGCAGTAAAAGCACTCAAGATCGTGCTTGGGTCCAGCCTTGGTCTTCTTCGTCGGTATGGTAACTTTCTTACCACCCTTCTTGAAGTGTCCCTTCCTTAGACTTGCCTTTCTTGAATTTGGTGGTCTTATTGACCATCAACACTTGGTGCTCTTTCTTGATCTCCACTTCGCAGATTTTAACATAGCAAATAGTTCGCAACTCTTTGTTCATGTTACGCATGTTGTAGTTCATCACAAAGTTCTTGTAACTTGGTGGTAGTGATTGAGGATGCGGTAAACCCCCAAAGTATTAGGAATCACTATACCCAAACGTTGAAGTTTATTTGCGTGCCCCGACATTTTAAGCACATGATCACTGACGGAGCTACCCTCTTCCATCTTGCAGTTAAATAACTTTTCAGAAGCTTCATAACTTTCAATTGCCTCATCAGTCTGAAAGATTAATTTGAGATCCTCGACAATATCATATGGGTCGACTTTTCAAACCTTTTCAAGCTCGATTCTAAACCATACAAGATAGCACATTGAACTATGGAGTACTGATTCTTCCGAGCGAGGTAAACATTCTTTACTTCATCGGTAGCATCACCTGCAGTGGGTCACCTAGCGGTGCATCCAGCACATAGGTCAAATTACCAGCTGTGAGGACAATCCTCAAATTGGAACCAATCCGAAGTTGCTTCCATTGTTTTCAACTTTTCTTTCTCTAGGAGCATTAAAATTGATGGTAGGCTGCCATTGATCTACAACATATTTGCAATAGTTTAGACTAAGTTTATGACAAATTGAGTTCAAATTATTTAATGAAATTAAACTAGGTGAACTCCCACTCAAACAACATCCCTCACATTGTTTTAGTGATCACGAACCAAATCCACTACATCAACACCGATCATCACGAGAGCTGATATAGTTTTAATGGCGAACAATCATCATGTTCATCATATCTACTATATGATTCATGCTTTACCTTCGGCGATCCGTGTTCTCGAGGCCATGTCTGCATATGCTAGGCTCGTCAAGATCAAACCTTAGCTACCGCATAAGCAAATCTGGCTTTTACGTTGTATTCACCGCGGAATCAAAGACACCCGATCATCACGTGGTGCTTCAAGCGACAAGCTTTGGCAACGGTGCATACTAAGGGTGAACACTTTAGAACTTGAAATTTATGTGCATGAGGGATCATCTTATAATGCTACCGTTGTCTACTAAGCAATACAAGATGCATAAAGGATTAACATCACATGCAATTCATAATATGTGATATGATATGGCCTTTCTTCTTTGTGCTTCCGATCTCCATCTTCAAGCACGAACATGATCTCCATCATCACCGCATAGCATCAAGGTCAATGACGCTTCTTCATGGTTGTCGCCCACCAGCTTCAACTATTACAACTATTTTGAATAGACACGCAGGTCTTAACAGAAATTAAAGACAACCATATGGCTCTGCGGTTGCCAACTTACAATAAGGAACATTGCATACATCAAATATAATCACAATCATGGCCATATCACATCATCACACCCCTGCAAAACAAAGTTAGACGCCTCTACTTTCTTTGCATATTTTACGTGGTTTGGGGCTTTCAATAAGTGTCGTTCTAACTTACGAACAAGAACCACAACATTGATACTAGCATTGTTGATCACCCGTTGTAAATTGGATCTTTACTATGCTAGGAGAAACAGCACCATAAAGCCACTTATGCAATACGAGTTGCATGTCAAACGTGGAGCAAGTCTCATGAACGATGTCATGTAAGGTTAGCCCGGCGCTTCATCCCAACATACCGCAAGATGCAAAGTACACAAAAGCAATCTACAATAAAAGCATCAACGCCCACAATGATCATTGTGTTCTACTCGTGCAACAGATCTACATATAGACACGGCTCTGATACCACTGTAGGGGTTCGTAGCATGGAAAACAAAAATTTTCTACCGCATACAAACAAACAAGCCAAGATCTATCTACTAGATTGTAGCAACGAGTCGATGGAATAACTCACCCTCGAAGATTCCAAAGTGTTTAACGAGAGCAGATTCTCGTGGGTGATGTAGTCGTACTCTTTCCGATCTCAAGATCGCAGACGATCCTTCCAGCGCCAGCGTTCAGAGCGCTCCCTTGATCGGTCACATCGTTCGATTTTCGACGAAGACCTTCCTCTCCTTGTTCCAGCAGCGGAGGTTGTAGCACTCTCCTCGCGATTCCGGCAGCACAACGGCGTGGTACCGGAGGTAGAGGGGAAATCCCGCAGGGCTTCGCCTTAAGCCGGTGCGAGTATGGTGGAGCTTATGAGAGAGGCTCTTAGTGGTCTAGTAATTAGACACACCAATTAGAAGGCTCTAAACCAATTAGAAGGCTCTAAACCGAAATAGCTCTAAACCGGGGTTTAGATCTAGGGTTTAGTTTAGAGGATAGGAACTTGTGTGTGTGTAAGGAGGGGAGCCCTGCCCCTCCTTATATAGGTGGGAGGGCCGGCGGCCAAGGGGAGGAGTTCCTCCCCAAGTCGGCCTTGGGAGGTGCGCCGGCCAAGGGGAGGAACCCTCCTCCAACTCGGCCTCCACCAATCCTCCTCTTTTCCCACTTCCCAAAATTGCCGATTGACTTTCAAACTAGCCGTTTGACTTTTCAATTTAGGATTTAAATAAACCCTTTATTTTGGACAGCAAGAACACCTAGTACATGATGCAATCATTCCAATATGTAATGACACATTCATGTACCCTTCCCCCTCCGGAGTGCCGGACATTCCGGGACCTTCTAGAATGTTCCCGATGAAAACACCGGAACCATTCCCCAACTCCGAAACGGACCTTTCCTTATATGAATCTTATTCTCCGGACCATTCCGGATCACCTCGTGATATCCGGATCCCATCCGAGACTCAACAACATTCGGTCTCTTTCTCATAATACCATAACTACTCAAACAACGTCAATCCTTAAGTGTGTCTCCCTACGGTTCGTGAATTATGCGGACATGATCGAGACACTTCTCCGAACAATAACCAATAGAGGAATCTGGAAATTCATATGGCTCCCACATATTTCTACGATTACTTTGCGATCGAATGAACCACTTACATACGATACCAATTTCCCTTTGTCTCACGATATGTTACTTATCCGAGGTTATGATCGCTTGTATCTCTGCATACCTAGTTCATCCTCACATCGATAAGTACTCTTTTCTCGTTCCGTGATATGTGATCCCTTGTGACCAAGTCACATGCTTGCAAGCTAATTGGATGACATTTCACCGAGAGGGCCCAGAATATCTATCCGTCATGTGGATGGACAAATCCCACTCTTGATCCATGTGTTTCAACCAATACTTTCCGAACACTCAATGCCACCTTTATAGCCACCCTGTTACGGTGTGGTGTTTGATGACATCAAAGCATCCATCCAGTAAAGGCAATATGCATGATCTCATGGTCGAAGGAATTAGGTTACTATGTATCAGAAAGCATATAGCAATTGAACTATTGAAATGACTTGATCTTTATGCTACGCTTATCTATAGGAGTATGTCCACCATATCATTCTCCTAACGATATGATCTTGTTGTTTGATAACATCTCAATGTTCATGATAGGGAAACCACAATCATCAATCAACCAACAAGCTAGTGAAGTATAGAGGCTATACTAGGGACTTCAATTTAAGTTTACAAATCACACAAGTATTAATGGTTTCCTTGTTAATACTATTATAGCATGAATGTAAACATTCATCATAAACACAAAGATATAATAATAACTACATTTATTATTGCCTCTAGGGCATATCTCCAACACAATTCCCTCCTCAAGTGGAGCCCTCACTTACTCAAGATCTTCATCAAACCCATAGACATCAAGATACTATGATTGAAGAGACAACTCATGATCAAGGTCAATAACAAGTGAATGATGGGTGTGTATCACCCCATGTTGACCAAGGTCAATCTCATGAAGATGGAAAAAATCAAAAATTTGAGCAAGCTCAGCTTGAAGGTCAAGACGAGGATAAAATAGTGGTGATGACCAAGTAATTTCTCAAGAGTCCCTTAATGAAGCTCAAGCTCGTCGTGAAGCAAAAAGGTTCGCCAAGATCATTTGAGAATGACTTATCCTTGAAAATATTGTTGGAGATCTTGAAAGGGGTATTACTACTCGTAATCAACTAGCAAACTTTGTTGGCAACAAAGTATTTATTTCTTGTGTAGAACCCCAAAAGGTGTATGATGCACTTGAAGACCCGGATTGGCTTGAAGCCATGCAGGAAGAGTTGCACAACTTCGAGCGCAACAAAGTGTGGTCATTGGTGGAGAGACGCAAGGAGTGCCACAATGTTAGTGGGACCAAGTAGATTTTCAAGAACAAGCAAGATGCAAGTGGGATGGTTATCTGCAACAAGGCAGGATTGGTGGCTCAAGGCTTTCCCAAGTCGAGAGTATTGACTACGGTGAAACTTTTTCCCCGTTTCTTGTCTTGAATCCTTTTGTATCTTGCTTGCATATTAATCTCATCATAATTTCAAGTTGCAGCAAATGAATGTTAAAAGTGCATTTCTTAATGGTTCTCTAAATGAGTTGGTGTATGTCAAGAAACCTCCGGGTTTTGAGGATCCCAAATTTCTGAACCATGTCTACAAACTTGATAAGGAACTCTATGGACTTAAATAAGCTCCACGTGTGTGGTATGAGTACCTTACAAAGTTTTTGGTAGATTGTAGATTCGAAGTTGGGTTGATTGACCCTACTCTTTTTACTAAGAGAGTTGGGGGAAACTTGTTTATATGCCAAATTTATGTTGATGATGTTATCTTTGGTTCTCCTAACAAAGCTTTCAATGATGTATTTGCTTAGCTAATGACCGATGAGTTTGAAATGTCTATGATGGGAAAATTGCAATACTTCCTTGGATTTGAAGTGAAGCAGTTGATTGGAGGTATCTTTATTAATAAAGCTAAATATATTTAGGATATGCTCAAGAGGTTCAAGTTGTCAGATCTCAATGGAGATAATACTCCCATGACTGTCAAATGCGACCTCACTCTTGACACTCATGGTAAATATGTGGATCAAAAGGTATATTGTTCTATGATTGGTTCTTTACTCTACCTTTCTATATCTAGAGCAGATATCAGGTTGCATGTGGATTTTTGTGCATGGTTTCAAGCTGCCCCAAAATAAAGCCACCTTGTGGAGGTCAAGCAAATAGTTTGATATTTAGTTGACACCCAAACTTTGGCTTATGGTATCCCAAGGGCTCAAGCTTTGCTCTTCATGGATTCATGGACTCAGATTCGGTGTGAGACAAAGTTGGAATGAAATCAACCTCTAGGGCTTGCCAATTCCTTGGTAGGTCCTTGATGTGTGGTCATCTAAGAAGCCAAATTGTGTCTCCCTGTCATCTGTCGAGGCCAAATATATTGCGGCCGCTAATTGTTGTGCACAATTGTTGCAGTGTCATGAGTGACAAAGTGTGTCTTATTTGTGATAATGAAAGTGCAATCAAGATCGCGTACAACCCGATGCAACACACAAGAACGAAGCATATTAATATCCGACATCACTACATCTAGGAACATGTGAATAATGGAGATATTGACCTCTCATATGTTAGTGCCGAGAAGAATCTAGCGGATTTTTTTACCAAGCCCCTTGATTAGAAAAGATTCTGAGAGTTAAGGTATGAAGTAAATATCATAGATTCGAGCAATGTGGCTTGAGATCATGCACCCATACCCATAATTTAATGTGTTCTCCTATCTAGGTGTAGGCATGGATATAGGGGGAGCACTCAAGCCTTTCTTTCATCCCCAAAACCCTTCTCTTCTTGCCACGCACTTTTCCATCTTGTTTTTGGTCGAGGAGTCTGGAGACTCTGGGTTGCATATGCCAGAGACTTTGGGTGAGACGGAGACTCTGATGTCTTGTACCTAGAGACTCCAGACCTGGGAGGTTTTATCTTCTAACTTAAGGGACTCGGGGGGAGAAAACTCCTAGTTCCCCCATTCACCCTCGATCCCCACTCTCCACCCCGCCGCCTCTCCTCCCCCAAACTCGCCTCCAGGTACACTGCTTCCCCTGGGATCCGTTGTTGTCGCCGACCCTCCCCACTTCTCCGCTGCTGGGACCTTCCCTACCGATAGAGCTTTGGCCATGGCCTCCTCAAGTAAAGTGTCCTCTCTCCTCTTCTGGGGTTCCCTGCTAGAATTGATTTGAAGAGATTTTTCGAGTTCTAGCCCATGGATCTTCCTCCTTGCGTGCATTGTGCTTCCCTAGAAACCTCATCAACCCTGATATATCATTTTGTCATCGCACCGAAGCTCCTCATGCAACCAAGTATCCTTGCTGGAGACTCTGGTCCCTCAGGGTCTGAGACTCCGATAGCAGCGGAGACTCCGACCCCTCTGGGCTGGAGACTCCATTGTGGCGGGGGCTCCGGGGCTGTCACGTTTGAGACTTTGGTGCTAGGCTTTTTATGATGATATGGATTGCTTTGGTTGCTAGATAGTTGATCTCTTGGACATGTGTGATTATCCCCATGTTATCCCCCTACTCTATTTTCTCACGTACATCTCATGGTCGCACCAAGGTTGCTTTGAAGATTGGAAGGGGAGGTCACCGGCATAATCTCTCGTATGATGAAGCACATGACTGGCATGTGGAGGACAAAGTTGTTGCAGACACTCATCGGAATAGCAATGCCCTTGAGCAGGAGAATGTTCGACAATTAAAGGCTAAACGTGTCAATAATAAGCAAAAATACATCTATCAAGGGTATGTCTCGAAATGACTACTTTGAGATGCGTTAGTGCAACTTCTATGAGATGGAACGCTCTAGTGAGGATGCTCGCTTTTGGAGGAAAGAACAAGTGGTCATCTTCAAGGAATTTTATGCTTCTCTCACCAAGTACCCGGTAATGCTGGATTTTGCTTACATGGAGAAACACATGATTTACTCTAAAGACTTTATTTGGATCACTGCTAAGCTTGGTGTGCACAAGATCATGCAAATTCAAGAGAACTACAACATTCGGGTCATCCATCATTTTTATGACACTGTGGTTGTCTATAATAGCAAGGACATCAACATGCTATAGAAGACCGGAGATAACCGCTACACAGCCTCTTTTCATGAATTTTCCGGTATCTTGGAGTATCCTTGTGAAGGTCGCTCCACACCTTGTGGTGAGCGGCTTCAAAATGCGGCTGGTCACTATGATGTGAGGCAATTGGATCCTCTCTCTAACAATTATGGTGTTTGTGGTGAGACCAATAACATGGTCTTGTTACCCAATATTTTGGTTCGTGGCTTTCGTGAGAAGCTTGCCACCCAAGCTGGTAATTTGGATAATATTCATGGTGTTCATGTGAACCTCTTGGATCTTTCTTGGAATTCTATCTTGAAGGTCCCGATGCTCCTCCTAGGCACATTGATGTGATGAACTATATTTATGAACAGATGTGAGTTGCATCATTGCTAAGAAATCTCCAACTTTTGCTCCGTTCATCATGAAGCTCATCATTTCTCAACCGACCGATTTCTATGCTATCCGAGCTCAACTCGTGGATCACAATATCCATAAGCTCCAAAGGAAATAACTCATGTCTCCAAGCTCAGTTCTAGCGCTCAAGGGGAAGGTGGGGAGATTGAGAAAGATGTGCCCCACAGGGGGCCTCGTATGAAGAATGCCTCCAATGCATACATGCCTCCCACCTCTTGTGAGATTGTCAAGAATCAAGTCAAGAAGGACACCTGGTAGGAAAGGGTAAATTGTTGTATTCAAGTGGACATCCGCAAGAATCAATATCAATAGTACCAAGACTCTAGGAGGGTAATTTACAATCAACAAGTGCTCCTAAATGCCATCAATGAGAAGAATAGTCATTCACCTGAGTCTACTTAAGGGACTGAGGGGTCTGAGGGCACGCTTTTGTTTGGCAAATGGAGTGAAGGTATTTTCAGGTGGATTGATTTTGAGGATGTTTCCTCACCTGCTACGTCCTCCTCTCACCCTCATGGCAATAACCCGACCGCACGTGATGATGTTCCTCAGGCCTCCACCTCTTCCGATGATGAAGACGACTATGACTATGAGGAGGAGTGATCATCATGGGATGCGTAGCATCACACTTTCCCCCTTTTGGCGTCTTGATTCCAAAGGGGGGAGTAATTCTATTAGGTTGTATCCTGGATTTGCATGGGCTGCACAAGCTTCTTGTTTGAGTTGCATCTTTGAAGCTTGTGTAGTTGTCTATATATTTGTGTGGGTTTAACTCTATGGGTGGTAAGGCATGTGTGTCCGGATCTATGTTCAAATACTATGTACTATTATTTCTATGTTGTTCTAGTCTTTATCCTTTATGTTGTCTTACCTTCTATGCATGGTTGTTATTCTTAATTGCTTGTGCACGTTGTTAGTGTATAAAACATAGGAGGATCTTAATTCTAGTTGTTGTTCACTTATATTCAAAATTAAACTCGAATTTGCACAAATCTAGGGCGAGCCCTTTTATGCTTTGTATCTCTAGTTTCATTGTGTTCCTTGTTGTCTATCTATCATGCAAATCCTTGTATTGTCATCAAACACCAAAAAGGGGGAGATTGAAAGGGCATTTACCTATTAATGTGTCTTAGTGTTTGTTGATAACACAAGGATGTTCTAATCATGTGTCAAGTGGTTACATGTGTTTTCATGTCAATGCACTAGATGGTTGCAGCGCAATGGAGAAAGGAGAAAAGTTCAGGATAGTTGCCCTTGAAATCCTGCTGAAACTGCCCTATTTCCCGGAGACTCCAGAAGCATGTTACTTGAGACTCCGGCCTTGCCATTTATGACCTGAAGCTTGCAAGGTTTTGGAGTCGAGTTGGAGACTCTCGCCTATAAGCCGGATACTCTGCTCGCTCCGAAGACTCCGGCGTATAGCACCCGGAGACTCCAGTCCGCCCACTCTAGCCAGTCAGCTTCTAGCCTCTATTGTCCGTTCAAATACTCTTCCTCCACTAACAGAGAATC
Organism: Avena insularis; assembly: GCA_023614405.1. Taxonomy (NCBI): domain Eukaryota; kingdom Viridiplantae; phylum Streptophyta; class Magnoliopsida; order Poales; family Poaceae; genus Avena; species Avena insularis. Next base: position 354,893,688 of record CM042692.1, on the reverse strand, counting down.
CGGCCTGCCCGGAGACTCCGATTTGCCCTCTTGGACCATGCTGCTGCAAGCCTCTTTCCTCAGCTCAGAGACTCCGCCTCCCCTGGCAAAGACTTCGGCCATCCCGGAGACTCCGGAGTCTGGTGACCGGAGACTCCGACGTAAGTGGGTAGCAATGGCTCGATTTCGAGGGGGGATTTAAATGCCCCTTCTTCCCCAAGTCAAGACTACGGCTTCCACTCTCTCACCTCCATTTTTGCTAAGCTCAAACCTCCTAGATTGCCACCCCTAGCCACTAGAACTTGATTCCCTTTGGGAAATCAAGGGAGCAGACCTAGATATAGCTTTCCATCGAGGGTTTTTCTGTTTTCCCACCATTTGTGTAAGAAGTTGTTGCTCTAGGGTTTGAGTAAACCCTAACTTGAAGAAGTCCTTCATAGATCATCCTCGTGTGAGGTCATCTTGGGAGCCTCCAATTAAGTTGTGGAGAAGTGCCCGAGGTAAAGGTTTCATTCACCGCCTTCAAGGCCACCATATAGTGGATCGTGTGCTTGCCATGAGGCGGGTGCACGGGATAATAGGGTGAGGCCTTCTGTGGCGTTGGTGGTCTTAGTACCTCCCACCTATCCAACGGAGACGTATTTCCCTTCAAAAGGAAGGAACTTTGGGAAAACATCTCCGTGTCTACTCTTGATTATTATTATCCTTTACTCTCTTTTATTGTTGTTGCATGCTTGCTTGTCATATAGGTTCCCTAACCTAGTTTCATATCTAGAGAACTTAATTTGTGTCAAGCCTTAATTTTAAAAGAAGCTAAAAATTGAGTAGTGCCTATTCACCCCTTTTAGTCGCCTATACCGATCTTTCAAGAGTTAAAATATCAATGAAAGTAGAAGTCATCCATCATAGATTTCCTTTGTCTTCTTCATCTTATCCTTGTTAGCCTCACTAGATTTGAGCATATCAAAGATGATGTACTCAAGCTTCTTCCTTTCCTCCTTCAAAACCTGCATTTCCTCATCCCATTTCTTCTGCTTGACTTTCACCATCTCTGCTTGGGTTTTTTACACCTTATTTAGCATATCCACTTTATTCTTCAATGCTTCCGTATATTTGTTCTTCTCCATTGATTCCTCCCCATCCCTAGCAGTGGTTGCCTGATAATCTCCAAGAGCAGAGAATCATTGTAACGTAATTTGATAAGTATTTGAGTGTCGAACCCACGAGGAGCTGAAGGTAAACTATTTATTCTCTAAAGCCCTATAACCCACTTATATGGCCTTTTGTGCAAAGCAATGAACTAGAGTGTGTAAGGTACTTTTTACTTCTAACTAGAAAACTATAAAGTGCTGAAAGTAATGCAGAAAGTAAAACTATTGCAAGCAAAGTGAAAACAAGTAAACGTAACAACAAGTAAAAGTAAAAGCGAGTCACTAAAGGGAGCAAGTGTTCTGGTAAGTTGTTATATCATTCATTTGGTTGTCACAATTAGTGAAGCACATGCATAGTCTTTATTGTTTCTTCTAGAGAGGAGCCATAAATAGGTGCCATGTTGCTGTGCAATTACACCCCTAATCATTGATCCCAAGGCCGTTCCGAGCAAGCAAGGGAGTTATTAAGACATAAAGTCTAGCCACCATTGTAAGTTTCAAGGTCTCCATAACTTATCCCTCGTTAGTTCACCATGAATTAACATAGGGTGCATATTTAAGACTCGAGACACAGTTTTTGTCAATCTCTGGCCATATCTCCTCCTATAAACATGCAATGGTGACAACCTTATGCCCAACATATGTGTGTACTGATATATTAGTACATAATACCATTATAGAAGATAACATACTTGTATGCAACAAACAACGGACTATTTTACAATTTCCATGAACATATCACTACTCAAACAAATACATAGAGATACAATAGATCATGGGAAAACAATAGGTTGCATCACACATCATGTTTGCCAAGAGCTTACAGTAGGGGATGGAGATGATTTTACTATATATGTTGATGATGATCACACCAGAGGGGTGTGGAGGCAACTGTAGGCGATTCCGACAACACTTTCCCCCACCGATCTCTAATGGCGCAGCTTGCATACTCTCTATTTATATGTTTTTGATCTTTTCCTCCATCTTTTCTCAAATCATGTCGAGGATTCTTTTTATAGAAGGTTTTCGGTCAAGACGAATGCGATGGCGATGGAATCGATAGCACCTGACCAACAAGGTGAGAATGGAGGGTGGTGGAGCGTCCATAGTAGTACCCCGTGCCATGGGCCCCCATTTTCATCCCATTATGTCCCCGGTGACCTCCTTTGGCCTGCTAGATGCTCCTCGAAAATTCTAAAGCATTCTCTCTGACCTTGCCATTTTTGGAGTCACGTAGCTCTTGCAAAGTTAAAATACTAACAAAAGGTATTTTCTACCATACAGAGTTAGAACAAGAGGAGAGGGGTTATTTAGAAAATCCCCTGAATCATTAATAACATGGACAATAAATACTAATATGATGCAAATACATGGGAATATGTGTCAATAAATTACAAAGTCATGTATGTATTTTACATGCATCATTCCCCTAATCATGGACAAGTTCTCCTCCACCATCTTTTTCTTAGTTTCATCCATCAATCTGTTCACATCAACTACCAAACTTGAGTATTTCTTCTCAATTCCGTTCTTCTCATTAGCCAGCTCCTTCATTAACTTTGCATTCTCGATCCTCTCGTTGATTCTTGCACTGGTGAGGTCATGATACATACCCTAGAGTCGACTGAATGCATTTTTGCTGGTTCCGGCCATTCCTTATTGAACCAAGCCACAAACTTATAGTTCATGACTTTCTAAAATAGAATTACGAGCTCTAAACTAGTGTATGAGCTAGTAAATGTCATATCACAAGCTAAGAACTTATATTCTACTCTTAGCACAGATAGAATCTACGACCAGTGTTGCTTCCTTTGAATGCAACACACTTGACAGGCTGAAGCTTGTGGACGTGACACACCTCGGGACAACTGATGACTGCAAGTGCACAAATCGTTTGTAGATAGTTTCGAAATAAAGATATCATTCCCACAGGGAGCAGGAGTCTGAAGTCTAATAACTCTTGAAATAGATATTACGACAGAAATGCTAGATAAAGTTCTAAGTGATAAGATAAAATGCGAGTAATGTATAAAAAGGTGTTTTGGGGTTTTGGATATAAGAGCAATAATAAAGTAAAGTAAAATAACTTAATACAGAAAGTAAGTATCACGTTTGTAAGAGAGATTGGAACTGCAGTAGGGAAAAATCATTCTTAGGGAGTAGCGGATACACCTCTAGTATTATAAAGATCTAAGATAAATATTATCATCATGAACATTCTCAACTATGTATGTGTGGGAGGAACTCCGTATATAGATGATTAGCCAGCAACCGCTGCGCACATCATCCTCATAACCACAACAGTCAGCAATCGACATCAATCGAATTACTGTGCTATTAAGGGACATAATCCCGTAGGACGAACCCCATGGCATGGATAGTGTTCCGTGAGTTTTCTCGGTTTCCCAAGTTGATACATAAGGGGTGCCAACAGCTTTATAGTCACTGTAAGTGCTAACACACCTCCATCTAGTTTCCTCCATCAAGTCCCCACAAGAGGCAAATATTGAGAGGTCGACTTCTCTCAACGTCAAGATGTAGAAAATCTAACACATGGTCACAATGATGAATATCATAATAGACTTTATCTTATTTCAATCTCATACTAGGGTTTCTCCATCTCCCCTAGAACTAATGATCTACTCAGACATGGAGGCAATCAACATCATGTCAACGGTAATGGAAACAATCATAGATGAATAGTACTTGTATAAATCCACAACGAGTATAGGAATTACAACAAGATCTAGACAAGATGTAGATGGGACGGATGGAGATGGTGGTGATGCAGGGGTGGATGATGAAGACCGATGCCTTAGCCTCCCGGATCTGCGCGAGGCGAGGATGGATTCCCGGTGGATGAGTTCCCCCTCCAGATGCCTTCTGGAGATGAGGTTTCTGCAATTTCTGGTGTTCTGTATGTCGTCTCCCCGAACCAATTGCACGGGGTGAAACTATTTGACGAGGTGGAGGCGGCGCCAACTATACGGCCAAAGCTATACGGTTGGAGAATTTGCTCCTCCTGTATAGTTGGTCGTTGCGCTCTATGTCTCCTTTGCTCGCTTCTGGTTTTCTTCTGTATTATTAATATTTCCCAAATAAGAGATTTACGTTGTTTTTGACTCCTTTTCTCCACAGTACAACTGCTCCAAGAATGGTATCTATTGGATCCATCATCTGTCCTGATCCTGGTGAAAACAGACATAAAATGTGCATGCGAACGCCGTAAAATACCAAGATCCTACATATACAATGCAAAATAATAATATAAAACATGATGCAAATATGCACTCATCAGCTTCCCCAAGCTTAGACTCTTGATCGTCCTGAGCAAGCTCTAGCTTAATGGATGTGATCCTCATATTCATGAAGCTGAGTCGATAAAATAAATGAGGTAATTGCAGCATGTGTTTATCATGTACGATTGATACATTGCAAATGTATCTATAATTTTTTATGTCTCATGCTTAGTTTTATCCACTTTCTTGTGTTTTGTTCCAACTTTGGAGTACTTTTATTATGATTTCTTGGACTAACCTATTAACAAGAGCCACAGTGCCAGCTGCCTGTTTTCTGTTGTTTTTGGTTCCAGAAAAGTCAGAAAATGAATATTCTCGGAATTGGACGGGACAAAAGCCAAAGTGCCTATTTTTCCGAAAGGGATCGAGTGCCAGAATACGAGACGGAGAGGCGCCAGGGGCCGGACACACCACCTGGCCAGCGGCTCGCCCACGCCAGGGGTGGTCTGCCGATCCCAAAGACCCTCGGCCGCTCCTTCCGCCTATATATTACCCTCGGACGAAAACCCTAAGGACCCGATCAAAATCCACGAAAGAGTCTCAGTCAGCCGTCATCTCCATCCCTAGATCGGGAGGGATCAAGCTCTTCCCAAGACTCGCCGGAGAGGGAATTCACCGAGGCCTTCTTCATCACCATGCAAGCCTCCGGTGTGATGCGTGAGTAGTTCATCCTTGGACTACAGATCCATGTAGTAGCTAGATGGCTGGTTTATCCTCCTTTGTGCTTTCATGTTTAGATCTTGTGAGATCCATTCATGATCAAGATCATCTATTTGTAATCCATACATGTTGTGTTTGCGGGGATCTGATGGATATTGAGATGCTATTTCAGATTGATTATTGATTCTATCATGTCTTTGTTATTTGAGATCTTGCATGCTTTCCGTTGTTAGTAGCTATCTTGGCCAAATAGATGCTAGCAACTCCAAGAGTTAGTATTTATGCTCGATAGTGGGTTAATGCCTCCGTAACTGGGAAGTGACAGAAATCTCTAAGGTACTAGATGTGTTGTTGCTACTAGGAGAAAACAACGATCCTTTGTTCATAGAACAATTGTATTGTTTACTTTACACGCAGTTCAGAAGCAATAATCTATTGCTTGCAACTTAATCGGAGGGGTTCGGATGATAACCTGAAGGTGGATTATTAGTCATAGATGCAGTTGGATGGCGGTCTATGTATTATGTTGTAATGCCCAATCAAGTCTCAGAGGAGTCAAGATGATTAGTATATGCATGTATTGCTTTCTCGGTGTTTGTCAATTGCCCCACTGTAATTTGTTCACCCAGCATGTTATCTATCTAAGGAGAGCCACCTCTAGTGAACTATGGATCCCGGTCCTTTTCTTTACATACAATCTACAATCTTTTACTGCTTTGTGTTTACTTTCTACAAACTTTTACTCCTTTCCATTCGATACGTTTAATCCTTTGTTTTCCGCAAAACACGGTGAGATTGACAACCTCATCGCAAGTTGGGGACAAAGTTCTATGGTTGTGTTGTGCAGTCTCCATGTTGCTACTAGCACCGGTAGTGCGCCCTACCAAAGCTCAGCTAGTAACACCTTTGGGGTGTTTCCTTGCTCCTACTGGTTCGATTAAACCTTGGTTTCATAACTAAGGGAAACTTGCTGCTGTGCTCATCATACCTTCCTCTTGGGGTTCCCAACGAGCTCTACATCAACACCACGCACCAAGAACTTTTCTAGGCGCCGGGTATTGAGCCATCAAGCGATTTTCTGGGGCCGTTGCCGGGGAGTCAAGGACATCTTCACAAGGGGAGTCCCTCATAACCAATCTCTTTACCTTGTTGTTTTTGTTTTGCTTAGTTTAATTTTGCTTTGTTTGCTTGTTTTGTTCTTCAAAACACACAAAAAAAATTAGTTTTACTTGTTTGCTTTCTTATTTGAAAACCCAAAAAAAATGACTACTCTTGAAAACACTAAGTTGTGTGACTTCACTAGCACCAACAACAATGATTTTATGAGCACTCCTATTGCTCCACATGTGGCTAAAAATACTTTCTTTGAGATAAAACCTGCTTTGCTCAATCTTGTTATGAGAGAGCAATTTTCTGGTATTGGTAATGAAGATGCTGCTTCCCATCTAAAGAACTTTGTTGAACTTTGTGAGATGCAAAAGCATAGGGATATAGATGGTGATATTATTAAGCTGAAATTGTTTCCTTTCTCTTTGAGAGGAAAAGCTAAAGAATGGTTGAATTCCTTAACTAGCAATAGTATTGATTCTTGGACTAAGTGCAAAGATGCTTTTATTGGAAAATACTATCCTCCTGCTAAGATTATATCCATGAGAAGTGAAATAATGAAGTTTAAACAACTTGATAATGAGCATGTTGCTCAAGCTTGGGAAAGAATGAAATCTTTGGTTAAGAATTGTCCCACTCATGGACCGACTGCTTGGATGATCATCCAAACTTTTTATGCAGGATTGAACTATTCTTCAAGGAACCTATTGGATTCTGCTGCTGGAGGTACCTTTATGACCATCACTTTGGGTGCTGCAACAAAACTTCTGGACAATATGATGGTTAATTATTCTGAATGGCATACTGAGAGAGCTCCACAAGGTAAGAAGGTAAATTCTGTTGAGGAAACCTCTTCCTTGAGTGATAAGATTGATATTATTATGTCTATGCTTGTTAGTGGGAAAGCCCATATTGATCCAAATAATGTTCCTTTAGCCTCTTTGGTTGCTCAAGAAGAGCAAGTTGATGTGAACTTCATAAGAAATAACAACTTTGGCAACAATGCTTATAGGAACAATTTTGGTAACAACAATTATAAGCCATATCCTCCCAACAACGGTAAATCTGAATTAACCAGTGAAGGTAGAATTTTGGAAGTTGAAAGAGCCACTAAAAACTTTATGCAAATGCAATATGAGCAAAATAGACTATTTACTAAAATAATGGAGGAGCAATCTATCATTTTGAAGAACATTAGCCATCAACTTGAGAGTCTAAATAGGGAAATTCCTAGTTTACAAAGTAGACTCGCTCTTTTTATTCTTGTTTTTCTTTTCTTTTGTATATATAGGCTCACACTTTTGTTTAAGTGTTGTGCAAAGGAGCTAGCCATATATTCCACTTCATGTAGGAATTCAAGTTTAACTATCACAATTACCAAATTCCAACTGTATATGAAGCATTCTTATGACTTGAAGATTCTACCTCGACTTGTTCCCACTCTATTTTGATAGCACTTTATTTTCCTTCGTTCAAGGTTTCTTGTTCAACTTAATTGTGTAGTTATTTTTTTCTTTGTAAATCAAACCATAGACTTACAACATATTGACAAAATTATCTTTAGATGTTCTATTAATACCAATGGTGTGGAAGACTGCTATTGCTGTCATCAAGTGCAAGTAAAATTATACTCAAGCCATTCATATATCAATAAAGAAAACACAAACTCAATATTGCTCCATATATAATAATAAACTCAGAATTTCATAAAAGGGATCGACTATTCCTGAAGGGATTTCTAATGATGCAAACTTTATTTATAGTTTGAACTAATGCGAAAAATAGTAATAAAACTTATAAGAAAGATTACAAGGTCTTAAAGATCTCCCCAAGCTTGGAATCAAGCCAGGCAGGATCAAATAATCCCTTGCGATTATTAGATACTGTGATTGTTGTTGATCAACGGGATGCCATGGCATGTAACACCGCAGAGCGTAGCTTCTTGTTGGTCTCCTCCAAAGTGGTTATGCAGCTGTAGCACCTTCGCAAATCAGACTGCTGAGTGTCCATTCTATCAACGAGCTTAGTCACCAATGGAAAGAGGTCTTCCTTCTTTTCCATCTCATCAAGATGGTGGTGGACTTCAACGCGTTGGAGTAGCTCCTGCTTCTGATATATCTCCAATGCCCGTACGCGATCCTTGGTCCTAGGTATAACTTCTTCTTCCCCATCCATAATTGATGGATCGGGGAAGTGGAAACCGTACCTCCACTCTTCTTGAGGCTTGACCTTAATGCGAGGACCAATGGTTGGCTTTGCGAGTGGTACCTCGTCTCCTTCGCTAGCACCTGCACCAATATTAGATAATTCCTTACGCTTGTGTGGCCTTTGATCCATAGTGATGAACTTGACCGTCTCCATGCGCTCTTTTCCATGCGGTTTGCAATCTTCTCTCTCTTGTTGAGCTTTCTTCATCACCGCCCAATTGATCCCCGGTGGATCATAGACGTCACGGCGGATGTAGAGGTCAACCACATCATCGTCAGAATCATTGTTGAAGTGGCTTGGCTAGACGTACTCCTTGTACCTTGGGCTAAACCTCTCCACCTCCTCATCATCGTCCTCCATGGACGGGCTACTTGAGCGGTCCCTGGATGGAGCAATGAGCCCCATGGGTTTTCCACGGCCTGGGACGGGGTAACGCATTGCTAGATTTGTTCCTGGAGATTATGATTATAGAGAGAGAGACAATGGCAGTATATAAGGGGGGTCAGAGGTCGGTAAAACTCGCGAGAAACACCAAATTGTCGCCCAAGAAAAGAATCCGAACAAAACAGGAAAAGAAATCACGGATTTGGAAGTGTCTTGCCGCATAACGACCAACTATACGGGCGCGACTCGTATAGCTCCGGACATATAGTTAGTTCCGGGCAGATATTTCCAAATATCTCGAGTCCAGGTCGATTAAATCACGGCTCGAAACCGACAATAACGTTTTATATGAATAGTAAAAAAAAGATCGAACGAAAAAGTGTCTAAGACTTTAATGACCAACTATACAGCCGGAATTTTTGGTTCTGGTCGTATAGTTGTGACCGTATAGATACAGACATCAAAACCAAAAAGTGTCTGAGAGTTTAACGACCAACTATACGGCCGGAATTTTTGGTTCTGATCATACAGTTGCGACCGTATAGATACAGACATCAAAAAGCAAAACCATCTGAGAGTTTAACGACCAACTATATGGCGGGAGTTTTTGGCTCCGGTCGTATAGTTGCGATCGTATAGGCTCAAATAGTGAAAACAATTTCACGAAGATAATACAGAGAGTTTAACGACCAACTATACGGCGGGAGCTCCCTCTCCGGTCGTATAGGTCCGCCCGTATAGTTGGAAAAATCCCTCTAAAACTTCAGAAAAATACAAGGAATTTAAAGGCAGAATTTTAAGAGTAAGAATTGTGAAAACAAATCACTTATTTGGGTAAGAACACTTACCTTGCATTTACCATTGTTTATCCGGGGATGGAAAATTCCTCCCATAACAAAGACTTCTTCTCTTTTGGAGGAATTGACCTTAGTTTATGTTGGGTCCGCAGCATAGAAAGCAAAAAAATTCCTACGATGTGAACTACACGCCAAGATCTATCTACTAGGTACAAAGCAAACGGGTGGACATACATCCATAGAGAACTTACCCTCAAAGACAACGAGCTTTGTTAACGAGTAGGAACTCGTGGTTGATGTAGTCGTACACTTGCCGATCTCAAGATCGTGAGGAAGTCCGAGCGCCGCAACTCAGCAGCGCATCCGCACTCGCACACACGTTCAAGCCATCGGACAACCTCCACCTCCTCGCTCCAGCGATCCAGCGGAAGCAGTAACTCCTTCCAGACGAAATGCCACCGGGAACATGTATCTCGCTAATCCGAGACCATGGGGGAATAATTCTAGAGGAGGAGAGAGATCCTTCACAAGGAGGTGTGAGGATGAAGGAGGGAATGGGTGGCCTTTTATAGGAGGAGGGGGGTGCCCCCTCTCTCCATGGCCGGCGCATGGGGGGTGACCCCTCACCTCCCCATTCATGTGGTGGTAACTCCTCCACATTAAAATTCCTCTTCACATTCCATTTTAAAGTCTCCACTTCAAATGCATTAAGGTTCTCCAAATTTAATGCTCCCTCCACTAATAAAACCCTTTTATTAAATTTATTCAGAATTTTGTTAATTACTTTAATTAACAAACATTCACATATAGCCCCTTGCAATATTTCAATATCACATGCAGAACCACCTTCTGCAATTTCACCCGAAACAATTTCCGGTTTCTATTGAAACAATTCCTGTGCTTTGCAATTCTTTCATCTGAAACATATGTGCTCCAAAATGGTGTCCGGTAACTCTTAAGTGTGCCACCCTAAGGTTCGCGAATATTGCAGACATGATCGAGACCCTTCTCCGATCAATAATCAGCAGCGAGACCTGGAGATCCGTACTGACTCCTACACATTCAACGATGACTCCTGTGATCGTGAGAACCTTTAACGCTTGTAACTAAATCCCTTTGTCTCTCGATATATTACATGTCCGAGATTCGATCATCGGTATCTCCATACCTAGTTTGATCTCGTTACCGACATGCACTCTTTTCTCGTTCCCGTGATATAACATTCTAGTGATCACATCACTTGCTTGCAAGCTATCCTAATGTGATATCACCGAGAGGGCCCAGAGTATATCTATCCGTCATCTGGATTGACAAATTCCACTCTTGATCCATGAGCCTCAACATAACACCTTCGTAGCACTGAACCCATCTTTATAGTCACCCTGTTACGGTGTGACGTTTGATGTTATCAAGATACTCTTCCGGTGTTAGCAATTAACATGATCTCATGGTCTAAGGATAAAGATTACTTCGTATGATGTTATAGCAATATAAACACAATGAATTGATCGTAATGCTATACTTCGGATGAATGTTCATCACATCATTCCACCAATGGTGTGACCTTGTTATTAACAACATCCAATGTCCATGATCAGGAAACCTTGATCATCCTGTTAATCAACAAGCTAGTCTATAAGAGAGGCATGACTAGGAACCCTTTTTGTTTATTAAACACACATGTATTGATGTTTCCTATCAATAGAATTATAGCATGAAAAATAAACATCTATCATATACAAGGAATACATAATAACAACTTTATTATTGCCTCTCAGGGCATATTTCCTTCAGTCTCCCACTTGCACTAGAGACAATAATCTAGTTCACATAGTGATAAATCTAACACCCATGGAGTTCTGGTGTTGATCATGTTTTGCCCTAGGGAGTACTTTAGTCAACGGATCTGCTACATTCAGGTCCGTGTGCACTTTACAAATCTTTATATCTCCATCCTTGACATGCTCGCGGATGGAGTGAAACCGGCGCTTAATATGCTTGGAATTCTTGTGAGGCCTTGGTTCCTTTGCGTTGGCTATGGCTCCATTGTTGTCACAATAGATCACCATCGGGTCCAACGCACTGGGAACCACACCCAGTTCCGTTATGAACTCCTTCATCCAAACCGCTTCCTGCGCTGCTTCTGAAGCAACAACATATTCCGCCTCCGTTGTTGATCTAGCCACCACAGGTTGTTTGGAGCTCCTCCAACTAACTGCTGCTCCGTTGAAGACAAATACGTATCCGGATTGAGACTTAGAGTCATCCGGATCAGTGTCAAAGCTAGCATCGACATAACACTTAGCGACTAGCTCTTCTTCACCTCCGTATATAAGAAACATATCCTTAGTTCTTCTCAAGTACTTAAGGATATTCTTGACCGCTATCCAGTGTTCCGAACCTGGATCAGATTGGTACCTACTAGTCAAACTAATAGCATGTGCCACATCCGGTCTTGTACATAGCATGGCATACATTATAGAGCTGATGGCTGAGGCATAGGGGATCTTATCCATTATCTCTCTTTCTTCCGTCGTAGCCGGACTTTGAGTCTTACTCAATGTCTTGCCTTGCAACATAGGTAAGAACCCCTTCTTACTTCCGTCCATATTAAACTTCTTTAATATCTTATCAAGGTATGTACTCTGCGATAGCCCAATTAGGCGTCTTGATCTATCTCTATAGATTTTAATGCCTAATATATATGAAGCTTCACCAAGGTCCTTCATCGAAAATTTGCTGTTTAGATAACTTTTAACACTGTTTAAAAGATCTAAATCATTTCCAATCAATAATATGTCATCCACATATAATATCAGAAATGCCACATTGCTCCCACTCACTTTCTTGTAAATACAAGCCTCTCCATAAGTTTGGACAAATCCAAACTCTTTGATCACCTCATTAAAGCGGAGATTCCAACTTCGTGATGCTTGCTTCAGTCCATAGATGGATCGCTGAAGTTTGCACACCTTATTAGCATCCTTAGGATCGACAAAACCCTTAGGTTGTATCATATACAACTCTTCTTCAATATTACCATTGAGGAACACAGTTTTGACATCCATCTGCCATATTTCATAATCGAAATATGCAGCAATTGCTAACATAATCCTAACCGACTTAAGCATCGCTACGGGAGAGAATGTCTCATCATAGTCAACTCCTTGAATTTGTCGAAACCCCTTTGCGACAAGTCGAGCCTTATAGATGGTCACATTACCATCAGCATCAGTTTTCCTTTTGAAAATCCATTTATTCTCAACGGCCTTTCGGTCGTGAGGTAAGTCCACCAAGTTCCAAACTTGGTTCTCGTACATGGATTCCATCTCGGATTTCATGGCTTCTAGCCATTTGTTGGAATCCGGGCTCATCATCGCTTCTTCATACGTCGCAGGGTCATCCATTTCATCAACCATGAAATTCACAACAGGATTGCCGTATAGTTCAGGAGCTGCACGTGTCCTGCTTGACCTGCGAGGTTCGGTAGTGTCCTCTTTCGGAGTTTCATGATCAATATCATTAGCTCTCTCTTCATTAGGTGAAGTCAACTCCGAAACAACTTCTGGAGCTGCGCTACTCACCATTTCATGAAGAGAAGGTTCAATAACCTCTTCGAGTTCTACCTTCCGACTACTCACACCTTTCGCGAGAAACTCCTTCTCAAGAAAGGATCCATTCTTGGCAACAAAAACCTTGCCCTCGGATCTGTGATAGAAGGTATACCCAATCGTTTCCTTAGGGTATCCTATGAAGACGCATTTTTCCGCTTTGGGTTCGAGTTTATCCGGTTGAAGTTTCTTCACATAAACATCACATCCCCAAACTTTAAGAAATGACAGCTTAGGTTTGTTTCCAAACCATAATTCATACGGTGTCGTTTCAACGGATTTAGATGGTACCCGATTTAAAATGAATGCAGCTGTTTTCAGTGCATAACCCCAAAATGACAGTGGCAAGTCAGTCAGAGACATCATAGATCGAACCATATCCAATAAAGTATGATTACGACGTTCTGACACACCATTACATTGTGGTGTTCCGGCAGGCGTGAGTTGTGAAACTATTCCACAGTCTTTCATATGTGTGCTAAACTCGTAACTAAGATACTCTCCTCCATGGTCGGACCGCAGAAATTTGATCTTTCTATTATGATGATTTTCCACTTCATTCTGAAATTCTTTGAACTTTTCAAAAGTTTCAGACTTGTGTTTCATCAAATAGATATACCCATATCTACTCAAATCATCCGTGAAAGTAACAAAATAACGATATCCACCTCGCGCCGACACACTCATTGGTCCACACACATCAGTATGTATGATCTCCAATAGATCATGCCCGTTCCATTGAACCGGAAAACGGCGTTCTAGTCATCTTGCCCATAAGGCATGGCTCACATGTATCAAATGATTCAAAATCAAGTGATTCCAAAAGTCCATCAGAATGGAGTTTCTTCATGTGTTTAACGCCAATATGACCTAGACGGCAGTGCCACATATATGTAGATATATCATTATCAAGTTTAATCCTTTTAGCATCAACATTATGAATATGCGTAATACTACTATTGAGATCCAACAGAAACAAACCATTCAACATAGGTGCATGACCATAAAGATATTATTCATATAAATCGCACAACCATTGTTTTCAGACTTAAATGAATAACCACTTTGCATCAAACACGATCCGGATACAATGTTCATGCTCGGTCAGGCACCAAATAACAATTATTTAGGTTTATAACTAATCCCGATGGCATATGGAGAGGCGTTCAATGGCGATCACATCAACTCTTGATCCATTGCCGACCCGCATCGTGACCTCATCCCTTGCTAGTTGTCGCTTGTTCGCAGCCTGAACCGAGTTACATATATTAGCAACCGATCCCGTATCAAATACCCGGTGCTACTGCAGTACTAGTCAAGTACACATCAATAACATGTATATCACATATACCTTTGTTTGCCTTGCGGACTTCTTGTCCGCCAAATACTTGAGGCGATTGCACTTCCAATAGCAGATCCTTGCAATAGTAGCACTTTTCGATTGTCGGACTTAGGGCCAGCTCGGGGTTTCTTTTCAAAGTGCAACAGACTTGCCACCCTTCTTTCCCTTGCTTGCCTTTCTTGTCCTTCTTGAAACCGGTGGTCCTATTGATCATCAACACTTGATGTTCTTTCCTAATCTCCACTTCTGCGGTCTTAAGCATTGTGAAGCTCGGAAGAGACTTCTTCATGCCTGCATATTATAGTTCATCACGAAGCTCTTGTAGCTAGGTGGCGAGATTGGAGAACACGATGTATGCCTAAGTCAATGGGAATCGTTATTCAAGGACACAACCTTATCGGCGCATCGGACATTTTGAGTACATGCTCACTAATGGAGCTGTTTTCCTCCATCATGCAGCTAAAGAACTTTTACGTAGCATTATAACTCTCTCTGACATGAGTATCGAAAATCATTTTCAATTCTCCCATGGTATCAAAGGCATTGCCATTTTAAACGCTTTGAAGTTACGGCTCTAGCCCATACTATGCCGCAATGAACTAAGTTGTGGTCCTCTGACGAGTTATATAGGCGTTCTTTTCCTCGTCGGGGCATCGAGGAGCTGGTGGGGGCCTAGCGGCGCATCTAGCACATATTGCTTTTGTGCAGCAGTGAGGAGAATCCTCAAATTCATAGCCCAGTTGGTGAAGTTGCTACCATTCGCAGCAAGTTTCTCTTTCTCCATGAACACATTGAAATTAAAAGCAGGTGGTGCCATCTACAACAGAATTTGTAAAGTATATTTAGACTAAGTTTATGATAGATTGAGTTCAACTAATCCAAATTACTAATGAACTCCCACTCAAAAACGACATCCCTCGTGTCCTTTTGGTGATTACATGAACCAAATCCACTACACCAAGTCCGATCATCACGTGAGTCGGTGTAGCTTCAAAGGCGAGCATCTCTATGGGCATCATATCAACTATATGACTCATGCGTAACCTTTCGTTCCGTGTCTGTACATGCTAGGCTCGTCAAGTAAGAACCTTAGTATTTGCGTGTGTAAAACTGTCTTACACCCGTTGTATGAAAGCGTAGAGTTGAAAACACCCGATCATCACGTGATGCCTCAAAACACGATCCACAAAATGGTGCATACTTAAGGAAGAACACATTTTATCTTGATATCTAAATGAGGGATCATCTTATAATGCTACCAAACGCGCCAAACTAGCAGTATAAGATGCTAACATCTAATGTGTGAAGTGAGGTGATATGGTCCATGCATTTGATCTCTATCATTTGCATCGTGGTATGATCTCTATCATTCCTTTGTGTGTAAGGCCAAGGTCTATGGAACTTACACGTTAAGTGAGTTGTAAGAGTATCTATCATACATCTACTTATAACAATACCATATCAAAACACTAGCCCAGCAACGATCTAAACTAGACGCCTCTAATTTATCAATTGCAAGTTTTACGTGGCTTAGGGCTTTCGGAGATAGAACCTATCTAACCTACGAACATGAACCACAACGAGGATAACCAAGTTATTAGCAACTCGTTGTAAATCAGATATTGACTATAGTAGGAGAGATAGACACCCGCCAGCCACTTATGCAAAACAAGTTGCATTTCAGTCGTGGAACCGGTCTCATGTACGATGACATGTAAGGTTGGTCCGGGCCGCTTCATCCCACTATGCCACCAATATCCAAAGTACATAGAAGATGCAATAACATGATCATCATCGCCCACATATAAACATATGTGTACTACCCGTGCAAAGAACCTACGCATAGATCAGGCTCGATACCCTTGGGTCATGACATAGAAAACAAAAAATTTCCTACGGTGTGAACTACACGCCAAGATCTATCTACTAGGTACAAAGCAAACGGGTGGACATACATCCATAGAGAACTTACCCTCGAAGACAACGAGCTTTGTTAACAATTAGGAACTCGTGGTTGATGTAGTCGTACACTTGTCGATCTCAAGATCGTTAGGAAATCCAAGCACCGCAACTCAGCAGCGCATCCGCACTCGCACATACGTTCAAGCCACCGGACAACCTCCACCTCCTCGATCCAGCGATCCAGCGGAAGCAGCAACCCCTTCCAGACAAAATGCCACCGGGAACATGTATCTCGCTAATCCGAGACCATGGGGGAATAATTCTAGAGGGGGAGAGAGATCCTTCACAAGGAGGTGTGAGGATGAAGGAGGGAATGGGTGGCCTTTTATAGGAGGATGGTGCCCCTCTCTCCATGGCGGCGCATGGGGTGACCTCACCTCCCCCATTCATGTGGTGGTAACTCCTCCACATTAAAATGCCTCTTCACATTCCTTTTTAAAGTCTCCACTTTAAATGCATTAAGTTTCTCCAAATTTAATGCTCTCTCATTTAATAAAACTCTTTTATTAAATTTATTCAGAATTTTGTTAATTACTTTAATTAACAAACATTCACATATAGCCCCTTGCAATATTTCAATATCACATGTAGAACCACCTTACGCAATTTCACGAAACAATTTCCGGTTTCTATTGAAACAATTCCTGTGCTTTGCAATTCTTTAAATCTGAAACATATGTGCTCCAAAATGGTGTCGGTAACTCTTAAGTGTGCCACCCTACGGTTCATGAATAATGCAGACATGATCGAGACCCTTCTCCGATCAATAATCAGCAGCGGGACCTGGAGATCCGTACTGACTCCTACACATTCAACGATGACTCCTGTGATCGTGAGAACCTTTAACGCTTGTAACTAAATCCCTTTGTCTCCCAATATATTACATGTCCGAGATTCGATCATCGGTATCTCCATACCTAGTTTTATCTTGTTACCGACATGCACTCTTTTCTTGTTCCCGTGATATAACATTCTAGTGATCACATCACTTGCTTGCAAGCTATCCTAATGTGATATCACCGAGAGGGCCCAGAGTATATCTATCCGTCATCTGGATTGACAAATTCCACTCTTGATCCATGAGCCTCAACATAACACCTTCGTGCACGAACCCATCTTTATAGTCACCACATTACGGTGTGACGTTTGATGTTATCAAGATACTCTTCCGGTGTTAGCAATTAACATGATCTCATGGTCTAAGGATAAAGATTACTTCGTATGATGTTATAGCAATATAAACATAATGACTTGATCGTAATGCTATACTTCGGATGAATGTTCATCACATCATGCCACCAATGGTGTGACCTTGTTATTAACAACATCCAATGTCCATGATCAGGAAACCTTGATCATCCTGTTAATCAACAAGCTAGTCTATAAGAGAGGCATGACTAGGAACCTTTTTTGTTTATTAAACACACATGTATTGATGTTTCCGATCAATACAATTATAGCATGCAAAATAAACATCTATCATATACAAGGAATACATAATAACAACTTTATTATTGCCTCTCAGGGCATATTTCCTTCAGTTTAATGAATAATTCTTGTAAATGAAAATCACCAGGACTAAAGTTTCTCTCAATAAGATTGGTGTATTGCAGGGCAAACATGGACACTGCATCTAGCATCTTTATTTCCTGCCTCTGCATAATCTGCAGCTCAAATTCTTGAAGTGAAAGAATCCAACGGATCAGCCTTGGCTTATGGTCTTTCCTTTCAAGGAGTTCTTTTAAGCCATCACGATCCGTGTAAACTCTTACCTTTGCATCAACTATATAGGAACGAAATTTATCACAAGAGAAAAATACAAAAAAGTTCATTTTCTTCCTTAGGGTAGTTCTTTTGATCACCATTGAGAGTTCTACTAGCATGATGTATAATATTAAATCTACGACCAATATGTTGTCCTAGAGTTACTCCTACAACATCATCACTAGCCTCGCATATTAAATCAAAGGTTGTATCCCAGATGGGTGGTTTAATAATAGGAGCGCGAGATAAAGCATTTTTGAGTTTATCAAAGGCTTCAAGACACTTATCATCGAAATTAAATCTAATTCCCTTTTGCAAGAGGTTTGTCAAAGGTTTAGATATTCCAGAGAAATTTCTAATGAACCTTCTATAAAAACCCACATGACCAAGAAAACTTCTTATACCTTTAATATCCCTAGGTGGTGGCATTCTCTCTATTGCTTCAACTTTAGCTCTATCAACTTCAATTCCCTTACCTGATACCTGGTGTCCAAGGACTATACCTTCTTTAACCATAAAATGACACTTCTCCCAGTTTAGATCAAGATTAGTTTCTTCATAATGCTACAAAATTCTTTTGAGATTTTCTAAACAACTAGTAAACGAAGTTCCATAAACAGAAAAGTCATCCATAAATACTTCCATTATAAGTTCTATAAAATCAGCAAAAATAGCAGTCATGCATCTTTGAAAAGTAGCTGGAGCATTACATAAACCAAAGGGCATACATCGGTAAGCATGTAAACCATAAGGACTTATGAAAGTTGTTTTAAGTTGGTCATCCGGATGTACTGCTATTTGAGAGAAACCAGAGTATCCGTCCAAGTAACAAAAGTGAGTAGTTTTCTAACCTTTCTAAGGTTTGATCTATGAACGGTAATGGATAGTGATCTTTCCTAGTTTCTTTGTTTAATTTCCCCAAGTCTATGCACATCCTATGCCCAACAACAGTTCTAGTAGGTATCAATTCATTGTTTTCATTAGGAACAACAGTAAAACCGCCCTTTTTAGGAACACAGTGAACATGACTTACCCATTCACTTTCTTTAATAGGATAGATTATACCTGCGTCCAATAGGCATACAATTTCTTTTCTGACCACTTCTTTCATTTCAGGCTTCAGTCTTTTATTGAATTCTGCAACTGGTTTAGCACCTTCTTCCATGAATATTCGATGGACAGCTATCATGGTACTAATGCCCTTCAAGTCATCCATTGAGTATGCAAAGGCCTGGCGATGCTCCTTAAGTATCTTCATGAGTTCTTCTTCTTCTCCTGAAATTTTAGCTCTAATAATAACAGGGAATTTATTAGTATCATCTAAAAACCTATATTTAAGATTTTTCTGGTAAAGTCTTCAACTCTGGGGGGTGGTAATTCCTCGTCCCCTCTCTTCTCTGGCTCTTCAAAAGCCTCATCAGTTGGAGGTCCCAAAATGGGCAGTGAATCGAATTCATTTTCTAGTTCTCCCAGGGACTTGTCCTTCATAATTATTTCTTCATAATTTGGACCTTCATATATTTCTTCTTCTTGATTACCTAAGAAAATATCCACCATTTCCTCAATAGTTCTCTCTTCCTCTTGTATTGGTGGAGGCCTGTCTTTAAATTTGGAGAAATGGAATTTGTTTTCCGTTCCCCCAAGCTTAAGAGACACAATCTCCTTCTTGAAGTTAACATAGGCACCTATATCACCCAAAAAGTTCCTTCCAAATATAATTGGGCAAAGAGTGTCAGCTGGCATATCAAAAACTACAAAATCAATAGGAAAATCTTGGTTGCCAATTGTGACAGTTGCATTGTCAACTACTACCATTGGAATTCTATGGTTTTTATTGGCTAACATAATTGTTATATCAGTATTTTCAATTGTAGCCGGTTCTATTTCTTCTTTTATTTCTAAGTAAAAATCATAAGATATAACATTAACTTCGGTGCCAAGATCACATAAACCGTAATGAGAGGTTTCTTTAAATATGCAGGGAATAATAGGCTTACCCACATTGTTTACCATTGTTTTACCTTCAACCAATACGGAAGTCTCTTCATCAAGTTCAACTATGTTACAGTGTGAGTACATAGCCATAATTGCTTCCTTGGTTACCTCTTCATCTTTGGTTTCTTCCAGGTGTTCCTTGACTCCTGGCATGCTTTCGTCTTCCCTCTTTCCCTGTACTGCTTTGACCTGGTCATATTCATAAATATGCTTTTGTGCAGTGTTAGGGAAAGGTACTTCATACATTGGTTCTATGGAGGCTAGTGTTGATTCATCTTCTCTTTTCTTTTCTGGTTTAGGTGGTGGATCATACTTGACTGGACCCTTCTTTGGAGCTTTAATATGTTCTGTAAAAGCTTTAACAACTTGCAACACTAGATCTGAATCTAAGTAAAGTTCTTTAGATAGTTCTTTAACATGGCCTTTTTATTATAGTCATGAATACAATCATGCTCTATTTCTACGCCTCCTTCACTTCCTAGACCAAAATTCCATGAAACTCTACGATCACGAATTCTATTAAGTAAAGCCCAAGCTTTAGGTATAGGAAGATTCATAAAGGCCCCTTTTGCGAAAGAGTCTAGTTCAATTTTATTAGGTTTAATTAAGACGCCATAAAATATATGTAGTAAATACCATTCAGGCAAATGATGATGAGGACATAGTCGTAGTAAATCTTTAAATCTAATATAAGCTCTTACTAGTCCTTCATTAGCACGATTCTTCCAAGTCATAATAAGACGCCTGATTCCAAAAGATTTTGATAATGGATAATATTTTGATAGAAATTCACAAGCTATATTATCCCAAGTAGTAGTGGCTTCAGGGGGTAGAGATCTATACCATGAGAGAGCTGTACTTGTCAAAGTTTGACTAAAAAGTTTAACCCTTACCTCATCGGCGGTATATCCCATCAATAGAAAAGTGCCACATATATCTCTAAAACATGCAATATGCTCATATGGATCATGATCTTCTTCATCTCCAGTAAATTGCTTCTTATGTAGAATACTAAGTAGTAGAGGATTTATTTCAAACCCCCTTGTCTTCTCATTGGAGTTGTCTCTTTTATAAATATCATAGGGCTTCCCAAAGTGGTTGAGTGGGTTAGCACTAGTCATATGCTCAAACCCCATCATGTTGGTGGATACCTGTAACTCAAAACAAAATTTAGCAAGACAAAAATAAATAAGCAAAAAACTAAAAGACCTACAGCGCTAACAACGCCAGAAAATAGCTTGATGACTACAAGTGCACATATCGTTTGTAGCTAGTTTCGAAATAAAGATATCGATCCCACAGGGAGCAGGAGTCTGAAGTCTAATAACTCTTGAAATAGATATTACGATAGAAATGCTAAATAAAGTTCTAACTGACAAGATAAAATGCGAGTAATGTGTAAAAAGGTGTTTTTGGGTTTTGGGTATAAGAGCAATAATAAAGTAAAGTAAAATAACTTAATACAGAAAGTAAGTATCACATATGTAAGAGAGATTGGAACTGCAGTAGAGAAAAGGCGTTCTCAGGGAGTAGCGGATACACCTCTAGTATTATAAAGATCTAAGATAAAGATTATCATCATGAACATTCTCAACTATGTATGTGTGGGAGGAACTCCGTATATGGACGATTAGCCAGCAACCGCTGCACACATCATCCTCATAACCACAGCAGTCAGCAATCGACATCAATCAAATTACTGCGCTATTAAGGGACGTAATCCCGTAGGACCTATCCCATGTCATGGATAGTGTTCCATGAGTTTCCTCGATTTCCCAAGTTGATACTTAAGGAGTGTCAACAACTTTATAGTCACTATAAGTGCTAACACGCCTCCGTCTACCAACAAGTAGTTTCCTCCATCAAGTCCCCACAAGAGGAAATATTGAGAGATCAACTTCTCTCAGCATCAAGATATAGAAAATCTAACACATGGTCACAGCCATGAATATCATAATAGACTTTATCTTATTTCAATCTCATACTAGGGTTTCTCCATCTCCCTAGGAAATAATGATCTACTCAGACATGGAGGCAATCAACATCATGGCAACGGTAATGGAAACAATCATAGATGAATAGTACTTGTATAAATCCACAACGAGTATAGAATTACAACAAGATCTAGGCAAGATGTAGATGGGATGGATGGAGATGATGGTGATGCAGCGGTGGATGATGAAGATCGATGCCTTAGCCTCCTGGATCTGCGTAGGGCGAAGATGGATCCCGGTGGATGAGTTCCTGCTCCATATGCCTTCCGGAGGTGAGGTTTCTGCGATTTCTGGTGTTTTGTATGTCGTCTCCCCGAACCAATTGCACGGGGTGAAACTATTTGACGAGGCGGAAGCAGCGCCAACTATACGGCCAGAGCTATACGGTCGAAGAATTTGCTCCGTCCGTATAGTTGGTCGTTACGCTCTCTGTATCCTTTGTTCGCTTCTGGTTTTCTTCTGATATTATTAATATTTTCCAAATGAGCGATTTACGTTGTTTTTGACACCTTTTCTCTATAATACAACTGCTCCAAGAATTGTATCCATTGGATCCATCATCTGTCCTGATCCTGGTGAAATAGACATAAAATATGCGCGCGAACGCCGTAAATCCCAAGATCCTACATCTATGATGCAAAATAATAATATAAAACATGATGCAAATATGCAGTCATCAACAACCTACGACTATGTTGCAGAATGTGGGATGCTCGATGACTTCAGGAGCATAGTCCATGTCCATGAGGTCCAAATAGATCAAATCGAGTTCATCCAAGGCCTAATCGGAAATTTCTAAATTGCCAGTAAAACCCTAACACTAGGGAGTAATTGGGGGAAATTGAGCTCACCCCTTGATACGGTTGGTTCGAGCTCTCGCCGTCATTCTAGCTCGACATGAAGATTGGAGAGAAGACTCGACAAAGCAGAGGCAATAGTCCTCATAGGATCGCCGTTGCTACTACCACCGATGACCGGAGATGAGGGAGCCACCTGCAGCTAGCTGGCCAGGAAAGATAACTCGATAGAGGGGGGGTTGGTTTCGTGGCACGATGGTTTAGCTGTTAGCAGGAACCCAAGTCTTGTTGTTTGGGATTATGACCGAACCATCAGCGTATAGAATACGACCGATGGCGATATTTTCGCCAATTCCTGCAAAGTCAGATCCCTCTCGGATCTGAAGTCCTGAGGCCACTTGCCCCACGGTGGGCGCCAACTATCGTCGTATTGATGACTGGTAGAGGGGGTCCTCGAGACGTGGAAAGAGAGGGGTGTCAGACGTGAGGGACGTGAGGGTGTGCGGGACGGGAAGCACACAACTTTACCCAGGTTCAAATCCAGCTGCGCTGATCGAATCCTACTCCTGCAATCAATCCACTATAATCGACAAAGCTGGAGGTTAGAGAGGGTTTGACTATGGTTTGCCTATGTGAGGTTGTGAATCGTTCTGCCCTAAGGGTTGCTCATATGCCTGCTTATAGTCATCCGACATAGGGTTTACATGGAGGAATCCTATCCGGCTACGGTACATATTACAACATAGTCGATAACTAGTATCTTATACTCCAAGTCTTCTGGTGTTGGACCCTAACCGGTATCATTATGGGTCTTCTCATAACCGAGCAGGCCTTCGTCTGTTCTCATTGACTGGGCCGCTCATGAAACCGCGGGCCATCCCGTTCTCCGATTATCCTTATATGTCATGGGCACGAAAAGTATATCCCGACACGGTGGGAGCGTGACATGGTAGCTAGCTGGCTTAGAAGGTGACCGAATCGTTTGTAAACCGCGGTGGAAGACCTAGGCCGCATGAGTGCGCCATTTTTTACGAGGAGGGTGTAACTAGGCAATTTGTAATGCGGACTAGTGTTACAAATTAAACAGCGGAAAGTAGAAAAGAGAATCATCGATCATCCAGTGCTCCCAATTAGTGAACGCTCTTGCGTCATATGCATGCATGCGGCACTCACAAGTACGCTAGTCAACAGCTCTTTTTTAGCACAATCCACTGCTAGCTAGGCTTTTTAGGGAAGCATAAGCCAACAGCATACCACGAAGAAGGTAGCATGCTGCTGTTGCTGCATGACGCGGCCGACTCGATCGGCAATGCGTGAGCAGTGAGCACACACTTCTTGCATGTTCACCGGCATTCAGAGAATATAACACAGTATATCCCTTCATCCTTCAACAACTCAAACTGCTAGCTAATTGTTGTGATTAGGGAAAGCTAAAGGCAATTATCGTGCTCGGAATTGATCAGTGTCAGAAGGTGCAATTTAATTAGTATCACTAGCATTACACATCCATGTACAGTACACACTTTGTGTATGCCTTCCTAAATAAACAATGCATCCTTAATATTTCTTCTGCCTAAATAGAAGAACAGGTTTAAGCATCTGTTTTGCGGGCTGGGCACCTAAAACTTTGCTCACGCCGACAGGTGGGGCCCGTAGCTTTCCCCTTGCCAAGATCCTGATTGCCACGTGGGGCATCACCAGCTGGTAGCCACTACTCCAGCCAGAGCCAGTGCTTCTACGCCGACCAGCTCCTGGGCAGCAGCGACGCCCGCGACGAAGCGCCGCCGAACATCTGTTCTAGGGCGATGACGACGCCCATCGCCAGCGCCGAGCCCATGCGGTTGTCCGACACTACCAGCCGGAACACGTCGTCCCCTACCGACTCCTTCTGCCGCACCTCCGCGGCCGAGGCGCCGCGCGCGTCCCGCACGGCGCAGCTCCGCCGCCCGTACGACCCTTCTACCACGTACGCCGCGTCCTGGGCGGAGGATCCCAACGGCGTGATGTGCGCCAGCGTCTTGTCGGACGCGCGGCGGTGGAGGCCGACGTGGTGGCGCCGCACGGAGAGGAGCGGGAGCGGCTTAGCGCCCGCCGCGCCCGCGTCACCTTCGTACAACACCCAGTGCTCCCCCAGGCTCAGGCTCAGCTTGATCTTCCTCCTCACGGTGAGGAGAGGCTTCCCCGCGGCGTCCATGAGCACGACGTCCTCGGCGCGCCGGCGGCTTCCGGAGTAGGAGCCGTAGCGGTCCACGCGGAAGGCGAGGCCGCCGGTGGCGTCGAAGACGGTGAATCCGTCGCAGTTGAAGAGAAGCGACTTGCGCCACACCGTGAGAACCGTGGGCTGCTGCTGCTCCTCGACGACGGCTCCAGCCGGCGACTCTGGCACGGCGACGTTCGGGTGCACCTTTGCCATCTAGCTAGCTAGCTATTTAGCTCCGGCGTTTTCTTCCTGGTGCGCGGCGCGTAGGATCGATCGGTGCGATGTGTTCCCGATTTGGAGGTGAGAGGAGGAGAGGTGGAGAATGAGGAGAGTAGGGGTAGGCAGAGGGGATTTATATACCAGCAGCTTGGGTTGGACTTGGACGGGACGGGAATAATTAAGCTGAGGTGGAGCACCGGGTGCATGGTTTGTCTCTTAGCTAGGTGGGATACTTGTCAGCTTAATCGACTTTTCATCGAGTCTGTTTGTCACTCCACAATAATGAACCGGACATGGGAAATTTTTATCCTTAAAGTTGTGTAACTTGATCGATCCAGAAATAACAAACGAGTATCAAGAGTTAATAATCCTCCTTTATTCTTTCCCATTTGTTGTTGTTATTGCATATATGACGGGTCAGGATTATAGGAATCAGGATAATCCATCGTAGACGGGCGGCTGGCCGGCCGTGCAAGGAATTTATTCCTGATCACCTAGCTAGCCGCATCAATCGACTTAACTCAATCACTTTGTAATCTTGTCAAAGTCCAAACGATATGGTCCATAGTGGAATGGTGCGGAAGGAAAGAAAGTTGTATACCTTGCCTCCAAAGCAAGGGTCCTCAAACATCGCATCCATGTATTAATTTCATAAATGTTTTTAATCTAGCTAGATGATGCATGCCATGTTTTTTTTACCAAATTCGTAACCCTTTACTATTTATATCAATCAATCAAGGTTACATCTTTCGCAGTTGTGGAACAAGAACATGGGCAGATCATCTAACCATACATTAGTATCTACCTCCCTAGATTTTGTAATAAAATACATTTTGTTCACATAGTTATAATTGAATATCTTGTCACCACATATATGTAAGAAAATCACATTTTTTACTTTCGTAGTATTTCGGCCTCACGGTCAGTATTCACCATCTAAATATTCTCCCAAGGTAATTTTCGCTTGCTTGTATATCAATTTGATCATCAACTCGGCTAATGCTTAAATTAAGTGCCTCAACAAAAATATTATTTTATTGGTGGTAATGTACTAAAACTTCATATCATACTAATCATACAAGGGAAACGGATAATATGTAAATATATCAGAATACACTATGAAGTAATACATTTGTTATCAAGTAAATACATCATCGATGTGACAAACATGCTTGGAGATGGTTTTTAACATACAAGTTTTCACATGGATATATACTAGAAATAATAAATTATGGTGTGCACAACATGTGTTATGAAAACAATTCATGATAAATATAATGATATTGTTTTTACTTGTCTAACTTCTATACAAGGAATTAAATTTAGAGAAGTTTGCCTGTGTACTTTTGGATTACATGTATGAATCAGACACAATTCAACATCTCTTCGTCTCCCGTCTTTTTGCTCGCATGTTGTGTTGGAAAGCTATTGTGACTTTTAAGTTGTCCCTCCAACTAATATAGCAAATATGCTCGGGAACTGGCTAACCGAGGTTAGTAAGCAACTTAATTAAGGCACATGTCCGAGCGGAAGTATGTACTTTGTGTTGGGATTAAACTATTGTAATGGTGTTGTTTATAACAATACAACAATTCCCCATTTCTCACAAGTTATGTATAAGGCTACCCACTGAATCCAGATTTAGCCTTTTCTCCATTAGTTGGAAGCACGGTCATATCTTAACTTTGGGTGCAACCATTTGGAGACTGTAGCTCGGGATATGTTCTACCACTATGGATAAATATCTACTCCCTCCGTATCTCGCGTTATGGGTTTAGTCAAAGTCAAACTTTTCAAAGTTTGACCAACAATATAAGGAAAAAACATCAATATCCATAATTCCCAATGCATATAATATGAACATATGGTTTATGACAATTCTATACAATAGTTTTTTACATTGTTAATGTTGATATTTTTTACTAAATATATGGTTAAAATTCACAAAGTTGACTTTGACTAATTTCAGGATGGAAGGTAATTGTGAATGGAGGGAGTAACGATATGACTTGTGATATTCAATTATAGCTTTGGTTGACTCTTGTATCCAATCTCTCCACTATGTAATATTTATAATTAAAACTTTGTTCTAAATATGATCGCGTATATCGATTTATGCATAGGTCCAGGACCCCCTTTCGAGAAAATGACTAGCCTATATATATGCATAACGCTTGTGAGGCATCGGATGATCACGTGGAAGCTAGAGTAGAGAGCAAGTTTTACAGGTTGGGTGGATGTCCTCCACAAACAACAGAATATCAATTATTACTCAATGCATGAGAATTTAGTACCTTTGGACCCTGGATACGTAGAAATTCCAGTCATGGCTCCAACACCCCTACTTGTAAAACTGACGTGTAGGATATTTTGTATGGTGGGAAACAAGCAGAACAGACCATACTGGCTAGGTCGATCAGGTTGTATGGGCATATAGTATACTAGACGGACATGCGAGTTTCGCCTCGCCGCCTGCATAACATTGTTGCATCAGATAGACATGCAAGCTCCACCTCGCTGCCTGCACAATGTTGTCATATGGCGTGTCTAGAGCGATGCATTTGGTAGCGGTTTGTTCTATGTTGGTGCATGCGGTTATTTGGATTAGCTACACTGAGCGTATCATAATGAGATTCTAAAGAAAGTAGCGGGTCTTGACCTTGATATATTATCAATATTTGCAAAAGTTAGTAGCCGTTTATACAATTACAATCACAACCTATAAAGTGATTAAATTATGGTGAATGGAGTAATACTAAACAATTGGAACCTTGTGCACCAACATACCACCTTGATTGTCCATGAGTAAGAGGAGACAATTCATCCCCTACAATCACACACACTCCAGCCTAAAATAGCTCAGAGGTGTAAGGATGAAGAGCATTATACATCATAAGAAGGTTCTGTGTGTCTGTTAGACATATATTGTGACAACACAGCCAAGGATCATGCAAACTATGTTGGGAGCGGGAATACAAATTACTCCGATGAAAATCGTGGTGCACCTTGATATAGAATATTACATGAGAGAGATACTGTCTAGTTCCGTTTGCATGATAAACATACAGAGACAAACAATAGAATATGTCAATGCCATACATGCGTGGCTCTATTTGGCATCACATGTACTTCCACCAGGATATAGACTAGAATGCAAAATCAAAGTACAAATCTCAAATGCAAACTCAACAACTTCTAGACTTATTTTTCCAGCTTCTTCAGAACAAAGAGAATTACAAATTCAGTTATAGAGGTGTCGTAGATGAAAGGACACAGATGTCGCCTAGAGGGGGGTGAATAGGCGGTTTAAAACTTTTACGAGATGGGCTTAACAAAGGCAGAATAAAACTAGCGTTTAATTTGCCAAGCACAAAACCTAGAACAACTAGGGTTCACCTATTTGCACCAACAACTTATGCTAAGCAAGACAAGGAACTATGTGAGAGCAAGATATATACTTCAAACATGAAGGCTATCACAAAGTAAAGTGCATAAGTAGAGCTCGGATATGGAGATAACCGAGGCACGCGGAGACGATGATATTTTACCGAGTTCCTCCTAACATGGAGTACGTCTCGTTTGGAGAGGGGGTGGTATCAAACCACCAATGCCACAAAAGGCCTCCCTTGTTCTCCTATGAATCTCACCCCAACAGGATCGATCCACACTTCCACTATCGGTGCACTTGTCGGTGGCAATCCATAACCTCTCACAAGGTTGGGACACTTCTCCACAACTCAATTGGAGGCTCCCAACAAACAAGCTTGGGGAAAGCTCCACAACTTAATTGGAGGCCCCAAGTAATCCACAAACCTGCAAAACCACCAAACCGTCTAGGGTTCCAAGAACCCAAGAGTAAAAAGCTTCTCACCTTTCACCCAATCGAATCCTCACCGTGAACTCAAACCAATGCACCAAATGCAATGGCAAGAACACACAAAGTGCTCAAGTCCTTCTCTCCCAAATTCCACCAAAGCTACAAAAGCTTATGGGGGAATAAGAGAGGAAGAACATTGGAGGAAATCCACCAAAGGCTCCAAGATCTAGATCCCAAGATGTTCCCCTCACTTAGAGGAGAGATTGATTGGTGGGGTTGTAGATCTAAATCTCCTCTTTCAAATCCCTCAATAAAATGCAAGAATCAATGGAGGGATTGAGGTATAGAAAGCTCAAGAAGCTCAGCAATGGAGGGGAAAACTTGCAAAGAAGGTTAGGGAACCATTGGGGAAGAAGGGGCCCTTAAATAGGTCCCTAGAAATCCAACCGTTAGGCCCAGGAATCGCCTGGTCCGGAGTCTCCGGACTGGGACCGGAGTCTCCGGTGTACCCAGGCCAAACTGGGGGACAATCTATACGCGGTCCGGAGATAGACCGGAGATTTAGTCCGGAGTCTCCGATCTTACAAAACTGACAAAAAGACCAATACGAAAACAATCATAACTTTTGCATCCGGACTCCGATTTTGATGATTTTGGGCTCGTTTTAAAGAGGACAATAAGATCTACAAGATAATGCAGGGAACCATCATAGTCTAGAAAGGGAGGATAGAACCAAATGTCGAAAGGTTTGACCTCTCTCAACAAGACGAACCGGTAAAACCTCCAACATCAAAAACACAATAGAGAATGCATATGAAATCCGTTTTCGATGAACTTGGTCTTGTCATGAAGATTAACACAAGATCTAAATCCTCTCATGGATAAGAACCAAATAATGGAAGGTTTTACGAATCTCTAAAAGACAAACCGGTAAAACCTCCAATATCGAAAATGCAATAGAGAATGTATATGAAATCCGTTTTCGATGAACTAGAGCTTGTTATGAATATTACCACAAGCTCAAGAACCTCACATGGATAAGATCCAAATAACAACCAAGAAAGATTATGCCAAGTATGAAAGGTTTGAGCTCTCACGAAGGATATGATCAAGTTACTCACTCGAGAGCCCCTCTTGATAGTACGGGTATCTATCCTATAAACCGGTCTCCCCAACTAACACCATGAGACCGGTAAGAAACAAACCCTATCAAGAACATACCTTTGCCTTGAGAATATTTCACTTGAGCTTGACGATAGCGATCTTGTCCACCTCAAGATGGAACATCTTTCTTGATTGCACTAGCTTGGTGAAGACTTGCAAATTGCTCTCCCATACTCGAGTATGGTAGAGCTTCTCTCTTGGGCATATCACCTTCCCATATCCATGATAACCATAGGATGGCAAGCTTCAAGCAAATGATCTCTTAGAGATGGCTCATCTTGAACTTGCACATCATTTCTTCTTTGTTCATTATGTTGGTGTCTTGAAGGCACATAAGAGATATCACTCCAACTTTATTCTTCAAGACACACTTGCCATAGGCACAACTCTCACATGACCAATCTTTGGATCTCTCCTTTAACACCTTGGTCAACACTTGATCTTCTTTACTTTCTTCTTCTCCCAACTTTGAAGCCAACATATGGTACAAGCATTGCCTATGGACAAATCCTACAAGTAAACCTCAATGCAAACATAAGTCCATAAAGATTGTCATTAATTACCAAAACCACACATGGGGGCACACATGCACTTTCAATCCCCCCATTTTGGTAATTGATGACAATCCCTTTGAGAGGGTTTATATAAGGAATTAGCCAAACAACACGGTGTGCTAACATCAAATTCAACACAAGTATGTGATGTTAGTACAACCAATATAGAGCAAACTCCCCCACAATCTATGCACGTGTTGATGAACTTGAATTTCATTGCATATATTGCCAACTATTACAGGTGGTGGAGTTTTCCCTATATATTCAAGATGTTATGCAACACACTAAGATGCAAAGCACACAAGGCAAGTGTTGAAGTACAAAACTCACAACACACAACCAAATTCCCTAAAACCCTATAAAACTTCTCCCCCATTGGCATCGATTGCCGAAATGGGTAAAAAACTTTAGAAGGCCAATTTAGTGAGAGTTCCTCCATATGGTGTGCATTTCTCATAATATGAGTAGAATCAAATGCACGTATCCAATGATGAATACCAGGAGGAAATCAAACTAAACTGAGGATCCAAAGATTGCAAAGAAATAAAATGGTGAAGAAGCATCAACGAATGAAGCAGGCAATCAAAAGATCGAAAGAAGCACTTCACAAAAGGAAGATACCAAAAGAAAGATAGATATGATGATAAGATTGAAAAGAGAGTGACCTAAATAATATGAGGAGACTCCCCAAGGTTTTTGCACAAATTATAATTTTGCATTTGAATACAGTATGCATAAACATGGCATCCTCATTCCCTTTATATCATTTAAACCACAAGCAAAAGCAAGAGAGAAGATATTATGATGAGAGCAAATGGGTGTTTAGATTAACATAGCAACAAAGTGCACAATTATGGAATCCTAGCTCCCCATAATCAAACAAAACACCAAACAAGAACAAGAAAGAAAATGTGTGTTCTTAGGTAAATTAGGAAAGCTCCCCAAGGTTTATGCACCAAATATGGTAATTGCTTTGAATGTAAAGTTCATAAACATGGTATCCTTGCTCCCCCAAACTTACATAACAACACAAAGGCATGAGATATCAACTTTCTTAACACCAACGAGTGCCAAAAGATGCAAATGAAAAGGTCAAGCACTCAAAGCAAAACATTTGGAGCCACCGAAGCATAAAAGGTGCACAAGGTGTAGACTCCAAAGCAAAAAGGATATCAACTAGAGATTTAGCCATAATCATGTGTATAATTTTCTAGGTAGACAACAATCACCAAGATATACATCCACAAAGAAACATGCACACACAAAAATGGATACTCAAGAATGAACAAGATATCCAAATGAAAGTCATAGATACTGGCAATAAGATTTTTGCTAGAAAGCATGGCCAAAGGCTCATATTTATCTTACTGAATATCAATGACCTTCAAACACCAACAAATACATCACAACTATCACAAGGGAACAAGATCTAGTTGGAATGCATTGGGAAAGGCAACAAGTATCATAAAAAACAAATAAACCTTGCAAATTCATCCATATAGTACATAAGAGAAACGGAGGAAATGATTGGCAATAGAATTGCTAGATTGGCATATGTGGGATTGGTGAATCATAAACATGATTTTTATATACTTCCCAAAATATGCATTCATCTCAACTTACTCATATAACAATAAGGATGATAGAATAAAATCTTGCAAGAACCGCAATAAAAGCAACAGAAGGAAATCATGCCATGATGCAACCACAAAGGTTGGATGCTAGAGAAGTATGCATGAGAGGGATACTTGTTACCGAGATACCATTGGTAGGATGAAGTAGATATGAGTTTGTTGATCATCCTAGCTTGCCTCCAATTATCATTTAGTCACCACATCTTCTTATTATTGAGACAAGCATCCAAGGTATCTCCAATGTACCTATAACACATTCAAGTACACAATGGTCCCAAAACTCATTGGGTCCAAAGTAGTTAGATACACTACAATACATAGGACAAACTCCACAAAAACATGTGCAAATTGATATGAAATTGAATTTCATACACATCTTAGCCAAAATAGGATTTGGTGGAGTTTCCCCTATATATTGGCTCAAAGAAAGCAAGCATACCATAATATAGAACATGTAGTAAATATGTATGCACAAGATTTTCAAGAACCAAAATGGAGATAGAATTTGAACAAAAACACCAAGTAAACCGAGAAGTCTCACACAATAGTGTGACACGACAAAAGGGTGTCCAAATTGCATCAAAGAGCCAAATCAACACATGAACGGACACAAATTCAACAAATGAACAAGGCAAAAGCCAAAGAGCAAAAGATAGACAAAAACACTAATGCTCAAGGATTTATCTCATCCTAAGGGATCAAACAAGTAACAAGGAATGAGACAAAACCAACTCCCAAAAGAGCAAGGCTCCAACACAGAAACCAAACTCTATACTTTTCATGATGGCACAAAGTACCAAAAGAAAAGATCAAACTTCCAAGCACATAAAACATGATATGGAACAAAACAAGAAGCATAAATATGAGTATTCTAAATAATATAGGAGAGCTCCCCCATAGATAGTGCATTATGCAGGATTTTCCTTTTGAATGCAAAATGCACACAAATGGGATCATCACTAGTACCTACATTTAATAAAACACACGAGGATACCAATAAAATAAGAAGATCCACAAGAGGCAAGGAAAGCTTGGGAGACAACACAAAACATTTTCTTGGCGAGATGTAGTACAAAATTTAAGCAAAGGCCAAAGTGAATACGATCAATAACTTCTACCATATACGGAGTACCACTTGTCCAATGACAAGAATTATGGGGAAACATTTCCCAAGATAGTTTTCA
The DNA here is from genome assembly GCA_023614405.1 of Avena insularis. Classification (NCBI taxonomy): domain Eukaryota; kingdom Viridiplantae; phylum Streptophyta; class Magnoliopsida; order Poales; family Poaceae; genus Avena; species Avena insularis. Next base: position 354,859,866 of record CM042692.1, on the reverse strand, counting down.
AGGATGTCATGATCATATTCACAACACGAAGCATATGAAGAAATATAAAAATTAAGCTTGATGCTTAGATAGAGATTCTTGATAGCTCCATATAGTCATACAATCATAAAAGATAAAAGTAACTTGAAGCAAATTGTTTCCATGGAGGATATGGAGGTCCAAATATGGGAAACACATACCAATAAAACTCTCACAAACAAGATCCAAACGATGAGAAATAAAATCAACCCAAGGGAATTGGAACTTGTTTGAGCTAAATGTGCCACTTAGGAGCTAGATAAATATAAATATCAATTCTAAGTGACACAACCTCAAATGTCCACATTTTGTAGGTTTGTAATATGCACAAAGCATATGACTCCCCCATAATGTGGTAAACCAAGAATACTCCAACAACAGGTAAAAACATCCAAATAGAGATGATTAATGAACATTATGGAACTTGAATTTCTCATGAGAAAGACATACCACGTAGAGACTAGATAAAACTTGCTATATATACTAAGTGGTATTTCTCATGTACATACATTTTAGGATTGTGGAATGCCCAAGCATAACACTCCCCCAAAATGGGATAGTCCATTAATTTCTCACAAGAGCCAAGAAACATACCAAATAAATTTAACAAAGGCTACAATCCAAGAGACACAAATACATGGTGCGCCAACCAAAATACAAGTATACTTGATAACTCAATATAAGTATGAGGGAAGCACAACATGTAGAAACACATACAAAGGTACAAAACCAACACATGCACAAGGGAGCAAGTAACTTTCAATGTAAATGAGTTAAGCACATGTTACCGCAAGGAGGGACATTCGATATATGATAGAAGCATGATAATCCAAATGGATTGACTTGAGAAGAATAAATGATGAAGATCCCTCAATTCTTCATAATGTAACCAAGTCTCCAATGCCCTCCAACAATACCTATTGATCAAGTTTTGGCTTGTTGGTCCCCAACCAAGTTGGGTCCTGAGAGGTTAATCACAATAGGCTTGGCAACCCAAATGGTTCTTTTCATGAACCCACATTGATCACCAACAAATTTGGCAAACACATTGCCAACCTCATCCTTACAAAGAGAATAAGCATCATCAATAATGACAGGGTTGGATGAGGAGATACCAATAGTGCATGAGGAAGAAATGTGCCCCTTCTCACGGCATATGTAGCAAGTTCTTCTCTTGCCATCTTTATTCTTAGGTGAAGCCACAACTCGAGGAAGAGCTCGAGTAGTCCTCTTAGGAAGAGGCCCATCACTAACTTGAGGTAGAGCTTGAGGCCGCTTCCCTTGTTGCTTCACACTAAGAGGCTTCTTCTTCAATGGGCAAGATCTAACATGATGCCCTTCTTCCTTGCACTTGAAGCAAACAATGTTGGCCGGATTCTTGACTTGATATTGGCCATTCTTCTTGTTGCCCTTGTGCTTCAGCTTGATAGTGGACTTGTTCTTGACATTGGAGTTGTATCCAAGCCCACACTTGTCATTGGGGAATTTTTGCATACTCAAGATATTGTCGAGAGTGGCCTTCCCTTTATGACCCTTTTTCAAGTCATTCTTCAAAGAAGTGACTTGAGCCTTGAGCTCTTTAATTTACTCTACATGGTTAGTGTGAACAAAAATACTAGAGGAAGTGAATGCTACATTGTTAGAGCAACAAGGGATGGAAAGTAATTCATCACAAGATGTATCAATGGCATGAGTGGATGAATTATAAGGACTAGCACATGGCAATATGGCATTTTGAGTAGAAGTAGTGATAATGTCCACATGAGGCTCATTAGATGTTACCTTTGACATAATAGCCTCATGAGCTAATTTTATCCTATCATGGGAGGCTAGAAGATCCCCATGAGAGCTTGATATATTACCATGACTTTCTTCCAAGATCCCATACTTGCTAGTTAGCAAAGCAAGTTGAGTCTTTAGCTCAACATTCTCCTTCAAAATAGATGCTTCACAAGAAATAGAGTTAGTAGCACAAGCATCATAATTAATTGCAAGAGGTGAGGGCAACTTCGAAAGCTCTTTTGAGTAAGAGGCTTTAAGTTGCTCATGTGACTCGGTGAGTTTGATCAGCTCACCCTTGATGACCCTAGAGCCATTTTTGAGGTGCTCAAAATCCTCAAGAAGTTTAGCATAAGCAACTTGAAGATCATCATTTTTACTTTTGAGACCACTAGCCACCTTAGGACCTATATTATGAGATTCCTTTACTCTAGACAACTCTAGAGAAAAAGTCTCCTCAAGAGATTCCTTAGTGGTTTGTTCCTCTTCAAGAGCTTCATTTAGATGTGCAATTTGATTAGCATACTAATGCTCAAGGCTACTCATTTTATCAATGGTGTTCTCATGCTCCTCAATTTGTGCTTATAACTTATCAATATGTTCTTTGCTCTTAATAGCAAAGTCCAAGATTTCAACAAAGTTAGAGTAAGCATTATTATCCTTAATAACAGCATGATAAACCATCTCACCCTTTTCATATAAATCATCAACATTAATCTCCTTTTCCTCATTATCCTCATCCTCATCATCACAAGAGGTATTGGGTTCCAAAGTAGGAGTTACCTTTGAATCCCGAGCCATAAGGCATAGGTGGGAACCGTGAGATGATGATGATGATGAATAATTACTTGAAGCTCCATTAAAATTCATGTCTTTACCAATATAATCTTTGGTTTCCTCTACATTGTTAGACACACAACAACTAGAGGAAATCGAAGCATTTATATTATGACAACAAGGAAAAGAGATCATATCATCATGTGATCTATTGAGGCAATTTATACATGATATGCAAGGACTATAAACACTAGCATGTAAATCATATATAGTGTTAGACGTGTTTAAGTCCAAAGATGAAGCATTGCAATGAGATAGAGATGAAGGATCATCAAGAGTAAGCTTACTATCAACATTGCAATATTCATCACCACTCACCATATCATTACCTTGTGTCTTGCCACACTTTGGTGGAGTGGAAGAAGATGAGAACTCATCACGACCGAAAGTGGAAGCAATAAAAGCATCCTCAATAATGTTGGACACATCATATTTATCTTGAAGTTTTGTCCATAACTCATCAGCGCTCCAAAAAGGTATGATTGAAGAAGTAACTACAAAGCTCAAAGCATTAACAAGCACATTAGAAGCTTGAGCATCGAGATATAAGTTTTTCTCACCCTCACAAGATAGATTTTCGAAATCCATAGGAGGAGAAAAACCTATATCTACAATACGCTCCAAATTTGGGTCCATGTCCCGAAAATGAATAAGCATGCGAGTTTTCCAGATATCATAATTTGTGCCATCGAATATAAACATTTCATTATGCACAAATCCCCTAGCCGACATCTTTACTCTCAAGGCGGTGAAGCCTAAAATGAGAGACCAGGCTCTGATACCAATTGAAAGGACACAGATGTCGCCTAGAGGGGGGGTGAATAGGCGGTTTAAAACTTTTACGAGATGGGCTTAACAAAGGCGGAATAAAACTAGCGTTTAATTTGTCAAGCACAAAACCTAGAACAACTAGGGTTCACCTATTTGCACCAACAACTTATGCTAAGAAAGACAAGCAACTATGTGAGAGCAAGATATATACTTCAAGCACGAAGGCTATCACAAAGTAAAGTGCATAAGTAGAGCTCAGATATGGAGATAACCGAGGCACGCAGAGACGACGATATTTTACCGAGTTCCTCCCAACATGGAGTACGTCTCATTTGGAGAGGGGGTGGTATCAAACCACCAACATCACAAAAGGCCTCCCTTGTTCTCCTATGAATCTCACCCCAACAGGATCGATCCACACTTCCACTATTGGTGCACTTGTCGGTGACAATCCGTAACCTCTCACAAGGTTGGGGCACTTCTCCACAAATCAATTGGAGGCTCCCTACAAACAAGCTTGGGGAAAGCTCCACAACTTAATTGGAGGCCCCAAGTAATCCACAAACCTGCAAAACCACCAAACTGTCTAGGGTTCCAAGAACTCAAGAGTAAAAAGCTTCTCACCTTTCACCCAATCGAATCCTCACCGAGAACTCAAACCGATGCACCAAATGCAACGGCAAGAACACACAAAGTGCTCAAGTCCTTCTCTCCCAAATTCCACCAAAGCTACAAAAGCTTATGGGGGAATAAGAGAGGAAGAACAATGGAGGAAATCCACCAAAGACTCCAAGATCTAGATCCCAAGATGTTCCCCTCACTTAGAGGAGAGATTGATTGGTGGGGTTGTAGATCTAGATCTCCTCTTTCAAATCCCTCAAGAATATGCAAGAATCAATGGAGGGATTGAGGTATAGCAAGCTCAAGAAGGTCAGCAATGGAGGGGAAAACTTGCAAGGAAGGTTAGGGAACCATTGAGGAAGAAGGGGCCCTTAAATAGGTCCCTAGAAATTCAACCGTTAGGCCCAGGAATCGCCCGGTCCAGAGTCTCCGGACTGGGACCGGAGTCTCTGGTGTACCCAGGCCAAACGGGGTCAAACTGGGGGACAATCTATATGCGGTCCGAAGATAGACCGGACATTTAGTCTGGAGTCTCCGGTCTTACAAAAACTGACAAAAAGACCAATACTAAAACAACCATAACTTTTGCATCCGGACTCCGATTTTGATGATCTTGAGCTCGTTTTAAAGAGGACAATAAGATCTACAAGATAATACAGGGAACCATCATAGTACAGAAAGGGAGGATAGAACCAAATGTCGAAAGGTTTGACCTCTCTCAACAAGACGAACCGGTAAAACCTCCAACATCAAAAACACAATAGAGAATGCATATGAAATTCGTTTTCGATGAACTTGGGCTTGTCATGAAGATTAACACAAGCTCTAAATCCTCTCATGGATAAGAACCAAATAATGGAAGGTTTTACCAATCTCTAAAAGACAAACCGGTAAAACCTCCAATATCGAAAATGCAATAGAGAATGTATATGAAATCTGTTTTCGATGAACTAGAGCTTGTTATGAATATTACCACAAGCTCAAGAATCTCACATGGATAAGATCCAAATAACAACCAAGAAAGATTATGCCAAGTATGCACAGGTTTGAGCTCTCACGAAGGATATGATCAAGTTACTCACTCGAGAGCCCCTCTTGATAGTACGGGTATCTATCCTATAAAACGGTCTCCCCAACTAACACCATGAGACCGGTAAGAAAGAAACCCTATCAAGAACATACCTTTGCCTTGAGCATATTCCACTTGAGCTTGACGATAGTGATCTTGTCCACCTCAAGATGGAACACCTTTCTTGATTGCACTAGATTTGTGAAGACTTGCAAATTGCTCTCCCATACTCGACTATGGTAGAGCTTCTCTCTTGGGCATATCACCTTCCCATATCCATGATAACCATAGGATGGCAAGCTTCAAGCAAATGATCTCTTCGAGATGGCTCATCTTGAACTTGCACATCATTTCTTCTTTCTTCATTATGTTGGTGTCTTGAAGGCACATAAGAGATATCACTCCAACTTTATTCTTCAAGACACACTTGCCATAGGCACAACTCTCACATGACCAATCTTTGGATCTCTCATTGAACACCTTGGTCAACACTTGATCTTCTTTACTTTCTTCTTCTCCCAACTTTGAAGCCAACATATGGTACAAGCATTGCCTATGGACAAATCCTACAAGTAAACCTCAATGCAAACATAAGTCCATAAAGATTGTCATTAATTACCAAAACCACACATGGGGGCACACATGCACTTTCAGTAGACATGTAACCTAGCAAACCTTATTTTCAAAATTGAGGTTCAACTCAGCCTAACTCCCTAATATTTCTAGACATTCTTCCATTGCTCTAGAAGTTCCTATGACCAACCTTCCATAATTATTTAGCATTCGGCTCTTGTACAAAAACAATATCTGAATCATGGTTTGTAGTAATATTCTGAACCAACGCTTGTTTAAGTGCACATCATTCTGAATACTTGCACTTGGAAGAGAGAAGCAAAGGAAAACAGATTAGTCAGTTATTGATAGAAAAGAATATCTATAGCTTAAGATTTCTCTGTCTAAGAAGAACAATAGGACGATGGGGATAGAGCGCCTGATCACCTCAGGAGAAGCATCTGATGGGAATCTTTAGACGATAGTCAGTGGTACAGCTCATCACCCTCGTCGTGTGAGAGAAGAGAAGGCGGTGATGCAACTCGTCGCTGGAGTTGAGGAGAAAACCTACAACAGAGCAAAGTGTAATCAGACTGTAATGAGGATCAAACTGCCTAATCGATCTCGCTAAGTTTTTCCTTCTACTGCTAAACATTTCTCAATGCCACGTTTTACCCGCCATAGAAAAATGCAAAACAATACAAAAACATCTATCTGGTCCATAAAAGCATAGGTTCTTCAACACATATTCATACACAACACGATACCACAGAAAATTACAAGTTAATGCACACCATGATTCCGTAGCAAATTAGATAAAATGCAATTATGGAACAAATACCTTTTGATATCCTTGTCCCGGAAAATACAAGTCGACTTGAAATGGTGGGAAGGCATATCAATCCATATGCACAAATAGATAATTTTTGAATGTGTCATTAGTACAGAAAGCTAAAACCTTTATCCATACGAATCTAAGTATACTTCCTTATAGATTTGTAGAAGCTGATCGAATGAGAAGGGTTGCAAAAAGAAGTAGGGGAAGGCGTCAAATTGGCTAACCTGATGAGATTGCTCGTTGATCCCCTCCAGATCGAAGTATGGCATGCCCTTCGCAACCAAACACCACCGCTACAGCTCCTCCTGCCTACCTACTCAGGGCCATGTCTCTTTCGTACTCAACAAGGAATTGAATCGGATAGAGAGAGATAGCGCAATACAACGTGACATAATACATCCTCACCTCATAGAACACGATGTCCTGAAGATCGAACTCCATGGAGACCGGGAACCATGCGCCCTCGCGTTCCTCTTCCAGCCGGCACGCGGGGGAGCGAAATTTTGGAGCTCGACTGCGAGTGGTGGAGGTGGGGATCCGGCACGAGCTCTGTGGGCCGTGGCGGCCGTAGTTCCATGGGAGGAACGATGGAGAAGACGGGAACCGCAGATCGATTGGGTTCCCGAGCTTCCTGATAGATCTCATATTATTGTTAGCCTCCATCCCTAACTATGATTTCCTTTCCATCTAATTGGCTTCGCCATTTCTTGATTAGAGCAAAAAATGGCTCCCGCTTCTTCTGAAAGAAAATAGGGGTGTTGAGAGAGAGGACAGTAAAGAAATACACCACATCCACCTTGTGTGGAGCAGAAGCACACACTGCCCGCCAGTTGCCCGCCACACACGAAGCTAGTCCTCACCAGCCCACAAAATGCGGAGCGGCATAGGCCTACATGCAGCGGTAGCATGCCCGACAAGCGGCCTCAAATCAGCCGCAGACTGGAGGAGGTAGCCCTTTGAAGAAGGGGAGGCGGGGAGAACGCGCCATGGGAAAGGAAAGGGTGCATTGTTAGAACCGGAGGCGCCGTCTGCAAGCTCCGGGCGACGCCTTGCTGCGGGGGTGAGCGACCAAGAAGCCAAGACCGGCGAGGGCAAGTACCTAGCGGCGGAGCTTGACCGTGGGGGAGGAGCCGCCCGAGAAAGAGGGTCTAGTGGGGGGAGGAGGGGCACCAGAGCGGAGTCCCAGCCCTCGGTGGGATGCTGGAGGCGAGGAGGAGCATATGCGGAGGCGCCATCTCAACCCCGTACAACTGTTACTTCACCCATGCTAGGGTTTCACGCAAGGGGACACACTAGGTCCGGAGGAGAGGAGATGATAGGAGAAGAGGTTATCGTGAGTGGAGGAGGCGGAGGGAGCGGAGGTGAGAGGGAGAGCTCGGGGGCGGGGGGAGCGACACACGTTGTTGGGGCGGACAGAGGAGGGGTTGGGATGAGCGGGAGCTTGGGTGGAGGGGAATGAGATCGAGATGGGGTGGGGTGGGGGTAGGGGCGGAGACGGGAGAGACCAGCTCGTAAGACTTTGGTCAAAACCCGAAACTGTACGATGACTCAAAGTGAAGATCATACGGGCACAAACACGCGCGCGTGCAGATGGCCTCAAATGGCTTGCTTTTGCTCGGGCTTAAGCTATAGTATAATATATGCTAGCAAGCTACTTGATTAGTACGATTGGGTCGAAATTATGCAAGGATATGCTAGCTACTAGCTAGCAAGTTTTTTTTTAAGTACGTATATTTTTTTTAAGGATATGCTAGCTACTAGCTAGCAAGGACCCAGTCGAAATTATGCAAGGATATGAGCCATGCAAATCCATGAATCAGATATATAGTACGTATATCATTTTTTTTGAAGTTCTTTTTTTGTTGAAAGGGGGATATGCTATATCCGTGGCAAGTTTATTCGATCCGGATGAAATTATTCAACGTGCGGCATATGTTCCATATATATATACTACTAGCTAGTACTCTCTCCGTTTTAAAATATAAGATGTTTTAGCTTTGTGAAAGGAGTGTATCTAGACCTCTTTTACTGTAGGTTCATCTAGGTTTGAAGTAAACCTACACACTAAAAGTAGTCTAGATACACTCTCTTCACAAAACTAAAACATCTTATTTTTTTGAAATAGAGGGAGTAGTATATACTTGGGCAGGGCACAGCTGAATGCGATTCATGGATTAACCACTAGCTAGCATATACCCCAACTGTCTCGGACCAAATTGCGGCATTATTGTCACATTATTGTAACTCCTGGCGTGTTTCTTGTCTTCTTCTGCCATGTCGGCATCGAGCTAGCTAAGAACTGTACGTAGACACGACAGCATGCATGCAAGTAAGAGGCAGCATGTCATGTGCGTCACATGGAGTGTCGATGTATCGATACATAGGATGGATACACGTGGCTCGCAGTCCGGCTGGTCGATTCAGCCTACGTATATTCTCGTTTCCAATTAACTTTGAAGCATGATCCAAGCTAAGATAAATGGAATAAATAGCAAAAGGTCAAGGGCTGGCTACACAGGTTGAGGTCATTCTCATTCCGGCCCATTAATGAATCCCATGGCACATAAGTACTCCTACATATTACGCTACTGGAGATGGATGCATGCATCCGCAGCCCCCAGGTACACAAATTCAGGTCATAGTACATGTAAAACAGTAAAAAATCTTTCTAGGGGCTGTGCTACTTCTGGCCAATGCAAGATAGATATTACTCCATGTGTTCCCAAATATAAGATGTTTTAGCTTTATATATGAAGTATATTTAAATTTTTTTTAGTTTTAGTGTATAGGTTCACTTCAAACTATACACTAAAAATGTTTAAATATATTTTTTCGTAATGCTAAAATATCTTATATTTTAAAACGGAACGAATACGTACGTGCGTGTGGGAGCCGATCGCCGATCCAGCTGTTCCACTGCACGGGAACACAGAGCAGAGCCGTTGGCCCCTCTATGGCTAGCAAACAGACAAGCACTACATACTTACTCCCTCCGTTTAGAAATATAAGATATTTTAGTTTTATAAATCGAATGTATCTAGACGTCTTTTAGTGTATAGGTTCGTAGAGATTCGGAGTAAACCTATATACTAAAAGGGGTCTAGATACACTTCTTTCACAAAGCTAAAACATCTTATATTTCTAAACGGAGGGAGTATATGCGAAAATGCAGTGTCCAGTGTCAGTGTGTGAGGCGTGTTTGCCCGTGCGTCGTCGACCAGGTGTGAGTACCACAATATCCTCTCGATGCACATCGATCAGTACCACAATATCCTCTCCTAGGAACTCGCTTCTCTCTTCATTTTTCCATTTTGGCAAAAATATCTCTCTTGGCTTGAACAACCATACAGGCGCATGCAGCTAGCTACGTAGCTGCGATACAATATCAGAGCATATCTATCAGATACCGCATATTCTCGTACCTCAAAATAACCATCAGTGTACGGTACGAAGGCGAAAAAAATGCTCATTCCATATACCTTAAGCCGTACTACATCTAATTTTTTTAACGGTTTCCCGCATATCGTCGCTTCGGTGCCTGATATTTTCCATACCGAGGGTTCCGGATACGGGGTACCACATCTTCACTTTCGCTTGGCGCGAGGGATATTTTCGCTCCCGCCGCCGCCATTTTCCGATGTCGTCATCCTCACGCCTGTAGCCTTTCCCCACCGCACTGTCGCCCACCCCCGTCGGCATGAGCACTCCCCAGCCTCTATCCACCGATTCCACGACGGAATCTCTGCCGGCGGCCCCTCCGGTCGCGGATGTCGTTGATGACAGTCTTCCGCTTGCGCCGATGGCGAAACCGGCGAGGAAGCGACTAGGAGCGCAGCCCCGCGCAGCCGGTGGTTCGACTGGCCTGCGGCCCTCCGGCGGTCGGAAGAAAATCAGCGGATCGAAGGTGTCGTCCATCCCAAAGTCGAAGAAACCCGTCGGTCGGAAGCCCCTCTCCGCGTGCACGCTGATGACGGAGGCTCCCCCGCGTCCGACCACCCAATTTGTTCGTGCATAGCATGTTTATTTCCCGTTTGTTCGTGCTATTTAACGACGTGTTGTTGTAAAAGCTTTGAAATTTTTGTATTGGTTTGAACTATTGGTTTGCAGAATCTAAGTTGCAGTACATGCTATTTTACAGTATGACGGACGGAGCGGAACAGATACAGCATAACTGAACGGTAAAACAGAATATTCTATTTTACGGTTCAATATCCGGCATCTGATCCGTCCCACACTATCTCGCACCGTAAACCAGATTTACGGTTTACCACATCCGCCATTTGCAGTACCGCGATATGCGGTATCTGCTCTCTCAAAAGGTCAGCTACGAGAGGCGGGTGCGTGAACTATTTCGTCCACTAGAAAAAGGCAACACAAATCAATGCAGGTTAGCTAGATCAAACAACCAGCACCTTCACTTCACTGCATATGCGTAACACACTTCACTAACTACAACACGTGAAGCTAGCTAGCTACTGCCGTATTTTTTTTGAAATCAAACGAGTTAATTGTGGACCGCGCCCAAGCCACCCTCTGCTGCATGATAATCAGAATTGAGTACTCGTTTGATCCCCTGAATGCCTAGAAATTCCCTGTCGCGGCTCCAACACCTACTTGTAAAACTGACGTGTAGGACTTTTTTTTTGGGTGGGAAACGAACAGAACAGAACATATGCTGGCTATGTCGATCAGGTTTTATGGGCATAATATGCTATCAAGTTAATATGGTCCGGAGACGAAAATTGTTCAAGGACATATCCTAGCAAGCGAGTTGATATGAGCCAGGCAAAAGTATTCAAGGATATACTATATTTTGTACTAATAGGTTAGTTCGATCCTGATGAAATTATTCCACGGCATGTCTAACGCCAATATACACTTGGTGACTTGGCAGGGGCACAGCTGAATGATCCACGGATTAACCCACTAGTAGCCAGCATGTACCCCAACTGTTTCGGCAGACACCTGCTGGGTGAGCGGCCGTCAGAGATCGACCGGGCCGGAGGTTCTCGGGTTGCGGTTGAGCGCTCCAGTGATTCGTGGAAAAAGTGCCCCGCCGTCGCTAGCAATGTCCATAAAGGAGGCGCCAGCAGGCTGAGCAGTGGAGCTCCGCGTCGGTCCTTCTGGATTTGGCTCTCGCGTGTTGGAAGAAAGGGCATGTCATGACTGTAGAACTGCATGCTCAGGCTTAAACTTGGATCGAAAATGGGCTATAATATTTTTATTTTGTATTTTGTCAGCCGGGTTTTAAACTTGAGAGCTGTTAGTTCTGATACCATATAGAATTGCATGCTCTACAACTAAAAGACCGATCTGATGGAGAAACTAGACAGACTAGACAATGCATTTATATTTCAACAATAACGACCATCGCCAGCGGTTGCAAAAAAGAAAAAAGCACTGCACGTGGGCTCCAATATTTTCCAATTCTTGTGTAATTCAGTAGAAAGAGTACCAGACGCTTGTTCATGCCTCAAACTAAGACCTGAGATAATATGATCAACGCGAGCGGCCGACGGCGTTGATGGAAACCGTGGCGTCCACCGGCGGGATTGGAGACGGCGGCATCTAGTCTACACCAGGGATTGGAGGGCTGGGCTCCGTCGACCTTGCCGCCTGATGATTACCGTCGTCCGAGATCCGTCCCGACGATGTCGCGCCACAAAACTCCCATCGTCAGAGATCATTGATCCTCAGCCCTGACCAGAGCCCATCGTTGATCCCCAACCCCACCTGAGCTCATCTGCTCCGGCCATCTACGGCAAGGGGGCCTCTCAGGATGAAGCAATAAGCAGCACAATGATCGCACGGCAGTGTACGATTGCATCAGACGGGTGCCTTTTCTTGGCTCTGCCTATGGAGTATTCTTGCCGACATCCCAGAGAGCAAGTATCTATTTTGTCTATGTTAATGCAGCAATATGCTACACCTACACCCAGATGCAGCTATTTGTAAGTATTATGGTTTGTTAATCAATGTAGTAATTAAATTAGCCTATAAAGTGTTGTTAATGCATCCACTAAACTATCTAATTTGCTATATTTCCACCGATGCAATATTTGGCAATGAAGAAATTCAAACAATTAATTACTGAAGCACCTTACAGAAAATTTCTTTCGGTGTATCTGATTTCGATGTCATTTCTTGGTGATTTTTTTAAGTATTGCTTTGGTGTCCTACAAACATATGCCAGCAAAGATTTGATAGAAAATGTTCTGTATGACAGCAAAGAATGAAATAAAAATATTTCATAGTATATTGGAGACCATCCATGGCAGCGTGTAGGTGGAGCTCATTATAATAGTATTTGTTATCTGCACAAAGTGAAATCACTTATTTAGGATGAAGAATGTGCATGGAGTTTTTATTCCCGTTGCAACCCGCAAGGGTATGTCCCTAGTATTGTCATAATGAAGCATCAAACGTAAATCAAGCATGTGACTCCTGAGGCCTCGTTTTGTACGGGTGGATTACCGAGTATTGCAGAGTATTACTCCTAGTGTTTTGGGTGAAAACACTCCAGTCACTCAATCCCCTCCAATCCTCTTCCACGATGATCCCCTCTAATCCCTCTCTTCAAACATGGTGTTCTGCAAGCCGGGATTGCTAAACTGGAAAAATCTGTCTTGTCCAGTTGAGTAACAAAGATTCAATTTTTATAGGGGTCTGTGCACACAGTTTCAGCAGCACTTCATCACAAGTTCACAACATCATTACACGAACTTTACGGTACATAGGAATGAAACAGAACTTTCGGCTTCATCACAATAGAATTATAAACCTCAACAGCATTACACTAGAAAATCTTAGCAGCACTTTTCATCACAATAGCATTACACTGGAAAAACAAGTTTTGGTCGCATATAAATAAAGTTCAAGTATAGTATCAGTTTCACAATTTGAAGAATAAGGCTTTGCCACCGCACACAAACTGTAGGCTTATTTTGTCATTGTGCTTCTTCAAATAGTTCTTGGTTAGGCACTTCAGGTACCTAAGAACAAAAAAAGTGTTTCAGATTATCAGAACTTCCTATTCAGCAACATGATTTTAGTGTCAAACAAGGAATGATCAAAAATCAATTCTAACATTATTGAGATGCATATACTAACAATAAAATCTTAGCTAATTCAGCATTATTTTGGTAGTTTGGGAAAGCAATGCCATGTCAAAACTAGGATGCTTGTTTGGAAAAAATAATCATAAGATAAATTGAGCTAGAGAAACCATCTCAATGTAAATTGAACTGTGACTAACAAAGATAGTGCTTGTTTACATTACAATAGTTGATAGCTACAGAAAACACCGAGGTGAATTGTGGTTTACATTACACAAGTAGCACATCTAACAACTACTCTTTGGAAGCTATAATTCATCTTGTGAATTTCTATTCAAACAATAGGACAAAATAAAAGATATGTCTTCTTGCAAAAGTTATTGGGCACTCAATGGAGTATATCAGTTAACTAACCATAATGAAGTGAGGCAACTACAGGGTACTAGAACTACGATTGATCCATCCTAGTGTATGCATTTGGACACAGTTAAAATTAAGTATCCCCAACTGAATTTCCAACCTGATGCACGATTTTGGACACAAGATATGGAGCTCCTAGCTCCAAGTTGCCTTAGGCATTGATGAAAATCTTTGCATTTGGACACAAGATATGGAGTTTGGACAGAATAACTAGCTCCATATCTAAATTTGGACACAAGAATAAATATGAAACTTACCAATCTGACTTCGAAGCCATGCCACAACACTTCCATCTTTATCGGCAACGACATTGATGAAAATCTCAGTTTTTGGGACATTTGAAGATACCATATCGTTTGACTTTCAGATCTGGTGTGACCCCTTCCAATGCTTTCAATTCTATCATGCATCTGGTTATTGAGAAGTCCGCTGCCTCCTCCTTCTTGCTTTCTTTTTCGTTGATTTCCACAAATCTTTGCATCACACCTACTAAAGCATCTCCACTACTCTTTTTAGGACTTCTCTTCGGCTTCTTAGGAATTTTCTTGGGCCTGGTTTTTGCACCACCAACACCTCTTGTTTCTGCTTGATCTAACATTTGCAATTCATCATCGGTTTGCTGGACAGCTGCTTCCTCTTTCTCCAACTCTCTTTCATCCTCAAACTCACCATCACTTTCTATATTGTTGACATCATCTCTCCGTGGTGGCTCAGCCATAGAGGTAAAGTTGAAGTCTCCCTCGGCTATTTGGCCTGCAAAAAACATGTGAGCAACCAAATTGTGTGTAGGCAACCATGGAAGTAAAATAAATGACTATTAATATGATTGAATGAACTTACTTTCATAAATTTCTCCTAGCAAATCATATAGAGGAAACCTTGAGTCCTCCGTTCTGAATTTTCTGATCTTATTGCCAAAAGACTACAAGAGTAAGATAAATGAATGTCAGTATGATAAAACTTGTAACCAAATTCTATAGCAAGAGATGATACGAATGAAGCAACTTACAACTTCTAAGTTGTCCCAAAGATGTGGCTCGGCTTGTATCATGCACCGGTGTTCATTACACCCAACGCCACTTTGCTTGCGTGCATCCCTCAACATTCTGTAGTCTCTTTTCAGATCTTTTTCCTTATTCTGAATTTGAGTCTTTGTGAAGTGCACATGTGTGTATTTGGAGTTGAAGATTCCAACCATGATGTTCCATGTGTCACTGCTCCACCCATTTTGGCTTCTGTGGTAAGTATTGTTGTGCTCAAGAAGTATCTCCACGAGAGCCTTTTCAAGTCCACGATTCCACGATGCCCTTCGTTTGCCATCTACACAGTTGAAAGATGCTAGAGAATATAATAAAGCTACTGGAGAATATAAGAAACATGCCATATTTGTGAGAAATGAATACCTCTTGGAGAAGCATCCCTATTTGAAGCCTTTGGTGAAGTTTTTTTCATAAGTTTCTTTCCCATTGTCTTGGACTGCATCAGGTTATACTTCGGAGATCCTTTTGGGGTACATTGGAGAGCCTTTTCGATATGTTGGAGAACCTTTTGGATACATATCCACTGAAAGATACATTCTATCATGTTTAAAGATGACGAATAGTTCATTTTATTACAAGAGATACATCATTACATGACAAAGACTACATCTATGCCCTTAGTTTCAAAGATACATTATTCCATGACAAAGACTACATCTATGACACTAGCTACTGTTGGTAATCATTCCACATCTCCCATGCAATTTGGTCCCTCAAGTTGTTGCCATCCAGGTTGTTCTCTAGAAGATTGTTCTCTTGGTGGTTATCACCGTCACCATTGGGCAGATTCACAAATGTTGCTGGGTCAATGTTATCTTGTTGGTTGTCAAGCCATTCCTCATCTCCATCATGCATTTTAATAATATTATGGAAGACCGCCACAGCTGCTGGAATCTTGACTTGATTCTCTATTTGATGGAAGGTTGTAACACCAAGGATAGGGAATCGCTTCTTCAGTATGCCCAAGAGCCTTTCTACATGATTTCTCATTAGTGCATGGCAGAGATTAACAATTCTTTATGGTTTTGTGGCTGACGACGACCATGTCCCCACTCTTTCAAATGGTAGCACACACCCCGGTACAGTGCAAGGAAGGACTGGGTGTTTGCGTAACCACCATCAACTAGATAAAATTTTCCATTCGATACTTTGAAACCTTTGAGTATTGCAGAACTCAGTACTCTTGCATCGGTGGCAGAACCCTCCCAGCCACATGAAATGAAAGTGATGTTCAGATCAAAATTGCAAGCAATCATGACATTCTGGCTAAGAGAGCCTTTCCTATTCCTCCATGGAGCTTGGTATGGAGGAGATAGACTGATAGGCACATGAGACCCATCTATAGCACCTATACAGTTCTGCAATGAAAAGAAATGGAAATTATTTTTTGAGATTGTACTAATAGGTAAGAGAAGAAAATTTTGAAGTTGTCACATAATAAGATGGAACCTTGAAGTATGGAAAGAAGCGATCGTCTATAAAAAATCTTGGGATGCGGTTCATCAATGTACCAAGGGCTCACAAATCGAGTTGCTAGGATGGGAATAATGTCAAAGAACTCTAATATATACTTGTGGAAGGTGTATCCACTATGCTCAAACTCCAATTGTAGATCTTCAAATGATGCATTATGTGATATCATATAGAGAAAGAAGGCTAACTTCTCTTCCACCTTGAGTCTACTATCTAATATCAGGTGCTCATTCCTAACATATGATGCCAACCACCTGAAAATTTCCGATTCCATCCTAAAAGCTACCCGACAGTTCTTAACATGTCCATCTAGGATGTGTCTAACTCTCTTCTTTCCGTAGAGAATGGAGCTGTGGCGTTTGATTCTTTCCCTACTATCCATCAGATGTGAGTAAAGTGCTGGAAATATGAAGAACACCATCTCATCGTCATCCTCAGTCTTCCTCTTCCTAATACTTTCTAGGCTCCGTGGATTCATTTTAGGACTATTAAAAAAATAAGTAGTGCCAAAATAAGCAAGACAGAAACATGCATGTTCGCACTTTAAAAAATGCCTAAAGTGAAGGTCATGCACATACCAAAATCAGGTGTGCTGACAGGGTCCCACGACAAAGGTGGCTCGTCCAATCCCACTAGAACCAAAGGAGGAGGAACCTATTAAAAAATGAGGTTAGACAGAATGAGTCATCCCTGTTAACGCATCTTAGTAACGTCGTGCATCTAGGATAGACAAATAATGTGTTTAGTGGTTGTTCACTTGCTACTTAGTTTAGTTATTAATGCGTACATGTTAGCCAATATAGTTCAGTTATTAATCTTAAACAAAACTTACTTCTATGATTGATGATAATAGTCACCAACTGGATAAATTCCTTGGTTAATTACTCCCAATCCATGTAAATTGAGTTGCAACTAAGAGAAACACTACAGTGAGACTGCTATCCATGCAAGAATAGTGCTCCTACTATCAAGCACACATGTGCAGTATGCATGTTCGATCTAAAAAGAATTGACAGGTCACATAATTAGTGCATAGTGAGTGGTCTATACTTTTAATCCTATTAAAAAGGCTGAGCATTAGAATTTGATATAAACGGGGAATGCTATACTATATTTGATATAAATGGTGAATATAAAGTGCTTGGATCACCTAGACAAAGGCATCGCTACTCATTGTTTCTCTTCAATATTCAGAACTGGAGTAAAGCTTAGATATGAACATGAAGAATTTTCATGTTAACTTTTTTATGTTCAACAATTTAAATTAGCTGATAACCACCATGGTATTGATATATATGAAGAGACAAGAAATCCCAAGTACCAACAGGATGTGAGATCTGATTGTGTACCAACAGGTCGCTAGCGAGATTTGATTGTGCAGCTAAGACATGTCCAGAACAAGGAAAATCTCCCCATGTGCACTTCACAAAGACTCACATGGCAATCTTTCCGACACAGATCAATGACCAACACACCACTGCATGCGTCTCTAACTATGCTTTACCACACAGATCAATGACCAGCAAATACTAACCAAAAACTCATCCTTCAGCCATCGGTTTGAATCAAGAACCCTAGGTCAAGAATAGTATCTACAGAGGAATCAACCTAGGATTCATCTAGATGGGAGAGGAGAGGATGAAGTGGAAGGACTTACAGGAGAGAGGTCTAGGACTACCGGATAAGACGGACGGCGGAGGGATCTCGGAGTAGGCGCCGTCGGTGGTGTCGGAGCGGAATCAGATGGAGCGGCGGCAACGGATCTTGGCGTCGGCTACAGGGTGGGAAGAAGAAGGGATAGAATGACGGAGGGATGTCGGAGCGGCAGCGGTGAAGGCGATGCGTTCGCGCCCAAAGACCTGCGAGGAGGAAGAAACGCGAGGGGAGGCGAGCGTTTCGGTTCCACCCCGATCCCCTCGTGTTTCCTGGGGTTCGCTGGGGTTTAGCCCACCCAGAACCGATTCCACCTGTACAAAATGGTCTGGAGTGGTTTCAAGTGGATTAAAAGTGGGCCAGGATTAGACACGCAAAACCCGGTCGATATCCACGGCAACAAAACGAGCCCTGAAGTGTTTCCTGTCTTTTTTCAGCCAGCTCGGCTAGCTAGGACCCCTCGCTTTCAAACGTACTGTACTTGTAGGCACGGCGTCATGAGCATGCACAATACGTACCACCCATTAAGTGAGCTAGCATGTGCGTCACATGGAGTGTCGATCCATGGATACATCGGATGTATACACGTGGCCCGATCAGCACTGCTGTCCAGCTGGTCGATTCAACCTATTCTCGTTTCCAATTACTGTAATTTTGAAGCACACGACCGAAGCCAAGATAAACAAAAAGGGGTCAAGGGGTGGCTCCACGGTTTGAGGTCATTTTACACTAATGTATCCCTGTATCCCATGGCATATCTACTCGCGCGAGCATCCAGAATTTTAGATATACGCAAATATTCAGGTGATAGTACATGTATAGACTGAGCACAGTAAAAAAATGTTTCTAGGGATTGTGCAACATCTGGCCAAGATAGATATTCGTTCATGGCATCTCGAAGGCAGTCTCGAAGATACGTGCACGTGGGAGCCGATCGATCCAGCTGTTCCCCTGCACGGGAACACAGAGCAGAGCCTTTGGCCCCTCCAGTGCACTATGGCAGGCAAAGAGACAAGCGCTACTTACAAGCGAAAACGCAGTGTCCAGTGTCAGTGTGTGAGGCGTGTTTATTTGCCCATGCGTCGTCGATCAGTTGTCGTGGTCTCGTGGAGTGCTTCTTGTCTTCATATGCCAATCCTCTCGATGCACATCGACCAGTATTTAGACAGAAATGACCCTTTGACCAAAGTTTAACAACATTAACCCTCGATCGATTTTGGTTAAAACTTGACCAAATGATCATTTTTGTCATTTTGGAGTCAAGTACCACAATATACTCTTCTAGAACTGGTGAAACGTGCAACTCTCTTCTTTTTCATTTTGGCAAAATAACTATTTTCGTTGTTTTTGTTGAAATATGATCCAAATTTATTAAGGGGTCTAACTTCTGACAAGCGGAGCGAGTCCCGACAGGGGAGGCTTGGGACAAAGCGGAGCGGCCTAGGTTTTTACCGTTATATATACCTCTTATAAGCTGCCGGCTAGAGTAAGTTCCATCCGACATAATCTCAACTTGTGTAAACACTCTCCATATAGAGAAGTTTCGCTAGCTGTCGTCCGTGGTTTTTCCTTCTTTTTATTGGAGAGGATTTCCATGTTAAATCCCATGTCCCTGCTATTATTTCGTTTTCCGTTCGTCATTATTTTCTTATCGTATTTATAACCGTTTTAACTATCGAACATGGGCTTTCAACTAGCTAATACTAGTGGAGAACGGACCTTTAGTCCCGGCCCGTAAGGGCTTTAGTCCCGGTTCTAAAACCGGGACTAGAGAGCGGGACTAAAGGCCTCCTCCTTTAGTCCCGGTTCGGCCACAAACCGGGACAAAAGGCCCTCACGGGGCAGCATCGAGCGCGCGGCCACAAACCGGGACTAAATGTTTTTTTTTCAAAAAAAATTCTATTTTTTTTTTAATTTTTCTTGAACATTTGAATTATCTGACTCGCTAATCTCTCATTTTTCACACTAACTATATTTAATCTTATATCAAATTACACTTATGGTCAAACTTTCTGGTCGGTCACTCATCCTAGCACAACTCCACCCCCAGCACGCTTAACTTCCCCATTCCATCTCTCTCACCTCGCGCGAAGGATCCTTATAGCTTGTTGTCAAGACTAGTATATCAATCCTATTAGCTCATATCAATATGTCAACCGTCTTTATTTTTCGAAATTACGAATAACTATTTAAGTAAACAACAATAAATAAGTAATAATAATATTTTATTCCAATGAAAAATTCGAAATTAATATTTTATTCATTTTTTTGCCATTTATTTATTTAATATGACATAAATAATATCTTCAAATCTGTAAATTGAAATTTGACAAATAATATATCCATTATTATCAGAAAAATGTGAGGAATTTAAATATAACATAAAAAAATTATTAAAAAAATTTAATTTTTGAAATAACTTTTTTTTGTTTTCAAATTTTAAGAATTTAAAAGAATCCAAAACGGCCTAAGGCTGTTGAAATCAAAGAGGAAATTTTTTCTGCACGTTTTGATAGATTGTACGTATTATTCTGATATCGTATGCAAAAGTTATGGCCATTTGAATTTTTCATAACATTTTTGTGCAAATTATGTTGAAATTCATATTTGTTAATTTTAGTAACAACTAAATCATTTAATATAACTATAGTTCGAAAGATTTTTTTTTCAATTTTTTTATAATATTTTAGCATGATTTTCATACTAGAAAAGGCGATCTCCTATCGGGGGTAGAGAGCTGTTCTCCTGCCGCGGCGGGATTTGTGCCCGTTTTCTTGTCGCGGCAGAACTTGAGATTTTTTCCCGTTTTCTTTAGTCCCGGTTGGTAATACAAACCGAGACAAAAGGTCCCCTTTAGTCCCGGTTGGTGATACGAACCGGGCCTAAAGGGGTCGGCACCGGCCGCAGCCTGCCGCAACCCCTTTAGTCCCGGTTGGGACTAAAGGTCCCGTTTGACCCGGAACTAAAGATTATTCCATTGGAACCAGGACTAATGTGAGCATTAGTCCCGGGTCCAACCACAACTGAGACTAAAGGGGTGGACGAAAGGCTCTTTTTCTACTAGTGTAACTACGATACACTATGAAAAGGCAAAACGTACAAAGTGCCAGCCAGGGCTATCTCCAAAAATTTGGGGCTCATGTGCGAAACTATAAAAGGGCTCAAACTTAAGTACCAAAATAACAATGTTTGTTATAATGTATTCGATTATAACAAGATAGATTAATTGATGGGATATGCCGAAGGGGTATGCCCAGCAGGACGTTCCGATCGGGCCGAAAGGCCTGCGAGTGCGTCCGAAAGACGGCGACTGGACTATGAAGGAAGGAAAGGCCCAGCGACTGGCAACTAGAAGCCCAGGAGCGTAGCAGAAGCCCAGTCGGATTAGGTCAAAAGTCTCTGGATCCTTATCTTGTTTGGGGATAACTTGTAAACCCTAGCGAGGTGCTTCATATATAAACCTCCCTAGGGTATCCTGGAGACTTACGTTCCATCATACACCCCATCAAGCGACTCGCTGCCTAGCCGACGAGCTCGCCACCCCTGTAACTCGCTTTCTCATAATCTAATCTAGCAGGAGTAGGTCTTTACCCTCCGGGGGGCCGAACCTGGGTAAACCCATGTGCATCCGCCCCCATCTCGCACCGCAGATGGCCGCCAACTCTTCCTCACGAAACACTCAATCGGCGCTGTGGTAGCGGCGCGTGGGCTATTTCATCGGCGATGGCCACCGTGGGGCATAGCGGGACTGGCCTGAGTTCTGCGGCGAGACCCTATTCGCCGATCGATCGGCCGCTCGCCACCGGTCGTATGATCACCATCGGCGGGATCTTGCAGATCCTGCCCAGCAGCTACATCCCAGCGTCACGTCCGGTCACTCACGCCACGGTGATGCCGGTCGGCTCCATCAACCTCTTCGTCGGCTTCACCGGCGCGATCGATCCAGCCGCGACGGTGATCGTCGGCGGGTCGCCTCCACACCGCGATCTGCTTTCGGAGGAGCAGGTCCGCTCCATCAGGGGCCTCGTCACCGAGTATGACTTGGCCGCTAGCGATGCGGTCGAGACTAACGCCGCCACCAATGACGACGCCCTAAACGACGACGCCGACTCCGCGACCCCTGCATCGGTCGACGGATCTATCACCGCCGCATCACGGGAGGACTCCATCATGCGAGTCTCCAACCCAGAGGACTTCGAGGACCCCTCCATCCTGGGGATCTTCAACTCCGATTCCGGCTCGGAATCCCTCGAGGATTTTTGCGCCAGATCCAATCGCTTCAATGTGATCTACATGGCGGGCAGCACGACCGCCCCGCCAGATCCGTTCTCCACGCCGATCCCGCCGACCGCGATGGCCACGGAGGTGGAGAAAGCCCGCCTGCGGCTCGCGGAGGTGCAACGCAACAAACTCGCCGAGCGCGAGAAATACCGCCTCGAACGAGAGACGACACGGGAGCTGTCGCTCTATCACCAGCGCCGCATTAGGACCCGTTTGAACTCAACGTTCAGGGCCGCGTCCTGAACTTCAACGACGAAGGCGATCCCACACGCGCCGCCGAGCGCGAATACTACGAGAACGCGCCGCCAGGCGGGAGCAACCCCGCAAGACCACCACCTGGTGCGCCGGTGACTGGGGCCCCTCCACCACCCATGGGCCGCGTGCCCCTGCCAGACCAACCGCGGATCATCATCTCGCTTCAAGCCCGTGACGCCAACGGGCTACCACTATACTCCACCCCGATGGACAACGTCGTCGCGGCCGACGCCGCGATCGCCAACCTCGACGTCCAAGGCGACGGCGCGCTACAGATCTAGTACGCCAAGGCCCTACTCGTCAGGGCTGTCGAGCAACAAGCCGCGGGAGTCGATCCGCGGGGGCGGATGTACTCCGCCGTCGCCAGCGGCGGCATCAAGCGGCCACCCCACTGTGGCTAACGCATTAGTTTTCCCACCACCCCAGCCCCTGGCGAACCAACCACGGGCCGCCAATCCCGCGTTGTCAACCAACGAGCCGCGACCGGCGAACAACACGGTCGCTGCCAATGGGCAGCCCCTCGATGCCCGAACGAACATCATCAACAATCAGGCGTGGCGGTCGCGCCAGCCCTACGACCTGCGACACACCCTCACCAACCGCGGCGACCCGGAGCCAAGGGGCTCGCTCAGCTGAGTCGGGCCACAATGCTTTGGACCAATGATTCGCGGGGAAAAATACCCCGCCAACTGCAAGGCCCCCAAGGAGATCGAGAAGTACGACCCGACGTACGACCCCGTTGTTTGGCTGGACACATACCTCATGGCAATGGGGATCGCAGGACACACCGACCTGCTCACCGCTCGCTACCTCCCCCTGATAATGGAGGGTGCGACCCGGCAGTGGATCAACACGCTCCCTGCCGACAACATCGACTCCTTGGAAGAAATGCGGGACGCCTTCGTCAGGCACTTTGAGGGATCCTACACCCGCGCCACCACCATAGAGGACCTGGAGCGATGCATCCAGGGACAACGCGAGTCGACTCGCCGGTGGATCCAAAGATGGCAAGAACTGTGGATAAACGCCTTCGGCATCCACCCAGACACGGTGATACACTGCTTCAAGAACGCGTGCCGGTACGAACCCCTGGTCACCAAGATCAAGAGGGTCTACCGGACGCTCGACAACATCCCCGACCTCCTCGAGATCGCCAAGCGCTATGCGAAGGAAGACCCCAACCAAGACTCCGACGACGAGTCAGGAGGACGACGCCGCACTAGCATCCAGGATAGCGGGCGCCTACGTGACATGCGCTACAGCAACACCCGCATCACCGGCAAGCACCGCACGGACGGGCGAGTCGACTTCGTCGCCAACGCCGGCTACGGCCAGCGCGACTTCAAGAACTACCACCGCGATGGAGGAAACTACCGCGACAGCAGGAACTACCACGCCAACAACACGACGAGGCCGAAATTTGACCCCGCCGCCTTGCTCAATCAGCCTTGCGTCTATCATAGCAGGGAGGGAAAACCCGCCACCCACACCACCGCCGATTGCCACTCTCTCAAAGAGATTGAGAAGGTGAGACGAGCAAGGGAAGACCCCAACAACAACCCACCTCGGGACAACAGGAACGGCGGCGGCTTCAGCACCGCCGTCGGCTCGCTACATACCTTCATCGGACTCGGCACCAAGCGCGAGAAAAAGGTGCTCGCTCACGCGGTCGCCATCAATGCGGTGACGCAAGTCGACATCCCTTGCTTCCTAAACTGGTCCGAGCAGAGCATCACCCGGAGTCGCCAGGACCATGCGCCAAGAATCGAATACCTGTGGCGAAGTCGCCTCGGTAGTCGCCCAAGGTGGCCGACATCGCTGCCCAAGACGTTAATGGACGGTGGGAGCTCCATCAATATCTTATACCTCGACACATTCAAAAGGCTCCAGCTCCCAGAAGCAGCCATCGAGCCAACACCGACGACCTTCCACGGCATCGTCCCCGGTCGGAAGGCGTACCCGATCGGGAAGGTGACGCTGCCAGTCACCTTTGGCACTCCAGCAAACTATCGCACGGAGAGGATCATCTTCGAGCTGGTGAACTTCCGCAACCCCTACCACTGCGTCCTAGGCCGCCAGGCATTCGCAAAGTTCATGGCGACCCCACACTACGCCTACAACATGATGAAGCTCCCCGGGCCAAGCGGCATCATCACCGTCCACGGCGACCCCGACATGGCCGTGGAATGCGAAGACTATGGCGCCGAGCTCGCCGACGCTATCATCACCGTGGAGACCGACCATGCGGAGGAGCTCGTGAAATACGCGGGCAACATCAACAAGGACGACCCCACCATCCTGAAGAAACCAACCGCCGCGAACTCCACGTTCGAGGCAACCACGCACACCCGCACCGTCGAGCTCGTCCCAGGCAACTCCAGCTAGACGGTCACCATTGGGGCGCACATGAGCCCCGCATAGGAAAGCGCGCTCATCGGGTTCCTCCGTGAGAACCGCGACATCTTTGCATGGAAGCCATCTGACATGCCAGGTGTCCCGAGGGAACTCGCTGAGCACAAACTCAACGCCGACCCCAAAGTGCGACCAGTAAAGCAGTCGCTACGGCCCTTCAATGAAGAGCGCCGTCGAGCAATCACCGAGGAAGTTTAGCGCCTGCTAGCCGCAGGCTTCATCCGGCCAATCAAGTACTCCAAGTGGCCGGCAAACCCAGTCCTGGTTCTAAAAAAGAACAACACATGGAGAATGTGCATTGACTACACCAACCTCAACAGCGCCTGCCCGAAGGAGGAGTTCGTCCTACCGCGGATCGATCAGATAATCGATTCGACCGCGGGATCAGAGTCGTTGTGCTTTCTTGACGCTTACTCTGGTTATAACCAGATCAAGATGGCGGTCGAGGACGAGGAGAATACGGTGTTCATAACGCCATTCGGCGCATTCTGCTACACGGCCATGACGTTCGGCCTCAAGAATGCAGGCGCCACATACCAGAGGTGCATGTAGGAGTGTCTAGCAAGCCAAATTGGCCGCAACATTCACGTCTACATCGACGATGTGGTGGTAAAATCCACCCGCCAGGACGATTTGCTCGCCGACCTAGCCGAAACCTTCGCAAACTTGCGAAGGTACAACATCAAGCTGAACCCCGGAAAATGCACCTTCGATGTTCCCACCGGACAACTCCTGGGTTATGTCGTCTCCAAGCGAGGCATCAAAGCCAACCCCACCAAGATCTACACTATCACGCGACTCGGGAAACCCGAGTGCCTGCGCGACGTCCAAAAGTTGGCAGGGCGAGTCGCGGCCCTCAGTCGCTTCATCCCCCGACTAGGCGAGAAGGCAATGCCCCTCTACCGCCTGATGCGCAAGAACCCCATGTTCCAATGGGACGCGGAGGCCGTTGACGCGCTCAAATCACTCAAAGAAGTGCTACTCGCGGCACCACTACTCGTCACGCCCCTCGACAAGGAGCCAATGCTCGTTTACGTCGCGGCCTCTACTCGAGTCGTCAGCGCCGTGATGGTCGTCGAACGACCGGAAGAGGGCAAGGAGAGCCCCATATAGTGCCCCGTTTACTACATCAGCGAAGTCCTAACGGACTCACGACAGTGCTACTCGCAATACCAAAAACTGGTGTACGCGGTATTCCGGGCACAATGGCGACTCCCACACTACTTCCAGGAGCACCCAATTACGGTGGTCTCCTCCGCGCCCCTGCAGGACATCATACGCAACCACGAGGCGACCAGACGAGTCGCCAAGTGGGCCGTCGAAATCGGCATCCACAACATCAAGTACGAGCCCCGCAAAGCGATCAAGTCACAAGCCCTGGCTGATTTCCTCGCAGACTGGGAAGAAGCACAGCAGCCAGAGAAGCTCCCATACCTCCACTACTGGTCGCTCCACTTTTACGGCTCCAAGAACGCCAACGGCGCAGGGGCTAGGGTCATCCTGACCTCCCCCAAAGGAGACAAGCTCCGCTACATGCTCCACCTCAACTTCAAGCCCTGCACCAACAACATGGGAGAATATGAGGCCCTCCTTCACGGCATGAGAGCCGCCAAGGAGATGAACATCAACCGCCTACGATGCTATGGCGACTCTGACCTAGTCGCCGGCCAAGTCGCTAGGACGTGCGACGCCGTCTCCCCAACGATGATCTCATACCGCCAAGCCGTCGATCAGTTGGGAGGACACTTCGACGGCTACTCCATCGAGTGGATCGACATGCGCAAAAACGAGGAGGCAGACGTCCTCTCCCGCATCGGATCGACCCGACAATCGCCACCAGTAGGAGTCTTCCTCGACATCATCCACAAACCATCGGTCAGCCCACCAAAAGAGATCGCCGTCGAGATCCCACTGCAACCATAACCGGCCCTAGTCGCCATGGTTGTGGAACCTAGCGACTGGACAGCACCATACGTCGCCTTCCTGGAACACAAACTCCAACGAGCAATGAGACAGAGGCGCGAATGATTGTGCACCGCTGCAAATCCTTCGTCATCATCAACGGCGAGCTCCACAAGCGCAGCATGACTGGCGTGTTCCAGTGCTGCGTACAGCCAGAAGAAGGCCGCAAGATCCTCCAGGACATTCACGCCGGCGACTGCGGCCATCACGCCGGCGCCAAGTCGCTAGTCGCCAAGGCCATGCGACGGTTTACGCTTTCATGCGCAAGATGCCGACGCCACCAACATCGTCCAACGATGCGTCGGATGCCAGAAATACGCCAACCAGACGCACCTCCCTGGCTCGGCACTCAAGACAATCCCCATCACGTGGCCATTCGCCGTATGGGGCATGGACATGGTAGGCCCGTTCAAGAAGGCCCCGTCTGGCTTCACTCACCTCCTGGTTGCAGTCGACAAGTTCACCAAATGGGTCGAGGCCAAGCCGATAAAAAGTGCGACGACAAGACGGCCACCAAGTTCCTACGTGAACTCATCTACCGGTACGGCTACCTACACAACATTATAACAGACAACGACACCAACTTTTCCAAAGGGGCCATGGCGGAATTCTGTGAAGAACATGGCATCCGACTCGACCTCGCATCAGTCGCTCATCCGGAATCGAATGGCCAAGCAGAGCGCGCCAATCAGAGCGTCCTCCACGGGCTCAAGCCGCGACTACAGGTGCCCCTCGAGCGCACCCCAGGATGTTGGGTCAACGAGCTCCCCTCCGTGATATGGGGGATTCGCACCTCCGTCAACCAATCAACCGGGTTCACGCCCTTCTTCATGGTGTATGGCGCCGGGGCCGTAATACCAACCGACCTGGAACATGACTCACCTCGAGTCGCCAACTACATCGAGGCGGCCAACGAGGTCGCCCGCCAAGACAACATCGATCAACTCGACGAGGCACGCGACCTGGCTCGCTCCCGCACCACCATATACCAGCAAGGACTTCGCCGCTATCACAGCCGCCGAGTGCGGACTCGCACCTTCCAGGAAGGCGACCTGGTCTTGCGACTGGCCCAGGACAAGAAGGGCACGCACAAGCTCTCCCCCCATAGGAGGGGCCATTCGCCATAGGCCGGGTCCTTGGCAACGATGCCTACTACCTCATCGACATACGGGGCGACGACCAATTGGAGGTCGGGAGGCCATGGAATGTAAACCTCCTCAGAAAGTTCTATACCTAGAACCTCACACTGTACTCCATTGGAATATATAATGAAATTCATTCGGATCGCACAAATTGTGTCCACTCGCCATATTCTTGTGCCATTCGCACTCGTACATACTAGCAATACGCTACTCACGGAAGTCAACCTCTGGTCGAGCGACCGACACGGCTAAGTAGTGTGACACAAGGGCACCGGAAATATTCGGGCCTTGGGTCGTCCATGAAAAATGCCAACCCGGAGCCGCCATTGGAGTCGCCTAGCCCGACTGGCCCGCCAGGCCAAGACATCCGGTACACGCTTCTCACAGCGATCTGTCCCTCCCACCCTCGTGCAAAGCGATTCGAACGGTTAAGTACCACGCACGGGACTCATAAACGGAACCACCACGCGGCTCGGGAATACACCAAGTAAGAGAGCTGCCTAGGGCTCGTCAAGCGACTGGCTCTCCGGGCCAGGGGAGGAGACGCGTTACCAACAACACACATACAACCTGCAACAGGAGCATGAACAATATGGTCGGGCATCACGCTCGAGGACTCGCTCATACGTCAGTCCTACCCGCGCTCGGGGACTCGCCACCCAGAAGACGCAAGGGATAAAAACAATGCATAAACAAAACAAATACACAAAAGTACACAGTCGAGTTATACCCCATTAAAGGGCGGACGCGCTCGGGGACTCGCTCAATCAAAACAATTCTTAAACAAAACACAACACACATTCCTAATCACAACACAAGTCGATCGACTCCCCGTGGCATACATTGCAAAAATACCTTACAACATTCGCAACTTGGCATACATTACAACTTGGACAATTACATTGTTTACTCCACAGGCCCTGATGAAGAAGCAGCGCCACCCCCCTTGACGCGCACAAGAGGCTGTCACGGGTTCGTCGGGTACGTTGTCAGCGACTTTGACAACGACGACCGGAAGGGCTGCTCTGACTTCATGTCGCGGTGCTCCGGCTCGGGGTCGCCAGGCGCAAACACCGTCTCCTGATACAGCAGCAAATCCCCCACCGCCAGGACACGATCGACGTAAGGGGTGGCCTTCGCGGTCAGCCTCAGCACCTCTGACATCTCCTTCGTGCCGGTCGCCGACGGATAACCACTCGTCACATCGTCAAGGTCGAAATCATCGGGGAAATGGGCGAGACCCAAGCTCAACGTTGTGGCAGCCCTACGCCTGAACGCCGAGCGCGTCATCTATTCCACAACGGCGGGCACCTCTTCCAGATAGCACCACACCTCCGTAAGCCCCCAGGGATGACTTCGGTGGGAGACACGCCCTAAAGAGCTGCCTGGACGCACAACGCCGAGGCCGTGGCCGCATTCACCACGGCAGTCACGCATTGCGAGGCGTTGTAAGTTTGCACCACCGGGTCGCTTTGGCCTACCACAGCTGCAAAGTCAGATGTCAGTGAAACAATGAAACCCCCAAAGCAGGGACTCGACAAAAGGGTAAAGCAAAGACAGAGATTCACCAAGGAGTTTACGGCAGTTCTCCTTGACGTTCTTCTCCAAGGCAGTTTGCTCGTTGTGCAGCCCTACGATGATGGAGTTCGTGGCTTTGCGTTCTTCTTCAGCCGCGGCGACGGCAGCCTTCGCCCATTCCTCCGAAGAAATTGAGGCCGCCTTAGCCTCCTCAAAGTCCTTGACCAGGGAGGCTATTCGCCCATTCGCCGCGTCCAGTTCGGCGACTAGGACATACCCCTCACGGGCCTTGGAGATCTCAGCCGGGAAACCATCTACAAGTGAAGACATCAGAATATTGCACACAACCATCTCACACCAGAAAAAGAAGAATAAAGACAAACAGATACTCACCAATAGTCTCCTGAAGCCGCCGGTTCACCTCCTGAGCGTCGTGCAAGTCACGCTCCAAGCGCTCTCTTGCGGCCTAACGATCGGTCGACTCGCTTTGCAGTCCCTGCAAACAAAGAACCCACCTAAGCATCTGACAAAACAAAATCCAGTTCCCAATCGCTGAAATTCAGCGACCAGAAACTCGGGGACTGGAGAAGGAGGAAAAAGAAACTCAATTCCTAGCCGCCGAAATTCAGCGACTAGGAATTCGGGGGCTGGAAAGGAGCAAGAGGTTCAGTTCCCAGACGCTGACATTCAGCGACCAGGAACTCGGGGACTGGACATACCTGAATAGCAGAGCCGAGCATCTTGTGAAGTTCCCCGACGTCAGTCGACGGGATCGTGAAGGAAGTGCGCCCGCGGCGGGACCCAATGTCCGCATCCATGACTTCTGGATTCTGTGGAGACTGCGTGTCCGCCACACCTGGAAACCCTCTCGCCATGAAATGCGGGAACATCGCCGACGCTCTGGCAGGGGCACTGGTTGCCGGGGCTGGCGCCTCCGGCATGGACGCAACCACTACTGGTTCCGATCGCGTCGCCATCACTTCTTTGGCGACTGGCGCAGCAGCTGACTCCGCGGCGCTGCCCCTGGTCGCAGCATCATCGGCGCCCCCTTCTGCTTCTTAGTGACCTCGGCGGTCGCCACCTCATCGGTGGCCTTTCTCTTCCTGGGCGGGTCGCCCTCTCCCACGTCGGTGGCCGGTGGAATCTTAGCCACTGAAGGACGCCCAATCTTCTTAGCCCCCGACCTGCGCAAGCCCCCTTAGTCAAAACAACGACAATACAAAAGGAGCAAGGTAAATTGGGATGAGGGAGCGCTACTTACTTGGCGACCGGGAGGACACGAAGCCCGGTGCTAATGTGGGTAGGCTTATCCAACTCGGGATCCAGCTTACGGCTGAGCCCCCTCTCGAAGACGTCTGAAGCCCACGAAACCGAGGGCTTCCTTGACGATGAAGCTGCAGTCGCCGGGATCTCCGGCTCCGACGCGGCCGCGCTTGATGGCTGTGGCGACTTGGACGCCATCATCTCAGCTGCTTCTCGGCCTGGAACCCCCGAGGCCGTCGGCACAATCGTCGCCAGGGGAACCTCTACTACCACCTCCGCGTCCTCGCCCTCCGACCCCTTCGTCGGGGCTGTGTCCCTTGGGGCCTTGTGCGAGACTTTGGGAGAACCTTCATCGTCGGAATCGTCATCCGACTCGAACACTACCGCCGACTTGGCCGGTGACATGGGCCTTTTCGCTGGGGACTTAAGCCGTGGCTGGCTTCGACGCGTGGATGCGTGGCGTCACGCTGCCCGCGACCTCGTCGCCTTCGTCGTGCTCGTCCAGGCTACGGCTCGCTTCGACTTCACGCTATCTCTGCATCCAGGTCTTGCGAGCCACAGGAGCTGGGGGAGGGACCTCTTCCTCCTCCCCGTCGTTGTCGGAAGGATCCCCCTCGAAGTCCTCCTCCAGTTCCTGGGGAACCTCTTCATCAAGTAGAGGGAGCCAGTCCTCCACCACCTGAAAAAGCTGAGAGCCACCACGAGTCAAAAACACCAAGCGGGGAGATTGAAATTGAGACACGGACATAGCAATTGGAAAGAGAACTTACTGTGGGGGCTTCATTCTTCACAGGAGTGTCTGGTAGCGACCCATCGCCACGCTGGTGAACTCCGCGTCGGTGATCTTCTTCAGGGCGGCCTTGTAGTCCTCGGCCTCCCACGACTCCTTGCTGGTCCGAGATGGGTCGTGCTTCCCGCTGTATTCATACATCCAGTGCGGTCGGGCCGCCAGCGGAACCAGGCGCCGCCCGAGCTAGCAGTTGTAGAGGTTGATCGGAATCAACCCCTGGCCCTTCAGCTTTTGGATCTGGTCCATCATTTCCGTGACGGCCATCCGCTGATCCTCGGGAAGCTTCTTCGATGCCAACCGACGGGGCTCGCTCCTCTCGGCGATAAACTCGGGAAGAGCCACTTCGCCGGAGGGAGTGGCTTCCTTGACGTAGAACCAGCTCTTCTTCCACTCGCTGGCGGCCTTCTTCGGCAAGAGGAGCTTGATGAAATTGGCCTTCGGCTTCAGTTGAAACGTGACTCCGCCTGCGGGCAGCATCAAGCCGCTGGACGCCTCGCGCCCGATGCGGCCGTGGAAGAGCTCCAGCCATAGCGGGAAATATGGCCTGCAGCCAAGGTAACATTCGCAGAAGGCGACAAAGATTACCAGCTGCTCGATGCTGTGCGGACCAAGATCCGATGACTTGATCGCGTAATACGCGTAGAAGCGGCGGAAAAAGAGAGAGGTGGGGAACCCCAGACCCCTCTCAAAGATGACTGGGGAAGCAGATGAACTCGCCAGGTCGCGGCTTCGGCTCGGTCTCGGAGGAGGGGGGAACCCGCCAATTCCCCTTGCGGAGCACTCCGGCGTCTTCAAAAGATCTAAGCTGGGCCGTGGTGCACTTGGATTTCCCCATGAGCCTTTAGGAGGCGCCATCGGGTAGGATGTGGAATCGCGTGATGCGGAAAGAACAAGTCGGAAGGACGCGGGTAGGAAGATTGCAGGAAGGAAGAACGAATGAGGAAGAGTGAAGAATGCGAAGAAGGACTGCGGAACTGAACCATCACTCCCCTTATATGGGAAACGCCACCTGCCAAAATCGGGGTAGCCGTTACTCGCGGTAATTACGCCGTAGTTACCGTTGGAAATTCCAACAGATAGTTTGACCAGGTTTGACGGTCCAACTCCTTTAGTCCACCCGCCACTCGCCAGTCTTTCCACTCGCTGAGACGACGACTGGGCGGCGTTGACATTCATTGAGACGGCGAGTGGAAACATGGGCAAATTCTCCTTGTTTCTAATGGAGTCCATCGCCGACTCGACTGGACGTCCAAATTGGGCTCGCCTACTCCGACCGCCAAAAGGACGCCCGCGCCTGCATCAACGATGGCCTCGAGGACTACTGATGGGTATATGCCGAAGGGGGTATGTCCAGCAGGACGTTTCGATCGGTCCGAA
Organism: Avena insularis; assembly: GCA_023614405.1. Taxonomy (NCBI): domain Eukaryota; kingdom Viridiplantae; phylum Streptophyta; class Magnoliopsida; order Poales; family Poaceae; genus Avena; species Avena insularis. The sequence goes on along the minus strand of CM042692.1, from coordinate 354,826,740 downwards.
AGGCCTGCGAGTGCGTCCGAAAGACGACGACTGGACTACGAAGGAAGGAAAGGCCCAGCGACTGGCGACTAGAAGCCTAGGAGCGTAGCAGAAGCCCAGTCGGACTAGGTCAAAAGTCTCCGGATCCTTATCTTGTTCGGGGATAACTTGTAAACCCTAGCGAGGTGCTTCATATATAAACCTCCCTAGGGTATCCTGGAGACTTACGTTCCATCATACACCCCATCAAGCGACTCGCTGCCTAGCCGCCGAGCTCGCCACCCCTGTAACTCACTCTCTCATAATCTAATCTAGCAGGAGTAGGTCTTTACCCTCCGGGACGCCGAAGCTGGGTAAACCCATGTGCATCCGTCCCCATCTCGCACCGCAGATGGCCGCCAACTCTTCCTCACGAAACACTCAATCGCTGCCAGTGGCAGCGACTGCCGTGACCATTTCCACGACATTAATGATTGTACTTGTTGCTTGAACATACATTAAAATTATTGACTACCAACTAAGGATCACTTGAAATGAAATATGCAACCATATTTTCATAATCATCTCCAACATGTCGCTCTTGATACATGTTATAGCCAATTCATCAAGTCTTTCTTCTTTCATTATAAAATGCAAGTAGGATTTCAATTGCTTTAGTTTTGGTTACCACTATCATATATTCGAACCTGATATATGCAAAAAAATAAACCGAGATACATGCACACAAAGATGAAAAGGACAAATAATTGATGGACTTGTTCACCAATGAAATCGATGGAGAAAAAATGCCTAAATTAGATATGGCTTCGAGCTGGATTGTTAGCTTATGGCTAGTGCGCACCTGATGGAGTAACGACACTACTAGGAAACTAGATTTCAGTGGCGTATATTTTTCGAATTCTGTGCGCCAATGTTACGTTGCTACTATATTTTTCTTTGTAATATGCGCACATAATTTTTTTCAAATTTCAAAAAAGCGGGCCATATCTCAAATTTCTGTGGCGCATAATGCATTTTTTCAAATTTCAAAAAAAGCGGGCCAGATCTAGGCTGGCGGTGGGGGTCGCCAGAGGTTGGTGGTGGCCGAAGGAGGAGGCCGTCGGATGTGGGGGACGACGAAGGAGGGCTAGGCCGAAGGTGGGTGGAGGAGGGGGTCACGAAAGTGGTGGCCGGAGGTGGTGGCCAGAAGAGGAGGAGGCCGCCGAAGGTGGTGGCCAGAGGAGAAGGTCACTAGTACAAACGCGTTACTTAGAGACGTTAATTTCCCTAGGCCTTAGCTGGTTTCTCGTTCCGGCTCAAGCGCATAGCTTCTAAGAGCACACCACCTGAGCCGGATTTTTTTGCGGCTCTAAGATACAAGAGCTCAGACGGTGTAAAAAGAAAAACGTCTCTAACATGTACGAGATGGATACGACCCGTATTTCGGACCACTTGGAAGAACTCCTTAACCTCAGACGGCCTATACTAGGGACCGTCTCCAATAGTCAGGCAACCTGAGTTATATTCTAACAAAGACCGTCTCCAGAACTAGTGTGCCTCGAAGCGGCTTTTAAGTTTACCGTCTCCAGTGTGTGTAAACCATTTTAAATAATAGAATGCTAATTTCAACTCGATCATAGCTGACATGACACATAATCGTGATTCAGCAGATAGGTAGACACATTATATATCTAAAGAACTTATAGTAGCTCGATCACGGTAACAATAATAGCCACATAGTTTGGAAAATCCATACAAACTTAGCAATTACATGTTATGGCAGTACATACAAACTGCAGTCCATAAATCAATCAGCTAGCATAATGAGTACTCTTTAACAAACTAGGATTGCATTTATAATCGGCCGCCCGGTGGAAGTTGCTGAACCAAAATATGTATCTCTCCATTATATTTTTCATCAAAGAAAAAAGGACAATGGTATTCTGCTTTAGGTTGAAGCTTCTCACAAACTTCTCCCATCCAGTCGTCAAGATTGCATTTTACCCAACTCCCATCTTCATCCTAACCATCTTTTTCTTTTTGCTCTTCATTTGCCAAACATGGACATCAATAGGTTTATCAAGACGATTCTTTAGGTATTTTCTTGTGAACTCAGCTCCAAATGTCTGGGCAAGCACAGAGAATTGAAGAATTAGCATGCTTGTGATTACTAGAAGTATTTAAATATCACATGGTAGCTTGTTGATAATATGATCAAGATTATATTATCTTACTAGCTTGCACTTCTTTTTCATGACAGATGAATAGGGCAGCCTGTAGACGTAGTACTTGATTTTTGGTGAAAATTCCAGTTCACATCAGTCTAAGAGGAAGTCTACATGAACTTATTTCAAATACATGTTGTTTTCAACAAGGCTCTGCTAATCAAAATCAGTGTCTCCCTTGTATTTAGACGCTGATGCAATAACACATAAAAAATTTAATATTGTGGAATATTAATGTCTACCGTCTAAACACATACAAAACAGATGACTGCAATTTTGATGTTCTTTTGATATCTCTAAACTCAATCCTCTCAGTGGACTCTTCATTTGTTGTCTGGAATTCAAAACCACCAAAGTTAATGCGAAAACTATCATCGCTAGACAGCGTGATTGCATCGTAACTACAGGTTCCCATCTATTAAATAGATACAAACAGAGGGCATCTTAATACAATCAAGATGCAATCAGACTAATGAAGTGACAATCATAATAGACCACCGAAGTGACAGTTAAATCTCTATTGCTGGAAGTGATAATTGCAGATTTTGAGATTTATACAAAGGAAAAAGAGTTGGGACAGATGTAGGCTAGCTGGGGGAGGCTCTCCCGATGGAGCTGTCGGGTCTTTGCAGCTCGGTAACCCTGAACCTTAAATTCGAGAAGCAAAATGGTAAATCTCATGGCAAAATTCCTAAATCGAAGCTGCTGATTTAGGGTTTTGGGGGTTTGGTTTTCATACATACCTGCCTGGACGACGAAGTGGTCCTCGAAGGCTAGGGAGAGCGTCCGCACCGCAGTGGGCCAGAGGCGGCGATGGTGGAGAGGCTCGGGACCGGAGGCGGCGGTGGTGGAGGGCGGCGGCGGTGGACAGTGGTCTGGGCGGGCAGGGAAGAACAAAAGTAGCACATATATGAAATATTTATCCAAATATTTTCAGATATCTGGTGCGAAGTAGTAGCCTCAGACGGCTGAAAGTGTAAAAAGTCTCTAAGAACGTCCGTTCTCTGAATATTTCACATTTTTCCGCCAAGTACTTGACGACTAGTAATTTGAAAAAGCTATTATTTGGAACTCCGAATATATTCGGAACCCCGACGTTTGATTTTCCTAAAATTTGAGAATTATTCATAACTTAAAACAAAGAAAGGTGTGTATACATGCTTGTTAGAGTGAATTTGAGTCCCCTAAGACTAAATGGGGTTTATAAATTGAAGAAAAATTTTGGCGTAGTACAAACCTTAGATCTTTACCCTGAAAGGCATGATGACTAGTGTTCATGTGCTTTGCTGTAGAGAAATAAGGTGCAAGTGTTTTGAATTTGACTAATTCAAATGTTTAATCACGAAGTGAGATCATTTGGTTACTTAATTATGAAATTTTTACCAATATAACCTTTTTTCATGTATTCTTTGAAGGAAATCTCATTGAGTGAATATTCGGACAGCCAGAAATATTCATAACTCCGGATTTTGTTAATCCTAAATTTTGAGAATAATTCATAATTTAAAGATAAAGGAAGGTGTTTACACATGCTTGCGAGAGTGAAATTGAATCCTAAGAATAAATGAGGTTCATACCAGGCTGTAGAGCAATAAGGTGAAACTGTTTTGAATTTGATTAATTCAAATGTATAATGCCGATGTGAGATCATTTAGTTATTTCAGTACGAATTTTCTACCAATTTAAAATCTTGTTGATGTATTCCTTGAAAATTATAATATAATCAAGCATTAGAAATATTTGATAGTGTGCATGAGCATGATCAGTAATATAATTGAACACTAGAAATTTTAAGGAACTCCATATAAAAGAATAGATTAATATATAGAAGGTTCACTAGAGACACCACAGATATATTATTCTCTTACATGCAATCACATGTAATAATTAACTGAAACAAAATAAAAGCAGAGGCAGTAGCAGAAGGCCGGTTCACGGAGATGCCTAGCAGGGACAGCAGCAGGAGGCCAGGACAGCCTACTCGAGGGGATATAGGCCAGTCCTGATATAATTTCGGAGGAATTTGCCGAAGGTTGCGTGCCGTGCCAAGGTCTTCGGCTTATGTCTTCGGCCTCGGATTTTGCCAGCATCCACCGCGTGCTAGATTATGCTATCGAGGTTGATACGTCCATAACGTATCTATAATTTTTGATGGTTTTATACTAATAATATGCTTTTGATACTCCTTTTTGTATAAAGTTTATGATTTATTTGGACTAACCTACTAATAGTTGCAAAAGTGTACAATGTTCTTGTTTTACACTTTGATGTGTAGGAATTACCAAGAATACAAGTGGAAACTTTATTGGAGTCAAATTGGGATTTTTTCAGAAATCTGTCTCAGAACTTTTTTTTGAAGATAGTCATGTTTTAGGTTGAAGACAGCGTCAAACAAAAAACTCTTCAACTACAAAGTTGTTGGAAATTTCACGACAAACATTCTGGACATAAAATTTAGCTGATCCCAAGTCCATACGGACCTTTTAGGCCCGATTTACTGCACTCCAAGATGGGGTGACGGGAATCCGAGAAGCTATATAAAGGGAGGAAACCTAATTCGCCCAGGGCATCTCCACCCACGAATTTGCAGCCACCAAAGCCGTGTTTTTTCCTCCCCATAGATCTCATCTCCATGGGGGAGGGCTCCCAAGAAGCCATGAAGGAAGGGGGCTAAGGGTTGGTGCTCCCCTATGATACCGTCGGCGGGGAAGGAGTCCCCCGCGCCGCCGCCGCCCTCTTCACCATATTCACCGCATCTCCGTCATCTAATCCTCCTAGTATGCAGTGGTTCATTCTCCCACACACCTCTGTACCGTCCTATGTAAATATGGTGTTTGATGCTATAAGTTATAATTCTATGATCTGTGTCATGTTTGCGTAGTTTCTTTGTTCTTAGATTGAATGGTTGAGCGTCTTTGGTTCATTAGAGTTGTATGTTAATATGGTACAGTCCTTTGGTGTCCATTATATTTATGCGCGCATGGATTAAACATCATAGGGTTTGTAGTATGTGTAAGAGGAAGGAGGGAAGTTCTGCCGGAGTGACGAAACCTGAGGACGTGAACCGGAATGTTGCACGTATGGGAGTAAGAGTACCATTAAACTTAAGGCTATGGTTAGGGAAACCTTAATACATTGATTAGTACTTACGGATGTTTGCTAACAATCCAATCATATAGTACATATAATTCCAAGTAGTGAAGCGCATGTATACTTAGCCTCTCCCACGTAGAAAACTGCATCGAAGACGATGAACCCGATCTATTCGCTATTTTAAGTTTGACAAAGCCACCACAATTACCACCACTATTCCACACTCATGGTTCTGTTAGTTTAGTATATTTTATTGCTACAACAACTAGCTTTACTTTTTTGTTATTTATTATCATGCAAAGCTATCTCTATTACTCGTATTGTTGTTCTAGTTTTATTTCCTAGATAATGCAAATGTTTAGTGCGCGTAGAGTTGTATCAGTGGTTGATAGAACTTGAGAGAATATTTATCCTATCGTTAGCTCCTCGTTGGGTTCGACACTCTTACTTATCAAAAAGGCTACACACGATCCCCTATACTTGTGGGTTATCAGAGGTCCATGTCAATGGCTCTATCACAGAATGGGCAAAACAGTTCCCCCCTATGATAGAAAGGGATTTGCCCATACCATAGACGTCTTAGCACGTCGCGACTCTTGTTGTCCCTGGAGTACTTTCTATCATCCACTTTATCATCATCCTCCTATTGATTTTTAAGAACATACCTTAGAACTCATACATATGATTGAATTTTATTACAACTCAAGAATTGACAACATATATGTAAGACAATATTAAATTGATATCAAAGAGAATGCATCTTAGGAATAGTTTGATAATTTCATATATCATTTCATCTCAACAAAATGACAAGTAATTGGATCAGAGTATATGTAGAACAAAGATTACAGCCTCATAAGTTTCTTTAGGGGTGGCGTAAGTGAACTAAGTAATAATTACACAACCTATTGTTTTTGTACATTGCCCCAGGTTCGCTAAATCATCCCTAAAAAATCTAACACCAATGTGTCTGCCTCTCTTTTGGGCCAAATTTGAATAATCGGCCCCACAATAAGAAATTGAAATGTAATCCTACGAAACAATATTCATGGATATACATATTCTAGTACAAAAACAATCTACAGGTACATGTAGAAACAACTTATGATCAAAACCATGCATATACATATGCATCATATGAATCATTCAAAGATCAGAAACAATTCAAAGATCTAGTTCCATATGAGAATAATCAAGAGCCTCATAATTTTTTTAGAGATGGAGTTGCGAAACAAAGTACCAACAACACAACCTATATTATTTATGTACATTGCTGCCTTAGGCTCACCAACCCATTCCTAAAAAACGACACCATCATTTGTGTCTCCCCTTACACTCTTTTGAGACAAATTTCAATCATCGGCCTATTTGAGAAAATGAAATGTAATTCTTATACACTATGAATGCATGCAATAACAATTCAAAGATCATAGTTTTATGAATGTAGAATAAATCTAGGGACCTCATAATTTTCTTCGGGGATGGCGTTAGTGAACCATGTAATAATTGTACAACCTATTGTTCTTATACATTGCCTGGGTTTGCTAACTTATCCCCAAAAAAATCTGACAACAACGTGTCTGCCTCTCATTTTGGGCAAATTTGAATCATTGGCCACAATAAAAAATTGAAATGTAATCCTACGAAACAATATTCAGGGATATACATATTCAGGTAAAAAACAATCCTAAATATTGTAATTATAAATAACAAAAAAACAAAGATCAGAAACAATTAAAAGATCATATACAATTCAAAATCATGCATATACATATGCATCATACGAATCATTTAAAGATCAGATACAATTCCAAGATCATATATATATATAGTTCCATATGAGAAAAAATCAAGGACCTCATAATTTTTTCAGAGATGGAGTTGGATAACCCAAGTACCAACAACACAACATATATATTGTTTGTGTACATAGCTGCCTCAGATTCACCAACCTACATTTTTTCAGAGATGGAGTTAGCGAACCAAATTACCAATTACACAACTTATATTATTGTACATTGCCTTAGGTTCACTAACCATCCCTAAAAAAATCTTACACCATCATTGATGACTCCAAGTGCACAGATCGTTTGTAGCTAGTTTCGAAATAAAGATATCGATCCCACAGGGAGCAGGAGTCCGAAGTCTAATAACTCTTAAAATAAATATTATAATAGAAATGCTAAATAAAGTTCTAAGTGACAAGATAAAATGCGAGTATTGCGTAATAAGGTGTTTTGGGGTTTTAGGTTTAAGAGCAACAATAAAGTAAAGTAAAATAACTAAACATAGAAAGTAAGTATCACGTATGTAAGAGATATTGAAATTGCAATAGGGAAAAAAGTGTTCTCAGGGAGTAGCGGATACACCACTAGAATTATAAGAAGTTAAGATAAATATTAGTATCATGAACATTCTCAACTATATATGTGTGGGAGGAACTCCGTATTTGGACAAATAGGCAGCAACCGCTGCTCACATCATCCTCATAACCACATCAGTCAGCAATCAATATCAATCGAATTACTGCACTATTAAGGGACGTAATCCCATAGGACATATCCCATGGCATGGATAGCGTTCCGTGAGTTTTGTTGGTTTCCCAAGCTTTATAGTCACTGTAAGTTCTAGCACACCTCCGTCTACCAACAAGTAGTTCCCTCCATCAAGTATCCATAAGAGACAAATATTGAGAGGTCGACTTCTCTCAACATCAAGATGAAGATAATCTAACACATGGTCATAGCGATGAATATCATAATAAACTTTATCTTATTTCAATCTCATACTAGGATTTCTCCATCTCCCCAAGAACTAATGATCTACTCAGACATGGAGGCAATCCACATCGTGGCAATAACAATGGAATCTATCATAGATAAATAGTACTTGTATAAATCCACAACGAGTACGGAAATTAGAACAAGATCTAGACAAGATGTAGATGGGATGGATGGAGATGGTGGTGATGCAGCGGTGGATGATGAATATCGATGACTTAGCCTCTCGGATCTGCGCGGGACGAAGATGGATCCCCGGTGGATGAGTTCCCCCTCCAGATGCCTTCTGGAGGTGAGTTTTCGGCAATTTCTGGGTGTTCTGTATATCGTCTCCCTTATCCAGTTGCACGGGGTGAAACTATTTGAGGAGGCGGTGGTGGCACCAACTATACGACCGGAACTATACGGCCAGAAAATTTATTCTGGTCGTATAGTTGGTCGTTGAACCATCTGTCTCCTTTGTTCACTTCAGGTTTTCTTCTGGTATTATTAATATTTCCCAAATAAGAGATTTACGTTGTTTTTGACTCCTTTTCTCCTAAGTACAACTTCTCTAAGAATTGTATCCATTGGATCCATCATCTGTCCTGATCCTAGTGAAAATAGACATAAAATATGCACGCGAGCACCGTAAAATACCAAGATCCTACATCTATAATGCAAAATAATAGTGTAAAACATGATGCAAATATGCACTCATCAACTTCCCCAAGCTTAGACTCTTGCTCGTCCCGAGCAAGTTTAGCTTAATGGTTGTGATCCTCATATTCATGAAGCTGAGTGATGGCTCAAAATATATCGAGCTCGTTGGGAACCCCAAGAGGAAGGTATGATGAGCACAGCAGCAAGTTTTCCCTCAGTTATGAAACCAAGGTTATCGAACCAGTAGGAGCAAGGAAACAACTGCAAGGTGTTGCTAGCAACATGGAATCCTGCACAACACAACCACAGAACTTTTCTCCCAACTTACAGTGAGGTTGTCAATCTCACCGGTTTTGCTGAAAACAAATGATTAAATGTATTGTGTGGAAGATAGTAATTGCTTGCAGAAAGTAATTAGTAAATTATAACAGTAGAAGTTATAGAAATGGTAAAAGAATGGACCGGGGTCCATAGTTCACTAGAGGTGGCTCTCCTTAGATAGATAACATGCTGGGTGAACAAATTACAGCGGGGCAATTGACAAACACCGAGAAAACAATACATGCATATACTAATCATCTTGACTCCTCTGAGACTTGATTGGGCATTATAACATAATACATAGACCGCCATCCAACTGCATCTATGACTAATAATCCACCTTCAGGTTATCATCTGAACCCCCTCTAGTATTAAGTTGCAAGCAATAGATAATTGCATTAAGCTAAGTGTGTAAAGTAAACAATACGATTGTCCCATGGACAAAGGATTGTTGTTTTCTCCCTAGTAGCAACAACACATCTAGTACCTTCGAGATTCCTGTCACTTCCCCAGATTACTAGAGGCATGAACCCACTATCGAGCATAAACACTCCCTCTTGGAGTTGCTAGCATCTACTTGGCCAAGATAGCTACTAACAACAGAAAGCATGCAAGATCACAAATAACATAGACATGATAGAATTAATAATCAATCTGAAATAACATCTCAATATCCATCGGATCCCCGCAAACACAACATGTAAGATTACAAATAGATGATCTTGATCATGAACGGAGCTCACGAGATCTAAACATGGTAGCACAAAGGAGGAGAACCAACCATCTAGCTACTACATGGACCCGTAGTCCAGGGTTGAACTACTCACGCATCACACCGGAGGCAGGCATGGTGATGAAAAAGGCCTCTAGGGTGATCTCTCCCCTCTGGCAGGGTGCCGGGAAGAGCTTCAGATCCCTCCCGATCTAGGGATAGAGATGGCGGTGGCTACAGACTCTTTCGTGGAATTTTGATCGGGTCCTTAGGGTTTTCGTCTAGGGAGGCTTTTATAGGCGGAAGGGCAAGGTTGGTGGAGCGACACACCTCGGTGCCACGCCTCAGCCACCAGGTGTGGCCACCCTGGTGCGCCACTTCGTCTCCCCTCCAGACTCCGTGTTGCTTCGGGTAAAATATTGACTTGGGCTTTTGTCCGGTCCAATTCCGAGAATATTTCCTTACTAGATTTTCTGAAACTAGAAACAGTAGAAAACAGGCAACTAGCACTATGGCATCTTGTTAATAGGTTAGTTCCAAAAAATGAATAAAAATACCTCAAAGTATGAACAAAACATAAGAAAGTAGATACTAAACAAGCATGGAACATAAAAAATTATAGGTACGTTTACGACGTATCATTGAGTCGATAAAATAAATGAGGCAGTTGCAGCATGTGTTTATCATATATGATACATAGAAATGAGTTCATGAATAGTACCTTACTCGAACCATCTGAATAGTATTAGTAGGCTTCCACACCTTAGTGATCAACAGTTCATAAAATATGAATCTCAACATAATGTAAAAGTATCAAGTTCAACCGAATGAGTTAGCGAGGTAGTCCCAAGTGTTTTAGGATCAACGTATTCACTTGGGATTCAAAATCTCAAAAGTGTCTCTTTGCCATACTACAATATAGTGGTATATGCCTATTTGCTCTTTGCACACTCACTCTTTTTATTTTTTTTGTTCTCTTTTGTGTATATGCTCACACTTTTGTTTAAGTGCTGTGCAAAGGAGCTAGCCATACATCCCACTTCATGTAGGAATTCAAAGTTTTAACAATCTCAATTATCAAATTCCAATTGTATATGAAGCATTATTATGACTTGAAGATTCTACCTCGACTTGTTCTCACTCTATTTTGATAGCACTTTCATTTTCCTTTGTTCAAGGTTTCTTTTTCAACTTAACTACACAGATAGTTTTTCTTTGTAAATCAAGCCATAGACTTACAACATATTGACCAAATTATCTTTATATGTTCCATTAATACCAATGGTGTGGAAGACTCCTATTGCTATCATCAAGTGCAAGTAAAATTATACTCAAGCCATTCATATATCCAATAAAACGAACATAAACTCAATATTGCTCCATATATAATAATAAACTCAGAATTTCATTAAAGGGATCGACTATTCCTGAAGGGAATTCTAATGATGCAAACTTTATTTCTAGTTTGAACTAATGTAAAAATAAAATAGTAATGTAAAACTTATAAGATAGATTACAAGGTCTTAAAGATCTCCCCAATCTTAGAATCAAGCCAGGCGGGATCAAATAATCCCTTACAATTATTTGATATCGTGATTGTCATAGATCACTGTGGCACCATGGCACACGGTATCTTCTCTTCACGGGCTAGCCTGAGGTGGAGGGATTGATTGACAGCTTCTAGTTCTTTAACACACAACTTGTAGAAAAGATTATTCCTCTCCATCACTTTCACTTGCTCTTTAATGAACTCATTGTTATCCTAGAGTGTTTATAGCACCTTAAGACTCATAGAAAAACCTTCTTTGGTTGTCTGCTTGATATCTTCATCAGGTTTGTCAAGGTAAAGTCACAGCAACAGAAGATGTTTAGGTGTCCCTGGCGTCTCCCTGTCCATCTCTTCAATCTTTAGTTCGAGGGCCTTCAAATCCCTCTTCCGACGTGCATTGTCAGTGTTGAGGAACTCTATAGGGATGGTCTTGATCTCCTTGCCTTGCTCGCTATTTCTCCCGATTTCCATAGGGGCCTTTCTTCGTGGCTTCTATCCCTTAGTTGTGTGTCCTCACGTGTGAATAGGAGGTGGATTGGTTTATGGATATTATGATTAGAGAGAGACAATGGCAATATATAAGAGGGTCAGAGGTTGGTAAAACTCGCGAGAAATATCAAATTGTCGCCAAAGAAAATAATCTTAACGAAATAGGGAAAGAAATCACGGATTTGGAAGTGTCCTGCTGCGTAACGACCAACTATACAGGCGCAACCCATATAGCTCCAGCCGTATAGTTGGTTCTGGGCAGATATTTCCAAATATCTCGAGTCCAGGTTGATTAAATCACGACTTCGGAACCGACAATAATATGTTTTTTAGATGAATAAACGAGAAGTTAAGCGAAAAGTGTCTGACAGTTTAACGACCAACTATACGGCCAGAAAATTGGCTTCGGTCGTATAGTTACGACCGTATAGATACAGACACTAAAAATAGAAACTGTCTGAGAGTTTAACGACCAACTGTACGGCCGAAAAATTGACTCCGGTCGTATAGTTGCGATCGTATAGATATAGACACCAAAAATCGAAAGTGTCAGAGAGTTTAACGACCAACTATATGGCTAGAAAATTGGCTCCGGTCGTATAGTTGCGCCGTATAGGTGCAGAGTTCGAAAAAAAATTAATGAAGATGATACCGAGAGTTTAAAGACCAAATATACGGTGGGAGATTTTTCTCCGGTCATATAGTTGCGCCCATATAGTTGGTAAAAACCCTCAGAAAACTTCAGAAAAACACGAGGAATTCAAAAAACAAAATTTTCAAAAGTAAAATCTGTGAAAACAAATCACTTATTTGAGTAGGAATACTTACCTCGAACTTACCATTTGTTTATTCGGGGATGAAAAGCTCCTCCAACAATAAAGACTTCTTCTCTTTTGGAGGAATTTACCTTAGTTCATTGAATGATTCTCGTAAACAAAAATCACCAGGACTAAACTTCCTCTCAACAAGATTGGTGTCTTGCTGGGCAAACATGGACACTGCATCTAACATCTTTATTTTTTGCCTCTGCATAATCTGCAACTCAAATTCTTAAAGTGAAAGAATCCAACGGATCAGTCTTGGCTTTGCTCTCAAGGAGTTCTTTTAAACCATCACGATCCGTATGAACTCTTACCTTTGCATCAACTATGTAAGAACGAAATTTATCACAAGAGAAAAATACAGCAAAAAGTTCCCTTTCTTCCTTAGGGTAATTCTTTTGTGCACCATTTAGAGTTCTACTAGCATGATGTATAATATTAAGTCCGCGACCAATGTGTTGTCCCGAAGTTACTCCTACAGCATCATCACTAGCTTCACATATTAAGGCAAAGGTTGTATCCCAGATAGGTGGTTTAATGATAGGAGCACGGGATAAAGCATTTTTGAGTTTATCAAAAGCTTCAAGACATTTATCATCAAAATTAAATCTTACTCCTTTTTGCAGGAGGTTAGTCAAAGGTTTAGATATTCCAGAGAAATTTCTAATGAACCTTCTATAAAAACCCACATGACCAAGGAAACTTCTTATACCTTTAATATCCCTAGGTTGTGGCATTCTCTCTATTGCCTCAACCGTAGATCTATCCACTTCAATTCCCTTACCTGATACCTTGTGTCTAAGGACTATACCTTCTTTGACCATAAAATGGACTTCTCTCAGTTTAGAACAAGATTAGTTTCTTTACAATGCTGCAAAACTATTTTTAGATTATCCAAGCAACTACTAAACGAAGTTCCATCGATAGTAAAGTCATCCATAAATACTTCCATTATCAGTTCTATAAAATCTACAAAAATAGTAGTCATGCATCTTTGAAAAGTAGCTGGAGCATTACATAAACCAAAAGGCATACATTGGTAAGCATGTAAGCCATAAGGACTAATGAAAGTTGTTTTAAGTTAGTCATCCGGATGAACAGCTATTTGAGAAAAACCAGAGTATCCGTCCAAGTAGAAAAATGAGTGTGGTTTTCTAACCTTTCTAAAGTTTGATCTATGAACGGTAAAGGATAGTGATCTTTCCTAGTTTCTTTATTTAATTTCCTAAAGTCTATGCACATCCTATGCCCAACAATAGTTCTAGTAGGTATCAATTCATTTCTTTTATTAGGAACAACAGTAAAACCGCCCTTCTTAGGGACACAATGAACATGACTTACCCATTCACTTTCTTTAACAGGATAGATTATACCCGTGTCCAGTAGGCGTATAATTTATTTTCTTACCACTTCCTTCATTTCAAGCTTCACTCTTCTATTAAATTCCGCAACTAGTTTATCACCTTCTTCCATGAATATTCGATGGACGGCTATCATGGGACTAATGCCCTTCAAATCATCCATTGAGTACCCAAAGGCCTTGTGATGCTCCTTCAGTATTTTTATGAGTTCTTCTTCTTCTTTTCCATTTATTCCGGTCGTATAGTTGGTCGTATAGTTGGTCGTTGAACCGTCTGTCTCCTTTGTTCGCTTCGGGTTTTCTTCTGGTATTATTAAAATTTCCCAAATAAGTGATTTACATTGTTTTTTACTTCTTCTCTCCTTAGTACAACTGCTCCAAAAATTGTATCCATTGGATCCATCATCTCTCCTGATCCTGGTGAAAACAGACATAAAATGTGCGAGCGAGCGCCGTAAAATACCAAGATCCTATATCTACAATGCAAAATAATAGTGTAAAACATGATGCAAATATGCACTCATCAATCATATATGTGTCTCCCCTTGCACTCTTTTGGGGCAAATTTCAATCATTGGCTTCAGTGAGAAACAGTTCAAAGATCAGAGTGCAAAGATCATAGTTCATATGTGTGCAGAATAAATCTGGGGCCTCAAAAATTTTTTAGAGATGGAGTTAGCGAATCAAAATATCAATTGCACAACTTATATTGTTGTACATTCCCTCAGGTTTACTAACCATACTAAAAAAATCTGACACCATCATATGTGTCTCCCCTTGCACTCTTTTGGGGCAAAATTGAATCATTGGCCTCAGTAAGGAATATAAATATAATATTATGCATGTTGTGTATCAAAATCAACACTCAACTAGAAAACCCTAAAACCCCTAAGTCAAATGTTATAGACCGATTAAATTTACAGCACGAGAAGAACCATATGAACAACAACGAGTTAAGCAAATGTAAATTTACTAGATGGAAGATAAGCAGATTGGGGTTTTATGACTAGACAGATTGGGGTTTTGTGACTAGATGGCAGATGCATCAATCGACCGTTCAAACCATATATATATACTATCCTACTTCAAGAGCAAAAGAATCTGTAGGTGATTGAGCAAATCTTACGTATGAATAGTGAAATCTGCGGCTGCAACTAGATAAGCTAGCAAGTTGTACCTCAGACTCCTCATCAGAGACCTCCTCGAACTTGTCATTCTCCATGAGTGTGTCAACAATTTCTTGGTGGAGGATGGGGTTGTTGATGTAGAGCACCGGGTTGCCTCCGCCTGCCGCATGCCCCTCATCTAGATCCACTCCTGGCACCACGATGTTGTCGGCCACCTGATGCTCGACGGCGACGGCGACTGGCTGGATGAGCTCGAAGCCTCGACGGCGCGGCGACGAGCGGCGTGCGTGCCTAGAGAAGCCACCTCCGCCTGCTCGGCAACGACCGAGCCATCTACTGTTGTGCCTCTAACTAGCTTTACCTATGGCTCGTCTCCACGTGTACGCTTCATGGCGCAACCAGGGTGGGCGGTGGTGCAAGCGAAGGAGCTTCAGCGCACGCAGAAGGTGCAGAATAGGGTTTTGTGACTTGATAGATTGGGGAAAATGACATGAGCTCATGGAAGAAGAAGGCCGAGCGGGTTTATAAACGGGGGACCGTTGGTAGTCCTCGAGTGGACACATGGGTGTGGATTCATGTGGGTGGGGGGCTAGCACAATATCCACTTTCTAACTGCATTAACAACACGCGCAGGCTTTCCCTAGAAAAACACACGCATGCTACCTCGGGTAAGTGCACGATGCTAGTTTTCGAGATGGACGGCATAATGGTCTGCCTCAGAGGACACCTACAGGCGATTAATATTTCTGACCGATTGCGGTTGAGTGATTTAGAGAGATAGCCAATAATTGCCGTCGTCTTAGATTCAATCTAGAGGCGGTTTGTTTTAAATACCGACTGATGGGCACTCGTACTAGAGACGGTGTATATTAAAAACCATCTGAGATCAAAGTTGTTGCGGTTTCGCGTATGAAAACAATAAATTTTACCCTACGCCCCTGAACCCCTGAAGCTACCAGGGCCTATCTATTAGTAATACAATAACGGGAGGGGCTTTTCGCGAACTTACCCTTGAAGACCCGAAAAGCATTGTCAACGCTCAGGAAAGCGTGGCTGATGTAGACGAGCCGAAGCCGACCTCAAGGTCTTGATGAAGTCCTTGAGCTCCCTTGGCTCCAACAACTTGAGTGCCTCAAGTGCGACACCTCGCGGGGAGTTACACACGTCCGGTGCCTGATGATGACTCCCGCTTCCCCGATCCAGTAGCAGTTGCGGAAGTAGAGCTCCCGGATCCGAATCCCGTAGCGCGACGGCGCTCCGCGGTGAAGATGTCTCCCGTTCGCGTAGTCCAGACTTGGGACCACAGTCACGAGAGAGAGAGGGGAGAGAAAAAATATCAACTGGAGGTCCTCCCAAAAGTTAGAAGACCTTTATTGATTATTGGTGTACATAATTTTGCCAAATACCCCTACAATATATAGGGGGAGGGGAGGTACTACCGCCCTCAAAGTCCCGGGGTGGGACTAAAGGAGAGGAGGGGGGAGGGGTGGCTGCCGACTACCCTAGTGGGCCCTGCGCGGGGGGCTAGGCCCAGATGGCCAGCCCCCTTGCCCCTTCTCCCTCTCTCCTTTCCCTAATGGGCCCTCTCCCTCCGGAAATTGGCCCATTAAGCCTTTGACTTAATTGATTTTCTCTTTATTAAATAATTATGAATAAATGATTAAATCAACATTTAACATTCATTCACATATTATTCAATCTCCGTGGCCATGGAACACCTTCCACCTCCACTCCGGACATCCTCCGGACTTACCGAAACGCTTCCGGTTTTCTCCCTATAAATCTTCGGCGATTCTTCCGATCCTATAAACACTCTCTAAGCATCATCAAGCCCTTAAGCGTGATACCCCACGGTTCGGGAACACTCGAGACATGGTCGGGACACTCCCGCACCAATGATCGACAGAGGGACCTGGATGGCCATGTGACCCCTGTGCGTTCCACGAAGATCTTTCGTCGTTTGAACCGGGACAGTCGTGTCTTATTCCCTTTGTCTCTTGATACTTGCATTGCCCGAGATCTGATCAATGACATCACCATGTCGTGTTCAATCTCGTTACTGAACAATGCTACTTGACTCGTTCCGACAAGTGATATCCCCGTGATCAAATCACACGCTGTGCAACTATTGGATATAACTTCTCTGAGTGGGCCCTTCGAGTATCTTCCTGTCACATGGACGGACAAATCCTGCTCTTGACATATATTGCCTCAACGATTTCCTCCGAGTACCTGAACACACCTTTATAACCACTGTATTACCGAGTGGCACTTGATGCTATCAAAGCACTTTCGGGAGACAGTGATTGATATAGCCTCACAGTCTCAGGAATAGTCTACGAGGATCCATTTCTAATCATCGTAACTTTAACTATGTGACATGATCGGGTCATGATGTTTAGGTTGGGTATTGGTTCATCATCTCATTCTCGGAATGAGATGACTTCATTTCCAACTGGCATAAATGCCACATGATCAGGAAACTTGATCATCTGTTGACCAATGAACCAATGACTAGAGTTTCACTAGGAACCCCTGGTTGTTTGTATATCACACGTGTATTGATGTTTCCACTCAATACAGTTATAGCATGATATAAAACTTAATCATAAACTATATGAAATATGATAATAGTCCTTACTACTATTTGTCTCTAGGGCATATTTCCAACAGTCTCCCACTCGCACTAGAGTACAAATACACTAGCTGCATTTGTTCTCAATCATTGGCACCATATCTCCGGTACCCTGAACATGCTTGCTCATGGAGGAGGTTGAGTCTTGGGTCTGTACTTTACAGTCCCAAATCCTTTGCAACTTACTAATGTCACCTTGATTGACATCAATACTTTATCATCACATGATAACATCTGTGTGTATGCATAGTCGCTATGGCAGCAGAACGAGGCCTGATTCCAGGAGCCTATAGTGACTTTAGATCAACCTCGAGGGCTTTCTCATGGGCACCGTGCCCTAGGACACATCATTCTACGTTAAAAGCGAACTAGCCCCACCATAACTTTATACAACACTTTAGATGGTACCCTTATCTATTGTTATAAATGTATTCATCGAAACACTAGTGCACTCTGTGCAACTTTTGATGTTTTGTTCACCTCGCTTCCTACTTAACTTGAATCGGTATTTACAGGAGTTTCCAACATATTCCCTTATAACATAACCCTTTATGTTTTAAGATATGTCATCCTTTATGGATTTGGAAAACATGTCTGCAGTTCTCAATTAGACACTACGGACAAACTTAGCTCAATGTTCTGTGATTCAAACTTAATCACTTTTAAACGTTCCTTATTGGATCGTATATTATGTTAAGTTATCATCATGGTTTTCTAAGATAGAACATATGTCTCAACATAGTGGATGATGATCACCCTTTTCTTTCTTTCAACCATTGATGTTAAACTTAATACTATTCCTAATTTGAGTTATTAAGGATTAGTTCCTTAATTAACTTCTATTCTGAAACCCTTTTTAGAATCCCTTAAGGAATACTACATAATATCATAATACTCTTATTATCAACTTCTACATCTTATAAATCATTATTTATAAGTATTTGTGATTTCATTCTTAACATACTTAAGAATTACTCCTATAAGCTCCCACTCAAAATATGTTCCTACATATTTGAATTTGAGACTTATATTGCTCCCACTCAAAAATATGTCAATCACATATTGTTTCAGGAAGACTTTTATAGCTCCCACTCAATTTTATGCAAATTGCATATCCACTCACTATTTTGAACAACTTCAAAATCCTTTGATCAAATATCAAAGTTGGATATTTACTATGAGATACTAGTACTGTTACTAGTTTTAAATCCTCTAGACATTCAACACACTTGAATCAAATTCATTTGTCCAAAGCTTGAAAAATTGTGCTTGTCATTCACCCCCTTTTCCACTATGGCTTTGCAGTCATTTGGGAAAATTCAAGTAACCCCTTTTACTTGTGAGATTCAGCAACGAATTGCTTTCTAATCTCAAAGGAATTTTGCTTTTAGGATTTCTCATAGTTTTAGTTTACCATTATTTCCTTAGTAGTTCATAGGTATGTCATATTCCAATAATCATGACAAATGATTCTCAAATGTCTGCATACAAGATATGGATTACATTTTGAATCCTACTTCCTGTAGTGAAAACACTAGTGGAGGAAAACACAATGATCAATCTCATTGATTCTTTCCTTCTGTGAAGAGAATCGTTCAGGAACGTTGTCTGTTGCGCTTCTCAACACTCTGATGCAGGGTCTTGAATCCTCATCGTGCTTTTCACTAATTTCCATCTGCTCCATAATCGAGAAATATCACTAAAAGTGAGCTTTCTCAAAAATGCACCAAAATCCAAGCAATACTTGTTTTTCTTCTCTTTTAGTTTAGCTATGGATTTCGTATTCAAAGTTTTCCAATGAATACTCTACAAGGACTTATTCGCTATTGTTTTTGTTATATCGAATAACCCCAAAACTTTTACGAATTCAAATGGTTCACTACTTTCTAATTGAGTGCTAACTATTTCTAACTAATGGTCTCTACATCTATACTACAACGATTTATTTGGTGCCTTCTATTCACCCACTTTGATATCTAATATCGCATTGTGATGCTTTGCATTTTGATGTTTCAAAACGCTTTGCATTCCACAATTTCTTTTATGCCATTCTTATAAATTCGAATTTCATTACTATTGATCAAATCATAGTAATTAGATCCCCTTTTATATTTATACCCTTTGTTGATGAAACACTTTGATCAAATCAAATAGTTTCATATTCATGTTTCCTTTGGTAAACTTCTTTACACATTTAAACAATCATTTAATCATAATTACCATTTTCGTTAAAACACAATACATCGAATATGTATTAACTTTCGACAATTCATTTAAACACGTTGTATTCAAGTAATACACGGTGTTCAAGTTATTTTGCCGAACTTAGGCATGATTTATATGTGATAAGAAATCGAATGACTTTCACATATTATCACATTTTGAATTTAAACAATGGTTTTCATTCCGTAATGAAATATCATTTAATTTGGGTATTTTAAACAAGGCATTCTTAATGTTTTACAAATGTTCATGTATTATCAATTAGTTTCAAACAACAAGGATAATTCACACATAATCAAACAAGATATGAATACAAATAGAAATCATTCATAAAAGTAGAATGTTCCATTTGATCCTCCACTTCCTCAAGTGGTTGTAGAGATGCATAGTGGTCACTGTGACCCAGTGAAGTCAACAACATAATTGACAATATTTTGCAAGTTCTTCTCTTTGAACCCATTGTCGTAGTCTGACCCGTTCTGAATGAGCTCAACCAACCTATTGAGAATGAATTGTGACATAGATGGTTCCCAAACCCTTGGATGTTTAGGGGCACACTTAAATGACCTCCTAGTGGGAGAAGTTAAGTCGGGGGAAGTAGTGGTAGTGTTGTTCTATAGTCGGTTAACCATGGTACATAGAAAACAGAATGGTAAGCAACTATCGCAACGAACAATGCTAATCATGATACAATAGCTATTGCATATTACCAACAAACACACCGTACATCTATGACAGAAAAGGGTGAAAGTATGTCTCATAATGATATGAGTAACCTTCAGCACAGAGGTTGAGGAAGTGAGAGAACCCGACATCATAATTGTGGTCATGCTCGAGGGCGAATCCGGCAAGACCACCATCGCAGTGCTCGAAGGAGATGGTGGGAGGACCTGTAAACCACCATGAATTACATGACCTATGAATGCAGATCCATGCATCTTGCAATAGCATCAGATTATGAAGGATCGAGTGTTTGAGGTACTTACAGCTAGTGGAACTACATCTAGCACATAGGTCGGGAGGAGGGATTCCGGCATGCCAAGGTCGACCTCCGTCACCGCGGTCAAGGTCCAATCCGCCGCCATGGCCATGGAAATCAGAGGAGAGTGGAGGAGAGAGGAAGGGGAAATGGGGGATTTGATTTTCGCGATGGAAGAGGTGGAGCTAAATAGGGGCCAAATATTTGGTGGGTGGTGAGAGAAATTCTGGCGAGACGAATTCCATCACCGCCCGCCACAATTTTGCTAGAGCACGTGAGCTCGGGTGCCCTCCTACCATCTCCGATGGATGCAGCTGTAGGAACATCGTGTTCCACATTTTATCCGCAACGAGGGTGGCTCACTAGAAACTTCTGAATTGGCAGTTCCTAGAGGTCCTAGTGTAGGGGTTCTTTAATCATCGTGCATGCCATGACACAAAGTGCGGGCAGGCATCCAATCAACCCAAATCTTCTCCACGAGGCATGTATGACCCTCGGCAACCCTACCAAACGCTCCCTATGCTCAAGGCTATGAAACAACATGAACAGAAGAAGAAAAATGCCATGTTGACTACATCCATGACTGAAATTAGGCTGTGGTGATTCAGAAAAATAGCCCAACTATCTAGTATACCTAGAAAGACTGCTCCAACCCGGGGCCCTCGAATTTGGAGGCCATGTGTGCGTGCATAGGTTGCGCACGCTCTTGGACGGCCCTGGTGCCAGCTAGGAGAGGGTCCATGGATGATCACCACTCTCTTGCGTCGCTCCTTCGGAGGCGACTCAAGGGTCCAAACCCTAGCACCACCTCCTCCCTCCGCCGTCACTAGAGCTAGCTGGCAGGCAAGCCCGTGCGACCGCCTAGGAAGGTGGTGGTGAGGATGTCGTTGCTTCATCCCCGTGGTGAAGAGATCCTAGACCTTAGGTACCGGTCTCACAAGTTGAGGGGACATATAATTTGCGGCAGGTGGCAGGTTCCAGTGCTGAGGCCACCCTGTTGGGCTGCTGGTTCCAAATCTAAAGGTGGTTGCACCCCCATTGTGCAGCTCGTCTCACCTCCCTGGCCCTAGATTTTGGCTCTGCCCTTTCCAGTGGTTGGTGGGTGTGGTTGGAGGTGGGGATCTTGACATCGACGATGCTACGTGCGCCGTTCTCCTTCCTAAAGGTGAAATCAGAGTCTACTGCCAGTTACCTAACCTGCTTATCTCGGGTGAAAACCTAAAATTTTCAGTTGGCGATGATGATGCACCAAAGTCATCCCCTCCATGGAGGCGCTGCCTTGAGACTACGGGGTTGATGGACGATATTTGTGGTGAGTGATTGATAGCTAGTACCGTCTTTATCTTGTTGTGGCAGTGTTGTGACTGGTCGAGTGCTCGTGGTGCTCTGCTTCTTCGATGTTCCTGATTTTCGGCAGATCGACACCCTCGAGCCTGGGTGAGAGAGGAAGTGCCCCCCTTTTTGGCAGCAACACTATGGTGGTAAGATTAGACAGTTTATGATTCTTTGTCATGCTCATTTTCATTGCTTCCATTTCTTGTCTACTTCTTCAGTGGCATTCTTTCATGGTTGTTTATGTCCGATTTTTTCGATGGCGATGCAGGTGGCGGTGTGTTCTTTGGTGGAGGATTGATGGGGCGGCAGTGCACATTCTCATCCTTGGAAAGCTTGTTTGTAAGTGTCCTTGTGTGCTCAGGGTGAGCTTATCCACCTCTTGATAGTGCGAAGCCCTTCGATCCTAGGCGAGAAAGCAGGTGCTTTCTCTAGAGATGAACATGGATGACATTGTGGCAATTTGGAATTGGAGCTTGACGATGACATAGATCACCTCCGTGACATTTCTTCACCAACTCTACTTCCTCTACGATAGGATCGCGATGCTTGACAAGGGACTTGATACTCAAGTTGTGCTACATCTTTGTATTCTCTTTGCTTGTTGATTTCATTGCATGTAAGAGGTTCTTCAGCATTTGTAAACTCTAGCCGTTTGGTGCTTTATTAATTTAAAGCTGGACACTTTGTGCCTTCTATCCAAAAAGGAGAGGGTCCTTGAACCTTCTTGTCCACTCTAAAAAAGCTGCACGGATCAATGCAGGCTAGCCAGATCAGACAACCAGCACTTCACACTACGTCTGTGTAACACTTCACTAACTAGAACATGGGCATCTAGAAGTTAATAGGATGGAGGGCTCATAAAGGTGTATTTCTTCACACACACACACACTCTCTACTCCCCTCTCTATCCCGCACAAATCGAAAGGCACCTTGAGAGTCTCCTCCTCCTTCCCATGCCTCCCTCACCTGACTACCTGTTGAGTGGCGGTGGGAGGTTGGCGTCGGCGTAGTTTTAGGTTCTTGTAGAGGTTGTAGCTGTAGGGTTTTTCCATGTGCCATCTGCTGGCGTTATTCCCATAAGAAGAAGATTCCAGACCCTTCTGGCTGGATCTGGAGTTGCCTCCTCATTCGGTCCCTCGCGGTGGTGCTCTGGTGGTCAGAGCCAGTTGCTGCGGCGAGTAGTGTGGGGGGCTTCTTCATCAATAAAGTCGTTCTTCTCCATCGGCATGGTGGAGGTGTGGGTTGTGGCGCTCTAGGCGGTGAGGGGGGCGGTGCGGTACACGACGGGTGGTTGGTGCGGTGTTCCCTGTGGCCGGCCGTGGTGGCAAGGATGGGAGATGGGACCGCGAGCCAGCCCAACCTTCGACCGTGTGGTGGATCTTGACCTTTCTCGTGGGGAAGGTAGTCTTCTTGGAGCAGCGATGCGGGCGGATGGTGGGCTAGCCGTCGAGATGGAGCCATCATGGTGGGGGTTCCTGGCGGGTGGCAAGCCAGCGTTGGCTTTATTCTACTTCTTCATTGGCTACTCTTACTGCCATTTATCCACAGTGGCCCATTAATGGCGGCGACCGCCACTGGGTTGCTGCCTGTTCTGGTCGAATGGCGACCAAAAAGCGCAAATATTGCGCTACTTCAACCTCTAGTGCAAAGGCCATGATCGGTGCACCTCGTCGGAGTTCTCCCATGTGTGCTACCAAGTGGTTCGTCCCCGACGGGCGCTCTGGTGGCCGGCGAAGGGTGCTCGCAGTCGGTTGCGGTGGAGAAGAGGCTCAAAGACCCAATTGTTTTTCAATTTTTAGTTTTAGGGTCTTTTCTAGAAAAGTTTCAGTACTGCTTCTAGTTTTTCCCTCTTTTACGGGTCTGCTTGTGATATGTACCCACCGTCTTGTTAATTTGAGCAGCTTCTAGGGTCTTCAGACCCTTCCCCGTTCAAAAAACAAAACTAGAACATGGACAGCTAGCTATTTGTTATATTTTTTCTAAAATCAAACGAGTTATTAGTTATTATACAAGACTGTGTACATATAATAACATGAACCTATATTTGATGATGTATCGATGATATTGATTTAACATTTTAGAAGTTATTACTAGGTTTTTCCAAAATTGTCGTTAAACTTTACATAGTTTAACTTATACAAAATTTGTACGTCCTCTTTCGAGGAACTGAGGAATCACAAGTATCGATACTGTCTGTGGTAGTATCTGTGGTCCGCTGTGTATATGTACAAGGTACTTCCTTTGTTTAAAATTATGAGATACTAGGTGGACATGCGCGCTTCGCCACGCCGACTACAGTCTATTTATAGAGTGTGGTAGGTGTGTTGTACTTACTGCTGGTAACACATTTTGTTTTGTTTGCGTTATCATAAATTAAATATATGAGCATGTGCGTGATTGAGTGTTCTAATCGATAGACAATGTCAATTACGGGTTAGACATGTCTAAAACTGAGAGATCTAACCTTAGACGCAAGAAAGGAGCCATTATTTTATATTGAAGTCCATAAACAACATAGGAGTATCAGTATTTTTTTAAGTAAATAAAAAGGTACATCAAGTAATAGATCAAGTTCAGTACCACAAGAAACTATCATGTTACATGATCAAGGTAAAAAACTAATGATATCAAAAGAAATTAACTTATAAAGATCACACGGTTAACCTTGTTTGACTGTCTCAAAATCGATGCTTGCAACTATTTAGATTGCAAAGCTCTAAGGAAAGGCACACCTTTGTATTCAACACTTATAAGTGGCTAGATTATTAAATTATTAGTTTAGTCAATATAGACAAATAGGTTACATATATACAAATTCTATGCAGGAGTTATATTTGATATATTCCAAATTATTCACTGGTTTAATAAAATTTAAAAGAGAAGGTATGGCTGGAAGTTGCCATGAATATTTACATAAAGACAAGATCTAATATGTAATCAAGTTTGATAATTTCTATACATCAAAATGAAAATATAAGTTATGACATTTTTTTAGACCCACTTAGTCATGGAACCAGTTAGATCATTAATCATAGAGCATGCTCAAAGTCATGGGCACCGAAATTTTGGTTAACTCGTGTAAAAATTGTAGGACAACGTAGAACATGTATCAATTTACACAAGTATCTCATGTATTCTCGAGATATGCTAATATATTCAAAAAAAAAATTAGTTGTAGAGCCTAAGAGGGACCAAAATCAGTTTATTATGTTTTGTTTCAAGAATACATACTTGTTAATTATTGAAATGACATGGAACACGACCGTTTCTCGCAAGTCGCGACCATTTCTCGCCCTGTTAGCACTCCACGCTTTCCGTTCAACAATTCTTCCCTGCAGTTACTGTACATTTTGGGTTCTAGCCAATCGCTCTGCGCCGCGTCATCGCATGCCTCGTGAGCCTTCTCCTTTTCAATCTTTTTTCCGCCACCCGTCTCTGATTTTTTCAATCAAAGCGGTGAGTATGATGGGACATCTTCACATAGTCCCACCAGGGCCGGCCCTAGGGAGGGGCAGGGTGTGCGGCCGCCCCGGGCCCCCAAAATCCAGGGGCTCCTCCCCAGGTATGCCTGTACTACTGTACATATACGTTTTGCTATGCCAGGTTGTAGAAAAAAGGCCTATGGTCTATGTGATATGAGAGATCATGTATGACATGAAAAATCAAGCCTGCACGCACCAACATTCCAGGAAAGTACTTGATCGATGATACATTGCAAACGTATCTATAATTTTTAATGTTCCATGCTTGTTTTATATCTACTTTTTTATGTTTTTTCCACACTTTGGAGTATTTTTATACACTTTCTTGGACTGACCTATTAACAAGATGCCATAGTGTCAGTTGCCTGTTTTCGGCTGTTTTTGGTTCCAGAAAGTCAGAAAATGAATATTCTCGGAATTGGACGGGACAAAAGCCAAAGTCAATATTTCACCGAGGGGGACACGGAGCCAAAAGACAAGACGGAGAGGGGCCAGGGGCCGTCCACACCACCTGGTCGCGCGGCCAGGCCTGGCCTGCGCCAGGGGGTGGTGCGGCCGCCTAGGGCACCCCCTCAGCCTCCCCTTTCGTTTGTAAGAAGCCTCTAATACAGAAACCCTAAGTACCCAATCAAAATTCCACGAAAGAGTCTATAGCCGCTGTCATCTCCATCCCTAGATTGGGAGGGATCTAAAGCTCTTCCCGGCACCTTGCCGGAGGGGAGAGATCACCCTGGAGGCCTTCTTCATCACCATGCCTACCTCCGGTGTGATGCGTGAGTAGTTCATCCCTGGACTATGGGTCCATGTAGTAGCTAGATGGTTGGTTCTTCTCCTTTATGCTATCATGTTTAGATCTTGTGAGCTCCGTTCATGATCAAGATCATCTATTTGTAATCTTACATGTTGTGTTTATGGGGATCCGATGGATATTGGGATACTATTTCAGATTGATTATTGATTCTATCATGTCTTTGTTATTTGTGATCTTGCATGCTCTCCGTTGTTAGTAGCTATCTTGTCCAAGTAGATGCTAGCAACTCCAAGAGGGAGTATTTATGCTCGATAGTGGGTTCATGCCTCTAGTAATGCAGAGGCGTGATGAAATCTCTAAGGTACTAGATGTGTTGTTGCTACTAGGGAGAAAACAACAATCCTTTGTTCATAGAACAATCGTATTGTTTACTTTACACACAATGCTTAATTCAATTATCTGTTGCTTGCAACTTAATACTAGAGGGGGTTCGGATTGATAACCTGAAGGTGGATTATTAGTCATAGATGCAGTTGGATTATGGTCTATGTATAATGTTGTAATGCCCAATTAAATCTCAAAGGAGTCAAGATGATTAGTATATGCATGTATGCTTTCTCGATGTTTGTCAACTGCCCCACTGTAATTTGTTCACCCAACATGTCATCTATCTTAAGGAGAATCACTACTAGTGAACTATGGACCCCGGTCCTTTCTTTTACCATCAATCTACAAAGCTATTTACTATTTTCTGTTTACTTTCTGCAAAGCAATACTATCTTCCACACAATCTGTTTAATCCTTTGTTTTCAGCAAAACCGGTGAGATTGACAACCTCACTGTAAGTTGGGGGCAAAGTTCTGTGATTGTGTTGTTGAGGATTCTAATACGTTGCAAACGTATCCATAAATTTTGATGTTCCATTCTTGGTTTTTATCTACTTTCTTATGTTTTGTCCACACTTTGGAACTTTTTATACACTTTCTTGCACTAACCTATTAACAAGATGCCATAGTGCTAGTTGCATGTTTTCTGCTGTTTTTGGTTCTAGAAAGTCAGAAAATGAATATTCTCGGAATTGTATGGGACAAAATCCAAAGTCAATATGTCACCGAGCGGGACATGGAGCCAAAAGACGAGACGGAGAGGGGCCAAGGGCCGACCACACCACCTGGCCGCGCGGCCAGGCCTGGCCCATGCCAGGGGGTGGTGCGGCCGCCTAGGGCACCCCCTCGGCTTCTCCTTTCACCTATAAGAAGCTTCCGATACAGAAAACCTAAGTACCCGATCAAAATTCCACGAAAGAGTCTATAGCCGCCATCATCTCCATCCCTAGATCGGGAGGGATCTAAAGCTCTTCCCGGCACCCTGCCGGAGGGGAGAGATCATCCTGGAGGCCTTCTTCATCACCATGCCTGCCTCCGGTGTGATGCGTGAGTAGTTCATCCCTAGACTACGGGTCCATGTAGTAGCTAGATGTTTGGTTCTTCTCCTTTGTGCTACCATGTTTAGATCTTGTGAGCTCCTTTGACTTTACTTCAATTCATATTTCCTATGTGAGCATCTTCTCAAACTATCATGCCTAACTTAAAGGCGTTAAAGAAAAGTACTTATTGGGAGATAACCCAAAAGTTTTAGATGAGTCTTGAAAATTATTACTTCTGTAATAACCTCTCCTTATCCTTTTTATTTGCTTTTTGTGCCAAGAGTAGCTTCTAATGAGTGAGAAGTAATGATTGGGAAAGTTTCTGTCCCGAAACAGATTTCTGTGCTTCACCGTAAAAATTCGTGTCAAATCTATGTACGTCCTTTTGAGGCGTGAATTTTTGTGCTTCTGCCACAGGTTGTTACCTAACTTTCGTTAGTTCAGCACTTTTTTATTTGAGCAACAGAATGTCTTCGAAAAAATTCGTCTTTACCTGCTGGTCTGTTTTGACAGATTTCTGTCATTTTCTGCATTTGCTTCTTGTTGGTTCCTTTTTGAGTTCTTTTGGTGAATTGAGGTTTTTGAGGGAAGTGCTACAGTAGCTAGTGTTTTAATGAAAGTTTTATTGGTGTTAGAACTGAACTTAAAGACTTATTATCTTGAGTGCACTAATGTTGCTAATAAAGATTGTGTGAAGGAAAAATTTCTGGTGTATGGAAGGAATGATTAATGAGATGAAGGATGGACTAAATCTCATGCTTGGGGATGCCACGCATTTCACCCCAAGAAATATCCAAAAAGTACAAGCGTCAAAGCTTGGGGATGCCCAAGGCATCCCCTCCTTCATCAATAAAAATCCCAGGTTTCTTCCAAACGCTTCATTTTTATTTTTTCATGCACAATTGTGTTGTTCTTGGAGCGTCTTCTTTTTTGTTTTTGTTTTGGTTTTTCATTTTATTTGTTTGCTTAGTTTTCTGAATAAATTGGTGGAACCCTCTTTCATACATTGGTTTTCAAATACTTTGGTTTGGTTTGGAAAAGAGTAGGTAAGTTCATGCTTAAGTGGTAAAGAGAGCTTGTTTTTTACTGTGGCCTATGCTTTGTCATGCCATGCTCGATATTGTTTTGGCTTTATGCTTAGTATTCTTTGCTATAGCATGACTTGTTATAAACAATTGAGATTGCTTAATGTGCCTTGGAAGGATCATGCATTGTTTTAGCATATTAAAACATAGTATTGTGGTATTCTCCTTTGATGCTTTATTTGGGTTGACTTGGCGCTTGCTCACACCATGTTATGACTATCCCAAGTCACCATAGCCTTTATGATCCTTTTGTTTTCAACTTGTAGTATCACTTTATGCTTTGATCAATGATGTTTTGTCGCTCTGCATGATTATGGCCATTATTGCTCTCTTAGTTTGTCGCTCCCAGTCTTTTACTAGCCCCCGCAACCAAGTATGAGTTCCACTCATGCATCCAACTCCCTAAACCAATTTATTCCAAATAGTCAACCATACCTACATATTAGCATATGCTATTCCAAGTATATTCATGTTTTTGTTTACCTTCCGAATTAAACTTGTTATGAGAAAACTAGTGATTAAAGCTCTCACGAACTTGATGGCACACTTTACTTTTCTTGCCCTTAATAAACTTGAACCATTGTGTCGTCTATGTTGTATATGCTTGCACTTATTTGTTGGGGATTAGCAGAACCATGCTTTCATGGGGAACGCTTTCAACATTGCACTGGTACTTTGTACCTAGTTGATATCATGCTCTTTTGTCTATGGATGTCGTCGGTGTGAAATGAAAGGGGAGCTTGTAAGTCCATGGAGTTATGTATATGTGTTAGAGAAACACATGGGCCGCCGGTCTAATCCATGTCTTCATGGTGGAAACCTGCAGCGTAACCATAATGAGCTGTCTATGAATCATTCTTCTTATAAAAAAGAGTCAGATATAGAGAAAAAGAGAAAAAGAAAAAAAAGAGATATACGAAAAGAGGAAAGACAGAAAAAAGCACCATATTCCCATGGTAAATAAGAAGATTGCTGAGATGCTCGTTGTCTGCTTGCCTTGTCATTTTGATATGGGGATTCTTCCGTATCGTCGAGCAAGGGGTACCCCGTTGGCGGTTCTCTATGATACACATGTACTTACAATGATAAGAACTTACCGGTGACTAAACTTGAGTAGCATGAGGAGCGGCCCTCGTATTCAAGGGACATGAGATTTCCAACTTATACTTTGTCAAGCATATACACCATAGTTTGTTCACTTTAACCTTAATCACTTCAAGATGCTTATGATAGGGGCAATGAGAGTTGAAAGCTAATAAGTACCATAATTTTTGGAAGCTCTTTATGAGACTTGAATCCCTACTTCCTTCTATGAAGGCCTTTCTTTTACTTTTATGTTGAGTCTCCACCTTCTATCTTTATGCACCTACTTTGAGAGCATAGTGGCCATTCTTAGTTGTGCATTGTCCCAAAACTTGTTGATTGATGCATAGCTTTGATATTGCTTGTTTTAAACTATTTGTATCTAGTCACTCTTATGAACTTTGAAGGTGTCCTATGCATTTATGTTTGCTACTCTATGAGGGACAAGCTGAATGCCACTATGCTATGTTTTCTTTATGTGAAACAAACAAACGTCTTGCAAAGCATTGTTATTCATTAATCTTTTGTTTGTGCCTTTTCATGTCGCAACATAGTTGCTTTGTCTTATTGTTAGAACTTTGTCTTTCATGTTATGATTGAAGTACTATGATCCCAGTTATCAATGTTTTACAAATACTTTGATCAAGTTTATGATGGTGCATATCACCTCAAAAATTATTCTTTCTTTTTATCACTTACCTACTCGAGGACGAGCAGGAGTTACGCTTAGGGATGTTGATACATTGCAAATGTATCTATAATTTTTGATGTTCTATGCTTGGTTTTATCTACTTTCTTGTGTTTTGTCCACACTTTGGAGTACTTTTCATATGATTTCTTGGACTAACCTATTAACAAGAGCCACAATGCCACTTTTCTGCTGTTTTTTGGTTCCAGTGAAGAAAATGAATATTCTCGGAATTGGACGGGAGAAAAGCCAAAGTTATTATTTTACCGGGGGACACTTGGAGCCAGAATATGAGACGGAGAAGGGCCAGAGGGTGGCCACACCACCTGGTGGCGCGGGCCAGGCCAGGTCGTGATGCATTGCAAATGTATCTATAATTTTTGATGTTCCATGCTTGGTTTTATCCACTTTCTTGTGTTTTGTTCCAACTTTGGAGTACTTTTCATATGATTTCTTGGACTAACCTATTAACAAGAGCCATAATGCCAGCTGCCTGTTTTCTGCTGTTTTTGGTTCGGGAAAGTCGAAAATGAATATTCTTGAATTGACGGACAAAAGACAAAGTGCCTATTTTTCGGAAGGATCAAGTGCGAGATCTGAGGAGAGAGGGCGGGGCGGCAGACCACTGGCATCACGGCCAGGCTTGGCCCACATCAGGGGTGGTCTGGCCGACCCCAGCACCCCCTCGGCCACTCCTTCCGCCTATAAGTTTCCCTCGGGACGAAAACCCTAGGTACCCGATCAAAAATCCACGAAAGAGTCTGCAGCCACCGTCATATCCATCCCTAGATCGGGAGGGATCTGAAGCTCTTCCCGGCACCCTGCCGGAGAGGGGTATTCACCCTGGAGGCGTTCTTCATCACCATGCAAGCCTCCGGTGTGATGCGTGAGTAGTTCATCCTTGGACTACGGATCCATGTAGTAGCTAGATGGCTGATTTCTCCTCCTTTGTGCTTTCATGTTTAGATCTTGTGAGCTCCGTTCATGATCAAGATCATCTATTTGTAATTCATACATGTTGTGTTTGCGGGGATCCGATGGATATTGAGATGCTATTTCAGATTGATTATTGATTCTATCATGTCTTTGTTATGTGAGATCTTGCATGCTTCCCGTTGTTAGTAGCTATCTTGGCCAAGTAGATGGTAGCAACTCCAAGAGTTAGTATTTATGCTCGATAGTGGGTTCATGCCTCTGGTAATCTGGGGAAGTGACAGAAATCTCTAAGGTACTAGATGTGCTGTTGCTACTAGGGAGAAAACAATGATCCTTTGTTCATAGAACAATTGTATTGTTTACCTTACACGCAGTTCGTAAAGCAATAATCTGTTGCTTGCAACTTAATACTGGAGGGGGTTCGGATGATTCCTGAAGGTGGATTATTAGTCATAGATGCAGTTGGATGGCGGTCTATGTATTATGTTGTATTGCCCAATCAAGTGTCAAAGGAGTCAAGATGATTAGTATATGCATGTATTGCTTTCTCGATGTTTGTCAATTGCCCCGCTGTAATTTGTTCACCCAGCATATTTTCTATCTAAGGAGAGACACCTCTAGTGAACTATGGATCCCGGTCCTTTGCTTTTACATACAATCTACAATCTTTTTCTGCTTTGTGTTTACTTTCTGCAAACTATTACTTCCTTCCATTCGATACGTTTAATCCTTTGTTTTCCGCAAAACACGGTGAGATTGACAACCTCATCGCAAGTTGGGGACAAAGTTCTGTGGTTGTGTTGTGAATGTCTCTACGTTGCTACTAGCACCGGTAGTGCGCCCTGCCAAAGCTCAGCTAGTAACACCTTTGGGGTGTTTCCTTGCTCCTACTGGTTCGATTAAACCTTGGTTTCATAACTGAGGGAAAACTTTCTACTGTACTCATCATACCTTCCTCTTGGGGTTTCCAACGAGCTCTACGTCGATCGTCGAGTGCATCAAGATCTTTTCTGGCGCCGTTGCCAGGGATTCAAGGACATCTTCACAAGGGGAGTCCCTCATAACCAATCTCTTTACTTTGTTGTTTTTGTTTTGCTTAGTTTCTTTTTGCTTTGTTTGCTTGTTTTGTTCTTTCAAAAACACAAAAAAATTAGTTTTGCAAGTTTGCTTCCTTATTTCAAAAACACAAAAAAAAATTAGTTCCTTTCTTAAGTTGCCTTTATGACTAGCTCTGCTCCAATCACTATTTCATTATGGATAGCTCACTCAGCTTCCTATTTGGGAACAATATTATGACTGCTAAGGTAATAGGTGAACCACCGCCTGCTAGAACCTCCATGGAAGAAGAAATTGCTGAACCTAAATCTCATTAGATGAAAAATAGGAGGAGAGTGATGGACAAAAGGAGGAAGAATGGATCTACCCATGCCTACCTTCTAATGAGAGTAACTCTTTGTCCCTTACATTATTTGATTGTCCCCCATGCTTATCAAAGGAGGGTGAATGTTATGTTCCCGAGGATTCTTTTGAAAATGTTTATAATAAAGCTCTAGTGCTTGTAGATCATGAAAAGCATGCCTTATGTGATAGTTATATTGTTGAGTTTATTCATGAGGCTACTGAAAATTATTATGAGAGAGGAAAATATGGTTGTAGAAGTTTTTATGGTAATGAAACACCTCTCTATGTGCTAAAAGTTTTGAAGTTACTTTTATTTTATCCTCCTATGCCTGTCACTTAGCTCTTTGTGCATTTATTTGCATACAAGATTCCTATGCATAGGAAGTGGGTTAGACTTAAATGTGTTTTGAATTTGCTTCTTGATGCTCTCTTTTACTTCAATTCATATTTCCTATGAGAGCATCTTCTCAAATTTTCATGCCTAACTTAAAGGCATTAAAGAAAAGTACTTATTGGGAGATAACCTGTAACATCCGAAAACTTCAATCCAAGGTTATCAAGATCAAATCATCCAAAAAATAGGGTTAACAAAAACTTTTTCAAATTTAAAATGAAAGCATTCATATATGTGTGCATTTAAAATAGGAGTTGTTTGAATTGCGATGATTGAATGATCCAATGCTTGTAAAATGTTTCTTAGGTGATTTAAACATCATCTACATCATTCCCAAACTTTTCCTAAAGAAAATCAAATAAAAAATAATTAAAAAGGAGGAATGGTCATTTTGGAAAATTTAACTCCCATGCCTACTTTGGCTATTCCTAGTACTCAAAACTTAACAGAAACAATTCTTGATCTTTGCACGCCTTGCTAGTACACATACTGAGGTACCAAGGCCCACCTTTGGATCTGCTAAAAACATTCTGTTAACTATTGTAAATGACAGTTTAAAATTGAATCTAATGCATATGCATAGATCACCCCTATTTCAAAAACCATCTATTTGAGCTCCACTTTCAAAACCCTTGCAACCAGAGACTACCTATCACTAGTGGAGATCACTCAAAAATTTTGAAACCAAAATTCAAAACTTTCTTTCATGCGGCCATTTAATCAAACACTTGGCATGCATAATCTCTACTCTAATCCTAGCTCACTGTTTACTACAGGGTTTTACCCCCAAATGACCTTCATTTATCTCCTCTGTCCCCTCTTGATCAAACCAAACTCCTAACACCCCTCTCCCTTGTCCCTAGTCCCCATGCCATGCCATGCCGAGCCATGCCTCGCCGGCCAACCCTTGCCCCGCTGCAGCAGACCATTCCCTCTTCCCTCTCCATGTCTAGGAGGTAGCCAGGAGCTCACCGCCACCCCCTGTCCCTTGCCCGAGCCCAGAGCAGCATTGGACCACCAAGCACAAACCGCGCCCAGTGCCACCGCACCATGCCAGTGCTGCCCCAGGCCTCGGTCCCCCTGCACAGTATCGCCCCTTGGTAGCAGCCCGTGCCCGCCGCTCCGCCTCCACCTGGAGAACACCCCAGACACCCCCGTTGGCCGCCCAACGCCTCACAGCCACCGCTCGCCGTGGACACCGCTGCCTCTGCCTCTCAGAGCGCCACCTCGCCCGATCAAGGTGCCACCGCCCCACGCCAGATTCAAGTTCTAGAGCACCGCCAGGGAACCACACATCGATCGCCACCCGCAGCCATGCCTCTACCCTGCCGTAGCCATGTCACCACCTTCGACTGCCCATCCCACTCGGTCTCACCGTCGGGCCTATAAAAGGAGCCCTCCCCAGCCTTTTCTGTCCACACTATTCCACTCCCCTCACCTCTCTGAACCTCACCCACCTCTAGCCGGAGCAAGGCGAGCTCTGCCTCGCTGGAATTGGAGCCAGAGCAGCCACGTCAGGAGGAGAAGGGCGCCGTTGATTGCGACCACCCAAAGCTCCACCACAACCGCGCCTCGCCTCACTGTCGTCTTCCACGTCGTTTGCCCGCCTCGCTGACCCTGCTGGAGCCCTGGTACGCCCCCAGTAGACCCCCACCGAGCCGCTAGGGTTCGAGCTCACTGGCCTTTGTTAGTCGTTTAGCGACCCTCACCGTAGATTCCTATTCTAATCATACGCCCATTGCCTGTGTCGTTTGCGTTTTAAGTGCTGACACGGACCTCCTGTCAGCTGAGCCCACGCATGAGCGCCACTGGGCCGGCCCATTTCTTTTCCCGTGCTAGCCCACCCATTCAAATCTGGATTTTTCTTTTTAGATGGAATCTAGTTTCTGTCCCCTAGTTTAAAAATCAATTCAGAGAGTTTTATAAATCCAAATTGCATGAAACCAATTTTGTCTGAAAGGTATTAAGATGATCTATCCAAGCCCGTTGGATTTAATTCAATTAGAGTTATAGATCTCTCCTAATAAAAATAAGAAGACAGAAGCATTTGCAACTTACAACATTTTTAAAAAATCAACCAAGTTAGCTTTTGAGTTGATTCCAACTCTCAAAAATCACATTTCATCATATCTATCCAAATATGTAATAATATTAAGGTTTACATGCAAAGACTTTGGACTAGTACCAAAATAATGCTATATAGGCCTTTCTAGTCACTTTAAATCATTAAATAATAAACTTAAACCAAAGTAATATGGATCGAACCCTTAAAACTCATTCCCACATGTTAGAATATGTGGTGATGACATGTGTCAACATGATCCCATATTTTAAGTGGTGAATATTAAATCTTAGTTAAATTTTCAATGAGTAGAAATTACTTTTCTAAAATAAAAAGAAAGGAACTATTGAATTAAACTTGTGATGCTTGTGATGATAATAGATCATCAATTGTATGTCTTAGAATGCTATCTAGCCTAGCTAAGTATTGTTTGGTGATTGTCTACTCCGTATGTATTGTTATAGAAGATAGTACCGACCAAGCTTACGAGGAGGAGGAGTGCTATCAAGACGAAGACAAAGAAAACTTCAACCACTGCACCAACCAAGGCAAGCCACCATTAATAGTACAAGCTACCCTTAGCAAGCTAGCAATACCCAAGATTAACCCTTGCAAGTTTAGTACTTAGCAAACTAGAATCAAACTAGATGGTTTAGCAAATATGCCTTAAGCATGCTTTGATCACACCCTTTTGGCTATTAGTACCCCAAGTCTTACTTACAAGTTTTACTCCCCTTAGTACACAAAGTTCTTTACTTGTTTTGAAGGTAGCATAAAAAGTATAAAACTTGACCTACTTAGAAACCTTTAGATGTCATTCTATGGCATGAGATTGATCCCATCCTTCCACCTTAGTGAACACTCTTAACTTAGTATTTTAGAGTAGATCCAAAACTTGAGTCACTTTAGATGGGAACAAATGGGTGAAAATGAATTGTGAAAACCTTGGAATTATGAGTCATTCTATTGAGATGTTTTGACATGTGTTGAGAAATACAACTGGTTTATGATGATGAAAATGGTGAGGCATGAGCCTTAACCCTTTTATAAAACTGATGGTTGGATTCGCATGCGATACCATTCCAAATTTACCATACAACCACATTACCTGAATTGGGTAAGGCTTAGCTGGAAATTTATATGCATTAGTATTAGTTCCCTCACGGGAGAGGTTTGAGCTGAGGCTACCTCTCATGATGTCCACCTATGCAGTGCCCAAGATGACTGATGGTCATGGTTGGGAGGCCATGCTCATAAGAGAGGTGCTTATACTAGGGTGTGTAAAGGGAAGGTTATGTTTGATTATCTGCATACTAAGTATGATGATTCAGGGTTATCCCTGACAGATGTATCGAATCTTGTGGTAAAAGTGTACCACCTCTGCAGAGTGTCAAACTATTGAATAGCGCGTTCATGGTTATGGACATTGGAATGGCCATCTTGTTCGTTGTCAGATGTTTTCTAAATAACTTGAAATGAATGATGAACTTTGACTTGACCACAACAGGGTTGTGTTTATGATAATAGCTTCCCAACTTAAGTGATTCTAGAACTTTACTTTATCTTTCTTTGTTTCAGAACTCAGCGTAGGTTTCAAACTTAACTTTATAGTTAAACCTAGCTCTAGCACTTTAATTTAGAATTATACTACTTGTTAGTGGTAGTTTGCGAGTACTTAAAGAGTACTCATGGCTTTTGTCCCTGGCTATTATCATGGCCAGACTATGAAGGAGATTATCAAGATGATGGTCAACAGGACGGCTATGATAACTAGGACTATCTCAAAGATTGCACTGTGCCCCTGAAGATGGACCCCACCGCTACGCTTATCTTTTATTTCCGCTGCTTGTTGTATTAAGACTGGATCATGAGATCCCTATTTGTGTAAAACCTTATGTATGGTATGTAATGGATGATGTACTGTGATATCCAATCCGTTATGTCTCGCAAAAATGGTAATCCTGGGATTGCGAGGTATGGCATAACGGGCATCTGGGATTAAAAATCCGGGTGTTAAGAAGTTGGTATCAGAGCCATCCTGACCATAGGAGACCCTAGTTAGAATGGACGTTCAAACAAAAACTTAGTTTCAAAACCAAAGTGAGTATTTCTGAAAAACTATTTCCCCTCTTACCCTTGTGAACGCATTCTTTCTCAAAAATTCATGTTCCTCAAAATTCTTACATCACTACTCAAAATTTGACACACTTGATCACTTCACTAACTTCCTCATCCTTAATTCTTGTAGATGGAGACTCAGTTCAGCAAGTTTTACCAGTTGGGAAACGGAGGTCAGCTGATCTTCGAGAGGGATCTGGATTCACTGTCGGAGTTACTGGGACGCCCACATCCAGAGTTTCTTGGAGCTCATCTTCCAGGACCCCCAGGAGGCGACCTATAGTGGCTAGTCACCGCAGATCTTCGAGGAAGCATTGAAGCACCAACTTCCGGGAGAATTCAGTTCTCCGTGAGAGAGAACAACTGGCTAGATGGATTAGCCAGGGCAATGCATGAAGCTCTCGCACGTCTATGTGCCCTCAACATCAACAAGACCCAAGGAACCCGTTTTGCCCACTATGCAAGACGTGACTTCATGGGAATGCCGATGGAGATGCCAAGTCACCCAGAGTTGAGGCATCAAGTGGAGAACCTTGACTTCTTGCTTCACGACAGACAGCAGGAACTAGACAATGCTAGGGAGTTAGCCAACCAGAACCGTGCCATCACCGACCAGAAGACCCAGACTTTCGCACTGCTTGTCCAAGATTGCCAGTCTCTTTGCCGCCAGCATGCAAAGAAGGATCGCACCATCGCCCGTCTTTGCAAGAAGGTGGCCGACCTCGAGAAGACCGTCAAGGAGCAGGAAGCTCAGCTTGCCGCCAAGGAATAAGAAGATGAGGGTGAAGACATCCAGAGAGATATGGATTCTTACCGCAGCAACGATGATGACTTTCTGGAGGAGGATGCTGTGGACTTCTACACTGATGATGAAGACTCCAACTTCATCGACGATGAGTAGATGCACTAGAGCACTGTCGTAGCATGAGATGTATCATCTCATTGTATCGTAGCTTGCAGAAGGGTTCTTCAAACCATCTGTTTTCCCCTTTGATTGTTGTGGTGTGTGTTGTATCGTGTGCTTGCTTGCATGAATGAAAAAGAAGTTAGTTGAAAAACCTGAGTTTAACTCAAAGTTTTAGATTTGAAAAACCCAAAACCATGAACCTTAGAATTTCCCTCTTACCCCTATATCTATCTCAATCTTCAGATGACTCGTGGAAACCAAGGAGGGAGCAGCTCGTCGCAGGACCCAATCTGCAGATCTTGCGAATCTCATCGGACCGTGAAGCAAGCGGTAAAGCCAAGCCAACTTAGCAACATTGCAGCAGATCGCCCAAATGGCTCTCAACAACCAAGGACATGGAAATCAGGATCACCAAGGATCCAAACTCAAAAACTTTCGGAACACCAATCCCCCAATCTTTAACCAATCTAAAAACCCATTAGATGCTGATGACTGTTTACAGACCATGGAAAACAACTTAGAGGTTGCCAGATTTGATGAGAATGAGAAAGTTCTCTTCGCCACCCACTATATGGCAGGAGATGCAAGAGCTTGGTGGAATAGCATCCGCAATATGAACCATGGCCAGGTGATGACCTGGGAAGCATTCAAGGTCAAGTTTAGCCGCACCCATGTGCCGCAAGGTCTTGTCAACAGGATGAGAGATGAATTCCGCGAATTGAAGCAAGGAAGAATGACTGTGGTGGCGTACCGTGACAGATTCTTGTCACTTGTCAGATATGCACCGGATGAGATCAACACGGAGGCCAAGAAGAAGGAGAGATTCTTAAACAGACTGCATGATGAGATGCAGACTATCCTCGTCAACATCCGTTTCGATGATCTCGAAGAGCTAGTCGACTCTGCATTCAAATGGAAGGGAAGATTAACCAGGCAAACGACAACCGCAAGCGTCGTATGATGTAGCAGTCTGGATCCATTAGTCACCAGAAGTCCTGTCCCAACCCCTCACCAGGATATGCACCAAGGAACAACCGACCCCCAAATTCTCGCCCAAGCTACCCCAACCGTAGCGGAGGTAATGTGAAGTCCGGAGGAAATAATCACAACTCCGGCAATGCCAACAATTTCAACCGTGCCCCTCCCAAGAGCAACAACAACAAAAACACTACACTGAGAACTGGCAGCAATGTTGTGCCAGTCGCAGTCAAGGACAAGTCCCAGATCACTTGTTTCGAATGTGGAGTGAAGGGTCACTACTCCAATGAGTGTCCCAAGAAGACTGCCGCCAATGCCCCTGTGAATGCCCCAGCTCAGCAGCAGCGTCGTGTTCAACTAGGAAGGAGATTTGCCCCAGGGAACCCTCACAACCGCAATGGTCGTCTCTTCCGCATGAACGCAGAAGAAGCCCAGGAAGCGCCAGATGTAGTGCTGGGTATGTTTTCTGTCAACTTAGTTTTAGCAAGAGTATTGTTTGATTTTGGAGCGTCGCATTCATTTGTCACCGAAGAATTTGTATGCACTAGTAAGATTCACCCAACCAACCTGAAGCATGTCATGATAGTTCAAATCCCCGGTTCAACAACAAAAGCTAGAAAAATTTGGAAAGCTATACCTATCAGAATACATGGGATAGATTTTTATGCCAACCTAATTGTACTTGGAACCAAAGGATTAGAAGTAGTACTAGGTATGGACTGGATGTCAGGGCATAAAGGACTGATAGACTGTGCTAAGAAAGCCATCACCATGACCAGTAGTTCTGGAGTAACAGTGGAGCATATCTCTGAAACCTTACCCCGTCAATTCAAGTGCAACAAGAGTGTAGCCCTGCCCACCATTGACCAAGTCAGAGTAGTCTGTGAATACCCCGACGTATTCCCAGATGAATTGCCAGGTATGCCCCCGGATAGGGATATTGAGTTCATTATCGAACTAATCCCCGGAACCGGACCTATAGCCTAGAGACCCTATACCATGAACCCCTCAGAGTTAGTGGAACTGAAGAAGCAGTTGGATGCCATGTTAGCCACAGGCTTGATTCAACCAAGCGCATTGCCATGGAGATCACCAGTGTTATTCGTCGCAAGAAAGATGGAGGCAACCGTCTGTGTACAGATTACAGAAAATTGAATGATGTCACCATCAAGAACAAGTACCCTTTGCCAAAGATAGAGGATTTATTTGATTAGTTGACTGGAGCCTAGGTATTCTCAAAGATTGATCTTAGGACTGGTTATCACCAACTTAAGATTCGTGCAATGGATATTCTGAAGACCGCCTTTACTACTCGCTATGGTTTATACGAGTATACGGTTATGTCTTTTGGATTAACCAATGCCCCTGCTTATTTCATGAATCTCATGAATAAGATCTTTATGAATTTCCTAGATAAGTTTGTAGTTGTGTTTATCGACGACATCCTTATCTACTCCAAGTCAGAAGAAGAGCATGAGCAACATCTGAGAATCATTCTAGAAACCCTGAGAGAGCATCAGTATATGCCAAGTTCAGCAAGTGTGAGTTTTGGCTGAAAGAAGTAGGATTCCTAGGACATATTGTGTCTGCCAGAGGAGTCTCTGTTGATCCCACCAAGATCAAAGATGTCGAGGAATGGGAAGCCCCAACCAATCAAACCCAAGTTCGTTCATTTCTCGGATTAGCGGGATATTACCGTAAGTTCGTAGAAGGATTCTCAAGCATAGCCCGACCAATGACCCAATTGTTGAAGAAGGACAAGAAGTTTGAATGGACAGACAAGTGTGAAGCCAGTTTCCAGGAGCTGAAGAAGAGATTGATATCCGCCCCAATTTTGATCATGCCAGACATCAAGAAGCCGTTTGATGTGTTTTGTGATGCATCCAAGATTGGCCTAGGATGTGTATTGATGCAAGAAGGCAAAGTCATCGCTTATCTGTCTCGACAATTGAAGCAACATGATCAGAACTATCCGACCCATGATCTTGAGCTAGCAGCCGTGGTTCTAGCATTGAAGACATGGCGTCATTATTTGATGGGTAATTGCTG
The DNA here is from genome assembly GCA_023614405.1 of Avena insularis. Taxonomy (NCBI): domain Eukaryota; kingdom Viridiplantae; phylum Streptophyta; class Magnoliopsida; order Poales; family Poaceae; genus Avena; species Avena insularis. Next base: position 354,785,131 of record CM042692.1, on the reverse strand, counting down.
TGAGATTTACTCAGATCATAAGAGCTTGAAGTATATCTTCACTCAGAAGGAGCTGAATATGAGGCAAAGAAGATGGATAGAGTTAATCAAGGATTATGACCTTGACATTCACAATCACCCCGGCAAAGCCAATGTGGTAGCAGATGCTCTTAGTAGATTGCCGTGTAGGCTTAACACCGTGATCAAAGAGAAGCAACCAAGTTTGTATGAGCAGTTGGAGCACTTCAGGACTGAGTTAGTTAGCAAAGGATTCCTAGCTAGCATTGAACTTCAACCCACTTTGATTAGCCAAATCAAGGAAGCCCAGAAGGGGAATGAAAGTATCGATGGAATCAAACGTCGTATTGGTACAAGAAAGGTACCTGGATTCACCAAAGACGAAGAAGGAGTACTGTGGTACAAAGGACGTATCTGTGTGCTAGCAGATTCGGACCTGAAGGAAGTTATCATGAAGGAAGCTCATGATACTCTCTATTCTATCCACCCCGGAGGAACAAAGATGTATCAGGATTTGAAAGAGCAATTTTGGTGGCACAAGATGAAGAGAGAGATTGGAAGCTACATCGCCAAATGTGACATCTGTCAAAGAGTCAAAGCAGAGCATCAGAGACCTGCAAGATTGTTGCAACCATTGCAGATTCCAGAATGGAAATGGGATTCCGTCAGAATGGACTTTATCACCGGTTTACCTACTTCTAGTAGGGGAAATGACTCAATTTGGGTCATAGTTGATAGACTGTCCAAGGTAGCCCACTTTATACCTGTAAAGGCAACCTACCAGAGTGCAAAGTTAGCAGAGCTATACATTGCTAGGATTGTTAGTCTGCATGGAACCCCCAAGACCATCGTCTCAGATCGAGGAACCCAGTTTACTTCAAGATATTGGCAGAAAGTTCAGGAAGGTTTAGGAACCAAGTTGAACTTCAGTACCGCTTATCACCCGCAAACAGATGGACGGACTGAGAGAGTCAACCAAATCCTAGAGGATATGCTTAGAGCTTGTGTGTTGGAATACGGATCCAAATGGGAAGACTGCCTGCCTTTTGCAGAATTCTCATATAACAACAGTTATCAAGCTAGTTTGCATATGGCACCATTTGAATTCCTATACGGAAGAAAGTGTCGTACCCCTTTGAATTGGTCGCAAGTAGGAGAGAGTCAGATCTTTGGACCCGACATTCTCCGAGAAGCAGAAGAGAAAGTTCACAAAGTCCGTGAGCACCACAAGACCGCCCAATCCAGACAGAAGAGCTATGCCGACAAGAGAAGGAGAGACCTGACTTTCAATGTCGGAGATTTTGTCTATCTCAAGGTTTGACCATTGAAGGGAACCCAACGCTTTAGTCTGAAGGGAAAGTTAGCCCCAAGATATATCGGACCTTTCAAGATTCTGAACCGCCGAGGAGAAGTATCGTACCAACTAGAACTGCCTGAAGAGATGGCAACCATCCACAATGTGTTCCATATCTCGTTACTTCACAAATGCTTGGAAGTGCCTGAGAAGACTGAAGTTTTCAAAAACATCGATCACAGAGCTGTGGAAATCAACAATGACCTGACCTATTGGGAAGTACCCATCCGTATCTTAGAAGAAGCCTACAGAACCACCAGGACCAGGAGTATTAAGTTTCTCAAGATTCAGTGGAGCAACCATACCGAGGAGGAAGCTACTTGGGAGCGCGAAGATTACATTAGGACAGAGTTCCCAGATCTCTTTAGTTCCTAGTTTTCTTTGTAAATCTCGGGGAGATTTTGTTTAAGGGAGGAAGGTTTGTAACATCCCAAAACTTCAATCCAAGGTTATCAAGATCAAATCATCCAAAAAAATAGGATTAACAAAAACTTTTTCAAATTTAAAATGAAAGCATTCATATATGTGTGCATTTAAAATAGGAGTTGTTTGAATTGCCATGATTGAATGATCCAATGCTTGTAAAATGTTTCTTAGGTGATTTAAACATCATCTACATCATTCCCAAACTTTTCCTAAAGAAAATCAAATAAAAAAGAATTAAAAAGGAGGAATGGTCATTTTGGCAAATTTAACTCCCATGCCTACTTTGGCTATTCCTAGTACTCAAAACTTAACAGAAACAATTCTTGATCTTTGCATCCCTTGCTAGTACACATAATGAGGTACCAAGGACCACCTTTGGATCTACTAAAAACATTCTGTTAACTATTGTAAATGACAGTTTAAAATTGAATCTAATGCATATGCATAGATCACCCCTATTTCAAAAACCATCTATTTGAGCTCCACTTTCAAAACCCTTGCAACCAGAGACTACCTATCACTAGTGGAGATCACTCAAAAATTTTGAAACCAAAATTCAAAACTTTCTTTCATGCGGCCATTTAATTAAACACTTGGCATGCATAATCTCTACTCTAATCCTAGCTCACTGTTTACTGCATGGTTTTGCCCCCAAATGACCTTCATTTATCTCCTTTGTCCCCTCTTGATCTAACCAAACCCCTAACACCCCTCTCCCTTGTCCCTAGTCCCCATGCCATGCCATGCCGAGCCATGCCTCGCCGGCCAACCCTTGACCCGCTGCAGCAGACCATTCCCTCTTCCCTCGCCATGTCTAGGAGGTAGCCAGGAGCTCACCGCGCCCGGTGCCACCTTGCACCATGCCAAGAGCTGCCCCAGAGCTCGGTCCCCACACGCCACAGATCCCTTGGCAGCAGCCCGCGCCCGCCGCTCTGCCTCGACCTAGAGAACACCCCAGACACCCCCGCTGGCCGCCCAACGCCTCGCAACCACCGCTCGCCGTGGACACCGCCGCCTCTGCCTCTCAGAGTGCCACCTCGCCCCAACCGCGTGCCACCGCCCCTACGCTCGCATTCAAAAGTTCTAGAGCACCGCCAGGGAACCACACATCAATCGCCACCCACAACCATGCCTCTACCCCGCCGTAGCCATGTCGCCACCGTCGACTGCCCATCCCGCTCGGTCTCACCGTCGGACCTATTAAAAGGAGCCCTCCCCAGCCTTTTCTCTCCACACCATTTCACTCCCCTCACCTCTCTGAACCTCACCCACCTCTAGCCTGAGCAAGGTGAGCTCTGCCTTGCCGGAATTGGAGCCAGAGCAGCCGCGGCAGGAGGAGAAGGGCGTCGTTGATTGCGACCACCCCAAGCTCCACTGCAACCGCGCCTCGCCTCGCCGGCCTCGCCGACCCTGCTGGAGCCCTGGTATGCCCCCAGTAGACCCCCACCGAGCCGCTAGGGTTCGAGCTCGCCGGCGACCTGTTCGTCATTGACGACGACCCTCAGCCGTAGATTCCTATTCTAATCGCACGACCCACAGCGCGCGTACCGTTTCGCGTTTTAAGTGCCGCTGACACGCGGGACCCCCTGTCAGCTGAGCCCCGCGCCGCGGAGCGCCACTGGGTCGGCCCATTTCTTTTCCCGCGCTAGCCCACCCATTCAAATCTGGATTTTTCTTTTTAGATGGAATCTAGTTTCTGTCCCCTAGTTTAAAAATCAATTCAGAGAGTTTTATAAATCCAAATTGCATGAAACCAATTTTGTCTGAAAGGTATTAAGATGATCTATCCAAGCCCGTTGGATTTAATTCAATTAGAGTTATAGATCTCTCCTAATAAAAATAAGAAGACAGAAGCATTTGCAACTTACAACATTTTTATAAAATCAACCAAGTTAGCTTTTGAGTTGATTCTAACTCTCAAAAATCACATTTCATCATATCTATCCAAATATGTAATAATATTAAGGTTTACATGCAGTGACTTTGGACTAGTACCAAAATAATGCTATATAGGCATTTCTAGTCACTTTAAATCATTAAATAATAAACTTAAACCAAAGTAATATGGATCCATCCCTTAAAACTCATTCCCACATGTTAGAATATGTGGTGATGACATGTGTCAACATGATCCCATATTTTAAGTGGTGAATATTAAATCTTAGTTAAATTTTCAATGAGTAGAAATTACTTTTCTAAAATAAAAAGAAAGGAACTATTGAATTATACTTGTGATGCTTGTGATGATAATAGATCATCAATTGTGTGTCTTAGAATTCTATCTAGCCTAGTTAAGTATTGTTTGGTGATTGTCTTCTCCGTATGTATTGTTATAGAAGATAGTACCGACCAAGCTTACGAGGAGGAGGAGTGCTATCAAGGCGAAGACAAAGAAAACTTCAACCACTGCACCAACCAAGGCAAGCCACCATTAATAGTATAAGATACCCTTAGCAAGCTAGCCATACCCAAGATTAACCCTTGCAAGTTTAGTACTTAGCAAACTAGAATCAAACTAGATGGTTTAGCAAAGATGCCTTAAGCATGCTTTGATCACACCCTTTTGGCTATTAGTACCCCAAGTCTAACTTACAAGTTTTACTACCCTTAGTACCAAAGTTCTTTACTTGTTTTGAAGGTAGCATAAAAAGTATAAAACTTGACCTACTTAGAAACCTTTAGATGTCATTCTATGGCATGAGATTGATCCCATCCTTCCACCTTAGTGAACACTCTTAACTTAGTATTTTAGAGTAGATCCAAAACTTGAGTCACTTTAGATGGGAACAAATGGGTGAAAATGAATTGTGAAAACCTTGGAATTATGAGTCATTCTATTGAGATGTTTTAACATGTGTTGAGAAATACAACTGGTTTATGATGATGAAAATGGTGAGGCATGAGCCTTAACCCTTTTATAAAACTGATGGTTGGATTCGCATGCGATACCATTCCAAATTTACCATACAACCACATTACCTGAATTGGGTAAGGCTTAGCTAGAAATTGATATGCATTAGTATTAGTTCCCTCACGGGAGAGGTTTGAGCTGAGACTACCTCTCATGATGTCCACCTATGTAGTGCCCAAGATGACTGATGGTCATGGTTGGAGGCCATGCTCATAGGAGAGGTGCTTATACTAGGGTGTGTAAAGGGAAGGTTATGTTTGATTATCTGCAAACTAAGTATGATGATTTAGGGTTATCCCTGACAGATGTATCGAATCTTGTGGTAAAAGTGTACCACCTCTGCAGAGTGTCAAACTATTCGAATAGCCGCGCCCGCGGTTATGGACAGTTGGAATGGTCATACTATTTCGTTGTCAGATGTTTTCTAAATAACTTGAAATGAATGATGAACTTTGACTTGACCACAACAGGGTTGTGTTTATGATAATAGCTTCCCAACTTAAGTGATTCTAGAACTTCACTTTATCTTTCTTTGTTTCAGAACTTGGCGTAGGTTTCAAACTTAACTTTATAGTTAAACCTAGCTCTAGCACTTTAATTTAGAATTATACTACTTGTTAGTGGTAGTTTGCGAGTACTTAAAGAGTACTCATGGCTTTTGTCCCTGGCTATTATCATGGCTAGACTATGAAGGAGATTATCAAGATGATGGTCAGCAGGACGGCTATGATAACTAGGACTATCTGCCTTCGTCAGCATTGCCTGTGCCCCTGAAGATGGACCCCACCGCTACGCTTATCTTTTATTTCCACTGCTTGTTGTATTAAGACTGGATCATGAGATCCCTATTTGTGTAAAACCTTATGTATGGTATGTAATGGATGATGTACTATGATATCCAATCTGTTATGTCTCGCAAAAATGGTAATCCTGGGATTGCGAGGTATGGCATAACGGGCATCTGGGATTAAAAATCCGGGTGTTGACATAACCCAAGAGTTTTAGATTAGTCTTGGAAGTTATTACTTCTGTAATAACCTCTCCTTATCCTTTTTATTTGCTTTTTGTGCCAAGAGTAGCTTCTAATGAGAGAGAAGTAATGATTGGGAAACAGATTTCTATGCTTCACCGTAAAACTTCCTGAGAGAGTTCTATGCTTCACCGTAAAACTTCACCGTAAAATTTTTTGTTCTTCTGCCCCAGGTTGTTATCTAACTTTCGTTAGTTCAACAGTTTTTGATTTGAGCAACAGAAGGTCTTCAAAAAAATTCGTCTTTACAGCTGGTCTGTTTTGACAGATTTCTGCCATTTTCTACATTTGCTTCTTGTTAGTTCCTTCTTGACTTCTTTTGGGTAATTGAGCTTTTTGAGGGAAGTGCTACAGTAGCTAGTGTTCTAATGGAAATTTATTTGGTGTTAGAACTGAACCTTGAGACTTATTTATCTTAAGTGCACTAATGTTGCTAATGAGATTGTGTGAAGTTTTGTATGAAGGAAAATTTTCAGGTGTATGGAAGAAATGAGTAATGAGATGAAGGATGGACTAAAGCTCAAGCTTGGGGATGCCACGCGTGTCACCCTAAGAAATATACAAGAAGTGCAAGCGTCAAAGCTTGGGGATTCCCAAGGCATCCCCTTCTTCATCAATAAAAATTCCAGGTTTCTTCCAAACGCTTCATTTTTATTATTTCATGCACAGTTGTGTTTTTCTTGGAGCGTCTTCCTTTTCATTTTTGTTTTGGTTTTTAGTTTGCTTGGTTTGCTTAGTTTTATGAATAAGTTGGTTGGACCCCCTGTTTCATACATTGGTTTGCAAATAGTTTGGTTTGGTTTGGAAAAGAGTAGGAAAGTCCATACTTATGTGGTAAAAAGAGCTCGTTTTTTACTGTGGCTATGCTTTGTCATGCCGTGCTTGATATTGTTTTAGCTTTATGCTTAGTATTCTTTGCTGTAGCATGACTTGTTATAAACAATTGAGATTGCTTAATGTGCCTTGGATGAATCATGTGTTGTTTTAGCATATTAAAGCATAGTATAGTGGTATTCTCCTTTGATGCTTTATTTGGGTTGACTTGGCGCATGCTTACACCATGTTATGACTTCCACAAGTCACTATAGCCTTTATGATCCTTTAGTTTTCAACTTGTAGTATCACTTTATGCTTTGATCAATGATGTTTTGTCACTCTGCATGATTATGGCCATTATTGCTCTCTTAGTTTGTCGCTCCCAGTCTTTTGCTAGCCTCCACCACAAAGTATGAGTTCCACTCATGCATCCAACTCCGTAAACCAAGTTTTTCCAAAGATTCCACCATACCTACCTACTAGCTTATGATATTCCAAGTATATTCATGCTTTTTTCTACCTTTCACTTGTTATGAGAAAACTAGTGATTAAAGCTCTCACGAACTTGATGGCACACTTTACTTTATTGCCTCTAATAAAATTGAACCATTGGGTCCTTCTTTGTTGCGTATATGCTTGCGCTTTATAAGTTGAAGTTAGCAGAACCATGTTTCATGGGGAACGCTTTCAACATTTCACTTGTACTTTGTACCTCGTTGATATTATGTTCTTTTGCTTACGGATCCCGGCAGTGTGAAATAAAAGTGGAACTTTTAAGATCATGGAGTTTGTATATGTGTTAGAGAAACGCCTGGGCCGCTAGCCTAAGCCATGCCTAATCATGGTGGAAACTTGCAGGATCACCATAATGAGCACTCTATGAAGCATCCTCAATAAAAACCTATGCAAATAGCAAATAAAAAGATCGCTGAGATGCTCATTGTCTGTTTGCCTTGTCATTTTGATCATGGGAAAGCTCCCGTATCATGTGCAAGGGGTACCCCGTTGGCGTTTCTTAATGATACACATATACTTACAATGACAAGAGCTTACTCGTGACTGAAGTTGAGTAGCATGAGGATCGGTCTTTGTAAGTAAGGGGCATGAGATTTCTGTTTATAACTTGTCAAGCATATCCTCTTAGTTGTGTCACTTTAACCTTAATCACCTTCAAGATGCTTATGATAGGGGCAATGGGAGCTGAAAGCTATAAGTAACATAATTTTTGGAAGCTCTTTATGAGACTTGAATCCCTACTTCCTTTTACAAAAGGCCTTTCTTCCACCATCATATTGAGTCTCCACCTTCTAACTTTATGCACTTACTTTGAGAGCATAGTGGCCATTCTTAGTTCTATGTGCTTTGTCCAAGACTAGTTGATTGATGCATAACTTGTTATTGCTTGTTTGAAACTATTGTATCTAGTCACTCTTAGGAACTTTGAAGGTGTCCCATGCATTTATATTTGCTACTCTATTGAGGGACAAGCTGAATACTATTATGCTATGTTTTCTTTATGTGAAACAAACAAACGTCTTGCAAAGCATTGTTATTCATGAATCTTTTGTTTGTGCCTTTTCATGTTGCATCATAGTTTCTTTGCTTATTGCTAGAACTTTGTCTTTCATGTTATGATTGAAGTACTATGATCCCAGCTTTGAATGTTTTGTAAATACTTTGATCAAGTCTTTGATGGTGCATGTTACCTCAAAAATTCTTTCTTTTTATCACTTACCTACTCGAGGACGAGTAGGAGTTAAGCTTGGGGATGTTGATACATTGCAAATGTATCTATAATTTTTGATGTTCCATGCTTGGTTTTATCCACTTTCTTGTGTTTTGTTCCAACTTTGGAGTACTTTTCATATGATTTCTTTAACTAACCTATTAACAAGAGCCAAAGTGTTGGCTACCTATTTTCTGCTGTTTTTGGTTCCAGGAAAGTCAGAAAATGAATATTCTCGGAATTGGACAGGACAAAAGCCAAAGTGCCTATTTTTCCGGAAGGGATCAAGTGCCAGAATACAAGACAGAGAGGGGCCAGGGGCCGCCACACCACTGGCAGCGGCTTGGCCTGCGTGGGGGGTGGTCTGGCCGACCCAAGACCTCGGCCTCTCCTTCCGCCTATAAGTTTCCCTCGGACGAAAATCCTAGGTACCGATCAAAATCCACGAAAGAGTCTGCAGCCATCATCTCCATCCCTAGATCGGGAGGGATCAAGCTCTTCCCGGCACCTGCCGAGAGGGAATTCACCCTGGAGGCCTTCTTCATCACCATGCAAGCCTCCGGTGTGATGCGTGAGTAGTTCATCCTTGGACTACGGATCCATGTAGTAGCTAGATGGCTGGTTTCTCCTCCTTTGTGCTTTCATGTTTACATCTTTTGAGCTCCATTCATGATCAAGATCATCTATTTGTAATTCATACATGTTGTGTTTGCGGGGATCCGATGGATATTGAGATGCTATTTCAGATTGATTATTGATTCTATCATGTCTTTGTTATTTGAGATCTTGCATGCTTTCCGTTGGTAGTAGCTATCTTGGCCAAGTAGATGCTAGCAACTCCAAGAGTTAGTATTGATGCTCGATAGTGGGTTCATGCCTCTGGTAATCTGGGGAAGTGACAGAAATCTCTAAGGTACTAGATGTGTTGTTGCTACTAGGGAGAAAACAACGATCCTTTGTTCATAGAACAATTGTATTGTTTACCTTACCTTGATTCGTAAAGCAATAATCTGTTGCTTGCAACTTAATACTGGACGGGGTTCGGATGATAACCTGAAGGTGGATTATTAGTCATAGATGCAGTTGGATGGCGGTCTATGTATTATGTTGTATTGCCCAATCAAGTCTCAAAGGAGTCAAGATGATTAGTATATGCATGTATTGCTTTCTCGGTGTTTGTCAATTGCCCTGCTGTAATTTGTTCACCCAGCATGTTTTCTATCTAAGGAGAGCCACCTCTAGTGAACTATGGATCCCGGTCCTTTGCTTTTACATACAATCTACAATCTTTTTCTGCTTTGTGTTTACTTTCTGCAAACTATTACTTCCTTCCATTCGATACGTTTAATCCTTTGTTTTCCGCAAAACCCGGTGAGATTGACAACCTCATCACAGGTTGGGGACAAAGTTCTGTGGTTGTGTTGTGCAAGTCTCCATGTTGCTACTAGCACCGGTAGTGCGCCCTTCCAAAGCTCAGCTAGTAACACCTTTGGGGTGTTTCCTTGCTCCTACTGGTTCGATTAAACCTCGGTTTCATAACTGAGGGAAAACTTTCTGCTGTACTCATCATACCTTCCTCTTGGGGTTCCCAACGAGCTCTACGTTGATCGTCGAGTGCATCAGACCGCCCAGGGGGTGGTGTGGTCCCCTCTGGCACCCCCTCGGTCTCCCCTCTCGCCTATAAGAGCCTCTCGATGCATAAACCCTAAGTCATCAATCCGAAATCCACGAAAAGTTCCGCAGCGCCGCCGCCACCAAAGGGGAGATTTGGTGGACAGAAAGTCTCTGTTCCGGCACCCTGGCAGGATGGGGAAGTGCCCCCGAAGCCATCCCCATCGATCTCCACCGCCATCTCCATCGTCGTTGTTGATTCCCATGATGAGGAGGGAGTAGTTCTCTCTTGAGGCTAAGGGCTCTACCGGTAGCTATGTGTTCATCTCTCTCTCTCTATGCATGATCTTATTGAGATCATGAGCTTGTAATCTATAGATCTACCTTGCTACTCAAGTGTTTTAATAGATCTCTGCTCTCCCCATGTGTGTGAAAGTGATAGCACGCACACCATGGTGGCACTTAGGCTAGAGATTACAAATACTTGTTATAAGTTATATTTGGAGTTGGATGTCTCTATGAAATTGTGGTGTTTGTTGGAACCATCTAGTGCTCAAGGTGACAGTGTGGGGTTTTCTAGATGGGAAAGACTTACTTTGAGGAGTGTTGTTATAGCCCTACCATCGATTAGAGTGTTCAACCAGAGAGTAGTTCAGGGTAGTATCATAAAGAGAAGATATTTATATGAGAGTGTTCACTAGTGAACATATGATCCCTATACCTTGTTTCTAAAGATTGAAACACCGTTTGCAACTAGATCTATTACATGTTTGCTTGGTTCCATCTTTATTTCAGTTTGCCTTTAGTCTCTTCCACGCCATCAAGCTATTTTCTATCACCGTTACCACTTATAATTATCTATACCACTTGTATTTCACTATCTCTTTGCTAAACTAGTGCACCTATACACCTGACAAGTGTATTGGGTGTGTTGGGGACACAAGAGACGTCTTGTATCTTGACTGCAGGGTTGCTCGAGAGGGATACCTTTGACCACTTCCTCCCTGAGTTCGATAAACCTTGGGTAACCCACTTAAGGGAAAACTTGCTACTGTTCTACAAACCTCTGCACTTGGAGGCCCAACAACTGTCTACAAGAATAGAAGTGCGTAGACATCAGGTCTTACCTGCAAGTTGTATACACACGTTGTTGTCTGGAACCAATGGCCCCGAAGTGACAGAAATCGGGATAACCGGAGGGAATGGCTTTGATGTGAGGATCACATGTGTTCATGGAGTATTAATGCTTTGCCCCAGTGCTCTATTAAAAGGAGCACCTTAATTGCCAGTAGTTCTCTTGAGGCCTTTGCAAGCGCTGGCGGGGACAAAAGATGTTGTGCAAGTTCTCACTGCGAGCATGTATGACTATATATGTAACACATGCCTATGATTATTTAGTACTTGGATGCTTTATCTTATTTATCTGCAATTGCCCTATGTTCTGATTACTATATGAATTGTCTTGTCCATGCAACACCCGTCCATCCATCCCTATGCCTACCGCACTCGAATCCTACTATTTTCTGCTATTGTTACTACTGTCTTTTCTTTTACTATTTCTGCTACTTTATGTACCTTGCAAATGTATCTATAATTTTTGATGTTCCATGCTTGGTTTTATCTACTTTCTTGTGTTTTGTTCTAACTTTGGAGTACTTTTCATATGATTTCTTGTACTAATCTATTAACAAGATGTCATAGTGCCAGTTGCCTGTTTTCTGCTGTTTTTGGTTCCAGGAAGTCAGAAAATGAATATTCTCGGAATTGGACGGGACAAAAGCCAAAGTTACTATTTTCCCGGAAGACTCACGGAGCCAGAAGACGAGACGGAGAGGGTCCAGGGGCTTGCCACACCACCTGGTGGCGCGGGCCAGGCCAGGCCGCGCCAGGGGGTGGTGTGGGCCCCTCCGGGACCCCCTCGGTCTCCCCTCTCGCCTATAAGATCCTCCTAATGCATAAACCCTAAGTCGTCAATCATAAATCCATGAAAATTTCTGCAGCGCCGTTGCCACCGAAGGGGAGATTCGGGGGACAGAAAGTCTCTGTTCCAGCAACCTGCCGGGACGAGGAAGTGCCCCCAAAGCCATCTCCATCGATATCCATCACCATTGCTGATTCCCATGATGAGGAGGGAGTAGTTCTCTCTCGAGGCTAAGGGTTCTACCGGTAGCTATGTGTTCATCTCTCTCTATGCATGATCTTATTGAGATCATGAGCTTGTAATCTATAGATCTACCTTGCTACTCAAGTGCTTTAATAGATCTCTGCTCTCCCCATGTGTGTGAAGTTGACAGTGTGCACACCATGGTGGCACTTAGGCTTGAGATTACAAATACTTGTTATGAGTTATATTTGGAGTTGGATGTCTTTATGAAATTGTGGTGTTTGTTGGACCCATCTAGTGCTCAACGTGACAGTGTGGGGTTATCTAGAGGGGAAAGGCTTACTTTGAGGTGTGCTGTTATAGCCCTACCAACGATTAGAGTGTCCAACCGGAGAGTAGTTCAGCGTAGTATCATAAAGAAGAATATATTTATATGAGAGTGTTCACTAGTGAAAGTATGATCCCTAGGACTTGTTTCTAAACATTGATACACCGTTTGCTACTAGATCTGTTACATGTTTGCTTGCTTCCATCTTTATTTCAGTTTGCCTTTAGTATCTTCCACGCCATCAAGCTAATTTCTAGCACCGTTGTCTTATATCCATACCACTTGTATTTCACTATCTCTTCACCAAACTAGTGCGCCTATACACCCGACAAGTGTATTGGGTGTGTTGGGGACACAAGAGACTTCTTGTATCTTGATTGCAGGGTTGCTTGAGAGGGAATACCTTTCACCACTTCCTCCCTGAGTTCGATAAACCTTGGGTAATCCACTTAAGGGAAAACTTGCTGCTGTTCTACAAACCTCTGCACTTGGAGGCCCAACAACTGTCTACAAGAATAGAAGTGCGTAGACATCAAGCTATTTTCTGGCGCTGTTTTTGGGGAGGTAAGGTAAAAGGTATTCACACCGGAGGATTAAAGAAGAAGAACCTCCCATGGCAAACGCCTATTTTCTGGCACCGTTGCTGGGGAGGTAAGGTAAAAGGTACTCAAATCCTCCGGTGTGAGTGCTCGAAGTTATTTCCTTTAGATTCTGCAATTTTGTCTTTTTGTTTCTTGTTTTCACTAGTTAGGCTTAATGGAAAACAACAAAAAAATTAGAGAGCTTTATAGTATTTATCTTGAGTTAGGACATGAAGTGTTTGAAGAGAAAATTAAAAAACCTATGGAACTTTATTTGCATGCTAATAGCAATGTTGTTAGTATGAATTCTTTGGACACCATTATTGCTAATGCTATGGAAAATTCTAAGCTTGGGGAAGCTAGTCTTTATGAAAATGATCTTTTTAGTCCCCCAAGCATGGAGGAGAAATTTTACTTTGATGATACTATACCTCCAATATATGATGATTACAATGATGAATATGATATTTTCAGTCCACCTACTATTGAGGAGAAGATTAATTATGATTACAATAGGCCTCCTATATTTGATGATTATGGTGATGAGAATAGTAATGATAGCTATTTTGTTGAATTTGCTCCCACTACAATTAATAAGTACGATTATGTTTATGTGGAGAGTATTAACTCTTTTATGCATGTGGCTCATGATAAGAATGTTTTATGTGATAGTTATATTGTTAATTTTAATCATGATGCTACTGAAAGTTATTATGAGAGAGGGAAATATGGTTTTATATATCTCAACAATATTAAGTTTCCCCTCTTTATGTTGAAAGTCTTGAAGTTGCACTTGTTTTGCTTTCCTATGCTTGTTTCTTTGTGCTTTCATGACTTGTTTCTTTACAAGATTCCTATGCCTAGAAAGTGGGTTAGACTTAAATGTGCTTTGAATTTGCTTTTTGATGCTCTCTTTTACTTCAATTCATATTTCTCATGTGAGCATCTTCTCAAACTATCAAGCCTAACTTAAAGGCATTAAAGAAAAGTACTTATTGGGAGATAACCCAAAAGTTTTAGTTGAGTCTTAGAAGTTATTACTTTAGTAACCTCTTTGTGCTTTCATTACTTTAGTAATAACCGCTCCTTATCCTTTTTATTTGCTTTTTTGTGCCAAGAGTAACCTCTAATGAGAGAGAAGTAATGATTGGGAAAGTTGCTGTACCAAAACAGATTTCTGTGCTTCACTGTAAAAATTCGTGTAAAATCTTTGTACGTCCTTTTGAGGCGTGAATTTTTGTGCTTCTGACCCAGGTTGTTAGCTAACTTTCGTTAGTTCAACACTTTTAGATTTGAGCAACAGAAGATCTTTGAAACAATTCGTCTTTACCTGCTGGTCTGTTTTGACAGATTTCTGCCATTATTTGCATTTGCTTCTTGTTGGTTCCTTTTTGAGTTCTTTTGTGGAATTAAGCTTTTTGAGGGAAGTGCTATAGTAGCTAGTGTTCTAATGGAAGTTTATTTGGTGTTATAACTGAACCTTAAGACTTATTTATCTTGAGTGCACTAATGTTGCTAATAAAGATTGTGTGAAGTTTTGTATGAAGAAAAAATTCAGGTGTATGGAAGGAATGAGTAATGAGATGAGGGATGGACTAAAGCTCAAGCTTGGGGATGCCACGCGTGTCACCCCAAGAAATATCCAAGAAGTACAAGCTTCAAAGCTTGGGGATGCCCAAGGAATCCCCTTCTTCATCAATAAAAATCCCAGGTTTCTTCCAAACGCTTCATTTTTATTGTTTCATGCACAGTTGTGTTGTTCTTGGAGCGTCTTCTTTTTCGTTTTCGTTTTGTTTTTTCATTTGCTTTTGTTTGCTTAGTTTTCTGAATAAATTGGTTGGACCCCCTCTTTCATACATTGGTTTGCAAATAGTTTGGTTTGGTTTGGAAAAGAGTAGGAAAGTTCATTCTTATGTGGTAAAAAGAGCTCGTTTTTTACTGTGGCCTATGCTTTGTCATGCCATGCTTGATATTGTTTTGGCTTTATGCTTAGTATTCTTTGCTGTAGCATGACTTGTTATAAACAATTGAGATTGGTTAATGTGCCTTGGATGAATCATGCGTTGTTTTAGCATATTAAAGCATAGTATAGTGGTATTCTCCTTTGATGTTTTATTTGGGTTCACTTGGTGCATGCTCACACCATGTTATGACCATCTCAAGTCACCATAGCCTTTATGATCCTTTAGTTCTGAACTTGTAATATCACTTTATGCTTTGATCAATGATGTTTTGTCGCTCTGCATGATTATGGCCATTATTGCTCTCTTAGTTTGTCGCTCCCAGTCTTTTGCTAGCCTCCACAACCAAGTATGAGTTCCACTCATGCATCCAACTCCCTAAACCAAGTTATTCCAAAGAGTCCACCATACCTACCTACTAGCTTATGCTATTCCAAGTATATTCATGCTTGTTTATCTTCCAAATTAAACTTGTTATGAGAAAACTAGTGATTAAAGCTCTCACGAACTTGATGGCACACTTTACTTTTCTTGCCCTTAATAAACTTGAACCATTGTGTCGTCTATGTTGTATATGCTTGCACTTATTTGTTGGGAATTAGCAGAACCATGCTTTCATGGGGAACGCTTTCAACATTGCACTTGGTACTTGTACCTAGTTGATATCATGCTCTTTTGTGTATGGATGTCGTCGGTGTGAAATGAAAGGGGAGCTTGTAAGTCCATGGAGTTATGTATATGTGTTAGAGAAACGCCTGGGCCGTTGGTCTAATCCATGCCGTCATGGTGGAAACCTGCAGTGTAACCATAATGAACTGTCTATGAAGCATTCTTCTTATAAAAAAAGAGTCCTATATTGAGAAAAAAAGAGAAAAAGATATTATGAAAGAGAGAAAAAAGCACCATATTCGCATGGTAAATAAGAATATTGTTGAGATGCTCGTTGTCTGCTTGCCTTGTCATTTTGATATGGGGATTCTTCCGTATCATCGGGTAAGGGGTACCCCGTTGGCGGTTCTCTATGATACACATGTACTTACTATGACAAGAACTTACCGGTAACTAAACTTGAGTAGCATGAGGAGCGGCCCTCGTATACAAGGGACATGAGATTCCTAACTTATACTTCCTCAAGCATGTACACCATATTTTGTTCACTTTAACCTTAATCACTTCAAGATGCTTATGATAGGGGCAATGAGAGATGAAAGCTATAAGTACCATAATTTTTGGTAGCTCTTTATGAAACTTGAATCTTTGCTTCCTTCTATGAAGGCCTTTCTTCCACCATTATATTGAGTCTCCACCTTCTACCTTTATGCACCTACTTTGAGAGCATAGTGGCCATTCTTAGTTCTATGTGCATTGTCCCAAGACTAGTTGATTGATGCATAACTTGATATTTCTTGTTTTAAACTATTTGTATCTAGTCACTCTTATGAACTTTGAAGGTGTCCTATGCATTTATATTTGCTACTCTATGAGGGACAAGCTGAATACTAATATGCTATGTTTTCTTTATGTGAAACAAACAAACGTCTTGCAAAGCATTGTTATTCATGAATCTTTTATTTGTACCTTTTCATGTTGCATCATAGTTTCTTTGTCTTATTGCTAGAACTTTGTCTTTCATGTTATGATTGAAGTACTATGATCCCAGCTTTGAATGTTTTGCAAATACTTTGATCAAGTCTATGATGGTGCATGTCACCTCAAAAATTATTCTTTCTTTTTATCACTTACCTACTCGAGGACGAGAAGAAGTTAAGCTTGGGGATGTTGATACATTGCAAATGTATCTATAAGTTTTGATGTTCCATGCTTGGTTTTATCTACTTTCTTGTGTTTTGTTCCAACTTTGGAGTACTTTTCATATGATTTCTTGGACTAACCTATTAACAAGACGCATACAGTGCGGTTGCTGTTTTCTCGTTGTTGGTTCCAGGAAGTCAGAAAATGAATATTCTCGGAATTGGACAGGACAAAAGCTAAAGTTACTATTTTCCCGGAAGACTCACGGAGCTAGAAGACGAGACGGAGAGGGGCCAGGGGCTGGCCACACCACCTGGTGGCGCGGGCCAGGCCAGGCCACGCCAGGGGGTGGTGTGGGCCCCTCCAGCACCCCCTCGGTCTCCCCTCTCGCCTATAAGAGCCTCCCGATGCAAAAACCCTATATCGTCAATCAGAAATCCATGAAAAGTTCCGCTGCGCCGCCGCCACCGAAGGGGAGATTCGGGGGACAGAAAGTCTTTGTTTCGACACCCTGTCGGGACGGGGAAGTTCCCCCAGAGCCATCTCCATCGATCTCCACCGCCATCTCCATCACCATTGCTGATTCCCATGATGAGGAGGGAGTAGTTCTCTCTCGAGGCTAAGGGTTCTACCGGTAGCTATGTGTTCATCTCTCTCTATGCATGATCTTATTGAGATCACGAGCTTGTAATCTATAGATCTACCTTGCTACTCAAGTGCTTTAATAGATCTCTGCTCTCCCCATGTGTGTGAAGTTGACACTGTGCACACCATGGTGGCACTTAGGCTAGAGATTACAAATACTTGTTATGAGTTATATTTGGAGTTGGATGTCTTTATGAAATTGTGGTGTTTGTTGGACCCATCTAGTGCTCAACGTGACAGTGTGGGGTTATCTAGAGGGGAAAGGCTTACTTTGAGGTGTGCTGTTATAGCCCTACCAACGATTAGAGTGTCCAACCGGAGAGTAGTTCAGCGTAGTATCATAAAGAAGAATATATTTATATGAGAGTGTTCACTAGTGAAAGTATGATCCCTAGGACTTGTTTCTAAACATTGATACACCGTTTGCTACTAGATCTGTTACATGTTTGCTTGCTTCCATCTTTATTTCAGTTTGCCTTTAGTATCTTCCACGCCATCAAGCTAATTTCTAGCACCGTTGTCTTATATCCATACCACTTGTATTTCAGTATCTCTTCGCCGAACTAGTGCCCTATACACCTGACAAGTGTGTTGGGTGTGTTTGGGACACAAGAGACTTCTTGTATCTTGATTGCAGGGTTGCTTGAGAGGGAATACCTTTGACCACCTCCTCCCTGAGTTCGATAAACCTTGGGTAATCCACTTAAGGGAAAACTTGCTGCTGTTCTACAAACCTCTGCACTTGGAGGCCCAACAACTGTCTACAAGAATAGAAGTGCGTAGACATCACTTTACTATTCCTACTACAAAACCGTTGCTACTGATAAATTGCTGTGAGCAAGATTGTTTCCAAGTGCAGCTGAATTGACAACTCATTTATATTCTTTGGCTCCCCTTGTGTCGAATCAATAAATTGGGTTTCACTTCCCTCGAAAATACTGCGATACACTCCCTATACTTATGGGTCATCAAGACTATTTTCTGGCGCTGTTGCGGGGGAGCATAGCTTTATTTATCAAGTTCACTTGGATTCTTTATTGTTCGCTGCTATCCATCCATCACGGATAAGTCTCGTGATGGCAAGGTTCCTATTTTACCATCCACAACAAGAAGAGGTACGGTTCTGAACACCTTTGTTGCTCTTGATTCACCACCTGTTATGAGTAAGCTCGTTACACCACCACACACACATGCTACACACGCTGCTACTACTGCTGAATATGAAACTTCTGATACTTATGATGCTGCTTCTACTGTGCTTGATAATAGTAGTTCATTAGGTCCTTTCCTAGATGCTACGATTGCTAGAACTATAGCTAGAAATACTGAAACTCCTAATGAAGACACTACTACACCTGTTAGTTCAACTGAGTCTAGAGAGAGCTATGATATTGAAGACGGTTATGTTGAGATGACCGATGAATTTATTAAAGAATGTCAAAACACCCATAATAGGAGTGCTGCTAAGAGTCTCCTTGAGAGGCGTACTATTAGACCCAAATTGTCTCCTAATGCTAAGTTTGCTGATTCTCCCATAAACATTAAAGATAAATATTATGATTTCTCCCTTGATTTATCCTACATAGCTATTGTTGAGAAAGAACCTTTTTGTGGGACTAAAAATGAAAGTGCGGTAGCACATATGACTGAGCTTTCTACCATGAGTGGCCTATTTTCTGATGATATTAAGATGCGTACTTACTTTGTTGCTAAGATTTTCCCCTTTTCACTGAAAGGAGAAGCTAAAACTTGGTTTAGTAATTTACCTCCTGGATCTATTGATAGCCCTGATTGCTTGATTAGTACTTTCCTGCAGAAATATTTTCCTCCAAGTGCTAGACATGCTATTTTGCACGAACTTTTTGATTTTAAATAAGGAGAAAAAGAGATATTGCCTGAATCATGGGCAAGGTTTTGTGCTTTGATTCATGCATAGGCTAGATGTCCATTGCCTAAGAATGAGCTTCTTGATATATTTTATAATGGACTAATTGAAGAATCTAAGACATACCTAGATAGTTGTGCTGATTGTGTTTTCAGGAATAGGACTCCCAAGGAAGCTGAGGAATTAATGGATAAAATAAGCAAGAACTATGAAGATTGGACTCCTCCTAAACCAGCTATACCTGAAACAATTATACCTGAACCAGCTATACCGGCACCTATACCATCATCTAAGAAGAGGGGAGTTATTGAATTAAACGATGAAGTGATGAAGGAAGCTAAGAAATGTCTTAAGGAGAAGGGAATTAAAGCTGCAGATATCAAGAATTTACCTCCTATAGAAGAATTATGTAAGCTAATTCCCCACTCATCCACTATTGAGGTACACTTTCTCCAACACTTTAATGAAGGTGATATCCCTTACTCTAAACCTCCTGATCAATGCTTAGAAGAATTTGATATTTTTATTGTTAAGCAAGATAATTTTAATAAAAGGGTGCAAAATCATCTAATGGAAAACTCTAGAGCTATTGTTGAGTTGAAGGATATTGTGGAAAGAATCTCTAATGATGTTAAAATTCTTGTTAAACATTTTCAAATGGTTCAAACTCAAATAAATCAACTTATTAAAGTGCAAAAATACTTGCTAGTTAATGTTGCCAAAGAAAAACATGCTTATGAAATTAGAACTAGAAGTGGTGCCGCTACCTAGGATCCTCTATATCCTGAGGGGCATCCCAAAAGAATTGAGCAGGATTCTCAACAAGCTGAAAATAGTGGTACTACTCGTTAGAAAAGAAAAAAGAAACATAAAACTATTGTAGAACCCTCTGAACCTACTAAAGATCCTAATAGTATATTTGTCTCTGATGCTGAAATTGAAAGTGGTAATGAAGAAAACGATGTTCCTGATAAAGAAATAGTTGAAGAAGAACCTGAAAGGCACACTAAAAATACTAAATACACTAAAGAAGATTTTGTTGCTAAGAAACATGGTAGTGAAAGAGAGCCTTGGGTCCAAAAACCTATGCCTTTCCCTGATAAGAAACACAAGTCAAAGGAAGATGAACACTATAATAAGTTTTGTGAGTGGATGAAACCTTTATTCCTGCAAATTCCTTTGACTGATGCTATTAAATCGCCTCCTTACTCAAAGTATATGAAGGATATTGTCTCGAATAAAAGGAAAATCCCTAACGAAGAAATTTCTACTTTGCTTGCTAATTATTCCTTTAATGGTAAGGTTCCAAAGAAACTTGGAGACCCAGGGATTCCAACTATTCCTTGCTCTATTAAGAATAGTTATGTTAGAACTGCTTTGTGTGATTTGGGAGCTAGAGTTAGTGTTATGCCTTTTTCTCTCTATAAGAGACTTCAATTGGAAAAACTGATACCAACTGATATATCTTTGCAAATGGCTGATAAATCTACCACTATTCTTGTTGGTATATGTGAGGATTTACCTGTTCAAGTGGCTCATAATTGCTTGATATTAACTGATTTTGTTGTGCTTGAAATGCCTAAAGATGATAATATGTCTATTATTCTTGGGAGACCTTTTCTTAATACTGCAGGAGCTGTTATTAATTGTAATCAAGGAAAGGTGACCTTTAATGTTAATGACAAGGAGCATATTGTTTATTTCCCCAAGAAGAATGATAAGACTTATGGTTTAAATTCAATTGAACATGTTGAGGGCATTCAAGTTGGAGAAATATATTGTCCCATACCAAGAGAAAAATTTGAAACTATTATGATTGGGACCATTGCTATCAAGGTTGAGGTAACATAATCATTAGTGAAATACAAAGTTTTGTTTCATATAAAATTGTTTTAGTAACAAGACCTGATCAACCTTGTGAACAAAAGAATTTCATTGAACAAAACACTGTTTTCACCATGATTATCTCCGCTTACTTCTATTCTATATATTTTAGTTTTTGCTTTCGTTTAGTTTACCTTTCTGTTGTTAGTTGCTTGCATGTTAGAGTGTCTTAGAACTTCTGTAGTTCTAGCCTTGTTTTGTCTTTGCATCATTCCAAAAAAAGTGTTTCTGTCAGAAAATCATTCATCTATACCTAATTGCTCAAAAATAAAGTGTCTCGAAAAATTCCAGAAAATTCATATTAAATTTTTACGTGAAAAAAGGGGCAGAGAAGTGCCTGGAAGGTACCAGGGGGACCCACCAGGTAGGCACACCACCTGGTGGCGCGGCCAGCCCTGAGGAGCGCCTGCCTATGGTGTGGGCCACCCCTGGTCCTCCACTCACTCTCTCACTTGCCACTTTCTTCACTCTCCCTAGTAAACACCAGTTCATTGCTCGGAATCGTGTTCTTGCTGTGCTTGCCCTCGATTTTTCGATCTCCTTGCTCAGCCCATCTTTGCTGCTGAAATTTGGAGCATTTGTTCTCTGGTATGTGACTCCTCCGCTTGTCCAAGTAGATTTGTGTTTAGTGGTTTATATCTTGAGTATTTTGCTGCCGTAGGTGATAGGTTATGAGAGCTTGTAAGCTTGTTTGATGCTTAGATATAGTTTTGATGCATGTTTAGGCCTCAAACAAGTCCTATGAGTAGTGCCCTTCATTATATTCACTTTGTAATCACTTGTTTAATAGATGTTTAAATTTCAAAATATCAAACATGAACAACCATACCTTTGGAGAAATATTTGAGAGGGATGCACCTAGGAGGTCAAGGCCCTCAAGATCAGCCTCTCAGTTTAGGCCGTCATACAATGAAGATCTCATTGCACCTCGCATTGGTAATGAAGGAGATGATGGGGATGCTCACCCATCTACTTTTCCTTGTTTTACTTTCTTACAAGATGTAGGGATTCTTGATGATTTCTTGCTACTGATTCAGAGGGTTGGTTTGACCTCATACATGCAAGATGAGAGTGAGCAATACGCTATGCTCACCAAAAATTTTGTTGAGAGCTTCGTGTTTACTAACACGCCCTATCAGTCAACTATCTCTGTTAGAATTTATAATCTGCCCTTTACCATGCCATTGGAAAGATTTCGTAGTATTGTAGGTGTGGGCATGACGAGGACCGTGAAGAAGATTCAAGAGCGACCCGCTGATTTGCTGGAGCTCTACCGAGGGGTGACCAATGATGATGATCGCGTAGCTCAACGCGGGAAGATAAGAAACATCCAACTCCCTAGTCTTAGATACTTTGCATATTATCTTGCTACTAGCGTTCTTGGTAGGGAGAATACGAGTAATATCTCCAACTATCATTTAGCCTCCCTTGCTGCTGCGCTTAACAATGATACTTGGTACAACCTTGGCTCGCTTATTGGTCGCCGCCTAGCTGCTAGGGGGCCTATCTATGGGAGCATCATCGCTTCACGTATGGTCAATGAATTAGAGCTTTCGGTGGACCCCAATGATACTATATTGGCACCACAAAGGCTTGACCTTGCTGCCATGAAAACACATCACTTTGTCACTGCTGATTCTGATATGTACAGTTTAGTATATAGGATGTTGTTTACTGACGGGGATGAGAGGGAGATCCCTTTGCCGCAATCTACTTTGTTTAGTGTTCACAGGAGGCCGTGGTCGTGTGATACATTGCAAATGTATCTATAATTTTTGATGTTCCATGCTTGGTTTTATCTACTTTCTTGTGTTTTGTTCCAACTTTGGAGTACTTTTCATATAATTTCTTGGACTAACCTATTAACAAGAGCCACAGTGCCAGTTGCCTGTTTTCTCCCGTTTTTGGTCCCAGGAAAGTCAGAAAATCAATATTATCGGAATTGCACGGGACAAAAGCCAAAGTTCCTATTTTACCGGAAGACTCACGGAGCCAGAAGCAGAGACGAAGGAGGGCTAGGGCCTGGCCACACCATATGGTGGCGCGGGCTAGCCCTGGCCGCGCCACCAGGTGGTGTGGGCCCCCTGACACTCCACCGACCTTGCCCTTTCGCCTATAAGAAGCCTTCGATACGAAAACCCTAAATCATCAAGCCTCCAGCCACGAAAAGTTCCACAGCGCCGCCACCACCGAAGGGGAGATTCGGGGGATAGAAAGTCTCTGTTCCGGCACCCTGCCGGGACGGGGAAGTGCCCCGGAGCCATCTCCACCGCCATCTCCATCACCATTGCTGATTCCCATGATGAGGAGGGAGTAGTTCTCTCTCGAGGCTAAGGGTTCTACCGGTAGCTATGTGTTCATCTCTCTCTGTGCATGATCTTATTGAGATCATGAGCTTGTAATCTATAGATCTACCTTGCTACTCAAGTGCTTAAAAGATCTCTGCTCTCCCCATGTGTGTGAAAGTGACAGCGTGCACACCATGGTGCACTTAGGCTAGAGATTACAAATACTTGTTATGAGTTATATTTGGAGTTGGATGTCTTTATGAAATTGTGGTGTTTGTTGGACTCATCTAGTGCTCAAGGTGACAGTGTGGGGTTTTCTAGATGGGAAAGATGGACTTTGAGGTGTGATGTTATATCCCTACCATCGATTAGAGTGTTCAACGGAGTGTAGTTAAGAGTAGTATCATGAAGAGAAGATATTTATATGAGAGTGTTCACTAGTGAAAGTATGATACCTAGGCCTTGTTTCTAAGCATTGATACACCGTTTGCAATTAGATCTGTTACTTGTTTTCTTGCTTCCATCTTTATTTCAGTTTTACTTTAGTCTTTTCCACGCCACCAAGCTATTCTCTATCACCATTACCACTTATAATTATCTATACCACTTGTATTTCACTATCTCTTCTCCGAACTAGTGCACCTATACACCTGACAAGTGTATTGGGTGTGTTGGGGACACAAGAGACGTCTTGTATCTCAATTGCAGGGTTGCTTGAGAGGGGATACCTTTGACCACTTCCTCCCTGAGTTCGATAAACCTTGGGTGATCCACTTAAGGGAAAACTTGCTGCTGTTCTACAAACCTCTGCACTTGGAGGCCCAACAACTGTCTACAAGAATAGAAGTGCGTAGACATCAAGCTATTTTCTGGCGCCATTGCCGGGGAGGTAAGGTAAAAGGTATTCACACTGGAGGATTAAAGAAGAAGAACCTCCCACGGAAAACGCCTATTTTCTAGCGCCGTTGCCGGGGAGGTAAGGTAAAAGGTACTCACATCCTTCGGTGTGAGTGCTCGAAGTTATTTCCTTTAGATTCTGCAATTTTGTCTTTTTGTTTCTTGTTTTCACTAGTTAGGCTTAATGGAAAACAACAACACAGTTAGAGAGCTTTATAGTATTTATGTTGAGTTAGGACATGAAGTGTTTGAAGAGAAAATTAAAAAACCTATGGAACTTTATTTGCATGCTAATAGCAATGTTGTTAGTATGAATTCTTTGGACACCATTATTGCTAATGCTATGGAAAAGTCTAAGCTTGGGGATGCTAGTTTTTATGAAAACGATCTTTTTAGTTCCCCAGCTTTGGAAGATAGCTATTGTATTGCTTATGATGATAGTAAACCTCCAATATATGATGATTACAATGATGAATATGTTATTTTCAGTCCACCTACTATTGAGGAGAAAATTAATTATGATTACAATATGCCTCCTATATTTGATGATTATGGTGATGAGAATAATAATGATAGCTATTTTGGTGAATTTGCTCCCACTATAATTAATAAGAATGACTATGTTTATGTGGAGAGTATTAATTCTTTTATGCATGTGGCTCATGATAAGAATGTTTTATCTGATAGTTATATTGTTAATTTTATTCATGATGCTACTGAAACTTATTATAAGAGAGGGAAACATGGTCTTATGTATCTCAACAATATTAAGTTTCCCCTCTTTATGTTGAAAATCTTGAAGTTGCACTTGTTTTGCTTTCCTATGCTTGTTGCTTTGTGCTTTCATGACTTGTTTCTTTTTACAAGATTCCTATGCATAGGAAGTGGGTTAGACTTAAAATGTGTTTTGATTTGCTTCTTGGTGCTCTCTTTTACTTCAATTCATATTTCTTATGTGAGCATCTTCTCAAACTATCATGCCTAACTTAAAGGCGTTAAAGAAAAGTACTTATTAGGAGATAACCCAAAAGTTTTAGATGAGTCTTGAAAATTATTACTTCTGTAATAACCTCTCCTTATCCTTTTTATTTGCTTTTTGTGCCAAGAGTAGCTTCTAATGAGAGAGAAGTAATGATTGGGAAAGTTGCTATCCCGAAACAGATTTATGTGCTTTACCGTAAAAATTCGTGTCAAATGTATGTACGTCCTTTTGAGGCGTGAATTTTTGTGCTTCTGCCCCAGGTTGTTACCTAACTTTCTTTCGAAAAAACTGGTTTCTATCTGCTGGTCTGTTTTGACATATTTCTGCCATTATTTGCATTTGCTTCTTGTTGGTTCCTTTTTGAGCTCTCTTTGGGGAATTGAACTTTTTGAGGGAAGTGTTTCAGTATCTTGTGTTTTAATGGAAGTTTTATTGGTGTTGAAACTGAACACAAAGATTATCTTGAGTACACTAATGTTGCTAATAAAGATTGTGTGAAGTTTTGTATGAAGGAAAAATTTCAGGTGTATGGAGAGAATGATGTAATGAGATGAAGAATGGACTAAATCTCAAGCTTGGGGATGCCACCCCGTGTCACCCCAAGAAATATTCAAGAGGTACAAGCGTCAAAGATTGGGGATGCCCAAGGCATCCCCTTCTTCGTCAATAAAAATCCCAGGTTTCTTCCAAACACCTCATTTTTATTGTTTCATGCACAGTTGTGTGTTCTTGGAGCGTCTTTGTTTTTGTTTTTGGTTTTCATTTGCTTGGTTTGCTTAGTTTGCTGAATAAATTGGTTGGACCCCCTCTTTCATACATTAGTTTTCAAATAGTTTTGTTTGGTTTGGAAAAGAGTTGGAAAGTTCATGCTTAAGTGGTAAAGAGCGCTTGTTTTTGACTGTGGCCTATGCTTTGTCATGACATGCTTGATATTGTTTTGGCTTTATGCTTAGTGATCTTTGTTGTAGCATAACATGTTATAAACAATTGAGATTGTTTAATGTGCCTTGGAAGAATCATGTGTTGTTTTATCATATTAAAGCATAGTATTATGGTATTCTCCTTTGATGCTTTATTTGGGTTGAATTGGTGCATGCTCACACCATGTTATGACTATCCCATGTCACCATAAGCCTTTATGATCCTTTAGTTTTCGACTTGTAATATCACTTTATGTTGATTAATGATGTTTTGTCGCTTTGCATGATTATGGCCATTATTGCTCTCTTAGTTGGTCGCCCCCAGTCTTTTGCTAGCCTCCATAACCAAGTTTGAGTTCCACTCATGCATCCAACTCCAAATAAAACCAAGTTATTCTAAAGAGTCCACCATACCTACCTATTAGCATTTGCTATTCCAAGTATATTCATGTTTTTATCTACCTTCTGAATTAAAGTTGTTATGTGAAAACTAGTGATTAAAGCTCTCACAAACTTGATGGCACACTTTACTTTTTTGCATTTAATAATCTTGAACCATTACGTCCATCTTTGTTGCGTATATGCTTGCGCTTTATAAGTTGAAGTTAGCAGAACCATGTATCATGGGGAACGCTTTTAACATTGCACTAATTATTCCGTTGATATCATGATTCTTTTGCTTATGGATCCCGGCGGTGTGAATTAAAAGGGGAACTTGTAAGATCATGGAGTTTGTATGTGTGTTAGAGAAACGCCTGGGACGCTAGCCTAAGCCATGCCTAATCATGGTGGAAACTTGCAGCATAACCATAATGAGCACTCTATGAAGCATCCTCAATAAAAACCTATGCAAATAGAAAATAAAAAGATTGCTAAGATGCTCATTGTCTGCTTGCCTTGTCATTTTGATTATGGGATAGCTCCTGTATCATGTGCAATGGGTACCCCGTTGGCGGTTCTCTATGATACATATGTACTTACAATGACAAGAGCTTACTTGTGACTGAAGTTGAGTAGCATGAGGTTCGGTACTCGTAAGTAAGGGGCATGAGATTTCAACTTATAACTTGTCAAGCATATCCTCTTAGTTGTGTCACTTTAACCTTAATCACCTAAAGATGCTTATGATAGGGGCAATGAGAGCTGAAAGCTATAAGTACCATAATTTTTGGAAGCTCTTTATGAAAATTGAATCCCTACTTCGTTCTATGAAGGCCTTTCTTTTACTTTTATGTTGAGTCTCCACCTTCTATCTTTATGCACCTATTGAGAGAGTGATGCGTCCATTTTGCATCACTATTCTATGTCTTAATTCACTATTATTCATTGATATATTTCATATTGAGAGGTGATACTTATGTTATTTCATCTGTTTTTGCATGCTTGATGACTTTTGGAGCATGGACCGTTGCAGTCAGGATTCTGGTGGAAAAGGTGATGTTTGGAGGCAAAATTCGTGAAGATCAGAAAATCCGGGAAAATATACGGAAAATCCTATTTTTCTAGAAGACTAAGGATGCCAGAAGACGGAGTGGAGATGGGCCACAGGGGGCCCACACCACCCCCTGGCGCGGGCAGCCCTAGGCCACGCCTGGAGGTGGTGTGGCCACCCTGGCCCACTCAAGCCTCTCCCCTCTGGCGTATATCATCCTCCCGAAACTATTAGACTCGGGGAGCAACCACAGAAAGATTCTGCCGCCTCTGCAGGGCAGAAAACACCGAGAGAGAAAGATTCTGCCGGGGGAATTCCTTCCCGGAGAGGCGAGATCGTCGCCATCAACACCACCATCAAGCTGGACTTCATCGGGATCATCACCACCATCATCACCATCTCCATATTGCTGTAACAATTGAGTTGAATCTTGCATTAGTTCATAGGGGAAACTTTCCCGGTGTTGATTACTCCTTGTAGTTGATGCTATTGAGTGAACCATTGAATTATTGTTTATGTTCAGATTGTTATACATCATTATTCCATCTCTGATCATGATCCATATGATGTCTTGTGAGTAGTTTGTCTTGTTCTTGAGGACATGGGAGAAGTCTTGTTGTTAGTAGTGGAGTTGTGTTGAGAAAGATTCAATAGATTGTTATTTAAGTTGTGGTGTACTTCTTCTATTGGTGTCATGTGAACGTCGACTACATGACACTTCACCTATATGGGCCTAGGGGATGTAACACCCCGTCCACTCCTGGGCCCGGGGGGTGTCACTCCTGGCACCTTAATAGGATATCTAGACTGGCCCCACAGACCAACACTAATCTTTTCTGCACACTTTGTCCTCACTCGTGCGCACCCGGTACCCACTTCCCGGTCGGTCACCCATCCTAGAATTGCTCTAGGCCAAGCACGCTTAACCTTAGAGTTCTTATCGAATGAGCTTCCGGAAAAGAAGTTGCAACTTGTTGATATGGGTATCCTATCAATCCTATTAAGCCATGTGCCTGGTCTCACAGGGGAATACATTGTGTATTTGGCTACTAATCGTAGGGGTTGCCGGAGTGACAGAAACCTGAACCCCCGTTAGGAAACCATTGCAGAAGGGACGTAAGGGTCTTAGAGTTTAAAGTTGTGGTTAGGTTTCTACCTTAATTACTTTCTTGTACTTACAGATGTTTGCAAGGGGTATAATCACAAGTATGTATTAGTCTTGGATGGGGCAGTACATTAGCACAGGTTCACCCACACAACACTTAGCAAGCTAAAGAAGATTAATCAACTATATGAAGCGAAAGCACTTGACAGTCTTCCCATGTGTCCTCGAGAATGTTTGGTCATCTTAAGTAATACAATCGGCTTGTCCTTTGCTGCATAAAGGATTGGGCCACTTGCTGCATTTATTCATACTGTGTTTTATTTACTCGTACTTTGTTTACTTGCTCGAAAACCCCTAAAAATCCGTTTGCTAAGTATTTGCAGAGAATTCCTGATCCATACCACTAGCCAGTACCTTCTGCTCCTTGTTGGGTTCGACACTCTTACTTATCGAAAATACTGCGATACACCCCCTATACTTGTGGGTCTTCAAGACTATTTTCTAGCGCCGTTGCCGGGGAGTGAAGCCCTATTGGAGAGTGG
Organism: Avena insularis; assembly: GCA_023614405.1. Lineage (NCBI taxonomy): Eukaryota > Viridiplantae > Streptophyta > Magnoliopsida > Poales > Poaceae > Avena > Avena insularis. Next base: position 354,755,954 of record CM042692.1, on the reverse strand, counting down.
AACTGGTAAAGGAAACTTCTACTGTGAGTATTGTTTACTTCTGTTAGTTGCTTTATTTTCGTTATGGATAATTTGCTGAGTTTCTTATTTGGTAATGCTACTACCACTGCTAAGGTAGTAGATAAGCCACCACCTGCTGAGAATGATGTTTTCAAAATACCTACAAGAATTATTGATCGTGTTATGGATAACTACTATGTTGGGGATGGAACTGTCCATCCTGGTGATCATTTACTCTTTATACACGAATTATGCAGGTTGTTCAAGTGTGCAGGTATTACTACAGATCAAGTCAAGAAGTTATTCTCATTATCGCTGAAAGCAAGAGCTGAGGAATGGTATAAGCTGCTGAAGAATGGTCAAGCTCTGGAATGGGAGGAAATAGTGCCTCTCTTTTATTCAAAGTTTTATCCTCCTAGTGAGATTCATAAAGATCGGAATCAAATATACAACTTTTGGCCTCTTGATGGAGAGAGTACAACTCAAGCTTGGGGAGATTGAAGTTACTAATGCTCAAATGTCCCATTCATGAGCTCCCCAACAATATTATTATCAATAACTTCTATGCAAGGCTTCCTCTACATGATAAGGATTTATTGGATGCTTCTTGTGCTGGATCATTCACTCGCATGAAAGAAGAAGCTAAATGGGATCTTCTGGACCGTATTCAAGACAATGGTGAAGCTTGGGAGAATGACAAAGGTAGAAAGTCAGGAATAAATTATGATTATGAATGCATTGAATATTTTATGGGAACCGATGACTTTCAAAATATTAGTAATATTTATGGTCTTGATTTGCAAGTTAGTACGAATTGCTTTAGAGCTTTTGCTTCCTATATCAAAATTCCAAAAAGGGGATGGAACAAATACCATGCACCTTACAAAGATATTGTTGACTATGCTCCTATTGGAAGTGCTGAGTATTGCATTGTTGATCCCATCTTACCCGAACCTTATATCGAGAAGATTCCCTTCCCCGAAAAGGTAAAGGACCATCCTATGATAACTAATGTAATCACCAAAAGTGAAAAAAAAAACTGTAAAACCTGATGAACAAATAAACATTGAACTTGTGGTAGCAATTGTGAAAGACCTTGTCACTAAAAGCGTAGAAGATGGGCACATAGTCTTTTGTGAGGATGCTTCTAATATTGTTTCAAATCCCAATAGAACTAAAAAGGCTAGTGTTCCTGTGCTTTCTGTTAGAATTGGTGATCATTGCTATTATGGTTTATGTGATATTTGTGCAAGTTCCAGTGCTATTCCTTATGAGCTTTACAGAGAAATTATGCATGAAATCAGTCCTTGCGAGTTGGAAGAGATTGATGTGGTTATTCACCTTGCTAATAGAGAGACCATCTCTCCAATTGGTATTGTACGAGACGTGGAAGTTCTTTGTGGTAAGATTAAGTACCCTGCTGATTTTCTAGTACTTGGTTCAGCTGCTAGTAAAACCTACCCTATCATTTTTGGTAGACCTTTATTGAGTACTTGTGGAGCTATTATTGATTGCAAGAGGGAGAAAATCTTGACTAAGTTTGATGGGGAATCTTATGAGTTTATTTTTTCGAAATTTGCTAAAGAACCTTGCGAAGAGGAACCCCATAATGAGGATTTTAGGGTTGAACAACTTGCTTCTATTTCTCTTGCTCCTAGCAATGCTTTGCAGCAATTTATGGAAGATCATGAAAGTGAAATCTTCATGGAAGAAAGGAATGAGACTGACAGGATTCTCCGTGATCAACCTATGATGCTTAAGCACGACTTGCCTATAGAAGACTTGAGTACCACGATGCCACCTAAAAAGGATCTAGTTTTCGATCTAAAACCTCTCCCTGATGATCTTAAATATGCTTATATTGATGATAAAAAGATATATCATATTATTGTTAGCGCTAAACTTTCAGGGAAGGAAGAAGAAAGGTTATTGGAGGTTTTGAGGAAACACTGAGGAGCTATGGGCTATACTCTGGATGATTTAAAAGGGATTTCACCTACTATATGTCAGCATTCTATCAACATAGAACCAGATGTGAAGCCAGTAGTGGAGCACCAATGAAGTTTAAATCCTAGGATGAAGGAAGTGGTAAGGAATGAGGTATTGAAACTCCTTGATGCTGGTATTATTTACCCTATTGCTGATAGTGAATGGGTTAGTCCTGTTCATTGTGTTCCTAAAAAGGGAGGTATTACCGTTGTCCCTAATGATAATGATGAGCTTAATCCTCAAAGAATAGTGGTAGGCTATAGGATGTGCATCGATTTTAGGAAAGTCAATAAAGTTACTAAGAAAGATCACTACCCGCTTCCTTTTATTGATCAAATGTTGGAAAGGTTGTCTAAAAAGACCCATTTTTGTTTTCTTGATGGTTATTCTGGTTTCTCTCAAATTGTTGTTAAACAACAAGATCAAGAAAAAACTACTTTTACTTGCCCTTATGGAACTTATGCTTATAGACGTATGCCTTTTGGTTTATGTAATGCTCCTGCTACTTTCCAAAGGTGCATGCCACTATCTTTCATGGTTTTGTGAGGAAATTGTAGAAGTGTTCATGGATGACTTTTCTGTCTATGGAACTTCTTTTGATAATTGTCTGCACAACCTTGATAAAGTTTTGCAGAGATGTGAAGAAACTAATCTTGTTCTTAATTGGGAGAAATGCCACTTCATGGTTAATGAAGGGATTGTTCTTGGGTATAAAGTTTTTGAAAGAGGCATAGAAGTTGATAGAGCTAAGGTTGAGGCAATTGAGAAGATGCCATGTCCAAGAGACATCAAAGGTATTCGTAGTATCCTTGGTCATGTTGGTTTCTATAGGAGGTTTATTAAAGACTTTTCTAGGATATCAAAACCTCGCACTAATCTTCTTCAAAAAGATGTACCCTTCGTTTTTGATGATGATTGTAGGGAAGCTTTTGAAACTCTTAAGAAGGCTTTAACTACAGCCCCTATTGTTTAACCACCTGATTGGAGTTTACCCTTTGAAATAATGTGTGATGCTAGTGATTTTGCTGTAGGGGTTGTCCTTGGGCAACGTATTGATAAAAAGTTAAACGTTATCCATTATGCTAGTAAGACTCTAGACGCTGCTCAAAGGAATTATGCCACTACTGAAAAGGAATTTCTAGCTGTTGTTTTTGCCTGTGATAAGTTTAGGCCCTATATTGTGGACTCAAAAATAGCCATTCATACTGATCATGCTGCTATTAAATATCTTATGACAAAGAAGGACGCTAAGCCTAGGCTTATTAGATGGGTACTGCTTTTACAAGAGTTTGATCTACATATAGTAGATAGGAAGGGTGTTGAAAACCCTATAGCTGATAATTTATCTTGTTTGGAAAACATCTCTTTTGACCCTATGCCTATTAATGATAGTTTCCCAAATGAACAGTTAGCTGCAGTAGGGGTGAGGTCGCGAGGAAGCCCTTAGTACGCTGATTATGCTAACTTTATTGTCTCCAAGTATTTGCCTCCAACTTTTATAGCTCAGCAAAGAAGAAAGTTCTTCTATGATTTGAGGCATTATTTTTGGGATGACCCACACTTATACAAAGAAGGAGTGGATGGTATTATGCGAAGATGTGTTCCAGAATATGAACAAAAGGAGATATTGCGTAAATGTCATGGTAGTGCCTATGGAGGACATCATGCAGGAGATAGAACTGCACAAAAGGTACTACAATCAGGTTTCTACTGGCCTACCCTTTTTAAAGATGCAAGAAAATTTGTTTTATCTTGTGATGAATGTCAGCGTGTTGGTAATATTTCTAGACGCAATGAAATGCCTATGAACTACTCTCTAGTTATTGAACCTTTTGATTGTTGGGGATTTGACTTTATGGGTCCTTTCCCTCCTTTGAAAGGCTACACTCATATTCTTGTTGCCGTTGATTATGTTACTAACTAGGTAGAAGCTATTCCTACAAAGAGTGCTGACGGGGAGACTTCTCTAAAAATGCTTAAGGATGTTATCTTTCCTAGGTTTGGGGTGCCTAGGTATCTCATGACTGATGGGGGTTCTCATTTCATTCATGGTGGTTTTAGGAAGACCCTTGCTAAATATGATGTTAATCATAGAATTGCTTCAGCTTATCACCCCCAAACTAGCGGGCAAGTAGAGTTATCAAATAGAGAAATTAAATCTATCTTGCAAAAGACTGTTAATAGATCTAGAAAAAACTGGGCTAAGAAGTTGAATGATGCTTTATGGGCTTATAGAACTGCTTACAAAAATCCTATGGGAATGTATCCTTATAAAATGGTTTATGGGAAAGCTTGTCACCTACCCTTAGAATTAGAACACAAAGCTTATTGGGCAGTGAAAGAACTAAATATAGATTGTAAGCTCGCTGGTGAGAAAATATTATTTGACTTAAGTTCTTTAGATGAATGGAGGAGTGAAGCCTATGAGAATGCTAGGCTCTTTAAGGAAAAATTTAAAAGATGGCATGACAAGCGAATACTTAGGAGAGAATTTCATGTTGGTGAGAAAGTTCTATTGTATAGGTCTCGTCTCAGATTTTTTGCAGGTAAGCTACTATCAACATGGGAAGGACCTTTCATCATTGAAGAAGTATACCGTTCAGGAGCAATAAAAATTTCTTCTCTAAAAGATAATACTACACAAGTAGTGAATGGACAGCGACTCAAACACTATATTACTGGAGATTCTTACAATGAAGATGTTGATGCCTTTCAAGTTATAACTCTGGAGAAATTCATCGAGGACCAAATTCAGAGACCTGCAGAGTCTGTTTTCAAATAGGTAACATTTTTGGTAAGAAAAGTTCCACGAAAATACAATACAACTATATTTTTGCAGTTTTCAGTCGATAAGGAAAGTTACAAAGCGAAAAAGGGACGGAACCTGAGCCGGGGTAGCCCACACCACCCTGTGGCGCGGGCCCACCCCTGGCCGCGCCACCAGGTGGTGAGGCCACCTCAGACTCCGCCTCCGACCCGTTTTCACCCAGTACCTTCCTTTTGATATGAAACTTCATAATATATAACCCCCCGGATCCTCTGAGGTCCGTATATCGTGTTTTCATCGTGTTTTTGTTTCGATCTGTTTCTGCCAGGTAAAATCCCAGATTTGTAGCCTCAATGTCTTCCACTGGATCCGTTGAGGGAGATTCCTTGGAAGATATCATCAACCCATACATGAGAGAATTGAAGTTCATCCCAAGGAGTTATTGCTCGAAGGTGGGGAGGTTCGGATTAAAGAGGTTCAAGGCCCTAAAGGTGAAGGAAGTCTGGAGGACAGGATGGAAGCATTGGAGCAAGAAGTCTTTAGGTACAAGAAGATGGCGGAGCGCGAAGTGGATATCATCCATAAGATTTGTTCCGAACTCATCACCGAGCACCAAAAGGAGACTGCTGAACTCAAAGACGAAGTCCTCTCACTCCGCCAAACAACCAACCAACTGCAAGCACAGTTCTATGACGTTCAAAATCAAAACTGTGAGTATGAGGCTAGATTTAAACTCATAAGTGTTGCTGCAAGTTTTAGGATGTTGGAAACCACGATGTCCTTTGTTGATAGGAAGCTTTACCCTGGAAGACGGACGAAGATGAGAGGATACCACCACCACCAAAGGAGTAATTCGTCATCAGGTTTGGCATCCCCTTGGTTTGTTCCAAGCTTGGGGGAGTGCCGCGGTATCACATCGCTATCTTCTATCTTTTTACCTTATTAGTAGAGTCATATCATGAATAGAGGAGTTATTATGTAGGATGGTCTGCATTATGGAAGTGTCCCCTCTCTCGTTAGATATGTATCCCTTGGTGTGAGTTGCCATTATGGAATATTAATGAGAAGTTCTATCATTTACTCTTTTGCATAGCTTATATTAGTTTTCAATTCGTGGTTATATGATTGATCCTGTTGTTAGTATTGGTATCACTTTGGGATCATTGAGTTAATTTAGTTGGTTTTGGCAAACCTGGCTCGGTTAGTAGCAACACTATTTTTGAGAGTTGAATGAAAAGATAAAAGTACTCTAAAGAAAAATTATTTCATCATCTTTCTTTCTTGATTTGCTCATAAGTTTAGTATTCTCTAGTTAAGATCTTTTGTGCTTCCAAGGAAGATTGCATGTTTGTCTTTATCACTTGTATGTTTGTTTTCTTCAACTCTTATACTTGCTACCCAGCCTTGCTAGCCAAAAACCTGTACTGAGAGGGAATTCTTCTCGTGTATCCACTCCTTTAAACCAAAACCTTTGCCATTTGTGTCCACCATACCTACCTATTAGCATTATTGCTATTCCAAGTAAATTCTTGTTTTATCTACCTCCCAAATTAAACTTGTTATGTGAAAATTAGTGTTTAAAGCTCTCACGAACTTGATGGCAGACTTTACTTTCTTGCATTTAATAAACTTGAATCATTGTGCTCACCTATGTTGCGCGTATATGCTTGGGTTTTGTAAGTTGTGGATTAGCAAAACCATGTTGTCATGGGAAAAACTTTCAACATTGCACTGGTACTTTGTACCTAGTTGATATCATGTTCTTTTGTCTATGGATGTCGTCGGTGTGAAATGAAAGGGAGCTTGTAAGTCCATGGAGTTATGCATATGTGTTAGAGAAATGCCTGGGCCGCTGGTCTAATCCATGCTGACATGGTGGAAACCTGCAGCGTAACCATAACGAGTATCTATGAAGCATTCTTCTTATAAAAAAAGAGATAGAGATTGAGAAAGACAGAAAAGAAAAAAATAGATATTATGAAAAGAGGAAAGAGAGAAAAAAAGCACCATATTCCCATGGTAAATAAGAAGATTGCTGAGATACTTGTTGTCTGCTTGCCTTGTCATTTTGATATGGGGATTCTTCCGTATCATCGGGCAAGGGGTACCCCGTTGGCGGTTCTCTATGATACACATATGCTTACGATGACAAGAACTTACCTGTGATTAAACTTGAGGAGCATGAGGAGCGGCCCTCGTATTCAAGGGACATGAGATTCTCAACTTACAACTTGTTAATGCATATCCTCATATTTGATCACTTTAACCTTAATCACCTAAAGATGCCTATGATAGGGGCAATGAGAGTTGAAAGCTAATAAGTATCATAATTTTTGGGAGCTCTTTATGAGACTTGCAATCCCTGCTTCCCTCTGCGAAGGGCATTTCTTTTACTTTGTAGTTGAGTTAGTAAACCTACTCCCTTCTATCTCAGCAAGTATTTTGAGTTGTTGTGTTTCATTCATTCATATGATGACTTATTCAATCATGTTTCTTATATTCCTTGTTTTGCACATTGCTCTTATCTTGATGGTTACTACTTTGAAAGCTATCATTGAAAAACAAGCTATTTGTGAACTCCATCAAATTATCAACTATTCTTCGACCAAGAGCTAAGTTTGCCATTACCAATTATGATTCACTTTATGTATCTTTATTGTGTTTCCTTTACTCATTACAAGTTGACTTATATAATAGTGAGTTGTCTTCTATTATGATCTATGTATTTGATGGATACGATGCTTCTTGTCCGTATTCTTTTATCGAATCTTCACTCCATAAACCTGAGGCCATGTTTATTGAGCTCAGTTTCGCTTAGGGACAAGCGAAGTCTAAGCTTGGGGGGAGTTGATACGTCCATTTGCATTACTATTCTATGTCTTAATTAACTATTATTCATTGATATATTTCATATTGAGAGGTGATACTTATGTTATTTCATCTGTTTTTGCATGGTTGATGACTTTTGGAGCATGGACCGCTGCAGTCAGGATTCTGATGGAAAAGGTGCTGTTTGGAGGCAAAATTCGTGAAGATCAGAAAATCCGGGAAAATATACGGAAAATCCTATTTTTATAGAAGACTAAGGATGCCAGAAGACGGAGTGGAGATGGGCCACAGGGGGCCCACACCACCCCCTGGCGCGGGCAGCCCTAGGTCGCGCCTGGAGGTGGTGTGGCCACCCTGGCCCACTCTAGCCTCTCCCCTCTGGCGTATATCATCCTCCCGAAACCCTAAGACTCGGGGAGCGACCACAGAAAGATTTCGCTGCCTCTGCGGGGCGGAAAACAACGAGAGAGAAAGATCTCTCCGACAGACAGATTTATGCCCGGGGAATTCCTTCCCAGAGAGGGGAGATCGTCGCCATCAACACCACCATCAAGCTGGACATCATCGGGATCATCACTACCATCATCACCATCAGCACCCTCATCACCATCTCCATATTTCTGTAACAATTGAGTTGAATCTTGCATTAGTTCATAGGGGAAACTTTCCCGGTGTTGATTACTCCTTGTAGTTGATGCTATTGAGTGAACCATTGAATTATTGTTTATGTTCAGATTGTTATACATCATTATTCCATCTCTGATCATGATCCATATGATGTCTTGTGAGTAGTTCATCTTGTTCTTGAGGACATGGGAGAAGTCATGTTGTTAGTAGTGGAGTTGTGTTGAGAAAGATTCAATAGATTGTTATTTAAGTTGTGGTGTACTTCTTCTAGTGGTGTCATGTGAACGTCGACTACATGACACTTCACCTATATGGGCCTAGGGGAATGCATTGTGTATTTGGCTACTAATCGTAGGGGTTGCCGGAGTGACAGAAACCTGAACCCCCGTTAGGAAACCATTGCAGAAGGGACGTAAGGGTCTTAGAGTTTAAAGTTGTGGTTAGGTTTCTACCTTAATTACTTTCTTGTACTTACGGATGCTTGCAAGGGGTATAATCACAAGTATGTATTAGTCTTGGATGGGGCGGTACATTAGCACAGGTTCACCCACACAACACTTAGCAAGCTAAAGAAGATTAATCAACTATATGAAGCGAAAGCACTTGACAGTCTTCCCATGTGTCCTCGAGAACGTTTGGTCATCTTAAGTAATACAACCGGCTTGTCATTTGCTGCATAAAGGATTAGATCACTTGCTGCATTTATTCCTACTGTATTTTATTTACTCGTACTTTGTTTACTTGCTTTATCGAAACCCCCTAAAAATCCGTTTGCTAAGTATTTGCAGAGAATTCCTGATCCATACCACTAGCCAGTACCTTCTGCTCCTCGTTGGGTTCGACACTCTTATCGAAAATACTGTGATACACCCCTTATACTTGTGGGTCATCAGAGAGCATAGTGGCCATTCTTAGTTCTATGTGCATTGTCCCAAGACTTGTTGATTGATGTATAACTTTGATATTGTTTGTTCTTAAACTATTTGTATCTAGTCACCCTTATGAACTTTGAAGGTGTCCTATGCGTTTAAGTTTGCTATTATATGAGGGACAAGCTGAATGCCACTATGCTATGTTTTCTTTATGTGAAACAAACAAACGTCTTGCAAAGCATTGTTATTCATGAATCTTTTGTTTGTGCCTTTTCATGTTGCAACATAGTTGCTATGTCTTATTGTTAGAACTTTATCTTTCATGCTATGTTGAAGTACTATGATCCCAGCTATCAATGTTTTACAAATACTTTGATCCAGTTTATGATGGTGCATGTCACCTCAAAAATTATTATTTCTTTTTATCACATACCTACTCGAGGACGGGCAGTAGTTAAGCTTGGGGATGTTGATACGTTGCAAACGTATCCATAATTTTTGATGTTTCATGCTTGGTTTTTATCTACTTTCTTATGTTTTGTCCACACTTTGGAGTACTTTTTATACACTTTCTTGGACTAACCTATTAACAAGATGCCAAAGTGCCAGCTGCCTGTTTTCTGCTGTTTTTGCTTCTAGGAAAGTCAGAAAATGAATATTCTCGGAATTGGGTGGGACAAAAGCCAAAGTCAGTTTTTCACCGAGGGGGACACAGAGCCAGAATACGAGACGGAGAGGGGCCAGAGGGATGCCACACCACCTGGCCGCGCGGCCAGGCCTAGCCCGCGCCAGGGGGTGGTGTGGCCGCCTAGGGCACCCCCTCGGCCTCCCCTTTCGCCTATAAGATGCCTCCGATACAGAAATCCTAAGTACCCAATCGAAATTTCACGAAAGAGTCTGTAGCCGCCGTCATATCCATCCCTAGATCAGGAGGGATCTGAAGCTCTTCCCGACACCCTGCCGAAGGGGAGAATTCACCCTGGAGGCCTTCTTCATCACCATGCAAGCCTCCGGTGTGATGCGTGAGTAGTTCATCCTTGGACTACGTGTCCATGTAGTAGCTAGATGGTTGGTTCTTCTCCTTTGTGCTACCATGTTTAGATCTTGTGAGCTCCATTCATGATCAAGATCATCTATTTGTAATCATACATGCTGTTTTTGCGAGGATCTGATGGATATTGAGATGCTATTTCAAATTGATTATTGATTCTATCATGTCTTTGTTATTTGTGATCTTGCATGCTCTCCGTTGTTAGTAGATATCTTGGCCGAGTAGATGCTAGCAACTCCAAGAGGGAGTATTTATGCTCGATAGTGGGTTCATGCCTCTAGTAATCTTGAGAAGTGATAGAAATCTCTAAGGTACTAGATGTGCTATTGCTACTAGGGAGAAAATAGCAATCCTTTGTTTATAGAACAATCATATTGTTTACTTTACATGCAATGCGTAATACAATTATCTGTTGCTTGCAACATAATACTGGAAGCGGTTCAGATGATAACCTGAAGGTGGATTATTAGTCATAGATGCAGTTGGATTACGGTCTATGTATAATGTTGTAATGCCCAATAAAATCTCATAGGAGTCAAGATGATTAGTATATGCATGTATGACTTCTCGATGTTTGTCAATTGCCCTGCTGTAATTTGTTCACCCAACATGTCATCTATCTCATGGAGAACCACCAATAGTGAACTATGGACCCCGATCCTTTCTTTTACCATCAATCTACAACCGTTTACCGCTTTCTGTTTACTTTCTGCAAGCTTTTACTTTATTCCACACAATACATTTAATCCTTTGTTTTAAGCAAAACCAGTGAGATTGACAACCTCACTGTAAGTTGGGGGTAAAGTTTTGTGGTTGTGTTGTGCAGGATTCCAAGTTGGAAACAACACCTTGGAGGTGTTTCCTTGCTCCTACTAGTTCGATAACCTTGGTCTCATAACTGAGGGAAACTTGCTGCTGTGCTCATCATACCTTCCTCTTGGGGTTCCCCAACAAGCTCGAGATATCTTGGGCCATCAGATTCCAGATTGGAAACAACACCTTAGAGGTGATTCCTTGGTCCTACTGGTTCGATAACCTTGGTTTCATAACTGAGGGAAAACTTGTTTCTATACTCATCATACCTTCCTCTTGGGGTTCCCCAACGAGCTCAACATATTGAGTAAGTAAGACTTTTTCTAGCGCCGTTGCCGGGGAGTCAAGGACATCTTCACAAGGGTAATCCCTCATAACCAATCTCTTTACTTTGTTTTATTTGTTTTGCTTAGTTTATTTCTGCTTTTTTCTTGTTTCTTTATCAAAAACACAAAAAATCAGTTGTACTAGTTTGCTTCTTTATATTAAAAATACAAAAAATGACTACTCTTGAAAACACTAAGTTGTGTGACTTCACTAGCACCAACAACAATGATTTCATGTGCACACCTATTGCTCCACCTGTTCCTGAAGCTACTTTCTTTGAAATTAAACCTGCTTTACTCAATCTTGTTATGAGAGAACAATTTTTTGGTATTGGTACGGAAGATGCTGCTGCTCATCTTAATAACTTTGTTGAACTTTGTGAGATGCAAAAACATAGGGATATAGATGGAGATATTATTAAGATTAAATTGTTTCCTTTCTCTTTGAGAGGAAAAGCTAAAGAATGGTTGCAATCCCTAACTAGAAATAGTATTGATTCTTGGACTAAATGCAAAGATGCTTTCATTGGAAAATACTATCCTCCTGCTAAGATTATATCTATGAGAAGTGAAATAATGAAATTTAAACAATCTGGTAATGAACATGTTGCTCAAGCTTGGGAAAGAATGAAATCTTTGGTAAAGAATTGTCCCACTCATGGATTGACTGCTTGAATGATTATCCAAACCTTTTATGCAGGACTAAATTATTCTTCAAGAAATCTACTAGATTCTACTGCTGGAGGTACCTTTATGACCATTACTTTGGGTGTTGCAATAAAGCTTCTTGATAATATGATGGTGAACTATTCTGAATGGCACACTGAGAGAGCTCCACAAGGTAAGAAGGTAAATTCTGTTGAAGAAACCTCCTCCTTGAGTGATAAAATTGATGTTATTATGTCTATGCTTGTTAATGGGAAAACTCATATTGATCCAAATCATGTTCCCTTAGCCTCTTTGGTTGCTCAAGAAGAGCAAGTTGATATGAACTTTATTAGAAACAATAATTTTAGCAACAATGCCTATAGGAATAACTTTGGTAATAATAATTATAGGCCATATCCTCCCAATAATGGTAATGCTTATGGAAATTCCTACAACAATAATAGGAGTGCGCCCTTTGAACTTGAAGTTATGCTTAAAGATTTTATTAGTAAACAAACTGCTTTCAATAAAACTATTGAGGAAAAACTCTCTAATGCTGAAAGAAATATAGCATCATTGTCTGAAGCTCAATCTTCTTTGAATAAAATGGCTGCTAAATTTGAAACTATTGAAAAACCCTTTGCTGCTACAAATGCCATACAAGTTAGAGTTGATGAAAATGTTAGACTATTAGCTGAATTGCATGCTAAATGGGAAAGAGAAGATGAAATTTCTAGAAATATTAGTATTTCTACTATCACTACCACTAATGCTGAAGCTAGTAAACCCAATGGAACCTTTTCTAATAAAAATGCTGAAATTCTTCGAAATATGGGAAACAATAGCTATACTACTTTAGATGATAATTATGATTTTGATCTTGATGGTTGCAATATCTCTGAAGTAATTATGTTCCTATAAAAGCTTGCTAAAAGTCCTAATGCTAGTGCTATAGATATGGCCTTTACAAAACACATTACTGATGCTCTCATAAAAATTAAAGAAGAAAATATGAAACATAAAGCTTCAATTCCTATGAAATTAGAAGATGGCTGGGAACCCATCATTAATATGAAAGTGAATGATTTTTATCTCAAAGCTTTATGTGATCTTGATAGTAGTGTTTCTATTATGCCTAGAAAGATTTATGAAATGCTTGATTTGCCACCATTGGAAGATTGCTATTTAAATATCCCACTTGATGATAATGCTAAAAAGAAACTCATGCGGAGTATTAATGATTTTCTTATTATGGTTAACAATGCCTATGTCCCCGTTGATTTCTATGTTTTGGATGTTGAATGCAATGCTTCTTGTTCTATTACTTTGGGAAGATCTTTTCTTAGAACTGTTGGTGCCATTATTCATATGAAAGAAGGCACCATTAAATATAAACTCCCACTCAAGAAAGGTATAGAACACTTCCCTAAGAAGAGATAGACGATTCCTTTTGCCTCTCTTATTAAAACAAAATTTGCTCTTAATGCTTCTTCATTTGAATACTTGATTCTTTTCTTGCTTCCTATGCCTAACTTAAAGGCGTTAAAGAAAAATACTTATTGGGAGATAACCCAAAAGTTTTAGTTGAGTCTTGGAAGTTATTGGTTTAGTAATAACCTCTACTTATCATTTGTGTGTGGTTTTTGTGCCAAGAGTAACCTCTAATGAGAGAGAAGTAATGCTTGAGAAAGTTGCTGTCCCGAAACAGATTTTTGTGTTTCGCTGTAAAAATTCTTGAAACATCTCTGTATGTCTGTTTGCTCTGTAATTTTTTGTGCTTCTACCCCAGGTTGTTATCGAACTTTTGTTAGTTCAACACTTTTCGATTTGAGCAACAAAAGGTCTTCAAAAAAATCGGTTTCTACCTGCTGGTCTGTTTCGACAGATTTCTGCCATTATTTGCATTTGCTTTTTGTTGATTCCTTTTTGGGGAAATCAAGTTTTTTGAGGGAAGTGCTACAGTAGTTTGTGTTTTAATGAAAGTTTTACTTGTGTTGGAACTGAACCAAAAGACTTATTATTTTGAGTACACTAATGTTGCTAATGAAGATTGTGTGAAGTTTTGTATGAAGGAAAAATTTCAGGTGTAAGGGAAGAATGATGTAATGAGATGAAGAATAGATAAAAGCTCAAGCTTGGGGATTCCACCCGTGTTACCCCAAGAAATATCCAAGAAGTACAAGCGTCAAAGCTTGGGGATGCCCAAGGCATCCCCTTCTTCATCAATAAAAATTTCAGGTTTCTTCCAAACACATCATTTTTATTGTTTCATGCACAGTTGTGTTGTTCTTGGAGCGTCTTCGTTTTTGTTTTTGGTTTTCGTTTGCTTAGGTTGCTTAGTTTGCTTGAATAAATTGCTTGGACCCCCTCATTCATGCATTAGTTTTCAAATAAGATTGGTTTGGATTGGAAAAGAGTAGGAACGTTCAAGCTTAAGTGGTAAAAAGGAGCTTGTTTTTGACTGTGATTTAGACTTTATCATGTCATGCTTTATATTGTTTTGGCTTTATGCTTAGTGATTTTTGCTGTAGCATGACATGTTATAAACAATTGAGATTGCTTAATGTGCCTTAAAAGAATCATGCGTTGTTTTAGCATATTAAAGCATAGTATTGTGGTATTCTCCTTTGATGTTTTATTTGGGTTGACTTGGCGCATGCTCACACCAGGTTAAGACTATCCCAAGTCACCATAGCCTCTATGATCCTTTAGTTTTCAACTTGTAATATCACTTTATGCTTTAATTAATGATGTTTTGTTGCTTTGCATGATTGTAACCATTATTGCTCTCTTATTTGGTCGCTCCCAGTCTTTAACTAGCCTCCATAACCAATTATGAGTTTCACTTATGCATCCAACTCCAAATAAAACCAAGTTATTCAAAAGAGTCCACCATACATACCTAGTAGCATCTGCTATTTCAAGTATATTTATGTTTTTATCTACCTTCCGAATTAAACTTGTTATGAGAAAACTAGTGATTAAAGATCTCACGAACTTGATGGCACACTTAACTTTTCTTGCCCTTATTAAACTTGAACCATTGTGTCATCTATGTTGTATATGCTTGCACTTATACGTTGGAAATTAGCAGAACCATGATGTCATGGGGAACGCTTTCAACATTGCACTTGTACATTGTACCAAGTTGATATCATGCTCTTTTGTTTATGGATGTCATCGGTGTGAAAAGAAAGGGGAGCTTGTAAGTCCATGGAGTTATGTATGTGTGTTAGATAAACGTCTGGACCGCTGGTCTAATCCATGCCTAATCATGGTGGAAACCTGCAGCGTAACCATAATAAGCAATCTATGAAGCATTCTTCTTATAAAAAAGAGATAGACACTGAGAAAAAGAAAAAAAAGATGAGAAAAGAGGCCATCTATAATGAGAAAAGAGATGAGAAAAAAGCATTCTTCATAATGAGCAACCTCCAGGAAAGTACTTGATCGATGATATGTTGGAAACGTATCTATAATTTTTGATGT
Source organism: Avena insularis (assembly GCA_023614405.1). Classification (NCBI taxonomy): domain Eukaryota; kingdom Viridiplantae; phylum Streptophyta; class Magnoliopsida; order Poales; family Poaceae; genus Avena; species Avena insularis. Next base: position 354,740,543 of record CM042692.1, on the reverse strand, counting down.
TCCATGCTTGTTTTATATTTACTTTGTTATGTTTTGTCCACACTTTGGAGTATTTTTATACACTTTCTTGGACTAACCTATTAACAAGATGCCACAATGCTAGTTGCCTGTTTTCTGCTGTTTTTGGTTCTAGAAAGTCAGAAAATGAATATTCTTGGAATTGGACGGGACAAAAGCCAAAGTCAATATTTCACCGAGGGGGACACAGAGCCAGAAGATGAGACGGAGAGGGGCCAAGGGCAGCCACACCACCTGGCCGCGCGGCCAAGCCTGGCCCACGCCAGGGGGTGGTGCGGCCGCCTAGGGTACCCCCTCGGCCTCCCCTTTCGCCTATAAGAAGCCTCCGATACAGAAATCCTAAGTACCCTAGATCGGGAGGGATCTGAAGCTCTTCCCGGCACCCTGCCGGAGGGGAGAGATCATCCTGGAGGCCTTCTTCATCACCATGCCTGCCTCCGGTGTGATGCATGAGTAGTTCATCCTTGGACTACGGGTCCATGTAGTAGCTAGATGGTTGGTTCTTCTCCTTTGTGCTACCATGTTTAGATCTTGTGAGCTCCGTTCATGATTAAGATCATCTATTTGTAATCTTACATGTTGTATTTGCGGGGATCTGATGGATATTGAGATGCTATTTCAGATTGATTATTGATTCTATCATGTCTTTGTTATTTGTGATCTTGCATGCTTTCCGTTGTTAGTAGCTATCTTGGCGAAGTAGATGCTAGCAACTCCAAGAGGGAGTATTTATGCTCGATAGTGGGTTCATGCCTCTAGTAATCTGGGGAAGTGACAGAAATCTCTAAGGTACTAGATGTGTTGTTGCTACTAGGGAGAAAACAACAATCCTTTGTTCATAGAACAATCGTATGTTTACTTTACACACAATGCTTAATGCAATTATCTGTTGCTGGCAACTTAATACTGGAGGGGGTTCAGATTGATAACCTGAAGGTGGATTATTAGTCATAGGTGCAGTTGAATTACAGTCTATGTATAATGTTGTAATGCCCAACCAATCTCATAGGAGTCAAGATGATTAGTATATGCATGTATGCTTTCTCGATGTTTGTCAATTGCCCTGCTGTAATTTGTTCACCCAACATGTCATCTATCCTAAGGAGAATCACCACTAGTGAACTATGGACCCCGGTCCTTTATTTTACCATCAATCTACAAAGCTATTTATTGTTTTCTGTTTACTTTTTGCAAAGCAATTACTATCTTCCACACAATACGTTTAATCCTTTGTTTTCAGTAAAATCGGTGAGATTGACAACCTCACTGTAAGTTGGGGGCAAAGTTCTGTGATTGTGTTGTGCAGGATACCAAGTTGGAAACAACACCTTTGGAGGTGTTTCCTTACTCCTAATGGTTCGATAACCTTGGTTTCATAACTGAGGGAAAATTTGTTGCTATACTCATCATATCTTCCTCTTGGGTTCCCCAATGAGCTCAACATATTGAGTAAGCAATTGACATCAACTCGTGTCTCTACTCCTGCGATCCCTGCGATCTCCTCCGTGCTCGACTAGACTCCGCGGCAGGCCGCCAGTGACAGACCCGACCAACTGGCCGCATGCGGCGCCCAGGGCCAGGTTCTTCGGTTCTTCGTGATATAGCGATCTGATATTCAATCTTCTAGCCCTAACACGGTATGTCAGTAATAGTCCGTTAGTCTAGGGTTCTCGTTTTCTCCTAATATTGATTTCTGATCGTCAATTGGCTAATTGTCGTCTCTCGCTGATTTCAATTTGCGGGGATCCGGATCAAGAGAATATGTCACACATATTTCTTTCACATGTCTAAGCGCTGTACTCAAACACAGATCGTTGTTTGACCAATATGAGGTATATGGAATATTGTATTGTTATTTCTTAATATCTACCTACATATACATGATGCATATATAGTTTGTGCCATTCAATATTTAATGTAAATTGGTTTTTCAGCATCTTATCATGCCGTCCTGGTCGAGACAGACACGTCAAAAGGAAAAGAACAAAATATGTGTCTGTGTTTGCTATAATCACATAGAGGAGATATCTACAAAATTTCCAAGGCTGATGGTGGTCCGTCGATAAATCTGAATGATGAGTTGGCGATAATTGTTGTGGAACAAGAGCAACCAGCTAATGAAACTATCAACACCGACAAGATAACAATGTAAGTTGCTCTGAGAATGTAGTTGATTCATTCAATAATGTAAGGGCCCCAAAAGAATTTCTCGCCCCGGGCCCCTAAAATCTCAGGACCAGCCCTGAGTCCCACATAGGAGCGTCTCTACCCGCGCCGCCCCTCTCTCTCACCCCAACCGTCCCACGCGCTCACCTCCTCCTTATCTTCCTCACCACCGGCAGAGCGTGGCGGCGGATGAATGTGCGAGGTCGGGGGCTATGTTGAATCAGTATTGTGCAGGTTCGAGGCGAGGAAGCAGAGGCGGCCGACGCTAGATGCGGGAGCTGGACAGGAGGTGGTGGCCTCGTGAGTGGATGGGGCGGAGATGAGAGGGAGAGTTCGGGAGCGGAGGGGCCTTCTCCTTTTCAATTCATTTTTCCGCCATTCGTGTCTGATTTTTCTAGTCAAAGCGGTAAGGATGATGCGACATCTTCGCGTAGTCCCGCATAGGAGCATCTCTACCTGCGTCGCCCCCTCTCTCACCCCAACTGTCCCATGCGTTCACCTCCTCCTTATCTTCCTCACCACCGGGAAAGTGTGGCGGTGGACGGGTGCATGAGATCGGGACGATGTTGAATCGGTACTGGAAAGGTTTGAGGAGGGGAAGCAGAGGCGGTTGATTCTGGATGCGGGAGCTTGACGGGAGGCGGTGGCATCGTGAATGAAGGGGCACGGAGAGAGCATAGGTGAGAGAGCTCGAGAGCGGAGGGGGCGGCGCATGTTGCTGAGGAGACGGGGGAGGGGCTAGGATAGGCAGGAGCTCGGGACTCGGGAGGTCAGGTGGAGGGTAACATGATCGAGGTGGGGGTGGGGGCGGGGACGGGAAGGACCAGCTCGTAAGAGTTCGGTCAACACTCGTAAGAGTAAAGATCAGAAGGACAGAAACACGTGCGCGGGCAGACGGCCTTAGATGACCCGTTTTTTCTCGGATTTAAGCTATAGTATAATATTTTGGTAAGCTAAATAGCTTACCAAAACAACTTATTATAATTTGAAAAGTGTCACCTATGAGGCGGGTCGTAGAACACGACGAATCCTTTTTTTTTTTGAGAAACATAGTACAATTGTAGACGCTCACAACACATACATACATCCACCCATATGAACGCACACACGCACACCCTACCCCTATGAGCACCTCCGATAGTCTGAGCCGGCAGAGCGGGTCTTGAGATTGACGAAGTCACCAGGGCGCCTCGCTGTCGACGGGAACATCGCCTCCCACTAAAAAAATATTCTGCTTTTTTTATGCACACATAGTGTCAAACCTGGGGTTTAAACTCTGATGGGCTAGGGTACAACCATCCTCCCTAGCCACCCAACCACAAGTTAGTTTGCAACGACGCATTTTTTTTCTTAGCAGGTTCTATACCATTCATTGCACACATGACAAATGCATGCACCTGGGTCGGTACTGGGTCTCTTGCTGGCACTCCATCTAATTAAAGGAGGTGGACATGACACAGTTTCGACATGCAGCGTGTAAGCTTGGGAGGGAACAGCCAGCCAGCGCGCGCTGTCACGCCTCATCAGCCAAACACAGCGACACCTGCTCCCACGATGTGTTTTGTCGACAGCTTGATCAATAAGCACCTTTGTGGCTGTCGTGATGTTGGCACGCATATCTGTAGCATGCTTCTCATATAGGAGTACATTTCTTTGTCTTTTAATTGGGCCTGTGGATCGAGTGGACTTTGGGAAGGTACGGTCAACTATGCTTGACTAAAATTTAGAGTTTTCTTGTGCAAGTGAGAATAGCCGAGTGGACTAATGGCTTAATGTATGTTGATGAAGACACACTCCATGTGTAGTACTCCGTACTAGCTTTGATTCATGCCGTATAATAATAATCCCATAAAAATATATGGTGCCTAGGCATAGCTAGTGCGTGTGCTCATATACGGATGGATATCAGTTACTAAATCACGGTATTGATGGAAAACCTACTCAGCACACATAGACCCTAAATCGCTACTCGGAGGCCGGCCAATAGGCAGTTTCCAATGCCAACTAATGCCACACGTCGATTAAAAGCAGCAAATGGAGCAGCAAACTGTATGAGGCATGGTTCGATAGTGGCGTGGATGTATATGCATGCTACTTTTGATCAAGGTCAACTCACCAAACAAATGTGCGAACCTTTTGTTGGTTACTGGTGAGTGAGGTGCATGTTGGATCTTGTTTGTCATGTTGCTTTGCGTTTGTGCATGCCAAGTGGTAGCTAAGATAGCTTAATTAGCAGACCACATCCTTCCTAGACAGAGTAATGGATGGTGAATCATCATGAGAGTGCGCATGTAAGCCAACGTCGTTGCTGCATATTTTTTTGCTCTTCAGCATGCACGCATGCACCTGTACCTTATCCGATCAAGAGTCAACTCCACATCATGTCTGGGTGTTGCACGACCTTTTATCGCACTCTAGCACAATGTCCATCTTTGGTAGGGAAAGCATGCATACCATGATTTTTTTTACAGGGGAATGTCCCAGAAAATGCATTAATCTTCAGGGGTGGGCTTACATGTTACAAGGAGAAACTCAAAGAAAACAGAAAATTCAACACTATCCTCCAACCTTGCATACATGACCTCGAAAAGAAAATGAAATTCACAGTCAAGTCTTCCACCGGAAACAAACTGAAACTTTAGAGCACGGGCATCGACGCCACCGCCAGGGACAAGACCGCTTAGGGTGATGTAGATGGAGCTCCGGCGTCGAAGCTGATGAAGGGCCTCCCATGTGGCACTCCAGCCTGGAGGTTAAGAGGGGGATGGCACTAGGAAGCATATGTCACCGGAACTCGGAGTGGCTGCCATTCGTCTAGAAAAGTTGGTGGCAAGCGGCGCTTGACCCGTGAAAGGCCATGGTGGATGCACTGCAGAACACCGTTGTAGTCTCCACTACCACATCTTCCGCATATTAGCAAAGGGTGTCTGCACGTCGATTCTTCCCGTCTTCTCCATCTCCTCGATGGCCAGGACAAGGAAGAACACCGACCACAACCAGGGGCGGAGGCAGGATTGAGAATTAAGGGGGGCCAAACATGCTTAATCTTTTGTTAGAGGGGGCCAAACATGTAATTTTCTACTAAATCCCACCTAATCTAGCTTTATAGGCTTAAAAATCGCTTGCAATACCATGCATAGGGGGGCCAGGGCACCTACTGGTCCCCCTAGCTCCGCCACTAACCACAACACCTCGAGCCAGGGAGCACATACTGACCTTTATTGAAGGGATTGTAGCAGCAGTGTTGCCGCCCGCCTCCATGTCCTTCCATTGGAGCGCCACGAGCAGCCTGACCACCACCACCCGCTGCCAAAACCAGCTCATAGACTGCAGTTACGAGATCTTGTAAGGCATCACGCCAGTTGACACCGGGGAAAACACCAAAACTTGCCTAACCTAGTTACTGCTATACAAGGGGGAGGGTCCCTCACCCAATCTCAACATCGGACTCGCCGAAGAGGCGGGGAGAGGAGCCTGCTGCCCTAGGCACACACAGAGATAGAGAGAGGTGGGGGCGACAGTGGTGGGGAATACTACCGTGAAAGGTTTGAAGTGTGTTTCAGAGTAAACGCTCCCTATTTACCTTTTATTTGTATTCTTCCAAAAATCCAAAATAATTCTATGTGAACATCACTTTAATTTTTTTTTCAAACTTTGAATGTTTTTCCCTCAAGATTCTAGATTTCCTGAAACCACGGTTGATTTGTGAGATGTGCAAATAATAACAAACCCAACCACACTTTCAATTCATGGTCACTACATCTTTTGTCGAGACCGCATATCAATGATAGATTTTAGCAATAAATTGCAAGACACGTGGCTTGTCATAATATCTACACACAAGATTTATTTCAATTTTTTTGAAAAAAATTAACTTAGTCTTTTCTAGTGCTCCCATCAAGATCTTGTAATTTATTTTATGTATCGGAGCCACTATTTTTTTGAAGGAACTAGTTTGATGTATTATTTGTGATGTTATGACAATAATTAGGGAGCGCCTAGAGCTCACTAGATTGAGATTTAGTTAAACCTCACTCGGCTGACGTCATCATAATATTTGTGATATATGAACAAATTTTAACCTCAAAATTTAAAAATTATAAGTGCACAAAAAATTATACTGCACGAACAAAAAATTGTACCGCGTGAAAAAAAATTTATGTTGCATGAACATTTTCTCAGTTGCAACCCACATGCAAACTCTCAAATCACATGAATCACGAGGTAGACCTCATGGTGAAAGAGGTGACTGAGACTTAACAAGTTAATAAAACACCTAAGAACTAACACATCACTAATAAATAACATGTTGAAGCGTTTCATTAGAACAAGTTAGTCTACCAATGATGCTACATTTAAGAAGGAGAAGTTGTCTGGATGAAGTGGAGCTCATCTTAGACTAGTCACAAGACTATCATAAGTAGTATCATGCATTTCATGCATGCAAAAAAGCTGATATGACATTGTAATTAATGATAAGAGAGATCATGATGGTATCATAGGTAGACACCGTATTATAGCATGTAAAACTAAAAAAAATAGTGTCAAATAAATCTTAAACATAGTTTGCATTGAGATTCTATAAATTAATAAATATCAGAAGACCATGATGCTAGTATATGATACCATGCACTATAGATGTAGTATCATACACTAGTATCATATGCATGATAGTATCTTATGATACAGTCCATTGTGATTAGTCTTAGCATCATATTGAGTACACAGTGCATTACATTTCCATGTGGAGTACATGCTTTTCTTAGCATCATATGTGTTGTATTTTATTTTACAGCTTAGCCTTATCTATGCACACTTTGCATATAGCCTTCCTAATCATGAACGCTGCACAGTTCTTGCTTTTCTCCCTCTAAATAAAAAAAAAACAGATTTTAATAATCTGATTTGCGGGCTGGGCATCCAAAACTGTGCTCAAGCCGACAGGTGGGGCCAGTAGCTTTCTCCTTGCGAAGACCCTGATTGCCACGTGGGGCCGCACCAGCTGGCAGCCACTAACCGAGCCAGTGCTCCTAAGTCGACCAGCTCGTGGGCAGCAGCGACGTCCGCAACGAAGCGCCGCCGAACATCTGGTCCAGGGCGATGACGACGCCCATGGACAGAGCCGTGCCCATGCGGTGGTCTGACACCACCAGCCGGAACACGTCGTCCCCTACCGACTCCTTCCGCCGCACCTCCGCCACGGCTGCGGCGCCGCCCCCGCGCGCGTCCCGCACCGCGCAGCTCCGCCGCCCGTACGACCCCTCTACCACGTACGCCCCCAAACCGGCGGAAGATTCCAACGGCGTGATGTGCGCGAGCGTCTTGTCGGACCGGCGGCGGTGGAGGCCGACGTGGTGCCGTCGCACGGAGAGGAGCGGCTTGGTGCCCGAGGCGCCCGCGTCGCCCTCGTACAAGACCCAGTGCTCCGCTAGGCTCAGGCTCAGCTTGATCTTGCGACGTACAGTGAGGAGCGGTTTCCCGGCAGCGTCCATGAGCACGACGTCCTCGGCGCGGCGGCGGCTTCCGGTGGAGGATCCGTAGCGGTCGACGCGAAAGGCGAGGCCGCCGGTGGCGTCGAAGACGGTGAATCCGTCGCAGTTGAAGAGCAGAGACTTGCGCCACACCGTCAACACCGTGGGCTGCTGAGGCTCCTCCTCCGCGACGGCTCCAGCCTGTGTCAGTGGCACGGCGATGTTCGGGTGGACCTTGGCCATCTGGTTGACTCTGGTTATTTTATTTCTTCCTAGCTTAGACTAGCTCGGTGCGCGGCGAGGGAAGCTCGATCGATGCGATGTGCTCCCGATTTGCAGGCGAGAGGAGAGGTAGATAATGAGAAGAGTAGAGGTAGCCACGCAGGAGGGATTTATATACGAGTTGGGCTGGACGGGAAGATAGATGAGGTGGAGAGGAGCACGGGATGCATGGCTTGTCTTTGTCTAGCTAGTCGTGCATACTTGTGAGTTCAATCGACTTACTTTTCCTCGATGCTGTTTGTCACGATGCAGAGTGAGGGAAAAAAAAAACCCCCCCCGCCCCCCCCCCCCCCCCCAGGCGACCAAGGGTCTCCACCGCAGCCACGCCCAACCCCTCCCCTCCCCGCCGGCGGTGGAGGCGACGGATCTCTTGGTTTCCGCCCACGAGAAGGCTATGCTGGGCGGCTCTACATCGACGGCAGGTGACCTCAGTGACGGCCCCTCTTCCCCTCACGCGGTGGGCCGGTGACTGCGGACAAGGCGGCACCTCGTGGTGGAGGCGGTGGAGCACACATGCGCTACGTCCTCACACGACCTCCTTCGGTAGCTGTGCAATATGGTTCGGCTTCGGCAACGGTGCAGGTGGGTCGGCGGCGCTTCGGCGTAGGTTCATGTGGCGGCGGGACGGACACCCCCTGCTAGTTTGGTGGTGCAGGCGGCGGTGTTCATGGCCCTGGCTGATGGCTGTACATGCCCATAAAATCTGGGCCCTTTTGGGCCCGATCTGGGTCAGGGCGGGCTATGACAGGCTCTGACGCGCCACCTACGGTTGGACTGAGGAGTAGGTCATGATGGGGGTGTGGGTGACGGCCCCACGCCTACTGCAGCGAGGCGGCAGAGCTTCACGGGTCCGATCTGGACTCGGTCGGGCCTTGGGCGCCGAACAAGAGGGTATCAACGGCGGTGACCTACGTGCTGCAGCGTGCAGTGGTGGTGGGGACTTCACGGACCTGACTTGGGTCTGGCCGGGCCAGCTCGGCCTATTGTGTCCCTGCTGGCGCGACCGGTTCAGCACCGGCCCTTGGCGGTGGAGGACGTCCTCCAGGTGGCTACGCTGCGACCGCCCCGGCTCTAATGATTTCCCTAGTGTGCGCTTGCCGACGCGTTCGTCCAGCTACCGCCTACAGCGGTGGAGGTTGTTCTCTCCCGCGTGGATGAGATACTACCGCCCCTTGTTTACGACTCTTTCTCTCGATCCGACCGACCTCACGGCGTCGCCATGGTGAGATGACGATGGTGACTACAAGACGTTGCCGACACTGACGCAGTGACTCCTGCAGGTGCCACCGTTCCTTCGGAAGGGCGTCAGGTGTACCTCTTCCACACCCCTCTCCGTGTGCAGGGAGAAATCCTAGGACCAGTCCGACCAGTAGCGTCGTCGTTGTCGCATTCCTTCTTGAAGGTGTTGCTTGGTACACGATGTTTCAGAGGCTTAGGAGTGTGGTGGTAGTTATCAGGAGGGCGCAACGGTTTCAGGTCAACATTGCTTTCGTCGATCCGACACTGTCAGTATTACTTTCTCTTTTCTTTTTCTTGCTTTTCTCTTCGGCTGGATTGTGTTGTTTGTCCCAGCAATGGTCCCAACTTGTATCGTGTGATTGCTATATTAATATAGCTGGACAAAACCTTGATTCAAGGAGGAGAATCTGTTTGTCAATAATGAACCGGACACTGGCTCATTTTTATCCTTATAAAGTTGTGCAACTTGGTTGACCAGAAACAACAGAGAAGTATCAAGAGATAATAAATCGTTTATTCTTTCCCATTTTCCCATTTGTTGTGAAATTGGAAAAAAGCGATATGGACGATCGCATCTCTACCCCCGACTATAGCAGCCCCCATCGGTCCCTACCTCCTCTGCTCCGTTGACGAGAGGGGGTGGGGACCCTGGGATCCAGCATGTAGTTAGGGCGGCCTAGTGCTTCCTTGCGGTGCTACTTTCATGGAGGAGACTGCACCGCGTCATGATAATTTGCCCCTACTCTTTCCCCTTTTCGGTGTCGCTCTTATCGGTGGCGTCGGGGGGCAGTGGCTCGGTCTTCTCGCCGGCCTCTGGATCTAGCAAGATTCATGTCTGGTGGCAGTCGATCGACACTCTCACAGGTGGCATCCATGTCGATTATTGTAGTTGTGTTTGGTGTCTTGCAGTTGTGCGTGTGGAAGACGGCAGACGACGGCGTTTCTCTTCTCCGACTTCGTCAGATGAAGATGGTGGTGTTAGGATCTGGTGACCACGGGGAAGATCCCCAGCCAACGTGCCACAAAGTCTCAGATTCGTCGCTTGCGAAGACCCGGTTCATCGGCTCGAAAAGCATCCTTGTATACGAAGGTGCTCTCCTAGATATAGGTACGATGGTTGTTCGCCTCTTTCTTCGACGCTGTTGTGGTGGCGGCAGATGATGAGGACGACGGTTCGGTGAGGTACAACTTTCACCAAGAGTGGAATTGTAATTTTACCTGTGAAGTTCTTTGTGCAAAATTGCTTGACAGGCATGTTTGTCTTAGATGTTAATCATATATGTAATCTTTGAATTGTCTAAAAAGATCCAGGAATCAGGATAAATCACGTAGACGGGCGGCTGGCCGGCCGTGCAAGGAATTTATTCCTGACCTAGCTAGCAGCACCAATCGACTTAATTCGATCACTTTGTAATCTTGTTAAAGTTTCAATGGATAAAAGTCGAAACGATATGGTCCATACTCCATAGTGGGATGCTGCGGCAAGGAAAGAAAGTTGTATACCTTGCCTCCAAAGCAAGGGTCATCAAACGTCGCATGTACGTGCGCACACGATCCCGCTTCGTAATTTTCTTAATTTAGAGGATGTGTCAGCATATTGTAATCATCCGGTTCCTTGAGGAAAATAAAATACTCCCTCCGATCTAAATTATTAGGTGTCTCAAATTTATCGAGATACGGGATGTATCAAATATTAAATGTTGTCTAGATACAATCGTATCTTGACAAATCTAAGTCAACTAATTTGGGTCAGAGGAGTACTACATTTGTTCATAGAATTACAATTGAATTTCTTGTCATCGCATATATGTAAATTACATGATTTTGGAATTCAAATTTGACAAGTACTCCCTCCATTCAGAAATATAAGACGTTTCCTTGTGAATCGAATGTATCTAGACGTCTTTTAGTATATAGATTCGTAGAGGTACGGAGTGAACCTATACAGTAAAAAGCGTCTAGATATATTTATTTCACAAAGCTAACATGTCTTATATTTCTAAACGGGGCGAGTAGTTTGACTACATGCCTACATATGCTTTCGATTCCACTTAGCTATACATACCGTTTGATTCATGCGAAAATTCCTTATTTGACACTACTATCAAATATGGATTTGACACCGTGAAATTTTGACTTCCCTATTTGACAATTGGTGTAAATTTTGATGCCTTATATGACACTCTAGTGCATTTTGAGAACTAACGGTGTTAATTGGGAGATAAAAAGACATTTTTGCCCCTGGTGCATATTTGACTCAAATTGTTTTACAACACAAATGTTGTTGTATGGTGATGTGTTTAAATGCTAATTTTCCCAACATGCCCATGGTTCGTTCTTGTACACTAGTTTGTAGCAGAAATTCATAAGCATTGCTGATAGATATGGCGAGATATGATAGAAATTCATAAGCATTGTTGATCAAAAATCTTGATATGGCATATGCTAGCAAGTTATATGATCCAGACGAAACTGCGCAGGGATATGCTAGTTAGCAAGTTACTATGAGCCAGAAATTTTTCTTTTTGAACAGAAAGTAAAATTATTCAGGGATATGCTATATCAGCTGCAACATGTTAATTTGATCCGGATGAAATGATACGACGGCATGTCCTACCGGATTAACCCACTAGCTAGCTAGCTAGCATATACCCCAAGTGTCTCGGACCAACATTCGGCTATACTACTTCAGAGAAATTAAACATGTGACTCCTGAAGTGTTCTCCTTGTCTTTTTTCCATTCTCTGCCATGTCGGCATCGAGCCAGCTAGGACCCTTAGCTTTTTCACGTAGCTAAACCCGACGGCATGCATCGTACCACACGTTAAGTGAGCTAGTATGCGCGTCACATGGAGTGTCGATCAGCTACGCTGTTCAGTTGGTCGATTTAGAGTACTCTCTTTCCAGGTTTCCAAGTTAATTGGTTAACATTTATAAAGTTTGTTCAACTATATCAGAAATCCATGTTTGATCTCGGGTGTATATGCTACCGCTAGCTTTTTTTATTTAAATGCCAATTTTTTTGGACGCATAGATCTTGACATTCTATGTGCTCGTTTCGTGGAAAAGCGTTATGTTTTATGTCCTGTATGAAAAGGAGAAAGATATGTCACGTTACCCGCATTTTTTAAGTGTCAAATTATGTCTTTTTTACACACGACACAAAACATATCAGTTTTTCGCGAGTGACGATACAAAATGTCAAGATGTACGAGCCAAACTTTTTTGTTGAATTTTTTTAGCATTTTAACTTTGCGTTACGCCTTGTCCCAGCTATATGTAAAAACATACTAACTTTTATAATGGCAAATACATATAATATGAATAATATAGTACATGATGATTCTAATAATATTGAGTTGATATCGTAGATATTCATATAGATATTTAGTTAAAATTTATTATATTTGGATTTGACCAAAACTAATATGTGTTCTAATTTAGAAAGAAGAGAGTAGCTCTGAAGCATCGTTGAGACCAATTAAATAGCGGTGGTCAAAGGGGTGGCTACACGGTTTGAGGTCCCATGGCACTTTACGCTACGGAAGACGAATGCATGCATCCAGTTAGCAAATTCAGGTGATGGTACATGTATAGAATGAGCACGCGCGCGCGGGTGAGAGCACAGTAAAAAATCTTTCTAGGGATATTGGTTCTAGGGGTACGTGGATGTGAGCCGATCGATCCAGCTGTTCCTCTGCACGGGAACACAGTTAGCAGAGACGTCGGAGGTCGGACCATCTATGGCAGGCAAAGAGACTAGCACTACCCGTACTAAATCGAAAATGCAGAGTCCAGTGTCTGTGGGGCATTTTGCTGAGTCGCCCATGGCACATGCGGTGCGTTGCAATTTGCGTCTTTTGATTGCTAGTGCATCCAAAGGAGGTGGGCGCCGACAGACAACAGATAATTCAGACAAGCGCCCTGTAAGCATGGGAGGGAACAGCCAACGCGCGCTGTCACAATTTTTTTAAATGAGTGATATTAGTTAAGAAGTTTTAATTATTACACCATAGTCAAGATGTACATAGCCGATACAAGTTCACTAGCACAAAAAGAAAAAATGAAAAGGCGATATTATAATCTGCTCATCAGCATAATTAACACACACCTGCCTAAGGTATTGGTAGCTCTATGCGAAGGTCACGCTTAGGAAAAAATATCCCTTGCAGTATCCTTCAAGGGTGGTGGTGCCATAGCTCAACTCAAGATTCCATACACAACGCCACAGCTCCACCAACCATGTCCTTGCTAGTAGACAAGTTGATAAATTTGACTCCACTTAAGCTCATTTGTGGCTGTCATGATGCTGGTACGCATATATGCAACTGTGCAACCATGAACCATGCATGATGCTTATAGTTGTACTTATATTTTTTCGTGTTTTAGTTAGGCCAAGCAGGGATCAAGTGGACTACTTGGAGGCCGGGTCGATTATGCTTGACTGAAATATCAGTGTATTGTTTGTGTAGTGGGTGAGGATTGCCGAGTGGTAAACCTACTAATGGCTTAAGGTATGTGTGGATATTTTATTCAGGCTATTTAATGATTATGTTCTAAAATATAAGATGTTTTAACTTTTAACCTCAACACTGAAAGAGCTATTGTGTTTCAAAAAAAAAAGCTAAATTATCTTATAATTTTCAATAGAGGGCGTATTTAAGTATGGCGCCTAGGCATGCGTGTGCGTGAGCATATACTGCTGAAGATTTTTATCGATTATAAATCACGGAGTTGATGGAAAACCTACTCAGCATGCATAGATTGCCAAATACCACAAATCCTTCTTTGGATGCCCGCCAGTAGGCAGTTTCACTTAGCTCGACTAGCGTACATATCCATACTAGAAGTATGGCACAACGACATGGCGGACCCAACACCTCTCCAGCCTGGGCAGCTGACCAGGCTTACTGACAGCACAAATCTTGCGTTTCTATAGATTTTTATAGTGATTATGTCTGAAGAATTTGTATGTTAATCTTGTTCGCTCATGCTTCCGAAAGTTTCTGGATCCACCACTGCACGACCATGGATAAGTGGCGTGCATGGACGTATTTGCGACATTATTAAGGTCAACTCACCAAACAAATGTGCAAACCTTTTATGGTTACATGTGCGTGAGGTGATATACATACGCCTGTTGGATCTTGTTTGTCATGTTGCTATTTGGTTTGTGCATGCAAAGCTGCGGCAAGGGGTAACGACCACAATCTTCCTAGATGTAGTATTGGACGGTGAATCATCATGGGAGTGCTTGTTAGTCAACACGGTTGGTGCATATTTTGCTCTCCCTCCACTTCCCCGAGCCTGTATGCATGCATCTGTAGTTCTGTAATGCCATATCCACTCAAAAGTCAATTAAACATCATTTCGTCGTGTTACACCATCTTTGATGTATTTTTGACAAATCTGCCCCATAAAAAAAACTAATCTCGCATCCGACTCCTTAAAACTATATCTGAATATGATTCCTGGGTTCGACGACAACTAAATTGAAGCCAAAGTTGTATAGTTTAGCGTGACTTATTTGCAAAACATGACAACTTTAGGGACGTCAGCGGCAGATCAAATGGTGCCGAGCTAGCATGACGCACGTCCCTGCCGTCCCAGAATTAAGTGGCACCGAACCGCACAAATTTATCTCCATTTTAATTGGCGCTAAACCTTGGAGTCAGATTCCAAAATAGTTTTGCCAAGAGGTCAGATGAGGCATTAGTTTTGTCGAGAGGCTAGATTTGTCAAAAAAATACGCCTTTTATCGCGCACTAGCACAATGTCCATCATTCCTACCGAAATTTCTAACATAAAGAGAAAACTTTAAAGTTTGCTCTGGAGCACACGCTCGCTTTTTAGAGAAGAATTATTCATACAACACCCTTATGATTTTCACATGCAAATATGTTTGGAGGGTTTTCAAACTGTGAAGTTTTTTTTCTCGAGATTTTAGGTTTCCCCAAGCTGCAATTTGTCTCTGAGCTATGCAAAAAAAATGATGAGCCAACCACTTTTCAAATCCTAAATCTAGTTCCCTACCTTTTGCAGCCAGACCACAAATCAATCTCTTTTTACAAAAAACTAGTGACACATGGCTCATCATAGTATCTATACAGAAGATTTAGTTGGATATTTGGAAGTTATTAACTTAGTATTTTGTAGTGCTCCCATCAAGATCTTATAAGTACATGTAGAATGGTAGAGAAGGTAAGTCTTCTCTTAACCCTTCACGCCATTAGAGCAGATTGTTGTGGTATGAACACAACATATACTACAGGGATAGCTTACGTACAGGAGGCAAGACGATGTAGGAGAATTTGGGAGCGAGATTGGCACACGAGGTAACCAGGTTCACGTCCCCTCGGTGAAGGATCGCTACTTCATGCTATCAATCCAGTATATGATCATAGATTATTTTTACAAGGGAGTCACCATAGGCGGAAGGAGAGACTATGTCTAATAAGATCTAATATGATGTGTGAGAGATTGCTCCAAAGGGATGCCCCTGGTGGATTTATATATGTAGCTAGTTAGGGTTTACAAGCATACTAGTAATGGGCTTTGTATTAGAGTCGTTATCTTGGGCCTTCAGTCGGCGAGTCGTCCAGGTCTAGTATGTGCCAATCGCTATATTTGACGAGTCAATCCTCCATGGCAACTCTGCTTCGTGGGTATACCTCGATTGGTATTCCCCCATCAAGATAATAAAAATAAGTCTGGTACAATGGATTATCTCTTAATGTCTTCTCTAGCAACTAACAAGAACTAATTAAATTTTAGTAGGAAATTGAGTAAATAAGTGAAGACACGGGATAAAATAGTGAAACTAGTCTTATTATCTAAGAATCATCACTTAGCTAAGAGAAGACAATCTTTTCTTTCTCAATTCTCTCCTCCAACTAAATGAAAATCCAACGTGACACCTTTAAGGAAAGACTGATATTATCCCATTGTACATGTCCTAATTTCTTTTCTATGTTTCATTGATGTACACTTTGTGGCCCCATGCATGGTACTCCCTCCGCCCCAAGACGTGAGTTTGTCTAGATTTATATATATCTAGATACGTTTATATATAGATACATGCGAATCTAGATAAATGAAACTCACTTGTTTTGGGACGGCACGAGTAATAAAGGGCGTGTTGAAGTTATTTTGTTAATAAAAGTTAGTTTAATTAGTACCGATGACATTACACACCATGTACACACTTTTCTTAGCATCATCTGTGTACACACTTTGCATTTTCTCCAATCGTGTAAACACTTCCCATAGCCTTCCTAAATCTTAATTTTCTCCGACTTAAAATGAAAAAAAAACAGATTTTAATCATCTGTTATGCAGGCTCGGCACCTAAAGCTGTGCTCACGCCGACAGATGGGGTCAGTCACTTTCCCCTTGCGAAGAGCCCCAATTGCCATGTGGTGGGGCAGCACTACTCCGCCTAGTAGTCCTGCGCAGACCAGCACCTGGGCAGCAACGACGCCCGCGACGAAGCGCCACCGAACATCTGATCCAGGGCGATGACGACGCCCATGGACAGAGCCGCACCCATGCGGTGGTCCGCCACCACCAGCCGGAACACGTCGTCCCCCACCGACTCCTTCCGCCACACCTCCGCCGCCGAGGCGCCGCGCGCGTCCCGGACCGCGCAGCTGCGACGTCCATAAGACCCCTCCACGACGTACGAAAACGCGGCATCGGTGCCCGAGGAGGAGGAGGATCCAAGAGGCGTGATGTGCGCGAGCGTCTTGTCGGACGTACGGCGGTGGAGGCCGACGTGGTGGCGGCGCACGGAGAGGAGCGGCTTCGCGCCCGCGGCGCCCGCGTCACCTTCGTACAAGACCCAGTGCTCCGCGAGGCTCAGGCTCAGCTTGATCTTGCGACGTACGGTGAGGAGCGGCTTCCCCGCGGCGTCCATGAGCACGACGTCCTCGGCCGCGCGGCGGCGGCGCCCACCGTAGGAGGAGGAGCCGTAGCGGTCGACGCGGAAGGCGAGGCCGCCGGTGGCGTCGAAGACGGTGAAACCGTCGCAGTTGAAGAGCAGCGACTTGCGCCATACCGTCAGCACAGTGAGCTGCTGCTGCTCCTCCTCGACGACTGCTCCAGCCGGCGGCGACTCTGGCACGGCGACGTTCGGGTGCACCTTTGCCATCTAGTAAACTCCTCTGTTATTTTCTTCCTAGCTTAGATTAGCTTGGTGCGCGGCGAGGGAGGCTCGATCGTTCTGATGTGTCTGCGGTTCGATCGGAAGGTGAGAGGAGAGGTGGAGAATGAGGAGAGTAGGGGTAGGCACGAGGGGTTTTATATACCAGCAGCTTGGCTAGGACGGGATGGGAAGAAAAGCTGAGGTGGAGCACCGGATGCATGGTTTGTCTAGCTAGGTGGGGATACTTGTCAATTCAATCGACTTCTCCTCGAGTCCGTTTGTCACTCCACAATAATGAACCTTAAAGTTGTGCAACTAGGTCGACCCAGAAATAACAAACGAGTATCAAGAGATAACTAATCTTTCTTTATTCTTTCCCATTTGTTGTTAATGGATATGACAGGCCAGGGATCCAGGAATCAGTAGACGGGCGGCTGGCCGGCCGTGCAAGGAATTTATTCCTGATCAGTTAGCTAGCCGCACCAATCGACTTAATTTGATCATCACTTTGTGATCTTGTTAAAGTTTAGATAGATAAAGTTGAAGCGATATGGTCCATGGTGGATTTCTTCGGCAAAAAGACGAAGTTGTATTATATTCCTTGCCTCAAAAGCAAGGATCGTCGAACACTGGATCCATGTACGTATGTGCGCGTAAATTTCTGGATCGTCGGACAGTGGATCGTCGGACACTGGATCCATGTAGGCATAGTTCATATTTCTTTCAACATTGCTTCCCCAACCAGTATCTCAAACTTGTTCACTACATGGTTATAAGGGGTTAGTAAAGATGATAAAGTACAAATCCGAGTGGGTGTATGTGTTTTACTCTAGGCTATTTGGTCTGTGCGAAATGACTTGTGTTTAACAAATCTTTAAAAACAACTTTCTTGCAGGTTATCCCGCGTACTACGCACTGGATTCGTATGTGGTCATTCCTTCAGTCGGAGCAGCAACGGCAAGCCACGGATTTTGGGTGCAACCGTCTATGGAGACGGTAGCACATGATTTATTCTAGCTCTGCAGCTGGCGGTCTATTTCTAGAATTGCTGCATGATGGATCAGACTGGCTTATTTTTCCTTTCGATTTTTGAGTGGTTGATACATATTTCAAACTTCCGTGATCCTTGAGTTGTAATAACTTTTGAATAATGCAATAAAGAGGCTGCATGCATCAGTCCATGCAGAGGCCGGGGCAAACCCCATTTCGAAGAAAAAAATGTACGTATGTGCGCGTATAATTCCATTCCGTAAATTCCTTAATCTACAAGTTGACATATTTAAATCATCTATTTTCGTTGGGGAAATAAAACACATTTTTTTCACGGACTTGTGATTGAATTTCTTGTCATCGCTTATATGTAAATTACTCCCTCCATTTCAAAATATAAGATGTTTTACCTTTGTGAAACAAATGTATGTAGAATTTTAAGTATGTAGGTTCACTCAGATTTCCAGTGAATCTACCCACTAAAAGAAATGTAGATACATTTTCTTCACAAATCTAATATATTTTATATTTTAAAACGGAGGGATTACATGTATGATTCTTCGCATAGTATTTCCCCTAACGACTAATATTCTTCGCCGGATCGAACCACGCAGATGACCAACTAGACTAAGGCAGGATTGACACTTTGGGTGATGTCTGTCACGACAGAATATTTTTTTTTGAGAGCAACCATATATTTCATTAATCGAAAATCAAGTTAAATAAAGCAACACATGTCGAAACTAAAAGATAAACTGGATAAAATGATTATCCTAAAAACAATACAGATAAAATTCTAAGAGACCGAGAAATACAAAACGATCCATAGATTTTCCTGCAACCACCGAAGCTAGCGGCCGCCGTCCAACTTCAACGCCATCGAGACACACGTTGGAATAGACGTCAAACTTCCAACACTGCAAGATCCAAAAAAAACACCATCGCCAACGAGGCTTTGTGAGTCGATGAACAGGTTTGCTGCACGCAGCGAGACACATGTCGCTGTGGCACGTCGACCGGGGGACGTCCCCGTGCTGTCTTGAACCAAGATCTGTTGCCTCTCATCGACAAAGTTGGAGAAGAACGACAGATCCACCACCTCTGGACCAACATCCTCATTCCAGAGAAACCACCTCGCCCCGGCCACCAGCGCCGTCGCTGAGAACGACGAACGCCGACGACACACCGAGAAACTGATCTCATAAGATCTGAAGAACGGCGAGAAGACCAAGCTGTCGATCTGAAGGAACGACTAGCACACCTTGCCATCAACTCCGAGGCGTCCCCGTGAAGATCGTTGTCGGTGTGGGAGTAGAGTTGAGACAAATTTATTGCCCGAGCGCCGCTCCCACCACCCCAACGTCCCATGGCAGACATACCCTAACCCTAACTACTAGGCGGAGAAACGAGGTTCCTCCTCCCACCTACCGCCGGAGCGACAAGCGGAAGGAGAGGGAACCAGCGCTCTCGCTGGTTGAGATCTGGAGGGAGAGAGCCGCCGCCGCCTCTTTTTTCCGTCATCACTACAGAACATTAATTCTTCCTCCATGCACGATAATTGAGTACGTTTGATCCCTGAATGCGTAGAAATTCCTGTCGCGGCCCAACACATACTACTTGCAAAACTCACGTGTAGGACGTTCTTTTATGGTGGGAAATGAACAAAACAGAACAGATGCTCGCTTATGTCAAATTGTCAATAGTTAGGTTTTATGGGCATATTCTAGCAAACTAATACTCCGGACGAAAAATTATTCAAGCATATGCTAGCTAGCAAGTTAAACTGATATGCTATGGGAATTTTTGGCACATTATATTGTCACATTGAAGCAACAAAAAAGAGATTAAACGTGTGACTCCTGGCGTGCTAGCTACTTGTCTTTTTCTGCCATGTCGGCATCGAGCTATTGCTCACAGTAGGTAGACACGACGACATGCATGCAAAGTACGTACATGCATGCACTAGTAAAAAACAGACCTTTGATCCAGGGGTATTAGCTCCGGTTTTGCTACAAATCAGGACTAATGCTTCGGTCCAACAGC
Organism: Avena insularis; assembly: GCA_023614405.1. NCBI lineage: Eukaryota > Viridiplantae > Streptophyta > Magnoliopsida > Poales > Poaceae > Avena > Avena insularis. The sequence continues at coordinate 354,720,191 of CM042692.1, read as the reverse complement.
TAGAACTGGCCCCAGGGGGTGGCAGGCACTAGCCCGGTTCGAACGGGACCTTTAGCACTGGGTCGTGTAACAAACCGGGGCTAAAGGGTTTCAGGCATGCCAGGTCGGGGGCCAAACCCTTTAGTCCCGGTTTGTTATACGACCCGGGGCTAAAGGTGAACCTTTAGCCCCGGTTTTAGATACGAACCGGGGCTAAAGGTCTGGCTATATCTTCTTTCCCTGCCCGAGCCACCATTCAAGCTGGTGGCTCTCCTCTCTCTCTCTCTCTCTCTCTCTCTCTCTTTCTTGCTTCAAGCTCGAGTTCATGCCCTTTTTTTTTCCTCAAGATTGTCTATATTTTGTGGTGTCCCATCTATCCAAAGGTTCTAAAAGGTGAGTAACTTCATCCTTTGAACTCTCATTGTTATATTAGCTCATTTCATGCTATATCTTATAGATGGATTTGTAGATTTAGTTTGGTAGTATTTTTTGCAATGATAGCATGAGATCGATGTTTAGATTCTATATATCTTGTATTAATGTAAGGAACTCTAAGATAAATATCACAATATGTGGATTATATCTATATACATCTTGTTTTGGCACACAGTCTCGAAATTTGATTTTAGAAGCACACACATGCGTGAGTTCATCATTCTAACTAGCTAGCTAGGCAAAATATCCTTCTTCGTCTACCTGCCTTCAACAAACTGAAAAAATTGTAATAAAGATAGGGTTAATTCATAAAAGCTTGATAAGAAGACATCACAATTCACATATTAGGGAGTGCTTCTATGACGAGCTCCTCGAAGATGTCTGAGGACGGGATCCTAAGACATCTTCGAGAAGCTCTACCGTAGTGGTGTCCCTGCTCTCCCACACCATCTTTCGGTTTATATCTTCTCTAGCTAAATCAGTATGCTGGTGGAGCTAACTAATTTCATATATTAGAGAGTGCCTCTACGTCGAGCTCCTCGAAGATGTTTGAGGACGAGGCCCTAAGACATCTTTGAGAAGCTCCGCCGTAGTGGTGTCCCTGGTCTCGTACACCATCTTGCAGTTCTTCATAAGAGTGCATACCTATTTATAGATTAAGCAACACAACATAGTGTCGGGCACTGATGACATAATGTCGACACACTCACCCTGGCATAGTGCTGCCACCCACCCAAAATAGTGTCGGCATTTAATTTACTGGCTTAGTGCTGCCCACTGAGGACATAGTGTCGACGTGTTGTCTCCACATCCACATTTAGTCTCGGTTGATGCCTCCAACCGGGACTAAAGGTTCATCATATCTTTAGTCCCGGTTGCTGGTTTTAATTTTTTTTAGATTAGTACTAATTAATTATGATTATGCTGCCACCCACTCAAAATAGTAGAGTCATTTAATTTACTGGCTTAGTGCTGCCCATTGAGGACATAGTGTCGACATGTTTTCTCCATATCCACATTTAATCCCGGTTGGTGCCTCCAACCGGGACTAAAGGTTCATCATATCTTTAGTCCCGATTGATGGTTTTAATTTTGTTTTTTTAGATTAGTACTAATTAATTATGATTATGTTTGATGTACTTAATTAATTATATAATGCAGATGAGCCGGCCTGGATGTACGCTGACCGACTCTCTAACGAGTTCATTAAAGGCGTGGATTCTTTTCTTCTTGTGGCCGAGGCAAACAAGCGGAATGGTTTTATGTCTTGTCCATGTGGTGTCTATCGGAATCATAAAGAATACTCTTCCTCAAGAGTCCTTCACAGCCACCTGTTTCGGTCCAGTTTCATGACCGGCTATAATTGTTGGACCAAGCACGGAGAAAGAGGGGTTATGATGGAAGACAACAAAGAAGAAGAGAATGACAACGACTACCCTGAATACGATGGTACTACAATGGAAGACAATGATGAAGAAGAAGATGAAGAACGGGCATCAGATCTGCCCGATGATGATCTTAGTCGGGCCATTGCTGATGCCCAAGAAGAATGCATAACTGAAAGGGAGAGTTTGAAGTTCAAGAAGATGTTAGAGGATCACAGCAAATTGTTGTACCCAAATTGTGAAGATGGGCACAAAAAACTGGATAGCACACTGGAATTGCTGCAATGGAAGGCAGAGAATGGTGTGACTGACAAAGGATTTGAAAAGTTGCTAAAAATAATGAAGAAGTTGCTTCCAAAGGATAACGAACTTCCTGCCAGTACCTACGAAGCAAAGAAGGTTGTCGGCCCTCTAGGATTAGAGGTGCAGAAGAGAAGATACATACATGCATTAATGACTGCATCCTCTACCGCGGCGAGGAGTACGAGAATTTGGATGCATGCCTAGTATGCACTGCATTGCAGTATAAGATAAGACGAGATGACCCTGGTGATGTTGAGGGCGAGCGCCGCATGAAGAGGGTTCCTGCCAAGATGATGTGGTATGCTCCTATAATACCACGGTTGAAACGTTTATTCAGGAACAAAGAGCATGCCAAGTTGTTGCGATGGCACATGGAAGACCGTAAGAAAGACGAGATGTTGAGACACCTCGCTGATGGGCCGCAGTGGAAAAAATCGAGAGAGAGTTTTCGGACTTTGCAGGTGATGCGAGGAACTTATGGTTTGGTCTAAGTACAGATGACATGAATCCTTTTGGGGAGCAAAGCTGCAGTCATAGCACCTGGCCTGTGACTTTGTGTATCTATAACCTTCCTCCTTGGTTGTGCATAAAGCGAAAGCTCATTATGATGCCAGTGCTCATCGAAGGCCCGAAGCAACTCGGCAACGACATTGATGTGTACCTAAGGCCATTAGTTGAAGAACTCTTACAGTTGTGGCACGGACAAGGTGTACGTGTGTGGGATAAGAACAATCAGGAGGAATTTGACCTACGAGCGTTGTTGTTCATAACAATCAATGATTGGCATGCTCTTAGTAACATTTCAGGACATACAAACAAGGGATACAATGCATGCACACACTGTTTAAACGATACTGAAAGTATATATTTGGATAAATGTAAGAAGAATGTGTACCCGGGGAATCGTCGTTTTCTTCCGCCCACGCACATCCTAAGAAAGAAAGGTAAGCATTTCAATGGTGAGACAGACAACCGGTGTAAGCCTATCCGCCGTACTGGTGATGATGTATTTGACATGGTGAAGGATTTAAAAGTAATCTTTAAAAATGGTCCTGGTAGACAATCTGTTCCGAAGGACGATGTCAGACACGCACTCATGTGGAAAAAGAAATCTATATTTTGGGAGCTATCCTATTGGAAAGTCCTCGAGGTCCGCTCTGCAATTGACGTGATGCACCTGACGAAGAATCTTTGTGTGACGCTGCTAGACTTCTTGGGCGTGTATGGGAAGAGCAAAGATACACCTGAAACACGGCAAGACCAACAACGTATAAAAGACCGAGACGATATGCATCTAGAGCTGTTTGAAGATACTGTCGGTAAGTATACTCACTATATTCTTTTGTACGCTATATATAATGATGCAGAATGAAGATGCTGATTGTAAAAGAAAGGCTATCAATGGATTTGGGTTCATTGACCCACATTGAGTTCATGGAGCTATACTAAAGGATAAACCACTGGAGACCGAGCACAACTTGTTGCGGTTTCTCACGAAACAACATTTCTATAATAAAATACTATTTCCTTACCATGACGGCAAGTGAGTTTTTGTACACATTAACTTTTGCTTACTCGATGTTCAGTGTAAATGATGAGTTACTGACGTATGTAAACCTTGCGTAGGTACCACTGGATTCTTCTAAGCATTTCACTTGACTTGGAAAGAGTTCACATCATGGACTCACTAAACAAAGACATTGAAAACTACCGCAACATTATCGATGCGCTCCAGAGGTAATTTCAACCATTATCGCACTATATCGGTTTCTTTCGTTCATTTTCTAGGATATCAAGTAGTTATTAACTCGTACATTAATTTTCTTTGTCGGGTAGGGTTTGAACATAGTTTAAGAACCATGTCCGCGGTCAATGGCGTGAGGAGCTATTTTTTAAATCACTCTCGGTAAGTATTACGAGCTAAGTCCGCGCATCTATTTAATTGTAGTTTATGTGCATTTATCATGCTAGAGTTATTATTTGATTGAATTCTATTCTTGTAAAGTGCGCGAGGCAGCCACATGGAACTAATCTATGTGGATTCTACGTGTGCGAGTTCATTCGCATCAGTATTGAGAAGCCCTCGGAAAATGTTCGAGTAAGTAAACAATATATTCACCCTTTATTTTTATTACAAAATTTTGTGTTGAGTCTAATTTATACGATCTCCTTTTTATATAGTTGGACGCGATGCGGGACAAGCTCCTACCAGAGGACCGCCTAATAGAAATTGAAGAGGAATTTGCTGCATTTTTTATCGACGAGGTCATAAACCCACGCGGAGAATACTGTATACGTAGACCCTAAAGCATCCATGTAATTAAATAGACATGCTCTGGACCTGGTTGGGACTCCATGTATGCTTGTAAGAGAAATTATATTATATATTGCGCTAATATGTACAAGTACTGTGTAGTAGCGTTCTGTATATATACGAAAACTTGTTTCTAATGAAAACACAGAATAAAAAATAATTGAACACAAAACACAAAATAAAAAGAAAAACACAAAACCCGAAAACCCCATCCCCTGCCGCAGCAGCCAAATGACCCAAAATGCTGCCGCGGCAGGGAACCTTTAGTCCTGATTCGTAACACGACCTGGGGCTAAATGTCCTGCCGTCCAGCGCGCCTCGCAGGCCACGTGGTTGGACCTCTAACTTCGGTTCGTAACAAAACCGGAGCTAAACCTTGGACCTTTAGTCCCGCTTTTGCAGTCCCGGTTCGCAATTCGAGGCTAAAGGCCCTTACGAACCGGGGCAAATGGCCTGGTTTCTACTAGTGATGTACCAGCAAATTTGGCACCGAATTCAAAGTAAGCTAGCATGTGCGTCACGTGGAGTGTCGATCTATACACTGGATGGTATGCGTGGCTTGATCAGCAACGCAGTCCAGCTGGTCGCTGGTCGAGTCAGCGTACTCGATCTCTTTTCCGATTTTCTTTTACACTACTCCGTACTATCTTTTTGAATTAGTTCTCAAGCATTGGGGTCAAGGGTGGCTACACAGTTTGATGTCATTTCGGTATTCGGTTAATGAATCCCAATATCCCATGGCACGCTACTGAGTATCTGAAGCTGCATGCATCCAGTTACGCAAATTCAGGTGAGAGTACATGGACACAATTAGCACGCCCAAGCATAGTAAAAATTGTTTCTAGGGAATGTGCAATTTCTAGCCAAGAATATTCATGCATGCATCTCGAAGGTAAAGTGGGTGCCGATCCATGAAAAATCACAGAAATAATCTAATAAATTAAATAAAGAAGATAAAGAATAACCTGGTTTTTGGAAGATATCACATACTAACCTATTTTCAGGGCGCCGTACCGGAGGGAGCCAAGCTCTATGGCATGACGCCGTGGCAGTTGGCCTCATGTAATGTATGGTGCCCTAGTCAATGGTGCCATGGTCAACGGCGGACGTGGCGGTCGTCGCGACAACCGGGCCCACTGGTGTTAGTATGGCGCCATGGTATTGACCAAATAACTGGTCTAACCCGTGGGGTGGTTGTCCAAACCCGACTCCAAACCGTTTTCTTCTTCCCAGCTCGACCCCGAACAGTCCCCTCTCCCCATCTCTCTCCCCCAACTCATTCTCCTTTCAAATCCTTTCAAATCGGTGGTATTTCTTCGTGGATTTCATCCCCTTTGTCACCAAGAGGTAATCTCCACCGCCCCCCTTGTTTTGGTCCAATTAGATCTGTGCAATTTGGTGGAACTTTGGCAAAAATGTTGGAACCCTAGATCTTTCATTTGGAGTGAAAACTATGGTTTATTGTTGCATTGTTGACTAATGCTTGTTGGTGCTATGGTTAGTAGTCATTGAAATTGTAGGCTAGGGTTTTGGTAGATTTACTTGAGTTAGGGTTTGTATGTTAGGGTTTTCTTTATTAGTGAGTTGCTATGGTGGGTAACTTTATTATTGGGTTGCTACAGTTGGTGGTAACCTATTTGTTTTTTATACATTTTGGTTGTGGTCAATGTTTTTAGATGGCAAGGACCGTTAATGTTTATCATGTGGACAAGGCGGCTTTCTTGAAAGGCAATGTCGAGTGTGACCCAGAGGAGGTAGTCATGGTGTTTGGCACTAGTCCTACCTATGCCGAGGTTGTGGAAAGAGTAAGGAATGATTTTGTGACACTCCCAGAATTAGGGCTAGACAAATCCTAGGCCTCTGCCTGAAATAAGCCTAACATAAATCTCGGAAGCATACAGAGGAAGAATCGGTAACATTACAGTGACCCTACGACACAAAAGTTATTACAACGAGCTCATATCTGAGCAAAGAACCAAAATATTACAAGCAGATGTCACTGACCACAAACATCAAACAACGGAAGGAAAATTATGCTATTAAGTATAGCAAACTTAACAAATGGCCCAAGAGTCCCGAAGCATAACGATGACATCCCGATCCATAGATTCCAGGCTGTCGGCCGGGAACCCCAAGCTACTCATCATTGTCGATGCTGTAACAAACTCTTCTTCTATGGTAACTCTTACCTGCTGCAAAGGTATCAACAAAGCAAAGCTGAGTATAGGGTGTACTCCACAAGACTTATGACTGGTGGGGTTATTTGCATAAATCTAACTTTGTTTGTAAAAGAGGTAGGAGAAGCTCGACTAATAGAACCTTTTAAAAGGGGATAAGAAAACGAAATCTCTAGCTTTGATCATCTTTTGATATCCACCGAATCTTCATCAGCTGAACCTACCAACTAGGATCACCCCCTCGAACCTTGAGGAAGCATCCTTAAGCACACCTCAGATCTCTTGTCAAGTTTTACGATTAGGTTATATTTCTCTATGAACATCACGTCCGTTCCGAAGTCGTCCATAATAGTGGACATGACTTCTTGAAAAGATTAATAACCCTGTAGGGGTGAACAACTTTACCCATACGTACCAACCGATTCTTAGTGCCAGTTAACATTAGCCCTCTTCCTTGGAAGGCCGGTAGAGAGTGGTTGACCATGACCTTTACCTTGCTTTCGCCGAGACCATAAGTCACGCCCTAAGGAGATGCCTTCGTAATGGGTCAAGTCCCGAAGCCGGTCCCTAGAGATGTGCGCAGTGTTCAAGATTACGTAGGTCGTGCCTCTCTTGTTCTCGGCCACGCTTACCTACCTGTATGAATGCACCTCCTTCACCGCCTTCGAGAAGAACCAAAATGCATATGTCGAATGGAACGCCCGAACTACGTGACTCATGGAATATACTAGGCAAGTTAGTTGGTCGAGGGGGTTTCCAGGCCCCCGTGTGGCTGTACGCTCGTCTTGGTTCAAGAGGCAAGAACTCAGGTCCTAGTGGTGGCATGTATGGGACTGCAAATACCACAACCCAATGTGGCCTCCCATACAAGCCTTAGCATGTTTAACTTTCATCTCTGATCATACCACGTTATCCTGTCCAACTAGGTTCATTCGTAGCTCTGATTCATCAATCGGATGGATCAGCGGTAACAACTAAGCTTGTCTAAGCACAACATATAATATCAGCTCTAGCGAAGCTCATAAGCCAAATCCTAGTTATGCTAGGAGCAGTGGATCAGGGAATATAGGCTACAAAGATAACATGCATCAGATAGGATTACTATATCTAATGATAAAATACTTAAGAATCGTATGCACATGGCAAGAATAAAATACTTTGAAATCATATGATTATATCATGTGTGGGGCTTTGCTTGCCTTTGCCTGTTGATACTTAGATATAGAACTTCAGGTTCATCTGCTTGGCATTGTTGGTCGATAACCTTCGATGGTGTTGATGTCGGTCTTCAATGTTGGACTCGATCTCGTTACTCACATCGACTCCGAGGTCCACCGAGAAGAAGCAGAAACACCGAAAAGGAAAACAACAATTAGCACATGGCATCTGTGCAATGCTCAAATAGGGATGAGGATATGACAAGTTAAAGTGTATTGAAATGAATCTAGTACAACCCCTATAATAGGGGAAATGTCGTGGTGGTGTCACGGCAGATGCCATGGATAGGCTAAAGGTGGGGACTAATATGCGCTAGGGGAATCCAGGGAGGGATAGTAGAGTGATTCTCTACACAGAAGCTTTGTATTGATGTTCGGTCTCCAAGATTACAAGTGCTCCTCGAGCTGTGTTGACGAGAGGAGGAAGAAGAAACTCTCTTACTCTTGCCTACTAACTAGCCCAAGAACCCTAGATCCACTAGTGTATTCCTTGCTATGTATCTGAAAAGACCCAACCTCCCTACCAGAACCCCAACCCCCCCTTATATAGAGGTGGTTCGGTCCTGGCCTAGGGCATACGTGGAGGCATATTCCTAAGAATATGCCTCCTCCCAAAGTAGTAACCCGACAGGGGTGCTTTTCCCCCGCATCACTCTTGCTTTAGCGACGTTGCCCCTGCGGCGCCTACGTCAGCCGACTTGAGCGTCGTCACCCTTGTCGGCCACGATTCGGTGGTCCTGCCCTTGCTTTATTCGCTCATCCAGTACGCACCGGGCCTTCTTTTTGACCAGAGAGATTCCTTCCTTCTCCTAGAAGCCAAATGAGGATCCGGATCACAGTTGATCCGGCCACACCTGTTCCTGCATATAAGCTAGACAAGTATCTCCGACTTACTCCTTGAGTCGGACGAGACAATGTTAGGCGACCCCCTGGTCCGGGTTACTCCGTGATCCGGCCTGCCTTGAGGTGACTCGGCCAGCATCCGCTTTGACCTTGCCGAACCTCGGCTAACTCGGCCCTTATACCCTAGAGTGACCCTACCCGGGGTTATCCCCCCAACATTAGTCCCCGAAGCTGGTGCGGCCTTAGCGGCCTTGGTCGCTAAGGCCACATCAGGTTCATTCATATGGATTTACGTTCCCTTCGCACGTTCCAAGTTTTCACTTGCTGGCCGGGTTACCATTTCGGCTCGGATCCTATGGTTTTACTTTCCCTCAGCACATTTCAAGTTTTCACTTGCCGGCCGGGTTACCATCGTGGCTCGGATCCGGGCCTTGCTTCCTTCTATCGTACGCCAACCCACGTAACGGTTAATCATTGTGTTGCCTTATTTTAAGGGCCTGCATAGTAACCGCCGCAGTAAATGTCAGTGTTTACTGTGCGGGGGTTACGTCACGTCTGTCTCCTCGTTTACCGCAACTGCACGTCGTGTCATGGGATCACTTTTACTTTGCGGCCCCCGGTGTGGCTTCTCTCTGATTGGTCGATGCTGGTGATACACGGCCACACCGTGTGGTTTTCCAGCGCAGCACGATCCCACTCGTTAATGACTGGGGGCGGTTAAATAGGGGAGGAGCACGCTCCTTAGAACTTTTCCATCCCCGCGCCCCCTCGCCCGTTCCTCTTCTTCTTCCTCGCAACCGCGATCGCCCGTTCAGAAAGCGCCGCCGCCGCACCTTCTCCGTGCCTCCGCACCGCAGTCACCGCTGCACCTCTGTTTAGCCACGGGTCCTCGTCAGTCTAGACCGCAGAGCCCCGCCGCTGCCAGCTCCAGCAAGGACAGCGGAATCGAGATGACGGAGGAGGAGCTCATCGTCGTTGAGCAAGAGATGGAGGAGGACGCCGGCGCGGCGGACCACGGTGCGTGGGCCGGCTCCTGGGTCTGCGAGGACGACATCGACTGGCTCTACCGGACCTGGCGCATTCCCGCCGGCGTCGCCGCTCGTCTCCCCTCCTCGGAGTTGGCCCGCTCACCCAATCCGGGTGAGTTCGTTGTTTAACTATCCCATTTCCAACAGGGATTTGGGCTTCTAGTGAGTGATTTCTTCCGGGACTGGATCCGGACCTATCACCTGCAACCACACCATCTCCCGGCGAACGCCATCACCTCTCTGTCCGCTTTCATTTCTTCGATCGAGGGCTACACCGGGCTATGGCCTACGAAGGAGCTGTGGATCCGGTTCTTCAGGCTCTGCCGCAACGTCGTCCCCAACATCCACATCGAGTCGGAGGACAAGCAGCTAACTCAGTTCGGAGCTGCCTCGATCTCGCCTCGGAGGTATTCAATCTTTCCCCGGGTCACCGGGCTTGACTCCTGCAAAGGATGGGCCCAGACCTTCTTCTACGTCCGGAACGAAGGCACAGAAGATTTGATCCGGTTGCTGCCCTACGCTCCGGGTCCCCCTGACACGGATTTCTGGGAGGAGGTTGCCAAGAAAGCTACGGCTCTGGCCAACCAAGTGAACAAAAGGTTTACGGAGCTGAAGAAGCTCAGATTGCGCAACGAGGATGCCATGATCACATTCGTGCGCAACCGAATCTCTCCCCTTCAGCGGCGCACTCACAAGTTGTGCCATATGAGCTTCAGTCGCGACCCCAACCGAACCTCCTCGTTCGAGTTGAGCAATACGCAGATCTTCCGCCGGGTCAAGGCTCTTTTCACCACCCATAAGGACTTCTCCGCCGAATGGACGTGGGGAATCGAGCATTACCGTGTGATGGCCCTCCCGCAGTAAGCTTCGTGGGGTAAACTTATTTTGGATCAATTTCATGTCGGTTCTTATCATATTTTTGACTTTGCTCCTTGTGCTTTTTTCTCAACTGTTTGTCCAGCAAACCCTCGAGGATGGCCCGGATCTGACCCTTAAGTGGGCCCCAGACCGAGAAATTCTGGATGAGGAGGAGCCGGACCAGGAGATGTTCCTCCCCACACCCAATGCCACCAAACGACCCAGCGGTAAATTCTCTTCTCTTAGAGATTGACCCGACGATGAGGATGACTCGGATATCGATGTGATTGAACCCGTTGAGGCTGTCCCTCTTTCTTTTGCCTTCCCGGCATCAGCTAACCCCGGTGGGCACATCCACGAGGATTCTCCACTTGCCACGGGCAAGCCTGTTCCGGTGGCGTCAAAGAAGAAGCGCGCATCCGCGTCGAGTTCTTCTTCCGGACCTTCTCAGCCTTCCAAAAGGCAAAAGAAGGCCGGAGACAAGACTGCCTCCAAACGGGCAGGCAAAGCCCCGGCACGGAGGGCCCGGAAACCTAAGGAGGCCGAGACCTCGGATGCGTAAGTTCTTTTTCACTGCGCAACACACATCTCCCTGCATCGGGGTAACTTCACTCCTGACATTGTTTTCTCTTGCAGGGCTCCTGTGGAGGCCCCTCAGAGCGGATCGAGCATCTACTCTCCGCTTCGGTCCAGTCCTTCCCCTCCCCGTGACGACAAGTCACGCCCGCTAAGCCACATTCCGAAGGGCTCTGTGGCCGCTCCGGGTTCCGCAGTACCTCCTTCAGAGGGATGCGACCTCGGATCAGGAGGGGTCGGATCGGCCGAGGCAACGACGTCCGACACTTCGGCATTGCCGCAACCAGCAACTACCAAGTCTACCGCAACTCCAGCACCAGCAACAGCCACCGAACCAGCGCCTGTCCCGGCTCCTAAGAAACCAACAGCAGCTCCAGCGCCAGCCACCAAAGCTCCCGTGCCAAGTTCATCTGCCTCGTCCGAGTCATCTCAAGCTCGGCGAGGACCCACTCCAGCGGCTTCCAAGGGCAAATCCACTGTGGCCACTTCCTCCTAGCAGGCCAAAGGCAAGTCCACCTCCGTCGAGGCTGGGCAGCGAACCTTGTCGTCGATGCTTCCAAAGAAATCACCAGCAGCGACGGATCCTCCTGCCGAGCCAACTGATTCACAGCAGATGGTTCTTCACACTAGCCCAGCTCTTGCCCTGATTGAAAGGAAAGAAGCTCACACAAAGGGCTTGGTGGCACCTCACATGCCCACTGGCGAACGGTACCCTCCGAGCCTCATCGAGTTTGTCATGAACTGGAATAAGGCGGAGTTCATCTACAACGACGATCTCCCGAAAAAGTTTGGCCCAGCTGAATTTTCCGCTCAGATGAATACCGCCGCCAAGGCCATTAACCTTGCTGGGCGTATGATGGAGGTACGTCGTTTCTTCTTTACGTGCTATAGATAATAACCATTAGTCCCCGAGCCTCCGGCGGAGTAACTCGTTACTCGGCCGGATGCTCCTTAGAAGATCAACGTAGCTGCATGTAAACTTCAAATATGCACACACCTAGAGCCGGGTTAAGTTCCGCTTGGCCCGGATCTCATATACTTCGAATATGCACACACCTAGAGCCGGGTTAAGTTCCGCTTGGCCCGGATCTTGTACACTTCGAATATGCACACACCTAGAGCCGGGTTAAGTTCCGCTTGGCCCGGATCTTGTACACTTCGAATATGCACACACCTAGAGCCGGGTTAAGTTCCGCTTGGCCCAGATCTTGTACACTTCGAATATGCACCGAACTAACTTTACACGCCTGTGCCTTTGTCAGGTAACCACCAACCGTTGGAGCGCCGAGTTTTAGCGCCTGCTTGATACCCACAAGATCTTGCGCGCAAAACACGTTGCACTTGGCGCGGAGCATGAAAAGAGGGGTAATTTCCTCTCTTAACACCTCACCGTTTCGTTTTTTCTGTCGGACTAACCTCCTTATTCGATTTTTTGCAGCTGGGGTGGAGGCTGAAAACAAGATTATGCGGAAAAACTTGGAGGAAATCCGAGGTATGTCCCCTTTCAGCCAACGTCGCTGTGTATTCCATTCTTTCTTTTTCTTGGCTCGGCAAACATTCACTCCTCGGCTTTGCCGGGTCAACACACTATTTCAGCATTGCTTGAGGATAGTGTGCCCGTGCCTGATATGATGCTGCATTTTCTCGAACAAGCAGGACAACATCAAGCCGAGCTGAAGAAGAAGGATGATGAGCTTGCCCTCCTCCGGACCAAGGACGGCGAGATAGCCAAACTCAAGGCCGAGATGGAGAAGATGAAGGCCCAACACAAAAACGAGCTCCAGAAAGTTGGCCAGAACTTCACCGAAGAGCGTGAACGCTTTACCCTCCAGATCTCCAAGGACCAGGATCTGCTGAAGGAATCCGAAGTCCGGATTGGGTCGGCGCTCGCCGAGCTTGAACAACTTCGTCAGAGACACGACAGTTGTATCAAGGAGTTGACCCGGATCCATCGCCATATCTCACGTAAGTTTCTTCTCCTTATCCGACATAGTTTTCCGGGTTAGCTCATACACCTTTGCTTCAGCATCCTCCCTTTTCTCATGTTCAGATAACTTTCCGGAGGGTACTACCATCGCCAGTGCTGCCGTTGCCAAATTCCGCCAAGAGAGGGGTACTCCCATCGCTCCTGATGGTGAGAGCATCCCCTTAGACATGGAGGACCTGCTGGTTAGCGTGTCAGCTCAGGTGGAAACTATTAAGAACTATGGAAAAGAACTCCTCGACGTTGCGGTCCGGATCTTCAACACATTCTGGCCAAGCGAGGACGCTCCGGAAAGGATCACGCTCCTTGCGGAAAAACTGATGGAGATTGAGACTCAACTTGACCTCTGGAGGGAATCCACGGGCGTGCGCAGCAGATACCCTTCTCCATCATATCCTTTCATGGTACGAGAAAATCGATCTGAGCCTCTCACCGCTTGGCGCACCGGATCCAAATGGACCGATGATCCGGAGTGGGTAGCTTCGCGCCAGTTTGCGCTCTGCCTCATCGAATATTCTCCATCCATGATCGGGTTGAGGGGCCGAGCTTTCGAATCTGGCGAGGAGGAGCAGATGGAGAACGTGGAGGATGGGTCGGGCGATGGAGAAGATGCTGCTTCAGATATTGAAGATGGTGATGATGACGCCAACTTCCTCCTCTGCCGCTCCTTAGTTGAAAAAAACTTGAAAATTTATCGATCCCGATGCCGGGTGCAATTGTATGCTGAATACATAATATTGTGCTACTATGCTTGTCGGATTAACTTGGGCGTAGTCCCGAGTTTCATTTTCTTGTTCGTCCAATTCTCCGCTCGATCCGTGTCTACCTTGATTCGGTTTTACGACTTACGAACCCGAGCCTCAAGAATCGTTTTAACAATGCTGAGAAACTTTGAGGCTTGGCTCAAAATAATTCAACATAATAGCTTGAAAGTAAATACGGGGTTAGTCCGAAAACAAACGTTAGCTGGAATAGGATCGTTTCCTTAGTAGTTTTTCATGTGCTACATAATTCCAAACTTGTTCCTTGCTCGCCATGAAGCCAATTCTTGTTGGATAGCAGCAAGTCAAGGGTTGGGTTTTGGTGCTCACATTACTAATCCGGGTTAAACGAAGCAGGTCATTCCAGCTAACGCATAAAAAGTAACAACAATCATTTATTAAGGCGGTCCCCGAGTTATCGCCGAGGCTCCGCTATTTCATTGATAAGCTCATTGCCGATACATACCGACATATGAGGATGACTCGTACATACACTCTTTAGCTAAGTGTAGAAGGGACGAGTGCTACATTCCACGGCCGCTGATTCCTCTCCGGACCTGTCCGCCTTTGTTCTTTTCTGTGGCTTTGCATCTATGAGATAGTAAGAGTCATTGTGTAATGCTTTGCTCACGATAAATGGTCCTTCCCATGGGGGGGATAATTTATGCATGCCAGTGGTACGCTGTACCAACCGGAGCACCAGATCGCCTTCCCAAAAGACTCGGGGGCACACTTTCTGGCTATGATAGCGTCGGAGATTTTGCTGATATATGGCGGATCCGGCGGTGCGCTTCTCGCTTCTTCTAGCAGATCAACATCATTTTGCGGGCTTCTTGCACTTCGCTTCGTATTGGGTGACCCTAGGAATCATGCTCTATGTCGGCTGGTAGTACAGCTTCGCCCATATACGTAAAGAACGGCGTGTAGCCTGTTGATCGATTCGGAGTTGTTCTTAAACTCCACAATACCGCTGGTAGTTCTTCTATCCATCACCCCGCTGATCTTTGCAGCGGCTCAATGAGCCGGGGTTTTATCCCGGATAGCACTAATCCGTTGGATCTTTCCACTTGTCCGTTCGATGCGGGGTGGGCTACCGAGGCTATGCCGAGTCGGATTTTCTTATCTCGGCAGAATCGTGCAAATGCTCCTTCAGCAAAATTGGTGTCGTTATCAGTTATGATACTATGAGGATAACCGTATCTCAAGATGATGTCTTTGAGAAATGTCACAGCGGTAGCTCCATCACATTTTCTTATAGGCTTCACTTCGATCCATTTTGTAAACTTGTCCACCATGACCAGCATGTGCGTCATGTTCCCTTTTGCTGGTTTGAACGAGCCAACCATATCCAAGCACCACACAACAAATGGCCATGTAATTGGTATGGTTTTGAGTTCCGACATAGGCATATGTGTCTTGGTGGCGTATCTTTGGCAACCATTGCATTTTCTCACCAGATCTTCTGCTTGCTCCAAGGCGCATGGCCAGTAAAATCCATGCCGGAATGCCTTTGCCACTAAGGCCCGGGATGAGGCGTGATGCCCGCATTCTCCTTGGTGTACATCTCGGAGGATGTCAAGTCCTTCTTCCGGATCAACACACCGCTGGAGGACATTGGTTACACTCCGTTTGTACAGCTCGGAATTGATGATTGTGTAAGCTTTGGCTCTCCTCTCAGTTTACCTGGCTAGCACTTCCTCAGTGGGTAACGTTCCATCTTTCAAGAACTGGTATATAGGCAGTGCCTGTTGGTATCGCTCGCAGGGAACAACTCCTCATCAATTTCCATCTGATCCACCGGCATAACTTCAACCGGATCACGCTGAACAGTCCCCGGGTCTAGCGAGGTAGTCCCCGGGTTTGCCGAGGTAGTCCCCGGGTTTGCCGAGGTAGCCCCCGGGTTCGGCGCACTACCTTCGATGTCAATGTCCATGGGTTCAGCTCCGGATTCCGCGTTTTCCGGGACATAAATTGAATCGGTTCCTGGGGATGGCCTGATAGATGGATTTCTGAGGTGCTCCAATGCAACACCCGGTGGAATTGCCTGTCGGGTTGATCCGAGCTTCGACAGCATGTCGGCAGCTTCGTTTTCCACGCGAGGTACATGATGAAACTCGCATCCCTCAAAGTAACCGGAGATTTTCTGCACATGAAATCTGTATAGTGCCATGTTTGGATCCAGGGCGTCCCACACGGACACTTGTCAGACATTAGATCCGAGTCGCCAAAGCAGATTATCCGACGTATGCCAATTTCCTTTGCCAGTTTGAGACCATGCACAAGAGCCTCGTACTCAGCGACATTGTTCCATGCCGCGAAATGGATCTGCAATACGTACCTGAGCTGATCCTTCTTTGGCGAGGTAAGCACAACCCCGACACCTAATCCGGTTTTGGTCTTCGATCCGTCAAAGTGCATCCTCCAGTAGTTCGGATCCGATGGCGGTGGTTCATATTGTACCTCGGCCCAATCCACGAAAAAATCCACCACAGCCTAGGACTTGATCGCTTCTCTTCTATCGTACTGGGGCGCGTATGGTGCTAGCTCAATTGCCCATTTTGCAATTCTGCCATTCGCATCTTTGTTACCCATTATCTCGGATATGGGGGCTTCGCATATCATTTTGATGGGATGCTCCTCAAAGTAGTGCTTTAACTTCTTTGCCGCCATATAAACTCCGTATGCCACCTTTTGAAAATGCGGGTAGTTCTGTTTTGAGGCAGACAATACCTCGCTCAAGTAATACACTGGCCTCTGCACCGACTTACCCTCTTCATCTCGTTCCACTACAATCACTGCACTTACAACTCGGTTGGTTGCGGCTATGTAGAGCAACATTGGCTCCTTCGACAGTGGAGAAGCTAGCACTGGTGCAGTGGCCAACATCTTTTTCAAGTGGGCAAAAGCTTCATCGGCCTGCAGCGTCCAAACGAATTTATCTGATTGTTTCATGAGTTGGTAGAGAGGCAGTGCCTTTTCCCCTAACCAACATACAAACCGACTCAACGATGCCAGGCATCCAGTGAACTTCTGGACGTCGTTGAGACACTTTGGCAGCTCCATTCGTTCGATGGCTCGAATCTTAGTTGGATTAACCTTGATACCTCGGCTGGAGACGAGAAATCCGAGTAATTTCCCAGCCGGGACACCGAAGGTACATTTCTCCGGGTTAAGCTTCATCCGGAATCTCCTCAAGTTCGTGAATGTTTGCCTTATGTCGTCAAGGAGCGTTGCGCTTTCCTTGGTCTTGATAACCACATCATCCACGTAGACTTGTACATTTTGACCTATTTGATCGTGCAAACATTTTTGCATACATCTTTGGTACGTTGCTCCTGCGTTTCGTAAACCAAACGGCATAGTGCGATAGCAATAAGCCCCGTACGGGGTAATAAAGGCAGTTTTTATTTGATCATCCGGGTTCAGAGGTATCTGGTGGAAACCATAATAAGCGTCAATAAATGACAACAGTTCACATCCCGCGGTAGAGTCGATGACCTGATCTATCCTCGGCAGTGGAAATGGATCTTTTGGACACGCCTTGTTCAGGTTCGTGTAATCGATACACATACGCCAAACCACTGCCACGTTCGGATCATCCTTCTTCTTTTCTACCAGCACCGGATTAGAGAGCCAATCCGGATACAACACTTCCATGATAAATCCCGCTTCTAGCAACCGAGCTATCTCATCACCAATGACCTTTCTTCTATCCTCGGCGAAGCGTCGGAGAGGCTGCTTCACAGGCCTTGCTCCGGGTCTCACATTCAAAGAGTGCTCGGCCAACTCCCTCGGAACACCTTGCAAGTCCTGTGTGGACCAAGCAAAAATATCCCGATTCTCACGGAGGAATTTGACGAGCTCGCTTTCCTATTTGTCAGTTAACCCGGCCCCAATTGTCACGGTACGCTCCGGAAACATGTTATCCACCGGGATCTTCTTGGTTTCCTTCGCGGCTTGAAATGAAACGCTTCCATGCGGGTTACTTAACGTCGGCATATACTGCTGCGCGGATTGAGCTAATGCCGCCACCTCTTGGATTTTTCTTTTCTCTTAGGCAATTACGAGTGACTCGGCTAGGTTAGACCCGGCCGAAGCGCACTCAATAGAACGTCGGAAATCCCCAGCGATAGTAATTGTTCCATTTGGTCCGGCAACTTCATCTTCAGATAACTAATGTGGCAACTTGCCATGAATTTGCTCAATGCTGGTCTCCCGAGTAATGCATGATACGCGCTCTCCAAGTTTACCACTTCAAACTCCAGATTTTCAGTTCGGCAGTTATCCCTCGTACCGAATAGCACGTCGACCCGGACTTTGCCTATCGACTCACAGGATATGCCTGGTACGATACCATGGAAAGTTGTTCTGGTAGCCTTGAGCATGTTCTCTGAGATGCCCAATTTGCGCATCGTATCCGCATACATGATGTTAATGCTACTGCCATTGTCGATCAGTATCTTGGAGAACCTCACATTAATGTTTAGTCCGATGAACGTCGGATCCAACACTAGTGCATACGAGCCCGAACTTGGCATAAGCTTGGGGTGATCTTTGACGCTCCATGTAATTTCCTGGTCCGACCAAGACATGTACCTTGTCACTGCAGGCATAACCGCGTTAACCTCCATATGTCGGCGTTGCAAGCTTTTCCTATTTGTTTCCTCTGTTGTGAACACACAATAGCTCTAGTGATGTTCCCTGTACTCATTTCTTCCCTCGTTTCCGGAGTACCTCTGATCCGGTTGTTGCTGGTTTTCCACCTGATGCACTGCATCCCTTCTCTCACTGTTGTCATACCTCGGCGGAGGGGGAGGCAACATCAGTTGCTGCGTGTTAGCTCCGGAAAGCAATTGTTGCCGGGGTAACTCCTGCCGAGGTTGATCATTCCGGGGTGCCTGAGCATTCCCTGAACCACCTTGTTCTATCTTGCGCATCCACTCACATTGTCTCGTCGTGTGACCCGCCGGGCTGTTCGGATTTGGCGTGTGAAACTTGCACGGCTGGTCCAACATTGACTCGTAGGTATACCTCGGACGATCTTTCTTTTCTTGCCATTGCTTCTTTTGCTCCGGAGTCCACGTTTTCTTACCATCGTTTCGAGGAGTCCATTGCCCTCCCGTTCTATGGCGTTGGTTGCTCCCTGCCCCGGGCTGATCTTGATTCACGGCCGCAACTTGTTGCGAACCATATCGATGGTCCGGTCTGTCGTCTCTCCTTTTCCCCTATAATTGTTCCTCCGGGATGACCCGGATCCGTCCCTCGGATAGTACTCCTCATTTGACTCGTTCGACGCGATCCTAGGTTGAGTCGGATCACCCAAAGCATAAGAATCTGCGATCCGGATCATCTCTGCCAATGTGACTGGCATTTTCCTTTGCAATTTCATCCACAACTCGCTGCCATATCTATATCCTTGTGTGAACCATGATATAGCCTATGACTCTATGACTCCCTCACACGAGTTTCTCACGGTACACCACCGAGTCAAGAATTCACGGTCCGTTTCGTTAGATCTCTGCTTGCACATTGCTAGGGCCTGCGGTCTATTCGGTCTCTGGTATGTACTTGAGAAGTTGCTGATAAACATTTCTTCAAAATCTATCCAGCAATTGATGCTTCCAGGTGGCAAATTGTTCAGCCACACCCTAGCCGGACCTTCCAACATTTAGGGTACATATCGTACAGCCCATCTCAAGTTGCTAGTCGCAATTTTCACAGTTGTTGCGTAGTTTATCAGCCAATCCTCCGGCTTTGTACTGCCGTCATACGTCTTCGTGCCCCTGGGTAATTGGAAATTGGGTACTGGTGGTTCCTTCATGATCCGGGGTCCAAAGCACGCTGGACCCGGAGGACCTTGACATTCTATCTGTTCCGACCTATACAGGCGATCCAGTTTTAGCCTAGCGTCATCCGGCATCAAATCTCTGCTTCCCAATCTTGACCCTATCACATGATAGTCCCTTCTTGCGTATCCCGCATTCATCATCTCCGAGTCTCCATCATTGTATCGGTCTTGCTCTCGTTGTGCTCCTCTCTGCTGCATTCCTCGGCCGGCACTTTGCTCTTGCCTTGGCGCATTCCGCCGCTCATTGACCCGCTCTGCCGAAGTTTCATTGTCGGCATTGCCGTTGGCAGCATTCCCTTGACCGGCGTTGCGTGGGTCGTGGTTACCTTGGCCAGCTTCACCTCGGCTCACACTTCGTCTATCATCGTTTTTTCGCATCTCTTTTTCTTTTCCCGCACGCGTTGGGTCGTACGGAACGATCTGCTTGTTCCGTCTAGCCGAGGTTACTACCTCCTCTCTCCTTGGGCCACCATGAGTCGATGATGCGGCTCCAGCGGATTTCTCTGGGTTACCCATCACCGAATGGACGATCTTAGAAGCTCCAACTCTCTCCGGGTTACTTCTCAATAGCTCCTCGTTCTGCCTGTTCGCGATCCGAACCAGTTCGTTAACCCGGTCTTGCTGTCTTTGACGGGCTTCACCCGTCAGACCCTCTAGCTCGGACGCTGCGGCATCTGCTGCTCTGAGGTTCTTCGCCAGGGTACTATACTTCGGCAACCCCACAGACAGATAGTTTTCCGACCCCTCTGGTCCTTCATCACCTTCTCTGTTCATCTCACTTATGAGATTTTTCCCTTTTACTCTCACTGCATCAACCTTGTTCGCTTTCGTGTACTCACGAACAGATAGATAGTTTTCCAACCATGTTTAACGACTGCTGAGCCGCTGCTATTTTCTTTGAGCCCTCTAGTATCTTTTGCCGGGTCTCCTCTAGCTCGGCCTATGCCTGAGCCAGATCTACCACTGCTGCCACCGGGTTAGCCAAGCTATCCATATCTTCCCTCAAAGACGCTCAGGCCTCTAGCGGAGGACCCCTAGCTTTCCTCGGTGCCTTGGGTGTTACCTTCGGGTCTGGTGCTGGTTCCTTGCTCATGCCCGTGCCTGGCGCAGTCATCATCACCTCTGCATGGTGCGGGAAGCGGCACGCGCCGCGAGCATGAGGGCGGTTCCCCGCGCCGAACGCGACACGGATGAACGCAGGACACATCCACAGCGACGTAGACCTTGTGCGCGCAGAGCTTGACGAATATGCCGTTGCGCGTAAGGGGGCGCGTGCCGAAGCAGCCAGCGTTGTCGCTGACATAGTCCAGCGCTCGGCCGAACAAGCCCGAGACGGCGCGTTAGCGGTGGCGATGAGGTTTCCCGTCCGGATCTTCACCCCTGCTAGCGCCGCTAGCCCCACGGTGGGCGCCAACTGTCGTGGTGTTGTCATGGCAGATGCCATGGATAGGCTAAAGGTGGGGACTAATATGCGCTAGGGGAATCCAGGGAGGGATAGTAGAGTGATTCTCTACATAGAAGCTTTGTATTGATGTTCGGTCTCCAAGATTACAAGTGCTCCTCGAGCTGTGTTGACGAGAGGAGGAAGAACAAACTCTCTTACTCTTGCCTACTAACTAGCCCAAGAACCCTAGATCCACTAGTGTATTCCTTGCTATGTATCTGAAAAGACCCAACCTCCCTACCAGAACCCCAACCCCCCTTATATAGAGGTGGTTCAGTCCTGGCCTAGGGCATACTGGAGGCATATTCCTCCTCCCAAAGTAGTAACCCGACAGGGGTGCTTTTCCCCGCGTCACTCTTGCTTTAGCGATGTTGCCTCTGCGGTGCCTACGTCAGCCGACGTGAGCGTCGTCACCCTTGTCAGCCACGATCCGGTGGTCCTGCCCTTGCTTTATTCGCTCATCCAGTACGCATCGGGCCTTCTTTTTGACCAGAGAGATTGCTTCCTTCTCCTAGAAGCCAAACGAGGATCCGGATCACAGTTGATCCGGTCACACCTGTTCCTGCATATAAGCTAGACAAGTATCTCCGACTTACTCCTTGAGTCGGACGAGACAATGTTAGGCGACCCCCCTGGTCCGGGTTACTCCGTGATCCGGCCTGCCTTGAGGTGACTCGGCCAACATCCGCTTTGACCTTGCCGAACCTCGGCTAACTCGGCCCTTATACCCCAGAGTGACCCTACCCGGGGTTATCCCCCCAACAGGAAACCTCTGAATCACCTTCGAGGATTCAAATGTTCTTCTAATTAAACTTGCAATTTAAATTGTTGAACAATGCATGATTATGAGTCTATTGTGTAGATCTCATTTTTCTGAACATTTTGATATATTATACATATTTTCCTAATTTAAAATGAATTAGTTGTGATTTTCCCAATTTTAATCCATTTTTAAATCATTTTTAAAACAATTAAAGATTTTTGGAATATCTAAATTATTTTCCATCTGACCCCACATGTCAGACTTTTATTAATTTCAGAAATCATTTCCAAAAAGATTAAAAACCTAACATTAGAGACCCACCTGTCAGCATTTTTATTTAATAAAATAATTACAGAAATTATTAAAACAAAAGAAAAAGGCTTATGACGTAGGCATGACGTCATGCTAACATTAGCCGGAGGTTGATTCTCAGATCGATGATCGATCCGTCGATCGAGCAAGCGCAGGGTTGCGGGGCGGGCATGGTTCGATTCAGTGCCTCGCGCTAGGCCAGAAACTGGCGGTGCGGCTTGCGGATGGTCGCCGGAACCTAGCCGGCGTTGACGAACGGCGGCGGCAGGTGCTCGACGGGGGATAGCTGTAGAGTGAGAGGAAGAGAAGGAGAGGGTTCACATGGACCGCTACTCACCACGGTTGCCGGACAGGGGTCAGCTTGGCCAGGCGAGCCCGACCATGGCCAGAATTGCCGATGACGGTGCTCGGGCAGTGGTAGGGAAGATGCATCGATTCTAGCGATTCGGGCTACGCCTGCTTGCGTGGTTTGTCAGAGAAGAACGAGGTGACGACGGCGGACTCGGCGGTGGCCTTGACGTGACGTGGGGTGGCCGGAGACGATGGGGAGAAAGGAAACCTAGGGGCTAGGGTTTTGGGCAGAGAGAAACGAGAGAGGGAGAGGATAGAGTGGCGGGCTAGGGTTCTCCGGTGGCTGCAAGGGATACTTGTAGGCGTCGGAACCGTCGGTGGCGTGAATCTTGGCGCACTCCGGTGGCGGACAACATCGCCGGTGATAGCGAAGCAAAGCTTCATCATCGACAAAGACGACGCGGTGCAAAGCGGTATTGGGCCGGGGTGGGCTGGTTGGGCCGGTTCTTGGGTCACGGCAAAGGAAGGCAACAGGCTACTAGCGGTTGCGTGCGAGCGGCAGAGAGAAGAGGAAGGAGATATGCTTCGGCCCAGGTAGAGCTAGGGTTAGGTTTTTATTTCGAAAATCCTTTTCTTTTTCTATTTCTATTTCTCTTTTGTATTTTCAATTTCTTTTCTATTTTAAACAGTTTAAAAAATACTAGAGCTTTGTAAAAATGTTAAATACTTGTGGGGCCCTATTAATCCATTTGGGTTCCACAAGGTTTGATAATTTCCAAAATACAAAACCATTTTGAAGGTTTACAAAAGGGGACAAAAAATAGGGTTTTTAGGGTTTTCTTGTTTCTCTTAATGCAAGATTTATCAAACCATGAGATGCATGCTATGCTCATGATGCACAAACAAATCCTAATTACTATTGGTAAAACTAGGGGTGTTACAGTTCTATCTCCCTTAATATAATCTCGTCCCGAGATTCCTAGGTAGGAAGATAGAAGAGATAGGGTTACACTAAACTTCGACGATCTTCTTGAAGAGGTTAATCCATGCCACCATTATGGAATGAATGAAGCGCTTCATTTCTTCGAGGCTGTTGCACACACTAAGGAAGAGAGGGAATGACACCGAACCACAAATAGAGTATCTCATGGTCAACTCATGGCTAGATGTTTCATAACATCTCTAGAGCCAACGAGCATGAAACACATCAAGGTAACAAAGGAGGCAAAAGGAGATGATTTTCAAGGTGTTAGATAGCTGCTCTTCATAAGTATTGAGACCATGGAGCTTCAGAAGAGTTTAAGCTTCTAAAGAGGAGAGCATACAACAGAAAGAACACAACCACGGACTTCAAGAAGGGAACCTCTACTAAACAACTTAGGTAGAGCTTCCAAGGTACAGAGATACGGATAACCAAGTTGTTGAACTACTTTTGATACAGACGGATCACTCTTCGTGCAACAGAAGGTCAAGACAGAAAGGTTGTTTTGTGGAGAGGACTCATAAGAGTCACAAAGAACATGTAATAAGAGTAACTTCTGATTACAGATATCATAGTCTCTCTTCGAACACATTATAGGAACCGAAGGAAACTCTTTATTCATCTAGGTCTATCAAAATCTTTGCCAAAGATCATGATATCACTTTACAACACAAAGAAGAATATATAAGAAGATTCCTGATGACACGAGGAAAAAGAAACTTCATTCTCAGACTTAAGTTACATAGCACAACAAGATGCTTGCAAACATGAAAGAGTCTGGAGGATCGACCGAGAGACATTTAGCAACACTACTTTAAATGTTCTCCTTGATGTTCGAGAAAACAAACATCAAGTAAAGGTCGGACTTCGGATACAAAGAAAATCATAAGAACAACTCCTATAATGAATCATAGAAGATGCCTCATGAAGAGTGGTTGTTATTGCTGATTCAAGAGGATGTGACAAGACATCTCCCGACTAGTTGTGCCAACCATTACATCAATCTTGCGGATTTTCAAAGAGACCTAGTCAAAAACCTTGATGATCACTAACCATCATATTTGCTTGAGATTCAGATTTGGTTAGGTGGAATGATACTTCAGACTCGGCATGGCCAAATAAAAAGGGTGCAACATTTACCACAAAGGTAAAGTTACTAGATTCTCAAGACGTGGACTACATTGTCATGCTCCAAGGAATGAGCTAGGTTGCAAAACCCATGTATTAACAAGTTATCAAAAGATATTTGCCCCTACATAAAGTGTTTGCAACAAAACACAACTAAATCCTTGTTGGGAAACATTTAAGAGGATACTGAAGTTTGTAGGATTTCTTATCTTCCATGACAAATCATCAATGGCTTAGTGTTCTTAAATAATCTTCTCGAGATGTGAAGGTATCAACCTACCATATCAAGAATACTTCGCACTTGCTTGACTGACTTGAAATGATCCTCGAGAAAATAGAGATAACTTTTCTCGAATCCACGGCGACATCTTTCAACTATTGCACGTGAACCGAAGAAGGTAACTTCTAACATACAGAATGCATCCTTCGAGATAACACGAAGATGGTTCTCAAAAGTTTCCAACATTAATACCAGTTGTTCCATATGAATCTAATCTAGCATGGATAAGATAAGGATGTCATAGATGGGCTCAATAACCAACTTATCAAGACACTCCAAGAAGATGGACTCATATGTTATGAACAAGGCAAAACTATTGGTCAGACCAAAGGACATGAAGATGTATCTAGGTGAAACATCACGAATAGGTACACCATCAGGATAGTCCCTAGAACTGAGTTTGATTGGACGATATCCCATATCAAATCAAAGGTGGAGACGATAACATTTCCACGAAGAAAACACTATCCTTCTTCAGCACGAACAAAACTAGACATCCCTTTAGGAGGAACAAGTCTGATAGAACTTTTGTCTTACAACTCTCCAAGTTCTTGTTTAAGGTCAACCAACTAGTTTAGGGGTATCCAGTATAGATCTCTAGAGAAAGGAGTAGTTCAGAGAACTTTCTTGCTGAGGAACTTGACAAACACGGTCAGGTGGCAACATGGTGATACTTCTAGAAAGATGCCTAGAATATCATGAACCACCGTTATGTCACTTGGTTCGAGAGTAAACTTGCTTGGTAAGGCAAGATGACATAGTCTCAAAGCTTCGGCACGAGCCTAACTCTTTGACTGAGAAGAGTGTACCAGAATAATGGACGTGGTAGCACAATCAAACTTTGCTTAGTGATAGGTTAAGCATCACGCTAAGAATGACACAAATGTCCTTGTTGAGGTCCAAAGCAATAATGATTGCTAAGAATCTCAAATGGACACGTTATTACACACACATCATTCATGAGCATGAAAGCTTGGAGGAAGGGTGGGTAAATATGTGTAAGAACATCACTTCATCAAGAGGGTCATGAAACTCAGCATGACCTCTTAGTATAAAGGAGTGTGATACTTTAAGGTAGAACCAATCAGAAGCTAATCAATTCTTATTGATCTACGGATCAACACTTTGTCCTGGTCCTAGAAATGACGAGGTACTGGAGTTTGTTTCTCCTGACTACCCGAAATGGTTTGTCTTGATGGACCACAAGAGTATCTTACACTGGAATACACCGATGCACATGTACTACTTGGCTACAAATTGGTAGACAAAGGTTAGAAACAACAAGGAAAAAGGAACATGCTCAAGATAGAATCCCGAGATGTTGATGCATAAGTCAACAATCTTCCGAGAACCGATGCAGGAAAGGAAGGTGTGGTAGAGTCTGATGACCCACAAGTATAGGGGGTGTATCGCAGTATTTTCGATAAGTAAGAGTGTCGAACCCAACGAGGAGCAGAAGGTGCTGGCTAGTGGTATGGATCAGGAATTCTCTGCAAATACTTAGCAAACGGATTTTTAGGGGTTTTCGATAAAGCAAGTAAACAAAGTACGAGTAAATAAAAGACAGTAGGAATAAATGCAGCAAGTGGCCCAATCCTTTATGCAGCAAAGGACAAGCCGGTTGTATTACTTAAGATGACCAAACGTTCTCGAGGCCACATGGGAAGACTGTCAAGTGCTTTCGCTTCATATAGTTGATTAATCTTCTTTAGCTTGCTAAGTGTTGTGTGGGTGAACCTGTGCTAATGTACCGCCCCATCCAAGACTAATACATACTTGTGATTATACCCCTTGCAAACATGCGTAAGTACAAGAAAGTAATTAAGGTAAAAACCTAACCACAACTTTAAACTCTAAGACCCTTACGTCCCTTGTGCAATGCTTTCCTAACGGGGGTTCAGGTTTCTGTCACTCCGGCAACCCCTATGATTAGTAGCCAAATACACAATGCATTCCCCTAGGCCCATACAGGTGAAGTGTCATGTAGTCGACGTTCACATGACACCACTAGAAGAAGTACACCACAACTTAAATAACAATATATTGAATCTTTCTCAACACAACTCCACTACTAACAACAAGACTTCTCCCATGTCCTCGAGAAAAAAACGAACTACTCAAGACATCATATGGATCATGATCAGAGATGGAATAATGATGTATAACAATCAGAACATAAACAATAATTCAATGGTTCACTCAATAGCATCAACTACAAAGAGTAATCAACACTAGGAAAGTTTCCCCTATGAACTATGCAAGATTCAACGCAATTGTTACATCAATATGGAGATGGTGATGAGGGTGATGATGGTGGTGATGATGATGATGATCCCGATGAAGTCCAGCTTGATGGTGGTGTTGATGGCGACGATCTCCCCTCTCCGGGAAGGAATTCCCCAGAATCTGCACGGAGAGATCTTCTCTCTCGGTGTTTTCCGCCTCATGAGGCTAAGGAATCTTTCTGTTGCTCCCGAGTCTTAGGGTTTCGGTATGTTGATATACGCCAGATAGGAGAGGCTGGAGTGGGCAGGGGTGGCCACACCACCTCAGGTGACCTAGGGCTACCGCGCTGGGTGGTGTGGGCCCCCTGTGGCCCATCTCCACTCCGTCTTCTGGCATCCTTAGTCTTCTGGAAAAATAGGATTTTTCGTATATTTTCCCGAATTTTCTGATCTTCGCAAATTTTGCCTCGAAACAACACCTTTTCCATCAGAATCCTGACTGCAGCGGTCCATGCTCCAAAAGTCATCAACCATGCAAAAATAGATGAAATAACATAAGTATCACCTCTCAGTATGAAATATATCAATGAATAATAGTGAATTAAGACATAGAATAGTGATGCAAAATGTACGTATCAACTCCCCCCAAGCTTAGACTTCGCTTGTCCCCAAGCGAAACTGAGCTCAATAAACATGGCCTCAGGTTTATGGAGTGAAGAGTCGATAAAAGAATACGGACAAGAAGCATCACATTCATCAAATACATAGATCATAATAGAAGACAACTCACTATTATATAACTCAACTTGTAATAAGTAAAGGAAACACAATAAACATACATAAAGTGAATCATAATTGGTAATGGCAAACTTAGCTCTTGGTCGAAGAATAGTTGATAATTTGCTGGAGTTCACAAATAGCTGGTTTTTCAATGATAGCTTTCAAAGTAGTAAACATCAAGATAAGAGCAATGTGCAAAGCAAGGAACATAAGAAACATGATTGAATAAATCAACATATGAATGAATGAAACACAACAACTCAAAATACTTGCGGAGATAGAAGGGAGTAGGTTTACTGACTCAACTACAAAGTAAAAGAAAGGCCCTTCAAAGAGGGAAGCAGGGATTGCAAGTCTCATAAAGAGCTCCCAAAAATTATGATACTTACTAGCTTTTAGCTCTCATTGCCCCTATCATAGGCATATTTTGGTGGTTAAGGTTAAAGTGACACAACTAAGAGGATATGCTTGACAAGTTATAAGTTGAAATCTCATGCCCCTTACTTATGAGTACCGATCCTCATGCTACTCAACTTCAGTCACGAGCAAGCTCTTGTCATTGTAAATACATGCGTATCATTGAGAACCGTAAAGGTACCCTTGCACATGACATAGGAGCTATCCCATAATCAAAATGACAAGGCAAGCAGACAGTGAGCATCTCAGCGATCTTTTTATTTGCTATTTGCATAGGTTTTTATTGAGGATGCTTCATAGAATGCTCACTATAGTTATGCTGCAAGTTTCCACCATGATTAGGCATGGCTTAGGCTAGCGGCCTAGGCATTTCTCTAACACACATATAAACTCCATGATCTTACAAGTTCCACTTTTATTTCACACCGCCGGGATCCATAAGCAAAAGAACATGATATCAACTAGGTACAAAGTACCAAATGAAGTGTTGAAAGCGGTCCCCATGATACATGGTTCGGCTAACTTCAACTCATAAAGCGGAAGCATTTACGCAACAAAGAAGGACCCAATGGTTCAAGTTTATTAAATGCAAGAAAGTAAAGTGTGCCATCAAGTTCGTGAGAGCTTTAATCACTATTTTCACATAACAAGTTTAATTTAGGAGGTAGATAAAACAAGAATTTACTTGGAATAGCAATAATTCTACTAGGTAGGTATGGTGGACACAAATGGCAAAGGTTTTGGTTTAAAGGAGGTGGATGCACGAGAAGAAATCCTCTCAGTACAGGTTTTTGGCTAGCAAGGCTGGGTAGCAAGTATAAGAGTTGAAGGAAACAAACAAACATACAAGTGATAAAGACAAACATGCAATCTTCCTTGGAAGCACAAAAGATCTTAACTAGAGAATACTAGACTTATGAGCAAATCAAGAAAGAAAGATGATGAAATAATTTTTCTTTAAAGGTACTTTTATCTTTTTATTCAACTCTCAAAAATAGTGTTGCTACTGACCGAGCCAGGTTTGACAAAACCAACTAAATTAACTCAATGATCCCAAAGTGATACCAATACAAACAACAAGATCAATCATATAACCATGAATTGAAAAATAATATAAGCTATGCAAAAGAGTGAATGATAGAACTTCTCATTAATATTCCATAACGGCAACTCACACCAAGGGATACATATCTAACGAGAGAGGGGACACTTCCATAATGCAAACCATACTACATAATAACTCCTCTATCCATGATATGACTCTACTAAAAAGGTAAAAAGATAGAAGATAGTGATGTGATACCGCGGCACTCCCCCAAGCTTGGAACAAACCAAGGGGATGCCAAACCTGATGGCGAATTACTCCTTCGGTGGTGGTGGTATCCTCTCATCTTCGTCCGTATTCCAAGGTAAAGGCTTCCCATCAACAAAGGACATCGTGGTTTCCAACATCCTGAAACTTGTAGCAGCACTTATGAGTTTAAATCTAGCCTCATACTCACAGTTTTGATTTTGAACGTCATAGAACTGGGCTTGCAGTTCGTTGGTTGTTTGGCGGAGTGAGAGGACTTCGTCTTTGAGTTCAACAGTCTCCTTTTTGTGCTCGGTGATGAGTACGGAACAAATCTTATGGATGATATCCACTTCGCGCTCCACCATCTTCTTGTACCTAAAGACTTCTTGTTCCAATGCTTCCATTCTGTCCTCCAGACTTCGTTCACCTTTAGGGCCTTGAACCTCTTTAATCCGAACCTCCCCACCTTCGAGCAGTAACTCCCTGGGATGAATCTTCAATTCTCTCATGTATGGGTTGATGATATCTTCCAAGGAATCTCCCTTAACTGATCAAGTGGAAGACATTGAGGCTACAAATCTGAGATTTTACCAGAACTGTTACCTATTTGAAAACGGACTCTCTAGGTCTCTGAATTTGGTATCTAGTAGATTCTTACGGAGTCACCACTTGAATAACATCAATATATTCATCTTCATACACTTATTACTTGAGTCATAAAACCCTTCTCTTCCTTATTACACCATTATCTCCACTTCCTGAAAATTTCTTTCACACAAAACTTCAGACAGTTCTCATTGGCAACATTAGTATAAGTGAAGTGATAATACCTTTTGATTCTAACTTCAACTGAAAACCATCAAAACATAAACCACTTAAGAAACTCCTTCCCAAAACCCAAAAAGAATTCAAAAAGGAAATCGAATAAAGAAGCAAATGCAAGAGTGGCAAAATCTGTCAAAATAGACCAGCAGGTAAAGATCATTTTTTTGAAAATCTTCTGTTGCTCAAATCAAAAAGTGCAAAACTAACGAAAGTTAAATAACAACCTGGGGCAGAAGCACAAACAATTACAGATCAATCCGACATACAGAGATCTCTCACGAATTTTTACGGTGAAGCACAAAAAATCTGTTTCGGGACAGCAACTTCTCCAAATATTACTTCTCTCTCATTAGAGGTTGATCTTGACACAAAAACCAAACAAAACGGATAAGGAGCGGTTATTACCGAAGTAATAACTTCCAAGACTCAAATAAACAAAAACAAACTGAAAGCAAAAACAAATTGGGTTGTCTCCCATAAAGCTCTTTCTTTATAGCCTTTAAGATGGGCATGATAATTTGGAAGAAGCTCTCATAGGGATATGAATTGAAGTTAAAGAGAGCATTAAGAAGCAAAAACACACACACAGTTAAGTCTAACCCACTTCCTATGCAAGGGAATTTTGTAAACAAAGAAGTTGTTGAAACCAGAGGCAACTTGCATAAGAAGGCAAAAGAAGTGCAACATAAAAACTTTCAGCATAAAACGTGGAAACTTGATATTAATGAGATGCATACGAACACTTTTCCCTCTCTCATAGTAACTTTCAGTATCATGCACAAACTTAACAATATAGCTATCACAAGGGCCATTATAGCAATGATCACTTATTCTAATAGAAAACACAGGAATACTAGCTCTCATAACACTACTATGTGAAACAATATTAGAGGTATCCTTGCAAAGGATAGTGTGTCCCTCTTTTTCATATTTAGTAACAAAGTCTTTCACATTTGCTATTATAGGTTCATCAACCATTTGTTTATCAGGTTCAACAGCTTTATTTGCACTTTCATTAACCGTACTAGCTATCATAGAATGTTCCTTTATCTTAACTGGGAAAGGCATTTTCTCAATATAAGGTTCAGGTAAGACATGATTAGCAGTATAAACTTCAGTATTTCTTGCATGAACACTCTTAGGAACATCTTTATAAGGTTCATGATACTTATTCCACTTCTTTTTAGGCACTTCAATGTAGGAAGCAAAAGCTTTAAAATAAGAAGCAATAGCTTGAGAGTCTAGACCATAGGAATTTTTAATATTTTGAAAGTCATTAGTTCCCATAATAGATTCAATGCATTCATAATCATAATTTATACCTGACTTTCTACCTTTATCATTCTCCCAAGCTTCAGCATTGTCTTGAATACGGTCCAGAAGATTCCATTTAGCTTCTTCTTCCATGCGAGTGAATGATCCAGCACAAGAAGCATCCAATAAATCTTTATCATGTAGAGGGAGCCTTGCATAAAAGTTATTGATAATAATATTGTTGGGGAGCTCATGAATGGGACATTTGAGCATTAGTAACTTCAATCTCCCCCAAGCTTGAGCTGTACTCTCTCCATCAAGAGGCTAAAAGTTGTATATTTGATTCCGATCTTTATGAATCTCACTAGGAGGATAAACCTTTGAATAAAAGAGAGGTACTATTTCCTCCCATTCCAGAGCTTGACCATTCTTCAATAGCTTATACCATTCCTCAGCTCTTCCTTTCAGCGATAATGAGAATAACTTCTTCTTAACTTGATCTGTAGTAATACCTGCACACTTGAACAACCCGCATAATTCGTGTATAAAGAGTAAATGATCACCAGGATGGACAGTTCCATCCCCAACATAGTAGTTATCCATAACACGATCAATAATTCTTGTAGGTATTTTGAAAACATCATTCTCCGCAGGTGGTGGCTTATCTACTACCTTAGTAGTGGTAGTAGCATTACCAAATAAGAAACTCAGTGAATTATCCATAACGAAAATAAAGCAACTAACAGAAGTAAACAATACTCACAGTAGAAGTTTCCTTTACCAGTTCCACTCTCCAATAGCGCTTCACTCCGGCAGCGGCCGGAGAAAATAGTCTTGATGACCCACAAGTATAGGGGGTGTATCGCAGTATTTTTGATAAGTAAGAGTGTCGAACCCAACGAGGAGCAGAAGGTGCTGGCTAGTGGTATGGATCATGAATTATCTACAAATACTTAGCAAAAGGTTTTTTAGGGGTTTTCGATAAAGCAAGTAAACAAAGTACGAGTAAATAAAAGACAGTAGGAATAAATGGAGCAAGTGGCCCAATCCTTTATGCAGCAAAGGACAAGCCGGTTGTATTACTTAAGATGACCAAACATTCTCGAGGACACATGGGAAGGTATCCAATTGCTTTCGCTTCATATAGTTGATTAATCTTCTTTAGCTTGCTAAGTGTTGTGTGGGTGAACCTGTGCTAATGTACCGCCCCATCCAAGACTAATACATACTTGTGATTATACCCCTTGCAAACATCCGTAAGTACAAGAAAGTAATTAAGGTAAAAACATAACCACAACATTAAACTCTAAGACCCTTACATCCCTTGTGCAATGGTTTCCTAACGGGGGTTCAGGTTTCTGTCACTCCGGCAACCCCTACGATTAGTAGCCAAATACACAACGCATTCCCCTAGGCCCATACAGGTGAAGTGTCATGTAGTCGACGTTCACATGACACCACTAGAAGAAGTACACCACAACTTAAATAACAATCTATTGAATCTTTCTCAACACAACTCCACTACTAACAACAAGACTTCTCCCATGTCCTCAAGAACAAAACGAACTACTCACAAGACATCATATGGATCATGATCAGAGATGGAATAATGATGTACAACAATCTAAACATAAACAATAATTCAATGGTTCACTCAATAGCATCAACTACAAAGAGAATCAACACCGGGAAAGTTTCCCCTATGAACTATGCAAGATTCAACGCAATTGTTACAACAATATGGAGATGGTGATGAAGGTGTTGATGGTGATGATGGTGGTGATGATGATGATGATGATGATCCCGATGAAGTCCAGCTTGATGGTGGTGTTGATGGCGACGATCTCCCCTCTCCGGGAAGGAATTCCCCCGGCAGAAATCTATCTGCCGGAGAGATCTTTCTCTCTCGGTGTTTTCCGCCCCGCAGAGGCGGCGGAATCTTTCTATGGTCGCTCCCCGAGTCTTAGGGTTTCGGGAGGATGATATACGCCAGAGGGGAGAGGCTGGAGTGGGCTAGGGTGTCCACACCACCTCCAGGCGCGGCCTAGGGCTTCCCATGCCAGGGGGTGGTGTGGGCCCCCTGTGGCCCATCTCCACTCCGTCTTCTGGCATCCTTAGTCTTCTGGAAAAATAGGATTTTCCGTATATTTTCCCGGATTTTCTAATCTTCACGAATTTTGCCTCCAAACAGCACCTTTTCCATCAGAATCCTGACTGCAGCGGTCCATGCTCCAAAAGTCATCAACCATGCAAAAATAGATGAAATAACATAAGTATCACCTCTCAGTATGAAATATATCAATGAATAATAGTGAATTAAGACATAGATTAGTGATGCAAAATGGACGTATCAGAGTCACAAATATAGATGCGAGACTCACGAGGAGTACTCGTGTCATGATCTATTTGGTTACATTAAAGAACATCTGCCATAGCTAGTGGTAGGAGAAGTCCTTAATTGTCACAATTCAATTCCGATAATATCCACAAGCTCGAAGGGTAGATTTATAATAACAGCCATCATGAGGTAATGTGTAAACATTAACGTCAGGGTCAATGAAATGGATTTGGGTTAAAGGTCAGCTTCATGTGCAAGATTCTCAATGCTAGAATCCAGCACACTCAGGGATCTTTGGTTCAAGTCTAGTGGTTAAAACCCAAAGAAAGGAATAATTGCTACTTGTTAGTACATAGGGTACTACGAGGTAGTAACCACGAAGTAGCTTCTAGGAGAAGGAACAACTGCGGAAGTACCCAAACAAATGAAAAAGAGGCACACGAGGCAAAAGGAAACTTCGAGGCCTAGAACAGATCACGGTGGAACCATCAACATGATGTTGTGGGCCCATAAGATAGAGATCATGATTGAAATGAATCTCTCAACTGAATAAGAGCAAAAGGGAAACAAGGAACACACACAACTGCCACTGGAGAACTCAACACTAGGTCAACGGGTTGAGAAATGACATGCCAAAAAGGCACCTAAGTTTTGAAAGATGAGACAGGATAGCAAAACTTTTCAAAGTCAACACAAGATAAGATGACCCAGAGTTAGAGCGAAACTGGATAAGGAGAAAAAGAAGCATACCAGAGTTTTCGCACATACTTTTGAACTTTCAAATAGTTTTCACAAACACTAGCCTCAACATCGACCAGTAGAAAGGTTTTCCTACAGTCGGTACTGCTCTGATACTAAGACCTGTGACACCCCCGGGATTAGGGCTAGACAAATCCCAGACCTCTGCCTAAAATAAGCCTAACCTAAATCTCAAAAGCATACAGAGGAAGAATCAGTAACATTACAGTGACCCTACGATGCAAAAGTTATTACAACGAGCTCATATCTGAGAAAAGGACATAAATATTACAAGAAGAGGTCACTAACCACAAACATCAAACAACGGAAGGCAAATTATGCTATTAAGTATAGCAAACTTAACAAATGGCCTAAGAGGCCTGAATCATAATGATGACGTCCCAATCCATAGATTCCAGGCTGCCGGCCGGGAAACCCAAGCTACTCGTTGATGTTGATGCTGTAACAAACTCTTCTTCTATGGTAACTCTTACCTGCTGCAAAGGTATCAACAAAGCAAGGCTGAGTACAGGGTGTACTCCGCAAGACTTATGGCTGGTGGGGTTATTTGCATAAAGCTAACTTTGTTTGTAAAAGAGGTAGGAGAAGCTCGACTAATAGAACCTTTTAAAAGGGGATAAGAAAACGAAATCTCTAGCTTTGATCATCTTTTGATATCCACCGAATCTTCATCAGCTGAACCTACCAACTAGGATCACCCCCTCGATCCTTGAGGAAGCATCCTTAAGCACACCTCATATCTCTTGTCAAGTTTTACGATTAGGTTATAGTTCTCTATGATCATCACGTTAGTTCCCAAGGTGTCCATAACCGTGGACACGACTTTTTGAAAAGATTAATAACCCTGTAGGGGTGCACAACTTTACCCACACCTACCAACCAATTCTTAGTGCCAGATAACATTAGCCCTCTTC
The DNA here is from genome assembly GCA_023614405.1 of Avena insularis. Taxonomy (NCBI): domain Eukaryota; kingdom Viridiplantae; phylum Streptophyta; class Magnoliopsida; order Poales; family Poaceae; genus Avena; species Avena insularis. The sequence goes on along the minus strand of CM042692.1, from coordinate 354,684,477 downwards.
CTTGGAAGGCCGGCAAAGAGTGGTTGACCACGACCTTTACCTTGCTTTCGCCGAGACCATGAGTCACGCCCTAAGGAGATGCCGCCGTAACGGGTCAAGTCCCGAAGCTAGTCCCTAGAGATGTGCGCAGGGTTCAAGATTACGTAGGCCGTGCCTCTATTGTTCCAGGCCACGCTTACCTACCTGTATGAATTCACCTCCTTCACCGCCTTCAAGAACAACCAAAATGCATATGTCGAATGGAACGCCCGAACTATGTGAATCATGGAATCTACTAGGCAAGTTAGTTGGTCGAGGGGGTTTCCAGGCCCCCGTGTAGTGGTGGCAAGTATGGGACTACAAAAACCACAACCCAACATGTCCTCCCATACAAGCCTTAGCATGTTTAACTTTCATCTCTAATCATACCACGTCATCCTGTCCAACTAGGTTCATTCGTAGCTCTGATTCATCAATCGGATGGATCAACGGTAACAACTAAGCTTGGCTAAGCACAACAGATATATCAGCTCTAGCGAAGCTCATAAGCCAAACCCTAGTTATGCTAGGAGCAGTGGATCAGGGAATATAGGCTACAAAGGTAACATGCATCAGATATGATTACTGTATCTAACAATAAAAGACTTTAAAATCGTATGCACATGGCAAGAATGAAATACTTTGAAATCATAGGATTATATCATGTGTGGGGCTTTGCTTGCCTTTGCCTGTTGATAGTTAGATATAGAACTTCAGGTTCATCAACTTGGCATTGTTCATCGATTACCTTCAATGGTGTTGATCTTGGTCTTCCACGTCGGACTTGATCTCGTTACTCACATCAACTTGAAGGTCTACCGAGAAGAAGCAGAAACACCGGAAAGGAAAACAACAATCAACACATGGCATTTATGCAATGCTCAAACATGGATGATGATATGAAAAGTTAAAGTGTATTGAAATGAATCCTAGTATATGCTTGGTCATTTTAAATAGGCTCTGAGGGGTACAAAGCCTAGAATATGGGAAACCTCGAAATCACCTACGAGGGTTCAAATGTTCTTCTAATTAAACTTGCAATTTAAGTTGTTGAACAATGCATGATTATTAGCCTATTATTTAGATCTAATTTTTCTTAACATTTTGATATATTATACATATTTTCTGATTTAAAATGAATTAGTTATGATTTTTCCCACTTTTAATCCATTTTAAAATCATTTTTAAAACAATTAAACATTTTTGGAATATTTAAATTATTTTCCATCTGGCCCCACATGTCAGACTTTTATTAATTGTAGAAATCATTTCCAAAAATATTAAAAACCTAGCATTAGGGACCCACCTGTCAGCATTTTTATTTAATCAAACAATTACAAAAATTACTAAAACAAAAGAAAAAGGCTTATGACGTAGGCATGACATCATGCTGATGTCAGCCGAAGGTTGATCCTCAGATCGATGATTGATCCGTCGATCGAGCAAGCATGAGTTTGCGGGGCGGGCATGGTTCAATTCAGCGCCTCGCGCTGGGCCAGAAACTGGTGGTGCATCTTGCAGATGGTTGCTGGAGCGTGGCCAGCGACGACGAACGGTGGTGGCGGTAGGTGCTCGACAGGGGCGAGCTATAGAGCGATAGGAATAGAAGGAAATGGTCCACATGTACCGCTATCTCACCATGGTTGCCGAGTAGGGGTCATCTTGGCCAGGCGAGCCCGACCATGGCCAGAATTGGCGATGGCGATTCTCGGAAGGTGTGAGGGGAAGATGTCGATTCAGCGATTCAAGCCGCGCTGCTTGAGGTTTATTGAGAAGAACGAGGATACAATGGCAGAATCGATGGTGGCCTCGACGCGACGTGGGGTGGCTGGAGATGACGGGGAGAAGGAAACCTGGGGGCTAGGGTTTTGGGCAGAGAGGAATGAGAGAGGGAGAGGTTAGTGTGGCGGTCTAGGGTTCTTCGGCAGCTGCAGGGGATACTTGTAGGTGTCGGCGCCATCGGTGGCGTGAATCTTGGCGCACTCCGACGGCGGATGACATCGCTGATGACAAAAAAAGCTTCATTGCCGATAAGACGACTGAAAGCGGTATTGGTAAAGTGGGCTGGTTGGGCCGGTTCTTGGGCCTCGGCAAAGGAAGGCAGCAGGCTACTAGCGGCTGTGCGCAGGCGGCAGAGAGAAGAGGAAGGATATGGGCTTTGACCTAGGTAGAGCTAGGGTTAGGTTTTTATTTCGAAAATCCTTTTCTTTTTCTGTTTCTATTTCTCTTTTGTATTTTCAATATCTGTTCTGTTTTAAATAGTTTAAAAAATACTAGAGCTTTGTAAAAATGTTAAAATACTTGTAGGGCCCTATTAATCCATTTGGGTTCCACAAGGTTTGATAATTTCCAAAATACAAAACCATTTTGAAGGTTTACAAAAGGGGACAGAAATAGGATTTTTATTCTTTCTCTTGATGTATTTATCAAATCATGAGATGCATGTTATGCTCATGATGCACAAACAAATCCTAATTACTATTGGTAAAACTAGGGGTGTTACAGATTTGAAATGGATGGACCCTAGTGATGTGTATGAGTTGGTTGGAAGTTATAATGTCGGGTTTGGCCATCACAATAGATTGAAGATAATGCCTATCAAATCTGAGTTGAATTGGAGTGCATATAAGTAGATGGTGGCGGAATCCGAAGGTAAGTCACTCGAGATATTTTCCACGAGAAAGGTTGGGGCTCGATTGCACATTGACTTGAACCAGCATGCTTCCATGAGACAGGATCAAGGTAAGCCACATGTGTAAACCTCCCTTGAGCCCGGTCCGCATAGAGCCAACCTACGATAACACAACAATGAGGCAACCTTCCATGAGCCCCGTCCCCAATGACAACTACGAAGCACCCCAAATGTAGGATGGTGGCTTTGAGGGTGATGAAGTAGAGCATGGGCTTTGTGACAATGAAGTGGGACATGTGGAGTAAAATTGCGACGAGGAGGACATGGACCATGATCTCCTTATATGCGGTGTCATGCATCGGACTCCAAGGATGAAGGACCGGATGCAGATGTTGATGAGGATGGTCTAACGGTTAAATTCACCAAAGCTCATAAAAAGGTAGTAGGCCGGGATCATTGACCTTCATTGTTCCGTGATGTTAGCCTTGTGGATGAGGCCCAAGTTGATGTTAGCATTAGTAGAGTGCGAGCCACGAGCATCTTCTAAAAAGTATTTTAAGCCGAAGAAGTATGGGATAAATCCCGTGGTGAAGTTTGAAAGATTGTTGGAATTTCAAATGTGGATCAAGGACTGCGTGGTGAAGTACCACAGACCGTACAAGCTGGTTCACTCTGACACTAAGGTGCGTTACATAGTCAAGTGTGAGAAGCAAGGATGTCCATGGTTTGTGCATGCACAACCATTGAAGGGTGGGCCACAATGGAGCATTGTAAGTTGTCAGTCTATTCATATGTGCGCTATGTGCGCTGACAAGTTTATTCAAGGATGGCAAAGTTGTCAAGGATAATCATCGTCATCTAACCTCTAATTTCATCATGTATAGAGTTGCAAATAACATAAGGTCTCTCCCAACATATACTATTAAGGGTGTCATAGATTTGGTAAAAGAATTATTCGGTTACAAAGTGAAGTATGGCAAGGCGTGGAAGGCCAAACAAGCCGCACTTAAGATGTTATATGGTGATTGGGAAGAAGCATACAAACGCCTCCCTAGGTTGTTGGGAGAGATGGATGCAAGCAACCTAGGAACATATCATGTGGTGGAGCCACTTGGGTCGGTCACTAGGATGTACAATGGTTCCACTGGCCGTGTATTTGGCCGTGCATTTTGGACATTTGGCCCATGCATAAGGGCATTCAAGCATTGTCGGCCAGTTAGTCCATGGATGGCACATTTTTGACTGGCAAGTTCAAGGGCACACTATTGACTGCCATATGTCATGATGCGAACAACTGGGTGTTTCCTTTGGTTTTTGCCTTCGTTTCGATGGAGAACAACGATAACTGGGAGTGGTTTTTTGATCTATTGGGGACCAAGGTTATTGAACCTGATAGAGAGGTTTGCATCATCTCGGACCGCCACCAAGGAATACTCAACGCAGTCGAGAAGGACATTCCCGGGTGTGCTTGTATCCACCATCGATGGTGCATGAGGCATTTCGTGTCCAACTTCTATAGAGCATGTGACAACAAGGAGCATGTTGATGATCTACAAGATTGTTGTCTTGCTTTCACCGCTCGGCATTTTCAAAAATTATATGATAGATTGTATAGTCTCACAAATGATGGTGGCAAAGAGTTTCTCAGAAGGAACCATCATGACAGGCAGAAGTGGGCAAGAGCTTATGAGTATGGCGGCAAGAGATATGATGATTCCACAAGCAACATGGCAGAATGCTTCAACAAAGTACTGAAAGGTGTACATCCATTGCCACTACAATAGCGGAGTACGCCTTTCAGAAGTTGAATGAATACTTTCAAAAGTATAGTGATGAAACGGATAAGCAAATTGTTGGTCATAACAAGAAAAAATAAGTATGAGTACCAACCATTGGTCGAGAATTGGTTGGAATACCAATCAAAGAAAGGAGACATACGAATGGTTGAATGTTTCGACAACCAAGAACTGATTTACCAAGTGAATGAGCATGGAGGTTGCACAAGAGGAGGTGTGCAACATGGTGGACTGTCATATAAGGTATGGCTACACAATGGTCATTGCTATTGTGAGAGACCGACATTGTACCATCTCCCATGCTCACACTTGATGAAGTCGGCATCTGAATGAATGGTGGGTCTTAATCACCCGGATACGGTTAGGTTGGATGAGCACTCTATCCAAGCGGTGAAGAACACATGGGCGGGTAGATTTTAGCCTTACTTTGACCAAACTCAATGGCCATAATATCATGGTGTGCAACTTTGGCCAGATCGGGCTACGAAGGTGCTTAGTCGGGAAAGAAGACAAACCAAGCATTTTCGAGGTGACATGGATGATTGGGTGGGTGGATACCAGTGGGAATGGGGCAGCGAGTATTTCGCGGAGCCTCATGACAAAACTTGTTGTGGGGAATGCAATGGTGAGGGCCATAATAAAACATCTTGTAGCCAAAGGAAAAAATCAAAGAGATCCAATACCCGTATTGGCGACACAAGCCAACAAGGTGATTATGGTGGTGGATGCACTAGCCAACGAGGTGGTGATAGTGGTAGAAGCACTAGCCAACGAGGTAGTGATGGTGGTAGAAGCACTAGCCAACGAGATCTATGTAAGCAAAGCCAAATCCATCTATGCAAAATCCATCTATAAAAAAATAAATTATTCCCATATGGTGCATATTAGTCACCACACTAATTTTGTAATCATCTATAAAAGCTACAATTTCATACTAAGCAATCTATAGTTTTATCCTAACCATAACATGCCAAAATCTATGTAAACCAACAATAGCAGGTAAAATATTTATACATGGCAAAACTCAACAATTTCATACTAAGCAATCTATGAAACTACAAATTAATACTAAGTAAAATCCTCATCTATGTGAAACAACACAATATTTATGAACTAGGGGTTAACATATGGAGGCAATGTAATGATTTCAACCATTCTATAGGCATTAGGCTTAAAAATAGGAGGGGAAATTCTCTTAGGAACCAATCATCCTACCATATACATGCCAAATCACCAACAAATTCCAGGAATCTATGATGAACTAGGTTAATAAAAGGAGGGCAATGTGATTATTCCAACCAATAAATCTAGGGGAATCGAAGGAGAATACCTTGAGGATTGTAGTGGGAAGGAAATCCACCAAAAATTCTTGCAGGTCTGCTAGATTTAGAGGGAGGATTTGAAGGGGGTGTGGAGGGGCGGCGCCGACGCCATGGATGGGGTCTACATGCGGGTTGGTATGAAAAGGTACGTACAGGTCAGGGAGGGAAGAGGGAGCCCGTCAATTTTGTTATGGTCAGGGGCATGACGCCATCTCGGGCGGCGCCGTGCTCAGTAGTATGGCGCCACATGGGATGGCGCCATACTAACACTAGTGGGCCCGGTTGCCACAACGACCACCATGTCGAACATGACCATGGCGCCATTGACTGGGGCGTCATACATTACATGGCGCTCCCTGCCACGGTGTCATGCCACAGAGCTTGGTTCTCTCCGGTACGGCGCCATGGAAATAGATTAGGCTGTGATATCTTCCAAAAACCAGGTTATTCTTTGTCTTCTTTCTTTAATTAGATTATTTCTGTGATTTTTGTCGCCGCTGCAAGCAGTGGCGGAACCAGGACTTTAAGTCTCTTGTGTCATTCTAAATTTGTGATGCCAAATACATCTAGTTTTACTAATTTTTTTCATATTTTCTGCATGGCTTATAGTTGTAGCTAAAGGATTTTCCAAAAAACTACAGTGACTCGAAGTAATGGGAAAAGGGAAATGATTGGCCTCCCCCGGATGATGCATCGTCCGGGTCGAGAAGGGATTTACCACACGTATGTTGGACCCCAGGAATTTTTCGTGCCGCAATGGTTGTTGGAGATTCGTGCGTAGTTCATGAAGTCAATGACCGGCTACACATTTGCACTTAAACCCTTCTAAAAGGATGGAAACAACCCGAGCTCCACCTGTCATGAAACTTGTATGTTTTTGACTAGATCTGCCGAAACTTGTATGTATCTTCAAAAATTTGTTAATTTTGGTTATTTTTTCTAATTTTTCTACTGTAGAAACTTGTATTTTTCTAGTTTTGGTTTATTTTTATAATTTATCTGCCAAGATTCAAAGCATTTTCAGTTCTATAACAAATCACATATGAATCTAGAATGATATGGAAAGGGCTTCCTGTAAAATAGATTGCACGAATCTCCAACCAACCAGTGACAATGATGGTGGCAGGGGTCCAACATACGTGTGAGATTGCATTTCCGCGTCCGGGTCAACCCACTATACACGGTCTCGCGTGGCCCATGCGTAAACCAATCGCGTTTGCTTTTCCTCTTGGGCACACGTTTTCCCGAACTTCTGTAGTAGTGCCGCAGTCGGTTCCTGCCCGTCGGGCCAATTCTTGCGCGCGCCACGACCGGTGGTTCCTTCTCGTGCACGGCCGCCAGTTCCTGTCTGCCGCCGCCGCTAGTGGCGGCCCGGACTCCATCCTTTGCCAGCGACCATCAGTGCCGGGCCGCACATCTCCGTCCTCTGCCGAGACCCTCTCTGGTTTTTCTCCCATGGACATGTCGGCCGAGCTCTGCTTTGCTCGCGGGCGCTTAGATCTAGCCTGGCCCGGCTGGCCGCCATTCTCTGGTTCTCCTCCATGTATGCGGCCAATGGTAGTGCTACAAGCTGCGTTGGGTTTGCTATGTGCGGTTAGTAGTAGCGCTAAGGGACCTCCAACGGTGCTACGTGTAGTTTCTGTCTGATTTTGTTATGAACTTTTACTATAAAAGTTTTATGGATTTGCTATAATAATATAAAAGTTTTGCTACAAATATATCCGGCAATGTCATATTTGCAACAGTTGCTGACATTTTTTGCTACAACAGATTTGTTGTTTTTCTACAATAGTAAAAAAAACTTTTGCTACAAGATCTCCGACGAGGTCTCTTTATGAAAGTCTCTAGCGATGTCTTCGGTGAAGTCGGGTTTGCTACATTGGTATAACTTTTTTTCTACAAAGTCTCTAACGAAATCTTCGGTGATGTCTCCAGCGAGATCTGACTTTTAATTTTTGTTCTGTGGACAAATCATTTTTTGCTACACGTAACAAAACGAAAGAACATTTTGTAACAAAATCAAAACGCTTTGTACCAAAAGCAGGAATTTGAAGGAAAAAAGGACACGTGACGGTCACGGAAGCAGGACGTTGGGATGCATGTTTCACCGCGGGGAATGCCTAGTATTGCCCATGCGAAAATGGGTGTAAGGCGTCAATGCCCATGATCAATCGGGTGCCCTGAGGTGCTTCTTGTCTTTGTATGCTAAGTCGTCTCGATGCATAAGCAGTGTACTCCCTCTGTCCAGAAATAATGGACTTGGACTCATCTAAATTTAAATATATCTAGATATATTTTAGTATGTAGATGTATCTGAATCTAGATAAACTCAAGTCAATTATTTCTGAACGGACGGAGTACAATATATCAATGTTCTTTCAAAATATAACTATCTGAGCAATGCATGCTATTGGTATCATAAGACCATCCTCGTTTTACGTATTTTAGATCAAGAATTCTTCCAATATATAAAGACTATTGGTATAAAAGTCACTATTAGAAAATATTTTTGATACGGATACAACGATACTAACCATGCATGATATAATCCAGATATTATTGCTTAACTTATTTGGTCAAAATTTGTCTTAAAAAACGGGTACACCTTATTAGTATATAGTATTTGGTAATTAAACTAGGAGGCAGTGAACTTGGTAATTAAACTAGGAGGCAGTGAACCTCGGCCACTAGAAAACTAAATCAAAGCTCACTATCAAGCAACAACCCGGACTTCAATGCGTCTCTACGACACTTCAGGAACTAGAACACAAACAGATAGTTAGCTACTAATCTGTTTTGAAAATGTGACCCAGCAGACCACTGTATGTTGATATAACATTTACGAAAGTCCTCTTTCGCCAATATTATATCGCTCAGCGTGGTACACTAGCAATATTGTGACTCTAATTTCTCATTTATTTATACCAAGAACCAAAAGTAATACAAAAGCTTCGAGATCCTCATCGTTTCGATGAGGATTCACAACGCGGTTGAAATTTAAATGTAACTAAATAAGCTTCATAATCAATGGTAATACTAAGCTTGGAACCATTAGAGTTGATAACTTATTGGAGAAGCTACACTATTGGCACAACTACCTATGCGTGCTTGAGTGAATTCTATATCTACATCTCTATTATATTGTCTTCTCTATTATGATACCACGTCGTTGAATCCTCCCTCTGTGTTGATCTTCTAGTCTTCACTAAAAAGGGTAAGTTTTAGATTTTAAAAATTCTAAGTCTGTCAGTCTTCATGGATTGTCTGAATTTCATGGAGTTTCTTTCCATGCTGCTATCGTAATTATTTCTCAGGATAGGGAGTAACATGTCACGTTTATACACTCTCGAGAGGTGCGCTATTTTTTCCACAAACGTCCTTGGTCTTATTGCTCTCATCCATACTTCTTTGGGAATGAGACCGGTTACGAAGTTTATTCGAGTCATGCCGAGTCCCCCTCAACGACCCTGTTGCCTGCCCACCCATTGTAACAAATTTTGTTCGGGAGACCTACGTTCAATTACCACCCCTTCTATTATACTAGGTCGTTATCCCACATCACAAAAGAGGGACATTACGGGCTCCCACCTGTCGATCACCACTTTGGATCACAGCCCGACTAAGTCTATGAGAACAAATTAAAAAACGAAGAAGGTACTTCTGACTCGCTCGCTCCATAACAAGGTCTGTGGTTAGTGTCAACTAATATGTGTTGTTAGTCACGTATGGGCCAGGTACCACCTGTAAGGTGTAGTACACCACCAGGTCGTCTGTTCCAACATCCATACGTGATTCCCGTCGCCCTCTTTACTCCCCCGTTTATCTCTTTTCTTGTTTGTCTGATTGCCTTGTAATTAGCCATAAGTAGGGCTTTTCCACTCCATATAAACATGGAACCGATCTCCCTAACGGGTACGATCGTTTTGCCCATCTAACATGGTAATCAGAGCGTCTCTTCCCTGACATCCCTCTACACCGATGAAAATCCAACAAAAACAGGACCTCCCTCCCTCCCAGCAATGGCGACTTCCTCCACCACGGCCGGGACTACCCTGGCGGCGGCTCTAGGGGCTCCGCCAACGAAAAAACTCACAGCTGTGAATTTCCTCTTCTGGAAATCGCAAGTGCTTCCGGCTATGCGAGGAGCGCATGCCATGGAGCTGCTTGATGGCACCGACACCGCGCCCAAGACTACGCTAGAGGTTGAGGATTCAAACAACAAGAAGGAGATTATCCCCAATCCGGCCTATGCGGTCTGGATTGCTAGGGATCAACAAATGGTGAGCTATCTTCTCAAGGCCATCACTCCTAAAGTTCATGCTGATGTCCTCGGCTTGGATCATGCCATGGAAATCTGGGCCGCCATTGACGCCAAGTACACGGCCAGACCAAGGCTCGGATCGGCATGCTTTGCAACGCCCTCGCCAACACCAAGAAGCGTGATCTCTCCGCCGCTGTCTACGTCAACAAAATGAAAGGGTTTGCTACTGAACTCGCCTCCGCGGGGAGGACTGTCTCCGATGAAGAACTCAAAGAGTACTTCCTTGTCGGACTGCATGGTGAGTACAATGGTTTGGTGGCTACCCTCAATGAAATTCCTATAACTACTGCTGCCGATGTTTGCAACCAACTTCTTGCATATGGTTATTGTAACCAAATGTTGGCCGAGTCCGAGGAGCCCGCAACCTTTTCCTCCTCGGTCAATGTTGCTCGTTACGGTGGTGGCGGCGGCGGTGGTGGCTATCCCCATGGCTATGGCAGCGGAGGCCACGGTGATGACTATCCCCGTGGCTATGGCGGCGGGGCCACATTGGTGGCTATCGCCATCCCCATGGAGGCGGCCATGGTGGAGGTCACACTAGAGGTGGCTACGGTGGTGGAAATCACAACCATCATGGCCGCCCGCCATGCTGAAATGAAGGATAAGATCGCCGCCCACGGGCCAAAGGAGGTCGTGGCAATCGCATACCATCCACCCATCAAGATGTCACATGCCAAATTTGCAAGAAGTACGAGCACCCTGCAAGCGAGTGTTGGTGGCGTTATGGAGATGATGATGAGGATGACTCCAACAATGAAGAAAAAGGTGCAAATATTGCATCTTATGGGGTTGACACAAATTGGTACATGGATTCGGGCGCCACAAATCATGTTGCCGCAGAATTGAGCAAATTATCTACCCATGATCACTACAAGGGCCATGATCAAATCCACAATGCAAGTGGTCAAGGTATGGTAATTAAACATGTTGGTCATTAAATTATTCATACCCATCATAGTAATCTTCATGTTCGAAATATTCTCCATGTGCCTAGTGCTTCCAAAATTTACTATCCACACATAAAATTGCCTTAGGCAACAATGCCTTTGTTGAATTTCATCCATCTTTCTTTTTGATTAAGGATCAAGCCACGAAGGACATCATATTTAGAGGACCATGTCATGGTGGCCTCTACCCCCTTGTTCCCACGACCATGGAGTCTTCCAATCACGCCTTCATCACCCTCAAGCCTTGATCGTCTACTTGGCATCGTCGTCTAGGACATCCATCTTCGTTCATTGTTCAAAAAAGTCTTAGAACAAATAATCTTGCTCATTCTCATGAAATAAATCCTTATGTGTGTGATCCATGTCAACAGACAAAGAGTCATCAACTGCCTTATCACACCTCTACTAGTGTTTCCAATATGTCGTTAGAACAAATTTTCTCTGATGTTTGGGGTCCCGCTCCGACCTCTGTTGGAAAACACTCATATTATGTAAGTTTTATTGATGATTTTAGCAAGTTCACTTGAATCTATTTGCTTAAGAAATGGTCCGATGTCTATGAAGTCTTTCTAAACTTCCAACAATTTGTTGAGCGAAAATTTGACCATAAAATTATAACAATGCAAACGGATTGGGGTGGAGAATATGAAAAGCTAAATTCTTTCTTTCAAAAGATTGGCATTACTCATCATGTCTCATGTCGCCATACCCATCAACAAAATGGTTCAGCCGAACGAAAACATCGCCACATCATTGAAGTTGGCCTCTCACTTCTTGCAAATGCATCCATGCCTCTCAAATTTTGGGATGAAGCATTCTTGACAGCCACATTTCTCATAAATATGCTCCCTAGCAAAGTTCTAAACCTTGAGACACCCACCGAGAAACTTCTTCATATGAAACCAAATTATGAATCTCTTCGCATATTTGGTTGTGCTTGCTGGCCAAATCTCTGTCCCTATAACAAAAAAATTAGCTTTTCGATCTACCCAGTGTGTTTTTCTCGGCTATAGCCCGCTACACAAAGGTGTCAAATGTCTTGACGTGTCTACCGGGAGAGTCTACATATCTCGAGACGTTGTCTTTGATGAAAATATTTTTCTGTTTGCTTCTCTCCACCCAAATGTTGGTACTCGTCTAAGTCAAGAATTACTTCTTCTACCTCCCAAAATATCTACATCACCATCCACTATCCACTGTTGGGGATATACTTTTTGGGTATCCTCACAGTCCTCACTGACCAGGGTGGCCCACTTCGGGTTAGAGCTTTGCTTCGGCGGCCCAGTCAGGGAGAAGAAACGGAGTCCAGTCCGGCTACGGGAAGGCCCAGAAGACTTACCGACTTAGGCCCATAGTGTTACTTGTAGTTCAAGATGTACTCTGTAACCGACTCTCAGTCCTAGCCGGATAGATCTCTCCCGTAAACCCTAGGCCGGATATCTATATAAGCCGTCCTAGGGAGAGCCTTTAGGGCACCCTCAATAGTATACAATCTCAACTCGCACAGGAGAACCCTTGTAACCCATATTCTGGCTCTGCCGTATTACTGGATTGCTAGCAGGAGTAGGATCCGTCCAAAGCCGGCGGATTCGAACCTAGGTAAACTTGTGTGCTCACCATCCCGGAACACCGTACATCTCACACCCCTCTCTTCCGCACGCCTCGAGGACCCCCTCATGGCGTACTTGTCATCAATCCGACGATAGTTGGCACCCATCATGGGGCAAGTGAGCTTCGGATCTGCGTTCCGAGCGGAATCTGCAAGAATCGGAATCGGCGAGACCATCGCCGTCGGTCGTATCCTCTACGCCAGCGATGTCCCTCTCATCGTTCTCGACAAGACCTGGATTCCAGCTAGGGAGGCTGTGACTGCCTACACCATCATGTCTTTTGGCGAGATCGATGTTTACATTGATTTTGCTGAACCTGTCCCACCCACCCCAGCCGTGATGATAGAGGCAAAGGAAACTTCTTGGTCCCCTTTGTTCACGGAGGCGGCAGAGTTCCAGATCTCAGAAAACCCTAATCCCATCCAGCCCGCACCAGTTGTGGAGATAGTGGAGAAATCTGAGCCTGAGGCAGACCTAGCGGTCCAAGTTGAATCTGGAGTGGATCTCCCTGGAGAAGCCGAATCCCAGATCGACCCACCCGCTGAAGTCGAAATCCAGGAGGAGCATAGAAACGACACTGATTCTAGCTCTGATGATGTCGAGACAGACAGACCTTTCCTGAGATACACGCTAAGACGCATGATGATGCAAAACTCTGGCGTAGATGAAATCCTCGAGACCATCAAATGTTTCGACGAGGCTGATCGCGAGAGCCGCAGGTACCTCAGGAAGCACGCGTCGCACTTCGTCGGATATGTGGGATCCGGATCCGGCTCTGCCGATGCTGGAGACAACACCGACTCTGTGCTGGAGGCAATTGGAACAAACGCCGACGTACCCGCATCCTCGGATGAATCGATGATGTCAGCAGATTTCCGAAAGTTCTTCGAGGAATATGAAGAGGAGTATAACTCCAAAGCTGCATAGGAAGGAGAAGCCATGGATGAAGGATCCGGGGAACACTCTCCCAAAATGCAGGATGACATGGAAGTCAGAGATAATCCCGAGGTCCAGAGGTCCGAAAGTACCGGTTAGAGCCTGACTCCGGGAAACGGATCCAAAGCCGTCTTTGCTACCAGCGCTGCCAAGAAGGCAAAGAAGAAGAACAAGAAGAATAAGACCCCGGCAAAAGACCCTCCAACAGAGGAGGTAATTGTCGAGGAATACGAGGAATACTCCGGATGGAGCGCTTATCCCAGACGAGCCCAAAAAAGAAGAATCGGTGGATGGACACATGATCACTGAAGGTGCACGTAAACTCATCGATGCTGCATTAACCACACCTATTCCTACAGCTGCAGAACTTACTGCTGATGAACTGGACGAAAGGGCATAGGCCCTAGAAGCGCGTCGTCAAGTACTCCTCGATGAAGCCAAAAACATTGAGGAGGAAAACAAACGCATGGCATCTGCGGAGAAGTACAACTCCAGGCAATACCAGAAGACCAGGAAGCGTCATACCAATGACAACCAATTCCCACATATTCACGCCGTCCTTTTCGGAGAAGAAATGGAGAAGCCTCAGAAAGATAGCAAAGGGGACTGGGTGTATCCAACCCCAGTACAAAACACCGTTGCGGCCCGAGAAATTCTATCGGCTAATCCAGGCCCGGAGCAGATCCAGTTGGGCATCAAATTACTCAATAAGGGACTGGAGCGACAAAAGGTTGCCATGTCTGGAAGTCAAAATCTGGTCTCTGATTCCGACCAATGTCGTACAGACCCGGCATGGGCTGACGTAAGACCCCAACGTGTTCCGAAGCAGCACCACCGTTCCGATCGCCGGGAGGACAATTACTCAAGAACCGGATCTTTGGGACAGCACCACAAAACTGCCCGTGACTGGCGTAACGTTAACCTAGTTGCAGAGCAAGAGGCAATTGCTGCACTGAATCCGAGGAACCTGCCCAGGCGAGAGTCGAAAGACCGCAGGGACGATGATAAAGAGAAACATCGGGAGGAGGATCGACAAAGAATGCCACCTCCTAGACATGCAAGCCGTCCAGATGATGGGCGAAGGAACGACGGACACCGTGCCGAGACAAGCCGGCAGGAGGCTCGTCATAATGAAGACCCTCCCCAGAACCGGAATAATGACGCTCTCGATGGAGGCCGGCGATCAGCTGGAAATAACCCAGCTGCTCCACCCTCTCCGCCAAGTAGCCATCACAACGGCTCCCAAGGAGGCCAAGGAGGGCGTCATGGTGGAGTAGGTGGAGGCAGAAGCCGAAGTCCGGCTCCAAGGCACCGCAGCCACAACCGACACTCGGGACGATCTCTATCCCCGAACGATGCAAGGCATAGGATCAACTCCAATATAGAGGCGCGGCGCTATGAAAATGATGATATATACGTGGGCCCAAAGTGCTTCGGACCACACATAAGAGCTACAAGATTCCCGAAAGGATTTGCTATCTCACGACATATCCAAGCCTACGACGGCATTGCTCGGCCAGATACCTGGCTACAAGATTTCTTCCAAGCTTGTTGCATTGCCAAAGGCGAAAACAGCCTGGTCGCAAACCGATATCTCCCACTCATGTTGCGGAAGACGGCAAGATCATGCCTTAATGAACTTCCGGAGAACACCATCCATAACTGGTATGACATGCAAAGTGCATTCTTTCGGAATTTCGAAGGCACATACCGGAGGCCCTATACGGTTGGAGACCTACAACGTTGCACCTAGAAAGCCGGAGAAACTTGCCGGGATTACGTCGGACGATGGATCGACACCAAAAACTCATGTGAAGGAGTAAATGACCAAACCGCGATTGAATTTTTCATTGCAGGTCTCCCAATTGGTTTACTACGTCATGGCTTGAAGTGTGACAAAGTCACTGACTTGGGAGAGATGATAGAAACAGCGAGCAAGTATGCAGATGCTGACAATGATGCAGAGGGATTACTCAACGCCCTGGTTGTGCCACAGTCGGCAAAACAACCAAAGCAACAGGCTCAGAAGCGCAAGAATACCTCGGAAGAAAAACCCAACGCGGAAGCAGCAGTGGTCACTGCTACTTTCGGGTCTAGAGGACGAGGAGGATGCGGCGGAGGCCACGGGCGTGGCCATGGGACTTCGAGAGTTCAAGGTAGAGGAGACCAGCAACCAGTCAAAACCTACTCTTGGGCCGACATTGCCAATAACCCATGTGTGCATCACTTAGACGCTAATGGGGGCTCGTCCCACACCAACGCCGAGTGTCGTTTCAATGACGACATTAAAAGAGATGATACCGCGGGCTACAAAGCAAAGCGGAAGAAGGGAAAGAAGAATCCCGAAAAAGATAAAGAGACCAAGGAAGATTCCGACATGGAGGAAGCTGATGCTTCAAATCCCAAGTCGGAAGGGAAGAAAAAAATTTCGACCAAGAAAGACACTTATGTCACCTTCCTCGGATCTCAACCAGCAAAAGTCAAAAATGCAGTGCTACATGAGCTCAATGCAACAGTTCCGGCTGGCCCCCAATTCTTGGACTGGTCGGAAGTAGCAATCGCATTTGACCGCGTTGATCATTCGCCTAAGTTGCACAGGCGAGGAAAGTACGCCTTAATCATCAATCCACTTATTGACGGTTATGGTTTCTCCAAGACTCTCATGGACGATGGCAGTAGTATTAATATTCTGTATGTTGAAACGCTACACCGGATGAAGATCTCGGAGACCTAGCTGAACCACAGCTCTATGATCTTTTACGGGGTTGTCCTAGGAAGAGAAGCAAATTCCCTGGGAGAAATCACTTTAGATGTTACCTTTGGAACTCCAAAGAACTATCGGACGGAGGCACTTTCCTTCGAAGTGGTCCCGTTCAAGAGCACGTACCACGCTATATTCGTACGTCTGGCTTATTGGGCTTTTATGGCTCGTCCGTGTTACATTTACAATATGATGAAAATTCCAGGTCCCAACGACATAATCACCATCAGGGGAGACCCGAAGAAAGCGTGAGAGTGCGAGGATGGAAATGCCGCCTTTACTGAAGCCGTGCTGCACGCCCAGGAGTACCAGGAGATCAAAAAGAGCATGGATCCGGCCGAGATGCCCGCAACGAAGAAGGAGGTGACAAAGATGTATCCGGAGTTCAAGGCATAAGAAGAGACGAAGAAGACGCCGTTGAAGGATGATGACCCCTCCAAGATGACCCAGATAGGCGTAGGCCTAGATAGCGCATAGAAAAGCGCGCTCGTCAAGTTCCTCAAAGCAAATCAAGATATCTTCGCATGGCAGCCATCTGACATGACCGGAGTACCTAGGGAACTTGCCGAGCACTCTTTAAATATAAACCTGAACACTAAACCCGTCAAATAGTCCTTACGATGTTTTGGCAATGAAAAGCATAAGGCAATAGCTAAGGAACTAGCACGGCTCGAGTTAGCCGGATTCATAGAAGAGGTCATCCACACTGAGTGGTCGGCCAATCCTGTAATGGTCCCTAAAAAGGACACCACTGATTTAAGGATGTGTGTTGATTATACTGCCTTGAACAAGGCTTGTCCAAAAGATCCGTTCGCTTTGCTTAGGATTGATCAAGTTATCGATTCTACGGCAGGCTCGAAACTCCTCTGTTTTCTCGATGCATATTCCAGTTATCACCAAATCCGGATGAAGGAATCTGACAAAGTCAAAACCTCATTCATAACCCCCTTCGGAACCTTCTGTTTTGTTATGATGCCCTTTGGGCTGAAAAACACATGAGCTACATACCAGCGCACAATGAAGCGTTGCCTCCACGACCAAATCGGACGCAATGTACATGCATATGTGGATGATATTGCGGTGATGTCCAAAAAGAAGGAAACACTGATTTCCGACTTGGAGGAAACATTCGCCAATCTACGAAAATACAACATCATGCTTAATCCGAAGAAATGCTTCTTTGAAATTCCAGCCGGAAAATTGTTAGGTTTCATCGTGTCCCAAAGAGGCATAGAGGTGAACCGGGACAAAATCAAGGCTATACTCAATATTTCCAGGCCAACTCGCCTGAAGGACATACAAAGACTAACTGGTTGCATCGCTGCAGTCAGTCGGTTTGTAAGCCGGCTCGGTGAAAGAGCCGCACCATTATACAAACTCCTGAAAAAGACCAAGGATTTTGTGTGGACCGACGAAGCTAAAGCTGCATTACAAGACCTGA
This sequence comes from Avena insularis, assembly GCA_023614405.1. NCBI lineage: Eukaryota > Viridiplantae > Streptophyta > Magnoliopsida > Poales > Poaceae > Avena > Avena insularis. The sequence continues at coordinate 354,666,693 of CM042692.1, read as the reverse complement.
AGAAAGTACTCTCATCTCCTCCTATCCTTGCTGTGCCAGAACCACAGGAACCGATGTTGCTCTATCTTGCTGCGACAAACAAAGTCGTCAGTATCGTTATGGTAGTGGAGAGACCGGAGGAAAATCAGGAACACTTGGTGCAGCGTCCGACATACTTTGTTAGTGAGGTCCTGACAGAATCAAAATAGCGGTATCTGCACTATCAAAAGCTGGCTTATGGTGTGTTCTTAGCATCTCGTAAGCAACGACATTATTTTTAGGAGCATCCAATTACCGTGGTGAGCACAGCTCCCATGAGAGATATAATCAACAACAGTGACGCCACAGGATGCATCGCCAAATGGGGCATAGAGCTTTCAGCTTTTGATATTTAGTATAAACCCCGGACAGCAATCAAATCCCAAATCCTTGCCGACTTTGTTGCTGATTGGACAGAGACGAAGGATAATATGACCCTCCCTGAGTCGGAATATTGGACCCTATACTTTGACGGGTCTAAGGCTCGTGGGGGCTCGGGGGCTGGCGTGGTGCTCAAATCACCCCAAGGAGATAAACTTCTATACGTGTTGCAGATCCACTTCATAGAGACAGACAATATTGCCGAGTATGAAGCACTGCTGCATGGAATCCGGATTACTAAGGATATCGGCATCCAATGTTTGATGTTTTATGGAGATTCGGATCTTATTGCTCAGCAAGTTTCAGATATTTGTAATGCAAATAAGCACATGGCAGCATATAAAGCTGTCGTGGATGATTTATCTAAATCGTTCGAAGGGTTTGAGGTTCAACACATCCCTCGAGCAGAAAATAAGGAAGCAGATGCATTATCTCGAATAGGCTCTGCATGGAAAGAGGTCCCGGATGGCGCTTTTCTAGAGCACCTCAAAGTTCCCTCAATAAAGGGAGTGGATGAGGAATATCTGACCAAATCCGACTCACCTCTAATAGCAGTTCTGGCTATAATTCCCAGCTGGACCCAACCCTACCTTGATTATTTGGTAGATGGAAAATTACCCGAAGATGAGGTTTTGAGCCGGCAGATTATCCGACGAGCGAAAGCCTACACTATAGTTAAAGGTGAGCTCTATAAGCGGAGTGTGTCTGGGGTTTTTCAGTGCTACGTATCTCCGGAAGAAGGAGTGGAAATCTTAAGGGAGATCCACGAAGGCGAGTGTGGTCACCACGCTGCAGCCAAATCTTTAGTGGCAAAAGCTTTTAGACACGGTTTTTTCTTCTGCTTACGGCGGATGCCGAACGGCTAGTCAAGACGTGCAAAGGCTGCCAAAAATACGCCAAACAAGCTCATGTTCCAGCTGATCAGCTGCGAACAATACCTATAACATGGCCTTTCACGGTCTGGGGGTTTGACATGGTAGGACCGTTTAGAAGGGCTCCAAGTGGATTTACTCACCTCTTAGTGATGGTGGATAAATTCACCAAATGGATTGAGGCTAAACCCGTCACTAGTTGTGATGGAGCAACAGCCAAAATATTTGTCGAGGATGTTATAATTCGGTATGGTTATCCGCATAGTATTATCACGGACAACAAGAGTAATTTCTCTATGGGAGAATTGTCCAAATTCTGCAATGAACAAAATGTCTGGCTTGACATTGCATCAGTCGCACATCCACAGGCTAACAAACAAGTCGAAAGGGAAAATGGTTTAATCCTATAGGGCCTAAAACCAAGACTCGAAGCACCACTACGACGTGCTGCGGGGGCTTGGGCAGAGGAATTACCCTCTGTGATATGGAGTTTACGAACAACTTCGAATAGGTTAACCGGATACACACCTTTCTTCTTGGTCTATGGTGCGGAAGCAGTTCTTCCTAGTGATTTGATTCACACTTCTCCTAGAGTGGCCGCGTATATCGAAGAAGATGCCGAAATTTCTCGACAAAATGATCTCGACTTAGTTGAAGAATTTCGCGTCGTTGATGAAATAAGATCAACAGCCTATCAGCAGAAGTTACGCAAGTATCATAACCAGAGAGTCCGAAACAGATCTTTCAATAAATGCGATTTGGTTCTCCGGCTTATGCAACAAAGAAAGCACAAACTTTCCCCAGTTTGGGAAGGGCCCTTTTTAGTTAGTCGAGTATTGCACAATGGTTCGTACTACTTAACTGACATGAGGCCAGTCAAAGAAAGACCTGCTACTAAGAAGATAAAGAGAGCTGGAGGCAGTACAAATCCGGATGAGTTAGATAGACTATGGAATATTGCTCAGCTACGTCCCTTTTATTCTTAGTTTATCCTTCTTTGTAATAATACATATGTACATGTTCTGTGAGAAATAAAAGTCTTGGTTGCCTCAAGTTTTTTCTGAGAAGTTTTTACCATCTTATTTCCGAATGATCATGTCATAGTAGAAAATCCCAGAATACTTGAAAGTACTTTATGCTCATGTTTTTTCTGGTTTAGATTTCCGATTCGAAAAATGCTACCTTCGGGTATAACTCTAAAGTTTCTAGTCTATACTTTGGTTATTTGTCTGATTGCTGGATGCAGGCATTTTTCCGAGTAGTGAATTTTTGGTACTGGAAGCCGGCTTTGTTTCCGAGTTTAAACTAGTTTAGAAATTGAGCTTCGTTGCTCAGCAAAGTTTCCGTGCAGAAGGTTTAGCCGGCTCACGAAAGGGACAAGGCGGAAAGCCAGATAAACGATAAGTATAGACGAAAAAGTATAAGTGCTTATGTGAACATTTTAGGCACACAAAAATTTAAAGCCAAAAGTGCTGAATAGATTAAAAGCTTAGCACTAGCAAAATTATAGTACTGCATATTTACAAACACATAATGTTTCTCGGAATAATACATTTGTTTCTGGTAATTTATGATGCAAGAGAGGAGGTAGGAGCTGCCGGCTTGCTGGATGTATCGGCCTCAGTTTGATAACAATCCGAGATGTTCAGATCCGATACGGTCTGTTCATCGTCGGAAAGTTCAGCTGCTTCTTCCGGAGGCAGGGGCAGTATATCCACGCGAGTGAAGAAGGGAGTGTCGTAGCTGGTTAAGTCAGCCACACGACACCCATATCCGGCGCATGAGTCCATGATGTCCTTGATATCTTGCTCCTGGCCGTCTTCATCCACCTTGCAGTACCCTCTGGTCACTTGCCATATCTCCATATTTCCATGGTGGCTCATGACCATGGTAAGAGCGTTCTACGCCGCGGATCACGCGTAGGACATGTTCCAGTCCCGGACGAGTTGTGGCATCTCCTTCACCTGGTCTCGCACTTGAAAGTCGGGCATGCGATTAATGTCCAGAACCCTGAGAGCTTCGCCAATGTCCTCGATGGATTGGCGGAAGTCATGAAGTAAATCACCGACTTGGGTAAGTCGGTGGGTGCGAGGCTCGGCGGAAGTGGAGTCCGTCAAGTTAAGAGGACCTATATATACACATAACACAAAAATGGTTAAGAAAATCCGACATCGAAAGAGTCGAAGAACATACACAAGTCAGAAAGATGGAAACATACCGAAGATGATGTCGTAAACTTTGGTCTTCTCTTCTCGAAGACTCCGGAGTTCATCCCGGAGCGCCTCGGAAAGGTCCTTCTCTCTGCAGAGTTCATTGTTGAGATCCGAGATTCTTTGATCTTGAGCCGCAATCTTGCGATCACGTTCATCAGTAGCCATGGAGGAGGATTCGAGAACTTGAGCGATGCTCTTCTCATGATCCGCCTTAAGCTTATCCAGCTCTTGGCGAAGTTCTTTATTCTTCACCGCCAAGATTTTGAGGTTCTCGGCCTCTTCAATCATAGCGCAGGACTATTTTACCAGTGCTGTAAGTCAAAAAGAACAAAAGTTCAGCAAAAATATTCGACTATGAAAACACAAGACAAGGTTTGAGTCTCGGAAGTTTACCTTCAGCCTCATCCTTGGAGACCTTCAGCTCAGCATTTTCAAGTCGGAGAGCTCTGATCTCTCTCCGCTTGTTACAGATATTCTTCAACAAATCCTGGTTATATGAATTAACTTTTTGTAAGTCAGAATACCTAGAGTCAGAAGTCTACTAAAGACTCGGGCTAATATTGTTACTAATATCAACACGAGCCTTGGGGGCTACACTAATTCATTCTTTGGCATCCTAAGGAAGCATAAACTCGGATTATCTATCCTACTTCATGCTTGGGGGCTAGAGGATATGATATAAAGTACAATAAAGAAAATCATGAGTAGGAATTCCGACTTACATGATGTTCATGTGTGAGCTTGCTCAGACACATGTTCACCTCGGTGGTAACCTTCTCGGCAAGGGTGAGTGGAATAACCGGAGGTGGTGGAAGCACACCATCTCTAAGTCCCTCGTCGCGAAGGCGGACTTGTTCAAGAAGGTCAGAGTACTTGATGTCCTCCGCATCTTATGCTTCTTCTTCAGCAGAGAGATTTCGGCTCTCTAGGCATTGCCGGGCCAGAAGCTGGATTTCTTCTACAGATTTCCGAGACAAGCCAAATTTGGCAAGTCCCGGATTGTTCAGGAGGTTTTCGGCAAAGGTCTCTGCCGAGGGATCATTACCCGAAGAGGGTTCACCCTTATCTAAACCTGAGCCACCCATGGTGGCGTCAGTCTGCGATTCAAGGATCGCTGGCCCCGTTGAAGGAGCCGAATCATCTGCAACAACTGGTGATGGAGTAATCACCAGTGTTGCGGAAGGTTGAGGAGCAGGAGTCGGAGGAGCCACAGCAGGAGAAGCTATAGTCAGCTTTGTCTGCTGCAAGGGCTTCAAAGAAGTTCCCTTCCCCTTGCCCTTGATGAGCTGCTTAGCTCTGAGATGGTAGTAGAATGGAAAACATTACATCTCGGAACAAAATTCGAGTAAGGTATAAAGGCGGAAGTTGTGTTGAAAGTTACCTCTTCACGACTAGCACCTACTTTGTGCCGACAGCCACTGTTGGAGCTTTGTGCTTCCTGGGCACAACGTCCGGTAGTGGGACCAGTTCCGCCTCCTGAGAAAATTCCGGAGGATATCCCTCGAGAGGAGCTAGCTCCGACTCGGGGAGATCGGCAAGCTGAAAAGAAGAAAGTATCTCAGTATTGCAAAATAGTTTAAAAGGTGAAACACATAAAAGGGTTTATTATTGAAGCTTACCGGAACCACAGGGTCTTCCGCCGTATGCATGTCCAGAGACAAGTCCGGAATCTTTCTCTCTTTCCACTCCTTGATCAGCCATTTTATCTGGCTTATGTAATCTTGTGGCTTTAAAGCCTTAGGACTGATGCGGAGGGAATCGTTCTTCGACGCCATGATGGAGTGCATCAGACGGTCGCCGTGGTGTTGGAGAGGCTGGATCCGACGTGCGACCCATCACTGGACTAAGTCGGATCCTTTCAAGCCTTTGTGTTTTATCAGATATTCGATCCGCCTCTTAGCAAGGATCAGATCGTCACTAAGAGCCGGAGGATCCTCGTCCCAAGATGGAAGGGCCGTGGCGGCTTCGTCGATGAAAGTCGGCAAAGCAGTAGCTTTGCCGGGAGCAGGAATGTCCTTATGATAAAAGAAAGTGGCCGGCCATTGTTTGACCGAGTCACTGGCAGAAATGCGAGGATAACTATGCTCGCGTCTAACAGAAAGGCTAATAGTGCCGGTAATATAAGGATTACCGACAGTGATGGAGTTTCTCCGGACATGAAAGTAGTACCGGAACAAAGAAAGACTCGGCCTAATGCCGATATACCCCTCGCACAAAGCTGCGTAAGAACTCATCTCTAAGATGGAGTTCGAGGGAAGATGGTGGAGCTGAATGCCATAGTGATCTATCACCTCAGAAAAGAATTCCGAGGGAGGGAAAGACAAACCTCTGTCGAGGTGGGTACCGAAGTGTACCCGCTCGCCGGCTTGCGGGTTGGGGATGATTTCTCCGAAGCCACTCCGCCAGTCACCGCGCGGAGGAGACCTTCATTCTCCACGCCACGGAGATTCTCATTGTCGAGGAGACAAGAGATCCAAACCCCACGGTTGCTCTCTTTCTCCACCGTCGTCGCCGCTGCGAAGCCAGCCAAGCCGGAAGTTGAGGAAGAAGCCATTTCTCCGGTGCGCCGGTGACCTTGGATGGGCGGTGCTAGGAATCTGGGAGATGGGAGAGCTCTGTGCGTGAAGGAGAAGTGGGGGATAAGGAACAACAAGGGAATAGGTGAAGATGAGAGAGAGGATCCTCACCCCTTACAACCACCTACCTGCGCTAAGATTCGTGCAAAAGGCACTGTGTAAACGCCACGTGTCGTGGAAGGAGCTGGGAAGGACCTACGTGATGATTACGTCGTCTTGATCTCCGCGTACGCATTGAAACAGCTCCTCGGTTCCGCGAACGGCGGACCCACCAACTGTCGTGCTAACAGGATGTTTGTCAGATGATGTGACTTGACCATGACGAGTGTCAGATGACGTCAGAGACCAAGTTCCGGCTTAGTTTGAATATCAAGTTGGAAAAATCAAATAATGTACTTATATGTCCGACTTATTGTGAGACCCGGATCGTATCTTTTGTTTTGGAGTTTCAGGAACCCTTTGAGATTTTGGAAGCCAAAGATCAAGCTAGATGATGATCAATCCGACTTTGGATCTTGGAGACTTTCCGAGGCTGCTGTTGGGGATATACTTTCCGGGTATCCTCACAGTCCTCACTGACCAGGGTGACCCACTTAGGGTTAGAGCTTTGCTTCACGGGCGGCCCAGTCAGGGAGAAGAAACAGAGTCCAGTCCGGCTACGGGAAGGCCCAGAAGACTTACCGACTTAGGCCCATAGTGTTACTTGTAGTTCAAGATGTACTCTGTAACCGACTCTCAGTCGTAGCCGGATAGATCTCTCCTGTAAACCCTAGGCCGGATATCTATATAAGCCGTCCTAGGGAGAGCCTTTAGGGCACCCTCAATAGTCTACAATCTCTACTCGCACAGGCGAACCCTTGTAATCCATATTCCGGCTCTACCGTATTACTGGATTTTTAGCAGGAGTAGGATCCGTCCAAAGCCGGCAGATTCGAACCTGGGTAAACTTGTGTGCTCACCGTCCGCTGAACACCATACGTCTCACACCCCTCTCTTCCGCACGCCTCGAGGACCCCCTCATGGCGTACTTGTCATCAATCCGACGACATCTAAGTCAAGAATTACTTCTTCTACCTCCCAAAATATCTACATCACCATCCACTATTGAGGGTATGTCTAATAGTAATGACCACATGAACTTTGTACCTGCCACTAACCATACTCAGGTACCAAACACAAGTGGAGATAAACCATCATCGATGCAATCAAATTCTGCTGAAGAAACTAGCCAAAACGGGATTTTTGCTCCAGGAGAAAACAACCAAAGCAGCGATCCTGTAGCTGATTCCGCGACACCTTCTTTGGATTGGGGACCAGATCCCGCTGATTCCCCCACCCGCGGGATCAGAGCCCGCGCGCCAGGGGGCTCCATCACGATGCCATCAATGCGCCGGTCGGTCCCGTACGACACACCCAGCATCGCGCCAAGGGGCGCCATCTGTGAAGAATACAAGAATTGACAGCGAGAGACTAGAATGAATCCTTGTTCTTTATTGATGATGAATGTACAAATATATACAGTCTGCAGTTGCTAATATGTCGGTTCCAGGAGTCAGTTTTTCTGGAGGCGACGCTCCGGAAACGTTGCCGACGGTTCCCCATTGTGGCAACTTCCTGTGCGGTTAATACGGAGATTATCTCTTAATTAACGCGTGTTAATTATTCTTAACACTCCCCCTAATCACCGCTTGACTACACAAGAATTCATCATCTTGACTAAATCTCCTCCAAAAACCCTGTGGGAAAAATGTGAGGAATTGAGTAGGATATGCTGTTAAAACTCCTTCAAACCCAGTGGGAAAATAAGGAGAAAATGGCACAACATATAATAATTATTGCCTCTGTTAACTCAATATGAAATTAATCCATAGAATCTAGAGGTCAATAAATATGTCGTTTATACCATCTTAAAAACCCCGATGGGGAAAACAGATAGTATGACATCTGACCTTATGTTGATATTACCTCATTAAAAACCTCAATAAGAACCTGTAAAGTAAACTCATTTAAGGGAAAAAGAGTGTAATATGATGCTTTGAACATGTATAGTTCAAGAAGATACTCCCCCTGATTCTTGCAAATCTCGAAGCCGTCGCATACCGATTCCATGAATATATTTCTGGAATGTTGAAGTTGGTAGAGACTTCGTAAACAAGTCAGCGAGATTATCGCATGATTTGACTTGCAAGATGTTTATTTCCCCACTCTTTTGGAGTTCATGAGGATAAAACAATTTAGGGGCAATATGCTTAGTGATATTGCTCTTGATGTATCCTGTTTGCATCTGTGCAACACAAGCCGCATTATCCTCATAGATAATGGTAGGTGATTCGATAGAACCAATTCCACATGACTGTTGTATGTGGTTTATCATTCTATGAGCACACACATTCGCGTGATGCCTCATATAATGCAATTATTTCAGAATGATTGGTAGAAGTGGCAACCAGAGTCTGTTTCGAAGACTTCCATGATATAGCAGTTCCACCATGTAGGAACACAAAGCCGGTCTGCGATCTGGCATTATGGGGATCAGATAAGTAGCCAGCATCAGTGTATCCGATCATACTGGAGTCCAGATTTCTCTGGAACTGAAAGTATATGCCAAGATCCTTTGTGCCTTGGAGATATCGAAAGACATTCTTGACTCCCGACCAATGGCGTTTGGTGGGAGTTGCACTGTGTGTAGCAAGTAGATTCACTGCAAATGCGAGGTCAGGTCTCGTACAATTGGCAAGATACATGAGCGCACAAATGGCACTGAGATATGGAACCTTGGGTCCCAACATCTCTTCTCCATCATCCCTTGGCCTGAATGGATCTTTCCCTACGTCTAGAGAACGAACCACCATGGGAGTTTTAGATGGATAGGATTTGTCCATATTGAATTTCTCCAATATTTTCTGGATATAGGTAGCTTGGTGTACCATTATTTCTGAGGGAAGGTGCTCGAGTTGGAGACCCAAGCAAAATTTGGTTTGACCCAAATCCTTCATCTCAAATTCTGTCTTTAGATGATTGCGTGCTTCATCAATATCTTGTGTGTTGCCAATAATGTTGAGATCATCGACATACACTAAAATGATGCAAAATCCTGAAGAGGACTTCTTGATGAAGACACATGGACAGTCATCATTGTTGGAGTAACCCTTCTGAAGAAGGAACTCACTAAGTCGGTTGTACCACATCCGTCCCGACTGTTTCAAGCCGTATAAAGACTTGTTCAGTTTTACACAGTACATGTTGCGTTTAGCGCTTGCATTCGGGACAGAGACTCCATCAGGAACCTTCATGTATATGTCCGAATCTAGTGACCCGTAAAGATATGCGGTCACGACATCCATCAACTGCATATATAGATGATTTTGCACTGCCAAAGATATAAGATATCGGAAAGTGATACCACTCATTACTAGAGAATATGTCTCATTGAAATCAATGCCAGGTCTCTGCGTGAAACCCTGTGCTACGAGCCTCGCTTTGTATCTCACCACCTCATTGTTCTCATTCCGTTTCCGGAGGAAAACCCATTTGAATCCCACAGGGAAAACATTGGGAGGTGTTGGTATTGCTTCTGTGAATACCTTCCTTTTATTAAGCGAAGCAAGTTACCTTGTATTGCTTCCTTCCATTTAGGCCAGTCGGAGCGTTTCTCACACTCAACGATAGTCCTTGGATCATGATCATTGAGAAGGGTATCAGCAATGGTAGCAGAAAAATAAGTGTCGACAATCGTAGACTTACGGTTGAATGATTCTCCAGAATCGATATAGTTGGTGGATATCTCATGCACCCTTGATGACTCTTCGTGATTTCCCAATACGCGTGAGTCTAGGTGTTCCGATGTCCCAGCCAGTGTGTGCAAGCTGGAGCTGGGTTGTGGAGGTTGCCCTTCCACTGGGTGTATACTACCCATAAGGTGTTCGTCAACGTTGAGCTGACTTGCATTTACCGATTTGGAGGATTTTCTCCTCTCTCTCCTTTGTTGCTTGCGAGAAGCAGGTTCCGGGTCAGTGGCCGTACTACTCCCCCTCTTTTTAGGATCAGGGAGTTGAGTGGTTTTTGTTGGTACCTCCACTCTTTCGGGCGCATTTCTGGCCGGTTTCCAGGATTTAGTAACACCTTTTAGATCAGTAAATGAATCTGGCAGATTATTTGCAAGATGTTGCAAATTGATAATTTTCCGAACTTGGAGTTCGGTCTCTTGGGTACGTGGATCAGAGGTTGAAATGGCGATAGAATTCCAATCAATTTCGGGCATTCTTTACGGTACTTGAAATCTCCCTAATGCCGGAAAAGTTCCTCATCAAATATGCAATCAGCGTGACGGGCTGTGAATAGATCCCCGATGAGGGTTCGGTACTTAATAATCGACGATTTGTACCCCATAGATCCCTAGTTTTACGTGTGGGCCCATGGATGTCATGTGGTGGTGAGATCGGGATGTATGCACATCCGAATTCTGTGAGATGGGAAATGCTGGGAGGATTTCCACGTACCAATTGCGGAGAAATCTTGTGATATGCGATGAGTGCAATTGGATTAGGTCGGCGTGTAAAACGCGTGATCCCAACACGAAGTTGGCAAGCTGCAATTCATTAACAAAGGTCTTGCAATGAGTTTGATCCTCTTTATTAGGGACTCAAACCATTTTGAGTGTGGACATATGGAGCAGTGCTGAACTTCAATCCCCAAGGCCATGCAATAGTCATTGAAGGCGCGTGAAGAGAATTCTGCGGCATTGTCCATGCGAATTGATTTAATTCGACTTTACGGATAATGGGCCTGTAACCAATTCCCTCATTATCTTGGCAAATGCATGATTTCGTGTGGAAAGAAGACACACATGTGACCATCGTGTAGATGCATCAATCAAAACCATGAAATACCTAAATGGTCCAGATAATGGTTGGATAGGACCACAAATATCACCTTGAATTCGCTTAAGGAACTGAAGTGGTTCAACTTGTATTTTGAGGTGCGAAGGCCTCAAAATTAGCTTCCCTGTGGCACATGATGTACACACAAAGTCTGATGACTGAGGGAATTTGGACTCATGCAAATTGTGACCAATGGAATTGCTAGTAATCTTCCTCATCATCCCGATACCGGGATGGCCTAGGAGATCATGCCAAGTTTGAAATGCATTAACATTCTGGAAGATTACCTTGTAAGCAACATGTTCTACAGGCTTGATGTACGTATAGTACAGTCCGGACGACAGAGAAGGAATTTTTTCAAGTACTTGCTTGCCATATCCGTTATCTTTTGTGAAGAGCAGATACTCTTCTTTGTTGTCTTCATGGGTTTCAATATGAAAACCATTCTTACGGATATCTCGATAACTGATTAAGGTACGTGACAAATCGGGATACAACAAGGCATCCTCAATTGTCACTTGTGTACCGTTTGGGAGGGTAAATATGGCACGTCCAGTGCCAACAATTACCGTATCGCGTCCAGCGATAGTCAAAATATCTCCATTCATCTTTTTTAGAGTCTGAAAATATTTCAACTCCCTCAGTATGGAGTTTGTGGTAGCACTGTCCACAAGGCATAATTCCTCTTCCATCGGATTGTCCCCGTAGAGAGCTATATATAAAAATAAAGAATTTTCAATAAGAAAACCTTATTTAGATACATAGAATACAATCTTTGTTATATCAAAGTGCTGATACAATGTACATGACAATAACAATACTTATGTTCTTATTACAACATCACAAATGGACATAAAATAAATTGATCACTAAGGAGATAGTGGGACTAGTCGAAGTCTCCAAACACGTCGTTTGAGGCGTACTCAATCATCATGTTCTCCGTGCTCATAGGATCCTCGGGCTGCTGGAGAGTCATGGTGTTGCTAAGTCCAGGAGGAGCATCTTGCAAACAACCAGCTCCATTGGTGCCATCTGGATGAAGGTTGAAGTTGGCTTCAAACCTTTTCCCCTGAGGTGCCTTGCGTCCTTGGGATTGCTGGTAGAGTATTGCCAGATGCTTTGGGGTCTTGCACTTGTTAGTAGGATGCGTGTAGCATCCACACTTGTCACAAAGCCTAGTTTTGTCATACTTTGGCTTTGCGGTGCCTTTCCCACGGTCCGAGTTTCGAGGCTTCCTGTTTCGGTTACGCTTACGCTTACCCTTGAAGTTCGATTGGTTGCCGTTGAAGGCACCACCAAACTTTCTTCCGTTCGCGACATTCATATGAACTTCCGGCAAAGGTTGGGAACCAACCGGGCGCTGAGAGCCATTCTTAGCAAGAAGCTCATCATGCTTTTCAGCCTGAAGTAGGATATGAATAAAGTCTGAATAGACCTAGTAGTCGCGAGCACGGTATTGCTGCTGGAGGAGCCTTTCAGATGGGAGCATAGTGGATAGAATTTTTTCTATCTTTTCCGCATTAGTAGGTTCCTTCTCGCAAAAGCGCAACTTGGAACTTATCTTATGAACCTCATGATTGTAATCCCCAACGGACTTGAAGTCCTGGAATCGAAGATGAGTCTAATCATGAAGTGCTTCGGGCAGGACAACTGCCTTCTGCTTTTCATACCTCGTTTTGAGGGCCTGAAACAAAGTAAATGGGGATTCCTCCTCCAAATACTCGGACTTAAGATCTGGGTGAATATCATGCCTTATAATGTACAAGGCGGCATATTTCTGCTCTTCTCTCAGTGGTGCGTCTCCAGCCGGAAGAGGGTCGTCCGGGTTCTGGATGGCACGCACTATCCCACGGGACGCAAGAGCGATCTTGATGTCCATGGCCCATGTAGGGTAGTTGTGGCCGTTAAGCTCGAGTGAATCGAACTCTTTTCCAGCCATCGGTTATCTACATGGTAAACCAGAGAATATTAATCTACGTTCGGTAAATTAAAATCCATCATGGTCATATTGTAATGAACTATGCAAAATTAAATGATGACTTCAAGAAGTGGGCTTGAAATCATTAGTGTGAACTTCAAATTGTTAAGTATGACATATTGTAGATAATCTCCGAAGAATATTCGGAGTCCGTCTCGCAGCAATAGAGAGTATAATCTGATGAAATCAGTAGATACTCATACTTCTAATGCCTTATGTCATGACTTAATAAAATGTTTGGGAGAGCACATTGTTAAGAAATCATAGTGTCAAAAATGACAAAATGTAGGCTTTAAACAGTAGTGGTGATAATCTGCAGTGCAGTAGATCTGGCCACTACCTTGTGTTCCCAAAACATCAATTTAAAGAAATCACTTTGAATTTTGCATACCAATTCGTGCTTGTATCGAGTCAAAATGACTCAATTAAGACGATGAATTGATCTATTGCAAGAAATTGAAAATCTCAATTGCAAACTATGAATGTAATAAATCTCAACATGTGCACACACACGGAAATATATTATATCAAATATTTTTGGAATACACATAGTACTCTACAAATAAACAGTACAATGTACTGATTTTGACATAATTTACAACAGACAAATTTACTACTAAGATAGTTGTTAAAAGAAAACTATACTTAGAGTAGCAAACAGACAAATACTAGACAAAACCAGAAGCTGCTAGTACTACCCTGTACTTGCATGCGTTGTACTTGGCTGCATGCGGCAAAGCATGAAACTGTTTTTTTTATTCAGTGACGAAACGATAAGGAAACTGCCCACGTGTTGTCCTTGGCCACGCGGTGTCCTCGCGCAACTACCCACGCGGTGATCTTATCTGGAGTTGCAGGAAACTGCCGCTTTCCGCACGCCACCGCGGACCTGCATGAAAGTGAGATCACCGGCGGGAGCTTCCGCCAAGGGCCTCCTCGTCGGAGGAGTCACCGGGGAGGATCTGGCGACGCCGTTGGTGAGGCCCAACATGGCTGGGCTCAAGTTCCGGTGGCGCGCCCAGGCCTTCGACAGCTGTGGGGGCGAGGCGAAGGGCATGGCGGCGGGATCCGAACGCGGTGAAGGTGGAGAGGCGGTGTTGGGGACGGAAGCCTCGGTGGCGCGACCAGCGTCGCCATGGGCGGCGCTTCGTGAAGCTGCGCCGCCGAGTCGGAGGTGAAGGCGTCGCTCGGTCGGCGCCGAGACGGCGAAACGCGTCGCTCTCGCGCTCCTCTGGCGGCGCCTCCACGGCGGCATCTGGGCGGCACGCTGGTGCCAGTCTCAACGACCACGGGGGTCGGAGACGGCGGGCGCGGCTCGATGGCGTTGGACGGGCCTCCGAAGTCGAAGACGGAGGTGGGCGACTGGCCTGCGGCGCCCATGCCGGCAGGAGCCGTTGGAGGCTGCAGCGCGGCGTCCGCGCCGTCGTCCTCTCGGTCTTGTCCCGTGCCATGTCCGTAGACGTGTAGTGGGCAAACTACCCACCCGTGTGCCTGGCACCAGAATGGCGGCGGCGGAGGCGCGAGTCTGGTCGGCGTCGTGCCCCCGACATCGGCGGCCGGACCGGCGAGAAGCGATCCGGGATTGGCGGCGCAAAGGCGGCGCTCACGGTAGCCTCTGCACCGTGGCGGCGGCAATCGCCCATCACCGTGGCGGCGGTCGTCAAGCGAAGCGGCGTGGTGGCGAACCCCAATTCCGGCGCGGCGTCGGCGGCGAGCGGCGGCAACGGAGGGCATCAGACGAGGCATGTTTCTTACCTCTTTTCTCTAATTCCGGTGATCGCCGGAATCCTCGCCGGAGCAGTGCTGATAACGTGTGAAGAATAGAAGAATTGACAGCGAGAGACTAGAATGAATCCTTGTTCTTTATTGATGATGAATGTACAAATATATACAGTCTGCAGTTGCTAATATGTCGGTTTCAGGAGTCAGTTTTTCTGGAGGCGACGCTCCGGAAACGTTGCCGACGGTTCCCGTTGTGGCAACTTCCTTACGGAGATTATCTCTTAATTAACGTGTGTTAATTATTCTTAACACCATCATTGGGCCATCAATGCCCCTAGATTCTACGCCAGGGACGGAGTCCCACTCGCGGCCCGCTCCCGCTGGCTCGGAACCCGCGCCTGCTACGATTGGGTCCGTGCACACCCAGCCCCTGCATGACTCTGATGCCTCCACGTTGCCCGCCCGGACCCATATCTGTCCCCTGGCGGCATAAATGGGATGGATTTGATTGGCTCCACGGGATCTTCTGCAACGAATCCTTGGCTTTCAACAGCCACACCATTGGCCACCGGATCTCCTGGGCCAGATTCTCCTGCCACATCAGATTCTGTATCTGGCAACTCTGGATCTGCTGTGCACAATGATTCTGTGATCCAACAAGCACCTGCTCCGGGCACCCGAGTTCAAAAAGGTATTACAAACCCCAAAATATACAAAGATGGTACAATTCGCTATGGCCTTCTAACATCTGCAGGAGAACCCAATAATCTCTTGGATGCTTTGACTGATCCAAAATGGCATAGTGCTATGCAAGATGAGTATGATGCATTGATGCAAAATAAAACATGGCATCTTGTTCCACCAAGCACAAACAAAAATATTATTGACTGCAAGTGGGTTTATCGAATCAAGAAAAATGTCGATGGTACAGTTGATAGGTACAAAGCTCGCTTGGTGGCGAAAGGATTCAAACAAAGATATGCTATTGATTATGAAGACACTTTTAGTCCTGTGGTCAAAGCAGCAACCATTCGCCATGTCTTAGCAATTTCAGTATCAAGAGGATGGAGTCTATGACAATTGGACGCCATGAACGCATTTTTACATGGCATTCTGGAAGAGGAGGTTTATATGAAGCAACCACCTGATTTTGAAGATTCTGAGGCTCCTCATCGTATTTGTAAGCTAGACAAGGCTCTCTATGGACTAAAGAAAGCTCCTCGTGCATGGTACTCTAAACTCGGCTCCAAACTCATCACTCTTGGTTTTCATCCCTCCAAGGCTGATACCTCACTTTTTATACTTCACAAGGCTGATCTCACTATGTTCGTTTTGATCTATGTTGATGACATTATTGTGACTAGTTCCTCAGATCATGCCATCTTAGCATTGCTTCACAATTTAAATGACAACTTTGCTCTCAAGGATCTAGGTGACCTTCATTTTTTCTTGGGAATTGAAGTAAAGAAGACATCTGATGGACTTCTTCTCACACAATAAAAATATGCCAAAGACCTTCTTGCACATGTTGGTATGATGCATTACACATCTTGTCCCACACCTCTCTCTAGCTCTGATAAATTATCATTACTTGATGGTACTTCCCTCGGTAGTGATGATAGCACATGCTATAGGAGTATTGTTGGAGGTCTCCAATGTTTGACTTTGACGCGTCCCGATATCTCATTCTCGGTCAACAAAATATGTCAGTTTCTCCATGCTCCAACAACCTCCCACTGGACGGCAGTCAAGAGAATTTTACGTTATGTTTAAGGTACCATTGGCATTGGCATCACCTTCCAAAAGTCATCATCTACTCTTCTTAGTGCTTTTTCAGATGCAGACTGGGCCAGAAACTGTGTCATGGAGTGTTCGCAAACAAACAACTGTGTCACGCTCAAGCACTGAAGCCAAATATAAATCTCAGGCAAATGCAACTGCTGAACTAATATAGATGGAGGCTCTCCTAAAGGAACTTGGTATTTCTCTCAAGGATAAGCCATGTTGTGGTGTGATAATCTTGGAGCCACTTATTTATCTGCCAATGCAGTTTTTCATGCTCGTACAAAACATATTGAAATTGATTTTCACTTTGTCCACGAAAGACTTGCAAGCAAGTCACTTGATATTCGTTTTATCTCTAGCAAGGATCAAATAGCTGATGGTCTTACGAAGGCATTGCCGTACAAGGAGTTCATCGCGTTTCAGCGTAATCTCAACCTTTCCATGACTTCCAAGGCTTAGATTAAGGGGGGTGTCGAATAATATGTATTGTTAGTCACGTATGGGCCAGGTACCACCTGTATGGTGTAGTACACCACCATGTCGTCTATTCCAACGTCCATACGTGATTCCCGCCACCCTCTTTGCTCCCTTGTTTATCTCTTTCCTTCTTTGTCTGATTGCCTTGTAATTAGCCACGAGTGGGGCTTTTCCACTCCATATAAACATGGAATCGATTTCCCTAACGGGTACGATCATTTTGCCCATCTAACAGTTAGCACTGTTTTGTACAGCGCAAGAATGACTGACTATTTTGGTTGTTAAACCTAACTTTTCGGGTACAATGGAATAACCACAACATGATTTTACAACCATGTTTACCATCCATGATTCCACCATCCACCATTTTCAATTTATTTCATTCGAAAAACGATATTTCTTTGGAATGTAGATTATAATGTTTTGAAAACATTTTGAAAATTATTTCAAGGGACATGTAAGATTGAACTCACAAACGGTATGAAAGTTAGGTCTCACAAGGCTTATGCAAGAATGAACTTGCCTGGTGTCGGGGTTATACTTTCTGGGTATATGGACCACAAGCAATTATTCTCGGAGACTAGGTTGGCCCGCCAGGGTTAGAGCCTATGGCTCCACGGCGTCCTAGTTAATGAGATAGACGGAGACCCGTCTGGCCATGAGAAGGCCTAGAAAGATTACCGACTTGGTCCTGACACCAGAAGACTTGGAATACAAGATGTAGTAGTTACCGACTATGTTGTAATCTGTACCATAACTGGATATGGTTCCTCCCTGCAAGCCCTATGCCAGATGACTATATAAACCGACATACGGGCAGCCCTTAGGGAATAATTCTCAACAACTTGCATAAGCGAAACCTAGTCAAACCCTTTCCAGCTACACCGATTATAGTGGATTGATTGCAGTAGTAGGGTCTGACCACCGCAGTCGGATCTGAACCTGGGTAAACTTGTGTGCTCCCGGTCCCGGACATCCTCACGTCTCACACCCCTCTCTTTCCATGCCTTGAGGATCCCCTCGTTGCATACATGTCTTCAATACGATGACAGTTGGCGCCCGCCGTGGGGCTAGCGACCTTAGGACTTTCAATATGGGCGGGATCCAACTTTGTGGGAATCAACAAAAGCATTGCCATCAGTCGTGTTCTATATGTCGACGGTCTTCCTATCGTCCCCAACTATGATACCTGGATCCCGGGCAACAATTAAATCACCAGCTACACGATCTTGCCATTCGGAGGCATCCATGTCTTCATCAGCTCGACCGATCCTTCGGGATTCGGACCAATAATAGAGCCCGCCTGACGAGGGTTCAACTCGTCGATGCCCATTGTTATGGACTTGGCTTTTGGAGAAGGAGGGAGCGCTAGAGGCATTAATCGGATAGCAAACAAGCACACATGGACGCAAGGTTTACCCAAGTTCAGGCCTCGTAGAGGTACCTACTCCTGCTTGTCTGCTCTTGGAATTAACGAAGGAATCGAAGATTACAGGGGCACGCAGATGCAATCTGGTGAGAGTTGTGGAAACTAGGGTTGTGATTGTCCTCCTCGCCGCCCCCTCCTAGCCTTTATATAGATAGGCTAGGTCTCGGGTAACAGGTCGAGTAGGTTACAGCTTAGGATTCTCCCTTTGAACTTTTTATCTTAAACTTCTTCTTGTCTCGCAAGCAATCGAAGAGTCTGTGGGTCACCCGAATTCTGCATTGGGCCTTGGCAACACCGTGGGCTTATGCCGTATCTAGGCCGTATATACCAAACTCGAGTACCTATAGGGTATACCCATGTCAGTAGCCCCCGAGTGCCCAGTGGAATCGTAGATTCGACTGGGGACTTTATGAAGTCTTTCGAGTGCATGACTGAGCATTTTTTTTCGAGTGTTCTGTTTGTGTCATAGGGATTGTTGATATACATGCCTGATTTATCCGATGTATCGGTATCAGTTAACTGCCTTAGGGCAAAACAACGTAATCTACTCAAATTCGAGTCCTTGGACTCGAATTCGAAGAAGTGCTGGCGTAATTCGACTCAGGCCGCGGAGGTCTTACAGGAGTCGAATTCTGGTGTATAAGTGTGAGCACTCCACACGTCCATCAAGGCATGTTCATCGTACCTGCAGGCACGGATATGTTTCTCGTAGTGCGTAGCAGATGCATTGCCAGGCCTTGTTCAGGTCTTATCTTCATGCTGTAAGCATGGCATCCGAATTTTTTGTCATCGCGGAGATGATTCGGGTGGCCCAGGAGACGGGAAAATATGAGGCGGAGTCGCCATAGCATTCGAGTGTGGATGTTATCAACACACATTACAATGTACAAGGAAAAATAATCATAGGGTGCACGACCAGCGCTCCCTATGGGAGTAGCCCCCCAAGTGCCTATTCGAGTCGTAGACTCGAGTGGGGACAAAAAACATTTGCGACTGTTGTCTTCTTTGGTTGCTTGTTTCAGTCGAATATGCTTCCGGCACTCCCTATGGGAGTAACCCGTAATTCACAATTAAATCGTTGATTCGAGTGATGGGTTTGTCTTGAATGTTCATACTCCTGCATAAAAATTCTTTGGTCTTGCGCAGCGCTCCCATAGGAGTAGACCCCGAGTGCTTGGTTGAGTCGAAGACTCGAGCAAGGACTAAAGTAGTCAAAATCTTCTGCTGTTGGAATCGATGACGTCAGTGATGACAATGTGATGACCTCAGTTGCCCGCGTGAGCGGCTTTAACAGGATGTGACGAGCAGTGGGTCCCACTTTCTGACTTCAATTTGACTGGGCGTGCGTAATCTTCTGTTTTAACTACGTCTCCTCGATTTCCGCGCGTAATGGGAATAGTGCGGGACGGTTCGTGGTTAAACTTCGCCACGTGTCAATGGCGATGTGCGCCACACGTCTAGTAGGGTTTCTTCTAGCCGTTGGATGGCATCCACGAGGAGGTTAAGTAGCAGCGCAACTGCGGTAATTTTCCCCATCTCTGTTCTTGCTTGTTCCTCCTTCGCCAGTGCTGCTCTCTCTGCTTCCTTGCGCGCTTCCTCTTCGCGGCACTGGACCAGCTCCGTGTCTTCTCTAGTTACTTTCTCCGTTCACACCGCTATCGAAAGATGGGTAAGAAGAAGGGAGGCGCCGCCGCTGGATCTGCGGCCACCATTGCCGCCACCAATAAGAAGGGTGGAACCACCACCGTGGGCACGAGCGTCGTTGGTGCTAGGAAGAAGAAGAAGGGTGCGGGCACCCGCGTCACCAACGGCGCCTAGCGAGCGTCCATCATCAAGCCTTCCGAGCTGCATCTTCATCGTCAAGATGGAGTTCTTCCACCCGCGGAAGACGACTCACGAGTGCCCGACGACGAGGTAATCCCTTGTCCTCCTCCGGGTTTTCGGGTGATGTTGCTTGTGTTCATCATCTGAGGTCTTTCTCCCCCCTGTATCCTTTCTTCAGGGGTCTCCTTTGTTTCTATGGGCTCCAGCTGCACCAGCTGTCCCCAAATTCCATTCTCCACATCTCTTGCTTCATCACGCTTTGCGAGTGCTGGCTCGGAATCGAGCCACACTTTGGCCTCTTCAAGAGGATTTTTAAGCTGAAAAGTCAGTCGACGTCTGGTTCGGTAGTCTACGACATAGGAGGCTACAGAATCCACGTCGACTCCTCCGTCGTCTATTTTGACAACAAGCTCACAACATTTGTCCAAGGGTGGAGAGACAAGTGGTTCTACATCCGCGACCAGAAGGCCGATGGAGACACTATGGACTCGTGCCCTTCGATCCCGTGACGACTTGCAAGAGGAGGCGCTCCTAGAAGAATGTCGTGATTCCTGGCGAGTCCGAGGAAACAAAGGTGCTGTATAAGCGTGTCTGCGACCTTGAAAGCCGCATAGGCAAAGAAGAGGGTGGTGCCGCTCTCATTCACACATGGTTGCGTCGCCGCGTCCAGCCTCTGCAGGCCAGAGTGCACCCTATGTTCCGCTGGACCGGTGCTAACATTGTCACTCGCATATCTGCCGAGGGCATTTCTACGGGTGAGGTAGACAGGAGGTTGCGATTGGTGACCAAGCACACTGCCAAGGAGGTTCTCCCAGGCAAACCAGTCGTGCCTCCTTTCGACGCCTATAACCCTCCTCCTGAGATAGAACTATACTACGAGTAGTTTTCTTTGTCATCTGTCATTATGGTGCTTGATATATTATGATGTATCTTCTGAATGCAGGACTGGAAGGTGTCTTCCAATTTGCCCCCTCGTCCTGAAGGGGTTATCCCTCGCGAAGTGGATGAAGAGGACGAGTCGGAATCGACCGTCCCAATTGAAGAGGAGGGAGCCCTCGAGTCTAGCGCCTAGGACACTCGCAAGCGTTCCCGCAGCAAGGATTCTGATGCTACTTCCCCGACGATGCCGGAAGGTCCTTTTTGCTGCTGCAGAGGAGCCAATCCCTGCCGTTCCTATGCGCACCAGGGCTCCTCCTGCTCGGAAGAAGCTGTGACTGCCGAAGGAGTCATCGAATGACTCCTTTGACCTCGACAATTTTAACTGGTAAGCCTTTAATGCTCGCGAGTTTGTTTTGCTCTCTTTTTTGAGGTTGCTTTTTTTCTGAAGTTGCACTGGGTATGTTTTGTAGTCAAGTGGTGTCGTCGTCTTCTGACGACGTCCAATTCGTGAAAGAGTCTGGAGTCGCAGACTCCAAGGCCAAGGAGGTGGCCGAACGGTCTCCTTCTCCTCCAGTGGTGGACCACTCCGGGCACAATTCTTCGAGTTCCCCGCATGCTGGGGAACACCAGATGGTTGCCCGGACGACTACGCGACAGTCATCTTCAGAGTCCCTGGAGGATCACGTAAGCGTCCTTTTTGCTGTTTGGCAGTCGAATTTATACTTTGTGCTCCTGCTGAACCTTTGTTTTCTTTTTCATGCAGCTCATTGTGAAGGAAGTTGCTCGTCTGGCGGAGCAAGTACTTGTCATGGGTCGACAACACGCTCTGCTGGACAATCGCCATCATGTTGTCGAAGGTTAGTTTTGGCTTCGTCTTTGTCTTCGTGAAATTTATAAAGTTGTTGATGATACACACTGTGCTTTGTAGTTGAGCACAATGAACTTCTTCGTCGTGTTGTTTCCCTCGAGAAGGCGCTTGCCACGGCGGTGAAGAATCGCGACGAGGCAGTCGCAGCTCTGGAAGAGTCGCGAAAGTGCGAAGAGGATTTGCGCGCTTCCACTGCTGAGAGGGAGAAGCTGTTCGAAGAACATCTTTTTTCGATTGCCAAGTCCCTCTCAGGTATTTTTTCAGCTGGATTTGCATTGCTCCTTTCTTGATGTCATGTTGTTGTGCTAATACTTTGTGTATGCAGATGCCGGCAGCCTGAGCTTTGACGCCCAGTCACTGCGTCGCACGGATGCGTTAGCGGGCTTCGTTGCTGCAGTCGAAGACCGCAGTGTTTCCCTCCAGGAGACGTTGGGGAAGGCTAAGTATGTGTGATGGCCCAAAATATATCGATCTCGTTAGGGAACCCCAAGAGGAAGGTATGATGAGCACAACAGCAAGTTTTCCGTCAGTTATGAAACCAAGGTTTAATCGAACCAGTAGGAGCAAGGAAACACCCCAAAGGTGTTGCTAGCTAAACTTTGGCAGGGCGCACTACCGGTGCCAGCAGCAATGTGGAGACCTGCACAACACAACCACAGAACTCTATCCCCAACTTGCGATCAGGTTGTCAATCTCACCGGTTTTGCTGAAAACAAAGGATTAAACGTATTGAGTGGAAGAAAGTAATAGTTTGCAGAAAGTAAACACAAAGCAGTAAACTATTGATTGTAGATTGAAAGTAAAAGAAAGGACCGGGGTCCATAGTTCACTAGAGGTGGCTCTCCTTAAGATAGAAAACATGTTGGGTGAACAAATTACAGCGGGGCAATTGACAAACATCGAAAAAGCATACACGCATATACTAATCATCTTGACTCCTTTGAGATTCGATAGGGCATTACAACATTATACATAGACCACCATCCAACTGCATCTATGACTAATAATCCACCTTCAGGTTATCATCCGACCCCCCTCCAGTATTAAGTTGTAAGCAACGGATAATTGCATTACAAATTGCGTGTAAAGTAAACAATACGGTTGTTCTATGAACAAAGGATTGTTGTTTTCTTCCTAGTAGCAACAACACATCTAGTACCTTAGAGATTTCTGTCACTTCCCCAGATTACCAGAGGCATGAACCCACTATCGAGCATAAATACTATCTCTTGGAGTTGCTAGCATTTACTTGGCCAAGATAGCTACTAACAACGGAAAGCATGCAAGATCACAAATAACAAAGACATGATAGAGTCCATAATCAATCTGAAATAGCATCTCAATATCCATTGGATCCCCGCAAACAAAACATGCAGAATTACAAATAGATGATCTTGATCATGAACTGAGCTCACAAGATCTAAACATGATAGCACAAAGGAGGAGAACCAACCATCTAGCTACTACATGGACCCGTCGTCCAGAGATGAACTACTCACGCATCACACCGGAGGCTTGCATGATGATAAAGAAGGCCTCCATGGTGAATTCCCCTCTCTGGCAGGGTGCCGGGAAGAGCTTAAGATCCCTCCCGATCTAGGGATGGAGATGGCGGCGGCTACAGACTCTTTCGTGGATTTTTGATCGGGTACTTAGGGTTTCTGTATCAGAGGCAACTTATAGGCAGAAGGAGAGGCCGAGGGGGTGCCTGTGGCGGCCAGACCACCCCCTTGCGCGGGCCAGGCTAGGTCGTGTGGCCAGGTGGTGTGGCAGGGCCCCAGCCCCTCTCTGTCTCGTATTCTGGCTCCAGGTGTCCCTCGGTGAAAAACTGACTTTGGCTTTTGTCCCGTCCAATTCCAAGAATATTCATTTTCTGACTTTCCTGGAACCAAAAACAGCAGAAAACAGGCAGCTGGCACAGTGGCTCTTGTGTATAGGTTAGTCGAAGAAATCATATGAAAAGTACTACAAAGTGTGGACAAAACATAAGAAAGTAGATAAAACCAAGCATGGAACATCAAATATTATGGATATGTTTGCGACGTATCAACATCCCCAAGCTTAACTCCTGCTCGTCCTCGAGTAGGTAAGTGATAAAAAGAAAGAATAATTTTTGAGGTGACATGCACCATCATAAACTTGATCAAAGTATTTGTAAAACATTCAAAGCTCGGATCATAGTACTTCAACATCGCATGAAAGATATAGTTCTAACAATAAGACATAGCAACTATGATGCAACATGAAAAGAAACTATGATGCAACATGAAAAGGCAAAACCAAAAGATTCATGAATAACAATTCTTTGCAAGACGTTTGTTTGTTTCACATAAAGAAAACATAGCAGAGTAGTATTCAGCTTGTCCCTCATAGAGTAGCAAACATAAATGCATAGGACACCTTCAAAGTTCATAAGGGTGACTAGATACAAATAGTTTAAAACAAGCAATATCAAAGCTATGCATCAATCAACAAGTCTTGGGACAATGCACATAGAACTAAGAATGGCCACTATGCTCTCAAAGTAGCTGCATAAAGGTAGAAGGTGGAGACTCAACATAAAAGTAAAAGAAAGGCCTTCATAGAAGGAAGTAGGGATTCAAGTCTCATAAAGATCTTCCAAAAATTATGGTACTTAATATCTTTCAGCTCTCATTGCCCCTATCATAAGCATCTTGAAGTGATTAAGGTTAAAGTGAACAAACTATGGTGTATATGCTTGACGAAGTATAGGTTGGAAATCTCATGTCCCTTGAATACGAGGGCCGCTCCTCATGCTACTCAAGTTTAGTCACCGGTAAGTTCTTGTCATCGTAAGTACATGTGTATCATAGAGAACCTCCAACGGGATACCCCTTGCCCGATGATACGGAAGAATCCCCATATCAAAATGATAAGGCAAGCAGACAACGAGCATCTCAGCAATCTTCTTATTTACCATGGGAATATGGTGCTTTTTTCTATCTTTCCTCTTTTCATAATCTCTTTTTTTTTCCTTTTTCTCTTTTTTTCTCAATATCTGACTCTTTTTTTATAAGAAGAATTCTTCATAGATAGCTCATTATGGTTACGCTGCAGGTTTCCACCATGTCAGCATGGATTAGACCAGCAGCCCAAGCGTTTCTCTAACACATATACATAACTCCATGGACTTACAAGCTCCCCTTTCATTTCACACCGACGACACCATAGCCGAAAGAGCATGATATCAACTAGGTACAAAGTACAAGTGCAATGTTGAAAGCGTTCCCCATGACAGCATGGTTCTGCTAATCCCCAACAAATAAGTGCAAGCAAATACAACATAGACGACATAATGGTTCAAGTTTATTAAGGGCAAGAAAAGTAAAGTGTGCCATCAAGTTCGTGAGAGCTTTAATCACTAGTTTTCTCATAACAAGTTTAATTCAGAAGGTAGATAAAAACATGAATATACTTGGAATAGCATATGCTAGTAGGTAAGTATGGTGGACTCTTTGGAATAACTTGGTTTGGGGAGTTGGATGCATGAGTGGAACTCATACTTGGTTGCGGAGGCTAGCAAAAGAGTGGGAGCGACAAACTAAGAGAGCAATCATGGCCATAATCATGTAGAGCGACAAAACATCATTGATCAAAGCATAAAGTGATACTACAAGTTGAAAACTAAAGGATCATAAAGGCTTATGGTGGCTCGGGATAGTCATAACATGGTGTGAGCATGCGCCAAGTCAACCCGAATAAAGCATCAAAGGAGAATACCACAGTACTATGCTTTAATATGCTAAAACAACGCATGATTCTTCCAAGGCACATTAAGCAATATCAATTGTTTATAACAAGTCATGATACAGCAAATAATACTAAGCATAAAGCCAAAACAATATCCAGCATGGCATGACAAAACATAGGCCACAGTCAAAAACAAGCGCTCTTTACCACTTAAGCATGAACTTTCCTACTCTTTTCCAATCCAAACCAAACTATTTGAAAACCAATGCATGAAAGAGGGGGTCCAACCAATTTATTCAGCAAACAAAGCAAACAAAGCAAACGAAAAACCAAAACGAAAACGAAAAAGAAGACGCTCCAAGAACAACACAACTGTGCATGAAACAATAAAAATGAAGCGTTTGGAAGAAACCTGGAATTTTTATTGATGAAGAAGGGATGCCCAAGCTTCCCCAAGCTGACGCTTCTTGGATATTTCTTGGGGTGACACGCGTGGCATCCCCAAGCTTGAGCTTTAGTCCATCCTACATCTCATTACTCATTCCCTCCATACACCTGAAAATTTTCTTTCATACAAAACTTCACACAATCTTTATTAGCAACACTAGTGCACTCAATATAATAAGTCTTTAGGTTCAGTTCTAACACCAATAAAACTTCCATTAAAACACTAGATACTGTAGCACTTCCCTCAAAAAGCTCAATTCCCCAAAAGAACTCAAAAAGGAACCAACAAGAAGCAAATGCAGAAAATGACAGAAGTCTGTCAAAACAGACCAACAGGTAAATACGAATTTTTTCGAAGACCTTCTGTTGCTCAAATCAAAAAGTGTTGAACTAACGACAGTTAGATAAGAACATGGGGCAGAAGCACAAACAATTACGCCTCAAAAGGACGCACAGAGATTTTACACGAATTTTTACGGTGAAGCACAAAAATCTGTTTCGGGACAACAACTTTCCCAATCATTACTTCTCTCTCATTAGAGGTTACTCTTGGCACAAAAAGCAAATAAAAATGATAAGAAGCGGTTATTACTAATAACTTCCAAGACACATCTAAAACTTTTGGATTATCTTCCAATAAGTACTTTTCTTTAATGCCTTTAAGTTAGTCATAAGAAGCAAGAAAAAGAATCAAGTGTTCTCAAATGAAGAAGCATTAAAACCAAGTTTCTTGCCCTTACCTCTCTTACTTTCATTCTTACCCTTGGGCAACTTATGAATGCTTGGTGGAGAAACAAACCGCATGGTTCCCTTTTCCACATCTACTATTTCTCCAAGGAGCTTCAATAGGGATCTTCCAAGTGTGATTTGTCCTTTACCTACACATTCAATAACAAGATAATCAGTAGAAACCATTTTCCCTAGGATATTTGTAAACACTCCTTCAACTATTCCAATGTGTAATATTGTGGCATTATTAGCAAGAAATTTTCTTCTCCTCCTTCAGAAAGCCCCCAAAGATTCAAAGATTCATAAATATCTTTGGGCATAAGACAAAATTTAGATATGATATCACAGGGAGCATGAAAAGTTTCATTGTTTATAGCAATCTTTACTGTGGGAAGCCATTCGGAGGGTTCAGAGTTTATTGGAATATAGTTGTGATGCCCCCTAAGCGTATTATAGCAATCTTTCAAACTAGCAGTGCTGGTCTCAAGAGTATTCAATCTAGCAAATATGTTTATGAAAGAAGAATCAGATTTGCTAGGCAAGTTGTAAGTAAAGACCAATTTCTTTATGGCATTAGCAACATCATCCTCATTTCATTGGAGGAAATCTCCTCCCACAACAGCATCTAAAGCATATCTATAGCAAAGAGCAATTCCAAGGTAAAAACTGCTAAGGAACAAGCTTTGAGTCATTTTAGGTTTGGTTTTTTATGTAAATCAGAGATTCTAGACAAAGCTTCTTTAAAACTCTCTTCAATTCCTTGTTTAAAAGTGAAAATCATTTCCTCAGGCGTCATAGTTGCTGGAGCAATGCTAGACATAATGGCAACTTAAGATAAGAACTAAATTTTTTGTGTGTTTTTAATAAAGAAAGCAAACTTGTAAATTTGTGTTTTTGATAAAGAAACAAGCAAACAAAGAAAAAGTAAACTAAGCAAAACAAAAATAACAAAGTAAAGAGATTGGTTATGAGGGACTCCCCTTGTGAAGATGTCCTTGACTCCCCGGCAACGGCGCCAGAAAAATAGCTTGATGGCCCAAAATATATCGAGCTCGTTGGGGAACCCCAAGAAGAAGGTATGATGAGCACAGCAACAAGTTTTCCCTCAGTTATGAAACCAAGGTTTAATCGAACCAGTAGGAGCAAGGAAACACCCCAAAGGTGTTGCTAGCTGAACTTTGGCAGGGCGCACTACCGGTGCCAGCAGCAACATGGAGACCTGCACAAGACAACCACATAACTCTTTCCCCAACTTGCGATGAGGTTGTCAATCTCACCGGTTTTGCTGAAAACAAAGGATTAAACATATCGAGTGGAAGAAAGTAATAGTTTGCAGAAAGTAAACACAAAGTGGTAAACAGTTGATTGTAGATTGAAAGTAAAAGAAAGGACCGAGGTCCATAGTTCACTAGAGGTGGCTCTCCTTAAGATAGAGAACATGTTGGGTGAACAAATTAAGGCAAGGCATTTGACAAACATCGAGAAAGCATACAAGCATATACTAATCATCTTGACTCCTTTGAGATTCGATTGGGCATTACAACATTATACATAGACCGCCATCCAACTGCATCTATGACTAATAATCCACCTTTAGGTTATCATCCGAACCCCCTCTAGTATTAAGTTGCAAGCAACGGATAATTGCATTACGAATTGCGTGTAAAGTAAAGAATACGATTGTTCTGTGAACAAAGGATTGTTTTTTCTCCCTAGTAGCAACAGCACATCTAGTACCTTAGAGATTTCTATCACTTCCCAGATTACCAGAGGCATGAACCAACTATCGAGCATAAATACTAACTCTTGGAGTTGCTACCATCTACTTGGCCAAGATAGCTACTAACAACAGAAAGCATACAAGATCACAAATAACAAAGACATGATAGAATCAATAATCAATCTGCAATAGCATCTAAATATCCATCGGATCCCCACAAACACAACATGCAGAATTACAAATAGATGATCTTGATCATGAACAGAGCTCACAATATCTAAACATGATATCACAAAGGAGGAGAACCAGCCATCTAGCTACTACATCGACCCGTAGTCCAGAGATGAACTACTCAAGCATCACACCGGAGGCTTGCATGATGATGAAGAAGGCCTCCAGGGTGAATTCCCCTCTCAGGCAGGGTGCCGAGAAGAGCTTCAGATTCCTCCCGATCTAGGGATGGAGATGACGGTGGCTACAGACTCTTTCGTGGATTTTTGATCGAGTACTTAGGGTTTCCGTATCAGAGGCAACTTATAGGCGGAAGGATAGGCTGAGGAGGTGCCTGTGGTGGCCAGACCACCCCCTGGCGCAGGCCAGGCTAGGCCGTGCGGCTAGGTGGTGTGGCCGGGCCCCAGCCCCTCTCCATCTCGTATTCTGGCTCCAGGTGTCCCTCGGTGAAAAACTGACGTTGGCTTTTGTCCCGTCCAATTCCAAGAATATTCATTTTCTGACTTTCCTAGAACCAAAAACAGCAGAAAACAGGCAGCTGACACTGTGGCTCTTGTTAATAGGTTAGTCCAAGAAATCATATGAAAAGTACTGCAAAGTGTGGACAAAACATAAGAAAGTAGATAAAACCAAGCATGGAACATCAAAAATTATGGATACGTTTGCGACGTATCAATGTGCTCAGTCGCATCCGTGAGGATTTAACTCCCAAGGTCGGGCTGATCGAAAACCTTGAAGACCTAGTGGAATCCCTTGCTGGAGGTGTTCCCGCAGAATTCAAGAACTCTCAGCGGTCCGTTGGCGCCACCATGGCACTCGCGATGGTGCAAGCCCATGGCGTGGAGATGGATCCCGCTACTATTTCCGAGGCGATGCCTATCGACACCGGAGGCCAGTAGGTAGTGTTTGCTCCCTTCGCTGGTAGCTGCGCTAAATATGGTCCTCAACTTATCGAGATAGTCGCCAAGTACTCCGAGGAGCGGTGGCGAGCGACGGCGAAGGCCGTAGCATCTGGGGCTACCACCAGTAAGTCCGTGGTGTCGGAGACTACCACGGATGCGATGAAGCCCCTGAAGCCAAAGTCGAAGTCAAAGAAGCCAAATGCTCCTTAGTCTTCATGTGTAATAGCTGTAGCCTTATCCTTTTGCTTGAACCGTGCTTTTGTGAGGGGTGTTCCCTTGACATTTATTGAATTTGACTGCAGTATTTGTTTATCAATGCCTGATGAGTCTCATTTGCCTCTTGCTTTATTGCACCTAGGGTCCTTCGAGTGGTCCTCATGATCCTCCACCCACCGATGAAACCTTGGCGCAACCGCGCTCAAAGGTGCAGGAATTATCCTTGGTTTCGCGACTGCGCAATCGCATAAAACAGTTGGAGCGTGAGATGCCCATCATCCGTGGTAGTGCAGATGTATGGAAGTCGAAGGCGGAGAAGGCCACTACTCGCAAGAAGTATCTCTTGGAGGAAGTGGCGCAGTTGAATGAGCAGTTCAAATGTTAGCTTTCTGCCTTCTCATCTTTTCTTTTAGTCAGTCGCGGCGATGCCTTGTCTTCACACTTTGCCATTTGCTTGGTGTAGTTGTTAGCGCTCGTCATCCGCAGGATGAGAAGGACCGGGTGGCCATTCGAATGAACAACCTGACCCAGGAGCAGCTACAGGCGAGTGGGTACTTTTGGGTGGATCACGACCATGCAATCGCGCTTGTGACCCGGCAGGATCATTCTTCTCGAGTACTTCATGATTTGAAGAAGGTGCAGTCGTGTCTCAGGCACATTTATCAAACGATGTTTCTACTGGACGCCGTCCCTTCAAGCCTATTGGATCTTCTAGCGAAGTTTCAAGATTTAAGTGCGGTCCACGAGTGCATGCGGCAGCAGTTAGTAGCTGGTGCTAAGGCTGCATTGTCGCTGGTGCGACTGCATAGGCCGGATGTAGATGTCGCGTCTATTGCCGCTGGGCCGCCACCTCTGCTAGAAGGTATGACCTGGAACATGGTTCCGCACTATCAAGCGGTTGATCGCCCAGCAGAGGACATTGTCGATTTCTTCGAGGAGCAAACGAACATTCTTCTTTTGCAGCAATAGCATGATTTGTATCCTGCACATAATTGTATAAGTGTTGTAAAGTTCGTATGATTATGTTGGGTGTAATTAATACCCATTGATATGTGAAGAGCTTGCTAGCTTTTATATTTTGCGAGTGTATTGTACTCTACATTTCCTTTTCGTTAGCCTGACTTGTGTTTATCTTAGCACCTTGCCAACCTATCAGGTGCGTTGCAACTGGGTTGGTGTTTATCAAGGGTACGATTGATGTTGTGCCAGCTACTCGGGATACTGCAATTTGTTCGTAGAACAAAAGTGTAAAGGGTGGCGCAGCGCCCGAGTGATAAAATTGCAAGAAAATAAGGAAAACACAGAGTTTTGGGGCACTTAGCTTTATTTATTCGCAGAATAGTACGAGGTACAATGTATGGCTAAGTAGCCTGGCTGAATAGCCTTATTTGTAATGTAAAAAACGACTAGGGGTAGAAGCGACGCAGCTGCGTGACGTTCCAGGGGTTGGAGTATGCGACTCCTGTCTCAAAATCTTTAAGGCGATAGGCGCCACCTGGGATTAATTCTGTAATCACGTAAGGTCCTTCCCAAGGGGACTCGAGCTTGAGATGCCCTTGTTGCTTCAGTTGAAGGACCTGGGGCGTAGCCTTCTGCTGTGGTAGTTGCGGAGGCTTTGCTGGTAGATCGTTGATCTCTCTGCTGCGATTTCTCACGCCTCGTCAAGGAGGTCGACGGAGTCTTCGAGTGCAAGAGTTGACTCCTGTTTGTTGTAAGCAACCACCCGTGGGGCTTTGTAGCATACTTCTGCGGGTAGCACCGCTTCAGCACCGTGCACCATGAAGAACGGAGTGTATCCTGGGGTGCTGTTTGGAGTTGTACGCAGGCTCCAAAGAACTGATTGCAGTTCTTCTGGCCAGCAGCCAACAGCTTGTTCGAGTGGTCGAAGGAGTCGTTTCTTGATTCCACCGCAGATGAGGCTGTTGGTCTGCGGGTGAGCCACCGAGGCGTAGCTTATGTTGATTCCAAGGTTTTCGCAGAATTCCTAGAACTCCTTAGAGGTGAAGTTCGTCCCATTGTCCGTGATGATGCTGTGTGGCACTCCAAAGAGGTAGACAATGGACTCGAAGAACTTGACAGTGCTGGCACCTGATTGATTTGTCACCGGCATGGCTTCGATCCACTTGGTGAATTTGTCGACTGCAACCAAGAGGTAGACGTAACCTCCTTGCGAGGATTTTGGGAGCTTGCCGACCATGTCGAGTCCTCATTGCGCGAAGGGCCAAGCCAATGGTATTGGCCAGAGTTCCGCGTCAGGTGCGTGAGGTTTGTCTGCAAATCGCTGGCAAGCGTTGCAGCGGTAGACGATGTCCTTGGCGTCATGCATGGCCATGGGCCAGTAGAATCCAGCTCGTAGAGCTTTGGAAACGAGGGCGCAACTATAGCATGGTGGTCGCAAGTGCCTTCGTGGGTGTCGAGGAGGACGGCCCTTCCGTCCCCGTTGGAGACGCACAGTTGAAGTACTCCCGTGATGCTACGCTTGGACAGTTCGCCGTTGATGAGGGTGAATGCTTTGGATCGTCGCACGATGTGTCGCGTGTCAGTCGGATCATCTGGCAGCCTTTTGCTGAGTAGATATGTGATGTAGGGTTGTGTCCAAGATGGCTCGATCATCATGACGCCCATTGGTCCTTCGAGTCCTGTATCAAGCTCCAGGTCGTCGAGTGCCATTGGCTCATTGGGTGACATAGCCCCCGAATCTGTTGACGCGCTTGCTTTCTTCTCTAGAGCCTTGGGCTTGATGGAGCATTCGCAGATGCGCTCGAGAAATACCCCAGGTGGTATGGGGGCGTAGGTGGGGCCAATATTGGCGAGTAGATCCGCCTCTTCATTGCTTTCGCGGCCCCCGTGCTGCAGCTCACAGCCGTCGAAGTCTCCTTCGAGTGTGTCGTAGAGGTCGCGATAGGCGGTCATGTTTTCATTTAGTGCGTCGCACTCGTGCATCATTTGGTTCACCACCAGCTTGGAGTCGCCGTAAATGATGAGCCTCTTGGCGCCGCAGGCTTTTGCCATCTGTTTCCCATGGATTAAGGCCTCGTACTCGGCTTCATTATTGGAGGCAGTGAACTGCATTTGCATAATGTATTTCATCTTGTCTCCTTGGGGCGATGTCAGTATGACACCTACGCCAGCTCTGTCCTTTCGCTTGGATCCGTCGAAGTGCATTGACCAAAGATAGGACATATCTGGCTTGTCAGGGAGTTGATTATCCATCTATTGCACGAGAAAGTCCGGGAGAACTTGCGATTTGACCGTGTCGTTCTTCTCGTATGTGATGTCTCGTGGAGACAATTCGATTCCCTAGAGCGCGACTCGTCCGATAGCATCAGGATAATTGAGTACATGCCCGAGCGGGGCGTCGTTTACCACCATGACTGGGTGTTCCTATAAGTAGTGGCGTAGTCGCCTAGATGTCATGAAGACGCCGTAGGCCAGCTTCTGGTAGTGCGGGTACCGCTACTTTATTGGCGTGAGCACCTCGCTGAGGTAGTAGACTGGGCGCAGAACCCCGTGAACCTTATTTTCCTCAGCTCGTTCCACCACGAGCACCGTGATGACCACCTGGTTGGTGGCGGAGATGTAGAGTAGTAGAGGTTCTTTTTCGCGAGGTGTCACCAATACTGGCGAGGTGGATAGTAGACGTTTGAGATCTTCGAATGCTTCATGCGGCTCATCTGTCCACTCGAACTTGTCAGCTTTGCGGAGAAGTTGGTAGAAGGGTAGTGCCTTTTCGCCCATTCGACTGATGAATCGACTGAGCGTCGCGATTCGCCCAGCTAGCTGCTGGACGCCTTTTACGTTCTTCGGCTTCTCCATGGCCAGTATGGCCTTTATTTTCTTCGGGTTTGCTTCGATCCCTCTCGCAGAGATGAGATACCCGAGTAGCTGCCTAGATGGCACGCCGAAGGCGCATTTGTCCGGATTGAGCTTGATCCGATAGCCGTCGAGGTTGGCGAAGGTCTCGCATAAATCGTCGATTAGCGAGGCTTCCTCTTTAGTTTTGATGATTATGTCGTCAACATAGACTTGGATGTTGCGACCAAGTTTGTTCTTGAGGCAAGCATGCATGCACCGCTGATAGGTGGCTCCTATGTTTTTTAGCCCGACAGGCATCATGTTGTAGCAGAACACACCAAAGGGCGTCGTGAACGCTGTTTTCTCCTGATCCTCCTCCTTCATTCAAATCTGATTGTAGCCTGAGTAGGCGTCGAGGAAGTAGAGGCGCTCACATCCCACGGTGGAGTCGATGATTTGGTCGATTCGTGGCAGCGGGAAGTGATCCTTTGGGCAGTGCTTATTCAAGGAGGTGAAGTCCACACACATCCGCAGGATATCCGTGTCTTTTTTAGGCACAAGCACTGCGTTAGTGATCCAAGTGCTTTCGTTGATCTCGCGTATGAATTTTGCGTCGAGGAGTCTGTTGATCTCCATTCCGACTGCCTTTGCTCTTGGTTCAGACAGTCACCTGATTGTCTGCTTGACTGGCCTTGCGTCTGGATTCACGTTGGGTGAGTGCTCGGCGAATTCCCTGGGAACTCCTGGCATGTCCGTTGGACACCAGGTGAAGATCTCCCAGTGTTCACGGAGGAATTCGACGAGCGCAAGTTCCTATGCGGAACTCAAGTTGTTGGCGATGAGGGCCATCTTGGTCGGGTCCGTTGGGTGGACCTAGACTTTCTTTGTGTGTACTGACGAGTCAAAGGACATGTCGAGTGAATTTGGCCTGCTCAGGGGAGGCAGACTGTTGTCTGTTGACTCCTTCAATCTTGCGAGTTCCTCCTGCATGCCGAAGGACTGGGAGATTCTGTTGAATTCCCTGTCGCAGATGTCGGACCTCTCGAAGTTGCCATTGATTGTGATTACGCTGTTTGGACCTGGCATTTTCATCTACAGGTAGGCATAGTGCGGCACTGCCATGAACCTAGCGAACGCGACACGTCCGAGGATGCAGTGGTATTGCGAGGGCCAGTCGACGACCTCAAAGTCGATGCGCTCTTGCCGAAAGTTTTGCGGCGTACCGAAGATGACGTCGAGGTTGATTTTGCCCAGGGGATATATGCCCTTCCCTGGGACAATGCCGTGGAACGTCGTGTCTGAAACTTCCAGACAAGTCAGAGGGATCCTCATCGCACGCAAGGTACTTGCGAACATGACGTTAATGCCGCTCCCACCGTCCATGAAGACGCGACTCATATCGAAGCCCCCGATCTGCGCCTCGAGTAAGAGGGGACAGCAGCCTGGACGAGGAACTTGGCACAGGTGATCGCGCCTGTCGAAGGTGATGTAGGAGTCGCTTCTGCCGAGGTACTCAGTGGTGGAGGGTGGAGAGTTTATCAACAGATTGACTTGGCGAGTGATGGCCTTCTGCACGCGATTTGAGGGATGCCCTTTTTGGATCATCCCCATGTTGCCTAGGGCTCGTGGGTATGGCTCGCCTCCATGATGCTGGACTGGCACGGCCGCGGGTGGTGGTGGTCCGGGCGGTGGTGGAGGAGCTCCATGTGCCACAGTGCCTGGGCGGCTCCATAGCTCCTATTGACCGCGTCGCGATTCATCCGAGCCAGGCCCTCGTGGAGTTTGAGGAACTCGCGATAGTCCTTGAGAAGGTGGCTGGATTTCTTCTTATCGTTGTGCTTGTCGATATAGAAGTGCATGTTGCATGGTCCGGACAGTTTGTCCTCGATAGATGTTGCGGGTGCCTCATCACGAGTGCGGCGCTGCCACACCTACGTGGTTTTTCTGCTATCGCGGTATCCACCGCTACGATATCCGCTATTGCGGTTGTCGTCGCCTTTGTCGGCGTAGCCGGCTGCGACCGTATTGATCTCATCTCGGTCATTGTAGACGCGCATTCGACGTTTGCCTCGGTGGTCGCGTTTTTGCCCGAGGTCATCGGAGTAGGTACGGTTTTTTACAGAGTCGTCTCCGTCAGTCCACCGATTCACGATTTCCATCAGGTGGTCGATCGTTTTGGGCTTCGAGCGGCTCAGCTCCTCCCTAAGCTCTATACGACGAACGCCGCCATTGAATGCGTCGATTGCGTGGTCCTCCGAGATGTTTACTGCGGAGTTATTAATGATGGACCACCTCTAGATGTACGAGCGCAGCGACTCGCCAGATCTTTGCTGGCAGCTTCTCAGTTCCTTGATTGATGCGGGCCTTTTGTAAGTGCCCTTGAAGTTGCACTGACATGGGTATACCCTACAGGTACTGGAGTTTGGTATATACGGTACAGATACGGCAGAAGCCCACGGCGTTGCCAAGACCCCAATGGAGAATTCGAGTGGCCCACGGACTCTCGATTGCTTGCGAGACAAGAAGAAGCTTAAGATAGAAAGTTCAAAGGGAAAACCCTAATATGTAACCGACTCGACCTGCTACCCGAGACCTAGCCTATCTATATAAAGGCTAGGAGGGGCGGCGAGGAGGACAATCACAACCCTAGTTTCCATAACTCTCGCCAGATTGCATCTGCGCGCCCCTGTAATCTTCGATTTCTTCGTTAATTCCAAGAGCAGACAAGCAGGAGTAGGGACCTCTACGAGGCCTGAAACTGGGTAAAACTTGCATCCCTGTGTGCTTGTTTGCTAGCCGATTGATGCCTCCAACGCTCCCTCCTTCTCCAAAACCCAAGTCCATAACAATGGCCATTGACGAGTTAAACCCTTGTTAATTGGTGTCGTCTGTGGGAACTCGGAGTGCTGATGTCGCGGCTTCTTTGGCCCCGTCAACCGTGATCTACAACTCTACAACAACGGAGATTTTCTAGCTCTTCGGCGCGTTCGACTTCACTGTCCACACGCCGACCACTCGCCCGGATTTCGAGTCCGTGGGCGATGGAATCAGCCTGGCAATTGGAAGCTTCCGCTTCCAAGTTGGTAAACTGGGCACACTTCGCATGCCTGACCAGCCAACGGCACCCGCAATTGCTCCAACATCATTGTTCCCGTCGCCAATCGGCACCCTTAGCGAGTTCAACACCTCAACAGCAGCTGGGAGTATGAACAACGACGGTAGTCGCGGATCCGATCTGGGTGACCTAGCCACAGAAGATGGAGCCTGAAAGCTGTGGGAGGAATAGCTTCCCCAACCACTTCATGTGCGCCATCATCAACACGGGCCATATC
The DNA here is from genome assembly GCA_023614405.1 of Avena insularis. Classification (NCBI taxonomy): domain Eukaryota; kingdom Viridiplantae; phylum Streptophyta; class Magnoliopsida; order Poales; family Poaceae; genus Avena; species Avena insularis. Next base: position 354,629,708 of record CM042692.1, on the reverse strand, counting down.
ACCACCAATCGCGAAAACACTAGCACCAGATCTGGCACTGGACCGTGCAATGGCAGCACGCCCAATGGTGGCATACCAGTCGCGAATGGTGGTAATGGAGCACCCATCAACAACGTGACAGGGGGAGAACCGGCGCTCATGATGAATGAGGACACCGGCGAGTGCATGCGGATCAAGCTCAACAACAACGAGTGGGCTCGCTGTCGTGAAGCTCTACGGGGCAATCCTCTACCCCCCAACACACCGCAGGACATGCTAATGGGCTACCATTGGCTGTTAAAGGAGGAATTCAAGTGCCAGCAATAGGTGATCATGCAATTTGAAGCGCGCAGAAATGCGGCGGATGAGTCGAGTCTTCGACGAGCTGGGCTCTCCTCCCATGAATCCTCCTCCAAAGGCAACGAGTATGTTGCCAACAAGAGGCGATCTCGACTGGCCCACCTCACCGAGCAAGAAAGTGTAGAGGCCGCGAAAGTCCTCGACTTCGGCTCTATGACGATGGATACGCCGGGCAACGTGCTCCCAAAAATGTCACAGGCCACGGTAACGGCGGCTACCATGTACCTCCTCAACAACCAGCCTTCGGCTGTAGATCCACGAGCTGCCATGCACCGATCTACGATCGCGGGCCTGGGGCTAATCGAGGCCGCCCTTGACAAAGAACCAACACCGGTGCCGAAGAAAAGAAAGGCTCTAGAAAAGTACTACTTGTACTCCTCTAGTGACGACAGTCACGATCTGTCACGGCGACGTCGCTCAGGCGGCATGACCGCGACTACGACGCACGCGATGACCTCACACAGTGCAAAGTCGACAAGATGCAGGCAGGACGTGCTCGTTCGACTGACTCGGAAGCGAATGCCTAAGGGGTGAAACTCCCGTCGGAGAACCCAAAATTTGACGGCCTGCAGGACCCGAAAATCTGGTTGGAGGACCACATCTCCTCCGTTAGGCTACACGGCGGAAGTCGAAGCACGACCATGCAATGCCTGCAGCTACAGCTGCAGGGCGCCGCTCGCGCATGGCTCAACAACCTCCCGCGTGGATCCATTCGCAGCTGGGAAGAGCTAGTCTACAGCTTCATGCGCAATTTCAAGGGCACTTACAAAATGCCCGCATCAATTGAAGAACTGAGAAGCTACCAGTAGAGATCTGGTGAATTGCTACGCTCGTACATCCAGAGGTGGTCCATCATCAAAAACTCCGCAGAAAACATCTCGGAGGACCGCGCAATCGACGCGTTCAATGGCGGCATTCGCCGTATAAAGCTCAGGGAGGAACTGGGCCGCTCGAAGCCCAAAACGATCGACCACCCGATGGAAATCGCGAATCGGTGGACTAACGGAGAAGACTCGGTGAAAAACCGTACCTACTCCGATGACGACGACGACCTCGGGCGCAGACGTGACCGCCGAGGCAAACATCGGATGCACGTCTACGATGACCGCGACAAGGTCAATATGGTCGTAGCCGGGAACGCCGACAAACCCGACGACATCCACAACAATGGATATCGCAGTGGTGGATACCGCAACAGTGGAAAAACCACGCAGATGTGGCAGCGCGCACTCGCGAAGAGGCACCCGTAACATATATCAAGGACAAACTGTCTGGGCCATGCAACGTGTACTTCTATATCGACAAGCACGATGGCAAGAAGAAATCCAGTCACCTTCTCAAGGACTGCCGCGAGTTCCTCAAACTTCACGAGGGCCTGGCCCGGATGAATCACGACGCGGTCAACAGGGGCTATGGAGCCGCCCCAGGTGCTGTGACACATGGAGCTCCTCCACCACCGCCCGGACCACCACCACCCGCGGCCGTGCCGGTCCAGCATCACGGAGGCGAGCCATACCCACGAGCCGTGGGCAACATGGGGATGATCCAAAAAGGGCGTCCCTCAAATCGAGTGCAGAAGGCCATCACTCGCCAAGTCAACTTGGCGATAAACTCTCCACCTTCCACCACTAAGTACCTCAGTGGAAGCGACTCCTGCATCACCTTCGACAAGTGTGACCACCCGCGCCAAGTTCCTCGTCCAGGCCACTGTCCCCTCATACTCGAGGTGCAGATCGGGGGTTTCGATATGAGTCGCGTCTTCATGGACGGAGGCAACGACATTAACCTCATGTTCGCGAGTACCTTGCGTGCAATGAGGATCCCTCTGACTTGTCTGGAAGTTTCGGACACGACGTTCCACGGAATCGTCCCAGGGAAGGGCATATATCCCCTGGGAAAAATCAACCTCGACGTCATCTTCGGCACGTCAAAAACTTTCGGCCAGAGCGCATCGACTGGCCTTCACAATACCACTGTATCCTCGGATGTGCAGCATTTGCAAGGTTCATGGCAGTGCCGCACTACACCTACCTACAGATGAGAATGCTAGGTCCAAACGGTGTAATCACAATCAAAGGCAACTTCGAGAGGTCCGACAGCTGCGATAGGGAATTCAACAGAATCTCCCAATCCTTCGGCATGCAGGAGGAACTCGCAAGATTAAAGGAGTCGACAGACAACAGTCTGCCTCCCCTGAGTAGGCCAAGTTCACCCGACCTGTCCTTTGACTCGTCGGTGCACATGAAGAAAGTCCAGGTCCACCCAACGGACCTGACCAAGACGGCCCTCATCGCCAATAATTTGAGTTCCGCATAGGAACTCGTGCTCGTCGAATTCCTTCGTGAGCACTGGGAGATCTTCGCCTGGTGTCCAGCGGACATGCCAGGTGTTCCCAGGGAATTCGCCGAGCACTCACTCAACGTAAATCTAGACGCAAGGCCGGTCAAGTAGACAATTCGGCGACTGTCTTAACCAAGAGCAAAAGCAGTCGGAATGGAGATCAAAAGACTCCTCGACACAAAATTCATACGTGAGATCAAGGAAAGCACTTGGCTCGCTAACACAGTGCTTGTTCCTAAAAAGGACACGAACATTCCGTGGATGTGCGCGGACTTCACCTCCTTGAATAAGCACTGCCCAAAGGATCACTTCCCGTTGCCGCGAATTGACCAAATCATCGACTCCACCGCAGGATGTGAGCGTCTCTGTGGCATCCCGCTAAAACCACTACTAGAAAATCGCTGCGTTTTTGTGCATTGCATCATCATGACCGCATGCTAATGTCATCATGCCACATTGCATTTGAGCATCGTCATCATCTTGCATGGTTTGTTTAAAAACTATTTCGAAAGGTCTGGTTTTGTTTTCTAAACGCCCCGTCTTTATTTCAAATTAAAACCCCCGACCTCTTCCGGATATTTTCTTTTGTCTACAAAACAATTACAAAAGTCTATTTCAGACAAAGTTAAGTAAAAATAAAACTATTTTCTACCGGGGAGGCAGCCCAGCCATTAGGCCAGGCCACCTACTACCCGGCCCGTTTAAAAACCCAACCCTAATCCCCAGCCACACCCCCTACCTAACCCTAATCCCCACAGCCACCTAACCCACACACCCACAACTCCCTCCCCCGCTGCCAAAACAGCCGCGCGCGCAGCTCCCACCCGTTTCTCGCCCCCGTCGGCCACCCGCCCTCCTTCTCTCCCTGCTCGTGGGCCCTACCCGGTGCCTTCCTATCCTACAGGAGAGAGATAGCACCTGCTCTCTCGACCGCCTCGCGTCGCGCGCACTCCCGCCCACCTGCCGACCGACACCGCCACCGCGGCCGACCTCGTCCTCCTCTCCACCGACCTTGAGGCCGCGCCCCGCCTCCACCGCCACCGGCCAGGACCCGAGCGCCCCTGTCCGCCTATCCGCCGGCCACCCGAGCCACCCGCCGCCGTGGTACCCATGGCCATCGCCGCAAGGCACCAGGCCGCCACCTGAGAGATCCGCCCTGCGGCGCTGCCTCTGCTCCCCCTCGACCGCCCTGCCACTTTGCCTTCCCATCGCCTCAGACCTCCTCCCGATGCGTGTCATGGCCGCTGTCCACCTGCCTGCAAGTCCCTTCATGGCAACCTTCTGGCTGCAGTTTTAGTTTGTTGCTATGTTGCTGGTCCTGGTCTGGACTTCTCCTGGTGGTGTGTGTCTGTGTTCAGTGAAGGTTCGATGTGGTGAATCGTGTGGAGATGGTGGCATGAGGCTATGACGTGGACGGCATCCACTCCTAGTGAGAGGGTATATCTGATCAAGTGCCTCCTCCGTGTGAGTCTAGACCATCCCCTTGGCTAGAACCACAACATGGACAAGGACCCTGCCAAGATATCCGGTGCCACTCGAGAGACTAGGATCGACACGAGGGGAGAACCCGAAGGATCGCACAAGACCACCGACATGGATACCAAGTTCGCCATCGACGACAGAGATGAAACATCAAGCACTCCATCATGGAACCCGAATCCCTCAGCACGACAAGGTCGCCCACACGGATCCGAAGACCGATCTCGCTGGCCCCGAACCTCTCGGAACCAAGACCTTCGCCCCAGATGTGTGACCCCTTTATCCAAGCCCTATTTATAAATTGACATATATATGAATTGTTGCATATCAATTGTACATGCTTGCATACATATTTTGTGGGTCCGGGTTGTATAGTCGATTCACCTCATAATTAAATATGGAGACTATATGCGGGCTATACTTGTCTCATATCGCCTCCATTTAAAATTGGTAGCGAACCGATGGCATGTTTTGCATTGTTAAGACAACATTTAATTTGCGGGGTTTCTAAATAACTTGAACCGTGTAATTAATTGTCGGGACCTCGGTTCCGCTTAATACTGCCTAATTGCACCGCATCTGTGCCATGCCATGCATCATATCATAAGCATGCCGGATCTTCTGCCATAGTATTAAATATTGCATCCGGTGTTTCTTCTAGTGTTTGCTTCTTCGCGGATTATGCCGATGAGTTGATGCGAGTATCAACAAGTTCTCCGGATATGAACCTTCGGCAGTGTTTCCCAGGCGAGCATCTCTTCCCCTTCTACCTATTTTGCATTTATAGTCTTTATTTCCTCCCGTTGATCTATTGCTATCCGTGTCTCGATGCTTTAGTGTCCCATACCAGATATATCCCGTGCAACCTCTATATTGCCTTGGACACCTCCTATTACCTGTTGTTTGGTAGATAGCTGGCCTTGTGAGTCGTAGTTGCTTGCCTATGTGTTGCTTCATGTTGTTGTCGTTCCACCGTTGACGGCAAGTTGGCACATGATAAATGGTGGAGATGCTTAATGGTGGAGATGATCATGACTTTAAATACAACTATTAAATTGCTGGGATAACTAATAAAAGAGGCACCGGTGGGCAATATATGCTATTTGGATTTTATGCCCACTTGTGTCCCGTAGGCCCCGAGTACTTGATACCTGTTCCTTGACTATCGCACTATCCGCATATGGGACCATGAATCCCCTTAGCCAGAGCTTGATTCATTCTTATTTCTTGGGGCCACAAAGTAGTTTGGGGCTTTATTACTATCCTGTACTTATGCCATGCTTTACTGTTTTATTTATGATTGTGCGTGGAGCACCTGTACTATTTAGGATCGTGACACGTTTTCGCTGTATCGACAAGCCCAGTCACACTTTCGGGTTCCCAGTCATTTACAGCCATCCACACAAACCCTGGGTCCGTCTCGGAGCCGGCCAACTTCGTCGCGGATAGCTTAGTGGGGTGGCCCCCTGAAATATTTTATGAATCCTGTGATTGCTTTGTCGTGAAAGCCTCATTGGGTTTTGAGTTGCTTTTTCCGAGGTTGATCGTGTGTGTGTTGCTATTTGTGCACCCCTACAGGGTAAATCTTTCTGAAAGCCGTGCCCGCGGTTATGGATGACTTGGAGCACAGTATCTCAATCATAGACAAGCATAACTAAAGTAGTGCTACAAATTTAACTTAATATGTGACTAGTAACCAACTTCACTATAATGGAATGGATAATAAAAATGCCAACAACTAGTGGATCTGTGGTGATCTGTGTCATACTATACCTGCCTAGTAAGTATTGCAACTCCAATGGAATATGATAAAAGTGCCAACAACTGCTGGGTTTTGGGATTCCTCAGGACAATTATATCTGACTAGTAAATGTTCCAACTACCACGAAATGGTTAATTAAAACTACCCACTACTTATGCTTCAGGATGACTCATGCTATCTATATCTGATTAGTAAGAGCTTCAACTATAATGGAATGAATAAAACTACCAACCGTGTGAGTTCCTCGGTTTGACTTCCTCGTTTGGTATCGAGGGGGAAATGCCAGGATGGGTATGTTTGGTTGTTAGTATCAGGTTGGGTCCGAATAGGTCTCTCTTATCCCTCTCTAATAGCCGACAGATGAATCGAGTCTCCATAGGTTGTTTAGTGCATGCTTCGCTGCCGCTTCAGCCCACCATACCTATGTAGGAGAGTGCCGCCGAATTCTAGCCTCGCCGTGTACTGGCCTTAGTACTAACGCTCCTCTTTTTCCTTTGCCCTTTGTCGGCACCCCTTTTGTTTTAGCAGGTTTGAGATCGACGTCGTTAGCAGGGTTACCCTTCCGGCTTGGCCTGGGCAGGGTTATGGACGCCATTGGTTATTCTTCAGGGCTCTTAGCCCATTTGCATCTTGTCCGTACTCAGACGTTGTATCATTTCCAAGGTGATTTGGATCTTTGTACTGTATATGTGTATTCTTGACTCATGGAGTCGTGTTGTATATATATCTGTTCTGTGGGTCCCATCGAGGACTGTTGTGTAATGGTATTACTTCGTTTTCCACCTGCACGAAAGTGCCTGGTGGGCGTCCTTGAATCGTTTCTATGCGGGTTTGGCAGGAAGCACTAAAATCTGCATAGGGCTGATTTGAGGGTGTTACAGTCTCTACTTCCTCGACGGCTACTCAGGCTACAATCAGATTCGAATGAAGGAGGAGGATCAGGAGAAAACAACGTTTATGACGCCCTTTGGTGTGTTCTGCTACAACACGATACCCTTCGGGATAAAAAATGTAGGAGCAACCTATCAGCGGTGCATGCAGGCTTGCCTCAAGAACCAACTTGGTCGCAACATCCAAGTCTATGTTGACGACATCGTCATCAAAACCAAAGAGGAAGCCTCGCTAATCGACGATCTACACGAGACTTTCGCCAACCTCGACCGCTACCGAATCAAGCTCAATCCGGACAAATGCGCCTTCGGCGTGTGATAACCCACAAGTATAGTGGATCGTGTGTAGCCTTTTTGATAAGTAAGAGTGTCGAACCCGACGAGGAGCTAAAGGTAGGATAAATGTTCTCTCAAGTTCTATCAACCACTGATACAACTGTACGCACACTAAACATTTGAATTATCTAGGAAATAAAACTAGAGCAACAATACGAGTAATAGAGATAGCTTTGCATGATAATAAATAACAAGAAAGTAAAGCTAGTTGCTGCAGCAATAAAATACACTAAACTAATAGAACCATGAGTGTGGAATAGTGGTGGCTTTGTCCAAGTTTAAATAGAGAATAGATCGGGTTCATTGTCTTCGATGCAGTTTTCTATGTGGGAGAGGATAAATATACATGTGCTTCACTACATGGAATTACATTTACTATATGATTGGATTGTTAGCAAACCTCCGTAACTACTAACAATGCATTAAGGTTTCCCCAACCATAGCCTTAAGTTTAATGGTCCTCTTACTCCCATACGTGCAATGTTCCGGTTCGCGTCCTCAGGTTTCTGTCACTCCGGCAGAACTCCCCCTTCCTTTTACACATACTACAAACCCTATGATGTTTAATCCATGCGCGCACAAATGTAATGGACACCAAAGGACTGTACCATATCAACATACAACGCTAATGAACCAAAGACGTTCAACCATTCAATCTAAGAACAAAGAAACTATACAAACATGACATAGATCATAGGATTATAACTTATAGCATCAAATATCATGTTTACATAGGACGGTGTAGAGGTGTGTGGGAGGATGAACCACTGCATACTAGGAGGATTAGGTGATGGAGATGGCGGTGAAGAGGACGGCGGCAGTGCCGCGGGGGACTCCTTCCCCGCCGCTGATATCATGGGGGAGCACCGCTCCTTAGCCCCCTTCCTTCATGGCTTATTGGGAGCCCTCCCCCATGGAGATGGGATCCATGGGGGAGGAAAAAAGTGGCTTTGGCGGCTGCAAATTCGTGGGTGGAGGTACCTGTCGAATTAGGTTTCCTCTCTTTATATAGGTTCTCGGATTCCCGTCACCCCATCTTGGGCTGTAGTAAATCAGGCCTAGCAGGCCCGTCCGGACTTGAAATCAGCTAAGTTTTATGTCCAAGAGGTTTGTCGCGAAATTTACAACAACTTTGTAGTTGAAGAGTTTTCTGTTTGACGCTGTCTTCGACCCGAAACATGACCATCTTCAAAAAGTGTTGTGAGACAGATTTTTGGAAAAATCCCAATTTGACTCCAACAAGGTTTCCACTTGTATTCTTGGTAATTCCTACACATCAAAGTGTAAACAAGAACATTGTGCACTTTTGCAACTATTAGTAGGTTAGTCCAAATAAATCATAAACTTTATACAAAAAGAAGTGTCAAAAGCATATTATTAGCATAAAACCATCAAAAATTATAGATACGTTATGGAAGTATCAGCGTGCCATCTGGGCAGTTACTCGGGTATCTCATCTCCGCGAGAGGGATCGAAGCAAACCTGAAGAAAATAAAGGACATACTGGCCATGGAGAAGCCGAAGAACGTAAAAGGCCCAAGAATTGGCTGGGCGAATCACGGCCACCGATTCATCAGTCGAATGGGCGAAAAGGCACTGCCCTTCTACCAACTTCTCCGCAAAGCTGACAAGTTCGAGTGGACAGACGAGGTGCAAGAAGCATTCGAAGATCTCAAGCGCCTACTATCTACCTCGCTAGTACTGGTGACCCCTCACGAAAAGGAACCACTACTGCTCTACATCTCCGCCACCAACCAGGTGGTCAGCATGGTGCTCGTGGTGGAACGAGTCGAAGAAAATAAAGTCCAAAGGGTCCACCGCCTAGTCTACTACCTCAGCGAGGTGCTCACGCCAACAAAACAGCGGTACCCGCACTACCAGAAGCTGGCGTATGGCGTCTTCATGATAGCCAGGTGACTACGCCACTACTTCTAGGAGCACCTAATCGTGGTGGTAAACGACGCCCCGCTCGGGCACATACTCAATAATCATGAGGCCACCGAACGAGTTGTGATCTAGAGAATCGAACTGTCTCCACAAGACATAACATACGAGAAGCACGACGCGATCAAGTCGCAAGTTCTCCCGTACTTTCTCGTGCACTGGATGGAAAATTAGCTCCCCGACAAGCCAGATATGTCCTACCTCTGGACAATGCACTTCGACGGGTCCATGCGAAAGGACGGAGCTAGCGCAGGTATCATACTGACATTGCCCCAGAGAGACAAGATGAAATACATTCTATGAATGCAGTTCACTACCTCCAATAATGAAGCTGAGTACGAAGCCTTAATACATGGGATGCGGATGGCGAAGGCCTGCGGCGCCAAAAGGCTCATCATCTACGGCGACTCCAAAGTGGTGGTCAACCAAATGATGCACGAGTGCGACACACTGAGCGATAACATGATCACATATCGCGACCTCTACGACACACTCGAATGAGACTTCGAAAGCTGTGAGCTGCGACATGTGGGACGCGAAAGCAATGAAGAGGCAGATCTCCTCGCCAATATTGGCTCCACCTGCGCCCCCATACCACCCGGGGTATTTCTCGGGCGCATCTGCGAACGCTCCATCAAGCCAAAGGCTCCAGAGAAAAAAGCAAATGCGTCAACGGACTCGGGGGCTACACCACCCAACGAGCCAATGACACTCGACGACCTGGAGCTTGATACAGGACTTGAAGGACCAATGAGCGCCATGATGATCGAGCCATCTTGGACATAACCCTACATCACGTATCTACTCAGCAAAAGGCAGCCAGATGATCCAACTAACGCGCGGCAGATAGCGCGATGATCCAAGGCATTTACCCTCATTAACGGCGAACTGTACAAGCGCAGCATCACAGGAGTACTCCAATGGTGCATCTCCAACGGGGACGGAAGGGCCATCCTCCTCGACATCCATGAAGGCACCTGCGGGCACCATGCTGGCAGTCGCGCCCTCATTGCCAAAGCTCTACGAGCTGGATTCTACTGGCCCACGGCCATGCGTGATGCCAAGGACATCGTCCAGTGCTGCAACACTTGCTAGCGATTTGCGGACAAACCTCACGCACCTGGCGTGGAACTCCGACCAATACCATTGGCTTGGTCCTTCGCGCAATGGGGACTTGACATGGTCAGCAAGCTCCTGAAATCCTCGCCAGGAGGTTACGTCTACCTCTTGGTCGCAGTCGACAATTTCACCAAGTGGATCGAGGCCATGCCGATGACAAATCAATCAGGGGCCAATGCCGTCAAGTTCTTCGAGTCCATTGTCTACTGCTTTGGAGTGCCACACAGCATCATCACAGACAATGGGACGAACTTCACCTCTAAGGAGTTCCAGGAATTCTGCGAAAACCTGGGAATCAACATAAGCTACGCCTCGGTGGCTCACTCGCAGACCAACAGTCAAGTCGAAAAGGCCAACGGCCTCGTCTACGGTGGAATCAAGAAACGGCTCCTCCGACCACTCGAAAAAGCCGCTGGATGCTGGCCAGACAAGCTGCAATCCGTACTACGGAGCCTACGCATAACTCCAAACAGCACCACGGGATACACCCCATTCTTCATGGTGCACGGTGCTGAAGTGGTGCTACCCGCAGAAGTACGCTACAAAGCCCCACGGGTGGTTGCTTACAGCGAACAGGAGTCAACTCTTGCACTCGAAGACTCCGTCGACCTCCTTGACAAGGTACGAGAAATCACAGCGGAGAGATCAACGATCTACCAGCAAAGCCTCCGCAACTACCACAGCAGATGGCTACGCCCCAGATCCTTCGTTGAAGGAGACGTGGTCCTGCGACTAAAGCAACAAGGGCATCTCAAGCTCGATTCCCCTTGGGAGGTACCTTACGTGATTATAGAAGTAATCCCAGGTGGAGCCTATTGCCTTAAAGATATTAAGACAGGAGTCGCATACTCCAACCCTTGGAACGTCGCGCTGCTGCGTCACTTCTACCCCTAGTTTTTTTTATATTTACAAATAAGGCTATTCAGCCAGGCTACTTAGCCACACATTGTACCTCGTACTATTCCGCGAATAAATAAAGCTAAGTGCCCCAAAACTCTGTGATTTCCTTATTTTTCTTGCAATTTTATCACTCGAGGGCTGCGCTACCCTTTACACTTTCATTCTATGAACAAATCGCAGCTGAGTAGCTGACACAACATCAATCGAACCCTTGATAAACACCAACCCAGGTGCAACGCACCTGATAGGTTGGCAAGGTTCTGAAATAAACACAAGTCAGGCTAACGAAAAGGAACTGCAGAGTACAACACACTCGCAAAATATAAAAGCTAGTAAGCTCTTCACATATCAATGGGTATTAATTACATCCAACATATTCATAGGAACTTTACAACACTTGTACAATTACGTGCAGGATACAAAACATGCTAATGCTGCAAAAGAAGAACGTTCGTCTGCTCCTCGAAGAAATTGACAATGTCCTCCGCTGGCCAATCAACCGCTTGATAGTGCGGAACCATGTCCCAGGTCATATCTTCTGGTGGAGGCGGCAGTCCAGCTGCAACAGACGCAACATCTACATCTGGCCTATGTAGTCGCACCAGCGACAATGCAGCCTTAGCACTAACTGCTGATGCACGCACTCGCGAATCGCACTCAAATCTTGAAACTTTGCCAGGAGGGCCAATAGGATTGAAGGGACGGCGTCCAACGGGAACATTGTTTGATAAATATGCCTAAGGCATGATTGTGCCTTCTTCAAATAATGAAGTACTCGAGAAGCACAATCTTGCAGGGTCGCAAGCGTGATCGCACGGTCGTGGTCCACCCAAAAGTACCCACTCGCCTGAAGTTGCTCCTGGGTTAGGTCATTCATTCGAATGGCAACCCGGTCCTTCTCATCCTGCGGATGATCAGCACTTACAACTACACCAAGGAAAACGGGAAAGTGTGAAGACAAGGGATCGCAGTGACTGACTAAAAGAAAAGATAAAAGAGTAGAAAGCTAACATTTGAATTGCTCATTTAGCTACGCCACTTCCTCCAAGAGATACTTCTCACGGGCGGTAGCCTTCTCCTCTTTCGACTTCCATACATCTGCACTACTGCGGAGGATGGGCAACTCACGCTCCAATTGCTTAATGCGATCGCGCAGTCGTGAAAGCAACGACCAATCCTCCACCTTTGAGCGCGGCTGCGCCAAGGTTTCATCGGTGGATGGAGGATCACGAGGACCACTCGAAGGACCACTCGATGTACCCTATCACAAATCAAGCAAGAGCAAATGAGGGACCAAGAATACATTGATAAAAGGCACGAATGCATTCAAGCACAGCAACGTCTCGACATGGACACTCCCACAAAAGCATAGTCTCAACAAAAGGCAACTACAGCTATTACACATGCAGACTAAGGAGCATTTTGCTTCTTCGACTTAGACTTTGGCTTCGGGGGTTTCATTGCATCCGTGGCAGTCTCCGATGCCACGGACTTGCCGGCGGTAGCCCCAGACGTCGTGGTCTTCGCTGCCTTCGGTCGTCGCCGCTCCTCGGAATACTTGGTGACTATGTCGATAAGTTGAGGACCATATTTTGCGTAGCTACCAGCGAAGGAAGCAAACACTACCTGCTGGCCTCCGGCGTCGACAGGCATCGCCTCAGAAATAGTAGCGGGATCCATCTCCACGCCATGGGCTTGCACCATCGCGAGTGCCATGGTGGCACCGACGAACCGCTGCGAGTTCTTGAAATCCACGTGAATACCTCTAGGAGGGATTCCGCTAGGTCTTCAAGGTTGTCGATCATCCCGGCCTTGGGAGTTAAATCCTCGCAGATGCGACTGAGCACATCCTTTGGCCTTCCCTAGTGTCTCCTGGAGGGAAACACTGTGGTCTTCGACTGCCACGACGATGCCTACCAATGCATCAGCGCGACACAGAGACTGGGCATCAAAGCTCAGGCCGCTGGCATCTGCATACACAAAAGTGTTAGCACAATAACACGATGTCGAAGAAAAGAGCAATGAAAATTCAGCTGAAAGAATACCTGAGAGGGCCATGGCAATCGAGAACAGTTCCTCCTCGAACAACTTCTCCCTCTCAGCAGTGGAAGCGCGGAGATCCTCTTCTCACTTTCACGACTCCTCCAGAGTTGCGATTGCTTCGTCGTGATTCTTCGTTGCCGCGGCAAGCGTCTTCTCGCGTGCAGAAGCACGACGATGTAGTCCATTGTGCTCAACTACAATGCACAGGGTGTATCATCAATCGAATTCATAAAATTCACGAAGACAAAGATGAAGCCAAAAACTAACCTTCAAAAACGCGATGGTGATTGTCCAGCAGCGCATGCTGTCGACCCATGACAAGGACTTGCTCCGCCAGGTGAGCAACTTCCTTCATGATGAGCTGCCGCAAAAGAAAACAAAGGATCAGCAAACATCACCAAATGTAAATTCGACTGCCAAAACAACAAAAGGACGCTTATGTGATTCTCCAGAGACTCTGAAGATGACTACCGCGCAGTCGTCCGGGCAACCATCTGGTGTTCCCCATCATGCGAGGAACTCGACGAATTGTGCCCGGAGTGGGCCGCCAATGGAGGAGAAGGAGACTGTTCGGCCACTTCCTTGGCCTTGGAGTCTGCGACTCCGGACTCCTTCACAAATTGGACATCATCAGAAGACGACGACGCCGCTCGACTATAAAACACATCAAGCAAAAACTTCAGGGAAAAAGCAACTCCAAAAGGAAACCAAAACAAGGTCGTGAATGCAGAACTCACCAGCTAAATTTATCAAGGTCGAAGGATTGCTCCTCCGACTCCAACGACTCCTTCGGCAGTCGCAGCTTCTTCCGGGCAGGAGGAGCCATGGAGCGCATAGGAATGGCGGGGATTGGCTCCTCTGCAACAATAGAAGGGCCTTCTAGCATCGTCGGCGACGAGGCATCCGAGTCCTTGTTGCGAGAACGCTTGCGAGTATCATGGCTGCTAGACTCGGGGGCTCCCTCCTCTTCTATAATTGGGATGGTCGATTCCGACTCATCCTCTTCATCCAATTCGCGAGGGATAACCCCTTCAGGACGAGGGGGCAAATTAGAAGACACCTTCCAGTCCTGCAATCAGAAGATACATTACTATATATCAAGTACCTAGTGTCAATCGACAAAAGAACTACTTTGTAGTACAATTCTACCTCAGGAGGAGGGTTAGAGGCGTCAAAAGGAGGCACGTCTGGTTCGCCTGGGAGAGCCTCCTTGGTGGTATACTTGGTCACCAATCGCACCCTCCTATCCACCTCACCCGCAGAAATGCCCTCGACAGACACGCGAGTGACATCATCAGCGCCGGTCCAGTGGTACATAGGGTGCACTCTAGCCTACAGAGGCTGGACACGGCGGCGCAACCACGTGCGAATGAGAGAGGCGCCACCCTCTGCTTTACCTATGCGGATTTTGAGGTCGCAGACGTGCTTGTACAACACCTCCATTTCCTCGGACTCGCCAAGCCTCACGATGTTCTTCCAAGAGCGCCTCCTCTTGCAAGTTGCTACGGGATCGAAGGGCGCGAGCCCATAGTGGTCTCCGTCGGCCTTCTAGTCGCGGATGGAAAACCACTTGTCCCTCCACCCTTGGACGGACACGGTGAGGTTGATGGAAAAATAGGTGACAGAAGAGTCGACGTGGATCCCGCAGCCTCCTACGTCGTAGACTACCAAACCGGACGCCGACTGGGGTTTCATCTTTAAAAGCCACTTGAAGAGGCCAAAGTGTGGCTCGATTCCGAGCCAGCACTCGCAAAGTGTAATGAAGCAGGAGATGTGGAGAATGGAATTTGGGGACAGCTGGTGCAGCTGGAGCCCATAGAAACAAAGGAGACCTCAGAAGAAAGGATGCAGGGGGAGAGAAAGACCTCGGATGATGAACGCAAGGAACATCACCCGGAAACCCGGAGGAGGACAAGGGATTACCTCCTCACCGGGCATTCGCGAGTTGTCTTTTGCGGGTGGAAGAACTCCATCTCGATGATGAAGATGCAGCTCGGCGGGCTTGATGATGGACGCGCGCTAGGAGCCGTTGGTGACGCGGGTGCCCGCACCCTTCTTCTTCCCAGCGCTGGTGGTGCTGGTGCCCACGGTGGTGGTACCGCCCTTCTGAAGGGTTCCGCGGCAGAAAACAATAATTTTCCTACATTGGAACCGCCTAATACGCCCAAGATCTATCTATGTAGTAATGCAGTAACGGCCGGAGCGTATAGAATACATACCCTTGTAGACCGTACGCGGTTAACGTTCCGAGGGGAACGTGGTTGAAGTAGTTGAACCCGTAGCCGACCTCAAGGTCGCGAAGCTCCTCACAAGTCACCCCTTGCTCCTTCTTCATTGTGCAGCAGCTCCGGCTCACGACATCCAAGGTGCCTCAAGTGAGGCCCCTTGCGGTTTCGTACACATACGGTGTATGATGACAACCTACGACTCCTTGATCCCTGCCAGGAGTGTGGAGGTAGATCTCTGGCTTGGAATCCCTGCAGCGCAACGGCGTGCTATAGGTGCAGTGTCTCTTGCATGGACAGTGCTTACTTGGGACCGTGCCAACGCATGGACACGGGAGAGAGAGGGAAGGAGAAAGTCAACCAAAGGACTTCTCCAAATATTGGTGTGTCTATTTGTTGGGTCCGCAACATAGAAAACAAAAAATTTCCTACGGTGTGAACTACACGCCAAGATCTATCTACTAGGTACAAAGCAACGGGTGGACATACATCCAACGAGAACTTACCCTCATAGACAACAAGCATTATTAACGAGTAGGAACTCGTGGTTGATGTAGTCATACACTTGCCAATCTCAAGATCGTGAGGAAGTCTGAGCGCCGCAACTCAGCAGCGCATCCGCACTCGCACACACGTCCAAGCCACCGGACAACCTCCACCTCCTCGCTCCAGCGATCCAGCGGAAGCAGCAACTCCTTCCAGACGAAATGCCACCGGGAACATGTATCTCGCTAATCCGAGACCATGGGGGAATAATTCTAGAGGGGGAGAGATCCTTCACAAGGAGGTGTGAGGATGAAGGAGGGAATGGGTGGCCTTTTATAGGAGGAGGGGGTGCCCTCTCTCCATGGCCGGCGCATGGGGGGTGACCCCTCACCTCCCCCATTCATGTGGTGGTAACCCCTCCACATTAAAATGCCTCTTCACATTCCCTTTTAAAGTCTCCACTTTAAATGCATTAAATTTCTCCAAATTTAATGCTCTCTCATTTAATAAAACTCTTTTGTTAAATTTATTCAGAATTTTGTTAATTACTTTAATTAACAAACATTCACATATAGCCCCTTGCAATATTTCAATATCACATGCAGAACCACCTTCTGCAATTTCACCCGAAACAATTTCCGGTTTCTATTGAAACAATTCCTGCGCTTTGCAAATCTTTCGTCTAAAACATATGTACTCCAAAATGGTGTCCGGTAACTCTTAAGTGTGCCACCCTACGGTTCGCGAATAATGCAGACATGATCGAGACCCTTCCTCGATCAATAATCAGCGGCCGGGACACGGAGATCATCTTGACTCCTACACATTCAACGATGACTCCTGTGATCCTGAGAACCTTTAACGCTTGTAACTAAATCCTTTTGTCTCACGATATATTACATGTACGAGATTCGATCATCGGTATCTCCATACCTAGTTTGATCTCATTACCGACATGCACTCTTTTCTCGTTCCCGTGATATAACATTCTAGTGATCACATCACTTGCTTGCAAGCTATCCTAATGTGATATCACCGAGAGGGCCTAGAGTATATCTATCCATCATCTGGATTGACAAATTCCACTCTTGATCCATGAGCCTCAACATAACACCTTCGTAGTACTAAACCCATCTTTATAGTTACCCTGTTATGGTGTGACGTTTGATGTTATCAAGATACTCTTCCGGTGTTAGCAATTAACATGATCTCATGGTCTAAGGATAAAGATTACTTCGTATGATGTTATAGCAATATAAACATAATGACTTGATCGTAATGCTATACTTCGGATGAATGTTCATCACATCATTCCACCAATGGTGTGACCTTGTTATTAACAACATCCAATGTCCATGATCAGGAAACCTTGATCATCCTGTTAATCAACAAGCTAGTCTATAAGAGAGGCATGACTAGGAACCCTTTTTGTTTATTAAACACACATGTATTGATGTTTCCGAATCAATACATTTCTAGCATGTAAAATAAACATCTATCATGTATAAGGAATATATAATAACAACTTTATTATTGCCTCCCAGGGCATATTTCCTTCAGTCTCCCACTTGCACTAGAGACAATAATCTAGTTCACATAGTGATAAATCTAACACCCATGGAGTTCTGGTGTTGATCATGTTTTGCCCTAGGGAGAACTTTAGTCAGCGGATCTGCTACATTTAGGTGCGTGTGTACTTTACAAATCTTTATATCTCCATCCTTGACATGCTCGCGGATGGAGTGAAACCGACGCTTAATATGTTTGGAATTCTTGTGAGACCTTGGTTCCTTTGCGTTGGCTATGGATCCATTGTTGTCACAATAGATCACCATCGGGTCCAACGCACTGGGAACCACACCCAGTTCTATAATGAACTCTTTCATCCAAACTGCCTCCTGCGCCGCTTCTGAAGCAGCAACATATTCCGCCTCCGTTGTTGATCCGGCCACCACAGGTTGTTTGGAACTCCTCCAAGTAACTGCTGCTCCGTTCAAGAGAAATATGTATCCGGATTGAGACTTAGATTCATCCGGATCGGTGTCAAAGCTAGCATCGACATAACACTTAGCGACTAGCTCTTCTTCACCTCCGTATATGAGAAACATATCCTTAGTTCTTCTCAAGTACTTGAGGATGTTCTTTACCACTATCCAGTGTTCCGAACCTGGATCATATTGGTACCTACTAGTCAAACTAATAGCATGTGCCACATCCGGTCTTGTACATAGCATGGCATACATAATAGAGCCTATGGCCGAGGCATAGGGGATCTTATCCATCATCTCTCTTTCTTCCGCCAGTGCGGACTTTGAGTCTTACTCAATGTCTTGCCTTGCAACATAGGTAAGAACCCCTTCTTACTTTCGTCCATATTAAACTTCTTTAATATCTTATCAAGGTATGTACTCTGCGATAGCCCAATTAGGCGCCTTGATCTATCTCTATAGATTTTAATGCCTAATATATATGACGCTTCACCAAGGTCTTTCATCGAAAATTTGCTCTTTAGATAACTTTTAACACTGTTTAAAAGATCTATATCATTTCCAATCAATAATATGTCATCCACATATAATATCAGAAATGCCACATTGCTCCCACTCACTTTCTTGTAAATACGAGCCTCTCCATAAGTTTGGACAAATCCAAACTCTTTGATCACCTCATCAAAGCGGAGATTCCAACTTCGTGATGCTTGCTTTAGTCCATAGATGGATCCCTGAAGTTTGCACACCTTATTAGCATCCTTAGGATCGACAAAACCCTTAGGTTGTGTCATATACAACTCTTCTTCAATCTTACCATTGAGGAATGCAGTTTTGACATCCATCTGCCATATTTCATAATCGAAATATGCAGCAATTGCTAACATAATCCTAACCGATTTAAGCATCGCTACGGGAGAGAATGTCTCATCGTAGTCAAGTCCTTGACTTTTTCGAAACCCCTTTGCGACAAGTCGAGCCTTATAGATGGTCACATTACCATTAGCATCAGTTTTCCTTTTGAAAATCCATTTATTCTCAACGGCCTTTCGGTCGTGAGGTAAGTCCACCAAGTTCTAAACTTGGTTCTCGTACATGGATTCCATCTCGGATTTCATGGCTTCTAGCCATTTGTTGGAATTCGGGCTCATCATCGCATCTTCATACGTCGCAGGGTCATCCATTTCATCAACCATGAAATTCACAATAGGATTGCCGTACAGTTCAGGAGCTGCACGTGTCCTGCTTGACCTGCGAGGTTTGGTAGTGTCCTCTTTAAGATTTTCATGATCATTATCATCAGCTCTCTCTTCATCAGGTGAAGTCAACTCCGAAACAACTTCTGGTGCTGCACCACTCGCCATTCCATGAAGAGAAGGTTCAATAACCTCTTCGAGTTCTACCTTCCGATTACTCAAACCTTTCGCGAGAAACTCCTTCTCAAGAAAGGATCCATTCTTGGCAACAAAAACCTTGCCCTCGGATCTGTGATAGAAGGTATACCCAATTGTTTCCTTAGGGTATCCTATGAAGACGCATTTTTCCGCTTTGGGTTCGAGTTTATCCGGTTGAAGTTTCTTCACATAAACATCGCATCCCCAAACCTTAAGAAATGACAGCTTAGGTTTGTTTCCAAACCATAATTCATACGGTGTCGTTTCAACGGATTTAGATGGTGCCCGATTTAAAGTGAATGCAGTTGTTTCCAGTGCATAACCCCAAAATGACAGAGGTAAGTCAGTCAGAGACATCATAGATCGAACCATATACAATAAGTTACGATTACGATGTTCCGACACACCATTACGTTGTGGTGTTCCGGCAGGCGTGAGTTGTGAAACTATTCCACACTCTTTCATGTGTGTGCTAAACTTGTAACTTAGATACTCTCCTCCATGGTCAGACCGTAGAAACTTGATCTTTTTATTACGATGATTTTCCACTTCATTCTGAAATTCCTTGAACTTTTCAGAAGTTTTAGACTTGTGTTTCATCAAATAGATATACCCATATCTACTCAAATCATCCGTGAAAGTAACAAAATAACGATATCCACCTCGCGCCGACACACTCATTGGTCCACACACATCAGTATGTATGATCTCCAACAGATTTGTCGCCCGGTCCATTGAACCGGAAAACGGCGTTCTAGTCATCTTGCCCATAAGGCATGGCTCACATGTATCAAATGATTCAAAATCAAGTGATACAAAAGTCCATCAGAATGGAGTTTCTTCATGCGTTTAATGCCAATATGACCTAGACGGCAGTGCCACATATATGTAGACATATCATCATCAAGTTTAATCTTTTTAGCATTAACATTATGAATGTGCGTAATATTACTATCGAGATCCAATAGAAATAAACCATTCAACATAGGTGCATGACCATAAAAGATATCATTCTTATAAATCGAACAACCATTGTTTTCAGATTTAAAGGAATGACCACTTTGCATCAAACATGATCTAGATACAATGTTCATGCTCAGTGCAGGCACCAAATAACAATTATCTAGGTTTATAACTAATCCCGATGGCAAATGGAGAGGGTAGCTTCCCGATGGCGATCACATCAACTCTTGATCCATTGCGGACCCGCATCCCGACCTCATCCCTTGCTAGTTGTCGCTTGTTCCGTAGCCCCTGAACTGAGTTACATATATTAGCAACCGATCCGGTATCAAATACCCAGGTGCTACTGCGAGTACTAGTCAAGTACACATCAATAACATGTATATCACATATACCTTTGTTTGCCTTGCTGGACTTCTTGTCCGCCAAATACTTGGGGCGATTCGCTAGTGGCGATCCCTTGCAATAGTAGCACTCGGTGTCGACTTTAGAGCCAGCCAGGGCTTCTTTTCAGGCAATGACTTGCCACCCTTCTTTCCCTTGTGCTTGCCTTTCTTGTCCTTCTTGAAACCGGTGGTCCTATTGATCATCAACACTTGATGTTCTTTCCTAATCTCCCCTTCTGCAGTCTTAAGCATTGACAGAAGCTCGGGAAGAGACTTCTTCATGCCCTGCATATTATAGTTCATCACGAAACTCTTGTAGCTAGGTGGCAGAGATTGGAGAACACGATGTATGCCTAAGTCAATGGGAATCATTATTCCCAAGGACACAAGCTTATCGACGTAGCCAGACATTTTGAGTACGTGCTCACTAATGGAGCTGTTTTCCTCCATCATGCAGCTAAAGAACTTTTCTGTAGCATTATAACTCTCTACAGCAGCATGGGTATCGAAAATCATTTTCAATTCTCCCATGGTATCAAAGGCATTGCCATTTTCGAAACACTTTCGAAGTTCTGGCTCTAGCTCATACAATATGCCACAATGAACTAAGTTGTGGTCCTCCTGACGAGTCACATAGACATTCTTTTCCTCGTCAGGGGCATCAGGAGCTGGTGGGGGGCCTAGCGGCGCATCTAGCACATATTGCTTTTGTGCAGCAGTGAGGAGAATCCTCAAATTCATAGCCTAGTTGGTGAAGTTGCTACCATTCGCAGCAAGTTTCTCTTTCTCCATGAACACATTGAAATTAAAAGCAGGTGGTGCCATCTACAACAAAATTTGTAAAGTTTATTTAGACTAAGTTTATGATAGATTGAGTTCAACTAATCCAAATTACTAATGAACTCCCACTCAAAAACGACATCCCTCGTGTCCTTTTGGTGATTACATGAACCAAATCCACTATACCAAGTCCGATCATCACGTGAGTTGATATAGCTTCAAAGGCGAGCATCTATATGGGCATCATATCAACCATATGATTCATGCTTAACCTTTCGGTCCGTGTTCTGAGGCCATGTCTGTACATGCTAGGCTCGCCAAGTAAGAACCTTAGTATTCACGTGTGTAAAACTGTCTTACACCCGTTCCTATGAAAGCGTAGATTCGAGTACACCCGATCATCACGTGATGTCTCGAAACACGATCCATAGAACGGTGCATACTCAAGGAATAACACATTTTTATCTTGATATCTAAAATAGGGATCATCTTATAATGCTATCAAACGCGCCAAACTAGCAGTATAAGATGCTAACATCTAATGTGTAAAGTGAGATGATATGGTCCATGCATTTGATCTCTATCACTTGCATCATGGTATGATCTCTATCATTCCTTTGTGTGTAAGGCCAAGGTCTATGGAACTTACACGTTGAGTGTGTTGTAAGAGTATCCACCATAGATCTACTTACAACAATACCATATCAACACACTAGCCCAGCAACGATCTAAACTAGACGCCTCTAATTTATCAATTGCAAGTTTTACATGGCTTAGGGCTTTCGGAGATAGAACCGTTCTTACCTACGAACATGAACCACAACGAGGATAACTAAGTTATTAGCAACTCGTTGTAAATCAGATATTGACTATAGTAGGAGAGACAGACACCCTGACCACTTATGCAAAACAAGTTGCATGTCAGTCGTGGAACCGGTCTCATGTACGATGACATGTAAGGTTGGTCCGGGCCGCTTCATCCCACTATGCCATCAATATCCAAAATACATAGAAGATGCAATAACATGATCATCATCGCCCACATATCAACCATATGTGTACTACCTGTGCTAAGCACCTACGCATAGATCAGGCTCTGATACCACTATTGGGTCCGCAGCATAGAAAACAAAAAATTTCCTACGGTGTGAACTACACACCAAGATCTATCTACTAGGTACAAAGCAATGGGTGGACATACATCCAACTAGAACTTACCCTCGTAGACAACAAGCTTTGTTAACGAGTAGGAACTCGTGGTTGATGTAGTCGTACACTTCCCGATCTCAAGATCGTGAGGACAAGAAGTCAGCAGCGCATCCGCATCGCACACACGTTCAAGCCACCGGACAACCTCCACCTCCTCGCTCCAGCGATCATGAGCAAGCAACTCCTTCCACGTAAATGCCACTGGGAACATGTATCTCGCTAATCCGAGACCATGGGGGAATAATTCTAGAGGGGGAGAGAGATCCTTCACAAGGAGGTGTGAGGATGAAGGAGGGAATGGGTGGCCTTTTATAGGAGGAGGGGGGGTGCCCCCTCTCTCCATGGCCGGCGCATGGGGTGGGGGGGTGACCCCTCACCTCCCCCATTCATGTGGTGGTCACCCCTCCACATTAAAATGCCTCTTCACATTCCCTTTTAAAGTCTCCACTTTAAATGCATTAAATTTCTCCAAATTTAATGCTCTCTCATTTAATAAAACTCTTTTCATCAAATTTATTCAGAATTTTGTTAATTACTTTAATTAACAAACATTCACATATAGCCCCTTGCAATATTTCAATATCACATGCAGAACCACCTTCTGCAATTTCACCCAAAACAATTTCCGGTTTCTATTGAAACAATTCCTGTGCTTTGCAATTCTTTCGTCTGAAACATATGTGCTCCAAAATGGTGTCCGGTAACTCTTAAGTGTGCCACCCTACGGTTCGCGAATAATGCAGACATGATCGAGACCCTTCTCCGATCAATAATCAGCAGGACACGGAGATCCGTACTGACTCCTACACATTCAACGATGACTCCTGTGATCGTGAGAACCTTTAACGCTTGTAACTAAATCCCTTTGTCTCTCGATATATTACATGTACGAGATTCGATCATTGGTATCTCCATACCTAGTTTAATCTCGATACCGACATGCACTCTTTTCTCGTTCCCGTGATATAACATTCTAGTGATCACATCACTTGCTTGCAAGTTATCCTAATGTGATATCACCGAGAGGGCCTAGAGTATATATATCCATCATATGGATTGACAAATTCCACTCTTGATCCATGAGCCTCAACATAACACCTTCGTAGTACTGAACCCATCTTTATAGTCACCCTGTTACGGTGTGACGTTTGATGTTATCAAGATACTCTTCCGGTGTTAGCAATTAACATGATCTCATGGTCTAAGGATAAAGATTACTTCGTATGATGTTATAGCAATATAAACATAATGACTTGATCGTAATGCTATACTTCGGATGAATGTTCATCACATCATTCCACCAATGGTGTGACCTTGTTATTAACAACATCCAATGTCCATGATCAGGAAACCTTGATCATCCTGTTAATCAACCAGCTAGTCTATAAGAGAGGCATGACTAGGAACCCTTTTTGTTTATTAAACACACATGTATTGATGTTTCTGAATCAATACATTTCTAGCATGTAAAATAAACATCTATCATGTATAAGGAATATATAATAACAACTTTATTATTGCCTCTTAGGGCATATTTCCTTCACTATTCCCACCCATGGGCACCCCTTTATATAGGGGGAGGGGGTGTGCCCTCCCCTTTGGGTTTCCCATGTGGGACTAAACAAGGGAGAGAGGGGGAGGCGCATGGGCCTCATGGGCTAGACGGCCAAGGGTGGGCCTAACCTCGTGCATAGCCCTAGGCTGGCCGAGTGGGACCCCTTAAGGTGCCGAGGCCTTGGCCCTTCCTTCCTTCGGTTTTCCCTCATGGGCCCTTTTCCCTAGTAAGTTTGGCCCATTAGTGGAATACCCCTTCAAATAAGATTTTAATATTATATTTAATATTAATTACATTAATTAATATGTAAATACATATTACAAAATCTGATTTGACCCGAAACACCTTTTGGTTCCCTTTTCGATGTCCTCCGAACGACTTCGGATCTTTCCCAGAACGATTCTGATTCTCTCACGGAACTTTTCCGGTTTCCTTTTCTCTTTAATATGGTGATTCCAACTTACAGAGGCTCTCTAGCTCATTGTACCCTTAAGTGTATTTCCCCACGACTCGGGAATGGCACAAACATGATCTCCATCAATGATCAATAGCGGGACCAGGATGCCCATAATGACCCGTGTGCATTCCACGATGATAATGTCGTTTGAACTGTAAATAGTCGTTTTCCATTCCCTTTGCCACTTGATACCTAGTTCACCCGAGATTTGATCTATGGTATCTCCATACTTTCATTCGATCTCGTTACCGATGAACTTGTTTTCTCGTTGCCGTTGAAGGGAATATGCCCGAGAGGCAATAATAAAGTGGTTATTATCTTATTCCATGTTTACGATAAATGTTTATTTTACATGCTAGAATTTTATTGATCGGAAACATCAATACATGTGTGTTTAACAAACAAAAAAAGGTTCCTAGTTATGCCTCTCTTATAGACTAGCTTGTTGATTAACAAGATGATCAAGGTTTCCTGATCATGGACATTGGATGTTGTTAATAACAAGGTCACACCATTGGTGGAATGATGTGATGAACATTCATCCGAAGTATAGCATTACGATCAAAGTCATTATGTTTATATTGCTATAATATCATACGAAGTAATCTTTATCCTTAGACCATGAGATCATGTTAATTTCTAACACCGGAAGAGTATCTTGATAACATCAAACGTCACACCGTAACAGGGTGACTATAAAGGTGGGTTCAGTGCTAAGAAGGTGTTATGTTGAGGCTCATGGATCAAGAGTGGGATTTGTCCATCCCGATGATGGATAGATATACTCTGGGCCCTCTCGGTGATATCACATTGAAATAGCATGCAAGCAAGTGATGTGATCACTAGAATGTTATATCACGGGAACGAGAAAAGAGTGCATGTTGGCAACGAGATCAAACTAGGTATGGAGATACCGATGATCGAATCTCAGAAATGTAATATATCGCGGGACAAAGGGATTTAGTTACTAGCGTTAAAGGTTCTCACGATCACAGAAGTCATCGTTGAATGTGTAGGAGTCAGTATGGATCTCTAGGTCCCGCTGCTGATTATTGATCGGAGAGGGGTCTCGATCATGTCTGCATTATTCGCGAACCGTAGGGTGACACACTTAAGGGATACCGACACCATTTGGAGCAAATATGTTTCAGATAAAGATTTAAGAAAGTGCTGGAATTATTTCAATAGACACCGAAACTGTTTCGGGTGAAAATGCTGAAATTGGTTCTGCATGTAATATTGAAATGTTGTAGGGGGTTTATGTGAATGTTTGTTAATTAAAGTAATTAACAAAATTCTGAATAAAAATAATAAAAGATTTTTATTAAATGAGAGAGCATTAAATTTGGAGAAATTTAATGCATTTAAAGTGGAGACTTTAAAAGAGAATGTGAAGGGGCATTTTAATGTGTAGGGTTACTACCACATGAATGGAGGAGCTGAAGGTCACCTCCCGGCGCCGGGCCATGAAGGAGGTACCCTCCTCCTCCTATAAAAGGCCCCTCTCCTCACTTCTCACACACACCTCCTTGTGAAGGATCTCTCTCCTCTAGTATTATTCCCCATGGTCTCGGATTAGCGAGATACATGTTCCCGGTGGCTTTATCTAGAAAGGAGTTGCTTCCTGCTTTGCTGGAGCGAGGGACGGAGGTTGTCGGGTACCGGACGTGTGCGATCACGGATGCACCGCTGCTTTGGCGGTGCTGGACTTGGTGGTGCTGAGCTGGATCGATGGACGGCCGGAGCTGGACCTGCTGGACTTCATCACGATCTTGAGATCGGCAAGTGTACGACTACATCAACCACGAGTTCCTACTCGTTAACAAAGCTCGTTGTCTACGAGGGTAAGTTCTCGTTGGATGTATGTCCACCCGTTGCTTTGTACCTAATAGATAGATCTTGGCGTGTAGTTCACACCGTAGGAAAATTTTTGTTTTCTATGCTGCGGACCCAATAGTGGTATCAGAGCTTGATCTATGCGTAGGTTCTTAGCACGGGTAGTACACATATGTTGATATGTGGGCGATGATGATCATGTTATTGCATCTTCTATGTATTTTGGATATTGGTGGCATAGTGGGATGAAGAGGCCCGGACCAACCTTACATGTCATTGTACATGAGACCGGTTCCACGACTGACATGCAACTTGTTTTGCATAAGTGCCTGGCGGGTGTCTGTCTCTCCTACTATAGTCAATATCTGATTTACAACGAGTTGCTAATAACTTAGTTATCCTTGTTGTGGTTCATGTTCGTAGGTAAGAACGGTTCTATCTCCGAAAGCCCTAAGCCACGTAAAACTTGCAATTGATAAATTAGAGGCGTCTAGTTTAGATCGTTGTTGGGCTAGTGTATTGATATGATATTGTTGTAAGTAGATGTATGATATATACTCTTACAACACACTCAACGTATAAATTCCATAGACCTTGGCCTTACACACAAAGGAATGATAGTACCACGATGCAAATGATAGAGATCAAATGGATGGACCATATCATCTCACTTTACACATTAGATGTTAGCATCTTATACTACTAGTTTGGCGCTTTCTGTAGCATTGTAAGATGATCCCTCATTTAAATATCAAGATAAAATGTGTTCTTCCTTAAGTATGCACCATTCTATGGATCGTGTTTCGAGACATCATGAGATGATCGGGTGTCCTCAACTCTACGCTTTCATGCAACGGGTGTAAGACAATTTTACACACGCGAATACTAAGGTTCTTACTTGGCGAGCCTAGCATGTACAGACATGGCCTCGGAACACGGACCGAAAGGTTAAGCATGAGTCATATAGTTGATATGATGCCCATATAGATGCTCGCCTTTGAAGCTACATCAACTCACGTGATGATCGAACTTGGTGTAGTGGATTTGGTTCATGTAATCACCAAAAAGGCACGAGGGATGTCGTTTTTGAGTGGGAGTTCATTTCTAATTTGGATTAGTCGAACCAAATTTGTCATAAATTAAATCAAAGTGAATTTGCATAGTTTGTTGTA
This sequence comes from Avena insularis, assembly GCA_023614405.1. NCBI lineage: Eukaryota > Viridiplantae > Streptophyta > Magnoliopsida > Poales > Poaceae > Avena > Avena insularis. Next base: position 354,602,105 of record CM042692.1, on the reverse strand, counting down.
GTCATTGGCATTCGTTTTCTACCTTATGCTTAGTTTTTATTTGAGATAATAGAACTATAGAATTCTGGATATTTACTTTACGAACTGGTATCGTATTGTTTTTAATGTCAATTTAAAGTTTATAAGTCCTATTGCAAACTTTCAGCAAACTCTATTTACTCCATGAAGTTTAATAAGTAGTATTAAATCAAGAGTAAGAATTCCAATGTTAGTATCTAAAGTATCATGTTTGCCTCCATGATTATTGATATTCAAAAAGTTGTTTTAATATCAAGATTATATTGGAGCTGAAAATTGTTTCAGAAACCATCATGTGTGAAAGATATTGTGATATCTGAAACAATGTTTTTTGGTTGCATTATGATAGAGTATAATTTAGCAAAATACATGTTCTCATATTGTATGAGAATTTGTGAAGGATGGAGATGCTAGGCATCCGAATCTACCAAAAGGTTTTGGGAACTGATATTATACTCGTGATTCTTCCTTATAAGCTATAGTAGCTTGATCATGAAAGTTTTCATGATAAGGATGAATAGAAGATGTAAGTAAAATGTTTACTACACTAATAGATTACTAAAAAAATGGATTTTTGAAAGAACACCAAACATTTGATGATGGTGATCCACTTCAAAGTGCAAGTCCAAAGGTATTATTAGTTGACTATATACGCTTTGTACCATGTGTCATGTTGATGACACCACTATTGATGTTCATAGATTCTTTTAAAATAAAAGGAATTGCTGAAAGAGAATCTATAAAATATTTGGCAGAAAATAAAAGGTTGGAGATGTCCAACTTAGGTATATAGAAGATATACATGTTATGGCTATATTCCTTGCTTGTTAAACGATGTGGTTCTTAGGTATTGGATACCGGTATTGGATACCGAATTGGTTGGTATGAAGTGTCATACAGGACAACGCAATTCATGAACTACAATGGCCTAAGTAACTACCAAGAGAATGAGTGATGATGTTCATCGAAAACAAATAAAGTGTGATGGGTTCGTAGCATGCAAAACAAAAAATTTCTACCGCAAGAACGAACAAAACCCAGATCTAATCTAGATAAAAGCCAAGATCTAATCTATTAGACATGTGCAACGAGATAGATCTGTACTAACCCTCGTAGATCCGAAAGCGTTACGAGATTAGATCTCGGGGTTGATGTAGTCGATCACTTGCCGATCTCAAGATCGTGGGCGATCCTTCCGTGCAGCGTTAAGCGCTCATGATCGGTCCACACGTCGCGGAGTCAGAACCTTCCTCTCCTGTTCCAAATGACGTGAGGTAGTAGATCTTCTCCACGGAATCCCAGCAGCACGACGGTGTGGTGGTGGTGGTGGAGTAGAGAATTTTGCAGGGCTTCGCCTAAGCCTGATCAGAGGGAAGGAGGAGGAGAGAGGCGGCGGCTAGGGTTTGATGTGAAGGGGGCAAGGGGGTGGCGCTCCCACCCCTCTATTTAAAGGAGGGAGGCGCCATGGTCAGGGGAGTCCTAGTAGGACTCCCCTCCCTCCTTGGCCGGCAGATTGGGAAGGGGGGAGGAGTCCTCCTCCCCCACTACTCCTTGTCTTGCCCTACAAGGATTCCTTGATCCTTTCTTGGTTTTCAAGCAAACTCCAAGAAATCTTCTAGAACCTTCCAGAACATTCCGAAACCTTCTAGAATCCCCATACAAATACTCCGGAACATTTCCTAACTTAGAAAATGATCCCCAATATATGAATCTTATTATCCGGACAATTCCAGATCTCCTCGTGATGTCCCGGATCCAATCCGAGACTCCGAACAACATTCGGTCTCCAACGCATATTCCATATCTACTTAAAACAACTTCGAACCTTAAGTGTGTCACCCTACGGTTCGTGAATATGCAGACATGATGAAGACACCTCTCCGATCAATAACCATTAGCGGGATCTGGAGATCCATAACGGCTCCCACATACTCAACGATGACTTCGTGATCGATAGAACCATTAACATATGAAACCAATTCCCTTTGTCACGCGATATTCTACTTATCCGAGGTTTGATCGTTGGTATATCCATACCTAGTTCTACCTCGTTACTGGTAAGTACTCTTTACTCGTTCCATGTTATGTCATCCCTTGTGACCTAGTCACATGCTTGCAAGCTAACTAGATGACATTCCACCGAGAGGGCCCAGAGCATATCTATCCGTCATATGCATGGACAAATCCCAATCTTGGTCCATGCGCTTCAACACATACTTTCAGAATACCCAATGACACCTTTATAACCACCCAGTTACGAAGCGGTGTTTGATGTCATCAAAGTACCCATCCGGTGATGGTGATTAACATAACCTTATGGTCGAAGGATTAGGTTACTATGCATTTGAAAGCTTATAGCAATACGAACTTATTGACTTGATCTTATGCTATGCTTACTATGGGGGTGTGTCCATCACATCATTCTCCTAATGATATAACCTTGTTATTAATGACATCCAATGTCCATGATCAAGAAACCATGATCATCATTTAATCAACAAGCTAGTTCCACAAGAGGCTTACTAGGGACTCTTTTATGTTTACAAAACACACATGTATCAGTGTTTCCTTATAATACAATTATCGCATGGGATGTAAACATTTATCATAAACATAAAGATATAATAATAACCACTTTATTATTGCCTCTTGGGCATATCTCCAACAAAGTGTTATTGTGTTTTTCGTTGTGATCAAACCAAGCCTTCAAGATTTGTTTAAATAATTGTTATTTTGTTCCGGTATTAGGAGAACAATGGTTGTTCAAATAAATTACCGTATTCCATAAAGGATGGATGAACTTTTACAAGTCTAGTGGGAGAAATCACATCCATAAACATTATTGCTAAAATGTCACAAGACAAATGATTAAAAGATCACTTATGAAGTGACATCGCTGTTTTAAATTATATTGGAAATAAAACATGAAGAAACTCCATGTTGATGGATTTTTGGAGTCTTTTGATTTTGATCAATTGACGCATGTGAGACTTTCCTAGAGATAATTGAAACTCCGTCCATAGGCCAGAGAGGAACGAATGACTAGCTTATTGGAAATTGTGCATGCTGATGTGCATAGTCCATTATGTGTAGCCATATGCGATGGATCTTTTTTCTTCATATGCTTTCTCCGAAAATTTGAGTGAATATATCTATATATTTACTTAATAAGGAAGAAGTATCAAACATTTGAAAATTGTTCAAAGACTTTCAAGATGAAGTGGAAAATCATTGTAACAAGAAAATAAAGAGTTTATGATTCGATCATAAAGGAAGATATTTGAGTTACATGTTTAGCAAAAACACCTAAGACTTGAGGAATTGTTCCATGATTTGTGTTTCCCGATAAACCATAGGAGTATGGCATATTTGAGAGATAAAATCAAACCATGTTTGACATGGTAAGATCAAGGGTGTCCTTTATAAAACTGCCATTATGTTTTAAGGATTGAAGCTTTAGAGACTACCGCTTTTACACTGAAAAGAGCACCATCGTGATCCATTGAAATGACATCATATGAGTTATGGTTTGGGATAAAACCCGAATTGTATTTTCTTAAATTTTGGTATGCTATGCATAAGTAAAATGTTTACAACCAAAGTCGGATAAGCACGTCTTTGTAGGTTATCCCAAAGAATTTGTTGGGAATTTCTCCATAACACCGAGGACAAAAGAGTTTGTTACTTGGAACGTCAAGTTTCTTGAGAAGGATTTTTTCGTGAAAATTTAAGTCGGAGGACAATAGAACTTTGATAAGGTTGTTGAACCTTAGCTATATGTGCTAAGTAGCGCAGCGCCGGAAAGTATCCCGGTGGCGGCCACAATGCTCATGGCTCTCGTGATTACAAAAGGTGTGATCTCGGAGATTAGAGTTCCTATAGAACCGTGTGGGTCGGTAAGAATCAAATAGTAATATTTGATAAGCAAGTCGTTATTGTTTTGACAATGATGAACCGACTACATGCAAAGAAGCGATGATGGGCCCTGACTCCATAAAATGACTAGAAGTCATAGAATCCGTGATAGTATCCATACACGAGAAATCAAGTTTCTGAACTTGGAAGACCCTCCGGAAAGGCGTGAAGCCTATCGGTCGTGTTTGGATCTATAAAGAAATAAGACATGGATGTTTAACATCTATGAAATAGTCGACATGTCGGAAAGAAGTTTACGACAATGTTCAAGGAGTTGATTATGACAAGATTTGATCTTTCATAGCGATATATAGTCTTGATGGATTAATGTAGCAACCACTACATATAATTTGGTATATGGTAGTTGAATAAACAAAACAAGGTTCTTCTAATAGAACGATAACCTAGGACATGTACATGACATGGTACAAGGGTTTTGTTAATTCAAAGGGTGCTAAAAGGGCATGTAAACTTCAATAGTTGAAGTAAGCATAGCGGAGTTGGAATCTTCACCATGATGAAACTGTTAAAATAGTTTAAATTCATTGGATATGATGAAGATGCTTGCATTTGCAAGAAATTAAGTGGGAGCGCTGAGACATATTTCTAATACATTATGTAGAGGACATATTGTTGATTGGAAATGATGTATCTTGTATTGACACAAGTTAAGAATTTCATTAAAATAAGATTTCGATGAAAGACTTAGGCAAACCCGGAATATTAGGCATCAATATCTATATGGATAGATTAAGGCGCTAATATGGTTGTGCCAGACATACATATATGAGATATTGAAAGGGTTCAATATGGAAACAACAAGAAAGGTTCTTGCTGCATGGAAAGGATTGTATCAAAATTCAAGTGTTTCAACAATTGGTGAGTAAAATCACATGAACATTTTGATCGATTATACCATGATATGTATATATCCAGAATGTCCTATGCTCTAAATGTTATGAGCATATACCAGAATGATTCATAAGATGATCATTGGACAATAGTAAAGATATTCTTATGAGCTTTGGAAGAACTAAGAATATATAATGTATAAGTGACAAATAATTAAAGGTAGTTCATTGTAAAGTGTTACATTGATACTAGTTTTGTCACAAGATACGTATTATCTTTATCTCAATTTAGACTATGGGTGGCACAATGTAATGGAAAGGATGTTCCATGATGGATTTGGATGAGTTCCAAAGTTGAGACATTGTGATGGATACTACAACAAAAGGCTAAGTATATGACTGCTATAGTAGCAGCAAAGGAGGGCATTTGTGTTAAGTAGTTTGTTATCAAACTAGGTGTGGTTCAAAGTGGGCTAATACTATCAAGATATATTGTGTGACAATAATATCAACATATTTTGAGCCGAACGAACTAAAGGTCTCACCAAAGGACCAAATCTATACAATGCCATCTCATTTGAGAATGAGTGATGCGTAGAGACGCAGAGACATGCAAATACACACGGACCTGAAACTGTCAGATCCAGAGATTATTTTGACCACTAGCAATAGCGTATATGCAACACCAGAAAGCCATAGGTGTTCAATACGCAAAGTTTTTCAAACTATATTATTGACTCTAGTGCAAGTGGGAGACTGAAGGGAATATGCCCGAGAGGCAATAATAAAGTGGTTATTATCTTATTCCATGTTTATGATAAATGTTTATTTTACATGCTAGAATTGTATTGATCAGAAACATCAATACATGTGTGTTTAATAAACAAAAAGGGTTCCTAGTTATGCCTCTCTTATAGACTAGCTTGTTGATTAACAAGATGATCAAGGTTTCCTGATCATGGACATTGGATGTTGTTAATAACAAGGTCACACCGTTGGTGGAATGATGTGATGAACATTCATCCGAAGTATAGCATTACGATCAAAGTCATTATGTTTATATTGCTATAATATCATACGAAGTAATCTTTATCCTTAGACCATGAGATCATGTTAATTGCTAACACCGGAAGAGTATCTTGATAACATCAAACGTCACACCGTAACAGGGTGACTATAAGTGGGTTCGATTACTACGAAGGTGTTATGTTGAGGCTCATGGATCAAGAGTGGGATTTGTCCATCCCGATGACGGATAGATATACTCTGGGCCCTCTCGGTGATATCACATTGAAATAGCTTGCAAGCAAGTGATATGATCACTAGAATGTGTTGGGTTCGCAGCATAGAAAACAAAAAAATTCCTACGATGAGAACTATACGCCAAGATCTATCTACTAGATACAGAGCAACGGGTGGACATACATCCATGGAGAACTTACCCTCGAAGACAACGAGCTTTGTTAACGAGTAGGAACTCGTGGTTGATGTAGTCGTACACTTGCCGATCTCAAGATCGTGAGGAAGTCCCGCGCCAACTCAGCAAGCGCATCCGCACTAGAACACACGCTCAAGCCACGGACAACCTCCACCTCCTCGCTCCAGCGATCCAACTAAGAAGCAACTCCTTCAGACGAAATGCCACTGGGAACATGTATCTCGCTAATCCGAGACCATGGGGAATAATTCTAGAGGGGGAGAGAGATCCTTCACAAGGAGGTGTGAGGATGAAGGAGGGAATGGGTGGCCTTTTATAGGAGGAGGGGGGTGCCCCCTCTCTCCATGGCCGGCGCATGGTGGGGTGACCCCTCACCTCCCCCATTCATGTGGTGGTAACCCCTCCACATTAAAATGCCTCTTCACATTCCCTTTTAAAATCTCCACTTTAAATGCATTAAATTTCTCCAAATTTAATGCTCTCTCATTTAATAAAACTCTTTTGTTAAATTTATTCATAATTTTTGTTAATTACTTTAATTAACAAACATTCACATATAGCCCCTTGCAATATTTCAATATCACATGCAGAACCACCTTCTGCAATTTCACCCAAAACAATTTACGGTTTCTATTGAAACAATTCCTGCGCTTTGCAATTCTTTCGTCTGAAACATATGTGCTCCAAAATGGTGTCCGGTAACTCTTAAGTGTGCCACCCTACGGTTCGCGAATAATGCAGACATGATCGAGACCCTTCTCCGATCAATAATCAGCAGCGGGACACGGAGATCCGTCTCGACTCCTACACATTCAATGATGACTCCTGTGATCGTGAGAACCTTTAACGCTTGTAACTAAATCCCTTTGTCTCTCGATATATTACATGTCTGAGATTCGATCATCGGTATCTCCATACCTAGTTTGATCTCGTTACCGACATGCACTCTTTTCTTGTTCCCGTGATATAACATTATAGTGATCACATCACTTGCTTGCAAGCTATCCTAATGTGATATCACCGAGAGGGCCCAGAGTATATCTATCCGTCATCTGGATTGAAAAATTCCACTCTTGATCCATGAGCCTCAACATAACACCTTCGTAGTACTGAACCCATCTTTATAGTCACCCTGTTACGGTGTGACGTTTGATGTTATCAAGATACTCTTCCGGTGTTAGCAATTAACATGATCTCATGGTCTAAGGATAAAGATTACTTCGTATGATACTATAGCAATATAAACATAATGACTTTGATCGTAATGCTATACTTCGGATGAATGTTCATCACATCATTCCACCAATGGTGTGACCTTGTTATTAACAACATCCAATGTCCATGATCAGGAAACCTTGATCATCTTGTTAATCAACAAGCTAGTCTATAAGAGAGGCATAACTAGGAACCCTTTTTGTTTATTAAACACACATGTATTGATGTTTCCTATCAATACAATTATAGCATGCAAAATAAACATCTATCATATACAAGGAATACTTAATAACAACTTTATTATTGCCTCTCAGGGCATATTTCCTTCAGTCTCCCACTTGCACTAGAGACAATAATCTAGTTTATATAGTGATAAATCTAACACCCATGGAGTTATGGTGTTGATCATGTTTTGCCCTAGGGAGTACTTTAGTCAACAGATCTGCTACATTCAGGTCCATGTGTACTTTACAAATCTTTATATCTCCATCCTTGACATGCTCGCGGATGGAGTGAAACCAGCGCTTAATATGCTTGGAATTCTTGTGAGACCTTGGTTCCTTGGCGTTGGCTATGGCTCCATTATTGTCACAATAGATCACCATTGGGTCCAACGCACTAGGAACCACACCTAGTTCCGTTATGAACTCCTTCATCCAAACCGCTTCCCGCGCTGCTTCCTAAGCAGCAACATATTCCGCCTCCGTCGTTGATCCAGCCACCACAGGTTGTTTGGAGCTCCTCCAACTAACTGTTGCTACGTTCAAGAGAAATACGTATCCGGATTGAGACTTAGAGTCATCCGGATCAGTGCCAAAGCTAGCATCGACATAACACTTAGCGACTAGCTCTTCTTCACCTCTGTACACAAGAAACATATCCTTAGTTCTTCTCAAGTACTTAAGGATATTCTTGACCGCTATCCAGTGTTCCGAACCTGGATCAGATTGGTACCTACCAGTCAAACTAATGGCATGTGCCACATCCGGTCTTGTACATAGCATGGCATACATTATAGAGCCTATGGCTGAGGCATAGGGGATCTTATCCATTATATCTCTTTCTTCCGCCATAGCCGGACTTTGAGTCTTACTCAATGTCTTGCCTTGCAACATAGGTAAGTACCCCTTCTTACTTCCGTCCATATTAAACTTATTTAATATCTTATCAAGGTATGTACTCTGCGATAGCCCAATTAGGCGTCTTGATCTATCTCTATAGATTTTAATGCCTAATATATATGAAGCTTCACCAAGGTCCTTCATCGAAAATTTGCTATTTAGATAACTTTTAACACTGTTTAAAAGATCTATATCATTTCCAATCAATAATATGTCATCCACATATAATATCAGAAATGCCACATTGCTCCCACTCACTTTCTTGTAAATACAAGCCTCTCCATAAGTTTGGACAAATCCAAACTCTTTGATCACCTCATCAAAGCGGAGATTCCAACTCCGGGATGCTTGCTTCAGTCCATAGATGGATCGCTGAAGTTTGCACACCTTATTAGCATCCTTAGGATCAACAAAACCCTTAGGTTGTATCATATACAACTCTTCTTCAATATTACCATTGAGGAACGCAGTTTTGACATCCATCTGCCATATTTCATAATCGAAATATGCAGCAATTGCTAACATAATCCTAACCGACTTAAGCATCACTACGGGAGAGAATGTCTCATCGTAGTCAACTCCTTGAATTTGTCGAAACCCCTTTGCGACAAGTCGAGCCTTATAGATGGTTACATTACCATCAGCATCAGTTTTTCTTTTTGAAAATCCATTTATTCTCAATAGCCTTTCGATCGTGAGGTAAGTCCACCAAGGTCTAAACCTGGTTTTCGTACATGGATTCCATCTCGGATTTCATGGCTTCTAGCCATTTGTTGGAATTAGGGCTCATCATCGCTTCTTCATACGTCGCAGGGTCATATATTTCATCAATCATGAAATTCATAACAGGATTGCCGTACAGTTTAGGAGCTGCACGTGTCCTGCTTGACCTGCGAGGTTCGGTAGTGTCCTCTTTCGGAGTTTCATGATCAATATCATTAGCTCTCTCTTCATTAGGTGAAGTCAACTCCGAAACAACTTCTGGAGCTGCGCTACTCGCCATTTCATGAAGAGAAGGTTCAATAACCTCTTCGAGTTCTACCTTCCGACTATTCACACCTTTCACGAGAAACTCCTTCTCAAGAAAGGATCCATTCTTGGCAACAAAGACCTTGCCTTCGGATCTGTGATAGAAGGTATACCCAATCGTTTCCTTAGGGTATCCTATGAAGACGCATTTTTCCGCTTTGGGTTCGAGTTTATCCGGTTGAAGTTTCTTCACATAAACATCGCATCCCCAAACTTTAAGAAATGACAGCTTAGGTTTGTTTCCAAACCATAATTCATACGGTGTCTTTTCAACGGATTTAGATGGTGCCCTATTTAAAGTGAATGCAGCGGTTTCCAGTGCATAACCCCAAAATGACAGTGGCAAGTCAGTCAGAGACATCATAGATCGAACCATATCCAATAAAGTATGATTACGACGTTTCTGACACACCATTACGTTGTGGTGTTCCGGCGGGCGTGAGTTGTGAAACTATTCCACAGTCTTTCATATGTGTGCTAAACTCGTAACTAAGATACTCTCCTCCACGGTCGGACCGTAGACATTTGATCTTTCTGTTACGATGATTTTCCACTTCATTCTGAAATTCTTTGAACTTTTCAAAAGTTTCAGACTTGTGTTTCATCAAATAGATATACCCATATCTACTCAAATCATCCGTGAAAGTAACAAAATAACGATATCCACCTCGCGTCGACACACTCATTGGTCCACACATATCAGTATGTATGATTTCCAATAAGTCTGTCTCCCGTTCCATTGAACCGGAAAACGGCGTTCTAGTCATCTTGCCCATAAGGCATGGCTCACATGTATCAAATGATTCAAAATCAAGTGATTCCAAAAGTCCATCAGAATGGAGTTTCTTCATGCGTTTAACGCTAGTATGACCTAGACGGTAGTGCCACATATATGTAGATATATCATTATCAAGTTTAATCCTTTTAGCATCAACATTATGAATATGCGTAATACTACTATCGAGATCCAACAGAAATAAACCATTCAACACAGGTGCATGACCATAAAAGATATTATTCATATAAATCGAATAACCATTGTTTTTAGACTTAAACGAATAACCACTTTGCATCAAACACGATCCGGATACAATGTTCATGCTTAGTGCAGGCACCAAATAACAATTATTCAGGTTTATAACTAATCCCGACGGCATATGGAGAGGCAGCGTTCCGACGGCGATCTCATCAACTCTTGATCCATTGCCGACCCGCATCGTGACCTCATCCCTTGCTAGTTGTTGCTTGTTCCACATCCCCTGAACCGAGTTACATATATTAGCAACCGATCCCGTATCAAATACCCAGGTGCTACTGCGAGTACTAGTCAAGTACACATCAATAACATGTATATCACATATACCTTTGTTTGCCTAGCCGGCCTTCTTGTCCGCCAAATACTTGGGGCAGTTGCGCTTCCAATGGCCAGTACCCTTGCAATAGTAGCACTCGGTGTTAGACTTAGGGCCAGCTCGGGGTCTTTTCAGGCGCGGCAACAGATTTGCCGCCCTTCTTTCCCTTCTGCTTGCCTTTCTTGTCCTTCTTGAAACCGGTGGTCTTATTGATCATCAACACTTGATGTTCTTTCCTAATCTCCACTTCTGCAGTCTTAAGCATTAACAAAAGCTCGGGAAGAGACTTCTTCATGCCCTGCATATTATAGTTCATCACGAAGCTCTTGTAGCTAGGTGGCAGAGATTGGAGAACATGATGTATGCCTAAGTCAATGGGAATCATTATTCCCAAGGACACAAGCTTATCGGCGTGCCCAGGACATTTTGATGCGTGCTCACTAACGGAGCTGTTCTCTTCCATCATGCAGCTAAAGAACTTTTCAGAAGCATTATAACTCTCTACGGCAACATGGGTATCGAAAATCATTTTCAATTCTCCCATGGTATCAAAGGCATTGCCATTTTCGAAACGCTCAAGTTACGGCTCTAGCCCATACAGTATGCCGCAATGAACTAAGTTGTGGTCCTCCTGACGAGTCACATAGACATTCTTTTCCTTGTCAGGGGCATCAGGAGCTGGTGGGGGGCCTAGCGGCGCATCTAGCACATATTGCTTTTGTGCAGCAGTGAGGAGAATCCTCAAATTCATAGCCCAGTTGGTGAAGTTGCTACCATTACGAAGTTTCTCTTTTCCATGAACACATTGAAATTAAAAGCAGGTGGTGCCATCTACAACAGAATTTGTAAAGTATATTTAGACTAAGTTTATGATAGATTGAGTTCAACTAATCCAAATTACTAATGAACTCCCACTCAAAAACGACATCCCACGTGTCCTTTTGGTGATTACATGAACCAAATCCACTACACCAAGTCCGATCATCACGTGAGTCGGTGTAGCTTCAAAGGTGAGCATCTATATGGGCATCATATCAACTATATGACTCATTTTAACCTTTCGGTCCGTGTTCCGAGGCCATGTCTGTACATGCTAGGCTCGTCAAGTAAGAACCTTAGTATTTGCGTGTGTAAAACTGTCTTACACCCATTGTATGAAAGTGTAGAGTCGAGAACACCCGATCATCACGTGATGCCTCAAAACACGATCCACAAAACGGTGCATACTTAAGGAAGAACACATTTTATCTTTATACCTAAATGAGGGATCATCTTATAATGCTACCAAAAGCGCCAAACTAGCAATATAAGATGCTAATGTGTGAAGTGAGGTGATATGGTCCATGCATTTGATCTCTATCATTTGCATCGTGGTATGATCTCTATCATTCCTTTGTGTGTAAGGCCAAGGTCTATGGAACTTACACGTTAAGTGAGTTGTAAGAGTATCTATCATACATCTACTTACAAAAATACCATATCAAAACACTAGCCCAGCAACGATCTAAACTAGACGCCTCTAATTTATCAATTGCATGTTTTACGTGGCTTAGGGCTTTCGGAGATGGAACCGGTCTAACCTACGAACATGAACCACAACGAGGATAACCAAGTTATTAGCAACTCGTTGTAAATCAGATATTGACTATAGTAGGAGAGATGACACCCGCCACCACTTATGCAAAACTAGTTGCATGTCACGTGGAACCGGTCTCATGTGCGATGACATGTAAGGTTGGTCCGCCGCTTCATCCCACTATGCCACCAATATCCAAAGTAAATAGAAGATGCAATAACATGATCATCATCTCCACATATAAACATATGTGTACTACCTGCAAAGCACCTACGCATAGATCGGCTCGATACCACTGTTGGGTCCGCGACATAGAAAACAAAAAATTTCCTGATGAGAACTATACGCCAAGATCTATCTACTAGATACAGCAAACGGGTGGACATACATCCATGGAGAACTTACCCTCAAGACAACGAGCTTTGTTAACGAGTGGAACTCGTGGTTGATGTAGTCGTACACTTGCCGATCTCAAGATCGTGAGGAAGTCCGAGGCCGCAACTCAGCAGCGATACACTCGCACACATCTTCAAGCCACCGGACAACCTCCACCTCCTCGCAGCGATCCAGGAAGCAAAGAACTCCTTCCTGCATTTAAATGCCACCGAACATGTATCTCACTAATCCGAGACCATGGGGAATAATTCTAGAGGGGAGAGAGATCCTTCACAAGGAGGTGTGAGGATGAAGGAGGGAATGGGTGGCCTTTATAGGAGGAGGGGTGCCCCTCTCTCCATGGTCCGCATGGGGGTGACCTCACCTCCCCCATTCATGTGGTGGTAACCCTCCACATTAAAATGCCTTCACATTCCCTTTTAAAGTCTCCACTTTAAATGCATTAAATTTCTCCAAATTTAATGCTCTCATTTAATAAAACTCTTTTATTAAATTTATTCAGAATTTTGTTAATTACTTTAATTAACAAACATTCACATATAGCCTTACAATATTTCAATATCACATGCATAACCACCTTCGCAATTTCACCAAACAATTTCCGTTTCTATTGAAACAATTCCTGCGCTTTGCAATTCTTTCGTCTGAAACATATGTGCTCCAAAATGGTGTCGGTAACTTAAGTGTGCCACCCTACGGTTCGCGAATAATGCAGACATGATCGAGACCCTTCTCCGATCAATAATCAGCAATGGACACGGAGATCCGTGACTCCTACACATTCAACGATGACTCGTGATCATGAGAACCTTTAAAGCTTGTAACTAAATCCCTTTGTCTCTTGATATATTACATGTCTGAGATTCGATCATCGGTATCTCCATACCTAGTTTGATCTCGTTACCGACATGCACTCTTTTCTCGTTCCCGTGATATAACATTATAGTGATCACATCACTTACTTGCAAGCTATCCTAATGTGATATCACCGAGAGGGCCTAGAGTATATCTATCCGTCATATTGATTGACAAATTCCACTCTTGATCCTTGAGCCTCAACATAACACCTTCGTAGTACTGAACCCATCTTTATAGTCACCCTGTTACGGTGTGACATTTGATGTTATCAAGATACTCTTCCGGTGTTAGCAATTAACATGATCTCATGGTCTAAGGATAAAGATTACTTCGTATGATGTTATAGCAATATAAACATAATGACTTGATCGTAATGCTATACTTCGGATGAATGTTCATCACATCATTTCACAAATGCTGTGAACTTGTTATTAACAACATCCAATGTCCATGATCAGGAAACCTTGATCATCTTGTTAATCAACAAGCTAGTCTATAAGAGAGGCATAACTAGGAACCCTTTTTGTTTATTAAACACACATGTATTGATGTTTCCTATCAATACAATTATAGCATGCAAAATAAACATCTATCATATACAAGGAATACTTAATAACAACTTTATTATTGCCTCTCAGGGCATATTTCCTTCAGAATGTTATATCACGGGAACGAGAAAAGAGTGCATGTTGGTAACGAGATCAAACTAGGTATGGAGATACCGATGATCGAATATCGGAAATGTAATATATCGCGGGACAAAGGGATTTAGTTACTAGCGTTAAAGGTTCTCACGATCACAGAAGTCATCGTTGAATGTGTAGGAGTCAGTATGGATCTCTGTGTCCTGGCGATTATTGATCGGAGAGGGGTCTCGATCATGTCTGCATTATTCATGAACCGTAGGGTGACACACTTAAGGGATACCGACACCATTTGGAGCAAATATGTTTCATAAAGATTTAAGAAAGCTAGAATTATTTCAATAGACAATCAAACTGCTTTCGTGAAAATGCTGAAATTGGTTCTGCATGTAATATTGAAATGTTGCAGGGGGTTTTATGTGAATGTTTGTTAATTAAAGTAATTAACAAAATTCTGAATAAAAATAATAAAAGAGTTTTATTAAATGAGAGAGCATTAAATTTGGAGAAATTTAATGCATTTAAAGTGGAGACTTTAAAAGAGAATGTGAAGGGGCATTTTAATGTGGAGGGGTTACCACCACATGAATGGAGGAGGTGAAGGGTCACCTCCTGCGCTGCCATGAAGGAGGGGTACCTCCTCCTCCTATAAAAGGCCCCCCTCTCCTCACTTCTCACACACACCTCCTTGTGAAGGATCTCTCTCCCCCTCTAGTATTATTCCCCCATGGTCTCGGATTAGCGAGATACATGTTCCTGGTGGCTTTATCTAGAAAGGAGTTGCTGCTTCTGCTGCTTTGCTGGAGCGAGGGATGGAGGTTGTCGGGGTACCGGATGTGTGTGCGATCACGGATGCACCGCTGCTTTGTGGTGCTGGACTTGGTGGTGCTGGAGCTGGATCTGATGGACGTCCGGAGCGGACTGCTGGACTTCATCACGATCTTGAGATCGGCAAGTGTACGACTACATCAACCACGAGTTCCTACTCGTTAACAAAGCTCGTTGTCTACGAGGGTAAGTTCTCCTTGGATGTATGTCCACCCGTTGCTTTGTACCTAGTAGATAGATCTTGGCGTGTAGTTCACACCGTAGGAATTTTTTTGTTTTCTATGCTGCGGACCCAACAGCCGTGTCATTGCATTATGTGACCCAGTCACACGCTTGCAAGCTTCGCTAATGCAACGTCACCGAGATGGCCAGTAATGTATCTGTTCGTTACATGGATGGGCAAATTCTAGTCTTGATATGTACTCCTTTACACGCCCCTTAGGGAAACCTGAGTGGCACCTTTTCGATCACCCAGTCACGGAGTGATGCTTGATAACCATCTAAGCTCCCTCCAGAACGGTGATTTGCATTACCTTACAGTCTAAGGATCAGGTTGCGAGGTTTTCTTAGTTTATCTGTCGTGGTGGTGTCACGGCAGATGCCATGGATAGGCTAAAGGTGGGGACAAGATGCACTAGAGGAATCCAGGGAGGGATAGTGTGGTGATTCCACACACAGATGTTTTGTATTCTTCTAGCTAGATGAGTTTACAAGTGCTCCTTGAGCGGTATTGGGGAGAGGAGGAAGAAGGAACTCTCTTACTCTCACCACCACTTTGCTCTCGGGAACCCTCTACCCAAAAGCCAATCAACTAGCTCTCAACCAAGTAAAACTCAACCCCTTCTACAGAGGCCCTAGCCCTCCTTATATAGGGGAGGCTAGGTCTCCAATTAGGGCATACGTGGAGGCATATTCCAGGGAATATGCCTCCTCCCAAAATAGAAAATCGACCGGGTTACTTTTCACCATCGTAAGCCATGTAGAGGCTACGTGAGCCTCTATGGCGCCAGCGTCATCCGACACAGGCAACATCACCCTTGTCGGCCACGCCTCAGTGGTCCTTCCCTCTGTCCGCTTTGCTGATGCTCCAGCGTACAGAGACCACCTTTTGACCAGCGAGATACCTTCCTTCTCTTGCAAGCCTGATATAACCTGGATCATGCCTGGTTAATCTGGCCACGTGGGTACCTGCATACAAGTTATAGAAATCCTGCCAGCATACGACATAAGTCGGCCGGGACCCAGTTAGGTGGACATCCTCCGGTCCAGGTTACTCCGTGATTCGGCCTGCCTTGAGGTGACTCGGCCAGCATTCGCTTTGACCTTGCCGTACCTCGGCTAACTCGGCCTTTATACCCCGGCGTGACCCTACTCAGGGGTATCCCCCCAACATTAGTCCCCGAAGCTGGTGTGGTGTTAGCAGCCTCAGCCGCTAAGGCCACACCAGGTTCAATACCGAGCCTTTTGCTCCCTTTTTCCGAGTTACCTCATAGTCCGGATTTCATGGGCTAACTTTCCCTTGGCACATTCCGAGGTTTCACTCGCTGGCTGGGTCACCCTTTAGTTTTCCAGGTTATCCTTCCTTCTCTCGTACGCTTCCCCACAGGGAGGGTAATCATTATCTTGCCTCATTTTAAGGGCCTGCGCCAGTTACTGTTGCAGTTAATGTCAGGTGTTACTGTTGCACACGTCACGTCGTGTTTGTCTCCTTGTTAACTGTATCACCACGTTGCGTCGTGGGATCTCCTGCGCCCTATGGCCCTTCCTGTGGCTTGTCTGTGATTGGCTAACCCGGGGAATACACGGCCACACCATGTGGCCTTGCCGCACCACACGATCCCACTACCCCAGCTGGGGCGTGGTTAAATAGGGGAGGGGTGCGCCCCTTGGTATTTTCCCCCATTCTTGCGCCCCTCTGCCTCTTCTTCTTCTTCCTCCTAGCGACATCGCCGCCGCTGCCGCACCGTTCCTTGCACCTGCCTTGCTGCCGCTCCCGCGTAGCTCCATCGCCACGGGTCCGCGCCAGTCCAAGGCACTGCCCCCACCTCCGATAGGGCCAGTGAGGACAGCGATTTGGACATGACAGAAGAGGAGCTCACCGTCGCGGAGGCGGAGATGGAGGAGGAGGCGGAGAATGCCGAACGCGGCGCCTGGGCTGGCTCCTGGGTGTGCCAGGACAACCTCGACTGGCTCTACCACACGCGCCGCATCCCAGAGGGCATGGTTGCCCGGCTCACCACCGAGGAGCTCGCACCCTCACCCAATCCCGGTGATCGTGGTGTTCCTCTCCCATTTCCACCGCGGCTTCGGCCTCCCTGTCAGTGACTTCTTCCATGAGTGGCTCAACATCTATGAGCTTCAACCGCACCACCTTCCGGCGAACACCATCACATCTCTTTCTTCCTTCGCCTCCACCATAGAGGGGTATGTCGGATTGCGGACCACCAAAGAACTCTGGATCTGGTTTTTTGGTCTACGCCGGAACGTGATTCTGAATAAGCAGCTTGATCTGGAGGACAAACATCTGACTCAGTTCGGGGCTGCTTCTATTTCTCCCCGGAAACAATCCATCTTTCCCCGGGTCACGGGGCTTGATTCTTGCAAGGGCTGGGCCCGAACCTTCTTTTATGTCAGAAATGGCACGAATGAAGATCTGATCCGGCTGCGTCCCTACGCTCCGGGTCCTCCTAATCCGGATCTCTAGGACCGGGTTTCCAAGAAACCCACCGTCTTGGAAAATCAAGTTAACAAGCGGTTTCAGGAGCTGAAGGATGCGGGGCTGCACAACGAGGATGTAATGATCACTTTTGTCCGCAGCCGAATCTCCCCTCTCTAGAAGCGCACACATAAGCTTTGCCACATGAGCTGGCGCCTTGACCCCAACCGGACTTCCTCATTTGAACTGAACAACACCGAGATATTCCGCCGGGTCAAGGCTCTCTTCACGACTGACAAAAACTTCTCCGCTGATTGGGAGTGGGGGATAGAGCATTTCTGCCGGGATAGGCCTCCTCCTACGGTAACTCTCGTGTTCCAATCTCTTTCCGAGTTATATTCTATGTCAGATTATGTTGTTTATCTGATTCTTTTGTGTTTCTCCCTTAGCTGTTTCTTCAGCAAACTCTCGAAGATGGCCCCGAGCCCTCTCTCAAATGGGCGAAGGATCGAGATGCTCCGGACGAGGAGGAGCCGGATCAAGAAATGTTCCTGCCATTCCCTGATGCGACCAAGCGACCTACCGGTAACTTCTCTTCCTTAAGAGATTGGCCTGATGATGAAGATGATTCCGATGTTGAGGTGATGGAAGCATTTGACGCTGTCCCCCTTTCTTACACCTTTCTGGCATCAGCTAACCCGGGTGGGAAGATCCACGAAGATCCTCCTCTCGCCATCAAGGCCCGGCTGCCAAAGAAACGGGCAACTGCTTCTGCTTCTTCTTCCGGACCTTCTAAGCCAACCAAGAGGCGAAAGAAGTCTGCAGACAAAGCTGCCACCAAGCCTACGACTAAGGCCATAACTCGGAGGGCTCGGAAGCCCGAGGAGCCATTGACCTCTGATGAGTAAGTCACTTCTTCCTTATCCAATTTTCTGCTTCGTGCTTTGCTATTCATATGTTTTTCCTTTGTTATAATTCATTATTCGTCACTTGATTCGGCAGGGCTGCGGTGGAGGTTCCCCAGAGCGGATCCAGCATCGCTTCGCCCCTCCAGCATACCCCATCTCCCCCTCGTGGCGAAGATACACGCCCACTGAGCCCCATTCAGGAGGGTTCAGCGGCTACTCCGGGTTCTAGCCCACCTCGTCCAGAGGAGGGCAACCTTGGAGCAGGGGGAAGTGGCTCTGCCGAGGCAGCAGATGCTCCTAGTTCCACTTTGGCTCAGCCGCAACCTGCTACCTCCGAGGTACCCATAGCACCCCCGCCAAAACCAGCACTAGCGCCAGCACCAACAGCAACAACACAAGTATCAGCAGTAGTACCAACTCCATCCGCCTTGTTCGAGTCTTCCAAGACTCGGCGAGAAGGCCCAGTTAGCACCAAGGCTGCATCCAAGAGCAAACCTGCAGCTCAAACCTCAACCTCTCAACAGCAGCCTAAGGCCAAGAAAGCTTCTGACGCCGCCAAGGCAGCATCTATCGAGGCTGGACAGCGCACACTTGCGTCCATGCTTCCGAAGAAAACTCCGCCGAAGAAACATGCCCCCTCCGGGTCAGCTGACATGCAACTTGTATTGCACACCAGCCCCGCTGCTACCCAAGTTGAGAGGAGGGAGGCCCACGCCAAGTGTTTGATTGCGCCCCATATGCTTAGCGGAGAGCGATATCCTCTGGCCTTAATTGAGTTTGTCAATAATTGGAACAAGGCGGAGTTCGTCAATAATGACGATCTCCCGGAGAAATTTTGGCCTACCGAGTTTGCCGTACAGATGAACACAGCTGCCAAGGCTATCAACCTTGCCGGCCGGATGATGGAGGTACGTTACTTCATCTTTTCTTTAACATGTACTAGTTCTTAGTCATATAACCATTCGTCCCCGAGCCTCCGGGGGAGTAACTTGTTACTCGGCCGGATGCTCCTTAGAGAATTAGCGTAGCTCCCTAGTAACTTCGGATATGCACACACATAGAGCCGGGTTAAGTTCCACTTGGCCCGGATCTTGTACACTTCTAATATGCACACACCTAGAGCCGGGTTAAGTTCCGCTTGGCCCGGATTCGGTACACTTCGAATATGCACACACCTAGAGCCGGGTTAAGTTCAACTTGGCTCGGATCTTGTACACTTCGAATATGCACACACCTAGATCTAGGTTAAGTTCCACTTTGCCCGGATCTTGTACACTTCGAATATGCACACACCTAGAGCCGGGTTAAGTTCCGCTTGGCCTGGATTCTATACACTTCGAATATGCACACACCTAGAGCCGGGTTAAGTTCCACTTGGCCCGGATCTTGTACACTTCGAATATGCACATGATCAAGTCAACTTTGCTTTCCTT
The DNA here is from genome assembly GCA_023614405.1 of Avena insularis. Lineage (NCBI taxonomy): Eukaryota > Viridiplantae > Streptophyta > Magnoliopsida > Poales > Poaceae > Avena > Avena insularis. Next base: position 354,581,867 of record CM042692.1, on the reverse strand, counting down.
AGGTCACCACCAATCGCCGGAGCGCTGAGTCTTAGCACCTCTTGGACACACATAAGGTGCTGCACTCGAAGCATTCTACACTTCTCGTTGAGTTTGAAAAGAGGGGTAAGTTTTCACTTTGACTTATTTCTATCTTTTTGAGTCTTTTCTTGCCGAACTAATCTCTCATTCAAATTTGTGTAGCTGAAGTGGAGGCCGAAAACACCATCATGAGGAAGAACTTGCACCAGATAAAAGGTAAGTCACTTCGGTTACTTAACTTCTGTGCTCTCTTTCCCTTCTCTTGGGCTCGGCATGTATTCATACCTCGGCTTTGCCGGGTCAACGAACTGTTTCAGCATCCCTTGAAGATAGTGTGCCCGTGCCTGATATGATGCTGCATTTTCTCGAACAAGCAGGGCAACACCAGGCCGAACTCAATAAGAGGGATGATGAGCTCGCCCAACTCCGAGCCAAAGATGATGAGATTGCCAAGCTCAAGGCCGAGATGAAAAAGGTCAAGGCGCTCCATAAGGCTGAGATGGACAAAGCTGGTCAAGATTTCAACGAGGAGCAAGAACGCCTCAACCTTCAACTCACAAAAGATCAAGAGCTGCTGAAGGAGGCCGACGTCAAGCTTGGCTCGGCTAACGCTGAACTTGAAAAGCTTTGGGAGAGGCATGCTAATTGCACCAACGAGCTAATCCGGATCCACAGTCATATCTCTTGTAAGTTCTTTTCCTTCAACCGACATGAATTTCGCCGGGTCAGCCTCTTTTACTCATTTCACTTGTCTTGTTATCAGGCAAATTCCTAGAGGGTAACGCCATTGCGGCTACTGCCGTTGCCAAGTTTCGCCAGCAGAGGGGTACTCCAACTAGTCCTGGATCTGAAACCATCCCCTTTGACATGGAGGACTTCCTGGTCAGCCTATCCTCTCGCCTTGAGATTATCAAAAACTATGGCTCGGATATCCTAGACTCAGCCGTCCGGGTCTTCAATGCCCTTTGGCCTGGTGAAGATACTCCGGAGGGGACCATTGCTCTGATTGCCAAGTTAATGGAGTGTGAGACCCAGCTTGACCTTTGGAGAGAATCTGCCGCCCGTGCCGGAGCTGAAACTGTTCTCCATTTCGTGCTCACATGGTATGAGAAAATAAATTTGGATCTTCTCGCGCGCTTGCGCACCGGATCAAGGTGGTCCACTGATCCGGATTGGATAGCTCGGTGCAAGGCTCACGCCCATCAACTCATTCAGTATGCCCCATCCATCAATGGAACGACGGACCAAGCTTCCTTGGCGTTGTTGACGACGAATATGTCGAAGATGGCTCGGGAGATGAGGAAGAGGACGAAGCTTCAGATATTGAAGAGAATGAAGACGATGATGAGGCCGAGGCCGGAGTTCCACCTGCTGGCGGCAAGTTACCCCCTCCTGCTGCTCCTTGAGCACCAAAAAACACTTTGAAATTTATCAGATCCCCGGTATGCTGGGTGCAGATGTATTAAGCATACTGATTATATTTTGCTACTAATTTGCTCGTGTCGGATTTAACTTGGGCGTAGTCCCCGAGTTTCATTTTCTTGTTCTTTCAATTTCATGGCCTGGCTCGCGTCTACCTTGATTCGGTTTTGTGACTTGCGAGTCCGAGTTTCAAAAATTGACTTAACAATACTTGGAAACTTTAGGCTTAGCTGAAAGTAATTAAGCGAAGTAAATATAAAGCAAATACAAGGTTAGTCCGAATAACAAATGTCAGCTCGATTAAGTTCTTTTCCCTAGTCGTTTTTCGTGTGCTATGCAATTCCAAACTTGTTCTCTTGCTTGCCATGAAGCCAAATCTTGTTGGACAGCAGCAAATTGAAGAGTTGAGTTTTTGGTGCTCACACACTACTAATCCGGCTTAGGTAGAAGCAACTTACGCCAGCCGACATAAAAATTACTAATACAGAAGACAACAACAAATATCACTAAGGCAGTCCCCGAGTTACTGCTCGAGGTGCCAAGATTTCATTGATAAATTCATTATCGGCATACATACCGACATATGAGAGACTCGGATACACACACTTCTTTGTTAAGTGTAGAACTGACGAAGTAGAGCTACATTCCATGGATGCTTAGATTCCTCGCCGGCCCTGTCCGCCTTGTTCTTCTCCTACGGTTTTGCATCGATGAGATAATACGAGTCATTATGCAATGCTTTGCTCACAATGAATGGCCCTTCCCATGGGAGGGATAACTTATGCATGCCAGCAGTACGTTGTACCAACCAGAGTACCAGATCACCTTCCCGGAAGACTCAGGGGTTAACTTTCTGGCTATGATAGCGTTAGAGATTTTGCTGATATATGGCGGATCTAGACAATGCCAATTCTCTCGCTTCTTCCAGCAGATCAACATCATTTTGTCGGGTTCTCACACTTCGGCTTCTGTGTATTGGGTGACTCTAGGCGAATCATGCTCTATGTCGGCTGGTAATACAGCTTCTGCCCCATATACCAGAAAGAATGGCGTATAGCCTGTTGATCGATTCAGAGTTGTTCTTAAACTCCATAACATCGCTGGTAGTTCTTCTATCCAGCACCCCGCTGATCTTTGCAGCGGCTCAATGAGCCAGGGTTTTATCCCGGATAACACTAATCTGTTGGATCTTTCCACTTGTCCGTTTGATGCGGGGTAGGCTACTGAGGCAACGTCCAGCCGGATCTTTTTATCTCGGTAGAATCGCGCAAATGCTCCTTCAGCAAAATTGCTGCCGTTATCTGTTATTATACTGTGAGGATAGCCATACCTCAAGATGATGTCTTTGAGGAATTTCACGGCCGTAGCTCCATCACATTTTCTTACTGGCTTCACTTCAATCCATTTGGTGAACTTGTCCACCATAACCAAGATATGGGTCATATTTCCTCTAGCTGGTTTAAAAGGGCCAACCATATCCAAACACCATATGGCAAATGGCCAGGTAATTGGTATGGTATTGATCTCCGACATTGGCATGTGTGTCTTGGTAGCATACCTCTGACAGCCGTTGCATTTTCTCACCAGATCTTCTGCTTGTTCCAAGGCACTTGGCTAGTAGAACCCATGTCGGAAAGCTTTTTCCACTAATGCTCTGGATGAGGCGTGATGCCCACATTCCCCTTGATGTATATCTCGGATGATGTCAAGCCCTTCTTCCAGGTCAACACACCGCTGCAGGACATTTGTGATGCTCCTCTTGTATAGCTTGGCATTGACAATCGTGTATGCCTTTGCGTGCCTCTGAGCTTGCCTTGAAAGCACTTCATCATCGGGAAAGGATCCATCCTTCAGGAATTGGAATATGGGCAGTGCCCAATCTGGTATGGCTCGCACAGGGAACACATCCTCGTCCACTTCCATTCAATCCACCGGCATAACCTCTGCCGGGTCTGGCTGCACAGTCCTCGGGTTCTGCGAAGCAGTCCCCGGGTTCGTCGAAGCAGTCCCCGGGTCTCCTGAGGCACTTCCCACATCAATGTTCATGGGCAGAGCTTCCGACTCCGGATTTTCCGGGATATAGATTGACTCGGATTCTGGGGGTGGCCTGATAGATGGCTTTCTGAGGTGCTCCAATGCTACACCCGGTGGAATCGCTTGTCGGGTGGATCCGAGTTTCGACAGTACGTCGGCATCCTTATTTTCCAGCCGGGGTACATGATGGAACTCGCATCCCTCGAAGTATCCCGATATTTTCTGCACATGAAATCTGTACAGTGCCATGTTTTCATCCAAGGCATCCCATATCCCCGAGACTTGCTGAACTATGAAATCTGAGTCACCAAAGCATTGGATCCGACGCATTCCAATTTCTTTTGCCACTTTGAGCCCATGCACAAGTGCTTCATATTCTGCAACATTGTTTGATGCTACGAAGTGGATCTGTAGCACATACTTCAGCTGGTCCTTCTTGGGCGAGGTAAGCACAACTCCGGCGCCTAACCTGGTTTTCGTTTTTGATCCGTCAAAATGCATTCTCCAGTAGTTCGGATCTGGCAATGGTGGCTCATATTGCATCTCGTCCCAATCCACGAAAAAGTTGGCCACAGCCTGAGACTTGATCGCATCTCTCCTGTCAAACTATGGAGCATAAGGAGCTAGTTCAATTGCCCATTTCGCGATCCGGCCGCTTGCATCCTTATTGCTCATCATCTCAGATATGGGAGCTTCACATATCACTTTAATGGGGTGTTCTTCAAAATAGTGCTTCAGCTTCTTCGCTGCCATATATACACCATGTGCCATTTTCTGATAGTGAGGATAGTTCTGCTTTGATGCTGATAACACCTCGCTCAGGTAATAGACTAGCCTCTGCACCGACTTACCCTCTTTGTCGCGCTCTACCACTATTACTGCACTTACAACTCGGTTGGTTGTGGCTACGTAGAGCAACATTGGCTCTTTTGATAGTGGAGAGGCTAATACCGGTGTAGTGGCTAACATTCTCTTTAGTTGAATGAAGGCTTCATTGGCCTGCGGCGTCCATACGAATTTGTCTGACTTTTTCATTAGTTGATAGAGAGGTAAAGCCTTCTCTCCCAACCGACATATAAACCGACTTAAGGATGCCAGGCAACCAGTGAACTTCTGGACATCATTAAGACACTTCGGCAATTCCATCCGTTCTATAGCTCGGATTTTAGTTGGGTTAACTTTGATACCTCGGCTGGAAACAAGAAATCCGAGTAATTTTCCAGCCGGGACACCAAAGGTACATCTCCGGGTTAAGCTTCATCCGGAACCTCCTTAGGTTCGCGAATGTTTGCCTGATTTCTTCAAGGAGCGTTTTGCTTTCCTTGGTTTTTATGACCACATCATCCACATATACTTGCACATTTCCACCAATTTGATCGTGCAAACATTTTTGCATACATCTTTGGTACGTTGCCCCTGCATTACATAAACCAAAAGGCATGGTGCGATAGCAATAAGCCCCATACGGGGTGATAAACGCAGTCTTTATTTGATCACTTGGGTTTAGAGGTATCTGGTGGAAACCAGAATATGCATCTATAAATGACAACAGTTCACACCCAGCAGTAGAATCTATGACCTGATCTATCCTTGGCAGTGGGAATGGATCTTTAGGACACGCCTTATTCAGGTTCGTGTAATCGATGCACATACGCCAAACCACTGCTACATTCAGATCATCTTTCTTCTTTTCCACAAGCACCGGATTAGATAGCCAATCCGGGTAAAGCACTTCCATGATAAACCCGGCTGCGAGGAGCCGAGCTATCTCATTCCCAATGACTTTTCTCCTATCTTCAGCAAAGTGGCGGAGAGGTTGCTTCACCGGCTTTGCTCCGGGTCTCACATTTAAAGAGTGCTCGGCCAACTACCTCGGAACACCTTGCAAGTCCTGTGTGGACCAAGCAAAGATATCCCGATTCTCACGGAGGAAGTTGACGAGCTCGCTTTCCTATTTGTCAGTTAACCCGGCACCAATTGTTACGGTGCGCTCTGGGAACAGATCATCAACATGCACTTTCTTTGTATCCTTTGTTGCTTGAAATGAGACACTTCCATGCAGGTTACTCAGCACCGGCATATACTGCTACGCGGATTGAGCCAATCCCGCTACTTCCTAGATCTTTCTCTTTTCTTGTGCGATCACGAGTGACTCGGCTAGGTTAGACCCGGCCGACGCGCACTCAATGGAACGTCGGAAATCTCCTGCTATGGTAATTACTCCATTTGGCCCGGGCAACTTCATCTTCAGGTAACTGATGTGACAACTTGCCATGAATTTGTTCAGGGCTGGCCTACCGAGTAACGCGTGATATGCGCTTTCTAAGTTCACAACTTCAAATTCCAAGTTCTCAGTTCGGCAGTTATCTCGTGTACCGAATAATACGTCAACCCGGACCTTGCCAATGGGTTCACATGAGATGCCTGGCACAATACCATGGAAAGTTGTCCTCGTAGCTTGGAGCATGTTCTCCGAGATACCCAACTTGTGCATTGTATCCACGTACATGATATTGATGCTGCCGCCATTGTCAATCAGTACCTTAGAAAATCTCACATTGATATTGGGCCCGATGAACGTTGGGTCCAGCACTAATGCATACGAACCAGGTCTCGGCATAAGCTTGGGATGATCTTTGATACTCCAAGTAATTTCCTGATCCGACCAAGGCATATACCTCGTCACTGCAGGCATAACCGCATTCACTTTCATATGTCAGTGTTGCAAGCTCTTTCTATCCGTTTCCTCCGTGGTAAACACACAGTAACTCTAGTGATGCTCCCTGTATTCATTTCTCCCCTCATTTCTGGGGTATCTTTGATCTGGCTGATGCTGATTTTCCACCTGATGCACTGCATCCCTTCTCTCCTGGTTTTCATACCTTGGCGGAGGTGGTGGCAACATTAACTGTTGCGTGTTTGCTCCGAAGAGCAATTGCTGCCGGGGTAACTCCTGCCGAGGTTGATCGTTCCGAGGTGCCTGCAAATTCCCCAAACCACTTTGTTCAATCTTCCCCATCCACTCACATTTCCGAGTCGTGTGACCCGCCGGGTTACTCGGATTTGGCGTGTGAAATTTGCATGGCTGATCCAGCATTGCCTCATACGTATACCTCGGCCGGTCTTTCTTTTCTTGCCACTGTTTCTTCTGCTCTAGCGTCCAAGTTTTCTTGCCATCATTTCTCGGAGTCCACTGTTGCCCTCCAATTTTCTGACGCTGATTACTCCCTGCTCCAGGTTGATCCTAATTTACAGCAGCAACTTGTTGCAAACTGTACCTGTAATCCGGTCTATCATCTCTTCTCTTACCCCGGTAATCATTCCGCCGGGATGATCCGCCTCCATCTCATTGGTAGTACTCCTCATTTGACTCGTTTGACATAAGTCGGGGTTGAGTCGGATCCCCCAAAGCATACGAATCAGCAATCCGGATCGTCTCTGCCAGTGTAGTTGGCATATCCCTTTGTAGCCTTTTCCACATCATGCTTGCATATCTACACCCTTGTGCAAACCAAGCTATTACCTGTGACTCGATCACGCCCTCACATGAGTTTCTCACGGTGCACCAGCGGGTCAAGAAATCCCTATTTGTTTCATTTGGTCTTTGTTTGCACATCGCTAAGGTCTGTGGCCTATTCGGCCTCTGATACGTACTCGAGAAGTTACTAACAAACATTTCCTAAAAATCAATCCAACAGTTGATACTTCCAGGTGGCAAATTGTTTAGCCATACCCTTGTTGGCCCCTCCAGCATCTGAGGTACATATCTCACAGCCCATCTCAGGTTGCATGTATCAATTTTCACCGCCGTTGCGTAGTTGATCAACCAATCCTCCGGCTTGGTGCTACCATCATATGTCTTTGTGCCTCTGGGTAACTGGAAGTTCGGTACTGGAGGCTCCTTCATGATCCGGGGCCCAAAGCACGCTGGACCCGGAGGACCTTGTTCCTCAATCTGCTCCGACCTATAAAGCCGATCCAGTTTTAACCTGGCGTCGTCAGGCATCAAGTCCCTGCTTCCCAATCTTAACCCTATCACGTGATAGTCTGGCCTAGGGTATCCTACGTTCACCATTTCCGAATCACCATCATTGTATCTGTCTTGCTCTTGTGGAGCGCTCTCTAGATACCTTGGCCAAGACTTCGCTTCGTGGTATATTCTCATTGCTGGTTGCCTGCACCGCCGAAGTTATCGCTTCCGCATTGCTGCATTACGCTTCGACCGGCATTGCCTTGGTCACGGTTACCTCGGCCATCTTCACCTCGGCTGACACTTCGTCGATCCTCATTTCCCTGCACTGCTTTTCCTTTCCCTGCCCTTGCCGGGTCATAGGGGACTATCTGTTTGTTTCTCCTCGCCGAGGTTACCACCTCCTCTCTTCTTGGGTCACCATGAGGGGATGATGCAGCTCCAGCTGATTTCTCTGGGTTACCTACAGCTGAATAAATGACTTTGGAAGCCCCAGCCCTTGCCGGGTTAGCCCTGAGCAACTCTTCATTTTGTCTGTTAGTGATCCGAACTAACTCATTGACCCTTTCCTGCTGTCTTTGCCGGGCTTCACCCGTCAAACCCTCTAACTCGGATGCAGCTGCATTCGCTGCTCTGAGGTTCTTTGCTGGGGTACTGTACTTCGGCAGCCCCGCGGACAGAAAGTTCTCTGACTCCTCAACTCTGGTATCACCCTCTTTGTTCATTTCACTGATGAGGTTTTTCCCCTTTACTTTTACAGCATCTACCTTATTTACTCTTGCGTACTTGCGCAGTGTCATGTTCAACGACTACTGAGCCGCGGCTATCTTTTTCGCACCCTCTAGTATTTTCTGCCAAGTTTCCTCTAACTCGGCCTCTGCCTGAGCCGGATCTACTACAGGTGCTATGGGGCTCTCTAGGCTATCTATTGCCTGCGAAGACGCCTTCCGCCTCTAGTGGAGGACCTCTACTTTTCCTTGGTGCCTTGGGTGTTACCTCCAGATCTGGTGCCGGATCCTTGCTCGCGTTAGCACAAGGCACTGTCATCATCACCTCGGCGCGGTCAGGGGAGCGAGTGATACGCGCCCCGTGAGCCGCACTAAGGGGTGGCTCGCCTCCCTCAATGACGTGCCGCGGGTGAACGCACGACACATCGACGGCGACGTAGATCTTGTGAGTGCCAAGCTTGACAAAGAGGCTGTTGCGTGGAAGTGGTCGTTTGCCGAAGCAGCCAGCATTGTCGCTGACGAAGTCCAGCGCTCCAAAGCGCTGAACGAGCCCAGAGACGATGCGCTCGCCGTTGTCGATGAGGTTTCCCGTCCGGATCTTCACTCCTACTAGCGCCGCCTGCCCCATGGTGGGTGCCAACTGTCGTGGTGGTGTCATGGCAGATGCCATGGATAGGCTAAAGGTGGGGACAAGATGCACTAGAGGAATCCAGGGAGGGATAGTGTGGTGATTCCACACACAGATGCTTTGTATTCTTCCAGCTAGATGAGTTTACAAGTGCTCCTTGAGCTGTATTGGGGAGAGGAGGAAGAAGGAACTCTCTTACTCTCACCACCACTTTTCTCTCAGGAACCCTCTACCCAAAAGCCAATCAACTAGCCCTCAAACAAGTAAAACTCAACCCCTTCTATAGAGGCCCTAGCCCTCCTTATATAGGGGAGGCTAGGTCTCCAATTAGGGCATATGTGGAGGCATATTCCAGGGAATATGCCTCCTCCCAAAATAGCAAATCGACCGGGTTACTTTTCGCCATCGTAAGCCATCTAGAGGCTACGTGAGCCTCTGCGGTGCCAGCGTCATCCGACATAGGCAACGTCACCCTTGTCGGCCACGCCTCAGTGGTCCTTCCCTCTGTCTGCTTCGCTCATGCTCCAGCGTACAGAGACCACCTTTTGACCAGCGAGATACCTTCCTTCTCTTGCAAGCCTAATATAACCTGGATCGTGCCTGGTTAATCCGGACACGTGGGTACCTGCATACAAGTTATAGAAATCCTGCCGGCATACGACATAAGTCGGTCGGGACCCAGTTAGGTGGACATCCTCCGGTCTGGGTTACTCCATGATTCGGCCTGCCTTGAGGTGACTCGGCCAGCATTCGCTTTGACCTTGCCGTACCTCGGCTAACTCGGCCTTTATACCCCGCGGTATCCCCCCAACATTATCATTAATGATGAACTTTATAACTAGATCTCATTAAGATACAACTGGTTGGGTTGTTTGTCTATCAGATCATTCAACTAATGACGTGACCTCAATGTCAATTGGCATAAATGCACATGATCTCGAAACCCTAGATCATCCTCATGACCAATGAACTAGTTCGCTAGAGGTAACTAGAGACTTGGTTTATTTACATACCACATGTGTATTAACATTTCGTATTAATACAGTTATAGCACAGTATGAAACTATTACGAACTAATTGAGATATGACAATAAAAACCTATTTATTATTTACCTCTAGGGCATATCTCCTTCACCTCCTTCTTGGTGGAGACAATGGTGGCCGCGGATTCAGCGGCGACGCCTCCCTTCTTCTTTCCCATCTTTTGATGGCGGTGTGAACGGAGGAAGTAACTGGGGAAGACACAGAGCTGGTCTAGCGCCGCGAAGAGGAAGTGCGCAAGGAAGCAGAGAGCAGCAACAATGGCGATGGAGGCACGAGGAAAGAAGACAGGTGGGGAAAATTACCGCACTTGCGCTGCTACTTAACCTCCTCGCCGAGACCATCCAACGGCCAGCAGAAACCCTACTACACATGTGGTGCACATCGCCATCGACACGTGGTGAGGCTGAAGCACGAACCGTCCCCCACTACTCCCATTACACGCGGAAATCAAGGGGACACAGTTAAAATAGAAGATTACGCACGCCCAGTCAAATCGAAGTCAGAAAGTGGGACCTATCGCTCGTCACGTCCCGTCAAAGCCGCTCACACGGGCAACTGAGGTCATCACATCGTCAGCACTGACGTCATCGATTCCAGCAGCAGAAGATTTTGACTACTTTAGTCCTTGATCAAGTCTTCGACTCAACCAAGCACTCGGGGGTTACTCCTAACAGGAGCGCTGGTCGTGCACCCAAAAGATTTTTTATGTAGGTAAAAGGACATTCAAGACAAACCCTTCACTCAAATCATCGATTCGACTATGAACTGTGCGTTACTCCCATAGGGAGCACTGAGAGCTTGTTCAACTCAAACAAGCAACAAAAGACGATAGCAGTCTCAAATGGTTTTAGTCCCCACTCGAGTCTACGACTCGAATAGGCACTCGGTTACTCCATAGGATGCTGGTCGCACCCTATGATTATTTCTCCTTGAACATCATACTATGTGTTTATAACATCCACACTCGAATGCTATGGCGACTCCGCCTCATATTTTCCCTACAAAGAGACTGTGTCTCCTGGGTCACGCGAATCATCTCCGCGATGACAAAAGATTCGGATGCTGCGCTTACAGCATGAAGATAAGACCTGAATAAGGCCTAGCAACGCATCTGCTGCACACTACCAGAAACATATCCGTGCCTGTAGGTACGATGAACATGCCTTGACGGACGCGTCGAGTGCTCACAATTATACGCTGGAATTCGACTCCTGTAAGACCTCCGCGGCCTAAGTCGAATTACGCCAGCACTTGCGTTGTTTTGCCCTACGGCAGTTAACTAATACCGATACATCGGTTAAATCAGGCACGTATAGCAACAATCCCTATGACACAAACAGAACACTCGAAAAATGCTCAGTCATGCACTCGAAAGACTTCATAAAGTCCCCAGTCGAATCTGCAATTCCACTGGACACTCGGGGGCTATTGACATGGGTATACCCTACATGTACTCGAGTTTGTTATATACGGTCCAGATACGGCAGAAGCCCACGGCATTACCAAGGCCCAATGGACAATTTGAGTGGCCCACGGACTCTCGATTGCTTGCGAGACAAGAAGAAGCTTAAGATAGAAATTTCAAAGGGAAAACCCTAATCTATAACCGACTCGACCTGCTACCAGAGACCTAGCCTATCTATATAAAGGCTAGGAGGGGGCGGCGAGGAGGACAATCACAACCCTAGTTTCCACAACTCTCGCCAGATTGCATCTACGCGCCCCTGTAATCTTCGATTTCTTCGTTAATTCCAAGAGCAGACAAGAAGGAGTAGGCACCTCTATGAGGCCTGAACCTAGGTAAAACTTGCATCCCTGTGTGCTTGTTTGCTAGCCGATTGATGCCTCCAGCGCTCCCTCCTTCTCCAAAACCCAAGTCCATAACAATGGGCATTGACGAGTTAAACCCTCGTCATGTGCACAAAGTCGTAGACCAGCTCTTCCCAGCTGCGAATGGATCCGCGTGGGAGGTTGTTGAGCCATGCGCGAGCGGCGCCCTGCAGCTGCAGCTGTAGGCATTGCATGGCCGTGCTTCAACTCCCGCCATGCAGCCTGACGGAGGAGATGTGGTCCTCCAACCAGATTTTCGGGTCCTACAGGCCGTCAAACTTTGGGTTCTCCGACGGGAGCTTGAACCCCTTAGGCATTCACTTTTGCCTGATGGCCCTACTAAAGCATCTGGCGTCGCAGAGCTCAGTCTCGTCTTCGTCTGAGTCGGTCGAACGAGCACGCCTTGCCCGCATCTTGTCGACTTTGCGCTGTGTGACGTCATCACGCGCGTCATAGTCGCGGTCATGCCGCCGTGAGCGACGTCGTCGTGACAGATCGTGATTGTTGTCACTGGAGGAGTATGAGTAGTACTTGTCCAGAGCCTTGCTTTTCTTCGGCTCTAGTATTGGTTCTTTGTCGAGGGCGGCCTCGATTAGCCCCAGGCCTGTGATCATAGATCGGTGCATGGCAGCTCGTGATCTCCAGCCGGTGGCTGGTTGTTGAGGAGGTACATGGCAGCCGCCATCACCGCGGCTTGCGGAGTTTTTGGGAGCACGTTTCCCCGCATATCCACCGTCATGGAGCTGAAGTCGAGGAATTTCGCAGCTTCTACGTGTTCTTGCTCGGTGAGGTGGGCCAGTCGAGATCGCCTCTTGTTGGCCATGTACTCATTGCCTTTGGAGGAGGATCCTCCGTGGGAGGAGAGCCCAGCTCATCAAAGACTCGACTCGTCCGCTGCCTTTCTGCGTGCTTTGAGTTGCGCGATCACCTATTGTTGGCGCTTAAATTCCTCCTTTAGCAGCCAATGGTAGCGCATCAGCATGTCCTGCGGTGTGTTGGGGGGTAGAGGATTGCCCCGTGGAGCTTTGCAACAGCGGGCCCATTCGTTGTCGTTGAGCTTGATCAGCATGCGCTTGCCGATGTTCTTGTTCGTCGTGAGTGACGGTTCTCCTCCTGTCTCATTGTTAACGGGAGTGCCGTTACCATCGTTGGTGGGGCCGCCGTTTGCGACTGGTATGCCACCATTGGGTATATCGCCGTTGGGCAGTCCTGTGCCAGATCCGGTGCCAGTGTTTTCGCGATTGACGCCAGTGTCACCCGCTTTGATGACGGTGCACATGAAGTGATTGGGGAAGTTGTTGCTCCTGCAACTTTCAGATCCGGAGCCGTAGGCTCCATCTTCTATGGCTAGGTCACCCAGATCGGATCCGCGACTGCTGTCGCTGTCCGTACTCCTAGCTGTTGCTGAGGTGTTGAGCTCGCTGAGGGTGCCGATTGGTGGTGGGAACCACGATGCTGGAGCAATTGCGGGTGTCGTTGGCTGGTCAGGAATGCGAAGCGTGCCCAGTTGACCAACCTGGAAGCGGAAGCTCCCAATCGCTAGGCTGATTCCATCGCCCACGGACTCGAAAGCCGGGCGAGTGGACGGTGAATTCGAACGCGCCGAAGAGCTGGCGATCTCTTTTGTTGCAGAGTTGTAGATCGCGGTTGACGGGGCGTAAGCGACATCAAGACTCAGCCTCATTCACAGACGGCGCCAATTGACGAGGGTTCAACTCCAATGCCCATTGTTATGGACTTGGGTTTTGGAGAAGGAGGAGCGTTGAGGCATCAATCGGCTAGCAAACAAGCACACAGGATGCAAGGTTTACCTGTTCAGCCTCATAGAGGTCCCTACTCCTGCTTGTCTGCTCTTGGAATTAATGAAGGAATCGAAGATTACAGGGGCGCGCAGATGCAATCTGGCGAGAGTTGTGGAAACTAGGGTTGTGATTGTCCTCCTTGCCTCCCCCTCCTAGCCTTTATATAGATAGGCTAGGTCTCGGGTAGCAGGTCGAGTCGGTTACAGATTAGGGTTCGCCCTTTGAACTTTCTATCTTAAACTTCTTATTGTCTCACAAGCAATCGAAGAGTCCGTGGGTCACCCGAATTCTGCATTGGGCGTTGGCAACGCCGTGGGCTTATGCCGTATCTGGGCCGTATATACCAAACTCGAGTACCTGTAGGGTATACCCATGTCACCGCCCAACCCACCTGAGCGGCAGTGACAACGACAGAAGCAAGAGCCTGATCTACTTTGTCCACGGAGGCGACAGAATTTCGGGTCTCTGACAAACCTACCAAGCCTGCTCTAGAAGCAGAGAACAAGGTGGAGGAAAAATCTGGATCTCATCTGTCCAAAGAGTCGGCATATTCCTAGATCCCCAAACAACCCACCCAACCTGCCCTAGAGGCAGAGATTGAGGTCGAATATGAATGCAAGGAGGATCTCCAAGATGAGACCCAATCCTACGGATATCAATTTGTTGGATATGTTGATGTTGCAGATCTGTCATGTTGCGTTCAATTGGCGAACAAAACTTCAGAAGAGTTCCTGACTAGATGACGGTTAACAAACTCGGTTCAACGAATCTAATACATGGCAAGTATGCTCCACTTCATGAATGGGTTGACCATGAGCATACCCCTATGGCACAAGGTAAAGTGGATGACCGCCAATTTGCATCTCACTCTCGATGACATGATCAAAACCGTCGAAAGTTTCTCCGACACCGAGGCTAAAGGCCATGCTCTATTACATGCTAGAGCCCCCCACTTTGTCAAGTATGTTGGCTCTGTATCTGGTTCTTCCAATGCAGGAGACAAAAATGACTTTATCCTTGATGCAATCGAAGCAGATGCAATCTCGTACAGATCAGTTGAGTTACAGCCGTACATGGACGACCTAGAGGACAAATATCAATCCACACCTACTGAAGATGCAGGTGGGGAGATTGACAAAACAAATCTGGTTCCCCATGACAACATGGACGAAGGAAACCTCGGAGACGATTTTTCTATACCCTGAAGTGTTGACGGATCTAAGTTCGCTTAGCCTGAGAGCACTAAGGGTAGCCTCTCTCTAGGAAAAGGTCAAAGTACATCCTCGTCACCATCACCGAGACAGGGGAGAGCCTGGAGCTGTAGATGAGCAAAATATTTTTTCCCTTCCCCCGCGCATCAATGAACCTTCGACCGATTCCAGACCAAGCAGGCCAATGATAAATGGTTGCACCGTCAAGCCAAAGTCCAAGAAGTACTACAGAGAAGTTTTGATGACTCCGATTAACATGGGGTTGGAGAAAACTGCGGAGGCTCTCAAAGCCAAACGCACATCGCTCTTGGAGAAAACAAAGAATATCACAGAGATTCAATAGAGCATAGAATCGGAAATCAACCGCATTGAGCAACTGAGATCCGAGTATGAAAGGATGACCTCCCTCTATGAGGGATAGGAAACTGCATGCGCGAGGAAAAGAGTCCGGAAGTGCATAAGAAGTTGTTCAACAACTCAAAGAAACATGGAGTATCGCATGTCACCGACATATAAATAGGATAACCTCAGCTAGACAGCAAAGAAATTCGGATCTAAAATATGCGGTGGAAAATGTTGTCATCAACAAGGCAATCCTGAAGAATAATCCGACTCCTTCACAGATCAAGAAATCCATCGTTCAGTTGGAAAAGGTGTTGCAGCAACAAGAGATCGCCACGTCCTTTAGTGGCAGGCTTGAGTCAAAATCCAACCATTGTCGAACATATGTGGACATGTTGGAAGCACAAACACTCCCTTGGGATGAACGGTGTTTGGTTCATCACGCCGATCCCCAAGAGGGACATTCTGAAATTGGGTCTTTGACCCCAAAGGCGCTGAGAAGCATGAACTTGGAGCAATGTGATCCATGTGGCATGGGAAGACATATCTCGAGGCCGATTTCTCCACATTCACCTACAGCCCGGCGATACACTAAAGATGAAAAAGAAAACGTCTGGCGATAGTGGAAGCCGGAGAAAATCATCGATGCAGGGAAGAGCGCGATAGGGAACAGATGCCTTCTCCTCGGCAGCAAAGCTGACCCACTGAAAACTATAGGAGATATGAGAATCAGGCAGATGGGCACCGAGGTGAATGACGTAGAGATGGAAATCGCACCAGCTCTTGTCGCCACGAGGAACATCTTCACGAAGAACCAAGGGATAACCGTCAAAACCACGCACTAGAGGAAAATCATCAAAGTGACGGACATCACCCATAACCACCACCACCCTGATCTCCAATGAGTAACAGCCACCATGGTGGTGGTGGCAGTGGAGGCGGCGGTGGTAGTAGTAGAGGGCATAGAAATCTGACTCCATAGTCACGCTGACACAATGATGGTAACTCACCGCATAGACACGAAGACAAAGAACATTCTCCACACCACTCGCTGTCACCAAATGATGCGCGCAATCAGATTAACTCCAACAAGGTAGCACGATGCTAGGAGTCAGGAGATATTTACATGGGTCCAAAGTGTTTTGGTCCACGGATCCCGAGGACTGTGTTTCGGGAAGATTTTTACATTTCCAAACATATTATGAATTACATATGCACTGCCGGCTAGATACCTAGATTCAGGATGTATTCAGGATTACTACAACACTTTATGCATCGCCAAAGGCAGCAACAACCTCATGATACCTTCTGTTGATGCTAATGCTTTTCCTTTGCCGGCGTGGCTAACGCAGGTCAAGATTCCCTTTCTAGGGTACTCTTGTGCTGCTAGTCACCACGACTGCTTCTTCTTCCTCTACACGGTCAATGGTGAGCTAATTCCCACTTCCGAAGGTAAATCTCCTATCTCCCTTTCTTCTTCCTCAAAGCTTTCTATTACTAGTACTTGTAATAATTCCTAGGTTTCTTTGCTTTCTTTGGCTCGGTACTTTTGTTCTAGGGTTTCTGGTAGCTTCCAGGTTGTTCTAATAGGTTCTAGATTATTTGTAGTGTCGTATTTTTGGAAATTAGTTGTACTAGGTTTAATTTAGGTCTTTGTCTATTATTGGACATGTGTAACTAACACTTTCTTTAGTAAGTAGTGTTAGTATTCAGTTAGCAGATGTTGAATGTTCTATCAGTGTTCATCCGTGTAGATGTGTGCCTAAGTTATTTATCGAATTGTTGATGCACTAGTGTTAAGTCTTAGTTGTTACTGTCTTATTCAAAATCCATAGCTCGATGTTGGCTTAAAATTTTAACTGAATTATTTGAGTGTTTATTATCTATATTAAATGTTTATTCCTAAACTTTATATCAGGTTTACTTATGTAAGTATATTTTTAAGATTTATTTGCATTCTTCTGATGTAGGTTCACTTATTATTAATAGAACCCAAGTTTTGTATCTACCTTTTCTTCCTTAGGTTGATCTTAGGCTCTGGTCTAGGGACGAAAAGTTAGATATGGGATTTTTATTCCTCATCTTTGGTTCAAGTGTTTACTTACTCTAATGGTTGTGCCAGTGTTGAAGGTTTGCTTATATCTATATATGGTGTTCTTCACTTAGTGAAGATGCACACATTGTAGCCCCTTAAATATATTTGGTGCTACTAATCTCTCTCTCCTTAATCCCTGGATCACATTGGATCCCTAGCTACTATGATCCTATCCTAGAGTTTAACTATAAACCTTTGAAGTTTCCCAAGCTTGCTTGATGAAGATATGTTGCTGTTTTACCCTTCTCCTTCCTATTCTTGATGTTCTTACTCTTGTCCTAGCTTAATCTCTCTCACATCTCTCTCTAATTCATGTGTATGTGTGTGTGTTTTGGTCTAAGCTAGACTAATGAGCTGTGAGCTCTAGGGTCTCACGTGCCCATATATTTATAGTGTCCTGGGATGACTGTGTTGCTGATAGCACTGCTATGCATTTAGATGAATAACCTGCTTTGTTATGTGTGTAACCGGCTTTGTAGCATGTCTTATATGCAGATGGCACCTATGATTTCGGTGGTCAACGCCATACTAGTTTTGTACTACTTGGGTTTACCAATTTAGGCAATATTCCATTTTATTTGTATGCATAGATACATAGCATCTATATATGGAAATTTGGGCATGTTGATTTGATGTTTGTCCTATCCATTCTTTGGACAGTGACAAGTGTAAATTTTGGTATTAATATTATTTGTTGGATTCATTCTACTTTTAATTTAATCAAATTCCCTTTGTTTAGTTATGTTCAGTATATGGCACTCTTTAGTTTGAATGGATGACCTATCTGGTGTTTATCCTTTTGGATTTTAGAGTTTTGAGTTTTTAAGAATTCATTAGCTTGAGGTGATTTTGTTTGGTCAAAAGATTTCTATCAAGGTATAGTGATGATTCACTGGTTTGGTTTTGGCACTTGTTCAACTTAGATTTTATGGATGATCTACTAATTCTTCGTGACTTGACCTACTTGTCTATTTTTCTGGTTTGATGTTATACTTATGCAAGATGATCATGTTCTAACCTTTCTGTGTACATGTTTTCATTTGTGAAATTATCTCTTCCGTTTGCTACGGCGATCTTTGTTTGCCCTAAACCTCCGGATCATAATTCAACATTAAAATGGATTCACTTATTTGGATCCAACATTCTAACCCCTAACCAATTTCTTTGTTGTGATGTTTTTCTTGCAGGTTCTGAATCAAGACAAGAATGATCAAGAGAGGATGAGAAAATAGATAGGCTAGCTAGGTTTTAGTTCCTTATGTAGTTTGTATTTAGGTTTTGATTTGTCTTTTGTAAAATTTGAGTTGTAAGAATGCATGTAATCATATTTAAATTAATATAGGTCTCCTTCTTTTAATTTTTCTTGTGTTCACTTACATTTTGAATTACTAGGTATATATCTCTATTATATTTGAACTTTGAATTCAAGTCTGACTTAGGTCAAACCTCAATTTTGTACTCATTCAAATGTTAAATCTTAAACTGAACTTGGTTCAATTCCTAGTGACCATTTGGTTATAAAAAACTCACTAGATCCAAATTCAAATCAAGATATTTAGAATTTCAAGTTGACCCTAAATTTTTAAATGCATGCAATGCAAATGCACAATTAACACTTCTACCCTTTTCTATTATTATTCCCTGGGTTGTTACAGAAACGGAGGAAGTATCTACGAATAATATATTTGATTTGTCGTGTATAGGTTTTTGCTTGTTTCTCTCAGAGGAAATTGCCAAAACCACCAACAGTTGTTGACCTAGAAGGGTGAACTACTCATTTTATATGTTTTTTGCACAAACCACTAACTATTGGTGTAATAGGTTTCACATAAGTCTAAATGTCAAATTAAGTTAATTAGAAACAAATCTAATAACCTAGGCTCACAAGTCTGTGATGGGGTGGCAGCATATATCCACGGAGGGCATGCTAAGTCGTGTGTCCGGTGGATCTCCTGGGATTTAGTCGTTATTCGTGTTTGCTGATGTTATTTCAGGTTATTCTCTTTCGATCTACAGATGTCATCATTGAGGCACTTTGAGGCCTTAGTATGACGACTTCCCGTCGGTCTACTACAACAAGCTCTATTGCGACAAGTTTTGCTCCCTCCACTGATGGAGGGCGAGGACGGTGGCGCCTTCGGCTCGCTCTAGTGTTTGTAGTCATCACTACGTGGTCCATTGACCTATTTGTAATTTTTATTACTTTTACCCATATTTTTACCACCATTGATGATTATTAATAGATTGGTGCAATTTTCGCATAGAACAACAACAAATCTAACAACCGAGGCTCACAAGTATGTGATGAGGTGGCAACATCTATCCATGTGTCCATGTGTCATCTGTTGGCAAGTCTCACATATTTTTTATTTTGAAAAATTTCAATAAATTTTGGTTGAAATCTTACAGAAAGTGACGAAAGTTTCGAAAGGTTAGTCCAAATTATTTATTTTTTATAAATTAATTTGTTTGTATTTTTTTAATTACTTGATTTTTGGGCCCAATCTCTTAAACGGTAACAAAATTTTCAAATGGTATATCCAAATTATTCAAAGTTTTAGAACTTTGTTAATGTATGTTGTTAGGTGATGACATGTGGGTCTTGGTCATCGAATGTGCCATTAATCATAGCTTATTTTGATACTTGGACCTATGTGCAACCTATTACACCAATAGTTTGGGGTATCTGCAAAAAAACAAGTTAGTATTTAACACAACATCGAAAACAATGCATGGTGATTTCAGCAATTTTCTCGTTTTGTTGAGTAGGTGTGCATGCATTGTTCATGGCAACTTTAAAATCATCGCAATCCAACTAGATCATGGCAATCTAGAACAATGCACTAGTACTAAAACTATCTAGCACAAGTTCAAAATCAAAATAGATCATGACAATCAAGAGAACTGCACTAGTAATAAAACTACCTGGTAGAAGTTATAAATCTAACTAGATGAAGATAATCTAGAACAATGCACTAACAATGCACGAGTACTCAAATTACCTTTCATAAGTAGAAAGGATCCCAAATTGGGCAATTCCGCAATTGAGCAATGTCGAATCCTCGGTGTGCAGATCACATTGAATCTACATCGATTCTACTTCGAAGCCAGCCGAATCTACACATAGAAAGATTTGAACTCCAGTCGCTCACCGGAGGGGCATAATCAGACTTCACTAACCGCACAAGATACCCTAACCGCAGAATCTACAAGTTTGAAGAACTTACAGTGGAGAGAATGCAGCCACCGATTTAGAAGAAGAAGGTTCTGGAGCCAAAGATGAAGGCACTGAAGAAGAACTTATGTTTCAGCCCGCTGGATCCAGGTTGAGGAAAAATGACGGATTCAGCTGTTTCTTCATAACCAACTTTTGTGCTGCTTAACTACCAGTGTCATGCCTAAAATCGGTGTAGCCTAGACCACTAAACACGCTTTTATCGACCCGCTGGAATTGGAGAGGCCTCCATGGGCAGCCAAATACACCCTTGGTTATTTTGATAAAGTAGGGGCATGCATGCAATTTTTTTAAATACTATTTTTTCAAAAAAATCAGAAGTAATATTCAAAATTTCCATTTTGAAAAAATAAGGCATACGTATCTTTCTCACGAGCCCTTTGAGAAAGGAGCACGGGATGGCCCACCCCACCACCTATCACGTAAGCCCCCTGAAAAAAAGAGCTAATCGCACCATATTCACGCGGGTCAGAGCAGGTCCGTTTTTCCAAAAATAGCCGGGACCACATAGACCTGATTTAAAAAAAAAAATCTCCAAAATTCTATTTCAAAGTTTTAGAAATTTTTTAAATAAATCACGCATGTACATATTATCTTGATACTTACTCATGCGGATTTTCAAGAAACCATAAGATTGTATATGTGGCTTACACCTAAAAAAAATGGAAATTTGTATTTACTTGAACAATTCTTTATATTCTTGAATAGAAATTTTGTCTTTTTCGCACAAGTTGCGTGCTTTTGTATTTCAGTTCAAACTTGACATGCATTTCCTATAATCATAATTTATGTGGTATATATTTGCTTTTATTTAGTATTTTAGGCTACAATTCTTCCATTTTATTATGAAGCTACAATTTTCCATTTTATTACGAAGGTACAGTCTCTCCATCTTGACACAATACAACTTAAATTAATATACATTAAAATATTGAATTTAAAACACAAGATGTTGCAACAATTAAGTTGCAATTTAAAAAATGGACCTTTCTCTCTAGCCTCGGGAGAAAGGTGCTAATCGTTCTGGACTAAGCCGAATCTAGGGCGATTATCTCCTTTTCACACGGCCCGCGATAGGTGGTTCCCATGCCCAGGTTGGCCGTCTTGGGCTCCTTTTTTCGCAAGGCTCATGAGAAAGGTACTTATCGCGCGAGACGATGGTGTCCTATTTGTGCAAAATAGAAAATCTGACTATTATTCGTGAAAGATAGAAAATCTGACTATTATTTGTGCAATTTGCTAAAAACATTAGTACGTATTAAAAAACCGTGCATGCAGCTAGTAGTAGCTAGCTGCGAAACACTACGAAAAGGCAACGTGCACTACCTAATATTTTTGCTAATAAAGCTAGCCAGTTAGGAGAGATGAACTGTTTCGTCCACTAGAAAAAAACACGACTCGAATGGACAATTAGACATAATACAGCGTGTAAGCTTGGGAGGGAGCACAGGCAGCGGCGCTAGCTGTCACGGCTCACCTCCAAACACAGAGCCCCGCGAGCTCCGACCATGTGCTTGCTTCGCTTGACTACTTGATCAATTGATCAGCCCAAGCTCACGTGACTTTGTGGCTGTCATGATGTTGGTACGCCTACCTGCAACATGCTGCTCATAAGAGTACATTTAGGGATCGGCGGGTCAACTATGCTTGACTGAGAGAAGTAGAGTATTTATCTGTATAAGTGAGAATAGCCGACTGGTAAACCCATTAATGGCATATGCATGATAAAGTATGTTGTCATACTCCATGAAGGTTTGGTTCATTCCATTTGATAATCCCATACGAGTATGTGTATGGCGCCTACGCATCTTGCCAACTAGTGCGCACATATACATTGACGGCAAGTTTTATATGTTATAGATCACGGTGTTGATGGAAAACCTACTCAGCATACAAGATGGGCTCATTAATTAATTTCAAGGGCCGATTAAGCAGCACAAAGTCACACTTGGCTAGAGCTAGACTAGTATAGCGTTAGTAAAAGCATGGGTCATGATAAGATAGTGGCATGATGCATGGATGTACGCATGCGACTTTAGATCATGGTCAACTCACCAAACAAATGTGCAAACCTTTTCTTGGTTACAGGTGAGTGAGGTAGACAAGGAAAAAACCCGATCGAGCGGCTCGGGAGGCTTCCCAAACCCTAGCAAAAAAAGCCTCTGATTCGTGCTCCCCTGGCCACCGACCCCGCCGTCCCCTGTGGCGGTGGCGACGCCTGGCCCGTCGAAGGCAGGGTGCGGCGCACGGGTGTGATGCTTTTGCGATCGGCGAAGGGGAGGCGGCTCGGACGCGCAGTGGGGCGGGGCTTGGCAGCGGTGCTCGGAGGTGCGAGGTGAAGGAGATATGCCCTAGAGATAAATAATAAATGTTTTATTTGATGTATCTCTTGTATATTCATAATACATTTCATGCCGCGCTATAACTGTGTTAATACGGAATGTTAATACACGTGTGGTATGTAAACAAACTATGTCTCTAGTTACCTCTAGCAAACTAGCTCATTGGTCGAACGGATGATCTAGGGCTTCGAGATCATGGGCATTTATGCCAATCGACAATTAGGTCATATCATTGGTTGAATGATATGATAGACAAACATCCAAAGTCATATCATAATAAGATCTAGTTACAAAAGTTCATCATTGATGATAATAAAGAAACCTCGCAACATAATTCTTTGACTGTGAGATAATACATAATCACCGTTACTGAAGGGAGTCTTGATGGTATCAAGTATCAAGCTGTGAAAGGGTGATCAAAAGGTACCACTCAGGTTTTCCGAAGGGACGTGTAGAGAAGTATGTATCAAAACTAGGATTTAGCAATCCAAGTAACTAATAGATACACGTGTCCAACTCGGTGACGTTGCACTAATGAAGCTTGCAAGTGTGACTAGGTCATGGAATGCAATGGCACGGGAACTA
This sequence comes from Avena insularis, assembly GCA_023614405.1. Taxonomy (NCBI): domain Eukaryota; kingdom Viridiplantae; phylum Streptophyta; class Magnoliopsida; order Poales; family Poaceae; genus Avena; species Avena insularis. Next base: position 354,558,578 of record CM042692.1, on the reverse strand, counting down.
GTAAACGAGTTCATCGATAACGAGATCAAACTAGGTATGGAGATACCAAAAATCAAATCCCGAATGAACTAGGTATCGAGTGGCAAAGGGAGTGGGACGCGACGTTGAGGGTTCAAGCGATGAGATTCGTGAAACGCACGGAGATCATTATGGGCATCCAGGTCCCGCTAATGATCAATGATACGAGAAGTGTCTGGATCATGACCGAAGTGTTTCCGAACCGAAGGGTGGCACGTTTAAGGGTGGGGATGCATAGGGATTGATTCGGCACCACAGGAGAATTGAGAGATAGAAACTAGAAAAGTTCCGTGAAGCACCCGATGCTGATCGGAGGGGTTCGAAAGGAGTTCCGGAGTGAAAGATATAATAATATATGTGTTTTATATTAATAAATTGAATTAATAATAAAATATATTTTTATTTTATTTTAAAAGGCAGCACATGCCTAATGGGCCTCACCCAGAGGGGAGGCCCAAGAGGGCAAGATGCATGGGGAGGAGGGGCCAGCCGGCCTAGCCCTAGTGGGCTCCCCGCCTGCGGGCCACCTTGAGGTGGCAGCTCCCTCGTGGCCGGCGGGTTTAGTACCACATCGCTTGCCCCTTGGGTATTGGACCTCCCCTCCTTCTATAAATAAAGGGACACCCCTCCCATTAAAAGGCATCCCATTCTCTTCTCTCTCTCATTTTTCTTAGAGGTTTCTCTATAATATTGGAGAGAACTTTGAGGGACTTGAGTTTTCCACCTTCGCACTACCGTTGTGCGCTATTCGGTCTGCCATCTTTCTTCTTCCGCTGCTTGGATGGATCAGAGCCCGGGAGACATCGCCTACACCGGACGTGTGTAGAACTTCGGAGGCGCCACACTTGGGGCGCTTGGAGCGAGGAGTTGTTCGTCTTCATCAACATACGCCTACCTGCGTAAGGCGTACCTCAGTCTTGAAGGGTAGGCATACCATTTCCTTCTCTGTTACATATGTCTACGTAGAATAGATCTTGGTTATTGTGTTCGCGTAGTTAGAATTTTTTTTGTTTTTTGCTGCGGAACCCAACAATGGTATTAGAGCCAATCTATGGGTAGACATGTCATACGGATAGAACACATAGCAATATGTGGGCATTTATTTTCTAGTTGCAACCCTCTTTGTGTACTTGTTTATATCGCGGTACTGTTTGATGAAGCGGTCCCCAACCGCCATTACGTGGTGATTCACCATACTGATCCACAAGTAAGTGGCTTTGGGGGGTGTATGTCTCTCTGCGGTAGTTGATATGACATTTACAACGGAGGGTCCTAAAAAGGGAAGAGAAAGGCAACCATTGAATCCATGGTGTGGCTCTATGTTCATAGGTGGGAAAGGGGTTCTACTGTGACGGCCCTAAAGCCGCGTAAAACATGCAAAAGATAAAGTAGAGTCGTCTAACTTTATTTTGCAGGGGCGTGTGTCGTGACATGTCAATGGTAAGTTTATGAAACCTTTTCCGTTGGAGCTTTCAATGGCGATCAAGGCGCTGCAACCATGTGATGGCACCATACTTTTGAAGTATTCATTTATGCATCTTATTTTGCTTGTGTATTAGATATACGAAGATAGCATGATAGGATGATCTCTCATCTAATTCCAATTATAGTGTTCCCCTCGTGTGAGCACCACCAAGAAAGTTCACCGTTATGAGGCACGCCATGACGATCAGGTGTCAAACATATCTGCGTTCACATAGAGTGGGTGTAAGCCATATTGCACTACAATGCACATGAGTTAGAATTGACGAGCCTAACATGTACAGACATGGCCTCGGAACACAAGAGACCGAAAGGTCGAGCATGAGTCACATATGATGTGATTGACATTGTGAATGTCTACCTTTGAAACTGCATCACCGGTCGTGACGATCAGGGGTGGTGTAGCGGATTAGGATCGTGTGATCACCAAACGAATTGAGGGATGTTTGTTTGAGTGGGAGTTATTTTTGTTTTTAGTTTAGCGTAAATTAAAAATTGAACTCATATTATGAACATGGTCTAAATACTCTACAAATCTGTTGTAGATGTTTCACCCACCCACTTTCAACCTTAGCTCATTCCTAGAGAAGGACAAGCTGAAAACCAATGGGACCAACTTCATCGCCTGGTACCGCAAATTGAGGATCCTCCTAGTCCCCTACAAGTTGACTTATGTCATCGAGGCTACGCTCCCCGATAAGCCTGCAGATACCGTATATTAGGACGACAAGAATGTCTAGCAGTACAAGGTGGACAATTTCTCCCTCATCTAGAGTGGAATGCTCTATGCCATGGAGATAGAGCTTCAAAAGTGTTTTGAGAAGATGAACGCATTCAAGATCATTGAAGATCTCAAGGTTGTCTTTGCTCCACAGGCTTAGGCGGAGAGGTATGATGCTTCCAAGCTCTTCTTCTCCGCCAAGATGGAAGAGCATAACAGTATGAGCCAGCACATAATCAAGATGCCTGGCTATGATCAACGCTTGAACGCCCTAGATTGCAAGATCCCGGACGAGCTCGCTATTGATAGGGTGATGCACTCGCTGCCCCTAGCTACAAGAGCTTTATGATGAACTACAATATGCAAGATGAATAAGTCCCTAGCTGAACTATTCGCCATGCTCAAAACCGCTGAGGTTGAGATTAAGAAGGAGCACACGGTGTTGATGGTCAATAAGACCACCAAGTTCAAGAAGCTAGGGCATAAGGGCAAGGGCAAGAAGCCTAAGAAGGATGGAAAATATGTTTCCAACACCACTAAGGCTACCAAGCCCGGTCCTAAGTCCGGTGTCACATGCTTCTACTGCAAGGGGGATGGGCACTGGAAGCGTAACCGCCACAAGTACCTTTAGGACAAGAAGGCCGGCAAGATAGCCGCCAAAGACAAAGGTATATTCGATATACAAGATATAGATGTGTTCCTTACAAGCACCAGGAGTAACACCTGGGTATTTGATACCGGTTCTGTTGCTCATATCTGTAACTCTCAGTAGGAGATGTAGAGTGAGAGGCGCCTAGGGAAGGACGAGGTGACGATGCGTGTCGGTAACGGCTCCAAGGTCGATGTGGTGGCCGTCAGCACTCTACCTCTACATCTTCCATTAGGATTAATTTTAGTCTTGAATAAATGCTATTATGTACCCTCACTAAGTATGAATATTGTGAGTGGATCTTTCTTATTGCAAGATCATTATTCATTTAAATCTGGAACAAGTAGTTGTTCTATTTCAATGAATGATGTTTTCTATGTTCATGCGCCTGTGTGTAGGATTATTCTTGCTGGATCTTGATAACGGTACTCACATCCATAATGTTTCTAAGCGTTGTAAACACAATGATGATAATACCATATATTTGTGGTATTACTGTCTTGGTTATATTGACGTAAAGCGCATGAAGAAGCTCCATTATGATGGACTCCTGGAATCATTGTATTTTGAATCCCTTGACACGTGTGAGCCTTGCCTCATGGGCAAGATGACTAGGACACCCTTCTCCAACATGATGGAGCGGGCGACAAACCTGTTGGGAATCATACATACAGATGTTTGTGGTCCCATGAGTGTCTCAACATGCAATGGTTATCGTTATTTTGTTACCTTTACTGATGATTTGAGTAGATATGGATATATCTATTTCATGAAGCATAAATCTAAAACCTTTGAAAAGTTCAAGGAATTTTAGAAGGAAGTAGAGAATCAACTTAACAATAAAATCAAGCATTTTCGATCCGAACGGGGATGCAAGTATTTGAGTTATGAGTTTGGTATGCACTTAAAGGACTGTGGTATCATACCACAGCTTACGCCAGCCAGAACACCTCAACGAAATAGTGTGTCGGAACAGCGTAATCATACCTATTGGATAGTGTGCGGTCCATGATGTCTTTGACCAATTTGTCCGTATCATTTTGGGGATATGTGTTAGAAACGGCCCCTTTTATTTTATACAGAACACCGTCCAAATATATGGAGACAACACCATATGAGATGTGGCATGGCAAGAAGCCAAAGTTGTCATTCTTGAAAGTATGGTGATGCGAGGCTTACGTTAAGAAACTATAGCCTGAAAAACTCGAACCCAAAGCTGAAAAGTGCATCTTTGTAGGATACCCAAAGGAGACTATTGGGTATACCTTCTACAACAAGGTTGAGGGCAAAACATTTGTCGTGAAGAACGACACCTTTCTTGAGAAAGAGTTTCTCTCTAGAGGAGTTAGTGGAAGGAAGATTGAGCTTGATGATGTTATTGATCCTTCTCTCCAAATACCGAGTAGCGCAACAAAAGCTGTTCCAGAACCTCCCTCCAAAGTGGAGGAAGAATCAAATGATAATGATTATAGTAATCACATCGAAGCTCCTGTAGTTCGTAAGTCTACAAGAATTGGTACCTCTCCTGATTAGTATAGTATTCTTGTGATGACTATCTTGTTGGTTGAACAAGATGAACCTGCAAACTACAAAGAATCTATGGAAAGTGGTGACTCCGAGAAATGGCTGGAAGCCATGAAATCCGAAATAGGATCCATGCATGAAAAGCAAGTTTGGACCTTGGTGGATCTTCCAGAAGGCTGCAAGGCCGTGGAAAATAAATGGATCTTTAAGAAAAAGACAAATGTTGATGGTAATGTGACCATCTAGAAGGCTCGACTTGTCGTAAAGGGTTTCCGACAAATTCAAGGAGCTGACTATGACGAGACCTTCTCTCCCATAGCAATGCTGAAATCTACCGACTTTTACTAGAAATTGCTACATATTTCGATTATGAGATATGGCAGATGGATGTCAAGACCGCATTCCTCAATGGACACATTGATGAAGAGTTATATATGATGCAACCAGAAGGTTTTGTTGATCCTAAGGATGCTCGAAAGGTATGCAAACTTCAGCGATCCATTGATGGACTGAAGCAAGCATCTCAGAGTTAGAACCATCATTTTGATCAAGTGATTAAGAGTTTTGGATCTGTCCAAAATAAATAAGAGTTTTGCGTTTACAAGAAAGTGAGTGGGAGCTCAGTGGCATTCCTAGTAGTATATGTGGATGACATATTACTGATTGGGAATGATTGGAACTTCTTGAGAGCGTAAAGGAATATCTGAGTAGTCAATTTTCCATGAAGGACTTAGGTGAAGCGACGTATATATTGGAAATCGAGATCTATAGAGATAGATCAAGACTCCCGATTGCATTAAGTCAGAGTACTTACCTTGAGAAGATTTTGAAGAGGTTCAAAATGGAAGAGGCCAAAAGAGGTTTTGTGCCTATGGTAAAAGGTAGAACACTGATTTTGACTCAATGTCCAGCAACAAATGATGAAAGAGAGAGGATGTATAAAATACTCTATGCCTCAGCCATAGGCTCTATCATCTATGCTATGCTGACCACTCAACCTAATGTGGCCTTAGCTCTTAGTTTGACGAGCTGGTTCCAGTGTAATCTAGGAATGCATCATTGGACAACTATGAAATGTATCCTAAAGTATCTCAAGAGAACTAAGGATATGTTCCTAGTCTATGGAGGTAGTGACGAATCTCTAAACTTAAATGGTTACGTAGATGCATGCTTAGCCATGGATCACGATGACTTGAAGTCTCAAATGGGATATGTGTTTATGGTGAATGATGGTGCGGTAAGCTGGAGAAGCAAGAAGCAGCCTATGGTGGCACAGTCTACAATGGAGTCAGAATACATCTGAAGGAGATATGCCCTAGAGGCAAACAATAAATAGGTTTTTACTATCATATCTCAATTAGTTCATAATAGTTTCATATTGTGCTATAACTGTATCAAGTGAAAACATTGGTACGGGTGTGGTATGAAACAAACCAAGTCCCTAGTAGCCTCTATTCATACTAGTTCATTGGTCAAGCGATGATCAAGATTTCCTGGTCATGGGGCATTTATGCCAATTGACAACGAGGTCATATCATTGGTGAATGATGTGAGGGACATTCCTCAAAGATTGCGACACGATCAAGTCATAGAGTTCATTGTTGCAATAGCTAGAAACATAGTATCCTTCTCCTTAGACCGTGAGATCATATTACTCACTGTTTCCCGAGGCTGCTTTGACTGCATCAAACATTGCTTGGTGATACAGTGATCATAAAGGTGTACATTGGGTATTCCAAAGGACAGTAGATGACATGTGACTCAAGAGCGAGATTTGTTCACCCACATGACGGGTAAGATATATACGGTCGGCTTAGTGAGATTACATCCATAAATATTGCAACATGTGACTAGGTCACAAGGATGTAATATCACAGTAACAAGTGAAACAGTACTTGTCGGTAACAAGATTGAACAAGGTATGTGATACCAATGATCGAATCTTGAACAAGTCGTATCATAGAAACAAAGGGAATTGGACTCAATGTTTTACGGTTCAAACGACATCGTCATCGTGGAATGTATAAGGGCTCATCATGGGCATCCCGGTCCCATTGTTGATCATTGATAGAGATCATGTATGTGCCATTCCCGAGGCGTGAGGGGTTATGCTTAAGGGTACGATGAGCTTGAGATTATCCGTAAGTTGGAATCATAGTAGAGAATGGGAGAGCCAGAATTGTTCCGTGGAGATATTCGAAGTTGTTCGAATAAAGAAGGAAAGGGAAATGGCCTAGGAGGTAGCAACCCTGAAAAAGGAAAAAGAAATACAGCAGGAAAACTATTTCTGCCGCTCATGGGCCTGGCAGCCTACTTAGGCGCGCGGGCACTCAGGCGTTGGGAACTGCGCAGGCGGCAGCTAACCAGCCATCGCACGTAGGCCACCACCACTCGGCCTAACCCGGCTGTGAGGTGGGGAACCACCTGAAACACTGGCGGGCCGTGCTATGCTGGCCCACCTGGCGCCGCCACCGCTGGCCGCTGGCGGGTCAAGACTAGAGCCAGCCACTGAGGCCACCATCACTGCTGCCGCCTACCAGCTTAAGGACGAGGCGTGAGGCGCCCGCCTGGCTAGCATGGTGAGCCGCTGCGTTGCCTTGCTGCTCCTCCTCCTTGATGGCTGGGCCGCTGGCAGGGTGGCCCATTCAGCTGCCTCATTGGCCCAGCCGGCTGGGAACCTCCTTTTTGCCTTTTTATTTTACATATTTAGTCCCACATGGGGCACCTAAGAGGGAGGGCATCCCTCCCTTAGCCTATATAAGGAGGTGCCTATGGGTGGGATTAAACACAAAATTTCAGAAGTCCTTCGGCTGACTTCCTCCCTCTCTCTCCCTTGTGACCATGGCCCCCATGTATGGGTTGCGCGAACATGGCACACCTATAGCATGTCGTTGCGCTGCAGGGATTCCAAGACGGAGAGCTCCTTTCTCACTCCCGGCAGGATCGGGGAGACAGAGGTCTCATCATACAACACTTGGGGCACTTTGGATGTCGTGAGCTGGAGATGCTGCATGATGAAGATGGAGCAAGGGGTGGCCTGCGAGGAGCTTCGCGACCTTGAGGTCGGCTACGAGTTCAACTACTTCAACCATGTTCCCCTCGGAACGGTAACCGTGTATGGTCTACAAGGGTATGTATTCTATACGCTCCAGTCGTTACTGCATTACTACATAGATAGATCTTGGGCGTTAGAAAGTTCTAACGTAGGAATCTTTGTTTTCTGCTATGGACCCCTTCAACATCACAGCTAGTGAAGCAGTGAATGAGGATGTTTGGCTAAGGAATTTCGTCATCAAACTGGGAGTCATTCCAAGTGTGCATGAACCTGTGACGATCTATTGTGACAACACGGGTGCCATTGCAAACGCGAAGGAACCGAGAACTCATTCCACGACCAAACACATCAAGATACGATTTCACGCCATAAGAGAAAATATTGATGAGGGTGAAATCAAGATTTTCAAAGTAACATAGATCTAAATGTTGCAGATCCATGGACTAAAGGTCTTCCACAAGCCAAGCATGAACAACACCAGACGGCTATTGGTGTTAGATCATTGCCTAATGTAAACTACATTAATTTTTACTCTAGTGCAAGTGGGAGACTGAAGAAGATATGCCCTAGAGGCAAATAATTATGTGTTTTATTTGATGTATCTCTTGTATGTTCATAATACGTTTCATGCGATGCTATAACTGTGTTAATACAAAATGTTAATACACATGTGGTATGTAAACAAACTGTGTCTCTAGTTACCTCTAGCAAACTAGCTCATTGTTCGAACAGATGATCTAGGGTTTTGAGATCATGGGCATTTATGCCAATTGACAATGAGGTCATATCGTTGGTTGAATGATGTGATAGACCAATACCCAAAGTTATATCATAATGAGATCTAGTTACAAAAGTTCATCATTGATGATAACAAAAAAACCTCGCAACCTAATCCTTTGACTATGAGATAATACATAATCACCATTACTAGAGGGAGCCTTGATGGTGTCAAGTATCAAGCTGCAAAAGGGTGATCAAAAAGGTACCACTCAGGTTTTCTGAAGGGACGTGTAGAGGAGTATGTATCAAGACTAGGATTTGCCAATCCAAGTAACAGATAGATACACATGGCCAACTCGGTGATGTTGCATTAACAAAGCTTGCAATCGTGTGACTAGGTCATGAAATGCAACGGCACGGGAACTAGTAAACGAGTTCATCGGTAATGGGATCGAACTAGGTATGGAGATACCAAAGATCAAATCCCGGATGAACTAGGTATCGAGTGGCAAAGGGAGTGGAACACAACGTTGAAGGTTCAAGAGACGAGATTCGTGAAACGCACGGAGGTCATTATGGGCATCCAGGTCCCGCTGATGATCATTGATATGAGTAGTGTGTCGGTCATGACCGGAGTGTTTCCGAACCGAAGGGTGGCACTCTTAACGGTGGGGACACATAGGGATTGATTCGGCACCACGGGAGAAATGAGAGAGAGGAATCAGAAAAATTTCGTGAAGCACCTGATGTTGATCGGAGGGGTTCGGAAGGAGTTCCGGAGTGAACCATATAATAATATATGTGCTTTAGATTAATTAATTGAATTAATAATAAAACATATTTTTATTTCATTTTAAAAGGTAGCCCATGCCTAATGGGCCTCACCCAGAGAGGAGGCCCAAGAGGGCAAGGCGCATGGGGAGGAGGGGCCAGCCGGCCTAGCCCTAGTGGGCTCCTCGCCTGCGGCCCACCTTAGGGCCGGTGGCTCCCCGGTGGGCGTGTGACTTTAGTCCCACACAGCTTGCCCCTTGGGTGTTGGCCCTCCCCTTCTCCTATAAATAAAGGGGCACCCCTTCCCTTGGAAGGCATCCCATTCTCTCTTCTCTCTCTCTTATTTTCCTTAGAGGTTTCTCTATAATATTGGAGAGAACTTTGAGGGACTTGAGTTCTCCATGTTCATACTATCGTCATGCGCTATTCGGCCTGCCATCTTTCTTCTTCCATTGCTCGGCTGGATCGGAGCCCGAGAGATGTCGCCTGCATCGAACGTGTGTAGAACTTTGGAGGCACCACACTTGGGGCACTTGGAGGGAGGAGTTGTTCGTCTTCATCAACATACGCCTACCTGCGTAAGACATACCTTGGTCTTCAAGGGTATGAATAGCGTTTCCTTATCCGTTACTTGTGTCTACGTAGAATAGATCTTGGTTATTGTGTTCGCGTAGTTAGATTTTTTTTGTTTTCTTATGCGGAACCCAACACGAGGGGCAGCGGAGAGGATGAGAAGGGTGTTGTGGCAGTGCTGGAGGAGCCATGCGTGGCGGCGACCTTGCATAGGGGAAGGGCTCGGTGCGAGCGGTACATCCCGCGGGCCCAATCGAGGCTCGATCTGGGCCTAGTTTCAGTAGGACGCCACGACTGTTTCAAGATCAACGTGCGGTGGAGCTAGCAATGGTCACACCTAGGTGCGGGAGAAGCTCGCACATGTGCTGGGCAGCGTGTTGACCCGCTTTGGGACCGACCTGGGACGAGTGCTACTGATGTCGCGTGCGGCTGCTGCTTGGGGCTGGTTCAACTACGGTAGTTCAGCAGGAGGCCACGATGGTGGGTGGACATGCAGGGAGGAAGAATGAGGGTTCGTTGTGAGATGCAATGCAGGGAGGACATCGCAGTTGGCTACTGGGATATGAATGGCGCCATGGAGGGTGTTGCATCCTCCTACAGGAAGTAGGCCAGCTGCGAGTTGGAGGGGAAGTGAAAGTTGGGTCGGCAAGCTAGCTTTGCTGCAGTGTGTTGCTAGGCGAGGTGGTGATGGTTGGAGGGAGAAGAATGGCGTCGCCAGGTGGGTGGGCATTTCATCTTCCTGTCCACCGAGGGGATGAGGATGAGGGACTTGTAGCACGTCGGGATGACATTGGTGATGCTTGAGGTGGTCATTGCCTCTTTCACCGGTGACAAGTGTTAGCCTCTCATCGATGGTATGTTTGGCCTTCAACTGACTTGTTCTTTTGAACCGTTGTGCTGATGTAAGGGCTGGGAGAAATCTCTATGTGGCTGCGGACGACGGTGGTGCTTGCGGGCGCCGTCACCTTCTTGAAGGCATCGTCTAGGCCCTTCCATTCATGCCCTCCTGTGCAACGGGGGAAATCTCAGATCCTGCTTGCTGGTTCAGGCAGCGACATCGCTTTGGCACCATTCCCTGCTTAGAGGCAGTGCTCGGGTCACACGAAAAGTTCCAAGATGACAGTTGAGTTAAGGTTGACATCTTCTTGGAGCGTGGGCCTCTAGGTGGAAAAAGCAAACGGGCTCGTCTGCAGCGGCATCAAGAAGCGACTCCTGCGACCACTTGAACAAGCGGCGGGTTGCTCGCCAGATGAGCTGCAATCCATACTCTGGAGTCTACGTACAACTCCAAACAGCGCCATGGGCTACACACCATTCTTCATGGTGCACGGAGCAGAAGCACGAGGTACGGCATAAGGCGCCACAAGGTGGTCGCCACAAATAACAAGAGTCATCCCTTGCACTCGAAGACTCCGTCAACCTCCTCGATGAAGCAAGAGAAATCGCCGCAGAAAGATCTACAATCTACCAGCAGAACCTGTGCAACTACCACAGTAGAAGGCTTCGCCCCAGATCCTTCGTCGAAGGTGACCTGGTCCTACGAATGAAGCAGCAGGGACATCTCAAGCTCGAGTCCCCCTGGTAAGGACCGTACGTGATTACAGAAGTAATCCCAGGTGGCGCCTATCGCCTTCAAGATTTAGAGACAGGAGTTGCATACTCCAACCCTTGGAACGTCGCACAACTGCGACGCTTCTACCCTTAGTCATTTTCTTTACTTTTACATCGCAAATAAGGCTACTCAGCCAAGGCTACTTAGCCACACATTGTACTTCGTACTATTCTTCGAATAAATAAAAGCTAAGTGCCCCGAAACTCTGTGTTCTCCTTTACTTTGTCAATTTTCATACTGGAAGCGCCACCCTATACACATATATTCTTCGAACCAAAACGCGACATCCTGAGTAGCTGGCACATCAATCGAACCCCTTAACACAAACTCAACCCAGCTGCAACGCACCTGACAGGTTGACAAGGGAACGAGATAAAAGGATGGCCAGGCTAACGAAAATGACTCGCATAATGCAACGCACCTCATGCTCACAAAGCTCCTTATGCACATTCGACAATAAATTATATACAACATCTATACGAACTTTACAACACAAGTACACTTATGTGCAGGATACATATTTGGCTACCCTTGCAACAGAAGAACATTAGTTTGTTCCTCGAAGAAGTCGACGATCTCCTCGGCTGGGCGGTCCACCGCCTGATAGTGTGGCACCATATTCCAGGAAGATCCTGCTGGTGGCGCCGGCGGCCCAGAGGCAATGGCGGCAATATCCACGTCAGGCATGTGCAAACGCACCACCGAGAGGGCAGCCTTGGCACCAGCCACCAACTGCTGCCTCACGCACTCGCGAACCAGGGACAGATCTTGAAACTTGGCAAGAAGAGCCAGCAGGCTTGACGGAGCATCGTCCAGCAGGAACATAGCCCGATAAATGCTTTTTAAGCACGACTGCGACTTCTTCAGGAAGAGTAGAACTCGTGATGCGCGATCCTGCAGGGTCGCCAACACAGTCGCACAATCATGGTCTACCCAAAAGTATCAACTCTCTTGAAGTTGTTCCTGGGTGAGATCATGAAGGCGAATGGCAATTCTATCCCTCTCCTCCTGCGGATGGCGCGTGCTAACAACTACACGAAGCAGCATCAATAGCATGAGTACAACGTACCTCTGCAAATGACTACAAAGGAAAATACGAGGAAAAAGCAAACTAACACTTAAACTGGTCGCCCAACTGCGTCACCTCGCCAAGCAAATATTGCTCGCGGGCGGCGGCTTTTTCAGCCTTCGACTTCCACACATCCGCACTACCACGGATCACAGGCAACTCACGCTCCAGCTGCTTAACGCGATCACGAAGTCGCGAAATCAAGGACAACTCCTCTACCTTGGAGCGTGGAGGTGCCATCGTATCTTCAAGAGATGGCGAGTCCTGGGTTCTCCCCACATGATCACTTGATGTACCCTACCACAAAGTCAAGACAGAGGCAAATGAGGCGACCAACTTAACACAAAGGCAAAAGTAACAGATGCATTCAAGATCAACATAAAGTATTCACAAACACACTCGCCAGCAGGCATGTTCTCTGACCAAAAGGACAATTCATTAACTATTACAAAAAAGCTAACTACGGAGCAACTGGCTTCTTCGACTTCGACGGCTTCGGGGGCTTCATCAAGTCCGTGGCGATGTCGATGCCATCGACTTTCGCCGCCCCGAGGTCAAGCTTTCGCTGCCTTCTTCACACGTTGGAGCTCCTCTGAATACTTGGCAACGGTATTTATCAAGGAATGGCCATATTTGGCACAGGCAGTCGCGAAAGGAGCAAAGACTACCTGCTGACCGTCCGCACCAACAGGCATCACCTTCGACACCACAGAGGTATCTATCTCGAATCCTTGGGCTTGCACCATGGCGAGTGACATGGTCCTGCCAGCCGCGCGGAGGGAGTTCTTGTAGGTGGCAGGCACACCCCCGGCGAGTGACTCTACCAGCTCGTCCACATTATCAACCAACTCCGCCTTCGGCATCAACTCCTCCCGGAGGCGACTAAGGGTGACCTTGTCCTTGGAAAATGTACTTTGGACAGCGGCGCTATGGTCCTCGCCTGCAGACACCGCGCATGCCAGAGCATCATTGCGACGAAGGGCCTGCGGGTCAAAGCTCAAATCGCCAGCATCTGCACAGAAAACCCACACATGGATGAAATCTCTAGCGCCACCGGCAAAACTCCAGATGAAGAGAAGGACAACAATAAAATATCTATCAGCTAAGGTACCTGAGAGGGCCTTGGCGACTGAGAACAATTGCTCTTCAAACAACTTTTCCCTAGCCGCAAAGGAGGCACGCAGATCCTCTTCGCGCTTCCGTGCATCATCACGAGCCGCGAATGCCTCGTCGCGCCCCTTCACAGCCATGGCTAATGTCTTTTTCAAGGTGGCGACATTGCGCAGTAAAGCGTTATGCTCAGCTACATGTCAACCAAAACTTGACCATCAGTCGACTATAGGAGGAGATGAAAAAGAATAAATGTAGAACACTCACTTTCAACCACGCGGTGACGCGTTTCTAGCATTGCATGCTGGCGACCAATCGCCATCACCTGCTCCACCACTTGCGTGGCTGCCTTTACAAGGAGCTGTCGCACAAACAAGGAATCAGAGAGAGCAACAGAGAGCGTCGACTGCCATACTAAAAGAAGGAAAGATATACTTACATGGTCCTCCAGCGACTCCGAAGAAGTTTGCTGAACGGTCATCCGAGCAACCATTCGATGTTCTCCTACGTGAGGAGAGCTCGAAGAATTGTGCCTGGAGTGGGCCGCCGCCGGAGGGGAAGGAGCATGCTCGACCTCTACCTTGGCCCTTGAGGTTGCGACTCTAGATTCTTTCAAAAACTCGACGTCGCCAGAAGATGACGACGCCTCTTGACTACAAGATCAAATCCACATTGAGAAATGGAAACTTCAGGGCAAAGTCAACAAGAAGAAAACAGAAAAGAATGAATGATCTAGCAAACTTACCAGTCAAACTTGTCAAGATCAAACGTGGCCGCCGCCGACTCCAACGAAGACTCCTTGGGCAATCGCATCTTCTTGTGAGAAGACGGTGCCACACCCCTCACAGGAACGGCTAGAATGGGCGACTCCGCGCCAATAGCCGTGCCTCCTGGAGTCGAAGGAGTCGACGCGTCGGAATCCTTGCTACGCGAAGGCTTACGAGTATCCGGGCTCTCGGACTCGGGGGATTCCTCTTCCACATCAGAAGGGACAGTCGACTCAGGCTCGTCCTCTTCCAAAGCTTCGCGAGGAATAATCCCCTTAGGGAGAGGAGGCATACAAGGCAACACCGCCCAATCCTGCATACAAACAGAATAAGTAAGCAAATAGAAAAGCAATCATGAAAATAAGCTACTGCGTAGCACAACTATACCTCAGGAGGAGGATTCGAAGCATCAAAAGGAGGAACAACTGGTTCACTCGGAAGCACATCCTTGACAGTGCACTTCGTGAACAGTCGAATCCTCTTATCCACCTCACTCGCGGACATGCCATCGACAGACACGCGAGTGGCATCATCAGTGCCACTCCATTGAAACATGGGATGGACTCTAGCTTGGAGAGGCTGGACGCGACGGTGCAGCCAAGTTCTGATAAGAGCGCAGCCTCCCTCTTCTATGCCTATGCAACTTTCGAGGTCGTAGACGCGCTGATACAGCACGTCTGTCTCCGTGAGTTCGCCAGGCATAACTACGTTCTTCCACGAATGCATCTTCTTGCAGGGAGTCGCCGGATCGAAGGGCGCGAGTCCAAAGTGCTCATCTTTGGCCTTCTGATCGCAGACATAGAACCATTTGTCCCTCCATCCCTGGACGGATTTGGTAAGCTTGATGTCGAAGTAGGTGGCGGATGGGTCGACATGGATGCCGCAACCACCTACGTCATAAACTAAAGAGCCAGATGCGGACTGACGCTTCAATTTAAACAAGCACTTGAAAAGACCAAAGTGTGGCTCGATTCCGATCCAGCACTCGCAAAGGGTGATGAAGCAGGTGATGTGGAGAATCGAATTTGGGGACAGCTGATGGAGCTGGACCCCGTAGAAGCAAAGAAGACCCCTAAGAAAGGGGTGAAGAGGCAAGGAGAGACCACGAATGACGAATGCGAGAAACATCACTCGAAAACCAGCGGGAGGAGCAGGAATGGTCTCACCGCTGGGGACACGCGCATCGGCGACTGCCGCAGAGATAACTCCATCCTGGCGAAGAAGACGGAGATCCGACGCCTTGATAATGGAGGGGCGCCATGCACCATTGGTCACGCGAGTGCCCGCGACCTTCCTCTTCACGCCGGCAGCGGCGCTGGTGCCCGCAGCAGCGGAGCCACCCTTCTTCTTTGTCGCGGCGACGGTGGCCGCGGAATCAGCGGCAGCACCTCCTTTCTTTTTCCCCATTGCGCGGCGGCGATGAGAGCGCAAAAAGTAGCTTGGAAACGAGTGAAGGTGGTCCAGCGCCATGGAGGAGATGAGAGCAGGGAAAAGCCGAACAACAACAGCAATGGCGATGGCAGCAAGGAAGAAAGAGCGCAGATGGAAAATTACCGCCGCAGCACCGCTACTTAACCCGTGGGAGATGCAATCCAACGGCTGACAAAAACCCTATTGGACGCGTGGCACGCATCACGTTGGACACGTGGAGAAGAGGAAGTGCGAACCGTCCCCCCACTTATACCATTACAGGCGGAAATTGAGGAGGCGCAGTTAAAAATAAGATTAAGCACGCCCAGTCAAATCAAAGTCAGAAAGTGGGACCCACCGCTCGTCACGTCCCACAAACCGCCACGCGGTAATCGAGGTCATGGCGTCGCCAAGACTGACGTCACCAAGGCTACGCAGTGGAAAACTTCTACTATTTTTAGTCCTTGCTGGAGTCTTCGACTCCACCAAGCACTCGGGGGCTATTCCCATAGGGAGCGCTGGCCGCGCACCCTACGACTTTTTCTTTTCTTGTTGCAGGAACATGGACAATCACAAAGCAAACCCAACCACTCGAAACACAGTTCGATTACGGACATGGGTTACTCCCATATGGAGCGCTGGAAACAAATTCGACTAAAACAAGCAAGCAAAAAAAGACAGCAGTCGCAAAAGTGTTTTAGTCCTTGCCTGAGTCTTCGACTAAAACAAACAAGCAAAAGACGACAGCACTCGCAAAAGTTCTTTAGTCCCTGCCTGAGTCTTCGACTCAACCAGGCACTCGGGGGCTACTCCCATAGGGAGCGCTGGTCGGGCACCCTATGATTATTTGCACAAAACTGTGTGTTGATAACATCCGCACTCGCAACCCTTGGCGACACCGCCTCACAAATTTTCCCTACAAAGAGACTACGTCTCCTGGGACGCCCGAATCGTCTCCGCGATGGTAAAATTCGGATGCCGCGCTTACGGCGTGAAGGTAAGACCTAAATAAGGCCTGGCAACGCATTTAACTGCGCACTACCAGAAATGTATCCGTGCCTACAGACACGATGAACATGCCTTGACGGACCCGTCGAGTGCTCACACCCATATAACTGGAATTCGACTCCTGTAAGACCTCTGCGGCCTGAGTCGAATTACGCCAGCACTTTTCCGGATTCGAGTCCGGGGACTCGAATTTGAGTAGATTGCGTTGTTTCACCCTAAGGTGGTTAACTGATACCGATACTTCGGTTATATCAGGCACGTATATCAACAATCCCTATGACACAAATATAAGCAATCGAAATGTACTCATTTAGGCACTCGAAGGCTTCAAAAAGTCCCAGTCGAATCTGCGATTCCACTGGACACTCGGCGGCTACTGACATGGGTATACCCTGCAGGTACTCGAGCTTGGTATATACGGTCCAAATACATACAGGTCCACGGTGTCACCAAGGGCCGGATGGAGGGACTCGAGTAGCCTGCAGACTCTCGATTGCTTGAAGAACAAGAAGAAGCTAAAGATAGAAAGATTAAAGGGAAAACCTTAACTTGTAACCGACTTGACCTGATACCCGAGACCTAGCCTATCTATATAAAGGCTAGGAGGGGGCCGCGAGAAGGACACACGCAACCCTAGTTTCCATAACCTCCGCCAGATTACATCTGCGCACCATTGTAACTTTCGACTCCCTCAATAATTCCACGAGCAGACAAAAAGGAGTAGGGACCTCTACGAGGCCTGAACCTGGGTAAATCCTTTGTCCCCTGTGTGCTTGTTTGCTAGCCGATACATGTCTCCAGCGCTCCCTCCTTCTGCAAAACCTAGGTCCATAACAATGGGCATTGATGAGTTAAACCTGTTGGAGATATGCCCAAGAGGCAATAATAAAGTGGTTATTATTATATCTTTATGTTTATGATAAATGTTTACATCCCATGCTATAATTGTATTTACCGGAAACATTAATACCTGTGTGTTTTGTAAACATAAAAGGGTCCCTAGTAAGCCTCTTGTTAAACTAGCTTGTTGATTAATGGATAATCATGGTTTCCCGATCATGGAAATTGGATGTCATTAATAACAAGGTTATATCATTAGGAGAATGATGTGATGGACACACACCCATAGTAAGCGTAGCATAAGATCAAGTCATTAAGTTCGTATTGCCGTAAGCTTTCAAATACATAGTAACCTAATCCTTCGACCATGAGGTTATGTTAATCACCATCACCGGATGGGTACTTTGATGACATCAAACACCGCTTCGTAACTGGGTGGTTATAAAGGTGTCATTGGGTATTCTGAAAGTATGTGTTGAAGCGCATGAACCAAGATTGGGATTTGTCCATCCATATGACGGATAGATATGCTCTGGGCCCTCTCGGTGGAATGTCATCTAGATAGCTTGCAAGCATGTGACTAGGTCACAAGGGATGACATAACATGGAACGAGTAAAGAGTACTTATCAGTAACGAGTTAGAACTAGGTATGGAGATACCGACGATCAAACCTCGGATAAGTAGAATATCGCGTGACAAAGGGAATTGGTTTCGTATGTTAAATGGTTCAATCGATCACGAAGTCATCGTTGAGTATGTAGGAGCCGTTATGGATCTCCAGATCCCGCTGATGGTTATTGATCGGAGAGGTGTCTTCATCATGTCTGCATATTCACGAACCGTAGGGTGACACACTTAAGGTTCGAAGTTGTTTTAAGTAGATATGGAATATGCATTGGAGACCGAATGATGTTCGGAGTCTCGGAATGGATCCGGGACATCACGTGGAGATCCGGAATGGTCCGGAGAATAAAATTCATATATTGGGGATCATTTTCTTAGTTAGGAAATGTTCCGGAGTGTTTGTATGGAGATTCTAGAAGGTTTCGGAATGTTCTGGAAGGTTCTAGAGGATTTCTTGGAGTTTACTTGAAAACCAAGAAAGGGATCAAGGATTCCAAGTGGGGCAATACACGGATTCATGGGGGAGGAGGTTTCCTCCCCCCTTCCCACCGCCGGCCCAAGGAGGGGAGTCCTACTAGGACTCCCCCTCCCCAGGCGTGCCTCCCTCCCTTAAATAGAAGGGAGGGGGCGCCCCTCCTACTCCTCTCTCATACCACTCAATCTCTGCCGCCTCTCTCCTCCACCTTTCTTCTGCATAGGCATAGGCGAAGCCCTGCAGAATTCTATACTCCACCACCATCACCATGCCGTCGTGCTGTTGGGATTCCGTGGAGAAGATCTACTAGCTCCGCTGCTTGCTGGAACAGGGAGAGGAAGGTCTGCTTCGACTCCGCACGTGTGACCGTCTGCGGAAGCGCTGCCACGAAGGATCGTCCACACGATCTTGAGATCGGCAAGTGATCGACTACATCATCCACGAGATCTAATCTCGTAACGCTTTCGGTTCTACGAGGGTTAGTACCGATCTATCTCGTTGCTCATGTCTAATAGATTAGATCTTGGCTTTTATCTAGATTAGATCTGGGTTTTGTTCGTTCTTGCGGTAGAAATTTTTTGTTTTCCATGCTATGAACCCATCAGTGGTATCAGAGCCTTGTCTATGCGTAGATCTGTTGCACGAGTAGAACACAATGAGGTTGTGGGCGTTGGTGCTCGTGCCGTCTTTTGCTATTTGTGTACTTTGCATCTTGCGGTATGGTGGGATGAAGCGGCTCGGGCTAACATTACATGTCATCGCACATCAGACTTGCTCACGCTTGACGTGCAACTCGTTTTGCACAAGTGGCTTTGCGGGTGTCTGTCTCTCCCATCATAGTATAGATCAAATCTACACTTTGCACTTGATAACACTTGTATCAACGTTGTGGTTCAGTTTCGTAGGTAAGATCCATTCTTAGTCGAAAGCCCCAAGCCACGTAAAACTTGCAAAGAAAATTAGAGGCGTCTAACTTGTTTTTGCAGGGTTTTGTGATGTGATATGGCCTACATGTGATTGTGATTGTATTTGTTGTATGCAATGATCCTTGTTGTAATATGGCAACCGGCAGGATCCTAATGGTTGTCTTTAATTCTGTTAAGACCTGCGTGTCTATTCATCTTGTAATAGCTTTGTTCGAAGTAGTTGTAATAGTTGCTAGTGATGATGGACAACCATGAAGCGGCGCCATGGACCTTGACGCAATGCTGGTGATGATGGAGATCATGTCCGTGCTTTGGAGATGGAGATCGAAGGCATAAGAAGAAAGGGCCATATCATATCACACTAATTATGAATTGCCTGTGATGTTAATCCTTTATGCATCTTGTATTGCTTAGATCGCGACGGTAGCATTATAAGATGATCCCTCTCACTAAAATTTCAAGTAATAAAGTGTTCGTCCTTAGTTGGCACCGTTGCTAAGACTCGTCGTTTCGAAGCATCTCGTGATGATCGGGTGTGATAGACTCTACGTGTGAATACAACGGGTGCAAGCCATATTTGCACATGCGGAAACTAAGGTTAATCTTGACGAGCCTAGCATGTACAAACATGGTCTCGGAACACGGAATACCAAAAGGTAGAGCATAAGTCATATGATTGATATGATGAACATGAAGATTGTTCGCCGATGAAACTACATCATCTCACGTGATGATCAGACTTGGTGTAGTGGATTTGGTTCGTGTAATCACTAAAACAACTCGAGGGATGTTGTTTTGAGTGGCAGTTCATTTGTAATTTGGATTAGTCGAACTCAATTTATCATAAACACAATCAAAGTGAATTTGCATAGTTTGTTGTAGTCATTGGCATTCGTTCACCACCTTACGCTTAGTTATAGTTGAGATAGTAGAACTATAGAAATTCTGGATATTTTCTTTGCGAACTGGTATCGTATTGTTTTGAGTGTCAATCTAAAGTTTAAAAGTCATATTGCAAACTTTCAGCAAACTCCGTTTACTCTGTGAAGTTTAATAAACAGTATTAAATCAAGAGTAACAATTCCAGTGTTAGTATCTAATGTATCATGTTTGCCTCCATGATTCTTGATACTCAAAAGATTGTTTTTAATATCAAGTTTATCTAAGAGCTGAAAGCAATGTTTCAGAAACCATCATATGTGAAAGGTATTGTGATACCTAAAACAATGTGCTGGTTACAACATGATAGAGTATACGTCCTCATATTTGATGAGAATTTGTGAAGATTGGAGACGCCAGTCGTCCTAATCCTCCAAAAGATTTTGGAAAAGAAACATTATACTCGCAATTCACCTTTATAAGCTATAGAAGCTTGATCATGAAAGTTGTCATGATAAGTATGAATAGAAGATGTAAGTAAAATGTTTACTACACTAAAAGATTACTAAAGAATGGAATTTTGAAAGAATGCCAAACATTTGATGAAGGTGATCCACTTCAAAGTGCAAGTCCAAAGGTATTAGTATTTGACTATACACACTTTGTACTATGTGTCATGTGAATGACACCACTATTGATGTTGATAGATTATTTTAAAAGAAAAGGAATTGTTTAAAGAGAATCTATAAAATATTTGGCAGAAAAGAAAAGATTGGAGATGTCCAACTTAGGTATATAGAAGATACATGTTATGGATGTATTCCTTGGTTGTTAAACAATGTGGTTCTGCGTTATTGGATACCGAATTGGTTGGTATGAAGTGTCATACAGGACAACACAATTCATGAACTACAATGGACTAAGTAACTAGCAAGAGAATATGTGATGATGTTCATTGAAAACAAACAAAGGGTTGTTGTGTTGCTCGTTAACATCAAAGCATGCCTTCAAGATTTGTTTCAATAATTGTTATTTTGATCAGGTATTATGACGACAAAAGGTTGTTCAAATAATTACCGTATTCCATAATAGATGGATGATATACAAGTCTGGTTGGAGAAATAACGACCATAAAACTAATGCTAAAATGTCGCAAGACAAATGATTGAAAGATCACTATAAGTGACATCGCCGTTTAAATTATATTGAAAGGGATACATGAAGAAACTCCATGTTGATGGATTTTTGGAGTCTTTGATTTTGATCAAAAGACGCTTGTGATACTTTCCTGGAGATAATTAAAACTCCGTTCGTAGGCCAAAAAGAGGAACGAACGACTAACTGATTGGAATTTGTACATATTGATGTATATAGTCCATTATGTGTAGTCATGGGCGATGGATTTCAACTTCATATGCTTTCTCCGAAGATTTGAGTGAGTATATGTATATACTTACTCAATAAGGAAGAGGTATGAAACATTTGAAAATGTTTAAAGACTTTCAAGATGAAGTGGAAAATCATTGTAACAAGAAAATAAAAGTTTATGATTGGATCATAAAGAAAGATGTTTGAGTTACAAGTTTAGCAAAACACCTAAGATTTGAGGAATCGTTCCATGGATTTGCATTTCCCAAAACACCATAGGAGTATGAAGTGTTCAAGATATGTAATGAAACCTTGTTTGACATGGTAAGATCAAAGGTGTCATTTATAAAACTGCCATTATATTTTAAAGATTAAAGCTTTCGTGACTATCGCTTTTACACTGAAAAGAGCTCCATCGTGATCCGTTGAAATGACACCATATAAGTCATGGTTTGGGATAAAACCCAGGTTATCCTTTCTTAAAATTTTGGTATGCTAGGCATAAGTACAATGTTTACAACCTAAGACGGATGAGCATGTCTTTGTGGGTTATTTCGAATAACCATTGGGTATTCCTCCATAACACCGAAGACAAAAGTGTTTGTCGCTTAGAACGTCAAGTTTCTTGAGAAGGAATTTTTCGTGAAAAGTTAAGTGGGAGGACAATAGAACTTTGATAAGGTTGTTGAACCTTGGCTAATATGTGTTGAGTTGCGCAGCATCGGTGAGTGTCCCGGAGGCAACAACAATGCTCATGGCTCACATGCCTCAAAGGTTGTGGTCACGGAGATCTAAGTTCCTATTGAACCAAGTAGGTCGGGTAAGTAATCAAATGCCAAGATTTGAGAGTTAAATCATTGTTGTTTGACAATGATGAACCGACTACATGCAAAGAAGCAATGATGGGCCCTGACTTCGTTAAGTGGCTTGAAGCCATAAAATCCGTGATAATTCCATACACAAGAAATCAAGCTTTGAATTTGAAAGACCCTCTGGTAAGGTGCAAGACCTTACAGTCGTATATGGATCTATAAATAAATAGACATAGATGTTTCACATCTATGAAATTGTCGACATGTCAGAAAGATTTTACGACAATGTTCAAGGAATTGACTATGATAAGATTTGATCTTTCATAGCGATATTTAGTCTGGACGGATTAATGTAGCAACCACTACATATATTTTGGTATATGGTAGTTGAACAAACAAAACAAGTTCTTCTAATAGAATGGTTACCTAGGACGTGTACATGACACGATCCAAAGGGTTTTGTTAATTCAAAGGATGCTAAAAGAGTATGCAAAACTTCAATGGTTGAAGTGAGCATCGAGGAGTTGGAATCTTCACCGTGATGAAACGGTTAAAAGGTTTAATTTCATCAGAGACGATGAAGATGTTTGCATTTTGCAAGAAATTAAGTGGGAGCGCTAAGACATATTTCTAATACATTATGTGAAAGACATATTGTTGATTAGAAATGATGTATCTTTTATTGACACAGGTTAAGAATTTCATTTCGATGAAAGACTTAGGCATAACCCAAGAATTAGGCATCAATGTCTATATGGATAGATTGAAGCACTAATATGGTTTTTCCAAATGTACATAGATAAGATGTTGAATGAGTTCAATATGGAAACAACAAGAAAGGTTCTTGACGCACGGAAAGGACTGAATCAAGATGCAACTGTGTTGACACGAGATTCAAGTGTTTTGACACTTGGTGAAATCACAAGAATATTTTGATCAATCATTCTTTGAGATGTACACATCCAGATATGTCCTATGCTCTAAATGTTATGAGCATATACCAGAATGACTCATAAGGTGATCATTGGACAATAGTAGGGATATTCCTATGATCTTTGGAAGAACTAAGAATATATTATTTATATAGTGGTGACAAATAGTTCATTGTAAATTGTTGCATTGATACTAGTTGTGTCACAAATGAAGTTTATCTCAATTTAAACTATGGGTGGCACAATGTAATGGAAAGGAAGTTCCATAACGGATTTGGTTGAGTACCAAAGTTAAAACATTGTGACAGATACTACAACAAAAGGCTAAGTATATGACTGCTATTGTAGCAGCAAATGAGGGCATTTGCGTCAAGTAGTTTGTTATCAAACTAGGTGTGGTTCATAGTGGGATAATACTATGAAGATACATTGTATGACAATTGTATTAACATGATCCCAAGGAACTAAAGGTCTCACCAAAGGACCAAATTTATACAATGCCATCTCATTAGAGAATGAGTAATGTGTAGAGACGCAAGGACATGCAAATACACACGGACCTGGAAGTGTCAGATCCGAAGATTATGTTTACCACTAGCAATAGTGTCTATACAACACCAGAAAGCCTTAGGTGTTGAATGCACAAGTTTTTAACTAGATTATTGACTCTAGTGCAAGTGGGAGACTGTTGGAGATATGCCCAAGAGGCAATAATAAAGTGGTTATTATTATATCTTTATGTTTATGATAAATGTTTACATCCCATGCTATAATTGTATTAACCGGAAACATTAATACTTGTGTGTTTTGTAAACATAAAAGGGTCCCTAGTAAGCCTCTTGTTAAACTAGCTTGTTGATTAATGGATAATCATGGTTTCCTGATCATGGACATTGGATGTCATTAATAACAAGGTTATATAATTAGGAGAATGATGTGATGGACACACACCCATAGTAAGCGTAGCATAAGATCAAGTCATTAAGTTCGTATTGCCGTAAGCTTTCAAATGCAAAGTAACCTAATCCTTCGACCATGAGGTTATGTTAATCACCATCACCGGATGGGTACTTTGATGACATCAAACACCGCTTCGTAACTGGGTGGTTATAAAGGTGTCAATGGGTATTCTGAAAGTATGTGTTGAAGTGCGTGAACCAAGATTGGGATTTGTCCATCCATATGACGGATAGATATGCTCTGGGCCCTCTCGGTGCAATGTCATCTAGATAGCTTGCAAGCATGTGACTAGGTCACAAGGGATGACATAACATGGAACGAGTAAAGAGTACTTATCAGTAACGAGTTAGAACTAAGTATGGATATACCGACGATCAAACCTCGGATAAGTAAAATATCGCGTGACAAAGGGAATTGGTTTCATATGTTAAATGGTTCAATCGATCACGAAGTCATCGTTGAGTATGTAGGAGCCGTTATAGATCTCCAGATCCCGCTGATGGTTATTGATCGGAGAGGTGTCTTCATCATGTCTGCATATTCACGAACCGTAGGGTGACACACTTAAGGTTCAAAGTTGTTTTAAGTAGATATGGAATATGCGTTGGAGACCGAATGATGTTCGGAGTCTCGGAATGGATCCGGGACATCATGAGGAGATCCGGAATGGTCCGGAGAATAAAATTCATATATTGGGGATCATTTTCTAAGTTAGGAAATGTTCCGAAGTGTTTGTATGGAGATTCTAGAAGGTTTTGGAATGTTCTGGAAGGTTCTAGAGGATTTCTTGGAATTTACTTGAAAACCAAGAAAGGGATCAAGGAGTCCAAGTGGGGCAATACACGGATTCGCGGGGGAGGAGGTTTCCTCCCCCCTTCCCACCGCCGGCCCAAGGAGGGGAGTCCTACTAGGACTCCCCCTCCCCAGGCGCACCTCCCTCCCTTAAATAGAAGGGAGGGGGCGCCCCCTCCTACTCCTCTCTCATAACACTCAATCTCTGCCGCCTCTCTCCTCCACCTTTCTTCTGCACAGGCATAGGCGAAGCCCTGCAGAATTCTATACTCCACCACCATCACCATGCCGTCGTGCTGTTGGGATTCCGTGGAAATGATCTACTACCTCCGCTGCTCGCTGGAACGGGGATAGGAAGGTCTGCTTCGACTCTGCACGTGTGACCGTCATGGAAGCGCCTTTAACGCTGCCACGGAAGGATCGTCCGCACGATCTTGAGATCGGCAAGTGATCGACTACATCATCCACGAGATCTAATCTCGTAAGGCTTTCGGTTCTACGAGGGTTAGTACCGATCTATCTCGTTCCTCATGTCTAATAGATTAGATCTTGGCTTTTATCTAGATTAGATCTGGGTTTTGTTCGTTCTTGCGATAGAAAGTTTTTGTTTTCCATGCTACGAACCCATCAAAACCCTCGTCACTATGCATATCATTAGTTCTCTTTCTTCTATGGATGAGACTAGTAGGTTATTCCTATAAGCGGTTGCGGAGGAAATAGCAATTATGGATGCACTTCCCACATATAATTTATCTTGCTCTAACAATTACATGCATACTTTATCTTTATCTTTATCTTTTATTCCCATCAGATGTTTTGCATAGATACAGGTGAAACCGAACGCCCTAG
This sequence comes from Avena insularis, assembly GCA_023614405.1. NCBI lineage: Eukaryota > Viridiplantae > Streptophyta > Magnoliopsida > Poales > Poaceae > Avena > Avena insularis. Next base: position 354,532,631 of record CM042692.1, on the reverse strand, counting down.
GCCCTTTCACTCCATCATCAACAACAACAAAAGACGCAAACTCTTGGTCCGGTAAAAACACAAAAGAAATTATAAAACTCCCGAAGGTCCGTTAAAGTAACTTCACTACGCATCTGCTTCCCGAGGATTCGATAAACCTTGGTCTACTAGGGAAAAACAGCTATACTATATCCGTAATCCGGATCGAAGGTATCACTTCCCTCTCGATGGCTGACGCCCACCTTTCTGCGGTGACCTCTTCCATCCTAGCGGCTTGCTTTGTCCTCTTGGCAGCGTGTGAGGCGTCGTCGGCCGTGCACGCTATGATGGATGAGTGCAACTTCTAGATGGCTGGTGACATGTTCCTCATAGCCTTGGCCTTCTTGGCACCAATGGGACAACTCTCCGAGGCCACCAACGACGTCGCATCGGGGTCATAGATGGCATCCTTGGCCTTAGAAAGAGTGGTCCGCATCTCCGAACACTTGTCACATGTCTCGATCCTTGAAAAGACGTGGATGAACTTGAACTCGACGTCATCGGTGTCCTCTTGGTAGGCGGTGATCATGGAGCATCTACAATGTACAATGTCGCATCACACAATAGGACACAATGGCATCAGCTTGTTTTTGTTCCTCACTTGATCATCGAAGTTGGTGCCGCTAACGTGGACTTGACACACCTCCTCCACGATGCCACCACTTGTTGCAAGCATGTTGGATCATGGACCAATGGTGCAACATGCCCGAGTTGTTGCGATCATGGCACAAGGTCTTGAAGTAGGGATACAAGAGCCACATCGAACACAGCGTTCACACTCTTTCAATAGCAATCCGAGTTTTGGTTGGCACCGGTGAAAGGGTCAATGCTAACCGAGTTCGAAGCTTCGGCGAGGCACTCGTCCTCCATCGAACTCCACTTAGGTCCACTGCCACCAACGCCTTTATTCTTCTTCTCCATGGCCACCGCCTTCTTCTTCCCTTACGGGCCGGCCACGATGGGCACTAGCACCTCCTCCACCATCTCCTCGTCGGCCTTGGCCTCAACCTCGAAGTAGGCCTCGTCTTCCCAAGGTTCCCTGCCGCCCTCTTCTTCACCGTAGGCCTCGACTTTTCCTTGTGTGTAGGCGAGTGGAGATGCTCTAGGGTATTAATTTTGCGGACATGCAAGAATAGGAACATGTCAGCTCCCTGTTTCCAAGGATGGAAAAACATTTACAAACCCAATTTACAAAAAGGGCCGAGTAAATCCAGGTAATTCCATGAACATAGGAACAAAAATGCTAGTGATTGATTATATTAGCATATGCACATTACTTTTTTAGATAATAGGCACTCTTGTGCCCAGCTTTGAATTAACAAAGCCAACAACGGCTAGAGGATACAAAGTGCTGAACCCAGCTTACAAAACAAACCACACACCCATGCACACCACCAAAGAAGCTACCGTCGGAAATGCGAACAAAAGGCTCGGCCATTACTAATACTATGAAGACTCGGAGCAGAGCTAGACAACAACAGGGTTGGGCCAGAGCCCCCCAGGGGCTAGCTAACAAACACGTAGGCCGTCGATAGAACACCTTCATCATAGAAATTCCACCGAAAGCCGACCACCACCGGGAACCGACCCACGTTGCCCATAGACCGAAAAGCAGCACCAAGGTAGCTTAACAAGGGAAGGGTAAGGGGAGAGCCTTGCCGAAGGTCGCCAAACAAAGAGTCACTTCCGCCACAGGACCATCGGAGAGCCACATGTTGTGAGCTCTCAGACGGTGTCTTCAAGAAGAGCACGACACCGGAGTACCACCACCCGATACGAGGGTCTTGGGTTTTCATCCGGAGGGAGCAAAGGAATGGAGATTAGACACATAGCGCCTTTAGGAAGGGAACAGCATCTGCGAACGTCACCGCCGTGGCCTAGAGGTGCAAAGGGTTCCCCTTGGGAAAAGCACCGTCTACTAGGACTCCAAGGTGGCAACTTCAAGAAGATCATGATGTAAAGGCGCCAATACCGCCCGAACCGAGGATCCTGAGTTTTCACCCTGAGCACAAACCACGTCACGTGGATCGCCGACACCATGTCGTCCCTACGACCATGGGAACCGACCAGCACAAAGCCCCTGGCCCGCCCGCCAACCACAAGGCTGCCCATCGACCGGAGCCGCCGCCTCGAAAACCAAGACGAGCCCACTGGAGAGACGAAGAAGACACCGGGAAACACCGCCGCGAGGACTTTGAAGACCGGAGAGACTCTGAAGGGAGCTCCTTTACCAATCGACGACCAGTAACCCACCGGCGCCTTTGGATCTGGGGTGGGGATTGGGATCAAAGGGGCCAAGAGCCCCTGCTCCGGCTCGATTGAGGTAGCACGCCGGCTGCATAGACCCTGCCCGCCAGGAGCCCGCAGGAATCTGCCAGCCACCGCCAACCGGCAATGCCGCGCGCCCCGTGCCTACCCGACCCAAGATCCCCAGCCCTGGTGGGCCCGACTCATGCTACAGGCTGCCATCGCCGCCATGCCCCCGGCCAGCGCTGCGCCCCGCGGCGACAAGGTTGAGGGGAAGGGGAAGAGGGGTGGCTGCGGGAGGAACTAGGGTTCGCCCCTCCGCTCACGGGAGTGGAGAGGGTGAAGCGTTTGTTTCGTCCACCTATGTGCATTACTTACAACGCTGCACACACTATGATACATACAGGATATGCCACGTTCATCTAAAATAATACTGCCCAACACGCTACCAATGCATCGAAAATAAGACGTAGAACACTCCTACCTATGTACACGGTATTGAAAATATGTACTCCCTCCGTCTTAAAATAGACATCGCAGATTTGTCAAAATTTGAATAAATCTAGACACCATTTTGTATATAGATACATCCAAATTTAGACAAACTCTCAACATCTATTTTGAGACGGAGGAAGTACATGCAATTTGCTTACTAGATTTCACCGTAAGGGACACCACCTGTCAAACATAACATAAAACAAGCAAAGCAACGGTGAGCCGTGGAAAAAATCAATGGTCTACTAACATAAGTTGCTAAGACCAAATGACCGTACAAATGAAACCTTAGAGCATCTCTAACCGAAAGCCAAAAACTTAGAGGACAAAAGGCCTCCCTAAAGCTTAAAATCCTATATTCTTTCCTCTAAATTTAGCGTCACAGATTCGAACCCCAATAACTTAGAGGACTAAAGATGTTTTTCAACCAAATTTGCAAATTTGAGCACATGAGTACCTGACAAAATATAACCTAAGTTGATTGATAATGCATAAGTCATACAAATTAATATAATCACCATAAACCTGACAAGTTGGGTTTTTTACCACATCACTAGAACCATGAGAGTTGCGTTCTCCACTATCTACGGATTATTTTCTCCGTGATAATATTCGTCACGATTATGATGCATTACTAGCTTGTGTCACTGATTCATCATCAATGTTAAGGATCGAACATCTCCACTAGTTCTTTGATTGAAGTTGTCATGGATCTCTTCCCAAGATTGCTTGAGCAGTTGTTTAGCTCCAACAAGTGTTTGATGATGCCATGCAAAATACAAATCATTGTCCTCATCCTCACTTCATGGTGGTTGTATCTTCACCTTGCTACAAATTTAAACGAACATGCATTCGCTTCATACGGCGAAATTTAGGAGATTCCACTAAGAAAAAGAGGTTGATAAACACACCTTGATGGATCCGCTATCCAAGAAGCTACCGGAGCCAAAGCAGGTGCCGATGGCGAATTTGCAGGTGTTGCTGCCACCGCCGGCACAGAATCCGGTACCGGTGTGGTTGCCCACACAAGGTCCTTCAACCCTAAATCTGGTGAGTTGCGTTCACGCTTGGAGGAAGAAGCCATGCTAGGGGTGGGAAGGAGCAGAAGCGCGGTGGTACCTCGACGAATCCCGACCGCGGTGACTCGATTCCGTCGAGGATGATGGCAAATTTTCTCGAGCTTGTGTTGCCCGATGGGTCGGTGGGGGTAATGCGACGGTGCGGGGCAAGAGGTGGAGGGCTAAATTTTTAGTCCAGCGGCCGCGGGCAACTATATTTAGGGGCCACGGAGGGCCAAGACTAAAAATATTCTCCTCTAATGGTCGCTTGGGGATTAGCTCGAGGCGTCTCCAGCCGTTAGCTCTAGAAATTTTATCCTCTAAAGGCCTTGTGGCTTTCGATTAGAAATACTTTTAGGTCCGTTGTTATAAACCTATTATAACCTCATCTCTCTTTTTTGCATATTTGGTTACAATTTTTTTGCTTGTTATCATTGTAACATGTCATAGTAGTGTAATGTAATTTCTCAGTAGTGCTTTTGAAGTGCACTACCTCGACAAGAGGTGCATATTATCCGAAGAGCATAAAATGCATGCCTAAGATTATCAATGGTAAAATAACAATACATACCGCTTCATGCAAAAATGGGGCAACTAAGAGCAAACTGGGCACAAATTCTGCACCCAAAGCACGAGCCATCTCTCCAAGAGTAACAAACCACTAGCACGCTCATCTGGGGTATTTAGAACAATCAAGATATGGTCCATGCATACCAGGGAACAAGAACAACATATGCCAAGCTATGTCACTATCTTTCTATTACAACTTCAAAGTTAAAAAAAGCTTAATGCAAGAAATGGAAACATATAAGGTGCAAAAGAGAAGAAAATGGTTTAGTTCAAGAATTGTGGTAGGGAGAAAACCTTTAGGTAGTTGGTCACAAATCTATCTCACGTGAAGTGAGAAATTCGAGGAAGAAGAGATGTTATACTACGATGAACAAGCTGATCCTGGTGTTTTAAGTATATGATGACTATATTAGCCACTTCTCTGTACCTAGACATCATTAATTCCCTGGTATTCCTGTAACATTTTCATGCAACAAAATCATAGGATGGGAAGCTTGTGTATTGTTGCAAGCAAAAAGGGTTGAAGCTGGTTTGCTAAATCAAATTTCATAAATGACAAAGTTAGACATGTGTTCCATATTACTCCTTCTGTTCCAAATTATAAGATGTTTTAGATATTTTAATATGGACTAGATATGGACTGAAATGAGTGAACCTACATACTAAAAGGTGTCTAGATACATGTGTTTCACAGAAATGCTAAAACATCTTATAACTTGGAATACATGAACATATGGTACACGAGCAAAACAACCAAGAGAAGAAAAATGCAGAAGTATGAATTGTGACAAATTTATAGAAAAAAATCACTACAAACTGAACTTTAAGTTACCTCCACAGTTCTCCAACAACCAATAATGATCCATGAATGCTATGAACAAAAGCATTTTTGCCAAGTCCAACTTGTGTAGCTTCACACATGTGGCAATACCTAGTCCTGAAACAAAAACAATAAGATGGATAAAATGGTAATGTTATTAGCTCATATATAGTCAATTCAACATGGTACTGATATGACATTTAGTCACGACCGATGGTTAAGTACTACTCCCTCCGTCTAGAAATAACAACAACAACATAGCAACAACAACAACAATAACAACAACAACAACAATAATAATAACAACAATAATAACAACAACAACAACAACCGACATAATGTTGAGCCACAATCAGATTTCCTTTGGTGAGATTGTACTGTGCCTTTCCAAGTCTGCTCAAGTACCCATCATCATCAAGCAATCCAACCGAGATAATGTTGAGACGAAGGGCCTCAACATGCCTCACTGACTTGAGGACTAGTGTCGTATAATTTTTAGTCTACAAGTGCACATCTCCTCTTCCAATGATTTGTGCTCTATTATTGTTTTCCATCTTCACATCACACCAAAATCACCTGTTGTGTAATTGGTGAAGAGCTCTCTACGAGATGTAGCATGTATGGTAGCACCGCTTCCCGGAATCCAAGTCATCTCATCATCATCTGGAAGGCTGATGGTACCATCAAAAACTACACTAGAAACACCACCATCATGTTATTTATGAATGAGAAACATGATCTCCTCAACTACAACAATCCTGCCTCCCTCACTATTGCTATCATTGTAGCATTGTTTCTTAACTTTTTTTTCTTTTTGTCTTTCTTCCATTGTTCACAATGCTACTTGATGTGCCCCTTCTCATGGTAGTGATGGCATATAATACCAACATAATTGTCTTTGCCTCTTGATTTGCTTGTACTTCTTTTACCTCCCTTACTCGGACCTTTTCTCTTGCTTCTCCCCCGTGACTCAGTCACTAACATTTCAGAATCCGAGGAAGAACCGTACTTATAAAAAAAATGATGGACTCTTCATTTAGTACCTTGGTCTTCACAAAGTTCCAAGTGATAACTCTATTAGGTGCTAAATTGCACATGGTGACCTTAAAGGTCTCTCAAGTGTCTAGTAATGATCTAAGTAGCAGCAAGGCTCTCACTTCATGTTCAAATGTGATTCCCATTGAAGATAGTTTCTTTATAATGCCCTGAAATTCATTCACATGATCTGCAATTGGAGTGCCCTCCTTGTACCTCAAACGCATAAATTTCTTGATCAAGAATGTCGTGGGAATGACCACGACAGTCGCTATCGGGGGTAGTGATTGAGTTGAGGGCAAGGGCGAGTGATCCATCCGCGGATCGAGATTAAGGAGACTCGGGTTTTTACCTAGGTTCAGCACTCGTAGGGAAAAGATCCTACTTCTTTCTAGATGTATAAGTCGGAGTGAGATTACAAGGGGAGGTCGAGCTCAGCAATGAGGGCAGCGTGTCGCTATCAAAGCGCGTCCCTAGAGAGGGTACCCTAGGGAAGCTTATATAGTCCTACCTCACTAGGGTTTACATGGATAATACTGAATCAATTAAGGTTTCAGTAGTCTTGACCTAATCCGACTGGGCCTAGCTTTGCTTCTGCGCCTTCTTCATCCAGTTGCCATGCTTCTTAGGTCGCAGTGCTTCTAGTCGCCGTACCAGCGATCCCACTCATCGTGGGCCTGGTCAGTCGAGTCCACCTCCTGGACATACCCCTATTGGTATACCCCATTAGTAATCCCCGAGTGTGTCAGGGGTTCGGTAGAGGCTTCAACTTGGCAGCTAGAGTAAGCGAGTCCGAGTGGACGCCCAGTCGAATCGGTGACGAACTCCTCAAATGAAGGGAGAAATCTCTTGCTTGAAGTAATATCCTAGTCGCATTAAACGAGTCGCGCAAGTCTCAGGTCGCTTCTTTAGGCGAATGGGAGCGAAGCGAGTGGAATGGAGCGAGTGATCAATTTGATCGAAGTTGGACCATCAGCCTTGTCAAACTAGTCGTTAAGTAATTTCTAACAGTAACTTTGGCAGAATTGCCGCGAAGCAATGGCTAATCCGGGGGTTTCTTGTTGATGCTGCTATTCAAGAGGGAGTGCGGGAGCATCGTATGGGTTTTGCTCCACATTTCTCCATTCCTTCTTATTCTCCCTGAGCCACCTCCGATCAAGATCTCTAGACTAGCCGAGTTCACCTTCGATGGCGCCTCCCAAGGCTCTCTAGGGGAAATCCAAGTGTATGACGGTGACGCTGCAGTCATTCCAAGATGTCGGAGTCCTCATAAAAGGGAACTGGCGAACTCTCATGAGGAGCAAGGTCGAACCAAAGCCGCAGGCTAGGGAATTCATCTCATTCCTCAGTCACCTGGAGTGAGGGTCGGGGTTCCCCACCTCAATCTTCTTCTGGTGCTTATGCGCCTACTATCAGATCAAGCCCTCCGATCTGGGGCCACACAACATCGAGCAGCTCGCAATCTTCATCGTGTTCTGTGAAAGTTACCTCGGATGCATGGCTTACTTCCCGCTCTGGCTGGAGCTGTTCCAGTGCCGCATCAGCCGCGAGGGGAAGAACGAGCCAATTTTTTATGCCGGCGGCGTCACCTTCCAGGTCAAGACAAACATCAAGTTCTTCAAGCTACTGTTGCCAAAGAAGGTGGCCAACGAGTGGAAGAAATATTGGTTCTATGTCAAAGAATCCACCCCGACTGGCGAGATAGCGATCTAGGTGTATAGACGGAGCGGAGTAATCCGCGGTGGCTGTCAGCGGGGAAACTCCCCAAGGACCAGGCCATGGTCGTGGCATAAATGTGCTCCCATATAACGGAGCTGGAAGACGAGGGGTTCATGACAATCAACCTCTACAACTGTTGGCTTGGTAGGCGACCCGTGCCACTTGCCACCCGAGCCCACTGGATGTATGAGTACACTAGGCTGACGAAATCGACGAAGTCTTCATTGGTAGTGTGGGTCGCAGAAAATTACATCACGGCCCTAAAGAAGATTACGGATGCGAAGTTACTGACCTGTCGGAAGGAATTCACACGTATAGGATAGGAGCGCGACTAGCCCCCGCCGTAATTTTTCCCACTCACAGTCTCTCCCCTTGTTTAATTGTCTGAATCTAGCTACTGACTTGTGTAACTTGTTTTGTATCATAGACCTTCCAAATTTTGGAGCATTGGCTGCCTCCACTCGACGAGGAGGTGCCATAGGAGCTTCTGGAGGAGAGTGAGGGAAACCCTTCCGAGAGCAAGAAGGAGAAAGAGCCTGCCTCCATGCCCTGGAAGACTCGCGCATAGAAGCGTCGTGAAGCATAGGTCACTCGCAGCCTCCAGGAGGAGTACGACAACGACTTGGAGATCGTTGACAAGCAGAGCTCCAAGCGGGTGCCAACTCCGATCAAGCCTGTCACAAAGTAGAAGTCGTCAATGAAGCCAGAGACGGTATCCAAGCCAAAGGAGGCGACGAATCTAGAGACAGTATCCAAGCTGGAGGAGGCGACGAGTCCGGAGGTGGGAAGGAGCCAGAGGCCGTGACGGAGCCGGAGGCGTCGGTGAAGAAGCTGGAAGTGCCGCCGAAACCGCGATGTCAAGCGAGTCTCCTTGAGGCGGGACTGAAGCGCCAGCTCGGCCCTGAATTGGAGAAGCCCGCGCATGTCAGCACGGGCTGCGAGTTCTTTTAGTCGCCAAGTGAGTATATTTTCTCTTTTGTTTGTTTGTATCAAGTTCATGTTGGAATTTCTGGATCACTGAACAACGTGGCTTTGCAGGAGCCAAGTGAAGAAGATTAAACGTGGTACCGTGGCAAAGATTCTCGCGAGCCGCACCGAGGAGGAAGATGATGCCTCCAAGAATAGGAAAGGCAGCCCGATCGAGTCTCCTGACCTTGAAGCCAAGAAGTCAAAGGTCGACTTCAACCACGCGAAGGAGGTTGCGGTGAAGGGCGGTGCAGATGAGGTGCCCGTGTAGGCAGAAGCACCATGCCATAGACGAAGGTCACGTCGGAGGAGTGCGCGGCCCAGACGAAGGGTGGGGCGGTGGAGGCACCCAGCGTTTCAGCCATAACCACGACATTCTCACGGTTTCTTGCCAAGGAGTCCTTCGCGGCCGCCTAGACGCAATCGCTTGTGGTAGCGGAAGTTATCGACGGAAGCATTGGGATGATTTCGCAAGGGGACAGAGGTTGTCATATTCGTTGCCATCCATGGGTGCGATTGAGCACCACCGGTTGCTTGGCCAAGCTCTCCAGGTATGCCCAGTCCCCGAGGGTCGGGTCACTGAGTAGCGGTGACTCAGGCCTTGAAATTTGATTCCCAATCCCCTAGGGAGTTCGGGTCGCTAGGAAGTGGCGACTCGGGCCTTGAAGTTTTGATTCCCTAGTCTCCGAGGGTCGGGTCGATGGGTAGCAGTGACTCGGGCATTAAAATTTTGAATCCCTAGTTCCCGAGGATCGCATCGCTGGGTAGCAGCGACTTGCATTGGGCCTTGAAGTTTTGGATGATCATGCTGATTCTTCTATGACTAATTTGTAGCATGAGGCGACTAACCGGGGGGAGGAGTTGAAGTGGTTCCGATATGAGCTACGGGTGGCGACTCAGTCCAACCGCTAGCTATGATTGACCGCGGGTATGTTGCTTGTATCCATCTTGCTTTCCTTGCTTGTTTGATTCATCAATGAGCTGATTTCTCTTTGTGTTTGCAGAGAACCATGCATACGCATTGGCAAAGTCCCAGGAGGGTTACGTGCCGATCGTGAAACTAGAAGCCGCAAAAGCCGTGACGGTCTCGGCTGAGGAGAAGGTCGTGGAGGTGCTAGCAGATGCGAAGAAGGATGGCAAAGCCTCTGAGTCCATCATCACGGAGCTGCAAGAGAAGTTCTCCTCACTAGAGAAGTTCGTGATCGAGAACTATAGGAAATTACTCAATGAGTGCCCTTTATTTTCAGCGAGTCGAGTCCTCGAGCAGGTGGAGACCCTGAGCGATTCGATTATTTGAATCGTGCTTGCTGACATTTTGCAGATGTTGTAGGTCTGAAGGACCAGTGGTGATGGAGTACGGAGCCACCGATTGCGTCAAGGTGGTGCTGGGTGCACTGACGGCATCGGGATGTGCGTCTGCGCCATCCTTCAAGATATTTCTCTGACCAAAGTGATTCCTTTGGGCTTCACCAAAGTTTGGAAGTACTTGGAGGAAGTTCCCGCCATTGTCGACTGGATGATGCGCTCTGTGTTTCATCGCGGGGTGATTGCGGCATTGAGCCTAGGGCTCGCACACCTCCTAGATGACTTCGATCTAAACGACGTGACGAGCGGCTTCCTCTCCATGACCGGGGTCGTTTATATTGTCGATGTGTTGGCACCGAATGCAAAGGCCACACCCTTTGCAGATTGTGTGCTGGCGATGAGCGACCTGCTCCCCTACCAGGAGAGTCGTGCCGCGCTCGGGGACGCTACTACATCGCACCAGGACTTTCCATCGGAGCTTTTGTTTTAGTCGACTATTGTGAAGTCTCTATCGACGTAGCCCATCAACAAGTGGAGCCGTTCATGCGGGCCAAGGGTACAGAGGGTGCTTCTTCTTCGCAGGCAACCGAGTAGCTTGTTAGCCTGTAACATGTACAAATTTGTATAATGGACCGTCGATTGTTAAGACTTATGCATTTTGTATAAATAGTTTGTGAGTTGTGTTTGATTCACATGTTGTGATTTTGTATTGGTCGACTTGTATTGACTCATGGACTCGGTCACTTTAGGATATGATATCTCGTGTGACACGTCCAGGGTTGTTTGGTGAGTCCCCGAGTGTGTCATGCTTGGCGATTGAGTCACACGCGCATGGTTAGAGGGGACTTAGTAATTTTTCAGTTGTTTGTGTAGCTTAGGTCGACTCGCCTTGGCCCGGGAGGTTAGTCGCGTGGTGACTCCAAGGGCTACTATGTACTTGGTGTTTTCACAAGGCGCGTGCGGGTTTGGTTATCGAGTCCTCGAGTGTGTTACTTAGCCATTCGAGTTATATGCCCAAGGTTGTCGAGGATATTTTACGCTGTTTTGTTTTAGCGAGTCTCTCTTCTTGGCCTGGGGGGCCAGTCGCGTGGCGACTCCAGGGGTTCCTCTCGATCTGGCGTCTTCCTGGACAGGCCGAGGCTCGGTTAGAGAGTGCTCGTCTGTAGTACTTAGTTGTGCAAGTCACCTTGAATGAGGTTGAGGGGGATAGGGTGTTGTAGGAAGCAAGACCAATCATCTTGGCTCATAAAGCTAGTCGAGCGAGGCGATTCTGATGGTGGGTCTCGATAGGAGTTTTTCATGGATGACACAAGAATCGATTGGCCTCGATGCCCTTGAGTTGCACTACTTGGCCGTAGCCAGTCGCGCTTCCAAGGGTTGATAATGGTGAGTGGCTCATTATTTGACAGCGAGCGCGTGTGAGCGCCTGAGAGCGCAAAATTTTGGTGAGTTGGCACGATTGTGGACAGAGGGACATCTTTATTGATATTCGGCACAATGGTTTTACAAGTTTTAGTTCTATGTATAGAACTTGCGAAGGAGGTTGATATTTCCACGGTCGCTCGATGTCGATCTTGGGATGGCCGCGTGCGTCAATGAGGTAGTAGGTATCATTGCCCAGTACTCCGCCGATGGCGAATGGGCCTTCCCATGGAGAGGAGACCTTGTGCATCCCCTTATTGTCCTGGATGAGTGATGTCTACGCACTTCTATTCTTGTAGATAGTTATTGGGCCTCCAAGTGCAGAGGTTTGTAGAACAACAGCAAGTTTTCCCTTAACTGGATAACCCAAGGTTTATCGAACTCAGGGAGGAAGTGGTCAAAGGTATTCCCTCTCAAGCAATCCTGCAATCAAGATACAAGAAGTCTCTTGTGTCCCCAACACACCCAATACACTTGTCAGGTGTATAGGCGCACTAGTTCGGCGAAGAGATAGTGAAATACAAGTGGTATGGATAATTATAAGTGGTAACGGTGATAGAAGATAGCTTGATGGCGTGGAAAAGACTAAAGGCAAACTGAAATAAAGATAGAAGCAAGCAAACATGTAACAGATCTAATAGCAAACGGTGTTTCAATGCTAAGAAACAAGGCCTAGGGATCATACTTTCACTAGTGAACACTCTCATATAAATATCTTCTCTTTATGATACTACTCTTAACTACTCTCCGGTTGGACACTCTAATCGATGGTAGGGCTATAACAGCACACCTCAAAGTAAGCCTTTCCCATCTAGAAAACCCCACACTGTCACCTTGAGCACTAGATGAGTCCAACAAACACCACAATTTCATAAAGACATCCAACTCCAAATATAACTCATAAAAAGTATTTGTAATCTCTAGCCTAAGTGCCACCATGGTGAGCACACTGTCACTTTCACACACATGGGGAGAGCAGAGATCTAATAAAGCACTTGAGTAGCAAGGTAGATCTACTTGATTACAAAGCTCATGATCTCAATAAGATCATGCATAGAGAGAGAGAGATGAACACATAGCTACTGGTAGAACCCTTAGCCTCGAGAGAGAACTACTCCCTCCTCATCATGGGAATCAGCAATGGTGATGGAGATGGCGGTGGAGATCGATGGAGATGATGGCTCTCCCCTGCCTCCAGGTGCCTAATGAGACTTTCTGTCCCCCGAATCTCCCCTTCGGTGGCGGCAGTGCTGCGGAGCTTTTCGTGGCTGGAGGCTTGATTCTTTAGGGTTTTGGTATCGGGATGCTCTTATAGGCGAAGGAGGCAAGGTCGGTGGCCGGCCAGGGGGCCTACACCATGCCCTGGCGCGGCCTAGGTGGACCCGCGCCTAGGGGTGGTTTGGCCACCCTGTGGCCCCTCTCCGACTCTCCTTCAGGCTCCGTGAGTCTTCCGGGAAAATAGTAACTTTGGCTTTTGTCCCGTCCAATTCCGGGAATATTCATTTTCTGACTTCCTGGAACCAAAAACAGCAGAAAACAGGCAACTGACATTGTGGCATCTTGTTAATAGGTTAGTCCATGAAATCATAACAAAAGTACTCCAAAGTGTGGACAAAACACAAGAAAGTAGATAAAACCAAGCATGGAACATAAAAAATTATAGATACATTTGCAATGTATCAATGAGGCGCAGTACGAGGTCACCTTCTTGGAAGGTGCGAGTCCAAAATCGGTGGCTGTGGTAGCGGCAAAGACCTTGCTGGTAGATTGTCGTGCATGAGCAAGCTAGGTCACATGCTTCGTCGAGCAGGTCGATCCCGTTTTGATGGGAGACTTCATTATCCTCCTCTGCGTTTTGACGACTCGAGGTGAGTTGTGCTCGAGGTCGGTTGGCATGACCACTTCGGCGCCATATACCATGAAGAAAGGGGTGAACCTTGTTGACATGTTGATGAAGGTGCGAATGCCCCAAAGGAACGAGGGAAGTTCCTCGACCCAGCATCCTGGCATCCGCTTGAGGAGGGATTCCAGTCATGGCTTCAGGCCATGGAGGACGCTCTGGTTGGTGCGTCCGGCCTAGCCGTTTGACTCTGGCTGGGTGACTGAAGAGGTCGAGTCGGATCCTGTGTTCCTCACAGAACTCGGCCATGGTGCCTTTGGCGAAGTTGGTCCCATTGTCGGTGATGATGTTGTGCGGGTAGCCGTACTGTTATATGAGCTTGTGGAGGAACTTGGTGGTTGTCTTCCCGTCGCATTTTTTGATAGGCTTCGCCTCAACCCACTTTGTGAATTTGTCAACCGCAACTAGAAGGTGGGTGTAGTTGGTGGTGGCGGTTTTGAACCTTCCCACCATGTCAATGCACCATACGGTGAATGGACATGTGATGGGTTTCGTCTTCACTGCCAACCAATGTGCGTGCATCTGGTTGGCATATTTCTGTCACCCGACGGAGCGCTAGACGATTTCGATTGCGTCGGCATGGGCGTTGCCAGTAGAAGCCATGGCGCATGGACTTGGCGACTAGTGACCGCGCCCCGACGTGGTGACCACAGTCACCGGAGTAAATGTCGTGGAGGATTTTGCGTCCCTCCTCCTCCAGTGCTATGCAGTGGTGGAAGATATCGGACATGTTGTGTTTCCAGAGTTCTACATTGATCATGGTGAACAACTTGCAGCGGCGCATGATCATGTGCGCTTCAGTCTCGTCCTTGGGTAGGATACCGTGCTCGAGGTAGGTGACGTAGGGCTTGGTCCAGTCACTTGTATCGGTGATGATGGCGACTAGGAAAGAGTGGAGGTTCAGCGGGATCCCGACATTGGTCTCCTTAGGGGAGAGATGTATAGGTGGTTGATGATGTCGAGGAAGACTCCTGGCAGGGGCACTTGGTGAGACGAGCCGATTCGCGAGAGCGCATCGGCCTCTTCGTTCTTCTGCCAATCGACCCACTCAACGGAATGTCCGATGAAGTAGCCTCCGAGTTGGTCCACCGCCCCGTGCATGTTGGAGTGGATGGCGTCGCAGGTGCCAGTGACCTGACTGGCGACTATGTCGGATTCGCTGTAGCACTTCAGGTGATTGATTCTAATCTCCTTGGAGGCTCGCATGTCGTGGAGTAGCGCCTCGTATTCAGCCACATTGTTGCTGCAGGGGGTAAAGTGGATCTGCAGCATGTATCGGAGCTTGTATTCTTCGGGGGAGATGAGCATGATGCCAAAACTGGTGCCCTCGGAGTTCTTGGACCTGTCCAAGTACATGATCCCACTTGACAAGGAAGTCGACTAGGTCTTTTGGCTTGATGGCCCTCCGTGACTCGTACTTGATGTTGTGAATGCCAATTTCGATGGCCAACTTGGCGACCCGCTAGTCGCTTCGTGATTGTGAATGATGTCAGTGATCGGGTGATCCTAGTAGTAGTGCGGGAGTCGTCATTGTGTCCGGAACACAGCATAGACCAGTTTTTGGTACCGGGGGTAGCGCTGCTTTGAGTCAGCGAGTACCTCACTGAGGTAGTACACCGGCCGCTGAGTGGGGAGTTCCTTGTCTTCCTCCTGTCATTCCATGATCATGACGACGATGATGACTCGATTGGAGGCGGCAACGTACATGAGCATCAACTCCTTGTCGAGTGGCACGGCAAGCAATAGAGCCACGAGTAGTACCTCCTTTAGCACGATGACTGAGCTGTCGGCCTCTTTAGTCCACTCGAATGTAGGCGACTTGTGGAGGTGGCAGTAGAGAGGCATTGCCTTCTCACCGAGCCGAGGCATGAAGCGGCTAAGGGCTGCCACTCGACCTGCTATCTTCTACACATCGCGCAGGCACTTGGGTTTGCTAAGCCGGGTGATGGTATTGATCTTTGAGGCGTTTGCCTCAATGCCTCACTTGGAGACGACATAGTCGAGCAATTGTCCGGTGGGCACGCTGAACGTGCACTTTTCTGGGTTGAGCTTGGTCTTGTACTTCTGCAGATTCTCGAAAGTCTCAGCCAGGTTGGCGAGTAGGTCTTCTTTGCGAGTCAACTTCACCACCATGTCATCGATGTAGACATGGATGTTGCATCCAATTTGGCTTGCTAGGCACTCCTGCATGCACCGTTGGTAGGTTGCCCGGCATTCTTGAGATCAAACTCCATGGCGGTGTACCAGAAGGATCCGAACGATGTGATAAAAGCCGTTTTCTCCTCATCCTTAGCGGCCATCTTGATCTGGTTATAGCCGGAGGATGCATCGAGGAAGCATAGCGACTCAGACCCCGCGGTCGATTCGTTGGAGTACGAATTATTCCTTTGGGCATGCGTTGTTGAGGTTAGTGTAGTCGATACCCATCCTCCAGGTGTTGATCTTCTTTAGTACGAGAACTGGGTTTGCCAGCCACTTGGAGTACTTGATGGGTCGTATGAACCCCATGGCGAGTACTGCTACACCTCTTCGGCGATTGCGCGGCGGTGCTCTTCATTGAAGGGCCACAGTGGTTGCTTGACAGGTTGCGCTTTGGGGATGGAATTGAGTTTGTGCTTAGCGAGTTCCCTTGGGACACCATGCATGTCGGATGGCTTCCATGCGAAGAGGTCACAATTCTCACACAGGAACTCGATGAGGGCGCTTTCCTATGAGGGAGTGAGATTGGTCCATATGGTGACCTTCTGGCTCAAGTCGCCTAGAACGAGGTTGACAGCTCGGGTGTGCACGGAGGCCTCGAAGACAGCTGGTGTGGAGCTTGCCATGGTAGGCTTCTTCAGGATCATCGGGTCGTCCTTGTCGACACCACTCACATATTTGGCGAGTTCATCTACGTGATTCGCTTCTTCGGTGATGACAACATCGGCGAGTGCTGGCTCTAAAATATAGCCATCTATGTCCACATTTAAACTGGATATTATTCATATTTTGATGAAATATCTCTCTAAACCCTGCCACTAATGCTTAATATTCAGAGCGGTATTCAATCCTTTCTTTTATATTTTTCCTGTGCAGACAATGTCGTTTAAAGATGGGAATCACTACATTAAAGTCAAAGATACGAGATTTCCAACAACCAGAAGAAACTAGGAGCCGTGAAGCGGAGGCATATGCTTTAACGACCAACTATACAACCGGAGAAATATTCCGGTCATATAGCTCTAGTCGTATAGTTGGCGCCGCCACTGTTAGGTCAAACAGAACAACTTTCGTGAAGGGACCCATATATAAAGAAGCCTCGGGCGACGAGAACCCCCCCCCGAAGCCAGACCTTGCAAAAAGTCTCTGCCACAGATCTCCAGCCGCCTCTAGATCTCAAAACCCTTCTCCATCTCCATAGCCATATTCCACCACTTGTAATAGTAGATCTCTTCTTCGATTGGCGACATTGTAAGAATATTGCTATCAATCTTATGATTTTCATTACAATGTTTATGATTGTTGATCTCATCTCTATGTGTGAGTAATTCTCCTTCGGCTAAGGGCTTCGGCCTAGCCATGTAGCAATTATGCATGTTATTTATCACAGATGGGATCATGTATTAGTTTGTATGACATGATGATTATTGTATCCTCTCTTACCTCAATCTAAGGACTTGTCAGGTACCCAAGACCCCGAGGGTTGAGCCAGTTATAGGGAGTATGAGTAATGACTGATCTGAAGGTTGGGAACTCCAGTGACAGAAGGGGTAGTACAGCTATATGTGAGGGATTTACTTGGGATTAACGGAGACATCACTATGCATATCATTACTTATCTTTCTTCTATGGATGAGACTAGTAGGTTATTGCTATAAGCGGTTGCAGAGGCAATAGCAATTATGGATGCACTGCCCACATATAATTTATCTTACTCTAACATGTACATGCATACTTTATTTCTATCTTTTATTTCCATCCGATGTTTTGCACAGCTACAGGTGAAACCGAACACCCTAGGCCCTTTCTCTCCATCATCGACAACAACAAAAAGATGCAAGCTATTGGTCCGGTAAAAACACAAAGGGAATTATAAAACTCCCGAAGGTCCGTTAAAGTAACTTCACTACGCATTCGCTTCCCGAGGATTTGATAACCTAGGTCTACTAGGGAAAAAGAAGCTATACTACATCCATAATCTGGATCGAAGGTATCAACCCTTTTTTTAGTGCCGTTGTCAGGGAAGCAATAGCTACCCTGGTGAGGTTATTAGGAACCTTGCTAGTTTTAATTCTTGTTTTAAATTTTGTTAGTTTGATTTTAGTCTTTATTTGATAAACCAAAAAAATAGTTAGGCTTTAAATTCTTGCTTTTACTATTATAATTCTTTGTTTAAGAAAACCCCAAAACATAGGAAATATGGCTAAAAAGAAGCTTGGGGAGTTTGCTACTCCCAACAATGATTATTTGTGTACTCCTATTACTCAGCCAGCAATTGATGTTGATGACTATGAAATTAAGCCCCATTATTTAAATTTGGTTCAACAGAATCAATTTGGAGGCTCTGCTGTTGAAGACGTAGGTATGCACTTGAATACTTTCTCTGAAATATGTGATATGATGTGTATAAAATACGTTGACCCTGATGCGGTCAAATTGCGTCTATTTCCTTTATCTCTTAGAGGAAGAGCAAAAGAATGGTTGCTATCTTTTCCTAAAAATACTATTACATCATGGGTGGGATGTACTTCTTTATTCATGACTAAAATTTTCCCACCTACAAAGACTATGCACCTCAGATCTAATATTACTGGCTTTAGACAGGAAGAGCGTGAGCCACTAGCGCTTGCATCGCAGAGGATGGAAGAATGCATGAGAAATTGTCCTAGTCATGGGATGGAGGATTTATTAATTCTCCATCTATTTTATAATGCTCTTAATCCTGTGTCTAATTCCATGCTTGATACTGCAGCTCGAGGAACGTTTATGGGTAAACATATTACCGAAGCAAAGCAGCTGCTAGACAATATGCAAGACAACCATGCTCAATGGCATGTGGATAGATCAAACATGAAAAAGGTGAACTCCATCTCACCACAAGAAAATGAAGAACTCAATGCTAAATTGGATGAGCTCATATTAGCCATAAAAGGTAAGGAAACCTAGGTAAGAGCTACCCCCAAAACAAATATTTAAGAAATAGACTCCATAGCTCGTAATGATTATAACCCTGCTTGGAACAAGAATTATAATCCTAATTTTCAGAAACATTATTCTAGTCCTACAAGTAACTCTAATAATAATATGGGAATTAGTAATGGTAGTCTCCAAGAAACACTTAAGTCTTTTATAGACTCACAAAATGACCAAAACAATATTCTTGTTAAAATAACGGAGAACCAGGTTGCTATGCTTGGTAAATTATCTAACCAAGCTGTTAGTTTGAGAAATGATTTGCAGGCCCTCCAAGAAAGAACGAGGATTGTTGAGGCATAACTAGGTAAGATAACCGAGAGTCAAACTCTCATTCTAGCTAATTTTGCAGGTAAAGCTGAGCCAAATCCCGTTGAAGACCTCAAGATGATGAGAGTCTAAAGGGAGGAGCCTGAAGAACTTGACTATAGTAATGCTCCTTCACCAAGCTATACCGTTAAAGATCTCATAAAAAGGATCAACTTCAAGATTCCAGTAAGTGAAGGTAGTGAGGAAGCTATGTACCAACACTTTGTTAATCAGGTAGCAATTAAGGTACGTGAGCTTGAGAAAGAATATAAGAAAATTGCTGAAAAATTACCTGTGAAGTTAGATGACATATTTGAGCCTACTATTAAGATTAAAATTGGAACCAATGAGATAGCTGCACTTTGTGATCTAGGTGCAAGCGTCTCAACAATTCCGAAGAGTCTTTTTAACAAGTTAAATCTTGGCTCCATTGAAATCACTGAGTTAAAATTGCATCTAGCAGATTATATGTACAAACAAGCTGTAGGAATTAAGGAGAATACTTTAGTATACATTAAAGGTTGTCCTTCTCTCATTGATTTTGTTATTGTTGACATGCCGGAAGATGCTACTACTCCTATTATATTAGGCTGTCCTTACTTAAGAACTATTAAGCCTTTGATTAATCTACATGAAGGGAATGTGAAGCTTCAATTGCCTTCGCGGGATCCTTTTGTTATTCATTTCCCTAGAAAGAAGAAAGCCAAGGATGATGAAAAGGAGGCCATCACTTTAAAGGCCAATTACTTTGGAGTGGGTGTTCCACTCGTCGGGCCTAAGTAAGCAACATTGAGGTCAAGCTATTGACCATAAAAGAGCATTTCATGGGAGGCAACCCATGTGAAATAAAGGTTTGAGTAAAGTTTTAGTTTAAGTTTATGTTTAATAAAGAGTGCTAGAAAACTCCAATTGAGGGAAAGAAGTTCGGTAGTACTAAAAATCCTACTTTATTCATGCTGTTGTTGGTCGACAATATTTACTATCAATTTTCTATCATAAACAAGGTATATCACTAAGTTACAGGAAAATAAATAGTTTTCGAAGAAACAGAAGTTTTTTGATGCACACAGAGAGTTTAACGACCAACTATATGGCGAGAATAAAAAATTCCGGCCATATAGCTCCGGTCATATAGATATCTTTGCCATTGAATTTTTTCTTTAAAATGTACTGAGAGTTTAACGACCAACTATCAGGCGGGAATAAAAATTTCGGCCATATAGCTCTGGTCGTATACATATCGGTGCCTCCGTACAAATTCTTTTCCAATGTACTGAGAGTTTAACGACCAACTATACGGCGGGAATAAAAATTCTGGCCGTATAGTTCCGGTCATATAGATATCGATGCCTTTCTATATTTTCTTTCCCAGGGACAGACAGTTTCATGACCAACTATGGCGGGAACATTTTGTTCCGGCCGTATGGTTGCGCCCGTATTGCTGCGCCGCTAGGAGGAAACCCTAATATTTTGACAGAAGGCCAACTATATGGCGGGAACGCATTGTTCCGGCCATATAGTTGCGCCCGTATAGTTGCGTCCGATCAGAAAAGTGCATGGGAAGGTACCTCCAACTCCAAAACTTCAATCCTTTTTCTCTCTTCTACCTCCAAACTCTCTCAAAACCTCAAGAGATCTTCATATCTACTCAATTTTGTTCGATTTCCTCGCACACAAGTGATCTACGATATGTTTCTCCTCCAATCCTCCAATTACTTTTTGAAAATTCATCTTCGATCTATTGTCATTATCAATATTGGGTGAGACCTACTATGAACCAATTGCCATGATTCTCTTGCCTAGATTATTATTTTGAGGAGATTCTTTAGTGTGATTTGATTAGGAATATACTGCACTTACTGTTGTTGGATCAAAAAGTTTTATTTTTGTCTTTCTTCAATGTTTTAGATGATGAACACAAGGAGCCAAACTCGTGCTCGTGCCACCTCTAGCGCTTCTCAGGCAGCCGCTCAAGAATGCATGCTTCAACAAGATCAAGAACCGTGAAGTGAAGGCCACCAAGTGGGCTTGCCCCATTATATTGAACCAACTCGGTATTTCTGATGACTTCAATTTACTTTGCAATAGAGATGGCCTACAAAACTTTGCGTACAATGATGTGCCTACTTATTGCCGCTTAACCATTGAATTTCTAAGTTCGTTGCAAAGCATCGCTAAACAATGGCAAGGAGAGTACACTATTTCTTTCCGACTTATGAACAACAACCACACTTTAACTTTAGATGAATGGTGCGCATGTTTTAATTTGCCAAACAATGATGTTAATGCCCTACGCGCATCTTTTACTGGCTTAGAACCTACCCCTGAACAATACTATAATGGAATGAGTTTCACCACTAGAGTGAAGAAGGGGAAGAATATTCAACATCCTGCAATTCGCTATTTGTTCTATGTTATTGCTAACACCTTGCAGGCACATAATGAGTTCACAAGACTCAACGAGGAGAACATCTTAGTCCTCGCAAAGGCTGCTCACATCAACTGCGGCTTGTCACTCAACTTGGGTGCCATCCTTGTGTGCTACTTGGAGCACCAAGCCTCTCAAATCCAAGGACCAATCACAGGTGGAGGCGTCATCACCGTGCTTGCCACTTCCCTAGGAATCAACCTAGGTGAGTTGCAACCTGTGCTAGGTGAGCGACATGTTGGTTTCTCCACTTTGAAAGCTTGTGGAATGCTCACTAGGAGAGGTGGTGTTTATTACCTGCATATTGCTGGAGCTGGGTGTTTCTACCCCGCTCCTTTGCCTGATGGTCTTTTCTCTATCGAGGAAGGACGTTTGCTATATGACTTGCAGGTTGAGCAACACCAACCCAAGGAGGAGATTCCGGAGGAGGATGAGGACCAAGAGGAGGAGCAAGAAGTTCCTTATCAAGAGGAGCAACCACAAACTCGGTTCGCCACATACCAAGACTTCCAAGGACTTGGAGGGACTGTGGAGAAGATGCATAACCTCTCTTTGAACCTCCGAGAATCAACTAGTAACCTCTCAACTCAATTCGCGAACTGGAGTAACAACTCTTTCCCGCCACCACAATGATTTGAAGGGCTTGCAAAATCCTAAGCTTGGGGAAGTTTCCTCATGTATCTTTATTTGGCGTTCATTTGCTTTTATTTATTTCGAGGTTGTGTTTTTATTTGAGTTTATAAGCACTCGTGTTGGTTTCCCCAACACCTTATTTTCAGTTCTTTCTATTTGCTTTTGAGATTTTCTAGCCGAGCTTTGCTGCCAATTTTCTATTCTTTAAACTCTCTCTCTAAAAAAACACAAAAAGATTTCTCCATTTTTCCTTATTTTCCTCCTTTCTTTTCTTTCTTCCTCGAGGTTCATATGTTTGTAGGAGAGTGATCGACTTCGAGTTTCCAAGAAGCAAATAAAAAGAGGAAGAGAGAAGTGGAACCAAACATGAGAGGTGTCGGGGGGATGACCCCCGGGTAGACCAAGACGGGACCAACTGGCTGGCTCCAAGGAGCACGGGTCGTCTGGGCCCAGATGAAGGACCACAGCCGGGTGGAATCCCCACCCAGTCCGCACTAAAGTTTCCCCGACTGACCCGTCTAGCCGGGTAGCCAAAAGAACCGGCTGGGAGGCCGCTCCTAGCCGGCCGCCTCAGATCCACTAGACATTGTACGGTGGGGATGACGCTCCTTGCTGAGCTCACCCTTGATCGGACAGGTTGGCTGGCCTGGCCGGCGCTACTGGACAACTGCACCAAAGTTGGAGGCTAACGAGCAAAGAAAGGGCTGATGAGGAAAGCCCCGGCTTACGCATAAAGAGCCGGATGACAAGTAAAGTAGGGGCACTGGGCGCTAAAGCATGGTCCTCCCCTGTACTGGAGGATGGACTAGACCTGGGCCTACCGTTTGGCCCTGTCCAGCCGGCCCACTTTGTAAGGCCCAAATCCAAACAGTAAACCCTAGAACCCATGTTGTAAGCTACCTCCTCAACCTGTATATAAAGGGGGTAGCGTTAGGGTTCAAGGTAAGCTCAAGCGGAAGGAAGAATAGACACTAGAAGAAGGACTTAGAGAATTCCTAGCAAGAAGTAGCTAAGGGACCAGCTCAAGGAGCACTTGTATTGGGTGTTTTGGCCCCTTTGATAGTAGATCCTTGCAGGAGTAGGAGTTTTACCTCACCAAGAGGGCTCCGAACCTGGGTACATTGCTGTGTTTGCAGTATATGTGCCCAACCCGTTGCGAGTAGCCACCGATAGCAACATGAGTGTCCCCTTCAAGCCATCCCCAATGGCACTATCGTGTTCCACACCACGATAGTTGGCGCCTCTCCATGGGGCACATCGCTTCGGCTGGGATCATCTTTCGCACGGGACTTCCACTTGTCACTGGTGAGCGAGTAGCCTCTGGCCTCGTCCTCACTCTCGGCTCCTGCGACTGCGTCCTCGACAACGCGTCCTGCTTCGCTGGGGGGACTTTCCCAAGCGGGGGCTCCATCATGCGCTTCGGCGAGCACCGCGTATACGTTGTCACCGTCCCTGAGGCCTTCCCTCGTGAGGTCGTCACCATCTTCGGCGCACCCCATGGATTCTCCGCCTCGCGCATCACCAGCGGCACCGTCGAGGTGATGATGGCAGGCTCGGTGGAGAACCGCCGCCCGCCTCTGGACCGCAACATGGATGGTCGCGCCACTAATCACGCCTCCTGAACCCGGACTTGATCAACGCGTCCATCGAGCACCTCCGCAACCCTATCAACCCATCGAGGCGGATCCAGCTACAGCTACGGCAGCCCTGGAGACCACCCGCCAGAACCTTATGGAGGAGGCCGGCAAGGTGGAAGCCGCCCAACGGAGGATGAATTCCACCATGCGGGAGTACAACATCGTGCACGGCTTCGCGCGCCTACCCGGCACCAGCTGCAAGGCCGAAACCTTGGTTCGGAGATGGATCGTGCCGCTGATCCACGCACACCCGTGATGCAGCCGGTCTACAGCACCCCTGCCAAAAACATGCGGGTCGCGAAGGCGGTAGTCGTGGAACTTAGCCACCTGGAGGGCGAGGAACTGCTCCGTCAGCAAGCGCGTGTCTAGCTCCTAGTGGTCACGGCGAACAAGCAGCAGGCCGAGGCAGAACTCAGCATGGCTGGCAACAGCAGAACCCAACTGGCTCGCCGGATGGCGGACCCAGCTGCGGGCGGCAGCAAGGCATTTTCCCCAAATGGAGCAAGACAGAGCAACTGCCCATGCGGTGGATCTGCAGGCCGTGGGCGCAATGCCCGCGACGCGGCAGCTATTACCAGCAAAAACCGGGAGCCGGCCGATGAAGTCGGAAAAGGCCAAGCACTCCCCAAGTCCCGCCTCTCTGGCCGGCTGGGACCGCTCGAGCCGGACAAACAACAATATGCGCACGCACGAATCGACCTGCTGGTCCAATCACGCGCGCTGGAGGAAGAAAGTCTAGCCGGACCAAGATGTTTCGGACCGTGCATCCGGAATGAACCGTTTCCAAAGGGATTTTCGCTCCCAAGGGATACGCCAAAGTACAACAGCTCGGTCAAGCCGGGGGACTGGCTGGTGGATTATACCACCATTGTGGGCATCGCCAACGGCAACCGCCGGGTAGCGGTGTGCTACGCCCCTCTCATGCTCCTCGACTCAGCCAGAACGTGGCTAAACAGTGTCCCTGACAACAACATCAACACTTGGATCGATTTTGAGCAGGAGTTCGTTCGCAACTTCACCGGCACCTACAAGCGCCCAGGTCATCCTGGCAAGCTTGCTCTCTATGTGCAGGGCCCGGATGAATCTGATTGCTCCTACATCACCCGATGGAAGAACATGCACAACTCCTGTGAGGGGGTACGTGAACATCAGGTGGTTGATTTCTTCATCAACGGCTGCAGAGACGGCACTATGCTCAAGCATAAGCTTCGCCTGGTGGAATCCACAACCATGGCATAGACCATGGCCATCGTAGACAAGTATGCCACGGCTGACGCAGCAATGAAAAGGTCCGTCCGGGTGGACGACCAAGGTCAAATAATCGTCAACATCGCCGTAGATCGGCGCCAGATGGAAGGGAATGGGCACAACTCCAGGCGGCACGACAACCGGCACGGCAAGAGAAAGGATGACTAGCCGGATAACCAATATGGCTCCAGGCAGGTGGCGGCAGTGCAGGAGGATCCGGCTGCAGGCGGAAGCCGGAGACAGAAGCCTGATGACCGTCCTTTAAGGCCCAAGTACACCATTGAGTTGATGCTTGATGGGCCATGCAAGTTCCACAACGGGGGCAACAAGCCGGCTACGCACACCACACGCCAGTGCACCTGGATGAAGAAGATGGCAGAAATTGTCGGCGCACCGGCTGGACAGGCGCCACCTCCTCCAGCCGGCGGGCCGCCATGCGATCACAACAACCAACATCGAAGGGAGGATGATGATAACAACTACCCTCGCTAGGTGGGAAATTACCACATCTTCACCATGGAGCCAGACACCAAGCACAACAAAAGGCGTCGCGATGCGGAGGTGAACACAATCGTTCCTCCCGTTCCCCAGTACCTCAACTGGTCGGAGCAAGAAGTTGCATGGAGCCGGAAGGACCAGCCGGCTGAGCTGCCTCATCCGGGCACCTACGCGATGGTTCGGGATCCTATCATTGTCTCCCAGAAGCATTCCTGCAGATTCTCCCGTGTCCTTGTAGAAGGAGGGAGCAGCATCAACCTCCTGTACCGCAGCTCGCTCGACCGGCTCGGTATCAGTGAGTCACAGCTGGAGCCGTCAAGCACCTCCTTCCACGGAGCCATCCCTGGCCCTTCGCATTCCCCCATCAAAAAAATCCGGCTGGACGTCATCTTTGGCACGGAGGACAACTTCCGCCATGAGCCCATCTGGCTCGAGATGGTCAACCTCTGCAGCGCGTACCACGCAATCCTGGGGCGCCCAGCGCTCACCAAGTTCATGGTAGTGCCACATTACGCATACCTCAAGATGAAGCTACCAGGGCCCAAAGGCGTCATCACCATGGCCGGCTGCTACAAACGGTCCGTGGAATGCGCCACAGATAGCTCCAAAATAGCCGAAGCCATGATCATCACAAAAGAAAAACGCGTCATCATGCAGAACATGGCGGCCCTGCAGAAGGACATGCCGGCTGGTGAGCCCAAGCCGTCCGGAGAGGCACAATTCAAGCCATCCAAGGGCACGAGGAAGATCCTGCTGAACGAGGCCGAGCCGGATAAGTTCGTCCTGGTCGGAGACGACCTCGATAGCAAATAGGAAAGCGCGCTCGTCGACTTCCTCCGTGAGAATCGGGATATCTTCACATGGTCCCCCAAGGACATGCCAGGTGTTCCGAGGGAGCTCGCCGAGCACTCTTTACATGTCAAGCCGGATGCAAAACCGGTCAAACAGTCACTGCGCCGCTTCGTGGAAGAAAAAAGAAGAACAATTGGGGAGGAGATCACCCGGCTGCTCGTAGCCGGATTCATCATGGAAGTTTTTCACCTGGAATGGCTAGCAAACCCAGTACTCGTGCTGAAGAAGAACAAGACTTGGCGCATGTGTGTTGACCACACCAGTCTGAACAAAGCATGCCCAAGGATCCATTCGCCCTGCCAAGGATAGACCAAGTGATCGATTCGACGGCCGGCTGCGCGCTGTTGTCATTTCTGGACGCATATTCCGGCTACCACCAGATCCGGCTGAACCCTGCTAATCAAATAAATACATCATTCATCACTCCTTACGGAGCCTACTGCTACACCAGAATTCCATTCAGATTGAAGAACGCTGGAGCAACATACCAGCGCTGCATGTAGAAGTGCTTGCAGGCTCAGATTGGCAGAAACGTACACGCCTACGTCGACGATGTGGTAGTCAAGACCAAGGAGTGCCAGACACTCCTTGAGGACCTGAAGGAAACATTCACTAATCTCCGCTGGTTCCAAATGAAGATGAACCCAGAGAAATGCGTATTCGGCGTCCCAGCCGGTCAGCTACTTGGTTTTCTCGTATCTGAGCGAGGAATCGAGGCGAACCTAGAGAAGATCGGCGCAATCGAGTGCATGCAGCCGCCCAAGAACTTTAGATATGTCCAGAAGTTCACCGGCTGCCTGGCTTCTCTCAGCCGGTTCATCAGCCGACTGGGTGAGAAAGCACTCCCACTTTACCAGCTTATGAAGAAAACGGACAAGTTCGTCTAGACATCGCAGGCGGATGAAGATTTCCATGACCTAAAGCGCATGCTCACCTCACCACCTATCCTGGCAGCACCAGCAGCAAAGGAACCCATGTTGATGTACATCACAGCAACAAACAGGGTTGTCAGTGTGGTGTTGGTAGTGGAGAGGCCGGAAGAAGGAAAGGCGCAGCCGGTGCAGCGACCGGTGTACAACCTGAGTGAGGTACTCTCACTCTCGAAGCAGAACTACCCTCATTACCAGAAGCTGGTATATGGCGTGTACATGGCCGGCAAGAAACTGAAGCACTACTTCCAAGAACACTCCATTTGAAGTTTGAGAAACCCATGCTAGCTAGTAGTAAATGTTGAGATATTATATTCGTGGAGTGAGTCTTTGTATTGTAGTAAGATTTCCGTTTGCATGGGTATTTAATTGGGTACATTTTGTTCCAGCTCTCGTAATTAACCAAGTCTTGCCTAAAAATTGCTAAACAATTGTAATCAGAAAAAGTCTCACAATTGAAGGCTTGGGTGTTGTAGTGCTTAGTCTTGAAGGTTTATTTCTAGAGACACTCAACACCACAGAAAATGTTGATTGACTTGATAGCTCTCTTTAAAAGGATTTGTTCGATTGAATTAATGTTTAGCAGTTTTTGTGAGCATGCCAAAGTTTGAATTTTTAATCATAAGAATGATATAGCTTTATGCGTGTCAAACTTCATGGGATGCCAACAAATCCGCTGGCCACGAACGATCTTGATGGAAGGAACTCCTAGATTTCGGCTATGAGTTGATTAAACACTTGTAGCAGCAATGCTATAGTGGGTAAGATTCTTGGCACTCCCGGATAGCTGTAATCATGATGGAATCACTCCTCTGGCTGTTATGACTAATCATTATGCAAAAGGAACAAAAACCTTAGTGATGCCACGAGTGTCCATCACATCCCGATAAACTAATAAAAATCTTTGGCATGCTCTCCATTACTAAAGAACTGAAATTCTTGAAGGCTAATGAATAGAAAAATAGTGCTTGAAAAGTCTTGATTTATTGATGTGGGAGAATTGAGATACTCTAGTATATATGCTTTTCATGATAACTCTCACACTCTCAACTTACATGATTATTGTTCAAAGGCAAGCCTATGAGTTGATCACATGACACAGAATAAAGTTTACTCATTTGAATCATCCATGTTGACAATAATTTTGCTGCACTATAAGGATGCATAAAACACGTATCATATGCTTGCCATTACTCTATCTATGTTGAAGTTTTTCAGAGTTATGAAGTGGAGGAAACATGAGACTACCAATCATGAGTAAGATCATCATCTCATTATTTTAGTTTAAATGCTGAGTTCCTTTTTTATTTTGGTTTTCTTGCTCGGGGACGATCAAGTTTAAGCTTGGGGAGGTTGATGGCTCTGAAATATAGCCATCTACGTCCACATTTAAACTGGATATTATTCATATTTTTGATGAAATATCTCTCTAAACCCTTCCACTAATGCTTAATATTCAGAGGGGTATGCAATCCTTTCTTTTGTATTTTTCCTGCGCAGATAATGTCGTTTAAAGATGGGAATCACTACATTAAAGTCAAATATACGAGATTTCCAACAACCAGAAGAAACCAGGAGCCGTGAAGCGGAGGCAGACGCTTTAACGACCAACTATACAATCGGAGCAAAATTCCGGCTGTATAGCTCCGGTCGTATAGTTGGTTCCCCCACCGTTAGGTCAAACAGAACAACTTTCATGAAGGTACCCCTATATAAAGAAGCCCCGGGCGATGACAACCCTCCCGAAGCCAGACCTCGCACAAAGTCTCTGCCACAGATCTCCATCCGCCTCTAGATCTCAAAACCCTTCTCCATCTCCATAGCCATATTCCACAACTTGTAATAGTAGATCTCTTCTTCGATTGGCGAGATTGTAAGACTATTTCTGTTGGGTTCGCAGCATAGAAAACAAAATAATTCCTACGATGGGAACTATTATACGCCAAGATCTATCTACTAGATACAAGCAACGGGTGGATATACATCCGTAGAGAATATACCCCCGAAGACAACAAACCTTTGTTAATGAGATGGAACTCATGGATGATGTAGTCGTTCGCTTACCAATCTCAAGATCGTGTGGAAGTCCCAGCGCCACAAACCAACAACGCATTCGCACTCCCACACACGTTCAGGCCACTGAACGACCTCCGCCTCCTCGCTCCAGCGATGCAGCGGAAGCAGCAACTCCTTCCAGATGAAATGCCATCGGGAACATGTATCTCGCTAATCCGAGACCATGGGGGAATAATACTAGAGGGGGAGGAGATCCTTCACGAGGAGGTGTGAGGAAGAAGGAGTGAGAGGGGGGCCTTTTATAGGAGAAGGGGGGTACCCCTCCCCATGGCCGGTGCCCCATGGGGGGTGACCCCTCATGTCCCCCATTCATGTGGTGGTAACCCCCTCCAGATAAATTTGCCCCTAAACATTCCCCTTTAAAGTCTTCACTTTAAATGCATTAAATTTCTCCAAATTTAATGCTCTCTCATTTAATAAAACTCTTTTATTAATTTTATTCAGAATTTTGTTAATTACTTTAATTAACAAACATTCACATAAAACCCCCTGCAACATTTCAATATTACATGCAAAACCAATTTCAATTTCAGCAATTTCACCCGAAACAGTTTTGGTGTTTATTGAAATAATTCTAGCGCTTTGCAATTCATTCGTCTAAAACATATTTGCTTCAAATGGTGTTCGTGTCCCTTAAGTGTGTCACCCTACGGTTCGTGAATAATGCAGACATGATCGAGACCCCTCTCAGATCAATAATCAGAAGCGGGACCTGGATATCCATACTGACTCCTACACATTCAACGATGACTTCTGTGATCGTGAGAACCTTTAACGCTAGTAAATAAATCCCTTTGTATCGTGATATATCACATGTCCGAGATTCGATCATTGGTATCTCCATACCTAGTTTGATCTTGTTACCAACATGTACTCTTTTCACGTTCCCGTGATATAACATTCTAGTGATCTCATCACTTGCTTGCAAGCTAACCAATGTGATATCACCGAGAGGGCCTAGATTATATCCATCCTTCATCAGGATGGACAAATCCCACTCTTGATCCATGAGCCTCTACATAACACTTTTCTAGTACTGAACCCACCTTTATAATCACCCTTTCACAGTGTGACGTTTGATGTTATCAAGATACTCTTATAGTGTTAGTGATTAACATGATATCATGGTCTAAGGACTAGAATTACTTCGTTTAATTTTATAGCAATATAAACACAATGACTTTGATCGTAATGCTATACTTCGGATGAATGTTCATCACATCATTCCACTAATGTGGTGACCTCGTTATTAACAACATCCAATGTCCATGATCAGGAAACCTTGATCATCTTGTTAATCAACGAGCTAGTTCATAAGAGAGGCATAAATAGGAACTTTCCTTTTGTTTATTAAACACACATGTATTAACGTTTCCAAATTAATACAATTATAGCATGCAAATTAAACATCTATCATATACTTGGAATATATATATAATAACAACTTTATTATTGCCTCTCAGGACATATTCCATTCAGTCTCCCACTTGCACTAGAGATAATAATCTAGTTACATAGTGATAAATCTAAGACCCATGGAGTTCTAGTGTTGATCATGTTTTGCTCTGGGGAGAGTTTTAGTCAACGGATCTGCTACATTGAGATCCGTATGTACTTTACAAATCTTTATATCTCCATCCTTGACATGTTCACGGATGGAGTGAAATCGGCGCTTAATATGCTTGGAATTCTTGTGAGACCTTGGTTCCTTTGCGTTGGATATGGATCCATTATTGTCTCAATAGATCACCATTGGATCCAATGCACTAGGAATCACACCCAGTTCGGTAATGAACTCCTTCATCCAAACTGCTTCCTGTGTTGCTTCTGAAGCAACAATGTATTCCGCCTCCGTTGTTGACCTTGTCACCACGGGTTGTTTGGAGGTCCTCCAACTAACTGCTACTCCATTCATGAGAAATACGTATCCGGATTGAGACTTAGAGTCATTCAGATCAGTGTCAAAGCTCTTCTTCACCTCCGTATACAAGAAACATTTCCTTAGTTCTTCTCAAGTACTTAAGGATATGCTTGACTGCTATCTAGTGTTCCAAACTTGGGTTAGATTGGTACCTACTAGTCAAACTAATAGCACGTGCCACATCCGGTCTTGTACATAGCATGGCGCCTATGGATGAAGCATAGGGGATCTTATCCATTATCTCTCTGTCTTCCGCCGTAGCCAGACTTTGGGTCTTACTCAATGTCTTGCCTTGCAACATAGGTAAGAACCCCTTCTTACTTTAGTCCATTTTAAACTTCTTTAAAATCTTATCAAGGTATGTACTCTGTGATAGCCCTATTAGGCGTCTCGATCTATCTCTATAGATATTTATTCCTAATATATATGATACTTCACCAAGGTCCTTCATAGAAAATTTGTTGTTTAGATAACTTTTAACACTGTTTAAAAGATCTATATCATTTCCAATCAATAATATGTCATCCACATATAATATCAGAAATGCCACATTGCTCCCACTCACTTTCTTGTAAATACAAGCCCCTCCATAAGTTTGGACAAATCCAAACTCTTTGATCACCTCATCAAAGAGGAGATTCCAACTCCGGGATGCTTGCTTCAGTCCATAGATGGATCGCTAAAGCTTGAAAACCTTGTTAGCATCCTTAGGATTGACAAAATCCTTTGGTTGTATCATATACAACTCTTCTTCAATATTACCATTGAGGAACGCCGTTTTGACATCCATCTGCCATATTTCATAATCAAAATATGCATCAATTGCTAACACAATCCTAACTGATTTTAGCATCGCTACGGGAGATATTGTCTCATTGTAGTCAACTCCTTGAATTTGTCGAAACCCTTTTGCGACAAGCCGAGGTTTATAGACAGTTACATTACCATTAGCATCGGTTTTTCTTTTGAAAATTCATTTATTCTCAATAGCCTTTCGGTCGTGAGGTAAGTCCACCAAGGTCCAAACCTAGTTTTTCTACATGGATTCCATCTCGGATTGCATGGCTTCTAGCCATTTGTTGGAATCCGGGCTCATCATCGCTTCTTCATACGTCGCAGGGTCATCTATTTCATCAACCATGAAATTCACAACAGGATTCTGATACGTTCCTAACGTATCCATAATTTTTGATGTTCCATGCTTGGTTTTATCTACTTTCTTGTGTTTTGTCCACACTTTGGAGTACTTTCTATACACTTTTTTGGAGTAACCTATTAACAAGAGCCACAATGCGAGCTGCCTATTTTCTGCTATTTCTGGTTCCAGGAAAGTCAGAAAATGAATATTCTCGGAATTGCACGGGACAAAAGCCAAAGTCATTTTCACCGAGGGACACCCGGAGCCAGAATACGAGACGAAGAGGGGCCAGGGGGCCGCCACACCACCTGGCCACGCGGCCCAGCCTGGCCTGCGCCAGGGGGTGGTCTGGCCGCCTCCGGCACCCTCTCGGCCTCCCCTTTCGCCTATAAGATGCCTCTGATGCAGAAACCCTAAGTACCTGATCAAAATTCCACGTAAGAGTCTGTAGCCGCTGTCATCTCCATCCCTAGACCGGGAGGGATCTGAAGCTCTTCCCGGCACCCTGCCGGAGAGGGGATTTCACATTGGAGGCCTTCTTCATCACCATGCAAGCCTCCGGTGTGATGCGTGAGTAGTTCATCTCTGGACTACGGGTCCATGTAGTAGCTAGATGGCTGGTTCTCCTCCTTTGTGCTATCATGTTTAGATCTTGTGAGCTCTGTTCATGATCAAGATCATCTATTTGTAATTTTGCATGTTGTGTTTGCGGGGATCCGATGGATATTGAGATGCTATTTTAGATTGATTATTGATTCTATCATATCTTTGTTATTTGTGATCTTGCATGCTTTCCGTTGTTAGTAGCAATCTTGGCCAAGTAGATGCTAGCAACTCCAAGAGTTAGTATTTATGCTCGATAGTGGGTTCATGCCTCTAGTAATCTGGGGAAGTGATAGAAATCTCTAAGGTACTAGATGTGCTATTGCTACTAGGGAGAAAACAACAATCCTTTGTTCATAGAACAATCATATTGTTTACTTTACATGCAATGTGTAATGCAATTATCAGTTGCTTGCAACTTAATACTGGAGGGGTTCGGATGATAACCTGAAGGTGGATTATTAGTCATAGGTGCAGTTGGATTACGATCTATGTATAATGTTGTAATTCCCAATCAAGTCTCAAAGGAGTCAAGATGAGTAGTATATGCATGATTGCTTTCTCGATGTTTGTCAATTGCCCTGCTGTAATTTGTTCACCCAACATGTCATCTATCTTAAGGAGAGCCACCACTAGTGAACTATGGACCCCGGTCCTTTCTTTTACTATCAATCTACAATCAACTGTTTATTGTTTTTTGTTTACTTTCTGCAAACTATTGCTTTCTTCCACTCGATACATTTAATCCTTTGTTTTCAGCAAAACCGATGAGATTGACAACCTCATCGCAAGTTGGGGGCAAAGTTCTGTGGTTGTGTTGTGCAGGTCTCCACGTTAGTGCTGGCACCGGTAGTGCGCCATGCCAAAGTTCAGCCACCAACACCTTTGAGGTGTTTCCTTGCTCCTACTAGTTCGATTAAACCTTGGTTTCATAACTGAGGGAAAACTTGCTGCTGTGCTCATCATACCTTCCTCTTGGGGTTCCCCAACGGGCTCGATATATTTTGGGCTTAGCAACCGATTTTCTCGCACCGTTGCCGGGGAGTGAAGGACATCTTCACAAGGGGAGTCCCTCATAACCAATCTCTTTACTTTTTTTGCTTAGTTTACTTTTGCTTTGTTTGCTTGTTTCTTCATCAAAAACACACACAAAAATTAGTTTTACTAGTTTGCTTTCTTTATTAAAAAACACAAAAAAATAAGTCTTTCTATAGTTGTTACCTCTTTCTTAGCTCACCATATTGATCCCTAAATTCACCCTGAAAGACCTTTCAATAGGTAGTGGTTCTATAATTGGAAAAGATAATATTAAAGAATTCTTTAATCATGTTAGTAAACATGATGATATTGAGGATAGATCCCTTGTAGAACTTGCTCCAAACTATGAAATTGCTGCAGCTTCTTTAGTTCACATGTTGGAAGATAGGTTTGTTAACCTTAACCCCTTAATGCAAGTAATGTTTCTTAAACTTAAAGAAATTGAGGACCCTGAAAAGAGGGATTTTGTTGTGGAAACTTTGCTTAAGGAATTCTATGATGTTGCCAAGGAAGCTAGAAAAGTCTTTGAACATTTTAATATGCTAGGATCATGTGTAGA
This sequence comes from Avena insularis, assembly GCA_023614405.1. NCBI lineage: Eukaryota > Viridiplantae > Streptophyta > Magnoliopsida > Poales > Poaceae > Avena > Avena insularis. The sequence goes on along the minus strand of CM042692.1, from coordinate 354,498,035 downwards.
TGTTGTTGGTACACGAGAAAATATGAACAAAACCGAATCTGATGGGGAGGAAATTAAGATACCAATACCTTTTCAACTTATAGGAATGCATGAAGCCATAGAAAAGAATCTTGATTAGATTGTTCCTGAAAACCCGTTTGATGAAAATAGTGAACCCAAGAGCGTTGAGAGAGGATCCTCTAGAACTTATTTGGATGAGATACCTTGCCTTGTTGAAGATATTTCTGGTATTAATCTTAATGCTTCTTCATTTGAGAACACTTGATCCCTTTTCTTGCTTCTTATGCCTAACTTAAAGGAGTTAAAGAAAAGTACTTATTGGGAGATAACCCAAAAGTTTTAGATGAGTCTTGGAAGTTATTACCTCTGTAATAACTGCTCCTTATCCTTTTTATTTGCTTTTTGTGCCAAGAGTAACCTCTAATTAGAGAGAAGTAATGGTTGGGAAAGTTGCTGTCTCGAAACAGATTTTTGTGCTTCACCGTAAACATTCGTGTAAAATCTCTGTACGTCCTTTTGAGGTGTGAATTTTTGTGCTTCTGCCCCAGGTTATTATCTAACTTTCTTTAGTTCAACACTTTTCAATTTGAGCAACAGAAGGTCTTCGAAATTTTTTGTCTTTACCTACTGGTCTGTTTTGACAGATTTCTGCCATTATTTGCATTTGCTTCTTGTTGGTTCCTTTTTGAGTTTTTTTTGGGGAATTGAGCTTTTTGAGGGAAGTGCTACAGTAGCTTGTGTTTTAATGGAAGTTTTATTGGTGTTGGAACTGAACCTAAAGACTTATTATCTTGAGTGCACTAATGTTGCAAATAAAGATTGTGTGAAGTTTTGTATGAAGAAAAATTTCAGTTGTATGGAAGGAATGATGTAATGAGATGAAGGATGGACTAAAGCTCAAGCTTGGGTATGCAACGCGTGTCACCCCAAAAATATCCAAGAAGTACAAGCTTCAAAGCTTGGGGATGCCCAAGGCATCCCCTTCTTCATCAATAAAAATTCCAGGTTTCTTCCAAACACTTCATTTTTATTGTTTCATGCAAAGTTGTGTTGTTCTTGGAGCGTCTTCTTTTTCGTTTTTGTTTTGGTTTTTCGTTTGCTTTGTTTTCTTAGTTTTCTGAATAAAATTGGTTGGAGCCCCTCTTTCATGCATTAGTTTTCAAATAGTTTGGTTTGGGCTGGAAAAGAGTAGGAAAGTTCATGCTTAAGTGGTAAAGAGAGCTTGTTTTTGACTGTGGCCTATGCTTTGTCATGCCATGCTTGATATTGTTTTGGCTTTATGCTTAGTATTCTTTGTTGTATCATGACTTTTTATAAACAATTGAGATTGCTTAATGTGCCTTTGAAGAATCATGCGTTGTTTTAGCATATTAAAGCATAGTATTGTGGTATTCTCCTTTGATGCTTTATTTGGGTTGACTTGGCACATGCTCACACCATGTTATGACTATCCCAAGTAACCATAGACTTTATGATCCTTTATTTTTCAACTTGTAGTATCACTTTATGCTTTGATTAATGATGTTTTGTCGCTCTGCATGATTATGGACATTATTGCTCTCTTAGTTGGTCCCTCCCAGTCTTTTGCTAGCCTCCATAACCAAGTAGGAGTTCCACTCATGCATCCAATTCCTAAAACAAAGTTATTCCAAAGAGTCCACCATACCTACCTATTAGCATATGCTATTCCAAGTATATTCATGTTTTTATCTACCTTCCGAATTAAACTTGTTATGAGAAAACTAGTGATTAAAGCTCTCATGAACTTGATGGCACACTTTACTTTTATTGCCCTTAATAAACTTGAACCATTGTGTCGTCTATGTTGTATATGCTTGCACTTATATGTTGGGGATTATCAGAACCACGCTATCATGGGGAACACTTTCAACATTGCAATTGTACTTTGTACCTAGTTGATATCATGCTCTTTTGTCTATGGATGTCGTCGGTGTGAAATGAAAGGGGAGCTTGTAAGTCCATGGAGTTATGTATGTGTGTTAGAGAAACGCTTGGGTCGCTGGTCTAATCCATGTTGTCATGGTGGAAACCTGCAGTGTAACCATAATGAGCTGTCTATGAAGCATTCTTCTTATAAAAAAAGAGTCAGATATTGAGAAAAAAGAGAAAAAGAAAAATAAAAAAAATAAAAAAAGAGATATGAGAATAGAGGAAAGAGAGAAAAAAGCACCATTTTCCCATGGTAAATAAGAAGATTGTTGAGATGCTCGTTGTCTGCTTGCCTTGTCATTTTGATATGGGGATTCTTCCGTATCATCGGGCAAGGGGTACCCCGTTGGCGGTTCTCTATCATACACATGTACTTAATATGACAAGAACTTACCGGTAACTAAACTTGAGTAGCATGAGGAGCGGCCCTCGTATTTAGGGGACATGAGATTTCCAACTTATACTTCGTCAAGCATATACACCATAGTTTGTTCACTTTAACCTTAATCACTTCAAGATGCTTATGATAGGGGCAATGAGAGCTGAAAGCTAAATGTACCATAATTTTTGGAAGCTCTTTATGAGACTTGAATCCCTACTTCCTTCTATGAAGGCCTTTATTTTACTTGTATGTTGAGTCTCCACCTTCTATCTTTATGCACCTACTTTGAGAGCATAGTGGCCATTCTTAGTTCTATGTGCATTGTCCCAAGACTTGTTGATTGATGCATAGCTTTGATATTGCTTGTTTTAAAGTATTTGTATCTAGTCACTCTTATGAACTTTGAAGGTGTCCTATGCATTTATGTTTGCTACTCTATGAGGGACAAGCTGAATGCCACTATGCTATTTTTACTTTATGTGAAACAAACAAACGTCTTGCAAAGCATTGTTATTCATGAATCTTTTGTTTGTGCCTTTTCATGTTGCAACATAGTTTCTTTGTCTTATTGTTAGAACTTTGTCTTTCATGTTATGATTGAAGTACTATGATCCCAGCTATCATTGTTTTACAAATACTTTGATCAAGTTTATGATGGTGCATGTCACCTCAAAAATTATTCTTTCTTTTTATCACTTACCTACTCGAGGACGAGCATGAGTTAAGCTTGGGGATGTTGATACGTTGCTAACATATCCATAATTTTTGATGTTCCATGCTTGGTTTTATCTACTTTCTTGTGTTTTGTCCACACTTTGGAGTACTTTATATACACCTTCTTGGACTAACCTATTAACAAGAGCCACAGTGCCAACTGCCTGTTTTCTGCTATTTTTGGTTCCAGGAAAGTCAGAAAATGAATATTCTCGGAATTGGACGGGATAAAAGCCAAAGTCAGTTTTTCACCGAGGGACACACGGAGCAAGAATACGAGACGGAGAGGGGCCAGGGGCCTCCACACCACCTGCACCTTGGCCCAGCGCCCGCACAGGTGGTCTGGCCGCCTCCGGCACCCCCTCGGCCTCCCCTTTCGCTTATAAGATGCCTCCGATACAGAAACCCTAAGTACCCAGTCAAAATTCCACGAAAGAGTCTATAGCCACCGTCATCTCCATCCCTAGATCGGGAGGGAACTAAAGCTCTTCCTGGCACCCTGCCGGAGAGGGGAATTCACCCTGGAGGCCTTCTTCATCACCATGCAAGCCTCCGGTGTGATGCGTGAGTAGTTCATCTCTGGACTATGGGTCCATGTAGTAGCTAGATGGCTGGTTCTCCTCCTTTGTGCTATCATGTTTAGATCTTGTGAGCTCCGTTCAAGATCAAGATCATCTATTTGTAATTCTGCATGTTGTGTTTGCGGGGATCCGATGGATATTGAGATGCTATTTCAGATTGATTATTGATTCTATCATGTCTTTGTTATTTGTGATCTTGCATGCTTACGTTGTTAGTAGCTATTTTGGCCAAGTAGATGCCAGCAACTCCAAGAGTTAGTATTTATGCTCGATAGTGGATTCATGCCTCTAGTAATCTAGGGAAGTGACAGAAATCTCTAAGGTACTAGATGTGATGTTGCTACTAGGGAGAAAACAACAATCCTTTGTTCATAGAACAATCGTATTGTTTACTTTACACGCAATGCGTAGTGCAATTATCCGTTGCTTGCAACTTAATACTGGAGGGGGTTCGGATGATAACCTGAAGGTGGATTATTAGTCATAGGTGCAGTTGGATTATGGTCTATGTATAATGTTGTAATGCCCAATCAAGTCTCAAAGTATTCAAGATGAGTAGTATATGCATGATTGCTTTCTCGATGTTTGTCAATTGCCCCGCTGTAATTTGTTCACCCAACATGTCATCTATCTTAAGGAGAGCCACCACTAGTGAACTATGGACCCCGGTCCTTTCTTTTACTATTAATCTACAATCAAATGTTTACTGTTTGCTGTTTACTTTCTGCAAACTATTGCTTTCTTCCACTCGATATGTTTAATCCTTTGTTTTCAGAAAAATCGGTGAGATTGACAACCTCATCGCAAGTTGGGGGCAAAGTTCTGTGGTTGTGTTGTGTAGGTCTCCACGTTGCTGCTGGCACCGGTAGTGCGCCCTGCCAAATCTCATCTAGCAACACCTTTGAGGTGTTTCCTTGCTCCTACTGGTTCGATTAAACCTTGGTTTCATAACTGAGGGAAAACTTGCTGCTGTGCTCATCATACCTTCCTCTTGGGGTTCCCCAACGGGCTCGATATATTTTGGGCTTAGAAGATTCCCGTACAGTTCAGGAGTTGCATGTGCCCTTCTTGACCTACGAGGTTCAGTAGTGTCCTCTTTTAGAGTTTCATGATCATTATCATTAGTTCCTTCTTCATTTGGTGAAGTCAACTCCGGAACGACTTCCAGTGCTACGCCACTCACCATTTCATGAAGAGAAGGTTCAATCACCCTCTTCGAATTCTACCTTTCGACTACTCATGCCTTTCGCGAGAAACTCTTTCTCTAGAAAGGATCCATTCTTGGCAACAAAAACCTTGCCCTCGGATCTGTGATAGAAGGAATACCCAATTGTTTCTTTAGGATATCTTATGAAGACGCATTTCTCCACTTTGGGTTCGAGTTTATCAGGCTGAAGTTTCTTCACATAAACATCACATCCCCAAACTTTAAGAAATGACATCTTAGGTTTTTTTCCAAACCATAATTCATACGGTGTCATTTCAACGGATTTAGACGAAGCCCGATTAAAGTGAATGCAGCGGTTTCCAGTGCATAACCCCAAAATGACAGTGACAAGTCAGTAAGAGACATCATAGATCGAACCATAGCCAATAGAGTACGATTACGATGTTCCGACACACCATTACGTTGTGGTGTTCCGGCAGGTGTGAGTTGTGAAACTATTCCGCACTCTTTCATATGTGTGCTAAACTCGTAACTTAGATACTCACCTCCACGGTCAGACCGTAGAAATTTGATCTTTCTATTACGATGATTTTCCACTTCATTCTGAAATTCCTTGAACTTGTCGAAGGTTTCAGATTTGTGTTTCATCAAATAGATATACCCGTATCTACTCAAATCATCCGTGAAAGTAACAAAATAACGATAACCACCACGCGCCAACACACTCATTGGACCGCACACATCAGTATGTATGATTGCCAATAAATCTGTCGCCGGTTCCATTGAACCGGAAAACGGTGTTCTAGTAATCTTGCCCATAAGGCATGGCTCACATGTATCAAATGATTCAAAGTCAAGTGATTCCAAAAGTCCATCAGAATGGAGTTTCTCCATGCGTTTAACACCAATATGACCTAAACGGCAGTGCCACATATATGCAGATATATCGTCATCAAGTTTAATTCTTTTAGCATCAACATTATGAATATGTGTAACACTATTATTGAGGTCTAATAGAAATAAACCATTCATCACAGGTGCATGACCATAAAAGATATCATTCATATAAATCGAACAACTATTGTTTTCGGATTTAAATGAATAACCACGTCGCATTAAACAAGATCCGGATATAATGTTCATGCTCATTGCAGGCACCAAATAACAGTTATTTAAGTTTATAACTAATCCCGATAGTAGGTGGAGAGGAAGCGTTCCGACGGTGATCACATCAACTCTTGATCCATTGCCGACACGCATCTTGACCTCACCCCTTGCTAGTGGTCGCTTGTTCCGCAGCCCCTGATTCGAGTTACATATATTAGCAACCGATCCAGTATCAAATACCCAGGTGCTACTGCAAGTACTAGTCAAGTACACATCAATAACATGTATATCATATATACCTTTGTTTGCCTTGCCGACCTTCTTGTCTGCCAAGTACTTGGGGCAGTTGCGCTTCCAATGGCCAGTCCCCTTACAATAGTAGCACTCGATATCAGACTTAGGGCCAGCTCGGGATTTATTTTCAGGCGCAACAACAAATTTGCTGCCCTTCTTCCCTTCTGTTTACCCTTCTTGTCTTTCTTGAAACCGGTGGTCCTATTGACCATCAACACTTGATGTTCTTTCTTGATCTCCACTTCTATAGTCTTAAGCATTGACAAAAGCTCGGGGAGAGTCTTCTTCATGCCCTGCATGTTATAGTTCATCACGAAGCTCTTGTAGCTAGGTGGCAGAGATTGGAGAACACGATGTATGCCTAAGTCAATGGGAATCGTTATTCCCAAGGACACAAGCTTATCGGCGTACCCAGACATTTTGAGTACGTGCTCACTTACGGAGTTGTTCTCTTCCATCATGTAGCTAAAGAACTTTCCTGAAGCATTATAACTCTCTACGGCAGCATGGGTATCGAAAATCATTTTCAATTCACCCATGGTATCCATTGCCATTTTCGAAACGCTTTCGAAGTTCTGGCTCTAGCCCATACAGTATGCCGCAATGAACTAAGTTGTGGTCCTCCTGACGAGTCAAATAGACATTCTTTTCTTCATCAGGGGCATCAGGAGATGGTGGGGGGGCCTAGCGGTGCTTCTAGCATATATTGTTTTTGTGCATAAGAGAGAAGAATCCTCAAATTCATGGCCTAGTTGGTAAAGTTGCTACCATTCGCAGCAAGTTTCTCTTTCTCCATGAACACATTGAAATTGAAAGCAGGTGGGGCCATCTACAACAGAATTTGAAAAGTTTATTTAGACTAAGTTTATGATAGATTGAGTTCAACTAAACTCCCACTCAAAAACAACATCCCTCGTGTCTTTTTGGTGATTACATGAACCAAATTCACTACACCAAGTCTGATCATCACGTGAGTCAGTGTAGCTTCAAAGGCGAGCATCTATATGGGCATCATATCAACTATATGACTCATGCTTAACCTTTTGGTCCGTGTTCCGAGGCCATGTCTGTACATTCTAGGCTCGCCAAGTAAGAACCTTAGTACTCGCGTGTGTAAAACTGTCTTACACCCGAAATATGATTGTGGATTCAAGTACACCCGATCATCACGTGATGTCTTGAAGCGGCAAAACATAAATGGTGCATACTTAAGGAGGAACACATTTTTATCTTGATATCTAAATGAGGGATCATCTTATAATGCTACTAAAAGCACCAAACTAGCAATATAAGATGCGAACATCATATGTGAAAAGTGGGATGATATGATCCATGCATTTGATCACCATCATATGCATCGTGGTATGATCTCTATCATTCCTTTCTCTGTAAGGCCAAGGTCTATGGAGCTTACATGTTAAGTGTGTTGTAAGGGTATCTACCATATATCAACTTACAACATTACCATATCATGACACTAGCTCAGCAACAATCTAAACTAGACGCATCTAATTTATCCATTGCAAGTTTTACGTGGCTTAGGGCTTTTGGAGATAGAACCGGTCTTACCTACGAACATGGAACCACAACGATGATAACTAAGTTATTAGCAACTCGTTGTAAATCAGATATTTACTATAGTAGGAGAGACAGACACCCACCAGCCACATATGCAAAACTAGTTGCATGTCAGTCGTGGAACCGGTCTCATGTGCGATGACATGTAAAGTTGGTCCGGGCCGCTTCATCCCACTATGCCACCAATATCCAAAATACATGAAAGAAGCAATAACATGATTATCATCGCCCACATATAAACATATGTGTACTACCCGTGCAAAGTAGCTACACATAGATCAGGCTCTGGTACCACTGTTGGGTTCGCAACATAGAAAACAAAAAATTTCCTACGATGGGAACTATTATACGCCAAGATCTATCTACTAGATATAAGCAACGGGTGGATATACATCCATAAAGAACATACCCTCGAAGACAACAAAGCTTTGTTAACAAAATGGAACTCGTGGGTGATGTAGTCGTTCGCATGCCGATCTCAAGATCGTGTGGAAGTCCTAGTGTCGTGATATGTTGCTAACGTATCCATAATTTTTGATGTTCCATGCTTGGTTTAATCTACTTTCTTGTGTTTTGTTCCCACTTTGGAGTACTTTATATACACTTTCTTGGACTAACCTATTAACAAGTGCCATAGTGCCAGTTGCCTGTTTTCTGCTATTTTTGGTTCTAGAAAGTCAGAAAATGAATATTCTCGGAATTGGACCGGACAAAAGCCAAAGTCGTTATTTCCCCAGAAGATTCACGGACCCATAAGGAGAGATGGAGAGGGGCCACAGGGTGGCCACACCATGTGGTGGCGCGGGCTAGCCCTAGCCACGCCACCAGGTGGTGTGGGCGCCCTGGCCGCCTACCGACCTTGCCTCTTCGCCTATAAGATGCCTCCCGATGCAAAAACCCTAAATCATGAAGCCTCTAGCCACGAAAAGTTCCGCAGCGCCGCTGCCACCAAAGGGGAGATTCGAGGGACAGAAAGTCTCTGTTTCGGCACCCTGCCGGGATGGGGAAGTGCCCCCGAAGCCATCTCCATCAATCTCCACTACCATCTCCATCACCATTGCTGATTCCCGTGATGAGGAGGGAGTAGTTCTATCTCGAGGCTAAGGGTTCTACCGGTACCTATGTGTTCATCTCTTTCTCTATGCGTGATCATATTGTGATCATGAGCTTTGTAATCAAGTAGATCTACCTTGCTACTCAAGTGCTTTAATAGATCTCTGCTCTCCCCATGTGTGTGAAGTTGACAGTGTGCACACCATGGTGGTACTTAGGCTAGAGATTTCAAATACTTGTTATGAGTTATATTTGGAGTTGGATGTATTTATGAAATTGTGGTGTTTGTTTGAACCATCTAGTGCTCAAGGTGACAGTGTGGGGTTTTCTAGATGGGAAAGATGAACTTTGAGGTGTGCTGTTGTAGCCCTACCAATGATTAGAGTGTCCAACCAGAGAGTAGTTAAGAGTAGTATCATAAAGAAGAATATATTTATATGAGACTGTTCACTAGTGAAAGTATGATCCCTATGCCTTTTTTCTAAGCACTGAAACACCATTTGCTATTAGATCTATTACATGTTTGCTTGGTTCTATCTTTATTTCAGTTTTACTTTAGTCTTTTCCACACCATCAAGCTATTTTATATCAATATTACCACTTATAATTATCTATACCACTTGTATTTCACTATCTCTTCGCCGAACTAGTGCACCTATACACCTGACAAGTGTATTGGGTGTGTTGGGGACACAAGAGACTTCTTGTATCTTGATTGCAGGGTTGCTTGAGAGGGGATACCTTTAACCACTTCCTCCCTGAGTTCGATAAACCTTGGGTGATCCACTTAAGGGAAAACTTGTTGCTATTCTACAAACATCTGCACTTTGAGGCCCAACAACTGTCTACAAGAATAAAAGTGCGTAGACATCAAGCTATTTTCTGGCGCCGTTGCCGAGGAGGTAAGGTAAAAGGTACTCACATCCTCCGGTGTGAGTGCTCGAAGTTATTTCCTTTAGATTCTGCAATTTTGTCTTTTTGTTTCTTGTTTTCACTAGTTAGGCTTAATGGAAAACAACAACAAAATTAGAGAGCTTTTCAGTATCTTTCCTAAGTTAGAATATGAATTGTCTGAAAAGAAAATTAAAAAACCCATGGAACTTTCTTTACATGCTAATAGCAATGTTATTAGTATGAATCTTTTGAACACCATTGTTACTAAGGCTATGGAAACTTCTAAGCTTGGGGAAGTTGGTTTTTATGAAAATGATCTTTTTAGTTCCCCAGCTTTAAAGAAGAAAATTTTCTCTGATGATACTTTATCTCCCATATGTGGTAATTCTGATGATACTTGTGATATTTTAAATCCACATACTGAAAGCATCCCTTTTAAAATACCTATAAAAATGTTGAACGTGTTATGAATAACTGCTATTTTGGAGATGGAACTGTTCATCCTGGTGATCATTTACTCTTTATACATGAATTATATGAGTTGTTCAAGTGTGCAGGTATTTCAATGAACCAAGTTAAGAGGAAGTTATTCCCTATTTCACTTAAGGGCAAAGCAAGGGAGTGGTATGAGCTACTAGATGATCCTCATCATTTGGAGTGGAAGGAACTTGAATCTCTCTTCTACTCTAAATTTTATCCTCCTCATGAAATTCATAAAGATAGGAATTACATTTATAATTTTCATCCACATGATGGAGAAAGTATTGCCCAAGCATGGGGGATATTGAAGTCACTAATGCTCAAGTGTCCCATTCATGAGCTCCCCAGTAATACTGTTATTAATAATTTATATGCAAGGCTTTCAGGACATTACAAGGACTATCTAGATACTTGTTTAGAGGGATCCTTCACAAGTAAGGAGGTTAAAGCTAAGTGGGATCTTCTTGAAACAATTCAAAGCAATACCGAAGATTGGGATAACAAGAAAGGTAAAGAACCAGGTATAAACTATGAGTATGACTGCATTAAGTCTTTCGCTGAAACTGCTGATTTTCAAGAACTTAGTGCTAAATATGGTCTTGATCCTCAAATTCTTGTTGATTGTTATAGAACCTTTGCTTCTCAAATTAATGCTCCTAAAGAAAATGGTACATGTATCATGAGCCTTATAAAGACACTTGCATGGAAAATGAAATTGTTATTAATGATAGCAATAAACATGCTCAAATCTCTGAAAGTACTACTTATTATAAGCATGTTAATTTTTGTGGAATACATAGAGCTTGTGAGAATAATCAAATTGAGAAGAATATTGTATCACCCACAAGAATGAAAAAACTAGAACGTGGTATAGGGATCTAAATGATCTTGGTAAAAAAATCGGTGCCCTCTATCCTTTTATTTGTCAACTTTGCTTTGAAGTGGGTCATTTCAATTTTGAATGCTCAGGCCATAATAATAGCCCTTCTAATCCAATGAGTACTGCAAGTTTGTATTGTGATGACATGATCACTCCTAATTAGCATGATGAACTTACATTATTGTCATGTGAAGAGTTATCAAGAAAAACCTCTTTGGCAGATATGGGTGCTTTTGATATGAATAGTGTCTTGCATGGTTGCCATATTTATTGTGTTGATAATTTCCATACAAATACTTACATACAAATTATTATAAAAGATGAGGTTTTACCAAAATATGACAGGACTAATATGTGTTTTGTTCTTATTAATGAAAAGGAGGAATCCTCCAAAGTTTCTTCTATTGTCTCTAACAATGAACCAGGGTATATGGAGAAGCTTCCTTTCAAGCCTCTCCCTCCTAAAGATAAGAAGAAAAAGAAGAAAAGGAGGAGTAAAAGGAGAGAGGAAATGGTATTTTCCCCTAAGCATGTTGCTCCTATTATAATTTTTGATGAGTCTGAACTTGATGATGTTCCTATGCCTATTACCTATAGTAGTGATCATGATTGGTAAAAGCATACTACTTTTGATATTGAAAATCTCTTCGGTACCAATTCTGAAAATGATGATATTAATAATTGCTATACTATTAGTGTTATCCATGATCCTTCCAATGATGATACAAATGAACACACTTTGGAGGATAACTATTCTATTGCTTATGATGATACTATACCTCCAATATATGATGATTGCAATGATGATTATGATATTTTCAGTCTACCTACTATTGAGGAGGAAATTAATTATGATTACAATATGCCTCCTATATTTGATGATTATGGTGATGAAAAAAATAATGATAGCTATTTTGTTGAATTTTCTCCCACCACAATTAATAAGAATGACTATGTTTATGTGGAGAGTATTAATTCTTTTAAGCATGTGGCTCATGATAAGAATGTTTTATGTGATAGTTATATTGTTAATTTTATTCATGATGCTACTGAAAGTTATTATGAGAGAGGGAAACATGGTTTTATGTGTCTCAACAATATAAAGTTTCCCCTCTTTATGTTGAAAGTCTTGAAGTTGCACTTGTTTTGCTTTCCTATGCTTGTTGCTTTGTGCTTTCATGACTTGTTTATTTACAAGATTCCTATGCATAGGAAGAGGGTTTGACTTAAATGTGCTTTGAATTTGCTTCTTGATGCTCTCTTTTACTTCAATTCATATTTCTTATGTGAGCATTCTCTCAAACTATCATGCCTAACTTAAAGGCGTTAAAGAAAAATCTTATTGGAAGATAACCCAAAAGTTTTAGATGAGTCTTGGTAGTTATTACTCCGCTCCTTATCCTTTTTATTTGCTTTTTGTGCCAAGAGTAACCTCTAATGAGAGAGAAGTAATGATTGGAAAGTTGTTGTCCCGAAACAGATTTCTGTGCTTCACCGTTAAAATTCGTGGAAAATATCTGTACGTCCTTTTGACGCGTGAATTTTTGTGCTTCTGCCCCAGGTTGTTATCTAACTTTCGTTAGTTCAACACTTTTCTATTTGAGCAACAGAAGGTCTTCTAAAAAATTGGTTTTTACCTTCTGGTCTGTTTTGACAGATTTCTGCCATTATTTGCATTTGCTTCTTGTTGGTTCCTTTTTGAGTTATTTTGGGGAATTGAGATTTTTGAGGGAAGTGCTACAGTAGCTAGTGTTTTAATGGAAGTTTTATTGGTGTTGGAACTGAATCTAGAGACTTATTATCTTGAGTGCACTAATGTTGCTAATAAAGATTGTGTGAAGTTTTGTATGAAGGAAAATTTTCAGGTGTATGGAAGGAATGAGTAATGAGATGAAGAATGGACTAAAGCTCAAGCTTGGGGATTCCCCGCGTGTCACCCCAAGAAATATCCAAGAAGTACAAGCGTCAAAGCTTGGGGATGCCCAAGGCATCCCCCTCTTCATCAATAAAATCCCAGGTTCCTTGTAAACACTTCATTTTTATTGTTTCATGCACAGTTGGTTTGTTCTTGGAGTGTCTTCTTTTTTGTTTTCGTTTTGGTTTTTCATTTGCTTTGTTTTCTTAGTTTGTTCAATAAATTGGTTGGACCCCTCTTTCATACATTGGTTTTCAAATAGTTTGGTTTGGATTGGAAAACGAGTAGGAAAGTTCATGCTTAAGTGGTGAAGAGAGCTTGATTTTGACTGTGGCCTATGCTTTGTCATGCCATGCTCAATATTGTTTTGTCTTTATGCTTAGTATTCTTTGCTGTAGCATGATTTCTTATAAACAATTGAGATTGCTTAATGTGCCTTTGAAGAATCATGCGTTGTTTTAGCATATTAAAGCATAGTATTGTGGTATTCTCCTTTGATGCTTTATTTGGGTTGACTTGGCGCATGCTCACACCATGTTCTGACTATCCCAAGTCACCATAGCCTTTATGATCCTTTAGTTTTCAACTTGTAGTATCACTTTATGCTTTGATTAATGATGTTTTGTCGCTCTGCATGATTATGGCCATTATTGCTCTCTTAGTTTGTCACTCCCAGTCTTTTGCTAGCCTCCGTAACCAAGTATGAGTTCCACTCATGCATCCAACTCTTAAAACCAAGTTATTCCAAAGAGTCCACCATACCTACCTATTAGCATATGCTATTACAAGTATATTCATGTTTTTATCTACCTTCCGAATTAAACTTGTTATGAGAAAACTAGTGATTAAAGCTCTCATGAACTTGATGGCACACTTTACTTTTCTTGCATTTAATAAACTTGTACCATTGCGTCCATGTTTGTTGCGTATATGCTTGCGCTTTATAAGTTGAAGTTAGTAGAACCATGTATCATGGGGAACGCTTTCAACATTGCACTTGTACTTTGTACCCCTTTGATATCATGTTCTTTTGCTTATGGATCCCGGCGGTGTGAAATAAAAGGGGAACATGTAAGATCATGGAGTTTGTATTTGTGTTAGAGAAACTCCTGGGCCGCTAGCCTAAGCCGTACCTAATCATGGTGGAAACTTGCAGCATAACCATAATGAGCACTCTATGAAGCATCCTCAATAAAAACCTATGCAAATAGAAAATAAAAAGATCGCTGAGATGCTCATTGTCTGCTTGCCTTGTCATTTTGATTATGGGATAGCTCATATATCATGTGCAAGGGGTACCCCATTGGTGGTTCTCTATGATACATATGTACTTACAATGACAAGAGCTTACTTGTGACTAAAGTTGAGTAGCATGTGGTTCGGTCTTCGTAAGTAAGGGGCATGAGATTTCGGCTTATAACTTGTCAAGCATATCCTCTTAGTTGTGTCACTTTAACCTTAATCACTTCAAAATGCTTATGATAGGGGCAATGAGAGCTGAAAGCTATTAAGTACCATAATTTTTGGAAGCTCTTTATGAGACTTGAATCCCTACTTCCTTCTATGAAGGCCTTTCTTTTACTTTTATGTTGAGTCTCCACCTTCTATCTTTATGCACCTACTTTGAGAGCATAGTGGCCATTCTTAGTTCTATGTGCATTGTCCTAAGACTTGTTGATTGATGCATAGCTTTGATATTGCTTGTTTTAAACTATTTGTATATAGTCACACTTATGAACTTCGAAGGTGTCCTATGCATTTATGTTTGCTACTCTATGAGGGACAAGCTAAATGCCACTATGCTATGTTTTCTTTATGTGAAACAAACACACGTCTTGCAAATCATTGTTATTCATGAATCTTTTGTTTGTGTCTTTTCTTGTTGCAACATAGTTGCTATGTCTTATTGTTAGAACTTTGTCTTTCATACTATGTTGAAGTACTATGATCCCAGCTATCAATGTTTTACAAATACTTTGATCAAGTTTATGATGGTGCATGTCACCTAAAAAATTATTCTTTCTTTTTATCACTTACCTACTCGAGGACGAGCAGGATTTAAGCTTGGGGATGTTGATACGTTGCTAATGTATCCATAATTTTTTATGTTCCATGCTTGGTTTTATCTACTTTCTTGTGTTTTGTTCCAACTTTGGAGTACTTTCTATACACTTTCTTAGACTAACCTATTAACAAGTGCCACAGTGCCAGTTGCCTGTTTTCTACTGTTTTTGGTTCCAGAAAGTCAGAAAATGAATATTCTCGGAATTGGACCGGACAAAAGCCAAAGTCGTTATTTTCCCGGAAGATTCACGGCGCCAGAAGGAGAGACAGAGAGGGGCCACAGGGTGGCCACACCATGTGGTGGCGCGGGCTAGCCCTGGCCGCGCCACCAGGTGGTGTGGGCCCCCTAGCCGCCCATCGACCTTGCCTCTTCGCCTATAAGATGCCTCCCAATGCAAAAACATAATTCATCAAGCCTCCAGCCACGAAAAGTTTCGCAGCGCCGCCGCCACCGAAGGGGAGATTCGGGGGATAGAAAGTCTCTGTTCTGGCACCCTGCCGGGACTGGGAAGTGCCCTCGCAGCCATCTCCATCAATCTCCACCACCATCTCCATCACCATTGTTGATTCCCATGATGAGGAGGGAGGAGTTCTCTCTCGAGGCTAAGGGTTCTACCGGTAGCTATGTGTTCATCTCTCTCTCTATCCGTGATCATATTGTGATCATGAGCTTTGTAATCAAGTAGATCTACCTTGCTACTCAAATGCTTTAATAGATCTCTGCTCTCCCCATGTGTGTGAAGTTGACAGTGTGCACACCATGGTGGCACTTAGACTAGAAATTTCAAATACTTGTTATGAGTTATATTTGGAGTTGGATGTCTTTATGAAATTGTGGTGTTTGTTTAAACCATCTAGTGCTCAAGGTGACAGTGTGGGGTTTTCTAGATGGGAAAGATGAACTTTGAGGTGTGCTGTTATAGCCCTACCAAT
The DNA here is from genome assembly GCA_023614405.1 of Avena insularis. Lineage (NCBI taxonomy): Eukaryota > Viridiplantae > Streptophyta > Magnoliopsida > Poales > Poaceae > Avena > Avena insularis. The sequence continues at coordinate 354,482,042 of CM042692.1, read as the reverse complement.
GATTAGAGTGTCCAACCGGAGAGTAGTTAAGAGTAGTATCATAAAGAAGATTATATTTATATGAGAGTGCTCACTAGTGAAAGTATGATCCCTAGGCCTTGTTTCTAAGCACTGAAACACCGTTTGCTATTAGATCTATTACATGTTTGCTTGGTTCTATCTTTATTTCAGTTTTACTTATAATTATCACACCATCAAGCTATTATCACACCATCAATCTTATAATTATATGAGAGTTTTCCACACCATCAAGCTATTTTCTATCACTATTACCACTTATAATTATCTATACCACTTGTATTTCACTATCTCTTCGCCGAACTAGTGCACCTATACACCTGACAAGTGTATTGGGTGTGTTGGGGACACAAGAGACTTCTTGTATCTGGATTGCAGGGTTGCTTGAGAGGGGATACCTTTGACCACTTCCTCCCTGAGTTCGATAAACCATGGGTGATCCACTTAAGGGAAAACCTGTTGATGTTCTACAAACCTCTGCACTTGGAGGCCCAACAACTGTCTACAAGAATAGAAGTGCATAGACATCATGCCGCAAACCAGCAGCGCATCCGCACTCGCACACACGTTCAGGCCACCGAACAACCTCCGCCTCCTTGCTCTAGCGATGCAGCAGAAGCAGCAACTCCTTCACGAGGAGGAGAGAGAGGGGGGCCTTTTATCTCGCTAATCCGAGACCATGGGTGAATAATACTAGAGGGGGAGAGAGATCCTTCACGAGGAGGTGTGAGGAAGGAGTGAGAGGGGGGCCTTTTATAGGAGGAGGGGGTACCCCTCCCCATGGCCGGCGCCCCATGGGGGGTGACCCCTCACCTCCCCCATTCATGTGGCGGTAACCCCCTCCACATAAATTTGCCCCTTAACATTCCCCTTTAAAGTCTTCACTTTAAATGCATTAAATTTCTCCAAATTTAATGCTCTCTCATTTAATAAAACTATTTTATTAATTTTATTCAGAAATTTGTAGTTACTTTAATTAACAAACATTCACATAAAACCCCCTACAACGTTTCAATATTACATGCAGAACCAATTTCAGCTATTTCACCCGAAATAGTTTCGATGTCTATTGAAATAATTCCAGCACTTTGCAATTCATTCGTGTGAAACATATTTTCTACAAAATGGTGTTGGTGTCCCTTAAGTGTGTCACCCTACGGTTCGTGAATAATGCAGACATAATCGAGACCCTTCTCAGATCAATAATCAGAAGCGAGACCTGGAGATCCATACCGACTCCTACACATTCAACGATGACTTCTGTGATCATGAGAACCTTTAACGCTAGTACCTAAATCCCTTTGTCTCGCGATATATTACATGTCCGATATTCGATCATCGGTATCTCCATACCTAATTTGATCTCGTTACCGACATGTACTATTTTCTTGTTCCCGTGATATAACATTCTAGTGATCTAATCACTTGCTTGCAAGCTCACCAATGTGATATCACCGAGAGGGCCCAGAGTATATCTATCTATCATCGGGATGGACAAATCCCACTCTTGATCCATGAGCCTCTACATAACACTTTTGTAGTACTGAATCCACCTTTATAATCACCCTTTCACTGTGTGATGTTTGATCTTATCAAGATACTCTTCCAGTGTTAGTGATTAACATGTTCTCATGGTCTAAGGACTAGAATTACTTTGTTTAGATGTTGTAGCAATATAAACACAATGACTTCGATCGTAATGCTATACTTCGGATGAATGTTCATCACATCATTCCACTAATGTTGTGACCTTGTTATTAACAACATCCAATGTCCATGATCAGGAAACCTTGATCATCTTGTTAATCAACGAGCTATTTTATAAGAGAGGCATAACTAGGAACTTTCCTTTTGTTTATTAAACACACATGTATTAACGTTTCCAAATTAATACAATTATAGCATGCAAAATAAACATCTATCATATACTTGGAATATATATAATAACAACTTTATTATTGCCTCTCTGGGCATATTCCCTTCAATTTCTATCAATCTTATGATTTTATTTACAATGTTTATGATTGTTGAGCTCATCTCTATGTGTGAGTAATTCTCCTTGGGCTAAGGGCTTCGACCTAGCAATGTACCAACTGTGCATGTTATTTATCATAGATGGGATCGTGTATTAGTTTGTATGACATGAGGATTATTGTATCCTCTCTTGCCTCAATCTAAGGACTTGTCAGGTACCCAAGACCCCGAGGGTTGAGCTAGGTATAGGGATTATGAGTAATGACTGATCTACAGGTTGGGAACCCCAGTGACAGAAGGGGTAGTACGGCTGTATGTGAGGGATTTACTTGGGATTAACGGTGACATCACTATGCATATCATTAGTTCTCTTTCTTCTATGGATGAGACTAGTAAGTTATTGCTATAAGTAATTGCGAAGGCAATAGCAATTATGGATGTACTGCCCACATATAATTTATCTTGCTCTAACAAGTACATGCATACTTTATTTCTATCTTTTATTTCCATCAGATGTCTTGCACAGCTACAGGTGAAACCGAACGCCCTATGCCCTCTCTCTCCATCATCGACAACAACAAAAAGACGCAAGCTATTGGTCCGGTAAAAACACAAAGGGAATTCTAAAACTCCCGAAGGTCCGTTAAAGTAACTTCACTACGCATTTGCTTCCCGAGGATTCGATAACCTAGGTCTATTAGGGAAAAAGAAGCTATACTACATCCATAATCTAGATCAAAGGTATCAGCAAGCTTGGTGTCATTATCTTTGCACTCCAAGGTCATGTTAGGGTCGCTGTGCACAGTGATCATTCTGCGTGGGCCCGAGAGCTTCATCATGTTGTAAGCATAGTAGGGAGCCGCCATGAATTTGGCGAACGCTTGTTGCCCCATCTGCGGTGACCCAGCATAGCACTGCATGTGTAGTACACTATAGTCATTAACATGACATCCACATAACACCGTTCTATAAATATCACATCCCTCAGAGTGGTACAATAGAAACATTGCGGGTCCAAATTACAAACTTACACACTTCCTTATTATTACAATACCAGAAGTTCGAGACTTCAAGTGATTCAAACTTACAAACCAAATAACTTATTTTGTAAGTTCAGTGGAAGAACGAAAAACACAACGGTAATAAAGATGTGATCTCAATAGCTTATTCTATAGGGTTTATGCTGCTTAGCTCAACCTAGGTAACTACGCTCTATCCTGACAACTACTCTGACTCGTTGTCTTCAGCTCCATAGTGTATCTCGTAGTCTACTCCTTCGATTCCACCAGACAGGTCCGGCTCTTCATAGTAGACATTGTTTTGGACCTCCGTAGCATACACCTAGTAATTCTCCTGGCCCTCAAAGTCTAGCAAGGGGTTCAAAGGAAAGGGTGAGTAACAGCGTTACCCAGCAAGTTCACTATATGCAAGGTGGTAATTTTGATGCTTTAACTACCACCTCGGACTATAAGTCCTTCGTACTATGCAGTTTTGGTAAACATTTCTTCAAAGATTGATTTTATTATCAAAAACTATGCCCATCAGCCTTCACAGGTTGACCAAAACTTCATGGAGTTCCATTCCTGCCACGTTCATAGCTCCTTCCTAGAGTAGGGAGTAACATGTCATAATTCTTACACTCTGCAGAGGTGCGTTGCTTTCCCCATAAGAGATCCACTCCTTCTTGCCCAACCAGGCGTACTTTCCTGTCCACAATTCCTTGATGTGGGGCCTAGTAGGTGATCCAAGCCAATCACTGCCCCTCTCCGCGACCCCGCATGAAGAAACGACCTCCCTAAGCATATATACCTCCATTAACCACCATATAGGAAGATATAACCCTGGCAACCCCTTGGAGAGTCCAGTGAGCAGATCATGTCCCTAGCAACCCCATATATAGGCAGATATACTTTCGACAGCCCTCACGGAAAGTCTAGACACCAATATCGCGGGGAGCTAGGAGTCCCACCCATCTGCTGAGTCCCTGCAAGGAAGCTACAGCCTCACGATAAGGTCATCCGTCCATGCGAAAGGAAGAAGATCCAACTGACTTCTCCATCCCATTCCAGATCTTATGGTTAACGCGTAATATACGGAGCTAGAATCACTGATGTCATGGGTTATTAAGTCCTAGTTGTGCGGCAACTGGAATCCTAGATTCCATTGTCATTCTTAGTATTTATCATCACTTAGGATGATAATAACATTTCATTTGTTTGGGAAAATACTTATTTTCTGTCTCTTTTAGAACATAGGTGATAACACACAATTTTCAAATACTTTCATAAAGGCTCTTCAAAGGACATGAGCAAGTGATGAACTTTCCTTGTGACTGCAAGGTAGTGAAGTCGGATACTTCCACCTGACCTTGAGCTCCTATTTCTACAGAAAACCATTATTGCCCGGTAAGGACAATATTTAAAGAAGCAATATGCAACGCATAGTAATGTCATGCCATGATTTGTTTTCATTCTTCTTTGCGTGTTTTACCCACCTTTTAAAGGTTTTAAGTTTCTTTTAATTAATAAAAGAAAAGCATTACTCAAGAATTATTAAATTCATATTATTTTGATATTTAGCATTTTTGTAATAACTAGTATCATTCTAAGAGTTTAAAAATGAATTTATTTAATTTTATACTCTTTTAAATATTTAACTAAAATTCCTTTAAGGAAATAAAACTTTATTTTTATCACACTTGATTTACTTTTCAAAAATACAAACCTGTATTTTCTATAGTAGTACTTCCCTTTCGAACCTTAAAAATGAATTTTATTCAATTTTAGGTGTTTTGTATATTTTTTAAATTTCTAGAAGGAATATAGACAATTTTAATAATAGATTTACATTTAATTACTTAAAATTATTATCTATTATTTTTATTGGATAGGGGATATTTTTGTGATTTCATAAATATATTATTTGTAGTTTTAGGATTTTTTTCTAGGGCCTAATTTATCTCAGGGATATATTTGTAATTAGGTATTTTACATAAGTCCTTCTTTTAAAACACGGCCCTGCCCCACTGGGCTGGCCCAGTCCGACCCTAGCAGCTTGGGCTGGCAAACGCCCCTGGGTAGTACTGGGCTCCTCACACCCGGCCCGGTACCACCCACTCGCTCTCTTCTCTCTCTTATATCTCGCGTGACACCCTCTCTGGCCGCTCGATGTCGCCACCGCTGCGGGTGATTCCGGCCTCCCCAGGCCACCATGTCCGTTGTCGTGGTGCAAGACGATACGGATGATTCCGTTGCTCGACGATGTCCCGCTCGATCTGGCGCTGGCGCTCTCCGCTGGCCGTGCTGACCCCACCTCGTGGCTAGGGTTTGGGGTCCGTCGTGCTCTGGAGCACCCTCGATGATGTTGTGGTGCTCGTGGCGCTGCTCTTCCATGGCCGCCACTGCCGTGTGCAGGCGCGGGTTGTAGTGCCCCCTTGGGGTGCTCGCCATGCCGCCACCTCTCTATCGTCGGCCTCCTCTCTGCTTCTCTTCGATAACCTTACAAGGACCTCGAGTAAGTGCCCTATTCTCTTATCTGTGCTCTACCTTGCCTCTATTCTATGCCATGTGGTCACTTGTGATGGATTTCCCCATTTAGGGTTCATCCCTAAATTCCTAGGGTTCATTCCCCTTATAGTGGTGATTTAACATAACTCAAGGGTTGATCTTGCCTATGCTAATCCTTTGATGTTGATCTACTGTTAGTGTAGTATCAATCTCTGTTGAGCATGTTTGTTACTCTGTTCTCTATCAGAGAACACTTTGCTGATCATGCTTTTGTTACCATGTTCTCTATCATAAAACTCTTTGTAAAAGCATGCTTAGTTTAATGTGGATGCCCAAGTTATTGTGGTTGTGGATTTACTACTATGGAGTTGAGTTGGGATGCTCTCCGTACTGATGCTTGGTTAATTGCTTACTTGTGAAGCACTAATGTGTTCAGTCTCAGGATTTAATCCTGCTACTGTGTAAATCCAAAATTACTAGTGCTAGTCTCTGCTCTGTGATTAATAAGGAGATGATTTATAAAGATATGATTCCTATATGCTTGTAGGAAAGTGATTAAACTTAGTGGTTTCTAAACATTGTGGCCTAGTGATAGACAATGTTGGTCTTTACTGTCCTTTCTAAAATAAAGTGTCTATTTATGATTCCTAAATCATTTAGGAAGATGATTATCTTTGTTGAAGAGGATATGCTTGAGCTTGTACTCAAGCAGATATGAACCTGCTAGGTACAAAGGTGCTACCCTTCTGGGAATGTGCCATGTACTAGCAGTTGTGATGCGTATCTAGATAAAAATAGATCAGTGTCAGTGATGTTGGTCTGAGACTCTGCCTGTGCAAGAACACATGCCTTATCTGGATATTTATTATCTATTGTCTAATATGTCCACTTATCATGTGCTTGCAAGAACATGAATATGTCCACTTATTTGTTGCTCCTGTGTGGCATTGCTTTCCACCTAGTACATCCCCTTCCTCAAGTCACCATCTTTGCCGGTGATCTCCTGGGTTTTCTGTGGTGGAAAGTGACTTGATCTCGTGGTATGGTTGCAAGATCTGGTGCTGTTCTTTGATGTTCTAGTGACAAACTGTGGTTGGGCTCTCTGCGAAGTGAATAGAAAAGCTTGCTTTGCTCTATGCTGTTATGATTTAAACTGCCCCTTTGCTCTCTGCTGCTGACACCTCAATGCATGCATTTAGGTGTGTGAGTTGCTTCACTATTTGCTTTGGCTATGGATGAGATCAAGTAAATCTGGTTTAAACTCCCCCATCCTTTTACTATTTTAGGTGTGTGAGCTGCTTCACTATTTGCTTTGGCTATGGATGAGATCAAGTAAATCTGGTTTAAACTCCCCCATCCTTTTACTATTACTTATCCTGGTGAAACTTACCACTTTTCTACTTGGCTTATAATGTGGCACCGGAGATATTTTCTTAAAAGAACAGATACTACACATCGGTGAAATTTGCCCCTTTTAATTTCTCTATGATGTAATATGAATAGTGCACTTCACTGTTCACCACTGAGAGTAAAACTAATCAACTAATATTTTATTTCTTTTTTTGAGTGGTTTACCTTATTTTGCAGGAACAAGGTATGGATGCTCAAGATGTAGTATAGGAATAAATAGGTAGTATAGATTCTTATTGTAATCTCCTTCTATTCTTATTATAAAGAACCTTGTAACAATATTTTTATGATTTAATAAAGATTCATTTTACTGGACTCTATTCCTTGTAATATTCTGTCTTGGTGTAAATATCTCCATTTGTAATCTTATTATGGAATAAAGAAAAGAAATAAGAATTCATTTATTATTTGAAGTTTCTTGTCTTAATTCATATTGTTGTTTAATATATAATCAATCAATGTTAATGCAGCCTTTTGGAAATCCCTTTTTGTTTCTAACTTCTAATTTTCAAATATTTTCAAATAATTTAAATTTCAAATTTGAATTCAAAATATTTCCCCCCAAAACACAATAATGCCTAAAGGTCATGTCAAAATTTATAGCAATCACTTCAGAGAGCTATTCCTACCTCTGGTTAGTGGAAGAAACTTTGATCTCTTTAGGTTTTTATTTGGCAAAAAATTTACCCTGATTTTACAGATGAATGCATGCATATGCACAGATTCCTATTTCTACCCTTCGTTGGTTCCTAAATGCTGGGGTGTTATAGACTTCCCCCCTTAAATTAAACTTCGTCCCGAAGTTTGCTGATGTGTACCTGAATAGTTCTGGATATGCCTCTTTTAAGTAATCCTCTTTCTCCCATGTGGCTTCTCGCTCCGGGTGATGTTCCCATTGTAATTTGCAGTATTTGATTGCCCTATTTCTCAACCTTTTCTAGTTCTCTTCCAGAATTTTACAGGGTTTCTCAACATAAGTCAAATCTGCTTGTAACTCAATTTCTTGATGTGTAATTGCATCATCGGGAACTTTAAGACATTTCCGTAATCGTGACACATGGAAAACATTATGAACTTGAGACAATCTTTTTGGTAACTCAGATCATAAGCTATTGTCCTATTCTGACTCAGTATCTTAAATGGTCTGATATATCTTGGACTTAGTTTTCCTTTGGCTCCGAATCTCTTAAGTCCCTTCATTGGACTTACTTTGAGATATACCATATCCCCCACTTCTAGATGCCATGATCTCCGACTTTGATTAGCATAACTCTTCTATCGACTTTGAGCTATCTTCAATCGATCTCTAATAATATCGATAGTATCTTGCTTCTCCTTGATATAGTCTGGTGCAAATTCCTTGCTACTACTAGGCTCATACCAACATATTGGTGATCTACATCTTCTACCATAAAGTACTTGGTATGGTGCTGCTTTCAGACTACTTTGATAGCTATTGTTGTACGAAAATTCAGCTAATGGTAGATGATCTTCCCACGAACCTCAAAAATCTAATGCACAAGCTCTAAGCATGTCCTCCAAGATTTGATTGGTTCATTCCGTCTGGCCTCTAGTTTCGGGATGATATGTTGTGCTGAACTCCAACTTTGAGCCAAGTGCTTCATGTAATTGTTTCCAAAATGCTGAAGTAAACACAGATCCTCTATCTGATATTGGGTACTAAGTGCTTACTCACTATCTCTTTGACATAGATTTCCACTAACTTCTTAGCATTATCTTTTTGATTTACCAGAATAAAATGTGCACTTTTCGTGAATCTATCCACAATCACCCATATCATATCCTTCCGCTTCGGTGTCATGGGCAATCCTATGATAAAATCCATACCAAGTACTTCACATTTCCATTCCAGAATTTCTAAAGGTTGTAATGGTCCGGCTGGACTTTGATGTTCTGCTTTTACCCTTTGACAAGTATGACATTCAGATACATATTTTGCAATGTCTCTCTTCATGTTATTCCACTAGAATAACTCCTTAAGATCCATGTACATCTCTGTACTTCCTAGATGAACTGAATACGGTGTCTCATGTGCTTATCGAAGTATCACCTCTCTGATCTCCGGTACATCTGGTACACAAAGACGGTTTTGGAACCATAAAGATCCATAATATCCTAGGTGAAAAACTGATTTTTGTCCTTCGGAAATTCTTCTGATTTCTTCTGCAATAAATGGACCATCAAGTTGATGTCGATAGATCTCATGACGAAGATCATTGCTTTGCTCTTCTACAACCCTCATGGTAGCTAAGCCTACACGAACTTCTGTCGTTAAGAATTGTCTTTCTAACCTTTCCAAATCCATTTATAACTCTTTTGGTAATTCTATATTGATGGGTTGAGTATTCATAATCTTCCGACTTAAAGCATCTGCTACTACATTGGCCTTTCCTAGAGTATAGTTAATTGTAAGATCATAATCCTTGATCAACTCCAGCCATCTTTTTTGCCTCATATTCAATTCCTTCTGAGTAAAGAAATATTTAAGACTTTTATGATCTGTGCATAGTTCACATCTTGCTCCATAGAGAAAATGTCTCCATCCCTTTAAAGCAAAGACCACACCTGCTAAGTCCAAATCATGTGTTGGGTAATTAACTTCATGTGGTTTGAGTTGTCTAGACCCATAAGCAATTACCTTGCGATCTTGCATTAGCACACATCCTAGTCCTTCTTTGGATGCGTCACAATATACTGTGTAATCTTTTCTGGTTTCCGGTATAGCTAGGATTGGTGTGGTTGTTAATCTGGTTTTCAATTCCTGAAAACTTGCTTCGCACTTCTCATCCCATATGAATGGTGCATTCTTTCTTAGCAATTTGGTCATTGGTCCAGCTATCTTGGAAAAACCTTCAATGAATCTTCGATAATAGCCTGCCATGCCTAAGAAACCTCAGATTTGTTTCACATTAGTTGGTGCATTCCATTCCAATATTGATTGAACTTTGGATGGATTTACTGCAATTCCATCCTTACTGATTACATGACCAAGAAATTCTATCTTGTCGAACCAAAATTCACACTTGCTAAATTTAGCATACAGCTTATGTTCTCTCAAGATTTGCAACGCTATCGTCAAATGGTCAGCATGCTCTTCTTTATCCTTTGAGCATATCAAAATATCATCAATAAACACTATGAAAAACTTACCCAGATACAGCATGAAGATTTTGTTCATAAGGTTCATGAATATTGCTGGTGCATTGGTCAATCCAAAAGGTACGACGAGATACTCATGATGACCATATCTTGACACAAAAGTTGTTTTTGGAACATCTTCAGGTTTGATTTTTATCTGATGGTATCCTGATCTTAGATCAATCTTGGAAAACACTCCAGCTCCTTTGACTTGATCAAATAGATCTTGAATTATTGGTAATGGGTATTTGTTCTTGATGGTAACATTGTTGAGATTTCTGTAATCACCACCCATTATTCGTCCTCCATCTCTTTCATCCACAAAAATTACCGAAGTTCCCCATGGGGATATACTTTCCTGAATAAATCCTTTTCTGGCTACCTCATCAATTTGCTCCTTAAGCTCTTTTAATTATTTTGGTCCCATCTTGTACGATGCTTGGGCTATTGGTGATGTACCAGGTATCAAGTCAATAGTGAATTCTATTTCTCGATCAGGTGGCATTCCTGGTAACTCTCTTGGAAAAACATCTTGAAGTTCCTTCACTATAGGAATACCTTCCAATTTGACCTCCTTCATTGAGTTCAATTGCAGATCTACCATGATATGACTATGTTTATCTACTTGATAGACTATCCTTCCTCCACTTGGAGACTTGATTGAAACAGTTTTATCCTCACAATTGATCTGAGCCCCATACTCAGCCATCCAATCCATTCCCAACACTATTGCTATTCCCCTTAATGGGATCACATAAAGATCCGCATAATAGGTTTGGCCATAGATTGAGATAACTTGATTTAATTTTATGTTTCTAACTACCACGATCCCTCCAGCAGTAACTACGGTCATAGGTTTTTCTAACGGTGCTCTTCTAGTCCCGAACTTATCACAAAATTGTTCATGGATGAAGTAGTTTCACCCGTATCAAATAGAACTTTTCTAGGATTTGTGAGAATATTGAGCATACCTATCACCGCTTGATCCGAGTTATCCACCTCCTCCAAGGTTGCGCAATTCAGTTTTCCAGTAGGCCTGCCTCTCTTGCCATTGTCGTTCTTGCCATAGCTTCCACCTCTATTAGGATGTCCACCTCTGCCTCTTGCTTGACCATCGCCTAATGTAGACCAACCACCTGGTGGTTTCTTGGGACAATCGGGCTTCATGTGCCCCTTCTGACCACACCCATAACATATGATTACTGGCTTTTGACATTCACTTTGAAAATGCCCGGGTAACCCACAATTGTGACAGATAACATTCCTTCCGATTGGATTTGCACCTCGATTGGGCTTGTTGTTGATATTGAAGGGTTGATTCCTTGGTTTGAACTCCAACTTGGTGTAGGCTTACTTGCTTGGATCCTCTTGGTTTCCTTCTTTGCTCTCTTCCTTCGATCCTCTTGGACATTCTTGTAATCATCCTCAAATGTGATGGCTGCATCAAGCAGCTGTTGAAAAGTCTGCTTATTGGTTAACCTCAGCTGCATCTTCACAAATAGATTTAGACCACACAGGAAACGTTTCTTCCTCTTTTCCTCAGTGTTCACTTCATCCTCAGCATAACGAGATAGTTGACTGAACTCCCGGATGTATTTCGTGACACTGGTATATCCCCGCTAAAGCTCTTCAAACTCCCTACACTTCAGTTCAATAACACTTTCTGGAACATGATATTCACGGAATCTCTGCTTAAACTCCTCCCAGGTATACTCCCTACTTGGAGGTTGCATTTCCAACTGATTCTCCCACCATGATGTTGCAGGTCCAGTTAAAAGATGTGTTGCATACCTCAACTTTTCCTCATCATTGCATCCTATAGTCTTAAGTTTTCTCTCGGTATCTGCTAACCAATCCTCTGCATCCATTGGCTCAAGAGCAGATGCAAAAGGTAAAGGCCTAGCATTTTGAAAGTCAGAAAGACTCACACCACGCCCTTTGGGTTCCCTCTGATGTCCCACTCGATCCAGTAACCCCTCCATGAACTTGTTCTAGGACTCTTGCATCATTTGCATGTATTGCATAAAGTTCTGCTCCATCAACGGCCTCATTGGTTGTGCTGGTAAATTTTCTAGCATTCTGGCGTCTTCATCCACCTTACTCTTAGCTTCGCGCTCTATGCGCTACTATTCGGTCTCGTCATCTACACCTGTTTCCATACCCCCTAGTCTTGTAACATAAAGTGAACACTCATAATTACATCATGCATACTTGTTCTGAGCTCAACTTCATGCACAGAACTAGTCACACAAGGGAAAACAAGAACCAAATATGCATTTCACATATTATACATTACAAACAACCTAGTTAGTACAACATCATTACAAGCCCATACCATTTAGGTATTACAACTCATGTGGATGCTATCTCACTTATTTAGCTACAACAAGTGCTCATACTCTAACTTCCGTATCCCCACTGGAATACTCCTCCTCAAGGTCACGCTCCCTAGAAGCTGCGACGTTCATCGTACATACCTGGAGTATAACTGTGCTGACGTGAAGTACGACGCACCGTCTGTGGAACGACTTGCCTCTTTGATGGACGATACTCAGTATCATAAGTATCCGGACTTGACACATCATCCAGCTGAAGTGTGTCCATACCTTCCAACTCATCTGAGGTATCTTTAGAATCATCCTCATCACTGTCTTCTTCAAGCACCTCCTGAATCCCAACTCCATAGTAATCAACAGAATATTCCACTTCTGATGCTCCCCAAGTACTCTGTTGAGTATGATAGTCCTCAGCTATAATTGGATAGTGCATGTTATAAGGAGTAGGATAATGTTTTGGTGACTCAAACACCCTTTCTTCAGTATCTTCCTCATTGGACTCTACATCCTCCACGTGAACATCCCTTCCATCAACGGAATAAGACCTCACTCCCATCCGACTAGTTTGCTCAGTATCCCCAACCGAGTCTTCCACAGGAATAGGATTCCCGGCAGATCCAACCATCGATCCGTACTTCCATCCTTCAAAATTTGCAATAGGTAGTTCCAAGTCCCCGGTTCCCCAAGAATTATGTACTGGATGACTAGTGCCATCATCAGGATATCTAGTGGGTTTTGGCGTAGGTGAATAAGGATATGGTGTAAAAGATGCTGGATCTATAGGTATATCCTTAAAAGTTGGGCTAACCCTATCCACTACTTCATTCTCCAGTTGAGATACTAACTTCTCCCTTCATTCTGGATTAGTTAAATCCTCCATCATATCAATCTGACCCTCCACAATAACATGGTGTGTCTTATACAAAGACCCAACTATTAGTAGATACTGATCCATAAACTTGGAAGCTAATTTTGGATGCTTCTTTACTAAAGTAAGATGATCCGGAACTGGCTCCATGTTTATCGAGTCGTGAGGAATCAAAGAATATGTGCTTCCAGCTAACTCTTGTGCATTGTTCTCCCGAACATTGGATATTGCCTCCAGAATAGCAACATGGTATGCTGCTAGGTGAGTTCTACCTTCCCCCATTGGTAAATCGTGATATTTTTCTGGTAGTTTGATGCTAACACGATATTTGGCTAACATCCGCCCATCATGGTATGTCAAGGTACTAACTGGAATATTAGTTGTGCAACGAAAAATCCTCAGAAGTTCTCGAAGCTGTTCAGTTAAAGTCCCATGATAATCATTGAGAGTTTCTTCTTTCCTTGCCAAAGTCCGTTTTGGAAACTTTGGTGCCATTTTGACTATATACAAAACATTCATAATTAGTAACCATTAGTTGTAATGATGCATCATAATAAAGAATTATTGCACTAAAATATATAATGAAATATTCTCAATTGAATATTCCTCATATAATCTAGAGAACTCTTTACCATTGCCCCTAGACTCCTATAGGTAATACCCTTTACTAGGTTTCCAACCTAAGGTCAAAGCAATTGCTCTGATACCAGCTGCGGTGACCCAGCATACCACTGCAAGTGTAGTACACTATAGTCATTGACATGACATCCATAAAACACCATTTCGTAAATATCACATCCCTCAGAGTGGTACAATAGAAAAATTGCGGTTCCAAATTACAAACATACACACTTCCTTATTATTACAATACCAGAAGTTCGAGACTTCAAGTGATTCAAACTTACAAACCAAATAACTTATTTCATAAAAACACAACGGTAATAAAGACGTGAGCTCAACAGCTTATTCTATAGGGTTCGTGTTGCTCGGCTCAACCTAGGTAACTACGCTCTAGCCTAACAACTACTCTGACTCATTGTCTTCAGCTCCATAGTGTATCCCATAGTCCACCCCTTCGATTCCACCGGACAGGTACGGCTCTTCATAGTAGACATCGTTCTGGACCTCCATAGCATACACCTGGCCATTCTCCTGGCCCTCAAAGTCTAGCGAGGGGTTCAAAGAAAAGGGTGAGTAACAGCGTTACCCAGCAAGTTCACTATATGCAAGGTGGGAAGTTTGATGCTCTAACTACCACCTCGGACTATAAGTCCTTGGTACTATGCAGTTTTGGTAAATATTTCTTCAAAGATTGATTTTATTATCAAAAACTATGCCCATCAGCTTTCACAGGTTGACCAGAACTTCATGGAGTTCCTTTTCTGCCGCGTTCGTAGCTCCTTCCCGGAACAAGGAGTAACATGTCACAATTCTTACACTCTACAGAGGTGCGTTGCTTTACCCATAAGATATCCACTCCTTGTTGCACAACTAGGCATACTTTCCTGTACACAATTCCTTGATGTGGGGCCTAGTAGGTGATCCAAGGCAATCACTGCCCCTCTCCGTGACCCCGCATGAAGACACGACCTCCCCAAGCAGATATACCTCCGTTAACCCCCATATAGGCAGATATAACCCTAGCAACCCCTTGGAGACTCCAGTGAGCAGATCATGTCCCTGGCAACCCCCATATAGGTAGATGTACCTCCGGCAGCCCCTCACAGAAAGTCTAGACACCAATATCGCGGGGAGCTAGGAGTCCCACCCATCTGCTGAGTCCCCGCAAGGAAGCTATAGCCTCACGATAAGGTCGTCCGTCCATGCGAAAGGAAGAAGATCTAGCTGACTTCTCCGTCCCATTCTAGATTTTATGGTTAACGCGTAATATACGGCGCTAGAATCACTGATGTCATGGGTTATTAAGTACTAGTTGTGCGTCAATTGGAATCCTAGATTCCATTGTCATTCTTAGTATTTATCATCACTTAGGATGATAATAGCATTTCATTTGTTTGGGAAAATTTTTATTTTCTGTCTCTTTTAGAACATAGGTGATAACACACAATTTTCAAATACTTTCATAAAGACTCTTCAAAGGACATGAGAAAGTGATGAACTTACCTTGTGACTGCAAGGTAGTGAAGTCGGATACTTCCACCTAACCTTGAGCTTCGGTTTCTACAGAAAACCATTATTGCTCGGTAAAGATAATATTTAAAGAAGCAATATGCAACGCATAGTAATGTCATGCCATGATTTGTTTTCTTTCTTCTTTGCGTGTTTTACCCACCTTTTAAAGGTTTTAAGTTTCTTTTAATTAATAAAAGAAAAGCATTACTCAAGAATTATTAAATTCATATTATTTTGATATTTAGCATTTTTATAATAACTAGTATTATTCTAAGAGTTTAAAATCAATTTATTTATTTTTAACTCTTTTAAATATTTAACTAAAATTCCTTTAAGGAAATAAAACTTTATTTTTATCACACTTGATTTACTTTTTAAAAATACAAACTAGTATTTTCTATAATATTACTTCTCTTTAGAACCTTAAAAATACAAACTAGTAGTTGCTAATAAAGATTGTGTGAAGTTTTATATGAAGGAAAATTTTCAGGTGTATGGAAGGAATGAGTAATGAGATGAAGGATGGACTAAAGCTCAAGCTTGGGGATGCCACGCGTGTCACCCCAAGAAATATCCAAGAAGTACAAGCGTCAAAGCTTGGGGATACCCAAGGCATCCCCTTCTTCATTAATAAAAATTCCAGGTTTCTTCCAAACGCTTCATTTTTATTGTTTCATGCACAGTTGTGTTGTTCTTGGAGCGTCTTCTTTTTCGTTTTCATTTTGGTTTTTCGTTTGCTTAGTTTGCTTAGTTTTCTGAATAAATTGGTTGGACCCCCTCTTTCATACATTGGTTTGCAAATAGCTTGGTTTGGTTTGAAAAAGAGTAGGAAAGTTCATGCTTAAGTGGTAAAGAGAGCTTGTTTTTCACTGTGGCATATGCTTTGTCATGCCATGCTTGATATTGTTTTGTCTTTATGCTTAGTATTCTTTGTTGTAGCATGACTTGTTATAAACAATTGAGATTGCTTAATGTGCCTTGGATGAATCATGCGTTGTTTTAGCATATTAAAGCATAGTATAGTGGTATTCTCCTTTGATGCTTTATTTGGGTTGACTTGGCACATGCTCACACCATGTTATGACTATCTCAAGTCACCATAGCCTTTATGATCCTTTAGTTTTCAACTTGCAGTATCACTTTATGCTTTCATCAATGGTGTTTTGTCGCTCTACATGATTATGGCCATTATTGCTCTCTTAGTTTGTCGCTCCCAGTCTTTTGCTAGCCTCCACAACCAAGTATGAGTTCCACTCATGCATCCAACTCCCTAAACCAAGTTATTCCAAAGAGTCCACCATAACTACCTACTAGCTTGTGCTATTCCAAGTATATTCATGCTTTTGTTTACCTTCCAAATTAAACTTGTTATGAGAAAACTAGTGATTAGAGCTCTCACAAACTTGATGGCACACTTTACTTTTCTTGCCATTAATAAACTTGAACCATTGTGTCTTCTATGTTGTATATGCTTGCACTTATTTGTTGGGAATTAGCAGAACCATGCTTTCATGGGGAATGCTTTCAACATTGCACTTGCTACTTGTACCTAGTTGATATCATGCTCTTTTGTATATGGATGTCGTCGGTGTGAAATGAAAGGGGAGCTTGTAAGTCCATGGAGTTATGTATATGTGTTAGAGAAACGCTTTCAGCTGGTCTAATCCATGCTGACATGGTGGAAACCTGTGGCGTAACCATAATGAGCTGTCTATGAAGCATTCTTCTTATAAAAAAAAGAGTCCTATATTGAGAAAAAAGAGAAAAGAAAAAAAAGAGATACTATGAAAAGAGGAAAGAGAGAAAAAAACACCATATTCCGATGGTAAATAAGAAGACTGCTGAGATGCTCGTTGTCTGCTTGCCTTGTCATTTTGATATGGGGATTCTTCCATATCATCAGGCAAGGGGTACCCCGTTGGCGGTTCTGTATGATACACATATACTTACAATGACAAGAACTTACCGGTGACTAAACTTGAGTAGCATGAGGAGCGACCCTCGTATACAAGGGACATGAGATTTCTGACTTATACTTCGTCAAGCATGTACACCATAGTTTGTTCAATTTAACCTTAATCACTTCAAGATGATTATGATAGGGGCAATGAGAGCTGAAAGCTATAAGTACCATAACTTTTGGAAGCTCTTTATGAGACTTGAATCCCTACTTCCTTTTACAAAAGGCCTTTCTTCCACCATTATATTGAGTCTCCACCTTCTAACTTTATGCACCTACTTTGAGAGCATAGTGGCCATTCTTAGTTCTATGTGCATTGTCCCAAGACTAGTTGATTGATGCATACTTTGATATTGCTTGTTTTAAACTATTGTATCTAGTCACTCTTATGAACTTTGAAGGTGTCCTATGCATTTATATTTGCTACTCTATTGAGGGACAAGCTGAATACTATTATGCTATGTTTTCTTTATGTGAAACAAACAAACGTCTTGCAAAGCATCGTTATTCATGAATCTTTTGTTTGTGCCTTTTCATGTTGCATCATAGTCTCTTTGCTTATTGCTAGAACTTTGTCTTTCATGTTATGATTGAAGTACTATGATCTCAGCTTTGAATGTTTTGCAAATACTTTGATCAAGTCTTTGATGGTGCATGTCACCTCAAAAATTATTCTTTCTTTTTATCACTTACCTACTCGAGGACGAGCAGTAGCTAAGCTTGGGGATGTGGATACATTGCAAATGTATCCATAATTTTAGATGTTCCATGCTTAGTTTTATCCACTTTCTTGTGTTTTGTTCCAACTTTGGAGTACTTTTCATATGATTTCTTGGACTAACCTATTAACAAGAGCCACAGTGCCAGCTGCCTGTTTTCTGCTGTTTTTGGTTCCAGGAAAGTCAGAAAATGAATATTCTTGGAATTGGACGGGACAAAAGCCAAAGTGCCTATTTTCCGGAAGTGATCAAGTGCCAAAATACGAGACGGGGAAGGGCCAGGGAGCCACCACACCACCTGGCCACGCGGCCAGGCCTGGCCCGCGCCAGGGGGTGGTGTGGCCGCTCCCGGCACCCCCTCAGCCTCCCCTTCCGACTATAAGATGCCCTCGGGATGAAAACCCTAAGGGCCCGATCAAAAATACACGAAAGAGTCTGTAGCCGCCGTCATCTCCATCCCTAGATCGGGAGGGATCTGAAGCTCATCCCGGTGGGCTTGTTCGTCTGTGGTACCAAAGTTGGCAGTCCAGCACATGGCGGTACCTAAGTTGCCTGAAATTACCGCGTTTCGAAAAGTTAGGCCGCCAACTACTAAGAGGGGCCATTTCGAGGCAAACTCATCGCACCCTTGCCAAATACAAACATTCCGTTAAACCGCCCCGTGAAGTAGATGGTCGGGACCCACATGTCGGTTATCTGTCCGTGACACGGGCGCCAACGCGGCAACCTCTTAGGCAAATCGAGCAGCTAAGTGGATTGGATGCGTTGACCAATTTCACAAATCCATTCCCAGCTTTCCCCTAGCACCGGCGGCGTCGGAATCCACCCTCCAGGCAGGACAATCCCTTCGGACATTTGACTTCCGGCGCAAGTTGCTATGGCCAGTTGCTGCGCCCAGTCGCTGATCCCGAGCTCCAATGGCGCATGCCATAGCCGCCATTGCGAGGCTCTAGCCCGCCTCCGCCGCTGACGAGCCGAGCAGCTCGGAGGATGGCAGATCCTACTATCAAGAAATAAGAAGTTTTGTCTACAAGCGGGTGATCTACCCTTCTCTTTACTATTCGCACTAGTTACAACTGCTAGCTGGCTACTGAACCTCAAATTGTTTGTTAGCCCATCGCTGACAAACATATTTTGTCCATAGTTTTCTGTCAAGTGGGATCTGCACGGACCCCCCTTACCTGGTTACTGTAGTCCTCTATAGGTACAACTCTAAGGGCAACAGGTATGGACACCATTGTTTCACGATGGAAGAAGCGCCTGCACATATCTGCACTATATCTGGTATGGTTGCTGCTCTGCGTAATCATGTTGAAGTATGGCCAAAGTAGACTGCAAAGTTCATCTTCATGGATGAACGTGGCATCCATGTTCCTATATCGTGTGACAGTCAGCTAATTGGGTTGATGAAAAGGTATGCTTCAGATTGCATGTTTGAGCTGAATTATGATGTACTGGATGTGGAAGCTGCTGCAACTAGGAGCCGCCCCTCTATTCTTGGACAGGGTGGTTGCTCGAACGCAATTAGCTCCTGGTAAGCAAAGGTCGCTTGGGGTTCCCATGTTTGTGCTGAATTGTAATTTTTGTTTTATTTACTCTGTAGATATTGGGCAGTTATGCAACAGTCTTGTTTCTTTGATAGGAAGCGCCGCAAGGTTAGAAACATGACTGCCGGGTGGGTCATTTTGCTGCCCGAAGAAATTAAAAACGAGTGGAAAGATGATGCTGGACACGATTCTGGTGCCCATTGTCCCGGCGATGTAGAGTACGTGAAGCTAAGAAAATTGGCACCGAGGAAGAGGAAGAAGGCAGGAAATGAAGAAGCCAGTGGACATGAAGGCTTGGCACCCAGGCTGCAGAAGATGGCTGCTGGCAATGAAGATGCATAGTAATGTGTTGAACTTGAACCTATATATGTAATTCTGTTAAATTCTGATCGCTCTATGTGTGGCACGTTGCTAGGAGAAACAATCTACCCACGTTCTCTGAGTAAAATGTACCGCGACTTAGGGTTTGGAAACGCCCGAGTCAGTAGTTGATCCGAAATTGTGATTGTGCCACTACTATCTGAAAACAATGATCCATCGGTTCCACGATTGCTGAGGGGCAGGAGGTCTCCAAATACGACGGAATGTAAGTGACACATAAATAAATTATTTAAGCTGCCACACTCCACGAAGCAGCAACTTATTTCAGATGCTGCACAACGACGTGGCAACATAAACAGCAATGTTCTCACCGATAATGCCCAGATGAGGAGGAAATGGGTACCACTTTTTGGCCTAATCTTGAGCCTGTCTATCTCACTGCCTCTCTGCTCCTGCATCCCCTGCATCTGGCGAAGCTCCCGGATCTCTAGTAACCGGGTGTACGTGCTTCCACTTTATAAATTGTGGCTGTGCCATTTGCATGATGCACAATCCACGTAGATTGCGTTTAAACAAACCACCAGTGTCAGAATACACTAGTAGAAAAGGTGTCTTTGGTCCACGGTTACGTTCCCAATCCGGTACAAAGATCTAAATCGAGGCAGAAATTGATCTAAATCACAAATTCTTCCACAAATTAATGCGGGGTCAGAGCAATTTTTTCCTCCCTGGAATCTGGGACCAATAGTTCAGACCGCTAGGTCAACAAGTACAAATATTACAACTTAAAAAGGCACGGAGCTTAAGCTAAATAGAACTAGTTATCACACATCTCCTTGATCTTCCTAATCTTGGCCCGATGCGCATCTTCCTGCGAGAGCAAGGATTCAATTGTCTGCTCCTTCCTTTTAGCATCTTCCTTGCACAGCTTCAATTGTTTCTCTGCATTTTTCCTCATGCACTTGTCAATACTAGTAGTTGTGTACTGCAGGACTTTGGCCTGGTGGAGATCGTTCCTTGCTTGAGTCAGTTCTTACTCTGCTTTAGCCTTCAGGGCCAATGCCGCGTCCCTCTCCTTCTCGACTTTGATAACCTTGTCTTGCACCCACCTGAGATCTTGCTTATGCTTGGTCGTATCAACTGCTTCCCATAGATTCATATCAACACTGCAAGAAGTGAGCTGAATACGGATTCTTTCAACTCGACAGTCACTTCCCATAGTTTGTCCAGCGTTTTCTGCATCGATTTTGGGCCACTCTGGATCTACCCATTTGACAACACCGCAACTTCCGCCTTGCATCATTGCACGATGTCCTTGACACCGTAGAAACCTCCTGCCTGTGTTTCGTCCTTCGAAGGATACAAATTTAGCGGGCACATATCCATGTTTACATACCAGAGGACTGTCTTGATCCTCTAAACCGTGATAGTCGGAGTCATACATCGTCTGGTTGGCCTAACACATCATACACGCATGAGTAAACAGATTATATCTAGCTCAAAAAATAGATAACTGGCCACAGATGATAGAAATAGAGATGAGAGGACTCACATCGAAATCACCGTCCCTGTCATCACGACGCGTTTCGTCGCCGTCTCCCCTTGAACCCATGGCGAGAGGGGTGGGGGGGTGACTGCCAGAGAGGGGATTGGGATTGAGGCGCCGTCGGCTAGCGGCTACGACAGGATGGGAGTGAAGTGGGGAAAGTGGCTTCGAGGGTAAGGAAGAGAAGTACGGGGAGGAAGAGAAATAATGGGGACGTGACACTGGTATGTGGCCCACTGAACTCGTGAGACGTGACACTCGAAACAGGGGAGCGCCCGGTGTTGCCAGTTTGTCCAAAGCAAGTGTGGACAATCATGCCGCAGAACAGCCTACTCGCGGATCACTCTCACGAAGACCATCCCAATCGTCCAAGCGCCCCAATCGAACGGTATGTAACAATCGTCAAGCCGAACAACTATGTTAGGGCGTGCCTACTAGAAGACTCGGTCTAACGGCTACCCATGCAATGGCACTGGGTGTGGATTATGGAAAAGAACAGACATGCAATGACACTGGCTGTGATTCATGAAAAGAACAGACATGCAATGACACTGGTGGATCCTTATATGGTTCATGAAAAGAACAAACATGCAATGACACCAGTGGATCCTTATGTGGTTTGTTTATAAGAACACACATGCAATAACACTGGGTGTGGTTCATGAGAAGAACACACACGCAATGACACTGGTGGATCCTTATGTGGTTTGTTTAGAGGAACAGACATGCAATGACACCGGTGGATCCACAAGTGGTTTATGGAAGTAAAAGACATGCAATGACACTGGTAGATCCTTATGTGGTTCATGAATAGAACAGACACTGACCTTTGGGTGTGGTTCATGAAAAGAACAGACATGCAATGACACTGGTGGGCCCATCCTTATGTGGTTCATGAAAAGAACAGACAGGCAATGACACTGGTGGATCCTTATGTGGTTTGTTTAGAAGAACACACATCCAATGACACCGGTGGATCCACATGTGGTTTATGGAAGTAAAAGACATGCAATGACACTGGTAGATCCTTATGTGGTTCATGAAAAGAACAGACATGCAGTGAAACTGGGTGTGGTTCATGAATAGAATGCATGCACACTAACACTGGGTGTGGTTCATGAAAAGAACAGACATGCAATGACACTGGTGGGCCCATCCTTATGTGGTTCATGAAAATAACAGACATGCAATGACACTGGTGGATCCTTATGTGGTTTGTTTAGAAGAACACACATGCAATGACACTGGGTGTGGTTCATGAAAAGAAAACACACGCAATGACACCGGTGGATCCACATGTGGTTTGTTTAGAGGAACAGACATGCAATGACACCGGTGGATCCACGTGTGGTTCATGAGAAGAACACACATCCAATGACTCTGGTAGATCCTTATGTGGTTCATGAAAAGAACTGACATGCAGTGACATTGGGTGTGGTTCATGAAAAGAACAGACATGCACTGACACTAGGCGTGGTTCATGAGAAGAACAGATAGGCAAAGACACTAGGGGATCCTTATGTGGTTTATGGAAATAACAGACATGCAATCACACCGATGGATCCACATGTGGTTTATGGAAGTAACACACATGCAATGCCACTGGGTGTGGTTCATGAAAAGAATAGACATGCAATGACACTGGTAGATCCTTATGTCGTTCATGAGAAGAACACACACGCAATGACACTGGTGGATCCTTATGTGGTTTGTTTAGAGGGACAAACATGCAATGACACCGGTGGATCCACATGTGGTTTATGGAAGTAAAAGACATGCAATGACACTGGTAGATCCTTATGTGGTTCATGAATAGAACGGACATGCACTGACACTGGGTGTGGTTCATGAAAAGAACAGACACGCAATAACACTGGGTGGGCCCATCCTTATGTGGTTCATGAGAAGAACAGACAGGCAATGACACTGGTGGATCCTTATGTGGCTTGTTTAGAGGAACAGACATCCAATGACACCGGTGGATCCACATGTGGTTTATGGAAGTAACACACATGCAATGACACTAGGTGTGGTTCATGAAAAGAACAGACATGCAATGACACTGGTAGATCCTTATGTGGTTCATGAAAAGAACAGACATGGAATGACACTGGTGGATCCTTATGTGGTTTGTTTAGAGGAACAGACATGCAATGACTCTAGCTGTGGTTCATGAAAAGAACAGACATGCAATGACTCTAGCCGTGGTTCATGAAAAGAATAGACATGCAATGACACTGGTGGATCCTTATGTGGTTGATGGAAGGAACAGACATGCAATCACACCGGTGGATCCATATGTGGTTTATGGAAGTAACACGCGTTCAATGACACTGGGTGTGGTTCATGAAAAGAACAGACATGCAATGACACTGGTAGATCCTTATGTCGTTCATGAGAAGAACACACGCGCAATGACACTGGTGGATCCTTATGTGGTTTGTTTAGAGGAACAAACATGCAATGACACCGGTGGATCCACATGTGGTTTATGGAAGTAAAAGACATGCAATAACACTGGTAGATCCTTCTGTGGTTCATGAAAAGAACAGACATGCAGTGAAACTAGGTGTGGTTCATGAATAGAATGACATGTAATCGACACTAGGTGTGGTTCATGAAAAGAACAGACATGCAATGACACTGGTGGGCCCATCCTTATGTGGTTCATGAAAAGAACAGACATGCAATGACACTGGTGGATCCTTATATGGTTTGTTTAGAAGAACACACATACAATGACACTTGGTGTGGTTCATGAAAAGAACACACACGCAATGACACCGGTGGATCCACATGTGGTTTGTTTAGAGGAACAGACATGCAATGACACCGGTGGATCCACGTGTGGTTCATGAGAAGAACACACATCCAATGACTCTGGTAGATCCTTATGTGGTTCATGAAAAGAACTGACATGCAGTGACACTGGGTGTGGTTCATGAAAAGAACAAACATGCACTAACACTAGGAGTGGTTCATGAGAAGAATAGACAGGCAATGACACTGGTGGATCCTTATGTGGTTTATGGAAGGAACAGACATGCAATCACACCGGTGGATCCACATGTGGTTTATGGAAGTAACACACATGCAATGACACTGGGTGTGGTTCATGAAAAGAATAGACATGCAATGACACTGGTAGATCCTTATGTGGTTCATGAGAAGAACGCACACGCAATGACACTGGTGGATCCTTATGTGGTTTGCTTAGAGGAACAGACATGCAATGACACCGGTGGATCCACATGTGGTTTATGGAATTAAAAGACATGCAATGACACTGGTAGATCCTTATGTGGTTCATGAATAGAACATACATGCACTGACACTGGGTGTGGTTCATGAAAAGAACAGACACACAATAACACTAGGTGGGCCCATCCTTATGTGGTTCATGAGAAGAACAGACAGGCAATGACACTGGTGGATCCTTATGTGGTTTGTTTAGAGGAACAGACATGCAATGACACCGGTGGATCCACATGTGGTTTATGGAAGTAACACACATGCAATGACACTGGGTGTGGTTCATGAAAAGAACAAACATGCAATGACACTGGTAGATCCTTATGTGGTTCATGAAAAGAACAGACATGCAATGACACTGGTGGATCCTTATGTGGTTTGTTTAGAGGAACAGACATGCAATGAATCTAGCTGTGGTTCATGAAAAGAACAGATATGCAATGACTCTAGCCGTGGTTCATGAAAAGAATAGACATGCAATGACACTGGTGGATCCTTATGTGGTTTATGGAAGGAACAGACATGCAATCACACCGGTGGATCCATATGTGGTTTATGGAAGTAACACACGTGCAATGACACTGGGTGTGGTTCATGAAAAGAACAGACATGCAATGACACTGGTAGATCCTTATGTCGTTCATGAGAAGAACACACACGCAATGACACTGGTGGATCCTGATGTGGTTTGTTTAGAGGAACAAACATGCAATGACACCGGTGGATCCACATGTGGTTTATGGAAGTAAAAGACATGCAATGACACTGGTAGATCCTTCTGTGGTTCATGAAAAGAATAGACATGCAGTGAAACTAGGTGTGGTTCATGAATAGAACACACATGCACTGACACTGGGTGTGGTTCATGAAAAGAACAAACATGCAATGACACTGGTGGGCCCATCCTTATGTGGTTCATGAAAAGAAAAAACAGGCAATGACACTGGTGGATTCTTATGTGGTTTACTTAGAAGAACACACATGCAATGACACTGGGTGTGGTTCATGAAAAGAACACACACGCAATGACACTGGTGGATCCACATGTGGTTTGTTTAGAGGAACAGACATGCAATGACACCGGTGGATCCACGTGTGGTTCATGAGAAGAACACACATCCAATGACTCGGGTATATCCTTATGTGGTTCATGAAAAGAACTGACATGCAGTGACACTGGGTGTGGTTCATGAAAAGAACAGACATGCAATGACACTAGGAGTGGTTCATGAGAAGAACAGATAGGGAATGACACTGGTGGATCCTTATGTGGTTTATGGAAGGAACAGACATGCAATCACACCGGTGGATCCACATGTGGTTTATGGAAGTAACACACATGCAATGACACTGCGTGTGGTTCATGAAAAGAATAGACATGCAATGACACTGGTAGATCCTTATGTGGTTCATGAGAAGAACGCACACGCAATGATGCTGGTGGATCCTTATGTGGTTTGTTTAGAGGAACAGACATGCAATGACACCGGTGGATCCACATGTGGTTTATGGAAGTAAAAGACATGCAATGACACTGGTAGATCCTTATGTGGTTCATGAATAGAACATACATGCACTGACACTGGGTGTGGTTCATGAAAAGAACAGACACACAATAACACTTGTTGGTCCCATCCTTATGTGGTTCATGAGAAGAACAGACAGACAATGAGACTGGTGGATCCTTATGTGGTTTGTTTAGAGGAACAGACATGCAATGACACCGGTGGATCCACATGTGGTTTATGGAAGTAACACACATGCAATGACACTGGGTGTGGTTCATGAAAAGAACATTCATGCAATGACACTAGTAGATCCTTATGTGGTTCATGAAAAGAACAGACATGCAATGACACTGGTGGATCCTTATGTGGTTTGTTTAGAGGAACAGACATGCAATGACTCTAGCTGTGGTTCATGAAAAGAACAGACATGCAATGACTCTAGCCGTGGTTCATGAAAAGAATAGACATGCAATGACACTGGTGGATCCTTCTGTGGTTTATGGAAGGAACAGACATGCAATCACACCGGTGGATCCATATGTGGTTTATGGAAGTAACACACGTGTAATGACACTGGGTGTGGTTCATGAAAAGAACAGACATGCAATGACACTGGTAGATCCTTATGTCGTTCATGAGAAGAACACACCCGCAATGACACTGGTGGATCCTTATGTGGTTTGTTTAGAGGAACAAACATGCAATGACACCGGTGGATCCACATGTGGTTTATGGAAGTAAAAGACATGCAATGACACTGGTAGATCCTTCTATGGTTCATGAAAAGAATAGACATGCAGTGAAACTAGGTGTGGTTCATGAATAGAACAGGATATGCAATCGACCTTTGGGTGTGGTTCATGAAAAGAACAGACATGCAATGACACTGGTGGGCCCATCCTTATGTAGTTCATGAAAAGAACAGACAGGCAATGACACTGGTGGATCCTTATGTGGTTTATTTAGAAGAACACACATGCAATGACACTGGGTGTGGTTCATGAAAAGAACACACACGCAATGACACCGGTGGATCCACATGTGGTTTGTTTAGAGGAACAGACATGCAATGACACCGGTGGATCCACTTGTGGTTCATGAGAAGAACACACATCCAATGGCTCGGGTAGATCCTTATGTGGTTCATGAAAAGAACTGACATGCAGTGACACTGGGTGTGGTTCATGAAAAGAACATACATGCAATGACACTGGTGGATCCTTATGTGGTTTGTTTAGAAGAACACACATGCAATGACACTGGGTGTGGTTCATGAAAAGAACACACACACACAATGACACTGGTGGATCCTTATGTGGTTTGTTTAGAGGAACAGACATGCAATGACACCGGTGGATCCACTTGTGGTTTATGGAAGTAAAAGACATGCAATGATATTGGTAGATCCTTATGTGGTTCATGAATAGAACAGACATGCACTGACACTGGGTGTGGTTCATGAATAGAACAGACATGCACTGACACGGGCTGTGGTTCATGAAAAGAACAAACATGCAATGACACTGGTGGGCCCATCCTTATGTGGTATATAAAAAGAACAGACAGGCAATGACACTGGAGGATCCTTATGTAGTTTGTTTAGAAGAACACACATCCAATGACACCAGTGGATCCACATGTGGGTTATGGAAGTAAAAGACATGCAATGACACTGGTAGATCCTTATGTGGTTCATGAAAAGAACAGACATGCAGTGAAACTGGGTGTGGTTCATGAATAGAATAGACAGGCACTGACACTGGATGTGGTTCATGAAAAGAACATACATGCAATGACACTGGTGGGCCCATCCTTATGTGGTTCATGAAAAGAACAGATATGCAATGACACTTGTGGATCCTTATGTGGTTTCTTTAGAAGAACACACATGCAATGACACTGGGTGTGGTTCATGAAAAGAACACACACGCAATGACAACGGTGGATCCACATGTGGTTTGTTTAGAGGAACATACATGCAATGACACCGGTGGATCCACGTGTGGTTCAGGAGAAGAACACACATCCAATGACTCTAGTAGATCCTTATGTGGTTCATGAAAAGAACTGACATGCAGTGACACTGGGTGTGGTTCATGAAAAGAACAGACATGCACTAACACTAGGAGTGGTTCATGAGAAGAACAGACAGGCAATGACACTGGTGGATCCTTATGTGGTTTATGGAAGGAACAGACATGCAATCACACCGGTGGATCCACATCTGGTTTATGGAAGTAACACACATGCAATGACACTGGGTGTGGTTCATGAAAAGAATAGACATGCAATGACACCGGTAGGTCCTTATGTGGTTCATGAGAAGAACACACACGCAATGACACTGGTGGATCCTTATGTGGTTTGTTTAGAGGAACAGACATGCAATGACACCGGTGGATCCACATGTGGTTTATGGAAGTAAAAGACATGCAATGACACTGGTAGATCCTTATGTGGTTCATGAATAGAACAGACATGCACTGACACTGGGTGTGGTTCATGAAAAGAACAGACACGCAATGACACTAGGTGGGCCCATCCTTATGTGGTTCATGAGAAGAACAGACAGGCAATGACACTGGTGGATCCTTATGTGGTTTGTTTAGAGGAACAAACATGCAATGACACCGGTGGATCCACATGTGGTTTATGGAAGTAACACACATGCAATGACACTGGGTGTGGTTCATGAAAAGAACAGACATGCAATGACACTGGTAGATCCTTATGTGGTTCATGAAAAGAACAGACATGCAATGACACTGGTGGATCCTTATGTGGTTTGTGTAGATGAACAGACATGCAATGACTCTAGCTGTGGTTCATGATAAGAACAGACATGCAATGACTCTAGCCGTGGTTCATGAAAAGAACAGACATGCAATGACTCTAGCCGTGGTTCATGAAAAGAACAGACATGCAATGACAATGGTGGATCCTTATGTGGTTTATGGAAGGAACAGACATGCAATCACACTGGTGGATACATATGTGGTTTATGGAAGTAACACACGTGCAATGACACTGGGTGTGGTTCATGAAAAGAACAGACATGCAACGATATTGGTAGATCCTTATGTCGTTCATGAGAAGAACACACACACAATGACACTGGTGGATCCTTAGGTGGTTTGTTTAGAGGAACAAACATCCAATGACACCGGTGGATCCACATGTGGTTTATGGAAGTAAAAGACATGCAATGACACTGGTAGATCCTTCTGTGGTTCATGAAAAGAAAAGGATTGCAATGAAACTTGGTGTGGTTCATGAATAGAACAGACATGCACTAACACTGGGTGTGGTTCATGAAAAGAATAGACATGCAAGGACAGTCGTGGGCCCATCCTTATGTGGTTCATGAAAAGAACAGACAGGCAATGACATTGGTGGATCCTTATGTGGTTTGTTTAGAAGAACACACATGCAATGACACTGGGTGTGGTTCATGAAAAGAACACACACGCAATGACACCGGTGGATCCACATGTGGTTTGTTTAGAGGAACAGACATGCAATGACACCGGTGGATCCACGTGTGGTTCATGATAAGAACACACATCCAATGACTCTGGTAGATCCTTATGTGGTTCATGAAAAGAACTGACATGCAGTGACACTGGTGGATCCTTATGTGGTTTATGGAAGGAACAGACATGCAATCACACAGGTGGATCCACATGTGGTTTACGGAAGTAACACACATGCAATGAAACTGGGTGTGGTTCATGGAAAGAACAGACATGCAATGACACTGGTAGATCCTTATGTGGTTCATGAGAAGAACACACACGCAATGACACTGGTGGATCCTTATGTGGTTTGTTTAGAGGAATAGACGTGCAATGACACCGGTGGATCCACATGTGGTTTATGGAAGTAAAAGACATGGAATGACACTGGTAGATCCTTATGTGGTTCATGAATAGAACAGACATGCACTGACACTGGGTGTGGTTCATGAAAAGAACAGACACGCAATGACACTAGGTGGGCCCATCCTTATGTGGTTCATGAGAAGAACAGACAGGCAATGACACTAGTGGATCCTTGTGTGGTTTGTTTAGAGGAACATGCATGCAATGACACCGGTGGATCCACATGTGGTTTATGGAAGTAACACACATGCAATGACACTGGGTGTGGTTCATGAAAAGAACAAACATGCAATGACACTGGTAGATCCTTATGTGGTTCATGAAAAGAACAGACAGGCAATGACACTGGTGGATCCTTATGTGGTTTGTTTAGAGGAATAAACATGAAATGACTCTAGGCGTGGTTCATGAAAAGAATAGACATGCAATGACTCTAGTCGTGGTTCATGAAAAGAACAGACATGCAATGACACTAGTGGATCCTTACGTGGTTTATGGAAGGAACAGACATGCAATCACACCGGTGGATCCATATGTGGTTTATGGAAGTAAGACACGTGCAATGACACTGGGTGTGGTTCATGAAAAGAACAGACATGCAATGACGTGGGCCCATCCTTATGTGGTTCGTGAAAAGAACAGACACGCAATGACACTAGTGGATCCTTATGTGGTTTGTTTAGAGGAACAGACATGCAATGACACCGGTGGATCCACATGTGATTTATAGAAGTAAAAGACATGCAATGACACTGGTAGATCCTTCTGTGGTTCATGAAAAGAACAGACATGCACTGACACTAGGAGTGCATCATGAGAATAACAGACAGGCAATGACACTGGTGGATCCTTATGTGGTTTATGGAAGGAACAGACATGCAATCACACCGGTGGATCCACATGTGGTTTATGGAAGTAACACACATGCAATGACACTGGGTGTGGTTCATGAAAAGAACAGACATGCAATGCCACTGGTAGATCCTTATGTGGTTCCTGAGAAGAACACACACACAATGACACTAGTAGATCCTTATGTGGTTTGTTTAGAGGAACAGACATGCAATGACTCTAGCCGTGGTTCATGAAAAGAACAGACATGCAATGACTTATGTGGTTTGTTTAGAATAACACACATGCAATGACACTGGGTGTGATTCTTGCATAGAACATATAGGCAATGACACTGGTGGATCCTTATGTGGTTTGTTTAGAAGAACACACATGCAATGACATTGGGTGTGGTTCATGAAAAGAACAGACACGCAATGACACTAGTGGATCCTTATGTGGTTTGTTTAGAGGAACAGACATGCAATCACACTAGGTGGATCCATATGTGGTTTATGGAAAAGAACAGACATGCAGTGACACTGACTGTGATTCATGAAAAGAACAGACATGCAATGACACCGGTGGATCCTTATGTGGTTCATGAAAAGAACAGACAGGCAATGATACTGGTGGATCCTTATGTGGTTTGTTTAGAAGAACACACATGCAATGACACTGGGTGTGGTTCATGAGAAGAACACACACGCAATGACACTGGTGGATCCTTATGTGGTTTGTTTAGAGGACCAGACATGCAATGACACCGGTGGATCCACATGTGGTTTATGGAAGTAAAAGACATGCAATGACACTGGTAGATCCTTCTATGGTTCATGAAAAGAACAGACATCCAGTGAAACTGGGTGTGGTTCATGAATAGAACAGGCATGCACTGACACTGGGTGTGCTTCATGAAAATAACAGACATGCAATGACACTGGTGGGCCCATCCTTATGTCGTTCATGAGAAGAACACACACGCAATGACACTGGTGGATCCTTATGGGGTTTGTTTAGAGGAACAAACATGCAATGACACCGGTGGATCCACATGTGGTTTATGGAAGTAAAAGACATGCAATGACACTGGTGGATCCTTCTGTGGTTCATGAAAAGAACAGACATGCAGTGAAACTTGGTGTGGTTCATGAATAGAACAGACATGCACTAACACTGGGTGTGGTTCATGAAAAGAACAGAAATGCAATGACACTGGTGGGCCCATCCTTATGTGGTTCATGAAAAGAACAGACAGGCAATGACACTGGTGGGTCCTTATGTGGTTTGTTTAGAAGAACACACATGCAATGACACTGGGTGTGGTTCATGAAAAGAACACACACGCAATGACACCGGTGGATCCACATGTGGTTTGTTTAGAGGAACAGACATGCAATGACACCGGTGGATCCACGTGTGGTTCATGAGAAGAACACACATCCAATGACTCTGGTAGATCCTTATGTGGTTCATGAAAAGAACTGACATGCAGTGACACTGGGTGTGGTTCATGAAAAGAACAGACATGCACTGACACTAGCAGTGGTTCATGAGAAGAACAGATAGGCAATGACACTGGTGGATCCTTATGTGGTTTATGGAAGGAACAAACATGCAATCACACCGGTGGATCCACATGTGGTTTATGGAAGTAACACACATGCAATGACACTGGGTGTGGTTCATGAAAAGAATAGACATCCAATGACACTGGTAGATCCTTATGTGGTTCATGAGAAGAACGCACACGTAATGACACTGGTGGATCCTTATGTGGTTTGTTTAGAGGAACAGACATGCAATGACACCGGTGGATCCACATGTGGTTTATGGAAGTAAAACACATGCAATGACACTGGTAGATCCTTATGTGGTTCATGAATAGAACATACATGCACTGACACTGGGTGTGGTTCATGAAAAGAACAGACACGCAATAACACTTGGTGGGCCCATCCTTATGTGGTTCATGAGAAGAACAGACAGGCAATGACACTGGTGGATCCTTATGTGGTTTGTTTAGAGGAACAGGCATGCAATGACACCGGTGGATCCACAAGTGGTTTATGGAAGTAACACACATGCAATGACACTAGGTGTTGTTCATGAAAAGAACAGACATGCAATGACACTGGTAGATCCTTATGTGGTTCATGAAAAGAACAGACATGCAATGACACTGGTGGATCCTTATGTGGTTTGTTTAGAGGAACAGACATGCAATGACTCTAGCTGTGGTTCATGAAAAGAACAGACATGCAATGACTCTAGCCGTGGTTCATGAAAAGAATAGACATGCAATGACACTGGTGGATCCTTATGTGGTTTATGGAAGGAACAGACATGCAATCACACCGGTGGATCCATATGTGGTTTATGGAAGTACCACACGTTCAATGACACTGGGTGTGGTTCATGAAAAGAACAGACATGCAATGACACTGGTAGATCCTTATGTCGTTCATGAGAAGAACACACACGCAATGACACTGGTGGATCCTTATGTGGTTTGTTTAGAGGAACAAACATGCAATGACACCGGTGGATCCACATGTGGTTTATGGAAGTAAAAGACATGCAATGACACTGGTAGATCCTTCTGTGGTTCATGAAAAGAACAGACATGCAGTGCAACTAGGTGTGGTTCATAAATAGAACAGACATGCACAGACACTGGGTGTGGTTCATGAAAAGAACAGACATGCAATGACACTGGTGGGGCCATCCTTATGTGGTTCATGAAAAGAACAGACAGGCAATGACACTAGTGGATTCTTATGTGGTTTGTTTAGAAGAACACACATGCAATGACACTGGGTGTGGTTCATGAAAAGAACACACACGCAATGACACCGGTGGATCCACATGTGGTTTGTTTAGAGGAACAGACATGCAATGACACCGGTGGATCCACGTGTGGTTCATGAGAAGAACACACATCCAATGACTCGGGTAGATCCTTATGTGGTTCATGAAAAGAACTGACATGCAGTGACACTGGTGTGGTTCATGAAAAGAATAAACATGCACTAACACTAGGAGTGGTTCATGAGAAGAACAGACATGCAATGACACTGGTGGATCCTTATGTGGTTTGTTTAGAAGAACACACATGCAATGACACTGGGTGTGGTTCATGAAAAGAACACACACGCAATGACACTGGTGGATCCTTATGTGGTTTGTTTAGAGGAATAGACATGCAATCACACCGGTGGATCCACATGTGGTTTATGGAAGTAAAAGACATGCAATGACACTGGTAGATCCTTATGTGGTTCATGAAAAGAACAGACATGCAGTGAAACTGGGTGTGGTTCATTAATAGAACAGACAAGCACTGACACTGGGTGTGGTTCATGAAAAGAACAGACATGCAATGACACTGGTGGGCGCATCCTTATGTGGTTCATGAAAATAACAGACATGCAATGACACTGGTGGATCCTTATGTGGTTTCTTTAGAAGAACACACATGCAATGACACTGGGTGTGGTTCATGAAAAGAACACACACGAAATGACAATGGTGGATCCACATGTGGTTTGTTTAGAGGAACAGACATGCAATGACACAGGTGGATCCACATGTGGTTCAGGAGAAGAACACACATCCAATGACTCTAGTAGATCCTTATGTGGTTCATGAAAAGAACTGACATGCAGTGACACTGGGTGTGGTTCATGAAAAGAATAAACATGCACTAACACTAGGAGTGGTTCATGAGAAGAATAGACAGGCAATGACACTGGTGGATCCTTATGTGGTTTATGGAAGGAACAGACATGCAATCACACTGGTGGATCCACATGTGGTTTATGGAAGTAACACACATGCAATGACACTGGGTGTGGTTCATGAAAAGAATAGACATGCAATGACACCGGTAGATCCTTATGTGGTTCATGAGAAGAACACACACGCAATGACACTGGTGGATCCTTATGTGGTTTGTTTAGAGGAACAAACATGCAATGACACCGGTGGATCCACATGTGGTTTATGGAAGTAAAAGACATGCAATGACACTGGTAGATCCTTATGTGGTTCATGAATAGAACAGACATGCATTGACACTAGGTGTGGTTCATGAAAAGAACAGACACGCAATGACACTAGGTGGGCCCATCCCTATGTGGTTCATGAGAAGAACAGACAGGCAATGACACTGGTGGATCCTTATGTGGTTTGTTTAGAGGAACAGACATGCAATGACACCGGTGGATCCACATGTGGTTTATGGAAGTAACACACATGCAATGACACTGGGTGTGGTTCATGAAAAGAACAGACATGCAATGACACTGGTAGATCCTTATGTGGTTCATGAAAAGAACAGACATGCAATGACACTGGTGGATCCTTATGTGGTTTGTGTAGAAGAACATACATGCAATGACTCTAGCAGTGGTTCATGAAAAGAACAGACATGCAATGACTCTAGCCGTGGTTCATGAAAAGAACAGACATGCAATGACAATGGTGGATCCTTATGTGGTTTATGGAACGAACAGACATGCAATCACACCGGTGGATACATATGTGGTTTATGGAAGTAACACACGTGCAATGACACTGGGTGTGGTTCATGAAAAGAACAGACCTGCAACGATAGTGGTAGATCCTTATGTCGTTCATGAGAAGAACACACACGCAATGACACTGGTGCATCCTTATGTGGTTTGTTTACAGGAACAAACATGAAATGACACCGGTGGATCCACATGTGGTTTATGGAAGTAAAAGACATGCAATGACACTGGTAGATCCTTCTGTGGTTCATGAAAAGAACAGACATGCAGTGAAACTAGGTGTGGTTCATAAATAGAACAGACATGCACAGACACTGGGTGTGGTTCATGAAAAGAACAGACATGCAATGACACAGGTGGGCCCATCCTTATGTGGTTCATGAAAAGAACAGACAGGCAATGACACTGGTGGATCCTTATGTGGTTTGTTTAGAAGAACACACATGCAATGACACTGGGTGTGGTTCATGAAAAGAACACACACGCAATGACACCGGTGGATCCACATGTGGTTTGTTTAGAGGAACAGACATGCAATGACACTGGTGGATCCACGTGTGGTTCATGAGAAGAACACACATACAATGACTCGGGTAGATCCTTATGTGGTTCATGAAAAGAAGCCGACATGCGTGACACCGTGTGGTTCATGAAAAGAATGCATGCAATCGACACTAGGAGTGGTTCATGAGAAGAACAAACAGGCAATGACACTGGTGGATCCTTATGTGGTTTATGGAAGGAACAGACATGCAATCACACCGGTGGATCCACATGTGGTTTATGGAAGTAACACACATGCAATGCCACTGGGTGTGGTTCATGAAAAGAACAGACATGCAATGACACTGGTAGATCCTTATGTGGTTCATGAGAAGAACACACACGCAATGACACTGGTGGATCCTTATGTGGTTTCTTTAGAAGAACACACATGCAATGACACTGGGTGTGGTTCATGAAAAGAACACACACGAAATGACAATGGTGGATCCACATGTGGTTTGTTTAGAGGAATAGACATGCAATGACACAGGTGGATCCACATGTGGTTCAGGAGAAGAACACACATCCAATGACTCTAGTAGATCCTTATGTGGTTCATGAAAAGAACTGACATGCAGTGACACTGGGTGTGGTTCATGAAAAGAATAAACATGCACTAACAGTAGGAGTGGTTCATGAGAAGAACAGACAGACAATGACACTGGTGGATCCTTATGTGGTTTATGGAAGGAACAGACATGCAATCACACCGGTGGATCCACATGTGGTTTATGGAAGTAACACACATGCAATGACACTGGGTGTGGTTCATGAAAAGAATAGACATGCAATGACACCGGTAGATCCTTATGTGGTTCATGAGAAGAACACACACGCAATGACACTGGTGGATCCTTATGTGGTTTGTTTAGAGGAACAAACATGCAATGACACCGGTGGATCCACATGTGGTTTATGGAAGTAAAAGACATGCAATGACACTAGTAGATCCTTATGTGGTTCATGAATAGAACAGACATGCATTGACACTAGGTGTGGTTCATGAAAAGAACAGACACGCAATGACACTAGGTGGGCCCATCCTTATGTGGTTCATGAGAAGAACAGACAGGCAATGACACTGGTGGATCCTTATGTGGTTTGTTTAGAGGAACAGACATGCAATGACACCGGTGGATCCTCATGTGGTTTATGGAAGTAACACACATGCAATGACACTGGGTGTGGTTCATGAAAAGAACAGACATGCAATGACACTGTTAGATCCTTATGTGGTTCATGAAAAGAACAGACATGCAATGACACTGGTGGATCCTTATGTGGTTTGTGTAGAAGAACAGACATGCAATGACTCTAGCAGTGGTTCATGAAAAGAACAGACATGCAATGACTCTAGCCGTGGTTCATGAAAAGAATAGACATGCAATGACAATGGTGGATCCTTATGTGGTTTATGGAACGAACAGACATGCAATCACACCGGTGGATACATATGTGGTTTATGGAAGTAACACACGTGCAATGACACTGGGTGTGGTTCATGAAAAGAACAGACATGCAACGATAGTGGTAGATCCTTATGTCGTTCATGAGAAGAACACACACGCAATGACACTGGTGCATCCTTATGTGGTTTGTTTACAGGAACAAACATGCAATGACACCGGTGGATCCACATGTGGTTTATGGAAGTAAAAGACATGCAATGACACTGGTAGATCCTTCTGTGGTTCATGAAAAGAACAGACATGCAGTTAAACTAGGTGTGGTTCATAAATAGAACAGACATGCACAGACACTGGGTGTGGTTCATGAAAAGAACAGACATGCAATGACACTGGTGGGCCCATCCTTATGTGGTTCATGAAAAGAACAGACAAGCAATGACACTGGTGGATCCTTATGTGGTTTGTTTAGAAGAACACACATGCAATGACACTGGGTGTGGTTAATGAAAAGAACACACACGCAATGACACCGGTGGATCCACATGTGGTTTGTTTAGAGGAACAGACATGCAATGACACTGGTGGATCCACGTGTGGTTCATGAGAAGAACACACATACAATGACTCGGGTAGATCCTTATGTGGTTCATGAAAAGAACTGACATGCAGTGACACTGGGTGTGGTTCATGAAAAGAACAGACAAGCACTGACACTAGGAGTGGTTCATGAGAAGAACAAACAGGCAATGACACTGGTGGATCCTAATGTGGTTTATGGAAGGAACAGACATGCAATCACACCGGTGGATCCACATGTGGTTTATGGAAGTAACACACATGCAATGCCACTGGGTGTGGTTCATGAAAAGAACAGACATGCAATGACACTGGTAGATCCTTATGTGGTTCATGAGAAGAACACACACGCAATGACACTGGTGGATCCTTATGTGGTTTGTTTAGAGGAATAGACATGCAATGACACCGGAGGATCCACATGTGGTTTATGGAAGTAAAAGACATGCA
Organism: Avena insularis; assembly: GCA_023614405.1. Classification (NCBI taxonomy): domain Eukaryota; kingdom Viridiplantae; phylum Streptophyta; class Magnoliopsida; order Poales; family Poaceae; genus Avena; species Avena insularis. The sequence continues at coordinate 354,443,557 of CM042692.1, read as the reverse complement.
ATGACACTGGTAGATCCTTATGTGGTTCATGAATAGAACAGACATGCACTCACACTGGGTGTGGTTCATGAAAAGAACAGACACGCAATAACACTGGGTGGGCCCATCCTTATGTGGTTCATGAGAAGAACAGACAGGCAATAACACTGGTGGATCCTTATGTGGCTTGTTTAGAGGAACAGACATGCAATGACACCGGTGGATCCACATGTGGTTTACGGAAGTAACACACATGCAATGACACTAGGTGTGGTTCATGAAAAGAACAGACATGCAATGACACTAGTAGATCCTTATGTGGTTCATGAAAAGAACAGACATGCAATGACACTGGTGGATCCTTATGTGGTTTGTTTAGAGGAACAGACATGCAATGACTCTAGCTGTGGTTCATGAAAAGAACAGACATGCAATGACTCTAGCCGTGGTTCATGAAAAGAATAGACATGCAATGACACTGGTGGATCCTTATGTGGTTTATGGAAGGAACAGACATGCAATCACACCGGTGGATCCATATGTAGTTTATGGAAATAACACACGTGCAATGACACTGGGTGTGGTTCATGAAAAGAACAAACATGCAATGACACTGGTAGATCCTTATGTGGTTCATGAAAAGAACAGACATGCAATGACACTGGTGGATCCTTATGTGGTTTGTTTAGAGGAATAAACATGCAATGACTCTAGCCGTGGTTCATGAAAAGAACAGACATGCAATGACTCTAGCCGTGGTTCATGAAAAGAACAGACATGCAATGACACTGGTGGATCCTTACGTGGTTTATGGAAGGAACAGACATGCAATCACACCGGTGGATCCATATGTGGTTTATGGAAGTAAGACACGTGCAATGACACTGGGTGTGGTTCATGAAAAGAACAGACATGCAATGACGTGGGCCCATCCTTATGTGGTTCGTGAAAAGAACAGACACGCAATGACACTGGTGGATCCTTATGTGGTTTGTTTAGAGGAACAGACATGCAATGACACCTGTGGATCCATATGTGGTTTATGGAGGTAAAATACATGCAATGACACTGGTAGATCCTTCTGTGGTTCATGAAAAGAACAGACATGCAGTGAAACTGGGTGTGGTTCATGAATAGAACAGACATGCACTAACACTGGGTGCTGTTCATGAAAAGAACAGACATGCAATGACACTGGTGGGCCCATCCTTATGTGGTTCATGAAAAGAACAAACAGGCAATGACACTGGTGGATCCTTATGTGGTTTGTTTATAAGAACACACATGCAATGACACTGGGTGTGGTTAATGAAAAGAACACACATGCAATGACACAGGTGGATCCTTATGTGGTTTGTTTAGAGGAACAGACATTCAATGACACCGGTGGATCCACGTGTGGTTCATGAGAATAACACACATCCAATGACTCTGGTAGATCCTTATGTGGTTCATGATAAGAATTGACATGCAGTGACACTGGGTGTGGTTCATGAAAAGAACAGACATGCACTGACACTAGGAGTGGTTCATGAGAAGAACAAACAGGCAATCACACCGGTGGATCCACATGTGGTTTATGGAAGTAACACACATGCAATGACACTGGGGGTGGTTCATGAAAAGAGAAGACATTAAATGACACTTGTAGATCCTTATGTGGTTCATGAGAAGAACAGACATGCAATGACACTGGTGGATCCCTATGTGGTTTATTTAGAGGAACAGACATGCAATGACTCTAGCCGTGGTTCATGAAAAGAACAGACATGCAATGACACTGGGTGTGGTTCATGAAAAGAACAGAGATGCAATGACTTATGTGGTTTGTTTAGAACAACACACATGCAATGACGCTGGGTGTGGTTCATCAAAAGAACATATAGGCAATGACACTGGTGGATCCTTATGTGGTTTGTTTAGAAGAACACGCATGCAATGACATTGGGTGTGGTTCATGAAAAGAACAGACACGCAATGACACTGGTGGATCCTTATGTGGTTTGTTTAGAGGAACAGACATGCAATCACACTAGGTGGATCCATATGTGGTTTATGGAAAAGAACAGACATGAAGTGACACTGGCTGTGATTCATGAAAAGAACAGACATGCAATGACACTGGTGGATCCTTATGTGGTTCATGAAAAGAACAGACAGGCAATGACACTGGTGGATCCTTATGTGGTTTGTTTAGAAGAACACACATGCAAAGACACTAGGTGTGGTTCATGAGAAGAACACACACGCAATGACACTGGTGGATCCTTATGTGGTGTGTTTAGAGGAACAGACATGCAATGACACCGGTGGATCCACATGTGGTTCTTGGAAGTAAAAGACATGCAACGACACTGGTAGATCCTTATGTGGTTCATGAAAAGAACAGACATGCAGTGAAACTGGGTGTGGTTCGTGAATAGAACAGACATGCACTGACATGGGTGTGGTTCATGAAAAGAACAGACATGCAATGACACTGGTGGGCTCATCCTTATGTGGTTCATGAAAAGAACACACACACAATGACACTGGTGGATCCTTATGTGGTTTGTTTAGAAGAACACACATGCAATGAAACCGGTGGATCCACATGTGGTTTATGGAAGTAAAAGACATGCAATGACACTGGTAGATCCTTATGTGGCTCATGAATAGAACAGACATCCAGTTAAACTAGGTATGGTTTGTGAATAGAACAGACATGCACTGACACTGGGTGTGGTTCATGAAAAGAACAGACATGCAATGACACTGGTGGGCCCATCCTTATGTGGTTCGTGAAAAGAACAGACATGCAATGACACTGGTGGATCCTTATGTGGTTTGTTTAGAAGAACACACATGCAATGACACTGTGTGTGGTTCATGAGAAGAACACACATCCATTGACACTGGTGGATCCTTATGTGGCTTGTTTAGAGGAACAGACATGCAATGACACCGGTGGATCCACGTGTGGTTCATGAGAAGAACACACATCCAATGACTTTGGTAGATCCTTATGTGGTTCATGAAAAGAACTGACATGTAGTGACACTGAGTGTGGTTCATGAAAAGAACAGACATGCACTACCACTAGGAGTGGTTCATGAAAAGAACAGACAGGCAATGACACTGGTGGATCCTTATGTGGTTTATGGAAGGAATAGACATGCAATCACACCGGTGGATCCACATGTGGTTTATGGAAGTAAAAAACATGCAATGACACTGGGTGTGGTTCATGAAAAGAACAGACATGCAATGACACTGGTAGATCCTTATGTGGTTCATGAGAAGAACAGACATGCAATGACACTGGTGGATCCTTATGTGGTTTGTTTAGACGAACAGACATGCAATGACTCTAGTCGTGGTTCACAAAAAGAACAGACATGCAATGACACCGGGTGTGGTTCATGAAAAGAACAGACATGCAATGACACTGGTGGATCCTTATGTGGTTTATGGAAGGAACAGACATGCAATCACACCGGTGGATCCAGATGTGGTTTATGGAAGTAACACACTTGCAATGACACTGGGTGTGATTCATGAAAAGAACAGACATGCAATGACACTGGTAGATCCTTATGTTGTTTATGAGAAGAACACACACGCAATGACACTGGTGGATCCTTATGTGGTTTGTTTAGAGGAACATACATGCAATGACACCGGTGGATCCACATGTGGTTTATGGAAGTAAAAGACATGCAATGACACTGGTAAATCCTTCTGTGGTTCATGAAAAGAACAGACATGCAGTGAAACTGGGTGTGGTTCATGAATAGAACAGACATGCACTGACACTAGGTGTGGTTCATGAAAAGAACATACATGCAATGACACTAGTGGGCCCATCCTTATGTGGTTTATGGAAAAGAACAGACATGCAGTGACACTGGCTATGATTCATGAAAAGAACAGACATGCAATGACACCGGTGGATCCTTATGTGGTTCATGAAAAGAACAGACAGGCAATGACACTGGTGGATCCTTATGTGGTTTGTTTATAAGAACACACATGCAATGACACTGGTGGATCCTTATGTGGTTTCTTTAGAGGAACAGACATGCAATGACACCGGTGGATCCACATGTGGTTTATGGAAGTAAAAGACATGCAACCACACTGGTAGATCCTTATGTGGTTCATGAAAAGAACAGACATGCAGTGAAACTGGGTGTGGTTCGTGAATAGAACAGACATGCACTGACATGGGTGTGGTTCATGAAAAGAACAGACATGCAATGACACTGGTGGGCTCATCCTTATGTGGTTCATGAAAAGAACACACACACAATGACACTGGTGGATCCTTATGTGGTTTGTTTAGAAGAACACACATGCAATGAAACCGGTGGATCCACATGTGGTTTATGGAAGTAAAAGACATGCAATGACACTGGTAGATCCTTATGTGGCTCATGAATAGAACAGACATCCAGTTAAACTAGGTATGGTTTGTGAATAGAACAGACATGCACTGACACTGGGTGTGGTTCATGAAAAGAACAGACATGCAATGACACTGGTGGGCCCATCCTTATGTGGTTCGTGAAAAGAACAGACATGCAATGACACTGGTGGATCCTTATGTGGTTTGTTTAGAAGAACACACATGCAATGACACTGTGTGTGGTTCATGAGAAGAACACACATCCATTGACACTGGTGGATCCTTATGTGGCTTGTTTAGAGGAACAGACATGCAATGACACCGGTGGATCCACGTGTGGTTCATGAGAAGAACACACATCCAATGACTTTGGTAGATCCTTATGTGGTTCGTGAAAAGAACTGACATGTAGTGACACTGGGTGTGGTTCATGAAAAGAACAGACATGCACTACCACTAGGAGTGGTTCATGAAAAGAACAGACAGGCAATGACACTGGTGGATCCTTATGTGGTTTATGGAAGGAATAGACATGCAATCACACCGGTGGATCCACATGTGGTTTATGGAAGTAAAAAACATGCAATGACACTGGGTGTGGTTCATGAAAAGAACAGACATGCAATGACACTGGTAGATCCTTATGTGGTTCATGAGAAGAACAGACATGCAATGACACTAGTGGATTCTTATGTGGTTTGTTTAGACGAATATACATGCAATGACTCTAGCCGTGGTTCATGAAAAGAATAGACATGCAATGACACCGGGTGTGGTTCATGAAAAGAACAGACATGCAATGACACTGGTGGATCCTTATGTCATTTATGGAAGGAACAGACATGCAATCACACCGGTGGATCCACATGTGGTTTATGGAAGTAACACACATGTAATGACACTGGGTGTGGTTCATGAAAAGAACAGACATGCAATGACACTGGTAGATCCTTATGTCGTTCATGAGAAGAACACACACGCAATGACACTGGTGGATCCTTATGTGGTTTGATTAGAGGAACATACATGCAATGACACCGGTGGATCCACATGTGGTTTATGGAAGTAAAAGACATGCAATGACACTGGTAGATCCTTCTGTGGTTCATGAAAAGAACAGACATGCAGTGAAACTGGGTGTGGTTCATGAATAGAACAGACATGCACTGACACTGGGTGTGGTTCATGAAAAGAACAGACATGCAATGACACTAGTGGGCCCATCCTTATGTGGTTTATGGAAAAGAATAGACATGCAGTGACACTGGCTGTGATTCATGAAAAGAACAGACAAGCAATGACACCGGTGGATCCTTATGTGGTTCATGAAAAGAACAGGCAGGCAATGACACTGGTGGATCCTTATGTGGTTTGTTTAGAAGAACACACATGCAATGACACTGGGTGTGGTTCATGGGAAGAACACACACGCAATCACACTGGTGGATCCTTATGTGGTTTGTTTAGAGGAACAGACATACAATGACACCGGTGGATCCACATGTGGTTTATGGAAGTAAAAGACATGCAATGACCTTGGTAGATCCTTCTGTGGTTCATGAAAAGAACATGTACATGGAAACTGGGTGTGGTTCATGAATAGAACAGACATGCACTGACACTGGGTGTGGTTCATGAAAAGAACAGACATGCAATGACACTGGTGGGTCCATCCTTATGTGGTTCATGAAAAGAACACACACGCAATGACACTGGTGGATCCTTATGTGGTTTGTTTTGAAGAACACACATGCAATGATACCGGTGGATCCACATGTGGTTTATGGAAGTAAAAGACATGCAATGATACTGGTAGATCCTTATGTGGTTCATGAATAGAACAGACATGCAGTGAAACTGGGTGTGGTTCATGAATAGAACATACATGCACTGACACTGGGTGTGGTTCATGAAAAGAACAGACATGCAATGACACTTGTGGGCCCATCCTTATGTGGTTCATGAAAAGAACAGACATGCAATGGCACTGGTGGATCCTTATGTGGTTTGTTTAGAAGAACACACATGCAATGACACTCGGTGTGGTTCATGAGAAGAACACACATCCAATGACTCTAGTAGATCCTTATGTGGTTTGTTTAGAGGAACAGACATGCAATGACACCGGTGGATCCACGTGTGGTTCATGAGAAGAACACACATCCAATGACTCTAGTAGATCCTTATGTGGTTCATGAAAAGAACTGACATGCAATGACACTGGGTGTGGTTCATCAAAAGAATAGACATGCACTGACACTAGGAGTGGTTCATGAAAAGAATAGACAGGCAATGACACTGGTAGATCCTTATGTGGTTTATGGAAGGAACAGACATGCAATCACACCGGTGGATCGACATGTGGTTTATGGAAATAACACACATGCAATGACACTGGGTGTGGTTCATGAAAAGAACAGACATGCAATGACACTGGTAGATCCTTATGTGGTTCATGATAAGAACAGACATGCAATGACACTGGTGGATCCTTACGTGGTTTGTTTAGAGGAAGAAACATGCAATAACTGTAGCTGTCGCTCATGAAAAGAACAGACATGCAATGACACCGGGTGTGGTTCATTAAAAGAACAGACATGCAATGACAATGGTGGATATTTATGTGTTTTATGGAAGGAATAGACATGCAATCACACTGGTGGATCCACATGTGGTTTATGGAAGTAACACACATGCAATGACACTGGGTGTGGTTCATGAAAAGAACAGACATGCAATGACACTGGTAGATCCTTATGTCGTTCATGAGAAGAACACACAGGCAATGACACTGGTGGATCCTTATGTGGTTTGTTTAGAGGAACACACATGCAATGACACCGGTGGATCCACATGTGGTTTATGGTAGTAAAAGACATGCAATGACACTGGTAGATCCTTATGTGGTTCATGAAAAGAATAGACATGCAGTGAAACTGGGTGTGGTTCATGAATAGAACAGACATGCACTGACACTGGGTGTGGTTCATGAAAAGAACAGACATGCAATGACACTGGTGGGCCCATCCTTATGTGGTTTATGGAAAAGAACATACATGAAGTGACACTGGTGGATCCTTATGTGGTTTGTTTAGAAGAACACACATGCAATGACACTGGGTGTGGTTTATGACAAGAACACACATCCAATGAACTCTAGTGGATCTATCTTGGCATAATTTGATGTATTCTACGATGTATTTCATTGTACAAGACACTTTCCATTTTTGTACTACTCAGTTTTGCCCTTGGTTTTATGCGGTACTACTTAGTTTTGCCCACCCCCTCTCTATCTTTCGTAGAAGCCCAAAACTGTGCTCACCCTGTCTGCTACTCCCTGATTGGTTGTCACAGTTGTCACGCGGATCGTGCGCACCAACCGTTGATTCTGTGCGATCCAACGATGATCGTTGCACACCTCGTGCCCTTCACAGTATAGCGTGAGACAGCGGGGAGGTCTCCCTCCGCGAGACTTCTACAGGAAGGAACACGATGCCGTCCATCGAAAAAGTCGTCGAGCGGTCATGTCAAGTTTAATCAAGTCTGAAAAGCCTACTACTGCTACTACAACTCATGCACAGGGCAACGGGGTCATCGAGTGCACGGTTGTCGACGGGACGCTGCAATTTATTGCCATTTGATTTTAATAAGACATATCCCATTTATACACAGCGCTCTCAATCTCACTTCCAACTAGGCCCTACTGCTAGTAAATTCCATGAGTCAAGGGCCCCCCTCGAGTAGATCTAACGTTGCTAGAAATTAGTTCCGCGCCACTTGCATGCAGTCGAATCGAGGTCTGCCATGAGCGTGTTTTCAATGCAGCTCTAAAGTGGAGATCGTGGCTGTTTCAAAAAAAGGGAACCGAAAAAAGGGTGGAGATCGTGGTAGCCCCCCGCCCACCACACGTGTCCACTCGAGGACTACGGACGGTCCGGTGTTTATAACCCCCCTCGACCTTCTTCTTCCATGAGCTCGTGTCATTTCCCCCCAGTTTGTCTAGTCCCAAGACCCTAATCTACACCTGCCGCACGCGCCGAATCTCCCTCGTTTGCACTACCTCCTTCCCTTGGTGCGCCATGAAGCGTATGCGTGGAGAAGATCCGGAGGTGAATCCAGTTGAAGCCGAAGCAGCAGATGGCTCGGTCGTTGCCAAGAAGACGAAGGTGTATTCTCCGGGCACGAACGCCGCTCGTCACCGTGCCGTCGAGGGTGCGAACTCATCCGTCCAGCCAAGAGCTGCCGTCGCCGAAAGCAGCGGTGGTAGCCGCCGCAGCGAAAGTTAGTAGCCGTCGCCGAAAGCAGCAGGTGGTAGCCATCGCCGCCGAGCAGCCGGTAGTAGCCGTTGCCGCCGAGCAGCAGGTGGCCGACAACATCGTGGCCGAGCAGCAGGCGGAGGCAATCTGGTGATCTACATCGACGACCCCATCGTTGTTCAAGAAATCTTCGACGCAATCACAGAGAATGATGAGTCTAAGGAGGAGGTCCCCGATGAGGAGTCTGAGGTACTACATTGCTGGCTTCTCTTGTCGCAGCCGCAGTTTGCATTGTTTATACATAGGATTTGCTCAATCGTGTACAAATTCTTTTGCTCTTGAAGTAGGGTAGTATATATATGATTCGATCGGTTGATTGATGCATCTGCCATCTAGTCACAAAACCCCAATCCGTCTAGTCACAAAACCCCAATCTGCTCATCTACCATCTAGTTGAGTTTGCTAGTTGAGTGTTGATTTCGATACACAACAGGCCTATAACATTACATTTCTATTCCTTACTGAGCCCAATGATTCAATTTTTCCCCAAAATAGTGCAAGGGCATCTGATGGTCTCGTTTTCTTAGGGATGGTTAGTGGCCCTGAGGCAGCAATGCACATAAACAATATAGGTTGTGCTGTTGGTATTTTGGTTCTCCGACTCCATCGCTGAAAAAAATGAGGCCCTAATTTTCTCTCTCATATGGAACCTAAATATATAATATTTGTATTGTTTCTGATCTATGAATGCGTTGTATGATGCATTTGTATATCCCTGAATATTGTTTGGTATGATTACATTTCAATTTCTTATTGTGGCCAATGATTCAAATTTGCCCCAAAGAGAGGCAAACACATTGGTGTCAAATTTTTACAGGGATGAGTGAGCGAACCTAGGGCCATGTACACGATCAATATAAGCTGTGCAATTGTTACTTGGTTCGCTTACGCCATCTCTGTAGAAACTTATGAGGCCGCAATCTTTATTCTATATTCATAGAACTATGATATTCAAATTATCTATTCCATGCATTCATAGTGTATAAGAATTACATTTTAGTTTGTCACCGAGGCCGATGATTGAAATTTGCCCCAAAAGAGTTCAAGGGGAGACACGTATGACGGTGTCGTGTTTTAGGGATAGGTTGGTGAACCTGAGGTAGCAATGCACACAAACAATATAGGTTGTGCTGTTGGTACTTTGGTTCTCCAACTCCATCTCTGAAACAAATTATGAGGCCCTTGATTTATTCTCATATGGAACTACATATATGATCCTTGAATTGTTTCTAATCTTTTAATGATTGGTATGATGCATATGTATATGAATGGTTTTGATCATAAGTATTTTTAACATGCACCTGAAGATTAATTGTTTGGTTTTTTATTTATAATTACAATTTTTAGGCTTGTTTTTGTACCTGACTATGTATATCCCTGAATAATGTTTTGTACAATTACATTTTAATTTCTTATTGTGGCCAATGATTCAAATTTTCCCCAAAAGAGTGGCAGACACATCGGTGTCAGATTTTTTCAGGGACGAGTTAGTGAACCTAGGGCGATGTACAAGAACAATATAGGCTGTGCAATTGTTACTTGGTTCACTCACGCCATCTCTGAATAAACTTATGAGATAGAACTATGATATTCAAATTATCTATTCCATGAATTCATAGTGGATAAGAATTACATTTTAGTTTGTCACCGAGGCTGATGATTGAAATTTTCCCCAAAAGAGTTCAAGGGGAGACACGTATGATGGTGTCATGTTTTAGGGATGGGTTAATGAACCTGAGGCAGCAATGCACACAAACAATATAGGTTGTGCTGTTGGTACTCTGGTTCGCCTACTCCATCTCTAAAACAAATTATGAGACCCTAGATTTATTCTCATGTGGAACTACATATATGATCCTTGAATTGTTTCTGATCTTCTAATGATTGGTATGATGCATATGTATATGAATGGTTTTGATCATAAGTATTTTTAACATGCACCTGAGGATTAATTGTTTGGTTTTTTATTTATAATTACAATATTTAGGCTTGTTTTTGTACCTGACTATGTATATCCCTGAATAATGTTTTGTACGATTATATTTCAATTTCTTATTTTGGCCAATGATTTAAATTTGTCCCAAAAGAGAGGCAGACACATTGCTGTCAGATTTTTTCAGGGACGAGTTAGTGAACCTAGGGCGATGTACAACAACAATACAGGTTGTGCAATTGTTACTTGGTTCACTCACGCCGTCCCTAAATAAACTTATGAGGCCGCAATCTGATGCAACTATTTGTCATTGTGTTGAGATGAAATGATATATGAACCGATCCAACTATTGCTGACATGCTTTATCTTTGATATCCGTGGATATATTGTCTTACATATACATGTTGTCAATTCTTGAGTTGTAATACAACTCAATCATATGTATGAGTTCTAAGTTATGTTCTTAAAAATCAACAGGAGGATGATGATGAAGTGGACGCTAGCAAGGAATCTAGGGACAACAAGAGCCGCTACGTGCTGAGGCGGTTACGTTGTGGGCTAATCCGTTTCCACCGTAGGGGGAGACTGTTTTGCCCATTCTGTGGCAGAGCAATCAACATGGACCTCAACAGCATGATCCAACACGCGGAGGGCATTGGCAGAGGCAGAGGCAGAAGCCATAGGCCGATTACCTTGGCGCGGCACGCAGCCTACGGCAAATTCTTCCGGCAGTATGTCAGGACTGGCTTGTATCCCATCGACTAGGCTGTCGCTGCCTCCTGTTGATAAACCCCTGCCCTGCTAGGCATCTCCGTGTCCTGGCCTCCTGCTGTAGCCCCTGCTTTTATTTTGTTCTAGTTAATTATTACATGTATGTGGCATGTAAGACAATATATCCGTGGTGTCTCTGGTGAACCTTATATATTAATCTACTCCTTTATATGGAGTGCCTTAAAGTTTCTAGTGTTAAATTATATTTACTGATCATGCTCATGCACACTACAAAATATTTCTAGTGCTCGATTATATTATAATTGTCAAGAAATACATCAACAAGTTAAATTGGTTCAAATTTTGTATTGAAGTAACTAAATGTATCACACACATAATAAACTAGAAACTAAAATCTAGTTCAAACACATAATGTATCACCACCACTTGTTGTCGTCCTTGACTTGCTTCCCCTTCAGCCGCTTGATGTCGCCACCGTCCCAAGATCCTCGCCGTCCTGAAACCGCTTTCTGTCCTCCTCGCGCTTCTTCTCCTGGGCTAGCTTGCAACCAGGGCATAGCTCTCTCGCGAAAAACCCCGCCTTGACCATCCCATCTTTCATGGTAATGAGCTTACTATACAACTCGTACGCCATGTAGGCGTCTCTGGCTACATACTCGAGGCACGCCTGGCTCATCGGCTTCCACTCCCAGTAGTCGTGATCGAGTCGCTTCAATTTCTTCAGTTTTTCATAGGATTTATCGATGATTTTTGCTGCCAGATCACCCGTGCCATCCTTCGCTAGGTATGATTTGATCTTGTATAGATTTTGGATGTCGATGTGGTGCCCCTCTAGGATTTTTATCAACGCACGAGAAAGCATAATTGTGTCATTTGTGATATCCACGCTAGTGAAAGTTATCCCTTTCCTACACAAGAACTCGACCAGAGCCGGACAACGCATCTCAGTTGGTTTACTCCTGCACTTAGATGCTTCTAGGGATGTAAGGGAACAAGGGATGCAAAAGTGGTGATCTCAAATTTAAATTTCACATACCTGCAGAACTGGTAAACGAGGACCTCCTCATGTATGGCGATTTGCACGACAGCTATCTCTTGTGGAGGATTTTTTCGCTTATTTGCACGGGTGTACTCCAAGTCTAGCCCCACAAACTTGTGCTTCTCTTTCTCAAGCAATTGCTCAAACCTGGCGAGAGTTGTCTCCGCAGTCGCTTCATCATTTGTGTACACCACTGTCAAAGTCGTGGTGCCATGGGCAGGGACCAAGTGGGTCTCTGTTGTGCGTTTCCCATCGTTCATGCCTGCAAGGAAATGGGTGAAAGGAACTGCCTGCAAGGAACTGCCTTCGAGAGGAAGAAGAAGATGAACCGACAGTTCCAGAACAGAGGAAGAAGAAGCGCCCAAGAAAAAATGCAGAGGAATGACTGAGGAAGAGGAATGACTGTAGAAGAAACATGGTAACTGCAACTTTCGGTTCGAGAACTCACCATGGTTACGTGGAGATCGTGGCAGTGCCGCCGGTTCAACAAGTGGGGCCAGTTCCTGCGGGAATATGAAATTAGCTGTGCATTTTTCTATGCGAGAAATTGAGAGAAGTCATTTATATTTTGTCTTTCATAATTAAACACAATGAAGTTGGTACAACCCAATAGATTTGAACAAACGAGATTTGCTAGTTTAACATACAACAACACTTACAGGCCCAACATGGAAGAACTTGGAGAGCCCCAGAACTTGAGCTACCACAGAGACCTCGGCAGAGGTGGCAGATGCGGGTGCAACCACGGCGACGGCGAGCTCGGATTCTAGAGGAGGAAAACAGAACCAAGCATGGTCGACAAGGTGATAGATCTCACCGGGAACCAATTCTCGTCCCCGACCGTGCCATGGGTGCGTCCATGGTGAGGGCGAGCTCCGACTCGGGATGGGGAGGAGAGCGGGGCCGAGCAGCTTCGTCACTTCCCAGCTCTGCGCCATGGCCACGACCACAGATTGCCGCTCCGGGGAAGAAGGCGAGTAATGGAGGCGCCAACGCTGCAAGCCTACAGGGAGGAGAGCTGGGTCGAGCAGGTTCGTCCACGTCCTAGCTCCGTGCCATGGCTGCGACGCCCCACAGATTGCTGCTCCGGGGAAGAATAAGACGCGTAATGGATGCAGGCGCCAACGCTGCAAGCTTAATTGACACCTAAGCGATGGGAGCGACATGAGCGACATAACGACGAGAACTGACAGGGGGGCCCAACTTGACGGCCGTTAGCCTGTTTTTTTTATTGAAACATAAAGTTGAATTCGTGCCGAAAAAGACCCTCTGAGTATTTGGCACGCCAACTATAGTCATCGCGGATGATATCAGGGAACTCGGGTACCGCGTTGCCTGGACACCCCAACTTTCGGGCCGCAAAATGATATTGTCCTTCCCGGCACCCTGCCAGAGAGGGGAATTCACCCTGGAGGCCTTCTTCATCACCATGCAAGCCTCCGGTGTGATGCGTGAGTAGTTCATCCTTGGACTACAGATCCATGTAGTAGCTAGATGGCTAGTTCTCCTCCTTTGTGCTTTCATGTTTAGATCTTATGAGCTCCGTTCATGATGAAGATCATCTATTTGTAATTCTGCATGTTGTGTTTACGAGGATCCGATGGATATTGAGATGCTATTTCAGATTGATAATTGATTCTATCATGTCTTTATTATTTGTGATCTTGCATGCTTTCCGTTGTTAGTAGCTATCTTGGCCAAGTAGATGCTAGCAACTCCAAGAGTTAGTATTTATGCTCGATAATGGGTTCATGCCTCCGTAACTGGGAAGTGACAGAAATCTCTAAGGTACTAGATGTGATGTTGCTACTAGGGAGAAAACAACAATCCTTTGTTCATAGAACAATCGTATTGTTTACTTTACATGCAGTTCGTAAAGCAATAATCTGTTGCTTGCAACTTAATACTAGAGGGGGTTCGGATGATAACCTTAAAGGTGGATTATTAGTCATAGATACAGTTGGATGGTGGTCTATGTATTATGTTGTAATTCCCAATCAAGTCTCAAAGGAGTCAAGATGATTAGTATATGCATGTATTGCTTTCTCGGTGTTTGTCAATTGCCCCGCTATAATTTGTTCACGCAGCATGTTATCTATCTCAGGAGAGCCACCTCTAGTGAACTATGGATCCCAGTCCTTTTCTTTACATACAATCTATAAACTGGTTACCGCTTTGTGTTTACTTTCCGCAAACTATTACTCCTTTCCATTTGATATGTTTAATCCTTTGTTTTCCGCAAAAAACGGTGAGATTGACAACCTCATCGCAAGTTGGGGACAAAGTTCTATGGTTGTGTTGTGCAGGTCTCCACGTTGCTACTAGCACCCGTAGTGCGCCCTGCCAAGGCTCAGAGAGTAACACCTTTGGGGTGTTTCCTTGCTCCTACTGGTTCCATTAAACCTTGGTATCATAACTGAGGGAAACTTGCTGTTGTGCTCATCATACCTTCCTCTTGGGGTTCCCAACGAGCTCTACATCAACACCACCAACAAGCATTTTTCTGGGCGCCGTGCATTGAGCCATCAATATATTATTTGTATTTTTTGGATTTTTTCTAGGGCCTAATTTATCTCAGGGATATATTTGTAGTTAGGTATTTTACATAAGTCCTTTTAAAACACGGGTCTGGCCCACTGGGCTGGCCTAGTCTGACCCAACCCGCTTGGGCTGGCAAACACCCTTGGGTAGTACTAGGCTCCTCACACCCAGCCTGGTACCACCCACTCGCTCTCTCTTCTCTCTCTTCTCTCTGTTCTCTCTCGCGTGACACCCTCTCTGGCCAATCGATGTCGCCGCCGCGGGTGATTCTGGCTGCCCCAAACGCCGTGTCCGTTGCCACAGTGCAAGAAGACACGGATGATGCCGCTGCTCGACGCTGTCCTGCTCGATCTGGCGCTGGCACTCTTTGCTGGCCACGCTGACCCCCACCTCATGGCTAAGATTTGGGGTCCGCTGTTCTCTAGCGCTCCCTCGATGACGATGTGGTGCTCGTGGTGCCGCTCTTCCATGGCCGCCACTGCCGTGTGCAGGCACGGGTTGCAGCGCCCGCTCGGGGTGCTCCCCGTGCCGCCACCTCTTTGTCGCTGGCTCACTCTGCTTCCTCTTCGATAACCTTACGAGGACCTCGAGTAAGTGCCCTATTCTCTTTTTTGTGCTATACCTTACCTCTATTCTATGCCATGTGGACACTTGCGATGGATTTCCCCATTTAGGGTTCTTCCCTAAATTTCTAGGATTCATTCCCCCTACAGCGGTGATTTAACATAACTCAAGGGTTGATCTTGCCTATGCTAATACTTTGATGTTGATCTACTATTAGTGTAGTATCAATCTTTGTTGAGCATGTTTGTTACTATGTTCTCTATCAGAGAACACTCTACTGATCATGCTTTTGTTACCCTGTTCTCTGTCATAAAACTCTCTGTAAAAGCATGCTTAGTTTAATGTGGATGCACAAGTTGTTTTGGTTGTGGATTTACTCCTATGGAGTTGAGCTGGGGTGCTCTCTGTATTGATGCTTGGTTAATTGCTTACTTGTGAAGCACTAGTGTGTTCAGTCTCAGGATTTAATCCTGCTACTGTGTAAATCTAAAGTTACTAGTGCTAGTCTCTGCTCTGTGATTAATAAGGAGATGATTTATAAAGATATGATTCCTATATTCTTGTAGGAAAGTGATTAAACTTAGTGGTTTCTAAATAGTGTGGCCTAGTGATAGACAGCGTTGGTCTTTACTGTCCTTTCTAAAATAAAGTGTCTATTTATGATTCCTAAATCATTTAGGAAGATGATTATATTTGTTGAAGAGGATATTCTTGAGCTTGTACTCAAGCAGATATGAACCTGCTAGGTACAGAGGTGCTACCCTTCTAGGAATGTGCCCTATACTAGCAACTGTGATGCGTATCTATCTATATAAAAATAGATCATAGTGTCAGTGATGCTAGTCTGAGACCCTGCCTATGCAAGAACACATGCCTTATCTGGTTTTTTATTATCAGTTGTCCAATATGTCCACTTATCATGTGCTTACAAGAAAATGAATGTGTAAGATGGAAAATGATTAGATCTAAATGTTGGGATATACCCTGGTAGCCTTGTCTTGATGTTGCCTTTTACTTCTGGCTTGTGGTAGCCCTAGATTTGTTTTGGCTTCCTCTTGGCCTTGTCTTGCTCCTCCTGGTGTTGTTGCTCCTATGTGGCCTTGCTTTCCACCAAGTACATCCCCCTCCTCAAGTCACCATCTTTGCTGGTGATCTCCTGGGTTTTCTGTGGTGGAAAGTGACTTGATCTCATGGTATGGTTGCAAGATCTGGTGATGTTCTTGGATGTGCTGGTGACAAACTGTGGTTGGGCTCTCTGCGAAGTGAATAGCAAAGCTTTCTTTGCTCTATGCTGCTATGATTTAAACTGCCCCTTTGCCCTCTGTTGTTGACACCTCAATGCATGCATTTAGGTGTGTGAGCTACTTCACTATTTGCTTCGACTATGGATGAGATCAAGTAAATCTGGTTTAAACTCCCCCATCCTTTTACTATTACTTATCCTGGTGAAACTTGCCACTTTTCTACTTGGCTTATAATGTGGCACTTGAGCTATTTGCTTAAAAGAACAGATACTACACATTGGTGAAACTTGCCCCTTTTAATTACTCTATGATGTAATATGAACAGTGCACTTCACTGTTCACCACTAAGAGTAAAACTAATCAACTAATATCTTAATTCTTTTTTGAGTGGTTTACCTTATTTTGTAGGAACAAGGTCTAGATGCTCAAGATGTAGTATAGGAATAGATAGGTAGTATAGATTCTTATTGTAATCTCCTTCTATTCTTCTTGTAAAGAACCTTGTAACAATATTTTTATGATTTAATAAAGATTCATTTTATTGGACTCTATTCCTTGTAATATTCTGTCTTGGTGTAAATATCACCATTTGTAATCTTATTATGGAATAAAGAAAAGAAATAAGAATTCATTATTTGAAGTTTCTTGTCTTAATTCATATTGTTGTTTAATATATAATCAAACAATGTTAAAGCAACATTTTGGAAATCCCTTTTTGTTTATAACTTCTAATTTTCAAATATTTTCAAATAATTTGAATTCAAAATATTTCCCCCCAAAACACAATAATGCCTAAAGGTCATGGCAAAATTTATAGCAATCACTTCAGAGAGCTATTCCTACCTCTAGTTAGTGAAATAAACTCTGATCTCTGTAGGTTTTTATTTGGCAAACAATTTATCCTGATTTTATAGATGAATGCATGCATATGCACAGTTTCCTATTTCTACCCTTCGTTGGTTCCTAAATGCTGGGGTATTACACCATCACTTAGTGGTATGTGCTATGGAAGTTCACCAGCTCAAAGACAATTCGCTCTATGTAGAAGTTGTTGGGAGTGCAGAAGGTGACTGGCAGCATCACCTTGCCGATTAGGTGTGCCTTCCAACCTGGGACGATGCCGTGGAAGGTGCACAAGGTCGATTCGACCATTGACCGCGAGAGTTGAAGTCGCCTAAAGGTATCCAGGTACATGATATTGATGGAGCTTTCCCCGTCCATCAGAGTCTTAGGGAGCCAGTAATCAGCCACTTTGGGCTTGACGACCAGAGCGACTCACCATGGGTACTCGATCCTGGGCGCGTGGTCCTCGCGGCTCTAGGTGATGGTGTCCTCTGACCAGTTGAGGTAGCCCGGGACATTGACTTGGGTACTGCATTGAGGACGACTGCGTAGGCGAGTAACTTTTTCTCGCGCTTCGTGCCGATGCCGGTGAAGGTGTGAAGTGAGCAACTACATTGTTGAAGAGACCAACATTGTCATTGTCTCTCGGTGGCTCGTGATTGGGTCCCTCCTTGGCACGCCTTTCCTTCTCGGTCTCTTTGATAGAGTGGCAGTCGGCGATGGTATGGGTGGCAGGCTTCACTTTCCTGCTGTGGTGGACATAGGGTTGGTTGAGGAGCACCGTGGGGTCGAATTTCAGCCTCGTGGTATTATTATTGTGATAGTTGCCTCTGTTGCGGCGGAAGTTCTTGGGGTCACGCTGCTCATAGTTGGTGTTGGCGATGAAGTCGGATCTGCCATCGCCACGATGCTGGCCCGTCTGGCGAGTGTTGTTGCAGCATAACTCACGGTGTCTGCCGGTGTTGTTGTCACCGATGCAGCATCTCCCGCTCAACTCCTCGTCTGAGTCCTGGTTTGGGTCCTCCTCCACATAGCGCTTGGCGATCTCAAGGAGGTTGGGATGTTATCGAGCATCCTGTAGACCCTTGATACCTTCGATCCGGATTCACGGATGTAGTATAATAGCCTTTTCCCTAGAAGACCTAGGTTTAATTGAACCTCGAAAATCACTTCTAAAAGGTAATAAAAAAGGACACATCTACAAGACTTTGTTTGTTCATTTTACCTTAGTTGACCGGACTAATATAGTTTACTTTATAATGGGTTTGAATCAATGGATGGAGATAGGCCAGGGTTGAAGATCCACCTGCAGCTGCACATCAAATGGGATAAAATATAATAATAAGCATATTCATGTATAATGTTTGTATTGAGATAATATCTTGTGGGCAACACATCCTAATATTCTAGACCCCCATGATGCAGCGGGCATAGCAATAGACTTTTAATCCAACCGAGAGTACACCGAAGACACGGGTTACAAATGATTATTAAGTGTAAACATAGATAAAAGCTTTAAGTGGTGACGTTGTTGTTGATCCTGAATGGGGTGCTAAGAGAAGACCGTACTACCCTTTCTGTCACTGAGCTTCCTATGAGATCGCCGCTAGCCAAGTATCTCACCTCAAGCCTTTATCAATCTATGGGATCTTGGGTACCTACAAGTCCACAGATCGAGACAAGAGATGAATAAACAAAAGATACAAATCACAAATTCAAGCAAAATACAATTATCCCATGATCTAGATGCACAAATTGCTGCAAGGTTTCTCCCCAACCTGCAGCTCGTGAGGACTACTCACTCGTAACAAATAGATCGTAGATAGAAAACATCATGCAAATACTTACATTGAAATCAAATATCCTTACAATGGTCGCCAAATCACAAGGAGATCTAAAGTACAAAGCAATGGCTATGGCTGGTGGATGGATGGATGGTGGAGGTGATGAACAATGGATGAAAAATGGTGTGGATCTCCTTTGGTGGTATTGTGATGCTATCTGAGAAAGGCGGCTCTCTGGCCGGCGGTTGGAGCCTCGAAATATATAGGCATCTTCATGAAAGTTATAGAGTTTTACGAGACGAATCTGTCGCCACCTGGTACGAGGGGGGCGGTACGGGCGGATCGCTCCCGTACCAGTGATCATTATGCATGCTGACACCCTGGAATGCTTCTCCAATTACTTGGCCGTGTGTACTTCCTCAAAATCCTTCATTATGACTCCTTATTTCGCTTTAAAAGCCATGATTTCCTACACAACATAAATCAAAGAAGGGATTTGCATATTTTTGCAATTATTAGTCATTAGTGGCAAGAGTAGAGTTTCTTTGGCAATTGCTTGACCAAAAACAATGTTTAAACGAAGTGGAAGATGGCAAAAATCGGATCCATCAATTTCCCCAAAGCTCAAACCTTGATCGTCCTCGAGCAAGAAGAACCAAAAGAACTATAAGGAATTCAGTGTTTAAACTTGAAACAACAAGAATAAGAGTTCACTTACAGTCGGTAGTGTTGGAAATATGCCCTAGAGACAAATATTAATAAGGACTATTATCATATTTCATAAAGTTTATGATTAAGTTTTATATCATGCTATAACTGTATTGAGTGGAAACATCAATACACCTGTGATATATAAACAACCAGGGGTTCCCAGTGAAACTCTAGTCACTTGTTCATTGTCAACAGATGATCAAGTTTCCTGATCATGTAGCATTTATGCCAGTTGGAAATTGAGTCAACTCATTCTGAGAATGAGATGATGAACCAATACCCAATGTAAACATCGTGACCCGATCATGTCACGCAGTTCAAGTTACGATTATTAGAAATGGATCCTCGTAGACTATTCCTTAGACCGTGAGGCTGTATCAATCACTATCTCCTAAGAGTGCTTAGATAGCATCAAGCGTCACTTGGTAATACAGTGATTATAAAGGTGTGTTCAGGTACTCGGAGGAACCGCAGAGGCAATATATGCCAAGAGCAGGATTTGTCCGTCCATGTGACGGAAAGATACTTAAGGGACCACTCAGGAGAAGTTATATCCAATAGCTGCACGACATGTGATTTGATCACAGGGATATCACTTGTCGGAACAAGTCAAGTAGCATTGTTCAGTAACGAGATTGAACAAAACATGGTGATGTCATTGATCAGATCTCGGGCAATGCAAGTATCGAGAGACAAAGGGAATAAGACACGACCGTCGCGGTTCAAATGACGAAAGATCTTCGTGGAACACATAGGGGTCACATGGCCATCCGGGTCCCTCTGTTGATCATTTGTTTGGGAGTGTCCTGCCCAAGTCTGTAGTGTTCCCGAACCGTAGGTGGGGTCTGGCCAGCACGCCTCCCCCCTCTCCCTCTCCTTTAATCCCACCCCGGGACTTTTAGGGAGGTAGTACCTCCCCTCACCCTATATATAGTGGGGGTATTTGGCCAGATAAATACACACAATATTCAATAAAGGTTTCCTCACTTTTGGGGAGACCTCCAATTGATGTTCTCTCTCTCTCACGTGACTGTGGTCCCAAGTTCGGACTGCGCGAATGAGAGACATTTTCACCGTGGAGCGCCGTCGGGCTGTGGGATTCGGATCTAGGAGATCTACTTTGCAACTGTTGCTGGATCAGGGAAGTGGGAGTCATCGTCAGGCACCGGAGGTGTGTAACTCCCCGCGAGGTGTCACACTTGAGGCACTCAAGTCGTTGGAGCCACAGGAGCGCAAGGACTTCATCATGACCTTGAGGTCGGCTTCGGCTCGTCTACATCAACCATGCTCTCCTGAGCGTTGACAACGCTTTTCGATCTTCAAGGGTAAGTTTGCGAAAAGCCCCTCCTGTTACTGCATTACTAATAGATAGGTCCTGGCAACATGAGGGGTTCAGGGGCGTAGGGTAAAAAATTATTGTTTTCATACGCGGAACCCCTATAGTGGTATCAGAGCTAGATCTATGCGTAGTAATGCTAGTACGGGTAGAACACACGAGATGTAGCGTGTGGGCGTTGATATTTTAGTTGTTACCCTCCCACGTGTACTTGTGTATACCGCAGTAATGCTTGATGAAGCAGCCCCCAACCGACTGTACGCGTTCATTCGCGAGACTGGTCCATGCTTGACATACGGCTTGTACCATATAAAGTGGCTTAGGGGGTGTCTGTCTCTCTCGTATTAGTTGGTATGCCATTTGCAACCGAGGGCCCCGAAAGGGGTGTAGTAGAGACAACTACTTGATCAGCATTGTGGTGAAAGTTCGTAGGTAAGAATGGTTCTTGCGCGAAAGCCCATTCAGCCACGTAAAACATGCAAAGATAAAGTAGAGGTGTCTAACTTTGTTTTGCAGGGGGCGTTGCTTTGTGATATGGTTGTGGCAAAGGTAAAGTGATTACCTTATGTTACATAGTAGTAGATAGTCACGGAGGTGACGGACGACCATGCCAGAAAGACACCGGTACCCTGGTGTCTATGGTGCCAGAACCCTGGCGCCGGAATCTAGTGACGACGGATGGAGATCACGGCGTGAAGGACCATATCACATCGCATTTACATTCAATGTTATTGTTTGTATATCTTATTGTGTGCTAGTATTAGATACTTGATGGTAGCCTAATAAGATGATCCCTGTTTAAAATTACCAATGATTGTGTTCCCCCTTAGTGTGCACCACCAAGAAAGTTCTTCGGTATGAGGCAGGTCATGATGATCGGGTGTCAAACATATCTACGTTCACATACAGTGGGTGTAAGCCATGTTGCACAGCGAATACACTAAGGTTGAGTTGGCGAGCCTAGCACATTATAGAGATGTGGCCTCGGAACACGGATGGTCGAAAGATCGAGCACGAGTCGCATGAATGATGTGACCGACGTTTAGTGTCCACCCTAGAACCCACATTGATGGCCATGATGATCGGGGGAGATGTGGGGAAAGGGGTCATGTTATCACTAGAACCCTTCAGGGGATAGGTGTTTCTGAGTGGAGTTATTATTAACTCATTTAATTATAAACTTAGTCTAAATTCCTTTTGCAATTATAAATGTAGAAAAAGGTTCTCCCCGATGCAACCTTTCCTGTTGACGATCAATTGGTTAGAAGGAGAAAAGCTCAGGCTAGACGGATCAAACTTCTCTATATGGGTTGCGCATCTCCACGTTCTCCTTAGCGAGAACAACGTGGTCGACTACATACTCGACGAGATGGATTTGAAGCAGCCCTGTTTCTATGAGACCCCATAGCAGCGGGAAGGCCGCTATTACCGTCGTGAGATGTCCTCCTTCATTTCAGTTACAATGCATTTCAGAATGGTGGACGAGTTGTGGCTTGTCGTGGGTAATATCGACCCTCGTACGGTAATGCTACAGCTTAGTACACATTTCGTGGAACAAGCACGCATATGGGATCATGAGCTGATGGGAGACTTCCTCTCCATTAAGGTGGAGGAGAACTCATCGCTTGACGACCACTTGGAGCGCATGCATGATGCGTACATGAGGCTTGCATACTTCCTGGATAGCTGGATGAAGGGATCTTTTGCAAATGGTGTTGTGCTACGGTTGCTGCCACCAAGCTACCAAACACAAGTCAGGACTTGCATTATGAGAGGCGACGTGGAAACACTAGATTTCCATAGGTTCATATCACATCTTAGGAATGTTATTGTTGAACGCGTTGTCGCTGAAGTCATCGATGACAAAGGTATATATTTGATATACAATTTTATAAATGTTATAATCTTGCAAACACATTTTCAGTGTTAAGTATATTTGATACTTGTTCTGTTTTATTGAAAACAGGTCCTTCTGTAAAGTGGTGCTTGCTGAAGAGGAGGTGACATTGCGTGTTGATGGCGAGCATGATGATGATGGCCAACGACACTCTCCCTCAACATTTATCATTTAGTTTATGTTTAGAATGATTATTGTAATCAAAATATTATGAACCTCTTTAGTGTGTCTCACACTTTGTGAGATGGTTATTCATATGAGCTTGTAACAAACAGTTATTCCACTTTTACGAATGATTTCTATTCGTGTTCATATCTTGTTTGATTATGTGTGAATTATCCTTGTTGTTTGAAACTAATTGATAATACATGAACATTTGTAAAATATTGAAATGCCTTAAAATACCCAACTTAATGATATGTTCATTAATGAATGAAACCATTGTTTAAATTCAAAGTTATGTGATGATATGTGAAAGTCATTTGTTTTCTTGTCACATATGCATCATGCCTAAGTTAGGCAAAATAACTTGAACACCATGTATTACTTGAATACAAAGTTTTTGATGAATTGGTAAAGAGAATACATATTCGATGTATTGTAGTTTAACAAAAATGGTGATCATCATTATATGATTGTTTAAATGTGTAAAGAAGTTTATCAAAGGAAACATGAGTATGAAACTATTTGATATGATCAAAGTGTTTCATCAAACAAAGGGTATTAAATATAAATGAGAATCTAATTACTACGATTTGATCAATAGTAAGAAATTCGACTTTATAAGAATGGCATAAAGAGAATTGTGGAATGCAAAGCATTTGAAATGTCAAAATGCAAAGCATCACAATATGATATTAGATATCAAAATGGGTGAATAGATGGTGCCAAATAAATCGTTGTAGTGTAGATGTAGAGACCATTAGTTAGAAATAGTTAGCACTCAATTAGAACATATAGTGAACCATCTGGATTCGTGAGATCGGCGCCATATCAAGTATGGATCATCGTAAAAGTTTTGGGGTTATTCGATATAACGAAAACAATAGCGAATAAGTCCTTGTAGAGTATTCATTGGAAACTTTGAACACGAAATCTATAGCTGAAGCCAAAAGAGAAGCAAAATTTGTATTGCTTGGATTTTGGTGCATTCTTGAGAAAGTTCGCATTCAGTGATATTTCTCGATTATGGAGCAAATGGAAGATAGTGAAAACATGATGAGGATTCAAAACCCTGCATCAGAGTATTGAGAAGCGCAAAGGAAAACGTTCCTGAACGATTCTCTTCACAAAAGGAAAGAATCAATGATAATGATCATTGTGTTTTCCCCACTAGTGTTTTCACTACATGAAGTAGGATTCAAAATCTAACCCATATCTTGTATGGAGATATTTGTGAATCATTTGTCATGATTCTTGGAATATGACATACCTACGAACTACTAAGGAAATAATGGTAAACTAGAATTATGAGAAATCCTAGAAGCAAAATTCCCTTGAGATTAGAAAGCAATTCGTTGCTGAATTTCACAAGTAAAGGGGTTACTTGGAATTTTCCCAAATGACTGCAAAGCCATAGTGGAAAAGGGGGTAAATGGCAAAAGCACAATTTGTCAAGTATTGGACGAATTCAAATGAATTTGATTCAAGTGTGCTAAATGTCTAGTGGATTTAAAACTAGTAAAAGTACTAGTATCTCATAGTAAATATCCAAATTTGATATTTGACCAAAGGATTTTGAAGTTGTTCAAAATAGTGAGTGGATATGCAATTTGCATGAAATTGCGTGGGAGCTATAAAAGTCTTCCTAAAACAATATGTGAATGACATATTTTTGAGTGGGAGCAATATAAGTCTCAAATTCAAATATGTAGGAACACAGTTTGAGTAAGAGTAGTGACTCATACCCAAATATGTTAGGAACATATTTTGAGTGGGAGCTTATAGGAGTGATTCTTAAGTGTGTTAAGAATAAAAGCGCAAATACCAATAAATAATGATTTATAAGGTGTAGAAGTTGATAATAAGTGTATTATGATATTATGTAGAATTCCTTAAAGGGATTATGAAAAGGGTTTTAGAATAGAAGTTAATTAAGGAACTGATCCTTAATAACTCAAGTTAGGAATAGTATTAAGTTTAACATCAATGGTTGAAAGAAAGAAAAGGATGATCATCATCCACTATGTTGAGACATAGGTTCTATCTTAGAAAACCAAGATGATAACTTAACATAATATATGATCCAATAAGGAACGTTTGAAAAGTGATTAAGTTTGAATCACGGAACGTTGAGATAAGTTTGTCTGCAGTGTCTAATAGAGAACTATAGACATGTTTTCCAAATCCATAAAGGATGACATATCTTAAAACATAAAGGGTTATATTATAAGGGAATATGTTGGAAACTCCTGTAAATACCGATTAAAGACAAGTAGGAAGCAAGGTGAACAAAAACATCGAAAGTTGCACAGGGTGCACTCGTGTTTCGATGATTACATTTATAATAACAGATAAGGGTACCATCTAAAGTGTTTTATAATGTTATGGCGCGGCTAGTTGGCTTTTAACGTAGAATGATGTGTCCCAGGGCATAGTGCCAATGAGAAAGCCCTCGAGGTTGATCTAAAGTCACTGTAGGCTCCTGGAATCCGGCCTCGTTCTGTTGCCATAGTGACGATGCATACACACAGATGTTATCATGTGATGATAAAGTATTAATGTCAATCAAGGTGACATTAGTAAGTTGCAAAGGATTTTGGACTATAAAGTATAGGCCCAAGACTCAACCTCTTCCATGAGCAAGCATGTTCAGGGTACCAGATATATGGTGCCAATGATTAAGAACAAATGTAGCTAGTTTATTTGTACTCTAGTGCAAGTGGGAGACTGTTGGAAATATACCCTAGAGACAAATAGTAATAAGGACTATTATCATATTTCATAAAGTTAATGATTAAGTTTTATATCATGCTATAACTGTATTGAGTGGAAACATCAATACACGCGTGATATATAAACAACCAGGGGTTCCCAGTGAAACTCTAGTCACTAGTTGATTGGTCAACAAATGACCAAGTTTCCTGATCATGTGGCATTTATGCCAGTTGGAAATGGAGTCAACTCATTCTGAGAATGAGATGATGAAACCAATACCCAACCTAAACATCGTGACCCGATCATGTCACGAAGTTCAAGTTATGATGATTAGAAATGGATCCTCGTAGACTATTCCTTAGACCGTGAGGCTATATCAATCACTGTCTCCTGAGAGTGCTTAGATAGCACCAAGCGTCACTTTGTAATACAGCGATTATAAAGGTGTGTTCAGGTACTCGGAGGAACCGTAGAGGCAATATATATCAAGAGCGGGATTTGTCCGTCCATGTGACGGAAAGATACTTAAGGGCCCACTTAGGAGAAGTTATATCTAATAGTTACGCAGCGTGTGATTTGATCACAAGGATATCACTTGTCAGAATGAGTCAAGTAGCATTGTTCAGTAACGAGATTGAACATGACATGGTGATGTCATTGATTAGATCTCGGGTAATGCAACTATTGAGAGACAGAGGGAATAAGACATGGTCGTCCCGGTTCAAACGGCAAAAGATCTTCGTGGAAGACACAGGGGTCACATGGCCATCCAGGTCACTCTATTGATCATTGGTCCGGGAGTGTCCCGACCAATGTCTGGAGTGTTCCCGAACCGTAGGGTATCACTCTTACGGGTTTGATGATGCTTAGAGAGTATTTATAGGATCGGTAGAATCGCTGAAGAATAGTAGAGAGAAAATCGGAAGGGTTTCGGTAAGTTCGGAGGATGTCCGGAGTGGAGGTGGAAGGTGTTCCATAGCCACAGAGATTGAATAATATGTGAATGAATGTTAAATATTGATTTAATCATTTATTCATAATTATTTAATAAAAGTGAAAATCAATTAAATGGTCAAAGGGCTTAATGGGCCAATTCCCAGAGGGGAAAGGGCCCAAGAGGGAACCACACCCCTAGGAGAGGCCTAGGGGTTGGCCGGCGGCCCTAGTGGGCCTGCCCCATGTTGGTCTCATGGGTGGGGGCTGGCCGACACGCCTCCCCCCTCTCCCTCTCCTTTAGTCCCACCCCGGGACTTTGAGGGAGGTAGTACCCCCCCACTATATATAGTGGGGGTATTTGGCCAGATAAATACACACAATATTCAATAAAGGTTTCCTCACTTTTGGCGAGACCTCCAATTGATATTATCTCTCTCTCTCTCTCTCTCTCTCTCTCTCTCTCTCTCTCTCTCGTGATCGTGGTCCCAAGTTCGGACTGCATGAACGAGAGACATCTTCACCGTGGAGCGCTGTCACGCTGCGGGATTCGGATCTAGAAGCTCTACTTCCACAACTGCTGCTGGATCGAGGAAGCGGGAGTCATCATCAGGCACCGGACGTGTGTCACTCCTCGCGAGGTGTCACACTTGAGGCACTCAAGTCGTTGGAGCCGCGGGAGCGCAAGGACTTCATCACGACCTTGAGGTCGGCTTCGGCTCGTCTACATCAACCACGCTCTCCTGAGTGTTGACAACACTTTTCGGTCTTCAAGGGTAAGTTCACGAAAAGCACCTCCCGTTACTGCATTACTAATTGATAGGTCCTGGCAACATCAGGGGTTCAAGGGCGTAGGGTAAAAATTTATTGTTTTCATATGTGGAACCCCTACAGGTAGCCCTATGTGCTCAACACTTCATTCATCTGCGAAGCTTATCAAACTTAGAGAGATGACAAGAATACTATACAAGCTTCAGTAAGTCAAGATAATCAAAGTAAAGTTTAATATAAGTATAAATAACTAGAAGTGTAGCAATCAATCCAATTCCTATAATTAACTCTCAGCTTGGCAAGGAACACTAGGATGTTTAAATAGCATAATTGAGTAAGAGAGGTTCATGTCCCAAGTAGTATAACCATGAAGTGTCTTATTTACACCTACATCAATAAATCAAGTCAATCTAAAACACTTCTAATCTAATCATTGTCTTTCAAGAAAAATTCGTAAAGTAGTAATGAGACCATGCTAAGGACTTGTTATGTGGATCCTCATAGATATCTCTTTTCTTTCTTTTTCATTTTTCTAGGATCGTTGTTTGTTTCTTTTTTGCTAGTGTTTGCACAACCTTTGAGAGTACCAATACTTTTGCCCATACATTGACATGGATGCCACTCATGTCATCAACTCATAGCCGAAATCCGGGGTTATACCATAGATCGTTCAAAAGCTAGCGGAGTTGTTGGCATCCCAAAGGTATGCATTAGAAACATAGAAAAAAGTTGTCTCGCTTCTTTCTTTTTTGAGCTAGTACCGCGGTTTGATCCACAAGGTTAGCTTTGGCATGCATCACAATTACCACTAGACTTTGTTTCAATCAAACAACTCCTTTCATGAGTGTCGTCGAGACTGTCAAAATATCTATGGGCCGGGGTTAAGTATAATCAAGGGTATACTCTCGAGACAATCATTCATCAAACAAGTCGTAAATTTTAGACTTTCTTATTGTACTTGTTTGGCATTATTATTTCCAAGACAAGACTTGGTTAACTAAAAGAACTAAAGCAAGAGCTTCAACAACTAATCATCGTACCAATAAAAAAGCCTCACTCTAACCATATTAAATTACTTCCCACTAGCATGGCATCTTAGCAAATCAACCAACTAAGATAAAAAATTCAAACTTCATAAGTGGGAGATATAGGACATACCTCTCATAAGTAACTTCATGATCCTCTTCCTTATAGAGATGTGTTCCTTCAAAATTCAAACACAATTACTCTCGAAATGACATTAAAGCAAAGAGGCAAAGTATGAATCCATGCTTACGAAAAAAACAAAAACGGAAAAATCTTTTTGTATTTTTGAGGATAGGGATTAAAGAATAGAAAAGAAAACTTGTGACCTAGCAAGGGTTTAAGAAAAAAATAAAGGAAAACAAATAAACTAAAACGAAAGAAAATTAAAAAGCAAAGGAAAAAAGAAAATTGTTGGAACAAGCCAACACGAGTGTTTCAAAGCTCCCAAGGAGATGGAGTACAACCTCATTATTACACAAATAAATTTGTCGGGGGAACACATCCCCAAGCTCAGGCTTTTGCAAGCCCTTTTGTTGATCATTGTGATGGCGGTGGATAATCTCCCATGTTCCATTGGTTGCTCCAATCATGGAACTGGGTGGCGAGGCTTGCAGTGGCATCTCGAAGGTTGATGGAGAGGTTGTTCATGTTTTGAATGTTTCCTTCGAGTGCATAAATATCTTCAAAGGTGGTGTAGTAGTTTGGTGGCGGTACATCTTGTTCGGGTCCTCCTTGTTCTACTTCTTTATCTTATCCTCCTCCCACGGGTATTTCTTGTTGCGGTAGATTAGCTTCAACCTACACGTCATAACAAAAACGTCCATCCTCGATAGAAAATAAAGGCAAAGGAGCTAGGATCAAGTGATCCACTCTAGATATATTGAAGAAATATCTACCATGATTTTTAGAAATCATACCACATGCTCTTAGAGTAGAAAGACCAAGACGGTTACCTCCAGTCAATGGTTGGATGTTACCTAGGTTGATGCGAAGTGTGCATGCAAGAACGATCACAACTCCTCCTCCACATATGGGTCCTCGAGATAGAAGAGCCTGATACTTAAGGTAAAACACAAGAAGAGCACCCAAATTTGGCATTAAGTTACAATTGATAAGTGTAGCTTTTGCGAGGATCAACATGTCGTCCTCATTAACTCTAGTAAACTCACCACGTGTCTGCAATGTGTTAGCAATCACATAGAATAAATATCGAATAACAAGATGATCAATTTGGTTGCCCTTGGGTGTGTTTCCATGGATTATCATCAAATTAAAATATTGTGAAGGGGAAGGATCTAAAACAAAGGTAGTTGTGCTTACATCAGTGGTGTTGTTGGCAAACCCAAAGCATTGAGCCCATTGGCTAAGTGTTAAAGTGTACTCACAGTTCATAAGGCGGAATTTAATTCGATCAACTCTAGGCCTTTGTTCCTCGGAACAACCATAAGGATCCACCATGTGTGTCAAGGTGCTGAAGAACTCAAGTGTCAAACGACGGTATGTCACAAGATCCTGAAAGACAAAATTGTACAAACCAACATTGTTGCAAAGTAAATCGAAATCAGCATGAATGCCAAGTTGGTTCAGGATATAAGGACATGCCCACTTGGTGGACTTGATCTCTCGACCATACCATGTGCGCGCATGGTACGGGCGCGTCCGTCCATACCAGTGGTCGTTATCGACACTGTTCCTTCGGAAAACATCAAAAAAAAAATCTTCCTTTGCCTTGAGGTGGTACGGGCGCACGGTACGGTCCACTCTGGCCATACCAGTGGTCGTTATTGACACTATGAACTACAAAAACTCAAGAAATTTGATTAGTAGCTCCGTGCACCTTTGCACATCTTATCAGAGGGTTGGATAACAACAAAAATACTAAGTAATGATCCAACAATACTTCTTAGGCCACGTGTTAGTAAAATAAAATATAGAGGATTACCCTATTTCTTCTCCTCTCTCCATAGGTCTTCTTGAACACTCTTTATTAAAAAACGAAAACAAAAACAAAAACTAACACAATAGAAAATATAAAGAGAAACTTTATTTCACATGGGTTGCCTCCCATGAAGCGCTTCTAGTTAAGGTCAATTAGCTTGACCTTGATGGCAATCACTTAGGTTTGTGAAGTGTAACACCAACTCCAAAGTAGTTTGCTTTTAAAGTAATTACACCATCATCATCATTAGGCTTGGCCTTATTTTTCCTAGGGAAGTGGACTACAAAATGATCTCTAGATGGTAGCCCTATTCTTACATTCCCTTCATGTAAATTAATCAAATCTTTAATAGTTCTTAGGAATGGCCTACCTAGCATGTCCACAATAACAAGATCAATAAGAGCAGGACCACCTTTAATTTCAACAACAATATTTTATTTGATCCCAACAGCTTGTTTATAAGTTGAATTAGCTAGATGGAGTCTTAATTCAGTTGTAACAAATGGCCCCAAGTTTAACTTATCGAATATGCTTTTGGAAATTGTTGAGACACTTGCACCAAGATCACAAAGTACAGATATCTCATTAACTCCCAACTTAATTTTAATAGTGGGCTCAAATATATCATCTAGCTTAGCTGGAAGCTTATCAGCTAGTATTTTATACTCCATCTCTAAATCACAAACCTTAGATGCTACTTGTTGTATAAATTGTTGGTACATAACATCATTACCTTGTTCTATACCTAGATTCTTAACGGTGATCATCTTCAATAGACCTTCCACGGTATATTCAGGTGTTGGTGAATTGCTATAATCTAGCTCTTCAGGTTTTTAATCATTGGTTACCACCCTCATCATCTTGAGGTCTTCTACCGGATTTGGCTCGGGTTTTCTAGCAAACCTTGCTAGTATGAGAGCTTGGCTCTTGGCTACCTTACCTAGCTAAGCCTCCACGGTCTTTATTCTTACCTGTAGAGCCTACACAACATTTCTAATTGCAACGGCCTAATTAGATAATCTTCCTATACTACTTTCATGGTTCTCTGTAATCTTAATAAGCATATTATTTTTCTCGGTTTAAGCTTGTATAAATGTTCTAACGGTTTGCTCAAACGGGAGATTGCCATGATTTGCTCCATTAGTATTACCATAATTATTATAAGGAGCTCCTGCAGGATTAGCATGATATTTTTGAACATTAGAAGCATAATTATTTTTCCATGCCGGATTAAAAGGAGTGCGAGCTATAAAATTAACATCATTAACATCGGTAGTGATAGCATTAACCTGGGTATCTTCCTTACCCTTCACTAAGCTAAGCAACTCATCTACCTTAGATGTAATCTCATCATTGTTTACCTCGGTAATTGAACTTAATCTCTTAGAGGTTCTTTCCTCATTTCATTGGGCATGGTTATTTTGCATATCATCAAGTAACTTCTTTGCAACACTCACATGCTTTCCCATGATTCTTCCTCCTGCTGCAGTATCTAGCATAGTCTTAGACATTGGGTTAAGACCATTATAAAATAAATGTAATATAAGCCACTCTTCCATCCCATGATTAGGACAGTTCATTACGGCTTCTTTCAACCTTTCCCACGCAAGCGCTAGTGGCTCACGGTCTTCTTGTCTAAAGCTTGTAATATTGGATCTTAGTTGCATAGTCTTAGCTGGGGGGAAATTTAGTCATAAACAAATTAGTACATTCCTCCCAAGATTTAATAGTGCCCTTTGGTAGAGCTAGCAACCAATCCTTAGCCTTTCCTCTAAGAGAGAAAGGGAATAATCTTAGCTTGATAGCATTTGGATCTACATCCTTAATACGCATCATGTCACAAATTTCAGTAAAATTATTTAAGTGCAATCCCGAATCCTTAGAAGATGAACCCCCAAATTGGTTTTGTTGAACCAAACTTAAAAGGTTAGGTTTTATCTCATATGTTTCCGCATCAACTGCGGGCTGAGTGATGGGTGCACGAATAAAATCATCAGTGGGAGTAGCATACTCCCCTAATATCTTTTGAACCATGGCTCTTATCTTTTTGGTAATTTTCTAGTAATGAAAATGAATAACAAGTAACTATCTTTTTTGGGTTTTCAAATAGATAACAAGAAAGTAAACTAATAAGAAGAATTAAAATACAACTAATAATAAAACTAAAAACAAGGTCTCTAATGACCTCACCAGGATAGAGAAATTGCTTCCCCGGCAACGGCGCCAGAAAAAGAGTTGATACCTTCAATCTGGATTCATGGATGTAGTATAATAGCTTTTTCCCTAGAAGACCTAGGTTTAAAAGAACCTCGGAAAGCACTGCTAAAAGGTAATAAAAAAGGATACATCTACAAGACTTTGTTTGTTCATTTTACCTTAGTTAAACGGATCAATCTAGTTTACTTTATAACAGTTTGAATCAATGGATGGAGATAGGCCAGGGTTGAAGATCCACCTGCAGCTGCACATCAAATGGGATAAAATATAATAATAAGCATATTCATGTATAATGTTTGTATTGAGATAATCTCTTGTGGGCAACACATCCTAATATTCTAGAGCCCCCGTGATGCAGCGGGCATAGCAATAGACTTTTAATCCAACCGAGAGTACACCGAAGCCACGGGTTACAAATGATTATTAAGTGTAAACACAGATCACAGCTTTAAGTGGTGATGTTGTTGTTGATCTCGAATGTGGCGCTAAGCCAAGACCGTACTACCCTTTCTGTCACTAAGGTTCGCTGCTAGCCAAGTATCTCACCTCAAGCCTTTATCAATCTATGCGATCTTGGGTACCTACAAGTCCACAGATCGAGACAAGAGACGAAGAAACAAAATATACAAATCAGAATTCAAACAAAATACAATTCTCCCATGATCTAGATGCACATAATTGCTGCGAGGTTTCTCCCCAACCCGCTGCCCGTGAAGACTACTCACTCATAACAAATAGATCGGAGATAGAAAATATCATGCAAATACTTTGATTGAAATCAAATATTCGTACAATGGTTGCCAAATCACAAGGAGATCTAAAGTACAAAGCAATGGCTATGGCTAGTGGATGGATGGTGGAGGTGATGAACAATGGTGTGGATCTCCTTTGGTGATGTTGTGATGGAATCTGAGAATGGCGGCTCTCTGGCCGGCGGCTGGAGCCTCGAAATGTATAGGCTTCTTCACGGAAGTTGTAGGGTTTGACGAGACGAAGCGGCCACCACCTGGTACGGGAAGGCGGTACGGGCATACCACGCCCGTACCAGTGGTCGTTAAGCGTGCTGACGCCCTGGAATGCTTCTCCAATTACTTGGCCGTGTGTAGTTCCTCAAAATCCTTCATTATGACTCCTTATTTCGCTTTAAAATCTATGATTTCCTGCACAACATAAATCAAAGAAGGGATTTGCATATCTTTGCAATTATTAGTCATTAGTGGCAAGAGTTGAGAGTTTCTTTGGCAATTACTTGACCAAAAACAACGTTTAAACAAAGTGGAAGATGGAAAAAATCGGAGCCATCAACCCTCTTAATCTTGGTTACCATAGGTTCATACCAGCATGCATTTTTGAAGCAGTGGATCGCGGTGTCCGGGTGGATGCCGCAGGAATTGATCCATAGGTCTTGGCACTGCTAGACCTAGTGGCAAGTCGACTCGCGTGGGCCCTGGATGCAACGCTCTAGATCCTCGATAGTGGTGGAGCGCGTGTAGGAGCCCTAAAATTTCTTGATGAAGGCCTCCCGCATCTCCTCCCACGAGTCGATGATGTTCTCGAGAGGGTGTTGATCCATTGGCGAATTTCTCCCTCCATCATCAAGGGGAGGTAACGAATAATGAGGAGGTCTGTGTGACCAGCGATCCTCATTGCCATGAGGTACGTGTCGATCCGCACTAATGGGTCGAGTGTGGGCTTGTACTTCTCGATTTGTTTTGGCCCCTTGAAATTGGGAGGGTACTTTTTACCTCGGACCATTGGTCCAAAGCATTGCGGGCTGATTTGGCTGAGGGCGCCCCAAGGATTAGGCTCACGGTTGCCGTGGTTGGTGAGGGTGTGTCCCAGGTCATGGGGCTGGCGAGATCGGCATGCCACAATGTTGACAATGTGGATCTACGTGTCGGTCGGCTGACTGTTGGCGGCGATCGTGTTGTGTACCGGGTGTGGCTTGTTGGTGGAGTTTGCGGGGTTGGCCGCTCGCAACTACAACTACTATGGCTCGGGGGGTAGACAATTGTTGATGTTGGTGACCGTTCACTCGCCAGGGCGATTGCTAGATGTTGCACGGCTGTCGGTCGAGCAGGAATACATCCTCCCCCGCAGGTCGATCCCCACGGTTTGCTATTGTACGACTCTGGCGAGTAGGGCCCGAGCATACTTGACTTGTAACACGCATTCACCGGTGACGTTGAGGTTGGTGACTGCAGCTTGTCCCGCGATGACATTTTCCATCGGGGTGGAGTAGAGTGGGAGCCCATTGGCGTCGAGCTCTGTGGCACGATCATGATCTGTGGCTGCTTCGGAGGAGGCGAGCAGCAGGGTGGTGGTGGAGCTCCATGCGCGGTCGCCCCAACTGTCAACACCCGGATTTTTAATCCCAGATGACTGATATGCCATACATCACAATCCCAGGATTACCATTTTTGCGAGACATAACAGATTGGATATCATAGTACATCATCCATTACAAACCATAATAAGGTCTTACACAAATAAAGGATCTCATGATCTAGTCTTAATACAAAAAAGCAGCGGAATAGTAAGCGTAGCGGCGGGCTCCATCTTCAATGTCACAGGCAATGCTGACGATGGGAGATGATCCTAGTTGTCGTAGCCATCCTGTTGTCCATCTTCCTGATAGTCCTCCTCATAGTCTGGCGACGGGAATAGCCAAGACAAAGCCATGAGTACTCTTTAAGTACTCACAAACTATCACTAACAAGTAAGGTAGTTCTAGTAGGAATCCTAAGCTCTAAGTTTATTTGCAAAAGGCCAGATTTATCTAAACTAAGTTCAGAAGCAAAGAAAGTTAACTTAATGTTCTAAATCACTTAAGTTGGGAACCTAGTTTTCATATTCACAACCATGTTGTGGTCAAGTCAAAATCATCGTTCACTTCATAAGTCATTTTGAAAACATCTAACGACGGAACAGTATGGCCACTCCAACTGTCCATGACTGCGGACGTGGCTATTTGAATAGTTTGACACTCTGCAAGAGGTGGTACACTTTCACCACAACATTTGATACATCCATCAGGGATAACCCCAAATCATCATACTTAGTATGCGGATAATCAATCATAACCTTTCCTTTACATACTCTAGTATAAGAACATCCCCTATGAGCTTGGCCTCCCAGCCATGGCCATCTGCCATCCTGGGCACTACATAGGTGGACATCATCAAGAGGTAGCCTGTCATGGTGGTGGCACGGCATATGCCATGGATAGTCTAAAGATGGGGCCAATGAGTGCTAGGGGAATCCAGGGAGGGATAACGCGGTGATTCCACGCACAGATGTTCTTGTATTCTCTCTATCAATGGTGTTTACAAACGTTCTTCAAGCTCTCAGTAAGAAGGAGACTATGTCTCTTACTCCCTACCAACTAGCTCTAGAATTCTACCTTAGACAGAGAAAATGATTGACCCCCCTCTATGGAGGCGCCGGTGCTCCTTAT
This sequence comes from Avena insularis, assembly GCA_023614405.1. Taxonomy (NCBI): domain Eukaryota; kingdom Viridiplantae; phylum Streptophyta; class Magnoliopsida; order Poales; family Poaceae; genus Avena; species Avena insularis. The sequence continues at coordinate 354,407,031 of CM042692.1, read as the reverse complement.
ATAGGGGAGCCCGGGTTACAATACTAGGGCACACGTGGCAGCATATTCGGAGAATATGCTCCTCGCCTAAAGCTAGATGCTTCTTTAGTCTCTTTAACAACTCGTCCGGGCTTTGGACATAACCCACAGCGTAATCTTTGTCTTTAAGCGTCACTATACATGGGCTACGTCATCCGACATTGCCCGCATCACCTTGGTCGCCCTGACCCGCTGGTCCTCTTCTTTACTTTGCTTCGCTCATGCTATAGCTAATAAAGCCACCTTTTGACCAGCGCAGGATTCCTTCTCTTGGAAGCCATAAGATAGTCCGGCTAGCATAAAGCTAATCTGGCTATCAAGTTACCTGCAAAATAGTTAGATAAACATGGCCAGCATATATTTTATGCTAGCCGGACCATAGTCAAGGAGGTGCTCCATGGGTCGGGTCACTCTGTGGTTCGGCCTGCCTTGAGGTGACCCGGTCAGCACTTGCTTTGACTGTGCCGTACCCCGGCTAACTCGGCCCTTATACCTTGATGTTACCCTACCCGAGGGGTATCCCCCCAACATTAGTCCCCGAAGCTGGTGGGGTCTTAGCAATTTTTGGTTGTTAAGGCCACAGCAGGTTCCCATATCCGTATCTTTGCCTCTTTGGCCGAGTTACCCCGTAACCCGGAGTTTTTCCTCTTGCGATCCCTTGGCTCATTCCGAGTTATTCCTTGTCGGCCGGGTCTCTTGCTTTGCTATCCGAGTTACCTTTCCTTCCCTTGTATGCTTCCCCACATCCTACGTGGAGGGTAATCATCATTTTGCCTCATTTTAAGGGCCACGCGCATTTAATGCGCCGGTTACTATCGCAATGTCAGGAATAACTGCTGCGCACGTCCCTTCACTGTGGCGCCTTGTTAACTGTAACATTACATCGCGTCATGGGATCCTTTGCCCCTGTGGCCCTTGCTGTGGCCACGCTCTGATTGGCTGATCCGGCCGCGTACACGCCTGTTGCGCGCGGTGTGGAAACCGCAAAGGATCCCACTACGCGCCCGTTGCACGATTAAGTAGAGGTCCTGGGCAACCTCTGGGAAAGTTCCCCATTTTCTCTGTGCTTCCCAGCCTCATTTCTCTCTCGCCGTAGCCTTGCCACCGCCGCTAGTTTCTTGCTGCACCAGCGCCGTCGCGACCGCGCACAGGCAGCATCTTGCACCTACGCTGCTGTTCCCACTCAAGATCTCCATCACGAGGCCTTGCGCTTCCCGTTTCCCCTCCTCTGGTTACCTCTACTCGGATTTCTCTCTCGAGGATCTTGAATCCACCATGTTTGAGGAGGAAGCAGTCGTGGTGGAGCAGCGGGAGGAAGAAGCAGAGGGCTGCGAGTGCGGCTGCTGGGATGGCGCTTTCGTCTATGAGGACGACTTGGACGGTTTCGTCTACGAGACCGCGCCTGTTGTCTCGCCTCCGGCGAGACCTCTCCTTCCGCCAATCCTAGGGAATATGTTGTTTTCCTTTCGCATTTTCAGCGCGGCTTCGGCCTCCCCACCTCAGATTTCTTTTTTTATTTCATTTCCACCTACAAACTGCAACCGCATCATCTCCCTGCCAACGCCATTACTTCTTTGTCCTCCTTTGCCTCTGGCATTGAGGGATACATTGGCCTCTGGCCAACCAAGGAACTTTGGATCAAGTTCTTTGGTCTCCGGAGGAACATAGTTCCGGAAAAGGAGCTTGCTCCGGAGGATAAGCATTTGACCAACTGTGGCGCTGCCTCCATTTCTCCCTGCAAGAACTCCGTGTTCCCCCGGGTCACCAGACTCGAGTCCTGCAAGGGCTGGGCCCGGACTTTCTTCTATGTCCGGAACACCACCAACGACGACTTGATCCGGCTCCTCCCCTTCAAGCTTGGCCCTCCAGATACCTCGCTTTGGGAGAGCATTCCCAAGCGACCCACAACCCTGGCGAATCAGGTGGAGCATCGGATCAAGGAGCTGCTCAAGGAGAAGCTCCGGGGGGAGGACATCATGATTACTTTTGTCCGCAGTCAGGTCTCCCTCCTTCAGAAGCGAGCCCACAAGATCTGTTACTTGAGCGGCCCCCTCGACCCCCAACGGACTTCATCTATCGAGCTTGATAACTCGGCGGTTTACCGCTGGGTTAAATCTATTTTCAATGTGGAGAAGGAATTCACCGAGGATTGGGAGTGGGGACTTGAGCACTTCACTCAGGACAACCCTCCTCCAAAGGTAAACTTACTTCTCTTTGTTTTCGGATCTTCTCTGTATGTCGGTTCACTTTCATAACTTGGGAACTGTTGTTTTGTTCTCAGCGATTCCTCCAGCAGCCACTGGAGGACGGCGAGGTGTTGGCAAGCAAGTGATTGCCAGACTACACCGAGGAGGATGAGGAGGAGCCTGATCCGGAGACCTTCCTGCCTACCCCGGATGTCGTCAACCGCAGCGCTGGTAAGGCCTCTTCTCTAAGGGATTGGCTAGATAACGATGAGTCGGACGTTGAGGTCCTGGAGGTACTTGATCTGGTTCCCATCTCTTACGCGCATCTGGTTATGTCTGAATATTCAGCTAACTCGGACGGTCAGGTCCACGAGGTTCCTCCCCTCGCCACTAGTGGTCTGGCCCCTTCTTCTTCCCAGAAGCGCGCGGCTGCCTCGGCCGTAGCTTCGGAGGTGTCGCTGCCCAAGAAGAGGCAGAAGAAGTCCAGGGTGAAAGCCTCGTCTAAGCCGGCCTCCAAGAGCATGGTCCAGAGGGCACCCAAACCTCGGGCTCCTCCAACCTCGGATGAGTAAGTTCTTTTGCACTTGTAGTTGGGGATTTTTCCTTTGCTTGCCTTTGTCTCTTATTGGTTCTCCCTCTTTTTGACTTGGTGCTTTTCTTCTTTTCAGAGCTCCTAGGGTCATCCCTCAGAGCGGCTCCAGCATAGCCTCCCCAATCCAGAGCAGCCCTTCTCCCCCCCCCATGATGACGATATTCGCCCGCTCATCCCAATTCAAGAGGGCTCCACGGCTGTGCCTGACCAGAGCCCACCTCGTCATGAGGAGGGCAATGTCGGCGTGGGGGGTAGCGGGGCGGCTTTGGATACGGCGATGCCGGATCTCCACAGTTCTTCTCCGGCCTCAGCACCAAGTCGTGAGGTGCCAGTTTCATAGGCACCGCCCCCAACAAGTTCTTCTACCCCAGTGTTTCTAGTACCAGTAGCACCAGCAGCAGCAACACTAGCACCAGCACCAGCAGTAGCACCAGCACCAGCATCAACATCAGCATCATCATCACCAATAGCAGCAGCCAAAGCCTCCACCAAGCCTCCCAAGAGGAAGGCTCCGTCATCTCCCTCTGGGTCAACTCCCTCAGTTGCAGACATCTTCCAGCCAGCTCCTCAGGCTTCATCTGGCAAGCTCAAGAAGGCTACCAGGTTAGCTAAAGGGATCTTGTTTGGGTCTACCGCCACCGGGTCAAAGGGTAGCAGGCAGCTGGTTCTGCATACCAGCCCCGCTGCAGCTCAATCCGCCAGGCGAGAGGCCCACGTAAAATGTCTTGTGGCGAACTACTCTCCTAGTGGTGAAAGTTACAGTCCACTGCTCCTTGAGTATGTGAAGAACTAGAACAACGCATAATTCATCGACCCACAAGATGATCTGCCGGAGAAGTTCGGCCCAGCCGAGTTCAGCGCTCAGATGAACTCCGCTACCAAGGCTATCTCTTTAGTTGGCCGGATGATGGAGGTAACTCTTTTCCTCTACTGTTGGTACCTTGTATAACTGAGCACTTGTAAACATAGCCCCTAGTCCCTGAGCCTCCGAAGGAATAACTTGTTATTCGGTCGGATGCTCCTTATAGGATTTTAGTTTTTGTCCGTAGCAACGTCAAATTTTAACATAGTTAGAGCCGGGTTAAGTTCCCTTGGCCCGGATCTTGTACACTTCGAATATCCACACACCTAGAGCCAGGTTAAGTTCCACTTGGCCTAGATCTTGTATATTTTGAATATCCACACACCTAGAGCCGGGTTAAGTTCCACTTGGCCCAGATCTTGTAGACTTCGAATATCCACATACTTAGAGCCGGGTTAAGTTCCACTTGGCCCGGATCTTGTAGACTTCGAATATCCACACACCTAGAGCCGGGTTAAGTTCCACTTGGGACGGATCTTGTAGAGTTCAAATATCCAGATACTTAGATCCGGGTTAAGTTCCACTTGGCCCAGATCTTGTAGACTTCGAATATCCACACACCTAGAGCCGGGTTAAGTTCCACTTGGCCCGGATCTTATAGAGTTCGAATATCCACACACCTAGAGTCGGGTTAAGTTCCACTTGGCCCAGATCTTGTAGACTTCGAATATCCACACACCTAGAGCCGGGTTAAGTTCCACTTGGCTCGGATCTTTTAGACTTTGAATTATTTTCAACTTTGCTTTTGAAATTGACATTTCCTTGCTTATTTCAGATTACCTCTAACCGCCGAACCGCTAAGTTCCAGCACTTGCTGGACTCTTATAAATATATGCGCGCGCGTTATGGCAAACTCCTGGAGGAGTACCAGAAGAGAGGTAATTTTCCTTTCTTCCTCTTCTGTCTTTGTTCATTCAAACTCTCTAGGATCCGTATTAATTTGCTATCTAAATCATGTAGCCGAGGTTGAAGCTGAAAATATCATTATGCGGAAGAATCTGGCTGAGATCAACGGTAATTTTATCCCCTTCACACGATCACTGTAATTTCCTTCTTTTATCCGGTGGACACTTATACTTTGGGTCCTCCGGATCATTACATTGTTGTAGTTGCTCTCGAGGACAACGTTAGTATGCCTAAAATGATGACCCATTTCCTTGAACAAACAGGGAAGCATGAGGCTGAGCTGAGGAAGAAAGATGAAGAGATAGCCTGGCTCCAGCTCCAGGACTCGGAGATCACTCGGTTGAATGCCAAAATTCAGAGGCTCAAGGGCCTCCATAAGTCCGAGTTGGAGAAGGCTGGCCAGGAGTTTGCCGAGGAGAAAGAGCATTTAACCACGCAAATCTCCAAGGACAAGAGCTTATTGCAGGAAGCCGACGTCAACTTACGTCGGTGACCACCGAATATGAGAAACTCCAGGCCCATAGTGCCGATGTTCATTTCGAGCTTCAGTGACTCCTCTTCCAGATTGCACATGATTTTTCTACCCTTGCTTAATTTTCCTTCCTCCGGGTTTGGTGCTTTTGTTCACTGTTTCCTCTTCTCCACTCTCAGGCAAATTTCTAGAGAGTGATGCTCCTGGTGCTACCGCTGTAACTCGGTCCCGCGAACAGCGTGGTCTGCTTGTAGGCCCCGATGCCAAGCCAATCCCATATACCACAGAGGACCTGCTGGCGAGCCACACTGCTCGCCTTGAGCTGGTGAAGAACCATGGCGCAGACATCATTCCAGTAGCAACACGGATGTACAGCTCCCTCTGGCCCATTGTTCTCATTCCCAAAACAGTTTCGGCTTTCATAGCCAAACTGATGGAGTGCGAGCATCAGCTGAATCTGTGGCGTGAATTTGTTGCACGGGCTGGTGCTGACATCGCTTTGCAGTTCGTCCTTTCGTGGTATGAAGTGATTGATTTGGGGTTGCTCACTCGCATGCACACTGGGTCTAAGTGGTGCGAGAATACAAATTGGATTGCGCGCCACAAAGCCTATGCCAATAAGCTCATTCAATATTCCTTCTGCCACGCTTGGAATGAAGGGCCGAGTTATCTCGATGTCTTTGATGATGAAGCTGTTTCTAGAGATGAAGAAGGGAGTGAAGGTGAGGCCTCCGAGCTTGGCGATGAAGCCGAAGACCCGGAGGATGGCGAGGTCAATCCTAAGGATGAAGCCGAGGCTAGCACCCCTCCCCCACACTCCGAAGTACCTCCTTCATCGACAGATGATTCGTCTGCTACCCCTGCTCCTTAAAAACACTTATCATATTTATCAGATCCCCGAAATGCCGGGCAGAAATGTATCTAAGTACTCTAGTTTGGTTATTCTACAATTTATTGTTTTGAACTAAGTTCTTAATGCTGGATTATCGTGGGTGAAGTCCTCGAGTTTCGTTTTCTTGTTCCCCCAATTTTTGACTCGGCTCGCATCTACCTCGATTCGTTTTTTCGACTTACGAGTCTGAGGTTCAAAAAATTGATTTAATAATACTTGAAACTTTGAGACTAGCTCAAAATGATATGGTGCTTTAATGAACATAATAAACCAAGGGTTAGTCAAAATAACCAATGTCGGTTCGTTTAAGTTATTTTCCTTAGTAGTTTTTCATGTGTTTTGCCATTCCAAACTTGTTCTCTTGCTTGCCATGAAGCCAATTCTTGTTGGACAACAACGAAATCGAAGAGTTGGGTTTTTGGTGCTCACACATTACTAATCCGACTAAGATATAAGCGACTTAACCCAACCGACATAAGAATACGAAAATAAGAGAGAATTATTATGGCAGTCCCTGAGACTCTGCTCGGGGTGCCAAAGTTTTATTAATAAGCTCATTGCCGACATACATACCGACATATGAGTAGCTCGGATACATTCACCTCTTAGGTGTAGAAAGGACGAAGTAGTGCTATGTTCCACGGTCACTTGGATTCCTCTTCGGACCTGTCCTCCCTGTTCTTTTCCTAGGGTTGTGCATCAATAAGATAGTAGGAATCATTGTGCAAGGCTTTGCTTACAATGAAAGGTCCTTCCCATGGAGGGGATAGCTTATGCATGCCAGCTGTGCGCTGTATTAGCCGGAGTACCAGGTCACCTTCCCACAAGAATTGGGGGTTTACTTTCCGGCTATGACAGCGTCGGAGATTTTGCTGATATATGGCGGATCTAGACAAGGCCAATTCTCTCGCTTCTTCCAGCAGATCAACATCATTTTGTCGGGCTCCACGCACTTCGGCTTCTGTGTATTGGGTGACTCGTGGCGAATCGTGCTCTATGTCGGCTGGTAATACAGCTTCTGCCCCATATACCAGAAAGAATGGCGTATAGCTTGTTGATCGATTTGGAGTTGTTCTTAAGCTCCACAGTACTGCTGGTAGTTCTTCTATCCAGCACCCCGCTGATCTTTGCAGCGGCTCTATGAGTCGGGGTTTTATCCCAGACAATACCAGTCCGTTGGATCTTTCCACTTGCCCATTCGATGCGGGGTGGGCGACTGAGGCGACATCTAGCCAAATCTTCTTTTCTTGGCAGAATCTCGCAAACGCTCCTTCAGCGAAATTTGTTCCATTATCAGTTATGATGCTATGGGGATAGCCATATCTTAGGATTATATCCTTGAGGAATCTTATTGTTGTTGCCCCATCACATTTCCGAATTGGTTTCACTTCAATCCATTTGGTGAACTTGTCAACCATGACTAGGATATGGGTCATCCCTCCTTTGGCCGACTTAAATGGCCCTACCATATCTAGGCACCATACAGCAAATGGCCAGGTAATGGGGATAGTTTTCAGCTCCGACATTGGTAGATGAGTTTTCGTGGCGTATCTTTCATAGCCATTGCATTTTCTCACCAAGTCATATGCTTGCTCCAAAGCACTGGGCCAATAAAATCCATGCCGGAAAGCTTTTGCGACTAATGCCCTTGAGGAGGCATGGTGACCACATTCCCCTTGGTGAATATCCCGGAGTATGTCAAGTCCTTCCTCCGGATCAACACACCGCTGCAGTACTGTTGTCACACTTATTTTGTATAGTTCGGTGTTTATAATTGTATAGGCCTTTGCCCTTCTCTAGATCTGCCTTGAGCTTATTTCGTCATCTGGCAAGATCCCTCTTTCAGGCTGATCAGTCCCCGGGTTTGCTGAGGCAGTCCCCGGGTTTGCTGAAGTAGTCCCCGGGTTTGCTGAGGTGCTTCCCCACTCTATCTCCATAGGTACAGCTCCTGATCCGGAGAGTGCCGGGATATAAATTGAATCTGATTCAGGTAAGGGCGTGATAGATGGTTTTCTCAGGTGCTCCAAAGCAACATTTGGCGGGATTGGCTGTCGGATGAGCCTAACTTGGACAACGTATCTGCCGCCTCATTTTCAATCCGAGGTATGTGATAGAACTCACACCCCTCGAAAAACCGACTTATCTTTTGAACATGGAACCTGTATAGGGCCATGTTAGCATCCAAGGCATCCCAATTTCCAGACACTTGCTGCACCACCAAATCGGAATCTCCAAAGCATTGTATCCGATATATCCCTACTTATTTCGCTACTTCGAGACCATGTACCAATGCTTCGTACTCCGCCACATTATTCGAGGCACTAAAGTGGATTTGAAGGACATATTTTAGTCGATCCTTCTTGGGCGAGGTAAGCACTACTCTGGCGCCCAACCCATCTTTCAGTTTCAATCCATCGAAGTGCATTTGCCAATAATTGGAGTCCGGCAGGGGTGGCTCGTATTGCATTTCAGCCTAGTCCACAAAGAAATCCGCCATGGCTTGCGACTTGATAACATCTCTTCTGTCAAATTGCGGCGCATATGGAGCTAACTCGATTGCCCATTTTGCTATCCGGCCACTTGCATCTTTGTTACTCATAATCTCCGAAATGGGTGCCTCACATATCACCTTGATAGGGTGTTCTTCAAAATAGTGTTTGAGTTTCTTGGCCGACATATATACACCGTACGCCATCTTTTGATAGTGAGGGTAGTTCTGTTTTGAAACTGACAATACCTTGCTCAGATAATACACCGGCCTTTGCACCGACTTTCCTTCTTCCTCACGCTCCACTACGATTATTGCGCTTACGACTTGGTTAGTCGCGGCTATGTAGAGCAACATAGGCTCCTTGGGTAGTGGTGCTGCTAGGATCGGCGCAGTAGATAACATCTTTTTCAACTCTCGAAATGCAAGGTCCGCCTGTGGCGTCCATGTGAATTTGTCTACCTTTTTCATTAATTGGTAGAGGGGCAAGGCCTTCTCTCCCAACCGACATACAAACTGACTTAACGATGCAAGGCAACCAGTGAACTTCTGCACATCGTTAAGGCATTTTGGCAGTTCCATTCTGTCTATGGCTCGGATTTCCGTCGGGTTAGCTTCAATACGACGACTAGACACTAAAAAACCGAGTAACTTTCCAACGGGCACGCCAAAGGTGCACTTCTCCGGGTTTAGCTTCATTCGGAACCTTCTCAAGTTTGCGAATGTCTGTTGGATATCATCGAGGAGCGTATTGCTTTCCTTGGTTTTTATCACCACATCATCCACATAAACTTGCACGTTCCGACCTATCTGGTCATGTAAGCATTTTTGCATGCATCGTTGGTACGTTGCTCTTGCATTACATAGTCCAAACGGCATAGTGCGATAGCAATAAGCCCCGTATGGGGTAATAAACACAGTCTTTATTTGATCATCCGGATTCAGGGGTATCTAGTGGAAACCAAAATATGCATCAATGAATGACAGTAGCTCACATCCGGCTGTTGAGTCTATGACTTGATCTATCCTAGGGAGAGGAAATGGATCTTTGCGACACGCCTTATTCAGGTTCGTGTAATCAATGCACATGTGCCATACCACAGCCACGTTCAAATCATCTTTCTTCTTTTCCACAAGCACCAGATTAGAGAGCCAATCCGGATAGAGTACTTCCATGATAAACCCGGCCACTAGGAGCCTAGATATTTCATCCCTAATGACTTTTCTTCTGTCTTCGGCGAAACGCCGGAGAGGTTGCTTTACCAGCTTGGCTCCGGGTCTTACGTTTAATGAGTGCTCAGCCAACTCCCTCGGTACACCTTGCAGATCTTGAGTAGACCAAGAAAAGATATCCCGATTCTCACGGAGGAAGTTGACGAGCTCGCTTTCCTATTTGCTGCTTAACCCGGCACCAATGGTTACGGTGCGCTCTGGGAACTGATCATCGATTGGCACTTTCTTTGTGTCCTTGGTTGCTTGGAATGATACGCTCCCGTGCGGGTTGGTTAGAGCCGACATATGCTGTTGCGCGGATTGAGCCAATGCCGCCACCTCCAGTATCTTCCTTTTTTCCTGAGCTATCACAAGTGACTCGGCTAAGTTAGATCCGGCTGAGGCACAATCGATCAAACACCGGAAGTCCCCTAATACAGTTATCACGCCGATTAGCCCATGCAGCTTCATCTTAAGGTAACTGATGTGGGTAGTTGCCATGAACTTGTTCAACGCTGGCCTACCAAGTAACGCGTGATAAGAGCTTTCCAGATTCACCACTTCGAACTCCAAATTTTCAGTCTGGCAATTATCTCTCGTGTTGAATAACATGTCAACCCGGACCTTACCAATTGGTTCACAGGAAATACCTGGTACAATGCCATGAAAAGTGGTCCTCGTTGCTTGCAACATGTTCTCTGTCATTCCCAACTTGTGCATGGTATCCTTGTACATAATGTTGATACTACTGCCATTGTCGATCAATACCTTGGAAAACCTCACATTGAGATTCAGCCCGATGAACGTTGGATCCAGGACCTGAGCATAGGTCCTAGGGCTAGGCATGATCTTTGGGTGATCCTTGATACTCCATGTGATTTCTTGATCTGCCCAGGGCATGTATCTCACTACTGTCGGCATTACTGTGTTCACCTCCATATGTCGATGCTACAAGCCTTTCCGGTCATTTTCTTCTGTGGTAAACACACAGTAGCTCTGATGATGCTCCTTGTACTCGTTTCGTCCCTCATTCTCGTGGTAACTCTGACCTTGTTGCTGATTATTGCCTACTTGATGTACCACATCCCTTCTTTCCTGATTCTCGTACCTCAGCAGAGGCGGTGGCGACATCAATTGCTGTCCATTCCCCCCTGTTAGTAACGGTGGCCGTGGTGCCTCATTCCTAGGTTCTTCGTTCCGAGGTGCCTAAGCATTCCCCGAACTGCCCTGCTCTAACTTTCTCATCCATTCACATTGCCGGGTTGTTTGATTTGCCGGACTATTCGGGCTTGGTGTATGGAACTTGCATGGTTGATCCAACATGGACTCGAGGGTATACCTCGGTCTATCTTTTTGCTCTTGCCATTGCTTTTTCTGCTCCGGGGTCCAAGGATTTTTCCCTTCGTTTTTTTGCTGCCAGTTTTGTCCTCCAGGTTTTTAGCATTGGCTGGCACCGGCATTGGGTTGATCCCGGTCTACCGCAGCTACCTTCTGTGAGTTATATTGGTAATCCGGGTGCTCATCCCTTCTCTTTCCTTGAAAATCATTCCTCCTTGATGATCTGTTGCCATCTCGTTTGTAATATTCCTCGTTTGCCTCGCTCGACATTATCCGGGGTTGTGTTGGATCTCCCAAGGCATACGAATCCGTGATCTGGATTATCTCAGCCAAAGTAGTTGGCATGTCTCGCTGCAGTCTCTGCCACAACATACTTCCATATATGCATCCCTGAGCGAACCACGCAATAGCTTGTGATTCAATTACCCCCTCACAAGAGTTACGCACGTTGCACCACCGAGTCAGGAAATCTCGGTCTGGCTCATTCGGTCTTTGCCGGCATAGCGCCAGAGTCTGTGGCATGTTGGGCCTCTTGTAAGTGCTTGAGAAGTTGCTAACGAACAACTCCTCGAAATCCAGCCAACAGTTGCCACTTCCTGGCGGCAAATTGTTCAGCCAAACTCTCGCTGGTCCTTCTAGCATCCGTGGCACATATCTTACTACCCATCTCAAATTTCTTGTTGCGATCTTGACCGTTGTGGCGTAATCGATCAGCCAATCTTCTGGCCTAGTACTTCCATCATAGGTTCGGGTTCCTCTGGCCAGCTAAAAGTTCAGCATTGTCGGCTCCTTCATGATCCGGGGCCCAAAGCATGCTGGACCCGGTGGACCTTGTACCTCAATTAGCTCTGACCTATAAATTCTATCCAGTTTCATCCTCGCATCATCTGGCTACAAGTTCCTGCTTCCCAGCCTTGACCCAATTATGTGGTGATTCGGTCTGGGGTATCCGTCGTTGATCATAGCCGAATAACCATCATTGTATCTTTCCTGATCCAGGCAAGCATTTTATTGATGTGTTGCTTGTCTTGCACTCCCCTCTTGCCGAGGTGCGCGTTGTTGCTGCGATCGAGGTATATTTTGGCCCGTTCCCATGGGATCACGTTGTCCGGCATTACCGTTGGCAGCATTTCTTTGACCTGCATTGCCTTGGTCACGGTTACCTCGGCCGGCCACACCTCGGCTTGTACTATGCCGATCTTCATCAACTTGCACTACTTTGCCTTTTCTGGCTCTTACTGGATCATAGGGAACCATCTGTTTGTCTCTTCTCACGGAGTTTACTACTTCTTCTCTCCTAGGATTGTGACCCGAAGATGACGCGGCTCCTCCGGGTCTTGCCGGGTTATTCCTGGCTGAATGTACCACATGTGACGCTCCTGGTGGCGTCGGGTTTGCCTTGTTCATTTCTTCATTTTGCTGGCAAGCAACTCTCAGCAAGCGATTCACTCTCTCTTGTTGCCTTTGTCGGGCCTCTCCAGTTAAACCTTCTAACATGGACGCGGCCACATTTGCTGCCCTGAGGTTCTTTGCCGGGGTACTGTACCGATCCAGCCCTCCTGTTACTATCATCGATGTTTGACCCGGCCTAGGCTCGTATTCCTTGTCAATCTCAGTGATCAGGTTCCTACCCCGGATTTTCACTCCATCTATGCGGTTTGCCTTAGCATAGTCTCTCAAGGTGATGTTCAAAGATTGATGCAGCTCTACTACCTTCTTTGCCCCAGCTAACATTTTCCGCCTAGTTTCCTCTAACTCAGCTTGTGCCTAAGCCGGATCTACCACTGGTGCTATTGGCGTTGCTAGGCTATCTATTGCTTGTTGGAGCACATTCTCCGGCCTTTCTAGTGGAGGAAACCTAGACCTAGTCTGCTTTGGCATGACCTCTGGCTCTGGTGCTGGGCCCTTGCTCGGTTCCGTGTCAGGTGCAGTCATCAGGACCTCAACGCTGCCGGTGGGGCGAGTGATACGCACTCCATGAGTTGCGCTGAGAGGTGGTTCGCCTCCTTCGATGATGTGTTGCGGATGAACGCAGGACTCGTCCATGCCGACGTAGATCTTGTGTGCGCCAAGCATGATGAAGACGCCGCTACGCGGAGGGGAGGGTGCCTTCCGAAGCTTCCTGCATTATCGCTAACGTAGTCCAGCGCTAAAGCAAGCCGAAGACGATGCGCTCGCCGGTGCTAGAGAAGCTTCCTGTATGGATTTTCACCCCTTCTAGCACCACTAGCCCCAAGGTGGGCGCCAACTGTCGTGGTGGTGGCACGGCAGATGCCATGGATAGGCTAAAGATGGGGCCAATGAGTGCTAGGGGAATCCAGGGAGGGAGAACATGGTGATTCCAAGCACAGATGATCTTGTATTCTCTCTGTCAATGGTGTTTACAAACGTTCTTCAAGCTCTCAGTAAGAAGGAGACTATGTCTCTTACTCCCTACCAACTAGCTCTAGAGTTCTACCTTAGACAGAGAAAATGATCGATCCCCCTCTATGGAGGCCTCGGTGCTCCTTATATAGGGGAGCCCGGGTTACAATACTAGGGCACACGTGGCAGCATATTCGGAGAATATGCTCCTTGCCTAAATCTAGATGCTTCTTTAGTCTCTTTAACAACTCGTCCGGGCTTTGGACATAACCCACAGCGTAATCTTTGTCTTTAAGCGTCACTAGACACGGGCTACGTCATCCGACATTGCCCGCATCACCTTGGTCGCCCTGACCCGCTGGTACTCTTCTTTACTTTGCTTCGCTCATGCTACAGCTAATAAAGCCACCTTTTGACCGGCGGAGGATTCCTTCTCTTGGAAGCCATAAGATAGTCCGGCTAGCATATAGCTAATCCGGCTATCAAGTTACCTGCAAAATAGTTAGATAAACATGGCCAGCATATATTTTATGCCAGCCGGACCATAGTCAAGGAGGTTCTCCATGGGCCGGGTCACTCCGTGGTTCGGCCTGCCTTGAGGTGACCCGGTCAGCACTTGCTTTGACTGCGCTGTACCCCGGCTAACTCGGCACTTATACCCCGGTGTTACCCTACCAGGGGGTATCCCCCCAACATAGCCTTAGCTCAAACCTCTTCCACGAGGGAACCCATACTAATGCATATAAACTTCCGGCTAAGCCTTACCCAGTCCAGGTATTGTGGTTGTACGGTAAAATTGGAACGGTATCGCATCCAAACCCAACCATCAGTTTTTATAAAGGGCTAAGGCTCATGCCTCAACATTTCCATCATCAAAATCCATTTGTGTTTCTCAACACAAGTCAAAACATCTCAATAGAATGACTCATCATTCCAAGGTTTTCATAATCATTTTCACCAAGTATTCCCATCTAAAGTGATCAAGTTATATGCTTAGCACTAGCCACTAAGTTAAGAGTGTTCACTAATGAGGGATGCTAATCTCAATATCATGCCATAGAATGACATCTAGTATAGTCCTAGTTTTATACTCTTTATGCTATCTATACTACTTCTCCAAATCCTCACCAAGCATTACTAAAAGCAAGGAACTCTGGTAAAGCAAAAGAGTAAAGCTTGCAAGTAAAACTTGGGATGGGTATAAATCAAAGTATATAACCAAAGCATGCCTAATGCATCTTGCTTAGGTTAACTTGCATCTAGTGATGGATTTCCTTGATTGGTGAAGTGATTGAAGTTTTCTTCGTCTTCTTCGGGGTAGAACTCCTCCTCGTATCCTTGGTCGGTCCTATCGTTTTACAAAAGAATACGGGGTACACAATCACCAAACAATACTTAACTAGTCTATTTAGCACACTAAGGTTCACACTTGATGATCTAGCATCATCACAATCATCACATGCAATAAAGAACTAGTTTTATTTAGTTTATTTGAGAAAAGTAATTTCTACTCATTGAAATTAATTAAGAATTAATATTCTCCAATTAAAATATGGGATCATGTTGAAACATGTCATCACCATATATTCTAATACATGGGAATGTGATTTAAAGGGTTGGTCACCTTTTATAAAGTTTAAGATTATCATTTAAATGATTTAAAGTGAATAGAAATGCTCTAATAGCATTCTTTTGGTGCTAGTCCAATGTCACTGCATGCAAACCTAAATATTTTTACATATTCAGATAGATATTATCAAATATGATTTTTGAGAGTTGGAACCAACTAAAAAGCTATTATGGTTGATTTTTGAAAAATGTTTGAATGTAGAAAAGTCTTTGTCTTGTTATTTTTGCTATAGATTATATCTAATTCCAAATGATTTAAATCCAACGGGCTTGGATAGATAATTTAATTATCTTTCTAACAAAATTTGAATCATGCCATTTGGTTAAGTGAAACTCTCTGAATTGATTTTTGAATAAGTGGACAGGATAGAATTTCAACTTAAAATGAAAATCAATTATTTGAATTTTCGGGCCAGCGCGGGAAAGCTAACGGGCCAGCCCAGCTGTATAGCACAGTGCAGCGCGCGACTGACAGAGGGGGTCCACTGGTCAGTGAATTATCTAACGCGAATCAGTATCTTTCAATCTGGGTGCTACGATCTAATTCTAATCCAATGGCTGAGGGTCATCGTCAATGACGAACAGCTCCAGCGATGAGCCAAACCTAACGCGGCGGTGGAGGTCTCACGGGGCTCACCTGGGCTCCAGCTAGGCTCGGTGACAGGGGCAAACAGCGTGGTAGACGACGGCGAGGCGAGGAGTGGTCACGGCGAGGCTTGGGGTGGTCGGAATCGACGGCGCCCTTCTCCTCCAGTAGCGGCAGACTCTAGTGAAATTCCGGTGCGGTGGTGCTCGCCTTGCTCCGGGGAGAGGTGGGGAAGGTCAGTGAGGAGTGGGGAGTCGAATGGTGTGCACAATAGAGGCGGGGGTGGTATCCTTTTATAGCTCGACGAGGGGACCGAGCGGTGTGGCGGTGAGCTCGACGGTGGCGTCTCTACAGGCAGCTAATGGCATAGGCGAGGGCGTAGGACAGTTCGGTGCTCCCTAGTGATTCTCACGGACTTAATGGCGCGGCGTGGGGGTGGCTTGGTTTGGTATGGCGCATGCTGAACTCTGAGCGGAGGCAGAGGTACTTGCGGCAGCGTGCGGCTGCTACGGGTCGCGCGGCGGTGAACGAGGGTGTCTGCTGGGGTGGGGTGATCATGGTCTAGATGACGTGGCATTCACCTTTAAACCATTTCACAACATTTAGAACAATCAAGCATGGCATATACACTCAATTCTACACTAATGCAAACACACATGCATTCATATTCATTTTCTTAATAAAAGTTTTTGTTAACCCTAAATTGGGTGATTAGGAACTTGATAACCTTGATTAAAGATTTGGGGTGTTACACCAGCGGTCGGGCAGCTGGCACCTGGTGCCGTGGTGCGGCAATACTTGACCTTGGCCGCACGTGGGGTCACATTCGTCGTTGAAATTCAGGGTGTAACCCTGACTAGTGGGGTTGAGGCGGATCCTGAGTACAGCGATAGCTCTTGTGCCGTTTATTGCTCGAGGCAAAATTTCTCGTGCTCGGCATGCTCTTTGGCGACGGTTACCTCCAGACGCTGGTGGTGCTCCTCGACTTCTACCGTTGTCGCTGTTGGGGAGCGGTGTGGTGAAGGGATCCACCGGCGCTCCGCTATCCACCATGTAGATGGCGTCATAGCGATTGGATCTGACACGAGCCTCATTGGGGGACTCTGACCTCGGGTCGGAGTCGAAGATCCCGAGGATGGGCGGCTCCTCAAAGTCGTCGGCGTTGGAGACACGCGTAATGGAGTCTGCGTGTGACGCGGTGGTGATAGATCCGGTGACTGAAGCAGGGGTCGCCGAATCACCGTCGTCATGGAGAGTTGCGTCACTTCCGGCTGTGTCGCTTGCAGCTGGGTTGCACTCGGAGGCGAGGAGGGTGATAGTGCGGACTTGCTTCTCCAAGAGCAGATCGCGTAGGGGCAACCCGTTGGTGATGTAGAATCCCGCTAATTCAGTGGGGTCGGTGACATCAGTGAAGACGACGAAGAGGTTGATGGTGCCGAATGGCACCACGGTGGCGTGGGTGACTGGGCGTGACGCCGACACGTAGCTGCTCGGCAGGATCTGAACGAACCCGCCATTGGCGATCATGCGGTTGGTGGCGAATGGCCGGTCGATTAGACTGTAGGGTCTCGCCACAGATCTGAGGCTTGACTGACCATGCTCATGGTGGGCACCATTGTCGTGGGAGTGACCACGACAGTCACTACCGGGGGTAGCGATTGAGTTTAGGGCAAGGCCGAGTGATAGATCCGCAGATCAAGATTGAGGAGACTCTGGTTTTTACCCAGGTTCATCCCCATGTAGGGTAAAGAGCCTACTTCCTACTAGATGTATTAATCATAGTGAGATTACAAGGGAAGGTCAAGCTCGACAATGAGGGCTGCGAGTCGCCTCTATGGGGTGTATCAAAGTGCGTCCCTAGAGAGGGTACCCTAGGGAAGCTTATATAGTCCTGCATCGCTAGGGTTTACATGGATAATACCGAATCAGTTAAGGTTTCAGAAGTCTTGACCTAATCCAACTGGGCCTAGCTACGCTTCTAGGCCTATTGCATCCAGTCGCTATGCTTCTTAAGTCATAGTGCTTCCAGTTGCCGTACCAGCGATCCCACTCGTCGTGGGCCTAGTCAGTCGAGTCCACCTCCTGGGCATACCCCTATTGTATATCCCCATCCAAGAACATCTTGTTGGTACCTTCTTTGCAGCCATACAACTCCTCCAATTTATGCTATAAGGTGTCTGCATGTGTCTCATCAATGATATGGTTTAAAACATTATCATACAGCCATTGCCGGATGAACCCACAAGCTTGGAGATGAGGTACATCCCACTGATCTTGATTCATATCATCAGGCATCTCAGTGGAGAACACCGACTTCTAGTATTCCTTTACATATAACAAGTCCTTCATCTTGCTCTTCCAAGCTTGATAATTTGTACCATTCAAAGAAATCATTCTATTGGTATTCACTTCCATTCTTCACCACAAGCAAATGCACTCAGCCCAAAATAAACCTTGCTATAAAACTGGACACAAATCGAACCTCAGCTCTAATACCATTTTGTTGGGGGGATACACAACCCCACAACTTGCAATGAACTTCGAATATAGCTTCTATCAACAGATATGCAGTGGAACTAAAACAATCGAGCACATGCACAAATGACGCAAGGATTTACATGGAAAAACCTCTTCAAAGTGAGGTGGAAAAACCAGGGCTGTGGACAAATAGGTCCATGCAAGTTATACTATGAACAACCTGGGTATAGGGTATTTTCTAGAACATCTAGAGATTTACAACACACTAAACACATTGACAACTCGTAACAACAACAACCACTTGAAACGGAGATTATAGCAAAAAAGAGATATCACAGTTTCTATCCTCTTTGGGAACCAGCAAACTGCTCTTAAACCACAGATACAATCAGCACCAAATTTGGTAGACAAACATACATACGAGTTCCCAACATACACATCAAATTTCAGCTCAATGAGACACTGCTTTCCTACCCAAACTATTCATCTACCAAAATTATTCTGTGCTAAAACTATAGTAGTCCGAACTAACTAAACCGCTTCCAAATATGATGCTACACAGACTCAGATCTCAAACCAGCTAATCAGATCGAAATACTCAAAGTAAAGAACAACCTCACCAAGTTTGGAGCCAATCCAAACATGTTTGAGCCTCCAAGCACCAGTTTGAATATAGACCGGCCAGATCTCAGAAATCTGGACAGAAATCACATCTCATTTTTTTCCTCTCTTCTCACTAGGTTGTGGTGTTCTTGCGTGTTCTCTCACCCTCTCACTCATATGAGCCATGGTGGTTTCTGCCGCTTTTCTTCTCTCACACTCTCAGCCACCAAGGGTGGCTAGGGTTTTCTTTTTACTCCTCTCTCAAGGAGCACCTCGGTCATTGGATGCGAACCTCGATCAACGTTTAAACATGTTGGACTTTACGGGTTATAGTTGGAGGGACATGGCCCAACACTCCTTAGAGCTCCTCGTACTTATGATGATGATAGTATTTACATTGGAAACATGTTATAGTGTCTTGATATTGGTTACATGCTACTTTGTGGGGGTACCTATAGTGCTTTTGATGTATTTTAGGACTAACTAGTCTTGTGAGGCTAAAATGTACAAGTAGTGACGCCTAAGAGCATCTCCACTGGTGGTGCTATTATAGCGCAGCCCTAAATAAACCGCTAATATACCATGCCAACACGTGCGTGCGCTCCTGCAGCGGGCGCGGAAAATAGTGTTGGCACTGAATATTTTGTTGCGTGCGAGCGTTTGCGCTATCCGAAGCGCCAAATATTGCGCCCCAACTGAAGCGCGCGCTAACATAGCGCGGACCCGTGCGCGCACCACCAATTGCCACGCTCCAGCGCCCGGAAGTTTTCCCTCCCCACCGACACTTTCACTCTCACTCCCTCGCGTGCCACGCTCGCTCCCCTCCCCTTCTGGCGCCGGCATGCCGCCTCGCTGCCGCAGCACGTCTGGTTTCCAAGGCATGCGCCTGTGCCCCAGCGGGATGTTCTACGCCGAGCTCCGCGTCGCCGGCTTCCGGCTCGTCCTAGGCATGTACAACTTGCCGGAGGAGGCCGCATGCACGTTCGACGCGGCAGCGTGGCGCCTCGGCCACCCGCGGCGCGACATGAATGTCCTCGAGACCGAGTCGCTGGAAGAGGCCGAGTTCCACACGCCCGTGCCAGTCCTCGTCACTGAGGAGTAATGCCGCAGCCACCGACGGACGCAACAACGCCTCTTTCCGCAGGAGGTGCAAGCCGAGCACGAATTCTACGCTGCCAAGAGGGAGAATATCATTTTGCGGCCCGAAAGTTGGGGTGGCCAGGCAACATGGTACCCGAGTTCCTTGATATCATCTGCAATGACTATAGTTGGCATGCCAAATACTCAGAGGGTCCTTTTCGGCATGAATTCAACTTTATGTTTCAATACAAAAAATTAGGCTAACGGCCGTCAAGTTGGGTCCCCCCTATCAGCTTTCGCCGTTATGTCGTTGTCGTCGTCGTTGCCATGTAGGCTGCCATGTAGGCTTGCAGCGTTGGCGCATGCATCCTTTACGCGTCTGCTTCTTCCTCCGGGGCGGCAATCTATGGTTGCGGCCATGGCACGGAGCTAGGACTTGGACAAACCTGCTCGCCCTGTTCTCCTCCCCATCCTGAATCAGAGCTTGCCCTCACCATGACCGCACCATTGGCACGGCGCGGGGACGGGAATTCATTCCCGGGTGAGATCTGTACCCATGCCGACCATGCTCGTTCCTGTTGGTCTCCTCTAGAATCCGAGCTTGCCGTCGCCGTGGTCGCACACGCACCAGCCACGGCGCCTTCCTCTCCGAACCCCAAAGCCACATCCACCCAGTTCGGCACAACGCCAACAAGGTGAAAATGCATCAAGTTTTCTTCTTGTGATTGTAGAAAAACATGTATGTACCATGGCCGTAGCATACTATAACAATGTACACATATATTGTTTACTAGATTTTCATTTGAAATTAGTAGCTCCGTG
Source organism: Avena insularis (assembly GCA_023614405.1). Taxonomy (NCBI): domain Eukaryota; kingdom Viridiplantae; phylum Streptophyta; class Magnoliopsida; order Poales; family Poaceae; genus Avena; species Avena insularis. The sequence goes on along the minus strand of CM042692.1, from coordinate 354,386,503 downwards.
ATGACGAAACATAGAGAACCTAAATGGAATAACAATGATGACCATGTTCCGTACTTTGCATTGCATCAACAAGTGCTCGCTGACGAAGCAAGTTACCAAGAGAGTGGAGTTCATCAGCCATTGCCAAAAAATATGTGAACAAATCAATGAGCAATTCAATGCAAATACGCGCAGAAAAGCTAGATCCATGTCATCAATCATCAATAGGTGGCACATTCTAGTGATGCGTTCAAATGCGTACACAATGTATCATTTGCTTCAAGTGCTTGTTATCCTAAGAAAAAATGTGTGGTATGCACATTACATTTGTATGTTCTATGGTGCAATTCTGTTGTTATGGGCGTGGAAAGAAAAGTTGGGCTTCACTGAATATTACGCAGTTAGGCCTAACTTAGTCTTACACAAATAAGCACAGCTTAGTCTTTACACACATAATCGTAACTAATGATAAAGATAAAGACAAATGGTTCATCGGATCTGCCAGTATGAGCACTAGGTCCCTCGAGCTGGTGGTATCCTCGGAACAAACCAGAATGCTGCATTTGGCCGTCTTTCATTCTCCTTCAAATAGTACGACCCCACTGATGAGCCAATTGTAGGCCCCCTCCCCCCGACGTGGATTCAGCTCTAGGTCGGATCTGGAGTGTCAGCATGATAGGCGCGTGAGTGTGCAGCAAACACACAGTCTGCTATCAACACTAGAAGTGCTGGCACCTCAGCAACAACACCAGCATGTTCTTCCTGGACTCCGGTAGCAGCCTCAACAGGTATTTCGTCAGCTTCACCAGCAGCAGCATTAGCAAGTATTTTGTCACGCAAGACTGTCCATTCCTTGTCTTCTGGGCATCTAATGAATGTGATTGCCTTGTCGAACACCGCTAAGAGGTCGTACTCCCAGTTCTTCCACGCCCCCTCCCGCGGTCTATGTGGGAGTTGTACCTTCACGAGCTCAAGTTCTGCCATGTTGAACCTGTAAGCGAATTCGGAAAAGGGCGGCGGCCACCCGCTGTTGAATGCAGTAATGCCGACACCCTTCAAAGATGGCACTGCAAGTCTCTTCGATCTGTAGCAATTTTTTAGAGTCCAAGTACTCCCATCCTGGGATAAAAGGACCAGCCACTCGCTATTGCCACCCACCCAGTTCTGGTCATCTCTCATTTCCGTCTCTTCTTCTTCCTTGATATTCACCACTACTGATTCCGACCACTTATCCAGCAGCATCATTTTTGCATTGAATATTCTGCAGAGTTTGTTGTCAGTTGGTACAATCACCTAGCATGGATTCTATTGCAGATACAATTTGACAACTGGACCTTTATATTAAAGTACACAAAATGTCGCCTAAATACGAGTGTCTCCTCAGATATCGCCTAAATTGTGCATGTGTCACTACGAAGATACTCAATATATGGAGTAGGAGCAGAGCCCCCAGAACAAACTCCTGAAGATGATCATAATTAAACAGCTTGAGGCATAACAGCCTTAAATTGTCTAATCTGTTTGTTTTTATTTTAGGAAACAGAATATCACCTAGCAGGCATTCCATTGCAAAATCGAAATTGACAACTCGTCTATCACCTAAAGTAAGACTGTGTCACTACGAAAATACCAGAATATCAGGTACGAGTAGAGCTTCCGCTATACAGAATAGTCTTAAATGGTTCGATTTGTTCAAACCGCGCGTGCACACAACATGTTCGATGAATGGAACATAGGATTCCGATGAGAGTTCAGCACATATGAATCAACGATATGACTGAATGAATAAGCTAGATACTAGAACTTACGTGGCCATCGCGGTCGTCTGGCCATTTGCTGTTATCGGGGTAAAGAAGGCCTGGCGTGCCGATCGGTTGTTCGTCCATGTTCCGCATCGTCACGCGGTAGCCAGGGATGCAGCGAGCGAGGCAGACGGCTGAGATGATGTCCAACTCCGAGGCGATTCTGTGCACGTTCGTGGCACTGAGGTTCGGCCATCCCCAATCCTCGTGGTAGCGGTCGCCCTGGCCATCCGCGTCGTCGTTGCATGCCTTTCGCTTCAGCCTGTTGCTACCCCAAGCTCTACCCATAGCGGCAAATGGAGTCTGGAATCTGGTGGATTAATGGAGGCGTTGTGATGAGGAGGCGGATGGATTCGAGAGGGGTGGAATCAGGGATGGGGCAGTTGTTCGAGTGGGGAGCGAATCTGCAAGGAACTGCCACCGCCGCCGGTTCTCATCCGCGTGGAAGAAAAGAACGGGGGCGTAATTATTGAGGGAGGGCACCAGAACAGTCTAAGGAAGTGAAAAAATAAATCGTAAAAGGGAAATGTGCGGCCCGCCTGTCAGTGAGTGAAGGTCGGCACGTGTAAACGTGCCTACGTTTGAATTGATTCCACCGCATGCAAGTGGCGTAGAACAAATTTTAGGAAGTGTTAGCGTCGACGTGTAAAACCGCCTTTTTCGCCACCTTCACCCTACTACGAACGGTCGTGCACCATTCCAGATATTGGTAAGGGCGGTTCCAATCTTTCACTTCTCCGTCTCATTTCCTCCTCCACGGCCTCATCGTCTTTCTCCTCCACGGCCTCATCCATTTCATCCACCACCACATCACCCTCTTCCTCCGTATCCTTTCCCTCTTGCCTATAGTCATGGATGCTCCGGACGTCCGAAACGACGGTAGGCAAGAAACTGCGCTCTTCGACATCGAAGTACATGGCAGAAAGAAGATCGATGTTGTCTACACCACCGACCCTCGGACGGTGAGGAACACTCTGAATAATTCACGAGTTGGCTGTAGTTCGAAGAAAACAGGTTCGTAGGTCTCGACCTCGAGTACAACCGCGATTGCTGTAGGATCGCCGTGGTGCAACTCTCCATGAAGGGGCACGTCCTCGTATACCAGCCTTTTTGCAAGAAGGGGCTAACGGGATCTGGTAGACTTTGCTGTCTTTTTGTTCCTGAACTGTCTGTTTGCAAAATTTATTGCTATATTATTTTTCTGAATTCATTTTCATGCAGGTGGGGAGAAAGCATTAAGGATCTGTTTCATGACTTTCTCGTGAACCAGCACATAACATTTACCAGTGCTGAAATCACGAATCACAGTAAACTGCTTGAAAGCCCGACTGTCAATATTAGAATCCCAAAGGAGTGCAGAGTGGACATCCAGGAAATTTATCGATCCTGTGGACGAAGGGCGCAAGATCGGATGGCGCTTGCCTCCGAACTCATAGACCCGTGGTACCGACATGAAGGACAGATTGCCGAGATGTTCGTGGAGGCGCTTAGGGCACGACATCGGGAGGATAAGCCACTTTCGAACCTAATCAAGTACGCCAATTGACGGGTATGTTAGCCACGAGCTGTACCGCCAGATTGTAAAATCTCGCCTGCATCGCATCATTGAACCACCACCAAGGCAGGTTGTTTGTCCCAGATGCCGGATCGTAGATGAATCTACAAACCGGGGCAAGCGACCGAAGGCATCCTGGGATCGGTTGCCTTCTCCAACAGGCTAGGATGTAGACTATTAGTGCATGATTGTTGTGTTTATGGAAACATGTTATTTCATAAGTACACTATGTGAGCAATTACAAACTGCTGTGTATTACCTTTGTCAAACTATAATCTGGTTTATGACTGTATCCTCCTCTATAATCTGGGTTTGGTTATGACTTATGACTGTATCACACCTTATGCATGTCACCCTGGATTCTCGCCGCATGCAAATGGCATGCATGTAATTTGTAAGAATGAATGTTGAGCATACAAAAGGGAGAATGTAATTCATACAAAGTTAAGTAGCTAATAGCACAGGGATCATACGAGCTTGGTTCTTACACACGTAAGGCTTAGAAAATACAAAGTAGATAAAATACAAAGTAGATAAAACTAGGAACGAAATGCGAAACTAGTAGTGGTAAACAAAGACACTCACCCACCCGCCAGATCCTGTTGAGCATCTCAGCAGACATACGCTGCCCCTCGCTACGCATTTGATCACATCGTAATCCAGTGCCTCCACTCCCATCGCCGTGCAGGTGCTTCGAACTCGATTTTCATACCGTGTACTGCTGGTCGATGATGTCGGAAGCGAGTCTAGCCATGCCGGCTTTCCCCGTACCGCCATCCGGGTACCTCCACAAACATTGGAGATCGACGTGATTGATGACATGAACGAGGAGATCCCGTTCTAGCTTCGGAGTGTCATTCTTGATGTCGACGCTGGCGAAGTAGATCTTCCTCCTGTGTAGGAACTCGCGAAGCTCCAGGCATACAGATTTGGCCCTACATACGTGATATAGTAGGTAGTGGTTGCGCATGGACAGCTGCAAAAGCGCAGTCCTCTTCCTATCTCTGGTATACTCGAGGTCAAGGCCGACGATCTTGTACCTGTCCATCGGATCTTGTAGCCACCGCTCGTACATTGCGATGACCTTGGCCACCTCCACTGACGCATTTGTGTGGATGACTGTCAGCTTGGTGGTGCCATGGGCGGTGACGGTGTACTCGTCGGTGTAGTCGTTCCCATCGCCGAACACGCTGTACTCTGCGTCCATGGCAGCAGCAGCTAATGCAGCGGCGGTGGCCTAGTTTCGGTAGCGGTGGCTGGGACTGGGCGTGGAGGTGGAGTGATCTGTTGCGGTGGTATGGCCAGGCAGAGGCAGTGATCATGGCAGCGCCGATGGTTCTTATGGTATACCGCGAAGGAATGAGTTGGGGATTTTTGCATAGTGATGTGCTGAGGAGACAGAAGGCGATGCTTAAATTCTGTTTACTAATATTCCGGTCATACCCATGCGGAAGCAAGTTTGACCGGGCGAGCACCGATGGTTTCCAATCCTAGCGATTAAATTCGGCGTCCGTCCCGGTAGGCGATGGGATGGGTGTGCGACGTGGCTTTGGCGTGGCAGAGACCGGTCACGTAGACCATCGTCCCGTTGCTGATCCGCAGCGGGTGCGCGGTGCTGACACGACGTAACGTGACAGGACAGAAGGAAGTGTACAAGTTTAAGAAGTGTAAGCATAGACATGGACCTAGCATCCCTGCACCCCGGGGCAACCGATCAGGCCTGCCGATTGCGCAAAGCTTGTCCCGAATTTGCCAAAATGAAGCTCGTTTGCCCATGCTTCTATAAGTTTCTCTGTAGGCCACTTGTGTAAGCATGCACGATCAAGCAACTTTGCAACACACGTGTCGGTGGAAAAGCATTAGGTTTCAACACACCACATAGTTTAGGAATTTAGAATAGCTGCATTGTAGAGCTCTAGCCAAATTGCATGGTAAAGCCAAATTCAGCTTTTTGTCATATTTAGCTATAGCAATATTGTGTCTCGTTTGTCCTCACTTTTGCCCTCCCGATATTCTGAAGCCCTCACATGCGCTCGGAGGGGGGTGTCGTCTGGTCAAAGGCTTGGCCGTTACATGCGCCATGACGCCTAAAGTGGCCTTTTTAAAGAGCGTCTTTTCCCCTCTCTCTCTAATAGTTGTGTTTTTTTGCCCAAAAAGGTAGGGCATCTAGAGCAGCTTCTCTCTTCATTCATTGTTCCTTTTGCGATCATTTTACCCCAATCTGGTAGCAAATCTAGAGCAGCAAAACAAACCAGCACCATAAATAAATTCAGTAAATAGAGCAGATGTAGATAAAGCAGCTAATATAGGTTATATAGTACGGTACTTAACGAGGTTCGACAATTAGGCTCAGCAAGAACAAAGCAGCAGATCGCTTCAACACGTATACAAGACAAAAGAAGGCGCTCGCCATGAAGCAATAGCTGATCAGTGGCCCCTCGTGGCCTCTGCCAGGAGGGCATCCGCCTCCTCCCTCTGGCGCCTCCTCCACTTCTTGCTGCCCAGCCCCTTGACCTTGGGCACCTTGGGTCTGATCGGGGGCAGGTGACCCTCCTCGATAGCCACCTTCTGGAGGTTGTGGAGGTGAAGACCGAGTGCCTAGTGCTTGGCCCTGAAGCCTTGGACGTTCACGGACTCGCCGCAAGTCCTCACGTCCTCGGCATGCTTCACGAGGGAGTTGAAGTCCGTGCCGCGGAGCCTCCTAGTGGGGCAGAAGGGGCACCTGTACACGTCGCCGGTGAAGAAGTTGTTGTACTGACCGGACTTCAGCCTCCTTAGCACATGACGAGTCTTGGTGTCCTGCGACTGCCGTCAAGTGAGGTCGCTGCTATCCTCCTGTTGGAAAAAACAGAAGAGTGAAATAAGGACATGATTGAGATACTTTGATTATCGGGATTGATTTTTTGCATAAATTAACCGAATGAGATCTCCCGATTATTCCCCAAATCTCAAACCAAATCGAATACCGATCCCAACTACGAATAGGGGATTCATCGAAAATCGAGATCTAACACAATAGTTTTAGCTACTGTAAAAATACGAATAGCCGAGCCCTAATAACATATGATCTAGCATCCAACGATGGGAACGGGGGAAGAACAAGGGAAGGGGAGAAAACCCTTTGTTTACCTCAGACCATGGGTCGGCGATGCTGGTGTCGTAGGGGTTCTCCGGTACTATGTAGACAACCTCCTCGTAGGGGTCGCAGCCGAGCGGGATCTGTCCGAGACCGGCGGGGGCCTCCTCACCGGAGGCTACGGCGGATGCAGGGACGAGGATGGGGGGCTCCTCGCCGGCTGCCTTGGAGGCGCCGATGGCCACCGCGCCGATCTTCTCCATCGCCGGCGTGGTTGGGGTTTTGTTGGGAATTTGTAGAAGGTGATGGGACAGTGGAAACGGTTGAGTGAGCGAGTGCGTGATGAGTGGGAGTGGGAGTGGGGAGGCCTCTATTAAAGGAGAAGGGAAGGGCGGCGTTTCGTTGCACTACCGTGCACCGCGTAGGCTAATGCACCGTACACGGCCACACGTGTCCGCTACCGCCCCGTGCACCACACACGCATACCATGAGTCACGTTTTTTCCCTCGTGTCTAACCATGGCGATTCAGTTGTACTCAGTTTTGCCCACCAACCGTTGATCCTCTGTGATCTAGCGGACAGGATAACCCTTATATCTGTCGGGGGCACCCCTCTATCCATGCAAAATAACGAGTATGCCACCGGAACTTTAACAACATAAACAGATGAACTTGAATATATTTTGAAGGTACGAAAATAGAAATCCACATAGTTTAAGGGTCTAGATACGGTAACAGAACTAAATATTATTAGTGGCCGGGCCAACACAGTGACGGGGTTGGTCGGCTAGGAGTTGCTGATTCCTAAGTAAGGGGACACTAGGCCGTTCTTGACACACTCCCTCAGGAACTTGCCATAAGCAGCGTGCTTAGCCTTGGTCGCCGACTTGTGTTTACTAGCCGGGCTTTTACCGATGCCAACCGCATGCGGAATCAAGCTGGCAATCCTCGGGTTGACTCCTTTCTTACAGAAAGGGCACCTGAGCTCCCCAAGTCGAGTGCGGAAAGGCATTATCCTGCTCTTGAGCTTCTTCATGACATGGTGGCTCTTGTTGTCCCTGGTCTCCTTGTTAGAGTCCATCTCACTTGAATACACCTGTAATGTATGGAATACAAACCGAAATGAGAAAAATAATAAATATATATTCCTTCCACCATTCCAAGTTACTTTTGATGCAATAACATGTCTATACAGGTTCAACAATTCATTACGGCCGTCTCCCCAACTCGCTCCTAAATTAATGTGGTTTGTGTTCTTGGTAACTTATTAATAAATAAATAATATGGATTCATTCAGAACAGACTAGATCTATCCATGTACCGGTTCGTATGTTGCATCTAATCATTAGGACTAGATTTTTTTATGACGCCTGGATAGATTAAGCTCGAGCAGAAAATATGAAACATGTAGAAATAGATGTACCTCTGGGTACACGAGTGGAGTGTGTTAGTCGAACTCCACGCCCTCATCGGCGCCTCCGAAGTCGTCAGCACCGGCGTGCACATGGTCCCCCAAGGGGTTGAACTGCACGTCCTCCTCGGCCTGTGCTGTGTGATGCTCCTCCAGATCTTCCGCGTGAAGCACCACCCTGGGGGCGATGCCCGGACTCTCACCCCCACGCACTGGTTTCATGGAGAAGGTTCATGCAAGTACGTTCAAGATTGTGGTGTTTTGCTGGATAGGGAAGAGAGAGTAGTGGATGAGTGCGAATGGAGGACCCGATAGGCTGGGTTTTTAATGCGGGGACGTTTAGGCCTCCTCGAGGGCCCCGGTTGACAGCTCTTCCGGTTGCGGCTGCCGCGTGGAAGGTTCGTGTGGTGGGGGCCTGACGGAAGTGAGAGTGCAGGCGCGCTGCATAGTAAAAATGGTATAGCCGGTCGTCCGTGGATGACCAGTTGCCGTGTAGTAGACTTGTAGCCTTTGTAGACTATATTAAACATGACATGACCACTCGACCACTTTTTCCATGGACGGCATCGTATTCCTTCTTGTAGAAGTCTCGTTGAGGGAGACATCCGTGTTGTCTCGCGCTGTCCTGTGAAGGGCACGACGTGTGCAACGAGCCTCGTTGGATCACACAGGATCAACGGTTGGTGTGCACGATCCGCGTGACAACTGTGAGAACCAATCAGGGCGTAGCAGACAGAGTGGGCACAGGTTTGGGCTTCTACGAGAGAGAGAGAGAGAGAGAGAGAGAGAGAGAGAGAGAGAGAGAGAGGATGTTTGTTCTTATACTAAAACCACAAACAAACATGGATCAACCACTAGAGTCATTGCATGTGTGTTCTTATACTAAAACCAACATGGATCCACCAGTGGTCATTGCATGTGTGTTGTTTCCACAAACCACACATGGATCAACCACTAGAGTCATTGCATGTGTGTTCTTATACTAAAACCACAAACCAGTACTAGAGTCATTGCATGTGTGTTCTTATACTAAAACCACAAACCAGTACTAGAGTCATTGCATGTGTGTTCTTTTCCACAAACCACACATGGATCCACCAGTGGTCATTGCATGTGTGTTCTTTCCACAAACCACATATGGATCAACCAGAGTCATTGCATGTGTGTTCTTTCCACAAACCACACATGGATCAACCACGTCATTGCATGTGTGTTCTTATACTAAAACCACAAACCAGCACTAGAGTCATTGCATGTGTGTTCTTTTACACAAACCACACATGGATCCACCAGTGGTCATTGCATGTGTGTTCTTTCCACAAACCACATATGGATCAACCAGAGTCATTGCATGTGTGTTCTTTCCACAAACCACACATGGATCAACCACTAGAGTCATTGCATGTTTGTTCATATACTAAAACCACAAACCAGCACTAGAGTCATTGCATGTGTGTTCTTTTCCACAAACCACACATGGATCCACTAGACTCATTGCATGTGTGTTCTTTTCCACAAACACCTTATGGATCAACCAGTGGTCATTGCATGTGTGTTCTTTCCACAAACCACACATGGATCAACCAATAGAGTCATTGCATGTTTGTTCTTATACTAAAACCACAAACCAGCACTAGAGTCATTGCATGTGTGTTCTTTCCACAAACCACATGTGGACCCATTATAGTCATTGCATGTGTGTTATTTCCACAAACCACATATGGATCAACCACTAGAGTCATTGCATATGTGTTCTTTCCACAAACCACACATGGATCAACCACTAGAGTCATTGCATGTTTGTTCTTATACTAAAACCAACACTAGAGTCATTGCATGCATGTTCTTTTCACAAACCACACATGGATCAACCACTAGAGTCATTGCATGTGTGTTATTTCCACAAACAAACATGGATCAACCACTAGAGTCATTGCATGTGTGTTCTTTTCCACAAACCACACATGGATCCACCAATGGTCATTGCATGTGTGTTCTTTCCACAAACCACATATGGATCAACCACTAGAGTCATTGCATGTGTGTTCTTTCCACAAACCACACATGGATAAACCACTAGAGTCATTGCATGTGTGTTCTTATACTAAAACCACAAACCAGCACTAGAGTCATTGCATGTGTGTTCTTTTCCACAAACCACACATGGATCCACCAGTGGTCATTGCATGTGTGTTCTTTCCACAAACCACATATGGATCAACCAGAGTCATTGCATGTGTGTTCTTTCCACAAACCACACATGGATCAACCACTAGAGTCATTGCATGTTTGTTCTTATACTAAAACCACAAACCAGCACTAGAGTCATTGCATGTGTGTTCTTTTCCACAAACCACACATGGATCCACCAGTGGTCATTGCATGTGTGTTCTTTCCACAAACCACATATGGATCAACCAGAGTCATTGCATGTGTGTTCTTTCCACAAACCACACATGGATCAACCACTAGAGTCATTGCATGTTTGTTCTTATACTAAAACCACAAACCAGCACTAGAGTCATTGCATGTGTGTTCTTTTCCACAAACCACACATGGATCCACTAGACTCATTGCATGTGTGTTCTTTTCCACAAACAACTTATGGATCAACCAGTGGTCATTGCAGGTGTGTTCTTTCCACAAATCACACATGTGGATCCACTAGTCATTGCATGTATGTTATTTCCACAAACCCCACATGGATCAACCACTAGAGTCATTGCATATGTGATGTTTCCACAAACCACACATGGACCCACCACTAGAGTCATTGCATGTGTGTTCTTATACTAAAACCAACACTAGAGTCATTGCATGTGTGTTCTTTTCACAAACCACACATGGATCAACCACTAGAGTCATTGCATGTGTGTTATTTCCACAAACAAACATGTATCAACCACTAGAGTCATTGCATGTGTGTTCTTTTCCACAAACCACACATGGATCCACCAGTGGTCATTGCATGTGTGTTCTTTCCACAAACCACATATGGATCAACCACTAGAGTCATTGCATGTGTGTTCTTTCCACAAACCACACATGGATCAACCACTAGAGTCATTGCATGTTTGTTCTTATACTAAAACCACAAACCAGCACTAGAGTCATTGCATGTGTGTTCATTTCCACAAACCACACATGGATCCACCAGTGGTCATTGCATGTGTGTTCTTTCCACAAACCACATATGGATCAACCAGAGTCATTGCATGTGTGTTCTTTCCACAAACCACACATGGATCAACCACTAGAGTCATTGCATGTTTGTTCTTATACTAAAACCACAAACCAGCACTAGAGTCATTGCATGTGTGTTCTTTTCCACAAACCACACATGGATCCACCAGTGGTCATTGCATGTGTGTTCTTTCCACAACCACATATGGATCAACCAGAGTCATTGCATGTGTGTTCTTTCCACAAACCACACATGGATCAACCAATAGAGTCATTGCATGTTTGTTCTTATACTAAAACCACAAACCAGCACTAGAGTCATTGCATGTGTGTTCTTTTCCACAAACCACACATGGATCCACTAGACTCATGGCATGTGTGTTCTTTTCTACAAACAACTTATGGATCAACCATTGGTCATTGCATGTGTGTTCTTTCCACAAACCACATGTGGACCCACTAGAGTCATTGCATGTGTGTTATTTCCACAAACCACACATGCATCAACCACTAGAGTCATTGCATATGTGTTATTAACACAAACCACACATGGATCAACCACTAGAGTCATTGCATGTGTGTTCTTATACTAAAACCAACACTAGAGTCATTGCATGTGTGTTCTTTTCACAAACCACACATGGATCAACCACTAGAGTCATTGCATGTGTGTTATTTCCACAAACAAACATGGATCAATCACTAGAGTCATTGCATGTGTGTTCTTATACTAGAACCAACATGGATCCACCAGTGGTCATTGCATGTGTGTTCTTTCCATAAACCACACATGGATCAACCACTAGAGTCATTGCATGTGTGTTATTTCCACAAACCACACATGGATCAACCACTAGAATCATTGCATGTGTGTTCTTATACTAAAACCACAAACCAGCACTAGAGTCATTGCATGTGTGTTCTTATACTAAAACCACAAACCAGTAGAGTCATTGCATGTTTGTTCTTATACTAAAACCACAAACCAGCACTAGAGTCATTGCATGTGTGTTCCTTTCCACAAACCACACATGGATCCACCAATGGTCATTGCATGTGTGTTCTTTCCACAAACCACATATGGATCAACCACTAGAGTCATTGCATGTGTGTTCTTTCCACAAACCACACATGGATCAACCACTAGAGTCATTGCATGTTTGTTCTTATACTAAAACCACAAACCAGCACTAGAGTCATTGCATGTGTGTTCTTTTCCACAAACCACACATGGATCCACCAGTGGTCATTGCATGTGTGTTCTTTCCACAAACCACATATGGATCAACCAGAGTCATTGCATGTGTGTTCTTTCCACAAATCACACATGGATCAACCACTAGAGTCATTGCATGTTTGTTCTTATACTAAATCCACAAACCAGCACTAGAGTCATTGCATGTGTGTTCTTTTCCACAAACCACACATCGATCCACTAGACTCATTCCATGTGTGTTCTTTTCCACAAACAACTTATGGATCAACCAGTGGTCATTGCATGTGTGTTCTTTCCACAAACCACATGTGGACCGATTACAGTCATTGCATGTGTGTTATTTCCTCAAACCACACATGGATCAACCACTAGAGTCATTGCATATGTGTTATTTCCACAAACCACACATGGATCAACCACTAGAGTCATTGCATGTGTGTTCTTATACTAAAACCAACACTAGAGTCATTGCATGTATGTTCTTTTCACAAACCACACATGGATCAACCACTAGAGTCATTGCATGTGTGTTATTTCCACAAACAAACATGTATCAACCACTAGAGTCATTGCATGTGTGTTCTTTTCCACAAACCACACATGGATCCACCAGTGGTCATTGCATGTGTGTTCTTTCCACAAACCACACATGGATCAACCACTAGAGTCATTGCATGTGTGTTCTTTCCACAAACCACACATGGATAAACCACTAGAGTCATTGCATGTTTGTTCTTATACTAAAACCACAAACCAGCACTAGAGTCATTGCATGTGTGTTCTTTTCCACAAACCACACATGGATCCACCAGTGGTCATTGCATGTGTGTTCTTTCCACAAACCACATATGGATCAACCAGAGTCATTGCATGTGTGTTCTTTCCACAAACCACACATGGATCAACCACTAGAGTCATTGCATGTTTGTTCTTATACTAAAACCACAAACCAGCACTAGAGTCATTGCATGTGTGTTCTTTTCCACAAACCACACATGGATCCACCAGAGTCATTGCATGTGTGTTCTTTCCACATACCACATATGGATCAACCAGAGTCATTGCATGTGTGTTCTTTCCACAAACCACACATGGATCAACCAATAGAGTCATTGCATGTTTGTTCTTATACTAAAACCACAAACCAGCACTAGAGTCATTGCATGTGTGTTCTTTTCCACAAACCACACATGGATCCACTAGACTCATGGCATGTGTGTTCTTTTCCACAAACAACTTATGGATCAACCATTGGTCATTGCATGTGTGTTCTTTCCACAAACCACATGTGGACCCATTACAGTCATTGCATGTGTGTTATTTCCACAAACCCCACATGGATCAACCACTAGAGTCATTGCATATGTGTTATTTCCACAAACCACACATGGATCAACCACTAGAGTCATTGCATGTGAGTTCTTATACTAAAACCAACACTAGAGTCATTGCATGTGTGTTCTTTTCACAAACCACACATGGATCAACCACTAGAGTCATTGCATGTGTGTTATTTCCACAAACAAACATGTATCAACCACTAGAGTCATTTCATGTGTGTTCTTTTCCACAAACCACACATGGATCCACCAATGGTCATTGCATGTGTGTTCTTTCCACAAACCACATATGGATCAACCACTAGAGTCATTGCATGTGTGTTCATTCCACAAACCACACATGGATAAACCACTAGAGTCATTGCATGTTTGTTCTTATACTAAAACCACAAACCAGCACTAGAGTCATTGCATGTGTGTTCATTTCCACAAACCACACATGGATCCACCAGTGGTCATTGCATGTGTGTTCTTTCCACAAACCACATATGGATCAACCAGAGTCATTGCATGTGTGTTCTTTCCACAAACCACACATGGATCAACCACTAGAGTCATTGCATGTTTGTTCTTATACTAAAACCACAAACCAGCACTAGAGTCATTGCATGTGTGTTCTTTTCCACAAACCACACATGGATCCACCAGTGGTCATTGCATGTGTGTTCTTTCCACAGACCACATATGGATCAACCAGAGTCATTGCATGTGTGTTCTTTCCACAAACCACACATGGATCAACCAATAGAGTCATTGCATGTTTGTTCTTATACTAAAACGACAAACCAGCACAAGAGTCATTGCATGTGTGTTCTTTTCCACAAACCACACATGGATCCACTAGACTCATGGCATGTGTGTTCTTTTCTACAAACAACTTATGGATCAACCATTGGTCATTGCATGTGTGTTCTTTCCACAAACCACATGTGGACCCACTAGAGTCATTGCATGTGTGTTATTTCCACAAACCACACATGCATCAACCACTAGAGTCATTGCATATGTGTTATTTGCACAAACCACACATGGATCAACCACTAGAGTCATTGCATGTGTGTTCTTATACTAAAACCAACACTAGAGTCATTGCATGTGTGTTCTTTTCACAAACCACACATGGATCAACCACTAGAGTCATTGCATGTGTGTTATTTCCACAAACAAACATGGATCAACCACTAGAGTCATTGCATGTGTGTTCTTATACTAGAACCAACATGGATCCACCAGTGGTCATTGCATGTGTGTTCTTTCCATAAACCACACATGGATCAACCACTAGAGTCATTGCATGTGTGTTATTTCCACAAACCACACATGGATCAACCACTAGAATCATTGCATGTGTGTTCTTATACTAAAACCACAAACCAGTACAAGAGTCATTGCATGTGTGTTCTTATACTAAAACCACAAACCAGTACAAGAGTCATTGCATGTTTGTTCTTATACTAAAACCACAAACCAGCACTAGAGTCATTGCATGTGTGTTCTTTTCCACAAACCACACATGGATCCACCAGTGGTCATTGCATGTGTGTTCTTTGCACAGACCACATATGGATCAACCAGACTCATTGCATGTGTGTTCTTTCCACAAACCACACATGGATCAACCACTAGAGTCATTGCATGTTTGTTATTATACTAAAACCACAAACCAGCACTAGAGTCATTACATATGTGTTCTTTTCCACAAACCACACATGGATCCACCAGTGGTCATTGCATGTGTGTTCTTTCCACAGACCACATATGGATCAACCAGAGTCATTGCATGTGTGTTCTTTCCACAAATCACACATGGATCAACCACTAGAGTCATTGCATGTTTGTTCTTATACTAAATCCACAAACCAGCACTACAGTCATTGGATGTGTGTTCTTTTCCACAAACCACACATGGATCCACTAGACTCATTACATGTGTGTTCTTTTCCACAAACAACTTATGGATCAACCAGTAGTCATTGCATGTGTGTTCTTTCCACAAACCACATGTGGACCGATTATAGTCATTGCATGTGTGTTATTTCCTCAAACCACACATGGATCTACCACTAGAGTCATTGCATATGTGTTATTTCCACAAACCACACATGGACCAGCCACTAGAGTCATTGCATGTGAGTTCTTATACTAAAACCAACACTAGAGTCATTGCATGCATGTTCTTTTCACAAACCACACATGGATCAACCACTAGAGTCATTGCATGTGTGTTATTTCCACAAACAAACATGTATCAACCACTAGAGTCATTTCATGTGTGTTCTTTTCCACAAACCACACATGGATCCACCAATGGTCATTGCATGTGTGTTCTTTCCACAAACCACATATGGATCAACCACTAGAGTCATTGCATGTGTGTTCTTTCCACAAACCACACATGGATAAACCACTAGAGTCATTGCATGTTTGTTCTTATACTAAAACCACAAACCAGCACTAGAGTCATTGCATGTGTGTTCTTTTCCACAAACCACACATGGATCCACCAGTGGTCATTGCATGTGTGTTCTTTCCACAAACCACATATGGATCAGCCAGAGTCATTGCATGTGTGTTCTTTCCACAAACCACACATGGATCAACCACTAGAGTCATTGCATGTTTGTTCTTATACTAAAACCACAAACCAGCACTAGAGTCATTGCATGTGTGTTCTTTTCCACAAACCACACATGGATCCACCAGTGGTCATTGCATGTGTGTTCTTTCCACAGACCACATATGGATCAACCAGAGTCATTGCATGTGTGTTCTTTCCACAAACCACACATGGATCAACCAATAGAGTCATTGCATGTTTCTTCTTATACTAAAACGACAAACCAGCACAAGAGTCATTGCATGTGTGTTCTTTTCCACAAACCACACATGGATCCACTAGACTCATGGCATGTGTGTTCTTTTCTACAAACAACTTATGGATCAACCATTGGTCATTGCATGTGTGTTCTTTCCACAAACCACATGTGGACCCATTACAGTCATTGCATGTGTGTTATTTCCACAAACCCCACATGGATCAACCACTAGAGTCATTGCATATGTGTTATTTCCACAAACCACACATGGATCAGCCACTAGAGTCATTTCATGTGAGTTCGTATACTAAAACCAACACTAGAGTCATTGCATGCGTGTTCTTCTCACAAACCACACATGGATCAACCACTAGAGTCATTGCATGTGTGTTATTTCCACAAACAAACATGTATCAACCACTAGAGTCATTTCATGTGTGTTCTTTTCCACAAACCACACATGGATCCACCAATGGTCATTGCATGTGTGTTCTTTCCACAAACCACATATGGATCAACCACTAGAGTCATTGCATGTGTGTTCATTCCACAAACCACACATGGATAAACCACTAGAGTCATTGCATGTTTGTTCTTATACTAAAACCACAAACCAGCACTAGAGTCATTGCATGTGTGTTCATTTCCACAAACCACACATGGATCCACCAGTGGTCATTGCATGTGTGTTCTTTCCAAAAACCACATATGGATCAACCAGAGTTATTGCATGTGTGTTCTTTCCACAAACCACACATGGATCAACCACTAGAGTCATTGCATGTTTGTTCTTATACTAAAACCACAAACCAGCACTAGAGTCATTGCATGTGTGTTCTTTCCACAAACCACACATGGATCCACCAGTGGTCATTGCATGTGTGTTCTTTCCACAGACCACATATGGATCAACCAGAGTCATTGCATGTGTGTTCTTTCCACAAACCACACATGGATCAACCAATAGAGTCATTGCATGTTTGTTCTTATACTAAAACGACAAACCAGCACAAGAGTCATTGCATGTGTGTTCTTTTCCACAAACCACACATGGATCCACTAGACTCATGGCATGTGTGTTCTTTTCTACAAACAACTTATGGATCAACGATTGGTCATTGCATGTGTGTTCTTTCCACAAACCACATGTGGACCCACTAGAGTCATTGCATGTGTGTTATTTCCACAAACCACACATGCATCAACCACTAGAGTCATTGCATATGTGTTATTTGCACAAACCACACATGGATCAACCACTAGAGTCATTGCATGTGTGTTCTTATACTAAAACCAACACTAGAGTCATTGCATGTGTGTTCTTTTCACAAACCACACATGGATCAACCACTAGAGTCATTGCATGTGTGTTATTTCCACAAACAAACATGGATCAACCACTAGAGTCATTGCATGTGTGTTCTTATACTAGAACCAACATGGATCCACCAGTGGTCATTGCATGTGTGTTCTTTCCATAAACCACACATGGATCAACCACTAGAGTCATTGCATGTGTGTTATTTCCACAAACCACACATGGATCAACCACTAGAGTCATTGCATGTGTGTTCTTATACTAAAACCACAAACCAGTACAAGAGTCATTGCATGTGTGTTCTTATACTAAAACCACAAACCAGTACAAGAGTCATTGCATGTTTGTTCTTATACTAAAACCACAAACCAGCACTAGAGTCATTGCATGTGTGTTCTTTTCCACAAACCACACATGGATCCACCAGTGGTCATTGCATGTGTGTTCTTTGCACAAACCACATATGGATCAACCAGACTCATTGCATGTGTGTTCTTTCCACAAACCACACATGGATGAACCACTAGAGTCATTGCATGTTTGTTCTTATACTAAAACCACAAACCAGCACTAGAGTCATTACATATGTGTTCTTTTCCACAAACCACACATGGATCCACCAGTGGTCATTGCATGTGTGTTCTTTCCACAGACCACATATGGATCAACCAGAGTCATTGCATGTGTGTTCTTTCCACAAATCACACATGGATCAACCACTAGAGTCATTGCATGTTTGTTCTTATACTAAATCCACAAACCAGCACGAGAGTCATTGGATGTGTGTTCTTTTCCACAAACCACACATGGATCCACTAGACTCATTACATGTGTGTTCTTTTCCACAAACAACTTATGGATCAACCATTAGTCATTGCATGTGTGTTCTTTCCACAAACCACATGTGGACCGATTACAGTCATTGCATGTGTGTTATTTCCTCAAACCACACATGGATCTACCACTAGGGTCATTGCATATGTGTTATTTCCACAAACCACACATGGATCAGCCACTAGAGTCATTGCATGTGAGTTCTTATACTAAAAGCAACACTAGAGTCATTGCATGCGTGTTCTTTTCACAAACCACACATGGATCAACCACTAGAGTCATTGCATGTGTGTTATTTCCACAAACAAACATGTATCAACCACTAGAGTCATTTCATGTGTGTTCTTTTCCACAAACCACACATGGATCCACCAATGGTCATTGCATGTGTGTTCTTTCCACAAACCACATATGGATCAACCACTAGAGTCATTGCATGTGTGTTCTTTCCACAAACCACACATGGATAAACCACTAGAGTCATTGCATGTTTGTTCTTATACTAAAACCACAAACCAGCACTAGAGTCATTGCATGTGTGTTCTTTTCCACAAACCACACATGGATCCACCAGTGGTCATTGCATGTGTGTTCTTTCCACAAACCACATATGGATCAACCAGAGTCATTGCATGTTTGTTCTTTCCACAAACCACACATGGATCAACCACTAGAGTCATTGCATGTTTGTTCTTATACTAAAACCACAAACCAGCACTAGAGTCATTGCATGTGTGTTCTTTTCCACAAACCACATGGATCCACCAGTGGTCATTGCATGTGTGTTCTTTCCACAGACCACATATGGATCAACCAGAGTCATTGCATGTGTGTTCTTTCCACAAACCACACATGGATCAACCAATAGAGTCATTGCATGTTTGTTCTTATACTAAAACGACAAACCAGCACAAGAGTCATTGCATGTGTGTTCTTTTCCACAAACCACACATGGATCCACTAGACTCATGGCATGTGTGTTCTTTTCCACAAACAACTTATGGATCAACCATTGGTCATTGCATGTGTGTTCTTTCCACAAACCACATGTGGACCCATTATAGTCATTGCATGTGTGTTATTTCCACAAACCACACATGGATCAACCACTAGAGTCATTGCATATGTGTTATTTCCACAAACCACACATGGATCAACCACTAGAGTCATTGCATGTGTGTTCTTATACTAAAACCAACACTAGAGTCATTGCATGCGTGTTCTTTTCACAAACCACACATGGATCAACCACTAGAGTCATTGCATGTGTGTTATTTCCACAAACAAACATGGATCAACCACTAGAGTCATTGCATGTGTGTTATTTTCCACAAACCACACATGGATCCACCAATGGTCATTGCATGTGTGTTCTTTCCATAGGACACACATGGATCAACCACTAGAGTCATTGCATGTGTGTTATTTCCACAAACCACACATGGATCAACCACTAGAGTCATTGCATGTGTGTTCTTATACTAAAACCACAAACAGTACTAGAGTCATTGCATGTGTGTTCTTTTCCACAAACCACACATGGATCCACCAATGGTCATTGCATGTGTGTTCTTTCCACAAACCACATATGGATCAACCAGAGTCATTGCATGTGTGTTCTTTCCACAAACCACACATGGATCAACCACTAGAGTCATTGCATGTTTGTTCTTATACTAAAACCACAAACCAGCACTAGAGTCATTGCATGTGTGTTCTTTTCCACAAACCACACATGGATCCACCAGTGGTCATTGCATGTGTGTTCTTTCCACAGACCACATATGGATCAACCAGAGTCATTGCATGTGTGTTCTTTCCACAAACCACACATGGATCAACCAATAGAGTCATTGCATGTTTGTTCTTATACTAAAACGACAAACCAGCACAAGAGTCATTGCATGTGTGTTCTTTTCCACAAACCACACATGGATCCACTAGACTCATGCATGTGTGTTCTTTTCTACAAACAACTTATGGATCAACCATTGGTCATTGCATGTGTGTTCTTTCCACAAACCACATGTGGACCGATTACAGTCATTGCATGTGTGTTATTTCCACAAACCACACATGGATCAACCACTAGAGTCATTGCATATGTGTTATTTCCACAAACCACACATGGATCAACCACTAGAGTCATTGCATGTGTGTTCTTGTACTAAAACCAACACTAGAGTCATTGCATGCATGTTCTTTTCGCAAACCACACATGGATCAACCACTAGAGTCATTGCATGTATGTTATTTCCACAAACAAACATGGATCAACCACTAGAGTCATTGCATGTGTTTTTTTTTCACAAACCACACATGGATCCACCAGTGGTCATTGCATGTGTGTTCTTTCCACAAACCACACATGGATCAACCACTAGAGTCATTGCATGTTTGTTCTTATACTAAAACCACAAACCAGCACTAGAGTCATTGCATGTGTGTTCTTTTCCACAAACCACACATGGATCCACCAGTGGTCATTGCATGTGTGTTCTTTCCACATACCACATATGGATCAACCAGAGTCATTGCATGTGTGTTATTTCCACAATCCACACATGGATCAACCACTAGACTAATTGCATGTTTGTTCTTATACTAAAACCGCAAACCAACACTACAGTCATTGCATGTGTGTTCTTTTCCAAAAACCACACATGGATCCACCAGTGGACATTGCATGTGTGTTCTTTCCACAATCCACATATGGATCAACCACTAGTCATTGCATGTGTGTTCTTTCCACAAACCACAAATGGATCAACCACTAGAGTCATTACATGTTTGTTCTTATACTAAATCCACAAACCAGCACTAGAGTCATTGCATGTGTGTTCTTTTCCACAAACCACACATAGATCAACTAGACTCATTACATGTGTGTTCTTTTCCACAAACAACTTATGGATCAACCAGTGGTCATTGCATGTGTGTTCTTTCCACAAACCACATGTGGACCAATTACAGTCATTGCATGTTATTTATTTCCTCAAACCGCACGTGGATCAACCACTAGAGTCATTGCATATGTGTTATTTCCAAAAACCACACATGGATCAACCACTAGAGTCATTGCATGTGTGTTCTTATACTAAAACCAACACTAGAGTCATTGCATGCGTGTTCTTTTCACAAACCACACATGGATCAACCACTAGAGTCATTGCTTGTGTGTTATTTCCACAAACAAACATGCATCGACCACTAGAGTCATTGCATGTGTGTTCTTTTCCACAAACCACACATGGATCCACCAATGGTCATTGCATGTGTGTTCTTTCCATAGGACACACATGGATCAACCACTAGAGTCATTGCATGTGTGTTATTTCCACAAACCACACATGCATCAACCACTAGAGTCATTGCATGTGTGTTCTTATACTAAAACCACAAACCAGTACTAGAGTCATTGCATGTGTGTTCTTTTCCACAAACCACACATGGATCCACCAGTGGTCATTGCATGTGTGTTCTTTCCACAAACCACATATGGATCAACCAGAGTCATTGCATGTGTGTTCTTTCCACAAACCACACATAGATCCACCAGTGGTCATTGCATGTGTGTTCTTTCCACACACCACATATGGATCAACCAGAGTCATTGCATGTGTGTTCTTTCCACAAACCACACATGGATCAACCACTAGAGTCATTGCATGTTTGTTCTTATACTAAAATCACAAACCAGCACTAGAGTCATTGCATGTGTGTTCTTTTCAACAAACCACACATGGATCCACAAGTGGTCATTGCATGTGTGTTCTTTCCACAGACCACATATGGATCAACCAGAGTCATTGCATGTGTGTTCTTTCCACAAACCACACATGGATCAACCAATAGAGTCATTGCATGTTTGTTCTTATACTAAAACGACAAACTAGCACAAGAGTCATTGCATGTGTGTTCTTTTCCACAAACCACACATGGATCCACTAGACTCATGCATGTGTGTTCTTTTCTACAAACAACTTATGGATCAACCATTGGTCATTGCATGTGTGTTCTTTCCACAAACCACATGTGGACCCATTACAGTCATTGCATGTGTGTTATTTCCACAAACCACACATGGATCAACCACTAGAGTCATTGCATATGTGTTATTTCCACAAACCACACATGGATCAACCACTAGAGTCATTGCATGTGTGTTCTTGTACTAAAACCAACACTAGAGTCATTGCATGCATGTTCTTTTCGCAAACCACACATGGATCAACCACTAGAGTCATGGCATGTATGTTATTTCCACAAACAAACATGGATCAACCACTAGAGTCATTGCATGTGTTTTTTTTTTCACAAACCACACATGGATCCACCAGTGGTCATTGCATGTGTGTTCTTTCCACAGACCACATATGGATCAACCAGAGTCATTGCATGTGTGTTCTTTCCACAAACCACACATGGATCAACCACTAGAGTCATTGCATGTTTGTTCTTATACTAAAACCACAAACCAGCACTAGAGTCATTGCATGTGTGTTCTTTTCCACAAACCACACATGGATCCACCAGTGGTCATTGCATGTGTGTTCTTTCCACATACCACATATGGATCAACCAGAGTCATTGCATGTGTGTTATTTCCACAAACCACACATGGATCAACCACTAGACTAATTGCATGTTTGTTCTTATACTAAAACCACAAACCAACACTACAGTCATTGCATGTGTGTTCTTTTCCACAAACCACACATGGATCCACCAGTGGACATTGCATGTGTGTTCTTTCCACAATCCACATATGGATCAACCACTAGTCATTGCATGTGTGTTCTTTCCACAAACCACACATGGATCAACCACTAGAGTCATTCCATGTTTGTTCTTATACTAAATCCACAAACCAGCACTAGAGTCATTGCATGTGTGTTCTTTTCCACAAACCACACATAGATCAACTAGACTCATTACATGTGTGTTCTTTTCCACAAACAACTTATGGATCAACCAGTGGTCATTGCATGTGTGTTCTTTCCACAAACCACATGTGGACCGATTACAGTCATTGCGTGTTTTTTATTTCCTCAAACCACACGTGGATCAACCACTAGAGTCATTGCATATGTGTTATTTCCACAAACCACACATGGATCAACCACTAGAGTCATTGCATGTGTGTTCTTATACTAAAACCAACACTAGAGTCATTGCATGCGTGTTCTTTTCACAAACCACACATGGATCAACCACTAGAGTCATTGCATGTGTGTTATTTCCACAAACAAACATGGATCAACCACTAGAGTCATTGCATGTGTGTTCTTTTCCACAAACCACACATGGATCCACCAGTGGTCATTGCATGTGTGTTCTTTCCACAGGACACACATGGATCCACCACTAGAGTCATTGCATGTGTGTTCTTTCCACAAACCACACATGGATCAATCACTAGAGTCATTACATGTTTGTTCTTATACTAAAACCACAAACCATCACTAGAGTCATTGCATGTGTGTTCTTTTCCACAAACCACACATGGATCCACCACTAGAGTCATTGCATGTGTGTTCTTTCCACAAACCACACATGGATCAACCACTAGAGTCATTGCATGTTTGTTCTTATACTAAAACCACAAACCAACACTAGAGTCATTGCATGTGTGTTCTTTTCACAAAACCACGCATGGATCCACCAATGGTCATTGCATGTGTGTTCTTTCCACAAACAACATATGGATCAACCACTAGTCATTGCATGTCTGTTTTTTCCACAAACCACACATCGATCAACCACTAGAGTCATTGCATGTTTGTTCTTATACTAAAACCAGAAACCAGCACTAGAGTCATTGCATGTGTGTTATTTTCCACAAACCACACATGGATCCACCACTAGAGTCATTGCATGTGTGTTCTTTCCACAAACCACATATGCATCAACCAGAGTCATTGCATGTGTGTTCTTTCCACCAACCACACATGTGGACCCACTAGAGTCATTGCATGTGTGTTATTTCCACAAACCGTACATGCCTCAACCACTAGAGTCCTTGCATATGTGTTATTTGCACAAACCACACATGGATCAACCACTAGAGTCATTGCATGTGTGTTCTTATACTAAAACCAACACTAGAGTCATTGCATGTGTGTTCTTTTCACAAACCACACATGGATCAACCACTAGAGTCATTGCATGTGTGTTCTTATACTAGAACCAACATGGATCCACCAGTGGTCATTGCATGTGTGTTCTTTCCACAAACCACACATGGATCAACCAGTAGTCATTGCATGTGTGTTATTTCCACAAACCACACATGGATCAACCACTAGAGTCATTGCATGTGTGTTCTTATACTAAAACCACAAACCAGTACAAGAGTCATTACATGTGTGTTCTTATACTAAAACCACAAACCAGTACTAGAGTCATTGCATGTGCGTCCTTTTCCACAAACCACACATGGATCCACAAGTGGTCATTGCATGTGTGTTCTTTCCACAAACCACATATGGATCAACCAGAGTCATTGCATGTGTGTTCTTTCCACAAACCACACATGGATCAACCACTAGAGTCATTGCATGTTTGTTCTTATACTAAAACCACAAACCAGCACTAGAGTCATTACATATGTGTTCTTTTCCACAAACCACACATGGATCCACCAGTGGTCATTGCATGTGTGTTCTTTCCACAGACCACATATGGATCAACCAGAGTCATTGCATGTGTGTTCTTTCCACAAACCACACATGGATCAACCACTAGAGTCATTGCATGTTTGTTCTTATACTAAAACCACAAACCAGCACTAGAGTCATTGCATGTGTGTTCTTTTCCACAAACCACACATGGATGCACTAGAATCATTGCATGTGTGCTCTTTTCCACAAACAACTTATGGATCAACCAGTGGTGATTGCATGTGTGTTCTTTCCACAAATCACACATGGATCAACCACTAGAGTCATTGCATGTTTGTTCTTATACTAAAACCAACATGGATCCACCAGTGGTCATTGCATCTGTGTTCATTCCACAAACCACACATGGATCAACCACTAGAGTCATTGCATGTGTGTTCTTTCCACAAACCACACATGGATCAACCACTAGAGTCATTGCATGTTTGTTCTTATACTAAATCCACAAACCAGCACTAGAGACATTGCATGTGTGTTCTTTTCCACTAACCACACATGGATCCACTGGAATCATTACATGTGTGTTATTTTCCACAAACAACTTATGGATCAACCAGTGGTCATTGCATGTGTGTTCTTTCCACAAACCACATGTGGACCGATTACAGTCATTGCATGTGTGTTATTTCCTCAAACCACACATGGATCAACCACTAGTCATTGCATATGTGTTATTTCCACAAACCACACATGGATCAACCACCAGTGTCATTGCATGTGTGTTCTTATACTAAAACCAACACTAGAGTCATTGCATGCGTGTTCTTTTCACAAACCACACATGGATCAACCACTAGAGTCATTGCATGTGTGGTATTACCACAAACAAACATGGATCAACCACTAGATTCATTGCATGTGTGTTCTTTTCCACAAACCACACATGGATCCACCAGTGGTCATTGCATGTGTGTTCTTTCCACAAGACACACATGGATCAACCACTAGAGTCATTGCATGTGTGTTCTTTCCACAAACCACACATGTATCAACCACTAGAGTCATTGCATGTTTGTTCTTATACTAAAACCACAAACCATCACTAGAGTCATTGCATGTGTGTTCTTTTCCACAAACCACACATGGATCCACCAGTGGTTATTGCATGTGTGTTCTTTCCACACACCACATATGGATCAACCAGAGCCATTGCATGTGTGTTCTTTCCACAAACCACACATGGATCAACCACTAGAGTCATTGCATGTTTGTTCTTGTACTAAAACCACAAACCAACACTAGAGTCATTGCATGTGTGTTATTTTCCACAAACAACACATGGATCCACCAGTGGTCATTGCATGTGTGATCTTATACTAAAACCACAAACCAACACTAGAATCATTGCATGTGTGTTCTTTTCCACAAACCACACATCAATCAACCACTAGAGTCATTGCATGTTTGTTCTTATACTAAAACCACAAACCAGCACTAGAGTCATTGCATGTGTGTTCTTTTCCACAAACCACACATGGATCCACCAGTGGTCATTGCATGTGTTCTTTCCACAAACCACATATGGATCAACTAGAGTCATTGCATGTGTGTTCTTTCCATAAACCACACATGGACCAACCACTAGAGTCATTGCATGTTTGTTGTTATACTAAAACAACGAACCAACACTAGAGTCATTGCATGTGTGTTCTTTTGCATAAACCACGCATGGATCCACCACTAGAGTCATTGCATGTGTGTCATTTCCACAAACAAACATGGATCAACCACTAGAGTCATTGCATGTGTGTTCTTATACTAAGACCAACATGGATCCACCAGTGGTCATTGCATGTGTGTTCTTTCCACAAACCACACATGGATCAACCACTAGAGTCATTGCATGTGTGTTATTTCCACAAACCACACATGCATCAACCACTAGAGTCATTGCATGTATGTTCTTATACTAAAACCACAAACCAGTACTAGAGTCATTGCATGTGTGTTCTTATACTAAAACCAACATGGATCCACCAGTGGTCATTGCATGTGTGTTCTTTCCACAAACCACACATGGATCAACCACTAGGGTCATTGCATGTGTGTTATTTCCACAAACCACACATGGATCAACCACTAGAGTCATTGCATGTGTGTTCTTATACTAAAACCACAAACCAGTACTAGAGTCATTGCATGTGTGTTCTTTTCCACAAACCACACATGGATCCACTAGACTCATTACATGTGTGTTCTTTTCCACAAACAACTTATGGATCAACCAGTGGTCATTGCATGTGTGTTCTTTCCACAAACCACATGTGGACCGATTATAGTCATTGCATGTGTGTTATTTCCTCAAACCACACATGGATCAACCACTAGTCATTGCATATGTGTTATTTCCACAAACCACACATGGATCAACCACCAGTGTCATTGCATGTGTGTTCTTATACTAAAACCAACACTAGAGTCATTGCATGCGTGTTCTTTTCACAAACCACACATCGATCAACCACTAGAGTCATTGCATGTGTGTTATTTCCACAAACAAACATGGATCAACCACTAGAGTCATTGCATGTGTGTTCTTTTCCACAAACCACACATGGATCCACCAGTGGTCATTGCATGTGTGTTCTTTCCACAAGACACACATGGATCAACCACTAGAGTCATTGCATGTGTGTTCTTTCCACAAACCACACATGGATCAACCACTAGAGTCATTGCATGTTTGTTCTTATACTAAAACCACAAACCATCACTAGAGTCATTGCATGTGTGTTCTTTTCCACACACCACACATGGATCCACCAGTGGTTATTGCATGTGTGTTCTTTCCACACACCACATATGGATCAACCAGAGCCATTGCATGTCTGTTCTTTCCACAAACCACACATGGATCAACCACTAGAGTCATTGCATGTTTGTTCTTATACTAAAACCACAAACCAACACTAGAGTCATTGCATGTGTGTTCTTTTCCACAAACAACACATGGATCCACCAGTGGTCATTGCATGTGTGTTCTTATACTAAAACCACAAACCAACACTAGAGTCATTGCATGTGTGTTCTTTTCCACAAACCACACATCGATCAACCACTAGAGTCATTGCATGTTTGTTCTTATACTAAAACCACAAACCAGCACTAGAGTCATTGCATGTGTGTTCTTTTCCACAAACCACACATGGATCCACCAGTGGTCATTGCATGTGTGTTCTTTCCACAAACCACATATGGATCAACTAGAGTCATTGCATGTGAGTTCTTTCCATAAACCACACATGGATCAACCACTAGAGTCATTGCATGTTTGTTGTTATACTAAAACCACGAACCAACACTAGAGTCATTGCATGTGTGTTCTTTTCCACAAACCACGCATGGATCCACCACTAGAGTTATTGCATGTGTGTCATTTCCACAAACAAACATGGATCAACCACTAGAGTCATTGCATGTGTGTTCTTATACTAAGACCAACATGGATCCACCAGTGGTCATTGCATGTGTGTTCTTTCCACAAACCACTCATGGATCAACCACTAGAGTCATTGCATGTGTGTTATTTCCACAAACCACACATGCATCAACCACTAGAGTCATTGCATGTGTGTTCTTATACTAAAACCACAAACCAGTACTAGAGTTATTGCATGTGTGTTTTTATACTAAAACCAACATGGATCCACCAGTGGTCATTGCATGTGTGTTCTTTCCACAAACCACACATGGATAAACCACTAGAGTCATTGTATGTGTGTTATTTCCACAAACCACACATGGATCAACCACTAGAGTCATTGCATGTGTGTTCTTATACTAAAACCACAAACCAGTACTAGAGTCATTGCATGTGTGTTCTTTTCCACAAACCACACATGGATCCACCAATGGTCATTGCATGTGTGTTCTTTCCACAAACCACACATGGATCAACCACTAGAGTCATTGCATGTCTGTTCTTATACTAAAACCAACACTAGAGTCATTGCATGCGTGTTATTTTCACAAACCACACATGGATCAACCACTAGAGTCATTGCATGTGTGTTATTTCCACAAACAAACATGGATCAACCACTAGAGTCATTGCATGTGTGTTCTTTTCCACAAACCACACATGGATCCACCAGTGGTCATTGCATGTGTGTTCTTTCCACAAGACACACATGGATCAACCACTAGAGTCATTGCATGTGTGTTCTTTCCACAAACCACACATGGCTCAACCACTAGAGTCATTGCATGTTTGTTATTATACTAAAACCACAAACCATCACTAGAGTCATTGCATGTGTGTTCTTTTCCACAAACCACACATGGATCCACCAGTGGTTATTGCATGTGTGTTCTTTCCACACACCACATATGGATCAACCAGAGCCATTGCATGTGTGTTCTTTCCACAAACCACACATGGATCAACCACTAGAGTCATTGCATGTTTGTTCTTATACTAAAACCACAAACCAACACGAGAGTCATTGCATGTGTGTTCTTTTCCACAAACAACACATGGATCCACCAATGGTCATTGCATGTGTGTTCTTATACTAAAACCACAAACCAACACTAGAGTCATTGCATGTGTGTTCTTTTCCACAAACCACACATCGATCAACCACTAGAGTCATTGCATGTTTGTTCTTACACTAAAACCACAAACCAGCACTAGAGTCATTGCATGTGTTTTTTTTTCCACAAACCACACATGGATCCACCAGTGGTCATTGCATGTGTGTTCTTTCCACAAACCACATATGGATAAACTAGAGTCATTGCATGTGTGTTCTTTCCATAAACCACACATGGATCAACCACTAGAGTCATTGCATGTTTGTTGTTATACTAAAACCACGAACCAACACTAGAGTCATTGCATGTGTGTTCTTTTCCACAAACCACACATGGATCCACCACTAGAGTCATTGCATGTGTGTCATTTCCACAAACAAACATGGATCAACCACTAGAGTCATTGCATGTGTGTTCTTATACTAAGACCAACATGGATCCACCAGTGGTCATTGCATGTGTGTTCTTTCCACAAACCACACATGGATCAACCACTAGAGTCATTGCATGTGTGTTATTTCCACAAACCACACATGCATCAACCACTAGAGTCATTGCATGTGTGTTCTTATACTAAAACCACAAACCAATACTAGAGTCATTGCATGTGTGTTCTTATACTAAAACCAACATGGATCCACCAGTGGTCATTGCATGTGTGTTCTTTCCACAAACCACACATGGATCAACCACTAGAGTCATTCCATGTTTGTTCTTATACTAAATCCACAAACCAGCACTAGAGTCATTGCATGTGTGTTCTTTTCCACAAACCACACATAGATCAACTAGACTCATTACATGTGTGTTCTTTTCCACAAACAACTTATGGATCAACCAGTGGTCATTGCATGTGTGTTCTTTCCACAAACCACATGTGGACCGATTACAGTCATTGCGTGTTTTTTATTTCCTCAAACCACACGTGGATCAACCACTAGAGTCATTGCATATGTGTTATTTCCACAAACCACACATGGATCAACCACTAGAGTCATTGCATGTGTGTTCTTATACTAAAACCAACACTAGAGTCATTGCATGCGTGTTCTTTTCACAAACCACACATGGATCAACCACTAGAGTCATTGCATGTGTGTTATTTCCACAAACAAACATGGATCAACCACTAGAGTCATTGCATGTGTGTTCTTTTCCACAAACCACACATGGATCCACCAGTGGTCATTGCATGTGTGTTCTTTCCACAGGACACACATGGATCAACCACTAGAGTCATTGCATGTGTGTTCTTTCCACAAACCACACATGGATCAACCACTAGAGTCGTTGCATGTTTTTTCTTATACTAAAACCACAAACCATCACTAGAGTCATTGCATGTGTGTTCTTTTCCACAAACCACACATGGATCCACCAGTGGTTATTGCATGTGTGTTCTTTCCACACACCACATATGGATCAACCAGAGCCATTGCATGTGTGTTCTTTCCACAAACCACACATGGATCAACCACTAGAGTCATTGCATGTTTGTTCTTATACTAAAACCACAAACCAACACGAGAGTCATTGCATGTGTGTTCTTTTCCACAAACAACACATGGATCCACCAATGGTCATTGCATGTGTGTTCTTATACTAAAACCACAAACCAACACTAGAGTCATTGCATGTGTGTTCTTTTCCACAAACCACACATCGATCAACCACTAGAGTCATTGCATGTTTGTTCTTATACTAAAACCACAAACCAGCACTAGAGTAATTGCATGTGTTTTTTTTCCACAAACCACATGGATCCACCAGTGGTCATTGCATGTGTGTTCTTTCCACAAACCACATATGGATCAACTAGAGTCATTGCATGTGTGTTCTTTCCATAAACCACACATGGATCAACCACTAGAGTCATTGCATGTTTGTTGTTATACTAAAACCACGAACCAACACTAGAGTCATTGCATGTGTGTTCTTTTCCACAAACCACGCATGGATCCACCACTAGAGTCATTGCATGTGTGTCATTTCCACAAACAAACATGGATCAACCACTAGAGTCATTGCATGTGTGTTCTTATACTAAGACCAACATGGATCCACCAGTGGTCATTGCATGTGTGTTCTTTCCACAAACCACACATGGATCAACCACTAGAGTCATTGCATGTGTGTTATTTCCACAAACCACACATGCATCAACCACTAGAGTCATTGCATGTGTGTTCTTATACTAAAACCACAAACCAATACTAGAGTCATTGCATGTGTGTTCTTATACTAAAACCAACATGGATCCACCAGCGGTCATTGCATGTGTGTTCTTTCCACAAACCACACATGGATCAACCACTAGAGTCATTCGATGTTTGTTCTTATACTAAATCCACAAACCAGCACTAGAGTCATTGCATGTGTGTTCTTTTCCACAAACCACACATAGATCAACTAGACTCATTACATGTGTGTTCTTTTCCACAAACAACTTATGGATCAACCAGTGGTCATTGCATGTGTGTCCTTTCCACAAACCACATGTGGACCGATTAGAGTCATTGCGTGTTTTTTATTTCCTCAAACCACACGTGGATCAACCACTAGAGTCATTGCATATGTGTTATTTCCACAAACCACACATGGATCAACCACTAGAGTCATTGCATGTGTGTTCTTATACTAAAACCAACATGGATCCACCAGTGGTCATTGCATGTGTGTTCTTTCCACAAACCACACATGGATCAACCACTAGAGTCATTCCATGTTTGTTCTTATACTAAATCCACAAACCAGCACTAGAGTCATTGCATGTGTGTTCTTTTCCACAAACCACACATAGATCAACTAGACTCATTACATGTGTGTTCTTTTCCACAAACAACTTATGGATCAACCAGTGGTCATTGCATGTGTGTTCTTTCCACAAACCACATGTGGACCGATTACAGTCATTGTGTTTTTTCCTCAAACCACACGTGGATCAACCACTAGAGTCATTGCATATGTGTTATTTCCACAAACCACATGGATCAACCACTAGAGTCATTGCATGTGTGTTCTTCTACTAAAACCAACACTAGAGTCATTGCATGCGTGTTCTTTTCACAAACCACACATGGATCAACCACTAGAGTCATTGCATGTGTGTTATTTCCACAAACAAACATGGATCAACCACTAGAGTCATTGCATGTGTGTTCTTTTCCACAAACCACACATGGATCCACCAGTGGTCATTGCATGTGTGTTCTTTCCACAGGACACACATGGATCAACCACTAGAGTCATTGCATGTGTGTTCTTTCCACAAACCACACATGGATCAACCACTAGAGTCGTTGCATGTTTTTTCTTATACTAAAACCACAAACCATCACTAGAGTCATTGCATGTGTGTTCTTTTCCACAAACCACACATGGATCCACCAGTGGTTATTGCATGTGTGTTCTTTCCACACACCACATATGGATCAACCAGAGCCATTGCATGTGTGTTCTTTCCACAAACCACACATGGATCAACCACTAGAGTCATTGCATGTTTGTTCTTATACTAAAACCACAAACCAACACGAGAGTCATTGCATGTGTGTTCTTTTCCACAAACAACACATGGATCCACCAATGGTCATTGCATGTGTGTTCTTATACTAAAACCACAAACCAACACTAGAGTCATTGCATGTGTGTTCTTTTCCACAAACCACACATCGATCAACCACTAGAGTCATTGCATGTTTGTTCTTATACTAAAACCACAAACCAGCACTAGAGTCATTGCATGTGTTTTTTTTCCACAAACCACACATGGATCCACCAGTGGTCATTGCATGTGTGTTCTTTCCACAAACCACATATGGATCAACTAGAGTCATTGCATGTGTGTTCTTTCCATAAACCACACATGGATCAACCACTAGAGTCATTGCATGTTTGTTGTTATACTAAAACCACGAACCAACACTAGAGTCATTGCATGTGTGTTCTTTTCCACAAACCACGCATGGATCCACCACTAGAGTCATTGCATGTGTGTCATTTCCACAAACAAACATGGATCAACCACTAGAGTCATTGCATGTGTGTTCTTATACTAAGACCAACATGGATCCACCAGTGGTCATTGCATGTGTGTTCTTTCCACAAACCACACATGGATCAACCACTAGAGTCATTGCATGTGTGTTATTTCCACAAACCACACATGCATCAACCACTAGAGTCATTGCATGTGTGTTCTTATACTAAAACCACAAACCAATACTAGAGTCATTGCATGTGTGTTCTTATACTAAAACCAACATGGATCCACCAGCGGTCATTGCATGTGTGTTCTTTCCACAAACCACACATGGATCAACCACTAGAGTCATTCGATGTTTGTTCTTATACTAAATCCACAAACCAGCACTAGAGTCATTGCATGTGTGTTCTTTTCCACAAACCACACATAGATCAACTAGACTCATTACATGTGTGTTCTTTTCCACAAACAACTTATGGATCAACCAGTGGTCATTGCATGTGTGTCCTTTCCACAAACCACATGTGGACCGATTACAGTCATTGCGTGTTTTTTATTTCCTCAAACCACACGTGGATCAACCACTAGAGTCATTGCATATGTGTTATTTCCACAAACCACACATGGATCAACCACTAGAGTCATTGCATGTGTGTTCTTATACTAAAACCAACACTAGAGTCATTGCATGCGTGTTCTTTTCACAAACCACACATGGATCAACCACTAGAGTCATTGCATGTGTGTTATTTCCACAAACAAACATGGATCAACCACTAGAGTCATTGCATGTGTGTTCTTTTCCACAAACCACACATGGATCCACCAGTGGTCATTGCATGTGTGTTCTTTCCACAGGACACACATGGATCAACCACTAGAGTCATTGCATGTGTGTTCTTTCCACAAACCACACATGGATCAATCACTAGAGTCATTGCATGTTTGTTCTTATACTAAAACCACAAACCATCACTAGAGTCATTGCATGTGTGTTATTTTCCACAAACCACACATGGATCCACCACTAGAGTCATTGCATGTGTGTTCTTTCCACAAACCACACATGGATCAACCACTAGAGTCATTGCATGTTTGTTCTTATACTAAAACCACAAACCAACACTAGAGTCATTGCATGTGTGTTCTTTTCACAAAACCACGCATGGATCCACCAATGGTCATTGCATGTGTGTTCTTTCCACAAACGACATATGGATCAACCACTAGTCATTGCATGTGTGTTTTTTCCACAAACCACACATCGATCAACCACTAGAGTCTTTGCATGTTTGTTCTTATACTAAAACCAGAAACCAGCACTAGAGTCATTGCATGTGTGTTCTTTTCCACAAACCACACATGGATCCACCACTAGAGTCATTGCATGTGTGTTCTTTCCACAAACCACATATGCATCAACCAGAGTCATTGCATGTGTGTTCTTTCCACCAACCACACATGTGGACCCACTAGAGTCATTGCATGTGTGTTATTTCCACAAACCACACATGCCTCAACCACTAGAGTCCTTGCATATGTGTTATTTGCACAAACCACACATGGATCAACCACTAGAGTCATTGCATGTGTGTTCTTATACTAAAACCAACACTAGAGTCATTGCATGTGTGTTCTTTTCACAAACCACACATGGATCAACCACTAGAGTCATTGCATGTGTGTTCTTATACTAGAACCAACATGGATCCACCAGTGGTCATTGCATGTGTGTTCTTTCCACAAACCACACATGGATCAACCAGTAGAGTCATTGCATGTGTGTTATTTCCACAAACCACACATGGATCAACCACTAGAGTCATTGCATGTGTGTTCTTATACTAAAACCACAAACCAGTACAAGAGTCATTGCATGTGTGTTCTTATACTAAAACCACAAACCAGTACTAGAGTCATTGCATGTGCGTCCTTTTCCACAAACCACACATGGATCCACAAGTGGTCATTGCATGTGTGTTCTTTCCACAAACCACATATGGATCAACCAGAGTCATTGCATGTGTGTTCTTTCCACAAACCACACATGGATCAACCACTAGAGTCATTGCATGTTTGTTCTTATACTAAAACCACAAACCAGCACTAGAGTCATTACATATGTGTTCTTTTCCACAAACCACACATGGATCCACCAGTGGTCATTGCATGTGTGTTCTTTCCACAGACCACATATGGATCAACCAGAGTCATTGCATGTGTGTTCTTTCCACAAACCACACATGGATCAACCACTAGAGTCATTGCATGTTTGTTCTTATACTAAAACCACAAACCAGCACTAGAGTCATTGCATGTGTGTTCTTTTCCACAAACCACACATGGATGCACTAGAATCATTGCATGTGTGTTCTTTTCCACAAACAACTTATGGATCAACCAGTGGTGATTGCATGTGTGTTCTTTCCACAAATCACACATGGATCAACCACTAGAGTCATTGCATGTTTGTTCTCATACTAAAACCAACATGGATCCACTAGTGGTCATTGCATCTGTGTTCATTCCACAAACCACACATGGATCAACCACTAGAGTCATTGGATGTGTGTTCTTTCCACAAACCACACATGGATCAACCACTAGAGTCATTGCATGTTTGTTCTTATACTAAATCCACAAACCAGCACTAGAGACATTGCATGTGTGTTCTTTTCCACTAACCACACATGGATCCACTGGAATCATTACATGTGTGTTATTTTCCACAAACAACTTATGGATCAACCAGTGGTCATTGCATGTGTGTTCTTTCCACAAACCACATGTGGACCGATTACAGTCATTGCATGTGTGTTATTTCCTCAACCACACATGGATCAACCACTAGTCATTGCATATGTGTTATTTCCACAACCACACATGGATCAACCACCAGTGTCATTGCATGTGTGTTCTTATACTAAAACCAACACTAGAGTCATTGCATGCGTGTTCTTTTCACAAACCACACATGGATCAACCACTAGAGTCATTGCATGTGTGGTATTTCCACAAACAAACATGGATCAACCACTAGAGTCATTGCATGTGTGTTCTTTTCCACAAACCACACATGGATCCACCAGTGGTCATTGCATGTGTGTTCTTTCCACAAGACACACATGGATCAACCACTAGAGTCATTGCATGTGTGTTCTTTCCACAAACCACACATGTATCAACCACTAGAGTCATTGCATGTTTGTTCTTATACTAAAACCACAAACCATCACTAGAGTCATTGCATGTGTGTTCTTTTCCACAAACCACACATGGATCCACCAGTGGTTATTGCATGTGTGTTCTTTGCACACACCACATATGGATCAACCAGAGCCATTGCATGTGTGTTCTTTCCACAAACCACACATGGATCAACCACTAGAGTCATTGCATGTTTGTTCTTGTACTAAAACCACAAACCAACACTAGAGTCATTGCATGTGTGTTCTTTTCCACAAACAACACATGGATCCACCAGTGGTCATTGCATGTGTGATCTTATACTAAAACCACAAACCAACACTAGAGTCATTGCATGTGTGTTCTTTTCCACAAACCACACATCAATCAACCACTAGAGTCATTGCATGTTTGTTCTTATACTAAAACCACAAACCAGCACTAGAGTCATTGCATGTGTGTTCTTTTCCACAAACCACACATGGATCCACCAGTGGTCATTGCATGTGTGTTCTTTCCACAAACCACATATGGATCAACTAGAGTCATTGCATGTGTGTTCTTTCCATAAACCACACATGGACCAACCACTAGAGTCATTGCATGTTTGTTGTTATACTAAAACAACGAACCAACACTAGAGTCATTGCATGTGTGTTCTTTTGCACAAACCACGCATGGATCCACCACTAGAGTCATTGCATGTGTGTCATTTCCACAAACAAACATGGATCAACCACTAGAGTCATTGCATGTGTGTTCTTATACTAAGACCAACATGGATCCACCAGTGGTCATTGCATGTGTGTTCTTTCCACAAACCACACATGGATCAACCACTAGAGTCATTGCATGTGTGTTATTTCCACAAACCACACATGCATCAACCACTAGAGTCATTGCATGTATGTTCTTATACTAAAACCACAAACCAGTACTAGAGTCATTGCATGTGTGTTCTTATACTAAAACCAACATGGATCCACCAGTGGTCATTGCATGTGTGTTCTTTCCACAAACCACACATGGATCAACCACTAGGGTCATTGCATGTGTGTTATTTCCACAAACCACACATGGATCAACCACTAGAGTCATTGCATGTGTGTTGTTATACTAAAACCACAAACCAGTACTAGAGTCATTGCATGTGTGTTCTTTTCCACAAACCACACATGGATCCACTGGACTCATTACATGTGTGTTCTTTTCCACAAACAACTTATGGATCAACCAGTGGTCATTGCATGTGTGTTCTTTCCACAAACCACATGTGGACCGATTATAGTCATTGCATGTGTGTTATTTCCTCAAACCACACATGGATCAACCACTAGTCATTGCATATGTGTTATTTCCACAAACCACACATGGATCAACCACCAGTGTCATTGCATGTGTGTTCTTATACTAAAACCAACACTAGAGTCATTGCATGCGTGTTCTTTTCACAAACCACACATGGATCAACCACTAGAGTCATTGCATGTGTGTTATTTCCACAAACAAACATGGATCAACCACTAGAGTCATTGCATGTGTGTTTTTTCCACAAACCACACATGGATCCACCAGTGGTCATTGCATGTGTGTTCTCTCCACAAGACACACATGGATCGACCACTAGAGTCATTGCATGTGTGTTCTTTCCACAAACCACACATGGATCAACCACTAGAGTCATTGCATGTTTGTTCTTATACTAAAACCACAAACCAGCACTAGAGTCATTGCATGTGTGTTGTTTTCCACAAACCACACAGGGATCCACCAGTGGTCATTGCATGTGTGTTCTTTCAACACGCCACATATGGATCAACCAGAGTCATTGCATGTGTGTTCTTTCCACAAACCACACATGGATCAACCACTAGAGTCATTGCATGTTTGTTCTTATACTAAAACCACAAACCAACACTAGAGTCATTGCATGTGTGTTCTTTTCCACAAACAACACATGGATCCACCAGTGGTCATTGCATGTGTGTTCTTATACTAAAACCACAAACCAACACTAGAGTCATTGCATGTGTGTTCTTTCCACAAACCACACATCGATCAACCACTAGAGTCATTGCATGTTTGTTCTTATACTAAAACCACAAACCAGCACTAGAGTCATTGCATGTGTGTTCTTTTCCACAAACCACACATGGATCCACCAGTGGTCATTGCATGTGTGTTCTTTCCACAAACCACATATGGATCAACTAGAGTCATTGCATGTGAGTTCTTTCCATAAACCACACATGGATCAACCACTAGAGTCATTGCATGTTTGTTGTTATACTAAAACCACGAACCAACACTAGAGTCATTGCATGTGTGTTCTTTTCCACAAACCACACATGGATCCACCAGTGGTCATTGCATGTGTGTTCTTTCCACAAACCACACATGGATCAACCACTAGAGTCATTGTATGTGTGTTATTTCCACAAACCACACATGGATCAACCACTAGAGTCATTGCATGTGTGTTCTTATACTAAAACCACAAACCAGTACTAGAGTCATTGCATGTGTGTTCTTTTCCACAAACCACACATGGATCCACCAATGGTCATTGCATGTGTGTTCTTTCCATAAACCACACAAGGATCAACCACCAGAGTCATTGCATGTGTGTTCTTTCCACAAACCACACATGGATCAACCACTAGAGTCATTGCATGTGTGTTATTTCCACAAACAAACATGGATCAACCACTAGAGTCATTGCATGTGTGTTCTTTTCCACAAACCACACATGGATCCACCAGTGGTCATTGCATGTGTGTTCTTTCCACAAGACACACATGGATCAACCACTAGAGTCATTGCATGTGTGTTCTTTCCACAAACCACACATGGATCAACCACTAGAGTCATTGCATGTTTGTTCTTATACTAAAACCACAAACCATCACTAGAGTCATTGCATGTGTGTTCTTTTCCACAAACCACACATGGATCCACTAGTGGTTATTGCATGTGTGTTCTTTCCACACACCACATATGGATCAACCAGAGCCATTGCATGTGTGTTCTTTCCACAAACCACACATGGATCAACCACTAGAGTCATTGCATGTTTGTTCTTATACTAAAACCACAAACCAACACTACAGTCATTGCATGTGTGTTCTTTTCCACAAACAACACATGGATCCACCAGTGGTCATTGCATGTGTGTTCTTATACTAAAACCACAAACCAATACTAGAGTCATTGCATGTGTGTTCTTTCCACAAACCACACATCGATCAACCACTAGAGTCATTGCATGTTTGTTCTTATACTAAAACCACAAACCAGCACTAGAGTCATTGCATGTGTGTTCTTTTCCACAAACCACACATGGATCCACCAGTGGTCATTGCATGTGTGTTCTTTCCACAAACCACATATGGATCAACTAGAGTCATTGCATGTGTGTTCTTTCCATAAACCACACATGGATCAACCACTAGAGTCATTGCATGTTTGTTGTTATACTAAAACCACGAACCAACACTAGAGTCATTGCATGTGTGTTCTTTTCCACAAACCACGCATGGATCCACCACTAGAGTCATTGCATGTGTGTTCTTTCCACAAACCACACATGGATGAACCACTAGAGTCATTGCATGTTTGTTCTTATACTAAAACCACAAACCAGCACTAGAGTCATTGCATGTGTGTTCTTTTCCACAAACCACACATGGATCCACCAGTGGTCATTGCATGTGTGTTCTTTCCACAAACCACATATGGATCAACTAGAGTCATTGGATGTGTGTTCTTTCCATAAACCACACATGGACCAACCACTAGAGTCATTGCATGTTTGTTGTTATACTAAAACCACGAACCAACACTAGAGTCATTGCATGTGTGTCCTTTTGCACAAACCACGCATGGATCCACCACTAGAGTAATTGCATGTGTGTCATTTCCACAAACAAACATGGATCAACCATTAGAGTCATTGCATGTGTGTTCTTATACTAAGACCAACATGGATCCACCAGTGGTCATTGCATGTGTGTTCTTTCCACAAACCACACATGGATCAACCACTAGAGTCATTGCATGTGTGTTATTTCCACAAACCACACATGCATCAACCACTAGAGTCATTGCATGTATGTTCTTATACTAAAACCACAAACCAGTACTAGAGTCATTGCATGTGTGTTCTTATACTAAAACCAACATGGATCCACCAGTGGTCATTGCATGTGTGTTCTTTCCACAAACCACACATGGATCAACCACTAGGGTCATTGCATGTGTGTTATTTCCACAAACCACACATGGATCAACCACTAGAGTCATTGCATGTGTGTTCTTATACTAAAGCCACAAACCAGTACTAGAGTCATTGCATGTGTGTTCTTTTCCACAAACCACACATGGATCCACTGGACTCATTACATGTGTGTTCTTTTCCACAAACAACTTATGGATAAATCAGTGGTCATTGCATGTGTGTTCTTTCCACAAACCACATGTGGACCGATTACAGTCATTGCATGTGTGTTATTTCCTCAAACCACACATGGATCAACCACTAGTCATTGCATATGTGTTATTTCCACAAACCACACATGGATCAACCACCAGTGTCATTGCATGTGTGTTCTTATACTAAAACCAACACTAGAGTCATTGCATGCGTGTTATTTTCACAAACCACACATGGATCAACCAGTAGAGTCATTGCATGTGTGTTATTTCCACAAACAAACATGGATCAACCACTAGAGTCATTGCATGTGTGTTCTTTTCCACAAACCACACATGGATCCACCAGTGGTCATTGCATGTGTGTTCTTTCCACAAGACACACATGGATCAACCACTAGAGTCATTGCATGTGTGTTCTTTCCACAAACCACACATGGATCAACCACTAGAGTCATTGCATGTTTGTTCTTATACTAAAACCACAAACCATCACTAGAGTCATTGCTTGTGTGTTCTTTTCCACACACCACACATGGATCCACCAGTGGTTATTGCATGTGTGTTCTTTCCACACACCACATATGGATCAACCAGAGCCATTGCATGTCTGTTCTTTCCACAAACCACACATGGATTAACCACTAGAGTCATTGCATGTTTGTTCTTATACTAAAACCACAAACCAACACTAGAGTCATTGCATGTGTGTTCTTTTCCACAAACAACACATGGATCCACCAGTGGTCATTGCATGTGTGTTCTTATACTAAAACCACAAACCAACACTACAGTCATTGCATGTGTGTTCTTTTCCACAACCCACACATCGATTAACCACTAGAGTCATTGCATGTTTGTTCTTATACTAAAACCACAAACCAGCACTAGAGTCATTGCATGTGTGTTCTTTTCCACAAACCACACATGGATCCACCAGTGGTCATTGCATGTGTGTTCTTTCCACAAACCACATATGGATCAACTAGAGTCATTGCATGTGTGTTCTTTCCATAAACCACACATGGATCAACCACTAGAGTCATTGCATGTTTGTTGTTATACTAAAACCACGAACCAACACTAGAGTCATTGCATGTGTGTTCTTTTCCACAAACCACGCATGGATCCACCACTAGAGTCATTGCATGTGTGTCATTTCCACAAACAAATATGGATCAACCACTAGAGTCATTGCATGTGTGTTCTTATACTAAGACCAACATGGATCCAGCAGTGGTCATTGCATGTGTGTTCTTTCCACAAACCACTCATGGATCAACCACTAGAGTCATTGCATGTGTGTTATTTCCACAAACCACACATGCATCAACCACTAGAGTCATTGCATGTGTGTTCTTATACTAAAACCACAAACCAGTACTAGAGTCATTGCATGTGTGTTCTTATACTAAAACCAACATGGATCCACCAGTGGTCATTGCATGTGTGTTCTTTCCACAAACCACACATGGATCAACCACTAGAGTCATTGTATGTGTGTTATTTCCACAAACCACACATGGATCAACCACTAGAGTCATTGCATGTGTGTTCTTATACTAAAACCACAAACCAGTACTAGAGTCATTGCATGTGTGTTCTTTTCCACAAACCACACATGGATCCACCAATGGTCATTGCATGTGTGTTCTTTCCATAAACCACACAAGGATCAACCACCAGAGTCATTGCATGTGTGTTCTTTCCACAAACCACACATGGATCAACCACAAGAGTCATTGCATGTGTGTTATTTCCACAAACAAACATGGATCAACCACTAGAGTCATTGCATGTGTGTTCTTTTCCACAAACCACACATGGATCCACCAGTGGTCATTGCATGTGTGTTCCTTCCACAAGACACACATGGATCAACCACTAGAGTCATTGCATGTGTGTTCTTTCCACAAACCACACATGGATCAACCACTAGAGTCATTGCATGTTTGTTCTTATACTAAAACCA
Source organism: Avena insularis (assembly GCA_023614405.1). Classification (NCBI taxonomy): domain Eukaryota; kingdom Viridiplantae; phylum Streptophyta; class Magnoliopsida; order Poales; family Poaceae; genus Avena; species Avena insularis. The sequence continues at coordinate 354,343,181 of CM042692.1, read as the reverse complement.
CAAACCATCACTAGAGTCATTGCATGTGTGTTCTTTTCCACAAACCACACATGGATCCACCAGTGGTTATTGCATGTGTGTTCTTTCCACACACAACATATGGATCAACCAGAGCCATTGCATGTGTGTTCTTTCCACAAACCACACATGGATCAACCACTAGAGTCATTGCATGTTTGTTCTTATACTAAAACCACAAACCAACACTACAGTCATTGCATGTGTGTTCTTTTCCACAAACAACACATGGATCCACCAGTGGTCATTGCATGTGTGTTCTTATACTAAAACCACAAACCAACACTACAGTCATTGCATGTGTGTTCTTTTCCACAACCCACACATCGATTAACCACTAGAGTCATTGCATGTTTGTTCTTATACTAAAACCACAAACCAGCACTAGAGTCATTGCATGTGTGTTCTTTTCCACAAACCACACATGGATCCACCAATGGTCATTGCATGTGTGTTCTTTCCACAAACCACATATGGATCAACTAGAGTCATTGCATGTGTGTTCTTTCCATAAACCACACATGGATCAACCACTAGAGTCATTGCATGTTTGTTGTTATACTAAAACCACGAACCAACACTAGAGTCATTGCATGTGTGTTCTTTTCCACAAACCACGCATGGATCCACCACTAGAGTCATTGCATGTGTGTTATTTCCACAAACCACACATGCATCAACCACTAGAGTCATTGCATGTGTGTTCTTATACTAAGACCAACATGGATCCACCAGTGGTCATTGCATGTGTGTTCTTTCCACAAACCACTCATGGATTAACCACTAGAGTCATTGCATGTGTGTTATTTCCACAAACCACACATGCATCAACCACTAGAGTCATTGCATGTGTGTTCTTATACTAAAACCACAAACCAGTACTAGAGTCATTGCATGTGTGTTCTTATACTAAAACCAACATGGATCCACCAGTGGTCATTGCATGTGTGTTCTTTCCACAAACCACACATGGATCAACCACTAGAGTCATTGTATGTGTGTTATTTCCACAAACCACATATGGATCAACCACTAGAGTCATTGCATGTGTGTTCTTATACTAAAACCACAAACCAGTACTAGAGTCATTGCATGTGTGTTCTTTTCCACAAATCACACATGGATCCACCAATGGTCATTGCATGTGTGTTCTTTCCATAAACCACACAAGGATCAACCACCAGAGTCATTGCATGTGTGTTCTTTTGACAAACCACACATGGATCAACCACTAGAGTCATTGCATGTGTGTTATTTCCACAAACAAACATGGATCAACCACTAGAGTCATTGCATGTGTGTTCTTTTCCACAAACCACACATGGATCCACCAGTGGTCATTGCATGTGTGTTCTTTCCACAAGACACACATGGATCAACCACTAGAGTCATTGCATGTGTGTTCTTTCCACAAACCACACATGGATCAACCACTAGAGTCATTGCATGTTTGTTCTTATACTAAAACCACAAACCATCACTAGAGTCATTGCATGTGTGTTCTTTTCCACAAACCACACATGGATACACCAGTGGTCATTGCATGTGTGTTCTTTCCACAAACCACATATGGATCAACTAGAGTCATTGCATGTGAGTTCTTTCCATAAACCACACATGGATCAACCACTAGAGTCATTGCATGTTTGTTGTTATACTAAAACCACGAACCAACACTAGAGTCATTGCATGTGTGTTCTTTTCCACAAACAACACATGGATCCACCACTAGAGTCATTGCATGTGTGTAATTTCCACAAACAAACATGGATCAACCACTAGAGTCATTGCATGTGTGTTCTTATACTAAGACCAACATGGATCCACCAGTGGTCATTGCATGTGTGTTCTTTCCACAAACCACTCATGGATCAACCACTAGAGTCATTGCATGTGTGTTATTTACACAAACCACACATGCATCAACCACTAGAGTCATTGCATGTGTGTTCTTATACTAAAACCACAAACCAGTACTAGAGTTATTGCATGTGTGTTCTTATACTAAAACCAACATGGATCCACCAGTGGTCATTGCATGTGTGTTCTTTCCACAAACCACACATGGATCAACCACTAGATTCATTGTATGTGTGTTATTTCCACAAACCACACATGGATCAACCACTAGAGTTATTGCATGTGTGTTCTTATACTAAAACCACAAACCAGTACTAGAGTCATTGCATGTGTGTTCTTTTCCACAAACCACACATGGATCCACGAATGGTCATTGCATGTGTGTTCTTTCCATAAACCACACAAGGATCAACCACCAGAGTCATTGCATGTGTGTTCTTTCCACAAACCACACATGGATCAACCACTAGAGTCATTGCATGTGTGTTATTTCCACAAACAAACATGGATCAACCACTAGAGTCATTGCATGTGTGTTCTTTTCCACAAACCACACATGGATCCACCAGTGGTCATTGCATGTGTGTTCTTTCCACAAGACACACATGGATCAACCACTAGAGTCATTGCATGTGTGTTCTTTCCACAAACCACACATGGATCAACCACTAGAGTCATTGCATGTTTGTTCTTATACTAAAACCACAAACCAACACTAGAGTCATTGCATGTGTGTTCTTATACTAAAACCACAAACCAGTACTAGAGTCATTGCATGTGTGTTCTTTTCCACAAATCACACATGGATCCACCAATGGTCATTGCATGTGTGTTCTTTCCATAAACCACACAAGGATCAACCACCAGAGTCATTGCATGTGTGTTCTTTTGACAAACCACACATGGATCAACCACTAGAGTCATTGCATGTGTGTTATTTCCACAAACAAACATGGATCAACCACTAGAGTCATTGCATGTGTGTTCTTTTCCACAAACCACACATGGATCCACCAGTGGTCATTGCATGTGTGTTCTTTCCACAAGACACACATGGATCAACCACTAGAGTCATTGCATGTGTGTTCTTTCCACAAACCACACATGGATCAACCACTAGAGTCATTGCATGTTTGTTCTTATACTAAAACCACAAACCATCACTAGAGTCATTGCATGTGTGTTCTTTTCCACAAACCACACATGGATCCACCAGTGGTCATTGCATGTGTGTTCTTTCCACAAACCACATATGGATCAACTAGAGTCATTGCATGTGAGTTCTTTCCATAAACCACACATGGATCAACCACTAGAGTCATTGCATGTTTGTTGTTATACTAAAACCACGAACCAACACTAGAGTCATTGCATGTGTGTTCTTTTCCACAAACAACACATGGATCCACCACTAGAGTCATTGCATATGTGTCATTTCCACAAACAAACATGGATCAACCACTAGAGTCATTGCATGTGTGTTCTTATACTAAAACCAACACGGATCCACCAGTGGTCATTGCATGTGTGTTCTTTCCGCAAACCACATATGGATCAACCACTAGAGTCATTGAATATGTGTTATTTCCACAAACCACACATGGATCAACCACTAGAGTCATTGCATGTGTGTTCTTATACTAAAACCACAAACCAGTACTAGAGTCATTGCATGTGTGTTCTTTTCCACAAACCACACATGGATCCACCAATGGTCATTGCATGTGTGTTCTTTCCATAAACCACACAAGGATCAACCACCAGAGTCATTGCATGTGTGTTCTTTCCACAAACCACACATGGATCAACCACTAGAGTCATTGCATGTGTGTTATTTCCACAAACAAACATGGATCAACCACTAGAGTCATTGCATGTGTGTTCTTTTCCACAAACCACACATGGATCCACCCGTGGTCATTGCATGTGTGTTCTTTCCACAAGACACACATGGATCAACCACTAGAGTCATTGCATGTGTGTTCTTTCCACAAACCACACATGGATCAACCACTAGAGTCATTGCATGTTTGTTCTTATACTAAAACCACAAACCATCACTACAGTCATTGCATGTGTGTTCTTTTCCACAAACCACACATGGATCCACCAGTTGTTATTGCAGGTGTGTTCTTTCCACACACCACATATGGATCAACCAGAGCCATTGCATGTGTGTTCTTTCCACAAACCACACATGGATCAACCACTAGAGTCATTGCATGTTTGTTCTTATACTAAAACCACAAACCAACACTACAGTCATTGCATGTGTGTTCTTTTCCACAAACAACACATGGATCCACCAGTGGTCATTGCATGTGTGTTCTTATACTAAAACCACAAACCAATACTAGAGTCATTGCATGTGTGTTCTTTTCCACAAACCACACATCGATCAACCACTAGAGTCATTGCATGTTTGTTCTTATACTAAAACCACAAACCAGCACTAGAGTCATTGCATGTGTGTTCTTTTCCACAAACCACACATGGATCCACCAGTGGTCATTGCATGTGTGTTCTTTCCACAAACCACATATGGATCAACTAGAGTCATTGCATGTGTGTTCTTTCCATAAACCACACATGGATCAACCACTAGAGTCATTGCATGTTTGTTGTTATACTAAAACCACGAACCAACACTAGAGTCATTGCATGTGTGTTCTTTTCCACAAACCACGCATGGATCCACCACTAGAGTCATTGCATGTGTGTTCTTTCCACAAACCACACATGGATGAACCACTAGAGTCATTGCATGTTTGTTCTTATACTAAAACCACAAACCAGCACTAGAGTCATTGCATGTGTGTTCTTTTCCACAAACCACACATGGATCCACCAGTGGTCATTGCATGTGTGTTCTTTCCACAAACCATATATGGATCAACTAGAGTCATTGGATGTGTGTTCTTTCCATAAACCACACATGGACCAACCACTAGAGTCATTGCATGTTTGTTGTTATACTAAAACCACGAACCAACACTAGAGTCATTGCATGTGTGTTCTTTTGCACAAACCACGCATGGATCCACCACTAGAGTCATTGCATGTGTGTCATTTCCACAAACAAACATGGATCAACCATTAGAGTCATTGCATGTGTGTTCTTATACTAAGACCAACATGGATCCACCAGTGGTCATTGCATGTGTGTTCTTTCCACAAACCACACATGGATCAACCACTAGAGTCATTGCATGTGTGTTATTTCCACAAACCACACATGCATCAACCACTAGAGTCATTGCATGTATGTTCTTATACTAAAACCACAAACCAGTACTAGAGTCATTGCATGTGTGTTCTTATACTAAAACCAACATGGATCCACCAGTGGTCATTGCATGTGTGTTCTTTCCACAAACCACACATGGATCAACCACTAGGGTCATTGCATGTGTGTTATTTCCACAAACCACACATGGATCAACCACTAGAGTCATTGCATGTGTGTTCTTATACTAAAGCCACAAACCAGTACTAGAGTCATTGCATGTGTGTTCTTTTCCACAAACCACACATGGATCCACTGGACTCATTACATGTCTGTTCTTTTCCACAAACAACTTATGGATCAACCAGTGGTCATTGCATGTGTGTTCTTTCCACAAACCACATGTGGACCGATTACAGTCATTGCATGTGTGTTATTTCCTCAAACCACACATGGATCAACCACTAGTCATTGCATATGTGTTATTTCCACAAACCACACATGGATCAACCACCAGTGTCATTGCATGTGTGTTCTTATACTAAAACCAACACTAGAGTCATTGCATGCATGTTATTTTCACAAACCACACATGGATCAACCACTAGAGTCATTGCATCTGTGTTATTTCCACAAACAAACATGGATCAACCACTAGAGTCATTGCATGTGTTTTCTTTTCCACAAACCACACATGGATCCACCAGTGGTCATTGCATGTGTGTTCTTTCCACAAGACACACATGGATCAACCACTAGAGTCATTGCATGTGTGTTCTTTCCACAAACCACACATGGATCAACCACTAGAGTCATTGCATGTTTGTTCTTATACTAAAACCACAAACCATCACTAGAGTCATTGCATGTGTGTTCTTTTCCACACACCACACATGGATCCACCAGTGGTTATTGCATGTGTGTTCTTTCCACACACCACATATGGATCAACCAGAGCCATTGCATGTCTGTTCTTTCCACAAACCACACATGGATTAACCACTAGAGTCATTGCATGTTTGTTCTTATACTAAAACCACAAACCAACACTAGAGTCATTGCATGTGTGTTCTTTTCCACAAACAACACATGGATCCACCAGTGGTCATTGCATGTGTGTTCTTATACTAAAACCACAAACCAACACTAGAGTCATTGCATGTGTGTTCTTTTCCACAACCCACACATCGATTAACCACTAGAGTCATTGCATGTTTGTTCTTATACTAAAACCACAAACCAGCACTAGAGTCATTGCATGTGTGTTCTTTTCCACAAACCACACATGGATCCACCAGTGGTCATTGCATGTGTGTTCTTTCCACAAACCACATATGGATCAACTAGAGTCATTGCATGTGTGTTCTTTCCATAAACCACACATTGATCAACCACTAGAGTCATTGCATGTTTGTTGTTATACTAAAACCACGAACCAACACTAGAGTCATTGCATGTGTGTTCTTTTCCACAAACCACGCATGGATCCACCACTAGAGTCATTGCCTGTGTGTTCTTTCCAGAAACCACACATGGATCAACCACTAGAGTCATTGCATGTGTGTTCTTATACTAAGACCAACATGGATCCAGCAGTGGTCATTGCATGTGTGTTCTTTCCACAAACCACTCATGGATCAACCACTAGAGTCATTGCATGTGTGTTATTTCCACAAACCACACATGCATCAACCACTAGAGTCATTGCATGTGTGTTCTTATACTAAAACCACAAACCAGTACTAGAGTCATTGCATGTGTGTTCTTATCCTAAAACCAACATGGATCCACCAGTGGTCATTGCATGTGTGTTCTTTCCACAAACCACACATGGATCAACCACTAGAGTCATTGTATGTGTGTTATTTCCACAAACCACACATGGATCAACCACTAGAGTCATTGCATGTGTGTTCTTATACTAAAACCACAAACCAGTACTAGAGTCATTGCATGTGTGTTCTTTTCCACAAACCACACATGGATCCACCAATGGTCATTGCATGTGTGTTCTTTCCATAAACCACACAAGGATCAACCACCAGAGTCATTGCATGTGTGTTCTTTCCACAAACCACACATGGATCAACCACTAGAGTCATTGCATGTGTGTTATTTCCACAAACAAACATGGATCAACCACTAGAGTCATTGCATGTGTGTTCTTTTCCACAAACCACACATGGATCCACCAGTGGTCATTGCATGTGTGTTCTTTCCACAAGACACACATGGATCAACCACTAGAGTCATTGCATGTGTGTTCTTTCCACAAACCACACATGGATCAACCACTAGAGTCATTGCATGTTTGTTCTTATACTAAAACCACAAACCATCACTAGAGTCATTGCATGTGTGTTCTTTTCCACAAACCACACATGGATCCAACATTGGTTATTGCATGTGTGTTCTTTCCACACACAACATATGGATCAACCAGAGCCATTGCATTTGTGTTCTTTCCACAAACCACACATGGATCAACCACTAGAGTCATTGCATGTTTGTTCTTATACTAAAACCACAAACCAACACTACAGTCATTGCATGTGTGTTCTTTTCCACAAACAACACATGGATCCACCAGTGGTCATTGCATGTGTGTTCGTATACTAAAACCACAAACCAATACTAGAGTCATTGCATGTGTGTTCTTTTCCACAAACCACACATCAATCAACCACTAGAGTCATTGCATGTTTGTTCTTATACTAAAACCACAAACCAGCACTAGAGTCATTGCATGTGTGTTCTTTTCCACAAACCACACATGGATCCACCAGTGGTCATTGCATGTGTGTTCTTTCCACAAACCACATATGGATCAACTAGAGTCATTGCATGTGTGTTCTTTCCATAAACCACACATGGATCAACCACTAGAGTCATTGCATGTTTGTTGTTATACTAAAACCACGAACCAACACTAGAGTCATTGCATGTGTGTTCTTTTCCACAAACCACGCATGGATCCACCACTAGATTCATTGCTGTGTGTTATTTCCACAAACCACACATGCATCAACCACTAGAGTCATTGCATGTGTGTTCTTATACTAAGACCAACATGGATCCACCAGTGGTCATTGCATGTGTGTTCTTTCCAGAAACCACTCATGGATCAACCACTAGAGTTATTGCATGTGTGTTATTTCCACAAACCACACATGCATCAACCACTAGAGTCATTGCATGTGTGTTCTTATACTAAAACCACAAACCAGTACTAGAGTCATTGCATGTGTGTTCTTATACTAAAACCAACATGGATCCACCAGTGGTCATTGCATGTGTGTTCTTTCCACAAACCACACATGGATCAACCACTAGAGTCATTGTATGTGTGTTATTTCCACAAACCACACATGGATCAACCACTAGAGTCAATGCATGTGTGTTCTTATACTAAAACCACAAACCAGTACTAGAGTCATTGCATGTGTGTTCTTTTCCACAAATCACACATGGATCCACCAATGGTCATTGCATGTGTGTTCTTTCCATAAACCACACAAGGATCAATCACCAGAGTCATTGCATGTGTGTTCTTTTGACAAACCACACATGGATCAACCACTAGAGTCATTGCATGTGTGTTATTTCCACAAACAAACATGGATCAACCACTAGAGTCATTGCATGTGTGTTCTTTTCCACAAGCCACACATGGATCCACCAGTGGTCATTGCATGTGTGTTCTTTCCACAAGACACACATGGATCAACCACTAGAGTCATTGCATGTGTGTTCTTTCCACAAACCACACATGGATCAACCACTAGAGTCATTGCATGTTTGTTCTTATACTAAAACCACAAACCATCACTAGAGTCATTGCATGTGTGTTCTTTTCCACAAACCACACATGGATCCACCAGTGGTTATTGCATGTGTGTTCTTTCCACACACCACATATGGATCAACCAGAGCCATTGCATGTGTGTTCTTTCCACAAACCACACATGGATCAACCACTAGAGTCATTGCATGTTTGTTCTTATACTAAAACCACAAACCAACACTACAGTCATTGCATGTGTGTTCTTTTCCACAAACAACACATGGATCCACCAGTGGTCATTGCATGTGTGTTCTTATACTAAAACCACAAACCAATACTAGAGTCATTGCATGTGTGTTCTTTTCCACAAACCACACATCGATCAACCACTAGAGTCATTGCATGTTTGTTCTTATACTAAAACCACAAACCAGCACTAGAGTCATTGCATGTGTGTTCTTTTCCACAAACCACACATGGATCCACCAGTGGTCATTGCATGTGTGTTCTTTCCACAAACCACATATGGATCAACTAGAGTCATTGCATGTGTGTTCTTTCCATAAACCACACATGGATCAACCACTAGAGTCATTGCATGTGTGTTCTTATACTAAGACCAACATGGATCCACCAGTGGTCATTGCATGTGTGTTCTTTCCACAAACCACACATGGATCAACCACTAGAGTCATTGCATGTGTGTTATTTCCACAAACCACACATGCATCAACCACTAGAGTCATTGCATGTGTGTTCTTATACTAAAACCACAAACCAGTACTAGAGTCATTGCATGTGTGTTCTTTTCCACAAACCACACATGGATCCACTGGACTCATTACATGTGTGTTATTTTCCACAAACAACTTATGGATCAACCAGTGGTCATTGCATGTGTGTTCTTTCCACAAACCACACATGGATCAACCACTAGAGTCATTGCATGTGTGTTATTTCCACAAACCACACATGGATCAACCACTAGAGTCATTGCATGTGTGTTCTTATACTAAAACCACAAACTAGTACTAGAGTCATTGCATGTGTGTTATTTTCCACAAAACACACATGGATCCACCAATGGTCATTGCATGTGTGTTCTTTCCATAAACCACACAAGGATCAACCACCAGAGTCATTGCATGTGTGTTCTTTCCACAAACCACACATGGATCAACCACTAGAGTCATTGCATGTTTGTTCTTATACTAAAACCACAAACCAACACTAGAGTCATTGCATGTGTGTTCTTTTCCATAAACCACACACGGATCCACCAGTGGTCATTGCATGTGTGTTCTTTCCACAAACCACATATGGATCAACCAGAGTCATTGCATGTGTGTTATTTCCACAAACCACACATGGATCAACCACTAGACTAATTGCATGTTTGTTCTTATACTAAAACCACAAACCAACACTACAGTCATTGCATGTGTGTTCTTTTCCACAAACCCCACATGGATCCACCAGTGGTCATTGCATGTGTGTTCTTTCCACAATCCACATATGGATCAACCACTAGTCATTGCATGTGTGTTCTTTCCACAAACCACAAATGGTTCAACCACTAGAGTCATTGCATGTTTGTTCTTATACTAAAATCACAAACCAGCACTAGAGTCATTGCATGTGTGTTCTTTTCCACAAACCACACATGGATCCACCACTAGAGTCATTGCATGTGTGTTATTTCCACAAACCACACATGGATCAACCACTAGAGTCATTGCATGTTTGTTCTTATACTAAAACCACACATGTGGACCCATTACAGTCATTGCATGTGTGTTATTTCCACAAACCACACATGGATCAACCACTAGAGTCATTGCATGTCTGTTCTTTCCACAAACCACACATGGATCAACCACTAGAGTCATTGCATGTGTGTTCTTATACAAACACATGGATCAACCACTAGAGTCATTGCATGCGCGTTCTTTTCACAAACCAGACATGGATCAACCACTAGAGTCATTGCATGTGTGTTCTTTCCACAAACCACACATGGATCAACCACTAGAGTCATTGCATGTGTGTTCTTTCCACAAACCACACATGGATCAACCACTAGAGTCAATGCATGTGTGTTATTTCCACAAACCACACATGGATCAACCACTAGAGTCATTCCATGTGTGTTCTTATACTAAAACCACAAACAAGCACTAGAGTCATTGCATGTGTGTTCTTATACTAAAACCAACATGGATCTACCAGTGGTCATTGCATGTGTGTTCTTTCCACAAACCACACATGGATCAGCCACTAGAGTCATTGCATGTGTGTTATTTCCACAAACCACACATGGATCAACCACTAGAGTCAATGCATGTGTGTTCTTATACTAAAACCACAAACCAGTACTAGAGTCATTGCATGTGTGTTCTTTTCCACAAACCACACATGGATCCACCAGTGGTCATTGCATGTGTGTTCTTTCCACAAACCACACATGGATCAACCACCAGAGTCATTGCATGTGTGTTCTTTCCACAAACCACACATGGATCAACCATTAGAGTCATTGCATGTTTGTTCTTATAGTAAAACCACAAACCAGCACTAGAGTCATTGCATGTGTGTTCTTTTCCACACACCACACATGGATCCACCAGTGGTCATTGCATGTGTGTTCTTATACTAAAACCACAAACCAATACTAGAGTCATTGCATGTGTGTTCTTTCCACAAACCACACATCGATCAACCACTAGAGTCATTGCATGTTTGTTCTTATACTAAAACCACAAACCAGCACTAGAGTCATTGCATGTGTGTTCTTTTCCACAAACCACACATGGATCCACCAGTGGTCATTGCATGTGTGTTCTTTCCACAAACCACATATGGATCAACTAGAGTCATTGCATGTGTGTTCTTTCCATAAACCACACATGAATCAACCACTAGAGTCATTGCATGTGTGTTCTTATACTAAGACCAACATGGATCCACCAGTGGTCATTGCATGTGTGTTCTTTCCACAAACCACACATGGATCAACCACTAGAGTCATTGCATGTGTGTTATTTCCACAAACCACACATGCATCAACCAGAGTCATTGCATGTGTGTTCTTATACTAAAACCACAAACCAGTACTAGAGTCATTGCATGTGTGTTCTTTTCCACAAACCACACATGGATCCACTGGACTCATTACATGTGTGTTATTTTCCACAAACAACTTATGGATCAACCAGTGGTCATTGCATGTGTTCTTTCCACAAACCACACATGGATCAACCACTAGAGTCATTGCATGTGTGTTATTTCCACAAACCACACATGGATCAACCACTAGAGTCATTGCATGTGTGTTCTTATACTAAAACCACAAACTAGTACTAGAGTCATTGCATGTGTGTTATTTTCCACAAAACACACATGGATCCACCAATGGTCATTGCATGTGTGTTCTTTCCATAAACCACACAAGGATCAACCACCAGAGTCATTGCATGTGTGTTCTTTCCACAAACCACACATGGATCAACCACTAGAGTCATTGCATGTTTGTTCTTATACTAAAACCACAAACCAACACTAGAGTCATTGCATGTGTGTTCTTTTCCATAAACCACACACGGATCCACCAGTGGTCATTGCATGTGTGTTCTTTCCACAAACCACATATGGATCAACCAGAGTCATTGCATGTGTGTTATTTCCACAAACCACACATGGATCAACCACTAGACTAATTGCATGTTTGTTCTTATACTAAAACCACAAACCAACACTACAGTCATTGCATGTGTGTTCTTTTCCACAAACCCCACATGGATCCACCAGTGGTCATTGCATGTGTGTTCTTTCCACAATCCACATATGGATCAACCACTAGTCATTGCATGTGTGTTCTTTCCAAAAACCACAAATGGTTCAACCACTAGAGTCATTGCATGTTTGTTCTTATACTAAAATCACAAACCAGCACTAGAGTCATTGCATGTGTGTTCTTTTCCACAAACCACACATGGATCCACCACTAGAGTCATTGCATGTGTGTTCTTTCCACAAACCACACATGGATCAACCACTAGAGTCATTGCATGTTTGTTCTTATACTAAAACCACAAACCAGCACTAGAGTCATTGCATGTGTGTTCTTTTCCACAAACCACACATGGATCCACCAGTGGTCATTGCATGTGTGTTCTTTCCACAAACCACATATTGATCAACCAGAGTCATTGCATGTGTGTTCTTTCCACAAACAAACATGGATCAACCACTAGAGTCATTCCATGTGTGTTCTTATACTAAAACCAACATGGACCCACCAGTGGTCATTGCATGTGTGTTCTTTCCACAAACCACACATGGATCAACCACTAGAGTCATTGCATGTATCTTATTTCCACAAACCACACATGGATCAACCACTAGAGTCATTGCATGTCTGTTCATATAGTAAAACCAACACTAGAGTCATTGCATGCGTGTTCTTTTCACAAACCAGACATGGATCAACCACTAGATTCATTGCATGTGTGTTCTTTCCACAAACCACACATGGATCAACCAGAGTCATTGCATGTGTGTTCTTTCCACAAAACACACATGGATCAACCACTAGAGTCAATGCATGTGTGTTATTTCCACAAACCACACATGGATCAACCACTAGAGTCATTCCATGTGTGTTCTTATACTAAAACCACATACCAGTACTAGAGTCATTGCATGTGTGTTCTTATACTAAAACCAACATGGATCTACCAGTGGTCATTGCATGTGTGTTCTTTCCACAAACCACACATGGATCAGCCACTAGAGTCATTGCATGTGTGTTATTTCCACAAACCACACATGGATCAACCACTAGAGTCATTGCATGTGTGTTCTTATACTAAAACCACAAACCAGTACTAGAGTCATTGCATGTGTGTTCTTTTCCACAAACCACACATGGATCCACCAGTGGTCATTGCATGTGTGTTCTTTCCACAAACCACACATGGATCAACCAGAGTCATTGCATGTGTGTTCTTTCCACAAACCACACATGGATCAACCATTAGAGTCATTGCATGTTTGTTCTTATAGTAAAACCACAAACCAGCACTAGAGTCATTGCATGTGTGTTCTTTTCCATAAACCACACATGGATCCACCAGTGGTCATTGCATGTGTGTTCTTTCCACAAACTACATATGGATCAACCAGAGTCATTGCATGTGTGTTCTTTCCACAAACCACACATGGATCAACCACTAGAGTAATTGCATGATTGTTCTTATACTAAAACCACAAACCAACACTACAGTCATTGCATGTGTGTTCTTTTCCACAAACCACACATGGATCTACCAGTGGTCATTGCATGTGTGTTCTTTCCACAAACCACATAGGGATCAGCCACTAGTCATTGCATGTGTGTTCTTTCCACAAACCACACACGGATCAACCACTAGAGTCATTGCATGTTTGTTCTTATACTAAAACCACAAACCAGCACTAGAGTCATTGCATGTGTGTTCTTTTCCGCAAACCACACATGGATCCACCACTAGAGTCATTGCATGTGTGTTCTTTCCACAAACCACACATGGATCAACCACTAGAGTCATTGCATGTTTGTTCTTATACTAAAACCACAAACCAGCACTAGAGTCATTGCATGTGTGTTCTTTTCCACAAACCACACATGGATCCACCTGTGGTCATTGCATGTGTGTTCTTTCCACAAACCACATATGGATCAACCAGAGTCATTGCATGTGTGTTCTTTCCACAAACAAACATGGATCAACCACTAGAGTCATTGCATGTGTTTTCTTATACTAAAGCCAACATGGATCCACCAGTGGTCATTGCATATGTGTTCTTTCCACAAACCACACATGGATCAACCACTAGAGTCATTGCATGTGTGTTCTTTCCACAAACCACACATGGATCAACCACTAGAGTCATTGCATGTCTGTTCTTGTACTAAAACCAACACTAGAGTCATTGCATGCGTGTTCTTTTCACAAACCACACATGGATCAACCACTAGAGTCATTGCATGTGTGTTATTTCCACAAACAAACATGGATCAACCACTAGAGTCATTGCATGTGTGTCCTTTTCCACAAACCACACATGGATCCACCAGTGGTCATTGCATGTGTGTTTTTTCCACAAACCACACATGGATCAACTAGAGTCATTGCATGTGTGTTCTTTCCACAAACCACACATGGATCCACCAGTGGTCATTGCATGTGTGTTCTTTCCACAAACCACACATGGATCAACCACTAGAGTCATTGCATGTGTGTTATTTCCACAAACCACTCATGGATCAACCACTAGAGTCATTGCATGTTTGTTCTTATACTCAAACCACAAACCAGCACTAGAGTCATTGCATGTGTGTTCTTTTCCACAAACCACACATGGATCCACCAGTGGTCATTGCATGTCTGTTCTTTCCACAAACAACATATGGATCAACCAGAGTCATTGCATGTGTGTTCTTTCCACAAACCACACATGGATCAACCACTCGAGTCATTGCATGTTTGTTCTTATACTAAAACCACAAACTAGCACTAGGGTCGTTGCATGAGTGTTCTTTTCCACAAACCACACATGGATCCACCAGTGGTCATTGCATGTGTGTTCTTTCCACAAGACACACATGGATCAACCACTAGAGTCATTGCATGTGTGTTCTTTCCACAAACCACACATGGATCAACCACTAGAGTCATTGCATGTGTGTTCTTTCCACAAACAAACATGGATCAACCACTAGAGTCATTCCATGTGTGTTCTTATACGAAAACCAACATGGACCCACCAGTGGTCATTGCATGTGTGTTCTTCCCACAAACCACACATGGATCAACCACTAGAGTCATTGCATGTGTCTTATTTCCACAAACCACACATGGATCAACCACTAGAGTCATTGCATGTCTGTTCATATAGTAAAACCAACACTAGAGTCATTGCATGCGTGTTCTTTTCACAAACCAGACATGGATCAACCACTAGAGTCATTGCATGTGTGTTCTTTCCACAAACCACACATGGATCCACCAATGGTAATTGCATGTGTGTTCTTTCCACAAACCACACAAGGATCAACCACCAGAGTCATTGCATGTGTGTTCTTTCCACAAACTACACATGGATCAATCACTAGAGTCATTGCATGTTTGTTCTTATACTAAAACCACAAACCAACACTAGAGTCATTGCATGTGTGTTCTTTTCCACAAACCACACACGGATCCACCAGTGGTCATTGCATGTGTGTTCTTTCCACAAACCACATATGGATCAACCAGAGTCATTGCATGGGTGTTATTACCACAAACCACACATGGATCAACCACTAGACTAATTGCATGTTTGTTCTTATACTAAAACCACAAACCAACACTACAGTCATTGCATGTGTGTTCTTTTCCACAAACCACACATGGATCCACCAGTGGTCATTGCATGTGTGTTCTTTCCACAATCCACATATGGATCAACCACTAGTCATTGCATGTGTGTTCTTTCCACAAACCACAAATGGATCAACCACTAGAGTCATTTCATGTTTGTTCTTATACTAAAACCACAAACCAGCACTAGAGTCATTGCATGTGTGTTCTTTTCCACAAACCACACATGGATCCACCACTAGAGTCATTGCATGTGTGTTCTTTCCACAATCCACACATGGATCAACCACTAGAGTCATTGCATGTTTGTTCTTATACTAAAACCACAAACCAGCACTAGAGTCATTGCATGTGTGTTCTTTTCCACAAACCACACATGGATCCACCAGTGGTCATTGCATGTGTGTTCTTTCCACAAACCACATATTGATCAACCAGAGTCATTGCATGTGTGTTCTTTCCACAAACAAACATGGATCAACCACTAGAGTCATTCCATGTGTGTTCTTATACTAAAACCAACATGGACCCACCAGTGGTCATTGCATGTGTGTTCTTTCCACAAACCACACATGGATCAACCACTAGAGTCATTGCATGTGTCTTATTTCCACAAACCACACATGGATCAACCACTAGAGTCATTGCATGTCTGTTCATATAGTAAAACCAACACTAGAGTCATTGCATGCGTGTTCTTTTCACAAACCAGACATGGATCAACCACTAGAGTCATTGCATGTGTGTTCTTTCCACAAACCACACATGGATCAACCACTAGAGTCATTGCATGTGTGTTCTTTCCACAAACCACACATGGATCAACCAGAGTCGTTGCATGTGTGTTTTTTCCACAAACCAGACATGGATCAACCACTAGAGTCAATGCATGTGTGTTATTTCCACAAACCACACATGGATCAACCACTAGAGTCATTCCATGTGTGTTCTTATACTAAAACCACATACCAGTACTAGAGTCATTGCATGTGTGTTCTTATACTAAAACCAACATGGATCTACCAGTGGTCATTGCATGTGTGTTCTTTCCACAAACCACAAATGGATCAGCCACTAGAGTCATTGCATGTGTGTTATTTCCACAAACCACACATGGATCAACCACTAGAGTCATTGCATGTGTGTTCTTATACTAAAACCACAAACCAGTACTAGAGTCATTGCATGTGTGTTCTTTTCCACAAACCACACATGGATCCACCAGTGGTCATTGCATGTGTGTTCTTTCCACAAACCACACATGGATCAACCACTAGAGTCATTGCATTATGTGTTCTTTCCACAAACCACACATGGATCAACCACTAGAGTCATTGCATGTTTGTTCTTATACTAAAACCACAAACCAGCACTAGAGTCATTGCATGTGTGTTCTTTTCCACAAACCACACATGGATCCACCAGTGGTCATTGCATGTGTGTTCTTTCCACAAACTACATATGGATCAACCAGGGTCATTGCATGTGTGTTCTTTCCACAAACCACACATGGATCAACCACTAGAGTAATTGCATGATTGTTCTTATACTAAAACCACAAACCAACACTACAGTCATTGCATGTGTGTTCTTTTCCACAAACCACACATGGATCTACCAGTGGTCATTGCATGTGTGTTCTTTCCACAAACCACATATGGATCAACCACTAGTCATTGCATGTGTGTTCTTTCCGCAAACCACACACGGATCAACCACTAGAGTCATTGCATGTTTGTTCTTATACTAAAACCACAAACCAGCACTAGAGTCATTGCATGTGTGTTCTTTTCCACAAACCACACATGGATCCACCACTAGAGTCATTGCATGTGTGTTCTTTTCACAAACCACACATGGATCAACCACTAGAGTCATTGCATGTTTGTTCCTATACTAAAACCACAAACCAGCACTAGAGTCATTGCATGTGTGTTCTTTTCCACAAACCACACATGGATCCACCTGTGGTCATTGCATGTGTGTTCTTTCCACAAACCACATATAGACCAACCAGAGTCATTGCATGTGTGTTCTTTCCACAAACAAACATGGATCAACCACTAGAGTCATTGCATGTGTGTTCTTATACTAAAACCAACATGGATCCACCAGTGATCATTGCATATGTGTTCTTTCCACAAACCACACATGGATCAACCACTAGAGTCATTGCATGTGTGTTCTTTCCACAAACCACACATGGATCAACCACTAGAGTCATTGCATGTCTGTTCTTATACTAAAACCAACACTAGAGTCATTGCATGCGTGTTCTTTTCACAAACCACACATGGATCAACCACTAGAGTCATTGCATGTGTGTTATTTCCACAAACAAACATGGATCAACCACTAGAGTCATTGCATGTGTGTTTTTTCCACAAACCACACATGGATCAACTAGAGTCATTGCATGTGTGTTCTTTCCACAAACCACACATGGATCCACCAGTGGTCATTGCATGTGGGTTCTTTGCACAAACCACACATGGATCAACCACTAGAGTCATTGCATGTGTGTTATTTCCACAAACCACTCATGGATCAACCACTAGAGTCATTGCATGTTTGTTCTTATACTCAAACCACAAACCAGCACTAGAGTCATTGCATGTCTGTTCTTTTCCAAAAACCACACATGGATCCACCAGTGGTCATTGCATGTCTGTTCTTTCCACAAACCACATATGGATCCACCACTAGAGTCATTGCATGTGTGTTCTTTCTACAAACCACACATGGATCAACCACTAGAGTCATTGCATGTTTGTTCTTATACTAAAACCATAAAACAGCACTAGAGTCATTGCATGTGTGTTCTTTTCCACAAACCACACATGGATCCACCAGTGGTCATTGCATGTGTGTTCTTTCCACAAACCACATATGGATCAACCAGAGTCATTGCATGTGTGTTCTTTCCACAAACCACACATGTGGACCCACTAGAGTCATTGCATGTGTGTTATTTCCACAAACCACAAATGGATCAACCACTAGAGTCATTGCATGTGTTATTTCCACAAACCACACATGGATCAACCACTAGAGTCATTTCATGTGTGTTCTTATACTAAAACAAACACTAGAGTCATTGCATGTGTGTTCTTTTCACAAACCACACATGGATCAACCACTAGAGTCATTGCATGTATGTCATTTCCACAAACAAACATGGATCAACCACTAGAGTCATTGCATGTGTGTTCTTATACTAAGACCAACATGGATCCACCAGTGGTCATTGCATGTGTGTTCTTTCCACAAACCACACATGGATCAACCACTAGAGTCATTGCATGTGTGTTATTTCCAAAAAAACACATGTATCAACCACTAGAGTCATTGCATGTGTGTTCTTATACTAAAACCACAAACCAGTACTAGAATAATTGCATGTGTGTTCTTATACTAAAACCAACATGGATCCACCAGTGGTCATTGCATGTGTGTTCTTTCCACAAACCACACATGGATCAACCAATAGAGTCATTGCATGTGTGTTATTTCCACAAACCACACATGGATCAACCAGTAGAGTCATTGCATGTGTGTTCTTATACTAAAACAGCAAACCAGTACCAGAGTCATTGCATGTGTGTTCTTTTCCACAAACCACACATGGATCCACCAGTGTTCATTGCATGTGTGTTCTTTCCACAAACCACACATGGATCAACCACCAGAGTCATTGCATGTGTGTTCTTTCCACCAACCACACATGGATCAACCACTAGAGTCATTGCATGTTTATTCTTATACTAAAACCACAAACCAGCACTAGAGTCATTGCATGTGTGTTCTTTTCCACAAACCACACATGGATCCACCAGTGGTCATTGCATGTGTATTCTTTCCACAAACCACACATGGATCAACCACCAGAGTCATTGCATGTGTGTTCTTTCCACCAACCACACATGGATCAACCACTAGAGTCATTGCATGTTTGTTCTTATACTAAAACCACAAACCAGCACTAGAGTCATTGCATGTGTGTTCTTTTCCACAAACCACACATGGATCCACCAGTGGTCATTGCATGTGTGTTCTTTCCACAAACCACATATGGATCAACCAGAGTCATCGCATGTGTGTTCTTTCCACAAACCACACATGGATCAACCACTAGACTAATTGCATGTTTGTTCTTATACTAAAACCACAAACCAACACTACAGTCATTGCATGTGTGTTCTTTTACACAAACCACACATGGATCCACCAGTGGTCATTGCATGTGTGTTCTTTCCACAAACCACATATGGATCAACCACTAGTCATTGCATGTGTGTTCTTTCCACAAACCACACATGGATTAACCACTAGAGTCATTGCATGTTTGTTCTTATACTAAAACCACAAACCAGCACTAGAGTCATTGCATGTGTGTTCTTTTCCACAAACCACACATGGATCCACCACTAGAGTCATTGCATGTGTGTTCTTTCTACAAACCACACATGGATTAACCACTAGAGTCATTGCATGTTTGTTCTTATACTAAAACCACAAACCAGCTCTAGACACATTGCATGTGTGTTCTTTTCCACAAACCACACATGGATCCACAAGTGGTCATTGCATGTGTGTTCTTTCCACAAACCACATATGGATCAACCAGAGTCATTGCATGTGTGTTCTTTCCACAAACAAACATGGATCAACCACTAGAGTCATTGCATGTGTGTTCATATACTAAAACCAACATGGACCCACCAGTGGTCATTGAATGTGTGTTCTTTCCACAAACCACACATGGATCAACCACTAGAGTCATTGCATGTGTGTTATTTCCACAAACCACACATGGATCAACCACTAGAGTCATTGCATGACTGTTCTTATACTAAAACAGCAAACCAGTACCAGAGTCATTGCATGTGTGTTCTTTTCCACAAACCACACATGGATCCACCAGTGGTCATTGCATGTGTGTTCTTTCCACAAACCACACATGGATCAACCACCAGAGTCATTGCATGTGTGTTCTTTCCACCAACCACACATGGATCAACCACTAGAGTCATTGCATGTTTGTTCTTATACTAAAACCACAAACCACCACTAGAGTCATTGCATGTGTGTTATTTCCAAAAACCACACATGTATCAACCACTAGAGTCATTGCATGTGTGTTCATATACTAAAACCACAAACCAGTACTGGAGTAATTGCATGTGTGTTCTTATACTAAAACCAACATGGATCCACCAGTGGTCATTGCATGTGTGTTCTTTCCACAAACCACACATGGATCAACCAATAGAGTCATTGCATGTGTGTTATTTCCACAAACCACACATGGATCAACCAGTAGAGTCATTGCATGTGTGTTCTTATACTAAAACAGCAAACCAGTAGCAGAGTCATTGCATGTGTGTTCTTTTCCACAAACCACACATGGATCCACCAGTGGTCATTGCATGTGTGTTCTTTCCACAAACCACACATGGATCAACCACCAGAGTCATTGCATGTGTGTTCTTTCCACCAACCACACATGGATCAACCACTAGAGCCATTGCATGTTTGTTCTTATACTAAAACCACAAACCAGCACTAGAGTCATTGCATGTGTATTCTTTTCCACAAACCACACATGGATCCACCAGTGGTCATTGCATGTGTGTTATTTCCACAAACCACATATGGATCAACCAGAGTCATCGCATGTTTGTTCTTTCCACAAACCACACATGGATCAACCACTAGACTAATTGAATGTTTGTTCTTATACTAAAACCACAAACCAACACTACAGTCATTGCATGTGTGTTCTTTTCCACAAACCACACATGGATCCACCAGTGGTCATTGCATGTGTGTTCTTTCCACAATCCACATATGGATCAACCACTAGTCATTGCATGTGTGTTCTTTCCACAAACCACACATGGATCAACCACTAGAGTCATTGCATGTTTGTTCTTATACTAAAACCACAAACCAGCACTAGAGTCATTGCATGTGTGTTCTTTTCCACAAACCACACATGGATCCACCACTAGAGTCATTGCATGTGTATTCTTTCTACAAACCACACATGGATCAACCACTAGAGTCATTGCATGTTTGTTCTTTTCCTATAACCACAAACCAGCACTAGAGTCATTGCATGTGTGTTCTTTTCCACAAACCACACATGGATCCACTAGTGGTCATTGCATGTGTGTGTTTTCCACAAACCACATATGGATCAACCAGAGTCATTGCATGTGTGTTCTTTCCACAAACCACACAGGTGGACCCACTAGAGTCATTGCATGTGTGTTATTTCCACAAACCACACATGGATCAACCACTAGAGTCATTGCATGTGTTATTTCCACAAACCACACATGGATCAACCACTAGAGTCATTGCATGTGTGTTCTTTTCGCAAACCACACATGGATTAACCACTAGAGTCATTGCATGTATGTCATTTCCACAAACAAACATGGATCAACCACTAGAGTCATTGCATGTGTGTTCTTATACTAAGACCAACATGGATCCAGCAGTGGTCATTGCATGTGTGTTCTTTCCACAAACCACACATGGATCAACCACTAGAGTCATTGCATGTGTGTTATTTCCAAACACCACACATGTATCAACCACTAGAGTCATCGCATGTGTGTTCTTATACTAAAACCACAAACCAGTACTAGAGTAATTGCATGTGCGTTCTTATACTAAAACCAACATGGATCCACCAGTGGTCATTGCATGTGTGTTCTTTCCACAAACCACACATGGATCAACCAATAGAGTCATTGCATGTGTGTTATTTCCACAAACCACACATGGATCAACCAGTAGAGTCATTGCATGTGTGTTCTTATACTAAAACAGCAAACCAGTAGCAGAGTCATTGCATGTGTGTTCTTTCCACAAACCACACATGGATCAACCACCAGAGTCATTGCATGTGTGTTCTTTCCACCAACCACACATGGATCAACCACTAGAGTCATTGCATGTTTGTTCTTATACTAAAACCACAAACCAGCACTAGAGTCATTGCATGTGTGTTCTTTTCCACAAACCACACATGGATCCACCAGTGGTCATTGCGTGTGTGTTCTTTCCACAAACCACATATGGATCAACCAGAGTCATCGCATGTGTGTTATTTCCACAAAACACACATGGATCAACCACTAGACTAATTGCATGTTTGTTCTTATACTAAAACCACAAACCAACACTACAGTCATTGCATGTGTGTTCTTTTCCACAAACCACACATGGATCCACCAGTGGTCATTTCATGTGTGTTCTTTCCACAAACCACATATGAATCAACCACTAGTCATTGCATGTGTGTTCTTTCCACAAACCACACATGGATCAACCACTAGAGTCATTGCATGTTTGTTCTTATACTAAAACCACAAACCAGCACTAGAGTCATTGCATGTGTGTTCTTTTCCACAAACCACACACGGATCCACCACTAGAGTCATTGCATGTGTGTTCTTTCTACAAACCACACATGGATCAACCACTAGAGTCATTGCATGTTTGTTCTTATACTAAAACCACAAAACAGCACTATAGTCATAGCATGTGAGTTCTTTACACAAACCACACATGAATCCACCAAGGTCATTGCATGTGTGTTTTTCCACAAACCACATATGGATCAACCAGAGTCATTGCATGTGTGTTCTTTCCACAAACCACACGTGTGGACCCACTAGTGTCATTGCATGTGTGTTATTTCCACAAACCACACATGGATCAACCACTAGAGTCATTGCATGTGTTATTTCCATAAACCACACATGGATCAACCACTAGAGTCATTTCATGTGTTCTTATACTAAAACAAACACTAGAGTCATTGCATGTGTGTTCTTTTCACAAACCACACATGGATCAACCACTAGAGTCATTGCATGTATGTCATTTCCACAAACAAACATGGATCAACCACTAGAGTCATTGCATGTGTGTTCTTATACTAAGACCAACATGGATCCAGCAGTGGTCATTGCATGTGTATTCTTTCCACAAACGACACATGGATCAACCACTAGAGTCATTGCATGTGTGTTATTTCCAAACACCACACATGTATCAACCACTAGAGTCATCGCATGTGTGTTCTTATACTAAAACGACAAACCAGTACTAGAGTAATTGCATGTGTGTTCTTATACTAAAACCAACATGGATCCACCAGTGGTCATTGCATGTGTGTTCTTTCCACAAACCACACATGGATCAACCACTAGAGTCATTGCATGTGTGTTATTTCCAAACACCACACATGTATCAACCACTAGAGTCATCGCATGTGTGTTCTTATACTAAAACCACAAACCAGTACTAGAGTAATTGCATGTGTGTTCTTATACTAAAACCAACATGGATCCACCAGTGGTCATTGCATGTGTGTTCTTTCCACAAACCACACATGGATCAACCAATAGAGTCATTGCATGTGTGTTATTTCCACAAACCACACATGGATCAACCAGTAGAGTCATTGCATGTGTGTTCTTATACTAAAACAGCAAACCAGTAGCAGAGTCATTGCATGTGTGTTCTTTTCCACAAACCACACATGGATCCACCAGTGGTCATTGCATGTGTGTTCTTTCCACAAACCACACATGGATCAACCACCAGAGTCATTGCATGTGTATTCTTTCCACCAACCACACATGGATCAACCACTAGAGTCATTGCATGTTTGTTCTTATACTAAAACCACAAACCAGCACTAGAGTCATTGCATATGTGTTCTTTTCCACAAACCACACATGGATCCACCAGTGGTCATTGCATGTGTGTTCTTTCCACAAACCACATATGGATCAACCAGAGTCATCGCATGTGTGTTCTTTCCACAAACCACACATGGATCAACCACTAGACTAATTGCATGTTTGTTCTTATACTAAAACCACAAACCAACACTATAGTCATTGCATGTGTGTTATTTCCACAAACCACACATGGATCAACCACTAGAGTCATTGCATGTTTGTTCTTATACTAAAACCACAAACTAGCACTAGAGTCATTGCATGTGTGTTCTTTTCCACAAACCACACATGGATCCACCAGTGGTCATTGCATGTGTGTTCTTTCCACAAACCACAGATGGATACCCCAGAGTCATTGCATGTGTGTTCTTTCCACAAACCACACATGTGGAACCACTAGAGTCATTGCATGTGTGTTATTTCCACAAACCACACATGGATTAACCACTAGAGTCATTGCATGTGTTATTTCCACAAACCACACATGGATCAACCACTAGAGTCATTTCATGTGTGCTCTTATACTAAAACAAACACTAGAGTCATTGCATGTGTGTTCTTTTCACAAACCACACATGGATCAACCACTAGAGTCATTGCATGTATGTCATTTCCACAAACAAACATGGATCAACCACTAGAGTCATTGCATGTGTGTTCTTATACTAAGACCAACATGGATCCAGCAGATGGTTATTGCATGTGTGTTCTTTCCACAAACCACACATGGATCAACCACTAGAGTCATTGCATGTGTGTTATTTCCACAAACCACACATGTATCAACCACTAGAGTCATTCATGTGTGTTCTTATACTAAAACCACAAACCAGTACTAGAGTAATTGCATGTGTGTGCTTATACTAAAACCAACATGGATCCACCAGTGGTCATTGCATGTGTGTTCTTTCCACAAACCACACATGGATCAACCAATAGAGTCATTGCATGTGTGTTATTTCCACAAACCACACATGGATCAACCAGTAGAGTCATTGCATGTGTGTTCTTATACTAAAACAGCAAACCAGTACCAGAGTCATTGCATGTGTGTTCTTTTCCACAAACCACACATGGATCCACCATGGTCATTGCATGTGTTCTTTCCACAAACCACACATGGATCAACCACCAGAGTCATTGCATGTGTGTTCTTTCCACCAACCACACATGGATCAACCACTAGACTAATTGCATGTTTGTTCTTATACTAAAACCACAAACCACCACTACAGTCATTGCATGTGTGTTCTTTCCACAAACCACACATGGATCAACCACTAGAGTCATTGCATGTTTGTTCTTATACTAAAACCACAAACCATCACTAGAGTCATTGCATGTGTGTTCTTTTCCACAAACCACACATGGATCCACCAGTGGTCATTGCATGTGTGTTCTTTTCCACAAACCACATATGGATCAACCAGAGTCATTGCATGTGTGTTCTTTCCACAAACAAACATGGATCAACCACTAGAGTCATTGCATGTGTATTCTTTTCCACAAACCACACATGGATCCACCAGTGGTCATTGCATGTGTGTTATTTCCACAAACCACACATGGATCAACCACTAGATTCATTGCATGTGTGTTCTTATACTAAAACCAACACTAGAGTCATTGCATGTGTGTTCTTTTCACAAACCACACATGGATCAACCACTAGGGTCATTGCATATGTGTTATTTCCACAAACAAACATGGATCAACCACTAGAGTCATTGCATGTGTGTTCTTATACTAAAACCAACACTAGAGTCATTGCATGTGTGTTCTTTTCACAAACCACACTTCGATCAACCACTAGAGTCATTGCATGTGTGTTATTTCCACAAACAAACATGGATCAACCACTAGAGTCATTGCATGTGTGTTCTTATACTAAAACCAACATGGATCCACCAGAGGTCATTGCATGTGTGTTCTTTCCACAAACCACACATGGATCAGCCAGTGGTCATTGCATGTGTGTTATTTCCACAAACCACACATGGATCAACCACTAGAGTCATTGCATGTGTGTTCTTATACTAAAACCACAAACCAGTACTAGAGTCATTGCATGTGTGTTCTTTTCCACAAACCACACATGGATCCACCAGTGGTCATTGCATGTGTGTTCTTTCCACAAACCACACATGGATCAACCAGAGTCATTGCATGTTTGTTCTTATACTAAAACCACAAACCAGCACTAGAGTCATTGCATGTGTGTTATTTTCCACAAACCACACATGGATCCACTAGTGGTCATTGCATGTGTGTTCTTTCCACAAACCACATATGGATCAACCAGAGTCATTGCATGTGTGTTCTTTCCACAAACCACATGGATCAAGCACTAGAGTAATTGCATGTTTGTTCTTATACTAAAACCAGAAACCAACACTACAGTCATTGCATGTGTGTTCTTTTCCACAAACCACACATGGATCCACTAGTGGTCATTGCATGTGTGTTCTTTCCACAAACCACATATGGATCAACCACTAGTCATTGCCTGTGTGTTCTTTCCACAAACCACACATGGATCAACCACTAGAGTCATTGCATGTGTGTTATTTCCAAACACCACACATGTATCAACCACTAGAGTCATCGCATGTGTGTTCTTATACTAAAACGACAAACCAGTACTAGAGTAATTGCATCTGTGTTCTTATACTAAAACCAACATGGATCCACCAGTGGTCATTGCATGTGTGTTCTTTCCACAAACCACACATGGATCAACCAATAGAGTCATTGCATGTGTGTTATTTCCACAAACCACACATGGATCAACCAGTAGAGTCATTGCATGTGTGTTCTTATACTAAAACAGCAAACCAGTAGCAGAGTCATTGCATGTGTGTTCTTTTCCACAAACCACACATGGATCCACCAGTGGTCATTGCATGTGTGTTATTTCCACAAACCACACATGGATCAACCACTAGAGTCATTGCATGTGTGTTCTTTTCGCAAACCACACATGGATTAACCACTAGAGTCATTGCATGTATGTCATTTCCACAAACAAACATGGATCAACCACTAGAGTCATTGCATGTGTGTTCTTATACTAAGACCAACATGGATCCAGCAGTGGTCATTGCATGTGTGTTCTTTCCACAAACCACACATGGATCAACCACTAGAGTCATTGCATGTGTGTTATTTCCAAACACCACACATGTATCAACCACTAGAGTCATCGCATGTGTGTTCTTATACTAAAACCACAAACCAGTACTAGAGTAATTGCATGTGCGTTCTTATACTAAAACCAACATGGATCCACCAGTGGTCATTGCATGTGTGTTCTTTCCACAAACCACACATGGATCAACCAATAGAGTCATTGCATGTGTGTTATTTCCACAAACCACACATGGATCAACCAGTAGAGTCATTGCATGTGTGTTCTTATACTAAAACAGCAAACCAGTAGCTGAGTCATTGCATGTGTGTTCTTTCCACAAACCACACATGGATCAACCACCAGAGTCATTGCATGTGTGTTCTTTCCACCAACCACACATGGATCAACCACTAGAGTCATTGCATGTTTGTTCTTATACTAAAACCACAAACCAGCACTAGAGTCATTGCATGTGTGTTCTTTCCACAAACCACACATGGATCCACCAGTGGTCATTGCGTGTGTGTTCTTTCCACAAACCACATATGGATCAACCAGAGTCATCGCATGTGTGTTATTTCCACAAAACACACATGGATCAACCACTAGACTAATTGCATGTTTGTTCTTATACTAAAACCACAAACCAACACTACAGTCATTGCATGTGTGTTCTTTTCCACAAACCACACATGGATCCACCAGTGGTCATTTCATGTGTGTTCTTTCCACAAACCACATATGAATCAACCACTAGTCATTGCATGTGTGTTCTTTCCACAAACCACACATGGATCAACCACTAGAGTCATTGCATGTTTGTTCTTATACTAAAACCACAAACCAGCACTAGAGTCATTGCATGTGTGTTCTTTTCCACAAACCACACATGGATCCACCACTAGAGTCATTGCATGTGTGTTCTTTCTACAAACCACACATGGATCAACCACTAGAGTCATTGCATGTTTGTTCTTATACTAAAACCACAAACCAGCACTAGAGTCATTGCATGTGTGTTCTTTTACACAAACCACACATGAATCCACCAGTGGTCATTGCATGTGTGTTTTTTCCACAAACCACATATGGATCAACCAGAGTCATTGCATGTGTGTTCTTTCCACAAACCACACGTGTGGACCCACTAGTGTCATTGCATGTGTGTTATTTCCACAAACCACACATGGATCAACCACTAGAGTCATTGCATGTGTTATTTCCATAAACCACACATGGATCAACCACTAGAGTCATTTCATGTGTGTTCTTATACTAAAACAAACACTAGAGTCATTGCATGTGTGTTCTTTTCACAAACCACACATGGATCAACCACTAGAGTCATTGCATGTATGTCATTTCCACAAACAAACATGGATCAACCACTAGAGTCATTGCATGTGTGTTCTTATACTAAGACCAACATGGATCCAGCAGTGGTCATTGCATGTGTATTCTTTCCACAAACGACACATGGATCAACCACTAGAGTCATTGCATGTGTGTTATTTCCAAACACCACACATGTATCAACCACTAGAGTCATCGCATGTGTGTTCTTATACTAAAACGACAAACCAGTACTAGAGTAATTGCATGTGTGTTCTTATACTAAAACCAACATGGATCCACAAGTGGTCATTGCATGTGTGTTCTTTCCACAAACCACACATGGATCAACCACTAGAGTCATTGCATGTGTGTTATTTCCAAACACCACACATGTATCAACCACTAGAGTCATCGCATGTGTGTTCTTATACTAAAACCACAAACCAGTACTAGAGTAATTGCATGTGTGTTCTTATACTAAAACCAACATGGATCCACCAGTGGTCATTGCATGTGTGTTCTTTCCACAAACCACACATGGATCAACCAATAGAGTCATTGCATGTGTGTTATTTCCACAAACCACACATGGATCAACCAGTAGAGTCATTGCATGTGTGTTCTTATACTAAAACAGCAAACCAGTAGCAGAGTCATTGCATGTGTGTTCTTTTCCACAAACCACACATGGATCCACCAGTGGTCATTGCATGTGTGTTCTTTCCACAAACCACATATGGATCAACCAGAGTAATTGCATGTGTCTTCTTTCCACCAACCACACATGGATCAACCACTAGTGTCATTGCATGTTTGTTCTTATACTAAAACCGCAAACCAGCACTAGAGTCATTGCATGTGTGTTCTTTTCCACAAACCACACATGGATCCACCAGTGGTCATTGCATGTGTGTTCTTTCCACAAACCACATATGGATCAACCAGAGTCATCGCATGTGTGTTCTTTCCACAAACCACACATGGATCAACCACTAGACTAATTGCATGTTTGTTCTTATACTAAAACCACAAACCAACACTACAGTCATTGCATGTGTGTTATTTCCACAAACCACACATGGATCAACCACTAGAGTCATTGCATGTTTGTTCTTATACTAAAACCACAAACTAGCACTAGAGTCATTGCATGTGTGTTCTTTTCCACAAACCACACATGGATCCACTAGTGGTCATTGCATGTGTGTTCTTTCCACAAACCATGATGGATACCCCAGAGTCATTGCATGTGTGTTCTTTCCACAAACCACACATGTGGAACCACTAGAGTCATTGCATGTGTGTTATTTCCACAAACCACACATGGATTAACCACTAGAGTCATTGCATGTGTTATTTCCACAAACCACACATGGATCAACCACTAGAGTCATTTCATGTGCTCTTATACTAAAACCAACACTAGAGTCATTGCATGTGTGTTCTTTTCACAAACCACACATGGATCAACCACTAGAGTCATTGCATGTATGTCATTTCCACAAACAAACATGGATCAACCACTAGAGTCATTGCATGTGTGTTCTTATACAAAGACCAACATGGATCCAAAGTGGTTATTGCATGTGTGTTCTTTCCACAAACCACACATGGATCAACCACTAGAGTCATTGCATGTGTGTTATTTCCACAAACCACACATGTATCAACCACTAGAGTCATTCATGTGTGTTCTTATACTAAAACCACAAACCAGTACTAGAGTAATTGCATGTGTGTGCTTATACTAAAACCAACATGGATCCACCAGTGGTCATTGCATGTGTGTTCTTTCCACAAACCACACATGGATCAACCAATAGAGTCATTGCATGTGTGTTATTTCCACAAACCACACATGGATCAACCACTAGAGTCATTGTATGTGTGTTCTTATACTGAAACAGCAAACCAGTACTAGAGTCATTGCATGTGTGTTATTGCCACAAACCACACATGGATCCACCAGTTGTCATTGCATGTGTGTTCTTTCCACAAACCACACATGGATCAACCACCAGAGTCATTGCATGTGTGTTCTTTCCACCAACCACACATGGATCAACCACTAGACTAATTGCATGTTTGTTCTTATACTAAAACCACAAACCACCACTACAGTCATTGCATGTGTGTTCTTTCCACAAACCACACATGGATCAACCACTAGAGTCATTGCATGTTTGTTCTTATACTAAAACCACAAACCATCACTAGAGTCATTGCATGTGTGTTCTTTTCCACAAACCACACATGGATCCACCAGTGGTCATTGCATGTGTGTTCTTTCCACAAACCACATATGGATCAACCAGAGTCATTGCATGTGTGTTCTTTCCACAAACAAACATGGATCAACCACTAGAGTCATTGCATGTGTGTTCTTTTCCACAAACCACACATGGATCCACCAGTGGTCATTGCATGTGTGTTATTTCCACAAACCACACATGGATCAACCACTAGATTCATTGCATGTGTGTTCTTATACTAAAACCAACACTAGAGTCATTGCATGTGTGTTCTTTTCACAAACCACACATGGATCAACCACTAGGGTCATTGCATATGTGTTATTTCCACAAACAAACATGGATCAACCACTAGAGTCATTGCATGTGTGTTCTTATACTAAAACCAACACTAGAGTCATTGCATGTGTGTTCTTTTCACAAACCACACTTCGATCAACCACTAGAGTCATTGCATGTGTGTTATTTCCACAAACAAACATGGATCAACCACTAGAGTCATTGCATGTGTGTTCTTATACTAAAACCAACATGGATCCACCAGAGGTCATTGCATGTGTGTTCTTTCCACAAACCACACATGGATCAGCCAGTGGTCATTGCATGTGTGTTATTTCCACAAACCACACATGGATCAACCACTAGAGTCATTGCATGTGTGTTCTTATACTAAAACCACAAACCAGTACTAGAGTCATTGCATGTGTGTTCTTTTCCACAAACCACACATGGATCCACCAGAGGTCATTGCATGTGTGTTCTTTCCACAAACCACACATGGATCAACCAGAGTCATTGCATGTGTGTTCTTTCCACAAACCACACATGGATCAACCACTAGAGTCATTGCATGTTTGTTCTTATACTAAAACCACAAACCAGCACTAGAGTCATTGCATGTGTGTTATTTTCCACAAACCACACATGGATCCACTAGTGGTCATTGCATGTGTGTTCTTTCCACAAACCACATATGGATCAACCAGAGTCATTGCATGTGTGTTCTTTCCACAAACCACATGGATCAAGCACTAGAGTAATTGCATGTTTGTTCTTATACTAAAACCAGAAACCAACACTACAGTCATTGCATGTGTGTTCTTTTCCACAAACCACACATGGATCCACTAGTGGTCATTGCATGTGTGTTCTTTCCACAAACCACATATGGATAAACCACTAGTCATTGCCTGTGTGTTCTTTCCACAAACCACACATGGATCAACCACTAGAATCATTGCATGTGTGTTATTTCCAAACACCACACATGTATCAACCACTAGAGTCATCGCATGTGTGTTCTTATACTAAAACGACAAACCAGTACTAGAGTAATTGCATGTGTGTTCTTATACTAAAACCAACATGGATCCACCAGTGGTCATTGCATGTGTGTTCTTTCCACAAACCACACATGGATCAACCAATAGAGTCATTGCATGTGTGTTATTTCCACAAACCACACATGGATCAACCAGTAGAGTCATTGCATGTGTGTTCTTATACTAAAACAGCAAACCAGTAGCAGAGTCATTGCATGTGTGTTCTTTTCCACAAACCACACATGGATCCACCAGTGGTCATTGCATGTGTGTTATTTCCACAAACCACACATGGATCAACCACTAGAGTCATTGCATGTGTGTTCTTTTCGCAAAACACACATGGATTAACCACTAGAGTCATTGCATGTATGTCATTTCCACAAACAAACATGGATCAACCACTAGAGTCATTGCATGTGTGTTCTTATACTAAGACCAACATGGATCCAGCGGTGGTCATTGCATGTGTGTTCTTTCCACAAACCACACATGGATCAACCACTAGAGTCATTGCATGTGTGTTATTTCCAAACACCACACATGTATCAACCACTAGAGTCATCGCATGTGTGTTCTTATACTAAAACCACAAACCAGTACTAGAGTAATTGCATGTGCGTTCTTATACTAAAACCAACATGGATCCACCAGTGGTCATTGCATGTGTGTTCTTTCCACAAACCACACATGGATCAACCAATAGAGTCATTGCATGTGTGTTATTTCCACAAACCACACATGGATCAACCAGTAGAGTCATTGCATGTGTGTTCTTATACTAAAACAGCAAACCAGTAGCAGAGTCATTGCATGTGTGTTCTTTCCACAAACCACACATGGATCAACCACCAGAGTCATTGCATGTGTGTTCTTTCCACCAACCACACATGGATCAACCACTAGAGTCATTGCATGTTTGTTCTTATACTAAAACCACAAACCAGCACTAGAGTCATTGCATGTGTGTTCTTTTCCACAAACCACACATGGATCCACCAGTGGTCATTGCGTGTGTGTTCTTTCCACAAACCACATATGGATCAACCAGAGTCATCGCATGTGTGTTATTTCCACAAAACACACATGGATCAACCACTAGACTAATTGCATGTTTGTTCTTATACTAAAACCACAAACCAACACTACAGTCATTGCATGTGTGTTCTTTTCCACAAACCACACATGGATCCACCAGTGGTCATTTCATGTGTGTTCTTTCCACAAACCACATATGAATCAACCACTAGTCATTGCATGTGTGTTCTTTCCACAAACCACACATGGATCAACCACTAGAGTCATTGCATGTTTGTTCTTATACTAAAACCACAAACCAGCACTAGAGTCATTGCATGTGTGTTCTTTTCCACAAACCACACATGGATCCACCACTAGAGTCATTGCATGTGTGTTCTTTCTACAAACCACACATGGATCAACCACTAGAGTCATTGCATGTTTGTTCTTATACTAAAACCACAAACCAGCACTAGAGTCATTGCATGTGTGTTCTTTACACAAACCACACATGAATCCACCAGTGGTCATTGCATGTGTGTTTTTTCCACAAACCACATATGGATCAACCAGAGTCATTGCATGTGTGTTCTTTCCACAAACCACACGTGTGGACCCACTAGTGTCATTGCATGTGTGTTATTTCCACAAACCACACATGGATCAACCACTAGAGTCATTGCATGTGTTATTTCCATAAACCACACATGGATCAACCACTAGAGTCATTTCATGTGTGTTCTTATACTAAAACAAACACTAGAGTCATTGCATGTGTGTTCTTTTCACAAACCACACATGGATCAACCACTAGAGTCATTGCATGTATGTCATTTCCACAAACAAACATGGATCAACCACTAGAGTCATTGCATGTGTGTTCTTATACTAAGACCAACATGGATCCAGCAGTGGTCATTGCATGTGTATTCTTTCCACAAACGACACATGGATCAACCACTAGAGTCATTGCATGTGTGTTATTTCCAAACACCACACATGTATCAACCACTAGAGTCATCGCATGTGTGTTCTTATACTAAAACGACAAACCAGTACTAGAGTAATTGCATGTGTGTTCTTATACTAAAACCAACATGGATCCACCAGTGGTCATTGCATGTGTGTTCTTTCCACAAACCACACATGGATCAACCACTAGAGTCATTGCATGTGTGTTATTTCCAAACACCACACATGTATCAACCACTAGAGTCATCGCATGTGTGTTCTTATACTAAAACCACAAACCAGTACTAGAGTAATTGCATGTGTGTTCTTATACTAAAACCAACATGGATCCACCAGTGGTCATTGCATGTGTGTTCTTTCCACAAACCACACATGGATCAACCAATAGAGTCATTGCATGTGTGTTATTTCCACAAACCACACATGGATCAACCAGTAGAGTCATTGCATGTGTGTTCTTATACTAAAACAGAAAACCTGTATGAGTTTCATTGCATGTGTGTTCTTTTCCACAAACCACACATGGATCCACCAGTGGTCATTGCATGTGTGTTCTTTCCACAAACCACACATGGATCAACCACCAGAGTCATTGCATGTGTATTCTTTCCACCAACCACACATGGATCAACCACTAGAGTCATTGCATGTTTGTTCTTATACTAAAACCACAAACCAGCACTAGAGTCATTGCATGTGTGTTCTTTTCCACAAACCACACATGGATCCACCAGTGGTCATTGCATGTGTGTTCTTTCCACAAACCACATATGGATCAACCAGAGTCATCGCATGTGTGTTCTTTCCACAAACCACACATGGATCAACCACTAGACTAATTGCATGTTTGTTCTTATACTAAAACCACAAACCAACACTACAGTCATTGCATGTGTGTTATTTCCACAAACCACACATGGATCAACCACTAGAGTCATTGCATGTTTGTTCTTATACTAAAACCACAAACTAGCACTAGAGTCATTGCATGTGTGTTCTTTTCCACAAACCACACATGGATCCACCAGTGGTCATTGCATGTGTGTTCTTTCCACAAACCACAGATGGATACCCCAGAGTCATTGCATGTGTGTTCTTTCCACAAACCACACATGTGGAACCACTAGAGTCATTGCATGTGTGTTATTTCCACAAACCACACATGGATTAACCACTAGAGTCATTGCATGTGTTATTTCCACAAACCACACATGGATCAACCACTAGAGTCATTTCATGTGTGCTCTTATACTAAAACAAACACTAGAGTCATTGCATGTGTGTTCTTTTCACAAACCACACATGGATCAACCACTAGAGTCATTGCATGTATGTCATTTCCACAAACAAACATGGATCAACCACTAGAGTCATTGCATGTGTGTTCTTATACTAAGACCAACATGGATCCAGCAGTGGTTATTGCATGTGTGTTCTTTCCACAAACCACACATGGATCAACCACTAGAGTCATTGCATGTGTGTTATTTCCACAAACCACACATGTATCAACCACTAGAGTCATTCATGTGTGTTCTTATACTAAAACCACAAACCAGTACTAGAGTAATTGCATGTGTGTGCTTATACTAAAACCAACATGGATCCACCAGTGGTCATTGCATGTGTGTTCTTTCCACAAACCACACATGGATCAACCAATAGAGTCATTACATGTGTGTTATTTCCACAAACCACACATGGATCAACCAGTAGAGTCATTGCATGTGTGTTCTTATACTAAAACAGCAAACCAGTACCAGAGTCATTGCATGTGTGTTCTTTTCCACAAACCACACATGGATCCACCAGTGGTCATTGCATGTGTGTTCTTTCCACAAACCACACATGGATCAACCACCAGAGTCATTGCATGTGTGTTCTTTCCACCAACCACACATGGATCAGCCACTAGACTAATTGCATGTTTGTTCTTATACTAAAACCACAAACCACCACTACAGTCATTGCATGTGTGTTCTTTCCACAAACCACACATGGATCAACCACTAGAGTCATTGCATGTTTGTTCTTATACTAAAACCACAAACCATCACTAGAGTCATTGCATGTGTGTTCTTTTCCACAAACCACACATGGATCCACCAGTGGTCATTGCATGTGTGTTCTTTTCCACAAACCACATATGGATCAACCAGAGTCATTGCATGTGTGTTCTTTCCACAAACAAACATGGATCAACCACTAGAGTCATTGCATGTGTGTTCTTTTCCACAAACCACACATGGATCCACCAGTGGTCATTGCATGTGTTATTTCCACAAACCACACATGGATCAACCACTAGATTCATTGCATGTGTGTTCTTATACTAAAACCAACACTAGAGTCATTGCATGTGTGTTCTTTTCACAAACCACACATGGATCAACCACTAGGGTCATTGCATATGTGTTATTTCCACAAACAAACATGGATCAACCACTAGAGTCATTGCATGTGTGTTCTTATACTAAAACCAACACTAGAGTCATTGCATGTGTGTTCTTTTCACAAACCACACTTCGATCAACCACTAGAGTCATTGCATGTGTGTTATTTCCACAAACAAACATGGATCAACCACTAGAGTCATTGCATGTGTGTTCTTATACTAAAACCAACATGGATCCACCAGTGGTCATTGCATGTGTGTTCTTTTCCACAAACCACACATGGATCCACCAGTGGTCATTGCATGTGTGTTATTTCCACAAACCACACATGGATCAACCACTAGAGTCATTGCATGTGTGTTCTTATACTAAAACCACAAACCAGTACTAGAGTCATTGCATGTGTGTTCTTTTCCACAAACCACACATGGATCCACCAGTGGTCATTGCATGTGTGTTCTTTCCACAAACCACACATGGATCAACCAGAGTCATTGCATGTGTGTTCTTTCCACAAACCACACATGGATCAACCACTAGAGTCATTGCATGTTTGTTCTTATACTAAAACCACAAACCAGCACTAGAGTCATTGCATGTGTGTTTTTTTCCACAAACCACACATGGATCCACTAGTGGTCATTGCATGTGTGTTCTTTCCACAAACCACATATGGATCAACCAGAGTCATTGCATGTGTGTTCTTTCCACAAACCACATGGATCAAGCACTAGAGTAATTGCATGTTTGTTCTTATACTAAAACCAGAAACCAACACTACAGTCATTGCATGTGTGTTCTTTTCCACAAACCACACATGGATCCACTAGTGGTCATTGCATGTGTGTTCTTTCCACAAACCACATATGGATCAACCACTAGTCATTGCCTGTGTGTTCTTTCCACAAACCACACATGGATCAACCACTAGAGTCATTGCATGTGTGTTATTTCCAAACACCACACATGTATCAACCACTAGAGTCATCGCATGTGTGTTCTTATACTAAAACGACAAACCAGTACTAGAGTAATTGCATCTGTGTTCTTATACTAAAACCAACATGGATCCACCAGTGGTCATTGCATGTGTGTTCTTTCCACAAACCACACATGGATCAACCAATAGAGTCATTGCATGTGTGTTATTTCCACAAACCACACATGGATCAACCAGTAGAGTCATTGCATGTGTGTTCTTATACTAAAACAGCAAACCAGTAGCAGAGTCATTGCATGTGTGTTCTTTTCCACAAACCACACATGGATCCACCAGTGGTCATTGCATGTGTGTTCTTTCCACAAACCACACATGGATCAACCACCAGAGTCATTGCATGTGTATTCTTTCCACCAACCACACATGGATCAACCACTAGAGTCATTGCATGTTTGTTCTTATACTAAAACCACAAACCAGCACTAGAGTCATTGCATGTGTGTTCTTTTCCACAAACCACACATGGATCCACCAGTGGTCATTGCATGTGTGTTCTTTCCACAAACCACATATGGATCAACCAGAGTCATCGCATGTGTGTTCTTTCCACAAACCACACATGGATCAACCACTAGACTAATTGCATGTTTGTTCTTATACTAAAACCACAAACCAACACTACAGTCATTGCATGTGTGTTATTTCCACAAACCACACATGGATCAACCACTAGAGTCATTGCATGTTTGTTCTTATACTAAAACCACAAACTAGCACTAGAGTCATTGCATGTGTGTTCTTTTCCACAAACCACACATGGATCCACCAGTGGTGATTGCATGTGTGTTCTTTCCTCAAACCATGATGGATACCCCAGAGTCATTGCATGTGTGTTCTTTCCACAAACCACACATGTGGAACCACTAGAGTCATTGCATGTGTGTTATTTCCACAAACCACACATGGATTAACCACTAGAGTCATTGCATGTGTTATTTCCACAAACCACACATGGATCAACCACTAGAGTCATTTCATGTGTGTTCTTATACTAAAACAAACACTAGAGTCATTTCATGTGTGTTCTTTTCACAAACCACACATGGATCAACCACTAGAGTCATTGCATGTATGTCATTTCCACAAACAAACATGGATCAACCACTAGAGTCATTGCATGTGTGTTCTTATACTAAGACCAACATGGATCCAGCAGTGGTTATTGCATGTGTGTTCTTTCCACAAACCACACATGGATCAACCACTAGAGTCATTGCATGTGTGTTATTTCCACAAACCACACATGTATCAACCACTAGAGTCATTCATGTGTGTTCTTATACTAAAACCACAAACCAGTACTAGAGTAATTGCATGTGTGTGCTTATACTAAAACCAACATGGATCCACCAGTGGTCATTGCATGTGTGTTCTTTCCACAAACCACACATGGATCAACCAATAGAGTCATTGCATGTGTGTTATTTCCACAAACCACACATGGATCAACAAGTAGAGTCATTGCATGTGTGTTCTTATACTAAAACAGCAAACCAGTACCAGAGTCATTGCATGTGTGTTATTTTCCACAAACCACACATGGATCCACCAGTGGTCATTGCATGTGTGTTCTTTCCACAAACCACACATGGATCAACCACCAGAGTCATTGCATGTGTGTTCTTTCCACCAACCACACATGGATCAACCACTAGACTAATTGCATGTTTGTTCTTATACTAAAACCACAAACCACCACTACAGTCATTGCATGTGTGTTCTTTCCACAAACCACACATGGATCAACCACTAGAGTCATTGCATGTTTGTTCTTATACTAAAACCACAAACCATCACTAGAGTCATTGCATGTGTGTTCTTTTCCACAAACCACACATGGATCCACCAGTGGTCATTGCATGTGTGTTCTTTTCCACAAACCACATATGGATCAACCAGAGTCATTGCATGTG
Organism: Avena insularis; assembly: GCA_023614405.1. NCBI lineage: Eukaryota > Viridiplantae > Streptophyta > Magnoliopsida > Poales > Poaceae > Avena > Avena insularis. Next base: position 354,302,779 of record CM042692.1, on the reverse strand, counting down.
TGTTCTTTCCACAAACAAACATGGATCAACCACTAGAGTCATTGCATGTGTGTTCTTTTCCACAAACCACACATGGATCCACCAGTGGTCATTGCATGTGTGTTATTTCCACAAACCACACATGGATCAACCACTAGATTCATTGCATGTGTGTTCTTATACTAAAACCAACACTAGAGTCATTGCATGTGTGTTCTTTTCACAAACCACACATGGATCAACCACTAGGGTCATTGCATATGTGTTATTTCCACAAACAAACATGGATCAACCACTAGAGTCATTGCATGTGTGTTCTTATACTAAAACCAACACTAGAGTCATTGCATGTGTGTTCTTTTCACAAACCACACTTCGATCAACCACTAGAGTCATTGCATGTGTGTTATTTCCACAAACAAACATGGATCAACCACTAGAGTCATTGCATGTGTGTTCTTATACTAAAACCAACATGGATCCACCAGAGGTCATTGCATGTGTGTTCTTTCCACAAACCACACATGGATCAGCCAGTGGTCATTGCATGTGTGTTATTTCCACAAACCACACATGGATCAACCACTAGAGTCATTGCATGTGTGTTCTTATACTAAAACCACAAACCAGTACTAGAGTCATTGCATGTGTGTTCTTTTCCACAAACCACACATGGATCCACCAGTGGTCATTGCATGTGTGTTCTTTCCACAAACCACACATGGATCAACCAGAGTCATTGCATGTGTGTTCTTTCCACAAACCACACATGGATCAACCACTAGAGTCATTGCATGTTTGTTCTTATACTAAAACCACAAACCAGCACTAGAGTCATTGCATGTGTGTTATTTTCCACAAACCACACATGGATCCACTAGTGGTCATTGCATGTGTGTTCTTTCCACAAACCACATATGGATCAACCAGAGTCATTGCATGTGTGTTCTTTCCACAAACCACATGGATCAAGCACTAGAGTAATTGCATGTTTGTTCTTATACTAAAACCACAAACCAACACTACAGTCATTGCATGTGTGTTCTTTTCCACAAACCACACATGGATCCACTAGTGGTCATTGCATGTGTGTTCTTTCCACAAACCACATATGGATCAACCACTAGTCATTGCCTGTGTGTTCTTTCCACAAACCACACATGGATCAACCACTAGAGTCATTGCATGTTTGTTCTTATACTAAAACCACAAACCAGCACTAGAGTCATTGCATGTGTGTTCTTTTCCACAAACCACACATAAATCCACCACTAGAGTCATTGCATGTGTGTTCTCTCCACAAACCAGACATGGATCAACCACTAGAGTCATTGCATGTTTATTCTTATACTAAAACCACACACCAACACTAGAGTCATTGCATGTGTGTTCTTTTCCACAAACCACACATGGATCCACCAGTGGTCATTGCATGTGTGTTCTTTCCACAAACCACATATGGATCAACTAGAGTCATTACATGTGTGTTTTTTCCACAAACCACATATGTGGACCCATTACAGTCATTGCATGTTTGTTCTTATACTAAAACCAGAAACCAGCACTAGAGTCATTGCATGTGTGTTCTTTTCCACAAACCACACATGGATCAACCAGTGGTCATTGCAAGTGTGTTCTTTTCCACAAACAACTTCTGGATCAACCAGTGGTCATTGCATGTGTGTTCTTTCCACAAACCACATGTGGACCCATTATAGTCATTGCATGTGTGTTATTTCCACAAACCACACATGGATCAACCACTAGAGGCATTGCAGATGTGTTATTTCCACAAACCACACATGGATCAACCACTAGGGTCATTGCATGTGTTTTCTTATACTAAAACTAACACTAGAGTCATTGCATGTGTGTTCTTTTCACAAACCTTACATGGATCAACCACTAGAGTCATTGCATGTGTGTTATTTCCACAAACAAACATGGATCAACCACTAGAGTCATTGCATGTGTGTTCTTATACTAAAACCAACATGGATCCACCAGTGGTCATTGCATGTGTGTTCTTTCCACAAACCACACATGGATCAACCACTAGAGTCATTACATGTGTGTTCTTATACTAAAACCACAAACCAGCACTAGAGTCATTGCATGTGTTTTCTTTTCCATAAACCACTTATGGATCCATTACAGTCATTGCATGTGTGTATTTCCATAAACCACACATGGATCAACCACTAGAGTCATTGCATGTGTGTTATTTCCACAAACCACACATGGATCCATTTGAGTCATTTCATGCTTGTTCTTAAGTTAAAACTAGCACTGCCCCCCAATGGATCCACCGTTAGACCGAGTCTTCTAGAAGGCACGCCATAACACAGTTGTTCTGCTTGACGATTGTTACATACCGTTCGATTGGGGCGCTTGGACGATTGGGATGGTCTTTGCGAGAGCGATCCTCGAGTAGGCTGTTGCGGCATGATTGGCCACACTTGCTCGACAACCGGCATGTTGCAGTGTTACGACTCACGAGTTCATGGGCATATCGATGTCACGTCCCTCATTACTTCTCTTCCTCCCGTACTTCTCTTCCTTCCCTCAAGCCACTTTCCCCACTTCACTTCCATCCTGCCAGAGCATTTAGCGACATCCGCCAATTCTCCGGTCGCTACCTTCATGGTAAGAAATCATTTTACAAGCTTTTGAATTTATCCTACACATTCCTGCTATTCGCCAATCTAACTGCTGATCTTTTTTCCGATTTCTCGACAAACTTCAGTTGTGGTAGATGTGGGAGCCCAAGAATCTAGAGATCCTCGCGCGCAACTTCGCAGCGGCGTTCCCGCTCGTGTGCTCCCACCCAGGATGCTTTACATTCCTACCATGAGCTCTGCTCCCACGAGTCACAGGTGCAAGACGGCGGCGCGCTTGCGAACGGAGCCGCATAACTACACCGGCCCGCCGGAAGAGCTCGTCATCCACCTTGCAGATGGGCACTTGATCGAAGTGATTAGGATCTCGTACGGGCAAGCCCAACTTCTCCAAGAGTAGGTGCCGCTCACTGACTCGGCATGCCGCCTCCTAATTTTCCAGGGGGGGACGGCTCTGTTTTCGTCCTGACCATCACCGCCGGTGTTCTGGGAAGTAGAGCCGGGCCCACCATCGTGGGTGTCGTATGCGTCAGGTCGGTCTCATGCGCCTGGCCCATATACACGGTGCACATGTGGGAGAATGCCCAGTCGTCGTCGTCGGATAGCATTCTTGTGCTAGCCGAGGCGCCGAGCTGCCCGACGCAGGAGGTGGAGTATGTGGACCTAAGGTCGATCCTATGCGTGCCATCTCAGTACCTTGTCGGTGTTGGACCGAACAGGCAGATGCATTTCTACATTTGTATCAAGAAGACCGACAGACAAATGTAGTACTTGTGCTGTCGTTAGTGTTAGACTTAAGCGATGCTTCTCACGTGCTTAGAGCATACGTGTTGTGAGAATATACCCCAGTTGTAGTTTTCAGTACTCCTTAATACTTCAACGAGTTATTATATTGGTCCAATCAGCTTGCTGTTATCACGTTGCAAAGTTCGCTTGCTCTAGACAGACCGGCAATACCGTATGCTCCTGCTCCTGCATGTCAGTGTCACGTGTTCCGAGGGCCCACCTGCCAGTGTCCTTCCCCTCGAAGCCATTGTCCCAACTTCTCTTCCATCCTGCCACTCCCATTCGATGGTTGTAATCTGATGATTTTCATTGGATTGTTTACAAGTAATCTACGTTGATAATGCAACATGCAAATGGCACAGACACAATTTCTAAAGTGGAAGCACTCACCGGCTGCTATTGCACACATTTCTTAATATAGCTCGACAAACACATTACAATAATTGTACTCGCATTAAACACAACCGAAATTGCAACCATCCTAAACAACATCTAAACCCACATCACACAGCTGTCGTCGGAGTCCACCTCGATTGGTGACATCGCCATGCCCTTCCCGACGACATCCACTCCCGCCCGTGGCTTGCCCTTCGCCAAGGAGGCAACAATGGCGTTCTGGACAGCTTCGTCCCCGTCGCCCTCCACATCAGAATCGACAATGACGAAGGTGACGGGGTTGGCATGGACCGAGCGCCGTCGCGCCTGGCGGCTCCTGCTCGAGCTCGACGCCGCATCAGTCCTTCTACAGGTAGGAGGGGCCGAGCTCGCATACGTAGCATCGTCGCTCCTCTCAAGAAACCATGGCCATTTGATACTGCGACGGTAGGATCTTGGGGTGGATCTGCCGCGGCGAGCCCTACCGGAAGCGGTGGAGCGGATGGATCTGCCGGCGCGAGCCATGACAAGTTCCTAGGAGGGAGTAAGATTGTGGGCCAGGCGTGTCTAGTTCCTGAGCAAGACCTCCCAGTGATATGTATGCGGGCAAGGTACCAAAACATTTCGTCCAATGCACGCGACAGGGCTTTTGAACCACGAAGGCGCGAGTTTCTTTTGACAAGTCCACACGCTAGGTCCCCCACCTGTCAACCGAATGTGGACGGTAGGATTCTGCCCGAGTTATTAAGTAGGGATAAATCACGCTTCACCACTACCCTGACATCCAAAGGCTCCTCTTTCTTCTGCCCTTGCTCCCCTCGCTCATGGCTCGCAGCTCATGCAGTTCGTCTCAGGCGGAATCAGGGTCGGCTCAACACCGTCAGGCGGGTTGCCCCCATCAGGTACCGGAGGGCGCCCTATGATTACTACCCCGATATGCTGTGTTTGTATGGTGAGAAGATGCCGAGATGGATTTCGTGGACCGACGAAAATACTGCAGGAAAATTCAGCAACTGCAGCATCAGAGCGGTAAGTTCCTACTGTAGGTACAATGGTAACCCGGATCCGGAAAGCGTAATGTGATTCTTTTTTTTGTTTCCTTCGATCTACTATGCAGGAAGGGAGGGGGACTAGCTGTGACAAGTTTGTGTGGATCGAAAAGCCACTGCTAGGTTTTCACAAAGAGCTTGTTCAGGATCTGCGTGATGCTGTGTGGGACAAGAAAGAGGAGATTCGTGCGATGGAGCGAGAGATCCGGGAGCTTCGCCAGGTGCAGGGGAGGCAAGGGCAGGGAGGTGGTGAGATAGACGGGCTCAAGATTAGGCCAGATAGTGGACACAATTTCCTCATTATCTGGGCATTATCTGTTGCATTTGCAGTTTATGTTGCCATGTCGTTGTCCAGCAGCTGAAATAAGTTGCTGCTTCGTGGAGTGTAGCGGCCAGCTTAAGAAATTGTTTTCCAGCCCAGAAACTTATCATAAGTGTAATGCCAACAGCAGGGATTTATTAGGCGCCTACAAATAAATCATGTCTGTGCCACTAACACCCATCGATTTTGGAGAGGATTTAACCACTCAGCTATCGCGATTGTTCAGATAGTAGTGGCACACGCTTTGATTCAACTAGTGGCCTCGGCCGTATCAAATCCTAAAGTCGCGATACATTTTACTCCGAGAGAGGCAGATTGTTTCTCGACAAGTTCCACGCACACAGCTCGAGTTTAACCGAACTATATATAGGTTCAAGTTCAATACATCATTAGGCTGCTACATCGCTAGCCCTCTTTCTCCGCTGGGTGCCAACTTTCTTCCTCTTTCCTTCACGCCCACTGCTTCTTCATCTCCTGCCTTCTTCCTCTTCCTAGGTGCCAATTTTCTTACCTTCATATACTCGCATCTCCGGCCAAGGGAAGTCAGGCCAATCAGCACGAGAATCTTGTCCGCATCATCACTCCACTCATTTTGGTTTTCTTCCGTAGCAAAATCACCGAGTCGTCTTGTTTCTTACCTTGCGCTCTGTAAAAAAAACAGTACATGGATTACTACCTTATATCTACAAACTATAAACAATTTTTTGTGTGAATGTACCATCTCATACCTAGGTTTGGGAGCATTAAGGGACATCCATGCTCTATGGCCTATAAGATGGCAGGTCTTGCATCTTTTTGCCCTTCTTTGCAGCACGTAAAGCGAACCCTTCTTCTCGAGAAAATTCTTAAACCTATTCACTGGGTCTTCCTCTCCTTTTTGTAACTGGTGGCAAAGCTCGAAGATGCTTGGACTTGAGGCCACCGAGATGGGTCTATACATGGCTCGACGGATCCAGCAGACGCAGCTCTAAACTTTTCCATAGAGTAGTAGTCGACAAATCTTGATCCAAATGTGGTAGAGTTCTTTTCTTCACCAAGAAGGCCAAGGCGTGGTCTAAGGTTTACGGTATCTGCCACTCTAAGCAGGTGCATTCTCGTTGGATGTTCACAACATCCCTTTTGCCACTCTTGGACATATCGACCACCTCCACGCATTGGTTGACGGAGAACCTTAAGATGAGTAAGTCCTTGGCTTCTCTTGTGCAGTTGTTGTACAACTGGCGGTAGCATATGTCCTCTAAGTCTCCTACCGATCTCTCTCCTTATATTTAACAGCTTCATGATCATACCACGTATGCTGTCCATCAAGATATGAACATGATGCACTTTTATGTCCTTCACCCAGTTATTTAGGCATTCTGCAAGGTTGTTGTTTATGTAATCAACTTTGATGTCAGGGTTGATTTGACTCCTCTTCCATAACTGTGAATGATGGATGGCTAAGTACTCTGGAAGTTCAGGGGCTTCGGCAAAAATCTTGCTCATGAAATAATCGCTGCTACTAGGTTTGTAAAGTCTAGCAGCAGGAAACATGTAACGAAATACGCTGCCTGCATAGTGGGAGTACAAGTTGAGCATCATATGGGCATGGCATTCTCTACCTTTAGCTCACGGGAACACCTCCTTCACTGCATTCGTCAGCCCTTTGCATGCATCCGTTGATATAGCCAATGGATCCATGTGGCCTATTGATCTCCTGAGCTGCCTCATAAACCAGACCCAGTTTTCCTCCGTTTCTGTTTCAAACAGCCCGAATGCCACTGGGAACATCCAGTTGTGACCATCAAGTGTTGTGGCAGATGGCAGGTAGCCTTTCCATTTGCCAGTTAGGACAGTGCTGTCTACACTAAGATACGGCCTACAACCGCCCTTGAATCCATTGATGCAAGGTTTAAGCACCATGAAAAATCTTTTGAAATATATTTTACCACCTTCTGATTCGGTGTCAATCTCCACAACACTCCCCGGACACCTAGATTGTACCTCCGCCTTGAAGTTGTACAGCATCCTGAAGCTATTGGTCCAATCCCCGTGCAAGACCCCCAGAGCTTTCTCTTTACCTTTCCAAACCGTGTAATACGGAAGGACAATGTTGTATTCAGAACCGAGGCTAGTCTGAATATTCTTCGTGGTCTCCTTAGGGTTATCCTTTAGTATGGACATAGATTGCATAGCCACCCACTCCGTATCAGCCATTGAGGATTTCAGTTTGCTTCCTGTCGGACACATGTGTACAGGGCCCATTCTGTTCACCTGCAACAGATTCATTTAAAAGATAAGCGGAGTCGACTAGTTGCCAGAAAGATATCGCACATCAATTGTAGTTATAGAGTGAAAAGAGAGAGAAAGAGAGTTCTAATGGTTTGCTGCATTCATTGCCCCAATACCCTAATTGCAGTCGATGCAGGTAAGGATCTTGCTGTGATCCTCCATGGACAATGTACCTCGGCCCGTCCATTCATCCACGTTAACTTGCAAACGGCCGCATACCTCTCGATAGAGTTCTTCAGTCGATAAACGTCGAACTCCCCCTTGATACAAAAATGCCGGAACGACATCCTGAACTCATGCATGCTCCTGAACTCGGTGCCGACCGAAATTATAGGATACTCGTGGTCATGTTTCGTTTCTTCTACTTCAACACCCAAATCATCGACTAGAATACTAGCCTCATCATTAAGTTCCTCGTCTATTTCATCATCACCAGATTCTTGATCCTCTATAGTGCCTGCTTCTTCATCTAATTCAGAATCTTCGCCATCGTCTCTAATGCCTAGTACTGCACACATCATATTGACTCCCATGGGTGGGGCTGCACCATCGTCTCCACCCGGATGGACAGGAACATTGCCCCAGTCCACCTCACTGGCAACTCCGTTTTCTCCAAGACACTCGGTTGGTTGTGCTGCAACCACATGGGGTGGTCTTACGTTTGCACGCATCCCAGGTACTTGATGGACAAACAGTGATCGAATCAATTTCATCTTGAGTGTACAGAACCCTCTTGCTCTTCCTGTGTACATCCTCCTTCCTGATGTAATCTTTCCTGATGGTATCAGTAGGGCTTGACATCCGCGTTCCATTCCCCATCGAACTAGGCCTTTTGCTGCCGCTCTTGGGTGTGAACTCCTTACCGCCTCCCCTCACGGGTGTTGCCTCTAGGGTGCTGGCATTATTGCCCGACCTCTGCGGCGTGTTCTTCTTCGAATTAGACCTTTTGCTGCTATTATTGGGCGTGTTCTCCTTCGTGCTGGCATTATTGCCTGACCCCAGCGGCGTGTTCCGCTCCAAATTAGCCCTTTTGCTGCTACTATTGGGCGTCTTCTCCTTCGTGCTGGCATTATTGCCTGACCTCAGCGGCGTGTTCTGCTCCAAATTATCCCTTTTGCTGCTATTAGGCGTGTTCTCCTTCGTGCTGGCATAATTCCCTGACAGCGGCGTGTTCCGCTCCAAATTAGTGTTTTTTCTGCTCCCACTGGGTGTGGTAGCCTCTGTGCTGGTCATCTTCGCCTCTTTGCTACCACTCCTGGGAGTGTTCACCACCGTGCTAGCCCTCTTAGTATTTTTGCTGCTACCGTTCGGTGTGGCATTTTGACTGGATCTCAGGGGTGTACTCTGCGGCATGGTGCCTTTTGTCGTGCGATTCTTGGGCGTCCTCTTCTCTGGCGTGGTCTCCTTGGTGACGTTCTTCTTTGGGGTGCCCTTTCTGGGGATGCTCTTCCTGCTCCTCTTTATGACGCTCCTCTGTAAGACTCTCCTCTGTTCGAAGCCACCCTCAGTCGCACCAGCCCCAGTGATGCCATGGATCAGGTCATGCATGCCTTCTAAAAGTCCATCATCTCTATTGTCGAGTTCCAATTCCTCTCCAACCGTGAGCACTACCAAGTGGAAGTAAACTTCACCTTTATAATGTTTCCTTGTAAACGGTACGACTAAATCCCTAGTATCTTTCACTTCGATAGCCGTTTTGCTCCTGTAACCATAATATAACAAACGTGCTTCCTGGGAGGACCCCCACAGTACCTTCACACGTAACGATGCCATCAGGTCAGATAACTCTACCACTTCAGGGTCGTATCTGCCAAGGATTACATCAAACTCGTCATAGAATTTTTCTGTGCCATCATCTAATTTTGTAGTATAATCCGTGACACTGACACGAACGATTACTTTGCCATCATCAGGTTCTTCAGGATAGAACCTCCGAGAGGTTCGAGAGATGGAGCGGCACCATCAGCCCCAGCCCCAATGCCACCGCCGCCATCACCAACGTCATCGTTAGCTGGATCAACCTCGGTGGAAGTACCATGACCAGGAGTTGGGCGAGGGCCCTTAGCAGCGGGAGCTACATTACATGGTGGACAGGCAGGGCCCCTTCTAACGGCAGCCACAATAGGATCAGCTGCTGCCATGCCACCTCGACAATCAGGAGCAGTTCCCACAACAGAAGTGTTTCGAGTGCTAGCAGAGTCCAGACCAAGAGCTGGCTTCAGACCAGCAGCTCGCTGAACTCGAGCACGGGTTCGAGGAGGAGAGAATGGTTCAGTCTTTGCAACAATAGTGGGGCAGCCTCCGCAAGCCTTAGTTTGCTCAACAGCGGCAGGGATTGGGTCAACAGCGTCCAGATCAACAACAACACGAGGATGACCAGTACCAGCAGATTCCAGAGCACGGGTTCGCACAACTTGAGGACGGTTTCGAGGAGGAGCAGCACACAAGGCGGCGGTCTTGGCAACAACAGCGGGGCAGCCTCCGGACGCCTTAGTTTGCTCAACAGCGGCATGGATTGGGTGAGCAGCCGCAGCAACACGGGCACGAGGACGGGGACGACCAGTACCAGCAGATTCCAGAGCAGAATTTTCCACAACGGCAACACGGGGACTCCTACGAGGAGGTTGCCTGACAAAAGCATGTCGCGGACGAGGAACCACATTTTTCTCAACAACAGCAGGGGTTCGAGTTAGACCTCCATGTCCAATAATAGCTGGGCGACTCCCAGTAGCAGGAGCTTCCTCATCCACTATGTTACACACCAGCGTAACCACGCGAAGGCTAACATGCTGTTTCATCAACCCAATTAGCTGACTGTCACATGCTATAGGAACCCTGAAGCCTCGTTCATCAACGATGCTGAACCGTCTGATAGCCTCGCCTCATTTCAGCAAGTTCACGCCTGGCAACAACCAAACCGGGGATTGCATAGCGCACATGCTCTACTTCCATCTTCAGACTCTGAGCCTGTTTTCACGTGCTCTTCCCATGTGCTAATTTAACGAGGTAGCCGTATATGCTCACCAGAACCGTGTATTTGGGTTCAGCGGAGATCCTAGTTGACAGAAAATTGGAGACAAAAGATAAGAATTGTTTGTTAGCGTCGTGCTAGCAAACAATTCTATGTTCGATATATCTCTGTAATGCCAATAGCCAGCTAGCAGTTATAGGTAGTGCGAATAGCAAAGAGAAGAGTAGCTCACCCGAAATTAGCCAGAAGTACTTCTTCCTCGGCAAATGGATCTGCCATCCTTCGCGCTGCTCAGCTCGGCGGTGAGGGCTAGATCATCGCATAGCGGTACGACATTCGGCATTAGAGCTCGGTAGCAGCGAGTAGGCACAGCAACTTGGCGCCAGAAGTCAAATGCCCGAAGAGATCATTCTAGTTGGAGAGGGGATTTCGACACCGCCAGTGCTAGGGTTCATGCGAAAGGAGGAAGAGAGTGGATTTGTGAATTTGGTCAACGCACGATGCTCCTTTAGTATCTCGTTTCGCCTACGTGGTTGCCGTGTTGGCGCTCGCGTCACGGAAATATTACTGACATGAGGGTCCCGACCGTCTACTTCACTGGGCAGTTTTACGGCATGTTTGGATTTGGTAGGGGTGAGACGAGTTTGCATCGAAATGACCCCTCTCGATAGTTGGCGGCCCAACTTTTCGAAACACGGTAATTTCAGGCAACTTAGATACCGCCATGCGCTGGCCTGCCAACTTTGGTACAGACGAACAAGCCCGCCAAGAGGGTCGAGAGAAGGGCGTACCAGGCGTACTGGGCGGCCCGCCGTTGCCGCAAGGCGTTCATCAATGCCCACTCGCCGACTCGACCACCATCTCGGATGACGACCCGAGGTGGGACGACCTCTGGACGGAATTCGATGACACCACCGCCTCGGAGGATGAAGAGTAGATTATGTTTAATTTCTGTTTTAACCGCACGTGTTCGTCCAATGTAATATATGTTCGTTTAAAATGCTATTTCTAGATCTTTTTGGCTTGCAAATGCGTGTGCGCGCGGTTTTGGGCACGCTAAAATCGCGCGCCCGTGGGGATGTTTCGGTGCTCTATTTTTCCACGCCATTTGCCGCCTCTAGCGAAGGACACGCTGCTGCCGCGCGCTACATTCAACTTTTACAACGCCAGAATATCCAACGACCGGTGGAGATGCTCTAAATGTATTTTAGGGTCTAACTAGTCTTTTGTTCAGCAACACTTGTTGCTATAGAATTTGAAAACTATGATATATACTTTCAACGTCAAGAGGTGATTAGCATGTTGTGAACAAGTACGCTTTTCTTGGTTTTAGTTGTGAGTTTTCAATGATTGGTAATACATGGCTTTCCTTTGGTATAATTACATGCTGCAAACAGTATTATGGAGTAATTACAAGTCAAGCTAAAAATAAGTGAAATGGTACAAAAATGCCGCTGAAGTCATGCTACATAAAAGATGTAAAATAGAAAATGACACGAGTAAGGGCCTTCCCTAGTGTTTTTGTGTCAAAAAAGTCATGCTACAAAAGCTAGAAATTACTCAAAATTCAAAATAGATGTAAAAAAGATGAAAAAATCCAGTAAATTAATGTGCTGCATTTTGCATTCTCGGAAAATTCCGTCAAATTTGGACATGTTGTTTCTGAATAAACGCCATTTTAAGTTTATCTCCCAAACCACGAGCTCAAAATTAAACTATCGAAAAAAAAAGTGAGACAATTCCAGTAAATCTAATACTCCCCCGATCCATAGTAATATTCTCAGATTTGTCTAAATTCGAATGTAGCTAGCACTAAAACATGACTATATATCTGAATTTAGCCAAATCTATAACATTAATTTGGATCGGATGGATTTTGAATTATGCATTCTGAAAAAGTCTCGTGGTATTTGGACATACAACTGGTGAACATTTTAAGTTTCACTCCTAAATTTTGAACTCAAAATTTGAACTGCCCAGTTTTTTTTTTGTAAAATTCCAGTAAATAAAACGTACTCCCTCCGTTTTAAAATATAAGATGTTTTAGCTTTGTGAAAGAACTATATATAGGCCCGTTTTTTATGCGTAGGTTCATCTAGATTTGGAGTGAACCTACACACTAAATAAGAGTTTGATACACTTCTTTTATAAAACTAAAACATCTTATATTTTAAAACGGAGGAAGTACTCATGTATTATGCATTCTGGGAATATTTCGTATACTTTCCCTCAACAAGCGGTTTGTGAATTAGCAACATCTAAAGTGGGTTTAAAGTTTCAGGTTGAAGCCAAGTCTGTGTACTTACTTCCCTGCAAAAAAAAAAGTCCGTGTACTTACCCTCAACTCGTTCGTGTCCGTTGGATTAGCAGCGGATGGCAGATCTGGACTCTGGAGGCCGAAGTCTCAGCGTGACTTTGCTCTGTGAAGTCATTGATGCTGAGTCCCCCGCCTGAGCTCTGCTCCCGTGCTCCGTCCTGCGCTCGCGTGCCCTTCGCCGCCAGACCTGGCCGCGCGCCACCTCCTCCTTCTCTCCCCCACCGTCACCGGAGATGGAGGCGTCGGCGTACAAGTTCGGACCCTACACGATCGACGTAAGGGAGGTCTTCCACGCCACGCCCCTCTCCTACGCCATGGTCAACCTCCGCCCCGTCCTCCCTGGTAATATCTGTTCTTGCCCCCTATCCCTTGCCTAATTACAATTTATTTTAACAAACATTATGTGAAGTGAAGTCACTATAGGTAACCTTGACTCACTTTTATTCTTCCATGAAAGCATCATAGTCCATGTACTAATAATTATATTTGAGATATTTCCTCAACGATAACTGGAAGCAGCATGGGTACAACATTTAAACATTGACAGTGTTGTATTGATATTGCACATATTGTTACTGTAATAGTTATTACAGTGATTACAGCTTTATATATTGTGCACATACTATTTAGGCTATTCTATATTAACATGTCTCAGACTTACTCTGCAGGTCATATCCTTCATTTTAACAAAGTCGTCGCTGAGATTTAGAGTTAAATGCTAATTTCAGTCCTGGATTGACAGTTCATAAACTTCGGTTCTTGCTTGTTTGGAAGGGTGTCCTTGATCCGAAATCATACAGCAAAAACAGTATGAGCAAAAAAATTCTGGTGCTGTAAGATGTCTTGGCCTATGGCCTGAACCTCTTGTACATAAACTTGTTCTTTATGTCTAATTGGACGGAAGATTGACTGCCTTTAACCTAAAAAAAAACCAAATATCAGAAAGAAAAATAGAAAATTATATGGTATATACTGCCCTCTCACTTCCCACTGATCTGTGCATGCGTAGTGTAAATCCGAATATCCACCCAAAAGTTTAGGTTCTCGACGGAAGGTTGAAATGTCTCATACTACAACAGTTACAATGATATACATCTACTTATGGTTTATATCTTTAACTAGAGATAGTTTTTTTTTTTAGGGAAACTAGAGATAGTTATTCACAGCTCACTTCCTGTCCTATGGTTCACATTTTTATAATTGAAACTGTAAAACATCTACTTACATTTTAAAGTTTGGTTTTACTTTTTTTTCCTTGACAAAACATACATGTCCTTGTGTGCCCCAAGCGTGAAGTGAAACGGTTTGCTGATCTAAGTACTGATGAGACTATTGATTTACGGGTCACTGCAAAGGAAGTTGGTGTACGGCTTGAGCAGTACCACAAAGCTAATTCTCTTACATTTACAATTCAGGTAAACTCTCTCTATATATGTCATGAATAGATTATGCTTGAAAAATTCATATAATTAAACCATCCAATTTGAAAGGGCATGATGTGTTGATTTTGCTATTGGGATCCAGGACAAAATTGATCAAGCTAATCACCCAAATACTGCCAGTCTGCCATATCAGCTCTTTGGACTTTTACTCCAAACCTGATGTTGAGTTGATTATCTTGTTACCTTTACCATTTTATAACCTATGGAGGAAAAAGAAGGATTTCTTTACTGATATCTTTTTGTACAGGATGGTCCTCAATCTGGCCAAACAGTTCCGCACGTCCACATCCATGTGATTCCCAGGAAGAAAGGAGATTTTGAAAAGAATGATGAAATATATGATGCGGTTCGTTGGCCTTATTTTGCATCTGCATAATTTCTTATAATATGTTTCAGGACATCTTACTATTTTCTTTTGTAATAGATTGATGTGAGAGAGAAAGAATTGAAGGAAAAGCTTGATCTGGACATAGAAAGAAAAGATAGAACCATGGAAGAGATGAGTCATGAGGCCAGCGAGTACCGTGTTCTTTTCTCCTAGATGTATTTCGTAGGAACTATTCTCTAATTTTTCACTTGCTGCTTTTCCTGAAATAAAACTTCTAGGAATGGTTTTTTCTGCAATATAGCAATGGATATTTTATTTCCACCTGGTGATGTGCAGTCTAAACTGACGAGTCTAATGTAGTGGGTTACTTGTATGCTGTGTGGGATAACTGTCGTCTCTCGGAGGATATATATTTTTAGTTTTTTACTGCTTACTTGGTTTCTTTCTTTCGATCTGTAGTGAATGGGCACCACTTTAGGTTAGACATCAGTTACTGTAGCCTTATGGATATTACTTTGATCATGAACAGGCATAAAAAAGGCAAAGGCTTCATGCCTTACAATGCCTGAATCGTTTGGTAGTTTCCAAGTCTCTAAATCCTGCAGCACGCTAAAGAAAGTATTGTGTGTAGAGTATTTATTTCTGAGATACACAAGCTAGTGGCTAGATTTTTAACAAGAATGATATGTAGTATTTAGAGACTTTATTGCTTCGTAAGTAATAGCTTGCTAGGCATGGAGCATTAGTTGTTTAGCTTTTTTTTTTACCGAAAAGCAGTATTTGTTTTACGTTTTATGATTATGCCATGAATGATGAAATCTGCTAATATCTGTTGTAAAAATAACTTACAAACAACAACTCTAGCATGGTAGTGTGTAATGTAATATTTGAACATCTAGAAGAAACTGAACTAGGCCTCCTGCAGATTCTGCTATTAGAAAGGGTTAAAAGTTGTAAACTGGCATCACAAATTAAAATATCAACCAATTGGAAGCATCATTTATTTATACTTTGCACCTTGGCGCCAAAGAAGTCACAGAGCAGCACCGCTGATAGTTTGCACAATATTGTCAAAACTAATTTGTATACTCAGTCCAACGTATTCTTGATGGGGACTGGAAGAGCTGTTTGCGGTTACTTTGCTGATGGGCTAAAGTTTTATTCCTTGAGAAGGCTAAACATTAGTTCTTTGTTTTTGCCGAAAGTGGACCCTTCATGTTATAATTTTTTTAATTAACAGGAAAATCACTCTTGAATCCACTTAACGTATTTGAGTTGAGACCGACCTATGCATACAAGAAACTGACTGTTAGCAACTTCCTTTTGCCCGTAAAACATTCTGGCACCAAAGCTTTTTTGTGGTGGACAAACCCTTGCTTAGTCTCAAGAAACAACAACTTTTTAAGGGTATTTGATTTGAAAAGGGCAATATGTACTTGGGGTTTCTTTACGTGTTACCGAAGAATAAGATAGCTCAGGTAACTGGTGATAGCTGAATCTCCTTTTGCTAATTTTGCTTCTGGAGTGTGCACAGCTTTTGGCTCCTGCTTCATCTTTTGCATATTCCGGCTCTGTAGTTTGGGCAACTTTTGTCACTTTCATCTTTTGCAATATGCCTGGTAATGCCAAGAGGACTTGTGTTCTTGTGACAACAAAAAGAGGACTTTTGTCGTCTCACTGGATGCCCCTGGCTGGAAGCCATCGATTGACATGATAGGATGCCCTGATCAATCGAAGAGAATAATTCTGTCTGGTGCTCGTGTGTAGTGCCCTGGATTGCAATTTGCTAGTACTACTACATGTGCTGGTGGCTTTGCCAAGTGGTGCTTGGATACGTTGCCTCTGTACTAGGTAACCTGCACCAAGTAATTTTCTGTCCGTACGTCGTAGTCGTGTGTCCTGGAGTGCTTGGCAACGCCAGCAACTGGTGGCTATTGTTTGCCGTGTTAGGACGCGTAGGCGTAGGTATCCTTCATCAGAAGGAGATGCTCGGGTTAGTTGCATGGCAAGAGCAACTAGTACTTGGCTTATTCTTAGCGCTTGGGGCATCCACATCCACTAATCCAGTTGAAATTCTCCACTGGAATTCGCATCCTATTATTATTTTAAATGATGATTGCTGAGACAGTATAGTACAAAATATCGACAAATGCAACTCTGAAACTTCTCGCCGTTGGCGTCACGGCATGCTGCTACTCTTACAATCGGTACAATTGTCTGAATGACACAAAAACATACTACAGTACTATAAAGAACAACTCTGACATCAACAATGTCTTCATGAAGGGGGCGGCGTCAGTTCTCGTGTCCATCCAAACAAAGGACAAAGAATTCTCTTCCGACTGAGATGTCAGTGTTTACTGCTACTACTGGTCTACTACTGTGCAGAGCACGCCATGGGTGCGTACGGCCTCCGGCAGATCCGGTCCATGACAACGACAATAGCCATGACCGTCGCGGCGTCCACGCCCGGCCGAACGACCAGGCTGAACACGTCGTCGCCGAGAGAGACCGGCCTGGAAGACGACGCATCCAGCGTAGACGAAGCACCGGTTTTCTTTCTTGATATCCGCGCCGCCTCCTGGCCGTCGCTCCCGGAGATCTTGCAGTTCCTCCTGGAGAAGCAGCCCTCAACTCGGAAGCCGGGAGGAGGAGAAGGCAGAGCTCGGCAGCCACGCCCTGACGTCGTCGCCGTCGAGGCTGATGACATGTACACCTCCGCGCCGTCGGTGTTCTGGAGAGCCGCGCACTTCCTCATCGTGAAGAGCTGCTGCGGCGAGCTCCTGTCCGTGTTGTCAGGGCAGCCTTCTTCCTGCGCAACTCTGTAGCAGTTCCACCGGTCGCGCAGGCTAAGCATCTGTCACAAACAGAACAGAGCAAGTAATAAAGGTTAACAAACAAGATGCAACGTACGCAGAGCTGCGAAGATGCAAAGTTTTTTCTGTAGATGGTGGTGCTGCGTGCAGAGAAGCGGTGATCACACCTGAGGCCTGAGGGACAGGAGAGGAGCGCCACGGCCGTCCATGAGCAGAAGCTCGCCGGCGAAGGCCTTGGGGCGGCGGGAGTAGTTGTCGACGCGGAAGGCGAGCTTCCCCGCGGCGTCGTAGACGGAGAAGCCGTCGGTCCCTTGGAACCCCATGCTGGACCTCTTCCACACCGTGTACACCGCCGGCTGCTCGTGATCCGACGCGGCACGCCGGGCACCATCGCCATGGCCGGCGCGGCGATCGGAAGGGTGAATCCTGCTCATGTTGGTTGCTCTGCTACTACCAGGACGCAGCGGGCACATACGGGTGTGATGGAAAATGAGAGATGAAAATCAATCGGTGGTGGCGTTTGGTTTTCTGATCTGTGGAGGGAGGACTGAACATATGCATACGGGTTGATTGCAACTGGTGTAGTGGGTTGGGATCAAGGAGTAGGGGGCGGGTGTCGCGAGGGGGCGGGCGCTCGACAGAGGACGATGCTGATGGATGTATGGATATCGAATGGAACGGAGACCTGGCCTGCATGCATGCTGGACAACGAGTGCGTGCGACCGAGAAGCGATAATTGAATTGATTCATCGGCCTAAGGCTGGCGGTGCATCATCGGAAAGCTATCCTAGAAGGAGCCCTAGGGTGTGTGTTTGGTAGACCGGGTCAGTGGAGAATAGCTATCTATCCTCATACAAGCTGACTCTAGCTAAGCCGAATTCAGATATCCTTCCATGGTTGGTAACCCGGGTTTGCTGAAACAAGCTGGACTAAGATGTTGTTTGGTAGTCTGTCTCGATTTTTTTTACATAGAGGTCCTTGGACAAAAAAGTTAAAAGCAACCGGATCCCTAAATAGACCAACACCATGGTTCTGGTTCTGGTCAACGGACCAACGCGAGCTTCTCCGCATCAAGGAGGCACAGCCGGAGCCGCGAGCTTCTCTGCGGAGGCCGGTGTCGAGGAGGTGCGGCCGGACCGCGAGCTTCTCCGCATGAGGCTGGCGTCGTGGAGGCGCGGCTGGACCGCGAGCTTCTCCCAGGAGGCTAGCGTCGAGGAGGCGGTGGCCGGCATCGAGGAGGCTCGGCCGGAACACGAGCTTCTCTACGGAGGCCGACGTCGAGGAGGCGCGGCCAGACCGCGAGCTTCTCCGCATGAGGCCGGCGTCGAGGAGGCGTGGCCGGACCGCGAGCTTCTCCGTGGAGGCCGACACTGAGGAAGCGGAGGCTGGCATCGAGGAGACGATGACCAGCATGGAGGAAGCGCCCCGACGTCTAGGAGGCGGCGGCGGTGCTCATCTAGGCAGGGTCCAGAGGTGGAGTGAGAGAGCGGGTGATTTGGGGGAGAATGAGGCTGAGGGGCGGTGACCCTTGTGGGTCACGGGCCCAAGGCGGGACGCGGGGGGAATTTCGGAACGAGTTTAGCCCTGCCGAGTAGCGAACCTCGATCTGAGCTTCTCTATCAGGCATGGCCGAGAGCTCTTTTTTGCATGAGGTCAGTAGTTCCTAGTCGGGAAAACCGGGCCACCAAACAGCTGAATTCCCGAAAATCTTGGTCAGAATGAGAATTGTTGGCTTGCCCCGGGCTACCAAACACGCCCTTAACATACATGATGGGATATACCAATCGGGGTATGCCTAGGAGGGAGATTCGACCGACCTTGGCCCACAACGAGTGGGCCTGCAGGCACGGGCACGATGACTGGAAGGAACCTTCAAAGGAGGCCTGACGACTGGGAGCTAAAGGCCCAAAACCCTATCTAGGCCCAGTAGGATTAGGTCAAATCATCCGAAAGCTAAACTGATTCGGTTATAATCCTATAAACCCTAGCGAGATTAAAAGGATCGTATGGGCACCTAGAGGGGGGGGGGTGTGAATAGGTGCTACTTCAAATTTTACTCATTTTCAATTTAGGGTTTGACACAAAAGGTAAATTCTCTATATTATGCAACTATGGTGAATTTACCTATATGTCAATCTAGCACGTATACTAAGCAAGAACTAGATAAGTAAAGTGCGGTAAAGGATAGAAGTAACCGAAATGAAGCACGTGGAGACACAAGGATTTGTTTCATGTAGTTCTTTCCTTTTGAGGGGAAGTACATCTACGTTTGGAGAGGGCGTGGTTTCAAACCACCAACGCCACGAGAGGCCTCCCTTGTTCTTCGATGAACCTCATCCCAGCGGGTTCGATTCACCTCTTCCGCTATATGGAAACCTTCGAGGTGGAAACCGGCACCTTTATAACAAGTTCGAGGCACACATCCACAACCTAATTGGAGGCTCCCGAATACAAGCTAGCTATCAAACAATCAAAGACAAGCTAGTAAGAACCAAATCACAGGCTAGGGTTTCCAAAGAAACACTAGAGCAAGGGGCCCTCAAGTGAATGAGGGGGAAATGAAGATCTCTCTTGGTGAACCTGTAGATCAAGGCCTTCTCCTTCGATTTTCCAAAGATCAATGACTTTGGATGGTTGAGTGAAGAGATCTTGTGGATTTGGTGGCTCAAATGGTGCTGGAGTTCTTGAGGTGGACGAGCAGCTCCCAAGGTAGAAGAAGGGGCCTTTATATAGGCCCCCTAGAATTAGAGCCGTTGGGAGTCACTTACCCCGGACAGTCCGGAACATCAGCCGGACACTCCGGGCGAAATCGACCGGACACTCCGGCCTCGCAAAGTTTCCGGCTAGTGTCCGGATTGAGTCTGGGGAGTGTCCGATATGATGTTCTGAATGTCCGACAAAGTCGCCCACTTCCCAGGGCCGGATAGTTCGGCCGGATCCAACCGGACAGTCCGGCCGGGGGCGGACACTCCGGCGTAGATCAGCCGGACAGTCCGGCTGGGACTTGTTTCCTGGACAGACATGATCCTGGGGAGCTCTTTTCTTTCAGTGCAAAATACATGCGAGTAGCTGATATCTCCTGAAACATTTAGCAGCAGATTAAACCTATCCAAGTGTTGTCAACAAACATCAAAATAATAGGAAGGGCATAAATGCCCTTTCAATCTCCCCCTTTTTGGTGTTTGATGACAACCCAAGGATTTGGAAATAGGATAGGTAATAATTTTCACAAAAGGAGATATACAAAATATAGTGAGGCTCCCCCTAGATGTGTGACCAATTTTGGCTTTGCATTTGAATACAAGATCACACACCCTAGGATCACATCCCCACTAGATTTTGTAGCAACAAGTTATGACTCGATATAATAACCACTAGATCAATAAGCTAGGCATAACATAGTCATTAACACAACCGGGTAAGCATGTCACAACACATATAACAGAGTTCAACACAACATAGTACTCAACAAGTAGGATAAAGACACGAAGCTTCAAAGAGGCAAATCAAAATAACATGAAGCTCGTGTACCCATACAAATCCCCGGTAGCAACCTAATAAAGGGGCTACTTATCCCTCTTTGGCATCGAGACGCCAAAAAGGGAAAAGACCACAATTAAAGCATCCCAAGGCCAACCCTAGCCACTGTAGTAATCGGCGGTGGCATCCTCCTCCTCATCCTCGTCCTCATCCTCATCCTCATCGCCATCCTTATCATCCTGATCCTCCTGAGTAGAGCTCTGGTCGTGAGGGCGAGAAGAAGACGACACGTCCTCAAACATGGACCAGCCCACACGTCCCTGACTCCAGTGACCATAGAAAGAGTGCCATCTGATGTCTGCTGCTGAGCAGGATCAACATCCATGGGCTAGTTGATCCGCTTGAGCTTCGTCATCACATTCTGGTTCGCCTTGTATGCTTCGTACTGTCCATGGCGAATGTCAATGTTCTGGCAAAGGAGAAGCTTCTTCCACCAGGAGGCCTTCTTCACCTTCTTGTGCACTTCCTCCTTGGAGGTGGTGAAGCGATATGCATTGTTGGCATGCTTCATGCGAGGGCCATGGGTCACAGCCTCCGGAACCTCCTCAGACCCACCATCACTACCAGACGCATCCGCATCCATCTCATCATCCTCAAATATGTCCTGAGGAGGGGGTAGCCACGAGGTGCCTTCGTGATGGGGGCAGCCTTCCTCTATAACTTGGCAGGAAGGTGTGCAACAAGGTCAGTGTAGAGCAGTGGAGTGACTGGAGCCTGAGCAACAATGAGCTTCATCACATATGGAGCAAACAGAGGACACTTCTTGTCAGCGATGCACTTGTACATGTCTCGATAGATGAAATTCATGACATCTATGGCACCACCTGGATGATCTGGACCGTGAGCATACACTGAGTGAGCATGGGCCATAAGATTGATCTCTGCACCTCTCATCTCATCCTTGTTGCTCGCCTTGGGAGTGAAAGTGTGGCGAAACATGCGAAGCAGAATGTTGTAAATGAGCTTGATGTTGGTGGTTTGGCCAACCACACCATTCTGAGAGTAGATTGGGGCCAACAACTTCTTGTCATACGCCTGACCATGTACATGCATCCTGTGACCACTGGGAGCATTGGGGTTGAATGGCACTCCAAGGATGTGTGCAAACTGAGCCATGCTAGAGCGACACCTAGTAGTGCCAGAGATCCACTCAAGGGGAATATCAGTAGTGTCCCCAAAGACCACCATGGCATAGAACTGCTGGACCAACTCAATGTTGTAGTCTTCTCTTGCTTGAAAGATGGTGTGCAGCCCCATCTTCTCAGTCACCCAAAGAGCTTCCTCAAAGTACCTGTGAGCTTGGAGCTTTGGAATATCCAACCACTACATGGGGCACACAAGAGTCCTGAAAGCACAAAACACCTCAGAAAAGAGTAGGGCCTGCTCATTCCTCCAGAAGCGTTCATCCTCAGACGTGCGCTACAGAGAATAAAACTGCTGGACTCACATCTCCACAAACTCCTCGGTGCCCAACTCTGCTAGTGTGGTCAATGCCTCATATTTCTGGCGCTTGGCTTCATCTCTTTTTAGTTTTCTGACCTTCTCGTACTTAACTACAGCATGGTCACGAGCATCCTGCCTGACCATGGACGGATCAATATGGACATCACTCTCTTCGTCCCTGAACCTACGAGGATGAGCTTTCTGAACAGCCCTAGAGCTACGAGGATGAGAGCTACCTGTGAATTCAGAGCAGAAGGGTAGCATATGGGTAAGCACATTTTTCCAGGAGGTGTAAACACATAGTAGTAGCTAAAGTAATGTAGGATCAACACTAGTTGAGAACACCCGGACTATTCGGCAAAAACACCTCGGAGGCTCCGCCCAACCCAGACAGTCCGGTGCGTCTGGGCCGGACATTCCGACATGACCGAAGTGTTCGCCCTGTACACACCGGACAGTCCGGCTGGAGTCTTGGTGATTTTTCGGACAATGCAAGAATGTTCAACCAGAGCAGATCGGGATTGCTAGACCTACTACAATGACGAGTATTGCGTGCAGTATGATGTATCCATGGATATAGGTGGGTCATTGCCTCCAAAAATGCATCTAGAGGTAACCCTAGAGATGGAGAAGGGGGAGGCAAAATACCAGTATCCATGGAGGCCTTCATCGGAGGGGAACGGGTCCCAACGGCAAGGGGAGGGTAATGGCCGGCGGCAACGGCCGGATCCGAGGTGGAGGAGCCCTCCCGGTGGAGATCCTGGTTGGGGAAGCAGTGCTTTGGAGGAGAGAAAGTCGAGGAGGAGAAGGAGGACTGAACCGTCCACTTCTCCCCGACCCCTTTTACACGATCGAAACCGCTGGTGCCGGACTGTCCGGGTGAGATTCACCAGAGTGTCTGGCCTGGCCGGAGTGTCCGGGCTGAATTGGCCGGACACTCCGGTCGGTTCAGTGCGGACAATTCGTCCCCCATGACCAGAAAACCCTAGATACAATAGTGGACAAATGTGTGGCAAGAGGAGCATGTTTTAGGGATGAGTATAGGCCTGGGATTCAGAAGTTGTTCTGTGAAGATCCAAGAAACCATAGATAGTTAAGAAGATGACAATTTAAGATCCAAACCAAACAAATCAAGAACCGACTCTTCAATTATGAAGAGGGCGGTGGCCGAGGCCACCATGTAAGAGTTTGTGGCATGACACCGCGAAGAATTATCCTTGGGTTCATAGCCACTACTCATCAATGAAGCTCACATATCACTAAATGATATTAAGAGGATTGATTTTATTAATGTTGGCATTATGGGGGGAGGGATAGTCCAATGTATTAGGACCGCACTCCCCCTATCTCCATGCCTGCACCTAAACCAAATAAGAGTCAAGACATAGGTGAGTATGCAAGGTGATCAAGTCAAGCTCCTAGAATCAACGATATTTAGTTCATTCCTCAAATAACAAAAACCTTGCTTCATCAAGTGGCTTCGTGAAAATGTTGACAAGTTGGTCTTTGGTTGAAACATAGGATAGCTCAATATCACCTCGAGCAACATGATCTCTAATGAAGTGATGACGAATCTCAATATGCTTTGTCCTTGTATGATCCACTGGGTTATAGGCAATCTTGATAGCACTTTCATTGTCACATAGAAGAGGCACTTTGTCACAATGGACACCGTATTCCTTTAAAGTTTGCCTCATCCATAGCAATTGAGTACAAGCACTAGCAGCTGCCACATACTCGGCTTCGGCAGTGGAGAGAGATATACAATTTTGCTTCTTAGAAGACTAACACACTAAGGACATCCCAAGTAATTGGCAAGCCCTGGAGGTTTATTTCCTATCATCCTTGTCACCAGCCCAATCCGAATCCATGTATCCACAAAGAGAGAAAGTTGAGCCCCTAGGATACCAAATACCATAGTTTGGGGTATGAACCAAATATCGAAAGATTCTCTTGACCGCCATCAAATGGCTTTATTTAGGAGCCGCTTGATATCTTGCACACACTCCTACACTCAACACAATATCGGGTCTAGATGCACAAAGGTAAAGTAAAGAACCAATCATGGACCAATATACCTTTTGATCCACATCTTTACCATTTGGGTTTAGTTCAAGATGGGTATTTGTTGCCATGGGAGTGGGAGCTCCATTTAGATCTTTCATGTTGAATCTCTTGAGCATATCTTGAGTATACTTGGCTTGGTTGAAGAATGTCCCTCCTCTTACTTTCTTGATCTCAAAGCCAAGAAATACCCTCAATTCTCCCATCATAGACATCCTAAACCTATTAGTCATAAGCTTTGAGAATTCATCATTAAAAGCTTTGTTAGATGAGCCAAAGATAATATCATCAACATATATTTGGCATACAAAAAGCTCCCCATTGACCTTCTTAGTAAAAAGAGTGGGATCGATTTTCCCAACCTCAAACCCACGGTCTAACAACAACTCTCTAAGGTGCTCATACCACGTGCGTGGGGCTTGTTTGAGTCCATAGAGTGCCTTATCAAGTTTATAGACGTGGTTTGGGAACTTGGGATCCTCAAACCCTGGGGGTTGCTTTACATATACCAACTCATGCAATGGACCATTAAGAAATGCACTTTCTACATCCATTTGTTGTAATTTAAAGTTATGATGTGCCGCATAAGAAAGAAGGATACTGCTGGACTCAAGGACTTGGGAGTCACTTACCCCGGACAGTCCGGCCAACATCAGCCGGACAGTCCGGTAGAGCCGGACACTCCGGGCGAAACCGACCGGACACTTCGGCCTGGCAAAGTTTTCGGCCAGTGTCTGGATTGAGTCCGAGGAGTGTCTGATATGATGTTCTGAATGTCCGACGAAGTCGCCCACTTCCTAGGGTCAGATAGTCTGGCTGGATCCAACCGGACACCGCCGGGGACACTCCAGAGATCAGCCAAGCGGCCGGGACTTGTTTCCTAGACAGACATGATCCTGGGGAGCTCTTTTCCTACAGTGCAAAATACATGAGAGTAGATGATATCTCCTGAAACATTTAGTAGCAGATTAAACCTATCCAAGTGTTGTCAACAAACATCAAAATAATAGGAAGGGCATAAATTCCCTTTCAGAGATGACTCTATATAAACCTCCCTGGGGCTCTCATTGTAATTATGTCCTGTTAGCTACCCCATCCAAGCAACTCGCTGCCTAGCCGCCAAACTTGTAATCTGTTCGAAAATAATACAATCTAGCAGGAAGTAGGTATTTACCCTACAGAGGGGCGGACCTAGGTAAACCCTCGTGTTTGCTCCCAATCTCGTTCCACGGAAATTAAATCATGAAGTTGTAGAGAAACGGGTAGGCTACACTAGCGTAAAATCAAAATTTTCTACCGCGTCAACCAGGAATAGTATTGTCATGGATCACGGGATTACCACTAGACGCGCATGTGCAGAACTCGATGAAGCACGTCGCGGCAGTGTAGATGTTCTACGTCTCCTCCTTGTCCTCGTCCCACGAGCAGCTCCCCTTTGCGCGGCTCGTCCAAGTGCTACAGATGCAGCACCTCCGAGGTATCCACACGTCCGGAGTGGAAGCCTTCACACGCCAGACTGCTAGATCTGCACGTGCAACACAGGTGGAAGAGGAGTGGCGGCTGGGTGGAATGCTCAACCCTATTCAGCTCGCCCCACTCTCTCTTATATAGGCATCCCTGGTGGGCTTCTACATTAGCAGCCCATTAGCAGCCTAAGCCTGGTCTAATTCGGATCCAATCCTCATTAGGCTTCCAACCCCTAAAGTGTGTGACCCTATAGTTTCATACACGTATAGACATGACACGAGTACACTTACTCCGTCAATAGTTGGTAGCGGCCTCTAGCAAGACGTGCCAACTCCTAAACGCATATAAAGATCATTCGGACGAACCATCACAAGGTTGAGTACATGTCTTTCCCTTTACCTCACGATATTTGGTCTAGCTCCAAGCTGACCTCTCTTTCTCGATACTGTGATTCGGAATCCCTTTACTAGGTTAACTCTTAACCATATGTAGCACGACCATGCATTTCTGGATCCGATCACTCGAGGGGCCCAGAGATATCTCTCTCAAGTAGAGAGGGGCAAATCCCATCTTGATTGACCGATGCCTTGCAGCATGTATCAGGGCAAACCCGAAAGCTACCTTTATAACTACCCAGTTACGGAGTAGTGTTTGATAGCCCCAAAGTAGGTCGATCCACATCTCAAGTCTAAGGACAAAACGTACACGATGTGTAGAGAGAGCTGCAAGTATTATTGCCAGTCTCAGGTTGGGTCAGTCCAACCCCATGTTCATAACATGTGTCCACATCATTGGTTTGACATCTCCATGTCTATGACTTGCGATACATAGTCATCAACCAATCAATGCGCTAGTCTAATACTCACTAGTGTCCTCACATGAACTCCGACTAGGAACAACTATTAGATAACCATACAAGTAAAGAGTTTCACAAACAATTCACATAATTGCCAATCAATACAAGTTGCCTGATATATGGATATACAAGGAACATTATAATAACTCATGGATACATATGAAATACAATCATCTCTATGATTGCCTCTAGGGCATATTTCCTTCAGTCTCCCACTTGCACTAGAGTCAATCTAGATAATATCTAATACCTATTGCTCTTGTGTGCGTTTCGTGCGCAGGCTGCAGGAGTGGCTTAGTCAAGGGATCAGCAACATTTGAGTCCATATGTATTTTGCATAACATGACACTACCATCATCAATGAACTCACGAATCAGATGGTAACGCATGTGAATATGTTTGTTCTTCTGGTGCTGTCTAGGTTCCTTGGCTTGTGCAATAGCACCATTGTTGTCACAATAAACGTCCAAGGGATTGGACGAGCCCTGAACCACACCAAGAGCGATCAGGAAATTCCTAATCCAAACAGCTTCCTTTGCAGCCTCCGAGGCAGCAATATATTCAGCTTCTTTTGAAGAGGAGGCCACTGTATCTTGCTTGGAACTTTTCCAGCTCATAGCACCACCATTCATGACAAACACATAACCTGATTGCGATTTCGAGTCATCTGAGTTGTTAAGGTAACTCGCATCTGTGTAACCCTTTACACTGAGTTCAATCTCACCTCCATAAACTAGGAACATATCCTTAGTCCTTCTCAAGTACTTAAGGATATTCTTTACATTGTCCAAGGCTCTCACCGGATCCGCCTGGTATCCTTTCGTAACACTTAGAGCATAGGAAACATCTGGGCGAGTACATGTCATCGCATACATGATGGATCCAATAGCCGAAGCATATGGAACCCTACTCATGCGCTCTCGCTCATCAGTGGTCGAAGGACACTGAGTCTTGCTAAGTTTAATGCCGTGAGACATGGGCAAGAACCCCTTCTTAGCATCTTCCATGCTGAACCGTTTCAACACTTTGTCAATGTCATTCGCTTAATCCAATTAGCCTCCTTGATCTATCTCCATAGATCTTGATGCCCAGAATATATGCCGCTTCTCCCAAGTCCTTCATAGAAAAACTATTTTTCAATGAGGTCTTAACAGACTCGAGCATAGGAATGTCATTTCCAATCAGTAATATGTCATCCATATATAAGATTAGAAACACAAGTGATTTCCCATTTTCTTTCTTATACACACAAGGTTCTTATTTGTTTTTGGTGAAGCCAAACTCCTTTACAACTTCATCAAATCGAATGTTCCAACTCCGAGATGCTTGCTTCAGCCCATAAATAGACTTTTGAAGTTTGCATACCTTTCCAGCATTGTTTGGATCGACAAAACCTTCGGCCTGCATCATATACACGTCCTCAGTAAGGATTCCATTTAAGAAAGCCGTCTTGATGTCCATCTGCCATATCTCATAATCGAAATATGCAACAATGGCTAGAATGATCCGTATAGATTTAAGCATCGCTACGGGCGAGAAAGTCTCGTCATAGTCAACTCCTTGAACTTGTTGAAAACCTTTTGCAACAAGTCGAGCTTTATGGATGTGAACATTTCCATCCATATCAATCTTCTTCTTATAGATCCATTTGCACTCGATGGCTTTAAAACCATCAGGCAGGTCAACCAAGTTCCAAACTTGATTGTCTCCCATGGACTCTATCTCGGATCTCATGGCAATCAACCATTTCTCAGAGTCTGGGTCCACCATCGCTTCTGCATAGGTCGCAGGATCATCATTGTCTAACAATAATAACTCTCGCGCTTCGCGGAACCTCGCCGACCTTCATGGCTGTGGTGCTTCTATTGCCACGGGTTCCTCAACTTGTTCTGCTACAATAGCATCACTCGTAGAAGAATCC
This sequence comes from Avena insularis, assembly GCA_023614405.1. NCBI lineage: Eukaryota > Viridiplantae > Streptophyta > Magnoliopsida > Poales > Poaceae > Avena > Avena insularis. The sequence continues at coordinate 354,274,214 of CM042692.1, read as the reverse complement.
CCGACTGGCTCATCTTGAACTTCTTCAAGTCGCACCGACCTTCCACTCGTTCCCTTTGTGAGAAACTCTTTCTCTAGGAAAACACCGCTACGAGCGACAAACACTTTGCCCTCTTCTCGGTTGTAGTAGTAATACCCTAAGGTTTCCCTTGGGTATCCCACAAAAATGCACTTATCCGATTTGGGTGTTAGCTTGTCCGACTGAAGTCGCTTGACAAAAGCATCACAACCCCAAATCTTTAGAAAAGACAAACTGGGATTATTTCCAGTCCACATCTCATATGGTGTCTTAACTATAGATTTAGACGGTACCCTATTTAGTGTGAAAGCTGCTGTTTCTAGCACGTAACGCCAAAATGATAATGGTAAATCCGACTGGCTCATCATCGATCGAACCATGTCCAACAAAGTTCGATTACGCCGTTCAGAGACCCTGTTTCTTTGAGGCGTTCCAGGCGGCGTGAGCTGAGGAACAATTCCGCAACTCTTAAGATGATTGCTAAACTCGTGACTCAAATATTCACCTCCACGATCAGATCGCAAGGCCTTTATTTTCCTGCCATGTTAATTCTCTACCTCATTCTGAAACTCTTTGAACTTTTCAAAAGTTTCAGACTTATGCTTCATCAAGTAGACATAGCCATATCTACTGAAATCATCAGTGAAAGTAATGAAGTAGTGATATCCTCCTCTGGTTGTCGTGCTCATTGGTCCACATACATCAGTATGTATGAGTTTCAACAAGTCTGCCGCTCTCTCGGGAAACCCCGTAAAAGGCGTCTTGGTCATCTTTCCAAGTAAACAAGCTTGACATGTCTTGTATGATTCAAAATCAAACGAAGTTAGAAGACCATCACCATGGAGCTTCTTCATGCGCTTTTCACTTATATGCCCCAAGCGACAATGCCATAAATAGGTAGGACTCAAATCATTTGGCGGAAGCCTTTTAGCACTAACATTGTAAACACATGCATTATCAAGATTTAAAATAAATAACCCATTCAAAATGGGAGCATCAGCCACAAACATAGCATTCTTCGAGATTACACAACCATTGTTTATACTCGCGAATGAATAACCATCCCTCATCAAACATGAAGGTGATAAAATGTTTCGACCCATAATTGGAATGTAATAACAATTATTTAACTCCATAATAAATCCTGACGGAAGGTGAAGTTGCATGATGCCGATGAACAATGAAGCAACCCTTGCTTTATTTCCGACACAAAAATCTACTTCGCCTTTCTGCACTTCTCTAGTTCTTATTAGCCCCTACATCGAATTGCAAATATGAGCAACCGATCCGGTATCAAATACCCAAGAGTTAACATAAGAATCTGCGAGAAAAATGTCCACAACATTTACAACAAGCGTACCTGAGTGGGAAGTACTCTTACTTCCACCCTTCTTCAAAGAAGCCTGGTACTTGCTGTAGTTTCTCTTCCAGTGGCCATATTCATGACAAAAGAAACACTCAGTGTCTCCTGCAGGTCCAGCCTTTTGCTTGGGTGCAGGGTTTGGCTTAGGGATCGTATCCTTAGCCTTGCCCTTCTTCTTCTGCCAAGAAGTGCCCTTTTTCTTGAAGCTAGGCTTGTTCTGCACAGCCATCACATGGCTATGCCCTGCACACTTCTTAATGTCACATTCTGCTGTTTTCAGCATCCCACATAATTCATTAAGGCCCCTCTCCACCCCATGCATATGGTAGTTCGAAATGAAATGCCCATAGCTAGATGGAAGAGATGCCAAAATGAAATCAGTGGCCAACTCTTGGCCTAATGGAAAACCAAGCTTTTCCAAAGTCTGACTGTAACCAACCATTTTGATCACATGGGGGCCTACAGCTGCTCCCTCTGCCAGCTTGCATTCCACAAAGGACTTAGCGACATTGTACCTCTCAGTCCTAGCCTGAGTCTGGAACATGTCCTTAAGCGCAACGATCATATCGTACGCTTCCTGATCCTCAAACTGCTTTTGAAGATCAGGTTCCATGCATGCAAGCATAAGACAACTAACCTCAAGAGATTCATCACATGCTTTCTTGTAGGCATTCTTAAGGGCAACAGTTGCATTATCAGCAGGTTCATCCGGGATTGGGGTATCCAGAACAGTTTCCTTTTTCTCAGCCCTGAGAACAATTCTCAGGTTATGGACCCAGTCCGAATAGTTTGTTCCATTTAGTTTATCCTTTTCAAGAATCGAACGCAAAGCAAAAGGTGATGAATTGTTCGGTGCCATTGATCTACAACAAAAAATATGCAAAATACTAAGCCATGTAACCATGAAAGAGTAAAACATATTAAACAAATTAATAGCATATACTCCCACTTAAATCAACATCCCTCTATTGATACTAAGTGATTCAAGATCCACAATTAACAAGTCGACTAGTGAGCTTTAGCATCACTGCTAGAAGACAAGGTAAATCGGTAAGCAACCTTTGCTAATCATATCACATATGACTCTTGTTGTTGGTGATATCTCTATGTAAAAACTAGGCGCCCAACCTTTATGCCCCAAGGTCCTTAACTGTTAAGATGACCTTGTTAAGCTCACCAACCCTTATGCATGTAGGTATCCGATACAAACCCATCCAGCCAAGGAAAACCGCGGCACCCTAATTTCATAGACCCACCAACGATTGTACAGGGCATAGGATGGTGCAAGGTTTTGTTGGGAGGGCATGGTTTAACTTAAACTTTGTGAGGGATCGTTCTACTTCTATCATCTAAGCATGTATAGTAGTAAAACATATAAGAATAGCATTCACATAGATGTGATACAGTATGGCCCATTTTTCTCATGGTGATCTCCATTGCCATAGAACCTGTCCACCATGATGATCTCCATCTTCATGCTCTATGCGAGCCATCCTCCAAGTGATGAGTTCTCCAAGAACTAATACAAGCTATTACTCCTAACAGCTAGTAATCAAAATTACATGGTATTGGGATCATCACAAGTTGGCACGCAGGCCATTACAATAATTGACAACACATATGGCTCCAGCCGTTTTGCCCTACTCACGACACGCAGGTCATGAAAAATACATACATGCATCACATACATTTTTAGGCCATACTGATCACATACATCCTGCAAAAACAAGTTGTGCATAGAATCGCATTCTACCAGATCATGCGAAATCGTAGCACCTATGAACCTTAACATGATACAAAAGGGGCTACGACTAAGGGGGGTCTAGGGGGTCTCCTCCTGCGGGGTTCGAAGGGGCAGCGCCCCTCGCAGTATCAAATTTGTGAAAAATGAGAGATCAAATGTATTCAATTTTCTTTAAGGATTTTGATCGGCAAATCAAATTTACCATAAACCGACCATAGTTCCGATTCGACCAAACTCCTTTGATCACGGTACGTCGATTCAGATCTAATTCCTGATTCGATCAATCATATTGATCTTCGCGTGATTCAAAAGGATTTATGTGTCACTGTCTACCCCGATGGCGGAAACCGACCGGTTGGGGTAAGTCGTTCGACGACCTTAGAATCACGATCACGGAAAGTAAGATCATAGATCAATCTAGAACCACCGCCATACAAACGATCACATCATTCATATCAATCTACATATCACCATATGCAAAATACCTGAACCTATGACTGAACATCATCGGCTCTGATACCACTGTAGAGAAACGGGTAGGCTACACTAGCGTAAAATCAAAATTTTCTACCGCGTCAACCAGGAATACTATTGTCATAGATCACGGGATTACCGCTAGACGCGCAGGTGCGGAACTCGATGAAGCACGTCGCGACAGTGTAGATGTTCTACGTCTCCTCCTTGCCCTCGTCCCACGAGCAGCTCCCCTTTGCGCGGCTCGTCCAAGTGCTACAGATGCAGCACCTCCGAGGTATCCACACGTCCGGAGTGGAAGCCGTCACACGCCAGACTGCTAGATCTGCACGTGCAACACAAAGTGAAGAGGAGTGGCTGAGTGGAATGCTCAACCCTATTCAGCTCGCCCCACTCTCTCTTATATAGGCATCCCTGGTGGGCTTCTACATTAGCAGCCCATTAGCAGCCTAAGCCTGGTCTAATTCGGATCCAATCCTCATTAGGCTTCCAGCCCCTAAAGTGTGTGACCCTATAGGTTCATACACGTATAGACATGACACGAGTACACTTACTCCGTCAATAGTTGGTAGCGGCCTCTAGCAAGACGTGCCAACTCCTAAACGCATATAAAGATCATTCGGACGAACCATCACAAGGTTGAGTACATGTCTTTCCCTTTACCTCACGATATTTGGTCTAGCTCCAAGCTGACCTCTCTTTCTCGATACTGTGATTCGGAATCCCTTTACTAGGTTGACTCTTAACCATATGTAGCACGGCCTTGCATTTCTGGATCCGATCACTCGAGGGGCCCAGAGATATCTCTCTCAAGTAGAGAGGGGCAAATCCCATCTTGATTGACAGATGCCTTGCAGCATGTATCGGGACAAATCCGAAAGCTACCTTTATAACTACCCAGTTATGGAGTAGTGTTTGATAGCCCCAAAGTAGGTCGATCCACATCTCAAGTACATGCGACAATCTTAGGTCTAAGGACAAAACGTATACGATGTGTAGAGAGAGCTGCAAGTATTATTGCCAGTCTCAGGTTGGGTCAGTCCAACCCCATGTTCATAACATGTGTCCACATCATTGGTTTGACATCTCTATCTCTATGACTTGCGAAACATAGTCATCAACCAATCGATGCGCTAGTCTAATATTCACATGTGTCCTCACATGAACTCCGACTAGGGACAACTGTTAGATAACCATACAAGTAAAGAGTTTCACAAACAATTCACATAATTTCCAATCAATACAAGTTGCCTGATATATGGATATACAAGGAACATTATAATAACTCATGGATACATATGAAATACAATCATCTCTATGATTGCCTCTAGGACATATTTCAAGTTGAAATGATTAGCATCTCACATGCGGGACATAAACATTTCGCAAATCAAGTTTCCACGTAATGTAGAGTGTCTACAATGTTTTTTGTGTTTCAAATGTCTATTTCATAGCAAACAAATGCCTCCAAGTTAAACTATACATACATATGATTTCTAAAAATGTGTGGATTTATTTTGGAAAACGTATTATATTTTGCGCAACACAAAATGACAAAAATGTAATTTTAATTAGCCATTTAAAAATTCATTTTCATACATTATATTTGTCTTTTTTGTGTAAGGTGCATATGAACAAATAATTCAATGAAACTTTATGCATACATGGTAAATGTGCATATTTGTGGATTTATTTTGGAGTACTTCTTTTCCAAAAAAAATTGACGTGAAAAAATGTGGATTTTAAATAAAAAACTAGCTACATGGAGCTCGGATCCATTTAAGGTTTTCAAAATACCAGACTTGAGATTGATGGAAAATGAACCGAACCTAGGAACTATATCATGGTGCACACATTTGTTCCCAACAACAAGCATAACTTGAGATTAAAATTTTATCACAACGCTCTCCACAACATAAAACTATGACAAGACTGCTTTTGCATTCCTACGACCTAGTGGATAAACTGAGCAACTAGATTAACCATTGGTTGATTCACAATATAATGATGAGACGACTAATATTTGACCATTGAGAATACAAAACGACACTACTAGCCGACGGTAACAGAAAGATATCAACAACAACAAAATGACCCGCTTGCCGCTAAGCAGCTAGAAACCCCACAAAAGCAAAAAAAAAAACTCCAAGTTAAAAACTAAGTTGAGCATATTATGTGATTTAAAATGCGACAATGTCTTTAAAACATGTGGATCCCACTTTGTTCCTCTTCCTTACTGCTTAGGATCGAAGGTTTGGCCTGCTGCTCCAGCTGAATTGGAAAATAAAAGAATGTATGAGTTTAATTAAGTATAACAATGTTGTGGGAAGTTGAGAGGCCAACATTCTAGTGACCTCCTAGAGCAACATGAAGCTAAGATTTAGATATCAGATACACCCATATTTATCAATTAAAATATTTTCAACACAGATTGCAAGTAGTACTAAATACTGCTTGAGAAACCAAGTGGTGCCTTCAAGTAGAATTCACAATATAGAACTGCAAATGACACTTGGATTTACATATAAAGAAATGAAGACGCAATGCTTATTTACCTTCCACATATATTACTAGTAATAACTGCATTCATCCCAGTAACATGCTTTTCGTTTGTTATTATGCAACAAACTAGTTGAATCTATTCCATTGGCATCTTATCTTTTGTCTAGTTTGTGGTTCACATTAAAGAAAACTCAAAAAAAATTACTTTGAAGATGGATACTACAGTTTAGTATAGTTCTATAAAGTCTAAGTGTTCTTAGAGAAAAGGTAATACCTGGACCATGATCTGTAACTTGATGCGCAAATCAATACATTCATTAATCACAATATCCAGTTCACTTAGGCACCTAGCAAGGAAAATAGTTCAGTATGTTGGGAAACCCTTTCCCATTAGTAGTTAACCAAAGAATCTTGTTAATAATCACTAAACAATTCTCATGGCCGCTACAATTTGACAGTATACGAATAAAGTTTTGCACTACATGATTATCTTAACAAAAAACAACATCTCTATTTTGGAAATTATATGTTGAAAGGTAACATCACTTGACAGATTGAAACATCAACAATTATCAGCTTATTTACTGGATAGTTGTGCAATACTGAGAGTGGATGTCAAAACATAGTTTCCTTTATAAAGATCTGAATAATATAATAAGTGCGGCATACCGCTAGTACTACAAAGAAGAACCAACTATGTAATTCCAACTGTAATTGGTAAACATGCATATAATGGTTTTCTACATTTAGTACATTCTCAAAATATACAATTGACTATAAAACTATGCCGGAACAATAACATTCCTAACCAAACAAGCTTAGTAGAGTCAACCAAATATTTATGTATGTAAAGCCTAAAGAAGTTTAGCAGATTAGCAAAGCGATGAACATGCAATTGCATCAATAAATACTAGGATAAAATTAATAATAAATACATGTGTTACTTTAGGTGAGTAGATCACACCGGGACACATTCATTACGAAGATTGCAATAAGACAATGATAGTAGAAACTACAATACAATGATATAATGATACAAGGTGCTAACCCATCTATACTCTTCTCCCGACAGAACTCAAGGAACTGAATGCAGATGTTCTTCACTCTTAGAGCACCAACACTGCAACACACAATACTAGGCAATTAAGAAAGTACCACAAAATTGCTTTAATGATTGAAAAGGGAACTGTAGTTCTTTCCTTTCATTCCTACATTCCATACAAATACAAATGTAACACTATGATTATCAATATGTGTTACCAAGTCTATTAAATACTACTAATTTGGAAACATCAGGTAAGCAAAGACATGTAGACACATTGGTTGACAAACTTTGATTCCATAAGTTCACATGGATGCCACAAACATAAGTGAATCTAAGTTGATTAGGCAATAAGATGGTTGTGCATAATGATCGTGGTTCCTAAGGACATGAACATTATTTTAATCATAGTTTCTGTAATAATAGTTATTCCTATAAATATATAATGTTAAATCTTAGCCAATCTTCCATGTGAAAATAGAAATGTTATGAGGAAGTGAGGAGCGCTGGGGGCATCAATCGGCTAGAAAACAAGAACATATGGGACATGTGGTTTACCCAGGTTCGGGTCCTCGGAAGGAACCCTACTCCTGCTTGTCTGCTCTTGATTATAGATGGAGTTGAAGATTACAGGAGTGCGCAGATGAATCTAGCAGTGTATGAACTAGGGTTGCGGATTCATCTTCTCGTTGTCCCCTCCTGGCCTTTATATAGGAAGGCCAGGTCTCGGGATAATAAGTTGAGTTGGTTACAGATTAGGGTTTCACCCTTTGAATTTTCTATCTACTCCTTGCCGTGTCCTTCAAGGAGCTGCATTCCTCCAGGCCTGGGCCACCCGAATCCTTCTTGGGCTTCAATTGCGCTACAGGATCCTCTTGGGCCGAACCTTATAGGCTAAGTCTGGGCCCCCATAGGGTATACCCATGTCAATAGCCCCCGAGTGTCCAGCCGAATTGTAAATTCGGGTGGAGACTACTTCGAATGCGCAGATGTCATCCGAAAATGCTTTTAGGTATTATTTTTCATATCATAGGGAGTTGATACGCGTGCCTGATTCATCCGACAGGTCGGGATCAGTTAACTTACTTTGGAAAAACAACGCTATCTACTGAAACTCGAGTCCCCGGATTCAAATTCGGAAGTTTCCTGGCGTAATTCAACCATGCCGTGGAGGTCTTACATAGTGGAATTCCAGTGTTCTATGTGTGCACTCGATGCGTCCGTCAAGGCTCTTTCATCATGCCTGAGGCACGACATATTTCTAGTAGAGCGCAGCAGGTGCATTGCTAGGCCTTTGGATTGTATCCTCAGGTCTTATCTTCAAGTTGCAAACGTGGCAACCGAAGGTTTTGTCACCGCGGAGGTGATTCTGGTGGTCCAAGAGACGTTGTATCTTTGTAGGGTGATTTCAGTTGATAGGAGGCGAAGTTGCCAAAAGCTTCGATTGCTTGTGGTGTTATGTTGCAGACGTAGTCGACGCATTTCTCTCGAAGTAAGTTTTGAAATTCTTCTTTTTTTGCATAGGGAGCACGGCCAGCGCTCCCTATGGGAGTATCCCCCGAGTGTCTATTCAAGTCATAGACTCGAGTAGGGACTTTGAGATTTCTCGACTGCTTGTCGATGACCGTAAGTTTCGTTGGATGTGCTTCCAGTGCTCCCTATGGGAGTAGCCTTATGTCCGTAATCGAATCGCGGATTCAAAGAAGGAGTTAGGGAATAATATGTTTAGAATCTTCAGGTCTGGAGCAAGCACTCCTATTAGGAGTATCCCTCGAATGTTTGGTCGAGTCGTAGACTCGAGTAAATACTAGATGAGTCGAAGAAATTTTACCGTTGCTCTCTTTCAACTTTTGTTGGAGAGCAAATGGTAATGACGTCATTGCTTATGAATTAGTGAGCTCAGATGCCAGCGGAAGCGGTGTTGATGGGACAATATGGACGTGGGCCCCATCGTTTGACCAGGATTTGACTAGTCACATGTAATTTGGGGTTTTAACTGCGTGTCCTCGATTTCCATGCTGAGTGGGGATCGTGCAGCGATGGTTCGATGCACACGCCGCCACGTGTCCTCGCTGATGTGCGCCATGCGTCAGATTAAGGTATTGCTGGTCATCGGATGATATTTCGCCAGTGCTTAAGTAGCGATCTGAGGCAGTAATTCTGATACTTTGCCTCTTCTTACTCCTCAACTTCATCGACTCCGCCCAAGGATGGAGGGAAAAGTGGCTCTACATTTGGGACTAGAAGCAATAGAGCACAGGTTCGGCCTCGCTCCCTTTGAACCGAAGGCTGAGCTGAAGAGGAAGAGGTCCTAGAAAAACATCGTGATGCCAGGCGAGGTGGACGATGTAGAGGTCTTGTACAAGCGGGTGCTGGACCTTCAGCTCATCCGAGGCAAGGAGGTCACTGGTGTGGACCTTGTTCAAACATGGCTGCAACGTCGGGTGCAGCCACTGCAGGTCAGGGCTTATCTGATGTACCTTTGGACTAGCGTGTTGGATCCGACACGTGTATGCGCGGAGGACATGTCATAGGTGGAGCTCGAGAAGAAGATTAGGTCATTGACCAAGATCACCTTGAAGGAGGCTCTTCCTGCAGAGTCAAACACCCAACCGTTCTGGGCCACTTATCCTCCACCAGTGGTAATTCCTTGTCACCTATGTCGTTGTCCGTAGGACAGTTTGGTTGAAGATCTCATGATGTTTACCTTTGCTTGCTGCAGGATTGGAAAGTTGAAGGCTCGATGCCTCCTCAACCCGAGGGCATAATCCCACCCGAGGCTAGAGAATAGGATGACTCAAAATAGACTATGCCTGCTATAGAGGTGCAGGGAGCCCCCGAGTCTAGCGAGGGTGGGTCTCACAAGCGGTCGCGGGGAGAGGATTCAGATGCCTCCACGCTAGATATGCCGAAGGAGATTGCTCCTGAAGAGGGTACCACGGATCTGATTCTAGCGGTGCCCATTCGTAGCATACCTCCTCCGCCTGTGGAGAAGCAGAAGAAGGAGGATTTTTTTGACCTCGATAGATCTGACGGGTAAACATCTATACTTTTTTGATGTTTAGGTGTATTCTTCTCGTTTATCTTCTAAGAAATTTTTTCTTTTGTATTACTATTTTCCCAAAGTGTTACTGCATCGTCCTCTTCTTCGAGTGGTAAGGACGTGGAGTATGAGGGAGTCGTGGACTCCAAGGGCAAGGGCGTGGAGCAGCTCGAGCCCTCCCCAAATACAGTGGCCACCTCTGGCGCGAGCTACTCGAGTTCCTCCAAGTTGGGGGCACATGGTTCTCACCCGGACGACCAGAAAAGAACCTTTCGAGTCTTCGGGTGATCATGTAAGTGTGTGTTGAGTCATTCGAGGGGAGCCTCCGAGTAGTGTTCTTCTTATGACATGCCTTCTGTCATAGCCCTTTCTACATGAGATGGTTCGCCTGGGACAAAAGCATGTGCGGCTGGATGCCGACTTCTGGCAACTTCAAGGTATATACTTTGTTCATTTCCATAGTCCAGTTGGATGTGTTGTCGGTTGTTGTTTGATGAACCTTTTCTTTGTATCAGAGGATAACAACAAAGCTCTCCGTCGGCTAAGCTCTCTATAAAAGAGTCTTAGCGTGGCAGAGACCAAAAATAAGGAAGCAGTCGAGGCACTTCGACGGTATAGGACAGAGGCAAAACAGCATGAAGAGGACCTGCCGGTGGCCACGGCTAAGCGAGAAAAAGGATTTACAGATCAGCTTATGGCAGTTGCCCAAGCTCTATCCGGTATGCTTTCTGATATCGTTTGTGTATGTTGTTCTACCTCCTTTGGCTCCTTTTTTCTTGACCATTGCCTGTTGTACTTTTGGAGATGCAGACTGCCTTGATTTTGACCATCAGGCGTTGACTCGCGATGACCTCTTGACTGGCACCATGGCCGCAATCAAAGACTGCAGTGTGTTTGCTAGTGATGCACTCAAGAAAGCCAAGGTCGTGCTTGGAATTCTTCAAGAGGAGATGATGCCGAAGGACAAGGCGATTGAAGACGTTGGAAGTCTTGCTGAATCCTTCACCGAGGGAATGCCCGCGAAATATAAGCAGGCGAGAAAGGAGTTGGTGCTTCCCTTGGGTTTGCGATGGAGCAGGCTTGCGGCGCTAGGCTGAACGTTAGCAAGATCACTTCCAAGATACCCATGAACATGCAAGGAGAAGAGGTAGCTTCTGTGCCTTTCGCCATTCGCTATCATAAGTATGGGCCTCGGCTCATTGAGACACTCACGAAGTATTCTGCGGAGCAGAAGCTGCAGACTGTGGCGAAGGACATGGCGTTGGGGGCTGTTGCCTCCAAGGCCACGGTGTCGGAGGCTACTAGGGACCCCGTGAAGCCCTCAAATGCTTCTGCATAGGCCTTGCTACGTCTTTTGCTAGTGCCTTTTGATGTATAGTGGTATTAGGATCATGCAAGTATCTTCGAATGCTTTGTGGAAATGTTTCGTCAGAAAACTTGCGTTAGTCCTCTATATATATAGACTGCTTGCATCTTCTCCTGTTCTTTTTGACTTATTGTTTCTTAGTCGGAAGTGCTTATCCTTCAGTTGATGACTTAATTAGAGTCTTGCGAGTGCCACTAAGGACGTGTCTTCTTCCTCTGTGTATTTGGCTCTTCCGCGCTCAAGGGTGGATGAACTCTCTCAGCTGTCGCTCCTGCATGGCCGTGTGAAGGATTTGGAGAGGAACATGCTGATCATCCGCAAGCATGCTGATGTGTGGAAATATAAAGGCGGATAAAGGACTCGAGCGAGAGTATTATCTCCTTGGTGAGGTGGCTCAGATCAACGAGCAACTCTAGTGTGAGTGTCTTTCGATTCAATCGTGTTCTTCTGAGTCACTAGGATGTCTGCTGACATGCTGCTGTCCTGTGTGTCTAGTCATGAATTTGATTCCTCAGGAGGAAAAAGAGTGGGTTGGTATCCGTCTCAATTGCCTTACTCAATCCGAGCTCGAGGCCAACGGGTTCTTCTGGACTGATAGGAATCGAGCGACTGTGCTAGCCACGCTGCAAGACCGTGTCTGCTAGGTATTGAGTTTCTTGAAGTGCATGCATACGACACTTGCGGTTGTGTATGGTGCTATGTTTCCATTAGATCAAGCACCATCCAGCGTCCTCGCATTGATGCAGAAGTTTCATGATATAGGCGCGGTTCGCGAGTGCATTCGCCAACAACTGGTGGCAGGTGCCAAGGCTGTGTTGGCTCTTGTTCGCATGCAATGACCAGATGTGGATCTAGCGGCCATTGTTTAGGGTCCTCCGGCACCTCCAAAAGGCATAGCTTGGAATATGTGGTCACATTATCGGGCAGTTGCCTAACCTGCGGAGGACATCGTTCAGTTGTTCAACGAATGGACCAACATCCTGCTTCAGCGTTAGTAGCTTAATTTTTAGCCTGCATAGGACATATAAGTGTTGTAAAGTTCGTATAGTTTTGACTGTGCGTTTTGTGGCCCTTGTAATCTGTGTAAGCTTGTATATGTTTGAGTTTTTATGGGATGCCTTTTCATTAGCCTGATGCTTTTACATCTCAGCACCTTGTCAACCTGTTAGTTGGGCTACAACTAGGCTGGAGTTTTCAAGGGTTCGATTGTATGCAGAATCAGCTACTCGGGCAATCACGATTTTGAGTTGTATGTGCGACGAAGTGGTCAGGGAGGCGTAGCCTCGAGTGCTAAATGCATAGAAAGGAAAACATAATAAGACTCATAGTTAGGGCACTTAGCTTTATTTATTGGAGAATAGCAGGAGGTACATTGTTCGACTAAGTAGCCTTATTGTAAAGGAAAAAACATCTAAGGGTAGAAACATCATAGTTGCACGATGTTCCACGGGTTGGAGTATGTAACTCCAGACTCTAGGTCCTTGAGGAGGTAGGCGCCACTTGGGATCACCTCGGTAACCATGTAGGGCCCTTCCCATGGAGATTCGAGCTTGAGGTGCCTTTTCTTCTTCAGTCGTAGGACGAGGTCGCCTTCGACGAAGGACCTTTGACGTAGTTGTTGGCTGTGGTAGTTGCGGAGGCTCTGCTGGTACATAGTTGACCGTTCTGTGGCGATTTCGTGCATTTCATCAAGTAGGTCGATGGAGTCCTCAAGTGCTGATGTAGATTCAGACTCAATGTAAGCAACTACCCGTGGGGCTTTGTAGCGCACTTCAGCTAGTAGTACCGCCTTAGTACCGTGCACCATGAAGAAAGGTGTGTAACCAGTGGCGCTATTCGTGGTTGTCTGCAGGCTCCATAGCATGGAGGGCAGCTCATTGGCCCAACGTCTAGCCGCTCGTTCGAGAGGCCTAATGAGTCTCTTCTTGATGCCATTGTATACTAGGTCGTTGGCCTTTTTGACTTAACCATTGGTCTAAGAGTGTGCCACAGAGGCATAGATGACGTTGATACCCAGGTTTTCACAATAATCCTGGAACTCGTTCAAGGTGAAGTTTGTCTCATTGTCGGTGATGATTTTGTGCAGCACCCCGAATCAGAAGACAATGGACTCAAAGAACTTAACGGCAGTGGCGCCTGTTTGGTTGGTGACGGGCATGGACTCGATCCACTTGGTGGACTTGTTGACTGCAACAAGGAGGAATACATATCTTCCAGGCGATGACTTATGCAGCTTGTCGACCATGTCGAGACCCCACTGCGCAAAGAGCCAGGCCACGGGTATTGGCCTGAGCTCTACGCCTGGTGTGTGTGGCTTATCCATGAATATCTGACAGGCGTTGCACCTTTCAACGATGCTTTTGGCATCGCACATCATAGTTGGCTAATAGAAGCCAGCTCGTAGAGCTTTTGCGATGAGGGCGTGACTACCGATGTGATGTCCACAAGTGCCTTCATGTATTTCAAGGAGTATGCCTTTGCTGTCACCGTTGGTGACGCATCGTTGAAGGATGCATGTGATGCTTCGCTTGTACATTTTGTCGTTGATGATAGTGAAGGCCTTGGAATGACGCATGATGTGTCATGCGTCCGTTGGGTCATCTGGCAGCTTCTTGGTGACCAGTCACGTGATGTACGGCTGAGTCCAGGATGGTTCGATGAGCATCACCTCCGTGGGACCTTCGAGTGCTTGTCCTCGTACTGTTTCAGTGGATTCTTCGGCCTCTTCAGGTGGCGTAGCCCCTAGTGCGTTGCTGTTTCTGGTGGTCTGCAGTAGGCTTTAGCTTGATGGATTGCTCGAGATTTGCTCCAAGAAAACAACCAGGGCACATGTGGATGAAGGAAATATGCCCTAGAGGCAATCATAGAGATGATTGTATTTCATATGTATCCATGTGTTTTTATAATGTTCCTTGCATATCCATATATCAGGCAACTTGTATTGATTGGCAATTATGTGAATTGTTTGTGGAACTCTTTACTTGTATGGTTATCTAATAGTTGTCCCTAGTCAGAGTTCATGTGAGGATACACATGAATATTAGACTAGCACATCGATTGGTTGATGACTATGTTTCGCAAGTCATAGACATGGAGATGTCAAACCAATGATGTGGACACATGTTATGAACATGGGGTTAGACTGACCCAACTTGAGACTGGCAATAATACGTGTAGCTCTCTCTACACATCGTGTACGTTTTGTCCTTTGACCTGAGATTGTCGCATGTACTTGAGTGGATCGACCTACTTTGGGGCTATCAAATACTACTACATAACTGGGTAGTTATAAAGGTAGCTTTCGAGTTTGTCTTGATACATTCTTCAAGGCATCATTCAATCAAGATGGGATTTTCCTCTCTCTACTTGAGAGAGATATCTCTGGGCCCCTCAAGTGATCAGATCCAGAAATGCATGGCCGTGCTACATATGGTTAAGAGTTAACCTAGTAAAGGGATTCCGAATCACAGTATCGAGAAAGAGAGGTCAGCTTGGAGCTAGACCAAATATCGTAGGGCAAAGGGAAAGACATGTACTCAACCTTGTGATGGTTCATCTGAATGATCTTTATATGCGTTTAGGAGTTTGCACGTCTTGCTAGAGGCCGCTACAAACTATTAACGGAGTAAGTGTACCTGTGTCATGTCTATACGTGTATGAACCTATAGGGTCACACACTTTAGGGGCTGGAAGCCTAATGAGGATTGGATCCGAATTAGACCAGGCTTAGGCTGCTAATGGGATGCTAATGTAGAAGCCCACCAAGGATGCCTATATAAGTGAGAGTGAGGCGAGCTGAATAGGGCCGAGCATTCTACCCAGCCGCCACTCCTCTTGCGCCTGTGTTGCACGAGCAGACCTAGCAGTCTGACGTGTGATGGTTTCCACTCCGGACGTGTGGATACGTCGGAGGTGTTGCAGCTGTATCACTTGGACGATCCGCGCAAAGGGGAGCTGCTCGTGGGACGAGGACAAGAAGGAGAGGTAGAACATCTACACTGCCCTGACGTGCTTCATCGAGTTCCGCAACTGTGCATCTAGTGGTAATCCCGTGATCTATGACATCAGTATTCCTGGTTGACGCGGTAGAAAATTTTGATTTTACGCTAGTGAAGCCTACCCGTTACCCTTCAGTGGTATCAGAGTCGATGCTGTTCATTCATAGGTTCGGGAAGTTTTCATATGGTGATATGTAGATTGATATGAATTATGTGATCGTTTGTATGGTGGTGGTTCTGGATTGATCTATGATCTTACTTTCCATGATCGTGATTCTAAGGTCGTTGAACGACTTACCCCTACCAGTCGGTTTCCGCCATCGGGGTAGACAATGACACATAAATCCAGTTGAATCATGCGAAGATCAATATGATTGATCGAATCGGGAACTAGATCTGAATCGATGTACCGTGATCAAAGGAGTTTGGTCAAATCGGAACAATAGTCGGTTTATAGTAAATTTGATTTTCCGATCAAAATCCTTAAAGAAAATTGTATAGATACGCGAGGGGCACTGCCCCTTCGAACCCCACAGGGGGAGACCCCCCTTAGTCGTAGCCCCTTTTTGTATCACGGTAAGGTTCATAGGTGTTATGATTTCGCATGATCCGATAGAATGCGATTCTATGCACAACTTGTTTTTGTAGGATGTATATGATCAGTATGGCCCAAAATGCATGTGATGCATGTATGTATTTTTCATGACCTATGTGTCGTGAGTAGGGCAACACGGCTGGAGCCAAATATGTTGTCAATTATTGTAATTGCATGCGTGCCAACTTGTGATGATCCCAATACCATGTAATTTTGATTACTAGCTATTAGGAGTAATAGCTTGTATTAGTTCTTGGAGAACTCATCACTTAGTGGCTGGATCACATAGAGCATGAAGATGGAGATCATCATGGTGGACAGGTTCTATGGCGATGGAGATCACCATGAGAAAATGGTCCATACTGTATGACATCTATGTGAATGCTATTCTTATATGTTTTACTACTATGCATGCTTAGATGATAGAAGTAGAATAATTCCTCACAAAGTTTAAGTTAAACCATGCCCTCCCAACCAAACCTTGCACCATCCTATGCCCTGTACAATCGTTGGTGGGTCTATGAAATTAGGGTGCCGAGGTTTTCCTTGGCTGAATGGGTTTGTATCGGATACCTACACGCATAAGGGTTGGTGAGCTTAACAAGGTCATCTTAATAGTTAAGGACCTTGGGGCATAAAGGTTGGGCACCTAGATTTGAAATAGAGATGTCACCCAACAACAAGAGTCATATGTGATATGATTAGCAAAGAGTTGCTTACCGATTTACCTTGTCTTCTAGCAGTGATGCTAAAGCTCACTAGTCGACTTGTTAATTGTGGATCTTGAATCACTTAGTATCAATAGAGGGATGTTGATTTAAGTAGGAGTATATGCTATTAAATTGTTTAATATATTTTACTCTTTAATGGTTACATGGCTTAGTATTTTGCATGTTTTTATGTTGTAGATCAATGGCACCGAACACTTCATCACCTTTTGCTTTGCGTTCGATTCTTGAAAAATATAAACTAAATGGAAAAAACTTTTCAGACTGGGTCCGTAACCTGAGAATTGTTCTCATGCCTGATAAAAAGGAAATTGTTCTGGATACCCCAATCCCGGATGAACCTGTTGATAATGCAACAACTGCCCTTAAGAATGCCTACAAGAAAGCATGTGATGAATCTCTTGAGGTTAGTTGTCTTATGCTTGCATGCATGGAAGCTGATCTTCAAAAGCATTTTGAGGATCAGGAAGCATACGATATGATCGTCGTGCTTAAGGACATGTTCCAGACTCAGGCTAGGACTAAGAGGTACAATATTGCTAAGTCCTTTGTGGAATGCAAGCTGGCAGAGGGAGCAACTGTAGGCCCCCATGTGATCATAATAGTTGGTTACAGTCAGACTTTGGAAAAACTTGGTTTTCCATTAGGACAAGAGTTGGCTACTGATTTTCATTTTGGCATCTCTTCCATCTAGCTGTGGGCATTTCATTTCGAACTACCATATGCATGGGGTGGAGAAGGGCCTTAATGAGTTATGTGGGATGCTGAAAACAGCAGAATGTGACATTAAGAAGAGTGCAGGGCATAGCCATGTGATGGCTGTGCAGAACAAGCCTAGCTTCAAGAGAAAGGGCACTTCTTGGCAGAAGAAGAAGGGAAAGGCTAAGGATACGATACCTAAGCCAAACCCTGCACCCCAAGCAAAAAGCTGGACCTGCAGGAGATACTGAGTGTTTATTTTGTCATGAATATGGCCACTATAAGAGAAACAGCAGCAAGTACCAGGCTTCTTTGAAGAAGAGTGGCAGCAAGAGTACTTCCCACTTAGGTACGCTTGTTGTAAATGTTGTGGACATTTTTCTCCCAGATTCTTATGTTAGCTCTTGGGTATTTGATACCGAACCGGTTGCTCATATTTGCAATTCGATGCAGGGGCTAAAAAGGACTAGAGAAGTGCAAAAAGGCAAAGTGGACTTTCGTGTCAGGAATAACGCAAGGGTTGCTGCATTATTCGTCTGCGTCATGAAGCTTCACCTTCCTTCAAGATTTATTATGGAGTTGAATAATTGTTATTACATTCCTAATATGGGTCGAAACATTTTATTACCTTCATGTTTGATGAGGGATGGTTATTCATTCGTGAGTACAAACAATGGTTGTGTAATCTCTAATAATGCTATGTTTGTGGTTGATGCTCCCATTGTGAATCAGTTATTTATTTTAAATATTTATGATGCATATGTTTACAATGTTAGTGTTAAAAGGCTTCGGCCTAATGATTTGAGTCCTACCTATTTATGGCATTGTCGTTTGGAGCATATAAGTGAAAAGCGCATAAAGAAGCTTCATGGTGATGGTCTTCTAACTTTGTTTGATTTTGAATCATACGAGACATGTCAAGCTTGTTTACTTGGAAAGATGACCAAGACGCCTTTTACGGGTTTTCCCGAGAGAGCGACAAACTTGTTGGAACTCATATATACTGATGTATGTGGACCAATGAGCACGACAGCGAGAGGAGGATATCACTACTTCATTACTTTCACTGATGATTTCAGTAGATATGGCTATGTCTACTTGATGAAGCATAAGTTCTGAAACTTTTGAAAAGTTCAAAGAGTTTTAGAGTGAGGTAGAGAATCAACATGGCAATAAAATAAAGGCCTTGCAATCTGATCGTGGAGGTGAATATTTGAGTCATGAATTTAGCAATCATCTTAAGAGTTGTGGAATTGTTTCACAGCTCACGCCACCCGGAACACCTCAAAGAAATGGGGTCTCCGAACAGTGCAATCAAACTTTGTTGGACATGGTTCGTTCGATGATGAGCCAGTCTTATTTACTATTATCATTTTGGGGTTACGCTCTAGAAACAACAGCTTTCACACTAAACAGGGTACCGTCTAAATCCGTAGTTAAGACACCATATGAGATGTGGACTGGAAAGATAGTTTATCTTTTCTAAAGATTTGGGGTTGTGATGTATTTGTCAAGCAACTTCAGTCGGACAATGACGAGGGTTTAACTCGTGAATGCCCATTGTTATGGTCTTGGGTTTGGAGAAGGAGGGAGCACTGGAGGCATCAGTCGGCTAGCAAACAAGCACACAAGGACGCAAGATTTACCCAGGTTCAGGCCTCGTAGAGGTCCCTAATCCTGCTTGTCTACTCTTGGAATTAACGAAGGAATCGAGGATTACAGAGGCGCGCAGATGCAATCTGGCGAGAGTTGTGGAAACTAGGGTTGTGTGTATCCTTCTCGCCACCCCTCCTAGCCTTTATATAGACAGGCTAGGTCTCGGGTAGCAGGTCGAGTCAGTTACAGATTAGGGTTTCCCCTTTTAACTTTCTATCTTAAGCTTCTTCTTGTCTTGCAAACAATCGAGAGTCTGTGGGACACTCGAATTCTCCACTAGGCCTTGGCAACGCCGTGGGCTTCTGCCGTATCTAGACTGTATATACCAAACTCGAGTACCTGTAGGGTATACCCATGTCAGTATCTCCCGAGTGTCTAGTGGAATCGCAGATTCGACTAGGGACTTTATGAGGTCTTTCGAGTGCATGACTGAGCATTTTTCGAGTGTTTTTTTTATGTCATAGGGATTGTTGATATACGCGCCTGATTTATCCGATTATCGGTATCAGTTAACTGTCTTAGGGCAAAACAATGCAATCTACTCAAACTCGAGTCCCTGGACTCGAGTTCGGAAAAGTGCTGGTGTAATTCGACTCAAGACGCGGAGGTCTTACAGGAGTCGAATTCTAGTGTATAGGTGTGAGCACTCGACGCGTCCGTCAAGGCATGTTCATCGCACCTGCAGGCACGGATATATTTCTGGTAGTGCGCAGTAGATGTGTTGCCAGGTATTATCTTCACGTTGTAAGTGCGGCATCCGAATTTTTATCATCACGGAGATGATTCGGGTGGCCTAGGAGACATAGTCTCTTTGTAGGGAAAATATGACGCGGAGTCGCCATAGATTTCGAGTTTGGATGTTATCAATGCACAGTACGATGTACAAATAATCATAGGGTGCGTGACCAGCGCTCCTTATGGGAGTACCCCCGAGTGCCTGGTTGAGTCAAAGACTCAAGCGGGGACTAAAGAACTTTCGCGACTGCTATCGTATTTTGTTGCTTGTTTCAGTCGAATTTGCTTCCGACGCTCCCTATGGGAGTAACCCATAATTCACAATCGAATCGTAGATTCGAGTGGTGGGTATGTCTTGAATGCTCATATACCTACATAAAGATAAATCGTAGGGTGCGCGACCAGCGCTCCCTATGGGAGTAGCCCCCGAGTGCTTGGTTGAGTCGAAGACTCGATCAAGGACTAAAGTAGTCGAAATCTTCTGCTGCTGCAATCAATGATGTCACTGCTGATGATGTGATGACCTTGGTTGCCTGCATGAGCGGCTTTGATGGGACATGACGAGCGGTGGGTCCCACTTTCTGACTTTGATTTGACCGGGCGTGCGTAATCTTCTGTTTTAACTGTGTCTCCTCGATTTCTGCGCGTAATAGGAATAGTGGGGTGACGGTTCGTGCTTCAACTTCGCCACGTGTCGATGGCGATGTGTGCCACGCATGTAGTAGGGTTTCTGCTGGCCGTTGGATGGTTTCTGCGAGGAGGTTAAGTAGTAGCACAGCTACGGTAATTTCCCCATCTTTCTCCATTGCCATTGCTGCTCTTCCTTCCTCATGCACTTCGCTATGGCGCTGGACCAGCTCCGTATCTTCCCCAGCTACTTCCTCCATTCTCACCACCATCGGAAGGTGGGCAAGAAGAAGGGAGGCACCGCCATTGCCGCCTCCAAGAAGAAGGGCGGTGCCGCCACTATGGGCACCAGCGCCGCCGGTGCTGGGAAGAAGGGTGCGGGTACCCGTGTCACTAATGGCACTTGGCGAGCGTCTATCATCAAATCCTATGAGCTTCATCTTTATCGTCAAGATGGAGTTCTTTCACCCGCGGAGGGCGATTCACGAGTGCTTGGCAAGGAGGTAATCCCATGTCCTCCTCCTGGTTTCCGGGTGATGTTCCCTGCGTTCATCATCTGAGGTCTTTCTCTGCCCCTGCATCCTTTCTTCAGGGGCCTCCTTTGCTTCTACGGGCTCCAGCTACATCAGCTATCCCCAAATTCTATTCTCCACATATCCTGCTTCATTACCCTTAATGAGTGCTGGCTCGGAGTCGAGCCGCACTTTGGCCTCTTTAAGAGGCTTTTTAAGCTGAAATGCTAGTCGGCGTCTGATTCGGTAGTCTACGATGTAGGAGGCTGCAGAATCCATGTTGACTCTTCCGACACCTACTTTGATATCAAGCTTACTGCATCCTTCCAAGGGTGGAGAGACAAGTGTTCTACATCCGCGACCAGAACACCGACGGAGAGCACTACGGACTCGCGCCCTTCGATCCCACGACACCATGCAAGAGGAGGTGCTCTTGGAAGAACATCGTGATGCCTGGCGAGTCTGAGGAAACGGAGGTGCTGTATAAGTGCGTCTGCGACCTCGAGAGTCGCATAGGCAAAGAAGAGGGAGGCGCTGCCCTCATTCGCACATGGTTGTGCCGTCGTGTCCAGCCTCTGCAGGCTAGACTCCACCCCATGTTCCGCTGGGCTGGTGCGAACGATGCCACTCGCGTATCTGCCAATGGCATTTCCACGGGTGAGGTTGATAAGAGAGTGCGACTGGTGACCAAATATACCGCCAAGGAGGTTCTCCCAGGCGAACCAGTCGTGCCTCCTTTCGATGCCTCAAACCCTCCTCCTGCAGTAGAATTGTATGATGAAGTAGCTGTCGTTTTCGGTTGCCTTTTACGATGTTGTGATATATAATATTGTATCTTCTAAATGCAGGATTGGCAGGTGTCTCCCAATTTGCCCCCTCGTCCTGAAGGGGTTATCCGTCGCGAGGTGCATGAAGAGGACAAGTCGGAGTCGACCGTCCCAATCGAAGAGGAGGAGGGAGCCCCCGAGTCCAGCGACCCGGACACTCGCAAGCGTTCCCGCGGCGAGGACTCGGATTCCTCATCTCCAACGATGCCAGAAGGCCCTTCTGTTGTTGCAAAGGAGCCAATCACCGCCGTTCCTATGCGCTCCATGGCTCCTCCTGCCCGGAAGAAGCTGCGACTGCCGAAGGAGTCATCATAGTCGGAGGAGCAATCCTTCGACCTTGATAGATTTGACTGG
Organism: Avena insularis; assembly: GCA_023614405.1. Classification (NCBI taxonomy): domain Eukaryota; kingdom Viridiplantae; phylum Streptophyta; class Magnoliopsida; order Poales; family Poaceae; genus Avena; species Avena insularis. The sequence continues at coordinate 354,251,931 of CM042692.1, read as the reverse complement.
TGAGTTCACGACTTTGCCTTGGTTTCTTTTTTGGAGTTGTGTTTTGTAGTCAAGCGGGATCGTCGTCTTCTGGTGACGTCCAATTTGTGAAGGAATCCGGAGTCGCAGACTCCAAGGCCAAGGAAGTGGCTAAACGATCGTCCTCTCCTCCATTGGCGGCCCACTCCGGGCATAACTCATCGAGTTCCCCGCATGCTGGGGGACACCAGGTGGTTGCCCGGATGACTATGCAACAATCATCCTCGGAGTCTCTGGAGGACTACGTAAGTATCTCTTTGGTGTTTTGTCAGTCGAATATATACTTGGTGTTGTTGCTGAACTTTGTTTTCTTCTAATGCATCTCATCGTGAAGGAAGCTGCTCGCCTGGCGGAGCAAGTCCTGGACATGGGTCGACAGCATGCGCGGCTGGACAATCGCCATCGCGTTCTTGAAGGTTAGTTTTGCCTTTGTCTTTGTCTTGGTGAAGCTTCTAGGTTCGATTGATGATACGTCCTATTCTTTGTAGTTGAGCATAACGAACTTCTGCGTCATGCTGCTTCACTTGAAAAGGCGCTTGCCACGGCGGCGAAGAGTCGCGACGAAGCAATCACGGCCTTGGAGGACTCGCAAATGCGCGAGGAGAACTTGTGAAAGCGTGAAGAGGACTTGCGTTCCTCCAATGCCGAGAGGGAGAAGTTGCTCGAGGAGCAGCTTTTCTCGATTGCTAAGTCCCTCTCAGGTACTCTTTCAGCTGAATTTTCGTTGTTTCTTGCTTCAACTTCGTGTTATGGTGTTAACACTTTGCTGTATGTAGATGACGACAGCCTGAGCTTTGACGCCTAGGCCCTTCGTCGCGATGATGCATTGGCTGGTGCTGTTGCCGCAGTCGAAGACCGCAGCGCTTCCCTTCAAGGGACGTTGACGAAGGCCGAGGGTGTGCTCAGTCGCATACGCAGGGATCTAACTCCCAAGGCTGAGCTTCTTGACAATCTTGAGGACCTGGTGGAATCCCTTGTTGGGGGTATTCCCATGGACTTTAGGAACTCCCAGCGGTCTGTCGGCGCCACCATGGCACTCACGATGGTGCAAGCCCATGGCATGGAGGTGGATCCTGCTGCGATTTCCAAGGCGATGCCCGTCGGCTCAGATGGCCAACAAGTAGTATTTGCTCCCTTCGCTACTGGCTGTGGTAAATATGGGCCGCAGCTCATGAATACAGTCGCCAAATACTCTGAGGAGCTACAGCGAGCAAAGAATATGGTGAAGGCTGCGGCATCAGGGGCTGGCACTAGAAAGTCTATGGCGTCAGAGACCGCCACGGATTCGACGAGGCCTCCGAAGCCCAAGTCGAAGTCGTAGAAGCAGGCAACTCCTTAGTAGCTATTCTGTAATAGCTGTAGTTTTATTTTTGTGTTGAAACCATGCTTTTTGTGGGAGTATCCCTGTCGAGACTTTGTCGTTTCTGAATGCATTCGAGCCTTTATCAATGTACTCTTGGTTCCTTATTTTTTTCTCTTGCCTGGTTTATGATAGGGTACGTCGAGTGGTCCCTCGAGTGATCCTTGTGACCCTCCACCCACCGATGAAACCTTGGCGCATCCATGCTCAAAGGTGGATGAGTTATCCCTGCTTTCGCGACTACGCGATCGCATTAAGCAACTGGAGCGTGAGTTGCCCATCCTCCGTGGTAGCGCGGATGTATGGAAGTCAAAGGCGGAGAAGGCTACCGCCCGCGAGCAGTATCTGTTGGAGGAGTTGACGTAACTGAGCGAGCAGTTCCAATGTTAGCTTTCTGCCCTCTTATCTTTTCTTTTAGTCAGTCACGACGATGCCTTGTCTTCATACTTTGCCCTTTTGCTTGGTGTAGTTGTCAGTGCCCGTCATCCGCAGGATGAGAAGGACCGGATTGCCGTTCGGTTGAATGATCTGACCTAGGAGCAACTACAGGCGAGTGGGTACTTTTGGGTGCACCACGATCGTGTGATCACACTTGCGACCCTACAGGATCGTGCTTATCGAGTACTTTAATTTTTGAAGAAGGCGCAGTCGTTCCATAGACATATCTATCAAATGATGTTTATGTTTGACGTCGCCCCTTCAAACCTGTTGGCTCTTCTGGCGAAGTTTCAGGATTTGAGTGCTGTTCGCGAGTGTGTACGATAGCAGTTAGTAGCGGGTGCTAAGGCTGCGTTGTCATTGGTGCGACTGCATAGGCCAGACGTAGAAGTTGCAGCTGTTGCTGCTGGGCCGTCGACCCCACCGGAAGGTATGACCTAGGACATGGTTCCGCATTACCAGGCAGTTGATCGCCCAGCAGAAGAATCGTCGACTTCTTCGAGGAGCAAACGAACATTCTTCTGTTGCAGCAGTAGCTTTGACTTGTATCATGCATATAATTGTACAAGTGTTGTAAAGTTCGTATGCATATATTGAATGTAATTAATACTCACTGATATGTGAAGAGCTTGCTAGCTTTTATATTTTGCGATTGTGTTTGTATTCTGCAATTCCTTTTCGTTAGCCTCACTTATGTTTGTCTCAGCACCTTGCCAACCTGTCAGGTGCATTGCAGTTGTGTTGGTGTTTATCAAGGGTTCGATTGATGTTTTGTTAGCTACTCGGGATATTGCGATTTGTTTGTAGAACGAGAGTGTAAAGGGTGGCGCAGCCCCCGAGTGATAAGATTGCCAGGAAAATAAGGGAAAACATAGGGTTTCGGGGCACTTAGCTTTATTTATTCGCAGAATAGTATGAGGTACAATGTGTGGCTAAGTAGCCTGGCTGAATAGCCTTATTTGTAATGTAAAAAAATGACTAGGGGTAGAAATGACGTAGATGTGCGACGTTCCAAGGGTTGAATTATGCGACTCCTGTCTTGAAATGTTTAAGGCGATAGGCACCACCTAGGATTACTTCTGTAATCACGTAAGGTCCTTCCCAGGGAGACTCGAGCTTGAGATGCCCTTGTTGCTTGAGTCGCAGGACCAGGTCTCCTTTGACGAAGGATCTTGGGCGTAGCCTTCTGCTGTGGTAGTTGTGGAGGCTTTGCCGGTAGATCATTGATCTTTCTGCCGCGATTTCTCGCGCCTCATAAAGAAGGTCGACAGAGTCTTCGAGTGCGAGAGTTGACTCCTGTTCGCTGTAAGCGACCACCCGCGGGGCTTTGTAGCGTACTTCTGTGGGTAGCACTGCTTCAACGCCGTGCACCATGAAGAACAGGGTGTATCCTGTGGCGTTGTTTGGAGTTGTGCGCAAGCTCTAGAGTACGGATTGCAGCTCGTCTGGCTAGCATCTGATGGCTTGTTCGAGTGGCCGGAGGAGTCGTTTCTTGATTCCACCTCATACGAGGCTGTTGGCCTTTTCGACTTGACCGTTGGTCTGCGGTGAGCCACCAAGGCGTAGATTATATTGATTCCCAGGTTTTTGCAGAATTCCTAGAACTCCTTGGAGGTGAAGTTTGTCCCATTGTCCGTGATGATGTTGTGTGGTACTCCAAAGCGGTAGACAATGGACTCGAAGAACTTGACAGCGCTGGCTCCTGATTGATTTGTCACCGGCATGGCCTCGATCTACTGGGTGAATTTGTCGACTGCGACCAAGAGGTAGATGTAGCCTCCTCGCGAGGATTTCGAGAGCTTGCCGACCATGTCGAGTCCCCATTGCGTGAAGGGCCAAGCCAATGGTATTGGCCGGATTTTCGCGCCAGGTGCGTTCGGTTTGTCCGCGAATCCCTGGCAAGCGTTGCAGCGCTGGACGATGTCCTTGGTGTCATGCATGGCCGTGGGACAGTAGAATCCGGCTCATAGAGATTTGACGATGAGGGCGCGACTGCTAGCATGGTGCCCGCAAGTGCCTTTGTGGATGTTGAGGAGGACGGCCCTTCCGTCTCTGTGGGAGACGCATCGTTGGAGTACTCCTATGATGTTGCGCTTGTACAATTCACCGTTGATGACGGCGAATGCCTTGGATCGTCGCGCGATGTGTCGTGCGTCAGTCGGATCATCTGGAAGCCTCTTGCTGAGTAGATATGTGATGTAGGGTTGTGTCCAAGATGGCTCGATCATCATGACGCTCATTGGTCCTTCGAGTCCTGTATCGAGCTCCAGGTCATTGAGTGCCTTTAGCTCATTGGGTGGCATAGCCCCTAAGTCCGTTGACGCACTTGCTTTCTTCTCTGGAGCCTTTGGCTTGATGGAGCGTTAGCAGATGCGCTCGAGAAATACCCTAGGTGGTATGGGGGAGCAGGTAGAGCCAATGTTGGCGAGTGTGTCTGCTTATTTGTTGCTTTCGCGGCCCATGTGCCGCAGCTCACAGCCGTCGAAGTCCCCTTCAAGTGTGTCGTAGAGGTCGTGATAGGCGATCATGTTATCGCTTAGTGTGTCGCACTCGTGCATCGTTTGGTTGACTACCAGCTTGGAGTCGCCATAGATGATGAGCATCTTGGCGCCGCAGGCTTTTGCCATCCGCATCCCATGGATTAGAGCCTCGTACTCAGCTTCATTGCTGGAGGCAGTGAACTGCATTCGCAGAATGTATTTTAGCTTGTCTCCCTAGGGCGATGTCAGTATGACACCTGCGCTAGCTCCGTCCTTTCGTTTGGACCCATCGAAGTGCATTGTCCAGAGATAGGACATATCCGCCTTCGAGCTGGTTCTCCATCCAGTGCATGAGGAAATCAGGGAGGACTTGCGACTTGATCGCGTCGTGCTTTTCGTATGTGATGTCTCGTGGAGACAATTTGATTCCCCAAAGTGCGACTCTCCCGGGGGCATCAGGGTTATTCAGGATGTGCCCGAGCGGGGCGTCGTTGAACACCACGATTGGGTGGTCCTGGAAGTAGTGGCGCACTCGCTTGGCTGTCATGAAGACGCCGTACGCCAGCTTTTGGTAGTGTGGGTATCGCTGTTTTGTTGGCATGAGCACCTCGATGAGGTAGTAGACTAGGCGATGGACCCAGTGGACCTTGTTTTCTTCGGCTCGTTCCATCACAAGCACCGTGCTGACCACCTGGTTGGTGGCGGAGATGTAGAGCAACATTGGCTCCTTTTCGCGTGAGGTCACCAGTAGTAGCGAGGTGGATAGTAGACGTTTGAGGTATTCGAATGCTTCTTGCGCTTCGTATGTCCACTCGAACTTGTCAATTTTGTGGATAAGTTGGTAGAAGGGCAGTGCCTTTTCGCCCATTCGACTGATGAATCGACTGAGCGCCGGGATTCGCCCAGCCAGCTGATGGACGCCTCTTATGTTTTTTGGCTTCTCTATGGCCAGTATGACTTTTATTTTGTTCGGGTTTGCTTCGATCCCTCTCGCGGAGATGAGATACCCGAGTAACTGCCCAGATGGTATGCTGAAAGCGCATTTGTCTGGATTGAGCTTGATCAGTAGCAGTCGAGGTTGACGAAGGTCTCACGTAGATCGTCGATTAGCGAGCCTTCCTCTTTTGTTTTGATGACGATGTCATCAACGTAGATTTGAATGTTGCGACCAAGTTGATTCTTGAGGCAAGCCTGCATGCACCTTTGATAGGTGGCTCCAGCATTTTTTTAGCCCGAAGGGCATCGTGTTGTAGTAGAACACACCAAAGGGCGTTGTAAACGTTGTTTTCTCCTGGTCTTCCTCCTTTATTCGAATTTGATTATAGCCTGAGTAGGCATCGAGGAAGCAGAGACGCTCACATCCCGTGGTGGAGTCGATGATCTGGTCGATTCGTGACAATGGGAAGTGATCCTTTGGGTAGTGCTTATTCAAGGAGGTAAAGTCCACACACATCCACAGGATATCTGTGTCTTTTTTAGGCACAAGCACCGTGTTGGCGAGCCAAGTGCTTTCCTTGATCTCGTGTATGAATTTGGTGTTGAGGAGTCTGTTGATGTCCATTCCGACTGCCTTTGCTATTGGTTCAGATAGTTGCTGAATTATCTGTTTGACTGGCCTTGCGTCTGGATTTACATTGAGTGAGTGCTCGGCGAATTCCCTCGGAACTCCTGGCATGTCCGCTGGACACCAGGCGGAGATCTCCCAGTGCTCACGGAGGAATTCAACGAGTGCGAGTTCCTATGCGGAACTCAAGTTGTTGTCAATGAGGGCCGTCTTGGTCGGGTCCGTTGGGTGGACCTGGACTTTCTTCGTGTGCACCGAAGTGTCGAAGGACAGGTCGGGTGAACTTGGCTTGCTCAGGGGAGGCAGACTATTGTCTATCGACTCCTTTAATCTTGCGAGTTCCTCCTGCATGGCGAAGGACTAGGAGATTCTGTTGAATTCCCTATCGCAGCTGTCAGACCTCTCGAAGTTGCCGTTGATTGTGATTATGCCGTTTGGACCCGGTATCTTCATCTGCAGGTAGGCGTAGTGTGGCACTGCCATGAACCTCATGAATGCGACACGTCCGAGGATGCAGTGATATTGTGAAGGCCAGTCGACGACCTCAAAGTCGATGCGCTGTTGCCGAAAGTTTTGCAGCGTGCCAAAGATGACGTTGAGGTTGATTTTGCCCAGGGGATATATGCCTTTCCCTGGGATGATGCCATGGAACATCGTGTCTGAAACTTCCAGGAACGTTAGAGGGATCCTCATCGCCCGCAAGGTACTCGCGAACATGAGGTTGATGCCACTGCCACCATCCATGAAGACGCGACTCATGTTGAAACCCCCAATCAGCGCCTCGAGTATGAGGGGACAGTGGGCTGGACGAGGAACTTGGCGCAGGTGGTCACGCCTGTCGAAGGTGATGCAGGAGTCACTTCCACTGAGGTACTCAGTGGTGGAAGGTGGCGCCATCCATGAAGACGCGACTCATGTTGAAACCCCCAATCAGCGCTTCGAGTGCGAGGGGACAGTGGGCTGGACGAGGAACTTGGCGCGGGTGGTCACGCCTGTCGAAGGTGATGCAGGAGTCACTTCCACTGAGGTACTCAGTGGTGGAAGGTGGAGAGTTTATCGCCAAGTTGACTTGGCGAGTGATGGCCTTCTGCACTCGATTTGAGGAACACCCTTTTTGGATCATCCCCATGTTGCCCACGGCTCGTGGGTATGGTTCACCTCCGTGATGCTGGACTGGTGCGGGCGCGGGTGGTGGTGGTCCGGGCGGTGGTGGAGGAGCTCCATGTGCCACAGCGCCTGGGGCGGCTCCATAGCCCCTGTTGACTGCGTCGCAATTCATCCGGGCCAAACCTTCGTGGAGTTTGAGGAACTCGCGGCAGTCTTTGAGAAGGTGGCTGGATTTCTTCTTGCCATCGTGCTTGTCGATGTAGAAGTGAACGTTGCAGGGCCCGGACAGCTTGTCCTCGATAGATGTTGCGGGTGCCTCTTCACGAGTGCGGCATTGCCACACCTGCGTAGTTTTTCCTTGTCGTCGCATTTGTCAGTGTAGCCGGCTGCGACCATGTTGACCTCCTCACGGTCATCGTAGACGCGCATTCGACGTTTGCTTCGGCGATCGCGTCTGCGCCCAAGGTCGTTGTTGTCATCGGAGTAGGTATGGTTCTTCACCGAGTCTTCTCCGTCAGCCCACCGATTCGTGATTTCCATCAGGTGATCGATCGTTTTGGACTTCGAGCGGCCCAGCTCTTCCCTGAGCTCTATGCGGCGAACGCCGCTGTTGAATGCGTCGATTGCACGGTCCTCCGAGATGTTTTCTGCGGAGTTCTTGATGATGGACCACCTCTGGATGTACGAGCGTAGCGATTCGCTCGACCTTTGCTCGCAGCTTCTCAGCTCTTTGATTGATGCGGGACTTTTGTAGGTGCCCTGAAATTGTGCACGAAGCTGCAGACCAGCTCTTCCCAGTTGCGAATGGATCCGCGCGGGAGATGGTTGAGCCATGCGCGGGCGGCGCCCTGCAGCTGTAGCTACAGGCATTGCATGGCCGTGCTTCGACTCCCGCCATGTAGTCGGACGGAGGAGATGTGGTCCTCCAACCAGATTTTCGGGTCCTGTAGACCGTCGAATTTTGGGTTCTCTGACGGTAGTTTGAACCCTTTAGGCATTCGCTTCTTCCTGATGGCCCTGCTAAAGCATGTGGCACCACAGAGCTCAGTCTCGTCCTCTTCTGAGTCAGTCGAACGAGCAGGTCTTGCCCGCATCTTGTCGACTTTGCGCTGTGTGAGGTCATCACGCGCATCGTAGTCATGATCATGCCGCCATGAGCGGCGATGTTGAGACAGGTCATGGCTATCGTCACTGGACGAGGGCGAGAAGTAGCGTTTTACCTGAGCCTTGCTTTTCTTTGGCTCTGGTACGGGCTCTTTGCCGAGGGCTGCCTCGACTAGCTCCAAGCCCGCGATCGTAGATCGGTGCATGGCGGCTCGTGGATCTCCAGCTGGCGGCTAGTTGTTGAGGAGGTACATGGTGGCTGCCATTACCGCGGCTTGTGGCGTCTTTGGGAGCACGTTGCCCCGTGTATCCACCATCATGGAGCCGAAGTCGAGGACTTTCGTGGCGTCCACGCGTTCCTCCTCGGTGAGTTGGGCCAGTCGAGATCTTCTCTTGTTGGCCAGGTACTCATTGCCTTTGGAGGAGGATCCTCCGTGGGAGGAGAGCCCGACTCGCCGAAGGCTTGATTCATACGTCGCCTTTTTACACGCTTCGAGTTGTGCGATTGCATGTAGGTGTCGTCTGTATTCCTCCTTCAGTAGCCAATGGTATCCCATCAGCATGTCTTGCGGGGAATTGAGGGGAAGAGGATTGCCTCGCAGAGCTTCTCGACAGCGGGTCCACTCGTTGTCGTTGAGCTTGATCACCACGCGCTCTCTAGTGTGTTCATTCACTATGGTCGGTGGTTCTCCTGCCGTTCCATTATTGACGGGTGCGTTGTTGCCACCGTTGGTGGGGCCACCGTTGGGCATACTGCCGTTGGGTGGTCCGGTGCCGTTGGACATGCTGCCGTTAGGCGGTCCGGTGCCAGATCCGGTGCCAACGTTATCGCGATTGGCGGTAGTGTCGCCTATATTGATGACTGCGCAAATGAAGTGGTTGGGGAAGTTTTTGCTCCCGCAACTTTCAGATCCAGAGCCGTAGGCTCCGTCTTCAGTGGCCAAGGCGCCCAGACCGGATCCGCGACTGTTGTCGCTGTCCGTGCTCCCAGCTATTGCTGAGGCGTTAAGGTCGCTGAGGGTGCCGATTGGTGGCAGAAACCACGATGCTGGAGCAATCATGGGTGTCGTCGGCTGGTCAGGCATGTGAAGCGTGCCCATCTGACCAACCTGGAAGCGGAAGCTCCCAATCGCCAGACTGATTCCATCACCCACGTACTCGAAAGTCGGGCGAGTGGCCGGCATGTGGACGGTGAAGTCGAATATGCCGAAGAGCTGGCGAATCTCCGCTGTTGCGGAGTTGTGGATCGTGGTTGATGGGACCGAAGAAGCCGCGACATCAGCACTCCCAATTCCCACAGACAACGCCAATTGAGGAGGGTTTAACTCGTCAATGCCCATTGTTATGGGCTTGGGTTTTGGAGAAGGAGGGAGCGCTGGAGCCATCAGTCGTCTAGCAAACAAGAACACAGGGACGCAAGATTTACCTAGGTTCAGGCCTTGTAGAAGTCCCTACTCCTGCTTGTCTGCTCTTGGAATTAACGAAGGAATCAAGGATTACAGGGGCGCGCAGATGCAATCTGGTGAGAGTTGTGGAAACTAGGGTTGTGTGTGTCCTTCTCGCCGCCCCTCCTAGCCTTTATATAGACATGCTAGGTCTCGGGTAGTAGGTCGAGTCGATTATAGATTAGGGTTTCCCCTTTTAACTTTCAATCTTAAGCTTCTTCTTGTCTCGCAAGCAATCGAGAGTCTGTGGGCCACTCGAATTCTCCACTGGGCCTTGGCAACACCGTGGGCTTCCGCCCTATCTGGACCGTATATACCAAACTCAAGTACGTGTAGGGTATACCCATGTCAGACAAGCTAACACCCAAATCGGATAAATGCATTTTTGTGGGATACCCAAGGGAAACCTTAGGGTATTACTTCTACAACCGAGAAGAGGGCAAAGTGTTTGTCGCTCGTAGCAGTGTATTCCTAGAGAAAGAGTTTCTCACAAAGGGAACGAGTGGATGGTCGGTGCAACTTGAAGAAGTTCAATATGACCTAGTCGGGGATGCTTCTACAAGTGATGCTATTGTAGCATAACAAGTTGAGGAACCCGTGGCAATAGAAGCACCACAACCACGAAGGTCAGTGAGGCTCCGCGAAGCGCGGGAATTATTATTGTTAGACAATGATGACCCTGCGACCTATGCAGAAGCGATGGTGGACCCAAACTCTAAGAAATGGCTGATTGCCATGAGATCCGAGATAGAGTCCATGGGAGACAATCAAGTTTGGAACTAGGTTGACCTGCCTGGTGGTTTTAAAGCCATTAAGTGCAAATGGATCTATAAGAAGAAGATTGATATGGATGGAAATGTTCACATCCATAAAGCTTGACTTGTTGCAAAAGTTTTTCGACAAGTTCAAGGAGTTGACCACGACGAGACTTTCTCGCCCGTAGTGATGCTTAAATCTATACAGATCATTCTAGCCATTGCTGCATATTTCGACTATGAGATATGGCAGATGGACGTCAAGACAACTTTCTTAAATGGAATCCTTACTAAGGATGTGTATATGATGCAGCCCGAAGTTGGAAAAGTATGCAAACTTCAAAAGTCTATTTATGGGCTGAAGCAAGCATCTTAGAGTTGGAACATTCGATTTGACGAAGTTGTAAAGGAGTTTGGCTTCATAAAAAATGAACAAGAACCTTGTGTGTATAAGAAAGAAAATGGGAAATTGCTTGTATTTCTAATCTTATATGTAGATGACATATTACTGATTGGAAATGACATTCCTATGCTCGAGTCTGTTAAGACCTCATTGAAAATAGTTTTTCTATGAAGGACTTAGGAGAAGCGGCATATATTCTGGGTATCGAGATCTATAGAGATAGATCAAGGAGGCTAATTGGATTAAGCCAGAGTACGTACATTGACAAAGTGTTGAAACGGTTCAGCATGGAAGAGGCTAAGAAGGGGTTCTTGTCCATGTCTCATGGCATTAAACTCAGCAAGACTCAGTGTCCTTCGACCACTGATGAGAGAGAGCGCATGAGTAGGGTTCCATATGCTTCGGCTATTGGATCCATCATGTATGCAATGACATGTACTTGCCCGGATGTTTTCCATGATCTAAGTGTTACGAGCAGATACCAGGCTGATCCAGATGAGAGTCACTGGACAGTGTAAAGAATATCCTTAAGTACTTGAGAAGGACTTAGGATATGTTCCTAGTTTATGGAGGTGAGGTTGAACTCAGTGTAAAGGGTTACATAGATGCAAGTTACCTTAACGACTCAGATGACTCCAAATCGCAATCAGGTTATGTGTTTGTCATCAATGGTGGTGCTATGAGCTGGAAAAGTTCCAAGCAAGATACAACGGCATTCTCTTCAATAGAAGCTGAATATATTACCGCCTCGGAGGCTACAAAGGAAGCTGTTTGGATTAGGATTTCCTGATCACTCTTGGTGTGGTTCAGGGGGTGTCCAATCCCTTGGATGTTTATTGTGACAACAATGGTGCTATCGCACAAGCCAAGGAACCTAGATAGCACCAGAAGAACAAACATATTAGCATGCATTACCATCTGATTCGTGAGTTCATTGATGATGGTAGTGTAATGTTAAGCAAAATACATACTCAAATGTTGCCGATCCCTTGACAAAGCCACTCCGTAGCTCACATGATGAAGCGCACACAAGAGCAATAGGTATTAGATACTATCTAGATTGACTCTAGTGCAAGTGGGAGACTGAAGGAAATATGCCCTAGAGGCAATCATAGAGATGATTGTATTTCATATGTATCCATGAGTTTTTATAATGTTCCTTGCATATCCATATATCAGGCAACTTGTATTGATTGGCAATTATGTGAATTGTTTGTGGGACTCTTTACTTGTATGGTTATCTAATAGTTGTCCCTAGTCAGAATTCATGTGAGGACACACGTGAATATTAGACTAGCCCATCGATTGGTTGATGACTATGTTTCGCAAGTCATAGACATGTCAAACCAATGATGTGGACACATGTTATAAACATGGGGTTGGACTGACCCAACTTGAGACTGATAATAATACTTGCAGCTCTCTCTACACATCATGTACGTTTTGTACTTAGACCTGAGATTGTCGCATGTACTTGAGATGTGGATCGACCTACTTTGGGGCTATCAAACACTAATCCGTAACTGGGTAGTTATAAAGGTATCTTTCGGGTTTGTCCTGATACATGCTGCAAGGCATCGGTCAATCAAGATGGGATTTGCCCCTCTCTACTTGAGAGAGATATCTCTGGGCCCCTCGAGTGATCGGATCTAGAAATGCATGGTCGTGCTACATATGGTTAAGAGTTAACCTAGTAAAGGGATTCCAAATCACAGTATTGAGAAAGAGAGGTCAGCTTGGAGCTAGACCAAATATCGTATGGCAAAGTGAAAGACATGTACTCAACCTTGTGATGGTTTGTCCGAATGATCTTTATATGTGTTTAGGAGTTGGCACGTCTTGCTAGAGGCCGCTACCAACTATTGACGGAGTAAGTGTACTCGTGTCATGTTTATACGTGTATGAACCTATAGGGTCACACACTTTAGGATCTAGAAGCCTAATGAGGATTAGATCCGAATTAGACCAGGCTTAGGCTGCTAATGGGCTACTAATGTAGAAGCCCACCAGGGATGCCTATATAAGAGAGAGTGAGGCGAGCTGAATAGGATTGAGCATTCCACCCAGCCGCCACTCCTCTTGTGCATGTGTTGCACGAGCAGACCTAGCAGTCTGGCGTGTGACGGCTTCCACTCCGGACGTGTGGATACCTCGGAGGTGCTGCAGCTGTAGTACTTGGACGAGGCACGCAAAGGGGAGTTGCTCGTGGGATGAGGACAAGGAGGAGACGTAGAACATCTACACTGCCCTGACATGCTTTATCAAGTTCCGCAACTGTGTGTCTAGTGGTAATCCCGTGATCTATGACATCAGCATTCCTGGTTGACGCGGTAGAAAATTTTGATTTTACGCTAGTGTAGCCTAACCGTTACCCTTCAGTGGAGCCTATGTTGGTGAGCGTGTTAGCCTCTTTGTTGCTTTTGCGGCCGACGTGCCATTGTTCATAGTCGTCGAAGTCTCCTTCGAGCATGTTGTAGAGGTCACGGTATGCGATCATGTTGTCGCTTAGGGCGTCACACTTGTTCATGGTCTACTATACCATGAGGTTGGAGTCGCTATAGATGACCAGTCGTGTTGCGCCGCAGGCTTTGGCCATCCGCATCCTGTGTAACAAGGCCTCGTACTCCATGGTCACTGTGGCCTGCTCCGGCTCCTTCTCGATGTTTGGACCCGTCGAAGTTCATAGTCCACAGATTGGACATGTTGGTGTATCTAAGAGCTAGTTCTCCATCCAGTCAACGAGGAAATCTGGTAGTACTTGCAACTTGATCATTGTTCGCCACTCGTAGGTGATGTCCCGTGGTGACAACTCGATGCCCTAGAGGGCAACTTGCCCTTTTGCGTCGGGTTTGTTGATGATATGGCTTTGCGGGACGTCATTTACCACAACTATTGGGTGCTCCTGGAAGTAATGATGCAGCCTATATGCAGTCATGAAGACACCATAGGCCAGCTTCTGGTAATGTGGGTACCGCTACTTTGTGGGTGTTACCACCTCACTAAGGGAGTACACCAGATGTTGCACCCCGTGAACCTTGTTATCTTGGGCTTGTTCTACCACTAGGACGATGCTGACCACCTGGTTGGTTGCGGCTATGTATAGCAGCATTGGCTCCTTCTCCTTGGGTGTTACCATGATGGGCGAGGTGGATAATAGACGCTTGAGGTCTTCGAATGCTTCTTGTGCCTCGTCCGTCCACTCGAATTTGTCCTTTTTGCGAAGGAGTTGGTAGAACGATAGTGCCTTCTCGCCCATCCAACTGATTTATCGGCTGAGCGCCGCAATTCGTTGGCCAGCTGATGGACGCCCTTGACATTCTTTGGCTTCTCCATGGTCAGTATGGCCTTTATATTTTTCGGGTAGCCTCAATTCCCCTTGTGGAGATGAGGTACCCGAGTAACTATTCGGATGGGACACCGAAGGCCCATTTCTCTAGGTTTGACTTGATCCTATTGCGATCGAGGTTGTCGAAGGTCTCGCGAAGATCATCGATGAGTGTGGTTTCGTCCTTTGTCTTGACCACTATGTCTTCTATGTATACCTAGACGTTTCAGCCAAGCTGGCTCCTCGGGTAGGCTTGCATGCACTGTTGGTAGGTGGCGCATGCATTCTTTAGCCCGAAGGACATCCTGGTGTAGTAGTAGACACCGAAAGGCATAATAAACGCCGTTTTTTCTTGGTCCTCTTCTTTCATATGAATCTGATGATAACCTGAGTAGGCTTTGAGGAAGCATAGATGCTTGCATCCCGCGGTGGAATTGATTATTTGGTCGATCTGCGGTAACGGGAAGTGGTCTTTAGGGTAGTGTTTGTTGAGGGAGGTGAAGTCCACGCACATCCGCGGGATGTCCATGTCCTTTTTTGGAACGAGCACGGGGTTAGTGACCCAGGTGCTTTCCTTGATCTCGCGGATGAAGTTGGCATCAAGTAGTCTGTTGACTTCCATGCCAACCGCTTTTGCCCTTGGTTCTGACAGTCGACGCATCGACTACTTGATAGGTCTTGCATCTAGTGACACATTGAGTGTGTGCTTGGCGAATTTCCTGGGAACTCCTGGCATGTCCGCAGGACACCAGGCGAATATTTCCCAACGCTCACGGAGGAATTCAACGAGCGTGAGTTCCTCTGTGGAACTCAAATTGTTAGCGATGAGGGATGTCTTGGTCAGGTCCGTCGGGTAGACCTGAACAGCCTTGGTGTTCACCGTGGAGTCAAAGGACCGATCTGGTGCATTCTTCTTGCTCAAAGGAGGAAGACTGTTGTCCATCGACTCCTTGAGCCTCACCAGCTCCTCTTGCATGCCAAAGGACTGGGAGATTCTATTGAATTCCCTATCGCAGTTGTCGGACTTGGTGAAGCTCCCGTTGGTGGTGATAATGCTGTTTAGCCCTGGCATCTTCATCTGGAGGTACGCGTAGTGCAGGACCGCCATGAATCTTGCGAACGCTACATGCCCGACGATGGTGTGATACTGAGATGGCCAATTGACCACCTCGAACTCAAGGCCCTAACATCGGAAGTTTGCGGGCATGCCGAAGATGACGTCCATCCAAATTTTGCCCTGGGGGTATACTCCTTTCCTTGGTACAATGTTGTGGAAGGTTGTTTCAGATGCTTCTAGGCTGGAGAGGAGGATCTGCATGGCTCGCAAGGTTCTGGCAAACATGAGGTTGATCTCGCTTCCCCCGTACATGAAGACCCTACTCATCTCAAAGTCGTCGATCTACGCCTCGAGCACCATGGGAGAATGGCCTGGGTGAGGGACCTAGCGTGGGTGGTCACTTCTGTCAAAGGTGATGCAGGACTCAGATCCTCTGAGGTACTCAGGGGTTGAAGGTGGGGCATTAACCGCCAGGTTGACTTGGCAGATGATTCTTTTCTGAGTCTTGTTGGAGGGGAGTCTCTTCTAGATCATACCCATGTTCCCGAGTGGGCGTGGGTACTGCTCTCCCCCCATTGTTTGGTGCTGGTGCGGCCGCAGGCTGCGTGGGTGCTCCAGGTGGTTGTGGTGGTGCTCCGTAAGCTATGGCACTGGTGTGGCTCCGCACTCTGGTTTGTCGTGTCACGATGTAGTTGGGTGTATGCCTCCTAAAGCTTCTAGAACTCATGGCAGTCTTTGAGGAGGTGGTTAGACTTCTTCTCGTCATCGTGCTTGTCTATGTATAAGTGGATGTTATAGGGTCCAGACAGCCTCTCCATGGCACTTGGTACACCAGGTGCATCATCGTGGGTGCGGTGTTGCCACACTTGCATGGTTTTCCCGCTGTCACGGTAGCTGCCGCTATGGTACCTACTGTTGCGGTTACCCTCGTCACGTTTCTCAGCGTAGCCGACCGCAACCATGTCGACCTCCTCGCAGTCCTCGTAACCGCGCATGCAATGTTTTCCTCAGTGATCGCGTCTGTGGCCGAGTTCGACCTCATCGTCGGAGTGGACGTGGTTGATGTTGAGCGAGTCTTAGCCGTCTGCCCACCGGTTTGCAATATCCATCAAGTGATCAATAGTTTTGGGCTAGGTGCGCCCCAGCTCCTCCCTGAGCTCTCGACGGTGCATGCCGCCGTTGAAAGTGTAAATTGCGCACTCCTTGGAGATGTCCTATGTTGAGTTATTGATTGTAGACCATCGCTGAATGTAGGAGAGGAGGGACTCGTTGGGCTTCTAGTAGTAGGCGCGGAGTTCTTCGATTGACACAGGCCGCTTGTAGGTTACCTTGAAGTTGCATACAAAGTTGTAGACTAGCTCCTCCCAGCTGCGGATTGAACCGCGAGGTAGATTGTTGAGCCAGGCTCGAGAGGCACCCTACAGCTGCAGCTGGAGGCACTACGTGGCTGTGTTTTTTCTCCCGCCATGTAACCTAGCTGAGGAGATGTGGTCATCCAGCCAAATCTTCAGCTCCTGGAGGATGTCGAACTTCGGGTTATCCGAAGGATGTTTGAAGCCCTTCGGCATCCGAGTTTGCCGTATAGCTCTGTTGAAGCAGATGGCGCCACAAAGCTCTATTTCTTCGTCCTCTGACTCGGTTGAGTAGGCACTCTTGGCACACATCTTGTCGACCTTGCGCTGCATTATTTCGGCATGTGCAACATAGTTGCGGCTGCTTCGCTGTGGGCTGCGGCATTGTCGCGACATATTGTGGTCCTCCTCGCTATAGGACGATGAGCGATGCCTCGCGATTGGTGCCTTTGCTTTCTTCGGCTCTGGCATCGGCTCCTTAGCTACCGCAGCTTCTACTAGCCCAAGTCTAGCGATGGTAGACTGGTGAACGCAGATCATGGATCTCTGGCCGTTGGATGATTGGTGAGTAGGTACGTAGTAGCTGCTATCACCACAACTTGTGGTGTCTTCAGGATCATGTGACCCCGTCAGTTCACCGACATGAACGAGAAGTCGAGCGCCTTGGTGGCCTCCTACTGGTCTTTGTCATCGAGGTTATCAATTCGAGAGAATCTTTTGGCAATTGTTGCCCCGTTGCCCTTCAAGGAGGATCCGTTGATAGAGGAGAGTGCTGCTCGTCGGGTGCTTAACTCATCGGCTGCCTTCTTGTGTGCCATGAGTTCAGCGTTCACTACCTTCTGGCGATTAAACTCCTCGATGGGCATCTAGTGATATCCCGTCAACATGTCACGTGATGCATCTGCTGGGAGGGGTTGGCCTTGCAGAGCTTCCCTGACTCGCACCCATCCGGCTTCCGAGATATGGACCTATTGGCGCTCCGACCAGCTTGCACCATTGGAGTCGGGGTTGGGAGGGTTGGGAGGTTGCGGTTGCTCGTGAGTGCCGTCGGTGGGGCCGTTGTTCCTTTTTCCATGCGGCCTCTGGTGTCGGCGTTGTCTTGAGTTCCGTTGTCGCCGTTGTTGATAACAGCGCACATGTGATGGTTGCGAAAGCCATTGCTCCTGCAACTCTTAGATTTGGAGCTATAGATGCCATCTTCTGACGTCAAATTGCATAGATTGGAGTCACAACTATTTTTGTTGTCCATGTCGTAGGCAGATGCCGATGCATCGAGCTCACTTAGGCATTGTTTGGCATGATGGTTTTTAAGTGGATTCTAGTGTTTATTACCGGCCCAATCCGATACACCCGGAAACACCCCACTAGTCGTTTGGCAGCCCGGTTTTGGTTGAACCGAAACCCATGAACCCTCGGAAAACCTATCGGGTAGAAGTGGATCCAAGATGCTTGGGGTACCTCGCGTTTTAAACTCGTCATGCCATGGTCCACAGCCTAGTGACGATGCGGATCAGCAACTGCCGATTTCTTATCCATAGTCTGATTTTTTCCGCCGTCGTCGCTGATTTCTTCTACTGCCGGATCACCCCTGCTCTAGCTCTGCTCCACCGCACCTTATTTTATATCCTCAAGACGAAAGGCAATTAGGCGATTATTTTAGTGTATGGAAGTGTTTTGGGTGAAAACGTGTTTTCACCCAATACCCTTGAGAAAATACTCTAATATACTCACCGATACACTCTTGCTAAACAAGGCCTTGGGGTGCCGATTGATGGTGGGAACCATGAGGCAGGTGCAATCGAGGGTGCCGGCGACTGATCGGGGAGGCGGAGCATGACGATCTTTCCAACCTGGAAGCGTAGGCTCCCGATCATCATGCCGATCCCATCGCCGACGGACTCGAACACTGGACGGGCCGCCGGCGATTGGACGGCAAAGTCGAAAGTGTCAAAGAGGAGTTGATTCTCTGTTGCAGCGGAGTTGTAGATCACGGGTGATGGGGGTTGTCGAAGCCGTAGCATCAAAACTCCCAATTCCCACAGATGACACCAATTGACGAGGGATTAACTCATGAATGCCCATGGATGAGGTACTTGGGTTTGAGGAAGTGGGGAGCGTGGGAGGCATCAATCGGCTAGCAAGCAAGCACATCGTTTACTCAGGTTCAGGTCCTCGGAAGGAACCCTACTCCTACTTGTCTGCTCTTGATTATAGATGGAGTCTAATATTAGAGGGTGTGCAGATGAATCTGACGATGTATAAACTAGGATTTGCATATTGTCTTTCTCGATGTCCCCTCCTAGACTTTATGTAGGAAGGCCAGGTCTTGGGATAACAGGCTGAGTTGGTTATAGATTAGGGTTTCACCCTTTGAATTTTCTATCTACTCCTTAGCGTGTCCTTCAAGGAGTCGCATTCCTCCGGGTCTAGGCCACCCTAATCCTTGTTGGGCTTCAATCGCGCTGCAAGATCCTCTTGGGTCAGACCGTATAGGCTAAGCCTGGATACCCATAGGATATACCCATATCACCTATACCATCACAACCAATTCCAGCACCAAAAATAGTTGCTATTTATGATCTGAAACAAAGGCGGAGCATGCAGGGCTGGCCCTGGGGGTGGGCAGGAGGGGAAGCCTCCACGGGCCCAAAAATATTAGGGACCCTACACAGCTATACACTGTGTATAGGATGCCTTGTTATGAGAGCAGCGCAGAAAAAATAAAGAGTAAAAAGGCCTCATGGTAGTACTTAGCACCGATTGGAATATTATGTTTTCTGCACACGGATGGAGAGTAGCATGTCAGCATTAGGGCCCCCTCCACGGTTCTGTTTTGACTTGGCCACGACGACTCCCAGGGCCTGGCAACTCCAGGAACTTTGTTGTAAATCATGAGATCGACCCGACCGGATCATCGGAAATTCGTCACATAGGCCTCGCCTCTCTCAGTATCGCTAACCTCATCGGTTGATTACTGCGTCTAATCCTCTTCCATTCCAACTGCCCTAGATGGCCTCCAGCAGGCCATCCGGAATACGGTATGATGGTCGAAATCGATTGATGAATCTTGTTGATTCCTAATTTCTCCTCTACACGAGTTAGGTTACTCTATCTGTCTATGCCTCTATGCGCTGATTTTGACTTCTAAATCTTTTGTTGCCTTTGACATAGTTAAGAAACCTCTATTGGGTAGTGCTAAATAAAAACAAGAGAACCTGAAGAAATTTTGATAGCATCAGAGAGGGGATCTGTTCAAAAAAATTGAAGAGCAAAACCAGCACTTAGGAAAGTCCAAATGAGTTAACGCTAGTTCTTGCTGGGGCACAAAGTAATGTTGATCAAGAAAATGAGGTCCCCATAGAAGACAATCTGTGTGGTAACGAGGATAATTTTAATTTTCTACAAAATCTGCTAGTGTCAACGTGAAACCAATTATGACCAGGTATTGGGGTTCTCTTTATAATAAAGTAAAGGACACATTACTAGAGAAGGGGCCTATTAGAGAAGAAAATATTACTTTCAATGTTGATGGCAACTCAAGACATTTTTGGTACGCCCATTACTCTAGAAATGTGAGCAATGGAGAGGTACGGATTGAAAATGGTTAGTCTATTCAAGACAAGTTGACAAAAAGTTTTGTTTCTCATGTAAGTTGTTCAATCCTATCAACTACAAGAGTTCTTTGGGGCATAATGGGTTCACAGATTGGAACATATCACTGAATGACTCAAAGAACATGAAACTAGTGTCTAGCATCTTACTAGCAAGATCTCTTGGAATGAACTGGAAAATAGACCAAGCAAACATGAAACAATTGACAAGGAGTTACATCATCACATCATAGAGGAGAAGGAGCGCATAAGGCAAGTTTTACTAAGTTGTGTACACTTTAAGTTTTTATTTGCAGCATTTTATATAAAAAAATTGGAGCCTAACTCTGGGGCCCCAAATTCTTATTTTGCCCCGGGCCATCTGAATCTCAGAGCCGGCCCTGGGAGCATGCAAAACTATCCTAAGTAGTTCAAAACAACACGATGGATAAAGCGATGTCAACCCCTAAACAATTAATTGGTAGAACCACTTAACATGGGAGAACCTAGAGTGTTACTCCCAGATTCGCTGATTTGTGTGAAGCGGCTCATATGTTTCAAATCTAAAGCATAGACAGGTACAACGATATAAGATTTGTCGAATGTCAAATATAAGAGAGTCAAACAACCAAATGCTTTATCGGATCTACACTGACCTAAAAATTTTGTGGCATCTATGTAATAAAATAGTACGGTGATAATGATTTATCAGATCTAAATGATAAAATAACACAATAGCCACACAGATCTCAACCTCTCCCTAAATCAAACCTCTCCCCAAATCAACTTGAATATACCCGCGATATGTACGAAACATATCAAGTTTTTCAGATGTACATGATAAATCACTATAAGGGACAAACAGATCTCATCAGTCACCATATTTATTAAAAGCTCCACTCATAATGGAACAATGCCAATCTAGACTCTTTGGGTTATCTGATCAATACGGGAAACAGGTCACGTTCATGAGATCTACTTATACGACACTACAATAATCAAACGGCGATAATTCTCCCCAAGGTTACCGGACTTTTTACAACGAATCTAAACACTTACATTATACCAGGATCTAGTACCCAATTTGTGCCACTAATAACGACTATGGCTCCTATACTATTGCAAAATCACATATGAACATGACATGAATGAATAAGAAAAATATATCACCTTGCACTAATCCCCATGAGATTATACAGAAGAGCGGACACATTGTTGAAGTCCACACATGGTTTGTGCCTGCACACACAACAATCAAATCCCCATGTAAATAATCAAACATCTGATCTCACATAACATGATAAGCGAGCAAGAAAGTAGATCAAGCACACTTACAACATCTCACCAAGCTCATCAATGATTTGCCCGCCTTCCTTGCCAAATATTGCGATGACCTTGGCAATGAAGTCCGGGGCACTCTTGGCCTGGAAGATATGCAAATTTTGGAACTGCTCGTCCAACAAACCCTAACCCACCATATAAAGCAAAAATATCAAATCCCCCCAACAATATTACTCATCCACCGATAAACCAAAATTCCACACAAATCACAAAAGATAGTTAATTTCTCACCAAGCGGAACATATTTGCCATGAGGGTGTTGATATGCATCTGGGCCTCCATGGCTACCCGGAGCGCAGATGAGTAGATCTGAGTAGATCTTGCGATGAGGAAGTAAGCAAGGAAAGGACAGAGGAGAAGCTGCGGGAATAGGGTGATACTAGATGGTGATTTGGGATAGGTGGGTGCGTGCGGAATTGAATTCCCAGGTCCTCAATTACAGTTGGAAGTGGACGGATACCATCTTCCTTCCCTTTACTGCTCTTTTGGGTAATCTATAATATCTAAATAGGTCATCCCTATTTAGGTATTTCTCTTGACATACAAGCTATCCATCTCAGCATGCCATGTCATAATTTTTTATATTGCACAAAATTATCAGCCACTAAAAAACCGTAGAGTCATCCTCCACTATGACCTCTGTTAATGTCGGTCTATTTACTGTATCTCTTTGGCACCACTCATGCACTCACGTCCCACTCAGACAAGTAATCGAGGCAGTGATTGATATTACTAGATCATGTAGGCGCGCGTTGCCGCGTCCGTCCGTTAGAAAAATTCATAGTTATAAAATGGCAAAACTCTATTTGAATTAAAATATACCTTAGAATTTTATTCTATTTGTCTATGTAGGTTTTCCTTTGTCAATATTCTTTCTCTCTCTTTCAGGCTCCATAAAATTTTCTTAGGCACATAATTTTCTTACACAAGATTCGTGTGTTTTGTCTGTTGATAAGGGGTCGTGCTACTAAAATATTTCATGATTTTCTAAATTGGAAGGTGAACATGAGTACATCAAATAAAATGAGGATCGATTTAAATAGCATGAAGGAAGTAATAGAAGCATGTCTCTTTGTAGGAGGAGCCACATTCATAGAATGTAAGCAGCTGAGCTAGAACAAACAGAACCTGCAGAGAAATATATTCCTGATTTAGAAAAGATGACAATTGTTATCTGAAGAAGATGGGTATTTCCTTTGAAAATAGAATCAACCAATCAGACCACCATTAGAGACCTGGAATCTGCTATCGAGTGGGAGTAGCACGGGCATAAACTGAGGCGAGAGATTTTATAAGACATGTAGGTTGTATAGTAACGTACCATAATCATCTGCCACCGTCAATTTGTGCACCATGACTACCATTAGGGATTTGCAAGAATTGGAAAAATAACACGATCATAAATATCAATTAAGACTGGCACATCAGGTCGCCATGAATAGGGAGGCGAGGGTAGGATCTGTACCGCATCCGCATGAGAGATTGATGGCCGCTCAAGATTTTGGCCTGCGTTCGAACGGATTGAGAGGTGTGCATCTGGTCTCGGTCGGTCGAATCTCGATTGGAGCCTGCTGCATGTCCGTTCTAGATTTCGGCCTGCGGTCCAATCGATCGGGAGGTGTGCGTCTTGTCTGGGTGGTTGAATTTACATTGGAGTTTGCCGCCGCATCGTGTGTCCTCTTCAAATTTTTTCTGGTGGTTCCGTATGAGCAAGAAGACCCGGTTTCCATTGGAGTCTGTTGCCGCATGTGTCCTCTTCAATTTTTTTCCGTGCGAAGAGAACCGATTGTCGAAAGGTGGAGTAGAGCGGGCCGATAGATAGACATTCCAGCTCAATTAAGCATAGAAAGGCTTTTTGATGTCCAGAGAACGTCCCTAAGGAATAATTCGGCCCACGCGGGAGCTGAGGATCATCCAACGGCTAGAATGACGTGGGGCGCGATCGGATGGCCAAAACTGCCCAGTTCGTGGAAGGCCTCCTTTTTGACTCAGTTTTAATATCCCTAATTGTGGCTATTCATAGAAGAGTAACCGATGGTGGCGTGCACTATATAGCATCTGAATAGTGCTGCGTTTCTCTCCACGGCAGCTCGGTGCCCGGTCTCATCGCTTCCCCTCTCCCACATCTCATTGGCTTTCACCCTAACTTCCAGATCTAATATGTGCTCCCGATTTGCAATTCTTCCATAAACATGCTGACCGGAGAACGGTGCTGTGATAGCCCTTCCGTCGTATACCCAGGTCCTGACCCCTCCACTTCTATCTGATACGACTCCAGTTGGCCAAGCGGCGGACACGATCCAGGAAGAAGTAGGCGTGTGTAGCAGTACGTCGTTGGTAAACTGGAGCAGATGTGGATGTGGATGCTGACATGAATTGGCGACGGCATGCCGAGCGACTACGCCAGCCGGCTTCCCAATGATGTATGCGTCGAGGATAACGAGGTTGACGCCAAGGTACTGGCGCTCTTCCTTTGTGCCGTGCACCATGGCCTCCAACGTCCAACCTGTTGCGCTTTCAGTTTTTCTCGTTCCTTCCATATTTTTCCTTCTCCGTAGCACAACGGCAAGGCTATACAGCCACCGACTCTCGCCTGAGCTCTGACCGTGTATTCCGAGTCCAGAGACACTAACCACTTGAATTTAGTTTTGACGTTTGTTAACCTCAGTTTCTTTGCAGGGCTGGATCACACTTATGTATTTTGCACCGAGCATCAATGTGTTAATGGTCCTTTTTATTCTTTGTTTGGGAACCAGGATGAAGAGCACACATGGGAATGGGATCTCTTTCTGCCCAATGTCAATTATTATTGGAGCAGTACTTTAAGTTGAGATTATTACACAACTGGTGATATTGATATGTTTACCGCAAGCATCTTTGGACATGTATGTGCATAATAAGATTAGGACATCTAGAATTGCTATGAGGTTATTCCTAATGACAAGAATTGATATTGTAGCGTGAATGGCGGTAATTAAACCCCATTTTCAGACATAATGCTAGGCTTGAATAGGAGTTATGTACTACCTCATTACCACCATTGGTGGCTATGCTGCAAATTTCACTGACGGATGACTGTCATCCGTTGCACATGATTTCTCACAGATGTAGACATGAGTTAAAATATATATTTGTTGTTTCTGGAGATTCCTTCAGGTTAGACAAACATTAGTTTTTTTTCGTGTTAAACATGGATACTATCTAGAGAAGAGCTCACCAGATTTCTACACAACTTAAGTTGACGCATTTGGTTCCACCTTTGTATGATACTGCAAATCTTTCCAATACTAGAAGTTGCAAAACGCTCAGTTCCTTAGTTTATTTTTCCATGTGGCATGACTTTGCTGGCTAACTGAGAAAAGAATTGGATCATTTCATCCAATATCAATGGAAATGGGATTATATTATGCTTACAGTGGAACTGTTTGGATATATTATGTCTCTACCATCATACATTTTTCGATTATTCTTTCTTCGATGCATCAATTATTTCCAAGGAGTCCCGCAACAACGTGCGGGGTATCATCTAGTATAAATATAAAGACCTTTCACATATGAAAATGCCATGTTTTGATTTATTTTAAAATTACATTTTAGATAATTTTGGACCTTAGTATATTCTGCTTGTTTTGAATGTAGGCATAGTTTCATTGGACATCATTTATTCCCTTCCCTAATTTTAGAATATATTTTAACGCGATAACGGTGGGCAAGCAAATCTTCTTACAAAGTGTAAAGTTTTTATTTTTTATTTTGGTAGGATCATTAAGTCTTAACTTATCTAGTTAATGGCACGTACGAAGAGTTTTATTCCATGCCTTTCAGTCTTTAAATTGTGTACGGGAAGTTTTATTTGGTACATTTTCTTTTCTTTTGGAGCACTTGATTTAATTGATAGGATTATGTTCTACTTCCAGTGAATACATCTTATGTACTGATCCTTCGATCTGGTTTAGGATGCAGCAATAGCTCTTCTTCCCAAGACACTACCTAGGAATTATCGAAGGTGATTTCTTTAAGTTCTTTTTAGGGTATATCAGTTGTTTATCAAACTAGACTTTTCTGTGTGTCCCGGGGCACATTAGTTTGGCTGAATTTTTAATGACATGGTGGAAGTGCATGTCAAGACAGACAAAATTAGACAAATTGTTGTGCATTACACATTGTCAAAAATGGGAAAGGATGTTAGAAATACTGTTTCACAACACGGGCTATGCCTGACCAACATCAAGATCCGATTTAGGTCGGTGAAAGAGCAACAAAGTTTTTTTATCCAACTCCAGCGAAGCTCTGACAAAGATCTGATTTAGGTTAGAGCTAAGTATTGTTCTTACCACTAGACGAGTGGTTGAGGAATCGATGAAGTGTGTCGGGGTAGTGTGGTACACATAATGTCATATCACGTCCAGCTTCGGTGAACTCCTTCCTGATGTCGATCACTTCTCCATCTCTGAAGCAAGTCTGGAACCCCACAGCTTTCCATGTGCACCCCAATATGGTGCCTTTGATGGATAACAAACATACAAGGTGGAATAGCGGTGGCGAGGTGCTAGCCTCGGTTCCACCGCCCTTCGGACATGAAGGTGGCTAGCAAAGAAGTGATATTCCTCAATTCTATCTTCTATCACCATCCTACCCTTCCTTATATAGTGAGTAGCTGAGGGGAAAGCTGGTATCCCTTAGTCCACAACCCTAACTATAGTCAAAATGTTCCAACCCATTGACATGTGTCCCTTTCTAGAAATGCCTCCACTTATCTGGTTTACGTAAGTCAGATATTATCCGCCTTGCTCCACTCCTTTTAGTGTCTGACACCGCAGGCTCATGGTAAGGTGGATATAGTACGAGTCACACTCAAACTGATAGGCAGAAGTGGATTCCAGCAAATCATGTTGCCTCTCCGAAAACAAAGAGTAGCATATCAATGTGATGTTCTTCCCGGTTCCCTTTGCCTCACGATAATTGTGGTAAAGGCACATGTGTGAGGTTTGCCATGCTGGCGCTATCTTAAATCTCTTTTATCATTCTCGTGATATGTGATTCTTTCCACCTAACACTTGGTCAGATTATACTCCGGTTAACACTTAACTGAGAAGCGCATGGTCATGCTTTCTGAATCATATCGCACGAGAGGCCCAGAGAATATCTCTCTGTGGAGGATGGGAAATTTTGTTTTGGTCGATCCATATCATGCAACTTACTTAGGCGGCCCAAGCACCGACCTTACTAATACCAGTTAGGACAATGTTAGGCAGACTCAAATCTGGATAAACTGTAACCCATATCGTGTGATCACCTTAGGTGTAAGGATTTCACTACTTTAAGTGTATTGAATAACGTCTTACTTATGTTAGCTAAACCTTCGGTCAGTCCGACTAGCGTAGCTCTTTAGTGTAGTCAATGCAAGCTAGATAGCATCTCTATACACACGTTAGTATGAACTTAGTGAAGGAGATATTCCTTAGAAGCAAAATAATAAAGGTGTTTATTATCATATCTCATTAGTTCATAATAGTTTTATATCATGTTATAACTGTATCAATAGAAAACATTGATACGGGTGTGGTATATAAACTATTCGAGATTTGTCCCACGAAGGAAACTAGGGTTTGACGATCCCTTGGTTCGTGAGGGAGCTGAACACGCGATTCCGGAGGAACTCGACGACGGTGACGGCGACGGTGATGGAGCAAGCACAAGGTGACACCAGTTTTTTTACCCAGGTGCAGGACTCTCGTGAGGAGGTAAAGCCCCTACTCCTGCTTTGTTGTATTGCTCGCGTGCCTCGCGAGGTTACAATGGAGGATGAAAGTCTAGGGTTTTAGATCTCTGGAATCGCCCCCGTTCAAGGTAGGAGAAGGGATCCTTATATAGGGTGGCGTCGGGCCTCTTCCCCTGTTCTATGGGCGGGAAGGGTCACCACAGTTCCGCCCCCAGAGGTTCTAGTCTACAAGGGTGGACCGAGTCTTGGACCTGGACGCACCTCCGCCGGCTGATAAAGTAGCATACCTTTTCCCAGTTTGTCTTCATCCGGCGCTGCCTACTGCCCCCTTTGGTAAAACGGCAACCGGTGTAACCACTGCGCTGAGGTCATCGGTCCCCCTGCTGCAAGGAAAGGCGGGTGGATCGGATCTTCATTTTCTGAGGCAAATGGTGAGGGCACAGCGACCGCGCCGTTTGTCGTGACCCAGCCCGCTCGCCTATTGCTTTGCGGTTTTACCAAAGGGCCCAGGGCACGCTCCGAGGCACCCTCGGGAGGTTCTATAGGCGCTTTCACTCGAGAGGGCGTTTCCTTATGAGAGGGGACCCTCTCGAGGGCTAACCCGTCTGCTCCCGTTATAGGAGGTAACGAGGGCTCGCGAGGGTAGGGCATCTCGAGGCGCTGGGGGTTGCCAACCGTCGGGATGTGGTACCCCAGTTGCCAGGGCCTACACATGTCCCTCAAAGGAATCTAAGGGGCAAGTGACCTAGGATGGTTGGCGGGCCTCGACGCCTAACCATGAAATCATGACCTTGCCACGCCTTTGTCTTGACCGCAGATTTGAGGCGCCCGCGGGCTATTAACCGCTAGGCTCAAGCGTGTCGCTCCTGCTCTAGGAGTTTCTCCCACGATGCGATGGCGCGTGGGACCCCTGCAGTTATATCCCGTGCTTGGGGCAGCGATACGTCCTTTCTGACCCCCTTTTGTACTAGGGCGTGAACGTGTGAGCTCTCACTCTTCGCCTTGATTCCCCTTTTATTCTGTTGCGGGCTTTTGCGAAACCCTGCTCTTCTAGATGGCGTCCCCTCTCCTTCCCATTGTTACGGCGGATGAGGGACCATGGTCGAGGGTGGGGGTTCTCTCGCCCTCGTCTCGCCTCTGGCGGAGGTGTCTCCTCTAGCAAAGCATGGTCGCGACTGTCCACATGGGAGCGGCTGAGGACGATGCGGGGGCCGTGGCACCAGCCCTAGTGTTGCCCCGCCTTTGGTCGTGGAGGCATCGACCGGCAAAGATCCGACAAGGCGCAAGTGTGTATGCCCCCACGGGAGTGGTCATGGCGGCTACTGGGGCCACGATGGAGGGTCTGGCGCCGAGCCCGAGCCTCTGGTGGAGGTCATCATGCAACCCCCGCCTGTGGTGATCAAGATAGAGGATGACCCCGAGCCTTCTCGGGTGATCGACTTCGTCGTCATTCTCGGGAATTCTGACTAGTTCGTCGAGGTGAGGCTCCCATCCCGCTTCGCCCTAGGAGTCATGGCGGATCTTCCGGGGGTGGTGGAGCTGCGGCACTCCGGCAGGCACTAAAGGTGGTGGGTGAGCATGGAGACCCTTCCTCCCGACGAGATGTACCTCTGTGACAGTTGGAATCAGTTCCTCATCGCTCACCACATTCGGCGTGGCTCCATGCTACGGTTCCGCAATGTCGGGGGGAGGGACTTCTCCGTTTTGGTGTTCAACACCCTGCTGTGCTGGGTGGCCTACCCGGTGTACCTCCCTTGAGGAGGCAAGGTCAGGTTCGTACCGTGTCCGCCGCCTTGGTTCTAGAGCCGCGGGTATTTTACTAGCATAGGTGTAGTGTCCTTTGGTACTATGTTCCTATGCTGGGTTTGTAAGGAAGACTTGTTATGAATGCATGTAAGCAGATCTCCGTGCTTGTTATTTCTCCCTTTGCATGTTTTGCTGTGATGCTTGGAGTTTTGATGTTCATGGCACTAGGCTGATCGGTCGCAGCAGGGGGCGACCGACGGGCCTCGCGTGCCCCATGGTAGAGCCTCCTGTGGGTTGGCTTCCGGTGGTGAAGCCTCACGAGGTGGGGGTTTGTGGAGGCTACGCCCAGGCAGGTGACCTCTAGTGGTGGCACTAGGGGCCAGTGTCCTTTCTGGGCATTGCTAGCCGGTGGTCCATGGGAAGACTTCATATGCCCCTAGGCTCAGTCGTTTGGGCGCTAAGAGTCGTGGGAGAGGTGCTCGGTAGTGTTGCTGGGCCATAAGTTTCAGGCTCAGCACATTAGGCCCTGCAATTCTCTGGTCCCCTGAGGGGTGAGTGCCTCATGAGGCACTCTTCGAACCTCTCGAGGAGAAGGTCATCAGGCTCTGCTGGGCGATAAGTTCTAGGCTCAACACATTAGGCCCTACGACTCCCTGGTCCCCCGAGGGGTAAGTGCCTTACGAGCTGTCACGAGGGTAAACTGGGTCAGGAACCATGGGTGAGGTAACTCACGGCCGAGGAACAGGCCACGAGTTCAGAGCTCGACACTTTAGGTCCAGACAAGCTCAGGCCACAAAGGGGCAGTGCCTCATGAGCCGTCGCGAGGATAAACTAGATCAGGAACCGTGGGTGAGGTAACTCATGGCCGAGGAACGGGCCACGAGTTCAGACCTCGACACTTTAGGTCCTGACAAGCTCAGGCCGCGAAGGGGCAGTGCCTCATGAGCCGTTGCAAGGATAAACTGGGTCAGGAACCGTGGGTGAGGTAACTCATGGCCGAGGAATGGGTTACTAGTTCAAACCTCGACACTTCAGGTCATGACGAGCTCAGGCCATGGAGGGGCAGTGCCTCACGAGCCATTGCAAGGATAAACTGGGTCAGGAACCATGGGTGAGGTAACTCATGGCCGAGGAACGGGCCACGAGTTCAGAGCTCGACACTTTAGGTCTTGACAAGCTGCCCCATAGACCTTACCAGGAGAGGGTCATAGGGAAAAGCGTGCACCGCTAGAGGCCCGCACACGTACCGCTCAAGGATCTCAAGTACCAGGGACCGTGGGCGAGGCAACTCATGGCCGGGAATGTCCTGTGAGTTCAGAGCTCGGACCGTAGGCTTTGATGCTAACGTGGGACTAGCCCAGTGGAAGGTACCGTCCCCAGCCCCTGCTCACGCGGAGTGTGTTAGGGAAATCTGGCGGCGTGGTTTTTTGGAGAAATGCTTTTTCGAGGAAAAACCAAATAGCCAAGCATGCGTTCAGCACAAGATCCAAGGGAACACCACCAGTGCGGGCTTATTACAATGCACTGTGGCTTGCACGGGGTTTAACTAGAGGTGAAACAGTAAGGCCTGAGGGTTTTTCGAGGTTCACCTTCAAAAGTCACGTAGTTAGGCACGCCATTCGGAGAGGTTTTGCCACCTTCCAACAACCTGTCTATTGGCCCATCCGGTCGCTCAGCCGCTACCGTGAGGGCGGCGGGCATTGTACGCGCGCTGGGTGGAGTCCATGGGGAAGTACGGAGCTCCCGCATCATCGCCATCCTCGGGAGGCACCTCATCCCTCGCGAGGGCGGCCAGTGGTGCCCCAGGCTCCTCTTGAGGTCGTGAGCTCCGCCACGTCATGTCCCTCGTGAGGCAGGAATAGAGAGGATGCCGCTCTCTTTGCCATGCGTTCTCTTGGGCCATCATCTGCTTCCTCCTGGTTGAGACTCCAACCTAGTCTAGGGCATCCACACCCTCGGGGTAGGCGGTGGCGGTGGTCTTGTGGGCATGCTCCAAGGAGCGCATGGCTTCCACTTCGTCACAGTGGACTGTGATGACTCCGCCGCTGCTGCCAGACATCTTGATCATGTTGTAGACGGTGAGTAGTGGCCATGAACTTGGCCAGCATGGGGTAGCCAAGGATGACGTTGTACGGGAGGTTGATGTGTGCCACATCGAAGTTGATGAGCTCGATGCGGTAGTTGTCGCGTGTCCTAAACATGACAGAGAGGTGCACCTGCCCGATAGGTATGTTGGATCCTCTAGTCACCCCGGAGAACGGCATGGTCGGCATCAGCCTGTCGTACGGCACCTGCAGCTAGGAAAAAGTCTCGGTGGAGATCACGTTCAAGCCCACGCCTCCATCGATGAGGTTTTTTGCAACTGCGATTTTGTTGATGGTGGGGGTGCATATTAGGGGGAGGGTGCCCATAGGCCTAGTGGAGATTGGGTGGTCGCTGGCATCGAAGGTGATGGCGCACTGGGACCACCTGAGCTTTGGTGAGGGGACTCCCGGCCTAGCAGCTGCACCTCGCGAGTGAGTAGCTTGAAGTGCCGGTTGGACGTTGGGGCTTGGGAACCACCGAGGATGCAGGCTATGGCACCCTGTGGCACTTGGTAGCCCCCGGGGTCCTCGGGACGTCCCTTTTCATGGGGGTGAGGGTGCTATTGTGCAGCGTTGGCTTGGTGGCCCGCCGAGGGGTGTCACATCCGCTCGAGTTGTTGTTCCAGCGGTCGCCCCCTCGATTGTCTCCGCCTTGGCCACCTCGCTCATCGCCCGACCTCCCCTTCCTCTGGCTGCTGCGTAAGTCTCGGAGTTTCTTGAGCTCATAGAAGTCGTCGGTGGGGTGGCCTAACTTCTTGTGGAAGTGGCAGTACGAGCTATCATCCCGCTCCCATTTGCCATTCCCCTCGCGAGTGCTCTTGCGGTCTAGTTTTTCTACCCAGACGGTGGCGGTCTTGCGCTTGGGGTCCTTATCTTTGCTCTTGGATGAGCCTGAGGCCTTGGGGGTGGCTTCTGCCTCGGTGAGGCCAAACATCCGCCCCGCCTTCGCCTTGGCACACTTCTCGGCCATGACGAAGAGCTCGGCCACGGTGGTGAGGCTCTCGCCCCGGATCGCGATCTTATCCCTCATCTTGACGTCCTTTACGCCCTCGGAGAAAGTGGTGATGACATTAGAGTCCGATATTTTGGGGATCTTGTTGCGGACTCGGCTGAACCTCTACAGGAACTTGAAGAGGGTCTCTCCAGGCTGCTGGCGTACCTGGCGGAGGTCGTAGTAGGTGAGCGGGCACTCTTAGGTTCCCTTCAAGTTGGAGATGAAGAGGAAGCTGAGCTCCACCCATGAGCCGATCGACTCCTCAAGGAGGTTCATTAGCCAGGTACTGGCCGTCTCCTTCAGGCATAGGGGAACCAGTTTGCCATGACACGATCGTGTCCTCCCACCACCTCGACGCCCGTGGTATAGAGTTCAAGAAACTCGCACGGGTTAGTTGTGTCGTCGTAGCGTGTCGGTGTCTCCGGGCGGAATTTGTGGGGCTAGACCACGTGATGGAGGCCTTTGGTGAACGCGAGGCAGCCATTAGCCTGGACCGCCTTGCCGCTGGTGAGGGCCGCACGGTTCTGCTGCCATGTGACCGTGATTTCCTCTATGAGGCGGTCCTCGCGCTCGTGCGGTGGCGCCGTGGCTGTGGGAGGTAAGATGATCTGGAAGCTGTTTGCAGGCGGCGGAGTGGCATTGTCTGGCTTGGTCGCCTCTCCATGTCGACGGGCCGGAAGTGAGCCCCAGCCCCCGGCTTCCCGCCCTCTGGCCGAGCCCCCGGGCCCTCAGGGGAGAGGGTGTCGGTGTCAAGAAGTTCGGTGATCCGGCCGCGCCACCTCTCCTGACCCTGCTCAGCCGGCGGGTGGTCCAGGAGCTTGCACACCATGTGCTTGGCGGCCTCCGGGGTGAGCTGCTCGGGGTGGCCGCGGGACGACGCAGTGCGGGAGAGCGACGTGACACCGTGCGAGGAGGGACTGGGTTCCCGCGACAGGCGGTAGGAGGATCCCCCCTCATCTTTCGTCAATGGAACTTGCTCGGAGGTGGCGCGCTGCGGAGCCAGCTCTGTCTAGGCCTTGCTTGCCGTGCGACGGAGGGTATGCTTGCCGAGGCCGGTGAAGGTCTTGAAAGTACACCTCAGCCTCCTACCTGGCACGCCAAATGTCAGAGATTTGTCCCGCGAAGGAAACTAGGGTCCAATGATCCCTTGGTTTGTGAGGGGGCTGAACACACGATTCCAGAGGAAATCGACGGTGGTGACGGTGATAGAGCAAGCACACGACAGAGAGGTCAAAAACCGGGATTTTTGCCCAGGTTCGGAACCCCCGTGAGGAGGTAAAGCCCCTACTCCTACTTTGTTTTATTGCTCGCCTTCCTCGCGAGGTTACAATGGAGGATGAAAGTCTAGGGTTTTAGATATCTGGGATCGCCCCCTCCAAGGTAGGATAAGGGCTCCTTATATAGGGTGGTGTCGGGCTTCTTCCCGCAGTCTATGGGCGGGAAGGGTCACCACAGTGCCGCCCCCCGAGGTTCTGGTCTACAAGGCTACTTTTTGGTGGACTGAGTCTTGGACCTGGACGCGCCTCCGCCGGTTGATAAAGTAGCCTCCCTTTTCCCAGTTTGTCTTCACCCAGCGCTGCCTACTATCCCCTTAACAGCCAAACAACAACTAGTGTAACCACTGCGCTGAGGTCATCGGTCCCCCTGCTGCAAGGAAAGGCGGGTGGAACGGATCTTCCTTTTCTGAGGAAAATGGTGAGGGAACAACGATTGTGCCCTTTGTCGTGACCCGGACCGCTCTCCGATTGCTTAGCAGTTTTACCGAAGGGCCCAGGGCATGCTCCGAGGCACCCTCGGGAGGTTCTGTAGGCGCTTTTGCTCGGGAGGGCGTTTCCTCACGAGGGGGGCCCTCTCGAGGGATGACCCGGCCGCTCCCGTTATAAGAGGTAACGAGGGCTTGCGAGGGTACGGCATCGCGAGGCGCTGGGGGGCTGCCGACCGTCGGGACGTGGTACCCCAGTTGACAGGTCCCTGACATAAACAAACCAAAGGTCCCTAGTAGCCTCTATACAACTAGTTCATTGGGCAATTGATGATCAAGGTTTCATGATCATGGAGCATTTATGGCAGTTGACAATGAAGTCATATCATTGGTAAAATAATGTGATGGACATTATCCATATAAGTATTGCAACACGATCAAGTTACAAAGTTCATTGTTGCAATAGTTAGAAATGAAATATCCTAATCCTTAGACCGTGAGATCATATTTAATCACTGTCACCCGCGGCTGCTTA
Source organism: Avena insularis (assembly GCA_023614405.1). Classification (NCBI taxonomy): domain Eukaryota; kingdom Viridiplantae; phylum Streptophyta; class Magnoliopsida; order Poales; family Poaceae; genus Avena; species Avena insularis. Next base: position 354,217,809 of record CM042692.1, on the reverse strand, counting down.
GATTGCATCAACCGTCACACCATAACAGGGTGATCATAGAAGTGTATGTTGGATATTCCAGAGGGGAATGTCGAGGCGTATGCATCGAGATCGGTATTTTTTCTCCTCTATAACAGGAAGATACACTGTTCCCACTCGGTGAAATTACATCGATAAGATGCGCAGCGCATGACTAGATCACGGGGATGGAATATCACGGAACGAGTAAAGCAACACTTGTCGGTAACAAGATTGAATAAGGTATCATGATACTAATGATCAGTTGTCGGACAAGTCAGGTATCGAAGAAACAAAACGAATTGGACTCGATGTTTATGGCTCAAACGACGTTGAAATCGTGGAATGCACAGGGGTCATTATGGCATTCTGGTCCCGCTATTGATCATTGATCCGAGAGTCATCTCGATCAAGTCTGTGATGTTCCTGAACCGTAGGGTAACACACTTAAGGGTTTTACGACGCTTAGAGATCACTCTAGAATTGATGAAATCACAGAAAGAAAGAGAAGAAAATACCGGAAGTATTTAGTGAGAGAACCAGAATTGTTTTGAAAGAATCCAAAGAAAATTGAAGTGAAGCGAAAGGTGTTTCGGATCAAGAAAGATTTAATGATATGTATTTTATATTAATTATTAGAATTAATAATAAAATAATATTTAAATTAATTTTTATTGGGCAAAGTTCCTTAATGGGCCAAGTCCCTGGAGGGAACAAGGCCCAAGAGGCAAACCACCATAGGGCAAGCCGCCGCCACCGCCTTGGAGGGCGCGCAGGTTGGGCCCACCCCGAAGCTGGCCTCCCACGGGCCGCGCGTGAGGCCCACCCGCTCCGGCCAGCCGACACCCTCCTCCTGGTGCATGCCTCCACCTCCTCTCCCTTTAGTCCCACCCCGAGACTTGAGTGGATGGAGGTGTCCTCTTTTTCCATATATAAGAAGGTTTATATGGGAGGAAAAAGTACAGAATAATCTCTAATCCAATTTCCTTAGGGATTGTATCTCTCTTCTTTCTCTTACGACTGCGGCCCTAAGTAAGGGCTACAGGAGTAGGAGACTGCTTCACTACGGCACACCGTTATGCTGCGGTGATTTCGGACAGAAGATCTACTTCCGCATCTCGACTGGAAGTCGTCGAACACCGAACGTGTGTGAAACCTCGGGCGTGCTGCCACTTGTGAAACCGGATCACAAGGACCAAGGGTCACTTGTGAGGAGTTTCACGACCTTAATGTCAGTGTGTGTCGCGCAGGCTAAGAATCCATCACAATTAACAGAGCAAGTAAAGGTTAACAAACAAGATGCAACGTACGGAGAGCTGCGAAGATGCAAAGTTTTCTTCTATAGATGGTGCTCCGACCTGCGTGCAGAGAAGCGGTGATCATACCTGAGGCCTGAGGGACAGGAGAGGGGCACCACGGCCGTCCATGAGCAGAAGCTCGCCGGTGAAGGCTTTCGGGTGGTGGGCGTATAGTTGTCGACACGGAAGGCGAGCCTCCCCGCGGCGTTGTAGATGGAGGAGCCATCTGTCCCTTGGAACCCCATGCTGGACCTCTTCCACACCGTGCACACCGCCGGCTGCTGATGATCTGATGTAGCACGCCGGGCATCATCGCCATGGCCGGCGCGGCGATCGGAAGGGTGGATCCTGCTCATGTTGGTTGCTCTGCTACTACCAGGGCGCATCGGGCACATACGGGTGTGATGGAAAATGAGAGATGAAAATCAATCGGTGGTGGCGTTTGGTTTTCTGATCTGTGGAGGGAGGACTGAACATATGCATACGGGTTGATTGCAACTGGTGTAGTGGGTTGGGATCAAGGAGTAGGGGGTGGGTGTCGCGAGGGGGCGGGCGCTCGACAGAGGACGATGCTGATGGATGTATGGATATCGAATGGAACGGAGACCTGGCCTGCATGCATGCTGGACAACGAGTGCGTGCGACCGAGAAGCGATAATTGAATTGATTCATCGGCCTAAGGCTGGCGGTGCATCAGCGGAAAGCCATCCTAGAAGGAGCCTCAGGGGGTGTGTTTGGTAGACCGGGTCAGTGGAGAATAGCTATCTACCCTCATACAAGCTGACCCTAGCTAAGCCGAATTCAGATATCCTTCCATGTTTGGTAACCCGGGTTTGCTAAAACAAGCTGGACTAAGATGTTGTTTGGTAGTCTGTCTCGATTTTTTTTACATAGAGGTCCTTGGACAAAAAAGTTAAAAGCAATCGAATCCCTAAACAGACCAACACCATCGTTCTGGTTCTGGTCAACGGACCAACGCGAGCTTCTCCGCATCAAGGAGGCACAGTCGGAGCCGCGAGCTTCTCTGCGGAGGCCGGTGTCGAGGAGGCGCGGCCGGACCGCGAGCTTCTCCGCATGAGGCCGGCGTCGTGGAGGCGCGGCTGGACCGCGAGCTTCTCCCAGGAGGCTAGCGTCGAGGAGGCGGTGGCCGGCATCGAGGAGGCTCGGCTGGAACGCGAGCTTCTCTACGGAGGCCGACATCGAGGAGGCGCGGCCAGACCGCGAGCTTCTCCGCATAAGGCCGGCGTCGAGGAGGCGTGGCCGGACCGCGAGCTTCTCCGTGGAGGCCGACACCGAGGAAGCGGAGGCTGGCATCGAGGAGACGATGACCAGCATGGAGGAGGCGCCCCGACGTCTAGGAGGCGCGGCGGTGCTCGTCTAGGCAGGGTCCAGAGGTGGAGTGAGAGAGCGGGTGATTTGGGGGAGAATGAGGCTGAGGGGCGGTGACCCTTGTGGGTCACGGGCCCAGGGCGGGACACGGGGGGAATTTCAGAACGAGTTTAGCCCTGCCGAGTAGCGAACCTCGATCTGAGCTTCTCTATCAGGCATGGCCAAGAGCTCTTTTTTGCATGAGGTCAGTAGTTCCTAGTCGGGAAAACCGGGCCACCAAACAGCTGAATTCCCGAAAATCTTGGTCAGAATGAGAATTGTTGGCTTGCCCCGGGCTACCAAACACGCCCTTAACATACATGATGGGATATACCAATCGGGGTATGCCTAGGAGGGAGATTTGACCGACCTTGGCCCACAACGAGTGGGCCTGCAGGCACGGGCATGATGACTAGAAGGAACCTTCAAAGGAGGCCTGACGACTGGGAGCTAAAGGCCCAAAACCCTAGCTAGACCCAGTAGGATTAGGTCAAATCATCCGAAAGCTAAACTGATTCGGTTATAATCCTATAAACCCTAGCGAGATTGAAAGGATCATATGGGCACCTAGAGGGGGGGGTGAATAGGTGCTACTTCAAATTTTACTCATTTTCAATTTAGGGTTTGACACAAAAGGTAAATTTAGGGTTTGACACAAAAGGTAAATTCTCTATATTATGCAACTATGGTGAATTTACCTATATGTCAATCTAGCACGTATACTAAGCAAGAACTAGATAAGTAAAGTGCGGTAAAGGATAGAAGTAACCGAAGTGAAGCACGTGGAGACACAAGGATTTGTTTCCCGTAGTTCTTTCCTTTTGAGGGGAAGTACGTCTACGTTTGGAGAGGGTGTGGTTTCAAACCACCAACACCACGAGAGGCCTCCCTTGTTCTTCGATGAACCTCATCCCAACGGGTTCGATTCACCTCTTCTGCTATATGGAAACCTTCGAGGTGGAAACCGGCACCTTTACAACAAGTTCGAGGCACACATCCACAACCTAATTGGAGGCTCCCGAATACAAGCTAGCTGTCAAACAATCAAAGACAAGCTAGTAAGAACCAAATCACAAGCTAGGGTTTCCAAAGAAACACTAGAGTAAGGGGCCCTCAAGTGAATGAGGGGGAAATGAAGATCTCTCTTGGTGAACCTGTAGATCAAGGCCTTCTCCTTCGATTTTCCAAAGATCAATGACTTTGGATGGTTGAGTGAAGAGATCTTGTGGATTTGGTGGCTCAAATGGTGCTGGAGTTCTTGAGGTGGACGAGCAGCTCCCAAGGTAGAAGAAGGGGCCTTTATATAGGCCCCCTAGAATTAGAGCCGTTGGGAGTCACTTACCCCGGACAGTCCGGAACATCAGCCGGACACTCCGAGCGAAACCGACCGGACACTCCGGCCTGGAAAAGTTTCCAGCTAGTGTCCGGATTGAGTCCAGGGAGTGTCCGATATGATGTTCTGAATGTCCGACAAAGTCTCCCACTTCCCAGGGCCGGATAGTTCGGCCGGATCCAACCAGACAGTCCGGCCGGGGGCGGACACTCCGGCGTAGATCAGCCGGACAGTCCGGCTGGGACTTGTTTCTGAGACATGATCTGGAGCTCTTTTCTTTCAGTGCAAAATACATGCGAGTAGCTGATATCTCCTGAAACATTTAGCAGCAGATTAAACCTATCCAAGTGTTGTCAACAAACATCAAAATAATAGGAAGGGCATAAATACCCTTTCAATCTCCCCCTTTTTGGTGTTTGATGACAACCCAAGGATTTGGAAATAGGATAGGTAATAATTTTCACAAAAGGAGATATACAAAATATAGTGAGGCTCCCCCCAGATGTGTGACCAATTTTGGCTTTGCATTTGAATACAAGATCACACACCCTAGGATCACATCCCCACTAGATTTGTAGCAACAAGTTATGACTCGATATAATAACCACTAGATCAATAAGCTAGGCATAACATAGTCATTAACACAACCGGGTAAGCATGTCACAACACATATAACAGAGTTCAACACAACATAGTACTCAACAAGTAGGATAAAGACACGAAGCTTCAAAGAGGCAAATCGAAATAACATGAAGCTCGTGTACCCATGCAAATCCCCGGTAGCAACCTAATAAAGGTGCTACTTATCCCCCTTTGTCATCGAGACGCCAAAAAGGGAAAAGACCACAATTAAAGCATCCCAAGGCCAACCCTAGCCACTGTAGTAATCGGCGGTGGCATCCTCCTCCTCATCCTTGTCCTCATCCTCATACTCATCCTCATCGCCATCCTTATCATCCTGATCCTCCTGAGTAGAGCTCTGGTTGTGAGGGCGAGAAGAAGACGACACGTCCTCAAACATGGACCAGCCCACACGTCCCTGACTCCAGTGACCATAGAAAGAGTGCCATCTGATGTCTGCTGCTGAGCAGGATCAACATCCATGGGCTAGTTGATCCGCTTGAGCTCCCTCATCACATTCTGGTTCGCCTTGTATGCTTCGTACTGTCCATGGCGAATGTCAATGTTCTGGCAAAGGAGAAGCTTCTTCCACCAGGAGGCCTTCTTCACCTTCTTGTGCACTTCCTCCTTGGAGGTGGTGAAGCGATATGCATTGTTGGCATGCTTCATGCGAGGGCCATGGGTCACAGCCTCCGGAACCTCCTCAGACCCACCATCACTACCAGACGCATCCGCATCCATCTCATCATCCTCAAATATGTCCTGAGGAGGGGGTAGCCACGAGGTGCCTTCGTGGTGGGGGAAGCCTTCCTCTATAACTTGGCAGGAAGGTGTGCAACAAGGTCAGTGTAGAGCAGTGGAGTGACTGGAGCCTGAGCAACAATGAGCTTCATCACATATGGAGCAAACGGAGGACACTTCTTGTTAGTGATGCACTTGTACATGTCCCGATAGATGAAATTCATGACATCTATGGCACCACCTGGATGATCTGGACCGTGAGCATACACTGAGTGAGCATGGGCCATAAGATTGATCTCTGCACCTCTCATCTCATCCTTGTTGCTCGCCTTGGGAGTGAAAGTGCGGCGAAACATGCGAAGCAGAATGTTGTAAATGAGCTTGATGTTGGTGGTTTGGCCAACCACACCATTCTGAGAGTAGATTGGGGCCAACAACTTCTTGTCATACGCCTGACCATGTACATGCATCCTGTGACCACTAGGAGCATTGGGGTTGAATGGCACTCCAAGGATGTGTGCAAACTGAGCCATGCTAGAGCGACGCCTAGTAGTGCCAGAGATCCACTCAAGGGGAATATCAGTAGTGTCCCCAAAGACCACCATGGCATAGAACTGCTGGACCAACTCAATGTTGTAGTCTTCTCTTGCTTGAAAGATGGTGTGCAGCCCCATCTTCTCAGTCACCCAAAGAGCTTCCTCAAAGTACCTGTGAGCTTGGAGCTTTGGAATATCCAACCACTACATGGGGCACACAAGAGTCCTGAAAGCACAAAACACCTCAGAAAAGAGTAGGGCATGCTCATTCCTCCAGAAGCGTTCATCCTCAGACGTGCGCTACAGAGAATAAAACTGCTGGACTCACATCTCCACAAACTCCTCGGTGCCCAACTCTGCCAGTGTGGTCAATGCCTCATATTTCTGGCGCTTGGCTTCATCTCTTTTCAGTTTCTGACCTTCTCGTACTTAACTACAACATGGTCACGAGCAGCCTGCCTGACCATGGACGGATCAATATGGACATCACTCTCTTCGTCCCTGAACCTACGAGGATGAGCTTTCTGAACAGCCCTAGAGCTACGAGGACGAGAGCTACCTGTGAATTCAGAGCAGAAGGGTAGCATATGGGTAAGCACATTTGTCCAGGAGGTGTAAACACATAGTAGTAGCTAAAGTAATGCAGGATCAACACTAGTTGAGAACACCCGGACTATTCGGCAAAAACACCTCGGAGACTCCGCCCAACCCAGACAGTCCGGTGCGTATGGGCTGAACATTCCGACATGACCGAAGTGTTCGCCCTGCACACACCGGACAGTACGGCTGGAGTCTTGGTGATTTTTCGGACAATGCGAGAATGTTCAACCAGAGCAGATCGGGATTGCTAGACCTACTACAATGACGAGTATTGCATGCAGTATGATGTATCCATGGATATAGGTGGGTCATTGACTCCAAAAATGCATCTAGAGGTAACCCTAGAGATGGAGAAGGGGGAGGCAAAATACCAGTATCCATGGAGGCCTTCATCGGAGGGGAATGGGTCCCAACGGCAAGGGGAGGGTAATGGCCGGCGGCAACGGCCGGATCCGAGGTGGAGGAGCCCTCCCGGTGGAGATCCTGGTTGGGGAAGCAGTGCTTTGGAGGAGAGAAAGTCGGGGAGGAGAAGGAGGACTGAACCGTCCACTTCTCCCCGACCCCTTTTACACGATCGAAACCGCTGGTGCCGGACTGTCCGGGTGAGATTCACCAGAGTGTCTGGCCCGGCCGGAGTGTCCGGGCTGAATTGGCCGGACACTCCGGTCGGTTCAGTGCGGATAATTCGTCCCCCATGACTAGAAAACCCTAGATACAATAGTGGAAAAATGTGTGGGAAGAGGAGCATGTTTTAGGGATGAGTATAGGCCTGGGATTCAGAAGTTGTTCTGTGAAGATCCAAGAAACCATAGATAGTTAAGAAGATGACAATTTAAGATCCAAACCAAACAAATCAAGAACCGACTCTTCAATTATGAAGAGGGCGGTGGCCGAGGCCACCATGTAAGAGTTTGTGGCATGACACCGCGAAGAATTATCCTTGGGTTCATAGCCACTACTCATCAATGAAGCTCACATATCACTAAATGATATTAAGAGGATTGATTTTCTTAATGTTGGCATTATGGGGGGAGGGATAGTCCAATGTATTAGGACCGCACTCCCCCTATCTCCATGCCTGCACCTAAACCAAATAAGAGTCAAGACATAGGTGAGTATGCAAGGTGATCAAGTCAAGCTCCTAGAATCTACGATATTTAGTTCATTCCTCAAATAACAAAAACCTTGCTTCATCAAGTGGCTTTGTGAAAATGTTGACAAGTTGGTCTTTGGTTGAAACATAGGATAGCTCAATATCACCTCGAGAAACATGATCTCTAATGAAGTGATGACGAATCTCAATATGCTTTGTCCTTGTATGATCCACTGGGTTATAGGCAATCTTGATAGCACTTTCATTGTCACATAGAAGAGGCACTTTGTCACAATGGACACCGTATTCCTTTAAAGTTTGCCTCATCCATAGCAATTGAGTACAAGCACTAGCAGCTGCCACATACTCGGCTTCGGCAGTGGAGAGAGATATACAATTTTGCTTCTTAGAAGACTAACACACTAAGGACATCCCAAGTAATTGGCAAGCCCTGGAGGTTGATTTCCTATCATCCTTGTCACCAGCCCAATCCGAATCCATGTATCCACAAAGAGAGAAAGTTGAGCCCCTAGGATACCAAATACCATAGTTTGGGGTATGAACCAAATATCGAAAGATTCTCTTGACCATCATCAAATGGCTTTATTTAGGAGCCACTTGATATCTTGCACACACTCCTACACTCAACACAATATCGGGTCTAGATGCACAAAGGTAAAGTAAAGAACCAATCATGGACCGGTATACCTTTTGATCCACATCTTTACCATTTGGGTTTAGTTCAAGATGGGTATTTGTTGCCATGGGAGTGGGAGCTCCATTTAGATCTTTCATGTTGAATCTCTTGAGCATATCTTGAGTATACTTGGCTTGGTTGAAGAATGTCCCTCCTCTTACTTGCTTGATCTCAAAGCCAAGAAATACCCTCAATTCTCCCATCATAGACATCCTGAACCTATTAGTCATAAGCTTTGAGAATTCATCATTAAAAGCTTTGTTAGATGAGCCAAAGATAATATCATCAACATATATTTGGCATACAAAAAGCTCCCCATTGACCTTCTTAGTAAAAAGAGTGGGATCGATTTTCCCAACCTCAAACCCACGGTCTAACAACAACTCTCTAAGGTGCTCATACCACGTGCGTGGGGCTTGTTTGAGTCCATAGAGTGCCTTATCAAGTTTATAGACGTGGTTTGGGAACTTGGGATCCTCAAACCCTGGGGGTTGCTTTACATATACCAACTCATGCAATGGACCATTAAGAAATGCACTTTCTACATCCATTTGTTGTAATTTAAAGTTATGATGTGCCGCATAAGAAAGAAGGATACTGCTGGACTCAAGGCGAGCCACGGGTGCATATGTCTCTCCATAGTCAATGCCTTCAATTTGAGAGAACCCTTGTGCAACCAATCTTTCCTTGTTCCTCACTACAATTCCTTGCTCATCTTGCTTGTTCTTGAATATCCACTTGGTGCCAATAACATTGCGGCAATCTTTTGGCTTTTCAACAAACTTCCATACTTTGTTTCTCTCAAAGTTGTTGAGCTCTTTGTGCATTGCATCCAACCAATCCGAATCTTCAAGAGCTTCCCAAACTTTCTTTGGTTCCACCATGGAAATGTGTGCTTGGTGCTCACCAAAGTTATTCAGTTGAGCTCGAGTGGATATCCCTCTTCTTATATCTCCTACCACATTCTCAAGAGTGTGGTCTCTTAATTCCAATATTCTATCCATTCTAGCTTGGCGACGAGTTTTGATCTCCTTGCTGTTTCTTGTGGGGATCACTTCATTATTTTGGTCCTCGTCTTGACCATTAACTTGACCTTGATCATCATTGGAATGATTCTCTTCTTCAAGAGGCAAATATTGACCTTGGTCTTGACCAGGCATACTTCTAGATAGGCGTTGGCTTCCCTTATAGCAGTTTCTACCGATCTTCCTTGTGTAATAGACTTGGCACCGCTGGACATTCTGGCAAATGGAGACTCAAGCACCTCCTGGCTAGAGGTTTCTTCCTGATCATCTGGTTGAGGGTCCACAACTTGTCTTTGGTTTGGGTCATTGTCCTCTTCGATAGAAGCTTGTTTATGTTGTGAAGATGAGGGATCCACTTGAGTAGAGCATAGTTCTTCTCGATCCGCCATAAGGGGTTCCTCAACAGGGCGGATGAATCCTGCACCCATTCTTCCTATGGCATCCTGAGGCATTTCATCATCTACATCACAGACATCAACACGCCCCCCTTGGGGACCATCATATTCTTCAAAAACCACACTACAAGATTCTATGACAACTCCGGAGAGCTTGTCATAGATTCTATAAGTGTGGGATTCGAGACCGTAACCAACAAAAATACCCTCTAATGCTTTGGAATCAAATTTGGACAAACGAACACCCTTAATGTGATAGAAACACTTACAACCGAACACCCGGAAGTATGAAACGTTGGGCTTATTACCGGTAAGAATTTCATATGGAGTCTTGATCAATTCTTTACGGAGGTAGAGATGGTTTGATGCATGGCATGCGGTGGTGATTGCTTTAGCCCAAAAATTGTATGGAGATTTAAACTCCACCAACATGGTCCTTGCCATATCAATAAGAGTCCGGTTCTTCCTCTTAGCTACACCATTTTGTTTAGGGGTATATGCAGCGGAATATTGAAGTTTTATTCCCTCATCACTAAGAAATCCATTCAATGTGTAGTTCTTGAAATCGATACCATTGTCACTTCTTATTGTTAACACGGGGACATTATGTTGACGTTGAGCCATATTGATGAAGTCAATGAAGTTTTTGGGTCTCACTTTTCAGCTTGAAGAAATATACCCAAGTGTATCTTGAGTAGTCATCAACAATCACCAAGAAATATTTCTTCCCACCAAGGCTTGCATGAGATGGAGGACCAAAGAGATCCACATGGAGGAGCTCCAAGATCCTCTTGGACTTGATGTAGTTCTTTGGCTTGTGGGGATAATCATGCATCTTTCCTTCTACACATGCCCTGCAAACACGATCTTTGGCAACGCAAACATTTTCTTTTAGTCCAACAATATGACCATCCTTGTGGAGGCTTTGCAAAGTTCTCATGTTGACATGGGCTAGACGGGGATGCCATAACCAACCCACATCGGCCTTTCCGAATAAGCACATCTCACTTGTAGTGGGTTTCCCCGAAAAGTCCACCACATACAAGTTATTTTCGACGTACCCAACGAAAGCGACCTTTAGAGACTTGCTCCACATGAGGATCACAATATCATTATCAATAAAGACAGCAAAACCCATCTTTCCAAGAGCACGGACTAAAAGTAAATTATAGCCAAGGGTCTCAACAATCATGACGTCCATGAGAGTGATATCGTGTGCAACCACAACTTTGCCGAAACCCATTCCCTTAGACTTTGACTTGTCAGCATATGTCACGGATATTTGATCAACATTTGGTCTCAACTCCTTGACACTCGATGTGCTTCCGGTCATATGACTTGTGCATCCACTATCAAGCACCCATTTTGACCCTCCGGAAGCATAGGTCTACAAAAGATCAAACTAGTTTTTAGGTACCCATTTTTCAATGGGTCCTCTTTTGTTAGCAACAAGGGTCTTGGGAACCCAAATAGACCAAGCAATATAACCATCAAATGGGCCAACATATTGTGCATATACATCACCATAATAATCACGCATCAATACATAGTGAGGGTTAGCACTTCCTGCAAAGTCATCATGAGACATAGTTTTGCCATTCGTGGTCTTACTACCCACAATGACCTTGTCCTTTTCCTGTGCGGGCTTGGCCTTCTTATTGCCTTTAGAGACAAAGCCAATGCCCCTTTCTCACTATTTGACCTCTGCTTACTCAAAAGGTCATCAATTGACTTGTTTCCTTTGGGAAAGGTGGCCTTAGCTAGCTCCCCCTTCAACCTAGCATTTTCTTCAAGTATATTTGTACAACTAGAAGGAATGAAAGTAATAGGTGAAGGAATATTGGTCAATTGAGTTTGAGGCTTTTCACGAGACTTTGTGAGTAACAAGAGTTCACTCTCCAAGGCCTTGTGAGCCTTGTCAAGCATCCTAAAGTCCTCGGCAAGTTTTTCATGAACAACACTAAACTCAATCTTGTCCTTTTTAGACTTTTTATATTTAGCAATAGCATGTTCATGTTCCTTGATGAGTTTATTAACAATGAGATCATTTGCTTCATCAAGCCCTTCAAGTTTAGTTTCAAGAGACATCCTAGTCTCTTGTTCTTCTTCTAGAGCATTATTTAGAGCTTCTACCTCAAGCATGTGCTCTCTTCCTAATTTACATCTCTCATCTATGAGCTCTTGTGTGTGTGCAAGTTGATTTAAGAGATCCACAAAATGTCTTTTGTGCTCCCCTTGCAATTTGTTCATAAACACATCAAAAGCAATTAATTCCTTTTTGACCTCAAGGGATAACTCATCATCAAATTCATCAACTAAGGAGGTGTGGTGTGATGATGATAATACCTCCGTTCCTCTTGCCATAAGGCAAGTGACGTTCTTGTTGGAGATATTCTCATTTGGAGAGTCTAAGAGTGAGAATGTCGATGTAGAAGTAGTGGCAAGAGCCGCCATACCACTTGATGTTTCCTCTTCTTCATCTTCCTCATCATCATTGTCGGAGGATAATTATTCATGTGTTATCAAGACAATTTCACCCGACTTCTTATTGGTGGAATTCCTTTTGATGAAAGGTTTCGTGTAAGGATCTTTGGAGGTCTTCTTCAACATAAGTTTACCCCCATGATCTTCTCTCTTCTCATAGGGACAACCGGCAACAAAGTGATAGCGGTCACCACAATTGAAGCAAGTTCTCAACTTAGACCCATTGTCTCTTCTCCCATTGGGGATGCTTCTTCGTTGCATCTCCATCTTGGCCTTGGCGGGATCTTTCCAAAAGTTTCTTGCATAGAAGGCCATGTATTCACCATGAGCGACCTTGACATCTTCGGGGTGGCTCATTGAAAGTCCCTCATCACTCCCTTCATCTTCATCATACTCCACAACCTTGGCCTTCAAGGCAAGATTGACACCACTACTCATTCCAATGGTACGAGCATGGGTGTCTTTGGCATTCTCGGCATCAACCTTGAAAGCGGCCATCTCTTGCATAACTTCATTGGAGGTCATGAGATGGTAGTTGTGTCTTCCTTGGAGACTCTTCAAGTCAGTGGGCTCGAAAGGCATGAGAGCACTCACATACTTCCTCTTGATCCAAGCATCATCAATGTGAGAGGCACCAACATTCCTGAAGGCGGTGGCTATGGATTTGAGTCTTCGATACATGTCTTCATGATCCTCACCATCCTTCATAAAGAATCCTTCAACCTCATTGCTTAAGGCATCATACCTATTTCTTCTCATGCTCTCATTGCCAACAAACAAGTCAATGAGAGCATCCCAAGCTTCCTTGGCGGTATTGTAGTGCTAAATGTGGGGAAAATCCTTTGGTCCCACTTCAAGTTGGATCATGTGCAAGGCAGTCGCATTGAGTTGGCTATTGACCACTTTTCTTCTAGTCAAGTTGGTGGATCCTCAATCTTGAGTCCTTCTTCAATAATATTCCACAAATCAATGCAAGAGCTGCGCACATGAGATTTCATTAAAACTTGCCATTGAGCAAAGGTATGTACAACTAACTTAGGTGGCTCACCTCTATTATTTATATGTGGATGAGGGATTGGGGGGTCGAGAAAGTACCATCTGGAAACCGCATGGTGCTCTTCCTTCCTATCACTCCTTTTGGTGGTGGAGTCAGTGGAATTATGTTCATCCCCAACCACTTCACCTATAAGCTTAGCCGAAGCATTTGCCTTTGGGTTGGGTGGTGTTTCCTCTTGAGAGGAAGGAGGTGAGGCTGGATTATTCATAACAAGTTGCTCAACAAGTTTACGCAACTGTTGGATTTTGTTGCCCAAGGTAGAGCTCAAGCTTGTTTCCAAATTCTTGAGATCCACCATGGTCACCGAGTTGCTAGCCTCACTCCCTCCCTCATCTCCTGAGTTGCCCATAATATCTTAGGCGGTTAACTCCGAATAAAGAGCCGAGGATCTGATACCAATTGAAAGGATCGTATGGGCACCTAGAGGGGTGGTGAATAGGTGCTACTTCAAACTTTACTCATTTTCAATTTAGGGTTTGACACAAAAGGTAAATTCTCTAGATTATGCAACTATGGTGAATTTACCTATATGTCAATCTAGCACATATACTAAGCAAGAACTAGATAAGTGAAGTGCGGTAAAGGATAGAAGTAACCGAAGTGGAGCACGCGGAGACACAAGGATTTGTTTCCCGTAGTTCCTTCCTTTTGAGGGGAAGTACATCTACATTTGGAGAGGGGGTGGTTTCAAACCACCAATGCCACGAGAGGCCTCCCTTGTTCTCCGACGAACCTCACCCCAACGGGTTCGATTCACCTCTTCCACTATATGGCAAACTTCAAGGTGGAAGCTGGCACCTTTACAACAAGTTCGAGGCACACATCCACAACCTAATTGGATGCTCCCGAATACAAGATAGCTGCCAAACAATCAAAGACAAGCTAGTAAGAACCAAAGCACAAGCTAGGGTTTCCAAAGAAACACTAGAGCAAGGGGCCCTCAAGTGAATGAGGGGGAAATGAAGATCTCTCTTGGTGAAGCTGTAGATCAAGGCCTCCTCCTTCGATTCTCCAAAGATCAATGACTTTGGATGGTTGAGTGAAGAGATGTTGTGGATTTGGTGGCTCAAATGGTGCTGGAGTTCTTGAGGTGGACGAGCAGCTCCAAAGGTAGAAGAAGGGGCCTTTATATAGGCCCCCTGGAATTAGAGCCATTGGGAGTCACTTACCCCGGACAGTCCGGCCAACATCAGCTGGACAGTCCGGTGGAGCCAGACACTCCGGGCGAAACCGACCGGACACTCCGGCCTGGCAATGTTTCCGGCCAGTGTCTGGATTGAGTCCGAGGAGTGTCTGATATGATGTTATGAATGTCCGACGAAGTCGCCCACTTCCTAGGGTCGGATAGTCCGGTCGGATCCAACCGGACAGTCCGGCCAGGGGCGGACACTCCGGCGTAGATCAGCCGGGCAGTCCGGCTGGGACTTGTTTCCTAGACAGACATGATCCTGGGGAGATCTTTTCCTACAGTGCAAAATACATGAGAGTAGATGATATCTCCTGAAACATTTAGTAGCAGATTAAACCTATCCAAGTGTTGTCAACAAACATCAAAATAATAGGAAGGGCATAAATTCCCTTTCAGAGATGACTCTATATAAACCTCCCTAGGGCTCTCATTGTAATTATGTCCTGTTAGCTACCCCATCCAAGAAACTCGCTGCCTAGCCGCCAAACTTGTAATCTGTTCGAAAATAATACAATCTAGCAGGAAGTAGGTATTTACCCTATAGAGGGGCGGACCTAGGTAAACCCTCGTGTTTGCTCCCAATCTCGTTCCACGGAAATTAAATCATGAAGTTGTAGAGAAACGGGTAGGTTACACTAGCGTAAAATCAAAATTTTCTACCGCGTCAACCAGTAATACTATTGTCATGGATCACGGGATTACCACTAGACGCGCAGGTGCAGAACTCGATGAAGCACGTCGCGGCAGTGTAGATGTTCTACGTCTCCTCCTTGCCCTCGTCCCACGAGCAGCTCCCCTTTGCGCGGCTCGTCCAAGTGCTACAGATGCAGCACCTCCGAGGTATCCACACGTCCGGAGTGGAAGCCTTCACACGCCAGACTACTAGATCTGCATGTGCAACACAGGTGGAAGAGGAGTGGCGGCTGGGTGGAATGCTCAACCCTATTCAACTCGCCCCACTCTCTCTTATATAGGCATCCCTGGTGGGCTTCTACATTAGCAGCCCATTAGCAGCCTAAGCCTGGTCTAATTCGGATCCAATACTCATTAGGCTTCCAACCCCTAAAGTGTGTGACCCTATAGTTTCATACACGTATAGACATGAAACGAGTACACTTACTCTGTCAATAGTTGGTAGCGGCCTCTAGCAAGACGTGCCAACTCCTAAACGCATATAAAGATCATTCGGACGAACCATCACAAGGTTGAGTACATGTCTTTTCCTTTACCTCACGATATTTGGTCTAGCTCCAAGCTGACCTCTCTTTCTCGATGTTGTGATTCGGAATCCCTTTACTAGGTTAACTCTTAACCATATGTAGCACGACCATGCATTTCTGGATCCGATCATTCGAGGGGCCCAGAGATATCTCTCTCAAGTAGAGAGGGGCAAATCCCATCTTGATTGACTGATGCCTTGCAGCATGTATCAGGACAAACCTTAAAGCTACCTTTATAACTACCCAGTTACGGAGTAGTGTTTGATAGCCCCAAAGTAGGCCGATCCACATCTCAAGTCTAAGGACAAAACGTACACGATGTGTAGAGAGAGCTGCAAGTATTATTGCCAGTCTCAGGTTGGGTCAGTCCAACCCCATGTTCATAACATGTGTCCACATCATTGGTTTGACATCTCCATGTCTATGACTTGGGATACATAGTCATCAACCAATCGATGCGCTAGTCTAATACTCACGAGTGTCCTCACATGAACTCCGACTAGGAACAACTATTAGATAACCATACAAGTAAAGAGTTTCACAAACAATTCACATAATTGCCAATCAATACAAGTTGCCTGATATATGGATATACAAGGAAAATTATAATAACTCATGGATATATATGAAATACAATCATCTCTATGATTGCCTCTAGGGCATATTTCCTTCAGTCACCCACTTGCGATCAGGAAATTCCTAATCCAAACAGCTTCCTTTGCAGCCTTCGAGGCAGCAATATATTCAGCTTCTTTTGAAGAGGAGGCCACTGTATCTTGCTTGGAACTTTTCCAGCTCACAGCACCACCATTCATGACAAACACATAACCTGATTGCGATTTCGAGTCATCTGAGTCGTTAAGGTAACTCGCATCTGTGTAACCCTTTACACTGAGTTCAACCTCACCTCCATAAACTAGGAACATATCCTTAGTCCTTCTCAAGTACTTAAGGATATTCTTTATCCATTCCAATTGGCTCTCACCTGGATCAGCCTGGTATCTGCTCGTAACACTTAGAGCATAGGAAACATCTGGGCGAGTACATGTCATCGCATACATGATGGATCCAATAGCCGAAGCATATGGAACCCTACTCATGCGCTCTCGCTCATCTGTGGTCCAAGGACACTGAGTCTTGCTAAGTTTAATGCTGTGAGACATGGGCAAGAACCCCTTCTTAGCATCTTCCATGCTGAACCGTTTCAACACTTTGTCAATGTACGTACTCTGGCTTAATCCAATTAGCCTCCTTGATCTATCTCTATAGATCTTGATGCCCAGAATATATGCCGCTTCTCCCAAGTCCTTCATAGAAAAACTATTTTTCAATGAGGTCTTAACAGACTCGAGCATAGGAATGTCATTTCCAATCAGTAATATGTCATCCACATATAAGATTAGAAACACAAGTGATTTCCCATTTTATTTCTTATACACAAGGTTCTTATTTGTCTTTGGTGAAGCCAAACTCCTTTACAACTTCATCAAATCGAATGTTCCAACTCCGAGATGCTTGCTTCAGCCCATAAATAGACTTTTGAAGTTTGCATACCTTTCTAGCATTGTTTGGATCGACAAAACCTTCGGCCTGCATCATATACACGTCCTCAGTAAGGATTCCATTTAAGAAAGCCGTCTTGATGTCCATCTGCCATATCTCATAATCGAAATATGCAACAATGGCTAGAATGATCCGTATAGATTTAAGCATCGCTACGGGCGAGAAAGTCTCGTCATAGTCAACTCCTTGAACTTGTTGAAAACCTTTTGCAACAAGTCGAGCTTTATGGATGTGAACATTTCCATCCATATCAATCTTCTTCTTATAGATCCATTTGCACTCGATGGCTTTAAAACCATCAGGCAGGTCAACCAAGTTCCAAACATGATTGTCTCCCATGGACTCTATCTTGGATCTCATGGCAATCAACCATTTCTCAGAGTCTGGGTCCACCATCGCTTCTGTATAGGTCGCAGGATCATCATTTTCTAACAATAATAACTCTCGCACTTCGCGGAACCTCGCCGACCTTCATGGCTATGGTGCTTCTATTGCCACGGGTTCCTCAACTTGTTCTGCTACAATAGCATCACTCGTAGAAGAATCCCCGACTGGCTCATCTTGAACTTCTTCAAGTCGCACCGACCTTCCACTCGTTCCCTTTGTGAGAAACTCTTTCTCTAGGAGAACACCGCTACGAGCGACAAACACTTTGCCCTCTTCTCGGTTGTAGTAGTAATACCCTAAGGTTTCCCTTGGGTATCCCACAAAAATGCACTTATTCGATTTGGGTGTTAGCTTGTCCGACTGAAGTCGCTTGACAAAAGAATCACAACCCCAAATATTTAGAAAAGACAAACTGGGATTCTTTCCAGTCCACATCTCATATGGTGTCTTAACTACAGATTTAGACGGTACCCTATTTAGTGTGAAAGCTGCTGTTTCTAGCGCGTAACCCCAAAATGATAATGGTAAATCCGACTGGCTCATCATCGATCGAACCATGTCCAACAAAGTTCGATTACGCCGTTCAGAGACCCTGTTTCTTTGAGGCGTTCCAGGCGGCGTGAGCTGAGGAACAATTCTGCAACTCTTAAGATGATTGCTAAACTCGTGACTCAAATATTCACCTCCATGATCAGATCGCAAGGCCTTTATTTTCCTGCCATGTTGATTCTCTACCTCATTCTGAAACTCTTTGAACTTTTCAAAAGTTTCAGACTTATGCTTCATCAAGTAGACATAGCCATATCTACTGAAATCATCAGTGAAAGTAATGAAGTAGTGATATCCTCCTTTGGCTATCGTGCTCATTGGTCCACATACATCAGTATGTATGAGTTCCAACAAGTCTGCCGCTCTCTCGGGAAACCCCGTAAAAGGCGTCTTGGTCATCTTTCCAAGTAAACAAGCTTGACATGTCTTGTATGATTCAAAATCAAACGAAGTTAGAATACCATCACCATGGAGCTTCTTCATGCGCTTTTCACTTATATGCCCCAAACGACAATGCCATAAATAGGTAGGACTCAAATCATTTGGCCGAAGCCTTTTAGCACTAACATTGTAAACACATGCATTATCAAGATTTAAAATAAATAACCCATTCAAAATGGGAGCATCAGCCACAAACATAGCATTCTTCGAGATTACACAACCATTGTTTGTACTCGCAAATGAATAACCATCCCTCATCAAACATGAAGGTGATAAAATGTTTCGACCCATACTTGGAATGTAATAACAATTATTTAACTCCATAATAAATCCTGACGGAAGGTGAAGTTGCATGACGCCGACGAACAATGAAGCAACCCTTGCTTTATTTCCGACGCAAAAATCCACTTCGCCTTTCTGCACTTCTCTAGTTCTTATTAGCCCCTACATCGAATTGCAAATATGAGCAACCGATCCGGTATCAAATACCCAAGAGTTAACATAAGAATCTGTGAGAAAAATGTCCACAACATTTACAACAAGCGTACCTGAGTGGGAAGTACTCTTACTTCCACCCTTCTTCAAAGAAGCCTGGTACTTGCTGTAGTTTCTCTTCCAGTGGCCATATTCATGACAAAAGAAACACTCAGTGTCTCCTGCAGGTCCAGCCTTTTGCTTGGGTGCAGGGTTTGGCTTAGGGATCGTATCCTTAGCCATGCCCTTCTTCTTCTGCCAAGAAGTGCCCTTTTTCTTGAAGCTAGGCTTGTTCTGCACAGCCATCACATGGCTATGCCCTGCACACTTCTTAATGTCACATTCTGCTGTTTTCAGCATCCCACATAATTCATTAAGGCCCCTCTCCACCCCATGCATATGGTAGTTCGAAATGAAATGCCCATAGCTAGATGGAAGAGATGCCAAAATGAAATCAGTGGCCAACTCTTGGCCTAATGGAAAACCAAGCTTTTCCAAAGTCTAACTATAACCAACCATTTTGATCACATGGGGGCCTACAGCTGCTCCCTCTGCCAGCTTGCATTCCACAAAGGACTTAGCGGCATTGTACCTCTTAGTCCTAGCCTGAGTCTGGAACATGTCTTTAAGCGCAACGATCATATTGTACGCTTCCTGATCCTCAAACTGCTTTTGAAGATCAGGTTCCATGCATGCAAGCATAAGACAACTAACCTCAAGAGATTCATCACATGCTTTCTTGTAGGCATTCTTAAGGGCAACAGTTGCATTATCAGCAGGTTCATCCGGGATTGGGGTATCCAGAACAGTTTCCTTTTTCTCAGCCCTGAGAACGATTCTCAGGTTACGGACCCAGTCCGAATAGTTTGTTACATTTAGTTTATCCTTTTCAAGAATCGAACGCAAAGCAAAAGGTGATGAATTGTTCGGTGCCATTGATCTACAACAAAAAAATATGCAAAATACTAAGCCATGTAACCATGAAAGAGTAAAACATATTAAACAAATTAATAGCATATACTCCCACTTAAATCAACATCCCTCTATTGATAATAAGTGATTCAAGATCCACAATTAACAAGTCGACTAGTGAGCTTTAGCATCACTGCTAGAAGACAAGGTAAATCGGTAAGCAACCTTTGCTAATCATATCACATATGACTCTTGTTGTTGGGTGATATCTCTATGTCAAAACTAGGCGCCCAACCTTTATGCCCCAAGGTCCTTAACTGTTAAGATGACCTTGTTAAGCTCACCAACCCTTATGCATGTAGGTATCCGATACAAACCCATCTAGCCAAGGAAAACCGCGGCACCCTAATTTCATACACCCACCAACGATTGTACAGGGCATAGGATGGTGCAAGGTTTGGTTGGGAGGGCATGGTTTAACTTAAACTTTGTGAGGGATCGTTCTACTTCTATGATCTAAGCATGTATAGTAGTAAAACGTATAAGAATAGCATTCACATAGATGTGATACAGTATGGCCCATTTTTCTCATGGTGATCTCCATCGCCATAGAACCTGTCCACCATGATGATCTCCATCTTCATGCTCTATGCGAGCCATCCTCCAAGTGATGAGTTCTCCAAGAACTAATACAAGCTATTACTCATAACAGCTAGTAATCAAAATTACATGGTATTGGTATCATCACAAGTTGGCACACAGGCCATTACAATAATTGACAACACATATGGCTCCAGCAGTTTTGCCCTACTCACGACACGCAGGTCATGAAAAATACATACATTTTTAGGCCATACTGATCACATACATCCTGCAAAAACAAGTTGTGCATAGAATCGCATTCTACCAGATCATGCGAAATCGTAGCACCTATGAACCTTAACATGATACAAAAGGGGCTACGACTAAGGGGGGTCTAGGGGGTCTCCCCCTGCGGGGTTCGAAGGGGCAGCGCCCCTCGCAGTATCAAATTTGTGAAAAATGAGAGATCAAATGTATTCAATTTTCTTTAAGGATTTTGATCGGCAAATCAAATTTACCATAAACCGACCTTAGTTCCGATTCGACCAAACTCCTTTGATCACGGTACGTCGATTCAGATCTAATTCCTGATTCGATCAATCATATTGATCTTCGCGTGATTCAAAAGGATTTATGTGTCACTGTCTACCCCGATGGCGGAAACCGACCGGTAGGGGTAAGTCGTTCGACGACCTTAGAATCACGATCACGGAAAGTAAGATCATAGATCAATCCAGAACCACCGCCATACAAACGATCACATCATTCATATCAATCTACATATCACCATATGCAAAATACCCGAACCTATGACTGAACATCATCGGCTCTGATACCACTGTAGAGAAACGGGTAGGCTACACTAGCGTAAAATCAAAATTTTCTACCGCGTCAACCAGGAATACTATTGTCATAGATCACGGGATTACCGCTAGACGCGCAGGTGCGGAACTCGATGAAGCACGTCGCGGCAGTGTAGATGTTCTACGTCTCCTCCTTGCCCTCGTCCCACGAGCAGCTCCCCTTTGCGCGGCTCGTCCAAGTGCTACAGATGCAGCACCTCCGAGGTATCCACACGTCCGGAGTGGAAGCCGTCACACGCCAGACTGCTAGATCTGCACGTGCAACACAGGCGGAAGAGGAGTGGCGGCTGAGTGGAATGCTCAACCCTATTCAGCTCGCCCCACTCTCTCTTATATAGGCATCCCTGGTGGGCTTCTACATTAGCAGCCCATTAGCAGCCTAAGCCTGGTCTAATTCGGATCCAATCCTCATTAGGCTTCCAGCCCCTAAAGTGTGTGACCCTATAGGTTCATACACGTATAGACATGACACGAGTACACTTACTCCGTCAATAGTTGGTAGCGGCCTCTAGCAAGACGTGCCAACTCCTAAACGCATATAAAGATCATTCGGACGAACCATCACAAGGTTGAGTACATGTCTTTCCCTTTACCTCACGATATTTGGTCTAGCTCCAAGCTGACCTCTCTTTCTCGATACTGTGATTCGGAATTCCTTTACTAGGTTAACTCTTAACCATATGTAGCACGGTCATGCATTTCTGGATCCGATCACTCGAGGGGCCCAGAGATATCTCTCTCAAATAGAGAGGGGCAAATCCTATCTTGATTGACCGATGCCTTGCAGCATTTATCGGGACAAATTCGAAAGCTACCTTTATAACTACCCAGTTACAGAGTAGTGTTTGATAGCCCCAAAGTAGGTCGATCCACATCTCAAGTACATGCGACAATCTCAGATCTAAGGACAAAACGTATACGATGTGTAGAGAGAGCTGCAAGTATTATTGCCAGTCTTAGGTTGGGTCAGTCCAACCCCATGTTCATAACATGTGTCCACATCATTGGTTTGACATCTCCATGTCTATGACTTGCGAAACATAGTCATCAACCAATCGATGCGCTAGTCTGATATTCACATGTGTCCTCACATGAACTCCGACTAGGGACAACTGTTAGATAACCATACAAGTAAAGAGTTTCACAAACAATTTACATAATTGCCAATCAATACAAGTTGCCTGATATATGGATATACAAGGAACATTATAATAACTCATGGATACATATGAAATACAATCATCTCTATGATTGCCTCTAGGACATATTTCAAGTTGAAATGATTAGCATCTCACATGCGGGACATAAACATTTCGCAAATCAAGTTTCCACGTAATGTAGAGTGTCTACAATGTTTTTTGTGTTTCAAATGTCTATTTCATAGCAAACAAACGCCTCCAAGTTAAACTATACATACATATGATTTCTAAAAATGTGTGGATTTATTTTGGAAAACGTATTATATTTTTCGCAACACAAAATGACAAAAATGTAATTTTAATTAGCCATTTAAAAATTCATTTTCATACATTATATTTGTCTTTTTTGTGTAAGGTGCATATGAACAAATAATTCAATGAAACTTTATGCATACATGGTAAATGTGCATATTTGTGGATTTATTTTGGAGTACTTCTTTTCCAAAAAAAATTGACGTGAAAAAATGAGGATTTTAAATAAAAAACTAGCTACATGGAGCTCGGATCCATTTAAGGTTTTCAAAATACCGGACTTGAGATTGATGGAAAATGACCCGAACCTAGGAACTATATCATGGTGCACACATTTGTTCCCAACAACAAGCATAACTTGAGATTAAAATTTTATCACAACGCTCTCCACAACATAAAACTATGACAAGACTGCTTTTGCATTCCTACGACCTAGTGGATAAACTGACCAACTAGATTAACCATTGGTTGATTCACAATATAATGATGAGACGACTAATATTTGACCATTGAGAATACAAAACGACACTACTAGCCGACGGTAACAGAAAGATATCAACAACAACAAAATGACCCGCTTGCCGCTAAGCAGCTAGAAATCCCACAAAAGCAAAAAAAAAACTCCAAGTTAAAAACTAAGTTGAGCATATTATGTGATTTAAAATGCGACAATGTCTTTAAAACATGTGGCTCCCACTTTGTTCCTCTTCCTTACTGCTTAGGATCGAAGGTTTGGCCCGCTGCTCCAGCTGAATTGGAAAATAAAAGAATGTATGAGTTTAATTAAGTATAACAATGTTGTGGGAAGTTGAGAGGCCAACATTCTAGTGACCTCCTAGAGCAACATGAAGCTAAGATTTAGATATCAGATACACCCATATTTATCAATTAAAATATTTTCAACACAGATTGCAAGTAGTACTAAATACTGCTTGAGAAACCAAGTGGTGCCTTCAAGTAGAATTCACAATATAGACCTGCAAATGACACTTGGATTTACATACAAAGAAATGAAGACGCAATGCTTATTTACCTTCCACATATATTACTAGTAATAACAGCATTCATCCCATTAACATGCTTTTCGTTTGTTATTATGCAACAAACTAGTTGAATCTATTCCATTGGCATCTTATCTTTTGTCTAGTTTGTGGTTCACATTAAAGAAAACTCAAAAAGTTTTACTTTGAAGATGGATACTACAGTTTAGTATAGTTCTATAAAGTCTAAGTGTTCTTAGAGAAAAGGTAATACATGGACCATGATCTGTAACTTGATGCGCAAATCAATACATTCATTAATCACAATATCCAGTTCATTTAGGCACCTAGCAAGGAAAATAGTTCAGTATGTTGGGAAACCCTTTCCCATTAGTAGTTAACCAAATAATCTTGTTAATAATCACTAAACAATTCTCATGGCCGCTACAATTTGACAGTATACGAATAAAGTTTTGCACTACATGATTATCTTAACAAAAAACAACGTCTCTATTTTGGAAATTATATGTTGAAAGGTAACATCACTTGGCAGATTGAAACATCAACAATTATCAGCTTATTTACTAGATAGTTGTGCAATACTGAGAGTGGATGTCAAAACATAGTTTCCTTTATAAAGATCTGAATAATATAATAAGTGCGGCATACCACCAGTACTACAAAGAAGACCCAACTATGTAATTCCAACTGTAATTCGTAAACATGCATATAATGGTTTTCTACATTTAGTACATTCTCAAAATATACAATTGACTATAAAACTATGCCGGAACAATAACATTCCTAACCAAACAAGCTTAGTAGAGTCAACCAAATATTTATGTATGTAAAGACTAAAGAAGTTTAGCAGATTAGCAAAGCGATGAACATGCAATTGCATCAATAAATACTAGGATAAAATTAATAATAAATACATGTGTTACTTTAGGTGAGTAGATCACACCGGGACACATTCATTACGAAGATTGCAATAAGACAATGATAGTAGAAACTACAATACAATGATATAATGATACAAGGTGCTAACCCATCTATACTCTTCTCCCGGCAGAACTCAAGGAACTGAATGCAGATGTTCTTCACTCTTAGAGCACCAACACTGCAACACACAATACTAGGCAATTAAGAAAGTACCACAAAATTGCTTTAATGATTGAAAAGGGAACTGTAGTTCTTTCCTTTCATTCCTACATTCCATACAAATACAAATGTAACACTATGATTATCAATATGTGTTACCAAGTCTATTAAATACTACTAATTTGGAAACGTCAGGTAAGCAAAGACATGTAGACACATTGGTTGACAAACTTTGATTCCATAAAGTTCACATGGATGCCACAAACATAAGTGAATCTAAGTTGATTAGGCAATAAGATGGTTGTGCATAATGATCGTGGTTCCTAAGGACATGAACATTAGTTTAATCATAGTTTCTATAATAATAGTTATTCCTATAAATATATAATGTTAAATCTTAGCCAATCTTCCATGTGAAAATAGAAATGTTATGAGGAAGTGAGGAGCGCTGGGGGCATCAATCGGCTAGAAAACAAGAACATATGGGACATGTGGTTTACCCAGGTTCGGGTCCTCGGAAGGAACCCTACTCCTGCTTGTCTGCTCTTGATTATAGATGGAGTTGAAGATTACAGGAGTGCGCAGATGAATCTAGCAGTGTATGAACTAGGGTTGCGGATTCATCTTCTCGTTGTCCCCTCCTGGCCTTTATATAGGAAGGCCAGGTCTCGGGATAATATGCTGAGTTGGTTACAGATTAGGGTTTCACCCTTTGAATTTTCTATCTACTCCTTGTCGTGTCCTTCAAGGAGCTGCATTCCTCCAGGCCTGGGCCACCCGAATCCTTCTTGGGCTTCAATTGCGCTACAGGCTCCTCTTGGGCCGAACCTTATAGGCTAAGTCTGGGCCCCCATAGGGTATACCCATGTCAATAGCCCCCGAGTGTCCAGCCGAATTGTAAATTCGGGTGGAGACTACTTCGAATGCGCAGATGTCATCCGAAAATGCTTTTAGGTATTATTTTTCATATCATAGGGAGTTGATACGCGTGCCTGATTCATCCGACAGGTCGGGATCAGTTAACTTACTTTGGAAAAAACAACGCTATCTACTGAAACTTGAGTCCCCGGATTCAAATTCGGAAGTTTCCTGGCGTAATTCAACCATGCCGTGGAGGTCTTACATAGTGGAATTCCAGTGTTCTATGTGTGCACTCGATGCGTACGTCAAGGCTCTTTCATCATGCCTGAGGCACGACATATTTCTAGTAGAGCGCAGCAGGTGCGTTGCCAGGCCTTTGGATTGTATCCTCAGGTCTTATCTTCAAGTTGCAAACGTGGCAACCGAAGGTTTTGTCACCGCGGAGGTGATTCTGGTGGTCCAAGAGACGTTGTCTCTTTGTAGGGTGATTTCAGTTGATAGGAGGCGAAGTTGCCAAAAGCTTCGATTGCTTGTGGTGTTATGTTGCAGACGTAGTCGACGCATTTCTCTCGAAGTAAGTTTTGAAATTCTTCTTTTTTTGCATAGGGAGCATGGCCAGCGCTCCCTATGGGAGTATCCCCCGAGTGTCTATTCAAGTCATAGACTCGAGTAGGGACTTTGAGATTTCTCGACTGCTTGTCGATGACCGTAAGTTTCGTTGGATGTGCTTCCAGTGCTCCCTATGGGAGTAGCCCTATGTCCGTAATCGAATCGCGGATTCAAAGAAGGAGTTAGGGCATAATATGTTTTGTCCCTACATTTGTTGGGACAACCCTGTACCCGTAGAATCTTCAGGTCTGGAGCAAGCACTCCTGTTAGGAGTATCCCTCGAGTGTTTGGTAGAGTCGTAGACTCGAGTAAATACTAGATGAGTCGAAGAAATTTTACCGTTGCTCTCTTTCAACTTTTGTTGGAGAGCAAATGGTAATGACGTCATTGCTTATGAATTAGTGAGCTCAGATGCCAGCGGAAGCGGTGTTGATGGGACAATATGGACGTGGGCCCCATCGTTTGACCAGGATTTGACTAGTCACATGTAATTTGGGGTTTTAACTGCGTGTCCTCGATTTCCATGCTGAGTGGGGATCGTGCAGCGATGGTTCGATGCACACGCCGCCACGTGTCCTCGATGATGTGCGCCATGCGTCAGATTAAGGTATTGCTGGTCATCGGATGATATTTCGCCAGTGCTTAAGTAGCGATGTGAGGCAGTAATTCTGATACTTTGCCTCTTCTTACTCCTCAACTTCATCGACTCTGCCCAAGGATGGAGGGAAAAGTGGCTCTACATTTGGGACTAGAAGCAATAGAGCACAGGTTCGGCCTCGCTCCCTTTGAACCGAAGGCTGAGCTGAAGAGGAAGAGGTCCTAGAAAAACATCGTGATGCCAGGCGAGGTGGACGATGTAGAGGTCTTGTATGGCGGTGCTGGACCTTGACTCATCCGAGGCAAGGAGGTCACTTGGTGTGGACCTTGTTCAAACATGGCTGCAGCGTCGGGTGCAGCCCTGCCAAATCAGGGCTTATCTGATGTACCTTTGGACTAGCGTGTTGGATCTGACACGTGTATGCACGGAGGACATGTCATAGGTGGAGCTCGAGAAGAAGATCAGGTCATTGACCAAGATCACCTTGAAGGAGGGTCTTCCTGCAGAGTCGAACACCCAACCGTTCTGGGCCACTTATCCTCCACCAGTGGTAATTCCTTGTCACCTATGTCGTTGTCCGTAGGATAGTTTGGTTGAAGATCTCATGATGTTTACCTTTGCTTGCTGCAGGATTGGAAAGTTGAAGGCTCGATGCCTCCTCAACCCGAGGGCATAATCCCACCCGAGGCTAGAGAATAGGATGACTCAAAATAGACTATGCCTGCTATAGAGGTGCAGGGAGCCCCCGAGTCTAGCGAGGGTGGGTCTCCTAATGATCATGAGGAGAGGATTCAGATGCCTCCACGCTAGATATGCCGAAGGAGATTTCTCCTGAAGAGGGTACCACGGATCTGATTCTAGCGGTGCCCATTCGTAGCATACCTCCTCCGCATGTGGAGAAGCAGAAGAAGGAGGATTTTTTTGACCTCGATAGATCTGACGGGTAAGCATCTATACTTTTTTGATGTTTAGGTGTATTCTTCTCGTTTATCTTCTAAGACATTTTTTCTTTTGTATTACTATTTTCCCAAAGTGTTACTGCATCGTCCTCTTCTTCGAGTGGTAAGGACGTGGAGTATGAGGGAGTCGTGGACTCCAAGGCCAAGGGCGTGGAGCAGCTCGAGCCCTTCCCAAAGACAGTGGCCACCTCTGGCGCGAGCTACTCGAGTTCCTCCAAGTTGGGGGCACATGGTTCTCACCCGGACGACCAGAAAAGAACCTTTCGAGTCTTCGGGTGATCATGTAAGTGTGTGTTGAGTCATTCGAGGGGAGCCTCCGAGTCGTGTTCTTCTTATGACATGCCTTCTGTCATAGCCCTTTCTACATGAGATGGTTCGCCTGGGACAAAAGCATGTGCGGCTGGATGCCGACTTCTGGCAACTTCAAGGTATATACTTTGTTCATTTCCATAGTCCAGTCGGATGTGTCGTCAGTTGTTGTTTGATGAACCTTTTCTTTGTATCAGAGGATAACAACAAAGCTCTCCGTCGGCTAAGCTCTCTATAAAAGAGTCTTAGCGTGGCAGAGACCAAAAATAAGGAAGCAGTCGAGGCACTTCGACGGTATAGGACAGAGGCAAAACAGCATGAAGAGGACCTGTCGGTGGCCACGGCTAAGCGAGAAAAAGGATTTACAAATCAGCTTATGGCAGTTGCCCAAGCTCTATCCGGTATGCTTTCTGATATCGTTTGTGTATGTTGTTCTACCTCCTTTGGCTCCTTTTTTCTTGACCATTGCCTGTTGTACTTTTGGAGATGCGGACTGCCTTGATTTTGACCATCAGGCGTTGACTCGCGATGACCTCTTGACTGGCACCATGGCCGCAATCAAAGACTGCAGTGTGTTTGCTAGTGATGCACTCAAGAAAGCTAAGGTCGTGCTTGGAATTCTTCAAGAGGATATGATGCCAAAGGACAAGGCAATTGAAGACGTTGGCAGTCTTGCTGAATCCTTCACCGAGGGAATGCCCGCGAAATATAAGCAGGCGAGAAAGGAGTTGGTGCTTCCCTTGGGTTTGCGATGGAGCAGGCTTGCGGCGCTAGGCTGAACGTTAGCAAGATCACTTCCAAGATACCCATGAACATGCAAGGAGAAGAGGTAGCTTTTGTGCCTTTCGCCATTCGCTATCAGAAGTATGGGCCTCGGCTCATTGAGACACTCACGAAGTATTCTGCGGAGCAGAAGCTGCAGACTGTGGCAAAGGACATGGCGTTGGGGGCTGTTGCCTCCAAGGCCACGGTGTTGGAGGCTACTAGGGACCCCGTGAAGCCCTCAAATGCTTCTGCATAGGCCTTGCTACGTCTTTTGCTAGTGCCTTTTGATGTATAGTGGTATTAGGATCATGCAAGTATCTTCGAATGCTTTGTGGAAATGTTTCGTCAGAAAACTTGCGTTAGTCCTCTATATATATAGACTGCTTGCATCTTCTCCTGTTCTTTTTGACTTATTGTTTCTTAGTCGGAAGTGCTTATCCTTCAGTTGATGACTTAATCTTGCGAGTGCCACTAAGGACGTGTCTTCTTCCTCTGTGTATTTGGCTCTTCCACGCTCAAGGGTGGATGAACTCTCTCAGTTGTCGCTCCTGCATGGCCGTGTGAAGGATTTGGAGAGGAACATGCTGATCATCCGCAAGCATGCTGATGTGTGGAAATATAAAGGCGGATAAAGGACTCGAGCGAGAGAATTATCTCCTTGGTGAGGTGGCTCAGATCAACGAACAACTCTAGTGTGAGTGTCTTTCGATTCAATCGTGTTCTTCTGAGTCACTAGGATGTCTGCTGACATGCTGCTGTCTTGTGTGTCTAGTCGTGAATTTGATTCCTCAGGAGGAAAAAGAGTGGGTTGGTATCCGTCTCAATTGCCTTACTCAATCCGAGCTCGAGGCCAACGAGTTCTTCTGGACTGATAGGAATCGGGCGACTATGCTAGCCACGCTGCAAGACCGTGTCTGCTAGGTATTGAGTTTCTTGAAGTGCATGCATACGACACTTGCGGTTGTGTATGGTGCTATGTTTCCATTAGATCAAGCACCATCTAGCGTCCTCGCATTGATGCAGAAGTTTCATGATATAGGCGCGGTTCGCGAGTGCATTCGCCAACAATTGGTGGCAGGTGCCAAGGCTGTGTTGGCTCTTGTTCGCATGCAATGACCAAATGTGGATCTAGCGGCCATTGTTTAGGGTCCTCCGGCACCTCCAAAAGGCATAGCTTGGAATATGTGGTCACATTATCGGGCAGTTTCCTAACCTGCGGAGGACATCGTTCAGTTGTTCAACGAATGGACCAACATCCTGCTTCAGCGTTAGTAGCTTAATTTTTAGCCTGCATAGGACATATAAGTGTTGTAAAGTTCGTATAGTTTTGACTGTGCGTTTTGTGGCCCTTGTAATCTGTGTAAGCTTGTATATGTTTGAGTTTTTATGGGATGCCTTTTCATTAGCCTGATGCTTTTACATCTCAGCACCTTGTCAACTTGTTAGTTGGGCTACAACTAGGCTGGAGTTTTCAGGGTTCGATTGTATGCAGAATCAGCTACTCGGGCAATCACGATTTTGAGTTGTATGTGCGACGAAGTGGTCAGGGAGGCGTAGCCTCGAGTGCTAAATGCATAGAAAGGAAAACATAATAAGACTCATAGTTAGGGCACTTAGCTTTATTTATTGGAGAATAGCAGGAGGTACATTGTTCGACTAAGTAGCCTTATTGTAAAGGAAAAAACATCTAAGGGTAGAAACATCATAGTTGCACGATGTTCCACGGGTTGGAGTATGTAACTCCAGACTCTAGGTCCTTGAGGAGGTAGGCGCCACTTAGGATCACCTCGGTGACCATGTAGGGCCCTTCCCATGGAGATTCGAGCTTGAGGTGCCTTTTCTTCTTTAGTCGTAGGACGAGGTCGCCTTCGACGAAGGACCTTTGACGTAGTTGTTGGCTGTGGTAGTTGCGGAGGCTCTGCTGGTACATAGTTGACCGTTCTGTGGCGATTTCGCGCATTTCATCAAGTAGGTCGATGGAGTCCTCAAGTGCTGATGTAGATTCAGACTCAATGTAAGCAACTACCCGTGGGGCTTTGTAGCGCACTTCAGCTAGTAGTACCGCCTTAGTACCGTGCACCATGAAGAAAGGTGTGTAACCAGTGGCGCTATTCGTGGTTGTCTGCAGGCTCCATAGCATGGAGGGCAGCTCATTGGCCCAACGTCTAGCCGCTTGTTCGAGAGGCCTAATGAGTCTCTTCTTGATGCCATTGTATACTAGGTCGTTGGCCTTTTTGACTTAACCGTTGGTCTAAGGGTGTGCCACAGAGGCATAGATGACGTTGATACCCAGGTTTTCACAATAATCCTGGAACTCGTTCAAGGTGAAGTTTGTCTCATTGTCGGTGATGATGTTGTGCAGCACCGCGAATCTGAAGACGATGGAATCAAAGAACTTGACAGCGGTGGCGCCGGTTTGATTGGTGACGGGCATGGCCTCGATCCACTTGGTGAACTTGTCGACTGCGACAAGGAGGAAGACGTATCCTCCGGGCGATGACTTATGCAGCTTGTGGACCATGTCGAGTCCCCACTGCGCAAAGGGCCAGGCCACGGGTATTGGCCTGAGCTTTACGCCTGGTGTGTGTGGCTTATCCATGAATATCTGACAGGCGTTGCACCTTTCAACGATGCTTTTGGCATCGCACATCATAGTTGGCTAATAGAAGCCAGCTCGTGGAGCTTTTGCGATGAGGGCGTGACTACCGATGTGATGTCCACAAGTGCCTTCATGTATTTCAAGGAGTATGCCTTTGCTGTCACCATTGGTGATGCATCGTTGAAGGATGCATGTGATGCTTCGCTTGTACATTTCGTCGTTGATGATAGTGAAGGCCTTGGAATGACGCATGATGTGTCATGCGTCGTTGGAATCATCTGGCGACTTCTTGGTGACCAGTCACGTGATGTACGGCTGAGTCCAGGATGGTTCGATGAGCATCACCTCCGTGGGACCTTCGAGTGCTTGTCCTCGTACTGTTTCAGTGGATTCTTCGGCCTCTTCGGGTGGCGTAGCCCCTAGTGCGTTGCTGTTTCTGGTGGTCCTGCAGTAGGCTTTAGCTTGATGGATTGCTCGAGATTTGCTCCAAGAAAACAACCAGGGCACATGTGGATGAAGGAAATATGCCCTAGAGGCAATCATAGAGATGATTGTATTTCATATGTATCCATGTGTTTTTATAATGTTCCTTGCATATCCATATATCAAGCAACTTGTATTGATTGGCAATTATGTGAATTGTTTGTGGAACTCTTTACTTGTATGGTTATCTAATAGTTGTCCCTAGTCAGAGTTCATGTGAGGATACACATGAATATTAGACTAGCACATCGATTGGTTGATGACTATGTTTCGCAAGTCATAGACATGGAGATGTCAAACCAATGATGTGGACACATGTTATGAACATGGGGTTAGACTGACCCAACTTGAGGCCGGCAATGTCGTGTAGCTCTCTACACATCGTAATGCTTTTGTCCTTAGACCTGAGATTGTCGCATGTACTTGAGTGGATCGACCTACTTTGGGGCTATCAAATACTACTCCATAACTGGGTAGTTATAAAGGTAGCTTTCGAGTTCGTCTTGATACATGCTTCAAGGCATCATTCAATCAAGATGGGATTTTCCTCTCTCTACTTGAGAGAGATATCTCTGGGCCCCTCAAGTGATCAGATCTAGAAATGCATGGCCGTGCTACATATGATTAAGAGTTAACCTAGTAAAGGGATTCCGAATCACAGTATCGAGAAAGAGAGGTCAGCTTGGAGCTAGACCAAATATCGTAGGGCAAAGGGAAAGACATGTACTCAACCTTGTGATGGTTCGTCTGAATGATCTTTATATGCGTTTAGGAGTTGGCACGTCTTGCTAGAGGCCGCTACAAACTATTAACGGAGTAAGTGTACCTGTGTCATGTCTATACATGTATGAACCTATAGGGTCACACACTTTAGGGGCTGGAAGCCTAATGAGGATTGGATCCGAATTAGACCAGGCTTAGGCTGCTAATGGGATGCTAATGTAGAAGCCCACCAAGGATGCCTATATAAGTGAGAGTGAGGCGAGCTGAATAGGGCTGAGCATTCCACCCAGCCGCCACTCCTCTTGCGCCTGTGTTGCACGAGCAGACCTAACAGTCTGACGTGTGATGGCTTCCACTCCGGACGTGTGGATACGTCGGAGGTGTTGCAACTGTAGCACTTGGACGATCCGCGCAAGGGGGAGCTGCTCGTGGGACGAGGACAAGAAGGAGAGGTAGAACATCCCGACGTGCTTCATCGAGTTCCGCAACTGCGCATCTAGTGGTAATCCCGTGATCTATGACATCAGTATTCCTGGTTGACGCGGTAGAAAATTTTGATTTTACGCTAGTGAAGCCTACCCGTTACCCTTCAGTGGTATCAGAGTCGATGTTGTTCAGTCATAGGTTTGGGAAGTTTTCATATGGTGATATGTAGATTGATATGAATTATGTGATCGTTTGTATGGTGGTGGTTCTGGATTGATCTATGATCTTACTTTCCATGATCGTGATTCTAAGGTCGTTGAACGACTTACCCCTACCAGTCGGTTTCCGCCATCGGGGTAGACAGTGACACATAAATCCAGTTGAATCATGCGAAGATCAATATGATTGATCGAATCGGGAACTAGATCTGAATCGATGTACCGTGATCAAAGGAGTTTGGTCGAATCGGAACAATAGTCGGTTTATAGTAAATTTGATTTTCCGATCAAAATTCTTAAAGAAAATTGTATAGATATCTGAGCACCGCCTTGAACCCCTTAGTCGTAGCCCCTTTTTGTATCACGGTAAGGTTCATAGGTGTTATGATTTCGCATGATCCGATAGAATGCGATTCTATGCACAACTTGTTTTTGCAGGATGTATATGATCAGTATGGCCCAAAATGTATGTGATGCATGTATGTATTTTTCATGACCTACGTGTCGTGAGTAGGGCAACACGGCTGGAGACAAATGTGTTGTCAATTATTGTAATTGCATGCGTGCCAACTTGTGATGATCCCAATACCATGTAATTTTGATTACTAGCTGTTAGGAGTAATAGCTTGTATTAGTTCTTGGAGAACTCATCACTTAGTGGCTGGATCGCATAGAGCATGAAGATGGAGATCATCATGGTGGACAGGTTCTATGGCGATGGAGATCACCATGAGAAAATGGTCCATACTGTATGACATCTATGTGAATGCTATTCTTATATGTTTTACTACTATGCATGCTTAGATGATAGAAGTAGAATAATCCCTCACAAAGTTTAAGTTAAACCATGCCCTCCCAACCAAACCTTGCACCATCCTATGCCCTGTACAATCGTTGGTGGGTCTATGAAATTAGGGTGCCGAGGTTTTCCTTGGCTGAATGGGTTTGTATCGGATACCTACACGCATAAGGGTTGGTGAGCTTAACAAGGTCATCTTAATAGTTAAGGACCTTGGGGCATAAAGGTTGGGCACCTAGTTTTGAAATAGAGATGTCACCCAACAACAAGAGTCATATGTGATATGATTAGCAAAGAGTTGCTTACCGATTTACCTTGTCTTCTAGCAGTGATGCTAAAGCTCACTAGTCGACTTGTTAATTGTGGATCTTGAATCACTTAGTATCAATAGAGGGATGTTGATTTAAGTGGGAGTATATGCTATTAAATTGTTTAATATATTTTACTCTTCAATGGTTACATGGCTTAGTATTTTGCATGTTTTTATGTTGTAGATCAATGGCACCGAACACTTCATCACCTTTGGCTTTGCGTTCGATTCTTGAAAAATATAAACTAAATGGAAAAAAACTTTCCAGACTGGGTCCATAACCTGAGAATTGTTCTCATGCCTGATAAAAATGAAACTGTTCTGGATACCCCAATCCCGGATGAACCTGCTGATAATGCAACAGCTGCCCTTAAGAATGCCTACAAGAAAGCATGTGATGAATCTCTTGAGGTTAGTTGTCTTATGCTTGCAGGCATGGAAGCTGATCTTCAAAAGCATTTTGAGGATCAGGAAGCATACGATATGATCGTCGTGCTTAAGGACATATTCCAGACTCAGGCTAGGACTAGGAGGTACAATATTGCTAAGTCCTTTGTGGAATGCAAGCTGGGAGAGGGAGCAACTGTAGGCCCCCATGTGATCATAATGGTTGGTTACAGTCATACTTTGGAAAAACTTGGTTTTCCATTAGGCCAAGAGTTGGCTACTGATTTTCATTTTGGCATCTCTTCCATCTAGCTGTGGGCATTTCATTTCGAACTACCATATGCATGGGGTGGAGAAGGGCCTTAATGAGTTATGTGGGATGCTGAAAACAGCAGAATGTGACATTAAGAAGAGTGCAGGGCATAGCCATGTGATGGCTATGCAGAATAAGCCTAGCTTCAAGAGAAAGGGCACTTCTTGGCAGAAGAAGAAGGGCAAGGCTAAGGATACGATACCTAAGCCAAACCCTGCACCCCAAGCAAAAAGCTGGACCTGCAGGAGATACTGAGTGTTTATTTTGTCATGAATATGGCCACTATAAGAGAAACTGCAGCAAGTACCAGGCTTCTTTGAAGAAGAGTGGAAGCAAGAGTACTTCCCACTTAGGTACGCTTGTTGTAAATGTTGTGGACATTTTTCTCGCAGATTCTTATGTTAGCTCTTGGGTATTTGATACCGAACCGGTTGCTCATATTTGCAATTCGATGCAGGGGCTAAAAAGGACTAGAGAAGTGCAAAAAGGCAAAGTGGACTTTCATGTCAGGAATAACGCAAGGGTTGCTGCATTATTCGTCTGCGTCATGAAGCTTCACCTTCCTTCAAGATTTATTATGGAGTTGAATAATTGTTATTACATTCCTAATATGGGTCGAAACATTTTATCACCTTCATGTTTGATGAGGGATGGTTATTCATTCGTGAGTACAAACAATGGTTGTGTAATCTCTAATAATGCTATGTTTGTGGTTGATGCTCCCATTGTGAATCGGTTATTTATTTTAAATATTTATGATGCATATGTTTACAATGTTAGTGTTAAAAGGCTTCGGCCTAATGATTTGAGTCCTACCTATTTATGGCATTGTCGTTTGGAGCATATAAGTGAAAAGCGCATAAAGAAGCTTCATGGTGATGGTCTTCTAACTTTGTTTGATTTTGAATCATATGAGACATGTCAAGCTTGTTTACTTGGAAAGATGACCACGACGCCTTTTACGGGTTTTCCCGAGAGAGCGACAGACTTGTTGGAACTCATATATACTGATGTATGTGGACCAATGGGCACGACAGCGAGAGGAGGATATCACTACTTCATTACTTTCACTGATGATTTCAGTAGATATGGCTATGTCTACTTGATGAAGCATAAGTTCTGAAACTTTTGAAAAGTTCAAAGAGTTTTAGAGTGAGGTAGAGAATCAACATGGCAATAAAATAAAGGCCTTGGAATCTGATCGTGTAGGTGAATATTTGAGTCATGAATTTAGCAATCATCTTAAGAGTTGTGGAATTGTTTCACAGCTCACACCACCCGGAACACCTCAAAGAAATGGGGTCTCCGAACAGTGCAATCAAACTTTGTTGGACATGGTTCGTTCGATGATGAGCCAGTCTTATTTACCATTATCATTTTGGGGTTACGCTCTAGAAACAACAGCTTTCACACTAAACAGGGTACCGTCTAAATCCGTAGTTAAGACACCATATGAGATGTGGACTGGAAAGACAGTTTATCTTTTCTAAAGATTTGGGGTTGTGATGCATTTGTCAAGCAACTTCAGTCGGACAATGACGAGGGTTTAACTCGTGAATGCCCATTGTTATGGTCTTGGGTTTGGAGAAGGAGGGAGCACTGGAGGCATCAGTCGGCTAGCAAACAAGCACACAAGGACGCAAGATTTACCCAGGTTCAGGCCTCGTAGAGGTCCCTAATCCTGCTTGTCTACTCTTGGAATTAACGAAGGAATCGAGGATTACAGAGGCGCGCAGATGCAATCTGGCGAGAGTTGTGGAAACTAGGGTTGTGTGTATCCTTCTCGCCACCCCCTCCTAGCCTTTATATAGGCAGGCTAGGTCTCGGGTAGCAGGTCGAGTCAGTTACAGATTAGGGTTTCCCCTTTTAACTTTCTATCTTAAGCTTCTTCTTGTCTTGCAAACAATCGAGAGTCTGTGGGACACTCGAATTCTCCACTAGGCCTTGGCAACGTCGTGGGCTTCCGCCGTATCTAGACTGTATATACCAAACTCGAGTACCTATAGGGTATACCCATGTCAGTATCTCCCGAGTGTCTAGTGGAATCGAAGATTCGACTAGGGACTTTATGAGGTCTTTCGAGTGCATGACTGAGCATTTTCCGAGTGTTTTGTTTATGTCATAGGGATTGTTGATATACGCGCCTGATTTATCCGATTATCGGTATTAGTTTACTGTCTTAGGGCAAAACAATGGAATCTACTCAAACTCGAGTCCCTGGACTCGAGTTCGGAAAAGTGTTGGTGTAATTCGACTCAAGACACGGAGGTCTTACAGGAGTCGAATTCTAGTGTATAGGTGTGAGCACTCGACGCGTCCGTCAAGGCATGTTTATCGCACCTGCAGGCACGAATATATTTCTGGTAGTGTGCAGCAGATGTGTTGCCAGGTCTTATCTTCACGCTGTAAGTGCGGCATCCGAATTTTTATCATCGCGGAGATGATTCGGGTGGCCCAGGAGACATAGTCTCTTTGTAGGGAAAATATGACGCGGAGTCGCCATAGATTTCGAGTTTGGATCTTATCAATGCACAGTACGATGTACAAATAATCATAGGGTGCGTGACCAGCGCTCCTTATGGGAGTACCCCCCGAGTGCCTGGTTGAGTCAAAGACTCAAGCGGGGACTAAAGAACTTTCACGACTGCTATCGTATTTTATTGCTTGTTTCAGTCGAATTTGCTTCCGACGCTCCCTATGGGAGTAACCCATAATTCACAATCGAATCGTAGATTCGAGTGGTGGGTATGTCTTGAATGCTCATATACCTACATAAAGATAAATCGTAGGGTGCGCGACCAGCGCTCCCTATGGGAGTAGCCCCCGAGTGCTTGGTTGAGTCGAAGACTCGATCAAGGACTAAAGTAGTCGAAATCTTCTACTGCTGCAATCAATGATGTCACTGCTGATGATGTGATGACCTTCGTTGCCCGCATGAGCGGCTTTGATGGGACATGACGAGCGGTGGGTCCCACTTTCTGACTTTGATTTGACCGGGCATGCGTAATCTTCTGTTTTAACTGTGTCTCCTCGATTTCCGCACGTAATAGGAATAGTGGGGGGACGGTTCGTGCTTCAACTTCGCCACGTGTCGATGGCGATGTGCGCCATGCATGTAGTAGGGTTTCTGCTGGCCGTTGGATGGTTTCTGCGAGGAGGTTAAGTAGTAGCACAGCTACGGTAATTTCCCCATCTTTCTCCATTGCCATTGCTGCTGCTCTCTGCTTCCTTGCGCACTTTCTCGTTGCGGCGCTGGACCAGCTCCGTATCTTCCCCAGCTACTTCCTCCATTCTCACCACCATCGGAAGGTGGGCAAGAAGAAGGGAGGCACCGCCGTTGGGTCTGCCACCGCCATTGCCGCCTCCAAGAAGAAGGGCGGTGCCACTACTATGGGCACCAGTGCCGCCGGTGCTAGGAAGAAGGGTGCGGGTACCCGTGTCACTAATGGCACTTGGCGAGCGTCTATCATCAAATCCTATGAGCTTCATCTTTATCGTCAAGATGGAGTTCTTTCACCCACGGAGGGCGATTCACGAGTGCTTGGCAAGGAGGTAATCCCATGTCCTCCTCCTGGTTTCCGGGTGATGTTCCCTGCGTTCATCATCTGAGGTCTTTCTCTTCCCCTGCATCCTTTCTTCAGGGGCCTCCTTTGCTTCTACGGGCTCCAGCTACATCAGCTGTCCCCAAATTCTATTCTCCACATATCCTGCTTCATTACCCTTAATGAGTGCTGGCTCAGAGTCGAGCCGCACTTTGGCCTCTTTAAGAGGCTTTTTAAGCTGAAATGCTAGTCGGTGTCCGATTCGGTAGTGTACGATGTAGGAGGCTGCAGAATCCATGTCGACTCTTCCGACACCTACTTTGATATCAAGCTTACTGCATCCTTCCAAGGGTGGAGAGACAAGTGTTCTACATCCGCGACCAGAACACCGACGGAGAGCACTATGGAATCGCGCCCTTCGATCCCACGACACCATGCAAGAGGAGGCGCTCTTGGAAGAACATCGTGATGCCTGGCGAGTCTGAGGAAACGGAGGTGCTGTATAAGTGCGTCTGCGACCTCGAGAGTCGCATAGGCAAAGAAGAGGGAGGCGCTGCCCTCATTCGCACATGGTTGCGCCGTCGTGTCCAGCCTCTGCAGGCTAGACTCCACCCCATGTTCCGCTGGGCTGGTGCGAACGATGCCACTCGCGTATCTGCCAATGGCATTTCCACGGGTGAGGTTGATAAGAGGGTGCGACTGGTGACCAAATATACCGCCAAGGAGGTTCTCCCAGGCGAACCAGTCATGCCTCCTTTCGATGCCTCAAACCCTCCTCCTGTGGTAGAATTGTATGATGAAGTAGCTGTCATTTTTGGTTGCCTTTTACGATGTTGTGATATATAATATTGTATCTTCTAAATGCAGGATTGGCAGGTGTCTCCCAATTTGCCCCCTCGTCCTGAAGGGGTTATCCCTCACGAGGTGCATGAAGAGGACAAGTCGGAGTCGACCGTCCCAATCGAAGAGGAGGAGGGAGCCCCTGAGTCCAGCGACCTAGACACTCGC
Source organism: Avena insularis (assembly GCA_023614405.1). Lineage (NCBI taxonomy): Eukaryota > Viridiplantae > Streptophyta > Magnoliopsida > Poales > Poaceae > Avena > Avena insularis. The sequence goes on along the minus strand of CM042692.1, from coordinate 354,177,943 downwards.
AAGCGTTCCCGCGGCGAGGACTCGGATGCCTCGTCGCCAACGATGCCAGAAGGCCCTTCTGTTGTTGCAAAGGAGCCAATCACCGCCGTTCCTATGCGCTCCATGGCTCCTCCTGCCCGGAAGAAGCTGCGACTGCCGAAGGAGTCATCATAGTCGGAGGAGCAATCCTTCAACCTTGATAGATTTGACTGGTGAGTTCACGACTTTGCCTTGGTTTCTTTTTTGGAGTTGTGTTTTCTAGTCAAGCGGGATCGTCGTCTTCTGGTGACGTCCAATTTGTGAAGGAATCCGGAGTCGCAGACTCCAAGGCCAAGGAAGTGGCTGAACGATCGTCCTCTCCTCCATTGGCGGCCCACTCCGGGCATAACTCATCGAGTTCCCCGCATGCTGGGGGACACCAGGTGGTTGCCCGGATGACTGTGCAACAATCATCCTCGGAGTCTCTGGAGGACTACGTAAGTACCTCTTTGCTGTTTTGTCAGCCGAATATATACTTGCTGTTGTTGCTGAACTTTGTTTTCTTCTAATGCATCTCATCGTGAAGGAAGCTGCTCGCCTGGCGGAGCAAGTCCTGGACATGGGTCGACAGCATGCACGGCTGGACAATCGCCATCGCGTTCTTGAAGGTTAGTTTTGCCTTTGTCTTTGTCTTGGTGAAGCTTCTAGGTTCGATTGATGATATGTCCTGTTCTTTGTAGTTGAGCATAACGAACTTCTGCGTCATGCTGCTTCACTCGAAAAGGCGCTTGCCACGGCGGCGAAGAGTCGCGACGAAGCAATCACGGCCTTGGAGGACTCGAAAATGCGCGAGGAGAACTTGTGAAAGCGTGAAGATGACTTGCATTCCTCCAATGCCGAGAGGGAGAAGTTGCTCGAGGAGCAGCTTTTCTCGATTGCTAAGTCCCTCTCAGGTACTCTTTCAGCTGAATTTTCGTTGTTTCTTGCTTCAACTTCGTGTTATGGTGTTAACACTTTGCTATATGTATGACGGCGGCCTGAGCTTTGACGCCCAGGCCCTTCGTCGCGATGATGCATTGGCTGGTGCTGTCGCTGTAGTCGAAGACCGCAGCGCTTCCCTTCAAGGGACGTTGACGAAGGCCAAGGGTGTGCTCAGTCGCATACGCAGGGATCTAACTCCCAAGGCTGAGCTGCTTGACAATCTTGAGGACCTGGTGGAATCCCTTGTTGGGGGTATTCCCATGGACTTTAGGAACTCCCAGCGGTCTGTCGGCGCCACCATGGCACTCGCGATGGTGCAAGCCCATGGCGTGGAGGTGGATCCTGCCGCGATTTCCAAGGCGATGCCCGTCGGCTCAGATGGCCAACAAGTAGTATTTTCTCCCTTCGCTACTGGCTGTGGTAAATATGGGCCGCAGTTCATGAATACAGTCGCCAAATACTCTGAGGAGCTACAGCGAGCGAAGAATACGGTGAAGGCTGCGGCATCAGGGGCTGGCACTGGAAAGTCTGTGGCGTCAGAGACCGCCACAGATTCGACGAGGCCTCCGAAGCCCAAGTCGAAGTCGTAGAAGCAGGCAACTCCTTAGTAGCTATTCTGTAATAGCTGTAGTTTTATTTTTGTGTTTAAACCATGCTTTTTGTGGGAGTATCCCTGTCGAGACTTTGTCGTTTCTGAATGCATTCGAGCCTTTATCAATGTACTCTTGGTTCCTTATTTTTTTCTCTTGCCTGGTTTATGATAGGGTACGTCAAGTGGTCCCTCGAGTGATCCTTGTGATCCTCCACCCACCGATGAAACCTTGGCGCATCCATGCTCAAAGGTGGATGAGTTATCCCTGCTTTCGCGACTACGCGATCGCATTAAGCAACTGGAGCGTGAGTTGTCCATCCTCCGTGGTAGCGCGGATGTATGGAAGTCAAAGGCGGAGAAGGCTACCGCATGAAGCGATGTCTGTTGGAGGAGTTGGCGTGGCGGCGAGCAGTTCCAATGTTAGCTTTCTGCCCTCTTATCTTTTCTTTTAGTCAGTCACGACGATGCCTTGTCTTCATACTTTGCCCTTTTGCTTGGTGTAGTTGTCAGTGCCCGTCATCCGCAGGATGAGAAGGACCGGATTGCCGTTCGGTTGAATGATCTGACCTAGGAGCAACTACAGGCGAGTGGGTACTTTTGGGTGCACCACGATCGTGCGATCGCACTTGCGACCCTGCAGGATCGTGCTTATCGAGTACTTTAATTTTTGAAGAAGGCGCAGTCTTTCCATAGACATATCTATCAAATGATGTTTACGTTTGACGTCGCCCCTTCAAGCCTGTTGGCTCTTCTGGCGAAGTTTCAGGATTTGAGTGCGGTTCGCGAGTGTGTACGATAGCAGTTAGTAGCGGGTGCTAAGGCTGCGTTGTCATTAGTCTTGTTGCATAGGCGACGTAGAAGTTGCAGCTATTCTTGCTGCTGGTAATCGACCCACGGAAGGTATGACCTAGGACATGGTTCCGCATTACCAGGCAGTTGATCGCCCAGCAGAAGAAATCGTCGACTTCTACGAGGAGCAAACGAACATTCTTCTGTTGCAGCAGTAGCTTTGACTTGTATCATGCATATAATTGTACAAGTGTTGTAAAGTTCGTATGCATATATTGAATGTAATTAATACTCACTGATATGTGAAGAGCTTGCTAGCTTTTATATTTTGTGATTGTGTTTGTATTCTGCAATTCCTTTTCGTTAGCCTCACTTATGTTTATCTCAGCACCTTGCCAACCTGTTAGGTGCATTGCAGTTGTGTTGGTGTTTATCAAGGGTTCGATTGATGTTTTGTTAGCTACTCGGGATATTGCGATTTGTTTGTAGAACGAGAGTGTAAAGGGTGGCGCAGCCCCCGAGTGATAAGATTGCCAGGAAAATAAGGGAAAACATAGGGTTTCGGGGCACTTAGCTTTATTTATTCGCAGAATAGTATGAGGTACAATGTGTGGCTAAGTAGCCTGGCTGAATAGCCTTATTTGTAATGTAAAAAAATGACTAGGGGTAGAAATGACGTAGCTGTGCGACGTTCCAAGGGTTGGAGTATGCGACTCCTGTCTTGAAATGTTTAAGGCGATAGGCGCCACCTAGGATTACTTCTGTAATCACGTAAGGTCCTTCCCAGGGAGACTCGAGCTTGAGATGCCCTTGTTGCTTGAGTCGCAGGACCAGGTCTCCTTTGACGATGGATCTTGGGCGTAGCCTTCTACTGTGGTAGTTGCGGAGGCTTTGCCGGTAGATCATTGATCTTTCCGCCGTGATTTCTCGTGCCTCGTAAAGAAGGTCGTGAGTCTTGAGTCAGAGTTGACTCTGACCTGTATGGCGACCACATGAGGCTTTGTAGCGTGCTTACGGGTATACTGCTTCAATGTCGTGCACCATGAAGAACAGGGTGTATCCCGTGGTGTTGTTTGGAGTTGTGCGCAAGCTCTAGAGTACGGATTGCAACTCGTCTGGCCAGCATCCGACGGCTTGTTCGAGTGGCCGGAGGAGTCGTTTCTTGATTCCACCTCATACGAGGCTGTTGGCCTTTTCGACTTGACCGGTGGTCTGCGGGTGAGCCGCCGAGGCGTAGATTATATTGATTCCCAGGTTTTTGCAGAATTCCTAGAACTCCTTGGAGGTGAAGTTTGTCCCATTGTCCGTGATGATGCAGTGTGGTACTCCAAAGCGGTAGACAATGGACTCGAAGAACTTGACAGCGCTGGCTCCAGATTGATTTGTCACCGGCATGGCCTCGATCTACTGGGTGAATTTGTCGACTGCGACCAAGAGGTAGATGTAGCCTCCTCGCGAGGATTTCGGGAGCTTGCCGACCATGTCGAGTCCCCATTGCGTGAAGGGCCAAGCCAATGGTATTGGCCGGATTTCCGTGCCAGGTGCGTTCGGTTTGTCCGCGAATCCCTGGCAAGCGTTGCAGCGCTGGACGATGTCCTTGGTGTCGTGCATGGCCGTGGGCCAGTAGAATCTGGCTCGTAGAGATTTGACGATGAGGGCGCGACTGCTAGCATGGTGCCCGCAAGTGCCTTTGTGGATGTTGAGGAGTACTCCTGTGATGTTGCGCTTGTACAATTCACCGTTGATGATGGCGAATGCCTTGGATCATCGCGCGATGTGTAGTGCGTCAGTCGGATCATCTGGAAGCCTCTTGCTGAGTAGATATGTGATGTAGGGTTGTGTCCAAGACGGCTCGATCATCATGACGCTCATTGGTCCTTCGAGTCCTGTATCAAGCTCCAGGTCGTTGAGTGCCTTTAGCTCATTGGGTGGCGTAGCCCCTAAGTCCGTTGACGCACTTGCTTTCTTCTCTGGAGCCTTTGGCTTGATGGAGCGTTCGCAGATGCGCTCGAGAAATACCCTAGGTGGTATGGGGGAGCAGGTAGAGCCAATGTTGGCGAGTGTGTCTGCTTATTCGTTGCTTTCGTGGCCCATGTGCCGCAACTCACAGCCGTCGAAGTCCCCTTCGAGTGTGTCATAGAGGTCGTGATAGGCGATCATGTTATCGCTTAGTGTGTCGCACTCGTGCATCGTTTGGTTGACTACCAGCTTGGAGTCGCCGTAGATGATGAGCATCTTGGCGCCGCAGGCTTTTGCCATCCGCATCCCATGGATTAGAGCCTCGTACTCAGCTTCATTGCTGGAGGCAGTGAACTGCATTCGCAGAATGTATTTTAGCTTGTCTCCCTAGGGCGATGTCAGTATGACACCTGCGCTAGCTCCGTCCTTTCGTTTGGACCCATCGAAGTGCATTGTCCAGAGATAGGACATATCTGGCCTTTCAGGGAGCTGGTTCTCCATCCAGTGCACGAGGAAATCAGGGAGGACTTGCGACTTGATCGCGTCGTGCTTTTCGTATGTGATGTCTCGTGGAGACAATTTGATTCCCCAAAGTGCAACTCTCCCGGGGGCATCAGGGTTATGCAGGATGTGCCCGAGCGGGGCGTCGTTGAACACCACGATTGGGTGCTCCTGGAAGTAGTGGCGCACTCACTTGGCTGTCATGAAGACGCCGTACGCCAGCTTCTGGTAGTGTGGGTATCGCTGTTTTGTTGGCATGAGCACCTCGATGAGGTAGTAGACTAGGCGATGGACCCTGTGGACCTTGTTTTCTTCGGCTCGTTCCATCACAAGCACCGTGCTGACCACCTGGTTGGTGGCGGAGATGTAGAGCAACATCGGCTCCTTTTCGCGTGGGGTCACCAGTACTAGCGAGGTGGATAGTAGACGTTTGAGGTATTCGGATGCTTCTTGCGCTTCGTCCGTCCACTCGAACTTGTCAATTTTGTGGAGAAGTTGGTAGAAGGCGGTGCCTTTTAAGCCCATTCGGTGATGAATCGTTGGCCGTGATTCGACTAGCTGATGGACGCCTCTTATGTTTTTTGGCTTCTCTATGGCCAGTATGACTTTTATTTTCTTCGGGTTTGCTTCAATCCCTCTCGCGGAGATGAGATACCCGAGTAACTGCCCAGATGGTATGCCGAAGGCGCATTTGTCTGGATTGAGCTTGATCAGTAGCAGTCGAGGTTGACAAAGGTCTCACGTAGATCGTCGATTAGCGAGCCTTCCTCTTTTGTTTTGATGACGATGTCATCAACGTAGATTTGAATGTTGCGACCAAGTTGATTCTTGAGGCAAGCCTGCATGGACCTTTGATAGGTGGCTCCAGCATTTTTTTAGCCCGAAGGGCATCGTGTTGTAGTAGAACACACCAAAGGGCGTTGTAAACGTTGTTTTCTCCTGGTCTTCCTCCTTCATTCGAATCTGATTATAGCCTGAGTAGGCATCAAGGAAGCAGAGATGCTCACATCCCGTGGTGGAGTCGATGATCTGGTCGATTCGTGACAATGGGAAGTGATCCTTTGGGTAGTGCTTATTCAAGGAGGTAAAGTCCACACACATCCACAGGATATCTGTGTCTTTTTTAGGCACAAGCACCGTGTTGGCGAGCCAAGTGCTTTCCTTAATCTCGCATATGAATTTGGTGTTGAGGAGTCTGTTGATCTCCATTCCGACTGCCTTTGCTATTGGTTCAGATAGTTGCCGAATTGTCTGTCTGACTGGCCTTGCGTCTGGATTTACATTGAGTGAGTGCTCGGCGAATTCCCTCGGAACTCCTGGCATGTCCGCTGGACACCAGGCGAAGATCTCCCAGTGCTCACGGAGGAATTGAACGAGTGCGAGTTCCTATGCGGAACTCAAGTTGTTGGCAATGAGGGCCGTCTTGGTCGGGTTCGTTGGGTGGACCTGGACTTTCTTCGTGTGCACCGAAGTGTCGAAGGACAGGTCAGGTGAACTTGGCCTGCTCAGGAGAGGCAGACTATTGTCTATCGACTCCTTTAATCTTGCGAGTTCCTACTGCATGGCGAAGTACTGGGAGATTCTGTTGAATTCCCTATCGCAGCTGTCGGACCTCTCGAAGTTGCCGTTGATTGTGATTATGCCGTTTGGACCCGGTATCTTCATCTGCAGGTAGGCGTAGTGTGGCACTGCCATGAACCTCACGAACGCGACACGTCTGAGGATGCAGTGATATTGTGAAGGCCAGTCGACGACCTCAAAGTCGATGCGCTGTCGCTGAAAGTTTTGCAGCGTGCCAAAGATGACGTCGAGGTTGATTTTGCCCAGGGGATATATGCCTTTCCCTGGGATGATGCCGTGGAACATCGTGTCTGAAACTTCCAGGAACGTTAGAGGGATCCTCATCGCCCGCAAGGTACTCGCGAACATGAGGTTAATGCCACTGCCACCATCCATGAAGACGCGACTCATGTTGAAACCCCCAATCAGCGCCTCGAGTACGAGGGGACATTGGGCTGGACGAGGAACTTGGCGCAGGTGGTCACGCCTGTCGAAGGTGATGCAGGAGTCACTTCCACTGAGGTACTCAGCGGTGGAAGGTGGCGCCATCCATGAAGACGCGACTCATGTTGAAACCCCCAATCAGTGCTTCGAGTGCGAGGGGACAGTGGGCTGGACGAGGAACTTGGCGCGGGTGGTCACGCCTGTCGAAGGTGATGCAGGAGTCACTTCCACTGAGGTACTCAGTGGTGGAAGGTGGAGAGTTTATCGCCAAGTTTACTTGGCGAGTGATGGCCTTCTGCACTCGATTTGAGGAACGCCCTTTTTGGATCATCCCCATGTTGCCCACGGCTCGTGGGTATGGTTCACCTCCGTGATGCTGGACTGGTGCAGGCGCGGGTGGTGGTGGTACGGGCGGTGGTGGAGGAGCTCCATGTGCCACAGCGCCTGGGGCGGCTCCATAGCCCCTGTTGACTGCGTCGCAATTCATCCGGGCCAAACCTTCGTGGAGTTTGAGGAACTCACGGCAGTCTTTGAGAAGGTGGCTGGATTTCTTCTTGCCATCGTGCTTGTCGATGTAGAAGTGAACGTTGCAGGGCCCGGACAGCTTGTCCTCGATAGATGTTGCGGGTGCCTCTTCACGAGTGCGGCATTGCCACACCTGCGTGGTTTTTCTGTCGTCGCATTTGTCAGTGTAGCCGGCTGCGACCATGTTGACCTCCTCACGGTCATCATAGACGCGCATTCGACGTTTGCTTCGGCGATCGCGTCTGTGCCCAAGGTCGTCGTTGTCATTGGAGTAGGTATGGTTCTTCACCGAGTCTTCTCCATCAGCCCACCGATTCATGATTTCCATCAGGTGATCGATCGTTTTGGACTTCGAGCGGCCCAGCTCTTCCCTGAGCTCTATGCGGCGAATGCCGCTGTTGAATGCGTTGATTGCACGGTCCTCCGAGATGTTTTCTGCGGAGTTCTTGATGATGGACCACCTCTGGATGTACGAGCGTAGCGATTCGCTCGACCTTTGCTTGCAGCTTCTCAGCTCTTTGATTGATGCGGGCCTTTTGTAGGTGCCCTTGAAATTGTGCTCGAAGCTGTAGACCAGCTCTTCCCAGCTGCGAATGGATCCGCGCGGGAGATTGTTGAGCCATGCGCGGGCGGCGCCCTGCAGCTGTAGCTACAGGCATTGCATGGCCGTGCTTCGACTCCCGCCATGTAGTCAGACGGAGGAGATGTGGTCCTCCAACCAGATTTTCGGGTCCTGTAGACCGTCGAATTTTTGGTTCTCTGACGGTAGTTTGAACCCTTTAGGCATTCGCTTCTTCCTGATGGCCCTACTAAAGCATGTGGCACCACAGAGCTCAGTCTCGTCCTCTTCTGAGTCAGTCGAACGAGCAGGTCTTGCCCGCATCTTGTCGACTTTGCGCTGTGTGAGGTCATCACGCGCATCGTAGTCATGATCATGCCGCCATGAGCGGCGATGTTGAGACAGGTCATGGCTATCATCACTGGACGAGGGCGAGGAGTAGCGTTTTACCTGAGCCTTGCTTTTCTTTGGCTCTAGTACGGGCTCTTTGTCGAGGGCTGCCTCGACTAGCTCCAAGCCCGCGATCGTAGATTGGTGCATGGCGGCTCGTGGATCTCCAGCTGGCGGCTAGTTGTTGAGGAGGTACATGGTGGCCGCCGTTACCGCGGCTTGTGGCGTCTTTGGGAGCACGTTGCCCCGTGTATCCACCATCATGGAGCCGAAGTCGAGGACTTTCGTGGCGTCCACGCGTTCCTCCTCGGTGATTTGGGCCAGTCGAGATCTTCTCTTGTTGGCTAGGTACTCGTTGCCTTTGGAGGAGGATCCTCCGTGGGAGGAGAGCCCGACTCGCCGAAGGCTTGATTCGTCCATCGCCTTTTTTAACGCTTCAAGTTGTGCGATTGCATGTAGCTGTCATCTGTATTCCTCCTTCAGTAGCCAATGGTATCCCATCAGCATGTCTTGCGAGGAATTGAGGGGAAGAGGATTGCCTCGCAGAGCTTCTCGACAGCGGGCCCACTAGTTGTCATTGAGCTTGATCACCACGCGCTCTCTAGTGTGTTCATTCACTATGGTCGGTGGTTCTCCTGCCGTTCCATTATTGACGGGTGCGTTGTTGCCACCGTTGGTGGGGCCGCCGTTGGGCATACTGCCGTTGGGTGGTCCGGTGCCGTTGGACATGCTGCCGTTAGGCGGTCCGGTGCCAGATCCGGTGCCAACGTTATCGCGATTGGCGGTAGTGTCGCCTATATTGATGACTGCGCAAATGAAGTGGTTGGGGAAGTTTTTGCTCCCGCAACTTTCAGATCCAGAGCCGTAGGCTCCGTCTTCAGTGGCCAGGGCACCCAGACCGGATCCACGACTGCTGTCGCTGTCCGTGCTCCCAGCTGTTGCTGAGGCATTAAGGTCGCTGAGGGTGCCGATTGGTGGCAGAAACCACGATGCTGGAGCAATCATGGGTGTCGTCCGCTGGTCAGGCATGCGAAGCGTGCCCATCTGACCAACCTGGAAGCGGAAGCTCCCAATCTCCAGACTGATTCCATCACCCACGTACTCGAAAGTTGGGTGAGTGGCCGGCATGTGGACGGTGAAGTTGAACATGCCGAAGAGCTGGCGAATCTCTGCTGTTGTGGATTTGTGGATCATGGTTGATGGGACCGAAGAAGCCGCGACATCAGCACTCCCAATTCCCACAGACAGCGCCAATTAACGAGGGTTTAACTCGTTAATGCCCATTGTTATGGGCTTGGGTTTTGGAGAAGGAGGGAGCGCTGGAGCCATCAGTCGGCTAGCAAACAAGCACACAGGGACGCAAGATTTACCTAGGTTCAGGCCTTGTATAGGTCCCTACTCCTGCTTGTCTGCTCTTGGAATTAACGAAGGAATCAAGGATTATAGGGGCGCGCAGATGCAATCTGGTGAGAGTTGTGGAAACTAGGGTTGTGTGTGTCCTTCTCGCCGCCCCCTCCTAGCCTTTATATAGACATGCTAGGTCTCGGGTAGTAGGTCGAGTCGGTTATAGATTAGGGTTTCCCCTTTTAACTTTCTATCTTAAGCTTCTTCTTGTCTCGCAAGAAATCGAGAGTCTGTGGGCCACTCGAATTCTCCACTGGGCCTTGGCAACACCGTGGGCTTCCACCCTATCTGGACCGTATATACCAAACTCAAGTACCTGTAGGGTATACCCATGTTAGACAAGCTAACACCCAAATCGGATAAATGCATTTTTGTGGGATACCCAAGGGAAACCTTAGGGTATTACTTCTACAACCGAGAAGAGGGCAAAGTGTTTGTCGCTCGTAGCAGTGTATTCCTAGAGAAAGAGTTTCTCACAAAGGGAACGAGTGGAAGGTCGGTGCGACTTGAAGAAGTTCAATATGAGCTAGTCGGGGATGCTTCTACAAGTGATGCTATTGTAGCAGAACAAGTTGAGGAACGCGTGGCAATAGAAGCACCACAACCACGAAGGTCAGCGAGGCTCCGCGAAGCGCGGGAATTATTATTGTTAGACAATGATGACCCTGCGACCTATGCAGAAGCGATGGTGGACCCAAACTCTAAGAAATGGTTGATTGCCATGAGATCCGAGATAGAGTCCATGGGAGACAATCAAGTTTGGAACTTGGTTGACCTGCCTGGTGGTTTTAAAGCCATTGAGTGCAAATGGATCTATAAGAAGAAGATTGATATGGATGGAAATGTTCACATCCATAAAGCTTGACTTGTTGCAAAAGTTTTTCGACAAGTTCAAGGAGTTGACCACGACGAGACTTTCTCGCCCGTAGTGATGCTTAAATCTATACATATCATTCTAGCCATTGCTGCATATTTTGACTATGAGATATGGCAGATGGACGTCAAGACAACTTTCTTAAATGGAATCCTTACTAAGGATGTGTATATGATGCAGCCCGAAGGTTTTGTCGATCCAAACAATGCTGGAAAAGTATGCAAACTTCAAAAGTCTATTTATGGGCTGAAGTAAGCATCTTAGAGTTGGAACATTCGATTTGACGAAGTTGTAAAGGAGTTTGGCTTCATAAAAAATGAACAAGAACCTTGTGTGTATAAGAAAGAAAATGGGAAATTGCTTGTATTTCTAATCTTATATGTAGATGACATATTACTGATTGGAAATGACATTCCTATACTCGAGTCTATTAAGACCTCATTGAAAATAGTTTTTCTATGAAGGACTTAGGAGAAGCAGCATATATTCTGGGTATCAAGATCTATAGAGATAGATCAAGGAGGCTAATTGGATTAAGCGAATGCATTACATTGACAAAGTGTTGAAACGGTTCAGCATGGAAGAGGCTAAGAAGGGGTTCTTGTCCATGTCTCATGGCATTAAACTCAGCAAGACTCAGTGTCCTTCGACCACTGAGGAGAGAGAGCACATGAGTAGGGTTCCATATGCTTCGGCTATTGGATCCATCATGTATGCAATGACATGTACTTGCCCGGATGTTTTCCATGATCTAAGTGTTACGAGCAGATACCAGGCTGATCCAGATGAGAGTCACTGGACAGCGTAAAGAATATCCTTAAGTACTTGAGAAGGACTTAGGATATGTTCCTAGTTTATGGAGGTGAGGTTGAACTCAGTGTAAAGGGTTACATAGATGCAAGTTACCTTAACGACTCAGATGACTCCAAATCGCAATCAGGTTATGTGTTTGTCATCAATGGTGGTGCTATGAGCTGGAAAAGTTCCAAGCAAGATACAACGGCATTCTCTTCAATAGAAGCTGAATATATTACCGCCTCGGAGGCTACAAAGGAAGCTGTTTGGATTAGGATTTCCTGATCACTCTTGGTGTGGTTCAGGGGGTGTCCAATCCCTTGGATGTTTATTGTGACAACAATGGTGCTATCGCACAAGCCAAGGAACCTAGATAGCACCAGAAGAACAAACATATTAGCATGCATTACCATCTGATTCGTGAGTTCATTGATGATGGTAGTGTAATGTTAAGCAAAATACATACCGACTCAAATGTTGCTGATCCCTTGACAAAGCCACTTCCGTAGCCTGCGCATGAAGCGCACACAAGAGCAATAGGTATTAGATACTATCTAGATTGACTCTAGTGCAAGTGGGAGACTGAAGGAAATATGCCCTAGAGGCAATCGTAGAGATGATTGTATTTCATATGTATCCATGAGTTTTTATAATGTTCCTTGCATATGCATATATCAGGCAACTTGTATTGATTGGCAATTATGTGAATTGTTTGTGGAACTCTTTACTTGTATGGTTATCTAATAGTTATCCCTAGTCAGATATCATGTGAGGACACACGTGAATATTAGACTAGCCCATCGATTGGTTGATGACTATGTTTCGCAATTCATAGACATGTCAAACCAATGATGTGGACACATGTTATGAACATGGGGTTGGACTGACCCAACTTGAGACTGATAATAATACTTGCAGCTCTCTCTACACATCATGTACGTTTTGTACTTAGACCTGAGATTGTCGCATGTACTTGAGATGTGGATCGACCTACTTTGGGGCTATCAAACACTAATCCGTAACTGGGTAGTTATAAAGGTAGCTTTCGGGTTTGTCCTGATACATGCTGCAAGGCATCGGTCAATCAAGATGGGATTTGCCCCTCTCTACTTGAGAGAGATATCTCTGGGCCCCTCGAGTGATCGGATCTAGAAATGCATGGCCGTGCTACATATGGTTAAGAGTTAACCTAGTAAAGGGATTCCAAATCACAGTATCGAGAAAGAGAGGTCAGCTTGGAGCTAGACCAAATATCGTATGGCAAAGGGAAAGACATGTACTCAACCTTGTGATGGTTTGTCCGAATGATCTTTATATGTGTTTAGGAGTTGGCACGTCTTGCTAGAGGCCGCTACCAACTATTGACGGAGTAAGTGTACTCGTGTCATGTTTATACGTGTATGAACCTATAGGGTCACACACTTTAGGATCTAGAAGCCTAATGAGGATTAGATCCGAATTAGACCAGGCTTAGGCTGCTAATGGGCTGCTAATGTAGAAGCCCACCAGGGATGCCTATATAAGAGAGAGTGAGGCGAGCTGAATAGGGTTGAGCATTCCACCCAGCCGCCACTCCTCTTGTGCATGTGTTGCATGAGCAGACCTAGCAGTCTGGCGTGTGACGGCTTCCACTCCGGACGTGTGGATACCTCGGAGGTGCTGTAGCTGTAGTACTTGGACGAGGCACGCAAAGGGGAGTTGCTCGTGGGATGAGGACAAGGAGGAGACGTAGAACATCTATACTGCCCTGACATGCTTTATCAAGTTCCGCAACTGCGTGTCTAGTGGTAATCCCGTGATCTATGACATCAGCATTCCTGGTTGACGCGGTAGAAAATTTTGATTTTACACTAGTGTAGCCTAACCGTTACCCTTCAGTGGATCCTATGTTGGTGAGCGTGTTAGCCTCTTTGTTGCTTTTGCGGCCAACGTGCCATTGTTCATAGTCGTCGAAGTCTCCTTCGAGCATGTTGTAGAGGTCACGGTATGCGATCATGTTGTCGCTTAGGGCGTCACACTTGTTCATGGTCTACTATACCATGAGGTTGGAGTCGCTATAGATGACCAGTCATGTTGCGCCGCAGGCTTTGGCCATCCGCATCCTGTGTAACAAGGCCTCGTACTCCATGGTCACTATGGCCTGCTCCGGCTCCTTCTCGATGTTTGGACCCGTCGAAGTTCATAGTCCACAGATTGGACATGTTGGTGTATCTAAGAGCTGGTTCTCCATCCAGTCAACGAGGAAATCTGGTAGTACTTGCAACTTGATCATTGTTCGCCACTCGTAGGTGATGTCCCGTGGTGACAACTCGATTCCCTAGAGGGCAACTTGCCCTTTTGCGTCGGGTTTGTTGATGATATGGCTTTGCGGGACATCATTTACCACAACTATTGGGTGCTCCTGGAAGTAATGATGTAGCCTATGTGCAGTCATGAAGACACCATAGGCCAGCTTTTGGTAATGCGGGTACCGCTACTTTGTGGGTGTGACCACCTCACTAAGGGAGTACACCAGATGTTGCACCCCATGAACCATGTTATCTTGGGCTTGTTCTACCACTAGGACGATGCTGACCACCTGGTTAGTTGCGGCTATGTATAGCAGCATTGGCTCCTTCTCCTTGGGTGTTACCATGATGGGCGAGGTGGATAATAGACACTTGAGGTCTTCGAATGCTTCTTGTGCCTCGTCCGTCCACTCGAATTTGTCCTTTTTGCGAAGGAGTTAGTAGAACGATAGTGCCTTCTCGCCCATCCAACTGATTTATCAGCTGAGCGCCGCAATTCGTTGGCCAGCTGATGGACGCCCTTGACATTCTTTGGCTTCTCCATGGTCAGTATGGCCTTTATATTTTTCGGGTAGCCTCAATTCCCCTTGTGGAGATGAGGTACCCGAGTAACTATTCGGATGGGACACCGAAGGCCCGTTTCTCCAGGTTTAACTTGATCCTATTGCGATCGAGGTTGTCAAAGGTCTCGCGAAGATCATCGATGAGTGTGGTTTCGTCCTTTGTCTTGACCACTATGTCTTCTACGTATACCTAGACATTTCAGCCAAGCTGGCTCCTCGGGCAGGCTTGCATGCACTGTTGGTAGGTGGCGCATGCGTTCTTTAGCCCGAAGGGCATCCTGGTGTAGTAGTAGACACCGAAAGGCATAATAAACGCCGTTTTTTCTTGGTCCTGTTCTTTCATATGAATCTGATGGTAACCTGAGTAGGCTTCGAGGAACCATAGATGCTTGCATCCCGCGGTGGAATTGATTATTTGGTCGATCTGCGGTAATAGGAAGTGGTCTTTAGGGTAGTGTTTGTTGAGGGAGGTGAAGTCCACGCACATCCGCAGGATGTCCATGTCCTTTTTTGGAACGAGCACGGGGTTAGTGACCCAGGTGCTTTCCTTGATCTCGCGGATGAAGTTGGCGTCAAGTAGTCTATTGACTTCCATGCCAACCGCTTTTGCCCTTGGTTCTGACAGTCGACGCATCGACTACTTGATAGGTCTTGCATCTAGTGACACATTGAGTGTGTGCTTGGCGAATTTCCTGGGAACTCCTGGCATGTCTGCAGGACACCAGGCGAATATTTCCCAACGCTCAGAGGAATTCAATGAGCGTGAGTTCCTATGTGGAACTCAAATTGTTAGCGATGAGGGATGTCTTGGTCAGGTCCGTCGGGTAGACCTGAACAGCCTTGGTGTTCACCGTGGAGTCGAAGGACCGATCTGGTGCATTCTTCTTGCTCAAAGGAGGAAGACTGTTGTCCATCGACTCCTTGAGCCTCACCAGCTCCTCTTGCATGCCAAAGGACTGGGAGATTCTGTTGAATTCCCTATCGCAGTTGTCGGACTTGGTGAAGCTCCCGTTGGTGGTGATAATGTTGTTTAGCCCTGGCATCTTCATCTGGAGGTACGCGTAGTGCAGGACCGCCATGAATCTTGCGAACGCTACATGCCCGACGATGGTGTGATACTGAGATGGCCAATTGACCACCTCGAACTCAAGGCCCTAACATCGGAAGTTTGCGGGCATGCCGAAGATGACGTCCATCCAAATTTTGCCCTGGGGGTATACTCCTTTCCTTGGTACAATGTTGTGGAAGGTTGTTTCAGATGCTTCTAGGCTGGAGAGGAGGATCTGCATGGCTCGCAAGGTTCTGGCAAACATGAGGTTGATCTCGCTTCCCCCGTACATGAAGACCCTACTCATCTCAAAGTCGTCGATCTACGCCTCGAGCACCATGGGAGAATGGCCTGGGTGAGGGACCTAGCGTGGGTGGTCACTTCTGTCAAAGGTGATGCAGGACTCAGATCCTCTGAGGTACTCAGGGGTTGAAGGTGGGGCATTAACCGCCAGGTTGACTTGGCAGATGATTCTTTTCTGAGTCTTGTTGGAGGGGAGTCTCTTCTAGATCATACCCATGTTCCCGAGTGGGCGTGGGTACTGCTCTCCCCCCATTGTTTGGTGCTGGTGCGGCCGCAGGCTGCGTGGGTGCTCCAGGTGGTTGTGGTGGTGCTCCGTAAGCTATGGCACCTGGTGTGGCTCCGTACCCCTGGTTTGTCGTGTCACGATGTAGTTGGGTGTATGCCTCCTAAAGCTTCTAGAACTCATGGCAGTCTTTGAGGAGGTGGTTAGACTTCTTCTCGTCATCGTGCTTGTCTATGTATAAGTGGATGTTATAGGGTCCAGACAGCCTCTCCATGGCACTTGGTACACCAGGTGCATCATCGTGGGTGCGGTGTTGCCACACTTGCATGGTTTTCCCGCTGTCACGGTAGCTGCCGCTATGGTACCTACTGTTGCGGTTACCCTCGTCACGTTTCTCAGCGTAGCCGACCGCAACCATGTCGACCTCCTCGCAGTCCTCGTAACCGCGCATGCAATGTTTTCCTCAGTGATCGCGTCTGTGGCCGAGTTCGACCTCATCGTCGGAGTGGACGTGGTTGATGTTGAGCGAGTCTTAGCCGTCTGCCCACCGGTTTGCAATATCCATCAAGTGATCAATAGTTTTGGGCTAGGTGCGCCCCAGCTCCTCCCTGAGCTCTCGACGGTGCATGCCGCCGTTGAAAGTGTAAATTGCGCACTCCTTGGAGATGTCCTATGTTGAGTTATTGATTGTAGACCATCGTTGAATGTAGGAGAGGAGGGACTCGTTGGGCTTCTAGTAGTAGGCACGGAGTTCTTCGATTGACACATGCCGCTTGTAGGTTACCTTGAAGTTGCATACAAAGTTGTAGACTAGCTCCTCCCAGCTGCGGATTGAACCGCGAGGTAGATTGTTGAGCCAGGCTCGAGAGGCACCCTACAGCTGCAGCTGGAGGCACTACGTGGCTGTGTTTTTTCTCCCGCCATGTAACCTGGCTGAGGAGATGTGGTCATCTAGCCAAATCTTCAGCTCCTGGAGGATGTCGAACTTCGGGTTATCCGAAGGATGTTTGAAGCCCTTCGGCATCCGAGTTTGCCGTATAGCTCTGTTGAAGCAGATGGCGCCACAAAGCTCTATTTCTTCGTCCTCCGACTCGGTTGAGTAGGCACTCTTGGCACACATCTTGTCGACCTTGCGCTGCATTATTTCGGCATGTGCAACATAGTTGCGGCTGCTTCGCTGTGGGCTGCGGCATTGTCGCGACATATTGTGGTCCTCCTCGCTAGAGGACGATGAGCGATGCCTCGCGATTGGTGCCTTTGCTTTCTTCGGCTCTGGCATTGGCTCCTTAGCTACCGCAGCTTCTACTAGCCCGAGTCTAGCGATGGCAGACTGGTGAACGCAGATCATGGATCTCTGGCCGTTGGATGATTGGTGAGTAGGTACGTAGTAGCTGCTATCACCACAGCTTGTGGTGTCTTCAGGATCATGTGACCCCGTCAGTTCACCGACATGAACGAGAAGTCGAGCGCCTTGGTGGCCTCCTACTGGTCTTTGTCATCGAGGTTATCAATTCGAGAGAATCTTTTGGCAACTGTTGCCCCGTTGCCCTTCAAGGAGGATCCGTTGATAGAGGAGAGTGCTACCTGTCAGGTGCTTGACTCATCGGCTGCCTTCTTGTGTGCCATGAGTTCAGCGTTCACTGCCTTCTGGCGATTAAACTCCTCGATGGGCATCTAGTGATATCCCGTCAACATGTCACGTGATGCATCTGCTGGGAGGGGGTGGCCTTGCAGAGCTTCCCTGACTCGCGCCCATCCGTCTTCCGAGATATGGATCTATTGGCGCTCCGACCAGCTTGCGCCATTGGAGTCGGGGTTGGGAGGGTTGGGAGGTTGCGGTTGCTCGTGAGTGCCGTCGGTGGGGCCATTGTTCCTTTTTCCATGCGGCCTCTGGTGTCGGCGTTGTCTTGAGTTCCGTTGTCGCCATTGTTGATAACAGCACACATGTGATGGTTGGGAAAGCCATTGCTCCCGCAACTCTTAGATTTGGAGCTATAGATGCCATCTTCTGACGTCAAATCGCATAGATTGGAGTCGCAACTATTTTTGTTGTCCATGTCATAGGCAGATGCCGATGCATCGAGCTCACTTAGGCATTGTTTGGCATGATGGTTTTTAAGTGGATTCTAGTGTTTATTACCGGCCCAATCCGATACACCCGGAAACACCCCACTAGTCGTTTGGCAGCCCGGTTTTGGTTGAACCGAAACCCATGAACCCTCGGAAAACCTATCGGGTAGAAGTGGATCCAAGATGCTTGGGGTACCTCGCGTTTTAAACTCGTCATGCCATGGTCCACAGCCTAGTGACGATGCGGATCAGCAACTGCCAATTTCTTATCCATAGTCTGATTTTTTCCGCCGTCGTCGCTGATTTCTTCTACTGCCGGATCACCCCTGCTCTAGCTCTGCTCCACCGCACCTTATTTTATCTCCTCAAGACGAAAGGCAATTAGGCTATTATTTTAGTGTATGGAAGTGTTTTGGGTGAAAAAGTGTTTTCACCCAATACCCTTGAGAAAATACTCTAATATACTCACTGATACACTCTTGCTAAACAAGGCCTTGGGGTGCCGATTGATGGTGGGAACCATGAGGCAGGTGCAATCGAGGGTGCCGGCGACTGATCGGGGAGGCGGAGCATGCCGATCTTTCCAACCTGGAAGCGTAGGCTCCCGATCATCATGCCGATCCCATCGCCGACGGACTCGAACGCTGGACGGGCCGCCGGTGATTGGACGGCAAAGTCGAAAGTGTCGAAGAGGAGTTGATTCTCCGTTGCAGCGGAGTTGTAGATCACGGGTGATGGGGCCATCGAAGCCGTAGCATCAAAACTCCCAGTTCCCACAGATGACACCAATTGACGAGGGATTAACTCATGAATGCCCATGGATGAGGTACATGGGTTTGAGGAAGTGGGGAGCGTGGGAGGCATCAATCGGCTAGCAAACAAGCACATCGGGTCCACGTGGTTTACTCAGGTTTAGGTCATCGGAAGGAACCCTACTCCTGCTTGTCTGCTCTTGATTATAGATGGAGTCTAATATTAGAGGGTGTGCAGATGAATCTGGTGATGTATAAACTAGGATTTGCATATTGTCTTTCTCGATGTTCCCTCCTAGACTTTATGTAGGGAGGCCAGGTCTTGGGATAACAGGCTGAGTTGGTTATAGATTAGGGTTTCACCCTCTGAATTTTCTATCTACTCCTTAGCGTGTCCTTCAAGGAGTCGCATTCCTCCAGGTCTAGGCCACCCTAATCCTTGTTGGGCTTCAATCGCCCTGCAAGATCCTCTTGGGTCAGACCGTATAGGCTAAGCCTGGGTACCCATAGGATATACCCATATCACCTATACCATCACAACCAATTCCAGCACCAAAAATAGTTGCTATTTATGATCTGAAACAAAGTAGAGCATGCAGGGGCTGGCCACAGGGGTGGGCGGGAGGGAAGCCTCCACGGGCCCAAAAATATTAGGGACCCTACACAGCTATACACTGTGTATAGGATGCCTTGTTATGAGAGCAGCGCAGAAAAAATAAAGAGTAAAAAGGCCTCATGGTAGTACTTAGCACTGATTGGAATATTATGTTTTCTGCACACGGATGGAGAGTAGCATGTCAGCATTAGGGCCCCCTCCACGGTTCTGTTTTGACTTGGCCACGACGACTCCCAGGGCCTGGCAACTCCAGGAACTTTGTTGTAAATCATGAGATCGACCCGACCGGATCATCGAAAATTCGTCACATAGGCCTCGCCTCTCTCAGTATCGCTAACCTCATCAGTTGATTACTGCATCTAATCCTCTTCCATTCCAACTGCCCTAGATGGCCTCCAGCAGGCCATCCGGAATACGGTATGATGGTCGAAATCGGTTGATGAATCTTGTTGATTCCTAATTTCTCCTCTACACGAGTTAGGTTACTCTATCTGTCTATGCCTCTATGCGCTGATTTTGACTTCTAAATCTTTTGTTGCCTTTGACATAGTTAAGAAACCTCTATCGGGTAGTGCTAAATAAAAACAAGAGAACCTGAAGAAATTTCGATAGCATCAGAGAGGGGATCTGTTCAAAAAAATTGAAGAGCAAAACCAGCACTTAGGAAAGTCCAAATGAGTTAACGCTAGTTCTTGCTGGGGCACAAAGTAATGTTGATCAAGAAAATGAGGTCCCCATAGAAGACAATATGTGTGGTAACGAGGATAATTTTAATTTTCTACAAAATCTGCTAGTGTCAACGTGAAACCAATTATGACCAGGTATTGGGGTTCTCTTTATAATAAAGTAAAGGACACATTACTAGAGAAGGGGCCTATTAGAGAAGAAAATATTACTTTCAATGTTGATGGCAACTCAAGACATTTTTGGTATGCCCATTACTCTAGAAATGTGAGCAATGGAGAGGTACGGATCGAAAATGGTTAGTCTATTCAAGACAAGTTGACAAAAAGTTTTGTTTCTCATGTAAGTTGTTCAATCCTATCAATTACAAGAGTTCTTTGGGGCATAATGGATTCACAGATTGCAACATATCACTGAATGACTCAAAGAACATGAAACTAGTGTCTAGCATCTTACTAGCAAGATCTCTTGGAATGAACTGGAAAATAGACCAAGCAAACATGAAACAATTGACAAGGAGTTACATCATCACATCATAGAGGAGAAGGAGCGCATAAGTCAAGTTTTACTAAGTTGTGTACACTTTAAGTTTTTATTTGCAGCATTTTATATAAAAAAATTGGAGCCTAACTCTGGGGCCCCAAATTCTTATTTTGCCCTGGGCCATCTGAATCTTAGGCAGAGCACAGGAGCATGCAAAACTATCCTAAGTAGTTCAAAACAACACAATGGATAAAGCGATGTCAACCCCTAAACAATTAATTGGTAGAACCACTTAACATGGGAGAACCTAGAGTGTTACTCCCAGATTCGCTGATTTGCGTGAAGCGGCTCATATGTTTCAAATCTAAAGCATAGACAGGTACACCGATATAAGATTTGTCGAATGTCAAATATAAGAGAGTCAAACAACCAAATGCTTTATCGGATCTACACTGACCCAAAATTTTGTGGCATCTATGTAATAAAATAGTATGGTGATAATGATTTATCAGATCTAAATGATAAAATAACAAAATAGCCACACAGATCTCAACCTCTCCCTAAATCAAACCTCTTCCCAAATCAACTTGAATATACCCGCGATATGTACGAAACATATCAAGTTTTTCAGATGTACATGATAAATCACTATAAGGGACAAACAGATCTCATCAATCACCATATTTATTAAAAGCTCCACTCATAATGGAACAATGCCAATCTACACTCTTTGGGTTATCTGATCAATACGGGAAACAGGTCACGTTCATGAGATCTACTTATATGACACTACAATAATCAAACGGCGATAATTCCCCCCAAGGTTACCGGACTTTTTACAATGAATCTAAACACTTACATTATACCAGGATCTAGTACCCAATTTGTGCCACTAATAACGACTATGGCTCCTATACTATTGCAAAATCACATATGAACATGACATGAATGAATAAGAAAAATATATCACCTTGCAGTAATCCCCATGAGATTATACAGAAGAGCGGACACATTGTTGAAGTCCACACATGGTTTGTGCCTGCACACACAACAATCAAATCCCCATGTAAATAATCAAACATCTGATCTCACATAACATGATAAGCGAGCAAGAGAGTAGATCAAGCACACTTACAACATCTCACCAAGCTCATCAATGATTTGCCCGCCTTCCTTGCCAAATATTGCGATGACCTTGGCAATGAAGTCCGGGGCACTCTTGGCCTGGAAGATATGCAAATTTTGGAACTGCTCGTCCAACAAACCCTAACCCACCATATAAAGCAAAAATATCAAATCCCCCCAACAATATTACTCATCCACCTATAAACCAAAATTCCACACAAATCACAAAAGATAGTGAATTGCTCACCAAGCGGAACATATTTGCCATGAGGGTGTTGATATGCATCTGGGCCGCCATGGCTACCCGGAGCGCAGATGAGTAGATCTGAGTAGATATTGCGACGAGGAAGTAAGCAAGGAAAGGACAGAGGAGAAGCTGCGGGAATAGGGTGATACTAGATGGTGATTTGGGATGGGTGGGTGCGTGCGGAATTGAATTCCCAGGTCCACAATTACAGTTGGAAGTGGACGGATACCATCTTCCTTCCCTTTACTGCTCTTTTGGGTAATCTATAATATCTAAATAGGTCATCCCTATTTAGGTATTTCTCTTGACATGCAAGCTATCCATCTCAGCATGCCATGTCATAATTTTTTATATTGCACAAAATTATCAGCCACTAAAAAACCGTAGAGTCATCCTCCACTATGACCTCTGTTAATGTCGGTCTATTTACTGTATCTCTTTGGCACCACTCATGCACTGACGTCCCACTCAGACAAGTAATCGAGGCAGTGATTGATATTACTAGATCATGTAGGCGCGCGTTGCCGCGTCCGTCCGTTAGAAAAATTCATAGTTATAAAATGGCAAAACTCTATTTGAATTAAAATATACCTTAGAATTTTATTCTATTTGTCTATGTAGGTTTTCCTTTGTCAATATTCTTTCTCTCTCTTTCAGGCTCCATAAAATTTTCTTAGGCACATAATTTTCTTACACAAGATTCGTGTGTTTTGTCTGTTGATAAGGGGTCGTGCTACTAAAATATTTCATGATTTTCTAAATTGGAAGGTGAACATGAGTACATCAAATAAAATGAGGATAGATTTAAATAGCATGAAGGAAGTAATAGAAGCATGTCTCTTTGTAGGAGGAGCCACATTCATAGAATGTAAGCAGCTGAGCTAGAACAAACAGAACCTGCAGAGAAATATATTCCTGATTTAGAAAAGATGACAATTGTTATCTGAAGAAGATGGGTATTTCCTTTGAAAATAGAATCAACCAATCAGACCACCATTAGAGACCTAGAATCTGCTATCGAGTGGGAGTAGCACGGGCATAAACTGAGGCGAGAGATTTTATAAGACATGTAGGTTGTATAGTAACGTACCATAATCATCTGCCACCGTCAATTTGTGCACCATGACTACCATTAGGGATTTGCAAGAATTGAAAAAATAACATGATCATAAAGATCAATTAAGACCGGCACATCAGGTCGCCATGAATAGGGAGGCGAGGGTAGGATCTGTACCGCATCCGCATGAGAGATTGATGGCCGCTCAAGATTCTGGCCTGCGTTCGAACGGATTGAGAGGTGTGCATCTGGTCTCGGTCGGTCGAATCTCGATTGGAGCCTGCTGCATGTCCGTTCTAGATTTCGGCCTGTGGTCCAATCGACCGGGAGGTGTGCATCTTGTCTGGGTGGTTGAATTTACATTGGAGTTTGCTGCCGCATCGTGTGTCCTCTTCAAAAAAATTCTGGTGGTTCCATATGAGCAAGAAGACCCGGTTTCCATTGGAGTCTGTTGCCGCATGTGTCCTCTTCAATTTTTTCCGTGCGAAGAGAACCGATTGTCGAAAGGTGGAGTAGAGCGGGCCGATAGATAGACATTCCAGCTCAATTAAGCATAGAAAGGCTTTTTGATGCCCAGAGAACGTCCCTAAGGGATAATTCGGCCCACGCGGGAGCTGAGGATCATCCAACGGCTAGAATGACGTGGGGGCGCGATCGGATGGCCAAAACAGCCCAGTTCGTGGGAGGCCTCCTTTTTGACTCAGTTTTAATATCCCTAATTGTGGCTATTCATAGAAGAGTAACCGATGGTGGCGTGCACTATATAGCATCTGAACAGTGCCGCGTTTCTCTCCACGGCAGCTCGGTGCCCGGTCTCATCGCTTCCCCTCTCCCACATCTCATTGGCTTTCACCCTAACTTCCAGATCTAATATGTGCTCCCGATTTGCAATTCTTCCATAAACATGCTGACCGGAGAACGGTGCTGTGATAGCCCTTCCGTCGTATACCCAGGTCCTGACCCCTCCACTTCTATCTGATACGACTCCAGTTGGCCAAGCGGCGGACACGATCCAGGAAGAAGTAGGCGTGTGTAGCAGTACGTCGTTGGTATACTGGAGCAGATGTGGATGTGGATGCTGACATGAATTGGCGACGGCATGCCGAGCGACTACGCCAGCCGGCTTCCCAATGATGTATGCGTCGAGGATAACGAGGTTGACGCCAAGGTACTGGCGCTCTTCCTTTGTGCCGTGCACCATGGCCTCCAACGTCCAACCTGTTGCGCTTTCAGTTTTTCTCATTCCTTCCATATTTTTCCTTCTCCGTAGCACAACGGCAAGGCTATACAGCCACCGACTCTCGCCTGAGCTCTGACCGTGTATTCCGAGTCCAGAGACACTAACCACTTGAATTTAGTTTTGACGTTTGTTAACCTCAGTTTCTCTGCAGGGCTGGATCACACTTATGTATTTTGCACCGAGCATCAATGTGTTAATGGTCCTTTTTATTCTTTGTTTGGGAACCAGGATGAAGAGCACACATGGGAATGGGATCTCTTTCTGCCCAATGTCAATTATTATTGGAGCAGTACTTTAAGTTGAGATTATTACACAACTGGTGATATTGATATGTTTACCGCAAGCATCTTTGGACATGTATGTGCATAATAAGATTAGGACATCTAGAATTGCTATGAGGTTATTCCTAATGACAAGAATTGATATTGTAGCGTGAATGGCGGTAATTAAACCCCATTTTCAGACATAATGCTAGGCTTGAATAAGAGTTATGTACTACCTCATTACCACCATTGGTGGCTATGCTGCAAATTTCACTGACGGATGACTGTCATCCGTTGCACATGATTTCTCAGAGATGTAGACATGAGTTAAAATATATATTTGTTGTTTCTGGAGATTCCTTCAGGTTAGACAAACATTAGTTTTTTTTCGTGTTAAACATGGATACTATCTAGAGAAGAGCTCACCAGATTTCTACACAACTTAAGTTGACGCATTTGGTTCCACCTTTGTATGATACTGCAAATCTTTCCAATACTAGAAGTTGCAAAACGCTCAGTTCCTTAGTTTATTTTTCCATGTGGCATGACTTTGCTGGCTAACTGAGAAAAGAATTGGATCATTTCATCCAATATCAATGGAAATGGGATTATATTATGCTTACAGTGGAACTGTTTGGATATATTATGTCTCTACTATCATACATTTTTCGATTATTCTTTCTTCGATGCATCAATTATTTCCAAGGAGTCCCGCAACAACGTGCGGGGTATCATCTAGTATAAATATAAAGACCTTTCACATATGAAAATGCCATGTTTTGATTTATTTTAAAATTACATTTTAGATAATTTTGGACCTTAGTATATTCTGCTTGTTTTGAATGTAGGCATAGTTTCATTGGACATCATTTATTCCCTTCCCTAATTTTAGAATATATTTTAACGCGATAACGGTGGGCAAGCAAATCTTCTTACAAAGTGTAAAGTTTTTATTTTTTATTTTGGTAGGATCATTAAGTCTTAACTTATCTAGTTAATGGCACGTACGAAGAGTTTTATTCCATGCCTTTTAGTCTTTAAATTGTGTACGGGAAGTTTTATTTGGTACATTTTCTTTTCTTTTGGAGCACTTGATTTAATTGATAGGATTATGTTCTACTTCCAGTGAATACATCTTATGTACTGATCCTTCGATCTGGTTTAGGATGCAGCAATAGCTCTTCTTCCCAAGACACTACCTAGGAATTATCGAAGGTGATTTCTTTAAGTTCTTTTTAGGGTATATCAGTCGTTTATCAAACTAGACTTTTCTGTGTGTCCCGGGGCACATTAGTTTGGCTGAATTTTTAATGACATGGTGGAAGTGCATGTCAAGACAGACAAAATTAGACAAATTGTTGTGCATTACACATTGTCAAAAATGGGAAAGGATGTTAGAAATACTGTTTCACAACGCGGGCTATGCCTGACCAACATCAAGATCCGATTTAGGTCGGTGAAAGAGCAACAAAGTTTTTTTATCCAACTCCAGCGAAGCTCTGACAAAGATCTGATTTAGGTTAGAGCTAAGTATTGTTCTTACCACTAGACGAGTGGTTGAGGAATCGATGAAGTGTGTCGGGGTAGTGTGGTACACATAATGTCATATCACGTCCAGCTTCGGTGAACTCCTTCCTGATGTCGAACACTTCTCCATCTCTGAAGCAAGTCTGGAACCCCACAGCTTGCCACGTGCACCCCAATATGGTGCCTTTGATGGATAACAAACATACAAGGTGGAATAGCGGTGGCGAGGTGCTAGCCTCGGTTCCACCGCCCTTCGGACATGAAGGTGGCTAGCAAAGAAGTGATATTCCTCAATTCTATCTTCTATCACCATCCTACCCTTCCTTATATAGTGAGTAGCTGAGGGGAAAGCTGGTATCCCTTAGTCCACAACCCTAACTATAGTCAAAATGTTCCAACCCATTGACATGTGTCCCTTTCTAGAAATGCCTCCACTTATCTGGTTTACGTAAGTCAGATATTATCCGCCTTGCTCCACTCCTTTTAGTGTCGACACACTTGAGCTCATGGTAAGGTGGATATAGTACGAGTCACACTCAAACTGATAGGCAGAAGTGGATTCCAGCAAATCATGTTGCCTCTCCGAAAACAAAGAGTAGCATATCAATGTGATGTTCTTCCCGGTTCCCTTTGCCTCACGATAATTGTGGTAAAGGCACATGTGTGAGGTTTGCCATCTTTGGCGCTATCTTAAATCTCTTTTATCATTCTCGTGATATGTGATTCTTTCCACCTAACACTTGGTCAGATTATACTCCGGTTAACACTTAACTGAGAAGCGCATGGTCATGCTTTCCGAATCATATCACACGAGAGGCCCAGAGAATATCTCTCTGTGGAGGATGGAAAATTTTGTTTTGGTCGATCCATATCATGCAACTTACTTAGGCGGCCCAAGCACCGACCTTACTAATACCAGTTAGGACAATGTTAGGCAGACTCAAATCTGGATAAACTGTAACCCATATCGTGTGATCACCTTAGGTGTAAGGATTTCACTACTTTAAGTGTATTGAATAACGTCTTACTTATGTTAGCTAAACCTTCGGTCAGTCCGACTAGCGTAGCTCTTTAGTGTAGTCAATGCAAGCTAGATAGCATCTCTATACACACGTTAGTATGAACTTAGTGAAGGAGATATTCCTTAGAAGCAAAATAATAAAGGTGTTTATTATCATATCTCATTAGTTCATAATAGTTTTATATCATGTTATAACTGTATCAATAGAAAACATTGATACGGGTGTGGTATATAAACTATTCGAGATTTGTCCCACGAAGGAAACTAGGGTTTGACGATCCCTTGGTTCGTGAGGGAGCTGAACACGCGATTCCGGAGGAACTCGACGACGGTGACGGCGACGGCGATGGAGCAAGCACAAAGTGACACCGGTTTTTTTACCCAGGTGCAGGACTCTCGTGAAGAGGTAAAGCCCCTACTCCTGCTTTGTTGTATTGCTCGCGTGCCTCGCGAGGTTACAATGGAGGATGAAAGTCTAGGGTTTTAGATCTCTGGAATCGCCCCCCTCCAAGGTAGGAGAAGGGATCCTTATATAGGGTGGCGTCGGGCCTCTTCCCCTGTTCTATGGGCGGGAAGGGTCACCACAGTGCCGCCCCCAGAGGTTCTAGTCTACAAGGGTGGACCGAGTCTTGGACCTGGACGCACCTCCGCCGGCTGATAAAGTAGCATCCCTTTTCCCGGTTTGTCTTCATCCAGCGCTGCCTACTGTCCCCTTAACACCCAAACGGCAACCGGTGTAACCACTGCGCTGAGGTCATCGGTCCCCCTGCTGCAAGGAAAGGCGGGTGGACCGGATCTTCATTTTCTGAGGCAAATGGTGAGGGCACTGGCGACCCGGCTGTTTGTCGCGACCAACCGCTTCGCCTATTGCTTTGCGGTTTTACCAAAGGGCCCAGGGCACGCTCCGAGGCACCCTCGGGAGGTTCTATAGGCGCTTTCGCTCGAGAGGGCGTTTCCTTATGAGAGGGGACCCTCTCGAGGGCTAACCCGTCTGCTCCCGTTATAGGAGGTAACGAGGGCTCGCGAGGGTAGGGCATCTCGAGGCGCTGGGGGTTGCCAACCGTCGGGATGTGGTACCCCAGTTGCCAGGTCCTGCACATGTCCCTCAAAGGAATCTAAGGGGCAAGTGACCTAGGATAGTTGGCGGGCCTCGGCGCCTAACCATGAAATCGTGACCTTGCCACGCCTTTGTCTTGACCGCAGATTTGAGGCGCCCACGGGCTATTAACCGCTAGGCTCAAGCATGTCGCTCCTGCTCTAGGAGTTTCTCCCACGATGCGATGGCGTGTGGGACCCCTGCAGTTATATCCCGTGCTTGGGGCAGCGATACGTCCTTTCTGACCCCCTTTTGTACTAGGGCGTGAACACGTGAGCTCTCACTCTTCGCCTTGATTCCCCTTTTATTCTGTTGCGGGCTTTTGCGAAACCCTGCTCTTCTAGATGGCGTCCCCTCTCCTTCCCATTGTTATGGCGGATGAGGGACCATGGTCGAGGGTGGGGGTTCTCTCGCCCTCGTCTCGCCTCTGGCGGAAGTGTCTCCTCTAGCAAAGCATGGTCGCGACCGTCCACATGGGAGCGGCTGATGATGATGCGGGGGCCGTGGCACCAGCCCCAGTGTTGCCACGCCTTTGGTCGTGGAGGCATCGACCGGCAAAGATCCGACAAGGAGCAAGTGTGGATGCCCCCACGGGAGTGGTCGTGGCGGCTGCTGGGGCCGCGATGGAGGGTCTGGCGCCGAGCCCGAGCCTCTGGTGGAGGTCATCATGCAACCCCCGCCTGTGGTGATCAAGATAGAGGATGACCCCGAGCCTTCTCGGGTGATCGACTTCGTCGTCATTCTCGGGAATTCCGACTAGTTCGTCGAGGTGAGGCTCCCATCCCGCTTCGCCCTAGGAGTCATGGCGGATCTTCCGGGGGAGGTGGAGCTGCGGCACTCCGGCAGGCACCAAAGGTGGTGGGTGAGCATGGAGACCCTTCCTCCCGACGAGATGTACCTCTATGACGGTTGGAATCAGTCCCTCATCGCTCACCACATTCGGCGTGGCTCCATGCTACGGTTCCGCAATGTCGGGGGGAGGGACTTCTCCGTTTTGGTGTTCAACACCCTGCTGTGCTGGGTGGCCTACCCGGTGTACCTCCCTTGAGGAGGCAAGGTCAGGTTCGTACCGCGTCCGCCGCCTTGGCTCTAGAGCCGCGGGTATTTTACTAGCATAGGTGTAGTGTCCTTTGGTACTATGTTCCCATGCTGGGTTTGTAAGGAAGACTTGTTATGAATGCATGTAAGCAGATCTCCGTGCTTGTTATTTCTCCCTTTGCATGTTTTGCTGTGATGCTTGGAGTTTTGATGTTCATGGCACTAGGCTGATCGGTCGCAGCAGGGGCTGAAGCTGGGCCTCAAGGTGCCCATGGTAGAGCCTCCTGTGGGTTGGCGTCCGGTGGTGAAGCCTCGCGAGGTGGGGGTTTATGGAGGCTACGCCCAGGCAGGTGACCTCTAGTGGTGGCACTAGGGGCCAGTGTCCTTTCTGGGCATTGCTAGCCGGTGGTCCATGGGAAGACTTCATATGCCCCTAGGCTCAGTCGTTTGGGTGCTAAGAGTCGTGGGAGAGGTGCTCGGTAGTGTTGCTGGGCCATAAGTTTCAGGCTCAGCACATTAGGCCCTGCAATTCTCTGGTCCCCTGAGGGGTGAGTGCCTCATGAGGCACTCTTCGAACCTCTCGAGGAGAAGGTCATCAGGCTCTGCTGGGCGATAAGTTCTAGGCTCAACACATTAGGCCCTACGACTCCCTGGTTGTGGCATCCCGCAAAACCACTACTAGAAAATCGCGTTGTTTTTGTGCATTGCATCATCATAACCGCATGCTCATGTCATCATGCCACATTGCATTTGAGCATCGTCATCATCTTGCATTTGCTTGCACAAAACTATTTGCGGAAAAACCTATTTTTGTTTTCTAAAACGCCCCGTCTTTGTTCAAACACAAAACCCGGGTCTCCGGATTATTTCGTTTGTCTAGCAACGGTTTGCAAAAGCCCGGTTTTAATTGAATAAAATATTTAATTATTTTTAGGGGGCAGCCAATCCTACGATCCACCTTGGCCACCCCAGTACAAAACAGCCTGTCTAATTCCTATTCCTACCCAAACCTAGTCTACCCACCAACCGCAGCGTGCCACCTCACCCCTCCCCCAATTTCCTACCCACCCTGCCACCTCACCAATCCACCCCTTTTTCCCCCTCTCTCTTTCTCACCCAGCCATCCACACACCCCTCTCTCTCCCTCTCTCTTACACCGCGGCCCCACCCCAGTCCCACCTACTCCCCAACCCTCTCTCTCTCCCCCATCCCACCACTCAGCACCCCCACCAACCCCGCGCGGCCCACACGCGAGCCGGCCCCACCCACTCCCCGCGTGGCCTCTCCCCACCAACCGCGTCTCCCTCCTCCTCCCTGCTCGAGCTCAGGCCGCCGCGCCCCCCATCCGGCTCCGCAGCCTCCTCCTCCGGCGAGCCGCCGACGACCCCCGCCGGCCCCGCCTCGCCCTCGCCACCGACCCCGCCGCCGGTCGCCTCCCCTCTGCCTCTTCCTCCCCTCCGGCCGCTCCCTCCTCCTCCCGCGACCCCGCCGGCCTCCCGAGCGCCGCTCCGCCCTACCACCGCTCCCCGCCGCCTCGCCACCCTCCCTAACCGCCGCTCCTCCTCCCGCCGGTCCGCCGCTCGCCCCGCCCGCCGGAGCTACCCCGCCGCCGCCTCCCTGCCTCACCCTGCCCGCCGCCGCCGCGTCCTCCGTTGAGCCGGCGCGCTCCGGCCGCGACCGCGCCTGCCGCCTCCTCTGGCCGACCCTCCTCCCGAGCCCCTCGTGCTCCTGCCTCCTCGGTGCGCCATCTCCGGTGTCCCCTCCTCCTCGAACCTGCCTGCAGCCAGTGCTCCTCTCCGCCCCTGGCTCCGTCCCTGGCGCCGCCTTGCCGGGCCTCCTCCGTCGGGCCCTCTTCCGGCTGCCCCTGCGTCCCCGGCTGCGTCCGGCCGCCGCTCGTGCTCGTCGTCTTCCCGCTGCAACCCGACCACAAGGTGCTCGAGCCAAAACCCGTGCGAGACGCGGTCCACTGGATGGAGTTTGTCTAGTATGGGTGGCATAAGTGGATCCAGAGATGCTAGTGCCGGAAGCAATGACGACCTCGACCCTAGGATCTAGCGGCATGAAACCAAGTTCGGCGTTGACAC
This sequence comes from Avena insularis, assembly GCA_023614405.1. NCBI lineage: Eukaryota > Viridiplantae > Streptophyta > Magnoliopsida > Poales > Poaceae > Avena > Avena insularis. The sequence goes on along the minus strand of CM042692.1, from coordinate 354,146,884 downwards.
CCGGGAACTCGCCAAGGTCTTCCTCATGGAACGCACGATCGCCTTCACGGACATGAAGACCGATCCCGGCGATGCCCCTCCCAAGATCCCCGTCACGGAGCATCAAGCACTTCCACTCGGACGTACGCGGACTCGGAGAAACCCTCGGACGCCAAGTTCGCCTCATGAACCCCAAGAACCCAAGACGCCAAGGTCGCCGACGAAGATGCCAAGTACTTCACCCAGATGAGACAAGTACTACTTCCAAGACGCGACCGACAAGATCTTACAACGACAAGATCGACACCGATCGGCGAATCCGATGCCCCGACGCCGGACCAAGTACTTCTTCTCGGAACGCCAGATCTACTCCGTCATCCGATCCATGATCGTCGAACCACGAACCCCGAGCCGAACCCGGAACCCAAGATCGCCGAGACCCCTCAATGTGAACCCTTCCGAAACCCTATTTTATAATATAATAAACTTGTCGATATTAAATTGTCATTCTATGCATATCATTGGTTTGGGGCCTTATGCGATTCACCTCATAATTAAATATGGGGCCCATATGCAAATCTATTCTCATATTGGCCTCATTTAAATTTATGTGAGCCAGTAACTTATCTCATACATTAATTCAACATTTAATTTGCGGGGTAGATAAACAATAGAACCATATATTTAATTATGGACCCGGTTAAAAGCTTAATATGACCTAATTGCATCGCACTTTGACATGTCATACATAATACATGCATAATGCACGATCTTTTGCCGTAGTATTAAATATTGCATCCGGTTGTTATAATATTTTTTTGCTTCTTAGCGGATAATGCCGTTGAGTTGATGTGAGCTTCGATCTTGGTTGAACCTTGGCAATGTTTTCAATGAGCATCTCCTCCTTTCTTCCTATCTTACTTTTCTAGTATTTATTCCTCCTATTGATCTTTGCTATACGTGTTGCGATGCTCTAGTTGTCGTGCCGTGATATCCCTTGCAGCCATATATAGCCTTGGACACATCCTATTACATTGTTTGGTAGATAGTTGGACCCAGCGTCGTAGTCGCTTGCTCAAGTGTTTTTGCGTGTCGTCAGTACCACGATTGTTGGAGAAGTGCCGCATGTTCAATGTTGGAGATGATCATGGCTTTACTTTTCGTTCACTTTAATTCTTGTATAACAACTAAAATTGAAGTAAGTAAGCGAGGCATCGATGGGTGATAGATAATGTTGGTTTCCGATCGCCCACTTGTGTCCGTGGGACCGAGTTCTTGACACATTAGAGATCGAGCGCTAACCACGGTGGGGAGATATGGGCCCCATTGATTATTACACGATTTCAAAGTATTGTCTGGGGCCACAAACTAGTTTGAGGTTTTATTTTACTATCCTGTACTTATGCCATGCTTCTTGCTTTATTTAAATTGTGCGATGGATAGCACCTTTGTCTGTTAGGAAGCGGAGTGTTTTCGCGGTATCGACAGGTCCAGATTTTGGGATTATTTGTCGTTCTGACCATCGACGAAACCCTAAGTCCGTCTCGGAGACCGCCGACTTTCTTGGGTAGACTTAGTGGGGTGGCCCCGTGCTTGCTTTGGGTGCAGGAGCGTCATGACTTAGGCCCGCCGACATACCGATGGGTGTATGTTAGCGATCGGCAAAAAGGGTGAAGTGCTTGTGGATACTTTGGTGCACCCTGCGTTAAATCTTTTCGAGAAGCCGTGTCATGTTATGGGCGACTTGGAGCACGATGCTTGATCATAGACAACTATAACTAAAGTTCTTGTTATAAATTGACTTGTATCCGATATGACTAGTAATCAGCTTCACTACAACGGAATGGCTAAATAAAAGTACCAACAATCTTTGGGTTTTGGGGTTATCTCATGCTAATGGTATCGACTAGTAAGTGTTGCAACTATCACGGAATGGTTAACTAAAGTGCCCTTACTTTATCGGGATGATTATCTACACGACTAGTATTTCTTTAACGTTAATGAATAAATAAAGCGCCAAGCGTGTGAGTTCCTCGGTTGACTTCTCGTTTGGTCTCGAGGGAACACGGGAAGGATTGTTTGGTGTTAGTATCGATGGTTCGGATAGGTCTTTCTTACCCTCTCTCGATAGTCGCCATTGTATCGAGTCTCTATAGGTTGTTTAGTGCATGTTGCCGCCGCTTGAGTCCACCATACCTATGTAGGCGAGGGCCGAATTCTAGCCTCATGGTGTCTTGGCCTCGATCTTGGCTCCTCTTTTCCTTTGCCCTTTGTCGGCACCCTTTTGTTTAAGCAGGTTGTGAGATCGGCGTCGTTAGCGGGGTTACCCTTCCGCTTTGGGCAGGGTTATGGACGCCATTGGTTATTCTTCAGGGCTCTTAGCCCCATTTGCATCTTGTCCGTAGTCGGACGCTGTATCATTTCAAGGTGATTTGGATCTTTGTACATTATATCTGCATTCTTGACTCAGGGAGTCGTGTTGTATATATATATATGTTCTGTGGGTCCCATCGAGGACTGTTGTGTAATGTTATTACTTCGTTTTCCACCCGCACGAAAGTGCCCGGTGGGCACCTTCGAATCGTTTCTATGCGGGTTTGGCGAGTTTTGCTAAAACTTGCATAGGGCCGGTCGCGGTGTTACCTTGGTCCCCGAGGGTAAGTGCCTTACTGGTATCACGAGGTAAGCGGGTCAGGAACCATGGGTGAGGTAACTCACGGTCGAGGAACAGGCCACGAGTTCAGAGCTCGACACTTTAGGTCCAGACAAGCTCAGGCCACAAAGGGGCAGTGCCTCATGAGCCGTCGCGAGGATAAACTAGACCAGAAACCGTGGGTGAGGTAACTCATGGCCGAGGAACGGGCCACGAGTTCAGACCTCGACACTTTAGGTCCTGACAAGCTCAGGCCGCGAAGGGGCAGTGCCTCATGAGTCGTTGCAAGGATAAACTGGGTCAGGAACCGTGGGTGAGGTAACTCATGGCCGAGGAATGGGTTGCTAGTTCAAACCTCGACACTTCAGGTCATGACGAGCTCAGGCCATGGAGGGGAAGTGCCTCACGAGCCATTGCAAGGATAAACTGGGTCAGGAACCGTGGGTGAGGTAACTCATGGCCGAGGAACGGGCCACGAGTTTAGAGCTCGACACTTTAGGTCTTGACAAGCTGCCCCATAGACCTTACCAGGAGAGGGTCATAGGGAAAAGCGTGCACCGCTAGAGGCCCGCACACGTACCGCTCGAGGATCTCAAGTACCAGGGACCGTGGGCGAGGCAACTCATGGCCGGGAATGTCCTGTGAGTTCAGAGCTTGGACCGTAGGCTCTGATGCTAACGTGGGACTAGCCCAGTGGAAGGTACCGTCCCCAGCCCCTGCTCACGCGGAGTGTGTTAGGGAAATCTGGCGGCGTGGTTTTTTGGAGAAATGCTTTTTCGAGGAAAAACCAAATAGCCAAGCATGCGTTCAGCACAAGATCCAAGGGAACATCACCAGTGCGGGCTTATTACAATGCACTGTGGCTTGCACGGGGTTTAACTAGAGATGAAACTGTAAGGCCTGAGGGTTTTTCGAGGTTCACCTTCAAAAGTCACGTAGTTAGGCACGCCATTCGGAGAGGTTTGGCCACCTTCCAACAACCTGTCTATTGGCCCATCCGGTCGCTCAGTCGCTACCGTGAGGGCGGCGGGCGTTGTACGCGCGCTGGGTGGAGTCCATGGGGAAGTACGGAGCTCCTGCATCATCGCCATCCTCGGGAGGCACCTCATCCCTCGCGAGGGCGGCCGGTGGTGCCCCGGGCTCCTCTTGAGGTCGTGAGCTCCGCCACGTCATGTCCCTCGTGAGGCAGGAATAGAGAGGATGTCGCTCTCTTTGCCATGCGTTCTCTTGGGCCATCATCTGCTTCCTCCTAGTTGAGACTCCAACCTAGTCCATGGCATCCACACCCTCGGGGTAGGCGGTGGCGGTGGTCTTGTGGGCATGCTCCAAGGAGCGTAGGGCTTCCACTTCGTCACAGTGGACTGTGATGACTCCGCCGCTGCTGCCAGACATCTTGATCATGTTGTAGACGGTGAGTAGTGGCCATGAACTTGGCCAGCATGGGGTAGCCAAGGATGACGTTGTACGGGAGGTTGATGTGTGCCACATCGAAGTTGATGAGCTCGATGCGGTAGTTGTCGCGTGTCCTGAACATGACAGAGAGGTGCACCTGCCCGATAGGTATGTTGGATCCTCTAGTCACCCCGGAGAAGGGCATGGTCGGCATCGACTGTCGTGACGGCACAGCTAGGGAAAAAAAGTCTCGGTGGAGATCACGTTCAAGCCCACGCCTCCATCGATGAGGTTTTTTGCAACTGCGATTTTGTTGATGGTGGGGGTGCATATTAGGGGGAGGGTGCCCACAGGCCTAGTGGAGATTGGGTGGTCGCTGGCATCGAAGGTGATGGCGCACTGGGACCACCTGAGCTTTGGTGAGGGGACTCCCGGCCTAGCAGCTGCACCTCGCGAGTGAGTAGCTTGAAGTGCCGGTTGGACGTTGGGGCTTGGGAACCACCGAGGATGCAGGCTATGGCACCCTGTGGCACTTGGTAGCCCCTGGGGTCCTTGGGACGTCCCTTTTCCTGGGGGTGAGGGTGCTATTGTGCGGCGTTGGCTTGGTGGCCCGCCGAGGGGCGTCACATCCGCTCGAATTGTTGTTCCAGCGGTCGCCCCCTCGATTGTATCCGCCTTGGCCACCTCGCTCACCGCCCGGCCTCCCCTTCCTCTGGCTGCTGCGTAAGTCTCGGAGTTTCTTGAGCTCATAGAAGTCGTCGGTGGGGTGGCCTAACTTCTTGTGGAAGTGGCAGTACGAGCTATCATCCCGCTCCCATTTGCCATTCCCCTCGCGAGTGCTCTCGCGGTCTAGTTTTTCTACCCGGACGGTGGCGGTCTTGCGCTTGGGGTCCTTATCTTTGCTCTTGGATGAGCCTGAGGCCTTGGGGGTGGCTTCTGCCTCGGTGAGGCCAAACATCTGCCCCGCCTTCGCCTTGGCACACTTCTCGGCCATGACGAAGAGCTCGGCCACGGTGGTGAGGCTCTCGCCCCGGATTGCGATCTTATCCCTCATCTTGACGTCCTTTACGCCCTCGGAGAAAGTGGTGATGACATTAGAGTCCGATATTTTGGGGATCTTGTTGCGGACTCGGCTGAACCTCTACAGGAACTTGAAGAGGGTCTCTCCAGGCTGCTGGCGTACCTGGCGGAGGTCGTAGTAGGTGAGCGGGCACTCTTAGGTTCCCTTCAAGTTGGAGATGAAGAGGAAGCTGAGCTCCACCCATGAGCCGATCGACTCCTCAAGGAGGTTCATTAGCCAGGTACTGGCCGTCTCCTTCAGGCACAGGGGGAACCAGTTTGCCATGATACGATCGTGTCCTCCCGCCACCTCGACGCCCGTGGTATAGAGTTCAAGAAACTCGCACGGGTTAGTTGTGTCGTCGTAGCGCGTCGGTGTCTCCGGGCGGAATTTGTGGGGCCAGACCACGTGATGGAGGCCTTTGGTGAACGCGAGGCAGCCATTAGCCTGGACCGCCTTGCCGCTGGTGAGGGCCGCACGGTTCTGCTGCCATGTGACCGCGATTTCCTCTGTGAGGCGGTCCTCGCGCTCGTGCGGTGGAGCCGCGACTGTGGGAGGTAAGATGATCTGGAAGCTGTTTGCAGGCGCCGGAGTGGCATTGTCCGGCTTGGTCGCCTCTCCATGTCGACGGGCCGGAAGTGAGCCCCAGCCCCCGGCTTCCCGCCCTCTGGCCGAGCCCCCAGGCCCTCAGGGGAGAGGGTGTCGGCGTCAAGAAGTTCGGTGATCCGGCCGCGCCACCTCTCCTGACCCTGCTCAGCCGGCGGGTGGTCCAGGAGCTTGCACACCATGCGCTTGGCGGCCTCTGGGGTGAGCTGCTCGGGGTGGCCGCGGGGCGATCTTGATCGAGAGGCGGACGTGACAGGCGGTAGGAGGATCCCCCCTCATCTTTCATCGATGGAACTTGCTCGGAGGCAGCGCGCTGCGGAGCCAGCTCTGTCTAGGCCTTGCTTGCCGTGCGACGGAGGGTATGCTTGTCGAGGCCGTCGAAGGTCTTGAAAGTACACCTCAGCCTCCTACCTGGCACGCCAAATGTCAGAGATTTGTCCCACGAAGGAAACTAGGGTCCAATGATCCCTTGGTTTGTGAGGGGGCTGAACACACGATTCCAGAGGAACTCGACGATGGTGACGGTGACAGAGCAAGCACACGACCGAGAGGTCAAAAACCGGGATTTTTGCCCAGGTTCGGAACCCCCGTGAGGAGGTAAAGCCCCTACTCCTACTTTGTTTTATTGCTCGCCTTCCTCGCGAGGTTACAATGGAGGATGAAAGTCTAGGGTTTTAGATATCTGGGATCGCCCCCTCCAAGGTAGGATAAGGGCTCCTTATATAGGGTGGTGTCGGGCCTCTTCCCCCAGTCTATGGGCGGGAAGGGTCACCACAGTGCCGCCCCCCGAGGTTCTGTTCTACAAGGCTACTTTTTGGTGGACCGAGTCTTGGACCTGGACGCGCCTCCGCCGGTTGATAAAGTAGCCTCCCTTTTCCCAGTTTGTCTTCATCCAGCGCTGCCTACTATCCCCTTAACAGCCAAACAACAACTAGTGTAACCACTGCGCTGAGGTCATCGGTCCCCCTGCTGCAAGGAAAGGCGGGTGGAACGGATCTTCCTTTTCCGAGGAAAATGGTGAGGGAACAACGATTGTGCCCTTTGTCGTGACCCGGCCCGCTCTCCGATTGCTTAGCAGTTTTACCGAAGGGCCCAGGGCATGCTCCGAGGCACCCTCGGGAGGTTCTGTAGGCGCTTTTGCTCGGGAGGGCGTTTCCTCACGAGGGGGGCCCCCTCGAGGTATGACCCGGCCGCTCCCGTTATAAGAGGTAACGAGGGCTTGCGAGGGTACGACATCGCGAGGCGCTGGGGGGCTGCCGACCGTCGGGACGTGGTACCCCAGTTGACAGGTCCCTGACATAAACAAACCAAAGGTCCCTAGTAGCCTCTATACAACTAGTTCATTGGGCAATTGATGATCAAGGTTTCGTGATCATGGAGCATTTATGGCAGTTGACAATGAAGTCATATCATTGGTAAAATAATGTGATGGACATTATCCATATAAGTATTGCAACACGATCAAGTTACAAAGTTCATTGTTGCAATAGTTAGAAATGAAATATCCTAATCCTTAGACCGTGAGATCATATTTAATCACTGTCACCCGCGGCTGCTTAGATTGCATCAACCGTCACACCATAACAGGGTGATCATAAAAGTGTATGTTGGATATTCCAGAGGGGAACGTCGAGGCGTATGCATCGAGATCGGTATTTTTTCTCCTCTATAACAGGAAGATACACTGTTCCCACTCGATGAAATTACATCGATAAGATGCGCAGCGCATGACTAGATCACAGGGATGGAATATCACGGAACGAGTAAAGCAACACTTGTCGGTAACAAGATTGAATAAGGTATCATGATACTAATGATCAGTTGTCAGACAAGTCAGGTATCGAAGAAACAAAACGAATTGGACTCGATGTTTATGGCTCAAACGACGTTGAAATCGTGGAATGCACAGGGGTCATTATGGTATTCTGGTCCCGCTATTGATCATTGATCCGAGAGTCATCTCGATCAAGTCTGTGATGTTCCTGAACCGTAGGGTAACACACTTAAGGGTTTTACGACGCTTAGAGATCACTCTAGAATTGATGAAATCATAGAAAGAAAGAGAAGAAAATACCGGAAGTATTTAGTGAGAGAACCGGAATTGTTTTGAAAGAATCCAAAGAAAATTGAAGTGAAGCGAAAGGTGTTTCGGATCAAGAAAGATTTAATGATATGTATTTTATATTAATTATTAGAATTAATAATAAAATAATATTTAAATTAATTTTTATTGGGCAAAGTTCCTTAATGGGCCAAGTCCCTGGAGGGAACAAGGCCCAAGAGGCAAACCACCATAGGGCAAGCCGCCGCCACCGCCTTGGAGGGCGCGCAGGTTGGGCCCACCCCGAAGCTGGCCTCCCACGGGCCGCGCGTGAGGCCCACCTGCTCCAGCCAGCCGACACCCTCCTCCTGGTGCATGCCTCCACCTCCTCTCCCTTTAGTCCCACCCTGAGACTTGAGTGGATGGAGGTGCCCTCTTTTTCCATATATAAGAAGGTTTATATGGGAGGAAGAAGTACAGAATAATCTCTAATCCAATTTCCTTAGGGATTTTATCTCTCTTCTTTCTCTTACGACTGCGGCCCTAAGTAAGGGCTACAGGAGTAGGAGACTGCTTCACTACGGCACACCGTTGTGCTGCGGTGATTTCGGACAGAAGATCTACTTCCGCATCTCGACTGGATCAAGGAGAATGGGAGTCGTCGAACACCGAACGTGTGTGAAACCTCGGCCGTGCTGCCACTTGTGAAACCGGATCATCGTACAAGGACCAAGGGTGACTTGCTAGGAGTTTCATGGCCTTAATGTCAGTGTGTGTCGCGCAGGATAAGAATCCATCACAATTAACAGAGCAAGTAAAGGTTAACAAACAAGATGCAACGTACGGAGAGCTGCGAAGATGCAAAGTTTTCTTCTATAGATGGTGCTACGACCTGCGTGCAGAGAAGCGGTGATCATACCTGAGGCCTGAGGGACAGGAGAGGGGCACCACGGCCGTCCATGAGCAGAAGCTCGCCGGTGAAGGCTTTCGGGCGGCGGGCGTATAGTTGTCGACGCGGAAGGCGAGCCTCCCCGCGGCGTTGTAGATGGAGGAGCCATCGGTCCCTTGGAACCCCATGCTGGACCTCTTCCACACCGTGCACACCGCTGGCTGCTGATGATCTGATGTAGCACGCCGGGCATCATCGCCATGGCCGGCGCGGCGATCGGAAGGGTGGATCCTGCTCCTGTTGGTTGCTCTGCTACTACCATGGCGCAGCGGGCACATACAGGTGTATCTCAAACCAGGACTAATGGCCTGGCCCTATATGTTGGGTCCGCAGCATAGAAAACAAAAATTTCCTATGATGAGAACTATAAGCCAAGATCTATCTACTAGATACAGAACAACGGGTGGACATACATCCATGGAGAATTACCCTCGAAGACAACGAGTTTTGTTAACGAGTAGGAACTCGTGGTTGATGTAGTCGTACGCTTGCCGATCTCAAGATCGTGTGGAAGTCCGAGCTCCGCAAATCAGCAGCGCATCCGTCCTCGCACACACGTTCAAGCCACCGAACAATCTCCACCTCCTCTCTCCAGCGAATCAGCGGAAGCAGCAACTCCTTCCAGACACAAGGCCACCGGGAACATGTATCTCGCTAATCCGAGACCATGGGAGAATATCTAGAAGGGGAGAGAGATCCTTCACAAGGAGGTGTGTTTTGTGAGAGGGGAGAGGGGGGCTTTATATAGGAGGGAGGGAGACCCCTCCCCTCCCATAGCCGGCGCATGAGGGGGGACTCCTCCCCTCCTTCATTCATGTGGTGAACCTCCACTCACATAAACATGGCCTCCACCCAAAATCCCACTCACATGTATTTAATTTCCACCAAATTAAATGCAACTCTCAATTAATAAAACTCTTTTATTTATTTTATTCAGAATTTTGTTAATTACTTTAATTAACAAACATTCACATAAAACCCCTTGCAACATTTCAATATCACATGCAGAACCACTTTCTGCAATTTCACCCGAAACAATTCCGGTTTCTATCGAAACATTTCCTGCGCTTTGCAAACCTTTTGTTTGGAACATATGTGCTCCTAAATGGTGTCCGGCAACCCTTAAGTGTGTCACCCTACGGTTTGCGAATAATGCAGACATGATTGAGACTCCTCTCAGATCAATAATCAGAAGCGGGACCTGGAGATCCATACTGACTCCTGCATATTCAACGATGACTTCTGTGATCGTGAGAACCTTTAACGTCAGCAATTTAATCCCTTTGTCTCATGATATAATACATGTCCGATATTCGATCATCGGTATCCAAATACCTAGTTTGATCTCGTTACCGACATGCACTCTTTTCTCGTTCCCGTGATATAACATTCTAGTGATCACATCACTTGCTTGCAAGCTATCTTAATGTGATATCACCGAGAGGGCCCAGAGTATATCTATCCGTCATCGGGATTGACAAATTCCACTCTTGATCCATGAGCCTCAACATAACACCTTCATAGCACTGAACCCACCTTTATGGTCACCCTGTTACGGTGTGACGTTTGATGTTATCAAGATACACTTCCGGTGTTAGCAATTAACATGATCTCATGGTCTAAGGACTAAGACTACTTTGTATGATGTTATAGCAATATAAACATAATGGCTTGATCATAATGCTATACTTCGAATGAATGTTCATCACATCATTTCACAAATGCTGTGACCTTGTTATTAGCAACATCCAATGTCCATGATCAGGAAACCTTGATCATCTTGTTAATCAACAAGCTAGTCTATAAGAGAGGCATAACTAGGAACCCTTTTGTTTATTAAACACACATGTATTGATGTTTCCTATCAATACAATTATAGCATGCAAAATAAACATCTATCATATACAAGGAATACATAATAACAACTTTATTATTGCCTCTCTGGGCATATTTCCTTCAGTGTCCCACTTGCACTAGAGACAAGAATCTAGTTTATGTAGTGATAAATCTAACACCCATGGAGTTCTGGTGTTGATCATGTTTTGCCCTAGGGAGTACTTTAGTCAAAGGATCTGCTACATTCAGGTCCGTGTGCACTTTACAAATCTTTATATCTCCATCCTTGACATGCTCGCGGATGGAGTGGAACCGGCGCTTAATATGCTTGGAATTCTTGTGAGACCTTGGTTCCTTGGCGTTGGCTATGGCTCCATTATTGTCACAATAGATCACCATTGGGTCCAACGCACTAGGAACCACACCTAGTTCCGTTATGAACTCCTTCATCCAAACCGCTTCTCGCTTACAAAGCGACAACATATTCCGCCTCCGTCGTGGATCCAGCCACCACATGTTGTTTGGAGCTCCTCCAACTAACCGCTTTCTGTTCAAGAGAAATACGATCCGGATTGAGACTTAGAGTCATCGGATCAGTGTCAAAGCTAGCATCGACATAACACTTAGCGACTAGCTCTTCTTCACCTCCGTATACAAGAAACATATCCTTAGTTCTTCTCAAGTACTTCAGGATATTCTTGACCGCTATCCGATGTTCGAACACGGATCAGTTGGTACCTACTAGTCAAACTAATAGCATGTGCCACATCCGGTCTTGTACATAGCATGACATACATTATAGAGCCTATGGCTGAGGCATAGGGGATCTTATCCATTATCTCTCTTTCTTCCGCCGTAGCCGGACTTTGAGTCTTACTCAATGTCTTGCCTTGCAACATAGGTAAGTACCCCTTCTTACTTCCGTCCATATTAAACTTCTTTAATATCTTATCAAGGTATGTACTCTGCGATAGCCTAATTAGGCGTCTTGATCTATCTCTATAGATTTTAATGCCTAATATATATGAAGCTTCACCAAGGTCCTTCATCGAAAATTTGCTGTTTAGATAACTTTTAACACTGTTTAAAAGATCTATATCATTTCCACTCAATAATATGTCATCCACATATAATATCAGAAAGGCCACATTGCTCCCACTCACTTTCTTGTAAATACAAGCATCTCCATAAGTTTGGACAAATCCAAACTCTTTGATCACCTCATCAAAGCGGAGATTCCAACTCCGGGATGCTTGCTTCAGTCCATAGATGGTTCGCTGAAGTTTGCACACCTTATCAGCATCCTTAGGATCGACAAAACCCTTAGGTTGTATCATATACAACTCTTCTTCAATATTACCATTGAGGAACACAGTTTTGACATCCATCCGCCATATTTCATAAACGAAATATGCAGCAATTGCTAACATAATCCTAACCGACTTAAGCATCGCTACGAGAGAGAATGTCTTATCGTAGTCAAATCCTTGAATTTGTCGAAACCCCTTTGCGATAAGTCAAGCCTTATAGATGGTTACATTACCATCAGCATCGGTTTTTCTTTTGAAAATCCATTTATTCTCAACAACCTTTCGATCATGAGGTAAGTCCACCAAGGTCCAAACCTGGTTTTCGTACATGGATTCCATCTCGGATTTCATGGCTTCTAGCCATTTGTTGGAATCAGGGCTCATCATCGCTTCTTCATACGTTGCAGGGTCATCTATTTCATCAATCATGAAATTCATAACAGGATTGCCGTACAGTTCAGGAGCTGCACGTGTCCTGCTTGACATGCGAGGTTTGGTAGTGTCCTCTTTCGGAGTTTCATGATCAATATCATTAGCTCTCTCTTCATCAGGTGAAGTCAACTCCGAAACAACTTCCGGTGCTGCGCTACTCGCCATTTCATGAAGAGAAGGTTCAATAACCTCTTCGAGTTCTACCTTCCGACTACTCACACCTTTCGTGAGAAACTCCTTCTCAAGAAAGGATCCATTCTTGGCAACAAAGACCTTTCCCTCGGATCTGTGATAGAAGGTATACCCAATCGTTTCCTTAGGGTATCCTATGAAGATGCATTTTTCCGCTTTGGGTTCGAGTTTATCCGGTTGAAGTTTCTTCACATAAACATCGCATCCCCAAACTTTAAGAAATGACAGCTTAGGTTTGTTTCCAAACCATAATTCATACGGTGTCATTTCAACGGATTTAGATGGTGCCCTATTTAAAGTGAATGCAGCGGTTTCGATTGCATAACCCCAAAATAGCGGTGGCAAGTCGTCGGAGACATCATAGATCGAACCATATCTAATAAAATACGATTCTGACGCTCGACACACCATTACGTTGTGGTGTTTGAAGCGTGAGTTGTGAAACTATTCCACAATCTTTCATATGTGTGCTAAACTCGTAACTAAGATACTCTCTTGCAGTCGGACCGCTTGAAATTTGATCTTTCATTATGATGATTTTCCACTTCATTCTGAAATTCTTTGAACCTTTCAAAGGTTTCAGACTTATGTTTCATCAAATAGATATACCCGTATCTACTCAAATCATCCGTGAAAGTAACAAAATAACGATATCCACCTCGCGCCGACACACTCATTGGTCCACACACATCAGTATGTACGATTTCCAATAAATCTGTCGCCCGTTCCATTGAACCGGAAAACGACGTTCTAGTCATCTTGCCCATAAGGCATGGCTCACATGTATCAAATGATTCAAAATCAAGTGATTCCAAAAGTCCATCAGAATGGAGTTTCTTCATGCGTTTAACGCCAATATGACCTAGACGGTAGTGCCACATATATGCAGATATATCATTATCAAGTATCCTTTTAGCATCAAGATTATGAATATGCGTAATACTACTATCGAGATCCAACAGAAATAAACCATTCAACACAGGTGCATGACCATAAAAGATATTATTCATATAAATCTAACAACCATTGTTTTCAGACTTAAACGAATAACCACTTTGCATCAAACACGATCCGGATACAATGTCCATGCTCAGTGCAGGCACCAAATAACAATTATTCAGGTTTATAACTAATCCCGACGGCATATGGAGAGGCAGCGTTCCGACGGCGATCACATCAACTCTTCATCCATTGGCGACCCGCATCGTGACCTCATCCCTTGCTAGTTATCGCATTCGCAGCCTGAACGAGTTACATATATTAGCAACCGATCTCGTATCAAATACCGGTGTTCTGAAAGTACTAGTCAAGTACACATCAATAATATGTATATCACATATACCTTTGTTTGCCTTGCCGGCCTTCTTGTCCGCCAAATACTTGGGGCAGTTGCGCTTCCAATGGCCAGTCCCCTTGCAATAGTAGCACTTAGCGTTAGACTTAGGGCCAGCTCGGGGTTTCTTTTCAGGCGCGGCAACAGATTTGCCGCCCTTCTTTCCCTTCTTCTTGCCTTTCTTGTCCTTCTTGAAACCGGTGGTATTATTGATCATCAACACTTGATGTTCTTTCCTAATCTCCACTTCTGCAGTCTTAAGCATTGACAGAAGCTCGGGAAGAGACTTCTTCATGCCCTGCATATTATAGTTCATCACGAAGCTCTTGTAGCTAGGTGGCAGAGATTGGAGAACACGATGTATGCCTAAGTCAATGGGAATCGCTATTCCCAAGGACACAAGCTTATCGGCGTACCCAGACATTTTGAGTACGTGCTCACTAACGGAGATGTTCTCTTCCATCATGCAGCTAAAGAACTTTTCAGAAGCATTATAACTCTCTACGGCAGCATGGGTATCGAAAATTATTTTCAATTCTCCCATGGTATCAAAGGCATTGCCATTTTCGAAACGTTTTCGAAGTTCTGGCTCTAGCCCATACAGTATGCCGCAATGAACTAAGTTGTGGTCCTCCTGACGAGTTACATAGACATTCTTTTCCTTGTCAGGGGCATCGGGAGCTGGTGGGGGGCCTAGCGGCGCCTCTAGCACATATTGCTTTTGTGCAGCAGTGAGGAGAATCCTCAAATTCATAGCCCAGTTGGTGAAGTTGCTACCATTCGCAGCAAGCTTCTCTTTCTCCATGAACACATTGAAATTAAAAGCAGGTGGTGCCATCTACAACAGAATTTGTAAAATATATTTAGACTAAGTTTATGATAGATTGAGTTCAACTAATCCAAATTACTAATGAACTCCCACTCAAAAACGACATCCCTTGTGTCTTTTTGGTGATTACATGAACCAAATCCACTACACCAAGTCCGATCATCACGTGAGTCGGTGTAGCTTCAAAGGCGAGCATCTATATGGGCATCATATCAACTATATGACTCATGCTTAACCTTTCGGTCCGTGTTCCGAGGCCATGTCTCTACATGCTAGGCTCGTCAAGTAAGAACCTTAGTATTCGCGTGTGTAAAACTGTCTTACACCCGTTGTATGAAAGCGTAGAGTCGAGAACACCCGATCATCACGTGATGCCTCAAAACACGATCCACAAAACGGTGCATACTTAAGGAAGAACACATTTTATCTTGATATCTAAATGAGGGATCATCTTATAATGCTACCAAAAGCGCCAAACTAGCAATATAAGATGCTAACATCTAATGTGTGAAGTGAGGTGATATGGTCCATGCATTTGATCTCTATCATTTGCATCGTGGTATGATCTCTATCATTCCTTTGTGTGTAAGGCCAAGGTCTATGGAACTTACACGTTAAGTGAGTTGTAAGAGTATCTATCATACATCTACTTACAACAATACCATATCAAGACACTAGCCCAGCAACGATCTAAACTAGACGCCTCTAATTTATCAATTGCAAGTTTTACGTGGCTTAGGGATTTCGGAGATAGAACCGGTCTTACCTACGAACATGAACCACAACGAGGATAACCAAGTTATTAGCAACTCGTTGTAAATCAGATATTGACTATAGTAGGAGAGACAGACACCCGCTAGCCACTTATGCAAAACTAGTTGCATGTCAGTCGTGGAACCGGTCTCATGTACGATGACATGTAAGGTTGGTCCGGGCCGCTTCATCCCACTATGCCACCAATATCCAAAGTACATAGAAGATGCAATAACATGATTATCACCGCCCACATATAAACATATGTGTACTACCCATGCAAAGCACCTACGCATAAACCTGGCTCTGATACCACTTGCCGATCTCAAGATCGTGAGGAAGTCCGAGCGCCGCAAATCAGCAGCGCATCCGTCCTCGCACACACGTTCAAGCCACCGGACAACCTCCACCTCCTCGCTCCAGCGAATCAGCGGAAGCAGCAACTCCTTCCAGACGCAAGGCCACCGGGAACATGTATCTCGCTAATCCGAGACCATGGGGGAATATCTAGAGGGGGAGAGAGATCGTTCACAAGGAGGTGTGTTTTGTGAGAGGGGAGAGGGGGGCTTTATATAGGAGGGAGGGAGACCCCTCCCCTCCCATAGCCGGCGCATGAGGGGGGGACTCCTCCCCTCCTTCATTCATGTGGTGAACCTCCACTCACATAAACATGGCCTCCACCCAAAATCCCACTCACATGTATTTAATTTCCACCAAATTAAATGCAACTCTCAATTAATAAAACTCTTTTATTTATTTTATTCAGAATTTTGTTAATTACTTTAATTAACAAACATTCACATAAAACCCCTTGCAACATTTCAATATCACATGCAAAACCACTTTCTGCAATTTCACCCGAAACAATTCCGGTTTCTATCGAAACAATTCCTGTTTCTATCGAAACATTTCCTGCGCTTTGCAAACCTTTTGTTTGGAACATATGTGCTCCTAAATGGTGTCCGGCAACCCTTAAGTGTGTCACCCTACGGTTCGCGAATAATGCATACATGATTGAGACTCCTCTCAAATCAATAATCAGAAGCGGGACCTGGAGATCCATATTGACTCCTGCATATTCAACGATGACTTCTGTGATCGTGAGAACCTTTAACGTCAGCAATTTAATCCCTTTGTCTCATGATATAATACATGTCCGAGATTCGATCATCGGTATCCAAATACCTAGTTTGATCGTTACCGAGCATGCACTCTTTTCTCGTTCGTGATATAACATTCTAGTGATCACATCACTTGCTTGCAAGCTATCTTAATGTGATATCACCGAGGGCCCAGTATATCTATACGTCATCGGGATTGAAAATTCCACTCTTGATCCATGAGCCTCAACATAACACCTTCATAGCACTGAACCCACCTTTATGGTCACCCTGTTACGGTGTGACGTTTGATGTTATCAAGATACTCTTCCGGTGTTAGCAATTAACATGATCTCATGGTCTAAGGACTAAGACTACTTTGTATGATGTTATAGCAATATAAACATAATGACTTGATCGTAATGCTATACTTAGAATGAATGTTCATCACATCATTTCACAAATGCTGTGACCTTGTTATTAACAACATCCAATGTCCATGATCAGGAAACCTTGATCATCTTGTTAATCAACAAGCTAGTCTATAAGAGAGGCATAACTAGGAACCCTTTTGTTTATTAAACACACATGTATTGATGTTTCCTATCAATACAATTATAGCATGCAAAATAAACATCTATCATATACAAGGAATACATAATAACAACTTTATTATTGCCTCTCTGGGCATATTTCCTTCACTATATATATGCACCCAGCCCTCCACTCTCTCCTGTTTTTTTCCTATGTGAGAGGTGGGTATAACTTTGTGCTAACTTTTTTTCTTCATATGCACTAGAGGTGTTCGGTGAAATGCCTATTAGAGCGATGCCACTTGAGTTTACACAAGACAAAATATGATATGAGGTGTTAGAGCGACACTTAAGGTGTCTCCTCTTTGTTTTGAAGTGTCCTAAAAGGTTAGCAACTATTTTCTCGTTTTGACTACACGGTACTAATTTAAGCATCGTGATTGCATTTGATATATATGCATGGTTGTATGATGCAGATGAGCCACCCGTGGATGTACGGTGACCGACGCTCTGACGCTTACAGAGAAGGCGTGCGTTCTTTTCGCCTTGTGGCCGAGGCAAACAAGCGGCGGGATGGTTTTATGTGTTGTCCATGTGTTGAATGTCGGAATGAGCAGGCTCACACTTCCTCAAGAGTCATTCAGCCACACCTTGGTCCAGTTTCATGTCGGCTATAATGTTTGGACCAAGCACGGAGAAAGAGGGGTTATGATGGAAGGCGGCGATGAAGAAGAGAAACGATGATGACAATGCCGATCTATGTTCCCTGAATACGATGATACATGATTGAAGATAATGAAAAGAAGGGGTGAAGAACGGGAACCAGATGAGCCCGTTGATGATTTTGGTCGGGTCATTAGTGATGCAAGGCGAGACTGCGACACAGAAAAGGAGAGGTTGCAGTTCGAGCAGATGTTACAGGACCACAACACATTGCTGTATCCAACTTGTGAAGATGGCCAGAAGAAGCTGGGTAGCACACTAGAATTGTTGAAGTGGAAGGCAGAGACCGGTATGACTGACTCGGGATTTGAAAAGTTGCTGGTAATAATGAAGAAGTTGCTTCCAAGAAATAACCAATTGCCCTCCAGTACGTACGAAGCAAAGAAACTTGTCTGCCCTCTAGGATTAGACGTGCAGAAGATACATGCATGCCCTAATGACTGCATCCTCTACCGCGGTGAGAAGTACGAGAATATGGATAAATGCCTAGTATGCACTGCATTGCGGTATAAGATCAGAAAAGATGACCAGTGATGTTGAGGCGAGCAAACCAGAAGAGGGTTCTGCCAAGGTGATGTGGTATGCTCCTATAATACCACGGTTGATACGTTTGTTCAGAAATAAAGAGCATGCCAAGTTGTTGCGATGGCACATGGAAGACCGTAAGAAAGACGGGATGTTGAGGCACCCTGCTAATGGTTGGCAGTGGAGAAAAATCGAGAGAGACTTCCCGGACTTTGCTGGTGACGCAAGGAACTTACGGTTTGGTCTAAGTACCGATGGCATGAATCCTTTTGGGGAGCAGAACTGCAGTCACAGCACCTGGCCCATGACTCTATGTATCTACAACCTTCCTCCTTGGTTGTGCATGAAGCGGAAGTTCATTATGATGCCAGTGCTCATCCAAGGCCCGAAGCAACCCGGCAACGACATTGATGTGTACCTAAGGCCATTAGTTGATGAACTTCTACAGTTGTGGGCCAAACCAGGTGTACATGTGTGGAATGAGCACAAACAGCAGGAATTTGACCTACAAGCGTTGTTGTTCGTAACCATCAATGATTGGCCTGCTCTTAGTAACATTTTAGGACAGACGAACAAAGGATACAATGCATGCACGCACTGTTTAGATGAGACTGAAAGTATATATCTGGATAAATGTAGAAAGAATGTGTACCCATACAATCGTTGTTTTCTTCCGCCCAGTCATCCCTTAAAGAAGAAAGGCAAGCATTTCAATGGCAAGGCAGAAACCCGGACGAAGCATGTCCCCCGTAGTGGTCCTGATGTATTTGGTATGGTCAAGGATTTGGATGTAATCTTTGGAAAGGGTCCTGGAGGACAACCTGTTTCGAAAGACCCCATTACCGGACACGCACCCATGTGGAAGAAGAAATCTATATTTTGGGAGCTACCCTATTGGAAAGTGCACGAGGTCCACTCTGCAATCGACGTGATGCACCTGACGAAGAAACTTTGCGTGAATATTCTAGGCTTCCTGGGCTTGTATGGCAAGTCAAAAGATACCCCGACAGCACGGGAGGACCAGCAACATCATAAAGGACGAGACGGCAAGCATCGAGGGCAGTTTCAAGGGCTTGCCAGCTACGCTCTTACCAAAGAAGAGAAGGGAATCTTTTTTGAAGTCCTTTTCAGTATCAAGGTCCCGTCTGGCTTCTCGTTGAATATAAAGGGAATATTAAATATGAAAGAGAAAAAATTTCAAAACCTAAAGTCTCATGACTGCCATGTGCTTATGACGCAATTGCTTCCGGTTGCATTGAGGGGAATTCTACCAGAAAATGTTCGACTAGCCATTGTGAAGGTATGTGCATTCTCAATGCAATTTCTTAGAAGGTAATCGATCGAGAAAGTCTATCAGGGTTACAGATTGATGTGGTCCAATGTCTAGTCAGCTTTGAGTTGTTGTTCCCGCCATCCTTCTTCAATATTATGACGCACCTCCTAGTTCACCTAGTCGAAGAGATTAGAATTCTCGGTCCTGTGTTTCTACACAATATGTTCCCCTTCGAGAGGTTCATGGGATTCTTAAAGAAATATGTTCATAACCGTGCTAGGCCAGAAGGAAGCATCTCAAAGGGCTATGGAACAGAGGAGGTCATCGAGTTTTGTGTTCACTTTCTTCCTAACCTTAAGCCGATTGGTGTTCCTGAATCTCGGTATGAGGGGAGGATGACTGGAAAAGGCACACTAGGAAGGAAATCAATGGTATGTAGGGACGAGCATTCTTTCACTCAAGCACACTACATAGTTCTACACAATTCCACCGTGGCGGCTCCGTATATCGAGAAACACAAGAATATTCTACGCTCCGAAAACCCGGGGAAGCCTGAAACCTTGATTAAAGGGGAACACGAGAAGAATTTTGGCAATTGGTTGCAGACACATCTCATGAATAACACCATTGTTGGAGATGAGTTGTACTCGTTGGCCAGGTTACCATCTTCGACTATATGTACTTTCCAAGGGTACGAGATAAATGGGAATACATTTTACACGATCACCCAAGATAAAAAGAGCACCAACCAACACATTGGTGTCTGCTTTGATGCAACAGATGACAATGGGAAGATTGACACATATTATGGGTACATAGAGGAGATATGGGAACTTGACTATGGACCTACTTTTAAGGTCCCTTTGTTTCGGTGCAAATGGGTCAAGCTGACAGGAGGCGGGATACATGTAGACGAAAAGTACGGCATGACAACAGTGGATCTCAACAATCTTGCGTACATGGATGAACCATTCGTCCTAGCCAACGATGTGGCTCAGGTTTTCTATGTGAAGGACATGTCTACCAAACCGAGAAAAAAGAAAGATAAGCAAAAGAGTACAGAATACGATGAGCCAAAGCGCCACATAGTTCTTTCAGGGAAAAGAAACATCGTGGGAGTGGATGACAAGACAGACATGTTAGAAGATTACAATAAGTTTCATGAAATTCCGCCCTTCAAAGTGAAATCTGACCCAAGCATCCTGTTAAATGATGAAGATTCTCCATGGCTACGGTGCAGAAGAAAACCACAACACTAGATGTTGGTGATGTGTAATAATGTATTAAACCTTTTATTTGAGACATAAATATTTGTAATTAAACCTTTTATTTGAGACATAAATCTATGTAATGTATTAAACCTTTTATTTGAGACATAAAGGTCCCCTTTCATGTAATACATCTTGCTCAATCAAACTAGACGTTCTGAGCCGCGGTAGGTGATCACACAAAGAGAAGGAACCATCACAAGAGAAGGAACCGACAAACACTAAGGATACATAACACAACTGAAAATTAAGAAACATGCCTAATGGTTGGAGTGATTCAGTCATGCTCCTGCCTAGCCCTGTAATACGCGCCACTGTAGTCGTCGTAGTCGCCGGCGCTGTCATCCCTGTCATCGTCGGGGTCGCCGTAGTCAAACCTTGAAGGTTGGGCACGCGTGGGCTGGATTTGAGGGTACCGCAGGCGGGGGTTATTGCCGATCGTGTTGTAGGCCATGACACTCTGGAGAGTCCGGCCGCGCCACCACAGCCGAAGGCCGGCCTCGTTGAAGTTCGAAGGAGGTGGTAGTCCTCCTCGTGCTGGCGCCCTCTCATGCTGATTGATGAAGAAAGCTTCCCAAGTCGGGAAATAGTCGGGATGCCAGTTGGGATTCCTCTGCTGCTCTGGCGTGAGCTCGAGGTAGTAGTGGTTCGTGATGGCCATCCGGCGCTCCACACCTAGAGGGACAGGAGGGACCGTCACGCCTCCGGCGCTCAGCATCCAGCCGGTGGGGCCTTGGTAGCCGGTGGGCAGGGTAGTTCGGCGCCAGCGCCTCTGCCTCCAGTGGTTAGAGATACGATGGAAGCCATGGGAAGAGAATGATGAGTCTAGATGTGATATGTAAATGGAGGCCAGCGTACATATATATACTGAAAAATGGCGGGAAGACAGGTGGGAACCGGTGGAAAGCACGAACGCAGTGGCATGGGAAACTTTCATCCCGAGTGGGGGCTAAAACCGGGACAAAAGATAGGGGGGCCTTATCTGGGGGAGGCTTATCTGGGAGGGCCTTATCTGGGGGTGGCTAACCTTTAGTACCGGCTGGTGGGTGCAACCGGGACTAAAGGTGGTTTCTGTGTCATCTAACAAAACTGTTGGTGGGATAAGGACGCGTGGGTAACCTTTAGTACCGGGTGGGGGCTCAAATAGGGACTAAAGCTGTCGGTAGGATAAGGACGCGTGGGTGGACGCACTGCTCGATGAGATAAAGCATGTAGCGCACGACGCCCTGTCGGAGGAAGAAGACAAAGTAGAAGCGGCGTCGTGCCTATAAAAGGAGCATCGATACGCCATGGCAAGCAACTCAACAAGCCAACATGGATGGAGAGTTTCATCCCCATGGATGGAGGAAAGGGTTGGGAAATCTCCCGTGGCGGAACTTCTCGAAGATG
This sequence comes from Avena insularis, assembly GCA_023614405.1. Classification (NCBI taxonomy): domain Eukaryota; kingdom Viridiplantae; phylum Streptophyta; class Magnoliopsida; order Poales; family Poaceae; genus Avena; species Avena insularis. Next base: position 354,124,708 of record CM042692.1, on the reverse strand, counting down.
CCCTTGGTGCACACGCCCTATGGCATCTTCGGAAGTTCCGCCTCGGAAAATATATTCCTGCTAGCCCGTGAAAGACTCCATCTCCGCCTCCCTGGGGTTAGAGGTATGGTGGAAGCCATGGGATATAGTGGAAAGAGGCAGCAGATATGAGTCTAGATGTGCTATGGCAATGACCAAGCCAACATGGATGGAGAGTTTCATCCCCATGGATGGAGGAAAGGGTTGGGAAATCTCCCGTGGCGAAACTTCTCGAAGATGCCCTTGGTGCACATGCCCTATGGCAGCTCCGCCTCCCTGGGGTTAGAGGTATGGTGGAAGCCATGGGATAGAGTGGAGAGAGGCGGCAGATATGAGTCTAAACCCTAAACCCTAAGTCAGAGGAGGGAACCCTAAACCCTAAGTCAGAGGAGGGAACCCTAAACCCTAAACCCTAAACCCTAAACTAAAAACCCTAAACCCTAAACCAAAAACCCTAAACCCTAAACCAAAAACCCTAAACCCTAAATCCTAAACCAAAAACCCTAAACCCTAAACCCTAAAGGGGCTACGATCCGGAAGAGAACGGGCGGGAAAAAATAAGGCGGGGTAGACGATCCGGTCTAGGGTTTCGCCGGAGGAAGACCACCGGAGCGTCGGAATTACATGAAAATGGCAAAATGGTTAATAGTTTGACTAGTTAGAATAATTATTTTATAAAACAGAAAATTGATTTGAATCACTTATTTAAAAATATGCAAAATATAATATTTAATGCATTTTTAAATTGAAAATGGCAAAATGGTTATTAGTTTCACTAGTTAGAATAATTATTTTATAAAACAGAAAATAGATTTGGATTAGTTATTCAAATTCAAGAACTTTTCATGTTGAAATTTTTCTCAAATTCATAAGTATGCAAAAACTGTAAAATTCAAATGTTTAAATAATATGCTAATTGATTTTTTTTAAACAGGAGCGCACCAGGGTGATTTTTTTTGAAAAAGGGACCTTTTTAGCCCCGGTGCGTGCTACACACCGGGACTAAAGGTGTGGCGTTGACGCGCGCCTGTTGGGCTGGGCCGAAAACCCTTTAGTCCCGGTGGGTGGCATGCACCGGGACTAAAGGGGGGACGTTTAGTCCGGTCGATTAGTTATCTGAGCCGGGACTAAAGGTCCCCACTATACATTTAGTGCCGCCTCCTTCTTCTCCCCACGAGCACCCCAGCGAAGGGCGACTGGCCTTGGCAGGCTGCCCGATTCTCCGGCCGCCAACACCCCAACCGCCGCCGCCCCCAACCGCCACCACCACTCCTTGTACCCCACTTGAGGTATCCGCACCCTCTCCTTGGCTCCCGTCCAGCTCTGTGACAGGCAGCTTGATCTTGTGGGCAGAGCGGCGGGCGGCGGCGCCCTTGCCCATGTGCCTCCATCTCCCAATGAGCCAGGCGGTGCCCATGACTGAGCAGCGAGCCAATGACACCACCGGCCTTTTTTTTATATTTTTTGTATTACTAGTATTTCTAGTGTATGTTTTTTTGTATTACTAGTATCTTTTTTGTAATAGATAGATAGAATTATTACTTGTATTACTAGTATGTTTTTTGTAATAGATAGATAGAATTATTACTAGTATTTTTTGTATCTTTTTTATATTTCTAGTGTATTTTTTTATTAATTTCTAGTATAGTATATATTAATTTCTAGTATAGTATATATTTCTAGTATAGTATATATTAATTTCTAGTGTATGTTTTTTATTTCTTGTATCTTTTTTATATTGTAATATTTATTACTAGTATATAAATATATAGTATATATATTTATATACTAGTAATAATATATATAGTAGTATATTATATAGTATGTAGTATTATAGTGTCGATTGAGACAGACAAGCATCAGTGCTCAATAAAGATAAGCTAAAGAAATAACTACCCTAAGTCCGGTAGTGCTCGTGGGACCCCGGACTTAGGGTTAGGGTGGTGGTGCTCGCGGGCCGCCCGGACTTAGGGTTAGGGTGGTAGTGCTCGCGGGCACCCGGACTTAGGGTTAATGTGGTAGTGCTCGCGGGCCCCCGGACTTAGGGTTAGGGTGGTAGTGCTCGCGGGCCGCCCGGAGATAGGGTTAGGGTGGTAGTGCTCGCGGGCCGCCCAGAGATAGGGTTAGGGTGGTGGTGCTTGCGAGCCCCCGGACTTAGGGTTAGAGTGGTGGTGCTCGTGGGCCCCCAGAGATAGGGTTAGGGTGGTGGTGCTTGCGGGCCGCCCGGACTTAGGATTAGGGTTAGGGCATCACTAGAATTTTGCTATTGTTTAGTATTATTGTAGCAAATTGCGTGTTCATATTATTGTTTAGTGTTATTTTATGCAGCAATATTGAATGAAAAATGTTATTGTGTGCATTTTGTAGAAAACTATGGATCCAATCCAGAGAGACCTAGCATAGGAAGAAATTCTCGAGGATATGATCAACGACACCCCCCATGTTGCTCCACCCGAATCTCCATCGATTTATCTGAACCCCTCCGGTGAGGGAGAGGAGGTTGATCGAAATGATCAAGGAGAAGTCGACGACTCCGGTGGTGGAGAAGCCGACGGCTCCGGTGGTGGAGAAGCCGACGGCGAGGTATATATATGAAGTCTGGTGATCAGTAGATGCATTAACTGAGTTGTATATATATATAAATTGACGAATGTTTCTTCTCTTAGGCCTCCACATCGAGCAAAAAATATTCCAAACGAGGCCCGACCAAAAAGTTGGACGCATCTACGCGTTATACAATTACGCGGGTATCACCACGGGGTGAACCGGTGGAACCCGAAAAGACTAAAACTGTATTTAAACAACAATGCGGAGTTATGGTTAGGGATCGCATCCTGATCACCGTTCGAGAGTGGAATAAGACCAAAGGGGCAAAAGAGGGTGAGTATGTCTCCGACAGGTGCAAAGAGGGTCTTTGGAATGACCTCATGACACATTTCACCCTGCCAGAATGTGAGGATGATGCCGACACAGCTGCATTGAGGAAGAAAGTTAAGCAGTGGACTCTTACGAAGATGGCTGAACTATTCAAGAACTGGAAGAAAGCATTATGGCAAAAGTATCAAAAGACAAAGAAGACTCCTAAATTTGAATGCTATCTAATGAAGCAGCAGGCTAACTGGGATGCATTTGTGAAGTACAAGGAGTCACAACCTGCTATGGAAATGTCGGAAAAAAACAAGAAAAATGCCGCGATGAAGAAATATCACGATCACACGGGGCTGGGGGCTCTACGCTGCCATGCCAAAGTGGGATGCTAAAGAGAATGAGCTGCTTGCTAAAGGGATCACTCCAGAACCAATACGCGAAGAATGGGATTTGAGGGCAAGGAATTGGTTCCTTGGGCATGGGAGTGAGTATGACGAAAGTACAGGGGACCTTATTTGCAGTGACGGGATTAGGATACCCCAGGATACATGGTAGAAAGTGGTGAAGGAGATTAAAGCGGGGACAACAAAGTTCCGTCCCGATAGAGAGAAAGACTTGCTGACAAAGGTCCTCGGGAATGACGAACGCGGATGACGTGTACGAGGCCTTGGCCCTAGTTATACGTGGGAGATGGGGTTTCCCAAAGACAGAGATACTTATAGGATCCGAGAGAGAGCAAAGAGGCGACGGCAGGAGGAGGAGGGAGACAAGTTCACCGAGTTGATAGGAACACTTCGAATGCATCAGCAACAGATTGACGAACTTCGAGGAGAAGCGCGCCTGCAAGATCCTGTACTCAATATTACCGCCGTCCCATCTCAGCGGAAAAGCAGCGTGGCTGAATCGGAGGTCCCTTCTGACGATGCACGTATGGTAGATGGCGGTCCCGGCTACCCCGTGGATGGAATCAAGGAGCAGGCATCTTGTGAGCTCCATCAGAAGGTGAAGAACCTATCCATCAAGGTGGCGGTCGGATGTGCTTTACCTTGTCCACCTGGCGCATGCTGGCATGGCCGTGAGATTCCAGCTGGCTATGCTAAAGTTGGTGTGGATGAAATCGCAATGGGGTGGGACTCAATGGAGCTTGACATCCCTGGACCTGAAGGTGAAAGGACACTCGGAGAAGTTCTGGGTGGTATCATTCTGTGGGACAAGAACAACATCAAGCTTCCAGGCTGGACGCCAAAGCCAACACCACCTCCGAGTGGTCGCATGTCACCTTCACCTCCATCACCTCCAAGAAGCCCACCCCATGACTACGACCACCACAGCCCGAGTCCATCTCGATCTCCGCCGCAGCCTCCGATTAGTACTAAACGACGCAGGAGCCCAAAACGACAAATGTCACCTCTCCCAAGAGTACCTCATAAGAATCTTTCTATCAGACCTTACGATCGTACTGACGAGGAAACCGACATGATCGTAGAAATGTGTTAAGGCGCAGCTTCAAAAGAAGAAACCCGAGCAGCCCGGTATACACCGAGAAGCAAAAGCGTATGCACTTTCTTTTCGAACACAAAATCGCAATATGACTTGCACCATAAGCCGATGACTATCGACGCACACTTCAGAAGGAAGTGAAGAAGAGCAAATCAAGTAGAAGTGCAAGCGGGAGCAAATCATCAAGTCAAAGTGCAACCAGGAAAAGAAAGGACGTCCCCATTTGGGAACAACAGGCCAAAAATCGACCCCACCCCTCAAGGTGGTATCCTATGACACTCCCAGCAGGATATGGAAGAAGCTAAGAATCTTGCTGCTATGAATGTATTTGTTGAGGAATTGCTAGGTTCCTAGGACGACAAGTTACCCAAGGCTCGTGTAGTCCCTACATATGTCCTGTGGAAGCCTCTGGTCACTTTGAGCACTTCCAACAACTGCCAACACAAATGCGGAGTTTACATAAATGGTACTTGAAAGCCGTAAAGGAGGAGAGAATAATGATGGCGAAAGTCCCACATGACTACTACTTCGAGAAGAAGAGGTCCATGTTGAGTTTCGAACTCTTCGATTATACACTTTCGACGCCATCGACAAAAGTCTCATGAGTTGTTATTGTACGTAAGTTGTTGAATTCATTGTCTATATATAAGCTGTTCATTTTTCAGTTGTTCAGTTCATTGCATGTAATTATCCTAATTATATCCTTTTGTACTCTATTATTATGCAGAATGAAGATCATGGAATGTAAAGAAGGTCAATCTTGAGTGTTGGGTTCATTGACCCGATAAAATACATTGTCGACGCTAAAGGAAAACCCGAGAAACACAGGAAAACCTTCTAAGGTTTCTAACGAACAAAATTTCGTGACCACATCTTTGTTTCCTTAAATTTCGTGAGTGTCTTACTCTATTGTACACATTCTCTTTGCTTACTCGATGTTAAGTGTAATTGATGAGTTATCGCTGTATATATAACGTATAGTTTCCATCGGATTCTCATGGACATTCAACTTGATAAGGGAAGAGTTGAAGTCATGGACCCATTAAAGAGACCCCTGGAACAGTTTAGTGACATGCAGGACATGCTCCAGAGGTAATTTTTGCGCTACAGCGGTCTCTTTCGTTGATTTCCTAAGATATCACGTAATAAATAACTCATTCATTTTCTTTACCGGGTAGGGTTTGGAACCAGTTCAAGAGTGCGGTTACAGGTGACTTTACTGAGAAGCTGACGTTTAAGCCAGTCTCGGTAAGTAGTAGACGCATCTCTTTACTTCTAGTTTCAATACAATTATGATGCATGATTATTATTTTGATTGAATTCTATTCTCGTAAAGTGCGCGAGGCAGCCACCGAAGACGAATCTATGTGGATTCTATGTTTGCGAGTTCATTCGCACGTTTACCAGTGAGCTAAATGATTATAGAGTCGATGTAAGCAATACATTCATAACATTATTTTTATTACCGTCACTTTTTGTTATCATGATTGATATTCATATTGATCTCCTTTTCTTATATAGTTCGATAAAATGCGGGGTCAGCTCCTACCATAGCAACACGTAGTAGCAATTGCTGAAGAACTGGCAGGATTCTTGATGAACGAGATGATAGATGACGCCGGAGAATTTAGTGTGAATAGGCGCCGATGATCCCCGACCGTGTAATTGAATAGACGGGCTCTAGTCCCGATAATTGTGATCTCCATGTGTAACTATCATGTATATATTTGTATGCTCGATCTTAAGAGAAGTTATCTTATGTATGCACGAACATGTACGGTATGTGTGGTAGCATAGAAAACTATTTTGAAATGAAAAAAAGAATACAAATTAAATTCTCTGCCGCGGCAGAGAAAGTGCCTAAAATGCTGCCGCGGCAGAGAACCATTTGTCCCGGTTCGTAATACGAACCGGGTCTAATGGCAGGGCACCCAACGCCCGTAGAGATAGCCACTTGGATGCACATTAGTCCCGGCTGGTAAGAGGGCCGGGACTAATGGGTGGGCCTTTAGTCCCGCCCCTCCAGTCCCGGTTACCGGACCGGTGTAGCATCCCAATTGTCTAACAATTGCAATGCTACTAGCCTAGTCTATATATATGGCTACTTACTACATACAATTGTTGCACCATAATTATATCATGCTCATGTCATCATGCCACCTTGCATTTGAGCATCATATAAAACCCTTTTTCTTTTGGTTCTCCTTTCGTATGCATTATTAATTGTATTTGCCTCTTGATATTGTATTTGGTTATTGATATATTGTTTAAATGCCCAAGTTGAGTTGGGGGCATATCTTTTATTCCAATTCCACCACCTCTCTTTGGCACCACCTTATAATTCCACCATCCCATTATCCATGAGCTTGTATTTCTTTTCCTTTTGATTTTATTCTAGCTCATGTGAGTGGGGTGGATCTAAATCTATAAAATCTTTTGCTTGGCTTTTATTCCACTTCTTTGGAATGCATAAGAATAATGCCATATTATTATTATTGTTTTTACAAAATAAAACATGGCATTAATTATTTTGCATGGGCCATGCAACCATCACCACCTTGTTGTCCTTCCTTACCACGTGTCTCAACATCGTCACCTCCTTTGGTTATGTTCCATGCAAGATCTTATGAGATCAAGGGAGATACCCTTCACCTAATCTATCATGTCTCTTTTGCTCTATTCACCATATCTTTGTCTCTCTCTCTTTTCAGGTGACCTTTAAAATCTAGCTTCTCTCCTACTCAAACCCTACACCCTAATTTTTCCTTGCCATCTCTTTTAGTCCTTGCATGATCTTGTTAGATCATACCACACCCCTCACCCAAAACCTACCCCTACCCTCTCTCTCTAATACTCTCTCCAAAAACCTAGTTCTAAGCTAAACCCTAAACCTACCTCACCTCACCCTCCTCTCTTCTTGGCCGAGGTGTTCCCTCTCTCGCCAAAGAGGCCCACCTAGTAGCCATCTACCTCACCCCACCCCTTCTCCTAAACCCTCACCGAGCCACTTCCTTTTCTAACCCTAGCCCAAGTGCACCCGAGCCCCTCCCCTCTCTCTTTTCTCTCCACCGCTGTGCCAGCCCCACCCAGTTGCTCCTCACGCCGTCCCCACCTGGCAGCCTCCACACCCTATCTGCCCTGCCCTAGCTGCCAGGTCGCTTCAATTCTGGAATCAGCAAGTCCATTATTAATTCCAGCTTCCATCTTCAATCAAACCCGGAGTTTTCCTTGTTGGCAAGTTATCATCGTCATTCCGCTAAAGATTTTCCTCAAGACTGCTAAATCTTTCTCAATCATTTCAAGAAGAACATGGAGTTCTTTCACCTCAGTCTCGTCAAGTAATCTCTTGAAACCCTCTTGCTCTATCGTCTATGCTCAATCCACCAGAGGCCATGAAGACCTTCCAGATCTTGTATTCCTTCTGTTCAAGTTGGTGCTATCTTTTCTGTAGCTGTTGAATCTTGTAGTTGTTCTCTGTAATATTCCTTCATATCTTTCTGGTGGCTTGGTATTTCCGACATGACGACAACATCATCATCTTTATCTATCTGTGAACCCGGCGAATCGTTTGCATCTATCCTTGTTTTCTAGCGTAGTCCCATAAGTTTTTGTCAATACCTTCAGTCTGTTTCGGTAATTGGGTTGCATGGTTTTCTTATTCATGTGCGGAGTAATGCTTTGAGTGTGGGATGGAGTAGCTACCATACCACTACTCTTATCATTCGCTCTTGTACATTGAATTGGTGAATTAATGTGATTTCACCCATTCCACAGAAGTTCGAAGTGGCCTTTATCCCTTGATACTTTTAATTCCGTCCTTGTTTTTCCGGAATGCTCTATCGAAGAAAGTAATCAATAATCTCTTGTTGGTAGTCTGTCTATTCTAGATGGAGCAAAATCTTTAATTATCTGGTGGAAACAGAGGCAAACTCCTTTCGGTCCTCGTCTTTCTACCGATGCTCGACATCCCCAAACAAGATGAAAGGAAACTATCTCTCTCTTTGTTTCATCAATTCTTTTTCTATGGTAAAGCCAATTATGGTTGATGCCATCAGCCGCAAATCTATTGCGTTAGCCTCAAGGCTAAAGAAAGCAATAAGTATCTCTACAATAAACTCCAGATCCTCCATATTCTTTGCTTCTCGGGATTCCACCATGATCTGGCTTCACATCCGTCTCTGGAAGTTATATCCGCGCACCTCAATTGCGTGATCCTTTGGGTCTTACCGGCGCAAGAAGAATCTAATCCGACGATGTCTAACTAAATCTTTCTGTTGATATCAAGGGACTCTATTGTTTGAAGGCAATATTGTTTCCGTACTTCATTTCTCAAATCCGAGAGAAGATACGATGCTATCGTCATAGTGGTTCAAAACCTCTCCAACCTAGTATTCCGGCGACACAAAGATTCATCCTCTCTAGTATCGGTAAATCTTTAATCTTAATGGTGTGCCTTTCTGTATCCATGATACATCATCTTGTCCTTTCTTTCAAAAGTGGTTCTATTTCTCTTATCATGTTTCTTGAGAAAACCGGAGCTATGTTCATCCTATCCTTCTTGCCTCACGACAATCCTTCAAATCTTCTAACCGTTGTTTCTCAAGCAAAACGCAAGACTCGCAACAAGTCTAGCAAGTTTTGCAAGGTGTAGTGGTCGCACCATTCCGTTGTTCATCAACTTGGGAACGTGAGGGTCACCTTCGTTCCGAACACCCGCCTCTCCTTGTGTTGTTTTCTTTTTTCTAGGAATCTCGGGGCGAGATTCTTGTTTAGTGGGGGAGAGTTGTAGCATCCCAATTGTCTAACAATTGCAATGCTACTAGCCTAGTCTATATATATGGCTACTTACTACATACAATTGTTGCACCATAATTATATCATGCTCATGTCATCATGCCACCTTGCATTTGAGCATCATATAAAACCCTTTTTCTTTTGGTTCTCCTCTCGTATGCATTATTAATTGTATTTGCCTCTTGATACTGTATTTGGTTATTGATATATTGTTTAAATGCCCAAGTTGAGTTGGGGGCATATCTTTTATTCCAATTCCACCACCTCTCTTTGGCACCACCTTATAATTCCACCATCCCATTATCCATGAGCTTGTATTTCTTTTCCTTTTGATTTTATTCTAGCTCATGTGAGTGGGGTGGATCTAAATCTATAAAATCTTTTGCTTGGCTTTTATTCCACTTCTTTGGAATGCATAAGAATAATGCCATATTATTATTATTGTTTTTACAAAATAAAACATGGCATTAATTATTTTGCATGGGCCATGCAACCATCACCACCTTGTTGTCCTTCCTTACCACGTGTCTCAACATCGTCACCTCCTTTGGTTATGTTCCATGCAAGATCTTATGAGATCAAGGGAGATACCCTTCACCTAATCTATCATGTCTCTTTTGCTCTATTCACCATATCTTTGTCTCTCTCTCTTTTCAGGTGACCATTAAAATCTAGCTTCTCTCCTACTCAAACCCTACACCCTAATTTTTCCTTGCCATCTCTTTTAGTCCTTGCATGATCTTGTTAGATCATACCACACCCCTCACCCAAAACCTACCCCTACCCTCTCTCTCTAATACTCTCTCCAAAAACCTAGTTCTAAGCTAAACCCTAAACCTACCTCACCTCACCCTCCTCTCTTCTTGGCCGAGGTGTTCCCTCTCCCTGCCAGCAGGCCCACCTAGTAGCCATCTACCTCACCCCACCCCTTCTCCTAAACCCTCACCGAGCCACTTCCTTTTCTAACCCTAGCCCAAGTGCACCCGAGCCCCTCCCCTCTCTCTTTTCTCTCCACCGCTGTGCCAGCCCCACCCAGCTGCTCCTCACGCCGTCCCCACCTGGCAGCCTCCACACCCTATCTGCCCTGCCCTAGCTGCCAGGTCGAGCCCCAGCTCGACCACGTGATCAGCGAGAAGGAGGAAAGGGCCGAGGCCACTTTTCTCTGCCGTGCCCACACGCCCTTCCTTCCCCTTCGCTTTTCCCTACTCCCACACGTCTCCTGGCTCGCCAGATCTACCCCGGAGCCCTGCCCCTCCTCTCCTCCCTCTCCAACGACGTCGCCGCTCTCCCATCGGTCACCGCGAGCATCTCCGTCGCTTCCTCGGTCTAGCCAGCGTGGGTGACGTAGAAGTGGTCGAGGAGGCCGAGAAGGGACCCCTGCTTCACCCTGGACGCGCAAGCAAGGAGGAGGAGCCCCGCTTCTACCGCAGTACCGCGACGCCGATGAGAAACCCTAGAACCCCGGCCTTTGCTTCCTCGCCGCCCCGTCGTCGCCCGCACCGATCCGTCGTCACCGACCACTCCTCGGTGAGCCCCTCTTCCTAGCTGACACCCTCTCGCTCGCTGTCGCCGCCTAGTGCCGCCGTTCGTTTCGTCGAACACACTGCGCGCGCCGTCGGCCACCGCGCCTGCTCGCTTCCGCGTCGCGCAGAACCTTACCTAGGCCCCGTCCGCCCTCCTACCACCATCCGCTAGCCTTCCGCACTGGTTCCGGTCCGCAGCGCGCACGCCTCGCGTCGCGGGATCGAAACCTCACACAGCGCCTGACAGTCGGGCACCGATCTGTCGTCAGTAGATGCAGAGAAGATCAACAGTGGATTGATGGCACTTTGCACAAAACCCCCCAAACCTTTTGCTGCTCAACCCGCGGTACGCCAAGCCCCACCTGTCAGTCTTCCAGCTCCTTTTGCAGAAAACCCCCGCAGTTCTGAACCCTCAACCCGCGCTCCCCGTCCGCGCCACGTGGCTGCGCCCGGTTCGCGAGCGCGTGTGTGGCCCCATCATCACCCCGGACCCACCTGTCACCCTCAGTGGCTAGGTAGCGCCGCGGTGAGAAAACCAATTCCTGTGCGCGAGTGTCCCAGTCAGCCGCTGGCCCACCCGTCAGTGACTGGGGCTGGGTCTGTCTGAGTGTAAAATGTTTTCCTGCTTTTCTGTTTTTAAATAAACTTTTCCAGAATTTGTTTAAATCCAAATTTAATTCTGTTTTAAATATCTTTTGTATTCTAATTCCAAATAATACTTATAATATATGTTTTTGAATCAGAAAAATGTGAGGATTTCAAATATGCCATTCAAAATATTATTTGAGCACTTTAAAATTTTGAGATGATTAAAATTACAATAAAATGCCCTTTTCTTAATTAATAAATTTGACAAATAATATGTCTAAATCGATCAGCGCGACGAGCCCGTTCTATCTATGCATTCCATGTTCTGAATTGCAGGATGCATCATATAAATACAAAGTATACAGCAAATTATTTGAGTATAAAATGTGATTAAAACTCAATAAAATGCTTTATTCATGTACTCCACACCTCACCCATGCCATGCTACATTATTGCCATGCAAATTGTGCATCATTCATCATGGCATAATTGTTTGCTTGTCGCATTATAAGTCATATGCTTGTGCACTCTATTTATGTTGGCCCTTGTTTGTTTGGTTCTTCTTCGAATAGACGCTGAGCAGGGGATATATCAGAATCCTGTGAGCACTACCGAGATCCGTCAAATCGCTTCAAGCTGCTGCCAGGCAAGCACTACCAGATGCTTGCATATATATAGTACCTATTGCCTCTATCTTATTCTTGCATCATTGAGTTGCGATTGCATTAAATTGAATCCCAAGTACTGCATAGCCTTTACTTTTAAACCCCACCGAAGCTTGTTTTCTCCATCCCATGAGCCATTACTACAGGAGTTGTTTGAGCCATGCGAGTCGTAGAATAGCATGTGTAGGGTATGTGAGTGTCTGATGGATAACGATGTACCTAAACAACTTAACCTGAGTAGTAATGGGATAACTAATGAAAGTGGCACCGGTGAGCAATATCTGTTATTTGGTTTTTCATGCTCACTTGTGTCCCGTAGGACCCCGAGTACTTGATTCCTGTTCCTTGACTATTCGCACTATCCACATCCGGGAGGCCTTATGGACCCCCTGAGCCAGAGCTTGATTCATTCTTATTTCTTGGGGCCACAAAGTAGTTTGGGGCTTTATTACTATCCTGTACTTATGCCATGCTTTCCTGCTTTATTTAAGATTGTGCGTGGAGCACCTGTACTGTTTTGGATCGCGCCACGTTTTCACGGTATCGACAAGCCCAGTCACATTTTCGGGTTCCCAGTCGTTTCTGACCGCTGTCAGAAACCACAGGTCCGTCGAGCCGCCAACCGTTATGGTAGCTTAGTGGGGTGGCCCCCTGAAATATTTCTGAATCTTGTGATCGCTTTGTCGTGAATGCCTCGTTGGGTTTTGATTTGGTTTTTCCGAGGTTGATCGAGTGTGTGTTGCTATTTGTGCACCCTAGGTAAATCTTTCTGAAAGCCGTGTCCGCGGTTATGGACGACTTGGAGCACAGTTTCTCGATCATAGACAAGTATAACTAAAGTACCGCTTTTAAATTGACTAAGTACTTGACTAGTAAATAGAGCAACACTCATGGAATGGTAATAAAACTGCCAACGGATGGGGGTTGTTCGTCCGCTTCCTCGTTGGTAAGCGAGGAGGAGGATGGATCTGTTAATATTACTGTTATAACTGTTGTTGTTAATTCACGGACATCCGTCTATCTTTGGTTAGGCGGATGGTTAGCGAGTATCTATAGAATTGTTAGGTATTATCTTTTGCTGCAATTGCGTCACCCCAGGTTGTGTCCCCTTTAGAGGCATAAAGACTTGTTGAGTACCCCTAGGGTCTCACACGATAAATTGTTTGATTCAGATGAACATGTATACTCGCAAGATGGATACTGGGTGGAGGAGACGGACGATGTTGGCAACGATCACTCGGTGTAGAGATTCCGGGAACGGGGATCCATGAGATCTGTGGGCGGGATGTGTTTATTTATGGGGCCTCTTATGCCGATTTGCTTCTTATCCGTACTCGGATCTTGTTTTCTACTTCCGCCTGATACTCTGATGTTTGATGTATGAGGAGATATCCTAAACTATTATATCTATCTAGGATATTTGGATCTAGCCATATGGCGTTGCAATATTTCTATTTCTTTTAGATGGAATGGCTCTGAGGACTGTTGTATGTGGCTTGCATACATACTCATTTGTGTATGTAGTTGATCCCTTCGCCTGCCGATTACGCCGCTCGTTCTTGTCCCGATGTTTGGAAATGGTTAGGACGGCCGAAAGGTCTACCTATGAGTGGCATTTGGCCCCACCGTACTATTTTAACCATTTCCGCTCATCCAGGCTTGTAACTAAGAGCGTAATTCACCGAGGTAGTTACAACCGGGACTAAAGCCCCTTACGGGCCGGGACTGGAGGCCCGTTTTCCACTAGTGTATGTTGGGACCCCCTTTCCAGTAGTAGTTCATGAAAGGATCATGCAAATAATCACGAAACAATGCTCATAGCCGCTACAATTTGACCATATACAAATAAAGATAAAGTTTTTCACTACAGGATTATCTTAACAAAAAAACAACTCTATTTTGGGAATTCTATGTTAAAAGGTAACATCACTTGGCATATTGAAATGTCAACAATTATCAGCTTATTTAATAGATAGTTGTGTAATATTAAGAGTGGATGTCAAAACATAGTTTCCTTTGTAAAGATCTAAATAATATAATAAGTGTAGCATATTGCCAGTACTGCAAAAAAGACCCAACTATTTAATTCCAATTGTAATTTGTAAACATGATATAATAGTTTTTTACATTTAGTACATTCTCTAAGTATACAATTGACTAGAAAACTATACCAGAACAATAATATTCCTAACTGACGAGTGCAAATATGATGCATATTTAAGCACATAGATTATTCATATTGTCACTCATTTCATGCTATATCTAGCTACAACTATGCCTATTATGCATGATTACTAGTTTTCATTCATTTTCATATGAATGTTGCGCAACTATTAGTTTTTATTAGGATTTTATTACTTTTTCTTATCTTTGAATTGTGTGTAGGTGTTGTGGTGGATTATGGATAAAGCAAGGCAAGAGGAACCAAGAGGATGAAATATGGAGGAGCTGCAGGCACCAGACTTAGCCATTTGAGGGGTGGAAAAAGTGGATTAAATACAAATTAATATCCAAGGCAATGGTGTTGTATCCCTCGTCTATATGAATCCAATGAGCCAAAGAACATGCAAATCAGAGTTCGTATGAAGAAATGATGGCCAAAATACGAAAGCATCTACAAGCGTAACGACCTGCGGTACGGGCCGGTACGGTCGTACCACCCACCCATACCGCGGTTCTGGATGCACGGAAAAAACCTTTGTAGACATGTTTCTTCATAGAATACATCCCCGTTTGTTCCTAGAGCTTTCTTAGATCATAGATAACATGGGAGCGGCTATGAGAGACCGCCCTAGGCCTATATAAGGAGGTGAGGAGCCAAGGGAGAGGAATACTCTCTACATATCTCCACAGCGAAGCCCTGCCGCCTTGAAAACTCCATAGTCGCCGCCTCCACAAGATCTCCACCATCACCATTGCTCAAGAGGAGAAGGGACACAGATCATCGGAGGACATCGCATCATCCTCTTCATCATCAACCACTGCATCTCCATCAACACCATCATTCACCTCTTTCATTCATTAAATCTTGTTGCAATTCCAATACAATTGTGGGTTTACACTTGATTTTACCTTTGCACTTTCAATCCATCCATATGAATATGATTATATTTTTATTTCCTCCATGTGTGAGTAGTCCCCTTTGTTCTTGGAGAGATGGAGAAACACTAGCATTATTATGAAATGAAATAAAGATGATCTATAACTTTAGTCTGTGATATATTGATTTATGATATTGTGCTAGATATCTCTCTTTAGATGGTATGTGAAGTCAACCACATAGCATTTCCCTTCAGGACTAAAGAGAGTGGCTACCATTGTGACATGTATGGGAGTATGTCCGGTGCTATTTTGTGATTGTAAGCATTGGCTTATAACCTACACGGTCAAAGGGGGGTCAAGAGAGATTCACTAATCTCATTACGATATCCGTGGAGAAACCCTTAATGGTGGTGGTCTATAAAAGTGATTTGCTCACATGCATCGCAATGGTTATTTAGATATGACCTCAACACTTGACTCATAGAAGTGACTGCTCACGAAACTTGTATTGAACATCTTATTATGGAGGTCACTCCACACATATCATGACGAAAGATATAGGTTATCCTAATCATGAATAATTCTTATATGCTAGTGGTGTATCCTAAATCCTCGAGAATATTTAAGCCTTCTTGAGTTTTGACACCAATCCCAACGCTCTTGTTACTTGTTTACTTTACTTGATTTTATTACTTTCTTGCACACAAAGACAACACCTTTTAAACAACCTATACATGAGATCAAAGGCAACTTACAAATATCCTTTGGTAGATAGCGACTGATGTCTACGCACTTCTATTCTTGTAGACAGTTGTTGGGCCTCCAAGTGCAAAGGTTTGTAGAACAGCAGCAAGTTTTCCCTTAAGTGGATCACCCAAGGTTTATCGAACTCAGGGAGGAAGTGGTCAAAGGTATCCCCTCTCAAGCAACCCTGCAATTAAGATACAAGAAGTCTCTTGTGTCCCCAACACACCGAATACACTTGTCAGGTGTATAGGTGCACTAGTTCGGCGAAGAGATAGTGAAATACAAGTGGTATAGATAATTATAAGTGGTAACGGTGATAGAAAATAGCTTGCTGGCGTGTGTTGACATGGGAAAAGACTAAAGGTAAACTGAAATAAAGAAGGAAGCAAGCAAACATGTAACAGATCTAATTGCAAACGGTGTATCAATGCTTAGAAACAAGGCCTAGGGATCATACTTTCACTAGTGAACACTCTTATATAAATATATTCTCTTTATGATACTACTCTGAACTACTCTCCGGTTGGACACTCTAATCCATGGTAGGGCTATAACAACACACCTCAAAGTTCATCTTTCCCATCTGGATAACCCCACACTGTCACCTTGAGTACTAGATGAGTCCAATAAGACTCATCTAAAACTTTTGGGTTATTACTGAAGTAATAACTTCCAAGACTCATCTAAAACTTTTGGGTTATCTCCCAATAAGTACTTTTCTTTAACGCCTTTAAGTTAGGCATGATAGTTTGAGAAGATGCTCACATAAGAAATATGAATTGAAATAAAAGAGAGCATCAAGAAGCAAATTCAAAGTACATTTAAGTCTAACCCACTTCCTATGCATAGGAATCTTGTAAAGAAACAAGTCATGAAAGCACAAAGCAACAGGCATAGGAAAGCAAAACAAGTGCAACTTCAAAATTTTCAACATAAAAACAGGAAACTTAATATTGTTCAGACACATAAAACCATGTTTCCCTCTCTCATAATAACTTTCAGTAGCATCATGAATAAAATTAACAATATAACTATCACATAAAACATTCTTATCATGAGCCACATGCATAAAAGAATTAATACTCTCCACATAAACATAGTCATTCTTAGTAATTGTGGTGGGAGCAAATTCAACAAAATAGCTATCATTATTATTCTCATCACCATAATCATCAAATATAGGAGGCATATTGTAGTCATAATTAATTTCCTCCTCAATAGTAGGTGGACTGAAAATATCATATTCATCATTGTAATCATCATATATTGGAGGTTTGGTATCATCGTAAGCAATTTTCTCCTCCATGCTTGGGGGACTAAAAAGATCATTCTCATCAAAACCAGCTTCCCCAAGCTTAGACTTTTCCATAGCATTAGCAATAATGGTGTCCAAAGAATTCATACTAACAACATTGCTATTAGCATTCAAATAAAGTTCCATAGGTTTTTTAATTTTCTCTTCAAACACTTCATGTCCTAACTCAAGATAAATACTATAAAGCTCTCTAAATTTTTTTTTTGTTTTCCATTAAGCCTAACTAGTGAAAACAAGAAACAAAAAGACAAAATTGCAGAATCTAAAGGAAATAACTTTGAGCACTCACACCGGAGGATGTGAGTACCTTTTACCTTACCTCCCAACAGCCGCTAGAAAATAGCTTGATGTCTACGCACTTCTATTCTTGTAGATAGTTGTTGGGCCTCCAAGTGCAGAGGTTTGTAGAACAGCAGCAAGTTTTCCCTTAAGTGGATCACCCAAGGTTTATCAAACTCAGGGAGGAAGTGGTCAAAGGTATCCCCTCTCAAGCAACCCTGCAATCAAGATACAAGAAGTCCCTTGTGTCCCCAACACACCCAATACACTTGTCAGGTGTATAGGTGCACTAGTTCGGCGTAGAGATAGTGAAATACAAGTGGCGTAGATAATTATAAGTGGTAACGGTGATAGAAAATAGCTTGCTGGCGTGTGTTGACATGGGAAAAGACTAAAGGTAAACTGAAATAAAGAAGTAAGCAAGCAAACATGTAACAGATCTAATTGCAAACAGTGTATCAATGCTTAGAAACAAGGCCTAGGGATCATACTTTCACTAGTGAACACTCTTATATAAATATATTCTATTTATGATACTACTCTGAACTACTCTCCGGTTGGACACTCTAATCTATGGTAGGGCTATAACAACACACCTCAAAGTTCATCTTTCCCATCTAGATAACCCCACACTATCACCTTGAGTACTAGATGAGTCCAACAAACACCACAATTTCATAAAGACATCGAACTCCAAATCTAACTCATAACAAGTATTTGTAATCTCTAGCCTAAGTGCCACCATTGTGTGCACGCTATCACTTTCACACGCATGGGGAGAGCAGAGATCTATTAAAGCACTTGAGTAGCAAGGTAGATCTATAGATTACAAGCTCATGATCTCAAATAGATCATGCATAGAGAGAGAGATGAACACATAGCTATCGGTAGAACCCTTAGCCTCGAGAGAGAACTACTCCCTCCTCATCATGGAAATCAGCAATGGTGATGGAGATGGTGGTAGAGATCCATGGAGATGGCTCCGGGGGCACTTCCCGTTTGTGAGGGTGCGAACGAGACTTTGTCCCCGAATCTCCCCTTCGGTGGTGGCGGCGCTGCGGAACTTTTCGTGGCTTTCTGATTGACTATATAGGGTTTATGCATCGGGAGATATATATAGGCGAAAGAGGCAAGGTCGGTGGCCGGCCAGGGGGACCACACCATGCCCTGGCGTGGCCTGGGGGGACCCGCGCCTAGGGGTGGTGTGACCACCCTGTGGCCCCTCTCCGTCTCATATTCTGGCTCCGTGAGTCTCCGGGAAAAATAGGCATATTGGCTTTTGTCCCGTCCAATTCCGAGAATATTCATTTTCTGACTTTCTGGAACCAAAAACAGCAGAAAAAAGGCAACTAGCACTGTGGCTCTTTTTAATAGGTTAGTCCAAGAAATCATATGAAAAGTACTCCAAAGTGTGGACAAAACATAAGAAAGTAGATAAAACCAAGCATGGAACATCAAAAATTATAGATACATTTGCAATGTATCAGCAACGAGTGGAATAAAGACCTTAACCAAATAGCTCTCTATGGGTTTGATACTCTTATTTTGAAACTAGCTATAATTGATCCGTGCACTTGCAGTCATCAAGCTATTTTCTGGCGCCATTGCCGGGGAGCTAAGCACTTTTGGCATTTTTCTTAGTTGCTAATTTATTATTGCTTTTAATAAAGTTGTTTATGAGTTTCAAGTTATTACCATTTATTGCTTTTTTCTTTTTTCTTTTACTTATTTGAAAAGAAAAAATAATAATTACATTAGTTGGCAGTTTTGAAACTGTAGATGATCTTTTTTGAAGACAGAAGAGCTACACGTTCTGGAAGAAACTATTTGCCTACTTATATCTAACGTGTACCAATTGAAAGACGCGTAGAATTCATTGAAAAATTCTAACTCACGTTCTATAGACGTGAACAGTTTGATTCCTTTAATGGTAGATTTAACTATCACACAAAGGGGAGGAGAGCCCGAGAAATCACTGGGAGATTATGGGAATCCATCTAGGCATCTTAGGAAAATACCTATTCTCTATCTTGATCTTGAAGGCATGGAATTTAAAATAGATCCTGATCTAATCTGTATGATGAAAGGAGTTGCTTTTGTAGGAAGAGAAGATGATCCAAGTGATCATTTGACGAAGGTTCATGACCTTTGTGATACTCTTAAACCAGCTAGACTACCAAAAGTGTTTGTACTTCTTAAACTTTTCTGCTGGTCATTAAAAGATAAAGCTTTTACTTTGTTACAATCCTTACCTAACCACACTATAAAAAGATGGACAAATTGTACAAGACAGTTTATGCAAAAATTTAATTTGTTTGATAAGATTATGCAGATCAAGTATAACATATGCAATTTCTTTCGGAGAATTGGAGAAAGTTTCTCACAGGCATGGAAAAGATTTTATGGGATGATTATGAAAGTCCCAAATCATGGTTTTAAGAAGCATCTAATTATATAATACTTTTATAATGGACTTACTAATGACTCAAAACAAATGATTGGTTTAACTGAAGGAGGAGCTTTGGGTAATTTGATGCTACCTGAATGCATAGATCTTTTTGTGGTAAGATGCTTAAATGATGAATAGTATAATTCTGTTGAATGTATTCAACCAAGGAAAGGTATGCTTCATATACCTCCAGAACTTATGCCTGAAGTTAAAAATTCCATGGAAAAAAAGGTATTGCAACGGAACTCGTAAAAGAGAATCAAGTTGATGTTCTCTAAACTTTTATAGTAGAGGATGAAATAAAACTTGCTTTGCAACAATTTAAACATCAACAACATCAGTTCCGTGATAACTATATTAAACATCTAATGCTCTACAAAATAGACATAAAACAATTGACTATAACTTTTGATGATCTAGGACATGCTACTAAACATCTTAATAAGCATATTAGTATGGTTAAAGTTCAGTGTGATCAAATGGCTGAAACTCAAGCCTTAATTTTAAGTCAATGTAATCATGATCACAATATTGTGTCTACTAATATTATTACTAGACGTGGTACAGAAACACAGGAACCTCTAGGGACACCTTGGTATCAAGAAGGACAGGCCCGAAAAGAAAAGGAGAGTCACGAAACGAGTCAATAAGAAGAGGACCTTGTTGATCCACGAGATGATATTGACCTTGAAGCCCAAAGAAATGAAAAGGAAGCTTCAAATGAAAATGAAGAAGAGGAAGAGGCAGAAGACAAAGATAAACAATATGACTCTGGCGCTCAAACTGTCGATCCAAGAGAACAAGTTAAGCTTAGTCGTGAACAATAAGAAGTTATCATATCAAAGGAGAAACAAGTTGAAAAGAAAAATCCTGCAATAAAGAAGAAGAATAAAAAATATGCTAAGCCGGTGACCAAGGTAAAGGAAAAGGTAAAACCAACTAGAAACAAAATCCCTTATCCTAACTATGTTCAATATGAACCTGACAAGAGTGTCTATGACTCTTTTGCCAAGGCTCTAAGTAATCTTCGTTTAGAACTTCCTCTGGCTGGTGAAATTCAAGTTCCTACTTATAAAACATTCATGCGAGATATCCTCAATAGAAATAAAAAAGGTAACTAAGACTGTAGAGGTGATGACAAGCTTTGGTCACAAGCTTCTCGCTAGGCTTTGGGATCCTGGTATACCAACTATATCTTGTGCTATTGGAAAAACTAACATACTCAATGCTCTATGTTGTTTAGGTGCGGGCGTTAGTGTCATGCCATATTCCCTCTTTAAGAAACTAAATCTCGGAGATTACTCTCCTACATCAATTACCTTACAAATGGCTGATAAAACCACTAAACAACCTATTTGTATGATCAAACATGTTTTACATCAAATTGATCAGCATGTCATACCTACAAATTTTATTATACTTGATGTTCCTGAAGATGACAAACTTTCAATCATCCTTGGAAGACCTTTTCTCACCACTATAGGGGCTAATGTTGACTGCTCTAGTTGAAAAATTCTCTTCAATATATATGATGATCAGACTGTTTGTTATTTCCCGAAGAAACAAGAACAAGGTGGAAAATATGTACCGTCACCTAAACATGTTCAAGTGGTAAGTACCCTCGATAAAGGGCAACCTAAGGTATGTGCCAGATAATTAGAGGTTGGTTAAGTTGAATTAAACATTTCAAAATAAATGCTCAATGGGATTCAACCCATCCTTGAATAAAGTAGCATAGTTATTTTTGTGTTTTAGGTTAGTAGTTCTAATATAACTCTCGTAGCCAATTTTTGCAGAGAAAATAGGCTAATATGAAGCTAAGATTCAAATTTGAAGGAAACAACTAAAAAAGCAAAGAAGAAGAGGTGTTCTGAACCTTTAGCGAGCCCTAGTACGACTGGAATGGACCGTACCAAAAGCCCTGAGAAAACAATAAGTTTGCTCTTTGATATAGAAGCTTTAATGAGCAACTGTACGACTGGAAGGCCCCATACCGTTCGTCCGTACTGGTTCTCGACAAAGCCAATGAAAGTTTCTCCCAAGGTATTGGGTGAATAACGATCAGCGGTACGACCGGATCCAGCTGTACCACATTACTGTACCAAGGCTCGGGTTCGATCTCTAAACCCTAGTTGTGTATCCAACGGTGACGACCACCAGTACGGGCGGGATGCGCCCATACCGCCCGCCCGTACCAAGTATGTAGCCCCGCAAATATGATGGAGGCTAGCTAGAAACCCCAACCAGCCATCTTCTTCCTCTCTTTTTATCTCAAACTCAAACCCTAACCTCCTAGATGAAGGAGATATTCCCTAGAGGAAAATAATAAAGTGGTGTTTATTCTCATATCTCATTAATTCATAAGTTCTATATCATGCTATAATTGTATCAAGCGGAAACATTAATACACGTGTGATGTAAAACAACCAGAGTCCCTAGTAGCCTCTAGTTATACTAGTACATTGGCCATCTGATGATCAAGGTTTCCTGATCATGGTGCATTTATGCCAACTGATAGTGGAGTCACATCATTGGTGAATGATGTGGTGGATATTACCCTAATTTACATGTATTGTAACACGATCAAGTCACATGTTCATCGTTGCAATATTAGAAGCATAGTATCCTTATCCTTCGACTGTGAGAGCATATTAATCACTATCTCCCGAGGCTACTTCAAATACATCAAACATCATGACCGTAAATGGGTGGCTATAAAGATGTATGTTAGGTATTATAGAGGAATAGTTGAGGCCTATGCATCGAGATCTGGATTTGTTCATGTGTATGACAGGAAGATACACTGGGCCCACTCAGTGAGATTACATCCATAAGTGTTTCACAACATGTGACTGGGTCACGAGGATGGAATACCACGGAACGAGTAAAACTGCATTTGTTAGAAATGAGATTGAACAAGGTATTGGATACTGATGATCAGGTCTCGGACAAATCATGTATCAAAGAGACAAAAGGAATTAGACTCAACGTTTAAGGTTCAAATGATAACTGTCTCGGGGAATGCACAGGGGTCATTATGGGCATCTTGGTCCCGCTAATGATCATTGATTCGAGAGAGATCTCAGTCATGTTTGTGATGTTTCCAAATTGTAGGGATAACATACTTATGGGTACAATGACCAATGTAGATCTTTGGTAGAAAGGAATTAACAAAGTATGAAAGAGAAAGAACTTTAGAATTGTTCCGAAGAGAGAATGCTAGAAAAGTTCCGAAGAGGATCCGAAAAGGTTCGGAAGAAAGGAAAAGCCAAAAAGGTGTTTTCAGATTAATAAAGGATTTATAAATATGCATTTATATATTAATTATGAATTAATGTATTAAATAAATATTTTATTATGGGGCAACTTCCTCTACTGGGACGAATCCTCGGAGGGAAAGCAGCTTAGAAGGAAAGCCCTAGGAGAAGCAATTAGTGGTGGCCCTGACTGGCCACCACTGGCGGCGGAGCTGAGGAGGCCTTGCAGGCGAGTGAAAACTAGCCGCCGCCTAGTGAGCCGCATCTTCCAACCCACCTGGGCGGGGTAAAGGCAGGCGCTAGTGGGCTACAGCCTCAGGCCCACGCAAGCGAGCGCACGAGGCGGTGCTGGGCTAGAAGCCGTCCCACTCGGCTGGCGTCGTACGGTCTACTGCTGTTGGCCACCGCTAGTGGGCACGTGCGGCCCACCCGGCTGCCACAGTGAGCCTAGCCGGCTGGCTATTTTCTTCTCCCTTGTTTTACTATTAGTCCCACCCCTGGACTTTAGGGAAGGATATGTTCTCTTTTCTCCTATATAAAGAGGGGCTTGGGGTGGGAATAGACACACCAACACCCATATTTCTCTAAGGCAATTTCCTTAGATAAGTAATCTCTCTCTCTTTCTCTCTTGCAACCGCGGCTCCCTGTTAGGGTCGTGCGTGCAAAGGGAGGACTTGATCGTGGTGCAAGGAGCTTCTGCAAGGATTCCAGCCGGAGATCTATTTCTGCAACCCGGGCAGGGATCACGGGCCGGAAGTCCTCATCGTACACCGCATGTGTGCGAAACCTCAGAGGTGCTGCCATTTGTGGCACTAGGGTTGTCGTGCTAGCACCTAGGTGACCTGCGAGGAGATCCGTGACCTTGAGGTCTGCTACGACAATGTCTACATCAACAATGTTCCTCTTGGAACGTCAAACGCTTTCGTTCTACAAGGGTATGTCACTGAAACCTCCTTCATTATAGCTTTATCCGTAGATAGATCCTGGCTAGGTGCATTCTATCGTAGGAATTTTTTTTCTGCCACGGAACCCCTTCAGTGGTATCAAAGCTATATTTATGTGTAGTACTGCTGTACGGCCAATACACACATGGATTGTGTGGGTATTGATCTTACAGTTGTTATCTTCCCATGTGTATTTGTATATATCATGGTACTGTGAGATGAAGCGGCTCGGAATGACTTTACACGTAATCTTACACGAGACTGGTTTCACGCTCGACATACAGCTTGTACTGTATAAATGGATAGTGGGTGTATGTCTCTCTCACAATAGTTTATATAGCATCTATAACATAAGGCCTTGAAAGGGGTGTAGTAGATACAATTGTCTGATCCATGTTGTGGCTAGAAGTTCGTAGTTAGAAGTGGTTCTTTGTGAAAGCCTAACAACCACGTAAAACTTGCAAAAGAAAAGATAGAAGCGTCTAACTTGGTTTTGCAGAAGGCACATGATGTGATATGGTCTAATTCATACTAAAGGTAAAGTAGTTTACTTTATTGCTAAGTAGTATAGTGATAGTAATGTTCGTGATGAGCTATGAGCTAGCGACATTGTGGACTTAACGTCGTACCGATGGAAAAATGGAGAGCATGCTAAGGCGCATGAACAAAACCATGTCATATCAGTTTAATCTACATATGATGTTGATTGTTTGTACATCTTGTTGTGTGATGTTATTAGGAAGCCTAAAATTTAGCTATAATAAGATGATCCCTATTAAATTCCAACTGTGTAGTGTTCTCCCATTAGTGTGTACCGCCAAGAAAGTTCGTAGTTATGAAGAAGGTCATAACGATCGGGTGCTAGACATCTCTGCGTTCGCATACGGTGGGTGCAAGCTATGTATGCACTGCGAATACACTAAAGGTTAAGTTGGCGAGCCTGGCATGTACAAAAATGGGCTCGGCACACAATGATCAAAATATCGAGCATGAGTCACAAGTATGTTGTGATTGACAGAATGTAGTCTAACCTAGAAGCTATATCAAAGGCCGTGATGATCAGGAATGATACGATGTAAATAATCGTGTGATCACTAAAACTATCTTAGGGATGATAATTTTTGTGGGAGTTTGATTGGTAATTTTATTGCAATATCAAACTCATATTATGAATTAGTCTAAAGTCCTTTGCAAATATCCTTGTATATTATGGCCGAATTCTTCTAGTTCGGAACCTTCTTGAAGAATTTCATAGACTAATTTGAATGTCTCTGAGATACCCCCGAGTTCAATGACCTACTCTATGTGATGGAAGAGGCATTAGGAGATCTCCCTGATAAATCGGCACATGAGCTTGAAATTAAGAACTATCAAACTCGCTACAACCTCTCCATCCTTATCCAATGTGCGATGCTAAAATAAATGGAGAATGAGCTGCATCTATGTTACTTCAACACTCACTCATATCAGATGATCGAAGAGTTGAAATTATGTTTTGCACCACAAGTCAGGCTCATAAAATATGACTTGATGGACATGTTCCTCTCACAGAAAATGAGAGAGGATGAATGCCTTCATAGCCACCCATCCTTCATGCATAAGATGTATGATTGACTTGCAAGAGATGTGGACTGCTAGTTGACGGAATCCTTCGCCATAAACGGAGTGCTATACTCGCTGCCCTCCAGCTATGTGAACATCGTTAATGACTACATCGTAGAAGGATAAGATTCTACCTTTCAGATGTTCATGAATGACCTGAAGTATCTAGTAGAATACGTCGATTCATCGGATGAGGATTATGAAGGTATATTTCATATACAAAAGTTATAAATGTTTCAGGCAAACACTTGTTGTAGTTTGTTGAGTATGATGATACTTGTTTTCTTGTTTATGACAACAGGATAATCTGCATGAGAGCTTGTTGAAGAGGCAATGGTCGCGGTTGAAGACATTCAAGCCAGCTGATGATCGATGAACACGCTCCCTCTATATTTATCGTTTATATTAATAATTTTTTGAATAAATTTTGTAATCGTAGCAAGTGTGAGGACCTTATTAGTAGGTCTTGCTTTTAGTAGGACATTTATTCAATAAGTTTGTAACAAGACAGATGTAACGATCTTATGAATAAAATATTTTTGGATCACCTCTTGATTATGAATGGATTATTCCTATTTATTGATCTTGATAATAAAGCATTTATAAAACAATGCCAATAAAGATGTCCAAAGTTTAAATGTTAAACTTATTCTCTAATAGCACTTTAGTTTAAGTCATGCTAAGTATTAATTGTGATTTTCATACTGATGAAAAGAAAGTCCTTAGATATTTTACCTTTGGACTCACAAGCAATACTTCTTCTCATTTGGAGAAAGTGACAAAAACTTTGCACTCTCATAAAACAGTCATGCATGGATTGTTGAAAATCATGTGATGATCAAAATTTAACAAGATGGTTGTTGTGGCGAATCGAAGTAAATGAAAGATTTACAAGAAAAACCACAAAGGGTGAAAGTTATTCAAGTATAAAGGTGAATACAGAAGTCCTAGAGATTTGATCAAAATGACTAAGTATTCAAAATTAAATTTATGGCATTAAGACTTATGAAATTGTTTCGTAAATTACAAAGTTAGGACACATCAAAGCATATTGATATGTATATACCTCGTAATCATACATTATTAGATACTTATGGTCTGAATCTGATCTTCTACTAAAACCCAAGTGTCATTTAGAATTAGCATTAGAAATAGCAAATACTCATAAGGAACATCCGACAATTCGTGGAAACAACACCATAAGTGTTATGGCAAGTTTGAGTTTCTGGAGACTTCGATAGAATCAAAGTCGTAGAGAATAAACAGGTTTTGTAGAGTATTTTCAAGAAATTGTGAATACGACTTCCATACTAAAACGAAAGAAAGGCAAATCTTGTATTGCATGATGTGGTATTTCTAGAGAAAGTTTTATCATAGAATTTTAGTGGAAGGAGTGAATATGATGGATGCGGTTGAGGAAAACCCTTTAGCTATTGTACCTTTTCAGGAACAGCCAGCACTAGAGCAGGACATGGACATTCAAATCTTAACTGTACTCTTGCCTGATCATTTGGCAGTGGGTAACGTAAGTCTATTAAGTGGAGCATCAAAGGAGAAATTTCACTGTCTGCCACTTTCTAAGGTGGGAGAGCTGCCACATAACCTACAGTACACCTCCATTATGAAAAACTACTGGCTTCCCCTTCTCCCAGGCCTATTTCCATTATTGGACATTGCTCATGAAGCTGATTTGTTGCCTGCAACTAGCCATGATGTCAATACAAACATTATGGAAGAGCACTCTTTGGTACTTAGTGACAATTCCTCTAAGAAGAGGTCAAGTAAGCAGAAGCAGAAGGAACCTACCATTGTCAATACTTTAGAGAGGCATAGTACAAGGAGTTCTACCAAGAATGCAGGGTACAGACTGGAGCCAATGTCTGATCAGCCTGAGCCAAGGAAGAAATCAAGATCCTCCAAGCCACGGAAGATGGAGGAAATCCCTCCCTGCACTACAATCCTAGTGTTACAACAGGTTGGGGCTTTGCTTGAGATTCCCAAGGAGAATCTCACTTTGTAGAAGCTTATGGCCAACTCATCAACAGATGCTACTACATAGAGTACCAATGAATAAAAATGATATGGTTTTATTTAGTCATGTTATAAGTTGGCACTATATTACTGTCCCTATCTTTTTTATTATGGATCTTGGCACTATTTAAATGGATATTTTGAACCTAATGTCATTGTGGTTATGTGATATATATGGAGAATTATTATCAGACCAAATTTTGTCTTGTCTTCACTTATGTAATATGAGTGAAATGATTATGTTGTTGATCCTATTTATTAAATGAGTACTGCAATGGGAAATCCAGATTGGCTTGTTCTGGATTGGAATATTAGGGGATTGAATGATAAGGACAAAGGATAGCAGTTTATTATAAAATTGATGAATGTGGAGCATTTGTCATATGTCTCCAAGAAACTAAATGTGAAACTTTCGATCACTCCTTTATTAGGAGTTTTTGTCCTAAAAGGTTTGATAGGTTTGTTTTTTCACCTGCAATTGGGGCATCTGGTGGAATTATAGTTCTTTGGAATAGTGCTATTTTTGATGGACAAGTCATTGAAATACACAGATCAGCCATTAATGTTGTTTTCACCTATGTTCACAATGGGGAGAAACGGAATTTGGTCACTGTTTATGGTCCATGCAAGGGCATTGAAAGGGATAATTTTGTAACTTGGCTTTATAATTTAAATATTCCTATGCATGAGCACTGGTTATTACTGGGGGATTTCAATTTTATAAGATCAGTGGACAATAGGAATAAAACTGGGGCTAATATGAATGATATTATTCTTTTTAATGACATTATTAGCCATTTGGGACTGTTGGAATTGCCTCTGAAAGGAAGTTCCTTTACATGGTCAAATATGCAAACACAACCTCTTTTGGAGTAGTTGGACTGGTTCTTTACATCTTGTCAATGGACTACTACATACCCAAACACCTTAGTTTTTCCTTTGGCAAAAACAACATCTGACCATGTACCTTGTGTGGTGCAAGTGGCCACAAAAATCCCTAAGTCAAAGATCTTTCGTGGGCCAACCTGGGTGGAACAACCTGTTTTTTTTTGAATTGGTTCAGAATGTTTGGGAACAGCCTATACACAAGAAATCCTCTGCTAGCTCTCTTGTTGCTAAATTCAACAATATGCAGTATGAATTAAAGAAATGGGGAAAGAATCTTTCTCATTTAAAAATTCTCATTGCCAAGTGCAATTATGTTATTCTACTTTTGGATCAGTTGGAGGACAGTAGACCTTTATTCACACCGGAATTCAATTTTAGAAATATTGTAAAGTGCCATTTGGAAAAGTTGTTACAAAAACAGTCTGATTATTGGAAACAAAGATGCACAGTTAGATGGGTTAAACTAAGTGGAGAGAACACAAAGTATTTCCATGCTAGAGCAACTAAAAGGTACAAGCACAATACAATTTCCAACATTCAAGATGAGAATGGTACTGAATTATCTAAATAGTCTGATAAAGCAAATGCTTTTTGGAGGTGCTATAAAAACAGAATGGGAGTGTCTTTCCCAACTGGAAGCAATTTTAGCTTAGCATTAGTAATGACATAAGTGCAGTATTTAAATAAGTTGGATGACATTGTTTCTTTGAAGGAAATTGTGGGAGTGGTAAAATTTCTTAAGCCTGATAAAGCTCCTGGATCAGATGGTCTTAATGGATTTTTTGTGAAGATATGTTGCCACATAATTAAAGAGGATTTCATCAAGTTATGTATAGATTTCCATGATGAAAAAAATATCTCTAGAGAGTATTAATGGCTCTTATATCACTTTCGTGCCAAAGAAACAATCCTCTGAGACTATCAATGATTTCATACCAATTTCACTTACAAATACTTGTCTTAAGTTCATTACTAAAATATGTGCAAATAGATTACATGATGAGATTACAAGGTGTATCCATGAAAATCAGTATGGTTTCATTAAATCTAGAACTATACAAGATTGTTTGGGGTGGTCTTTTGAATATCTATATCAATGCCACAAATCAAGAAATAAAATTGTGGTAATAAAAATAGATTTTGAGAAAGTTTTGACGCAATTGAGCATCATGCTATTCTAGAAATTCTCAGATGCAAAGGTTTTCCTAAAAAATTCAACATTCTTGTCAAAAATATTGTAGCATCTGGATCATCTTCTGTGCTTCTAAATGGAGTGCCAGGATAGAGTTTCTCTTGCAAAAGAGGTGTTAGGCAAGGAGATCCTTTATCTCCTCTTTTGTATGTTCTAGGAGGTGATTTGCTTCAAAGTATAGTCAATTAGGCTCTACTGGGAGGTAGATTGCAGTTACCAATCCTAGAGGAGGGTGATTACCCTATTGTACAATATGCCGATGACACTTTGATTATATTGTCTGCTGAGGAAGATCAATTGCTAGTTTTTAAGGATCTGTTGAATCTATATGCCGAGTTTACTGGATTAAAGGTAAATTACCACAAGTCATCAATGATTCGAATTAATCTCTCTAAGGAGGAAGCAGTACATATGGCTCATTTTTTGAATGGCAACTTGCTGCAATGCCTTTCACTTATCTAGGATTTCCCATGCGCATAACTAAACCCATAATCAAGTATTTTTCACCTCTAATTGATAGAATTAAAAGGAGGTTAAATGCTATTGTGTCTTTCCTATCTTATGGGGATAGTCTCGTTCTTGTAAACTATGTACTTTCCCTCCTACCCACTTACATCATGTGTACATTGGAAGTTCCTTTGCGAGTCATTGACATTATGTATAAGGCAATGCCTTTGGAGAAAATTTAAAGATCAAGGGAAGGTAAATTCTTTAGCAGCATGGAAAATGGTATGCAAACCAAAGGACAAGGGAAGACTTGGGGTGATAGATCTGAAATTATAGAATAAGGCACTAATGATTAAACATTTGGACAAGTTTTATAACAATGCGGATTTGCCATGGGTCAAATTAATAAGGGACTCCTATTATCATGAATATGTCCCACATGTTGTTACTATTAGTGGTTCGTTCTGGTGGAGAGGAATTTTAAAGCTTACCGATGAATGGAGATCCATTTCAAAGTGCAATGTGGGAACTGGTTTCAACATTCTTTTTTGGAATGACCTATGGCAGGAAGCATTACTTGCTAGTAAATTTCCAAGGATATTTTCTTTTGCTCGTGATAAGATGGCTTCTGTCAGAGATATGTGTATGCTGAGTAATCTCCATGAAGCTTTCACCTACCTCTATCTGTTGAGGCATTTCAGGAATACACTAATCTATAGGAAAATCTGACAAGTTTAAACTTAACACAGCAAGAGGATCAATGGAACTATATTCTCAATAAGGGGGTTTACAAGTCACAGGCTTATTATCACCATTGCTTCTCCATAATTCACAATGATCTAATATCAGAAAGTATCTAGGAGAGCAAATGTATGTCCAAGCATAGTTTTTTGCTTGGTTATTGCTACATGAAGGGCTGAATACAAAGGACATGTTACTTAGAAGAAACTAGAAGGTAATTGACAATCATGACTATGTTTTGTGTCCTATTGGAGTCACGGAAGATTGGAAGCACCTTTTATTTAAGTGCAATTTCAGCACTAAAGTATGGAATTATATTCAGATACAGTGGGTTGATACATCTCCTATGGATAGTTTCGAACAAGCGTTCAAATCCTTTCATGGGCCATGTTTTCTGGAGATTGCAAGTTTATCATGCTGGAATATTTGGAAGCAATGGAATGATTGGGTTTTCAAGCACATAAAACCAACTTTCAAGCACAACTCCAATGAGAAGACAAGGGGGTTTGATATAAATCCTCTATTACTTGGTATTTTACACAAGAAGCAATTTACTGGAGATGAAGAAGATCCTGATACATATGAGCATATTGCATGTTTCAAAGATATATGTGGCACTTTTCAATTGATGGGATATACAGCTAATGAGGTAAGGGTTAAACTTTTTAGTTAGACTTTGACTAGTACATCTCTCTCATGGTATAGATCTCTACCCCCAGAAGCCACTACTACTTGGGATAATTTAGCCTGTGAATTTCTAGCAAAGTATTATCCAATATCAAAATCTTTTGGAATCATGTGTCTTATAATGACTTGGAGGAACCGTCCTAATGAAGGACTGGTAAGAGCTTATATCAGATTTAAAGATTTACTATGTTTATGTCCTCATCATGATTTTCCTGAATGGTATTTATTGCATATATTTTATGGCAGTTTAATTGAACCTAATAAAATTGAACTAGACTCTTTTGCGGAAGGAGCCTTTATGAATCTTCCTATAACTAAAGCTTGGGCTTTAGTTAATAGAATTCGCGATCATAGAGTTTCATGGAATTTTGGTCTAGGAAGTGAAGGAGGCATGTTAATAGATTGTCTAAAAGAACTTTATTTGGATTCAGATCTTGTGTTGCAAGTTGTTAAAGCTTTTATAGAACATATCAAAGCACCAAAATAGGGTTTGGTCAAGTATGATCCACCACCCAAACCTGAGAAGAAAAGAGAAGTTAAAGCAACACTGGCTTCCCTATAACCAACATATGAGATACCTTTCCCTAACACTTCATAGAAGCATATTTTTGAATATGAACAGGTCAAAGCAGTACAGGAGAAGAAGGAAGAGGAAACTATGCCAAAAGTCATGGAACATCTAGAAGAAACCAAAGATGAAGAGGTAACCAAGGAAGCAATTATGGCTATGTATGCACACTATAATATAGTTGAACTTGATGAAGAGACTTCCATATTGGTTGAAGGTAAAAGATGTGGGTAAGCCTATTCTTCCCTGCATATTTAGGGAAACCTCGCATTATGGTTTATGCAATCTTGGCACTGAAGTTAATGTTATATCTTATGATTTCTATTTAGAAA
Organism: Avena insularis; assembly: GCA_023614405.1. Classification (NCBI taxonomy): domain Eukaryota; kingdom Viridiplantae; phylum Streptophyta; class Magnoliopsida; order Poales; family Poaceae; genus Avena; species Avena insularis. The sequence continues at coordinate 354,092,231 of CM042692.1, read as the reverse complement.
TAAAAGAAGAAATAGAACCGGCTACAATTTAAAATACTGATATAACAATCATGTTAGCCAGTAAAACTCTTAGAATTCCAACGGGAGTAGTTGAAGATGCAACTATCACAATTGGCAACAAAAACTTTCCTATCGATTTTGTAGTTGTTGATATCCCAGCTAACACTCTTTGCCCTATCATATTTGGAAGAAACTTTTTGAGTGATGTAGGTGCCTATGTTGATTTCAAAAAGGAGATTGTGTCTCTTAAACTTGGGGGAGCGGAAAAAGAATTCCAATTTTCCAAATTTAAAGACAGGCCTCCACAAATGCAAGAAGAAGAGAAATAGAAAACTATTGAGGAAATGGAAGCTCTCTTCTTTTGTAATCAAGAAGAATAAATAATTGAAGACTCAAATTATGAAGAAATAGTCATGGAGGACAAGTCCCTAGAAGAACTAGAAGATGAATTCGATTCACTTCCCATTATAGGGCCTCCAACTAATGAAGCTTTCGAAGAGCCAGAAAAGAGAGGGGACAAGGAATTACCACCCTAGAGTTTAAGACTCTACTAGATAATCTTAAATATAGATTTTTAGATGATACAAATAAATTTCCTATTATTATTAGCACTAAACTTTCAGGAGAAGAAGAAGAAGAACTCATGAAAATACTTAAGGAGCATCGCAAGGCCTTTGGGTACTCAATGGATGATTTGAAGGGCATTAGTCCCATGATAACCGTCCATCGAATATTCATGGAAGAAGGTGCTAAACTAGTGGCAGAATTTAATAAAAGACTGAAGCCCGAAATGAAGGAAGTGGTAAGAAAAGAAATTGTATGCCTACTAGATGCAGGTATAATCTATCATGTTAAAGAAAGTGAATGGGTAAGTCATGTTCATTGTGTCTCTAAGAAGGGTGGTTCTATTGTTGTTCCTAATGAAAACAATGAATTGATACCTACTAGAACTATTGTTGGGCATAGGATGTGCATAGACTTCAGGAAATTGAATAAAGAAACTAGGAAAGATCACTATCCTTTACCGTTCATAGATCAAACTTTAGAAAGGTTAGCAAACCACACTCATTTTTTCTACTTGGACGGATACTCTGGTTTTTCTCAAATAGTTGTTCATCCTGATGACCAACTTAAAACGACTTCATTAGTCCTTATGGTTTACATGCTTACCGTTGTATGCCTTTTGGTTTATGTAATGCTCCAACTACTTTTCAAAGATGCATGACTTCTATTTTTGCGTATTTTATAGAACTGATAATAGAAGTATTTGTGGATGACTTTTCTATCTATGGAACTTCATTTACTAGTTGCTTGGATAATCTCAAAAGAGTTTTGCAGCATTGCGAAGAAACCAATCTTGTTCTAAACTAGAAGAAGTGCCATTTTATGGTCAAAGAAGGTATAGTCCTTGGACATAAAGTATCAGGTAAGGGAATTGAAGTGGATAGAGCTAAGGTTGAAGCCATAGAGAGAATGACACAACCTAGGGATATAAAAGGTATAAGAAGTTTCCTTGGACATGTGGGTTTTTATAGAAGGTTCATTAGAAATTTCTCTAGAATATCTAAACCTTTGACTAACCTTCTGCAAAAGGGAATAAGATTTAATTTTGATGATAAATGTCTTGTAGCCTTTGATAAACTCAAATATGCTTTATCCCATGCTCCTATTAATTAAACACCTATCTAGGATATGACTTTTGACTTATTATGTGAAGCTAGTGATGATGTTGTAGGAGTAAGTCTGGGACAACACATAGGTCGCAGATTTAATATTATACATCATGCTAGTAGAACTCTTAATAGTGCTCAAAAGAATTATCCTAAGGAAGAAAGGGAACTTTTTGCTGTATTTTTCTCTTGAGATAAATTTCATTCTTATATAGTTGATGCAAAAGTAAGAGTTCATACGGATCGTGATGGTTTAAAAGAACTCCTTGAGAGGAAAACCATAAGCCAAGACTGATCTGTTGGATTCTTTTACTTCAAGAATTTGAGCTGCAGATTATGCAGAGGCAAGAAATAAAGATGTTGGATGCAGTGTCCATGTTTGCCCAGCAAGACACCAATCTTATTGAGAGGAACTTTAGTCCTGGTGATTTTCGCTTATAAGAATTATTCAATGAACAAATGTCAATTCCTTCAAAAGAGGAGAAGTCTTTGTTGTTGGAGGAGCTTGTCATCCCCGAATAAGTAAACGGTAAGTTCAAGGTAAGTGTTCTTACTCAAATAAGTGATTTGTTTTCACAGATTTTACTTCTGAAATTTTTTCCTTTAAATTCCTCGTGTTTTTCTGAAGTTTCTAGAGTTTTTTACCAACTATACGGGCGCAACTATACGACCGGAGGAAAATCTCCCGCCGTATAATTGGTCATTAAACCCTTTGTATCTTCTTCGTGATTATTTTTCGATGTATGGATCTATACGGTCGCAACTATACGACCGGAGATAAAATTCCGACCGTATAGTTGGTCGTTGAACTCTTAGACACGTTCGATTTTTGATATTTGTATCTATATGGTCGCAATTATACGACCGGAGATAAAATTCTGGCTGTATAATTGGTCGTTGAACTCTCAGACACTTTCGATTTTTTATGTCTGTATCTATATGGTCACAACTATACGACCGGAGACAATATTTCGGCCGTATAGTTGGTCGTTAAACTATCAAACATTTTCGTTTACCTTTTTGTTTTTCATATAAAAAAACATTATTGTCGGTTCCGAGTTATAACTTAACCGACCTGGACTCAAGATATTTGGAAATATCTGCCCGGAACCAACTATACGGCCGGAGCCATACGGACCGCGCCCGTATAGTTGGTCATTACGCGGCAGGACTCCTCCAAATCCGTGATTTCTTCCCCTGTTTCATTAAGATTCTTTTCTTGGGCGAGAATTTGGTGTTTCTCGCGTGTATTACCGACCTCTGACCCCCCTTATATACTGCCATTGTCTCTCTCTCTAATCATAATCTTCAGGAACCAATGTAGCAATGCGCTATCCTGTCCCAGGCCGTGGGAAACCCCTAGGGCTCATTGCTCCTTCCAGGGACCGCTCTAGCACCCCGTCCATGGAGGACGATGACGAGGAGGTAGAGAGGTTTAGCCCGGGGTACAAGGAGTACGTCGAGCCAAGCTTCTACAACAACGATTCCGATGATAATGTGGTTGATTTCTACATCCACCGTGATGTCTATGATCCCCCGGAGATCAACTGGGCAGCAATTAAGAGAGCTCAAGAAGAGAGAGAAGGTCCCAAGCCGCATGGAAAAGGGCGTGTGGAGATGGTCAAGTTCATCGCCACGGACCCCAGGTCGCACAAGCGTAAGGAATTATCTAATATTGGTGTATGTGCTAGCAAGGGAGCGAAGGCGCCACTCTCGAAGCCTACCATTGGTGCTCGTATGAGGGTGAAGCGTCAAGAAGAGTGGAGGTAAAGTTTCCACTTCCCCGATCCATCAATTATGGATGAGGAAGAAGAAGTTGTTCCCAAGACCAAGGATCGTGTGCGAGCACTAGAGATATATCAGAAGCAGGAGCTACTTCCTCGCGTCGAAGTCCCCCACTGTCTCAAGGAGATAGAGAAGAAGGATGATCTTTTCCCATTGGTGACTAAGTTCACAGATAAAGTGGACACTCTGCAATCTGATTTGCGCAGGTGCTACAGCCGCATCACTTCTCTGGAGGATACCAACAAGAAACTACGCACCGTGGTGTTACATGCCATGGTGCCACAGTAATCTACAATAATCACGATATCAAATAATCGCAAGGGATTATTTGATCCCGCCTGGCTTGGTTTCAAGCATGGGGAGATCTTTAAGACCTTATAATCTATCTTATAAGTTTCACATTACTATTTTAGTCTTGCATTAGTTCAAACTAGAAATAAAGTTTGCATCATTAGAATTCCCTTTAGGAATAGTCAATCCCTTTTATGAAATTCCGAGTTTATTATTATTATATATGGAGAAATATTGAGTTTGTCCTTGTCTTATTGGATATATGAATGGCTTGAGTATAATTTTACTTGCACTTGATGATAGCAATAGGAGTCTTCCACACCATTGGAATTAATGGAACATACAAAGATAATTTGGTCAACATGTTGTAAGTCAACAATTTGATTTACAAAGAAAAATTATCTATGCAGTTAAGTTGAAAAACAAACCTTGAACAAAGGAAAATAAAAAGTGCTATCAAAATAGAGTGGGAACAAGTCAAGGTAGAATCTTCAAGTCATAAAAATGCTTCATATACAATTGGAAATTGATAATTGAGATCGTTAAACTTTGAATTCCTACATGAAGTGGAATGTATGGCTAGCTCCTTTGCACATCACTTAAACAAAAGTGTGAGCATATACACAAAAGAGAAGAAAAAGAGTGAATGTGGAAAGAGCAAGTAGCCATACACCACTATATTGTAGTATGACAAAGAGACACTTTTGAGATTTTAAATCCCAAGTGAATATGTTAATCTAAAAACACTTGGGACTACCTTGCTAACTCATTCGGTTGAACTGAATACTTTTACATCATATTGAGAGTGATCTTTTGTGAATTTTTGATCACTAAGGTGTGGAAGCCTGCTAATACTATTCAGATGGTTCGAGTGAGGTACTATTCACGAACTTATTCCTATGTATCATATATGATAAACACATGCTGCAACTGTCTCATTTATTTTATCGACTCAGCTTCATGAATATGAGGATAACATCCATTAAGCTAAACTTGCTCGGGACAAGCAAGAGTCTAAGCTTGGGGAAGTTGATGAGTGCATATTTGCATTATGTTTTATATTATTATTTTGCATTGTAGATGTAGGATCTTGGTATTTTACGGCGTTCTTTAACATGGCCCTTTTTATTATAGTCATGAAACTTGCGAGGAGATTCGGGACCTTGAGGTCGGCTACGACAACGTCTACATCAACAATGTTCCTCTCGGAACGTCAAACACTTTCAGTCTACAAGGGTATGTCACCGAAACCTCCTCCATTATAGCTTTACTCGTAGATTGATCCTGGCTAGATGCGTTATGTCGTAGGAATTTTTTTGTTTTCTTCCACAGAACCCCTTCACTAGAATCTTTAATTCTTCACACTCTCTTTTGATAACTGCATTTTCTCTTTTCTTGTGGTTATCTATTCAAGTTCATTTCATGCAAAGTTCTAGCTTGAGGAAGTTACTTCTGCATGTGTAGAGTCTTATGCAATGTTCTTATTCGATAAAGTTCTTGTGCAATCATGTATCCCGCTGCTTTTGAATGCTTTCTTAGGTAAGTTATGTTTCATAATTATATAAGGGATGCACTTTCTTTTGTTAGGTTTCATAAGAGTTGAGTTAGATCTTTGATGCACTATGTTCAAATCTTTGTCCTTCTTGAGAAAAAATTGTGATCCTCTAGGATACATTGCCATGATTTCTACACTTGACACGATTAAAAGTATATTGATGAAGCCTCTAAATAATTTCTTGGGTGATGTTTAATTGTCTTAAGAGTCTATCCTTATAGATACTCAACCCCACAGATCTAATGATGGACTTGATAGCACTCTTGATAGGATTTGTTTTAAAGAGCTAATGTTTAGCGGTGATTGAGATGCATGTCGAAATTTGACTTGTTAGTAAAAAATATGATATTTCTTAACACATGTCTATAACACTTTTGCACACCTTGAGATGCTAATGGCTCCGCTGGCCTACGAACAATCCTTATAGGGGAAACCTCTGGATTTCGGCTATGAGTTGATCAAATATCTGTAGTAGCAATGCTATGATGGGTAAGAGCATTAGCACTCATGAGACACGAACTATATGAAGGGAACTACTTGACACCCCACGCGTTGCTGCGGGCAGTAGAGATGTGCTTCTGTATCGCGGGCAACAGAGATGTTCTTCTGTATGGAAAAATTACATTAACACTCTATGAAGACTTCTTTGGTTGGAAATCATACGAAGACATCATTAATAATAGAATTGTACGAAAGCTTGTTGCATGTATCCTTCACATTAGGAACAAAGACATGTACGTCAATTTAAAACCATAGTATTCCTCACATGTAGAAGTAGAATTAAAATATTTGACAAAAAAGACAGAATTTTGGAGAAATCCATCGTTGTTAGCCCTTTATTCATCAAGACATCTCCCGTCTTCTGTAATAGCTACTACCACTCGCCTGCCATGGAGGCAACCTTTATTTATCAAAAGACGACAGGGTATCTAAAGTGTCAACAAATATGTTATTTTTAACAGTGAGAAGTCATATGATATATGTTCTTTAGTAAAATAGATCGCAAATAACTTTTCATGCGAAGATTTACCTCTAAATTTGTAGGAGGTTGCTGAGAATTTTGTTTAATAGTCTGTATCTTCAAGGCTATATGAGATACGCAAGTCAGGATATTTTTGTAAGAATGGAAGTTAAGATTCATGTAGTAAGTTGTAACTACCTTGTTTTTTGTCGTTTATCCGATGTGATGTTGCTGCGAATGATGATGATGTAACAATTTAAAACTTTTAAAAAATGGGAAATGGTGGTGCAATAAGAATTAGATAGTCAGATGGTATACCTTTGATTATTGTCATCGGTATCCTTATCAAAAAGTAGTTGCCTCTTTGTATTTGAGCTGTCGACATAAGGCAAGATAGTAAAATTTCTTAAAATACAGAGTAATTTTGGTGTGGGAAGTTCTTACCTAATTGGATTGTCAATGTCAAGGCATTCAGATTGTGTGTGAACAAATTTATCTGTGACAGTACTTGAAGATTGTGCATATGATGTAGTAATATCTGAACTGGAATTGTATGCAAAAGGATTTTTAGTGAGTGAAGAAAAGATCATAGAATCATAGAACAACAAATTGTAGATGCCAAACCTCTGAAAAGTATGTGTGTTGGTGGGAGATGGGAGGACTAATGCATTTTTGTTCGCGGGGTCATGAAAATAATAGTTTGTTAGAATAAACGACGATATGATGTGTCAATCTGAATAAGTATAGTGGTTTGACATGTGGGGATGACAATGTCGTATTTAGATTTTTTTCATCAACTGGGTAACTCTTTTTCAACACATAGTTTATAGAGAATTTTGAAAAATATTCAGGATTCATTCCTATGGTGAAGAGCCTTGTCTTTCCAATGGCTTGGTCAAGAGCAACTGCATGGTCTGACGCATCTAAATTCATATTTTGAGAGGCTTCTGAAGCGGTTTTCTCAACCAAATCTTCAGCTACAGAAGTAAAAGCAATTGTGTCCATTCTTGTTGTGTCATCAGTAATTTTAAGGGGAAACTTGTACCTAAATGAGTAAAATATAATAGGTGTTAGTTGAGCAGATTGTTCATAAATAAAGTGGTGATACGATCAGTTGTGCAACTCGAAGCAGCGGCGAGGCTCTCGGTAGGGCAAGGTATGGCGCCCGCCCTACCTTGGCTCCCGACCAAAAAAAATTTATACCTAGGCATTGCAGCGGTGCTATATTATGTACTGTATACGATATATATATATATGCCCTGGAGTCTGGATGATGAAAAGGATCAGCTGCATGCATGCATGTGCAATGTATACAACGTATATATATATGCTTCTGCATGGGCCTATGGTTTTGGGCCTACCGTGTCCGGTGTCCCATCGAGGCTGCTGCAGCCTACAATTGACGCGTAGCGGCCTAGGTCTTCCAGGTCGCACAACATTGTGCTTCTGCCATCGATAGAAACAGAACCTGGCGATCGCTCGCCGGCTCGCGGCGGCGTGATCGATTTCAAGACGTCGGATCGCCAGATTGAAGGGAGCGCTGAACCTGACCGGGCGGGGGACTGACCAACAACGCAGGTAGGCCACTCGTCTTGGCATCTTATATTCTAAACTGCAATCGGTAACCGGCAGTGGACTTCTGAACCCTAATCGCTCAAATTTTTAGTGAAGCCACACTTGGGCATTTGGGTTTTTTCTGAGAATTCAAGCAAGATTGAAGATAGACAAAAAGGGGAAGGGGCCAAAGGGAGGAAAAGGTACTTTAAAAAAAATTACAATCAGGTAGAACACTAGTGTCTTATTTAATGAATTTGTAATTTATGAACTATGAATTGCAGGTCTGACAAGGTATTTTGTGCCAATTTCGAGTGGCACTAACTCTAAACCAAGCACACATGAGAGTGGTAATATTACAGTACATCAAAAGCAAGAGCAAGAAGTGGAAAAAGAGACGGAAAATTCCGGGGCTGCCGAACAAGTGGAAGAAGATATTGGAGATACGGTCGAAGCCATTGTTGAAGAGAGTGTTGATGTTCAAGAAAACGAAGGTATAAATCATTTTGGTCTAGATGACATCAAGTTTGATCCAGGACTTCGCATTCCGATTGATCAATTTCACCCCAATATTAGAGATGATGTTATATTTGCTTATCTAGAGAAGGGTCCAACTCAACCAACTTGTCATAATTTCCCTAAAGATAGAGATGCTAGAAGCTTTCGGCCACAATGGTACAAGCAATTTAATTGGTTGGAATATAGTATGGATAAGGATAGGGCATACTGCTTCTACTGTTATCTTTTTAAACATGATCGGATGGATGACAAGTTTGGTTATGATGTTTTCACCAAATTGGGGTATGATCATTGGAAAAATGCGGTGGGAGCATTCCGTAAGCATGTTGGTGGGGCATGTAGCATCCATAATAATTCAAGGACAGCTTGTGGTGATTTTAAGAATCAAAGGGCAAGTGTGAAAAACAAAGTTATAGCTTACAACAAAGACTCCCTAGTCAAGTATGAAACTCGCGTTGATACTTCTTTGGGAATTGTAAGTTACCTAGCATTGCAAGGTGAACCATTTCGTGGACACGATGAGTCCTCTACTTCTTTGAACAAAGGAAATTTTTTGGAAATGCTTGATTGGTATAAAGAAAGGAATAGGGAAGTGAAGCTTGCATTTGATGAGTTATGTCCTAAAAATGAAAGATGACTTCATCTGATATTCAGAAAATACTTTCTAAACATTCTTGTGAGGCGATCCTGAAATATATCAAAGAGGAGATGGATGGTTGTCTTTTCACTATTCTTATTGATGAATCTCGTGATATCTCGATCAAAGAACAAATGCTGTGGTTGTGAGTCGTCTTCAAGTATGTTAACTAATCATGTGTTTTCTTTTGTTCAATATAGTATAGTCCAACTAACTGTATCATATTATCGTAGGTATGTGAATAAAAGTGGAGCGATTATTGAAAGATTTTTGTGTATTAAGCATGTCCCAAACACAACATCTGCGGCTTTAAAAAAGACACTTTTGGAGGTTTTTGTCGAACATGGTCTACTTATTGCAAGATTACGAGGACAAGGGTATGATGGAGCATCTAATATGAGAGGAGAATTTAATGGCCTTCAGAAGTTAATCCGTAATGAGAACCCATATGCTTTCTACATTTATTGCTTTGCCCACCAGTTGCAGTTGGTAGTTGTTGCTTTATCAAGATGTTGCAAAGGTTTCTTTGATGATGTGAAAGAGATTGCCAATCTCTGTAGTTCATCTTGCAGGAGGATGGATATATTGCTTGATAAGCACAAAGAGATTCTTTTAGCTAAGATTAAGGGCGGTGAGATGCCAACAGGACGAGGGAAAAATCAAGAAACATCCTTGTGCCGACCTGGAGATACAAGATGGGGTTCTCACTACACAACATTATCTCGTATTGAATCAATGTGGGATGCAGTGATAGAAGTTTTGGGCATTGTTGAGGATGACTCTCGTAATCCAACTAAGGCGGGAGGTTATGTTCATAAAATGGAGACTTTTGGCTTTGTGTTCATCATGAAGATGATGTTAAAACTACTTCGTATGACAAATGATGTATCTCTTCTATTACAAAAGAAGGACCAAAATATTGTTCAAGTATGTGATGAGTAGTATTTTATGGTTTTACTCCCTATTCTTATTTTATTGATCTAAACTTTGTAATTGTATCATTTCAGGCAATGTCTTTGGTTACTGATGTGAGAACACGATTGATGAATTGGAGGAATGATGGTTGGGAACAACTCTTGGAAGATGTCAAATCATTTTGCACTGAAAATGAGATCACAATCCCAAGTATGGATCTAAAGGTAACAAAATGGGGTAAAACAAGAAAAGGGGAAAAATTCCAGGTCACCACTGATCATTTTTATCGTGTTGACACCTTCTATGCTGCCATAGACTCTATTATCACTGAGTTTGATCATCGCTTTAATGAGATATCTTCAGAGGTTGTTCAAAACTTCTCTTGTCTTGATCCAAGAGATTCATTTGCTAGGTTTAATGTGGAAAAGCTTGCTCGCCTTACGGAGATTTACCAAGAGGATTTCTCTGATTATGAGCGTGAACATATACAAGATGCTCTTTAACTATTCATTATTCATATGAAGAGAACTGAAGATTTCAGAGTTTGTCTTGATATTTAAGGTCTAGCTAAAAAGATGGTTGAACTTGAAAGACATATCATGTTTCCTACAGTTTACCGCCTCATTGAGTTGGCATTGCTTTTGGCGATGGCGACGGCAATAGTTGAAATGGCATTCTCAGCTATGAAGATCATTAAGACCGAGTTACGCAATAAGATGTCGGATGGTTGGCTTAATGATTTGATGGTGTGCTACATCGAGAGAGGAATATTTAAAAGTCTTGATCTTGGTGAAATTAAGAAAGATTTTCAAAAACAAGGTAGAGCTTTGCCATTGCCTGGGACTTCTAGACGACATTAATGTTTCATTGTTGGTACGTTCGTAGGTTATACTTTTATTTAAATAAGTTGCATTTACCATTGTACTAAGTTATTATTATCATATAAAGTATTAATGTGTCTAGACAATTTTGGATTTTTATGTCATTCTTTTTATATACTTTAGAGTTCGCCTGACCTCGATTTTTTTCGTCCTTCGCCACTGACTCGAAGGTGACATGGGTTTGGGTGCCGAAAGAGTGCATGCGCATCTCTGCGTGTCCATGTTGTTGTTGTATCCTTGACCATATGTTTTGCAAGTTTTGTAATACCATCTCGATGATTGTATTATTGCCTCTATCTTCGCAATGCAACTGTAGGCAGCTCCTCCCTTTTGTTATGAAAGTGTAGAGTGTTAATTAAAATAATATTTCTAAAGTGATATATAGATCCGCGCAAATGAATAGGTACCTGAAAAGATGAAATTGGCATTGTAGATATTTCTGCCAATTTGTGTAGTTTGCCTGCTGCTTGAATGGGAGATAGGCGGAAAACCTGAGGTTGTTGTTGCTGTAGTGTCCGAATTTTCCATTGATAACTTCAAAGTAGATATACACATGTTTAGTACGTAGTCTAGGTTGTGTATGTATATATACAAAGAAGGTAAACTATTATAGATAGAAGTCTTGACCAACCTGCTTGCATATTGGGCAACCTCTGGTATTTCCAAGTTAATGTATATTTGGGTTGCTGAACTTGAGGAAGCCTCTATTTTTTGTAATATATCAATAGTTACTGTTGTATGTCATGCTTCTAAATTTGTTACAGGAAATATTAATTATTGCGAACTTACCTGAAAACTTTCCTGCAGTGAGGCCAGCAAACACACATACCACAATTTTTTCTTTTGATTTTGCAAGGACATTGCTTTCATCAAATGCTTCGTCATGTTGACCCTAGAGATTTATTTGCTGAGTTTTTTCACTGAAACATGACGAAAGACCGATGAAAAGAGATGTACATAACTGTGCACCAAAATAATTCATCTGAATTGTGAAAACGATCTTTACTCTTGGTTACGGATGTGGACTTTCCTGAGTTTGTACTGAGATGTTGGGCTGGCATAGTCATATGGGCCAACATAGCTGATTACTCCTATTAAATCTATGGAAAGAAGTATTCAAGAAATGTATGATTTTAGGAAATATAACTGGCACACAAAAAATTGTAAGAAATACCTAGAAGTGGCTTGGTCTGAATGTCTTTGGTTGATAGTTTATCGAACGGGTAGAAATCAAAGGCAAATTGGGGAATGTTGGCTCCTCGTGACTGCATGGGATAAACCTTGGAGCTTGATTTAAACTGAAGTATGTACTTCTGGTGGTGGTAAATATACTTTTTATGTGCAATATCAATAGCGTTAAGATCCGCAAATATGTAGACAGATCCTACTTGTAGCGACAGTCGAAACTGTTTTTCAACTTTTCTTGGGATAGTTATTTGTGCCATAGTACCCTGCAATAATATGATTAAATTAATGTGGTAAGATATTTTATGAAAGTGCTAATGAATTTGATGAAAGATATTCATAGAATACTTACATCTTCAGCGAGAATTATTCTATCAATGCTGATGAAAGGGTTTGCAGCTTTGGAGTTCATATTTTTTGAATCCCAAAGTCGTATGAGTCGTCCAAACACCTTGTAGTTTTGTTGTCCTAGAGTAATGCTTGCAAATTTTGTAGAAGAGTTCATGATCGATGTGTCTCTAAAAGAAAAGAAATATTATGCACAATGATAAGAATTTGCAATCTGTTTATTTTCAAGATTACACACAATCAATCATGTAAGGATCTTGAAAAACTTGTATTGTCGTTTGTTTGTAGCATACCTTTCTGATTTAACGAAGGTGTTTTTTGATATGAGAAAAAACATCATGGTAGACTACATTGTGGGTGCAATTGTCATGTGATGGAGGACTATTCTCAATAAGAACCCATAAGCCTTTTGGAGATGCTACTCGTGAGAAAGCAACATATAATTGGCCGTGAGAGAAAACTGGAGTTGGCAAATAGACACCAACTCTGTCGAGAGTCTGTCCTTGGCTTTTGTTAATTGTCATAGCATATGAAAGTCGTACTGGGAATTGTCGACGCTTCAATTTGAATGGCCACCTGGACTGGGCTGAAGTGGTTACAATGCGTGGGATATAAACTTTTGAACCTTTAGCTTTCCCAGTAATTATTTCTCCTTCAATTACCATATTTGTAAGTTGTGTAACAATGAGTCTAGTTCCATTACAAAGACCACGTAAGGGATCTAGGTTGCGTAATAACATTATAGGGACTCCTATTTTTAGATGCAACACATGATCTGGAAGCCTATTCATGGGAATGGTATTCAAAAACTCAGTGGGATATAATGCCTCTAGCGTGGACAGGTTGGACGAAGTGTCATCGATTGAATCTGCACTGTAATATAACATCTCATTCGTTGGTAATTCAGCAATCATTTTCCTATTTATTTCAGAAACAACCTCATTTGTAGGAGCTAAGATAGCACGATCATAGAAGTATGATGCAATATCTGTCTATTGGGAGTTGTCGGAATTGTACACAAAAGAAATCAAACCTTTAAGATTTCTATAGTCTGTTGGGAGTAGGAGAGATGGAGGAATTCTGATGAAAATATTTTCAGGCTCATTTTCAATTGGAATGAAAGGTTCAGTACCATCCCCCACCCTCAAAAGCCATTCAGCAAACATATGTAGCTCTTCTTTATCAGATGGCGAAAGAAATTTTGAGGTGAGCCGCATAGTCTCTATCAAGTCTAAAACCTCACAATCATGCCATAAATAAGAATTTACAATGCAAGCTTTTACGATTTGTTGCTTTCTTGCATTTGGTATAATCGGAAGATTTTGGCGTAAGTCTCCACTAAGAACAACGGTTATCCCACCAAATTGTTTGTCCTCTGAACCGGGTCTGGTCTTTGACATCATATCTCTTAGTGTATGATCAAGTGCTTCAAAACAATACCTATGATTAACTGGTGCTTCATCCCAAATAATCAGAGATGTCTTTTGAATAAGTTCAGCCAAGTTAGTGTTTTTTTTACATTGCACATAGAATTCTCACGTATATCCAATGGGATTTTAAAACGGAAGCAATAAGGATGCAATTCCTGATGATGCAATAGCCAAAGCTACCCTTCCTTTGCTTCTTACAAAGTTAAGTATAGTTGTCCACAGGAAGGTTTTCCCGGTGCCTCCATATCCATATACAAAGAATGTTTGGCCTTCTGTATTTTTGACAGAATTACAAATAGCATGAAAAACTTTTTCCTTGGCACTTATTCAGTCTTGGAATATCTTCAGATAAACTTGTGGTCATCTGAGGAATATCATAACTTAGCTCATCTAATAATAGCCTATTTTCAAGGGAAGCACTTGCTATATCATCTGGTAGTGGTAAATTAAAATGTGATAGAGAATACCCAGCATCTCTCAACAATTTATCAACCTCAAATAGAACAAATGAGATGGCAATATCTGTAGATGAGTTGCTTCTTTGGAAACTGTTACGATTTAATCTATAGGTACTATCCTGACGCATCGAGGAAGCATGTTCATCAAAAAGTTTTTTTGGCTTTGTGACCTCATAGAATAGCAACATTGTGACAAAAAGATGTCGTAATTGGGAAGGTGTTCCCACTGATTTGCATCTGTGAGAGCATGGGACCATTCTTGGTCATCACCAAGAAGTCTTAAAGCCTCACAGGCTGCACGAAAGGTCAGATATTCCTGATTTCCTATTGTGCGGATTTCTATGAAGGATTTTGCACCTTTCACAATGTGAAGCAATAGTCGGAGATAAGAAAGTTCTCCTTGTGTAGGACTAACATTAGCAACACGACCAATTTTCTTTTGAGAGCCTTTACGTGTATCCCAGTACTTCCCATTTTTGTCTGAATGCCATGTAAAATGTTCCGGGAACTGGATATAAGTATGGTCTCGAGCCGCAGGGGAACGACCATTGGCTTCTAGCCATGTAGTTAACTTAGTCTTCAAATTATTTGGGTTTGAAATAACTTCTTCAAGGTTGTCATCCTCTGCATCCACAAAATTATTCTCCAATGGTAGATGCACAGGAAGGCGTTCAACTGATGGGAGAGTATGGTGAATGTCGAACTGAAGCAAACGCTAAGATGCATCATGTGGGGTGACGCAACGACACTCAAGAAAATTATTTATTTCATTGACAGTTTCACTGGATGATTCTGAGGATGAGGAACTTTTATAAGATCCAACTCTTGCACAATCAAAGCCTTTTGTGACATATTTGAAAAGATATTTATGCATACCATCATGGTTGACCCTTTCGACATTTATGTGTGCCTGATATTTAACCACCAAGTCTACATTGTGAGGAACTACAAATCCATTGTGAATGTTAATTCCATTTCTGTTAACAACTACTCCATTATTCGGTCGAGCATACTGAGCAAACCCATTTTCTATCACAATGATTTTTTCACAGAATTCCTTAGGGTAGAATTTGGAACATTTTCCTTCAGACATACAGGGAGATTTTTGTCCTAGAGGGCTACAAGGTCCATGAATCATAAAAGAAGAGACAACTTCATAGCCCACTAGATCAGCTGTCGGATCTGGCAATTGAGCAGAGATAAAATAATATATCTTTTCCACATCTAGGGTTCTTATTTGGCCAACCATACAATGATATGAACATGTGGGAGGCCACGTTTTTGAAATTCGATTGTGTACACAACTAAAAAAATTCAATAGTTTAGTTTGGTGTAAGATAGTTTGTGGTAAATTAAATAACGTTCAAAGAGATTTGTCGAAACATTGCCTGCATTTATAGGGCCAAAAAATTCTCTTTTCTTAATATCATCTATGAAGTGATTCAACTTCATTTTGAAAACTCTATCTACAATATCGAGCCTATCCTCAGGATGCTGTCCAGGAAAGGATGCTAAAGCCTCTGTAATTTCAGGCCATGCTGGATTTGACGTAAAGGTGATGAATAAATCGGGGCATCCATATTTTCTACAAATAGCAATACAGTCTTGATAGTTTTGATATAAATAGCGGGGGCCTCCAGTAAATGAAGATGGTAAGATAATACGTTGCCCGGCAGAAGATCTAGAAGTGATGCCTCTTGCAACAGAATTAGTCAAGGAGTTGAAGGATGCTGATCTATATTTCCGCTGGAAGCTTGGTTTTCTATAGTGCCCTAGGCGTTCTCCCTCGACACAATAATAGGCATCAACTTCATAAGCTTGGGTCCCTATTTTGCATTTCAAAGGAGTGTTGAAGTCCCCGCGCCTGTCATGCAACCTATAAGCATAGTACTCAAGCATTGTTGCTTTCTTACGTTGCATATCTTGAGACCGGGGGGGTGTGACGATAAAATATGGAATCATGGTAGCCATCCTCTCCGTATGGAAATAAGATAGGATATTGCATTGCCATGAACTTGCGATGCTTTTCATTTATCTGATGAAGGCCATATTCACGGTCATCTATTATAAGGTCTCTGCCAATATTAGTTGCTCCAATATCGCCAATTACCAATCCCACTACCTCAGATGGTTAGATGTATCTCCATGAGCATAAATTTTACCAAATAGCCTAATACGGTAGTGGTTAGATGTATCTCCATTTAATATTTCACCTGCAGTTCTAAAGAGTTTGACGATGGGGTTGTGAGTGTTAAGCATTTGTATAAGGTATTTTACAATGTCTTCATTAGCTTGAAAAGAGCCCCTAGGAGAAGAAACAGTATTGATCCTGTGTGGCACCTCATTGGCTGTATCATATATGTAAAGTTGAGCATACTCTAGCTGTTGGCCTTGAGATGGCTGCATAGAACCAATACGGTGGCAACTTTGACCACTAACCTTAAAAACATATGGACCCTGACCATCGTTTATAGATTCAATAACCTTAGATCCCATAGAAGTCATAGCAAACATAGCATTGTATTGTTATATATGATGAAAGAAGTGGTTGGAAGCGGCTTTATCTTGTGAAGTTAACAAATCCAGAAGTGGTTGTGGTGGTGGGTTATAATGTGGAAGTATGATGCTGCCTCCTCTGCAGCATAAATTGTATGTTGGCTTTGATGTATGCCTCAAACACGCTCGTCGTACCAAAAGAAAGCACCACAATGTGAGCAATTATGTTGGGGGCCACCAAGATTTAGTGGTGTAAAAATTGTTCCTGTAAGTAGTGTGATATTGCACTTGGGTCATATGGAGATGTCTTGCCCGATTGTAGTATATAAGGGAAATAAATAAATCTTACGTTGGTGGTGTTGTGTTTGACTTGGTGTAGAAATATAAGACCCGGAGAGTTGTCCAGCAATATTTTGTCCACTGGATGGATTTGATGTTATTATATTATGTGAAGTAGATGAACACGAAGCTGAGTTTGACCGTCCTACCGGGACATGCCGTGAATGTTGTTGCGTGGAAGGTAGCACTTGATCTACATCCACGGAAAAATAGAACATGCTAGGATACAGTATAGGGAATGTGGAGCAACAACTGTATATATTTTTTGTGCGTCAAATATACACAATTGAATTTATGAACTAACCTCCACGTGTATTTGCTAGTCTAGTCTACATCGAGACTCGGATGTAATAGATGGGTCTGTGTGGGGTACTGTAACAGGTGACGTTTGGCGGCGCCGACGACCACTTCGGCCACGTGGGATTCCACGCTGGGGTGTAAAACGTGAAGAACATTCCCCCGTATCCATGCTGACAGAAATTGTGAACATAATAATTGGAAAAAGTCTAGAGAGCATCATAATTCTAGGTGAGCCAGACAATTGTTTAATTATGGGAAACAACAAACCATGGCAAATAACAACATGTAAAGCAGAAAAAATGGTTAGCAGATGTATTGTAGAGACATACCGTTTGGAATGGAATAGAACTGAAGTAATAAACAAACTGAAACCAAGCGCAGTAAGCCTTATTGTCAAACGGAAATTGGTGCAAAGGTAGTTCAGATAAGACAGTACGAACACATCTGCATAGAATACACGTGAATTTCAGTTAAGGCAGTATAAATAGAGCTGTACAAAAGTCGTAGAGTAGATAATGAAATCAAAAGAAAATAGATCGCACATATGAGAATAATGAAATAAAAGTTAAATGGATAAGGCAGATGAGATGAAGACCTGCTGGTAGTTTGACGGATGTGGGGATCGAGAATATTCACATCCAGCAAGAACAGCAGGTGGACCTGACGAACATAGCGAGCAGTCTGCACGAGAGTGGCAACTGAGGGGGTTTGAAGAAGAGGAAATCAAGGGGTTAAAATACACCATCGAGCTAAAGAGACAGCGGACGGAAGCCATTAGAGTGAGATAGAACAGATCATGCAGCGGCGTTACCATCAAATCGTAGGAGGAGCAAAAACGATAGGTAAATGGGAGATCGGGAGGCATCGGTCAGTTTCTGGTGTGAGGCATCCATCAATTCGATTGGGAGCTCGGGAGGCACGACCGACGTTGATTGCAGGGGCAGCGAGTTTGTCTTGCCGTCCGACAGTTTTTTCCCTTGGAGCTGCAGCCTGAGAAGAAGAAGTGGAATTTGGCTGGGTAGAGAAAAAGGCTGGGATCCTGATATGGGCTTAACTGGTCAAGCGAATTGGGCTAGCTATAGAGAGGACAATAATCCACATCCGGGTTAGGATGGTGGAGCAAACGGACGATTGGAACATACAGACCGCATCTTTGAAATCGAATGGTTAATACTAATTAGGGTGACGTGGCTACATGAGATTTTAGCTTGCAAACATTAATTGCTTCGTAGTGGGGATGAACTTTATAGATATGTCCTGAGAGGCAATAATAAAGTTGTTATTATGTATATTCCAGGCATATGATAGATGTTTATTTTGCATGCTATAATTATATTAATACGTAAACGTTAATACTTGTGTGTTTAATAAACAAATGGAAAGTTCCTAATTATGCCTCTCTTTAAACTAGCTCGTTGATTAACAAGATGATCAAAGTTTCCTCATCATGGACATTGGATGTCGTTAATAACGAGGTCACAATATTGGGGAAATGATGTGATGAACATTCATCCGAAGTATAGCATTACAATCAAAGTCATCGAGTTTATATTGCTATAACATCATATGAAGTAATCCTAATCCTTAGACCATGAGATCATGTTAATCACTAACACCAGAGGAGTATCTTGATAACATCAAACGTCACACTGTAAAAGGGTGACTATAAAGATGAGTTCAGTGCTACGAAGGTGTTATGTAGAGGCTCATGGATCAAGAGTGGAATTTATCCATCCCGATGACGGATACATATACTCTGGGCCCTATCGGTGATATCACATTGAGAATAGCTTGTAAGCAAGTGATGTGATCACTAGAATGTTATATCACAGGAATGAGAAAAGAGTGCATGTCGGTAATGAGATCAAACTAGGTATTTGGATACCGATGATCGAATATCGGACATGTAATATATCATGAGACAAAGGGATTAACTTACTAGCGTTAAAGGTTCTCACGATCACAGAAGTCATCGTTTAATGTGCAGGAGTCAGAATGGATCTCCAGGTCCCGCTTCTGATTATTGATCTGATAGGAGTCTCAATCATGTCTGCATTATTCGCGAACCATAGTGTGACACACTTAAGGGTTTCCAAACACCATTTGGAGCATATATGTTTCAAATAAAAGAATTGTAAAGCGCTGGAATCATTTCGATGGAAACCGGAATTATTTTGGATGAAATTGCAGAAACTGGTTCTGCATGTGATATTTAAATGTTGCAAGGGGTTTTATGTGAATATTTGTTAATTAAAGTAATTAACAAAATTCTGAATAAAATAAATAAAAGATTTTTATTAAGTGAGAGTTTCATTAAATTTGGTGAAAATTTAATGCATATTAGTGAAATATGGAGGCTAGATTTATGTGAGTGGAGCTTCACCACATGAATGAGGGAAGAGGTGGGGGCACCTCCCCATGGCGCCGGCCATGGGAAGGGGCTGCCCCCCTCTCCCTATAAAAGGCCCCCTCTCCTCCTCACAAAGTACACCTCCTCGTGAAGGATCTCTCTCCCCCTCTAGATATATTCCCCATAGTCTCGGATTAGCGAGATACATGTTCCCGTTGGCTTTTCGTCTGGAAGGAGTTGCTGCTTCCGCTGATTTACTGGAGCGAGGAGGTGGAGGTTGTTCGGTGGCCTGAACTTGTGTGCGAGGATGGATGCACTGCTGATATGTAGCACTAGGACTTCCACGCGATCTTGAGATCGGCAAGCGTTCGACTACATCATCCACGAGTTCCAACTCGTTAGCAAAGCTTTGTTGTCTTTGAGGGTAAGTTCTCCATAGATGTATATCCACCCGTTGCTTGTATCTAGTAGATAGATCTTGGCGTATAGTTCCCATCGTAGGAAAAAAATTGTTTTCTATGATGCGAACCCAACAGTGGTATCAGAGCCTGATCTATGCGTAGGTGCTTTGCATGGGTAGTACACATATGTTTATATGTGGGCGATGATGATCATGTTATTGCTTCTTTCGTGTATTTTGGATATTGGTGGCATATGGGATGAAGCGGCCCGGACCAACTTTACATGTCATCGCACATGAGACCGGTTCCACGACTGACATGCAACTAGTTTTGCATAAGTGGCTGGCGGGTGTTTATCTCTCCTACTATAGTCAATATCTGATTTACAACGAGTTGCTAGGAATTCCCAGCCGCCGAAACTCAGCAACTAGGAATTCAGGGACTGGAAAGGAGAAAGAGGTTCAGTTCCCAGACGCTGACATTCAGCGACCAGGAACTCGGGGACTGGACATACCTGAATAGCAGAGCCGAGCATCTTGTGAAGCTCCCCGGCATCAGTCGACGGGACCATGAAGGAAGTGCGCCCGCGGCGGGACCCAATGTCCACATCCACGACTTCTGGATTCTGTGGAGACTGTGTGTCCGCTACACTTGGAAACCCTCTCGCCATGAACCGCGGGAAGGTCGCCGACGCTCTGGCAGGAGTGCTGGTTGCTGGGGCTGGCGCATCCGGCACGGACGCAGTCGCATCATCGGTGCCCTTCGCTTTTCGCTTCACGGTCGCCACTTCATCGGCGACCTTCCTCTCCTTGGATGGGTCGCCCTCTCCCGCGTCGGTGGCTGGTGGAATCTTAGCCACCGAAGGACGCCCAATTTTCTTAGCCCCCGACCTGCGCGAGCCCCCTCAGTCAAAACAACGACAATACAAAAGGAGGAAGATAAATTGGGACGAGGGAGCGATACTTACTTGGTGACCGGAAGGACGCGAAGCCCGATACTAATGTGGGCGGGCTTGTCCAACTCGGGACCCAGCTTGCGGCTGAGCCCCCTCTCGAAGACGTCTGAAGCCCACGAAACCGAGGGATTCCTCGACGACGAAGCTGTAGTCGCTGGGATCTCCGGCTCCGACGCGGGCGCCTTCGACGGCTATGACGACTTGGACGCCATTGCCCCAGCTGCTTCCAGGCTTGGAACCCCTGAGGTCGTCGGCGCAATCACTACCAGGGGAACCTCTACCACCACCTTCGTGTCCTCGCCCTCCAACCCCTTCGTCGGGACTGCGTCCCTTGGGGCCTTGTGCGAGACCTCGGGAGTTCCTTCGTCGCTGGAATCATCATATGACTCGAACACCACCGACGACCTGGCCGGTGACGCAGGCCTTTTCACTGGCGACTTGGGCCGGCGTGCAGGCTTCGACGGCGTAGCGGTGTGCCGGGACGTCTGCTCCTGCGCGACCTCGTCGCCTTCGTCGCGCTCGTCCATGCTACGACTCGCCTCGACTTCACGCTGTTTCTGCATCCGGGTCTTGCGAGCCACGGGGGCTAGGGGAGGTACCTCTTCCTCTTCTCCATCGCTGTCGGAAGGATCCCCCTCAGAGTCCTCGTCCAGTTCTTGGGGAACCTCTTCATCAAGTGGAGGGAGCCAGCCCTCCAGCACCTGAAAAAGCTGAAAGTCACCACGAGTCAGAAACACCAAGCGGGGAGACTGAAACTGAGACACGGACGCAGCGATTGGAAAAAGAACTTACTGTCGGGGCTTCATTCTTCACAGGAGTGTACGGGGCGACCCCTACCGCCACGCTGGTGAACTCCGTGTCGGTGATCTTCTTCAGGGCGGCCCTGTAGTCCTCGGCCTCCCATGACTCCTTGCTGGTCCGAGATGGGTCGTACTTCCCACTGTATTCATACATCCAGTGCGGTCGGGCCACCAATGGAACCAGGCGCCGCCCAAGCCAGCAGTTGTAGAGGTTGATTGGAATCAACCACTGGCCCTTCAGCTTCTGGATCTGGTCCATCATTTCCGCGATGGCCATCCGCTGATCCTCGGGAAGCTTCTTCGGTGCCAACCGGCGGGGCTCACTCCACTCGGCGACGAACTCGGGAAGAGCCACTTCGCCAGAGGGAGTGGCTTCCTTGACGTAGAACCAACTTTTCTTCCACTCGCTGGCGGCCTTCTTTGGCAGGAGGAGCTTGACAAAATTGGCCTTCGGCTTCAGCTGAAACGTGACTCCACCCGCGGGCGCCTCGCGCCCGATGCGGCCGTGGAAGAGCTCCAGCCATAGCGAGAAATACGGCCTACAGCCAAGATAACATTCGCGGAAGGCGACGAAGATTGCCAGCTGCTCAATGCTGTGCGGACCAAGATCCGATGGCTTGATCACGTAATACGCGCAGAAGCGGCGAAAAAGGAGAGAGGTGGGGAACCCCAGACCCCTCTCGAGATGACTAGGGAAGCAGATGAATTCGCCAGGTCGCGGCTTCGGCTCGGTCTCGGAGGAGGGGGGAACCCGCCAATTCCCCTTGCGGAGCACTCCGGCGTCTTCAAAAGATCTAAGCTCGGCGGTGGTGCACTTGGATTTCCCCCATGAGCCTTTAGGAGGCGCCATCGGGTAGGATGAGGAATCGCGTGATGCGGAGAAAACAAGTCGGAAGGACGCGGGCAGGAAGATTGGAGGAAGGAATAGCGAACGAAAGGGAGTGAAGAATGCGAAGAAGGACTGCGGGACTGAACCATCACTCCCCTTATATGGGAAACGCCACCCGCCAAAATCGGGGTAGCCATTACCCGCGGTAATTACGCCGTAGTTACAGTTGGAAATTCCAACGGATAGTTTAACCAGGTTTGTCGGTCCAACTTCTTTAGTCCACTCGCTAGCCTTTCCACCCGTTGAGACGACGACTGGGTGGCAGTGACTATTCATTGAGACGGCGAGTGGAAACATGGTGAAATTCTCCTTGGCTCTAATAGAGTCCATCACCGACTCGACTGGACGCCCAAATTGGGCTCGCCTACTCCGACCACCAAGAGGACGCCCGTGCCTACATCAACGATGGCCTCGGGGACTACTGATGGGGATATGCTGAAGGGGGTATGCCCAGCAGGACGTTTCGATCAGGCCGAAGGCTCATGAAAAGGCCCTAAGACGGCCCACTGGATTACGAAGGAAGGAAAGGCCCAGCGACTAGCGACTAGAAGCCTAGGAGCATAGCAGAAGCCCAGTCGAACTAGGTCAAAGGCCTCCGGATCCTTATCTTATTCGGGGATAACTTGTAAACCCTAGCGAGGTGCTCCATATATAAACCTCCCTAGGGTATCCTGGAGACTCACGTTCCATCATACACCCCCTCAAGCGACTCGCTGCCTAGCCGCCGAGCTCGCCACCCCTGTAACTCGCTCTCTCATAATCTAATCTAACAGGAGTAGGTCTTTACCCTCCGGGGGGCCGAACCTGGGTAAACCCATGTGCATTCGCCCCCATCTCGCACCACAGATGGCCGCCAACTCTTCCTCACGAAACACTCAATCGATGCCATTGGTAGCGACTGCCGTGGCCATTTCCACGACACTTAGTTATCATCGTTGTGGTTCCATGTTCATAGGTAAGACTGGTTCTATCTCTGAAAGCCCTAAGCCACGTAAAACTTGCAATGGATAAATTAGAGGCGTCTAGTTTAGATTGTTGCTGGGCTACTGTCATGATATGGTAATGTTGTAAGTTGATGTATGATAGATACCCTTACAACACACTTAACGTGTAAGTTCCATAGACCTTGGCCTTACACACAAAGGAATGATAGAGATCATACCACGATGCATATGATGGTGATCAAATTCATGGACCATATCAGCCCACTTTACACATATGATGTTCGCATCTTATATTGCTAGTTTGGCGCTTTTAGTAGCATTATAAGATGATCCCTCATTTAGATATCAAGATAAAAATGTGTTCTTCCTTAAGTATGCATTGTTTATGTTTCGCCGCTTCAAGACATCACGTGATGATCGGGTGTACTTGAATCCATGGTCATATTTCGGGTGTAAGACAGTTTTACACACGCGAGTACTAAGGTTCTTACTTGGCGAGCATGTACAGACATGGCCTCGGAACACAGACTGAAAGGTTAAGCATGAGTCATATAATTGATATGACGCCCATATTGATGCTCGCCTTTGAAACTACACCGACTCACGTAATGATCGGACTTGGTGTAGTGGATTTGGTTCATGTAATCACCAAAAAGACACGAGGGATGTTGTTTTGAGTGGGAGTTCATTTGTAATTTGGATTAGTTGAAATCGATCTATCATAAACTTAGTCTGAACTTTACAAATTCTGTTGTAGATGGCACCACCTGCTTTTAATTTCAATGTGTTCATGGAGAAAGAGAAACTTGCAACGAATGGTAGCAACTTTACCGACTGGGCCATGAACTTGAGGATTCTCTTCAATGCTGCACACAAGATGTATGTGCTAGAAGCGCCGCTAGGCCCCCCACCAGCTCCTGATGCCCCTGACAAGGAAAAGACGTTTATCTGACTTGTCAGGAGGACCACAAATTAGTTCATTATGGCATACTGTATGGGCTAGAGCCAGAACTTCGAAAGCGTTTCGAAAATGGCAATGCCTTTGATACCATGGTCGAATTGAAAATGATTTTCGATACCCATGCTGCCGTAGAGAGTTATAATGCTTCTGAAAATTTCTTTAGATGCATGATGGAAGAGAACATTTCCGTTAGCGATCACGTACTCAAAATGTCTGGGTACGCCGATAGGCTTGTGTCCTTGGGAATAATGATTCCCATTGACTTAGGCATACATCATGTTCTCCAATCTCTCCCACCTAGCTACAAGAGCTTCGTGATGAACTACAATATGCAAGGCATGAAGAAGTCTCTCCCCGAGCTTATGTCAATGCTTAAGACTGTAGAGGTGGACATCAAGAAAGAACATCAACTGTTAATGATCAATAAGACCACCAGTTTCAAGAAAGACAGGAAGGGTAAGCAAAAGGGAAAGAAGGGTGGCAGATGTGTTGCCGCACCTGAAAAGAAATCCTGATATGGCCCTAAGTCTGATACCGAGTGCTACTATTGCAAAGGGGACTGGCCATTGGAAGCGCAACTGCCTCAAGTACTTGGTAGACAAGAAGGCCGGCAAGGCAAACAAAGGTATATATGATATACATGTTATTGATGTGTACTTGACTAGTACTCGTAGTAGCACCTGGGTATTTGATACTAGATCGGTTGCTAATATATGTAACTCGAATCAGGGGTTGCGGAACAAGCGACCACTAGCAAGGGGTGAGGTCAAGATGCGTGTAGGCAATGGATCAAGAGTCGATGTGATCGCCGTCGGAACACTGCCTCTCCAACTACCTTCGGGATTAGTTATAAACTTAAATAATTGTTATTTGGTGCCTGCACTGAGCATGAACATTATATCTGGATCTTGTTTAATGCGATGTGGTTATTCATTTAAATCCAAAAACAATGGTTGTTCGATTTATATGAATGATATCTTTTATGGTCATGCACCTATGATGAATGGTTTATTTCTATTATATCTCGATAATAGTGTTACACATATTCATAATGTTGATGCTAAAAGAATTAAACTTGATGACGATATATCTGCATATATATGGCACTACCGTTTTGGTCATATTGGTGTTAAACACATGAAGAAACTCCATTCTGATGGACTTTTGGAATCACTTGACTTTGAATCATTTGATACATGTGAGCCATGCCTTATCGGCAAGATGACTAGAATGCCGTTTTCCGGTTCAATGGAACAGCGACAGATTTATTGGAAATCATACATAGTGATGTATGCGGTCCAAAGAGTGTGTCGGTGCATGGTGGTTATCATTATTTTGTTACTTTCATGGATGATTTGAGTAGATACGGGTATATCTATTTGATGAAACACAATTCTGAAACCTTTGAAAAGTTCAAGGAATTTCCGAATGAAGTGGAAAATCATCGTAATAGAAAGATCAAATTTCTATGGTCTGACCGTGGAGGTGAGTATCTAAGTTACGAGTTTAGCACACATATGAAAGAGTGTGGAATAGTTTCACAACTCACACCTGCTAGAACACCACAACGTAATGGTGTGTCAGAATGTCGTAATCGTACTTTATTAGATATGGTTCGATCTATGATGTCTCTGACTGACTTACCACTGTCATTTTGGGGCTATGCACTGGAAACTGCTGCATTCACTCTAAATCGGGCACCATCTAAATCTGTTGAAAAGACACCGTATGAATTGTGGTTTGGAAACAAACATAAGCTATCGTTTCTTAAAGTTTGGGGTTGCGATGTTTATGTGAATAAACTTCAACCGGATAAACTCAAACCCAAAGCGGAAAAATACATCTTCATAGGATACCCTAAGGAAACTATTGGGTATTCCTTCTATCACAGATCCGAAGGCAAGGTTTTCGTTGCCAAGAATGGATCCTTTCTAGAGAAAGAGTTTCTCGCGAAAGGCGTGTGTAGTCGGAAGGTAGAACTCGAAGAGGTCATTGAACCTTCTCTTCATGCAACGGGGAGTAGCACAGCGCCAGAAATTGTTCCGGAGTTGACTTCACCGAATGAAGAGGGAACTAATGATAATGATCATAAAACTCTGAAAGAGGACACTACCGAACCTCGCAGGTTGATCATGACACGTGCAGCTCCTGAACTGTACAGCAATCCTATTATGAATTTCATGGTCAATGAAATAGATGACCCAGCAATGTATGAAGAAGCGATGATGAGCCCGGATTCCAACAAATGGATAGAAGCCATGAAATCCGAGATGGAATCCATGTACGAAAACCAGGTTTGGGCCTTGGTGGACTTACCTCACGACCGAAAGGCTGTTGAGAATAAATGGATTTTCAAAAGGAAAACTGATGCTGATGGTAATGTAACCGTCTATAAAGCTCGACTTGTCGCAAAGGGGTTTCGAAAAATTCAAGGGGTTGACTACGATGAGACATTCGCTCCCGTAGCGATGCTAAAGTCAGTTAGGATTATTTTAGCAATTGTTGCTTATGTCGATTATGAGATATGGCAGATGGATGTCAAAACTGCATTCCTCTATGGAAACATTGAAGAATAATTGTATATGATACAACCAAAGGGTTTTGTTAATCCTAAGGATGCTAACAAGGTGTGCAAGCTTCAGCGATCCATCTATGAACTGAAGCAAGCATCACGGAGTTGGAATCTCCGTTTTGATGAGGTGATCAAAGAGTTTGGATTTATCCAAACTTATGGAGAGGCTTGTATTTACAAGAAAGTGAGTGGGAGCAATATGGCATTTCTAATATTATATGTGTACGACATATTATTGATTGGAAATGATATAGATCTTTTAAACAGTGTTAAAAGTTATCTAAACAGCAAATTTTCGATGAAGGACCTAGGTGAAGCGTCATACATATTAGGCATAAAGATCTATAGAGACAGATCAAGGCGCCTGATAGGGTTATCACAAAGTACATACCTTGGTAAGATTTTAAAGAAGTTTAAAATGGACGAAAGTAAGAAGGGGTTCTTACCAATGTTGCAAGGCAAGACATTGAGTAAGACTCAAAGTCCGGCTACGGCAGAAGAAAGAGAGATAATGGATAAAATCCCCTATGCTTTAGCTATAGGCTCTATAATGTACGCCATGCTATATACAAGATCGGATGTGGCACATGCTATTAGTTTAATTAGTAGGTACCAATCTGATCTAGGTACGAAACACTGGATAGCAGTCAAGAATATCCTTAAGTACTTAAGAAGAACTAAGGATATGTTTCTTGTATACAGAGGCGAAGAAGAGCTGGTCGCCAAGTGTTATGTCGATGCTAGCTTTGACACTGATCCAGATGACTCTAAGTCTCAATATGGATATGTATTTCTCTTGAACGGAGCAGCATTTAGTTGTAGGAGTTCCAAACAACCTGTGGTGGCTGGATCAACGACGGAGGTGAAATATGTTGCTACTGCAGAAGTGGCACAGGAAGCGGTTTGGATGAAGGAGTTCATAACCGAACTAGGTGTGGTTCCTAGTGCGTTGGACCCAACGGTTATCTATTGTGACAACAATGGAGCCATAGCCAACGCCAAGGAACCAAGGTCTCACAAGAATTCCAAGCATATTAAGCGCCGGTTTCACTCCATCCGAGAGCATGTTAAGGATGGAGATATAAAGATTTGTAAAGTACACACGGATCTCAATTTTGCTGATCCGTTGACTAAAGTTCTCACTAGGGCAAAACATGATCAACACCAGAACTCCATGGGTGTTAGATTTATCACTATGTAACTAGATTATTGTCTCTTGTGCAAGTGGGAGACTGAAGAGAATATGCTGAGAGGCAATAATAAAGTTGTTATTATGTATATTCCAAGTATATGATAGATGTTTATTTTGCATGCTATAATTGTATTAATATGGAAACATTAATACATGTGTGTTTAATAAACAAATGGAAAGTTCCTAGTTATGCCTCTCTTTAAACTAGCTCGTTGATTAACAAGATGATCAAAGTTTCCTGATCATGGACATTGGATGTCATTAATAACAAGGTCACAACATTGGGGAAATGATGTGATGAACATTCATCCGAAGTATAGCATTACGATCAAAGTCATTGAGTTTATATTGCTATAACATCATACGAAGTAGTCCTAGTCCTTATACCATGAGATCATGTTAATCACTAACACTAGAGGAGTATCTTGATAACATCAAACGTCACACCGTAAAAGGGTGACTATAAAGATGGATTCAGTGCTACGAAGGTGTTATGTAGAGGCTCATGGATTGATACATTGCAAATGTATCTATAATTTTTGATGTTCCATGCTTGGTTTTATCTACTTTCTTGTGTTTTGTCCACACTTTGGAGTACTTTTCATATGATTTCTTGGACTAACCTATTAACAAGTGCCACAGTGCCAGTTGCCTACTTTCTGCTGTTTTTGGTTCCAAGAAAGTCAAAAAATGAATATTCTCAGAATTGGACGGGACAAAAGCCAAAGTTCCTATTTTACCGGAAGACTCACGGAGCCAGAATACGAGATGGAGAGGGGCCATAGGGCGGCCACACCATGTGGTGGCGCGGGCTAGCCCTGGCCGCGGCACCAGGTGGTGTGGGCCCCCTGGCCGCCCACCGACCTTGCCTCTTCGCCTATAAGATGCCTCCCGAGGCAAAAACCCTAAATCGTCAATTAGAAATCCACGAAAAGTAATGCAGCGCCGCCTCCACCAAAGGGGAGATTCGGGGGATAGAAAGTCTCTGTTCCGGTACCCTGCCGGGATGGGGAAGTGCCCGCGGAGCCATCTCCATCGATCTCCACCACCATCTCCATCACCATTGCTGATTCCCATGATGAGGAGGGAGTAGTTCTCTCTCGAGGCTAAGGGTTCTACCAGTAGCTATGTGTTCATCTCTCTCTCTCTATGCATGATCTTATTGATATCATGAGCTTGTAATCTATAGATCTATTATGCTACTCAAGTGCTTTAATGAATCTCTGCTCTCCCCATGTGTGTGAAAGTGACAGCGTGTACACTATGGTGGCACTTAGGCTAGAGATTTCAAATCCTTGTTATGAGTTATATTTGGAGTTGGATGTCTTTATGAAATTGTGGTGTTTATTGGAACCATCTAGTTCTCAAGGTGACAGTGTGGGGTTATCTAGATGGAAAAGGCTTACTTTGAGGTGTGCTATTATAGCCCTACCATCGATTAGAGTGTTCAACCGGAGAGTAGTTAAGAGTAGTATCATGAAGATAATATATTTATATGAGAGTGTTCACTAGTGAAAGTATGATCCCTAGGCCTTGTTTCTAAGCATTGATATAGCGTTTGCTATTAGATATGTTACATGTTTTCTTGCTTCCTTCTTTATTTCAGTTTGCCTTTAGTCTTTTCCCACGTCAACCACACGCCAGCAAGCTATTTTCTGGCACCGTTACCACTTATAATTATCCATACCACTTGTATTTCACTATCTCTTCGCTGAACTAGTGCACCTATACACCTGACAAGTGTATTTGGTGTGTTGGGGACACAAGACACTTCTTGTATCTTGATTGCAGGGTTGCTTGAGAGGGGATACCTTTGACCACTTCCTCCCTAAGTTTGATAAACCTTGGGTGATCCACTTAAGGGAAAACTTGCTGCTGTTCTACAAACCTCTGCACTTGGAGGCCCAACAACTGTCTACAAGAATAGAAGTGCTTAGACATCAAGCTATTTTCTGGCGCCGTTGCCGGGGAGGTAAGGTAAAAGGTACTCACATCCTCCGGTGTGAGTGCTCAAAGTTATTTCCTTTAGATTCTGCAATTTTGTATTTTTGTTTCTTGTTTTTATTTTCACTAGTTAGGCTTAATGGAAAACAACAACAAACTTAGAGAGCTTTATAGTATTTATCTTAAGTTAGGACATGAAGTGTTTGAAGAGAAAATTAAAAAACCTATGGAACTTTATTTGCGTGCTAATAGTAATGTTATTAGTATGAATTCTTTGAACACCATTATTGGTAATTCTATGGAAAAGTCTAAGCTTGGGGAAGCTGATTTTGATGAGCATGATATTTTTAGTCCCCCAAGCACGGAGGAGAAAATTTACTTTGATGATACTATGCCGCCAATATATGATGATTACAATGATGAGTATGATATTTTCAGTCCACCTACTATTGAGGAGAAAATTAATTATGATTACAATATGCCTCCTATATTTGATGATTATGGTGATGAAAATAATAATGATAGCTATTTTGTTGAATTTGCTCCCACTATAATCAATAAGAATGACTATGTTTATCTGGGGAGTATTAATTCTTTTATGCATGTGGCTCATGATAAGAATGTTTCATGTGATTGTTATACTGTTAATTTTATTCATGATGCTACTGAAAGTTATTATGAGAGAGGGAAATATGGTTTTATGTATCTCAACAATATTAAGTTTCCCCTCTTTATGTTGAAAGTTTTGAAGTTGCACTTGTTTTGCTTTCCTATGCTTGTTGCTTTGTGCTTTCATGACTTGTTTCTTTACAATATTCCTATGCATAGGAAGTGGGTTAGACTTAAATGTGCTTTAAATTTGCTTCTTGATGCTCTCTTTTACTTCAATTCATATTTCTTATGTGAGCATCTTCTCAAACTATCATGCCTAACTTAAAGGCGTTAAAGAAAAGTACTTATTGGGAGATAATCCAAAAGTTTTAGATGAGTCTTGGAGGTTATTACTTACTTCAGTAATAACCGCTCCTTATCCTTTTTATTTGCTTTTTGTGCCAAGAGTAACCTCTAACGAGAGAGAAGTAATGATTGGGAAAGTTGTTGTCCCGAAACAGATTTATGTGCTTCACCGTAAAAATTCATGTAAAATCTTTGTACGTCCTTTTCAGGCGTGAATTTTTGTGCTTCTGCCCCAGGTTGTTATCTAACTCCTGTTAGTTCAACACTTTTCGATTTGAGCAACAGAAGGTCTTCGAAAAAATTCGTCTTTACCTGCTGGTCTGTTTTGACAGATTTCTGCCATTATTTGCATTTGCTTCTTGTTGGTTCCTTTTTGAGTCCTTTTGGGGAATTGAGATTTTTGAGGGAAATGCTACAGTAGCTCGTGTTTTAATAGAAGTTTTATTGGTGTTGGAACTGAACCTAAAGACCTATTATCTTGAGTGCACTAATGTTGCTAATAAAGATTGTGTGAAGTTTCGTATGAAGGAAAAAATTCCAGGTGTATGGAAGGAATAAGTAATGAGATGAAGGATGGACTAAGGCTCAAGCTTGGGGATTCCACGCGTGTCACCCCAAGAAATATCCAAGAAATACAAGCATCAAAGCTTGGGGATGCCCAAGGCATCCCCTTCTTCATCAATAAAAATTCCAGGTTTCTTCTAAACACTTCATTTTTATTGTTTCATACAGAGTTGTGTTGTTCTTGGAGCATCTTCTTTTTCGTTTTCGTTTTGGTTTTTTGTTTGCTTGGTTTTCTTAGTTTGCTGAATAAATTGGTTGGACCCCCTATTTCATACATTGGTTTTCAAATAGTTTGGTTTGGATTGGAAAAGAGTAGGAAAGTTCATGCTTAAGTGGTAAAGAGAGCTTGTTTTTTACTGTGTCCTATGCTTTGTCATGCCATGCTCGATATTGTTTTGGCTTTATGCTTAGTATTCTTTGTTGTAGCATGACTTGTTATAAACAATTGAGATTGCTTAATGTGCCTTGGAAGGATCATGCGTTGTTTTAGTATATTAAAGCATGGTATTGTGGTATTCTCCTTTGATGCTTTATTTGGGTTGACTTGGCACATGCTCACACCATGTTATGACTATCCCAAGTCACCATAGCCTTTATGATCCTTTAGTTTTCAACTTGTAGTATCACTTTATTCTTTGATCAATGATGTTTTGTCGCTCTTCATGATTATGGCCATTATTGCTCTCTTAGTTTGTCGCTCCCAGTCTTTTGCTAGCCTCCGCAACCAAGTATGAGTTCTACTCATGCATCGAACTCCTAAAACCAAGTTATTCCAAAATATTCCACCATACGTACCTACTAGCATTTGCTATTCCAAGTATATTCATGTTTTTATCTACCTTCCGAATTAAACTTGTTATGAGAAAACTAGTGATTAAAGATCTCATGAACTTGATGGCACACTTTACTTTTCCTACCCTTAATAAACTTGAACCATTGTGTCGTCTATGTTGTATATGCTTGCACTTATTTGTTGGGGATTAGCAGAACCATGCTGTCATGGGGAACGCTTTCAACATTGCACTTGTACTTTGTACCTAGTTGATATCATGCTCTTTTGTCTATGGATGTCGTCAGTGTGAAATGAAAGGGGAGCTTGTAAGTCCATGGAGTTATGTATATGTGTTAGAGAAACGCCTGGGTCACTGGTCTAATCCATGTTGATATGGTGGAAACTTGCAGCGTAACCATAATGAGCTGTCTATGAAGCATTCTTCTTATAAAAAAAAGAGTCCTATATTGAGAAAAAAAGAGATTATGAAAAGAGGAAAGAGAGAAAAAAAGCACCATATTCCCATGATAAATAAGAAGATTGCTGATATGCTCGTAGTCTGCTTGCCTTGTCATTTTGATATGGGGATTCTTCTATATCATCGGGCAAGGGGTACCCCGTTGGCGGTTCTCTATGATACACATGTACTTATGATGACAAGAACTTACCGGTGACTAAACTTGAGTAGCATGAGGAGCAGCCCTCGTATTCAAGGGACATGAGATTTCCAACTTATACTTCGTCAAGCATATACACCATAGTTTGTTCACTTTAACCTTAATCACTTCAAGATGCTTATGATAGGGGCAATGAGAGATTAAAGCTAATAAGTACCATAATTTTTGGAAGCTCTTTATGAAACTTGAATCTCTACTTCCTTCTATGAAGGCCTTTCTTTTACTTTTATATTGAGTCTCTACCTTCTATCTTTATGCACCTACTTTGAGAGCATAGTGGCCATTCTTAGTTCTATGTGCATTGTCCCAAGACTAGTTGATTGATGCATAACTTGATATTGCTTGTTTTAAACTATTTGTATCTAGTCACTCTTATGAACTTTGAAGGTGTCCTGTGCATTTATATTTGCTAATCTATGAAGGACAAGCTGAATGCCATTATGCTATGTTTTCTTTATGTGAAACAAACAAACGTCTTGCAAAGCATTGTTATTCATGAATCTTTTTTTTGTGCCTTTTCATGTTGCAACATAGTTTCTTTGTCTTATTCTTAGAACTTTATCTTTCATGCTATGTTGAAGTACTATGATCCCAGCTATCAATGTTTTACAAATACTTTGATCAAGTTTATGATGGTGCATGTCACCTCAAAAATTATTCTTTCTTTTTATCACTTACCTACTCGAGGACAAGCAGGAGTTAAGATTGGGGATGTTGATACATTGCAAATGTATCTATAATTTTTGATGTTCCATGCTTGGTTTTATCTACTTTCTTGTGTTTTGTCCACACTTTGGAGTACTTTTCATATGATTTCTTGGACTAACCTATTAACAAGTGCCACAGTGCCAGTTGCCTATTTTCTGCTGTTTTTGGTTCCAGGAAAGTCAGAAAATGAATATTCTCAGAATTCGACGGGACAAAAGCCAAAGTTCCTATTTTACCGGAAGACTCACGGAGCCAGAATACGAGACGGAGAGGGGCCACAGGGCGGCCACACCATGTGGTGGCACAGGCTAGCCCTGGTCGCACCGCTGATGACCCACAAGTATAGGGGGTGTATCGCAGTATTTTCGATAAGTAAGAGTGTCGAACCCAACGACGAGCAGAAGGTGCTGGCTAGTGGTATGGATTACGAATTCTCTGCAAATACTTAGCAAACGGATTTTTAGGGGTTTTCGATAAAGCAAGTAAACAAAGTACGAGTAAATGAAAGACAGTAAGAATGAATGCAGCAAGTGGCCCAATCCTTTATGCAGCAAAGGACAAGCCGGTTGTATTTCTATAGATGACCAAACGTTCTCGAGGACACATGGGAAGACTGTCAAGTGCTTTCGCTTTATATAGTTGATTAATCTTCTTTAGCTTGCTAAGTGTTGCGTGGGTGAACCTGTGCTAATGTACCGCCCATCCAAGACTAATACATACTTGTGATTATACCCCTTGCAAACATCCGTAAGTACAAGAAAGTAATTAAGGTATAAATCTAACCACAACTTTAAACTCTAAGACCCTTACGTCCCTTGTGCAATGGTTTCCCCCCCCCCCCCCGTGGTTCAGGTTTCTGTCACTCCGGCAACCCCTACGATTAGTAGCCAAATACACAATGCATTCCCCTAGGCCCATATAGATGAAGTTTCATGTAGTCGACGTTCACATGACACCACTAGAAGAAGTACACCACAACTTAAATAACAATCTATTGAATCTTTCTCAACGCAACTCCACTACTAACAACAAGACTTCTCCCATGTCCTCAAGAAAAAAATGAACTACTCACAAGACATCATATGGATCATAATCAGAGATGGAATAATGATGTATAACAATCTGAACATAAACAATAATTCAATGGTTCACTCAATAGCATCAACTACAAAGAGTAATCAACACCGCGAAAGTTTCCCCTATGAACTATGCAAGATTCAACGCAATTGTTACAGAAATATGGAGATGGTGATGAGGGTGCTGATGGTGATGATGGTGGTGGTGGTGGTGATGATGATCCAGATGAAGTCCAGCTTGATGGTGGTGTTGATGGCGACGATCTCCCCTCTCCGGGAAGGAATTCCCCCGGCAGAAATCTGTCTGCCGGAGAGATCTTTCTCTCTTGGTGTTTTCTGCCCCGCAGAGGCGGCATAATCTTTCTGTGGTTGCCCCCCGAGTCTTAGGGTTTCACGGGGATGATATACGCCAGAGGGGAGAGGCTGGAGTGGGCCAGGGCGGCCACACCACTCCCTGGTGTGGCCTAGGCCTACCCACGCCATGGGGTGGTGTGGGCCCCCTGTGGCCCACCTCCACTTCATCTTCTGGCATCCTGAGTCTTCTGGAAAAATAGGATTTTCCGTATATTTTCCTGGATTTTCTGATCTTCGCGAATTTTGCCTCCAAATAGCACCTTTTCCATCAGAATCCTGACTGCAGCAGTCCATGCTCCAAAAGTCATCAACCATGCAAAAATAGATGAAATAACATAAGTATCACCTCTCAATACGAAATATATCAATGAATAATAGTGAATTAAGACATAGAATAGTGATGCAAAATGGACGTATAAACTCCCCCCAAGCTTAGACTTCGCTTGTCCCCAAGTGAAACTGAGCTCAATAAACATGACCTTAGGTTTATGGAGTGAAGAGTCGATAAAAGAATATGGACAAGAAGCATCACATTCATCAAATACATAGATCATAATAGAAGACAACTCACTATTATATAACTAAACTTGCAATGAGTAAAGGAAACACAATAAAGATACATAAAGTGAATCATAATTGGTAATGGCAAACTTAGCTCTTGGTCGAAGAATAGTTGATAATTTGCTGGAGTTCACAAATAGCTGGCTTTTTCAATGATAACTTTCAAAGTAGTAAACATCAAGATAAGAGCAATGTGCAAAACAAGGAACATAAGACATGATTTCATAAATCATCATATGAATGAATGAAACACATCAACTCAAAATACTTGCTGAGATAGAAGGGAATAGGTTTACTGACTCAACTACAAAGTAAAAGAAAGGGCCCTTCAAAGAGGGAAGCAGGGATTGCAAGTCTCATAAAGAGCTCCCAAAAATTATGATACTTACTAGCTTTCAGCTCTCATTGCCCCTATCATAGGCATCTTTAGGTGATTAAGGTTAAAGTGATCAAATATGAGGATATCCTTAACAAGTTGCAAGTTTAAAATCTCATGTCCCTTGAATACGAGGGCCGCTCGTCATGCTACTCAAGTTTAGCTATCGATAAGTTCTTTTCATAGTAAGTACATGTGTATCATAGAGAACCGCCAACGGGGTACCCCTTGCCCGATGATACGGAAGAATCCCCATATCAAAATGACAAGGCAAGCAGACAACAAGCATCTCAGCAATCTTCTTATTTACCATGGGAATATGGTGCTTTTTTCTCTCTTTCCTCTTTTCATAATATCTTTTTTTTTCTTTTTCTCAATCTCTATCTCTTTTTTATAAGAAGAATGCTTCATAGATACCCGTTATGGTTACGCTGCAGGTTTCCACCATGTCAGCATGGATTAGACCAATGCCCAAGTGCTTTCCTAACACACATGCATAACTCCATGGACTTACAAGCTCCCCTTTCATTTCACACCGACGACATCCATAGACAAAAGAACATGATATCAACTAGGTACAAAGTACCAGTGCAATGTTGAAAGCGTTCCCCATGATAGCATGGTTCTGCTAATTCACAACTTACAAAGCGCAAGCATATATGCAACATAGATGACCACAATGGTTCAAGTTTATTAAATGCAAGAAAGTAAAGTGTGGCATCAAGTTCGTGAGAGCTTTAATCACTAATTTTCACATAACAAGTTTAATTTGGGAGGTAGACAAAACATGAACTTACTAACAACAAGATCAATCATATAACCACGAATTGAAAACTAATATAAGCTATGCAAAAGAGTGAATGAAAGAACTTCTCATTAATATTCCATAACGGAAACTCACACCAAGGGATACAAATATAACGAGAGAGGGGACACTTCCATAATGCAAACCATACTACATAATAACTCCTCTATTCATGATATGACTCTACTAATAAGGTAAAAAGATAGAAGATAGTGATATGATACCACGGCACTCCCCTAAGCTTGGAACAAACCAAGGGGATGCCAAACCTGATGACGAATTACTCCTTAGGTGGTGGTGGTATCCTCTCGATGAGCTCCTTGATCAGTTTCCCCAAGTCCTCAATCTCGAAAGTGAGAGTACGAATCAGCTGTGAATTTTGCTCAATGCGGCTCATGATCATGTCGTGCTGAGAATTCCAGCTCTTGCTATTCTTTCCCCAATCTTCCTCCTTGAAGTCTTCTTTTCCTGCATGGCTGGAACGAGGCAAATCCCAATTGGAGGGTAATTTCCCCTTGGGCATATTCTGATATTGATGCTCATGGATAAGAGTGTGGAAAGGATTCTTGGTGCGTGGAGGAAGTGACCAGGGATCTAAACGGTGATGAGGAGGCTTCCCTCCAATAATCCTGGCGGGGTTTGCCACCACTCCAATGCTCGCAATGGTAGTGTCGGTGTGCTTTGCTTCCTCTTCACCTTCGCTCTTGATCTCCTTCTCCTGCCCGGGGTCTTGGAGGTCTTCCTCCATAGGCTCCTTCCCTTTATCCTTGGCAGACACCATTGTGCTTCTAAGCCTTCAAAGAGTATGTCCTGGTAGAAACAGATCGAAACAAAAACACGGCGAAAACACGATATACGAACCTCGGGAGATCCGGGGGGTTATATATTACGAAGTTTCATATCAAAAGGAAGGTACTGGGAGAAAACGGGTCGGAGACGGAGTCCTGGGTGGCCTCACCACCTGGTGGCGCGGCCAGGGGTGGGCCCGCGCCATGGGGTGGTCTGGGCCACCCCGGCTCCGGTTCCGTCCCTTTTTCGCTTCGAAACTTTCCTTATTGACTGAAAACTGCAAAAATATAGTTGGATTGTACTTTCGCGGAACTTTTCTTACCAGATCTGTTACCTAGTTGGAAACAGACTCTGCAGGTCTCTAAATTTGGTATCTAGTAGATTCTTCCAGGGTCATCTCTTGAATATCATCGATACCTTCATCTTCATATACTTATTGCTTGAGTCATAAAACCTTTCTCTTCCTTATTACACCATTATCTCCACTTCCTGGAAATTTCTTTCACACAAAACTTCACACAATTCTTATTAGCAACATTAGTATAAGTGAAGTGATAAAACTTTTTGAGTCCAACTTCAACTGAAAACCATAAAAACAAAGCTACTGTAGCAACTCCTTCCGAAAACCGAAAAAGAATTCAAAAAAGGAAATCGAATAAAGAAGCAAATGCAAGAGCGGCAAAATCTGTCAAAACAGACCAGCAGGTAAAGATCATTTTTTCGAAAATCTTCTGTTGCTCAAATCAAAAAGTGCAAAACTAACGAAAGTTAAACAACAACCTGGGGCAGAAGCAAAAAAAATTACAGCTCAATCCGACATACAGAGATCTCTCACGAATTTTTATGGTGAAGCACAAAAAATCTGTTTCGGGACAGCAGCTTCCCCAAATATTACTTCTCTCTTATTAGAGGTTGATCTTGACACAAAAACCAAACAAAACGGATAAGGAGCGGTTATTACCGAAGTAATAACTTCCAAGACTCAAAGAAACAAAAACAAACTGAAAGCAAAAACAAATTGGGTTGTCTCCCATAAAGCTCTTTCTTTATAGCCATTAAGATGGGCATGATAATTTTGAAGAAGCTCTCATAGGGATATAATTTGAAGTGAAAGAGAGCATTAAGAAGCAAAAACACACACACATTTAAGTCTAACCCACTTCCAATGCAAGGGGATTTTGTAAGCAAACAAGTTATTGAAACCAGAGGCAACTTGCATAAGTAGGCAAAAGAAGTGCAACATAAAAACTTTCAGCATAAAACGAGGAAACTTGATATTATTGAGATGCATAAGAACACTTTTCCCTCTTTCATAGTAACTTTCAGTATCATGCATAAACTTAACAATATAGCTGTCACAAGGACTATCATAGCAATGATCACTTATTCTAACAGAAAACACAGGGATACTAGCTCTCATAACACTACTTTGTGAAACAATATTAGAGGTATCCTTACAAAGGATAGTGTGTCCCTCTTTTTCATATTTAGCAACAAAGTCTTTCACATACTTTCATCTACCATACTAGCCATCATAGAATGGTCCTTTACCTTAACTGGGAAAGGCATTTTCTCAATATAAGGTTTAGGTAAAACAAGATTAGCAGTATAAACTTCAGTATTTCTTGCAGGAACACTCTTAGCAACATCTTTATAAGGTTCATGATACTTATTCCACTTCTTTTTAGGCACTTCAATATAGGAAGCAAAAGCCTTAAAATAAGAAGCAATAGCTTGAGAGTCTAGACCATAAGCATTTTTAATATTTTGAAAGTCATCAGTTCCCATAAAAGATTCAATGCATTCATAATCATAATTTATACCTGACTTTCTGCCTTTGTCATTCTCCCAAGCTTCAGTATTGTCTTGAATACGGTCCAGAAGATCCCATTTAGCTTCTTCTTCCATGCGAGTGAATGATCCAGCACAAGAAGCATCCAATAAATCTTTATCATGTAGAGGGAGCCTTGCATAAAAATTATTGATAATAATATTGTTGGGGAGCTCATGAATGGGACATTTGAGCATTAGTAACTTCAATCTCCCCCAAACTTGAGCTGTACTCTCTCCATCAAGAGGCCAAAAGTTGTATATTTGATTCCGATCTTTATAAATCTCACTAGGAGGATAAAACTTTGAATAAAAGAGAGGCACTATTTCCTCCCATTCCAGAGCTTGACCATTCTTCAGCAGCTTATACCATTTCTCAGCTCTTCCTTTCAGTGATAATGAGAATAACTTCTTCTTAACTTGATCTGTAGTGATACCTACACACTTGAACAACCCGCATAATTCATGTATAAAGAGTAAATGATCACCGGGATGGACAGTTCCATCCCCAACATAGTAGTTATCCATAACACGATCAATAATTCTTGTATGTATTTTAAAAACATCTTTCTCAGCAGGTGGTGGCTTATCTACTACCTTAGCAGTGATAGTAGCATTATCAAATAAGAAACTCAGCGAATCTATTATATATTAAAAGTACATGACGGGCTACTAGAAAATAGAGAAATAGTCTAGAAAATCCCATAAAAATCAGAAACATCTGGCCATCCATTTAATTAACAAGACGATGATAGCCAATGGATCTTAGAAATAATATATTGACATGTATTAAGAAAATTACCCACCAATGCCCTACATAAGTTTTCACGTACCTATTATTCGATATTGTCGTCTACCTGATAGATGATATCGTTGTTCCCGTCGAGAAAGAAAAAGCGGAGATCGATCTTCATCAAACTCGTCGTGCACCCTCGACCTCTCCCTTTTTGATCCTCACATGCCATGTACGCATGGCTTCCTCTCGCATATGGCATCCAATATGACTAGAAAGCAGGAAACATCTTTCTACGGGAAGTCTCCAGCAAGTAGCGATGGCAGCCAGCAGGTAACGCCCGTGTCTGATACATAGAAGATTAGATCCGCAAGTTGATCGGATGTGATGTGACGTCCAATTAATCTACGTGTGACGGCCTCCACTAGATCATGCAAACATACCTGAGGTGACGTCCAATTAATCTCCCTATTTATTTCTTGCTATCACGCATATAGGTAGTCTAGATGATCTCAAATAAGAAATTCGATTTTCTCTTTTCAATCTGGTCCACCACCGTTGAATTATCGCTTCAAATGTTGCCTTAGTGCCTCCCCTCACTATTTAATCTGGGATGATCAGATTGCTTACATGGTACTGTCAATTAGCGATGATGACTGTTTTTGCACACATCACTACTCTTTCGGTTGGTTTTCTCTCACATGGTGTCGTCATAATTTATATTCAGCATTTTTGGATCACAAGAAGGCATGCCATTGCTGATAGCAGATGAGATCGGCAAGGTGGATGACAATTTTTTCTCAATTCGTTGGAATAACTATCCGGAAGTTGTATATACGAGTACAAGACAGATTTTTTTGTGCTGAAACTGTGAATGTCTTTCTCTATCCTATTTTATCGGTCAACTTATTTTTTTTTTGACAAATTGATATACAGTAATATTACGTTGGGCTACAGACGGTGGACATACTAGAGAATTAAGAAATATCAGCGTTTAGCTAGCCTCTATTTTCTGCTCTTCCAACCTTTAAGGTGATGCTTCAACTTTTGCTGTTAAAACATGTACAGAACTTTGATAGCATCGTCAGATAAGTGTTTGTATTTTAGCATACAACTTATTATGATATTAGTCTACCGAAAAAATGATAAACCGCAAGATATCCAGTCATAATTTACTTAGTCGTTAACTATGTACCACTTTTAGTGTCCCATACAATTCTAGAAAGGTCATTAGTAATCTCTCTTTTTTGCACATTCAAAATTATTCTATACACAATAACACAAGAATCTAATATATTTGTTTGCATGCATGATATTAGGTCAACACAAGGAACCAATGTTCGGATCGCAAGCTACGCTCTTTTGTATGTGATGTTATATGAAGGTAAAATTAATTGCGTTCACTACAAGTAGAAGTATGCATATATATCGAGCAAACTGGATTCACTAGGTGCACTAGCAACTTAACCTTGATTCAATATATTCGTAGGATTCAATATCCCAATTTTCGTATTGTTTACGACTACATGGTGATGATCTGAAGTAATCGAAGTTGCGCTTAAGATTCATGGTGAGTTGTGTCTTCAGATCAACTAGGTCAGCGTTTGTTCCAACTTCTCCTAAATCTCATATTTATTGGTGGTAGTTTTCCTTACATAGCAAGCAAGCCTTTAGGTTACCCAAGTGTTCTCAGTATTTTCTCTCCTTTCTATAATCAAATCTTCTCCAGTCTGAGATGACCCAACAGTGAAACAAACAATTTGTATTTTGAGGAAAATTTTATTACACATATGGATGTTGGTCACTGCAATATATTTTTACATGTATTTATGTATATATTTGCATAGTTATTCGGAAGTCCATAAGACAAGAAGACAAGTTGTTGTTGCCCTTCCTAATAAAAGGTTCTTCCGTACAATTTAGATTGAAGCTTCTTTATACTACATATTCAGACATTGCTTAATAGAAAGGTATTCATGTTGGCTAGCATACAACAATACCCGAGTAGAACTAATGTGTTCATTTATGCTTTTTTCTAGCTCGACATGCACATTGGCAAAGTTGTACCTTATCCATCAGGCGAATGCACAATGGCAGACACACGCGTGCTTCTGCCAAAAGTTTAAACTTTAAACTTGGTCATGCTAAATACTGGTCAAATTTTGTGTTGCTCATTGTCGGAAGTATTATGCATCCCGTGTTTCATTCACCTATGAAAACTCAAATTCACCTATTATAGTGCTATCTGGCTTAGTGACAACCCACTCTTAATTAGATATTTACTTATCGCATGACTTATTTAATGCTTAAGTTGTGATTCAAAATTTAAATTGCACGACTTATTTCTCGATCAATTATTTTATGTTTCTTTTTATGATTT
Source organism: Avena insularis (assembly GCA_023614405.1). NCBI lineage: Eukaryota > Viridiplantae > Streptophyta > Magnoliopsida > Poales > Poaceae > Avena > Avena insularis. The sequence continues at coordinate 354,049,317 of CM042692.1, read as the reverse complement.
CCAAAGGTGTTTTGGAGCTCGGATGCACTAGGTGCACTGCAAAACTAGATATATGTACATTATCTATTGTTGGCAACAAAATATAAGGTGACTAGGTGACAAGGGTGAACTTGGCATGTTTTTTGTGGAGATTCCTAGAACTTGGTGGTCCAGTCCTCTCTACTATTTTTACAGTTGTCTACATTAATAAATAGATGATAGTGACAAGTTGTGAGCAAAACTTCTCAAGTTATCATTGATAATATTAAAAGATTAGCATGATGGAAACATAATCATTAGATTTATCAAGACACATATTTTTTTGTTATAAAAAAATGTAACTATCGTTCATATATTCTTTCAGAAAAATTGTCTCATTTTAATACTTTGACCATGTATGATATGGTATTTGTTAACGAATGAATTAAGTGATTATTTTACTATGTATTATCTTGCGTATCATGTTTGCGGTAAACTAAAATTGTATTCATTATTAATAGTTTCTCAATTACAAAGTGATTAGTAAATGTTCATGTGAAACCAAATAATATTTTCTCCTAAGAGACAATGTCTAGCACAACTATAACATAATGTTTAATGATTTTTAGGTATATGCTCTACATAGATATGGTCATATGAAAACAATATGCAACTTATCCTCCCCGAAAAAGTTTAGGACTTCTAGGTTAATCTCAAGAAATATGCTATCACAAAATGAGAAAGTTGATTTTTTTGGTAGGACATTACTATAAGTTGATTGCTATGAGATATGAAACAATATGTTTTAAACACAATTTTTTAAGGGCCTCTAAGCCGCATGAGGTTCTCACGAGCAATATCAGCTACCCCAAAAAACTAAGACATGCAAGTATACCTTATATATAGCTTCACACCACCTAGATATGAATTTTTCTAGAGACATAAATATGTATTTAGTTAGGTTCAATTTGTTAGTACCTTCATAACAAATTGCTAATATACGTGAAATTTTTATATGCATTTAGTTCTTTCTTTTTGTTTCTTTCAATCGATACATTGTTGAATATTTCAGTGTTTTCCATTTAAACAAAACAAGTAGATAAATAATGTTGTCTCCAATCAATGTGATATTCTATGTACCATAAAAACATTGTTCGGTGTATAATCATATTATTTATAGTAAAAAATCAAATATTTAAGTAACCAAAAATTATTTTGAAATATATCGACACATTAAAGGTGATGCCCTCGCACTTGCGAGGGCCACTATGCTAGTTATCCATAACACAAATAAAGCAACTAGCAGAAGTAAACAATACTCACAGTAGAAGTTTCCTTTACTAGTTCCACTCTCCAATATCGCTTCACTCCTCGGCAACTGCGCTAGAAAATAGTCTTGATGACCCACAAGTATAGGGGGTGTATCGCAGTATTTTCGATAAGTAAGAGTGTCGAACCCAACGAGGAGCAGAAGGTGCTGGCTAGTGGTATGGATCAAGAATTCTCTGCAAATACTTAGCAAACGCATTTTTAGGGGTTTTCGATAAAGCAAGTAAACAAAGTACGAGTAAATGAAAGACAGTAAGAATGAATGCAGCAAGTGGCCCAATCCTTTATGCAGCAAAGGACAAGCCGGTTGTATTTCTATAGATGACCAAACGTTCTCGAGGACACATGGGAAGACTGTCAAGTGCTTTCGCTTCATATAGTTGATTAATCTTCTTTAGCTTGCTAAGTGTTGTGTGGGTGAACCTGTGCTAATGTACCGCCCCATCCAAGACTAATATATACTTGTGATTATACCCCTTGCAAACATCCGTAAGTACAAGAAAGTAATTAAGGTAGAAACCTAACCACACCTTTAAACTCTAAGACCCTTACGTCCCTTGTGCAATGGTTTCCTAACGGGGGTTCAGGTTTCTGTCACTCCGGCAACCCCTACGATTAGTAGCCAAATACACAATGCATTCCCCTAGGCCCATATAGGTGAAGTGTCATGTAGTCGACTTTCACATGACACCACTAGAAGAAGTACACCACAACTTAAATAACAATCTATTGAATCTTTCTCAACGCAACTCCACTACTAACAACAAGACTTCTCCCATGTCCTCAAGAACAAAACAAACTACTCACAAGACATCATATGGATCATGATTAGAGATGGAATAATGATGTATAACAATCTGAACTTAAATAATAATTCAATGGTTCACTCAATAGCATCAACTACAAAGAGTAATCAACACCGGGAAAGTTTCCCCTATGCACTATGCAAGATTCAACGCAATTGTTACAGCAATATGGAGATGGTGATGAGGGTGCTGATGGTGATGATGGTGGTGATGATGATGATGATCCCGATGAAGTCTAGCTTGATGGTGGTGTTGATGGCGATGATCTCCCCTCTCCGGGAAGGAATTCCCCCGGCAGAAATCTGTCTGCCGGAGAGATCTTTCTCTCTCAGTGTTTTCCGCCCCGCAGAGGCGGCGGAATCTTTCTGTGGTCGCCCCCCGAGTCTTAGGGTTTCGTGGGGATGATATACGCCAGAGGGGAGAGGCTGGAGTGGGCCAGGGCGGCCACACCACTCCCTGGAACGTCCTAGGCCTGCCCGCGCCATGGGGTTGTGTGGGCCCCCTGTGGCCCACCTCCACTTCATCTTCTGGCATCCTGAGTCTTCTGGAAAAATAAGAGCCTCCAAACAGCACCTTTTCCATCAGAATCCTGACTGCAGCGGTCCATGCTCCAAAAGTCATCAACCATGCAAAAATAGATGAGATAACATAAGTATCACCTCTCCATACGAAATATATCAATGAATAATAGTGAATTAAGACATAGAATAGTGATGCAAAATGGACGTATCAGCCACCAGGTGGTGTGGGCCCCCTGGCCGCCCACCGACCTTGCCTCTTCGCCTATAAGATGCCTCCCGAGGCAAAAACCCTAAATCGTCAATCAGAAATCCACGAAAAGTTCCGCAGCGCCGCCACCACCGAAGGGGAGATTCGGTGGACAAAAGTGCCCCCAGAGCCATCTCCATCGATCTCCACCACCATCTCCATCACCATTGCTGATTCCCATGATGAGGAGGGAGTAGTTCTCTCTCGAGGCTAAGGGTTCTACCGGTAGCTATGTGTTCATCTCTCTCTCTATGCATGATCTTATTGAGATCATGAGCTTGTAATCTATAGATCTATTATGCTACTCAAGTGCTTTAATGAATCTCTGCTCTCCCCATGTGTGTGAAAGTGACAGTGTGCACACCATGGTGGCACTTAGGCTAGAGATTTCAAATACTTGTTATGAGTTATATTTGGAGTTGGATGTCTTTATGAAATTGTGGTGTTTGTTGGAACCATCTAGTGCTCAAGGTGACAATGTGGGGTTATCTAGATGGGAAAGGCTTACTTTGAGGTGTGCTGTTATAGCCGTACCATCGATTAGAGTGTTCAACCGGAGAGTAGTTAAGAGTAGTATCATGAAGATAATATATTTATATGAGAGTGTTCACTAGTGAAAGTATGATCCCTAGGCCTTGTTTCTAAGCATTGATACACCGTTTGCTATTAGATCTGTTACATGTTTTCTTGCTTCCTTCTTTATTTCAGTTTGCCTTTAGTCTTTTCCCACGTCAACCACACGCCAGCAAGCTATTTTATGGCACCGTTACCACTTATAATTATCCATACCACTTGTATTTCACTATCTCTTCACCGAACTAGTGCACCTATACACCTGACAAGTGTATTGGGTGTGTTGGGGACACAAGAGACTTCTTGTATCTTGATTGCAGGGTTACTTGAGAGGGTATACCTTTGACCACTTCCTCCCTGAGTTCGATAAACCTTGGGTGATCCACTTAAGGGAAAACTTGCTGCAGTTCTACAAACCTCTGCACTTGGAGGCCCAACAACTGTCTACAAGAATAGAAGTGCATAGACATCATGGATCAAGAGTGGGATTTGTCCATCCTGATGACGGATAGATATACTCTGGGCCTCTCGGTGATATCACATTGAGAATAGCTTGCAAGCAAGTGATGTGATCACTAGAATGTTATATCACGGGAACAAGAAAAGAGTGCATGTCGGTAACAAGATCAAACTAGGTATTTGGATACCGATGATCGAATCTAGGACATGTAATATATCGTGAGACAAAGGGATTAAGTTACTAGCGTTAAAGGTTCTCACGATCACAGAAGTCATCGTTGAATGTGCAGGAGTCAGAATGGATCTCCAAGTCCCGCTTCTGATTATTGATCTGAGAGGAGTCTCAATCATGTCTACATTATTCACGAACCGTAGGGTGAAACACTTAAGGGTTGTCAAACACCATTTGGAGCATATATGTTTCAAATGAAAGAATTGCAAAGCGCTGGAATCATTTCGATGAAAACTGGAATTGTTTCGGGTGAAATTGCAGAAACTAGTTTTGCATGTGATATTGAAATGTTTCAAGGGGTTTTATGTGAATGTTTGTTAATTAAAGTAATTAACAAAATTCTGAATAAAATAAATAAAAGAGTTTTCTTAAATGAGAGTCTCATTAAATTTGGTGGAAATTAATGCATGTGAGTGGAATTTTGAGTGGAGGCTAGATTTATGTGAGTGGAGCTTCACCACTTGAATGAGGGAAGAGGTGGGGCACCTCCCCATGGCTCCGGCCATGGGAAGGGGCTGCCCCCCTCTCCCTATAAAAGGCACCCCTCTCCTCCTCACAAAGTACACCTCCTCGTGAAGGATCTCTCTCCCCCTCTAGATATATTCCCCATGGTCTCGGATTAGCAAGATACATGTTCCCGGTGGCTTTTCGTCTGGAAGGAGTTGCTGCTTTGCTGATTCACTGGAGCGTGGAGGTGGAGGTTGTTCGGTGTCCTGAACGTGTGTGCAAGGACAGATGCGCTGCTGATTTGTGGCACTAGGACTTCCACATGATCTTGAGATCGGCAAGCGTTCGACTACATCATCCACGAGTTCCAACTCATTAACAAAGCTTTGTTGTCTTCGAGGGTAAGTTCTCCATGGATGTATATCCACCCGTTGCTTGTATCTAGTAGATAGATCTTGGCGTATAGTTCCCATCGTAGGAAAAAATTTGTTTTCTATGCTACGAACCCAACACTATACCATTAAGTTTTGGCATGATCTCGTTACTAAAGGATTAAAGCTCTAGAAAGTCAAAGAATGAAATAGAAGTGTTTGGTAGACATGATTTATTAATGTGGGTGTTCTAATGATACACTCTAATGCGATGCTTCTTATGATATGATCTCTCACTTTTGATTTATAAGCTTTTACTTTGTAAAAGTGAGGATACGAAATATAAAAATCACAATAGGAGGATCACAAGTTTGTTTTCAGGTTAGATTTACTTTTGACATGGGGAATAGAGGTTGTAATTTATACCTTATGGATTAACTTAATTGAGCCTGTGTTTCCGTGTATGTTTACGTTACATCTTACTTTGAGCTTGTAGGAAAAATAAGGATACAAGGCATCAGTCTTCTTTGGTAAGCTAGATTATAGCATTAATTTATCAACTCCCTTGCTCGAGGATCAATGTTTAGCTTGGCGATGTTGATGACTTCAAATATGATGCATATTTAAGCACATATATTATTCATATTGTCACTCATTTCATGCTATATCTAGCTAGAACTATGCCTATTATGCATGATTACTAGTTCTCATTCATTTTCATATGAGTGTTGCAAAACTATTAGTTTTTATTAGGATTTTATTACTTTTTCTTGCATTTGACTTGTGTGTAAGTGTTGTGATGGATTATGGATAAAGCAAGGCAAGAGGATGCAATATGGAGGAGATGCACGCACCAGACTTGGCCATTTGAGGGGTGGAAAAACTAGATTATTGCATCAATACCAAATGAAGATCCAAGGCTATGGTGTTGTAGCCCTCGTCCATTCGAATCCAACATGCCGAAGAACACCCAAAATTGGAGTTTAAATGAAGAAATAACGGTTAAAATACAAAAGCATCTCCAAGTTTAACAACCTGCGGTACGAGCTGGTACGGTCGTACTACCTGCCCGTATAGTGCTTCTAGACGCATGGAAAAAGCCTTTCTGGACATGTTTCTTCATAGAATCCGTCCCCATTTGTTCCTAGACCATTCTTAGGTCATAGGTAATTTGGAAGGGGCTATGAGAGACCCCCTAGCCCTATATAAGGAGGTGAGGAGCCAAGGGAAAGGAATAATCTCCACATACCTCCATGATGGAGCCCTGCCGCCTTGAAAACTCTATAGCCGCCGCCTCCACATGATCTCCACCATCACCATTGCTCAAGAGGACAAGGGACATGGATCATCAACCGCTACATCTCCATCAACACCATCATTCCCCTCTTTCATTCATTAAATGTTGTTGTCATTCCAATACAATTGTGGGTTTCCACTTGATTTTACCTTTGCACTTTCAATCCATCCATACGAATATGATAATGTTTCTGATTGCCTCCATGTGTGAGTAGTCCCCTTTGTTCTTGGGGAGATGGAGAAACCCTAGCATTATTATGAAATGAAACAAAGATGATCTATAACTTTAGTATGTGATCTATTGATTTATGATATTGTGTTAGATATCTCACTTTAGATGGTATGTGAGGTCGATCACATAGAATTTGCCTTCAGGACTAAAGAGAGGGAGCTACCATTGGGGCGTGTATGGGAGTATGTCCAGTGCTATTTTGTGACTGTAAGATTTGGCTTATAACCTACACGTTCAAAGGGGGATCAAAATAGATTCACTAAGCTCATTATGATATCCATAGGGAAAACCTTAATTGTGGTGGTCTATAGAAGTGATTTGCTCATAGGCATCACAGTGGTTATTTAGAGATTACCTCAATACTTGACTCGTAGAAGCGGTTGCTCGCGAGACTTGTAGTGAACATCTTATTATGGAGTTCTCTCCACACATATCATGATGAAAGATATAGGTTATCATAATCATGAATAATTCTTCCGCCATATTTGTCTTTGGTCCTGCTAATGGCAGCAAGTATCCTATTGGTGGTGACTGGATCAGGAACCTAGCTTTGTCTCTGTACAACAGAAGGGTAGTACTACTAAGGAAGAGGTAACTACTGGGAATATGGGATGGATGCCTCCTGAACATATGCCTTTATTACAGTCTCCAAAATTTACATTCAAGGGATAACTACTTTAGCCCATTTAAATGAGTTTCGGGTGATTTTTTCAAATTAATTTGAACTTTAACTACATGCGTGCTATAGTTTGGTCGACAAAATTAGAAAACACATTTTTAAGTTTGCTAGTATTCTATGTTAGCCAAGATATATTTTTAAGAATTCATCCATTTGATATGGATTTGCAGGCCAGTAATTTCGACTGCAAAAGGAAAGACCATAGTTTACAGTGGTTAATATTTAACAACAAATTAAGAATTTCACATGGAAGTTTTCTACCTGTTGGACTGCAACCATAGAAGGTATTCACCAAAACAACTTATATCGTGTCCCAATAGAACTCTTGGATACATGGCCTTCATTCTGCATAGTGTCAACCTGATGGGATCATTCTCTCTTAAGAAGAGTGGCCTACACACTAAAAGTCATCTTGATACATTCGTTTCACAAAAGCTAAAACATCTTATATTTTTGAATGGAGGGAGTAGATAGGATCTAATAGAGATGAGAGAGGTACATATATCAGTAAAAAATGTGAGTTTCAAGAACAAGATGATGAATATTCTATGAATGGTCTTCCCGACAATTTTTTAGCCCGTTATAGGAAATGGAACAAATCCATGAAAATAAAAATATGCATGTAGTAGTTTTTATGTGACATGATTGGTGGAGCCAACGACTGTGCCCTGGCACACACAGAAATTATGTGAAAGTTCTCAGACTGACTCAATAGTAGTGAGTCCATCGCAAAAAAAAGGAAACTCCAGAAAAAATAGTCAAATGACCCGACCCACTAGTGACTACTCCCTCCCTTTCAAAATATAAGATGTTTTAGCCTTTGTGAAACGGGTGTATCTAGATGCATTCCTTTCATGAAAGCTAAAACATATTATATTTTTAAATAGATGAGGGAGTACAACTCAGGAGGTTTCAACAGTTAAGCTGATATGCTCTCGATAGGGCCAGCTTCCTCCACCTTGCTCTAACTCTATTTGCTCGCAATCCCCTCTCTCTCTCAATCCATAACTTCCATTCAGATCAATTCCCCTCTATAGTCTCAATCTCAGTGATTGGTAGAGGGATATGAATACAGGAAGCTAGGGCAACAAAGAAAGAGAGGAAGCTAGGCCATGAGAATCTTGAGCATGGGGTGAGTAGCGCTTGGCTTCGGTACAAGCGAGGGAGAGTAGATCTAGGCACCAGTATGGGCAAGTTGCACCCCTGTTGACATGGGTATACCCTACAAGTACTCGAGTTTGGTATATACGGTCCAGATACGGCAGAAGCCCACGGTGTTGCCAAGGAGAATATCATTTTGCGGCCCAAAAGTTGGGTCGCCTAGGCAACGCGGTACCCAAGTTGCTTACAATCAGCTGTGTTGCCCAAAGTTGGCGTGCCAAATACTCAGAGGGTCTTTTTAGCATGAATTCAACTTTACGTTTCAATATAAAATATCAGGCTAACGGCCGTCAAGTTGGGCCCCCTGTCAGCTTTCACCGTTATGCCACTGCTGTCGTGGCTGCCATGTAGGCTTGCTGCGTTGGCGCATGCATCCTTTACACGTATTCTTATTCCTTCGGGGCGGCAATCTGTGGTCGCGGCCGTGGCACGGAGCTAGGACTTGGACGAACCTGCTCGGCCCCGTTCTCCACCCCATCCCGAATTGGAGCTTGCCCTCACCATGGCCGCACCCATGGCACGACGCGGGGACGGGAATTCATTCCCGGGTGAGATCTGTCACCATGCCGACCATGCTCGGTCATGTTGGCCTCCTCCAGAATCCGAGCTCGCCGTCGTGGTGGTCGCACATGCACCAGCCACGGCGCCTTCCTCTCCGAACCCCAAAGCCGCATCCACCCAGTTCGGCACAATGCCAACAAGGTGAAAATGCATCAAGTTTTCTTCTTGTGATTGTAGAAAAACATGTATGTACTGTGGCCGTAGCATACTCTAACAATATACACATATGTTGTTTACTAGATTTTCATTTGAAATTAGTAGCTCCATGATGACGAAACATAGAGAACCTAAATGGAATGACGATGACGACCATGTAATGTACTTTGCATTGCATCAACAAGTTCTCGCTGACAAAGCAAGTTACCAAGAGAGTGGAGTTCATCAGCCATTGCCAAAAAATATGTGAACAAATCAATGAGCGATTCAATGCAAATACACGCAGAAAAGCTAGATCCAGGTCATCAATCATCAATAGGTGGCACATTCTAGTGATGCGTTCAAATGCGTACACCATGTATCATTTGCTTGAAGTGGTTGTTATCCTGAGCAAAAATGCCTAGTATGCACATTACCTTTGTATGTTCTATGCTGCAATTCTGTTGTTATGGGCGTGAAAAGAAAAGCTGGACTTCACTGAATATTACGCAGTTAGGCCTAACTTGGTCTTACACAAATAAGCATAGCTTAGTCTTTACACAAATAAGCGTAACCAATGATAAAGTTAAAGACAAATGGTTCATCGGATCTGCCAGTATGAGCACTAGGTCCCTGGAGCTGGTGGTATCGTCGGAACGAACCAGAATGCTGCGTTTGGCCATCTAGCATTCTCCTACAAATTGTACGACCCTACTGATGAGCCAATTGTAGGCCCCTCCCCCCGACGTGGATTCGGCTCCAGGTTGAATCTGGAGTGTCAACATGATAGGCGCGTGAGTGTGCAGCAAACAGACAATCTACTATAAACACTGGAAGTGCTGGCACCTCAGCAATAATACCAGCATGTTCTTCTTGGACTCTGACAACAGCCTCAGCATGTATTTTGTCAGCTTCACCAGCAACAGCCTCAGCAGGTATTTCGTCAGCTTCACCAGCAGCAGCATTAGCAAGTATTTCGTCAGCTTCACCAGTAGCAGCATCACCAAGTATTTCGTCAGCTTCACCAGGAGCAGCAGTAGCTAGTTCTTCGTCAGCTCCACCACCAACACCACCACCAGCAGCAGCAACATCAGGAGCCAGGGCTGCCTGAGCAATTACAGGTTCAACAACTCCAGGGGCTCTGACAAAGAAAGGGTAGTTGATCCCAAGAAACACAGATTGTCCCTTCAAATTGTCGACTCTGCTCCAGACTTGCTCTACTGGGTCTTTGGATGGGCATGCGGACCTCGATAAAACGTGACACCGCAGCGATGGGTATGAAGAAAGTTGTGTCCCCATATGTTCTATTATATCACCAACGTTGTTTAGTGCTCCCCTGATATGAATCCACATGAGTTCATCATCCGGTTCCATGTCGCCTCCGAGAGGTGCCAGGAACCAGCACCGTGTCCCAAGTTCAGCATCTGCTACTGCATCTTCGATGATCAGAGCTGGAATGATGCACGGGGCTGCGTGGGTACCTGCGTGTTACTTACAGTCAGTAAGCAGAATTTTGAATGGGATTTTACATGCTATATGACACCATGACTCACCCCAAATGGACGGCTCCCAAACACGCATGTCGCCGCTAGGTTCAGTGACCGCATAAATGCGTTGCGGTTTGTACGAAGAGTAGTTGTAGGTGAAGACGGCGTCGACATACTTCTCTGGCCGCAAGAAGTCATCGCGCAAGACTGTCCATTCCTTATCTTCTGGGCATCTAATGAATGTGATTGCCTTGTCGAACACCGCTAAGAGTTCGTACTCCCAGGTCTTCCACGCCCCCTCCCGCAGTCTATGTGGGAGTTGTACCTTCAGGAGGTCAAGTTCTGCCATGTTGAACCTGTAAGCGAATTCGGAAATGGGCGGTGGCCACCCATTGTTGAATGCAGTAATGCCGACACCCTCCAAAGATGGCAATGCAAGTCTCACCGATCTGTAGCCATTTTTTAGAGTCCAAGTACTCCCATCCTATGATAAAAGGACCAGCCACTCGCTGTTGCCACCCACCCAGTTCTGGTCATCTTCCATTTCCATCTCTTCTTCTTCCTTGATATTCACCACTACTGATTCGGACCACTTACACCACAGCATCAGTTTTGCATGAATATTCTACAGAGTTTGTTGTCAGTTGGTACAATCACCTACCATGGATTCCATTGCAAATACAATTTGACAACTGGACCTTCAGATTAAAGTACACAAAATATCGCCTAAATACGAGTTTCTCCTCAGATATCGCCTAAATTGTGCCTGTGTCACTACAAAGATACTCAATATATGGAGTAGTAGTAGAGCCCCCAGAACAAACTCCTGACGATGATCATAAACAGCTCGGGGCATAATAGTCTTAAATCGTCTAATGTGTTTGTTTTTATTTTAGGAAACGGAATATCACCTAGCAGGCATTCCATTGCAAAATCAAAATTGACAACTCGTCTATCACCTAAAGTAAGACCGTGTCACTACGAAAATACCAGAATATCAGGTACGAGCAGAGCTTCCGCTGTACATAATAGTCTTAAATGGTTCGATTTGTTCAAACCGCGTGTGCACACAACACGTTCGACAAAAGGAACATATGATTCCGATGAGAGTTCATCACATATGAATCAACGATATGACTGAACGAATAAGCTAGATACTAAAACTTGCATGGCCATCGTGGTCTTTTGGCCATTTGCTGTTATCGGGGTAAAGAAGGCCTGGCGTGCCGAACGGTTGTTCGTCCATGTCCCGCATCGTGAGGCGGTAGCCAGGGATGCAACGAGCGAGGCGGCTGGCAAAGATGATGTCCAACCCCGAGGCAATCCTGTGAATGTTTGCGGCACTGAGGTTCGACCATCCCCAATCCTCGCGGTGGTGGTCGCCCTGGCCATCCGCGTCGTCATCGCATGCCTTTCGCTTCAGCCTGCTGCTACCCCAAGCTCTACCCATAGCGGCAAATGGAGTCTGGAATCCGGTAGATTAATGGAGGCGTTGTGATAAGGAGGCGGATGGATTCGAGAGGGGATGGAATCAGGGATGGGGGAGTTGTTCGAGTGGGGAGTGAATTTGCAAGGAACCGCTGCCGCCGGTTCTCGTCCGTGTGGAAGACAGGGAAGGGGGGCGTAATTATTGAGGGCGGGCACCGGAACCGTCTAGAGGAAGTGAAAAAATAAATTGTAAGAGAGAAATGTGCGGCCCACCTGTCAGTGAGTGAAGGTCGGCACGTGCAAACGTGCCTACGTTTGACTTGGATCGTGCATGGCAGACCTCGATTCCACCGCATGCAAGTGGCGCAGAACAAATTTTAGGAAGCGCTAGCATCGACATGTAAAACCGCTATTTTTCTCCACCTTCACCCTACTACGAACGGTCATGCACCATTCCAGATATTGGTAAGGGCGGTTCCAATCTATCACTTCTCCGTCTCATTTCCTCCTCCACGGCCTCATCGTCTTTCTCCTCCATGGCCTCATCCATTTCCTCCACCACCGCATCACCCTCTTCCTCCGTATCCTTTCCCTCTTGCCTGTAGTTATGGACTCTCCGGACGTCCAAAACGATGGCAGGCAAGAAACTGCGCACTTTGACATCGAAGTACATGGCGGGAAGAAGATCGATGTCGTCTACACCACCGACCCTTGGACGGTGAGGAACGCTCTGAATAATTACACGAGTTGGCCATAGTTCAAAGAAAACAGGTTCATAGGTCTAAACCTCGAGTACAACCGCGATCACCATAGGATCGCCGTGGTGCAACTCTCCATGAAGGGGCACGTCCTCGTATACCAGCCTTTTTGCGAGAAGGGGGCTGACGGGATCTGGTAGACTTTGTTGTCTTTTTGTTCCTGAATCGTCTGTTTGCAAAAGTTATTGTTATATTATTTGTCTGAATTCATTTTCATGTAGGTGGGGCGAAAGCATTAGGGATCTGTTTCATGACTTTCTCGTGAACCAGCACATAACATTTACTAGTGTTGACATCACGAATGACACTAAACTGCTTGAAAGCCCGACTGTCAACATTAGAATCCCAAAGGAGTGTAGAGTGGACATCCAGGAAATTTACTGGATCCCAGGGACGAAGGGCGGCAAGACCGGGATGGCCGCTCTTGCCTCCGAACTCATCGACCCGTGGTACGCTGACATGAAGGGCAAATTGCCGAGATGTTCATGGAGGCATTTAGGGCACGATTACTGGGAGGATAAGCCACTTTCTGAACCTAATCTGAAGTACGCTGCAATTGATGGGTATGTTAGCCACGAGCTGTACCGCCAGATTGTAAAATATCATTCCCGGCATCGCATCATTGAACCACCACCAAGGCAGGTTGTTTGCCCCAGATGCCGGAGTGTAGATGAATCTACAAGCCGAGGCAAGCGACCAAAGGCATCTTGGGATCGGTTGCCTTCTCCAACAGGCTGGGATGTAGACTTTTAGTGCATGATTGTTCTGTTTGTATGGGGATTGTTGTGTTTATGAAAACATGTTATTTCAGAAGTACACTATGTGAGCAATTACGAACTGATGTGTATTACCTTTGTTGAACTATAATCTAGGTTTGGTTATGAATGTATCCTTCTCTATAATCTGGGTTTGGTTATGACTTATGACTGTATCACACCTTATACATGCCAGTCCTGGATTCTGCCGCATGCAAATGGCATAGACAGAATTTGTAAGAATGAATGTTGAGCATACAAAAGGGGGAACGTAATTCATATAGGTTAAGTAGCTAATAGCACAGGGATCATACGAGCTTGGTTCTTACACACATAATGCTTAGAAAATACATGCGAGATAAAATACAAGCGAGATAAAACTAGGAATAAAATGTGAAACTAGTAGTGATAAACAGCACACTCACCCACCCGCCAGATCCTGTTGAGCATCTCGTAGCAGACATACGCGTCCCTGGCTACGTACTTGATCGCATCGTAATCCAGGTGCCTCCACTCCCATCCCTCGTGCAGGTGCTTCGGGAACTCGACTTTCATGCCGGCATACTCGCGGTCAATGATGTCGGCAGCGAGTCTAGCCATGCCGGCTTTCCCCGTACCACCATCCGGGTACCTCCACAAACGTTGGAGATCGACGTGATTGACGACATGAACAAGGAGATCCCGCTCTAGCTTCGGAGTGTCGTTCTTGATGTCGACGCTGGCGAAGTAGATCTCCCACCTGTGTAGCAACTCGTGAAGCTCCAGGCATACAAATTTGGCCCTACATACGTGGTATAGGAGGCAGTGGTTGCGCATAGACAGCTGCAAAAGCGCCGTCCTCTTCCTATCTCCGGTATACTCGAGGTCAAGGCCGACGATCTTGTACCTATCCATCGGCTCCTGTAGCCACCGCGCGTACATTGTGATGACCTTGGCAACCTCCGCTGACGCATTTGTGTGGACGACCGTCAGCTTGGTGGTGCCATGGGTGGTGACGGTGTACTCGTCGGTGAAGTCGCTCCCGTCGCCGAACACGCTGTACTCTACGTCCATGGCAGCAGCTAATGCGGCGGCGGTGGCCTAGGGTCGGTAGCGGTGGCTGGGACTAGGCGTGGCGGTGGAGTGATTTGTTGCGGTGTTATGGCCCGGCGGAGGCGGTGCCTGCGGCAGCATCGATGGTTCTTGCGGTGGCTGCGGCGGCGCAAGGAATGAGTTGGGGATTTTTGCACAGTGATGTGCTGAGGAGACGGAAGGTGATGCTTAAATTGCGTTTACCAATATTCCGGTCATACCCATGTGGAGGCAAGTTTGACCAGGCGAGCATAGTTGGTTTCCAATCCTAGCGATTAAATTCGGCGTCCGTCTCGGTAGGCGATGGGACGGGTGTGCGACATGGCTTTGGCATGGTAGAGACCGGTCACGTAGACCACCGTCCCGTTGCCGATCTGCAGCGGGTGCATGGTGCTGACACGACGTAACGTGACAGGACAAAAGGAAGTGTACAGCTATTATTCCTAACAAGTTTAAGAAGTGTAAGCATAGACATGGACCTAGCATCCCTACACCCCGGGGCAGCCCCCCAGCCGATCAGGCCTGCCGATTGCGCAAAGCTTGTCAAAAATTTGCCAAAATGAAGCTCGTTTGCCCATGCTTCTATAAGTTTCTCTATAGGCCACTTGTGTAAGCATGCACGATCAAGCAACTTTGCAACACATGTGTCGGTGGAAAAGCATTAGGTTTCAACGCACCACATAGTTTAGGGATTTAGAATAGCTACATTGTGGAGATATAGCCAAATTGCATGATAAAGCCAAATTCAGCTTTTTGTAAGATTTAGCTATAGCAACATTGTGTCTCGTTTGTCCTCACTTTTTCCCTCCCGATATTCTGAAGCCCTCAGATGCGCTCGGAGGGGGGTGCCGTCTGGTCAAAAGCTTGGCCGTTATGTGCGCCCTGACGCCTAAATTGGAAGTATTTTTTTTGTTATTTGGCCTTTTTAAGAGCGCCTTTTCCCCTCTCTCTCTAACAATTGTGTGTTTTTTTGCCCAAAAAGGTAGGGAATCTAGAGCAGCTTCGCTCTTCATTCATTGTTCCTTTTGCCCACGTTTTCCCCCAATCTGGTAGCAAATCTAGAGCAGCAAAACAGACCAGCACCATAAATAAATTTAGTAAACAGAGCAGATGTAGATAAAGCAGCTAATATAGGTTATATAGTATGGTACTTAACGAGGTTCGACAATTAGGCTGCTCAGCAGCAGCAGCTGACAGGTTCAACATAGACAAGACAAAAGAAGCTACTTTACAGCAGCAACAGCTGATCAGTGGCCCCTCGAGGCCTCTGCCAGGAGGGTATCCACCTCCTCCCTCTAGCGCATCCTCCAATTCTTGCTGCCCAGCCCCTTGACCTTGGGCGCCTTGGGTCTGATCGGGGGCATGTGACCCTCCTTGATAGCCACCTTCTAGAGGTTGCGGAGGTGAAGATCGAGCGCCTGGTGCTTGGCCATGAAGTCGTGGACGTTCACGGACTCGCCGCAGGTCCTCACGTCCTCGGCATGCTTCACGAGGGAGTTGAAGTCCATGGCGCGGAGCCTCCTAGTGGGGCAGAAGGGGCACATGTACATGTCGCCGACGAAGAAGTTGTTGTACTCACTGGACTTTAGCCTCCTCAGCACATGACGAGTCTTGGTGTCCTTGGACTCATCGTTGTTGCGGAGGTCGCCGCTATCCTCCTATTGGAGAAAAACAGTAGAGTGAAATAAGGACATGATTGAGATACTTTGATTATCGGGATTGATTTTTTGCATAAATTAACCGAATGAGATCTCCCGATTATTCCCCAAATCTCAAACCAAATCGAATACTGATCCCAACTACGAACAGGGGGATTCATCAAAAATCGAGATCTAACACAAGAGGATTAGCTACTGTAAAAATACGAACAGCCGAGCCCTAATAACATACGATCTAGCATCCAACAATGGGAACGGGGGAAGAACAAGGGAAGGGGAGAAAACCCTGGTTACCTCCGACCATGGGTCAGCAATGCTGGTGTCGTAGGGGTTCTCCGGACTTATGTAGACAACCTCCTCGTAGGGGTCCCAGCCGAGCGGGATCTGTCCGAGACCGGCGGGGGCCTCCTCAAGCTTAGACTTCGCTTGTCCCCAAGCGAAACTGAGCTCAATAAACATGACCTTAGGTTTATGGAGTGAAGAGTCGATAAAATAGTATGTACAAGAAGCATCACATTCATCAAATACATAGATCATAATAGAAGACAACTCACTATTATATAACTAAACTTGCAATGAGTAAAGGAAACACAATAAAGATACATAAAGTGAATCATAATTGGTAATGGCAAACTTAGCTCTTGGTCGAAGAATAGTTGATAATTTGCTGGAGTTCACAAATAGCTGGTTTTCAATGATAGCCTTCAAAGTAGTAAACATCAAGATAAGAGCAATGTGCAAAACAAGGAACATAAGACATGATTGAATAAATCATCATATGAATGAATGAAACACATCAACTCAAAATACTTGTTGAGATAGAAGGGAGTAGGTTTACTGACTCGACTACAAGGTAAAAGAAAAGGCCCTTCAAAGAGGGAAGCAGGGATTGCAAGTCTCATAAAGAGCTCCCAAAAATTATGATACTTACTAGCTTTCAGCTCTCATTGCCCCTATCATTGGCATCTTTAGGTGATTAAGGTTAAAGTGATAAAAAATGAGGATATGCATTGACAAGTTGTAAGTTGAGAATCTCATGTGCCTTGAATACGAGGGCTGCTCCCCATGCTACTCAAGTTTAGTCACTGGTAAGTTCTTGTCATCGTAAGCATATGTGTATCATAGAGAACCGCCAACGGGGTACCCCTTGCTTGATGATACGGAAGAATCCCCATATCAAAATGACAAGGCAAGCGGACAACAAGCATCTCAGCAATCTTCTTATTTACCATGGGAATATGGTGCTTTTTCTCTCTTTCCTCTTTTCATAATATCTCTTTTTTTCTTTTCTCTTTTTGTCAATCTCTATCTCTTTTTATAAGAAGAATGCTTCATAGATACTCGTTATGGTTACGCTACAGGTTTCCACCATGTCAGCATGGATTAGACCAGCGGCCCAGGCGTTTCTCTAACACACATGCATAACTCCATGGACTTACAAGCTCCCCTTTCATGTCACACCGACGACATCCATAGACAAAAGAACATGATATCAACTTGGTAAAAAGTACCAGTGCAATGTTGAAAGCGTTCCCCATGGCAGCATGGTTCTGCTAATTCACAACTTACAAAGCGCAAGCATACACGCAACATAGGTGAGCACAATGGTTCAAGTTTATTAAATGCAAGAAAGTAAAGTGTGCCATCCAGTTCGTGAGAGCTTTAATCACTAATTTTCACATAACAAGTTTAATTTTGGAGATAGATAAAACAAGAATTTACCTGGAATAACAATAATGCTACTAGGTAGGTATGGTGGACACAAATGGCAAAGGTTTTGGTTTAAAGGAGTGGATGTACGAGAAGAATTCCCTCTCAGTACAGGTTTTTGGCTAGCAAGGCTGGGTAGCAAGTACAAGAGTTGAAGGAAACAAACAAACATACAAGTGATAAAGACAAACATGCAATATTCCTTGGAAGCACAAAAGATCTTAACTAGAAAATACTAAACTTATGAGCAAATCAAGAAAGAAAGATGATGAAATTATATTTCTTTAGAGTACCTCTATCTTTTTCATTCAACTCTCAAAAATAGTGTGCTACTGACCGAGCCAGGTTTGCCAAAACCAACTAGACTAACTCAATGATCCCAAAATGATACCAATACTAACAACAAGATCAATCATACAACCACGAATTGAAAACTAATATAAGCTATGCAAAAGAGTGAATGATAGAACTTCTCATTAATAATCCATAACGGCAACTCACACCAAGGGATACATATATACGAGAGAGGGGACACTTACATAATGCAAACCATACTACATAATAACTCCTCTATTCATGATATGACTCTACTAAAAAGGTAAAAAGATAGAAGATAGTGTTGTGATACCGCGGCACTCCCCCAAGCTTGGAACAAACCAAGGGGATGCCAAACCTGATGACGAATTACTCCTTTGGTGGTGGTGGTATCCTCTCGATGAGCTCTTTGATCAGTTTCCCCAAGTTCTCAATCTCGAAAGTGAGATTACGAATCAGCTGTGAGTTTTGCTCAATGCGGCTCATGATCATGTCGTGTTGGGAATTCCAGCTCTTGCTATTCTTTCCCCACTCTTCCTCCTTGAAGTCTTCTTTTCCTGCATGTCTAGAACGAGGCAAATCCCAATTGGAGGGTAATTTCTCCTTGGGCATATTCTGGTATTGATGCTCATGGATAAGGGTATGGAAAGGATTCTTGGTGCATGGTGAAGTGACCAGGGATCTGAACGGTGATGAGGAGGCTTCCCTCCAATAGTCCTGGCGGGATTTGCCACCACTCCAATGCTTGCAATGGTAGTGTCGGTGTGCTTTGCCTCCTCTTCGCCTTCACTCTTGATCTCCTTCTCCTTCCCGGGGTCTTGGAGGTCTTCCTCCATAGGCTCCTTCCCTTTATCCTTGGCGAACACCATGGTGCTTCTAATCTTTCAAAGAGTATGTCCTGTCAGAAACAGATCGAAACAAAAACACGACGAAAACACGATAACTCGGGAGATCCGGGGGGGTTATATATTACGAAGTTTCATATCAAAAGGAAGGTACTGGGAGAAAACGAGTCGGAGGCGGAGTCCGGGGTGGACTCACCACCTGGTGGCGCGGCCAGGGGAGGGCCCGCGCCACAGGGTGGTGTGTGCCACCCTGGCTCCATTTCCGTCACTTTTTCGCTTCGTAGCTTCCCTTATTGACTGAAAAGTGCAAAAATATAGTTGGATTGTATTTTCCTGGAACTTTTCTTACCAGAACTGTTACCTATTTGGAATCGGACTCTGCACGTCTCTGAATTTGGTATCTTATAGATTCTTCCGGAGTCACCACTTGAATAAACAACAGTATCTTCATCTTCATACACTTATTACTTGAGTCATAAAACCGTTCTCTTCCTTATTACACCATTATCTCCACTTCCTGGAAATTTCTTTCACACAGAACTTCACACAGTTCTCATTAGCAACATTAGTATAAGTGAAGTGATAAAACCTTTTGTGTCCAAATTCAACTGAAAACCATCAAAACATAAGCTACTGTAGCAACTCCTTCCAAAAACCCAAAAAGAATTCAAAAAGGAAATCGAATAAAGAAGCAAATGCAAGAGTGGTAAAATCTTTCAAAACAGACCAGCAGGTAAAGATCAATTTTTTATAAAATCTTCTGCTGCTCAAATCAAAAAGTGCAAAACTAACGAAAGTTAAATAACAACCTGGGGCAGAAGCACAAACAATTACAGCTCAAACCAACATACAGAGATCTCTCATGAATTTTTACGGTGAAGCACAAAAATCTGTTTCGGGACAGCAACTTCCCCAAATCTTACTTCTCTCTCATTAGAGGTTGATCTTGACACAAAAACCAAACAAAACGGATAAGGAGCGGTTATTACCAAAGTAATAACTTCCAAGACTCAAAGAAACAAAAACAAACTGAAAGCAAAAACAAATTGGGTTGTCTCCCATAAAGCTCTTTCTTTATAGCCATTAAGATGGGCATGATAATTTTGGAGATGCTCACATAGGAATATGAATTGAGGTGAAAGGGAGCATTAAGAAGCAAAAATACATACATTTAAGTCTAACCCACTTCCTATGCAAGGGAATTTTGTAAACAAACAAGTTGTTGAAACCAGAGGCTTCTTGCATAAGAAGGCAAAACAAGTGCAACATAAAAACTTTTAGCATAAAACGAGGAAACTTGATATTATTGAGATGCATAAGAATACTTTTCCCTCTCTCCTAGTAACTTTCAGTATCATGCATAAACTTAACAATATATCTATCACAATGACCATCGTAACAATGATCACTTATTCTAACAGAAAACATAGGAATACTAGCTCTCATAACACTACTTTTTGAAACAATATTAGAGGTATCCTTACAAAGGATAGGGTATCCCTCTTCTTCATACTTAGTGACAAAGTCTTTCACATTTGCTATTATAGGTTCATCAACCCTTTGTTTATCAGGTTTAACAGCTTTATTTGTACTTTCATTAACCATACTAGCTATCATAGAATGTTCCTTCATCTTACATGGGAAAGGGATTTTCTCAATGTAAGGTTTAGGTAAGACATGATTAGTAGTATAAACTTCAGTATTTCTTGCAGGAACACTCTTAGCAATGTCTTTATAAGGTTCATGATACTTATTCCACTTCTTTTTAGGCACTTTAATGTAAGAAGCAAAAGCCTTAAAATAAGAAGCAATAGCTTGAGAGTCTAGACCATAAGCATTTTTAATATTTTGAAAGTCATCAGTTCCCATAAAAGATTCAATGCATTCATAATCATAATTTATACCTGACTTTCTACCTTTATCATTCTCCCAAGCTTCAGCATTGTCTTGAATACGGTCTAGAAGATCCCATTTAGCTTCTTCTTCCATGCGAGTGAATGATCCAGCACAAGAAGCATCCAATAAATCCTTATCATGTAGAGGGAGCCTTGCATAAAAGTTGTTGATAATAATATTGTTGGGGATCTCATGAATGGGACATTTTAGCATTAGTAACTTCAATCTCCCCCAAGCTTGAGATGTACTCTCTCCATCAAGAGGCCAAAAGTTGTATATTTGATTCCGATCTTTATGAATCTCACTAGGAGGATAAAACTTTGAATAAAAGAGAGGCACTATTTCCTCCCATTCGAGAGCTTGACCATGAAGGGAATATGCCCGAGAGGCAATAATAAAGTGGTTATTATCTTATTCCATGTTTATGATAAATGTTTATTTTACATGCTAGAATTGTATTGATCGGAAACATCAATACATGTGTGTTTAATAAACAAAAAGGGTTCCTAGTTATGCCTCTCTTATAAACTAGCTTGTTGATTAACAAGATGATCAAGGTTTCCTGATCAAGGACATTGGATGTTGTTAATAACAAGGTCACACCATTGGTGGAATGATGTGATGAACATTCATCCGAAGTATAGCATTACGATCAAAGTCATTATGTTTATATTGCTATAACATCATACGAAGTAATCTTTATCCTTAGACCATGAGATCATGTTAATTGCTAACACTGGAAAAGTATCTTGATAACATCAAACGTCACACCATAATAGGGTGACTATAAAGATGGGTTCAGTGCTACGAAGGTGTTATGTTGAGGCTCATGGATCAAGAGTGGAATTTGTCAATCCCGATGACGGATAGATATACTCTGGGCCCTCTCGGTGATATCACATTGAAATAGCTTGCAAGCAAGTGATGTGATCACTAGAATGTTATATCACGGGAACGAGAAAAGAGTGCGTGTCGGAAACGAGATCAAACTAGGTATGGAGATACTGATGATCGAATCTCGGACATGTAATATATCGCGAGACACAGGGATTTAGTTACAAGCGTTAAAGGTTCTCACGATCACAGAAGTCATTGTTGAATGTGTAGGAGTCGACGGATCTCAGTCCGCTAGCGATTATTGATCGGAGAGGGTCTCGATCATGTCTGCATTATTCGCGAACCGTGAGGTGACACACTTAAGGGATACCGACACCATTTGGAGCAAATATGTTTTGAGATAAAGATTTAAGCTGGAATTATTTCAATAGACATCTAATTTTTGGGTGAAATTGTTGAAATTGGTTCTGCATGTAATATTGAAATGTTGCAGGGGTTTTATGTGAATGTTTGTTAATTAAAGTAATTAACAAAATTCTGAATAAAAATAATAAAAGAGTTTTATTAAATGAGAGCATTAAATTTGGAGAAATTTAATGCATTTAAATGGAGACTTTAAAAGAGAATGTGAAGGGGCATTTTAATGTGGAGGTTACCACCACATGAATGGAGGAGGTGAAGGGTCACCCCTCCATGCATGGCCATGAAGGAGGGCACCCCCTCCTCCTATAAAAGGCCACCCTCCTCACTTCTCACACACACCTTCTTGTGAAGGATCTCCTCCCCTATTATTATTCCCCATGGTCTCGGATTAGCGAGATACATGTTCCCGTGGCTTTATCTGAAAGGAGTTGCTGCTACTTTACTTTGCTGGAGCGAGGGCGGAGGTTGTCGGGTACCGGGGCGTGTGTGCGATCATGGATGCCGCTGCTGCTGCGGTGCTGGACTTGGTGGTGCTGGAGCTGGATCGATGGGCGTCTTTGGGCGGAGGCTGGACTTCATCACGATCTTGAGATCGGCAAGTGTACGTACATCAACCACGAGTTCCTCGTTAACAAAGCTATAACAAGCTTCAAAGTTGTCTCGGTAAGTTCTCATTGGATGTATGTCCACCCGTTGCTTTGTACCTAGTAGATAGATCTTGGCGTGTAGTTCACACCGTAGGAATTTTTTTTGTTTTCTATGCTGCGGACCCAACAGACCATTATCCAGCATCTTATACCATTCCTCAGCTCTTCCTTTCAGCGATAATGAGAACAACTTCTTCTTAACTTGATCTGTAGTAATACCTGCACACTTGAACTACCCGCATAATACGTGTATAAAGAGTAAATGATCACCGGGATGGACAGTTCCATCCCCAACATAGTAGTTATCCATAACACGATCAATAATTCTTGTAGGTATTTTAAAAACATCATTCTCAGCAGGTGGTGGCTTATGTACTACCTTAGCAGTGGTAGTAGCATTACCAAATAAGAAACTCAGCGAATTATCCATAACGAAAAAAAGCAACTAACAGAAGTAAACAATACTCACAGTAGAAATTTCCTTTACCAGTTCTACTCTACAATAGCGCTTCACTCCCCGGCAAGGGCGCCAGAAAATAGTCTTGATGACCCACAAGTATAGGGGGTGTATCGCAGTATTTTCGATAAGTAAGAGTGTCGAACCCAACAAGGAGCAGAAGGTGCTGGCTAGTGGTATGGATCAAGAATTCGCTGCAAATACTTAGCAAACGGATTTTTAGGGTTTTTTGATAAAGCAAGTAAACAAAGTACGAGTAAACAAAAGACAATAGGAATAAATGCAGCAAGTGGCCCAATCCTTTATGCAGCAAAGGACAAGCCGGTTGTATTACTTAAGATGACCAAACGTTCTCGAGGACATATGGGAAGACTGTCAAGTGCTTTCGCTTCATATAGTTGATTAATCTTCTCTAGCTTCCTAAGTGTTGTGTGGGTGAACCTGTGCTAATGTACCGACCTTCCTAGGACTAATACATACTTGTGATTATACCTCTTGCAAACATCCGTAAGTACAAGAAAGTAATTAAGGTAGAAACCTAACCACAACTTTAAACTCTAAGACCCTTACGTCCCTTGTGCATTGGTTTCCTAACAGGGGTTCAGGTTTCTGTCACTCCGGCAACCCCTACGATTAGTAGCCAAATACACAATCCATTCCCCTAGGCCCATATAGGTGAAATGTCATGTAGTCGATGTTCACATGACACCACTAGAAGAAGTAGACCACAACTTAAATATCAAACTATTGAATCTTTCTCAACAAAACTCCAGTACTAACAACATGACTTCTCCCATGTCCTCAAGAACAAAACGAACTACTCACAAGACATCATATGGATCATGATCAGAGATGGAATAATGATGTATAACAATCTGAACATAAACAATAATTCAATGGTTCACTTGATAGCATCAACTACAAAGAGTAATCAACACCGGGAAAGTTTCCCCTATGAACTAATGCAAGATTCAACTCAATTGTTACAGCAATATGGAGATGGTGATGTGGGTGCTGATGGTGGTGGTGATGATGATGATGATCTCGATGAAGTCCAGCTTGATGGTGGTGTTGATGGCGATGATCTCCCCTCTCCGGGAAGGAATTCCCCCGGCAGAAATCATGCCGCGGAGAGATCTTTCTCTCTGTGTTTGCCTTTGAGGCGGCGGAATCTTTCTATGGCTGCTCCCCGAGTCTTAGGGTTTCGGGAGGATGATATACGCTAGAGGGGAGAGCCTGGAGTGGGCCAGGGCGGCCACACCACCTGCTGGCGCAGCCTAGGGCTTCCCGCGCCAGGGGGTGGTGTGGGCCCCCTATGGCCCATCTCCAGCCTTCCTTCTGGCTTCATGAGTCTTCTGGAAAAATAGGATTTTCCGTATATTTTCCCGGATTTTCTGATCTTCGCGAATTTTGCCTCCAAACAGCACCTTTTCCATCAGAATCCTGACTGCAGCGGTCCATGCTCCAAAAGTCATCAACCATGCAAAAACAGATGAAATAACATAAGTATCGCTTCTCAATACGAAATATAGCAATGAATAATAATGAATTATGACATAGAATAGTGATGCAAAATGGACGTATCAGGCACCCCTCTATCCATGCAAAATAATGAGTATGCGACCAGAACTTTAACACCATAAACAGATGAACTTGAATATATTTTGAAGGGTACGAAAATAGAAATCCCCATAGTTTAAGGGTCTAGATACGTTAACTGAACTAAATATTATTAGTGGCCGGGCCAGCACAGTGACGGGTTGGTCAGCTAGAAGTTGCTGATTCCTAAGTAAGGGGACACTAGGCCGGTCTTGACATACTCCCTCAGGAATTTGCCATAAACAGTGTGCTTAGCCTTGGTCGCCGACTTGTGTTTACTAGCCGGGCTTTTACCGATGCCAACCGCATGCAGAATCAAGCTGGCAATCCTCGGGTTGACTCCTTTCTTACAGAAAGGGCACCTGAGCTCCCCAAGTCGAGTGCGGAAAGGGATTATCCCACTCTTGAGCTTCTTCATGACATGGCGGCTCTTGTTTTCCCTGGTCTCCTTGTCAGAGTCCATCTCACTTGAATACACGTGTAATGTATGGAATACAAACCGAAATGAGCAAAATAATAAATATATATTCCTTCCACCATTCCGAGTTACTTTCGATACAATAATGTGTCTATATAGGTTCAGCAGTTCATTACGGCCGTCTCCCTAGCTCGCTCCTAAATTAATGTTGTTTGTGTTTTTGGTAACTTATTAATAAATAAATAATGTGGATTCATTCAGAACAGACTAGATCTCTCCATGTACCGGTTCATACGTTGCATCTAATCATTAGGACTAGATTTTTTTATGACGCCAGGATAGATTAAGCTCGAGGAGAAAATATGAAACATGTAGAAATAGATGTACCTCTGGGTACACGAGCGGAGCGTGTTCGTCGAACTCCACGCCCTCATCGGCGCCTCCGAAGTCGTCAGCATCGGTGAGCACATGGTCCCCTAAGGGGTTGAACTACACATCCTCCTCGCCTTGTGTTGCGTGATGCTCCTCCAGATCTGCCGCGTGAAGCACCACCCTGGCGGCGATGCCCGGACACTCACCCCCACACACTGGTTTCATGGAGAAGGTTCGTGCAAGTACGTTCAAGATTGTGGGGTTTTGCTAGATAGGGAAGAGAGAGTAGTGGATGAGTGCGAATGGAGGACCCGATAGGCTGGGTTTTTAATGCGGGGATGTTTAGGCCTCCTCGAGGGCCCCGATAGGCAGCTCTTCCGGTTGCGGCTGCCGCGTGGAAGGTTCGTGTGGTGGGGGCCTATCGAAAGTGAGAGTGCAGGCGCCCTGCGTAGTAAAAATGGTATAGCCTGTGGGCCGTGGATGACCAGTTGCCGTGTAGTAGACTTGTAGCCTTTGCAGACTAGATTAAACATGGCATGACCACTCGACGACTTTTTCCATGGACGGCAACGTGTTCCTTCTGTGTTGTCTCGTGCTGTCCTGTGAAGGGCACGACGTGTGCAACGAGCCTCGTTGGATCACACAGGATCAACAGTTGGTGCGCACGATCCGCGTGACAACTGTGACAACCAATCAGGGCGTAGCAGACAGAGTGGGCACAAGTTTGGGCTTCTATGAAAGAGAGAGGGGGGGCAAAACTGGGTAGTATCAAAAAACCAAGGGTGTGGCATCCCGCTAAAACCACTACTAGAAAATCGCTGTGTTTTCGGGCATTGCATCATCATGACCGCATGCTCATGTCATCATGCCACATTGCATTTGAGCATCGTCATCATCGTGCATCTGTTTGTCTGAAACTATTTTCGAAAAACCTGGTTTTGTTTTCTAAACGCCCCGTCTTTATTTCAAATCAAAACCCGGGATTGGCCAGAATATTTTGTTTCGTCTACAATTGGATTTCAAAAGCCCCGTTTTAAACAAATAAAATATTTATATTATTTTTAGGAGGCAGCTGAACCGGGCCGAACCTACCCAGCCGGCCACCCCTAGTAAATAAAACCAGAGCAGACCTAACCCTAGCCCTCCCCAAATCCCCTACCTATCCCCACACAGCCACACAGATACACACGCAACCGCCGCCACCTGATCTCCATCGCCACCACACCCGAGCAAATCCCTGCTCGCCACCTCATCCCACCTGGCCCCACTCCCTCTCAACCTGCCCCAACTCCCTCCCGCGCGCACACACACACTCGCACGCGAGAGAGGCAGAGAGCCATGCTCCCGCTCTCCCCCTGGCCCCACCTGGCCTCGATGCCACCGCCACCCACTCGCTTCCGACACGCGAGGCCCTGCTCCCCACCTACCCTGCCTTGGGATCCCCGCCACGACACCCTAGGCCCACCTGCCAACGCGCCTGTCCCCCCCCCCCCCCCCGCTCGCTCCCATCTTCCCCGTGACCTCCACCTACCCCGCTCCTCCCCAGATCCCGCACCACCGCTGCCCGGCTTGCCTCGCCGCCAGCCTCTCCTCCTCCTCGGGCCAAGCCCCGCCGGCCTCTGCGTCTACCACCTCCAGTGCCCTCCTGCCTCGACCGTGCGCGGTGTCGGCCAACCTCTCCATCTCCTCAAGCCCTCCACTCGAGCCTGGCCATCCCCGACCCTTGGTCCACATATCCGCCGCCAGGGTCGCCTCGGCCCCGACCCTCTGCAGAGTTCGATCCACCGCCCCGCCCCGCGCTCGTGCTCGCCTCCATCTGCGAGTCCCCAGCGCCTCTTGTCGACCCGGCCGCGCCCCTGCGAGCCTTCGTCGCGCTGCCTCTCCTCTCCGGCAAGCACGTCGCTCGTGCGCCACCACCGCGTGCCCTCGTTGTCCTTGCCTTCACCGCACCCTGCAGCCGTGGCCGCGAGCGCCTCCACGTCGCCTCCAGCGAGCTTCGCCTACCCCGCTGGCTCCAAGCACCGCCCGGTCGCGTGGATGCCGCCCATCCCCGCTTGGCCCCGCCTCGCCTCCGGCCTCCCTAGCTCTGTCAGCGCCAGCCGCTATCGCCGCAGCGTCTCCCCACGACTCAGTCCCCTGTGCCCCCGAGCTTCCTCGCCGGTTCGGCCCTGCGGCTTCGCTGCTCGAGCCCCAGGTCTGAGGGCACCACCTCGTGTCCTCTCTGCCAGCACGCATGTATGCATGTGCTTGTGTGTTCCGTGGGCTCCTAAAAGTCAGTTTGTCTGTTGATCCATGAAAAGTTCGGGATGGCGTGCAAGCGCCCTTGCAGCTACCTTCCAAGACCATCTCACCCACGAAGACCAAATCTGAAGGCCTCGAACCCCGACCCCGGAAACCGAAGACCGCGGAACACCGAGCTCTTCCTCCCGGAGACGGAAGTCGCTAAGAGCCGTTCCCGGAACCGAGACCGGTCGGAAACGCCAAGATCTCCAATCAGAATCCGAGGACGCCGAGACCCCGGTACGACAAGACCTTCTTCTCGCACCGATGCCCGAGGACCGGACGCCAAGTTCGCTGAGGACCCGGACGCCAAGTTCGCCGACACGGAACGCCAAGTTCTTCATCTCGGACGCCATGACCGTCTACTCGGACCCGAAGACCACGGATGCGACAAGATCTACTCCGTTGTCCGAGAACGTTCCCGCCGAGACCGATCCCCATAGAACCCTGTCGAACCCCGAACCCCCGGAACCAAGCTCTTCCGAACCAGATGTGTGACCCTAAGCCCCTATTTTTATAATATGAAATTATCAACTGTCGCATATTAAATTGTTCATGCATGCATACATGTCTATGGTTTGGGGGCATTATGCCGATTCACCTCATAATTAAATATGGAGTCCATCTGCGGGATATCTTTATCTTATTCCGGACTCTATTTAAATTGGTGTACCGAACCGATGCCGTGTTTTGTCTTGTCAATACAACATTTAATTTGCGGGGTAGATAAATAACTTGAACCATATAATTATTTGTCGGGACCCCGGTTCTGCTTAATATTGCCTAATTGCACCGCATCTTTGCCATGTCATGCATCATATCATAAACATGTCGATTCTTCTGCCGTAGTATTAAATATTGCATCCGGTGTTTCTTTTAGTGTTTTGTTCTTCGTGGATTAGGCCGTTGAGTGGATGCGAGTATCGACAAGTTCTCTGGATATGATCCTTCGGCAGTGTTTCCTAGGCGAGCATCTCCCTCTTTCTACCTATTTTGCTTTTACAGTCTTTATTTCCTCATGTTGATTTATTGCTATCCGTGTTGCGATGCTTTAGTTTCCGTGCACTATTTATACTCCTTGCAGCCTCTATATTGCCATGGACACATCCTATTGCATGTTGTTTGATAGATAGTCAGCCTTGCGAGTCGTAGTTGCTTGCTTATGTGTTGCTTCGCGTCGTTGTCATTTCACCATTGACGGCAAGTTGACACATGATAATGGTGGAGATGCTTAATGGTGGAGATGATCATGACATTAAATGCAACTGTTAAAATGCTGGGAATAGATATAACTAATGCAGAGGCATCGGTGGGCAATAGATGTTATTTGGTTCTTCCACGCTCACTTGTGTCTCGTAGGACCCCGAGTACTTGATACCTGTTCCTTGACTATCGCACTATCCGCATGTGGGACCATGAATCCCCTTAGCCAGAGCTTGATTCATTTCTTATTTCTGGGGGCCACAAACTAGTTTGGGGCTTTATTACTATCCTGTACCTATGCCATGCTTTACTGTTTTATTTACGATTGTGCATGGAGCACCTGTACTATTTTGGATCATGACACGTTTTTGCTGTATCGACAAGCCCAGTCACACTTTCAGGTTCCCAAACGTTTACCGCCATCCACACAAACCCTCGGTCCATCTCGGAGCCGGCCAACTTCGTCGCGGGTAGCTTAGTGGGGTGGCCCCTAAAATATTTTATGAATCCTGTGATTGCTTTGTCGTGAAAGCCTCGTTGGGTTTTGATTTGGTTTTTCCGAGCTTGATCGTGCGTGTGTTGCTATTTGTGCACCCCTGCAGGGTAAATCTTTCTGAAAGCCGTGTCCGCGGTTATGGACGACTTGGAGCACAGTATATCGATCATAGACAAGCATAACTAAAGTAGTGTTATAAATTTAACTTAATATGTGACTAGTAATCAGCTTCACTATAATGGAATGGATAATAAAAGTGCCAACAACTGGTGGAACGGGGGTGTATCGTGTCATGTTATACTTGCCTAGTAAGTATCGCAACTCCAATGGAATGAAATAAAAGTGCCAACAATTGCTGGGTTTGGGATGTCACATGCTAATTGTATCTGACTAGTAAGTACTGCAACCACAACTGAATGGTTAACTAAAACTTCCCACTACTTATGCTATCAGGGTGACTCATGCTATCTATATCTGACTAGTAAGTGCTTCAACTATAATGGAATGAATAAAACTGCCAATTGTGTGAGTTCCTCGGTTTGACTTCCTCGTTTGGTCTCGAGGGGGAATACTAGGATGGGTATGATTGGTGTTCGTATCAGGTTGGTTCCAAATAGGTCTTTTTTATCTCTCTCTAATAGCCGACAGTTAATCGAGTCTCTATAGGTTGTTTAGTGCATGCTGCGCTGCCGCTTCAGTCCACCATACCTATGTAGGCGAGATCCACTGAATTCTAGCCTCGCCGTCTTGGCCTCGATCGATGCTCCTCTTTTTCCTTTGCCCTTTGTCGGCACCCCTTTTGTTTAGCAGGTTTGAGATCGGCGTCGTTAGCAGGGTTACCCTTCCAGCTTGGCCTGGGCAGGGTTATGGACGCCATTGGTTATTCTTCAGGGCTCTTGGCCCCATTTGCATCTTGTCCGTAGTCGGACGCTCTATCGTTTTCAAGGTGATTTGGATCTTTATATAGTATATCTGTATTCTTGACTCATGGAGTCATTGTTGTATATATATATGTTCTGTGGGTTCCATCGTGGACTAATGTGTAATGGTATTACTTTGTTCTCCACCCGCACGCAAGTGCCTGGTGGGCGTCCTTGAATCGTTTCTATGCGGGTTTGGCGGGAAGCACTAAAACTTGCATAGGTCCGATTCGAGGGTGTTACAAAGGGCAAAGCTGAGTAGTATAAAAATGGAAAGTGGGTGTCTTTTATAATGAAATACATCATGGCATACATCAAATTATGCCAAGATAGATCCACTAGAGTTCATTGCATGTGTGTTCTTTCCACATATGTATCCACTAGAGTCATTGCATGTGTGTTCCTATCATGAACCACATTTGGATCCACCAGTGTCATTACATGTGTGTTCTTTCCACAAGCCACTTATGGATCAACCAGTGGTCATTGCATGTGTGTTCTTTTCCACAAACCACATATGGATCCACTAGAGTCATTGCATGTGTGTTCTTTTCACAAACCACATATGGACCCACTAGAGTTATTGCATGTGTGTTCTTATACTAAAACCAGCACTAGAGTCATTGCATGTGTGTTCTTATACTAAAACCAGCACTAGAGTCATTGCATGTGTGTTCTTTCCAGAAATCACACATGGATCAACCAGTGTCATTGCATGTGTGTTCTTTCCACAAACCACATATGGATCAACCAGTGTCATTGCATGTGTGTTCTTTCCACAAACCACATATGGATCCACTAGAGTTCATTGCATGTGTGTTCTTATACTAAAACTAGCACTAGAGTCATTGCATGTGTGTTCTTTTCACAAACCACATATGGATCCAGGCTGTCATTGCATGTGTGTTCTTTCCACAAACCACACATGGATTGACCAGTGGTCATTGCATGTGTGTTATTTCCACAAACCACACATGGATCCCCCTGAGTCATTGCATGTGTGTTCTTTCCATAAACCACATATGGATCCACTAAAGTCATTGCATGTGTGTTCTTTTCGCAAACCACATATGGATCCACCAGTGTTATTGCATGTGTGTTCTTTCCACAAACCACACATGGATCGACCAGTGGTCATTGCATGTGTGTTCTTTCCACAAACCACATATGGACCCACTAGAGTCATTGCATCTGTGTTCTTATACTAAAACCAGCAATAGAGTCATTGCATGTGTGTTCTTTCCACATACCACATATGGATCCACTAGTGTCATTGCATGTGTGTTCTTTCCACAAACCACACATGGATCGACCAGTGGTCATTGCATGTGTGTTCCTGTCATGAACCACATTTGGATCCACCAGTGTCATTGCATGTGTGTTCTTTCCACAAACCACTTATGGATCAACCAGTGGTCATTGCATGTGTGTTCTTTTCCACAAACCACATATGGATCCACTAGAGTCATTGCATGTGTGTTCTTTTCACAAACCACATATGGAACCACTAGAGTCATTGCATGTGTGTTCTTATACTAAAACCAGCACTAGAGTCATTTCATGCGTGTTCTTATACTAAAACCAGCACTAGAGTCATTGCATGTGTGTTCTTTTCACAAACCACATATGGATCCACCTGTGTCATTGCATGTGTGTTCTTTCCACAAACCACATATGGATCAACCAATGGTCATTGCATGTGTGTTGTTTTCCACAAACCACATATGGATCCACTAGAGTCACTTCATGTGTGTTCTTTTCACAAACCACATATGGACCCACTAGAGTCATTACTGTTTGTTCTTATACTAAAACCAGCACTAGAGTAATTGCATGTGTGTTTTTATACTAAAACCAACTCTAGAGTCATTGCGTGTGTGTTCTTTCCACAAACCACACATGGATCAACCAGTGTCATTGCATGTGTGTTCTTTCCACAAACCACACATGGATCCCCCTGAGTCATTGCATGTGTGTTCTTTCCACAAACCACATACGGATCAACCAGTGTCATTGCATGTGTGTTCTTTCCACAAACCTCATATGGATCCACTAGAGTTCATTGCATGTGTGTTCTTTCCACAAACCACATATGTATCCACTAGAGTCACTACATGTGTATTCTTTCCACAAACCACATTTGGATCCACCAGTGTTCACTGCATGTGTGTTCCTATCATGAACCACTAATGGATCAGCCAGTGGTCATTACATGTGTGTTCTTTTCCACAAACCACATATGGATCCACTAGAGTCATTGCATGTGTGTTCTTTTCACAAACCACATATGGACCCACTAGAGTCATTGCATGTGTGTTCTTATACTAAAACCAGCACTAGAGTTATTTCATTTGTGTTCCTATACTAAAACCAGCAGTAGAGTCATTGCATGTGTGTTCTTTTCACAAACCACATATGGATCCACCAGTGTCATTGCATGTGTGTTCTTATACTAAAACCAGCACTAGAGTCATTGCATGTGTGTTCTTATACTAAAACCAGCACTAGAGTTATTGCATGTGTGTTCTTTCCACAAATCACACATGGATCAACCAGTGTCATTGCATGTGTGTTCTTTCCACAAACCACATATGGATCAACCAGTGGTCATTGCATGTGTGTTCTTTTCCACAAACCATATATGGATCCACGAGAGTCATTGCATGTGTGTTCTTTTCACAAACCACATATGGACCCACTAGAGTCATTGCATGTGTGTTCTTATACTAAAACCATCACTAGAGTCATTGCATGTGTGTTCAAATACTAAAACCAGCACTAGAGTCATTGCATGTGTGTTCTTTCCACAAACCACACCTGGATCAACTAGTGTCATTGCATGTCTGTTCTTTCCACAAACCACACATGGATCCCCCTGAGTCATTGCATGTGTGTTCTTTCCCCAAACCACATATGGAGCAACCAGTGTCATTGCATGTGTGTTCTTTCCACATACCACATATGGATCCAATAAAGTTCATTGCATGTGTGTTCTTATAATAAAACCGCACTAGAGTCATTGCATGTGTGTTCTTTTCACAAACCACATATGGATCCACCAGTGTCATTGCATGTGTGTTCTTTCCACAAACCACACATGGATCGACCAGTGGTCATTGCATGTGTGTTCCTTCCACAAACCACACATGGATCCCCCTGAGTCATTGCATGTGTGTTCTTTCCACAAACCACATATGGATAAACCAGTGTCATTGCATGTGTGTTATTTCCACAAACCAGATATGGATCCACTAGAGTCATTGCATGTGTGTTCTTTTCACAAACCACATATGGATCCACCAGTGTCACTGCATGTGTGTTCTTTCGACGAACCACACATGGATCGACCAGTGGTCATTGTATGTGTGTTCTTTCCACAAACCACATATGGACCCACTACAGTCATTGCATGTGTGTTCTTATACTAAAACAAGCACTAGAGTCATTGCATGTGTGTACTTTTCACAAACGACATATGGATCCACCAATGTCATTGCATGTGTGTTCTTTCCACAAACCACACATGGATCGACCAGTGGTCATTGCATGTGTGTTCTTTCCACAAACCACACATGGATCCCCCTGAGTCATTGCATGTGTGTTCTTTCCACAAACCACATATGGATCAACCAGTGTCATTGCATGTGTGTTCTTTCCACAAACCACATATGGATCCACTAGAGTCATTGCATGTCTGTTCTTTTCACAACCACATATGTATCCACCAGTGTCATTGCATGTGTGTGTTTTCCACAAACCACACATGGATCAACCAGTGGTCATTGCATGTGTGCTCTTTCCACAAACCACACATGGATCGACTAGTGGTCATTACATGTGTGTTCTTTCCACAATCAACATATGGACCCACTAGAGTCATTGCATGTGTGTTCTTATACTAAAACCAGCACTAGAGTCATTGCATGTGTGTTCTTTTCACAAACCATATATGGATCCACCAGTGTCATTGCATGTGTGTTCTTTCCACAAACCACATATGGATCCACCAGTGTCATTGCATGTGTGTTCTTTCCACAAAGGACATATGGCTCAACCAGTGGTCATTGCATGTGTGTTCTTTCCATAAACCACATATGGATAAACCAGTGGTCATTGCATGTCTGTTCTTTTCCACAAACCAAATATGGATCCACTAGAGTCATTCCATGTGTGTTCTTTCCAGAAACCACATATGTATCAACCAGTGTCATTGCATGTGTGTCCTATCAACAAACCACATATGGATCCACTAGAGTTCATTGCATGTGTGTTCTTATAATAATACCGGCACTAGAGTCATTGCATCTGTGTTCTTTTCACAAACCACATATGGATCCACCAGTGTCATTGCATGTGTGTTCTTTCCACAAACCACACATGGATCGACCATTGGTCATTGCATGTGTGTTCTTTCCACAAACCACACATGGATCCCCCTGAGTCATTGCATTTGTGTTCTTTCCACAAACCACATATGGATCAACCAGTGTCATTGCATGTGTGTTCTTTCCACAAACCACATATGGATCCACTAGAGTCATTGCATGTGTGTTCTTTTCACAAACCACATATGGATCCACCACTGTCATTGCATGTGTGTTCTTTCCACAAACCACACATGGATGGACCAATGGCCATTTCATCTGTGTTCTTTCCACAAACCACACATGGATCGACTAGTGGTCATTGCATGTGTGTTCTTTCCACAAACAACATATGGACCCACTACAGTCATTGCATGTGTGTTCTTATACTAAAACCAGCACTAGAGTCATTGCATGTGTGTTCTTTTCACAAACCATATATGGATCTAGCTGTGTCATTGCATGTGTGTTATTTACTCAAACCACATATGGATCCACCAGTGTCATTGCATGTGTGTTCTTTCCACAAACCACATATGGATCAACCAGTGGTCATTGCATGTGTGTTCTTTCCACAAACCACATATGGATCAACCAGTGGTCATTGCATGTATGTTCTTTTCCACAAACCAAATATGGATCCACTAGAGTCATTGCATGTGTGTTCTTTCCAGAAACCATATATGTATCAACCAGTGTCATTGCATGTGTGTCCTTTCAACAAACCACATATGGATCCACTAGAGTTCATTGCATGTGTGTTCTTTCCAGAAACCACATATGTATCCACTAGAGTCATTGCATGTGTGTTCCTGTCATGAACCACATTTGGATCCACCAGTGTCATTTCATGTGTGTTGTTTCCACAAACCACTTATGGATCAACCAGTGGTCATTGCATGTGTGTTCTTTTCCACAAACCACATATGGATCACACTAGAGTCATTGCATGTGTGTTCTTTCCACAAACCACACATGGATCAACCAGTGTCATTGCATGTGTGTTCTTTCCACAAACCACATATGGATCAACTAGTGGTCATTGCATGTGTGTTCTTTTCCACAAACCACATATGGATCCACTAGAGTCATTGCATGTGTGTTCTTTTCACAAACTACATATGGACCCAGTAGAGTAATTGCATGTGTGTTCGTATACTAAAACCAGCACTAGAGTCATTGCAAATGTGTGTTCTTTCCACAAACCACACATGGATCCCCATGAGTCATTGCATGTGTGTTCTTTCCACAAACCACATATGGATCAACCAGTGTCATTGCATGTGTGTTCTTTCCACAAACCACATATGGACCCACTAGAGTCATTGCATGTGTGTTCTTATACTAAAACCAGCACTAGATTCATTGCATGTGTGTTCTTTTCACAAACCAGATATGGATCCACCAGTGTCATTGCATGTGTGTACTTTCCACAAACCACACATGGATCAACCAATGGTCATTGCATGTGTGTTCTTTCCACAAACCACACATGGATCCCCCTGAGTCATTGCATGTGTGTTGTTTCCACAAACCACATATGGATCAACTAGAATCATTGCATGTGTGTTCTTTTCACAAACCACATATGGATCCACCAGTGTCATTGCATGTGTGTTATTTCCACAAACCACACATGGATCGACCAGTGGTCATTGCATGTGTGTTCTTTCCACAAACCACATATGGACCCACTAGTCATTGCATGTGTGTTCTTAGACTAAAATCAGCACTAGAGTCATTGCATGTGTGTTCTTTTCACAAACCACATATGGATCCACCAGTATCATTGCATGTGTGTTCTTTCCACAAACCACACATGGATCGACCAGTGGTCATTGCATGTGTGTTCTTTCCACAGACCACACATGGATCCCCTTGAGTCATTGCATGTGTGTTCTTTCCACAAACCACATATGGATCAAGCAGTGTCATTGCATGTGTGTTCTTTCCACAAACCACATATGGATCCACTAGAGTCATTGCATTGTGTTCTTTTCACAAACCACATATGGACCCACTAGAGTCATTGCATGTCTGTTCTTATAATAAAACCAGAACTAGAGGCATTTCGTGTGTGTTCTTATACTAAAACCAGCACTAGAGTCATTGCATGTGTGTTCTTTTCATAAACCACATATGGATCCACGAGTGTCATTGCATGTGTGTTCTTTCCACAAACCACATATGGATCAACCAGTGGTCATTGCATGTGTGTTCTTTTCCACAAACCACATATGGATCCACTAGAGTCATTGCATGTTTTTTCTTTCCACAAACCACATGTGGACCCACTAGAGTCATTGCATGTGTGTTCTTATACTAAAACCAGCACTAGAGTCATTGCATGTGTGTTCTTATACTAAAACTAGCACTAGACTCATTGCATGTGTGTTCTTTCCACAAACCACACATGGATCCCCATGAGTCATTGCATGTGTGTTCTTTCCACAAACCACATAGGGATCAACCAGTGTCATTGCATGTGTGTTCTTTCCACAAACCACATATGGACCCACTAGAGTCATTGCATGTGTGTTCTTATACTAAAACCAGCACTAGATTCATTGCATGTGTGTTCTTTTCACAAACCAGATATGGATCCACCAGTGTCATTGCATGTGTGTACTTTCCACAAACCACACATGGATCGACCAATGGTCATTGCATGTGTGTTCTTTCCACAAACCACACATGGATCCCCCTGAGTCATTGCATGTGTGTTGTTTCCACAAACCACATATGGATCAACTAGAATCATTGCATGTGTGTTCTTTTCACAAACCACATATGGATCCACCAGTGTCATTGCATGTGTGTTCTTTCCACAAACCACACATGGATCGACCAGTGGTCATTGCATGTGTGTTCTTTCCACAAACCACATATGGACCCACTAGTCATTGCATGTGTGTTCTTATACTAAAATCAGCACTAGAGTCATTGCATGTGTGTTCTTTTCACAAACCACATATGGATCCACCAGTATCATTGCATGTGTGTTCTTTCCACAAACCACACATGGATCGACCAGTGGTCATTGCATGTGTGTTCTTTCCACATACCACACATGGATCCCCTTGAGTCATTGCATGTGTGTTCTTTCCACAAACCACATATGGTTCAGCCAGTGGTCATTGCATGAGTGTTCTTCTCCACAAACCACATATGGATCCACTAGAGTCATTGCATGTGTGTTCTTTTCACAAACCACATATGGACCCACTAGAGTCATTGCATGTCTGTTCTTATAATAAAACCAGAACTAGAGGCATTTCATGTGTGTTCTTATACTAAAACCAGCACTAGAGTCATTGCATGTGTGTTCTTTTCATAAACCACATATGGATCCACGAGTATCATTGCATGTGTGTTCTTTCCACAAACCACACATGGATCGACCAGTGGTCATTGCATGTGTGTTCCTTCCACAAACCACACATGGATCCCCCTGAGTCATTGCATGTGTGTTCTTTCCACAAACCACATATGGATAAACCAGTGTCATTGCATGTGTGTTATTTCCACAAACCAGATATGGATCCACTAGAGTCATTGCATGTGTGTTCTTTTCACAAACCACATATGGATCCACCAGTGTCACTGCATGTGTGTTCTTTCGACGAACCACACATGGATCGACCAGTGGTCATTGTATGTGTGTTCTTTCCACAAACCACATATGGACCCACTACAGTCATTGCATGTGTGTTCTTATACTAAAACAAGCACTAGAGTCATTGCATGTGTGTACTTTTCACAAACGACATATGGATCCACCAATGTCATTGCATGTGTGTTCTTTCCACAAACCACACATGGATCGACCAGTGGTCATTGCATGTGTGTTCTTTCCACAAACCACACATGGATCCCCCTGAGTCATTGCATGTGTGTTCTTTCCACAAACCACATATGGATCAACCAGTGTCATTGCATGTGTGTTCTTTCCACAAACCACATATGGATCCACTAGAGTCATTGCATGTCTGTTCTTTTCACAACCACATATGTATCCACCAGTGTCATTGCATGTGTGTGTTTTCCACAAACCACACATGGATCAACCAGTGGTCATTGCATGTGTGTTCTTTCCACAAACCACACATGGATCGACTAGTGGTCATTACATGTGTGTTCTTTCCACAATCAACATATGGACCCACTAGAGTCATTGCATGTGTGTTCTTATACTAAAACCAGCACTAGAGTCATTGCATGTGTGTTCTTTTCACAAACCATATATGGATCCACCAGTGTCATTGCATGTGTGTTCTTTCCACAAACCACATATGGATCCACCAGTGTCATTGCATGTGTGTTCTTTCCACAAAGGACATATGGCTCAACCAGTGGTCATTGCATGTGTGTTCTTTCCATAAACCACATATGGATAAACCAGTGGTCATTGCATGTCTGTTCTTTTCCACAAACCAAATATGGATCCACTAGAGTCATTCCATGTGTGTTCTTTCCAGAAACCACATATGTATCAACCAGTGTCATTGCATGTGTGTCCTATCAACAAACCACATATGGATCCACTAGAGTTCATTGCATGTGTGTTCTTATAATAATACCGGCACTAGAGTCATTGCATCTGTGTTCTTTTCACAAACCACATATGGATCCACCAGTGTCATTGCATGTGTGTTCTTTCCACAAACCACACATGGATCGACCATTGGTCATTGCATGTGTGTTCTTTCCACAAACCACACATGGATCCCCCTGAGTCATTGCATTTGTGTTCTTTCCACAAACCACATATGGATCAACCAGTGTCATTGCATGTGTGTTCTTTCCACAAACCACATATGGATCCACTAGAGTCATTGCATGTGTGTTCTTTTCACAAACCACATATGGATCCACCACTGTCATTGCATGTGTGTTCTTTCCACAAACCACACATGGATGGACCAATGGCCATTTCATCTGTGTTCTTTCCACAAACCACACATGGATCGACTAGTGGTCATTGCATGTGTGTTCTTTCCACAAACAACATATGGACCCACTACAGTCATTGCATGTGTGTTCTTATACTAAAACCAGCACTAGAGTCATTGCATGTGTGTTCTTTTCACAAACCATATATGGATCTAGCTGTGTCATTGCATGTGTGTTATTTACTCAAACCACATATGGATCCACCAGTGTCATTGCATGTGTGTTCTTTCCACAAACCACATATGGATCAACCAGTGGTCATTGCATGTGTGTTCTTTCCACAAACCACATATGGATCAACCAGTGGTCATTGCATGTATGTTCTTTTCCACAAACCAAATATGGATCCACTAGAGTCATTGCACGTGTGTTCTTTCCAGAAACCATATATGTATCAACCAGTGTCATTGCATGTGTGTCCTTTCAACAAACCACATATGGATCCACTAGAGTTCATTGCATGTGTGTTCTTTCCAGAAACCACATATGTATCCACTAGAGTCATTGCATGTGTGTTCCTGTCATGAACCACATTTGGATCCACCAGTGTCATTTCATGTGTGTTGTTTCCACAAACCACTTATGGATCAACCAGTGGTCATTGCATGTGTGTTCTTTTCCACAAACCTCATATGGATCACACTAGAGTCATTGCATGTGTGTTCTTTCCACAAACCACACATGGATCAACCAGTGTTCAGGATCTGCGTGATGCTGTGTGGGACAAGAAAGAGGAGATTCGTGCGATGGAGCGAGAGATCCAGGAGCTTCACCAGGTGCAGGGGAGGCAGGGGCAGGGAGGTGGTGAGATAGACGG
Source organism: Avena insularis (assembly GCA_023614405.1). NCBI lineage: Eukaryota > Viridiplantae > Streptophyta > Magnoliopsida > Poales > Poaceae > Avena > Avena insularis. The sequence continues at coordinate 354,008,601 of CM042692.1, read as the reverse complement.
GCTCAAGATTAGGCCAGATAATAGAAACAATTTCCTCATTATCTGGGCATTATCTGTTGCATTTGAAGTTTATGTTGCCATGTCGTTGTCCAGTTGCTGAAATAAGTTGCTGCTTCGCGGAGTGTAGCTGCCAGCTTAAGAAATTGTTTTTCAGCCCAGAAACTTATCATAAGTGTAATGCCAATAGCAGGGATTTATTAAGCGCCTATAAATAATTCATGTCTACGCCACTAACACCCATTGATTTTGGAGACCCCTTAACCGCTCAGCTATCGCGATTGTTCAGATAGTAGTGGCACAGTCACAATTTTGGATTCAACTAGTGGCCTCGGCCATATCCTAAAGTCGCGATACATTTTACTCTGAGTACGGGAGGCAGATTGTTTCGCTCGACAAGTTCTACGCACACAGCTCCAGAGTTTAACCAAACTACATATATAGGTTCAAGTTCAATACATCATTAGGCTTCTACACTGCTAGCCTTCTTTCTCTGCTTGGGTGCCAACTTTCTTCCTCTTTCCTTCACATCCACTGGCTTCTTCATCTCCTGCCTTCTTCCTCTTCCTGGGTGCCAATTTTCTTACCTTCACGTACCCTGCATCTCCGGGTCGAGGGAAGTCAGGCCAATCAGCACCAGAATCTTGTCCGGCATCATCACTCCACTCGTTTTGGTTTTCTTCCCGTGGCAAAATCACTGAGTCGGCTGTCTTGTTTCTTACCTTGCGCTTCCTGTAAAAAAACAGTACATGGATTACTACCTTATATCTACAGACTATAAACAATTTTTTGTGTGAATGTACCATCGCATACCTAGGTTTGGGAGCATTAAGGGGACAGCCAGCTGCTCTATGGCCTTTAAGATGGCAGGTCTTGCATCTATTTTTGCCCTTCTTTGTAGCACAGAAAGCCGAACCCTTCTTCTCGAGAAAATTCTTAAACCTATTCACCTGAGGTCTTCCTCTGCCCCTTTTTGTAACTGGCTGGCAAAGCTCGAAAGACAGTTGGGCTTGAGGCCACTGAGATGGGTATGTACATGGCTCGACGGATCCAGCGTACGCAGCTCTGAACTTTTCCATAGAGTAGTAGTCTGACAAATACTGATCCAAATGTGGTAGAGTTCTTTTCTTCACCAAGAAGGCCAAGGCGTGGTCGCAAGGTTTCCCGGTATGCTGCCACTCCAAGGAGGTACATTCTCGCAGCTGGATGTTCATAACATCCCTTTTGCCACTCTTGGACATATCGACCACCTCACAGCTTCTGCTGGTTGACGGGAGAACCTTAAGATGAGCAAGTCCTCAGCTTCTCTTGTGCAGTTGATGTACAACTGGCGGTAGCATATGTCCTCTAAGTCTCCTACTGATCTCTCTCCTTATATTTAACAGCTTCATGATCATACCACGTATGTTGTCCATCAAGATATGAACAGGACGCACTTTTATGTCCTTCACCCAGATATTCAGGCATTCTGCAAGGTTGTTGTTTATGTAATCAACTTTGATGTCAGGGTTGAATTGACTCCTCTTCCATAGCTGCGAATGATGGATGGCTAAGTACTCTTGAAGTTCAGGGCTTCAAAATCTTGCTCATGAAATATTACTGCTACTAGGTTTGTAAACTCTAGCAGCAGGAAACATGTAACGAAATCGATGCTGCGTAGTGTGAGTACAAGTTGAGCATCATATGGGCATGGCATTCTCTACCTTCAGCTCATGAACACCTCCTTCCTTTGCATTCGTCAGCCCTTTGCATGCATCCGTGGATATAGCCAATGGATCCATGTGGCCTATTGATCTCCTGAGCTGCCTCATAAACCAGACCCAGTTTTCCTCCGTTTCTGTTTCAAACAGCCCGAATGCCACTAGGAACATCCAGTTGTGACCATCAAGTGCTGTGGCAGATGGCAGGCAGCCTTTCCATTTGCTAGTTAAGACAGTGTTGTCTACACTCAGATACGGCCTATAGCCATCCTTGAATCCCTGGATGCAAGGTTTAAGCACCATGAAAAATCTTTTGAAATATATTTTACCACCTTCTGATTCGGTGTCAATCTCCACAACACTCCCTGGACACCTAGCTTGTACCTCCGCCCTGAAGTTGTACAGCATCCTGAAGCTATTGGTCCAATCCCCGTGCAAGACCCCCAGAGCTTTCTATTTACCTTTCCAAACCGTGTAATACGGAAGGACAATGTTGTATTTAGAACTGAGGCTAGTCTGAATATTCTCAGCGGTCTCCTTAGGGTTATGCTTTAGTATGTACATAGACTGCATAGCCACCCACTCCGTATCATCCATTGAGGATTTCAGTTTGCTGCCTATCGGACACATGTGTGGAGGGCCCATTTTGTTCACCTGCAACACAGATTCGTTTAAAATATAAGTGGAGTCGACTAGTTGCCAGAAAGATATCGCACATCAATTGTAGTTATAGAGTGAAAAGAGAGAGAGTTCTAATGGTTTGCTGCATTCATTGCCCCAGTACCCTAATTGCATTCGACGCGGGTAAGGCTCTTGCTGTGATCCTCCATGGACAATGTACCTCGGCCCATCCATTCATCCACGTTAACTTGCAAATGGCCTCATACCTTTGGGCAGTGTTCTTCAGTCGATAAACGTCGAACTCCCCCTTGATACAAAAATGCCGAAACGACATCCTGAACTCATGCATGGTCCTGAACTCGGTGCTGACCGAAATTATAGGATACTCGTGGTCATGTTTCATTTCTTATACTTCAACACCCAAATCATCGACTGGAACACCAGCCTCATCATTAAGTTCCTCGTCTATTTCATCATCACCAGATTCTTGATCCTCTATAGTGGCTTCTTCTTCATCTGATTCAGAATCCTCGCCATCGTCTCTAATGCCTAGTACTGCACACATCATATGGACTCCCATGGGTGGGACTGCACCATCGTCTCCACCCGGATGGACCGGAACATTGCCTCAATCCACCTCACCGGCAACTCTATTTTCTCCAAGACACTCGGTTGGTTCTGCTGCAACCACATGGGGTGGTCTTACGTTTGCACGCATCCCAGGTACTTTAGTGGACAAACAGCAGTCAGAATCAATTTTATTTTGACTGTACAGAACCCTCTTTCTCTTCATGTGTACATCCTCCTTCCTGATGTAATCTTTCCTGATGGTATCAGTAGGGCTTGACATCTGCGTTATATTCCCCATCGAACTAGGCTTTTTGCTGCCGCTCTTGGGTGTGATCTCCTTACTGCCTCCCCTCACGGGTGTGGCTCTAGGGTGCTGGCATTATTGCATGACCTCTGCGGCGTGTTCTTCTTCGAATTAGCCCTTTTGCTTCTACTATTGGGTGTGTTCTCCTTCGTGTTGGCATTATTGCCTGACCTCAGCGGCGTGTTCCGCTCCAAATTACCCCTTTTGCTGCTACTATTGGGCGTGTTCTCCTTCATGCTGGCATTATTGCCTGACCTCAGCGGCGTGTTCTGCTCCAAATTAGCCCTTTTGCTGCTACTATTGGGCATGTTCTCCTTCGTGCTGGCATTATTCCCTGACAGTGGCGTGTTCCGCTCCAAATTAGTATTTTTTCTGCTCCCACTGGGTGTGGTAGCCTCCGTGCTGGCCATCTTCACCTCTTTGCTACCACTCCTGGGAGTGTTCACCACCGTGCTAGCCCTCTTAGCGTTTTTACTGCTACCGTTCGCTGTGGCATTTTAACTGGATCTCAGGGGTGTACTCTGCGGCGTGGTGCCTTTTTTCGTGCGGCTCTTGGGCGTCCTCTTCTCTGGTGTGGTCTCCTTGGTGATGTTCTTCTTTGGGGTGCCCTTTCTGGGGATGCTCTTCCTTCTCCTCTTTATGACGCTCCTCTATAAGACTCTCCTCTGTTCGAAGCTACCCTCAGTCGCACCAGCCCCAGTGATGCCATGGATCAGGTCATGCATGCCTTCTAAAAGTCCATAATCTCTATTGTCGAGTTCCAATTCCTCTCCAACCATTTGCACTATCAAGTGGAAGTACACTTCACCTCTATAATGTTTCCTTGTAAATGGTACAACTAAATCTCTGGTATCTTTCACTTCGATAGCCTTTTTGCTCCTATAACCAAAATATAACAAACGTGCTTCTTGGGAGGACCCCCACAGCACCTTCACACATAACGATGCCATCAGTCAGATAACTCTACCAATTCAGGATCGTATCTACCAAGGATTACATCAAACTCGTCATAGAATTTTTCTATGTCATCATCTAATTTTGCAGTATAATCCGCGACACCGATACGAATTATTAATTTGCCATCATCAAGTTCTTCAGGATAGAAACTTCCGAGAGGTTTGAGAGGTGGAGTGGCACCATCAGACCCAGCCCCAATGCCACCGCCGCCATCACTAGCGTCATCGTTACCTGGATCAACCTCGGTGGAAGTACCAGGACTAGGAGCAAGGCAAGGGCCCTTAGCAGCGGGAGCTACATTACATGGTGGACAGACAGGGCCCCTTCTAACGGCAGCCACAATAGGACCAGCTGCTGCCATGCCACATCGACGATCAGGCGCAGTTCCCACAATAGCAGTGTTTCGAGTGCTAGGAGAGTCCAGACCATGAGTTGGCTCCAGACCAGCAGCTCGCTGAACCTGAGCACGGGTTCGAGGAGGACACAAGGCATCAGTCTTTGCAACAACAGTGTGGCAGCCTCCGGAAGCCTTAGTTTGCTCAACAGCAGCAGGGATTGGGTCAATAGCGGCCAGATCAACAACAACACGAGGACGACCAGTACCAGCAGATTCCAGAGCACGGGTTCGCACAACTTGAGGACGGTTTCAAGGAGGAGTAGCACACAAGGCGGTGGTCTTGGCAACAACAGCGGGGCAGCCTCGGGAAGCCTTAGTTTGCTCAATAGCAGCATGGATTGGGTGAGAAGCGGCGCAACTGCAGGCACGAGGGCGGGACGACCAGCAGATTCTAGAGCAGAGTTTTCCACAACGGCAATACGGGGACTCCTACGTGGATGTTGCCTAACAGAAGCATGTCGCGAACGAGGAACCACATTTTGCTCAACAACAGCAGGGGTTCGAGTTAGACCTCCCTGTCCAATAATAGCTGGGCGACTCCCAGTAGCAGGAGCTTCCTCATCCAGTATGTTACACATTAGCATAACCATGCGAAGCCTAGCATGCTGTTTCATCAACCCAATTAGCTGACTGTCACACGCTACAGGAACCTTGAAGCCTCGTTCATTAAGGATGCTGAACCGTGTAGTCTGCTCCGGCCTCATTTCAGCAAGTTCAGGCACAGCAACAACCAAACCAGGGATAGTGCATAACTGCACAGGCGCTACTTCCATCTTTAGATTGTGAGCTTGTTTCCATGTGTTCTTCCCATCTGCTAATTTAATGTGGTAGCTGCAGATGGTGACCCGAACCGTGTATTTGGGTTCAGCGGAGATCCTAGTTGACAGAAAATTGGAGATAAAAGATAAGAATTGTTTGTCAGCCTTGTGCTAGCAAACAATTCTATGTTCGATATATCTCTGTAATCCCAATAGCCAGCTAGCAGTTATAGGTAGTGCGAATAGCAAAGAGAAGAGTAGCTCACCCGAAATTAGCCAGAAGTACTTCTTCCTCGGCAAATGGATCTGCCATCCTTCGCGCTGCTCAGCTCGTCGGCGGTAGAGGCGGGCTAGATCGTCGCAACGGCTGGCACGACATTCGGCATTAGAGCTCGGTAGCAGCGAGTAGGCGCAGCAACTTGGCGCCAGAAGTCAAATGCCCGAAGAGATCATTCTGGTTGGAGAGGGGATTTCGACACCGCTAATGCTAGGGTTCATGCAAAAGGAGGGAGGGAGTGGATTTGTGAATTTGATCAATGCACCATGCTCCTTTAGTCTCTCGTTTTGCCTACGTGGTTGCCGCGTTGGCGCTCGCGTCACGGAAATATTACTGACATGAGGGTCCCGACCGTCTACTTCACGGGGCAGTTTCACGGAGTGTTTGGATTTGGTAGGGGTGCGATGAGTTTGCATCGAAATGGCCCCTCTCGGTAGTTGGCAGCCCAACATTTTGAAACGCGGCAATTTCAGGCAACTTAGGTACCGCGGTGCACTCGCCCGCGAACTTTGGTACCGCAGCCCGGTAGCCCCGTTGCCAAGGCCTAGTGGAGAATTCAAGTGGCCCACGGACTCTCGATTGCTTGCGAGACAAGAAGAAGGTTAAGATAGAAAGTTAAAAAGGGAAACCCTAATCTGTAACCGACTCGACCTGCTACCCAAGACCTAGCCTGTCTATATAAAGGCTAGGAGGGGGCAGCAAGAAGGACACACACAACCCTAGTTTCCACAACTCTCGCCAGATTGCATCTACGCGCCCCTGTAATCCTCGATTCCTTTGTTAATTCCAAGAGCAGACAAGCAGGAGTAAAGACCTCTATGAGGCCTGAACCTGGGTAAATCTTATGTCCCTGTGTGCTTGTTTGCTAGCCGACTGATGCCTCTAGCGCTCCCTCCTTCTCCAAAACCCAAGCCCATAACAATGGGCATTGACGAGTTAAACCCTCATCAATTGGCGCTGTCTGTGGGAATTGGGAGTGTTGATGTCACGGCTTCTTCGGCCCCATCAACTGCGATCTACAACTTCGCAACAGTGGAGATTCGCCAGCTCTTCGGCGCGTTCGACTTCACCGTCCACACGCCGGCCACTTTCCCGGCTTTCGAGTCCGTGGGCGATGGAATCAGTCTGGCGATTGGGAGCTTCCGCTTTCGGCTTGGTCAGATGGGCACGCTTTGCATGCCTGACCAGCCAACGACACCCGCGATTGCTCCAGCATCGTGGTTTCTTCCACCAATCGGCACCCTCAGCGAGCTTAACGCCTCAGCAACAGTTGGGAGCACGGATAGCGACAGCAGTCGCGGATCCGGTCTGGGTGACCTGGCCACTAAAGACGAAGGCTACGGCTTTGGATCTGAAAGTTGCAGGAGCAATAGCTTCCCCAACCACTTCATGTGTGCAGTCATCAATATAGGCGACACTACCGCCAATCATGAAAACGTTGGCACCGGATCTGGCACCGGACCGCCCAACAGCAGCACACCCAACGGCACCGGACCACCCAACGGCAGTATGCCCAACGGTGGCCCTACCAATGGTGGCAACGGCGCACCCGTCAATAATGGAATGGTAGGACAACCGCCAACCATACTGAATGAACACACTGGAGAGAGCATGGTGATCAAGTTCAATGACAATGAGTGGGCCCGCTGTCGAGAAGCTCTGTGAGGCAATCCTCGGCCCCTCAATTCCCCGCAAGACATGCTGATGGGCTACCATTGGCTACTGAAGGAGGAATATAGACGACAGCTACATGCAATCGCGCAACTCGAAGCGCGTAAAAAGGCGGCGGATGAATCAAGCCTTCGGCGAGCCAGGCTCTCCTCCCACGGAGGATCCTCCTCCAAAGGCAACGAGTACCTGGCCAACAAGAGAAGATCTCGACTGGCCCACCTCACCGAGGAGGAACGCGTGGAGGCCGTGAAAGTCCTCGACTTCGGCTCCATGATGGTGGATACATGGGGAAACGTGCTCCCAAAGACGCCGCAAGCCGCGGTAACGGCGGCCAGCATGTACCTCCTCAACAACCAGCCGCCAGCTGGAGATCCACGAGCCGCCATGCACCGATCTACGATCGCGGGCTTGGGGCTAGTCGAGGCAGCCCTCGACAAAGAGCCCGTACCAGAGCCAAAGAAAAGCAAGGCTCCGGTAAAACGCTACTCCTCACCCTCGTCCAGCGACGATAGCCACGACCTGTCTCGATGTCGCCGCTCATGGCGGCATGATCGTGACTACGATGCACGTAATGACCTCACACAACGCAACATCAATAAGATGCGGGCAAGACATGCTCGTTCGAATGACTCAGAAGAGGACGAGACTAAGCTCTGCGGCGCCAGATGCTTCAGTAGGGCCATCAGGCAGAAGCGAATGCCTAAAGGGTTCAAACTACCATCAGAGAACCCAAAATTCGATGCTCTATAGTACCCGAAAATCTGGTTGGAGGACCACATCTCCGTCCGACTACATGGCGGGAGTCAAAGCACGGCCATGCAATGCCTGCAGCTACAGCTGCAGGGCGCCGCCCGCACATGGCCCAACAATCTCCCACGCGGATCCATTCGCAGCTGGGAATAGCTGGTCTACAACTTCGTGCGCAATTTCAAGGGCACCTACAAAAGGCCCGCATCAATCAAAGAGCTGAGAAGCTGCCAGCAAAGGTCAGGCGAATCGCTACGCTCGTACATCCAGAGGTGGTCCATCATAGAGAACTCCGCAGAAAACATCTCGGAGGACCGCGCAATCGACGCATTCAACGGTGGCGTTCGCCGCATAGAGCTTAGGGAAGAGCTGGGCCGCTCGAAGCCCAAAACAATCGATCACCTGATGGAAATCATGAATCGGTGGGCTAACGGAGAAGACTCGGTGAAGAACCGCACCTACTCCGATGACGACGACGACCTTGGGCACAGACGCGATCGCCGAAGCAAATGTCGAATGCGCGTCTATGATGACCGTGACGAGGTCAACATGGTCGCAGCCAGCTACGCCGACAAATGCGACGACAACCACAACAACGGATACCGTAGTGGTGGATACCGCAACAGCGGAAAAACCACGCAGGTGTGGCAACGCCGCACTCGTGAAGAGGCACCCACAACATCTATCGAGGACAAGCTATCCGGGCCCTGCAACATTCACTTCTACATCGACAAGCACGATGACAAGAAGAAATCTAGCCACCTTCTCAAAGACTGCCGCGAGTTCCTCAAACTCCATGAAGGCTTGGCCCGAATGAATCGCGACGCAGTCAACAGGGGCTATGGAGCCGCCCCAGGCATTGTGGCACATGGAGCTCCTCCACCACCGCCCGGACCACCACCACCCGCGCCCCGCACCAGTCCAGCATCATGGAGGTGAACCATACTCACGAGCCATGGGCAACATGGGGATGATCCAAAAAGGGCGTCCCTCAAATCGAGTGCAGAAGGCCATCACTCGCCAAGTCAACTTGGTGATAAACTCTCCACCTTCCACCATTGACTACCTCAGTGGAAGTGACTCCTGCATCACCTTCGACAGGCGTGACCACCCGCGCGAAGTTCCTTGTCCAGGCCACTGTCCCCTCGTACTCGAGGCGCAGATTGGGGCTTTCAACATGAGTTGCGTCGTCATGGATGGCGGCAGTGGCATTAACCTCATGTTCGCGAGTACCTTGCGGGCGATGAGGATCCCTCTGACGTGCCTGGAAGTTTCAGACACGGCGTTCCACGGCATTGTCCCGGGGAAAGGTATATATCCCCTGGGCAAAATCAACCTCGACGTCATTGTCGTCAACTGGCCTTCACAATATCACTGCATCCTCAGACGTGTCGCATTCGCGAGGTTCATGGCAGTGCCACACTACGCCTACCTGCAGATGAAGATGCCAGGTCCAAACAGCGTAATCACAATCAACGGCAACTTCGAGAGGTCTGACAGCTGCGATAGGGAATTCAACAGAATCTCCCAGTCCTTCGCCATGCAGGAGGAACTCGCAAGATTAAAGGAGTCGATAGACAACAGTCTGCCTCCCCTGAGCAGGCCAAGTTCACCCGACCTGTCCTTCGACTCGTTGGTGCACACGAAGAAAGTCCAGGTCCACCCAACGGACCCAACCAAGATGGCCCTTATTGCCAACAACTTGAGTTCCGCATGGGAACTCGCGCTCGTCGAATTCCTCCGTGAGCACTGGGAGATCTTCGTATGGTGTCCAGCGGACATGCCAGGAGTTCCTAGGGAATTCGCCGAGCACTCACTCAATGTAAATCCAGACGCAAGGCTAGTCAATCAGACAATTCGGCGACTATCTGAACCAAGAGCAAAGGCAGTCGGAATGGAGATCAATAGACTCCTCGACGCCAAATTCATACGCGAGATCAAGAAAAGCACTTGGCTCACCAACATGGTGCTTGTGCCTAAAAAGACACAGATATCCTGCGGATGTGTGTGGACTTTACCTCCTTGAATAAGCATTGCCCAAAGAATCACTTCCCATTGCCGCGAATCGACCAGATCATCGACTCCACCACGGGATGTAAGCGTCTCTGCTTCCTCGATGCCTACTCAGGCTACAATCAGATTCGAATGAAGGAGGAAGACCAGGAAAAACAGCATTTACAATGCCCTTTGGTGTGTTCTGCTACAACATGATGCCCTTCGGGCTAAAAAATGCAGGAGCCACCTATCAGCGGTGCATATAGGCCTGCCTCAAGAATAAACTTGGTCGCAACATTCAAGTCTACGTTGATGACATCGTCATCAAAACAAAAGAGGAAGCCTCGATAATCGACGATCTATGTGAGACCTTCACCAACCTCGACCGCTACTGGATCAAGCTCAATCCGGACAAATGCGCCTTCGGCGTACCATCTGGGCAGTTACTCGGGTATCTCATCTCCGCGAGAGGGATCGAAGCAAACCCAAAGAAAATAAAAGCCCTACTGGCCATGGAGAAGCAAAAAACGTAAGAGGCGTCTAGCAGCTAGCTAGGCGAATCGCGGCGCTCAGTCGATTCATCGGTCGAATGGGCGAAAACGAACTGCCCTTCTACCAACTTATCCACAAAACTGACAAGTTCGAGTGGACAGACAAGGCGCAAGAAGCATTCGAAGACCTCAAACATCTACTATCCACCTCGCCAGTACTGGTGACCCCATGCGAAAAGGAGCCACTGTTGCTCTACATCTCTGCCACCAACCAGGTGGTCAGCATGGTGCTTGTGGTGGAACGAGCCGAAGAAAACAAGGTCCACGGGGTCCAGTGCCCAGTCTACTACCTCAGTGAGGTGCTCACGCCAACAAAATAGCGATACCCGCACTACCAGAAGCTGGCGTACGGCGTCTTCATGACAGCCAGACAACTGTGTCACTACTTCCAGGAGCACCGAATCGTGGTGGTCAACAACGCCCCGCTCGGGCACATCCTGAATAACCCTGATGCCACCGGGAGAGTCGCACTTTGGGGAATCGAATTGTCTCCATGAGACATCACATACGAAAAGCGCAACGCGATCAAGTCACAAGTCCTCCCTGATTTCCTCATGCATTGGATGGAGAACTAGCTCCCTGAAAAGCCAGATATGTCCTATCTCTGGACAATGCACTTCGATGGGTCCAAACGAAAGGATGGAGCTGGCCTAGGTGTCATACTGACATCGCCCCAGGGAGAAGAGCTGAAATACATTCTGCGAATGCAGTTCACTTCCTCCAACAATGAAGCTGAGTACGAGGCTCTAATCCATGGAATGCAGATGGCAAAAGCCTGCAACGCCAAGAGGCTCATCATCTACGGCGACTCCAAGCTGGTAGTCAACCAAACGATGCATGAGTGCAATGCACTAAGTGATAACATGATCGCCTATTGCGACCTCTACGACACACTCGAAGGGGACTTCGACGCCTGTGAGTTGCGGCATGTGGGTCGCGAAAGCAACGAAGAAGCGGACATACTCGCTAACATTGGATCCACCTGCGCCCCCATACCACCTGGGGTATTTCTTGAGCGCATCTGTGAATGCTCCATCAAGCCAAAGGCTCCAGAGAACAAAGCAAGCACATCAATGGACTCGGGGGCTATGCCATCCAATGAGCCAATGGCACTCGACAACCTGGAGCTCGATACAGGACTCAAAGGACCAATGAGCATCATGATGATCGAGCCATCTTGGACACAACCCTACATCACATATCTACTCAGCAAGAGGCTGACAGATGATCCGACTGATGCACGACACGTCGCGCGACGATCCAAGGCATTCGCCGTCATCAACGGGGAATTATGCAAGCGCAGCATCATAGGAGTACTCCAACGGTGCGTCTCCAACAGAGACGGAAGGGCCGTCCTCCTCGACATCCACGAAGGCACTTGTGGGCACCATGCTGGTAGTCGTGCCCTCGTCGCCAAAGCTCTACGAGCCGGATTCTACTGGCCCACGGCCATGCGCGATGCCAAGGACATTGTCTAGCGCTACAACGCTTGCTAGTGATTCGCGGACAAACCGCATGCACCTGGCGTAGAACTCCGGCCAATACCATTGGCTTGGCCCTTCACGCAATGGGGACTCGACATGGTCGGTAAGCTCCCAAAATCCTCGTGAGGAGGCTACGTCTACCTCTTGGTCACAGACGACAAATTCACCAAGTGGATCAAGGCCATGCCAGTGATAAATCAATCAGGAGCCAGCGCTGTCAAGTTCTTCGAGTCCATTGTCTACCGCTTTGGAGTACCACACAGCATCATCACGGACAATGGGACGAACTTCACCTCCAAGGAGTTCCAGGAATTCTGCGAAAACCTGGGAATCAATATAAGCTATGCCTCGGTGGCTCACCCGTAGAACAACGGTAAAGTCGAAAAGGCCAATGGCCTCGTATGCGGCGGAATCAAGAAATGACTCCTCCGGCCACTCGAACAAGCCGCCGGATGCTGGCCAGACGAGCTGCAATCTGTACTCTAGAGCTTGCGCACAACTCCAAACAACGCCATGGGATACACCCCGTTCTTCATGGTGCACGGCACTGAAGCAGTGCTACCCGCAGAAGTACGCTACAAAGCCCCACAGGTGGTCGCTTACAGCTAACAGGAGTCAACTCTCGCACTCGAAGACTTCGTCGACCTTCTTGACGAGGTACGAGAAATCACGGCGAAAAGATCAACGATCTATCAGCAAAGCCTCCGCAACTACCACAGCAGAAGGCTACGCCCAAGATCCTTCGTCGAAGGAGACCTGGTCCTGCGACTCAAGCAACAAGGGCATCTCAAGCTCGATTCTCCCTGGGAAGGACCTTACATGATTACAGAACTAATCCCAGGTGGCGCCTATCGCCTTAAAGATTTCAAGACAGGAGTCGCATACTCCAACCCTTAGAACGTCGCACAACTGCGTCGTTTCTACCCCTAGTCGTTTTTTACATTACAAATAAGGCTATTCAGCCAGGCTACTTAGCCACACATTGTACCTCGTACTATTCTGTGAATAAATAAAGCTAAGTGCCCCGAAACCCTATGTTTTCCCTTATTTTCCTAGCAATCTTATCACTCGGGGGCTGCGCCACCCTTTACACTCTCGTTCTATGAACAAATCACAATATCCCGAGTAGCTGACAAAACATCAATCGAACCCTTGATAAACACCAATCCAGCTACAACGCACCTGACAGGTTGGCAAGGTGCTGAGATAAACATAAGTCAGGCTAACGAAAAGGAATTGCATAGTACAAACACAATCGCAAAATACAAAAGCTAGCAAGCTCTTCACATATCAATGAGTATTAATTACATTCAATATATGCATACGAACTTTACAACACTTGTACAATTATATGCAGGATACAAGTCAAAGCTACTATTGCAACAGAAGAACGTTTGTTTGCTCCTCGAAGAAGTCGACGATTTCTTATGCTAGGCGATCAACTGCCTGGTAATGCGGAACCATGTCCCAGGTCATACCTTCCGGCGGGGTCGGCGGCCTAGCAGCAATAGCTGCAACGTCTACGTCCAGCATATGCAGTCGCACCAATGACAATGCATCCTTAGCACCCGCTACTAACTGCTGCCGTACACACTCGTGAACCGCACTCAAATCCTGAAACTTCGCCACAAGGGCCAATAGGCTTGAAGGGGCAACGTCCAACGGAAACATCGTTTGATAGATATGTGTAAGGCACGATTGCGCCTTCTACAAAAATTGAAGTACTCGAGAAGCACGATCCTGTAGGGTCGCAAGTGCGATCACACGATCGTGGTCCACCCAAAAGTACCCACTCGCCTATAGTTGCTCCTAGGTCAGATCATTCAACCGAACGGCAATCCGGTCCTTCTCATCCTACGGATGATGGGCACTGACAACTACACCAAACAAAAGGGCAAAGTATGAAGACAAGGCATCGCCGCGACTGACTAAAAGAAAAGATAAGAGGGCAGAAAGCTAACATTGGAACTGCTCGCTCAGCTGCATCACCTCCTCCAACAGATACTGCTCGCGGGCGGTAGCCTTCTCCGCCTTCAACTTCCATACATCCGCGCTACCACGGAGGATGGGCAACTCACGCTCCAGATGCTTAATGCGATTGCGTAGTCGCAAAAGCAGGGATAACTCATCCACATTTGAGTGTGGCTGCGCCAAGGATTCATCGGTGGGTGGAGGATCACGAGGATCACTCGAGGGACCACTCGACGTACCCTATCATAAACCAGGCAAGAGCAAAAATAAGGAACCAAGAGTACATTGATAAAGGCTCGAATGCATTTAGAAACGGCAAAGTATCGACAGGGGTACTCCCACAAAAAGCATGGTTTCAACACAAAAATAAAACTACAGCTATTACAGAATAGCTACTAAGGAGTCGCCTGCTTCTTCGACTTAGACTTGGGCTTCGGAGGCCTCGTCGAATCCGTGGTGGTCTCTGACGCCATAGACTTTCCAGTGCCAGCCCCTGATGCCGCAGCCTTCGCCGCATTCTTCGCTCGCTGTAACACCTCGGAGTATTTGGCGACTGTATTGATGAGCTGTGGCCCATATTTACCACAGCCAGTAGCGAAGGGAGCAAATACTACCTGTTGGCCATCTGCGCCGACGGGCATCGCCTTGGAAATCGCGGCGAGATCCACCTCCACGCCATGGGCTTGCACCATCGTGAGTGCCATGGTGGCACCGATAGACCGCTGGGAGTTCCTGAAGTCCATGGGAATACCCCTAGCTAGGGATTCCACCAGGTCCTCAAGATTGTCAAGCAGCTCAGCCTTGGGAGTTAGATCCCTGCGTATGCGACTGAGCACACCCTTGGCCTTCGTCAACGTCCCTTGAAGGGAAGCGTTGCGGTCTTCGACTGCGGCGACAGCACCAGCCAATGCATCATCGCGACGAAGGGCCTGGGCGTCAAATCACAGGCCGCCGGCATCTACACACAGCAAAGTGTTAGCACCATAACATGAAGTTGAAGCAAGAAACAACGAAAATTCAGTTGAAAGAGTACCTGAGAGGGACTTAGCAATCGAGAAAAGCTGCTCCTCGAGCAACTTCTCCCTCTCGGCATTGGAGGAACGCAAGTCCTCTTCACGCTTTCACAAGTTCTCCTTGCACATTTGTGACTGCTCCAAGGACACGATTGCTTCGTCGTGAATCTTCACCTCCGCGGCAAG
Source organism: Avena insularis (assembly GCA_023614405.1). NCBI lineage: Eukaryota > Viridiplantae > Streptophyta > Magnoliopsida > Poales > Poaceae > Avena > Avena insularis. Next base: position 353,993,402 of record CM042692.1, on the reverse strand, counting down.
CGCCTTTTCGAGTGAAGCAGCATGATGCAGAAGTTTTTTATGCTCAACTGCAAAGAATAGGACATATCATGAATCGAACCTAGAAGCTTCACCAAGAAAAAGACAAAGGCAAAACTAACCTTCAACAACGCGATGGCGATTGTCCAGCCGCATATGTTGTCGACCCATGTCCAGGACTTGCTCCGCCAGGCGAGCAGCTTCCTTCATGATGAGCTGCACTAGAAGAAAACAAAGTTCAGCAACAGCACCAAGTATATATTCGACTGACAAAATAGCAAAGAGATACTTACGTGATCCTCAGAGACTCCGAGGATGATTGTTGCGCAGTCATCCGGGCAACCACCTGGTGTCCCCCAGCATGCAGGGAACTCGATGAGTTATGTCCGGAGTGGGCCACCAATGGAGGAGAGGACGATCATTCGGCCACTTCCTTGGCCTTGGAGTCTGCGACTCTGGATTCCTTCACAAATTGGACGTCGCCAGAAGACGACGACGCCGCTTGACTACAAAACACATCTAGCAAAAACCTCAGGGAACGCAACTCCAAAAAATGAAACCAAGGCAAAGTCGTGAACTCACCAGTCAAATATATCAAGGTCGAAGGATTGCTCCTCCGACTCGGACGACTCCTTTGGTAGTCGCAGCTTCTTCCGGGCAGGAGGAGCCATGGAGCGCACAGGAACAACGGGGATTGGCTCCTCTGCAACAACAGAAGGGTCTTCTGGCGTTGTCGGCGACGAGGCATCCGAGTCCTCACTGCGGGAATGCTTGCGAGTGTCCGGGTCGCTGGACTAGGGGGCTCCCTCCTCCTCTTCGATTGGGACAGTCGACTCTGACTCATCCTCTTCATGCACCTCGCGAGGGATAACCCCTTCAGGACGAGGGGGAAAATTGGGAGACACCTGCCAATCCTCCATTCAGAAGATACAATATTATATATCACAGCATCATAAAAGGCAACCGAAAACGACAGCTACTTCATCATACAATTCTACCTCAGGAGGAGGGTTTGAGGTGTCGAAAGGAGGCACGACTAGTTCGCCTGGGAGAACCTCCTTGGCGGTATATTTGGTCACCAGTCGCACCCTCTTATCAACCTCACCCGCGGAAATGCCATCGGCAGATACGCGAGTGGCATCGTTCGCACCAACCCAGCGGAACATGGGGTGGACTCTAGCCTGCAGAGGCTAGACACGATGGTGCAACCATGTGCGAATGAGGGCAGCGCCTCCCTCTTCTTTGCCTATGCAACTCTCGAGGTTGCAGACGCGCTTATATAGCACCTTCGTTTCCTCGGACTCACCAGGCATCACGATGTTCTTCCAAGAGCGCCTTCTCTTGCATGGTGTCGCGGGATCGAAGGGCGCGAGTCCGTAGTGCTCTCCGTCAGCCTTCTGGTCGCGGATGTAGAACCACTTGTCTCTCCATCCTTGGATGGACGTAGTAAGCTTGATATCGAAGTAGGTGGTGGAAGAGTCAACATCACCCGGAAAGCCTCCTACGTCGTAGACTACCGAACCGGACGCCGACTGGCGTTTCAGCTTAAAAAGCCTCTTAAAGAGGCCAAAGTGCGGCTCGACTCCGAGCCAGCACTCGCAAAGGGTAATGAAGCAGGAGATGTGGAGAATAGAATTTGGGGAAGGCTGATGCAGCTGGAGCCCGTAGAAGCAAAGGAGGCCCCTGAAGAAAGGATGCAGGGGCAGAGAAAGACCTCGGATGATGAACGCAAGGAACATCACCCGGAAACCAGGAGGAGGACATGGGATCACCTCCTTGTCGGGCACTCACGAATCGCCCTCCACGGGTGGAAGAACTCCATCTTGACGATAAAGATGAAGCTTAGAGGATTTGATGATAGACGCTCGCCAAGCGCCATTGGTGACGCGGGTACCCGCACCCTTCTTCTTCCTAGTGTCGCCCTTCTTCTTGGAGGCGGCAATGGTGGCGACAGACCCAGCGGTGGTGCCTCCCTTCTTCTTGCCCATCTTCTATAGCGGTGAGAATGGAGGAAGTAGCTAGGGAAGATACGGAGCTAGTCCAGCGCCGCAACGATAAAGTGCGCAAGGAAGCAGAGAGCAGCAGCAATGGTAATGGAGGCAAGAACAAAGGAGAAAGATGGGGAAATTACCAAAGCTGTGCTACTACTTAACCTCCTCGCAGAAACCATCCAACGGCTGCAGAAACCCTACTACACATGTGGCGCACATCGCCATCGACACATGGCGAAGCTGAAGCACGAACCGTCCCCCCACTATTCCCATTATGCGCGGAAATCGAGGAGACACAGTTAAAACAGAAGATTACGCACGCCCGGTCAAATCGAAGTCAGAAAGTGGGACCCACCACTCGTCACGTCCTGTCAAAGCCTCTCACACGGGCAACCAAGGTAATCACATCGTCAGCAATGACGTCATTGATTGCAGCAGCAGAAGATTTCGACTACTTTAATCCTTGATCGAGTCTTCGACTCAACCAAGCACTCGGGGGCTACTCCCATAGGGAGCGCTGGTCGCGCACCCTATGATTTATCGTTATGCAAGTATATGAGCATTCAAGACATACCCACCACTCGAATCTACGATTCGATTGTGAATTATGGGTTACTCCCATAGGGAGCGCCGGAAGCAAATTCGACTGAAACAAGCAACAAAAGACGACAGCTGTCACGAAAGTTCTTTAGTCCCTGCTTGAGTCTTCGACTCTACCAGGCACTCGGGGGCTACTCCCATAGGAGCGTTGGTCGCGCACCGTATGATTATTTGTACGTCGTACTGTGCGTTGATAACATCCACACTCGAAGTCTATGGCGACTCCGCCTCATATTTTCCCTACAAAGAGACTACATCTCCTGGGCCACCCGAATAATCTCCGCGATGATAAAAATTTGGATGCCGCGCTTACAGTGTAAAGATAAGACCTAAATAAGTCCTGGCAACGCATCTTCTACGCACTACCAAAAGTATATCCGTGCCTGCAGGTGCGATGAACATGCCTTGACGGACGCGTCGAGTGCTCACACCTATACACTGGAATTCGACTCCTGTAAGACCTTCGCAGCTTGAGTCGAATTACACCAGCACTTTTCCGAACTCGAGTCCGGGGACTCGAGTTTGAGTAGATTGCATTGTTTTGCCCTAAGACAGTTAACTGATACCGATACATCGGATAAATCAGGCATGTATATCAATAATCCCTATGACATAAACAAAACACTCGAAAAATGCTCAGCCATGCACTCGAAAGACCTCATAAAGTCCCCAGTCGAATCTGCGATTCCACTGGACACTCGGGGGATACTGACATGGTATACCCTATAGGTACTCGAGTTTGGTATATACGGTCCAGATACGACGGAAGCCCACGGCGTTGCCAAGGCCCAGTGGAGAATTCGAGTGGCCCACGGACTCTCGATTGCTTGCGAGACAAGAAGAAGCTTAAGATAGAAAGTTAAAAGGGGAAACCCTAATCTGTAACCGACTCGACCTGCTACCCGAGACCTAGCCTGTCTATATAAAGGCTAGGAGGTGGCGGCGAGAAGGACACACACACAACCCTAGTTTCCAAAACTCTTGCCAGATTGCATCTGCACGCCCCTATAATCCTCGATTCCTTCGTTAATTCCAAGAGAAGACAAGCAGGAGTAGGGACCTCTACAAGGCCTGAACCTGGGTAAAACTTGCGTCCCTGTTTGCTTGTTTGCTAGCCGACTGATGCCTCTAGCGCTCCCTCCTTCTCCAAAACCCAAGCCCATAACCATGGGCATTGACGAGTTAAACCCTCGTCACTTGTGATGTCATTTTTTTGGAGAGTGGCACATCCTCTAAATTTTTTGTATATCCGCCACTGATATAGTCTTCTTATTTGTGAAGCATGCAAGTATAAAGAAAGAGTATGGCTCAAAATGTCACTACTTCAATTTTCACGAAAAGTAGACCATTAATCTTTGACAAATAATTCCCAAGGCATGCGATATTCAACCTTTGTAGTGTTTCTAGCTTTCTACGTGGATAACTTCAAAGTGAGTTAATTTGAACTACACATGTGTGATAGTTTTTGCTAGTTTTATAAAAGTAATTTTGAGGTATCCACTACTAATTAAGTCGAAGAACCGCTCACAATTTTGAAACATTAGGCTCCTTGATATGACAGGTCTTCCCAAAAGTTTTCACCTTGTTTTGGACAAGATTAAAGAAAACGACAAAAATCCAAGTAAAATGAAAAACTTGTGCTTGCACTAATACTTTTATGTGACCTCAGTTGCCAAATAAGTATAATACAAAACTTTGAACATGGACAAATTCTTTTTAAAGTCTACTCTTTTTGTGTGAATCAAGTACATATAAAAGTAGACCATCTTTGGCAAATAATGCCCAAGTTTTACAAATTTCCAAGCATTGCACTAGCTATTTCCGCCTGTTCAAATGACTTTACAATGATCTCATGAAACTAGGCCAAACTTTCTTATCTTACCACTATATAGTGTAAGAATAACGTTGAAGGTTTACCGCTGGATCAAGACTGGAAAATCCCAACATATCTAACCATTGGATCTTCTTTACCATTTAGCATCTAGAAGATACTATTGATAGTATTTAGCATAATGAACGTGATGCACAAACTTCAAAACACATTTTTCCTTCATTCTAGAATCTTCTCCATCTTTTCTCTAGAGCATGTTACCAAAATTTCTGAGTACTACCTTCGTTTCAAAGGTTAAGGCATATATTTTTCTAAAAGTCAAACCACCTAAAGTTTGACCAATGTTTTATAAAAAATTACCATTGATATTTATAATACGAAATTCATACCCTTTGATACATCACGAAACATATTTTCACATGGGATCCATATAATATCACTATTCTTGATAGTTTTTTCTAAAAGTTTGGTCAAATTTTCTGTAGCTTGAGTTTTCAAAAAAGAAATATAAGCCTTAATCTTTGAAATAGAGGTAGAAAGTAAAAGTTAAGTTCTGCATGATATAAAGTAGAAGAAGCAAATATACACCCTATACTTGATGGATATGATGTGGTTCAAAATTATAATTATCTTTTGAGCTTTGCCTATTACTCCCTCCTTCTCAGTTTATTAGAGTTGCATGATATAAAGTACAAGAACCAAATATACACCCGATACTTTATGGATATGATGTGGTTCAATATTATAATTAACTTTTGAGCTTTGCCTATTACTGCCTCTTTCTCAGCATAATTTTGTATAGAGATGACATGTCATTTTCTGTTATCAGCTTATGCTACTCCCTCCTTCTCAGTTTATTATACTTGCATGTCCATCTACGTCAGCAAAATTACCAACTTAAGATGAGGTATATATTACAAAAATATATCATTATAAACTTTCTATCTTATACTTTCTAATGGTATAATTTTTGTTATATAGGTTAAATTGCCGACTGATACATTGCAAATGTATCTATAATTTTTGATGTTCCATGCTTAGTTTTATCTACTTTCTTGTGTTTTGTCCACACTTTGGAGTACTTTTCATATGATTTCTTGGACTAACCTATTAACAAGAGCCATAGTGCCAGCTGCCTGTTTTCTGCTGTTTTTGGTTCAAGAAAGTCAGAAAATGAATATTCTCGGAATTGGACGGGACAAAAGCCAAAGTGCCTATTTTTCCGGAAGTCATCAGATGCCAGAATACGAGACGGAGAGGGGCCAGAGGCCAGCCATACCACCTGGCCACGCGGCTAGGCTTGGCCCGCACCAGGGGGTGGTGTGGTGGCCCCTGGCACCCCCTCGGCCTCCCCTTCCGCCTATAAGATGCCCTCGGGATGAAAACCCTAAGTACCCGATCAAAAATCCATGAAAGAGTCTGTAGTCGCCGTCATCTCCATCCCTAGATCGGGAGGGATCTGAAGCTCTTCCTGAAAACCTGCCGGAGAGGGGAATTCACATTGGAGGCCTTCTTCATCACCATGCAAGCCTCCGGTGTGATGCGTGAGTAGTTCATCCTTGAACTACGGATCCATGTAGTAGCTAGATGGCTGGTTCTCCTCCTTTGTGCTTTCATGTCTAGATCTTGTGAGCTCCGTTCATGATCAAGATCATCTATTTGTAATTCTGCATGTTGTGTTTGCGGGGATCCGATGGATATTGAGATGCTATTTCAGATTGATTATTGATTCTGTCATGTCTTTGTTATTTGTGACATGCTTTCCGTTGTTAGTAGCTATCTTGGCCGAGTAGATGCTAGCAACTCCAAGAGTTAGTATTTATGCTCGATAGTGGGTTCATGCCTCTGGTAATCTGGTGAAGTGACAGAAATCTCTAAGGTACTAGATATGTTGTTGCTACTAGGGAGAAAACAACAATACTTTGTTCATAGAACAATCGTATTGTTTACTTTACACGCAGTTCGTAAAGCAATAATCTGTTTCTTGCAACTTAATACTGGACGGGGTTCGGATGATAACCTGAAGGTGGATTATTAGTCATAGATGCAGTTGGATGGCGGTCTATGTATAATGTTTTAATGCCCAATCAAATTCAAAAGGAGTCAAGATGATTAGTATATGCATGTATTGCTTTCTCGATGTTTGTCAATTGCCCCGCTGTAATTTGTTCACCCAGCATGTTATCTATATTAAGGAGAGCCACCTCTAGTGAACTATGGATCCTGGTCCTTTTCTTTTACATACAATCTATAAACTGTTTATTGTTTTATGTTTACTTTCTGCAAACTATTACTTCTTTCCATTCGATACGTTTAATCCTTTGTTTTCCACAAAACACGGTGAGATTGACAACCTCATCGCAAGTTGGGGACAAAGTTCTGTGGTTGTGTTGTGCAGGTCTCCACGTTGCTACTAGCACCGGTAGTGCGCCCTGCCAAAGCTCAGCTAGTAACACCTTTGGGGTGTTTCCTTGCTCCTACTGGTTCGATTAAACCTTGGTTTCATACTGAGGGAAACTTACTGTTGTGCTCATCATACCTTCCCTTGGGGTTCCCAATGAGCTCTACATCAACCACGCTCCAGCATTTTTCTGGCGCCACACACAGAGCCATCAAGCATTTTTCTGGCGCCGTTGCCGGGGAGTCAAGGACATCTTCACAAGGGGAGTCCCTCATAACCAATCTCTTTACTTTGTTATTTTTGTTTTGCTTAGTTTGTTTTTGTTTTCTTTGTTTGTTTTGTTATCAAAAACACACAAAAAAATAGTTTTACTAGTTTGCTTTCTTATTTGAAAACACTAAGTTGTGTGACTTCACTAGCAGCAACAACAATGATTTTATGAGCACACATATTGCTCCACATGTGCCTAAAGATACTTTCTTTCAGATAAAACCTGCTTTACTCAATCTTGTTATGAGAGAACAATTTTCTGGTATTGGTAATGAAGATGTTGCTTCCCATCTAAATAACTTTGTTGAACTTTGTGAGATGCAAAAGCATAGGGATATAGATGGTGATATTATTAAGCTGAAATTGTTTCCTTTCTCTTTGAGAGGAAAAGCTAAATAATGGTTGAATTCCTTAACTAGGAATAGTATTGATTCTTGGACTAAATGCAAAGATGCTTTTATTGGAAAAAAAACTATCCTCCTGCTAAGATTATATATATGAGAAGTGAAATAATGAAGTTTAAACAACTTGATAATGAGCATGTTGCTCAAGCTTGGGAAAGAATGAAATCTTTGGTAAAGAATTGTCCCACTCATGGACTGACTGCTTGGATGATCATCCAAACTTTTTATCCAGGATTGAACTATTCTTCAAGGAACCTGTTGGACTCTGCTGTTGGAGGTACCTTTATGACCATCACTTTGGGTGCTGGAACAAAACTTCTGGATAATATGATGGTTAATTATTCTGAATGGCATACTGAGAGAGATCCACAAGGTAGGAAGGTAAATTCTGTTGAGGAAACCTCCTCCTTGAGTGATAAGATTGATATTATTATGTCTATGCTTGTTAATGGGAAAGCCCATATTGATCCAAATAATGTTCCTTTAGCCTCTTTGGTTGCTCAAGAAGAGCAAGTTGATGTGAACTTCATAAGAAATAACAATTTTTGCAATAATGCTTATAGGAGTAATTTTGGTAACAACAATTACAAGCCATATCCTCCCAACAATGGTAATGCTGATGGAAATTCTTACAACAATAATAGGAGTGCTCCCTCTGAGCTTGAAGTTATGCTTAAAGAGTTTATTAGTAAACAAACTGCTTTCAATAAAACTATTGAGGAAAAACTTGTTGGAGATATGCCCAAGAGGCAATAATAAAAGAGATTATTATTATATCTTTGTGTTTATGATGAATGTTTACATCCCATGCTATAATTGTATTATTAGGAAACACTAATACTTGTGTGTTTTGTAAACATAAAAGAGTCCCTGGTAAGCCTCTTGTTAAACTAGCTTGTTGATTGATTGATGATCATGGTTTCCTGATCATGGACATTGGATGTGATTAATAACAAGGTTATATCATTAGGAGAATGATGTGATGGACACACACCCATAGTAAGCGTAGCATAAGATCAAGTCATTAAGTTCGTATTGCTGTAAGCTTTGAAATACATAGTAACCTAATCCTTCGACCATGAGGTTATGTTAATCACAATCACCGGATGGGTACTTTGATGACATCAAACGCCGTCAGAATCGGGTTATAAAGGTGTCATTGGGTATTCTGAAAGTATGTGTTGAAGCGCATAGACCAAGATTGGGATTTGTCCATCCATATGACGGATAGATATACTCTGGGCCCTCTCGGTGGAATGTCATCTAGATAGCTTGCAAGCATGTGACTAGGTCACAAGGGATGACATAACATGGAACGAGTAAAGAGTACTTATCAGTAACGAGGAAGAACTAGGTATGAAGATACTGACGATCAAACCTCGGATAAGTAGAATGTCGCGAGACAAAGGGAATTGGTTTCGTATGGTAATTGGTTCAATCGATCAAGTAATCGTTGAGTATGTGGAGCCGTTATGGATCTCCAGATCCCGCTGATGGTTATTGATGGGAGGTGTCTTCATCATGTTCGCATTCATGAACCGTAGGGTGACACACTTAAGGTTCGAAGTTGTTTGAAGTAGATATGGAATTTGCGTTGGAGACCGAATGTTGTTCGGAGTCTCGGAATGGATCCGGGACATCACGAGGAGATCCGGAATGGTCCGGAGAATGAGATTCATATATTGGGGATCATTTTCTAAGTTAGGAAATGTTCCGGAGTGTTTGTATGGAGATTCTAGAAGGTTTCGGAATGTTCTAGAAGGTTCTAGAGGATTTCTTGGAGTTTGCTTGAAAACCAAGAAAGGGATCAAAGAAACCAAGTGGGGCAAGACACGGATTCGTGGGGGAGGAGGATTCCTCCCCCAACCCGCCGGCCCAAGGAGGAGGGAGTCCTACTAGGACTCCCCCTCCCCAGGCGCGCCTCCCTCCTTTAAATAGAAGGAGGCGCCTCTGCACCTTGTCTCATAACTCCCAATCTCACCGCCTCTCTCCTCCACGCTTTCTTACGCATGCATAGGCGAAGCCTGCAGAATTCTCATCTCCACCACCACCACCACGCCGTGTGCTGCTGGATTCCGTGGAGAAGATCTACTACCTTCGCTGCTCGTTGGAACGGGAGAGGAAGGTCTGCCGACTACACATGTGACCGTCTGGAAGCAGCCGAACGCAGCCGGAAGGATCGTCCACACGATCTTGAGATCGGCAAGTGATCGACTACATCATCCACAAGATCTAATCTAGTTAACGCTTTCGGTTCTATGAGCGTTAGTACCGATCTATCTCATTGCTCATGTCTAGTAGATTAGATCTTGGCTTTTATCTAGATTAGATCTGGGTTTTGTTCGTTCTTGCAGTAGAATTTTTTTTGTTTTCCATGCTACGAACCCATCAAAACTCTCTAATGCTGAAAGAAATATACCATCTTTGGCTGAAGCTCAATCTTCTTTGAATAAAATGGCTGCTAAACCTAAAACTAATGATAATCCCTTTGCAGCTACTAATGCTATACAAGTAAGAATTGATGAAAATGTTAGACTATTAGCTGAATTACATGCTAAGTGGGAAAGAGAAGATGAAATTGCTAGAAACATTAGTGTTTCTACTATCACCACCACTAGTGTTGAGGCTAGTAATAGTTCTACTACTTTAGATGATAAATTTGATTTTGATCTTGATGGTTGCAATATCTCTGAAGTTATTAAGTTCCTACAAAAGCTTGCTAAAAGTCCTAATGCTAGTGTTATGAACATGGCCTTTACAGAACACATTACTGATGCTCTCATAAAGATTAAAGAAGAAAAGATGAAACATAAAGCTTCTATTCCTATAAAACAAGAAGATGGTTGGGAACCCATTATTAATATGAACGTGAATGACTTTGATTTCAAAGCTTTATGTGATCTTGATAGTAGTGTTTCTATTATGCCTAGAAGGATTTATGATATGCTTGATTTGCCTCCACTTGAAGATTGTTATTTGAATGTCCCACTTGATGATAATGCTAAAAAGAAACTCATGGGGAGTCTTAATGATGTTCTTATTATGGTTAACAATGCCTATGTCCACATTGATTACTATGTTTTGGATGTTGAATACAATGCTTCTTGTCCTATTACTTTGGGAAGACCTTTTCTTAGAACTGTTGGTGCCATTATTGATAAGAAAGAAGGCACCATTAAATATCAACTCCCAATCAAGAAAGGTGTAGAACACTTCCCTAAGAAGAGAGAGAAGATTTCATTTGCCTCTCCTATGAAAACAAAATTTGGTTTTAATGATTCTTCATTTGACAACACATGATTCTTTTTCTTGCTTCTTATACCTAACTTAAAGGCATTAAAGAAAAGTGCTTATTGGGAGATAACCCAAAAGTTTTAGATGAGCCTCGGAAGTTATTACCTCTGTAATAACCTCTCCTTATCCTTTTTATTTGCTTTTTGTGCCCAGAGTAACCTCTAATGAGAGAGAAGTAATGATTGGGAAAGTTGCTGTCCCGAAACAGATTTCTGTGCTTTACAGTAAAACTTCATGTAAAATCTCTGAACGTCTTTTTGAGGCGTGAATTTTTGTGCGTCTGCCCCGGGTTGTTATCTAACTTTTGTTAGTTCAACACTTTTTGATTTGAGCAACAGAAGGTCTTCGAAAAAATTCATCTTTACCTGCTGGTCTGTTTTGACAGATTTCTGCCATTTTCTGCATTTGCTTCTTGTTGGTTCCTTTTTGAGTTCTTTTGGGGAATTGAGATTTTTGAGGGAAGTGCTACAGTAGCTAGTATTCTAATGGAAGTTCATTTGGTGTTAGAACTGAACCTTAAGACCTTTTATCTTGAGTGCACAAATGTTGCTAATAAAGATTGTGTGAAGTTTTGTATGAAGGAAAAATTTTAGGTGTATGGAAGGAATGAGTAATGAGATGAAGGATGGACTAAAGCTCAAGCTTGGGGATGCCACGCGTGTCACCCCAAGAAATATCCAATAAGTAAGTTCAAAGCTTGGGGATGCCCAAGGCATCCCCTTCTTCATCAATAAAAATCTCAGGTTTCTTCCAAACGCTTCATTTTTATTGTTTCATGCACAGTTGTGTTTTTCTTGGAGCGTCTTCTTTTTCGTTTTTGTTTTGGTTTTTCGTTTTCTTTGTTTGCTTATTTTGCTGAATAAATTGGTTGGACCCACTCTTTCATACATTGGTTTGCAAATAGTTTGGTTTGGTTTGGAAAAGAGTAGGAACGTTCATGCTTATGTGGTAAAAAGAGCTCGTTTTTTACTGTGGCCTATGCTCTGTCATGCCATGCTTGATATTGTTTTGGCTTTATGCTTAGTATTTTTTGCTGTAGCATGACTTGTTATAAACAATTGAGATTGCTTAATGTGCCTTGGATGAATCATGCGTTGTTTTAGCATATTAAAGCATAGTATAGTGGTATTCTCCTTTGATGCTTTATTTGGGTTGACTTGGCGCATGCTCACACCATGTTATGACCATCTCAAGTCACCATAGCCTTTATGATCCTTTAGTTTTCAACTTGTAGTATCACTTTATGCTTTGATCAATGATGTTTTGTCGCTCTGCATGATTATGGCCATTATTGCTCTCTTAGTTTGTCGCTCCCAGTCTTTTGCTAGCCTCCATAACAAAGTATGAGTTCCACTCATGCATCCAACTCCCTAAACCAAGTTATTCCAAAGAGTCCACCATACCTACCTACTAGCTTATGCTATTCCAAGTATATTCATGCTTTTGTTTACCTTCCAAATTAAACTTGTTATGAGAAAACTAGTGATTAAATCTCTCACGAACTTGATGGCACACTTTACTTTTCTTGCCCGTAATAAACTTGAACCATTGTGTCGTCTATGTTGTATATGCTTGCACTTATTTGTTGGGAATTATCAGAACCATGCTTTCATGGGGAACGCTTTCAACATTGCACTTGGTACTTGTACCTAGTTGATATCATGCTCTTTTGTATATGGATGTCGTCGGTGTGAAATGAAAGGGGAGCTTGTAAGTCCATGGAGTTAGGTATATGTGTTAGAGAAACGCCTGGGCCGTTGGTCTAATCCATGCTGACATGGTGGAAACCTGCAGCGTAACCATAATAAGCTGTCTATGAAGCATTCTTCTTATATAAAAAAGAGTCCTATATTGAGAAAAAAGAGAAAAAGAAAAAAAAAGATATTATGAAAAGAGGAAAGAGAGAAAAAAGCACCATATTCCCATGGTAAATAAGAAGATTGCTGAGATGCTCGTTGTCTGCTTGCCTTGTCATTTTGATATGGGGATTCTTCCGTATCATCGGGCAAGGGGTACCCCGTTAGCGGTTCTCTATGATACACATATACTTACAATGACAAGAACTTACCGGTGACTAAACTTGAGTAGCATGAGGAGCGGCCCTCGTATACAAGGGACATGAGATTTCTAACTTATACTTCGTCAAGCATGTACACCATAGTTTGTTCACTTTAACCTTAATCACTTTAACCATAATTTTTGGAAGCTCTTTATGAGACTTGAATCCCTACTTCCTTCTATGAAGGCCCTTCTTCCACCAATATATTGAGTCTCCAACTTCTATCTTTATGCACCTACTTTGAGAGCATAGTGGCCATTCTTAGTTCTATGTGCATTGTCCCAAGACTAGTTGATTGATGCATAACTTGATACTACTTGTTTTAAACTTTTGTATCTAGTCACTCTTATGAACTTTGAAGGTGTCCTATGCATTTATATTTGCTACTCTATTGAGGGACAAGCTGAATACTATTATGCTATGTTTTCTTTATGTGAAACAAACAAACGTCTTGTAAAGCATTGTTATTCATGAATCTTTTGTTTGTGCCTTTCCATGTTGCATCATAGTTTCTTTGCTTATTGCTAGAACTTTGTCTTTCATGTTATGATTGAAGTACTATGATCCTAGCTTTTAATGTTTTACAAATACTTTGATCAAGTCTTTGATGGTGCATGTCACCTCAAAAATTATTCTTTCTTTTTATCACTTACCTACTCGAGGATGAGCAGGAGTTAAGCTTGGGGATGTTGATACATTGAAAATGTATCTATAAAATTGATGTCCCATGCTTAGTTGTATCCACTTTCTTGTGTTTTGTCCACACTTTGGAGTACTTTTCATATGATTTCTTGGACTAACCTATTAACAAGAGCCATAGTGCCAGCTGCCTGTTTTCTGCTGTTTTTGGTTCCAGGAAAGTCAGAAAATGAATATTCTCGGAATTGGACGGGACAAAAGCCAAAGTGCCTATTTTTCTGGAAATCATCAGATGCCAGAATACGAGACGGAGAGGGGCCAGAGGCCGGTCACACCACCTAGCCACACGGCCAGGCTTGGCCCGCGCCAGGGGGTGGTGTGGTGGCCCCTGGCACCCCCTCGGCCTCCCCTTCCGCCTATAAGATGCCCTCGGGACGAAAACCCTAAGTACCCAATCAAAAATCCATGAAAGAGTCTGTAGCCGCCGTCATCTCCATCCCTAGATCGGGAGGGATCTAAAGCTCTTCCGCACCTGCCGAGAGGGAATTCACCACGAGGCCTTCTTCATCACCATGCAAGCCTCCGGTGTGATGCGTGAGTAGTTCATCCTTGGACTACGGATCCATGTAGTAGCTAGATGGCTGGTTCTCCTCCTTTGTGCTTTCATGTCTAGATCTTGTGAGCTCCGTTCATGATCAAGATCATCTATTTGTAATTCTGCATGTTGTGTTTGCGGGGATCTAATGGATATTGAGATGCTATTTCAGATTGATTATTGACTCTATCATGTCTTTGTTATTTGTGATCTTGCATGCTTTCCGTTGTTAGTAGCTATCTTGGCCGAGTAGATGCTAGCAACTCCAAGAGTTAGTATTTATGCTCGATAGTGGGTTCATGCCTCCGTAACTGGGAAGTGACAGAAATCTCTAAGGTACTAGATGTGCTGTTGCTACTAGGGAGAAAACAACAATCCTTTGTTCATAGAACAATCATATTGTTTACTTTACACGCAGTTCGTAAAGCAATAATTTGTTGCTTGCAACTTAATACTGGAGGGGGTCGGATGATAACCTGAAGGTGGATTATTAGTCATAGATGCAGTTGGATGGCGGTCTATGTATAATGTTGTAATGCCCAATCAAGTTCCAAATGAGTCAAGATGATTAGTATATGCATGTATTGCTTTCTCGATGCTTGTCAATTGCCCCGCTGTAATTTGTTCACCCAGCATGTTATCTATCTAAGGGGAGCCACCTCTAGTAAACTATAGATCCCGGTCTTTTTCTTTTACATACAATCTGTAAACTATTTACTGTTTTTTGTTTACTTTATGCAAACTATTACTTCTTTCCATTCGATATGTCTAATCCTTTGTTTTCCGCAAAACACGGTGAGATTGACAACCTCATCGCAAGTTGTGGACAAAGTTTTGTGGTTGTGTTGTGCAGGTCTCCATGTTGCTACTAGCACCGGTAGTGCGCCCTGCCAAAGCTCAGCTAGTAACACCTTTGGGGTGTTTCCTTGCTCCTACTGGTTCGATTAAACCTTGGTTTCGTACTGAGGGAAACTTGCTGATGTGCTCATCATACCTTCCTCTTGGGGTTCCCAACGAGCTCTGCATCAACCATGCTCCAGCATTTTTCTGGCGCCATACACAGAGCCATCACCGACCTAGATAGACGTGCAAGCCTAATAAACAAAGAAGGAGGGAGTAGTAACTAGAGTATGAGTGCTTGAAGCCGAGGCCTGCTCGAGACTACTCATAGCTTGTAGTCGTATGGACTATGGAGTACTCCACCTGGTAAAGGTTGCTAGTGCGTTCATACCTCCCATCGCATTCGATGCACTTCCTCTAGCTCAGCTCCTAGCTAGTGTAGCAATAGAGTAGAGATCACCAAAAAAAGTTGGCGGGTTCATCTCATTCTAATATTTAGCATTACATTGGTGGGTTTTTATTTGAGCTACTCGCTGCCATGCACTTCAAAAGTTTCAAACATACCACCGGTACCCTAGACATATATAAAAGGCATGGTATCCCACATCTATTACTCGACCTCAGAGTCGGAGCATGTCCCACAAATATGGCCTCGCAGCTCCATCCCTCCTTGCCACCACAACCTCCTCATTAGGCACTATAGTGACCGAAGACACCACTCCCTTATTTAGCAAGATGGAGCGGCTTCCCCACGCCGACGACCATCGAGACGGAGCATGCAAAGCATCGCCGGTAACCACGATACCGTCACTGCAAAGTTCGATCTGCTTCGCGGACTCCCTACTCTCCGTTACTGGAGAGATGGGCAAACGACACGCCCCCCGGTCCACCGCACCAACGCGAAGCGTACGGTCCCCACCTTAAACGAAGGTTGTTGCACACCTTATGATCTCTTTCGTTATGCATTTGATTACCAAAAGTACTTCATCGCTTGTTGTACTACATTTTTCTCATATACTCAATCGTTACAAAAGTTTGCAAGAGCATTCCTGACCATCGTTACAAAGCTTCTTTGACATCTGTGTAATTCCTCCTAAAATGATTCTTGTTGGGACGTAAAGGTTAAATAGCTGAGCTGGTATACTTCAACTCTAGCTAACGTCCTAAGCCGAATTAGTATGTCATGGCTCCTTGTTTAGAGTATAATCAGGTGCGCATCGAGTGCCCTTCATTTGAGAAAATCAGATTAATTCAATATGTTTAGTTTTTTGCAAACTTTACCCCCTACAAGTTATGTTATCAGTAGTATAGCAAGGCCTACAGATTAGTTAAAAATATTGATACTTCATGTTGTTTATATGATTGTTTCTTATCACTCTAGGTGCCATATGGTTAGAATACTCATAGCGGAAGTAAGTTACTAGAGTTGTAACGGGCATCACTGCTTTTCGAGCTATCAACCGCTGCAAACACTCCTATTAATTTGATCTTCTTCACACAGCTCCATGATAAATCTCAAAAGCTATTTGCTTGAAATGTATGCAATATAGTAAGAACAAGATCTTAGGCTCTACTTAATCCAGTTGAAAACAACAACCAGGCCAAAAAAGATAATAATGCAAAACAATGGCATAAAAAGTTTCATCCTAACCCCACACTAGTGGGTCTAGTTGTACTGGCTGCTGCAAATAAGAAAATACACATCCTACAGCCGCTAGTAGCCAATCCAGTTACCCACCAACAATTGGCAGCAGTACAAGTTTCAATAGCAGGTTCTCAGCAACAAAGTGGTAATAATCTCCCAACGACCTTTAGTCCTGACAGAGACATATACTTCCTTTCGAATGAGCGTGACACCAAATTTGGTATGTGTTCAGAGACTGATAGTAGCATTTTATTTTATATCTAATATATAGACATATATACCTTAATATTTTGATATAATGTTTTTTTAGTTGGACCGCGATGAAGATTAACCAGGGGGACGACGATGGAAAAAAATCTTGAACAGATGCTTGAAATAACTAAATCAAGACTTCCGGTGTCATGGGAATGGCCACGGCAGTCGCTACTAGGGGTAGCGATTGATAGTATTGGGGGCGAGAGCTGGTGGCCATCTCTGGTGCGAGATGGGGGCGGATGCACATGGGTTTTCCCAGGTTTGGCCCCCTAGAGGGTAAAGACCTACTCCTGCTAGATTGTATTGGTGGAGAGCGAGTTACAAGGGTCGCGAGCTCAGCGTCTAAGCAGCGAGTCGCTAGAGGGGATGTATGATGGAACGTAAGTACTCAAGGAACCCTAGCGAGGTTTATATAGAGGGTACCTCTCTAGGGTTTACAGTATACAACCGAACAAGTTATGGATTTATAGGATTTTGACCTAATCCGACTAGGCTTCAGCTATGCTCCTGGGCCTCCAGTCTCCAGTCGCCGGGCCTTCTTCTCAGTCACGTTCCAGTCGCTGTCCTGCAGGCCCACTCGCTAGGCCTTTGGCCCAATCGGAACGTCCTGCTGGGCATACCCCATTCGGCATATCCCCATCAGTAGTCCCCGAGGCCATCATTGATTCAGCGCAGGTGTTCATTTGGCAGTCGGAGTAGGCGAGTCCAATTTGGATGCCTAGTCGAATCGGTGATGGACTTTGTCGAGAATGGAGGAAATTTTCCACCTGGCTTCTAGTCGCAGCTTTAGCGAACGTATTCTCGCTCGAATCGCTGCCCCTATCGATTGGACATGGCATACCTGCAGGTGAGTCGAGTGGAAGAAGTTGGACCGTCAGCTCGATCAAACTAGCCGTTGGGTAATCCAATGGTAACTTCGGCATAGTTACCGTGGGTAACGGCTACCCCGAGATTGGCGGGTAGCACTTCTTTATAAGGAGAGTGGTGGAAAACTCCTGTAGATCCTCTCCCGCATTCCTCACTTTCACGCATCCCATTCTCTTTGTCTCTTCACGATCCAGATTCCCCGAACCGAGCGACCTTGTTTCTCCCTCGATGGTGCCTCCGAAAGATCTATGGGGGAAATCCAAGTGCACCCCGGTGCAACTCAAATCGTTTGAGGATGTGGGGGTCCTCTGCAATGGGAATTGGCAAATTCCCACGCCCTCCAAGACTGAGCCTAAGCCGCACGCCGGCAAATTAATCTACTTCCTGAGCAATTTGGAGGGGCCTGGGGTTTCCCACCTCCATCTTCTTCCGGCGATTCTACGCGTACTACGCGATCAAGCCGTCAGATCTTGGTCTGCATAGTATCGAGCAGTTGGCAATCCTTGTTACCTTTTGCGAGTGTTATCTTGGATGTCGCCCCTACTTCCCATTGTGGCTAGAGCTATTCCATGGCCATATTGGTCGCGACGGATCCGGTGGTCCTGTCTTGGCGGCAGGCGGCGTCACATTCCATCTGAAGCCGAAGGCAAATTTCTTCAAGCTCCTGCTACCGAAGAAGGCCACGAGCGAGTGGAAGAAGAGTTGGTTCTACGTTAAGGAAACCACCCCCTCTAGCGAAGTGGCGTTTCCCGAGTATGTCGCGGAAAGGAGCGAACCTCGCCGGCTGATAGCGGCCAGGCTCCCAGACGATCAGAGGATGGTCGTCGCGGAGATGATGGACCAAATCTAGGCGTTGAAGGACAAGGGGTTGTTGACGATCAATTTGTACAACTGCTGGCTCGGGCGGTGCTTGGTCCCATTGGCGACCCGGCCCCACTTGATATATGAATACACCGGGAAGAATGATCCTTCCCGGACCAGTAAGGAGTCGTGGGACGCCGTGGACTACAAGGCCGCCTTGAAGAAGATCACTGACACGGAGTTTACCACCACATCGGCCGGGCTCGCCCCGTATGTGCTTGAGAAGAACGAGGCTCCTATGGTAAGCCGCTCTCGTTACCTTTGTCTTCAATCATGACTTTCGCGGGGCTATTTGCAATCGCGGCTTGTAATGTTCACTCGTGGCCCCTAATCAGACCACTCTTTCTTGCCCATTCTCAGTTGTTTCAGGTCCTCGAAGGCTAGCTTCCCCTACTCGACAAAGAGGTTCCCAAAGAGCTTGAGGAGGGGACTGAAGGGGAATCCTCCGAGAGTGAAGGAGAAGAGAGGGAGGTTCCTCCCCCAGCTCCCACGGCCCACAAGACTCGCATGCAAAAGCAACGCGAGATCGAGGCGAGTCGTAGTCTAGAAGAACGTGATGAAGACGATGAAATCTTGCAGGAGCATAGTTCACAGCGAACAGCCACACCGGTGAAGCCCGCGCGAAAACTGAAGTCGCCCACGAAGAAGCTGGCTCCAAAGCCGGTGTCGCCACCCAGGTCGGTGGTGGCATTTGGGTCAGATGACGAGTCCGATGACGATGTGACCAAGACCTCACCGGAGATCCTGGAGGGTACGACTCCGATGATGGGACCAGAAGTTGCGGACACGGTGGTGGAGATGGAGGTTCCGCTCGTGGCGATCATGCCAACAGTCCCAGCTGCATCAGAACCAGGTGCCGCTGAAACTGTGGCGTCAAGGTCGCCATAGCCGGCGAGGATGACCGCGTCATCCGGGTCGGAGATTCATGCGACCGCAGCTTCATCATCGAAGAAGCCCGCGGTGTCATGGGCCGCAAGTGTCTTTGAGAAGGGTATCTCATGCAAGCTAGGCCTAGATCTGGATAAGCCTGCCCACATCAGTACGGGGCTGCGTGTTCTTCCGGTCGCCAAATGAGTCTAGTGTTCTCTTTTCTGTTCTTGGATGTTTTCTTTGCATGATTCCTTTGCTGACCTTGGCGATTTCGCAGGTCTGGTGCCAAGAAGATAGGTTGCCCTACGGTGGCTAAGATTCCGCTAGTCGTCGCCATAAAGGAGGAGGCCGACGCCTCCAGGAAGAGGAAGCCTGTTACGGAGGTTGCGGCCGCTGAAGGCGCGAAGAAGAAGAAAGGAGATGTTGTCGATGCTGCGACAGGGGACAACACGGGGGAGGATGACCCTGCTGCCCGTGCTGAGGAAGTGATGGTCATCCAATCAGAGCCAGCCAAGGGGATCCGTCGACAGAACCGCTAGCCCCAACGACTAGTGCTCCGACGAAGGCGGCTGCGTTGTTTCCATACTTCATGGCAAAGGGGTTCCCGTTCGTGGCAGAGAACCAGTATCCACAGATTCCAGAGATCGTTGATGAAGACGTTGGGCCTCGTCGTGGGCGCACGTCCTTTGTGGTTCCTTCAACGGACACCAGCAAACTTCATGGCATGCTTGGTGCTGCCATTAAGGTATGTCCAGTCCCCGAGTGCCTAATCGCTGAATTTCAGCGGTTGGGCACTGAAATTCTTCTAGTCGCCAGTCCTCGAGTGTCTTGTCGCTGAATTTCAGCGGCTAGGCACTTAAAATTGTAGTCGTCCGATCGCTGAATGTCTGTTCTGTTCGCAGGGCCTGTAGAGGGAATCGTCTAATCGGCAAGCCACGAAGGAACGCCTGGAGCGTGACCTACGCGTGGCACAGGAGGCCAACCGACGACTCCAGGAAACTGCTGGTGAGTTGTTGTTCTGCTTGGCAAGCTCGAGCCGTTGGTGCTTACACGAGGCTGACTTGTGTTGCTCTTGCTTTGTAGATGGTCTTCCGGCTGCTATTGCCCAGGCCTGTGAGGGGTATGTCCTGGCTGTTGAACTGGATGTAATGAAGGGGCAGATCGACTCGCTGGTGAAGGAACTGGAGGAGGCGAAGGCGTCGATGAACTCTTCTGAAGAGAGGGCCAAGGCCGCAGTCGCCACGGTGGAGGAGGAACAGAAGGCCACCGACTCGGTTATCCTTGGGTTGCAGGGTAACCTTGGTGCCCTTGAAAAGCATGTGATGAAGAACTTTCGTAAGCTCCTTGGTAAGTGTCCCTTCTTATCTTTCTTGTATGCGGCGAGTCCCCGAGCGGGGTGGTCCTTAGTGTCGCTAGGTTCCTGACGTTGCAGCTCTGATAGGTCAAAGCGACCCGGTGGTGCAGACCTACAATACCTCGCAATGCGTGACTGCAGTGGTGAATGCAGCCACCGCCTCAGCTTTGTGCGTCTAGGCCATGCTCCAAGGTATGTCCCCCACCGAGGTTATTCCTGGTGGGTTGACTGAAGTTTGGCGCTATCTGGAGGAGGCGCCTGCGGTTGTCAAGTGGATGGCACGGTCGGCCTTCAGGCGTAGGGCTGCCACGGTGTTTAGCCTTGGGCTCGCTCATTTCCCCGACGACTTTGACCTCAACGATGTTACCAGTGGCTATCCGTTGGCGAGTGGCTCGGTGGAGATCTTGGAGGTCCTGAAGTTGACTGCCAAGGCTGCCCTATTTGTGGAGCGCGTGTTGGTGATGGGGGATCTGTTACCCTATCAGGAGAGGGTGGTGGCACCGGGCAACCCCGAGCCGGAGCACCGGGACCTGAAGTCGAGCATCCTTCCGGGCTGCTGTCGCCGACGTGTACCCAATGAACCCGTGGGAGCCGTATATACGGGTCAAGGGTGATGGCGGCGCTTCCTCGTCAGAGCCTGCAAAATGAGTTGTTGCCCTAAGGGGTCACTTTTGTAATGTGAACAATATTTATGTATGGAAGTAAGAGGAGTCAATCGACTCTCAATGCATGGTTAAACATGTTTGATGTTGATTTTTATGTGGGCGAGTCCCTGAGCACGTCCGCCCTTTAGTGGGGTTTACCTCGTTTAAGTGCATGTGTGTTTTCTTTGAATTTTATTATGATTGGTGCTGATTTGTCATGGCATATGGGGCCAGTCGCCTTGCAGCTCCGAAGGGGCTCTGTAGTTAGCTGTTTTCCCCGGCGTGAGCAGGGGCGGTTTAGCCGAGTCCCCGAGCGTGGTACTTAGCCGTTCTAGTCGTGCGCCCATCGTAGGTGAGGATCTAGTGCGTTGTTTATAACACGTCTCTCCCCTGGCTCGGAAAGCTAGTTGCATGGCAAGTCCAAGGCATCTCTCTTACTTGGTGTGTTCCCGAGCCGCGTGAGGTTTCTTGTTTGCGAAGTCCACGTGTGTGGTACTTAACCGTTCGAGTCCCTTTGCACGGAGATGGGGAGGACAGGTCGTTGTGAGAAGCGTTTATCGGTCATCTTGGCCCGGTAGGCCAGTCGAGCAAGGCGACTTCGATGGTGGTTCCGGGGTGGCGTGTTCGTGGACGACACAAGGCCCAAATATCATCAGTGCCCTTGAGTCGCACTACTTATCCGTGCCGGTCGCTCGACCAAGGGTTGACTTCCATAAGTAGCGTATTGCTGAACGTACGAGTGCGAGTGGCACAAGAAGATGGCGAGTAGACACAATTTGTGTGATTCGAAATTATTTCATTATATAGCCACTGAGTACAAGTTTTAGTTATATGTATAGAACTTTCGGAGGAGGTTTACATTCCATGGCCTCCCGACCTCGAGCTGGCCGTTGCCTCGTATGTCAATGAGGTAGTAGGCGTTGTTTTCGAGGACTCGCCCTATGGCGAATGGCCACTCCCATGGGGGAGAAAGCTTGTGCATGCCCTTGTTGTCTTGGACCAGTCGTAGGACCAGGTCGCCTTCCTGGAAGGTGCGGGTCCGGACTCGGCGGCTGTGGTAGCGGCAGAGTCCCTGCTGGTAGATGGCGGCGTGGGGGCGAGCTAGGTCGCGTGCCTCGTTGAGCTGGTCAATTCCGTCTTGGCGGGCGATCTCATTTTTTGCCTCAACATAGTTGGCGACCCAAGGTGAGTCGTGCTCCAGGTTGGTTGGCATTACGGCCTCAGCACCGTACACCATGAAGAAGGGTGTGAACCTCGTGGAGCGGTTGACGGAGGTGCGGATTCCCCATATTATGGAGGGGATCTCTTCGACCTAGCATCCTGGGGTTCACTCGAGGGGCACCTGAAGTCGCGGTTTGAGGCCATGGAGGACACTTTGATTAGCACGTTCCCCTTGATCGTTCGACTCAGGGTGGGCGAGTGAGGCGAGGTCGAGTCGTATGTTGTGCTCCTCGTAGAATTTTGCCATGGCGCCCTTGGCGAAGTTGGTGCCGTTGTCTGTTATGATGCTGTGTGGGTAGCTGTACCGGTAAATGAGCTCGCGGAGGAACTTGGTGGCGGTCTTGCTGTCGCACTTATTGATTGGTTTGGCTTTGACCCACTTGGTGAACTTGTCGACCTCAACTAGGAGGTGGGTGAAGCCAGATGGGGCCTTCTTGAACGGGTCGACCATGTCCATGCCCCATACGGCGAATGGCTAGGTGATGGGGATTGTCTTGAGTGCTGAACTAGGGAGATGTGTCTGGTTGGCGTACTTCTGGCACCCGACGCATCGTTGGATGGTGTCGATGGCGTCGGCGTGCGCAGTGAGCCAGTAGAAGCCATGTCGCATGGCTTTGGCGACCAGCGAGCTGGCGCCGGCGTGATGGCCGCAGTCGCCGGCATGGATGTCTTGGAGGATCTTGCGTCCTTCTTCTGGCTGTACGCAGCGCTGGAACACGCCGTTCACGCTGCGTTTGTGGAGCTCGTCGTTTATGATGACGAAGGATTTGCAATGGCACGCAATCATTTGTGCCTCCGTCCCGTTGCTTGGAAGTACCTTGTGCTCGAGGAAGGCGACATATGGTGTGGTCCAGTCGCTGGGCTCCATGAACATGGCGACTAGGGCGGGTTCGGGCTGCAGTGGTATCCCGATGTCGATCTCCTTGGGCAGGGAGACCGAAGGTTTGTGGATGATGTCGAGGAAGACTCCTACGGGTGGCGTTTGCCTAGCCGACCCGATGCGGGAGAGGGAATCTGCCTCCTTTTTTTTGCCTGTCGATCCACTCGACTGAGTAGCCAGCGAAGTGTCCTACTAGCTGGTTTATGCTATCATTGTCGGGGAGATGGAGTCATAGGTCCCGGCGACTTGGCCGGTGACTAGGTCGGAGTCACCGTAGCACCGTAGGCGATTGACGTTCATCTCCTTAGCAACCCGCATGCCATGAAGGAGGGCCTCGTACTCAGCCATGTTGTTGGTGCAGGGCTTGAAGTTGAGGTGGAGCATGTAGCGGAGCTTGTCTCCCTTGGGGGAGGTCAGTATGACCCCAGCCCCGACGCCATTGATACATTGCAAATGTATCTATAATTTTTGATGTTCCATGCTTGGTTTTATCTACTTTCTTGTGTTTTGTCCACACTTTGGAGTACTTTTCATATGATTTCTTGGACTAACCTATTGACAAGAGCCACAGTGCCAGTTGCCTGTTTTCTGCTGTTTTTGGTTCCAGGAAGTCAGAAAATGGATACTGATACGTCCAAAACGTATCTACTTTCCCGAACACTTTTGCCATTGTTTCTCCTCTATACTTGTGTGATTTGGATGCAACTAATGCAGACTGACGCTGTTTTTAGCAAAATTGCCTTGGTGTCTACTTTTTGTGCAGAAAACCAACTATCAGGAAAAATCCTGGAAAGTATGCCAAAAATCCTATTTCACCCGAAGACTCCAGGAGCCAGAATACGAGACGGAGAAGAGCCAGGGGTGGCCACACCACCTGGTGGCGCGGGCCAGGCCAGGCCGCGCCAGGGGATGGTGTGGGCCCCCCAGGAACCCCCTCGGCCTCTCTCTTCGCCTATAAGGAGACTTCTGACCTAAAAACTTCAGGGGGTTTCGACGTTTTTCCAGAAGGAGTTCCGCTCCGCCGCCACCACCAGATTCCACGAAACAGCACCAAAAACTCCGTTCTGGCACCCTGCCGGGACGGGGAATTGGAGGAGATCATCGCCATCATCATCACCATCGCTTCTCCATCGACCATCCATGTTTCCCCCATCTACGAGTGAGTAATCCCCCGCTGTAGGCTATGGGGATGGTAGGGATTGGATGAGATTGTTCATGTAATGGCATCAGATTGTTTCTGCATGGTGCCTAGTATCTTTTATTAGTGCTTTATGACTTTGTTGCGACTTGTTGTGCTTAATGCTTGTCACTAGGGCCCGAGTGCCATGATTTCAGATCTGAACATGTTATTGATTCATTATGATAGTATTGTTCTTGGTCTTATCTACAAGTTGTATACACACGTTGTTGTCCGGAACCTATGGCCCAGTGGCGATGGAATCGGGATAACCGGAAGGGAAAGGCTTTGATGTGAGGATCACATGTGTTCACGGAGTGTTAATGCTTTGCTCCGGTGCTCTATTAAAAGGAGCACATTAATTGCCAGTAGTTCCCTAGAGGCCCCGCTACAAACGGGCTGGCAGGACAAAAGATGTTGTGCAAGTTCTCATTGCGAGCACGTATGACTATATATGGAACACATGCCTAGGATTATCTAATACTTGGGTGCTTTATCTTATTTATCTACAATTGCCCTATGTTCTGATTGCTATGTGAATTGTCTTGTCCATGCAACGCCCGTCCATCCATCCCTATGCCTACCGCACTCGAATCCTACTATTTATTGCTTTTGTTACTACTGTCTTTGCTTTACTACTGCTGCTGCTTTACTATTCCCACTACAAAACTGTTGCTACTGATAAACTGCTGTGAGCAAGATTGTTTCCAGGTGCAGCTGAATTGACAACTCAGTTGTTAAGGCTTATAAATATTCTTTGGCTCCCCTTGTGTCGAATCAATAAATTGGGTTTCACTTCCCTCGAAAATACTGCGATACACCCCCTATACTTGTGGGTCATCAAGACTATTTTCTGGCGCCGTTGCCGGGGAGCATAGCTTTATTTATCAAGTTCACTTGGATTCTCTATTGTTCGCTGCTATCCATCCATCATGGGTAAGTCTCGTGATGGCAAGGTTCCTATTTTACCATCCACTACAAGAAGAGGTACGGTTCTGAACATCTCTGTTGCTCTTGATTCACCGTCTGTTATGAGTAAGATCGTTACACCACCATATACACATGCTACACTGCTACTACTGCTGAATCTGAAACTTCTGATGCTTATGATGTTGCTTCTACTATGCTTGATAAGAGTGGTTCATTAGGTCCTTTCCTAGATGCTACGATTGCTAGAACTATATCTGGAAATACCGAAACTCCTAATGAAGACACTACCACACCTGTTAGCTCACCTGAGTCTAGTGAGAGTTATGATATTGAAGAAGATTATGTTGAGATGACCGATGAGTTTATTAAATAATGTAAGAACACCCATGATAGGAGCGCTGCTAAGAGTCTCCTTGAGAGGCGTAATATTATAACGAAATTATATCCTGCTGCTAAGTTTGCTGCTTCTCCCATAAACATTATAGATGAAGATTATGATTTCTCTCTCGATCTATCTTACATAGCTATTGTCGAGAAAGAACCTTTTTGTGGGACTAAGAATGAAAGTGCCGTAGCACATATGAATGAACTTTCTACCATGTGTGGCTTGTTTTCTGATGATATAAAGATGCGTACTTACTTTGTTGCTAAGATTTTTCCCTTTTCACTAAAAGGAGAAGCTAAAACTTGGTTTAGTAATTTACCTCCTGGATCTATTGATAGACCTGAGTGCTTGATTAGTACTTTCCTGCAGAAATATTTTCCTCCCAGTGCTAGACATGCTATTTTGCAGGAACTTTTTGATTTTAAACAGGGAGTAAAAGAGGTATTGCCCGAATCTTGGGCAAGGTTTTGTGCTTTGATTCATGCACAGGCTGGAAGTCCATTACCTAAGAATGAGCTTCTTGATATATTTTATAATGGACTAACAGAGGAATCTAGGACATACCTAGATAGTTGTGCTGATTGTGTTTTCAGGAATAGGACTCCTAAGGAAGCTGAGGAATTAATGGCTAAAATAAGCAAGAATTATGAAGATTGGACTCCTCCTAAACAAGCTATACCTGAAGTAATTGTACCTGAACCATCTATTCCTGTGCCTATTCCAACATCAAAGAAGAGGGGAGTTATTGAATTAAATGATGAAGTGATGAAGGAAGCTAAGAAATGTCTTAAGGAGAAGGGAATTAAAGTTGCAGATGTCAAGAATTTACCTCCTATAGAAGAATTATGTAAGCCTATTTCCTACTCATCCACTATTGAGGTACACTCTCTCCAACACTTTGATGAAGGTGATATCCCTTACTCTAAACCTCCTGATGAATGCTTAGAAGAATTTGATATCTTTATTGTTAAGCAAGATAACTTTAAAAAAAGGGTGCAAAATCATCTAATGGAAAACACTAGAGCTATTGTTGAGTTGAAAGATATTGTGGAAAGAACCTCTAATGATGTTAAAATGATTGTTAAACACTTTCAAATGGTTCAAACTCAAATAGATCAACTCGTTAAAGTGCAAAACGACTTGCTAGTGAATGCTGCTAAAGAAAAACATGCTTATGAAATTAGAACTAGAAGTGGTGCTGCTACCCAGGATCCTCTATATCCTGAGGGGCATCCCAAAAGAATTGAGCAGGATTCTCAACAAGCTGAAAATAGTGGTTCTACTCGTAAGAAAAGGAAAAAGAAACATAAAACTGTTGTAGAACCCTCTGAACCTGCTATAGATCCTAATAGTATATCTATCTCTGATGTTGAAACTAAAAGTGGTAATGAAGAAAATGTTGTTCCTAATGAAGAAAAAGTTGAAGAAGAACCTGAAAACCACACTAAGAATACTAAATACACCAAAGAAGATTTTGCTAAGAAACATGGTAGTGAAAGAGAACCTTGGGTCCAAAAACCTATGCCTTTCCCCGATAAGAAACACAAGTCAAAGGAAGATGAACACTATAATAAGTTTTGTGAGTGGATGAAGCCTTTATTCCTGCAAATTCCTTTGACTGATGCTATTAAATTGCCTCCTTACTCAAAGTATATGAAGGACATTGTCTCGAATAAAAGGAAGATCCCTAATGAAGAAATTTCTACTTTGCTTGCTAATTATTCCTTCAATGGTAAGGTTCCTAAGAAACTTGGAGACCCAGGGATTCCAACTATCCCTTGCTCTATTAAGAACAGTTATGTTAGAACTACTTTGTGTGATTTGGGAGCTGGAGTTAGTGTTATGCCTTTCTCTATATATAAGAGGCTTCAGCTTGAAAAATTGATACCAACTGATATATATTTGCAAATGGCTGATAAATCTACCACTATTCCTGTGGGTATATGTGAGGATGTACCTGTTCAGGTGGCTCACAATTGCTTGATATTAACTGATTTTGTCGTGCTTGAAATGCCAGAAGATGATAATATGTCTATTATTCTTGGGAGACCTTTCCTTAATACTGCAGGAGCTGTTATTAATTGTAATCAAGGAAAGGTTACCTTCAATGTTAATGACAAGGAACATACTGTCTATTTCCCCAAGAAGATTGAAAGGACTTATGGTTTGAATTCAATTGAACATGTTAAAGGCATTCAAGTTGGAGAAATATATTGTCCCATACCAAGAGAAAAAATTCTGAAACTATTATGATTGGGACCATTGCTATCAAGGTTGAGGTAACATAATCATTAGTGGAATACAAAGTTTTGTCTCATATGCAATTGTTTTGGTAGCAAGACTTGATCAACCTTGCTAACAAAAGGATTCCATTGAACAAAACAATGTTTTCATTATGATTATCTCCGTTTATTTCTATCCTTTGCATTTTTGTTTTTGTTTTTGTTTAGTTTTCTTTGCGTTGTTAGTTGCTTGCATGTTAGAACTTCTGTAGTTCTAGCCTTGTTTTGTCCTTGCATCATGTTTCCAAAGAAAAAAAAATCTGTCAGAAAAATCATTCTTCTATTCCTGAAAATGCCCAAAAATAAAGTGTCTCAAAAAATTTCAGAAAATTCATATTAAATTTTTACGTGAAAAAAGGGGCAGAGGAGTACCTGGGAGGTACCAGGGTGGCCCACCAGGCAGGCACACCATGTGGTGGCACGGCCAGCCCTGGGTGGCGCCATGCCCTGGTGTGGGCCACCCCTGGCCCCCCACTACCTCTCTCACCTGCCACTTTCTTCTCTCTCCCGAGTAAGATCCAGTTCATAGCTCAAAATCGCGTTCTTTCTGTGCTTGCTCTCGATTTTTTCGATCTCCTTGCTCAGCCCATCTTTCTTGTTGAAATTTGGAGCATCTGTTCCCTGGTATGTGACTCCTCCCCTTGTCCAAGTAGATTTGTGTTTAGTGGATTATATGTTGAGTATTTTGCTTTTGTAGGTGACTGGTTATGAGAGCTTGTAAGCTTGTTTGATGCTTAGAGATATAGTTTTGATGCATGTTTAGGCCTCTTGCAAGTCCCTATGAGTAGAATCCTTCATTATATTTACTTTGCAATCACTTGTGTAATAGGTGTTTAAATTTCAGAATACCAAGCATGAACAACCACACTTTTGGAGAGATATTTGAGAGTGATGCACCTAGGAGGTAGAGGCCCTCAAGAACAGCCTCTCAAGCTAGGCCATCATACAATGAAGACCTCATTGCAACACGTATTGCAGTGAAAGGGATGATGGAGATGCTCACCCATCCTCTTTTCCTTGTTTTACTTTCTTGCAAGCTGCAGGTATTCTTGATGATTTCTTGCTACTGATTGAGAGGGTTGGTTTGACCTCTTATATGCAAGATGAGAGTGCACAATACGCTATGCTCACCAAAAATTTTGTTGAGAGCTTCGCGTTTACTAACACACCATATCAATCTACTGTCTCTTTTAAAATCTATGATATGCCCTTCACCATGCCTTTGGAGAGATTTTGCAGTATTGTAGGTGTGCGTATGACAGGGACCGTGAAGAAAATTCAAGGGCGGCCCGCTGATTTGTTGGAGCTTTACCGAGGGGTGACCAATGATGATGACCGCGTGGCGCAGCGCGGAAAGATAAGAAATATCCAACTACCTGCTCTTATATACTTTGCATACTATCTTGCCACTAGTGTATTGGGTAGGGAGAACACTAGTAATATCTCCAACTATCATTTAGCATTCCTTGTTGCTGCGCTTAACAATGATACTCGGTACAATCTTGGCTCGCTTATTGCTCGCCGCCTAGCTGCTAGGGGCCTATCTATGGGGGCATCATTGCCTCACGTGTAGTCAATGCATTAGGTCTTTTAGTGGATCCCGATGATGCTATGCTGGCACCATAGAGGCTTGACCTTGTTGCCATGAAAACTCATCACTTTGTCACTGCTACCTCTGATTTGAACAATCTAATATATAGGATGCTTTTCACTGACAGGGATGAAAGGGAAATCCTTTTGCCACAGCCTGCTTTGTTTAGTGTTGACAGGAGACCGTGGTCGCGCTCCAAGGAGGAGGTGGACGAGCAGCTGCGCTTGCTGGGTTTCCACGAGCAGCACCAGGAGGATGTACCCTCCTATGATTATTCCGCACGTTACGGAGGGACGTACTCGAGCGTGCACTAGGACGAGGGGACCTCCTCGTCATACTACGGTGACACTTCATCCTGGCCAGCTTGGGATTGATACCCCACTTAGGCCAAAAGCCTAAGCTTGGGGGGAGGTACGCCGACACCGCACTCATCTCCATATCATGTTCTTGGTGTACTTTGTATATTCATGTTTTCGTTCTCTTTTTAGTTTTCGTTCTTCTTTGCTTTTGCTTTCTAAAAACACAAAAAGACCAAAAATATTTTTGTTGTTTCTCTTTGGTTTGCTTCTTCTTTTTGCCTTGGTTTGCCTTTTCCTTTTTGCTTTGTTTGAACTATTCGAAAAACCCAAAAAGATTTTGCTTTGCTCGTTTTTCTCTTTTGGTTCTTATTTAAAAATCAAAAACAACAAAAATATTTGTCGTTCTTATTTGGTTTTTGTGAGTTTGCTACAGGGTTCGGCAGTTGTCAGTGGAATATTGGTTTCATATTATTATTCAAGCCACACAAGTGAAGAGCAATTTTGAGGATTAATGACAACTTGAGGCGTGGTAAGAGGCTGGTAACGAACTCTATTTGTTTTCATTTTCGTACATATACTCATCATTGTGGGCATGCTTAGTCCGTTCATGTAGAGTGTATGTTTTCTTTGGATGCTTAATAGTTCTTGCTTTCTTATGATTAGCTCCAGCTCGCTAATAGTTTGTAGCATGTCTTATGAATGTTTGCTTGCATTGCTCTATTCATAAATTGGTATGACACCGTGGTATCCTCCTCTGAATGTTTCATTTGAATTGACTTGGCACATGCTCATGCATGCACATGACTGTAATAATCAGTTAAGCCTCGGTGAATTATTTTGCCTTGAGGATCTTGAATCACTTTCATGCCATGAGTAGTCCTGTTTTGTTGCAAGCATGATAATGACATCTGTTGCTCTCTCGTTTGTCGCTCCCTTACTATTTCTAGCCTTCACTTCCACTGAGTGTTTTACTCATGTTTCCAACTCCCTAAACCAAATATTTCCAAAGTGTCCACCATACCTACATATTAGCATCACTTGCTACTACCGTGCATATTCATTATGCCTTGTTTTCTTCCGAATAAAATGTTTGCTTGTTATGGGAAAATTAGTTAGAAAAGCTCTCACGAACTTGATGGCACACTTTATTTCCTGCACTTAATAAACCTGAACCATTGTGAACTCTCCATGAAAGTTATATGCTTGCAAATTATAGGCTGGGGATTAGCAGAACCGTCTTTCATCACGAGGAACGCTTTCAACACTTGTAAATATATACCCAGTTGATACCTTGCTCTTTTGTTTGCGGATGTCGTCGGTGTGAAATAAAACGGGAGCTTGTAAGTCCATGGAGTTATGTATGTGTGTTAAAGAAACGCCTGGGTCGCTGGTCTAATCCATGCTGACATGGTGGAAACCTACAGCGTAACCATAACGATATCTATGAAGCATTCTTCTTATAAAAAAGAGAGTTATAGCTATTGAGAAAAAGAAAAAAAGAGAGATTTATGAAAAGATTAAAGAGAGAAAAAAGCACCATTTTCCCATGGTAAATAAGAAGATTGCTGAGATACTCATTGTCTGCTTGCCTTGTCATTTTGATATGGGGATTCTTCCGTATCATCGGGCAAGGGGTACCCCGTTGGCGGTTCTCAATGATACGCACATACTTATGATGACAAGAACTTACTGGTAACTAAAGTTGAGTAGCATGAGGAGCGGCCCTCGTACTCCAGGGACTTTGGATTTTCAGTTTATAGTCTGTCAAGCATATAACTCAGATTGGACCTCACTTTCACCTTAACCACATTAAAGATGCTTATGATAGGAGCAATGAGATCTCAAAGCTAACGAGTACCATACTTTCAGCATTTGGAAGCCTTTCAAAATTATTCAAAACCTTTTTCTCCTACTTGTTGAGTCTCCACATATTCTTTGAGCACCTCCTTGAGAGCATAGTTGTCATTCTTTGTGTTTGCTCCATTACTTGATTATTTGTGTTATGACTTTGATGCTTGTATCCTTGATATCTTTACTTCTAGTCATCACTTGAACTCCATAGGTGCCTTGATATTCATAATCAAAGGGCAAGCGAGATACCACTCTATCATACCTTTTTATGAGCATTGTAATGTTGCTTATATTTGTGCTTCATGCTACTTATTATTCTTGAGTTGGAATCTCTTCATAGCTTGCAATGACTATTAAGTAGACTCAGTTGCATACTCTTTATTATGAACTGTCTGAGTAGTTGATCACATTGCTGAGAATATTTACATCATATGAAGCAAATGTGTTCGTGAGAGTTCTTTTATCGCACTCAGTTTTCAACTGAATTTCTTGAGGACAAGCAATAAGCTAAGCTTGGGGGGAGTTGATATGTCCAAAACGTATCGACTTTCCTGAACACTTTTGCTATTGTTTGTCCTCTATACTTGTGTGATTTGGATGCAACTAATGCGGACTGACGCTATTTTCAGCAGAATTGCCTTGGTGTCTACTTTTTGTGCAGAAAACCAACTATCAGGAAAAATCCCGGAAAATATGCCAAAAATCCTATTTCACCCGAAGACTCCAGGAACCAAAATACGAGACCGAGAAGAGCCAGGGGGTGGCCACACCACCTGGTGATGCGGGCCAGGCCAGGCCGTGCCAGGGGGTGGTGTGGGCCCCCCAGGAACCCCCTCGGCCTCTCTCTCTTCGCCTATAAGGAGCCTTCTGACCTAAAAACTTCGGGGGGTTTCGACGTTTTTCCAGAAGGAGTTCCGCTCCGTCGCCACCACCAGATTCCACGAAACAGCACCAGAAACTCCGTTCTGGCACCCTGCCGGGACGGGGAATTGGAGGAGATCATCGCCATCATCATCACCATCGCTTCTCCATCGACCATCCATATTTCCCCCATCTATGAGTGAGTAATCCCCCGCTGTAGGCTATGGGGATGATAGGGATTGGATGAGATTGTTCATGTAATGGCATCAGATTGTTAGGGCATGGTGCCTAGTATCTTTTATTAGTGCTTTATGACTTTGTTGCGACTTGTTGTGCTTAATGCTTGTCACTAGGGCCCGAGTGCCATGATTTCAGATCTGAACATGTTATTGATTCATTATGATAGTATTGTTCTTGGTCTTATCTACAGGTTGTATACACACGTTGTTGTCCGGAACCTATGGCCCCGAAGTGACAGAAATCGGGATAACCGGAAGGGAAAGGCTTTGATCTAAGGATCACATGTGTTCACGGAGTGTTAATGCTTTGCTCCGGTGCTCTATTAAAAGGAGCACCTTAATTGCCAGTAGTTCCCTAGAGGCCCCGCTGCAAACGGGCTGGCAGGACAAAAGATGTTGTGCAAGTTCTTATTGCGAGCATGTATGACTATATATGGAACACATGCCTAGGATTGTCTAGTACTTGGGTGCTTTATCTTATTTATCTGCAATTGCCCTATGTTATGATTTCTATGTGAATTGTCTTGTCCATGCAACGCCCGTCCATCCATCCCTATGCCTACCGCTTTTCGAATCCTCACATTTCTTGCTTTTGTTACTACTGTCTTTGCTTTACTACTGCTGCTGCTTTACTCTTCCTACTACAAAACTGTTGCTACTGATAAACTGCTGTGAGCAAGATTGTTTCTAGGTGCATCTGAATTGACAACTCAGTTGTTAAGGCTTATAAATATTCTTTGGCTCCCCTTGTGTCGAATCAATAAATTGGGTTTCACTTCCCTCGAAAATACTGCCATACACCTCCTATACTTGTGGGTCATCAAGACTATTTTCTGATACTCTCGGAATTGGACAGGACAAAAGCCAAAGTCGCTATTTTACCGGAAGACATCTGGAGCCAGAATACGAGACGGAGAAGGGCTGGGGCCTGGCCACACCACCTGGCCACGCGGCCAGGCCTGGCCCGCGCCAAGGGGTGGTCTGGCCGACCCCAGCACCCCCTCGGCCTCTCCTTCCGCCTATATATTGTCTCCGATACCAAAACCCTAAGTACCCGATCAAAAACCCACGAAAGAGTCTGTAGCCACCGTCATCTCCATCCCTAGATCAGGAGGGATCTGAAGCTCTTCCCGGCACCCTGCATGAGAGGGGAATTCACCCTGGAAGCCTTCTTCATCATCATGGAAGCCTCCGGTGTGATGCGTGAGTAGTTTATCTCTGGACTACGGGTCCATGTAGTAGCTAGATGGCTGGTTCTCCTCCTTTGTGCTTTCATGTTTAGATCTTGTGAGCTCCGTTAATGATCAAGATCATCTATTTGTAATCCATACATGTTGTGTTTGCGGGGATCCGATGGATATTGAGATGCTATTTCAGATTGATTATTGATTCTATCATGTCTTTTTTATTTGTGATCTTGCATGCTTTCCGTTGTTAGTAGCTATCTTGGCCAAGTAGATGCTAGCAACTCCAAGAGTTAGTATTTATGCTCGATAGTGGGTTCATGCCTCTGGTAATCTAGGAAAGTGACAGAAATCTCTAAGGTACTAGATGTGCTGTTGCTACTAGGGAGAAAACAACAATCCTTTGTTCATAGAACAATCGTATTGTTTACTTTACACGCAATTCGTAAAGCAATAATCTGTTGCTTGCAACTTAATACTGGAGGGGGTTCGGATGATAACCTGAAGGTGGATTATTAGTCATAGATGTAGTTGGATGGCGGTCTATGTATAATGTTGTAATGCCCAATCAAGTCTCAAAGGAGTCAAGATGATTAGTATATGCTTGTATGCTTTCTCGATGTTTGTCAATTGCCCCGCTATAATTTGTTCCGTGGTTGTGTTGTGCAGGTCTCCACGTTGCTATTGGCACCGGTAGTGCGCCCTGCCAACGTTCATCTAGCTACACCTTTGGGGTGTTTCCTTGCTCTTACTGGATTGATAACGTTGGTTTCATACTGAGGAAAAACTTGCTACTGTGCTCATCATACCTTCCTCTTGGGGTTCCCCAACAAGCTCGGTATACTTTGGGTCATCAACAACTTTTTCTGGCGCCGTTGCCGGGGAGTCAAGGACATCTTCACAAGGGGAGTCCATCATAACCAATCTCTTTACTTTGTTATTTTTGTTTTGCTTAATTTACTTTTGTTTTGTTTGCCTGTTTTTTTTATCAAAAACACAAAATATTAGTTTTACAAGTTTGCTTTCTTTATCAAAAACACACAAAAATGACTACTCTTGAAAACACTAAGTTGTGTGACTTCACTAGGACCAATGATTTTATGTGCACACCTATTGCTCCACATGTCCCTAAAGCTACTTTCTTTGAGATAAAACCTGCTTTACTCAATCTTGTTATGAGAGAACAATTTTCTGGTATTGGTAATGAAGATGCTGTTGCCCATCTAAATAACTTTGTTGAACTTTGTGAGATGCAAAAGCATAGGGATATAGATGTAGATATTATTAAGCTTAAATTGTTTCCTTTCTCTTTGAGGGGAAAAGCTAAAGAATGGTTGAATTCCTTAACTAGGAATAGTATTGATTCTTGGACTAAATGCAAAGATGCTTTTATTGGAAAATACTATCCTCTTGCTAATATTATATCTATGAGAAGTGAAATAATGAAGTTTAAACAATCTGATAATGAACATGTTGCTCAAGCTTGGGAAAGGATGAAATCTTTGGTAAAGAATTGTCCCACTCATGGATCGATTTGCTTGGATGATCATCCAAACTTTTTATGCAGGATTGAACTATTCTTCAAGGAACCTATTGGATTCTGCTACTGGAGGTACCTTTATGACCATTACTTTGGGTGCTGCAACAAAGCTTCTGGATAATATGATGGTTAACTACTCTGAATGGCATACTGAGAGAGCTCCACAAGGTAAGAAGGTAAATTCTGTTGAGGAAACCACATCCTTGAGTGATAAGATTGATGTTATTATGTCTATGCTTGTTAATGGGAAAGCCCAAATTGATCCAAATAATGTTCCTTTAGCCTCTTTGGTTGCTCAATAAGAGCAAGTTGATGTGAACTTTATAAGAAATAACAATTTTAGCAACAATGCCTACAGGAATAATTTTGGTAACAACAATTATAAGCCATATCCTCCCAACAATGGTAATGCTTATGGAAATTCTTACAACAATAATAGGAGTGCTCCCTCTGAACTTGAAGTTATGCTTAAAGACTTTATTAGTAAACAAACTGCTTTCAATAAAACTATTGAGGAAAAACTCTCTAATGCTGAAAGAAATATCGCATCTTTGGCTGAAGCTCAATCTTCTTTGAATAAAATGGCTGCTAAACCTGAAACTAATGATAATCCCTTTGTAGCTACTAATGCCATACAACTAAGGATTGATGAAAATGTTAGACTGTTAGCTGAATTACATGCTAAGTGGGAAAGAGAAGATGAAATTGCTAGAAACATTAGTGTTTCTACTATCACTACCACTAGTGTTAAGGCTAGTAATAGTTCTACCACTCTAGATGATAATTTTATTTTGATCTTGATGGTTGTAATATCTCTGAAGTTATTAAGTTCCTACAAAAGCTTGCTAAAAGTCCTAATGCTAGTGCTATGAACATGACCTTTACAAAACACATTACTGATGCTCTCATAAAGATTAAAGAAGAAAAGATGAAACATAAAGCTTCTATTCCTATAAAACAAGAAGATGGTTGGGAACCCATCATTAATATGAAAGTGAATGATTTTGATTTCAAAGCTTTATGTGATCTTGATAGTAGTGTTTGTATTATGCCTAGAAGGATTTATGATATGCTTGATTTGCCTCCACTTGAAGATTGTTATTTGAATGTCTTACTTGATGATAATGCTAAAAATAAACTCATGGGGAGTATTAATGATGTTCTTATTATGGTTAACAATGCCTATGTCCCCATTGATTTCTATGTTTTGGATGTTGAATACAATGCTTCTTGTCCTATTACTTTGGGAAGACCTTTTCTTAGAACTGTTGGTGCCATTATTGATATGAAAGAAGGCACCATTAAATATCAACTCCCACTCAAGAAAGGTATAGAACATTTCCCTAAGAAGAGAGAGAAGATTTCTTTTGCCTCTCCTATGAAAACAAAATTTGCTCTTAATGCTTCTTCATTTGAGAACACTTGATTCTTTTTATTGCTTCTTATGCCTAACTTAAAGGCGTTAAAGAAAAGTACTTATTAGGAGATAAACCAAAAGTTTTAGATGAGTGTTGGAAGTTATTACTTCGGTAATAACCGCTCCTTATCCTTTATATTTGCTTTTTGTGCCAAGATTAACCTCTAATGAGAGAGAAGTAATGATTGGCAAAGTTGTTGTCCCGAAACAGATTTATGTGCTTCACCGTAAAAATTCTTGTAAAATATCTGTACGTCCTTTTGAGGCGTGCATTTTTTCGCTTCTGCCCCAGGTTGTTATCTAACTTCCGTTAGTTCAACACTTTTTGATTTGAGCAACAGAAGGTCATAGAAAAAATGTGTCTTTACCTACTGGTCTGTTTTGACAGATTTCTGCCACTTTCTGCATTTGGTTCTTGTTGGTTCCTTTTTTAGTTCTTTTGGAGAATTGAGCTTTTTTAGGGAAGTGCTACAGTAGCTAGTGTTTTAATTGAAGTTTTATTGGTGTTAGAACTGAACCTTAAAGACTTATTATCTTGAGTGCACTAATGTTGCTAATAAAGATTGTGTGAAGTTTTGTATGAAGGAAAAATTTCAGGTGTATGGAAGGAATGAGTAATGAGATGAAGGATGGACTAAATCTCAAGCTTGGGGATGCCACGCGTGTCACCCCAAGAAATATCCAAGAAGTACAAGCATCAAAGCTTGGGGATTCCCAAGGCACCCCCTCTTCATCAATAAAAATCCCAGGTTCCTTCCAAATGCTTCATTTTTATTGTTTCATGCACAGTTGTGTTGTTCTTGGAGCGTCTTCTTTTTCGTTTTTGTTTTGGTTTTTCGTTTGCTTTGTTTGCTTAGTTTTCTGAATAAATTGGTTGGACCCCCTGTTTCATACATTGGTTTTCAAATAGTTTGGTTTGGTTTGGAAAAGAGTAGGAAAGTTCATGCTTAAGTGGTAAAGAGAGATCGTTTTTGACTGTGGCCTATGCTTTGTCATGCCATGCTTGATATTGTTTTGGCTTTATGCTTAGTATTCTTTGTTGTAGCATGACTTGTTATAAACAATTGAGATTACTTAATGTGCCTTGGATGAATCATGCGTTGTTTTAGCATATTAAAGCATAGTATAGTGGTATTCTCCTTTGATGCTTTATTTGGGTTGACTTGGCGCATGCTCACACCATGTTATGACTATCTCAAATCACCATAGCCTTTATGATCCTTTAGTTTTCAACTTGTAGTATCACTTTATGCTTTGATCAATGATGTTTTGTCACTCTACATGATTATGGCCATTATTGCTCTCTTAGTCTGTCGCTCCCAGTCTTTTACTAGCCTCCACAACCAAGTATGAGTTCCACTCATGCATCCAACTCCTTAAACCAAGTTATTCCAAAGAGTCCACCATACCTACCTACTAGCATATGCTATTCCAAGTATATTCATGTTTTTGTTTACCTTCCAAATTAAACTTGTTATGAGAAAACTAGTGATTAAAGCTCTCACGAACTTGATGGCATACTTTACTTTTTGCATTTAATAAACTTGAACCATTGGGTCCTTCTTTGTTGCGTATATGCTTGCGCTTTATAAGTTGAAATTAGCAGAACCATGTATCATGGGGAACGCTTTCAACATTGCACATGTACTTTGTACCCCGTTGATATCATGTTCTTTTGCTTATGGATCCCGGGGTGTGAAATAAAAGTGGAACTTGTAAGATCATGGAGTTTGTATGTGTGTTAGAGAAACGCCTGGGCCGCTAGCTTAAGCCATGCCTAATCATGGTGGAAACTTGCAGCATAACCATAATGAGCAATCTATGAAGCATCCTTAATAAAAACCTATGCAAATAGCAAATAAAAAGATCACTGAGATGCTCATTGTCTGCTTGCCTTGTCATTTTAATTATGGGATAGCTCCTGTATCATGTGCAAGGGGTACCCCGTTTGCGGTTCTTTATGATACATATGTACTTACAATGACAAGAGCTTACTTGTGACTAAAGTTGAGTAGCATGAGGTTCGGTCTTCGTAAGTAAGGGGCATGAGATTTCGGTTGTCAAGCATGTCCTCTTAGTTGTGTCACTTTAACCTTAATCACCTTAAAGATGCTTATGATAGGGGCAATGAGACCTGAAAGCTATAAGTACCATAATTTTTGGAAGCTCTTTATGAGACTTGAATCCCTACTTCCTTCTATGAAGGACCTTCTTCCACCAATATATTGAGTCTCCACCTTCTATCTTTATGCACCTACTTTGAGAGCATAGTGGCCATTCTTAGTTCTATGTGCATTGTCCCAAGACTAGTTGATTGATGCATAACTTGATATTGCTTGTTTTAAACTATTTGTATCTAGTCACTCTTTTGAACTTTGAAGGTGTCCTATGCATTTATATTTTCTACTCTATGAGGGACAAGCTGAATACTATTATGCTATGTTTTCTTTATGTGAAACAAACAAACGTCTTGCAAAGCATTGTTATTCATGAATCTTTTGTTTGTGCCTTTTCATGTTACAATATAGTTTCTTTGTCCTATTGCTAGAACTTTGTCTTTCATGTTATGATTGAAGTACTATGATCCCTGTTTTGAATGTTTTACAAATACTTTGATCAAGTTTATGATGGTGCATGTCACCTCAAAAATTATTCTTTCTTTTTATCACTTACCTACTCGAGGACGAGCAGGAGTTAAGCTTGGGGATGTTGATACATTGCAAATGTATCTATAATTTTTGATGTTCCATGCTTGGTTTTCTCTACTTTCTTGTGTTTTGTCCACACTTTGGAGTACTTTTCATATGATTTCTTGGACTAACCTATTAACAAGAGACACGATTGCTTGCTTTTCTTTGTTGTTGGTTCTAGGAAGTTAGAAAATGAATACTCTCGGAATTGGATGGGACAAAAGCCAAAGTCGCTATTTTACCGGAAGACATCTGGAGCCAAAATACGAGACGGAGAAGGGCTGGGGCCTGGCCACACCACCTAGCCGCGCGGCCAGGCCTGACCCACGCCAGGGGGTGGCCTGGCCGACCCCAGCACCCCCTCGGCCTCTCCTTCCGCCTATATATTGCCTCCGATACCAAAACCCTAAGTACCCGATCAAAAATCCACGAAAGTCTGAGTCATGTCATCTCCATCCCTAGATCGGGAGGGATCTGAAGCTCTTGCCAGCACCCTGTCAGAGAGGGGAATTCACCCTGGAGGCCTTCTTCATTATCATGCAAGCCTCCAGTGTGATGCGTGAGTAGTTCATCTCTAGACTACGGGTCCATGTAGTAGCTAGATGGCTGGTTCTCCTCCTTTCTGCTTTCATGTTTAGATCTTGTGAGCTCCGTTCATGATCAAGATCATCTATTTGTAATCCATACATGTTGTGTTTGCGAGGATCCGATGGATATTGAGATGCTATTTCAGATTGATTATTGATTCTATCATGTCTTTATTATTTGTGATCTTGCATGCTTTCCGTTGTTAGTAGCTATCCTGGCCAAGTAGATGCTAGCAACTCCAAGAGTTAGTATTTATGCTCGATAGTGGGTTCATGCCTCTAGTAATCTGGGGAAGTGACAGAAATCTCTAAGGTACTAGATGTGATGTTGCTACTAGGGAGAAAAAAACAATCCTTTGTTCATAGAACAATCGTATTGTTTACTTTACACGCAGTTCGTAAAGCAATAATATGTTGCTTGCAACTTAATACTGGAGGGGGTTCGGATGAAAACCTGAAGGTGGATTATTAGTCATAGATGCAGTTGGATGGCGGTCTATGTATAATGTTGTAATGCCCAATCAAGTTCCAAATGGAACGTGGGCCTTGAGCGCGTTGTCTGCTTCTGCGTCCCATTGGAACGTGGGGTTCTTGCGCATCAGGCGGTAGAGGGGCATTGCCTTCTCGCCGAGCCGGGGAATGAAGCGATTGAGAGCCACGACTCACCCGGCCAACTTCTGGATGTCGTGCAGGCACTTAGGTTTCCCGAGCCGCGTGATGGTGTCAATCTTGGTGGGGTTTGCCTCGATGCCCTGCTTGGAGACCACGTACCCCAGGAGCTGTCCGGTGGGGACGCCGAAGGTGCACTTTCCTGGGTTGAGCTTGATGTTGTACCTCCATAGATAGCGAAGGTCTCGGCCAGGTCGGCGAGCAGGTCGTCCTAGCGGGTGGATTTTACCACCATGTCATCGATGTAGACGTGGATGTTGCGGCCAATTTGGTCCACGGGGCATTCCTGCATGCACCTTTGGTAGGTGGCGCTGGCGTTCTTGAGGCCGAATGTCATGGTCATGTAGCAGAAGGCGCCGAATGGTGTGATGAACACCGTCTTCTCCTCATCCTCGACTGCCATTTTGATCTGGTTGTAGCCAGAATACGTGTCGAGGAAGCACAGCGACTCTGATCCCGCAGTCGAATCGAGGATCTGGTCGATGTGCGGTAGGACGAACTCTTCCTTCGGGCAGGCGCTGTTGAGGTTGGTGTAGTCGATACACATTCTCCAGGTGTTGTTCTTTTTCAGAACCAGGACTGGGTTCGCCATCCACTTGGAGTACTTGATGGGCCGAATGAAGCCTGCGGCTAGCAGGCGCTATACTTCTTCGGCGATTGCTCGGCGGGACTCATCATTGAAGGGCCGCAACGACTGCTTTACTGGTCGCACTTTGGGGTCGGCATTGAATTTGTGCTCAGGGAGTTCCCTTGGGACACTAGGCATGTTGGATGGTTTCCATGCAAATATGTCGCGATTCTCATGTAGGAACCCAATGAGCGTGCTTTCCTATGCAGGGCTCATGTGCGCCCCAATGGTGACTGTCTGGCTGGAGTCACCCGGGAAGAGCTCTATGGTGCGGGTGTGCGTGGTTGCCTCGAAAGTGGAACTAGCGGCGGTTGGCTTCTTTAGGATGGTGGGGTCATCCTTGTTGATGCTTCCCACATATTTCATGAGCTCGTCCGCGTGGTCCTTCTCCGCTGTGATGACAGCGTCGGCGAGCTCGGCGCCTTTGTCCTCGCATTCCACGGCCATGTCGGGGTCGCCGTGGATGGTGATGATGCCGCTTGGCCCTGGGAGCTTCATCATGTTGTAGGCATAGTATGGGGTCGCCATGAATTTGGCGAACGCCTGGCGCCCTAGGACACAGTGGTAGGGGCTGCAGAAGTTCACCAGCTCGAAGACGGTCCACTCGGTGCGGTAGTTCGCTGGTGCGTCGAAGGTGACTGGCTGCGTCACTTTGCCAATCAGGTACGCCTTCCGACCGGGGACGATGTCGTGGAAGGTTGCCAGGGTTGGCTCGATCACTGACTCCGCGAGCTGGTGTCTCTTGAATGTGTCCAAGTACATGATGTTGATGCAGCTCTCGCCATCCATCAGCGTCTTGGGCATCCAGTAGTCGGCCACTTTGGGCCTGACCACCAGGGAGACTCGCCCTGGGTACTCGATCCTGGGCGCGTGGTCCTGGCGACTCCAGGTGATGCTTTGCTCGGACTAGTTGAGGAAGTGAGGGATGTCGACCTACGCCACCGCATTAACAGCGACTACACGGGCGAGCACCTTCTTCTCGCACTTGGTGTCGAGCCCGATGAAGGTGTGGAGCGATCCGGCGGTGTTGCCAAATCCGCTAGCGTTTCCGTTGTCCCTTGGCGGATTGTTGTTAGGGTTGTCCCGTGCCCGCCTTGCCTTTTCAATCTCCTTGAGGGAGTGGTAGTCTGTGGTCGTGTGGGTGGTGGGCTTCCCCTCCCTGTTGTGGTAAACACAGTGCTGGTTGAGCAGGGTGGTGTGGTCGAATTTCGGCCTTGTCACGTTGTTCGCGCGGTAACTCCCGTTGTCACGATAGTTTCCTCCGTCGCGGCAAAAGTTCTTCGGGTCGCGTTGGCCGTAGCCAGTGTTGGCAGCGAAGTTGACTCGCCCATCGCCGTGGCACTTACTAGTGAGGCGAGTGTTGTTGTAGCGCATGTCGTGTTGTCTCCCGTTGTCGTGGCCATTGGTGCGGCGTCTTCCTCCTGACTCGTCGTCGGATTCCTGGATGGGGTCCTCCTCTGCGTACCGCTTAGCGATATCGAGGAGGTCGGGGATGTTGTCGAGCGTCCGATAAACCCTCTTGATCTTAGCGACCAGGTGTTCTTACTAGCATGTGTTCTTGAAGCAGTGGATCACCGTGTCCGGGTGAATGCCGAAGGCGTTGATCCATAGTTCCTCCCACCTCTGGATCCAGTGGCGGGTTGACTAGCGTTGCCCCTGGATACATCGCTCCAGGTCTTCAATGGTGGTGGCACTGGTGTAGGAGCCCTCGAAGTGCCCGACAAAGGCGTCCCGCATCTCCTCCCATGAGTCGATGATGTCGGCGGGGAGGGTGTTGATCCATTGCCTGGTCGCTCCCTCCATCATCGGGAGGAGGTAGCGAGCGGCTAGCAGGTCGGTGTGACCGGTGATTCCCATCACCATGAGGTACGTGTCCAGCCACACCGTTGGGTCGTACTTTTCGATCTCCTAGGGCGCCTTGAAGTTGGCAGGGTACTTCTCGCCTCAGATCATTGGCTAGAAGCACTGGGGGCCGACTCGACTGAGCGAGCCCCTAGGTTCAGGGTCGCCACGGTTGGTGAGGGTGTGCCTCAAGTCGTTGGGCTGGTGCGCCCGCCAGGCCTAGTTGTTGATGATGTGCGTTCAGGCGTCGATGGGTTACCCGTTGGCGGCGACCGTGTGGTTCACCGACCGCAGCTCGTTGGTGGAGAGAGCGGGGTTGGCGGCCCGTGGCTGGTGCGTCAGGGGCTGGGGTGGTGGGCAGGTGACGGCATTGGCGACGGTTGGGGGGCGCTTGAGGCTACACTGCTTGCCGATGAGCGGGAATACATCCGCCCCCGCGGGTCGACTCCCACGGCTTGCTGCTCGACGGCTCTGGAGAGTAGGTACTTAGCATACTGGATCTGCAGCGCGCCCTCTCCTTGGATGTCGAGGTGGGAGACCGTGGCGTCGGCCGTGATGACGTTGTCCATTGGAGTGGAGTACAGTGGGAAGCCCGTTGGCGTCGAGGGCCTGTGGCGAGATGATGATTCGCGGCTGGTCCGGTAGGGGGCGCGGCCAATTGGTGGCGGTGGGGCCCCAGTCGCCAGTGCGTCGGGTGGTGGTCGGTTGCTGCCGCCTGGCGGCGCATTCTCGCAGTATTCGTGCTAGGCTGCACGTGCAGGGTCGCTTTCATCGTTGAAGTTCAGGACGCGGCCCTAGATGTTGGACTTCAGGCGGGTCCTGATGCAGCGTTGATGGTAGTGACAGCTCC
Source organism: Avena insularis (assembly GCA_023614405.1). Lineage (NCBI taxonomy): Eukaryota > Viridiplantae > Streptophyta > Magnoliopsida > Poales > Poaceae > Avena > Avena insularis. The sequence continues at coordinate 353,948,862 of CM042692.1, read as the reverse complement.
TATGCTATTTCTCGCTCGAGGTGGAATTTCTCGCGCTCGGCTAGCTCCCTGCGCTGCGCCTCCTCCAGTCGCAGGCGGGCTTCCTCCACCTCCGTGGATGTGGCGGTTGGTGGGATCGGCAAGGAGAATGGATCTGGCGGGCGGCCGTGCTTCCCGCCATGTAGATCGCGTTGAAGCGATTATATCTGGCACAGAAGTCCTCAGGAGACTCCGAGCCGGAGTCGGAATCGAAGATCCCAAGGATGGAGGGATCCTCTGAGTCCTCGGAGTTGGAGACCCGCGTGATAGAGTGCTCCCGTGACGCTGCGGTGATGGATCTGTCGACCGAGGCACGGGTCGTGGAGTCAGTGTCGTCGTGGAGAGCCATGCGTCCGTGGCGGCGTTAGTCCCGACCGTGTTGCTGGCGGCCGAGTCGTACTCGGTGGCGAGGCGGCTGATGGAGCGGACCTGCTCCTCCGAGAGCAGATCACAGCATGGTGGTGATCCGCCGATGATCATCGTCCCCGCCTAGTCGACTGTGTCGGTGAAGCCGACAAACAAGCTGATGGTGCCGATCGGCATCACCGCGCTGTGCGTGATCGGGTGCGACGAGGAGATGTAGCTACTAGGCAGGATCTGCAAGATCCCGCCACTAGCAATCATGCGGCCGGTGGCGATCGGCCGATCGATTGGCGTGTAGGGTCTCGCCGCAGAACTTAGGCCAGACCGGCCATGCCCCACGGTGGGCGCCACTGTCGTGGGAATGGCCACGGCAGTCGCTACCAGGGGTAGCGATTGATAGTATTGGGGGCGAGATCTGGCAGCCATCTACGGTGCGAGATGGGGGCGGATGCACATAGGTTTACCCAGGTTCGCCCCCCTCGGAGGGTAAAGACCTACTCCTACTAGATTGTATTGGTGGAGAGCGAGTTACAGGGGTGGCGAGCTCAACGTCTAAGCAACGAGTCGCTAGAGGGGGGTGTATGATGGAACATAAGTACTCAAGGAACCCTAGGGAGGTTTATATAGAGGGTACCTCGCTAGGGTTTACAGTATACAACCGAACAAGTTATGGATTCGGAGGCTTTTGACCTAATCCGACTAGGCTTCAGCAACGCTCCTGGGCCTCCAGTATTCAGTCGTCAGGCCTTCTTCTTAGTCATGTTCCAGTCGCCGTCCTGCAGGCCCACTCGCTAGACCTTTGGCCCAATCGGAACATCCTGCTAGGCATACCCCATTCGGCATATCCCCATCATCCGGTCACATTTATAGCAGGATTCAAAAGGCCACTAGATCCACATGAATCTGCTTATATAGTGTCGATCATAGGCGTTTTGGGGGAATGGTATTCCCATCTTGCCTTCATGGAAACACCACCAAAATACCCCTGAGCATTTTGACGGTTTACTGAAGAAGTTACAATGTAAGTCATCTATCTCTTAGACATACTCTATTGCTTCATCCCTTGCCTTCTTAGCTTTCCATTTGGTATATATGCTACTCATTGTTATCTACAGAGAATTTTGAAGTTTGATTAGAATAGCGAGTAAGTCAAGGTTGTTCTCAAAAGCATATTCTCCGCATGTTTGCGCCAACAGCACCACAGGCTAAAGAAGCAAAACTTCTCTGGCAAGTGTTTTAAGGATGTTACAAGAACATCTCTTGTGGATCACATGACTAACGATTAGTGAGGCGATCTTTTCCACCACTGGCTTGATAAAAAGAATAAGGTATGCTTTAAGAAGACTATGAGACTAGATCACACTATCAATTCCTATTTATTCATGTTTCTTACAAGTCTCCTTTTGTAGTCCATCGCTCAAAGGAACTATTCTAGCCATAATAAATTAGGAGTACTAAGTCGTACAGGATCTCGTAGCATAATTGGGCACCTGTACCAATTTGTAAGGACATGTTGTTTTGTACTGGTATATTTTAAATAAGTATGTAATTGATGTTGTCGAATCTAGATGCATCTTATCTTTTCATCTTTTGTTTCCACCACGTGATGCAATTTATTTTTGCTCGTCCAAATGAAGGCAAAGTATAACGTGGATCCAAAAAAACAGTTGACTCTGCTAGAAAAATTCGAGGTAGGCTAGACGAATAGAGATGGTGTCATTGTAAAGAAAGTTGTAAGTCTTCTCTATGTTTTGTGATGTTGCATTTCTAGTGATTTGTACGCATAAGTTTGATATGCAATCTTGCTTGAACCGCTTCTCAGTTTTGTTTTCATTTACCTTTATGATTTGCAACTATAGTCAATTTCAGTTTTCAATTGTACAAACAGTTGTCATCATGCACTTCACAGTGTGTACACATAGGGAGCCACGTTTTTAGTATTGTTATTACATGACATCAAAAAATATACAGGATAATATGATCTTTTCACTAAAGTGTATAAGATGCATAATCAACATTGACAATTATAGCAGTCCATTATTTGCATGTTTATCTATAGTAACTTCTCTTCTCTTACATATTTCTATCAACTGAAAACTTTTCAGGCTGAATTTAAAGAGGAGCTGGCAAATCCTGGGAAAGACTATTCAGAAAAACTTCAAAAGAATGTGTGGATTTAAGTTCAAAGGTACTACAACGCGGTGCTATGGACAAAAACACGTTGATGTGTAATGTTGGGTTCGCAGCGAGCTCGTCAAATTCCATTTCTTTGAATCTTGAAGCTCTGGAGGAACAACTCCAAGCTGAACGAGCTATATCATCTGCCCTAAAAGTAGTTAACGACCATTATCACTAAATTAGAAGCAATTGATATCTGCCTGGAGCACACCATAGAAAATAACCAGAAAGTCATGAAGATGCTCAGTATTTAGCACAAGTTAGACCCTTGGTCATGAAATGGAGCTTGATGATGAAAGTACTTTGGTGGTGCATCATCCTGCACTTGTTATGAACTTGGGTCATTTCCTTACATTAGTCTGCACTTGTTATAATATACTACCTCCATTTTAAAATATAAACCTTTTTAGCAAGCTATTTTAGCTTGCTAAAAAACCTTATATTATGGAGTGAATGTACTATTTGTGAACAAGATGCATCAATATGGAAGTAGTATGCTACCTGAATATGTGATCAGTGGATTGTTAACCTACTTAATATTGACACTTTATATGTTGTAAGGTTGGTTTGTTGTGTAATATTTGTATGGATGCGATCAAACTGGTTATGTATGGATGCACCAATATGTACTAGTATGATACAATACATTTATGTTACAAGTGTCTCCATCCTAGATCATTGATCATAAGGTTCTCAAACCAATGCTTCAGCCCTTCGTTGCACACCATATTCATACACGTCATGTGATAAATGGAACTATATTTTCGAATTGGAGCTCAACATTTTGTCTGGATGGATTCATGAATAGATGGAGTATGATCTAATACCAATTTTATGTTTTATTACTTGGACTATGGTCACATTCAAAATTGTAGTCGAGCGGCAAATCTTCCTGCACCCCCTCCCCTTAATTTTTTTGAATCAGAGATCGTGGTATCCAATTTTCTACCATTTGTCCAGGAATAAAATGCTACTTTGAGCAAGGTCCTGGATGATCACTTCATGTGACTCGGCCTTGGTTTCATGCATACAGGGAAGTATAGTATATGACCAGTTATTACTTGGACTATCACAAAATTTAAATTCTAAGAAGAGCGGCAAAAGCTCCCACCTACACCGAAATATTTGGGCCCCAAATTTTAACTTTCGGATACTGAGAAATTCCCTTTTAACCTGCCATACCGATGACCAATGGAGATTATGAAGTTGGTGGCTTGGGTGGTGGGATCCTCTCATATTTTTTATTGCTAGGACTATAGCCAAATTCAAAATCTTAATCGAGCATCAAAACCTACAGCCCAAACCAAAAATAATTGTAATGGCGGGGTGGGGGTTAACATTATTTTTGTGTGCAAATATGGTTGTTACTGATGATTAGTTGATGTGACTCTTGGCCTTCAATTCCTCAGCAGAGAGAGTACCATTTTTCTATTATTACTTATACGCTAGCCAAATTCCAATTCTTAGTCGAGCGGCAAAATTTAACTCGTGCATACCCTGTTTGAATCGAAGGTAGAGTAGTATCAAATATTCTGCACAATTATGTCATGGATGACCAGTTGATCTGATGCTCGGTCTTGAATTCCTAAACAAATAGCGTACTAGTCTACGACTACCTTTTTATATTATTACTTGATGCTATCCAAATTCAAAATTTGTAATCGAGCGGTAAAATCCCTCACCGACTCAGATGCATTTCGCACCCTCCATTTCAAACATTTTGGGGCAAAATCTTCCACCAATGGAGTACCATTTTCTACACTAGACAAATTCAAAATTTCAATCAAGCGGCAAAATTTACCGCCTATCTCGTTTGAATCAGAGGTATCCAATTTTCGGTCAAAGTATATGGTCATGGATGATCAGCTGATGTGATGCTCAGCATTGAATTCCTGAATAGATAGCGTACTGGTCTAATACTACTTTTTTGATTATTACTTGGCCGCTAGCCAAATTCAATATCGTAATTGTAACACCCCAGCTTTAGTTAAATAGTAACTAGGGTTTGTTTATGCATTCATAAGCATCATCTATTTTGCTAAGACAAAATGCAAACAAAGAAAAAAATAATACAAAACCCTAAACCCTAATCTTCCCCCTCTCTTTGAAATATATTTCAAATGGTTTTGATTTTTGAAAAGGCCAAAAGTCTGAAGCCCAAATTGTCTAAAGGGCCCATGCATTGTTTACAAATTATTTGAAACTATTTGGTATTTTAAATCTTTTGAAAATAGAAAGAAATTTGAAATACAAAAGAGAGAAGATTTCAAAAAAGAAAAGGTTTTGGAAAAGAAAAATTGAGCCACCAGCAAACCAGGACGCAACCCAGTTCCCTCTCCCCTCTCCCTATTGCCTGCGTGTGCTAGCAGCAGCCCACCCTGGCCCAAACTTAACCGAGCACCGTCACGGTAGTGTTTTGTCTATTCATCGTCATCGTCCCTGATGCCAAGTTGCTCGGTGTCCCTGCCTTCGTTGCTCGCCGCTGCCGTGATGCATGCAGACGCTATGATGCGCCCCGCTGCCTCCTAGAGAGGATAAGGATCAGCCCCACATGCTTCTCTCGCTCCCCCGGTCATTTCCTCTCCCGTGCGAGATCTCTCTCCCGCAAATCCTCTCTGAGCCCGAAACCCTAGCCACCAATTGCTATCGCGGACCTTCATCTTCGACCTCCCCGGCCTCAGCTAACACTGCCTTGAGCTTCCTCGCCCTGCCAGTAACCTTCTGCTTCATGGAATCAACTTCGGGCACTTGCAATCAATCGCGAGGTGATCGTCTTCCCCGAGCCCAACAAGCTCCGTCGTTTCCATTGCCAATGCCGCCGACCTCCTCCGACCTCTTAGAGGGTACCCATGCATCAAGGGTGAGCTTGCAGCCTCCCAGGACCTCCCCTCCTACTCCCTCGCACCCTCTATCGTGCTCGCATCATGTCAACACCCGGATTTTTAATCCCAGATGCCCATTATGCCATACCTCGCAATCCCAGGATTACCATTTTTGCGAGACATAACGGATTGGATATCATAGTACATCATCCATTACAAACCATACATAAGGTTTTACACAAATAAGGATCTCATGATCCAGTCTTTAATACAACAAGCAGCGGAAATAAACGATAGCGTAGCGGTGGGGTCCATCTTCAGGGGCACAGGCAATGCTGACGAAGGCAGATAGTCCTAGTTATCATAGCCGTCCTGCTGACCATCATCTTGATACTCTCCTTCATAGTCTGGCCATGATAATATCCAGGGACAAAAGCCATGAGTAGTCTTTAATACAACAAGCAGCGGAAATAAACGATAGTGTAGCGGTGGGGTCCATCTTCAGGGGCACAGGCAATGCTGACGAAGGCAGATAGTCCTAGTTATCATAGCCGTCCTGCTGACCATCATCTTGATACTCTCCTTCATAGTCTGGCCATGATAATATCTAGGGACAAAAGCCATGAGTACTCTTTAAGTACTCGCAAACTACTACTAGCAAGGGTTATGATTCCAAGTTAAAGTACTGAATGGAAGGAATAACTAGCAAGTTAAGTTTGAAACCTAAGCTGAGTTCTGAAACCAGAAAAGATAAAATAAAAGTCTAGAATCACTTAAGTTGGGAAGCTATTGTCATCTACACAACCCTGTTGTGGTCAAGTCAAGGTTCATCATTCATTTCAAGGTCTTTAGAAAACATCTGACAACGAACAAGATGGCCATTCCAATTGTCCATAATCATGACGCGGCTATTCGAATAGTTTGACACTCTGCAGAGGTGGTAAACTTTCACCACAAGATTCGATACATCTGTCAGGGATAACCCTGAATCATCATACTTGGTATGCAGATAATCAAACATAACCTTCCCTTTACACACCCTAGTACAAGCACCTCTCCTATGAGCATGGCCTCCCAACCATGACCATCAGTCATCTTGGGCCTTTGATAGGTGGACAACATTGAGAGGTAGCCTCAGCTCAAACCTCTCCGTGAGGGAACTAATACTAATGCATATAAATTTCCAGCTAAGCCTTACCCAATTCAGGTAATGTGGTTTATGCAGAATTTGGAATGGTATCGCATCCGAATCCAACCATCAGTTTTATAAAAAGGGTTAAGGCTCATGCCTCATCATTTTCATCATCATAAACCAATTGTGTTTCTCAACACATGTCAAAACATCTCAATAGAATGACTCATCATTCCAAGGTTTTCATAACTCATTTTCACCAAGTGTTCCCATCTAAAGTGAATCAAGTTTGATTTATTCTAAAACGCTAGGTTAAGAGTGTTCACTAAGGTGGAAAGGTGGGATCAATCTCATGCCATAGAATGACATCTAAGGGTTTCTAATTAGGTCAAGTTTTATACTCTTTATGCTACCTTCAAAATTAATTAAAGAACTTTGTGTCAACTAAGGGGGGTGTGATCAAAGTATGCTTAAGGCATCTTTACTAAACTATCTAGTTTTATTCTAGCTTGCTACAATATATTACTAAAGCATGTTTGCAAGGGTTAGCTTGCCACTAATAGCTTGCCTTGGTTGGTGCAGTGGTTGAAGTTTTCTTCTTCTTCTTGGTAGAACTCCTCCTCCTCGAAGGCTTGGTCGGTACTATCGTCTAGAAATACATAGGGAGGGCACAATCACCAAACAATACTTAACTTAGGTTAAGTAGTATTCTAAACCATACAATTGATGATCTATTATCATCGACAACATCACAAGTTTAATTCAATAGTTTCCACCTTTTATTTTGGAAAAGTAATTTCTACTCATTGAAAAATTAACCATAATTTAATATTCACCACCAAAATATGGGATCATGTGGACACATGTCCTCACCACATATTCTAACATGTGGGAATGATATTTAAAGGTTGGATCCATATTACTTTGGTTTAAGTTTATTATTTAATGATTTAAAGTGACTAGAAATGCCTATATAGCATTATTTTGGTACTAGTCCAAAGTCACTGTCTGTAAACCTTAATATTATTACATATTTGGATAGATATGATGAAATGTGATTTTTGAGAGTTGGAATCAACTCAAAAGCTAACTTGGTTGATTTTACAAAAATGTTTCAAGTTGCAAAAGCTTCTGTCTTCTTATTTTTATTAGGAGAAATCTATAACTCTAAATGAATTAAATCCAACGGGCTTGGATAGAGCATTTCAATACCTTTCAGACAAAATTGGTTTCATGCAATTTGGATTTGTCAAACTCACAGAATTGAATTTTGAAACACTGGACAGAAACTATATTCTAACTAAAAAGAAAAATCCTAATTTGAATCTACGGGCTTGCGCGGGAAAGGAAATGGGCCGGCCCAGTGGCGCTGTGCGGCACAGGGCTCAGCTGACAGGGGGGTCCCGCTTGTCAGCGGCACTTAACACGCGAAGCGGTACGCGCGCTGTGGGCCGTGCGATTAGAAGCTAGATCTACGGCTGAGGGTAGCTCAAACCCTAGCGGCTCGGTGGGGGTCTACTGGGGGCGTACCAGGGCTCCAGCGGGGTCGGCAATGCGGGCGAACAAAGTGGAAGACAACGGTGAGGCGAGGCGTGGTCGCGGCGGAGCTTGGGATGGCCGGAATCAACGGCACCCTTCTTCTCTAGAGGCGGCGGCTCCGGCTCCAATTCCGGCGAGCTGCTGCTCCACTTGCTCCGGCGAGAGGTGGGTGAGGTTCAGAGAGGTGAGGGGAGTGGAATGGTGTGAGTCTTTGGTGCTGGGGAGGGCTCCTTTTATAGGCTCGACGGTGAGACCGAGCGGGATGGGCGGTCGACGGTGGCGACATGGCTACGGCGAGCTAGCGTCATGGCTGGGGATGGCAATCGCTGGGCGGTCCCCTGGTAGTGCTCTAGCGCTTCAATGCGGCCGTCAGAGCGGTGGTATGCGGTCGGGGTGAGGTGGCGCTCTGAGAGGCAGAGGCGGCGGTGTCCACGGCGAGCGGTGGCTTTGGGCGGCGAACGGGGGTGTCTGGGGTGTTCTCTAGGTCGAGGCGGAGCGGTGGGCGTGGGCTGGTGTCGAGTGGTGGCTTGTGCACGCGGGGGCAGTGCACGCTCTGCGGGCAGCGTCGGCATGGTCTGGTGGCACTGGGCGCGGTTTCTCCTCGGTGGTCCACGGCTGCTCTTAGCTTGGGCAAGGGACAGAGAGGGGTGGTGCGGCGTTGGCTACCTCCTAGACATGGTGAGGGAAGGGGGAGTGGTCTGCTGCGACAGTTGCAAGGTTGGCCGGCCAGGGTGGTGCTCGGCATGGCTTGGCATGGACACTAGGGCATAGGGGATGGGCTGCAATTGGCATGGTTTGATCAAAGGGGGACAGAGGGATTAAATGGAGATCAAATGGGGGCAAAACCCTGTTCCAAACAGTGAGCTAGGATTAGAGTTATGATTCTGCCTGCCAAGTGTTTGATGAAATGGCCGCAAGAGAAAAAGTTTTGAATTTTGAGTTCAAAATTTTTGAGTGATCTCCACTAGTGTTAGGTAGTCTCTGGTTGCAAGGGTTTTGAAAATGGTGCTCAATTATATGGTTTTTGAAATAGGGGTGATCTATGCATATGCATTAGATTCAATTTTGAACTGTCATTTAAAATAGTTTCCAGAATGTTTTTAGAAGATCAAAAGGTGGGCCTTGGTACCTCATTATGTGTACTAGCAAGGGGTGTAAAGATCCAAAATTGTTTCTGTTAAGAATTGAGTACTAGGAATAGCCAAAGTAGGCATGAGAGTTAACTTTGTCAAAATGACCATTCCTTTATTTTAATTCTGTTTGATTTGATTTCTTTTAGGAAAAGTTTGGGAATGATGTAGATGATGTTTAAATCCCCTAAGAAACATTTTAGAAGCAAAGGATCACACAATCATGGCCATTCAAAACAACTCTTATTTTAAATGCACACATATATGAATGCTTTCATTTTAAATTTGGAAAAGTTTTTGTTAACCCTAAATTTGGATGATTTGATCTTTGATACACTTGGATTGATGTTTTGGGATGTTACACATCATGCGTCGCTGCCTGCCACCACCAGACTTGTCGTAGCTCCGGCTACTAAATAGAGTCGCGCTGCCATATTTAGGCTCCCTGCGTCGCGATCGTTCGAACACGCCCTTCCGCACAGCCCAACAAGCCCCCTAGCATCGCCAACCACCACCGACCGATGTGTCCTCCGGCGAGCCTATGTGGTGCCCACGTGGCGTCAACATGGCGCCCTCTTCAGTGCCACGCAAGGTTTGCCGTCGTGGCAAGATGACGTGGCCAGACCCCACATGTCTGTGTTTGAGGCTAGCCCGGTACCCGTGTAAAAAGTATTAGCTACTCGTGCTGACATCAACCTGACATATTAAACCCATTTAATTTGTTTAATAATTTCAAAAACTGATATAATCTTATAAAATCAATAACTAATTATTTATAACTCAGAAAAATATGTATAATATATTAAAATGTTCAGAAAAATGAGATCTATCTTCTTAGCAACAAAATCATGCATTATTCAGAAACTTAAATTAACAATTTCATTAGAAGAACAAAATAAACCCCGACAGGTGATTCTGATGTTTCCCTATTTTAGGGTTTAGACCCCCTAGACCCTGTTTAAAGTGGTCAAGAATGCCTTAGGGTTTCATTTCAATATAGTTTAACTTGTCATACCATCATTCTTGCTTGAGCATTGCATTAATGCCATGTGTTGATTGTTTTCCTTTCTTTCTGGTGTTTGGTTCTTCCCAGTAGAATATGATACCAAGATCGAGATCTAAGACAGAGATCAACATCATCGAAGATCAAAGATCAATACTTGACCAACTATGAATAATTCAAGTAGAAGGCTATCGAAGATCTACTTATTGGTTATCAACGGGCAAAGGCAAGCATAACCCCACCATTATACAATTCCATGCTTTCAAAGTATTTCAATTCTTGCCATGATGCATACGATTCTATCGTGGTCTTTTATCGATAGATAGAGTATCCCATGTGTTGCATTACTCCCTTTGAGCTTATATTACCTGATCCACTGCTTGTATCATAACTAGGTTTGTCTTGTGTGCACTGCTAGAGCTTATATCTTTGTCCTCCTTAGCCATGCTTAGGTGTTAGTGCTAGTTCATCCAGATGATGTATCAAATGTAGAGAATCTAGTATGACAGGAGAATGAGGTATGAAGGTGATATGAGGTTAAACATGCTAAGGCTTGTATGGGAGGCCACAGTGGGATGTGGTTTTTGTAGTCCCATGCTCGCAACCACTAGGAACCGAGTTCTTCTATTTGGAACCCAGACAAGCGTACAACGACACAGGGCCTGGACAACCTCTCGACTAACTAACTTGCCTAGTAGCACATAGTTCAGGTGTTCCATTTGACATATGAATTTTGGTTGTTCTCGAAGGCGGTGAAGGAGGTGCATCATAATAGGTAGGGAAGTATGGACTATGTTGCTTGGGGTCGATAGAGCCCCTAGTGAACCAACCTCGCCTCACATATCTAGGGACCAGCTTCGGGATTTGACCCGTTATGGCGGAACCCTCCTTAGGGTGTGACTCATGGTCTCGGCAAAAGCAAGGTAAAGGTCATGTCTAATCGCTCTCTGTTGGCCTTCCAAGGATGAGGGCTAATGTACTAGCATTAAGAGTCGGTTAGCACGTGTGGGTAAAGTTGTACACCCCTGTAGGGTTAAATCTTTTCGAAAAGCCATGTTCACAGTTATGAACACTTGGTGACCAGATTCTAAGATCATAGAGAATATTAACCTAATCGTAAAACTTGGCAGCTCAGTGTGTGCTTAAGGATGCTGCATCAGGTACGAGGGGGTGATCCTAGTTGATAGAAGATGATGATAATGATTTGGTGGATATCAAAATATGATGATCAATTTATTTGGAGATGTTGCTTCCTTATCCCCTTTTGAAATATTCTGATTATACGAGCTTCTACTCCCTCTTATTTTGAAAATAAAGATAGCTTTATGCAAAATAGCTCCACTAGCCATAAGTCTTGCGGAGTAGACCCTATACTCATCCTTGCTTTGTTGATACTTTTGTAGCAGAGTAAGTGCTCCATGAAGACAAGTTTGGTACGACATCAACACCGATGAGTAGCTTGGGATTCTTGGCCAGCAGCCTAGAACCTATGGGTTGGGACATCATCGTTATGCTTCAGGCCTTTTAGGCCATTTGTTAAGTTTGTTGTACCTAATAACATAATTTTCCTTCCACTATTTGATGTTTGTGGTCAGTGACATCTGTTTATAATATTTTGGTTCTCTGCTTAGTTATGAGCTTGCTATAATAATTGTTGTGTCACAGGGTCACTATTGTACTACCAATTCTCTCACTAGATATTCTCGAGCTCTAGGTTAGCCTTATATCAGACTAAGATATGAGATTTGTCTATCCCTGATCCCGGGGGTGTCATAGTAACTGACGAGGGGTAACCTCGGCAATGTCCATGGTGAACGACTTAGGATTTCATGGAAAAGAGAATGCTAGGGATTTCGTCAGATGTCAGGAAAACAATGGAGTCAAAGTTGCCTGAATATTGGGGAAATCGTACTATTACAAGTTTTCTAGGAGGTTTTTGGTACCCTCGCTTGGGCTTCTCCCATCCTATATATAATAGGTCGGGTCTCAAAGCTGTATGCGGATAGGTTTTACATACGCGTGATTACAATACCAACACATTGTCGGTTCAGATATTCTTTCCTAATACAATCAAAGTCTTTGTCAGTTGCTTCCTTGGGCTTTCTTCTGAAATCTTCATGGGTCGTAAGCCATTTATCTAGCATTGGCAGCAAATCATTAGCATCTGAGTAATCATACCTATGTTAGTAGCCCCCAAGACTCTACTTGAATCGTAGTTTCAGGTTGAGTCTCAAAGTTTACTTTTTCCTTCTTTTATTTTATTTCTCTTCCTTGATTTTTATTTTTGTAGGGATTTTGGTACAACGAGTCTGATGCTTCCGATGGATCGGGAATCGGTTAATTGCTCCTGGGCAAAAACAAGGTTATCCTACATCAAATTCAAGTCCCTAGGCTCGAATCCTGAGCTTTGCTACTGGCGTAATTCAGTTTGAGCCGCTGAGGTCGTATCGAATACTGAATTCCAGTTTCTATTTTTATCGGGTACCCAACGCGTCCATCGGGATTTTCATCGTATCGTCGATACGGATATTTTACTGGCAGAGCGCATTCTTGTGCGATTACCAGGCCACACAGAACGAATCCTGGAGTCTTACCTTCATGTCTTTGAACATGGCATCCGGATTTTTGTCGCGTCGGATGCGATCCGAGAGTTTTTTGATAGAACTTTTTGTTTTTTGTGACTCCTCCTGATAGGAGTATCTATTGAAGAATGTTTCCTTTGTCTTTCTTTATCAGGTGCGCGCCAGCGCTCCTGATAGGAGTATCCCCCGAGGCTATGTTTGGATATATGTATCAAAACATAGGCTCGAAAACTTGGGTTTATGGTGCCAGTGCTTCTGTAGTTTTTGTCGGGTGCACGACCAGTGCTCCCGATAGGATTAGCCCCCGAGGCTACAGTCGTAATATTGTATATTCGATTGTAGTCTCAAATCTTCTCCTGGAGGAATTTACTTCGACTCCAATTTTAATTTCTTCATGTCATATTTCTTATAGCAAGCCGCAATTTCTGCAATGTCTCCGCTGTGACGCCAGTAATGACGTATTTTATTTTGTTGATTTTCAGAGGACACGTCATGATTGGACGTGTCGAACGTGGGACCATGCGACAGTAATGATGATGCGTGATAGCGTATTCAACGGAGATTTTTGACTGCACGCCCCCTCTCCGCACAAAGATCGAGGTGTCATGCGCTGCCCTCCGTTTTTACCACGGCCATAACTTCTTTAGGTTTTTCCTTTACGGAATCCATGTAACACATGTCACCATCGTGTGATCTTCTATCGGTTTGATTTTGCATCGAACGGTTCGTACCTCATGCCTTTGCTCTTTATAAAGGAAAGGAGATGTGTTTTACTGTTTTAAATCACCTGCCTCTGCTCCACCTTCTTCCTTGCGCTCTTGCCCCTTTGTGAACACCTGCTCTGTGCTCGTGTTCTTCTTTTGCCACCATGGGTAAAAGGAAAGCTGGGACTTCCACTGTTGCCGTGAAGGCCACTAGGAAGAGGGCCATCGGATGGGATCCTACCAAGTGCTCGGTGCATGATCTCCGTGAGGCGCGAAACTCTAGCCATCTGGCGGAGGGTACCTTCAATCTTCCTAGAGACGAAGCTGGCCCCATCCCCGAGCCTGGCTGGAGAGTAATGTTCCTCTCCTTCCTTTTTCACGGCCTTTCTCTTCCTATCCACAAATTCCTTCGTGGTCTTCTTTTTGTTTATAGTGTGCAACTGTACCAGCTCACGCCTAACTCTATTCTTCATGTTGCTTGTTTCATCACTCTCTGTGAGTGCTTTCTCGGGATTCATCCCTACTAGGGCATGTGGAAGCATTTCTTTTATGTTCGTCGTAACGCCACTGACACCATTATCCATGATGTTGGTGGCGCCATTTTCTCTGTTCGCTCCGATGTGGATTATTTTGATTTTAAGATCACTGATTCTATCCAAGGATGGAAGTCCAAGTGGTTTTATATCAAGGATCAACCACTTAAAGGCCAGTCTTTCGGTTTAGCCCCCTTTGATCCTAAGAAACCTTGCCGCAAACTTGACTCCTGGGATGAACGTCCTTCTGCCAAAGAGATGGTTGAAATCTAGCCTTATATTGATCGCATTTCGAAACTGCGGCATGAAGTTGGCAAGGAATTATCGGGTCTCTAGATCCTGGCATATTTTTTGTGGATCCGCGTCCAGCCGCTTCAAGCCCGGCTTTCTGGCATGTGGGTGTATACCGGGAAGAAGGATCTGATGAGGATTTCCTCGGAAGACCTTACCCTCAAGGTATATGAAAAGAGGGTTTGAAACTTCACCACTCTTACCAACAAGAGCCCGGTTCCATCCAACTGTGTTGTGGATCCTTACGGCAAGAAAAATCGGCTCCCCGAGGTAAATTTCCTTTGCATTCATCTTTCCTTTCCTTTATTTGCGGATGCACTTTTTACTTTGTCAATGACTGATGCTTTTTCCATCTTCTGCTTGTGTAGGACTTTGATCACCTGAGCTCACTTCCTCCTCTTCTTGGAAGTTGTGAGCCCACTGTCCATCCTTCCGCATCCGACGATCTTCCTGTGACTGGGACTGCCACGGATGAGGAGATGGATTTTTCTGCATCTGACTCTTCATCGAAGATGCAATCTCTTCCGTGGGCTCGCTCCGGATATTTTTGCATGGGGCATGCTAGTGATAAGAGGAAGCGCCCCTATGATGTGGAGAGGGTCGAAGACTCGGATGACTCAACTTCTTCCAAACCCCTCGATGCTGCTCCAGTCTCGGCTGCTCCCGCCTAGATGAACTTGTTCCGCTTTGCGCAGGATGTGTGTTCGTAAGTGTTTGACTGCTTCTTCTTTGCTTTATCGGGTAGTTCTATTGCCGATGCTTTTCCCAATTATTTTGTTCTTTTCTCTGGCAGTGATGATGATGAATATCCTCATGCATCTCCTCTTCGCACATCTGTGGGCTGCTCTGCAAAGAAATCTCCTTCGTCGTCGACGGAGCCGAAGGAAAAGCTCATGTCTTCTGCAGAGAAGATTATCCAGAATGATGCTGCCACTTCATCAAAGCCGCTGCAAAAAAGGAAGAAAATGGCGGGTAAAGGGGTGGTGATATCGAAAAAGCCTGTTGATGTGGATATGAAAGATGTAAGTCACTCTGTATTTCAGAATTTTTCTGCCTGTAGCCTCTTTTATTTTGCCCTAATATCCTTTGTTGTGATGTTCTTCTTTAGCCTTTGATGCGCGAGATGGTCGATATGGCCTCTCGCTTTATAAAAATCCATGATGAAGCCGAAGAACTGAAGGGTATGTTCTGCTAATCTTCGGGATCTCTTTGTGAATTTTGCTTATCCATTTTTTCATGATTTATTCACGCAGCTGCTGCCAAGGAATCCGGAGTTATTTTGGATGAGGCGATGAAGCGTGCCAATGATCTTGAGGTCAAACTTCGTGCTGCTGAGGAGGCTTTGGAGGAGGCCAAGCAGAAGGCGAGAACTGATGCCGAAGAAGTGGCCAAGCAAGCCGCTATTTGAGATGAAAATATTCGGCAGCGCCTGGAGGCCCTTAATGCCTCTTTGACCCGTAAGTTTTTCTCTTGCGTGGCTTTATTTTATTTCTTCCCTTTGGCCATCAATCCTTTCCCTCTTCTTTTATTTTCAAAATTAACTGGCTAGGACCTGACGCTGCATGAAGACAAGAAGGTTGATCCTTTGTTGGATATTGTTAGCACCTTGGAGGCCAACAGCGTTCATGGGCGTAACCTTCTTGTCCGCTCCCGCCGTGCCTTCAAAAGCCTCCACGCTGAAATATTTCCAACCAAGGAGGTACGAACAACTTGAATGATCTTGTCACCGTCTTCGATGCTGATCCTAGACCCCTTGTTGGTTATAGCTTGACGCAGTCAAAGAGTGGTGTCGAGACTTCAATGGCACTGGCGATGGCGCACGGCGAGAAGGTAGACTGGGAGAAGGTTAGCTCCTCTATCCCAGTCACCCCCAATAGCTAAGCAGTTAACTTGAAGCCTTATATTAAGAGGGCCAGAAAGTATTCCCGGCTGCTTTTAGGCCTAGGCTCAGGCTCGGAGAAACTGGCCGCCCCTTCTGCGATGGGCGCCCCTTCTTCGGCTGCCCCTACTGCTCCTGTAGCTAGTGCTATTCTGTCTTTGAAGGACACGGCTTCATAGACTTTTGTTTTTGTAGTTTCACTGTATCCTCCTTCCCGTTGTTGTAATGAATCTATAACTTATCCAGTTGCCTTTTGCTTCCTTTTACAAGAAAGCAACTGTTGAATATGTGTGTATGAATTTGTCTTTGTATGCTGAATGTTTCATATCCTTCGTGTCTTGCCAGATTGTGAATGAATCTTCGGCTCCTTCTGTATCCGCGCAGTTGTCGGATGCAGTTCCGTCCTCATCTGTGGTGGGCGCAACCAGTACCGCCATTGTGCGTACGGTGGATCCACCGTTGTACGCTGAAAAGATAGAACAAGTGAAAAAACTTGAAGGAAAACTTCGGTTGTTCAATCGATGGTAGATGTTTCCCAATCAAAGGCACGCCAGGCCCTCAACCGCGAGGCTTTTTTTCTTGGAGGAAATGTCCAGGGCAAGTGAAAAGTTGTTGTGTAAGCCTTCTTCCTCTTTCTTCGGTTGCTTTTTCTAGCTTGCGAGAAATTAGTATTTTCTCTCTGATTTGTAGGCATTCGATTGTGCGAGAGGAAGGAAACCCAATGTTTGCGCAATCGAATGCAAGCTCTTGCGTCTGCCTCCAGAAGTTCTGAAATAGATTTTTGGACCGATCATCGCCGTGCCTATACTGTGGTGTTGCTTCAGGATCGCCTATCAGAGTTGGAGCAATTTGTTGAGTGCTGCCACAGATCTCTAGCCATTGTTTACAACGTTATGTTTCCTCGGGATCCTCAGCCTCAGACCTTCGCAGATTTGATTGTGAAGTTTCGACAAGGTGAAAGGATTCACCATTACGTGAAGCTTCAACGTGTCCCGGGTGCCAAGCTCGCACTCTCCTGGGTACATGCATATCATCTGACGCTAGATATGGATGTTGTATTTTCGGGTTTGCCTCCCCCTTCTGATGGCGACCTTGTTTACATGGTGCCTCATTACGCCGCTTCTCGTAGACCCGCCATTAGGATTGTGCGAAGATGCTTAGAAGCAGACGAGGAATTTTTTGTTAATTTTGCTATTTGACTGCTTGCTTGTGTAGCCTTGTACTTCATAGAAGAAATGTTGTATAGATCTTTCTTATATTTATCAAAAAGGTCGTATGTTTTATACGATATTTTGATTGTATGTTATATTCTCTTGTTGAGGACCCGACGAACTAATGTTCGTTTGCCATAGAAATTTGTATCTCATGAAATACTTTCTTTATTTATTGATAAGCATAGATGGAAATACATTGCGAGGGCGTGATCGCCTGGCCATTGGCCTTTATTGGATATAAGGTGCGTCTAAGTGAAGATTTTCTTTATGAACTTCGGCTTCCTTCCTTGGGGGTTCTTCATCATGCTCCATGTTGTGGTGCTCTTGTCTTGTCGATCAGTGGGTCTTCCTATGCGGGACCTATATTGGAGGCTGCATAGGTTGCTTCTGCAAGACCGTTGTGCGCTTGCTCTTCTGATGTTTGCTTTTTGTGGGTGTGACCTTCGTGTAGCAACTCCTCATCCGCTATTTCCAGTTGTCCAAGTTCTGTCTCCATCCCGAAAGATTCCGAGATTTTGTTGAATTCCCGATCGCAGCTGTCCGCGCGACTGAAGCTTCCTTTGACTGATATGACCCTATTGGGGGCTAGCATTTTTAGCAGTAGATATGCGTAGTGAGGTACTGCCATGAACCTAGCGAAAGGGCCGTCCCAGGATCGCGTGGTACTGAGATGGCCAGTCCATGACTTCGAATTCTAGCTTTTCACGTCTGAAGTTATTCTAACCCGAAGACTACATCGAGATGGACTTTGCCCAATGGAATTTCGACTTTTCCTAGAACTATCCCATGGAAAGTTGTGTCTATAGATACTAGATTCGTCATGGACCAATTCATAGCCCGTAGAGTTTTGGCGTAAATCAGGTTGATGCTGCTTCCTGCATCTAAGAAAACCTTCCTCATGTCAAACCCACCGATTTGTGCTTCCACTATTAGTGTTGACTGGCTTGGTCGAGGGACCCGTATTGGATGATCAGCTCTATTGAAGGAAATTTCTTGTTCTGACCAATGGAGATACTCCGGTATAGGAGGTGGCTTTGTTACTGCCATGTTTACTTGCCTAGTGATCAACTTCTGTGTTTTGTTGGAGGGTGGTCCCTTCTGGATCATTGACATTGCTCCTTTGACCTGGGATATTCGTCGTCTTGGTGTGTTGTGTTCCGCGTCTGTCCTGCTGGCGGATGCCCCTATGGTGGCGATGGTGCACCGACAGCCAAAGCGCCAGGTGCGGTAGCATACCTCAGTTTGCTGCTTCGGTTGCCCTTGCATTGCATAACTCTTGCATTTTTAAGAATGTTTGGCAGTCCTTTAGGAGGTGATTTGATCGCCTTTTCCCTATCGATTCGACGTAGTAGTGCATATTGCAGGGTCCTTCCAACATTTGTCCTGCTGACATAGGTGGGTCTCGGTTCGTCGGCTGGTATCGTTGCTGCGACTAGCCTCCACTGTTGTTGTCCCTGTTGCCACGGTATCTGCTGTTGTAATCGTCGCTTCGTTGGTTGTCCCCTCCAGAGAAACTTGCTGCAACGTAACCTGGTGTATGGTACCCATCATTGGTTTATCGTCTCCGATCATTATTGCGCCTGTCCCTGTCATCTTCGGGTGAACGAGCTCTTTTGTTGTGTACGGCGTCCTCTCCATCAGCCCAACGATTGGCTATGTCCATCAGCTGTGAAATTGTCTTTGTCTTGGTTCGTCCTAGTTCTTCAATAAACTCCTGCTGACGAAGTCCATCGTTGAAGGCGTCGATTGCTCTTTCGTCATATATTGCTTCAGCCGAATTTTTTATGATGTTCCACCGTTGGACGAAAGCCCGTATTGATTCTCCTGGCTTTTGCTTGCAGGCCCGCAATTTATCCAAAGACGCGGGTCGCTTGAATGTGGACTGGAAGTTCCTGATAAATTTGTCCTCAAGATCATTCCAACTGCTAATAGAATCTTCGGATAGTTGTCTTAGCCAAGAACGTGTCGTGCCGGTTAGGTGCAGCTGCAAGCTTTGCATTGCAGTAGCTTTGGATCCGCCCTGTAACCTGACAGTTGCCAGCTAATCCGTTAGCCAGGCTTCAGGTTCTTGGAGGCCATCATACTTTTGACGATCTTGGGGTAACTTAAAATCTTTTGGTACCAGAGTCTTGTGAACCCGTTGGGTAAAGCAACTAGCTCCGCATAGTTCTTGCTCTTCCTTGCTTTCACCGTCATGGTATCTTCGGGTGTTGCGTTCTTCTCTAGACCGGTCGATCCTTCGTTGTGTGATATCGTTTCTTGCGTCGTTTCACGGTTCTGATTCTGAAAAGTGGACCCGATGTGGCAATCATGATCGTCGGGTATGACCTCCTTGCCGAGGGCTGCTGCGACGGCGCGGGGATCTATCGGGTTGCTGCATGGTTCATTTATCTTCTTGCGCGAGAGATTCTCCTGCCATGTCGAGATTCATCAGGGCGGAGCGGTGAAGGGACGCGCGAGGATCGTCGTGTGCGGGCTGTGTTGTAATTAGATATGTTTGTGCGGCCACAATGGCTGCCTGGGCTGTTTTTGCCTTGATATTTCCATCTTGGTCTATGGACATGAATGACAGATCAAGGTCTCGGATTAGTTCGCTTCTCTCTGCTTCGAGGATATTCTCCAACCGAGATGTTCCTCTCATTGGCAGTGCTTCTCCTATTATGCTCATTGATCCTCGAGTGGAGCTTAATTATGCTCGTCGCAGGCTAGATTCGTCGGCTAACCTTTTCCTTTCATCGAGTTGCCTCTACATCCTGAGTAGGTCTCTCTTTTTGCGATGAAGCAGATATTGGCATGCTAATAGATCTTCATGAGTGGCGTCCGTTGTCATTGGAACCGCACCCGAAATTGTTGCCCTTGCCTTCTCCCATGCGCTGGCTGGTAGGCTGAGAGTTTGCCTCTCACCTCTACGTGGATGTTCTTCTTCTCGGTTTACACGGTTGACTGTTGGGTCTCCCCCGTTTCCTCGGCTTCCTCCGTTGCCGTGACTTCCTGCATTATGGCTTGAAAGAATATCATTGGGATTAAAAATTGGGTTACCATTGGAATCTTGCTGGGTCGAGGCGTCTCCGATGATCACGCATACTTGGTGTTGTGTGATATATGGGCTGGTGACATCATCGTCTATACCAAGGGAGACACTGTCAGGGGAGCTAGTGAAGTCCATCATTTTTGTTCTGGGTAGATTTCTGCCATCCGGATTCCGAAGTCGATGCTTTTGCTGCTTTCTTCGGGTTTCGAACTTGTCGGGCTTGCTTCACGTGGTGGGGTTAGCTATGGATCTGATCTGAAGGAGAGATTATCGTAAAGACCATCAAGGTCCCCTAGCTCCATCTCGATTTTCTCACTTTCTTCGCCTGCTTCAATCTGTGCTGTGACGTCCATGGAGGATCCGACGAAAGATGTTGGTACCGCCGTAGGCGTAGTTTTTTCCACCGACGATTCTAATGTGATCAGGGCCGAAGGGTGCGACTCTTGCGGATCCTCTACTTGGAAGTGGAATCTCCCGATGATTATATCGGATCCGCCATTGAAATTGGCGGGTACCAATACAGGGGTGGGCGGGCGTGGATCTGCTTTCGTCGGGTTGATGCTTGGTGGAGAGCGG
Organism: Avena insularis; assembly: GCA_023614405.1. Taxonomy (NCBI): domain Eukaryota; kingdom Viridiplantae; phylum Streptophyta; class Magnoliopsida; order Poales; family Poaceae; genus Avena; species Avena insularis. Next base: position 353,927,867 of record CM042692.1, on the reverse strand, counting down.
TCCACCGAATCCATGGTTCTAGCGTTCAGGTTTCCCACAGCCGGCGCCAATTGACGAGGGGCAACCTCGGCAATGTCCATGGTGAAGGACTTAGGGTTTCGTGGAAAAGAGAACACTGGGGATTTCGTCGGATGTCAGGAAAACAATGGAGTCAAAGTCGCCTGGATGTTGGGGAAATCGCACTATTACAAGTTGTCTAGGAGGTTTTTGGTACCCTCGCTTGGGCTTCTCCCATCCTATATATAATAGGTCGGGTCTCAAATCTATATGCGGATAGGTTTTACATATGCATGATTACAATACCAACACATTGTCAGTTCAGTGATTCTTTCCTAATACAATCAAAGTCTTTGTCGGTTGCTTCCTTGGGCTATCTTCTAAAATCTTCATGGGTCGTAAGCCTTTTATCCAGCATAGGGCAGCAAATCATTAGCATCTGAGTAATCATACCTATGTCAGTAACCGAGTGGTAAAATCCCCCATTAATTCAGATGCATTTTGCGTCCCTCTGTTTCAAACACTTTAAGGCAAAATCTCCCGCTGTTGGAGTACCAATTTTCTAATATTACTTGGCCGCTAGACAAATTCAAAATCGTAATCGAGCAATAAAATCCCCCACCGATTCAGAGGCATTTCATGCCCCTCCGTTTCAAACATTTCGAGGCAAAATCTCCCACCGATGGAGTACCGTGTTTCTAGTATTACTTAGACACTAGCCAAATTCAAAATCTCAATCAAGCGGCAAATCACTCACCAACCTTAAAGCATTTTGCACCCCTCCGTTTCAAAAACTTTGAGGCAAAATCTCCCACCGAGGGAGTACCATTGTTCTAGTATTACTTGGACGCTAGCCAAATTCAAAATCTCAATTGAGCAACAAAATCACCCATCGACCTTGAAGAATTTCGTGCCCTCCGTTTCAAAAACTTTGAGGCAAAATTTCCCACCGGGGGAGTACCATTTTTCTAGTATTACTTGGACGCTAGCCAAAGTCAAATTCTCAATCGAGCGGAAAAATCACCTACCGACCTAGAAGCATTTTGTGCCCCTCCGTTTCAAAAACTATGAGGTAAAATCTCCCACCGGGGAATACTATTTTTCTAGTATTATTTGGGTGCTAGCCAAATTTAAATTATCAATCAAGCGGAAATGTCACCCACCGACCTTAAAGCATTTCGCCCCCCTTCATTTCAAAAACTTCGAGGCAAAAATCTCCCACCGAGAGAGTACCATTTTTTTATTATTAGCATAGATGGACGCTAGCCAAATTTAAAATCGTAGTCGAGTGGCAAAACCCCCCACCGACTCAGATGCATTTCGCGCCCCTCTGTTTCAAAAACTTTGAGTCAAAATCTCACACTGGGGGAGTACCATTTTTCTATTATTAGTACATGCATGCTAGCCAAATTCAAAATCTCAATCGAGCAGCAAAATCTCCCACCGACCCCAAAACATTTTAAACCATTCCTTTTCAAACACTTTAAAATTCCCATTATACCCATTATTTAGACGACAAATGGGCTTGCTAAAGTCGGTACCTTGGGGGCACGTTTGTAATTTTATTCCTGGTCACCTCTATAGTCCCGATTCACAGAGTATTTTCTACTGGCCCTCCCAAAAATCCCAAGCTCCTCTCTCATGCTCTCACCTCCATGTCCACCACACGCACCGACCGGTGGGCAGAGCTGCTTGAGCTACGGTCTCGTGCACTGCACCGGAGCCGCTTCACCGATGCCCTTGTCCACCGACGGGATCTAGTTCAACAAGTTTCATGTCCACTACTCTAGACCAGCTATATGGGCGTAGCTATTTACTACACCGGATCTGCCACAATGACTCTCTCGTCCACCGTTCTCAAGCCGGCATTGACCGTCCAAGATCTACTTCCCTGACGCCAACAACCACCACAACTGTAGCACCCTCGCTGATCTGGACATCACCCGCACGGTATCGATGATGCTTAGACGCCTCTCTGACCAAGGTAACCAAATCTCCAATGCGTTTTTGTTTTGCTAGCAGTATAGCAGGTTCAAGCCTATCATGGTGAACTGCATTTTTGTAATCGTGTTACACACCAAGTCACTGTGCATGCTTGTTCTTTGTCCTACATACAAGGTCACTAGAAATGTTGGTTTGCATTACTTTCTCTATAAATTTTGATGTCATGCTAATGGATGTGAAATACCACCTCTTTTATCCATATAAATTGTTCCATTTATCTCTCATAACATGTTTTTTCCAGGTATAGCTATGCCTTATATGCATGATTTCTATTTCTCATTTACTTTCATATGAGCTTTGCACATTTAGTAGTTTAGGTAGAATTTTATCATCTTCCTTGTCTATGAAATGTGGGTAGGTGTTGATTATGATTATGGATAAAACAAAGGCAAAAGGAACAAAGAGAGCATAGTATGGAGGAGGAGCAGGGACCAGACTTAGCCATTTGAGGTGTTGGAAAAGTGAATTTTTCCAACTTCTCAAAATAAAGATCCAAGACAACAGGGTTGTATCCCTCGACGATACGAACTCAACGAGCCCAAGAACACCCAAAACAGAGTTCGTATGAAGAAATGGCGGCCAAAATACTAAAGGGGACAAACTGTTTGACGAGCAACTATACGACTGGAGCTATTTTTCTGGTCGTATAGCTCCGCCCATATAGTTGCCAAAAAGGTCATAAACGATGGGATTTCACCCCAGAAAAGCTCTAGAACCTTCCCTAAGTCATATGGCAGTATTAGGGGAACCCTAGGGCACCCCCAAGGCCTATATAAAGGAGGGAGGATCCAAGAGAGAGCCACCAAGCCATATCCTCCACCACGGCGGAGCCCTGCCGCCATGCCACCACCATAGCCGCCTCCAAACAGATCTACACCATCACCATCACACAAGAGGAGAAGGGACTGGGATCTTGAAGGCCTCCACATCGATCTACATCGTCATCTTCATCAACAACGTCTCCATCACCGATCCCCTTTGGTTACTTGTTGTAATTCTAGATTAAATCTTGGATTTGCACTTGTCTTCAATTGTATCATCATACTTCATCCATATGTTATCCATGATGTTGATTTCCTTCATGCATGAGTAGTTTCCTTTGTTCTTGGGGAGATGGAGAAACCCTAGTACGAGATTGAATTGAGATAAAGATTATTATGTGATATTGTTCATTATGTGTCTGTGTTAATTGTCTTCGTCTTGATGTTGGGAGTTGTGCACCTCCTTAATATTTGCCTCCTATGGGGACTCGATGAAGGGGATTACTTGTTGGTAGGCGGAGGGATGATAGCACTTACTGTGACTATAAAGATGTTGTCATTCTTTAGATACTAACTTGGGGGAATCAAGGAGAACTCATAAATCCATGTCCATGCCACGAGAGAAATCCCTTAATAGCGTAGTAATTCGATTGATGTCGATTGGTGTATGTTGTGGTTATGAGGATGATGTGTGCAGTGGTTGCTGGCTATTCGTCCATATATTGAGATCCTCCCACACATATCATAAATGGTCTTATTCATTATAATAATTTTGATCACTCTTTCTAATTACTAGTGGTGGATCCACTACTCCATGAGAACTCTTTCCATCATCTTGCAGACTCTTGTAATCATACTTGCATGCTCTTGTTTACTTACAACTTTAGTTTACTTATTGTTCTCTTATTTGAAAACCTAAAAATATCTTTTACACAAAACTCGCATTTTATCTTGTTACTTAGAACGTTATTTAGCATTACTATTTCAGTATTTAGTTCAGAGAGTTATTAGACTTCAGACTCCTGCTCTTGTGGGATCGATATCTTTATTTTGAAACTAGCTACAAACGATTTGTGCACATGTAGTCATCAAGCTATTTTCTGACGCCGTTGCCGGGGAGCTAAGGGATGTTGGTCTTTTAGCTTTTGTTTATTTATTTTAGTTTTGCTAGATTTTGTTTTAAGCTTTCTTTATTTGCTGCATTTGTATTTTTTGCTTTTGTTTATAAACCAAAAACCCATAAAAATATTTGTTACTAATCATGTCTTCCAAGAAGACTACTCTTGAACAGAAGAAGCTCGCAAGGGAGGAGAAGTTGCAAGAAATACTGAATCGATGGCTGGCTCTGGTGAATGATTATTCATCCATGCTATGTGCCTCATACCGGTTTGCTTGTAGATTCTGCGGATCCAAAGATCATATCGCCTACCAATGTAAGTATAACATTGATCCCGCACTAGAATCTTCTAATAGAAATGAGTTTAAAAGCTTAGTTGATATCGAAGTTCTAGAATTTGCGCTTTATACTGGTTGTTCAGAATTGCTTTCTTCTATAAAAAATATTCAAGTAAGATGCCAGAAGCTTGATGAAATAATTTAAGAAGTTTATCACATATACTCATGTTGCTGTGAGTACTTTATGGATAATGTTTTAGCTTGCACTATTTATAAGCGGATTTCAGCCCGCATGGAAAAGCCTAGCCTTTTACAGGATCAAAAAGCTAAAGAGAAGGCAACATCATATGAAGAACCTCCACCAAAACTGCCTGAAGACAATGCTAATAAAGAGGTGGAACTTGATGTTGCACCCTCTCAACTAGTGGAAGGTAAGCCCAAAGGTAAGACTATCGCTGAGTTACTCACGGATTATCTTAGTAATAATGAAGAGGAGCAACTTGATCAACCACTTGAATCTCCTACTTCTGAAAATAAATTTCCACACACAAATAGTGTGAATGCAAACGATATCTCATTATCTAGTAATGATTTCTATAAGTCCCAAACTTATGATGATTATTCTAAGGAGGATTCGTGCCTAGACAGTGATTTTGGGGACTTTGGTGAGGAACTAGAAAATGAATATTTCTATGAATATTGTGATGCTGTTAACATGGGACAGGAAATCCCATTGGAGAAGGATGAAGCTCCTTCCCAAGAAGAGGATGAACATGAAGAAGAACTGTTAATCCTTGAGGATATGCAACTAGTGGACATGTGGAAGCAGGTGGATTACTGTTCTGATAATTTATCAAATTTATTTGAAGGGATGAGGCAATATAATGGTAAGCCTAACAAGCTTTATGATTATGAATGCATTCATCTCTTTAAAGAGTTTTTATCAACCAATACTCATATAAACGGTAATAATGTAAAACTCTTGGAATACATAGTTTATGAAGGGTCTCATGAGGTGCTTAGGAAAATTGGTATTATTATGAAAAGTAGCGATAATGAGGATTTAGCAAGGTATCATAATATTATGGATTATATTGTCAAGAACATTTTAGTGGGAATGCACTTGTGATAAAGAGCAAGGAGCTATGTAAAACAATAGTTCCTGAAACTAACATTTTGCAGGAACCACTGGATAACGAGGAGGAACACCAAAAAGGTGAGGTTGAAGACAAACATCATTCTACTAATAATAAGTTTGTTTATGATGCCTCAGTCTCTAGTAATGATTCTTATTGTGTTGAAACTGAAGATAATTTATCTGCGGAGGCTTTATGCCTAGATACTCATTTGGAAAACACTAATAATGATGAACTGGGAACAAATCCTTGTAGTATTAGTGAGCAGGTTTTGGGAGAGCACATCTTTGATGAAACATTTGTTGATGATGCTTGTTTTTGTGATTGGATTGATAACTCTAGAACTGAGGAACTTGTTAGCAAGGGTGATGAACTAGAGAATAGAGACACTTTTGAATTTTTCCCTGCTGCTAAAGATGAGTATTATGAAGTGTTTCCTCGTGATAGTGTAGCCCAAGAAGAGTACTATGAATTGTATTCCAATGATGCTATCAAAGGTAAAAATGTTTGACTTTACATGTAAATATCTAATCCTTTTGTTGAAGCTATCTAGGGAGGTATTCTCACCACACATGGCGCATCAATCATCATTTGTGAGCAATAACACATTTATCAACAAGACTCCGATGCACTGCAAGCGGGTGAGACTTCGACCAGGCTATAATAGTAAGTGCTCCAAACATCTTTTGGAGGTAAGAATAAATAATTCTCTGGCCCCTATCTATTGAAATTATATTGGAGAAAAGCTTAGCTACTTGGTTATAAGAAAGCGCTTCTCGGGAGGCAACCTGGAAGTCATTAGGTGTCTTTCTTAGTTTTGTGTTTTGAGTCTTGATGCATTCATGTTGCATTGACATTTTTATTCTTTGCGTGGTTTGATATTAGAGTTATCTTGTTGTAGTTTTAAAAAGGTAGAATTTATTGTTACTATGTGTTGCATAGCTCAGTTGTACTTAAATCGCGTTTTATGCATGCAGTTTTTGGTCAAAAATTAAAGTTGTTATTTTACTGTCAAAACAAGGTGTTTTTCTAAGTTTCGGGATAAGAAAGAATTCTTGAAGAAATAGAAACTTTTTTATGCATACAGAGAGTTTAACGACCACTATAAGACGGGAATAAAAATTTCGGCCGTATAGTTCCGGTCGTATAGATATCTTTGCCATCGATAATTTTTCTTTCATATGTATTGAGAGTTTAACGACAAACTATATGGCGGGAATAAAAATTCCGTCCGTATAGCTCCAGTCGTATAGATACCGGTGCCTCCGTACAATTCTTTTCCAATGTACTGATAGTTTAACGACCAACTATACGGCGGGAATAAAAATTCTGGCCGTATAGTTCCGGACGTATAGATATCGATGACTTTTTATATTTTATTTTCCAAGGTACAGAAAGTTTAATGACCAACTATACGGCGGGACCTTTTTGGTCCGGCCATATAGTTACACCTGTATAGTTGGGAAAACCCCTCGAACGCCAACTGGAAGGTAATCATTGCTCAAAATTTTATTCTTTCTTCTTCTGAAAACCTTGAAACACCACATGGGACCTTCTCCCATGATCTAGAGAAGCCAAGCATATGTAAGAAATAAATTTCTACCTCAGAAACCTCCTAGAATGTAATTCTGTATAGAAGTTCATGTTTTCTTTTTTACTTTACTTTTATCGGTGGGGTAAACAAACTATATTCGTATACCAAACCGATGCATTTTATTTTTTGTGTTATTTTCGCAGGGACTTGAACCTTGTGTGACAATGTGTACAGTAGTGCCGACCGTGCAAACACTCACATGAGCCACTTGGTTGCTTCAATTCAATGCTTTGACAATCAGTGTCTGATAAAACCTTCCAACTCTAACCTCTTTTATAAGCACATAGAGCCTGCACACTCGTGTCTCGTATCCTGCTTCACTTGCACCTCATCACAATCTAGGAGAGGCATCTTCTAGAACTAGTTTGTTGACTTAAGCGTGGTGCTTAGGTTGATGAACCGACTCAGTGGGACTTGTATTTTTATCACCTTTGAGCTAAACCCGTGTCTTAAAAAATACAAAAATATTTCGTTTTCTTTTTAGTTTTTAAGTAGGTCCTCAAGGAAGGCACACCGGGCCATATCAAGAAATACATGTTGAAGCAAAGGTTCTTTGTCCATCAAAAGAGAGGTTACTTGTACCTTAACGGTAAAGTGTGTCACCATTGTTTTCAACTAAGCTTGGGGAGGTAACCACTTATCACACTCTCTTTTGGAAACTATATTTTCTCTTTTCTTTTGGTGATATACTCAAGTTTGGTTCTTGCAAAGTTCTAAGCTTGGGGAAGTTACTTCTGCATGTGTAGAGTCTTGTGCAATGTTCGTATTCGATGAAGGTTTAATGCAATCATGTATCCCGCTATTTTTGAATGCTTGTTTAAGTGAGTCTAGTTCTATATTCATATGGGGATACACTTGCTCATGATAGGCACCATAGGAGTTAACTTAGAGCTTGTATGCATCTTGCCAAATTGTTTATCAAGCTTGTGACACTATTTGTGATCCTCTAGAAAACATTGCCACAATATCTACACTTGGAAAGAATGAATACTTGATCAAGATCTTTTGAAATTTGTTGGTTGTCACTAAATAGCCTTGTCTTAAATGAATAGGTTATGCTCGACCCCATAATGTCAAAACAATAGACTTGATAGTTTGCTTGCAGAACGATTTGTCAATTGTAAATGATATTTCGAAATTTTGAGTTCTATGCTAAATAAGGTGTTGTTTAATTGTCTTAAGAGTTTAGCCTTAAAGATACTCAACACCATAGATGTGATGATCGACTTGATAGTTGTCAACACCCGGATTTTTAATCCCAGATGCCTGTTATGCCATACCTCGCAATCCCAGGATTACCATTTTTGCGAGACATAACGGATTGGATATCACAGTACATCATCCATTACAAACCATACATAAGGTTTTACACAAATAAGGATCTCATGATCTAGTCTTTAATAAAACAAGCAGCGGAAATAAACGATAGCGTAGCGGTGGGGTCCATCTTCAGGGGCACAGGCAATGCTGACGAAGGCAGATAGTCCTAGTTATCATAGTCGTCCTGCTGACCATCATCTTGATACCCTCCTTCATAGTCTGGCCATGATAATAGCCAGGGACAAAAGCCATGAGTACTCTTTAAGTACTCGCAAACTACTACTAGCAAGGGTTATGATTCCAAGTTAAAGTACTGAATTGAAGGAATAACTAGCAAGTTAAGTTTGAAACCTAAGCTGAGTTCTGAAACTAGAAAAGATAAAATAAAAGTCTAGAATCAGTTAAGTTGGGAAGCTATTGTCATCTACACAACCCTGTTGTGGTCAAGTCAAGGTTCATCATTCATTTCAAGGTCTTTAGAAAACATCTGACAACGAAACAGTATGGCCATTCCAAATGTCCATAACCGCGGACGTGGCTATTCGAATAGTTTGACACTCTGCAGAGGTGGTACACTTTCACCACAAGATTCGATACATTTGTCAGGGATAACCCTGAATCATCATACTTGGTATGCAGATAATCAAACATAACCTTCCCTTTACACACCCTAGTGCAAGCACCTCTCCTATGAGCATGGCCTCCCAACCATGACCATTAGTCATCTTGGGCACTGCATAGGTGGTCATCATTGAGAGGTAGCCTCAGCTCAAACCTCTCCCGTGAGGGAACTAATACTAATGCATATAAATTTCCAGCTAAACCTTACCCAATTCAGGTAATGTGGTTATACGGTAAATTTGGAATGGTATCGCATCCGAATCCAACCATCAGTTTTATAAAAAGGGTTAAGGCTCATGCCTCATCATTTTCATCATCATAAACCAATTGTGTTTCTCAACACATGTCAAAACATCTCAATAGAATGACTCATCATTCCAAGGTTTTCATAACTCATTTTCACCAAGTGTTCCCATCTAATGTGAATCAAGTTTGATTTATTCTAAAACACTAGGTTAAGAGTGTTCTCTAAGGTGGAAAGGTGGGATCAATCTCATGCCATAGAATGACATCTAAGGGTTTCTAATTAGGTCAAGTTTTATACTCTTTATGCTACCTTCAAAATTAATTAAAGAACTTTGGGTCAACTAAGGGGGGTGTGATCAAAGTATGCTTAAGGCATCTTTACTAAACTATCTAGTTTTATTCTAGTTTGTTACAATAGCTTACTAAAGCATGTTTGCAAGGGTTAGCTTGCCACTAATAGCTTGCCTTGGTTGGTGCAGTGGTTGAAGTTTTCTTCTTCTTCTTCTTGGTAGAACTCCTCCTCGAAGGCTTGGTCGGTACTATCGTCTAGAATTACATAGGGAGGGCACAATCACCAAACAATACTTAACTTAGGCTAAGTAGTATTCTAAACCACACAATTGATGATCTATTATCATCCAAAACATCACAAGTTTAATTCAATAGTTTCCACCTTTTTATTTTGGAAAAGTAATTTCTACTCATTGAAAAATTAACCATAATTTAATATTCACCACCAAAATATGGGATCATGTGGACACATGTCCTCACCACATATTCTAACATGTGGGAATGAGATGTAAAGGTTGGATCCATATTACTTTGGTTTAAGTTTATTATTTAATGATTTAAAGTGACTAGAAATGCCTATATAGCATTATTTTGGTACTAGTCCAAAGTCACTGTCTGTAAACCTTAATATTATTACATATTTGGATAGATATGATGAAATGTGATTTTTGAGAGTTGGAATCAACTCAAAAGCTAACTTGGTTGATTTTACAAAAATGTTTCAAGTTGCAAAAGCTTCTGTCTTCTTATTTTTATTAGGAGAAATCTATAACTCTAAATGAATTAAATCCAACGGGCTTGGATAGAGCTTTTCAATACCTTTCAGACAAAATTAGTTTCATGTAATTTGGATTTGTCAAACTCACAGAATTGAATTTTGAAACACTGGACAGAAACTATATTCTAACTAAAAAGAAAAACCTAGATTTGAATCTACGGGCTTGCGCGGGAAAGGAAATGGGCCAGCCCAGTGCCGCTGTGCGGCACAGGGCTCAGCTGATAGGGGGTTCCCGCTTGTCAGCGGCACTTAACACGCGAAGCGGTACGCGCGATGCGGGCTGTGCGATTAGAGGCTAGATCTACGGCTGAGGGTCGTCGTCGATGACGGACGGGTCACCGGCGAGCTCAAACCCTAGCAGCTCGGTGGGGGTCTACTAGGGGCGTACCAGGGCTCCAGCGGGGTCGGCGATGCGGGCGAACAAAGTGGAAGACAACGGCGAGGCGAGGCGTGGTCGCGGCGGAGCTTGGGGTGGCCGGAATCAACGGCACCCTTCTTCTCTAGAGGCGGCGGCTCTGGCTCCAATTCCGGCGAGCTGCTGCTCCACTTGCTCCGGTGAGGGGTGGTTGAGGTTCAGAGAGGTGAGAGGAGTGGAATGGTGTGAGTCTTTGGTGCTGGGGAGTGCTCCTTTTAGATGCTCGATGGTGAGACCGAGCGGGATGGGCGGTCGACGGTGGCGACATGGCTACGGCGAGCTAGCGTCATGGCTGGGGATGGCGATCGCTGGGCGGTCCCCTGGCGGTGCTCTAGTGCTTCAATGTGGCCATAGGGGCGGTGGTATGCGGTCGGGGTGAGGTGGCGCTCTGAGAGGCAGAGGCGGCGGTGTCCACGGCGAGCGGTGGCTGTGGGGCTTTGGGCGGTGAACGGGGGTGTCTGGGGTGTTCTCTAGGTCGAGGCGGAGCGGTGGGCGCGGGCTGGTGTCGAGCGGCGGCTTGTGCACGCGGGGACAGTGCGGTTTCTCCTCGGTGGTCCACGGCTGCTCTTGGCTCGGGCAAGGATGCAGAGGGAGGAGGCGTTGGCTACCTCCTAGACATGGCGAGGGAAGGGGGAGTGGTCTGCTGCGACGGTTGCAAGGTTGGCCGGCCAGGGTGGTGCTCGGCATGGCTTGGCATGGACACTAAGGCATAGGGGATGGGCTGCAATTGGCATGGTTTGATCAAAGGGGGACAGAGGGATTAAATGGAGATCAAATGGGGGCAAAACCCTGTTCCAAACAGTGAGCTAGGATTAGAGTTATGATTCTGCCTGCCAAGTGTTTGATGAAATGGCCGCAAGAGAAAAAGTTTTGAATTTTGAGTTCAAAATTTTTGAGTGATCTCCACTAGTGCTAGGTAGTCTCTGGTTGCAAGGGTTCTGAAAATGGTGCTCAATTAGATAGTTTTTGAAATAGGGGTGATCTATGCATATGCATTAGATTCAATTTTGAACTGCCATTTAAAATAGTTTCCAGAATGTTTTTAGAAGATTAAAAGGTGGGCCTTGGTACCTCATTATGTGTACTAGCAAGGGGTGTAAAGATCCAAAATTGTTTCTGTTAAGAATTGAGTACTAGGAATAGCCAAAGTAGGCATGAGAGTTAATTTTGTCAAAATGACCATTCCTTTATTTTAATTCTTTTTGATTTGATTTCTTTTAGGAAAAGTTTGGGAATGATGTAGATGAGGTTTAAATCACCTAAGAAACATTTTAGAAGCAAAGGATCACACAATCATGGCACTTCAAAACAACTCTTATTTTAAATGCACACATATATGAATGCTTTCATTTTAATTATGGAAAAGTTTTTGTTAATCCTAAATTTGGATGATTTGATCTTTGATAAGCTTGGATTGAAGTTTTGGGATGTTACAAACCTTCCCGCCTTAAATAAAATCTCGTCCCGAGATTTACAAGAAAACTAGGAACTAAAGAGATCTGGGAACTCTGTCCTAATGTAATCCTCGCGCTCCCAAGTAGCTTCCTCCTCGGTATGGTTGCTCCACTAAATCTTGAGAAACTTGATACTCCTGGTCCTGGTGGTTCTGTAGGCTTCCTCTAAGATACGGATGGGCAATTCCCGATAGGTCAGGTCATTGTTGATTTCCACTGCTCTGTGATCGATATTTTTGAAAACTTCAGTCTTCTCAAGCACTTCCAAGCATTTGCGAAGTAACGAGATATGGAACACATTATGGATGGCTGACATCTCTTCAGGCAGTTCCAGTTGATACGATACTTCTCCTCGGCGGTTCAGAATCTTGAAAGGTCCGATATATCTGGGAGCTAACTTTCCCTTCAAACTAAAGCGTTGGGTTCCCTTCAATGGTGAAACCTTGAGATATACGAAATCTCCGACATTGAAAGTCAGGTCTCTTCTTCTCTTGTCAGCATAACTCTTCTGTCTGGATTGGGCGGTCTTTAGGTGCTCACGAACTTTGTGAAATTTCTCTTCTGCTTCTCGGAGAATGTCGGGTCCAAAGATCTGACTCTCTCCTACTTGCGACCAATTCAAAGGGGTACGACACTTTCTTCCGTATAGGAATTCAAAGGGTGCCATCTGCAAACTAGCTTGATAACTATTGTTATATGAGAATTCTGCGAAAGGCAGGCAGTCTTCCCATTTTGATCCGTATTCCAACACACAAGCTCTAAGCATATCCTCCAATATCTGGTTGACTCTCTCAGTCTGTCCATCTGTTTGCGGGTGATAAGCGGTACTGAAATTCAACTTGGTTCCTAAACCTTCTTGAACTTTCTGCCAAAATCTTGAAGTAAATTGAGTTCCTCGATCTGATACAATGGTCTTGGGGGTTCCATGCAGACTAACAATTCTAGCAATGTACAGCTCTGCTAGCTTTGCACTTTGGTAGGTTGTCTTGACTGGTATGAGGTGGGCTACCTTGGATAGTCAATCAACTATGACCCAGATTGAGTCATTTCCCCTACTAGAAGTAGGTAAACCGGTGATAAAATCCATTCCGACGGAATCCCATTTCCATTCCGGAATCTGCAATGGTTGCAACAATCCTGCAGGTCTCTGATGCTCTGCTTTGACTCTTTGAAAAATGTCACACTTGGCGATGTAGCTTCCGATCTCTCTCTTCATCTTGTGCCACCAAAATTGCTCTTTCAAATCCTGATACATCTTTATTCCTCCGGGGTGGATAGAATAAAGAGTATCATGAGCTTCCTTCATGATAATTTCCTTCAGCTCTGAATCTGCTGGCACACAGATACGTCCCTTGTACCACAGTACACCTTCTTCGTCTTCGGTGAATCCAGGTACTTTGCCTGTACCAATACGACGTTTGATCCCGTCGATACTTTCATTTCCCTTCTGGGCTTCCTTGATTTGGCTAATCAAAGTGGGTTAAGTTCAATGCTAGCGAGGAATCCTTTGCTAACTAACTCAGTCCTGAATTGCTCCAACTCCTCATACAAACTTGGTTGCTTCTCTTTGATCATGGTGTTAAGCCTACATGGCAATCTGCTAAGAGCATCCGCTACCACATTGGCTTTGCCGGGGTGATAGTGAATGTCAAGGTCATAATCCTTGATTAACTCTATCCATCTTCTTTGCCTCATATTCAACTCCTTCTGGGTGAAGATATACTTCAAGCTCTTATGATCTGAGTAAATCACACAGCGATTACCCATCAAATAATGATGCCATGTCTTCAATGTTAGAACCACCGCTGCTAGCTCAAGATCATGGGTCGGATAGTTCTGCTCATGCTACTTCAGTTATCAAGACAGATACGCGATGACTTTGCCTTCTTGCATCAATACACATCCTAGACCAATCTTGGATGCATCACAATATACATCAAATGGCTTCTTGATGTCTGGCATGATCAAGATTGGGGCAGATATCAATCTCTTCTTCAGCTCCTGGAAACTGGCTTCACACTTGTCTGTCCATTCAAACTTCTTGTCCTTCTTCAACAATTGGGTCATTGGTCGGGCTATGCTCGAGAATCCTTCTACGAATTTGCGGTAATATCCCGCTAATCCGAGAAATGAACGAACGTGGGTTTGATTTGTTGGGGCTTCCCATTCTTCGACATCTTTGATCTTGCTGGGATCAACAGAGACTCCTTAGGCAGACACAATATGTCCTAGGAATCCTACTTCTTTCAGCCAGAACTCACATTTGCTGAACTTGGCATATAACTGATCTTCTCTCAGGGTTTCTAGGATGATTCTCAGATGTTGCTCATGCTCTTCTTCTGACTTGGAGTAGATAAGGATGTCGTCGATAAACACCACTACAAACTTATCTAGGAAATTCATAAAGATCTTATTCATGAGATTCATGAAATAAGCAGGGGCATTGGTTGATCCAAAAGACATAACCGTATACTCGTATAGACCATAGCGAGTAGTAAAGGCGGTCTTCGGAATATCCGTTGCACGAATCTTAAGTTGGTGATAACCAGTCCTAAGATCAATCTTTGAGAATACCTGAGCTCCAGTCAACTGATCAAATAGATCCTCTATCTTTGGCAAGGGGTACTTGTTCTTGATTGTGACATCATTCAACTTTCTGTAGTCTGTACACAGACGGTTGCATCCATCCTTCTTGTCGATGAATAACACTGGTGATCTCCATGGCGATGCACTTGGCTGAATCAAGTCGGTCGCTAACATGGCATCTAACTGCTTCTTCAGTTCTACTAACTCTGACGGGTTCATGGTATAGGGTCTCTGGGCTATAGGTCCGGTTCCGGGGATTAGTTCGATAATGAACTCTATATCCCTATCCGGGGGCATACACGCAATTCATGGGAATACGTCGGGTATTCACGACTACTCGACTTGGTCAATGGTAGGCGGCTACACTTTTGTTGCATTTGAATTAACGGGTAAGGTTTCAGAGATATGTTCTCTTGTTACTCGAACTCTGGTCATGGTGATGGCTTTCTTAGCGATCTATCAGTCCTTTATGCCTTCACATCCAGTCCATACCTAGTACTACTTCCAAACCTTTGGTTCCAAGTACAATTAGGTTGGCATAAAAATCTATCCCATGTATTCTGATAGGTACAGCTTTGCAAATTTTTCTAGCTTTTGTAGTTGAACCGGGGATTTGAACTATCATGACATGCTTCAGGTTGGTTGGGCGAATCTTACTAGTGCATACAAATTCTTCGGTGACAAATGAATGCGATGCTCCAGAATCAAACAATACTCTTGCTAAAACTGAGTTGACAGAAAACATACACAGCACGACATCTGGTGCTTCCTGGGCTTCTTCTGCGTTCATGTGGAAGAGACGACCGTTGCGGTTGTGTGGGTTCCCTGGGGCAAATCTCCTGCCTTGTTGAACACGACGTTGCTGCTGAGCTGGGGCATTCACAGGGGCATTGGCGGCAGTCTTCTTGGGACACTCATTGGAGTAGTGACCCTTCACTCCAGAAACAAGTGATCTGGGACTTGTCCTTGACTGCAACAGGTACAGCATTGCTGCCAATTCTGGGTGCAGTGTTGTTGTTGTTGCTCTTGGGAGGGGCACGGTTGAAATTGTTGGCATTGCCGGAGTTGGGATTGTTTCCTCCGGGCTTCACATTTCCTCCGCTACGGTTGGGGTAGCTTGGGCAAGAATTTGGGGGTCGGTTGTTCCTTGGTGCATATCCTGGTGAGGGGTTAGGACGGTACTTCTGGTGACTACTGGATCCATACTGCTGCATCATACGACGCTTGCGGTTGTCATTTGCCTGGTTAATCTTCCCTTCCATCTGAATGGCAGAGTCGACTAGCTCTTCAAGATCCTGAAGCGGAAGCGGATGATGACTGCATCTCATCATGCAGTCCGTTTAAGAATCTCTCCTTCTTCCTGGCCTCCGTGTTGATCTCATCCGGTGCATATCTGGCAAGTGATAAGAATTTGTCACGGTACTCCACTACAGTCAATCTTCCTTGCTTCAGTTCACGGAATTCATCTCTCATCCTGTTGACAAGACCTTGTGGCACGTGGGTGCGGCTGAACTTGACCTTGAATGCTTCCTGGTCATCACGGCCATGGTTCATGTTGCGGACGCTATTCCACCAAGCTCTTGCATCTCACTTGATAGTGGGTGGCAAAGAGGACTTTCTCATTCTCATCAACTCTGCAACTTCTAGGTTGTTTTCCATGGTCTCGTAACCAGTCATCGACATCTAATGGGTTTTCAAATTGGTTGATTGGGGATTGGTGTTCGAAAGTTTTGAGTTTAGATCCATGGTGATCCTGATTTCCATGCCCTCGGTTGTTGAGAGCCATTTGGGCGATTTGCTGCAATGTTGCTAAGTTGGCTTGACGCCGCCCCGCTTGCTTCACGATGCGCTATGAGATTCGCAAGATCTGCAGATTGGGTCTCGATGAGCTGCTCCTCCTTGGTTTCCACGAGTCATCGAAGATTGAGATAGATATAGGGTAAGAGGGAAATTCTAAGGTTCATGGTTTTGGGTTTTCAAAGCTACAACTTTGAGTTAGACTCTGGTTTTTCAACTAACTTCATTCTCATTCATGTAAGCAAGCACACGATACAACACACACCACAACAATCAAAGGGAAAACAGATGGTTTGAAGAACCATTCTGCAAGCTACGATACAATGAGATGATACATCTCATGCTACGACAGTGCTCTAGTGCATCTACTCATCGTCGATGAAGTCGGAGTCTTCATCGTCAGTGTAGAAGTCCACAACATCCTCGCGGAAAATCGTCATCGCTTTGAGGTAAGAATCCATATCTCTGGATGTCTTCTCCTTCATCATCTTCTTCCTTGGCGGCAAGCTGAGCTTCCTACCTCGACGGTCTTCGAGGTCGACCACCTTCTTGCGAAGGCAGGCGATGTTGCGATCCTTCTTTGCACTGTGGCGGCAAGAAGAGCGGCGATCTTGGACAAGTAGTGTGAAAGTCCGGGCCTTCCGTCGGCGATGGCACGGTTCGTTGGCTAACCCTCGGCATTGTCAGATTCGCTGTCATCATGAAGCAAGAAGTTGAGGTTCTCCACTTGACGCCTCAACTCTGGGTGACTTGGCATCTCCATCGGCATTCCCATGAAGTCACGTCTTGCATAGTGGGCAAAACGGGTTCCTTGAATCTTGTTGACGCTGAGGGCACATAGGCGTGCGAGAGCTTCATGCATTGCCCTGGCTAATCCATCTAGCAGTTGTTCTCTCTCACGAGAACTGAATTCTCCCGGAAGTTGGTGCTTCAATGCTTCCTCGAAGATCTGCGGTGACTAGCCATTGTAGGTCTCCTCCTGGGGGTCCTGGAAGTTGAGCTCCAAGAAACTCCGGATGTGGGCGTCCTAGAAATTCTGACAGTGAATCCAGATCCCTCTCGAAGATCGGTGACCTCCGCTTTCCCAACGGTAAAACTTGCTAAACTGAGTCTCCATCTACAAGAATTTAGGATGAGGAAATTAGTGAAGTGATCAAGTGTGTCAAATTTTAAGTAGTAATGTAAGAATTTTGAGGAACATGTATTTTGATAAAGAATGAGTTCACAAGGGTAAGAGGAAATAGTTTTCATAAATACTCACTTTGGTTTTGAAGCTAAGTTTTTGGTTTGGACGTCCATTCTAACTAGGGTCTCCTATGGTCAGGATGGCTCTGATACCAACTTGTCAACACCCGGATTTTTAATCCCAGATGCCCGTTATGCCATACCTCGCAATCCCAGGATTACCATTTTGGCGAGACATAACGGATTGGATATCATAGTACATCATCCATTACAAACCATACATAAGGTTTTACACAAATAAGGATCTCATGATCCAGTCTTTAATACAACAAGCAATGAAATAAATAGCGTGGCGGTGGGGTCCATCTTGAGGGCACGTAATCTTGACAAGGCGAGATAGTCCTAGTTATCATAGCCGTCCTGCTGACCATCATCTTGATACTCTCCTTCATAGTCTGGCCATGATAATAGCCAGGGACAAAAGCCATGAGTACTCTTTAAGTACTCGCAAACTACTACTAGCGAGGGTTATGATTCCAAGTTAAAGTACTGAATTGAAGGAATAACTAGCAAGTTAAGTTTGAAACCTAAGCTGACTTCTGAAACAAGAAAAGATAAAATAAAAGCCTAGAATCACTTAAGTTGGGAAGCTATTGTCATCTACACAACCCTGTTGTGGTCAAGTCAAGGTTCATCATTCATTTCAAGGTCTTTAGAAAATATCTGACAACGAAACAGTATGGCCATTCCAAATGTCCATAATCATGACGCTATTCAATAGTTTGACACTCTACAAAGGTGGTACACTTTCACCACAAGATTCGATACATCCGCTGAGGATAACCCTGAATCATCATACTTGGTATGCAGATAATCAAACATAACCTTCCCTTTACACACCCTAGTACAAGCACCTCTCCTATGAGCATGGCCTCCCAACCATGACCATCAGTCATCTTGGGCACTGCATAGGTGGTCATCATTGAGAGGTAGCCTCAGCTCAAACCTCTCCCGTGAGGGAACTAATACTAATGCATATAAATTTCCAGCTAAGCCTTACCCAATTCAGGTAATGTGGTCAGACAAAGAATTTGGAATGGTATCGCATCCGAATCCAACCATCAGTTTTATAAAAAGGGTTAAGGCTCATGCCTCATCATTTTCATCATCATAAACCAATTATGTTTCTCAACACATGTCAAAACATCTCAATAGAATGACTCATCATTCCAAGGTTTTCATAACTCATTTTCACCAGTGTTCCCATCTAAAGTGAATCAAGTTTGATTTATTCTAAAACACTAGGTTAAGAGTGTTCACTAAGGTGGAAAGGTGGGATCAATCTCATGCCATAGAATGACATCTAAGGGTTTCTAATTAGGTCAAGTTTTATACTCTTTATGCTACCTTCAAAATTTATTTAAAGAACTTTGGGTCAACTAAGGGGGGTGTGATCAAAGTATGCTTAAGGCATCTTTACTAAACTATCTAGTTTTATTCTAGCTTGCTACAATAGCTTACTAAAGCATGTTTGCAAGGGTTAGCTTGCCACTAATAGCTTGCCTTCGTTGGTGCAGTGGTTGAAGTTTTCTTCTTCTTCTTCTTCTTCTTCTTCTTGGTAGAACTCCTCCTCCTCGAAGGCTTGGTCGGTACTATCGTCTAGAAATACATAGGGAGGGCACAATCACCAAACAATACTTAACTTAGGCTAAGTAGTATTATAAACCACACAATTGATGATCTATTATCATCCAAAACATCACAAGTTTAATTCAATAGTTTCCACCTTTTTATTTTGGAAAAGTAATTTCTACTCATTGAAAAATTAACCATAATTAAATATTCACCACCAAAATATGGGATCATGTGGACACATGTCCTCACCACATATTCTAACATGTGGGAATGAGATTTAAAGGTTGGATCCATATTACTTTGGTTTAAGTTTATTATTTAATGATTTAAAGTGACTAGAAATGCCTATATAGCATTATTTTGGTACTAGTCCAAAGTCACTGTCTGTAAACCTTAATATTATTACATATTTGGATAGATATGATGAAATGTGATTTTTGAGAGTTGGAATCAACTCAAAATCTAACTTGGTTGATTTTACAAAAATGTTTCAAGTTGCAAAAGCTTCTGTCTTCTTATTTTTATTAGGAGAAATCTATAACTCTAAATGAATTAAATCCAACGGGCTTGGATAGAGCTTTTCAATACCTTTCAGACAAAATTAGTTTCATGTAATTTGGATTTGTCAAACTCACAGAATTGAATTTTGAAACACTGGACAGAAACTATATTCTAACTAAAAAGAAAAACCTAGATTTGAATCTACTGCTTGAAGGGAAAAGGAATGGGCGGCCCGGTGGCGCCAGCGGCACAGGGCTCACCGACAGGGGGTCCCGCTTGTCGGGGCACTTAACACGCCGGCACGCTTATGGGCCGTGCGATTAGAGGCTAGATCTATGGCGAGGGTCGGTCGCCGACTTGACGGTCGCCGGAGCTCAAACCCTAGCGGCTCGGTGGGGGTCTCTGGGGCGCAGGGGCTCCAGCGGGTCAGCGATCGTGGTGAAGACAAGTGGAAGACAGCGAGGCGTGGTCGTGGGCGGAGCTTGGGGTGGCGGAATCAGCGGCACCCTTCTTCTCTAGAGGCGCTCGGCTCCGGCTCCGTGAAGCTGCTCCACTTGCTCCGGTGAGGGGTGGTTGAGGTTCAGAGAGGTGATAGGAGTGGAATGGTGTGAGTCTTTGGTGCTGGGAAGGGCTCCTTTTATAGGCTCGACGGTGAGACCAAGCGGGATGGACGGTCGACGATGGCGACATGGCTACGGCGAGCTAGCATCATGGATGGGGATGGCGATCGCTGGGCGGTCCCCTGGCGGTGCTCTAGTGCTTCAATGCGACCGTAGGGGCGGTGGTATGCGGTCGGGGTGAGGTGGCGCTCTGAGAGGCAGAGGCGGCGGTGTCCACGGCGAGCGGTGGCTGTGGGGCTTTGGGCGGCGAACGGGGGTGTCTGGGGTGTTCTCTAGGTCGAGGCGGAGTGGTGGGCGCAGGCTGGTGTCGAGTGGTGGCCGCACGCTGGGCATGGCGCGGTTTCTCCTCGGTGGTCCACGGCTGCTCTGGCTCGGGCAAGGGATGAGAGGCGGCGTTGGCTACCTCCTAGACATGGCGAGGGAAGGGGGAGTGGTCTGCTGCGACGGTTGCAAGGTTGGCCGGCCAGGGTGGTGCTCGGCATGGCTTGGCATGGACACTAGGGCATAGGGGATGGGCTGCAATTGGCATGGTTTGATCAAAGGGGGACAGAGGGATTAAATGGAGATCAAATGGGGGCAAAACCCTGTTCCAAACAGTGAGCTAGGATTAGAGTTATGATTCTGCCTACCAAGTGTTTGATGAAATGGCCGCAGGAGAAAAAGTTTTGAATTTTGAGTTCAAAATTTTTGAGTGATCTCCACTAGTGCTAGGTAGTCTCTGGTTGCAAGGGTTCTGAAAATGGTGCTCAATTAGATGGTTTTTGAAATAGGGGTGATCTATGCATATGCATTAGATTCAATTTTGAACTGCCATTTAAAATAGTTTCCATAATGTTTTTAGAAGATTAAAAGGTGGGCCTTGGTACCTCATTATGTGTACTAGCAAGGGGTGTAAAGATCCAAAATTGTTTCTGTTAAGAATTGAGTACTAGGAATAGCCAAAGTAGGCATGAGAGTTAATTTTGTCAAAATGACCATTCCTTTATTTTAATTCTTTTTGATTTGATTTCTTTTAGGAAAAGTTTGGGAATGATGTAGATGAGGTTTAAATCACCTAAGAAACATTTTAGAAGCAAAGGATCACACAATCATGGCACTTCAAAACAACTCTTATTTTAAATGCACACATATATGAATGCTTTCATTTTAATTATGGAAAAGTTTTTGTTAATCCTAAATTTGGATGATTTGATCTTTGATAAGCTTGGATTGAAGTTTTGGGATGTTACAATAGTACTCTTTAAAGGATTTGTTTGAAGAAACTAATATTTAGCGGTAATTGAGATGTATGCCAAATCTTGACCTATTGATTAAAGTATGATATTGCTTTATGCGTGTCTGCACCACTGTCGCACAACATGGGATGCTAACAACTCTGTTGGCCTTTGAACAGTCCAAAATGAGGAAACTCTTAGAGTTTGGCTATGAGATGCCCAACATATGTAGCATAAATGCTATATTTAGGTATGCATTGGTATTCTCATGAGCCTGCGTTCAAAGCGAAAGAGGGAATACTCCTCTGACCATTATGATAAATCATTATACCGAAAAGGGAAACCTTGGTAATGGTCACGAGTATCCATTCTTAGCCTGCACAGTCTGATTAAACACTCTAAGTTTTGGCATGATCTCATTACTGATGAACTGAAGTTTTAGAAAGACAAAGAATAGAAAATGAGTGTTTGATAGCCATGATTCATTGATGTGGATGACCAAATGAGACACTCTAATGCTATGCTTCTTTTAACATGTTCTCGCATTTCCTTTTGGCATAAATCTTGTTACTAAGAGATAAACTTTCTGAAAGCTCAATAACTGATGTTTGCACTTGAGAGCCTTAACTAGATGACATGATTGGGTAGAATTGATTCCTATTTATGCTTGACATCTATTTGTGACTAAGTTTTGCCTCATAAAAAATAATGATATGAAAAGTTATACAAAAGGTGCAATAAGAGGATCACAAGTTTGTCTGCAAGTAGATTCACTGTTGACATGGAGCATATAAGTTTTGATGAATCTTTAGTGGTCTTTATAACTGATATTGTTTTGCCTTGTATGAATACATGTTTTCTCTCTTCGAGCTTGTAAAAGAAATAAGGATGCAAGACATTGATTTCCAATGATAAGCTATTTCACAACTATTAATTTATTATCGACCCTTCCTGCTCGAGGACGAGCAAGGTCTAGCTTGGGGAAGTTTATGGCTATGAAATACCACCTCTTTTAGCCATATAAATTGTGCCATTTATCTCTCATATCATGTTCCTTCCAGCTATAGCTATGCCTTATATGCATGATTTCTATTTCTCATTTACTTTCATATGAGCTTTGCACATTTAGTAGTTTAGGTAGAATTTTATCACTTTCCTTGTCTATGACATGTGTGTAGGTGTTGATTATGATTATGGATAAAACAAAGGCAAAAGGAACAAAGAGAGCATAGTATGGAGGAGCTGCAGGGACCAGACTTAGCCATTTGAGGTGTTGGAAAAGTGAATTTTTCCAACTTCTC
Organism: Avena insularis; assembly: GCA_023614405.1. Classification (NCBI taxonomy): domain Eukaryota; kingdom Viridiplantae; phylum Streptophyta; class Magnoliopsida; order Poales; family Poaceae; genus Avena; species Avena insularis. The sequence continues at coordinate 353,905,016 of CM042692.1, read as the reverse complement.
AAAATAAAGATCCAAGACCACAGGGTTGTAGCCCTAGATGATACAAACTCAACGAGCCCAAGAACACCCAAAACAGAGTTCGTATGAAGAAATGACGGCCAAAATACTAAAGGGAACAGATAGTTTGACGAGCAACTATACGGCTGGAGCTATTTTTCTGGTCGTAAAGCTCCTCCCGTATAGTTGCCAAAAAGCTCGCAAATGGCAGGATTTCGCCCCAGAAAAGCTCCAGAACCTTCCCTAAGTCATATGGTAGTATTAGAGGAACCCTAGGGCACCCCAAGGCCTATATAAAGGAGGGAGGACCCAAGAGAGAGCCACCAAGCCATATCCTCCACCACGGCGGAGCCCTGCCGCCGTGCCACCACCATAGCCACCTCCAAACAGATATACACCATCACCATCACACAAGAGAAGGGACTATGATCTTGAAGGCCTCCACATCGATCTACATCGTCATCTTCATCAACAACGTCTCCATCACCGATCCCCTTTGGTTACTTGTTGTAATTCTAGATTAAATCTTGGATTTGCACTTGTCTTCAATTGTATCATCATACTTCATCCATGTGCTATCCATGATGTTGATTGCCTTCATGTGTGAGTAGTTTCCTTTGTTCTTGGGGAGATGGAGAAACCCTAGTACGAGATTGAATTGAGATAAAGATTATTATGTGATATTGTTCATTATGTGTTTGTGTTAATTGTCTTCGTCTTGATGTTGGGAGTTGTGCACCTCCTTAATATTTGCCTCCTATGGGGACTCGATTAAGGGGATTACTTGTTGGTAGACGGAGGGATGATAGCACTTACTGTGACTATAAAGTTGTTGTCATTCTTTACGTACTAACTTGGGGAATCAAGGAGAACTCATTAAGCCATGTCCATGCCATGGGAGAAATCCCTTAATAGCGTAGTAATTCGATTGACATCGATTCCTGACTGTTGTGGTTATGAGGATGATGTGAGCAGCGATTGCTGCCTATTTGTCCATATATGGAGATCCTCCCACACATATCATAAATGTTCTTATTCATTATAATAATTTTGATCACTCTTTCTAATTACTAGCGGTGGATCCATTACACCCTAAGAACTCTTTCCATCATTTTTGCAGACTCTTGTAATCATACTTGCATGCTCTTGTTTACTTACAACTTTAGTTTACTTATTGTTCTCTTATTTGAAAACCCAAAAATATCTTTTACACAAAACACGCATTTTATCTTGTTACTTAGAACGTTATTTAGCATTACTATTTCAGTATTTAGTTGAAAGAGTTATTAGACTTCAGACTCCTGTTTCCTATGGGATCGATATCTTTATTTCAAAACTAGCTACAAACGATCTGTGCACTTGCAGTCATCACATGCACACTTTTGTTATTTTGTCACGCACATGTTCTTAGCTACTACGTACAACAGTTATTGCATGTTATTGTGGGTTTCTTGCAAAACCTAAGTCATTGGAAAATATTAGTTTGCATTACCTGCTCCATAATTGCTGACTTCTATCTAGTTTGTCATCAGCTAAGTTTCTGCTATTGTTTCCTCCCTAGCATCTTTGCGCTATCATGTAGTACCCATTTAAACTCTTCCTACTAATTTGATTATAGTTTTCTTGATGCTATCTGGTTCTTCAAAATCTGCAACACTAATTATTTTCTCTTCTTTTTCATAGAGCTCAAATATAGAACACCGAACATGTTGATTTGCGAAGCTTGTTCTATAGGTTCACAAGTGATGCCTTTGTATTTCGTATCTAATTCTAGTTCGTTCTAAGAAACTACATAACTATCCTCTGTTGTGTTGTTCATGGGTGGTTTCCATTCCGTTAATGCATTAACTCATAGATAGATCTTAGGTTTCAGATGCGTTCTAGTTAGGAAAAAAATTGTGTTTTCCAATACGAATCCCTTCATCTCTAACCTTCTATTGTCCCACCACTCATTTGTGATCGGATCCATCTTATCAATATCCATCTTCATCACTTGTGTCTCATCAGCAATGATTGTGTCCCTAGCCTTTTCCTCTTTGAGATGAATCCTCCGCTCCTCGAACTCAGCCTTGCGCTTCTCATCTTCATGAGTTGCAAGCCATATTTTCATCTTGACATCTTCTTTCTTGTCAGCTATCTTGATCTTGGCTTCGATTTGTTGTTGCGCTACAATCACCTTGTGCTTCATAATGTCATCGATCTTGTCCCTCAACTTCTCGTGTTCAACCTTTCTCTTCAACTCTTCCTTCACCATATTGGTGCCATCTGGTCTTTTTATTTTGGCTTTTGGTTCATCGTCATCCTCTTCATCTTCTTCATCTATGTTTATTGCTGACCCTATTCTTGAAGGAGGTGCCTCTTGATCCCTCAACTTCCACTTCTCACTGCCCTCAAGAAATGCCCAACAATGTTGGAGAGTGAAGGCTTTGTTCCTCGACGTGCCATGCCCTTGTACCTTGATTGTGCAACCTTGTCCTACATAGTGAAACTGAAGGGTTCCCAGCATAGAAAACAAAAAAATTCGTACGATGAGAACTATACGCCAAGATCTATCTACTAGATACAAGCAACGGGTGGATATACATCCATGGAGAACTTACCCTCGAAGACAACAAAGTTTTGTTAACGAGTAGGAACTCGTGGATGATGTAGTCGTACGCTTGTCGATCTCAAGATCATGTGGAAGTCCTAGCGCCGCAAAACAGCAGCGCATCCACACTCGCACACACGTTCAGGCCACTGAACAACCTCCGCCTTCTCGCTCTAGCGATGCAGCAGAAGCAGCAGCTCCTTCCAGACGAAATGCCACCGGGAACATGTATCTCGCTAATCCGAGAACATGGGGGAATAATTCTAGAGGGGGAGAGAGATCCTTCACGAGGAGGTGTGAGGAAGAAGGGTGAGAGGGGTGGTCTTTTATAGGAGGAGGGGGTGCCCCTCCCCATGGTCGGCGCCTCATGGGGGGTGACCCCTCACCTCCCCCATTCATGTGGTGGTAACTCCCTCCACATTAAAATGCCCCTTCACATTCTCTTTTAAAGTCTCCACTTTAAATGCATTAAATTTCTCCAAATTTAATGCTCTCTCATTTAATAAAACTCTTTTATTAAATTTATTTACAATTTTGTTAATTACTTTAATTAACAAACATTCACATAAAACCCCTGCAACATTTCAATATTACATGCATAACCAATTTCTGCAATTTCACCCGAAACAGTTTTGGTGTCTATTGAAATAATTCCAGCGCTTTGCAAATCATTCGTCTGAAACACATTTGCTCCAAATGGTGTTGGTGTCCCTTAAGTGTGTAACCCTACGGTTCGTGAATAATGCAGACATGATCGAGACCCCTCTCAGATCAATAATCAGAAGCGGGACCTAGAGATCCATACTGACTCCTACATTCTACAATGACTTCTGTGATCGTGAGAACCTTTAACATTAGTAACTAAATCCCTTTGTCTCGTGATATATTACATGTCCGAGATTCGATCATCCGTATCTCCATACCTAGATTGATCTCGTTACTGGCATGTACTATTTTCTCGTTCCCGTGATATAACATTCTAGTGATCTTATCACTTACTTGCAAGCTAACCAATGCGATATCACCGAGAGGGCCCGGAGAATATCTATCCGTCATCGGGATGGACAAATCCCACTCTTGATCCATGAGCTTCTACATAACACTTTCGTAGCACTGAACCCACCTTTATAATCACCCTTTCACGGTGTGATGTTTGATGTTATCACGATACTCTTCTAGTATTAGTGATTAACATGATCTCATGGTCTAAGGACTAGGATTACTTTGTTAGATGTTATAGCAATATAAACACAATGACTTTGATCGTAATGCTATACTTCAGATGATTGTTCATCACATCATTCCACTAATGTTGTGACCTTGTTATTAACAACATCCAATGTCCATGATCAGGAAACCTTAATCATCTTGTTAATCAACAAGCTAGTTTATAAGAGAGGCATAACTAGGAACTTTCCTTTTGTTTATCAAACACACATGTATTAACGTTTCCAAAATACAATTATAGCATGTAAAATAAGCATCTATCATATACTTGGAATATGTATAATAACAACTTTATTATTGCCTCTCGGGACATATTCCCTTTAGTCTCCCACTTGCACTAGAGACAATAATCTAGTTACATGGTGATAAATCTAACACCCATGGAGTTCTGGTGTTGATCATGTTTTTCTCTAGGGAGAGTTTTAGTCAATGGATCTGCTACATTGAGATCTATATGTACTTTACAAATCTTTATATCTCCATCCTTGACATGCTCACGGATGGAGTGAAACCGGCGCTTAATATGTTTGGAATTCTTGTGAGACCTTGGTTCCTTTGCGTTGGCTATGGCTCCATTGTTGTCACAATAGATCACCATTGGATCCAACGCACTAGGAACCACACCCAGTTCGGTAATGAACTCCTTCATCCAAACTACTTCCTGTGCTGCTTCTGAAGCAGCAATATATTCCGCCTCCGTTGTTGACCTTGTTACCACGGGTTGTTTGGAGTTCCTCCAACTAACTGATGCTCCGTTCATGAGAAATACATATCCGGATTGAGACTTAGAGTCATTCGGATCAGTGTCAAAACTAGCATCGACATAACAATTAGCGACCAGCTCTTCTTCACCTCCGTATACAAGAAACATTTCCTTAGTTCTTCTCAAGTACTTAAGGATATTCTTGACCGCTATCCAGTGTTCCAAACCTGGATCAGATTGGTACCTACTAGTCAAACTAATAGCATGTGCCACATCCGGTCTTGTACATAGCATGGCGTACATTATAGAGCCTATGGCTAAAGCATAGGGGATCTTATCCATTATCTCTCTTTCTTTCGTCGTAGCCGGACTTTGAGTCTTACTCAATGTCTTGCCTTGCAACATAGGTAAGAACCCCTTCTTACTTTCGTCCATTTTAAACTTCTTTAAAATCTTATCAAGGTATGTACTTTGCGATAGCCCTATTAGGCGTCTCGATCTATCTCTATAGATCTTTATGCCTAATATATATGACGCTTCACCTAGGTCTTTCATAGAAAATTTGTTGTTTAGATAACTTTTAAAATTGTTTAAAAGATCTATATCATTTCCAATCAATAATATGTCATCCACATATGATATCAGAAATGCCACATTGCTCCCACTCACTTTCTTGTAAATACAAGCCTCTCCATAAGTTTGGACAAATCCAAACTCTTTGATCACCTCATCAAAGCGGAGATTCCAACTCCGTGATGCTTGTTTCATTCCATAGATGGATCGCTGAAGCTTGCACACATTGTTAGCATCCTTTGGATCGACAAAACCCTTTGCTTGTATCATATACACCTCTTCTTCAATGTTACCATTGAGGAACGCATTTTTGACATCCATCTGCCATATTTCATAATCGAAATATGCAGCAATTGCTAACATAATCCTAACTGATTTTAGCATTGCTACGGGAGAGAATGTCTCATTATAGTCAACTCCTTGAATTTGTCAAAACCCTTTTGCGACAAGTCGAGCTTTATAGACGGTTACATTACCATCAGCATCAGTTTTTTTTGAAAATCCATTTATTCTCAATGGCCTTTCGGTCATGAGGTAAGTCCACCAAGGTCCAAACCTGGTTTACGTACATGGATTCCATCTCGGATTTCATGGCTTCTAGCCATTTGTTGGAATCCGGGCTCATCATCGCTTCTTCATACGTCGCAGGGTCATTCATTTCATCAACCATGAAATTCACAACAGGATTTCCGTACAGTTCAGGAGCTGCACGTGTCCTGCTAGATCTGCGAGGTTCGGTAGTGTTCTCTTTCGGAGTTTCATGATCATTATCATTAGTTCCTTCTTCATTTTGTGAAGTCAACTCCGGAACAACTTCCGGTGTTGTGCTACTAGCCATTTCATGAAGAGAAGATTTAATAACCTCTTTGAGTTCTACCTTTCGACTACTCACACCTTTCGCGAGAAACTCTTTCTCTAGAAAGGATCCATTCTTGGCAACGAAATCCTTGCCCTCGGATCTGTGATAGAAGGAATACCCAATTGTTTCTTTAAGGTATCCTATGAAGACGCATTTTTCCGCTTTGGGTTCAAGTTTATCCGGCTGAAGTTTCTTCACATAAACATCGCATCCCCAAACTTTAAGAAATGACAGCATAGGTTTATTTCCAAACCATAATTCATATGGTGTCGTTTCAACGGATTTAGACGGTGCCCGATTTAAAGTGAATGCAGCGGTTTCCAGTGCATAACCCCAAAATGATAGTGGCAAGTCAGTCAGAGACATCATAGATCGAACCATATCCAATAGAGTATGATTACGACGTTCCGACACACCATTACGTCATGGTGTTCCGACAGGCGTGAGTTGTGAAACTATTCCACACTCTTTCACGTGTGTGCTAAACTCGTAACTTATATACTCACCTCCACGGCCAGACCGCAGAAATTTGATCTTTCTATTATGATGATTTTCCACCTCTTTCTGAAATTCTTTGAACTTTTCAAAGGTTTCAGATTTGTGTTTCATCAAATAGATATACCCATATCTACTCAAATCATCTGTGAAAGTAATAAAATAACGATATCCACCTCGTCCCGACACACTCATTGGACCGCATACATTAGTATGTATGATTTCCAATAAATCTGTCGCCCGTTCCATTGAGCCGGAAAACGGCGTTCTAGTCATCTTGCCCATAAGGCATGGCTCACATGTATCAAATGATTCAAAATCAAGTGATTCCAAAAGTCCATCGGAATGAAGTTTCTTCATGCATTTAACGCCAATATGACCTAGACGGAAGTGCCACATATATGAAGATATATTATCATTAAGTTTAATCCTTTTAGCATCAACATTATGGATGTGCGTATGAGTACTTCAACAGAAATAAACCATTCATCATGGGTGCATGACCATAAAAGATATTATCCATATAAATCGAACAACCATTGTTTTCGGATTTAAACGAATAACCACATCACATCAAACAATATCCAGATATAATGTTTATGCTCAGTGCAGGTATGAAATAACAATTATTTAGGTTTATAACTAATCCCGATGGTAGGTGGAGAGGTAGCGTTTCGACGGCGATCAAATCAACTCTTGATCCATTGCCGACACGCATCTTGACCTCATCCCTTGCTAGCGGTCGCTTGTTCCGCAGCCCCTGATTTGAGTTACATATGTTAGCAACCGATTCAGTATCAAATACCCAGGTGCTACTGCGAGTACTAGTCAAGTACACATCAATAACATGTATATCATATATACCTTTGTTTGCCTTGCCGGCTTTCTTGTCCGCCAAAAACTTGGGGCAGTTGCGCTTCCAATGGCCAGTCCCCTTACAATAGTAGCACTCGGTATCAGACTTAGGGCCATCCCAGGATTTCTTTTTAGGCGTAGCAACAGATTTACCGCCCTTCTTTTCCTTCTGTTTACCCTTCTTGTCTTTCTTGAAACCAGTGGTTCTATTGACCATCAACACTTGATGTTCTTTCCTAATCTCCACTTCTGCAGTTTTAAGCATTGATAGAAGCTCGGGGAGAGTCTTCTTCATGCCCTGCATGTTATAGTTCATCACGAAGCTCTTGTAGCTAGGTGGCAGAGATTGGAGAATACGATATATGCCTAAGTCAATGGGAATCATTATTCCCAAGGACACAAGCTTATCGGCGTACCTAGACATTTTGAGTACGTGCTCACTTACGGAGCTGTTCTCTTCCATCATGCAGCTAAAAAACTTTTCTGAAGCATTATAACTCTCTACGGCAGCATGGGTATCGAAAATCATTTTCAATTCACCCATGGTATCAAAGGCATTGCCATTTTCAAAACGCTTTCGAAGTTCTGGCTCTAGCCCATACAGTATGCCGCAATGAACTAAGTTGTGGTCCTCCTGACGAGTCACATAGACATTCTTTTCCTCGTCAGGGGCATCAGGAGCTGGTGGGGGGCCTAGCGGTGCTTCTAGCATATATTGCTTTTGTGCAGCAGAGAAGAGAATCCTCAAATTCATAGCCCAGTTGGTGAAGTTGTTACCATTCGCAGCAAGTTTCTCTTTCTCCATGAACACATTGAAATTAAAAGCAGGTGGTGTCATCTACAATAGAATTTGTAAAGTTTATTTAGACTAAGTTTATGATAGATTGAGTTCAATTAAACTCCCACTCAAAAACAACATCCCTCGTGTCTTTTTGGTGATTACATGAACCAAATCCACTACACCAAGTCTGATCATCACGTGAGTCGGTGTAGCTTCAAAGGCGAGCACCTATATGTGCATCATATCAACTATATGACTCGTGCTTAACCTTTCGGTCCGTGTTCCGAGGCCATGTCTGTACATGCTAGGCTCGCCAAGTAAGAACCTTAGTACTCGCGTGTGTAAAACTGTCTTACACCCGAAATATGATCGTGGATTCAAGTGTACCCGATCATCACGTGATGTCTTGAAACGGCGAAACATAAACGGTGCGTACTAAAGGAAGAACATATTTTTATCTTGATATTTAAATGAGGGATCATCTTATAACGCTACTAAAACGCCAAACTAGCAATATAAGATGCGAACATCAAATGTGTAAAGTGAAATGATATGGTTCTTGCATTTGATCACTATCATATGCATCGTGGTATGATCTCTATCATTCCTTTGTGTGTAAGGCCAAGGTCTATGGAACTTACACGTTAAGTGTGTTGTAAGAGTATCAACTACACATCAACTTACAACATTACCATATCATGATACTAGCCCAGCAACGATCTAAACTAGACGCCTCTAATTTATCAATTGCATGTTTTACGTGACTTAGGGCTTTCGGAGATAGAACCGTTCTTACCTACGAACATGGAACCACAATGATGATAACCAAATTATTAGCAACTCATTGTAAATCAGATATTGACTATAGTAGGAGAGACAGACACCCGCCAGCCACTTATGCAAAACTAGTTGCATGTCAGTCGTGGAACCTGTCTCATGTGCGATGACATGTAAGGTTGGTCCGGGCCGCTTCATCCCACTATGCCACCAATATCCAAAGTACATGAAAGATGTAATAACATGATCATCATCGCCCACATTAGGGATATTAAAACTGAGTCATCTAGGAGCTCTCTCATGAACCAAACTATTTCAGCCATTAGATCACATTTCCCAGAAACTTTCGGCCATCCGATCTCCACTACATCCCACGTTGGTCCAGATATCCCTTGGGGATGCTACTATGCCTATCAAATTGTCCGCTGTAGTAAATTTGGGCCTAATAGCCTAATAAAGCCCATATAACTGAGCTACTAGACCGACCTAGCGAATCCGGAAACCTCTCCTCACAACCTCCACCTCGCCTCCATCGTGAAGAGATCTTGAGCGCCGGAACCCCTCCCCATGTTCTCCACTGCTGCCGTGCCCCGTTTATTTTTACAATAAAACGATAGGAAATATGGATGTCAGATTAGGATGGCATAAAAGAATAATTTCTTGTAATTGACCCTTCCTTCTTTGGAACAGAAAAGGTTTTTCCGATTTTCACCGCACAACCTTGAGAATACACACACGGCTGCAGGCACAAAGTCATCTCGCCTTGGCCTCACACCTTTTTTATACCGTGTTGGCCTCACGACCTTGTTCTGCCGCCAGACGTGAGCTCGAGCAGCGGACCACGGTGCCCCTTTTGCAATCTCGACTTCTACTAGATTCCTTAACTGGTGCACGGTAGCTTTTTCCAGCGGCGCCGCCCAACACCGGCATCTACAGGCACGCGGCCATCCAAGATCGTCTCTCCCTCACTACGGAGGAACCAGAGATTTCCCTGGCCACCCTGTTGCGGCCGCAGAGCCCCCTCTCCCAGGTGACCCTCCTTCCTTCGTTCTTCCCCTCCCCCTATTTCTTATGGTGGTCTTGATGTTCATCGTGCTGGATAAGGGCCGTAGATTCGGAGGAGGGTGAGGAGCCATGAAGTGAGAAATTATTGCGTTAAATTTACAGATCTAAGTTTATTGGAACAAGGGGACAAATAGCAGTAAATAAAAGATTTATCCATCGAGTACTATTGGTTGAGCTGGTTTCGAGTACTATTAGCGTTGCTCTTTACATTGTAGGTTACAGACAGTATATTTGTTTATCAACTTCGCGGTAGATAAAATAACTATGTATCATGTATTCGTCTAGACAAGGAAAACTAACGTTGTTAAATTTTCTGCTAAAACTAAAAGTAGGATGAGGAGCACGTGCAGCACCACATCCACTGGATTCTCCAATCGCTACACAGCAGACATTTTCGGTGCCACAAATCCAAGTCAATTAATTTGGATCGGAGGGAGTAGATGAATTTATTTTAAATTTATTCTAACTTTTTTCATCTTTGGTTACAATATTGTCGGTGAAAGCCTCTGTTTAAAATGTTCTGCTTTTGTTTGCACTGTAACTAGCACTTTATCGTAAATGCTCTATTGCGTGCCAACTCTTATTTAATAGTATTTAATCATCTTTGTATTGATAGTACAATGTAATTTAAAAAAATGCTTAGTTCCATGTATTTCCATGACGCTTTTAATCACTTGTGTTACCTTGAATTAGTGGTACGAATTTGATTATGTGCCCTATCCAAGTAACAAATGTGCATGTGTCTGAAAAAAGAGACTTGAAAGCTCATGTTTGTTTTGGAACTAAAAGGTACCCTTGGTTATAAAATTAAGAAAATAAAATTTCTTTATTTTTCTCCACATGTAACTGTTTACTTAACAAATACGTATGCATAACTATATTCACGTTTCCATTTTAATGTCTTCTTACTTTTTTTTGGAAATTTTGGCATGTCCCTGTGCTTCTGTGATTTCGTTTAAAGAACATGTTCATCATTTGCTTTTTCACTACAACTATTTATGAAATTTACATTTAGTTTCTTTCCTATCTCGAAAGTCATCCTAGGTAAACCACTAATTAGCCTATGAGAAATTTTAGCTTCAAATGAGGGTACCAAGTGCTCTTATAAGAACATATGTTATCACCAAAATGTGTTTCTATCTATGGAACATGTTAAATTTCAAATATATTTTGATAAATTTCTAACATTCTATTCTTCTAATGGACGGGCGCGGCAACGTGCGCCTACATGATCTAGTATAAACATATGTGTACTACCCATGCAAAGCACCTACGCATAGATCAGGCTCTGATACCACTAAAGGGTTCGCATCATAGAAAACAAAAAATTCCTACGATGAGAACTATACGCCAAGATCTATCTACTAGATACAAGCAACGGGTGGATATACATCCATGGAGAACTTATCCTCGAAGACAACAAATTTTGTTAACGAGTAGAAACTCGTGGATGATGTAGTCGTACGCTTGCCAATCTCAAGATCATGTGGAAGTCCTAGCGCCGCAAACCAGCAGTGCATCCACACTCGCACACACGTTCAGGCCACCGAACAACCTCCGCCTTCTCGCTCTAGCGATGCAGCAGAAACAGCAACTCTTTCCAGACGAAATGCCACCGAGAATATGTATCTCGCTAATCCGAGACCATGGGAGAATAATTCTAGAGGGGGAGAGAGATCCTTCAGGAGGAGGTGTGAGGAAGAAGGGTGAGAGGGGTGGTCTTTTATAGGAGGAGGGGTGCCTCTCCCCATGGCCGGCGCCTCTTGGGGGGTGACCCGTCACCTCCCCCATTCATGTGGTGGTAACTCCCTCCATATTAAAATGCCCCTTCACATTCTCTTTTCTAGTCTCCACTTTAAATGTATTAAATTTCTCCAAATTTAATGCTCTCTCATTTAATAAAACTCTTTTATTAAATTTATTCAGAATTTTGTTAATTACTTTAATTAACAAACATTCACATAAAACCCCCTGCAACATTTCAATATTACATGCAGAACCAATTTCTGCAATTTCACCCGAAACAGTTTCGATGTCTATTGAAATAATTCCAGTGCTTTGCAATTCATTCATCTGAAACACATTTGCTTCAAATGGTGTTGGTGTCCCTTAAGTGTGTCACCCTACTGTTCGTGAATAATGTAGACATGATCGAACCCCTCTCAGATCAATAATCAGAAGCGGGACCTGAAGATCCATACTGACTCCTACACATTCTACGATGACTTTTGTGATCGTGAGAATCTTTAACATTAGTAACTAAATCCCTTTGTCTCGCTATATATTATATGTCCAAGATTCTATCATCGGTATCTCCATACCTAGATTGATCTCGTTACCGACATGTACTATTTTCTCGTTCCCGTGATATAACATTCTAGTGATTTTATCACCTGCTTGCAAGCTAACCAATGCAATATCACCGAGAGGGCCTAGAGAATATCTATCTGTCATCAGGATGGAAAAATCCCACTCTTGATCCATGAGCTTCTACATAACACTTTCGTAGCACTGAACCCACCTTTATAATCACCCTTTCACGGTGTGGCGTTTGATGTTATCAAGATACTCTTCCAGTATTAGTGATTAACATGATCTCATGGTCTAAGGACTAGGATTACTTTGTTAGATGTTATAGCAATATAAACACAATGACTTTGATCGTAATGCTATACTTCGGATGATTGTTCATCACATCATTCCACTAATGTTGTGACCTCGTTATTAACAACATCCAATGTCCATGATCAGGAAACCTTGATCATCTTGTTAATCAACGAGCTAGTTTATAAGAGAGGTATAACTAAGAACTTTCCTTTTGTTTATTAAACACATATGTATTAATGTTTCCAAATTAATACAATTATAACATGTAAAATAAACATCTATCATATACTTGAAATATGTATAATAATAACTTTATTATTGCCTCTCAGGACATATTCCCTTCAGAAATAATGACAATTGAACACAACATGCAAATGAAGTGTCGTAGTTGAACACAATATCAGAAAATTACTCACATATTCATCAATGTTGACGCTGCTTGGGAGATGATTCTTCACTTGCTCATAGGCGGCACTCTAGCGGCTACAAGATTGCTTGATTGTATCCCATCGGTCTTGGAGAGATCTCAATGTGTGAGTGCTTTCTTTGGGAACAAGTTTGAAAATTTGTCCTCAATCCGCTGCCAATACTTCTTCCAAGACTGATCACTCCCGGTGACAACATCCATGGACACACTCTCCCAAGCCCTGATTAATGCCTCGTCTTTGGTCATAGTATAGTTGGACGATCTCTTCGATTTCACCTTCTCTTGGGTAGCATCGAACGCCTCCTCGTCCACCTCTTCCAATTCATCATCCCCTTCATCGGCTTCTTCCTCATGTCCTTCCTCACCGCCTCCGTCGATGGTAGCAGCAGTCTCATCAGGTAGGGGCAGACCACTGTTGGCGTCCACCCCAGTGTCCTCCATCATGTCCACGAAGGAACAAGGAACCGAGAGCAAATCCTCGCTACACAGTCGAATAAATCGGTAATTGTTGGGGGGATAACCCCGGGTAGGGTCACTCCGGGGTACAAGGGCCGAGTTAGCCGAGGTTCGGCAAGGTCAAAGCGGATGCTGGCCGAGTCACCTTAAGGCAGGTCGGATCACCGAGTAACCCGGACCGGGAGGGTCGCCTAACGTTGTCTCATCCGACTCAAGGAGTAAGTCGGAGATACTTGTCTAGCTTATATGCAAGAACAGGTGTGGCCGGATCAACTGTGATCCGGATCCTCGTTTGGCTTCTAGGAGAAGGAAGGAATCTCTCTGGTCAAAAAGAAGGCCCGGTGCGTACTGGATGAGCGAATAAAGCAAGGGCAGGACCACCGGATCGTGGCCGACAAGGGTGACGACACGCCGGGCCGACCTGAGCGCCGCAGAGGCTACGTCGCTAAAGCAAGTGTGACGCGGGGGAAAAGCACCCCTGTCGGGTTACTACTTTGGGAGGGGGCATATTCTTAGGAATATGCCTCCACGTATGCCCTAGACCAGGACCGAACCACCTCTATATAAGGGGGGTTGGGGTTCTAGTAAGGAGGTTGGGTCTTTTCAGATACATAGCAAGGAGAATTCTAGTAGATCTAGGGTTCTGGGGCTAGTTGGTAGGCAAGAGTAAGAGAGTTACTTCTTCCTCCTCTTGTCAATACAGCTCGAGGAGCACTTGTAATCTTGGAGATCGAACATCAATACAAAGCTTCCGTGTAGAGAATCACTCTACTATCCCTCCCTGGATTCCCATAGCGCATATTAGTCCCCACCTTTAGCCTATCCATGGCATCTGCCGTGACACCACCACGACAGTTGGCGCCCACCGTGGGGCTAGCGGCGCTAGCAGGGGTGAAGATCCGGACGGGAAACTTCATCGGCCCCGGCGAACGCATCGTCTCCGGGCCCGTTCAGCGCTTTGGAGCGCTGGACTACGCCAGCGACAACGCTGGCTGCTTTGGCGCGCGCCCCCTTCCGTGCAACGGCATCTTCGTCAAGCTCGGTGCGCACAAGGTCTATGTTGCTGTGGACGTGTCTTGCATTCATCCGCGTCGTGTCGTCGATGCCGGGGAACCACCCCTCACTGTGGCTCATGGGCGCGACGCTTCGCCCCGGCCATGTAGAGGTGATGATGATCGCAGCGGCGGCGTGAGCAAGGATCCAGCGAGACCCGGAGGTAACACCAAGGCACCAAGGAAAGCTAGGGGTCCTCCGCTAGAGAGGCCTGAGAACGTCTTGAGGAAGCTATGGATAGCTTGGCTAACCCGGTGGCGCAGTGGTAGATCCGCTCAGCATGGCCGAGCTAGAGGAGACCCGGCGAAAGATACTGGAGGGCGCAAAGAAAATAGCAGTGGCTCAGCAGTCGTTGAACATGACGCTGCGCGAGCACGCGAAGGCAAACAAGGTTGATGCAGTAAGGGACAAAGGGAAAAATCTCATAAGTGAGATGAACAGAGAAGGTGATGATGGACCAGAAGGGTCGGAAAACTACCTGTCTGTGGGGTTGCCGAAGTACAATACCCCGGCGAAGAACCTCAGAGCAGCAGATGCCGCGGCATCCGAGCTAGAGGGTCTGACAGGTGAAGCCCGTCAAAGACAGCAAGACCGGGTTAACGAGCTGGTTCGGATTGCGAACAGGCAGAACGAGGAGCTGTTGAGAGGTAACCCGGAGAGAGTTGGAGCTTCTAAGATCGTCCATTCGGTGATGGGTAACCCGGAGAAATCCGCTGGAGCCGCATCATCACGTCATGGTGGCCCTAGGAGAGAAGAGGTAGTAACCTCCGCCAGACGGAACAAGCAGATCGTTCCGTACGACCCAACGCGTGCGGGAAAAGAAAAAGAGATGCGGAAAAACGACGATCGACGAAGTGTGAGCCGAGGTGAAGCTGGTCGAGGTAACCACGACCAAGGCAATGCCGGTCAAGGGAATGCTGCCAACGGCAATGCCGGACAGCGAAACTCGACAGAGCGTGTCAACCGCAATGGAATGCACCAAGGCAAGAGCAAAGTGCGGGCCGTGGTATGCAACAGAGAGGAGCACAACGAGAGCAAGACCGATACAATGATGGAGACTCGGAGATGATGAATGCGGGATACGCGAGACCGGACTATCACGCGATAGGGTCGAGATTGGGAAGCAGAGATTTGATGCCGGATGACGCCAGGCTAAAACTGGATCGCCTGTATAGGTCGGAACAGATCGAATGTCAAGGTCCTCCGGGTCCAGCGTGCTTCGGACCCCGGATCATGAAGGAACCGCCAGTACCCAATTTCCAGTTACCCAGGGGCACGAAGACGTATGACGACAGTACAAAGCTGGAGGATTGGCTGATAAACTACGCAACAGCTGTGAAAATTGCAACTGGCAACTTGAGATGGGATGTACGATATGTACCCCAAATGTTGGAGGGTCCGGCTAGGGTATGGCTGAACAATTTGCCACCCGGAAGCATCAATTGTTGGATAGATTTCGAAGAAATGTTTATCAGCAACTTCTCAAGTACATATCAGAGACCGAATAGACCGCAGACCCTGGCAATGTGCAAGCAGAGATCTAACGAAACGGACCGTGAATTCTTGACCCGGTGGTGTACCGTGAGAAACTCGTGTGAGGGAGTCATAGAGTCACAGGCTATAGCATGGTTCGCACAAGGGTGCAGATATGGCAGTGAGTTGTGGATGAAATTGCAAAGGAAAATGCCAGTCACATTGGCGAGATGATCCGGATCGCGATTCTTATGCTTTTGGGTGATCCGACTCAACCTAGGATCGCGTCGAACGAGTCAAATGAGGAGTACTATCCGAGGGACGGATCCGGTCATCCCAAGGAACGATTACAGGGAAAAGGAGAGACGATAGACCGGACCATCGATATGGTTCGCAACAAGTTGCGCCGTGAATCAAGATCGGCCGGGCGGGAGCAACCAACGCCAGAAAATGGGAGGGCAATGGACTCCTCGAAAAGATGGCAAGAAGACGTGGACTCCGGAGCAGAAGAAGCAATGGCAGGAAAAGAAAGATCGTCCGAGGTATACCTATGAGTCAATGTTGGACCAGCCGTGTAAGTTTCACACGCCAAATCCGAACAGTCCGGCGGGTCACACGACGAGGCAATGTGAGTGGATGCGTAAGATAGAACAAGGTGGTTCGGGGAATGCTCAGGCACCCCGGAATGATCAACCTCGGCCCGGCAGCAATTGCTTTCCGGAGCAAACACGTTAATCGACGATGTTGCCTCCCCCTCCGCCGAGGTATGACAA
Organism: Avena insularis; assembly: GCA_023614405.1. Taxonomy (NCBI): domain Eukaryota; kingdom Viridiplantae; phylum Streptophyta; class Magnoliopsida; order Poales; family Poaceae; genus Avena; species Avena insularis. Next base: position 353,888,305 of record CM042692.1, on the reverse strand, counting down.
CAGCGAGAGAAGGGATGCAGTGCATCAGGTGGAAAACCAGCAACCACCAGATCAGAGGTACTCCGGCAACGAGGGAAGAAATGAATACAGGGAACATCACCAGAGCTATTGTGTGTTCACAACAGAGGAAACATATAGGAAAAGCTTGCAGCGCCGACATATGGAGGTTAACGCGGTTATGCCTGCAGTGACGAGGTACATGTCTTGGTCGGACCAGGAAATTACCTGGAGCGTCAAAGATCATCCTAAGCTTATGCCAAGTCCGGGCTCGTATGCACTAGTGTTGGATCCAACGTTCATTGGACCAAACATTAATGTGAGGTTCTCCAAGGTACTAATCGACAATGGTAGTAGCATTAACATCATGTATGCGGATACGATGCGCAAATTGGGCATCTCGGAGAACATGCTCCAGGCTACAAGAACAACTTTCCATGGTATCGTACCAGGCATATCCTGCGAACCCATAGGCAAAGTCCGGGTCGACGTGTTATTCGGTACGAGGGATAACTGCCGAACTGAAAATCTGGAGTTTGAGGTGGTAAACTTGGAGAGCGCGTATCATGCATTACTCGGGAGACCAGCACTGAGCAAATTCATGGCAACATGCCACGTTAGTTATCTGAAGATGAAGTTGCCCGGGCCAAATGGAGCAATTACTATCGCTGGGGATTTCTGACGTTCTATTGAGTGCACCTCAGCCGGGTCTAACCTAGCCGAGTCACTCGTAATTGCCCAAGAGAAAAGAAAAATTCAAGAGGTGGTGGCGTTAGCTCAGTCCGCGCAGCAGTATATGCCGGCGTTAAGCAACCCGCATGGAAGTGCATCGTTTCAAGACGCGAAGGACACCAAGAAGATCCCGGTGGATAACATGTTTCCAGAGCGCACCGTAACAATTGGTGCCGGGTTAACTGACAAATAGGAAAGCGAGCTCGTCAACTTCCTCCGTGAGAATCAGGACATTTTTGCTTGGTCCACATAGGACTTGCAAGGTGTCCTGAGGGAGTTGGCCGAGCACTCTTTGAACGTAAGACCCGGAGCAAGACCGGTGAAGCAGCCTCTCCGATGCTTCGCCGAGGATAGGAGAAAGGTCATTGGAGATGAGATAGCTCGGTTGCTAGCAGCATGATTTATCATGAAAGTGTTGTATCCGGATTGGCTCTCTAATCCGGTGCTAGTAGAAAAGAAGAAGGATGATCCGAACGTGGCAGTGGTTTGGCGTATGTGTATCGATTACACGAACCTGAACAAGGCGTGTCCAAAAGATCCATTTCCACTGCCGAGGATAGATCAGGTCATTGACTCTACCGCGGGGTGTGAACTGTTGTCATTCATTGACGCTTATTCTGGTTTCCACCAGATACCTCTGAACCTGGATGATCAAATAAAAACTGCCTTTATTACCCCGTACGGGGCTTATTGCTATCACACTATGCCGTTTGGTTTACGAAATGCAGGAGCAACGTACCAAAGATGTATGCAAAAATGTTTGCACGATCAAATAGGTCAAAACGTACAGGTCTACATGGATGATGTAGTTATCAAGACCAAGGAAAACGCAACGCTCCTTGACGACATAAGGCAAACATTAGCGAACTTGAGGAGATTCCGGATGAAGCTTAACCCGGAGAAATGCACCTTTGGTGTCCCGGCTGGAAAATTACTCGGATTTCTCGTCTCCAGCCGAGGTATCGAGGTTAATCCAACTAAGATCCGAGCCATCGAACGAATGGAGCTGCCGAAGTGTCTCAACGACGTCCAGAAGTTCACTAGATGCCTGGCATCGTTGAGTCGGTTTGTATGTCGGTTAGGGGAAAAGGCACTGCCTCTCTACCAACTCATGAAAAAATCAGATAAATTCGTTTGGACGCCGCAGGCCGATGAAGCTTTTGCCCACTTGAAAAAGATGTTGTCCACTGCACCAGTGTTAGCTTCTCCACTGTCGAAGGAGCCAATGTTGCTCTACATAGCCGCGACTAACCGAGTTGTAAGTGCAGTGATTGTAGTGGAGCGAGATGAAGAGGGTAAGTCGGTGCAGAGGCCAGTGTATTACTTGAGCGAGGTATTGTCTGCCTCAAAACAGAACTACCCGCATTTTCAGAAGGTGGCATACGGAGTTTATATGGCGGCAAAGAAGTTAAAGCACTACTTTGAGGAGCATCCCATCAAAGTGATATGTGAAGCCCCCATATCCGAGATAATGGGTAACAAAGATGCGAATGGCAGAATCACAAAATAGGCAATTGAGCTAGCACCATACGCACCCCAGTATGATAGGAGAGAAGCGATCAAGTCCCAGGCTGTGGCGGATTTTTTCGTGGATTGGGCCGAGGTACAATACGAACCACCGCCGCCAGATCCGAACTACTGGAGGATGCACTTTGACGGATCGAAAACCAAAACCGGGTTAGGTGTCGGGGTCATGCTTACCTCGCCAAAGAAGGATCAGCTCAAGTACGTATTGCAGATCCATTTCGCGGCATCAAACAATGTCGCTGAGTACGAGGCCCTTGTGCATGGTCTCAAAGTGGCAAAGGAAATTGGCATACGTCGGATAATATGCTTTGGCGACTCGGATCTTGTAATACAGCAAGTGTCCGGAGTGTGGGACGCTCTGGATCCAAACATGGCACTATACAGGTTTCATGTGCAGAAAATCTCGGGTTACTTTGAGGGATGCGAATTTCACCATGTACCTCGCGTGGAAAACGAAGCTGCCGACATGCTGTCGAAGCTCGGATCGACCCGACAGGCGATTCCACCGGGTGTTGCATTGGAGCACCTCAGAAAACCATCTATCAGGCCGTCCCCAGGAACCGATTCAATCTATGTCCCGGAAAACACGAAATCTGGAGTTGAGCCCATGGACGTTGACATGGGAGGTAGCACGCCAAACCCGGGGACTACCTCGCTAGACCCGGGAACTGTACAGCGTGATCCGGCTGAAGTTATGTCGGTGGATCGAATGGAAATTGATGAGGAGATGTTCCCTGCGCGAGCAATACCAGCTTGGGTGCTGCCTATATACCAGTTCTTGAAAGATGGAACGTTACCCACTGAGGAAGTGCTAGCCAGGCAAACTCAGAGGAGAGCCAAAGCTTACACAATCATCAATTCCGAGCTGTACAAACGAAGTGTGACCAATGTCCTCCAGCGGTGTGTTGACCCGGAAGAAGGACTTGACATCCTCCGAGATATACACCAAGGAGAATGCGGGCATCATGCCTCATCCCGGGCCTTAGTGGCAAAGGCATTCCGACATGGATTTTACTGGCCAAGCGCCTTGGAGCAAGCAGAAGATCTGGTGAGAAAATGCAATGGTTGCCAAAGATACGCCACCAAGACACATATGCCTATGTCGGAACTTAAAACCATACCAATTACATGGCCATTTGTTGTGTGGTGCTTGGATATGGTTGGCCCGTTCAAACCGGCAAGAGGAAACATGACACACATTCTGGTCATGGTGGACAAGTTTACAAAATGGATCGAAGTGAAACCTATAAGAAAATGTGATGGAGCTACGGCTGTGACATTTCTCAAAGACATCATCTTGAGATATGGTTATCCTCACAGCATTATAACTGATAACGGCACAAATTTTGCTGAAGGAGCATTTGCACGATTCTGCCGACATAAGAAAATCCGACTCGACGTAGCCTCGGTAGCCCACCCCGCATCAAACGGAGAAGTGGAAAGATTCAACGGATTAGTATTATCCGGGATAAAACCCCGGCTCATTGAGCCGCTGCAAAGATCAGCAGGGTGCTGGATAGAAGAACTACCAGCGGTATTGTGGAGTTTAAGAACAACTCCGAATCGATCAACAAAGTATCTGTTTCTTTCCGGTATATGGCGAAAGTCGTGTTACCGGCCGACATAGAGCATGATTCGCCTAGGGTCACCTAATACATGAAGCAAGTGCAAGAAGCCCGGCAAAATGATGTTGATCTGCTGGAAGAAGCGAGAGAACTGCAGCTCCAGATCTGCCATATATCAGCAAAATCTCCGACGCTATCATAGCCGGAAAGTGTGCCCCCGAGTCTTCCGGGAAGGCGATCTGGTGCTCCGGTTGGTACAGCGTACCACTGGCAGGCTTAAATTATCCCCCCATGGGAAGGACCATTTATTGTGAGCAAAGCATTGCACAATGACTCTTATTATCTCATAGATGCAAAGCCACAGGAAAAGAACAAGGCGGACAGGTCGGGAGAGGAATCTAAGCGACCGTGGAATGTAGCACTACTTCGTCCCTTCTACACTTAGCTAAAAAGTTTTTTTTCAACTAAGGAGCGACAGGAGGAGGAAGTTCGGCGTCATCATCACTATCTTCAATATCTGAAGCAACATCTTCTCCATCATCGCCCGACCCATCCTCCACGTTCTCCATCTGTTCCTCCTCGCCGGATTCCAGGAAGCTCGGCCCCTCAACCCAGTCATGGACTGGAGAATATTCGACGAGGCTGTAGGCACAAGCCTGGCGCCGAGCTACCCACTCCGGATCATCGGTCCATTTGGATCCGGTGCGCCGACGGGTGAGGAGGCTCAGATCGATTTTCTCATACCATGAAAGGATATGACGGAGAAGGGTATATGCTGCGGCACGCCCGGCGGATTCCCTCCAGAGGTCAAGTTGAGTCTCAATCTCCATCAGTTTGTCGGCAAGGAGCGTGATCCTTTCCAGAGCGTCCTCGCTGGGCCAGAATGTGTTGAAGATCCGAACCGCAACGTCAAGGAGATCTTTCCCATAGTTCTTAATAGTTTCCACCCGAGCTGACACGCTGACCAACAGGTCCTCCATGTCTAAAGGGATGCTCTCACCATCAGGAGCGATGGGAGTACCCCTCTCTTGGCGGAATTTGGAAGATCGGCGATGGCGATTCTCCGGAAAGTTATCTGAAAATAAGGAAAGGGAGGATGCTGAAGCAAAGGCATATGAGCTAACCCGGAAAACTAGGTCGGACAAGGGGAAGAAACTTACGTGAGATATGGCGATGGATCCGGGTCAACTCCTTGATACAACTGTCGCGTCTCTAGCGAAGTTGTTCAAGCTCGGCAAGCGCCGACCCAAGCCGGACCTCAGATTCCTTGAGCAGGTCCTGATCCTTGGAGATCTGGAGGGTAAAGCGCTCATGCTCTTCGGTGAAGTTCTGGCCAACTTTCTGGAGCTCGGTTTTGTGTTGGGCCTTCACCTTCTCCATCTCGGCCTTGAGTTTGGCTATTTCGTCGTCCTTGGTCTGGAGGAGGGCAAGCTCATCGTTCTTCTTCTTCTTTAGCTCGGCTTGATGCTGTCCTGCTTGTTCGAGAAAATGCAGCATCATATCAGGCACGGGCACACTATCCTCAAGCGATGCTGAAATAGTGTGTTGACCCGGCAAAGCCGAGGAGTGAATGTTTGCTGAGCCAAGGAGAAGAAAGAATGGAAAACACAACGACGTTGGCGAAGAGAACATACCTCGGATTTCCTCCAAGTTCTTCCAGATAATCTTGTTTTCAGCCTCCACCCCAAATTTGCAAAAACCGAATAAGGAGGTTAGTCCGCGTAAACAACCGAACGGAGAGGTGTTAAGAGAGGAAATTACCCTCTTTTCATGCTCCGCCATGCAACATGTTTTGCGCACATGATCTTGTGGGTATCAAGGTGTCAAACTTCGGCGCCCGACGATTGGTGGTTACGACAAAGGCACAGGCGTGTAAATTAGTTTGGTGCACATTCGAGTGTACAAGATCCGGCCAAGCGGAACTTAACCCGGCTCTAGGTGTGTGCATATTCGAGTACAGGATCCGCCAAGCGGAACTTAACCCGCTCTCTAGGTGTGCATATTCGAAGTGTCTGAGATCCGGGCCATGGAACTTAACCCGGCTCTAGGTGTGTGCATATTGAAGTGTCAGATCCGGGCCAAGCGGAACTTAACCCGCTCTAGGTGTGTGCATATTAAAGTGTCTGAGATCCGGCCAAGCGAACTTAACCCGGCTCTAGGTGTGTGCATATTCAAAGTGTCTGAGATCCGGCCAAGCGGAACTTAATCCGCTCTAGGTGTGTGCATATTCAAGTGTACGATCCGGCCAAGCGGAACTTAACCGGCTCTAGGTGTGTGCATATTCGAAGTACACGATCCGGCCAAGCGGAACTTAACCCGGCTCTAGGTGTGTGCATATTGAAGTGTACAAGATCCGCCAAGCGGAACTTAACCCGGCTCTAGGTGTGTGCATATTCGAAGTATATGAGATCCGGGCCAAGCGGAACTTAACCCGGCTCTAGGTGTGTGCATATTTGAAGTTTACATGCAGCTACGTTGATCTTCTAAGGAGCATCCGGCCGAGTAACAAGTTACTCCGCCAGAAGCTCGGGGACTAATGGTTATTATCTACAGCATGTAAAGAAGAAACGACGTACCTCCATCATACGCCCAGCAAGGTTAATAGCCTTGGCGGCGGTATTCATCTGGGCGGAAAATTCAGCTGGGCCGAACTTTTCTGGGAGATCGTCGTTGTAGACGAACTCCGCCTTGTTCCAGTTCATGACAAACTCGATGAGGCTCGGAGGATACCGTTTGCCAGTGGGCATGTGAGGTGCCACCAAGCCCTTTGCATGAGCTTCTTTCCTTTCAATCAGGGCAAGAGTTGGGCTAGTGTGAAGAACCATCTGCTGCGAATCGGCTGGCTCGGCAGGAGGATCCGTCGCTGCTGGTGACTTCTTTGGAAGCATTGACGACAAAGTTCGTTGCCCAGCCTCGACGGAGGTAGACTTGCCTTTGGCTTGCTGGGAGGATGTGACCACAGTGGATTTGCCCTTGGAAGTCGCTAGAGTGGGTCCTCGCCGAGCTTGAGATGACTCGGACGAGGCAGATGAACTTGGCACGGGAGCTTTGGTGGCTGGTGCTAGAGCTGCTGTTGGTTTCTTCGGAGCCGGGACAGGCGCTGGTTTGGTGGCTGGTGCTGGAGCTGCTGCTGGTGCTGGAGTTGCGGTAGACTTGGTAGTTGATGGTTGCGGTAATGCCGAAGTGACGGACACCGCTGCCTCGGCCGATCCGACCCCTCCCAATCTGAGGTCGCGTTCCTCTGAAGGAGGTACTGCGGAACCCGGAGCGGCCGCAGAGCCCTCCGGAATAGGGCTCAGCGAGCGTGACTCGTCGTCACGAGGAGGGGAAGGACTAGACCGAAGTGGAGAGGAGATGCTCGATCCGCTCTGAGGGACCTCCGCAGGAGCCCTGCAAGAGAAAATAATGTCAGGAGTGAAATTACCCCAATGCAGGGAGAAGTGTGTTGCGCAGTGAAAAATGACTTACGCATCCGAGGTCTCAGCCTCCTTAGGTTTCCGAGCCCTCCGTGCCGGGGCTTTGCCTGCCCGTTTGGAGGCAGTCTTGTCTCCGGCCTTCTTTTGCCTTTTGGAAGGCTGAGAAGGTTCGGAAGAAGAACTTGACGCGGATCCGTGCTTCTTCTTTGACGCCACCGGAACAGGCTCGCCCGTGGCAAGTGGAGAATCCTCGTGGATGTGCCCACCGGGGTTAGCTGATGCCGGGAAGGCAAAAGAAAGAGGGACAGCCTCAACGGGTTCAATCACATCGATATCCGAGTCATCCTCATCGTCGGGCCAATCTCTAAGAGAAGAGAATTTACCGCTGGGTCGTTTGGTGGCATCGGTTGTGGGGAGGAACATCTCCTGGTCCGGCTCCTCCTCATCCGAGATTTCTCGGTCCGGGGCCCACTTAAGGGTCGGATCCGGGCCATCCTCGAGGGTTTGCTGGAGAAACAGCTGAGAAAAAAACACAAGGAGCAAAGTCAAAAATATGATAAGAACCGACATGAAATTGATCCGAATAAATTCCCTCCAAGCTATCATGGAGGGAGCCCACACAAGTAATGCTCGATTCCCTACGTCCATTCGTGGAGAAGTCCTTATGGGTGGTGAAAAGAGCCTTGACCCGGCGGAAGATCTCCAGATTGCTCAACTCGAACGAGGAGGTTCGGTTGGGGTCATGGTGAAGCTCATGTGGCACAACTTGTGAGTGCGCTGAGGGAGAGATTCTTGCGCATTTAATGTGATCATGGCGTCCTCGCTATAATCCGAGCTTCTTCAGCTTCGCAAACCTTTTGTTTACTTGGTTGGCCAGAGCTGTAGGTTTTCTGTCGACCTCCTCCCAGAAATTCGTGTCCGGGGGACCCGGAGCGTAGGGCAGCAACCGCATCAAGTCTTCGGTGCCCTCATTCCGGACGTAGAAGAAGGTCCGGGCCCATCCTTTGGTGAGTCAAGCACGGTGACCCGGGAAAGATCGAAAACCTCCGGCAAGATCGAGGCAGCCCGAATCGAGTGAGCTTTGTCCTCCGACTCAACGTGGATGTTGGGGATGACGTTATGACGGAGGTCAAGAACCGGATCCACAGCTCCTTGGGCCATAGTCCGTGTAGCCTTGATCGAGGAAACGGCGGACAGAGAGGTGATGGCGTCACGGGAGATGATGTGGTTGCAGTGATAGGTCCGACCCAGTCCCGGAAGAAGTCACTCACCGGAAGGCCAAATCCCGTTGGAAATGGGAAAGGAAACAACGAACTCACCCGGATTGGGTGAGGGCCAATTCCGAGGAGGGAGACGAGCGGCGAAGGAATACGCCGGGTCCGTAGAGCCGATCGATGTCATCCTCGCGGACCCACGAGCCGCCCACGAGCCATGTCCGCCATGGCGTCCTCCTCCATCTCCTGCCGACGACGATGAGCTCCTCCTCCGCTATCTCGATTCCATTGTCCTCGCTGGAGTTGGCGGCGCGGGGCTCGCGGTCTAGATTGACGAGGACCCGTATAAACAGTGGTGCAGCGTGGATCGCGCGGAGGCACGGAGAAGGTGCGGCGGCGGCTGCAACAAGCATCGGGCGCGGTCGCGAGGAAGAAGAAGAGGAACGCAGGGGCGCGGAGATGGAAAAGTGCTAAGGAGCGTCTCCCTATTTAACCACCCCAGTCATCAACGAGTGGGATCGTCTGCTATTTGGAAAACCATACGGTGTGGCCGTATCACCAAAGATCGACCAATCGAGAGAAGCCACACCGGGGCCGCAGAGTAAATGTGATCCCATGACACGACGTGCGCTATGTAAACGAGGAGAGACATGACGTAACCCCGCACAATAATCATCGACATTTATCGCGGCGGTTATCGCAGGCCCTTAAAATAAGGCAACGTAATGATTAACCTTTACGTGGGTTGGCGTACGAGAGAAGGAAGCAAGGCACGGATCCGAGCCACGATGGTAACCCGGCCGGCAAGTGAAAACTTGAAATATGCAGAGGGAAAGTAAAACCATAGGATCCGAGCCAAAGTGGTGACCCGGTCGGCAAGTGAAAACTTGCAGCGTGCGAAGGGAACGTAAATCCATATAATCCGAGACAAAAAGTTAACCCGGAACTAAACGTCCGAAGCTTAGATACGAATGAACCTGATGTGGCCTTAGCGACCAAGGCCGCTAAGGCCGCACCAGCTTCGGGGACTAATGTTGGGGGGATAACCCCGGGTAGGGTCACTCCGGGGTATAAAGGCCGAGTTAGCCGAGGTTCGGCAAGGTCAAAACGGATGCTGGCCGAGTCACCTCAAGGCAGGCCGGATCACCGAGTAACCCGGACCGGGGGGCCGCCTAACGTTGTCTCATCCGACTCAAGGAGTAAGTCGGAGATACTTGTCTAGCTTATATGCAGGAACAGGTGTGGCCGGATCAACTGTGATCCGGATCCTCGTTTGGCTTCTAGGAGAAGGAAGGAATCTCTCTGGTCAAAAAGAAGGCCCGGTGCGTACTGGATGAGCGAATAAAGCAAGGGCAGGACCACCGGATCGTGGCCGACAAGGGTGACGACGCTCACGTCATCTGACACAGGCGCCGCAGAGGCTACGTCGCTAAAGCAAGTGTGACGCGGGGGAAAAGCACCCCTGCCGGGTTACTACTTTGGGAGGGGGCATATTCTTAGAAATATGCCTCCACGTATGCCCTAGACCAGGACCGAACCACCTCTATATAAGGGGGTTTGGGATTCTAGTAAGGAGGTTGGGTCTTTTCAGATACATAGCAAGGAGAATTCTAGTAGATCTAGGGTTCTGGGGCTAGTTGGTAGGCAAGAGTAAGAGAGTTACTTCTTCCTCCTCTTGTCAATACAGCTCGAGGAGCACTTGTAATCTTGGAGATCGAACATCAATACAAAGCTTCCGTGTAGAGAATCAATCTACTATCCCTCCCTGGATTCCCATAGCGCATATTAGTCCCCACCTTTAGCCTATCCATGACATCTGCCGTGACACCACCACGACAGTAATATAACAAATCGGGCCAGAATATGCGATAGATTTTGGGGGATTTTGAGGGAAATCGTACATGCGCGGAACATCGGCGAATTGGGTAGACATGGAAGGGGCCGTCAATGGCGTGTCCACGGGAGAGAGGCTTCCACCTCACGGGTTTCTTCGTCGGCTTCGGGGCGGAGGGCGCCTTCGATCCGCTGATTTTCTTCCTTTTCGGAACGACAGAGGGTAGGATGGCCACCATCGAACCACCGACAACCGCGCGGGGCTACGCGTCGAGGCGCTTCCGCCTAATCGTGGCAAGAGGAACGGTGTCCTCGATGACAGCCGTAGTGGGAGGGGTTGGCGGGTGCACTTCCACGATAGAATCGCCCGGCGGAGGCACAATAGGGTTCATGGCGGCGACAGTCTGAAGGCTCTAGCGCGCGATTTACTACGGATCCGAAAGCGGTACGGCGACAGCGAAATGTCCCTCGCACCAACCGAAACTCTAGATGCGGGGAACCACATCGCTAGCCTCCATAGAGAAAGTATGAAGTACTAAACCGAGCATTTGCGGTGAACCGCCGAGTTTTTTCCGACACGGTACGGTTCAGAGTATCTCGAATGTCGAATGTGCACTTTTTACTCTGTGTGACCATACTTGGCCATTGGGCCGTGCCTTCATGGGCCGGCACGTGGGCACGCATGCTTTGACACGTCACGGGTCGGCCCGACATGTCACTTAATCTGATGTGCAGGCTCCTACCTGCTTCCAGTGTCTTGACCACGTTAAGTGTTTTTTTAAATTTTTTAATTTTTATACCATTATATGTATAGTTTTTATATTAATTTTAATAAAATATACTATAAAAAGATTTTAACGGGCCGACCGGTAGGCTAATTCGCTTAGCTAACGTGTCGTCTTGGACTGTACCGTGCCCAGACACGCTAAGTTCTTAGTGGGCCGTGCTGTGGGCCGGCCCGTTGGTGCGTGACACGCTGTTATACACTTTCCGGGAATTTACGGATCCGCTGGACGCCTGGACGGCAGGGGAAGGGAAGGAAGGCGAGAAATGGAGAGCAACAATGGTGGTGTGCGATAACGGCACCGGGGTAAGACGGCAGGGGAAAGGAAGGAAGGCGAAAAATGGAGAGCAACAAGGTGGTGGTGTGCGATAACGGCACCGGGGTAAGCCCTCCCCATCCCTCCTCCCCTCCCCCAACCCCCGCTGAGGCTGTTCCGTACCTAGATCTGGCTCTCCCGACCAGTTGGTTTTGTTGGCCAGTTCCTTGAATGGCTCTCACAAAATCCCACCGCGGGTCTCCCGGTGATTGATCGACACGAGTGCGTTCTTGTCACCCCTTGGCGAACCGGCCATGTTTTCGAGCCCGGTTTTGCTCCAGTCAGCTGAGGGTAACGCACAATCTGGATCACGACATCGTTTTGGAGTGCGGAGTTGTTCCTTTAGGTCCAGAATTTAGATGTAAATGAGTATTTGATAAGGCTTATTCGTCGTTTAAACATTTCTTCTCCCCCGATTGCTTCCGAGTTGCATCTCAAGCTGGTGTGTCAGTTTTCTTGGCTGAACATCTACAACAGGTATGCTGCATAGGGTGCTGTGAAGCCCAGTTATTCAAACCATTAATAGTTTTGGTGAAATTTCTAGCTGTTCTGTTTGAATTATTAGTATCTTTTTGCGACAGAGGAACCAAAATAATGTTTGTTATGGTCGGATGGGTTCTGATTTGACACCTATATTACAGTATGTAAAGTGCGGCTTTGCGGGAGAGAACTTTCCTACATCTGTGTTTCCTTGTGTCGTTGGGCGGCCATTGCTTCGCTATGAGGAGTCACTCCAGGAACAAGAATTGACGGTCTGGATGCCATGATTTGTTCCATACCTTAGTGGATTTTTTTCTGAGTACACATCATAATTACTGCTTGTGTTTGATGCAGGATATTGTGGTTGGAGCTGCTTGCGCTGATTTGAGACATCAACTTGATGTATCATATCCTGTCACAAATGGGATTGTTCAAAATTGGGATGATATGGGCCATATATGGGATCATGCATTTTATAGTGAACTGAAGGTATGCATATTTATATGCTTTACTTTGCTTGTACTGTGAGCTTGTTAAGTTTCTTAGACCTAGTAAAGCAGTGCCTTTCTACTTTCTTCATCTAGGTTGATCCATCCGAGTGTAAAATTCTACTGACAGATCCACCACTCAATCCTCTGAAAAACCGTGAACAAATGGTAGGTTTCTTTTTGTCTGACTGTTTTATAGTGCAAACTGAAGTTATATATAATTGACTAGTAAATTGAATCTCACAATCAACAGATTGAGACAATGTTTGAGAAATACAACTTTTCTGGGGTCTTCATCCAGATCCAAGCAGTTCTTTCATTATATGCTCAAGGTTCTTACCCGTTATACACAATTAAGGACACACAAATGCACCGAAAAATGGCACTAGTACTCTTTAATGCATGTATGTCTACTTTCCAGGTTTGCTGACTGGACTTGTCATAGATTCTGGTGATGGTGTCACTCATGTGGTATGACAATAATATTGTTCCCTATATTGTACTAAGCTTTGAAATAGGTTCATGACCAGACTCTGTTTCTAGCAATCTTTGTGATATGTTATATGAACATTTGCCTGAGTATCTCACACGTGCTTCCCTATATGTACTTGTATTGAGCTAAAGCCGACCAAATGAGTTAGCCTTCCTTTTCTGGAGAGCAGAAGCAGGCCATACATGGTATTTTGGAAGCCCTGTGTGAAAAACATTATACCTTTACGCAATAGTCCATTTGAAATACGTATTTTGGTTCCACACATGGATTAAGAGAAGTCAGGAAACTGAGAATATTACGTGTAAAAACGAAAATGATGTATACAATAATGTATAAATACTAAAGAGGGAGCGGCGATAAATTAGGGTAAAAGGGAGGTAATACTATTAAATCTACGCAAGCCTTATAATTGTTAATCAAGATACCTAGATTTCTAAATCTTCTGTTTTTTTAACAGAGGGAGAAATAACTGTGAGCTGCCAAAAATTGAAAGAATTGATTCTTTGCAATATTTTTTTTATTATATAGAATGGTTTTGTTTTAGTGAATAAAAATTACTTAATCACTAATTTCAGGTGCTATAGTCAAGTCGTAACTGAATTGATATGTAAGGCAAGTAAAACCTTTAAGAGATGTAATTCATGTAAGCTCCTTTTCTTATGGATGCGATACTCAGCATAATAGTAAAAATAATCTATCTGCTGCAATTGCATTACAGAAATAATTTCACAACTTCGAATTTACTAACATAGCATTTTTCCTTTTTAGAAAGAAAACATAATAGAAGTAAGGTGGTGAAGAAAATAGAAGTATTGCTCACTTTTCTTAATTGTTGACCGAAATATTGATCACTTACAGTAATCTAGGAAGTTATATTACAAGAATAATGAAAAGAGACCCATGATATTTTTGTGGACTGTGATCTGCCACTTTAAACTGATCTGCTTTATTTGCATGATAAACATTTTAGGTATACACTGTTTCTTTGTAGAGGTCATATCCAATATGAGTTTACTATTTGTCCTTGTTTTTACTAGTTTCTTTCTATTTGCAGTATGTATTAGTTCCTTGCTGTTTAGCTTTTGTTTCTTTCCAGAAATTTTATTTTCATCTACATGTGCAGGTGCCTGTAGTTGATGGATATTCTTATCCACATCTAACAAAAAGAATGAATGTAGCTGGAAGGCATATCACATCTTATCTTGTTGATCTACTTTCAAGAAGAGGGTAAGTCCCTTACCAGTTACCATGTGTTGAGATGTTAAAGTTGCTCTTATGATGCAGTCTTCTAGATCATGCATTTTGTAATTTTATCATCCTCTTGTTTTTTCCATTTAAAAAGGTATGCTATGAACAAATCTGCTGATTTTGAGACTGTCAGAGAAATAAAAGAGAAGCTATGCTATATAAGGTCAGTTTTATTGTTCTTGGTTCATGGCCATAGATTGCTGTTTATGATTATAAGAATGACACTTAAAAGATGTACAGCTATGATTACAAACGGGAATACCAGCTAGGACTTGAAACTACAATCCTTGTGAAAAGTTATACTGTAAGTATATTGCCCTGCTTTTGGCCCCTTCTTGTTTTTCTTTCATTGGGAGCTCAATTTCTTCTGATCACAGCTTCCAGATGGAAGAGTAATTAAAGTGGGAACTGAGCGGTTTCAAGCTCCTGAGGCTCTCTTTACTCCTGTAAGTTTGTTTTCATTATATTTTATTTTAGTGCGATCTGCGAAGCCTTTCTGATATAGATATACTTGTTGCAAAAATATCTTCCATGTGGTAGTCCTGATAAGATATGTTCACTGGACAGGAACTCATAGATGTTGAGGGTGATGGTTTGGCAGATATGGCATTCCGTTGCATTCAGGAAATGGACATTGACAACCGGATGACTGTATACACATATTTACATTTTGCCTGTCCAATATATTCAATTGTTTTTTAATGAAGTTTTTAGATGGAACTGTTATGAGAATAACTGATAGGCTATAGATTGTACAACTTCAGTTCGTGGGAACTATATTGATCTAGAAACATATGATCCATGTAATCATTAGCTAGATAAACATAATCATAGATTATGTGTGCTTATGTTCATTTGCTATTGGTGGTGACTTAATCAAGTGTGTGATATAGCATCTTGAGTTATTAATGATTAGGTTACATATATGCATTATCCCCTTAGGCTAGCATATACTTGTTGCCTTCTTTTAATCTTAGTTTGAGTTCTAATAATGCCTTGTAATGGAGAACAAATGTTGGTATTGTTATAGGTTTTATAAATGTTAACCTAAGAAGGGCCTGGTAACGTATTGAAATATTAGTCTTTATACTTTAATTTAGAGTGGCTACATCCCTAGATATATCACTACATACTCATTTCTTTTCTTATTAGATGTCCAATAATATTTGCAGCTTTACCAACATATCGTCTTGAGTGGAGGAAGTACCATGTATCCTGGTCTGCCAAGTCGGTAAGATGTTAATTCGGATGTTCATATTAATGAAGATTTCCATGTGCTATTTACTACATGAAATATGAGTAAGACGTTTCCATTATCATCACTTATACAACTAAGCTGTCCAATCAGTCTTGTTGGCTGTTCGATGTGGTTCCGATTCTTCTTCCGTGTCTACCAGTTTGCACATGACTAATAAACTGGTACCTTTTTTAAAGACTGGAGAAGGAAATTCTTGATCGCTATCTGGACGTGGTTTTGAAGGGAAACAAGGATGGCCTGAAGGTATTTTGTTAATTATTCCTGATAGACCACACAGTTGAATATTCTTGATCTACAACTGCATCTTCAGTTTGTCCCATCATCTTCTAAAGTTTGATCTTTTCACACATGGCAAACTCTAATATGCTAGCTCATTCAGCCCTTATATATGAAGTATTGCTGCATCACCTTACAAGAATTGAGAGCATGGCATAGGTTTGTGCAAATACATGCTTTATGGTTGCGTTAGCTTAACAAAATGAATCAGAAGAGAAAATCTGAATATATTTGCCAGAACAGCACATTATCTTTTCAATAGATGTTTGCTCTCATTTTCCTTTCACAATATGTCTACTTTTGATTATGCACAGAAATTACGTCTGCGGATAGAGGATCCTCCACGGAGAAAGCATATGGTATATCTAGGAGGTGCCGTACTTGCTGGAATCATGAAGGTAATATTTTTACTCTGCGCTTTACTCTTTTGAAATATTTTAGTTGCTCGCTTCACCTCCTATGTTTAGAACGGTTTGTACCAGCATTTCACAACAAATTGGCACATTTAGGTTGAGAATTGCACAGTTAGACAAAAAATCAGGTGAAAGGATGCACAAACAGCACCCAGAAAAACCTAGTTTTAATATGGAAATGATCGTTTAGAGAAAGCCAGAATCAATAGGTTTTAACTTGCGGTATATATTCCTACCAGATGGGTTACTACTTGAAAATAGGGTTAATTGGATAAACGCCATTACAATTTCCAGCTATTTGAGAAACACCACTATAATCTCATCTTTTGAGAAACGCCATTGCAATTCTCTATACTATTCATAGATGCCATTATGCCCCCCTTAAACACAAATACCTGTCAAGGTACCTCTGTACTTCCCAGTGTACATACGTATAAATGTTGACCCCAACAAAATTAGCTTAGGACGTGGACCGAGTCCGACCTGAACAGATCAGCCACGATTTCCTCTGTTTCCTTTCCATCCCTACGTGCTCGAGCACATCTAAAGCCAGGGCGCCGCCACCTCCTACCGCCCCGGCCAGCAAACGGCGCTGCTCTCTCCCCGTACGGTCCAGCTCAGGGCACCGACGCCTCCTTCCCATCCCGGCCAGCACATTGTCCCGTCGCATCCTCCCTGTCCCGGCTAACGCAGGGCGCCGATGCCTCCTTCCCATCCCGGCCAGTGCAGGGCCCCGCCACCTCCTCCCTGTCCCGACCAGCAGGGAAGTGCACGACCCGCGCCGGCCTCCTGCTCGCTGCCATGGAGAGGAGCATATCCTGACTCCGGGGAGGATGATGGGGAAGCGAGCCACCGATCTGTTGCCTATCTCCTGGCCTACGGCGCATAGGGAGCAAGCTAGTGGGGAGAAACAACCTGCAGCTCCCAGTCCCAGTACCAGCGCAGGATGAGCTCTTCCGCCGTGCTCCTCCATGGATGTGCTCCGTAGCCATGCTCCTGTGCCTGGGGACTTCGATTTGGGTGGGGGCCACCACAAATACGTATTTACAGCGGAATAACGGAGTATATTGACTAATATGTGTGGTTAAATAAGCATAATGACATATATGAATAGTATAGAGAATTGCAGTGGCGTTTTTCAAAAGATGAAAATTGTAGTGGCGTTTCTCAAATAGCTGGAAATTGCAGTGGCGTTTCTCAAATAGCTGGAAATTGCAGTGGCGTTTATCCAATTAACCCAAACTTGAAAATATTGCCAAAGTAGTACTAGTAGGTGTGGCTTACTACTCACATGCAACTAACAGCATACAAAGTGGAAACCAAATTTTGTAGCCTGATGTTTAAACCTATAACGCCTTTCAACCATAAAATTCCCAACATTTTCGGCCCTGGTGTTTGTGATGAATTTTCTGTATTGAAATATTTTTTATACCAACGGAATGATGTGTTCGCATATGGAAGCATCTAGTCATCGAAGCCATGGAGAAGAGGAACTAATTGAACAGGAACTTAACACAAGAAATGAAACCATCCACCATTCCGAATTGTCATGTTTTCGTGTTCTCGTATACTCTGCTGACTTGTCCGTCTTGAACAAACAGGATGCACCGGAGTTTTGGATCACAAAGCAGGAGTACCAGGAAGAAGGCGTTGCCTGCCTAAGGAAGTGTGGACAAGCATAACCAATGCAGAATGTTCTACCATCATATGTAAGGCTTCAGAATCGCAAGAAAGAAAACTGAAAATGGACAAGGCTGCCATGCTCTGATGCTCAGCTTAGATGATGGATGCAGACTATTTACATTGGAAAGAAAGAGGACGGTTGTGTTGTTTGTTGTTCAAAATGTTGATGATCCTTTTAGTGCGCTGATGTAGTCTGCTCGTCGTAAATATATACCCCTTCTGCCCTGAAATAGATGTTGCAGGAAAAAAGTTCACGGAAATTCCATTTTCATCCCGAGCTCAGATGCTCACAGAATCTGAACCGGCTACTTCTGTGGAGATTTGAACTGAGGTCAGTATGTGCTTTTATTGTGACGAACTGGAGCAACGGTTGTTTGTCGTAGCGATCCAGATGGAACTGGGACGAACTGGAGGGGTAGTGTTTTTCTTGTTGTCGACGGATTTCTAAGATGCCATTTTGTTACTTGTCACAAGAGTGATGCTGCTGCACATGTTGCTGATCTGATCTTTCATGAAATTGTTTGTTTGCATGGTGTGCTAAATACTATCGTTTCAGTTAGTGATGCTAAATTCCAGGATGGGGGGGTCCTCATTTTGCCCCTTCGTTCCTCTCCTCTTGCTCGTTTGAGGGTTGTGTCTGCCACCTGACTCCTTTCCCCCTCTCCTTTGTCTGTCTTGTTGGCCAGAGTGGGGGGAGGAGGCCGACTCGGTCTATAGGTAGGCATAGATCTAGGATTTGTTTTCCTTGAGTGGAGTTTAGGAGTAGGCTCTTGGAGCTTGGTGGTGGGCTTCGGTGTGGCATGGCTTTGGCTAGTCTGTGCTGGTGAAGGAGGGGATCTTAGGGATTTTGGCCAATAAAACCGCCTACTGGAGCTATTCTGATGTAGCTCTCTATACTTCTGATGTAGCTCTCTATACGGACGACTCCACTTTGGCGCGCACGACTCCACTCTGGTGCCTATAATTCCCCCGCGTGGACCAATTACTCATGCACGCATCAAGACTCTCCATGATAAGGTGACTTTGCTCATCTCGTGTGACTTTCGCTCCTCTCCTCTCCTCATATTACTTAGATACATCCTTGGATGGATTGTTACTTCATGCTAATATGCTATATGTTTGTATGTACCATCTTCAGAGCTGCATCCACTGGAACGAGACGTTGAAATGAATATGTGAAGAAGCGGGCTTCACCGGTACAACTGCCACCCAACGGTATTACCGGCCAAGCCAAATATGCTCATCACTACGACCGTGACTCCAACTGGTACTACCGCCATAGCCACACCGGTACTACCGCCAAGAACAAAACCAGCACCGGAAGTACCGTACAAGTTTCGCTAAATTAGTGTCATTCATTAACCTTCTAGCATATTGGCACCCGAATACGGGAGTTCCGCCGAAGACCTAATATAATCTAGTTCCTGTTTTCCTTTTCTATCGAGCATTTCTTTTTTCATTCATAATTTTATGTAAAGCCTCCTGATGCGGATAAACAAGATCATTTCACAACACGGGCTGCCTGTTGAAAGTGTTGCGCGTCGGTTGGTGAAAAAACAACATTGTTTTTGCTCCAACTCCAGCAAAGCTCATGTTAGAGTTAAACATTGTTCTTACCACTAGACGTGTGGTTGAGGAATCGATGAAGCGTGTCGGGCAGTGCAATACTTGTAGTATACGTCTGGCTCCGCGGACTCCTTCTTAGTGTCGATCATGTCTCCATATCCGAAGCAACTCTGGTACCCCACCGCCTTATGCCGTGTGCACCCTAAACATGGCGCCTTTGATAAATCACACACATACAAGGTGGAGCGGCTGGAGGAGGTGCTAGCCTCGGTTTCACCGCCCTTGGGATAGGAAGGTGGCTAGCAAAGAAGTGATGTTGCTCAGGTCTATCTTCTACCGCTAACCCACCCTTCCTTATAGTGAGTAGGTGAGGGGACAACCAGTGTCCCTTAGTCCACGACCCTAACCCTAGTCAAAGTGGGTCCTATCCATTTGACACGTGTCCCTATCCAAATACGTCTCCACTTATCTGGTCTATGTAAGTCCAATATCATCCGCCTTGCTCCACTACCTTTAGTGTCTAACCCCACGGACTCGTAGTAAGCTAGATATAGTATGAGTCACACTCAAACTGATAGGTGGATGTGACTTCTAGCAAATCATGCCGCCTTCTAGAAACCAAAGAGTAGCCTATCAATGTGACGTTCTGCCTAGTTCCGTTTCCCTCATGATATTGGTGGTAAACCCACATGCGAGAGGATCGTCATGTTAGTGTCGGCTTACCTCTCTTTTCTAATTCCTGTGATATGTGATTCTTTCCACCTAACATTTGGTTAGATTCTACCTTAGTTAACACTTAACTGAGAAGTGTATGGTCATACTTTCCGAATCATGTCAGATGAGAGACCCATATATATCTCTCTGTGGCGAAGATGAAGTTTTTTTGGTCGATCCACGTCACACAACTTACTTCTTAGGTGTACCAAGAACCGTCCTTATTACCCAGTTAGGATAACGTTAGGCAGACTCAAAGTCGGATAATAAGTAACTTAGATCGTTTGATCACCTCAGGTCTAAGGATTCCATTTCTTTAACCATCGAATTAAGTCTTGCTCACGCTGTCTAAACCTTGGGTTAGTCCTACTAGCGTAGCTCTTTCACGTAGTTAATGTAAGACGGATAGCATATCTCTATTCACATGTTAGTAAGAACTTAGGAATCGTCCACCTACCATATTAGTCCTGACAGTGTGTGTCTAACACAACCTCAAATGACTAAGAAAAAAACTTACATAAATTAAGTTAAGTACAAAGTTCCACAATCAAATCGTGTATTCAATGGGAAGTACATATAGTTCATACATATACTACCTATGAATACAAGCCGACTAGTGATGCCTCTAGGGCACCAAACCTAACAGTCTCCATTTGCACTGGAGTTGATCACTCATACATCTCCATTTCTAAAGCATCTCATGCCCATCACTCGTGTGTGCCTCATGCTTGGGATAGGGAATCGACTTTATCAACGGATCAAAAATGTTTGCCTCTATGTGTATCTTGCAAAGCTTGATATCTCTCAACTCCGACAAATTGTCAAATCAGATGATATTGCATGAGTATGTGTTTGTTCTTTCAGTGTTGTCTTATTTCTTTGGCTTGTGCAATAGTACTATTGTTGTCACAATACACGTCTAATAGACTGGACAAACCAGGAACCATGCCAATATCCATCAAGATGTTTTTGATCCAAACACCTACCTCCGTAGCGACAATATACTTGGCTCCTATCGTAGAGTCGGGCACCGTATCTTGCTTGAAACTTTTGTAGCTCACTCCACCTGTCTTCACAATGAATATGTATCCGTATTGAGATTGAGAATAGTATAAGTTGGTTTGAAAGCTATCATCCATGTAACCCCTTATACCTAGATCTTCCTCACCGCCAAAGAGTAGGAACACATCTTTATTATATTTCAGGTACTTCAGTATATGTACTCTAGCTCAAATCTATGAGCAGCCTATGTATATCTATAGATCATGATTCCTAGTATAAATGTCGTATCACCCAAGTCCTTCATCTGTAAACACTTTTCCAATGAATCCTTGGTTTCTGGCAACATTGGAACATCATTTCCAACTAGCAGTTTATCATAGTAGCGGGAATGAAACCGAGGTCCCACTAAACTTCTTATATGTTGAATCTGAATTGAAATTTTAGTATTGACCTATGTCAAATTCAACACTAGAGTTTATTTTCACTCCTTTTGTAAATTCATTTTTTTTCGAAATTTACACACAATTTTAGATTCATGTGAAATGTATCTATGAACTTTGTAGTTTATTGTGTTAAAATCCATTTTATTTTACAAATTTATTATATTTATTGGAACTAACCTACTAATAGTTTTAAAAGTGCACAGTTTCTTGGTTTACACTTTTTTGTGTTTGAATTGCACAAATATGAAAGGATATCGTTCATTATGGTGAAATTCGAAGTTTCCTGAAATCTGCCCCCGTAGAACAGTTTTCAAAGATTGCCTAGAAAGACTCTGAATATGGCGTCAAACAGAAAAATTCAAAGCATAAAAGTTGTTTGAAATTTTCTACCAATATCGATTGATATAAAATTAGCCCCAAATAGACTCCGGACATGGCCCGCTTACTGCGGGTACAGAAGCAGTTTCGGGACTCCGAAAATTTGTGACCTGATTGACTCAAAATTTTCCATACTTGATGGATTCGGCGAAGCCACGACTTTATGGGCTCATAAAGAATAGAAACCGTATCCTGAGACTTTGAGTTGCATTAGGGGGTTCTAGATCTGGAACCTTAGAACTTAATGTTGTGGTTGGACTTTATCTCTTAGTGATGTATATGGTTGCGCCTATTTTAGGCTCTATCCAATGAGGATAAAACTTAACAAGATACTTATCATGTTGTTTTAGAAATTTGTATGCCATGAAGTCTATGTAGCCCTTGGGAACGTTTTCTCACATATAAGCACACACTTGAGCTTGTTCTCTTGCTGCATAGACGATCGAGCTTTCTCTGAAAAAAGCTTTTACTTTCTAAAAAATTACTTTCTTGTAATTTTACTTTCTTGCAACTTTACTTTATTGAATCTTTACTTTCAGTTTTAAACCACTCCAAAGCAACCATCCTAGTTTATTTAGTGCATAGATAATTAAAATAATCACACTCTAATTTGAAAGAATAAATACTTATATCTTTTGCTCCTCGTGGGATCAATACTAATACGTACACATCGAAAATTTAAACCATCCCCTACACTTGTGAGTATCAACATGCAAATGCAAACACACAATTCTCCATTTACCCTTCCCCATGACCTATTCTTGGGGTTGTTACATGATACGTGTTCATTGTGAACAAAGGTGTAGTAGTTCCAAGCAAGAGATATTGTTCAACTCTATGACAGAAGCCAGTTTCCCACCAATATTGTTAGACAAAGAGAATTCGATAGAACGTCACATTGATATGATAATCTTTGGTTTCCTGGAGGTGGCACACTTTGCTAGAAGCCACTGCCGCCTATCGGTTCGAGTGTGACTCAGACTATGTCCAGCTTACCATGAGCCCGTGGGATCACACACTTAAGGGAGTGGAGCAAGGCAGATGATATCCGACTTACGTAAGCTGGATAGTGGAGCCTTATCTGGACTATGACACGTGTTAATGCGTAGGACCCACTTTGACTAGGGTTTGGGTTGTGGACCGAGGGACACTAGCTTCCCTCACCTACTCCCAATATAAGGATGGGTGGGCTGACGGCAAAAGGTAGACCCGAGGAAGATCACTTCTTTGCTAGCCACCTTCGGAACCAAGGCTAGCACCTCCCCGGCGCTGCTCAACCTTGTACAAACGTGAGCTAGCAGAGGCACCATGTTTGGGGTGAACAATGGCGTAAGGCGACAGGGTACCGAAGTTGCTTTGGAGACAGAGACGTGATCGACACCGGGAAGGAGTTCGCTGGAGCCGGATGTGAGACGATGGTACAAGAACTACACTTTCCCTACACACTTCATCAATTCTGCAGCCGCACGTCTAGTGGTAAGAACTCTGTCCTCTAGCCTAAGCCAGATCTTGGTCATAGCTTCGCTGGAGTTTTGAATAGAAAAAATTGTTGGTTGTTCTTTCACTAGCCAGAAATTGAGAATAGCTGGAACATTTAAACACGTTTGATTCTTTATCGGATCATAAAAACTTAATTTTTGAAGATCTCTTCCTTCTCTTCGAGAACAAAAAATTTAGGAGACAAGTCGAAAAGGGTCTGAAGACTGAAGGACAACAAACCGAGAAAAAGGTCCGAACACATGCCTACATGCTAATAGAACTAGAGTTAGACACCACAACATTTTTATCCTGTTATTAGAGAGTGATCTCATCCGTGCAACCTCCCTCTTATCACCCCATGTCTATATTTCGTTTTGCATCTGGAAATACGTTGTTGTCCTTTTATTTTTGCATCTGTTATTCTGCAGCAGCTGTGACAAATCACAAGTCTCTTTCAAGATCTTTGTTACACAGGTGTAGTTGAGAGCGATGTCTCAATTGTAAATTCTTACTGATAGTCTTGTGCTCCCATCGTGTTGAACTACATATCAGGGTAAAGTACTTCTCGCCAAAGACTGAAACGAAAATCTACAGCTTTACTTTCCCCATCTTGCTAGTTTTAGAAAAACTCTTGATGTGCCCTTCAGATTTGCCAAGGTACACAATGATACACAGGAAGTCTTCCACTTGCCTCTCTCTTTGCAAGCCTTTCAGGATTTCAACAATTCTCTGAGTTGATTCATAGTATTGAGCTGCAAGATGAGCAAGACAAATGGTCATATCCCTGGGAAGAGAAATATTCAGTTGCCAAAGCTTATGCATTCTTTATGACAGAAAGACACCCCATTCCTCTGCCACCTGCCATCCAATGGCTTTGGAAATCTTGCTCCCAACAGAAGCATAGAGTATTCTTTTGGCTACTTTTGCAAGACAGATTGAAGTTGAACACTAGGGATTTATTGTAACGCAAACATTTCTTTGTGCCTGTATTCTTTGCAGCAGTAATACGCTGGAAACTAGAGAGCACCTTCTTTTCATTGTACATTTGCTCAATCCTGCCGGAAGTATCTCTGTTCATCCTTCAGTATGCAGCTAGGTCACACTCATTTTGACTATATCAGTCAGCTGAAGGATCTGCTTCATAAACCTTTTCTTCATGGAGATTGTTATTTTATGTTCCTGGACTGTCTGGATGACAAGGAATGCAACGATCTTCAATGGGACGAGGCCGAATCTTTACAGATGTAGGGCAATCTTCAAGACTGAATTATGCTGGTTAAAGCACAGAGCAACAAGGAAGAATTATAGCATGTTTGATACTTGGGTAGATATTTGATTTTCTGTATAGTCTTTTCTCTTTCTATCTTTAGCCTGTAAATATCTCTGTATTTTTTTTTTGAAAATCAATAAAAATACGCAGCAGGGGGAGCCCTGCTGTTTCCGTTAAAAAAAGACTGAAATGAACCACCCTATTCTTGTGGGTATGAATACTACTTTTGGCACCGTTGCCAGGGAGACTAGAATTATTTGTAAGACCACTTGTGTTCTATTTATTTTCTGCATTTTTTATGTCAACATGGGTAAAGGAAAATAAACTAAAAAATATGTAGTATTGCCATCAAAGACTGGACGTGGAAAAGCTTTCCATCTAACTCATGGTTTTCTCCTAATGCTGATACTCTTGAGGCTTCTAGTGTTATAGATACTACTTTTCCAACTCTCATTTGGCTACATGACCTCTCATTGATGAAAATACGCTAGTAGAGGATATTACCAGAACGGGCAATCTTGATCGGAAAAAAATGCAACTCTGGACGACCTGGAATGACGGTGCAACGAAGCGTGTGGTTTCTTCTAGTGTATGCTAACTTGTGATTCTTGGATAAATGATAATCAATATTAAGCTTCTGTAGCTTTGGAATGTGTTCTTGCTATAACTTGTATTTAGTCACTTTGCATAGTTTGGTAGCTCTGAATTTTACTCCCTCTGTTCCAAATATAAGAATTTTTAGCCTTTTTTCTTTCTAAAATGCATGTATTTAGATTCAGAGCAAAATGAGTGAACCTACACACTAAAAGGCGTCTATATACACGTGTTTCCGAAAAAGACTAAAACATCTTACATTTGGAACAAAGGGAGTACAATATATGTGGAAGTAATGTACACAAAACATGACATCTCTTAAGGCGACCCTCATGTGCTGTCGTGTTTGTGTGGTAAACTTATAATTGAATTCACTTGCATCCTTACCGTGATTTTCTCACATATAAAAGTGTTTATTTTTTTTCTCTTATTCTCTTAGATGAACTAAATCAATACATTTTTGGTTTTAGATTTCCTTTCAAGATCCAAGCAGAAACTGAAGCAAGACTTAGCAAGAAGATGACGGCTTACTCAATTGGCATATTTGCATGTTCAACACTCCACAAGATAGCACATTGAAAAGAATGCAATGGAATATGTGTTTGTGCTTTTCACTGAATGTCATGGATGAATGATGATTAGTATAGCGTGTCTTTGATTAAGCTAGATCGGTCGTTCTAATATTATGTCTTTGTCCATAAGTATATGAGTTACAGGAAGGTGGGATCAAACTATTCTAATTTCTGCCGGTATGAGCAAATTGTTTGACTTATTCTAAATAATATATCTCCTAAATAAATACACATTTAGAAAGTAACACACACAGAGATAGAGTATGATATTCCTCAGAGATTTTTTTAAGAACATCAGGGTATGATATTCTTGCATTTCATAAAGCAAAAAAGAGGTAACTAACCTAATTTATGAGGAAAACTATGCTGAAAATCGTCATAAACGCCGACATTTTCGAATAAACGGGCAGAAACCATATGCAGATTACTCCTAGTCGAAAGAAACAACATGGCCAAAGCAATAACAACATGATATTGATGGTGGTGATTCATCCCCAACAAAAACCAACAAACTAGAATCACGCAATCACCAAATCACTAGACGTAATAAAACCAACATAACAATACAAATAGCAGCATTAACAATACTAATGGCGACGACATACAACCTAGTCACGGGTTTTGCCTTACTCTTCCCTTACTACTCTATTGTTTCTTCACCATAGCCACATTCTTCACAAGCGCATCAATGGCTTTGATCAATGTCGCTGCAAATAGTCCCTGAAGTAGTTTTGAAAGTGTGACATGGGTCTCATCACTGAATATGGCATTAAGGTCCATTATGCTAGGCGTGCACGAAGGTATCTTGGACCACGATGTTTTCACTTTTCTCCAACGTCTTCTTTTGTTGTATCACTTTCTATTTCTGAACAGACAGACTACTAATTGCTTTTTACTAGTTTATATGTTGCATTATGCTTCCAGCTTATTCACTAGTAGTCGTTGGACATGAAAAGAATAGTGGAGACGAGATGGCCAACCTTTATGGGTATATTCCTCAATTTCGTCTATCTTCTTGACTCTTCTGATACCTTTGAAAAATAAAATTCTCCACACGCTGAAGCACAATATATTTCTAATATATTCCAAATCATCCTGACAGGGATCACAAACACTAAGAGATGCAATAGGGAAGGGACGGTAGAGAAGTCACAGTCTCTGTTAGGATTCAACAAACCTATGGCACTCTTGTCTTTTGTGATGTCCTTGAAACTTCCTCTGATGGTGCAACTAATCCTTCTGCTAGGTGGACCATTAACATGGCACTGAACAATAATTTGTAGATTAACTTAGCAACATTGATGCAATAAATAAGGCTGTGTGCATATGTAGAGGCTGGGGCTATGTTCCCCATTTCGGAAAAAAACTGAACAGGCATTTCATGTCTAAAGTTCACATTTTGGGATTTCATTATGATGCACGCATTAATGGAATGTAAAATTTCGGTTCGACTTTGCTTTTATTTTTTATTTCCACATAGGATTCACATAATACAGTTTTGCAATGGATTGCTCTGTTCTTCTACCTCATGTTTCAATCCCGTGTTAAATGTTCTTTCTAGTTTTGCAATTACGGGTAATGCATACCTTGGGTAAGGGAACACGGGAATACATCTTAGTCTCCGCGTGCCTCAATTATCTCTATACTCGAGCTTACTTTTCTTGTGATAGCCATCGAGCTTGAAGTACTTATATCTTGCTTATCACTTGCGGTATGTTTATCTTGTGCTATCTTGCTTAGCTTAATTTATTGTTGGTGCACTTAGTTGAGCCTAGTGTATTTAGGTTTCGTGCTTGTAAAATAAACGTTAGTTTAATTTCGCATTCTATCAAGCCAAAACCGTAATAGTTTTGAAATTATCTATTCACCCCCCTCTAAGCGACATCTTTATTCTTTCAGAGACTTTGTGGACTGGTGGCTGCAGGCTTCAGCTTCTACCCCCAGCGCTGCGCAAGGGGACGACCTCGCTGATCATGTTGACGACTTGGTGGATTTGGAAGCAGCGTAACGCGGTCATTTTTGATAATGCATCGCCTACCATGAGCAAGCTTCTCAGCACGATTCAATCTGAGGCTAGATCTTGGGCCGCCGCCGGAGCGCTTGGCCTCCGGGCTTTGATTCACGTGGCCCTGTAGTCTAGTGGGTTGAGTTGCTGTGGTGTTAGCTCTCTGAGCTTGTGAATGTTTTGTACATAACTCACTTTTCCTATCAATTAATCGAAACGCAAGGCTTTTGCGTTTTCGCGAAAAAACTAGGGACTAAAATAGATTGAAGTTATTGAAAGATGCCTATACTTGACAGGATAATGGAATGACCAACCTTTCATACAAGCTAAGATTTATTCATTAAATTAAGACTAAAAAACTTCCCTTAGAAACATTTCTATTCAGTTTCTGAGTTTGAGCAATGCTAATATTCAACATGCTATATATAATTGCTTAATCCCTTGGCCAATGTTCAGGTAAATTATGGTGTCCTGTATGCATTATTTTGCACTCCCTGGATGTGCTTCTTCTGCTTGCAAGGAGAAATTATCTTTCACGGTTCCTATTTGTATTTGATGAGAAGGCGGTGAGGCCATTTTGTTCCTTACTAGAATATGTCGGTTTAGTAATTTACTTGTGCAGTACTAGGATTTGATTTCACAATCCATCTATTTGTTTTAGATGAACAGGGGACCAAAGCCCCCCGGTGCCATTTGTATAAAATGAAACCCAATACAATAGCAACATAGTTGTAAGTTCTGAAATGGAAAAAAAACAACTACAGCAAATTCAGACTAGAGCATCCTAGCACATGCCGAATGTAAAACCCTTACAGGGGAAAGCTAAGCAAACTGAAAATTTAAGCCAGTCGGTTCACCCTTCTACTGTCACTGGCGAGCTTGTTGCTTCACAATCCATCTATTGTGTACCTACTTGAGAGATCCATTAGCCTTGTTATCCAGAAGGAGAAATGGTAAATGTCTGACAGTGTGTCAATGAAGATGATGTCCTTTTTTTTTCAATTTTCGTGCTCTTCTCCTTCGAAGGGCTCAAGTTACCTGTTTCCCTTTTTGTTAGAGTGAGTATACGTAAAACTGTAATCCATTCTTTACCCATTATAAGGAAGATCTTGCAAATGAAGCATGAATGACGAATTTGTTTGCATGTAATCATTATCAGCTGGGCTAAGCTAATTTCACATGCCGTGTGAAAGGTCCATGGTTTTGCGGCTATTGTTATGCTATGGATAAAACTTTATCTGTCCATAGTTTTACAGCTATCTCTCTGATAGTTTTTAAATGATTATATTCGATATTTTGTAATTGTTTTTTAGAATTGCCTACGTTGTTGACTGTTCAATGATTGTATTAGGGCCTTACATTTTGTTCTTGTTAAAATGAAAAACGCATGCGACGACCAAACAACACAAAAAAAGTAGTCCATCTAATACAAAACTGCATGTATACATCTGGGTGCGGCAAAGCGTGCCTAACCCTTCTAGTTTAGATTTACTACCAACCTAAAAGACACTCGGCACAACATGGCGAACACAGTAACAAGGCAACATCTATGGTGGGATTCATCCCAAAGGAGACCAACAAGCTGCAATCAACAACCATGCTATCACCAGAAGTCTAAACGTAACAAAATATACCAATGGCGGTGACATACAATCAAGTCATGGTTCGCCTTAATCCTCCCCTAACTACTCTGTCGTTTCTTCAGCATGGCCACATTCTTCACAAGTCCATCAATGGCCTTGATTCATGTCGCTGCAAACGGCCTCTCAAACAACTTGGCATGTGCGTCATGACTCATGAGTTTCATCACTGGATATGGCATTCAGGTCCAACAGATCTGAGGCGCGCGCAAGGGCCTCTTGCGGCCACCATGTTGGTGGTCTTCTTGTGCTGTATCGCTGTCTATTTCTGAACTGACAGACTACTAGCTGGTTTTTACTGTTAGATGTATATATTTGTATATTATATTTGCCCTATATGTTAGGGGGTTTCCTGCATATTTGCCCTGTATCTGTACTATATACTGTGGCCTTTGGCCCCCAGAGAAATACAAGTTGTCTATTTCTAACATGGTATCAGAGCCACGTTAGCCTGTCCTCTTTCTCGCAACTTCATCGGCCGCCACCGTCCCTGTCGTCGCCGGCCTTGCCGTCGTCGTCGCCGTCGGTCGCCGCCAGTTTTGCCCCGTTTCAGATCTGGATTGATTCGTCGCCGTTTCAGAATCTGTATCCTGTTTGGATCGATCTGTGTCCCGTTTCAGATCTGGTCGTCTTCTGAGGCGGATCCCGTCACCGCCGTCAACTCAACTTCCACCAAGTCCCGCGAGGTACAACTTCCGCCGGATCCTGCGAGGAGCTACTTCCGCCAGGTCCCGCCTCGAATCCCACGCCACGGGACACCAGGTCCCTGCCTCGGTCCGCTCCCAAGATCCCTGCCTCGAGCGCCTAGCCCTGCAGCGCGCCTGCCCGCACCTGCTAGCGCGCCCGCCTCCTGCTGTGCCTGCGGGCCCTGCAGCGCGCTTGCCCGCACCTGCTAGCGCGCCCGCCGCCTAGCCCTGCAGCGCGCCTGGCCGCCTCCTGCTAGCGCCTGGCCCGCCTGCCTCCTGCTCGCTGCAGGTCCCGCAGGCACGCGAGCACGCGAGCTCCCGCGCGCGACCCTGCAGATCGAATCTGCTGACAGCAGCTCATTGTTTATTGGATCTGAGAGTTAAAAAAAAAAGAGCGAGAGAAAAATATGTCTTCTTCATCGGGGTATGTCGCGATTCCTCGCTGCCCGGTGATCTTCGATGGCGCGAATTACCCTGATTTCGCTGCCTTTATACGCGTTCACATGCGCGGTCTCCGACTTTGGGATGTTCTTGCTGAGCAGGACACCCTTGCTCAGTTCTCCTGTCCTGGCGCGCATGCCTAGAATGGCGTTGCTGAGCGTAAGCATCGTCATCTTCTTAAGACCACTCGTGCTATGATGATTGCTTCTTCTCTCCCGCCGCATTTCTGGGCTGAGGCTGTCGCTACGTCAGCTTACCTCATCAATATTCAGCCTTCTGCCGCCTTGCAGGGTGGTATCCCTCTTGAGCGCCTATCTGGACAGTCTCCAGACTACTCCATGCTTCGCTTGTTTGGTTGTGTTTGCTATGTTCTCCTTGCTCCTCGCGAACGCACCAAACTGACCGCTCAGTCTGTTGAGTGTGTCTTCCTCGGATACAGTGATGAGCATAAGGGCTATCGCTGTTGGGACCCTGTTGGTCGTCGGATGCGTATCTCTCGTGATGTTATTTTTGATGAGACGCGTCCTTTTTATCCTCGTCCCACCGCTGGTACTTACGCGGTGGAAGATATCTCTTTTCTTCTCTTTCCTGACACACCTCCTTCTACCCCTATTGTGTCTTCTTCAGGATCTCTTTCCCCTGATGTCTCTTCTTCGACACCGTCCTCCTCTGCTCCGTCTAGTTCTCCTAGTTCTCCTCGCTCTCCGGAGTCTTCCTCTACTATTCCCTCTTCTTCATTGTCGTCTCCTGTGTCGTCTTCCTCTGATGATCTTCCCTCTCCTCGTCCTGTTCGTCAGCGTCGTGCCCCCAACCGTTACTCTCCTAGTCAGTATGGTCTTTCTGTTGCCTCCGAGCCGACTTCTTATCGGGATGCTGAGCATCATCCTGAATAGCTGGCCATGGCTGAGGAGATTGCTGCTTGAACGCACCTTGGGATCTTGTTTCGCCCCTCCGGTGTTCGTCCTATCACGTTTAAGTGGGTCTATAAGATTAAGACTCTCGATGGATCTCTTGAGCGCTATAAAGCGCGTCTTGTGGCTCGTGGTTTTTAGCAGGGAGCATGGTCGTGACTATGATGAGACCTTTGCTCTCGTGGCTCATATGACCACCTGCGTACTCTTCTTCTTGTTATACAGCTTGCTCGTGTCCCAGCTTGATGTTGTAACGCCTTTTTCAATGGTGAGTTGGTGAGGAGGTTTATATGCAGCCTCCTCCTGGGTATTCTGTTCGAGGGATGGTTTGTCGTCTTGACGTTCTCTTTATGGCCTCAAACAGGCCCCTCGTGCTGGTTTGGCGCTTTGCTTCGTAGTGACTGCTGCTGGTTTCTCCCTAGTGCTCATGATCCAGCGTTGTTTGTCCACTTCTCCTCGTGGACGACTCTTCTTCTTCTCTATGTTGATGATATGATCATTACGGTGATGATCTCGAGTATATCGCCTTTGTTAAGGCTCGTCTCCGTGATCGCTTTCTTATGACTGATCTTGGTCCTCTTCGATACTTTCTTGGGATTGAGGTTTCCTCCACTCGATGGCTTTTACATCTCTCGTGAAAAGTATATTCAGGATCTTCTTTCTCGTCTGCTCTTGGGGATGAGCGCTTTGTTGAGACCCTATGGAGCTTAATGTTAGCTTCAACTTCGATGGTGATCCTCTTTACGATCCGACGTTATCGTCATCTTGTTGGGAGTCTTGTTTATCTTGTTACTCATCCGACATCTCTTATCCTGTTCATATTACGAGTCGGTTTGTTTCGCTCCTACCACTGTTCACTATAGTCATCTTCTTCGTGTTCTTCGTTATCTTTGTGGCACGATCACTCGTCGCCTTTTCTTTCCTCGTTCCAGCTCCAGTGCTATTCGGACGCTACGTGGGCGAGTGATCCTTCGGATCGCCGTTCACTTTCTGCTTACTGTGTGTTTCTTGGTGGTTCGCTCATTGCTTGGAAGACGAAGAAACAGACATCGGTTTCCCGTTCGAGTGTTGAGGCTGAGTTGCGTGCTATGGCCTTGTTGACTGCTGAGGTGACCTGGTTACGGTGGTTACTTGCGGATTTTGGTGTCTCTATTACCACACCCAGTCTGGTTTTGTCTGACAGTACAGGTGCTATTAGTATTGCACGTGATTCGGTCAAGCATGAGCTTACCAAGCATATTGGTGTTGATGCTTTCTATACACGTGCTCAGGTGCAGGCTCAGGTTGTTGCGCTTCAGTATGTGCCTTCAGATTTACAGTTGGCGGATTTCTTCACGAAGGCACATACCAGAGCGCAGCATGATTTCTTACTCTCCAAACTCAATGTTGTGGATCCACCATGAGTTTGAGGGGGGGGGTGTTAGATGTATATATTTGTATATTATATTTGTCCCATATGTTAGGGGGCTTCCTGCATATTTGCCTTGTATCTGTACTATATACTGTGGCCTTTGGCCCCCGGAGGAATACAAGTTCTCTGTTCCTAACATTTACTACTGTAGCTGCTAATACATTGCATTGTGCTTCCAGCTAACTTCAGTAGTACTAGCAGTGCTTAGATACGAAACGACTAGTGAAGACAAGACAGCTAATCTTTACAGGAATATCCCTCAACCTCGTCCATCTTCTTGACTCCTGATACTTCTCACATAAACCTCTCAGCACCCTGAACTCAAAATCGCCTCTTTTTTCTTTCAGTATATATCCACAATATATTCCGAGTCATCCTGACGGGGATCGCAGACGTAAGAAGGATGCAACAGTGAAGGGGCAGAGAAAGTCACAGGTTTCTCTGCTAGAGTTCAACAAACCTATGTTATTGTTGTCTGTTGCACAGTCCTTGACACTTCTGTCTAATGGTGCAACTAATCCTAGGTGGGCCACTAACATGTTACTGAACAATAATCTGTAGATTAATGGAACAAGCATTTCATGTCTGAAATTCACACTTTAGGATTTCAATATGATGCACTGCATTACTGCAATGTCGAATTTTGGTTCAACGTAGGAAAAGTGTTACTACATGTTAGTTTCAGACTTTTAGACACCTGACAGCTATAGATCACCGGACATCAGTTTTATCTCCACCGGCTTTCACTTGAGGCTACCATCGCAAAACAGAAGAGAGAGAAAAACATCTATTGTTCCCCTGTGTCAAACAAACAGAGATCCATCGATCACCGATTCAGCAAGGGCTAGGAAGAACATATCAACGGCGTGTACGGCCTCCAGCAGATCCGGTCCAGAACGACGACGAGAGCCATGATCATCGCGCAATCGATGTCCGGTTGCACTACAAGGCTGAACACGTCGTCGCTGAGCGTCAGAGGCGCCTTGCCAGTCGACCCAGCTGCCCCGGCTTTCTTCCTCGCGATCCTCGCCACCTCCTCCCCGTCGCTGCCTCTGCGGATCTTGCAGCTTCTCCTCCGGAAGCAGCCCTCGATCCATAAGCTGGGAGCATGGTGGCCAGGCGGACCAGGGTCTGATGCTGGTGAGGTGCTGCTGGTGGCGCAGGCTGAAGACATGTACACTTCTGCTTCACGGTTGCTCTGCAGGACTGAGCATTTCCTCATCGAGAAGAGTTGCTGCCTTTTTGTTTGGCCTTCTTCTTGTACTTTGTAGCAGTTCCATTGGTCGTGCATGCTGATGATCTGTTGCGACGCAACAAAACAATGTCAGTCGTTACTCCATCTAGGTGTCCTGGATTCACTTTTTTTTAAACTCATATCTGGCATTCTTATTTCATCAATTTAGGTCAGTAGATGATAAAAATCGCTGCTGTAACATTAGAAGCTACCAGGAAAGCGACAGGAGAGTGCAGATAAGAAACAAAGCTTAATTATTTTCATCTTTTCATTTTTTTCAGATTGTGTTCTCCGCATATACTACATCATACATGTCTGTGAATGAAGTCGAAATTGAGACCAGATGCACCATAATAAACTAAATTCGCTGTACCACATCCTCGTGGAGGCGATACCACGAACACGTTGGGCGCATCCATCAGAGAGCTTCAGTCGATCTAATCAAACCCCCCGATGGCTAAACCCCTGGACCCAAAAAAAAGTACGATGGTGTCTCGTTCGTTCGTTAGGAACCTGACCTGCGGCTTGAGGGAGAGGAGCGGCGCGCCGTGGCCGTCCATGAGCGTGAGCTCTCCGGCGAAGATTTTCCGGCGGCGGGAGTAGTTGTCGACGCGGAACGCCAGCGCGCCCCCTGCGTCGTAGACGGAGAAGCCGTCCGTGCCCTGGAACCCCATGCTGGACCTCATCCACACCGTGTAGCACGCCGGCGCCGGCGCCGGCGCCGCCGATGCCGATGCCGATGCTGATGCCGATTCCCCCGAGAGTGCCGCGGCGCCGGCGGCTGCGTCGTCTCGCAGCAGGAGCCGCCTCGAGGCCTCCGCGTTTGGGTGTATCCGGCTCATGA
This sequence comes from Avena insularis, assembly GCA_023614405.1. Lineage (NCBI taxonomy): Eukaryota > Viridiplantae > Streptophyta > Magnoliopsida > Poales > Poaceae > Avena > Avena insularis. The sequence goes on along the minus strand of CM042692.1, from coordinate 353,853,392 downwards.
TCGGTGCAGGCCGTCCGTCCGTCGATGCGATCGAGGAGAGCCGTGGGTTTTATTGGAAGTAGCGGGCGATGGGATGCGATGGAATGGTTCGCTGTGTCCGACGTTGGCTCCGGTGTGACATGTGAGCGTGCCGCGGTTGCGTGACGTGGCGTTCCACCTTTATGAGTGTGTTGGGCGCATGCGTTAGAAGATTCTGTAACCCTAGCCTAGCCTATCTAAGAATGTACTGGACGGAAGTGGTTCCCGATCTACCGTGGACCGTACCTTACCTCCTACTGTAGCTACCGCCTGGTCATCTCAGGTGGACTCTGATATTGGGTACGTACATGCAAGAATCGGGTCATGTTTCCTTCAATGTGGGACAAGTCTCTGATTGAAATGTTAAGTCAGAAATATATATGTTCTCCGAAGATGTTGAGTCGATGTTGATCTGTTGGATCTGTTCATGGGCAGCTCAACTGGGGACACCAAGCTTCGGTGACTTGGTGTTTCCAAGTCTCGCCGTGACTTGGTGCAACCTCCACCGTCCATATCGGATCTAATGTATCAGATTGTTTTAGATTTCGAACTACAAAAAACTATTCAGAAAATTTTGAAAAAATCCAGTAAAATGTAAATGCCTTGTTTTGAAACATCTAAAAGTTTTATCTCATTCGGATAACTAGTTTGTGATTAAATAGCTTTTTACGTTTTTGCGCACTAGTTTAAACTAAATACCTATTTAATCACAAACCCGTGATTCAAATGAAATGAAACTTCACTAGATTACAAATAGAAACATTCATGATTTACTAGATTTTTTTTCAAAATTTTCCAAGTAGTTTTAATTATTTAGTTTAAAATCTGAGTCAATCTGATAAGTTGGATTAGAAATGGATGGTAGATGTTCACACCAAGTCATAGTAAGACTTGAAAGCACCAAGTCACCGAAGTTCGGTCCATTTCAAGATTACAATGCAAATGCAAATACTTAAAAGCATGATACAACCTTACATGAATAAAAGATACTTTCAGATTTTAAAATTTTTAAAATCTCACACTTCTATGTCTCAAAAAATTAGGACGTCAAATATAAAGATGGATATATACAGGACGACTGTATTCTAAAAGTCCCATTAAAAAAACTTTATATTTTAAGAGATATAAAAAAGTTAAATTTCTGACAACAAATAGTACTCCCTCCTTCTCTAAATAGATGTATGAGGTTTGTCAATATTTGGATAAATCTGTATACTAAATAGTGTCAAGATTCATTCAAATTTGACAAATCCGCGCCAACTATTTTGAGACGGAGGGAATAGTGAAATAGTACTCCCTCTGACCCAAATTAGTTGACTCCAATTTTTTAAAATACGGATGTTTCTAATAGTAAATTATGTCTAGATACAATATAATCCAGATAAATCTAAGTCAACTAATTTGAGTCAGAGGAAGTATAAATAGTATTTTTTGTCAGAAATTTGTCATTTTTGTATTTCACAAAATACAACGTATTTTTTAATGAAACTTTTTTCATACACCCCTCCTATATATATATATCTATCTATATATTTAACGCCATAATTTTTGGAGAAATAGAAGCGTGAGGTTTTAAAATTTTCAAAAATTCTGAAAGTGAAGAGAGCATTGGTGCTCACGTGCCAAAGGAACTTTCCATAAAAGATAGCATGAATATAAAGTTAAAACATTAGGTAGCTCTAGGCTTTCTTCACCAAGAACATTATCCTCTTGAGGTACTCCACTCCAGAAATCCGGGTAGAAGTGATCCAAAGAGCATCTGCCTTGGAGTCCGTGATCGTGCACATAAGGCGGTCATGGTGCTGCAGGGGCTAGATATGGTGAAGTGTAACATCCTCGAATCGACCATATGCAGATTTTAGTGATTCCCACCAAATCCGTATAAAAACGATTCGATGACGCTAATCAAGCACTTGCATGCGGTGGAAAAACAAAGTAATACCATTACACAATAGTTCTTGATGGAACCCACAAGAAACACACACACACACACATATATATATAACAATGACTCAACGAGTCAAAATACAAATATACATTACAAAGATCCAAATCATATTGAAAGCGATACTACATTCGAGTACGGATAAGAATACAAATGGGACTAAGAATCTTGAAGAATAACCAATGACGTTCATAACCCTATCTAGGCCAAGCCAGAAGAGTAACCTTGCTAAGATCGTCGAACTCAAACCTATCAAGCCAAAAAAGGTGCCGACAAAGGGAACAAGGAAGAAGAAGACGAGGGTAAGTACTAAGGTAAGTACCAAGGCAAGTACTTAGCGAAACTTAGAATTCGGCTGCTCTCGCCTACATAGGTATGGTAGACTGAAACGGCATCACATAATGCACTAAAACAACCTATAGAGACACGATACAACTATCGGCTATTAGAGAGGAATAAGAGAGATCTCTTCGGAACCAACATGATGCTAACACCAAACGTAACCCATGATGCATGTGAAATACATACATGAACTTTGTAGTTTATCAACACTTAATCCCACATATTTACAACTTATATGATATTATATTCATGTTTTACATTGATTTATGAGGATTTACCAATGAACCCCTTTATTTGGTTTATAACTCCGCAAGACAGGAAAACTCCATTTTGTGTATTTTTAAGTTTCAGAGATCTAAACAAAGTCAAATGGACCTGGGATATATCAAGAAGTATTTTCTCGTGAGGAGAAGCAACTGGAGCACAATAACCACGAGAGGGGAGGCCTGAGGACTGAACGAGGACCAGTGGCAAGGTCCACCATGCTGGCCACGCCACCACACCTCATTCCCTCTTTGAGCCTCTGCAGCCATCCATCTTGAGCCCTAGATCGAAGTCGTGACCTAAAAGCGCCTATAAAAAGACCCCCTGGGACGAGCTCGAAGGAGGCGATGTAGAAACACAGGAACACCAAAATAGGGATAGAACTAGTGAAGGTTGGAGGGAGAAACACTGCTGGAACCGCCTCCGGTAGTCCACCTCTGTCTATGGGTTTGTGGCGGTAGTGATCCGTTTCTCTCTTGATCTATCATTGTTATAGTACCATATGATTTGCCCAACATGATTATGGTCATCCATGCAATTCCTATGTGGTGGATCTTTATTCTATGAGTTTATATGTGAGATCTTTTCTATATTATGTGTGAGATGTATTGGTAGATGCATATTATGTACCCCATTCTTTATTACTTGTTCTGATCCAACTTGTATAAGAGGGCATGTGTGGGGTAACGTGTGTATTAGATGGAATAACATGGTGGTAGTGATTGGATAGTGACAACAAATTCAAGATCTACTATGGTTTTTACCTTTCTTTTGTTACCTCACTAGGGATAAAGTGAATGCATGTGTTATTATCATCTAGTGACATCCCAGATGATCTTGTTTGTTCAAGGTAGCATATTTGTTATTCAAACGTCATGTCAAAGTACTTAAGACTATACTCTATTTGTTCTCAATTCTAGACTTCTTGGAGTATCTCTTTCTAGAGGAGTATAAGTAAGATGTGTTGCATCATCTTTATGATAGGACGTGATGCCCATATGAATGCTTATCATACACCTAATGAAGTTTCTTATCAATATAGTATTGCTTATTATTTGTTCTATGCCACCACACTTTATGAGAGAGTAGACAAGTGAACCCATGAAACCCCGGTCCATCTTTTATTATAAGAAACACAAACTTTATTACTTTCATTACTTTTATACTTGCTGCACCTATTAAATCCTAAAACAACAAAAACACTTTTACTATTAGAAAACACAAACAAAAACCCCAAAAGACCTTTACCTTATTGTTTTACTTTCTTTATAGATTGCTTTTACTTTTATTCTATTTATAGTTTATTTCAGTTTTACTAATACGAAACCTTTTGCTTGGCAACTACACAATGAAGTTGGGGACACAAGGCAACTACTTTTTTTGTATGTTGATAGAAGAAGAAAACAAAAGAAGTCTCTACAGGATGGCACACTAAACTGTGGAGTAGTGATTTTTCTGAGTGAGGAAAACATTGTTAACATCATCGGAAGCATCCTCTGCAGGCGGGTCACCTAGCGGTGCATCGAGCACATAGGTCAACTGACCAGCACTGAGGACAATCCTCAATCCATGGAACCAGTCCATGAAGTTGCTTCCATTGTTTTTCAGCTTTTGTTTCTCTAGGAATGCATTAAAGTTGATGGAGGGGGTCGCCATGATCTACAACATATTTGCAAAGAGTTTAGACTAAGTTTATGACAAATTGAGTTCAAATTTAATTCTTAAATTAACTAAGTGAACTCCCACTCAAAACAACATCCCTCACGTTGCCTTAGTGATTACACGAACCAAATCCACTACACCAAGTCCGATCTTCACAAGAGAAGATGTAGCTTCAAAGGCGAACAATCAACATGCTCATCATATCATTCATATGCCTCATGCTTTACCTTTCGGTATTCCATGTTCCGATACCATGTCTGTACATGCTAGGCTCATCAAGATTAACCTTAGTATCCGCATGTGTAAATCTGGCTTGCACCCATTGTATGCACACGTATAGTCTATAACACCCGATCATCACGAGATGCTTCGAAACGACGAGTCTTAGCAACAGTGCCTACTAAGGACGAACACTTTATTACTTGATATTTTAGTGATAGGGATCATCTTATAATGCTCCCGTCGCGATCTAAGCAATACAAGATGCAAAAAGGATTAACATCACATGCAATTCATAATATGTGACATGATATGGCCTTTCTTCTTGGCCTTTGATCTCCATCTCCAAAGCATGAACATGATCTCCATCATCACCAGCGTGTCGTCAAGGTGAGTGGCACCGCTTCATGGTTGTCCATCACTTAACAACAACTATTACAACTACTTGGAATAAAGCTATTACATGATGAATATACACGCATGTCTTAACAAAAATAAAGACAACCATTAGGCTCCTGCCGGTTGCCATATTACAATAAGGATCATTGCATACATCAAATATATATTCACAAACACATCATGGCCATATCACATCACATGCCCCTGCAAAAACAAGTTAGATGCCTCTAATTTTCTTTGCATGTTTTACGTGGTTTGGGGCTTTCGTATAAGAACCGATTTTACCTACGAACAAGAACCACAACGCTGATACAAGTGTTGTCAGATGCTAATTTTAAATTTGAATCTTAACTATGGTGGGAGAGACAGACACCCACAAAGCCACTTGTGCAATGCAAGTTGCACGTCAACCGTGGAGCAAGTCTCATGTGCGATGACATGTAAGGTTAGCCCAAGCCTCTTCATCCCACCATCCCCGCAAGATGCAAAGTACACGTGAAGACAACGACAACAAAAGCATCAACACCCACAAAATCATTGTGTTCTACTCGTGCAACAGATCTACGCATAGACACGGCTCTGATACCACTGATGGGTTCGTAGCAGGGAAAAAGAAAAAAATCTACCACAAGAACAAACAAAACCAAGACCTAATATATGGAAAAGCCAAGATCTAATCTATGAGATAAGTGCAACGAGATAGATCTGTACTAACCCATGTAGATCCAAAGCCTTGTTCAAGATTGGATCTCGTGGTTGATGTAGACGATCACTTGCTGATCTCAAGATCAAGTAGACGATCCTTTCGGCGCCATGTTTCGACAGTGCTTCCGCACCCGATCACACGTATGACTCGATGTAGACGATCCTCTCCCCGTTCTAGCGGGCAACGGAGGTGGTAGATCTCCACGGAATCCTAGCAGCACGACGACATGGTGGTGGTGGTGGAGAAGAGATCCTGCAGGGCTTCGCCTAAGATGTAGCAGGAGGAAGGAGGAGGGAGTGGCGGCTAGGGTTTGGGGTGGAGGGGCAAGGGGGGAGGCGCCCCCACCCCTCTTTATATAGAGGGGGTGCGGCCTAGGGTTCCCACCCCTTGGCCCATCTCCTAGGGCCGACGCACAAGGGAGGGGGGAGGTTTCCTTCTCCCCCAAGTCTTATCTCCTATAATCTATGTATTTATGTTTATCTCTTTGTAGAACCTTCTAGAACATTCCGAAACCTTCTAGCAGCTCCAAACAAAACTCCGGAACTTTTCTGAACCCCAGAAAACAACTTGTGTTATATGAATCTTATTCTTCGGACCATTCCGGATCTCCTCGTGATGTCCTGGATCCAATCTGAGACTCCGAACAACATTCGGTCTCCAACTCATATTCCATATCTACCTAAACAACATCGAACCTTAAGTGTGTCACCCTACGGTTCGTGAACTATGTAGACATGATCGAGACTCCTCTATGATCAATAACCAATAGTGGGACCTGGAGATCCATAATGGCTCCCACATATTCGATGATGACTTCACGATAGAACCATTTACATGTGACACTGATTCCCTTTGTCACACGATACTCTACTTACCCGATGTTCGATCATCGGTATCTCCATACCTAGTTCTACCTAGTTAATGATAAGTACTCTTTACTCGTTCCGTGATATGACATCCCTTCTGACCTAGTCACATGCTTGCAAGCTAATTGGATGACATTCCACTGAGAGGGCCCAGAGCATATCTATCCGTCATATGGATGGACAAATCCCAGTCTTGATCCATGCGCTTCAACACATACTTTCATAATACATAATGCCACCTTTATAACCACCCAGTTACGAAGTGGTGTTTGATGTCATCAAAGCACTCATCCGATGATGGTGATTAACACAATCTCATGGTCGAGGGATTAGGTTACTATGCATTTGAAAGCTTGTAGCAAAACAAACTTAATGACTTGATCTTATGCTATGCTTACTATGGATGTGTGTCCATCGCATCATTCTCCTAATGATTTGATCTTGTTATTAATAACATCCAATGTCCATGATCAGGAAACCATGATCATCTATTAATCACCAAGCTAGTCTTAACAAGAGGCTTACTAGGGACTCTCTTATGTTTACAAAACACACACGTATTAGTGTTTCCTAATAATACAATTATAGCATGGGATGTAAACATTCATCATAAACACAAAGATATAATAATAACCATTTTATTATTGCCTCTTGGGCATATATCCAATAGAGTGCCCATGAGAGGTACTCTTCAGGATCATTAGAACCATTGAACTTGGGCACCATGAACTTGAGCTTTCTAAATGTTTCTTTATCTTGGTAGTCATGGTGATGGTAGTGTCCATCATGACGATGATGGGGGTGGAGGTGCTCATCATCCGAGCTATCATGAGGGTCATCACCTAGGTCTTGGTCACCTTGACGTACTTGAGGTTGTTGGGGATGATTTTGTTATTGCCTCAGTTGATGAGGAGGAGCTTGATGTTTTTGTTGTGGTGGTTGTGCCACATTAGGAGGTTGAGGTACTTGGGCCTCATGACGTTGTTGATGGTCTTTAGCCTCTTGTCGTGGTGGTGGTTGAGGCTCATTACTAGGTTGATGATGAGGTTGATTTTTCTCGTCGTGTCTTTGTTGAATCACATGATGTTGGTGAGGCTGTTGTCCCTCATGATGAGCGTGATGTTTGTGTGGACAGTCATATTGGTGATGACATCTTGGAGGATATTCAAGATCTTCACATCGACAATGTGCTTGGTATTCCTAATGGGAGTTATCACTTGTAGTCGAGTGAAGGTCTTGAGGTTGATCATTGTGTTGATGTCGGACTTACGGTTCTTCACGTGGTGGCTCCTCTTGAATCACTAGAGCTCTTGCTTTTTGATGGTGTTCTCCATACCTTGAGTGGGGCCTTGATTAAAAATCACCATCATAGCTTGAAGTTGCAGCCTACCGATGAGAAGGTATATTTTGCAAAGAGCTCACATGTTTGACAAAAGGTTCCTCATGTCACCTCGAAGCACTTGCATGATGATTGATGACCCACAAGTATAGGGGTGTATCGCAGTATTTTTGATAAGTAAGAGTGTCGAACCCAACGAGGAGCAGAAGGTGTTGACGAGTGGCTTGGAGCAGGAATTCTCTGTATATACTTAGCAAACAGATTTTTAGGGGTTTTTGATAATGTAGGTAAATAAAGTGCGAGTAAATAAAAGACAATAATAATAGATGCAGCAAGTGGCCCAATCCTTTCTTTAGCAAAGGACAAGCCGGTTGTATTACTTAAAATGACCAAACGTTCTTGAGGACACATGGGAATATCGTCAAGTGCTTTCGCTTCATATAGTTAATTAACCTTCTTTAGTTTGATAAGTGTTGTGTGGGTGAACCTGCGCTAATGTACCGACCTTCCTAGGACTAATACATACTTGTGATTATACCCCTTGCAAACATCCATAAGTACAAGAAAGTAATTAAGGTAGAAACCTAACCACAGCTTTAAACTCTAAGACCCTTACGCCCCTTGTGCAATGGTTTCCTAACGGGGGTTCAGGTTTCTGTCACTCCGATAAACCCTATGATTAGTAGCCAAATACACAATGCATTCCCCTAGGCACATAAAGGTGAAGTGTCATGTAGTCGACGTTCACATGACACCACTAGAAGAATAACACCACAACTTAAATAACAAACTATTGAATCTTTCTCAACACAATTCCACTACTAACAACATGACTTCTCCCATGTCCTCAAGAACTAAACGAACTACTCACAAGAGATCATATGGATCAATATCAGAGATGATATAATGATAAGTAACAATCTAAACATAACAATAATTCAACGGTTCCTCTCAATAGCATCAACTACAACAAGTAATCAACACCAGAAAAGTTTCCCCTAAGAACTATGCAAGATTCAACCCAATTGTTACAGCGGTATGGAGTTGTGATGATGGTGCTGGTGGAGATGATGATGATGATCCCGATGAAGTCCAGCTTGATGGTGGTGTTGATGGCGATGATCTCCCCTCTCCGGGAAGGAATTTCCCCAGCAGATTTCTGCCTACTGGAGAGCTCTTTCTCTCTCTGCAGTTTTCCGCCCCGCAGAGGCGGTGGAATCCTTCTGTGGTCGCTCCCCCCAGTCTTAGGGTTTCGTGGGGATAATATACGCCAAAGGGAGAGTTGTGGGCCAGGTGGCCACACCACCGGTGGCGCGGCTGGTGGCAGCGCCAGTGGTGTGGGCCCCCTATGGCCCAACTCCGCTCCCCCTTCTGGCATCCTTCGTCTTCTGGAAAAATAGGATTTTCCATGTATTTTCTAGAATTTTCTAATCTTCATGAATTTCACCTCCAAATAGTGCCTTTTCCATCAGAATCCTAACTTCAGCGGTCCATCCTCCAAAAGTCATCAACCATGCAAAAACAGATGAAATAACATAAGTATCATCTCTTAATATGAAATATATCAATGAATAATAGTAAATTATGATATAGAATAGTGATGCAAAATGGACGTATCAAGTCCCCCCAAGCTTAGACTTCGCTTGTCCCCAAGCGAAAACTGAGCTCAATAAACATGACCTTAGGTTTATGGAGTGAAGTGTTGATAAAAGAATACGGACAAGAAGCATCACATTCATCGATACATAAATCATAATAGTAGACAACTCACCATTATAGAACTTTAACTTGCAATGAGTAAAGGAAACACAATAAAGATACATAAAGTAAATCATAATTGGTAATGGCAAACTTTGCTCTTGGTCAAAGAATAGTTAACAATTTGCAGGAGTTCAAACATAAAGGGGTTTTCAATGATAGCTTTCGAAGTAATATTCTCTAAGATAAGAGCAATGTGCAAAACAAGGAACATAAGAAACATGATTGAATAAATCATCATATGAATGAATGAAACACAACAACTCAAAATACTTGCTGAGATAGAAAGGAATAGGTTTACCGACTCAACTAGAAAGTAAAAGATAGGCCCTTCGCAGAGGGAAGCAGGGATTTCAAGTTTCATAAAGAGCTTCCAAAAATTATGGTACTTATTAGCTTTCAGCTCTCATTGCCCTATCATAAGCATCTTTAGGCGATTAAGGTTAAAGTGAACAAACTATGGAGTATATGCTTGACAAAGTATAGGTTGGCAATCTCATGTCCCTTGAATACGAGGGCCGCTCCTCATGCTACTCAAGTTTAGTTACCGGTAAGTTCTTGTCATAGTAAGTACATGTGTATCATAGAGAACCGCCAACGGGGTACCCCTTGCCCGATGATACGAAAGAATCCCCATATCAAAATGACAAGGCAAGCAGACAATAAGCATCTTAGCATCTTCTTATTTACTATGGGAAAATGGTGCTTTTTTCACTCTTTCCTCTTTTCTCATCTTTTTTCTCAATCTTCATCTCCTTTTTATAAGAATAATGCTTCATAGATTGCTCATTATGGTTACGCTGCAGGTTTCCACCATGATTAGGTATGGATTAGACCAGCCATCCAGGCATTTCTCTAACACACATAGATAACTCCATGGACTTACAAGCTCCCCTTTCATTTCACACCAACGACATCCATAAACAAAAGAGCATGATATCAAATGGGTACAAAATGTACAAGTGCAATGTTGAAAATGTTCCCCATGACAACATGGTTCTGCTAATCCCAACATGTAAGTGCAAGCATATACAACATAGATGACACAATGGTTCAAGTTTATTAGGGGCAAGAAAAGTAAAGTGTGCCATCAAGTTCGTGAGAGCTTTAATCACTAATTTTCACATAACAAGTTTAATTCGGAAGGTAGATAAAACATGAATTTACTTGGAATAGCAATAATGCTAGTAGGTAGGTATTGTGGACACAAATGGCATAGGTTTTGGTTTAAGGATTGGATGCACGAGAAGCATTCCCTCTCAGTACAGGTTTTTGGCTAGCAAGGCTGGATAGCAAGCATAAGAATTGGAGGAAACAAACAAACATACAGGTGATAAAAACAAACATGCAATCTTCCTTGGAAGCACAAAAGATCTTAACTAGAGAATACTAAGCTTATGAGCAAATCAAGAAATATGATGATGAAATTATATTTCTTAAGAGTACTTTTATCTTTTTATTTAATTTTCATAATAGTGTTGCTACTGAACGAGCCAGGTTTGCCAAAACCAACTAAATTTACTTAATGATCCCAAAGTGATACCCATACTAACAACAAGATCATCATATAATAGTAATTGAAAACTAAAATAAGATATGCAAAAGAGTGAATGATAGAACTTCTCATTAATATTCCATAACGGCAACTCACACCAAGGGATAAATAGATATCTAACTAGAGGGGAGACACTTCCATAATGCAAACCATCCTACATGATAACTTCTCTATTCATGATATGACTCTACTAAAAAGTTAAAAAGATAGAAGATAATGATGTGATACCGCAGCACTCCTCCAAGCTTGGAACAAACAAAGGGGATGCCAAAACCTGATGACGAATTACTCCTTCGGTGGTGGTGGTGTTCTCTCGTTTGGGGCGAGAAAATCTTCCAGCATCTGGTGAAGCCTCTTATTCTCCTCTTGAAGCATATCCACCTTCCTCCTCGGTGACTTGTTGCGTAACTCATGCCACTCAGAGAGCTTCCACTACTGCAGGGCAGGAACTGAGGTCTAGAGTTGGAGGTATCAGCCCTTTCATGCCTGCTGACATGTCCTATACTTCCTCCCCGATGTTCCGATGCATGTCTTTGCACCTAGTCGCGATCCTTCCTTGTTTCACCCATCCCACGAGAGTCTCCTGCTCAAGATTGCGATGGAGCTCGCGATGGCATCGCATCTCGTAACCCTTTGAAGACGAATCCTGGAACGACATCTGAACAGAACAGATCGAGAGAAAAACATTTCAAGAACACGATATATGAACCTCAGGGGATCTGGGGGATTATATATTACGAAGTTTAACAATAAAAGGAAGGTACTGGGAGAAAACGGGTCGGAGATGGGCTCCGGGGTGGCCACACCACCTGGTGGCGCGGCCAGGTGGGCCCGCTCCACGGGGTGGTGTGAGCCACCCTGGCCCCGTTTCCGTCCCTATTTCGCTTCTTTGCTTTCCTTGTTAGATAAAAACTGCAAAAATATAACTTGACAGATTTTTTGCGGACCTTTTCTTACTAGAACTGTTACCTATTCGAAAACAGACTCTGCAGGTCTCTGAACTTGGTGTTGAATAAATTCTTCCGGAGTCACCGCTTGAATAACATCAATATTTTCATCTTTATACATATATTGTTTGAGTCATTTGACCATTCACCATCTTATTACACCATTTTCTCCTACAACCTGAAAATTTCTTTCACACAAAACTTCACACAATTCTCATTAGCAACATTAGTGCATGCAAGGTAATAAACCTTTCAAGTTCAATTTCAACTGAAATCCATCAAAACATAAGCTACTGAAACAACTCCTTCTGCAAGCCCAAAAGGAATTCAAAAAGGAAATCGATTTAAGAGGCAAATGCAAGTGTGGTAAAAATCTGTCAAAACAGACCAGCAGGTAAAGGTCAATTTTTTCAAAAATCTTCTGTTGCTCAAATAAAAAAGTGCAAACCTAACAAAAGTTAAATAACAACCTGGGGCCGAAGCACAAAAAATTACAGCTCAATCCAGCATATAGAGATTTTTCACGAATTTTTACAGTGAAGCACAAAAATCTGTTTTGGGACAACAACTTTTCCAAATATTACTTCTCTCTCATTAGAGGTTGATCTTGACACAAAAACCAAACAAAAGGATAAGGAGAGGTTATCACCATAGTAATAACTTCCAAAACTCAAATAAACAAAAACAAACTGAAAGCACAAATATATTGGGTTGTCTCCCAAAAAGCTCTTTCTTTACAGCCATTAAGATGTGCATGATAATTTTAATGATGCTCTCATAAGAGTAAGAATTGAAGTAAAAGGGAGCATCAAGAAGCAAAAATACACATGTTTAAGTCTAACCCACTTCCTATGCGAGGGAGTTTTGTAAGAAAATAAATTGTTGAAACTAGAGGCTGCTAGCATAGGAAGGCAAAACAAGTGCAACATCAAGACTTTCAGCATAAAGCAAAGAAACTTAATATTGTTAAGATGCATAAGAACAGTCTTCCCTCTCTCATAATAACTTTTAGTATCATGCATAAATTTAACGATATAACTATCACATGAACCATTGTAGCAATGATCACTTATCCTAACAGAAAACACAGGAACACTAGCTCTCATAACACTACTTTGTGAAACAATATTAGGAATATCCTTACAGAGGATCATGTGTCCATCTTCTACATATTTAGTGACAAAGTATTTCGCATTTGCTACTACAGGTCCAACATCCACTTGTTCATCAGGTTCAACAGCGTTATTTGTACTTTCATTAACCATACTATCTATCATAGAATGTTCCTTTACTTTAACCGGGAAAGGTATTTTCTCAATGTAAGGTTTAGGTAAAACATGATTAGCAGTATAAACTTCAGTATTTCTTGCAGGAACACTATTAACAATATCTTTATAAGGTGCATGATACTTATTTCACTTCATTTTAGGAATTTCAATATAAGAATCATAAGCTTTAAAATAACTTGCAATAGCTTGAGAATCAAGACCGTAAGCATTACTAATATTTTGCAACTCATCAGTTCCCATGAAAGATTCAGTGCATTCATAATCATAATTTATACCTGAATTTCTTCCTTTATCATTCTCCCATGCTTCAACATTGTCTTGAATATGGTCTAGAAGATCCAATTTAGCTTCTTCTTTCATGCGTGTAAATGATCCAGCACAAGAAGCATACAATAGATCCTTATCATGAAGAGAAAGCCTTGCATAAAAGTTATTGATAATAATATTGTTGGGGAGCTCATGAATAGGACATTTGAGCATTAGTAACTTCAATCTCCCCCAAGCTTGAGCTGTACTTTCTCCATCAAGAGGCCAAAAGTTGTATATTTGATTCCGATCTTTATGAATCTCCCTAGGAGGATAAAATTTTGAATAAAAGAGAGGTACAATTTCCTCCCATTCGAGAGCTTGACCATTCTTCAGCAGCTTGTACCATTCTTCAGCTCTTCCTTTAAGTGATAATGAGAATAGCTTCTTCTTGACTTAATCTGTTGTAATACCTACACACTTGAACAACCCGCATAATTCGTGTATAAAGAGCAAATGATCACCAGGATGGATAGTTCCATCTCCAAAATAGTAGTTATCCATAACACGATCAACAATTCTTGTAGGTATTTTAAAAGTGTCATTTTCAGCAGGTAGAGGTTCATCTACTACCTTAGTAGTGGTAGTAGCATTACGAAATAAGAAACTAAGTGAATTATCCATATTGAAATAAAGTAATTAATAGAAATAAACAATACTCATAGTAGAAGTTTCCTTTACCAGTTCCACTCTCCAATAGCGCTTCACTCCCCGGCAACGGCGCCAGAAAATAGTCTTGATGACCCACAAGTATATGGGGTGTATCACAATATTTTCGGTAAGTAAGAGTGTCAAACCCGACGAGGATCAAAAGGTGTTGACGAGTGGCTTGGAGCAGGAATTCTCTGTAAATACTTAGCAAACGGATTTTTAGGGGTTTTCGATAATGCAGGTAAATAAAGTGCGAGTAAATAAAAGACAATAATAATAGATACATCAAGTGGCCAAATCCTTTCTTTAGCAAAGGACAAGCCGGTTGTATTACTTAAAATGACCAAACATTCTCGAGGACACATGGGAATATCGTCAAGTGCTTTTGCTTCATATAGTTAATTAATCTTCTTTAGTTTGATAAGTGTTATGTGGGTGAACCTGTGCTAATGTACCGACCTTCCTAGGACTAATACATACTTGTGATTATAACCCTTGCAAGCATCCGCAAGTACAAGAAAGTAATTAAGATAAAAACCTAACCATAACTTTAAACTCTGAGATCCTACATCCCTTGTGCAAAGGTTTCCTAATGGGGGTTCAGGTTTCTGTCACTCCGGTAACCCCTAAGATTAATAGCCAAATACACAATGCATTCCCCTAGGCCCATAAAGGTGAAGTGTCATGTAGTCGACGTTCACATGACACCACTAGAAGAAATAACACCACAACTTAAATAACAAACTATTGAATCTTTCTCAACACAATTCCACTACTAACAACATGACTTCTCCCATGTTCTCAAGAACTAAACGAACTACTCACAAGACATCATATGGATCAAGATCAGAGATGATATAATGATAAGTAACAATCTGAACATAACAATAATTCAACGGTTCCTCTCAATAGCATCAACTACAACAAGTAATCAACATCAGGAAAGTTTCCCCTAAGAACTATGCAAGATTCAACCCAATTGTTAAAGCAGTATGGAGTGGTGATGATGGTGCTGGTGGAGATGATGATGGAGATGATGATGATGATGATCCTGACGAAGTCCAGCTTGATGGTGGTGTTGATGGCGATGACCTACCTCTCCGGGAAGGAATTTCCCCGACAAATTTCTGCCTGCCGAAGAGCTCTTTCTCTCTCTGCAGTTTTCCGCCCCGCAGAGGTGGCGGAATCCTTCTGTGGTTGGTCCCCTAGGCTTAGGGTTTCGTGGGGGATAATATACGCCAAAGTGGAGAGCCAGGAGTAGGCCAGGGTGGCCACACCACCTGGTGGCGCGGCCAGGGGTGGCCCTCGCCAGGGGGTGGTGTGGGCCCCCTGTGGCCCAACTCCGCTCCCCCTTCTGGCATCCTTCGTCTTCTGGAAAAATAGGATTTTCCATGTATTTTCTAGAATTTTCTAATCTTCGTGAATTTCACCTCCAAACAGTGCCTTTTCCATCAGAATCCTGTCTTCAGCGGTCCATCCTCCAAAAGTTATCAACCATGCAAAAACAGATGAAATAACATAGGTATCATCTCTTAATATGAAATATATCAATGAATAATAGTAATTATGATATAGAATAGTGATGCAAAATGGACGTATCAATGATCACGGTGATGTGGCGAACGGTGTGTTGAATAACTTGATGCACTCGAATGGTGCCGTGAATATCTTGATGCATGATATCGTGATCTTGGCGATGGCACATTGTAGAGCTTCGTTTTGATGGCCAAAATTGTGGTGCATGGTGATACGTCCAAAACGTATCTACTTTCCCGAACACTTTTGCAATTGTTTTTCCTCTAAACTTGTGTGATTTGGATACAACTAACATGGACTGACGCTGTTTTCAGCAGAATTACCTTGGTGTCTAGTTTTTGTGCAGAAAATCAACTATCAGGAAAAATCCCAGAAAATCTGCCAAAAATCCTATTTCACCAGAAGACTCACGGTGCCTGAAGACAAGACGGAGGAGGGCCATGAGGGGCCCACACCACATGGCTGTGTGGGCCAGGCCAGGCCGCGTCTGGGGGTGGTGTGGCCGCCTCGGTCACCCCCTCAGCCTCCCTCTTCGCCTATAAGTTGCCTCTTGCCCTAAAAACCAAGGAGGGGTCGAAGTTTTTCCAGAAAGTGTTCCGCTGCGCCGCCACCACCAGATTCCGTGATTCAGACCTAGAAACTCCGTTCTGGCACCCTGCTGGGACGGGGAATTGGAGGAGATCATCGCCATCATCATCACCATCGCTTCTCCATCGACCATCCATGTTTCCCCATCTATGAGTGAGTAATCCCCCGCTGTAGGCTATGGGGATGGTAGGGATTGGATGAGATCGTTCATGTAATGGCATCAGATTGTTAGGGCATGGTGCCTAGTATCTATTATTAGTGCTTTTTGACTTTGTTGCAACTTGTTATGCTTAATGCTTGTCACTAGGGCCCGAGTGCCATGATTTCAGATCTAAACATGTTATTGATTCATTATGATGGTATTGTTTATGGTCTTACCTGCAAGTTGTATACACATATTGTTGTCCGAAACCAAAGGCTCCAAAGTGACAGCAATCGGGATAACCGGAGGGAATGGCTTTGATGTGAGGATCACATATGTTCATGGAGTGTTAATGCTTTGCTCCGGTGCTCTGTTAAAAGGAGCACCTTAATTGCCAGTAGTTCCCTTGAGGCCCCGCTGCAAACGGGCTAGCAGGACAAAAGATGTTGTGCAAGTTCTCATTGCGAGCATGTATGACTATATATGGAACACGTGCCTATGATTATTTAGTACTTGGATGCTTTATATTATTTATCTGCAAATGCCCTATGTTTTGATTGCCATATGAATTGCCTTGTCCATGCAACGCCCGTCCATCCATCCCTATGCCTACCGCGCTTTAATCCTATTGTTTACTGCAATTGTTACTATTGTCTTTACTTTTACTACTGCTATTACTTTACTATTGCTACTACAAAACTGTTGCTACTGATAAACTGTTATGAGCAAGATTGTTTCCAGGTGCAGCTGAATTGACAACTCAGTTGTTAAGACTTATATATATTCTTTGGCTCCCCTTGTGTCGAATCAATAAATTGGGTTTCACTTCCCTCGAAAATACTACGATACACCCCCTATACTTGTGGGTCATCAAGACTATTTTCTGGCACCGTTGCCGGGGAGCATAGCTTTATTTATAAAGTTCACTTGGAATCACTATTGCTCGCTGCCATCCATCCATCATGGGTAAGTCTCGTGATGGCAAGGTTCCTATTCTACCATCCACTACAAGGAGAGGTACGGTTCTGAACACCTCTGTTGCTCTTGATTCACCATCTGTTATGAGTAAGTTCCTTACACCACCACATACATATGCTACGCATACTGCTACTACTGCTGAATCTGAAACTTATGATACTTATGATGCTGCTTCTACTGTGCTTGATAAGAGTGGTTCATTAGGTCCTTTCCTAGATGCTATGATTTCTAGAACTATAGCTAGAAATACTGAAACTCCTAATGAAGACACTACTACACCTGTCAGTTCACCTGAGTCTAGAGAAAGCTATGATATTGAGGACGATTATATAGAGATGACCGATGAATTTATTAAAGAATGTCAAAACACCCATGATAGGAGTTCTATTAAGAGTCTCCTTGAGAGGCGTACTATAAAACCCAAATTGTCTCCTAATGCTAAGTTTGTTGCATCTCCCATAAACATTAAAGATAAGGATTATGACTTCTCTCTTGATTTATCTTACATAACTATTGTTGAGAAAGAACCTTTTTGTGGGACTAAGAATGAAAGTGCGGTAGCACATATGACTGAGCTTTCTACCATGAGTGGCTTATTTTCTGATGATATTAAGATGCGCACCTACTTTGTTGCTAAAATTTTCCCTTTTTCACTGAAAGGAGAAGCTAAAACTTGGTTTAATAATTTACCTCCTGGATCTATTGATAGCCCTGATTGCTTGATTAGTACCTTCCTTTAGAAATATTTTCCACCTAGTGCTAGACATGCTATTTTGCAGGAACTTTTTGATTTTAAACAGGGAGAAAAAGAGATATTGCCTGAATCATGGGCAAGGTTTTGTGGTTTGATTCATGCACAGGCTGGATGTCCATTACCTAAGAATGAGCTTCTTGACATATTTTATAATGGACTAACTAAAGAATCTGGGACATACCTGGATAGTTGTGCTGATTGTGTTTTCAGGAATAGGACTCCCAAGGAAGCTGGGGAATTAATGGCTAAAATAAGCAAGAATTATGAAGATTGGACTCCTCCTGAACCAGCTATACCTGAGACAACTATACCTGAACTAACTATTCCTGTGCCTATACCAACATTAAAGAAGAGGGGAGTTATCGAACTAAATGATGAAGTGATGAAGGAAGCTAAGAAATGTCTTAAGGAGAAGGGAATTAAAGCTGCAGACGTCAAGAATTTACCTCCTATAGAAGAATTATGTAAGCTAATATCCCACTCATCCACTATTGAGGTACACTCTCTCCAACATTTTGATGAAGGTGATATTCCTTACTCTAAACCTCCTGATCAATGCTTAGAAGAATTTGATGTTTTTATTGTTAAGCAGGATAATTTCAATAAAAGGGTGCAAAATCATTTAATGGAAAACTCTAGAGCTATTGTTGAGTTAAAACATACTATGGAAAGAACCTCTAATGATGTTAAAATGCTTGTCAAACATTTTCAAATGGTTCAAACTCAAATTGATCAGCTTATTAAGGTACAAAAAGACTTGCTAGTTAATGCTGCTAAAGAAAAACATGCTTATGAAATTAGAACTAGAAGTGGTGCTGCCACCCAGGATCCTCTATATCCTGAGGGGCATCCTAAAAGAATTGAGCAGGATTCTCAACAAGCTGAAAATAGTGGTACTACTAAGAAAAGAAAAAAGAAACATAAAACTATTGTAGAACCTTCTGAACCTGCTAAATATCCTAATAGTATATCTGTCTCTGATGCTGAAACTGAAAGTGGTAATGAAGAAAATGATGCTCCTGATAAAGAAAAAGTTGAAGAAGAACCTAAAAGGCACACTAAGAATACTAAATACACTAAAGAAGATTTTGTTGCTAAGAAACATGGTAGTGAAAGAGAGCCTTGGGTCCAAAAACCTATGCCTTTCCCTGATAAGAAACACAAGTCAAAGGAAGATGAACACTATAACAAGTTTTGTGAGTGGATGAAACCTTTATTCTTGCAAATTCATTTGATTGATGCTATTAAATTGCCTCCTTATTCAAAGTGTATGAAGGATATTGTTTCAAATTAAAGGAAGATCCCTAATGAAGAAATTTCTACTTTGCTTGCTAATTATTCCTTTAATGGTAAGGTTCCAAAGAAACTTGGAGACCCAGGGATTCCAACTATTTCATGCTCTATTAAAAATAGTTATGTTAGAACTGCTTTGTGGTGATTTGGGAGCAGGAGTTAGTGTTATGCCTTTTTCTCTCTATAAGAGACTTCAATTGGAAAAACTAATACCAACTGATATATCTTTGCAAATGGCTGATAAATCTACTACTATTCCTGTTGGTATATGTGAGGATGTACCTGTTCAAGTGGCTCATAATTGCTTGATATTAACTGATTTTGTTGTGCTTAAAATGCCTAAAGATGATAATATGTCTATTATTCTTGGGAGACCTTTTCTTAATACTGCAGGAGTTGTTATTAATTGTAATCAAGGAAAGGTGATTTTTAATGTTAATGACAAGGAGCACACTGTCTATTTCCCCAAGAAGATTGATAGGACTTATGGTTAGATTCAATTGAACATGTTGAGGGCATCCAAGTTGGAGAAATATATTGTCCCATACCACGAGAAAAATATGAGACTATTATGATTGGGACCATTGGTATCAAGGTTGAGGTAACATAATCATTAGTGGAATACAAAGTTTTGTTTCATATAAAATTGCTTTGGTAACAAGACCTGATCAACCTTGTTAACAAAGGGATTTTAATGAACAAAACAATGTTTTCACCATGATTATCTTTGCTTACTTTTATTTTATCCATTTTATTTTTTGCTTTCGCTTAGTTTAGTTTTCTGTTGTTAGTTGCTTGCATATTAGAGTGTCTTAGAACTTCTAAAGTTTTAGTTTTGTTTTGCTTTTGCATCTTTCCAAAAAAATCTTTCTGTTAGAAAATCATTCATCTATACCTGAAAATTGCTCAAAAATAAAGTGTCTTGAATTTTTTTAGAAAATTCATATTAAAATTTTACGTGAAAAAAGGGGCAGAGAAGTGCCTGGAGAGTACAGGGGGCCCACCAGGCAGGCACACCACCTGGTGGCGCGGCCAGCCCAGGGACACGCCTAGCCATGGTGTGGGCCACCCCTGGCCCTCCACTCACTCTCTCACTTGCTACTGCTTTCTCTCTCCCAAGAAAACATCAGTTCATTACTCGAAATCGCGTTCTTGCTGTTCTTGTCCACGATTTTTCGATCTCCTTGCTCAGCCCATCTTTGCTGCTGAAATTTGGAGCATTTGTTCTCTGGTATGTGACTCCTCTGCTTGTCCAAGTAGATTTGTGTTTAGTGGTTTATATCTTGAGTATTTTGCTGTTGTAGGTGACAGGTTATGAGAGCTTGTAAGCTTGTTCAATTCTTAGAGATATTGTTTTGATGCATGTTTAGGCCTCTTACAAGTCCCTATGAGTAGTTCCCTTCATTATGCATTCACTTTGCAATCACTTGTATAATGGATGTTTAAATTTTAGAATATCAAAGATGAACAACCACACATTTGGAGAAATATTTGAGAGGGACACACCTAGGAGGTCAAGGCCCTCAAGATTAGCCTCTCAGTTTAGGCCTTCATACAATGAAGATCTTATTGCACCACGCTTTGGCAATGAAGGAGATGAGGGAGATGCTCACCCATCTACCTTCCCTTGTTTTACCTTTTTGCAAGATGCAGGGATCCTCAATGATTTCTTACTACTGGTTCAGAGGGTTGGCCTGACCACATACATGGAAGATGAGAGTGAGCAATATGCCGTGCTCACCAAAACTTTCGTTGAGAGTTTCGTTTTCACTAACACCCCTTATCAGTCAATAGTTTCTTTCAGAATTTATAATCAGCCTATTACCATGTCATTGGAAAGATTTTGTAGCATTATAGGTATAGGCATGACTGGGACAGTGAAGAAGATCCAAGGTCGACCCGCTGACTTGCTGGAGCTCTATCGAAGTGTGACAAATGACGATGACCGCGTAGCTCAGCGCGGGAAGATAAGGAACATCCAACTCCCAGCTCTTAGATATTTTGCTTATTATCTTGCCACTAGCATTCTTGGTAGGGAGAACACTAGTAATATCTCTAATTATCATTTAGCCTTCCTCGCTGTTGTACTTAATAATGACACCAAGTACAATCTTGGCTCTCTCATTGCTCGCCGCCTAGCTGCTATGGGACCTATTTATGGGGGCATTATTGCCCCATGTATGGTTGTTGCATTAGAACTTTCTGTGGATCCTAATGACACTGTGTTGGCACCACAAAGGCTTGATCTTGCTGCCATAAAAATACATCACTTCATCACTACTGACTCTGATACAGACAGTTTAGTATACATGATGTTGTTTACTGATGGAGACGAGAGGGAAATTCCTTTGCCACAATTCACTTTGTTCAGTATTCACAGGAGGCCATGGTCGCGTTCTAAGGAGGAGGTGGATGAGTAGCTCCGCTTGCTTGGTTTCCACAGGCAACACTAGGAGGATGTGCCTTCTTACGACTACTCTGTGCACTACGGTGGGGCATCCTCGAGCTCGTATCAGTACGAGGGCACCTCCTCGCCATACTACGGAGGTGCTCCATCTTGGCCAGCCTGGGATTGATACCCACTTAGGCCAAAAGCCTAAGCTTGGGGGAGGTACACCGACATCACACTCATCTACATATCATGTTTAGTCGGTACTTTGTATATCCATGCTTCGTTCTCTTTTTAGTTTTTGTTCTTTCTTTACTTTTGCTTTCTAAAACACAAAAGACCAAAAATATTTTCTTTGTTTCTCTTTGTTTGCTTCTTTTTTGCCTTGGCTTGCTTCTTCCATTTGGCTTTGTCTTAATTATTCGAAAAACCCAAAAAGATTTTGCTTTACTTGTTCTTCCTTTTTGGTTCTTGCCTTTAAAAATTGAAAACCCAAAAATATTTGTTGTTCTTCTTTGGTTTTGTGAAGTTTGTTGCAGGGTTCAGCAGTCCTCAGTGGAATTTGGTTTCATGTTATTATTCAAGCCACACATGTGAAGGGCAATAATGAGGATTAATGGTAACTTGAGGTGGGGTAAGAGGCTGGTAACAAACTCTATTTGTTTTCATTTTTGTACATATACTCATCATTGTGGGCATGCTTAGTCTGTTCATGTAGGGCGTATGTTATTTATGGATGCTTAGTAGATCTTGCTTTCTTATGATTAGCTCTAGCTTGCCAATAGTTTGTAGCATGTCATATGAATGTTTGCTTACATTGCTCTATTCATAACTTGGTATGACACTGTGGTATCCTCCTCTAAATGTTTCATTTGAATTGACTTGGCACATGATCATGCATGCATATGACTGAAACAATAATCAGTTAAGCCTCGATGAATTATTTTGCCTCAAGAGTCTTGAATCACTTTCATGCCATGATTATTCCTGTTTTGTTGCAAGCATGATTATGACAGTTATTGCTCTCTTGTTTGTCGCTCCCTTACCATTGCTAGCCTTCACTTGCACTGTGTATGAGCTCTACTCGTGTTTCCAATTCCCCAAAACCAATATTGCCAAAAGTGTCCACCGTACCTACCTATTAGCATCATTTGCTTTTACATGCATATTCAGTATGCCTTGTTTTCTTCCGAATAAAATGTTTGCTTCTTATGAGAAAGTTAGTTAGTAAAGCTCTCACGGACTTGATGGCACACTTTATTTCTTGCACTTAATAAACCTGAACCACTGTGACTGTCTATGAAAGTTATATGCTTACAAATTATAGGCTGGGGATTAGCAGAACCGTGCTGTCACGGGGAACGCTTTCAACACCTATAAATATGTACCCAGTTGATATCATGCTCTTTTGTTTACGGATGTTGTCGGTGTGAAGTAAAAGGGGAGCTTGTAAGTCCATGGAGTTATGTATGTGTGTTAGAGAAACGCCTGGGCCGCCGGTCTAATCCATGCCTAATCATAGTGGAAACCTGTAGCTAACCATAATGAGCTGTCTATGAAGCATTCTTCTTATAAAAAAAGAGTCAGATATTGAGAAAAAGAGAAAAAGAAAAAAAAAGAGATATGAGAAAAGAGGAAAGAGAGAAAAAACACCATTTTCCAATGGTAAATAAGAAGATTGCTGAGATGCTCGTTGTCTGCTTGCCTTGTCATTTTGATATGGGGATTCTTCCGTATCATCGGGTAAGGGGTACGCCGTTGGCAGTTCTCTATGATACGCATGTATTTACTATGACAAGAACTTACCGATAACTAAAGTTGAGTAGCATGAGGAGCGGCCCTCGTACTCAAGGGACATGAGATTTCCAGTTTATGGTCTGTCAAGCATATAACTTAGACTGGACCTCACTTTCACCTTAACCATTTAAAGATGCTTATTATAGGGGCAATGCGAACTCAAAGCTAATGAGTACCATACTTTCAGCATTTGGAAGCCTTTCAAAATTTTCAAAATCTTTTCATTTCCTTGTTGAGTCTCCACACATTCTATGAGCACTTTCTTGAGAGCATAGTTGTCATTCTTAGTGTAATATGCTTGTCTCAAAACCTGATTAATTGTGTCATGACCTTGATGCTGTATCTTTGATATCTATACTTCTAGTCTTCACTTGAACTTCAGAGGTGCCTTGGTATTTATGTTTGCTCTACAATCAAAGGCAAGCGAGATACCACTCTATCATACCTTGTTATTATGTTTATGTTTCATGCTATTTATTATTTTTGAGTTGGAATCTCTTCATAGCTTGTAATGACTATTAAGTAAACTTAGTTGCATACTCTTTATTATGAATTGCCTAAGTAGTTGATCATATCCTGAGAATATATACATCTTATGAAGCAAATGTGTTCCTGAAAGTTTCTTTTATCGCACTTAGTTTTCAACTGAATTTCTTGAGGACAAGCAATAAGCTAAGCTTGGGGGGGGGGGGAGTTGATACGTCCAAAACGTATCTACTTTTCAGAACACTTTTGCTATTGTTTTTCCTCTAAACTTGTGTGATTTGGATACAACTAACACGAACTGACGCTGTTTTCAGCAGAATTACCTTGGTGTCTAGTTTTTGTGCAGAAAATCAACTATCAGGAAAAATCCCGGAAAATATGCCAAAAATCCTATTTCACCAGAAGACTCACGGTGCCAGAAGATGAGACGGAGGAGGGACACGAGGGGCCCACACCACCTGGCCGCACGGGCTAGGCCAAGCCACGCGGGCCAGGGCAGGCCGCGCCTGGGGGTGGTGTGGCTGCCTCGGTCACCCCCTCGGCCTTCCTCTTCACCTATAAGTTGCCTCTTTCCCTAAAAACCAAGGGGGGTTCGACGTTTTTCCAGAAAGAGTTCCGCTGTGCCACCACCACCAGATTCCGCGATTTAGACCCAAAAACTCCGTTCTGGCACCCTGCCAGAACGGGGAATTGGAGGAGATCATCGCCATCATCATCACCATCGCTTCTCCATCGACCATCCATGTTTCCCCATCTATTAGTGAGTAATCCCCCGCTGTAGGCTGTGGGGATGTTAGGGATTGAATGAGATCGTTCATGTAATGGCATCAGATTGTTAGGGCATGGTGCCTAGTATCTATTATTAGTGCTTTTTGACTTTGTTGCAACTTGTTATGCTTAATGCTTGTCACTAGGGCCCGAGTGCCATGATTTCAGATCTGAACATGTTATTGATTCATTATGATAGTATTGTTTATGGTCTTACCTGCAAGTTGTATACACATATTGTTGTCCAGAACCAAAGGCCCCGAAGTGACATCAATCGGGATAACTGGAGAGAATGGCTTTGATGTGAGGATCACATGTGTTCACGGAGTGTTAATGCTTTGCTCTGGTGCTCTATTAAAAGGAGCACCTTAATTGCTAGTAGTTTCCTTGAGGCCCCACTGCAAACGGGCTGGCAGGACAAAAGATATTGTGCAAGTTCTCATTGCGAGCACGTATGACTATATATGGAACACATACCTATGATTATTTAGTACTTGGATGCTTTATCTTATTTCAAATGCCCTATGTTTTGATTGCCATATGAATTACCTTATCCGTGCAACGCCCGTCCATCCATCCCTATGCCTACCGCGCTTTAATCCTACTATTTACTGCAATTGTTACTATTGTCTTTACTTTTACTACTGCTATTACTTTACTATTGCTACTACAAAATTGTTGCTACTAATAAACTGCTGTGAGCAAGATTGTTTCCAGGTGCAGCTGAATGGACAACTCAGTTGTTAAGACTTATAAATATTCTTTGGCTCCGCTTGTGTCGAATCAATAAATTGGGTTTCACTTCCCTCGAAAATGCTGCGATACACCCCTTATACTTGTGGGTCATCACATGGCTTTCATGTGTTGCTCTAGGCTATCAAGGCGACTATCCATCATCTTGAATTTGGCTCGAGCTTCTTCGAGATGCTCAACTTGGCGAGTCTCAAGGGACTTGCAACGTCCATGAAACTCTTCTCTTATGGCGAAGTGGCTCGACTTGGTCATGTATGGTCCTCCATCTTGTGGTGGAGCTTCACTATTTTCTACAGTCCTATCCATCTCGGCCAAAGCAAGAGTTGTATATGGAAGTTTAAATTGTCAGTTATGTTAGTCATTTACCTCATCTTGAAGATTCGCATTGAACAAGTAGCCACACTTATGAACCAAACGTATTGCAAAGAGAAAGCTCAAAGAAACCTCACACTAAGAACAACTAAGACACTCAAAGGCGTATGGTGGATGGGTTAGGATGGTGGAAAAGCAAACAAAAAGTTCCAAGGAAAATAATGTTGTCAAAAGTGGAGAAAATAAAAAAGAACCAAGTCAAAGGAAAAGATCCACAAAAGTTACGGAAACCTATAACTAGAACACATACACAGAGATAAATGGGGTTAGTACGACTATCGAGAATGAGCAACAAAATCTATCAAAACTATGCTCAGTTGTCATGCCAATGCAAGGAGAAAATGTAGCTCGTTTGCTATAAGATAACAAGCAACAGATTTGTGCAGTTGCTCTGGGCACTCTTTTTCTCTTGCTTACAAGTTTTGAGACTCTAGATGTATTGGGAGGCTTTGTCTTCCTTTATTTTTGTTGCTCCCCCTTTTATGCTACCAAGTCACTTTTTCTTTTTCTCACGCACTATCACTATCCAAAGAAAAGTGCACAATCCTTGGGCAAACACAAAATGATCTACTCACTATAGGATAGGTAACACACAAAGAAAGATATTGGGTTAACAAGGTGACACAAGTTATACCTTAGATGGTGATGATGATGGACTTGTGGTTGGTGGCGAGGGGAATCTTGATTTTCATGGTGTTGTAGAGCGCAGATGTCATTGCGAAATCTTGCTATTGGTTTTTGGCATGCACACGAAACACAAACAACAAAAGGAAGTTAGTCTAATAGAAAATAGGAAAAATTGGGTGATGTAGGCCAGAGACTCCGGTGTCGGGGTCGACTAGATGAACAACTCAAGTTTGTGAGCATAAATCCTCATCTCCAAACCCCAAATCCAAGGGATTTTGACCAAATTAGGCTAGAAAACGAGGAAAAGCTGGACATGTCCTATGACATAAATTCCATGGAGTAAAACCACTCAAAATGCACCAAATCCATAGATTGATCCAAAGGTATCTTGGGACTCTTTTTTGGGGAAATTTTTGAACTTATGGTGGAAAGAAGAAATTGAGGAGGAATTTGTTATAAACCAAGGGCTCTTGATGCCAATATGTTGTGGGGTAAGCCATAGGATGGCCCGATCTTTCATGATTCTTGGGGGTAAGCGGAGGATTCATGAGGGAAGATGGAGAGAAATATGCAATCGAACTCACACATGAAGAACCCAGCGCACACACGCACTACAAACGCGGATACTATCCATTGGCCCACTCTGGTGGCTACCAGTCTAATACAATCTATTAGATCGGTATTGGTCAACGCTCTGTCTTGAGCCTAGTCAGTGAGGGATAAGAACCTTGGTCAGATCTTGATAGCTTTCAAAGAGCAAACTCAATTAAAATATCTTGTACAACTTGGATGCTCAAAGGGAAAAATCCAAAGAGGTGGGGGATAATATTTCTTCCTTGGAAGGAAGGTGAGACCAAACTAGATAGATTGCTCACGGGATAGTCTTCTGGTTTTATTATCAAGTCTAGGGTTTACAATGGAAGGGTGGGGATATTTATAGGCTAGCCACTTAAACAAGGGTAGTTTAGGGATAAAGGGTAAGTTCTGGATGGATTGGGGTGTACATGGGCCAAGGGCTTAGCTGTTGGGACACATGCCCATCACTTGGGCCAGAGACTTTGGGGTTCAAGGTCGGAGACTCCCATGTGGACGGAGACTCCAGGGCAGTCTCCGGGGTGGACTTTGGGGTAGCTCTAAGAGCTATTGATGTTTGGGCCGGAGTCTAGTCTAGAGTCCTTGGACGGAGACTTCAGGATTCGCTGGACGGAGACTCCAGGGTTCAGGGTCAGAGACTCCGGTGGGCTGGGGATTCCGGTGCGTAGGCCTAGAGACTCCGGTCCTAGGGCACTAGTTGCTTGAGCTTCTCGTCCAGCTCCTTGTTCCTCTCCTATGGTGGCTTGTCGATGAGTTGGATCTTTGTACCTCGCTCGTTCTTCTTGTCTTCCTTTTCTCTGGTGCCGTTGTGGCCACAACGGCTAACGAGGATGAACCGTCCATCGCCGATGATCTTAAAGTAGCGGCATTGTGGGAGTGGGGAGGACAGATTTGGGGGTTGGTGGCTCGGGCGTGAGGAGGAGGAAGAAGAAGAAGGGAATGGAAACGGGGTGACTGTGGAGAGACTATCGGCTCCCCATTTATAGCTAGTTTGTGTGCCGTGTTTCGTGCGAGGAAAGTATGAAACCTGTGAGATCTTCGCCACGTGTCGTGGGAACAGAACGGAAGACTTAGCCCACGCGATCAAAAAATCTCCGCCTCCTTGATTCTCGCACACAGTCAATAGTCTCCTCGATCCTCGTTGATTGTGGGACCTAGCAACGGACATATTCGTGATGTGACGGATGTTTGTCAGTTTGACGCGACAACTCCTGAAACATCGTAGAGAACAACAATCTCCTCGGATAAAACCAAGAAATAAATACGACTAAGTTTGTCTCGAGTTGAGAAACAAAGAAGAATATCTAAGCATTTGTCTGACTTTCTCAGAGTCGGATAAATTTCATTAATACAATTTCTGGAACCCTTCAAGATTCTCCACGTCGAAGACCACTAAAGCTAAAGACGAAATCCTACTGAAGAATCTTAGAGTTCTCTAGGGGCTACTGTCAGGGTTATATTCTCTAGGTAAACCTAGGAAAACACTTATCCTCGGAGACCGAGGTGGCCCACTTGGATTAGATCATATGGCTCCATAGGCGGCCTAGTCAACGAGAAAAATGAAGGCCCATTCGGTTATGAGAAGGTCCAGAAGGTTTACCGACTTGGGCCAGACACCGGAAGACTTGACGTACAAGATGTAGTAGTTGCTGACTATATTGTAATATGTACCGTAGCCGGATATGATTCTCCCTATAAGCTCTATGTCGGACGTCTATATAAGCTGGCATACAGGCAACCCGTAGGGCATGATCAATCTCAACTCGCACATGTGAACCATATTCAAACCCTCGGTAACCTCTGGCTTTGCCGATTATAGTGGATTAATTGTAAGAGTAGGATCCGACCACCGCAGTAGGATCCGACCACCGTAGTCGGATCTAAACCTGGATAAACTTGTGTGCTCCCCGTCCTGAACATTCTCACGTCTCACACACCCTCTCTTTTCATGGCTCGAGAACCCTCCCATGCCGTACTTGCCTTCAGTATGATGACGAGCGCAATCGGAGCTGGAATGTTGTAATTCTTCACCGTGATAAAAGAAAATTGTGTTGGTAAATGAGGTAATTCTATAGAGAAAGAATCCCTCCAAAAGAAACGGACAATACGATCAATACCTATGGAACATGTATGCTGTCAGTGGTCAGGCTATCCTAGCTTCACATATTTAGGGCCCATTTGATTCGCAGGATAGAAAAAACACATGAATAGGAAAAGTGTAAGAGCTCATTTGGCTCCCATCATTTGGGGCTGGAATCAAGAAATTCATTTATGATTCCAAGAATCAACCTGTTTGGCTGCCACAGAATTGGTTGCAGAATTCATTTGCAAATTATGGTTTTCATTTTATACCCAACCTTAATTCCTTTTGATACCCTGTCATTTTTGTGCCAAATGAAATGATATCATCAATGTCATTGCATTTCATTTCTACCAAATGAAATGAAATGATGGGAGCCAAACGAGTTTGGATTTGGAGCCTACATGATTTTTTTGAAGGAGTGTTTGAATCGCAAGAAAGACAAAGGAATTGTAACATGTGGTTTGGATGAATGTAATTTTTTCTCTAAAATGTAGTGCAATGAAATCCTATGGGAAAAATTCCCAAGGTCCTAATCCTACGAATCAAACGATGCACAAAGAAAAAAAAATTTAAGGATCAAAATTCTTCAAATTTTCTATAAGATTCCTTTGAATGAAACAAGCCCTTACCTTGTGTCATGGTGAATTGCATGCCCTCATTTTCACATGCATCTCATCATTTCCCCGGCCACAGTTCCTTGTCCAGTATAGCCTTTCTCTAGGGACATACTCCGGGAGGAATAATTACCCGTGCAAGCAAAGCGTGAAAAGCCCAAGTTGCCGCAAACATAAAATAAAAATCTTGTTGCTTCCTACCTTGGTGGGTGTGTGGCTGAAGTGGAGTTCCAATTAGGCCACCGCTGTCATGCACGCGTAGCTAGCATCGGTCGAGCTGTTGCATCACAAACAACGGCGACGAAACTAGTGGGCGAAATTAAGCATGACTAGATCAGTCTCCTCTAGTTTTCCTACATTGTACGGAAAAGTACGTCCTGACAACGAACAACTTGGTTTGGATTATATAAGAAAGATTATTTCGGGATCCTCCTCAAACCTGCAGTCTGATTTGATTGCTAGAGTTGCTCGATCTAAACACCGGCCCACTGCAATCCACTACACACATACAGTATATGCTACGCACGTCAGCAAAAAAAGATTGTTCTTGATATTCTTCTTTTCGACAACAACCAGTCTATGCTATATATGCAGCCTAGCATTTCATGTACTCCAACTTGCATAATATGAAGAAGTTGTGCAACTTGCATGACGATGTGATAATGCATGATATGAATCGGAAAGAAAAGATCGTTCCCGTTTCTCCAATAATTAGCAGGATACAAGGATTTGCAAGGCCCTCGATCGATTCAGATGTTGAATTATTGCATTCATGCAAGGATTTTGTTTTTGCATCTATCAATCAATCATGTGCGTACATTATCTGGAAATTCTGGACCAGCTGTATAAGTGTATATGGTCAAATGGAATGTTGAATGCATGCGTAGGGCAAAGAGAAAATAAGAGATGGTCTCGATCGAGTGAAGACCTAGCCACACCAAGATGAGAACAGCATCAGCGCTGATGGGAACACTTTTGCTAAACTAACTACAATTGGTTTCGAATGCCCCCCACTGTTTAACTCACATGCAGGATAGCTACCGGCAAGCAGACAAGCTCCGCTGCGTCACTAATCACCATGTTCAGCACAAACGACGCCGGGTTTAGCTGACGCTACTGACAAGATTAGGTCGAAGAGGAAGAGGTTAACCAGCTATCTGGTTTAGCTTTTCTGACGAATTAGCTCGCTCGTGATGATGCTGCTTTTCGCAATGTGATCCTAATCATCACGTCCTTGAACTTGATTAGTTTACTACGGGAGAACAAGTAATGGTGGGTTTGGTGTTCACCGCCTATGTCTCGGACCGATTAGGGGAGCTAATTAGATGTGGGTGCTAATTATCTGCAAGTAGGAAATTTCAGTTACATCATCATCTGCTGCTTGCTTAATTAATCTGCCGCTCCTTTGGAATGGAGAGTGACAGCATGATTAGTGCTAGTGCAATGTACTGTATGTAGCATTAGTTTGTTTATTTAATTTTGGGAAAGAAATGCAGGCGTGCAGTGTACTTGCAGTTCCGTGCGTGACAGCATGAGTGATTTCCTAAATTTTTAACTTTTTTTTTGAGTGTTTCCTAAATTTCTAACTGATGAACAAGATACAGTACAAGAGTCCGTCTTGGTCGTTTGTTGGGCTATTTTAGTGAGCTGAACTTACAACAGAAATATGATGGTGTCGAGGCCTATAACTCTTAGTGGGCTCTAAAAGGCGAACGCACAAACTGGATTTTCCTCCCCGGAAGTAGATTGGCCCAAAGTAAAGGCAGGACTATCAGTAGGTGGAATTTTTCCCCTCAAAAGCAAAATAGGTGAAATTTTTGGAACAGGACACTTCTGAACCTGAATTGGTAGCCAGTAATGTTAGAAAAATGCCCTAGAGACAGTAATAAAGTTATCATTATTTATATTTTCTTATTCATGATTAATATTTATTGTACATGCTATAACTATACGTATTGGAAACTATATACACATGTGGATAAGTAACAACACATAGTCCCTAGTGACCTCTTCTACTAGTTCGTTAGTCAAGCGATGGTTAAGATTTCCTGACCATAGACATGCTTGTCACTTGATAACGGGATCACATTATTAGGAGAATGATATGATGGACAAACCCAATAATAAACATAGTTTCTAGATGCATCATTTAGTTTGATTGCTATCGCTTTCTGAATATGTCAAGTATTGTTTCCTCAAACCATGAGATCATGTTACTCCCTAGTAACAGAGGAATAATTTGTGGACATCAAACGTCACTTCGTTATGGCTTTCAGGTATCTCTAATGGTGTCTGTTGGGTTGCATCGATCAAGATTGGCATTTGTTCCTCCGTGTGACAAGAGAAGTGAGATATCTTTAGGCCCTCTCGGTTACTCCGTAATATAGCATCCAAGAGCTCAAGTGACTAATGTGTTTGGTCACGGGGATCCTATACCATGGTACGAGTAAAGAGAACTTGCTGAACAAGATTGAACTAGGTATAATGATACCGATGTTTGAATCCCGGGCGAGTAATATATCACGAGACAAAATGAATCATATACCAGATTGACTGAATCTTTGACATTGTGGTTCAACCGAAAAGAACTTTGTTGAATATGTAGGAACCACTATGGACATCCCGGTCTCGCTAGTGGTTATTGATCAGAGAGGTGTCTCGATCATGTCTGCATGTTCTCGAACCCATCGTTTCATTGAGAGTATGTAAGGTTTAATAAAGTGTTGATTTGGATTCTCGGATGAGATCCTTGATATCATGAGGTAGAGAAAAGTATATGGCAAGTCTGATTTAGGGTTCTAGAAAAATTTCGGGATGTTTTTATGAGACCGGAACATTCTAAAAGGTTCTTGAAGGGTCCACATATGGGTCCACCTGTGAGGTGGGGGAACATGGGCCCGAGTGGGGGAACCTCGGTCCTAGTGGGCCAAGGCTCCACGGCCACCTAGGCACTTGCATTCTAGGGTTTGGCCAAACCCTAGATGAGGGGAGGGGTGTGTGGGAGGGGGAGGATTTCCTCTCCCCGTTGGACGCCATCTGCCTATAGGGCTTTGAGGTGGGGCCAAGCAGTAACACCATCCCTCTGGACACCATCTCCCCTCTATCCCAGATACTTCCCTCTCCTCCGAGTTGACACATGGTGTAGCCCTACATAAATTCTTCTCTACCATAGAAGTAATGTCGTTGTGCTGCAGGAATCTCGCGGAGATCTTCTCTCTCTTACGGGATCAAGGAGGAAATGCCACCAAGCGGAATGTGTGGATACTGTGGATGTGATGTCCATTCGGTACTAGGATCAAGAAGGTCAAGATCTACATCGGTTTGAACTGACGCAAGAGAACGACTACATCACCAATGATCTATAGATCATTAACCGCTTATGTTCTTTGAGAGTAAGTAGATTAGATCTAGGGATGAAAGTGGAGCGGAAAGTTTCCGACTTTTCCGCGAAAAAATAGAAATGGAAAGAAAATATGGAAGTGGAAACGGAATTTTGCAAAGTAGAAACAGAAAAGGAACTTTTTGGATGGAAACGAAAATGAAAATGGAACACTGTTTTCTGGCGGAACAGGCGCAGAAATGGAATTTCTGTTTCTATCTAATATGGAATTTCTGTTTTAGGGTTGATGTGCATGGCCAAATCCAACCAACACAAAACATGATCTTGTCAAGCCAAACTTGAAAGCTTCTCATCCCAGTACTGGAGACTATGTAATCCCTTGATGCATCCATGGAGGCTTCCACAAAATGATCATTCCCTTATTCTCTTGTAAACCTAGCACCGTGCTATATATAACTAGGGAACAATTTTGTGGTTTTTCTAGAATTCTTGAGATTTGTTGCGTGATTCCAGGGTTCTCTTTGTTCTGAGTAAAATATGCATCATTCCGTGTCTGCACCGTATTCTATCTGTATCTGCTTCCGATAATATCTACTTATGTTTTTGTTTTGGGGGTTTCTGTATTCGTTTCCGCTTCCGCAAAAAATATGGAAACAAATGTGGCATCACTCAATTTCGTTCGTTTTTGCTCTGTTTTCATCCCTAATTAGATATATCTACTTTTACTTGCATCTCCTAGATTAGGTCTTGTTGGGTTTCCTCTTGCCATTCCATAGGATTCTTTGTTTTCCATACAACTAACCCATCAAATAGGACTATTAATCCAGGTCTACAAGAACCCCCCCCAACCTTAAGTTCGTTTGACCAAGTGGAGTCAAAGGAGGACTCAACTTTGCTGGCGGTATCCCTAGGGACTTGGCCGCACATATAAAGGGAGGAGTGTTGGGGGGGATGACCCCAGGTAGGGTAAAGCCAAGGTTAAAGGACAAGGTCCACCGAGGTAAAGTGAGGTCAAAGCATGTGCTGGCCGAATCATAGAAGGGCCAGCCGGATTACAACCAGGTTTCCCTAAGCCAGGAAGCATTGGCAAGACTCGGTCGACATATAAGGTATGTCGGCACGAGGAAGGAACCATTTTCCATTTACAGGTACTAACTTGGCCGGGTTAACCATACCTAGGCCAAGTCAGGAGTTAGCTTGTTCAAGAAGGAGCTCAAGGTCAGCGATTTTATCTCTCCTAAGGGAATCCAGGAAGAGGGGTCAGAGAGTCAGAAGACAGAAGAGATCGTCACGGACATGACAGTCTCTGGTGGCAACGGTCATAGCGCGTGGGCTTTGTTCCATTGACTAACGGATACCCTGGACAGGGGAAAGGAGCACGCCGAGTTACCTCTTTGGGATAAGCATATTCCAAGCATATACCGGGCCACGTTAGCCCTAGATGTACCCTGTCCACCCCTTTATAAGGTGAGCCAGGGCCTCCTTGGGAGGGGTGGATCTTTTTGCTAAGGGAAGAACCCTAGAGCATAGAGAGCAAGAGCACTTCATCTCCTTCCTCTCCACGATACAGCTCAAGGAGCATCTGTATTGGCTTGTGGATCATAATATAATATCTTTGAGTAGTTCTTCGTGTGTGTCTTGCTTTACCCTTCGTGTGTAGAATCAATATGCTATCCCTCCCCGGATTCCACTAGTACACTTTGGCCCCATCTTTAGCCTACCCATGGCATCTGCCGTGACACCACCACAATAGTTGACGCCTACTGTGGGCCGGCAGTGGTGCTAGGTGGAGTCAAGATCCGGACGAGAAACTTCATCGTCAGCGGGGAGTGCATCGTCTCTGGGCTCGTTTAGTGCTTTGGTGCGCTGGATTATGTCAGCGACAACGCGTGTAGCTTCGGCAACTACCCTCCTCCATGCAACGGGCTCTTCATCAGCTTCGGCACCCACAAGATCTACACCGGCGTAGACGAGTCATGTGTTCACCCACATCACGTCGTCGAGGTAGGAGAACCTCCTCTCAGCGCGGCTCGCGGTCCATGTATCACTCGCCCTGCTAGCTACGTCGAGGTGATGATGACTGCGCCTGACGTGGGAGCAAGCAAGGATCCGGCAAAAAGCCCGGAGACAACTCCCAAGGTACCTAGGGCTAGAGGTCCTCCATTAGAGAGGACGCAGAACATATTGCAATAGGCAATAGAGAGCCTTAATACTCCTATAGCCCCTATAGTAGATCCGGCACAGGCACATGCCGAGCTAGAGGAGACCCGGCTGAAAATGTTAGCAGGGGAAAAGAAAGTAGCTGCGCTTCAGCATTCATTGAACATCACGCTGCGCGAGTATGCAAAGGCAAACATGATTAGTCCCACCTGTATGGACGGTGTGAAGATTAGGGGTAGAAACCTCATCAGTGAGATAGACAAGGAATATGTACGTAGGCCAGGGCATTCAGCTACCCTTGTGATAGCAAGACTTCTGAGGTATAGAACCCTGGCAAAGAACCTCAGGGCTGCTGATGTGGCAGCGTCCGAGTTAGTGGGTCTGACCGGCAAAGACTGGGAGAGGCAATAGGAAAGAGTTATTCACCTAGTAAAAATTGCTAACAAGCAGAATGAGGAATTGCTCAAGGCAGACCCGACAACAGAAGGAGGTTCCCGTGTTGTTCATTCGGCAGGGGGTGCTCTGGCAAAATCTGTCGGGGTAGCATCATCCCCACATGCAGGCCCAAGAAGAGAAGAGGTAGTAACCTCGGGGAGAAAGAACAAATAGATGATCCCGTATGATCCGGCAAGGGCAGGAAAAGGAAAAGCAATAGAGTATGATGAGGATCGCCACAGTGTCAGCCGAGGTGAAGGTGGACGAGGTAACCTCGGCCAAGGCCATGCAGGATAAGGAAACGCTGGGTACGCCAATGCCGGATAGAGTAACTCGGCAGGAGCTGGATAAAATCCACCTCGGTAGCACCAACAAAAGTACATACCTCGGCAAGAGCAAAGTGCCGGCCTATCTATGCAACATCAATATGTTAACCCGAGTCAAAACAGATATGATGATGGTTACTCGGCAATGGAAAATGCCAGGTTTCCCAAGCCAGATCATCATGTGATAGGTCCGAGGCTGGGAAACAGGAACCTGTAGCTAGATGATGCAAGGTTGCAGTTGGACCGGATTTATAGGTTGAAAATGATGGAAGGACAAGGTCCTCTAGGCCCAACATGCTTTGGACCTTGGATTATGAGGGAACCACCTATGCCGAACTTCTAGTTGGACAGAGGGACAAAAAACATATGATGGAAGTACCAAGCCATAAGATTGGCTAATTGACTATGCAACATCAGTGAACATTGCAATAGGCAATTTGAGATGGGCAGTGAGGTATGTGCCTCAAATGCTAGAAGGATCAATCATGTCCCACAATTATAGGGGGTGTATCGCAGTATTTTCGATAAGTAAGAGTGTCAAACCCAACGAGGAGCAGAAGGTGTTGATGAGTGGCTTGGAGCAGGAATTCTCTGTAAGTACTTAGCAAATGGATTTTTAGGGGGTTTTGATAATGCAGATAAATAAAGTACGAGTAAAAGACAATGATAATGATTGCAGCAAGTGGCCCAATCCTTTCTTTAGCAAAGGATAAGCCGGTTGTATTACTTAAGATGATCAAACATTCTCAAGAGCACATGTGAATATCGTCAAGTGCTTTCGCTTCATATAGTTGATTAATCTTCTTTAGTTTGATAAGTGTTGTGTGGGTGAACCTATGCTAATGTACTGACCTTCCTAGGACTAATACATACTTGTGATTATACCCCTTGCAAGCATCCGCAAGTACAAGAAAGTAATTAAGATAAAAACCTAACCACAACCTTAAACTCTGAGATCCTACACTCCCTTGTGCAATGGTTTCCTAACGGGGGTTTAGGTTTCTGTCACTCCGGCAACCCCTACGATTAGTAGCCAAATACACAATGCACTCCCCTAGGCCCATAAAGGTGAAGTATCATGTAGTCGACATTCACATGACACCACTAGAAGAATAACACCACAACTTAAATATCAAACCATTGAATCTTTCTCAACACAATTCCACTACTAACAACATGACTTCTCCCATCTCCTTAAGAACTAAATGAACTACTCACAAGACATCATATGAATCAAGATCAGAGATGAAATAATGATACGTAACAATCTGAACATGAACGATAATTCAATGGTTCCACTCAATAGCATCAACTACAACAAGTAATCAATACCGGGAAAGTTTCCCCTAAGAACTATGCAAGATTCAACCCAATTGTTACAGCGGTATGAAGTGGTGATGATGGTGCTGGTGGAGATGATGATGATCCTGATGAAGTCCAGCTTGATGGTGGTGTTGGTGGTGACGATCTCCCCTCTCCGAGAAGGAATTTCCCCGGCAGATTTCTGCCTGCCGGAGAGCTCTTTCTCTCTCTACAGTTTTCCACCCCGCGGAGGTGGCGGAATCTTTCTGTGGTTGCTCCCCGAGTCTTAGGGTTTCATGGGGGATATATACGCCAAAGAGTAGAGACAGAGGTGGGCCAGGGTGGCCACACCACCTAGTGGCGTGGTCAGGGCTAGCCCGCGCCAGGGGGTGGTGTGGGCCCCCTGTGGGCCATCTCTGCTCCCCCTTCTGGCTACCTCCATCTTCTGGAAAAATATGATTTTCCATGTATTTTTTGGGATTTTCTGATCTTCACGAATTCCGCCTCCAAATAGTGTCTTTTTCATCATAATCCTGACTTCAGCTGTCCATCCTCCAAAAGTCATCAACCATGCAAAAACAGATGAAATAACATAAGTATCATCTCTTAATATGAAATATATTAATGAATAATAGTAAATTATGATATAGAATAGTGATGCAAAATGGACGTATCAACTCCCTCCAAGCTTAGACTTCGCTTGTCCCCAAGCGAAAACTGAGCTCAATAAACATGACCTCAGGTTTATGGAGTGAAGTGTCGATAAAATAATACGGACCAGAAGCATCACATTTCATCAATACGCAAATCATAATAGAAGACAACTCACTATTATATAACTTAACTTGCAATAAGTAAAGGAAACACAATAAAGATACACAAAGTAAATCATAATTGGTAATGGCAAACTTTGATCTTGGTCAAAGAATGGTTAACAATTTGCAGGAGTTCAAACATAATGGGGTTTTCAATGATAGCTTTCAAAGTAGTACTCACTAAGATAGGAGCAGTGTGCAAAACAAGGAACATAAGAAACATGATTGAATAAATCATCATATGAATGAATGAAACACAACAACTCAAAATACTTGCTTGAGATAGAAAAGAATAGGTTTACTGACTCAACTAAAAAGTAAAAGATAGGCCCTTCGCAGAGGGAAGCAGGGATTTTAAGTTTCATAAAGAGCTTCCAAAAATTATGGTACTTATTAGCTTTCAGCTCTCATTGCTCCTATCATAAGCATCTTTAGGTGATTAAGGTTAAAGTGATCAAATATGAGAATATGCTTGACAAGTTATTAGCTGAAAATCCCATGCCCCTTACTTACGAGTAGCGTTCCTCATGCTACTCAAGTTTAGTCACGGGTAAGTTTTTGTCATTGTAAGTACATGTGTATCATAGAGAACCGCCAACAGGGTACCCCTTGCCCGATGATACGGAAGATTCCCCATATAAAAATGACAAGGCGAGCAGACAATGAGCATCTCAGCAATCCTTTTATTTCCTATTTGCATAGGCCTTTTTTCTCTTTTTTTCTTATTTTTTCTTTCCTATTTGCATAGGGTTTTTATATATATAGAGGATGCTTCATAGATTTCTCACTATGGTTACGCTGCAGGTTTCCACCATGATTAGGCATGGCTTAGACCAGCCGCTCAGGCATTTCTCTAACACATATACGAACTCCATGAGCCTTACAAGCTCCCCTTTCATTTCACACCGCGGGGATCCATAAGCAAAAGAACATGATATCAACTAAATAAAGTGCAATGTTAAAAGCGTTCCCCATGGTAACATGGTTCTGCTAATTCACAACTTACAAAGCGCAAGCATATACGCAACATAGATGGGCACAATGCTTCAAGTTTATTGAGTGCAAGAAAAGTAAAGTGTGCCATCAAGTTTGTGAGAGCTTTAATCACTAATTTTCATATAACAAGTTTAATTCAGAATGTAGATAAAAACATGAATTTACTTGGAATATCAATAATGCTAATAGGTAGGTATGGTGGACACAAATTGCATGGGTTTTGAGGATTGGATGCACGAGAAGCGTTCCCTCTCAGTACAGGTTTTTGGCTAGCAAGGCTAGGTAGCAAGCATAAGAGTTGAAGGAAACAAACAAACATACAAGTGATAAAAACAAACATGCAATCTTCCCTGGAAGCACAAAAGATCTTAACTAGAGAATACTAAGCTTATGAGACAATCAAGAAAGAAAGATGATGACATTATATTTCTTAAGAGTACTTTTATATTTTTCATTCAATTCTCATAATAGTGTTTTTACTGACCGAGCCAGGTTTTCCAGAACTGACTAAATTTACTTAATGATCCCAAAGTGACACCAATACTAACAATAAGATCAATCATATAACAGAAATTGAAAACTTATATAAGATGTGTAGAAAGTAAATGATAGAACTTCTCATTAATATTCCATAACGGCAACTCACACCAAGGTATACATAGATATCTAACTAGAGGGGAGACACTTCCACAATGCAAACCATCCCATATGATAACTTCTCTATTCATGATATGACTCTACTGAAAAGGTAAAAAGATAAAAGATAGTGATGTGATACTGCAACACTTCCCCAAACTTGGAACAAACCAAGGGGATGCCAAAACCTGATGACGAATTACTCCTTCTGTGGTGGTGGTGTTCTCTCGATGAGCTTTTCAATCAATTCCCTCAAGTCCTCAATCTCGAAGGTGAGAGTACGAATCAACTCTGAATTGTGCTCAATGCGGTTCATGCTCATGTTGGGCTGTGAATCCTAGCTCTTGCGATTCTTTCCCCACTCTTCCTCCTTGAAGTCTTCTTTTCCTGCATGGTTAGAACGAGGCATATCCCAATTGGAGGGTAGTTTTTCCTTGGGCATATTCTGGAATTGCTGCTCATGGATAAGGCAATGGAAGGGATTCTTGGTGCGTGGAGGAGGTGACCGTGAAGCCAAGCAATGTCACGAAACCTTCCCACCAGTGGACATCCGTGCAGTCCTTTTGAATCTGGCAGGATTTGCCACCACTCCAATGCTTGCAATGGTGGTGCTGGTGTGCGTATGCTAGTCTTCCTTTGCCTCCCATTCAACTTCACTCTCGATATCCTCCTCCTGCTCAGAGTCTTGGAGATCCTCTTCCGCAGGCTCCTTGCCCTTATCGTTGGCGGAAACCATTGTCCTTCTAAACTTTAAGAATAGTTCCTGGCAGAAACAGATCGAAACGAAAACATGACAAGAACATGATATATGAACCTCAGGAGATCTGGGTGATTATATATTACGAAGTTTAACAACAAAAGAAAAGTACTGGGAGAAAACGGGTCGGAGATGGGATCCGGGGTGGCCACACCCCCTGGTGGTGCGGCCAGGTGGG
This sequence comes from Avena insularis, assembly GCA_023614405.1. Lineage (NCBI taxonomy): Eukaryota > Viridiplantae > Streptophyta > Magnoliopsida > Poales > Poaceae > Avena > Avena insularis. Next base: position 353,812,407 of record CM042692.1, on the reverse strand, counting down.
CCCGCGCCACGGGGTGGTGTGAGCCACCTGGGCTCCGTTTTCTTCCCTTCTTCTACTCAGTGTTTTCCTTGTTAGATAAAAACTGCAAAAATATAAATTGATAGATTTTTCGTGGACCTTTTGTTACCAGAACTGTTACCTATTCGAACACGGACTCTACAGGTCTCTGAACTTGGAATTTAATAAATTATTTTGGAGTCACCGCTTGAATAACATCAATATTTTCATCTTTATACACATATTGTTTGAGTCATTTAACCATTCACCATCTTATTACACCATTTTCTCCTAGAACCTGGAAATTTCTTTCACACAAAACTTCACACAATTCTCATTAGCAGCATTAGTGCATGCAAGGTAATAAACCTTTTAAGTTCAATTTCAACTGAAATCCATCAAAACATAAGCTACTGAAACAACTCCTTCTGAAAGCCCAAAAAGGAAATCTATTTAAGAGGCAAATGCAGAAATGGCAGAAATCTGTCAAAACAGACCAGCAGGTAAAGATCAATTTTTTAAAAAAATCTTCTGTTTCTCAAATCAAAAAGTGCAAAACTAACGAAAGTTAAATAATAACCTGGGTCATGCACACAAAAAGTTACAGATCGGTATGATGTCCTAGGATTTTTAACAATTTTTATAGTGAAGCACAAAAATCTGTTTTGGGACAACAACTTCCCCAAATATTACTTCTCTCTCATTAGGGGTTGATCTTGACAAAAAAAACCAAACAAAAGGATAAGGAGAGGTTATTGCATAAGCAATAACTTCCAAGACTCAAATAAACAATAACAAACTAAAAGCAAAAATATATTGGCTTGTATCCCAAAAAGCTCTTTCTTTATAGCCATTAAGATGGGCATGATAATTCCAATGATGCTCACATAAGATTATGAATTGAAGTAAAAGAGAGCATCAAGAAGCAAAAATACACATATTTAAGTCTAACCCACTTCCTATGCAAGGGAATTTTGTAAGAAAATAAGTTGTTGAAACCAGACGCTACTAGCATAGGAAGGCACAACAGGTGCAACATAAAGACTTTCAGCATAAAGCGAGGAAACGTAATATTATTGAGATGCATTAGAACAATCTTCCCTCTCTCATAATAACTTTCAGTATCATGCATAAATTTAACGATATAACTATCACTTGCACCATTGTAGCAACGATCACTTATTCTAACAGAAAACACAGGGACACAAGCTCTCCTAACTCTACTTTGTGAGACAGTATTAGAAGTATCCTTACAGAGGATAGTGTGTCCATCTTATAAATATTTAGTGACAAAGTCTTTCACATTTGCTATTATAGGTTCAACAACTATTTGTTCATCAGGTTCAACAACTTTATTTGTACTTTCATTAACCATACTAGCTATCATAGAATGTTCCATTATCTTAACTGGGAAAGGCATTTTCTCAATGTAAGGTTCAGGTAAAATATGATTAGCAGTATAAACTTCGGTATCTCTTGTAGGAACACAATTAGCAATATCTTTATATGGTTCATGATACTTATTCCATTTCTTTTTAGGAATTTCGATATAAGAAGCAAAAGCCTTTAAATAAGTTGCAATACTTTGAGAATCTAGACCATAAGCATTACTAATATTATAAAAGTCATTAGTTCCCATAAAAGATTTAATGCATTCATAATCATAATTTATACCTGACTTTCTTCCTTTATCATTCTCCCACGCTTCAGCATTGTCTTGAATACGGTCTAGAAGATGCCGTTTAGCTTCTTATTCCATTCGTGTAAATGATCCAGCACAATAAGCATCCAATAGATCCTTATCATGAAGAGAAAGCCTTCCATAAAAGTTATTGATAATAATATTGTTGGGGAGCTCATGAATAGGACATTTGAGCATTAGTAACTCCAATATCCCCCAAGCTTGAGCTGTACTCTCTCCATCACGAGGCCAAAAGTTGTATATTTGATTCCGATCTTTATGAATCTCACTAGGAGGATAATATTTTGAATAAAAGAGAGGTACTACTTCTTCCCATTCAAGAGCTTGACCATTCTTCAGCAGCTTGTACCATTCCTCAACTCTTCCTTTTAGTGATAATGAGAATAACTTCTTCTTGACTTGATCTGTTGTAATACCTGCACACTTGAACAACCCACATAATTCGTGTATAAAGAGCAAATGATCACCGGGATGGACAGTTCCATCTCCAAAATAGTAGTTATCCATAACACGATCAATAATTCTTGTAGGTATTTTAAAAGTATCATTTTCAGCAGGTGTAAGTTCTTCTACTACCTTAGCAGTGGTAGTAGCATTACCAAATAAGAAACTAAGTGAATTATCCATATTGAAATAAAGTAACTAACAGAAATAAAAAATACTCACAGTAGAAGTTTCCTTTACCAGATCCACTCTCCAATAGCGCTTCACTCCCCGACAACGGCGCTAGAAAATAGTCTTGATGACCCACAAGTATAGGGGGTGTATCGCAGTATTTTTGATAAGTAAGAGTGTCGAACCCAACAAGGAGCAGAAGGTGTTGACGAGTGGCTTGGAGCAGGAATTCTCTATAAATACTTAGCAAACAGATTTTTAGGGTTTTTTGATAATGCAGATAAATAAAGTACGAGTAAAAGACAATGATAATGATTGCAACAAGTGGCCCAATCCTTTCTTTAGCAAAGGACAAGTCGGTTGTATTACTTAATATGACCAAACGTTCTTGAGGAGACATGGGAATATCGTCAAGTGCTTTTGCTTCATATAGTTGATTAATCTTCTTTAGTTTGATAAGTGTTGTGTGGGTGAACCTGTGCTAATGTACTGACCTTCCTAGGACTAATACATACTTGTGATTATACCCCTTGCAAGCATCCGCAACTACAAGAAAGTAATTAAGATAAAAACCTAACCATAACCTTAAACTCTGAGATCCTACACTCCCTTGTGCAAAGGTTTCCTAACGGGGGTTTAGGTTTCTGGCACTCCGGCAACCCCTACGATTAGTAGCCAAATACACAATGCACTCCCCTAGGCCCATAAAGGTGAAGTATCATGTAGTCGACGTTCACATTGAATCATTCTCAACTTAAATATCACAATGCACTCCCCTCGACCACTAGAAGAATAACATCACAACTTAAATATCAAACCATTGAATCGTTCTCAACACAATTCCACTACTAACAACATGACCTCTCCCATATCCTTAAGAACTAAATGAACTACTCACAAGACATCATATGGATCAAGATCTGAGATGAAATAATGATAAGTAACAATCTGAACATGAACGATAATTCAATGGTTCCACTCAATAGCATCAACTACAACAAGTAATCAATACCGGGAAAGTTTCCCCTAAGAACTATGAAAGATTCAACCCAATTGTTATAGTGGTATGAAGTGGTGATGATGGTGCTGGTGGAGATGATGATGGTGATCCCTATGAAGTCCAGCTTGATGGTGGTGTTGATGGCGATGATCTCCCCTCTCCGGGAAGGAATTTCCCCGGCAGATTTCTGCCTGCCGGAGAGCTCTTTCTCTCTCTGCAGTTTTCTGCCCCATAGAGGCGGCGGAATCTTTCTGTGGTCACTCCCCGAGTCTTAGGGTTTCGTGGGGGATATATACGCCAAAGAGCAGAGCCATAGGTGGGCTAGGGTGGCCACACCACCTGGTGGCGCGGCCAGGGCTGGCCCGTGCCAGGGGTGGTGTGGGCCCCCTATGGCCCATCTCTGCTCCCCCTTCTGGCTACCTTCGTCTTCTGGAAAAATAGGATTTTCCATGTATTTTCTGGGATTTTCTAATCTTCGCGAATTTCGTCTCCAAACAGTGCCTTTTCCATCAGAATCCCGACTTCAGCGGTCCATCCTCCAAAAGTCATCAACCATGCAAAAACAGATGAAATAACATAAGTATCATCTCTTAATATGAAATATATCAATGAATAATAGTAAATTATGATATAGAATAGTGATGCAAAATGGACGTATCAACCAGCAAGAGTTTGGCTTAATAATCTGTCAGCAGGAAGTATCAACTGTTGGCTAGATTTTGAAGAAATGTTTATCAACAATTTCACAAGAACCCACAAGAGACCGAACATGCCACAATAGCTAGCGATGTGTAAACAGAGGCCGAATGAGACATACCGTGAGTTTTTGACTCGATGGTGCAACATGCACAACCCATGCGAGGGGGTAATCGAGTCACAAGCAATTGCCTAGTTTGCACAGGGATGCAGATTTGCAAGTGTGTTGTGGCAAAGGCTGTAAAGAGATATGCCAACTACATTGGCTGAAACAATCAGAATTGCCGACTCATATGCCTTGGGTGATCCAACTCAACCTCGGCTTTTGGCAAGCAAGTCAAATGAGGAATATTACCCTTGTGATGGAGTAGGGTTAACTCGGCGAAATGATTTCTGGGGTAAGAGAAGAGATGAGAGGCCGGATTATAGATATGGCTCGCAACAAGTTGCTGCAATAGATCAAGATCAGCCCGGAGCTGGGAATAGCCAGCGACAAAAGAGCAGTGGCTAGCAGTGGGGCACAGATTAGTGGTGGCAAGAAGCCTTGGACTAGTTAACAAAAAAGCAGTGGCAAGAAAGGAAGGACAGGTCGAGGTATACATATGAGGCGATGTTGGACCAACCATGCAAGTTCCACACTCCAAATCCGAGTAAGCCGGCGAATCATACAACTCGGTAGTGCGAGTGGTTTCAGCGGGCAGGACAAGGTAACTCGGAGCAAGGTAACATGGGACCACCCCAGCAACCTCAGCAACCGTAGCTCACAGGAGGGAACACTCAGCAAATGATGTTGCCACCGCCTCCGCCGAGGTATGAGAACCATCAGAGAAGGGATGCAGTGCATCACGTGAACAACCAGAACCAACCAAACCAAAGACACCCGACAATGATGGAAGAAATGAGTACATGGAGCACCATCAGAGTTACTATGTGTTCACCATAGAAGAAACTGATAGGAAAAGTATGCAGCGGCGACATATGGAAGTCAATGCAGTTATGCTGGTAGTGCCGAGGTACATGCATTGGTCGAATCAGGAAATAACTTGGAGTATCAAGGATCACCCCAGGCTCATGCCGAGTCTAGGGTCATATGCTTTGGTGCTTGACCCAACTTTCATTGGGCCAGACATCAATGTAAAGTTTTCCAAGGTATTGATTGACAATGGAAGCAGTATAAATATACTGTACAAGGATACCATGCACAAATTGGGAGTCTCAGAGAATATGATGTAGGCAACAAAGACTACATTCCATGGCATTGTGTCGGGTTTGTCTTGTGAGCCTATAGGCAAGGTCCGAATTGATGTGTTATTCGGCACAAGGGAGAATTGCCGAACTGAGAACCTGGAGTTCAAAGTTGTGAATCTGGACAGTTGTTACCATGCGTTACTCGGCAGGCCAGCTCTTTCAAAGTTTATGGAAAGTGACCACATTAGTTACTTGAAGATGAAGATGCCAGGGCCAAATGGAGTAATCATCATATCAAGAGATTTCAGGCGCTCAATGGAGTGTGCCTCCATCGGGTCGAACCTGGCCGAGTCATTGGTGATTGCATAAGAAAAGAAAAGGATTCAAGAGGTTGTGGCATTAGCTTAGTCCGCACAGCTGAATATGCCGGCTCTGAGTAACCCGCACGTGAGTATGTCGTTTCAGCCGACAAAAGATACCAAGTAGGTGCCCATTGATGATCAGTTCCCAGAGCGCACCGTGACTATTGGTGCGGGTCTTGGCGATAAATAGGAAAGACAGTTCGTGATCTTCCTCCGTGAGAATCGGGATATCTTTGCTTGGTCCACACAAGATCTGCAAGGTGTGCCGAGGGAGCTGGCTGACCACTCTTTGCACATCAGACCCGAGGCAAAGCTGGTGAAGCAACCTCTCCGCCGCTTTGCCGAAGATAGGAGAAAAGTCATTGGTGATGAGATAGCTTGGCTCCTTGCAACCGGGTTTAGCATGGAAGTACTTTACCCGAATTGGCTATCTAACCCGATGCTGGTAGAAAAGAAGAAAGATGATCCGAACGTAGCAGTGGTGTGGTGTATGTGTATTGATTTCATGAACATGGATAAGGCCTGTCCAGAAGATCCATTCCCACTACCAAGGATAGATCAAGTCATTGATTCGACCACTGGGTGTGAGCTGTTGTCATTTGTAGATGCGTATTCTGGTTTCCACCAGATACCTTTAACCCCGGATGATCAAATAAAGACTACTTTTATCACCCCGTATGGGGCTTATTGCTATCGCACTATGCCATTTGGCTTACGTAATGTAGGGGCAACGTATCAGAGGTGCATGCAAAAATGTTTACATGATCAAATTGGAAAAAATGTCCAAGTATATGTGGATGATGTGGTGATAAAAACCAAGGAAAGTAAAACACTCCTAGATGATATCTGGCAAACATTCGCAAACTTGATAAGGTTCCGAATGAAGCTTAACCCGAAGAAGTGCACTTTCAGTGTCCCGGCCAGAAAGTTACTCGATTTCCTCGTGTCCAGCTGAGGTATAGAAGCCAACCCGACAAAAATCTGAGCTATTGAGCGAATGGAGCTGCCGAAGTGTCTTAACGATGTTCAGAAGTTCACTAGTTGCCTGGCATCATTAAGTCGGTTTGTATGTCGGCTGGGAGAAAAGGCATTGCCTCTCTATTAGCTAATGAAAAATTGGATAAGTTCATATGGACACCGCAAGCAGATAGTGCATTTCATGAGCTCAAAAAGATGCTAGCCTCTGCACCAGTATTAGCTTCACCACTATCCAAAGAGTCGATGTTGCTCTATATAGCAGTGAACAACCGAGTCGTGAGTGTTGTGATAGTGGTAGAGTGTAACGAGGACGGTAAGTCGATGCAGAGGCTAGTATATTACCTAAGCAAAGTACAATCTGCTTCAAAACAGAACTATCCTCATTATCAGAAGATGGCATGTGGCATCTATATGGCGGCCAAAAAGCTTAAGCATTATTTTGAAGAACACCCTATAAAGGTGATATGCGAGGCACCTATATCCGAGATAATGAGTAACAAAGATGCAAGAGTCCAAATTGCCAAATGGGAAATTGAACTAGCTCCTTATGCTCCACAATATGATAGAAGAGACGCGATCAAGTCTTAGGCAGTGGCCGACTTTTTCGTGGATTGGGTCGAGATACAATACGAGCCTCCATTGCCAGACTCAAATTACTGGAGAATGCACTTTGATGGATCAAAGTTGAAGGACAGATTAGGGGCTGGGGTAGTACTTACCTCACCCAAGAAAGACCAATTGAGATATGTACTTCAAATCCATTTCAGAGCATCAAACAATGTGGCCAAGTATGAGGTGCTCGTGCATGGGCCAAAAGTAGCAAAACAAATTGGGATACGTCGGATACAGTGTTTTGGAGATTCAGATTTAGTGGTGCAGCAAGTTTCTGGTCATTGGGATGCGCTGGATGCAAACATGGCCCTGTATAGGTTCCACGTACAAAAGATATGTGGCTACTTTGAGGGATGTGAATTTCATCATGTGCTAAGAGCTGAAAATGATGCAGCCGACGTGTTGTCTAAACTGGGCTCATCTCGGCAAGCCATCCCTCCAGGAGTCGCTTTGGAGCATTTAAGAAAACCATCTATTAACCCCTCACCAGAATCTGAATCAATTTATATCCCAGCAAATCTAGGATCAGAAGCTGCCCCAATGGACATTGATTGGGGAACACCTCGGCAAACCCGGGGACTGCGCTGACGAACCCGGGGACTGCCTTGCAGAATCTGGGGACTGTTCATCTTAATCCGGCAGAAGTTATGTCAGCTGATCCTATGGAGGTTGATGAAGTGCTTTTCCTAGACCGTACTATACTCGCGTGGGCGCAACAAATATTTGAGTTCTTGAAATATGGATCTTTGCAAAGTGATGAGGTACTCTCTAGGCAAGTGTAGAGAAGAGCAAAGGCATATACTATAATCAATGCCGAGTTATACAAGAGAAGTGTCAAAAGTATCTTGCAGCGATGTGTTGAACCGGAAGAGGGTCTGGACATCCTCCGAGATATTCATCAGGGGGAATGTGTGCACCATGCCTCGTCCAGGTCCCTAGTGGCAAAAGCTTTTCGGCATGAGTTTTATTGGCCAAGTGCCTTGCAGCAAGCCGAGGAACTTGTGAAGAAATGTAATGTGTGTCAGAGATACGCTAGCAAGACACATCAGCCGATGTTTGAACTGAAAACTATACCTATCACTTGGCAATTTGTTGTGTGGTGCTTGGATATGGTGGGACCGTTTAGGTCGGCTAGAAAAAACATGACTCACATCCTAGTCATGGTGGACAAGTTCACTAAGTGGATCGAGGTAAAGCCAATCAGAAAGTATGATGTTGCTACCGCCGTATCATTCCTCAAGGACATTATCTTAAGATACGGATACCCACACAGCATCATAACAGACAATGGCACAAATTTCGTCGAAGGAGCATTTGCGCGGTTCTGCCGAGATAAAAGAATTTGGCTAGATGTTTCATCAATAGCACACCCCACATCCAACGGGCAAGTAGAAAGATCTAACAGACTAGTATTGTCAGGGATAAAACCTCGGCTGCAAAGATCTGCGGGGTGCTAGATTGATGAACTCCCAGCGGTACTATGGAGCTTGAGAACAACTCCGAATCGATCAACAGGCTATACGCCATTTTTTCTGGTATATGGGGCAAAAGCTGTATTACTAGCCGACATAGAGCATGACTCGCCTAGGGTCACCCAATACACAGAAGCCGCAGTGCAGGAAGCCTGACAAAATGATGTTGATCTTGAAGGAGATATGCCCTAGAGGCAAATAATAAATAGGTTTTTATTGTCATATCTCATTTAGTTTATAATAGTTTCATATTGTCCTATAACTGTGCCAAGTAGAAACATTGGTATAGGTGTGGTATGAAACAACCAAGTCCCTAGTAGCCTCTATTCATACTAGTTCGTTGGTCATGAGGATGATCTGGGTTTCAAGATCATGGGCATTTATGCCAATGGACAACAGGGTCATATCATTGGAGAATGATGTGATGGACATTCCTCGAAGGATTGCAACACGATCAAGTCATATAGTTCATTGTTGCAATAGCTATACCTAGACTCCTTTTCCTTAGACTGTGAGCTCATATTACTCACTGTTTCCTGAGGTTGCTTAGACTACATCAACCGTCATCTGGTAATACGGTGGCCATAAAGGTGTACGTTGGGTATTCCGGAGGAACAGTAGATGACATGTGACTGCAAGACCGGGATTTGTTCATCCACATGACGGGTAAAGATACATACGGCCGGCTTGGTGAGATTACATCCATAAATGTTGTAACATGTGACTCGGTCACGGGGATGTAATATCATGGTAACAAGAAAACATAACTTGTTGTGAATGGGATTGAACAAGGTATGTGATACCAATGATCGGATCTCGGACAAGTCGTATCAAGAAACAAAAGGAATTGGATGCTACATTTAGCGGTTCAAACGACATTATCATCAGAAATGCGTAGGGGTCACATGGATATCCCTGGTCCCTCTATTGATCATTGATACACATCATGTGTAGAGCATTCTCGAGCCGTGAGAGGATACACTTAAGGGTACGATGAGAGCGATCATTCGTAAGACGGAATCACAATAGAGAAAGAGAAAGCCGGAATTGTTCCGCGGAGAGATCCGAAGTTGTTCGGAGAAAGAATAAAGGAAAAGACCGAAAAAGTGTTTTCGGATAAATGGAAATTTAAATATACATTTATTATATGTTAACTGTGAATTATTATATTCTAAATAATATTTAAAACAAGATTTATAAAAGCAACTTTCGTATTAGGCCAAATCCGTGGAGGGAAATGACCTAGAAGAAAAGCTGCTAGAAAATGGAAAAAGAAAAAGGGGAAATTACAGCTGCTACCGCTAATGGGCTTGGCAGCCCACAAAGGCGGGCGGCTGGTAGTCTGCTGGTGCAAGCGATGAAGCGCCGTCTGAGCCCTGGCGTTGCCGACCCACTTGGCCACCCGGGGCCTGGCTGGGGTACCGCAGCTGCGGGCCGCTACACGGGCCATGCGGGGGAAGTGGATGGCCGGCCACCCGACCAGCACTGGTCGCCACCAATTGCTGGGCCTGGGGGTGATGTCTACGCACTTCTATTCTTGTAGACAGTTGTTGGGCCTCCAAGTGAAGAGGTTTGTAGAACAGCAGCAAGTTTTCCCTTAAGTGGATCACCTAAGGTTTATCGAACTCAGTGAGGAAGTGGTCAAAGGTATCCCCTCTCAAGCAACCCTGCAATCAAGATACAAGAAGTCCCTTGTGTCCCCAACACACCCAATACACTTGTCAGCTGTATAGGTGCACTAGTTCGGCGAAGAAATAGTGAAATACAAGTGGGATGGATAAATATAAGTGGTAACGGTGATAGAAGATAACTTGATGGCATGGAAGAGACTAAAAGCAAACTGAAATAAAGATGGCAGCAAGCAAACATGTAACAGATCTAGTTGCAAATGGTGTTTCAATGCTAGAAACGAGGCCTAGGGATCATACTTTCACTAGTGAACACTCTCATATAAATATTATCTCTTTACGATACTACGCTGAACTACTCTCCGGTTAGACACTCTAATCGATGGTAGGGCTATAACAGCACACCTCAAACTTCATCTTTCCCATCTAGAAAACCCCACACTGTCACCTTGAGTACTAGATGAGTCCAACAAACACCACAATTTCATAAACACATCCAACTCCAAATATAACTCATAACAAGTATTTGTAATCTCTAGCCTAAGTGCCACCATGGTGTGCACGCTGTCACTTTCACACACATGGGGAGAGAAGAGATATAATAAAGCACTTGAGTAGCAAGGTAGATCTACTTGATTACAAAGCTCATGATCACAATATGATCATGAATAGAGAGAGATATGAACACATAGCTACCGGTAGAACCCTTAGCCTCGAGAGAGAACTACTCCCTCCTCATCATGGGAATCAGCAACGGTGATGGAGATGGCGGTGGAGATCGATGGAGATGGCTCCGGGGGCACTTCCCTGTCCGACAGGTGCCTAATGAGACTTTCTACATCCCCGAATCTCCCCTTCGGTGGCGGCGGTGCTGCGGAACGTTTCGTGGCTGGAGGCTTGATGATTTAGGGTTTTCGTATCGGAGGCTTCTTATAGGCGAAAGGGCAAGGTCGGTGGAGTGCCAGGGGGGCCACACCACCTGGTGGCGCGGCCAGGGCTAGCCCACACCACCATATGGTGTGGCCAGGCCCTAGCCCTCCTCCGTCTCTGCTTCTGGCTCCATGAGTCTTCCGGTAAAATAGGAACTTTGGCTTTTGTCCCGTCCAATTCCGAGAATATTGATTTTTTGACTTTCCTGGAACCAAAAATAGTAGAAAACAGGCAACTGGCACTGTGGCTCTTGTTAATAGGTTAGTCCAAGAAATCATATGAATAGTACTCCAAAGTTGGAACAAAACACAAGAAAGTAGATAAAACCAAGCATGGAACATCAAAAATTATAGATACATTTGCAATGTATCAACATCCCCAAGCTTAACTCCTGCTCGTCCTCGAGTAGGTAAGTGATAAAAAGAAAGAATAATTTTTGAGGTGACATGCACCATCATAAACTTGATCAAAGTATTTGTAAAGCATTGAAAGCTGGGATCATAGTACTTCAATCATAACATGAAAGACAAAGTTCTAGCAATAAGGCAAAGCAACTATGTTGCAACATGAAAAGGCACAAACAAAAGATTCATGAATAACAATGCTTTGCAAGATGTTTGTTTGTTTCACATAAAGAAAACATAGCATAGTGGCATTCAGCTTGTCCCTCATAGAGTTGCAAACATAAATGCATAGGACACCTTCAAAGTTCATAAGAGTGACTAGATACAAATAGTTTAAAACAAACAATATCAAGGTATGCATAAATCAACAAGTCTTGGGACAATGCACATAGAACTAAGAATGGCCACTATGCTCTCAAAGTAGGTGCATAAAGGTAGAAGGTGGAGACTCAATATAATGGTGGAAGAAAGGCCTTCATAGAAGGAAGCAGAGATTCAAGTTTCATAAAGAGCTTCCAAAAATTATGGTACTTATAGCTTTAAGCTCTCATTGCCCCTATCATAAGCATCTTGAAGTGATTAAGGTTAAAGTGAACAAACTATGGTGTACATGCTTGACGAAGTATAAGTTAGAAATTTCATGTCCCTTGAATACGAGGGTTGCTCCTCATGCTACTCAAATTTAGTCACCGGTAAGTTATTGTCATCGTAAGTACATGTGTATCATAGAGAACCGCCAACGGGGTACCCCTTGTCCGATGATATGGAGGAATCCCCATATCAAAATGACAAGGCAAGCAGACAACGAGCATCTCAGCAATCTTCTTATTTACCATGGGAATATGGTGCTTTTTCTCTCTTTCCTCTTTTCATAATCTCTTTTTTTTTCTTTTTCTCTTTTTTCTCAATATAGGACTCTTTTTTATAAGAAGAATGGTTCATAGACAGCTCATTATGGTTACGCTGCAGGTTTCCACCATGTCAGCATGGATTAGACCAGCGGCCCAGGCGTTTCTCTAACACATATACATAACTCCATGGACTTACAAGCTCCCCTTTCATTTCACACCGATGACATCCATATACAAAAGAGCATGATATCAACTAGGTACAAGTACCAAGTGCAATGTTGAAAGCGTTCCCCATGAAAGCATGGTTCTGCTAATTCCCAACAAATAAGTGCGAGCATATACAACATAGACGACACAATGGTTCAAGTTTATTAAGAGCAAGAAAATTAAAGTGTGCCATCAAGTTCGTGAGAGCTTTAATCACTAGTTTTCTTATAACAAGTTTAATTTGGAAGGTAAACAAAAGCATGAATATACTTGGAATAGCATAAGCTAGTAGGTAGGTATGGTGGACTCTTTGGAATAACTTGGTTTTGGGAGTTGGATGCATGAGTGGAACCCATACTTGGTTGTGGAGGCTAGCAAAAGACTGGGAGGGACAAACTAAGAGAGCAATAATGGCCATAATCATGCAGAGTGACAAAACATCATTGATCAAAGCATAAAGTGATACTACAAGTTGAAAACTAAAGGATCATAAAGGCTATGGTGACTTGAGATTGTCATAACATGGTGTGAGCATGCGCCAAGTCAACCCAAATAAAGCATCAAAGGAGAATACCACAATACTATGCTTTAATATGCTAAAACAACGCATGATTCTTCCAAGGCACATTAAGCGATCTCAATTGTTTATAACAAGTCATGCTACAACAAAGAATACTAAGCATAAAGCCAAAACAATATCAAGCATGGCATGACAAAGCATAGGCCATAGTCAAAAACGAGCTCTTTTTACCACATAAGCATGAACTTTCCTACTCTTTTCCAAACCAAACCAAACTATTTGCAAACCAATGTATGAAAGAGGGGGGTCCAACCAATTTATTCAGAGAACTAAGAAAACCAAGCAAACAAAAAAACAAAACAAAAACAAAGAAGACGCTCCAAGAGCAACATAACTGTGCATGAAACAATAAAAATGAAGCGTTTGGAAGAAACCTGGGATTTTTATTGATGAAGAGGGGGATGCCTTGGGCATACCCAAGCTTTGATGCTTGTACTTCTTGGATATTTCTTGGGGTGACACGCGTGGCATCCCCAAGCTTGAGATTTAGTCCATCCTTCATCTCATTACTCATTCCTTCCATACACCTGAAATTTTTCCTTCATACAAAACTTCACACAATCTTTATTAGCAACATTAGTGCAATTAAGATAATAAGTCTTAAGGTTCAGTTCTAACACCAAATAAACTTCCATTAGAACACTAGCTACTGAAGCAGTTCCCTCAAAAAGCTCAATTCCTCAAAAGAACTCAAAAAGGAACCAACAAGAAGCAAATGCAGAAAATGGCAGAAATCTATCAAAACAGACCAGCAGGTAAAGACGAATTTTTTCAAAGACCTTCTGTTGCTCAAATCAAAAGTGTTGAACTAACGGAAGTTATATAACAACCTGGGCCAGAAGCACGAAAATTCACGCCTCAAAAAGACGTTCATATATTTTACACGATTTTTTACGGTGAAGCACAGAAATCTGTTTCGGGACAACAACTTTCCCAATCATTACTTCTCTCTCATTAGAGGTTACTCTTGGCACAAAAAGCAAATAAAAAGGATAAGGAGCGGTTATTACTGAAGTAATAACTTCCAAGACTCATCTAAAACTTTTGGGTTATCTCCCAATAAGTACTTTTCTTTAATGCCTTTAAGTTAGGCTTGATAGTTTGAGAAGATGCTCACATAAGAAATATGAATTGAAGTAAAAGAGAGCATCAAGAAGCAAATTCAAAGCACATTTAAGTCTAACCCACTTCCTATGCATAGGAATCTTGTAAAGAAAGATGTCATGAAAGCACAAATCAACAAGCATAGTAAAGCAAAACAAGTGCAACTTCAAGACTTTCAACATAAAGAGGGGAAACTTAATATTAATGAGATGCATAAAACCATGTTTCCCTCTCTCATAATAACTTTCAGTAGCATCATGAATAAAATTAACAATATAACTATCACAAGAAACATTCTTATCATGAGCCACATGCATAAAAGAATTAATACTCCCCACATAAACATAGTCATTCTTATTGATTGTAGTGGGAGCAAATTAAACAAAATAGCTATCATTATTATTTTCATCACCATAATCATCAAATATAGGAGGCATATTGTAATCATAATTAATTTCCTCCTCAATAGTAGGTGGACTGAAAATATCATATTCATCATTGCAATCATCATATATTGGAGGTATAGCATCATCATAAGCAATAAAATAGTTATCTTCCCAAGTGTGTTCATTTGTAAACATATCATCATTGGAAGGATCATGGATAGCACTAATAGTACAACAATTATTAATATCATCATTTTCAGAATTGGTACCAAAGAGATTTTCAATATCAAAAGAAGTGTGCTTTTCCCAATCATGATCACTACTATAGGTAACAGGCATAGGAACATCATCGAGTTCAGACTCATCAAAAACTATAATAGGAGCTACATGCTTAGGGGGAAATATCGTTTCCTCCCTCCTTTTACTCCTCATTTTCTTCTTTATCTTCTTCTCTTTAGGAGGGAGAGGCTTGAAAGGAAGCTTCTCCATATACCCTGGTTTATTATTAGAGACAATAGAAGAAACTTTGGAGGATTCCTTCTTTTCATTAATAAGATCAAAACACATATTAGTCCTATCATATTTTGGTAAAATCTCATCTTCTATAATATATTGTATGTAAGTGTTTGTGTGGCAATTATCAACACAATAAAGATGACAACCATGCAGGACACTATTCATATCAAAAGCACTCATATCTACCAAAGAGGTTTTTCTTGATAACTCTTCACACCCCAAAAATAATGTAAGTTCATCATGCTGATTAGGAGTGATCATGTCATCACAATACAAACTTGCAGTACTCATTGGATTAGAAGGGCTATTATTATGGCCTAAGCATTGAAAATTGAAATGACCCACTTCGAAGCAAAGTTCACAAATAAAAGGATAGAGGGCACAAACTTTTTTACCAAGATCATTTAAAGCCCTATACCACATTCTAGTTTTTTCATTCCTGTGGGTGATACAATATTCTTCTTCAATTTGATTATTCTCACAAGGTCTATGTATTCCACAAAAATTAACATGCTTATAAGAAATAGTACTTTCATAGGTTTGAGCATGTTTATTGCTATCATTAATAAAAATTTCATTTTCCATGCAAGTGTCTTTAAAAGGCTCATGATACATGTCCCATTTTTCTTTAGGAGCATTAATATGATAAGCAAAGGTTCTATAACAATCAACAAGAATTTGAGGATCAAGACCATATTTAGCACTAAGATCTTGAAAATCCGCAGTTTTAGCGAAAGACATAATGCAATCATACTCATAGTTTATACCTGGTTCTTTACCTTTGTTGTTATCCCAATCTTCGGTATTGCTTTGAATTGTTTCAAAAAGATCCCACTTAGCTTTGACCTCCTTACTTGTGAAGGATCCCTCTAAACAAGTATCTAGATAGTCCTTGTAATGACCTGAAAGCCTTGCATAGAAATTATTAATCACAATATTACTAGGGAGCTCATGAATGGGACATTTGAGCATTAGTGACTTCAATCTCCCCCATGCTTGGGAAATACTTTCTCCATCATGTGGATGAAAATTATAAATGTAATTCCTATCTTTATGAACTTCATGAGGAGGATAAAATTTAGAGTAAAAGAGAGGTACTATTTCCTCCTATTCAAGAGCTTGACCATTCTTCAACAACTTATACCATTATTCAACTCTTCCTTTTAGTGATAATGAGAATAACTTCTTCTTAACTTGATCTGTTGTAATACCTGCACACTTGAACAACCCACATAATTCATGTATAAAGAGCAAATGATCACCGGGATGGATAGTTCCATCTCCAACATAATAGTTGTTTATAACACGTTCAACAATTTTTGTAGGTATTTTAAAAGAGATGCTTTCAGTATGTGGATTTAAAATATCACAAGTATCATTAGAATTACCACATATGGGAGATAAAGTATCATCAGAGCAAATTTTCTTCTTTAAAGCTGGGGAATTAAAAAGATCATTTTCATAAAAACTAACTTCCCCAAGCTTAGACGTTTCCATAGCATTAGTAACAAAGGTGTTCAAAAGATTCATACTAATAACATTGTTATTAGCATGCAAAGAAATTTCCATGGTTTTTTTAATTTTCTTTTCAGACAATTCGAGTTCTAACTTAGGAAAAATACTAAAAAGCTCTCTAATTTTGTTGTTGTTTTCCATTAAGCCTAACTAGTGAAAACAAGAAACAAAAAGAAAAAATTGCAGAATCTAAAGGAAATAACTTTGAGCACTCACACCGGAGGATTGAGTACCTTTTACCTTACCTCCCCGACAACGTCGCCAAAAAATAACTTGATGTCTACGCACTTCTATTCTTGTAGATAGTTGTTGGGCCTCCAAGTGCAGAGGTTTGTAGAACAGCAGCAAGTTTTACCTTAAGTGGATCACCCAAGGTTTATTGAACTCAGTGAGGAAGTGGTCAAAGGTATCCCCTCTCAAGCAACCCTGCAATCAAGATACACGAAGTCTCTTGTGTCCCCAACAGACCCAATACACTTGTCAGCTATATAGGTGCACTAGTTCGGCGAAGAGATAGTGAAATACAAGTGGGATGGATAAATATAAGTGGTAACGGTGATAGAAGATAACTTTATGGCGTGGAAGAGACTAAAAGCAAACTGAAATAAAGATGGCAGCAAACAAACATGTAATAGATCTAGTTGCAAATGGTGTTTCAATGCTAGAAACAAGGCCTAGGGATCATACTTTCACTAGTGAACACTGTCATATAAATATTATCTCTTTATGATACTACGATGAACTACTCTCCGGTTGGACACTCTAATCGATGGTAGGGCTATAACAACACACCTCAAAGTTCATCTTTCCCATCTAGAAAACCCCACACTGTCACCTTGAGTACTAGATGAGTCCAACAAACACCACAATTTCATAAACACATCCAACTCCAAATATAACTCATAACAAGTATTTGTAATCTCTAGCCTAAGTGCCACCATGGTGTGCACGCTGTCACTTTCACACACATGGGGAGAGCAGAGATCTAATAAAGCACTTGAGTAGCAAGGTAGATCTACTTGATTACAAAGCTCATGATCACAATATGATCATGCATAGAGAGAGATATGAACACATAGCTACCGGTAGAACCCTTAGCCTCGAGAGAGAACTACTCCCTCCTCATCATGGGAAACAGCAACGGTGATGGAGATGGCGGTGGAGATCGATGGAGATGGCTCCGGGGGCACTTCCCCATCCCGGCAGGGCGCCGGAACATAGACTTTCTGTCCCCCGAATCTCCCCTTCGGTGGCGGCGGCGCTGCGGAACTTTTCATGGCTGGAGGCTTGATGATTTAGGGTTTTCGTATCGGAGGCTTCTTATAGGCGAAAGGGCAAGGTCGTGGAGTGCCAGGGGGGCCACACCACCTAGTGGTGCGGCTAGGGCTAGCCCGCGCCACCATATGGTGTGGCCAGGCCCTGGCCCTCCTCCGTCTCTGCTTCTGGCTCCGTGCGTCTTCCGGTAAAATAGGAACTTTGGCTTTTGTCCCGTCCAATTCCGAGAATATTGATTTTCTGACTTTCCTAGAACCAAAAACAGCAGAAAACAGACAACTGGCACCATGGCTCTTGTTAATAGGTTAGTCCAAGAAATCATATGAAAAGTACTCCAAAGTTGGAACAAAACACAAGAAAGTAGATAAAACCAAGCATGGAACATCAAAAATTATAGATACATCTACAATGTATCAGGGGGCACGACCGGCCCATCCGGTCACCACCAACTGCTGGCTCCACTGCTGCTCGCCTGGCCAGGCTAGGCCTTGGCGGGGTGGCCCATCCGGCTGCCGCATTGGCCCAGCCGACTGGCACATGTATTTCCCGCCCTTTTCTTTTAAGAATAGTCCCACATGGGGCACCTAATGGGGAGGGCACACCCCCTCCTCCTATATAAAGGGGTGCCCATGGGTGGGATGAAAAAAACACCCAACACACCAATATTTTGGAGAAGTCCTTTGGTTGACTTCCTCCTTCCCTCTCTCTCTAGACCTTGTGACCATGGCCCCAAGTTGTGGCTATGCGAATGAGGCACACCTGCAGTACGCCGTTGCACTGCAGGGATTCCTAGCCAGATATCAACTTCCGCACTCCTGGTGAGATCGGGGAGCCGGAGGTCTCATCGTGCACCGGATGTGTATGAAGACACGAGGCGCAACACTTGGGGCGCTTGAATGTCGTGAGCCGGAGTTGCTGCACGATGAAGGAGCAAGGGGTGACCTGCGAGGAGCTTCGCGACCTTGAGGTCGGCTACGAGTACGACTACTTCAACCACGTTCCACGCGGAACGTTAACCGCGTACGGTATACAAGGGTATGTATTCTATACGCATTGGCCATTACCGCATTACTACATAGATATATTCTAGGCAGTTTTGGGGTTCCAACGTAGGAATTTTTTTCTGCTGCGGATCCCCTTCAGTGGTATTAGAGCCGATCTATGCGTACGAGTGTTGTACGGCCAGTACGCACAAGTATTGTGTGGGCATTGATCCATTAGTTGTTACCCTCTAACGTGTACTTGTTTATATCGCGGTATTGTTTGATGAAGCGGCCCGGACCGACCTTACGTGTATTCGTACGCGAGACTGGTTGCACGCTCCACATACGGCTTGTACCGTATAAGTGGCTAGCGGGTGTCTGTCTCTCATTCGATAGTTGATATAACATTTACAACGGAGGGCCCCGAAAGGGGTGTAATAGAGACAACTGTCAGATCCATGTTGTGGTTGAAAAGTTCGTAGTTTAGAAATGGTTCTATTGCGAAAGCCCTAACAACCACGTAAAATTTGCAATAGATAAAGTAGAGGCGTCTAACTTTATTTTGCAGGAGGGCATGTGATTATGATATGGCATTGGTCGTTGTGAAGGTAAAAGTAGTTTACTTTTCTGTTACTAAGTAGTATAGTAATAGTCATCGTTCCGATGGATGACCTGGTGGCGGCGTCGTGGACTTGGCGTCAAACCAAGGGCAAGATGGAAATCATGCCGGAGCGCTCGATGGAGATCAAGGCGCAAGAAAGACCATATCATATCACAATATACATATGATGTTGATACCTCTTTTACATCTTATTGTGTGCTAGTATTAGATACCCAATGGTAGCAAATAAGATAATCCCTATTTAATTCCAATGTTCTGTGTTCCCCTTGTGTGTGCACCACTAAGAAAGTTCTTCGTTATGAGGCCGGCCGTGATGATCGAGGGTCAGACATATCTACGTTCGCATACAGTGGTGTAAGCCATGTTGCACAGCGAATACACACAAGTTATATTTGGCGAGCCTAGCATGTACAACATGGCCTCGGAACACAAGAGATCGAAAGATCGATCATGAGTCACATGGATGATGTGATTGGCATTATTGAATGTCTACCTTTGATAATGCACTGATGGTCGTGACGATCGGGGGAGGTGCAGAGGATAGGGATCATGTGATCACTAAAATCATCCAGGGGATGACAATTTTAGTGGAGACCAATTATAAATTGATCTCTTATTATGAACTTAGTCAACTTAGTCTAGATGTATGTTTGCAAATATCTTAGTAGATCTTGGCCTATCCCATTGAGGTCCTTTGCGACCATGGGAATATATTGTTTAATTTGGAACTTAGCAAAAGGGTCCAACTTCATAGATTAATACCCACACCTGAGGGATATCCTCGTAAAAGGTGATCTTCTCTTCTTGATACAATAACCATTAGGAGATAATTCAATGACTCCAGAATGTTTGTGTTTTCTCCATAATCATCCAATAAGCCATTCTCCATTTGATTGAGAGTTGGGCTACATTTTGTATTCTAGAGAATAAGGCACATAGAGTATGAGCCGTTGGATGGGTTTTCCTCCATCATGGATGAAAAGAGATTGTTTGGAAAAACACTTAGGGATCTTGCATTACAGTTGAGAACTCTTGGAATGGCTTGATTGCAATGGAGGTCATGGATGAAAAGGTATATGTAAGATATATAAATTATTAATGTGGTTCTTGCAAAACTCGTTGCAGTTTACAAAGTATTTGATACTTGTCCCGTTTTGTGAAAATAGGATGGTCTGCTTGATAATTGTTGGAGTTGAGGCAATGAAGCTTGATGACGGCAAGCAAAACAGTTAATGGCCAACATCACCTCTTTCCTCAAAGTTTGTCATTTGGATTAGTGGACTTGAATATAATTTGTAATCCTTGTTTGTGTGTCTTGCTTTTGGCGAGATGATTATTCATATGAACAAGTTACAAGCCAGTTTGTAATATTCTTATGAACAATACCTTATGGTCACATTATGATTATAAATAAGTTATTCTCATCACTATGTTAATGATAATGGTTTAAACATTTATAAAGGATTAGAATGATAAAAGATATCCAAAGTTTAATAATGATATGACACTATAGTTTAAGTCATTTTGGTTATTGCATGTTCTTTATGAAGATCGGGTCCTAGATGCTTGATCTAGAGACTTTTCCAAACCATGCCTCATTGGGCAGAATGACTAAAACTCCGCATTCTGGTAAAATGGTGATATGCAAAGAAATGTTGAATCTTATACATAGTGATGTATCATATTTTCAACAAGTAGTGGAAATCATTTATTGTGGACTTAAGTGAATAAGCGTATTTACTTAATGAATTGTTCAAATGAGTTCACAACAATAAGAGGATATTGAAATTAACGACTATGAAGTCTCTTCGATTTGATTGACATGACTAAGGTATTCAAGTTAAGTTTAGCATAAAAGGGACTTGTGAAAGATGTTTCACAAATTATGATAATTGGACGAATTCAAACTGTGTTGAAATGTCTAAACATCATAATCATTTTGTATTAGATACATATTATCTCTTATCAGGGTTATAGTTATCGTTTAGAGTTAGAAACCGAAATAAGCAAACACTCATTTGAAATACAAAGGAACATCCAAAAGATTCGTGGAAACAACACCATAAGTGCTATCGCAAGTTCGAGTTTCTGGAGATTTCGATAAGTAGAAGTCGTGGTGAATAAACAAGTCTTTATTGAGAATTCTTAGGAAGCTATGAATGCATCTTCCACAAAAGGGGCAAACCTGTTGTTGTCCAAAGTTGACGTGTCTTGATGAAGATACAAGTGGAAGAAAGTAAAAGATCAAACAAGGTATTTGACCTTACCTCCTGATTGTTGAGTGGTGCAGCAGAATTTGTTTCGTGAAACCAAAATCTACAAATAGATTAGAAACCAATGATAATGATCATAAAGTTTTAGTGAATACTTTTACCAAAGAAAGTATGATTCAACTATATATTCTACAAGTTTGTGGAATTATAGTTGATTCACTTATGATGTTTTGAACAAGACATACCTACGAATTACAAAGAAGCGTGATGGACCTAAGTGCGAGAAATGAATGATCATTGAAATCTCGTTAGTGGAATTCTCGATTTGATGATGATCAAAGAATTTTGGAATTCCCAAGATTATCGAGAGGACCTAGATTTGAGTGGGAGCAAATCAGCTTGGCTAATTCATAATATGTAGCTGACATATTTTGAGTGGGAGCTAAGTGAAATCCTTGGATCTCAAACATGAATGTCATATTTGAGTGGGAGCATGAAATCATTCTGGGATATGTGGACGACATATATGAATGCTGTGATTGGTGTTAAAAACATTTATATAGATAAATAAGGATGAAGTTGAAGTTATTAAACAATAAGATCTATCGAGATAGATTGGTGAGTTTAATAAACACTGAATGTGTCGAATGCTTCCTGGACTTGATTCTGAAAGATGTTTAGAATGTCCTAAGCAAGATTCTAAAGTAGCTCAGAATGGAACAAGATAAGAAAGTAGTCCTTACTATATGAAGCATTGAGTTAGTACTGCAACTATGGTTGAAAGAAAGAGATGTGTTGCATCTCCTATGCCTCAGTCATAGGTTCTTCTATATAACCATGTTGTATACTCGACGTAATGTGACCCGAGGTTCTGGTTGGTAGGACAAAGTCTTAACTGTAAGAATGTGTCTTTAAGTGATTCCTGAGTTGATCACAAAACCAGAATTAAGTTTGTACTTAAATGGCAAGAAGCAATTTAAGTGGAATAGATGCATTTCATGCACTAGGATCTACATAGATATAGAAGTATAAAGGCTCCATCTGATGTGATATATAATGTTATAGCAGGGCTAGTTCGCTTTTAACGTAGAATGATGTGTCCCAGGGCCTAGTGCCCATGAGAAAGCCCTCGAGGTTGATCTAAAGTCACTGTAAGCTCCTGGAATCCGGCCTCGTTCTGCTGCCATGACTACAGTATATACACAAAGGATAGCAAAGTGTGTTTCGAAGTTTAGATGACAACAGTGAAAACGACTGTCATTATAAACACTAGAAACAAAGTCTCACTTTGTTGCCAAACAAATGCTTCGACCCATTATAAGATAATGGAGTGAATGTCAAAATTAGGAAGACATTAATGATTTACAAAAGACATAATGATCTGGTAAAACAGAACATGGACATGACGTTTCCCGTGAGCATGCATGATCTGTAAACGCATATGTTATATGGTTTATATGAGTAAAATGCGAGCTAGATTATTTGTACTCTAGTGCAAGTGGGAGACTGAAGGAGATATGCCCTAGAGGCAAATAATAAATAGGTTTTTATTGTCATATCTCAATTAGTTTATAATAGTTTCATATTGTGCTATAACTGTGCCAAGTAGAGACATTGGTACAGGTGTGGTATGAAACAACCAAGTCCCTAGTAGCCTCTATTCATACTAGTTCGTTGGTCATGAGGATGATCTGGGTTTCAAGATCATGGGCATTTATGCCAATTGACAATAGAGTCATATCATTGGAGAATGATGTGATGGACATTCCTCGAAGGATTGCAACACGATCAAGTCATATAGTTCATTGTTTCAACAGCTATACCTAGACTCCTTTTCCTTAGACCGTGAGCTCATATTACTCACTGTTTCCCGAGGCTGCTTAGACTGCATCAACCGTCATCTGGTAATACGGTGGCCATAAAGGTGTACGCTGAGTATTCCGAAGGAATAGTAGATGATATGTGACTGGAAGACCGGGATTTGTTCACCCACATGACGGGTAAAGATACATACGGCTGGCTTGGTGAGATTACATCCATAAATGTTGTAACATGTGACTCGGTCACGGGGATGTAATATCACGGTAACAAGAAAACAGAACTTGTTGTGAACAAGATTGAACAAGGTATGTGATACCAATGATCGGATCTCGGACAAGTCGTATCAAGAAACAAAAGGAATTGGATGCTACATTTAGCGGTTCAAACGACATTGTCATCAGGAATGCATAGGGGTCACATAGATATCCCTGGTCCCTCTGTTGATCATTGATATAGATCATGTGTAGAGCATTCCCGAGCCGTGAGAGGATACACTTAAGGGTATGATGAGAGCCATCATTCGTAAGACGGAATCACAATAGAGAAAGAGAAAGCCGGAATTGTTCCGCGGAGAGATCCCAAGTTGTTCGGAGAAAGAATAAAGGAAAAGACTGGAAAAGTGTTTTCAGATAAATGGGAATTTAAATATAAACTTATTATATGTTAATTGTGAATTAATATATTCTAAATAATATTTAAAATAAGATTTATAAAAGCAACTTTCATATTAGGACAAATCCGCGGAGGGAAATGACCTAGAAGAAAAGCTGCTGGAAAATGGAAAAAGAAAAAGGGAAAAATTACAGCTGCTACCGCTAATGGGCTTGGCAGCCCACAGAGGCGGACAACTGGTAGTACGTGCCACGCGGGGGCAGCAAGCAGGCGGTCAGCGAGGCGCCATGCTGGGCCACCAAGCCGTGGCGGCCCACTCGGCCACTCGAGGCCTAGCTGGGGCACCGTAGCTGCGGGCCGCTACACGGGCCACGCAGGGGAAGCGGATGGCCGGCCCACCCAGCCAGCACTGGTCGCTGCCAGTTGCTAGGCCTAGGGGCACGACCGGCCCATCCGGTCACCACCAGCTGCTGGCTCCATTGCTGCTCGCCTGGACAGGCTGGGCCTTGGCGGGGTGGCCCATCCGGCTGGCACATGTATTTCCTGTCCTTTTTTTAAGAATAGTCCCACATGGGGCACCTAATGGGGAGGGCACACCCCCTCCGCCTATATAAAGGGGTGCCCATGGGTGGGATGAAAAAAACACCCAACACACCAATATTTTGGAGAAGTCCTTTGGTTGGCTTCCTCCTTCCCTCTCTCTCTCTAGCCCTTGTGACCATGGCCCCAAGTTTGGGCTGTGCGAACAAGGCACACCTGCAGTACACCGTTGCGCTGTAGGGATTCCAAACCGGATATCAACTTCCGCACTCCCGGCGGGATCGGGGAGCCGGAGGTCTCATCGTGCACTGGATGTGTACGAAGACACGAGGTGCAACACTTGGGGCGCTTGAATGTCGTGAGCCGGAGCTATTGCACGATGAAGAAGGAGCAAGGGGTGACCTACGAGGAGCTTCGCGACCTTGAGGTTGGCTACGAGTACGACTACTTCAACCACGTTCCCCGTGGAACGTTAACCGTGTATGGTCTACAAGGGTATGTATTCTATACGCATTGGCCATTACCGCATTACTACATAGATAGATCCTAGGCAGTTTTGGGGTTCCAACATAGGGAAAATTTTGTTTTCTGCTGCGGATCCCCTTCAGATCTGCTGGAAGAGGCAAGAGAGTTGGCACTGTCCAGATCCGCCATATACCAGCAAAACCTCCAACTCTACCATAGCTAGAAAGTAAGCCCTCGAGTTTTCCAGGAAGGAGATTTAGTACTTTGGCTAGTGCAACACACTGCCGGCATGCATAAGCTCTCACCTCCATGGGAAGGACCCTTCATCATGAGCAAAGCACTGCACAATGATGCATATTACCTTATAGATGCTCAACCACAGAAGAAGAACAAGGAGGACAGGTCCGAAGAAGAATCCAAGCAGCCATGGAACGTAGCACTACTTCGCCCATTTTACACTTAGCTAAGAAGTGTATGTATCCCGAACTCTCATATGTCAGCATGTATGTCAGCACTGAGCTTATCAATGAAATCTCGGCACCTCCAGCAAAAACTTGGGGACTGCCTTAGTAATAATTGTCTTTTATTGTATTTACTTTTTATATGTCGGCTGGCTTAAGTTTCTTACCCTTCAGTCGAGTTAGTAGTGTGTTGGCAGCAAAAGCTAACTCTTCGACTTGCTGCTATCCAAAAAGATTGGCTTCATGGCAAGCAAGAGAACAAGTTTGCCATTCCTGTACACATAAAAAATGACTAAGGAAAGTGATGTAATCGAGCTGACGTTTTTTGGACTAACCCCTGCATTTACCTTCTTTAATTATTATTATGCCGAATTATTTCTAGCTAATCTTCGCAATTTCAAAGCATTGGTACTTTAGTTTGATTGGCCTTGGACTCGTAAGTCGAACATCAAATAATGGTAGACACGGGCCAAGTCATTGAATTGAAATAACAAGAAAATGAAACTCGGGGACTTCACCCAAATAGATCCGACATAAAGACATAGCTTGTAGCAAAATGAACTGCAGTTTAATACATTTGCACCCATCATATCAGGGATCTAACAAAGTTTCAAGTTTCTCGCTAAGGAGCGGCGCCAGCCGGGTCATCCGCAGCAGGTGGAGGCATGTTGTCTTTGGTGTTGTGAGCCTTGTCCTCAGCTTCATCATCCGGGTTTGCCTCGGCATCCTAATTATCATCCGGACCCTCTTGATCTTCGGCAGCGCCCTCTTCAACATAACCATCATCTACCTCGTCAAGGAAACTCGGCCCGTCAGTCTAGACATGGATATTGCCATATTGGATTAGCTGATAAGCTCGGTCTTGGTGTTGTTGGATGAGGGTTGGGTCGCTGATCCACCTAGATTTGTCGCGCATGTTCTGCAGGGTGGCCAAATTGAGCCCGTCATACCAAGACATCACAAAGGCCAAGGTTATGTCGGCGCCAACTCGCGCGGCCGACTCCTGCCACGGATTAAGCATGGTCTCGTTGTCCATAAGTTTCTCGGCTAGCTGGGAGGGACCTTTAGGCGCAGTCTCGTTTGGCTAAAGGACGTGGAAAACCCGGATGGCTGCATCTAGAAGGTCCACCCCAAATGACTTCATCACTTTGACTCGGGCCTAGAGGTTGACTAGTGAGTCATACATGTCGAACGTAGTAGTGGAGTTCGTAGGAATGCCTTTTTTAGCCTGCTGTTCTTAACAACTG
Organism: Avena insularis; assembly: GCA_023614405.1. NCBI lineage: Eukaryota > Viridiplantae > Streptophyta > Magnoliopsida > Poales > Poaceae > Avena > Avena insularis. The sequence continues at coordinate 353,785,425 of CM042692.1, read as the reverse complement.
TAATGGCGCAAGGGTTAGATTTAGGAAAGTTGTCTGAGAAACAACTAAAAGCAACAAGTTAGTGCAAACATAGATAGAGCAGCATGAATGTCGGCAAGTCAAGAAGCATACAGGAGAACTTACGGGTGATGACACTGTTGATTCTTGTAATCTCCATCAACTAGGTCGCAACCTTCTTCTGAAAGTTTTCCAACTCAAGACTAACCGAATTCAATTTGACCTTGGCATCCTTCAGTAAATCCTGCTCCTTATCAAGCTGGGTCTTGATCCGATCTTTCTCCTCGGCAAAGGCCTGCTCCACCTTATGAAACTCAGCTTTATGTAGGGATTGTAATTTCCCAATCTCGAATTGAAGCCGAGAGATCTCTTGGTCCTTCTCCTTTAGCAGAGCTTGATGTTGGCATGCTTGTTCGAGAAAGTGAAGTGTCAATTCAGGTATTGGAACACAATCCTGAAGAGACACTGGAAAAGTTTTGACTTGGCCGAGCTGAGATACAATTACCCGCCGAGCTAGAAAGGAGAAAGCCAAACAATAAAGAGCAAAAGGAAAAGTACCTTTCAGCTTGGCCACCTGCTTCTTTAATGCTGTATTCTGGGGCTCCACGTTGGCTGGAACAATCCAGTCATAAATTAACTCGGCAGGACAAGATCAAGAATAATCAAACCGAAAATAGCAAAGAGAAAATTTCACCTTTCTTTTTTAGCTCTAGAAGCAAGGCCTTATGCTTCGTGGTAAGCTCCTTATGGGCGTCAAGGAGCCATTGAAACTCGGCGGTGCGACAATTGGTGGTGATCTGAAAGAAACAAGTGTTAGATCTCTTGATCCGAGTCAAGTGGAACTTAACCCGGCTCTAGGTGATTGGATATTCTAAGATATTCAAGATCCGAGTCAAGTGGAACTTAACTCGGACCTACGTGATTGGATATTCAAAGCTAATCAAGATCCGAGTCAAGTGGAACTTAACTCAGCTCTAGGTGATTGGATATTTGAAGTTATTCAAGATCCGAGTCAAGTGGAACTTAACCTGGCTCTAGGTGAGTGGATATTTGAAACTACTCAAGATCCGAGTCAAGTGGAACTTAACACGGCTCTAGGTGATTGGATATTAGAAACTACTCAAGATTTGAACCGAGTGAAGCTCGATTCAAATCTAGGTGGCTGGATAAAGGAACTATTGATCTGAAGTTCTAATGGTTAAGGGAAGATACTTCGGAGGAACTATGCAAGTTTGTAGTTAGGAGTATCCGGCTGAGTAACACGTTACTCCCCCGGAGGCTCAGGGACTGGAGGATATATGTACAACTACTTGCGTAGATATAAAAAAGATAGCCAAAAGGTTTACCTCCATCATTTTGATGGCATAAGTATTGGCTTTGCTAGCAGTATTCATCTACACACCAATCTCCACAGGGCCGAACTTGGCGGGATTCCCGGAGCTGACATCAATATATTCGGCGTTATTCCAGTTCTCGGGCATACTGAGCGAGTGAGCCGAGGCTCCCACCACTAAGTGTCCGAGTCAGGACTAACCCTTTTTCATGGGCGGGTTGGCGAGTGACCTTGGCAACGGCCAGACTGGTGTGCAACATGATCTGCTTATCCGAGGTAGGGCCGGAAGCAGAGCTACCTTGTTGCATCATAGAGGCAATAGTGTATTGCCAAGGCTCGGCTGTTGGCCCCTTGGGCGCTGCCTTGGCCAACTCGGTTGCATTCTTGACCTTGGTCATGTCGACAGTTTCTTAGCCTTGGTTGCTGGTTTCGTCTGCTGCTACGGGGCTGATGGTTGCGCTCCAGCCGAAGAAGCTGTCGTGGAGGACTTAGTCTTTGGGCTCTGCCAAGTTTGGTCTTCTCGCCGAGTCTTGGGAGACTCAGACGAGGCTGGAGGTACTTGCTAAAGAGAGCTTGAGACTGGAGCTTGTTGAGGTTGAGGCAAAGGTTGAGTTTGAGCTGGTGTCGGGGTTTCCGGCACCACGGTAGAAACATTATCAGTGCCGATATTGCTAGCGTCACAATCTTCTTGCTGGATGGCGGAGGGAGAACCTTGCTGATCCGGCATAGGCATGTCCTCGGGGGTGCCCCCTCCACCTGTGCCGACATCACCCTCCTCCCGCCGAAGTGGACTATTGTTTGACGCGGCGGGAGAGCTCTCCCAGATAAGGCTCAGAATAGGAGCATCACCATGTGGACAATGTGCCCCCTCGAGAATAGGAGAAACGATGCTGGAGCCACTCTGGGAAATATCCACGGTGGCTCTGCTGAATCAAATAAGGAAAAGGTTAAGTCAAACAGAAAAAGAGAAACAAGAAATATAGAGAACACAGAAGTAACCTAGAGAAAGATGTTTACCCGAATACTAGAGGAGGAGGCTTGGGCGTAGGAGCCTTCTGGATCACGTTCTTACGGCCAGATTTCTTGTACCTCTTGCCGGGTCTGGCTCGATCAGCTGGAGGAGCCGAGGTAGCAACTCGCTTCTTCACTAGGACTTGTTCACCCATGACAAGAGGATGATCATTGGGCACCTGACCAGCCGGGTTAGTTAGAGCGATATCAACCAAAAAGGCGTAAGAAATAGGCATCAGATCAAGTACCTCAAGAACTTCACATTCATTATCATCATCATCATCCATCCAATCCTTTAAGATAGAGGTCTTACCGGAGGATCGGCCGGACCCAGAGTCCGAAATAGGCATGGACTCCTCAGAGTTCAGCTCCTCCGGGTCCGAGGTATCCCAATCCTTGCCTCACTTGAGGCCGGGGTCGGGATGTCCTCTAATGTTTGCTGAAGGAATTTCTGAGTGAAGCGAAGCAAAAGGGTCAAATAGGTGATAAGAGCTGACTTAAAAATTAACTCGGAAGAGAGTTATGCAAAAGACATACGTGGGGAGCTTTCCTGTCTCGGCTGAAGTGTTCTAGCCCCCACTCCCAATCCTCGGTCAAGGGCATCTTGAAGATAGACTTAACCCGGCGATAGATCTAAGAGTCAGAGAGCTCGACCGATGAAACTCGGTTAGGGTCGAGGTGACCGCTCATGTGGTAGAGTTTGTGGGTGCGTCTTGATACATTGCAAATGTATCTATAATTTTTTATGTTCCATGCTTGGTTTTATCTACTTTCTTGTGTTTTGTCCACACTTTGGAGTACTTTTCATATGATTTCTTGGACTAACCTATTAACAAGAGCCATAGTGCCAGCTACCTGTTTTCTGCTGTTTTTGGTTCCAGGAAAGTCAGAAAATGAATATTCTCGGAATTGGACGGGACAAAAGCCAAAGTGCCTATTTTTCCGGAAGACATGTGATGCCATAATACGAGACGGAGAAGAGCTAGGGGCCGGCCACACCACCTGGCCGCGCGGCCAGGCCTGGCCCATGCCAGGGGGTGGTCTGGCCGACCCTAGAACCCCCTCGGCCTCTCCTTCCGCCTATATATTGCCCTCGGGACCAAAACCCTAAGTACCCGATCAAAAATCCACGAAAGAGTTTGTAGCTGCCGTCATCTCCATCCCTAGATCGGGAGGGATCTGAAGCTCTTCCCGGCACCCTGTCGGAGAGGGGAATTCACCCTGGAGGCCTTCTTCATCATCATGCAAGCCTCCGGTGTGATGCCTGAGTAGTTCATCTCTGGACTACAGGTCCATGTAGTAGCTAGATGGCTGGTTCTCCTCCTTTGTGCTTTCATGTCTAGATCTTGTGAGCTCCGTTCATGATCAAGATCATCTATTTGTAATCCATACATGTTGTGTTTGCGGGGATCCGATGGATATTGAGATGCTATTTCAGATTGATTATTAATTCTATCATCTCTTTGTTATTTGTGATCTTACACGCTTTCCGTTGTTAGTAGCTATCTTGGCCAAGTAGATGCTAGCAACTCCAAGAGTTAGTATTTATGCTCGATAGTGGGTTCATGCCTCTGGTAATCTGGGGAAGTGACAGAAATCTCTAAGGTACTAGATGTGTTGTTGCTACTAGGGAGAAAACAACAATCCTTTGTTCATAGAACAATCGTATTGTTTACTTTACACGTAATTCATAAAGAAATAATTTGTTGCTTGCAACTTAATACTGGAGGGGGTTCGGATGATAACCTGAAGGTGGATTATTATTCATAGATGCAGTTGGATGGCGGTCTATGTATAATGTTGTAATGCCCAATCAAGTCTCAAAGGAGTCAAGATGATTAATATATGCTTGTATGCTTTCTCAATGTTTGTCAATTGCCCCGCTGTAATTTGTTCACCCAGCATGTTATCTATCTTAAGGAGAGCCACCTCTAGTGAACTATGGACCCCGGTCCTTTCTTTTACATACAATCTACAAACTGTTTACTGCTTTGCGTTTACTTTCTGCAAACTATTACTTCCTTCCATTCGATACATTTAATCCTTTGTTTTCCACAAAACCGGTGAGATTGACAAACTCATCGCAAGTTGGGGACAAAGTTATGTGGTTGTGTTGTGCAGGTCTCCATGTTGCTACTAGCACCGGTAGTGCGCCCTGCCAAGGCTCAGCTAGCAACACCTTTGGGGTGTTTCCTTGCTCCTACTGGTTCGATAACCTTGGTTTCATAACTGAGGGAAACTTACTGTTGTGCTCCTCATACCTTCCTCTTGGGGTTCCCCAACGAGCTCGACATCAACACGAGCCAGCAAGTAATTTTCTGGCGCCATTGCCGGGGTTCAAAGAAGAAGAAGCTCCCACGTCAACAACACGGCATCAAAGTATTTTCTGGCGTCGTTGCCGGGGAGTCAAGGACATCTTCACAAGGGGAGTCCCTCATAACCAATCTCTTTACTTTGTTATTTTTGTTTTGCTTAGTTTCTTTTTGCTTTGTTTTCTTGTTTCTTTATCAAAAACACAAAAAAATTAGTTTTACAAGTTTGTTTTCTTTATCAAAAACACAAAAAATGACTACTCTTGAAAACACTAAGTTGTGTGACTTCACTAGCACCAACAACAATGATTTTATGAGCAAACCCATTGCTCCACCTGTGCCTGAAGCTACTTTCTTTGAGATAAAACCTGCTTTACTCAATCTTGTTATGAGAGAACAATTTTCTGGTATTAGTAATGAAGATGCTGCTGCCCATCTAAATAACTTTGTTGAACTTTGTGAGATGCAAAAGCATAGGGATATAGATGGTGATATTATTAAGCTGAAATTGTTTCCTTTCTCTTTGAGAGGAAAAGCTAAAGAATGGTTGAATTCCTTAACTAGGAATAGTATTGATTCTTGGACTAAATGCAAGGATGCTTTCATTGGAAAATACTATCCACCTGCTAAGATTATATCTATGAGAAGTGAAATAATGAAGTTTAAACAATCTGATAATGAACATGTTGCTCAAGCTTGGGAAAGAATGAAATCTTTGGTTAAGGATTGTCCCACTCGTGGACTTACTGCTTGGATGATCATCCAAACTTTTTATGCAGGATTGAACTATTCTTCAAGGAACCTATTGGATTCTGCTGCTGGAGGTACCTTTATGACCATCACTTTGGGTGCTGCAACAAAGCTTCTGGATAATATGATGGTTAACTATTCTGAATGGCATACTGAAAGAGCTCCACAAGGTAAGCAGGTAAATTCTGTTGAGGAAACCTCCTCCTTGAGTGATAAGATTGATGTTATTATGTCTATGCTTGTTAATGGGAAAACCCATATTGATCCAAATAATGTTCCTTTAGCTTCTTTGGTTGCTCAAGAAGAGCAAGTTGATGTGAACTTCATAAGGAATAATAATTTTGGCAACAATGCTTATGGTAATAACAATTATAGGCCCTACCCTCCTAATAATACTTATGGTCATAATGGTAAACCTAGATTACCTAGTGAAGGAAGAATTTTAGAAGTTGAAAGAGCCACTAAAAACTTCATGCAAATGCAATATGAGCAAAATAAACTATTTACTAAAACTATGGAGGAACAATCTACCATTTTGAAGAACATTAGCCATCAACTTGAGAATCTAAATAGGGAAATTCCTAGTTTACAATTGAAACTCTCTAATGCTGAAAGGAATATATCATCTTTATCTGAAGATCAATCTTCATTGATTAATAAAATGGCTGCTAAACCCGAAACTAATGATAATCCCTTTGCAGCTACTAATGCTATACAAGTTAGAATTGATGAAAATGTTAGACTATTAGCTGAATTACATGCTAAGTGGGGAAGAGAAGATGAAATTGCTAGAAACATTAGTGTTTCTACCACTACCACTAGTGTTAAGGCTAGTAATAACTCTACTACCTTTGATGACAATTATGATTTTGATCTTGATGGTTGTAATATCTCTGAAGTTATTAAGTTCCTACAAAAGCTTGCTAAAAGTCCTAATGCTAGTGCTATGAACATGGCTTTTACAAAACACATTAGTGATGCTCTCATAAAGATTAAAGAAGAAAAGATGAAACATAAAGCTTCTATTCCTATAAAACAAGAAGATGGTTGGGAACCCATCATTAATATGAAAATGAATGACTTTGATTTCAAAGCTTTATGTGATCTTGATAGTAGTGTTTCTATCATGCCTAGATGGATTTATGATATAACTGATTTGCCTCCACTTGAAGATTGTTATTTGAATGTCCCACTTGATGATAATGCTAAAAAGAAACTCATGGGGAGTCTTAATGATGTTCTTATTATGGTTACAATGCCTATGTCCCTGTTGATTTCTATGTTTTGGATGTTGAATACAATGCTTCTTGTCCTATTACTTTGGGAAGACCTTTTCTTAGAACTATTGGTGCCATTATTGATATGAAAGAAGGCACCATTAAATATCAACTCCCACTCAAGAAAGGTATAGAACACTTCCCTAAGAAGAGAGTGAAGATTTCTTTTGACTCTCCTATGAAAACAAAATTTGGTCTTAATGCTTCTTCATTTGAGTACACTTGATTCTTTTTCTTGCTTCTTATGCCTAACTTAAAGGCGTTAAAGAAAAGTACTTATTGGGAGATAACCCAAAAGTTTTAGATGAGTCTTGGAAGTTATTACTTCAGTAATAACTGCTCCTTATCCTTTTTATTTGTTTTTTGTGCCAAGAGTAACCTCTAACGAGAGAGAAGTAATGATTGGGAAAGTTGCTGTCCCGAAATAGATTTCTATGGTTCACCGTAAACATTCGTGTAAAATCTTTGAATGTCCTTTTGAGGCGTGAATTTTTGTACTTCTGCCCCAGGTTGTTATATAACTTTCGTTAGTTCAACACTTTTTTATTTGAGCAACAGAAGGTCTTCGAAAAAAATCGTCTTTACCTGTTGGTCTGTTTTGACAGATTTCTGCCATTTTCTGCATTTGCTTCTTGTTGGTTACTTTTTGAGTTCTTTTGGGGAATTGAGCTTTTTGAGGGAAGTGCTTCAGTAGCTAGTGTTCTAATGGAAGTTTATTTGGTGTTAGAACTGAACCTTAAGACCTATTATCTTGAGTGCACTAATGTCGCTAATAAAGATTGTGTGAAGTTTTGTATGAAGGAAAAAAATCCAGGTGTATGGAAGGAATGAGTAATGAGAAGAAGGATGGACTAAATCTCAATCTTGGGGATGCCACGTGTGTCACCCCAAGAAATATGCAAGAAGTACAAGCGTCAAATCTTGGGGATGCCCAAGGCATCCCCTTCTTCATCAATAAAAATCCCAGGTTTCTTCCAAACACTTCATTTTTATTGTTTCATGCATAGTTGTGTTGTTCTTGGAGCATATTCTTTTTCGTTTTTGCTTTGGTTTTTCATTTGCTTTGTTTGCTGAATAAATTGGTTGGACCCCCTCTTTCATACATTGGTTTTAAAATAGTTTTGTTTGGTTTGGAAAAGAGTAGGAAAGTTCATGCTTAAGTGGTAAAAAGAGCTTGTTTTTGACTGTGGCCTATGCTTTGTCATGCCATGCTTGATATTGTTTTGGCTTTATGCTTAGAATTCTTTGTTGTAGCATGACTTGTTATAAACAATTGAGATTGCTTAATGTGCCTTGGATGAATCATGCGTTGTTTTAGCATATTAAAGCATAGTATAGTGGTATTCTCCTTTGATGCTTTATTTGGGTTGACTTGGTGCATGCTCACACCATGTTATGACTATCTCAAGTCACCATAGCCTTTATGATCCTTTAGTTTTCAACTTGTAGTATCACTTTATGCTTTGATCATGATGTTTTGTTGCTCTGCATGATTATGGCCATTATTGCTCTCTTAGTTTGTCTATCCCAGTCTTTTGCTAGCCTCCACAACCAAGTATGAGTTCCATTCATGCATCCAACTCCCTAAACCAAGTTATTCCAAAGAGTCCACCATACCTACCTACTAGCTTATGCTTTTGTTTACCTTCCGAATTAAACTTGTTATGAGAAAACTAGTGATTAAAGCTCTCACAAACTTGATGGCACACTTTACTTTTCTTGCCCTTAATAAACTTGAACCATTGTGTCGTCTATGTTGTATATGCTTGCACTTATTTGTTGGGGATTAGCAGAACCATGCTGTCATGGGGAACGCTTTCAACATTGCACGGGTACTTTGTACCTAGTTGATATCATGCTCTTTTGTCTATGGATATCGTCGGTGTGAAATGAAAGGGGTGTTTGTAAGTCCATGGAGTTATGTATATGTGTTAGAGAAACGCCTGGGCCGCTAGTCTAATCCATGTTGACATGGTGGAAACCTGCAGCGTAACCATAATGAGCTGTCTATGAAGCATTCTTCTTATAAAAAAAGAGTCCTATGTTGAGAAAAAAAAGAGAAAAAGAAAAAAAGAGATTATGAAAAGAGGAAAGAGAGAAAAAAGCACCATATTCCCATGGTAAATAAGAAGATTGTTGAGATGCTTGTTGTCTGCTTGCCTTGTCATTTTGATATGGGGATTCTTTCGTATCATCGGGCAAGGGGTACCCCATTGGCGGTTCTCTATGATACACATGTACTTACGATGACAAGAACTTACCGGTGACTAAACTTGAGTAGCATGAGGAGCGGCCCTCGTATACAAGGGACATGCGATTTCTAACTTATACTTCGTCAAGCATGTACACCATAGTTTGTTCACTTTAACCTTAATTACTTCAAGATGCTTATGATAGGGGCAATGAGAGCTGAAAGCTATAAGTACCATAATTTTTGGAAGCTCTTTATGAGACTTGAATCCCTGCTTCCTTCTTTGAAGGCCTTTCTTCCACCATTATATTGAGTCTCCACCTTCTACCTTTATGCACCTACTTTGAGAGCATAGTGGCCATTCTTAGTTCTATGTGCATTGTCCCAAGACTAGTTGATTGATGCATAACTTGATATTGCTTGATTTAAACTATTTGTATCTAGTCACTCTTATGAACTTTGAAGGTGTCCTATGCATTTATATTTTCTACTCTATGAGGGACAAGCTGAATACTATTATGCTATGTTTTATTTATGTGAAACAAACAAACGTCTTGCAAAGCATTGTTATTCATGAATCTTTTGTTTGTGCCTTTTCATGTTGCATCATAGTTTCTTTGTCTTATTGCTAGAACTTTTTCTTTCATGTTATGATTTAAGTACCATGATCCCAGCTTTGAATGTTTTACAAATACTTTGATCAAGTCTTTGATGGTGCATGTCACCTCAAAAATTATTCTTTCTTTTTATCACTTACCTACTCGAGGACGAGCAGGAGTTAAGCTTGGGGATGTTGATACATTGCAAATGTATCTATAATTTTTGATGTTCCATGCTTGGTTTTATCTACTTTCTTGTGTTTTGTCCACACTTTGGAGTACTTTTCATATGATTTCTTGGACTAACCTATTAACAAGAGCCATAGTGCCAGCTTTTGGTGCCTGTTTTCTGCTGTTTTTGGTTCCAGGAAAGTCAGAAAATGAATATTCTCGGAATTGGACGGGACAAAAACCAAAGTGCCTACTTTTTCGGAAGACATGTGATGCCAGAATACGAGACGGAGAAGAGCTGGGGGCCAGCCACACTACCTGGCCGCACGGCCAGGCCTGGCCCGCGCCAGGGGGTGGCCTGGCCGACCCCAACACCCCCTCGGCCTCTCCTTCCACCTATATATTGCCCTCGGGACCAAAACCCTAAGTACTCGATCAAAAATCCACGAAAGAGTCTGTAGCCGCCGTCATCTCCATCTCTAGATCGGGAGGGATCTGAAGCTCTTTCCGGCACCCTGCCGGAGAGGGGAATTCACCCTAGAGGCCTTCTTCATCATCATGCAAGCCTCCGGTGTGATGCGTGAGTAGTTTATCTCTGGACTACGGGTCCTTGTAGTAGCTAGATGGCTGGTTCTCCTCCTTTGTGCTTTCATGTCTAGATCTTGTGAGCTCCGTTCATAATCAAGATCATCTATTTGTAATCCATACATGTTGTGTTTGCGGGGATCCGATGGATATTGAGATGCTATTTCAGATTGATTATTGATTCTATCATGTCTTTGTTATTTGTGATCTTGCATGCTTTCCGTTGTTAGTAGCTATCTTGGCCAAGTAGATGCTAGCAACTCTAAGAGTTAGTATTTATGCTCGGTAGTGGGTTCATACCTCTAGTAATCTGGGGAAGTGACAGAAATCTCTAAGGTACTAGATGTGCTGTTGCTACTAGAGAGAAAACAACAATCCTTTGTTCATAGAACAATCGTATTGTTTACTTTACACGCAATTCGTAAAGCAATAACTGCTGCTTGCAACTTAATCTTGGAGGGGGTTCGGCTGATAACCTGAAGGTGGATTATTAGTCATAGATGCAGTTGGATGGCGGTCTATGTATAATGTTGTAATGCCCAATCAAGTCTCAAAGGAGTCAAGATGATTAGTATATGTTTGTATGCTTTCTCGATGTTTGTAAATTGCCCCGCTGTAATTTGTTCACCCAACATGTTATCTATCTTAAGGAGAGCCACCTCTAGTGAACTGTGGACCCCGGTCCTTTCTTTTACATACAATCTACAAACTGTTTACTGCTTTGTGTTTACTTTCTGCAAACTATTACTTCCTTCCATTCGATACGTTTAATCCTTTGTTTTTAGCAAAACCGGTGAGATCGACAACCTCATCGCAAGTTGGGGACAAAGTTCTGTGGTTGTGTTGTGCAGGTCTCCACGTTGCTACTAGCACCGGTAGTGCGTCCTGCCAAGGCTCAGCTAGCAACACCTTTGGGGTGTTTCCTTGCTCGTACTGGTTCGATAACCTTGGTTTCATAACTGAGGGAAACTTACTGCTATGCTCGTCATACCTTCCTCTTGGGGTTCCCCAACGAGCTCGACATCAACACGAGCCAGCAAGAATTTTTCTGGCGCTGTTGCCGGGGATCAAAGAAGAAGAAGCTCCCACGTCAACAACACGCCATCACGTCTCTGTAGCGGGCATATTTGACTCCGGATAAAGGTGAGCATCAGATCCTCACCGGCCATCCCTTCTGCTATCAGCTCCAGGACATGCTTCTCTACTAGATCAACTACTGTTCTTGACTTCTTAGGGATCTGATCCATCGATTCTTCTTAGGGACGCTAATAGAAAAAGGAGGCAGTCGAATGTTGTCCTCCGGGGTGTTGTTATTTACATAAAAGAACGTCTTGGCCCACCCCTTGCAGGATTCCAAGCCCGTAACCTAGGGAAATATGGAATCGCGCCGAGGAGAGATGGATGCCGCCCCACATTGGGTCAGAGACTTGTCACAGGGACGAAGTTCCTTATTCGGAACAACCTTAGCCTGGAAACCAAAGAACTTGAACCAGATGTGTATCCTGGGCCACAGACGAGATACCCCTCGACGCTGGAAACAAAAGCTGAGAGAGACGCGATGGCATTCGCGGGGAGATGATGGGGTTGGAGTGCAAAGGTTGTGAGGAAGTCATGAAATAAATTGCTGATAGGAAGGCCGAAGCTATGGGCGAAGTGGGAAGGGAAGACCACGAACTCATCGGGCTCGGGAGCAGGGACAAGTTCGTCGTTAGGGATGCAGCAGCTGACTCCAGCGGGAACGTGACGGGTGCGGATGAGCCAGTCGATCTCATCTTGGCTCACCCAAGAATTGGCCCAAGCACCGCGTTCATGGGCGGCGCCGCCCTCTTCATGTTCTTCCACGATGGTGACATCTCTAGTTCCTCTTCCTTAGATGCGGAGTAGGAATCAGAGGAGAACTGCTTCGATTGATAAGGCCTCGTAGCGGCAGCAAGCAGCGCTGCTATGGTAGAGCAAGCGAGAAGTAGAGAGCGGCAGCGGCGGCGCTACCACTAAGCGGGAGCGGCGGCGCTGCGAGGAAGAAGAAGAAGAAGAGGCGAACAGGGGGAAATGTCTAAGGAACTCCCCTGTTCCCCTATTTAACCATGCCCCTAGCGGGGTAGTGGGATCAGGTTGTGTACCAAGCCGCATGGTGCGGGCATGTATTTCTTGAAGGAACCAATCAGTAGTAGGCCACACGAAGGATCATACGGCGTAGGAGACCAAGTGACGCGACGTGACTCTGTGGTTACCAAAGAGGCGCCCCACGATGTGATGGGTGCGCGGTAATCTCTGACAGCGTGCGCAGTAACTGACGCACATGCCCTTAAAATGAGACAGAGGTGATGATTGCCCTTGCACATAGGATACGGGGAAGTGTACATGAGAAAATAGGCATCTAAGAGGGTTAATCCAGATGCAAAACTACGACTCGATCAACGAGAAGTAACTTGGAAAGACACTACAAGAAATCTGCCAGTTTGTGACTTTCTCACTATGACCATGAAAAAAATCGTCGCAAATTTTATGACGATTTGCATGAGATCGTCGTTAGCTAGTTAAGGAGGGCAAAACCCTTTCAAATTATGACGATTAGCTCAAAATCGTCGTAATTTTATTAGATTAAATCGTCATAATATAAAACACACACCTTATTGTTTTATTTTAAGACCATTACGATCATATTAGATCGTTATAATAGACTGTACCATTTTATCTTTTAATAAATAAACGCCACCTTAGCACTTTTGCATTGGTGTCATGTATATGTGTCACGTTCTATCTGCGTGATAGGCGACCTATCAAGCGGAAGTTACACGCAGGCAATCTGTCAAGCGGGACCGATCAAACTTCAAATAATAAAAATAGACGTGCACAGCTCATGGATTGAACCAGCGACCACTCGTGCCAAGTTTGAGATCGTGTCAATATATTGAAGTGGCACGTTATTAGCAAGGACAAATTTGCTACATGATACCGTTATTTTCTGGCGTTTGCTAAAACACATTGCATAATTTTATTTTTGCTAGGTACCATTACAATTCTGTGACACATTTACTAGAACACATCACGTGACCAAAAATAAAAAGTTTGGCACATTTTCTACAAACCCGGCCATAACATGGTCAATCGAGCAAAAGTGCTAAAATTTTCCATTTTTGGCCACATGATGTGTTCTGGAAAATGTACGATAAAATTATGCAAACACCAGAAAATAACGTTGTCCTATAGCAAATTTTTCCTATTAGCAAATAAAGCCAGCATGTTAGAAAATAAAGAACAAAATAGAGCATCAAGAGGTTTCCATTTTTGGTCACGTGGTGTGTTTTGGCAAATATACGATAAAATTATGCAAACACCAGAAAATAACGGTGTCCTATAGCAAATTTTCTCTATTAGCAAATAAAGCCAACACGTTAGAAAATAAAGAATAAAATAGACACCAGAAAATAACGTTGTCCTATAGCAAATTTTCTCTATTAGCAAATAAAGCCAGCACGTTAGAAAATAAAGAACAAAATAGAGCATCAAGAGGTTTCCATTTTTGGTCACGTGGTGTGTTTTGGCAAATATACGATAAAATTATGCAAACACCAGAAAATAACGGTGTCCTATAACAAATTTTCTCTATTAGCAAATAAAGCCAGCACGTTAGAAAATAAAGAACAAAATAGAGCATCAAGAGGGTTCGAACCACGTACCTCCTTGAACCATGAATACCGACACCAACCAGCACAACGATACTACTTTGGTTTTAATAATTGCTCGCAACCATTATTAACGTAACGATTGGCTGTTGGGCCTGGTCCTCGGGCGACGGACTCCTCCTATTCTTCTCTCTTTTTTTTTAAGGCGGACTGCCGTGTCCGCTTTGGCTGGGCCGGCCTTAAGTTTGCACCGGGTGAATTAAATCCGGGCCAGTTCGGCTGGTCCGGTTAAGATAGGTTTTTTTCTATTTTATTAATTTGTTTGTATCTTTTTCATAAAATGTTAAAAAGAAATGATTTTTGTCTCTAAATTTTTCTAAAATTTAGTAGATCAACTTAGAATGTTAATTAGAAATAGTTTCATTATTTAAGAATAGTAGATTTACTAATCCCATATTAGTCTATAGTAGGAATAATATCATAATTTAAAATATGTTTTGGGCACTCGAAAAATAGAAAATGGCTTTTTATGCGACAAAAGGGAAAATTTTGTTCTGCAACATTTTTCTCCATCCTAAGATGCATATGTGTGCATAATATAGACATATTATCACAAACTATACCACGATTCTAGCCATAACATTGGCCTTTTGGCCTGAAAGGCATGAAACCTTGAATATGATAGGTCATTTCTGAGAAGGTTTTTCGAGATGCAATCAATATATCAAGTTTGATATTTTTCTTACAACTATATCACTTAATATGACACCACGCGAAGGATTTACATTTTTGACCATTTTTGAATTTCTTATGTCCGTTTCAAAATTTTCTCGTTTCAAACTATAGCGAAAATGACGAGCACGGAGATAGGAGATGAGCCTTGCTAAATTTGCATTAGATATCCGAAGAAACATCATATTGTGAGCCTAAAAATTATTTTTTTTCGAAAAATCACGAGCATTAGATCATGTACATGTAGTTCAAACCGAACACACTTCCTACCGATTCGACACATATTTGTCTTTTTCATCAGAAGTGGACAAAAAGGTTTTAAAATCCCTGATTGGGACATTGTTCATTTAAGGTGGTCTAATATTTTTTAAAAATGGGGTGGTAGCATTTTTGAACTGAAGAATTGGTGTTGCTTCACAAAACGCCCCGTTTTTGGCACTCAGAAAATGGAAAATGGTTTTTCCGTGCGACAAAAAGGAAAACTTTCTCCTGTAATATTGTTCGCCATTCCATGATACACATGCGTGCACAATATGGAAATATTATCACGAACTATGCCATGATTCTAGCCATAACATTGGTCTTTTGGCCTAAAAACCATGAAACCTCGAACATGATTGGTCATTTCTGAGAAGGTTTTTTCGAGATGCAATCAATATATCAAGTTTGATATTTTTCCTTGCAACTATATGACATAATACGACACCACGCGGAGGATTTACATTGTCTGGGCCATTTTTGAATTTTTTATGTCCGTTTCAAATTTTTCTCGTTTCAAATTATGGTCAAAACGGCGGGCACGAAGATAGGGGATGGACCTCGCTAAACTTGCATTGGATATCTGAATAAACATCATATTGTGAGCCTAAAAATGATTATTGCAAAAAATCACGAGCATTAGATCATGTACCTGTAGTTCAAACCGGACCCACTTCCTACCGATTCGACAGACATTTATCTTTTTACCAGGATGGTCGAAAAGGTTTTAAATTCCCTGGTTGGGACATTGTTCATGTAAGGTGGTATATTATTTTTGAAAAATGGGGTGGTTGCATTTTTAAATTGAACATTTGGTGTTGTTTCACAAAACTCCTCGTTTTTGGCGCTTAGAAAATAGAAAATGGATTTTTCGTGCGACGAAAAGAAAAACTTCCTCCTGTAACATTGTTCGCCGTCCCATGATACACATGCGTGCACAATATGGGAATATTATCACAAACGATGCCACGATTCTAGCCATAACATTGGTCTTTTAGCCTGAAAGCCATGAAACCTCGAACATAATAGGTTATTTCCAAGAAGGTTTTTTCGAGATGCAATCAATATACCAAGTTTGATATTTTTCTTTACAACTATATCACATAATATGACACCTCGCAGAGGATTTACATTGTTCGGACCTATTTTGAATTTCTTATGTCCGTTTCAAACTATGGCCAAACGGCGGGCACGCAAATAGGGGATGAGCCTCTCTAAACTTGTATTGGATATATGAAAAAACATCATATTGAGAGCCTAAAAATGATTTTTGCAAAAATCACGAGCATTAGATCATGTACCATTAGTTCAAACCGGACGCACTTTCAACCGATTCGGCAAACATTTATCTTTTTGTTCATGGGTGGACGAAAAGGTTTTAAAATCCACGGTTGGGACATTGTTCATGTAAGGCGGTCTATGTTTTTAAAAAATGGGGTGGTAGCATTTTTGAATTGAACATTTGGTGTGGCTTCACAAAACTTTCCGTTTTTTGCGCTCAGAAAATGAAAAATGGCTTTTCCGTACGACAAAAAAGAAAATTCTTCCTGCAACATTGTTCTTCGTCTCATGATACACATGCGTGCACAATATAGGAATATTATCACAAACTATGCCACGATTCTAGCCATAACATTGGTCTTTTGGCCTGAAAGACATAAAACCTTGAACATGATAGGTCATTTCTAAGAAGTTTTTTCGAGATACAATCAATATACCAAGTTTAATATTTTTCCTTGCAATTATATCACATAATATAAAATCACGCGGAGGATTTATATTGTTCGGACCTTTTTTGAATTTCTTATGTCCGTTTCAAAATTTTCTCGTTTCAAACTATGGCCAAAACGGCGGACACGAAGATAGGGATGATCCTCGCTAAACTTGCATTGGATATGTTAAGAAACATCATATTTTGAGCCAAAAAATGATTTTTGCAAAAATTCACGAGCATTAGATCATGTACCATTAGTTCAAACCGGACCCACTTTCAACCGATTCGGCACACATTTGTCTTTTTCACCAGGGGTGGACGAAAAGGTTTTAAAATCCACGGTTGAGACTTTGTTCATGTAAAGCGGTCTATTTTTAAAAAAAATAGGATGGTAGCATTTTTGAATTGAACATTTGGTGTTGCTTCACAAAACGTCCCGTTTTTGGCGCTCAAAAAATAGAAAATGGCTTTTTTGTGCGACGAAAAGGAAAACTTCCTTCTGTAATATTGTTCGCCGTCTCATGATACACATGCGTGAATAATATGGTTACATTATCACAAACTATGCCACAATTCTAGCCATAACATTGGTCTTTTGGCCTGAAAGCCATAAAACCTTGAACATGATAGGTCATTTCCGAGAAGTTTTTTCGAGATACAATCAATCTACCAAGTTTGATATTTTTCCTTGCAACTATATCACATAATATGACACCACGCGAAGGATTTATATTGTTCGGACCTTTTTTGAATTTCTTATTTCCGTTTCAAATTTTTCTCGTTTCAAACTATGGCCAAAACAACGGGCACAAAGATAGGGATGAGCCTCACTAAACTTGCATTAGATATCTTAATAAACATCATATTTTGAGCCAAAAAATGATTTTTGCAAAAAATCACGAGCATTAGATCATGTACATGTAGTTCAAGCAGGACCCACTTCCTACCAATTCGGCAGACATTTGTCTTTTTCATCAGAGATGGACGAAAAGGTTTTAAAATCCCTGGTTGGGACATTGTTCATGTTAGGTGGTCTATTTTTTTTTTTAAAATGGGGTGGTAGTATTTTTGAATTGAACATTTGGTGTTGCTTCACAAAACGCCCGTTTTTTGCGCTCAGAAAATGGAAAATGGTTTTTCTGTGGGACGAAAAGAAAAACTTCCTCTTGCAACATTGTTCATCGTCCCATGATACACATGCGTGCATAATATGGGAATATTATCACAAATTATGCCACGATTCTAGCCATAACGTTTGTCTTTTGGCCTGAAAGCCATGAAACCTTGAACATGATAGGTCATTTTTGAGAATTTTTTTCGAGATACAATAAATATACCAAGTTTGATATTTTTCCTTGCAACTATATCATATAATATGACACCATGTAGAGGATTTACATTGTTCAGACCTTTTTTGAATTTCTTATGTCCGTTTCAAATTTTTCTCGTTTCAAACTATGGCCAAAACGGCAGGCACGAAGATTGGGATGAACCTCACTAAACTTGCATTGGATATCTTAAGAAAGATCATATTTTGAGCCAAAAAATGATTTTTGCAAAAAATCACGAGCATTAGATCATGTACCTGTAGTTTAAACCGGATCCACTTCCTACCAATTCGGCGGATATTTGTCTTTTTTATCAGGGGTGGACGAAAAGGTTTTAAAATCCCCGGTTGGGACATTGTTCATGTAAGATGCTCTATTATTTTAAAAAAATATGGTGGTAGCATTTTTGAATTGAACATTTGGTGTTGCTTCACAAAACGCCCGTTTTTGGCGCTCAGAAATAAAAAATGGTTTTTCCGTGGGACGAAAAGGAAAACTTCCTCCTGCAACATTGTTCGCCGTCCCATGATACACATGCGTGCATAATATGGAAACATTATCACAAACCATGCCACAATTCTAGCCATAATATTGGACTTTTAGCCTGAAATGCATGAAAACTCAAACATGATAGCTTATCTCTAAGAAGATTTTTTTGAGATGCAATCAATATACCAAATTTGATTATTTTTCTTGCAACTATGTCACATAAAATGACACCACACAAAAGGTTTTATATTGTTCGGACCACACAAAAAGTGATTATTCATTTTCCGAGTGCAAAAAAGAGGTGTTTTGTGAAACGACCAGTCAAAACACAGCAAACCGCCTTCCACGGATCGTTCTCAGGGACATGATCTAGACAGTCTATTTTCAATCCAACGCTTGTCAGCTCATCCGAAGAAGCACACCGTACTCCCTAGTCTCTACCGCACCGCGTTGGTAAATTCAAAGTCAAACTACTATGTGAAAATATGTTGGCCCCACCTGCCCCTTTCCCTGCGCTGCCAAACTAACCCTAACTCATATCTCCCCGTCCACCGCCGCCCGCCGCCACCCACCCTCCTCTTTCCGATCCAATCCTCCATCGCATCCCCAACATCCCCGTCCCGCTGGTTCCCCAAGGTCAATTGTATTGCCGCTCCTCTCCTCCAGCATCATCGCTCTCCAAGCCTTTGCCTAGTCGCCTTCTCCAACCTAAAAGCAAATATAACACGCGATGGCCGCTGCCTTGTATGATTTGGAGAGCAAGGAGGTGCTGGCCTTCGTCTAGGAGGGTGCCCATCCAGAGCTCAGTGCAGGGGCGGCCCTACCCTCTGTCTGTATGGCCAGGTGCTTGACGATGGAGGCGTCCTGCTTTTGCCCCACTCGTATTGCTGCACGACACCGCGCAGCCGTAGGGGACCCTAGGGGGAGATTATGGCTCCATCTCTGCATCGCACTTGCGGTCGACGGGGAGGATTCCTCCAGATCTGGTTGTATCGCATCTGCAGGAAGCCACCATGCCAAGATCTCACCACCGTGTCCTGAGGTAGGCTGAATCCCCATTCTTCTCTGTTCGTGAACCTGCTTGCTCGTTCCTAGATTGAGAGTTTAAGGGTGAGAAGGCAGATATATTTATTTATAGAGAGACAGACGGAGAGAGGAGAATTCGAGATTGTAATTTAGTTTGCAGACCCTCAGATTGGTAGAGATGCTAGTTTATTTTTGTAGTACCAGCGCTTAGATTTTGGTAGAGATGTAACATTTGGCTATGGATTGATCTCTACATGTGATCATTAGATAGTATCTGTTCATATGTCTAATCAAAAGATGAGAAATGCATGTCTAGTTTTGCTTGAGTTACTTCTCATTAGGGGTCTCTATGATTCAAGTGTTAATGATATCTTTGTAGCATTTTGTTTAGTGGGCAACATACACTGTTATAAACCATTTGCTAGTTAACTATATCTGAGTGTATTCTATTCAGGATGACGATTCTGAGTATATTTTCTATCTACAGTCATAAATAGTTTGAGGTCAGAACTGGTGTACCAGCCATTATAATTGTTTTCAGAGGTCATTTATTTTAAACGTTTAGTTCTTGGATACCATTTTGTTCTTCTCATGTAACGGAAACTGATTTACATCATGTATGTAGCATAGATAAATGATCTTGCACTATATTGTTCCTACAATATGTTAGACGATTTTGACACTAGGAATAAGACTACTCTTTTGAATTGAAATTTAGAGTCAAACTTGTAGATAATTTTATTTAGTTGTGCTACCATGCTTATCTCAATATGAGATGGTAAATAACATAAATAAGCAAAATAAGACATGTTTTCTTTGAAACATATAGTAGTTGTTTGCTGTCAACAATAATCCATCCGGAACTGGTTTGTGCAGGAACTAAAGTAGAAGAGTGGGCCTTTGGCATCAAATGATCACGAGAGTCAATATCAGCTAACTAGGAACACTAGCGGTTACTAGCCAACACGTCAATACAAGGTTTTTATATCTCTTTTGGAGCCTTGTTATAGTTGTGTCGTTCTCTCTATGGTGTCTGCACTCCTATGGGTGCAATCTGTGAATGGAGTTCTGAAGGAGAGTAGAAGTTTGCATCATGATTTTATTCCTCTATCTATTGCTTGGTATTGATAGTTTATCACATATACAATGATTTGCATGTTCTTTGAATATTGCATATTAGTTTGAACCTGGCACCTGCAGTAGGTGTATATTTGTACTTTGTTTGCTCTCTCTCACATTTTATACTCCAACTATTGGAATTACAGGCTGCTGTCTCTCGCATTTTATACTCCAACTATTGGAATTACATTTCTGGAGCTACTTCTTTCATCCAAAAGATAGAGATTCATGTGAGTATTCTCATGCATCTCATTGTTGTTCCCAACAGTCATCTCATACATTTCATATATTAGGGAGATGCTTCTTGTCTCAATGCGTCACTATTGTCAAAATTGGCACATTGTGATTTTGATTCCTGGGTACTGAATAGGGAGTAGTGCGTGTAATACTCCTGTACAGTGCTTATTTTATAGTACACTAGTTTTGGTTATTTTTTGCTTGATCTCCTGGGAGTACATTACTCTAAAACAACCACAAGGCAATGTTGTTTAAATAATGGAGTAGAACTGGTCTCTGTAGGTATTCTGTCATGATTGAGTAGGATTATGTTTATCCATGCTAGAACACTTGTATCTATTCTGTCATGATTGAGTAGGAGTATGTTTATTCATGCTAGAACACTGAAACGTGCCATGCCTTTTGTAACTGAACTGTGCATATTGCTGATAATAGGCCCCAGAGTATGCCTTCATCGGGAGGAATGAGGTTTAGGTTCGGAAGCACCATGGCAGATAGGTGCTGATCGATTGAGGAAGGGACGTGCACCATGGTGGGGAGGTGCTGATCGTTTGATGATCAATTGAGGAAGAGACATTACCTGGGGAGATGCTCATGTCCAATTCAAATCAATGGATGATCAGGGGCATTTTTGTACATCGTTGTTGTTTTGGGCTTTGCCGAAAAACGCTTCAACTTCGCATATTACCTAACAGATGGAGTATATTGGTAGCTGGATACTGATACATCCATTTTGCATCACTATTCTATATCATAGTTTACTGTTATTCATTGATATATTTCATATTAAGAGATGATACTTATGTTATTTCATCTGTTTTTGCATGGTTGATGACTTTTGGAGCATGGACCGCTGTAGTCAGGATTCTGATGGAAAATAGGCTATTTGAAGGCGAAATTCGCGAAGATCAGAAAATTCAGGAAAATACACGGAAAATTCTATTTTTCCAGAAGACGAAGATTGCCAGAAGGGGGAGTGGAGATGGGCCACAAGGGGCCCACGCCTAGGGGTGGGCAATCGGTTCCCCGGAATCGTTCGGTTCGGTACTTCGGTGCATAAACAATTTCAGGTCTGAGAAAACGAGCACCGATCGGTTAAGTAAAATTAAGAAAACCGAGGCTTTGGTGCCGTGAGGAATTGGTACGGTCTTCGGTTCGCACCGAACTGACCGAAAGTTTACTAGCTGGGCTAACCACGCCTAGGATAGCAAGCATATGGTTGTACTAGCTGGGCTAGGATCGTTTCTCTGGCTGGGCTAGGAGCTGCTGTTCAGCGGATATAGTAGTGAAGACCATGTCAGGATACATGGACCACCGCTAAAAAAGGATACGTGGACCAAGGCAAAAGATCAATCGGGCAAGTACTAGGCAGGCGAGAATTACGTGCTTGGGCAGTGGATCCCTCGATTTCTAGGATTTAATCATTTGATGAATGGAAATTTGGCAATCACACACGCGTGAGAGTTACGGGCCGCGCCAGTTCCACCGTGCGGGAGAAGGATAATCGAGGGATTAGGCATAGGGCTCGGTACTTCGGTCTAATCGGTGGACCGACGGTGCATATCGAAACTACCGAATTAAATTTGGTTTCTAGGAATCACTAACCGAGTTTAGTACTAAAATAGTTGGTTTCGGTCACTTCAGCTTCGGTTTAAATTAATTCAATTCGGTCATTCGGTTCTCGGTTTATATGCCCACCCCTACCCACACCACCCCTTGGCGCGGGCAGCCCTAGGCCACGCCAGCAAGTGGTGTGGCCACCCTAGCACACTCCAGGCTCTCCCCTCTGGCGTATATTATCCCCACGGAACCCTAACACCTGGGAGCAACCACAGAAAGATTCCGCCGCCTCTGTGGGGCGGAAAACTATAGAGAGAGAAAGATCTTTCCAGCAGACAGAATTCTACCGGGGGAATTCCTTCCCGGAGAGGGGAGATCGTCGCCATCAACACAACCATCAAGCTGGACTTCATCGGGATCATCATCATCATCACCACCACCATCATATCCACCAGCACCATCATCACCACTTCATACCGCTGTAACAATTGGGTTGAATCTTGCATAGTTCTTAGGGGAAACTTTCTCGGTGTTGATTACTCCTTGTAGTTGATGCTATTGAGTGAACCATTAAATTATCGTTTATGTTCATATTGTTATATATCATTATTTCATCTCTGATCTTGATCCATATGATGTCTTGTGAGTAGTTCGTTTAGTTCTTGAGGACATGGGAGAAGTCATGTTGTTAGTAGTGGAATTGTGTTGAGAAAGATTCAATAGTTTGATATTTAAGTTGTGGTGTATTTCTTCTAGTGGTGTCATGTGAATGCCGACTACATGACACTTCACCTATATGGACCTAGGGGAATGCATTGTGTATTTGGCTACTAATTGTAGGGGTTGTCGGAGTGACAGAAACCTGAATCCCCGTTAGGAAACCTTTGCACATGGGATGTGAGGGACTTAGAGTTTAAAGCCGTGGTTAGGTTTCTACCTTAATTACTTTCTTGTACTTGCGGATGCTTGTAAGGGGTATAATCATAAGTATGTATTAGTCCTAGGAAGGTCGGTACATTAGCACAGGTTCACCAACACAACACTTGTCAAACTAAAGAAGATTAAGCAACTATATGAAGCGAAAGCACTTGACGTTATTCCCAGGTGTCCTCGAGAATGTTTGGTCATCTTAAGTAATACAACCGGCTTGTCCTTTGCTAAAGAAAGGATTGGGCCACTTGCTGCATTTATTATTATTGTATTTTATTTACTCGTATTTTATTTATCTGCATTATCAAAAACCCCTAAAAATCCGTTTGCTAAGTATTTACAGAGAATTCCTGCTCCAACCCACTCGTCAACACCTTCTGCTCCTCGTTGGGTTCGACACTCTTACTTATCGAAAATACTGCGATACACCCCTATACTTGTGGGTCATCAAGACTATTTTCTGGCACCATTGCCAGGGAGTGAAGCACTATTGGAGAGTGGAACTGGTAAAGGAAACTTCTACTGTGAGTATTGTTTGCTTTTGTTAGTTGCTTTATTTTAATATGGATAATTCGCTGAGTTTCTTATTTCGTAATGCTACTACCACTGCTAAGGTAGTATATGAACCACCACCTGCTGAGAATGATACTTTTAAAATACCTACAAGAATTA
The DNA here is from genome assembly GCA_023614405.1 of Avena insularis. Classification (NCBI taxonomy): domain Eukaryota; kingdom Viridiplantae; phylum Streptophyta; class Magnoliopsida; order Poales; family Poaceae; genus Avena; species Avena insularis. Next base: position 353,761,508 of record CM042692.1, on the reverse strand, counting down.
TTGATCGTGTTATGGATAACTATTATGTTGGAGATGGAACTGTCCATCCCGGTGATCATTTTCTCTTTATACACGAATTATGCAGGTTGTTCAAGTGTGCAGGTATTACAACAGATCAAGTCAAGAAGAAGTTATTCTCATTATCACTAAAAGGAAGAGCTAAGGAATGGTATAAGCTGCTGAAGAATGGTCAAGCTCTTGAATGGGAGGAAGTAGTACCTCTCTTTTATTCAAAATTTTATCCTCCTAGTGAGATTCATAAAGATCGGTATCAAATATACAACTTTTGGCCTCTTGATGGAGAGAGTACAACTCAAGCTTGGGGGAGATTGAAGTTACTAATGCTCAAATGTCCTATTCATGAGCTCCCCAACACTATTATTATCAATAACTTTTATGCAAGGCTTTCTCTTCATGATAAGGATCTATTGGATGCTTCTTGTGCTGGATCATTTACACGCATGGAAGAAGAAGCTAAATGGGATCTTCTAGACCGTATTCAAGACAATGCTGAAGCATGGGAGAATGATAAAGGAAGAAAGTCAGGTATAAATTATGACTATGAATGCATTGAATCTTTTATGGGAACTGATTACTTTCAAAACATTAAAATGCTTATGGTATAGACTCTCAAGCTATTGCAACTTATTTTAAGGCTTTTGCTTCCTATATTAAAATTCCTAAAAAGAAATGGAACAAGTATCATGCACCTTGTAAAGACATTTTTAGTAGTGTTCCTGCAAGAAATACTAAAGTTTATACTGCTAATCATGTTTTACCTGAACCTTACATTGAGAAAATACCTTTCCCGGTTAAAGTAAGGGAACATTCTATGATAGCTAGTATGGTTAATGAAAGTACAAATAAAGCTATTGAACCTAATAAACAAATGGATGATGAACCTATAATATCAAATGTGAAAGACTTTGTCACTAAACATGCAGAAGAGGGACACACTATCCTTTGTAAGGATATCCCTAATATTGTTTCACAAAGTAGTGTTATGAGAGCTACTGTCCCTATGTTTTCTATTAGGATAAGTGATCATTGCTACAACGGTTCTTCTGATAGTTATATCATTAAATTTATGCATGATACTGAAATTTACTATGAGAGAGACAAGATTGTTCTAATGCATCTCAATAATATTAAGTTTCATTGGTTTATGCTGAAAGTCTTTATGTTGCACTTGTTTTGCCTTCCTATGCTAGCAGTCCCTGGTTTCAACAACTTGTTTGTTTACAAAATTCCCTCGCATAGGAAGTGGGTTAGACTTAAGCATGTGTATTTTTGCTTCTTGATGCTCTCTTTTACTTCAATTCATATTCTTATATGAGCTTCATCGAAATTATCATGCCTATCTTAATGGCTATAAAGAAAGAGCTTTTTGGAAGACAACCCAATTTAGTTGTGCTTTCAGTTGTTTTTGTTTATTTGAGTCTTGGAAGTTATTACTCCGGTAATAACCTCTCCTTATCCTTTTTGTTTGGTTTTTATGTCAAGACCAACCTCTAATGAGAAAGAAATAAGATTTAGGGAAGTTGCTGTCCCGAAACAGATTTTTGTGCTTCACCGTGAAAATTCGTGAGAGATCTATGTACGTCGGATTGAGCTGTAATTTTTTCTGCTTCTTCCCCAGGTTGTTATTTGACTTTTGTTAGTTTTGAACTTTTTGATTTGAGAAACAGAAGATTTTTGAAAAAATTGATCTTTACCTGCTGGTCTGTTTTGACAGATTTTTGCCACTCTTGCATTTGCCTCTTAAATCGATTTCCTTTTTGAATTCTTTTTGGGTTTTCGGATGGAGTCACTACAGTAGCTTATGTTTTGATGGATTTCAGTTGAAATTGGACTTAAAAGGTTTATTACCTCGCTTACACTAATGTTGCTAATGAGAATTGTGTAAAGTTTTGTGTGAAAGAAATTTCCAGGTTATTGGAGAAAATGGTGTAATAAGAAAGTGAAAGGTTTTATGACTCGAGCAACATGTGTATGAAGATGAAGATATTGATGTTATTCAAGCGGTGACTCCGGAAGAATCTACAAAATACCAAGTTCAGAGACCTATAGAGTCTGTTTTCGAATAGGTAATAGTTCTGGTAAGAAAAGTTCCGCGAAAATTCTGTCTAGTTATATTTTTGGAGTTTTTATCCAACAAGGAAAGCAACAAAGCGAAAGAGGGATGGAAACAGAGCCAGAGTGGCTCACACCACCCCCTGGCGCGGGCCCCCTGGCCGCGCCAGCAGGTGGTGTGGCCACCTTGGCCTCTGTCTCCGACCCATTTTCTCCCAGTACCTTCCTTTTGTTGTAAAAATTCGTAATATATAATCCCCTGGATCCCCCGAGGTTCATATATCGTGTTCTCGTCGTGTTTTCGTTTCGATATGTTTCTGCCAAGAACTATTCTTAAGTTTATAAGCACAATGGTCTCCGCCAAGGGTAAAGGAAAAGATCCTGTGGAGGAGGATCCCCAAGACACCGAGCAGGAGAAGGAGATCGATGAAGAGGAGGCAAGGAAAAGCTAGCATCCGCACACCGGCACTACCATTGCAAGCATTGGAGTGTTGGCAAACCTTGGCAAGATCAGAAGGACTGCACGGATGTCAACTGGAGGGAAGCCTCCGCGTCACTTTTTGGCTCCATGGTTACCTTCTCCACGCACCAAGAATCCCTTCCATACCCTTATCCATGAGCATCAGTTCCAGAATATGCCCAAGGAGAAACTACCCTCCAATTGGGACATGCCTCGTTCTAACCATGCAGGAAAAGAAGACTTCAAGGAGGAAGAGTGGGGAAAGAATCGCAAGAGCTGGAATTCGCAACCCGACATGATCATGAGCGCATTGAGCAAAACTCGGAGTTGATTCGTACTCTCACCTTCGAGATTGAGGACTTGAGGAAATTGATCGAAAATCTCATCGAGAGAACACCACCACCACCGAAGGAGTAATTCGTCATCAGGTTTTGGCATCCCCTCGGTTTGTTCCAAGCTTGGGGGAGTGCCGCGGTATCACATCACTATCTTCTATCTTTTTACCTTTTTAGTAGAGTCATATCATGAATAGAGAAGTTATCATGTAGGATGGTTTGCATTATGGAAGTGTCCCCCTCTCGTTAGATATCTATGTATCCCTTGGTGTGAGTTGCCGTTATGGAATATTAATGAGAAGTTCTATCATTTACTCTTTTGCATATCTTATATTAGTTTTCAATTCATGTTATATGATTGATATTTTTGTTAGTATTGGTATCACGTTGGGATCATTGAGTTAATTTAGTTGGTTTTGGCAAACCTGGCTCGGTCAATAGCAGCACTATTTTTGAGAATTGAATGAAAAGATAAAAAGTACTCTAAAAAAGTATAATTTCATCATATTTCTTTCTTGATTTTATCATAAGCTTAGTATTCTCTAGTTAAGATATTTTGTGCTTCCAAGGAAGATTGCATGTTTGTTTTCATCACTTGTATGTTTTGTTTGTTTCCTTCAACTCTTATGCTTGCTACCCAACCTTGCTAGCCAAAAACTTGTACTGAGAGGGAAAGCTTCTCGTGCATCCAATCCTTAAACCAAAACCTATGCCATTTGTGTCCACCATACCTACCTACTAGCACTATTGCTATTCCAAGTAAATTCATGTTTTTATCTACCTTCTGAATTAAACTTGTTATGTGAAAATTAGTGATTAAAGCTCTCACGAACTTGATGGCACACTTTACTTTCTTGCACTTAATAAACTTGAACCATTGTGCCCATCTATGTTGCGTATATGATTGCACTTTGTAAGTTGTGAATTAACAGAACCATGATGTCATGGGGAACACTTTCAATATTGCACTTGTACATTGTACCTAGTTGATATCATGCTCTTTTGTTTATGGATGTCGCCGGTGTGAAATGAAAGGGGAGCTTGTAAGTCCATGGAGTTATGTATGTGTGTTAGAGAAACGCCTAGGCCGCCAGTCTAATCCATGCCTAATCATGGTGGAAACCTGCAGCGTAACCATAATGAGCAATCTATGAAGCATTCTTCTTATAAAAAAAGAGATACAGATTGAGAAAAAAGAGAAAAAAAAGAATTGAGAAAAGAGGAAAGAGAGAAAAAAGCACCATTTTCCCATGGTAAATAAAAAGATAGATGAGATACTCGTTGTCTACTTGCCTTATCATTTGGATATGGGGATTCTTCCGTATCATCGGGCAAGGGGTACCCCGTTGGCGGTTCTCTATGATACACATGTACTTACTATGACAAGAATAACTAAACTTGAGTAGCATGAGGAGCAGCTCTCGTATTCAAGGGACATGAGATTTTCAACTTACAACTTGTCAAGCATATCCTCATATTTGATCACTTTAACCCTAATCGCCTAAAGATGCCTATGATAGGGGCAATGAGAGATGAAAGCTAATAAGTACCATAATTTTTGGAAGCTCTTTATGAAACTTGAAATCCCTGCTTCCTTCTACGAAGGGCCTATTTTTTACTTTTTAGTTGAGTTAGTAAACTGATATGTTGCTAACGTATCCATAATTTTTGATGTTCCATGCTTGGTTTTATCTACTTTCTTATGTTTTGTCCACACTTTGGAGTACTTTCTATACACTTTCTTGGACTAACCTATTAACAAGAGCCACAGTGTCAGCTGCCTGTTTTCTGCTGTTTTTGGTTCCAGGAAAGTCAGAAAATGAATATTCTCGGAATTGGACGGGACAAAAACCAAAGTCAGTTTTTCATCGAGGGACACAAGGAGCCAGAATACAAGACGGAGAGGGGCCAGGGGGACGCCACACCACCTGGCCGCACGACCCAGCCTGGTCTGCGCCAGGGGGTGGTCTGGATGCCTCCGACATCCTCTCGGCCTCCCCTTTCTCCTATAAGATGCCTCCGATACAGAAACCCTAAGTACCCGATCAAAATTCCACGAAAGAGTCTATAGCCACCGCCATCTCCATACCTAGATCGGGAGGGATCTGAAGCTCTTCCCGGTACCTTGCCGGAGGGGATAATTCACCCTGGAGGCCTTCTTCATCATCATGCAAGCCTCCGGTGTGATGCGTGAGTAGTTCATCCTTGCACTACGGGTCCATGTAGTAGCTAGATGGCTGGTTCTCCTCCTTTGTGCTATCATGTTTAGATCTTGTGAGCTCCGTTCATGATAAAGATCATCTATTTGTAATCTTACATGTTGTGTTTGCGGGAATCCGATGGATATTGAGATGCTATTTCAGATTGATAATTGATTCTATCATGTCTTTGTTATTTGTGATCTTGCATGCTTTCCATTGTTAGTAGCTATCTTGGCCAAGTAGATGCTAGCAACTCCAAGAGTTAGTATTTATGCTCGATAGTGGGTTCATGCCTCTAGTAATCTGGGGAAGTGACAGAAATCTCTAAGGTACTAGATGTGCTGTTGCTACTAGGGAGAAAACAACAATCCTTTATTCATAGAACAATCGTATTGTTTACTTTACACGCAATGCGTAATGCAATTATCTGTTGCTTGCAACTTAATACTGGAGGGGGTTCAGATGATAACCTGAAGGTGGATTATTAGTCATAGATGAAGTTGGATTACGGTCTATGTATAATGTTGTAATGCCCAATCAAATCTCAAAGGAGTCAAGATGAGTAGTATATGAATGATTGCTTTCTCGATGTTTGTCAATTGCCCTGCTGTAATTTGGTCACCCAACGTGTCATCTATCTAAAGGAGAGCCACCACTAGTGAACTATGGACCCCGGTCCTTTCTTTTATCATCAATCTACAACTATTTACTACTTCCTGTTTACTTTCTGCAAACTATTACCTTCTTCCACACAATACGTTTAATCCTTTGTTTTCAGCAAAACCGGTGAGATTGACAACCTCACTGTAAGTTGGGGACAGAGTTCTGTGGTTGTGTTGTGTAGATCTCCACGTTGCTGCTGGCACCAGTAATGCGCCCTGCCAAAGTTCAGCTAGCAACACCTTTGGGATGTTTCCTTGCTCCTACTGGTTCGATTAAACCTTGGTTTCATAACTGAGGGAAAACTTGTTGCTGTGCTGATCATACCTTCCTCTTGGGGTTCCCCAACGAGCTCAAGATATCTTGGGCCATCAAAGCTTTTTCTGGCACCGTTGCCTGGGAGTCAAGGACATCTTCACAAGGGGAGTCCCTCATAACCAATCTCTTTACTTTGTTATTTTTGTTTTGCTTAGTTTACTTTTGCCTTGTTTGCTTATTTCTTTATCAAAAGCACACAAAAATTAGTTTTACAAGTTTGCTTTCTTTATTAAAAACACAAACAAAAAATTAAGTCTTTCTATAGTTGTTACCTCTTTATTAGCTCACCATGTTGATCCCTAAATTCACTTTGAAAGACCTTTCAATAGGTAGTGGCTCGATAAATTGGAAAAGATAATATTGAAGAATTCTTTAATCATGTTAGTAATCATGAGGATATTGAGGATAGATCCCTTGCAGAGCTTGCTCCCAATTATGAAATTGCTGCAACTTCTTTAGTTCACATGTTGGAGGCTAGGTTTGTTAACCTTAACCCCTTAATGCAAGTAATGTTTCTTAAACTTAAGAAAATTGGGGACCCTGAAAAGAGAGATTTTATTCTGGAAACCTTTCTTAAAGAATTCTATGATGTTGCTAAGGAAGCTAGAAAAGTTTTTGATCGTTTTAATATGCTAGGCTCATGTGTAGATGTTACTGGTACACAAGAAAAGATGAACAAAACCGAACCTAATGGGTAGGAATTAAGATACCAATACCTTTCAAACTTGTAGCAATGCATGAAGCCATAGAAAAGAATCTTGATTGGATTGTTCCTAAAAACCCGTTTGATGAAAATAGTGAACACAAGAGTATTGAGAGAGGATCCTCTAGAACTTATTTGGATGAGATACCTTGCCTTGTTGAAGATATTTCTGGTATCAATCTTAATGCTTCTTCATTTGAGAACACTTGATTCTTTTTCTTGCTTCTTATGCCTAACTTAAAGGCGTTAAAGAAAAGTACTTATTGGGAGATAACCCAAAAGTTTTAGATGAGTCTTGGAATTTATTACTTCAGTAATAACCGCTCCTTATCCTTTTTATTTGCTTTTTGTGCCAAGAGTAACCTCTAATGAGAGAGAAGTAATGATTGGGAAAGTTGCTGTCCCGAAACAGATTTCTATGCTTCACCGTAAAAATTCGTGTAAAATCTCTGTACGTCCTTTTGAGGCGTGAATTTTTTTTCTTCTGCCCTAGGTTGTTATCTAACTTTCGTTAGTTCAACACTTTTTTATTTGAGCAACAGAAGGTCTTCGAAAAAATCCGACTTTACCTGCTGGCCTGTTTTGACAAATTTCTGCCATTATTTGCATTTGCTTCTTGTTGGTTCCTTTTTGAGTTCTTTTGGGGAATTGAGCTTTTTGAGGGAAGTGCTTCAGTAGCTAGTGTTCTAATGGAAGTTTATTTGGTGTTAGAACTTAACTTTAAGACCTATTATCTTGAGTGCACTAATGTTGCTAATAAAGATTGTGTGAAGTTTTGTATGAAGGAAAATTTCAGGTGTATGGAAAGAATGATGTAATGAGATGAAGAATGGACTAAAGCTCAAGCTTGGGGATGCCACCCAGTGTCACCCCAATAAATATTCAAGAGGTACAAGCGTCAAAGCTTGGGGATGCCCAAGGCATACCCTTCTTCATCAATAAAAATCCCAGGTTTCTTCCAAACCCTTCATTTTTATTGTTTCATGCGCAGTTGTGTTGTTCTTGGAGCATCTTCTTTTTAGTTTTCATTTTGCTTTTTAGTTTGCTTGGTTTGCTTAGTTTGCTGAATAAATTGGTTGGAACCCCACTTTCATATATTGGTTTTCAAATAGTTTGGTTTGGATTGGAAAAGAGTAGAAAAAGTTCATGCTTAAGTGGTAAGAGAGCTTGTTTTTGACTGTGGCCTATGCTTTGTCATGCCATGCTTGATATTGTTTTGGCTTTATGCTTAGTATTCTTTGTTGTAGCATGACTTGTTATAAACAATTGAGATTGCTTAATGTGCCTTGGAAGAATCATGCGTTGTTTTAGCATATTAAAGCATAGTATTGTGGTATTCTCCTTTGATGCTTTATTTGGGTTGACTTGGCGCATGCTCACACCATGTTATGACTATCCCAAGTCACCATAGCCTTTATGATCCTTTAGTTTTCGACTTGTAGTATCACTTTATGCTTTGATTAATGATGTTTTATCACTCTGCATGATTATGGCCATTATTGCTCTCTTAGTTGGTCGCTCCTAGTCTTTTGCTAGCCTCCATAACCAAGTATGAGTTCCACTCATGCATCCAATTCCTAAAACCAAGTTATTTCAAAGAGTCCACCATACCTACCTATTAGCATATGCTATTCCAAGTATATCCATGTTTTTATCTACCTTCCGAATTAAACTTGTTATGAGAAAACTAGTGATTAAAGCTCTCACAAAGTTGATGGCACACTTTACTTTTCTTGCCCTTAATAAACTTGAACCATTGTGTCGTCTATGTTGTATATGCTTGCACTTATATGTTGGGGATTAGCAGAACCATGTTGTCATGGGGAACGCTTTCAACATTGCACTTGTACTTTGTACCTAGTTGATATCATGCCCTTTTGTCTATGGATGTCGTCGGTGTGAAATGAAAGGGGAACTTGTAAGTCCATGGAGTTATGTATGTGTGTTAGAGAAACGCCTAGGCCGCTGGTCTAATCCATGCTGTCATGGTGAAAACCTGCAGCGTAACCATAATGACCTGTCTATGAAGCATTCTTCTTATAAAAAAAGAGACTCATATATTGAGAAAAAATAGAAAAAAAGAGATTTGAGAAAAGAGGGAAGAGAGAAAAAAGCACCATTTTCCCATGGTAAATAAGAAGATTGCTGAGATGCTCGTTGTCTGCTTGCCTTGTCATTTTGATATGGGGATTCTTCTATATCATCGGTTAAGGGGTACCCTGTTGGCGGTTCTCTATAATACACATGTACTTACTATGACAAGAACTTACCGGTAACTAAACTTGATTTGAATGAGGAGCGGCCCTCGTATTCAAGGGACATGAGATTGCCAACTTATACTTCGTCAAGCATATACACCATAGTTTGTTCACTTTAACCTTAATCACTTCAAGATGCTTATGATAGGGGCAATGAGAGCTGAAAGCTAACAAGTACCATAATTTTTGGAAGCTCTTTATGAAACTTGAATCCCTACTTCCTTCTATGAAGGCCTTTCTTTTACTTTTATGTTGAGTCTCCACCTTCTATCTTTATGCACCTACTTTGAGAGCATAGTGGCCATTCTTAGTTCTATGTGCATTGTCCCAAGACTTGTTGATTGATGCATAGCTTTAATATTGCTTGTTTTAAACTATTTGTATCTAGTCACTCTTATGAACTTTGAAGGTGTCCTATGTATTTATGTTTGCTACTCTATGAGGGACAAGATGAATGCTACTATGCTATGTTTTCTTTATGTGAAACAAACAAACGTCTTGCAAAGCATTGTTATTCATGAATCTTTTGTTTGTGCCTTTTCATGTCGCAACATAGTTGCTATGTCTTATTGTTAGAACTTTGTCTTTCATGTTATGATTGAAGTACTATGATCCCAACTACCATTGTTTTACAAATTTGATCAAGTTTATGATGGTGCATGTCACCTCAAAAATTATTCTTTTTTTTATCACTTACCTACTTGAGGACGGGCAGGAGTTAAGGTTGGGGATGTTGATACGTTGCTAACGTATCCATAATTATTGATGTTCCATGCTTGGTTTTATCTACTTTCTTATGTTTTGTCCACACTTTGGAGTACTTTCTATACACTTTCTTGGACTAACCTATTAACAAGAGCCACAGTGCCAGCTGCCTGTTTTCTGCTGTTTTTGGTTCCAGAAAAGTCAGAAAATGAATATTCTCGGAATTGGACGCGACAGAAGCCAAAGTCAGTTTTTCACAGAGGGACACAAGGAGCCAGAATATGAGACGGAGAGGGGCCAGGGGGCCGCCACACCACCTGGCCGCGCGACCCAGCCTGGCCCGTGCTAGGGGGTGGTCTGGCCGCCTCCGGCACCCCCTCGGCCTCCCCTTTCGCTGATAAGATACCTCCGATACAGAAACCCTAAGTACCCGATCAAAATTCCACGAAAGAGTTTGTAGCCGTGATGTCTACGCACTTCTATTCTTGTAGATAGTTGTTGGGCCTCCAAGTGCAGAGGTTTGTAGAACAGCAGCAAGTTTTCCCTTAAGTGGATCACCCAAGGTTTATCGAACTCAGGGAGGAAGTGGTCAAAGGTATCCCCTCTCAAGCAACCCTGCAATCAAGATACAAGAAGTCTCTTGTGTCCCCAACACACCCAATACACTTGTTGCGAAGACATAGTGAAATACAAGTGGTATAGATAATTGTAAGTCGTAATGGTGATAGAGAATAGCTTGGTGGCGTGGAAAAGACTAAAGTAAAACTGAAATAAAGATGGAAGCAAGCAAACATGTAACAGATCTAATAGCAAATGGTGTATCAATGCTTAGAAACAAGGCCTAGGATCATACTTTCACTAGTGAACACTCTCATATAAATATATTCTTCTTTATGATACTACGCTGAACTACTCTCCGGTTGGACACTCTAATCCATGGTAGGGCTATAACAGCACACCTCAAAGTAAGCCTTTCCCATCTAGAAAACCCCACACTGTCACCTTGAGCACTAGATGAGTCCAACAAACACCACAATTTCATAAAGACATCCAACTCCAAATATAACTCATAACAAGTATTTGTAATCTCTAGCCTAAGTGCCACCATGGTGTGCATGCTGTCACTTTCACACACATGGGGAGAGCAGAGATCTATTAAGCACTTGAGTAGCAAGGTAGATCTATAGATTACAAGCTCATGATCTCAATAAGATCATGCATAGAGAGAGAGATGAACACATAGCTACCGGTAGAACCCTTAGCCTCGAGAGAGAACTACTCCCTTCTCATCATGGGAATCAACAATGGTGATGGAGATGGCGGTGGAGATCGATGGAGATGGCTTCGGGGGCACTTCCCCGTCCCGGCAGGGTGTCGGAACAGAGACTTTCTGTCCCCCGAATCTCCCCTTCGGTGGCAGCACTATGGAACTTTTCGTGGATTTCTGATTGATGATCTAGGGTTTTGGTATCGGGAGGCTCTTATAGGCGAAGGAGACAAGGTTGGTGGCCGGCCAGGGGGCCCACACCACCTGGTGGCGCGGCCAGGGCTAGCCCGCGCCACCACATGGTGTGGCCATCCTGTGGCCCCTCTCCGTCTCGTCTTCTAGCTCCGTGAGTCTTCCGGTAAAATAGGAACTTTGGCTTTTCTCCCGTCCAATTCCGAGAATATTCATTTTCTGACTTTCCTGGAACAAAAAATAGCAGAAAACAGGAAACTGGCACTGTGGATCTTGTTAATAGGTTAGTCCAAGAAATCATATGAAAAGTACTCCAAAGTGTGGACAAAACACAAGAAAGTAGATAAAACCAAGCATGGAACACCAAAAATTATAGATACATTTGCAATGTATCAACATCCCCAAGCTTAACTCCTGCTCGTCCTCGAGTAGGTAAGTGATAAAAAGAAAGAATATGTTTTTGAGGTGACATGCACCATCATAAACGTGATCAAAGTATTTGTAAAACATTGATAGCTGGGATCATAGTACTTCAACATAGCATGAAAGATAAAGTTCTAACAATAAGACAAAGCAACTATGTTGCAACATGAAAAGGCACAAACAAAAGGTTCATGAATAACAATGCTTTGCAAGACGTTTGTTTGTTTCACATAAAGAAAACATAGCATAATAGTATTCAGCTTGTCCCTCAATAGAGTAGCAAATACAAATGCATAGGACACCTTCAAAGTTCATAAGAGTGACTAGATACAATAGTTTAAAACAAGCAATATCAAGTTATGCATCAATCAACTAGTCTTGGGACAATGCACATAGAACTAAGAATGGCCACTATGCTCTCAAAGTAGTTGCATAAAGATAGAAGGTGGAGACTCAATATAATGGTGGAAGAAAGGCCTTTTGTAAAAGGAAGTAGGGATTCAAGTCTCATAAAGAGCTTCCAAAAATTATGGTACTTATAGCTTTCATCTCTCATTGCCCCTATCATAAGCATCTTTAAGGTGATTAAGGTTAAAGTGACACAACTAAGAGGATATGCTTGATAAGTTATAAACCGAAATCTCATGCCCCTTACTTACGAAGACCGATCCTCATGCTACTCAACTTTAGTCACGAGTAAGCTCTTGTCATTGTAAGTATATGTCTATCATTAAGAACCGCCAACGGGGTACCCCTTGCACATGATACGGGAGCTTTCCCATAATCAAAATGACAAGGCAAGCAGACAATGAGCATCGCAGCGATCTTTTTATTTGCTATTTGCATAGGTTTTTATTAAGGATGCTTCATAGAGTGCTCATTATGGTGATGCTGCAAGTTTCCACCATGATTAGGCATGGCTTAGGCTAGCGGCCCAGGTGTTTCTCTAACACACATACAAACTCCATGATCTTACAAGTTCCACTTTTATTTCACACCACCAGGATCCGTAAGCAAAAGAACATGGTATCAACGGGGTACAAAGTACAAGTGCAATGTTGAAAGCGTTCCCCATGAAACATGGTTCTGCTAATTTCAACTTATAAAGCGCAAGCATATACGCAACAGAGAAGGACCCAATGGTTCAAGTTTATTAGAGGCAACAAAGTAAAGTGTGCCATCAAGTTCGTGAGAGCTTTAATCACTAGTTTTCTCATAACAAGTTTAATTTGGAAGGTAAACAAATATATGAATATACTTGGAATAGCATAAGCTAGTAGGTAGGTATGGTGGACTCTTTGGAATAACTTGGTTTAGGGAGTTGGATCCATGAGTGGAACTCATACTTGGTTGTGGAGGCTAGCAAAAGACTGGGAGCGACAAACTAAGAGAGCAATAATGGCCATAATCATGCAGAGCGACAAAACATCATTGATCAAAGCATAAAGTGATACTACAAGTTGAAAACTAAAGGATCATAAAGGCTATGGTGACTTGGGATAGTCATAACATGGTGTGAGCATGCGCCAAGTCAACCCAAATAAAGCATCAAAGGAGAATACCACAATACTATGCTTTAATATGCTAAAACAACGCATGATTCTTCCAAGGCACATTAAGCAATCTCAATTGTTTATAACAAGTCATGCTACAACAAATAATACTAAGCATAAAGCCAAAACAATATCAAGCATGGCATGACAAAGCATAGGCCATAGTCAAAAACAAGCTCTCTTACCACTTAAGCATGAACTTTTCCTACTCTTTTCCAATCCAAACCAAACTATTTGAAAACCAATGTATGAAAGAGGGGGTTCAACCAATTTATTCAGCAAACTAAGCAAACCAAGCAAACTAAAAAGCAAAACAAAAACGAAAAAGAAGATGCTCCAAGAACAACACAACTGTGCATGAAACAATAAAAATGAAGGGTTTGGAAGAAACCTGGGATTTTTATTGATGAAGAAGGGTATGCCTTAGGCATCCCCAAGCTTTGACGCTTGTAACTCTTGAATATTTCTTGGGGTGACACTGGGTGGCATCCCCAAGCTTGAGATTTAGTCCATTCTTCATCTCATTACATCATTCTTTCCATACACCTGAAATTTTCCTTCATACAAAACTTCACACAATCTTTATTAGCAACATTAGTGCACTCAAGATAATAGGTCTTAAACTTAAGTTCTAACACCAAATAAACTTCCATTAGAACACTAGCTACTGAAGCACTTCCCTCAAAAAGCTCAATTCCCCAAAAGAATTCAAAAAGGAACCAACAAGAAGCAAATGCAAATAATGGCAGAAATCTGTCAAAACAGGCCAGCAGGTAAAGTCAAATTTTTTCGAAGACCTTATGTTGCTCAAATAAAAAAGTGTTGAACTAATGAAAGTTAGATAACAACCTAGGTCAGAAGAAAAAAATTCACGCCTCAAAAGGACGTACAGAGATTTTACACGAATTTTTACGGTGAAGCACAGAAATCTGTTTCAGGACAGCAACTTTCCCAATCATTACTTCTCTCTCATTAGAGGTTACTCTTGGCACAAAAAGCAAATAAAAAGGATAAGGAGCGGTTATTACTTAAATAATAAATTCCAAGACTCATCTAAAACTTTTGGGTTATCTCCCAATAAGTACTTTTCTTTAACGCCTTTAAGTTAGGCATGATAGTTTGAGAAGATGCTCACATAAGAAATATGAATTGAAGTAAAAGAGAGCATCAAGAAGCAAATTCAAAGCACATTTAAGTCTAACCCACTTGCTATGCATAGGAATCTTATAGAGAAACAAGTCATGAAAGCACAAAGCAACAAGCATATGAGAGCAAAACAAGTGCAACTTCAAAACTTTCAACATAAAGAGGGGAAACTTAATATTATTGAAATCCATAAAACCATGTTTCCCTCTCTCATAATAACTTTCTGTAGAATCATGAATAAAAGTAACAATATAACTATCACAAGAAACATTCTTATCATGAGCCACATGCATAAAATAATTAATACTCTCCACATAAGTATAGTCATTCTTATTAATTGTAGTGGGAAAAAATTCAACAAAATAGCTATCATTATTATTCTCATCACCATAATCATCAAATATAGGAGGCATATTGTAGTCATAATTAATTTTCTCCTCAATAGTAGGTGGACTGAAAATATCATACTCATCATTGTAATCATCATATATTGGAGGTTTGGTATCATCATAAGCAATAGAATATCTATCTTCCAAAGCTGGGGAACTAAAAAGATCATTTTCATAAAAACTAGCTTCCCCAAGCTTAGACTTTTCCATAGCATTAGCAATAATGGTGTCCAAAGAATTCATACTAACAACATTGCTATTAGCATGCAAATAAAGTTCCATAGGTTTTTTAGTTTTTTCTTCAAACACTTCATGTCCTAATTCAAGATAAATACTATAAAGCTCTCTAATTTTGTTGTTGTTTTCCATTAAGCCTAACTAGTGAAAATAAGAAACAAAAAGACAAAATTGCAGAATCTAAAGGAAATAACTTCGAGCACTCACACCAAAGGATGTGAGTACCTTTTACCTTACCTCCCCGGCAACGGCGCCAGAAAATAGGTGTTTGCCGTGGGAGGTTCTTCTTCTTTAATCCTCTGGTGTGAATACCTTTTAACTTACCTCCCCGGCAACGGCGCCAGAAAATAGCTTGATGTCTGCGCACTTCTATTCTTGTAGTCAGTTGTTGGGCCTCCAAGTGCAGAGTTTGTAGAACAGCAGCAAGTTTTCCCTTAAGTGGATCACCCAAGGTTTATCGAACTCAGGGAGGAAGTGGTCAAAGGTATCCCCTCTCAAGCAACCCTGCAATCAAGATACAAGAAGTCTCTTGTGTCCCCAACACACCCAATACACTTGTCAGGTGTATAGGTGCACTAGTTCGGCGAAGAGATAGTGAAATACAAGTGGTAAGATAATTATAAGTGGTAATGGTGATAGAGAATAGCTTGGTGGCGTGGAAAAGACTAAAGTAAACCTGAAATAAAGATGGAAGCAAGCAAACATGTAACAGATCTAATAGCAAACGGTGTATCAATGCTTAGAAACAAGGCCTAGGATCATACGTTCACTAGTGAACACTCTCATATAAATATATTCTTCTTTATGATACTACGCTGAACTACTCTCTGGTTGGACACTCTAATCCATGGTAGGGCTATAACAGCAGACCTCAAAGTAAGCCTTTCCCATCTAGAAAACCCCACACTGTCACCTTGAGCACTAGATGAGTCCAAGAAACACCACAATTTCATAAAGACATCCAACTCCAAATATAACTCATAACAAGTATTTGTAATCTCTAGCCTAAGTGCCACCATGGTGTGCACGGTGTCACTTTCACACACATGGGGAGAGCAGAGATCTATTAAGCACTTGAGTAGCAAGGTAGATCTATAGATTACAAGCTCATGATCTCAATAAGATCATGCATAGAGAGAGAGATGAACACATAGCTACCGGTAGAACCCTTAGCCTCGAGAGAGAACTACTCCCTTCTCATCATGGGAATCAGCAATGGTGATGGAGATGGCGGTGGAGATCGATGGAGATGGCTTCGGGGGCACTTCCCCGTCCCGGCAGGGTGCCGGAACAGAGACTTTCTGTCCCCCAAATCTCCCTTCGTGGCGGGCCATGGAACTTTTCGTGGATTTCTGATTGATGATCTAGGGTTTTGGTATCAGGAGGCTCTTATAGGCGAAGGAGACAAGGTTGGTGGCCGGCCAGGGGGCCCACACCACCTGGTGGCGCGGCCAGGGCTAGCCCGCGCCACCACATGGTGTGGCCACCCTGTGGCCCCTCTCCGTCTCGTCTTCTAGCTCCGTGAGTCTTCCGGTAAAATAGGAACTTTGGCTTTTCTCCCGTCCAATTCCGAGAATATTCATTTTCTGACTTTCCTGGAACCAAAAATAGCAGAAAATAGGCAACTGGCACTGTGGCTCTTGTTAATAGGTTAGTCTAAGAAATCATATAAAAAGTACTCCAAAGTGTGGACAAAACACAAGAAAGTAGATAAAACCAAGCATGGAACACCAAAAATTATAGATACATTTGCAATGTATCAAGCCGCCGTCATCTCCATCCCTAGATCGGGAGGGATCTGAAGCTCTTCCCGGCACCCTGCCGGAGGGGAGAATTCACCCTGGAGGCCTTCTTCATCATCATGCAAGCTTCCGGTGTGATGTGTGAGTAGTTCATCCTTGGACTACGGGTCCATGTAGTAGCTAGATGGCTGGTTCTCCTCCTTTGTGCTATCATGTTTAGATCTTGTGAGCTCCATTCATGATCAAGATCATCTATTTGTAATCTTACATGTTGTGTTTATGGGGGTCTGATGGATATTGAGATGCTATTTCAGATTGATTATTGATTCTATCATGTCTTTGTTATTTGTGATCTTGCATGCTTTCCGTTGTTAGTAGATATCTTGGCCAAGTAGATGCTAGCAACTCCAAGAGTTAGTATTTATGCTCGACAGTGGGTTCATGCCTCTAGTAATCTGGGGAAGTGACAGAAATCTCTAAGGTACTAGATGTGTTGTTACTACTAGGGAGAAAACAACAATCCTTTGTTCATAGAACAATCATATTGTTTACTTTACACGCAATGCGTAATGCAATTATTAGTTGCTTGCAACTTAATACTGGAGGGGGTTCAGATGATAACCTGAAGGTGGATTATTAGTCATAGATGCAGATGGATTACGGTCTATGTATAATGTTGTAATGCCCAATCAAATCTCAAAGGAGTCAAGATGAGTAGTATATGCATGATTGCTTTCTCGATGTTTGTCAATTGCCCCGCTGTAATTTGTTCACCCAACGTGTCATCTATCTTAAGGAGAGCCACCACTAGTGAACTATGGACCCTGGTCCTTTCTTTTATCATCAATCTACAACTATTTACTGCTTCCTGTTTACTTTCTGCAAACTATTACCTTCTTCCACACAATACGTGTAATCCTTTGTTTTTAGCAAAACCGGTGAGATTGACAACCTCACTATAAGTTGGGGACAGAGTTCTGTGGTTGTGTTGTGCAGGTCTCCATGTTGTTGTTGGCACCAGTAGTGCGCCCTGCCAAAGTTCAACTAGCAAAACCTTTGGGGTGTTTCCTTGCTCCTACTGGTTCGATTAAACCTTGGTTTCATAACTGAGGGAAAACTTGCTGCTGTGCTGATCATACCTTCCTCTTGGGGTTCCCCAACGAGCTCAAGATATCTTGGGCCATCATAAACCTATTCCCCTCTATCTCAGCAAGCATTTTGAGTTGTTGTGTTTCATTCATTCATATGATGATTTATTCAATCATGTTTCTTATGTTCCTTGTTTTGCACATTGCTCTTATCTTACTGTTTATTACTTGAAAGCTATCATTGAAAACCCTTTATGTGTGAACTCCTGCAAATTGTTAACTATTCTTTGACCAAGAGCTAAGTTTGCCATTACCAATTGTTATTTACTTTATGTATCTTTATGGTGTTTCCTTTACTTATTGCAAGATAAGTTATATAATAGTGAGTTGTATTCTATTATGATTTATGTATTGATGGATGTGATGCTTCTTGTCTATATTCTTTTATCGACTCTTCACTCCATAAACCTGAGGTCATGTTTATTGACATCAGTTTTCGCTTGGGGACAAGTGAAGTCTAAACTTGGGGGGAGTTGATACGTCCATTTTGCATCACTATTCTATATCATAATTTACTGTTATTCATTGATATATTTCATATTAAGAGATGATACTTATGTTATTTCGTCTGTTTTTGCATGGTTGATGACTTTTGGACCATGGACCGCTGCAGTCAGGATTCTGATGGAAAAGGGGCTGTTTGGAGGCAAAATTCGCGAAGATCAGAAAATCCGGGAAAATACACGGAATTTTTTTCGAGAAGACGAAGATTTCCAGAAGGGGGAGTGGAGATGGGTCACAGGGGGCCCACACCACCCCCTGGCGCGAGCAGCCCTAGGCCGCACCAGTAGGTGGTGTGGCCACCCTGGCCAACTCCAGGCTCTCCCCTCTGGCGTATATTATCCCCACGGAACCCTAACACCTGGGAGTGACCACAGAAAGATTATGCCGCCTCTGCGGGGCGGAAAACTACAGAGAGAGAAAGATCTCTCCGGCAGACAGAATTCTACTGGGGGAATTCCTTCCCGGAGAGGGAAGATCATCGCCATCAACACCACCATCAAGCTGGACTTCATCGGGATCATCATCATTATCACCACCATCATCTCCACTAGCACCATCATCACCACTTCATACCACTGTAACAATTGGGTTGAATCTTGCATAGTTCTTAGCGGAAACTTTCCCGGTGTTGATTACTCCTTGTAGTTGATGCTATTGAGTGAACCATTGAATTATCGTTTATGTTCAGATTGTTACATATCATTATTTCATCTCTGATCTTGATCCATATGTTGTCTTGTGAGTAGTTCGTTTCGTTCTTGAGGACATGGGAGAAGTCATGTTGTTAGTAGTGGAATTGTGTTGAGAAAGATTCAATAGTTTAATATTTAAGTTGTGGTGTATTTCTTCTAGTGGTGTCATGTGAACGTCAACTACATGACACTTCACCTATATGGGCCTAGGGGAATGGATTGTGTATTTGTCTACTAATCATAGGGGTTACAGGAGTGACAGAAACCTGAACCCCCGTTAGGAAACCTTTGCACAAGGGATGTCAGGGTCTTCGAGTTTAAAGCCGTGGTTAGGTTTCTACCTTAATTACTTCCTTGTACTTGCGGATGCTTGCAAGGGGTATAATCACAAGTATTTATTAGTCCTAGGAAGGTCAGTACATTAGCACAGGTTCACCAACACAACACTTGTCAAACTAAAGAAGATTAATCAACTATATGAAGCGAAAGCACTTGACGTTACTCCCAGGTGTCCTCAAGAATGTTTGGTCATCTTAAGTAATACAACCGGATTGTCCTTTGCTAAAGAAAGGATTGGGCCACTTGCTGCATTTATTATTATTGTCTTTTATTTACTCGTACTTTATTTATCTGCATTATCAAAAACCCCTAAAATCCGTTTGCTAAGTATTTACAGAGAATTCCTGCTCCAAGCCACTCGTCAACACCTTCTGCTCCTTGTTGGGTTCGACACTCTTACTTATCGAAAATACTACGATACACCCCCTATACTTGTGGGTCATCAGATACCTGATGTGAACTGTGCATGATTGTAATGTATCGATGTTATTGAAATATTATTCGTGAAATTTGCTCTGTTTGAATTAATTCTTTTTGTAGTGATTGGTTGTTGAATTACTATCACCGTGGTAAAATAAAAAACTTGGACCCGTGTCATCCCAAAATAAAAGGCCGAAAATAAAAAAGAAATGCTTTCTAAAAAGGCCATGGCCTAGAAAATAAAATGGCCATAATGTTGTTCTTGGCCCATGTAGCTTACCAGATTTCATAGGTAAAAAAATATAAACAAGCTAGAGTTGTTGGGTTGAGCCCATGTAGGCCATAGAAGTGGACCAGGCTGAATTTGCATTACGACGATCTCATTTCGTCATAGTTTTGCCACGTCGGATCGGCCACGTAGGATCTGACCTGGCTAGCTAGAAGACACGTGACAGTATTGGATCGTCATAACGGTTATGATGATCCAATATCTTCATAGACGGTTATGATGATTTCAGGAAAAACGTCATAGTGTGCAATTACTGACGCTCGGTTTTTGACAATCTGTTTTTCGTCATAAGATCGTCATATATTATAGACAATGATGATTCTGTGACGAAAATGGAGGGTCATATATCAGCAGATTCCTTATAGTGAGAGCCAAGAAGAGTCATGGTGAAAACCGAATCACCAAAGGAAATACCGAGTCAATATTGGTGCAGGCCAACGTAAATGTTTGTCGGCGAATTGGACCTTGATCCGAATGAAAATGAAACTCCCGTGGCCTCTCCATCTATGGCTGATGAGACTGCACTAGCTTCGGGGACTAATGTTGGGGGATGACCCCAGGTAGGGTAAAGCCGAGGTTAAAGGACAAGGTCCACCGAGGTAAAGTGAGATCAAAGAATGTGTTGGCCGAATCATAGAAGGGCCGGACGGATTACAGTCGGGTTTCCCTGATCCAGGAAGCACTGGCAAGACTCGGACGACATACAAGGTATGTTGGCACGAGTAAGGAACCATTTTTCCTTTATAGGTACTAACTTGGCCGGGTTGACCATACCTAGGCTGAGTCAGGAGTTAGCTTGTTCAAGAAGGAGCTCAAGGTCAGTGCCTTTCTCTCTCCTAAGGGAATCCAGGAAGAGACAAGCGCTAGTGACAAGGGTTAGAGAGTCGAAGATGAAGAGATCGCACGACGTGATAGCCTCTCGGGCAAGAATATATAGCACGTGGGCTCTGTGCCATTGCCTAACAGAGATGCTGGACATGGGAAAGGAGCACGCTGAGTTACCTCTTTGGGATAAGTGTTGGGAATATACCCTAGAGGCAATCATGTATGATGTTATTGCCAATTTATTCATAAAGTTATTGTCCATGTATGAACTACTGATATGTATCATTGAATATGTGATTCGATTGTGGAACTATATATTCATGTTGTTCATACTAATTGTCCTTGGTCGTTGAGGTTGTGCTCGACACACAACTTAGACTAATGTGAAAGTCAGCTGATGACTCAGTTCCACTTGTCATGGGTATGGAGATGCTATTCCGACTTACACGGATTCGGCTAAAGAGTTTAGCCAGTCAGACTGACCCATATTGATATGCAACGAACAAGTCGTCATTTGTATGTCTCAATCAATGTAATCCTTAGACCTGACGTTATTGCATAATCCGAGTTGAGGATCACCGACTTAGGTCCTGTCAAACGTTGTTCCATCATTGGACAGTTATAAAGGCAGAGTTCAGGTTGACTGAGAATCAAGATGCGTGACGTGGATGACCAAGATGGGATTTTGCCCATCTGACTTGAGAGATATTCTCAGGGCCCTCTCGAAAGATATGATTCTGACAGCATGGCCATGCACGACTCGGTTAAGTGTTAACCGAGGCGATCGACTAAGAGTTAGTCGGATGAATCACTTATCTCGGATCGAGAAAGAGAGTCGAACTATTTAAAGGTATGGCGATTATTCGCCTATAGTTCGATAAGGCATATCGTGAGGCAAAAGGGACTTGGACGAAATTCGCATTGGAAGGTATGTCATCATGACTCTTTGGTACTTGGGAGTCAACACGTTCTGCTAGGAGTCGCTACCGACTGATCGGTCACGAGTGAGACTCGGATTGTGTCCGATTCACCATGAGTCTATCGGGTCACACACTTAAGAGTGGGAGAAAGTTTGGGTTGGACCCGAATAGGAAATGGACTGAGTCAATGAGTTGGACTCGCAGTGACTAATATAGGCCTTTTAGTGAATAGGACACAAGTGAGTGGAGCCCAATTTCACTCCCTATATAAGCTAGGGCGCAGGTGCTTAGAGCATGTGGTTAGGTCATTTCCATGCGTGGGAAACCCTAGCTCCAGTTCAGTCCAACCGTCGTAGCGGACCTAGCATTCCACCACCGACACTCCTCCTCGTACATGTTTATACTGGCAGAGGTGTTGTACGTTCAACACTTCGATGATCGTGGCTCGGAACGGATTGTGAGGACTGCACTGCATCAAGCGACGTGCTTCATCGATTCCGCAACTGCGCATCTAGTGGTAATCCTCGTGGCCTACTACCACAGCTAGATCTTGGGATCACTGCGTAGGGAATTTTTTTGTTTATCTCTACATGGCCCAACAATAAGCATATTCCAAGCTTATACCAGGCCACGTCAGCCCTAGATGTACCCTGGCCACCCCTTTATAAGGTGAGCCAGGGCCTCCTTGGGAGGGGTGGATCTTTTTGCTAAGGGAAGAACCCTAGAGCATAGAGAGTAGGAGCACTTCATCTTCTTCGTCTCCACGATACAGCTCAAGGAGCATCTGTATTGTCTTGTGGATCATAATATAAGATCTTTGAGCAGTTCTTCGTTTGTGTCTTGCTTTACCCTTCGTGTGTAGAATCACTACGCTATCCCTCCCTGGATTCCACTAGTACACTTTGGCCCCATCTTTAGCCTACCCATGGCATCTGCCGTGACACCACCACGACAAGGAGAGCTAGGGTTTGACCCTAAGGCACACACACCCTAGCCCCTACCATATCCACCATTGCCACTCCATCCGCCATCGTCACCGATGCCACCACCTCCAAGCCGACGCTGCCCCTTTCCCTTGACAAGGCCTACGTCTTCTTCTTCGGAGCACTGTCAAATCTCTACGCTTGTTTAGACCTAATCAAGATCACATAAGCGTTGTAGGATCTTCATTGATAACTTCTCTGCCTCACATTTGGCTTGATGTGGATACCTTAGAGGCATCATACACTTTGGTGCTTGATCGTGTGGAGCAACAAGAGGAGATACTCTTGCGGCTAATCCATGTGCTACGGGAATCGACTAATGCCTACCTCAACAACATCATCGACTTCTGCTACATGACACACGTCGAGGGTATGATTTCATTGCTTGCAACTCCATGGTGATCTTGGTGATGCGCACAAGTATTTTTTGTTTAACATAGCGTTTTCCCGAACAATATAAGGTGGAATTGGATTAACATATCGTTTGTGCATGCTCCCTTGCCAATGATTACAATTTGGACAATTGTTTTTCAAGCGTTGATTTAAAGTACCCAGTGGAATGTACAAAACCATTTCTTATGCATTTCCTCTTGGTATCTTAGATCCAACTCTAGGAGCTAAAGTACCTTACATGTTCTTTGTTCATAGAGGCACAACAAACTAGTGTGATTTGTATATTGTCTGTTTAAGTACAGTTCTAATTATGACACATATTTTGTAGTTCTCTACTGATAAGTTGATCTAGGGAAATGGTTGAGAAGGTAGCTTCATGAAGAGGCCAAGTTAACGGCCTCTAAAGGTTGGCCACTTCAATGAGAAATTATCTCTAACCCATTTCTGTAGGTTCTTCCTGCACTAGGTTGGATTTGCTTCCCCTTCCTCATGCCTTCCATCTGTTCTGGGCACTCCTAAGGACCGCCGTATGGAGAAAAACACCAAATACAATTGGATGGTCAAACTGAAGGATATCAATGCGAGGGTTGACATGAACCAAGAATAGAATGGCTTTGCCATAGCTCACCAGATAAGGATCAGCCACTTCTTGACCTTCAATGTCATCAAGCAAGATGTCTACAAGGTAATCATCCTCGACTACTAAGATGAATGAGGTGGTCTTGAAGTGCAAGCAGGATGAGCCAGCCCTAACCATGATCGACGACTAGGGTTTATGCGCTCTTGTCTAGTGATCTGTGGTGAACTAAATAATCTTTGTTAGCATGTGTACAGGTTAAACTTAAGTACTACTATTTCTAGGTGAACTAAGTACATTATGCTTGCTCTTATCATAAGTTTAATCTCATTGCACCTACTTTAGTTGATTGTTCAATTGTTTTCTATTTAGTGTTGCTGGTGTTGAGTTTAGAGCAATTTACCCAAGATAAACACTAAATAAAACATGAATAGAATAACAGAAGTTAAACGAATCATATGAATTAGCAGATACAAATTAAGGCAGATATCCAAGAGGATTTCTAAGCATACAACTTGAGATAAGATCATAGCAAGATCTATAGCAAACCAAAGGGAATGACATACTATCTAACTAAGATAAACAAGATTAAGGAAGAGGATGTACATCACAACAGAGGAACCGCTGGTGTTGGCGTTGGCACCATCGTCAGCCATGTCGTCAAGGAAGAGGTTGCTGATGTCGGGGAAGAAGGCTTCGTTGTGGAAGACGTCGGCGTAGTCGCTATCCATGAAGGAGTCCGTGACAAAGACAGTAGTCGCGCCAATAGCGCTCCTCAAAAACCTTATCTCCATTCTCCCGTACAGGACTCGAAGTAGTGGGGTCTCGGAGGCCTACTGTCCCGGCTAGCGGTGCACGCTGCAAGACGGGATGGGGAAGAACGGAGCGGCATCACCATTCTCTAGAACTGGAGGCAATGTTCTGAAGCATGTCATAGGAGAGGAGCGAACTCTCACTCTTATAGGCATGGGTAGGCAGGTGAACAGGCAGTGTCGAGAGAGGAAACGACCTCTATTAAGTTCGAATTAAATCTCAGAGAAAACGGTCGAATTAAATCTCAGAGGAACGTTCGGATTAAATCTCCATTGAGTGCATATTAAACACCCACTTATGCAAACTGTTCAGATTATTAATCCATTCATGCGCGACAAAACGAAAGGGAAGCTCTCGGCTCGAGGCATTCCCGCAACCCGCAGCATGCGCGTGTTGTGACAAGGAGAGGCGAGCGGTGGAGGAGGAGGAGTGTGCGTGTACGTCTCTCTCCTTCTCATCCTTTTACCAAGTGGTGGAAGAACCCCCCTTATAAGGTGGTGAAATCTTCCTTCAACTAGCAATGTGGGACTAAACATTTGTCCCACCTCTTGCCATGCATGAATGGGCCACATGGGCCTCTAGGATTTTCAGGAATTATTAAAATGGAATATGGGCTAGGCCATTTAGGCATGAATTCCAACAATCCCCCACCAGACCCCAGAGGCACATGAAGTTTGCCTTTGGTTCCAAAACATTGTTTATATACTAGTACTATAGTGGAGACTATTAAGTTGAACTTCCACCTTGAACTTTATGCTACACTAGGATGCAACTTGTACAGTGGACTATGCCTTGCACTACAAGTTTGCTGCAAACCTAAATTCACACAAAGTCTTGACCGATACTAGGCTGCCGTGGGACTTCCCCGCGGGTGGAGCTTATGCGTCATACTCTATGGCCTTTCATGAGTTTATTAGAAAGCACCCTACTCTCATAGACTATGACGTTTAACAGTCAGACTCATATAGGTGTGTTCTTCAAAAGATGTTCTACGGGACAACATCTCTGCTTAAGATAAGCCACTTAGAACAAATTAAGATAATAAATCAACCTACCGTATAGGATAGGAAAGTATTGCATCTTCATGGAGTGGTGTTCATTAAAGTAGGGATACTTTCCTCTCAGCTAATCAACAGGTTGTCTCCCAATTCTAATTCACGAGGATCTCCGATCACAGAGACTGGTTTACACTTTGAAAAACTCATATTGTGGGTCCCATACCCATCTCCTTCGATGCATTTTCTATCACATTGCGTGATCGACCCTTTGTGAAGGGATCTGCCAAGTTTTTAGATGTTTGGATATAATCCAATGCAATAACTCCGGAGTTTCTCATTTTCCTGATAGATTTTAGTCTCATCTTCACATGTCTTGATGACTTCATATTATCCTTAGAAATATTCACTTTGAAAATCACTGTTTGATTATTACAGTTCATAAGGATTGCGGGTATTGGTTTTTCAACCATAGGTAAGTTCATCAAGAGTTCACGAAGCCACTCTACTTCAACTATGGCTGTGTCTAATACTGTGAGTTCTGCTTCCATAGTTGACCTCGTTAAGATGGTCTGCTTGAAAGACTTCCAAGAAACAGTGCCACCACCAAGTGTGAATACATATCTGTTGGGTCCGCAGCATAGAAAACAAAAAAATTCCTACGGTGTGAACTACACGCCAAGATCTATCTACTAGGTACAAAGCAACGGGTGGACATACATCCAACGAAAACTTACCCTCGAAGACAACGAGCTTTGTTAACGAGTAGGAACTCGTGGTTGATGTAGTCGTACACTTGCCGATCTCAAGATCGTGATGAAGTCCAGCAGTCCGCCCAAAGACGCCCATCGATCCAGCTCCAAAGACTACCAAGTCCAGCACCGCAGCAGCGGTGCATCCGTGATCGTACACACGTCCGGTACCCGACAACCTCCCTCCTCGCTCCAAAAGCAAAGCGGAAGCAAGAACTCCTTTCCATAAAGCCACCGGGAACATGTATCTCGCTAATCCGGACCATGGGGAAATAATACTAGAGGGGGAGAGAGATCCTTCACAAGAAGGTGTGTGTAAGAAGTGAGGAGGGGGTGGACTTTTATAGGAGGAGGGGGGTGCCCCTCCTTCATGGCTTGCATGGAGGTGACCTTCACCTCCTCCATTCATGTGGTAGTAACCCTCCACATTAAAATGCCCTTCACATTCTCTTTTAAAGTCTCCATTTTAAATGCATTAAATTTCTCCAAATTTAATGCTCTCTCATTTAATAAAACTCTTTATTATTTTTATTCAGAATTTTGTTAATTACTTTAATTAACAAACATTCACATAAAACCCCGCAACATTTCAATATTACATGCGTAACCAATTTCAGCAATTTCACCAAACAGCTTTGTGTCTATTGAAATAATTCTAGCGCTTTCTTAAATCTTTATCTGAAACATATTTTCTCCAAATGGTGTCGGTATCCCTTAAGTGTGTCACCCTACGGTTCGCGAATAATGCGTATATGATCGAGACCCTCTCGATCAATAATCGAAGGTGAGGACTCGGAGATCCATACCGACTCCTACACATTCAATGATGACTTCGTGATCGTGAGAACCTTTAACGCTAGTAACTAAATCCCTTTGTCCCATGATATATTACATGTCCGAGATTCGATCATCGGATCTCCATACCTAGTTTGATCTCGTTATCGACATGCACTCTTTTCTCTCCTCGTGATATAACATTCTAGTGATCACATCACTTGCTTGCAAGCTATTTCAATGTGATATCACCGAGAGGGCCCAGAGTATATCTATCCGCCATCGGATGGACAAATCCCACTCTTGATCCATGAGCCTCAACATAACACCTTCAGTAATCGAACCCACCTTTATAGTCACCCTGTTACGGTGTGATGTTTGATGTTATCAAGATACTCTTCTGGTGTTAGCAATTAACATGATCTCATGGTCTAAGGATAAAGATTACTTCGTATGATATTATAGCAATATAAACATAATGACTTTGATCGTAATGCTATACTTCGGATGAATGTTCATCACATCATTCCACCAATGTTGTGACCTCATTATTAACAACATCCAATGTCCATGATCAGGAAACCTTGATCATCTTGTTAATCAATGAGCTAGTCTATAAGAGAGGCATAACTAGGAACCCCTTTTTGTTTATTAAACGCACATGTATTGACGTTTCCGATCAATACAATTATAGCATGCAAAATAAACATTTATCATAAACATGGAATAAGATAATAACCACTTTATTATTGCCTCTCGGGCATATTCCCTTCAGTCTCCCACTTGCACTAGAGTCAATAATCTAGTTTGAAAAACTTTGCGTATTGAATACCTATGGCTTTCTGGTGTTGCATATACGCTATCGCTAGTGGTTAACATAATCTTCGGATCTGACAATTTTAGGTCCGTGTGTATTTGCATGTCTTTGCGTCTCTACGCATCACTCATTCTCAAATGAGATGGCATTGTATAAATTTGGTCCTTTGGTGAGACCTTTAGTTCGTTCGGCTCAAAATATGTTGATATTATTGTCACACAATATATCTTCATAGTATTAGCCCACTTTGAACCACACCTAGTTTGATAACAAACTACTTAACACAAATGCCCTCCTTTGCTGCTACTATAGCAGTTATATACTTAGCCTTTTGTTGTAGTATCCGTCACAATATCTCAACTTTGGAACTCATCCAAATCCATCATGGAACATCCTTTCCATTATATTGTGCCACGCGTAGTCTAAATTGAGATAAATTTAATTTGTATCTTGTGACAAAACTAGTATCAATGTAACACTTTACAATGAACTACCTTTAACTATTTGTCACTTATACATTATATATTCTTAGTTCTTCCAAAGCTCATAAGAATATCTTTACTATTGTCCAATGATCATCTTATGAATCATTCTGGTATATGCTCATAACGTTTAGAGCATAGGACATTCTGGATATATACATATCATGGTATAATCGATCAAAATCTTCATGTGATTTTACTCACCAAGTGTTGAAACACTTGAATCTTGATACAATCCTTTCCATGCAGCAAGAACCTTGCTTGTTGTTTCCATATTGAACCCTATCAATATCTCATATTGAACCCTTTCAATATCTTATATATGTATGTCTGGCACAACCATATTAGCGCCTGAATCTATCCATATAGATATTGATGCCTAATATTCTGGGTTTGCCCAAGTCTTTCATCGAAATCTTATTTTAATGAAATCCTTAACTTGTGTCAATTCAAGATACATCATTTCCAATCAACAATATGTCCTCTACATAATGTATTAGAAATATGTCTCAGTGCTCCCACTTAATTTCTTGCAAATGCAAGCATCTTCATCATCTCCGATGAATTTAAACTCTTTTAACAGTTTCATCATGGTGAAGATTCCAACTCCGCTATGCTTACTTCAACTATTGAAGTTTGCATGCCCTTTTAGCACCCTTTGAATTAGCAAAACCCTTCGGACCATGTCTTGTACACGTCCTAGGTTACCATTCTTTTAGAAGAACCTTGTTTTGTTTATTCAACTACCATATACCAAATTATATGTAGTGGTTGCTACATTAATCCGTCAATACTAAATATCGCTATGAAAGATCAAATCTTGCCATAGTCAACTCCTTGAACATTGTCGTAAACTTCTTTCCGACATGTCGACTATTTCACAGATGTTAAACATCCATGTCTTATTTCTTTATAGATCCAAACACGACCGATAGGCTTCACGCCTTTTCGGAGGGTCTTCCAAGTTCAGAAACTTGATTTCTCGTGTATGGATACTATCACGGATTCTATGACTTCTTGTCATTTTATGGAGTCAGGGCCCATCATCGCTTCTTTGCATCTAGTCGGTTCATCATTGTCAAAACAATAACGACTTGCTTATCAAATCTTACTATTTGATTCTTACCGACCCACACGGTTCTATAGGAACTCTAATCTCCGAGATCACACCTTTTGTAATCACGAGAGCCATGAGCATTGTGGCCGCCACCGGGACACTTTCCGGTGCTGCGCTACTTAGCACATATAGCTAAGGTTCAACAACCTTATCAAAGTTCTATTGTCCTCCCACTTAACTTTTCACGAAAAATTCCTTCTCAAGAAACTTGACGTTCCAAGTAACAAACTCTTTTGTCCTCGGTGTTATGGAGAAATTCCCAACAAATTCTTTGGGATAACCTACAAAGACGTGCTTATCCGACTTTGGTTGTAAACATTTTACTTATGCATAGCATACCAAAATTTAAGAAAAGACAATTCGGGTTTTATCCCAAACCATAACTCATATGGTGTCATTTCAATGGATCACGATGGTGCTCTTTTCAGTGTAAAAGCGGTAGTCTCTAAAGCTTCAATCCTTAAAACATAATGGCAGTTTTATAAATGACACCTTGATCTTACCATGTCAAACATGGTTTGATTTTATCTCTCGAATATGCCATACTCCTATGGTTTATCGGGAAACACAAATCATGGAACAATTCCTCAAGTCTTAGGTGTTTTTGCTAAACATGTAACTCAAATATCTTCCTTTATGATCGAATCATAAACTCTTTATTTTCTTGTTATAATGATTTTCCACTTCATCTTGAAAGTCTTTGAACAATTTTCAAATGTTTCATACTTCTTCCTTATTAAGTAAATATACAGATATATTCACTCAAATTTTTGGAGAAAGCATATGAAGCAAAAAGATCCATCGCATATGGCTACACATAATGGACTATGCACATCAGCATGCACAATTTCCAATAAGCTAGTCATCCATTCCTCTTTGGCCTATGAACGAAGTTTCAATTATCTCGAGGAAAGTCTCACATGCGTCAATTGATCAAAATCAAGGACTCCAAAATTCCATCAACATGGAGTTTCTTCATGTTTTCTTTCAAATATAATTCAAACAACGATGTCACTTCATAAGTGATCTTTCAATCATTTGTCTTGCGACATTTTAGCAATAGTGTTTATGGATGTGATTTCTCCAACTAGACTTGTAAAAGTTCATCCATCCTTTATGGAATACGGTAATTATTTGAACAGCCATTGTTCTCATAATACCGGAACAAAATAACAATTATTTAAACAAATCTTGAAATCTTGGTTTGATGACAACGAAAAACACAATAACACTTTATTTGTTTTCGATGAACATCATCACTCATTCTCTTGCTGGTTACTTAGGCCATTGTAGTTCATGAATTGCATTGTCCTGTATGACACTTCATACCAACCAATTCGGTATCCAATACCGGTATCCAATACCTAAGAACCACATTGTTTAACAAGTAAGGAATATAGCCATAACATGTATATCTTCTATATACCTAAGTTGGACATCTCCAACCTTTTATTTTCTACCAAATATTTTATAGATTCTCTTTCAGCAATTCCTTTTCTTTTAAAAGAATCTATCAACATCAATAGTGGTGTCATCAACATGACACATGGTACAAAGCGTATATAGTCAAATACTAATACCTTTGGACTTGCACTTTGAATTGGATCACCATCATCAAATGTTTGGTGTTCTTTCAAAAATCCATTCTTTAGTAATCTATTAGTGTAGTAAACATTTTACTTACATCTTCTATTCATCCTTATCATGACAACTTTCATGATCAAGCTACTATAGCCTATAAGGAAGAATCGCGAGTATAATATCAGTTCCCAAAACCTTTTTGGTAGATTCGGATGCCTAGCATCTCCATCCTTCACAAATTCTCATACAATATGAGAACATGTATTTTGCTAAATTATACTCTATCATAATGCAACCAAAAACATTGTTTCAGATATCACAATATCTTTCACACATGATGGTTTCTGAAACAATTTTCAGCTCCAATATAATCTTGATATTAAAACAACTTTTGAATATCAATAATCATGGAGGCAAACATGATACTTTAGATACTAACATTGGAATTCTTACTCTTGATTTAATACTACTTATTAAACTTCATGGAGTAAATAGAGTTTGCTGAAAGTTTGCAATAGGACTTATAAACTTTAAATTGACTTTCAAAACAATACGATACCAGTTCGTAAAGTAAATATCCAGAATTCTATAGTTCTATTATCTCAATTAAAACTAAGCATAAGGTAGTGAACATATGCCAATGACTACAACAAATTATGCAAATTCACTTCGATTTAGTTTATGACAAATTGAGTTCGACTAATCCAAATTAGAAATGAACTCCCACTCAAAAACGACATCCCTCGTGCCTTTTTGGTGACTACATGAACCAAATCCACTACACCAAGTTCGATCATCACGTGAGTCGGTGTAGCTTCAAAGGCGAGCATCAATATGGTCATCACATCAACTATGTGACTCATGCTTAACCTTTCGGTCCGTGTTCCGAGGCCATGTCTGTACATGCTAGGCTCGCCAATTAAGAACCTTAGTATTCGCGTGTGTAAAACTGTCTTACACCCGTTGCATGAAAGCGTAGAGTTGAGAACACCCGATCATCACGTGATGTCTCGAAACACGATCCATAGAACAGTGCATACTTAAGGAAGAACACATTTTATCTTGATATTTAAATGAGGGATCATCTTACAATGCTACAGAAAGCGCCAAACTAGTAGTATAAGATGCTAACATCTAATGTGTAAAGTGAGATGATCTGGTCCATGCATTTGATCTCTATCATTTGCATCGTGGTATGATCTCTATCATTCCTTTGTGTGTAAGGCCAAGGTCTATGGAATTTACACGTTGAATGTGTTGTAAGAGTATCTATCATACATCTACTTACAACAATACCATATCAAGACACTAACCCAGCAACAATCTAAACTAGACGCCTCTAATTTATCAATTGCAAGTTTTACGTGGCTTAGGGCTTTCAGAGATAGAACCGTTCTTACCTACGAACATGAACCACAACGAGGATAACTAAGTTATTAGCAACTCGTTGTAAATCAGATATTGACTATAGTAGGAGAGACAGACACCCGCCAGCCACTTATGCAAAACAAGTTGCATGTCAGTCGTGGAACTGGTCTCATGTACGATGACATGTAAGATTGGTCCGGGCCGCTTCATCCCACTATGCCACCAATATCCAAAATACATAGAAGATGCAATAACATGATCATCATCGCCCACATATAAACATATGTGTACTACCTGTGCAAAGCACCTACGCATAGATCAGGCTTTGATACCACTGTTGGGTCCGCAGCATAGAAAACAAAAAATTCCTACGGTGTGAACTACACGCCAAGATCTATCTACTAGGTACAAAGCAACGGGTGGACCTACATCCAACGAAAACTTACCCTCGAAGACAACGAGCTTTGTTAATGAGTAGGAACTCGTGGTTGATTTAGTCGTGCACTTTCCGATCTCAAGATCGTGATGAAGTCCAGCAGGTCCGGCTCCAGCACGTCCATCAGATCCAGCTCCAGCACCACCAAGTCCAGCACCGCAAAGCAGCGGTGCATCCGTGATCGCACATACGTCCGCACTCGACAACCTTCGCCCTCGCTCCAAAGAA
Source organism: Avena insularis (assembly GCA_023614405.1). Taxonomy (NCBI): domain Eukaryota; kingdom Viridiplantae; phylum Streptophyta; class Magnoliopsida; order Poales; family Poaceae; genus Avena; species Avena insularis. The sequence continues at coordinate 353,728,393 of CM042692.1, read as the reverse complement.
AGCAGGGAAGCAGCAACTCCTTTCCAGATAAAGCCACCGGGAAACATGTATCTCGCTAATCCGAGACCATGGGGAAATAATACTAGAGGGGGAGAGAGATCCTTCACAAGGAGGTGTGTGTGAGAAGTGAGGAGGGGGTGGACTTTTATAGGAGGAGGGGGGTGACCCTCCTTCATGGCCGGCGCATGGAGGGGGTGACCCTTCACCTCCTCCATTCATGCGGTGGTAACCCTTCCACATTAAAATGCCCCTTCACATTCTCTTTTAAAGTCTCCACTTTAAATGCATTAAATTTCTCCAAATTTAATGCTCTCTCATTTAATAAAACTCTTTTATTATTTTTATTCAGAATTTTGTTAGTTACTTTAATTAACAAAAATTCACATAAAACCCCCTGCAACATTTCAATATTACATGCAGAACCAATTTCAGCAATTTCACCCGAAACAGTTTTGGTGTCTATTGAAACAATTCCAGCGCTTTCTTAAATCTTTATCTGAAACATATTTGCTCCAAATGGTGTCGTTATCCCTTAAGTGTGTCACCCTATGGTTCACGAATAATGCAGACATGATCGAGACCCCTCTCAGATCAATAATCAGAAGCGGACCGGAGATCCATCTTGACTCCTACACATTCAACGATGACTTCGTGATCGTGAGAACCTTTAATGGTAGTAACTAAATCCCTTTGTCCCGACATATATTACATGTCCGAGATTCGATCATCGGTATTCCATACCTAGTTTGATCTTGTTACCGACATGCACTCTTTTCGCTCCTGATATAACATTCTAGTGATCACATCACTTGCTTGCAAGCTATTTCAATGTGATATCACCGAGAGGGCCCAGAGTATATCTATCCGTCATCGGGATGGACAAATCCCACTCTTGATCCATGAGCCTCAACATAACACCTTCGTAGCATTGAACCCACCTTTATAGTCACCCTGTTACGGTGTGACGTTTGATGTTATCAAGATACTCTTCCGGTGTTAGCAATTAACATGATCTCATGGTCTAAGGATAAAGATTACTTCGTATGATATTATAGCAATATAAACATAATGACTTTGATCGTAATGCTATACTTCGGATGAATGTTCATCACATCATTCCACCAATGTTGTGACCTCATTATTAACAACATCCAATGTCCATGATCAAGAAACCTTGATCATCTTGTTAATCAACGAGCTAGTCTATAAGAGAGGCATAACTAGGAACCCCTTTTTGTTTATTAAACACACATGTATTGACGTTTCTGATCAATACAATTATAGCATGCAAAATAAACATTTATCATAAACATGGAATAAGATAATAACCACTTTATTATTGCCTCTTGGGCATATTCCCTTCAATATCCACTCGTGGCCTTTATCTCATCAGCATCAGATATCCAATTTGAATCACTATAACCCTCTAGTACCCTTAGATACCCGGTATAGTGAATGTCGTAGCTCGTGATGCCTTTTAGATAGCGCATAACTCTCTCAAGAGCATGCTAGTGATCATCTCCTAGATTTGAAACAAATCGACTTAGTTTGCTTACAGCAAACACGATGTCAGGCCTCGTGGCGCTAGCTAAATACATAAGCGAGCCAATAATTTGAGAGTATCTCATCTGGTCTCTAGTATTTCCTCAATTCTTTCAAAGCAACACACTAGGATCATACGGTGCAGGAGAAGACTTGAAGTCGCTATACCCAAAATGACTCAAGACCTTTTCCATATAGTGAGATTGAAGCAATGTAATCCCACCATCATCATCTCTCAATAGCTTGATGTTTAGGATAACATCAGCTACTCCTAGATCATTCATCTCAAAGGAACAAGATAAAGAAATCCTCGACTTCCTTAATTGCATTAAGGTTGGTTCCGAAAATCAGTATGTCATCAACATACAAACAAAGTATGACTCCTCCCCCACCATGGAGATGGTACACACATTTATCAGCTTCATTTACAACAAAGCCTGCAGCGGTTAAAGTTCTTTTAAACTTCTCATGCCACTGCTTAGGGGCTTGTTTTAGGCCATATAAATACTTCAACAATTTGCACACCTTTCCTTCTTGACCATTTACCACAAAGCCATCTGGCTGATCCATGTAAATTTCCTCATCCAACTCTCCATTTAGGAAAGTTGTCTTAACGTCCATTTGATGAATGAGAAGACCATGAGAGGCATCCAATGAAAGTAGTACTCGAATGGTGGTCAATCTGGCAACATGTGAGTAAGTGTCAAAGATGTCTTCACCTTCTTTTTGAGTGTATCCCTTGGCCACAAGCTGTGCCTTGTTCTTCTCAATAGTACCATCAGGCCTAAGCTTTTCCTTGAACACCCATTTACATGCTATAGGTTTGCACCCATAAGAACGGTCAGTGATCTCCCATGTTCCATTGGCTAAGATGGAATCCATCTCACTATGGATGGCTTCCTTCTAGTAGTCAGCATTAGGAGCTGCATAGGCTTCTAAAATAGAAGTGGGAGTATCATCCACGAGGTACAAAATGAAATCATCACCAAAGGACTTTGTAGTACTCTGTCTCTTGCCCCTTTTAGGAATTTCATTATCATCCTCCTTAGGATTTTCAACATGTTTAATTGGAGTGGTAGGTTTAGAATTTGTAGCAAATTCCTGACTAGATGAACTAGGCATCTCCTGATTTGATGATCTAGGTACATCCTTCATAGGAAAGGTATCCTCAAGGAAAATCGCATCAGTCGACTCCATAATTTTACCGACATGCATGTCAGGTACCTCAGATTTTACTATCAATAATCTATAACCAATACTATGGAAAGCATAACCCAGAAATAAACAATCAACGGTTTTTGGTCCAAGCTTGTGCTTCTTGGGAATTGGCACATGAACTTTTGCCAAGCATCCCCAAGTCCTTAGGTAAGAGAGTTTTAACCTTTTGTTCTCCCATTCTTCAAATGGAGTAATTTATTTGTTCTTCGTGGGAACTCGGTTTAGGACATGACACGCAGTCAATAGAGCATCCCCCACCATTCCTTAGATAGACCCAATGTATCTAACATGGCGTTAACCAAATCTGTTAGAGTACGGTTCTTTCTTTCGGCTACACCATTTGACTGAGGTGAATAGGGAGGCGTCTTCTCATGGATTATACCATGTTCTGCACAAAATGAATCAAACTTGTTGGAAAAATACTCTCCACCATGATCAGACCTAAGCCTCTTAATCTTTTGATCAAGTTGGTTTTCTGCTTCAGCTTTATAGATTTTGAAGAAAGTCAAAGCCTCATATTTTGATTTCAGAAGATACACATGACAATATCTCGTAGAGTCATCGATCAACGTCATGAAATATTTCTTTCCACCTTTTGTCAACACACCATTCATCTCACAAAGATCAGAATGTATGAGCTCTAGTGGTGTTAAATTTCTCGCTTCTACAGTCGTATGTGACTTGTGAGGTTGTTTTGCTTGCATGCAGACTTAGCTCTTAGATCCCTTAACAGTAGTGAAATCAAAGATTAAATTCATTTTGGCTAGTCGTGTCATACAACCAAAATTAACATGGCAAAGACGAGAATGCTAGACATTCGATTCAAAATTTGTATAAATATGATTAACAACTTTATTACAAATGTCTGATAGAGATAAGAAGAACAAGCCTCCACACTCATAACATTTACCCACAAAGGTTCCATACTTAGAAATTACAAACTTATTGGACTCGAATACAATCTTGTAGCCGTCTCGACATAGAAGAGATCCGCTAAAAAGATTTTTATTTATTGAGGGAACATGATGCACGTTCTTCAGGTGCACGGTCTTTCCTGAAGTGAACTTCAGATCAACCATACCAACACTATGAACAGAAGCATGCGACTCGTTCCCCATCAGCACGGTTTGAGTCCCTCCTGAAATGGATCGTATGGGCACCTAGAGGGGGGGTGAATAGGTGCTACTTCAAATTTTAATGCTTTTTCAATTTTAGGCTTGACACAAAAGGTAAATTCTCTAGATAGACTATTAGGAAGAATTTCCCTATATGCAAACCTAACTACTAGCGAGTAAAAGGCGAGTGGAAAGAGGAATGAGTGAACCGTAGTGAAGCACGCGGAGACACATGATTTGTTTTAGCGCGGTTCCTTCCTTGTTAAGGGAAATACATCTGCGTTGGAGGGATGGGCGGTACTAAGACCACCACGCCACAATAGGCCTCACCCAGTTCTTCGATGGATCCCGCCACCAAAGGCATGATCCACCTTTCCACTATAGGAACCCTTCGAGGCGGGAACCGGTGCCTTTACACAACTAGCAGGGCACAACTCCACAACCAAATTAGAGGCTCCCGTAATGACAACAAGCTGCCACAAGAACAAGTTATCAATAACAAAACACAAGATCTAGATATTGAAAAGAATACTAGATCGGGGATTTCTCCAAATGAATGGAGAGTAGTTGATGCGCTTGATTCGTGATGACGATGTAGATTGTCTCCTCCTTCAATTCCCCCAAAGATCGAAGCCTTCGGGTGGTTGAAGTGGGAGAGAGAGAGAGAGCTCTTGCAATGGGTCTGACACTTTTTGAATGAATCAAGAAGTCTGCCTGAAGGGGATGAAGGGGCTTTTATACCCCCTTCCCCAACTGAGCCGTTGGAGCCTTTGGGGGCCGGATTATCCGGCCCAAGTGAGGGCCGGATTATCCGTCCTGGGAAAAACTCCGCCCCAGACTCGGATTATCCGGAAAATAAACCTCCCCTACTCATAGCGACACGCCGAGCCTGCCCTTGAGCGCCTCCTGGGGGGTGGATTATCCGGCCCCATGCGAAGGCCGGATTATCTGGCCAGGGAAGAAAAAACCGCCCCTGTTCGGATTTTCCAGGAGAAAATCCGAACCCACTCCGTGCGTCGCGCCTTGGCTGCCTTTGATCTTTTTCTGGGGTCCGGATTATCCGGCCCCATGCGAAGGCCGGATTATCCGGCCAAGGAAGGAAAAACTGCCCCTATTCAGATTTTTCGGGAGAAAATCCGAACCCACTCCGAGCATCGCGCCTTGGCTGCCTTTGATAAATGAGTTAGGCCGGATTATCCGGCCCTTGATGGGGCGGATAATCCGCCCCCCCAAACACAAGAACATTCCCTGCACACTTAGCACACATGAGAAAACTCCACGGTATTGTTATCTAACACTCAAAACACAAGGAACCATGAAATGTTCTTTCAATCTCCCCCTTTTGGTGTTAGATGACAATACTAGGATTTGCACGATAATTCTCAAGAAAACCAGATTTAATGAAAGACAAAGACTCCCCCTCAATGTGTGCATACTAACAATTGCATTTGACTACAAATACACACAAGAGGGTAAAAGTCTATTTCATTGGAACATATGTGAAAAGCTCATACCACCGGTAGGGAGATAGATGCGTCCTCAACACATTATAAGAATATCCAATGATAGCCATAGAGCGCGCCTCCCTCGATATAGATATCCAATAGCCATAAGAATATCCAATAAGATAGATGACTCCATATGAATAATCCACAGGATAAATCCACAAATCCATAGACATAAAGTTGCATACAAACCACAAACCACAAATTAAAGTTCAACGCTAAATGGGCACAAGCGAGAAAATGACGAATAGAAAAAGTGCAAATGCTTGTGCCTGACCCATGCAAATCCTCGGATACCTAATAGAACTACTTCTCCCCCTTTGGCATCGAGATGCCAAAAAGGAAGCAGAGTGTTGCTAACGCCCCAAGGTATGGCTTAGGGGTAGGGAAAGCTTAGGATTAAGAAAGCCAAATTGGGATGGTACTAGACACTCATATTTGCAAGAATAAAATCAACTAAGAGCCAAAGTTGAGTGTGATTCCCATAAAAACATGAGAGGAGCGAAAAACGATCAAGAAGATCCACATAAATCCAACTCTTCTCATGGAGGAGGGCGGTGGTCGAAGCCACCTTGTTAGAGTGTATGGTATGACACCGCGAAGATATATCTTGGGTTCATGACCAATACTCAACAATAAGCTCACATATCACAAAATGATATTAAGAGAAATGATTTGTCTTGCTTTCGACATTATGGGAGGAGGGTTAGCTGATGACCCACAAGTATAGGGGGTGTATCGCAATATTTTCGATAAGTAAGAGTGTCGTACCCAACGAGGAGCAGAAGGTGTTGGCGAATGGCTAGGAGCAGGAATTTTCTGTAATACTTAGCAAACGGATTTTTAGGGGTTTTCAATAATGCAGGTAAATAAAGTACGAGTAAATAAAAGACAATAAAAATAAATGCAACAAGTGGCCCAATCCTTTCTTTAGCAAAGGACAAGCCGGTTGTATTACTTAAGATGACCAAACGTTCTCGAGGACACATGGGAATATCGTCAAGTGCTTTCGCTTCATATAGTTGATTAATCTTCTTTAGTTTGCTAAGTGTTGTGTGGGTGAACCTGTGCTAATGTACTGACCTTCCTAGGACTAATACATACTTGTGATTAAACCCCTTGCAAGCATCCGCAAGTACAAGAAAGTAATTAAGGTTGAAACCTAACCACAACTTTAAACTCTAAGACCCTGACATCCCTTGTGCAATGGTTTCCTAACGGGGGCTCAGGTTTCTGTCACTCCGGTAACCCCTACGATTAGTAGCCAAATACACAATGCATTCCCCTAGGCCCATATAGGTGAAGTGTCATGTAGTCGACATTCACATGACACCACTAGAAGAAGTACACCACAACTTAAATATCAAACCATTGAATCTTTCTCAACACAATTCTACTACTAACAACATGACTTCTCCCATGTCCTCAAGAACAAAACTAACTACTCCCAAGACATCATATGGATCATGATCAGAGATGAAATAATGATAAGTAACAATCTGAACATAAACAATAATTTAATGGTTCACTCAATAGCATCAACTACAAGTAGTAATCAACATCGGGAAAGTTTCCCCTAAGAACTATGCAAGATTTAACCCAATTGTTACAGCGGTATGAAGTGGTGATGATGGTTCTGGTGGATATGATGGTGGTGGTGATGATGATGATGATCCCGATGAAGTCTAGCTTGATGGTGGTGTTGATGGCGACGATCTCCCCTCTCCGGGAAGGAATTCCCCGGCAGAATTACATGCACGAGAGATCTTTCTCTCTCGGTGTTTTCCGCCCCGTAGAGGCGGCGGAATCTTTCTATGGTCGCTCCTTGAGTCTTAGGGTTTCGGGAGGATAATATACGCCAGAGGGGAGAGCTAGGGGTGGACCAGGGTGGCCACACCACCTGGTGGCGCGGCCTAGGGTGGCCCGCGCCAGGGGTGGTGTGGGCCCCCTGTGGCCCATCTCCACTTCCCCTTCTGGCTTTCTTCGTCTTCTAGAAAATAGGATTTTCCGTGTATTTTCCCGGATTTTCTGATCTTCGCGAATTTTGCCTCCAAACAGCACCTTTTCCCTCAGAATCCTGACTGCAGCGGTCCATGCTCCAAAAGTCATCAACCATGCAAAAACAGATGAAATAACATAAGTATCATCTCTTAATATGAAATATATCAATGAATAACAGTAAATTATGATATAGAATAGTGATGCAAAATGGACGTATCATTAGCCCAATCAATTAGGACCACACCCCCCTATATCCATGCCCACATCTAGACCAAATAAGACTGAGAAGTACGAGTGAGTGCATGGGTAATCAACACAAGATCCTTGAATCAACGATATTTAGCTCATTCCTCAAGTAACAAAACCTTGCTTCATCAAGTGGCTTCGTGAAAATATCAGCAAGTTGGTTCTTCCTGCTCACAAAAGATAGATCAATATCGCCTCGAGCAACATGGTCCCGAATGAAATGATTCTAAATCTCAATATGCTTTGTCCTTGTGTGCTGTACCGGATTGTACGCAATTTTGATTGCACTTTCATTATCGCATAAAAGAGGCACTTTGTCACAATTGACACCGTATTCCTTTAAAGTTTGCCTCATCCATAATAACTGAGTGCAGGCACTAGCAGCAGCAACATATTCAGCTTCGGCGGCGGAGAGAGATATACAATTCTGCTTTTTAGAAGACCAACAAACTAGAGACCTTCCTAAGAACTATCAAGCTCCAGAAGTTGATTTCTGATCATCCTTATCACCAGCCCAATCTGAATCAGTATAACCACATAGAGAGAAATTGGAGCCCTTGGGATACCATAGACCAAAGTTAGGGGAATGAACCAAATATCGGAAGATCCTCTTGACCGCCACTAAGTGGCTTTCTTTAGGAGCTTCTTGATACCTTGCACACACTCCCACACTCAACACAATATCGGGTCTAGATGCGCAGAGGTAAAAAAGAGAGCCGATCATGGACTGGTATACCTTTTGGTCCACATCTTTACCGTGGGGGTTAAGTTCAAGGTGACATTTTGTTTGCATCGATGTGGCGATGCCATTAAGATCCATCATATTGAATCTCTTGAGCATGTCTTGGATGTATTTAGCTTGATTGATGAAGGTTCCTTCTCTAAGTTGCTTGATCTCGAATCCAAGAAAGAACCATAACTCCCCCATCATAGACATCTCAAACTTGTCAGTCATAAGCTTTGAAAATTCATCATTAAAAGCTTTATTAGTAGAGCCAAAGATGATGTCGTCTACATATAGTTGGCATACGAAGAGCTCCCCTTAACCTTCTTAGTAAAAAGAGTGGGATCGATTTGCCCAACTTCGAAGCCACGGTCTAGCAAAAGCTCTTTAAGGTGCTCATACCACGCACGTGGGGCTTGTTTAAGGCCATAGAGTGCCTTATCAAGTTTGTAGACATGGTCCGGGAAGTTAGGATCCTCAAATCCCGGGGGTTGCTTTACATATACCAACTCATGTAGAGGACCGTTAAGAAAAGCACTCTTAACGTCCATTTGCTGCAATTTAAAATTATTATGGGCAGCATAAGCAAGAAGGATATGGATGGACTCAAGACGAGCCACAGGAGCATAGGTCTCGCCAAAGTCAATGCCCTCAACTTGGGAATAGCCTTGTGCCACGAGTCTCGCCTTGTTCCTCACAACAATGCCATTCTCATCTTGTTTGTTTTTAAATATCCATTTAGTGTCGATAACATTGCGGCAGTCCTTGGGCTTATCCACTAGTTTCCAAACCTTGTTGCGCTCAAAGTTATTCAACTCTTCATGCATAGCAACAACCCAGTCCGGATCTTCAAGAGCTTCAAACACTTTCTTGGGTTCCACCATTGAGATGTGGGCTTGATGCTCACCAAAACTTGCCAATTCCCTTCTTGTGGAAACTCTTCGTCGAAGATCACCTACAACTTTGTCAAGAGTATGACCCCTTAACTCAAGGTTCCGATCAGCATGAGCCTTGCGGTGAAGTTCAGTAAGCTTGTTGTCTCTTGGTGGAATAGTTTCATCGCTTGTGTCTTTGTTGGAATCATTTGCTTGACCTTGATTAGTAGCCTAATTATCATTAGTAGGAGATGATGAACTTGCCCTTGAAGTGGATCAACAGCCGTAACAGGAGGCTGCTAATCATCAGGAGTTTCAGGGCCAGATAATCCGGCCGAGGGTGAGGCCGGATAATCCGGCCTGGGAGAACCTGAAACATCTTCACCAGGTTGCCTGGAGCTTGCTTGAATTGGCGAGGGGCCGGATAATCTGGGGTCAGCCGGAAAATCCGGCCTGGGGCTTGCAGCTGTTTCTTCGATATGATGAGCAGTTTGGTCGTTAGTAGAGTGGTGGCCAGATAATCCGGTGTCGACCGGATAATCCGGCCTGGAGCATTCAGGAGCATGTTGACCTTCAACATTTGGTGGAGTTGGTGTAGAAGTTACTCCCGTGGTTGGAGCATGTTCAGTCTGTGTAGATGAGGGCTCTTCATGAGTAGATCATTATCCTTCCCGATCCGCCACAAGGGGTTCCTCAATGGGGCGGAAAAATCCCACGCTCATTCTTCTTATGGCATCTTGGGGTATTTCAACATCTGCATCACAAACATGAACTTGCCCCGCACGGGAGCCATCATTTTCCTCGAACACCACACTACAAGATTCTACAACAGTTCCGGAGATCTTATTGTAGACTCTATAAGTGTGGGATTCAGTACCATAACCAACAAAAATACCTTCTAAAGCCTTAGATTCAAATTTATATAAACAAACTCCCTTGATGAGAAAGAAACACTTACACCCAAATACCCGAAAGTATGAGATGTTTGGCTTGTTACCGGTAAGTATTTCATATAGAGTCTTGTCCAAGATTTTACGGAGGTATAACCGGTTGGATGAATTACAAGCGGTAGAGATTGCTTCAGCCCAGAAGTTATATGGAGACTTGAATTCAGATAGCATAGACCTTGCCATATCCATTAGAGTCTGGTTCTTCCTCTCGGCAACACCATTTTGTTGAGGGGTGTACGGAGTGGAATATTGCTGTCTTATCCCCTCTTCACTAAGGAATTCATTTAAGGTGTAGTTCTTGAACTCGGAGCCGTTATCACTTCTTATTGCCAGAATAGGGACATTGTGTTGACGTTGAACCTCGTTGGCAAAGTCGATGACTGTTTGTTGAGTCTCGCTCTTCAACTTGAAGAAATAGACCCAAGTGTATCTTGAGTAATCATCAACGATCACAAGGCAGTACTTCTTCCCACCGAGGCTTGCATGAGATGGAGGTCCAAACAGGTCCACATGAAGGATCTCTAAGATCCTTTTTGATGAAATAATAGTCTTCCTTCGATGAGGAGAGTCATGCATTTTCCCTTCAACACAAGCCCTGCAAACACGATCTTTGGCAAAGGAAACATTTTCTTTTAGTCCAAGGATGTGGCCACCCTTGTGGAGACTTTGCAAAGTCCTCATATTGACATGGGCTAGTCAGCGATGCCATAACCAACCCGCGTCAGCCTTTCCAAAAAGACACATCGGGCCTGTAGTGGTTTTCCCCGAAAAGTCCACCACGTACAGGTCATTTTCGACATATCCCACGAAAGCGACTTTTAGAGACTTGCTCCACAAGAGTACCACCAAATCAGCATCAATAAAAACTGCAAAGCCCATATTACCAAGGGCACGAACTGAAAGTAAATTGTAACCATATTAGAGACTTCCAGTGAAAAGGCCTCTTTTTGGCACGACAACTGGAGCGACTTAGGCCCCATCAGTCAGAGGGCACCTGACCTATATAGGATTGCAACCAGGAAGAAAAGGACTGTTGCAAAGGAACTCCGCAACAACAACTGGATCCGCTCCATCGCTCGACTAAACACTCCCATCCAGTTGGCCCAATACCTGCAGCTATGGGACCTCATCCAGGACACCACGTTGTCCACGCTCCAGCCTGATTCCATTAGATGGACACTCACGGCTGATGGCATCTACAACGCTAGCTCTGCCTACCACGTGCAATTCCATGGATGTTTCTCGAAGTTCAAAACACAGAAAATCTGGTCTGCTCATGCAGAGCCGAAATGTAAACTATTCTCCTGGCTCGCCCTTCACGGAAAGCTGCTCACTGCAGACATGCTCACCGCTAGAGGATGGCCTCACGACCCAAACTGCTCTCTTTGTGGTTATGCCCCCGAATCTGCCGCCCACCTGTGCAAAGATTGCCCCTTCACGGCGGCGGTATGGACCACCATCCAACATTGGGACAACGAGGTTGTGGGTAATCAGGGCCAATATTTTGCCTCCATCTCCGAATGGTGGGATGACCTGATCGATAGGAAGACATCCAAAGCACAACAGCGCCTCAGCGGCCGGCTGCTCTATGTCCTCTGGAACGCCTGGAAGGAAAGAAATCGAAGAATTTTCACTCGAAAATGCCTTACCTACTTTGAGGTGGCCACCATCGCTCGGGATGACATTCAATAGAGGGAAAGAGACTACGGCAACTTCATGCAGACTATACCCGCTGAGCTGGATTAGGCTCTTTATTTCTTTCCAGTCCTCATGGTGGTTTTCTGGCATTTTCCCACCATAATCTAAAAATGCCCTCCTGTAAAGTGTGTCGTGGTTTGATTTCCCCCTTCTAGTAGAAAAGGCAGTGCTCCTGCCGGTTGCCCCCCAAAAAAAAGTAAATTGTAACCGATGGTTTCAACAAGCATGACATCCACGAGAGAGATATCGTGAGCCACCACAACTTTGCCGAGACCCAATACCTCAGATTTTGACTTGTCACCATAGGAGACGGTTATATGATCATGATTTGGCCGCATCTCCGTGATGATCTCCTTGCTTCCGGTCATGTGACTCGTGCATCCGCTATCGAGTACCCATTTAGACCCACCGGAAGCATATCCCTGCAAGAAAGTTACTTCTTAGTTTTAGGTACCCATTTTTTCAATGGGTCCTCTCATGTTAGTGACAAGGGTCTTGGGGACCCAAGTAGACCAAGGAATGTAACAATCATAAGGACCTACATAACTAGCATAAACATCACCATAATAATCACATATAACTCAAAGTTAGGATTGTTAGCCCCTACAAAACCATCATAATTAGACTTGTCATTGGTGGTGGTGCTAGTCTTTGGTTGAGCAGTCTTGCTCTTCTTATTCTTCTTGTTCTTCTTATTCTTTGTCTTGGGAATATAGCCAAGACCCTCTTTCCATTGTTTGTCCTTTGCTTGCTAAGTATCTCATCTAGAACTTCTTTACCTTTGTGTTGAGATCCCTTTGCAAGTTCTTCTTGTCCACGAGATGGTGTGGAGGTGTTGGGCACATCATACTTCTCTAATTGAGTTTGGAGCTGGTCACGAGACTCATTTAGAGTAGAGTGTTCACTCTCCAATGCCTTGTGAGCAATGTCAAGTTTCTCAAACTTCTCCGAGAGTCTAGCATGAGCAGCCCCAAATTCAATCTTTTCTTTCTTTAGTTTATTTACCTTAGCAAGAGCGTTGTCATGTTCTTTGATGAGCTGAGCCACAACTTCTTCATGTGACTCCTCAATTGATTTGAGTCTCTCTTCCAAGGATACTCGAGCTTCCTCTTCTTCTTCCAAGGCATTCTTCAAGAAAGCTATCTCCAAGGCATCTTCTCTTTCAATTCTGCCCTTTTCTTCGAGGAGATATTAGGCTTGGGCAAGTTGACTCATAAGAGCATCAAAATGAAGTTTGTGCTCACCTTGCAAGTTAGTGAAAAAGTTGTCCAAAGCAATAACTTCTTCTTTCATTTTAAGACTAGTATGATCATCCATATCCATATTTATGTTAGTATTAGGGAATGAAGAACTAGAAGATGATACCTCGGACCCTCTTGCCATAAGACAAGTGATGTTGTTGTTGATGACGTTTTCGTTTGGTGAGTCGAAGAGAGATGATGGAGTCGATGTGGTGGCTATAGCATCCACCTCACGAGAACTATCTTCATTCTCTTCATCTTCACTTGCAGAGGAATATTCTTCTTGTGCCACCAAGACAATCTTGGGTTGCTTCTTGTAAGGGCCATTCTTTTTGATAAATGGCTTTTTCTTAGGTGCCTTGGATTTTTCTTTAAGGATGAGCCTGCCACCACTGTCTTCTCTATTTTCATATGGACACTCAGCCACAAAGTGTATACTATCTCCACAATTGTAGCATGTTCTCAGTTTTGGGCCATTTTCTCTTCTTCCACTTGACCCATTCTTGCGCTCGAGTTCCGACTTGGCCTTGGCTGGATCCTTCCAAAAGTTCCTTGCATAGAACGCCATGTACTCACCATGAGCACGCTTGACTTCCTCGGGGCAGTCCATGGAGACACCCTCGAAACCTTTTTCATCCTCATCTTGCTCAACAACATTTGCCTTTAGAGCAACATTGACCCCTTTTTTCATTCCAATGGCTTGGGCACGGGCATCTTCCGTGTTCTTAGCTGCAACCTTGAATGATGCCATTTCTTGCATGACTTCATTGGAAGTCATTTGATGGTAGTTGTGTCTACCTTGCAAGATCTTCAAGTCTGTTGGCTCAAAATGCATTAGAGCACTCACGCATTTCCTTTTTATCCAAGATTCATCAATGTGAGTGGCTCCATGCTTTCTAAAAGTTGTTGCGATGCCCTTGAGTCTTCTATACATGTCTTCATGGTTTTCACCATCCAACATGTAGAATCCTTCAGTTTCATTACTAAGGGCATCATACCTATTCCTTCTCATGCTTTCATTTTCAATAAAGAGATCGGTGAGAGCATCCCAAGCTTCTTTAGCTGTGTTGAGATGTTCAATGTGGGGCATGTCCTTGGGACCCACTCCGAGCTGTATAATGTGGAGAGCCATTGCATTCAATTGGCTATCCACAACTTCTCTTCTTGTCAAGTTGGTGTGATCTCCAATATGAAGACCTGATGACCCATAAGTATAGGGGGTGTATCGCAGTATTTTCGATAAGTAAGAGTGTCGAACCCAACGAGGATCAGAAGGTGTTGGCTAGTGGTATGGACTAGGAATTCTCTGCAAATACTTAGCAAACGGATTTTTAGGGGTTTTCGATAAAGCAAGTAAACAAAGTACGAGTAAATAAAAGACAGTAGGAATAAATGCAACAAGTGGCCCAATCCTTTATGCAACAAAGGACAAGCCAGTTGTATTACTTAAGATGACCAAACGTTCTCGAGGACACATGGGAAGACTGTTAAGTGATTTCGCTTCATATAGTTGATTAATCTTCTTTAGCTTGCTAAGTGTTGTGTGGGTGAACCTGTGCTAATGTACCACCCCATCCAAGACTAATACATACTTGTGATTATACCCCTTGCAAACATCCGTAAGTACAAGAAAGTAATTAAGGTAGAAACCTAACCACAGCTTTAAACTCTAAGACCCTTACGTCCCTTGTGCAATGGTTTCCTAACGGGGGTTCAGGTTTCTGTCACTCCCTAGGCCCATATAGGTGAAGTGTCATGTAGTCGACGTTCACATGACACCACTAGAAGAAGTACACCACAACTTAAATAACAATCTATTGAATCTTTCTCAACGCAACTCCACTACTAACAACAAAACTTCTCCCATGTCCTCAAGAACAAAACGAACTACTCACAAGACATCATATGGATCATGATCAGAGATGGAATAATGATGTATAACAATCTGAACATAAACAATAATTCAATGGTTCACTCAATAGCATCAACTACAAAGAGTAATCAACACCGGGAAAGTTTCCCCTAGGAACTAATGCAAGATTCAACTCAATTGTTACAGCAATATGGAGATGGTGATGAGGGTGCTGATGGTGATGATGGTGGTGATGATGATGATGATGATCCCGATGAAGTCCAGCTTGATGGTGGTGTTGATGGCGACGATCTCCCCTCTCCGGGAAGGAATTCCTGGCGAATCTGCATCGAGAGATCATTCTCTCTCGGTGTTTTCCGCCCCGCAGAGGTGGCGGAATCTTTCTGTGGTCGCTCTCCGAGTCTTAGGGTTTCGGGAGGATGATATACGCCAGAGCGGAGAGGCTGGAGTGGGCCAGGGTGGCCACACCACCTCCAGGCGCGTCCTAGGGCTGCCCACGCCAGGGGGTGGTGTGGGCCCCCTGTGGCCCATCTCCACTCCGTCTTCTGGCATCCTTAGTCTTCTGGAAAAATAGGATTTTCCGTATATTTTCCTGGATTTCTGATCTTCACGAATTTTGCCTCCAAACAGCACCTTTTCCATCAGAATCCTGACTGCAGCGGTCCATGCTCCAAAAGTCATCAACCATGCAAAAATAGATGAAATAACATAAGTATCACCTCTCAATACGAAATATATCAATGAATAATAGTGAATTAATACATAGAATAGTGATGCAAAATGGACATATCAACTCCCCCCCCAAGCTTAGACTTCGCTTGTCCCCAAGCGAAACTGAGCTCAATAAACATGGCCTCAGGTTTATGGAGTGAAGAGTCGATAAAAGAATACAGACAAGAAGCATCACATTCATCAAATACATAGATCATAATAGAAGACAACTCACTATTATATAACTCAACTTGTAATAAGTTAAGGAAACACAATAAAGATACATAAAGTGAATCAGAATTGGTAATGGCAAACTTAGCTCTTGGTCGAAGAATAGTTGATAATTTGCTAGAGTTCACAAATAGCTGGTTTTTCAATGATAGCTTTCAAAGTAGTAAACATCAGGATAAGAGAAATGTGCAAAGCAAGGAACATAAGAAACATGAGTGAATAAATCATCATATGAATGAATGAAACACAACAACTCAAAATACTTGCTAAGATAGAAGGGAGTAGGTTTACTGACTCAACTACAAAGTAAAAGAAAGGCCCTTCAAAGAGGGAAGCAGGGATTGCAAGTCTCATAAAGAGCTCCCAAAAATTATGATACTTACTAGCTTTTAGCTCTCATTGCCCCTATCATAGGCATCTTTAGGTGATTAAGGTTAAAGTGACACAACTAAGAGGATATGCTTGACAAGTTATAAGTTGAAATCTCATGCCCCTTACTTATGAGTACCGATCCTCATGCTACTCAACTTTAGTCACGAGCAAGCTCTTGTCATTGTAAATACATGCGTATCATTGAGAACCGCCAACGGTACCTTGCACATGACATGGAGCTATCCCATAATCAAAATGACAAGGCAAGCGTAAAGGAGCATCTCAGCGATCTTTTTATTTGCTATTTGCATAGGTTTTTATTGAGGATGCTTCATAGAATGCTCACTATAGTTATGCTACAAGTTTCCACCATGATTAGGCATGGCTTAGGCTAGCGGCCCAGGCGTTTCTCTAACACACATATAAACTCCATGATCTTACAAGTTCCACTTTTATTTCACACCGCCGGGATCCATAAGCAAAAGAACATGATATCAACTAGGTACAAAGTACCAAATGAAGTGTTGAAAGCGGTCCCCATGATACATGGTTCGGGTAACTTCAACTCATAAAGCGCAAGCATATACGCAACAAAGAAGGACCCAATGGTACAAGTTTATTAAATGCAAGAAAGTAAAGTGTGCCATCAAGTTCGTGAGAGCTTTAATCACTAATTTTCACATAACAATTTTAATTTGGGAGGTAGATAAAACAAGAATTTACTTGGAATAGCAATAATGCTACTAGGTAGGTATGGTGGACACAAATGGCAAAGGTTTTGGTTTAAAGGAGGTGGATGCACGAGAAGAATACCCTCTCAGTACAGGTTTTTGGCTAGCAAGGCTGGGTAGCAAGTATAAGAGTTGAAGGAAACAAACAAACATACAAGTGATAAAGACAAACATGCAATCTTCCTTGGAAACAAAAGATCTTAACTAGAGAATACTAGACTTATGAGCAAATCAAGAAAGAAAGACGATGAAATAATTTTTCTTTAGAGTACCTTTATCTTTTTCATTCAACTCTCAAAAATAGTGTTGCTACTGACCGAGCCAGGTTTGCCAAAACGAACTAAATTAACTCAATGATCCCAGAGTGATACCAATACTAACAACAAGATCAATCATATAACCACGAATTGAAAACTAATATAAGCTATGCAAAAGAGTGAATGATAGAACTTCTCATTAATATTCCATAACGGCAACTCACACCAAGGGATACATATCTAACGAGAGAGGGGACACTTCCATAATGCAAACCATACTACATAATAACTCCTCTATTCATGATATGACTCTACTAATAAGGTAAAAAGATAGAAGATAGTGATATGATACCGCGACACTCCCCCAAGCTTGGAACAAACCAACGAGATGCCAAACCTAATGACGAGTTACTCCTTCGGTGGTGGTGGTAATATTTTCTTAGTTCACGTGAGGAAATCTTCTAGCATCTTGCGAAGCCTATTATTCTCCCATTGAAGCATGTCCACCTTCCTCCTCAAGTCTCGGTACTTATCGCAGAACTCCTTAGTGACTCGTAGGTCTTCCGTTGATGCAGGGCAAGAGACTAAAGGTACCAGCCCCTGCTTGGGGTCTTGGAGATCTTCCTCCATAGGCTCCTTCCCCTTATCCTTGGCGAACACCATTGTGCTTCTAAACCTTCAAAGAGTATGTACTGGCAGAAACAGATCGAAACAAAAACACGACGAAAATACGATATACGAACCTCGGGAGATCCGGGGGAATATATATTACGAAGTTTCATATCAAAAGGAAGGTACTGGGTGAAAACGGGTCGGAGGCGGAGTCTGGGCGGACTCACCACCTGGTGGTGCGTCCAGGGGTGGGCCCGCGCCACAGGGTGGTGTGAGCCACCCTGTCTCCGTTTCCGTCCCTTTTTCGCTTCATAGCTTTCCTTATTGACTGAAAACTGCAAAAATATAGTTGGATTGTATTTTTGCGGAACTTTTCTTACCAGAACTATTACCTAGTTGGAAACGGACTCTGCAGGTCTCTGAATTTGGTATTTAGTGGATCCTTCCGGAGTCACCACTTGAATCATCAATATCTTCATCTTCATACACTTATTACTTGAGTTATAAAACCCTTCTTTTCCTTATTACACCATTATCTCCACTTCCTGGAAATTTCTTTCACATAAAACTTCACACAGTTCTCATTAGCAACATTAGTATATATGAAGTGATAAAACCTTTTGAGTCCAACTTCAACTGAAAACCATCAAAACAAAAGCTACTGAAGCAACTCCTTCTGAAAACCCAAAAAGAATTCAAAAAGGAAATCGAATAAAGAAGCAAATGCAAGAGTGGCAAAATCTGTCAAAACAGACCAGCAGGTAAAGATCAATTTTTTAGAAAATCTTCTGTTGCTCAAATCAAAAAGTGCAAAACTAACGAAAGTTAAAAAACAACCTGGGGAAGAAGCACAAAATATTACAGCTCAATCCGACAGATAGAGGTCTCTCACGAATTTTTACGGTGAAGCACAAAAATCTGTTTCGGGACAGCAACTTCCCCAAATCTTACTGCTCTCTCATTAGAGGTTGATCTTGACACAAAAACTAAACAAAACGGATAAGGAGCGGTTATTACCGAAGTAATAACTTCCAAGACTCAAAGAAACAAAAACAAACTAAAAGCAAAAACAAATTGGGTTGTCTCCCATAAAGCTCTTTCTTTATAGCCATTAAGACGAGCATGATAATTTTGAAAAAGCTCTCATAGGGATATGAATTGAGGTGAAAGAGAGCATTAAGAAGCAAAAAATACACACGTTTAAGTCTAACCCACTTCCTATGCAAGGGCAAACAAATAAGTTTTTAAAACCAGAAGCAACTTGCATAAGAGGGCAAAAGAAGTGCAACATAAACACTTTCAGCATAAAACGAGGAAACTTGATATTATTGAGATGCATAAGAACACTTTTCCCTCTCTCATAGTAACTTTTAGTATCATGCATAAACTTAACAATATAACTATCACAAGGACCATCATAGCAATGATCGCTTATTCTAACAAAAAACACAGGAATACTAGCTCTCATAACACAACTTTGTGAAACAATATTAGAGGTATCCTTACAAAGGATAGGGTGTCCCTCTTTTTCATATTTAGTAACAAAGTCTTTCACATTTGCTATTATAGGTTCATCAACCATTTTTTTATCAGGTTCAACAGCTTTATTGATACTTTCATTAACCATACTAGCTATCATAGAATGTTCCTTCATCTTAACTGGGAAGGGAATTTTCTCAATGTAAGGTTTGGGTAAGACATGATTAGCAGTATAAACTTCAGTATTTCTTGCAGGAACACTCTTAGCAACATCTTTATAAGGTTCATGATACTTATTCCACTTCTTTTTAGGCACTTCAATGTAGGAAGCAAAAGCCTTAAAATAAGAAGCAATACCTTGAGAGTCTAGACCATAAGCATTTTTAATATTTTGAAAGTCATCAGTTCCCATAGAAGATTCAATGCATTCATAATCATAATTTATACCTGACTTTCTACCTTTGTCATTCTCCCAAGCTTCAGCATTGTCTTGAATACGGTCCAGAAGATCCCATTTAGCTTCTTTTTCCATGCGAGTGAATGATCCAGCACAAGAAGCATCCAATAAATCTTTATCATGTAGAGGGAGCCTTGCATAAAATTTATTGATAATAATATTGTTGGGGAGCTCATGAATGGGACATTTGAGCATTAGTAACTTCAATCTCCCCCAAGCTTGAGCTGTACTCTCTCCATCAAGAGGCCAAAAGTTGTATATTTGATTCCGACCTTTATGAATCTCACTAGGAGGATAAAACTTTGAATAAAAGAGAGGCACTATTTCCTCCCATTCCAGAGCTTGACCATTCTTCAGCAGCTTATCCCATTCCTCAGCTCTTCTTTTCAGTGATAATGAGAATAACTTCTTCTTAACTTGATCTGTAGTAATACCTGCACACTTGAACAACCCGCATAATTCGTGTATAAAGAGTAAATGATCACCGAGATGGACAGTTCCATCCCCAACATAGTAGTTATCCATAACGCGATCAATAATTCTTGTAGGTATTTTGAAAACATCATTCTCAACAGGTGGTGGTTTATCTACTACCTTAGCAGTGGTAGTAGCATTACCAAATAAGAAACTCAGCGAATTATCCATAACAAAAATAAAGCAACTAACAGAAGTAAACAATACTCATAGTAGAAGTTTCCTTTACCAGTTCCACTCTCCAATAGCGCTTCACTCCCCGGCAACGGCGCCAGAAAATAGTCTTGATGACCCACAAGTATAGGGGGTGTATCGCAGTATTTTTGATAAGTAAGAGTGTCGAACCCAATGAGGAGCAGAAGGTGCTGGCTAGTGGTATGGATCATGAATTCTCTGCAAATACTTAGCAAACGGATTTTAGGGGTTTTCGATAAAGCAAGTAAACAAAGTACGAGTAAATAAAAGACAGTAGGAATAAATGCAACAAGTGGCCCAATCCTTTATGCAGCAAAGGACAAGCCGGTTGTATTACTTAAGATGACCAAACGTTCTCGAGGACACATGGGAAGACTGTCAAGTGCTTTCGCTTCATATAGTTGATTAATCTTCTTTAGCTTGCTAAGTGTTGTGTGGGTGAACCTGTGCTAATGTACTGCCCCATCCAAGACTAATAAATACTTGTGATTATACCCCTTGCAAACATCCGTAAGTACAAGAAAGTAATTAAGGTAGAAACCTAACCACAACTTTCAAATCTAAGACCCTTACGTCCCTTGTGCAATGGTTTCCTAACGGGGGTTCAGGTTTCTGTCACTCCGGCAACCCCTACGATTAGTAGCCAAATACACAATGCATTCCCCTAGGCCCATATAGGTGAAGTGTCATGTAGTCGATGTTCACATGACACCACTAGAAGAAGTACACCACAACTTAAATAACAATCTATTGAATCTTTCTCAATGCAACTCCACTACTAACAACAAGACTTCTCCCATGTCCTCAAGAACAAAACGAACTACTCACAAGACATCATATGGATCATGATCAGAGATGGAATAATGATGTATAACAATCTGAACATAAACAATAATTCAATGGTTCACTCAATAGCATCAACTACAAAGAGTAATCAACACCGGGAAAGTTTCCCCTATGAACTAATGCAAGATTCAACTCAATTGTTACAGCAATATGGAGATGGTGATGAGGGTGCTGATGGTGATGATGATGATCCCGATGAAGTCCAGCTTGATGGTGGTGTTGATGGTGATGATCTCCCCTCTTCGGGAAGGAATTCCCCCGGCAGAAATCTGTCTGTCAGAGAGATCATTCTCTCTCGGTGTTTTCTGCCCCACAGAGGCGGGTGGAATCTTTCTATGGTCGCTCTCCGAGTCTTAGGGTTTCGGGAGGATGATATACGCCAGAGGGGAGAGGCTGGAGTGGGCCAGGGTGGCCACACCACCTCGGTAGCGGCCTAGGGTGCCCGCCCGAGGTGGTGGGCCTGTGGCCCATCTCCACTCCGTCTTCAGCATCCTTAGTCTTCTAGAAAATAGGATTTTCCGTATATTTTCCCGGATTTTCTGATCTTCACAATTGCCTCCAACAGCACCTTTTCCATCGAATCCGACTACAAACGGTCCATGCTCCAAAAGTCATCAACCATGCAAAAACAGATGAAATAACATAAGTATCACCTCTCAATACGAAATATATCAATGAATAATAGTGAATTAAGACATAGAATAGTGATGCAAAATGGACGTATCAAGACCCTCTTTGATAATCCTCCAAAGTTCAATGGAAGAGTTGCATACATGAGACTTCATTAAGAATTGCCATTAATTAAATGAAGATGCAGTAAGCTTAGGTGGATCACCCCTATTGTTTATATGAGGATGAGGGATAGGTGGGTCGGGAGAATATAAGTGATGAACTTCACTATATTCCTCCTTACCACTTCCCTTCTTGGAGGCGGAACCATTATGTTTTTCACCTACCACTTCATCTTCCTTGGATCCGGTGTTAGCCTTATCCTTGGATGAGGGAGTGGCAGCCTTAGAGGAGGATGGAGATGGGGCTACGGATGATGTGAGGCGAGCAATCATTTGATGCATCTCCTCCATCTTGGTCTCAAAGGATTTCAACAAGGTTGTTTCCAATGTCTTGAGGTCATCCATTATGACCTTGTCCACAGCCTCATTCCCATTCTCCTTGGTACCCATACTTCTCTTAGGCCGTTAGGCCCAAATAAAGAGTCGTGGCTCTGATACCAATTGAAATGGATCGTATGGGAACCTAGAGGGGGGGGGTGAATAGGTGCTACTTCAAATTTTAATGCTTTTTAAATTTTAGGCTTGACACAAAAGGTAAATTCTCTAGATAGACTATTAGGAAGAATTTCCCTATATGCAAACCCAACTACTAGCGAGTAAAAGGCGAGTGGAAAGAGGAACGAGTGAACCGTAGTGAAGCACGCGGAGACACATGATTTGATTTACCGTAGTTCCTTCCTTGTTAAGGGAAGTACATCTGCGTTGGAGGGGTGGGCGGTACTAAGACCACCACGCCACAATAGGCCTCACCCTGTTCTCTGATGGATCCCGCCACCAAAGGCCTGATCCACCTTTCCACTATAGGAACCCTTCGAGGCGAGAACCGGCGCCTTTACACAACTAGCGGGGCACAACTCCACAACCAAATTGGAGGCTCCCGTAATGACAACAAGCTGCCCCAAGAACAAGTTATCAATAACAAAACACAAGATCTAGATATTGACAAGAATACTAGATCGGGGATTTCTCCAAATGAATGGAGAGGAGTTGATGCGCTTGATTCGTGATGACGATGTAGATTGTCTCCTCCTTCAATCCCCCCAAATATTGAAGCCTTCGGGTGGTTGAAGTTGATCGAGAGAGAGAGAGAGCTCTTGCAATGGGTCTGACACTTTTCGAATGAATCAAGAAGTTTGCCTGAAGGGGATGAAGGGGCTTTTATACCCCTTCCCCAACTGAGCCGTTGGAGCCTTTGGGGCCGGATTATCCGGCCCAAGTGAGGGCCGGATTATCCGTCCTGGGAAAAACTCCGCCCCAGACTCAGATTATCCGGCAAATAAACCGCCCCCACTCAGAGCGACGCGCCGAGCCTGCCCTGAAGCGCCTCCTGGGGGCCGGATTATCCGGCCCCATGCGAAGGCCAGATTATCTAGGCAGGGAAGGAAAAACCGCCCCTGTTCGGATTTTCTGGGAGAAAATCGATCACACTCCAAGCATCGTGCCTTGGCTACCTTAGATCATTTTCTGGGGGTCGGATTATCCGGCCCCATGCGAAGGCTGGATTATCCGGCCAGGGAAAGAAAAACCGCCCCTGTTCAGATTTTCCGGGAGAAAATCTGAACCCACTCCGAGCGTCATGCCTTGGCTACCTTTGATAAATGAGTTAGGCCGGATTATCTGGCCCTTGATGTGGCGGATAATCCGCCCCCCAAACACAAGAACATTCCCTACACACTTAGCACACATGAGAAAACTCCACGGTATTATTATCTAACACTCAAAACACAGGGAACCATGAAATGTTCTTTCACCTCTTACCTAATATGAAGAAAACATGGAGATATCAGAACGGACATGTACATTAGCGCCTGTGTCAATCCACCAATCAGGAGAATGACATAATGAAAGAACAGTAGGTAATAGACCATACCCAACATCTTTCATCTCAACATCACTCATGACAACATTAGCAGTCTTGCTGCCCTTCCCATGTTGGCGCTTGTCAAAGCGGTTGGGATAAGCAGGAGCCCAATGATCAGGATCACCGCACACTTTCTTCTTATTAGTCTTGTTCTTGAAGCTGGTAGGCTGTGAAGCCTTGTTCTTTCCATCAAAATTTCCTTTGCCATCAAACTTGCCCTTGTTCTTGAACTTGTGAGGCTGGAAGTTCCTTTTCTATACTAGATTGGCATTAGAACCTCCCTCGGTACCTCGAGCATGTGTGTCTTTTGCTCTCGCCTTCTCTTCCATATTAAGAGTCCCAATGAGATTCGTCACGGAAAACTCTTGTCTCTTGTGATTCAGAGAAGTAGCAAAATTCCTCCATGATTGGGGAAGCTTAGCAATAATGCCTCCGGCAACAAACTTGTCCGGTAACACACAAGTGAAGTGCTCATGCTCCCTGGCAAGTGACAGTATTTCATGAGCCTTCTCCACAAATGAGCGGTCATCAACCATCTTATAGTCATAGAATTGTTCCATGACATACAGTTCACTGCCAGCATCGGTAACAAGGGGAGATATCGGCAATGTCAATGGAGAAGGACTTAGGGTTTTGCGGAAAAGAGAACGCTGGGATTTCGTCGGAAGTCAGGAAATAATGGAATCAAAGTCGCCTGAATATTGAGAGAATCACTCTATTACAAGTCGCTTGGGGATTGTTCGGTGCCTTTCCTAGACTTCTCCCGCCCTATATATAATAGGTCGGGTCTCAAAGTTGTATCGAGATAGGTTACATAATTACAATACCAACTCCAGGTTAGTCTTTGTTTCTCTTTCCTACTATAATCTTTATTGGTTGCTCTTTTGGATCTTTCATATTGACTCTTCATGGGCCATAATCTTCTCTGTAGGTCCTAGGTAGCAAATCATAAGGACCCGAATAATCATACCTATGTCAATCGGAGACTCCAAATTTTCTCTCGAGCGCATCCCACATATCCTTGCCATTGCTAAATGTTAGGTATGAATCGATAATATTGTCGCCAAGGATGCTGATCAAGGAAGCCTTAAATGTGGTATCAAGTTTTTGAAAGGCCTCTTCCTGAGCAGGATTAAGATCTCCCTCAGGTGCGCTGTAAATGACGTTATAGCAGCTCATGGTCTGAAACTAGAGCACTGCCCTTGCACGCCATCTTTTGTAATTAACACCTTCAAACACATGTGGCTTCGTGGATGCAATAAATCCACATGGAACAAATTGCCTATAATAAGGTTTTTGGATTGTTGAGTTTAAAAACAATTTACCCAAGATAAACGCTAAATAAAACATAAATAGAATAACAAAAGTTAAACTAATCATATGAATTAGCAAATACTCCTTCCGTCCCAAGGCTTAAGGCCTATAATTTTTTTGAAAAGTCAAGCTACGGAAAGTTTGACCAAAGTTTTTGAAAATACTATTAAGAACTATGATATTATATAGAAACCACGTGAAAATATGTTTCATGGTGAACCAAGGGTATATATTTCATATTGTAAATATTAATATTTTTTTCTAAAAACTTGGTTAAACTTTACATAGTTTAACTTTTGCAAAAAATTAAAGGCCTTAAGCCTTGGGACGGAGGTAGTACAAATTAAGGAAGATATCCAAGAGGATTGCTAAGCATACAACTTGAGATAAGATCAGAGCAAGATCTATAGCAAACCAAAGGAATGACATACTATCGTACTAAGATAAACAAGATTAAGGAAGATGATGTACATCACAGCAGAGGGACCGCCAGAGGAACCGCTGGTGTTGGCGTTGGCACCGTCGTCAGCCATGTCGTCAAGAAAGAGATTGCTTATATTGGGGGAAGAAGTCTTTGTTGGGGAAGACGTCGGCGTAGTCGCTATACGTGAAGGAGTCCATGACAAAGCCAGTAGTCGCACCAATAACGCTCCCCAAAAATCTTATCGCCCTTCTCCCATACAGGACTCAAAATAGCGGGATCTCGGAGGCCTACTGTCCCGGCTAGCGGTGCACGCCGCAAGACAGGATGGGGGAAAACGGAGCGGCAACGCAATTCTCTGAAATTGGAGGCGATGTTCTGAAGTATGTTATAGGAGAGGAGCGACCTCTCACTCTTATAGGCACGGGTAGGCAGGCGAACAAGCAGCGTTGGGAGAGGAAACGAACGTTCGAATTGAATCTCAGAGAAAACAGTCGAATTAAATCTCAGAGGAAACGTTTGGATTAAATCTCATATTAAACATCCACTCAGACTGTTCAAATTATTAATCCATTCATGCGCGGCAAAAAGAAAGGAAAACTCTCGTCTCAAGTCATTCCGCAACCCATAGCAGCCTTCGCGTCGTGTGGATGAGGCGGAGGAGAGGAAGCCAGCGTGTACGTCTCTCTCCTTCTCATCCTTTTACCAAGTGGTGGAAGACTCTTCTTATAAGGTGGTGAAATCTTCCTTCAACTAATAATATGGGACTAACCATTTGTCCCACCTCTTGCCATGCATGAATGGGGCACATATGTCTCTAGGATTTTCAGAAATTATTAAAATGAAATATAAAATGGGCCATTTAGGCAAGAATTCCAACAGTTGGTACTTTAGTTCTGCACAAATAGGTTGATACCCTCATTACACTAGAAGAAGAGGTTACAATACTTCATGTCTTGCACACAACCAAATATAGTTTATTGCTTGAGCACTAGGGTTGCAAAGCGGCACCCGATCTGTCCCGCTTCGTAGGCAAAATTTGTTAGATCAAAATTTCTCTAATTTGATCTAAATTTTGCTTTCACGGGCCCTTTTAGGTTGCCGCTTCGCAACCCTATTAAACACAGACTAAAGCAGTTAACCAAACAATACGCTTTAGTTTCTACTCAAAACATACATTGCATTTGCAGGCAACTTAACAAGATCGTATGACGGGGAAAAATAGGAAGAGCAACCAAACAGCCAAACAGTTGTTTGTTTAGGATTAATCTGGCAACCCCGTGCGGCGTACCCAGGCAATCGCATCTACCCCCGGATCTACAGCCGCCGCCGGTCCCTGCCTCCTCCGTCAGCCGCTCCAGCGACAGGAAGGGGTGGGGAACCTGGGCTCCGTCCTGTAGTTAGGGTAGGTCTTCTTCTTCCTTGATGCGTGTCTTCCATGGAGGAGACTATATCGCATCGAAATAATTTGTCCCTGTTCTTGTTCCATCTCGTCGTCGCTCCAACCGGTGATGTCGGGGGGCATGTGGCCTGGTCTTCTCATCGGTCTCTAGATCCGGTGAGATTTGTGTCTGGTGGTCGAAGTTTGTCACTCTCGCGGGTGACAGTCGCGTCGGCTACTGCAGCAGTGTTTGACGTCTTGCAGTTGTGCGCATGGAAGATGGCAGGCGACAACGTACTTCTTCGACTGCGTCAGATGAAGACGACGATGTCGGGATCTGGTGATCACGGGAAAGATCCCCGGACGACGTGCCACAAAGTCTCGGGATCGTCGCTTGCGACGAGTCGGTTCATCGGCTCGAAAAGCATCCTCGTATGCGATTGTGCTCTCTTAGATCTAGGTATGGCGGTTTTTACTTGCCCTCTTTGTTCGACACTATCATGGTGGCGGCGGAGGTAGATGGACGACGGTTCGGCGAGGCACAAACTCCTCCAAAGGTGGAATTGTAATTTTACTTGCCAAGTTTTTTGTGCAAAGTTGCTTGATAAGCATGTTTGTCTTAGATGTTGACCATATATAATCTCTGGATTCTCTAATAAAATATGTGGTTTACTTAAAAAAATCTAGCAACTCCGTGATTTCTGTGTGACGACACACCCACCGATATATGACATTCACCGTGTACGGTACGCCGGTGGTCCATCTTGTTGATACACACCACATTATGGATTGAGGCGCTACGTTGGGATGCTTGTAGCCTAATTAAAGAGAGTTGATTGAATTGATGGGCACAAAAAACGCATATATACACCTCTCTTGATCGATTGTAACCTTCCCTGTCGTCTCGCTTTTCCCATGATGCTATCACATTCATCTTCGCAGGCAAGGTGCGTGTGCGTGCGTGATTCCCCTGGCGCGCGGGCGCCGTCGGCCCACCGTCTGCCGGACACGCGCGCGTGCCCGAGATGCCGGCCCGGCCCGGCCAACGTACGTGGCATGCCGATCTCGCTTCCTTGAGCATCGCATATCCCAAACCCCTTGTCTACTCAATTCATACCTGTAAAAAAAATGTTCCTTCTTGCATGTTGCAACTCAAAACTCAAGGAACTGCCCTCCTTGCTAAAAAAAGATGCCTGTGGCTGTGAGACAAAGCTACCTCTTGATCTTATAGTTTTAGACGTTAGTACATTTGTACTGTTTTATCGTGCCGGCTCTGTCTCTGACAGAGATTCCTTTGTTTCAGTATCATTTCTAGGGCGTGCAGCTGCATGTCTCAGACAAGAGTATCTTGGGGGCCGGGCGGGCAGGTATATCGATTCGTGTGTGTGTGTGCGCCGATCGATCGAGTGCCCTCACGTCAGGTCAGGTGCGTGCGTTTGGTCTCCGATCGATCGGTTACGTTTACCAAACCAGCCAAAGTCTCCATTGGCAACGGGCACGATCGATCGAGGACATGGAAACAAACTAGTAACGTCGTTTTCACAGGGTTTGGTGGTGCTGCTGCTACTTGTCTTCCATGACAAGAGGTGTACTATACTCTAGGAGATACTCCATAACTCGCGGGGAGTTTCTCTTCGATCTAGTCTAGTCTAGTAGTAGTAGTAATCACAACGCGATTTGGGTTGTGCAGTAATTACCTACCAAAATAAAATAAAACTGCACATCGAAGATGTTCTTGCTTACTGATCAATAAGCCGGGGGAAACGCATCGTCCGGCGGCGAGGTTACTGTCAAACTTTCAGGTAGAACGAGACAATCACACACATGTCAACAGCGATCACCGAACAGCTTTGAAAACATCGGCGCGAACGTACGACGAATACGAAAAACAATTCGGATTGATATAAATTATAATTAGCTAGGCTGCGCTGCAGTAAGTATAAGCGTATGCATCAGTCCGCCGGTCATACATATACGTACATGGATCGGATCGATCGATCAAAATTAATCAGATTTAAGAACAAGGCTAGCTAGGCGGGGCGGGTGCAGAGGTGCAGTTGCTACCGCCGGCGGCGTCGCCGCAGCCGCAGGTGCGCGGGGTGAAGCCGCAGGTCCCGAAGGGCTTGCCGGGGATGTTGCAGTCGATACCGTAGCAGCAGCTCGTGTCCACGCACGACGAGCTGTCGTTCCCCGCGCCAGCGCCCGGCGGGCAGCAACGGCAGCCCATGCACAGCTCGAACGGCGCGTACGCCTCCGCCGTCAAAGCCGACGCCGACCGGTACACCACCGTGCGCACCGGCACGTACCCCTCCGATGATGCGCCCGCCGTGCCTCCTCCATGGGCAGCTTGGAAGAGGCACACAAGAAGGAGGAGCGCGACAAGGACGGATGCGGCCATGGCTGGTTTGGCAGCTTGGAATTGTGCACTGCTGGGGGAATGAGGTGGGTTTGGCAAGATGGCAACACCACTCCACGTAGCACTAGAATATATACTGTATGATGTGCGGACAATCCGTACGTACCGTGCTTTCCTTTTCCCTTCCAACGGAAACGCACACGCTTAGAAATTATTAAGTGGCTGCAAAATAAACTGCCAACCAAATCAAAACCCCTAAAGGCTCAATAAAGCTCGTTAAACAGCTTATTAATAAACCACACATCAAATCTAAACTCCAAAGCATGGTCAGATCACCATAAACTGTGCCTGGAATTCAAGAATTGAAATTGAATTCAAGACTGGAGTAATAAAGATGTTTGGTTGTCAATTGTCATAAAAATAGAATCATAATTTGCTACCCCATTCTAGCGGCACTACTAGGAAAACGATTATAGGTAGATTTTAATTCTGTGACGCATATGCAAAAAATGCTCCACTAAAATTAATTCTATGACGCATGTAGCAAATGCGTCACAGAATTCCTGCAATTCTGTGGCGCATATGGATATATGCGCCACATAAAGTGAGAATTCTGTGGCGCATATAGCTACATGCGTCACAGAATTTCTGTGGGCCCACGTGGGCCTGATCCCAGCACATGGACATGCCAGAATTCTGTGGCGCATATGGATATATGCGCCACAGAATGTCAAAATTCTGTGGCGTATATAGCATATGCATACAGAATTCTCACTACATGTAGCGTATGTAGCTTGAAAAATAAATTTGACATTCCGTGGAGCATTTTCCATATGCGCCACAGAATATGCGAAATAGATCTACAAAAGGTGGCAGCCCCCCTTTCCCTTGTTCTCACCACCTCCAACTAGCTAGCTCGCCTCCTCCTCCCTCCCACTCCATTTTGCTCATACTCACCTCCATTGTTGATAGCTAGACCTACTTTGGTTCATGTACTTGTGAGGGGAAGCTACTCCTACTTGTAAAGGTAGTAAACCACTCATACTTTCCTCCTCCACACATCCCAACACCCCCTCTTGCTACACTATATGCATATGGGGTTTGTAGATTTGTGAGGCATATGTGCATGGGTACTTGTGTGATGCATGTTTTGTGTGGCCGGCGGGCCTCGACGCGGTGTGTATGGATGTTTTGTAGGTGAAGATGGTCCTGCGGGCGGTGTGCGATGGCGAGAGATGATGTTCCTTCGCTTTGTGTTGTGCTTGAATACATGTTGCTTGTAGAGGGAGGTTGTGTTGTGCTTGAATGCATGTTGCCGGCACCGGGTGCTTGGAGGTTTGCCGAAATGTTGATTAACGTCCATTTCGACAAATTTCTGCACTAGCCATACGTCCTATTTTTAGGATAGATCATGCCGAAATTTCCCGGCGATCATGCATGCATGTATGTGTGCGCGTCGTGTGTGTGCATGGTTCTAACATACTCTCTTTAATTTGGTCTATGTTCGCGCGCAGGCGACCATGGTCATCCATATGAGCGAACGCTGGGTGGTTAGATACAAAGGTCCTTGATGGCGACATGGTTCGGAACAACATGACCAAGATAAGATGTCCGTGCCGAACGTGCAAACACCGGAAGTGGATCAACCCTAATTCCGGACAACTGGAGTCTCACCTATTGACGCGCGGTTTCATGCCTGGCTTCTTAGTGAATGAGGAGCCGTCGGTAGATGGCGGTGGCCATGATGAAGAAGAGGCCGGGGGCAGGGGAGAAGACGAAGGGTCTCCTGGACATGGTCATCATGACAAAGGAGATGCCGACGAACATGATCATCATGAAGAAGGAGATGCCGGCAGACACGATCATCATGAAGGAGACGATGCCGGAGCAGATGGTGGTAGTGGCGGTGGAGAAGATGGGAGCACGGACACGCCGCTAACTTCGGCCTTGCGGGACCCTCATCTTCAAGAAATACTCCTCAAGCAGACGGCCAACACGAGAGCTGCAGCTAGAGAGAAAGCCAAGCTGACACAGATGGAGGTAGATGGGAGGACTCCATTGTATCCTGGGTGCCGACCCGAGGATACACGCTTGAGTGTAATGCTGAAGGCTCTGGAGATGAAGGCGGAGCACAAATAGACCGACACTAGCTTTAACGCTCACATGAAATTCTGGCACGCTCGTCTTCCCAAGGACAACACATTGCCAACAAGTATCGAGGAGGCGAGGAAAGTAGTTTGCCCACTAGACCTACCGTACGTGAAGTACCACGCATGCATCAACGACTGCGCACTTTACCGGAACGAGTACAAGGATAGAACAACATGCCCGGTGTGCGGCCAGGGACGGTACAAGAGAGGGAACAAGAAAGTTCCTCGAAAAGTGGTGTGGTACTTTCCTATCACTTCCCGTCTGCAGTGGTATTTCGTAGACCCTAAGGAAGCAGAGCTTATGCAATGGCATGCGAAGAGGGAGAAGCCAGAAGATGATCTGGAGAAGGGCAAGATCCTGACACACCCCACGGACGCTAGCCAGTGGAATGCGCTGGACATCGAATTCCAAGATGAGTTCGGGCTCGATCCAAGGAACGTTAGGCTCGAATGTGGCTCCACAAGGATCACCCGTGGAGAAAACGCGGAGACTTGTTCAATGGAAAAGACGAGCTCGAAAATGCCCCACATCGACCGTTAAGCGGTGAAGAAATCAAGGAGCTTCTAGATAATTGGGAAGAGTGCCCTGCGCCAGGAAAGAAGCGGACGAGAGAACAGCCATCACCGCTCCATGGAGTATGGAAGGCGAGGTCCGTTTTCTGGGACCTTCCTTACTGGAAGGTCCTCCACACGCCCCATAGCCTCGATATGATGCACATCACGAAGAACGTTACCGAGAGCCTGCTCGGCACTCTGATGAACATGCCGGATAGGACCAAGGATGGGCCAAAAGCAAGAAGCGGCCTAAAATTGCTTGGCATTAAGAAGGAACTTCAGTACCCCGATAGTGACGATGCCGACAATGACGATGAACAGATGGAAGGGACCCAGGGTCGCCGCAAAAGGGCTAAGAAGAATGAGGTGGTGCTTAAAGCTGCATCCTTCACTCTAAGCGAGGAGGAGCTCGAGAGGTTTTTCCATTGCCTCCTAGGAGTCAAGGTTCCGCACGGCTACTCTGGGAAGATAAGCAGATATCTGGACGTAGCGAAGAAGAGGTTCAGTGGGATGAAGTCTCACGACTGTCACGTGCTGATGACGCAGATACTCCCTGTTGCGATCCGAGGGATAATGGACGAGCACGTCCGTGAGACGCTATTTGGCCTCTGCAACTTCTTCGATGTCATATCTAGGAAGTCTATCGGCGTGAAGCAGCTCGACAAGCTACAGGAAGAGATCGTCGAGATACTATGCGAGCTCGAGATTTACTTCCCTCCCGCGTTCTTCGACATCATGGTGCATCTGCTTGTCCATGTCGTGGATGGCATCATCCATCTCGGGCCGGCGTTCCTGCACAACATGATGCCGTTTGAAAGGCTAAACGGTGTCATCAAAGGATTCGTTCGCAACAGGTCCCATCCAGATGGAAGCATAGCCAAGGGCTTTCTGACCTACAAGTGCATCTCCTTCTGCCAGAACTACCTAAGCACCGAGAACCAGGATGTCGGTCTGCCCACCAGGAAGCACCTCGAGAGGCTCGCTGGATTTGGTCACGCGAGGGCTACCACGCACTCCACATCGACATCGAACTCGAACACGCCGACTTTGATAGGGCAAACCGAGTCGCGCTACAACACATACAGTTGGTCGGCCCCTAGGTGGATGAGCACAAAACCTTAATCGAGCAAAAGCTCGCCAACATGGGCAAGCCGAGGAAGAAGGGAGACGTAACCAGAGAGCACAACGTCAGCTTCACGGGGTGGTTCAAGAAAAGGCTACTGGAAAGTCCCATGCCGACGCCTTATACTGAAGATCAGAAACTCATATTCTCACTCTCACAGGGCCTCGGGTGCAACGTTAGGACCTATCAGACGTACGACATCAACGGCTACAGATTCTACACCGAGGAGAAGGACAAGAATAGCGAATACCAAAACTCAGGAGTAACTATGCTATCATACGCTGATGACGAGACTGATGTCAAGGAAAGATTCTATGGAAGGATCGAGGAGATATGGGAACTCGACTACTGCGGAGTGATGGTGCCGATGTTTCGTGTCAGATGGGCCAAGAGCGTCGAAAAAGATGGCCAGTTTTTCACCACCATGGTTATACCCGATGCCAAATCGAAGAACGCCTCCACGAAAAATGAGCCATGGGTGCTCGCTAGCCAAGTTGACCAATGCTTCTTCATTACCGACCCGACAAAGCCAAGCCGTTTTATCGTGAGGAGGGGCAAGAGGAGCATCATCGGAATGGAAGGACCCGCCAACAAGCAAGACATCGACAAGAACGGCGATCCCAAGATCGAAGAGGAATTCGACAAGTACTTCGACAAGGCAACTACTTATGCTAAAGTAAGAAGGAAGACTACCCTACCGGCTAAAGGTTACCCGTACACGAGAAGAAATCTCAAGGTGGCCGGCCTAAAGTATTCTATCGCGAAGAAGAAGGGCAAGAAAGTTGTTGTGAAAAGACACTAGCTACCTCGGAGCCGACTTAGCGGTTTTTGACGCCTTTTTTTGTACTAATTAATGCACATGTGTGCTCGCGCGCCTGCATATATGTATTACTTTGACAAACTAATGTATGCGGATATTGATGTGGGTGTGACACAAGCATATATATAATATAATATCGAGGCAAATATATTAATTCTTGTTTTTAATAGGCAAATATATTAGTTCTTGCTTTTAATATATTATTACCATCCTGAAAATATTTTTTAAAAAGTCAAAAAAGAGATGTGGCAGCCAGCAATCGAACCTGGCCACCCCAGGTTCAGAACAAAGGAGCAAGCACTGAACCAGTGTGGTAAGCAAGTGTTTCTGTCAAACAACAGTGCAACGCGCCTTTTATGTACCATCTCCAACAATTTTGTGGCGCATATCTGTACAGATGCGCCACAGAATTTTTTGACTTAGTGTTTTCAATCTCACTGCCCCAAATCGAGTCAATCCCACAGATAGAACCCTAGCTAGAACGCCTCCGCTCTCGCCGCCGCGCCCGCCCCGTCGCGCCCGCCCCTTTTTCCCCCGCTCTCGCCCGCCCCGCCGCGCCGCACCAGCCTTGCCTGGCCGTGGCCTCGCGATGGCCTCGCAGAGCACTAGGAGGAGGAGGCCGGCCCGCTCCAGCGTCCAGGACCACCGCCACCACCACCCCGCAGAGCACCAGGAGGAGGAGGCCCGCTCCGGCGTCCAGGACCACCGCCACCACCACCGCCACCACCACCCCGCAGAGCACCAGGAGGAGGAGGCCCGCTCCAGTGTCCAGGACCACCGCCACCACCACCCGGAAGAGCACCAGGAGGAGGAGGCCCGCTCCGGCGTCCAGGACCAGCGCCACCACCATCCCGCAGAACACCAGGAGGAGGAGGCCCGCTCCGGCGTCCAGGACCACCGCCACCACCACCCCGCAGGTGACCCCCTCTGATTGCGTGCATAGATGATGAAACTTACTGTGATCTAGCTATTTTTTGCATGAGAATTCATATTGTGCCAAGCTATTTTTACTGTGATCTAGCTATTAAATCTCCTTTTCTTCTCAAACTTACTGTGATCTAGCTTTATACAGAGAATTTCTTCACCAATATCAGACATGAAACTGATGACACTAGGTTAGTTCTTAATAGTTGGTGGTGGTCTTAATAGTTGGTGGTGGTCTTAATTAGAACATGACACTAGGTTAGTTCTTAATAGCCTATGCCAATCTATTCACATGTTGCTGTTGCACATAATGTCATTTTAGTCTCTTTTCAATTGGTAGATGCGAAGGGAAGAAGAAAACCATTAGGTCATGTTCTTGAGCAGTAGCGCACTAGAAAAAATCGAAATGAGTGGCCAAAATCAGTTGATTTGCAAACCAAAAGTCAGTTTCTCATCTTGACTGATTTGTTTTTGTTAAACTGTACCAGCAATGCAAACAGCCTTTTCATGCTCTCCCTAAAAATAGTCAGTTTTTACTGGGATAACACATGGGTCTTGAGGTGTTTATAATATTTGGCCGAGGATGATCCATCTTGATCTCATTTTTATAAATTGTTATTTCATGAGTTTTCAATTGATGTTTCTGTATTTTATCGAAAGATGTATGCTGCTTACTTTCCAACTGAGTTATTTTTTCATTTTAGCGGATCGTTGTCTGAAATAATCTTCTAGTACTATCCTGGGCTTTGTTTTTGTGGGTCTTTGGTTCTTGACATCATAGTATATCATCATCCAGTACCACCATATATGCTCTGGCCAATCAGGTGTAGTAGTACTACTTAGCTGCACCAAAAAGGGAAAAAAATCCGTGGTTAACTTTGTAGTGAATTTCCTTGCAGTGAATAATCCATGTGTTTCTTGCAGTGAATTTCCTTGCAGTGTGTATCATGTATGTCTACAATTCCATTATTACGTATCATACCATCCTCTCTATAATAAACCCTGAAAAAATGAAAACCAAAAAAATTACAGTGTGTATATATACGATGACAGAAATCTCTGTACCCTGTTAGATTATATGGTGTTGGAGCACCATATGTGGCTGTGGAGCACAATTTGTGCATTTTTGTATGTGAAATGTTTGCAGGAAAATCACCCGAGCTTCCTATTTCTCCTGAAATGTTGATTTCGATCTATTTCGGTCGAGAAATGGGGCTCATATGTCAAAAAATTAGCGAAGGTCATGCCGAATTTTTCGGTCGACACTTAGTAATTTTTTGACATATGAGCGCCATTTCTAATCAAATGGAAGTGAATTGACACTTCGGGAGAAATGGATAGCTCATTTTAAATATTGTCAACAATAATTAATACTAACTTTCTTATTTTAATTTCTTTAGAAGTGTGCAAACATGTCGGCCGCCGATGGGGCCGGCATTTCTAAGGCCGCCATGAGTGTCGAAGACCAAGCCAGAGCGGCGAACCTCACTTTCTGGGAGGCGGCGGCGCAGCACGAGGCGGCGGAGTCTCAGCATGAGGATGTGGCAGCTACTGCGGGCCACGATGGGGATGATGAGCAAGAGGGGGACGAGGACTACCGGATAGATGAAGCCGAGGAGGAGGATGCAACCAGCTCCGATGGTGGAGGCCGCACGACTGATGGCGGAGGCCGCACGACCAATGGCGGGGACCGCACGGATGGCGGTAGCAGCAACCCGTCCGTTAAGAAGAATAAGAAGACGAGGAAGGATCGGAAGCCGCAAAAGCTCGCCGACACCACCGACGAGATCACTCTGGTCTCGGAAAGTGGCCTTCCGTTGGAGCCTCCGGATGTTGCCACCGGGTACGGCATGCAACTCGGGTGCATCATCTGGGAAAGCATGTCGATCAACACGAAGCACCTGAGAAGTGAAGCGAATGAGCGGTTGGTGGCAAACTGCCTTGAGAAGCTTCACCGACGGTACAAGTTCCCAGCACCGTACACCGACAAACTAGAAAAAATCCAATAAGGTGAACAGGTTAGCCATCACGAAGATGGCCAATGCCTTGAGCAGCTGGAGTACCCGGGTGAAGAACAAGATCGCGAAAAAGGAAAGCTGGGAGAAGATCAAGAAGGGTGAGCCCATGATCGACGAAGATGAGTTCAAGATATTCAAGGCGGAGATGGAGACTGACGAAGCGAAGGCATGGACGGAGTGGGGTCGGGAAATGCGGGAACAGAACATAGGTAACCACCGATGTGGAAGCGGCGGTTACAGGGGAAAGAAGGCCATATGGGCAAGGGAGGATGCCGAGGTTGAGTGTCTCGGGAAAGAAAACCCGTTTTTAAAAATCACGGACGAGCAGACCCGGAACTTTGTCCGGGCCCGCTACTATCTGGACAAGGATTCCAAGGAATTCGTCACCGATGATGATGATGTGAGGAAGTTTGAGAGTAAGCTGGTAAGGAATTTACCCGCGGTCCATTTGCTTTCATTTTGAATAATGAAGGCAAGTTCCTAAATGGGTTCACCTTTCCTTATCTGCAGGACGCTGAAATCAAGGCTACATGCGAGGCGCCGAACTCGTCGTCCCAGGGCTCGACGGAGCCGTGGGACACGATTTTCAACAAGGCGACCAACGCCTTCAAGGGGAGGCCACAGTCCGAGCCGCCCACGTCATTTGGCCGTATCTCTGGCTTTGGTACGAGCACAAAGTTCCGCGAGTACTATAGCAAGGAAGCCGAGAAGAGAAATGAGAGGCGGACCCAGTCGGCGGCTCAGGATCAAGCCGAGAAGGAAGAGCTGAAGCGGAAGATCGCACATCTAGAGGCCAGTAAGGTGGACCAGGACGAGGTGAACGCGATATGCAGCAGAAGATCCTCGAGATGCTACCCCCTCGGCTGATGGAGGGGATAACAAAATGGAATGCGGATGGTCAGGTGGGGCCGATACAAGTGCCCAGCACCGGCGGCAGCACCTCGAGCCACCAAGTGTTGCCAGACATGGTTACCCCGCCGCCCTCCATCCCCGCGGCGCAGCCGATGGAGTTGGATGCGCCGGAGCTGCCCCCTCCTGCCGAGACTACCAAGGCGTAGCAGCCGGCTGCGGCGGTGCTTTCTAATGCACCCAAGACGGAGAAGAAGAAGGATCAGCCACCGGCCATGTCTCGACATTAGCCGAGCTCGGCGCCCTCACCAAGGTAAAATAAGTAGTTAGTCAGCGTGCTCTACTTAATGCCTTTGATTGGCTGCCATCTCATGATGCATATCTGTATGCCTCAGGATACTCCGTGCGTGCTCCTGCACAAGGTGCCCGGTGGCGAGTTGGAGGATGTTGCCACGGGAAAGCTAATACAACCGGTGAACCGCACGATGCACTGCAAGCCCATGGACGATGTCGTGATGCGTGTCGAGTTGGGTCGGGTGTTGGGAAGGTGCGAAGACATGGACCCTCCCATGCAACCTCCAGGAGCCGACGAGCACCTGACCCTGGAAGGTTGCCATGGCTATCCCATGATTTGGCCAAAGACTCAGATTCATATTGGGTCTCGCTCCACCGGTGCCACCTCGGTCATCCGGCCGCCAAGGACGAAGCCTCCTGCTGCACCGGTCGTCGTCGCCGCCACCACAAGCCGTCACCAGAGACTCTTGGGAGCGTCTGCACCGGCACCACAAGCAGCCAAGGGCGTGGTTGCTCCTCTACCGCCATCGCCCCCGCCTAAAGGCGTGGCCGTGGCACCGCAACAGCCATCGCCACCACCCCAGGATGACATGGACAATGTGGCCTTCGATGCCAACATCGAGGTGGACGATGATGATGATGCACCGGTCGACGTCAATGCCTTCGTCAACACCGGCGCCAGCAAAGGACCGTTCATGCCTCCTCTCGTTGAAGAACCATCATTCCGCGATCAAGCTAGCCATCCCAAGAAGCGCCTGGTCTTCCGTGGGTTTTCTCAGGAGACGCCTCTGGCCGCCGAGACACAACCTCCATCGGCCGGAATCATTTTTAGCCCTGACACACTCCGCAGGACGGCCGATGACAGATTAGCATCGCCAGTGGAGGCTGCTGATGCGAAGAGGAAGAGGGTGAGGAAGAGGCCGAACAGGAACAAGGACAAGGCTGCGAGCCAGCCCGCTCCGATCCGTTACCGGGACGACGTTGTACCACCCCGCGAGGATGGCTTGACCAGAGTGCACGAAGCTGGTCAGCCCATACTGCCTTCGGAACTGCACCGCCTAGCTTCGAGAGCTATGATGAGTTTGCATGAAGGTGTCCTGACACTGGAGGGCCTCCTTCTCAAGGACAAGGACCCGAGTTACCCGGTGTTCACCGCCAAGGTGTCGGAGGACGTGGGCTTCATCACCGATGGCCCCGCGGATGTGTTCTTCATAGCCTACGAGGACATCTTCAAGCTGTTCCACTCGAGACGGCTGGACTATAACTTGGTCCGCCTATTCGCGCTCAATCTGGCGATAAAGGTCAAGAGAGAGGACACCCCGTTCGTTGCGATAGCGGATCCCTACTACATACGGGATAGCCAGCTGGAAGAAGGAACAAGGACCCGGGCCCGGGCAAAGTCCTACCTTCAGAAGCTATTGATGGACAACAAGAGGAAGGACAACATCCTTGTGCCTTTCTTTCCTGAGTAAGTGTACACATCCTCCTACCGCCGTCGTAACACATAAGTATTTCTTTCCATTGCTCTTTTCCAACATCTCGTTCCACATTGTGTGTTGCGCAGAGATAAGTACTGCACGCTCATCGTCCTCTCCACGAGGTATTTGCTTGCCACCTACTTCACTCGGGGAGTGCGAGGAGGAAGAACTACGCCAGAGTAAGGAGCGTTCTGGATGATGCTATCGAGGGCTATGCCAATCAAGGAGGCCCCTTCAACTATAAGGCGGAGGCTTACAAGGACGATGGCCGACACAAGTTCAAGCATGTGTTCGAGTTCCCCCTGCGTCAAGCAGCCGTCTGACAGTGTGAAGGAGGCCTTCTACATTTGCCATCACCTCAAAGGGTTTGTCCGGGATTGCGAAATGCTAACGCTGTCATCTTCTCTCCAAGGATGGGCCCAAAAGTTGCATGAGATTAGTGACCCCGATCTCAGGGAAGACTTCCATGATACGCAGGTGAATCTGTCACATATCATCATGGAACAAGTCAACACATATGGTGGGCTCTTACACCAGCCTAGGTCGTTCACCAAGAGGGAGATCGAAGCCCGCCTCAAGGCGCAGGGTGATTTCAGGACGTGGACGACGAAAGACATGTACAAGCCGTTTCCGGCGCCCTGTGAGGAGAAGGCTACTTGACCGAGAGAGCGTGTGTATCGGTGGACATGTAGTGTGTGTGTCGAAAAACTTAACTTGCCTAGCTTGAAACCGTCGTTGTTATTGTGTCGGACATGTTCTCGTGTTTCTTTCATTGTCATCGACGCATTGTTTTAAGTTTATGAATGCCTTGCTCTAATATTTGTCAACATATATATTTGCATGATGTACTAATATGCCTTGTCAATAGAGATGCCGACGTACGTTGTGTACAAGGGTCGGGTTCCAGGTGTCTACGAGGAGTGGGTGGACTGCCACCAACAAGTGGACAAGTTCAGCGGCAACAGCTACAAGGGATACACGACTAGAGAGGAGGCGGTGGCCAAGTGGAGGAGACACGTATGGAAGAAGAACCGGATGAAGATCTTGGTGCCGCTCCTCCTCACCAGCATCGCGGTTACGGTGTACTACATTCTGTCCTAAGGTATAGGCGGTGACAACATTGCGCAGTTGTAAGTTATGTGAGTGAGATGAACACTTGTGAAATATATTTGTACACTTATTCGGTTCTAAGTGATGTGATTGATGAACACTTGTGAACATTCGTGCTTGTTGATGTATTATATGTGAACTGAAACATTTATACTGCTGTGTGCAGCTTTTCTGTGAATTTCTGTTAATTTTTGTGTATTTCCTGTAATATACCTGTATTTGTACCAGATTATGAAAATTTCAAAATTCTGAAAAAAAGATCTATATGCGCCACAGAATTCTCCAAATTCTGGGCCACAGAAATATAATTTTAGTGGCGACTGCTAGATGCGCCACAGAAAGTTGTTTTGGTACGCCACTGATAATGTTTTTCCTAATAGTGCGGGTTAGAATTTTACCTAACTAACTACTCACTCTGTTCCGAAATATAAGTCTTTTAGTAGTTCAACTTAAACTACTAAAAAAGCTTATATTTTGCAACAGAGTCAGTATTTGCTATCTTGAAGAATCGGGTAGAGTTTCGCCTAAGTACACTTATTCATCTCCAACACATGTCTTGATTTTAGAACATAAGGTGTGAATACAAATTTTATTTTTTATATGATTGTCTTATGATGTTGGTACTTGCACAGTTTTGTCTTGCGAAGTTGGTACTTACTACAGTACATAGTTGCTCCTCTATGCACTTAGTCACCACAAAAATCAGATGACCCCGAAAGGTTATTGTCCGAGAACAAGTGTTAAACTTTGAAAATGTGTATGAGAGCCATTACTATAAGGTAAGTCAAACCTATCGGAAAATTGAGTTGATGTTGCACAGTACAATCTAGGATTTTTGGAACAAGGTGGATTCAGAATGTGCATCATTCCAATTTCTTATGATAACTAGATTTTTTTCAAGGTAGCTAGCTAATTGACAATATACTCCATCTATTTTCAAATTACTACGCATATTAATTTGAGAATTTCCGTTAGGAAAAGCTTTTGACGAACACTTACTCTATTACAATATAATTCTATAAGACTTATAATTCATATTCCAAACTACTTGGTTTTCGTTATAGTTTTGTTTCAAATTCACATATTAATAGTGTGATTTCTTTGGCGTACTCTGTTTTGCCTGGATTATCTTTATCCTTGGCCCTCTCTAACCTAGCGCAATCTCCACCTCTGCCTTCTCTATAGGTTGGTTTCCCCTCCTCCTGCCAGTCTTTGGGAGGGCGGGGGAGCCTATCTATGGGTGGAGTTTTTAATAAATTTCAAGATATTTGTTTAGGGTTTGGTTTGACATCTTATTTTTGGCCTCTACGTCAATGAGGTTGGTATCGTCTACAATAAGTGATCTTCGATCTTTCGTTCAACAACGAGATCTCTTCCACGGTGTCAATGGTGGTGTAGAAATATTAAAGTTTGTCCCCGTTGCCGCAAGGAAAATCTCTATTTTGCTTCGACAAATCGATTTTTGTTTTTCTCATGGTTGTCGCAAGGAGAATCATACTCATAATATTTATCCCGACCGCTACATCTCGATAATGGTGATTCGTACTCTAGGTTACCGGCGAAGTCGACCAGCCCGTTCAGTTACTTTTACATGGAATACCAGTGTTGGTATTGTTGTCAATGTTGGTTGATTACTTTACTGGATGCGCTTGTGCGCGTAGGCTTGACATCGAGGCTCAGATTAAAATTATGTGAGAACCCTCAGTTGATATTCACATGTTTGTCGTTTGATAACTATGTCATGTTTCTTTGGCTGTCTTCAGAAAGGTAAGAAATTATGTTATGAAAGAAGAAAATATTTGAAAATCTTGAAAATTTGCTAATTTTTTTTAGATTTTATTTTGTAATTGTCAAAGACAGTTTATGTAGCTCTATCACGTACTATTCGCCTATAAATATATCATGTTAGTGATTGTCAAAAAACAAAGTTATTGTTGCTTTGAGTCTTATCCTAGCAAAAGCTAATATACGGTTAACATAGAGACTCTGAGAAAAAGCAATTAGTACAGAATTTAGAATAGGCTACTCTCTCCAATCTAATGAACTCAGATTTGATCGGAGAGAGTATCAAAATTGTGGCAAGCTAACGAAAAGCAATAAGGCGTAAGGCGTGTACACGTATCAGTATAATGGCAAGACAGAATAGGCAAGTATTACACGACCAGTCGAGGAAGTTTCTGGACTGAACATCCATACACGGGAAACAAAGGAGCCTGATTCTTTTCAGTTTTCCACGGAGGCGAAAAGAAAAAGGGAATATGAACAAAGACTGAAAGGTGCTACGTTTCAGAAAGTTATGTGGCCATGGAGCATTTCATCGAGCAAACGTTGTGCGTGCCAGTTAATGAGAGCTATTGATGTCCCGCTGCGTCAATAAAGGGGAATATCTTTCTTTTCTGGATGTACTATATGTGATTTGTATGTCTAAGAGCATCTCCACCTATGCAAAATTTGGCGTTGTATATGGACTTTGCAGCGCGAGGCAGACAACATCTCCACTGATAAATATAGCACGCGCAAAACAATCCTTCGACAAGCGCGCTATAATAAAGCCCCTAAAACAACTTTTTCAATATGTGTGTCGAAAGAACGTCAAACGAGATAAAAAAATAGACTTAAAATCATAGACTAAGAACGAGCGGAAAGGTCTCTTCTCGCGTGCTCACCTCGCGTCCGGCGTGGGGTAGGGAGCGGGAGGCCAGGCGGCGGAGGGCCACGCGCGGGCGACGCTCCAGGCACGGCGGCCTCGTCCGGGGGAGCGGCCGGCCAGGCGGCGGAGGGAGCGGGCAGGCAGGCAAGGGCGGCGGCGGGTGGCCAGGCACCAAATTTGCCACTTTAGATACAACTTCTTTCCAGCGTATGCTAGGTGGAGCACCAAATTTGCCGTTTTAGATAGAGCTTTTGGCCTCACGCTGGATATTTCTTTTGGCACGGGCTAGTTTAGAAGCTCTGCTAGAGCACCGTTTTTTTGTCTCTCGCGCATTATTTTGGCGGTTTTTATAGCGCAAAACCGATTTGCAGCACCTGCTGGAGATGCTCTAAAAATTATGTTCAGACAAATAATATCTTTCTAGTGTCTACTCAGCGC
The DNA here is from genome assembly GCA_023614405.1 of Avena insularis. NCBI lineage: Eukaryota > Viridiplantae > Streptophyta > Magnoliopsida > Poales > Poaceae > Avena > Avena insularis. The sequence goes on along the minus strand of CM042692.1, from coordinate 353,684,507 downwards.
TGCCTGTGGTACTATTTGAATTGGTAAGCTTAAAATATTAGTGTCATCTAATATGTCGTGAAGTATATTTTCGAAATATGATAAATTTGCTTTGAGAAATTTAAATTCCAAATACGTCAATCTATCATACTCTATATTATGGGTTCCTTGTGTATTGACCCTTGGGGTGGCCAGATTTTCATGGTTTTGGGAGGTGGAAGTGAGAGGCAAAGCAATAAACACGAACTTGACACAAAAGGTGAGGTAAAGATACAAGCGCACCCAAAACACACAAACACCATCCGATTTGCTCCAGTTGGTTCGAACAACCAATCCAATAAAATCCCCAGGCGAGAGACCTTGTGGTAGAATCATCCGAGTAGAGATTGGCAAGCAAAAGGTAGAATACAAATCAAGGAGAGAGTAGTTCAAATTAGAATCCCAAAGGGGAGACCAAGTAATTACTAGAATCCTTAATTTAGAGAGATGAGATACTTGAGAAGCGCCTTGATACAACTCATAGATTCAATCTAGAGAGGGGTTCCCATCTAGGGTTCTTTGGCACAAGCCAAGAGTCATCTCAATTTATATATAGGGTTTCTAGGAGGAGGTGATGTCATATTTATAGGACATCCACTTCAGCATGGGTATTTTAGACATAAATAGGAAGTTCTAGATGAGTTGGGGTTTACATGGGCCAGGCCCAGCTCTTGGCATGGAGGCCTACTCCTTAGGCTAGAGACTCCGTGGTCGAGGCCCGGAGATTCCGGCACAGCCAGAGACTCCGGGGAAGTCTCCATGGTGGCTCTAGAAGCTCCTAGAAGTGTGGCTAGAGACCGGGCCGGAGTCCTCGAGGCGGAGCTTCCGGGTGGGGAGGAGACTCCGGTGATGTAGCAAAAAGCTACTATTGTGGCCTGATCTTCATAGATTCGACGAAATTTGGGGGAGGGAGCGAAGAACACGATGAATACTCGAGGGGAATCAAAGATACAAACGCACACCACACCCAAATCGGTTTGCTCTCGTTGGCCCGAACCACCAACCCAATGGAATCCACTTGGAAGAGACACAAAGGTAGAGATCCAAGTAGGAAAGATTGGCAAGGAGCGGCTAGAATATTCTTGTGAAGATATTTCAAGGCAATAGAGATCACAAGATAGAAGAGCGCTCATACAAGGAGAGGTTGTGGTCACCTCAAAGATTAGATCTAATAGGCCTTGTACCCGAACGGGTCTTCTCAACAAGAGGAGGTCATGCAGCCACAACTCTATACCTTCATCATATCTTATCTATGGTTTACGTAATTAAGGAGGTGGGGCATATATATAGGGCAGCCATGAGCTAGGGGTAGTTTATTCATAAATGAAGGGGGTACCTGGGCTGAGGCCCAGCTCCAAGGCATAGGACCATACTTAGGTCGAAGACTCCGGGGTAATGGGGTCGGAGACTCCGGTGTATCTGGCAGAGACTCCGTGTGGGCTCCAGTACCTTGTAGGCGCTGGCTGGTCAAGGTGAGGGAGGAGACTCTAGGCGTAACAGGGGCGGAGACTCCGAGTGTGGTGGAGACTCCATGCTAGAAAGGCCGGAGACTCCAGTGCTGCTTCAATTGCTTCTTCCTTCTCCTCTTCCTTCTCCTCTTTCTTGGGGTCTTGGCTCCTATGGCATCCTTGTCTCCTCCTCTTGGCATCATGGTCATGGACCTAGTCATACAATAAGCAATTGTCTCAAGTAGTGCAATTGTCTCAAGTACTATCCCATTAAAGTGATGACCAAAGGAAGGCAAGAGATGAAAGGAGTTCACCTTGGTAGGAATGGTTGGCGTATCATGATATGGGCCAATGCTGATTGCCATGTGTTGGGATGCATCATCCCCCCCCTCTTGAAAAAGATTTGACCTCGACGATATCCTATCATCATCTTGTAAGGAAGGAGATTTTCCCGTTATGTCTTTGGGGATGCTCTCTAGAGCTTGTTTTTTCAACTCGTGCTCAATTGAGGTTGACATTAGGATGCGAGTACCTACACACAACATATACAAAAGAAAGAATGTGTGTGCATGGTAGATGAACACGTCATCCATCATGATTTGTGCACATCACCATTAGCGTCAAGCAATATATTATAGGAAGCATGGTGATTATGCAAGAAAAAGGTGGGGGCGTGCTTATCATGGTGAGTATCAACATCTCCAATTGTTGAGAAAGCTATGGGGGACATCATTATGAACCATATGATCATTATTGTAAGCAAAACATGTGAAAGAGCAATGGTTCAACATATTGTAAGCAACAATGGGAGTAAATGGAGTCCATGCATGATCAAGCATTTCCAAAGTACAAGTATGGTTGCTGATAAACATAGAGAAGGAGGAATTGTTCATCAAGTTTGTCGCAACAATTTTAGGATAATAGAAGAATTTGTAGCATGGGATGTCTATGAAAATATCATCACATTCAAATAATTCCACATGCTCAACATTATGCAAAGGCAAAGCATCACATGGGAACATGAATGAAGCATATGAGATGCCACAAGTAGTATCCATATCATGCATATCCTCACAATTCATCATGTCCACTAGTGGGATCATGGCATCATCAACATCCACATGTTTACTTTGGTCGTACCTCTCATGTGAAGTGGGTGTTATGGTAGTAGTGGCCTCCATGTGGGCAAATTCTTCATTATATATGGGGACAACATCATCTTGATCCACCTGTTGGGGTTCGCAGCATAGAAAACAAAAAATTTCCTACGATAAGAACTATACGCCAAGATCTATCTACTAGATACAGAGCAACGGGTGGACATACATCCATCGAGAACTTACCCTCGAAGACAACGAGTTTTGTTAACGAGTAGGAACTCATGGTTGATGTAGTCGTACACTTGCCGATCTCAAGATCGTGTGGAAGTCCAAGCAGGTCCGGCTCCAGCACATCCTTCAGATCCAGCTCCAGCAAGTCCAGCACCACAAAGCAGTAGTGCATCCATGATCACACACACGGCCGGTACCCCGACAACCTCCATCCCTCGCTCCAGCAAAGCAGCGGAAGCAATAACTCCTTTCCAGATAAAGCCACCGGGAACATGTATCTCGCTAATCCGAGACCATGGGGAAAATACTAGAGGAGGAGAGAGATCCTTCACGAGGAGGTGTGAGGAAGGAGTGAGAGGGGGGCCTTTTATAGGAGGAGGGGAGGGTGTCCCTTCACCTCCCCCATTAATGTGGTGGTAACCCCCTCCACATTAAAATGCCCCTTCACATTCTCTTTTAAAGTCTCCACTTTAAATGCATTAAATTTCTCCAAATTTAATGCTCTCTCATTTAATAGAACTCTTTTATTAATTTTATTCAGAATTTTGTTAATTACTTTAATTAACAAACATTCACATAAAACCCCCTGCAACATTTCAATATTACATGCAGAACCAATTTCAGCAATTTCACCCGAAACAGTTTCGGTGTCTATTGAAATAATTCCAGCGCTTTCTTAAATATTTATCTGAAACATATTTGCTCCAAATGGTGTCAGTATCCCTTAAGTGTGTCACCCTACGGTTCACGAATAATGCAGACATGATCGAGACCACTCTCCGATCAATAATCAGCAGCGGGACCTAGAGATCCGCACTGACTCCCACATATTCAACGATGACTCTTGTGATCGTGTGAACCTTTAACGTCGGAACTAAATCCCTTTGTCTCGTGATATATTACATGTCCGAGATTCGATCATTGGCATCCAAATACCTAGTTTGATCTCGTTACCGACATGCACTCTTTTCTTGTTCCCGTGATATAACATTCTAGTGATCACATCACTTGCTTGCAAGCTATTTCAATGTGATATCACCGAGAGGGCCTAGAGTATATCTATCCGTCATCGGGATGGACAAATCCCACTCTTGATCCATGAGCCTCAACATAACACCTTCATAGCACTGAACCCACCTTTATAGTCACCCTGTTATGGTGTGATGTTTGATGTTATCAAGATACTCTTCCGGTGTTAGCAATTAACATGATCTCATGGTCCAAGGACTAAGATTACTTTGTATGATGTTATAGCAATATAAACATAATGACTTTGATCGTAATGCTATACTTTGGATGAATGTTCATCACATCATTCAACTAATGTTGTGACCTTGTTATTAACAACATCCAATGTCCATGATCAGGAAACCTTGATCATCTTGTTAATCAATGAGCTAGTTTATATGAGAGGCATTACTAGGAACTTTGTATTTTGTTTATTAAACACACATGTATTAACGTTTCCAATTAATACAATTGTAGCATGCAAAATAAACATTTATCATAAACATGGAATAAGATAATAACCACTTTATTATTGCCTCTCGGGCATATTCCCTTTAGTCTCCCACTTGCACTAGAGTCAATAATCTAGTTTGTAAACTTGTATATACAACACCTAGGTGTTGAATATACGCGTTTGCTAGTGGTTAACATAATCTCCGGATCTGGCACTTTCAGGTCCGTGTGTATTTGCATGTCTTTGCGTCTCTAGGCATCACTCATTCTCAAATGAGATGGCATTGTATAAATTTGGTCCTTTAGTGAGACCTTTAGTTCGTTCGGGTTAAAATATGTTGATATTATTGTCATACAATATATCTTCATAGTATTAGCCCACTTTGAACCACACCTAGTTTGATAACAAACTTCTTAACACAAATGCCCTCCTTTGCTGCTACTATAGCAGTCATATACTTAGCCTTTTGTTGTAGTATCCGTCATGATGTTTCAACTTTGGAGATTATCCAAATCCATCATGGAACATCCTTTCCATTACATTATGCCACCCATAGTCTAAATTGAGATAAATTTTAAGTTGTATATTGTGACAAAACTAGTATCAATGTAACACTTTACAATGAACTACCTTTAACTATTTGTCACTTATACATGATATATTCTTAGTTCTTCCAAAGCTCATAAGAATATCTTTACTATCGTCCAATGATCATATTATGAATCATTCTGGTATGTGCTCATAACATTTAGAGCATAGGACATATCTGGATATATACATATCATGGTATAATCGATCATGTGATTTTACTCACCAAGTGTTGAAACACTTGAATCTTGATACAATCCTTTCCATACAGCAAGAACCTTTCTTATTGTTTCCATATTAAACTCATTTAATATCTCATATATGTACGTTTGACATAACCATATTAGCGTCTCAATCTATCCATATAGTGATTGATGCCTAATATTCCGGTTTTGCCCAAGTCTTTCATCGAAATCCTATTTTAATGAAATTCTTAACTTGTGTCAATACAAGATACATCATTTCCAATCAACACCATGTCTTCTACATAATGTATTAGAAATATGTCTCAGCGCTCCCACTTAATTTCTTGCAAATGCAAGCATCTTCATCATATCCGATGAAATTAAACTCCTTTAACATTTTCATCATGGTGAAGATTCCAACTCCGCTATGCTTACTTCAACTATTGAAGTTTGCATGCCCTTTTAGCACCCTTTGAATTAACAAAACCCTTCGGACCATGTCATGTACACGTCCTAGGTAACCATTCTATTAGAAGAACCTTGTTTTGTTTATTCAACTACCATATACCAAATTATATGTAGTGGTTGCTACATTAATCCGTCAAGACTAAATATCGCTATGAAAGATCAAATCTTGTCATAGTCAACTCCTTGAACATTGCCGTAAACTTGTTTCTGACATGTTGACTATTTCATAGATGTTAAACATCCATGTCTATTTCTTTATAGATCCAAACACGACCAATAGGCTTCACGCCTTTCCAGAGGGTCTTCCAAGTTCAGAAACTTGATTTCTCATGTATGGATACTATCACGGATTCTATGACTTCTAGTCATTTTATGGAGTCAGGGCCCATCATCGCTTCTTTGCATGTAGTCGGTTCATCATTGTCAAAACAATAACGACTTGCTTATCTAATCACACTATTGATTCTCACCAACCCACACGGTTCAATAGGAACTCTAATCTCCGAGATCACAACCTTTGTAATCACGGGAGCCATGAGCATTGTGGCCGCCACCGGGACACTTTCCGGCGCTGTGCTACTTAGCATATATAGCTAAGGTTCAACAACCTTATCAAAGTTCTATTGTCCTCCCACTTAACTTTTCACGAAAAACTCCTTCTCAAGAAACTTGACGTCCCAAGTAACAAACTCTTTTGTCCTCGGTGTTATGGAGAAATTCCCAACAAATTCTTTGGGATAACCAGAAAGATGTGATTATCCGACTTTGGTTGTAAACATTTTACTTATGCATAGCATACCAAAATTTAAGAAAAGACAATTCGGGTTTTATCCCAAACCATAACTTATATGGTGTCATTTCAACGGATCACGATGGTGCTCTTTTCAGTGTAAAAGCGATAGTCTCTAAAGCTTCAATACTTAAAACATAATGGCAGTTTTATAAATGACACCTTTGATCTTACCATGTCAAACATGGTTTGATTTCATCTCTCGAATATGCCATACTCCTATGGTTTACCGGAAAACACAAATCATGGAACAATTCCTCAAATCTTAGGTGTTTTGCTAAACATGTAACTCAAATATCTTCCTTTATGATCAAATCACAAACTCTTTTATTTTCTTGTTACAATGATTTTTCACCTCATCTTGAAAGTCTTTGAACAATTTTCAAATGTTTCATACTTCTTCCTTATTTAGTAAATATATAGATATATTCACTTTAAATTTCTAGAGAAAGCATATGAAGCAAAAAGATCCATCGCATATGGCTACACATAATGGACTATATACATCAACATGCATAATATCCAATAAGTTAGTCATCCATTCCTCTTTGGCCTATGGACGGAGTTTCAATTATCTCGAGGAAAGTTTCACAAGCGTCAATTGATCAAAATCAAAGACTCCAAAAATTCCATCAACATGGAGTTTCTTCATGTTTTCTTTCCAATATAATTTTAAAAAGCGATGTCACTTCATAAGTGATCTTTTAATCATTTGTCTTGCGACATTTTAGCAATAATGTTTATGGATGTAATTTCTCCAACTAGACTTGTAAAAGTTCATCCATCCTTTATGGAATACAATAATTATGTGAACAACCATTGTTCTCGTAATACCGGAACAAAATAACAATTATTAAAACAAATCTTGAAGACTAGGTTTGACGTCAACGAAAAGCACAATAACACTTTATTTGTTTTCGATGATCATCATCACTTATTCTCTTGCTAGTTACTTAGGCCATTGCAGTTCATGAATTGCATTGTCCTGTATGACACTTCATACCAACCAATTCAGTATCCAATACCGGTATCCAATACCTAAGAACCACATTGTTTAACAAGCAAGGAATATAGCCATAACATGTATATCTTCTATATACCTAAGTTGGACATCTCCAACCTTTTATTTTCTACCAAATATTTTATAGATTCTCTTTCAGCAATTCCTTTTCTTTTAAAAAAATCTATCAACATCAATAGTGGTGTCATCAACATGACACATGGTACAAAGCGTATATAGTCAAATACTAATACCTTTGGACTTGCACTTTGAATTGGATCACCATCATCAAATGTTTGGTGTTCTTTCAAAAATCCATTCTTTAGTAATCTATTAGTGTAGTAAACATTTTACTTACATCTTCTATTCATCCTTATCATGACAACTTTCATGATCAAGATACTTTAGCCTATAAGGAAGAATCGCGAGTATAATATCAGTTCCCAAAACCTTTTTGGTAGATTCGGATGCCTAGCATCTCCATCCTTCACAAATTCTCATACAATATGAGAACATGTATTTTGCTAAATTATACTCTATCATAATGCAACCAAAAAACATTGTTTCAGATATCACAATATCTTTCACACATGATGGTTTCTGAAACAATTTTCAGCTCCAATATAATCTTGATATTAAAACAACTTTTTGAATATCAATAATCATGGAGGCAAACATGATACTTTAGATACTAACATTGGAATTCTTACTCTTGATATAATACTACTTATTAAACTTCATGGAGTAAATAGAGTTTGCTGAAAGTTTGCAATAGGACTTATAAACTTTAAATTGACTTTCAAAACAATACGATACCAGTTCGTAAAGTAAATATCTAGAATTCTATAGTTCTATTATCTCAATTAAAACTAAGCATAAGGTAGTGAACAGACGCCAATGACTACAACAAATTATGAAAATTCACTTCGATTTAGTTTATGACAAATTGAGTCTGACTAATCCAAATTAGAAATGAACTCCCACTCAAAAAACGACATCCCTCGTGCCTTTTTGGTGATTACATGAACCAAATCCACTACACCAAGTCCGATCATCACGTGAGTTAATGTAGTTTCAAAGGCGAGCATCTATATGGGCATCATATCAACTATATGACTCATCCTTAACCTTTTGGTCCGTGTTCCGAGGCCATGTCTGTACATGCTAGGCTCGCCAAGTAAGAACCCGTTTCCATGAAAGCGTAGATTCGAGTACACCCGATCATCACGTGATGTCTCGAAACACGATCCATAGAACGGTGCATACTTAAGGAAGAACACATTTTTATCTTGATATCTAAATGAGGGATCATCTTATAATTCTACAAAAAAGCGCCAAACTAGGAGTATAAGATGCTAACATCTAATGTGTAAAGTGAGATGATATGGTCCATGCATTTGATCTCTATCATTTGCATCGTGGTATGATCTCTATTATTCCTTTGTGTGTAAGGCCAAGGTCTATGGAACTTACACGTTGAGTGTGTTGTAAGAGTATCTATCATACATCTACTTACAACAATACCATATCAATACACTAGCCCAGCAACGATCTAAACTAGACGCCTCTAATTTATCAATTGCAAGTTTTACGTGGTTTAGGGCTTTCGAAGATAGAACCGTTCTTACCTACGAACATGGAACCACAACGAGGATAACCAAGTTATTAGCAACTCGTTGTAAATCAGATATTGACTATAGTAGGAGAGACATACACCTGCTAGCCACTTATGCAAAACAAGTTACATGTCAGTTGTGGAACCGGTCTCATGTACGATGACATGTAAGGTTGGTCCGGGCCTCTTCATCCCACTATGCCACCAATATCCAAAATACATAGAAGATGCAATAACATGATCATCATCGCCCACATATAAACATATGTGTACTACCTGTGCAAAGCACCTACGCATAGATCAGGCTCTGATACCACTTTTAGGGTTCGCAGCATAGAACACAAAAATTTTCCTACGATGAGAACTATACGCCAAGATCTATCTACTAGGTACAGAGCAACGGGTGGACATACATCCATCAAGAACTTACCCTCGAAGACAACGAGTTTTGTTAACGAGTAGGAACTCGTGGTTGATGTAGTCGTACACTTGCCGATCTCAAGATCGTGTGGAAGTCCGAGCAGTCGGCTCCGGACGTCCTTGATCCAGCTCCAGCAAGTCCAGCACCACCAAGTCCAGCACCGCAAAGCAGCAGTGCATCCGTGATTGCACACACGTCCGGTACCCCGACAACCTCCGTCCCTCGCTCCAGCAAAGCAGCGGAAGCAACAACTCCTTTCCAGATAAAGCCACCGGGAACATGTATCTCGCTAATCCGAGACCATGGGGAAAAATACTAGAGGAGGAGAGAGATCCTTCACGAGGAGGTGTGAGGAAGGAGTGAGAGGGGGGCCTTTTATAGGAGGAGGGGAGGGTGTCCCTTCACCTCCCCCCTTCATGTGGTGGTAACCCCCTCCACATTAAAATGCCCCTTCACATTCTCTTTTAAAGTCTCCACTTTAAATGCATTAAATTTCTCCAAATTTAATGCTCTCTCATTTAATAAAACTCTTTTATTAATTTTATTCAGAATTTTGTTAATTACTTTAATTAACAAACATTCACATAAAACCCCCTGCAACATTTCAATATTACATGCAGAACCAATTTCAGCAATTTCACCCGAAACAGTTTCGGTGTCTATTGAAATAATTCCAGCGCTTTCTTAAATCTTTATCTGAAACATATTTGCTCCAAATGGTGTCGGTATCCCTTAAGTGTGTCACCCTACGGTTCGTGAATAATGCAGACATGATCGAGACCACTCTCCGATCAATAATCAGCAGCGGGACCTGGAGATCCGTACTGACTCCCACATATTCAACGATGACTCTTATGATCGTATGAACCTTTAACGTCATAACTAAATCCCTTTGTCTCGTGATATATTACATATCCGAGATTCGATCATTGGCATCCAAATACCTAGTTTGATCTCGTTACCGACATGCACTCTTTTCTCGTTCCCGTGATATAACATTCTAGTGATCACATCACTTGCTTGCAAGCTATTTCAATGTGATATCACCGAGAGGGCCCAGAGTATATCTATCCGTCATCGGGATGGATACATTCCACTCTTGATCCATGAGCCTCAACATAACACCTTCATAGCACTGAACCCACCTTTATAGTCACCCTGTTACAGTGTGATGTTTGATGTTATCAAGATACTCTTCCGGTGTTAGCAATTAACATGATCTCATGGTCCAAGGACTAAGATTACTTCGTATGATGTTATAGAAATATCATTAGATGAATTTTATTTGATGGACACACACCCAACTCTAGTATTGCAATGATATCCAGTCACAAAGTTCAATATTGCGATAACTAGGAAGACATAGTAACTCAATCCTTTGACCGTGAGATCATATTTAATCACTATCACTAGAGGGTGCCTTGACTGCGTAAACTATCACACCATAACAGGGCAATCATAAAGGTGTCTCTTGGGTATTACGAAGGGTAGGTTGAGGCTTTTGCATCGATGTCGGGATTTTCCCGTCTGCGTGACGGATAGATACCCTAGGCCCACTCAATGAGATTACATCTACAAAGTTTGCAAACATGTGACTAGGTCACGGGGATGTAACATGGGAATGTGTAAATGTGTTTGTCGGTAACAAGATCTAACTAGGTATAGAGATACCGAAGATCAAGTCTTGGACAAACTAGGTATCATATAGCAAAGCGAATGATACTCGACGTTTAGGTTCAAGCAATCAAATTAATTTGTTGAATGCATGGAGACCATCATGAGTTTCCAGCTCCCACTATTGGTCATTGATCGGAGAGATGTCTCGATCATGTCTACGTATTCTCGAACCATAGGGTGGCATGCTTAAGGGTAGATGACGCTTAGGGATTGATCCGAGATCATAGGAGAAAAGAGAGAGAACTCCAGAATAGTTCTAGGGTGGTATCGAAAAGGTTTTGGGGATATCCGATGATGATCGGAGGGTTCTAAAAAGTGTTTTGGAGTAAGAGGAATTAAATAATACTAGCCTTCTCTCTGTGCCCCCTGGGGTGTGACTGAGATACTAACCGTCATGTGTCATTTAAGGTTAGGAAGATTGTGTGGTCATAGATTGTGTGGTCATATATTAGATCATGGATAGAGAGCGAAGTAAACACCTCATATCTATGAGTCAGGTGTTTCCTCGAGGGAAACACATGGACATAAATTAAACGCGTCTATTTTTAAAGACATTGTTATTATAACACGCTATCGAGCTCGAGCAAAGCACTTAATCTGCATGTTGTGTGCTCTGCAGTATCCTGTCGTTAATCTAACAAACGTACCAAGCCGACCAGAAACTATGTCATGTTCGTGGAAAAGGAGAAGGTGCCGAGGAGTTGAAGCTGCCATTCTAACACACTATCGAGATGTAGCAAATTACTTGCTTCGCATGATGCATGCTCTGCAGTATTGTCTTGTCAAACTAACTATAGTACCAAGCTGACAAATAATTACATCATGTTCTTGGGAAAGGACAAAGATATCAATGAGATGAAGCTATTGTTGATGCGTTCTGTGACGATTGCATGTGTAGGAGAAGAAATGATTGAAAATTCTTTCACAACAGTCTGTCTCTCTGCCTTGTTTTTTCCAAATCTGTCCAAAAAGTCGACATTTTAGGTGACGTAACAACAAGGCAACGTGAGTTGTAGCATGAAACAGTGAAAGTCAGAACTAAATTCAGATTTGGACATATAGAGTACTAAAACTTTACTGCAACTCCTTAGCAAAAGATTTTCACATTATTCATGAATAGATAAGAAACTTGATAAGAAAATACTAATGTACTGCTATACTACTATTGGTACCCTTCATCGTCTTGTTCATCTTCGAGGGCCCATGCACGCCATCATCTCTTCTATGCTTCACTGTGCTCGAGGAAGCGCCTTCAGCGTCATCGTCAATACCGGAGCCGGAGTCGCAGTCGCCGCCATCGTCTAGCTATTTTCCACCACTGCCATCCTCTCCTCGTGCCGCCATCATGTCCTCTCGCTTCCACGCCGCCTTGGCTTCTTTGAAAAATCCTAATCAAGGTCATCGTCTATGGTAGAATCGGCTTCAACATTGTTATCCTCGATGTGCATGTCAGTGTGGGCATCACTTTCCTCGTTCTCATGAGGGTCAGCATCGGTGTGATCATCCTCGTCGGTGTCCTCATCCTCGTCAGTGATGTCGATGTTGTGCTCCATGTTGAATCCGGAGTCGGTGTTGGTGTCCTTGCCGTTGTTGCCGGCGGTGTCCTCGTCCTCGTTAGTGCTACCGCCACCATGCTCGGGATCATCATCCCTCATTGGTGTCAGTGCGGTCGTCGTCCTTCGACATCGATGCATCTTTGTAAGATGCCTCTGTATTGTTATCCCCGTCATCCTTGGAGGGAGAGCTTGGCTGTGTGACTCGCGAAGACCTTGACAACGACGGAGGAGGTGGCAGGAAGAAGGAGCCGACCATGGAGACTCACGAAAAAAAGTATAGGGAAAGAAAATATGAAAAGAGAACTCGATCAGAAGCGATGAATATGGTAGTTGTACGTATGTGTGGCTGGTAGGGAGAGTAGAAAAGGGTGCGAGAGTGGATGGTTACAATTGTTTTAGTCCAAGACGCTTAAATACGAAAGCATTCGAAAGGGTACCACATATATTCTTTCTGAACGCATTTTTTGGTCATGGTAGCATACACCGCGTTCGCATCCAACATCTTCGCATACAACATGATTGGATTGAAAGTGTTCGCATTCAACGGGTTCACTGTTAAGCACATAATAGAAGGTAAAATAACATCGAGAAAGAAAAACATAGTGAAGCAATGATTTATTTACACACCTTTTATCATAGGAAGATTCTTATCCAAGATTTCTCACGCTTCCATTAGTAGAATTTTTTCAAAAAATGTATAGTAAACGATCTTTGATCCTCGATGTATTTCTGTTATAAAAAAAACTTGTGCCTGCAAACATTCGCATCCAACGGTTTCACAGTCAATGTGTTCACACTTATCGTGTTCGCAGTCAACGTGTTCACAACCATCATGTTTAAAGTCAATGCGTTCGCTTTTCAGCGTGTAAGAAAGAAAGAGAAAACAGGAAGAAGAAAAAGGCGCAGAGAAGAAGTCGAAAAACCAAAGCAGAATACCCAAAAAGTCGAAAATAAAGGCAAAAGAGGACACTTACGCGACGCCTGCGCCATCATCGATAGCCAGATCACCCCCGCCCTCGATTCGACCAGCACAGTCAACAACCTAGATGAGACGGAACACGCAAGAGGGAGACCCAGCCTACGACTACACCAGAGTGCGAGAGGCCAGGTGCTCGCTGCGTGTATCACCGTCTAGCCAGCCCGTAGCCACCTGCGTCGCCGGCACCGGACATGTTCATCAGGCCATTGCACACAAATGACGAGGGAAAAAACTAAAAGAGCAGGCGGAGGTGGAAGAGGAGAGAACCAAATCTAGTGCATTGCAGCGAGAGATAAAAGCAAGAGGAGTCTTATACTTCACTCGCTGGACATGGTACGAAACTACCCGACATGTCCGTGGGTACAAGACGTATCCGCGAGAACCCGTGGACGTCTATGATCTAGCTGCTAGCTAGTCTCTAAACTGTACACACGATACGATTTCGCCGGATGTCTATGATCTACGCTGCTCCACCAGTGACTCCCCGTGTCGTATACGGTTTAGGCTAATAGATGGCATGGGTATTCCTCGGCACTTCGTCCCTAGACGGACCCCACGTACACGAGAATACGTGACCGACTATGGTCTATGCGGCCGTGTTGGTTTCTACCAGGTCCCATGTACGCGACATTTTGCGGGCAGCATAGGCTCACGTAGCCATGTCGGCTACGTGCGGGTCCCATCACCCAACGGGTGTGGAGGCGTGTCATAGATGAAACTCCTCTCACCAGGTGAAACTCCGTCCACGTACACTGACAGCGGGACAATGAAGCGTCTGAAGCGTGCGCGTCCCAACTTCTAGCAACGCGGGGTATGATGGTGCATGGTACACCTGTTTGTGGTCCGAAATCTTTCACCCTAGCACGCAGCGGTCCCGCCTCACGGGATAGCAGTGCTCCATTGTGATGTCGCTGCATGTCCTCCTCGGCATCCATCCCATGGCCGAAAAGAATCGGGACTACATGGATAGCGGTTCGAGCCGAAACAATCTAGCGCTATTATTTACTCCTGATATATTTGATATTAATTAGATGAATTAATATTAAATATATATTTTTAATTGAATTTAGGAGCATGCCACCTAAATGGGCCCTTCCTAGAGGGAAAGGCCCATATAGGGGGCACGCGTCCCAAGGAGGGCCAAGAGGGGATGTCGGTCATGGGCCACCCCACGCGTGGGGTCCAGCTAGGCCGGCGGTGGGATTAGTCCCACCTCGGCTATCTCCTTGTGATGGCATTCCTCCTCCTCCTAGACAAAGAGGGGACCCCCTCTCTTCAAAGCATACCATCAATTGGCTTTTGCTTTTTTCTCTCCCTCTCTCTCTCTTCCTCATGTGTGGTTTAGGGGTTTCTCCACCATACGCAAGTCGTCGTGCTGCTGGATCTTTGTTTCGGATCAATATTCTTCTACTGCTTTGCTAGACCGTAGCCCGGGTGACATCGTCTACACCGGATGCATGTAGAAATGCAGAGCTCATTACAAGAAAAGTTGGCTTTTACAACGGGTGATTTTCGTGGTTGAAGGCCCGTTTTCGTGGTTAAAAATTCTTCTACGATGGATAGACTTCGTAGCAAAAGCTCCATCACAAAAGAATCTACCACAGTTTTTTGGCCGTGGCAGATCGCACCCTTCAGCCACGAAAACGTCTTCCATCGTAGATCTGTTTGCCAGCCGTGTTGACTGCTGACGTCATGCAAATTGCCTCGTGGCTGCCGCTGTTAATGGCTAATTACCGCCATTAACGGACAAAAAACTATGGCAGAAGCTAGGCCCAACAAAAGTCCGTTAATTACTAAATGGGTCGGCCCATGAGGAGAGCCCAATAAGAAGACGACATGTTACTGTTTCGCTATTCACTGGTTGAAATGGGACAAATAATGCAGCCAGCTGAGGCCCGTGAACTTTCAGGCTGGGTACTGTTTCGGCCTACAGAAGACCCAAGTTGGTCCAACACCGTGTGGCCCATTAGCATCCGGCCTGCGCTTAGTCAGTCCGGTACTGTTAAGGCCTGCTGTCGGCCCATCACTATTCTTGCAGCCTGTCGTGGGCCACCTACTACAGGTCCTTATTTGAGATGGCCCATTATTGTTCTGGCCTTTTAATGTTCCGGCCGTTAACGGTTCAGGCCACAATCGACCTGTTACTATTCTGGATTAGTAATTTTGTCAGCATGTTACTGTTCTTGACATGAATTTTCTTGGACCGGTACTATTCTAGCTCGTTACTGTTCTGGCCTTTAACTATTTTGGGCCTTTACTATTTTGGGCCTTTACTGTTGTGGCCTGTTATTGTTATGGCCCGTTAGTCCTCAAGCTTGTTACTGTTCTATCCTTTTGAAGTTTCTTGTTTTTTAGTGTTGTGGCATGTTACTATTATGGCCTGTTTTTGTTCTGGTCTGTTACTGTTATGGCCTGTTACTGTTACATGTTTCCACATGTGGGCTGACCCATTATGGTTATGGTCTTTTACAGTTTTGGCCTTTCTAAAGCCCATGCCAATATCATAAAAGGTGTGTAATTAGCGAGCATCTTTTACTGTTCATCATCGACAGAATACAAGACGAGCCAATAACAAAGCACGATATTGTTTCCTAATCGACTTGGCTAGCGTAGTTACAGTAACGACTACCGCCATATGTGGACGACATCAACTAAATTCCTACATGGACTATGTGAGTTATCTAGATATTATATCGGCTACAAACTTCTTAAAATTATTACACATTATTATCTCAAGGGAAAGAAAATTCGGCATTTCAGTTGACAAGATTTGATAGCAGAGTCCTCAATTTTCTTTTTCAATCGATCACTTGCATCTTCATTTGAGTGTGACAACTGTATTGGAGGAGACATGATCATGTAGCCCCCTCATTGGTGGCGATAGCAATAATTGCAGTCTGAAACTAAGTAATAACAAGTTATACAATAAACAAGACAAACTACTCATTTGACTGATATGACAGGAGCTATAAAACTAAGTTTACAACTGGTCAATGGTTCAATTATTGACCAACATGTCAAACAAACAGGACAAGGAAGCACCACATTAAACAAGTGTGTCTACCATGAAACAAGCAATCAAAAAAATGTGTGTGTGGCTTAGAATTTTAGCAAATAAAAACTAGCCAGGTCATTTCAACAAATATATATGGAAGCCATTGTATACCCTAAAATGCAAGAGATGTTGGGTGACTCGAAATTTGCGCTGAGCCACAAAATGGCATGCAGTTACTATCATAGCAAAGAATGAACCAGGTAGAAATTATAACCACATCATACGAGAACTTGTAGAGCAGGAATGCAAACCACGAATAAAATATATATAGTAGAGGATAGTTATGTCATTGCTTAGGACAAACCAGAACCATATGCGAGATATAATGGCGTCGCTCGTGAACCAGTAGAATAGGACAAACAAGCATTCGACAAGTGTCCCTAGAATAAAATAAGCAATCAAACAAAGTGTTTTTTAAAATTTCAGCAAATATAAAATAGCCAGGTCATTTCAGCAAATATATATGAAAGGAGTGGTATCTCCTGGAATGCAAGAGTTGTTGGGTTACTCAGAATTTGCGGTGAGCTACAAAATGTCATGTAGTTATTGTCATAGCTAAGAATCAACCATATAGAAATTATAATAGCATCAAAAGAGAACTTATAGAGCAAGAATGCAAACCATGAGTGAACTACATAGTAGAGGACAGTTATGCCGTTGCTTAGGACGAACCAACACCATATAAGGAAGTAATGTCATCCCTTGTGAACCTGTAGAATAGGTTATGCAAATCAACATATTCATTATTCCATTTTGAGCTCTATGAAAGAAAAAGAAAATAGTTAGTGATGCGGCTTTTGAAGAACCAGATGGAAACAACAAAATTATAATCGAATTAGTACGGAGAGTTTAAACAGCTACTACATAATAGCAGAACAATGTCAAGGAGGAAATAATAGCAGGAACTAATCTCGGGATAAACCAAATAGATTTAGTAACTGTAGAGTAGGGAATCCACACTAATATTTTACACTGACTTCAGATTTTGCAAGAATTACACGGTAGCAGGCAATTATTGTTGTATGGAGTAGATAAGAACATGTGCATGCCAAAATAACAGACATGTACACGACTTGAAATTTGTAGAGCAGCGAATGCAAACCAACATGTCTAATGACCTTGTATGTACTGACACGAAGAATAGACATACTCAGTGACTTGTATGTACATGCATGATTACAAAAATGCAGTTCACTGCGATAGGCTTGAACCTGCTATACTGCTGACAAAGAAAAAAATGGGTTAGAGATTTGGTTAACCTTGGTTGGAGAGGCGTCTAAGCATCATTGATACCGTTCGGGTGACGTCCAGGTCACCGAGGGTGCTGCGGTTGTGGTGGCTGTTAGCGTCGGGGAAGCAGATCTTGGGCGGTCGATGCCGGCTTGAGCATGGTGGATGAGAGCGTCGCTGAGGCAGATCCAGTGCAGTGAACGGTGACGGCCGAGCCGCTGGTCTAGAGCGGTGGACATGGAACTCCTTGAACTAGATCATGTCAGGTGTACACCAGTGAAGCGGATCCGGTACGGTTTGGTAGCTTTTGGCGGCCTAGAAGCAGAGCTTGGGCGGTCGATGACACCATCAACATGGTGAATGACACCGCAACTCCGGTGCAGTGGCAGCAAGACCCGATGAACCAAATCCGGTGGGTGAGCATCGGTGAAGCGGCGGTGCACGAGACCGCAGCTCAAGCGGCTCCGGCCGCCATGGAATTGCCAACGACCGATGCGCGTGTTGGTCGTGGAGGTGAGTGCGTGGGAGAGGGGGCTAGGATTTTTGGAAGGACCAGCGGGAAAATCTGGACGAATCGGGACTAAGGAGGTGAACAGAAATATAATTACGATCGTGCCCCCAAGCTACCGACTTTAGCTTGCTCATAGGGCGTCAGAACAATGGGTAGAATGGGAATTTTGAAGTCAAAAGTTTTTGAAATGGAGGGACGCGAAATGCTTCAAGGTCGGTGTGTGATTTTGCCGCTTGATTAAGATTTTGAATTTGACGACCGTCCATCTAATAATAATATAAAAATGGTACTGCCCCCGTGGGATATTTTGCCTCAAAGTTTTTGAAATTGAGGGGTGGGAAATGCTTCAAAGTCAGTGTATGATTTAGCCGCTCGATTGAGATTTTGAATTTGACTAGTGCCCATCTGATAATAATACAAAAATGGTACTCCCCCGGTGGGAGATTTTGCCAAAAATGTTTTGAAACGGAGGGGCAAAAAATGCTTCAAAGTCGGTGTGCGGTTTTACCACTTGATTGAGATTTTGAATTTGACTAGCGCCCATCTAATAATAATACAAAAATGATACTCCCCCGGTGGGAAATTTTGCCTCAAATTTTTTGAAACGGAGGGGCGACAAATGCTTCAAAGTCAGTGTGCGGTTTTGCGGCTCGATTGAAATTTTGAATTTGGCTAGCGTCCATCTAATAATAATAATATAAAAATAGTACTCCCCTGGTGGGAGATTTTGGCTCAAATTTTTTGAAACGGTTAGGCAGGAAATGCTTTGAAGTCGGGGTGTGTGATTTTGCCACTCGATTTAGTTTTTGAATTTGGCTAGCGTCCATGTACTACTATTAGTAGTAGTAGTAAAAAAAGGATGGTAGAACGTATGGCTATATGGTCAGGAATTCATGACCGAGAGTCACATCAACTAATCATCCATATAACCACACTTGAGGTACATCCTGTGTTCGGTATTACTACTAGGCCAGAGTAGTACTAGTTCGAAGAATTAACTTCACTTCTTCGCTTTATCGCCAGTTATTGCATGCTGTAGTAATCCTAAAATCTAGTCAATGCACGTGGCCACCGCATATAATTAAAAACATGACAACCAATGGATGCACTCCTGTTTTAACATGAGCAGTCAGGAGTATTACAGGACGTGGTGGTTCATATTTTTCGGTCAACTAGACGAATAATTGAGAAAAACTAGGAGTATTAATTGGTCCTCCGGCCTAGCAATTGCGGTTGTACAAATAATTAAGAGATATATACACCTTTAGTCCCACATCTTGCACTGTAAGAGCGTTTTAGTCCCACATATTGAAAATTGGGCAATACTAGTCCCACAACTTGTATCCCGAGAGCATTTTAGTCCAATTTAATCGAATTTCAGTAAATTTGACTAAATTTGTCCACAAATGACGTTGATTTTTTAAATTACCCCTCTATATTTTTCTATGTCATTTGTGTCCCTATACAGACTGACAAGTGGGCCACCTATTAGTAGACGTACAAATAAAATAGTTAAATCTCTAAAAGGAGAATGGATTCGAACTTAACACTTTTGTACAACGACACACATGCACACGCCACTATGCCGGTAGATGCTAGTTGTTACTCCTGTCAGACGAGGAGTACTTGAGATGACGTAATTATGCCGGACGAGGAGTACTTGGGAGAACGTAATTATTTATATAATAAAAAAGTACACACGGACGCAAAAATGCTCACGCTAGTATAATCTTGTGCATCTGTACCGAAATATTTTGACATGTGCATGTTGGCACGGTCCATAATATCTACTGTATAGCTTAGTCGTTAACCTAGTAGCTAGCTGCAGTGTCTAGAATAAACTTGAGTTTTTTCTTATTCGTAAAAATGAAAAGGAATAAACTTGCGTTGTAACTATAACCCAGAACATAAATTATTTTGGATTGAGAATTTGCATCTTTTTTTAGATTTTTTCACATCTTCGGAACACGTATTTTTGAATATAACTAAAGAACACATCAGCCAGAATACTCTTCAGTTAATCACTTTCGTGTGCATGCTGTAGTGGTAAGGCTGATTTCTTCAGTAGTGCAGGTAATCAGTTCGATACCTTACAATGCATTGGTAGTTTTTCTTATTCAGATCCACCTTTTAGGTTGTACCAAGGTCACAACTGGTAGGGAGAAAATACATAGGGTTTATTTTGCAAAAATTATGATGCCACATGTTAGTTCTAGAATGAGTTATGATGATTTTAGACAAAATCACAGAAACTCGATTGAATTGGACTAAAATGCTCCCGAGTTATAAGTTGTGGGACTAGTGTTGTTCACTTTGCAATATGTGGGACTAAAACACTCCCGCGGTGCAAGTTGTGGGACTAAAAATATATATACCTCAATAATTAACGACCGTGCTATTGAGTGAACATGAGGTTTTTAGCTCCACAGAGCATACACCCCATCCGGCCACACGGTGAGCATCCAACGGTACAACCAAAAAGCGAAACTGAAAGATGGGAAATGCCATGTAAAAAATGGAAAATGCCCTGCGTTTGCATGTGCCCTGAGGGACCAGGGAGCACATGTTTTCTCCTTAGATTTTGGGATAATTAAATACAATGAGGTTATACTACTACTACTACTACTAGTATCATCCTATACCTACACATTCGCGTGCTCCCAGGAGTCGTACACTGGTGTGCACGACCGTTGTCCCATAATTAGTATGCGTGCGCTTGCACGTTCCCGTGCCAGTTTGATGAAACGCGCTTGTGGTTGCTGTGTGCATGACGTCTTCTCGTTTCCACACGCTTCGCTTGGCTTTTCCAGGTCTTTGTTTAAATGTGTGTCTCTGGAACCGTTTGTTGTGCCAGTCGACGGGACCGAGACCACACGTACACCATCATCCATGGCCGACAAGAAGCAGGAGGACTGGCCATGGGTTGGTCTCCCTGAGGGACTCGTCCAAAAGATAGGTGATATCTTCCTGTCGACGGACGACTTCGACTACTACGCCGACTTCTGGGTAGTCTGCAGCGCCTGATGCGGCTTCATAGAGGAGCGCTTTATGCCAGCCAACTGAATTGTTCTAGAGCACCAGTTGTCGGAGGAATATCGGGTAGACGACACCGCCATCACGTTGCTGAACGTGAGAACTGGCCGCCACCTTGAGAAGAAGATTAGCCGGGTTATTCGCAGGTGCTTTCTTGATATTTATCTGTATATGTGTGATCCTTTTTTTGCATTCACATCCTATACTATCTGTTTTTCAAGTTCTATTTCTTCATCCACTTGTTGCCTAGGGTTTTGCTCCATGGTTTACCTTGATTGAATTTCAGTCTGTTTACCTTGACTGAATCTCTATTTCTCCTCTCTCTCTCTCTCTGGAAGGTACTTTTATGTCGGTAGTACAACCGGCGGCCTCCTTGTACTTGGACAGAGGGTGCAGCCATACAAGACCTAGTTGTACAACCCCTTCTCGGGCGCTATCAAGCGCCTGAGGGCGAAGATACCGACCGAGCAGGTGGCGTCTGTCACTGTGACAATGTTCCTGTCGTTGATGGTGTTTACATCAAACCATCAGAACACCACCATTCTGTGGGCGGATGAGAACATGGAGGAAGGGAGTCGCCCGGTCTTTGGTGAAGGGTGGTACTCGCGTATGACTTTGTGGAACTCCGGAGCATGATTTCTTGCATCGGTGATGTTTTAATCGCAGACTGATACAAGTCTGTCCTCTCGACTATGTGTGATGCTGCTCATGGAGATATCCAGCTGCAGTGCTCCGCACGAATCCTGGAGATGCATCCCACTGTTGCATGCCCTGTTTCAGGCTGCCAGTTCCTAGAGAATTGTTTTTACCTCGCCGAGTCCGACGGGGAGTTGCTGTTCGTTGTAAGTGGACAAGTCTACCGGGTTGATACCCAGAACCATGTCCTTTAGACGGTCATAGGCATCGGAAGTCATGCTCTCTTTGTTGCTGACAACCGGTGTGTCAACATTGACAGCGCCAGGGTACCCACGATGCAGGCCATCAGCATATATTATGCGGACCTATCCAAGATTAGACTTACAACTTTGAGGATCTTTCATGGGAACAGGAGTGAAGGGTTGTATATGGGTATGGTGTAGGAGGATTATGGATCAATGACCGTCCTTTTCGAACTCGATCGATTGCTGGCGGAGTATTGCAGAATCGTCAAGTATTCTGAGCTGTAGACGGTGCTGCCTTATGGCGAGGATGGTACCACCCACTACGATTACTATGACGGCTATCCGTTATATTGATGGATTGTGTGGTTCTGCTCCTGATGTTATCTCTTCAGGTCAGCTCTTTATGTGTTCACTTTGTTGAGTGAACATCTATGAATTTTGCAAGTTCTATGGTGCCTGTGTAATACAATGGATGTTCTCCCTATTCTAGAAGATCGTGTGTTGTACCTCTTACAATTTCATTGTATTTTCATGTGCATGTAGTAATTCTGATAGATGCTCAGTTTATAACAATCCTCAAACAACTTACAACTGTGAATTACAGTAGATTATTACAATCCTCAGTAAACTGGACAGTAATAAAATGAAGGATAAAAGTTGCATCAGAGTCCAGACAACTAAAAAAACACCATAACTGGTGTTACAGAAAAGGTCTCTATGGATCTTGCGTCACGATACATGTAACAATTGGCTTCCCATGAGAGCTGTAGATGAGATTATTAAGTATGTTATGCATCAAAGCTTGCATGCTTTTCAATTCATATAAGTCTTTGCGTGCTATGGTGATTATTGAATCTGTTTTGTTGGCTTCTTGCACAAAAATATCACGGTCATCTTGGAGGGCATCCTCAAATAATCTTTCGGATGGAAAAAGAGGACCAGTAGAAGCAGTGTGCCATGAGCAATAGGTATTGTCAGTGTTGCTGTGTGAAACAAAATCTAAACTTGGAGAAGCGGGTCTTTGTTTGGCATTCAGAGGGTCATTTGCAGCCTGAAACAAACAAACAAAAAGTTATAACAGCATTACCATGGAATCACACCACCATGAATTTTAAATGTGTCAATGCGGTAATGTATAAGGAAGGAAGCAATTAACAGTGGTGGCTCATACATCTATTTCTTCTTGAATAACTGGACCAACTAGCACCATGGAGTGATGCGAGCATGTGCTGCTCTATGAAATGACTGCTCTACTTGAAGATGGCTAAGACCAAGACAAAACAAGTTACTTAAACAACAGACTTGGGAAACAAACTACAAATTCATTTCGAATAACAATGCCAGGAATCAACCAAAGTACCTAATGTAGACTGCTCAAACTAGAATGTCCAGAACATGAATAAAACGAATATGAAAACTAAGCCGTTATGTTTTTCATATATAAACTAGCCAGGCACTACAAAAAATAATCTACCACAGATTTAATCATAGACAAAAAAGATTAACTCAGCCAACAAAAACACATCAATTGTGAGCCTCGAATAGACTAGCTAGATAATTTCAAACAAACAATGAATCAAGCAATCCTACATTGAGTTATTCATAAATATCCAAATAATTTCAACGGTTCGGCAGCCTGAGAACAACAAAATGAACCATCAAGTGCCTCGTATTAAAATAGTCGCTTCATGTAACTATGATACATAGTAGATACAAGACATGAAGTGCACAGAGTTCCTTATGATACATGTGTGGATCTTATCGCTAGTGTGGCCTTGTTCTTATTATCAGACAACTCAGATCTAATACACTCGGCCTCTCCATACTAGGAAATTGAACTAAGAACATGGAACAAAAGCAGACCATAGTGGGGATAAAATGTTTAACGCCAATTTTGGAAAAAAAAAGAAAACAAGAAAGACAAATGGTAAATTTAAGAAAAAAATGTGGCAAGGACCAAACTTTGGCTGCCAAACTTTGGGTGGGGGGGGCCTTATGATAGGTGTTACACGATATCTATGGCGGCTCATGTGGATGGGTGGAGTATGTACTCCATTGTTGCTCCTCTGCATAAAGGTAAGGCCAACTGTAAATACAAACCGATTCCAACATGATATACGTCGGCATAAAGTGAAAAAAAGTGATAGGGTCTTACGAGATTATATGAGCCATTCACTCTATGATATTGTGTGCAAACTGAGGCTACTCCTTGCATAATAACAGCAAACTATTTGAGCCACAGGTTAAGAGGGATAAAATCGACAGTACATAATGGTCAAATAGTATGACGTGTGTAAACGTGTAGTATAGGATAGCAGGACAATAGCATGATGGAAATACAATAGTTCGTAAATCTGCGAATGAGAGAGATATTATATAATCATATCTCATGTGGACACGTACAATAGAGAATGTAAACAAATATGTTAAGTGATTAATAATTCATAGAGAAATAGTACATAAAAAGAGTTCAATGCATGGAGTTTAAGCCTAACCACAATGGGTTAATTTAGTACATAACATGTATATCAGGTAAAGAACCTGTTAGTTAGAAAATTTAGCATGAATATAGTACATTGCCAACAAATAAATCGCATAGGGAGATCTAGTTTTACCTCAGTCGGGGCGGCGTCTAGGCTTCCTCCGCATCCTCATGGGTCATGTCGAGGTCGCCAAAGGTGCTACGGTCGTAGTGGGTGTCGACGATGAGGAAGAAGATCTTGGGCGGGCGAGGATACGAGAAGAAGGCTGGACCACAATGTCCGTGGAACAGATCCTAGGCGATCGATGATGTGCTCAGCGTGCCGGACAAGAGGGTTCGTTGAGCAGATCAGGTGTGGCGGGTATGCCGGCTAAAGTGCAGCGAGGATGTTCTGGCCGGTGACGTATTCCTGGAGGGGAGAGGGGGTAGGGTTTAGGTACTGCTAGCACTATACTGGGAAAAATACGAGTGAAGCCCCCCACCCACCAATGCAATAGGGGTCGAATGGGAATTTCGAAGTATTTGAAATTTTGGGGCACGAACTATGTCTGGATACGCGGGATATTTTACCTCTTTATTTGGGTTTTGAATTTGGTCATGGTCCATATAATAATAGAAAATTGGTAGGCCGTACTCCCTCTCTGTTCAGGAATCCAAGGCCGTACTCCCTCAATTCAACACCTCAACTGATCATCCATGGCCGTACTCCCAATGCTCAGGATCTCGACGAAGAATGGATATCATACTTAGGAGTTTCAAAAAATTATGAGATAAATTACATCATGTTGGGAGGATGATGTTATACAATCATGCAAATTTGCAAGTTCCAAGTCATATTCATTTCACGGTCATGTTGGGAGCCATCTTATCAACAAGTTTTTTTACATACATAGGTGATGCCCTAAGGTCATCCGCAATGTGTAAAAAGACATATCTTAATGCCTATATGGCATCTGCTAATTAAGGTTCACCTTATACAGTGTGGAGAAAATAAAGTTATCTTTAAGCCTAAGGTGCACCCCAAAAGCTTATGGGTTGCCCATAGGAAATAGAAAAATCATTTCCCCTCTCTTCTTATTTCTCATGTGATCGTTTTCAAAAGGGGTTCAAAATTTTGAAGAGTCTAAATCTTAGCTAAAAGTCGAACCAGTCGTCAAAACTCTTTGTGGTTTCTGATATATTAACTGACCGCTCCATGAGTACCTCCAAAAGCTTATTCATAAAACTTTCAAAGCTACCAACAATTTATTACTTGTAGTTCAAATTCGACCTTATTTTGATATATCAACATAAAGTCATTCAAGTGAGTGGAGTTATATAGCTCGGAAGCTTGAAAACTCCTAAAACATGGGAATCGCAAGTACAACATGACGTTGATCCCCTATATATGTCCGAAATTCATTCAAGTGGGTGAAGTTAGCTAGGAAATTTGAGAACTCATAAAACATGGGAAATCATAAGTATGGCATATTAGTCCACTATATATGTTTGAAAAATTGGCTTGTGGCATTCATATCCATATTCTTCTTACTTTCTTTACCTGAAAGAACAATCTCGTCACCACTAGGAAAATTGAGAATGTTCTTTCTTGATAGTTGGAAACTCACACTAACAACATTGTTTACTACAAGAATATGCACCCATCTACATCCAAAAAGATAGTTAATTCAAGATAAATCAATCATGCTTACTTGCTTGTATCTCAAGTTTGACCTAATTTCGTTAAATTGTCAAGATGCAAAATCTTAGCAAGAAGTTGAAACTATCGTTAAAACTCTCGGTGGTTTTTGATATATTAATTGTGACCCCCTGATGGGTACCCCCAAAAGCTTTTTCGTAGAACATTCAAAGCAACCTACATTTTCTTACCACTATACAGTGTCTGAATAACTTTGAATATTGACCGTTGGATCAAGACTCGTGAACCCCAACATTTCCAGAATTTTGGATCTTCTTTTCCATTCTAGCATCTAGAAGATTCTATTGATAGTCTTCATCACAATGAATGCTATGCAGAAAACTCAAAACACACGTCTCCATCATTCTAGAATCTTCTCCCCCGTTTCTCTAGACCATGTTACCAAAATTTTCAAGTTTTAGATAGCTAATAATCGTTGACTTCTACATGATATACAAAGTAAAAGAACAAATATACACCCATACTTTATAGATGTTGATCAAATTTATAATTTTTTTCTGCTTTACCTATTATAATTTAATATAGTGATGATATGTCAGACGTCTATTATCTGAGTATCACGTGCAATTTACTAGTACTTGTACTTTCAAATTTGACCTAATTTCGATATATCGACATAAAGTTATTCTAATCGGCATAGTTAGCTAGGAAGTTTGAGAACTCATAAAACATGGGAATCGTTGGTACAACATGTTGGTCCAATATATATGTCTGTAAAATTGGCTTGTGGTATTCAGATCCAATATTCTTTGGACTTTTCTTTAGGAAAAAGAACAACTCTCTCGTCTTCACTCGGAAAATGTAGAATTGAATGTTCTTTCTTGATAGTTGGAAACTCACACTAATAACACTGTTTACTACAATAAGATGCACTGATCTACGTCTAAAAAGATATTTAATTTTAGAGCAATCTATGGCGTTTACTTGTAGCTAGCTCAAGTTTGACCTAATTTCGTTAATTGTCAAGGTGCAAAGTCTTAGACGGAAGTTGAACCTATCGTTGAAACTCTCGTTGGTTGATACATTGCAAATGTATCTATAATTTTTGATGTTCCATGCTTGGTTTTATCCACTTTCTTGTGTTTTGTTCCAACTTTGGAGTACTTTTCATATGATTTCTTGGACTAACCTATTAACAAGAGCCACAGTGCCAGCTACCTGTTTTCTGCTGTTTTTGGTTCCAGGAAAGTCAGAAAATGAATATTCTCGGAATTGGACGGGACAAAAGCCAAAGTGCCTATTTTTTCGGAAGTCATCAAGTGCCAGAATACGAGACGGAGAGGGGCCAAGGGGCCACCACACCACCTGGCAAGACCCAGCCCGGCCAAGCGCCAGGTGGTGAGGCCAGCTGCACCCTCGGCCTCCCCTTCCGACTATAAGATGCCCTCTCGGGACGTAAACCCTAAGTACCCGATCAAAAATCCATGAAAGAGTCTGTAGCCTCCGTCATCTCCATCCCTAGATCGGGAGGGATCTGAAGCTCTTCTCGGCAGCCTGCCGGAGAGGGGAATTCACCCTGGAGGCCTTCTTCATCACCATGCAAGCCTCCGGTGTGATGCGTGAGTAGTTCATCCTTGGACTACGGATCCATGTAGTAGCTAGATGGCTAGTTATCCTCCTTTGTTCTTTCATGTTTAGATCTTGTGAGCTCCGTTCATGATCAAGATCATCTATTTGTAATTCTGCATGTTGTGTTTGCGGGGATCCGATGGATATTGAGATGCTATTTTAGATTGATTATTGATTCTATCATGTGTTTGTTATTTGTGATGTTGCATGCTTTCCGTTGTTAGTAGCTATCTTGGCCAAGTAGATGCTAGCAACTCCAAGAGTTAGTATTTATGCTCGATAGTCGGTTCATGCCTCTGGTAATCTGGGGAAGTGACAGAAATCTCTAAGGTACTAGATGTGCTATTGCTACTAGGGAGAAAACAACAATCCTTTGTTCATAAAACAATCGTATTGTTTACTTTACATGATTAAGTAAGCAATAATCTGTTGCTTGCAACTTAATCTTTGGAGGGGTTCGATGATAACCTGAAGGTGGATTATTAGTCATAGATGCAGTTGGATGGTGGTCTATGTATAATGTTGTAATGCCCAATCAAGTTCCAAAGGAGTCAAGATGATTAGTATATGCATGTATTGCTTTCTCGATGTGTGTCAATTGCCCCGCTGTAATTTGTTCACTCAGCATGTTATCTATCTAAAGGAGAACCACCTCTAGTGAACTATGGATCCCGGTCCTTTTCTTTTACATACAATCTATAAAGTGTTACTGCTTTGTGTTTACTTTCTGCAACGTTTTACTTCTTTGCATTCAATACGTTTAATCCTTTGTTTTCAGAAAAACACGGTGAGATTGACAACCTCATCGCAAGTTGGGGACAAAGTTCTGTGGTTGTGTTGTGCAGGTCTCCACGTTGCTACTAGCACCGATAGTGCGCAAGCTCAGCTAGTAACACCTTTGGGGTGTTTCCTTGCTCCTACTGGTTCGATTAAACCTTGGTTTCATAACTGAGGGAAACTTGCTGCTGTGCTCATCATACCTTCCTCTTGGGGTTCCCAACGAGCTCTACATCAACCACGCACCAGCACTTTTCTAGGCGTCGTGCATTGAGCCATCAAGCATTTTTCTGGCGCCGTTGCCGGGGATCGAAGAAGAAGAAGAAACTCCCACGTCAACTACACGCCATCAAAAGACATTTTTCTGGCGCCGTTGCCGGGGAGTCAAGGATATCTTCACAAGGGGAGTCCCTCATAACCAATCGCTTTACTTTGTTATTTTTGTTTTTCTTAGTTTCTTTTTGCTTTGTTTGCTTGTTTTGTTATCAAAAACACACAAAAAATTAGTTTTACCAGTTTGCTTTCTTTATTCAAAAACACAAAAAAATTAGTTCCTATCTTGAGTTGCCACTATGTCTAGCCTTGCTCCAGTCACTATGTCACCCGAGGAAATGATTTTTACTTTTAAACAAGGAATTGAGGAAAGCTTTAAGGAAGCTTGGTCTAGAATTTCTGATCTACATGAAAAGACTCAGCCTAAAATGACTCAAAGCTTGTTCCTTAGCAGTTTTTACCTTAGAATTGCTCTTTGCTATAGATATGCTTTATATGCTATTGTGGGAGGAGATTTCCTCCAAAGTAATGAGGATGATGCTATTAATGTTATAAACAAATTGATCCTCACTTACAACTTGCCTAGCCAAACTGATATTTCTTTCGCAAAAATATTTGCTAGGTTGAACACTCTTGAGACTAGCACTACTAGCTTAGAAAATTGCTATAGTACGCTTAGGGAGCATCACAATTATGTTCCAATAAATTCTGAACCATCAAAGTGGCTCCCTATAGTAAAGATTGAGATAAACACTAAAACTTTTCAAGCTCGCTGTGATATTATGTCTGAATTTTGTCTTATGCCCAAAGATATTTATAAATCTCTGAATAATTGGGGGCTTACTGAAGGAGGAAAGAAATATCTCTTGCTAATAATACTACCATATCACCTCTTGGAATAGCTGAAGGAGTGTTTACAAAGATCCTTGGGAAAATGATTTCTACTGATTATCTTGTTATTGAATGTGCAGGAAAAGGACAAATTACACTTGGAAGGTCCCTATTAGAACTCCTTGGAGCAATAATAGATGTGGGAAAGGGGACAATGCACCTTTCTTCTCCACCAAACAATCATATATTCCCGAAGGTTAAGAATAAAAGTAAGAGAGGTAAGGGCAAGAAATTTGGTCTTAATGCTTCTTCATTTGAGAACACTTGATTCTTTTTCTTGGTTCTTATGCCTAACTTAAAGGCGTTAAAGAAAAGTAATTATTGGGATATAACCCAAAAGTTTTAGATGAGTCTTGGAAGTTATTACCTCTGTAATAACCACTTCTTATCCTTTTTATTTTCTTTTTATGCCAAGAGTAACCTCTAATGAGAGAGAAGTAATGATTGGGGAAGTTGCTGTCCCGAAACAGATTTTTGTGCTTCACCGTAAAAATTCGTGTAAAATCTCTGAACGTCTTTTTAAGGCGTGAATTTTTGTGCTTCTGACCCAGGTTGTTATCTAAATTTCGTTGGTTCAACACCTTTTGATTTGAGCAACAGAAGGTCTTCGAAAAAATTCGTCTTTACCTGCTGGTCTGTTTTCACAGATTTCTGTCATTTTCTGCATTTGCTTCTTGTTGGTTCCTTTTTGAGTTCTTTTGGGGAACTGAGCTTGTTGAGGGAAGTGCTATAGTAGCTAGTGTTCTAATAGAAGTTTATTTGGTGTTAGAACTGAACCTTAAGACTTATTATCTTGAGTGCACTAATGTTGCTAATAAAGATTGTGTGAAGTTTTGTATGAAGGAAAAAATTTCAGGTGTATGGAAGGAATGAGTAATGAGATGAAGAATGGACTAAAGCTCAAGATTGGAGATGCCACGCGTGTCACCCCAAGAAATATCCAAGAAGTACAAGCGGAAAAGCTTGGGGATGCCCAAGGCATCCCCTTCTTCATCAATAAAAATCCCACGTTTCTTCCAAACTCTTCATTTTTATTGTTTCATGCACAATTGTGTTGTTCTTGGAGCGTCTTCTTTTTCGTTTTTCTTTTGGTTTTTAGTGTGCTTAGTTTGCTGAATAAATTGGTTGGACCCCCTCTTTCATACATTGGTTTGCAAATAATTTGGTCTGGTTTGGAAAAGAGTAGGAAAGTTCATACTTATGTGGTAAAAAGAGCTTGTTTTTGGTTGTGGCCTATGCTTGGTCATGCCATGCTTGATATTGTTTTGGCTTTATGCTTAGTATTCTTTGCTGTAGCATGAATTTTTATAAACAATTGAGATTGCTTGATGTGCCTGGGCTGAATCATGCGGTTGTTTTAGCATATTAAAGCATAGTATAGTGGTATTCTCCTTTGATGCTTTATTTGGGTTGACTTGGCACATGCTCACACCATGTTATGACTATTCCAAGTCACCATAGCCTTTATGATACTTTAGTTTTCAACTTGTAGTATCACTTTATGCTTTGATCAATGATGTTTTGTCGCTCTGCATGATTATGGCCATTATTGCTCTCTTAGTTTGTCGCTCCCAGTCTTTTGCTAGCCTCCACAACCAAGTATGAGTTCCACTCATGCATCCAACTCCCTAAACCAAGTTATTCGAAAGAGTACACCATACCTACCTACTAGCTTATGCTATTCCAAGTATATTCATGCTTTTGTTTACCTTCCAAATTAAACTTGTTATGAGAAAACTAGTGATTAAAGCTCTCACGAACTTGATGGCACACTTTACTTTTTTTGCATCTAATAAACTTGAACCATTGGGTCCTTCTTTGTTGCGTATATGCTTGCACTTTATAAGTTGAAATTAGCAGAACCATGTTTCATGGGGAACGGTTTCAACATTGCACTTGTACTTTGTACCCCGTTGATATCATGTTCTTTTGCTTACGTATCCCGGCGGTGTGAAATAAAAGTGGAACTTTTAAGATCATGGAGTTTGTATATTTGTTAGAGAAATGCCTGGGCCGCTAGCCTAAGCCATGCCTAATCATTTTGGAAACTTGCAGCATCACCAGAATGAGCACTCTATGAAGCATCCTCAATAAAAATGTCGTCGGATTGAGGACAAGTATGCCATGAGGGGGTCCTCGAGGCGTGTGGAAGAGAGGGGTGTGAGATGTACGGTGTTCCGGGACGGTGAGCACACAAGTTTACCCAGGTTCGAATCCACTGGCTTTGGACGGATCCTACTCCTGCTAGGAATCGATGTCTGGCGAGCGAATATGGTTACAAGGGTTTCGCTTTATCTGAGTTGAGGGTCTAAAGTATTGGGTGCCCTAAAGGCTCTCCCTAGGATGGCTTATATAGATATCCGGCCTAGGGTTTACAGGAGAGATCAATCCGGCTACGACTGAGAGTTGGTTACAGAGTACATCTTGAACTACAAGTAACATTATAGGCCTAAGTCGGTAAGTCTTCTGGGCCTTCCCGTAGCCGGATTGGACTCCGTCTTCTCTCCCTGACTGGGCCGCCCGTGAAGCAAAGCTCTAACCCGAAGTGGGCCACCCTGGTCAGTGAGGAACTGTGAGGATACCCAGAAAGTATATCCCCAACAGCAGCCCCCGGAGGCCTCCAAGATCCAAAGTCAGATTTTATCATCGTCTAGCTTGATCTTCGACTTGCAGAATCTTGAAGGGTTCCTGAAACCTCACAACAAAAAATACGATCCGGGTCTTAAAAGTAAGTCGGACCTATCAACAGGTTACTCGAATTTTCCAGCTTGATTTCAAACTAAGTCGGAACTTGATCTCTAACGCCACCTGACACAAGCATGGTCAAGTCACTTCATCTGACAAACGTGCCGTCAGCACGACCGTTGGTGGGTCCACAGTTCGCGGAACCGAGGCACCGTTTCAATGCGTGCGTGGAGATCGAGGCGACGCAATCATCGTGCGGGTCCTTCCCAGTTCTTTCCACGACGCGTGGCGGTTATACTGTAGCGTTTGCACGAATCTTGGCGCAGGTAGGTGGATATAAGGGGTTTGGATTTCTCCTTCTCCTTTCCACCAGTCCCTTGCCGTTTCCTTCCTTCCCAATCCTCCTGCGCGCACAGAGCCTCCTCGTCCTTCCCCCACAGAAACTCCCAGCACCGCCCCTTTCAGGTCATTTTCTCACCGGAGAAATGGCTTCATCTTCTTCCTCTGGTTTGGCGGCAGCGGCGGCGGAAGCAGCAACAGAGAAGGAGAGCTTTTGGGGAATCTGGATCCCCTGCGCCCTCAACGAGGAGGGCCTTAGGAACGTGGATAAGGAGGGGCTTCTCGCCGCCGACGACTGGCAGAGCGGCTTCGGGGAAACCGTCCCCAACCCGCGCGACAGCGAGCGGGTCCACTTCGGCACCCATCTTGACCGAGGTCTGTCTTTTCCTCCCTCGGAGTTCTTCTCCGAGGTGATAGATCATTTCGGAGTTCAACTCCACAATCTTTCTCCCAACTCTCTCTTAGAGATGAGTGCGTATGCTTCGCTTTGCGAGGGCTTTCTCGGCATTAGGCCGAGTTTGACTCTCTTCCGGTACTATTTCCATGTCTGGAGGAATTCCATTACTGCCAGTGTTCCTTACATCACCGGCACTATCATCTTTTCACTTAGACGCGACCGGGCTTATCCCAAGATTCTAGCTAGTGATTCGGTCAAACAATGGCCGGCCACTTTTTTCTATCATAGGGATATTCCGGCTCCCGGCAAAGCTACTGCTTTGCCGGTTTTTGTTGACGGAGCTGCTACAGCCCAGCCTTCCTGGGACGAGGCTGCTCCGGTTCTTTCCGACGATCTGATCCTTGCTAAGAGGCGGATCGAATATTTGATTAAGCACAATGGTCTGAAGGGATCCGACTTGGTCGGTCTGGGTCTCACGCCGATCCAGCCACTTCAAGATACCGGAACCCGACTGATGCACTCCATCACGTCGTCTCCAACCGACTCCCTCCGCATCAGCTCCAAAGCCTACACCACTCAAGGCTACATAAGCCAAATCAAGTGGTTGATCAAGGAGAGAATCGAGAGGAGAATTCCGGAGGTTTCTCTGGACATGCACATGGCAGAAAACCCCGTGGTGCCGGTAAGCTTCCATCATCACACCTTTTATGTGTTTCAATTTTCGAGTTATATTGCAATACTGATATGTTTTCTTCTTTTCAGCTTGCTGACATCCCCGAGTCGGAACTTGCTCCGCTCGAAGGATACCCTCCGGAGTTCTCTCAGGAGGTAGAAGTGGTCCCATTGCCGGACCTTGCGCTCAAGAAGCGCAAAGCTCCGACAGTGGCCGTTGGCACAAAGGAGGTGCCTGTCATGAAGAGGTAACTTCCAGTCACAAATTTTCCGCCTTTGTACTTTACTCAAATTTCTTTCTGAGATGTAACGTTTCCGACTTTGCTACCTTCTTAGAGAAAAATCAATCATCAAGGGTAAGGGGAAAGGGATTTCTTCGAAGCCCTTGCGTCAGACGAAGCTTACCATAGCTTCCCCTGCCGTGGCTCCTTCGACTCCGGCCCCTCAACCTTCTGCAACTCTGGAGACCACTTCTTCTCCGGTGGTTGCAGAAGATCCGGCTCCTCAAATGGAGCCTGCGATCCTTGGGTCGCAAACTGACGTCACCGTGGGTGCGTCAGCTCAAGATAAGGGTGAACCCTCTTCGGGTAATGATCCCTCGGCTGAAGTCTTCGCCGAAAACCTCCTGAGCAATCTGGGACTTGCCAAGTTTGGCCTGTCTCGGAAATCTGCAGAGGAGATCCAGCGGCTAGCAAGGCAAGTCCTAGATAAAAGCCATTTATCCCCTGAGGAGGAAGCGCAAGAAGAAGAGGACATCAAGTTCTCTGACCTTCTGGCTCAAGTCCGCCTTTGCAATGAGAGGATTAGGACTAGCAAGCTTCCAACAGCCCCAGTGATCCCTCTTACTCTTGCCAAGAAGGTGGCAGCTGAAGTGACCACGGGTTTAGATAAACTCACCCGCGAGCAATATGTAAGTCGGAATTCCAACTCTTGTTTTTTCCATTATGTTATATCATATCCTCTAGCCCCCAAGCATGAAGTAGGATATAGAATCCGAGTTTATGCTTCATTAGGATGCGAAAGAATGAACTAGTGTAGCCCCCAAGGCTCGTGCTGATATTTAGCAAAAATATTAGCCCGAGTCTTAAGTAGCTTTCTGACTTTGGGTATTCTGACTTATAGAAAGTATGTTCCTATAACCAGGAATTATTGACAAATGTCTGCGATAAGCGGAGAGAGATCAAAGCTCTCTGTCTTAAAAATGCTGAACTCAAAGTAGCTAAGGATGAAGCCAAAGGTAAACATTCCGAGATTCAAACCTTGTCTTTTGCTTTTACAATGTCGATTTTTTCCTAAACTGTTGTTCTTTTTTGACTTACAGCGCTGGTAAAACAATCCGTCGCCATGATTGAAGAGGTCGAGAACCTCAAGACCCTGGTGGTGGAGAACAAGGGACTTCGCCAAGAGCTGGATAAGCTTAAGGCGGATCATGAAAGGAGCATAGCTCAAGTCCTTGAATCCTCCTCCATGGCCACTGATGAGCGTGATCGCAAGATCGCTGCTCAAGATAAAATAATCTCGGATCTCAAAAATGAGCTTGGCAGAGAGAAGGATATGTCTCAGGCGCTCCGGGCTGAACTCCAGAGTCTCTGGGAGGAGAAAACCAAAATTGACGATGTTATTTTTGGTACGTTCCATCTATGTGACTTGTCTCTTTCTTCGACCTTTACCAATGTCGGATTTCTCTTAACTTGTTTTGTGTATAGGTCCTCTGAAGTTGACAGACTCTTCTACCTCTGAGCCCCGCACCCACCGGCTTACCCAAGTCGGTGACCTGCTTCATGACTTCTGCCAGTCCCTTGAGGATGTTGGCGAAGCTCTCAAGATTCCGGACATGCCTAGCATGTCGGATTTTCAGGTGCGGGACAAGGCCAAGGAGATGCCGCAGTTTGTTCGGGACTGGAACATGTCCTACGCACAGACTGCTGCGCAGAACGCTCTCACCATGGTCATGAGCCACCATGGAAACATGGAGATATGGCAAGTGACCAGAGGGTACTACAAGGTAGACGAAGGTCGCCAGGAGCAGGACCTTCAAGCCATCATGCACTCCTATGCCGGATACG
The DNA here is from genome assembly GCA_023614405.1 of Avena insularis. Taxonomy (NCBI): domain Eukaryota; kingdom Viridiplantae; phylum Streptophyta; class Magnoliopsida; order Poales; family Poaceae; genus Avena; species Avena insularis. The sequence continues at coordinate 353,648,409 of CM042692.1, read as the reverse complement.
GGTGCCACCTAGCTGATCTGACCAGCTACAAGGTCCCCTTCTTCACCCGCGTGGATACTCCGCCTGCTCCTGCAGAAGAAAACGAAGAAGTTTCCGACGATGAACGCACCAACTCGGATGCGGACATCTCGGAAAGATACCAAGGCGGAGTAACCAGCGAGCCGGCAACTCCTTCATCTCCTCCTGCATCATAGACCAGAAATTTATGTATTATTCCAGAAAAAACCTGATGCGATTGTAAATATTAAGTACTATTTATCTTGCTAATGCTAAGCTTTTGATCTATTCAGCACTTTTGACTTTTGAAATTTTTGCGTGCCTGAAATGTTTACACAAGCACTTATACTTTTTCGCCTCTACTTATCGTTTATCTGGCTTTCCGCTTCGTCCCTTTCGTGAGCCGGCTAAACCTTCTGCCGGATACTTTTCCGAGCAACGGAGCTCAATTGCTAAACCAGTTTAAACTCGGAAACAAAGCCGGCTTCCAGTACCAACAATTCACTACTCAGAAAATGCCCGCATCCAGCAATCAGACAAATAACCAAAGTAAAGAATAGAAATTTTAGAGTTATACTCGAGGGTAGCAGTTTTAGAATCGGAAATCTAAACCAGAACGAACATGAGCATAAAGTACTTTCAAGCATTCTGGGATTTTCGACTAAGACATGATCATTAGGAAATAAGATGGTAAAAACTTCTCAGAAAAACTTTGAGGCAACCAAAACTTTTATTTCTCACAGAACATGTACATATGGATGATTACAAAGAAGGGTAAACTAAGAATAAAAGGGACGTAGCTGAGCAATATTCCACGGTCTGTCTAACTCATCCGGATTTGTACTGCCTCCAGCTCTCTTTCTCTTCTTAGTAGCAGGTCTTTCTTTGACTGGCCTCATGTCAGTTAAGTAGTACGATCCATTGTGCAATACTTGACTAACTAAAAAGGGCCCTTCCCATACTGGGGAAAGTTTGTGCTTTCTTTGTTGCACAAGCCGGAGAACCAAATCACCTTTATTGAAAGATCTAGTTCGGACTCTCTGGCTATGATACTTGTGTAACTTCTGCTGATAGGCTATAGATCTCATTTCAGCAACGACGCGAACTTCTTCGACTAAGTCGAGATCATTTTGTCGATAAATCTCGGCATCCTCTTCGATATACGCAGCCACTCTAGGAGAAGTATGAATTAAATCACTAGGAAGAACTGCTTCTGCGCCATAGACTAAGAAGAAAGGTGTGTATCCTATTGACCTGTTCGGAGTTGTTCGTAAACTCCAAATTACAGAGGGTAGTTCCTCTGCCCAAGCCCCCGCAACACGACGTAGTGGTGCTTCGAGTCTTGGTTTCAAGCCTTGTAGAATTAAACCATTTGCTCTTTCGACTTGTCCGTTAGCCTGTGGATGTGCGACTGACGCAATGTCAAGCTGGATATTTTGCTCATCGCAGAATTCGGCCAGTTCTCCCATAGAAAAGTTACTCCCGTTGTCCGTGATAATGCTATGCGGATAACCATACCGGATTATAACATTCTCGACAAATCTTTTGGTTGTTGCTCCATCACAACTAGTGACAGGTTTAGCCTCGATCCATTTGGTGAATTTATCCACCATCACTAAGAGGTGAGTAAATCCACTTGGAGCTCGTTTAAAAGTTCCTACCATATCAAGCCCCCAGACCGCAAAGGGCCATGTTATAGGTATTGTTCGCAACTGATCAGCCGGAACATGAGCTTGCTTGGCGTACTTTTGGCAGCCTTTGCACGTCTTGACTAATCGTTCGGCATCTGCCTGAGTTGTAAGCCAGAAAAATCCGTGTCGAAAAGCTTTTGCCACTAAAGATTTGGCTGCAGCGTGGTGACTACACTCGCCTTCGTGGATTTCCCTTAAGATTTCCACTCCCTCTTCCGGAGATACACAGCCCTGAAAAACTCTAGAAACACTCCGTTTATGGAGCTCACCTTTAACAATAGTATAGGCTTTTGCTCCTCGGATAATCTGCCGGCTCAGCACCTCATCTTCGGGTAATTTGCCATCTACCAAATAATCGAGGTAGGGTTGAGTCTAGCTGGGAATTACAGCCAGAACTGCTATTAAAGGTGAGTCGGATTTGGTCGGATATTCCTCATCTACTCCCTTTATTGAGGGGACTTTGAGGTGCTCTAAAAAAGCGCCATCCGAGACCTCTTTCCGCGCAGAACCTATCCGAGATAGTGCATCTGCTTCCTCATTTTCTGCTCGAGGGATGTGTTGAACTTCAAACCCTTCGAACGATTTAGATAGACCATCCACGACAGCTTTATATGCTGCCATGTGCTTATTTGCATTACAAATATCCGACACTTGTTGAGCAACAAGATCTGAATCTCCGTAACACATCAAACATCGGATGCCAATATCCTTAGCAATCCGGATTCCATGTAGCAGTGCTTCATACTCGGCAATATTGTTTGTCGCTGTGAAGTGGATCTGCAACACGTATAAAAGTTTATCTCCTTGGGGTGATTTGAGCACCACGCCAGCCCCCGAGCCCCCTCGAGCCTTAGACCTGTCGAAAAAGAGGGTCCAATATTCCGACTCAGGGAGTATCATATTCTCCTTTGTCTCTGTCCAATCAGCGACAAAGTCATCAAGGATCTGGGATTTTATTGCTATCCGAGGTTTGTACTCAATATCGAAAGCTGCAAGCTCTATGCCCCATTTGGCGATGCGCCCTGTGGCATCACTATTGTTGATTATATCTCTCATGGAAGCTTTGCTCACCATGGTAATTGGATGCTCCTGAAAATAGTGTCGTAACTTACGAGATGCTAGGAAAACACCATAAGCCAACTTTTGATAGTGCGGATATCGCTGTTTTGATTCTGTCAGGACCTCGCTGACAAAGTAAGTCGGACGCTGCACCAGGTGTTCCTGATTTTCCTCTGGTCTCTCCACAACCATGACGATACTAACGACCTTATTTGTCGCAACAATATAAAGCAACATCGGTTCCTGAGGTTCCGGCGCTGCAAGGATAGGAGCAGATGGGAGTACTTTCTTCAGGTCTTGTAGTGCAGCTTCAGCTTCGTCAGTCCAAACAAAATCCTTGGTCTTTTTTAGGAGTTTGTATAATGGTGCGGCTCTTTCACCAAGCCGGTTTACAAATCGACTGACCGCAGCAATGCAACCAGTTAATCTTTGTACGTCCTTTAGGCGAGTTGGCCTGGAAATATTGAGTATAACCTTGATTTTGTCGCGGTTCACCTCTATGCCTCTTTGAGACACGATGAAACCTAACAATTTTCTGGCTAGTATTCCAAAGAAGCATTTCTTCGGGTTAAGCAAGATGTTGTATTTTCGTAGATTGGCGAACGTCTCCTCCAAGTCGGAAATCAATGTTTCCTTCTTTTTGGACATCACCGCAATATCATCCACGTATGCATGTATATTGCGTCCGAGTTGGTCATGGAGGCAACGCTGTATCGTGCGCTGGTACGTAGCTCCTGTGTTCTTTAGCCCAAAGGGCATCGTAAAAAAATAGAAGGTTCCGAAGGGGGTTATGAATGAAGTTTTTATTTTGTCAGATTCCTTCATCCGGATTTGGTGATAACCGGAATATGCATCAAGAAAACAGAGGAGTTCCGAGCCTTCCGTATAATCGATAACTTGATCAATTCTAGGCAGAGCGAACAGATCTTGTGGACAAGCCTTGTTCAAGGCAGTATAATCAACACACATCCTTAAATCAGTGGTGTCCTTTTTAGGGACCATTACAGGATTGGCCGACCACTCAGTGTGGATGACCTCTTCTATGAATCCGGCTAACTCGAGCCATGCTAGTTCCTTAGATATTGCCTTACGCTTTTCGTCGCCAAACCGTCGTAAGAACTGTTTGACGGGTTTAGCGTTCGGTTTTACATTTAGAGAGTGCTCGGCAAGTTCCCTAGGTACTCTGGTCATGTCAGATGGCTGCCATGCAAAGATATCTTGATTTGCTTGGAGGAACTTGACAAGTGCGCTTTCCTATGCGATATCTAGGCCTACGCCTATCTGGGTCACCTTGGAGGGGTCATCATCCTTCAACGGCGCTTTTTTCGTCTCTTCTGATGCCTTGAACTCCGGATTTGGCTTGGTCACCTCTTTCTTCGTTGCGGGCATCTCGGACGGATCTATGCTCTTCTTGATCTCCGGTACTGGGCGCAAAGACGGCTTCGGCAAAGGCGACATTTCCATCCTTGCACTCTCGCGCTTTCTTCGGGTCTCCCCTGATGGTGATCACGCCGTTGGGACCTGGAATTTTCATCATATTGTAAATGTAACACGGACGAGCCATAAAAGCCCAGTAAGCCGGACGTCCAAATATAGCATGGTATGCGCTCTTGAACGGGACCACTTCGAAGGAAAGTGCCTCCGTCTGATAATTCTTTGGAGTTCCAAAGGTAACATCCAAAGTGATCTCTCCCAGGGAATTAGCTTGTCTTCCCGGGATAACTCCATGAAAAATCACAGAGCTATGGTTCAGCTGGGTCTCCGAGATCTTCATCCGGCGTAGCATTTCGACATAGAGAATATTGATGCTGCTACCATCGTCCATGAGGGTCTTGGAGAAACCATAACCGTCAATAAGTGGGTTGACGATTAAGGCGTATTTTCCTCGCCTGTGTAACTTAGGCGGATGATCATCGCGGTCAAATGTGATTGCCACTTCTGACCAGTCCAGATACTGTGGGACACCCGGAACTGTTGCATTGAGCTCGTGTAGAACTTCTTTCTTGACCTTTGCTGGTTGAGATCCAAGGAAAGTGACATAAGTGTCCTTTTTGGTGGGAAAAGTCTTCTTCCCTTCCGACTTGAGATTTGAAGCACCAGCTTCCTCCATGTCGGAATCTTCCTTGGTCTCTTTGTCTTTTTCGGGATTTTTCTTTCCCTTCTTCCGCTTAGCTTTGTAGCCCGCGGTGTCATCTCTTTTGATGTCGTCATTGAAACGACATTCAGTGTTGGTGTGGGATGAGCCCCCATTGGCGTCTAGGTGATGCACACATGGGTTATTGGCAATGTCGGCCCAAGAGTAGGTTTTGCCTGGATTCTGTTCTCCTCTACCTTGGACCCTTGAAGTCCCACGGCCACGCCTCGCCTCCGCCTCGTCCTCCAGACCCGGAAACAGTAGTAACCACCGCTGTTTCCGCGTTGGGCTTTTCCTCTGAGGTGTTCTTACGTTTCTGAGCCTGTTGCTTTGTTTTTGCCGACTGAGGTACAGCTAGGACGTTGAGTAATCCCTCTGCATCATTGTCAGCGTCTGCCTATTTGCTCGCTGTTTCTATCATCTCTCCCAAATCAGTGACCTTGTCACACTTCAAACGATGACGCAGTAGACCAATTGGGAGACCTGCAATGAAAGCTTCAATCGCAGTTTGATCATTTACTCCTTCACAGGAGTTCTTGGTGTCGATCCATCGTCCGAGGTAGTCCCGGCAAGTTTCTCCGGCTTTCTGGGTGCAACGTTGTAGGTCTCCGACCGAACAGGGCCTCCGATATGTGCCTTCGAAATTATGAAAGAACACACCTTGCAAGTCATACCAGTTATGGATGGTGTTTACCGGAAGTTCATTGAGCCATGATCGTGCTGTCTTCCGCAACATAACTGGGAGATATCGGGTTGCGACCAGGCTGTTTCCGCCTTTAGCGATGAAGCAAGCTTGGAAAAAATCCTGTAACCAGGTGTCTGGCCGAGCAATGTCGTCATAGGCTTGGATATGTCTTGAGATAGCAAATCCTTTCGGGAATTTTGTATATATGATGCGTGGTCCGAAGCACTTTGGGCCCACATACACGTCATCATTTTCATAGCACCGCGCCTCTATATTAGAGTTGATCCTGTGCCTTGCATCGTTCGGGGATAGAGATCGTCCCGAATGCCGGCTGTGGCTGCGGTGCCGTGGAGCCGGACTTTGGCTTCTACCACCACCTCCTCTGCCATGTCGTCCTCCTTGCCCCCCATGGGGGTCATTGTGATGACTGTGTGGTGGAGAGGGCGGGGCAGCTGGATAGTTTCCGGCTGATCGCCGGCCTTCATCCGGAACATCATTATTCCGGTTCCGGGAAGGATCTTGACTACGACGAGCCCCCTGCCGGCTTGTTCCAACATGGTTTCCGTCGTTCCTTCGTCCATCGTTCCCACCATGGTGAGGCTCAGCCGGACGGCTTGTATACTTAGGAGTTGGCATTTTTTGACGATCCTCCTCCCGTCATTTTTCTTTATCTTCTCCCCTTCAATCCTTAGATTCTTGTCGGGGAGGGTTCGTCGGATTCAGGGCAGCGATGGCATCTTTCTCGGCCGCTGGGGCGACGTTGCTCCAGTTACGTGAAGCTCTGTAATGCTGTCCTGACGATCCGGTTCTTGAATAATTGTCTTCCCTGCGTTCGGGGTGATGGTACTGCGCCCGAACGTAATGGGATCTTACGCCAGCCCACGCCGGATCTATGTGACATTGGTCAGAATCCGAGACCAGTTTTTGACTTCCGGACAGGGCGACCTTTTGCTGCTCCAGTCCCTTGTTGAGTAGCTTGATACACAAACGGATCTCCTGTGGTCCTGGATTAGCCGATAGAATTTCTCGGGCTGCCACAGTATTTTGTACTGGTGTTGGGTATACCCAATCTCCGTTGCTATCCTTCCGTGGCTCCCCCATCTCATCTCCAAAAAGGACGGCACGGACACGTGGGAATTGGTTGTCATCTATGTGACGCTTCCGTGTCTTCTGATGTAGACGAACATGTATTCCTTGTTTGACATGCATTTCTTCTCCACCTCGATGTTTTTGGCTTCATCGACGAGTTGTTGACGATGCGCTTCTAGGGCTTGCGCCCTTTCGTCCAGCTCATCTGCAGTAAGTTCTGCAGCTGTAGGGATAGGTGTGGTTAATGCGGCATCGATGAGTTTACGCGCACCTTCTGTGATCACGTGTCCATCCATCGATGCTTCTTTTTTCGGCTCGTCTGGGGTAAGTGCTCCATCCGAGTCTTCCTCGTATTCCTCGGCAATCACCTCCTATGTCAGAGGGTCTTTTTCCGGGGTCTTGTTTTTCTTGTTCTTCTTCTTTGCCTTCTTGGCAGCGCCGGTAGCAAAGACGGCTTTGGGTCTGTTTCCCGGAGTCAAGCTCTGATTGGTACTTTCGGACATCCGGACCTCGGGATTATCTCCGACGTCCATGTCATCCTGCGTTTTGGGAGAGTGTTCCCCGGATCCTTCATCCATGGCTTCTCCTTCTTCTGCAACTTTGGAGTTGTACTCCTCTTCATATTCCGCGGAGAACTTTCGGAAATCTGCTGACGTCATCGACTCATCCGAGGATGCAGGTACATCGGTGTTTGTTCCAATTGCCTCCAGCATAGAGTCGGTGTTCTCTCTAGCATCGGCAGAGCCGGATCCAGATCCCACGTATCCGACGAAGTGCGATGCGTGCTTCCTGAGGTACCCGCGGCTTTTACGATCAGCCCTATCGAAACTTTTGATGGTTTCGAGTATTGCATCTGCGCTTTCGCCTTGCGATTACACGTCAGTGTGTATCTTAGAAAGGCTCGTCTGTCCAAGATCATCGAGAATCAGTGTCATTGATATGCTCCTCCTGGATTTCGACTTCCACGGGTGGGTCGATCTAGGATCCGGTTTCTCCGGGGAGATCCACTCCAGATTCGACTTGGTCCGCTAGGTCTTCTTCAGGCTCGGGTTTCTCCACTATCTCCGCAACTGGTGCGGGCTGGGTGGGATTAGGGTTTTCTGAGATCCGGAACTCTGCCGCCTCCGCGGACAAAGGGGACCCAGAAAATTCTTCTGCCTCTATCATCACCGCTGGGGTGGGTTGGGCAGGTTCAGCGAAACCGATGTAAACATCGATCTCACCAAAAGACATGATTGTGTAGGCAGTCACGGCCTCCCTTGCCGGAATCCAAGTCTCGTCGAGAACGATGAGAGGGACGTCGCTGGCGTAGAGGATGCGACCGACGGCGATAGTCTTGCCGATTCCGATTCTTGCAGATTCCGCTTGGAACGCAGATCCGAAGCTCACTTGCCCCACGGTGGGCGCCAACTGTCGTCGGATTGAGGACAAGTACGCCATGAGGGGGTCCTCGAGGCGTGCGGAAGAGAGGGGTGTGAGACGTACGGTGTTCCGGGACGGTGAGCACACAAGTTTACCCAGGTTCGAATCCGCCGGCTTTGGACAGATCCTACTCCTGCTAGCAATCCAGTAATACGGCAGAGCCAGAATATGGGTTACAAGGGTTTCGCCTGTGCGAGTTGAGGGTCTAAAGTATTGGGTGCCCTAAAGGCTCTCCCTAGGACGGCTTATATAGATATCCGGCCTAGGGTTTACAGGAGAGATCAATCCGGCTACGACTGAGAGTTGGTTACAGAGTACATCTTGAACTACAAGTAACATTATAGGCCTAAGTCGGTAAGTCTTCTGGGCCTTCCCGTAGCCGGATTGGACTCCGTCTTCTCTCCCTGACTGGGCCGCCCGTGAAGCAAAGCTCTAACCCGAAGTGGGCCACCCTGGTCAGTGAGGAACTTTGAGGATACCCGGAAAGTATATCCCCAACAAAAAACCTATGCAAATAGAAAATAAAAAGATCGCTGAGATGCTCATTGTCTGCTTGCCTTGTCATTTTGATTATGGGAAAGCTCCCGTATCATGTGCAAGGGGTACCCCGTTGGCGATTCTTAATGATATACATGTACTTACAATGACAAGAGCTTACTCGTGACTGAAGTTGAGTAGCATGAGGTCGGTCTTCATAAGTAAGGGCATGAGATTTCGGTTTATAACTTGTCAAGATTTCGGTTTATACTTGTCACCTTAAAGATGCTTATGATAGGGGTAATGAGAGCTGAAAGTTATAAGTACAATAATTTTTGGAAGCTCTTTATGAGACTTGAATTCCTACTTCCTTTTACAAAAGGCCTTTCTTCCACCATAATATTGAGTCTCCACCTTCTATCTTTATATGCACCTACTTTGAGATCATAGTGGCCATTCTTAGTTCTATGTGCATTGTCCCAAGACTAGTTGATTGATACATACCTTGATATTGCTTGTTTTAAACTCTTGTATCTAGTCACTCTTATGAACTTTGAAGGTGTCCTATGCATTTATATTTGCTAGTCTATGAGGGACAAGCTGAATACTATTATGCTATGTTTTCTTTATGTGAAACAAACAAACGTCTTTCAAAGCATTTTTATTCATGAATCTTTTGTTTATGCCTTTTCATGTTGCAACTTAGTTGCTTTGTCTTATTGCTAGAACTTTGTATCTCATGTTATGGTTGAAGTACTATGATCCCAGCTATCAATGTTTTACAAATACATCGATCAAGTTTATGATGGTGCATCTCACCTCAAAAATTATTCTTTCTTTTTATCACTTACCTACTTGAGGACGAGCAGGAGTTAAGCTTGGGGATGTTGATACATTGCAAATGTATCTATAATTTTTGATGTTCCATGCTTGGTTTTATCCACTTTCTTGTGTTTTGTTCCAACTTTGTAGTACTTTTCATATGATTTCTTGGACTAACCTATTAACAAGAGCCACAGTGCTTACTGTTTTCTGCTTTTTTTGGTTCCAGGAAAGTCAGAAAATGAATATTCTCGGAATTGGACGGGACAAAAGCCAAAGTGCCTATTTTTTCGGAAGTCATCAAGTGCCAGAATACGAGACGAAGAGGGGCCAGGGGGCCACCACACCACCTGGCCGCGTGGCCTAGCCTGGCCCGCGCCAGGGGGTGGTGAGGCCAGCCCTGGCACCCCCTCGGCCTCCCCTTCCGACTATAAGATGCCCTCTCGGGACGTAAACCCTAAGTACCCGATCAAAAATCCATGAAAGAGTCTGTAGCCTCCGTCATCTCCATCCCTAGATCGGGAGGGATCTGAAGCTCTTCTCGGCCTGGGAGAGGGAATTCACCCTGGAGGCCTTCTTCATCACCATGCAAGCCTCCGGTGTGATGCGTGAGTAGTTCATCCTTGGACTACGGATCCATGTAGTAGCTAGATGGCTAGTTATCCTCCTTTTTGCTTTCATGTTTAGATCTTGTGAGCTCCGTTCATGATCAAGATCATCTATTTGTAATTCTGCATGTTGTGTTTGCGGGGATCCGATGGATATTGAGATGCTATTTTAGATTGATTATTGATTCTATCATGTGTTTGTTATTTGTGATGTTGCATGCTTTCCGTTGTTAGTAGCTATCTTGGCCAAGTAGATGCTAGCAACTCCAAGAGTTAGTATTTATGCTCGATAGTCGGTTCATGCCTCCGTAACTGGGAAGTGATGAAATCTCTAAGGTACTAGATGTGCTATTGCTACTAGGGAGAAAACAACAATCCTTTGTTCATAAAACAATCGTATTGTTTACTTTACATGATTAAGTTAAAGCAATAATCTGCTTGCAACTTATCACCGGAGGGGTTCGGATGATAACCTGAAGGTGGATTATTAGTCATAGATGCAGTTGGATGGTGGTCTATGTATAATGTTGTAATGCCCAATCAAGTTCCAAAGGAGTCAAGATGATTAGTATATGCATGTATTGCTTTCTCGATGTTTGTCAATTGCCCCGCTGTAATTTGTTCACTCAGCATGTTATCTATCTAAAGGAGAACCACCTCTAGTGAACTATGGATCCCGGTCCTTTTCTTTTACATACAATCTATAAAGTGTTACTGCTTTGTGTTTACTTTCTGCAACGTTTTACTTCTTTGCATTCAATACGTTTAATCCTTTGTTTTCAGAAAAACACGGTGAGATTGACAACCTCATCGCAAGTTGGGGACAAAGTTCTGTGGTTGTGTTGTGCAGGTCTCCACGTTGCTACTAGCACCGATAGTGCGCCCTGCCAAAGCTCAGCTAGTAACACCTTTGGGGTGTTTCCTTGCTCCTACTGGTTCGATTAAACCTTGGTTTCATAACTGAGGGAAACTTGCTACTGTGCTCATCATACCTTCCTCTTGGGGTTCCCAACGAGCTCTACATCAACCACGCACCAGCACTTTTCTGGGCGCCGTGCATTGAGCCATCACTGGTTTCTGATATATTATTTCTGACCCCTCGATGGGTACATCCAAAAGGTTTTTCGTAAAACTACAAAAGCAAAACCTACAATTTACTTGTAGTTTCAAATTTGACCTGATTCCGAGATATCAACATAAAGTCATTCAAATGGGCGGGGTTAGCTAGGAAGCTTCAAAACTCATAAAACATGGGAATCACAAGTACAACATGTTGTCGATCCACTATATATGTCTGTCAAGTTGGCTTGTGGCATCCACATCCAATATTCTTTGGAGTTGTCTTTATGGAAAAGAATAACTAACCTCGCTTGTCTTCACTTGGAAAATGTAGAATTGAATGTTCATTCCTGGTAGTTGGACACTCAGACCCATAACACTGCTTACTACCAGAAAATGCACCCATCTACCTCTAAAATGACATTTAATTCAAGAGCAATATCTCGCGCTTACTTGTAGCTCAAGTTTGACCTAATTACGTTAAATTTTCAAAATGCAAAATCTTAGCAAGAAGTTGAACCTATCGTCAAAACTCTCGTTGTTTTCCGATATATTAATTGTGACCCCTTGATGGGTGCCTCCAAATTAAAAGCTTTTTGTAAAAATTTCAAAGCAAAACCTACAATTTACAAATTTGACCTAATTTTGATAAACCGACTTAAAGTCATTAAAATGGGCAGAGTTAGCTAGGAAGTTTGAAAGCTCATAAAACATGGGAATCGTTGGTACAACATGTTGGTCCACTATATGTCTGTAAACTTGGCGTGGCATGCACATCCAATATTCTTCAGACTTTTATTTATGGAAAAGAACAACCTCGTTTGTCTTCACTCGAAAAATGTAGAATTGAATGTTCTTTCCTGATAGTTGGAAACTCACACTGACGACATTGTTTACTACAACAAGATGCACCGATCTACCTCTAAAAATGCATTTAATTCAAGAGCAATCTATCGCGCTTACTTGTAGCTCAAGTTTGACATAATTTTGTTAAATTGTCAAGATGAAAAATCTTTGCAAGAAGTTGAACCTATCGTCAAAACTCTCGGTGTTTTCTGATATATTAATTATGACCCGTCGATGGGTACCTCCAAAGATTTTTCGTAAAACTTTCAAAGCAACCTACAATTTACTTGTAGTTTCAAATTTGATCTAATTTCGATAAATCAACATAAAGTCATTCGGTCAAATGGGCAGAGTTAGCTAGGAAGTTTGAAAACTCATAACACATGGGAACCATTGGTACAACATGTTGGTCCACTATATATGTCGATAAACTTGGATTCTAGCATTCATATCCAATATTCTTTGGACATTTATTTACGGAAAAGAACAACCTCGCTCGTCATCACTCGGAAAATTGAGAATTGAATGTTCTTTCCTAATAGTTGGAAAATCACACCGACGACACTATTTACTATAAGAAAATGCACCTATCTACCTCTGAAAACACATATATTTCAAGAGCAATCTATCGCGCTTACTTGTAGCTCAAGTTTGACCCAATTTCGTCAAATAGTGTCGTGATGAAAAATCTTAGCAAGAAGTCAAACCTGTTGTCAAAACTCTCGGTTGTTTCTCATATATTGATTGTGACCCCCTGATGGGTGATAACTTTGAGATTCGACACATTTTTTATGGTTTTCTCCCGTACTTGATCGTTTTCTAGCTTTACCTAAAGCTAATATTTCGGTAGCAAAGAAAACTTGGTTTTTAATGTGTGTTTCTGGTTCTGAACGTCAATAGAAGGTTTTAACTAGAGAAACACAATATTCAGGCGATCAAAAATGAATATTGCACCCAAATCCATGCATTTAGCACAAGGACCTTGAACTGAGCAATGAAGTGTGTGTTTTGAGGTTTGCACATACTAGCGTTCATCATGCTAAATAATATCAGTAGAATCTTTCTCTCTACTATTATAATAGAGCAGTTTTGAATTGGATCCATAGCACCAATCCTGACTATTGGGCTGTTAGATCCAATGGTTCAGAACAGCTGGATTTGTATTGAATTGTACCTTGAGCAAACTCTATCATGTTATAGAACCATCATGTCACCATCCCCAAAATTTCATAGCATAGTAGGCTTTATTCTCTCTACTACTATAATGGAGCAGTTTTGAATTGGATCCATAGCACCAATCCTGACCATTGGGCTATTAGATCCAATGGTTCAGAGAAGCTGGATTCGTGTTGAATAGTACCTAGAGCAAACTCCACCATGTTCTAGAACCATCATGTCACCACCCCCCAAATTTCATAGCATAGTAGGCCGTATTCTCAATATGTGTAGATAGTTATTATTAATAGAATTAACATATGCATTTTTATCTAACAAATCTATTGGTTAATAACAACTTAATGTTTGTTAAATCACATTTCATATAGTATATACGTGCGTGGCACGTGCCTTTTACTAGTAGATGCTAAGAATGGAAAAGAAGATCCAAAGGTTAGCAATGATTGGATTTGCGAGTCTTGATCTAATGGTCAATGTTCAAAGTTATCTGTACACTATAAAGTGGTATGGTATGGTATTGTAAGATATAGGACAAGATAAAGATAACATAAGAATTACTGCGAATGGCCGATCTTTTGAGTAACCTTCCCTCCCGATGTTTGGGAAGCAAGTGAAAATTTCAAAAACCGGAAAAGATTGAATTTTTTGCCGCCAAGGACCAAAGTGGTTTCCTTCCTATGTACTCATCGTCCCTACTCCACACCAACGCGGCTGCCGAACATGCCAGAGACATAGAGCCGCCGTACCAAGGCACACATGCGTAGCACCACACTGTGGACGAGGGAGAGATCAGCCGGGCCGGTGCGTGAGGGGAAAGGGAGGAGAGATGGAGGATAGCGAATGAGAGAGAAAACACAGTCTTTGTTTTGTGTGCATAGGTCCTGAAATTTACTGCTAGTAGAGTGGCCGCAGGAGTACCTCCATGTCAGGAAACCATCATAACTTTCCTCTGACATCGAACCGCCTTCAACTGCTCTTTACTACTTCCCTCTTACCTTGCCTATGTTTTGTTCTCTCAGCATCTATGTCTAAGCAAAGAAATGAGTACTACTAGTGTACTATAGTATTTGCTTTTTCCCTAATAAGGGCATCAACAATGTGTACAAAGCACACCTTAAGGCCTAGTATGTGGCATCCGCTAAGGTTCACCATATACATTGTGGAGAAAATGAAATTTGTATCTCTAAGCCTAAGGTGCACCTCAAGCTTGTGGGTTGCCCATAGAGATTAGAAAAATAATTTCCCCTCTCTCCCTATTTCATGTGATCATTTTCATAAGGTGTTCAAAATTTTCATGATGCAAAATCTTAGCTAGAAGTTGGACAAGTCATCAAAACTCTCTGTGGTTTCTGATATATTAATTACCGCTTGATGGGTACCTCCAAAAGCTTTTTTCATAAAACTCTCAAAGCAACCTACAATTTATTACTTGTAGTTCAAGTTTGACCTAATTTCATTAAATTCAAGAGAAATCTATTGTGCTTACTTGTAGCTCAAGTTTGACCTAATTTCATTAAACTGTCAAGATAAAAAATCTTAGCAACAAGATGAACCTGTCATCAGAACTCTCTATGGTTTCTGATATATTAATTGACCCCCCTCCGATGTGTACCTCCAAGAGCTTTTTCGTAAAACTTTCAAAGTAACCTACACAGTTTACTTATAGTAGTTCAAATTTGACCTAATTTCAATAAATCTGCATAAAGTCATTCAAGTGGGTGAAGTTAGCTAGGAAATTTGAGAACTCATAAAACATGGGAAATCATAAGTAAGGCATATTGGTCCACCATATATGCCTGAAAACTTGGCTCGTGGCATTCAGATCCATATTCTTTGGACTTTCTTTACCTGAAAGAACAATCTCGTCATCACTAGGAAAATTGAGAATGTTCTTTCCTGATAATTGGAAACTCGCACTGACAAGATTGTTTACTACAAGAAGACGCACCCATCTACCTCCAAAAAGACATTTAATTCAAGATAAATAAATCGTGCTTACTTGCTTGTAGCTCAAATTTGACCTAATTTCATTAAATTATCAAGATGCAAAATCTTAGCAAGAAGTTGAAACTATCATCAAAACTCTTGTTGGTTTCTGATATATTATTGTGACCCCCTGATGGGTACCCACAAAAGCTTTTTCATAGAACTTTCAAACCAACCTACAATTTCTTACCACTATACACTGTATGAATAACTTTGAATATTGACCGTTGGATCAAGACTCGCGAATCCCAACATTTCCTGCAGTTGGATCTTCTTTTCCATTATAGCATCTAGAAGATTCTATTGATAGTCTTCATCACAATGAATGCTATGCAGAAAACTCAAAACACACTTCTCCATCATTCTAGAATCTTCTCCTCGTTTCTCTAGACCATGGTACCAAAATTTTCAAGTTTTGGATAGCTAATAACCATTGACTTCTACATGATATACGAAGTACAAGAACCAAATATACACCCATTCTTTATAGATGTTGATCAAATTTATATTTTTTCTGCTTTACCTATTATAATTTTATATAGTGATGATATGTCAGACGTCTATTATCTGAGTCTCACATGCAGGGCATGTATAATTTACTAGCACTTGTAGTTTCAAATTTGACCTAATTTTGATAAATCGACATAAAGTCATTCTAATGGGCAGAGTTAGCTAGGAAGTTTGAAAACTCATAAAACATGGGAGTCGTTGGTATAACATGTTGGTCCAATATATATGTGTATGTAAACTTGGCTTGTTGCAATCAGATCCAATATTTTTCGGACTTTTCTTTAGGAAAAAGAACAACCTCGCTCGTCTTCACTCCGAAAATGTAGAATTGAATATTCTTTCTTGATAGTTGGAAACTCACACTGACGACACTATTTACTACAATAAGATGCACTGGTCTACCTCTGAAAAGACATTTAATTCAAGACCAATCTATTGCGTTTACTTGTAAGTTTGACCTGATTTCATTAAATTGTCAAGATGCAAAGTCTTAGCAAGAAGTTGAAGCTATCATCAATATTCTCGCTGGTTTCTGATATATTAATTTTGACCCCTCAATGGGTACCTCCAAAAGCTTTTTTTTGTAGAACTATCAAAGCAAAACCTACAATTTACTTGTAGTTTCAAATTTGACCTAATTTCGAGATATCGACATAAAGTCATTCAAATGGGCAGGGTTAGCTAGGAAGCTTGAAAACTCATAGAACATGGGAATGGCAAGCACATCATGTTGTCAATCCACTATATATGTCTGTCAACTTGGCTTATGGCATCCACATCCAATATTCTTTGGACTTCTCTTTACGGAAAAGAACAACTAACCTCGCTCGTCTTCACTCGGAAAATGTAGAATTGAATGTTCTTTCCTGGTAGTTGGACACTGATGGCTGTGAAATATAGCCATCTACGTCCACATTTAAACTGGATATTATTCATATTTTTTATGACAAGTCTCTCTAAACCCTGCCACTAATGCCTAATGATCAAAGGGGTATGCAATCCTTTCTTTCTATTTTTCCCTGCACAGATAATGATGTTTGATGATGGGAATCACAACATTAAAGTCAAAGATACGATATTTCCAACAACCCGAAGAAACTAGGGGCCATGAAGTGGAGACAGGCGCTTTAATGACCAACTATACGGCGGGAATAAAAGTCTGGTCGTATAGTTATGGTTGTTTAGTTGACATTGACACCGCTCGGTCAAACAGAACAACTTTAGTGAAGGGACCCCTATATAAAGAGGCTTCGAGTGACAAGAAAAGCCTCGCCAATCAGCCACGCCAAGAATCGCCAGCCACCCCTAGAACTCCATCCACAACACCGAAGAGCTGCCGAAGGAATAGAACTAGATCTAATCTCCAAACCCTTCTCCACCACCATAGCCATATTCCACCACTTGGAATAGTATATCTCATCTTCGATTGGCAACATTGTAAGACTATTTGCTATCCATCTCATGATTTCCATTGCAATGTTTATGATTGTTGATTTCATCTCTATGTGTGAGTAATTCTCCTTGGGCTAAGGGCTTCGGCCAGCCATGTAGCGTTTTGCGCATGTTATTTATCATAGATGGGATCATGTATTAGTTTGTATGACATGATGATTATTGTATCCTATCTTGCCTAAATCGAAGGACTTGTCAGGTACCCAAGACCCCGAGGATTGAGCCAAGTATAGGGGGTATGAGTAATGACTAATATGTAGGTTGAGAACCCTAGTGATAGAAGGGGTAGTATGGCTGTATGTGAGTGATTTACTTGGGATTAATGGTGACATCACTATGCATATCATTAGTTCTCTTTCTTCTATGGATGAGACTAGTAGGTTATTGCTATAAGCAGTTGCGGAGGCAATAGAAATTATGGATGCACTGCCCACATATAACTATCTTGATCTAACAATTACATGCATACTTTATTATTATCTTTTATTCCCATTAGATGTTTTACACAGCTACAGGTGAAAACGAAAGCCCTAGGCCCTCTCTCTCCATCATCGGCAACAACAAAATACAACAAACTCTTGATCCGATAAAACACAAAAAGAATTCTAAAACTCCCAAAGATCCATTAAAGTAACTTCACTACACTTTCTGCTTCCCGAGGATTCGATAACCTAGGTCTACTAGGGAAAAAGAGCTATACTACATTCATCATCTGGAATGAAGGTATCAACACTTTTTCTGGCGCCGTGGCCAGGGAAGCAATAGCTACCGTGGTGAGGTTAGTAGGAACCTTGCTAGTTTTAATTCTTCTTTTCAATTTTGTTAGTTTGTGTTTAGTATTTATTTGAAAATCCAAAAAAAATAGTTAGTCTTTAAATTCTTGTATTTTTACTTTCATAAGTCTTTGTTTAAGAAAACCCAAAAATATAGGAAATATGGCTGAAAAGAAGCCTGGGGAGTTTGCAACTCCCAACAATGATTATCTGTGTACTCCTATTACTTAGCCAACAATTGCTGTTGATGATTATGAAATTAAGCCCCATTATTTAAGTTTGGTTCAACGGAATCAATTTGGAGGCTCTGCTGTTGAGGATGCAGGTATGCACTTGAATACTTTCACTAAAATATGTGATATGATGTGCATAAAAGATGTTGACCCCGATGCGGTCAAATTGTGCTTATTTCCTTTCTCTCTTAGAGGAAGAGCAAAAGAATGGTTACTCTCTACTATTGCATCATGGGTGGAGT
This sequence comes from Avena insularis, assembly GCA_023614405.1. Classification (NCBI taxonomy): domain Eukaryota; kingdom Viridiplantae; phylum Streptophyta; class Magnoliopsida; order Poales; family Poaceae; genus Avena; species Avena insularis. The sequence goes on along the minus strand of CM042692.1, from coordinate 353,630,148 downwards.
GTACTTCTTTATTTATGACTAAATTTTCCCACCTGCAAAGACTATGCAACTAAGATCTAATATTACTGGTTTTAGACAGGAAGAGTGTGAGCCACTAGCATTTGCATGGGAGAGGATGAAAGAATGCATGAGAAACTGTCCCAGTCATGGGATGGAAGATTGGTTAATTCTCCATTTATTTTATAATGCTCTTAATCCTGTGTCTAAGTCTATGCTTGATATTGCAGCTGGAGGAACATTTATGGGCAAACATATTACCGAAGCAAAGCAGCTGCTAGGTAATATGCAAGACAACCATGCCCAGTGGCATGTGTATAGATCAAACATGAAGAAGGTGAAATCCGTCTCACCACAAGAAAATGAAGAACTCAATGCTAAGCTGGATGAGCTCATATTAGCCGTAAAAGTTAAGGAAAACCAGGTAAGAGCTATCCTAGAATCAAATATTGAAGAAATAGACTTCATAGCTCGTAATGATTATAGCCCAGATTGGAAGAAGAATTATAATTCTAATTTTCAGAAATATTATTCTAGTCCTACAAGTAACTCTAATAATAATATGGGAACAAGTAATGGTAGTCTCCAAGAAACACTTAAGTCCTTTATAGATTCACAAAATGAGCAAAAAAATATCCTTGTTAAAATAACGGAGAACCATGATGCTATGCTTGGTAAATTATCTAACCAAGCGGTAAGTTTGAGGAATGATTTACAGGACCTCCAAGAAAGAACAAGGATTGTTGAGGCACAAATAGGTAAGATAACAAAGAGTCAAACTCTCATTCTAGCTAAATTTGCAGGTAAAGCTAAGCCCAAACCTGTTGAAGACCTAAATATGATGAGAATCCAAAGGGAGGAGCCTGAAGAACTTGATTATAGTAATGCCCCTTCACCAAATTATACCGTTGAAGATCTTGTAAAAAGGATCAATATCAAGATTCCGGTAAGTGAAGGAAATTAGGAAGCTATGTATCAACACTTTGTTAATTAGGTAGCAATAAAGGTATGTGAGCTTGAGGAAGAATATAAGAAAATTGCTGAAAAATTACCTGTAAAGCTTGATGATATATTTGAGCCTACTATTAAGATTAAAATTGGGACCAATGAGATAGCTGCACTTTGTGATCAAGCATTTCAACAATTCCAAAAAGTCATTTTAATAAGTTAAATCTTGGATCCTTTGAAATCACCGAGTTAAAACTATATCTTGCAGATTCTACCTACAAACAAGTTGTAGGGATTAAAGAAAATACTTTAGTATACATTAAAGGCTGACCTGCTCTTATTGATTCTGTTATTGTTGACATGCCTGAAGATGCTACTGCTCCAATTATATTAGGCCGTCCATTCTTAAGAACTATTAAGGCTTTGATTAATCTACATGCAGGGAATGTGAAGCTTTAATTCCCTTTGTGGGATCCTTTTGTTATTCATTTTCCTAGGAAGAAGAAAGTTAAGCATGATGAAAAGGAGGCAATCACTTTGAAGGCCAACTATTTTGGAGTCGGTGTTCCACTCATCTGGCCTAAGTGAGCAGCATCAAGGTCAAGCTATTGACCATAAAAAAGCGTTGCATGGGAGGCAACCCATGTGAAATAAAGGTTTGAGTAAAGTTTTTAAGTTTTAGTTTAAGTTTTATGTTTAATAAAGAGTGCTAGAAAGCTCCAATTGAGGAGAAGAAGTTTAGTAGTACTAAAAATCCTGCTAAATACATGCTGATGTTGGTCGACAATTTTTACTGTAATTTTTTTGTGAAAAACAAGGTGTTTCACTAAGTCTTAGGATAAGAAATAATTCTCGAAGAAACAAATTTTTTTTTATGACTACAGACGCTTTAACGACCAACTATATGGCGGGAATAAAAATCCCGGCCGTATAGTTCTCGCCATATAGCTGCGCCGCTAGGTGGAAACCCTAACTTTTTGACAGCAGACCAAATATACAGCGGGAACAAATTGTTCCGACCGTATAGTTTGTCCGTATAGTTGCGTTCGACCACAAAAACGCCATGGGAAGGTACCCCCAACACCATAACTTCAATCTTTTTTCTCTCTTCTACCTCCAAACTCTCTCAAAACCTCAAGAGATCTTCATCTCTACTCAATTTCATTCGATTTCCTTGCACACAAGTGATCTACGGTATGTTTCTCCTCCGATCCTCCAATTACTTTTTAAAAATTCATCTTCGACCTATTGTCATTATCAATCTATGGTGATACCTACTATGAACTAATTTCTATCATTCTCCTGCCTAGATTATTATTTTGAGGGGACCTTTTAGTGTGCTATGATGAGGAATATGTTATGCTTATTATTGTTGAATCAAAAAGTTTTATTTTTGTCTCTTCTTATTATTTTAGATGATGAACACAAGGAGCCAAACTCGTGCTCGTGCTGCCTCTAGTGCTTCTCGGACTGCCGCTCAGGAACGCATGGGGATACGGTTCAGGGATGAGCTCCAACGTGATCGCTTCAACAGGATCAAGAACCGAGAAGTGAAGGCAACCAAGTGGGCTTGCCAAATTATATTGAATTAACTCGGTATTTCTAGTGACTTCTACTTTGCAATAGGGTTGGCCTGCAAAACTTTGTATTCAATGATGTGCCTACTTATCGCCGGTTAACTCTTGAATTTCTAAGTTCTTTGCAAAGAACCGTTAAAGCATGGAATGGAGAGGACATGATTTCTTTCCGACTTATGAACAACAATTATACTTTATCACTAGATGAATGGTGCACATGTTTTAATTTTCCAAAAAATAATGATAATGACTTGTGCGCATCCTTTATCAGCTTAGACCCTTCCATGGAACAATATTATAATGGAATGAGCTTCATTTCTAGAGTGAGCAAGGGGAAGAATACTCAACATCCTACAATTCTCTATTTGTTCTATGTTATTGCTAACACCTTGAAGGAACGAAATGAGTTCACGAGACTCAATGAGGAGGACATCTTAGTCCTTGCAAAAGCTTCTTTTAACAACATCAACTTTTCACTCAACTTGGGTGCAATTCTGTGCGCTACCTAGAGTACCAATCCTCCCAAAGCCAAGGACCAATAACAGGTGGAGGCGCCTGATACGTTTCAAACGTATCCATAATTTTTGATGTTCCATGCTTGGTTTTACCTACTTTCTTATGTTTTGTCCACACTTTGGAGTACTTTTCATATGATTTATTGGACTAACCTATTAACAAGAGCCACAGTGCCAGCTGCCTATTTTCTGCTGTTTTTGGTTCCAGGAAAGTCGAAAAATGAATATTCTCGGAATTGGACGGGACAAAAGCCAAAGTCAGTTTTTCACCGAGGGACACCTGGAGCTAGAATACGAGACGGAGAGGGCTGGGGCCCGGCCACACCACCTGGCCACGTGGCCAGGCCTGACCCACACCAGGGGTGGTCTGGCCGCCCTAGGCACCCCCTCGGCCTCTCCTTCCGCCTATATATTGCCTCTAATACGGAAACCCTAAGTACCCGATCAAAATTCCACGAAAGAGTCTGTAGACACCGTCATCTCCATCCCTAGATCGGGAGGGATCTGAAGCTCTTCCCGGCACCCTGCCGGAGAGGGGAATTCACCCTAGAGGCCTTCTTCATCATCATGCAAGCCTCTGGTGTGATGCGTGAGTAGTTCATCTCTGGACTACGGGTCCATGTAGTAGCTAGATGGCTGGTTCTCCTCCTTTGTGCTAGATGATGGGAACAAATTGATAGATTGTATACCATTGCTAGAAACGTGTGCTCTACTTATAATGTTACTTATTAGTGTGATGAGTCTTGTTGTAGAAAGAGGTATAAACACCTCCCTTTTCAATGTAAGTATAATGATAATGATACCATATCTTCCTATGCTAAAGGAATTTATGACTTTTATGATGCGGAACAAATTGAAGAATTTATTGCTTGGAAGGGTGATTTTGAGCTTGCTAGTTTGCTTGAAAGTATTGATGATTCACCTTACAAATATGAGGTTTATGGTATACTTAAATGTTGCTTTGATAATTACAGGGATGAAAATGGCTATATTCTTGAATATTTTAATAGATGCTTTCCACAAATGGAAGAGACTAATGCCTTGCAGGATCCTATGGAAGAATAAATTGATGAACCTGAAATCTCATTAGATGAAAAAGAGGAGGAGAGTGATGAACAAAAGGAGGAAGAATGGATTAGCTACCCATGCCTACCTTCTAATGAGAGTAACTCTTTATCCCTTACATTATTTGATTGTCCTCCATTCTTACTAAAGGAGGATGAATGTTATGTTCCTGAGGATTCTTTTGAAAGTGTTTATAATAAAGCTCTAGTGCTTGTAGATCATGAAAAGCATGCTTTATGTGATAGTTATATTGTTGAGTTTATTCATGAGACTACTGAAAATTATTATGAGAGAGGAAAATATGGTTGTAGAAGTTTTCATGGTAATGAAACACCTCTCTATGTGCTGAAAGTTTTGAAGTTACTCTTGTTTTATCTTCCTATGCTTGTCACTTTGTTCTTTGTGAATTTATTTGCATACACGATTCCTATGCATAGGAAGTGGGTTGGACTTAAATGTGTTTTGAATTTTCTTCTTGATGCTCTCTTTTACTTCAACTCATATTTCTTATGAGAGCATCCTCTCAAACTATTATGCCTGAAGATGATAATATGTCTATTATTATTGGGAGACCTTTTCTTAAATACTATAGGAGCTGTTATTTATTGTAATCAAGGGAAGGTGACCTTCAATGTTAATGACAAGGAACATACTGTCTATTTCCCCAAGAAGATTGAAAGGACTTATGGTTTGAATTCAATTGAACATGTTGAGGGCATTAAAGTTGGAGAAATATATTGTCCCATACCAAGAGAAAAATTTGAAACTATTATGATTGGGACCATTGCTATCAAGGTTGAGGTAACATAATCATTAGTGGGATACAAAGTTTTGTATCATATGGAATTGTTTTGGTAACAAGACCTGATCAACCTTGTTAACAAAAGGATTTCATTGAACAAAACAATGTTTTCACCATGATTATCTCCGCTTACTTCTATTCTATCCATTTTAATTTTTGCTTATGCCTAACTTAAAGGCGTTAAAGAAAAGTACTTATTGGGAGATAACCCAAAAGTTTTAGATGAGTCTTGGAAGTTATTAATTCAGTAATAACCTCTCCTTATCCTTTTTATTTGCTTTTTGTGCCAAGAGTAACCTCTAATGAGAGAGAAGTAGTGATTGGGAAAGTTGCTGTCCCGAAACAGATTTCTGTGCTTCACCGTAAAAATTCGTGTAAAATCTCTGAAAGTTTTTTTGAGGCGTGAATTTTTGTGCTTCTGACCCAGGTTGTTATATAACTTTCGTTAGTTCAAAACTTTTTTATTTGAGCAACAGAAGGTCTTCTAAATAATTCGTCTTTACCTGCTGGTCTGTTTTGACAGATTTCTGCCATTTTCTGCATTTGCTTCTTGTTGGTTCCTTTTTGAGTTCTTTTGGGGAATTGAGATTTTTGAGGGAAGTGCTACAGTATCTAGTGTTCTAATGGAAGTTTATTTGGTGTTAGAACTGAACCTTAAGACCTATTATCTTGAGTGCACTAATGTTGCTAATAAAGATTGTGTGAAGTTTTGTATGAAGGAAAAATTTCAGGTGTATGGAAGGAATGCATAATGAGATGAAGGATGGACTAAAGCTCAAGCTTGGGGATGCCACACGTGTCACCCCAAGAAATATCCAAGAAGTACAAGCGTCAAAGCTTGGGGATGCCTAAGGCATCCCCTTCTTCATCAATAAAAATCCCAGGTTTCTTCCAAACAATTTATTTTTATTGTTTCATGCACAGTTGTGTTTTTCTTGGAGCGTCTTCTTCTTCGTTTTCGTTTTGGTTTTTAGTTTGAATGATTTTCTTAGTTTGCTGAATAAATTGGTTGGACCTCCTCTTTCATGCATTGGTTTTCAAATAGTTTGGTTTGGTTTGGAAAAGAGTAGGAAAGTTCATGCTTAAGTGGTAAAGAGAGCTTGTTTTTGACTATGGCCTATGCTTTGTCATGTCATGCTTGATATTGTTTTGGCTTTATCCTTAGTATTATTTGCTGTAGCATGACTTGTTATAAACAATGGAGATTGCTTAATGTGCCTTGGATGAATCATGCGTTGTTTTAGCATATTAAAGCATAGTATAGTGGTATTCTCCTTTGATGCTTTATTTGGGTTGACTTGGCGCATGCTCACACCATGTTATGACTATCCCAAGTCACCATAAGCCTTTATGATCCTTTAGTTTTCAACTTGTAGTATCACTTTATGCTTTGATCAATGATGTTTTGTCGCTCTGCATGATTATGTCCATTATTGCTCTCTTGTTTGTCGCTCCCTTACTATTGCTAGCCTTCACTTTCACTGAGTATGTTTTACTCATGTTTCCAATTCCCTAAAACCAAATATTTCCAAAAGTGTCCACCATACCTACCTATTAGCATCATTTGCTACTTCCGTGCATATTCATTATGCCTTGTTTTCTTCTGAATAAAATGTTTGCTTGTTATCATAAAGTTAGTTAGTAAAGCTCTCACGAACTTGATGGCACACTTTATTTTCTTATACTTAATAAACTTGAACCATCGGGTCCTTCTTTGTTGCGTATATGCTTGCGCTTTATAAGTTGAAGTTAGCAGAACCATGTATCATGGGGAACATTTTCAACATTGCACTGGTACTTAGTACCTCGTTGATATCATGTTCTTTTACTTATGGATCCCGGCGGTGTGAAATAAAAGTGGAACTTGTAAGATCATGGAGTTTGTATGTATGTTAGAGAAATGCTTGGGCCGCTAGCCTAAGCCATGCCTAATCATGGTGAAAACTTGCAGCATAACCATAATGAGCATTCTATGAAGCATCCTCAATAAAAATCTATGCACATAGTAAATAAAAAGATCGCTGAGATGCTCATTGTCTGCTTGCCTTCTCATTTTGATTATGGGATAGCTCCTGTATCATGTGCAAGGGGTACCCCGTTGGTGGTTCTCTATGAAACGTATATACTTACAATGACAAGAGCTTACTTGTGACTGAAGTTGAGTAGCATGAGGATCGGTCTTCGTAAGTAAGGGGCATGAGGCTTTGATTTATAACTTGTCAAGCATATCCTCTTAGTTATGTCACTTTAACCTTAACCATTTAAAGATGCTTATGATAGGGGCAATGAGAGCTCAAAGCTAATGAGTACCATACTTTCAGCATTTGGAAGCCTTTCAAACTTTTCAAAACCTGTTCATTTCCTTGCTAAGTCTCTACACATTCTATGAGCACTTTCTTGACAGCATAGTGGCCATTCTTAGTTCTATGTGCATTGTCCCAAGACTTGTTGATTGATGCATACCTTGATATTGCTTGTTTTAAACTATTTGTATCTAGTCACTCTTGTAAACTTTGAAGGTGTCCTATGCATTTATGTTTGCTACTCTATGAGGGACAAGCTGAATGCCACTATGCTATGTTTTCTTTTTGTGAAACAAACAAACGTCTTGCAAAGCATTGTTATTCATGAATCTTTTGTTTGTGCCTTTTCATGTTGCAACTTAGTTTCTTTGTCTTATTGCTAGAACTTTGTCTTTCATGTTATGATTGAAGTACTATGATCCCATCTTTGAATGTTTTACAAATATTTTGATCAAGTCTTTAATGGTGCATGTCACCTCAAAAATTATTCTTTCTTGTATCACTTACCTACTCGAGGACGAGCAGGAGTTAAGCTTGGGGATGTTGATACACTGCAAATGTATCTATAATTTTTGATGCTCCATGCTTGGTTTTATCCACTTTCTTGTGTTTTGTCCACACTTTGGAGTACTTTTCATATGATTTCTTGGACTAACCTATTAACAAGAGCCACAAGCCACTGCCTGCTTTTCTGCTTTTTTGGTTCCGAAAGTGAAAGGAAAATGAATATTCTGAATTGGACGGACAAAAGCCAAATTGCCTATTTTTCCAAAAGACTCAGGAGCCAAAATACGAGATTTGAGGAGGGCTGGGCTGGCCACACCCTAGGCGCGGGCTGGGACTGGCCGCGCCAGGGCATGGTGTGGTGGCCCCAGGCACCCCCTCGGTCTCCCTCTTCGCCTATAAGAAGCCTTCTGACCTAAAAACCGAGGGGGGGTCGAAGTTTTTCTAGAAGAAGTTCCGCAGCGCCGCCACCATCGAAGGGGAGATTCGGGGGACAGAAAGTCTCTGTTCCGGCACCCTGCCGGGACGGGGAAGTGCCCCCCGGAGCCATCTCCATCGATCTCCACCATCATCTCCATCAACCATCCATGTTTCCCCCATCTATGAGTGAGTAATCCCCCGCTGTAGGCTATGGGGATGGTAGGGATTAGATGAGATCGTTCATGTAATGGCATCAGATTGTTAGGGCATGGTGCCTAGTATCTTTTATTGGTGCTTTATGACTTTGTTGCGACTTGTTGTGCTTAAAGCTTGTCACTAGGGCCCAAGTGCCATGATTTCAGATCTGAACATGTTATTGATTCATTATGATAGTATTGTTTTTGGTCTTATCTGCAAGTTGTATACACACGTTGTTGTCCGGAACCTATGGCCCCGGCGACGTAAATCGGGATAACCGGAAGGGAATGGCTTTGATGTGAGGATCACATGTGTTCACGGAGTGTTAATGCTTTGCTCCGGTGCTCTATTAAAAGGAGCACCTTAATTGCCAGTAGTTCCCTAGAGGCCCCGCTGTAAACGGGCTGGCAGGACAAAAGATGTTGTGCAAGTTCTCATTGCGAGCACGTATGACTATATATGGAACACATGCCTAGGATTGTCTAGTACTTGGATGCTTTATCTTATTTATGTGCAATTGCCCTATGTTCTGATTGCTATGTGAATTGTCTTGTCCATGCAACGCCCGTCCATCCATCCCTATGCCTACCGCACTCGAATCCCACTGTTTACTGCTTTTGTTACTACTGTCTTTGCTTTTGTAGTGCTGTTACTTTACTATTCCTACTACAAAACTATTGCTACTGATAAACTGCTATGATCAAGATTGTTTCCAGGTGTAGCTGAATTGACAACTCAGTTGTTAAGGCTTATAAATATTCTTTGGCTCCCCTTGTGTAGAATCAATAAATTGGGTTTCACTTCCCTCGAAAATACTGCGATACACCCCCTATACTTGTGGGTCATCAGGGGGTTCGGATGATAACCTGAAGGTGGATTATTAGTCATAGATGCAGTTGGATGGCGGTCTATGTATAATGTTGTAATGCCCAATCGAATCTCAAAGGAGTCAAGATGATTAGTATATGCTTGTATGCTTTCTCGATGTTTGTCAATTGCCCTGCTGTAATTTGTTCACCCAACATGTTATCTATCTTAAGGAGAGCCACCTCTAGTGAACTATGGACCCCGGTCCTTTCTTTTACTTTCAATCTACAATCAACTGTTTACTGCTTTGTGTTTACTTTCTGCATACTATTACTTTCTACCACTCGATACGTTTAATCCTTTGTTTTCAGCAAAACCGGTGAGATTGACAACCTCATCGCAAGGTGGGGACATAGTTCTGTGGGTGTGTTGTGTAGGTCTCCACGTTGCTGCTGGCACCGGTAGTGCGCCCTGCCAACGTTCAGCTAGCAACACCTTTGGGGTGTTTCCTTGCTCCTACTGGTTCGATTAAACCTTGGTTTCATACTGAGGGAAAACTTGCTGCTGTGCTCATCATACCTTCCTCTTGGGGTTCCCCAACGAGCATGATATATTTTGGGCCATCAAGCTATTTTTCTGGCGCCGTTGCCGGGGAGTCAAGGACATCTTCATAAGGGGAGTCCCTCATAACCAATCTCTTTACTTTGTTATTTTTGTTTTGCTTAGTTTACTTTTGCTTAGTTTGCTTGTTTCTTTATCAAAACACAAAAAAATTAGTTCTACAAGTTTGCTTTCTTTATTAAAAACACAAAAAAATGACTACCCTTGAAAACACTAAGTTTTGTGACTTCACTAGCACCAACAACAATGATTTTATGAGCACATCTATTGCTCCACCTGTTCCTAAAGCTACTTTCTTTGAGATAAAACCTGCTTTACTCAATCTTGTTATGAGAGAACAATTTTCTGGTATTGGTAATGAAGATGCTGCTGCTCATCTAAACAACTTTGTTGAACTTTGTGAGATGCAAAAGCATAGGGATATAGATGGAGATATTATTAAGCTGAAATTGTTTCCTTTCTCTCTGAGAGGAAAAGCTAAAGAATGGTTGAATTCCTTGACTAGGAATAGTATTGATTCTTGGACTAAATGCAAAGATGCTTTCATTGGAAAACACTATCCTCCTGCTAAGATTATATCTATGAGAAGTGAAATAATGAAGTTTAAACAATCTGATAATGAACATGTTACTCAAGCTTGGGAAAGAATGAAATCTTTGGTAAAGAATTGTCCCACTCATGGACTGACTGCTTGGATGATTATCCAAACTTTTTATGCAGGATTGAACTATTCTTCAAGGAACCTATTGGATTCTGCTGCTGGAGGTACCTTTATGACCATTACCTTGGGTGCTGCAACAAAGCTTCTGGATAATATGATGGTTAACTACTCCGAATTACATACTGAAAGAGCTCCACAAGGTAAGAAGGTAAATTCTGTTGAGGAAACCTCCTCCTTGAGTGATAAGATTGTTATTATTATGTCTATGCTTGTTAATGGGAAAGCCCATATTGATCCAAATAATGTTCCCTTAGACCCTTTGGTTGCTCAAGAAGAGAAAGTTGATGTGAACTTTATAAGACATAATAATTTTGGCAACAATGCTTATGGTAATAACAATTATAGGCCTTACCCTCCTAATAATACTTATGGTTATAATGGCAAACCTGGAACACCTAGTGAAGGAAGAATTTTAGAGGTTGAAAGAGCCACTAAAAACTTCATGCAAATGCAATATGAACAAAACAAATTATTTACTAAAACTATGGAGGACAATCTACCATTTTTAAGAATATTAGTCATCAACTTGAGAATTTTAATAGGGAAATTCCTAATTTGCAATTGAAACTTTCTAATGCTGAAAGAAATATATCATCTTTGTCTGAAGCTCAATCCTCTTTGATTAATAAAATGGCTGCTAAACCTAAAACTAACGATAATCCCTTTGCAGCTACTAATGCCATACAAGTAAGAATTGATGAAAATGTTAGACTATTAGCTGAATTGCATGCTAAATGGGAAAGAGAAGATGAAATTGCTAGAAACATTAGTGTTTCTACTATCACTACCACTAGTGTTGAGGCTAGTAATGGCTCTACTACTTTAGATGATAATTATGATTTTGATCTTGATGGTTGCAACATCTTTGAAGTTATTAAGTTCCTACAAAAGCTTGCTAAAAGTCCTAATGCTAGGGTTATGAACATGGCCTTTACAAAACACATTACTGATGCTCTCATAAAGATTAAAGAAGAAAAGATGAAACATAAAGCTTCTATTCCTATAAAACAAGAAGATGGTTGGGAACCCATCATTAATATGAAAGTGAATGATTTTGATTTCAAAGCTTTATGTGATCTTGATAGTAGTGTTTCTATTATGCCTAGAAGGATTTATGATATGCTTGATTTGCCACCACTTGAAGATTGTTATTTGAATGTCCCACTTGATGATAATGCTAAAAATAAAATCATGGGGAGTATTAATGATGTTCTTATTATGGTTAACAATGCCTATGTCCCCGTTGATTTCTATGTTTTGGATGTTGAATGCAATGCTTCTTGTCCTATTACTTTGGGAAGACCTTTTCTTAGAACTCTTGGTGCCAATATTGATATAAAATAAGGCACCAGTAAATATCAACTCCCACTCAAGAAAGGTATAGAACACTTCCCTAAGAAGAGAGAGAAGGTTTATTTTGCCTCTCCTATGAAAACAAATTTTGGTTTTAATGCTTCTTCATTTGAGAACACTTGATCCTTTTTCTTGCTTCTTATGCCTAACTTAAAGGCGTTAAAGAAAAGTACTTATTGGGAGATAACCGAAAAGTTTTAGATGAGTCTTGGAAGTTATTACTTCAGTAATAACCCCTCCTTATCCTTTTTAATTGCTTTTTGTGCCAAGAGTAACCTCTAATGAGAGAGAAGTAATGATTGGGAAAGTTGCTGTCCTGAAACAGATTTATGTGCTTCACCGTACAAATTCGTGTAAAATCTCTGTACGTCCTTTTGAGGCGTGAATTTTTTTTCTTCTGCCCCAGGTTGTTATCTAACTTTCGTTAGTTCAACACTTTTTGATTTGAGCAACATAAGGTCTTCGAAAAAATTTGTCTTTACCTGCTGGTCTGTTTTTACAGATTTTCTGCCATTTTCTGCATTTGCTTCTTGTTGGTTCCTTTTTGAGTTCTTTTGGGGAATTGAGCTTTTTGAGGGAAGTTCTACAGTAGCTTGTGTTTTAATGGAAGTTTTATTGGTGTTGGAACTGAACCTAAAGACCTATTATCTTGAGTGCACTAATGTTGCTAATAAAGATTGTGTGAAGTTTTGTATGAAGGAAAAATTTCAGGTGTATGGAAAGAATGAGTAATGAGATGAAGAATGGACTAAATCTCAAGCTTGGGGATGCCACGCGTGTCACCCCAAGAAATATCCAAGAAGTACAAGCGTCAATGCTTGGGGATGCCCAAGGCATCCCCCTCTTCATCAAAAAAAATCCCAGGTTTCTTCCAAACGCTTTATTTTTATTGTTTCATGCACAGTTGTGTTGTTCTTGGAGCGTCTTTTTTTTGTTTTCGTTTTGGTTTTTTGTTTTCTTAGTTTGCTGAATAAATTGGTTGGACCCCTCTTTCATACATTGGTTTTCAAATAGTTTGGTTTGGATTGGGAAAAGAGTAGGAAAGTTCATGCTTAAGTGGTAAAGAGAGCTTGTTTTTGATTGTGGCCCATGCTTGGTCATGACATGCTTGATATTGTTTTGGCTTTATGCTTAGTATTCTTTGTTGTAGTGTGACCTGTTATAAACAATTGATATTGCTTAATGTGCCTTTGAAGAATCATGCGTTGTTTTAGCATATTAAAGCATAGTATTGTGGTATTCTCCTTTGATGCTTTATTTGGGTTGACTTGGCACATACTCACACCATGTATGACTATCCCAAGTCACCATAAGCCTTTATGATCCTTTAGTTTTCAACTTGTAGTATCACTTTATTCTTTGATCAATGATGTTTTGTTGCTCTGCATGATTATGGCCATTATTGCTATCTTAGTTTGTCGCTCCCAGTCTTTTGCTAGCCTCCACAACCAAGTATGAGTTCCAGTCATGCATCCAACTCCCTAAACCAAGTTATTCCAAAGAGTCCAGCATACCTACCTACTAGCATATGCTATTCCAAGTATATTCATGTTTTTATCTACCTTCCGAATTAAACTTGTTATGAGAAAACTAGTGATTAAAGCTCTCACGAACTTGATGGCACACTTTAGTTTTCTTGCCCTTAATAAACTTGAACCATTGTGTCGTTTGTGTTGTATATGCTTGCACTTATTTGTTGGGGATTAGCAGAACCATGCTGTCATGGGGAGCACTTTCAACATTGCACTTGTACTTTGTACCTAGTTTATATCATGCTCTTTTGTCTATGATGTCGTCGGTGTGAAATGAAAGGGGAGCTTGTAAGTCCATGGAGTTATGTATATGTGTTAGAGAAACGCCTAGGCCACTGGTCTAATCCGTGCTGACATGGTGGAAACCTGCAGCGTAACCATAATGAGCTGTCTATGAAGCATTCTTCTTATAAAAAAGGAGACAGATGTTGAAAAAAAGAAAAGAGAAAAAAAGAGATATGAGAAAAGAGGAAAGAGAGAAAAAAGCACCATATTCCCATGGTAAATAAGAAGATTGCTGAGATGCTCGTTGTCTGCTTGCCTTGTCATTTTGATATGGGGATTCTTCCGTATCATCGGGCTAGGGGTACCCCGTTGGCGGTTCTCTATGATACACATGTACTTACGATGACAAAAACTTACCGGTGACTAAACTTGAGTAGCATGAGGAGCGGCCCTCGTATCAAGGGACATGAGATTTCCATGTTATACTTCGTCAAGCATATACACCATAGTTTGTTCACTTTAACCTTGATCACTTCAAGATGCTTATGATAGGGGCAATGAGAGATGAAAGCTATTAAGTACCATAATTTTTGGCAGCTCTTTATGAAACTTGAATCCCTACTTCCTTCTATGAAGGCCTTTCTTTTACTTTTATGTTGAGTCTCCACCTTCTATCTTTATGCACCTACTTTGAGAGCATAGTGGCAATTCTTAGTTCTATGTGCATTGTCCCAAGACTTGTTGATTGATGCATAACTTTGATATTGCTTGTTTTAAACTATTTGTATCTAGTCACTCTTATGAACTTTGAAGGTGTCCTATGCATTTATGTTTGTAACTCTATGAGGGACAAGCTGAATGCCACTATGATATGTTTTCTTTATGTGAAACAAACAAACCTCTTGCAAAGCATTGTTATTCATGAACATTTGTTTGTGCCTTTTCATGTTCCAACATAGTTTCTTTGTCCTATTGCTAGAACTTTGTCTTTCATGTTATGATTGAAGTACTATGATCCCAGCTTTGAATGTTTTACAAATACTTTGATCCAGTTTATGATGGTGCATGTGTAGGGGTTCGTAGCAAGGAAAACAAAAATTTTCTATCGCATACAAACAAACAAGCCAAGATCTATCTACTAGATTGTAGCAACGAGTCGATAGAGGAACTCACCCTCGAAGATTCCAAAGCGGTTAACGAGAGCAGATTCTCGTGGGTGATGTAGTCGATTTCTTCCGATCTCAAGATCACAGACGATCCTTCCAGCGCCATCGCCCAGCAGCGCTCCCGCAGTCGGTCACACGTTCGGTATTGACGAAGACCTTCCTCTCCCTTGTTCCAAAGAAAATGGAGGTTGTAGCACTCTCCTCGTGATTCCGGCAAAGACAACGTGGTACCGAAGTAGAGGGAAATCCGCAGGCTTCGCCTTTAAGCCGGTGCAGTATGGTGGAGCTTATGAGAGGCTATTAGTGGTCTAGTAATTAGACACACCAATTAGAAGGCTCTAAACCAATTAGAAGGCTCTAAACCAAATAGCTCTAAACCGGGTTTAGGTCTAGGGTTTAGTTTAGAGGATAGGAACTTGTGTGTGTAAGGAGGGAGCCCTGCCCTCCTTATATAGGTGGGAGGGCTGGCCAAGGGGAGGAGTGGAGTCCTCCCAACTCGGCTTGGTGGGCGCCGCTTGGGGAGGACTCCTCCCCAACTCGGCTTCACCTCCTCCTCTTTTCCCACTTCCCAAAATTGTTGCTTGACTTTCAAACTAGCCGCTTGACTTTTCAATTTAGGATTTAAATAAACCATTTATTTTGGACAGCAAGAACACCTAGTACATGATGCAATCATTCCAACTTACAATGACACATTCATGTACCCTTCCCTCCCGGAGTGCGGACATTCCGGACCTTCTAGAATGTTCCCGATGAAAACACGGAACCATTCCCCAACTCAAACGGACTTTCCTTATATGAATCTTATTCTCCGACCATTCCGGATCTCCTCGATATCCCGGATCCCATCCGAGACCAACAACATTCGGTCTCTTTCATAATACCATAACTACTCAAACAACGTCGAATCCTTAAGTGTGTCTCCCACGGTTCGTGAATTATGCGGACATGATCGAGACACTTCTCCTAACAATAACCAATAGAGGAATCTGGAAATTCATATGGCTCCACATATTTCTACGATTACTTTTGCATCGAATGAACCACTTACATACGATACCAATTTCCCTTTGTCTCACGATATGTTACTTATCCGAGGTTATGATCGTCGGTATCTCTGCATACCTAGTTCAACCTCGTTACTGATAAGTACTCTTTTCTCGTTCCGTGATATGTGATCCCTTGTGACCAAGTCACATGCTTGCAAGCTAATTGGATGACATTTCACCGAGAGGGCCCAGAGAATATCTATCCGTCATATGGATGGACAAATCCCACTCTTGATCCATGTGTTTCAACCAATACTTTCCAACACTCAATGCCACCTTTATAGCCACCACATACGGTGTGGTGTTTGATGACATCAAAGCATCCATCCAAGAAAGGTGATATGCATGATCTCATGGTCGAAGGAATTAGGTTACTATGTATCGTAAAGCATATAGCAATTGAACTATTGAAATGACTTGATCTTTATGCTACGCTTGTCTATAGGAGTATGTCCACCATATCATTCTCCTAACGATATGATCTTGTTGTTGATAACATCTCAATGTTCATGATAGGGAAACCACAATCATCAATCAACCAACAAGCTAGTGAAGTATAGAGGCTATACTAGGGACTTCAAATTAAGTTTACAAATCACACAAGTATTAATGTTTCCTTGTTAATACTATTATAGCATGAATGTAAACATTTATCATAAACACAAAGATATATAATAATAACTACATTTATTATTGCCTCTAGGGCATATCTCCAACAGTCTCCCACTTGCACTAGAGTCATCTAATCTAGATTACATGGTAATATACCGAACACCCATGGCAGTTTGGTGTTGGTCATGTTTTGCCCTCGGAGAGGTTTAGTCAACGGATCCGCCACATTCAGATCTGTGTGTACTTTTGCAAATCTTTATATCCCCATCCCGGATATGTTCTCGAATAGCGTGGAAACGCAGCTTGATATGCTTCACTTCTTGTGTGACCTTGGTTCTTGCGCATTGGCTATGGCGCCCATGTTATCACAAGAGATAGACATTGGGTCCAGCACTAGGAACCACACCCAGCTCTATAATGAACTCTTTCATCCATATCGCTTCTTGTGAAGCCTCCAAGCAGCCATGTATTCCGATTCAGTTGAAGATCTCGCCACAACGCTTTGCTTTGCACTCCTCCACTAATCGCTGCACCATTCAAAATAAATACGATCCAGATTGTGATTTAGAATCATCCGGATCGGTGTTCCAACTAGCATCTGTGTAACCATTAACAACGAGCTGTTCATCACATCCATAAGAAAGAACCATATCCTTAGTTCTTCTCAAGTACTTAAGGATGTTTTGATCATTGTCCAATGATCCACTCGGATCACTTTGATATCTCGCTAGTTAAACTAACAGCATATGCAATGTCGGGTCTAGTACATAGCATGGCATACATTAGAGATCCTATGGCTGAGGCATAGGAGTCTTACTCATCCTTTCTCTATCTTCGCCGATGTCGGACTTTGAGTTTTACTCAAGGTCGATATACAACATGGGCAAGAACCCTTTCTTGCTATCTTCCATTCCAAACCTTTTTAGAACTTTGTCCAAATATGTACTTTGTGACAATGATATTTGGCATTTCGATCTATCTCTATAAATCTTTATGCCTAATATGTAAGCTGCTTCGCCAAGATCCTTCATTGAAAAACTATTATTCAAATACTCTTTGACACTATTAAGAAGGTCTACATCATTCCCAATCAACAATATGTCATCCACATACAGTATTAAGAATGCTACAGAGCTCCCACTCACTTTCTTGTAAATACAAGCTTCTCCATAAGTTTGTATAAAACCAAAACTTTTGATTACCTTATCAAAACGTTGATTCCAACTTCGGGATGCTTGCTTCAATCCATAGATGGACCGTTGAAGCTTGCATACCTTGTTAGCATCTTTAGGATCGACAAAACCTTTGGGTTGCATCATATACAACTCTTCATCAATGTCTCCATTGAGGAATGTTGTTTTGACATCCATCTGCCATATCTCATAATCATAATATGCAGCGATTGCTAACATAATCCTCACAGACTTTAGCTTCGCTACCGGTGAGAAAGTCTCATCGTAGTCAACTCCTTGAATTTGTCGAAACCCTTTGCGACAAGTCGAGCTTTATAGACAGTAATATTACCATCAGCATCTGTTTTCTTCTTCAAAATCCATTTGTTCTCGAGTTCTTCCGCCATCCTAAGTCCACCAAAGTCCATACTTGGTTTTCGTACATGGATCCAATCTCGGATTTCATGGCTTCTTGCCATTTATTGGAATCTGGGCTCATCATCGCTTCCTCATATGTCTCGGGGTCATCGGTTGTCCACCACCATGACATTCATAACGGAATCATACCAACTGGAGTGGTACGATTTCTCGTTGACCTCCGAGGCTTTGTAGCAACTTCAACCAAGTTTCATGATCACCATCATTAGCTTCCTCTTATTGGTGCAGCACCACAGGAACTTCTTCCGTGCTGCGCTACTCGCAATTTCGAGAGAAGGTTCGAACCTCGCCGAGTTCTACTTTCCTTCCAAATCACTTCTTTCGAGAGAAATTCCTTCTAGAAAGGATCCATTCTTAGCAACGAAGATTTTGCCTTCGGATCTATGATAGAAGGTATACCCAATAGTTTCCTTCGGGTATCCTATGAAGACGATTTTTCCGCTTTGGGTTCAAGCTTGTCCGCTGTAACTTCTTTACATAGGCTTCAGATCCCCAAACTTTAAGGAACGACAATTTAGGTTTCTTCCCAAACCATAATTCATATGGTGTCGTTTCAACGGATTTAGACGGTGCTCTATTTAAAGTGAATGCGGCTGTTTCTAATGCATAACCCCAAAATGATAGCGGTAAATCTGTAAGTGACATCATAGAACGAACCATATCTAAGAGAGTTCGACACGACGCTCGACACACACCATTACTGTGTGGTGTTCCCGGGTGTCAATCAAAAGTATTCCACATTTCTTTAAATGCTCGCCAAACTCAGAACTTAGATATTCACCTCCACGATCAGAACGCAGAAATTTAATCTTCTTGTTACGTTGATTCTCTACCTCACACTGAAACTCCTTAAACTTCTCGAAAGTTTCGGACTTATGTTTCATGAAATAGATATACCCATATCTACTCAAGTCATCCGTGAAGGTAAGAACATAACGATAACCACCGCGCGATGCTACATTCATTGGACCACATACATCGGTATGTATGATTTCCAATAAGTCTGTAGCTCGCTCCATCATACCAGAAAATGGAGTCTTAGTCATTTTACCCATCAGACATGCTTCGCATCTTTCAAGTGATTCAAAATCAAGTGATTCAAGAAGTCCATCGGAATGGAGTTTCTTCATACGCTTCACTCCAATGTGACCAAGACGACAAAGGCCACATATAGGTCGGATTATCGCTTGATTTCAAATGTTTAGCCTCAATGTTGTTGATATGTGTATTTCCACTATCGAGATTCAATATGAATAGACCATCTATCAAAGGTGCATGTCCATAAAACATGTTACTCATATAAATCGAACAACCATTATTCTCGGATTTAAACAAGTAACCGTCTCGCAATAAACAAGATCCTGATATAATGTTCATGCTTAACGCAGGCACCAAATAACAATTATTTAAGTATAAAACTAATCCCGATGGTAGATGAAGAGGTAGCGTGCCGACCGCGATCACATCAACCTTTGATCCGTTTCCTACGCGCATCGTCACCTCGTTCTTCACTAGCTTCCTTTGATTCTGCAGCTCTGCTTCGAGTTACAAATATGAGCAACCAACCAAGATCAAATACCCGTGCACTACTACGAATACTAGTGAAATACACATCAATAACATGTATATCGATATACCTTTCTTCTTGATGTTGCCGTTCTTCAAATCCGCCAAGTACTTTGGGCAATTACGCCCAAAGGACCCTCTCCCTTGCAAGAAAAGCACTCGCTTTCAGGCTTAGGTCCAGCCTTGGTCTTCTTCGTCGGTATGGTAACTTTCTTACCACCCTTCTTGAAGTGTCCTTCTTAGACTTGCCTTTCTTGAATTTGGTGGTCTTATTGACCATCAACACTTGGTGCTCTTTCTTGATCTCCACTTCGCAGATTTTAACATAGCAAATAGTTCGCAACTCTTTGTTCATGTTCGCATGTTGTAGTTCATCACAAAGTTCTTGTAACTTGGTGGTAGTGATTGGAGGATGCGGTAAACCCCAAAGTATTAGGAATCACTATGCCCAAACTTTGAAGTTTATTAGCGTGCCTGCACATCTTAAGCACATGCTCACCGACGAGCTACCCTCTTCCATCTTGCGCTTAAAGAACTTTTCGAAGTTTCATAACTTTCAATTGCCGCATGAGTCTCAAAAATTAATTTGAGATCCTCGACAATATCATATGGGTCGACTCTTCAAACCTTTTAAAGCTCCGATTCTAAACCATACAAGATAGCACATCGAACTATGGAGTACTGATTCTTCCGAGCGAGGTAAACATTCTTTACTTCATCGGTATCAGCTGCAGTGTGGGTCACCTAGCGGTGCATCCAGCACATAGGTCAAATTACCAGCTGTGAGGACAATCCTCAAATTGGAACCAATCCATGGGTTGCTTCCATTGTTTTTCAACTTTTCTTTCTCTAGGAACGCATTAAAATTGATGGTAGGCTGCCATTGATCTACAACATATTTGCAATAGTTTAGACTAAGTTTATGACAAATTGAGTTCAAATTAATTAATGAAATTAAACTAGGTGAACTCCCACTCAAAACAACATCCCTCACATTGTTTTAGTGATCACTAACCAAATCCACTACATCAACACCGATCATCACGAGAGTTGATATAGTTTTAATGGCGAACAATCATCATGTTCATCATATCTACTATATGATTCATGCTTTACCTTTCGATCCGTGTTCTTGAGGCCATGTCTGTACATGCTAGGCTCGTCAAGATCAAACCTTAGCTACCGCATAAGCAAATCTGGCTTGCTTACGTTGTATTCACCATGAATCAAAGACACCGATCATCACGTGGTGCTTCAAGCAGCAAGCTTTGGCAACGGTGCATACTAAGGGTGAACACTTTAGAACTTGAAATTTATGTGCATGAGGGATCATCTTATAATGCTACCTGCCTACTAAGCAATACAAGATGCATAAAGGATTAACATCACATGCAATTCATAATATGTGATATGATATGGCCTTTCTTCTTTATGCTTCCGATCTCCATCTTCAAGCACGAACATGATCTCCATCATCACCGGCATAGCATCAAGGTCAATGATGCTTCTTCATGGTTGTCGTCCACCAGCTTCAACTATTACAACTATTTTGAATAGACACGCAGGTCTTAACAGAAATTAAAGACAACCATATATTCGCCGTTGCCAACTTACAATAAGGAACATTGCATACATCAAATATAATTACAATCATGGCCATATCACATCAAGACACCCCTCGCAAAACAAAGTTAGACTCTTCTACTTTGTTAGCATATTTTACGTGGTTTGGGGCTTTCAATAAGTGTCGTTCTAAAATACGAACAAGAACCACAACATTGATACTAGCATTGTTGATTACCCGTAAATTGGATCTTTACTATGCTAGGAGAAACAGGCACCAAGAAAGCCACTTATGCAATACAAGTTGCATGTCAAGCGTGGAGCAAGTCTCATGAACGATGTCATGTAAGGTTAGCCCGGGCCGCTTCATTCCAACATACCGCAAGATGCAAAGTACACAAAAAGCAATCTACAATAAAAGCATCAACGCCCATAATGACCATTGTGTTCTACTCGTGCAACAGATCTACATATAGACACGGCTCGATACCCTTTGTAGGGTTCGTAGCAAGGAAAACAAAAATTTCTATCGCATACAAACAAACAAGCCAAGATCTATCTACTAGATTGTAGCAACGAGTCGATAGAGGAACTCACCGAAGATTCCAAAGCGGTTAACGAGCAGATTCTCGTGGGTGATGTAGTCGATCTCTTCCGATCTCAAGATCGCGTGAGCGATCCTTCCAGCGCCCACGTTCCAAGGGCGCTCCAAGCAATGGTCACACGCTCGGTACTGACGAAGACCTTCCTCTCCTTGTTCCAAAGAAAATGGAGGTTGTAGCACTCCTCGTGATTCCAGAAGACAACGTGGGTACGGAAGTAGAGGGAATCCAGGCTTCGCCTTAAGCCGGTAGTATGGTGGAGCTTATGAGAGAGGCTATTAGTGGTCTAGTAATTAGACACACCAATTAGAAGGCTCTAAACCAATTAGAAGGCTCTAAACAGAAATAGCTCTAAACCGGGGTTTAGGTCTAGGGTTTAGTTTAGAGGATAGGAACTTGTGTGTAGGAGGGGAGCCCTGCCCTCCTTATATAGGTGGGAGGCTGGCCGGCCAAGGGGAGGAGTGAGTCCCTCCCCAACTCGTCTTGGGTGGCGCCGGCTTGGGAGGACTCCTCCCAACTCGGCTTCACCTCCTCCTCTTTTCCCACTTCCCAAAATTGCTGTTTGACTTTCAAACTAGCCGTTTGACTTTTCAATTTAGGATTTAAATAAACCCTTTATTTTGGACAGCAAGAACACCTAGTACATGATGCAATCATTCCAACTTACAATGACACATTCATGTACCCTTCCCCTCCGAGTGCTGGGACATTCCGGGACCTTCTAGAATGTTCCCGATGAAAACACCTAACCATTCCCCAACTCAAACGGACTTTCCTTATATGAATCTTATTCTCCGGACCATTCCGGATCTCCTCGTGATATCCCGGATCCCATCCGAGACTCAACAACATTCGGTCTCTTTCATAATACCATAACTACTCAAACAACGAATCCTTAAGTGTGTCTCCTACGGTTCGTGAATTATGCGACATGATCGAGACACTTCTCAACAATAACCAATAGAGGAATCTGGAAATTCATATGGCTCTACATATTTCTACGATTACTTTTGCGATCGAATGAACCACTTACATACGATACCAATTTCCCTTTGTCTCACGATATGTTACTTATCCGAGGTTATGATCGCCGGTATCTCGCATACCTAGTTCATCCTCGCATCGATAAGTACTCTTTCTCGCTCCGTGATATGTGATCCCTTGTGACCAAGTCACATGCTTGCAAGCTAATTGGATGACATTTCACCGAGAGGGCCCAGAGAATATCTATCCGTCATATGGATGGACAAATCCCACTCTTGATCCATGTGTTTCAACCAATACTTTCCGAACACTCAATGCCACCTTTATAGCCACCCTGTTACGGTGTGGTGTTTGATGACATCAAAGCATCCATCCAGTAAAGGTGATATGCATGATCTCATGGTCGAAGGAATTAGGTTACTATGTATCAGAAAGCATATAGCAATTGAACTATTGAAATGACTTGATCTTTATGCTACGCTTGTCTATAGGAGTATGTCCACCATATCATTCTCCTAACGATATGATCTTGTTGTTGATAACATCTCAATGTTCATGATAGGGAAACCACAATCATCAATCAACCAACAAGCTAGTGAAGTATAGAGGCTATACTAGGGACTTCAAATTAAGTTTACAAATCACACAAGTATTAATGTTTCCTTGTTAATACTATTATAGCATGAATGTAAACATTTATCATAAACACAAAGATATATAATAATAACTACATTTATTATTGCCTCTAGGGCATATCTCCAACAGCATGTCACCTCAAAAATTATTCGTTCTTTTTATCACTTACCTACTCGAGGACGAGCAGGAGTTAAACTTGGAGATGTTGATACGTTGCAAACGTATCCATAATTTTTGATGTTCCATGCTTGGTTTTACCTACTTTCTTATGTTTTGTCCACCCTTTGGAGTACTTTTCATATGATTTCTTGGACTAACCTATTAACAAGAGCCACAGTGCTAGCTGCCTGTTTTCTGCTGTTTTTGGTTCCAGGAAAGTCAGAAAATGAATATTCTCGGAATTGGACGGGACAAAAGCCAAAGTCAGTTTTTCACAGAGGGACACCTGGAGCCAGAATACGAGACGGAGAGGGGCTGGGGCCTGGCCACACCACCTAGCCGCACGGCCAGGCCTGGCCTATGCCAGGGGTGGTCTGGCCGCCCCAGGCACCACCTCGGCCTCTCCTTTCGCTTATATATTGCCTCTGATATGGAAACCCTAAGTACCCGATCAAAATTCCACGAAAGAGTCTGTAGCCACTATCATCGCCATCCCTAGATCGGGAGGGATCTGAAGCTCTTCCTGGCACCCTGCCGGAGAGGGGAATTCACCCTGGAGGCCTTCTTCATCATCATGCAAGCCTCCGGTGTGATGCGTGAGTAGTTCATCTCTGGACTACGGGTCCATGTAGTAGCTAGATGGCTGGTTCTCCTCCTTTGTGCTATCATGTTTAGATCTTGTGATCTCCGTTCATGATCAAGATCATCTATTTGTAATTCTACATGTTGTTTTTGCGGGGATCCGATGGATATTGAGATGCTATTTCAGATTGATTATTGATTCTATCATGTCTTTGTTATTTGTGATCTTGCATGCTTTCCGTTGTTAGTAGCTGTCTTGGCCAAGTAGATGCTAGCAACTCCAAGAGTTAGTATTTATGCTCGATAGTGGGTTCATGCCTCTGGTAATCTGGGGAAGTGACAGAAATCTCTAAGGTACTAGATGTGTTGTTGCTACTAGGGAGAAAACAACAATCCTTTGTTCATAGAACAATCGTATTGTTTACTTTACACGCAATTCGTAATGCAATTATCCATTGCTTGCAACTTAATACTAGAGGGGGTTCGGATGATAACCTGAAGGTGGATTGTTAGTCATAGATGCAGTTGGATGGCGGTCTATGTATAATGTTGTAATGCCCAATCGAATCTCAAAGGAGTCAAGATGATTAGTATATGCTTGTATGCTTTCTTGATGTTTGTCAATTGCCCCGCTGTAATTTGTTCACCCAGCATGTTATCTATCTTAAGGAGAGCCACCTCTAGTGAACTATGGACCCTGGTCCTTTATTTTACTTTCAATCTACAATCAACTGTTTACTGCTTTGTGTTTACTTTCTGCAAACTATTACTTTCTTCCACTCGATACGTTTAATCCTTTGTTTTCAGCAAAACCGGTGAGATTGACAACCTCATCGCATGTTGGGGAAAGAGTTCTATGGTTGTGTTGTGCAGGTCTCCACGTTTCTGTTGGCACCGGTAGTGCGCCCTGCCAATGTTCAACTAGAAACACCTTTGGGGTGTTTCCTTGCTCCTACTGGTTTGCTTAAACCTTGGTTTCATACTGAGGGAAAACTTGCTGTTGTGCTCATCATACCTTCCTCTTGGGGTTCCCCAACGAGCTCGATATATTTTGGGCCATCAGCGCCATCACCGTGCTTGCCATTTCCCTAGGCATCGACCTAGGTGAGTTGCAACTAGTGCTAGGTGAGTGACGTGTTGGTTTCTCTACTTTAAAAGTTTGTGGAATGCTCACTAGGAGAGGTGGTGTTTATTACTTGCATATCGCTGGAGCTGGGCGTCTCTACTCTGGAGGTGGTCTTTTCTCTATCGAGGAAGGACGTTTGCTATATGACTTGTAGGTTTAGCAACACCAACCCGAGGAGGAGATTCTGGATGAGGATGATGACCAAGAAGAGGAGAAGCCACCAACCCGGTTTGCTACATACCAAGACTTCCAAGAACTTGGAGGAACTGTGGAGAGAATACAAAATCTCTCCTTGAACTTTCGAGAAACAACTAGTAATTTATCAACTCAATTTGTGAACTGGAGTTACAACTTTTCCCACCACCACAACGATTTGAAGGGCTTGCAAAAGCCTAAGCTTGGGGAAGTTTCCTCATTATCTTTATTTGGCATTCATTTGTTTTTATTTTTGAGGTTATCTTTTTAATTCGAGTTTATAAGCACTCGTGTTGTTTTCCCCAACACTTTATCTTTAGTTATTTCTATTTTCTTTCGAGATTTTCTAGCCGAGCCTTGCTGCCAATTTTCTATTCTTTAATTCCCTCCCTTAAAAACAACAAAAAGATTTTTCCATTTTTATTTATTTTCCCTCTTCCTTATTTTCTATTCTCCTTGTGGCTTTCACATATTTGCAGGAGAGTGACCGATTTCAAGTTTCCAAGAAGCAAATAAAAAGGGAAGAGAGAAGTGAAGCCAATCATGAGAGGTAAGACTCCCCACTTTTGAAGTTTGAGAAACCCATGCTAGTTAGTAGTAAATGATAAGATGTTATATTGGTGGAGTGAGTATTTACATTGTAGTAAAATTTTGTTTTCATGGGTATTTAGTTGGGTACGTTTTGTTCCAGCTCTTGTAGTTAACCAAGTCTTGCCTAAAACTTTGCTAAACAATTGTAATAGGAAAAAGTCTCTCAATTGAAGGCTTGGGTGTTGTAGTGTTTAGTCTTGAAGGCTTATTTCTAGAGATACTCAACACCACAGAAAATAATGATTGACTTGATAGCTCTCTTTAAAAGGATTTGTTCAATTGAATTAATGTTTAGCGGTTTTTGTGAGCATGCCAAAGTTTGACTTGTGAATCATAAGAATGATATAGCTTTATGCGTGTCAAACTTCATGGGATGCCAACAACTCCGCTAGCCTATGAACGATCTTCATGGAGGAAACTCCTAGATTTTGGCTATGAGTTGATTAAACATATGTAGCAGCAACGCTATAATGGGTAAGATTCTTGGCATTCTTGGGTAGCCGTGTTCAAGATGGAATCACTCCTCTGGCTGTTATGAGTAATCATTGTGCAAAAGGAACAAAAACCTTGGTGATGCCACGAGTGTCCATCACAACCTGATAAACTAATTAAAATCTTTGGCATGCTCTCAATTACTTAAGAACTGAAATTCTTGAGGGACAATGAATAGAAAAGTAGTGTTTGAAAAGTCTTGATTTATTGATATGGGAGAATTGAGATACTCTAGTATATATGTTTTTCATGACAACTCTCACACTCTCAAATTTACATGATTATACTTTATTTTTCAAAGGCAAGCCTATGAGTTGATTACACGACATGGAATAAGGTTTACTCATTTGAATCATCCATGTTAACAATAATTTTGTTGCGGATGCATAAAAACCCGTATGATATGCTTGCCATTACTCTATCTATGCTGAAGTTTTTCAGATTTATAAAGTGGAGGAAACATGAGACTACTAATCATGAGTAAGATCATCATCTCGTTATTTCAGTTTAAATGCTGAGTTCCTTTTTGATTTTGGTTTTCTTGCTCGAGGACGATCAAGTTTAAGCTTGGGGAGGTTGATGGCTATGAAATATAGCCATCTACTTCCACATTTAAACTATATATTATTCCTATTTTTGATGAAATGTCTCTCTAAACCCTGCCACTAATGCCTAATGATCAAAGGGGTATGCAATCCTTTCTTTCTATTTTTCCCTGCACAGATAATGATGTTTGATGATGGGAATCACAACATTAAAGTCAAAGATACGAGATCTCCAAAAACCCGAAGAAACCAGGGGTCGTGAAGTGGAGACAGACGCTTTAACGACCAACTATATGACGGGAATAAAATTCCGGATGTATAGTTCCGGTTGCATAGTTACGATCGACACCGCTAGGTCAAATAGAACAACTTTCGTGAAGTGACCCCTATATAAAGAGGCTTCGAGCGACGAGAAAAGCCTCGCCAAACAGCCACGCCAAGAATCGCTAGCCACCCCCATAACTCCATCCACAGCACCGAAGAGCCGCTGGAGGAATAAATCTAGATCTAATCTCCAAACCCTTCTCCACCACCATAGCCATATTCCACCACTTATAATAGTAGATCTCATCTTCGATTGGCGACATTGTAAGACTATTTGCTATCAATCTCATGATTTCCGTTACAATGTTTATGATTGTTGATTTCATCTCTATGCGTGAGTAATTCTCCTTGGGCTAAGGGCTTCGGCCTAGCCATGTAGCTTTTTGTGCATGTTATTTATCATAGATGGGATTATGTATTAGTTTATATGACATGATGATTATTGTATCCTCTCTTGCCTCAATCTAAGGACTTGTCAGGTACCCAAGACCCCGAGGATTGAGCCAGGTATAGGGAGTATGAGTAATGACTAATCTAGAGGTTGGGA
Organism: Avena insularis; assembly: GCA_023614405.1. Classification (NCBI taxonomy): domain Eukaryota; kingdom Viridiplantae; phylum Streptophyta; class Magnoliopsida; order Poales; family Poaceae; genus Avena; species Avena insularis. The sequence goes on along the minus strand of CM042692.1, from coordinate 353,602,211 downwards.
ACCCGGTGACAGAAGGGGTACTATGGCTGTATGTGAGGGATTTACTTGGGATTAATGCTGACGTCACTATGTATATCATTAGTTCTCTTTCTTCTATGGATGAGACTAGTAGGTTATTGCTATAAGAAGTTGCAGAGGCAATAGAAATTATGGATGCACTGCCCACATATAACTATCTTGCTCTAACAATTACATGCATACTTTATTATTATCTTTTCTTCCCATCAGATGTTTTGCATAGCTACAGGTGAAACCGAAATCATTAGGCCCTCTCTCTCCATCATCGACAATAACAAAAGACAACAAACTCTTGGTCTGGTAAAACACAAAAAGAATTCTAAAACTTCCGAAGGACCATTAAAGTAACTTTACTATGCTTTCTGCTTCCCGAGGATTCGATAACCTAGGTCTACTAGGGAAAAAGAGCTATACTACATCTGTAATCGGGATCGAAGGGATCAGACACTCACACCCACGACACTGCTTACTACCATAAAATCCACCCATCTACCTCTGAAATGACATTTAATTCAAGAGCAATCTATCGCGCTTACTAGTAGCTCAAGTTTGACCTAATTTCGTTAAATTCTCAAGATGCAAAATCTTAGCAAGAAGTTGAACCTATCGTCAAAACTCTCATTGTTTTCCGGTATATTAATTGTGATCCCTCGACGGGTACCTGGAAATTAAAGCTTTTTCATAAAACTTTCAAGCAAAACCTACAATTTACTTGTAGTTTCAATTGTCTTAATTTCGATAAATCGACTTAAAGTCATTAAAATGGGCAAAGATTGACAGGAAGTTTTAAATCTCATAAAACATGGGAATCACTGGTATAACATCTTGGTCCACTATATATGTCTGTAAACTTGGCGTGGCATTCACATCCAATATTCTTCGGACTTTTATTTACGGAAAAGAACAACCTCGCTCATGTTCACTCAGAAAATGTAGAATTGAATGTTCTTTCCGGATAGTTTGAAACTCACACTGCCAACATTATTTACTACAACAATATGCACCGATATACCTCTGAATACATTTAATTCAAGGGCAATCTATCATGCTTACTTGTAGCTCAAGTTTGACCTAATTTCGTTAAATTGTCAAGATGGAAAATCTTACCAAGAAGTTGAACCTATCGTCAAAACTCTCGGTGTTTTCTGATATATTAATTGTGACCCTTCGATGGGTACCTCCAAAATATTTTTTGTAAAACTTTCAAAAAAACCTACAATTTACTTGTAGTTTCAAATTTGACCTAATTTCGATAAATTGACATAAATTCATTCGGTCAAATGGGAAGATTTAGCTAGGAAGTTTGAAAACTCATAAAACATGGGAATCATTGGTACAACATGTTGGTCCACTATATATGTCAGTAAACTTGGCTTCTGGCATTCAGATCCAATATTCTTCGGACATTTCTTTATAGAAAAGAACGACCTTGCTCGTCATCACTCGAAAAATTGAGAATTGAATGTTCTTTCCTGATAGTTGGAAACTCACACTGATGACACTATTTACTACAAGAAAATGCACCCATCTACTTTTGAAAAGTCATATATTTCAAGAGCAATCTATCACGCTTACTTGTAGCTCAAGTTTGACCCAATTTCGTTAAATAGTGTCATGATGCAAAATCTTAGCAAGAAGTCAAACATGTTGTCAAAACTCTCGGTTGTTTCTCATATATTTATTATGACCCCCTGATGGGTACGGTACCTCCAGAAGTTTTTCGTAAAAATTTTAGAGATACCTACAATTTACTTGTAGTATATAGTTCAAGTTTGACCTAATTTCGATAAATTGGCATGCAGTCATTCAAGTGGGCAGAGTTAATTAGCTAGGGAGTTTAAAAACTCGAAAAACATATGGGAATCATAAGTAAAACACGTTGGTCCAATTAATATGTCTACAAGCTTGGCTTATGGCATTGAGATCCATATTCTTCAGACTTTCTTTACGGAAAAGAACCATCTCGATATCACTCGGAAAACTGGGAATTTTCTTTCCTGATAGTTGGAAACTCACACTGACAGCATTGTTTACTATAAGAATATGCACACATCTACCTCCAAAAATACATTTAATTCAAGAGCAATCTATCGCGCTTACTTGTAGCTCAGGTTTGACCTAATTTCCTTAATCGACAAGAAGTCACTGAAGTGTTTGAAGTTATCTAGGAAGCTTGAAAATCCTAGTACTAAAAACTTGGGTATTACGTATAAGAAACTGTGGTCTAGTTTGTGTGATAATTAGGGCGGTTGCATTTTCTATTAACTGTGGTAGGTCTCGTAGGAGTGAGGTGCTTGAGAGTTAACACGGTCGGTGGAAGTACATGTTACATCAAGGACTTCATAAAAATGAAAATTGCACCCAAGTCCATGCATTTAGCACAACCCTAAAACTGAGCAATGCAGTGTGTGTTTTGAGGTTTGCGCATACTAGCATTCATCACGCTAAAGACTATTAGTAGAATCTTTGTATATGCTAACAATGGAAAAGAAGATCCAACGGTTAGCAATGTTTGGATTTGCCAGTCTTGATACAACGGTCAATGTTCGAAGTTATCAGTACACTACATAGTGGTATGGTATGGTATTATAATTGATAAGACAAGATAAAGATAAGATAAGAAGTACTGCAAATGGAAGATCTTTTGAGTAACCTTCCCTCCCGATGTTTGGGAAGCAAGTGAAAATTTCGAAAACCAGAAAAGTTTGAATTTTTTGCCGCCAAGGACCCAAGTGGTTTCCTTCCTATGTACTCCTCGTCCCTACTCCACACCAACGCGGTTGACGAACATGCCAGAGACACAGAGCCGTCGTACCAAGGCACATGTTTGCAGCACCACACTGTGGACGAGGGAGAGATCAGCCAGGCCGATGCGCGAGGGGAAAGGGGAGGAGAGATGGATGATAGCAAAGGAGAGAGAAAACACACGATTTGTTTTGTGTGCATAGGTCCTGAAATTTACTACTAGTAGTGTGGCCGCAAGAGTGCCTCTGTGTCAGGAACCCATCATAACTTTCCTCTAGCACCGAACCACCTTCAACTCGTCTTCAATGCTGCCCTCTTAACCTGCCTATGTTTTATTCTCTCAGCATGTACAACACGTGGACATAGATGAGCCTATGTATAAGCAAAGAAATGAGTACTACTACTAGTGTACTATAGTATTTTCTTTTTCCCTAATAAGGGAATCAACAATGTGTAAAAAATCACACCTTAAGGCTGAAGGGAATATGCCCGAGAGGCAATAATAAAGTGGTTATTATCTTATTCCATGTTTATGATAAATGTTTATTTTGCATGCTATAATTGTATTGATCGGAAACGTCAATACATGTGTGTTTAATAAACAAAAAAGGGGTTCCTAGTTATGCCTCTCTTATAGACTAGCTCGTTGATTAACAAGATGATCAAGGTTTCCTGATCATGGACATTGGATGTTGTTAATATGAGGTCACAACATTGGTGGAATGATGTGATGAACATTCATCCGAAGTATAGCATTATGATCAAAGTCATTATGTTTATATTGCTATAATATCATACAAAGTAATCTTTATCCTTAGACCATGAGATCATGTTAATTGCTAACACCGGAAGAGTATCTTGATAGCATCAAACGTCACACCGTAACAGGGTGACTATAAAGGTGGGTTCAGTGCTATGAAGGTGTTATGTTGAGGCTCATAGACCAAGAGTGGGATTTGTCCATCCCGATGACGGATAGATATACTCTGGGCCCTCTCGGTGATATCACATTGAAATAGCTTGCAAGCAAGTGATGTGATCACTAGAATGTTATATCACGGCAACGAGAAAAGAGTGCATGTCGGTAACGAGATCAAACAAGGTATGGAGATACCGATGATCGAATCTCGGACATGTAATATATCGCGGGACAAAGGGATTTAGTTACTAGCGTTAAAGGTTCTCACGATCACAGAAGTCATCGTTGAATGTGTAGGAGTCAGTATGGATCTCTAGGTCCCGCTTCTGATTATTGATCTGAGAGGGGTCTCGATCATGTCTGCATTATTCGCGAACCGTAGGGTGACACACTTAAGGGATACCGACACCATTTGGAGCAAATATGTTTCAGATAAAGATTTAAGAAAGCGCTGGAATTATTTCAATTGACACCGAAACTGTTTCGGGTGAAATTGCTGAAATTGGTTCTGCATGTAATAATGAAATGTTGCAGGGGGGTTTTATGTGAATGTTTGTTAATTAAAGTAATTAACAAAATTCTGAATAAAAATAATAAAAGAGTTTTATTAAATGAGAGAGCATTAAATTTGGAGAAATTTAATGCATTTAAAGTGGAGACTTTAAAAGAGAATGTGAAGGGGCATTTTAATGTGGAGGGGTTACCACCACATGAATGGAGGAGGTGAAGGGTCACCCCCTCCATGCGCCGGCCATGAAGGAGGGGCACCCCCCTCCTCCTATAAAAGGCCACCCCCTCCGCACTTCTCATGAACACCTCCTTGTGAAGGATCTCTCTCCCCCTCTAGTATTATTCCCCCATGGTCTCGGATTAGCGAGATACATGTTCCCGGTGGCTTTATCTGGAAAGGAGTTGCTGCTTCTGCCGCTTTGCTGGAGAGAGGGACGGAGGTTGTCGGGGTACCGGACGTGTGTGCGATCACGGATGCACCGCTGCTTTGCGGTGCTGGACTTGGTGGTGCTGGAGCTGGATCTGATGGACGTGCTGGAGCCGGACCTGCTGGACTTCATCACGATCTTGAGATCGGCAAGTGTACGACTACATCAACCACGAGTTCCTACTCATTAACAAAGCTCGTTGTCTTCGAGGGTAAGTTCTCGTTGGATGTATGTCCACCCGTTGCTTTGTACCTAGTAGATAGATCTTGGCGTGTAGTTCACACCGTAGGAAATTTTTTGTTTTCTATGCTGCAGAACAAAGGGTATCAGAGCCTGATCTATGCGTAGGTGCTTTGCACGGGTAGTACACATATGTTTATATGTGGGCGATGATGATCATGTTATTGAATCTTCTATGTATTTTGGATATTGGAGGCATAGTGGGATGAAGCGGCCTGGACCAACCTTACATGTCATCGTACATGAGACCGGTTCCACGACTGACATGCAACTTGTTTTGCATAAGTGGCTGGCGGGTGTCTGTCTCTCCTACTATAGTCAATATCTGATTTACAACAAGTTGCTAATAACTTGGTTATCCTCGTTGTGGTTCATGTTCGTAGGTAAGAACGGTTCTATCTCTGAAAGCCCTAAGCCACGTAAAACTTGCAATTGATAAATTAGAGGCGTCTAGTTTAGATCGTTGCTGGGATAGTGTCTTGATATGGTATTGTTGTAAGTAGATGTATGATAGATACTCTTACAACACATTCAACGTGTAAATTCCATATACCTTGGCCTTACACACAAAGGAATGATAGAGATCATACCACGATGCAAATGATAGAGATCAAATGCATGGACCATATCATCTCACTTTACACATTAAATGTTAGCATCTTATACTGCTAGTTTGGCGCTTTCTGTAGCATTGTAAGATGATCCCTCATTTAAATATCAAGATAAAATGTATTCTTCCTTAAGTATGCACCGTTCTATGGATCGTGTTTCGAGACATCACATGATGATCGGGTGTTCTCAACTCTACGCTTTCATGCAACGGGTGTAAGACAGTTTTACACACGCGAATACTAAGGTTCTTACTTGGCGAGCCTAGCATGTACAGACATGGCCTTGGAACACGGACCGAAAGGTTAAGCATGAGTCATATAGTTGATGTGATGACCATATTGATGCTCGCCTTTGAAGCTACACCGACTCACGTGATGATCGGACTTGGTGTAGTGGATTTGGTTCATGTAATCACCAAAAAGGCACGAGGGATGTCGTTTTTGAGTGGGAGTTCATTTCTAATTTGGATTAGTCGAACTCAATTTGTCATAAACTAAATCGAAGTGAATTTGCATAATTTGTTGTAGTCATTCGCATCTGTTCACTACCTTATGCTTAGTTTTTATTTGAGATAATAGAACTATAGAATTCTGGATATTTACTTTACGAACTGGTATCGTATTGTTTTGAATGTCAATTTAAAGTTTATAAGTCCTATTGCAAACTTTCAGCAAACTCTATTTACTCCATGAAGTTTAATAAGTAGTATTAAATCAAGAGTAAGAATTCCAATGTTAGTATCTAAAGTATCATGTTTGCCTCCATGATTATTGATATTCAAAAAGTTGTTTTAATATCAAGATTATATTGGAGCTGAAAATTTATTCAGAAACCATCATGTGTGAAAGATATTGTGATATCTGAAACAATGTTTTTGGTTGCATTATGATAGAGTATAATTTAGCCAAATACATGTTCTCATATTGTATGAGAATTTGTGAAGGATGGAGATGCTAGGCATCCGAATCTACCAAAAAGGTTTTGGGAACTGATATTATACTTGTGATTCTTCCTTATAAGCTATAGTAACTTGATCATGAAAGTTTTCATGATAAGGATGAATAGAAGATGTAAGTAAAATGTTTACTACACTAATAGATTACTAAAGAATGGGTTTTTGAAAGAACACCAAACATTTGATGATGGTGATCCACTTCAAAGTGCAAGTCCAAAGGTATTAGTATTTGACTATATACGCTTTGTACCATGTGTCATGTTGATGACACCACTATTGATGTTGATAGATTCTTTTAAAAGAAAAGGAATTGCTGAAAGAGAATCTATAAAATATTTGGCAGAAAATAAAAGGTTGGAGATGTCCAACTTAGGTATATAGAAGATATACATGTTATGGCTATATTCCTTGCTTGTTAAACAATGTGGTTCTTAGGTATTGGATACCGGTATTGGATACCGAATTGGTTGGTATGAAGTGTCATACAGGACAATGCAATTCATGAACTACAATGGCCTAAGTAACCAGCAAGAGAATGAGTGATGATGTTCATCAAAAACAAATAAAGTGTTATTGTGTTTTTCGTTGTCATCAAACCAAGCCTTCAAGATTTGTTTAAATAATTGTTATTTTGTTCCGGTATCATGAGAACAATGGCTGTTCAAATAATTACCGTATTCCATAAAGGATGGATGAACTTTTACAAGTCTAGTTGGAGAAATCACATCCATAAACACTATTGCTAAAATGTCGCAAGACAAATGATTGAAAGATCACTTATGAAGTGACATCACTGTTTAAATTATATTTGAAAGAAAACATGAAGAAACTCCATGTTGATGGATTTTTGGAGTCTTTGATTTTGATCAATTGACGCATGTGAGACTTTCCTCGAGATAATTGAAACTCCGTCCATAGGCCAGAGAGGAACGGATGACTAGCTTATTGGAAATTGTGCATGCTGATGTGCATAGTCCATTATGTGTAGCCATATGCGATGGATCTTTTTGCTTCATATGCTTTCTCTGAAAATTTGAGTGAATATATCTGTATATTTACTTAATAAGGAAGAAATATGAAACATTTGAAAATTGTTCAAAGACTTTCAAGATGAAGTGGAAAATCATTGTAACAAGAAAATAAAGAGTTTATGATTCGATCATAAAGGAAGATATTTGAGTTACATGTTTAGCAAAAACACCTAAGACTTGAGGAATTGTTCCATGATTTGTGTTTCTCGATAAACCATAGGAGTATGGCATATTCGAGAGATAAAATCAAACCATGTTTGACATGGTAAGATCAAGGGTGTCATTTATAAAACTGCCATTATGTTTTAAGGATTGAAGCTTTAGATACTACCGCTTTTACACTGAAAAGAGCACCATCGTGATCCATTGAAATGACACCATATGAGTTATGGTTTGGGATAAAACCCGAATTGTCTTTTCTTAAATTTTGGTATGCTATGCATAAGTAAAATGTTTACAACCAAAGTCGGATAAGCACATCTTTGTAGGTTATCCCAAAGAATTTGTTGGGAATTTCTCCATAACACCGAGGACAAAAGAGTTTGTTACTTGGAACGTCAAGTTTCTTGAGAAGGATTTTTTTGTGAAAAGTTAAGTGGGAGGACAATAGAACTTTGATAAGGTTGTTGAACCTTAGCTATATGTGCTAAGTAGCGCAGCACCGGAAAGTGTCCCGGTGGTGGCCACAATGCTCATGGCTCTCGTGATTACAAAAGGTGTGATCTCGGAGATTAGAGTTCCTATAAAACCGTGTGGGTCGGTAAGAATCAAATAGTAAGATTTGGTAAGCAAGTCGTTATTGTTTTGACACTGATGAACCGACTACATGCAAAGAAGCGATCATGGGCCCTGACTCCATAAAATGACTAGAAGTCATAGAATCTGTGATAGTATCCATACACGAGAAAACAAGTTTCTGAACTTGGAAGACCCTCCGGAAAGGCGTGAAGCCTATCGGACGTGTTTGGATCTATAAAGAAATAAGACATGGATGTTTAACATCTATGAAATAGTCAACATGTCGGAAAGAAGTTTACGACAATGTTCAAGGAGTTGACTATGACAAGATTTGATCTTTCATAGCGATATATAGTCTTGACGGTTTAATGTAGCAACCACTACATATAATTTGGTATATGGTAGTTGAATAAACAAAACAAGGTTCTTATAATAGAACGGTTACCTAGGACGTGTGCATGACATGGTCCGAAGGGTTTTGTTAATTCAAAGGGTGCTAAAAGGGCATGCAAACTTCAATAGTTGAAGTAAGCATAGCAGAGTTGGAATCTTCACCATGATGAAACTGTTAAAAGAGTTTAAATTCATCGGATATGATGAACATGCTTGCATTTGCAAGAAATTAAGTGGGAGCGCTGAGACATATTTCTAATACATTATGTAGAGGACATATTGTTGATTGGAAATGATGTATCTTGTATTGACACAAGTTAAGAATTTCATTAAAATAAGATTTCGATGAAAGACTTGGGCAAACCCGGAATATTAGGCATCAATATCTATATGGATAGATTAAGGCGCTAATATGGTTGCGCCATACATACATATATGAGATATTGAAAGGGTTCAATATGGAAACAACAAGAAATGTTCTTGCTGCATGGAAAGGATTGTATCAAAATTCAAGTGTTTCAACACTTGGTGAGTAAAATCACATGAAGATTTTGATCGATTATACCATGATATGTATATATCCAGAATGTCCTATGCTCTAAATGTTATGAGCATATACTAGAATGATTCATAAGATGATCATTGGACAATAGTAAAGATATTCTTATGAGCTTTGGAAGAACTAAGAATATATAATGTATAAGTGACAAATAGTTAAAGGTAGTTCATTGTAAAGTGTTACATTGATACTAGTTTTGTCACAAGATACAAATTAAATTTATCTCAATTTATACTATGGGTGGAACAATGTAATGGAAAGGATGTTCCATGATGGATTTAGATGAGTTCCAAAGTTGAGACATTGTGACGGATACTAAAACAAAAGGTTAAGTATATGACTGCTATAGTAGCAGCAAAGGAGGGCATTTGTGTTAAGAAGTTTGTTATCAAACTAGGTGTGGTTCAAAGTGGGTTAATACTATGAAGATATATTGTGTGACAATAATATCAACATATTTTGAGCCGAACGAACTAAAGGTCTCACCAAAGGACCAAATCTATACAATGCCATCTCATTTGAGAACAAGTGATGCGTAGAGACGCATAGACATGCAAATACACACGGACCTAAAACTGTCAGATCCAGAGATTATGTTAACCACTAGCAATAGCGTATATACAACACCAGAAAGCCATAGGTGTTCAATACGCAAAGTTTTTCAAACTAGATTATTGACTCTAGTGCAAGTGGGAGACTGAAGGGAATATGCCCGAGAGGCAATAATAAAGTGGTTATTATCTTATTCCATGTTTATGATAAATGTTTATTTTGCATGCTATAATTGTATTGATCGGAAACGTCAATACATGTGTGTTTAATAAACAAAAAGGGTTCCTAGTTATGCCTCTCTTATAGACTAGCTTGTTTATTAACAAGATGATCAAGGTTTCCTGATCATGGACATTGGATGTTGTTAATAACAAGGTCACACCATTGGTGGAATGATGTGATGAACATTCATCCGAAGTATACCATTACGATCAAAGTCATTATGTTTATATTGCTATAATATCATACGAAGTAATCTTTATCCTTAGAACATGAGATCATGTTAATTGCTAACACCGGAAGAGTATCTTGATAACATCAAACGTCACACCGTAACAGGGTGACTATAAAGGTGGGTTCAGTGCTACGAAGGTGTTATGTTGAGGCTCATGGATCAAGAGTGGGATTTGTCCATCCCGATGACGGATAGATATACTCTGGGCCCTCTCGGTGATATCACATTGAAATAGCTTGCAAGCAAGTGATGTGATCACTAGAATGTTATATCACGGGAATGAGAAAAGAGTGCATGTCGGTAACGAGATCAAACTAGGTATGGAGATACCGATGATAAAATCTCGGACATGTAATATATCACGGGACAAAGGGATTTAGTTACTAGCGTTAAAGGTTCTCACGATCACAGAAGTCATCGTTGAATGTGTAGGAGTCGATGGATCTCTGTCCCATTGCTGATTATTGATCGGAGATGGGTCTCGATCATGTCTGCATTATTTGCAAACCGTAGGGTGACACACTTAAGGGATACCGACACCATTTGGAGCAAATATGTTTCAGATAAAGATTTAAGAAAGCGTTGGCATTATTTCAATAGACACCGAAACTGTTTCGGGTGAAAATGCTGAAATTGGTTCTGCATGTAATATTGAAATGTTGTAGGGGGTTTTATGTGAATGTTTGTTAATTAAAGTAATTAACAAAATTCTGAATAAAAACAATAAAAGAGTTTTATTAAATGAGAGAGCATTAAATTTAGAGAAATTTAATGCATTTAAAGTGGAGACTTTAAAAGAGAATGTGAAGGGGCATTTTAATGTGGAGGGGTTACCACCACATGAATGGAGGAGGTGAAGGGTCACCCCCTCCATGCGCCGGCCATGAAGGAGGGGAACCCCCCTCCTCCTATAAAAGGCCACCCCCTCCTCACTTCTCACGAACACCTCCTTGTGAAGGATCTCTCTCCCCCTCTAGTATTATTCCCCCATGGTCTCGGATTAGCGAGATACATGTTCCCGGTGGCTTTATCTGGAAAGGAGTTGCTGCTTCCGCTGCTTTGCTGGAGCGAGGGATGGAAGTTGTCGGCGTACCGGACGTGTGTGCGATCACGGATGCACCGCTGCTTTGCGGTGCTGGACTTGGTGGTTCTGGAGCTGGATCTGATGGACGTGCTGGAGCCGGACCTGCTGGACATCATCACGATCTTGAGATCGGCAAGTGTACGACTACATCAACCACGAGTTCCTACTCGTTAACAAAGCTCGTTGTCTTCGAGGGTAAGTTCTCGTTGGATGTATGTCCACCCGTTGCTTTGTACCTAGTAGATAGATCTTGGCGTGTAGTTCACACCGTAGGAAATTTTTTGTTTTCTATGCTGCAGACCCAACAAAGGCCTAGTATGTGGCATCAGCTAAGGTTCACCAAATACATTGTGGAGAAAATGAAGTTTGAATCTTTAAGCCTAATGTGCACCTCAATCTTTTGGTTTGCCCATAGAGAATAGAAAAATCATTTCCACTCTCTCCCTATTTCATGTGATTGTTTTCAAAAGGTGTTCAAAATTTTCAAGATGCAAAATCTTAGCTAGAAGTTGAACCAGTCATCAAAACTCTCTATGATTTCTGATAAATTAATTAACCGCTCGATGGGTAGCTCCAAAAGCTTTTTTCATAAAACTTTCAAAGCAACCTACAACTTATTACTTGTAGTTCAAGTTTGACCTAATTTCGTCAAATTCAAGAGTGATCTATCGTGCTTACTTATAGCTCAAGTTTGACGTAATTTTGTTAAACTATCAAAATGCAAAATCTTAGCAAGAAGATGATCCTATCGTCAGAACTCTCTATGGTTTATGATATATTAATTGACACCCCCCTCTGATGTGTACCTCCAAGAGCTTTTTCGTAAAACTTTCAAAGCAACCTACATATTTCACTTGTAGTAGTTCAAATTATACCTAATTTCAATAAATCTGCATAAAGTCATTCAAGTGGGTGCAGTTAGCTAGGAAATTTGAGAACTCATAAAACATGGGAAATCATAAGTACAGCATATTGGTCCACCATATATGTCCTAAAACTTCGAACTTTCTTTACCTAAAAGAACAATCTCGTCATCACTAGGAAAATTGAGAATGTTCTTTCCCGATAGTTGGAAACTCACACCGATAGAATTGTTTACTACAAGAAGATGCACCCATCTACCTCCAAAAAGACATTTAATTCAAGATAAATCAATCACGCTTACTTGCTTGTAGCTCAAGTTTGACCTAATTTCGTTAAATTGTCAAGATGCAAAATCTTAGCAAGAAGTTGAAACTATCATCAAAACTTTCGGTGGTTTCTGATATATTAATTTTGACCCCCTAATGGGTACCCCCAAAAGCTTTTTCGTGGAACTTCCAAAGCAACCTATAATTTCTTACCACTATAAAGTGTACGAATAACTTTGAATATTCACCGTTGGATCAAGACTCGCGAATCCCAACATTTTCAACCGTTGGATCTTCTTTTCCATTCTAGCATCTAGAAGATTGTATTGATAGTCTTCATCACAATGAATGCTATGCACAAAACTCAAAACACACTTCTCCATCATTCTAGAATCTTCTCCCTCGTTTCTCTAGACCATGTTACCAACAATTTGAAGTTTTAGATAAGCTAATAATCGTTGACTTCTACATGATATACAAAGTACAAGAACCAAATATACACCCATACTTTATAGATGTTGATCACATTTATATTTTTATTCTTTACCTATTTTAATTTTATATAGTGATGATATGTTAGACGACTATTATCTGAGTCTCACATGCAGGGGATGTGCAATTTACTAGTACTTATAGTATCAAATTTGACCTAATTTCAATAAATCGACATAAAGTAATTATAATGGGCAGAGTTAGCTAGGAAGTTTGAAAACTCATAAAACATGGTAATCGTTGGTACAACATGTTGGTCGAATATATATATATATATATATATATATATATTTGTAAACTTGGCTTGTGGCATTCAGATCCAATATTCTCCGGACTTTTCTTTAGGAAAAGAACAACCCCGCTCGTCTTCACTCAGAAAATGTAGAATTGAATGTTCTTTCTTGATAGTTGGAAACTCACACTGACGACATTGTTTACTACAAGAAGGTGCACCGATCTACCTCTAAAAAGACATATAATTCAAGAGCAATCTATTGCGTTTACTTGTAGCTAGCTCAAGTTTGACCTAATTTCATTAAATTGTGAAGATGCAAAGTCTTAGCAAGAAGTTGAACCTATCATCAAAATTCTCGCTGGTTTCTGATATATTATTTTTGACCCCTCGATGGGTACCTCCAAAAGCATTTTTTTGTAAAACTATCAAAGTAGAACCTACAATTTACTTGTTTCAAATTTGACATAATTTTGAGATATCGACATAAAGTCATTCAAATGGGTGGGGTTAGCTAGGAAGCTTGAAAACTCATAAAACATGGGAATCGCAAGAACAACATGTTGTCGATCCACTATATATGTCTGTCAACTTGGCTTGTGGCATCTACATCCAATATTCTTTAGACTTCTCTTTATGGAAAAGAACAACTAACCTCGCTCGTCTTCACTAAGAATATGTAGAATTGAATGTTCTTTCCTGGTAGTTGGACACTCACACCCACGACACTTATTACTATCAGAAAATGCACCCGATCTACCTCTGAAAATACATTTAATTCAAGAGTAATCTACCACGCTTACTTGTAGCTCAAGTTTGACCTAATTTCGTTAAATTGTCAAGATGCAAAATCTTAGCAAGAACTTGAACCTATCGTCAAAACTCTCAGTGTTTTCTGATACATTAATTGTGACCCGTTGATGGGTACCTCCAAAAGATTTTTTTAAAAATTTTCAAAGCAACCTGCAATTTACTTGTAGTTTCAAATTTTTACCTAATTTCGATAAATCGACATAAAGTCATTTGGTCAAATGGGCAAAGTTAGCTAAGAAGTTTGAAAACTCATAAAACATGGAAATCGTTGGTACAACATGTTGGTCCACTATATATGTCAGTAAACTTGGCTTCTGGCATTCAGATCCAATATTCTTCGGACATTTCTTTACGGAAAAGAACAACCTCACTCGTCATCACTCGGAAAATTGAGAATTTAATGTTTTGTCCTGATAGTTGGAAAATCACATCGACGACACTGTTTACTACAAGAAAATGTACCCATCTACCTCTAAAAAGTCATATATTTCAAGAGCAATCTATCGCGCTTACTTGTAGCTCAAGTTTGACCCAATTTTGTTAAATAGTGTCATGATGCAAAATCTTAGCAAGAAGTCAAACCTGTTGTCAAAACTCTCGGTTGTTTGTCATATATTGATTGTGACCCCCTGATGGGTACCTTCAAAAGGTTTTTCGTAAAACTTTCAGAGCAACCTACAATTTACTTGTAGTATATAATTCAAATTTGATCTAATTTTGATTAATCGACATAAAGTCATTCAAGTGGACAGAGCGATAATATAGGAAGTTTGAGAACTCATAAAACACGGGAAATCATAAGTACAATATGTTTCTCGACTATATATGTGTGAAAACTTGGCTTGTGGTATTCGGATCCATATTATTCGGAGTTCCTTTATAGGATAGAATAATCTCGACATCACTCGGAAAATTAAGAATGTTCTTTCTTGATAGTTGGAAACTCACACTGATAACATTTTTTACCCATCTATCTCCGAAAAGAAATTCAATTCAAGAGAAATCTATCGCGCTTACTTGCTTATAGCTCAAGTTTGACCTAATTTCGTTAAATTGTCAGGATGCAAAATCTTAGCAAGAAGTTGAAACTATCGTCAAAACTCTCGGTGATTTATGACATATTGATTGTGACCCCTCGATGGGTACCCCCAAAAGCATTTTTGTAGAACTTTCATAGCAACCTACAATTTACTTGTAGTTTCAAAATTTGACCCAATTTCAATAAATCAACATAAAGTCATTCAAATGAGCAGAGTTAGCTAGGAAGTCATTCAAATATCAACAGACATTTAATTCAAGAGCGATCTTTCACGCCTACTTGTAGCTCAAGTTTGACTTAATTTTGTTGAACTATCAAGATGCAAAATCTTAGCAAGAAGTTGAACGTGTCGTCAAAACTCTCGGTGGTTTATGATATATTAATTGACCCCCGAATGGGTACCTCCAGAAGATTTTTCATAAAACTTTTAAAGCAACCTACAATTTACTTGTATTTCAAATTTGACCTAATTTTGATAAATAATTGGCATAAAGTCATTCAAGTTGGCGGGGTTAGCTTGAAAGTTTGAAAGCTCATAAAACATGGGTATCATCAGTACAACATGTTGGTCCACTATTTAAGTCTGAAAACTGGTCTTGTGGTATTCAGATCTATATTCTTTGGAGTTTCTTTACGTAAAAGAATAGTCTCGTCGTCACTCAAAAAAATGAGAATTAAATGTTCTTTCGTGATAGTTGGAAACTAACACCAACAACATTATTTACTACATGAAGATGCACTCATCTACCTCTGAATGTACATTTAATTCAATAGCAATTAATTGCCCTTACTTGTATAACAAAAGTTTGACCCAATTTCGTTAAATCGGCAAAAAGTCACTAAAGTGTGCGAAGTTAGATGGGAAGCTTGAAACATCCTATTTCTAAAAACTTTGGAATTATAAGAAACCATGATCCACTTTGTCTGATAATCGGGACAATGTAATTTTCTTTTAATTGTGGTAGGTTTCGTAAGCGAGGTGCTTTAGTTAACACGCGGTCGGTGGAAGTAAAAGTTACATCAAGGACCTCATAAAAATGAAAATTACATCCAAGTCGATGCATTTAACACAAGATCCCTGAAACTAAGCAATGCAGTGTCTTTTGAGGATTGCGCGTAGATATTGTGGAGCCAAATTTATTCTGAAATAATCTACATTCTATCTTTTACTACAAGTACACATAGTAAACAAAATCCATAAAACAGAGTGATCGTACTCTCTATTGGAGTAGTAACTTGGATTGGTTGTTCACATATATAAGTCCTACTACTAATAATAATTTCTCAAAAAAAGTATCACTAATAAATGCAGTACTAGTTTGTCTGATTTGTTCTAAGATGTACTACTAGTACTAGTACTCCCTCTTTCTAGGATTATTAAGGCCATTTAAATTTGATAAGACCAAAAAGTTAATTACAGGTTGGTGTCGAAGACATGCATGTAGTCCTGGGTCTCTCCCCTGCAGCACTGTACACCTTGCACCAGGTCGCAGGCTTTTCCGTCTCTCTCCAGGAGTAGATCTTCTTTCCTCTCACGTGGATATTCTTGCCTCGGTCTCTCCCTATGTCTGTATTGTACTATCTGGTATAGTACTGTGTGACACCTGCTTTACTCACCTGTCAACTTTCTGCAGCCTTTTTTTTGACAAAGCATGTACAATGTGTGGACACTGTCTAAGAAACAAGTGGCCAAGTGGAGAGCCTCAGCCGCCGCTAGTGCGCCGATGCCTAGCGTATTCCTATAAAATCGTACCAGTACAATACGAAACTCAATCAGTATACTCTTCAATATACCCACCCAACCTGGGTTTTTGCCCGGCGGGCACTATGTCGACGAGCCAATCTTCCCTCTTTAACCACTCACACAAGTTCGTGTACCGCATCGGCAGATTCGACCATGAGCCGGCTGCTATGGACGTTGTTGAGTCTGAGGCGATGATTCATTGCCCCTACGATGACTGCTTTAGCTTGGTCGCCTTCGACAAGCTTGACGGGCACAAGATCGCGTGCTCGCATGACCCGTGCTACTGCATAGATCCCGCCTGTGATTTCATTGTCTCACCGGCAAGGCTCCTTCCCCACATGAAGGAGGCCCACGGGGTCATAGTAACCAGGGCCACCTATGGTAGCGCCTTCTTTTGCCTCATCCTGATTCCGCCACCAACAAGCACAAGTGGATTCACGCGCTTCCTCTGCGGGGATGACAGTTCCCTGTTCGGCCTAACCATCAGTGTGCTTGCCCGAGCCGCCGTCATGTCCTTGGTGTGCATCAGGCAGGACATGTGCTTGTGGCCATGGTACAAGGTGAAACTGTGTGCACCAGGCCCGCCGGGGTCAGCGCACTTCTCGATGGTCAAGAGCCTTAATGCGGTAATCGAGCTGACGAGCAGCTCGTCACCGACCAACTTCCCATCTGACAAGCTCAGGATGTACCTCGGGGTGCCGCCGCGGTTCCCGGTGAAGGTTGGATAGTCCACCCATGTATCTTTCTGGGTTTGCATTGATAGGAAAAAATGATCTTAGACTACGACTAATGAGAAAGACTGTAATGGTGTATTAGCAGATAAATAGTACTACTAGTTGTACTATTTTACTACTCTAGTTTACTAGTAGTAGTCGCATGTAGGTTTTGTTTTGGTACTAGGAAGGATGCATTTTGGATGTAAACTAACTTTGCTGCTAATGTTATTACGGAGTATTTAGGGGTTTATTATGACTTTTATGTAATTGTTCACTTCTTCGACATGGACCAGAGATAAACACACTAACCGTTCTTACGGTGCTTCGATTTAGTCATCTAACTCAGCGATTACAAAATTTTATGCCCAAACTTGTCAATTCGACTTGATTTAAGTCTTGAACCAGGATTGCCGTCGAAATTGCGCTGGTGTGGACGACACATCAACGTGGGTCCAGTGTGCAGGATAGGCTGCCTTGGAATTTTGCACGTAGCGCATCCCGCATCTCGAACAATAAACAATAGGCCCAATACTTGCATATCAACTGCCACTTCCCCTCCCCGCATATCCTTCCGTGTAAGGAACACCACGTCGTTTTCACCTCCATACCACTTTATTGTTGTTTTGTTCGAGATAAGGAAACAAAGTGTTGCTTAGACTAATTCAACATATTACACCCACTGGGTTACATTACTAAAAAATAAAATTAGCTCAACATCCATATTAAGAAGAAAATTCAGCTCAAACACTTGAGAAAACTGGAGGCAAATCCAAAACAGCCCACCTCACTAACCCTGTGACAAGGACACACTTGAAGAAATACCATTCAGATTCTCGTGGACATTGGTCCAGGCGGTGTACTTCTTCAAGAAATGATGATTGCATTGGTCATACTTAACGATGAGCAGCTCTGTGTTGGGCACATGATACTCCTTCGGACTCGAGCTTGAACCACTAGAGCCGCCACTCGCCATACTCGAGCTCCAACAACGAGATGCGCTTGCGCGAGAAGATCAGGGCACAAGGAAAGGGAAAACATTTGAACTAGGGTTAGGTATGTGCGATATTTGGAACAGAACATATCTTATAATTATCTGACATGTTAGTTTTAGAAAATCAATCTTGCAAGAGATTAGCTCACCCTAACTGGCTATTATACGAGAGGTGCTAGGTGCGATGTTACTGGCAGATGCTCTCCTGCATGCATGACCAACGTCCACGTGTCATCCAGGCTAACACAATTTTGATTGTAAACCTCACTTATAACTAAATTTAGTCATGTTGACAATTTTGTGCGTAAACTTTAGCAAATCACGAGTTGGAGGGCTAAATCGAGCCCCACACACAAGTACAAGGATTGTTTGTGTTCTTAACTCCATGGACCATGCATAATCAAATGACGATGCATGGTTGCAATCTATGTGAGGATACAACACAGTGGAGAATATTGTGCGTTTCATGTGATCGTCGAGCATAAGCTCATGCCGTTCGTGAGTACGTGCCATAAATACATTGATGATTTTGCTCATAGTTTTTGTGCGGTAAAGCAAATTGGTATAACTTCTGCGTGTTGCCATACACCGACTGACTTCTTGACGAACACCCATATGTTCTAATCGTGCCTACGAGGTACGCATCCCGGGGTAGGGTCGCGCTATGAGATCTCACGTTCCTCACGGTGCCTGCGGTACAATACCACTGGTGTTGGAATGTTCGAGATGATGAACAGGTGTTTTTTTAGTGTTGAGGCTTGCTTCTGTTCCTTCCCATTTTGTCAAATATAAGAAATTGAAAACACAAGGAGGGCCAGGATTAACAAATGCCTCTCCGGCTTGGAGGACATGAAGGGTTATCGGCCAATCATATCCGTTCTTATGTCTTCAGTTTTCTAAGTTTGGGAGAATGGGAGGACACCAGAGTAAAAGTGTTATTTGTTTTCATTGACAAAAAGAATTGATCTTCATCTTTTCATCTAATGGTGCTAACGTGAATTAAATGATGTATTAATTACTAGTAGTCGGAGTCAAGGTCTCTTTGGGATTAGGAAGGCTGTATTTGGCTATAGAATGAGTTTTACTGTTTACTACTCCATACCATGTTACTTCGACTACTACTAGTACAGAGTAGTACTCCATCCATCCTAAATTAACTGACTTCACATGTACTTCCTCGTTCCCAAAATAGGACGCGCATTAATTTTTGTCAAAGTCAAACATAATAAACTTTGACTAAATATCTAGAAAATAATATGGACATCTACGACATCAACTCAATGTTATCAGAATCATCATGAACCATGTTTTTATATTATATGTGTTTGATATTATGTAAGTTAGTATATTTGTACATATAGTTGGTCAAACTTTATAAATATTGACTTTGAGAAAACCTAGTATGCTTTCTAATTTGAAAATGAGGTAGCATCTAAGTACTAAAATGCGTCGAAATAAATGCGCATCTAGACAAAGCCAAGTCAATTACTACTATTTTAGGATGGAGGGAGTAATTATTTAAGAGTATTCGATTTTTTACAAAATTTTTACTGCTATGGCACGTGCCCACGACTAGGGCATAGACCAATGCATAATAATCATGTGACCATATGGTGGCGATCTACTCTGTACTAATAGTATTGGATTACCCTACATACAGAGGCGCACTAGTGGAGCACACGCTCGTGCCGTTCCTGAATAATAGTACTAGTATACGCAAATAGGAGTACATAAATAGATAGATCTTATTGCTCATCGTACTATTTTTTCCCTGTAAGTCAACCTAGACGTGACTACTACAGTACTATATTGGCACAACTTATGCTTTTGGCGCTACAAGATGAATGTGTAACTCTCTGTGTAACATTACTGTACTAGTACTTCTTGTAGTACGTACTACATGATAGTAGTAGTACTACTATACTTCGTAGTTTTTCGGACGCGCAATAAAATAGTGTTGTAAGTTTGTGTGGTCAAGCTGCATATAACTAGCATTGGTTTGATATGACAATTTAAGTTTTTAGATATCCAGCTCGATGGATCAAGATATGAAGCAGCTAGTACTCCTCTATCCTCCGGACGTCGCCTAGATCAAAATGAACAAGCAAAAGATTGTGTATCTTGGAAATTGTCATGGTAATTTATTACCTGTAGAGCTTTATTTTGTTTCTTTTGAGGAACCTGTAAAGACTGTTATGTACTAGTACTAGTAATAACATGCTACGATTGGTTCCTACAGCTAGTACAAGACATAGACTCTAGTAGCTACTCTCGTCACACTGAATTGTCCAAGAGGTGGAGTTCCTTTTTTTCTCCAAGAGGTGGAGTTCCTTTTTTCTGAGAGAGGAGATTCAAAGAAAATTCAAAGGATTTGTGAAGGATTTTGTCCCTTAAGAAATAATCCTACGCTGTTTTTTTGATTCATAGGATTTCAATATATATTAATTATATCCCGTTTGGAATGCAGGATAGGAAAAATATAGGAATAAGAAAAACACGGGAATTGAGATTCCTTCAAAGTATTCCTTTGCCCTCTATTTTTTAGAAAAAATTCCATCCACTCCAACTTCATGGTATAATTTCTTTGCTTTCCCTGTAATTTAAAAACATACTTGATCTAAATTCCTGTAGTTTCCTCTTTCTATGTTATGAGAATCCTACAAATCAAACGAGCCCTGAGAGATGGTCTTCCTTTTTTTGTTTGTCTTTGATGATTTTTTTTGTTTGAACATAGGGTCTTAGAGCTTCCTCGAAATATTAGGAGGGAAGAAATTGCACAAACCTCCAACAATTGGATTCGAAATTGCAGGAAACTCTAGATAATCAGGATGGTATAGTTGCAAGAAACTACTACAATTACTTTTGGGTACAAATGCTGCACATAGCACAAAATTTTCGATTAGCCCTCTTAACATCATTTCTTACATACTCAGGGCTCAACAATTTGAGTTATTTGCAACTACGGCTCTAATTGTTGGAGGTTTGTGCAACTAGCCTCAATTGGAGCCCCACCCCCACTTGCCCACCTACTGCAGTACTAGTAGTACTACTACGCACCATCATCCTTTGTCTTCTCCATATCAACCCGACCGCAAGCTCCCACCAACGATCTTCCCTCCCCACCCCCCCCACCCCACCCCAAATAAAGCCCCCAAAACACCATCTCAGCCCCCTTCCATGCTGAGATCGAGCAAGGTCAATAAAGATCCTGAGCAGTTTCAGAAGGTATTCACTGAAGGCCCCCTTCAAGTACTCATCAAACATTGCGACGCCACCATCACCGTGAGCTTCGTCGGTTTGTCCAAACATATTATTCTATCAGCAAAAGAGAGCGGAACTACGACTTCTTCTCATCCGTTTGTCCTCCCATGTGTTCTTCATTCTCACCCAACGGTGAGACCGTGGGAATCCAAAGACTGCTCCAAATGGCGGGTAGCCCATGCAAGATGACGCTGTTGGACATGTTCTCCTCTGATGCTATGATGCCAATTGGTTTTGATGAGCAGCGAGCATGTGGAAAGGGAGATTGGATCGTCACAGTTTGGCCCGATTTCATGTGGGACCTTGTCAACGTGTACACTCGTTGCAAGATTGTTATTCCCCAAGTGTCGAGGTTTGAACTGACCGAAGGTTCTACACTTACATTTTAGGATGATGTTGATGAAGGTCGACGTACTAAACTGCAGAAGATAGCCATTTGCCAAGTTCTGATAGCTGCTGGGGGATACAAAGATTTCTCTCTTGTCGCCATTTTCAAATTCAAGATTGTTGTCCTTAATGAGAATGATAGTCATGGATGGTCAGTTTGTGTGAATGAGTTCTAGGGCTACTTTAGATACTGCAATGCTATTATCCAACACGATCGTGTGTTCACCGTGACCGAGAATGGCTGTGTTTATGCTTGGAAGTCTCTAGAACTTGGTAAATTGTCCTCCCTACGTATTTTATTATCTTTATTCCTGAATCGGTGCAAGCTATTTTTTCTGGACTTTCATTGGTTAGTAGGAATTCCATAAAAAATTAGTTTCTTTGATTCGAAGGAATTACCTAGAAATTTCAGAGGAATGCAATCTTTAGGAAGTTTTCTTACATATAAGTAGTTTGTTTCATATGATTGAGTTTTGCTGATAGTATTGCTTCGTCTCCTAGTACATCCCATGGAAAATATGGTATCTACTAGTAGTACTTATGTGAGACTCAGATATTATTGTTGAATCGATGTAAGCTATTTTTTCTGAACTTTCGTTGGTTAGTAGGAATTCATAGGAATTTTAGCCTCTTTGATTCATACGAATTCCCTAGGAATTTCAGAGGAATGCAATCCTTACTAAGTTTTCTTACATATAAGTAATTTGATTCATAGGATTGAGTTCTGCTGATAGTATTGCCTTGTCTCCTAGTACTAGTACAACCATAGAAAATATGGTATCTACTAGTAGTACTTACGTGAGACTCAGATACTAGACATATGATGTATCATCACTATATAGAATTATAATACTAGGTAAAGCTCAAAAATTAGAAATTTGATTGACATCTATAAACTATGTGTGCATATTTAGTTCTTGTATTTTGTATCATGTAGAAGTCAGCGTTTATTAGGTACTAGTACTTGTAAATTTTGTTAACATGGTCTTGAGAAATGAAGGAGAAGATTCTAGAATGATGTAGAAGCGTGTTTTTAGGATTGTGCATAGTGTTCATTGTGCTAAAGAGTATCAATAGAATCTTCAAGTAGATGCTAGAATGGAAAAGAAGATCCAACGGCTGGCAATGTTGGGATTTGCATGTCCTGATCCAACAGTCAATATTTGAAGTTATTCATACACTATATAGTGGTAAGATAAGATATTAAACCTCCTAGAAATAATCCTTGTTGGTTTTCCTTTGGTATATAACACACCAAAATCTTGTAGGATCCAACCTTGCTTTTCCCCTTATGAACTTTACATTGCAAGGTCATATAGGATTATTTCCTATTTCATTTGATCATGTGAATCAAACCATGTTTGTAGGAGAATTTCCATAGCATATCCCCATTTCAAAAAGAATTAGAATTTCCATAGCATCTCCCTAGGTTGGCTTTTTTTACACAATCAAACATCTTAAGTATAATCAAGATTTTTGAAAATAGTACTATATATCAACTTCTACAATGTCAGATCAATATCAGTATTATTTCCATGTTACATTTCCTTTCCCTTTGAAGGTCATTTCCTTATCTTATCGCCACGTGATGTGCTTTACCTGACACATGGGTTTGCTAAGGAGGATGATCCTGGTAGGTGGTGGTTAGCAAGATCTGCCGGTGGTTCAAGACTTCTTCTAGTCTATACATATGGTGTCTTAGGCAATGCAATTGTCGATGATACTAGTGTTGTTCACTATGGTCGCACCGTTCGCACCTATACTTCTGGGTTCGAGTGCATGGTGTTCTCGATGAACACAAGCTAGTTAACTGCAACTAACCAATGAAAAAGGGTTATTGACCTTGGATCATATACTCTTTTACTTGGCGTGAACTACCTGATTAACATTGCAGTAGGCGATGCAAATGATCCGCTGGGACATCTGACGAGAAGGAACTGTGTTTACACATCACACCAAGAAATTGTCTATGAGTATAGGCCGCATCCTGAAATTTGGCGCTTCAGTCTAAATGGTGACACAGCTATTGGTTTCCACACCAACACTCGCTAGATATGGTCGAAGACTCTGTTTTGGTTCATCTCAAGCTTCTCAAACGCCTTGGAGTGGAACGAGCCTATTCAATGATAGCTCATTTGGTCTTGGCCTTCTGTTGAACTCTTTCTTTTGGTTGGTTTTTAGCTGATGTATGAGTACTCAGCATTTAGTTTCGCACCCGGTCCGGCTTGTAAAATACTCCATATGACCAAACCCCTTTTATGCACTTGGTAGTTTCTCTATTATGTATATTTCACCAAGCTTGTAAAAGAACCTTATTAGGAGTATAGTTGGACTCTACTACTACTACTACATAATTTCTTCCATAATGTTGTATGATAGTAGTACTATTAGTATTA
Organism: Avena insularis; assembly: GCA_023614405.1. Taxonomy (NCBI): domain Eukaryota; kingdom Viridiplantae; phylum Streptophyta; class Magnoliopsida; order Poales; family Poaceae; genus Avena; species Avena insularis. The sequence continues at coordinate 353,577,772 of CM042692.1, read as the reverse complement.
CTCCTTGCAGGTCCATTGTTTTGGTTCTTTTTCACTGCAGTTTGGGTCCTGTAACAAGCTACTGCCTAAGTTGGACGTGTAGGTAATTCACTCAGAAACTGCATGCGGCGGAAGGAACATGATGTTTCCAGGTTTACCAATAAACACATGTCGCTCATGATGGCATCGCCAGTTATTTGACAAGTCAATACTGTAAGACGGTGTCCTAGTCTAGTTTTTTTCTTCTTATGAACAAGTACTGCTTGTCTACCTAGTAGTAGTAGTAAAGGTATACTAGTAGGAGTACCAGAGAACTCGATGAAGCTAGCTGAAGTACTACTGTTAGTAGCGATAGGGAGGGAGTTTTGCACATGCCGGTGCACATGGCAGCGTGTTTCTTCCAAGACAAGCTGAATTTAACTCCCTCACTAGCCTCCCCATTCACACACAGCCTCTTTTACTCAGTGCCTTCTTCCCCATCCACTACCGCCCCTAGCCTCTTGCTCCATATTGTTGTCGACCAGCTCCTCGGCTCCGTCCTCTACAAGTGGCGGTGAGATCAACGCGGCAACCTTCTGTAGGGCGGTGGAGCACTCGTCATCTTTGTCCCGTGACAGTAATGGCGGTTTGTGAAATACTAGAACCTCGTACCTGCTCCCTCCATTTCATAATATAAGATGTTTTACCTTATGTGAAACAAGTGTATCTAGATTCACTCCGAACTTACATGATAGAGTTGATGATGTGGTTAAATTTTTATTGTCTATTGTGCAGCATTGTCATGTGTAGAGTAGTTCTTATCTCGGGTATGCATCCTTTTTTGTAGACTAGGTTGCATAGAAGCTTGTTTTCTGGGCTAGATCCCATAACTAAGAATAGTGGGGATCTGTTCAAAGTTGGTAGTTCGACAACGCAAACTTTTGAAAATTTGCATATATTTGACAATCAACATCATGTAATCAATATTACAACTTACTGCAGAAGGAGATAGGGGAAGGAGCAAAAAGAGGATTCTTGATGAAATAGGTTCCAATCCCGTGACTTCTGCTATCCCAGATGACAAGGTAAATCAATAGAATGACGTATGTTCTTGTCGTCCCGTGCAGATTCTTTCGCTATAATCACTGTTTATCTTGTAACTGCAGAAGCACGAAGTTGAATAAGACTCTCAATTTCCTGATGACGGAGTAGAAAATAGATGTCAGATTGGTACACCTAAGACGCCACCTTGTTTACCTTCTGTGGAGACTGATGCAGCTGCAGCTGGTACTGATGAGCCTGCACCTGCCATCATCGTGCCAGATGATGGAGGTGGTGGATTGGTTTTACCATCGGCGGAGACTTGTGTGGCCGGAGCTGGCAGTGAAGAGCCTTCAGAGGACATTGTGGTGCTCGATAGTTCACCTATTGTGGAGACTCATGCTATCGGTGTTGGCGCTGCTATTGGTGCTGCTAATCCTGCTCCCGAAATCATCGTGCCACCTGAAGGAGGTGGTGAGTTGGGTTTACAATCTATAGAGATTGTTGCACATGAAGGTGGTGAACTGTGATGCAGAGCTTTCTTTCTTATGATTTGTATGCTTTTCTATGGAACCTGTATTATGGAGCTACCTTACGCATTTCTTACACTTTTGCCTATTGAACTATAGTGTGGAACTGGAACTACTCCTAGTGTGTAATCATATTCGGATGCTTAAGTATTATCGATGATAAACCAATGCTAGCTGAGTTGCATGAGGATTGGCCTCTGCCACTTGTAGGAGTGGTTCCTAGCTCATCTCCTTTTCACAAGCATGGTGAAAAGATGGTTTTGTTCCTTTTCTTGTAATGCTATTATGCTTGTGTTATTAATCTGGCAATTTTATGCTGATTTTGTCACCCAATCTGCATTTATGTCTCTACATACAAACATATTTGTTCACATGACTTGAATAGAAAACAGTATCTTCTTTGCATTGACTAACCCAAGGAGACATGCAAAAATTGATTTATTTTTGAAACAAGGCAAAAGATATACAATTTTCATTGATAGAGAGGGACATGCAATTCAATTATATACGATAACTACTTGTAGAAGTCATAGTATGCTAGGGATTGCCATAGGAAATCATCACCTCCAGCATCTTGTTCTACAGAAGGCATTATTACTAGATCCACAACCTTCTTTTCCTTGGGACGACAATGTCAAGTGCTGGATTTCGAGTCTAAACGAAATCCAGTGTAGGTTCATCAGGAAAACCTCCAAACGCGTTAGTCTCCACAGAAGGTACATCAACACTATGGCTGACACCATTGGAAATGCAAGCTGAAGCTATTGTTATACTCCTATCAAGGACCATAGATAAGGGCCAGAAATTCAAGCTCCAAAATCTAGCGTTACAAAATAGACAAGAGGTTACCTAATGTCTGCAAGTGCACAAATCGTTTGTAGCTAGTTTTGAAGTATAGATATCGATCCCACAGGGAGCCCAAAGGTAAGTGTTTATGAATGAAGTCTCTGTCACACTCAAAGTTGTCACAAGTCTTCGAGTGAATTGACTGCAAGTGTGTAAATAAGAATGAAATTTGGATTAAACTAGATGTATTTAAGTAAAACTAAAACGTAAACATCAGTAATAAAAAGAATAAAAGTAAAGAACGATTCAGTTGTTTGTTGTTTTCTGCAGATGACAAAGAAGGCGCAGGGAGATACAGTTCATGGTGATAGTGACAGTTCCAGGTGGACGGATGAGAAGTGTAACAATTATAATCTTATAAGTATATGTGTAGGCGAGCAACCCATAATTAGCCGGAACTCCTCTTGGTAGATTTCATCCCAACTTCAACAATCCTACTAGCCTATTACCAAAACCATGGTCAGTCACTAGGCGATTAAGATCCTTCAGGTTGCTTAGCTATTAAGCTCCTTGGATAGGACTAATGCAATAAGCACAGTGGTTCCGCGTGATCCTCGAGTCAAACTAGTTTCCCATTGATATCCCCATGTCACTCGGGGGTCGCCGGTCTGCTAGCGAACAAGATCCTATCTATGTAGAACAAAGCATCATGTTGTATGGGCCCTTAATTCGACAACAAGAATTAGGCATCCTACAGATAGTCAAGCACACATAATATAATAAATAAAATCAATCACAAACTAATGGAAAATATATGGAGGCACATCACATCTCACCAATCCCTTACATCTCCCACGCCCAAGGAACTTACTCACACATGAGAGGAGAAAGCATCATCGATATAATTAAATAAAGGGAGTTATTCTAGATATTACCGTGGAGATCCACAATAAGAATAGAAAAGTAATCCAACACAATTCAAGATAGGAAGAAACAATCTCAAACCCTAATCTTGCAAAGTGAAGATCTGTAAGATCCCTCCTTATAAAAGGAAAAGATCCCTGTGATTGCAATGCTAGTCCCTGGATCAATAGCTAGCATCCACAGTTCAGATGTAATATCAAGAAACAAAGGTCATAATACAACTTTATAACCAGGAATAACATAATTGTATTACATCTTTACATAGCTCATTAGGCTATTACATTACATTGCAGCGGAATATATTTAGTCATGGGTCCTTCATCTTCAAAGTGCCACAGGCAGATGTTGGTTGTAGACTTTGTAATCCTAATCAATCAATCCTCACTAAAACAATCAAACCTGCAACATTAAAAGTTACAGCCACAAGGGTCAATACATTTGAATTGTATTGGCAAGTGATACTTTGGTAGTATAGTGGAGTCTATCATCTATATGCATTTGGCTAAGTGGAGTTGAGGCTTGCATTGCTCAAAATAGATTTTTCCTATCATTTTGAAAATACTAAGTTTTGTTTGGCAAAAACTTTCCAAGGAATCTATCAGTCAAAGACTGAAGATCCACTCAGGGCATCTATCAATCAAAGACTGAAGACTTGCTTGGCAAAAACAATTTCTCAATCAATGATTGAAGATCCTCTCAAGGCATCTACCAATCAAAGACTTAAGAATTTCACACAACCCTTGTTGAACCCACAAGTTTTATTTAGAAATTGGAATGATGAGATTCTTGATTGCTTCCATGTCTTGATGCTCAAATTGTCCTTTACCAGGGACATGGCTAAGTACTTAGGTTTTACACTCTGCAGAGGTGGTGCACTTTCCCCACAAGACTTGGTTTCCCAAGACAAAATCTTTCAGAAGCCTTCCCTTAGACCAACATGGACGCGCTCCAACCTATCAATCACTACCACCCACTGTCCATGTGGCTAAGTTCTTGCAACCTATATGATCATGGCAGAGCCCATATTGCCAAGTGGTTGCACTTGAAGCTTCTCAACATTTGACATCTCAAATCTCTTTGTTTCCTGGGTGGCCATCCACAAGTGAGATACACAAGGTTCACCAGTACCCCTGGCCTTGTGTAACCACTCAACATATCCCATTCTTTCCATTCCACCCAGGTGATTCATTAACTTAGTTGTTTTGTTAAATAAAAACAAGTCCTTAGACTTAGAATATTTTTCCATAGTGTGAATATATTCCACCCAAGTTTTCTATTAGCTAGGCTAAGCTTGATAGTAATAGGATTCCTAACTTAGGAAAATCCTTCTAAGGATTCTTCTACTAGGTTTTCCTATAGCAAGGTCTATACTTAGTAAAATAAAAACCATGCAAGTTTTACTTAGCAAAAACACTAATGCATAGTGAAAATAATGGGACATAAGATATGAAGCATCACTTGCCTTTTTGGTAGAGGGTATAGGTTTACTCCTTGATCTTGCTAGTCTCACTCTTCTCTAACTTCACTACAAGTCAATCAAGCAAACACAAACTCAATCCACCAATCAAGCAAAACACAAAATCATCTAACATTCCAAACCAAAGTCAAACAAACAATTTCTCTCACACAAAGTAATGGGATCTAAGTCAGGCATAAGCATGCAAAGGTTGGTTCTAATGTAGGGATGGTCTTCACTAGGCTTCTAAACTTTGTAGGTTCCAAATTGGTCATTTACCAAAATGGCAAAGTCATTTGCAAAGAGGGTCTCTATTAAATTCCTAAACTTTGTAAGATCCAAAATGGTCATTTACCAAAGTGGCAAAGTTAAGAAATGCATGCAAGCATGCCAAGCCTTGTTTTGTTTGAAAAAGGGGTTCCTAATGGGTCATAGACATTTGGGTACACCTAATGGTCATTTTGGTGAAGTGGCTAAGTCATTTGCAAAAGGTTTCACTATAAAACCATTTGCAAAACAAAGTGTCATTCTATGTGGTGTAGAAATATTTCTACTAGGGTATTAACCTATAGGTTTCACCAAATGAGTTGCTATTGCAAAACTTGGTGTTTTGGGTCAGTAGGTTTGGTTCAAAACATCTTCTCAAAGTTTTCTTTATGAAAGCATTTTCATAAACAAAACAAATAGTTTTAGTTAGCTAGAAATGGACTAAACTAATTAATCCATCCTATTCTTTTCCAAAATCACTTTCCAAACTATGGGTTGGTTCCTAGGGTCAGTAAGGTCACAACAAACTAAATTGCAAAGGTCTTAACCTAAATATCATTTTTAAATGATTTTTCTAATGTTAGCACACAAAAGAATCTGCAAAGTTAAACAAGCTAGCAGTTACTATTTGCTAAACTAAGGGTAGGGTTGGCTAGGGCTTGTCTTGCTGATTCCAACGACATCAAATTTGTAGAATTTGGACGTGTGGATCAAAAGATACATGGGTTTGAAATCGGCAAAAGTTTCTGTTTTCTAATTTCTGTTTTTAATCAAACAGTGGCCACGCGGCGCGTTCCTATTGGTCGATACCGGTTCGGCCGGATCGTGGCTGTGGTGCGTTGGATCAAATCTAATCGTGTGGCGCAGAGCTAGTACCCCTTCGTGATTAAATGAATCTATCGTATTCGTTCGATCTGAATCAGACGGCTGTGGGGTGCTCGACCACGACGGCTGACTGCGGCGGCTGGCGGGATGGTTTGGTCGGCGAACCTTGACGCTTCTGAGGTGAGGAGAAAGGAAGTTGCTCACCGTGCTCAGGAGGTTGCGGTGAAGCTCTACGTTTTGATGGCTCGACGAGGGGCGCTCAGGGGCAGTCGCAATTCCTCGTCGGAGTTGGGAACGGCGGCGGTTGGCTCTGTCCACGGTCGAAGACGGTGCTGTGGACCACGAGAGGACGAACGGAGGTCTGGGTTAGACGCAGGAGATCATGTCGGAGCTATGGGCGTGAACGAGAGGGCTCGGGGCGGTCGAGGCTTACCGGGAAGCGTTGCGGAGAAGAAGCAGAACCGCGGCGGCGCTCTGTGCTTGTCGTCGCTACAGATCACGAGAAGAACAACCGAGGTTGGGTTAGGCAGGAGGTCACGGAGGTGCTGTGCGTGAACGAGGAGAAGAGGCGACCGGAATCTACCTTTGGGGATCGCGGAGAAAGAGGCGGCGGTGATGTAGCTCGTCGTTGAAGTCGAGCTTCTGAGGCACCCATGGATGAATGGCTGTACAGGAGGATGCGTCTTGAAGTGCTGAAGCGGCTAGGTTGCTTAGGAAGGCAAGGGGCAGTGGGGTTTCGTCGGAATTGTCACCGGAACATCGTCTGAGCAGAGGTGGCTCAGGAGAAATTGAGGCGGCCTGGGGGCGAGCTTGGGAAGGGTGCGAGGGAAATGATGAGGAGGAGAGGGAGGCGTTTAAGTAGACATCGTCATGGCGAGGATTAACGATAACGCGAATTGAAGCCAGCGGATTGAAGGCAAGCGTGATGGCGTCGTGGGGAGAAGAAGTCGCGGGGAAGAAGAAGCCTGCGTGGCGGTGGGGTCCTCTGGTCAGCGAGTGAGGGAGAGGGAGAAGTGGGTCCACGCTGTCTGTGACTGAGTGGGTCAGATAATTGGTGTCAATCGTTTTTCTTCCGGAGAAAGCTGGGTGGCTCTTCTTTGGGCCTTAGTGGGTTCTTTGGGCTGTGTCCTTTTCCTATTTTTTTTGTCTAATCTCTTTTTCTTTTTCTAATTCTTTTTCTGTTTTCAATTTTCAAACAATTATTCAAACATTCAAACAACACTCAAATCAATTTAAACAATCAGCAAACCTTTCATTTGAATTTGGTTCTGTTTATCAACATAGTCCAAATCCAAAATGAAATAGTATTTTTATTTAATTTAGGATCCATTTAATAATTAAATAAAATGGATCTTTAGTTGTTTAATAGAATAGGGTTTGATTTATTTAAATAAAATTTCCATTTGAAATCCAATTATTTTCAAAACCAAACCAAAAGGTTTTATTTGAAAAAAATAAAAGATTACTTGGAAACTTAATTAAATAAATAAATAAGTTTTGGTGTTTAATTAAAATGGGAAAGCCTTTACTTAAATAAAATTGGATATTTAAATCCTTATTATTTTATTTAAATAATCCTTTACTCATTTTAATCAAAGCAAAACCTTTTAATAAAAGATTTCAAAGTAGTAATAAAATACTTGGTGTTCATTTAAAATGGGAAAATCTTTTACTTAAATAAAATTGGATATTTAAATCCTTTATTTTATTTAAATAAACCTTTACTCATTTTATCAAAACAAAATATTTTATTACAAAAGCTTGGCCAAAATTAATTTGGCTCACCTTTTCATTTGAAACAGAGTCTTTTATTAAAAGATCTAAAATAGTATTTCCAAAACAATTTATCTTCCTTTGATAAATGTTTATCTTTATAAATCCCTTTAGGATTACCTGATCACCAATTGGTATGGGCTTTTGGGTAAGGGCTTTAAAGGCTTTGGAAATTCATTTTCCTTAACTCATTATATTCACAAGATCTTGTCTATGGTTCCAAACTAACTGAAACCAACCTCTATTGTCTTTCTTGATCCTTTGTGAAAATTTGTTGATCAAGTTTGGTATGGATCAAATACATGGATTTGGAGATACTTTGGAAAATGATTTCCTTCCATTAGGGTTTAGGGTTTTTGATTTATTTTCCAGGTGTTCAAATTTCCAGATACATTCATTGAGGAATGCATTTCCCTTGATTTGGATTTTTGTTGAATTCAAACTTCTGCCAAGGTTTGTTCAAGATGGGATTTCAAGTCTCCTTTTAGAAACAAAAGTTTCTTTTCACCCTGATTTTTCAACAAAAATTTATTTTGTTATTTTATTTTTCACATTACAAGATTTGGAAAATCTTGGGATGTGACAGGCTACCACCCTTAAAATAAATCTCGTCCCGAGATTTGGGGAGGCTAGGGTTACAAGCAGGTTCAAAACAACTAGGGTACTACCACCCTTAAAAATTTTCCAACTAAACTTCATCTTGGCTTGCTTGGAATCTTGATGAAACTTCCTTGGGAAAACTTCTGCATAGTGGTCTTTATTTCCATACTTGACTCATGGGCCAAGGTTGAGATCCTTCATAGGCTTGTTTATCTTGTTCTTCATCTTTTCTGGACAATTGCTTACATAGTGTCCTGGTTCCTTGCAATTGAAACAGTGGATATCTTGGAGTTCTTTACGTTGCTCTTGTGGACAAGTGGCTACATAGTGGCCTGGTTCTTTGCAGTTGTTGCACACTACTTGGTCCATCCTTTTATTCTTTATGGACTCTGGGCATCCACTGGGGTTGTGTCCCATTTCCTTACATTTACGACATTGCACAAGGCTCATGTCTTGCTTTGGTTTCTTGGGCTTCTTTGATCCTTTGAATTGGGTTGTCTTGTTTGGAGGTATAAGTGGTCCTTTTCCTTTGTCATCAACATTCTTGGCGTACTTGGATCCTTCTTGTTTCTTTTGTTCAACAATGGCATAGATGGGGCATTGGATAGGAACATGGTCATTTCCTTCACAAAGGTAACAAGTAACTTGAGATGTGGGGCATTGGGCTGGATGTTCCTCTTCACAATTGGGGCATTGATCTTCATGCTCTTTGGATGTATGATCCTTGTCTCCACAAATAATGCAAGCTGGGGCTCCATCTAGAATAACATTCTTGTCATCCTTGTTGTCATACACTCTTTTGGGATAGTTTTCTTCCATGTTGATCATTTGATTAGTCACCTTAAGCATCAGTTGGGATTGTTCTTCCAAAAAAATTTGCAAGGTAGGGTCTTTATCACTATTGTTGGCTATGAACTGAGCTGTTAGTTGGCTCAATTGGTGTTGGGTTGCTAGGAGTTCTCTCATGTTGTCCTCTTGGTTGTTGTTGTTGTCACCATCCTTGATGTTGGAGTTTCTTGGAGAAGTCATCTGTTTGGGTTGGAGGGGATTAGAATAGGCAAAAGGTTTTTCTAAGAAGTCAATTCTATTCACACACTTCACATTTCACACAAGCAATGTGCAAGCAATCACAATCACACATTCCACTCAAACAACATGTTTCAAGCACATACTTAGGCAACAAAATAATTTTTGTTACACCACATAAGTTGGTGGGTTTGACTTAACTAAAATATGGTGGTCCATCTACATGGTTTACTTGTGATCATTCCATTCTTCTTGCTTGAGATCTTTGTATCCTTGGAGAATTCTTGTGTCTTGGTCACAAATCTTCAAAGGTGATGATGGCTTCTTCTAAGTTGTGTTTCCTTAGTCTTCAAATGAAATGTTACTCAAGACTTGTATTCTTTAGTGACATCCAAGTTGAAGTCCTTGGTGTACATGTTGAAGATGTTGAAGAAGTTGAAGTCATTAGAGTTGATAGTGTTGAAGAAGTCCTTTGCACATGGTGTAGTCTTTGGTCATGGGGTAGGCTTTCCATTAAGTTTGAAGTAGAAGAGAAGTAGAGTTGAAACCAAAATGGTTGAGGAAAGAGTTTACAAGATTGTTTTTGTAAATAAGTTTTGGAACAAAATAACTCCTATTTTTCTAAGGGTTTTTGTCCAAACCTAGGGTTACAAATCCTACAGGCAACACAATGCTCTGATACCATTCTGTAAGATCCCTCCTTATAAAAGGAAAAGATCCCTGTGATTGCAATGCTAGTCCCTGGATCAATAGCTAGCATCCACAGTTCAGATGTAATATCAAGAAACAAAGGTCATAATACAAATTTATAACCAGGAATAACATAATTGTATTACATCTTTACATAGCTCATTAGGCTATTACATTACATTGCAGCGGAATATCTTTAGTCATGGGTCCTTCATCTTCAAAGTGCCACAGGCAGATGTTGGTTGTAGACTTTGTAATCCTAATCAATCAATCCTCACTAAAACAATCAAACCTGCAACATTAAAAGTTACAGCCACAAGGGTCAATACATTTGAATTGTATTGGCAAGTGATACTTTGGTAGTATAGTGGAGTCTATCATCTATATGCATTTTACTAAGTGGAGTTGAGGCTTGCATTGCTCAAAATAGATTTTTCCTATCATTTTGAAAATACTAAGTTTTGTTTGGCAAAAACTTTCCAAGGAATCTATCAGTCAAAGACTGAAGATCCACTCAGGGCATCTATCAATCAAAGACTGAAGACTTGCTTGGCAAAAACAATTTCTCAATCAATGATTGAAGATCCTCTCAAGGCATCTACCAATCAAAGACTTAAGAATTTCACACAACCCTTGTTGAACCCACAAGTTTTATTTAGAAATTGGAATGATGAGATTCTTGATTGCTTCCATGTCTTGATGCTCAAATTGTCCTTTACCAGGGACATGGCTAAGTACTTAGGTTTTACACTCTGCAGAGGTGGTGCACTTTCCCCACAAGACTTGGTTTCCCAAGACAAAATCTTTCAGAAGCCTTCCCTTAGACCAACATGGGCCGCTCCAACCTATCAATCACTACCACCCACTGTCCATGTGGCTAAGTTCTTGCAACCTATATGATCATGGCAGAGCCCATATTGCCAAGTGGTTGCACTTGAAGCTTCTCAACATTTGACATCTCAAATCTCTTTGTTTCCTGGGTGGCCATCCACAAGTGAGATACACAAGGTTCACCAGTACCCCTGGCCTTGTGTAACCACTCAACATATCCCATTCTTTCCATTCCACCCAGGTGATTCATTAACTTAGTTGTTTTGTTAAATAAAAACAAGTCCTTAGACTTAGAATATTTTTCCATAGTGTGAATATATTCCACCCAAGTTTTCTATTAGCTAGGCTAAGCTTGATAGTAATAGGATTCCTAACTTAGGAAAATCCTTCTAAGGATTCTTCTACTAGGTTTTCCTATAGCAAGGTCTATACTTAGTAAAATAAAAACCATGCAAGTTTTACTTAGCAAAAACACTAATGCATAGTGAAAATAATGGGACATAAGATATGAAGCATCACTTGCCTTTTTTGGTAGAGGGTATAGGTTTACTCCTTGATCTTGCTAGTCTCACTCTTCTCTAACTTCACTACAAGTCAATCAAGCAAACACAAACTCAATCCACCAATCAAGCAAAACACAAAATCATCTAACATTCCAAACCAAAGTCAAACAAACAATTTCTCTCACACAAAGTAATGGGATCTAAGTCAGGCATAAGCATGCAAAGGTTGGTTCTAATGTAGGGATGGTCTTCACTAGGCTTCTAAACTTTGTAGGTTCCAAATTGGTCATTTACCAAAATGGCAAAGTCATTTGCAAAGAGGGTCTCTATTAAATTCCTAAACTTTGTAAGATCCAAAATGGTCATTTACCAAAGTGGCAAAGTTAAGAAATGCATGCAAGCATGCCAAGCCTTGTTTTGTTTGAAAAGGGTTCCTAATGGGTCATAGACATTTGGGTACACCTAATGGTCATTTTGGTGAAGTGGCTAAGTCATTTGCAAAAGGTTTCACTATAAAACCATTTGCAAAACAAAGTGTCATTCTATGTGGTGTAGAAATATTTCTACTAGGGTATTAACCTATAGGTTTCACCAAATGAGTTGCTATTGCAAAACTTGGTGTTTTGGGTCAGTAGGTTTGGTTCAAAACATCTTCTCAAAGTTTTCTTTATGAAAGCATTTTCATAAACAAAACAAATAGTTTTAGTTAGCTAGAAATGGACTAAACTAATTAATCCATCCTATTCTTTTCCAAAATCACTTTCCAAACTATGGGTTGGTTCCTAGGGTCAGTAAGGTCACAACAAACTAAATTGCAAAGGTCTTAACCTAAATATCATTTTTAAATGATTTTTCTAATGTTAGCAAGCACACAAAAGAATCTGCAAAGTTAAACAAGCTAGCAGTTACTATTTGCTAAACTAAGGGTAGGGTTGGCTAGGGCTTGTCTTGCTGATTCCAATGACATCAAATTTGTAGAATTTGGACGTGTGGATCAAAAGATACATGGGTTTGAAATCGGCAAAAGTTTCTGTTTTCTAATTTCTGTTTTTAATCAAACAGTGGCCACGCGGCGCGTTCCTATTGGTCGATACCGGTTCGGCCGGATCGTGGCTGTGGTGCGTTGGATCAAATCTAATCGTGTGGCGCAGAGCTAGTACCCCTTCGTGATTAAATGAATCTATCGTATTCGTTCGATCTGAATCAGACGGGTGCTCGACCACGACGAGCATGGGCCAATGGCGGCGGAGCGGTCGGTCGGCGACAGACGCGACGCTACAGGGGGTGAGGGAGAAAGGGAAGTTGCTCACCGTGCTCAGGAGGTTGCGGTGAAGCTCTACGTTTTGATGGCTCGACGAGGGGCGCTCAGGGGCAGTCGCAATTCCTCGTCGGAGTTGGGAACGGCGGCGGTTGGCTCTGTCCACGGTCGAAGACGGTGCTGTGGACCACGAGAGGACGAACGGAGGTCTGGGTTAGACGCAGGAGATCGTCGAGCTATGGGCGTGAACGAGAGGCTCGGGCGGTCGAGGCTTACCGGGAAACGCTTGGAGAAGAAGCAGAACACGGGCGCGCTCAGGTTGCCTGAGTCGCCGCTACAGATCACGAGAAGAACAACCGAGGGTTGGGTTAGACGCAGGAGGTCACGGAGGTGCTTGTGCGTGAACGAGGAGAAGAGGCGGCCGCGCACTGAATCTACCTTTGGGGATCGCCGAGAAAGAGGCAGACGGCGTGATGTAGCTCGTCGTTGAAGTCGAGCTTCTGAGGCACCTGGATGAATGGCTGGCACAGGAGGATGCGTCTGAAGTGAGGAAGCGGCTAGGTTGCTTAGGAAGGCAAGGGGCAGTGGGGTTTCGTCGGAATTGTCACCGGAACATCGTCGGAGCAGAGGTGGCTCGGGAGAAATTGAGGCGGCCTGGGGGCGAGCTTGGGGAAGGGGTCTGAGGGAAATGACAGAGGAGAGGGAGGCGTTTAAGTAGACATCGTCGCGGCGAGGGATTAACGCAGTATTAACGCGAATTGAAGCCGCGGATTGAAGGCAGCAACGGTAGCGTCGTCTGGGGGAGAAGAAGTCGCGGGGAAGAAGAAGCCTGCGTGGCGGTGGGGTCCTCTGGTCAGCGAGTGAGGGAGAGGGAGAAGTGGGTCCACGCTGTCTGTGACTGAGTGGGTCAGATAATTGGTGTCAATCGTTTTTCTTCGGGGAGAAACTGGACTGGCCGCTTCTTGGGCCTTAGTGGGTTCTGGGCTCAATGTCCTTTTCCTATTTTTTGTCTAATCTCTTTTTCTTTTTCTAATTCTTTTTCTGTTTTCAATTTCCAAACAATTATTCAAACATTCAAACAACACTCAAATCAATTTAAACAATCAGCAAACCTTTCATTTGAATTTGGTTCTGTTTATCAACATAGTCCAAATCCAAAATGAAATAGTATTTTTATTTAATTTAGGATCCATTTAATAATTAAATAAAATGGATCTTTAGTTGTTTAATAGAATAGGGTTTGATTTATTTAAATAAAATTTCCATTTGAAATCCAATTATTTTCAAAACCAAACCAAAAGGTTTTATTTGAAAAAAATAAAAGATTACTTGGAAACTTAATTAAATAAATAAATAAGTTTTGGTGTTTAATTAAAATGGGAAAGCCTTTACTTAAATAAAATTGGATATTTAAATCCTTATTATTTTATTTAAATAATCCTTTACTCATTTTAATCAAAGCAAAACCTTTTAATAAAAGATTTCAAAGTAGTAATAAAATACTTGGTGTTCATTTAAAATGGAAAAAGCTTTTACTTAAATAAAATTGGATATTTAAATCCTTTATTTTATTTAAATAAAACTTTACTCATTTTATCAAAACAAAATATTTTATTACAAAAGCTTGGCCAAAATTAATTTGGCTCACCTTTTCATTTGAAATGTAGTCTTTTATTAAAAGATCTAAAATAGTATTTCCAAAACAATTTATCTTCCTTTGATAAATGTTTATCTTTATAAATCCCTTTAGGATTACCTGATCACCAATTGGTATGGGCTTTTGGGTAAGGGCTTTAAAGGCTTTGGAAATTCATTTTCCTTAACTCATTATATTCACAAGATCTTGTCTATGGTTCCAAACTAAGTGAAACCAACCTCTATGGTCTTTCTTGATCCTTTGTGAAAATTTGTTGATCAAGTTTGGTATGGATCAAATCCATGGATTTGGAGATACTTTGGAAAATGATTTCCTTCCATTAGGGTTTAGGGTTTTTGATTTATTTTCCAGGTGTTCAAATTTCCAGATACATTCATTGAGGAATGCATTTCCCTTGATTTGGATTTTTGTTGAATTCAAACTTCTGCCAAGGTTTGTTCAAGATGGGATTTCAAGTCTCCTTTTAGAAACAAAAGTTTCTTTTCACCCTGATTTTTCAACAAAAATTTATTTTGTTATTTTATTTTTCACATTACAAGATTTGGAAAATCTTGGGATGTGACAAGATCTCTCTCTCAAGTACAAGTAATGGCTATGAGGGTGTGATGGCTAGGACGTCGAAGATCATGGAGCTAGATGAAGAACGTCTCCCCCTTCTTCTCTGGATCTCTTCTTTTTTTTCTCTGGATGGGATATCGGCTGCTATGTTATGATTTCACGTCCGGCCTCTTCACGAAAGTTGTCCCTTTTGACAAGACGGAGGTGGTGGTAACTATACGGCAGCAACTATATGGCCAGAAAAATATTCCCGCCATATGGTTGCTCGTCAAAGCTTCTGTACACCTCCCTTGATTGCTTCCAAAAAGAGACTTTCTTGTTTTCGCCTGAATATTGTGTTTCTATTGTTAAAACCTTCGGTTGATGTTCATGTCAACACCCGATTTTTTAATCCCAGATGCTTGTTATGCCATACATCGTAATCCCAGGATTAGCATTTTTGTGAGACATAACAAATTGGATATCACAGTACATCATCCATTACAAACCATAATAAGGTCTTACACAAATAAAGGATCTCATGATCCAGTCTTAATACAAACAAGCAACAAAATAATAAGCGTAGTAGGAGGCTCCATCTTCAGTGTCACAGGCAATGCTGACGATGGGAGATGATCCTAGTTGTCGTAGCCGGCCTACTATCCATCATCCCGGTAGTCCACCTCATAGTCTGGCCACGGGAATAGCCAGGGACAAAGCCATGAGTACTCTTTAAGTACTCGCAAACTATCACTAACATGTATGGTAGTTCTAGTAGGAACCTTAAGCTCTAAGTTTATTTGCAAAAAGGCAGATTTATCTAAACTAAGTTTAGAAGCAAACAAAACTAAGTTAAAGTTCTAAATGACTTTAAGTTGAGAACCTAGTTTTCATATTCAATACCCTATTGTGGTCAAGTCAAAATCATAGTTCACTTCACAAGTCACTTTGAAAACATCTGACGACGAATAAAGGTGGCCACTCCAAGCATCCATGATCATGGACGCGCTATTCGAATAGTTTGACACTCTGCAGAGGTGGTACACTTTCACCACAAAATTCGATACATCCGTCAGGGATAACCCTGAATCATCATACTTAGTATGCGGATAATCAATCATAACCTTTCAATTACACACTCTAGTATAGGCACCTCCCCTATGAGCTTGGCCTCCTAGCCATGGCCATCTGCCATCCTGGGCACTGCATAGGTGGACATCATCAAGCGGTAGCCTCAGCGCAAACCTCTTCCGTGAGGGAACCCGTACTAATGCATATAAACTTCCGGCTAAGCCTTACCCAATTCAGGTATTGTGGTTGTCCGGTAAAATTGGAATGGTATCGCATCCGAACCTAACCATCAGTTTTTATAAAGGGCTAAGGCTCATGCCTCAACATTTTCATCACCAAATCCATTTGTGTTTCTCAACACATGTCAAAACATTTCAATAGAATGACTCATCATTCCAAGGTTTTCATAATCATTTTCACCAAGTATTCCCATCTAAAGTGATCAAGTTTTATGCTTAGCACTAGCCACTAAGTTAAGAGTGTTCACTAATGAGGGGTGCTAATCTCAATCTCATGCCATAGAATGACATCTAGTATAGGCCTAGTTTTATACTCTTTATGCTATCTATACTATCTTTCCAAATCCTCACAAAGCATTAACTAAAAGTCAAGAACTTTGGTAAAGTAGAAGAGTAAAGCTTGCAAGTAAAACTTGGGATGGGTATAAATAAATGTATAACCAAAGCATGCCTAATGCATATTTCTTAGGTTATCTTGCAATTAGTGATGGCTTGCCTTGATTGGTGCAGTGATTGAAGTTTTCCTCCTCTTCTTCGGGGTAGAACTCCTCCTCCTCGTATCCTTGGTCGGTACTATCGTCTATAAATGAATACAGGGTACACAATCACCAAACAATACTTAACTACTTCTATTTAGCACACTAAGGATCACACTTGATGATCTAGCATCATCACAATCATCACATGAAATAAAGGACTAGTTTTATTTAGTTTGCTTGAGAAAAGTAATTTCTACTCATTGAAATTTATTAAGATTTAATATTCTCCAATTAAAATATGGGATCATGTTGACACATGTCATCACCACATATTATAATACATGGGAATGTGATTTAAAGGGTTGGTCACATTTTACAAGGTTTAAGATTATTATTTAATAGATTTAAATTGACTAGAAATGCCCTAATAGCATTCTTTTGGTACTAGTCCAATGTCACTACATGCAAACATAGATATTTTTACATATTCAGATAGATATTATCAAATGTGATTTTTGAGAGTTGGAATCAACTCAAAAGCTATTATGGTTGATTTTTGAAAAATGTTTGAAGTTGCAAAAGTATATGTCTTATTATTTTTGCTATGGAATATCTCTAACTCCAAATGATTTAAATCCAACGGGCTTGCATAGATAATTTAATTACCTTTCTAGAAAAATTTGAATCATACAATTTGGTTTAGTGAAACTCTCTGAATTGATTTTTGAATAAGTGGATAGAAACTAGTTTAAACCTAAATGTAAAAAACAATATTTGAATTTCCAGGCCTGAGCGGGAAAGCTAAATGGGCGGCTACCACGCACAGCAGAATGGTCTGTCGACAGATGGGGTCCACCAACATTAATTGTTCTAACGCGAAACATTATCTTAGCATCTGGGTCGTGCAATCAAATTCTAATCTAACGACCGAGCGTCATCGTCGACGACGAACAGCTTCGGCGAGAAATTAACCTAGCACGATGGTGGGGGTCTCGTGGGGCTCACCTGGGCTCCAGCTAGGGTCACCGACAGGGGCAATCGACATGGTAGATGAAGGCGAGGCAAGGCACGGTCACGACAATGCTTAGGGTGGTCAGAATCAACGGCGCCCTTCTCCTCCAGCAGCGGCGAGCTCCAGTGAAATTCCGGCGCGGTGGTGCTCGCCTTGCTCCACGGAGAAGTGTGGGAGTGTCTGTGGGGAGTGGGGAGTGGAGTGGTGTGGATAATGGAGGCGGGGGTGGCCTCCTTTTATAGCGCGGCGAGGGGACCGAGCGTGCGATGTGAGCTTGACGGTGGCATTGCTACAGGCGGCTAACAGCATGGGCAGGGGCGTAGGACAGTGCGGTGTTCCCTGGCGATCATCACAGAAGTAATGGCATGGCACGGGGCAGGCTAGGTTGGTCGGGCGCGTGCGGCGCTCTGCACGGAGGCAGAGGTGCTTGCGCCAGCTACGGGTCGCGCGGCGGCGAACAGGGGTGTCTGCCGGGGTGTGGTGATCATGGCGAGGCTATGCATGCGCGAAGAGGGCAAGGCGCGAGCTGGGCGAGCTGGTCAGATGCGGCGCACTGGCGTGCTCTCAGCATGGCGCAGAGAGGCGGGACACGGCGTAGCTAGGGTGGTCCATGGCTCGGCTAGGGTTGTGGCCTTGACAAGGGGTGGCGGTGGACTGTGGCGCACCTCCTAGACATCCTAGATGGGCGCGGGGCGGTTTGTTGCGAGCTGGTCGTGGTCGGCCGGTAATGACCAAATTCGGGCGGCGGTCCACTGTGCTCCACAACAAAGGGGGGCTTGTCTGGGTGCTGGTTAGACTTAGGGGAGACCAGAGAGTGCAGAGGGGACCAAATGGTCGAGGTTTACTGTGCACAACAGTGAAGTTAGGCCAGGGGTTTAATTAGTGCAGACAAGGTGTTTGTGTTAATGGCCGCATGAAACAAAGTTTGGAATTTTTTATTCAATTTTTTGAGTGAACTTTTATTAAGCTTGAGAGTCTATGTTTGCTTGGAGAGGTCAATGGGAATTGTTTTGGTAGGTTTTTGAAAAAGTGTGATCTTAACATATGAACTAGATTCAATTTTCAACTGTCCATTAAATTGATTTGCTAGATGTTTTTGTAAGTTTGTAAAGTGGGCCTTGATACACTTTTACTTGGTCTAGCAAGGGATGAAAAGAGTTGTAAATGTTTCTGTTAGAAATCTTCTTCTAGGAACACACAAAGTGTCCTAGTGGTTTACTTTGGTCAAAATGACCATTTGGTTTATTTACTCATATTTTATTTCTTTTGATTTTGTTTGCAATTGGTCTAGATGATGTAGCATTCAGCTTTAAACCATTTCACAACAAACAATCAAGCATGGCATATACACTCAAATCTATACTAATGCAAACACACATGCATTCATATTCCTTTTCTTAATAAAAGTTTTTGTTAACCCTAAATTGGGTGATTAGGATTTGAAAATCTTGATTAGAAGTTTTGGGATGTTACAGTTCAGAACCTGAAACACACATTAAAAACCAAGGTTTCTTTGCTACCGAAGTATTAGCGTTAGGTAAACCTAGAATATGATCAAATCTAGAAGAAAACCATCAATAAAAACCATCAAAAATATGTCGAATGTCATAGCTATCAACTCCCCCAATCTTAGATGTTGCTCGCCCTCGAGTGACAATAAAATAAGGAAGAATAGCGGAGATTCGAGACTGAAATAAAAGAACTTACAAGCTCGAATTGGTGTCAAATTCTTTTCTTCACAATTCCTGCAATCTTAAACATGATCATACAAGTATTCACAAGATTGCACTGAGTCCACTTCCTAACCACGTATATCTTGCTAGTAAATAAATCATATGCTCGAGCAAGTGTCAAAAGTTTAGCTAAGAAAGTGAAACAATTTCTTTTGGCGTCTCTCTTTGTTGAGAGATGAAAACTTTTTGCTCTTGTTTCTTTAATTAATTAAGAGTACTCAAGTTGACACAAAAAAAATCAATTTAAGAACAACTCATCTATTCCCACATAAAAATTTCAAGACTCTCAAAGCACCTTTTTCCTTTCCTTGTTTTTCAAAAACTTTAGCCCTTTCATAGAGAAATCATGCCACTATTTTTAACATGTTAATTGGGACTATGTTGCGCACTCGTGACCATGCCAATAGATAACTGTTGAGCAATAGCGGGTCAGAGGAGTACTACAACTTCACCTAGAACGTGAAACCACGAGGAGACTAAAATTTTACCCGTCATAGCATTGCAGCTACAGATGCTTACATAACTCAATAGCCAAAATCAAGTGATTTCCCACATTTAGATCGTTCGTTTTCCAACGGAGTTAATAGTTCCCCATGGAGCACGATCGTGTTGTAATGGCACACATAAAGCAACATCTTACGATAATTATTAGAAAAAGTAGTGGCATAATCTCTACTACTTCGAAGCACCCATTTTATCAAACAATTTCATTCAAGGGTGTTATCGAGTCTATTTATATTAAGCTCAAATGGGGTTGAGTAGTTCTAAATTCAAATCCTTTGGGATAAACATGGACTCAAGTTATCTTTTGGATGCTTTTTCTTGTTGTAAAATTGTCGGAAATATTTTTAACCAAGTTCATTGCTCATTATTTCAAAGCTAAAGAGGAGACACTAGCAATGAAATAGAATTTATAGGATAGCAAGCTAAGTGGGGAGTGGCTCAAGTGCAAGCGAGTAAATAACTGTAGGATAAATTTAAAGTTGCAGAAAAGGTGATGAAAGGAATGTGATACCTCCTCTTGCTTGCTTCGTTCTCGTACTTGAGTCGAACCCCCTCTATATTTCCCTATTGCCAAGTCACCTAAAATTGATCAATCTCTGAGAGAAAGAAAGAAACAAATTTGCAATAAAAGTTACAACTAATTTTTTGTGTTTTTGGTTTAGGAATGCAAACTGAAAGTAAACATGCAATTTTGAAGAAATAAAATAAATGAAAAGAAGAAATAAAAATATGAATGCAAGGTTTGGAGGTTTTCAAACCTCCCCCAAGCCTAGGCTATTGCCAGGCTCAGTTATTGTCGTCATTCGGCGGCTGGTGCGAACATTGCTGGTAGTAGTCAGGTAAGTGGGTCATGAGGTGACTGAAGTTGTGAGTTAAGGCACTCACATATTCATTCACACCTTGTAGAGTGTGGTCAATCTCTCCAACACGCTGGTTGAGCTGCTAAAATTCTTGATAGGGGACGTAGTTGAACCCCTGCTGCGGCTGATTGGGCCATGGGTCCCAGGATCCCCCTCGTTGCTATTGCTGTCCCTCCCAAATAGGATTGTATTCCTGCGCCTACTCCTGCTCATGCTCATCCTCATCCTGCTGCTCTCCTTCTTCATCTTCTTCTTAATCAGGCTGGAATTCAGCCATGATCTCCACCACTTGATCCTTGGTGAGGATCCAGTTGTCCTTCTCCACAATCGTGAAGGCTTGTGGACACAAAAATTGAACCTGCTCAACCTATGCATCATGAAGATAACCAAACTGATATGCTCGGAGCCTCTTGTTAGCTCGGTCAACACCGAGGAAACCACAAGCAGTTAAATGTTTGACATCCATAAGTTTGGAGCCATCAACAGTTTGCATAACAGGTAATGTAATGTTCAATGCTAGGGCAAGGTGGGTTACCAATCCACCAATGCGAATGTCACCTTTCTTTTTGTTGCTCTGGTGACGAAAGTGCTGGATGAGTAGAGCCGCAGGACTGGGGCTTTGTGGTGCATTGGGGAAGAGTGCCTTGGTGATCATGGCCATATCCGCATTGGCCATGAAACCGGTATCTCCTCTTCCTAACAGTGTATTGGCAAGGAACAAGGCGAAGTAGCAAATTGTTGGGTTCTGAATGGTGGACATCTTCTTCTGGTAGAAGTCCCTGCCACCGTTAATAGAAATAACCTCCCAAGTTTCTCCACTTGAGATGCTATATAAATTTGTAACAATTGACGCCCCAAGTGAGGGAAACCAAAAGCATCACAAAATTGTTTGAAAGTTATTTCATAATGCTATTGGTTCATGCTGAAGCTTACCGTACATGCATTACCTTTCTCCTTGTGGTCATCATAGAAAGAGGCAAGGAACTCATAGGTGAGCTGGGTGTAGGTATTGTGGCTTGCGTAGGCGAGTAGAGATAGCCTTGAATTTCCACACATGAGGTCAAAGTCCGCCCGCAACCCTACCGCGGTGAGAAAGCTATCATCGGCCCAACATGTGGGCATCATCCTCCTTGATCAAACCATGGCCAACTTGTTGTTGAGCTCGGCCTGGAGCCCCGAGCTCTCGCCACGTTGGCGCTTGCTCTTGCGAAAAATGCTACCAATTTTGTTCATCTTGATGCACTGAAAATTTTCACCATGAAACCTTAGGCATATAGTTTCTACATGATATACGAACGATTCTACGTGGAAAAATTTAATCCTAACGTGAGAATTCAAAAGGGAAAACAAAATAAGATTGAGTTCATCCACTAGATCAATGTGAGAGTTTCAACCCTGGAATCTTGAAAACAAAGCGTGGATAGGGAGAGAAACATACCGATCTTGTCAGGGGGATGAACCTTGGATACCCCAACCGGACAAGAAACAGGGTAGTCGGATTGCGTCCGGCTGGCCAGGTGCAGCCGGACAAGGAAAGCCAGGCCGGCTATCGCAAGGTAGCTGGATCGGCGAGAAGCAGCCGACTACAGCAGCGTAGCCGGAACCAATCAAGGAGACAGGGTGACGTGCGGAACAGTGCACGGTACGCCCTGTACGACGACAAGACTGGCAACTACTCGGCCATAACAAAGACTTTGCGGGGATGACGCAGGAACAGTGGCCCGATGCAGACGACAGGCCCACACGGCGTCCACTGTGCCTACGACAGCCATACCGCTCGTACTCCGATAGGACATGTTGTACCGGATACTGTAGATGACCAGCCGGCTGGAACCCACCTGTGGGGCCCGCCAGTCGGATTGGCCAGTGAGACCGTTGCCTCTCTGCCTATATAATTAAGGAGAGGAAAGGCCTCAGTAGAAAGGGTTGGTCTCAGCGCATTTAAGGCAGTAGCTATAGAATACAGCTCAAGGAGCACTTGTAGTTCGTATATCGCTCATAGTTAGATCGGCAGGAGTAGGAGTTTTACCTCATCACGAGGGCTCCGAACCTGGGTACTTCCTGCGTCCAGCTACGCTTGCTTGTATCCAATCCCGCCTGCGGACGCTGTCAATAGCTTCCCTGCTAGTCCCCACACCTCTATCTAACCTTCTTAGGTACTGCCGTTCCCAATACAACGACAGATCTGTTGATTCCCCAACTCAAACGAATGAAATCCGCGAAGAATCAAGAATTTTAGGTGGGTTTTGAGGGGTTTGGAGAGAGAATATGAGAGAAAAAGTGAGGAGGAGGAAGAACCCTAGCCGCCCCGGCGTGATTAAGTGGTGCGTCGAACTATACGGGCGCAACTATACTGGCGGGATATGTAGTTCTCGCCGTATAGTTGCGGCGGCATCGTCAATTAGGGTTTCTTTATGCCAGATCACAGCTATGCGGGCACAACTATATGGCCGGATCAAAATGGTCCTGCCGTATAGTTGGTCGTCAAATCTTCTATGTTCTCGAGATAAAAATATCTAGACATGCATCGATAACTATACGGCCAAACTATATGGCCGGAATTTTTATTCCCACCATATAGTTAGTCATCAAACCATTAGTACCCTGGAAAGAAATTTGACGAAGGCATCTATATTTATACGATCAGAACTATATGGCCGGAATTTTTATTCCCACCGTATAGTTGGTCGTTAAATATTTTATGCCCACGAAAGAGAATTTGTTGATGGCAAAGATATATATACGGCCAAACTATACGGCCAGAATTTTTATTCCCGCCGTATAGTTGGTCGTTAAACCTTTAGTAGTCATCAACAAATTTCTATTTCTCGAGAATTCTTTCTTATCCTGAAACTTAGCAAAACACCTTATTTTGACAAAAAATGACAGTAAAAATTGTCGACCAACAACAACATATATAGAGCAGGATTTTTAGTACTACCGAACTTCTTCTCCTCAACTAGAGATTCACTTTTTAATCTGGACAAAATGATTAAGCTAGTTTTTGTAGATAAAACTCAAACTTTTATTTTTATACTTATTCTATGTTTGTTCAATCGATATTTCTACTACTTTTTGATAGTTGCATCTTCATGGGCGCGCTTTCGCAAGAATGTTTGTGAAAAAGTTGTAGGAATGCGATGAACATTTTATTATTTAGTTTATTTTATTAATGTGATGGGTTGACTCCCATTAAGTATTTTATTAAGAATGGTTGAATAACTCAACCCCTTCTCTGTTCTCGAATTCTTACCTTGGGTTGCGCTTTTTCCAAGGAACTTACCACATGAACTCGTTTTGCCGATGGAATATATCTTTCTCCTGCTTCCAGCGTCTTCAGAAAATACCGGATGATTTCAGCATCATAAACATTGAAGATTAATTTTCTCTCAGCACAATCAACTGACGCTCCTGCAGTACTAAGGAAAGGTCTGCCAAGTATTATAGATAATTTTTCATCCTCTGGCATTTCAAGAATAATAAAATCAGTGGGAATAACATGCTCATCTATTCTAAGTATAACATCCTCAATCATACCAATGGGGTTGTTTAGTGGACTTGTCAGCCATCTGTAAAGTGATAGTAGTAGGGGAATACTCCCCTAATCCTAACCTTTTATAGAGGGAATATGGCATTACACTAACTCCTACACCTAAATCACACAAGGCATTATGAATATCTATTTTTCCAATTGAGCATGAAATATTTGGTATTCCGGGATCTCCCGATTTAGACAATAGCTTCCCATTAGCAGGATAACTAGTCACCATGGCAATGGTTTTAGTTATTTCTTTCTTTCTACTAAGAATATCACGGAGAAATTTAGAATAGGTAGGAACTTTTATTGCATCCGCAAATGGAATTTCTAGGTGAAGATCACCAAGTGCCTTTTTGAAAGAATCATAGATTACCTGATCCATTGCTTTATTTTTTGATAAGGAAGCTTTTCTCACCTTTCTTATTCTTGTATTTTACCTCTTGTGGGGGATCAGGTTCTTTTGTTGCTTTCTTTTGGTTCTCCTTATCACTATTCTTCTTTTCTACTACAACAACTTCATCTTCATTGCATGTCTCTTTTTCTTCTCTTGGTTCAACTGTCTCTGCATCAGAGTCATAATGGTCATCATGTGTATCATTTTGGTCCTCCATGTTTTGATCTTGTGTTTCTTGAGCAGTTTCATCTTGAGGATCCACCAGTGTATCATCTTCTTGGCTTGCTTTGAGTAGGGCCTTTTCCTTTCGATCTTTTTCAGCTTCATATTCTGGTGGTCCTAATGGTCCTGTAACAACTGCACCTCTCCTTGTAACAACATTAGTAGAAACAGGAATATCTATATCATCTTGAAGAAAAATTTGATAACTAGATGCTATTTGTTCACATTGGGTTTCAATCATACTAAGATACTTGTGAAATAATTTTATTTCATGGCCAATGTCATCATAATTTTCTGTGAGTTCCGCCAGAATCTTTTTATGTCTTTGAAAATGCTTATGCAGGTTATTATGAGATTTTGCTTATCGATGCTTTAATTCTAGAAAAACTTTTCTAGTTTCATCTTCTTCAGTAAAAACTTGTAACAAGTCTATTTTGTTTTCCTTAACAAGTTCCGAAGGTATACCTTTTTCTTTCATTGATTTGCATACTTCAGGCATAAGATATGGTGTTATACGAAGTATACCTTTTTCCAGCTTAGTGTCGAAATGATGATTATATAAAGAATCATTCTTAGCCCTAGTAGACATCAATTCCAAACATGGTTTATTAGTTAAAGTATTTATCGATCCTCCTTCTGATAGGTCAAGCAACTCTGTGCATTGAGTATTAAGACCATGGTAAAATCAATGGAAAATAGTTGATTAAGAATAGCCATGATTAGGAATACTATTGACCATTCCAAAGAATCTATCCCAAGCTTGTAGGTAGTTTTCTCCCACGTTCTGACTAAAGTTTCCTATATTCTTTCTAGTTTTAGTTACATTTTTAAAAGGATTAAACCTGTTTACAAATTTAACAATACAGTTTTCCCAATATTTAATGTAATGACGAGGGAGAGAATATAACCAGTCTAGAGCCTTACCTTTAAGAGACAAACGAAAAAAATTATACGAGAGAAGTCTCTTGGCAAATCTTTTGGTCCAAGTGTTGTCATCACATCGTCAAACTCTCTAATATGTCTTCCCGGGTCTTCATCTTCCCTTCCACTGAAAGCTTTTTCCTACAAAATTTTAATAATTCCACCATCAAATCGATATTCTCTAACTCCAGGATTAGGAAATTCTATTGGTTGTTAAGGAAAGAAGAGTTAGGAGCACTGTATTCTCTGAGTGTTTTCTCATGTTTCTTGGGAGTTGTCCTATAAATGGACTTGATTTCCATAAAATCACTCAGGTTTTGAACTTCAACCTTATCTGATCTTAAAAGTTCTTCAATAATTTCCTCGCGCCTTTGAGTAGGCACGCGCTCAAAATAATCTGGTAAATAGGTCCTACTAGAGCGTGTAGACCCTTTGTCTCCTAGGGAGACCATTTTGTAGTAGTAACACCTGAAATGTCAAGAGAAAAATACTTAGCTCTTAGCTCCCTGGCAACGGCACTAGAAAATAGCTTGATGTCTACAAGTGCACATATCATTTGTAGCTAGTTTCAAAGTGTAGATATCAATCCCACAGGGAGCCCAAAGGTAAGTGTTTATGAATGAAGTCTCTGTCACACTCAAAGTTGTCACGGGTCTTCGAGTGAATTGACTGCAAGTGTGGAAATAAGAATGAAATTTCGATTAAACTGGATGTATTTAAGTAAAACTAAAATTTAAACTTTAGTAATAAAAAAGCATAAAAGTAAAGAACGATTCGGTTGTTTGTTGTTTTCAACAGCTGACAAAGAAGGCGTGGGGAGATACAGTTCATGGTGATAGTGACTGTGCCAGGTGGACGAATGATAAGTGTAACAATTATAATCTTATAAGTATATGTGTAGGCAAGTAACCCATAATTAGCCAGAACTCCTCTTAGTAGATTTCATCCCAACTTCAATAATCCTACTAGCCTCTTACCAAAACCATGGTTAGTCGCTAGGCGATTAAGATCCTTTAGGTTGCTTAGCAATTAAGCTCCTTGGATCAGATTAATGCAATAAGCACAGTGGTTCCTCGTGATCCTCTAGTCAAACTAGTTTCCCATTGATATCCCTGTGTCACTCGGGGGTCGTCGGTCTGCTAGCGAACAAGATCCTATCTATGTAGAACAAAACATCATGTTGTCTAGGCCCTTAATTGGACAACAAGAATTAGGCATCCCACAGATAGTCAAGCACACATAATATAGTAATTAAAATCAATCACAAACTAATGGAAAATATACGGAGGCACATCACATCTCACCAATCCCTTACATCTCCCACGCTCAAGGAACTTACTCACACATTAGAGAAGAAAGCTTCATCAATATAATTAAATAAAGGGAGTTCTTCTCGATATTACCATGGAGATCCATTATAAGAATATAAAAGTAATCCAACACAATTCAAGATAGGAAGAAACAATCTCAAACCCTAATCTTGCAAAGTGAAGATCTCTCTCTCTCTCTCTCAAGTACAAGTAATGGCTATGAGGTTGTGATGGCTAGGAGGTCAAAGATCGTGGAGCGACATGAAGAAAATCTTCCCCTTCTTCTCTAGATCTCTTCTTTTTTTCTAGAGGGGATGGTGGCTTCTGGGTTATGATTTCGCGTCCGGCCTCTTCATGAAAGTTGTCCCATTTGACAAGACAGAGACAACGACAACTATACGGTGGGAACTATATATCCGGAAACTATTCCTGCCGTATAGTTGGTCGTCAAAGAATTTGTACGCCTCCCTTGATTGCTTCCAAAAAGAGACTTGATTGTTTTCGCCCTGTTTCTCTTGTTAAAACCTTCTGTTGATGTTCAGAACCTGAAACACACATTAAAAACTAAGTTTTCTTTGCTACCGAAGTATTAGCGTTAGGTAAAGCTAGAAAAAAATCAAATCCAGAAGAAAACCATCAACAAAAACCATCAAAAATATGTCGAATCTCACAGCTATCATTACCCTATCTGGACAATTCATAGTGCAATTTGAGCGTCTTACATGATCCTTAGATCTTAGTCCATCCGGTCTTTTTATTGGTGGAATGAAATTTGCTGTTACTTTTATTTCTACGAAGACACTGATATGTCCAAAACGTATCTACTTTCCCGAACACTTTTGCTATTGTTTCTCCTCTAAACTTGTGTGATTTGGATGCAACTAATGCGATCGGCTGTTTTCAGCAGAATTGCCTTGGTGTCTACTTTTTGTGCAGAAAATCAACTATCAGGAAAAATCCCGGAAAATATGCCAAAAATCCTATTTCACCCGAAGACTCTAGGAGCCAAAATACGAGACGGAGAATAGCCAGGGGGTGGCCACACCACCTGGTGGCGCGGGCCAGGCCAGGCCGCGCCAGGGGGTGGTGTGGGCCCCCAAGGCACCTCCTCGGTCTCCCTCTTTGCCTATTAGAAGCCTTCTAACCTAAAAACTCCGGGAGGGTTCGACGTTTTTCCAGAAGGAGTTCTGCTCCGCCGCCACCACCAGATTCCCTGAAACAGCACCAGAAACTTCGTTCTGGCACCCTACTAGGATGAGGAATTGGAGGATATCATCGCCATCATCATCACCATCGCTTCTCCATCGACCATCCATGTTTCCCCCATCTATGAGTGAGTAATCCCCCGCTGTAGGCTATGGGGATGGTAGGGATTAGATGAGATCGTTCATGTAATGGCATCAGATTGTGAGGGCATGGTGCCTAGTATCTTTTATTAGTGCTTTATGACTTTGTTGCGACTTGTTGTGCTTAATTCTTGTCACTAGGGCCCGAGTGCCATGATTTCAGATCTGAACATGTTATTGATTCATTATGATAGTATTGTTTATGGTCTTATCTACAAGTTGTATGCACATGTTGTTGTCCGGAACCGATGGCCCCGAAGTGACAGAAATCGGGATAACCGGAGGGAATGGCTTTGATGTGAGGATCACATGTGTTCACGGAGTGTTAATGCTTTGCTCTGGTGCTCTATTAAAAGGAGCACCTTAATTGCCAGTAGTTCTCTTGAGGCCCCACTGCAAACGGGATGGCAGGAAAAAAGATGTTGTGCAAGTTCTCATTGCAAGCACATATGACTATATATGGAACACATGCCTAGGATTATCTAGTACTTGGATGCTTTATCTTATTTAGCTGCAATTGCCCTATGTTCTGATTACTATGTGAGTTGTCTTGTCCATGCAACGCCCGTCCATCCATCCCTATGCCTACCGCACTCGAATCCTATTGTTTACTGCTATTATTACTGCTGTCTTTACTTTACTACTTCTGTTACTTTGCTATTCCTACTACAAAACTGTTGCTACTGATAAACTGCTATGAGCAAGATAGTTTCCAGGTGCAGCTGAATTGACAACTCAGTTGTTAAGGCTTATAAATATTCTTTGGCTCCCCTTGTGTCGAATCAATAAATTGGGTTTCACTTCCCTCGAAAATACTGCGATACACCCCCTATACTTGTGGGTCATCAAGACTATTTTCTGGCGCCGTTGCCAGGGAGCATAGCTTTATTTATCAAGTTCACTTGGATTCTCTATTGTTCGCTACTATCCATCCATCATGGGTAAGTCTCGTGATGGCAAGGTTCCTATTTTACCATCCACTACAAGAAGAGGTACGGTTCTGAACACCTCTGCTGCTCTTGATTCACCATCTATTATGAGTAAGCTCGTTACACCACCACATACACATGCTACACACTACTACTACTGCTGAATCTAAAACTTCTGATGCTTCTGATGCTGCTTCTACTGTGCTTGATAAGAGTGGTTCATTAGGTCCTTTCCTAGATTCTACGATTGCTAGAACTATAGCTGGAAATAGCGAAACTCCTAATGAAGACACTACCACACCTGTTAGTTCACCTGAGTCTAGTGAAAGTTATGATATTGAAGATGGTTATGTTGAGATGACCGATGAATTTATTAAAGAATGTAAGAACACCCATGATAGGATCACTGCTAAGAGTCTCCTTGAGAGGCGTACTATTAGACCCAAATTGTCTCCTATTGCTAAGTTTGCTACTTCTCCCATAAACATTATAGATGAAGATTATGATTTCTCTCTCGATCTATCTTACATAGCTATTGTCGAGAAAGAACCTTTTTGTGGGACTAAGAATGAAAGTGCGGTAGCACATATGAATGAACTTTCTACTATGAGTGGCTTGTTTTCTAATGATATTAAGATGTGTACTTACTGTGTTGCCAAGATCTTCCCCTTTTCACTGAAAGGAGAAGCTAAAACTTGGTTTAGTAATTTACCTCCTGGATCTATTGATAGCCCTAAGTGCTTGATTAGTACTTTCCTGCATAAATATTTTCCTCCTAGTGCCAGACATGCTATTTTGCAGGAAATTTTTGATTTTAAACAGGGAGAAAAAGAGGTATTTCCTGAATCTTGGGCAAGGTTTTATGCTTTGATTCATGCACAGGCTAGAAGTCCATTACCTAAGAATGAGCTTCTTGATATATTTTATAATGGACTAACTGAAGAATCTAAGACATACCTAGATAGTTGTGCTGATTGTGTTTTCAGGAATAGGACTCCTAAGGAAGCTGAGGAATTAATGGCTAAAATAAGCAAGAACTATGAAGATTGGACTCCTCCTAAACAAGCTATACCTGAAGTAATTGTACCTGAACCTACTATTCCTGTGCCTATTCCAACATCAAAGAAGAGGAGAGTTATTGAATTAAATGATGAAGTGATGAAGGAAGCTCATAAATGTCTTAAGGAGAAGGGAACTAAAGCTACAGATGTCAAGAATTTACCTCCTATAGAAGAATTATGTAAGCCTATTCCCTACTCATCCACTATTGAGGTACACTCTCTCCAACACTTTGATGAAGGTGATATCCCTTACTCTAAACCTCCTGATCAATGCTTAGAAGAATTCGATATCTTTATTGTTAAGCAAGATAACTTTAATAAAAGGGTGCAAAATCATCTAATGGAAAACATTGGAGCTATTGTTGAGTTGAAAGATATTGTGGAAAGAACCTCTAATGATGTTAAAATGATTGTTAAACACTTTCAAATGGTTCAAACTAAAATAGATCAACTCGTTAAAGTGCAAAAAGACTTGCTAGCTAATGCTGCTAAAGAAAAACATGCTTATGAAATTAGAACTAGAAGTGGAGCCGCTACCCAGGATCCTCTATATCCTGAGGGGCATCCCAAAAGAATTGAGCAAGACTCTCAACAAGCTGAAAATAGTGGTTCTACTCGTAAGAAAAGGAAAAAGAAACATATAACTGTTGTAGAACCCTCTGAACCTGCTTTAGATCCTAATAGTATATCTATCTCTGACGCTGAAACTAAAAGTGGTAATGAAGAAAATGAAGCTCCTAACGAAGAGAAAGTTGAGGATGAACCTGAAAACCACACTAAGAATACTAAATACACCAAAGAAGATTTTATTGCTAAGAAACATGGTAGTGAAAAAGAACCTTGGGTCCAAAAACCTATGCCTTTCCCTGATAAGAAACACAAGTCAAAGGGAGATGAACACTATAATAAGTTTTGTGAGTGGATGAAACCTTTATTCCTGCAAATTACTTTGACTGATGCTATTAAATTGCCTCCTTACTCAAAGTATATGAAGGATATTGTCTCGAATAAAAGGAAGATCCCTAATGAAGAAATTTCTACTTTGCTTGCTAATTATTCCTTCAATGGTAAGGTTCCTAAGAAACTTGGAGACCTAGGGATTCCAACTATCCCTTGCTCTATTAAGAACAGTTATGTTAGAACTGCTTTGTGTGATTTGGGAGCTGGAGTTAGTGTTATGCCTTACTCTCTCTATAAGAGGCTTCAACTAGAAAAATTAATACCAACTGATATATCTTTGCAAATGGCTGATAAATCTACCACTATTCCTGTGGGTATATGTGAGGATGTACCTGTTCAGGTGGCTCACAATTGCTTGATATTAACTGATTTTGTTGCACTTGAAATGCCTAAAGATGATAATATGTCTATTATTCTTGGGAGACCTTTCCTTAATATTGTAGGAGCTGTTATTAATTGTAATCAAGGAAAGGTGACCTTCAATGTTAATGACAAGGAACATATTGTCTATTTCCCCAAGAAGATTGAAAGGACTTATGGTTTGAATTCAATTGAACATGTTGAAGTCATTCAAGTTGGAGAAATATATTGTCCCATACCAAGAGAAAAATTTGAAACTATTATGATTGGGACCATTGCTATCAAGGTTGAGGTAACATAATCATTAGTGGAATACAAAGTTTTGTCTCATATTGAATTGTTTTGGTAGCAAGACTTGATCAACCTTATTAACAAAAGGATTTCATTGAACAAAACAATGTTTTCATTATGATTATCTCCGTTTATTTCTATCCTTTGCATTTTAGTTTTTGCTTTCGTTTAGTTTTCTTTTTGTTGTTAGTTGCTTTCTTGTTAGAGTGTCTTAGAACTTCTGTAGTTCTAGATTTGTTTTGTCCTTGCATCATGTTTCCAAAAAAAATCTGTCTGTCAGAAAATCATTCTTCTATTTTTGAAAAATGCCCAAAAATAAAGTGTCTCGAAAAATTCCAGAAAATTCATATTAAATTTTTACATGAAAAAAGGGGCAGAGGAGTACCTGGGAGGTACTAGGGGAGGCCACTAGGCAGGCACACCACATGGTGGCGCGGCCAGCCCTGGGTGGCGCCATGCCCTGGTGTGGGCCACCCCTGGCCCCCCCCCCCACTAACTCTCTCACCTGCCACTTTCTTCTCTCTCCCGAGTAAGCTCTAGTTCATTGCTCAAAATCGTGTTCTTGCTGTGCTTGCTCTCGATTTTTTGATCTCCTTGCTCAGACCATCTTTCTTGCTGAAATTTGGAGCATTTGTTCCCTGGTATGTGACTCCTCCCCTTGTCCAAGTAGATTTGTGTTTAGAGGATTATATATTGAGTATTTTGCTGCTATAGGTGACTGGTTATGAGAGCTTGTAAGATTGTTTGATGCTTAGAGATATAGTTTTGATGCATGTTTTAGGCCTCTTACAAGTCCCTATGAGTAGAATCCTTCATTATATTCACTTTGCAATCACTTGTTTAATAGGTGTTTAAATTTCAGAATAGAAGATGAGTGAACACCACCTAAACCAACATGAGCTTTGGGTTCCTGAGGTCATGAAGTTCCACCGGGAGGAGGAAGTTTTTCCCTCCATTTATCCATGCTCTGAGTTCATGAGAGCTGCGTGAATTCTACAAGATTTCCACACTTTGGTTTCTAATGTAGGGTTAGAGCACTTTTTGGAAGATGAACCTTTTCAATTTGTGAAGCTAACCATGTCTGTGGTGCAGGATTTCTAATTTAGTCACTCTTTGCCTAACCCCATGGCCCATTACAAAATTTACAATATTGCTGTCGACCTTTCTCTCGATGATTTTTGTGCAGCTATTAAGGTACCTCAATGGGGATCATGTAGAAAGATTAAGGAGAGACCTGAACCACTCATGGATTTATACGTAGAAATTTTCCAAGGGATCAGCTTCTCGAAGGAGAGTGGAAAAATCCGTAACATTCATCTTCCCTCCATATGCTACTTTGCCTACTTTATTGCCAAGTGTGTTCTTGCTAGGAAAACTGCAAATAAGTTATCTTCGTATGATCTAGCATTTATCTCTGCTGCTCTTAAATGAGATAGGTCTTAGAACTTAGGTGCTTTGATAGCTCTCCGTTTTGCTGCTAACCGTGAGAAAGGTGGAATTTGTGGAGGCCTCATTGCTTCTCGTTTACTAGCATTGCATGGTTTAGTGCCTCATCATCTAGACCTATAGTTTCCCATGGAGAGGCTCGATCTTAATTCCATGATATAGCATAAATTTGTTTCCTCGTGGGCTGGTATGAGTGAGTTATCTTATGAAATAACCTTTCTCAAAGCTGGTTGGAGAAAGAGAAAGTCCGAGCATGTTGTTCTTTTGCCTGCACCTGGTTTTTTTAACCTTGATAACAGGGAAGGATGGTCCCTCACTGAGGAGGAGCTTGACACGTACTTGGGATAGCCCTCCCAACAGGAGCAGGACACTAGAAGGGAGGTCACGAATGATTCGGTCCAGCTCTCGAATGAGGGAGAGTCTTCAAATCATCAGCCTGCTTATGATTGGGGAGCTTCTTCCTCTTCCCATGGTCCCAACTACGATCATTCTTATCAAGATCCGCCTGCTTGGAACCCCTATTCGTACATGGATTGATACCCACTTAGGCCAAAAGCCTAAGCTTGGGGGAGGTACGCCGACACCGCACTCATCTCCATATCATGTTGCGTCGGTACTTTGTATATTCATGTTTTCGTTCTCTTTTTAGTTTTCGTTATTCTTTGCTTTTGCTTCCTAAAACACAAAAAGACCAAAAATATTTCGGTTGTTTGTCTTTGGTTTGCTTCTTCTTTTTGCCTTGGTTTGTTTTTCCCTTTCTTGCTTTGTTTGAACTATTTGAAAAATCCAAAAAGATTTTGCTTTGCTTGTTTTCCTCTTTGGTTCTTGTTTTAAACATCAAAAACAACAAAAATATTTGTCGTTCTTCTTTGGTTTTTGTGAGTTTGCTACAGGGTTCGGCAGTTCTTAGTGGAATATTGGTTTCATATTATTATTCAAGCCACACAAGTGAAGAGCAATAATGAGGATTAATGACAACTTGAGGCATGGTAAGAGGCTGGTAACGAACTCTATTTGTTTTCATTTTTGTACATATACTCATCACTTTGGGCATGCTTAGTCCGTTCATGTAGGGTGTATGTTATCTTTGGATGCCTAGTAGTTCTTGCTTTCTTATGATTAGCTCCAGCTCGTTAATACTTTGTAGCATGTCTTATGAATGTTTGCTTGCATCACTCTATTCATAAATTGGCATGACACCGTGGTATCCTCCTTTGAATGTTTTATTTGAATTGACTTGGCACATGCTCACGCATGCACATGACTATAATAATCAGTTAAGCCTTGATGAATTATTTTACCTTGAGGATCTTGAATCACTTTCATGCCATGATTAGTCCTGTTTTGGTGCAAGTATGATTATGATAGCTATTGCCCTCTCATTTGTCGCTCCCTTACTATTGCTAGCCTTCACTCGCACTGAGTATGTTTTACTCAAGTTTCCAACTCCCTAAACCAAATATTTCCAAAGTGTCCACCATACCTACCCATTAGCATTATTTGCTACTTCCGTGCATATTAATTATGCCTTGTTTTCTTCCGAATAAAATGTTTGCTTGTTATGAGAAAGTTAGTTAGTAAAGCTCTCATGAACTTGATGGCACACTTTATTTTCTTGCACTTAATAAACTTGAACCATTGCGTCCTTCTTTGTTGCGTATATGCTTGCGCTTTATAAGTTGAAGTTAGCAGAACCATGTTTCATGGGGAACGTTTTCAACATTGTTGGTACTCAGTACCTCGTTGATATCATGTTCTTTTACTTATGGATCTCGACGGTGTGAAATAAAAGTGGAACTTGTAAGATCATGGAGTTTGTATGCATGTTAGAGAAACGCCTGGGCCGCTAGCCTAAGCCATGCCTAATCATGGTGGAAACTTGCAGCATAACCATAATGAGCATTCTATGAAGCATCCTCAATAAAAATCTATGCACATAGTTAAATAAAAAGATCGCTGAGATGCTCAATGTCTGCTTGCCTTGTTATTTTGATTATGGGACAGCTCCCGTGTCATGTGTAAGGGGTACCCCGTTGGCGGTTCTCTATGATACATATATACTTACAATGACAAGAGCTTACTTGTGACTGAAGTTGAGTAGCATGAGGATCGGTCTTCGTAAGTAAGGGGCATGAGACTTTGATTTATAACTTGTCAAGCATATCCTCTTACTTGTGTCACTTTAACCTTAACCATTTAAAGATGCTTATGATAGGGGCAATGAGAGCTGAAAGCTAACGAGTACCATACTTTCAGCATTTGGAAGTCTTCCAAATTATCTAAAACCTTTTCTTTTACTTGTTGAGTCTTCACACATTCTCCGAGCACTTTCTTGAGAGCATAGTTGTCATTCTTTGTGCTTGTCTCATTACTTGACTATTTGTGTTATGATTTTGATGCTCGTATTTTTGATATCTTTACTTCTAGTCATCACTTGAACTTCAGAGGTGCCTTGATATTCATAATCAAAGGCAAGCGAGATACCACTCTATCATACCTTTTTATGAGCATTGTAATGTTGCTTATGTTTATGCTTCATGCTACTTATTATTTTTGAGTTGGAATCTCTTCATAGCTTGCAATGCCTATTAAGTAAACTTAGTTGCATACTCCTTATAATGAATTGTCTAAGTAGTTGATCACATGCTGAGAGTATTTACATCATATGAAGCAAATGTGTTCATGAAAGTTCTTTTATCGCACCCAGTTTTCAACTGAATTGCTTGAGGACAAGCAATAAGCTAAGATTGGGGGGAGTTGATACGTCCAAAATGTATCTACTTTCCCGAACACTTTTCTATTGTTTCTCCTCTAAACTTGTGTGATTTGGATGCAACTAACACGGACTGACGATGTTTTTAGCAGAATTGCCTTGGTGTCTACTTTTTGTGCAGAAAATCAACTATCAGGAAAAATCCCGGAAAATATGCCAAAATCCTATTTCACCCGAAGAGTCCAGGAGCCAGAATACGAGACAGAGAAGAGCCAGGGGTGGCCACACCACCTGGTAGTGCAGGCCAAGCCAGGCCGCGCCAGGGGGTGGTGTGGGCCCCCCAGGCACCCCCTCGGTCTCCCTCTTCGCCTATAACAAGCCTTCTGACCTAAAAACTCTGGGGGGTCGACGTTTTTCCAGAAGGAGTTCCGCTCCGCCGCCACCACCAGATTCCACGAAACAGCACCAGAAACTCCGTTCGGCACTCACGGATGGGGAATTGGAGGAGATCATCGCCATAATCGTCACCATCGCTTCTCCATCGACCATCCATGTTTCCCCCATCTATGAGTGAGTAATCCCCTCGCTGTAGGCTATGGGGATGGTAGGGTTTGGATGAGATCGTTCATGTAATGGCATCAGATTGTTAGGGCATGGTGCCTAGTATCTTTTATTAGTGTTTTATGACTTTGTTGTGACTTACTGTGCTTAATGGTTGTCACTAGGGCCCGAGTGCCATGATTTCAGATCTGAACATGTTATTGATTCATTATGATAGTATTGTTTATGGTCTTATCTACAAGTTGTATGCACACGTTGTTGTCCGGAACCGATGGCCCCGAAGTGACAGAAATCGGGATAACCGGAGGGAATGGCTTTGATGTGAGGATCACATGTGTTCATGGAGTGTTAATGCTTTGCTCCGGTGCTCTATTAAAAGGAGCACCTTAATTGCCAGTAGTTCCCTTGAGGCCCCGCTGCAAACGGGCTGGCAGGACAAAAGATGTTGTGCAAGTTCTCATTGCAAGCACGTATGACTATATATGGAACACATGCCTAGGATTATCTAGTACTTGGATGCTTTATCTTATTTATCTGCAATTTCCCTATGTTCTGATTGCTATGTGAATTGTCTTGTCCATGCAACGCCCGTCCATCCATCCCTATGCCTACCGCACTCGAATCCTATTGTTTACTGCTATTATTACTGATGTCTTTACTTTACTACTGCTGTTACTTTGCTATTCCTACTACAAAACTGTTGCTACTGATATATTGCTTTGAGCAAGATTGTTTCTAGGTGCAGCCGAATTGACAACTCAGTTGTTAAGGCTTATAAATATTCTTTGGCTCCCCTTGTGTCGAATCAATAAATTGGGTTTCACTTCCCTCGAAAATACTGCGATACACCCCCTATACTTGTGGGTCATCAGACCCTACAAAACATAGCCAAGTCAGACATCTGAATATATCTAACTTTTCTACAGCCTATATTATATGTGAAGATATCTTTGCATAACACTCACTTATCAAACTATCTATGGATAACTTCCCGCTCCTTGGAAATGCGAAGTCGATGTTCTATAGGGTACATCCATCTATATTGTACTATACCTCTAAGTACTTCCTCATCAGGTACATCAATAGCTAAATGCTCCATCATATCAAAGAAGGATGGGGAATATATGATGAACCACAAGTATAGGGGGTGTATCGCAGTATTTTGATAAGTAAGAGTGTCGAACCCAGCGAGGAGTAGAAGGTGTTAACGAGTGGCTTGGAGCAGGAATTCTCTGTAAATACTTAACAAACGGATTTTTAGGGGTTTTTGATATTTTTTTTGAAACATAGTACAAACACAGACGCTCACAATGCGTACATACACTCACCCCTATGAACACACACATGCACACCCTACCCCTATGAGCACCTCCGAGACACTGAGTCGGACGGGTCTTGAGATTGACGAAGTCACAGTAGGCGCCTCGCTATCGACGAGAGCATTGCCTCCCACTGAAAGAATAATCCGCCTTTATGAGACACCAAAGCATCAAACCTGGGGTTTGAACTCTGGTGGGCTAGGTGTACCACTGCCCTCCTAACCATCCAACCACATGTTGGTTCTCAGGGGAAGATTATACCCCTTGCAAGCATCCGCAAGTATGTATTACCCCTTGTGATTATACCAAGTATGTATAACCAAAAGTATGTATAACCACAAGTATGTATTAGTCCTAGGAAGGTTGGTACATACTTGTGATTATACCCCTTGCAAGCATCCGCAAGTACAAGAAAGTAATTAAGGTAGAAACCTAACCATAGCTTTAAACTCTAAGACCCTGACGTCCCTTGTGCAATGATTTCCTAATGGGGGTTCAGGTTTCTGTCACTTCGGCAACCCCTACGATTAGTAGCCAAATACACAATGTATTCCCCTAGGCCCATATAAGTGAAGTGTCATGTAGTCGACATTCACATGACACCACTAGAAGAAGTACACCACAACTTAAATATCAAACCATTGAATCTTTCTCAACACAATTCCACTACTAACAACATGACTTCTCCCATGTCCTTAAGAACAAAACGAACTACTCACAATACATCATATGGATCATGATCATAGATGAAATAATGATATGTAACAATCTGAACATAAACAATAATTCAACGGTTCACTCAATAGCATCAACTACAAGGAGTAATCAACACCGGGAAAGTTTCCCCTAAGAACTATGCAAGATTCAACCCAATTGTTACAGCGGTATGAGGTGGTGATGATGGTTCTGGTGGAGATGATGGTGGTGATGATGATGATGATCCCGATGAAGTCCAGCTTGATGGTGATGTTGATGGCGACGATCTCCCCTCTCCGAGAAGGAATTCCCTCGGTAGAATTTTGTCTGCTAGAGAGATCTTTCTCTCTCGGTATTTTCCGCCCCACAGAGGCAGCAGAATCTTTCTGTGGTCGCTCCCCGAGTGTTAGGGTTTCAGGAGGATAATATACGCCAGAGGGGAGAGGCTGGAGTGGACCAGGGCGGCCACACCACCTGGTGGCGTGGCCTGGGGTGGCCCGCGCCAGGGGTGGTGTGGGCCCCCTATGGCCCATCTCCACTTCCCCTTCTGGCTTTCTTCGTCTTCTGAAAAAATAGGATTTTCCGTATATTTTCCCGGATTTTCTGATCTTCACGAATTGTGCCTCCAAACAGCACCTTTTCCATCAGAATCCTGACTACAGCGGTCCATGCTCCAAAAGTCATCAACCATGCAAAAACAGATGAAATAACATAAGTATCACCTCTCAATACGAAATATATCAATGAATAATAGTGAATTAAGACATAGAATAGTGATGCAAAATGGACGTATCAATATATCAGGTCAAAAGCTTACACAGGATCTCTGCAAGTCCTTTTTAAGATGTTTTCCAACTCTTCTTTCCAGAGCTTTACTATAGATTTACCTAAAGAATGTACATACCCAAATCTGCAAGCACCTTGTAAATCTAGATGATCACAAGCTTTAAATATTTCTAGGAGAGATGGAGAACAAACCAAAGCCAAGAAGAATGTCCAGTGCCTGAATCTAGCAGGCAAAGTTTGGGGTTCGCCCAGCTGACCACCGGTCGGTGCGTCTCGTGAAGAACGGCGTGACCAGTGGTGGTAGGCTGGCACTATTGATAGAAAGGCATCAATAAGTCTTTTAAGGCGTGGAGAAGTTTGCGGCCTGGTTCTAATCTGATGCATCTCCCATAAGAACGGTGCAAAATTTGAAGAGACAGGGACTAGTCGCTCGATTGAGGGCGCGCTTAGGAAAGTTTGGGGTCTCAACGGAAAGTTTTGGCAGGTGCGATGTGTTTGTCCACAATTTTCACAGAAATATCTGTGAATATTTTATTGGATTTGCCAGTTCTCAAGAGTCACCTCTCTCGCCATTGGATTTACCTCACGATTCGTGCAACATGAGGGTTACACATTTGTTGCAACTAGGTTGTAACTAGGAATTTAATGAGTTGTAACTACTAGGTTACAACTAAGAATTATCACAATTAGTAGGGTGATGTCAGCGACTTAACATAACAAGTTCTCCAGCGCCTGGGATCTAGGTGCTCATATTTTATACCTTTTTTCCTTGTTGACATCTTTGTTTCGAATCCAGCCGAGACCTAGCACATACCTTGGGATTTTAACTATGGAGCCCAAGAAATTAGCCCATCCGGCCTCATTATAGCCCAAGACCTTCTAATTTGGCCATGTTTTGGGTCATTGCACTGCGCAAATAGCCCAGTTAGATTGGGCGAGAGCCCATGAAAAATAGCTCATGGATAATAGCCCATCAATCCTTGCTTGGCCCATTTTTCTTCAATTGGGACTTTTTTGGGCACTGTCCACCTACCCCAAAAAAAACTCCGCCTATTCATGTTTTTTAAGTACTACCTACTACATTATTTGTACTCTCTCCGATTCAAATTAATGTACTCAGATTTGTCTAGATTCAGATATACACAGAACTAAAACATGTCTAGATAGATCCGAATCTAGAGAAATATGAGAACACTAATATGGATCGGAGGGAGTAACATTTTTTATTTGAGCTGCTAGCAATCACGCGTAGCAGATGGACAAGCAATTTTTTAAGAAAAAAATAAATAAGTTATATACCATGTTAATATACATTTTTTACGTTTTATAAAAGCATAACAATTTTCTTGTGTAGTGGAAAGGCATGCAGTTTATCTGTAGCAATATTTCTGTACTGAGAGGTTGACATGGCCGACCCACCTACCTATAGCTAGCACCCATCAACCTTACCATTCAAGAGATCAAGTTTAATGAGCGCGTTTAAAAAGTACTTGTATAACAGTCACAATCGGAAAAAAGAAAACCAGGATCGACAAGTTTCT
Source organism: Avena insularis (assembly GCA_023614405.1). NCBI lineage: Eukaryota > Viridiplantae > Streptophyta > Magnoliopsida > Poales > Poaceae > Avena > Avena insularis. The sequence goes on along the minus strand of CM042692.1, from coordinate 353,536,818 downwards.
TGTCCAGAGAGGCTAACACGTGGGCCCTAGTAGTAAGACCATACATGACTGCCGCATCGAACAACGTTACCAAGGTCAAACCGGTGGACGCGACAAAAAAATTCCAACATACACACGTTTCCTCTACATAGGAGGCTGACATGTGGACCCAGGAGGGAGACATTATACTGGTGTTGTATCGAGCAACATTGCCAAGTTCCAAACAGGGAGGCGCGAGAGAAGAAAAAAGTCCAGCATGCACACGTTTCCTGCACAGAGAAGGCTGGCATGTGAGGCCCATCAGCCTGTATAAACGGCTGAAGCAGCAAGCAACGCTATCAAGTTCGAAACACGAAGGCGCGACCAAGGGCAAAAATTCCATCATACACACGTTTCTTATAATGAGTGGATGACTTGTGGGGACCAGGAGGTTGATTAAATGGTAGAAACATCGAGCAGCACTATCAACTTCGGAACAGGGTAGCGCAAGCGAAGAAAAAATCCATCATACACACGTTTCTTCAAATGAGAGGATGCCATGTGGGTCCCAGCAACCTGATTAAACGCTAGATGCAGCGAGTAACGCTATCAACTTCGGAAAAAGGTAGCACGAGCGAAGGAAAAAATTCCATCATACACACGATTCTGCTAATGAGAGGTTGACATGTGGGACCTAGCACCCTGACTAAACGGCAGACGCCTCAAGCAACGTTATCGAGTTCAAATCAAGGAGGCGCGGCCAAAAAATATGGTCCGCTAGAGACACTGATGTCTAGGACCCACACGCTTCAAAAAAGTTCAGCAAGTCAACATCACGCGAGGAAACAAAAATCTTGCTTCTGCCACGCGCCAGCCGAGCTTCCTCCATGTTTTTAGCGGTTCCGTCATAGTAGAGGGCTGCGAAACCGAAAAAAAGTTTTCTATCAGCCACGGTCGAGCCGAGAAATTCGTCACGGAAGACGCACCTTCTACGATGACCGTCGGGACAAGTCATTGCGAAAGGAAACATTTCTTGTAGTGGGTGCTACCAATTGTGGCACTCATCACTTGTACTCATGCACGACCTTGATGTCAGTGTCATCGTACGACTACATCATAAACGTTCATTGGAACATAAAGTTTTTGATTTTCAAGGGTATGAACACTGAATCCCTCTCTTACCTTACATCTGCATAGAGTAGATCTTCGCTATATCATTCTCATTGCTACAAAAAAAATTGTTTTCTGCCGTGAAACCCTTAAGTGGTATCAGACACAATCTATGCGTAGATGTGTTGGTATGGTTAGAACACATAGTGATATGTGGACATTTATTTTCTAGTTGTTACCCTCCCACATGTAATTGTTGATATTGCGGCAATGTTTGATGAAGCGGCCCGGACCGACCTTATGCATATTCTTACGCGAGATTGGTTCCACACCTAACATATGGCTTGTACCATATATGTGGCTAGCCTGTCTCTGTCTCTCTTATATTAGTTGATATGGCATTTACAATGGATGGCCTTGAAAAGCGATTTGAAGCGACAACTATTCAATTCATATTCTGGTTGAAAGTTCGTAGGTAAGAAATGATTCTCTTACGAAAGCCCTAACATATAAAGTAAAACTTGCAAGAGATAAATTAGAGGCGTCTAACTTTTTTGCAAGCACGTGTGATATGATATGGTCATGGTAAGTGTGTTAAGTCACCGGCATGGAGGCACCATGGACCTGGTGCCATGCCGGGAGCGCTCGATGGAGATCAAGGCGTAAGGACCATGTCATGCTAGATTACATATGATGTTAAATTCTTCATGCATCTCATTTTGCTTGTATTAGACTTATGATGGTAGCATTATAATATGATCCCTCAAACCTAATTACCAATGAACATGTTCTCCCTTAGTGTGCACCACTATGAAAGTTCTCTGTTATGAAGCATGCCATGACGATCGGGTGTTAGACATATAGGCATTCGCATACGGTGGGTGTAAGTTATTTTACACAATAATACAGTAAGGTTAACATTGGCAAGCCTAGCATGTACAAACATGACTTTGGAACACAAGTGATCGAAAGGTTACGCATGAGTCACATAGTTGATATGATTGACATTTTGATGTCTACCTTTTAAGCTATGCCATCGACCATGACGATCGAGGGTGGTGTAGTGAATTAGGATTGTATGATCACTAAGCAATGACAAGGGATGTTCATTTAAGTGTGATTTCGTGTAATTTAGTTTGACATGAACTGATATTATGAACTAAACAATCTAAGTGAATTTGCATAGACTTGTTGTAGTTGGCATCTGTTATAGACTACCTTACGCTTAGTTATAATTGAGATAATAGAACTATAGAATTCCAGATACTTACTTCACGGACTAGTACCGTATTGTTTGAGTGTTTTGAAATATAGAAGTCTTAAAGTAAACTTCACTTACTCAACAAGGTTTAGTAAGTGTATTAATCCTAGAGTAACTAATTCTAAAGTTAGTGTCTAAATGATCCTGCTTTCCTCCATGATGCTTGATATTAGAAAGAAAGTTTTTAGTATCAAGATTATCTAGGATCTAAAAGATTCATTTTAGAAATCATCTTGTGTAAAAGACATTCTAATATCTAAAACATTGTTTGATTTCAATAAGATAAAATATAATTTAGTCAGAAGCAAATTCTCATATTGGATGAGCATTTGCGAATGATGGTGATGATAGGCGTAACTATCACACAATAAGTTTGGTAACTAAAGTTACACAAACATTCGTCCTTATAAACTATAGTAGTTTCATCATAACAGTTGTCATGATAGCATGGATAAGAGGTATAGGTAAAATGTTTACAATACTAAAGGATCACAAAAAGTAGAATCCAGAAGAACACGAATCATGATGGTGATCCACTTCAAAAGTGCAAGTTTGAGGGTATTAGTGACGAGGGTTAAACTCATCAATGCCCATTGTTATGGACTTGGGTTTTGGAGAAGGAGGGAGCGCTGGAGGCATTAATCAGCTAGCAAACAAGCACACAGGGACACAAGGTTTACCCAGGTTCAGGCCTTGTAGACGTCCCTACTCCTGCTTGTTTGCTCTTGGAATTATCGAGGGAGTTGAAAGTTACAGGGGTGCGCAGATGCAATCTGGCGACGGTTGTGATTGTCCTCCTCGCCGCCCCCTCCTAGCCTTTATATAGATAGGCTAGGTCTCGGGTAGCAGGTCGAGTCAGTTATAGATTAGGGTTTGTCCCTTTAAACTTTCTATCTTAAGCTTCGTCTTATGCTGCAAGCAATCGAAGTCTCCGTGAGTCACCCGAATCCTGTATTGGGCCCTGGTAACGCCGTAGGCTTCTGCCATACCCGCACCGTATATGCCAAACTTGAGTACCAGGTATGCCCACGACAGTAGCCCTCGAGTGTCCGGTGGAATCGCATATTCGAGTGGAGACTTTATGAAGTCTTTCGAGTGCACAGCTGAGAACATTTTCGAGTGCTTTGATTGATGTCATAGGGATTGTTGATATACGTGCCTGATTCATCTGATGCATCAGGATCAGTTAACTGCCTTAGGGAAAAACAACGCAATCTACTCAAACTCGAGTCCCCGGACTCGAGTTCGGAAAAGTGCTGGTGTAATTTGACTCAGGCCGCAGAGGTCTTACAGGAGTCGAATCCCAGTATGTAAGTGTGAGCACTCGACGCGTCCGTCAAGGCTTATTCATCGTACCTGCAGGTAAGGATTTATTTCTAGTAGACGAAGCAGACGCGTTGCCAGGCCTTATTCATGTCTTATCTTCATGCTGTAAGCGCGTCATCTGAATTTTGTCATCACAGAGATGATTCGGGTGACCCAGGAGACGCGCTCTTGTTAGGAGTAGCCCCCGAGTGCTTGCTTGAGTCCAAGACTCAAGTAAGGACTAAAGTAGTCAAAATGTTCTCCTACAGGAGTTGATGACGTCAGTGCTGACGATGAGATGACCTCAGTTGCCCGCGTGAGCGGTTTTGACGGGACATGACGAGTAGTGGGTCCCACTTTCTGACTTTGAATTGACTAGGCGTGTGTAATCTTCTGTTTTAACCGTGTCTCCTCGATTCTCGCGCGTAATGGGCGGAGTGGCGTGACGGTTCGTGGTTTACCCTGGCCACGTGTAGACGTTGATGTGTGCCACGCGTCTGGTAGATTTTTTCCTAGCCGTTGGATGGCATCTGCTGGGAGGTTAAGTAGGGGTTCACCGTGCGGTAATTTTCCCCAAATATTCTTCTCCTTTCGCGCACCTCCGCCGTTGCTGCTCTTGCTGTTCCATTGCACACCTCTCCTCTATGGCACTGGACCAACTCCGCACCATCCCTAGTTACTTCATGCGCTCACACCACCAGCGCAAGATGGGCAAGAAGAAGGGAGGCGCTGCCGCTAGATCTGCGGCTGCCATTATGGCACCCAAGAAGAAAGGCGCCGCCACCGCAGGCACCAGTGCTACCGCCGTGGCGGGGAAGAAGAAGGGCGCAGGCACTCGCGTCACTAGTGGGTCATGGAGCCCATACATCATCAAGCCATCGGAGCTGTTCACCTAGCACCAAGATGGAGCGCTTCCTCCCGCGGAGGATGACTCTCGCGTTCCCGGCGAAGAGGTAATCCCCAGTCCTCCCGTGGGTTTTTGAGTGATGTTCCTTGCGTTCATCATTCGTGGTCTCTCTCTCCCTGCATTTGTTTGTTAGGTGTCTTCTTTGCTTCTACAGGATCCAGCTGCACTAGTTGTCCCCAAACTCTATTCTCCACATCGCCTACTTCATAACTCTTTGCGAGTGCTGGCTCGGAACCGAGCCACACTTCGGTCTCTTAAAGAAACTCTTCAAGCTCAAACGTTAGTATTGGTCAGGTTATGTAGTCTATGATGTAGGGGGCTACGGGATCCACGTCGACTCCAATGTCACTTATTTCGCCATCAAGCTCACTGCATTTTCCCAAGGGTGGAGGGATAAGTGGTTCTACATCCGCGACCAGAAGGCCGATGGAGAGCACTATGGACTCGCACCCTTCGATCTGGTGGCAGTCTGCAAGAGGAGGAGGTCCTGGAAGAACGTAGTGATGCCCGCCGAAGTCGAGGAAACAGAGACCCTGTATCAGTGTGTCTGTGACCTCGAACATCGCATAGATAAAGAAGTAGGCTGCGTAGAGCTCATTCACACTTGGATGCATCGCCGCGTATAACCTCTGCTGGCTAGGGTACACCCAATGTTCTGCTAGACCGGTGTTGGTGATGTCACTCGCATTTCTGCAGAGGGCATTTCCTCTGGTGAAGTGGAAAGGAGGTTGCGACTGGTGACCAAGTACACCATCAAGGAGGATCTCCCGGGTGACTCAGTCGTGCCTCCATTCTGTGCTAGCAATCCTCCGCCTGAGGTGGATTTCTCTTTGAAGTTTCTTGTTTTTTCGATTGCTTGTAGGTGATTTTGTATACTGATGCTTTTCCTGATTGTAGGACTGGAAAGTGGGTGCCAGCTTGCCTCCCCAGCCGGAAGGAATTATCCCGAGGCGGAGGAAGAGGACGAGTCGGGCTCCACTGTCCATATTGTGAAGGAGCAGGAAGCCCCCCGATTCTAGTGATCACGGGACTCACAAGCGCTCCCGTAGCAAGGATTCGGATGCCTCCTCACTATCGATGCCAGAGGATCCTTCTGCTGCTGCAGAGGAGTCAATCCCTGCCATGCCTATGCGCACCATGGCTCCTCCTACAAGGAAGAAGCTGAGGTTCCCAAAGGAGTCGTCAGGAGATTCCTTTGACCTCGAGAATTTTGACGGGTAAGTCTTTATATTTCGTGAGTTCGTCTTGTTTTCCTCGAAGTTTTCTCTTCTGAAGTGGTGCTAGGTATTTGCAGTCAAACGGCATCATCATCTTCCGACGACTGCCAATTTCTTAAAGAATCTGGAGTCGCAGACTCCAAGAACAAGGAGGTGGCCATACAGTCTCCTTCTCCTCTGGTGGTGCCCCACTTCAGCGCAAACTCTTCGAGTTCCCCCCACACTAGGGGGCACTAGATGGTTGCACGGACACCCACTCGACAGGAACCTTTGGAGTCCCTGGAGGAGCATGTAAGTGTATTTTTCCGCTGGCATTCGAATTTTCATTGATGTGCTTACTTTGTTCATTTTTGCTAATGCTGATGCTTCTTATCTTTTGATGTAGCCCATCATGAAGGATTCCACTCGCTTCGCGGAGCAGATTTTTGCCTTGGGTCAACAGCATGCCTTGCTGGACAACCGCCATCGTGCAGTCAAAGGATTGTGCTAATATTGTCTCTCCGCTCTTCTTGAATAGAGGTTTGTAAACTCATGCGCTGTAGTGTTCGCTCCCTTCGCCACTAGTTATAGTAAGTATGGGCCTCATCTCATTGACACAGTCGCCAAATATTCTGAGGAGCTGTGGCGAGTGAAGGCGGCAAAGGCTGCGGCGTCTAGGGTGGGCTTGTTCGTCTGCAGTACCAAAGTTGGTAGGCCAGCGCATGGCGGTACCTAAGTTGCCTAAAATCACCGCGTTTCGAAAAGTTGGGCCACCAACTACCGAGAGGGGCCATTTCGATGCAAACTCGTCTCACCCCTACCAAATCCAAACATGACGTGAAACTGCCCCGTGAAGTAGACGGTCGGGACCCTCATGTCAGTAATATTTCCGTGACGCGAGCGCCAACGCGGCAACCACGTAGGCGAAACAAGATACTAAAGGAGCATCGTGCGTTGACCAAATTCACAAATCCACCCCTCCCTCCTTTCGCATGAACCCTAGCACCAGCGGCGGCGAAATCCCGTCTACTCGTCGGGCATTTGACTTCCGGCGCCAAGTTTTTGTGCCTACTCGCTGCTACCGAGCTCTAATGCCGAATGCCGTGCCAGCCGTTGCGACGATCTAGCCCGCCTCTACCGCCGACGAGCTGAGCAGCGCGGAGGATGGCAGATCCATTTGCCGAGGAAGAAGTACTTCTAGCTAATTTCGGGTGAGCTACTCTTCTCTTTGCTATTCGCACTACCTATAACTGATAGCTGGCTATTGGCATTACAGAGATATATCGAACATAGAATTGTTTGCTAGCACGACGCTGACAAACAATTCTTATCTTTTGTCTCCAATTTTCTGTCAACTAGGATCTCTGCTAAACCCAGCTACACGGTTCTGGTGAGCATCTGCGGCCACCTCATTAAATTAGCACATGGGAAGAGCACGTGGAAAGAGGCTCAGAGTCCGAAGATGGAAGTGGCGCCTGTGCAGTTATGCACTATACCTGGTTTGGTTGCTGCTGTGCGTGAATTTGCTGAAATGAGGCCAGAGTAGACTGCACGGTTCAGCCTCGTTGATGACCGAGGCTTCAAGGTTCCTGTAGCATGTGACACTCAGCTAATTGGGTTGATGAAACAGCATGTTAGGCTTCGCGTGGTTACGCTGGTGTGTAACATAGTGGATGAGGAAGCTCCTACTACTAGGAGTCGCCCAGCTACTATTGGACAGGGAGGTCTAACTCGAACCCCTGCTGTTGTTGAGCAAAATGTGGTTCCTCATCCGCGACATGCTTCTGTCAGGCAACCTCCTCGTAGGAGTCCCCGTATTGTCGTTGTGGAAAACTCTGCTCTAGAATCTGCTGGTACTGGTCGTCCCTGTCCCCGTGCCCGTGTTGTTGCGGCTGCTGCTCCCCCAATCCATGCCGCTGTTGAGCAAACTAAGGCGTCCGGAGGCTGCCCCGCTGTTGTTGCCAAGACCGCCGCCTTGTGTGCTACTCCTCCTCGAAACCGTCCTCAAGTTGTGTGAACCCGTGCTCTGGAATCTGCTGCTACTGGTCGTCCTCGTGTTGTTGTTGATCTGGACGTTGTTGACCCAATCCCTGCCGCTATTGAGCAAACTAAGGCTTCCGGAGGCTGCCCCACTGTTGTTGCAAAGACTGAACCATTCTCTCCTCCTCGAACCCGTGCTCGGGTTTAGCGAGCTGCTGGTCTGAATCCAGCTCATGGTCTGGACTCTGCTAGCACTCGAAACACTTCTGTTGTGGGAACTACTCCTGATCGTCGAGGTGGCATGCCAGCAACTGATCCTATTGTGGCTGCCGTTAGAAGGGGCCCTCGCCTTGCTCCTGGTCATGGTACTTCCACCGAGGTTGATCCAACTAACGATGACGCTGGTGATGGTGGTGGTGGCATTGGGGCTAGGTCTGATGGTGCCGCTCCATCTCTCAAACCTCTCGGAGGTTTCTATCCTGAAGAACCTGATGATGGCATAGTAATCGTTCGTATCGGTGTCACGGATTATACTGCAAAATTAGATGATGGCATAGAAAAATTCTATGACGAGTTTGATGTAATCCTTGGCGAATCGACTTCTCAAGTGGTAGAGTTATCTGACCTGATGGCATCGTTACGTGTGAAGGTGCTGTGGGGGTCCTCCCAGGAAGCACGTTTGTTATATTATGGTTACAGGAGCAAAAAGTCTATCGAAGTGAAAGATACCAGGGATTTAGTCGTACCGTTTACAAGGAAACATTATAGAGGTGAAGTTTACTTCCACTTGGTAGTGCTCACGGTTGGAGAGGAATTGGAACTTGACAATAGAGATGATGGACTTTTAGAAGGCATGCATGACCTGATCCATGGCATCACTGGGGCTGGTACGACTGAGGGTGGCTTTGAATAGAGGAGAGTCTTACAGAGGAGCGTCATAAAGAGGAGCAGGAAGAGCATCCCCAGAAAGGGCACCCTGAAGAAGAATGTCACCAAGGAGACCACGCCAGAGAAGAGGACGCCCAAGAGTCGCACGACAAAAGGCACCATGCCGCAGAGTACACCCCTGAGATCCAGTCAAAATGCCACACCGAACGGTAGCAGCAAAAACGCTAAGAGGGCTAGCACGGTGGTGAACACTCCCAGGAGTGGTAGCAAAGAGGCGAAGATGGCCAGCACGGAGGCTACCACACCCAGTGGGAGCAGAAAAAACACTAATTTGGAGCGGAACACGCCGCTGTCAGGGAATTATGCCAGCACGAAGGAGAACACGCCCAATAGTAGCAGCAAAAGGGCTAATTTGGAGCGGAACACGCCGCTGAGGTCAGGCAATAATTCCATCACGGAGGAGAAGATGCCCAATAGTAGCAACAAAAGGGCTAATTTGGAGCGGAACACGCCGCTGGGGTCAGGCAATAATGCCAGCACGAAGGAGAACACGCCCAATAGTAGCAGCAAAAGGGCTAATTCGAAGAAGAACACGCCGCAGAGGTCAGGCAATAATGCCAGCACCCTGGAGCCAACACCCGTGAGGGGAGGCAGTAAGGAGATCACACCCAAGAGCGGCAGCAAAAGGCCTAGTTCGATGGGGAATGGAACGCGGATGTCAAGCCCTACTGATACCATCAGGAAAGATTACATCAGGAAGGAGGATGTACACAGGAAGAGCAAGAGGGTTCTGTACACTCAAGATGAAATTGATTTTGACTGCCGTTTGTCCACTGAAGTACCTGGGATGCGTGCAAATGTAAGACCACCCCATGTAGTTGCAGCACAACCAACCGAGTGTCTTGGAGAAAACAGAGATGCCGGTGAGGTGGACTGGGGCAATGTTCCTGTCCATCCGGGTGGAGACGATGGTGCAGCCCCACCCATGGGAGTCAATATGATGTGTGCGGTACTAGGCATTAGAGACGATGGCGAAGATTCTGAATCAGATGAAGAAGCAGGCACTGTAGAGGATCAAGAATCTAGTGATGATGAAATAGACGAGGAACTTAACGATGAGGCTGGTATTCCAGTCGATGATTTGGGTGTTGAAGTAGAAGAAATGAAACATGACCACGAGTATCCTATAATTTCGGTCGGCACCGAGTTCAGGAGCATGCATGAGTTCAGGATGTCGTTCCGGCATTTTTGTATCAAGGGGGAGTTCGACGTTTATCGACTGAAGAACTCTACCGAGAGGTATGAGGCCGTTTGCAAGTTAACGTGGATGAATGGACGGGCCGAGGTACATTGTCCATGGAGGATCACAGCAAGATCCTTACCTTCGTCGACTGCAATTAGGGTATTGGGGCAATGAATGCAGCAAACCATTAGAACTCTCTCTCTCTCTTTTCACTCTATAACTATAATTGATGTGTGATATCTTTCTGGCAACTAGTCGACTCCGCTTATCTTTTAAATGAATCTGTGTTGCAGGTGAACAGAATGGGCCCTACACACATGTGTCCGACAGGAAGCAAACTGAAATCCTCAATGGCTAATACGGAGTGGGTGGCTATGCAATCTATGTCCACACTAAAGGATAACCCTAAGGAGACCGCGAAGAATATTCAGAGTAGCCTCAATTCTAAATACAACATTGTCCTTCCGTATTACACGGTTTGGAAAGGTAAAGAGAAAGCTCTAGGGGTCTTGCACGGGGATTGGACCAATAGCTTCAGGATGCTGTACAACTTCAAGGCGGAGGTACAAGGTAGGTGTCTAGGGAGTGTTGTGGAGATTGACACCAAATCAGAAGGTGGTAAAATATATTTCAAAAGATTTTCATGACGCTTAAACCTTGCATCGATGGATTCAAGGGAGGCTGTAGGCCGTATCTGAGTGTAGACAGCACTGTCCTAACTGGCAAATGGAAAGGCTGCCTGCCATCTGCCATAGCACTTGATGGTCACAACTGGATGTTCCCAGTGGCATTCGGGCTGTTTGAAACAGAAACGGAGGAAAACTGGGTCTGGTTTATGAGGCAGCTCAGGAGATCAATAGGCCACATGGATCCATTGGCTATATCCACGGATGCATGCAAAGGGCTGACGAATGCAGTGAAGGAGGTGTTCCCGCGAGCTGAAGGTAGAGAATGCCATGCCATATGATGCTCAACTTGTACTCACACTACGCAGGCAGCGTAGTTCGTTACATGTTTCCTACTGCTAGAGTTTACAAACCTAGTAGCAGCGATTATTTCATGAGCAAGATTTTTGCCGAAGCCCCTGAACTTCCAGAGTACTTAGCCATCCATCATTCGCAGATATGGAAGAGGAGTCAATTCAACCCTGACATCAAAGTTGATTACATAAACAACAACCTTGCAGAATGCCTGAATAACTGGGTGAAGGACATAAAAGTGCGTCCTGTTCATATCTTGATGGACAGCATACGTGGTATGATCATGAAGCTGTTAAATATAAGGAGAGAGATCGGTAGGAGACTTAGAGGACATATGCTACCGCCAGTTGTACAGCAACTGCACAAGAGAAGCCGAGGACTTGCTCATCTTAAGGTTCTCCCGTCAACCAACAGAAGCTGTGAGGTGGTCGATATGTCCAAGAGTGGCAAAAGGGATGTTGTGAACATCCAGCTGCGAGAATGCACCTGCTTAGAGTGGCAGCATACCGGGAAACCTTGCGACCACGCCTTGGCCTTCTTGGTGAAGAAAAGAACTCTACCACATTTGGATCAGTATTTGTCAGACTACTACTCTATGGAAAAGTTCAGAGCTGCGTACGCTGGATCCGTCGAGCCATGTACAGACCCATCTCAGTGGCCTCAAGTCCAACTGTCTTTCGAGCTTTGCCAGCCAGTTACAAAAAGGGGCAGAGGAAGACCCCAGGTGAATAGGTTTAAGAATTTTCTCGAGAAGAAGGGTTTGGCTTTCTGTGCTACAAAGAAGGGCAAAAACAGATGCAAGACCTGCCACCTTATAGGCCATAGAGCAGCTGGATGTCCCCTTAATGCTCTCAAACCTAGGTATGAGATGGTATATTTACACAAAAAATTGTTTATAGTCTATAGATACTAGTAAGCGTGCACGTTCAACGCACGAAACGACTAATCTAGAATTATATCAAACTTTATAATTTGTATCTACATGTAAGATGATATTTTGAAAATATGAAATTTTCATGCAAAGTGCATTGTTCCTAATTTCTATGTGACTCATATAAATATTCTGACATCGTTTTGTTTTCATGAATGAACGTGATTTGCGTACCCAAATGCACACATTATCAATATATGTTGCACGTATTATATTATTTCTTTTCCAAAAACACACTTGTCCTGATGTATGATACTTCAAGCGGTTATAATATATTGTGTTTGTATCTTCGATGTATGAATAGTGTTCAAGCAATTTCGTCTCATCCTTAGTTTAGGTCAATATACACTCTTTAGAAATTTGCAGGTAAGAGTATTCCTACAGTATAATCCAATGAAAATATAGAATTTCCTAGCTAGAAAGTCGAAATCATTTTAAAGAATTATCACCCCGTCATATACACACAAACTCTATTGTCATTTACAAAAAGTGAGAAGATGCTATTGTGAGGCAGTGCACCACTAAGCTGGCAGATCATAGTGGATAAGAATAGGAAAATTGGGGATGTGCAACTCGCAAACCATTGCATATATAGGTATAATCTTTACATGAATATTCTCAGTTGGAAAATCGATGAATGACTCACACACCTCTTCTTGCCATTATAGGTGTTACAATCATTCACATGCGCTAAACCAGACGAACAGAGTAGCAGTGAATGGAACTAAAAACCAGGCTTGAATCAAGCATGTCACTCCCGGGAGCCTGTAGTCCCTTCGATAACCAAGTGTCTTCGAGTTTCGTAGTGTCGTCACATTTAGAGGCGTGACATAAGGTAATTGTCATTATATGTGTTACAATCATTCACATGTGCTAGCAGACAAATACGAAGACAGAATTATCTAGAAAATAGATTAGCCAAAGGAAATTTTAGATATAAATTAGGTTACTTGGTCTCATAGAAATTGTGCACTGATGCAATGGTACAGTGCATATTGCCATAAATAAATATGTGCTGACTAAATCTATATAAATCATGATGGAATAAGCGGAAACATCCCAAATGGAACATTTATCTGTGTCAAGAAGAAAATAGTAAAGTAGTTTTAAATAATTGAATAGAAAATGCATGGTTACGTCCATTGAAGGAGAAAGTTTATCATGAAATTGTCAAAAGCAAATAATAAACAAATCATATGTCAGTGTTGCCGCCGGTTGCATCCTAAACTTGACAAAGTCTATGACTTGCTAATTAACCAAAATACCTTGCATCCTTGAATCCAAGGAGAAAGCTTATCATGAAAATTGTCAAAACAAATGCTCGGCAGACATGTGAGTAGGTGACCACTCGCTATGCAGTTGTGTAGAACAATCTACTCCTAATCTTAGAGGAGGTAATGTTACCTTATATTTTGTTCGAAAAGGGGAGTATGACCCCGGCCTGTGCATCGATTGATGCCACAGCCTTAATGTTACCTTGTGTGGAGAGTTGGCACCGCCCCTACTTCTGAATAAAAGAAAAAATAAGGTACATATTAATTCAACTAGTAGCAGTGGCACCGCACCATAAGAACCAAGGAAGTAAATCATAGGACAATTTGTGTATGCTAAAATTCAGTATATATTATATAGATAAAAGTAGTCCACATAACTACCCACTAGTCCATGGATTGCAATGTCCAATTGAGAAGCTATTTACTTTATTTATTCCAGCTTGACATCTCCATTGATCTGGAATGCAGTTTTACCCTCATACATTGATAAGATGGACCGGACAAAATCATCCTTGCATGCTACAATCACAAGAATTAACTCACACGAAACACTATATGAAGAAAAGACATAGGGATCGGACGAATATAAGTTCTACATATTGCTTTCCCTTCAACCGGTCTCACAACTATCAACATGAACGATAGATCTCACTTTTAGTACAAGTTTTATAAATTTCTTTCCTTTGAGGGTCTGATTGCTTAGACAAGCTCAACAAACATAACCATTCAGTGTGATGGTTAAGAAAGAGAATACATGATTAGTTGTTGGAACCCACTTGATTCACCTCATCTTCCTACTGTAAAAATGACTTATGCATCAACCTGAAAACTTCTGTATGTCTATCTAGTAGTGGATAATTGGTATAAACACACCACAATTAAGCATGCGAGAAAAAACACATTTTATGCATCAGTGCCAGCAGTTTATTAATTTACATATGGAAATGATAAGGTTTGTTTTCCTCAAACTGATATAAGATGCAACACCAAAGAGACAACGCTACAGTCTTTTGTTAACGAAGAGGCAGGTAATCTAGCTATACTAAATCCAAAACTGAAAAGGCTAACCGTAATAAATAGCTAAGCTGCTTATGCTCACAGCTTCCTACGTAAATTCTTCATGGCTACCACATTCTCAATGCAACTGAATCAAAATCAGCAACTTCACATGATTCACTGATGACATCGCTGACACACGATCATACGTAAGGAAAAGGGATTCACCATGCATGAACGAAAAATTTATTCATATAGAAACGGCATATGCATATCATACATATAAGCACTACCAAAATACCATATAATGCTGATCAGATCCTATCAAATTCTACTCCTCCCACCAACCCGCTACATCTGAAGTGAATTGGACAAGCAACTAACCTTCTTTGGAAGATGTATCTCCTCCCAGAACCTTGGCTGCACATTATGTATCTCCATGGGTCTGTTCAAAATCACATGAACATAGTTAAATTTTCTACTTTAGTTTAAATAAACATGACACAAGCAAATATATATATCCTGTTCAGAATTCTGAACATTTCGACTCCAACGTACCTAGCTTGATCTGGTTTGAGGGTTTTTAGATCTTGTTCAGAATTGTTATCTTGTAAACATTTTTAAGCAGGAACTCTGCAGCCACAAAGACACCATGGCTGAATCAACACCAACCATGGCGCTCAAAAGAATTCAAGAACATGGTACCCTCCATCTACAATCCAAGAACATGGCCATAGGTAGACTAATCCAAAAATGGCACTGATTAGAAATTTTCATGAGCTTGCTCTATTCATGTGATTCAGAATAGGAAGACTGGAGCAGAAGAAAGGGGTGTCAGCGGCGCCGCGGGTGGATGACAAATAAAAGATCACATGAGGTGCGGTGGCGCTTGGAGGATCTGCAGGCTGTGGACGGAATAACGGGGCTCCCCTTAGAAACTGCGGCCTCGTCAGCTTGCATCAGAGTGGTGGCGCGTGGAGTGGGGGCACTTGTCCAACGGCGGCCCTCGGACAAACAGCGAGTCCGAGGTGCCTTCCTGGAACACCGGGTTGTCTCTGCCTCTCCGGAGGAACGACATGCTCCGACGGCGACACCTCGTTGGTGTCCCTCACTCCCTCTGGTAGAGCGAAACGATGAGCACGTGAGGGCTGGGTTGTCGTGCGCCACCCCTCCCGGCTGACCTTCCGCCGGCGCCACCATATCACGGCGGTCCAGATCGCTCCACCTCAATCGTCAATGCAGTACTGCAGCAGGACGACGGGGGCGCGGGTCAGTCGCCGTCTCGTGGGGAGGCGGCAGGGCAGGGGGTGGTCGCGTGAAAATAATGGGACGTGATCTGCGGAGGCAGTTTCCTTTCCATAGGAGTTTTTCGTAAGCAGGATTCCGCACGAATGAGTAGAGTCCGTCGAAATTATTTGCTAAGTGCACCAAAACGAAAAAAAATGGCTAATGAAGACTCTTAGATTGTGTTTAGTTGGGCTGATCGTGTGATTGCCGTTCGCTCCTGTATATTTGACGGAGTGAGTGTAGAAAAATTTATGTTCGCCCCTTTATAAGTAGTATAGATAAGGTAGTAATCCATGTACTGTTTTTTTACAGGAAGCGCAAGGTAAGAAACAAGACAGCCGACTCAGTGATTTTGTTGCGGGAAGAAAACCAAAATGAGTGGAGTGATGATGCCGGACAAGATTCTGGTGCTGATTGGCCTAACTTCCCTCGGTCCGGAGATGCAGGGTACGTGAAGGTAAGAAAATTGGCACCCAGGAAGAGGAAGAAGGCAGGAGATGAAGAAGTCAGTGTACGTGAAGGAAAGAGGAAGAAAGTTGGCACCCAAACAGAAAAAGAGGGCTAGCAGTGTAGCAGCCTAATGATGTATTGAACTTGAACCTATATATGTAGTTCGGTTAAACTCTGGAGCTATGTCCGTGGAACTTGTCGGGCGAAACAATCTGCCTCTCGTACTAGCAGTAAAATGTATCGCGACTTTAGGATTTGATACGGTCGAGGCCACTAGTTGAATCCAAAACTGTGACTGTGCCACTACTATCTGAACAATTGTGATAGCTGAGCGGTTAAATCCTCTCCAAAATCGATGGGTGTTAGTGGCACAGACATGATTTATTTATAGGCGCTTAATAAATCCCTGCTGTTGGCATTACACTTATGATAAGTTTCTGGGCTGGAAAACAATTTCTTAAGCTGGCCGCTACACTCCACGAAGCAGCAACTTATTTCAGCTGCTGGACAAGACATGGCAACATAAACTGCAAATGCAACAGATAATGCCCAGATAATGAGGAAATTGTGTCCACTATCTGGCCTAATCTTGAGCCCGTCTGTCTCACCACCTCCCTGCCCCTGCCTCCCCTGCACCTGGCGAAGCTCCCGGATCTCTCGCTCCATCGCACGAATCTCCTCTTTCTTGTCCCACACAGCATCATGCAGATTCTGAACAAGCTCTTTGTGAAAACCTGTCAGTGGCTTTTCGATCCACACAAACTTGTCACAGCCAGTCCCCCTCCCTTCCTGCGTAGTAGATCGAAAGAAACAAAAAAAGAATTACATTACGTCTTCCGGATCCGGGTTACCATTGGACCTACAGTAGGAACTTACCGCTCTGATGCTGTAGTTGCTGAATTTTCCCGCAGTATTTTCGTCGGTCCACAAAATCCATCTCGACATCTTCTCACCACACAAACACAGCATATCGGGGTAGTAATCGTAGGGCGCCCTCTGGTACCTGATGGGGGCACCCGCCTGACGGTGTTGAGCCGACCCTGATTCCGCCCGAGACGAACTGCACGAGCTGCGAGCCATGAGCGAGGGGAGCGAGGGCAGAAGAAAGAGGAGCCTTTGGATGTCGGGGTAGTAGTGAAGCATGATTTATCCCTACTTAATAACTCGGGCAGAATCCTACCATCCACATTCGGCTGACAGGTGGGGGACCTAGCGTGTGGACTTGTCAAAAGAAACTCGCGCCTTCTTGGTTCAAAAGCCCTGTCGCGCGCATTGGACGAAATTTTTTGGTACCTTGTCCGCGTACATATCATTGGGAGGTCTTGCTCAGGAACCAGACACGTCTGGCCCACAATCTTACTCCCTCCTAGGAACTTGTCATGGCTCGCGCCGGCAGATCCATCCGCTCCACCGCTTCCGGTAGGGCTCGCCGCGGCGGATCCACCCCAATATCCTACTATCGCAGTATCAAATGGCCATGGTTTCTTGAGAGGAGCGACGATGCTACGTATGCGAGCTCGGCCCCTCCTACCTGTAGAAGGACTGATGTGGCGTCGAGCTCGAGCAGGAGCCGCCAGGCGCGACGGCGCTCGGTCCACGCCAACCCCGTCACCTTCGTCATTGTCGATTCCGATGTGGAGGGCGACGGGGACGAAGCCGTGCAGAACGCCATTGTTGCCTCCTTGGCGAAGGGAAAGCCACGGGCGGGAGTGGATGTCGCCGGGAAGGGCACGGCGGTGTCACCAATCGAGGTGGACTCCGGCGACAGCTGTGTGATGTGGGTTTAGATGTTGTTTAGGATGGTTGCAATTTCGGTTGTGTTTAATGCGAGTACAATTATTGTAATGTGTTTGTCGAGCTATATTAAGAAATGTGTGCAATAGCAGCCGGTGAGTGCTTCCACTTTAGAAATTGTGTCTGTGCCATTTGCATGTTATATTATCAACGTAGATTACTTGTAAACAATCCAACGAAAATTATCAGATTACAACCATCGGACGGGAGTGGCAGGATGGAAGAGAAGTTGGGACAGTGGCTTCGAGGGGAAGGACACTGGCAGGTGGGCCCTCGGAACACGTGACACTGACATGCGGGAGCGGGAGCACACGGTATTGCCGGTCTGTCCAGAGCAAGCGGACTTTGCAACGTGACAACATCAAGCTGATTGGACCAATATAATAACTCGTCGAAGTATTAAGGAGTACTGAAAACTACAACTGGGGTACATTCGCACAACACGTATGCTCTAAGCACGTGAGAAGCATCGCTTAAGTCTAACTTGATAACAAGACAAGTACTACATTTGTCCGTCGGTCTTCTCGATACAAATGTAGAAATGCATCTGCTATTCGGTCCAAAGACCGACAAGGTACTGAGATGGCACGATAGGATCGACCTTAGGTCCACATACTCCACCTCCCGCGGTGTCAGCAGCTCGGCGCCTCGGCTTAGCACAAGAATGCTATCGGACGACGGCGCCGGGCGTCATTACATGCGCACCGTGTATACGGGCCAGGCGCACGAGACCGACCTGACGCATACGGCACCCACGGCGGTGGGCCCGGCTCTAGTTCCCAGAACAGCGGCGGTGATGGTCAGGACGAAACCAGAGCCATCCCCCTGGAAAATTAGCAGGCGGCGTGCCGAGTCAGTGAACGGCACCTGCTCTTGGAGAAGTTGGGCTTGCCTGTAGGAGATCCTAATCACTTCGATCAAGTGCCCATCTACAAGGTGGACGACGAGCTCTGCTGGTGGCCGGTGTAGTTGCAACCCGGCTCGCGGCAGCAAAGACGCGTTATGCGCACGCGAGCTCGTGGAGCGGAGCTCATGTAGGAGTAACGGCGAAAGCATCCTGGGTGGGAGCACACGAGCGGGAACGCCGCTGCGAAGTTACGCGCGAGGATCTCCAGATTCTTGGGCTCCCACATCTGCCACAACTGAAGTTCGTCGAGAAATCGGAAAAAAGATCAGCAGTTAGATTGGCGAATAGCAGGAATGTGTAGGATAAGTTCAAAAGCTTGTAAAATGATTTCTTACCATGAAGGTAGCGACCGGAGAATTGGCGGATGTCGTCGGCTTGCGGCTACGGCAGGATGGAAGTGAAGTGGGGAAAGTGGCTTCGAGGGGAAGGAAGAGAAGTACAGGGAGGAAGAGAAGTAACAGGGACGTGAGACTGGGATATGGCCCACTGAACTCGTGAGTCGTAACACTCGCAACATGCCAGTTTGTCCAGAGCAAGCGTGGCCAATCATGCCGCAGAACAGCCTACTCGAGGATCGCTCTCGCGAAGACCATCCCAATCGTCCAAGCGCCCCAATCGAACGGTATGTAACAATCGTCAAGCAGAACAACTGTGTTATGGCGTGCCTTCTAGAAGACTCGGTCTAACGGTGGATCCATTGGGGGGCAGTGCTAGTTTTAGTATAAGAACAAGCATGAAATGACTCAAATGGATCCATGTTGGTTTTAGTATAATAACACACATGCAATGACTCTAGTGGTTGATCCATGTGTGGTGTGTGAAAAGAACACACATGCAATGACTCTAGTGTTGGTTTTAGTATAATAAGGACACACATGCAATGACTCTAGTGGCTGATCCATATGTGGTTTGTGGAAAGAACACACATGCAATGACTCTAGTGGTTGATACATGTGTGGTTTGTGGAAATAACACACATGCAATGACCACTGGTGGATCCATGTGTGGTTTGTGGAAAGAACACACATGCAATGACTCTAGTACTGGTTTGTGGTTTTAGTATAAGAACACACATGCAATGACTCTAGTGGTTGATCCATGTGTGGTTTGTGGAAAGAACACACATGCAATGACTCTAGTGCTGGTTTGTGGTTTTAGTATAACAACAAACATGCAATGACTCTAGTGGTTGATACATGTGTGGTTTGTGGAAAGAACACACATGCAATGACTCTGGTTGATCCATATGTGGTTTGTGGAAAGAACACACATGCAATGACCACTGGTGGATCCATGTGTGGTTTGTGGATAAGAACACACATGCAATGACTCTAGTACTGGTTTGTGGTTTTAGTATAAGAACACACATGCAATGACTCTAGTGGTTGATCCATGTGTGGTTTGTGGAAATAACACACATGCAATGACTCTAGTGGTTGATCCATGTGTGGTTTGTGGAAAGAACACACATGCAATGACCACTGGTGGATCCATGTTGGTTTTAGTATAAGAACACACATGCAATGACTCTAGTGGTTGATCCATGTTTGTTTGTGGAAATAACACACATGCAATGACTCTAGTGGTTGATCCATGTGTGGTTTGTGAAAAGAACACACATGCAATGACTGTAATGGGTCCACATGCAATGACTGTAATGGGTCCACATGTGGTTTGTGGAAAGAACACACATGCAATAACCACTGGTTGATCCATAAGTTGCTTGTGGAAAAGAACACACATGCAATGACTCTAGTGGTTGATCCATATGTTGTTTGTGGAAAGAACACACATGCAATGACCACTGGTGGATCCATGTGTGGTTTGTGGAAAAGAACACACATGCAATGACCACTGGTGGATCCATGTGTGGTTTGTGGAAGAGAACACACATGCAATGACTCTAGTGGTTGATCCATGTTTGTTTGTGGAAATAACACACATACAATGACTCTAGTAGTTGATCCATGTGTGGTTTGTGAAAACAACACACATGCAATGACTCTAGTGTTGGTTTAGTATAAGAACACACATGCAATGACTCTAGTGGTTGATCCATATGTGGTTTGTGGAAAGAACACACATGCAATGACTCTAGTGGTTGATCCATGTGTGGTTTGTGGAAATAACACACATGCAATGACCACTGGTGGATCCATTTGTGGTTTGTGGAAAAGAACACACATGCAATGACTCTAGTGCTGGTTTGTGGTTTTAGTATAAGAACAAACTGGCAATGACTCTAGTGGTTGATCCATGTGTGGTTTGTGGAAAGAACACACATGCAATGACTCTGGTTGATCCATATGTGGTTTGTGGAAAGAACACACATGCAATGACCACTTGTGGATCCATGTGTGGTTTGTGGAAAAGAACACACATGCAATGACTCTAGTACTGGTTTGTGGTTTTAGTATAAGAACACACATGCAATGACTCTAGTAATGGTCTGTGGTTTTAGTATAAGAACACACATGCAATGACTCTAGTGGTTGATCCATGTGTGGTTTGTGGAAATAACACACATGCAATGACTCTAGTGGTTGATCCATGTGTGGTTTGTGGAAAGAACACACATGCAATGACCACTGGTGGATCCATGTTGGTTTTAGTATAAGAACACACATGCAATGACTCTAGTGGTTGATCCATGTTTGTTTGTGGAAATAACACACATGCAATGACTCTAGTGGTTGATCCATGTGTGGTTTGTGAAAAGAACACACACGCAATGACTCTAGTGTTGGTTTTAGTATAAGAACACACATGCAATGACTCTAGTGGTTGATCCATATGTGGTTTGTGGAAAGAACACACATGCAATGACTCTAGTGGTTGATCCATGTGTGGTTTGTGGAAATAAAACACATGCAATGACCACTGGTGGGTCCACATGTGTGGTTTCTGGAAAGAACACACATGCAATGACTCTGGTTGATCCATATCTGGTTTGTGGAAAGAACACATATGCAATGATTCTAGTGGTGAATCCATGTGTGGGTTGTGGAAAAGAACACAAATGCAATGACTCTAGTGCTGGTTTGTGGTTTTAGTATAAGAACAAACAAGCAATGACTCTAGTGGTTGATCCATGTGTGGTTTTCGAAAAGAACACACATGCAATGACTCTAGTGTTGGTTTTAGTATAAGAACACACATGCAATGACTCTAGTGGTTGATCCATATGTGGTTTGTGGAAAGAACACACATGCAATGACTCTAGTGGTTGATCCATGTGTGGTTTGTGGAAATAACACACATGCAATGACCACTGGTGGGTCCACATGTGTGGTTTGTGGAAAGAACACACATGCAATGACCACTGGTGGATCCATGTGTGGTTTGTGGAAAAGAACACACATGCAATGACTCTAGTGTTGGTTTGTGGTTTTAGTATAAGAACAAACATGCAATGACTTTAGTGGTTGATCCATGTGTGGTTTGTGGAAAGAACACACATGCAATGACTCTAGTGGTTGATCCATGTGTGGTTTGTGGAAAGAACACACATGCAATGACCACTGGTGGATCCATGTTGGTTTTAGTGTAAGAACACACATGCAATGACTCTAGTACTGGTTTGTGGTTTTTGTGGAAAAGAACACACATGCAATGACTCTAGTGGTTGATCCATGTGTGGTTTGTGGAAAGAACCCACATGCAATGATTCTGGTTGATCCATGTGTGGTTTGTGGAAAGAACACACATGCAATGACTCTAGTGGTGGATCCATGTGTGGTTTGTGGATAAGAACACACATGCAATGACTCTAGTACTGGTTTGTGGTTTTAGTATAAGAACACACATGCAATGACTCTAGTGGTTGATCCATGTGTGGTTTGTGGAAATAACACACATGCAATGACTCTAGTGGTTGATCCATGTGTGGTTTGTGGAAAGAACACACATGCAATGACCACTGGTGGATCCATGTTGGTTTTAGTATAAGAACACATATGCAATGACTCTAGTGGTTGATCCATGTTTGTTTGTGGAAATAACACACATGCAATGACTCTAGTGGTTGATCCATGTGTGGTTTGTGAAAAGAACACACATGCAATGACTCTAGTGTTGGTTTTAGTATAAGAACACACATGCAATGACTCTAGTGGTTGATCCATGCGTGGTTTGTGGAAATAACACGTATGCAATGACTCTAGTGGTTGATCCATGTGTGGTTTATGGAAATAACACACATACAATGACTGTAATGGGTCCACATGTGGTTTGTGGAAAGAACACGCATGCAATGACCACTAGTGGATCCATGTGTGGTTTGTGGAAAAGAACACACATGCAATGACCACTGGTGGATCCATGTGTGGTTTGTGGAAAAGAACACACATGCAATGACTCTAGTGGTTGATCCATGTTTGTTTGTGGAAATAACACACATGCAATGACTCTAGTGGTTGATCCATGTGTGGTTTGTGAAAAGAACACACATGCAATGACTCTAGTGTTGGTTTTAGTATAAGAACACACATGCAATGACTCTAGTGGTTGATCCATATGTGGTTTGTGGAAAGAACACACATGCAATGACTCTAGTGGTTGATCCATGTGTGGTTTGTGGAAATAACACACATGCAATGACCACTGGTGGATCCATGTGTGGTTTGTGGAAAAGAACACACATGCAATGACTCTAGTGCTGGTTTGTGGTTTTAGTATAAGAACAAACATGCAATGACTCTAGTGGTTGATCCATGTGTGGTTTTTGGAAAGAACACACATGCAATGACTCTGGTTGATCCATATGTGGTTTGTGGAAAGAACACACATGCAATGACCACTGGTGGATCCATGTGTGGTTTGTGTTAAAGAACACACATGCAATGACTCTAGTATTGGTTTGTGGTTTTAGTATAAGAACACACATGCAATGACTAGTACTGGTTTGTGGTTTTAGTATAAGAACACACATGCAATGACTCTAGTGGTTGATCCATGTGTGGTTTGTGGAAATAACACACATGCAATGACTCTAGTGGTTGATCCATTACAAATGTAATGTGCATACCACGCATTTTTGCTCAGGATAACAACCACTTCAAGCAAATGATACATCGTGTACGCATTTGAACGCATCACTAGAATGTGCCACCTATTGATGATTGATGACATGGATCTAGCTTTTCTACGCTTATTTGCATTGAATCGCTCATTGATTTGTTCACATATTTTTTGGCAATGGCTGATGAACTCCACTCTCTTGGTAACTTTCTTCGTCAGCAAGCACTTGTTGATGCAATGCAAAGTATAGAACATGGTCGTCATCGTCATTCCATTTAGGTTCTCTATGTTTCGTCATCACAGAGCTACTAATTTCAAATGAAAATCTAGTAAACAATATATGTGTACATTGTTAGAGTATGCTACGGCCACGGTACATACATGTTTTTCTACAATCACAAGAAGAAAACTTGATGCATTTTCACCTTCTTGGCGTTGTGCCGAACTGGGTGGATGTGGCTTTGGGGTTCGGAGAGGAAGGCGCCGTGGCTGGTGCGTGTGCGACCACGGCGACGACAAGCTCGGATTCTGGAGGAGACCAACATGACCGAGCATGGTCGGCATGGGTACAGATCTCACCCGGGAATGAATTCCCGTCCCCGCGTCGTGCCAATGGTGCGGTCATGGTGAGGGCGAGCTCTGATTCGGGATGGGGAGGAGAACGGGCCGAGCAGGTTTGTCCAAGTCCTAGCTCCACGCCATGGCCGCGACCACAGATTGCCGACCTAAAGGAAGAACGCGTAAAGGATGCATGTGCCAACGCTGCAAGCCTACATGGCAGCCTACATGGCAGCGACGACGGCAGCGACATAACGGCAAAAGCTGACGGGAGGACCCAACTTGACGGCCGTTAGCCTGATCTTTTGTATTGAAATGTAAAGTTGAATTCGTGCCGAAAAGGACCCTCTGAGTATTTGGCATGCCAACTATAGTCATCGCGGATGATATCAGGGAACTCGGGTACCGCGTTACCTGGCCACCCCAACTTTCGGGCCGCAAAATGATATTCTCGTCTAGGGTACCACTAGGAAGTCTATGGTGTTAGAGACTGCCACGGATTCGAGGAAGCCCCCAAAGTCAAAGTCGAAATCGAAGAAGCAAAACGTGCTTTAGCTGCCATATGTAATAGTGTAGATTCCCTTTTGATGAACCATGTTTTGTGGGGGTACCCCTGTTGATACTTTGCTGAATTTGAATGTACTCCACCCTTTCTATAAATGTATAGTTGGTCTTATTTGCCTCTTTTTTGGCTGTAATAGGGTCCTTCGAGTGGTCCTCCTGACTCTCCTCCCACTGATGAAAGTGTGGCGCAACCGCGTTCAAAGGTGGAGGAGTTGTCACTACTTTCGCGACTGCGTGATTGCGTAAAGCAGTTAGAGGGAGAGTTGCCCATTATCCGCGGTAACGCGGACGTGTGGAATTCGAAGTTCGAGAAGGCCACTTCCCGCGAGAAGTATCTCCTGGACGAAATTGCACAGGTTAACGAGCAATTTAAATGTTAGCTCTCCAACTTCTTTTCCTTTTCTTTGGCCATTCGCGGCAATGCTCTGTATTATGATATTCTCTTGCTTCTTGTAGTTGCTAGAGCTCATCATCCGTAGGATGAGAGGGATCGGGTTGCCATTCGCCTGCATAATCTGACCAGGAGCAGCTACAAGCTAGCGGTTACTTCTGGGTGGATCATGGCCGTGCAGTGGCGTTGGCAACGCTACAGGATCGTTCCTCACGAGTGCTTTAGTGTTTGAAGAAGGCGCGGTCGTGCCTTAGGCATATCTTCCACTCGATGTTTCCTCTGGAAGCGGTGCCATCAAGCTTGCTAGCTTTGCTAGCGAAGTTTCAAGATATCAGCGCAGTCCGCGAGTGCATGCGCCAACAATTGGTCGCGGGTGCCAAGGCTGCATTGGCGCTTGTTCGATTGCATCAGCCAGATGTGGATGTCGCGGTTGTTGCCGCTGGGCCACCGCCGCCGCTAGAAGGGATGACCTAGAACATGGTCCCGCACTACCAGGCGGTTGATCGACCAGCCGAAGATATCATCGATTTCTTTGAAGATCAAACAAATGTTCTCCTTTTGCAGCAGTAGTGTAGTCTGTATCCTGCACATTGATGTATAAGTGTTTTAAAATTCATATGATTGTGTCGGGTGTTCTTGATACCCATTAGTGTGTAAAGAGCTTGCTAGCTTGTATATTTTTTGAGTGTATTGTAAGATATAGGTCCTTTTCGTTAGCCTGACGTGTATTCATCTCAGCACCTTGCCAACCTAACAGGTGCATTGCATCTGGGTTGGTGTTATCAAGGGTTTGATTGGTAGTGCGTTAGCTACTCAGGATACTGTGTTGTTCGTGGAACAAGATGTAGAGGGTGGCGCAGCCGCCGAGTAAAATAATTGCAAGGAAAGCAGAAAAATCATAGGGTTTGGGGCACTTAGCTTTATTTATTCGCAGAATATCACGAGGTACAATGTGTGGCTAAGTAGCCTGGCTGTATAGCCTTATTTGTAAAGTAAAAGAACATCTAAGGGTAGAAACGACACAGTTGCGTGACGTTCCAGGGGTTGGAGTATGCGACTCCGCTCTTGAAGTCTTTAAGGCGATAGGCGCCACCTAGGATTACTTCGGTAATCACGTATGGTCCTTCCCAAGGGGACTCGAACTTGAGGTGCCCTTGCTGCTTCAATCGCAGGACCAGGTCTCCTTCGACAAAGGATCTGGGGCGTAGCCTTCTGCTATGGTAGTTGCAGAGGTTCTGTTGGTAGATCATGGATCTCTCCGCTGCAATCTCGTGTGCCTCATTGAGGAGATTGATGGATTCTTCGATTGTGAGGGTTGATTCTACCTCGCTGTATGCTAGTACCGCCTCGGCGCCGTGTACCATGAAGAACGGAGTGTAGCCTGTGGAGCTGTTTGTAGTTGTGCACAGGCTCCATAGTACTGATTGTAGCTCGTTAGGCCAGCACCTAGCAGCTTTTTCGAGTGGCTGTAGAATCCTTTTCTTGATCCCGCTGTAGACGAGGCCGTTGGCCTTTTCGACTTGACCGTTGGTTTGGGGATGTGCTACCAAGGCGTGGCTATTGTTGATTCCCAGGTTTTCGCAGAAATCCGTGAACTCCTTGGAGGTGAAGTTCGTCCCATTGTCCATGATGATGCTATGTGGCACCCCGAAGCGGAAGACAACGGACTCGAAAAACTTGACAGCGTTGGCTCCGGATTGGTTTATCACCGGCATGGCCTCAATCCACTTGGTGAATTTGTCAATCGCAACTAGGAGGTAGACGTATCCTCCTCATGAGGATCTCTGGAGCTTGCCGACCATGTCGAGTCCCCATTGCACGAAAGGCCAAGCCACGAGTATTGGCATGAGCTCCGCGCTAGGTGCATGCGGTTTGTCCGCGAATCGCTGGCAAGCGTTGCAGCGTTGGACGATGTCCTTGGCATCACGCATGGCCATTGGCCAGTAGAATCCATCTCGTAGAGCTTTGGCAACGAGAGCGCGACTGCCGGCATGGTACCCGCAAATTCCTTCGTGTATGTCAAGGAGGATGGCTCTTCCGTCCCCGTTGGAGATGCACTGTTGAAGGACTCCTGTGATGCTGCGTTTGTATAGTTCTCCATTGATAAGGGTGAATGTCTTGGATCGTCGCGCTATATGTTGCGCATCAGTCGGGTCATCTGGTAGCCTT
The DNA here is from genome assembly GCA_023614405.1 of Avena insularis. NCBI lineage: Eukaryota > Viridiplantae > Streptophyta > Magnoliopsida > Poales > Poaceae > Avena > Avena insularis. The sequence goes on along the minus strand of CM042692.1, from coordinate 353,509,650 downwards.
TTGCTGAGCAGGTATGTGATGTATGGTTGCGTCCAAGATGGCTCGATCATCATAACCTCCATGGGGCCTTCGAGTCCTATGTCTGGCTCCATGTTGTCGAGTTCCATGGGCTCGCTTGGTGGCATAGCCCCCGAGTTCTTTGTTGTGCTAGCTTTAGGCTCTGTAGCCTTTGGTTTGATGGAGCGTTCGCAGATGCGCTCTAGAAATACGCCAGGTGGCACTTGGGTGCAGGTGGAACCAATGTTGGCGAGTATGTCCGCCTCCTCATTGCTTTCACGGCCGACGTGGCGCAGCTCGCAGCCATCAAAGTCCCCATCGAGTGTGTCGTAGAAGTCGAGGTAGGCGATCATGTTGTCGCTCAAGGCGTCACACTCATTCATTCTTTGGTTGACCACCAATTTGGAATCACCATATATGACTTGTCGCTTGGCGCTGCAGGCTTTGCCATTCGCATCCCGTGGAGCAGGGCTTCATATTCGGCTTCATTATTGGAGGCTGTGAACTGAATTCGCAGAACGTACCTCATCTTGTCACCTTAGGGCGATGTCAGTATGACACCTGCACCAGCTCCTTCCTTGCGCTTGGACCCGTCGAAGTGCATTGTCCATAGGTAGGACATGTCTGGCTTGTCAGGGAGCTGGTTCTCCATCCAGTGCACGAGGAAATCCGGGAGAACTTGCGATTTTATCGCGTCGCACTTCTTGTATGTGATGTCTCGTGAGACAGTTCTATCCCCTAGAGTGCGACTCGTCCGGTGGCGTCGGGATTATTGAGTATGTGTCCGAGCGGGGCATCATTCAGCACTACGATTGGGTGCTCCTGGAAGTAGTGGTGCAGTCGCCTGGCACTCATCAAGACGCCGTAGGCCAGCTTCTAGTAGTGCGGGTACCGCTGTTTTGTTGGTGTGAGCACCTCGCTGAGGTAGTAGACTAGGCGTTGTACCCTGTGGACTTTATTTTCTTCGGCTCGCTCCACCACGAGCACAATGCTGACCACTTGGTTGGTGGCGGAGATATATAGCAACATCTTCTCCTTTTCGCGAGGCTTCACCAATACTGGCGAGGTGGACAGTAGACGCTTGAAGTCTTCGAATGCTTCTTCTGCTCCGTCTGTCCACTCAAACTTGTCAGCTTTACGAAGAAGTTGATAGAAGGGCAATGCCTTTTTGCCCATTCGACTGATGAATCAACTAAGCGTCGCGATTCGGCCAGCCAGCTGTTGGACGCCTTTTACGTTCTTCGGCTTCTCCATGGCCAGTATGGCTTTTATCTTCTTCAGGTTTGCCTCGATCCCTCTCGCGGAGATGAGATACCCGAGCAATTTCCCAGATGGTACGCCTAAGAAGCATTTGTCCAGATTGAGCTTGATCCAGTATTGATCGAGGTTATCGAAGGTCTCGCAGAGATTGTCGAGTAACGTGGCGTCCTCTTTGGTTTTGATGATGATGTCGTCGATGTAGACTTGGATATTGCGGCCAAGCTGATTCTTGAGGCAGGTCTGCATACATCACTGATAGGTGGCTCCTGCGTTTTTATCTCGAAGGGCATCGTGTTGTAGCAGAACACACCAAAGGGTGTTGTAAACGTCGTTTTCTCCCTGTCTTCCTCCTTCATTCGAATCTGATTGTAGCCTGAGTAGGCGTCGAGGAAGCAGAGGCGCTCGCATCCCACAGTGGATTCGATTATTTGATCAATCCGTGGCAACGGGAAGTGATCCTTCGGGCAGTGCTTGTTCAAGGAGGTGAAGTCCACGCACATTCGCAGGATATCCGTGTCCTTTTTAGGCACAAGCACTGGATTCGCGAGCCAGGTGCTTTCCTTGATCTCGCGTATGAATTTTGCGTAGAGGAGTCTGTTGACTTCCATACCAACCGCTTTTGCTCTTGGTTCAGGCAGTTGTCGTATTGTTTGCTTGACTGGCCTTGCGTCTGGATTCACATTGAGTGAGTGCTCGGCGAATTCCCTAGGGACTCCTGGCATGTCTGCTGGACACCAGGCGAAGATTTCCCAGCGCTCACGGAGGAATTCGACAAGCGTGGGTTCCTATGCGGGACTCAAGTTGTTAGCGATGAGGGCCATCTTGGTCAGGTCCGTTAGGTGGACCTGGACTTTCTTGGTGTGCACCGACGAGTCGAAGGATTGGTTGGGTGAGCTTAGCTTGCTCAGGGGAGGCAGACTGCTGTCTGTCGACTCCTTCAACCTTGCGAGTTCCTCTTGCATGCTGAAGGACTAGGAGATTCTGTTGAATTCCCTATCACAGCTGTCAGACCTCTCGAAGCTTCGGTTGATTGTGATGACGCAGTTTGGTCCTGGCATCTTCATCTGCAGGTAGGCATAGTGTGGTACCACCATGAACCTCGCGAACGCGACACGTCCGAGGATGCAGTGGTACTGTGAAGGCCAGTCGAAACCTTCAAAGTCGATGCGCTCTCGCCGAAAATTTTGCAGCGTGCCGAAGATGATGTCGAGGTTGATCTTGCCCAAGGGGTACACGCCCTTTCCTGGGATGATGCCATGGAATGTCGTGTCTGAAACTTCCAGACATGTCAGAGGGATCCTCATTGCGTGCAAGGTACTTGCAAACATGAGGTTGATGCCGCTTCCGCCGTCCATGAAGACACGACTCATCTCGAAGCCTCCGATATGTGCCTCGAGCACCAAGGGACAGTGGCCTGGGCGAGGTACTTGACGCGGGTGGTCGCTCTTGTCGAAGGTGATGCAGGACTCGCTGCCACTCAGGTACTCAGTGGTTGAGGGCGGAGAGTTCATCCCCAGATTCACCTAGCGAGTGATCAATTTCTGCACTCGATTTGAGGGGCGAACCTTTTGGATCATCCCCATGTTTCCCAGCGCTCATGGGTATGGCTCTCCTCCATGGTTCTGGACTGGCGCAGTCGAAGGTGGTGGTGGCCCGGGTGGTGGCAGCGGTGCTCCATGAGCTACAACGCTCGGGGCAGCTCCATAGCCCTGGTTGATCGCGTCGTGATTCATCTAGGCCAGGCCTTCGTGGAGCTTGAGGAACCCTCGGCAATCCTTGAGAAGGTGGCTGGACTTTTTCTTGCCGTCGTGCTTGTCGATGTAGACGTGTATGTTGCACGGTCTGGACAATTTTTCCTGGATGGATGTTCCAGGTGCCTCATCGCGAGTGCGGCGTTGCCATACCTGTGTGGTTTTTCTGCTGTCACGGTATCCACCGCTGCCGTATCCGCTATTGCGGTTGTCGTCGCGTTTGTCGGCATAGCCAGCCGCGACCATGTCGACCTCTTCGTGGTCCTCGTAACCGTGCATTCGACGTTTCCCTCGGCGATCGCGTCTGCACCCGAGGTCGTCGTCATCACCGGAGTAGGCATGGTTTTTCACCGAGTCCTCTCCATTGGGGCCCACCTATTCACGATCTCCATTAGGTGGTCAATTCTCTTGGGCTTCGAGCGGCTCAGCTCCTCCCTGAGCTCTCTGCGGCACACGCCTCCGTTAAACGCGTCGATTGCGCGATCCTCAGAGATGTCTTCTGCAGAATTCTTGATGATGGACCATCTCTGGATGTACGAGCATAGCGACTCACCAGATCTTTGGTGGCAGCCTCTTAATTCCCCAATTGATGTGGGCCTTTTGCAAGTGCCCTTGAAGTTTCACACGAAGCTGTAGACCAGCTCTTCCCAGCTGCAAATGGATCCACATAGGAGGTTATTAAGCCATGCACGAGCGGTGCCTTGCAGCTGTAGCTGGAGGCACTGCATCGCCGTGCTCGATCTTCCGCCGTGAAGCCTGACAGAGGAGATGTGATCTTCCAGCCAAATCTTCAGGTCCTGCAGGCCGTCAAATTTTGGGTCCTCTGATGGGAGTTTGAACCCTTTAGGCATTCGCTTCTTCCTGATGGATCTGCTGAAGCATCTGGCGCTGCAAAGCTCTACTTCGTCGTCTTCCGAGTCAATCAAACGGGCACGCCTTGCATGCATCTTGTCGACCTTGCGCTGCGTGATGTCATCACGCACGTCGTAGTCGTGGTCATTCCGTCGTGAGCGGCGTCGCCGTGACAGATCGTGGTTGTCGTTGCTGGAGGAGTATGAGTAGTAATACTTGTCCAGAGCTTTACTTTTCTTCGGCTCCGGTGTTGGCTCCTTGACAAGGGCAGCTTCGACTAGCCCCAAGCCTGCGATCATAGATCGGTGCATGGCGGCTCGCGGATCCCCAGCCGGTGGCTGGTTGTGAGGAGGTACATGGTGGCCGCTGTCACCGCTGCTTGTGGTGTCTTTGGGAGCATGTTGCCCCGCATATCCATCATCATGGAGCCAAAGTCAAGGACTCGTGCGGCTTCTTCTCGCTCCTTGTCGGTGAGGTGGGCCAGTCGAGATCGTCGTTTGGCAGCCACGTAGTCGTTGCCCTTGGAGGAGGATCCTCCCATGGATGAGAGTTGAGCCCTCGTCCGCCGCCTTTCTACGCGCGTCGAGTTGCACAATTACTTGTTGTTGGCGCTTGTGCTCCTCGTTAAGAAGCCAATGGTAACCCATCGGCATCTGTTGTGATGAGTTTAGGGGGAGGGGATTACCCTGCAGGGCTTCTCAATAGTGGGCCCATTCGTTGTCGTTGAGCTTTATCAGCACACGATCTTCAGTGCACTCATTCACCGTGAGGTTCGGGTCTCCTTCTGTCCCATTGTTGGTGGGCGCGCCATTGGCAGGGTCACCGTTTTCACCGTTGGTTGGTCCAGTGCCGGTGTTGTCGCGATTGACACTAGTGTCGTCTGCGTTGATGACAGCACACATGAAGTGATTGGGGAAGATGTTGCTCCCGCAACTTTCAGATCTGGAGCCATAGGCTCCATCTTCTGTGGCCTGATCACCCAGATCAGATCCGCGACTGATGTCGCTGTCTATGATCCCAACTATTGTTGGGGTGTTGAGCTCTCTTAGGGTGTCGATTGGCGGGGGAAGCCATGATGCTGGAGCAATCGCGGGAACCGTCGGCTGGTCAGGGAGGTGAAGTGTGCCCAACTGACCAACTTAGAAGCATAAGATCCTGATCACCAAGCTGATCCCATCGCCCACGGACTCGAAAGCTAGGCGAGTGGCTGGCGTGTGGACGGTGAAGTCGAAGGCGCCGAAGAGGAGGCGAATCTCCGTTGTTGCAGAGTTGTAGATTGCGGTTGATGGGGCCAAAGAATCCGTGACATCAGCACTCCCAATTCCAACAGACGGCACCAATTGACGAGGGTTAAACTCATCAATGCCCATTGTTATGGACTTGGGTTTTGGAGAAGGAGGGAGCGCTGGAGGCATCAATCGTCTAGTAAACAAGCACACAGGGACGCAAGGTTTACCCAGGTTCAGGCCTCGTAGAGGTCCCTACTCCTGCTTGTCTGCTCTTGGAATTATCGAGGGACTCGAAAGTTATAGGGGGTGCGCAAATGCAATCTGGCGATGGTTGTGGAAACTAGGGTTGTGATTGTCCTCCTCGCCACCCCCTCCTAGCCTTTATATAGATAGGCTAGGTCTCGCGTAGCAGGTCGAGTCGGTTACAGATTAGGGTTTGTCCCTTTAAATTTTCTATCTTAAGCTTTGTCTTGTGCTGCAAGCAATCGGAGTCTCCGTGAGTCACCCGAATCCTATATTGGGCCCTAGTAGTGCCGTGGGCTTCTGCCATACCTGGACCGTATATGCCAAACTCGAGTACCTGTATGGTATGCCCACGTCAATTAGTGTTTGACTAATACACTTGGACCAAGTACCATGTGATTGGTGTCACTATTTGACGAGGGGTAAACTTGGCAATGTCCATAGTCATGGACTGAGGGTTTTACAGAAAAGAGAATGCTAGGGATTTTGTCGGATGTCAGACAAACAAGGGAGTTGAAGTCATCTGATTATCGATGGACAACACTACTACAAATTGCTTGGGAGTTCTTTGGTGCCTCTCCACAGGCTCCTCCTAGCCTATATATAATAGGATTGGTCCCAAAGCCGTATACGGACAGGTTACACATTTACAATTACAACATCAACTCAATGTCGGTTTCCATTTCCTTATCTAGTAAAACTAAGACTTCCATCATATGGTTCCTGGGCCTTTTTATTGGGTCTTCATGGGTCGTGAGCCTTTATGCATCTAGTTTAACCAAACATAAGTAGCCGAGTAATCATACCCATGTCAGTAGCCCCTGAGACTCTACCCGAATTGTAGATTCGGGTTGAGTCTCAAAGATAATTTTCGTATTTCATGAGATATTCACTTTTGGATTTGTAGGGATTTGGTACAACAGGCATGATGCATCCGACGGATCAGGAATCAGTTAAATGCTCCTGGGCAAAAACACTGTAGACCTACATCAAATTTAAGTCTGCAGGCTTGAACTCGGAATTTTACTAGCGTAATCCAGTTCGAGTCGTTGAGGTCTTATCGAATACTGAATTCCAGTTATATTTTATTGGGTACCCAACGTGTCCATCTGGATTTTTCATCGTATCGTTGATACAGATATTTTACTGGCAGAGCGCATTCTTGTGCAATTAACAAGCCACATAGGACAGATCCCGGGGTTTTATCTTCATGTCGTGGACATGGCATTTGGAGTTTTATCGCGTCGGGCGCGATCTGATGTTTTTGTATGATTTTCATCGACTGTCTTGTTTGGCTATTGGAGTTACTGATGTTTGTGGATGATATCTAAAAATACTCCCAATGGGAGTAACCTTTGGAGGATACACTAATGTAATACTCATAGGTTTTAATTTTATCGGGTGTGTTTTACACACGAGCGTAATGTTTCTTTGGCACGTACAAATTTCAGTTTTCTATTGGGTGCACGGTCAGCACTCCTGATGGGAGTATCCCACGAGGCTATGTTCGGATGCCTGTATCGGGACATAGGCTCAAAGCTTCTAACCATCTAAGGAAGTCTTCACCTTCAATTTATTCATCTAGGACTATTATGTCCTATTTTATTGGGTGCACGACCAGTGCTACTGATGGGAGTAGCCCCCGAAGCTATAGTCAAATATTTGTATTTGATTGTAGGCTCAAGGTTTTTAGCTAGGGAATTTACTTTGATTTAGGTTTTTGTACTTGCTTTTATCTGGTCCTTCTAAAATAGAGCCAAAGTCTTGGCCATTGCCTCTTCTATGACGTCATTGCTAATGAAGTTGTTACGCCGTGGCTTCTGAGAAACAAACATCGATGGGACGTTACAATTATGGACCCATGCTGCAGTAATGATGATGCTTGAGCGACGTGTCAGCGAAGATCTTTTGACCACACATCCCCATTTACACGTGAAGGTCGAGGCATCGTGGAGATTTTCTCTGTTTTTACCGTGGCAATAACTTTGCATGATTTTTATCCTTCTATGTGCCCTTGACACGCGTCATCATCCTATGAATTTTGATGGTTTGCTCGTTTCATCCAACAACCAGGCTTTGCTCATCTTCTCTTTATAAACCGGGAGAAGCTTTTTACTGTTTTACTACTTCATTTTGCTGCCTACTTCTTCTTCCTTGCGCTACTCATGTGTTTGCCGCTTTCGCTTACTCCTTTATCCTTGTGCTTCACCTGCATCGCTCTCCAACCATAATGGGGAAAAGCAAAGTTGGAACTTCTACCGCGGCCACCAAGACCATGAAGAAGAGGGCTCTCGGATGGGCTCCGATAAAGTGTTTAGCGCGAGATCTGCATGATGCGCGGAACTTTGGTCTCCTTGAAGGGGGCTCCTTCAAGCTCCTAGGGGACGAGGCTATCCCAACCCCCGAATCGGACTGGCAAGTAATGTTTCTCTCTTTCCTATATCGCGGCCTCTCCCTTCCTATTGATGAATTCCTTCGAGGCCTTCTCTTTGTCTACGGCGTGCAGCTCTATCAGCTCACACCTAATTCTATTCTTTATGTTGCCTACTTTGTCACTATTTGTGAATGCTTCCTCGGGATCCATCCCAATTGGGGCCTGTGGAAGTACTTCTTCTATGTTCATCGCAATGCCACCCATACTATTGTCCATGATGTTGGTGGTTCCATTTTCTCTGTTCGCTCTGATGCCGATTATTTTGACTTCAGAAATCAAAATCATAGATTCCGTCCAAGGATGGAAAACGAAATGGTTTTACACCAAGGACCAAAAAATTGAGGGTCAATCTTTTGGGTTAGCCCCTTTTGACCCTAAGAAGACATGCCAAAAGCTTGATTCGTGGGATCAGTTCCCAACTCTTGAAGAAATGACGGAGATCAAACCCTTGCTCACCCGGATAGAGAAGATGCATCACGAGATTAGCAAGGAATTATCGGGATTACAGATCCTGGCATATTTTGTTTGGGTACATATTCAGCCTCTCTAGGCAAGGTTGTCCGGTATGTGGGACTATACCGGTAAGAAGGACCCGATGAGGATTTCACCGGATGGTCTTACCCTCAAGGTCTATGAGAAAAGAGTTCGAAACTTCAGGATGCTAAGCAAGAAGAGATTGGTTCCCTCAGATTGCCGTGAGGAGCCTTTTGTCAAGAAGAAGCACCTCCCAGACATAAGTTTCCATTGGCTTCCTCTTTGTTCTTCGTACTGGTGTACTTTATCTCTTACGATTTTTCCTCCCCTTTGTTTTTTGTTCTTTCACGGTGTAGGATTATTATCATCTATCTTCGCTTCGTCGTCTTCCCGAAAACGGAGAGCTTCCAGCCAGCCCCTTTTTATCCGAAGATTTCACTAGGGCTGGAATTGCTATCGATGAAGAAATAGAGGCGTATGTTGCTGAATCTTGGTCGTGTACCTAGTCCATGGCTTCGGCTCGGTCTAGAGATTTTCGGGTAGTGCCAGCTGGTGAAAAAAGGAAGCATACTGATGTCACGGAAACTATTGAAGAGTCTGATGATTCAACAGGCTCAAAACTGCTGCGCACTGCTCCTGGTTCGTCGGCTCCGCCACCCATGAATCTATTCCACTGTACACGGGATGTTTCTTCATAAGTATTCTTTGTCCTTCTTTGCTTTTTATGGGTGGTAAATTTACAAAGTTTTCGTATTGCTTGTGAAGTGGAGATGAGGGGGAAGATCCTCCTGTGTCCCCTCTTGGTACTTCTGTTGCCCCTCCTCTGGTTAAATCTCCTCAACCGTCACGGGATCCAAAGGAAACGCATGCGTCTCCTACGAAAAAATGATCCTCAAGGATATTGCCACTTCGCTGAAGCCACCGCTGCAAAAAAAGAAGAAAAATCGCGGGCAAGGGTGTGGTGATATCTGAGAATCCCATCGAGCCGAAGAATTGAAAGGTTAGTTTCCCGTTGTCCCTGAAAAATTTGTATTCTTGTACTAACTATCTGCCCCCTTTCAATTGTCCAGCCGCTGCTAAAGAGTTTGGCATTATCTGGGACGAGGCATTAAAGCGCACCAACGATTTGGAGGCCAAACTATGGGTTGCCGAGAAAGCTCTGGAGGAGGCCAAGAAGAAGGCCAAAGCTAACACCGAAGAGAGGGGAAACAAACCATTGCCCTTGCCAAACGAGATGAAAATATTTGGAAGCGCTTGGAGACCCTCAATACTTCATTGACTCGTGAGTTTACTATCTTCGAGAGAAGATTTCTGTTTTGCTTCTAATACTTTCTTTTGGTTCTTGATTCTATGAGTGTTTGTCTTTGCAGAGCTTACTAGCCAGAATTTGGTGCTAGACGAGGATAAGAGGGTTGACCCTTAATTGGATGATGTTGGTACCATAGAATCCAATAGTGTTGGTGGGCGCAATCTTCTTATCCTCTCACGTTGTGCCTTCAACAGCTTGCATCCCAAGATATTTCCAACGAAGGAGGTGCCAGCTGATTTGAACGACCTTGTTGCTATCTTATGTGCTGATCCGAGCCCACTTGTTGGCTACAATGTGACGCAATCGAAGAGTGGCGCTAAAACTTCTATGGCCCTAGCGATGGCGCACAACGAGAAGGTCGACTGGAAGAAGGTTAGCTCCTTTGTCCCAGTCACCCTTAATGGATAGGCACTCGATTTGAAACCTTTTGTTAAGACAACCAAGAAGTACTCTCGGTTGCTGCTGGGCATAGGCACAGGTCCGGCAAAATCTGCTGCGCTTTGTTGAGTACTGGCCCAATCATCCCTCCTTCGGCAGACGCTCTAGCCACTAGCGCCACTATGTATGTAGAGAAAACCGCCACGTAGTTTAGTTTGTAGTCATAGGTGTCTTTTATTCTAGTTCTATAATGAATTTAGATCCTCTTGTTTAATTCCCCCTCTTGCTGAGAAAGATCTGCTGCATATGTTTGTTGTGTGTATGAATTTCCCTTTTGTACTGAAGGTCCTATATTTTCCGTATACTCTGCCCGATACTCTATGATTAGGCGGCTCCATCTATGCCCACTCAGGCTTTGGATGCATACCCATCGTCATCTGGTTTAGGTGCATCCGAAACTGCTATTGTTTGTGTGATTGATCTGCCATTATATCCAGAAAAGATTGAGAAGGTGAAAAAACTTGAGGGTAATCTTTGGGTCGTCCAAGCGATGGTGGACGTATCTCAATCGAATATGCGCAAAGCCCTGGATCATAAAGCGTATTTTCTGGAGGAGATTTCCAGGGCGAGCGAGAAGATGTTATGAAAGTCTTCCGCAATATTTCTTAGTATTTTCTTCTTAGTCATAGAAGTTAACTTTCCTTGTTTGTTTTAGGCATTCGATTGTGCAAGAGGGAAGAGACCCAACGTCTATGCAATCAAATCCATGCTCTGGTGACTGCTTCCCAAGGTACCGAGACTGATTTTTGGATTGATAATCGTCATTCCTATTCGGTGGGTTTGCTTCAAGATCGCGTATCAAAGGTGGAGCAGTTCGTCGAGTGCTTTCATAGATCCTTGGCTATTGTGTATAATTCCATGTTTCCCTAGGACCCTCAGCCCCATATCCTAGCTGATTTGACGACACAATTTCGGCTGGGTGAAGCTCCAACTTGTGGCGGGTGCTAAGCTTGCACTTTCTTGGGTGCACGCGCACCACCCAATGCTGGATTTGGATGTTGTGTCTCTGGGACTGCCTCCCCTCCTAGCGATGGATTGGTAAACATGGTGCCTCACTACACGGTTGCCCATAGGCCTGCCATCAGGATCGTCCGGAGATGCCTAGAGGAAGACGAAGATTTCTTCATAAATTTCATCATCTAACTATTTCATGTATTATGTATCTTTGTATTTAGAGAAATAATGTGTAATGCCTTTGTTTTTATCTAAAAGATCGTAAATTTATATGATATTTTGTTTTTATCGTGCGAGGCCTTTTTATTTGTCTAACGCCAATAGGCTGAGTCAGCTTTTATTCAGGTCAAAGGCACGTTGTATGGGAGCCAAAGGTTTTTGATATGGTGCGCTTGTTGAAGCCCCTGTGTATCAGGTTGATGAATAAAACAGCAAAAATCTCGAGACCCAGTTTTGGGAACTTTTCTTTATTATCGTCGAATAGTATAGGATACAATTTTGGCATGCTCGCCTGGCCGTTGACCTTATTGAATATAAAATACACAAAAGTAAAGAACTTCCTAAAATTTGCAGCTTCTGTCTTGAGGTACTCCATTGTTGTCTTATTGCGTTCCCTGTGGGCTCAAGAGGGTTTCATCTTTCGACTAGAGGCGCAGCTTCTGCATGGCAAACCAGAGAGAAAAGGGCGTAGTTTGCTGGATCGCTTTCGGTTGGAAAGTTGATGCACACGCGAAGTCTATCTCTTTTCTTTGGGACGAGTATTGGGTTAGCCACCCATGTTTCTTTTGTTATCCCTGTGATGTGCCATGTATTGGTGAGGTGAGGAGCTTGCTCTCCAATGGCCATGATTTGTCGGGTGGACCTTTCATTGTCTGTTGTGTTTAATTTGGCTGAGTGCTCGTTGGGTTCCTTGGGGGTTCCTTGTGCATTGATTGAGTTCACAAGAGTCTCCCAATTCTCACGGGGGATACCGACGAGCATGCCTTCCTATGCGCGACCAATGTTGGAGGTCGTATAGGTCGTTTTTGCGATTGCATGGTGTGCCTGATTTTTTGGAGCATGTTCACTAGGGACATGTCCTTCGTGTAATAGTTCCGCCTCCACAATTTTCAGCTAGCCAAATTCTGCTTCTATCCTAAAAGATTCTAATATTTTACTGAACTCTCGGTCGTAGCTATCTGAACAAGTGAAACTTCCTCTTACAGTTATGATCCCATTGGGGGTTGGCATTTTTAGTACCAGATATGCGTCGTGGGGTACTGCCATGAACCTAGTGAAAGATGGTCGTCCTAGGATCGTGTGGTATTGTGATGGCCAGTCCATGACTTCAAACTCAAGTTTTTCGCACCTGAAGTTGTTCCTAGATCCGAAGACTACGTCAAGATAGACTTTGCCAAAAGGAATCTTGGCTTTGGCCGGAACTATCCCGTGGAAAGTTGTGTCCGTAGGCGCTAGGTTTGTTAGGGACCAATTCATTGCACGTAGAGTTTTGGTGTAAATGAGATTGATGTTGCTCCCTACATCCAAGAAAATGTTTCTCATGTCAAACCCACCAATTTACGCTTCTACTATTAAGGCTGACTGACCCGGTCGTGGCACCCGAAGTGGGTGATCAACTCTACTGAACGTGATTTCTTATTCTAACCAGTGGAGGTATTCGGGTCTAGGGGTGGTGTTGTTACTGCCATGTTTACTTGTCTAGTAATCAACTTCTATGTCTTGTTGGATGGTCGCCCTTTCTAAATCATCGAAATTGCACCCTTGGACCTAGGGTACTCATCTTCTTGGTTTGTTGTGTGTTGTGGCTGGCCTGCTGGCGGATGTACTGGCGGTGGTGGCGGTGCGCCAATGGCTAAAGCGCCAGGTGCAGTGGCGTATCCTCGGCTTGCTGCTTCAGTTGCCTTTGCATTGCATAGCTCTTGCATCTTTAAAAACGTTTCGGAATCCTTCATGAGATGGTTGGATCCCCTTTTGCCTATTGAGTCGACATAAAAGTGCATATTGCAGGGTCCTTCCAGCATTTGCATTGCGGAACTTGGCGGTTCCCGAGCTATTGGTTGGTATCACTGCTGTGGTTGGCTTCCTCCAACGGCATCCCTGTTGCTGCGGTACCTGCTGTTGTAATCGTCGTTTCTTCAGTTGTCCCCTCCTGAGAAACCAGCTACAACATAGCTTGGTCTGTTGTATCCATCGTTGTTTCGTCGTCTTCTGTCATTATTGTGCATGTCCCTGTCTTCTTCGGGTGAACGGGCTCGCTTATTGTGTATCGCGTCTTCTCCGTCATCTCAGCAATTTTCCATGCCCATCAGCTATGAAATTGTTTTGGGCTTGACCCGTCCCATATCCTCTATGAATTCTGGTCCACGAAGGCCATCGTTGAAGGTGTCAATTGCCCTTTCATTGGATATGGCCTCAATCAAATTTTTTATAATGTTCCACCGCTGGATGAAGGCCCATATTGGTTCTCCAGATTTCTGCTTGCACGCTTGCAATTGCTCCAGAGATGCGGGTCGCTTGAATGTGGAGTGGAAATTTCAAATGAACTTGTCCTCAAGATTGTTCCAGCTACTGATGGAATCTTCGGGTAACTATCTTAGCCATGACCGGGCGGCCCCAGTTAGGTGCAGCCGCAGGCTTTGCATTGCGGTGGCCTTGGAGCCACCCTGTAGTTTGACGGTTGCCAAATAATTTGCCAACCAAGCTTCGGGTTCTTGGAGGCCGTCATACTTCTGACGATCATAAGGGAGTTTGAAATCCTTGGGTACTAGAGTTTTGTGAACCTGTTGGGTAAAGCAACTGGCTCCACATAGTTTGTACTCGTCCTCGCTTTCACCACCATAATATCTTCTGTTGTTGCGCTCTTCTCTGGATCTGTCGATCCTACAATATCTAATGTTGTCTCTTGCGTCGTTTCATGGCTCAGAGCCCGAAAAGTGCACCCGATGTGGTGATCGTGATCGTCAGGTGTGTCCCACCTACCAAGGGATGCTACGACGGCGTGGGGATCTATGAGGTTGTCGTGTGACTCCTTGTTCTGCTTGTGTAAGAGATTCTCCTACCATGCCGATGTTCATCAGAATGGAGAGATGGAGAGCCGCACGAGGATCATTGGGTGCGGGTTGAGTTGTGAGAAAATACGTTTGTGCAGCTATAGTTGCGGTTTGGGATGTTTTTGCTTTGATGTGTCATGTTGGATCTACTGACATAAAGGATAAATCGAGATCTCGAGTCAGTTTGTTTCTTTCAGCTTTGGGAATATTTTGCAGCAGTGAGGTTCCTCTCCTTGGCGGTGCTCCTCTAGTTACACTTCCTGATCCTTCTGTAGGGCTTAGCTATGCCTGCCGTAGGCTGCATTCACTGGCTAACCTTTTTGTTTCATCGAGTTGCCTCTACATCCTTAGGAGATCCCTTTTCTTGTGATGAAGAAAATATTGGTAGGCTAGTAGATCTTCGCATGTGTCCTCGACTGTCATTGGGACCGCACCCGAAATTGCTTCTCTTGCTTTTTACCAAGATTCCGTTGGTAGCCAGAGAGTTTGCTGCTCGCCTCTGCGTGGTTCTCCTCCTCCTGGGATTATGCGTTTGTTTGTCAGGTCTCCTTCGTTTCTGTGATTTCCTTCGTTTCTGTGATCAACTGCATTGTCATCTGACAAAATATCATCGGGGTCAAGGATAGGGTTACGGTTAGAGTCACGCTGAGTTGAGGCGTTTCTGATGATCACGCACACTTGGTGATGAGTTATGTATGAACTAGTGATGTCATTGTCGGATCCAAGGGAGACACTATTTGGTGGATTAGTGAAATCTAGTAGTTTCTATTCTGGGTAGATTTCAGCCATCCTGATTCCGAAGTCGATACTTCACCACTTTATTCTGGTTCCGTGTTTGCTGGTCTCGATCCACATGGTGGAGTTAGCTGAGAGTCTGACCTGAGGGAGATATCGTTGTAAATACCATCAAGATCTCCTAGATCTACTGGAGTGTAGCTTCTGCGGATGATCCGACAGATGATGCGGGTATCGCCATAGGCATAGCTTTTTTGACCGATAGTCCTGGTGAAATTGGAGCTAAGAGGTGCGGTTCTTCGGGTTCCTCCACCTGAAAGTGGAAACTTCCGATGATGAGATCGGATCCGCTGTTGAAATCAGCGGGAACCGAGACAAGGGTGGGTGGGCGTGGTGCCGCTTCCGTCGGATTGTTGCTTGATAAAAAGGGGTTCACCGAATCCATGATTCCAACATTCAAGGTTCCCACAGACGGTGCCAATTGATGAGGGGTAACCTCGGCAATGTCCATAGCCATGGACTTAGGGTTTTGCAAAAAAGAGAACGTTGGGGATTTCGTCGAATGTCAGACAAACAAGGGAGTCGAAGTTGTCTGATTATCGATGGACAACACTATTACAAATTTCTTGGGAGTTTTTTGGTGCCTCTCCGCAGGCTCCTCCCAGCCTATATAGAATAGGTTGGGTCCCAAAGTCGTATACGGACAGGTTACATATTTACAATTACAACATCAACCCAATGTTGGTTTCAATTTCCTTATCTAGTAAAACTAAGACTTCCGTTGGATGCTTCCTAGGACTTTTTCTTCGGTCTTCATGGATTGTGAGTCTTTATGCAGCTAGGGTAACCAAACATAAGTAGCTGAGTAATCATACCCATGTCACTATTGATGTTGGTTGATTATTCTGAAAGAGAGGAAAATGTTGAAAGAGAATCCACAAATGTAAATGGAAGAATATAAGGAATGGAATTGTCCAGCTCGGGTATATAGAGGATATACATGTTATGAATATATATTCTTTGCTCATTAAACCAATGTAATTATTCAATATTAGATGCTAGATTGGTTGGTATGAAGTGTCATACAAAAGCAACTCAATATAACAAATACAATGGCCCAAGCAACTAGCAAGAGAATATGGTGATAATGCTCATCGGTAAACAAATAAAAAGTTATTATGTTTTTCATCTACATCAAAGATCAAGCCATCAAGATATATTCCGATAATTGTTATTTGGTTCCATTACTATGAGAACAAGTTGTTGTTCAAATAACTAATGTATTTCATAGATGATGGATGAACCATTATAAATCTTGATAGTGAAATAACATTCATAAAACTAAATGCTAAAAACATTGTAAGGAAAAATAATTGAAATTTCATCCTGAGTGTGACACCACTATTTAAGTTATATTGGAAAGAAAGACATGAAGAAACTCCATGTTGATGGAATTTTCGAGTCAAGTTGTTTTTGAATGAATTAACGCTTGTTAGACTTTCCTATAGATAACTGAAACTCTATTCAAGGACCTAAATTGAATGGAGAGATAACTTATTGGAAGTAACACATATTGATGTATGTGGTCCATTATGTAAAACCGTGTGTGGTGGATTATTCTATATTGTATAGTTCTGTTGAGGACTTTAATAGATATATGAGTATACTATCTATTTAATGAGGAAGAAGTATAAGACATTTGAAACATGTTCAAAGGTTTTAGCATGAAGCAGAAATCATCATAACAAGAAAATCAAGAGTTTATAATTGGATCAGAAAAGAAGATTTCTAAGTTACAAGTTTAACGAACATCTAGAAGTTCAAAAGAATTGTTTCATAAAATTGAGTTTCCCGAAACACCATAGTGGTATGGGATGTTTTGAGAATATAATAGAGCCTAGTTTGACTTGCTAAGATCAAATATACAACAACACATATGATTTAAAGATTATGCTATAGTGACTACCGCGTTTACACTAAACAGGGAACTTCATGATCCATTGAAATGGCAAGGGGTAAAACCTAGTTTGTCTTTTCTTGAATTTTGGTATACAATGCATATGTAAAATTTGTACAAAAGCAAATATAGATATGCACGTCTTTGTAGGTTATCCCAAAGTAATCATTGGGAATTCTTCTACCATAACACTAAAGATAAAAGTGTTTGTCACTAAAACAACAAGTTCTTTGAGATGGAATTTTCGTGAAAAGTTAAGTTGGAGGACAATAGAAATTTTAATGAGGTTATTTGAACCTAAGTGACATGATCAGAGTAGAGCAACATTGAAAAGTATTCTAGAGGCAGCTACAAAATGTTTTAGTTCTGAAAATCTAAATTCCTATTAAACCATACGGATTGGGTGATAATCAAATAACAAGATTTGAGGACAAAGTGTCATTATTGGACAATGATATACTGATTACATGCAAAGAAGCGATGATGAGCCCTGGCTACGTTAAATGGTTAGAGGCCATAAGAATTTGTGATAGTATCCATATACGAAAATCAAGTTATGAACTTGGTAGACCCTCGGGAATGCGTGAAGCTTTTCAAATCATAAGTGGATCTATAAAGAAACATACATGTATGTTTACATCTGCAAAATGGTCAGAAAGAAGTTTACGACAAAGATCAAAGAGTTGACTACGACAAGATTTGATCTTCTATAGTGATATTTAATTTGTATGGATTATTGTAGTGACTACTACATATTAAATTATGGAAGTTGAATAAATAAAACAATGTTCTTCTAATAGAACACTTATGTGACACCCCCGAGATCGGGGTTAAACAAATCCTAGACCTTAGCCTGACATAAGCTTAACCTAGTGCTTGAGAATATCCAGTGAAGAATCAGTAACACAACAGTAACCCTGCGACACAAAAAAATTATTACAACAAGCTCATTACTGAGTGAAGAACCAAAATAGTACAAGAAGAGGTCACTGACCACAAGCATCAAACAACAGAAGGCAAATTATGATATTAAGTCTAGCAAACTTAACACATGGCCTAAGAGGCCTGAAGCATAACGATGACATCCCGACCCATAGATTCTAGGCTGCCGGCCAGGAACCCCAAGCTACTCGTCGATGTCGATGTCGTACGGAACTCGTCTTAAGGGGAACACTTACTCTACTACAAAAAAGTATCAACAAAGCAAGGGTGAGTACAGGGTGTACTCTGCAAGACTTATGGCTGGTGGGGTTATTTTGCATAAAGCCATCCTTGTTTATAAAACAGGAGGAAGAAGACGCTCGTCTAATCAGAATGTTTTAGAAGGGGATAATAGAGCGACATATCCGAAGCATTGATCATCATATTTTGATATCCACCAAAACACCATCCTCATCTCACAACTAGGATCACCCCCTTGTGCCCTGAGGAAGCATCCTTAAGCACACGTTAAAACGTCCAAGTTTTATGATTAGATTAATGTTCTCTATGATCTCACATTCATTCCCAAGTCGTCCATAACCGTGGACATGGCTTTTCGAAAAGATCTAACCCTGCAAGGGTGTACAACTTTACCCACATGTACCAATCGACACTTAATGCCAGTAGATTAGCCCTCTAACTTGGAAGGCCAGCAGAGGGTGGTTAGTCACGACCTTTACCTTGCTTTTGCCGAGACCATGGGTCACGCCCTAAGGAGGGTTCCGCCATAATGGGTCAAGTCCTGAAGTTGGTCCCTCTAGATGTGAGGCGAGGTTGGTTTATCAGGGGTGCTCTCTACCTCAAGCAACCCGGTCCATGCTTACCTACATGTTATGATGCACCTCCTTCACCGCCTTCGAGAACAACCAAATATGCATATGTCAAATGGAATACCCAAACTATGTGACTCATGGAATCTACTAGGCAAGTTAGTTGATCGAGAGATTCCCAGTCTCATGTGGTTGTATGCTCGTCTTGGTTCCGAGGTCAAGAACTCGGGTCCTAATGTTGGCAAGAATGGGACTACAAAAACCACATCCCACTGTGGCCTCGCATACAAGCCTTAGAATGTTTAACCTTTACCACTGATCTCATATTATCACGTCCTCCTGTCATACTAGATTCTCTGCATTTGGTACATCATCTAGATGAACTAGTACTGAGAGCTAAGCATGGCTAAGCAAGACCTAGATAATAGCTCTAGAAGTGCACACAAACCAAACCTAGTTATGCTAGGAGCAGTGGATCAGGTGATATAAGCTCAAAGGGAGTAATGAAACAAATAGGATACTGTATCTATCGATAAAAGACCATAGTAGAATTGTATGCATCATGTCAAGAATGAAATTCTTTCAAAACCATAGGATTATATAATGGTGGGGCTATGCTTGCCTTTGCATGTTGATAACTAAAAGAAGATCTTCGGATATCTTTGTACTTGAGTTGGTTAAAGTTTGTCAAGTATTGTTCGTCGATCTTCGATGGTGTTGATCTCGGTCTTCAATCTCAGAGTTGGTATCGTATTCTACCGGGAAGAACCAAACACCAAAAAGAAAGGGAAAACAATCAACACATGGCACCGGTGTAATGCTCAAGCAAGGATTATGATATGACAAGTTAAGTAGAATTTAAATGTAACCCTAAGCATGTTTGGCCCTTTAAGCAGTGTCCGAGGGGTGCAAACCCTAGAACAGTGGAACCTCGGAATCACCTACGAGGGTTCATTTTTTATTTTAATTAAACTTGTAGTTTAAGTTGTTAAGTAATGCATGGTTTTGACGCTATGAGATAGATCTCATTTTTCTGAACATTTTGATATATTATACACATTTTCTGGGTTATAAATAATTAGTTATTGAATTTATAAGATTAAACCAATTTCTGAAATTGTTAAATATTTTTAAAAAAATTTATTGCGTCAGCGTGACAGAGGGATAACATCAGTGGGAGCATCTATTACTTTTCTTACTCGAGCCTGAGTTAGCCTGTGTCACTAATTGCTGGGCCTGGGGCCACATCGGCAGCCACGCGGCAAAGAGGGACCCACAGCGGGTTGACCGGCTGACCGTGCACGCTGGCATCACGATGACATTGACACGACATCATGCCAGTGGTGGCTCTCAGGCCGGCGACAAGGGCAGAGCTAGGCAGCGAGCTGGGAACAGGACTGGTCTCGTTTGACTCAGCATGGTGAGGCGAACCTAACTATGGCAGAGCCGCTTGGATTTGGTTGCTGGAGCTACGGATGCGGTGAGGTCTAACGGTGGTCGATGGCGGCGCGCAGCACGGGACCTAAGCAGAGCGAGAGGGGGAGGGCGGGGAGGTCTTTCCAAACCATGAGCTCACCACGAAGACGATGGAGGGGTCGGTGAGGCCAGGCGAGGTCGGAGCCGATGGTAATGGCGGTGGCAGTGCTCGGATAGAGGTGAAGAAGATGACGTTGATGGAGAGGATTCGGAGTGTCCCTACTCAATTCCTTTGTTGAGGAAGATCAGCACGACGAGGCGATGTTTCTGGCAACCTCAGTAGGGTCCGGGGAGGCATAGAACGGCGGGGCACGGCGATGACTAGATGCTAGAGTTCGGGAGCTCTTTAGGGAGGAGGAACCAGAGAAAGGCGGGAGGGGGAAGTGGATGCAGGCGAGAGAGACATGAGCATCACGGTCGTATCCCTTAGGGCGTCGATGGCACGCATCATGGTGGCAGCAACCGGCAGAGGCTTTGCTAGGCAGCTGCTTGATGTCAAGGAAGATGACGACGTAGGGGTACCGGGCCAGGTGGGCTGACTTGGGATACAAACGGGTGCTACAAAGGTTCTAGGGTGGGTTGCCGCTGCTGCACGTGGGGGGAAGGTAGAGAGAGGAGGGAGTTGGGCCAACTGGGTTACGGCCTGATTCTGGTCTGGCTCTATTTTTTATTTACAAAACATTTTTCTTTTAGTTTCCTCTAGTTTCTCTTTTGTATTTGATTTCAAATCTGTTCTAAATCAATTCAAAAATACCATGGGTTTACAAATATATGGAATAGTGTGGGGCCCCTTTAGTCCATTTGGGCTCCATACATTTTCATACTTTTCAAACTTTGAAAACCATCTTGAATAACTTCCAAAGAGAGGGGAAGAACTAGGGATAGGGTTTTACTTTATTTCTTTTGCATGCACTTTTTAAAATATGATGCTCATGATAATGCACAAGTAAACCATAATTAACATTTAATAAAACTAGGGGTGTGACAGGTTACCTAGGAAGTGTACATGACACTATCCAAACGGTTTTGTTAATTTGAAGGGTGCTAAAATATATGCAAACTTCAATCGTTGAAGTAATGATGGGGATATGCCAAACGGGGTGTGCCCAGCAGGACGTTCCGATTGGGGCAAAGGCTTGGCGAGTGGGCCTGCAGGACGGCGACTGGAATGCGACTGAGGAGAAGGCCTAGTGATTGGAGACTGGAGGCCCAGAAGCATACTCGAAGCCCAGTAGGATTAGGTCAAAGCCTCCGAATCTATATCTTGTTCGGTTGTAAACTGTAAACCCTAGCGAGGTGCCTCCTATATAAACCTCCCTAGGGTACTCTGAGGACTTACATTCCATCATCCACCCTTTCAAGCGACTCGCTGCTTAGACGCCGAGCTCGCCGCCCCTGTAACTCGCTCTCCATCAATCTAATCTAGCAGGAGTAGGTCTTTACCATCCAGGGGCGAACCTGGGTAAACCCGTGTGCATCCGCCCCCATCTTGCACCGCATATGGCCGCCAGCTCTCGCCCTTGATTCTATCAATCGCTGCCTCTTTGCGGCCGTCAGCCATTTCCACGGCGATGGGCGCCACCGTGGGGCCTAGTCGGACTGGCATGAGTTCTGCGGCGAGACCCTACTCGCTGATCGACTGGCCAATCGCCACCGGCCGCATGATCGCCATCGGCAGGATGTTACAGATCCTGCCCAGCAGCTACATCCCAGCGTCGCTCCCGGTCACCCACAGCACGATAATGCCGGTTGGATCCATTAACCTGTTCGTCGGCTTCACCGGCGCAGTCGACCCAACGGCGATGGTGATCATCGGTGGATCACCGCCACGCCGCGATCTGCTCTCGAAGGAGAAGGTCTGATCCATCAGGAGCCTCGCCTCCGAGTATGACTCGGCCGCCAGCAACGCGACCGAGACCAACACCGCTGCGGACGACGCGGCCCTCCATGACGACGCCGACTCTGCGACCCCTGCCTCGGTCGACGGATCCATCACCGCAGCATCACGGGAAGACTCCATCACGCGGGTCTCTAACCCTGAGGACTTCAAGGACTCCTCAATCCATGGGATCTTCGATTCCGACTCCATCTCGGAGTCCCCCGAGGACTTCCGTGCCAGATCGAATCGCTTCAACACGATCTACATGGCGGGCAGCACGGTTGCCCCGCCAGATCCATTCTCCACACCAATCCCTCTGACCACGACGGCCACAGAGGTGAAGGAAGCTCGCCTGCGACTGGAGGAGGCGCAGCGCAAGGAGCTAGCCGAGCGTGAGAAATTCTGCCTCGAGCGAGAAATGATGCAAGGGCTGTCGCTCTATCACCAGTGCCGCATCAGGACCTGCCTGAACTCCAACGTCCAAGGTCGCGTCCTAAACTTCAACGACGAGAGCGACCCCGCACGCGCGGTTGAACGCGAGTACTGCGAGAACGCACCACCAGGCGGCAGCAATCGACCACCACCCGGCGCACCGGCGACTAGGGCCCCGCCACCACCCATTGGTCGCGCGCGCCCGCCGAACCAGACGCGGATCATAATCTCGCCACAGGCCTACGACGCCAATGGACTCCCATTGTACTCCACCCCGATGGATAACATCGTCGTGGCCGACACCGCAGTCGCAAATCTCGACATCCAAGGAGAAGATGTGCTGCAGATCCAATACGCCAAGGCCCTACTCCCTAGGGCCGTCGAGCAGCAACCGCGGTAGTCCACCCACGGGGGCAGATGTATTCCCCCTCCTCGGTAAGCAGGACGGCCTCAAGCGGTCACCCAACCGTCACCAACGTCATGACCTGCCCACCACCACAGCCCCTGGCGAACCAGCCACGGGCCGCCAACCCCACACTCTCCACCAACGAGCCGCGACCGGTGAAAAACACGATCGCCTCTAATGGGCAACCCATCGATGCCCGAACACACATCGTCAACAACCAGGCTTGGCGGGCGCGCCATCCCAACGACTTGAGGCACAGCCTCACTAACCGCGGCGACCCCGAACCTAGGGGCTCGCTCAGCCGAGTCGGCCCCCAGTGCTTCGGACCTATGATACAAGGAGAGAAGTACCCCTCCAACTTCAAGGTGCCCAAGGAGATCGAAAAGTACGATCCGACGTACGATCCAGCGGTCTGGCTGGACACATACCTCATGGCGATGGGAATCGCCGACCACACCGACCTACTAGCCGCTCGCTACCTCCCCCTGATGATGAAGGGTGCGACCAGGCAATGGATCAACACCCTCCCTGCCGACAGCATCGACTCGTGGGAGGAGATGCGGGACGCCTTCGTTAGGCACTTTGAAGGCTCCTACACCCGTGCCACCACCATCAAGGACCTGGAACGATGTATCCAGGGACAATGCGAGTCGACCTGCCACTGGATCAAAATGTGGCAGGAGCTATGGATCAACGCCTCCGGCATCCACCGGACACGGCAATACATTGCTTCAAGAACACCTGTCGGTACGAACCCTTGGTCGCCAAGATCAAGAGGGTCTACCGGACGCTCGACAACATACCTGACCTCCTCGAGATCGCCAAGCGCTACGCGGAGGAGGACCCCAACCAGGACTCCGACGACGAGTCAGGGGGAAGACGCCGCGTCAGCGCCCACGATAGCGGGTGACAGCGCGATATGCGCTACAGCAACACTCGCATCATCGGCAAGCGCTGCGGTGACGGGCGAGTCGACTTCATCGCCAACGCCGGCTACGGCCAACGTGACCCGAAGAACTTCCGCTGCGACAGCAGAAACTACCACACCAACAACGCGGCGAGGCTGAAATTCGACCCCGCCGCCCTACTCAACCAACCCTGCGTCTACCACAGCAAGGAGGGCAAACCCGCCACCCACACTACCGCCGACTGCCACTCCCTCAAGGAGATCGAAAAAGCAAGGCGGGCATGAGAGGACCCCAACAACAACCAGCCACGGGATAACAGAAACACCGGCGGATCAGTCCACACCTTCACCGCGCACGACACCAAGCGCGAGAGGAAAGTGCTCGCCCGTGCAGTCACCGTCAATGCGGTGACACAAGTCGATATTCCCTGCTTCCTCAATTGGTCTTAGCAAAGCATCACCTAGAGTCGCCAAGACCACGCACTAAAGATCGAGTACCTAGGGCGAGTCGCCCTGGTGGTCAGGCCCAAAGTGGCCGACTATTGGCTGCCCAAGACACTGATGGACGGTGGGAGCTCCATCAACATCATGTACCTAGACACATTCAAGAGCTTCCAGGTCCCAAAATCAGCAATCAAGCCGACCCTGACAACCTTCCATGGCATCGTCCCCGGTCGGAAGGCGTACCCGATCGGAAAAGTAACCCTGCCAGTCACCTTCAACACACTAGCAAACTACCGCACCGAGCGGATCGTGTTCGAGCTGGTGAAGTTCCGCAGCCCCTACCACTGCGTCCTGGGACGCCAAACGTTCGCCAAATTCATGGCGGCCCCCCATTACGCCTACAACATGATCAAGCTTCCAGGGCCAAGCGGCATCATCACCGTCCACGGCGACCCTGATATGGCCGTGGAATGCGAAGACAAAGGCGCTGAATTCGTTGACACCATCATCGCCGCGGGGACTGACCATGCAGAGGAGCTCGCGAAGTACGCGGGAAACATCAACAAGGACGACCCTACCATCCTGAAGAAGCCAACCCCCACGAGCTCCACATTCGAGGCGACCATGCACACCCGCACCGTCGAGCTCGTCCCGGGCGACTCCAGCCAGCCGGTCACCATTGGGGCGCACATGAGCCCTGCATAGGAAATCGCGCTCATCGAGTTCCTCCATGAGAATCGCGACATCTTCACATGGAAACCATATGACATGCCCGGTGTCCTAAGGGAACTCGCTGAGCACAAACTCAACATCGACCCCAAAGTGTGACCAGTAAAGCAGTCGTTGCGGCCCTTCAATGAAGAGCACCGCCGAGCAATCGCCGAAGAAGTACAGCGCCTGCTAGCCACAGGCTTCATTCGGCCAATCAAATACTCCAAGTGGCTGGCAAACCCAGTTCTGGTTCTGAAAAAGAACAACACGTGAAGAATGTGTATCGATTACACCAACCTCAATAGCGCCTGCCCGAAGGAGGAGTTCGTCCTACCGTGCATCGATCAAATCATCGACTCGACCGCAGGATCGGAGTCGCTGTGCTTCCTTGACGCGTATTCTGGCTACAACCAGATCAAAATGGCGGTCGAGGATGAGGAGAAGATGGCGTTCATCACGCCATTCAGCGCCTTCTGCTACACGGCCATGGCGTTCAGCCTCAAGAACGCCGGTGCAACCTACCAAAGGTGCATGCAGGAGTGCCTCGCGAGCCAAATTGGCCACAACATACACGTCTATATCGACGACGTGGTGGTAAAATCCACCCGCCAGGATGACCTGCTCGCCGACCTAGCCGAAACCTTCGCAAACCTGCGGAGGTACAACATCAAGCTCAACCCAGGGAAATGCACCTTCGGTGTCCCACTGGACAACTCCTGGGATACGTGGTCTCCAAACGAGGCATCGAGGCCAACCCCACCAAGATCGAAACCATCGCGCGACTCGGGAAACCCGAGTGCCTGCGTGACGTCCATAGGTTGGCCGGGCGAGTCGCGGCTCTCAGTCGCTTCATCCCTCGGCTCGGTGAGAAGGCAATGCCCCTCTACCACCTAATGCGCAAGAACCCCACGTTCCAATGGGACGTGGAGGCGGACAATGCACTCAAAGCACTCAAGGAAGTGCTCGCGGCTCCACTCCTAGTTGCCCCGATCGACAAAGAGCCAATGCTCGTCTATGTGGCAACCTCCACTTGAGTCGCCAGCGCCGTGATGGTTGTCGAACGACCAAAGGAGGGCAAGGAACGCCCCGTACAGCGTGCCGTCTACTACATCAGCGAAGTCCTGACGGACTGAAGACAGCGCTACCCGCAGTACCAGAAACTGGTATACGCGGTATTCCGAGCTCAACGGCGACTCCCACACCTCCAAGAACACCCAATCACGGTCGTCTCCTCCGTGCCACTACAGGACATATTACGCAATCGCGAGGCAACTGGGAGAGTCGCCAAGTGGGCCGTCGAAATCGGCGTCCACAACATCAAGTATGAGCCCCGCAAAGCGATCAAGTCGCAAGCCCTGGCTGATTTCCTCGCAGACTGGGAAGAAGCACAGCAGCCAGTGAAGCTCCCATACCTCCACTACTGGTCGCTCCACTTCGACGGGTCCAAGAACGCCGACGGCGCCGGGGCTGGGGTCATACTAACCTCTCCCAAGGGAGACAAGCTCCGCTTCATGCTCCACCTCAACTTCAAGCCCTGCACCAACAACATGGCAGAGTACGAGGCCCTCCTTCACGGCATGCGGGCCGCCAAGGAGATGAACATCAACTGCTTACGGTGCTATGAAGACTCCGATCTAGTCGCCGACCAAGTCGCCGGGACCTGCGATGTTGTCTCCTCGACAATGATAGCATACCGCCAAGCGGTAGATCAGCTGGGAGGACACTTCGACGGTTATTCAGTCGAGTGGATCGACAGGAGAAAGAACGAGGAAGCAGACTCCCTCTCCCGCATCGGGTTAGCTCGGCAAACACCACCGGCAGGCGTCTTCCTCGACATCATCCACAAGCCTTCGGTCTCCCTACCGAAGGAGATCGACGTCGGGATACCACTACAACCTGAGCCGGCCCTAGTCACCATGATCATGGAGCCCAGCGACTGGACGGTACCATATGTCGCCTTCCTCGAGCACAAAATCCTCCCAAGCAACGAGACAGAAGCGCGAATGATCGTGCGCCGATGCAAGTCCTTTGTCATCATCAACGGTGAGCTCCACAAACGCAGTGTGACCGGCGTGTTCCAGCGCTGTGTACAGCCAGAAGAAGGACGCAAGATCCTCCAGGACATCCATGCCGGCGACTGCGGCCATCACGCCGGCGCCGAGTCGCTGGTCGCCAAGGCGATGCGACACAGTTTCTACTGGCTAACCGCACACACCGATGCCACCGACATCGTCCAATGATGCGTCGGATGCCAGAAGTACACCAACCAGACGCATCTCCCTGGTTCAGCACTCAAGGCCATCCCCATCACCTGGCCATTCGCTGTATGGGGCATGGACATGGTCGGCCCGTTCAGGAAGGCCCCATCCGGCTTCACCCACCTCCTGGTCGCGGTCGAAAAATTCACCAAATGGGTCGAAGCCAAGCCGATCAAAAAGTGCGATGGCAAGACGGCCACTAAGTTCCTCCACGAGCTAATCTACCGGTACGGCTACCCGCACAGCATCATAACGGACAACGGCACCAACTTCGCCAAGGGCGCCATGGCAGAATTCTGCGAGGAGCATAGCATACGACTTGACCTCGCCTCAGTCGCCCACCCGGAGTCAAACAGCCAAGCAGAATGCGCCAATCAAAGCGTCCTCCACGGACTCAAGCCACGAATCCAAGTGCCCCTTGAGCGAACCCCAGGATATTGGGTTGAAGAGCTCCCCTCCGTCATATGGGGATCCGCACCTCTGTCAACTGCTCCATGGGGTACACGCCCTTCTTCATGGTATACGGCACCGAAGCCGTGATGCCGACGGACCTGGAGCACGACTCGCCTAGAGTCACCAACTATGTCGAGGCGACAAATGAGACTGCCCGCCAAGACAGCATCGACCAGCTCGATGAGGCACACGACCTGGTTCGCTCCCGCACCACCATCTACCAGCAGGGACTCCGCCGCTACCACAGCCGCCAAGTCTGGACCAGCACCTTCCAGGAGGACGACTTGGTCCTATGATTGGCCCAGGACAAGAAAGGCATGCACAAGCTCTCCCCTCCATGGGAGGGGCCATTCTCCATAGGACACATCCTCGACAACGACGCCTACTACCTCATCGACATACGAGGCGATGGCCAACTTGAGGTCGGGAGGCCATGGAATGTAAACCTTCTCCGAAAGTTCTATACATAGAACTCAAACTTGTACCCAGATGATATATAATGAAATTCATTCGGATCGCACAAATTCTGTTCACTCGCCATACTCTTGTGCCACTCGCACTCGTACATTAAGAAATACGCTACCTATGGAAGTCAACCCTTGGTCGAGCGACCGACACGGCTAAGTAGTGCGACCCAAGGGCACCGAAGATATTCGGGCTTTGTGTCGTCCACGAAAACACCAACCCGGAGCCACCATCGGAGTCGCCCCGCTCGACTGGACCACCGAGCCAAGACGACCGACATTCGCTTCCCACAGCGACCTGTCCTCCCCATCCTCGAGCAAAGCGACTAAAACGGTTAAGTACCATGCACGGGGACTTCGCAAACAGAAACCCTCATGCGGCTCGGGAACACACCAAGTAAGAGAGCTGCCTTGGACTCGCCACGCGACTAGCTCTCCGAGCCAAGGGGAGAGACACGTTACAAACAACGCACACACAACCCGTAATAGGCACACGCTCGGGGACTCGCCTAAAACAACCCCACTCGCACTCGGGGACTCGCCCCTTTAAGTTGCGAGGGACAAACAACACAAAAATCCAAAGCAAACACACATGTACACAAACGAGTTATACCCCACTAAAGGGCGGACGCGCTCGGGGACTCGCTCAAACAAATAGTTAAACACACCACACAATTAAGCTTGCATTGTGAGTCGATTGACTCCTCTTACTCCCATACAAAATATTGTTCATATTACAAAATTCGCCACTTGGCATATCTTACAAACTGCCCAGAGAAGCTATCTATTTCATAGGCCCTGCTGAAGAAGCATCTCCACCACCCTTGACACGGACGAATGGTTGACATGGGTTCTTCGGGTAGGTCGTTAGCGACTTCGATAGAGCCGACCGGAAGGGTTGCTCCGACTTCAGGTCGTGATGTTCTGGCTCGGGGTGGCCCGGCGCCACCATTGTCTCCTGGTATGGCAGCAGGTCTCCCATCGCCAGCACCCGATTAGCAAAGGGGGCAGCCTTGGCGATCAGCTTCAACACCTCCTACATCTCCACCACTCCAGTCGCCAAAGGGTAGTCGTTGGTGATCTCGTCGAGGTCGAAGTCGTTAGGGAAGTGCGCGAGCCCCAGGCTCAACACTATGGTGGCCCCGTGCCTGAAAGCGGAATGCGCCATCCACTCTACAACGTCGGGTACCTCCTCTAGGTAGCGCCACACTTCAGTCAGTCCCCCAAGTATAACCTCGGTGGGAGACATTCCCTAGAGAACTGCTTGGACGCACAAGCCAAGGCAGTGGCCGCATTCACCACAGCGGTCACACACTTCGAAGCATTGAAGGTTTGCACCATCGGATCACTTTGACCTATTACAGCTGCAATGCCAGACATCAGTGCCACCACGAATTCACCCACTCGGGGACTCTTTGCACATATCAAAAGGAGAGCAATGACTCACCAAGGAGCTTCTAGCAGTGTTTGGTGACGTGCTTCTCCAAGGTAGCGAGATCGCCCTGTAGGCCAAGGATGATGGAGTTCGCAGCCTTGCGCTCCTCCTCAGCCACGGCGACTGCGGCCTTAGCCCTATCCTCAGAGGAGATCACAGCCGCTTTCGCCTCCTCCAACTCCTTCACAAGCGAGTCGATACGCCCATTCGCCATGTCCAGCTCGGCAGCTGGAACGTACCCTTCCCAGGCTTTGGCAATGGCGGCCGGAAGACCATCTGCACGGAACAAAAACAACAGTCAAAATTCTGTCAACATTAGCAGCTCGCAATCGCCAACTAAAACAAGTACTCACCGGCAGCCTCCTGAAGTCGCCGGTTTGCCTCCTGCGCCACGCACAGATCACGCTCCAAACGCTCTTTTGTGGCATGTCGGTCAGCCGACTCCCTTTGCAAGCCCTACAAGCAGAATGAAAAATAAGCAACTGCAAAAACACAAATTCAGTGTCCAGCCGCTGAAATTTAGTGACTAGACACTCGGGGACTGGCGATTAGAAGAAACTCAGTGCCTAGCCGCTGAAATTCAGCGACTAGACACTCGGGGACTGGCGACTAGAAGAAACTTAGTGCCTAGCCGCTGAAATTCAGTGGCTAGACACTCGGGGACTGGACGTACCTGAATGGAGGCGCCAAGCCTATTGTGAAGTTGTCTGGCATCCGTCGTAGGGACCACGAAGGAGGTACGCCCGCGACGTGGTCCAACGTCCTCATCGATGATCTCCGGCATCTGCGGAGATTGGCTTTCCGCCACGATCGGAAAACCCCTCGCCATGAAGCGCGGGAACGAAGCGGACGCCCTCGCCGAGGCACTGGTTGCTGGAGCCGGCGGTACTGTCATTGGAGCCCCATCAGCCGGCTCCGTTTGAGTGGCTGCCACCTACTCGCCACCGATGGTGACATCACTCCCTCTGGCGCTATCTCGTCCTGCAGCCTCTTGGGCTCACCCTTCTGCTTCTTTGCGTCTTCAGCAGGCGCATTATCCGAAGCAGGTTTCCTCTTCCTGGGGAGATCACCTTCCCTCGTGGTGACGGTCGATGGAATTTTAGCCACTGAAGGGTGGCCTATCTTCTTAGTGCCGGATCTATAAAAATCCCCAAAGTCAGTAAAGAAATCACACAAAAATAAGTCCAACAATTGGAAAAGAAACCTCTGAGGACTTACTTGGGGACTGGAAGGACACACAACCCCGTGTTGATATGAGAGGGCCTATCTAACTCCAGGCCTAGCTTGCGTGTGAGACCTTTCTCGAAGACATCCTTAGCCCACGACACCACGGGCCTCTTCGATGATGAAGCCGCGGTTGCAGGAATATTCAGCTCAGAAGACGCCGCCGTCCCCGAAGGTCGCGGCAACTTTGACGCCGCAGCCTCAGCTACCTCCTGCTCTGGCGCCATCGAAGTTGTTGGCATGATCACCACAAGAGGAACCTCCACCGCCGCTTCGGTGCCCTCAGCCTCTGATCCCATCATAGGAATCGCGCCCTCCGGGATCTTGCGTGAGGTCTCGGTCGTGTCATCGTCGGACTCGCCATCCGACTCGAACACCACCGCCGACAGGCGATGTGCCGCTTCTTCGCTCATGACTTCGCTTATGCAGCTTCGCTAGTGTGGCTGTTCGCCGAGAACTGTGATCTTGCAAGATCTTGTCGTCTTCTTCGCGCTCTTCAAGACTACGGCTCGCCTCGAACTCGTGCTGCTTCTGCATGCGAGTCTTGAAGGCCACGGGCGCTGGGGGAGGAACCTCCATTTCCTCCTCTTCGTCCTCAGAAGATTCTCCTGCGGCACCCTCCTCGAACTCTTGGGGGACCTCTTCGTCGAGTGGAGGGAGCCAACCTTACAGAACCTAGAACAACTGAGAGTGGACACAAATGAGTTTCAGACGACGCAGCTGCAAATTGCACCACGGGAATCACGACTGAAGATAAATTCGGAGAAAAGGGCTTACCGTAGGGGCTTCGTTCTTCACAGGCACGTATGGAGTGAGCCCGGCCGACATGGTGTAAATTCCGCGTCAGTGATCTTCTTTAGGGCGGCCTTATAGTCTTCAGCGTCCCACGACTCCTTGCTGGTCCGGGAAGGATCATTCTTCCTGCTGTACTCGTACATCCAGTGCAGCCGGGCCGCCAATGGAACCAGGCACCACCCGAGCCAGCAGTTATATAGGTTGATCGAGGACAGCCCTTGGCCCTTCAGCTTTTGGATCTGGTCCATCATTTCCGCGATAGGCATCCTTTGATCGTCGGGGAGCCTGTCTGTTGCCAGCCGACGGGGCTCGCTTCTCTCCATGACGAATTCCGGCAACGCCACTTCGCCGGAAGGAGTGGACTCCTTCACGTAGAACCAGCTCTTCTTGCACTCGCTCGCGGCCTTCTTCGGTAGCATGATCTTGATGAAGTTGACCTTCGGCTTCAGCTGAAAGGTGACGCCTCTGGCTGCCAAGATTGGGCCGCCGGACCCTTCGCGCCCGATGCGGCCATGGAAAAGCTCCAGCCACAGCGGGAAGCACCGCATGTAGCCAAGGTAGCACTCGCAGAAGGCGACAAAGATCGCTAGCTGCTCGATGTTGTGCGGGCCGAGATCCAACGGTTTGATCGCATAATATGCGCAGAACCGCCGGAAGAATAATGAGGTAGGGAACCCCAGGCCCCTCTCCAAATGGCTTGGGAAGCAGATGAACTCACCGACGCGTGGCTTCGGCTCGATCACGGAAGACGTGGGGATCCGCCAATTCCCTTTGCGGAGGACTCCAGCGTCCTCGAAGGACCTGAGCTACACCATGGTGCACTTAGATTTCCCCCACGAGCCTTTCGGAGGCGCCATCAAGAAGAAAGCCGGATCGCTTGGTCAGGAGATTTTGGATCGAGGGAAGACAGAAGGAATGGATGCGCGAGAATGAAGAACATGAGGAAGGATCTGTAGGACTGATCTGTCACTCCTGTTATAAAGGAGTGCTACGCGCCAATCTCGGGGTAGCCGTTACCCATGGTAATTGCGCCGAAGTTACCGTTGGACTACCCAACGGATAGTTTTGACCAAGTTGATGGTCCAACTCCTTCACTCGACTCGCTTGCAACTGTGCCATGTCCATTCGCCAAAGCAGCGACTTGATAGCGGTTGCATTTGTCGAAGCAGCGTCTAGAAACCAAGTGGAAAATTTCCGTGGTTTTGGCAGAGTCCATCGCCGATTCGACTGGGTGTTCAAATTGGACTCGCCTACTCCGACTGCCAAATGAACACCTGCGTTTGATTCAATGTTGTCCTCGGGGACTACTGATGGGGATATGCCAAACAGGGTGTGCCCAGCAGGACGTTCTGATTGGGCCAAAGGCTTGGCGAGTGGGCCTGCAGGACGGCGACTAGAATGCAATTGAGGAGAAGGCCTGGCGATTGGAGACTGGAGGCCCAGAAGCGTACTTGAAGCCAAGTCGGATTAGGTGAAAGCCTCTGAATCCATATCTTGTTCGGTTGTAAACTGTAAACCCTAGCAAGGTGCCTCCTATATAAACCTCCCTGGGGTACTCTGAGGACTTACGTTCCATCATACACCCCTTGGCTGCTTAGACGCCGAGCTCGCCGCCCTGTAACTCACTCTCCATCAATCTAATCTAGCAGGAGTAGGTCTTTACCTCCTCGCTAAAACTGGGTAAACTTCGCATCATAGCCCCCATCTCGCACTGCAGATGGCTGCCAACTCTCGCCCCCGATTCTATCAATCGCTGCCTACTGCAGCGACTGTCGTGGCCATTTCCATGACAAGTAAGCATCGAGGAGTTGGAATCTTCACTGTGATGAATCTGTTAAATAGTTTAATTTCATCAGAAATGATGAAGATGCCTGTGTTTACAAGAAAGTAAGTGGGAGAGTTAAGAAACATTTCTAATGATTTATGTGAAAGACATTTTGTTGATTGGAAGTGATTTATCTTTATTTTAACATGAATTAAAAATTTCATTAAAATTGGATTTTGATGAAAGACTTAGGAAAAAACAGAATGTTTGACATCAAAGTCTATGCAAATAGATTAAAGTGGTAATAAGTTATGCCAAAGTACATACATGAAATAGTTCAATATGGTGACATATTTTGAGTGCGAGCTGCGTGAGTTCCCCTAGTGAATATTATACAAGAAAAGTTCTTGCCACATGGTAGCAAGATCAATCGTATTGACAATTTGTAAGTGAAACCTCATGAATGATTTCATTAATCATGAATGCCATGATATGTACATTTCTAGATGAGTCATATGCTCTGAGTGTTAGGAGCATATGCCAGAGTGATTCATAATATGATCATTGGACAATAGCAATGATATTCTTGTGTACTTTGGAAGAACCAAGAATATGCTGTGTATGTAGATATGACGAAATAGTTCAATGTAATGTGTTACATCGATGCAAGTTTTTGTACCATATACAAATAAAGTTTATCTAAATTTAGGCTATGTGTTAATAAATAAGGTAGCACAGTGAAATGAAAGAAAGTTCCATGATAGATTTGGACTAGTTCCAATGCTATAACATTGTTACAAATACTACAACAACGACTAAGTATATGACTGATCTAGCAGGAACATAAATAGGGATTTTGTGTCAAGTAGTTTTGTTATCAAAACTAGGTGTACTTCCAAGTGGGCTATACTATGAAGATATATTGTGCGACAATAGTGTCAATATTATTTTGGCTAAGGAATTGAGGTCTCACCAGAAGACTAAAATTATACAATGTCATCTCACTAGAGAATAAGTGATACGTAGTGACACAAAGACATGCAAATACACACAGAGCTGAAAGTGTCAAATCTGGAGATTAGGTTTACCACAAGCAATGTGTGTGGACAACACCAGAATGCCATAGGTGTTAAATGCACAAAATGAAAACTAATTTATTTGTACTCTAGTGCAAGTGGGAGACAGTTGGAGATATGCCTTAGAGGCAAATAATAAAGATGTTTTATTATCATATCTCATTAGTCCATAGTAAGTTTTATGACATGCTATAACTGTATTAAGCGGAAACATTAGTACACATGTGCTATGTAAACAAACCAAGTCCCGAGTAGCCTCTAGTTAACTAGCTCAATGGCCAGCTAATGATCAAGGTTTCCTGATCATGGGTATTTATGTTAATTGGCAATGGGATCATGTCAGTAGATGAATGATGTGATGGACACACACCTGTTTCTAGTATTTCAATGAGATCCAGGCACAAAGTTCAACCTTGTGATAACTAGTAAAACATAGTAACTCAATCCTTTGACCGTGAGATCATATTTAATCACTATCACCGGAGGCTGCCTCAATTGCATGAACTGTCACGCTGTAATAGGGTGATCATAAAGGTAATTCTCATGTATTCCGAAGGGGTAGGTTAAGGTGTATGCATCAAGATCGGGTTTGTCCATCCGAGTGATGGATAGATACCCTAGGCCCACTCGGTGAGATTACATCTACAAAGTTTGCAAACATGTGACTAGGTGACGGGGATGTAATATCACGAAAATGAGTAAATGTTTTTGTTGGTAACAAGATAAAACTAGGTATAGAGATACTGAAGATCAGGTCTTGGACAAACCAAGTATCGTGTAGCAAAGGGAATGAGACTCGACGTTTAAGGTTCAAGTGATCAAGTTAATTCGTGGAATGCATGGGGGCATCATGGGTTTCTAGATCTTGTTGTTTGTCATTGATCGAAGAAATGTCTCAATCATGTCTACGTATTCCCGAACCATAGGGTGGCACACTTAAGGGTAAGCGACACTTAGGGATTGATCTGAGGTCATAGGATAAAAGCAAGAGAACTCTAGAATAGTTCCAGGGATATCCGATGATGATTGGAGTGTTCCGAAAGGTGTTTTGGAGTAAGAGGAATTAAATAATATGTGTTTGATATTAATTAGATGAACTAATATTAAATAAATATTTTTTAATTGAGTTTAGGAGTAGCACACCTAAATGGGCCCTTCCTAGAGGAAAGCCCATATAGGGGGCACGTACCCCAAGGAGGGCCAAGAGGGCCAGTGGCCATGGACCACTCCACATGTGGGGACCACCTAGGCTGGCAATGAGATTATTCCCACCCCATCTACCTCCTTGTGGTGATACACTCCTCCTCCTCCTATATAAGAGGGGAGCCCCTCCCCTCAAAGCATCCCATCAATTCGCTTTTGCCTTTTCTCTCTCCCTCTCTCTGTCCCTCATGTGTGGTTCCCAAGTTGGAATGTGCATACGGGGATATGGCTTTCTCCACTATACGCACTGTATCATGCTACCAGATCTTCGGTCCGGATCAATCTGCTTTTGCTGCTTCATTGTACTAGAGCACGGGGGACGTCGTCTACACTAGATGTGTGTAGAACTACGGAGGTGCTGCCAGTTGTGGCACTAATAGCTTGTACACATGCACGAGCTTGAGGTAGGCATCATCATATGACTACATCATCAACATTCATTGGAACATAATGCTTTTCGGTCTTCAAGGGTATGAACACTGAATCCCTCTATTACCTTACATCTGCATAGAGTAGATCTTGGCAATATCGTTCTCATTGTTAGGAGTTTTTTGTTTTCTGCTGTAGAACCCTTAAATTTTGCTCTCACTCATGTGGGATAAGTGGATTTCAAACTCACATGGGATTGGTACCACATCATCACTCAAGAATATGGGAATAGATGTTGTGTCCTCAACTCCATTCGCCTCCTTTGGTGAAGGGAAAATCCCATGCTCACCATCCTCAACCTTTTTTTCTCCAAAGATAAATGCCTAAAGTAAGGCATCATCACTCTCATTGCCATCTGAGGTATCATATTTCACCTCCTTGGTTGTACTGCAACGCTTGTCCTCATCCAAGGTTTGGCACCATGTCTTGAAAGCTTCAACTTCATGAGAGGTCATCTTGAAGGATTCATCCAACTTGGTGAAGTAGAGATCCATCGCATCCTTTTCATTTGTTGATGATCTTATAGATTTTGTGGAAGACTTCCTTGGAGAAGGTTTGTCGTGGAAGTTCTTGCATTGTAAGCTTCATGGTGTGGGTGGCGACGTGTTTGTTTGTTCACCTTCTTTGTCCGTGAGGTAGCACCAATGTCATATGAGATCTTCTATCTTGATGGTCTTGAAGATCGTGCGGTAGTCTTCCTCAAAGGATAAGTGGCGTCGTTGATGTTCTTGTAGTTGGGCACCTCATGTCAAACTTATTTTGTTGATGTGGCTTGGTGGCATGTATGATAGCTTGCTTCCTTGTTCTCATGGAGGAGATTAATTGTACACCGTCTTGATCTTGTAGCGCATATGTCATTGATGCTCTTGAGCTCTTATTGTTGGTGACACGCTTGTCTTGGAACAAGGTGAGCTTGTTGGGGCTCATGTGTATTGGTGCTTGTTGGGTAGTTGTGGATTTTTGAGCATGATGGACCATCATCATAGTATATAGTTTCTTTTGATGGATGTGACTTGAATATCTTGTTGTTGTTGTCCTTTTGAAGACGCGCCTCCGCTTGCATGGCATAGAAGTGCTCAGTCTCCATGTGGTGGAAGAAGTCATTGTAGCTCATGAGTGAGTCGCCATCATAGTCAATGAAGTGTTCCATATCCTCCATGAATGAGAAGTCGAAGTCCTCATGGTGTTCCGTGTGCTCCATGCTTGGGGTTTCATTGTTGGTGTAGTACTCCAAGTCCTCCAACCATGCGGATCCAATGTCAGTGTAGTGCTTCGTCATGTCATTGATGCTTGTGGAGTCGTTGTTGTCGTGGCTTATCATGGATTCTTCCTCATCAGTTTCAGAGTCCCTATACATGTTTCTCACAAGACCAAGTGTGATATAGTGGAATAATTGGATTCAAGGATACTACACTGTATCTCACCTTGTAGATGGTATTGGATCAATGGTATTAACCGAGAGAAAACCAAATACAAAGGAGAAGTGGTGTTGTATCAACAAACACAAGAAACAGTAAACACACACAAATTATGAGGAGCTTAGGTATGGAAAGTGGCATGCAACTTGGAACAACTAGAAACCAATATTTGTAAAGGCAAGTAAAGAACCACGATGATCACAGAGCAAACAAGTCAATTCACAAGATAGGAATTATGTTCAAGGAAACACATACGATGGGATAAATGAGTCTTGTGCAATGGAAAAGTGATCTAAGAACCAAATTAAAGCCTAGTGAAGACTATAACCTCATGCCGCACAAGTATAAGGAGAGACGCTAGTTCAATTACACAAAATTGGAGGGTTACAAGATATGCACAATAAGTACCACCTACAAGTTTGTCACCGAGCTTGCGATTCCTATTCTATATGGAACTTGTATCTTTATTTCTTTGTATTTTCTATTTTTTTTATTTCTTTATTTTCTTTTCTTTTTCTTTTTCCCTTTTCACTTGCTTCTTCCTTGTGCCAACAACTATACAAGACAACTATATGAGATAACGCTTACAACTTTTGCTCATAATTCTACAAGGTATCAACTGTGCAAAGCCCAAGAAATCATAGAAGGAACTAGTATCAATAGGCATTTCTTTTATCGCAAAGATAGTGTGGCTCATGAAGGAAAGCGAGTGGGGAGAAGTCGTGGAATTGTTATACCTTTTGTCGTCGATCTTCACCCTTTATTAGCTGGTTCCATCCTTGCTCACAGAAATTTTGTTGGAGTAGATATCATGAACAATTTATCTTGATGTGGTGCTCCTTCTCCTCTTCAAAGCGAGCTAAAGAACACCAAAATCCGAGTTTGTATGCAAAAGTTATGCTCCAAACGGTGTAGAAGCAGAAAACTATTTTCTACTGGAATTTTGGTGCAAGCCCCTGGAACATGGGTGGGGACTCCGGCCTCTGGGGGAGGAGACTCTGGCATGGAGTCACTTATAGTGGAGACCCGGGCCCATGGATGGAGACTCGTTCCCTGGGGGTTCCAAAACTTCAAGAACACAACCGGGGCTCGATTTGGGCGAAACAACTTGCGCCAAAATGTCAAATTGACGGGGGAAAACAAGGATATGGGAACACAAAGGGAGATAGCTCAACGAGTATAGCAGCATATCTATGGATCAAAACCTACCAAAACCCTCTCAAATTCTAGATCGATCCAAATCATGAATCTGGCTATTTTTGGTGGAAAATTTTGAATTTATGCAAGAAAAACAAAATTGGTGGCTACAAACTCAACACAATATCAAATCCATCAAAACTAAAGGCTCTTGATACCATATAATGTAGGACAAAGATATTATTGTGGTCCGATCTTCATAGATTCGAGGGGATTTGGGCGAGGGAGCAAACAACATAGTGAACATGCGAGGGGAATCGAAGATACAAACGCACACCACACCTAAATTGGTTTGCTCTCGTTGGCCCAAACCACCAACCCAGTAGAATCCACTTGGAAGAGACACAAAGCTAGATATCCAAGTAGGAAAGATTGGCAAGGAGCGGCTAGAATCTTCTTGTGAAGAGATTGCAAGGCAATAGAGATCACAAGATAGAAAGAGTGCTGATACAAGGAGAGGTTGTGGTCATCTCAAAGATTAGATCTTAGAGGTCTTGTACCCAAACGGGTCTTCTCCACAAGAGGATGTCATGGACAATAGCTCTATACCTTCATCATATCTTCCCTAGGGTTTACATAAGGAGGTAGGAGCATATATATATAGGACAAACATGAGCTAGGGGTAGTTTACTCATAAATGAAGGGGTACATGGGCTGAGGCCTAGCTCCAATGCATGTAGGCCCATACTTAGGCCAAAGACTACGGTATTACTGCCGGAGACTCCGGTCGGGCTCCAGTACCTCGTAGGCGCTGGCTGGTTGAGGTGAGGGTGGATACGCTGGCCACGACAGGGTGGAGACTTCAGGTGCTGTGGAGATTCCGTGCTGGAAGGTCTAGAGACTCTGGTGCTGCTTCAGCTGCTTCTTCCTTCTCCTCTTCCAAGCTTCTTGCTTGGGTTTTTTTGGCTCCTGAGGCATCCTTGTCTCTCCCTCTTGGCGTCATGGTTGGGCCTAGTCATACAATAGGCAATTGTCTCAAGTAGGATCACATTAAAGTGATGAATAAAGGAAGGCAAGAGATGGAAGGAGTTCACCTTGTTATGAATGGTTGGTGTATCATGATGTGGGCCAATGGTTATTGCCATGTATTGGGCTGCATCACCGGGGTCTAGTGGTGGATACTCCGATTGAAGGGGCGGAGACTCCAGTCATGGTGCTGCTTCTTACATATCCTCTTCCATGCTTCTTGCTTGGGGGCCTAGTATCCTGGGTTATCCTTGGCATCTCCTCTTGGCATCATGCTCATGGTTTTGGACATAGTCACACGATAGGAATTTGGCTCATGTAGGATCTCATTCAAGTGAGGACTAAGGGAGGACAAGGTATGGAAGGATTTCACCTTATGATGTGCTGCATCATCTCCCCTCTTGAAAAAGAGTCGACTCGATGATGTTCCATCATCACCTTGTAAAGAAGGATATTTGCATGTGGTCTTGAGCTTATATGTGGTTGGATCTCCGGTGTCAAAGCCTTGATCATAGGTTTTGAAGTGCTTGTAGTTGTTCTTATCTTCATGTTGCGGCTAGAGATATCATCGAATTCTTGGAGGTGGTGTTGTATCTTGGTTACTTTGGAAAACCGACAACAAAGAGAGAGAATTGTATGATGGATTGTTAGGATAGGTCATACTCAAATCACTCATCTCACTTTTGGTAGCATTTGACGTGGCACCCGAGATTTTTCCATTCAATTTAAGCTTGTGGATCTCACTCACGTGATGGTGGTTCACTCTCTCACCACTCATCTCACAAGGATATTTTGCTTGTTGTATCTTGGCTAAGTTTGTCATGTTGGAGGAAATAATTTGGCTTGGCGTCATAGGTTGGAGCACTAAAGTTTTGATGTTCGACTTGAAGGAGTATTGGTTGGTGCTACCATCATGTATAGATCCTCTATCATGTTGCCATGGTCTCCTTAACGTGGGGTGATCACGTAAATTCCCATAGTGTATGCACTTGGGTTTTAAGGAAGAGTGCATGCTGGAAACTTCGTCGACAAACAAATAAGAACGCGGGGACATGAGGTTTACCTAGGTTCAGGCCCCAGAGGGAAAACCCTACTCCTACTTGTCTGCTCTTGATTAATGGAGATCCAAAGGATTATAGGGGTGTCGAGATGGCGATGGTGCACAGATGAGATCTGGCAGGTGTGTACATGGGAGTGTTGATTACCCTTCGCATCGCTCCCTCCTGGCCCTTATATGGGGGAACCTGGTATCAGGATATGTGCGAGTCGGTTATAGATCGACAGTGAAACCCTAAACATTCCTATCTAATCATGTCATGTCCGTCAAGGAGTCGTGTTCTTCATGGGCTTGGCCTCACTCGAATCATCATGGGCTTCACCATCCTTGGCAGATTATTACGTGGACTTCCTGTTGGGTCGGACCAGATAGGAGAATGATAGGTACCCATAGGGCATACCTATGTCAGTATCCCTCAAGTATGTAGTCGAATTGAAGATTTGGATGGAGACTTTGGAAGTAATTCACTAAAAGGTTCATCAAACTTGACTGAAATGATCATATAGTTCATAGGGATTCCGACACATGTGCCTGGTTCATCCGACGGGTCTGGACCATTTAATTGCTCTTGGGAAAAAACAAACATGACCTACTCAAAATCGAGTCCCCGAACTCGAATCTGGAAATTGCTGGTGTAATTCGACTCATGGCATAGGGGCCTTAATGACGTGAACTCCAGTTCTAGTTTTTATGTACCCAACACGTCCGTCAGGATTTTTCATCGTGCCTGTTGGTGCAGTATTTAACTGGTAGAGCGCAGCAGGTGTGATTGGCAGGCCATTAGATAGTGTATGTAGGTCTTATCTTTGCATCGTAGAGACAACATCTGAAGGTTTGTCACCGTGGAGGTGTTTCAGGTGGCCAAGAAGACGTTGTCTCTGAACTTTATATTGGAAGGTGTGTGGGAGAAATCGCCAATAGTAGCAATTGTTGTGAGAAAATCACCATTGTGGACATAGTCAGCACAACGAATAGTTGTATGAATTTTGTGTTTTCTATAGGGTGCACAGCCAGCGCTCCCTATGGGAGTAGCCCTCGAGTGTCTGTTCGAGTTGTAGACTCGAGCAGAGACATATAGTCATCGATTGCTTTGGATGAACTATGCGTGAATAGATCTCCCTATGGGAGTAGCCACCGAGTCCTTAGTTGATTCGATTGAGGATTCAGAGTGTGCCACTCGAAATTTATAGATGTGCGCGTTCAACACTCCAGTTTGGAGTAGCCCCCGAGTGTCTGACCGAGTCGTGTACTCGGGTAGAGACTCGAGTTCGTGTGCTTGATGGTCGTGATTGATAATATCATAGGCTTACACTAGACTCAGAAGTACATCGGGTGCGCAACCATCGCTCCTGTTAGGAGTAACCCTTGAGTGCCTGACCAAGTCGTGGACTCGGGAAGAGACTCGAGTTCGTGTCCCTAACGGCGATGATTAATAGTGTCGTGGGCTTACACTAGACCCAGAATTACATTGAGTGTGCGACCAACGCTCTAGTTAGGAGTAGGCCCCGAGTGTCTATTTGAGTCGTAGACTTGAGCAGAAACTCAGTCTTAGTGGCACAGCTGCATCCATAGAGTCGTTCAATTGTTGGTTCAGTTCAACGAATGTAGTTGAAAGTTCCATTGTCTTCCTTTAGGAATTGTGTTGGGTTTGAATTAATGATGATGTCAGGGATGACGATTGGTGACCTCAACCGTCAGTGGGAAAAGGCTGATGGGACGTGGCATAGTGGTCCCCCATAGAAGGCTAACCAGACTTGACTGCATGAAGCGTAAAAAATGGGTATTAAGTATGCCTCCTCGATTTATGTGCGCAATGGGGAAAGTGTGGCAACGGTTTGGTTCCTTGGTTGCCACGTGTCTCCGCTGGATGGGCACCGCATGCCCACGGTCGAGAGCCAACAGTCGAGATTGTATGGGAAGCAATATCAAAGAAGAAAATACCGCAATAACAATCTCACTTCTTCTACTTCCTCACCACCTCTGCATTCTTGCGCCCCACCATTGTTCGTCTTTGTTCTACACTAGAAGTGTTGCACGTATTCCCGAGGGTATTCATCTAAGTTTCCCAGAGGATAAAAGGTGCTCCCATGGGGAAGAATAAGGGAAAGGCCACTAGAGGTTCCAGTTCCAGGACCATTGTTGTCCCGAAGAAGAAGGACGCCGATTCTTCTAGGGTTACTGATGGCAGCTGGCGACGGTCGACAGTGGAGAAATTAGAGCTGCACTTTTGTTAGCATTTCCGGCCTGATCCCGGTGGCTGAGGAGGACTTCGCCATCCCTATACCGGAGGTAATCCCCAATCCTCCAAATGGGTTCATGGTGATGTTCTTGGCTTTTGTTCTTCATGGGTTGTCGCTTCCTACCCATGATTTTCTGCATGGTCTTCTTTTTCTCTATGGCATTCAACTGCACCAGTTGTCACCAATTCGATTCTTCACATAGCCTACTTCATTACGAGTGCAAGCTTAGTATTGCGCTGCACTTTAGTTTATTCAAGAAATTTTATGGTTTGAAGAGACAGCTAGGTTCTAGGAGCTATGTTTATGAAGTTGGTGGATGTGGCATCTCCATTCACCCCAACCAGTAGTATTTCTCTTCAAAATAGTCGAATCCGCTCAGGGATGGAGAGCTAAGTGGTTCTATATCCGTGACCAAAAGGTTGGCAAGCAGAAGTATGGGTTGGTTCCCTTTGACGCGAGTAACAAGGTCGAGAGGAAGCGTTCTTGGAGGAACTAAGAGTTGCTTAGTGACGAGCCTGAAGTCGAAGCTTTATAAGAGCGGATGAAGCAGCTGCAGATTATCCATGGTCAAGAGGTTTGTAACACCCCGTCCACTGGGCCCCGGGGGTGTCACTCCCGGCAGCTTAATAGGATATCTAGACTAGCCCCATAGACCAAGTGGTTCTACATCCGTGACCAAAAGGTTGGCGAGAAGAAGTATGGGTTGGCTCCCTTTGATGCGAGTGACAAGGTCGAGAGGAAGCATTCTTGGAGGAACGAAGTGTTGCTTGGTGAAGAGCCTAAAATCAAGCTTTATATGAGTGGATGAAGCAGTTGTGGATTATCCCTGGTCAAGAGGTTTGTAACACCCCGTCCATTGGGCCCAAGGGTATCACTCCTAGCAGCTTAATAGGATATCTAGACTGGCCCCACAGACCAACACTAGTCTATTTTGCGCACCCGGTACCCACTTCCCGGTCGGTCACCCATCCTAGAATTTCTCTAGGCCAAGCACGCTTAACCTTGGAGTTCTTTTCGAATGAGCTTCCAGAAAAGAAGTTGCAACTTGTTAGTATGAGTATCCTATCAAACCTATTAAGCCATGTGTCTGGATCTCACAAGGTTGATGATGTGGATATCATCCAAACCTTCATCCAACGTCGGGTTGAACCTCTTTAGGCCAGGGTGCGCCCCATGTGGAAGTATGTTGGCTCTTTAGATCCAACACGCACCTTGGAGGAGGGCATGTCATCCACAAAGTTGGAGAAGAAAATCAAATATTTGACAAGTTTCACTACGGATGATAAGCTGTTAAAGGAGACTTAGATCGCCCCTTTCAATTCGAAGGAGGCGGTCCCTCGACTAATTCTTGGACTACTATCGCTCTTCACTCGCAAAAGTTGGTGTTTCTTTGTAATGTGAGTTCATCCATATTTTTATTCAAATGCAGGGTTTGAAGGTGAAGGGTCCAATGCTTCCTCTGCTAAAGGAGTATGAAGTGGTGGAGGGCGACAAGGCGGATGATTCTGAATCAGTTGTTCCCCCTGCTGAGACTACCGAGGAAGATAGTGTTGGTGGGTCCCACAAACAGAGCCGTAGTGAAGATTCAGATGCTTCAACACCTGAAGTGAAGGAGATATGCCCTAGAGGCAAATAATAAAAGTATATTATTATCAAATCTCATAAGTTCATAATAGTTTTATATCATGGTATAATTGTATCAAGCGGAAACACTGATACAAGTGTGGTATACAAATAACCCAGGTCCCTAGTAGCCTCTATTTAACTAGTTCATTGGGC
This sequence comes from Avena insularis, assembly GCA_023614405.1. Classification (NCBI taxonomy): domain Eukaryota; kingdom Viridiplantae; phylum Streptophyta; class Magnoliopsida; order Poales; family Poaceae; genus Avena; species Avena insularis. The sequence goes on along the minus strand of CM042692.1, from coordinate 353,465,202 downwards.
AGACGATGATCAAGGTTTCCTCATGTCATCTAGAATGATGTGATGGACCATTTCCCACCATCAATTGTTGCAACACGATCATGTCACTTAGTTCACGTTGCAATTGTCAAAGAAACAGATTGTCCTAATCCTTAGACCATGAGATCATATCTATCACTATTACCGGAGGATGCTTTGACTATATCAACCGTCATCTCGTAAAAGGGTGGCCATAAAGGTGCATGTTGGGTATCCAAAGGAGCACGTAGAGGCAATATGCTTCAAGAGCAGGAATTGTTCTCCTGTGTGATGGGAAGATACAAATGGGCCCACTCAGTGAATTACATCTATGTTGTGCAACACATGACTGGTTCATGGAGATGGTATTTCACAAAACGAGTAAAACAGCACTTGTTAGAAACGAGATTGAACAAGGTATCGGGATACCGATGATCAAATCTCGGACAAGTCTTGTATCAAGAACAAGGGAATTGGATATATCATTTCAGGTTCGAACACGATGGAGAATTGTGGAGTGCATAGGGGTCAATATGGGCATCCCGGTCCCCCTGTTGATCATTGATTTAGATCATGTCTATAGTACTCCTGAACCGAGGGAAACACGCTTAAGGGCAATACGATGCTTGGAGATTGTCCTGCTAGATGGAATCATGAAAGGGAGAGAAATCAGAATCATTCCGGGGAGATAAGAAGTTGTTCAGAGAAAGAAGGAAAGGAAAAGGCCGAAAGGAGTTTCGGATAAATGGAGATTTAATATATGCATTTATATTATGTTAATTATGAATTAACTTATTCTAAATAAATATTTAAATTCAAATTTATAAAGTGACTTTATCATTAGGCTAAAATCCCAGAGGAAATTGGCCCAAGAAAAAGCCACAGGAAAAATATAGCAAACATGGTTGGTTTGACTAGTCCAGCCGAAATGAGCGGCGGATAATACACGTTGCGCGGTGCAGACCGCAGCCACCGGCTGCCGCAGCGGGCCTTTCTCAACCCCGGCCCAAAGGAGCTCACGGGGGATCCGGACATGTTGATGGGCCGGGACATGGTGCGGCCCACCCGGGCTAGCTCGCTTAACCGCCGCACACGCGGATCGAGGAGCTGGGTCATGGGCACTGTCCGGCCCACCCGGGCCACTAGCTGGCTTCCGCTACTTGAGGGAGGGCTAGGCCACGTAGGGGGCACCCAGGCCCACCCGGCTGGCCACGTGTTGGCTGGTGGGCTGAGGCCATTTGGCCCATACGGCTGGGTTTTTTTCCAGGCATTTTTCCTTTAAGTTTAGTCCCACATGGTTCACCTAAAGGGGAGGGCACACCTCTCTTAGCCTGTATAAAGGGGTGCCTATGGGTGTACTAAAAGGCATAAGAAATTGAGTATTCCCTTCGGTTGAAGTACTCTCCTCTCTCTCCAGTTGCCTTCGCCATGGCACGGTCCCAAGTTAGGACTGTTCGCGCGAAGTCAACGCATCTGCGACATGCCGTTGTGCTGCGGGGATTCTACCAGGGGATCTACTTCCACAACCCCAATAGGGATTAAGAAGTTTCAGGATTCGTCACATTGCACCGTATGCATGTGATAACTCGGTGGGGAAATTGAAGCTTCCGGGCCATCGTACAAGGACCTGGACAAGGGGCGACGTGCGAGGATCTTCACGACCTTGAGGTCGGACGGGTACGACTACATCATCCATGCTCTGGCATAAGCATAACGCTTTCTCGGTCTTCAAGGGTACGTTACCGCCATCTTCCTCCATTACTACATTACTTCTAGATAGGTCCTTGGGTATTCAGGGTATTCCGCATAGGTAAAAAATTTGTTATTTGATATGGAAACCCATCAGTGGTATCAGATCCTAGATCTATGGTTAGTATGCTAGTACAGATAGACACATGCAAAGTGTGGGCATCGATACCCTAGTTGTTACCTTCCCACGTGTATTTGTTCATATCGCGGTACTGTGAGATGAAGCGGCTCGGACCGACCTTACGCGTAATCCTACGTGAGACTGGTTCCACGATCGACATATTTCTTGTACCGTATAAGTGGCTAGCGGGTGTATGTCTCTCTCACAGTAGTTAATATGGCATCTACAACGGAAGGCCCCAAAAGGGGTGTAGTAGAGACAACTATTGTATCTATGTTGTGGTTGGAAGTTCGTAGGTAGAAACGGTTCTATCGTGAAAGCTTTAACAACCACATAAAGTTTGCAATAGATAGAGTAGAGGTGTCTAACTTTATGTTGCAGGGAAGCCTCTGTGATGTGATATGGTTGCATGTCGTGAAAAGGTAAGGTAGTTTACTTCTCATATTTCTAAGTCGTGTAGTAGTAATCATCACGATGATGAACGACAAGACTAATGGCGTTGTGGACTTGGCGCCAAGCTAGAGCACCTGATGGAGATCATCGAGCAGGAAGACAACCATGTCATGTCACACATGATTAGATTTGATTTAATCTTTTGTGTGCATCTTGTTTGATTGCTAGTATTAGATACACAACAATAGCATTTAAATAGGATGATCCCTTATTTAATACCAATGAAAGTGTTCTCCCTTAGTGTGCACCACCAAGAAAGTTCTTCGTTATGAGGCCGGCCATGACGATCGGGGGTCAGACATATCTACGTTCGCATTAAGTGGGTGTAAGCCATGTTGCATAGTGAATACACTAAGGTTGAGTTGGCGAGCCTAGCATATGAACACAGCGATCGAGAGATCAAGCACGAGTCAGATGGATGATGTGATCGACCGGTAAAGTCCACCCTAGCACCCACTTTGATGGACGTGACGATCGGGGGAGATGTGGGGAAAAGGGATCGTGTAATCACTAAAATTGTCTTTAGGGATGATAGTTTAAGTGGGAGTTCATCTAAATTCAATATTATGAACTTAGTCTAAGTCCTTTTTGCAAATATCTTGTAGATTATGGCCATCCCCTTAGTTTAGGACATACATAGTCCATTAATGAATGGGGAGAAACTTAAGTTAGATGGGTCGTATTTCATCGACTGATACCAACGCCTAAGTAGGATCCTTGTAGAAAACCATCTCCTCTATATCCTTTGTGAACCCCTAGAAGATCTTGATGATGAATCCGATGGTAGAGAAGATACGACTCTTCATAACTGCCATGATACCTTCGCCAAGGTCAAACCCAAAAGTTGGGATCGTCATCAACAAAAAGTGTATATGTGATATACAAGTTATGAACGTTTCCATGAAACACTTGTGCAGGATTCAAGTATTGGATACTTAATCTTGTTTTAATGAAAACTGGACCCTTTGCATGAGAGTTACAAGATGGAACGAGGCACTGATGGCGTGATGAAGGAAAGCAAACTAGTTGATGGCCGACGACACTCCTTCCCTCGAAGTTTATCATTGGGATTAGAAGATTTGAATAAAAAGCTTTGTAATCAAGTTTGTGAAAAATTATGAGTGTGTCTTGCTTATTGTGAGACGGTTATTCATATTAATAAGAAACAATTTAGTTGTTCTGTTTTTATGAATGATCTCTTTTTATAATTCACATTGGGATTATAAGATGTTATTCTAGTCTTTATCAGTATGATAAAAGGACGTTTATGAGAATTGCCAAAATATATTCAAGTTGAAATAATGAATAACACTATTGTTTAAGTCATTATAGTTACTGCATGTTTTTCATCTTAATGAAGATTGGAGTCCTAGATATTTCATCTAGAGACTTTGCAGAACCATGCCTCGTTGGGAAGAATGACTAAAACTCCGCATTCTGGTAAAACGGTGATATGCGAAGAAGTGTTGAATTTTATACATTCGATGTATTGTACTTTCAACAAATAGTGGAAATCATTATTTGGGGAGATTAGGTAAATATGTGTATTTACTTAATGAAACACAAGTTTGAAAATATTTGAATTGTTCAAAGGATTTCAAAATGAAATGGATATAAGATTAACAGGAATTCCAAAGTCTTTAGGATTTGATCCAAGTGATTCGAATTCAACGTTAATAGCAAATTGGTTAATATAAGGGACTTGTGAAAACAATTTCATGAATTATGATGATTGGACTAATCAAATCATATTGATATGTCTAATAAAGCATAATCATAGTGTATAAGATACATTTGGTCCAAATGATCTTCGAATGGTTTAACATTAGGAATTAGAGTTAGAGATTGAATTAGTAAACATTCACAAGTATTAGAAACATCTAAAGATTCATGGAAACAACACCATATGAGATATGGCAAGCTCGAGTTTCTAGAGATCTTGATAGTTCGAGATCGTTGCAAATAGTAAGTCTTTGTGGTGCGTTCTTAGTAAGACTATGAACACAAATTCCAAACTAAAGCCCAAAGAAGAAAAAGTTTGTATTATCTCAGTGAGGTACTTCATTTGAAAAAAGGTCCTCATAGAAGTGTTAGTGGAAAGGCAAAAGTGTAAGCAAAAGGTTTTGACCTTACCTCCGAATTGTCAAGAATGTAAAACGGAATATGTTCTGGAAACAAGCTTTACAAATAGAGGGAAACTAGAATGATATGATCATAAAGTGTTTCATCTAATACTTTGTGAAAGTAGGATTCAAGAACTTATTCTGCTAGTTGCAGAATTGCATTCTTGATTCACTTGTCATATTATTGGAATAAGATATACCTACGAACTACAAAGGAAGTTTGATGGACCTAAGTGCAAGAAATGACTCAAAGTCATGAAATCCCAACTTAAGTAACATTTGAGATTATGAAGTAAAAGTTACTTGATCTCATTAAGTAATGGAATTTACTTAATCCTTCCCAATAAACTTCAAAGTTGAAAGGATGGAAATGAAACTGAAAAGGAAGACATAAAAGGTTACTTTGTCACAAAGTTGTTTTGACAAATGCTTAATGTCCATTGGATTTAATTAGCAAATAATTTTGGAAATTGGTAAAGGAGTGTTCAAAACTTCAAAGTCTTCAAGTATGAAGAGAAAGGTTGTAACTGGTACAACATGCATATTTTGATCAATCAGGAATTGCTGAAGTCTTGTAACAGAAAATTCTCGAGTTGATACAAGATCAAAGAATCTTCGATTTGCCAGGATTATCCAAAAAAGTCAGCAAGTTGAGTGGGAGCTAAGCGATTTCCCCAATAGAATATGTGGACGACATATTTGAGTGGGAGATGAGCGTTATCCTAGAATATCAAATATTGATGAAATATTTGAGTGGGAGCGTGACAATGTTCTAGAATATGTAATCGACATATTAGCGAACAATTTGTTTGGTATTAGGAATGATTAGATCATTAGATGGATGAAATTCAGCCTGAATTAAATATAGTGGATCTATGTGATTAGATCGGGATATTTAATGAACATTAAATGTCAAAATGCTTGGAGAATTTTGAAAGTGTTCAGAAGGACCTTGTTGAGATTTTGGAACAAGTTCAGAATGGATTCAAGAAAGAATTGGTTCTTATTTGGAGAAGTATTGAGTAATTACTCGATGTTTACGACAATGGTTAAAACAGGGAAAAGGGATGCACTGCAAACAACTATGCCTTGGTCATAGTTTTTCCAAGGTAAAACCCATGTTGTTTATACTTGACATAATGTGACCCATGTTCTTAGTAGTAATGAACAAGGATTCTAAAGTGATTTCTAAATCATTGAATCAGAGTTAAGTTTGGACGCAGCGAAAGCGTGGCTAGACATCAGAGTGAAAGTGTTGCACTTTGATTAGAATTTACATAGATATAGAAGTATTAGGATACTTCAAATGTTGGGAAGTATAATTTTGGTCTGGAGAAAGTTTGACTTTCGACTAAGTGTGTTTATAGTTATATATGACATCTTGAAAGTTCTATTGACTGATAGATCATCATTGTATAAGCTAGAAAACATAAGTCTCACTTTTGTCACCAAAATGCTAAGACACATTATATGATAATGGTGTGAATGTCAAACAGTTGACAACAATGATTTGCAAAATAGGACCTTATGAATCTGGTGAAACAGATTTAGGAAAGGTAGTCCTCCATGAGCAATCATGATCAATAAATGCATATGAAGATATGGTTTACGATTAGTAGCAATGCAGCTAGATTATTTGTACTCTAGTCCAAGTGGGAGACTAAAGGAGATATACCCTAGAGGCAAATAATAAAAGGATATTATTATCATATCTCATAAGTTCATAATAGTTTTATATCATGATATAACTGTATCAAGCGGAAACACTGATACAGGTGTGGTATACAAATAACCCAGGTCCCTAGTAGCCTCTATTTTAACTAGTTCATTGGGCAGACGATGATCAAGGTTTCCTGATCATGGGCTAAAGAAAATTCACTGACAATGAGGTCATATCATCTGGAATGATGTGATGGACCATTTCCCACCAATGATTGTTACAACACGATCATGTCACTTAGTTCACACTGCAATTGTCAAAGAAACAGATTGTCCTAATCCTTAGACCGTGAGATCATATCAGTCACTATTACTGGAGGGTGCTTTGACTATATCAATCGTCATCTCGTAAAAGGGTGGCCATAAAGGTGCACGTTGGGTATCCGAAGGAGCACGTAGAGGCAATATGCTTCAAGAGCGGGAATTGTTCTCCTGTGTGACGTGAAGATACAACTAGGCCCACTCAGTGAATTACATCTATGTTGCACAACACATGACTGGTTCATGGATATGGGATTTCACAGAACAAGTAAAATAGTACTTGTTGGAAATGAGATTGAACAAGGTATCATGATACCGATGATGAAATCTCGGACTAGTCATGTATAGTGAACAAGGGAATTGGATATATCGTTTCAGGTTCGAAGACGATGGAGAATCGTGGAGTGCATAGGGGTCAATATGGGCATCCCGGTCCCCCTGTTGATCATTGATATAGATCATGTCTATAGTACTCCTGAACCGAGGGAAACACACTTAAGGGCAATACGACGCTTGGAGATCATCTTGCTAGATGGAATCATGAAAGAGAGAGAAATCGGAATCATTCCGGAGAGATCCGAAGTTGTTTAGAGAAAGAAGGAAATGAAAAGGCTGAAAGGAGTTTCGGATAAATGGCGATTTAATATATGCATTTATTATATGTTGATTATGAATTAATTTATTCTAAATAAATATTTAAATTCAAATTTATAAAGTGACTTTATCATTAGGCCAAAATCTTGGAGGAAATTGGCCCAAGAAAAAGCCACAGGAAAAAGACAACAAACAAGGCTGGTTTGACCAATTAAATGAGCCGGAAATAATGTGCCACATCTGGCGATCAAGCCACCGACCGCCGCAGTGGGCCTTGCTCAATCCCGGCCCATGAGGACCTGGCCACGCTGTGAGGCTGGACATGGTGGCACCCAGGCCCACCCGGTTGGCCACGTCTTGGCTGGTGGGCTGAGGCCATTTGGCCCATCCAGCTGGGATGTTTTTCTAGGCATTTTTCCTTTAAGTTTAGTCCCACATGGGGCACCTAAAGGGGAGGGCACACCTCCCATATCCTATATAAAGGGGTGCCTATGGGTGGACTAAAAGACACAAGAAATTGAGTATTCCCTTTGGTTGGAGTACTCTCCTCTCTCTCTAGTTTCCTTTGTCGTGGCGCGGTCCCGAGTTAGGACTATGCGCATGAAGTCAACGCATATGTGGCACGCCGTTGTACTGTGGGGATTCCGCCAGGGGATCTACTTCCACAACCCCAACATGGATCAAGGAGTTTCGGGAGTCATCGCATCGCACCGTATGCATGTGATAACTCGGTGGGGCTATTTGAATCTTCTAGGCCATCGTACAAGGACCTAGACAAGGGGTGACGTGCGAGGATCTTCGCGACCTTGAGGTCGGACGGGTACGACTACATCATCCATGCTCTAGCATGAGTGTAACGCTTTCTCGGTCTTCAAGGGTACATTACCGTTATCTTCCTCCATACTTCATTACTTCTAGATAGGTCCTTGGGCATTGAGGGTATTCCGCGTAGGTAAATTTTTTGTTATCTGCTACGGAAACCCATCATGAAGATCCAATGAATTCTGATGTGTCACCAGCTACTTCTCATCCGTTTTCTATGGTCCCAATACGAGCTGCACCGCCAGCACTAGCTACCAAGAAGTCGAAGCCTGGATGGGACATCAATATCTTGAGCTCGTAAGTTCCTTCTTATCTAGCATTCTGCTCCTAGGTGTTGTGGTTGGTGTTCTGTATCTGAGGTCGGTGTCTTTGACAGCACTAACTCCGCGCTCCCTACGAATGCTGGTGATGAAGTTAAGGAGGGAGTCGTGGACTCGAAGGCCGGTGCTTCTGACGATATCATGGAGGTTGCCAATCCAGTGGATGGCCATGATAGCGACAATTCTTCTGGCTCGGCAAAGCTTCAGATGCAGAAGAGGGCGATTCTGCAGGTCGCTCTACAGGGTCCTTGGAAATCTGCGGATGATCATGTAAGCTACCTTACTGTCTTATTTTTATAGTTGCACCTGTGAAGCCCCCGAGTTTGTTTGTACTTACTCGAGTGTTTTGTTAGCCCTTCCTGCATAGCATGGTCGAAGTAGGACAGAAGTATCTCTAGATGGAGGTGGAGCGGGACCACATGAAGCATAAGTGTTGCTATTTTTCATGTTGACCTTTTATCTCCATCATTGATCTATTGCTGATCTTGATCTTCTTGAGGTAGTGGAGAGGGATGAGGCATTGCACCATGTGGATGAGCTTGAGAAGAGCCTCAGCCACGCAAAAAATATGGAGAAGCATGCCCATGAGGCGCTTGACACACATAAGGCTGAAGCTGAGTGCCACGCGACGGATCTTCTGGCTACGTCAAAGGAGCATGAGGAGAAGATGGGTGATCGCCTTATGGAAGTTGCTCAGACTTTGTCGGGTGAGTAGTTCTTTTGAGTTATTCTTTATCTTTGGTTTTTTCAATCTATTGAATGTGTTGTTGCTTTTGTCTACAGATGCTGCCAGTATTCCTCTTGACCATTCTGCCCAGGCCGGTGCGAATCCTCAGACTGCCACTGTTGCATCAGTCGAAGATCATGGTGCCCTTTTGAAGGACGCGCTGGTAAAGGCTAGGGGTGTGCTAGGTCGTTTTCACCAAGAGATCCTTCCGAAGGCTGTTATCATAGAGGACGTCGGTGGGCTCGCGGATGCTCTTCACGCACTAGGGACTCGGTGAAGGAGTTCAAGCGAGTCCAGAAGGCAACTGGCGCGTCCATGGCATTCAGGGTTACCGTAGCTCATGGTGTGAAAGCCAACTTTGACAAGGTCTCTTCTTCCCTTACTCCAACAGTTGTGGGCAAGGAGGTTCATAGTTTCATCAAGCGAGCCAAGAAATATGGCCTTCCCTTTGTCTTGCTAGTCGAAAAGTACTTTGAAGAGCAGAAGCATTTGTATGCGACTAGCGCTCTAGAGGGTTCTGCCAAATCATCGGACACTGTGTCTTAGGGTGTTGTAGTAGTAGGAGTGTTCGGTGATGAACTTTTAGGGATATTGTAATCTGGCTTTCTTCCTTTTGCTGAGCGTGCCTTGAAGAATTTTTTGAACATTGTCGTCGGACTGATGACAAGTACGCCATGAGGGGGTCCTCGAGGTGTGCGAAAGAGAGGGGTGTGAGACATACGGTATTCCAAGACGATGAGCACACAAGTTTACCCAGGTTCGAATCTGCCGGCTTTGGACAGATCCTACTCCTGCTAGCAATCCAGTAATACGGTAGATCTTGAACAGAGTACATCTTATATAGATATCCGACCTAGGGTTTATAGGAGAGACCTATCTGGCTACGACTAAGAATAGAGTACATCTTGAACTACAAGTAACATCTAAGGCCTAAGTCGGTAAATCTTCTAGGCCTTCCCGTAGCTGGACTAGACTCCGTCTCTTCTCCTTGACTGGGCCGCCCGTGAAGCAAAGATCTAACCGGAAGTGGGCCACCCTGGCACAGTGAGGATACCCGAAAAGTATATCCCCAACAGCATCCCCCGGAAGCCTCCAAGATCCAGAGTCAGATTTCATCATCGTCTAGTTTGATCTTCGGCTTGCAGAATCTTGAAGGGTTCCTGAAACTTCAAAAAGAAAGGATAGGATCCGGGTCTCAAAACAAGTCGGACCTATGAACATTATTCGGGTTTCTAGCTTGAAATTCAAACTAAGCTGGAACTAGGTCTTTGATGTAATCTGACACCAGTCATGGTCAAGTCACGTCACTGACAGACATTCCTGTCAGCATGACCGTTGGTGGGTCCGCCTTTTGCGGAACCAAGGAGTTGTTTTATTGCGTGCATGGAGATCGAGGCAGCATAATCATCGCGAGGGAGTTACCCGGCTCCTTCCATGACGTGTGGCATGGTTACTGTTTTTATTGCACGAATCTTGGCGGGGACGAAGGATTTAAGGGGCTAAGATTCCTCCCGTTCCTCTTCACCAGGACTTGCGCTCCTTATTTCCTCTAACCGCCTCCCACGAACAGAGCTCCTCTGCCTCCCCCAAAATCCTCCAGCGCCGCCCATCCTAGGTCACCGGCACAAAGAAAAATGGTTGAAGCCTCATCTTCCGGCACAGCAGCGATGGCAGCAACGGCGTTAGCAGCGGAGAAGGAGAGTTTCCGCGGGGTCTGGATCCCCTATGTCTTGGATGATGCCAAGCTTCGCATCGTCAAGAATGAAGGGCTCCTCCGCACCGGCGATTGGCGGAGAAGCTATGGACAAACCGTCCCCACCCCCAACACCGACGAGCGGGTGCATTTTGGCACCCACCTCGATAGAGGTTTGAGCTTCCCACCCTCAGATTTCTTTTCTGAGGTGATAGATTATTACGGAGTTCAACTCCACCATCTCCCCCCGAACTCTCTCTTAGAGATGAGTGCTTATGCTTCTTTGTGTGAGGGGTATCTCGGCATTAGGCCGAGTCTCATTCTCTTCCGGTATTATTTTCATCCCTTAAGAAACTCTATCACTATCGGTAATCCATACATTACCAGAACTCTTAGCTTTTCTGTTAGGAGAGATCGCGTCTATCCTAGGAGTAAGGCTAGTGAGTCAGTAAAGCAATGGCCATCCACTTTTTCTATCATAAGGATATTCTGGTTCCCGGCAAAGCTACTGCTTTGCCAGCTTTTGTTGATGGTGCCGCCACGCCGCAAGTGTCCTGGGATGCAGACGTGCTAGCTCTCAGTGATGATCTGCTTCTCGCCAAGAGGTGGATTGAATATCTGATGAAGCACAAGGGCCTTAAAGGGTCCGACTTGATTCATTGTTTGCTCGCACGCCGGATCCAGCCTCTCCAACACCATGGTGACCGGCTTATGCACTCCATCACGTCGTCCAAGAAGGACTCTCTCTGGATCTGCCCCTGTCCTTACTTGGAAAAGGACTATGAGTCCCAGATTAGATGGTTAATACGGTAGTGGATCGAGAGGAAAATTCCGGAGTTGTCCTTGGATATGCATACGGCTTATAATCCCGTGGTACCAGTAAGTTTCCAACAATAAATTGAATTATGTGTTCATCTTTTCATTATTGTCTCTTTCTGCAATAATGAGATATTTTCCCTTTTCAGCTTGCTGATCTCCTTGAGACGGAGCTTGCTCTTCTCGAGGGATATCCTCCTGAGATCTCTCGGGATGATGGAGAACTGGTTCCTCTGCTGGAGACCTTTACCCGAAAGCGTAAGGCTCCGACAGTTTCTATTGGCACAAAGGAAGTGCCCATTGTGAAGAGGTAACTCTCCTCATAAGGTTTCTGTATTTTATTTCTTAATTCTTTCTGAAGTGTAATGCTCTTTGTTCTATTACCTCGTTAGAGCTAAACAACTCACCAAGGGCAAGGGGAAAGGAGGCTCGTCGAAGGCCATGCGCCAGTCAAAGCTGAACTTGACTTCTCCTGCCACAGCTCCTCCAACTCCTGCCCCACAACCTTCCACAGTGCCAGAGATTACTCCATCTCCGCCCATTGCGGAAGATCCGGCTCAACAAGCAAAGCCAGTGATCCTCGGCCATCATGGGTGACTCAGGCTTTGATAAGGGTGAACCCTCTATGGGTAATGATCCCTCGGTAGAGGTCTTCGCTAAGAACCTCCTCAACAATCCGGGTCTTGCCAAACTTGGCATTACTCGGAAATCTATGGAGGAGATCCAACGGCTAGCCCAGCAATGATTGGAAAGCCAGAATATTACTACCAAGAGGAGGCACAAGAGGCGGAGGACGTCAAGTACTATGAACTCCTTGAGCAGATCCGTCTTCGCGACGAGAGGCTGAGAGCCGGTGTGCTTCCTCCTCCACCGGTAATCCCACTGACCCTCACCAAGAAGGTTAGCACCAAGGTGACCATGAGCTTAAGCAAGCTCACTCATGAACATCATGTAAGTCGAATTTCCAACTCAACTTTTTTACTTTACTTCACATCATATCTAGGCCCGTCGATGAGGGTGTTCTAGTTGATCGACTGAACAGGGCCTCGAAAAAGTGAGGCCCCCAAATCGCAGGTACGATGTACAGTTTATATAGGAGGAAAAAAGACTACATCGTTTTGTCCTTCGCAAGTTGGTCTGTTTGACCTCAAACTCCTCCTGCCTGATCTCGATCTACTTGCCTATACGTGGAAAAGGACGAGGAAACAATCCCGCTCTGCTAGGTCCCAAGTCGCAAGCCTGTCCTTCGGCAGTTCTACGGACTACAGCTCCCAAAGATAACCCTGTATGTAGTATGGTCGATTGATCGGTTATGCCTTCGCCCCGGCGCAAGCCTGTCCCGATGCTCCGGCCCCCATGCGGATATGCGACTAGAAGGAAGGCTTGATCGACACCTGAGTGCCCAACGGGCACGAGGCGAGCCAGTGATGGCGTTCCACGCTTCCACCTACGCCCTGATGGCAATTCTGCGGTTCAGTCTTGAGGCCTTCCTGCCACTATCATCCAGATTCAAATCTGTTGTTCGCTAGTTTGGTAATTGGTAAGTCAATTGGAAACAATCAACATGTTCATCAGTAGATTAAATCACTGTTTTCTGTAGTGTAGCTTGTCAAGGTGATGTCGGCAATTCAATTGTATTGTCCGGGTGGTGCTATGAATTCAAGATTTGCAAGATTGTGATGTCCTGGTGCTCTGTATTCATTATTCAGCTACGACACTGCTGTTGCATATTAGGTATTGTATTCTTCTATTTTCTACATAAACCTATAATTCATCATTCGTGTAGAGTATGATTCCATCATATTATGTTTGTTCAGATTACATAACAGGAGAATCATCAAATATATAAATAGGAAGTAGTATGATTTAGTTATATAATGAATTGAAAGTATGATTTAGTTATATAATGAAGTGAGAGTATGATTTTGCTAATTTGTTAAGTGAAATTTAAAGCTTTTAGGTCCCTATTTTGCACTTCGCGTCAGGGCCCCCAATTCCTGGAGACGGGCCTGATCATATCCTCTAGCCCCCAAGCATGAAATTGGATAGACAATCCAGGTTTATGCTTTTATAGGATGACAAAGAATGAACTAGTGTAGCCCTCAAGGCCCGAGTCTTTAGTAGACTTCTGACTCTGGGTATTTTGACTTACAGAAAGTTAATTCGTATAACCAGGAATTGTTGAAGAATATCTACAAAAAGCGGAGAGAGATCATAGCTCTCCGGCTTGAAAATGCTCAGTTAAAAGGGTCAAGAGATGAGGCTGAAGGTAATCATTTCAGTCCTTAACCTTGCTCTTTCTTTCATAGTCAAATTATTTATTCAACTACTGTTCTTTTTTGCTTATAGCACTGGTCAAACAATCATGTGCTATGATTGAAGAAGCCGAGAATCTGAAGACCCTGGCGGTGGAGAACACCGACTTACGTCGGGAGCTGGACAAGTTGAAGGCGGATCACGAGCGGAGCATTGCTCAAGTCCTCGAATCCTCTTCTATGTCCACCGAAGAACGTGATTGAAGGATTGCGGCCCAGGATCAAGATCTCGGATATCAACGATGTATTATTCAGAGAGAAGGATATCACCGAGGCACTCCGGGCTGAACTGCAGAGCCTTAGGGAAGAGAAGACCAAAGTTGATGATGTCATCTTCGGTATGTTTCCTTCTTTCTGATTTTCTATTTTTCCGACTCTTGGAGTTCGGATATGTTTTCTAACCTTTGCATTGTATGCGTAGGTCCTCTGAACTTACTAGATTCCACCTCCACCGAGTCTCGCACCAGCCGGCTTACACAAGTCGGTGATTTGCTTCACAATTTCCGCCAATCTTTGGAGGATATTGGTGAAGTACTCAAGGTTCTGGACATGCACAAAATGTTCGGCTTTGAGGTGCGAGACAAGGCCAAGGAGATGCCCCAGCTCATCCAGGACTGGAACATGTCCTATGCGCGAACCGCAGCACAGAACACACTCACCATGGTTATGAGCCACAATGGAAACATAGAAATTTGGCAAGTAACTAGAGGGTACTGTAAAGTGGATGAAGACAGAAAGGAGCAGGACATCAAGGCCATCATGGACTCCTGTGCCGGATACGTGTGTCACGTGGCTGATCTGACCAGCTACGACACTCCCTTCTTCACTCGCGTGGAGACGCCTCCTCCCCCTGCCGAAGAAACAGTTGAAATCTCCGACGACGAACAAACCGTTTCGGATTTGAACGTCTTGGAAAGATATCAAGGCAACATTGATGTCTCCAATGATCCGGCAGCTCCTACCTCTTCCCCTGCATCGTAGAGCATCAGAAAAAACTATGTTATTCTGAAAACAATTCGGGTTGTAAATAAGTAGTGTAATATTTTTGCTGGTGCTAAGATTTACTACTTCTATTTAGCACTTTTGGCTTTACTTTTATGTGCTTGAAATGTTTACATAAGCACTTATGTTTTTGTCTATACTTATCATTTATCTGGCTTTCCGCCTCATCCTTTTCGTGAGCCGGCCAACCTTCAACACTGAAACTTTGTCGAGCAACAGAGCTCAATTGCTAAACTAGTTTAAACTCGGAAACAAAGCCGGCTTCTAGTACCAACAATTCACTACTCGGAAAATGCCCGCATCCGGCAATCAGATAAATAACCAAAGTACAAACTAGAAAATTTAGATTTATACCCTAAGGTAACATTTTTAGAATCAGAAATCTTAACCAGAATAAACATGAGCATAAAGTACTTTCAAGTATTCTAGGATTTTTGATTGTGACATGATCATTCGAAAATAAGATGGTAATATAAAACTTCTCAAAAAAAATGAGGCAACCAATACTTTATTTCTCATTGAACATGTACACATATATGATTTCAAAGAAAGATAATTTAAGAATAAAAGGGACGTAGCTGAGCAATATTCCACGGTCTGTCTAACTTTTCCGGGTCTATACTGCCTCCAGCTCTCTTTCTCTTCTTAGTAGCAGGTCTTTTATTGACTGGCCGCATATCAGTTAGATAGTAAGAACCATTGTGAAATACTCGACTAACTAAAAAGGGCCCTTCCCATACCGGGGAAAGTTTGTGCTTTCTTTTCTGAACAAGCCGGATAACCAAATCTCCCTTATTGAAAGACCAGTTTCTGACTCTTTGGCTATGATACTTGCATAACTTCTGCTGATAGGCTATTGATCTCATCTCAGCAACGACGTGCACTTCTTTGATTAAATCGAGATCATTTTGTCAAGAAATTTCGGCATCCTCTTCAATATATGCAGCAACACGGGGAGAAGTATGAATCAAATCACTAGGAAGAACTGCTTCTGCACCATAGACCAAGAAGAAAGGTGTGTATTCAATTGACCTGTTTGGAGTTATTCGTAAACTCCATATTACAGAAGGTAATTCCTCTGCCCAAGCCCCCGCAGCACGCCGTAGTGGTGCTTCGAGTCTTGGTTTTAGGCCTTGTAGGATTAAATCATTTGCTCTTTCGAGTTTTCCATTAGCTTGCGGATGTGCGACTGACACAATGTCAAGCCGGATATTTTGTTTGTCACAGAATTTGGCAAGCTCTCCCATAGAAAAGTTACTCCCGTTGTATGTGATAATGTTATGCGGATAACCGTATCGGATTATGACATCCTCGACAAATCTTCTGGCTGTTGCTCCATCACAACTGGTGACGGGTTTAGCCTCAATCCATTTTGTGAATTTATCCACCATCACTAGGAGATGAGTAAATCCACTTGGAGCCCGTTTAAATGGTCCTACCATGTCAAGCCCCTAGACCGCGAAAGGCCATGTTATAGGTATTGTCTGCGGCTGATCAACCGGAACGCGAGCTTGTTTGGCATACTTTTGGCAGCCTTTGCACGTCTTGACCAGCCGTTCGGCATCTGCCTTGGCTGTAAGCCAAAAAACGTGTCGAAAAGCTTTTGCCACTAAAGATTTGGCTGCAGCATGATGGCCGCATTCGCCTTCATGGATTTCTCGTAGGATTTCCACTCCTTCCGGAGATACACAGCGCTGAAACACCCCAGACACATTCCGCTTATAGAGCTCACCATTAATTATAGTATAGGTTTTTGCTCGTCGGACGATCTGCTGGCTCAGAACCTCGTCTTTGGGGATTTGCCATCTACCAAGTAATCAAGGTAGGGTTGAGTCCAGCTAGGAATTACAGCCAGAACTGCTACTAAAGGTGAGTCAGATTTGGTCGGATATTCCTCATCTACTCCTTTTATAGAGGGAACTTTGAGGTGCTCTAAAAAGCGCCATCTAGGACCTTTTTCCATGCAGCATCTGCTTCCTCATTTTCTGTTTGAGAGATGTGTTGAACTTCAAACCCTTTGAACGATTTAGATAGTTCATCCACGACATCTCTATATGCTACCATGTGCTTGTTTTCATTACAAATATCCGACACTTGTTGAGCCACAAGATCTGAATCTCCATAACACATTAATCGTCGGATACTGATATCCTTAGCAATCTGGATTCCATGCAACATTCTCCTTGGGGTGATTTGAGCACCACGCCAGCCCCCGAGTCCTCGAGCGCCTTAGACCCATCAAAGTGTAAGGTCCAGTATTCTGACTCTGGGAGGGTCATATTCTCCGTTGTCTCTGTCCAATCAGCAACAAAGTCAGCGAGGATTTGGGATTTGATTGTAGTACGAGGTTTATACTCAATGTCGAAAGCTGAAAGCTCTATGCCCCGTTTTGCGACACGTCCTGTAGCATCATTGTTGTTGATTATATCTCTCATAGGAGTTGTGCTCACCATGGTAATTGGATGTTCCTGAAAGTAATGCCACAACTTCCGGGATGCGAAGAACACACTGTAAGCCAGCTTTTGATAGTGTGGATACCGCTGCTTTGATTCAGCTAGGACTTTGCTGAGGTAGTAAGTCGGACGCTACACCAGGTGTTCCTGTTTTTCTTCTGGTCGCTCCACCACCATGACCACACTGACGACTCTGTTTATCACATCGAGATAGAGCAACATCGGTTCCCGAGGTTCCGGTGCTGCAAGGTTAGGAGCAGATGAGAGTACTATTTTCAGGTCTTGTAGTGCAGCTTCAGCTTCGTCGGTCCAAATGAACTTTTAGTCTTTTTTAGGAGCTTGTAGAGCCGGCTTACAAACCGACTGATAGTAGCAATGCATCCAGTTAGTCTTTGAACGTCCTTCAGGCGAGTCGGCCTGCAAATATTGAGTATAGCCTTAATTTTGTCTCGGTTCACCTCTATGCCTCTTTGAGACACAATAAAACCTAACAATTTTCTGGCTGGTATTCCAAAGAAACACTTCTTCGGGTTAAGAATTATGTTGTATTTGCATAGATTGGCGAACGTTTCCTCCAAGTCAGAAATTAAGGTTTCCTTCTTTTTGGACATCACCGCAATGTCGTCCACATATGCATGCACATTGCATCCGATTTGATCGTGGAGGCAACGCTGCATAGTGCGTTGATACGTAGCTCCTGCGTTCTTGAGCCCAAAGGGCATCGTAACAAAACAGAAGGTTCCGAAGGGGGTTATGAATGAAGTTTTTATTTTGTATGATTCCTTCATCCAAATTTGGTGATAACCAGAGTATGCGTCGACAAAACATAGGAGTTCCGAGCCTGTCGTAGAATCGATAACTTGATCAATTCTAGGCAGAGCGAACGGATCTTTGGGACAAGCCTTGTTCAAGGCAGTATAATCAACACACATCTTTAAATCAGTCGTGTCCTTTTTAGGGACCATTACAGGATTGGCTGACCACTCAGTGTGGATGACCTCTTCTATGAATCCGGCTAACTCGAGCTGGGCTAGTTCCTTAGCTATTGATTTTCTCTTTTCATCGCCAAAACATCGTAAGGACTGTTTGACGGATTTAGTGTTTGGGTGTACATTTAGAGAGTGCTTGGCAAGTTCCCTAGGTACTCCGGTCATGTCAGATGGCTTCCATGCAAAGATATCTTGATTTGCTTGGAGGAACTTGACAAGCGCATTTTCCTATGTGATATCTAGGCCTACACCTATTTGGGTCACCTTGGAGGAGTCATCATCCTTCAATGGCGTCTTCTTCGTATCTTCTGATGCCTTGAACTCCGGAGTCGGCTTTGTCACCTCCTTCTTCATCGCGGGCATCTCGGACGGATCAATGGTCTTCTTGATCTCCTGGTACTCCTAGGCATGCAGCATTGCTTCAGCAAAGGCGACATCTCCATCCTCGCACTCTCGCACCTTCTTCGGGTCTCCCCTGATGGTGATCACGCCTTTGGGACCTAGAATTTTCATCATATTGTAAATGTAACATGGACGAGCCATAAAAGCCCAATAAGCCGGACGTCTGAATATAGCATGGTACACGCTCTTGAACGGGACCACTTCGAAGGAAAGTGCTTACGTCCGATAGTTCTTTGGAGTTCCAAAGGTAACATCCAAAGTGATCTCTCCCAGGGAATTTTTCTGTCTTCCTGGGATGACTCTGTGAAAGATCACAGAGCTGTGTTTCAGCTGTGTCTCCGAGATCCGCATTCAACATAGCGTTTCAACATACAGAATATTGATGTTGCTACCACCGTCCATAAGAGTCTTGGAGAAACCATAATCGTCAATAAGTGGGTTGATGACTAGGGCGTATTTTCCTCGCATGTGCAACTTAGGCGGATAATCAGCATGGTCAAAGGTGATTGCCACTTCCGACCAGTCCAAAAATTGTGGGACAGTCGGAATAGTTGCGTTGAGCTCATGCAAAATTGCCTCCTTGACCTTAGCTGGTTGAGACCCAAGGAAAGTGACGTAAGTGTCTTTCTTCATTGGGAAGTTCTTCTTTCCATCCGACTTGGGATTTGAAGGGTTAGCTTCCTCCATGTCGGAATCTTCTTGGTCTCCTCTTTTTCGGGATTCTTTTTTCCCTTCTTCCGCTTAGCCCTGTAGCCAGTGGTATCGTCTTTCTTGATGTCGTCGTTGAAACGACACTCGGCATTTATGTGAGACGATCCCCCGTTGGCATCCAAGTGATGCACGCAGGGGTTGTTGGCAATGTTAGCCCAGGTATAGGTTTTGCCAGGTTGCTGGTCTCCTCTACCCTGGATTCTTGATGTCCCACGACCATGTCCACGGCCACCTCCACGCCCTCCTCATCCTCCAGACCTGAAAGTAGCAGTGACCACTACCGTTTCCTTGTTGGGTTTTTCTTCCGAGGTATTCTTGTGCTTCTGAGCTTGTTGATTTGGTTGTTTTGCCGACTGTGGCACAGCTAGGGCGTTCAGTAATCCCTCTGCATTGTCATTGGCGTCTGCATACTTGCTCGCTGTTTCTATCATCTCTCCCTAATCAGTGACCTTGTCGCACTTCAAGAGGTGACGTAGTAAACCAATTGGGAGTCCTGCAATGAAAGCTTCAATTGTAGTTTGATCATTTACTCCTTCACAGGAGTTCTTGGTGTCGATCCATTATCCGAGGTAATCTCGGCAAGTTTCTCTGGCTTTCTGGGTGCAACACTGTAGGTCTCCTAGCGTACAGGGCCTCCGATATGTACCTTCAAATTTCTGAAAGAACGCGCTTTGGATGTCATACCAGTTGTGGATGGTATTCTCCAGAAGTTCATTAAGCCATGATCGTGTCGTCTTCTGCAACATAAGTGGGAGATATCAGGTTGCGACCAAGATATTTCCGCCTTTGGCGATGCAGCAAGCCTGGAAAAAATCCTGGAGCCAAGTATTTGGCTGAGCCACACCATCATAGGGTTGGATGTGTCTTGAGATAGCAAATCCTTCCGGTAAGTTTGTTTGTCAAATACGCGGTCCAAAGCATTTTGGGCCTACGTAGATGTTATCCGACTCGTAGCACCGCGCCTCTATGTTAGAGTTGATCTGGTGTCTTGCGTCACTTGGTGACAGAGAACACCGTCTTGGTTATTCGTTGTGGCTGCGGTGCCTTGGAGCTAGACTTCTGCTTCTGTCACCATCTCCTCTGCCGTGACGCCCTCCTTGAGAGCCGTTGTGGTGGCTGCTTGGTGGAGAGGGTGGTTTAGGTGGATTGTTTCCGGCTGATCGCTGGCCTCCATCTGGAGCGTCATTATTCCGATTCTAGGCAGGGTCTTCATTATGAAGAGCCCCCTGCCGGCTTGACTCGGCACGGTGTCCATCGTTCCTTCATCTGTCATTCCCACTATAGTGGGGTTCAGCCGGACGGCTTGCATGTCTAGGAGGTGGCATCCTTTAACGGTCCTCCTCCCGATGTTTCTCTTTGTCTTCTTCCCAGCAATTGTTTGACTCTCACCGGGGAGGGTGTTTCAGATACAGAGCTGCAACTGCATCTTGCTCCATGGCTAGGGCAACATTGCTCCAATCACGTGTGGTTCTGTACCATTGGCCTGAAGATCCGGTTCTTGAGTAGTTATCTTCCCGACGGTCGGAACGGTGATGCTGTTCCGGCACCCACTGGGGTCTAATGTCATTCCAGGCCAGATCCGTGCAACATTGGTCGGATTGAGAGACCAGTTTTCCACTTTTGGACTTCGCGGCCTTCTGATGCTCCAGACCCTTGGTAAGTAGCTTTATGCCCAAATGGGCCTGTTCTGGGCCTGGGTTATTTGCCAGGATGTCTCGAGCCACGATGGTGTTTTGTACTGGTGTTGGGTACACCAGATCTCCCTTCCTGTCAAGTCGAGGCATCCCTGGGTCTCCCTCAAAGAGAACCTTGTGGACTTCCAGAAATTTGTCGGCATGTGTGTGTCGTTTCCGGGTCTTCTGATGCTGCAGAGAGATGAACTTCTCCGCAGTAGCTATGCGCTTCTTCTCTTCCTTGATGTTGTTGGCTTCATCTAGGAGTACTTGGCGACACGCTTCTAGGGCCCGAGCCCTTTCTTCCAACTCTTTAGCAGTAAGTTCTGCAGCTGTAGGGATAGGTGTAGTTAACGCAGCATCGATGAGTTTACAGGCACCAACAGTGACCACGTGTCCATCCACCGAAGCTTCTTTGGGCTTATCTGGGATTAGTGCTCCATCCGAGTCTATTTTATATTCCTCGGCAACCACTTCCCCCGCTGGAGGGTCTTTTGTCGGGGTCTTGTTCTTCTTCTTTGCCTTCTTGGTAGTGCCGGTAGCAAAGACGGCTTTGGGTCCGTTTCTCGAAGTCAAGCTCTGGTCGGTACTTTCGGACATCTGGATGTCGGGATTGTCTCCGAGATCCATTTCATACTATGCTTTGGGAGAGTTTTCCCCGGATCCTTCGTCCATGGCTTCTCCTTCTTCTCTAGCTTTGGAGCTGAACTCCTCTTTGTATTCTGCGAAGAACTTTCGGAAATCCGCCGACGTCATGGAATCATCCGAAGATGCCGGTAAGTCGGTGTTTGTTCCGATCGCCTCCAGCACCGAGTCTTTGTTGCCTCCAGCATTGGCAGAGCCGGGTCCAGATCCAACGTATCTGACAAAGTGCGACGCGTGCGTCCTGAGGTAGTTGCGAATTTCCTCGTGGGATTCCTCGAAAATTCTGATGGTTTCGAGAACCTCATCCACATTTGCGCCTTGCATCATCATGCGCCTCAACATATGCCTCAGGAAGGGTTGATCTGTTCCAGCATTGTTAGAGCCGAAACCAAGGTTGTTGTCTTGCTCCTCCTGGATTTCGACCTCAGCGGGTAGAACGATCTGGGATTCAGCCTCGCTAGGGAGATCAACTCCAGATTCGACTCGCACCGCAAGATCGGCTTCAGGTTCATCTTTCTTCACTATCTCCGCAACATGTGCGGGCTGGGTGGGATTAGGGCTTTCTGAGATCCGGAACTCTACGGACAAAGTGGATCCAGAGATTTCTTATGCCTCTATCATCACCGCTAGGGTGGGTGGGGCAAGTTCAGCGAAACCGATGTACACATCGATCTCTCCAAAAGACATGATGGTGTAGGCAGTCACGGCCTCCCTAGCCAGAATCTAGGTCTCGTCGAGAATGATGAGAGGGACATCGTTGGCATAGAGGATGCAACCGACAGCGATGGTCTCGCCGATTCCTATTCTTGCAGATTCCGCTCGGAACGCAGATCCGAAGCTCACTTGCCCCACGGTGGGCGCCAACTGTCATCGAATTGATGACAAGTACGTCATGAGGGTGTCCTCGAGGCGTGCGGAAGAGAGGGATGTGAGACGTACGGTGTTTCAGGACAGTGAGCACACAATTTTACCTAGGTTCGAATCCATCGGCTTTGGACGGATCCTACTCTTGCTAGCAATCCAGTAATATGGCAGAGCCAGAATATGGGTTACAAGGGTTTCGCCTGTGCGATTTGAGATTGTAGACTATTGTGAGGTGCCCTAAAGGTGTACCCTAGGACGGCTTATATAGATATCCGGCCTAGGGTTTATAGGAGAGACATATCCGGCTACGACTAAGAACAGAGTACATCTTGAACTACAAGTAACATCTAAGGCCTAAGTCGGTAAATCTTCTGGGCCTTCCCGTAGCCGAACTGGACTCTGTCTCTTCTCCCTAACTGGGCCTCCCATGAAGCAAAGCTCTAACCCTAAGTGGGCCACCCTAGTCAGTGAGGCACAGTGAGGATACCCGTAAAGTATATCCCGAATAAACATGCTAAAGTGTTTGATTATGTTCAACTACTTGCAGTATGCCTTGTATCCCTTAGCAGCCCCGAGTGTATGACTCGAAGTGTCATTATGTGTCTTGTTCTTTGTCGCTTCATTGTTTGAATGTTGTCCTTGCTCCAATATTGTGTAGGGGGAGGTTGATGTATCCTCAAGTTTTTCAGAGCCCAGAGACTCCTCGACCCAACCACAATTAGCCAACAGATTTGCTAAGCTTTCACTGAATGTGCAGCTTTGCGACCAAGTGAAGAGTCTGGAAAAGCGAAATTTGGCCCTTAAGGGCCTATTGGACATTTGGAAGTCCAGGGCGAAAAGGGCCAAGAATCATGAAGAGTAATTTTTGGGAGTTGGTATATATCAATGAGTATCTGAAGTGTGAGTACTCGAAGAGTGTTTTGATTCCTTGCGTCCTTTTAAAATGCCGGTTGTTTCTGACGTGTCGTTCTTGTTTGTTGTTGCCGTTGTTATCCACGACCCTTAGGAGGAAGAGAATATTATTAACTATCGACTGAACTCTCTGAGGAAGGACGATTTGGAGGTTGGCGGGTCCTTCGGGATGGATAGGGATAGAGTGTACGTGCTGGCCAAGCTTCATGAAAGGGTTTGTCAGGTTGTGAAGTGCATGAAGGGCACCTGTAAATTTTTGGATGCGGTGAACAATATTGTGTTCTCGCTAGATCCTGGACCCACGAGCTCGCTGGGTTTGATGAGGCAATTTTGTGATTGCAATCAAGTTCTGGCCTTTGTACGTGCGTAGCTAGTTGTAGGGGCACAGATGGCGCTTACGTCTGTTTGGATCCACCATCCGCAAATAGATGTGCGGGTCGTCGCAGAAGATCTTCCTCCAACACCGATGGGTCCAATAGGGAGCATGCTCCAAACTTTGAGGTTGTTCGTGGCCCAGCTATAAGCATAGCTTGCCATATTGATAGGAGCGAGCAATTGATTCTCCAGCAGCAGCGGGATCACCCGCATTTGTAGTAGGTGTGTTGTGTATTGTAGCTTTTGTCGGAAATATGACCTAGAGACAAATAATAATATGGATTATTATCATATTTCATAAAGTTCATGATTAAGTTTTGTATCATGCTATAACTATATTGAAAGGAAATGTCAATACACGTGTGATATAGAAACAACCAGGAGTTCTCGATGAATCTCTAGTCACTGGTTCATTGGTCAACTGATGATCAAGGTTTCTTGATCATGTGGCATTTATGCTAGTTGACAATGGAGTCACCTCATTACGAGAATGCGATGATGAGCTATAACACACCTAAGCATCATGACCCGATCATATCACGAAGTTCAAGTTATGATGATTAGAAAGAACCTAGTGTTCTATTTCTTAGACCGTGAGACCATATCAATCACTATCATCCGAGGATACTTAGATAGCATCAAACGTCACACGGTGACATGGTGATCATAAAGGTGTGTTCATGTATTCGGAGTGATATGTAAAGGCGTTATGCGTCAAGATCGGGATTTATCCATCCGCGTGACGAAAACATACTCGAGGGCCCACTCCGAGAAGTTATATCCAATAGTGTGTAGCGTGTGATTCGATCACGGGGATATCACTTGTCGGAACGAGTTAAATAGCATTACTCGGTAACAAGATTTAACATGACATGGTGATGTCATTGATCAGATCTCGGACAATGCAAGTATCGAGATACAAAAGGAATATGACATGATGTTCATGGTTCAACGATGAAAGATTTGTGGAATGCATAGGGGTCATCATGGGCATCCAGGTCCCACTGATGATCATTGGTATCATAAGGGTCTCCATAATGTATGGAGTGTTCCCGAACCGTGGGGTATCACGCTTAAGGGCTTGATGATGCTCAGAGAGCATTTTGGTATCGGCAGAATCACCGAAGAAAAGAAAGAGAGTGAATCAGAAGGGTTTCGGTGAGTCCAGAGGATGTCCGGAGTGGAGGTGGAAGGAGTTCCATAGCCACGGGGATTCAATAATATGTGGTTAAATGTTAAATATTTATTTCATAATTTATTCAAAATTATTTAATAAAATAAAAATGAATTAAAAGGTCAAATACCTAATTGGGCCAAAATCCGGATGGAAAAGGGCCCATGAGGGAAAGAACAAAGGGAGGAGAGAGAGGGGTGGCCGGCTGGGCCTTGGGCACCCCGCGTGGGGCCCACAAGGGTCTTGGCTGGCTGTCCAGCCTTCCCCCTCTCCCCTCTCCTTTGTTTAGTCCCACATGGCTAAGACAATTAACTATGTGGGTTTTTTCCCCTATATATTATGAGGTATTTTGACAAAATAAATACATAATAATCAATAAAAGGTTTCCTCTCTTTGGGGGAGACCTCCAGTTGGTATTCTCTCTCCTGTGACTCTGGTCCCAAGTCTGGATCGCGCGAGTAGGAGTCTTCTTCACCGTGGAGCACCGTCTCGCTGTGGATTCAGATCCAAAAGCTCTACTTCCGCAACTACTTCTGGATCGGAGGAGCGGGAGTCATCGTTAGGCACCAGACATGTGTAACTCCCTCGGAGGTGCAACACTTGCGGCATTAAAATTCGGTAGAGCCGCAGGAGAAGTCGGGACTTCAACATGACCCCGAGGTCAGCTTCGGTATGACTACATCAGCCACGCTCTCCCGAGCGTTGACAATGCTTTCTGGTCTTCAAGGGTAAGTTCGTGAAAAGCCCCTCCCATTACTGCATTACTAATAGATAGGTCCTGGCATTAGGTTCTTGGCGTAGGGAAAAAATATTATTTTCATGCGCGGAACCCTTACAGCTTTCATGCGAAGCGCGTGTAAGTGTAATCTTGTAAGGAATATGGGCCTCATGGCCTTTTGTAAAGAGTGCTGGCATGTTGGCCTGTATGGAGGGTGTTGGCCTGTTGTAAACTTTGTTGTTCACTCAAATTTTTTCATGCTTGGGACTTTTTGTTACCCTGAATACCCTTAGTCTCAGTACTTTGCCGAGGTACTCGGAGTTTAAAGATTCGGCAATTCGGTAGGTTCAACTACTCAGGCCTTCGCTAATGGTATTTGAGTAAAGTTAGTTGATAATATATCAAAATGTGTTGAGGGAGTGTAGCCCCCGAGTGATGTAATGCGTGATAGGAAAAGTAGATGGTCATCTCTCAGTAGAGGAACTATATTTATTGATTGTAGGTAGTAGGTACATGTTTGTGGCTAAGTAGCCTTATTGAAAAGTAAATGCAGCTAGGTGTAGAAATGGCGTAGCTGCGTGACATTCTAGGGATTGGAGTATGCGACTCCAATTTCCACGTCCTTGAGGCGGAAGGCGGCGCCTGGTATCACTTCGGTGATGATGTAGGGCCCTTCTGCTTGAGTTGCAGCACAAGGTCTCCCTCAGAGAAGGACCTAGGCCGCAGTCGACGACTATGATATTTGTGTAGGCTTTGCTAGTATACAGCCAATCTTGTGGCAATGATGTCGTGAGCCTCATCGAGCAGATCGACTGCGTCTTCGAGTGCAGCTGTTGTAGCTTGTAGGCCACTACCCGAGGAGCGCTATAGCGCACCTTGGCAGGTAGTACTACTTCAGCACCGTGCACCAGGAAGAAAGGTGTGTAGCCCATGGCGTTGTTCGGTGTAGTCCAGAGGCTCCATAGGACTAAGGGAAGCTCCTCAGGCCATGCTCCCGCCGCTCTTGCGAGAGGTCAAAGGAGCCTTTTCTTCATGCCATTGCAGACGAGGCCGTTGGCCTTTTCGACCTGGCCATTAGTTTGTGGATGCACCACTAAGGTGTAGCTGATGTTGATCCCCATCTTCTCACAGAAACCCTGGAATTCCTTCGAGGTGAAGTTCGAGCCATGTTCGGTGATGATGCTATGTGGCACCCCGAATCTGTAGATGACGGACTCAGAGAATTTGACAACGGTGGTGCCACTTCGGTTGGTGATGGGCGTTGCCTCAATCCACTTGGTGAACTTGTCGACTGCGATGAGAAGATACACATGACTGCCACGTGATGATTTCTGCAACTTCCTGACCATGTCGAGTCCCCATTACGCGAAGGGCCAGGCCAACAATATTGGATGTATCTCAAAGCCTGGTGCGTGCAGTTTGTCCGCAAATCTCTGGAAGGCGTTGCACTTTTCGACTAGGTCCTTGGCATCTTGCATTGTTGTTGTCCAGTAGAAGCCTACATGTAAGGCCTTTGCGACAAGCGAGCGGATGTCTGCATGGTGCCCACAGGTGCCCTCATGTATGTAGAGGAGGATTCCCTTGCCGTTGGTGTTGGTGACACACCATTGGAGGATACCAGTGATGCTTCGCTTGTAGATTTCTCCGTTGATGATGGTGAAGGCCTTAGAGCGACGGGTGATGTGTCACTTGTCAGTCAGGTCATCCAGCAGCTCCTTACGCAATGTATGGTTGAGTCTAGGAGGGATAGATGAGCATGAATTCCATGGGCCCTTAGGGCGAGGGCTCTCCTTCTGTTTCGAGTGTTTTCTTGTAATTGTTAGGTGGCGTAACCCCTGGTGAGTTGTAGGTTTTTGAGTTCTTGCGAGTGTCTTGGCCTTGATTGACCGTTCACATATCTACTCCAAGAAGACGTCGGGCGGTATGGGTGCGCAGGTGGACCCAATGTTGGCTAGTTTGTCGGCCTCTTTGTTGCCCTCGCGACCGATGTGCTGCAGCTTTCACCCACAAAGTTTCCTTCTAGGCAGTTGTAAAGGTCGTAGTAGGCAATCATGTTTTCATTGATGGCATCGCATTGATTCATTGTTTGATGCACCACGAGGTTGGAATCACCATAGATCATCAGTCACGTGGCACCACAAGCCTTTGCCATGTGCATACCATGGACGAGGACCTCATATTCTGCCTTGTTGTTTGATACACGGAATTTCATCTGTAGGACATAGCGCATCTTATCGCCTTGTAGGGATGTCACTATGACACCAGCACCCGCTCCTTCTTGGAGCTTTGATCCATCGAAATGCATGGACCAGACACCCGACATGTCTAGTACCTCAGGTATCTGGAGCTCCATCCAGTGGACCAGGAAGCCCGGGAGCACCTAAGACTTTATCGCCGTCCTCCTTTCATAGATGATGTCCCATGGGGATAGCTCGATGCCCTAGAGGGCAACTCTTCCCGTAGCTTCGGGGTTGTTGAGGATGTATGATAATGGTGCGTCATTGACCACCACAATTGAATCCTCCATGGAGTAATGGCTCAGTCGACAGGATGTCATGAAGACTACGTACGCTAGCTTATGGTAGTGCAGGTACCGCCATTTGGTCGGCGTGAGCACCTTGCTAAGGTAATACACGGGTCACTAGAACCTATGGATCTTGTCCTCTTCCACGCGTTTGATAATGAGCACCGTAATGACCACCTAATTGGTGGCAATGATGTATAACAACATTGGATCCTTCTCCTTGGGGGTCACCAGTACTAGCAAGGTTGATAGCAAGAGCTTGAGGTCTTCCAATGCCACCTAAGCTTCAACGGTCCACCCAAATTTATCTGTCTTGCGTAGGACCTAGTAGAAGGGCAATGATTTTTCGCCCATTCAACTAATGTATCTGCTGAGTGCAACTATGTGTCCAGCTAGCTGCTGGACACCCTTGATATTTTGGCTTCTCCATTGCTAGCATGGCCTTTATCTTCTTCGAGTTAGCCTTTATTCCCCTTTCGGAGATGAGGTACCCAAATAATTGTCCGGATGGGATGCCTAATGCGCATTTGAGTGGATTCAGCTTGATCTTGTAGCGGTCAAGGTTGTCGAAGGTCTTGCGGAGATCATCGATGAGTGAGGTGCTTTCCTTGGTCTCCAGGACCACGTCATCCACATAGACTTGGATGTTTTTGCCAATTTGGCAAGCATGCATGCACCATTGATAGGTGGCGCCTGCGTTATTTAGCCTAAAGGGCATTGTGTTGTAGCAGTATACTCTAAATGGCATGTTGAAAGCAGTATTCTCTTAGTCTTCCACCTTCAGCTGAATCTAATTGTAGCCTGAGTAGGCATCAAGGAACAAGAGTCATTCGCATCATGCGATGGAGTCGATGATTTGGTCGATCCTAGGCAGGTGAAGTGGTCCTTTGGGCAGTGCTTGTTTAGGGCGTGTAGTCCACAAACATGAGGAGAATGTCGGTGTCCTTTTTGATGACCAGCACGAGTTTTGCTACCCAGGTGCTTTCCTTGATATCACGGATGAAGTTGGCGTCGAGGAGTCTGTTGACTTCCACTCCGATAGCCTTGGCCTTTTCTTATGAGAGGCGACGCATGGATTGCTTGATTGGCCAGGCATCCGGATACACGTTAAGGGCATGCTCGGAAAATTCCCTGGGTACTCCTAGCATGTCCATAGGACACCAGGCGAAAATTTCCGAGCACTCACGGAGGAATTCGACGAGCACGAGTTCCTATGTAGAACTCAGATTGCTTGCGATGAGGGCGGTCTTGGTGGGGTCCACTAATACGTCCATTTTGCATCACTATTCTATATCATAATTTACTGTTATTCATTGATATATTTCATATTAAGAGATGATACTTATGTTATTTCATCTGTTTTTGCATGGTTGATGACTTTTGGAGCATGAACCGCTGCAGTCAAGATTCTGATGGAAAAGGTGCTGTTTGGAGGCAAAATTTGTGAAGATCAGAAAATCCTAGAAAATATATGGAAAATCCTATTTTTCTAGAAGACGAAGGAAGCCAGAAGGGGAGGCTGAGATGGGCCACAGGGGGCCCACACCACCCCCTGGCGCGGGCCACCCTAGGTCGTGCCACCAGGTGGTGTGGCTGCCCTGGTCCACCCCTGGATCTCCCCTCTGGCATATATAATCCTCCTGAAACCCTAAGACTCGGGAAGCGACCATAGAAAGATTATGTCGCCTCTGCGGGGCAGAAAACACCGAGAGAGAAAGATCTCTCCGGCAGACAGAATTTTGTCGGGGGAATTCCTTCCTGGTGAGGGGAGATCGTCGCCATCAACACCACCATCAAGCTGGACTTCATCGGGATCATCATCATCACCACCACCATCATCTCCACCAGCACCATCATCACCACTTCATACCGCTGTAACAATTGGGTTGAATCTTGCATAGTTCTTAGGGGAAACTTTCCTGGTGTTGATTACTCCTTGTAGTTGATGCTATTGAGTGAACTGTTGAATTATTGTTTATGTTCAGATTATTATACATCATTATTTCAGCTCTGATCATTTTCCATATGATGTCTTGTGAGTAGTTCGTTTAGTTCTTGAGGACATGGGAGAAGTCATGTTGTTAGTAGTGGAATTATGTTGAGAAAGATTCAATAGTTTGATATTTAAGTTGTGGTGTATTTCTTCTAGTGGTGTCATGTGAACGTCGACTACATGACACTTCACCTATATGGGGCTAGGGGAATGCATTGTGTATTTGGCTACTAATCGTAGGGGTTGTCGGAGTGACAGAAACCTGAACCCCCATTAGGAAACCATTGCACAAGGGCCGTCAGGGTCTTAGAATTTAAAGTTGTGGTTAGGTTTCTACCTTAATTACTTTCTTGTACTTCCGGATGCTTGCAAGGGGTATAATCACAAGTATGTATTAGTCCTAGTAAGGTCGGTACATTAGCACAAGTTCACCCACACAACACTTAGCAAACTAAAGAAGATCAATCAACTATATGAATCGAAAGCACTTGACGGAATTCCCATGTGTCCTCGAGAACGTTTGGTCATCTTAAGTAATACAACCGGCTTGTCCTTTTCTAAAGAAAGGATTGGGCCACTTGCTGCATTTATTCTTATTGTCTTTTATTTACTCGTACTTTATTTACATGCATTATCAAAAAACCCTAAAAATCCGTTTTCTAAGTATTTATAGAGAATTCCTGCTCCTAGCCACTAGCCAGCACCTTCTGCTCCTTGTTGGGTTCGACACTCTTACTTATCAAAAATACTGCGATACACCCCCTATACTTGTGGGTCATCATCCACCAGATGGACCTGTACCTCCTTGGTGTCAACGGTGAAATCAAATGATTGCTCAGGTGAGTTGCGCTGGCTCACCAGAGGAAGGCTGTGGTCCGTCAACTCCTTGAGCTTCACTAGTTCTTCTTGCATTCCGAATGATTGGGAGATTCTGTTGATTTCCCTATCGTAGTTGTCGGACCGTGTGAAACTTCCGCAGATGGTGATGACACCGCGAGGTCCTGGCATTTTCAGCTGGAGGTAGGCGTAGTGAGGCACTGCCATGAATCTGGCAAATGCAACCCATCCCAGTATGGCGTGGTATTAGGATGACCAGTCAATGACTTAGAAGTCGAGCCTTTCCCATTTGAAGTTGTCGGGCTTGGTGAAGATTATGTCGAGGTAGATTTTGCCCAAAGGGTATATGGGCTTCCTAGGCATGATGTCATGAAAGGTCGTATCAGATGGCTCGAGGCTTGTCAGGTTGATGTTCATTGCCCGCAAGGTGCTTGCGAAGATGAGGTTGATTCCACTGCCACCATCCATGAATACTTTGCTCATATCGAAGCCTCTGATTTGTGCTTTGAGAATGAGGGTGGCGTGGCCTAGCCACGGGACTTGGCGTGGGTGGTCGGATCGGTCGTAGGTGATGCAGGACTTCGACCTGCTGAGGTACTCATGGACTGTGGGTGGTAATGATACGGCCATGCTCATGTGTCGACTAATCATCTTCTATGCCCTGTTAGAGGGGTGCCCCTTCCGGATAATGCTCATGTTTCTATGCGGTCTTGGATATTGATCACCGCCATTGTTATGGGCCACCGTGACCATGGGTGGTGGTGCGTTGGCCGGGAAAGGTGGTGGTGGTGCTCCATATGCCAAGGGGCCAACGCCTGTCCCATAGCCTTGGCTTGTTTCTTCATGCTGCAGCTGAGCATAGGCATCTTGGAGCTTCTAGAACTCCTGACAGTCCTTAAGGAGGTGGCTGGACTTGTGTTTGCCATCTTTGCTATCGATGTAGAATTGTACGTTACATGGTCCCAATAACCATTGCATAGGGGATGGCCCTCTTTGCATTGCCACACTTGTGAGATCTTTTCGATGTTCTTGTCGTCATGGTAGGCTCCGCCCCGATAGCCACTGTTGCGATTGGCTACGTCGTGTCTGTCAGCATAGCCAGCCACGACCATGTTGACTCTATCATGGCCATCATAATCGCGCATTCTGCGCTTTCCCAGCAGTCGCACCTATGTGCTTGGTCGTATCTGTCATCTGATCACGCACGGCTGTTGTGGATGGAGTCCTAGATATCCACCCATCGGTTAGCGATGTCCATCAGATGGCCGATGGTGCTCGGTTTTGTGCGACCGATCTCTTCCCTTAATTCACACTGGTGGACGCTACCGTTGAACGCATCGATCGCTCGCTCTTCAGAGATGTCCGTTGTAGAGTTTTGGATGATGGACCAGTGCTGGATGTAGGAGCGGAGGGACTCGCTAGATCTTTGGGTGCACGCCCATATCTCTTCTATGGATGTCGGGTGTTTGTAGGTGCCCTTCAAGTTTCGGACAAAATCGTATACCAGTTCCTCCCAGGCGTGGATTGAACTAGAGGGAAGACAGTTAAGCCAGGCACATGCAGAGCCCCTCAGCTCCAGTTGCAGACACTACATGGTTGTGTTGTTAGATCTGTCGTGGCACGTGAAGGATTGTAGATGGTCATCTAGCCAGGATTTTGGCTCCTAGAGGCCGTCAAACTTTGGGTTGTCCGAAGGCAGCTTGAACCACTTCGGCATCGGAGTTTGCCGTATAGCACGACTGAAGAACCTACCACCGTAGAGTTTGATGTTTTCATCATTGGATTTGGTTGAGTAGGCATGTTTCACGCGCGATTTTTCGACCTTCCGCTGTGTGATTTCGTCAAGAGCGTCATAGTCATGATCTTTCTTTCATGGGTTGCAATGTTGTTGTGGGAGGTCTACGTCTCACGATGGCGAGTAGATGCTTTTACGCACCCCGGGTTCTTGTGTTGCCTCTTTGGCGGGTTCTCCCATGAGTGCTGCTTCAACTAGGCCAAGCCTAGTGACAGCAGATCTATGTATGGAGGATAGCAGATCCCCCGCCTGGGGTGTGTTGGATAGTAGGTAGGTGGTGGCCACGATAATAGCGGCTTGGGGAGTTTTGGGCACCATGTTTCCCTGTGAATTTGTTGACATGAACGAGAAGTCGAGGTTTGGACTGGTGGCACGCCTGGCCTCCACGTCCATAAGATGCATTCAAGAGCGCCTCTTGTGTGCTCCCGCATGATTGTTTCCCTTCGAAGAAGATCCGCCGACCGACGAGAGCCCTGCCTATCAGGCACTTGATTCGTCGACAAGTCAACGCCATTCTTCGAGATGGGCATTAAGCGCCTGTTGGCGATGGAACTCCTTGTATAGGTACCAATGATATGCCAATATTACCTCTCGTGACGAATTGGGGGCAATGGGACGCCGCCCTTTAGGGCCTGTTTGACACTTTCCCACTCGTCATCCATGAGGTGGATTTGTGGATGCTTGTTGGTGTTGTTGCGATTGGCCCTGTTCCTAACCTCGGAATCAGTGCTGGTGCTAGCGCCATTTCCAGCAACACCAGTAGTGTTGGCGTTGATGACGGCACAGTGGTAGTGGTTTATGTAGATGTTGCTTCCATCGCTTTTCGGATCGGATCCGACATCGTCGTCTCCTTCGAGCGGGTTGCTCAGATCATAATCTCAACTATTGTTGTTATCCAAGCCATGGGCCAAAGAGGAGGCATTGAGCTCAATGAGGGTCCCAGTGGTGATGGGATCCATGAGGCGGGTGCAATCGATGGCGGCATCGAATGCTCTAGGACAGAACGGATCTGGTCCGGAAGGCGTAGCGTGCCGATCTTGTCGAACCGAAAGTTTAGACCGTCGATCGACATCCCGGCTCCGTCGGTGAGGGAGTCAAATAATTGATGTGAGTCTGATGCATGGATGGTGAAGTCAAAGGATCTTAAGCAGATCTAGCTTGCCGAGGCCGATGAATCGTAGATTGCCAGAGATGGAGCCGCCGAAGTCACCGACATCAGCGCGGGGGTTCCCGCAAACAGCGCCAATTGACGTGGGTTGATCACGTCAATGCCTAAAGTTTATGGACTTGGGTTTTGAGGAAGAGTGCATGCTGGAGACTTCCTTAGCAAACAAAGAAGCGTGGGGGACATGAGGTTTACCTAGGTTCAGGCCCCTAGAGGGAAAACCCTACTCCTGCTTGTATGCTCTTGATTAATGGAGATCCGAAGGATTACAGGGGTGCCAATATGGCGATGGTGCGTAGATGATCTAGCAGGTGTGTACGTGGGAGTGTTGATTACCCTTCTGGTCGCTCCCTCCTAGCCCTTATATGGGGAGCCAAGTCTCGAGATACGTCCTAGTCGGTTACAGATTGAGGGAGAAACCCTGAACATTCATATCTAATCATGTCGTGTCCGTCAAGTAGTCATGTCCTTCATGGGATCGACCTCACCCGAATCGTCATGCGCTTCACCATCCCTGGCAGATTATTATGCGGACTTCCCGTTGGGCCGGACCAGATAGGCCAATGATAGGTACCCGTAGGGCATACCTATGTCACTCCCAAGTAGCATTTGACAAACGGTCATAGGCAGTACATAACACTCGAATGTGTCTTCATATGGGCCAGTTTTGAAGGAGACATTGACTTTGAATTTTACCTTGAGGGCTCCATTGTCATCAAGCCATTTGACATGATATGGATGGGGATGCTCCACGTATTGCAACTTGAATTCGGTGCTCGTGAGGTTGTGGCAACTTCCGCCATCAATGATCACTTTTATGGACTTCCATCAATTCCAGCTCGAGTTTGGAAGATATTGAGGTGTTGGTCTTGTCTTGGAATGGAGTTAGTTGTCAAGACTTGTGTGATGACTAGTGAAGTACTTGGATCATGCTCGCATAGAAGTGTGTCATCATCTTTCATGGTGGATTCCTTTGCAAGAGGAACTTGAAGGAAATATGCCCTAGAGGCAATCATAGAGATGATTGTACTTCATGTGTATCCATGAGTTATTATAATGTTCCTTGAATATCCATATATCAGGCAACTTGTATTGATTGGCAATTATGTGAATTGTTTGTGAAACTCTTTACTTGTATGGTTATCTAATAGTTGTCCCTAGTCGGAGTTCATGTGAGGACACACGTGAATATTAGACTAGCACATCGATTGGTTGGTGACTATGTTTTGCAAGTCATAGACATGGAGATGTCAAACCAATGATGTGGACACATGTTATGAACATGGGGTTGGACTGACCCAACATGAGACTGGCAATAATACTTGCAGCTCTCTCTGCACATCGTGTACGTTTTGTCCTTAGACCTGAGATTGTCGCATGTACTTGAGATGTGGATCGACCTACTTTGGGGCTGTAAAACACTACTTCGTAACTGGGTAGTTATAAAGGTAGCTTTCGGGTTTGTCCTGATACATGCTGCAGGGCATCGGTCAATCAAGATGGGATTTGCCCCTCTCTACTTGAGAGAGATATCTCTGGGCCCCTCGAGTGATCGGATCTAGAAATGCATGGCCGTGCTACATATGGTTAAGAGTTAACCTAGTAAAGGGATTCCGAATCACAGTATCGAGAAAGAGAGGTCAGCTTGGATCTAGACCAAATATCGTGAGGCAAAGGGAAAGACATGTACTCAACCTTGTGATGGTTCGTCCAAATGATCTTTATATGTGTTTAGGAGTTGGCACGTCTTGCTAGAGGCCGCTACCAACTATTGACGGAGTAAGTGTACTCGTGTCATGACTATACGTGTATGAACCTATAGGGTCACACACTTTAGGGGCTGGAAGCCTAAAAAGGATTGGATCCGAATTAGACCAGGCTTAGGCTGCTAATGGGCTGCTAATGTAGAAGCCCACCAGGGATGCCTATATAAGAGAGAGTGAGGCGAGCTGAATAGGGTTGAGCATTCCACCCAGCCTCCACTCCTCTTCCGCCTATGTTGCATGTAGACCTAGCGATGCGGTGTGTGTGACTTCCACTCTGACGTGTGGATACCTCGAGGTCTGCAGTGTAGCACTTGACGAGCCACACAAAGGGAGCTGCTTGTACGAGGACGAGGAGGAGACGAGAACACCTACATCGCCTGGCGTGCTTCATCGCCGTTACGCGCAGGCGCTGCCTAGTGGTAATCCCGTGATCTATGACAATAGTATTCCTGGTTGACGCGGTAGAAAATTTTGATTTTACGCTAGTGTAGCCTACCCGTTCCCCTTCAGAACTTTGCTAATGCTTCATATTATCCTTCATTCATGGAATAATATTCTCTATTTTCATTCGTAAGCATAACTCTTGTGTTGATGCACTCATATGATTTGTGGCCTTTTCCTTCACACTTGTATAAAATGACATCACTATTAGTTGTTGTCTTGGAGGAGGATGCCATTGGAATTTTTGTTTCCTTGAACGAGCTTGGTGCTTTATTTGTTGACTTGTTGGGGGAATTTTC
Source organism: Avena insularis (assembly GCA_023614405.1). NCBI lineage: Eukaryota > Viridiplantae > Streptophyta > Magnoliopsida > Poales > Poaceae > Avena > Avena insularis. The sequence continues at coordinate 353,428,754 of CM042692.1, read as the reverse complement.
ATTGATTGAAGCAAAGTATGCCTTAGTTTTCTCATATGCATTTTCCTTTTGCAAGTGGCATTCGGCCTTGGTGGCTTGGTGTAGAATCTTGACAAGGTTCTTATAAGGTTCAAAATCGACAATTTTCCGTATTGGGCATCTCATACCATTGAGAAATATTGCCATTGTTTGCTCCTCGAGCTGTTGCACATCGGCTCTCATCATTGTTATTTCCATTTCCTTGTAGTACTCTTCAATGAACTTTGTCCCTTGTTGCAAGTTTTTTAGCTTGTAGAAGAGGTCTTGCCTATAGTGCTCGGGGACGAACCTTGCATACATCACTTTCTTCATTTCCATCCAAGTTCTAACCGATGGATTTTCTTGTTTATCACGGTTGCTTTGGTAATCTTCCCACCAAACATTGGCGTAGTCTTCAAACTCAAGAAATTCCATTGCAACTTTCTTCTCTCTTCAGATTAATTGTGGACATAGAATATTTTATCAACATTGAGTTCCCATTCAATATACGTGTCGTCATTTTATTCTCCCTTGAAATTGGTCCTCACGAAATTGAGCTTCCCAAACTTTCCATCATCATGCATGTGGTAGTTGTTGCGGCCTTCTTGTCTCATGCTTGCTTCACTTGGGTGTCTTTGTTAAGGATGAGGTTACAGTTGGGTTGCTTGAGGAGGTGGATCATGGTGACACCATTCTGCTTCATCATTTGCTTTCATTGCTTGTTGGTGCCAATGGTGGGGTTGTGCATGCCGGTTGTTGCACCTATCATGTCGCTCATCCTCATCATCATTGCTTGGATCCGATTCCAGTTCGTCATTCGGTTGTTGTGGAGTACGGTGTTCATTAGGTGGATGATGCCACATATCATTTAGGCATTTTTCACCATTGTTGCCTTTTTCTTGGTGGTGTTGCACTTGTATGATTGCTTGGAGTGGCGGACGATAATGCTCTTCTTGTTATTGTGGTTGACGATCATGGACCACTTGTTGTGGTTGGGGAGCTTATGGATCAACTGATTGTACATGATGGTGATGATCTTGTCTTTCCCCATTTTGGTGGTGGGGTTCTCCATGTCGGGAGTGTGCGCTTGAGGATTTTCCATGGCGACCTGAGGAACGAGTATGAGATGAGCTTGATGATCTTGAGTGATGTCCATGTAGATCGCCTATGTTGGCAATACCTTGGTGAAGATCTTGGAATTGAGTGTGATGCTCCACGTTGACGTTTCCGGTCATGGTGTGTGAACTCTCGGAATGTTTCATCCATACGGTTCTCAAGCCTATCAAATTGCTCATTGAATTCTTGGCGTTGCGCCCATAAGTTGTGGCGTGTGGTGAAGCCATCTTGGTTATTGAAGTTGATGTGGCCATCTCCACTATCTCCGCTTCTCCTAGACATTTTGCACAACCACAAGTGAAAGGAAGTGTGATAGTGGTGGAATGGTATTTGCTACCTTGCCTCACCTTGGAAAAAGATAGGAAAGATTGTTCACACTGAGAGAAAGTGGATAGCAGGAACACAAGACACATGCAGAGGCTTATGGTGGAAGGTTAGGAAGGTGGATAGAAAATGGAACAACTAAACGAAAAGGTTATTGTCAAAGGTGGGTAAAATTCAACAAGAAACCAATGTCAAAGGAAAAGGTCAAAATGGGGATGAGAACCTACGGATAAACACATGCGATGGACATAAATGGGTTAGCAGAACTATGAAAAATGAGAAACGAAAAAAAGGTCCTAATGAAGACTAATGCTCGGTGTCGTGTCAACACAAGGAGAGAGACCATAGCTCCTTCGCCAAAAGTTTGAGAAGCAATGGATTTGTACACTTGCCTTTCTCTATCTCTCGCTCTTGCTTACAAGATTTAAGACTCTTTTGTATTGAGATATTTTTATTTCTTTTTTATTTTTTTGATATTTTTCTATTTTTATGCTATGGAGTCAACCTTTTATATTGTCTATGCAATAGCAAGCTTACAATGCTTCAGAAAACACAAAATAAGTTATTCTTGATAGTTTAGGCAACACACAAAGGAAGAAAGGGAGTTAACAATGGTAGTGCAAGTTATACCTTGTGTTGATGTCGAACTTGCAATCATTGATGGAGGGAATAACTTGAGTTTCGTGGTGTCTTAGAGCACGAAAGGAGTTGTGGAAGCTGATGGCTCTGAAATATAGCCATCCACGTCCACATTTAAACTGGATATTATTCATATTTTTTATGAAATATCTCTCTAAACCCTGCCACTAATGCTTAATAATCAAAGGGGTATGCAATCCCTTCTTTCTATTTTCCCTGCACAGATAATAACGTTTGATGATGGGAATCACTACATTAAAGTCAAAGATATGAGATTTCCAACAACCCGAAGAAACCAGGAGTCGTGAAGAGGAGGCAGACGCTTTAACGACCAACTATACGACCGGAATAAAATTCCGGCTGTATAGTTCCGGCTGTATAGTTGCCATCGACACCGCTAGGTCAAACATAACAACTTTCATGAAGGGACCCTTATATAAAGAGGCCTCGGGCGATGAGAAAAGGGCCGCTCGAGAGACCATCAGCCACCTCCAGATCTCCATCCACAACACCGAAGAGCCGCCGGAGGAATAGACTTAGATCTAATCTCTCCACCACCATAGCCATATTCCACCACTTGTAATAGTACATCTTCTTCGATTAGCGACATTGTAAGACTATTTGTTATCAATCTCATGATTTCCACTTCAATGTTTATGATTTTTGATCTCATCTCTATGTATGAGTAATTCTCCTTGGGCTAAAGCTTCGGCCTAGCCATGTAGCTTTTTGTGCATGTTATTTATCATAGATGGGATCATGTATTAGTTTTATGACATGATGATTATTGTATCCTCTCTTGCCTCAATCTAAGGACTTGTCAGGTACCCAAGACCCTGAGGATTGAGCCGGGTATAGGGAGTATGAGTAATGACTGATCTGCAGGTTGGGAACCCCAGTGACAGAAGGGGTAGTATGGCTGTATGTGTGGGATTTACTTGGGATTCATGGTGACGTCACTATGCATATCATTAGTTCTCTTTCTTCTATGGATGAGACTAGTAGGTTATTACTATAAGCAGTTGCAGAGAAAATAGCAATTATGGATGTAGTGCCCACATATAATTTATCTTGCTCTAACAATTACATGCATACTTTATCTTTATATTTTATTCCCATCAGATGTTTTGCACAGCTACTGGTGAAACTGAACGCCCTAGGCACTCTCTCTCCATCATCGACAACAACAAAAATACGCAAACTCTTGGTCTGGTAAAAACACAAAAGGAATTCTAAAACTCCTGAAGGTCCGTTAAAGTAACTTCACTACGCATATGCTTCCCGAGGATTCGATAAACCTAGGTCTACTAGGGAAAAATAAGCTATACTACATCCGTAATCCGGATCGAAGGTATCAGAAGCTTGCTATTAGTTTTTCACACGCACACAAAACACAAAGAACAAAAGGAAATTAGTCAAAAAGGAAATGAGGCAAAACTGGGTGAGTCTGGGCTAGAAACTCCGGTTGGTGGGCTAGAGACTCCCGGGGGGAGACTCCGGTCAGGCAGGCCGGAGACTTCGGTGTTTGGGACAGCACGATGAACAACTCGTGTTCTTGAGCGGAAATCCAGGCCTTAAAACCTCAAATCTAGAAGTTTTCGACCAAATTAGGCTAGGAAACACGAGCAAAAGGTAGACAAAGTCCAAAGACAAGTTTTTTATGTACCAAAACCACAATCAATTCACCGAAATGAGAGATCGAACCAAAAGCAAATTGAGGCTAAATTTTTGGTGGAAATCAATGAACGGAATTAATCCGTGGAAACCAAAGACTTCTGATACCATTATGTTGTGGCTTCCTTGGGTATGGACCCTTGGGGTGGCCCGATCTTCATGGATTTGGGAGGTGGAAGTGAGGGGAAAGGCGATGAACCCGACACAAGAGCCGAGGTAAAGATATAAACGCACCCAAAACACACACAAACACCATCCGATTTGCTCTCGTTCGTTCGAACAACCAATCCAATAGAATCCCGAGGCGAGAGACCTTGTGGTAGAATCACCCAAGGAGAGATTGGCAAGCAAAAGATAGAATTCAAATCAAGGAGATCGTAGTTCAAAGTAGAATCTCAAAGGGGAGAGACCAAGTAACTACTAGAATCCTTAACATAGAGAGACCAAATATTTGATTAGGGCCTTGATACAACTCATAGGTTCAATCTAGAGAGTGGTTCCCATCTAGGGTTCTTTGGCACAAGCCAAGAGTCATATCAATTCATCTCTAGGGTTTCTAGGAGAGGTTGTGGCATATTTATAGGCAATCCACTTAAACAAGAATATTCTAGGCATAAATAGGAAGTTCTACGCGACTTGGGGTGTTACATGGACCAGGCCCAGCTCTTGGCACGTAGGTATGTTCCTTAGGCCGGAGACTCCGGGGTCGGGGGCAAAGACTCCGGGGCGGCCGGAGACTGCGGGGTTAGACTCCGGGTGGCTCCAGAAGCTCCTGGAAGTGTGGCTGGAGACTGGGCCGGAGTCCTCGAGACGGAGCTTCCAGGGTCTAGGGGCGGAGATTGCGGTCCTAGTAGCTGCTTCTTGTGTCTCCTCTTTCATGCTTGTTACTTGGGGGTCTTGGTTCCGGGGTATCCTTGGCATTTCCTCTTGGCATCATGCTCATGGGTTTGAACATAGTCACACTAGCATTTGGCTCAAGTAGAATCACATTCAAGTGAGGACTAAGGAAGGACAAGGGATGGAAGGAGTTCACCTTATGATAGGCTGCATCATTGTGGCTAAACTGCAAAAAAATGAAACTAAATTGCTTCTCACTATGTCTGCCTTGAATGGATATACATATATAGATTATATAATAATGGAGATAATGTCTCTTCATTATCATCTTTGAAAACTAAAAAGCTACCAATCATTTTCGTTTGCGGGAGCTTATCAGGCTTGCTCCACGTCACACACACGACGATCATGTAATGGGGGCGATGATGGTGACAACGACCACAGCTCCATGGCACCATCAATTTATAAAATTAAACATGAATTGATTGAGAATGACTGGCCACTTCAGTATATCAACAAACCAGCTCAACCCTTATGCATAAGCAACAAGATCAAGTTAACTGAGAGGCCACAAGCAGTCTACCATATCTGCTGCCAAAAGATGGTTGTGTTGATTGTATGGCGTGTGGTGATTATTCTTCAAGATTAGGCAAAATCATGGTGGTGATGTCTTCAAAGATCATAGCAATCACCAAGTCGCAACTGATAAATAAGAGTGCAAATACAGAAAGGACAGAACTCGGAATACAGACTGAAGGTGGATATAAAGAGGGAATCGAGCTGAGAACCCTGTGACTGATGTATTGAACCTCGATCTGGAAAGCATTCCACCCCAGCACCTCACCGAAGAACAAGTAGGAAGAGAGGAAAAAGACATCTTCTCTCAGTTTGATGGCCTCTTTTCTGGAATAACGGCTTGATTGAGAGCTACTACCGCAATTCCACAATATAAGCCTTTTTAGCAAGCTAAAACAGCTTTCTAAAAAGGCTTATATTATGGAACGGAGGTAGTAGGAGATTAGATTGTTTAACCTAAGAGATGAGATCCAGCTTACAGAGGAGATGCCAGGGGCAATGTCTGTTCAAGGAGATTGTTTGTATTACTACCACTACTGCAGGTAATTGCTATTGTCCAGGGAGATGGAACTAAATAATTAACAAATGGGCTCAAAAATATGGCATAAGAACAATTATCATCCTATTAAGCAATAATGCTGATTTGGTGGCCGTGGTCAGACATAACATGCTCCAGTTGCACCAACCAAAAACCATGCAACATAGTACTGTAGCATTATTACACAAGAAAATCGCCAAGGACTTCTCTGATTCTCTGTAGAAGTTTATCATATGAGAAACATGTGAAGCAATCCCAGACTGATAACTGAAACAAAAAGCTACAACAAGTGACATAATTTCCATAGTTCCATACCATTGCCAACCAACCACTCTTTGTCCAGCATTTCATTTCCAGGGATTAAACCCCGCCGGTTTCGGCTGGGATCTCTCCATCAGAGATACCTTAAGACCACCATGAAAATTGGAGGGGCCTTACAAGCAGCAGAGACAAAAAGCAGCAGTGGTTCACGGATCAAATTTACACACCGGAAGCTCGGCAATGTACAACTGGTCCTGCTACAGCTATAGATGTAAGTGGGTCACCATTAGGGTACCCTCTACTCTCTTTAGTTCAAAAAGATGAAATAACTTCTGCAATGACATCATCATTTGGGAAGAGTCAGTTCATTTTTTCAACTAAGGAGGGTAAAGGGTACCCTGATGGTGACCCACTTGCATCTATAACTGCAGCAGTGGGTGAACCTGAAACTGCAGAAGCTGTTTATCACTTCACCCTGCATGCCGGGACAGCAGGGGAGCACTTAGGGTTGGGAATGGCCCTGCAGTGGACGCTGTTTCCAGTCAGCCTGCGGCGAATCCTATAGTCAGGGACGCCACCGACATGGACAGGAGCTCCATCACTTCCACCACCTTCCTGCAAAGGCTCGAGAGTCTCGACGACATCACTCATGAGGGGCCTGGCCTTCGGGTTCTGGCTCAGGCAGTAGTATGCAAGGCTGCAGGCCTTGTGAGCAGCTCTAACTGAATACTGCCCCTCCAGTTTTGGGTCGATGATTTGGAGAAGCCGCCTCTTGTCGCTCAACTTGGGGCGAACCCAGTCGACCAGGCTGTGCTCCCTGCTGGGCCGGGACTTGTCAATGGACTTTCGCCCTGTCAGGAGCTCGAGAAGGACCACACCAAAGCTGTAGACGTCACTTCTAGCAGTCAAGTGACCTGCCCACAAGGTATATTCATGAGGAGAATGCGCAGAGGCAGAGAGCATTGCATGAGCAAAAAATTTGCTACAGGGTAAAATATTATTCCATACTGATCTGATGCATTTCTGTGCGTTTTCAGATTACGTAGTTGCTTTTGTGACTGGGCAATATGACACCAGAAAGCTCATATCCATAAGTTCACCGACATGGTGGCATCTCTAAGAGAATTTGTTACCAAATAAACAATTAGGAAATGAGGGTAATACCGGTCATCACATATTCAGGGGCGGCATATCCGTAGGTTCCCATCACCCGTGTTGATACATGGGTCTCATCACCTTCTGGGCCAGCTTTTGCCAGGCCAAAATCTGACAGTTTAGCAGCATAATCCTGTGGCAATGTAAATATGAGATAATATCATTATGACAAAGAAATATGTAATTCCGATGAATATGCACAAAACTGAGAACAAAAAGAAAAGGCACAGGCAAGTAATGAACACTCAACAGAGTCCAGCAGAATATTTGAGGTCTTGAAATCCCTGTAGATAACAGGCCTTTCAGCATTGTGGAGACAGGCCAACCCTTTGGCAGCTTCCAATGCGATAGACATCCTAGTCGCCCAAGGCAACGGAGTAGCTGGCTCTGAGGGGGTAAACAAGAGATGGGAGTCACAAAAACCTTTTTATTTTGTACCATATACAAGTCTAACTCAAAATATAAGTATAGCTCAGACAGCAGAGTGAATATATTAGTAGGCAATTGTGATATAGCTCCTAAATAAAGTTTTCAACAATACGCAGTGAACACCAAATTCTGCTACAGAAATGTAATACTGGCTAATAGATGTGGAAATCACTTGTTACTGGATAAACTCTGACATAAAGGCTGACGATTAAGTACAAATGTCTGAACTGATTCTACCAGTATCTGTTTCCAACAAGCTGGAAGCTGGGCATCGCTCAGTTGGCTACGTGCGTGAGTGTATGCCCAGCCCCAGCCCATCTGCGTTTGAGTTCTGAACTCCACAAGGAGCTCAAGGTAGTATTTCCTTTATGAAGAAACCACAAGAGCTAAGAAAACATGCCTAGTGTGCTACATGATGAAAAGTCACATCACACGAATAATACTGACAGGGAAACAACATACTTTTATTGTCCACTATGTGGCCATCATGATGATGGTTTCCATGCCATTAGAAAGAAGAGTTTGGGAGAAAATGTGTGAACATATGACAGCACAGAAACTGTTATGATAATATGGGAGGTTTGGATGTATTACTTCGAAATAAGTGGTTTTCCAGACTTCCTCGAAACATAAACTCGTAGACAAGCAACCTGTGGTCATCTTCACAGCAATATCCAATCAACTTTACTAGGTTTGGATGTCTTAGCTGCCCCAGGAAATTAACCTCAGTCTGACCAAGAAATAAAAAAATGAGTAAGCATATCGAGAACTCTTTAGCAAAAAAGGGAAAACCAAACAAGTGATGACTTAACAGTGTAATAATATGCACAAAGCCACTGAACGCAGTTTCCATAAACTAATTCAACAGCCCTATAATAGTTGTTCGCGATTACATGCAAATTTCAGTCCCTTTGGTTGGTGATGTTGCCTGTCTGAGCATAGCACTATTATGTTTCAAATCCGACCGTGAAAAAGAAGGCATGATTTAGTAAGCATGACTTAAGGATTAAGCTTATATCAGTCACATGCACTCGATAACAAATAGCCTTTCTCAACTTATGAAATTTTGACACGCGTTCTTTAAAATGCATGCCCAAAGAAGTGTAGTTAGCCTTTTTTACTGTAACTTATAGATAATTATCCTGGCCAGCTATTCTAATTTGCATGACAATAAGGAAATAAATTGTGCAGGGATTCCTCAATAATATTTTTCTTATGTGCTGCCATACATAGCATCTGCACATGTCACACAAATAACATGCATAACTAATATCAAAGTTTTAGTAATAAGTATTACCAATTATCTGCATGCCAATGTACATAATAAACACTACCAAGCATGAGAAGTACAGAATAAGTTGGTACTCACAAGCCATTCTCTGTGCCCTTGATGTCCGTCTTTGTTGAGCACCTTGACGGCAACAGGCAGTGATTTCAGACCAACCCTCACATTCTCATCTATGTAACCTTTGTAAACAGTCCCAAAGCCTCCTTCGCCAAGAACATAATCGGCACGAAAGCTCTTTGTGATTGTTTCAAGCTCGAACAACGTGAAGGAAATCACGTTGTTGTATATGGAAATGTTCTTGGCATCTTCGATTTTCCTAGGTGTTGGGGGATCACTTACATCTGATGAGGTGTGGGTGTGCTTCCTATCTGCAAGAGCATTCTTGGCAGAGTGCTGTAGCAAGTGGAGTTGCTGAACTGAAATCATAGCCGCGATAACAAAAAATAAAAATAAGTTTATGTCATTGCCAGTTATGCATCAATGGGATAAAGTTAAAAGAAATTATCACATCAAAAAGGTGCAAGCATTAAAGATTGAAGGACTGAATTCCCACTCTAAACAAGTAGCCATTTTATAAAAGCATGGTAAGCTGGAAAATTTAAGAACAATCTTGAGCTCACTTATGTAGTATATAGAGCTGAGCCTACGTGATTAGTCGGAAAATTAGAAAGAGATTTGATTATCAGCATTTTATTTTTACAGGCATAGTTGGAGAAAAACAGTTATTCACCGGCTAAAGCATCAATTTTCTATGTTTAGGACCACTGTAAAGTGTAAAAGTAAGATGAGGAGAAGTGAGATGAGAGCAGGCCATTAAATACTAGTACTAAGCTTCGACTATATTTCTGAGAGTAAGAAAAAAAAGTATACACATGGCAAATTAGTCACAGTAAGAGGCAGGAGACCAGATCTACTGCACAGTTGCAAACTGCTTTTAAAATGCAAGTTGCTACTAGAAGAGATTATATTTATTCAATGTGCAGGATCATGGTTCTCTTTTCTGCAAAACTGAAGTCAACACTACGCAGTGAGCGAGGGAGGGAGCACAGAAATTGCAGCCCCCGTTGGGGTAAGTGCCTGTAAAGTTTCCCAATGAGCACAATCAAGCAGGGATTGATGATGCAAGAACCAAGAAGATAAGGAAGTAGAGAAGAATGGCAACCTGGCCAGCAAATGCAGTAGGCAAGGAACCACAGATCAAGAAAGTAGAAATATCAGAGAAGAGATATCAAAATAGGGCTTCTGGAGACGAAGACCTCCAACCAAAGGGATGGAATTTGAGCAAATACATGTTCTAAACCAAAATCCCTCCATTCGATTAACAGAAAAATGTACTAGAAAATGTTATGCCAGCAGTTTAGACGTTAATCAAAACCCTCTTTTCGCAGTGCCGATTTAGAACATGCCCTACGAAAAAAACTCTGAATTTCCCACCAAAACCACCAAGCGGAAGATCCCAATAAACCGGAGTCCATGACAATCGAAGCAAACATTGTTCTTTTAGGCGATTCTACCACGAATTCCAAACTTGGATGCAATTGACAGCGTCCATCTCCGAGATCCCAGCAACCTCCGGCCCTGAAAACGAGCATCGGCAAGAAATCCCCAACCCAGCATCGGGAAAAGAAGAACAACAACCTTGCGTGTGCGCTGCGACGACGGCATTCTCCTCCCGCGTCCCGCAGTTCCCCATCTCTTCGTCCTCCTCCTCGCCTTGCTCGCGGTGTGGTGGCTGGCGGGGGTCGTCGTCCTCTGCTGGTAGTGGCCCAGCCTCTCATCCTCGGCGGGCGAGACCTGCTGGCTTCATGCCATGCGCCTGCTCGAGAAGCAAAGAGGCGAAGTCCAACGCTGTGCGGGGGGGGGGGGGGGCAGAGCAGTGCCGGCGGGGCGGGGAGGGAGACACCGGCGGCAGAGCCTTAACCGTTGTTGCACGGGAGGGAGTGACTTGTGATGAGAGAGAGGGGAGGTAGGGGTGGTGGGTGTCCTAAAAAAGTACTGCCATTTCAAGTGCTTCATAATGAGTTGGTAACTCCAGCTAAAAAAAAAAGTTGGTAACTCACTTTTTTTATTTAACTTTTGCAAACATGGGTACAAATATGAAAAACAAATTTAAAGGCTCCTTTGAGGAAATTCATACTCCATCCATCATAAATTAGTTGTTTCAACTATGTCTAGATCCGCATGTATCTATACAGTAAAATGCGTCTAGATACATGCGAATCTAAGTAAAGTTGAGACATCTAATTTGAGGCCGATGATATACAATATTTAGAGGGTACCGCACCCAAGGATTTTTTTCCCTATAAAGGTCGTTTGATTTGTCGGAGATGAATCCCTGAAATTTTTGTGATTGGACTCAACAAAAAGGTACTCAAACATGTGGAGAAGATTGTGAGGGGTTCTTGTGGGCTGGCAGACGCGATGCGAATGGTGGTAGCTGCCATGTCAATTGGGATAAATAGTGCCGACCTTTGAGCTATGGAGGGTTGGGGATTCCTGGCTACGAGTCTCCGGATACGGTGGCTTTGGAGGATGTGCACTCCGTTGCATCCCTGGCGCGGTATAGATATGCACTCCTCGAAGATAGAGCTTCAGGTGTTCTACGCTTCCACCAAGATGACTGTGAGGGACGGCAACACATCTCTTGTTTGGACGGATAGATGGCTCAATGGTAGGACCATCGAGGAGGCTGCTCGCGAGATTTTCGCTCTAATCCGAAGCATGCTCGGAAGCAGCGCACGGTGAGAGAATCCCTTGTTGAGCGTTGTTGGATTACATATATTCAGGGTGAGCTGAGCTCGCTTGCCCTATGGCAATACGTGCAGTTATGGATTGCGTTGCGGGGGATCTAGCTTTCTACTTAGCCAGACAGTATCATCTGAAAGTGGAAAGCATATGCACAATACTCCTCCAAGTCTTGCTACGAATTTCTCTTCTTGGGGTCCTTGGTATCGAGATCATGGAAGATTAACTAGCGCACTTGGGCCTCCTCCCCCCAGGGTGAAGTTCTTTGACTATTTGATGATGGCTGTGAAAATAGCCATCTTTCTCCGTGTTTAAATCATATTTATAGTCAAATAAATGACCAAGAATCTCTCTAGTCTTGCTACTAATGACTAATTATTGCAAAGATGTGCAATATTTGTTTTAAATTATGTTGTGCAGGAAATCACACTTTTAAGGAGAAATCAGGAGCTATTAATAAAAATTATGAGGATGACTACATGGCCAAGCAAGCCTAGGTCGAAACTCGGCCTCCAAAGGGTTTAACGATCATTGGTACAGGAAAGGTACGCCTATACCATCTGCTTGTACCATGTGACAGCGGCTTCGTCAAGTCAAACCCTACAACTTTCGTGAAGGCGCTATATATTTTGAGGTCCCAGTCGTCGCGTACAGAGCCGTCATTCTTAGATTGCACCACAACAACACCAAAGGAGATCCACCACCATAGTTCATACTCTTCATCCTCCATCCTCTATATAGCTATAGACATTAGCTTGTACTTGAGATCTCCTTGTGATTCGACGATCATTGTAAGAAGATTTGATTTCAATCTAGTTTTTGCATAATGTTTTCTATCCTTGATCTTATTGTTATGAGTGAGTAGTCCTTACGGGCTACGGGTTGGTATGAAACATCGCAACGATTATGTGCATCTAATCCATGGGAGTATTTATATTGTTTGAATAGAGATTTGTATCTTTGTTTCTTTGTCTCTTGTTTCGATCTATAGACTTGTAGGTACCTAAAATCCTAGAGATTGATAAAGGCTTTAGGTGAGATGCTTGGTTAGCGGCGATATTGTAGGAAACCTAGTGACAGAAAGGGGAGTATGGTCTTGTCTTAGCGGTCTATTTGGGAACAACAGTAACATCACTTCTTAAGGCTTTGATCTGTGTTTTCACTTAATAATTATTGTAGCCCGGTATTTTGTTGTATAATGGTTGGATCAAAGTACTATTGGAGGGTCTAGTATATTAGGATGTGCTGCCCAACAATTTTATCTTTATTAAATCATTACACATGAATATGTGTATTACTATCTTTATCCCATATGATGTGCGGCTACAGGTGAATCTTCAACACTGACCTATCTCCATCTATTGCAATATACAACATTCTATAATAGGTCCAGTAAACGAAGGTAAAACGAATAATCAAGTCTTGTGGACATGCCTTATTTAATTTCCATTTGGCATTATTCCCCAAGGTTCGATTAAACCTAGGTCTACTAGGAAAAAAATACTATACTGCATCCGTAAATCTGTAACGAAGGTATCAATCCTTTTTCTGGCGCTATTGCCGGTAAAGCAATTCATTATCATGGTGAGGTCACTAGAGACCTTGTTTTTAGTTTTATTTTTTTTTGTATTTTATTTCTTGTTATTAGTTTACTTTTTTATCTATTAAAAACCCAAAAAATTAGTTACTTGTTTATTTGTTTCTCTTATTTCAAAATTACCAAAAAGAAAATAGCCATGGCTCAAAAGAAACTTGGGGAGTATGCTACTACCACTTATGATTTTATTCGTGCACCTATTACTCAGCCCACTGTTGATGCGGAAACTTATGAAATTCGGCCTAACCTTTTGAGTTTGGTTCAACAGAATCTATGAGGCTCGTCTGCTGAGAACTCAGATTTGCACTTAAATACTTTTTTGCAACATGATGCGTATTAAAGATATTGACCCTAATACGGTTAAATTACGTTTATTTTTTCTATTTAAGAGGAAAGACTAAGGACTGGTTGCTAGCTTTGCCTAAAGGCACAGTTAAAACTTGGGAGGAATGCACTAATCTTTTTATGAGTAAAATTTTCCCTCTAGCTAAAACTATGCAGCTAAGGTCCAACATTACCAACTTTATACAAGAAGACTGTGAGCCACTAAAGCCTGCTTGAGAGATAATGAAATAAGTCGTAATGAATTGTCCTAGTCATAGATGGAAGAATGGCTTATACTACAGTTATTTTATAATGGTCTTAATCCAATGTCCAAGTCTATGCTAGATACAGAAGCTAGAGGAACCATCATAGGGAAGCAAGTGAATGTTGCAAACCAACTACTTGATGATATGCAAAGCAACCATGCCCAATGGCATGTAGATAGATCCTTAAAAGGGTGAATTCAATCACCGAGAAACATAATGAAGAGCTTACTTCAAAGGTAGATGAGTTACTCAATATTGTGAAGGTATTGTGAAGGGTAAGGAAGATACCTAAATTAATGCTATCACTATCGATGCTAATGAAGTAAATTTTATAGATCGTAATCCTTTTAATCCTACTTATAAGATTTAAAACTTTGGCTCAAATTTTTCAAAACAACACTCTAATCCTACAGGTGCTCCACATAATAATAATTTTGATAATCATAGTGGAGCGAATCATGGCAATCTCCCTTTAGAGAATTCTATTAGAACTTTTCTGCAAGCTCAAACCGAGCAAAATAATATGCTTATTAAAATCACGAAGAACCATGAAAATAATATTGGAAAATTATCTAACCAGGACACTTCAGAAATGATGTGAAGACTCTACAGGAAAGAACCAAGACCGTGTAGGTACAATTGGGCAAGGCAGCTGAGAGTCAAGCTCTCATACTTGCAAAACTCGCTGGAAAGCCTAAGACAAACCTGGTAGAAGACGTCAATATGATGAGGGCATAAAATAAAGATGAGAAGTGTGAAGAGCTATATTATAGCAATGCTAAAGGAAATATGCCCTGAGAGGCAATAATAAAGTTGTTATTATGTATTCCTTGTATATGATAGATGTTTATTTTGCATGCTATAATTGTATTGATAGGAAACGTCAATACATGTGTGTTTAATAAACAAAAAGGGTTCCTAGTTATGCCTCTCTTATAGACTAGCTTGTAGATTAACAAGATGATCAAGGTTTCCTGATCATGGACATTGGATGTTGTTAATAAAAAGGTCACAGCATTTGTGAAATGATGTGATGAACATTCATCCGAAGTATAGCATTACGATCAAGTCATTATGTTTATATTTCTATAACATCATACGAAGTAGTCTTAGTCCTTAGACCATGAGATCATGTTAATTGCTGACACCGGAAAAGTATCTTGATAACATCAAACATCACACCGTAACAGGGTGACTATAAAGGTGGGTTCAGTGCTATGAAGGTGTTATGTTGAGGCTCATGGACCAAGAGTGGAATTTGTCAATCCTGATGACGGATAAATATACTCTGGGCCCTCTCGGTGATATAACATTAAGATAGCTTGCAAGCAAGTGATGTGATCACTAGAATGTTATATCACGGGAACGAGAAAAGAGTGCATGTCGGTAACGAGATCAAACTAGGTATTTGGATACCGATGATCGAATCTCAGACGTGTATTATATCATGAGACAAAGGGATTAAATTACTAGCGTTAAAGGTTCTCACGATCAAAGAAGTCATCGTTGAATGTGCAGGAGTCAATATGGATCTCCAGGTCCCGCTTCTGATTATTGATCTGAGAGGAGTCTCAATCATGTCTGCATTATTCGTGAACCGTAGGGTGACACACTTAAGGGTTGCCGGACACCATTTAGGAGCACATATGTTTCAGACAAAAGGTTTGCAAAGCACAGGAAATGTTTCGATAGAAACAGGAATTGTTTCGATAGAAACCGGAATTGTTTCGGGTGAAATTGCAGAAAGTGGTTCTGCATGTGATATTGAAATGTTGCAAGGGTTTTATGTGAATGTTTTTTAATTAAAGTAATTAACAAAATTCTAAATAAAATAAATAAAAGAGTTTTATTAATTGAGAGTGGCATTAAATTTGGTGGAAATTTAATGCATGTGAGTGGAACTTTGGGTGGAGCTTGAATTGATGTGAGTGGAGCTTCCACCACATGAATGAGGAAGAGGAGGGCTCCTCCTTGGCATGAATCCATGGTAGGGGAGGAGTCCTCCCTCTCCTATAAAAGGCCCCCCTCTCCTCCCTCACAAAGCACACCTCCTCGTGAAGGATCTCTCTCCCCCTCTAGATATTCCCCCATGGTCTCAGATTAGCGAGATACATGTTCCAGGTGGCCTTGCGTCTGGAAGGAGTTGCTGCTTCCACTGATTCGCTGGAGCGAGGAGGTGGAGGATGTCCGGTAGCTTGAACGTGTGTGCGAGGACGGATGCGCTGCTGATTTACGGCGCTCGAACTTCCACACGATCTTGAGATTGGCAAGCGTACGACTACATCAACCACAAGTTCCTACTTGTTAACAAAACTCGTTGTCTTCGAGGGTAAGTTCTCCATGGATGTATGTCCACCCGTTGCTCTGTATCTAGTAGATAGATCTTGGCGTATAGTTCTTATCGTAGGAAATTTTTTGTTTTCTATGTTGCGGACCCAACAGTGGTATCAGAGCCTGATCTATGCGTAGGTGCTTTGCACGGGTAGTACACATATGTTTATATGTGGGTGATGATGATCATGTTATTGCATCTTCTATGTATTTTGGATATTGGTGGCATAGTGGGATGAAGCGTCCCAGACCAACCTTACATGTCATCGTACATGAGACCGGTTCCACGACTGACATGCAACTAGTTTTGCATAAGTGGCTAGCGGGTGTCTGTCTCTCCTACTATAGTCAATATCTGATTTACAATGAGTTGCTAATAACTTGGTTATCCTCGTTGTGGTTCACGTTCGTAGGTAAGACCAGTTCTTTCTCCGAAAGCCCTAAGCCACGTAAAACTTGCAATTGATAAATTAGAGGCGTCTAGTTTACATCGTTGATGGGCTAGCGTCTTGATATGGTATTGTTGTAAGTAGATGTATGATAGATACTCTTACAACTCACTTAACGTGTAAGTTCCATAGACCTTGGCCTTACACACAAAGGAATGATAGAGATCATACCACGATGCAAATGATAGAGATCAAATGCATGGACCGTATCATCTCACTTCACACATTAGATGTTAGCATCTTAGTTTGGCATTTTTTGGTAGCATTATAAGATGATCCCTCATTTAGATATCAAGATAAAATGTGTTCTTCCTTAAGTATGCACCGTTTTGTGGATCGTGTTTTGAGGCATCACGTGATGATCGGGTGTTCTCGACTCTACGCTTTCATACAACGGGTGTAAGACAGTTTTACACACGCGAATACTAAGGTTCTTACTTGGTGAGCCTAGCATGTACAGGCATGGCCTCGAAACACGGACCAAAAGGTTAAGCAGGAGTCATATAGTTGATATGATGCCCATATAGATGCTCGCCTTTGAAGCTACACCGACTCACGTGATGATCGGACTTGGTGTAGTGGATTTGGTTCATGTAATCACCAAAAAGGACACGAGGGATATCGTTTTTGAGTGGGAGTTCATTAGTAATTTGGATTAGTTAAACTCAATCTATCATAAACTTAGTCTAAATATACTTTACAAATTCTGTTGTAGATGGCACCACCTGCTTTTAATTTCAATGTGTTCATGGAGAAAGAGAAGCTTGTTGCGAATGGTAGCAACTTCACCAACTGGGTTATGAATTTGAAGATTCTCCTCCCTGCTGCACAAAAGCAATATGTGCTAGAGGCACCGCTAGGCCCCCCACCAGCTCCTGATGCCCCTGACGAGGAAAAGAATGTCTATATAACTCATCAGGAGGACCACAACTTAGTTCATTGCGGCATAATGTATGGGCTAGAGCCAGAACTTCGAAAACGTTTCGAAAATGGCAATGCCTTTGATACCATGAGAGAATGGAAAATGATTTTCGATACCCATGCTACCGTAGAGAGTTATAATGCTTCTGAAAAGTTCTTTAGCTGCATGATGGAGGAGAACATCTCCGTTAGTGAGCACGTACTCAAAATGTCTGGGTACGCCAATAAGCTTGTGTCCTTGGGAATAACGATTCCCATTGACTTAGGCATACATCGTGTTCTCCAATCTCTGCCACCTAGCTAAAAGAGCTTCGTGATCAACTATAATATGCAGGGCATGAAGAAGTCTCTTCCCGAGCTTCTGTCAATGCTTAAGACTACATAAGTGGAGATTAGGAAAGAACATCAAGTGTTGATGATCAATAAGACCACCGGTTTCAAGAAGGACAAGAAAGGAAAGCAGAAGGGAAAGAAGGGCGGCAAATCTGTTGCCGCACCTGAAAAGAAACCCCGAGCTAGCCCTAAGTCTGACACTGAGGGTTACTATTGCAAGGGGACTGGCCATTGGAAGCGCAACTGCCCCAAGTATTTGGCGGACAAGAAGGATGGCAAGGCAAACAAAGGTATATGTGATATACATGTTATTGATGTGTACTTGACTAGTACTCGTAGTAGCACCTGGGTATTTGATATGGGATCGGTTGCTAATATATGTAACTCGGTTCAGGGGCTGCGGAACAAGCGACAACTAGCAAGGGATGAGGTCATGATGCGGGTCGGCAATGGATCAAGAGTTGATGTGATCACCGTCGGAATGCTGCCTCTCCATATGTCGTCGGGATTAGTTATAAACCTAAATAATTGTTATTTGGTGCCTGCACTGAGCATGAACATTGTATCCGGATCGTGTTTGATGCAAAGTGGTTATTCGTTTAAGTCTGAAAATAATGGTTGTTTGATTTATATGAATAATATCTTTTATGGTCATCACCTTATGTTGAATGGTTTATTTCTGTTGGATCTCGATAGTAGTATTACGCATATTCATAATGTTGATGCTAAAAGGATTAAACTTGATAATGATATATCTACATATATGTGGCACTGCCGTCTAGGTCATATTGGCGTTAAACGCATGAAGAAAATCCATTCTGATGGACTTTTGGAATCACTTGATTTTGAATCATTTGATACATGTGAGCCATGCCTTATGGGCAAGATGACTAGAACGCCGTTTTCCGGTTCAATGGAACGGGCGACAAATTTATTGGAAATCATACATACTGATGTGTGTGGACCAATGAGTGTGTCGGCGCGAGGTGGATATCGATATTTTGTTACTTTCACGGATGATTTGAGTAGATACGGGTATATCTATTTGATGAAACATAAGTCTGAAACCTTTGAAAAGTTCAAAGAATTTCAGAATGAAGGGAAAATCATCGTAACAGAAAGATCAAATTTCTGCGGTCTGGCCATGGAGGAGAGTATCTTAGTTATGAGTTTAGCACACATATGAAAGACTGTGGAATAGTTTCACAACTTACGCCTGCCGGAACACCACAGCATAATGGTGTGTCAGAATGTCGTAATCGTACTTTATTGGATATGGTTCGATCTATGATGTCTCTGACTAACTTGCCACTATCATTTTGGGGTTATGCACTGGAAACTGCTGCATTCACTTTAAATAGGGCACCATTTAAATCCGTTGAAAAGACACCGTATGAATTATGGTTTGGAAACAAACCTAAGCTCTCATTTCTTAAAGTTTGGGGATGCAATGTTTATGTGAAGAAACTTCAACCGGATAAACTCGAACCCAAAGCGGAAAAATGCGTCTTCATAGGATACCCTAAGGAAATGATTGGGTATACCTTCTATCATAGATCCGAGGGCAAGGTTTTTGTTGCCAATAATGGATCCTTTCTTGAGAAGGAGTTTCTCGTGAAAGGTGTGAGTAGTCGGAAGGTAGAACTCGAAGAGGTTATTGAACCTTCTCTTCATGAAATGGCGAGTAGCGCAGCACCGGAAGTTATTTCGGAGTTGACTTCACCTAATGAAGAGAGAGCTAATGATATTGATCATAAAACTCCAAAAGAGGACACTACCGAACCTCGCAGGTCAAGCAGGACACGTGCAGCTCCTGAACTGTACGGCAATCCTGTTATGAATTTCATGATTGATGAAATAGATGACCCTGCGACGTATGAAGAAGCGATGATGAGCCCTGATTCCAACAAATGGCTAGAAGCCATGAAATCCGAGATGGAATCCATGTACGAAAACCAGGTTTAGACTTTGGTAGACTTACCTCACGATCGAAAGGTGATACGTCCATTTTGCACCACTATTCTATATCTTAATTCACTATTATTCATTGATATATTTCATACTGAGAGGTGATACTTATGCTATTTCATCTATTTTTGCATGGTTGATGACTTTTGGAGCATGGACCACTGCAGTCAGGATTCTGATGGAAAAGGTGTTGTTTGGAGGCAAAATTCGCGAAGATCGGAAAATCCGGGAAAATATACGGAAAATCCTATTTTTCCAGAAGACTAAGGATGCCAGAAGATGGAGTGGAGGTGGGCCACAGGGGGGCCACACTACCCCATGGCGCGGGCAGGCCTAGGCCACGCCTGGAGGTGGTGTGGCCACCCTGGCCCACTCCAGCCTCTCCCCTCTGGCGTATATCATCCTCCTGAAACCCTAAGACTCGGGGAGCGACCACAGAAAGATTCCGCCGCCTCTACGAGGCGGAAAACACCGAGAGAGAAAGATCTCTCCGGCAGACAGATTTCTGCCGGGGGAATTCCTTCCCGGAGAGGGGAGATCGTCGCCATCAACACCACCATCAAGCTGGACTTCATCGGGATCATCACCACCATCATCACCATCAGCACCCTCATCACCATCTCCATATTGTTGTAACAATTGTGTTGAATCTTGCTATAGTTCATAGGTGAAACTTTCCCGGTGTTGATTACTCTTTGTAGTTGATGCTATTGCGTGAACCATTGAATTATTGTTTATGTTCAGATTGTTATACATCATTATTCCATCTCTGATCATGATCCATATGATGTCTTGTGAGTAGTTCGTTTTGTTCTTGAGGACATGGGAGAAGTCTTGTTGTTAGTAGTGGAGTTGCATTGAGAAAGATTTAATAGATTGTTATTTAAGTTGTGGTGTACTTCTTCTAGTGGTGTCATGTGAACGTCGACTACATGACACTTCACCTATATGGGCCTAGGGGAATGCATTGTGTATTTGGCTACTAATCGTAGGGGTTCCCGGAGTGACAGAAACCTGAACCCCCGTTAGGAAACCATTTCACAAGGAACGTCGGGGTCTTAGAGTTTAAAGCTGTGGTTAGGTTTCTACCTTAATTACTTTCTTGTACTTACGGATGTTTGCAAGGGGTATAATCACAAGTATGTATTAGTCTTGGATGGGGCGGTACATTAGCACAGGTTCACCCACACAACACTTAGCAAGCTAGAGAAGATTAATCGACTATATGAAGCGAAAGCACTTGTGATCTTCCCATGTGTCCTCGAGAACGTTTGGTCATCTTAAGAAATACAACCGGCTTGTCCTTTGTTGCATAAAGGATTGGGCCACTTGCTGCATTTATTCCTACTATCTTTTGTTTACTCGTACTTTGTTTACTTGCTTTATCAAAAACCCCTAAAAATCCGTTTGCTAAGTATTTGCAGAGAATTCCTGATCCATACCACCGCCGACCTTCGCTCCTCGTTGGGTTCGACACTCTTACTTATCGAAAATCTGCGATACACCCCTATACTTGCGGGTCATCAAGACTATTTACGGCGCCATTGCGAGTGAAGCGCTATTGAGAGTGGAACGTAAAGGAAACTTCTATTGTGAGTATTGTTTACTTACATTAGTTGCTTTATTTTCATTATGGATAATTATTTGAGTTTCTTATTTGGTAATGCTACTACCACTGCTAAGGTAGTAGATAAGCCACCACCTATTTGAGAAAGATGTTTTCAAAATACCTACAAGAATTATTGATCGTGTTATGGATAACTACTATGTTGGGGATGGAACTGTCCATCCCGGTGATCATTTACTCTTTATACACGAATTATGCGGGTTGTTCAAGTGTGCAGGTATTACTACAGATCAAGTTAAGAAGAAGTTATTCTCATTATCGCTGAAAGGAAGAGCTGAGGAATGGTATAAGCTACTAAAGAATGGTCAAACTCTGGAATGGGAGGAAATAGTGCCTCTCTTTTATTCAAAGTTTTATCCTCCTAGTGAGATTCATAAATATCGGAATCAAATATACAATTTTTGGCCTCTTGATGGAGAGAGTACAACTCAAGATTGGGGGAGATTGAAGTTATTGATGCTCAAATGTCCCATTCATGAGCTCCCCAACAATATTATTATCAACAACTTTTATGCAAGGCTCCCTCTACATGATAAAGATTTATTGGATGCCTCTTGTGCTGCATCATTCACTCGCATGGAAGAAGAAGCTAAATGGGACCTTCTAGACCATATTCAAGGCAATGCTAAAGCTTGGGAGAATGACAAAGGTAGAAAGTCAGGTATAAATTATGATTATGAATGCATTAAATCTTTTATGGGAACTGATGACTTTCAAAATATTAGTAATGCTTATGGTCTTGATTTGCAAGTTATTACGAATTGCTTTAGAGCTTTTGCTTCTTATAATGAAATTCCAAAAAGGGGATGGAATAAGTACCATGCACCTTATAAAGATATTGTTGATCGTGTTCCTGTTGGGAGCACTGAGTGTTGCATTATTGATCATATCTTACCTGAACCTTATATCGAGAAGATTCCCTTCCCAGATAAGGTAAAGGATCATCCTATGATAACTAATGTAATCACTAAAAGTGAAAAGAGAATTGTAAAACCTGATGAACAAATAAACATTGAACCTGTTGTAGCAATTGTGAAAGACCTTGTCACTAAAAGCGTAGAAGATGGGCACATAGTCTTCTATGAGGATGCTTCTGATATTGTTTCACATCCTAATAGAACTAAAAAGGCTAGTGTTTCTGTGCTTTCTGTTAGAATTGGTGATCATTGCTATTATGGTTTATGTGATATTGGTGCAAGTTCTAGTGCTATTCCTTATGAGCTTTATAGAGAAATTATGCATGAAATTAGTCCCTGCGAGTTGGAAGAAATTGATGTGGTTATTCACCTTGCTAATAGAGATACCATCTCTCCAATTGGTATCGTACAAGACGTGGAAGTCCTTTGTGGTAAGATCAAGTATCCTGCTGATTTTGTAGTACTTGGTTCAGCTGCTAGTAAAAACTTATCCTATCATTTTTGGTAGACCTTTCTTGAGTACTTATGGATCTATTGTTGATTGTAAGAGGGAGAAAATCTTGACTAAGTTTGATGGGGAATCTTATGAGTTTAATTTTTCTAAATTTACTAAAGAACCTTGCGAAGAGGAAACCCATAATGAGGATTTTAGAGTTGATTAACTTGCTTCTATCTCTCTTGCTCCTAACAATGCTTTGCAGCAATTTATGGAAGATCACGAAAGTGAGATCTTCATGGAAGAAAGGAATGATATTGACGAGATCCTCCGTCGTCAACCCAGGTTGCTTAAGCACGACTTGCCTGTAGAAGACTTGGGTACCACGATGCCACCTAAGAAGGATCCGGTTTTCGATCTGAAACCTCTCCCTGATGATCTTAAATATGCCTATATTGATGATAAAAAGATATATCCTGTTATTGTTAGCGCTAAACTTTTAGGGACGGAAGAAGAAAGGTTATTGGAAGTTTTGAAGAAACACCGAGGAGCTATGGGCTACACTCTGGATGATTTAAAAGGGATTTCACCTACTATATGTCAACACTCTATCAACATAGAACCAGATGCGAAGCCAGTAGTGGAGCACCAAAGACGTTTAAATCCTAAGATGAAGGAAGTGGTAAGGAATGAGGTATTGAAACTCCTTGATGCTGGTATTATTTACCCTATTGCTGATAGTGAATGGGTTAGTCCTGTTCATTGTGTTCCTAAAAAGGGAGGTATTACCGTTGTCCCTAATGATAATGATGAGCTTATTCCTCAAAGAATAGTGGTAGGCTATAGGATGTGCATCGATTTTAGGAAAGTCAATAAAGTTACTAAGAAAGATCACTACCTGCTTCCTTTTATTGATCAAATGTTGGAAAGATTGTCTAAGAAGACCTATTTTTGTTTTCTTGATGGTTATTCTGGTTTCTCTCAAATTGCTGTTAAACAACAAGATCAAGAAAAAACTACTTTTACTTGCCCTTATGGAACTTATGCTTATAGACGTATGCCTTTTGGTTTATGTAATGCTCCTGCTACTTTCCAAAGGTGCATGTCTGCTATCTTTCATGGTTTTTGTGAGGAAATTGTAGAAGTGTTCATGGATGACTTTTCTGTCTACGGAACTTCTTTTGATAATTGTCTGCACAACCTTGATAAAGTTTTGCAGAGATGTGAAGAAACTAATCTTGTTCTTAATTGGGAGAAATGCCACTTCATGGTTAATGAAGGGATTGTTCTTGGGCATAAAGTTTCTGAAAGAGGCATAGAAGTTGATAGAGCTAAGGTTGAGGCAATTGAGAAGATGCCATGTCCAAGAGACATCAAAGGTATTCGTAGTATCCTTGGTCATGCTGGTTTCTATAGGAGGTTTATTAAAGACTTCTCTAGGATATCAAAACCTCTCACTAATCTTCTTCAAAAAGATGTACCCTTCGTTTTTGATGATGATTGTAGGGAAGCTTTTGAAACTCTTAAGAAGGCTTTAACTACAGCCCCTATTGTTTAACCACCTGATTGGAGTTTACCCTTTGAAATAATGTGTG
This sequence comes from Avena insularis, assembly GCA_023614405.1. Classification (NCBI taxonomy): domain Eukaryota; kingdom Viridiplantae; phylum Streptophyta; class Magnoliopsida; order Poales; family Poaceae; genus Avena; species Avena insularis. The sequence goes on along the minus strand of CM042692.1, from coordinate 353,404,411 downwards.
ATGCTAGTGATTTTGCTGTAGGGACTGTCCTTGGGCAACATATTGATAAAAAGTTAAACGTTATCCATTATGCTAGTAAGACCCTAGACACTGCTCAAAGGAATTATGCCACTACTGAAAAGGAATTTCTAGCTGTTGTTTTTGCATGTGATAAGTTTAGGCCCTATATCGTGGACTCAAAAGTAAGAATTCATACTGATCATGCTGCTATTAAATATCTTATGATGAAGAAGGACACTAAGCCTAGGCTTATTAGATGGGTACTGCTTTTACAAGAGTTTGATCTACACATAGTAGATAGGAACGGTGATGAAAACTCTATAGCTGATAATTTATCTCGTTTGGAAAACATCTCTTTTGATCCTATGCCTGTTAATGATAGTTTCCCAAATGAACAGTTAGCCGCAGTAGGGGTGAGCTCGCGAGGAAGCCCTTGGTATGCTGATTATGCTAACTTTATTGTCTCCAAGTATTTGCCTCCAACTTTTACAGCTCGACAAAGAAGAAAGTTCTTCTATGATTTGAGGCATTATTTTTGGGATGACCCACACTTATACAAAGAAGGAGTTGATGGTATTATGCGAAGATGTGTTCCAGAATATGAACAAAAGGAGATATTGCGTAAATGTCATGGTAGTGCCTATGGAGGACATCATGCAGGAGATAGAACTGCACAAAAGGTATTACAATCAGGTTTCTACTGGCCTACCCTTTTTAAAGATGCAAGAAAATTTGTCCTATCTTGTGATGAATGTCAGCGTGTTGGTAATATTTCTAGACGCAATGAAATGCCCATGAACTACTCTCTAGTTATTTAACCTTTTGATTGTTGGGGATTTGACTTTATGGGTCCTTTCCCTCCTTCGAAAGGCTACACTCATATTCTTGTTGCCGTTGATTATGTTACTAAGTGGGTAGAAGCCATTCCGACGAAAAGTGCTGACAGGGAAACCTCTCTAAAAATGCTTAAGGATGTTATCTTTCCTAGGTTTGGAGTGCCTAGGTATCTCATGACTGATGGGGGTTCTCATTTCATTCATGGCGGTTTTAGGAAGACCCTCGCTAAATATGATGTTAATCATAGAATTGCTTCAGCTTATCACCCCCAAACTAGCGGGAAAGTAGAGTTATCAAATAGAGAAATTAAATCTATCTTGCAAAAGACTGTTAATAGGTCTAGAAAAACTGGGCTAAGAAGTTGAACGATGCTTTATGGGCTTATAGAACTGCTTACAAAAATCCTATGGGAATGTCTCCTTATAAAATGGTTTATGGGAAAGCTGGCCACCTACCCTTAGAATTAGAACACAAAGCTTACTGGGCAGTGAAAGAACTAAATAGAGATTGTAAGCTCGCTAGTGAGAAAAGATTATTTGACTTAAGTTCTTTAGATGAATGGAGGAGTGAAGCCTATGAGAATGCTAGGCTCTTTAAGGAAAAAGTTAAAAGATGGCATGACAAGCGAATACTTAAGAGAGAATTTCATGTTGGTGAGAAGGTTCTATTGTATAGGTCTCGTCTCAGATTTTTTGCAGGTAAGCTACTATAAAAATGGGAAGGACATTTCATTATTGAAGAAGTATATTGTTCAGGAGCAATACAAATTTCTTCTCTAAAAGATAATACTACACAAGTAGTGAATGGACAGCGACTCAAACACTATATTGCTGGAGATTCTTACAATGAAGATGTTGATGCCTTTCAAGTTATAACTCCAGAGAAATTCATTGAGGACCAAATTCAGAGACCTGCAGAGTCCGTTCCCAACTAGGTAACAGTTCTGGTAAGAAAAGTTCCGCGAAAATACAATCCAACAATATTTTTACACTTTTCAGTCAATAAGGAAAGTTTCGAAGCGAAAAAGGGACGGAACCGAAGCCGGGGTGGCCCACACCACCCCATGGCGCGGGCCCACCCCTGTCCGCGCCACCAGGTGGTGAGGCCACCCAAGACTCCGCCTCCGACTCGTTTTCTCCCAGTACCTTCCTTTTGATATGAAACTTCGTAATATATAACCCCCCGGATCCCCCGAGGTCCGTATATCGTGTTTTCGTCGTGTTTTTGTTTCGATCTGTTTTTGCCAGGAAGAATCCCAGATTTGGAGCCACGATGACTTCCTCTGGATCATCCAAAGGAGATTCCTTAGAAGATATCATCAACCCATACATGAGAGAATTAAAGATTCATCCCAAGGAGTTATTGCTCGAAGGTGGGGAGGTCCGGATTAAAGAGGTTCAAGGCCCTAAAGGTGAAGGAAGTCTGGAGGACAGGATGGAAGCACTGGAGCATGAAGTCTTTAGGTACAGGAAGATGGCGGAGGGCGAAGTGGATATCATCCATAAAATTTGTTCCGAACTCATCACCGAGCACCAGAAGGAGACTGCTGAACTCAAAGACGAAGTCCTCTCACTCCGCCAAACAACCAACGAACTGCAAGCACATTTCTATGACGCTCAAAATCAAAACTATGAGTATGAGGCTAGATTTAAACGCATAAGTGCTGCTGCAAGTTTCAGGATGTTAGATACCACAATGTCCTTTGTTGATGGGAAGCCTTTACCTTGGAAGACGGACGAAGATGAGAGGATACCACCACCACCAAAGGAGTAATTCGTCATCAGGTTTGGCATCCCCTTGGTTTGTTCCAAGCTTGGGGGAGTGCCGCGGTATCATATCACTATCTTCTATCTTTTTACCTTTTTAGTAGAGTCATATCATGAATAAAGGAGTTATTTTGTAGTATGGTTTGCATTATGGAAGTGTCCCCTCTCTCGTTAGATTTGTATCCCTTGGTGTGAGTTTCCGTTATGGAATATTAATGAGAAGTTCTATCATTCACCCTTTTGCATAGCTTATGTTAGTTTTCAATTCGTAGTTATATGATTTATCTTGTTGTTAGTATTGGTAGCACTCTGGGATCATTGAGTTAATTTAGTTGGTTTTGGCAAACCTGGCTCGGTCAGTAGCAACACCTTTTTGAGAGTTGAAAAGAAAAAGATAGAAGTACTCTAAAGAAAAATAATTTCATCATCTTTCTTTCTTGATTTGCTCATAAGTCTAGTATTCTCTAGTTAAGATCTTTTGTGCTTCCGAGGAAGATTGCATGTTTGTCTTTATCACTTGTATGTTTGTTTGTTTCCCTCAACTCTTGTACTTGCTACCCAGCCTTGCTAGCCAAAAACCTGTACTGAGAGGGTATTCTTCTTGTGCATCCACCTCCTTTAAACCAAAACCTTTGCCATTTGTGTCCACCATACCTACCTAGTAGCTTTATTGCTATTCCAAGTAAATTCCTGTTTTGTCTACCTCCCAAATTAAACTTGTTATGTGAAAATTAGTGATTAAAGCTCTCACGAACTTGATGGCACACTTTACTTTTTTGCATCTAATAATATTGAACCATTGGGTCCTTCTTTGTTGCGTATATGCTTGCGCTTTATGAGTTGAAGTTAGCCGAACCATGTATCATCGGGACCGCTTTCAACACTTCATTGGTACTTGTACCTAGTTGATATCATGTTCTTTTGCTTATGGATCCCGGCAGTGTGAAATAAAAGTGGAACTTGTAAGATCATGGAGTTTATATGTGTGTTAGAGAAACGCCTGGGTCGCTAGCCTAAGCCATGCCTAATCATGGTGGAACTTGCAGCATAACTATAGTGAGCATTCTATGAAGCATCCTCAATAAAAACCTATGCAAATAGCAAATAAAAGGATCGCTGAGATGCTCATTGTCTGCTTGCCTTGTCATTTTGATTATGGGATAGCTCTTGTGTCATGTGCAAGGGGTACCCCGTTGGCGGTTCTCAATGATACGCATGTATTTACAATGACAAGATCTTGCTCGTGACTGAAGTTGAGTAGCATGAGGATCGGTACTCATAAGTAAGGGGCATGAGATTTCAACTTATAACTTGTCAAGCATATCCTCTTAGTTGTGTCACTTTAACCTTAATCACCTAAAGATGCCTATGATAGGGGCAATGAGAGCTGAAAGCTAGTAAGTATCATAATTTTTGGGAGCTCTTTATGAGACTTGCAATCCCTGCTTCCCTCTGCGAAGGGCCTTTCTTTTACTTTGTAGTTGAGTCAGTAAACCTATTCCCTTCTATCTCAGCAAGTATCTTGAGTTGATGTGTTTCATTCATTCATATGATGATTTATTCAATCATGTTTCTTATGTTCCTTGTTTTGCACATTGCTCTTATCCTGATGTTTACTACTTTGAAAGCTATCATTGAAAAACCAGCTATTTGTGAACTCCAGCAAATTATCAACTATCCTTCGACCAAGAGCTAAGTTTGCCATTACCAATTATGATTCACTTTATGTATCTTTATTGTGTTTCCTTTACTCACTGCAAGTTGAGTTATATAATAGTGAGTTGTCTTCTATTATGATCTATGTATTTGATGAATGTGATGCTTCTTGTCCGTATTCTTTTATCGACTCTTCACTCCATAAACCTGAGGCCATGTTTATTGAGCTCCGCTTGGGGGACAAGCGAAGTCTAAGCTTGGGGGAGTTGATACGTCCATTTTGCATCACTATTCTATGTCTTAATTCACTATTGTTCTTTGATATATTTCGTATTGAGAGGTGATACTTATGTTATTTCATCTCTTTTTGCATGGTTGATGACTTTTGGAGCATGGACCGCTGCAGTCAGGATTCTGATGGAAAAGGTGCTGTTTGGAGGCAAAATTCGCGAAGATCAGAAAATCCGGGAAAATATACGGAAAATCCTATTTTTTCAGAAGACTCGGGATGCCAGAAGATGGAGTGGAGGTGGGCCGTAGGGGGCCCACACCACCCCATGGCGCGGGCAGGCCTAGGTCACGCCTGGAGGTGGTGTGGCCACCCTGGCCCACTCCAGCCTCTCCCCTCTGGCGTATATCATCCTCCCGAAACCCTAAGACTCGGGGAGCGACCACAGAAAGATTCCACCCCGCCTTTGCGGGGCGGAAAACACCGAGAGAGAAAGATCTCTCCGGCAGACAGATTTTTGCCAGGGGAATTCCTTCCCGGAGAGGGGAGATCGTCGCCATCAACACCACCATCAAGCTGGACTTCATCGGGATCATCATCATCATCACCACCATCATCACCATTAGCACCCTCATCACCATCTCCATATTGCTGTAACAATTGCGTTGAATGTTGCTATAGTTCATAGGGGAAACTTTCCCGGTGTTGATTACTCTTTGTGGTTGATGCTATTGAGTGAACCATTGAATTATTGTTTATGTTCAGATTGTTATACATCATTATTCCATCTTTGATCATGATCCATATGATGTCTTGTGAGTAGTTCGTTTTGTTCTTGAGGACATGGGAGAAGTCTTGTTGTTAGTAGTGGAGTTGCGTTGAGAAAGATTCAATAGATTATTATTTAAGTTATGGTGTACTTCTTCTAGTGGTGTCATGTGAACGTCGACTACATGACACTTCACCTATATGGGCCTAGGGGAATGCATTGTGTATTTGGCTACTAATCGTAGGGGTTGCCGAGGATGTAAACCTGAACCCCCGTTAGGAAACCATTGCACAAGGGACGTAAGGGTCTTAGAGTTTAAAGTTGTGGTTAGGTCTCTACCTTAATTAGTTTCTTGTACTTACGGATGTTTGCAAGGGGTATAATCACAAGTATGTATTAGTCTTGGATGGGGCGATACATTAGCACAGGTTCACCCACACAACACTTAGCAAGCTAGAGAAGATTAATCGACTATATGAAGCGAAAGCACTTGACAGTCTTCCCATGTGTCCTCGAGAACGTTTGGTCATCTTAAGAAATACAACCGGCTTGTCCTTTGCTGCATAAAGGATTGGGCCACTTGCTGCATTTATTCCTACTGTCTTTTGTTTACTCGTACTTTGTTTACTTGCTTTATCAAAAACCCCTAAAAATTCGTTTGCTAAGTATTTGTAGAGAATTCCTGATCCATACCACTAGCCAGCACCTTCTGCTCCTTGTTGGGTTCGACACTCTTACTTATCGAAAATACTGCGATACACCCCCTATACTTGTGGGTCATCAAAAGGTCGTTGAGAATAAATGGATTTTCAAAAGAAAAACTGATGCTGATGGTAATGTGACCATCTATAAGGCTCGACTTGGCGCAAAGGGGTTTCGACAAATTCAAGGAGTTGACTACGATGAGACATTCTCTCCCGTAGCGGTGCTTAAGTCGGTTGGGATTATGTTAGCAATTGCTGCATATTTCGATTATGAAATATGGCAGATGGATGTCAAAACTGCGTTCCTCAATGGTAATATTGAAGAAGAGTTGTATATGATACAACCTAAGGGTTTTGTTGATCCTAAGGATGCTGATAAGGTATGCAAGCTTCAGCGATCCATCTATGGACTGAAGCAAGCATCCCGGAGTTGGAATCTCCGCTTTGATGAGGTGGTCAAAGAGTTTGGATTTGTCCAAACATATGGAGAGGCTTGTATTTACAAGAAAGTGAGTGGGAGCAATGTGGCATTTCTAATATTATATGTGGATGACATATTATTGATTGGAAATGATATAGATCTTTTAAACAGTGTTAAAAGTTATCTAAACAACAAATTTTCGATAAAAGACCTTGGTGAAGCTTCATATATATTAGGCATTAAAATCTATAGAGATAGATCAAGACGCCTAATTGGGCTATCGCAGAGTACATACCTTGATAAGATATTAAAGAAGTTTAATATGGACGGAAGTAAGAAGGGGTTCTTACCTATGTTGCAAGGCAAGACATTGAGTAAGACTCAAAGTCCGGCTACAGCGGAAGAAAGAGAGATAATGGATAAGATCCCCTATGCCACATCCATATGCTCTATAATGTATGCCATGCTATGTACAAGACCATATGTGGCACATGCTATTAGTTTGACTAGTAGGTACCAATCTGATCCAGGTTCGGAACATTGGATAGCGATCAAGAATATCCTTAAGTACTTGAGAAGAACTAAGGATATGTTTCTTGTATACGGAGGTGAAGAAGAGCTAGTCTCTAAGTGTTATGTCGATGCTAGCTTTAACACTGATCCGGATGACTCTAAGTCTCAATCCGGATATGTATTTCTCTTGAACGAAGCAACAGTTAGTTGGAGGAGCTCCAAACAACCTGTGGTGGCTGGATCAACGACGGAGGCGGAATATGTTCTTTGCTAAGCGGTAGAAGCGGTTTGGATGAAGGAGTTCATAACGGAACTAGGTGTGGTTCCTAGTGCGTTGGACCCAATGGTGATCTATTGTGACAACAATGGAGCCATAGCCAACACCAAGGAACCAAGGTCTCACAAGAATTCCAAGCATATTAAGCGCCGGTTTCACTCCATCCACGAGCATGTCAAGGATGGAGATATAAAGATTTGTAAAGTGCACACGGACCTGAATGTAGCAGATCCGTTGACTAAAGTTCTCCCTAGGGCAAAACATGATCAACACCAGAACTCCATGGGTGTTAGATTTATCACTATGTAAACTAGATTATTGTCTCTAGTGCAAGTGGGAGACTGAAGGAAATATGCCTTGAGAGGCAATAATAAAGTTGTTATTATGTATTCCTTGTATATGATAGATGTTTATTTTCCATGCTATAATTGTATTGATAGGAAACGTCAATACATGTGTGTTTAATAAAGAAAAAGGGTTCCTAGTTATGCCTCTCTTATAGACTAGCTTGTTGATTAACAAGATGATCAAGGTTTCCTAATCATGGACATTGGATGTTGTTAATAACAAGGTCACAACATTTGTGAAATGATGTGATGAACATTCATCCGAAGTATAGCATTACGATCAAGTCATTATGTTTATATTGCTATAACATCATACGAAGTAGTCTTAGTCCTTAGACCATGAGATCATGTTAATTGCTGACACCGAAAAAGTATCTTGATAACATCAAACGTCACACCGTAACAGGGTGACTATAAAGGTGGGTTTAGTGCTATGAAGGTGTTATGTTGAGGATCATGGATCAAGAGTGGAATTTGTCAATCTCGATGACGGATAGATATACTCTGGGCCCTCTCGGTGATATCACATTAAGATAGCTTGCAAGCAAGTGATGTGATCACTAGAATGTTATATCACGAGAACAAGAAAAGAGTGCATGTCGTTAACAAGATCAAACTAGGTATTTGGATACTGATGATTGAATCTCGAACATGTACTATATCATGAGACAAAGGGATTAAATTACTAGCGTTAAAGGTTCTCACGATCACAGAAGTCATCGTTGAATGTGCAGGAGTCAGTATGGATCTCCAGGTCCCGCTTCTAATTATTGATCTGAGAGGAGTCTCAATCATGTCTGCATTATTCGCGAACCATAGGGTGACACACTTAAGGGTTGCCGGACACTATTTAGGAGCACATATGTTTCAGACAAAAGGTTTGCAAAGCGCAAGAAATGTTTCGATAGAAACAGGAATTGTTTCGATAGAAACCGGAATTGTTTCGGGTGAAATTGCAGAAAGTGGTTCTGGATGTGATATTGAAATGTTTCAAGGGGTTTTATGTGAATATTTGTTAATTAAAGTAATTAACAAAATTCTGAATAAAATAAATAAAAGAGTTTTATTAATTGAGAGTGGCATTAAATTTGGTGGAAATTTAATGCATGTGAGTGGAACTTTGGGTGGAGCTTGAATTGATGTGAGTGGAGCTTCCACCACATGAATGAGGAAGAGGAGGAGGCTCCCTCCTTGGCCGCCTTCCATGGTAGGGGAGGAGTCCCCCCTCTCCTATAAAAGGCCCCCCATCTCCTCCCTCACAAAGCACACCTCCTCGTGAAGGATCTCTCTCCCCCTCTAGCTATTCCTCCATGGTCTCGGATTAGCGAGATACATGTTACCGGTGGTCTTGCGTCTGGAAGGAGTTGCTGCTTCCGCTGATTCGCTGGAGCAAGGAGGTGGAGGTTGTCCGGTAGCTTGAACGTGTGTGCAAGGACGGATGCGCTGCTGATTTGCGGCGCTCGGACTTCCACATGATCTTGAGATCGGCAAGCGTACGACTACATCAACCACGAGTTCCTACTCGTTAACAAAACTCGTTGTATTTGAGGGTAAGTTCTCCATGGATGTATGTCCACCCGTTGCTCTGTATCTAGTAGATTGATCTTGGCGTATAGTTCTCATCGTAGGAAATTTTTTGTTTTCTATGCTCCGGACCCAACAAATGCACAATCATCAGATTATACCATAGAAGATCTACTAAAGATGGTCACCGTAAAAAATCCAGGTATAGAACAAAGTAACCATGCTACATACCAACAATTTATAAAAGAAGTAGCATCCAAAGTTCGTGAGCTAGAGATGCAATATAAAAATCTAGCTGATAAACTTTTAGCTAAGCTAGATGATATTTTTTAGCCCACTGTTAAAGTTAAAATAGGAATCAATGAAATTGTTGCTCTTTGTGATCTTGGTGCAGGCGTTTCAACAATTTGTAAGAGTCTATTTGATAAATTGAACTTAGGGCCATTCACAACTACTGAAATGAGACTCCATCTTTCTGATTATACTTATAAACAAGTTGTTTCCTGATTATACTTGTAAACAAGTTGTTGGGAAAAAAGAAAACATAGTTGTTAAAATTAAAGGATGTCTTGCTCTTATTGATCTAGTTATAGTAGACATGCCTGAAGATCCCATAGCACCTATAATTTTAGGTAGATCATTCCTAAGAACTATTAGAGATTTGATTAATCTACATTAAGGGAATGTGAGAATATGACTATTGTCTAGAGATCCTTTTATAGTTAACTTCCCTAGGAATAAGAAGGTCAAGCCTAATGATGATGGTGTAATCACTTTAAAGGCTAATTACTTTGGAGTGAGAGTTCTACTCACAATGCCTAAATAATCACCATCTTGGTCAAGCTAATTAACCTTAACTACAAGCACTCTATGGGAGGCAACCCATGTGGAATAAAGTTTTTCTCTTGTGTTAGTTCTATTTTTTTAATAAAGAGTGTTCAAGAAGGTCCTTTGAAGAGATGAGACGAAATTAAGGTAATCCTCACTCTATGATATTCACTAACACATGGTCAAAAGGTAGTGCAGTTTTATGAAATTTATTTGTTGTCATTCTTGTGGTATTTTGATGTTCAAAGGCGTTTGAGGTTTCTAACTAAATTCTCAAATTTTTTAAGCTTAGTAGGCGCTTAACGACTAGCAATACGATCGTACCCGGCCGTACCGTCTGCCCGTACCATATCTCGACACAAAAGGATGCAACCTTCAATTTTTTGTCATAGGGTATATAGGTTTTAACGACCATCTGTATGACTGGAGGCCACCGTACCGCCCATACCATACCCCGAGTAAAAATTAAAGTTTGAAGCAAATAATTTGGGCCTTTAACGACCTATTGTACGGGCGTGGGCGACCGTACCGCGCGCCCGTACTAACTGCATCGCCTGAAGGATTTGTTAACCCCAAGTTAATACACTCGGTATGGTGGGCTCTGGCTGTACAACCCACCCGTACCACCTACTCGACCGCGATTTTAACCAAGTAAGAGGTAAACCTAAAACCTAAAATCACAAATCCCTCTTTCTTTCTCCCCCAAACTTCACCCTGCCTCCATTAGATCTTCATATCTACTGATTCTTTCTTTGATTCCTCGCATCCAATCGATCCAAGGTATGTTTCTCCTCTGATCCCTAGTTTATTTTCATCAAAATTATAACATCACAGCCTTTAGGAACCAACGAATGGTAGAAATAGAAATATGTGCATGTGCATACATTCATCTGTAAAATTGGGATAATTTTTTCACAAATTAAAACCCTAGAGAGATCATATTTTCTTTCACTAGATTGAAATAGGGTTTAGCTCATTCTTGTGATTGTTATAAATTTTGACATGATCTCTAGGAATTTAAGTGAACTTGGGATAATAATTTAAATTTTAAACTACATTTGAAATGATTCAAAATAAAAGCATTTAGGAATGTATTGTTTTATAAACATTTAATATGAAGTATTAAGTATTATATTATAGAATAAGGATACAAGTAAAATGAAATTTAAGACATTATAAATAAATGGATATATACAAATAATTAGATATTCTTATTCTTTTCTCACTCTATAATTACAATATAAGAAGTATAGAAATAAATAAGAAATTCTTATACAAATAAATAATTACAAGTAGAAGAAAGTAAACACATTATTAAATAATATGTACATTACATTGTTCTTTACATAATAGGAAAGAGAAACTACAAAAATAATAAAAGGAAAATTTTATCTTAATTCTTAACTCAATCCTACATCTAATCTTCTTGAACTTCTCTATAGTACTTTGTACCTGCAAGCAAACAATAAAGAAAACCAAAATAAAATAAAAGGTTAGTTTAGAAATATTGCTCACGGCTATGGCTATGAACAATGAAGTGCACTGTTTATTTGCATCATTGAGCAATTTCAAATGAAAGGGTCAAGTTTCACCAAAATAATAGTATATGTTCTTTTTAATCAATGGTTTCAGCACAACATCATAAACCACCGGGGCAAGTTTCACCAAGACAGATAAAAGTAAAAGGGTAAGTACATCAGATACTTTACTTGAGTTGATCCATAGACCAGGCACACAGGAAAGCAGCTTACACAACCATGCAAAACTGCATTGCTGTCGACACAAGGGAGCACGCAGAGAATGAATAAAAGGCACAACCGTTCGAGCACATGGAGCTTCTCCCTGTTAGCCAAACCTCTATCTTAGCAAGAACACAAGAACACACCACCAGTACTAGTAATATTCTCATCAGATCCACCCATAAATCACCAAAGAAAACCATCATATCACCACACAAGATGGTAACCTAAAGGAGGGGTGGTTTGGGTGTAAAGCAAAGCCAGGCAGAAGCTAGGAGGAGAAGGAAATCAAGAAGGAAGGACAATTTATTCACAGTCAGGATCTAACAAGCTCAACCACAACAATAGAGCCAACCACAAATCAATCTTCATCACAGGTTGGATAAACACCAACGGCCATCATCTTATTTTACATCTGAGTTTATCAATCTTAAGAATATTATCTACTGAGGTGTAGCATCCTCAGAGCTACACCCAAGAGAAGTGTAAGATCATCACAAGAGTAGTTTAGCTACACAAGGAATTATTCTTATTCAAGACAACTATTAAATCTCAGACCAGCATCATATATTTAACTCAAATCAAACAACTAAGCAATGGCATGATTTGATGGAGATTACCACTATGTACCATCCCAGGGGAGGCTTCACAGTGGCATCCTTACAATTAGATCATCCTCTCATACAAGTAAAAATCCATGATCAGCTTCCTAAAACATTAGGATTCATTTTATCTAACTACCATCATGGGATAGTTATATCTAGGGACATTGGCCATAGGAATCAAACCAGAGCCTAAGCTTTGGTTCACAAATCAACAACATCATCTTCCTAACCAATAGGCCAGGAATCATAACTATATATTCTACCAGTGGATAAGTAGCCAATAAACATCAAGGTCACAACTTATACCGGGCATCATTCATATGTCATATTTCAACCAACAGAGTAATCTTTTCATCACTGCTAGAATAGATACAAGTAGATAAAGCCCATATGCAATTAATAAAAACATTTTAGAGCTTAATTCCGGGAAGGAATCCACTCTAGCATAGCAATAGTTACAGGCTAACCACAGTATTGAAGCTAAGAAATTAAAAACAACAAAATCACCTTATCCAACAGTACTGAGCAAACAAGGCCAAGCATCATCATCTTTAGCAGATGAACACAATCCCAGATTCCCTTATCTTATCTCAATCAAAACTAAGCTCAACAGAATCCATCACCAACCATGAACACATCATATACTAGCCATTAGCTACTAGGTTGGCAGTGGAGAGGGTAGAACCCTAAAATAGGATAGAAACCCTAATTAGGGTTACATACAGCAGCAGTGAGGAATCCATAGAGGGAGATAGAGAGAAGAAAGGTAGAGAAACAACTCACCCATGGTCCTTGCTTAAGTTTAGAAGAGGAAGCAGGGGTTGGCCGGCAGCGAGGTCAAGGCGGCACGGGGAGCATCCGAGGGCGCTGTAACCCGTGCCTAGGCCACAACCTCGGTGGCCAGAGGAGAAGAACAGCGATTCTAGGCATCACTATGCCACCGAATCACCAACACGGTGTCACATGATCGCCAGGGGGAACCACCACGGTTAGAAGATGGTGAAACCCTAGCTAGTAAGGGTGTGGAGCAGGCGAGAGAAGGAACACATGGAATATCAAGCTGGACCAGTCGACGTGGCATCATCGACTAAGTCGTCATGTACCACGGCAGCGACCGGGGAGGCCGAAGCCAGCCGAAATAGAGCGGCAACTACGGCGACGACCCGCGGTCGCTAGAGAGAAGAAGGAGGAGACCGAGCGACCAAGGGGGGAGAGTAACTGGACTAGTGGACCAGTCCAATGAGACGTGTTGTGGGTTTGACCCAAACCCATTGGGCCAAGTCGGGCTGGGCCAGCCCAACGGGCCAGGCCCAGGTTTTAAAACAAAATAAAATCCTTAAAAATTACTAAAATACAAAAATATGTATGATGGTATTTAAGCCCTAGAAAAATAAATAAAAATCCTAAAAATACAAATAATATATCTAAATGTTCATAAAATTGTAAACTATCCAATACAAATACTAAGTTGTATTTTAGTATAATAAAACATAAATTAAATATTTTAATATAACAAATCCTTTAAGGAATTTTCTAAAATGAGAATTATACTTAAAATTATATAAAAATCAATTTTAAGATAATAAATAAGTACTTTATGTAAGAAAAATACTAGTTTGTATTTTAAACCTATAAAAATTAAAATTTATATTTTAAACACTTATTCCTTTATGGAATTTTAATAAAATAAGAGTAAGGTTTAAAAATAAATAAAAATACTTTTAAGCTCTTGATTTAATATATGTTCCTATATAAATATTAAAGATAATAGTTTCAAAGGTTTATAAAATATTAACTTCTTTTTATTTATTAATTAAATAAAAAGACTTTAACCATTAATAATGTGGGTAAAACACGCAAAGAAGGGTAAACTTAAAATAACATAGTGCATGACATTACTATGCATATTCATTATTGCTTCTTTAAATATTGTCCTTACCGAGAAATAATGGTGCTTTGTAGAAAGAAGAGCTCAAGGCCGAGTGGAAGCATCTGACTTCACTACCTTGTAGTCACAAGGCATGTTCATCACTTGCTCGTGTCCTTTGGTGTGCTTTCCAAAAGTATTTGTAACTTGTGTGTTATCACCTATGTTCTAAAAGGGAGACAGAAAAGAATATTTTCTCAAGAATATAAAATGATATTATCATCCTAAGTGATGGTAAATATTAATATTAGCAGTGGAATCTAGGATTCTAGTTGTAGTACCATATAGAAATTAATAAACCATGACATCAACGATTCTAGCACCGTATAATACGTATTAACCATGATATCTAGAATGGGACGGAGAAGTCACTTGGATCTTCTTCCTTTCGATTGTCAACAGATGCGCATGTCATGGTTGTTATCCTTGTAGCATGGTTAATCCATAGAGGATATGCAACAAATGGGTGGGATCCCTCAACGTTCCATGATAGTTCTAGCATCTATAATGGTTTGCACGCTTCATTCTCGTAATACATAAGTTGGGCATGACATACACCAAGGGGCATGCGGGGTCACGAAGAAGGGCAGTGATGGGCTTGGATCAATTTCTGTGCCCCACATCAAGAAAATGTGGATGGGAAAGTACATCCGGTTATGCAACAAAGATTTGATCTATTTTGGGTAAAATAACGCACCTCTGCAGAGTGTAACAATTGTGTCATTTTACTCCTTATTTCGGGAAGGAGCTACGAACATGGCAGGAAAGGAAATCCATAAAGTTCTAGTACCTGTGAAGGATGATGGGCATAGTTTTTGGTATTAAAATCAATCGTTGAAGAAATATTTATGAGAACTGCATAGTGCCAAATACTTATGGTCTAAGGTGGTGGTTAGTGCATCAAACATCCCACCTTGCATAAAATGAACTTGTTGGGTAACGTTATTACTCACTCTTTCCTTTCATCCCCTACTTACACTCTGAAGAGCCAAATGATACCCCAATGTATGCTACCGAGGGCTGAGACGACGTCTTCAACGAAGAATCGGATCTCTCCGGTGGAGTCGAAGGGGTGGACTATGAGATGCGCTATGGAGCAGAAGGCAACGAGTCAGAGTAGTTGCCATATTAATACTCTTTTGGTATTGTAATAATAATGTGTGAATTTTTGTAATTGGACCCGCAATGTTTCTATTGTACCACTCTAAGGGATGTGATATTTGTGAAACAGTGTTCCGTGAGTGTTATGTCAATGACTATAGTAAACTACAACATGCAGTGGTATCTTGGATCATCGCAGATGGTATCAGAGCAATTGCTTTGACCTTAGATTCGAAACCTAGTGAGGGATTAAACCTGTAGGAGTTAGGCACAACGGTAAAGAGTTCTCTAGAATTTATTATGGATATTCATTTGGGAATATTTTGTTATATCTTTTAGTGCAATAATTCTTTATTATGATGCATCATGAATAATTAAAACTAATCATTACTAATGTTCTATATACAGCTAGGACGGCACCGAAGTTTCCTAAGCAGACTTTTACGAAGAAGGAAGAAAGTTTGGATGACTGTCAGGGGACACTGATCGAACAACTCACATAGCTTTTGCAAGTTTTCGGGTGCGAGACCAATATTCGAGTGAAGACTTTCACATTCTATGATGGACACATGATAGCGAAGTATCGTGGTAGTATTCACATACCGGAGAATCTTAGTTCGAGTATAGTCATGCCATTTGGAGAAGGTCGTAGTCATTTGGTGGTGTATAATATTGCATTAGTACATGCACTAGCCACTGTCTATGAGCACAAGGCTAGATTTCTTGCAGGAGTCACATATACTGTGATTCCTCATGATTCCATGAACTTGGAGTTAGATACGAACCATCTTTAGTTAGTTAAGGAACATTCTGTTTTAGCTTCCAAGTTTATGGACTAATATAGGTTGTTAGTTGAGTCTTTCTATAACACTCATTGTCTCATAGTAGAAGATAAGGATAGTATGCTACATGATCTTACCTATCCTAAGTGAAGGGAGATATGGTCAGCATAGTTAGAGAATAAAGTAGGAGGCGAGATTAGTCCAATATCTAAGGATATTCCCATAGATCCAACATCATTCACACCATATCCTTATTCACCTGCACCAGAGCCTAGTTATGATCCTGATGCAGACACAAGTTATCTAGTAATACAGAGTTCTAGGGAGGCGACTACTTCAGAACTTCCCATTGAGAATTCTGATGGGTGGAGGACCGAATCACCCGTTGGATCTAGTTAGACTCATATGTCAGTAGATGGTTCTGATAGGGATGTCAGACAGTCCAGTTGGATGAGGGAGAGGTCTAATACTGCTAACAGTAGGGATGCAATATTTATAGATGGTTAGGATAAGGAGGAAGATCCTGAGGAGATGGTATTTGAGTCACCTATGCATTATTCTACCCCATAGAATGTGCATTATCCAGTGATCACTAAGGTCTATCATACCCAACAAAGTACCTAGGGAGTGTTGGAATCCGGCTATTCTGTTGACTACTCTGGAGATGGGGTGAATGAGACACATGGAGAGATTAATGAAGGGCATATTTCTAAAGGTATTTCATATGAGCTGGATGGAGTTGGTTCACTCAGACTAAGCGATGACTCAAGTCCTGATACTTCAGACACCGAGTACATCCCATCTAGGAGGCCAGTTGTTTCACAGACTATGCGTCGGATTCACGTCAGCACAGTTGGATTCCAGGCATGTACAACAAGCGGCATGGCTACTGAGGAGGAACATTTATGACCCACAAGTATAGGGGGTGTATCGTAGTATTTTCGGTAAGTAAGAGTGTCGAACCCAACAAGGAGCAGAAGGTGCTGGCTAGTGGTATGGATCAGTAATTCTCTAAAAATACTTAGCAAATGGATTTTTAGGGGTTTTTGATAAACCAAGTAAACAAAGTACGAGTAAACAAAAGACAGTAGGAATAAATGCAATAAGTGGCCCAATCCTTTATGCAGCAAAGGACAAGCCGGTTGTATTTCTATAGATGACCAAACGTTCTCGAGGACACATGGGAAGACCGTCAAGTGCTTTCGCTTCATATAGTTGATTAATCTTATTTAGCTTGCTAAGTGTTGTGTGGGTGAACCTGTGCTAATGTACCGCCCCATCCAAGACTAATACATACTTGTGATTATACCCCTTGCAAACATCCGTAAGTACAAGAAAGTAATTAAGGTAGAAACCTAACAACAACTTTAAACTCTAAGACCCCGACGTCCCTTGTGCAATGGTTTCCTAACGGGGGTTCAGGTTTCTGTCACTCCGGCAACCCCTACGATTAGTAGCCAAATGCACAATGCATTCCCCTAGGCCCATATAGGTGAAGTGTCATGTAGTCGATGTTCACATGACACCACTAGAAGAAGTACACCACAATTTAAATATCAAACTATTGAATCTTTCTCAACACAATTCCACTACTAACAACATGACTTCTCCCATGTCCTCAAGAACAAAACGGACTACTCACAAGACATCATATGGATCATGATTAGAGATGGAATAATGGTGTATAACAATCTGAACATAAACAATAATTCAATGGTTCACTCAATAGCATCAACTACAAAGAGTAATCAACACCGGGAAAGTTTCCCCTAAGAACTATGCAAGATTCAACCCAATTGTTACAGCAATATGGATATGGTGATGATGGTGCTGATGGTGATTATGGTGGTGATGATGATGATGATGATCCCGATGAAGTCCAGCTTGATGGTGGTGTTGATGGCGACAATCTCCCCTCTCCGGGAAGGAATTCCCGTGGCAGAAATCTGTCTGGCGGAGAGATCTTTCTCTCTCGGTGTTTTCCGCCCCACAGAGGCGGTGGAATCTTTCTATGGTTGCTCCCCCAGTATTAGGGTTTCGGGAGGATTATATACGCCAGAGGGGAGAGCTGGAGGTGGGCCAGGGCGGCCACACCATCTGTTTGCGCGGCCTAGGCTGGCCCGTTCCAGGGGTGGTATGGGCCCCTTGTGGCCCATCTCCACTCCTTCTGGCAGCCTTCGTCTTCTGGAAAAATAGGATTTTCCATATATTTTCCCGGATTTTCTGATATTCGCGAATTTTGCCTCCAAACATCACCTTTTCCATCAGAATCCTGACTGCAGCGGTCCATGCTCCAAAAGTCATCAACCATGCAAAAATAGATGAAATTACATAAATATCATCTCTTAATATGAAATATATCAATGAATAACAGTAAATTATGATATAGTATAGTGATGCAAAATGGACGTATCAACTCCCCCCAAGCTTAGACTTCGCTTGTCCCTAAGCGAAACTGAGCTCAATAAACATGGCCGCAGGTTTATGGAGTGAAGAGTCGATAAAAGAGTACGGACAAGAAGCATCACATTCCAATACATAAGTCATAATAGAAGACAAATCACTATTATATAACTTAACTTGCAATAAGTAAAGGAAACACAATAAAGATACATAAAGTGAATCATAACTAGTAATGGCAAACTTAGCTCTTGGTCGAAGAATAGTTGATAATTTACTGGAGTTCACAAATAACTGATTTTCAATGATAGCTTTCAAAGTAGTAGACACCAAGATAAGAGCAATGTGCAAAACAAGGAACATAAGAAACATGATTGAATAAATCATCATATGAATGAATGAAACACACCAACTCAAAATACTTGCTGAGATAGAAGGGAATAGGTTTACTGACTCAACTAAAAGTAAAAGAAAGGCCCTTCGCAAAGGGAAGCAGGGATTTCAAGTTTCATAAAGAGCTCCCAAAAATTATGATACTATTAGCTTTCAGCTCTCATTGCCCCTATCATAGGCATCTTTAGGTGATTAAGGTTAGAGTGATCAAATATGAGGATATGCTTGACAAGTTGTAAGTTGAAAATATCATGTCCCTTGAATATGAGGGCCGCTCCTGATGCTACTCAAGTTTAGTCACCGGTAAGTTCTCGTCATAGTAAGCACATGTGTATCATAGAGAACCGCCAACGGGGTACCCCTTGCCCAATGATACGGAAGAATCCCCATATCAAAATGACAAGGCAAGCAGACAACAAGCATCTTAGCAATCTTCTTATTTACCATGGGAATATGGTTCTTTTTTCTCTCTTTCCTCTTTTCACATCTCTTCTTTCTTTCTTTTTTTATTTTTTCTCTTTTTCTTAGTCTCTATCTTTTTTTATAAGAAGAATGCTTCATAGATGCTCGTTATTGTTACGCGGTAGGTTTCCACCATGACAGCATGGATTAGACCGGCGGCCTAGGCGTTTCTCTAACACACATGCATAACTCCATGGACTTACAAGCTCCCCTTCAATTTCAAACCGACGACATCCATAGACAAAAGAACATGATATCAACTAGGTACGAAGTACCAGTGCAATGTTGAAAGCGTTCCCCATGACAACATGGTTCTGCTAATTAATGACCCACAAGTATAGGGTGTGTATCGCAGTATTTTCGATAAGTAAGAGTGTCGAACCCAACAAGGAGCAGAAGGTGCTGGCTAGTGGTATGGATCAGGAATTCTCTACAAATACTTAGCACATTTTTAGGGGGTTTTGATAAAGCAAGTAAACAAAGTACGAGTAAACAAAAGACAGTAGGAATAAATGCAGCAAGTGGCCCAATCCTTTATGCAGCAAAGGACAAGCCGGTTGTATTTCTATAGATGACCAAACGTTTTCGAGGACACATGGGAAGACTGTCAAGTGCTTTCGCTTCATATAGTCGATTAATCTTCTCTAGCTTGCTAAGTGTTGTGTGGGTGAACCTGTGCTAATGTACCGCCCCATCCAAGACTAATACATACCTGTGATTATACCCCTTGCAAACATCCGTAAGTACAAGAAAGTAATTAAGGTAGAAACCTAACCACAACTTTAAACTCTAAGACCCTTATGTCCCTTGTGCAATGGTTTCCTAACGGGGGTTCAAGTTTCTGTCACTCCGGCAACCCCTATGATTAGTAGCCAAATACACAATGCATTCCCCTAGGCCCATATAGGTGAAGTGTCATGTAATCGACGTTCACATGACACCACTAGAAGAAGTACACCACAACTTAAATAACAATCTATTGAATCTTTCTCAACACAACTCCACTACTAACAACAAGACTTCTCCCATGTCCTCAAGAACAAAACGAACTACTCACAAGACATCATATGGATCATGATCAGATATGGAATAATGATGTATAACAATCTGAACATAAACAATAATTCAATGGTTCACTCAATAGCATCAACTACAAAGAGTAATCAACACCGGGAAAGTTTCCCCTATGAACTATGCAAGATTCAACTCAATTGTTACAGCAATATGGAGATGGTGATGAGGGTGCTGATGGTGATGATGGTGGTGGTGGTGATGATGATGATCTCGATGAAGTCTAGCTTGATGATGGTGTTGATGGCGACGATCTCCCCTCTCCGGGAAGGAATTCCCTCGGCAGAAATCTGTCTGCCGGAGAGATCTTTCTCTCTCGGTGTTTTCCCCCGGCAGAGGCGGCAGAATCTTTCTGTGGTCACTCCCTGAGTCTTAGGGTTTCGGGAGGTTGATATACGCCAGAGGGGAGAGGCTGGAGTGGGCCAGGGTGGCCACACCACCCCCAGGCGCGGCCTAGGCCTGCCCGCGCCATGGGGTGGTGTGGGCCCCCTGTGGCCCACCTCCACTCCATCTTCTGGCATCCCGAGTCTTCTGAAAAAATAGGATTTTCCGTATATTTTCCCGGATTTTCTGATCTTCGCGAATTTTGCCTCCAAACAGCACCTTTTCCATCGAATCTCGCGCAGGTCCATGCTCCAAAAGTCATCAACCATGCAAAAAGAGATGAAATAACATAAGTATCACCTCTCAATACGAAATATATCAAAGAACAATAGTGAATTAAGACATAGAATAGTGATGCAAAATGGACGTATCAACTCCCCCAAGCTTAGACTTCGCTTGTCCCCAAGCGAAACTGAGCTCAATAAACATGGCCTCAGGTTTATGGAGTGAAGAGTCGATAAAAGAATACGGACAAGAAGCATCACATTCATCAAATACATAGATCATAATAGAAGACAACTCACTATTATATAACTCAACTTGCAGTGAGTAAAGGAAACACAATAAAGATACATAAAGTGAATCATAATTGGTAATGGCAAACTTAGCTCTTGGTCGAAGGATAGTTGATAATTTGCTGGAGTTCACAAATAGCTGGTTTTTCAATGATAGCTTTCAAAGTAGTAAACATCAGGATAAGAGCAATGTGCAAAACAAGGAACATAAGAAACATGATTGAATAAATCATCATATGAATGAATGAAACACATCAACTCAAGATACTTGCTGAGATAGAAGGGAATAGGTTTACTGACTCAACTACAAAGTAAAAGAAAGGCCCTTCGTAGAGGGAAGCAGGGATTGCAAGTCTCATAAAGAGCTCCCAAAAATTATGATACTTACTAGCTTTCAGCTCTCATTGCCCCTATCATAGGCATCTTTAGGTGATTAAGGTTAAAGTGACACAACTAAGAGGATATGCTTGACAAGTTATAAGTCGAAATCTCATGCCCCTTACGTATGAGTACCGATCCTCATGCTACTCAACTTCAGTCACGAGCAAACTCTTGTCATTGTAAATACATGCGTATCATTGAGAACCGCCAACGGGGTACCCCTTGCACATGACACAGGAGTTATCCCATAATCAAAATGACAAGGCAAGCAGACAATGAGCATCTCAGCGATCCTTTTATTTGCTATTTGCATAGGTTTTTATTGAGGATGCTTCATAGAATGCTCACTATAGTTATGCTGCAAGTTTCCACCATGATTAGGCATGGCTTAGGCTAGCAACCCAGGCGTTTCTCTAACACACATATAAACTCCATGATCTTACAAGTTCCACTTTTATTTCACACCGCCGGGATCCATAAGCAAAAGAACATGATATCAACTAGGTACAAGTACCAATGAAGTGTTGAAAGCGGTCCCCATGATACATGGTTCGGCTAACTTCAACTCATAAAGCGCAAGCATATACGCAACAAAGAAGGACCCAATGGTTCAAGATTATTAGATGCAAAAAAGTAAAGTGTGCCATCAAGTTCGTGAGAGCTTTAATCACTAATTTTCACATAACAAGTTTAATTTGGGAGGTAGACAAAACAGGAATTTACTTGAAATAGCAATAATGCTACTAGGTAGGTATGGTGGACACAAATGGCAAAGGTTTTGGTTTAAAGGAGGTGGATGCACGAGAAGAATACCCTCTCAGTACAGGTTTTTGGATAGCAAGGCTGGGTAGCAAGTACAAGAGTTGAGGGAAACAAACAAACATACAAGTGATAAAGACAAACATGCAATCTTCCTCGGAAGCACAAAAGATCTTAACTAGAAAATACTAGACTTATGAGCAAATCAAGAAAGAAAGATGATGAAATTATTTTTATTTAGAGTACTTCTATATTTTTCTTTTCAACTCTCAAAAAGGTGTTGCTACTGACCGAGCCATGTTTGCCAAAACCAACTAAATTAACTCAGTGATCCTAGAGTGCTACCAATACTAACAACAAGATAAATCATATAACTACGAATTGAAAACTAACATAAGCTATGCAAAAGGGTGAATGATAGAACTTCTCATTAATATTCCATAATGGAAACTCACACCAAGGGATACAAATCTAACGAGAGAGGGGACACTTCCATAATGCAAACCATACTACAAAATAACTCCTTTATTCATGATATGACTCTACTAAAAAGCTAAAAAGATAGAAGATAGTGATATGATACCGCGGCACTCCCCCAAGCTTGGAACAAACCAAGGGGATGCCAAACCTGATGACGAATTACTCCTTTGGTGGTGGTATTCTCTTGATGAGCTCATTGATCAGTTTCCCCAAGTCCTCAATCTCGAAGGTGAGATTACGAATAAGCTGTGAGTTTTGCTCAATGCGGCTCATGATCATGCCGGGTTGAGAATCCTAGCTCTTGCGATTCTTTCCCCACTCTACCTCCTTGAAGTCATCTTTTCCTGCATGGCTAGAACGAGGCAAATCCCAATTGGAGGGTAATTTCTCCTTGGGCATATTCTGGTATTGATGCTCATGGATAAGGGTATGGAAAGGATTCTTGACGCGCGGAGGAAGTGACCATGAATCTGAACAGTGATGAGGAGGCTTCCCTCCAATTGACATAGTCCTGGCAGGGTTTGCCACCACTCCAATGCTTACAATAGTAGTGCCGGTGTGCTTTGCCTCCTCTTCATCTTCACTCTTGATCTCCTTCTCCTGCTCAGGGTCTTAGAGATCTTCCTCCATAGGCTCCTTCCCCTTATCCTTGGTGGACACCATTGTGCTTCTAAACTTTTAAGAATAGTTCCTAGCAGAAACAGATCGAAACAAAAACACGACGAGAACACGATATACGAACCTCGGGGGATCCGAGGGATTATATATTAAGAAGTTTCACGGCAAAAGGAAGGTACTGGGAGAAAACGGGTTAGAGACAGAGTCCAGAGTGGCCACACCACCTGGTGGCGCGGCCAGGGGTGGGCCCGCGCCACAGGGTGGTGTGAGCCACCCTAGCTCCGTTTCCATCCCTCTTTCGCTTCGTAGCTTTCCTTGTTGACTAAAAACTGCAAAAATATAACTGGACAGATCTTTCGCGGAACTTTTCTTACCAGAACTATTACCTGTTTAAAAACGGAGTCTGCAGGTCTCTGAATTTGGTCCCTGATAAATTTTTCTGGAGTTATAACTTGAAAAGCATCAACATCTTCATTGTAAGAATCTCCAGCAATATAGTGCTTAAGTCGCTGCCCATTCACTACTTGTGTAGTATTATCTTTTAAAGAAGAAATTTTTATTGCTCCTGAACGGTACACTTCTTCAATAACGAAAGGTCCTTCCCATTTTGACAGTAGTTTTCCTGCAAAAAACCTGAGACGAGACCTATACAATAAAACTTTCTCACCAACATGAAATTCTCCCTTAAGTATTCGCTTGTCATGCTTCTTTTAACTTTTTCCTTAAAGAGCCTAGCATTCTCATAGGCTTCACTCCTCCATTCATCTAAAGAACTTAAGTCAAATAATCTTTTTTCACCGGTGAGCTTATAATCTCTATTGAGTGCTTTAACTGCCTAGTAAGCTTTGTGTTCTAATTCTAAAGGTAGGTGACAAGCTTTCCCATAAACCATTTTATAAGGAGACATCCCCATAGGGTTTTTGTAGGCAGTCCTACAAGCCCATAAAGCATCATTCAACTTTTTAGCCCAGTTTTTTCTAGATCTATTAACAGTCTTTTGCAAGATGGATTTAATTTCTCTATTTGATAACTCTACTTGCCCACTAGTTTGGGGGTGATAAGCTGAAGAAATTCTATGATTAACATCATATTTAGCAAGGGTCTTTCTAAAACCACCATGAATGAAATGATAACCTCCATCAGTCATGAGATACCTAGGCACTCCAAACCTAGGAAAGATAACATCCTTAAGCATTTTTAGAGAGGTATCCCCGTTAGCACTCTTCATAGGGATGGCTTCTACCCACTTAGTAACATAATCAACGGCAACAAGAATATGAGTATAACCTTTCGAGGGAGGAAATGGACCCATAAAGTAAAATCCCTAGCAATCAAAGGGTTCAATAACTAGAGAGTAGTTCATAGGCATTTCATTGCGTCTGGAAATATTACCAACCCGCTGACACTCATCACAAGATAAAACAAATTTTCTTGCATCTTTAAAAAGGGCAGGCCAGTAGAAACCTGATTGTAGCACCTTCTGCGCAGTTCTATCTCCTACATGATGTCCTCCATAAGCACTACCATGACATTTACGCAATATCTCCTTTTGTTCATATTCTGGAACACATCTTCGCATAATACCATCCACTCCTTCTTTATATAAGTGTGGGTCATCCCAAAAATAATGCCTCAAATCGTAAAAGAACTTCCTTCTTTGTTGAGCTGTGAAAGTTGGAGGCAAATACTTGGAGACAATAAAGTTAGCATAATCAGCATACCAAGGGCTCCCTCGTGAGCTCACCCCCACTGCAGCCAACTGTTCATTTGGGAAGCTATCATTAACAGGCATAGGATCAAAAGAGATGTCTTCCAATCGAGATAAATTATCAGCTACAGGATTTTCAGCACATTTCCTATCTATAATATGTAGATCAAACTCTTGTAAAAGCAGCACCCATCTAATAAGCCTAGGCTTAGCATCCTTCTTCGTCATAAGGTACTTAATAGCAGCATGATCAGTATGAATGGTAACTTTTGAGTCCACAATATAAGGTCTAAACTTATCACAAGCAAAAACGGCAGCTAGGAATTCTTTTTCAGTAGTAGCATAATTCCTTTGAGCAGCATCAAGAGTCTTACTAGCATAATTAATAACGTTTAACTTTTTATCAATTCGTTGCCCAAGGATAGCACCTACAGCAAAATCACTAGCATCACACATTATTTCAAAGGGTAAGCTCCAATCAGGTGGTTGAACGATAGGAGCTGTAGTTAAAGCCTTCTTAAGAGTTTCAAAAGCTTCCTTACAATCATCATAAAAAACAAAGGGTACATCTTTTTGAAGAAGATTAGTGAGAGGTTTTGATATCCTAGAGAAGTCTTTAATAAACCTCCTATAGAAATCAGCATGACCAAGGATACTACGAATACCTTTGATGTCTCTTGGGTAGGGCATTTTCTCAATTGCCTCAACTTTAGCTCTATCCACTTCTATGCCTCTTTCGGAAACCTTATGCCCAAGGACAATCCCTTCATTAACCATGAAGTGGCATTTCTCCCAATTAAGAACAAGATTAGATTCTTCACACCTCTACAAAACTTTATCAAGGTTGTGTAGACAATTATCAAAAGAAGTTCCATAGACGGAGAAGTCATCCATGAACACTTCCACAATTTCCTCACAAAAACCATGAAAGATAGCAGACATGCATCTTTGAAAAGTAGCAGGAGCATTACATAAACGAAAAGGCATATGTCTATTAGCATAGGTTCCGTAAGGACATGTAAAAGTAGTTTTTTCTTGATCTTGTTGTTTAACAGCAATTTGAGAGAAACTAGAATATCCATCAAAAAAACAAAAATGGGTCTTTTTAGACAACCTTTCTAACATTTGAACAATAAAAGGAAGCGGGTAATGATCTTTCTTAGTAACTTTGTTAACTTTCCTAAAATCAATGCACATCCTATAGCCCACTACTATTCTTTGGGGAATAAGCTCATCATTATCATTAGGAACAATGGTAATTCCTCCTTTTTTAGGAACACAATGAATAGGACTAACCCATTCACTATCAGCAATAGGGTAAATAATACCAGCATCAAGGAGTTTCAATACCTCATTTCTTACCACTTCCTTCATCTTAGGATTTAAACGCCGTTGGTGCTCTACTACTGGATTTGCATCTAGTTCTATATTGATAGCATGCTGACATATAGTAGGTGAAATCCCTTTTAAATCATCCAGAGTATAGCCCATAGCCCCTCGGTGTTTCTTGAAAACCTCCAATAACCTTTCTTCTTCCTTCCTTGAAAGTTTAGATATGATAATAATAGGATATATCTTTTTATCATCAATGTAAGCATATTTAAGATCATCAGGGAGAGGTTTGAGATCGAAGACCGGGTCCTTTTTAGGTGGCAACATGGTACCCAAGTCTTCTATAGGCAAGTTATGCTTAAGCATCTTGGGTTGACGACGGAGAATCTCGTCAATCTCATTCCTTTCTTCCATGAAGATCTCACTTTCGTGGTCTTCCATAAATTGCTGCAAAGCATTGTTAGGAGCAAGAGAAATAGGCGCAAGTTGTTCAACTCGAAAATCCTCATTATGGGTTTCATTTTCACAAGGTTCTTTAGTAAATTTCGAAAAGTTAAACTCATAAGATTCCCCGTCAAACTTAGTCAAGATTTTCTCCCTTTTGCAATCTATAATAGCTCCATAGGTACTCAAGAAAGGTCTACCAAAAATGATGGGATAAGTTTTACTAGCAGCTGAACTAAGTACTAGAAAATCAGCAGGATATTTAATCTTACCACAAAGAACTTCTACATCCCGCACAATACCAATTGGAGAGATGGTTTCTCTATTATCAAGGTGAATAACCACATTAATCTCTTCTAACTCGCAGGGAATGATTTCATGCATAATTTCTTTATAAAGCTCATAAGGAATAGCACTTGAACTTGCACCAATATCACACAAACCATAATAGCAATGATCACCAATTCTAACAGAAAGCACAGGGACACTAGCCTTTTTAATTCTATTAGGATGTGAGACAATATTAGAAGCGTCCTCACAAAAGACTATGTGCCCATCTTCTACACTTTTAGTTACAAGATCTTTAACAATTGCTACAACAGGTTCAATGCTTATTTGTTCATCAGGTTTTATAGTTCTCTTTTCACTTTTAGTGATTACACTGGTTATCATAGGATGATCCTTTACCTTATCTGGGAAGGGTATCTTCTCAATGTAAGGTTTAGGTAAAACATGATCAATAGTGCAATACTCAGTACGCCCAACAGGAACACAGTCAACAATATCTTTATAAGGTGCATGGTACTTGCTCCATCCCTTTATTGGGATTTCAATATAAGAAGCAAAAGCCTTAAAACAATTTGTAATAACTTGTAAATCAAGACCATAAGCATTACTAATATTTTGAAAGTCATCAGTTCCCATAAAAGATTCAATGCATTCATAATCATAATTTATACCTGACTTTCTACCTTTGTCATTCTCACATGCTTCAGTATTATCTTGAATACGGTCCAGAAGATCCCATTTAGCTTCTTCTTCCATGCGAGTGAATGATCCAACACAAGAAGCATCCAATAAATCCTTATCATGAAGAGGAAGCCTTGCATAAAAGTTATTGATAATAATATTGTTGGGGAGCTCATGAATGGGGCATTTGAGCATTAGTAACTTCAATCTCCCCCAAGCTTGAGCTATACTCTCTCCATCAAGAGGCTAAAAGTTGTATATTTGATTTCAATCTTTATGAATCTAACTAGGAGGATAAAACTTTGAATAAAAGAGAGGTACTATTTCCTCCCATTCAAGAGCTTGACCAATCTTCAGCAGCTTATACCATTCCTCAACTCTTCCTTTCAGTGATAATGAGAATAACTTCTTCAACTTGATCTGTAGTAATACCTGCACACTTGAACAACCCGCATAATTCATGTACAAAGAGCAAATGATCACCGGGATGGACAGTTCCATCTCCAACATAGTAGTTATCCATAACACGATCAATAATTCTTGTAGGTATTTTAAAAACATCATTCTCAGCAGGTGGTGGTTCATCCACTACCTTAGAAGTGGTAGTAGCATTACGAAACAAGAAACTCAGCGAATTATCCATATTGAAAATAAAGCAACTAACAGAAGTAAACAATACTCACAGTAGAAGTTTCCTTTACCAGTTCCACTCTCCAATAGCGCTTCACTCCCCGGCAACAGCGCCAGAAAATAGTCTTGATGACCCACAAGTATAGGGGTGTATCGCAGTATTTTCGATAAGTAAGAGTGTCGAACCCAACAAGGAGCAGAAGGTGCTGGCTAGTGGTATGCATCAGGAATTCTCTACAAATACTTAGCAAACGGATTTTTAGGGGGTTTTGATAAAGCAAGTAAATAAAGTACGAGTAAATAAAAGACAATAGGAATAAATGCAGCAAGTGGCCCAATCCTTTATGCAGCAAAGGACAAGCCAGTTGTATAGATGACCCACAAGTATAGGGGGTGTATCGAAGTATTTTCGAGGGAAGTGAAACCCAATTTATTGATTCGACACAAGGGGAGCCAAAGAATATGTATAAGCCTTAACAACTGAGTTGTCAATTCAGCTGCACCTATAAACAATCTTGCTCACAACAGTTTATCAGTAGCAACAGTTTTTTAGTAGGAATAGTAAAGTAGCAGCAATAGTAATGTAAAGACAATAGTAACAACAGCAGTAAACAGTAGGATTCGAGTGCGGTAGGCATAGGGATAGATGAACGGGCATTGCATGGACAAGACAATTCACATAGCATTTAGAACATAGGGTAATTGCAGATAAATAAGATAAAGCATCCAAGTACTAGATAATCCTAGGCATGTGTCCCATATATAGTCATACGTGCTCGCAATGAGAACTTGCACAACATCTTTTATCCTACCAGCCCGTTTGCAGCGGGGCCTCAAGGGAACTACTGGCAATTAAGGTGCTCCTTTTAATAGAGCACCGGAGCAAAGCATTAACACTCTATGAAAACATGTGATCCTCACATCAAAGCCATTCCTTGGTTATCGATTTACATTCCGGGGTCATTGGTTCCGGACAACAACGTGTGTATACAACTTGCAGGTAAGACCAAAAACAATACTATCATAATGAATCAATAACATGTTCAGATCTGAAATCATGGCACTCGGGCCCTAGTGATAAGCATTAAGCATAACAAGTCGCAACAAAGTCAAAAAGCACTAATAGTAGATACTAGGCACCATGCCCTAACAATCTAATGCCATTACATGAACGATCTCATCCAATCCCTACCATCCCCATAGCCTACAGCGGGGGATTACTCACTCATAGATGGGAGAAACATGGATGGTCGATATAGAAGTGATGGTGATGATGATGGCGATGATCTCCTCCAATTCCCCGTCCCGGCAGGGTGCCAGAACGGAGTTTCTGGTTCCGAATCGTGGAATCTGGTGGTGACGGTGGAGCGGAACTCCTTTTGGAAAAATGTTGAACCCCCTGAGTTTTTAGGTCAGCAGGCATCTTATAGGCAAAGAGGGAGACCGAGGGGTGTGCAGGCGAGACCACCCCTGGCGGCCAGCCTGCTGCTCGACCAGGTGGTGTGGCCTAGCCACCCTTAATGTCGTGATCAGCTCAGAGTCTTACGGTGAAATAGGATTTTTGGCATATTTTCTGGGATTTTTCCTGATAGTTGATTTTATGCACAAAAACTAAACACCAAGGCAATTCTGCTGAAAACAATCCGTTAGTTGCATCCAAATCACACAAGTTTAGAGGAGAAACAATAGCAAAGTGTTGGGGAAAGTAGATACGTTTTGGACGTATCAACTCCCCAAGCTTAGCTTATTGCTTGTCCTCAAGCAATTCGATTAAAACTGAGTGCGATAAAAGAAACTTTCACGAACACATTTGCTTCATATGATGTATATATTCTCAGCATGTGATCAACTACTTAGACAATTCATAATAAAGAGTATGCAACTAAGTTTACTTAATAGGCAATGCAAGCTATGAATAGATTCCAACTCAAAAATAATAAGTAGCATGGAGCATAAACATAAGCAACATTACAATGCTCATAACAAGGTATGATAGAGTGGTATCTCGCTTGCCTTTTTATTGTAAATGCCAAGGCACCTCTGAAGTTCAGGTGAAGACTAGAAGTAAAGATATCAAAGATACAAGAATCAAAGTCATAACACAAATAGTCAAGTTTTGAGACAAGCACATTACAGTAAGAATGACAACTATGCTCTCAAGAAGGTGCTCATAGAATATGTGGAGACTCAACAAGGAAATGAAAAGGTTTTGAATAGTTTGAAAGGCTTCCAAATGCTGAAAGTATGGTACTCATTAGCTTTGAGCTCTCATTGCCCCTATCATAAGCATCTTTAATATGGTTAAGGTGAAAGTGAGGTCTAATCTGAGTCATATGCTTGACAGACTATAAACTGGAAATCCCATGTCCCTTGAGTACGAGGGCCGCTCCTCATGCTACTCAACTTTAGTTATCGGTAAGTTCTTGTCATCGTAAATACGTGCGTATCATAGAGAACCGCCAATGGGGTACCCCTTGCCCGATGATACGGAAGAATCCCCATATCAAAATGACAAAGCAAGCAGACAATGAGTATCTCAGCAATCTTCTTATTTACCATGGGAAATGGTGTTTTTTCTCTCGTTCCTCGTTCCTCTTTTCTCAAATCTCTTTTTTTTTCTTTTTCTCAATAGCTATCTCTCTATTTTTTTATAAGAAGAATGCTTCATAGATACTTATTATGGTTATGCTGCAGGTTTCCACCATGACAGCATGGATTAGATGGGCGGCCCAGGCGTTTCTCTAACACACATACATAACTCCATGGACTTACAAGCTCCCGTTTTATTTCACACCGGCGACATCCGCAAACAAAAGATCATGGTATCAACTGGGTATATATTTACAGGTGTTGAAAGCGTTCCCGTGATGACAGTTACGCTAATCGACCTATAATTTGCAAGCATATAACTTTCATGGACAGTCACAATGGTTCAGGTTTATTAAGTGCAGGAAATAAAGTGTGCCATCAAGTTTGTGAGAGCTTTACTAACTAACTTTCTCATAACAAGCAAACATTTTATTCGGAAGAAAACAAGGCATATTGAATATGCACGAAAATAGCAAATGATGCTAATAGGTAGGTATGGTGGACACTTTTGACAATATTTGGGTTTAGGGAATTGGAAACACGAGTAAAGCATACTCAGTGTAAGTCAAGGCTAGCAATAGTAAGGGAGCGACAAACGAGATAGCAATAGCTGTCATAATCATGCTTGCAACAAAACAGGACTAATCATGGCATGAAAGTGATTCAAGACCCTCAAGGCAAAATAATTCATCGTGGCTTAACTGATTATTTCAGTCATATGCATGCATGAGCATGTGCCAAGTCAATTCAAGTGAAACATTCGGAGGAGGATACCACGGTGTCATACCAAGTTATGAATAGAGTAATGCAAGCAAACATTCATATGACATGCTACAAACTATTAGCAAGCTGGAACTAATCATAAGAAAGCAAGAACTACTAAGCATCCATAAATAACATACACCCTACACAAACAGGCTAAGCATGCCCATAATGATGAGTATATGTACAAAAATGAAAACAAATAGAGTTCGTTACCAGCCTCTTACCACACCTCAAGTTGTCATTAATCCTCATTATTGCCCTTCACTTGTGTGGCTTGAATAATAACATGAAACCAAATTCCACTGAGGACTGTTGAACCCTGCAACAAAACTCACAAAACCAAAGAAGAACAACAAATATTTTTGGTGTTTTTGATTTTTTTTAAAACAAGAACCAAAAAGGAAGAACAAGCAAAGCAAAATCTTTTTGGGTTTTTCGAATAGTTCAAACAAAGCAAAAAGGGAAAAGCAAACCAAGGCCAAAAGAAGAAGAAGCAAACAAAGAGAAACAACAGAAATATTTTTGGTCTTTTTGTGTTTTAGAAAGCAAAAGCAAAGAAAGAACGAAAACTAAAAAGAGAACAAAACATGAATATACAAAATACCGACGCAAAATGATATGGAGATGAGTCCGATGTCGGCGTACCTCCCCCAAGCTCAGGCTTTTGGCCTAAGTGGGTGCCAATCCATGTACGAGTAAGGGTTCCAAGTAGGCGGGTCATTGTAAGCATGATCGTAGTTAGGCCCGTGGAAAGAAGAAGAAGCTCCCCAATCATAGGTAGGCTGCTAATATGAAGACTCCCCCTCATTCGAGGGCTGGATTGAATCATCGGTGACCTCCCTTCTAGTATCCTGCTCCTGTTGAGAGAGCTCTCCCAAGTACGTATCAAACTCCTCCTCTATGAGGGACCATCCTACCCTGTTATCAAGGTTAAACAAAACAAGTGCAGGCAAAAGAACAACACGCTCGGACTTGCTCCTTCTCCAACCAGCTCTGAGAAAGGTTATTTCATAAGACAACTCACTCAAACTATCCCACGAGGAAACAAATTTATGCTATATCATGGAATTAAGATCAAGCCTTTCTATAGGAAACTATAGGTCTAGATGATGAGGCACTAAACCATGTAATGCTAGTAAACGAGAAGCAATGAGGCCCCCACAAATTCCACCTTTCTCGTAGTTAGCAGCAAGACGGAAAGCTATCAAAGCACCCAAGTTGTAAGACCTATCTCGTTTAAGAGCAGCAGAGATGAATGCTAGATCATATGAAGATAACTTATTGGCAGTTTTCCTAGCAAGAACGCACTTGGCAATAAAGTAGGCAAAGTAGCGAATGGAGGGGAGATGAATGTTACGGATTTTCCTGCTCTCCTTCGAGAAGTTGCTCCCTTGGCAAATTTCTGCGTACAAATCCATGAGTGGTGTAGGTCGCTCCTTAATCCTTCCACATGATCCCCACTGAGGTACCTTAATAGCTGCACAAAAGTCATCAAGAGAGAGGTCGACAGCTATATTGTAAATTTTGTAATGGACCATAGGGTTAGGCAAAGAGTGACTAAATCAAAAGTCCTGCACTACAGACATGGTTAGTTTCACAAATTGACAGGGTTCATCCTCCACAAAGTACTCCAATCCTGCATTACCAACCAAAGTATGGAAGTCCTGGGAAATTCCTGCAGCCCCCATGAATTCATAACATGGATAGATAGAAGGAAAAACTTCCTCTTCTCGATGAACCTTCATAACCTCAGTCCCCCTCAGTTCATGTTGGTTTAGTTGATGCTCATTCATCCTCTATTCTAAAATTTATACATCCATTAAACAAGTGATTGCAAAGTGAATATATAATGAAGGGCACTACTTATTGGGACTTGTAGAGGCCTAAACATGCATCAAAACTATATCTCTAAGCATCAAACAAGCTTACAAGCTCTCATAACCTGTCACCTATAGTAGCAAAATACTCAAGATATAAACCACTAAACACCAATCTACTTGGACAAGCGGAGGAGTCACGTACGGAGAACAAATGCTCCAAATTTCAGCAGCAAAGATGGGATGAGCAAGGAGATCGAAAAATCGAGGGCAAGAACAGCAAGAACGCGATTTCGAGCAATGAAGTGGTGTTTTCTCGGGAGAGAGAAGAAAGTGGCAAGTGAGAGAGTGAGTGGAGGGCCAGGGGTGGCCCACACCATGGCCAGACGCGCCCCTAGGCTGGCCGCGCCACCAGGTGGTGTGCCTGCCTGGTGGGTCCCCCTGGTACCTTCCAGGCACTCCTCTGCCCCTTTTTTCACGTAAAAATTTAATATGAATTTTCTAGAATTTTTCGAGACACTTTATTTTGGGGCAATTTTCAGGCATAGATGAATGATTTTCTGACAGAAAGATTTTTTTTGGAATGATGCAAAGACAAAACAAGGCTAGGACTTCAGAAGTTCTAAGACACTCTAACAAGCAAGCAACTAACAACAGAAAAGAAAACTAAACGAAAGCAAAAACTAAAATGGATAGAATAGAAGTAAACAGAGATAATCATGGTGAAAACATTGTTTTGTTCAATGAAATCCTTTTGTTAACAAGGTTGATCAGGTCTTGTTACCAAACCAATTTTATATGAAACAAAACTTTGTATTCCACTAATGATTATGTTACCTCAACTTTGATAGCAATGGTCCCAATCATAATAATTTCAAATTTTTCTCTTGGTATGGGACAATATATTTCCCCAACTTGAATGCCCTCAACATGTTCAATTGAATTCAAACCATAAGTCCTATCAATCTTCTTAAGGAAATAGACAGTATGCTCCTTGTCATTAACATTGAAAGTCACCTTTCCTTGATTACAATTAATAACAGCTCCTGCAGTATTAAGAAAAGGTCTCCCAAGAATAATAGACATATTATCATCTTCAGGCATTTCAAGCACAACAAAATCAGTTAATATCAAGCAATTATGAGCCACTTGAACAGGTACGTCCTCACATATACCAACAGTAATAGTGGTAGATTTATTAGCCATTTGCAAAGATATATCTGTTGGTATTAGTTTTTCAAGTTGAAGTCTCTTGTAGAGAGAGAAAGGCATAACACTAACTCCAGCTCCCAAATCACACAAAGTAGTTCTAACATAACTATTCTTAATAGAGCAAGGAATAGTTGGAATCCCTGGGTCTCCAAGTTTCTTTGGAACCTTACCATTAAAGGAATAATTAGCTAGCAAAGTAGAGATTTCTTCATTAGGGATCTTCCTTTTATTCGAGACAATATCCTTCATATACTTTGAGTAAGGAGGCAATTTAATAGCATCGGCCAAAGGAATTTGTAGGAATAAAGGTTTCATCCACTCACAAAACTTATTATAGTGATCATCTTCCTTTGACTTGTGTTTCTTATCAGGGAAATGCATAGGTTTTTGGACCCAAGGCTCTCTTTCACTACCATGTTTCTTAGCAACAAAATCTTCTTTAGTGTATTTAGTATTCTTAGTGTGCTTTTCAGGTTCTTCTTTAACTCTTTCTTTATCAGGAACATCATTTTCTTCATTACCACTTTTAGTTTCACCATCAGAGATAGATATACTATTAGGATCTTTAGCAGTTTCAGAGGGTTCTACAATTGTTTTATGTTTCTTTTTTCTTTTCTTACGAGTAGAACCACTATTTTCAGCTTGTTGAGAATCCTGCTCAATTCTTTTGGGATGCCCCTTAGGATATAGAGGATCCTGGGTAGCAGCACCACTTCTAGTTCTAATTTCATAAGCATGTTTTTCTTTAGCAGCATTAACTAGCAAGTCTTTTTGCACTTTAATAAGTTGATCAATTTGATTTTGAACCATTTGAAAATGTTTAACAAGCATTTTAACATCATTAGAGGTTCTTTCCACAATATCCTTCAACTCAACAATAGCTCTACTGTTTTCCATTAGATGATTTTGCACCCTTTTATTAAAATTATCTTGCTTAACAATAAAAATATCGAATTCTTCTAAGCATTGATCAGGAGGTTTAGAGTAAGGGATATCACCTTCATCAAAGTGTTGGAGAGAGTGTACCTCAATAGTGGATGAGTGGGGAATTGGCTTACATAATTCTTCTATAGGAGGTAAATTCTTGACATCTGCAGTTTTAATTCCCTTCTCCTTAAGACATTTCTTAGCTTCCTTCATCACTTCATCATTCAATTCAATAACTCCCCTCTTCTTAGATAATGGTATAGGCACCGGTATAGCTGGTTCAGGTATAATTACTTTAGGTATAGCTGGTTCAGGAGGAGTCCAATCTTCATAGTTCTTGCTTATTTTAGCCATTAATTCCTCAGCTTCCTTGGGAGTCCTATTCCTGAAAAAACAATCAGCACAACTATCTAGGTATGTCCTAGATTCTTCAGGTAGTCCATTATAAAATATATCAAGAAGCTCATTCTTAGGTAATGGACTTCCAGCCTGTGCATGAATCAAAGCACAAAACCTTGCCCATGATTCAGGCAATATCTCTTTTTCTCCCTGTTTAAAATCAAAAAGTTCCTGCAAAATAGCATGTCTAGCACTAGGAGGAAAATATTTCTGCAGGAAGGTACTAATCAAGCAATCAGGGCTATCAATAGATCCAGGAGGTAAATTACTAAACCAAGTTTTAGCTTCCCCTTTCAATGAAAAGGGGGAAATATTAGCAACAAAGTAAGTACGCATCTTAATATCATCAGAAAACAAGCCACTCATGGTAGAAAGCTCAGTCATATGTGCTACCGCACTTTCATTCTTAGTTCAACAAAAAGGTTCTTTCTCAACAATAGCTATGTAAGATAGATCAAGAGAGAAATCATAATCTTTATCTTTAATGTTCATGGGAGAAGCAGCAAACTTAGCATTAGGAGACAATTTGGGTCTAATAGTACGCCTCTCAAGGAGACTCTTAGCAGCGCTCCTATCATGGGTGTCTTTACATTCTTTAATAAATTCATTGGTCATCTCAACATAACTGTCTTCAATATCATAACTCTCACTAGACTCAGGTGAACTAACAGGTGTAGTAGTGTCTTCATTAGGAGTTTCAGTATTTCCAGCTATAGTTCTAGCAATCGTAGCATCTAGGAAAGGACCTAATGAACCACTCTTATCAAGCACAGTAGAAGAAGCATCATAAGTATCAGAAGTTTTAGATTCGGCAGTAGTAGCAGTGTGTGTAGCATGTGTATGTGGTGGTGTAACGAGCTTACTCATAACATATGGTGAATCAAGAGCAACAGAGGTGTTCAAAACCGTACCTCTTCTTGTAGTGGATGGTAAAATAGGAACCTTGCCATCACGATACTTACCCATGATGGATGGATGACAGCGAACAATAAAGAATCCAAGTGAACTTGATAAATAAAGCTATGCTCCCCGGCAACGACGCTAGAAAATAGTCTTGATGACCCACAAGTATAGGGGGTGTATCGTAGTATTTTCGAGGGAAGTGAAACCCAATTTATTGATTCGACACAAGGGGAGCCAAAGAATATTTATAAGCCTTAACAACTGAGTTGTCAATTCAGCTGCACCTGGAAACAATCTTGCTCACAGCAGTTTATCAGTAGCAACACTTTTGTAGTAGGAATAGTAAAGTAGCAGCAATAGTAAAGTAAAGACAGTAGTAACAACAACAGTAAACAGTAGGATTCAAGTGCGGTAGGCATAGGGATAGATGGACGAGCGTTGCATGGACAAGACAATTCACATAGCAATCAGAACATACGAAAATTGCAGATAAATAAGATAAAGCATCCAAGTACTAGATAATCATAGGCATGTGTCCCATATATAGTCATACATGCTCGCAATGAGAACTTGCACAACATCTTTTGTCCTGCCAGCCCGTTTGTAGCGGGGCCTCAAGGGAACTACTGGCAATTAAGGTGCTCCTTTTAATAGAGCACCGGAGCAAAGCATTAACACTCCATGAACACATGTGATCCTCACATCAAAGCCATTCCCTCCGGTTATCCCGATTTCTGTCACTTCGGGGCCATTGGTTCCGGATAACAACGTGTGTATACAACTTGCAGGTAAGACCAAAACCAATACTATCATAATGAATCAATAACATGTTCAGATCTGAAATCATGGTACTCGGGCCCTAGTGACAAGCATTAAGCATAACAAGTCGCAACAAAGTCAAAAAGCACTAATAGTAGATACTAGGCACCATGCCCTAACAATCTGATGCCATTACATGAACGATCTCATCCAATCCCTACCATCCCCATAGCCTACAGCGGGGGATTACTCACTCATATATGGGGGAAACATGGATGGTCGATGGAGAAGCGATGGAGATGATGATGGCGATGATCTCCTCCAATTCCCCGTCCCGGCAGGGTGCCAGAACGGAGTTTCTGGTTCCGAATCATGGAATCTGGTGGTGGCGGCGGAGCGGAACTCCTTATGGAAAAACGTCGACCCCCCCTGAGTTTTTAGGTCAGCAGGCATCTTATAGGCAAAGAGGGAGATCGAGGGGGTGTCTGGCGGGGACCACCTCGGCGCGGCAGCTAGCCCACGGCCAGTGGTGTGGCTCGGGTTCAGCCCCTCCGCCTCGTATTCGCCCGTGAGTCTTCTGGTGAAATAGGATTTTTGGCATATTTTCTGGGATTTTTCCTGATAGTTGATTTTCTGCACAAAAACTAAACACGAGGGCAATTCTGCTGAAAACAGCATCAGTATGTGTTAGTTGCATCCAAATCACACAAGTTTAGAGGAGAAAC
Source organism: Avena insularis (assembly GCA_023614405.1). Lineage (NCBI taxonomy): Eukaryota > Viridiplantae > Streptophyta > Magnoliopsida > Poales > Poaceae > Avena > Avena insularis. The sequence continues at coordinate 353,365,744 of CM042692.1, read as the reverse complement.
AATAGCAAAAGTGTTCAGGAAAGTAGATACGTTTTGGACGTATCATGTATTACTTAAGATGACCAAACGTTCTCGAGGACACATGGGAAGACTGTCAAGTGCTTTCGCTAAATATAGTTGATTAATCTTCTTTAGCTTGCTAAGTGTTGTGTGGGTGAACCTGTGCTAATGTACCGACCTTCCTAGGAATAATACATACTTATGATTATACCCCTTGCAAACATCCGTAAGTACAAGAAAGTAGTTAAGGTAGAAACCTAACCACAACTTTAAACTCTAAGACCCTGACGTCCCTTGTGCAATGGTTTCCTAATGGGGGTTCAGGTTTCTGTCACTCCGGCAACCCCTACGATTAGTATCCAAATACACAATGCATTCCCCTAGGCCCATAGAGGTGAAGTGTCATGTAGTCGACATTCACATGACACCACTAGAAGAAGTACACCACAATTTAAATATCAAACTATTGAATCTTTCTCAACATAATTCCACTACTAACAACATGACTTCTCCCATGTCCTCAAGAACAAAACGGACTACTCACAAGACATCATATGGATCATGATCAGAGATGGAATAATGATGTATAACAATCTGAACATAAACAATAATTCAACGGTTCACTCAATAGCATCAACTACAAAGAGTAATCAACACCGAGAAAGTTTCCCCTAAGAACTATGCAAGATTCAACCCAATTGTTACAGCAATATGGAGATGGTGATGATGGTGCTTATGGTGATGATGGTGGTGATGATGATGATGATCCCGATGAAGTCCAGCTTGATGGTGGTGTTGCTGGTGACGATCTCCCCTCTCCGGGAAGGAATTCCCCGCAGAATCTGCACGGAGAGAGATCTTTCTCTCTCGGTGTTTTCCGCCCCGCAGAGGCGGCAGAATCTTTCTGTGGTTGCTCCCCCAGTATTAGGGTTTCGAGAGGATTATATACACTAGAGGGGAGAGCTGGAGGTGGGCCAGGGCGGCCACACCACCTGGTCGCGTGACCTAGGCTGACCCGTGCTAGGGGGTGGTGTGGGCCCCCTGTGGCCCATCTCCACTCCTTCTGGCAGCCTTCGTCTTTTGGAAAAATAGGATTTTCCATATATTTTCCCGGATTTTCTAATCTCTGCGAATTTTGCCTCCAAATAGCACGTTTTCTATCAGAATCCTGACTGCAGCAGTCCATGCTCCAAAAGTCATCAACCATGCAAAAACAAATGAAATTACATAAGTATCATCTCTTAATATGAAATATATCAATGAATAACAGTAAATTATGATATATAATAGTGATGCAAAATGGACGTATCAAACATCACTCGAGGTGGAGTTTTTAAGAGTTTGGTAGTGTATTGTAGTGTTTGAGAGCTTGATGTATTTAAATAAGTGAGGTAGCGCTCACATGAGACCGTATTATAGTGGTTTGTAATGTATAATATATCAACTATGTGCTTGTATTGTATAATATATGATGCATATTTGGTTTTTATTTGGATTTGGATCTTGATTTCCATTGTGTGACTAGTGTTGTGTATAAAGTCGAGATCAGAAAACATGATCATGATGTAATTATGAGTATTTGCTTTGTGTTACAAGACTAGGGGGTCATGGATACAGGAGTAGGAACCGAGTCTAAGCAGCAGCGCTTGGAGCGTGAAGCTAAAGAAAAGACGGATGAAGACGCTAGAGCATAGGCAGAATTACCACCACCACCAATGAGGCCACTGATGGATCGAGCAGAATTTCATGCAATACATGCATATGATGCAGGAGTCTTAGAACAAGTTCATGTAAGACCTGATTTGTCGGGTCATAACTTAGAGGGAGCCTGAAGGTCAGGGCATGCGTCTCTCTGATTTCCAGAATGCAGGGCCACTACCTTTTGCGTCAACCCTAGAACCAATGGATGCCGAGTATTGGTTGGCTGATACAGAAAGGAAACTTAAGACTGTAGGGTGCAATGACGAGGAGAAGCTAAGGTATGCAACATATCTTTTAACCGTACCTGCAACTACTTGGTGGGAGAATCAGCTAGTGATGCAACCTCCAAGTAGAGAGTATACTTGGGAGGAGTTCATACAGAGATTCTGTGAATATCATGTTCCAGAAAGTGTTATTGAGTTGAAGCGTAGGGAGTTTGAGGAGCTGCACCAAGGTTATTCCAGTGGCATGAAGTACACCCAGGAGTTCAGCCAGTTATCTCGTTACGCAGCTGACGAGGTAAGCACGGAATAAAAAAAAGGAAGAAGCGGTTCATGCGTGGCTTGAATCTGTTTGTGAAGATGCAGTTGAGGTTGACCAATAAGAAGACTTTCTAATAATTGCTAGATACAACCATCACCTTTGAGGATGATTATAAGAATGTCCAAGAAGATAGAGGAAGAGGGCGAAGCAAGAAACCAAGAGAGTTCAAGCAAGTAAGCCTAAAACTAATTTGGAGTTTAAACCCAGGAATAGACCTCCCAACAACAATAACAATAATAACCGAGGAAGGTTCAATCCTAGGAAGAATATAATATGTAATAAATGTGGACCTCTAGGGCATGTTAAAATAGAATGCCAGAAACCAGTAGTCATATATTATGGGTGTGGCCAGAAGGGGCATATAAAGCCTGATTGTCCCTAGAAACCACCAGGTGGTTGGCCCACATCAAGCAGTGGTCAAGCCAGAGGAGGAGGCGGACAGCCTAACAAGGGTGGAAACTATGTAAAGAAAAACAATGGCAAGAGGAGCAGACCCACCAGAAAGCTGAATTGCACAACTTGGGAGGAGGTGGATAATTCAGATCAAGTAGTGATAGGTATGCTCAATATTCTCACCAATCCTAGGAAAGTTTTATTTGATACTAGTGCAACTACTTCATTCATATCTAAGTATGTGCTAAGTTTGGGATTAGAAGGGCATCACTAGAAAACCAATGACCGTAATAACGGCAGGGGGTACCGTAATAGTACGTCATATTAAACAAAACCAAGTTATCACAATCTATGGTCATACTTATGAAAGGAATATGCCCGAGAGGCAATAATAAAATAGTTATTATCTTATTACATGTCTATGATAAATGTTTATTTCTCATGATATAATTGTGTTAAAAGGAAATGATCATACATGTGTGTTTAATAAACAAAAGAACAGGTTCCTAGTGATGCCTCTCATTAACAGATGATCAAGGTTTCTTGATCATGAGATTGGATGTTGTTAATAACGAGGTCACAACATTGGTTGAATGATGTGATGAACAATCTGCCAAAGTATAGTAACACAATCATGTCCTCAAGTTTATATTGATATATCATTCAAGGTAACCCTAATCCTTAGACCATGAGATCACGTCAATCACTGACTCTGGAAGAGTACTTTTGATTACATCAAACATCACACCGTAACAGGGTGATTATAAAGGTGTCATCGGGTACTTATAAAGTGTTCGTTGAGGCTCGTCGATCAAGAGTGGGATTTGTCCATCCTGATGATAGAGAGATATACTAAGGGCCCTCTCGGTGATCTCACATTAACATAGCTTGCAAGCAAGTGATAAAGATCACTAAGAATGTTATATCACGGGAACAAGAAAAGAGTACTTGTCAATAACGAGATAGAAATAGGTATGGATGATACCAAATGATCAGATCTCAAACAAGTAAAATATCGCGAGACAAACGGAATTGGTTACTGCGAATAAGGTTCATGCGATCACTAGTTTATCAATTGAGCTGGTGGGAGTCATTATGGATCTCCAAGCCCTGCTAATGATTATTGATCAGAGAAAGTCTCGATCATGTCCACATAGTTCACGAACCCGTAGGGAGACACACTTAAGGGTAGTCGACACATTTGAGTGGATAGGGAACATAGAAGAAAATACCGGACAATGCAGAAATTGTTTTGATAAATCTACCAGAATAGTTTCAATGTATCAAAATATTGCAAGGGATTGAATTCTTAATGTTTTCATTAAATTAAGTACTCATTAAATTGAGTGGCATTAAACCAAGTGAATTAAAGTTCTTTAATGGAAAGACTTTTGATTTTTGAGTGGATAATTAATGGGAGGAAGTGACCTTCGATTATGTGTTAGTGGAGACTCCACTAGCAATCAATAGGGAGAGGTGGGGTCACATCACTCCATGCACCCAGTCCCTTGGGGGATGCCCTCTCCCCCTATAAAAGTAGGGGTGGAGATCCTCTCCCTCACACACTTCTCCATATCCTCTCATATTCCCTTTGGTTGGCATCTTCTCCCTCTTGCTAGCTTGTCCACTATCACGAGTACAGTGCTTAGGCAAAGCCCTTATCAAGACCTTCTCCTCCATCACCACTACCATGTCGTAGTGCTACTCAAATTCCTAAGGATCCACTACTTCCCCTGCCAAGCTAGAGCAAGGGACGGAAGTCGTCGGCATACCGTATGTGTGACCAATTACGGAGGAGATGACCTTGTGGCATTGGTCATCACATCCTTGAGGACGGTCATGTATACTCTACAACAACCATGTTTGTTTGCAGGAACGTTATCCTGCTTTACGGTCTTCGAGGGTGAGTCCATCTAAAACCATTACAAGTATCGCCTAGATTCGATCTTGGCAGTTGCAACCGTAGGAAAAAAAATTGTTTTCTATGCAACAAACCCATTAGTGGTACCAGAGCTATATCTATGTGTAGATGCTTTGTACGGTTAGAACACATATGAATATGTGGGTGCTGATGATCATGCTATTGCATCCTTCATGTATTTTGGATATTAGCGGCATAGTGGGATGAAGCGGCTCGGACTAACTTTACATGTTCTCGCACATGAGACATTCCACGCTTGACATGCAACTAGTTTGGATAAGTGGCTAGCGGGTGTCTGTCTCTCCCACTATAGTTGATATCTGGTTTACAACGGGTTGCTAATAATTTGATTATCATTGTTGTTGTTCCATATTCGTAGGTAAGATTGATTCTATCTCCGAAAGCCCAAAGCCATGTAAAATATGCAAAAGATAAATTAGAAGCGTCTAGTTTTATTTTTTCTGGGCTTGTGTCATGATATGGTAAATGTTATAATTTTAGTATGGTAAGATACTATACTATCAAGAATTATAACAAAGTAAGTGGGAGCACCATATACCTTGGCATTACACAAATGGAATGATAGAGATCATACCATGATGCACAAGATAGTGATCAAGTGCAAGAACCATATCATATCACTTTATGCATATGATGTTTGTTTGCATCTTATTTTGATTATGTCTAGCTTAGAACTTGGCGTTAGCATTATAAGATGATCCCTCTCACTAAATATCAAGATAATAATATGTTCTTCCTTATTATGCACCATTAAGAAAGTTCGTCATTTCGAAGCACCACGTGATGATTGGGTGTGATAGACTCTACGCTCGCATACAACGGGTGTAAGACAATTTTACACACGCAAGTACTAAGGTTCTTACTTCGCGAGCCTAGCATGTAAAGACATGGCCTCGGACCATGAACCGAAAGGTAAAATATGAGTCATATGAATGATATGATGTCCATATGATGCTCGCCATTGGAGCTACACCACCTCACGTGATGATCAAATGTGGTGTAGTGCATTTGGTTCATGTAATCACCAAAACGACTCGAGGGATGTTGTTTTGAATGGGAGTTTATTTAGTAATTTGGATTAATTTGAACTCAATTTATCATAAACTAAATCAAAGTGATTTTGCATAATTCGTTGTAGTCACTCGCATTCATTTACTAACTTGTTTTAGCTATAATTAAGATAATAGAACTATAGAATTCTGGAATTTTTACTATACAAACTGGTATCGTATTGTTTTATTAGTGTCAATCTAAAGTTTAAAGTATTATTGCGAACTTTCAGCCAAACCTCACTTACTCCATGAAATTCAATAAATAGTATTGAATCAAGAGTAACAAACTCCAGCATTAGTATCGAAGTATCATGCTTGCCTCCATGATTCTTCATATTGGAAAATTGTTTTAATATCAATGTTATCTAGGAGCAGAAATTTGTTTTAGAAACCATCATCTGTACAAGATATTGTGATATCTGAAATGATGTCTTGGTTGTAATATGATAGAGTGTAATTTAATAAAATACATATTCTTGTATTGAATGAGAATTTGCAAAGGTTGGAGACGCTAGGCGTCCTGATCACCTAAAAAGGTTTTGGGAATTAACATTCTATTCGTAATTTGTCCTTATGAGCTATAGTAGCTTGATCATGAAAGTCTTCATGATAAGGATGGATATAAGATGTAGGTAAAATATTTACTACATTAAAAGGATTACTAAAAGGAATGAAATTTGAAAGAATACCAAACATTTGATGATGGTGATCCACTTCAAAGTGCAAGTCCAAATGTATTAGTATTTGACTATACACGCTTTGGACTATATATCATATGTATGGCATCACTATTGATGTTGATATATTCTTTTGTAAAGAAAAGGAAATGTTGAAAGAGAATTTAGGAAATATTTGGCAGAAAAGAAAAGACTGGAAATGTCCAGCTTAGGTATATAAATGATATACACGTTATGGGTGTATTCTTTGCTTGTTAAACAATGTGATTCTTGGGTATTGGATACCGAATTGGTTGGTGTGAAATGTCACACAGAGCAAAACAATTCATGAACTGCCATGGCCTAAGTAACTAGCAAACGAATATGTGATGATGTTCATCAAAAACAAATAATGTGTTATTGTGTTTCTCATTGATATCAAAGCTTGCCTTCAAGATTTGTTTTTTAATAATTGTTATTTTCCTCCGGTATTATGAGAATGATGGCTGTTCAAATAATTACTGTATTCCATTAAAGATGGATGAACTCTTACAAATCTAGTTGGATAAATCACGTCCATAAACATTGATGCTAAAGTATCGTAAGACGAATGATTAGAAGATCACTTATGAGTAACACTGCAGTTTAAATCATATTAGAAATAAAACATTAAGAAACTCCATGTTGATAAAAATTTGGAGTCCTTTTGATTTTTTGAATCAATTGATGCTTGTGCAAATTTCTTGGAAATGATTTAAATTTCATTCATAGGCCAAAGAGGAACGAATGGCTAACTTATTTGACATTGTGCATGTTGATGTAGCCGTATGTGGTGGATCATTCAAATTTCATATACTTTAACCAAAGATTTGAGTGAATATATGTATATTTACTTACTCAAGGAGAAGTATGAAACGTTTGAAAATGTTCAAATGATTTCAAGATGAAGTGGAAAATCATTGCAACAAGAAAATAATGAATTTATGATTGGATCATAAAGGAAAATATTTGATTTACAAGTTTAGAAAAAACACCTATGATTCAAGGAATCATTCCATGGATTTATGTTCCTCGATAAACCATAGGAGTATGGAGTATTCGAGAGATGTAATCAAACCTTGTTTAACATGGTAGGATCAACGGGATTATTTATCAAATTGCCATTATATTTGAATATTAGGTTTTAGTGACTACTATTTTTACACTGAAAGAGCCCCATCACGATCCATTGAAATGACGCCATATGAGTTATGGATTGGGATAAAATTCAAGTTGTCTTTTCTTAAATTTTGGTATGCTAGGCATAAGTAAAATGTTTACAATCAAAGTCAGATGAGCACGTATTTATAGGTTATCTCAAATAACCATTGGGTGTCCTCCATAACACCGAATACAAAAGTGTTTGTCACTTAGAACGTCGATTTTCTTGAGAAGGAATATTTTCATGAAAAGTTAAGTGGGAGGAAAATAGAACTTTGATAAGGTTATTGAACTTTAGCTATATGTGTTGAGTTGCACAGTGCTAGAAAATGTCCCAGAGGCAGCCATAGTGCCCATGGCTCCTGTGCCTCAAAAGTTGTGATCACTGAGATGTAAGTTCCTATTGAACCACGTAGGTCGACTAACAATCAAATCCAAATATTTGAGATTAAATTATTATTGTTTGACAATGATGAACCGACTACATGCAAAGAAGTGATGATGGGCCCTGACTCCGTCAAATGGATCAAAGCCATAGAATTCGCGATATTTCCATACGCGAGAAACCAAGTTGCTGAACTTGTAAGGCCCTATGAAAGGCATAAAGCCTATCAGTCATATTTGGATCTATAAAAAATAGACATGGATGTTTTACATCTATGAAATAGTCGACAAGTCGGTAAAGTGTTTACGAAAATGATCAAGGAGTTGAATATAATAAGGTTCGATCTTTCATGGCTATATTTAGTCTGGATGGATTAATATAGCAACCACTACATATGTCAAGTGTTGTATATGCTAGTTGAACAAGCAAAACAACGTTCTTATAATATAATGGTTACCTAGGACGTGTACGTGACACGGTCCAAAGAGTTTTGTTAAATCAAAGGATGCTAAAATAGCATGCAAACTTCAATAGTTGAAGTAAGCATGGCGGAGTTGGAATCTTCACCGTGATGAAAATGTTAAAATGTTTAATTTTATCAGAGATGATGAAGATGCTCGCATTTGCAAGAAATTAAGTGGGAGTGCTGAGACATATTTCTAATACATTGTGTATAATACATATTGTTTATTAGAAACAATGTATCTTTTACTGACACAAGTTAAGGATTTCATTAAAATTAGATTTAAATGAAAGATTTGGACAAAACCAGAATATTTTCCATATGTACATAGATGAAATATTGAATGAGTTCAATTTGGAAAAGATGAGAAAGGTACTTGCCATATGGAAAAGGTTGAATCAAGATTCAAGTGTATTAACACTTGGCGGGTGAATCAAGATTTGAGTGTTTTGACACTTGGTGAGTAAAATCACATGAATATCTTGATAAACGAGATTCAAGTGTTTTGACACTTGGTGAGTAAAATCACATTAATATCTTGATAAATGAGATTCAAGTGGATACTTGGTGAGTAAAATCACATGAATATCTTAATCAATCATACCGTGATATGTACATTTCCCATGCTCTAAAAGTTATGAGAATATACCAGGGTGACTCATAAGATGATCACTAGACGATAGTAAGGATATTCTTATGATCTTTAGAAGAACTTAGAATATATATTATGTATGTAGAAGTGACAAATAGTTTATTGTAAAGTGTTACATTGGCACTAAACAGATAGTTCATTATAAAATGTTACATTGATACTAATTTTGTCACAAGGTACAAACTAAGTTTATCTAAATTTAGGCTATGGGTTAAGGTGGCACAATTTGATGGAACAAAGTTCCATGATAGATTTGGATGAGTTCCAAAAGGTTAAGTATTATGACAGATACTAAAATGAAATGCTGAGTATAAGACTACTCTAGTAGCAGCATAAGAAGGCATTTGTGTCAAGAAGTTTGTTAATCAAACTAGGTGTAGTTCCAAGCGAAATAATGCTAGGAAGATCTATTGTAAAACAATAGTATAAACATGTTTTAAACCCCAAGGAATTAATGTCTCACCAATGGACCAAATTTATACAATGTCATCTCATTGGAGAATGAGTGATGCATAGAGACGCAAAGACTTGCAAATACACACGGACCTGAAAGTGTCAGATATGGAGATTAGTTTTACCAAAATAAATGCATACATACAACTCCAGCCATAGGTGCTTATATGCGCAAGTTTCAACTAGATTATTGACTCTAGTGCAAGTGGGAGACTGAAAGGAATATGCCCGAGAGGCAATAATAAAATGGTTATTATCTTATTCCATGTTTATGATAAATGTTTATTTCTCATTCTATAATTGTGTTAAAAGGAAACATTAATACATGTGTGTTTAATAAACAAAAGAACAGGTTCCTAGTGATGCCTCTTATTACACTAGCTTGTTGATTAACAGATGATCATGGTTTCCTGATCATGACATTGGATGTTGTTAATAACAAGGTCACAACATTGGTGGAATGATGTGATGAACAATCTCCCAAAGTATAGTAACACAATCATATCCTCAAGTTTATATTGATAAACCATTCAAAGTAACTCTAATTCTTCGACCATGAGATCATGTTAATCACTGACTCCAGAAGAGTACTTTTGATTTCATCAAACATCACACCATAACAGGGTGATTATAAAGGTGTCATTGGGTACTTAAAAAGTGTTAGTTGAGGCTCGTGGAGAGTGGGATTTGTCCATCCCGGTGATGGAGATATATACTCAGGGCCCTCTCGGTGATATCAAATTAACATAGCTTGCAAGCAAGTGATAAAGATCACTAAGAATGTTATATCATGGGAACAAGAAAAGAGTACTTGTCAGTAACAAGATCGAACTAGGTATGTATGATACCAAATGATCGAATCTTAGACAAGTAAAATATCACGAGACAAAAGGAATTGGTTACTGCGAATAAGGTTCAAGCGATCACAAGTTTATCGATTGAGCTTGTGGGAGTCATTATGGATTTGTAGGCCCCGCTAATGATTATTGATCGGAGAAAGTCTCGATCATGTCCACACTGTTTAAGAACCCGTAGGGAGACACACCTAAGGGTAGTCGACGCATTTGAGTGGATCGAGAACACAAAAGAAAATACTAGACATCGCAGGAATTGTTCTGATAAATCTGTCAGAATAGTTTTGTTGTATCAAAATATTGCAAGGGATTGAATTGTTAATGTGTTCATTAAATGAAGCGATTCATTAAATGAAGTACTCATTAAATGAAGTGTTCATTAAATTGAGTGGCATTAAACCAAGTGAATTAGAGTGCTTTAATGGAAAGACCTTTGATTTTTGAGTGGAGACTTAATGGGAGGAAGTGACCTTTGATTATGTGTGAGTGGAGACTCCACTAGCAATCAAGAAGGTAGAGGTGGGGGCACACCACCCCATGAACCCAGCCCCTTGGGTGCTGCCCCTCACCCTATAAAAGGAGGGGTGGAGCTCCTCTCCCTCACACACTTCTCCATATCCTCTCATATGCCCTTTGGTTGGCATCTTCTCCCCCCTTGCTATCTTGTCCACTATCACAAGTACGGTGCTTAGGAAAAGCCCTGCTCAAGACCTTCTACTCCACCACCACTACCATGTCGTAGTGCTACTGGAGTTCCCAAGGATCCACTACTTTAGGGGCCAAGCTAGAGCGAGGGATGGGAGTTGTCGGCACACCGTATGTGTGATCGATTATGGAGGCGCTTCCCTTGTGGCATTGTTCATCGCATCCTTAAGGACGGTCATGTACACTCTACAACAACCATGTTTGTTTGTGGGAATGTTATCCCTCTTTATGGTCTTCGAGGGTGAGTCCATCTGAAACTGTTACAAGTATCGCCTAGATTCGATCTTGGCAGTTGCAACCGTAGGAATTTTTTGTTTTCTATGCAACGAACCCCATCAACATATTATGCGGATCTATATGTGATCCCATTAAAAGGAATAGCAATAGTTCTAGGAATGGATTAGATGACTGAACATGGATCCCAGATAAGCTGCGAGGATAAAATAGTCTCAATGAATACTCCATGTGGAGGAAGGATAGTCTACCAGGCTAACAAACTTACTCATATAATGGTGGATCTGCAACTCAATTCGATGAAAGAGGTAAAGCTAGAAGATATTGCAGTACTGAATGAGTTCCAGGATGTTTTCCCAGCAGAGTTACCAGGAATGCCACCTAACCGAGAAATATAATTTACTATTGACCTGATACCAGGAACATCACCTATTGCACAAGCACCATACAAGATGGGTCCTAAAGAGCTGAAGGAGCTTAAAGAGAAAATTGATGAGTTAGTTGGTAAAGGATTCATACAAGAAAGTGTATCTCCATGGGGAACTCTCGTGATTTTTGTGGATAAAGGGGATGGAGGCTAGTGAATGTGTGGAGATTATAGGAATTTGAACAATGTCACTATCAAAAACAAGTATCTGTTGCCGAGAATTCTGGATTTATTTGATCTCTAATATGTTAGTATGAACCTAGAGGAAACCAAGAGTTTTCACCAGACCACATTAAAGAGAAGCAAGATATTATTGATATCATCTGAGATCAATTGAAAATATCTCAAAAACATCAAAAGAGTTATGCAGATCAAAATAGAAGATCATGGCATCCGAAAGTGGGAGATATGGTATATCTTAACGTTAGTCCAATGAAAGGAGTTAAAAGGTTTAGAGTAAAAGAAAAATTAAGTTCAAGATATATTGGACCATTCAAGATACCGAGTCAGAACAGAACAATAGCTTATGCTTTGGAGTTACCAAAAAGGTTGGCTCAAGTTCACAATGTTTTCCATGTGTCACAACTCCAGAAATGTCTCAAAGTACCAAATGATGCCATAACACATCAAGAGATAGCATTGCAAGCAGATTTAACACATGTCAAGAAACCATCAAAGTTTCTAGAAGAGAACTGGAAAAGGTTAAGAAACAAAGCTATAAAGTACTGCAAAGTACAATGGGAACCGGAAAATAAAGGAAGCTGGGACAAAGAGGATAACTTACAAGAAGCCTATCCAGAACTATTCAGGTACACACCAATACAACTTTGGGACGAAGTTTTCTTTTAAAGGAGGAAGACTATAACATCCCAGCATTTCGGAACCAACAGAGGGTAGAAATAGGAATATGCGCATGTGCATGCATTCATCTGTAAAAGTGGGGTAAATTTTTTGCAAATTAAAACCCTCGAGAGATCAGAGTTTCTTTCACTAGATTGAAATAGGGTTTAGCTCATTCTTGTGATTGTTATAAACTTTGACATGATCTCTAGGTATTAAGTGAATTTGGGGTAATAATTTAAATTTGAAACTACATTTGAAATGATTCAAAATAAAAGCATTTAGGAATTTATTGTTTTAAAGAGGATTTTTAAATATTTAATATGAAGTATTAAGTATTATATTATAAAATAAGGATATAAGTAACACGAAATTTAAGACATTTTAAATAAATGGATATATACAAATAATTAGATATTCTTATTCTTTTCTTACTCTATTATTACAATATAAATAGTATACAAATAAATAAGAAATTCTTATACAGATAAATAATTACAAGTAGAAGAAAGTAAAAACTTTATTGAATAATATATATGCATTGCATTGTTCTTTATAGAATAGGAAAGAGAAATTACAAAAATAATAAAAGGAAAATCTTATACTAATTCTTAACTAAATCCTACATCTAATCTTCTTGATCTTCTCTGTAGTACTTTGTACCTGCAAGCAAACAATAAATAAACCCAAAATAAAATAAAGGGTTAGTTTAGAAATATCGCTCCTAGCTATGAATAGTGAAGTGCACTATTTATTTGCATCATTGAGCAATTTCAAATGAAAGGGGCAAGTTTCACCAAAAGAATAGTATTTGTTCTTTTTAATCAAATGGTTTCAGCACAACATCATAAACCACAAGGGCAAGTTTCACCAAGAAAGATAAACGTAAAAGGGTAAGTACATCAGATGCTTCACTTGAGTTGATCCCTAGACCAAGCACACATGGAAGCAACTTACATAACCATGCAAAACTGCATTGCTATCGACATAAGGGAGAATGTAGAGAATGAATAAAAGGCACAACCATAGGAGCATAGGGAGCTTCTCCATATTAGCCAAACCTCTATCTTAGCAAGAACACAAGAACACACCATCGGTACCACTAATATTCTCATTAGATCCACCCATAAATCACCACAGAAAACCATCAGATCGCCACACAAGATGGTCACCTAAAGGAGGGGTGGTTTGGGTGTACAACAAGGTCAGGCAGAAGCTATGAGGAGAAGGAAATCAAGCAGGAAGGACAAGTTCTTCACATTCAGGAGCTAATAAGATCAACCACAGCAATAGAGGCAACCACAAATCAATCTTCATCACAGGTTGGATAAACACCAACAGCCATCATCTTATTTTACATCTGAGTTTCTCAATCTTAAGAATATTATCTGCTAAGGTGTAGAATCCTCAGAGCTACACCCAAGAGAAGTATAAGCTCATCACTCGAGTAGTTTAGCTACACAAGGAATTATTCTTATTCAAGACAGCAATTAAATCTCAGACCAGCATCATAGATTTAACTCAAATCAAACAACTAAACAGTGACATGATTTGATGGAGATTACCACGGTGTACCATCCTAGGGGAGGCTTCACAGTGGCATCCTTCCAATTAGATCATGCTCTCATACAAGTAAAAATCCATGATCATCTTCCTGAAACATTAGGAATCATTTTATCTAACTACCATCATGGGATAGTTATATCTGGGGAGATTGGCCATAGGAATCAAACTAGAGCCTAGTTCACAAATCAATAAACCAACGACATCATCTTCCTAACCAATAGGCCATGAATCATAACTATATATTCTACCAGTGGATAAGCAGCCAATAAACATCAAGGTCACAACTTATACTAGGCATCGTTCATATGTCATATTTCAACCAACATAGTAATATTTTCATCACTGCTAGAACAGACAGATACAAGTAGATAAAGCCCATAGGCAATTAACAAAACATTTCAGAGCTTAATTCCAGGAAGGAATCCACTCTAGCATAGCAATAGTTATAGGCTAACCACAGTATTGAAGCTAATAAATCAACAAGAACAAAATCACCTTATCCAATAGTACTGAGCAAACAAGGCCAAGCATCATCATTTTTAGCAGATGAACACAATCCCAGATTCCCTTACCTTATCTCAATCAAAACTAAGCTCAACAGAATCCATCACCAACCATGAACACATCATATACTAGCCATTAGCTACTAGGTTGGCAGTGGAGAGGGTAGAACCCTAAAACAGGGCACAAACCCTAACTAGAGTTACATATAGCGGAAGTGAGGAATCCATAGAGGGATATAGAGAGAAGAAAGGTAGAGAAACAACTCACCCATGGTCCTTGCTTAAGTTAACAAGAGGAAGTAGGGGTTGGTTGATGGCGAGGTCAAGGTGGCACGGGGAGCATCTGAGGGCGCTACAACACGCGCCTAGGCTGTAACCATGGTGGCTAGAGGAGAAGCACGATGGTGTTAGGAATCACCACTATGCCACCGAATCACCAACACGGTGTCACGGGATCGCCAGGGTACCCCACCACAGCGAGAAGAGGGTGAAACCCTAGCCAGTAAGGGTATGGAGCAGGCGAGAGAAGGAATGCATGGCAGGTCGAGCTGGACCGGTCGATGTAGTGTCGTCGACTGAGTTGTCACACACCATGGCGGCGGGCGGGGAGGCTGGAGCCAGCCAAAATTGAGCGGCAACTACGGCGGCGACCCGCGGTCGCTAGAGAGAAGAAGGGTGAGATCGAGCAAGCGAGGGGGAGACCGGTCTAGTGAGGCATGTTGTGGTTTTGACCCAAACACATTGGGCTGAGACAGGCTGGGCCAGCCCAACGGGCCAGGCCTAGGTTTTAAAACAAAATAAAATCCTTAATAAATTACTAAAATACCCTGATGGTATTTGAGCTCTAGAAAAATAAATAAAAATCCTAAAAGTACAAATAATATATCTAAATGTTCATAAAAATATAAACTATCTAATAAAAATACTAAGTTGTATTTTAGTATAATAAAACTTAAATTAATTGTTTTAATATAACAAATCCTTCAAGGAATTTTCTGACAATTAGGATTATACATAAAAATAAATAAATATCATTTTAAGATTCTAAATAAATACTTTATGTAAGAAAAATACTAGTTTGTGTTTTAAACCTATAAAAATTAAAATGTATATTTTGAACATTTATTACTTTATGGAATTTTAGTAAAATAAGAGTAAGGTTTAAAAATAAATAAAAATTACTTTTAAGATCTTGATTTAATATATGTTACTATAAAAATATTAAAGATAATATTTTCAAAGGTTTTAAGGTTTATAAAATATTAACTTATTTTTATTTATTTATTAAATAAAAAGACTTTAACCCTTAATAATGTGGGTAAAACACGCAAAGAAGGGTAAACTTAAAATAACATAGTGCATGACATTACTATGCATATTCATTATTGCTTCTTTAAATATTGTCCTTACCGAGAAATAATGGTGCTTTGTAGAAAGAAGAGCTCAAGGTCGAGTGGAAGCATCTGACTCACTACCTTGCAGTCACAAGGCAAGTTCATCACTTGCTCATGTCCTTTGGTGTGCTTTCCAAAAGTATTTGCATCTTGTGTGTTATCACCTATGTTCTAAAAGGGATACATAAAAGAATATTTTCTTAAGAACATAAAATGCTATTATCATCCTAAGTGATGGTAAATATTAAGATTAGCAGTGGAATCTAGGATTCTAGTTGCACTACTAGATAGGAATTAATAACCCATGACATCAGTGATTCTAGCGCCGTATAATACACGTTAACCATGAGATCTGGAATGGGACGGAGAAGTCAGCTTGATCTTCTTCCTTTCGCATGTCAACGGATGCATAGGTCGTGGCTGTTATCCATGTAGCATGGTTAATTCGTAGAGGATATGCAGCAAATGGGTGGGATCCATCAACGTCCCATGGTAGCTCTGGCATCTATAATGGTTTGCACGCTTCATTGCCATAATACATAAGGTGGACATGACATACACCAAGGGGGCATGCGGGGTCACGGAGAAGGGTAGTGATGGGCTTGGATCAATTTCTGGGCCCCACGTCAAGGAATTGTGGATGGTAAAGTACGCCCGGTTGTGCAACAAAGATTTGATATCTTATGGGTAAAGTAACGCACCTCTTCAAAGTGTAAGAATTGTGACATGTTACTCCTTGTTCCGGGAAGGAGCTACGAATGTGGCAGGAAAGAAACTCCATGAAGTTCTGGTCAACCTGTGAAGGCTGATGGGTATAGTTTTTGGTATTAAAATCAATCTTTGAAGAAATTTTTATGAAAACTGCATAGTGCCAAAGATTTATGGTCTGAGGTGGTAGTTAGTGCATCAAACCTCCCACCTTGCATACAATGAACTTTCTAGGTAATGTTTTTACTCACTCTTTCCTTTGATCCCCTGATTAGACTCTAAAGAGCTAGATGATACACCAATGTATACTATTGAGGACCAAGACGACGTATTCTACGAAGAACTGGATCTCTGGGGTGGGGTCGAAGGGGTGGACTATGAGATACGCTATGGAGCGGAAGGCAATGAGTTAGAGTAGTTTCCATATTAATACTTAGTTCCTAGGTTGATTCGAGCAGCACAAACTCTATATAATAAGTTGTTAAGCTCCCGCCATATTAATTATGTAGTTTGGCTTTTTTGTTCTTCTGCTAAAACATATTAAATAAGTTTTATATGGTTTGTAAGTTCGAACAACATAATGGTACCGATCTTTTGGTATTGTAATAATAATAATGTGTGAATGTTTGTAATTGGACCCATAATGTTTCTATTGTACCACTCTGAGAGATGTGATATTTGCGGAACGGTGTTCCGTGAGTATTATGTCAACGGATATAGTATACTACAACATGTAGTGGTATGCTGAGTCACCGCAAAAACCTTGCTCAATCTTTCACCATTATCAATCTAGACTTAGATGTTTTTCTTAAGCTAACCTTTATTATGAGCATGCTTAGTTTTGTTTTTAGAGGAGTTTCTGTTGTAAAAAGTGTAGAGGATTGTTTTTGCTATGTTTATATTGGAACACAATTTTAGTTAGCTTTTATTTTTATTTTTAGGTGAACACAAGGAGTCATACCCGTGTAGTGGCTGCGGAACAAGCCGCACCACCCGTTGATATGCTAACCCCCTAGTCATTTGGCATCGAGTTCACCAAGGAGTTTCAACTCACTCGTTTC
Source organism: Avena insularis (assembly GCA_023614405.1). Taxonomy (NCBI): domain Eukaryota; kingdom Viridiplantae; phylum Streptophyta; class Magnoliopsida; order Poales; family Poaceae; genus Avena; species Avena insularis. The sequence continues at coordinate 353,348,012 of CM042692.1, read as the reverse complement.
AACCGTCTCAAGAATTGAGACATCAAGTCCACCAAGTGGGCGTGTCCTTATATCCTTAACCAACTGAGTATTCATCATGATTTTGATTTACTTTGCAACAATGTTGGTTTGCATCACTTTGTCTTTCAGGATGCCGCCATATATCACCGCTTTACGCTTGAGTTTCTTAGTACCTTGACACACATGTGGGTTAATACTACTGCTCCGAGGAGCATAGCCCGGAAATTGATCACATCAATTTCCGCCTTATGAGCCATGAGTAGACCTATGGGCTCATCATTTTGGGTTTGCCAACAACAACACCGACATACGCACCACCAGTTTTGTTCTTAATCCCAAACCCTTGAAGTACTTTAATTATATGAGAATCCATGGAAACACACCCAAGGGAAATCAAATTGATCATCCTGGTGTTCTATATTTGTTCTATGTTATTGCTAACTCCTTGTGTTGGGGATATACTTTTCGGATATACCCACTGTGACTCACTGACCAGGTTGGCCCACTTCAGGTTAGAGATATGATCCACGGGTGGCCTAGTCAGGGAGAGAAGTTGGAAGTCCATCCGGCTAAGGGAAGGCCTAGAAGACTTACCCACTTAGGCCTGTAGGAATATCAAGATGTACTATGTAAATGACCTTGTATTGTAGTCGGATAGGACTCTCCTATAACCCTAGGACCGGATGACTATATAAGCCATCCTAGGGATCAGCCTTTAGGGAACCAATCACCATAACCTTAACTCGCATAGGCAAAACCTCTCTTGTAATCTGTACTTTCGGCTATGCCGTATTACTGGATTGCTAGCAGGAGTAGGATCCGTCCACCACTGGTGGATTCGAACCTGGTTACGTTTGTGTGCTCACCATCCCGGACAACCGTCAACCCCACATCTTCCAATGCCCCGGGGGACCCCTCATGGTGTAATCGTCATCAATCCGATAATAGTTGGCGCCCACCGTGGATCAGGTGACTTTCAGAGCTATGTTCTAGGAGGAATCTGCACAACTCAAAATCGGCAAGACAATCGCCATCGATTGGGTTCTCTACGCCAATGACTTCCCTCTCGTCTTTCTCGATGAGACCTGGATTCCGGCTAGGGAGACCACGACCAGCTACACAATCATGTCTTTTGGTGAGATCGACGTTTACCTCGATTTCACTGAACCTGCCCAACCCACCCTAGCAGTGATGATAGAGGCATAAGAAACTTCTGGATCCAATTTGTCCGCGGAGGCGGCAGAGTTCTGGGCCTTAGAAAACCCTAATCCCACCCAGCATGCACCTGAAGCAAAGATAGCGGAGAAGATCAAATCTGAAGAAGATCTCCCAAGGAGGTTGAATCTCAGGAAGATCAAAGTTGCAACAGCTCCGAATTCGGCTCTACCGATGCTAGAGTAGGAAAATCACTTCCGAGGCACAGGTTGAGGCGGATGATACTGCATGGAAACGCTAGTATGGAGCAAATCCTTGAAACCATCAAAATATACGAGTAAGATAATGAAGAAAGCCACAGCTACCTTAGAGAGCATGGATCTCACTTAATTGACTATGTTGGCTCTGGATCCAGCTCTGTCAATGTTGGAGACGACAACGACTCGGTGTTACACGCAATCGTAACAAGCGCCAACACATTAGATTCTTTAGGGGATTCCCTGATGTTAGCATATCTCCATGCATACGATGAAGAATTCGGAGAAGAAATCAACTCCAAGGCCGCAGAGGAAGGACAAGAGTTGAATCCGAGTCCCTACAATAGTATGGATGAAAGATACGATAAGAACTTTCCTGACTCATGTGATGACATGGATATCAGAGATAATCCCGACATTCAAATGCCCGAAAGTACTGATTAAAGCTTGACTCTAGGAACTGGACCAAAATCCGTCTTTGCCACAGGGGCCTAGAAGGCCAGCAAGGCAAACAAGAAAAGGAAGAATAAGACCCCGACCAAGGATCTCCCTGCTGAGGAGGTAGAGGACTCAGACGATGCTCTGATCCCCTCAAAACTGAAAAAATCTCTGGTGGACGGACACGTGGTTACACCAGGTGCTCGAGAAATCCTCAGAGAAGCACTTACAACGCCAATCCCAACCGCTACGGATCTTAACCCAGATGAATTGGAGGAAAGGGCTTTGGATCTAGAAGCGTATCTTCAGTGACTCTTAGATGAGGCCACTAACCTCGTTGAGGAGAAGCAGCGCATTGCAGAGTTAGGAAAGTTCAACTCCCAGCAGCATCAGAAGACCCGGAATGGCCCTGAGCTAGAAAATAGGAATTCGGAAGTTCACAAGTCCCTTTTCGAGGGTAAAACTAAAGACATAGTCGTGGGAAAACCTCCGATCGATAGCAATGGAAATTGGGTGTACAACACACCGGTAGAAAACACTACAACGACCCGAGAGATCTTGGCAAATAATCCAAATCCAGAGCAGGTCCGGCTGAGCATGAAGCTGCTCACCAAGGGACTGGAATAGCAGAAAGTCGCCATGTCTAGTAGCAGAAAGCTGGTCTTCGAATCCGACCAATGCTGCACAGACACTAGTCGATAGCAAGATACAAGACCCCGACAGGAACCGGATCGACGCTATTGTTCCGACCCTCAGGACGATAATTACTCAAGAACCGGATCTTCAGGACAGCAGCACGGAACCGCACGTGGCTGGAGCAACGTTGCTCTGACCATAGAGCGATATCCCGTGGCAACAATGGTTCCACAGCAACCTTCCCAACGACAGATAGATCACTGTAGGGAAGAAGATGAAGCACGACGTCAGGAGCAATATCGACAAAGAATGCCACCTCCTAGACACACAAGCCGTCCAATAGAGCCTTGTCACAATGACGATAATGAAGGACAGAGGAACGACAAAAACCGTGCTGGATCAAATCGGAACAGCGGCCATCATCATGAAGATCCTCCCTGGAACTAGTATAATGGGGCTTCGGATGGAGGTCGGCGATGAGCTGGAAATAATCCACCAGCACCACCCTCTCCGCCAATCAGCCACCATAATGGCTCCCAAGGGAATCGGGGGCACCGTGGCGGAGGTGGTGGTAGAAGAAGCATAAGTCTAGCTCCACGGTGTCGCAGCCACATCAAACATCCGATACGATGCTCTCTGTCACCAAGTGACTCCATGCACCGGATCAACTCAAACATAAAGGCACGACGCTATGAGTCGGATAATATATACGTGGGCCCAAAGTGCTTTGGGCCACGCGTCTAACAAAACAAATTTTCCGGAAGGGTTTGCTATCTCAATGCACATTCAACCCTATGACGGTGTGGCTCGGCCAGACACCTGGCTCCAGGATGTTTTTCCAGGCCTGCTGCATCACCAAAGAACGCAACAACTTGGTTGTAGTCCGATATCTCCCACTTATGTTGAGGAAGACGACTCGATCATGGATCAACAAACTCCCGGAAAACACAATTCACAACTGGTATGATATGCAAAGTGTATTCTTTTAGAATTTCGAAGGTACATATAGGAGGCCCTGCACAGTCGGAGATCTGCAGCATTGCACCCAAAAGACCAGAGAAACTTGCCGAGACTACCTCAGATGATGGATCGACATGAAGAACTCCTGTGAGGGAGTAAAAACCAGATCACGATGAAGCAATCATTACAGGACTCCCAATTAGATTACTGCATCACCGACTGAAGTGTGACAAAGTCACTGATCTAGGAGAAATGGTAGAAATGACAAACAAGTATGCAGATGCCGACAATGACTCAGAGGGACTACTGAATGCCCTGGCCATACCATAGTTGGCTAAACAGCCAAATCAGCAGCAGACTTAGAAGCGCAAGAACACCTCAGAAGATAAACCCAATTCGGAAACTGCTACTATCAACGCAACTTTCAGATCTGGAGGACGAGGAGGGCACGAAGGCGGACAGGGACGAGGTCGTGGAACTTCCCGGGTCAAAGGTAGAGGATACCAGCAACCTGGTAAAACCTACTCGTGGGCCGATATTGCCAATAATCCGTGTGTGCATTATCCGGATGGCAACGGGGGCTCCTCCCACACAAATGCTGAGTGTCGTTTCAACAACAACATAAAAAAAGATGAATCCGCTGGCTATAGGGCCAAGCGACGAATAGGAAAGAAAAATCCGACAAAGAAAAGGAGTCCAAGGAAGATTCCTACATGGAGGAGGTATAGCCCTCAAATCCCAAGTCGGATGAAAATAAGACCCTCCCAACCAAAAAAGACACCTACGTCTGCTTCCTTGGATCCCAGCCCACTAAGGTCAAAAAGGCAGTGATGCACAAACTCAACGCAACTGTTCCGGATATCCCCTAGTTTCTGGACTGGTCGTAAGTAACGTAAAAATGTAGGTTTTTTAGTGTTGGGCCTAGAAAAATAGAAATCGTCGTATACTAGGCCCTCCAACTTCTTAAGAGGCTTATCTAAAAGATTCATGATATAACTAGGAAGACCCATTACCTTTGACCAAAGTGATCATCCGCTTAAACCACATAGGCGAGGAAAGTATGCTATGCTCGTCAATCCATTGATCGACGGCTATGGGTTCTCCAAGACTCTCATGGACGGTGGCAGTAGCATCAACATCATCTATGTCAAAACACTGCATTGTATGAAGATATTAGAAACACAGCTAAATCACAGCACCGTGGTTTTCCATAGAGTTGTCTCGGAAGACAAGCAAACTCTCTAGGAGAAATTACTCTAGATTTCACTTTTGGGACGCTAAGTAACTATCGCACCGAGCTACTTTCTTTCAAAGTGGTGTTGTTCAAGAGCGCATACCACGGTATCTTCAGGCGTCTGTCTTACTAGGCCTTCAGGGTTCTCTCTTGCTATATTTACAACATGTTGAAAATTTTAGGTCCCAAAGGCGTCATCACAATCCAGGGAAACCCGAAGAAAGCACGAGAATGCAAAGACGGAGTTGCCGTCTTTGCTGAAGCCGTACTTCACGCCGAGGAGTACCATGAGATCAAGAAGAACATGTCTAAGATGCCCGCAATAAAGAAGGAAGTGTTGAAGCCGACTCCGGAGTTCAATACATCAGAAGAGACGAAGACGACACCACTGAAGGATGACGACCCCTCCAAGGTGACACAGATAGGCGTAGGTTTAGACCGCGCATAGGAAAAGCACACTCGTCGAGCTCATCAAAGCTAATAAATATATCTTCGCATGGCAATCTTCTAACATGATTGGAGTACCTAGGGAACTTACCACGCACTCTTTAAATGTGTATCCTAACATTGTTCCTATAGAAAGTTTTATGGTGAAAGTGTATCTTATTCTTCTTCCAATTCAGAAAGTTTCTTTAGGAAGTTTTCTGGTGAAAGTTAGAATTATAAAAGCATGCTCTCATATTTGTTGATATATTGTTTGCTTTCTTGCTCCCATATCTATGTTAATTTTCTTTGCTTCCTTTCCTGCATATTTTTGTCTATGGAGCTTAAAAATTATGATGGCAGCTTTAAAACTATGGGAATAATATTTTCTTTAAAACACTCACTAAGATTGTTGGATTATTAAAGCCTCCTATATATTTACTTTGAGATTTTTAATTATACAATGACAAATTGTAAGAAAAAATCTACATGGTTGCATTCAACACGATGACTATGACATGGAGAATGTGTGGTTGGGTATCATCTTGTGCTTGCTTGTTAACTGTAAAATATTTTGGGATTTTGTTAGGTCTTGTGACTATAACGGAATCATGGTTATATGCTTTATTGACACTTTGGTGTTGTTTGTGTTAAGCCTGGATATCAAGGGCAGTACAGAATCTTCGTAAATGCTTACTCAGATACATATTGGTTTTGGACTAATTATTCTTGTTGTCTTATGACAAAGTAGTTGCTTAACTGCAAAATGTTTTATGTTCTCTAAATTATGTGGTTGTTTAAATGTTATGGAACATGTCAAATCCTTCTCTATTTAGATATCTTTCTATATGATCTAATATAATTTATCCTAGACCTGACCCTGTAAACTTAAACTTTAAATTTCACATTAGATTTTATTTTCCAAGTACAATTCCTAGAAGATCAATACCCATACTGTTGGCTTTTGGTCAACACCTACCTTTTTTGCTTGTGAAAAGGTATGTATAGATGAACTCTAGCATGAACCAACATTGTCTATAATAGAATCAGAGATGTCCATTACCTATAGTATTCTTCACTTTATTCTCACAAGTATATTCATGATTTTCTTTAAGCTTGAGGTGACTAGATCAAGAACCAAAATGTAGAGAATGAATGTTGGTATCTTTATTATGTATTAAACTTCCAAGTAAGTGGATCAATGCAGACATCACACAAACCCAGGTGACATACGCCAAGCCTCACATCTTCCTGGTGATAACCTGCAACCCAAACTGAGAGGAGATACAAGACATGTTGTTTCCAGGCTAAACCCCGCAGGACCAAGCATATCTCGTGGCCCAAGTGATCAGGTCCAAGATTGCGACAATGAAAATGATGCTTACCAAGAAGCATATTTTGGATGTTCTGAAGGTGGACGTCTATACGTGGTAGAGTTCCAGAAGAAGGGTTTTCCCCATGCTCATTTCATGTTGATGTAGCTAGACCATATTTGAGCAAATTTCTTGATGATCATTAGTCTTCTAAAATGTAACCCTTCCTGAAAGATTTGAGGCATATATATAGGAAATAGTGGGCTGCCTATGGTGGACATGGTGCATACCCTAACCACCGTTGATACATTGCAAATGTATCTATAATTTTTGATGTTCCATGCTTGGTTTTATCTACTATCTTGTGTTTTGTCCACACTTTGGAGTACTTTTCATATGATTTCTTGGACTAACCTATTAACAAGAGCCATAGTGCCAGCTGCCTGTTTTCTGCTATCTTTGGTTCCAGGAAGTCAGAAAATGAATATTCTCGAAATTGGACGGGACAAAAGCCAAAGTTGCTATTTTACCGGAAGACATCTGGAGCCAGAATACGACACAGAGAAGGGATGGGGCATGGCCACACCACCTGGCCGCGCGGCCAGGCCTGGCCCGCGCCAGGGGGTGGTCTGGCCGACCCTAGCACCCCCTCGGCCTCTCCTTCCGCCTATATATTGATTTCGGGACCAAAACCCTAAATACCCGATCAAAAATCCACGAAAGAGTCTGTAGCCGCCATCATCTCCATCCCTAGATCGGGAGGGATCTGAAGCTCTTCTCGGCACCCTGCCAAAGAGGGGAATTCACCCTAGAGGCCTTCTTCATCATCATGCAAGCCTCCGGTGTGATGCGTGAGTAGTTCATCTCTGGACTACAGGTCCATGTAGTAGCTAGATGGCTGGTTCTCCTCCTTTGTGCTTTCATGTCTAGATCTTGTGAGCTCCGTTCATGATCAAGATCATCTATTTGTAATTCTGCATGTTGTGTTTGCGGGGATCCGATGGATATTGAGATGCTATTTCAGATTGATTATTGATTCTATCATGTCTTTGTTATTTGTGATCTTGCATGCTTTCCATTGTTAGTAGCTATCTTGGCCAAGTAGATGCTAGCAACTCCAAGAGTTAGCATTTATGCTCGATAGTGGGTTCATGCCTCTGGTAATCTGGGAAGTGACAGAAATATCTAAGGTACTAGATGTGTTGTTACTACTAGGTACTAGAACAATCATATTGTTTACTTTACACGCAATTCGTAAAGCAATAATCTGTTGCTTGCAACTTAATACTGGAGGGGGTTCGGATGATAACCTGAAGGTGGATTATTAGTCATAGATGCAGTTGGATGGTGGTCTATGTATAATGTTGTAATGCCCAATCAAGTCTCAAAGGAGTCAAGATGATTAGTATATGCTTGTATGCTTTATCTATGTTTGTCAATTGCCCCGCTGTAATTTGTTCACCCAGCATGTTATCTATCTTAAGGAGAGCCACCTCTAGTGAACTATGGATCCCGGTCCTTTCTTTTACATACAATCTACAAACTGTTTACTGCTTTGTGTTTACTTTCTACAAACTATTACTTCCTTCCATTCGATATGTTTAATCCTTTGTTTGGTTGACAACCTCATCGCAAGTTGGGGACAAAGTTCTGTGGTTGTGTTGTGCAGGTCTCCACGTTGCTACTAGCACCAGTAGTGCGCCCTGCCAAGGCTCAGCTAGCAACACCTTTGGAGTGTTTCCTTGATCCTACTGTTTCGATAACCTTAGTTTCATAACTGAGGGAAACTTACTTCTGTGCTCATCATACCTTCCTCTTGGGGTTCCCCAACGAGCTCATCAATCACGAGCCATCAAAGTATTTTTCTGGCACCGTTGCCAGGGAGTCAAGGACATCTTCACAAGGGGAGTCCCTCATAACCAATCCCTTTACTTTGTTATTTTTGTTTTGCTTAGTTTCTTTTTGTTTTGTTTGCTTGTTTTGTTATCAAAAACACAAAAAAACTAGTTTTACTAGTTTGCTTTCTTATTCAAAAACACAAAAAATGACAACTCTTGAAAACACTAAGTTGTGTGACTTCACTATCACCAACAACAATGATTTTATGATCACACCTATTGCTCCACCTGTGCCTGAAGATACTTTCTTTGAGATAAAACCTGCTTTACTCAATCTTGTTATGAGAGAACAATTTCCTGGTATTGGTAATGAAGATGTTGCTGCCCATCTAAATAACTTTGTTGAACTTTGTGAGATGCAAAAGCATAGGGATGTAGATGGTGATATTATTAAGCTGAAATTGTTTCCTTTCTCTTTGAGAGGAAAAGCTAAAGAATGGTTGAATTCCTTAACCAGGAATAGTATTGATTCTTGGACTAAGTGCAAAGATGCTTTCATTGGAAAATACTATCCTCCTGCTAAGATTATATCTATGAGAAGTGAAATAATGAAGTTTAAACAACTTGATAATGAACATGTTGCTCAAGCTTGGGAAAGAATGAAATCTTTGGTAAAGAATTGTCCCACTCATGGACTGACTGCTTGGATGATCATCCAAACTGTTTATGCAGGATTGAACTATTCTTCAAGGAACCTATTGGACTCTGTTGCTGGAGGTACCTTTATGACCATTACTTTGGGTGCTACAACAAAGCTTCTGGATAATATGATGGTTAACTATTCCGAATGGCATACTGAAAGAGATCCACAAGGTAATAAGGTAAATTCTATTGAGGAAACCTCCTCCTTGAGTGATAAGATTGATGTTATTATGTCTATGCTTGTTAATGGGAAAGCCCATATTGATCCAAATAATGTTCCCTTAGCTTCTTTGGTTGCTCAAGAAGAGCAAGTTGATGTGAACTTCATAAGAAATAACAATTTTAGCAACAATGCCTACATGAATAATTTTGGTAACAACAATTATAAGCCATATCCTCCTAACAATGGTAATGCTTATGGAAATTCCTACAACAATAATAGGAGTGCACCCTCTGAACTTGAAGTTATGCTTAAGGACTTTATTAGTAAACAAACTGCTTTTAACAAAACTATTGAGGAAAAACTCTCCAATGCTGAAATAAATATAGCATCTTTGGCTGAAGCTCAATCTTCTTTGAATAAAATGGCTGCTAAACCTGAAACTAATGATAATCCCTTTGCAGCTACTAATGCCATACAAGTAAGAATTGATGAAAATGTTAGACTATTAGCTGAATTACATGCTAAGTGGGAAAGAGAAGATGAAATTGCTAGAAACATTAGTGTTTCTACTATCACTACCACTAGTGTTGAGGCTAGTAATAGTTCTACTACCTTAGATGATAAATTTGATTTTGATCTTTATGGTTGCAATATCTCTGAAGTTATTAAGTTCCTACAAAAGCTTGCTAAAAGTCCTAATGCTAGTGCTATGAACATGGCCTTTACAAAACACATTACTGATGCTCTCATAAAGATTAAAGAAGAAAAGATGAAACATAAAGCTTCTATTCCTATAAAACAAGAAGATGGTTGGGAAACCATCATTAATATGAAAGTGAATGACTTTGATTTCAAAGCTTTATGTGATCTTGATATTAGTGTTTCTATTATGCCTAGAAGGATTTATGATATGCTTGATTTGCTTCCACTTGAAGATTGTTATTTGAATGTCCCACTTGATGATAATGCTAAAAAGAAACTCATGGAGTGTCTTAATGATGTTATTATTATGGTTAACAATGCCTATGTCCCCGTTGATTTCTATGTTTTGGATGTTGAATGCAATGCTTCTTGTCCTATTACTTTGGGAAGACCTTTTCTTAGAATTGTTGGTGCCATTATTGATATGAAAGAAGGCACCATTAAATATCAACTCCCACTCAAGAAAGGTATAGAACACTTCCCTAAGAAGAGAGAGAAGATTTCTTTTGCCTCTCATATGAAAACAAAATTTTCTCTTAATGCTTCTTCATTCGAGAACACTTGATTCTTTTTCTTGCTTCTTATGCCTAACTTAAAGGCGTTAAAGAAAAGTACTTATTGGGAGATAACCCAGAAGTTTTAGATGAGTCTTGGAAGTTACTACTTCAGTAATGGCCGCTTCTTATCCTTTTTATTTGCTTTTTGTGCCAAGAGTAACCTCTAATGAGACAGAAGTAATGATTGGGAAAGTTGCTGTCCCAAAACAGATTTATGTGCTTCACCGTAAAAATTCGTGTACAATCTCTGAACGTCTTTTTGAGGCGTGAATTTTTGTGCTTCTGACCCAGGTTGTTATCCAACTTTTGTTAGTTCAACACTTTTTTATTTGACCAACAGAAGGTCTTAGAAACAATTTGTCTTTACCTGCTGGTCTATTTTGACAGATTTCTGCCATTTTCTGCATTTGCTTCTTGTTGGTTCCTTTTTGAGTTCTTTTGGGGAATTGAGCTTTTTGAGGGAAGTGCTACAGTAGCTTGTGTTTTAATGGAAGTTTATTGGTGTTAGAACTGAACCTAAGACTTATTAACTTGAGTGCACTGATGTTGCTAATAAAGATTGTGTGAAGTTTTGTATGAAGGAAAATTTTCAGGTGTATGGAAGGAATGAGTAATGAGATGAAGGATGGACTAAAGCTCAAGCTTGGGGATGCCACGCGTGTCACCCCAAGAAATATCCAAGAAGTACAAGCGTTAAAGCTTGGGGATGCCCAAGGCATCCCCCTCTTCATCAATAAAAATCCCAGGTTTCTTCCAAACGCTTCATTTTTATTGTTTCATGCACAGTTGTGTTGTTCTTGGAGCGTCTTCTTTTTCGTTTTCGTTTTGGTTTTTCGTTTGCTTTGTTTGCTTAGTTTTCTGAATAAATTGGTTGGACCCCCTCTTTCATACATTGGTTTTCAAATAGTTTGGTTTGGTTTGGAAAAGAGTAGGAAAGTTCATGCTTAAGTGGTAAAGAGAGCTTGTTATCGACTGTGGCCTATGCTTTGTCATGCCATGCTTGATATTGTTTTGGCTTTATGCTTAGTATTATTTGGTGTAGCATGACTTGTTATAAACAATTGAGATTGCTTAATGTGCCTTGGATGAATCATGCGTTGTTTTAGCATATGAAAGCATAGTATAGTGGTATTCTCCTTTGATGCTTTATTTGGGTTGACTTGGTGCATGCTCACACCATGCTATGACTATCTCAAGTCACCATAGCCTTTATGATCCTTTAGTTTTCAACTTGTAGTATCACTTTATGCTTTCATCAATGATGTTTTATCGCTCTGCATGATTATGGCCATTATTGCTCTCTTAGTTTGTCGCTCCCAGTCTTTTGCTAGCCTCCGCAACCAAGTATGAGTTCCACTCATGCATCCAACTCCCTAAACCAAGTTATTCCAAAGAGTCCACCATACCTACCTACTAGCTTATGCTATTCCAAGTATATTCATGTTTGTGTTTACCTTCCAAATTAAACTTGTTATGAGAAAACTAGTGATTAAAGATCTCACGAACTTGATGGCACACTTTACTTTTCTTGCCCTTAATAAACTTGAACCATTGTGTCGTCTATGTTGTATATGCTTGTACTTATTTGTTGGGGATTAGCAGAACCATGCTGTCATGGGGAACGCTTTCAACATTAAACGGGTACTTTGTACCTAGTTGATATCATGCTCTTTTGTCTATGGATGTCGTCGGTGTGAAATGAAAGGGGAGCTTGTAAATCCATGGAGTTATGTATATGTGTTAGAGAAAGCGCTGTCGCTGGTCTAATCCATGTTGACATGGTGGAAACCTGCAGCGTAACCATAATGAGCTGTCTATGAAGCATTCTTCTTATAAAAAAAAGAAGAGTCCTATATTGAGAAAAAAATATAAAAGGAGAAAAAAAAGAGATTATGAAAAGAGGAAAGAGAGAAAAAAGCACCATATTCCCATGGTAAATAAGAAGATTGCTGAGATGCTCGTTGTCTGCTTGCCTTGTCACTTTGATATGGGGATTCTTCCGTATCATCGGGCAAGGGGTACCCCGTTGGCGATTCTCTATGATACACATGTACTTACGATGACAAGAACTTATCGGTGACTAAACTTGAGTAGCATGAGGAGCGTCCCTCGTATACAAGGGACATGAGATTCCTAACCTATACTTCGTCAAGCATGTACACCATAGTTTGTTCACTTTAAGCTTAATCACTTCAAGATGCTTATGAGAGGGGCAATGAGAGCTGAAAGCTATAAGTACCGTAATTTTTGGAAGCTCTTTATGAGACTTGAATCCCTACTTCCTTCTATGAAGGCCTTTCTTCCACCATTATATTGAGTCTCCACCTTCTATCTTTATGCACTTACTTTGAGAGCATAGTGGCCATTCTTAGTTCTATGTGCATTGTCCCAAGACTAGTTGATTGATGCATACCTTGATATTGCTTGTTTTAAATTATTTGTATCTAGTCACTCTTATGAACTTTGAAGGTTTCATATGCATTTGTACTTGCTACTCTATGAGGGACAAGCCGATTACCATTATGCTATGTTTTCTTTATGTGAAACAAACAAACGTCTTGCAAAGCATTGTTATAAATGAATCTTTTGTTTGTGCCTTTTCATGTTGCAACATAGTTTCTTTGTCTTATTGCTAGAACTTTGTCTTTCATGTTATGATTGAAGTACTATGGTCCCAGCTTTGAATGTTTTACAAGTACTTTGATCAAGTTTATGATGGTGCATGTCACCTCAAAAATTATTCTTTCTTTTTATCACTTACCTACTCGAGGACGAGCAGGAGTTAAGCTTGGGGATGTTGATACATTGCAATTGTATCTATAATTTTTGGTGTTCCACGCTTGGTTTTATCTACTTTCTTGTGTTTTGTCCACACTTTGGAGTACTTTTCATATGATTTCTTGGACTAACCTATTAACAAGAGCCACAGTGCCAGCTGCCTGTTTTCTGCTGTTTTTGGTTCCAAGAAGTCAGAAAATGAATATTCTCGGAATTGGACGGGACAAAAGCCAAAGTTTCTATTTTATCGGAAGACATCTGGAGCTAGAATACAGGACGGAGAAGGGCTGGGGCCTGGCCACACCACCTGGCCGCACGGCCAGGCCTGGCCCATGTCAGGGGGTGGTCTGGCCGACCCCAGCACCCCCTCGGTCTCTCCTTCCGCCTATATATTGCCTTTGGGACCAAAACCCTAAGTACCCGATCAAAAATCCACGAAAGAGTCTGTAGCCGTCGTCATCTCCGTCCCTAGATCGGGAGGGATCTGAAGCTCTTCCCGGCACCCTGCCAGAGAGGGGAATTCACCCTGGAGGCCTTCTTCATCATCATGCAAGCCTTCGGTGTGATGCGTGAGTAGTTCATCTCTAGAATACGGGTCGATGTAGTAGCTAGATGGCTGGTTCTCCTCCTTTGTGATTTCATGTCTAGATCTTGTGAGCTCCGTTCATGATCAAGATCATCTATTTGTAATTCTGCATGTTGTGTTTGCGGGGATCCGATGGATATTGAGATGCTATTTTAGATTGATTATTGATTCTATCATGTCTTTGTTATTTGTGATCTTGCATCCTTTCCATTGTTAGTAGCTATCTTGGCCAAGTAGATGCTAGCAACTCCAAGAGTTAGTATTTATGCTCGATAGTGGGTTTATGCCTCTAGTAATCTGGGGAAGTGACAGAAATCTCTAAGGTACTAGATGTGTTGTTGCTACTAGGGAGAAAACAACAATCCTTTGTTCATAGAACAATCGTATTGTTTACTTTACACGCAATTTGTAAAGCAATAATCTGTTGCTTGCAACTTAATACTAGAGGGGGTTTGGATGATAACCTGAAGGTGGATTATTAGTCATAGATGCAGTTGGATGGCGGTCTATGTATAATGTTGTAATGCCTAATCAAGTCTCAAAGGAGTCAAGATGATTAGTATATACTTGTATGCTTTCTCGATGTTTGTCAATTGTCCCGCTGCAATTTGTTCACCCAGCATGTTATCTATCTTAAGGAGAGCCACCTCTAGTGAACTATGGATCCCGGTCCTTTCTTTTACATACAATCTACAAACTGTTTACTGCTTTATGTTTACTTTCTGTAAACTATTACTTCCTTCCATTCGATACGTTTAATCCTTTGTTTTCAGCAAAACCGGTGAGATTGACAACCTCATCGCAAGTTGGGGACACAGTTCTGTGGTTGTGTTGTGCAGGGCTCCACGTTGCTACTAGCACCGGTAGTGCGCCCTGCCAAGGCTCAGCTAGCAACACCTTTGGGGTGTTTCCTTGCTCCTACTGGTTCGATAACCTTGGTTTCATAACTGAGGGAAACTTACTTATGTGCTCATCATACCTTCCTCTTGGGGGTTCCCCAACGAGCTCATCAATCACGAGCCATCAACCGTCTGATCTGATAAATGGAGCACACGGTGTTAGGTGAGAGCACACGGTGCATACCCTAACCACTGTCACATCTAATAAAGGGAGCACACGACGGTAGGTGAGATCACACGGTACATATCATGACCACTGGTAGACATGCGTGCAACATGATTGTTTAGCATGGGTAGCAGGGAATCAATGAGCAGCAAAACACATATGTCCAATATCGGCTGAAGTTTGGGGGCGAACACACATGAGCACGGCAGCAGGGAATCAATGAGTGGCAAAATACATATGTCCAACATCGGCTAAAGTTTAGGGGCGAACACACACGGGCGCGGCTACATGCATAAGATACATTTAAAGCGGCAACACACAAGCATGATACTCTCCCTGTCAGCAACCATGTTTTAGGCATGCATGTGATAAGTGCTCACGACAGCGGATTGGATTTTTTGTTTATAGACGCATGATTGCAGGTCGATACTCTACCAGTTTACCATTCGCAACCATGTTTTAGGCATGCATGTGATGAGTGCTCAGGCAGCGGATTGGATTCTTGTTTTTTGTGCATAGACGCGTGTGAATATCATGTTTTAGGCTACAAACCATGTTTTAGGCTACAAACCACGATTTTCTTGTCAATTTGTCATATGAAATTAAAAGGAATGACATAAAATATTGTTCTTGACATACCGATCACTTTGGTTTGCTGCCTCCATGGCCTAAGAGCTCGAATGTACAGCGGATAACCATTTTATAAATGGTAGTACAACACGCATGCACATTAATTAGTCGTTGTCCAAAAGTGTTTGTAACTTCCATCTGTTATATCATATCTATCACTACAACATGCATACATATTAGCCGTTGTCCATAAGTATTTGTTACTTCCATCCGTTATAGCAGTTCTCTCATGGGGCGGGTATTAGATGCTACATGCATTTAATCCGTGCTCCATACGCATATGCAAAATTCATTGGACATGCATGTTTGTCCACGGGTACCGTTATTTCATGTACCATGTCCATGAGTAGGCTGTGAAGAAACCAGTCATTGCATGTGCCCAGCGATAGATGGATGGAATAACTCTATTAAACAACCATCACAACCATGACCAGCGCATGCGCAGAAGATGATCATGCTCCCATTATCCAACGGTGGATATATATATATATATAAACCCTATTCAGCACCCAGGGTGTAGAATAGTTATTTTGCACCTCACATATTTTTATGTTCTCATGTTCAGAAATATATGTTTTGTATACTATAATTATGTTCATATTTATTAGAAACACACAAAAATCGACATAAAAATACAATTTATGAGTCATTATAGTGTAAAAAACATAGAAAATACGCATTTTACGTCGTATTTTTATACGGCATGTAACCAATTTTTTTTACGACATGTCTAAATTTTCTTATGTTCTTCTTGACTTCCGAGGTAAGAGAAAATTTACGTGACATAAAAAGTATGTACGGTTTAAAAGATAGAGGGTGGGTGAAGAATAACTATTCTACACCCTCGGTGTCAAATAGCGTCACTATATATATATAGGAAAAATACTTCTTACTGCCGGGTGTAACTACACCCACATCTCATATACTACCTTACGAAAGTATTTGTAATACTTTATCTATTTGAGTATGTTCATATACTATATCTAAGATACTTACAAGCAAGTTAGGTGAAAAAATTGCAAGTGCACCCATAGTTTGCACTATATATATAAAATACCGTCATATTTGTACGTATAAAAAAAGTATGTGAATAAAAATTACATATTATCAAAAAAGTAGTATATATACTGTCCAAATATTCTTATATACTTCATACTACACGTACATACCTTCCGGTATAGTAGATACTGTCTATATAGTGTGAAACACGTATGGGTATAACTACACCCAGGTATAGTATAAATATGTCCTATATATATATATATGAAAAATACTTCTTACTTCCGGATGTAACTACATCCACGTCTCATATACTATTTTACGGAAGTATTTGTAATATTTTATCTATTTGAGTATGTTCATATACTATATCTAAGATACTTACAAGCAAGTTAGGTAAAAAAATTGCAAGTGCACCCATAGTTTGCACTATATATATAAAATACCGTCATATTTGTACGTATAAAAGAAGTATGTGAATAAAAATTACATACTATCAAAAAAGTAGTATATATATTGCCCAAATATTTTTATATACTTTATACTATACGTACATAACTTCCGGTATGGTAGATACTGCCTATATAGTGCGAAACACGTATGGGTGTAGTATGAATATGTCCTATATATATATAGAAACCCTATTCAGCATCCAGGATGCAGAATAGTTATTTTGCATCCCACATATTTTTATGTTCTCATATTTAGAAGTTTATGTTTTGGATACTAAAAATTATATTCATATTTATTAGAAATGCAAAAAATCGACATAAAAACAATTTTTGAGTCATTATAGTGTAAAATACATAGAAAATATGCATTTTACGTCGTATTTTTATAGGGCATGTAAACAAATTTTTTACGACATATCTAAATTTTCTTATGTTCTTGACTTACGAGGTAAGAGAAAATTTACGTGACGTAAAAATCATGTACGGTTTGAAAGAAAGAGGGTGGGTGAAGAATAACTATTCTACACCCTGGGTGTGAAATAGCGTCACTCTCTCTATATATATATAGAACATGACTAATCTACAACCCCCTTATGAGATTATAGAGTAACTATTCTACAACCCCCTCCCCTAATAAAGACCTTCCACCCCACCTCCCACGCACGACCTCTGTCCCACCTTCCCTAGCGCGACCTCCGCCCTACCTCCGGCGCGTCGCCCTTCCCCACCTCCGACGTGTCGCCCCCGCCCCATATCTGGACCACGCCGCCTCTCCCCACATCTGGTCGCGCCGCCTTGCCCCACCTCCGGCCCCGCCCTAGACCTCCTCAGATTCACTATGGAAGTTCAGAAAGCCCTTCCCCCAACCCCGTCCCCACCCTCCCCCTCTTTCCCACGTGAATTTGGTGCTCCGACAGGAAGTTCACTTGCTATCTTCTGGGAAGTTCACATCTTCCACCGCGGAAGTTCAGAAATCCCCCACCCTCCCCCTCTCTTCTCGCGCGAATCTGGTGCTCCGACAGGAAGTTCACTTGGTACTATATAGAAGTCACATCTTCCACCGCGGAAGTTCAGAAAGATCCCCCAACCCCCGCACCCTCCCACTCTCTTCCCACGTGAATCTCGTGCTCCGCTTGGAAGTTCACTTGCTGCTACAGAGAAGTTCAGATCTTCCACCGCGGGAGTTTAGAAAGACCCCCAACCCCACACCCTCCCCCACTCTTCCCACGTGAATCTGGTGCTCCGCTAGGAAGTTCACTTGTTGCTACAGAGAAGTTCAGATCGTCCACCACGAAACTTCAGAAAGACCCCCCACCCCTCCCACCCCCATCTCTCTTCCCACGTGAATCTGGTAATCCGCCAGGAAGTTCATTGTCAAGTCGCGTGAAGTTCAGAGAGGGTTCCGCGGAAGTTCAGAAAGGGTTGTAGAATAGTTATTCTATAAGGTGTTGTAGAATAGCGGAGCTATATGTGTGTGTGTGCATTTCTACCTGCTGTCCTTTCCATATATATGAATATTTATGTACACTTTATGTTTACACATGCAACAGGTGAAGGGAATATGCCCGAGAGGCAATAATAAAGTTGTTATTATATGTATTCCAAGTATATGATAGATGTTTATTTTACATGCTATAATTGTATTGATTTGGAAAAGTTAATACAAGTGTGTTTAATAAACAAATAGAAAGTTCCTAGTTATGCCAATCTTATAAACTAGCTCGTTGATTAACAAGATGATCAAGGTTTCCTTATCATGGACATTGGATGTTGTTAATAACGAGGTCACAACATTGGTAGAATGATGTGATGAACATTCATCTGAAGTATAGCATTACGATCAAAGTCATTATGTTTATATTTCTATAATCCTAGTCCTTAGACCATGAGATCATGTCAATCACTAACACTGGAAGAGTAGCTTGATAACATCAAACATCACACAGTGACAGGGTGGCTATAAAGGTTGGTTCAGTGCTACGAAGGTGTTATGTAGAGGCTTGATGACCCACAAGTATAGGGGGTGTATCGCAATATTTTCGATAAGTAAGAGTGTCGAACCCAACGAGGAGCAGAAGGTGCTGGCTAGTGGTATGGATCAGGAATTCTCTGCAAATACTTAGAAAACGGATTTTTAGGGGGTTTTGATGAAGCAAGTAAACAAAGTACGAGTAAATAAAAGACAGTAGGAATAAATGCAGCAAGTGGCCCAATCCTTTATGCAGCAAAGGACAAGCCGGTTGTATTACTTAAGATGACCAAACGTTCTCGAGGACACATGGGAAGACTATCAAGTGCTTTCGCTTCAAATAGTCGATCAATCTTCTCTAGCTTGGTAAGTGTTGTGTGGGTGAACCTGTGCTAATGTACTGCCCCATCCAAGACTAATACATACTTGTGATTATACCCCTTGCAAACATCCATAAGTACAAGAAAGTAATTAAGGTAGAGACCTAACCACAGCTTTAAACTCTAAGACCTTTACGTCCCTTGTGCAATGGTTTCCTAACGGGGGTTCAGGTTTCTGTCACTCTAGCAACCCCTACGATTAGTAGCCAAATACACAATGCATTCCCCTAGGCCCATATAGGTGAAGTGTCATGTAGTCGACGTTCATATGACACCACTAGAAGAAGTACACCACAACTTAAATATCAAACTATTGAATCTTTCTCAACACAACTACACTACTAAGAACATGACTTCTCCCATGTCCTCAAGAACAAAACGAACTACTCACAAGACATCATATGGATCATGATCAGAGATGGAATAATGATGTATAACAATCTGAACATAAACAATAATTCAATGGTTCACTCAATAGCATCAACTACAAAGAGTAATCAACACCGGGAAAGTTTCCCCTATGAACTATAGCAAGATTCAACGCAATTGTTACAGCAATATGGAGATGTGATGAGGGTGCTGATGGTGATGATGGTGGTGATGATGATGATGATCCCGATGAAGTCCAGCTTGATGGTGGTGTTGATGGCGATGATCTTCCTTCTCCGAGAAGGAATTCCCCCGGCAGAAATCTGTCTGCCGGAGAGATCTTTCTCTCTCGGTGTTTTCCGCGCCGCAGAGGCGGCGAAATCTTTCTTTCTATGGTCACTCCCCGAGTCTTAGGGTTTCGGGAGGATGATATACGCCAGAGGAGAGAGGCTGGAGTGTGCCAGGGTGGCCACACCACCTCCTGGCACGGCCTAGGGCTGCTCGCGTCAGGGGTGGTGTGGGCCCCCTGTGGCCCATCTCCACTTCGTCTTCTGGCACCCTTAGTCTTCTGGAAAAATAGGATTTTCCATATATTTTCCCGGATTTTCTGATCTTCGCGAATTTTGCCTCTAAACAACACCTTTTTCCATCAGAATCCTGACTGCAGCGGTCCATGCTCCAAAAGTCATCAACCATGCAAAAACAAATGAAATAACATAAGTATCACCTCTCAATATGAAATATATCAATGAATAATAGTGAATTAAGACATAGAATAGTGATGCAAAATGGACGTATCAAGGCTCATGGATCAAGAGTGGGAATTGTCCATCCTGACGATGGATAGATATACTCTGAGCCCTCTCGATGATATCACATTAAGATAGCTTGCAAGCAAGTGATATGATCACTAGAATGTTATATCACGGGAACAAGAAAAGAGTGCATGTCGGCAACAAGATCAAACTAGGTATGGAGATACCGATGATCGAATCTCGAACATGTAATATATCGAGAGACAAAGATATTTAGTTACTAGAGTTAAAGGTTCTCACGATCACTGAAGTCATCGTTGAATGTGTTGGAGTTAGTATGGATCTCTAGGTCCCGCTTCAACTTGTAATGAGTAAAGGAAACATAATAAAGATACATAAAGTGAATCATAATTGGTAATGGCAAACTTAGCTCTTGGTCGAAGAATAGTTGATAATTTGCTGGAGTTCACAAATAGTTGGTTTTCAATGATAGCTTTCAAAGTAGTAAACATCAAGATAAGAGCAAAGTGCAAAACAAGCAACATAAGAAACATGATTGAATAAATCATCATATGAATGAATGAAACACATCAACTCAAAATACTTGCCAAGATAGAAGGGAGGTAGGTTTACCGACTCAACTAAAAAGTAGACGAAAGGGCCCTTCACAGAAGGAAGCAGGGATTGCAAGTCTCATAAAGAGCTCCCAAAAATTATGATACTTACTAGCTTTCAGCTCTCATTGCCCCTATCATTGGCATCTTTTGGTGATTAAGGTTAAAGTGACACAACTAAGAGGATATGCTTGACAAGTTATAAATTGAAATCTCATGCCCCTTACTTATGAGTACCGAACCTCATGCTACTCAACTTTAGTCACGAGCAAGCTCTTGTCATTGTAAATACATGTGTATCATTAAGAACCGCCAACGGGGTACCCCTTGCACATGACACAGGAGCTATCCCATAATCAAAATGACAAGGCAAACAGACAGTGAGCATCTCAGTGATCTTTTTATTTGTTATTTGCATAGGTTTTTATTGAGGATGCTTCATAGAATGCTCACTATAGTTATGCTGCAAGTTTCCACCATGATTAGGCATGGCTTAGGCTAGCCCAGCGCTCTAACACACATATAAACTCCATGATCTTAGAAGTTCCAGTTTTATTTCACACCGCCGGGATCCATAAGCAAAATAACATGATATCAACTAGGTACAAAGTACCAAATGAAGTGTTGAAAGCGGTCCCCATGATACATGGTTCTGCTAACTTCAACTCATAAAGCGCAAGCATATACGCAACAAAGAAGGACCCAATGGTTCAAGTTTATTAAATGCAAGAAAATAAAGTGTGCCATCAAGTTCGTGAGAGCTTTAATCACTAATTTTCACATAACAAGTTAATTTGGGAGGTAGATAAAACAAGAATTTACTTGGAATAGTAATAGTGCTAATAGGTAGGTATGGTGGACACAAATGGCATGGGTTTTGGTTTAAAGGAGTGGATGCACAAGGAGAATTCCCTCTCAGTACAGGTTTTTGGCTAGCAAGGCTGGGTAGCAAGTATAAGAATTGAAGGAAACAAACAAACATACAAGTGATAAAGACAAACATGTAATCTACCTTGGAAGCACAAAAGATCTTAACTAGAGAATACTATACTTATGAGCAAATCAAGAAAGAAAGATGATGAAATTATATTTCTTTAGAGTACTTTTATCTTTTCTTTCAACTCTCAAAAATAGTGTGCTACTGACCGAGCCAGGTTTGCCAAAACCAACTAAATTAACTCAATGATCCCAAAGTGATACCAATACTAACAACAAGATCAATCATATAACCACGAATTGAAAACTAATATAAGCTATGCAAAAGAGTAAATGATAGAACTTCTCATTAATATTCCATAATGGCAACTCACACCAAGGGATACATATCTAACGAGAGAGGGGACACTTCCATAATACAAACCATCCTACATAATAACTTCTCTATTCATGATATGACTCTACTAATAAGGTAAAAAGATAGAAGATAGTGATGTGATACCGCGGCACTCCCCCAAGCTTGGAACAAACCAAGGGGATGCCAAACCCGATGACGAATTACTCCTTTGGTGGTGGTGGTATCCTCTCGATGAGCTCTCTGATCAGTTTCCCCAAGTCC
Source organism: Avena insularis (assembly GCA_023614405.1). Lineage (NCBI taxonomy): Eukaryota > Viridiplantae > Streptophyta > Magnoliopsida > Poales > Poaceae > Avena > Avena insularis. The sequence goes on along the minus strand of CM042692.1, from coordinate 353,325,482 downwards.
TTGATGACCCCCAAGTATAGGGGGTGTATCGCAGTATTTTCGATAAGTAAGAGTGTCGAACCCAACGAGGAGCAGAAGGTGCTGGCTAGTGGTATGGATCAGGAATTCTCTGCAAATACTTAGAAAACGGATTTTTAGGGGGTTTTGATGAAGCAAGTAAACAAAGTACGAGTAAATAAAAGACAGTAGGAATAAATGCAGCAAGTGGCCCAATCCTTTATGCAGCAAAGGACAAGTCGGTTGTATTACTTAAGATGACCAAACGTTCTCGAGGACACATGGGAAGACTATCAAGTGCTTTCGCTTCAAATAGTCGATCAATCTTCTCTAGCTTGGTAAGTGTTGTGTGGGTGAACCTGTGCTAATGTACTGCCCCATCCAAGACTAATACATACTTGTGATTATACCCCTTGCAAACATCCATAAGTACAAGAAAGTAATTAAGGTAGAAACCTAACCACAGCTTTAAACTCTAAGACCCTTACGTCCCTTGTGCAATGGTTTCTAACGGGGTTCAGGTTTACATCACCGCAACCCCTACGATTAGTAGCCAAATACACAATGCATTCCCCTAGGCCCATATAGGTGAAGTGTCATGTAGTCGACGTTCACATGACACCACTAGAAGAAGTACACCACAACTTAAATATCAAACTATTGAATCTTTCTCAACACAACTACACTACTAACAACATGACTTCTCCCATGTCCTCAAGAACAAAACGAACTACTCACAAGACATCATATGGATCATGATCAGAGATGGAATAATGATGTATAACAATCCGAACATAAACAATAATTCAATGGTTCACTCAATAGCATCAACTACAAAGAGTAATCAACACCGGGAAAGTCCCCCCTATGAAATATAGCAAGATTCAACGCAATTGTTACAGCAATATGGAGATGGTGATGAGCGTGCTGATGGTGATGATGGTGGTGATGATGATGATGATCCCGATGAAGTCTAGCTTGATGGTGGTGTTGATGGCGACGATCTTCCCTCTCCGGGAAGGAATTCCCCCGGCAGAAATCTGTCTGCCGAAGAGATCTTTCTCTCTTGGTGTTTTCCGCCCCGTAGAGGCGGCGGAATCTTTCTGTGGTCGCTCCCCGAGTCTTAGGGTTTCGGGAGGATGATATACGTCAGAGGAGAGAGGCTGGAGTGGGCTAGGGTGGCCACACCACCCAAAGCGCCTAGGCTGCCGCGCCATGGGGTGGTGTGGCCCACCTCCACTCCATCTTCGGCATCCCAGTCTTACGGAAAATAGGATTTTCCGATATTTTCCCGGATTTTCTGATCTTCGAATTTTGCCTCTAAATAGCACCTTTTCTATCGAATCCTCGATCGCAATGTCCATGCTTCAAAAGTCATCAACCATGCAAAAATAGATGAAATAACATAAGTATCACCTTTCAATATGAAATATATCAATGAATAATAGTGAATTAAGACATAGAATAGTGATGCAAAATGGACGTATCAAGGCTCATGGATCAAGAGTGGGAATTGTCCATCCTGATGATGGATAGATATACTCTGAGCCCTCTCGATGATATCACATTAAGATAGCTTGCAAGCAAGTGATATGATCACTAGAATGTTATATCACGGGAACAAAAAAAGAGTGCATGTCGGCAACAAGATCAAACTTGGTATGGAGATACCGATGATCGAATCTCGAACATGTAATATATCGCGAGACAAAGAGATTTAGTTACTAGAGTTAAAGGTTCTCACGATCACTGAAGTCGTCGTTGAATGTGTCGGAGTTAGTATGGATCTCTAGGTCCCGCTTCTGAATATTGATCTGAGAATGGTCTCGATCATGTCTGCATTATTCCTGAACCGTAGGGTGACACACTTAAGGGATGCCAACACCATTTGGAGGCTATACGAAAGAATTGCAAAGCGCTGGAATTATTTCAATGGACACCAGAATTGTTTCGGGTGAAATTGCTGAAATTGGTTCTGCATGTGATATTGAAATATTGCAGAGGGTTTTATATGAATGTTTGTTAATTAAAGTACTTAACAAAATTCTAAATAAAATAGTTTTATTAAATGAGAGTTGCATTATATTTGGTGGAAATTTAATGCATTTTGAGTGGGACTTTGAGTGGAGAAAATGGAGGGCTAAATTTATGTGAGTGGAGTTTCACCACATGAATGAGAGGAGGTGGAGGGGCTCCTCCATGGCCGCTGGTCATGGGAGGGCCTCCCCTATAAAAGACCCCCTCTCACTCCTTCTCACTTACACCTCCTCGTGAAGGATCTCTCTCCTCCTCTAGAATTATTCTCCAATGGTCTCGGATTAGCGAGATACATGTTCCCGATGGTATTTCGTCTGAAATGAGTTGCTGCTTTCGCTGTATCGCTGGAGCGAGGAGGTGGAGGTTTTTCGGTGGCCTGAACGTGTGTGCGATCACGGATGTGGTGCTGAGTTGCGGCGCTGGACTTCTTCTCGATCCTGAGACCGGCAAACGTTCGACTACATCATCCATGAGTTCAACCTCGTTACACTTTATCGGTCTACAAAGGTATGTTCTCTATGGATATATATCCACCGTTGCTTGTATCTAATAGATAGATCTTGGTGCTTAGTAGTTCCTATCGTAGGAATTTTTTTATTTTCTATGCTGCGAACCCAACAACAGGAGAAAATATTAAGCCGTCGTGGCAAAGCATGTGCATTCAACTAGTTTATTCTAACACAGAACACAAGGACGACAGGGTGGACATGTCATGAGTAGGGAATAGTACACAACCTTTATTATCTCGTGCCAACTTGAATTTTAGGTGATTGAATTTTCAACCAAATTTGTTGCATAGAAGAATTCTAACCAGGTGGGACCATTTGCGCTAGTGCGCTCAAGCGCGACTCACGTGAAGAGTTGCCGGCTAATTTTGTGCGTGGGCCCTGGCAACTTTGCCACTTGCAAAAAAATGAAAATTGCCATCCACCATTTATTGTAAAACCCGACGGTTCAAAATTTGTTCGTTTCGGGAGACTAAATTTTTAGTGTTCGCTCTATAAAATTTTCCATTAAAATAACTTGCTGGCCTTCTAAAGAAAAACTTGATCAATTGAGAAAAAAACTCATGTGAAAATTAATCTTAGTGAAATATCTTAAAGTACACACATACACGGTGAAATTTGAAGTTTACTCCAAAATAAATTACGCAAGTTGGGCTATATTTTAGAGACATAACATCACTTCTAAAGTGACAAAATAAAATGTTGTAAACTCTGCAGGAATCAACACCTGCACTCAAATCCAATATACATTCTTTGGTTCATTTTTTCCTTTTTATTTACTCCTTCATTGATCATCTAGCCGGGTATGGAGGTCATGGATAGGCGATCTTACATCTTACCGACTATCAATAAAGGAGGATAACGCTCTAATATTCAATAGTATTAGCATCCAATGGTCCAGATTGTGTTACCAGAATACCAAGGGTTGCGAAATTAATCTATTGTAGATATAGGGTTCACAAACCGTTGGCTTCCTAGATTTTTTTGGGAAATCTCAAATCGTGTGGTACAAAGTATGAACCATGAACAGAGGGATCCACCACCTTCGCAAAGATTCCTGTTGCTAACAAAAAAGAAAGAGAGACTTGATGATTTTTACCTAGTCAATAGGCGGAAAACATGAATCTTAGTTTTCTAGCCACCTCAATAATGGCATGTATTATTTTCCCCGCTCCTCGGAGCTTTCTCTAGTTTGCTGATATGAAATTTCTCATTATTATGGAACATTTGTGTTGCCTTATCTTTCCTACCAAATTTCTTCAGGTATAAGCTTATTGTGGAACATCATCAATGCTCTATTATCACCAACATGGCGAGAGTTCGCTTTGGTACAAAAAATAGCTTCATAATAGTTGAAGATGCTTTCCTTTCATGTCTACCCTAGTCCCCTTTGTTCCACACAATTCAGCCATGATGCAAAAAAACGCTTAACTTTCCTATCTCTAACAGAAGTTGAGAATCACGAGACCAAATTCCATTTTTGTACAGGACATATGCTAGAAATATCACATATTTTAGTCCTTCAATATCCTCTCAATTTGTATAGTCTTCTGATACTCTGCCCGCTAGATATTTCAAAGTAGACTAGATTCAGGTTAAAATGGATGAACCTAAACAATAAAACATGTATAAATGTATTTTTAAGAAAAGGTAGAATATGTGTCTTATATTGGTGAACGGAGTCATATATGTTCATGTAAAAAAGATGCCGCTCCCAATCTTGCAGATGTGCTTTTCCAAAACCCACTGCACATTGGAGATATACGTGGTGGTCCATATTTAAATCGAAAAAAGAGTGAGGCAGTCTTACTAGCGCCACGAGCCTTACAGTTTGGAATGCAACTCATTATTCTACCACACAAAAAAACAAGGACGACAGGGTGGACATGTCATGATGAATAGGGAAAAGTACACGATCTTTATCTCATGTGGGCTTGAATTTGAGGTGATTGAATTTTCAACCAAATTTGTTGCATTGCATGAATTAAGCAAGAAGGACTCTGATAAGGCGGGACCGTCCGCGCGCCACTCACGTGAAGAGTTGCGAGCGAATTTTGAGCGTGTGCCCTTACTACTTTGCCACATGGTAGCAAAAAAATTGAAAATTGCCATCCACCTTTATTGTAAAATTTGACTGAAGACTAACGTTTTAATGTTCGCTCAATAAAATTATCCTTGTTGAGAGCTTTTTTTGTTTTAAAAGAAAAACTCATGTGAAATTTACCGCAGAATAATCCTTAGGCAAAATTCGCTACATTTAATCTGACGAATTAATCTATTGGAAAGGATTCCGATGATTACAATCCTCCAAAATATAAAGGATATCTTAGTATTAATACTACTCCTTCCGTTTTAAATTATAAGATGTTTTAGTTTTTTCTTCTAAAAATGCATGTTTCCAGACGATTTTTAGTGTGCATGTTTAAAGTAAAATGAGTGAACACCTTGAAACACGAGGTCTGGATACATATATTTAAAAAAAAACTAAAATACTATCTCGCATCATGAAAAGGGAGACACGAGGAAGAAAAGAAAACAGGGTGGGGGAAAGGACCGCCGACAAGCATTGATCGATAGCTGGTGGGCATTGCCTATTTGGGAATGCGCGCAGCGGAACGCGTGCACGTGATGTGCATGCAGGACTCCGCGGATCGACCTGCACGTCTCACTCACCACACGGCCACCAGCAAGCAGACTGTGCAGTCCAGCCAGCCAAGTGGCAACTCGCCACCATCCCCCTCTTCTCTCTCCTTCATTGTCATGATGCAGGGCTGCATGTGACAGGAAAAGTAGATACAGCAGCAACAGCAGTAGGAAGAAGATCTTCTACCTTGGAATTAGCAAAAAGCTTTACCACCACCACGCGCCACGTTCACAGAAAGTTGCTGCAGCAGCTATGCACGCCTTGCAGCTACATGCAGCAAAATGAAAAGAAAAGCAATATCCGACGGTTGTCGTGTGGCCGGTATCGGTGGCAGAGCAAAGACAGTTAGCATGTGAAAAGGTGAAAAGGCAAGGGCAGGTAAAGAAATGGTCCGTCACGCCGTTTTGAATTTACGGATTACGCTCTTCGTTACATGATACTATAAGATGTTATTGATCTCTTGATGAAGCTCTGTAAATGGGATATATACAGTCAAGTACAGTGAGGACATCGACTTGCTCTTACATTTTCAGATGATTTTTTTTAACGATAAAGGGTGCAAAGCACCCAAATTGTTTTAGCTACGAGAATACAAACGTGACACGAACAATTACAAGAAGTTCCAGACAACACTCGCAAAGGACCTAAATTTTTTAAAAAAGGACCTCCACAAATTAAGAAAGCACCCTAGCTTAAGAGAAAAAACGCAATCAAGTCCACGGTGCCTCTGCCACCATCGCCGGCGACCTCGGTGGCGAAGCCAGCGTCGAGGTCCGAGAAGAGGGCTCGACCAAACTCATCCGGCGAGAAGAAACTCCGTAACCGGCCACCTCCAAATCTCCAGGGACAAAACCACTTGGCGAAGAGGAGACGACGAGCACCAGCGCACAGGAAGAGCAGCGGCGGAGCGGCAACCCTACTGCCATAGAGTCCGACGCGGTGATGGAAAGAAGCCACCAGAGCACGACAGAGACAAGCTCCAGATCAACACAGAACCATAGCACCTCTTGGGCAAAAGATGATGAAGATAGAAGCAGGCAGCAGCAGCACGACAACCTCCCTCCTCGCCACCACGGCAGGCCAGGGACAGCTACAGAGCAGCGCAAATCCGCTACAATCAACACCGGTGTAGAAGACAAATGTGCTTATTGAAGTAGAGGCTCGCATCAAGAAGCCATCACACCGTCTTCCACCTTGGGAGCACGGGGACGCCATCCATCAGCGACCACTCACCACCGCCACCACGGCCAGAGTAGAAGACCCCCAGCCACCTTCCTTTCCATGGCAACCTCCACATCTCCTAACCCTCCCCCCGCCACCACGGCTGGCCAGAGGTAGAAGACAGGGTGGAGGCACGCCAAAGACGAGGGAGGCAAACAATAGCTTATTTGAAGGGGAGGAAGCAGCAGAACCATAGCCCGCCTCCATCTCCTTCCATCAATAGCTTATTTCATGGTTCCCTGTGTTTTGAGTGTTAGATAACAATACCGTGGAGTTTTCTCATGTGTGCTAAGTGTGCAGGGAATGTTTTTGTGTTTGGGGGACCGGATTATCCGCCCCCATCAAGGGCCAGATAATCCGGCCTAACTCATTTGACAAAGGATGGCTTGGCGTGTCACTCTGTCTGGGGTCGGATTTTCTCCCGGAAAATCCGAACAGGGGCGGATTTTCTTCCCCAGACCGGATAATCCGGCCCTCGTCTTGGGCCGGATAATCCGGCCCCCATAAGACGATTAAAGGCAGCCAAGGCGCGACGCTCTGAGTGGGTTCGGATTTTCTCCCGGAAAATCCGAACAGGGGCGGTTTTTTCCTTCCCTGGCCGGATAATCCGGCCCTCGCATGGAGCCAGATAATCGGCCCCCAGGAGACGCTCAAGGGCAGGCTCGGCGTGTCGCTCTGAGTGGGGGCAGATTGTTTGCCGGATAATCCGAGTCTGGGACGGAGTTTTCCCTATGCCGGATAATCTGGCCCTCACTTGGGTCGGATAATCCGGACCCAAATGGCTCCAACGGCTCAGTGGGTGCAGGGGTATAAAAGCCCCTTCATTCCCTCAATTCAGAACTCTTGATTCACTCGAAAATTGTCAGACCTGTTGCAAGAGCTCTCTCTCTAGATCTCCTACTTCAACCACCCGAAGTCTTTGATCTTTGGGGGAATTGAAGGAGGAGACAACCTACATCGTCATCACGAATCAAGCGCATCAACTCCTCTCCATTCACTTGGAGAAATCCCTGATCTAGTATTCTCGTTAATATCTAGATCTCATGTTTTGTTATTGATAACTTGTTCTTGTGGCAGCTTGTTGTCATTACGGGAGCCTCCAATTTGGTTGTGGAGTTGTGCCCCGCTAGTTGTGTAAAGCGCGGTTCCGCCTCGAAGGGTTCCTATAGTGGAAAGGTGGATCCGGCCTTTGGTGGCGGGATCCACGGAGAACAGGGTGAGGCCTATTGTGGCGTGGTGGTTTTAGTAACGCCCACCCCTTCAACACAGATGTACTTCCCTTAACAAGGAAGAAACTACGGTAAAATAAATCATGTGTCTCCACGTGCTCCACTACGGTTTACTCGTTCCTCTTTCTCACTCGCCTTTACTCGCTAGTAGTTAGGTTTGCATATAGGAAAATTCTATATAATAGCATTCTAGAGAATTTACCTTTTGTGTCAAGCCTATAATTGAAAAAGCATTAAAAATTGAAGTAGCACCTATTCACCCCCCCCTCTAGGTGCCCATACGATCCATTTCAATTGGTATCAGAGCCCCGGCTCTTTATTCGGGCTTAACCGCCTAAGAGAAGTATGGGTACCAAGGAGAATGGGAATGAGGTTGTGGACAAGGTCACAATGGATGACCTCAAGACGTTGGAAACAACCTTGTTGAAATCCTTTGAGACCAAGATGAAGGAGATGCAACAAATGATTGCTCGCCTCACATCATCCATAGCCCCATCTCCATCTTCCTCTGAGGCTGCCACTCCATCATCCAAGGATAAGGCTAACACCGGATCTAAGGAAGATGAAGTGGTAGGTGAAAAACATAATGGTTCCACCTCCAAGCAGGGAAGTGGTAAGGAGGACTATAGTGAGGTCCATCACCTATATTCTCCCGACCCACCTATCCCACATCCTCATATAAATAATAGGGGTGATCCACCCAAACTTACTGCATCTTCATTCAATCAATGGCAATTCTTAATCAAATCTCATGTATGCAGTTCGTCAATTGAACTTTGGAGAATTATTGAAGAGGGTCTTCATATTGGAGATCACACCAACTTGACAAGAAGAGAAGTTGTGGATAGCCAACTGAATGCAACGGCTCTCCACATGATACAGCTCGGAGTGGGTCCCAAGGACATGCCCCACATTGAGCATCTCAACACAGCTAAAGAAGCTTGGGATGCTCTCACCGACCTCTTTATTGGAAATGAAAGCATGAGGAGGAATAGGTATGATGCCCTTGGTAATGAAGCTAAAGGATTCTACATGTTGGATGGTGAAAACCATGAAGATATGTATAGAAGACTCAAGGGCATTGCAACAACATTTAGAAAGCATGGAGCCACTCACATTGATGATGCTTGGATAAAAAGGAAATACGTGAGTGCTCTAATGCCTTTTGAGCCAACGGACTTGAAGAGCTTGCAAGGTAGACACAACTACCATCAAATGACTTCCAATGAAGTCATGCAAGAAATGGCAGAATTCAAGGTTGCAGCTAAGAATGCGGAAGATGCCCGTGCCCGAGCCATTGGAATGCAAAAAGGGGTCAATGTTGCTCTAAAGGCAAATGTTGTTGAGCAAGATGAGGATGAAAGAGATTTCGAGGGTGTCTCCATGGACTGCCCCGAGGAAGTCAAGCGTGATCATGGTGAGTACATGGCATTCTATGCAAGGAACTTTTGGAAGGATCCAGCCAAGGCCAAGTCAGAACTCGAGCGCAAGAATGGGTCAAGTGGAAGAAGAGAGAATGACCCAAAATTGAGAACATGCTACAATTGTGGAGATAGGCTACACTTTGTGGCTGAGTGTCCATATCAAAATAGAGAAGACAATGGTGGCAGGCTCATCCTTAAAGAAAAATCCAAGGCACCTAGAAAGAAGCCATTTATCAAAAAGAATGGCCCTTACAAGAAACAACCCAAGATTGTCTTGGTGGCACAAGAAGAATATTCCTCTACAAGTGAAGATGAAGAGGATGAAGATAGTACTCGTGAGGTGGCTGCTATAGCCACCACATCTACTCCGTCATCACTCTTTGACTCTCCAAACGAAAATGCCATCAACAACAACGCCACTTGCCTTATGGCGAGAGGGTCCAAGGTATCATCTTCTATTTCTTCATTTCCTAAGACTAACATAAATATGGATATGGATGATCATACTAGTATTAAGATAAAATAAGAAGTTATTGATTTGGACACCTTTTTCACTAACTTGCAAGGTGATCACAAACTTCATTTTGATGCTCTTATGAGCCAACTTGCTCAATCCAGAGATCTTCTAGAAGAAAAGGGCAAAATTGAAAGAGAAGATGCCTTGGAGATAGCCTCCTTGAAGAATGCCTTGGAATAAGAAGAGGAAGCTCGACTATCCTTGGAAGAGATACTTGAGTCAATTGAAGAGTCTCATGAAGAGGTTGTTGCTTAGCTCATCAAAGAATGTGACAACGCTCTTGCTAAGGTAAAGAAATTAAAAAAGGAAAACATTGAATTTGGGGCTGCTCATGCTAGACTCTTGGAGAAATTTGAGAAACTTGACATTGCTCACAAGGCTTTGGAGAGTGAACATTCTACTTTAAATGAGTCTCGTGACCAGCTCCAAACTCAATTGGAGAAGCATGATATGCCCAGCACCTCCACATCATCTTGTGGACAAGTAGAACTTGCAAAGGGATCTCAACACAAAGGTAAAGAAGTTCTAGATGAGGTTCTTAGCAAGCAAAGAACAAACAATGGAAAAAAGGGTCTTGGTTATATTCCCAAGACAAAGAACAAGAAGAACAAGAACAAGAAGAAGAAGAAGAAGAGCAAGACTGCTCAACCAAAGACTAGCACCACCACTAATGACAAGTCTAATTATGATGGTTTTGCAAGGGCTAACAATCCTAACTATGAGTTATATCGTGATTATTATGGTGATGTTTATGCTAGTTATGTAGGGCCTTATGATTGTTACATTCCTTGGTCTATTTGGGTCCCCAAGACCCTTGTCACTAACATGAGAGGACCCATTGAAAAATGGATACCTAAAACCAAGAAGTAACTTTCTTATATGGCTATGCTTCCGGTGGCTCTAAATGGGTACTCGATAGCGGGTGCAAAAGTCATATGACCGGAAGCAAGGAGATCATCACGGAGATGCGGCCAAATCATGATCATATAACCGTCTCCTATGGTGACAAGTCAAAATCTGAGGTATTGGGTCTCGGCAAAGTTGTAGTTGCTCATGATATCTCTCTCGTGGACGTCATGCTTGTTGATACCCTCGGTTACAATTTACTTTCAGCTCGTGTCCTTGGTAAGATGGGCTTTGCAGTTTTTATTGATGCTGATTTGGTGGTACTCTTGTGGAGCAAGTCTCTAAAAGTTGTTTTCGTGGGATATGTCGAAAATGACCTATGCGTGGTGGACTTCTCGGGGAAAACCACTACAGGCCCGATGTGTCTTTTCGAAAAGGCTGACGCGGGTTAGTTATGGCATCGCCGACTACCCCACGTCAACATGAGAACTTTGCAAAGTCTCCACAAGGGTGGCCACATCCTTGGAGTAAAAGAAAATGTTTCCTTTGCCAAATATCGTGTTTGCAGGGCTTGCGTTGAAGGTAAAATGCATGACTCTCCTCATCGAAGGAAGACTATTATTTCGTCAAAGAGGATCTTGGAGCTGCTTCATGTGGACCTCTTTGGACCTCCATCACATGCAAGCCTTGGTGGGAAGAAGTACTGCCTTGTGATTGTTGATGATTACTCAAGATACACTTGGGTCTATTTCTTCAAGTTGAAGAGTGAGACTCAACAAACGGTCATCGACTTAACCAACGAGGTTCAACGTCAACACAATGTCCCTATATTGGCAATAAGGAGTGATAGCGGCTCCGAGTTCAAGAACTACACCTTAAATGAATTCCTAAGTGAAGAGGGGATAAGACATCAATATTCCGCTGCATACACCCCTCAACAAAATGGTGTTGTTGAGAGGAAGAACTGGACCCTAATGGATATGGCAAGGTCTATGCTAGCTGAATTCAAGTCTCCATATAACTTCTGGGCTGAAGCAATCTCTACAGCTTGTCATTCATCCAACCGGTTATACCTCCGTAAAATCTTGGACAAGACTCTGTATGAAATACTTACAGGTAACAAGCCAAACATCTCATACTTTTGGGTATTTGGGTGTAAGTGTTTCTTTCTCATCAAAGGAGTTCGTTTATCTAAATTTGAGTCTTAGGCTTTAGAAGGTATTTTTTTTGGTTATGGTGCCGAATCCCACACTTATAGAGTCTACAATAAGCTCTCCGGAACTGTTGTAGAATCTTGTAGCGTGGTGTTCGAGGAAAATGATGGCTCCCGTGCGGGGCAAGTTGATGTTTGTGATGCCATAAGAAGAATGGGAGTGGGATTTTTCTGCCCCATTGAGGAACCCCTTGTGGCAGATTGGGAAGGACAATGCTCTACTCATGTAGAGCCCTCATTTACACAGACTCAATATGCTCCAACCATGGGAGAAACTTCTACACCAACTCCTCCAAATGCTGAAGGTCAACATGCTCCTAAATGCTCCAGGCCAGATTATCCGACCCTCACTCCACTGGCGACCAATCTGATCACCATGTCGAAGAAACAGCTGCAAGTCCCAGGCCGGATTTTCCGGCTGCCCCCGGATTATCCGGCCACTCACCAATTCAAGCAAGTTCTAGTCAAGCTAGTGAAGATGCTTCAAGATCTCCCAGGCCAGATTATCCGGCCCCACACACTGCTGGATTATCTGGCCCTGAAACTCCTGATGATCAGCAGCCTCCTGTTACGGCTGTTGATCCACTTCAAGGGCAAGGTTCATCATCTCCTACTACTTCTAATCAAGCTACTGATCAAGGCCAAGCAAATGATTCCAACGAAGACTCAAATGATGAAACTATTCCACCAAGAGACAACAAACTTATTGAACTTCGTCGCAAGGCTCGTGCCGATAGGAACCTTGAGTTAAGGGGACATACTCTTGACAAAGTTGTAGGTTATCTTCGACAAAGGGTTTCCACAAGAAGGGAGTTGGCAAGTTTCGGTGAGGATCAAGCCCACATCTTAATGGTGGAACCCAATAAAGTGTTTGAAGCTCTTGAAGATCCGGACTAGGTAGTTGCTATGCATGAAGAGTTTAATAACTTTGAACGCAACAAGGTTTGGAAACTAGTGGAGAAGCCCAAGGACTGTCGCAATGTTATCGGCACTAAATGGATATTTAAAAACAAGCAAGATGAGAATGGCATTGTTGTGAGGAACAAAGCAAGACTCGTGGCACAAGGCTACTCCCAAGTTGAGGGCATTGACTTCGGCGAGACCTATGCTCTTATGGCTCGTCTTGAGTCCATCCGTATCCTTCTTGCTTATGCTGCTCATAATAATTTTAAATTACAGCAAATGGACGTTAAGAGTGTGTTTCTTAATGGTCCTCTACATGAGTTGGTATATGTGAATAAACCCCTGGTATTTGAGGATCCTAACTTCCCGAACCATGTCTACAAACTCGATAAGGCTCTCTATGGCCTTAAACAAGCCCCATGTGCGTGGTATGAGCACCTTAAAGAGCTTTTGTTAGATCGTGGCTTCGAGGTTGGGCCAATCGATCCCACTCTTTTTACTATGAAGGTTAAGGGGGAGCTCTTCGTATGCCAACTATATATAGACGACATCATCTTTGGCTCTACTAATAAAGCTTTTAATGATGAATTTTCAAAGCTTATGACTGACAGGTTTGAGATGTCTATGATGGGGAAGTTACGGTTCTTTCTTGGATTCAAAATTAAGCAACTTAGATAAGGAACCTTCATCAATCAAGCAAAATACATCCAAGACATGCTCAAGAGATTCAAGATGACAGATCTTAAGGGCGTCGCCACTCCGATGCAAATAAAATGTCACCTTGAACTCAATCCTCATGGTAAAGATGTGGACCAAAAGGTATACCGGTCCATGATCGGCTCTCTTCTTTACCTCTGCGCATCTAGACTCGATATTGTGTTGAGTGTGGGTGTGTGTGCAAGGTATCAAGCAGCTCCTAAAGAAAGCCACTTAGTGGCGGCCAAGAGGATCTTCTGATATTTGGTTCATTCCCCTAACTTTGGTCTATGGTATCCCAAAGGCTCCAATTTCTCTCTATGTGGTTATACTGATTCAGATTGGGCTGGTGATAAGGATGATCAGAAATCAACTTCTGGAGCTTGTCAGTTCTTGGGAAGGTCTCTAGTCTGTTGGTCTTCTAAAAAGCAGAATTGTATATCACTCTCCACCACCGAAGCTGAATATGTTGCTGCTGCTAGTGCCTGCACTCAGTTATTATGGATGAGGCAAACTTTAAAGGAATATGGTGTCAATTGTGACAAAGTGCCTCTTTTATGCGATAATGAAAGTGCAATCAAAATTGCGTACAATCCGGTACAGCACACAAGGACGAAGCATATTGAGATTCGGAATCACTTTATTCGGGACCATGTTGCTCGAGGCGATATTGATCTATCTTTTGTGAGCACGAAGAACCAACTTGCTGATATTTTCACGAAGCCACTTGATGAAGCAAGGTTTTGTTACTTGAGGAATGAGCTAAATATCGTTGATTCAAGGAGCTTGTCTTGATTACCCATGCACTCACTCGTACATCTCAGTCTTATTTGGTCTAGATGTGGGCATGAATATAGGGGGAGTGTGGTCCTAATTGATTGGGCTAACCCTCCCCCCGTAATGCCGAAAGCAAGTCAAATCATTCTCTTAATATCATTTTGTGATATGTGAGCTTATTGATGAGTATTGGTCATGAACCCAAGATACATCTTCACGGTGTCATACCATACACTCCAACAAGGTGGCTTCGGCCACCGCCCTCTTCCATGAGAAGAGTTGAGTTTATTTGGATCTTTTTGGTTATTCTTGCTCATCTTTTGTTCTTATGGGAATCACACTTAATTTTGGCCTTTGATTGATTTGGTTCTTGCAATTTTGAGTGTGTAGTACCATCTCAGTTTGGTTCTCTGAATCCTAAGCCTTTCCCTACCCCTAAGCCATCTATTCTTGCACACAAGTCCCTTGTACACCTTGTGGGGGTGTTGTTTGGGGACGCGTGGGCCTGAATATGTGTGTAACCGAAATTCAGAATTTCTGTGTGTAACAGAAATTCAGAATTTGGGGACACCTGTTTTCTTCCGCGGACACTGCTGATGATGAGGAGGATGACACCGAGGAGCTTGAGGATGAGGATGAGGACGGGGACAAGGACGAGGATGAGGACTACAAGTGATCCCTTGGGGTGTTAGCATCGCTCTTCTTCCTTTTTGGCGTCTCGATGCCAAAGGGGGAGAAGTAGTTCTATTAGGTCTCCAAGGATTTGCATGGGTCGGGCACAAGTTCTTACTCTTTAGCGTTTCGTTTCTTTTTCTCTCGCTTGTGCCCTTTTAGCGTCGAACTTTTATGAGTTTTTGTGCCGTATAAGACTATGTTTGTGTGGCTGTGGATTTATCATGTGGATTATTCATATGAAGTCATCTATCTTATTGGATATTCTTATGGCTATTGGATGTCTATATCGAGGGAGGCGCTCACTATGGCTATCATTGGATATTCTTATAATGTGTTGAGGACACATCTATCTCCCTACCAGTGGTATGAGCTTTTCACATATGTTCCAATGAAATAGACTTATACCCTCTTGTGTGTATTTGTAATCAAATGCAATTTTTAGTATGCACACATTGAGGGGGAGTCTTTTTCATTCATTAAATCTTGTTGTCTTGAGAACCTTCCTGTAAATCCTAGTATTGTCATGTAAGACCAAAAAGGGGGAGATTGAAAGAACATTTCATGGTTCCCTATGTTTTGAGTGTTAGATAACAATACCGTGGAGTTTTCTCATGTGTGCTAAGTGTGCAGGGAATGTTTTTGTGTTTGGGGTACCGGATTATCCGCCCCCATCAAGGGCCGGATAATTCGGCCTAACTCATTTGACAAAGGCTGGCTTGGCGCGTCACTCTGTCTAGGGCCCGGAAAATCCGAACAGGGGCGGATTTTCTTCCCCGGACTGGATAATCCGGCCCCCAGAAGACGATCAAAGGCACCAAGGCACGACGCTCTGAGTGGGTTCAGATTTTCTCCCGAAAAATCCGAACAGGGGCGTTTTTTCCTTCCCTGGCTGGATAATCCAGCCCTCACATGGGGCCGGATAATCCGGCCCCCAGGAGACGCTCAAGGGCAGGCTCGGCGTGTCGCTCTGAGTGGGGGCAGATTGTTTGCCGGATAATCCGAGTCTGGGACGGAGTTTTCCCTATGCCGGATAATCTGGCCCTCACTTGGGTCGGATAATCCGGACCCAAATGGCTCCAACGGCTCAGTGGGTGCAGGGGTATAAAAGCCCCTTCATTCCCTCAATTCAGAACTCTTGATTCACTCGAAAATTGTCAGACCTGTTGCAAGAGCTCTCTCTCTAGATCTCCTACTTCAACCACCCGAAGTCTTTGATCTTTGGGGGAATTGAAGGAGGAGACAACCTACATCGTCATCACGAATCAAGCGCATCAACTCCTCTCCATTCACTTGGAGAAATCCCTGATCTAGTATTCTCGTTAATATCTAGATCTCATGTTTTGTTATTGATAACTTGTTCTTGTGGCAGCTTGTTGTTATTACGGGAGCCTCCAATTTGGTTGTGGAGTTGTGCCCCGCTAGTTGTGTAAAGGCGCCGGTTCCCGCCTCGAAGGGTTCCTATAGTGGAAAGGTGGATCCGGCCTTTGGTGGCGGGATCCACGGAGAACAGGGTGAGGCCTATTGTGGCGTGGTGGTTTTAGTAACGCCCACCCCTTCAACACAGATGTACTTCCCTTAACAAGGAAGAAACTACGGTAAAATAAATCATGTGTCTCCACGTGCTCCACTACGGTTTACTCGTTCCTCTTTCTCACTCGCCTTTACTCGCTAGTAGTTAGGTTTGCATATAGGAAAATTCTATATAATAGCATTCTAGAGAATTTACCTTTTGTGTCAAGCCTATAATTGAAAAAGCATTAAAAATTGAAGTAGCACCTATTCACCCCTCCCCCCTCTAGGTGCCCATACGATCCATTTCAATTGGTATCAGAGCCCCGGCTCTTTATTCGGGCTTAACCGCCTAAGAGAAGTATGGGTACCAAGGAGAATGGGAATGAGGTTGTGGACAAGGTCACAATGGATGACCTCAAGACGTTGGAAACAACCTTGTTGAAATCCTTTGAGACCAAGATGAAGGAGATGCAACAAATGATTGCTCGCCTCACATCATCCATAGCCCCATCTCCATCTTCCTCTGAGGCTGCCACTCCATCATCCAAGGATAAGGCTAACACCGGATCTAAGGAAGATGAAGTGGTAGGTGAAAAACATAATGGTTCCACCTCCAAGGTGGAAGTGGTAAGGAGGACTATAGTGAGGTCCATCACCTATATTCTCCCGACCCACCTATCCCACATCCTCATATAAATAATAGGGGTGATCCACCCAAACTTACTGCATCTTCATTCAATCAATGGCAATTCTTAATCAAATCTCATGTATGCAGTTCGTCAATTGAACTTTGGAGAATTATTGAAGAGGGTCTTCATATTGGAGATCACACCAACTTGACAAGAAGAGAAGTTGTGGATAGCCAATTGAATGCAACGGCTCTCCACATGATACAGCTCGGAGTGGGTCCCAAGGACATGCCCCACATTGAGCATCTCAACACAGCTAAAGAAGCTTGGGATGCTCTCACCGACCTCTTTATTGGAAATGAAAGCATGAGGAGGAATAGGTATGATGCCCTTGGTAATGAAGCTAAAGGATTCTACATGTTGGATGGTGAAAACCATGAAGATATGTATAGAAGACTCAAGGGCATTGCAACAACATTTAGAAAGCATGGAGCCACTCACATTGATGATGCTTGGATAAAAAGGAAATACGTGAGTGCTCTAATGCCTTTTGAGCCAACGGACTTGAAGAGCTTGCAAGGTAGACACAACTACCATCAAATGACTTCCAATGAAGTCATGCAAGAAATGGCAGAATTCAAGGTTGCAGCTAAGAATGCGGAAGATGCCCGTGCCCGAGCCATTGGAATGCAAAAAGGGGTCAATGTTGCTCTAAAGGCAAATGTTGTTGAGCAAGATGAGGATGAAAGAGATTTCGAGGGTGTCTCCATGGACTGCCCCGAGGAAGTCAAGCGTGATCATGGTGAGTACATGGCATTCTATGCAAGGAACTTTTGGAAGGATCCAGCCAAGGCCAAGTCAGAACTCGAGCGCAAGAATGGGTCAAGTGGAAGAAGAGAGAATGGCCCAAAATTGAGAACATGCTACAATTGTGGAGATAGGCTACACTTTGTGGCTGAGTGTCCATATCAAAATAGAGAAGACAATGGTGGCAGGCTCATCCTTAAAGAAAAATCCAAGGCACCTAGAAAGAAGCCATTTATCAAAAAGAATGGCCCTTACAAGAAACAACCCAAGATTGTCTTGGTGGCACAAGAAGAATATTCCTCTACAAGTGAAGATGAAGAGGATGAAGATAGTACTCGTGAGTTATGCCCCGCTAGTTGTGTAAAGGCGCCGGTTCCCGCCTCGAAGGGTTCCTATAGTGGAAAGGTGGATCAGGCCTTTGGTGGCTGGATCCATCGGAGAACAGGGTGAGGCCTATTGTGGCGTGGTGGTCTTAGTACCGCCCACCCCTCCAACGCAGATGTACTTCCCTTAACAAGGAAGGAGCTGCGGTAAAACAAATCCTGTGTCTCCGCGTGCTCCACTACGGTTTACTCATTCCTGTTTCTCACTCGCTTTTACTCGCTAGTAGTTAGGTTTGCATATAGGAAAATTCTATATAATAGTGATGGCTCTGTGTATGGCACCAGAAAAATGCTAGAGCGGTGTTGATGTAGAGCTCGTTGGGAACCCCAAGAGGAAGGTATGATGAGCACAGCAGCAAGTTTCCCTCAGTATGAAACCAAGGTTTAATCGAACCAGTAGGAGCAAGGAAACACCCCAAAGGTGTTGCTAGCTGAGCCTTGGCAGGGCGCACTACCGGTGCTAGTAGCAACGTGGAGACCTGCACAACACAACCACAGAACTTTGTCCCCAACTTGCGATGAGGTTGTCAATCTCACCGTGTTTTGCTGGAAACAAAGGATTAAACGTATCGAATGGAAGGAAGTAAAAGTTTGCAGAAAGTAAACACAAAGCAGTAAATCGTTTATAGATTGTATGTAAAAGAAAGGACCGGGATCCATAGTTCACTAGAGGTGGCTCTCCTTAGATAGATAACATGCTGGGTGAACAAATTACAGCGGGGCAATTGACAAACATCGAGAAAGCATACAAGCATATACTAATCATCTTGACTCCTTTGGAACTTGATTGGGCATTACAACATTATACATAGACCGCCATCCAACTGCATCTATGACTAATAATCCACCTTCAGGTTATCATCTGAACCCCCTCCAGTATTAAGTTGCAAGCAACAGGTTATTGCTTTACGAATTGCATGTAAAGTAAACAATATGATTGTTCTATGAACAAATGATTGTTGTTTTCTCCCTAATAGAAACAACACATCTAGTACCTTAGATATTCATCACTTCCCATTACGAGGCATGAACCCACTATCGAGCATAAATGCTAACTCTTGGAGTTGCTAGCATCTACTTGGCCAAGATAGCTACTAACAATGGAAAGCATGCAAGATCACAAATAACAAATACATGATAGAATCAATAATCAATCTGAAATAGCATCTCAATATCCATCAGATCCCCGCAAACACAACATGTATGAATTACAAATAGATGATCTTTATCATGAACGGAGCTCACAAGATCTAAAGATGAAAGCACAAAGGAGGAGAACCAGCCATCTAGCTACTACATGGATCCGTAGTCCAAGGATGAACTACTCACGCATCACACCGGAGGCTTGCAGGGTGATGAAGAAGGCCTCCAGGGTGAATTCCCTCTCGGCAGGTGGGAAGAGCTTCAGATCCCTCCCGGTCTAGGGATGGAGATGACGGTGGCTACAGACTCTTTTGTGGATTTTTGGTCGGGTACTTAGGGTTTTCGTCCCGAGGGAAATATATAGGCGGAAGGGGAGGCCGAGGGGGTGATAGGGGCCACCACACCACCCCCTGGCGCGGGCCAAGCCTGGCCACGCGGCTAGGTGGTGTGGCCGGCCTCTGGCCCCTCTCCGTCTCGTATTCAGCATCGATGACTTAGGAAAAATAGGCACTTTGGCTTTGTCCGTCTAATTCGAGAATATTCATTTCGAACTTTCCTGGAACCAAAAACAGCGAGAAAGCAGGCATTTGGCACTATGGCTCTTGTTAATAGGTTAGTCCAAGAAATCATATGAAAAGTACTCCAAAGTTGGAACAAAACACAAGAAAGTGGATAAAACCAAGCATGGAACATCAAAAATTATAGATACATTTGCAATGTATCAACATCCCCAAGCTTAACTCCTGCTCGTCCTCGAGTAGGTAAGTGATAAAAAGAAAGAATAATTTTTGAGGTGACATGCACCATCAAAGACTTGATCAAAGTATTTGTAAAACATTCAAAGCTAGGATCATAGTACTTCAATCATAACATGAAAGACAAGGTTCTAGCAATAAGACAAAGAAACTATGATGCAACATGAAAAGGCACAAACAAAAGATTCATGAATAACAATGCTTTGCAAGACATTTGTTTGTTTCACATAAAGAAAACATAGCATAATAGTATTCAACTTGTCCCTCATAGAGTAGCAAATATAAATGCATAGGACACCTTCAAAGTTCATAAGAGTGACTAGATACAAATAGTTCAAAACAAGCAATATCAAGTTATACATCAATCAACTAGTCTTGGGACAATGCACATAGAACTAAGAATGGCCACTATGCTCTCAAAGTAGGTGCATAAAGATAGAAGATGGAGACTCAATATAATGGTGGAAGAAAGGCCTTCATAAAAGGAAGTAGGGATTCAAGTCTCATAAAGAGCTTCCAAAAATTTTGGTACTTATAGCTTTCAGCTCTCATTGCTCCTATCATAAGCATCTTGAAATGATTAAGGTTAAAGTGAACAAACTATGGTGTACATGCTTGACGAAGTATAAGTTAGAAATCTCATGTCCCTTGTATACGAGGGTCGCTCCTCATGCTACTCAAGTTTAGTCACCGGTAAGTTCTTGTCATTTTAAGTACATGTGTATCATAGAGAATCGCCAATGGGGTACCCCTTGCCCGATGATACGGAAGAATCCCCATATCAAAATGACAAGGCAAGCAGACAACGAGCATCTCCGCAATCTTCTTATTTACCATGGGAATATGGTGCTTTTTTCTCTCTTTCCTATTTTCATAATCTCTTTTTTTTCTTTTTCTCTTTTTTCTCAACATAGGACTCTTTTTTTATAAGAAGAATGCTTCATAGACAGCTCATTATGGTTATGCTGCAGGTTTCCACCATGTCAGCATGGATTAGACCAGCGGCCCAGGCGTTTCTCTAACACATATACATAACTCCATGGACTTACAAGCTCACCTTTCATTTCACACCGACGACATCTATATACAAAAGAGCATGATATCAACTAGGTACAAGTACCAAGTGCAATGTTGAAAGTGTTCCCCATGAAAGCATGGTTCTTCTAATTCCCAAAAAATAAGTGCAAGCATATACAACATAGATGACACAATGGTTCAAGTTTATTAAGGGCAAGAAAAGTAATGTGCCATCAAGTTCGTGAGAGCTTTAATCACTAGTTTTCTGATAACAAGTTTAATTTGGAAGGTAAACAAAAGCATGAATATACTTGGAATAGCATAAGCTAGTAGGTAGGTATGGTGGACTCTTTGGAATAACTTGGTTTAGGGAGTTGGACGCATGAGTGTAACTCATACTTGGTTGTGGAGGCTAGCAAAAGAC
This sequence comes from Avena insularis, assembly GCA_023614405.1. Taxonomy (NCBI): domain Eukaryota; kingdom Viridiplantae; phylum Streptophyta; class Magnoliopsida; order Poales; family Poaceae; genus Avena; species Avena insularis. The sequence goes on along the minus strand of CM042692.1, from coordinate 353,304,127 downwards.
TGGGAGCGACAAACTAAGAGAGCAATAATGGCCATAATCATGCAGAGCGACAAAACATCATTGATCAAAGCATAAAGTGATACTACAAGTTGAAAACTAAAGGATCATAAAGGCTATGGTGACTTGTGGTAGTCATAACATGGTGTGAGCATGCGCCAAGTCAACCCAAATAAAGCATCAAAGGAGAATACCACTATACTATGCTTTAATATGCTAAAACAACGCATGATGCATCCAAGGCACATTAAGCAATCTCAATTGTTTATAACAAGTCATGCTACAGCAAAGAATACTAAGCATAAAACCAAAACAATATCAAGCATGGCATGACAAAGCATATACCACAGTCAAAAACGAGCTCTTTTTACCACATAAGCATGAACTTTCCTACTCTTTTCCAAACCAAACCAAACTATTTGCAAACCAATGTATGAAAGAGGGGGTCCAACCAATTTATTCAGCAAACTAATAAAACCAAGCAAACGAAAAACCAAAACGAAAACAAAAAAGAAGACGCTCCAAGAACAACACAACTGTGCATGAAACAATAAAAATGAAGCGTTTGAAAGAAACCTGGGATTTTTATTGATGAAGAGGGGGATGCCTTGGGCATCCCCAAGCTTCAACATGTACTTCTTGGATATTTCTTGGGGTGACACGCGTGGCATCCCCAAGCTTGAGATTTAGTCCATCCTTCATCTCATTACTCATTCCTTCCATACACCTAAAATTTTTCCTTCATACAAAACTTCACACAATCTTTATTAGCAACATTAGTGCACTCAAGATAAATAAGTCTTAAGGTTCAGTTCTAACACCAAATAAACTACCATTAGAACACTAGCTACTGTAGCACTTCCCTCAAAAAGATCAATTCCCTAAAAGAACTCAAAAAGGAGCCAACAAGAAGCAAATACAGAAAATGGCAGAAATCTGTCAAAACAGACCAGCAGGTAAAGACGAATTTTTTCGAAGACCTTATGTTGCTCAAATCAAAAAGTGCTGAACTAAAGAAAGTTAGATAACAACCTGGGGCAGAAGCACAAAAATTTACGCCTCAAAAAGACTTTCAGAGATTTTACACGAATTTTTACGGTGAAGCATAGAAATCTGTTTCGGGACAGCAACTTTCCCAATCATTACTTCTCTCTCATTAGAGGTTATTCTTGGCACAAAAAGCAAATAAAAAGGATAAGGAGCGGTTATTGCTGAAGTAATAACTTCCAAGACTCATCTAAAACTTTTGGGTTATCTCCGAATAAGTATTTTTCTTTAACGCCTTTAAGTTAGGCATAAGAAGCAAGAAAAAGAATCAAGTGTTCTCAAATGAAGAAGCATTAAGACCAAATTTTGTTTTCATAGGAGAAGCTAAAGAAATATTCTCTCTCTTCTTAGGGAAGTGTTCTATACCTTTCTTGAGTGGGAGTTGATATTTAATGGTGCCTTCTTTCATATCAATGATGGCACCGACAGTTATAAAAAAAGGTCTTCCCAAAGTAATAGGAAAAGAAGCATTGTATTCAGCATCCAAAACATAGAAATCAACAGGGACATAGGCATTGTTAACCATAATAATAACATCATTAAGACTCCCCATGAGTTTCTTTTTAGCATTATCATCAAGTGGGACATTCAAATAACAATCTTCAAGTGGAGGCAAATCAAGCATATCATAAATCCTTCTAGGCATAATAGAAACACTACTATCAAGATCACATAAAGCTTTGAAATCAAAGTCATTCACTTTCATATTAATGATGGGTTCCCAACCATCTTCTTGTTTTATAGGAATAGAAGCTTTATGTTTCATCTTTTCTTCTTTAATCTTTATGAGAGCATCAGTAATGTGTTTTGTAAAGGCCATGTTCATAGCACTAGCATTAGGACTTTTAGCAAGCTTTTGTAGGAACTTAATAACTTCAGAGATATTGCAACCATCAAGATCAAAATCAAATTTATCATCTAGAGTAGTAGAACTATTACTAGCCTCAATACTAGTGGTGGTGATAGTAGAAACACTAATGTTTCTAGCAATTTCATCTTCTCTTTCCCACTTAGCATGTAATTCAGCTAATAGTCTAACATTTTCATCAATTCTCACTTGTATAGCATTAGTAGCTGCAAAGGGATTATCATTAGTTTCAGGTTTAGCAGCCATTTTATTCAAAGAAGATTGAGCTTCAGCCAAAGATGTGATATTTCTTTCAGCATTAGAGAGTTTATTTCCTCAATAGTTTTATTGAAAGCAGTTTGCTTACTAATAAAGTCTTTAAGCATAACTTCAAGTTCAGAGGAAGCACTCCTATTATTGTTGTAAGAATTTCCATAAGCATTACCATTGTTGGGAGGATATGGCTTATAATTGTTGTTACCAAAATTACTCCTATAAGCATTATTGCCAAAGTTGTTGTTTCTTATGAAGTTCACATCAACTTGCTCTTCTTGAGCAACCAAAGAGGCTAAAGGAACATTATTTGGATCAATATGGGCTTTCCCATTAACAAGCATAGACATAATAATATCAATCTTATCACTCAAGGAGGAAGTTTCCTCAACAGAATTTACCTTCCTACCTTGTGGAGCTCTCTCAGTATGCCATTCAGAATAATTAACCATCATATTGTCCAGAAGTTTTGTTGCAGCACCCAAAGTGATGGTCATAAAGGTACCTCCAGCAGCAGAATCCAATAGGTTCCTTGAAAAATAGTTCAATCCTGCATAAAAAGTTTGGATGATCATCCAAGCAGTTAGTCCATGAGTGGGACAATTCTTTACCAAAGATTTCATTCTTTCCCAAGCTTGAGCAACATGTTCATTATCAAGTTGTTTAAACTTCATTATTTCACTTCTCATAGATATAATCTTAGCAGGAGGATAGTACTTTCCAATGAAAGCATCTTTGCACTTAGTCCAAGAATCAATACTATTCCTAGTTAAGGAATTCAACCATTCTTTAGCTTTTCCTCTCAAAGAGAAAGGAAACAATTTTAGCTTAATAATATCACCATCTACATCCCTATGCTTTTGCATCTCACAAAGTTCAACAAAGTTATTTAGATGGGTAGCGGCATCTTCATTACCAATACCAGGAAATTGTTCTCTCATAACAAGATTGAGTAAAGCAGGTTTTATCTCAAAGAAAGTATCTTCAGGCACAGGTGGAGCAATAGGTGTGCTCATAAAATCATTATTGTTAGTGCTAGTGAAGTCACACAACTTAGTGTTTTCAAGAGTAGTCATTTTTTGAGTTTTTGATAAAGAAAGCATAGTTGTAGAACTAATTTTTTTGTGTTTTTTATAAGAAAACAAGCAAACAAAGCAAAAAGAAACTAAGCAAAACAAAAATAACAACGGCGCCAGAAAAATGCTTGATGGCTCTGTGTATGGCGCCAGACAAATGCTGGAGCAGTGTTGATGTAGAGCTCGTTGGAAACCCCAAGAGGAAGGTATGATGAGCATAGCAGCAAGTTTCCCTCAGTATGAAACCAAGGTTTAATCGAACCAGTAGGAGCAAGGAAACACCCAAAGGTGTTGCTAGCTGAGCCTTGGCAGGGCGCACTACCGGTGCTAGTAGCAACGTGGAGACATGCACAATACAACCACAGAACTTTGTCCCCAACTTACGATGAGGTTGTCAATCTCATCGTGTTTTGCTGAAAACAAATGATTAAACGTATCGAATGGAAGGAAGTAAAAGTTTGCAGAAAGTAAACACAAAGCAGTAAACAGTTTATAGATTGTATGTAAAAGAAAGGACCGGGATCCATAGTTCACTAGAGGTGGCTCTCCTTAGATAGATAACATGCTGGGTGAACAAATTACAGCGGGGCAATTGACAAACATCGAGAAAGCATAAAAGCATATACTAATCATCTTGACTCCTTTGGAACTTGATTGGGCATTACAACATTATACATAGACCGCCATCCAACTGCATCTATGACTAACAATCCACCTTCAGGTTATCATCCGAACCCCCTCCAGTATTAAGTTACAAGCAACAGATTATTGCTTTACGAATTGCGTGTAAAGTAAATAATACGATTGTTTTATGAACAAAGGATTGTTGTTTTCTCCCTAGTAGCAACAACACATCTAGTACCTTAGAGATTTCTATCACTTCCCCAGATTACCAGAGGCATGAACCCACTATCGAGCATAAATACTAACTCTTAGAGTTGCTAGCATCTACTTGGCCAAGATAGCTACTAACAACGGAAAGCATGCAAGATCACAAATAACAAAGACATGATAGAATCAACAATCAATCTAAAATAGCATCTCAATATCCATCAGATCCCCGCAAACACAACATGTATGAATTACAAATAGATGATCTTGATCATGAATGGAGCTCACAAGATCTAAACATGAAAGCACAAAGGAGGAGAACCAGCCATCTAGCTACTACATGGATCCGTAGTCCAAGGATGAACTACTCACGCATCACACCGGAGGCTTGCATGGTGATGAAGAAGGCCTCTGTGGTGAATTCCCTCTCCGGTAGGGTCTTGGGAAGAGCTTGATCCCTCCGATCTAGGGATGGAGATGGCTGACTCGGACTCTTTCGTGGATTTTTGATCGGGTACTTAGGGTTTTTGTCCCGAGGGCAATATATAGGCGGAAGGGGAGGCCGAGGGAGTGCCAGGGGCCACCACGCCACCCCATGCGCGGGCCAAGCCTGGCCGCGCGGCCAGGTGGTGTGGCCGGCCTCTGGCCCCTCTCGTGATTCGGCATCGATGACTTAGGAAAAATAGGCACTTTGGCTTTTGTCCGTCTAATTCGAGAATATTTATTTTCGACTTTCCTGGAACCAAAAACAATGAGAAAGCAGATTGTGGCTCGTGGCTCTTGTTAATAGGTTAGTCCAAGAAATCACATGAAAAGTACTCCAAAGTTGGAACAAAACACAAGAAAGTGGATAAAACCAAGCATGGAACATCAAAAATTATAGATACATTTGCAATGTATCAAATAGCTATCTAGAGAATTTACCTTTTGTGTCAAGCCTAAAATTGAAAAGGCATTAAAATTTGAAGTATCACCTATTCACCCCCCCTCTAGGTGCCCATACGATCCATTTCAACCGGGCACCTCCCCATCCCTTCCCTAGCCGGCGCCGCCGACGGCAAAGGCCCGGGATCGGGTCGGGCTCGAGATCTTGAGAGCGAAGGTCACCTCCCTTATCGCCTGTCTCTAACCGCTGAAGCGATAAGGTTGGGAGAGAGTCTTCTGCTGGTGTTACATTTTGGATGATAAATCATGCTTACACAAGCACTATAATTATATTTAAGGATGATCTTTTAGCCAAGTTCAAATATATTTTCCACTAGCCCTTTTGTTGCTTAAAAAAAAGCTTCTTCAGCATGTATAGATACTCAAGCTGGCTATCAAGATTTTGTCGAAGTTCTCGCTTCGTGCTCGATCCTCACCGAGGGTCTATGTGTACCTAAAGCTATGCTCCCAAGACTTGGATGGACTAAAACGCCCCCCGTGTCCCCCCCCCCGCGAGCAGCCCGAGCGCATCCCACCTCTTCTTCCATGCCCCTCACCCTGCCCTCCTTCCCCGCCGCCGTCATCGGCAAGCGCCACCGAGCAAAGCTCAGATGGTGTCGGTGGCGGAGGGACTTCCTTCTTGCCTGCGAGGTGTCTGAGCGAGGTAGCCGCCTGGCGATGGCGTGGACCATCGCAAACGCGTAGATGAGCAGAAGTGGGTGGGGGCAGCGGGCAAGCGCGCGGGGTGGCAGTTGGTAGGGCACGGTGCGGCTGGGCGGCATGGAGGCGGGCTCTCCCTCTTCTGTTCCTGGGGTTCGGCGCGCGGGTCTGGTGTGGGGGCGGTGCTCCACAGGATTGGCAGCGTGTCTAGGCGTTGGTCGACGACGAGATGGGCCGTCTCCAGCGCACGGGGGTGCGGGATGTAGTGAATGCGCAGAGCTGCAGCGGTGGGGCGACATCGTTGTAGTTGGTGGTGGGATCTTCTGGGGTTTGCAGTGATGCAGCTGTGGCGTGTAGATCCGGCGAGCGAGGGACATTGGTGGTTGGCAGCGAGGCTCGTGCTCGGCTGTTTGCGCCCTGCTGTCAGGCCTCTCTTGGCTTGATGGGAATGATGCTCCAAGCGAAAGCTTAGCACCGACTCTGGTGGATGCCGATGATGGCAGTGCCCTTCGGAGACATTTTCCTTCTTGAAGGCATCATCGAGGAGCTCCTGTCGTCGCGCGTTTATTTAGTTCTCTGGGCGAAAGCCTTAGCTCCTTCGGAGCGGGTGGCGGCGACACCTTGTGTCGTTACCTCTTGAAGGCGCCACCTTTGGAGTCCTCGACACTTGGGTGTGGCAGGTGTGTGGTGGCTGTGCGGGTTGGCCTTGTGGTGGAGGGTTGTGGATGCCAGGGTGGCGGCTCCGAATGGTGGACATGCACCGAGGCGGTGGCCTCAGAAGGCCTTGCAGCGATGACTCCATGAGGTGTGGTTGTGTCCTAGTAAGGCATGGGTGGCGTGCTAGTGCTGCGAGGGCAGTGAGTTTGTCGGCCCGGTCGACGCGACCAAACGGTCGGTTTGACTGGCACGACGGGGCGACGACCCCGGATCTTTTTGGCGCGGCATCTATGGTCTGCGGGTGGTCGCCGTGTGTAGCTTGGGCTATGAGACGTCCACACCGTGCGGCGCTGCGGCTCGCCTCCGAGTGGAGGAAGCCGGAGCAGCGGCTCTGGATATGGGTGTGTGTTTTTAGTGTGTCGATGGTCTGGTGTCGTGTGGGCGATGAGGCTCCGATGCTTGTGCAGTTTTCTTGACCCGGTTTTCCTCATAAACAAGGTCATTATGTACGGTTTTTGGGCCTGGTTTTCCTTATAAACCTGGTCAACGGGTCGTCTTGACCTTCTCCTCTATCGCGATGAATATAACAGTTCTCCTATTGTTATTCAAAAAAAGACTTGGATGGACTAGAGAGTTCGAGAGAGAACCTAAAAAGTGCTACAAGACTAAGGAATCGGTTAGGACTCTCCCCTTCCCCTCCCTCCGCTTTTGCTTTTGAGAGTCTCTCATGGGAGACCGGGTAGTCCCCCTGAGCTCCTCTTGTCGGACTAGCCGGCGGCTGGAGAGGGTGAGGGCGGGATGCCAGAGTAGTTGTAGATAGCTTTAGGTTCTATAGTTTTTCGTGTCAGCTTTATGCCCTGTGTCTGTGTGGCGTTATGCCGTCGAGGTTGCCGTGCCTGAAGCTTCTGAGGTCCTTCAGGCATGCGGTGGAGAAGTAGTGGCGACTAGCGACACTCCGGTGGTCGGAGTTGGCAAGCTGTTGCAACTCTTCTTCTACCTCATCGAATAAAGCTCATGGCATGCTACGCGTCAGATCTATCAGGCTGCTCTTCCTCTTTCTCTGGCCGATCGTAGAGCCGAGGGGAGAAGACGAGGTGGTGGTGCGGTGGATGCTGATTCAAAGCGACTGCTGGGACTGGTGAGGCTCTTCTTGCGGAAGCACCCAAGCGACAGCAAGATGCGCCACCACTATCTGTGGCCAAGGGGGGGGCGCTCCGCCCCTCGAGAGCTTTTGCTTTGAGAAATTTTTCTTCCTCCAGGGCGGGAGGATCTTCGCCCATAGCACGATGCTTCAGCATCGGCTCCAGAACAAGTGGTTTCGTCCTCTGGCGGCCGCTGCTATAAGGCCAGAACAAGTGGTTTCGTCCTCTGGCGGCCGCTGCTATAAGGCCAACAATGGCGACGGTGTAATTTCCTTTTTATTTTGGGTCCATCATGTAAACTTGTCCCACCGCTTTGATGAATGAAGCTTCGAGGGTCTTCTAACCCTCTCCCCGTTCAAAAAAAAAGCTAAGGAATCAGTTACGAAGAAGATCAAGAAAAGAACCTGTCATTAGTGAATGGATTACGAAGAAGATTAAGGAATCAACCTGGTATTAAAGAACAGATTACGAGAAAGATTTAAGCAATCAACTGATCGTGGTGCGCCTGTGAGTGGGAGTTGGTGCGTGCAGGTGACTTGCACAAATTTCATCAAAGAGTAGTACTAGTAAAATAACAAGATATCGAGATGTGTTCATTAGTGGGGTACCGTATAATTACTGTAAAATTGACTGCGCTTTCTGAGCAAGTTCTCAGGTGCATGCCCAGCTAAAGGACAAATCATGTGCAGATCCTGTTCCTCGATCAGACAAGTTCACCGTATACAATATTTTTTAAAGCACATGCATATATGGGATCCGTCTTTCATGGATTCCAAACTTATTTGGCTCTTCGGGTGTTGGCGGGTCGATAACTCAAGAGGTTTGTACACGTAGCAGTGAGCTCGATCTCGTCTGAGGCGACAAGAAAAAACTAAGTTCGATCTCGTGACTCACCCACAGTTTCTATATAACAGAACACAGTACTCCCATATTTGGATTGAAATGGTTTCACAGGGGAACTACCCTAGGATTCTTGTAAAATGAATGTATTTAGACATCTTTTTGGTGTGTAGGTTTACTCCGAATCAAACACTAAAAGATGTCTTGATACATTCGCTTCACCAAGGCTAAAACATCTTATATTTTGAAACGGAGGGAGTATTTGGTAACTAAAAATATAATACACACACAAAATTCCTACGTACGCCTCTAGGAACAGACGGCATGCTAACTAAACCAGGCCATCCGATTCTGTTCTCAAGTCAATGCTGAAACACCAAATCTACTGGTTTCAATCACGTCGGAAGGGACTGGACTGAACTCACGGGTGGCACGTAGCCGTCATGGCATCACACTTGAGCGAAGCAGTGCAGTGCACCGCGGCGGCATGATGATAATCATGTGCCCTATGTAATGTAACCTACACAGCACAGTGATTATCAGGCGGCTCCAACGCTCCGATATCTATCCGGATCTCATCCAGTCCACTAACCCCTACATCATCTATAATTGCAGGGACAGACATAGAACTGGAGCGACTGAGGATTCCATTTTTAGGGACCCATGACGAAACGAAACGAAATGAAATGTATGCAACCGTCTCTCCAGCTCTGGGGGAGTCCCTGTCAGGGGGTGGTCGCTGGAATGTGAGGCAGCTGGATCTTCAGCTTGTCCCACGACCTTATTGCGTTTGCCTGTCAGTTTCTCCCTGGTTCTACCCCCACTCCATTATTCAGAAATAACCCAGGACGTGCGCAAATGAGGCACGCAGATCTTAGTTTGTGGAGACCAGGTATAACGTCTTTCCACAGAAGAGAAGTGTGAGGTTACAGAACTGACAGTCCAGCCCATCCATAACCACCGCTAAAACTAAGCAAACAGATGTCCAGATCCAAATCAGAGCCAGGACAAAGCTGGGAGGCAAAACGATGGATGTGAACAGTGCGTGCTGCTTACAACAACAAAGCATGTCCAGCACAGGTCTGCTGTTTGGAGATCACGGGTAGAACATCCCTTTCATCCATGGCGATGAAGGAACGTGTACCAGGCTGAACCACCAAAGCGCTAACTACTTGGCAGCGTTCCGGTGTTCGTGCTAGCGACCATTTTGTCAAGTTTCAGTGATTTACATATCCATATAGTCATGCCATCAGATGACGATGTGTCACCAAGCGACCATTTTGTCAAGACTCAGTGATTTACATATCCATATAGTCATTCCATAAGATGACAATGTGTCACCAACCGAGTCCAGGTGTACCATCAGACCCAGTTGCTATCACCGACCGACGCGTACCGCATCAGTTAGTCCACTTTTCAGCTCAAGATGAGAATAGGACTCACCAAATATGCGAGAAAAGGACTCCCATACTGCGCCCGCATATATCGGGAGGCATATAAATAAAGCATCATTAACCTAGCATTCATACTGTACAACGGTTCTGAAAAAACCTACAGGTCACGACTAAAACTGGTGACAGCAGCAGCTTAGGCCCACAGACAAGGAAAAGATATGGGACACCAAAAATGGACGGACGAAACGCCTTCCCACACCAGCATCCCCATACCAACATCGTGGCCTAACTCGCAACCACTGCCGGACCTCACTAGTCTCAAGAGGTTGCATCTGGAGCTACCTAAGGTATAGCATCACCATGAGGAAGATAACAATGAAAGAGTAAACCCGTGGAACAACTAATGGTTGCATTTGTGACAGTGTTAGTTTCTCAAAAGGTGTGTTCACAAGTTACTCCCCATTGACGAAGTTTTTACTCTCGTAGTACTTCTTCTCACTGGCTTCCTTCTTTTCGTTCCGTTTCTGCACAAGGGAATACCAGATAAAATTATGAGTAAAACCACACCAGATCAATGGACCAGCAGCATAAATGAGAACCACATCGGCCCCACATCAAAGAACATGTCACTGAGCGTAAGACATAGCAAGAAATACTGGTCCCAGGACAAACTACATATTTAATGTACATAATTACAAAACTACATATAGAAGAAGGCTTCACCAGAGCACTAATTCACTATCATAAACATCAGTATAAAACAAATCATGTGAGCACATTATTGACAAGAAGACAAAAGGAAAATCACATTTATGCAGCCGAGAATATGTAGTGCAGTAATGCATAGAGAGGACCAATGTCAACCCACCAATCTAATCCAACACTACACTAGTTACCTGGTAGGCTTCATGGTTAGAAACTATCCTCCTTATAATAGTACTAGTGGTGATATCCAGAGGGCTCGCCAGTCTACGGTAGATGCCCATCTCCATTGGGACAGCATACGGATGTGACTCATCCTGATAAGTGCAAGTGGCCATAGTAAATGATGAATGTTTACATCAATATTTTGAGTATTCTAAGGGAAGTAAAACTCAATTACCTTTGCAAAATCCATGTTCTCTGCAATTGTTCCTTGAACGACTAATGAAATATTGAATGTTGTAATCTGCACAGAAAAATGAAGTTGAGAACTCCTGACATACAACCCATGCACAAAACCTGATAGTCATAACTAAAATTGCACCTCATGATTTTTAAATGATCTGGTTCAAACAGTCATGATATATATCTTGGTTTAGTTTAGCTAACCCCAAATCAAACTAAGTTTTGAATCAAGCCAAGAAAGAATGATTGCTTACTAAATTTAACGGTGCTGTGATATTTTTTTTCAAGGAAAAAGTCATGGTATGAAAGTATATCTCATTTTCATCTGCATATATTTACATATACGCCCAGGTTAGCCTGTATTACTATTTAAATGTAATACTTGATGTGAAATTAAGATTTTTATTGGCATAGCATAAGTGCCATGTTCTACACAATGTGTGTACAAATGTGTCTATTTACAACTAGAAGTAGTGGAGTTGGTGGCAGCAGCATGCTACAATGTTGGCGGTGGTTGATTCACTCCTCCACCTCCCTATTCTACATTTTTACCTCCCTAAAGTAGCTACAAGAATTTTATTTTGGAAGGAAAAAAATCTCAACAAATAGATACTTCAACACAAACTATGAGAGTAAATCACAACCAGATGCACAGCAAAGCCAATCACATTGTGCAGCCCAAGCACAATGGATGAGGCAGATCCCAGGCCATGGAGCAGGCGGACTGGCCGAGCCTGACAAAGACGACTCAACATGCTATGATACATGTTTCTTATCCTTACGAAGTGTGGGCACCAATGAGTAGTCTTAAGTGCGACGTTCAAGGATAAAGGACAACACTTGGATCAAGCATTTTATACTACAAATTAGATAATGTGGTGGTTTAGCGCAGATTCGGTAACTCACCATGTCTTTTGAAATGTCCCATGGAGCACCAATAATTACTTCATCAACATAACGGCAGGCTAGGACACTCAAACTTCGCTCATGGAGATTCATGATTGGGCGATGTGGTCCTCGTGTAGAACTACAAATATAATAAGCACCAACAGCAAATATAGACTGTAAAGTTATGTTGAAGGAATTGAGTACAGATGATATGCTACAACACGAATGCACATTCTAAACTTGGACAACTGAATATACTGTGTTCTTTTCACTGAAAACTGAAGGAGGGGGGGCAACAGTAAATACTAATATTCTAACTTGTAAGGGATTTAAAGAGGAAAAGTGGAAGCAACCATCAAATATTACCTTATGGTCTGATCCGTGTGAATACCCACAAGCAAGAAGTCTCCAAGCCCTCGAGCAAGTCGTAATATCTATGTACAAGAAACTATGAATACAACAGAATGTCTGAATTTGCTATGTTTTGGAAAGGAACTTCAGTTTTGTTTGATTGTTTCCTTGCAATAAGAAGTAGAGAAGTACAGGCAACATGTCCATATGAAAAGTGTGTTTGAATGCTAAGACAGATGATGTTGTTCCTTGTAATTACCTCAACATGTCCAGCATGGAACAAATCAAATGCACCATCTATGTAAACTATCCGAGAATCTGGTCCTGGACCCTACATTGGGAAAGCTTATAGTTAACACAGAATAAAATGCATCATAACTTTGGGAAGAGGAAACGAGTTTAATCAAGTTGAAAGCATCACTTATCACCTGTGTTACAGAAATGAAACATAAAGATTATATGCTCGTGCAACAAATACCCGAGTTGCAAGCATTTTTCCTGATACTTTAAGTACTTGTTTTCTTTTGTCTCTTTGATTTGATATATAAAATCACACCGTAGGGGCTTCCCCTATGGTAATTTTGTCAAAAAAAGACACTGTTTTTGTTGGTTGTGGATTGGGACCATCACCTAAGGACTTGTCTAAGCCTTGAAAAAATCCATATATTGCTGATGCACTGAACCAGCAATCAGATGGCAATTGACTAATTGACAGGGCACAAGTAAACAGTAGATTAGGTGCTCTGTACTCTCACTCAAGAAATATTTCTATCGTGCCTAGTAACTACATGAACATCCAAAAGTTGATGTTCCAAAAAAGATAAACATCTGCCAATGGAATTTTGCACCTGCAATTCAGAACCGGATATATATGAACTACGAGAAAAATTCAGGATAAGTAGTGTCACTGTCACGGTATCACCACGAAAGAAGTGCCTTATTCAGAGAGAAACAGAAATACGGCGACCTAGAACCTGTTTCCAGTATCAAGACTAGGTGCCAACAGCTAAATCCGTTCCGTGGAGCCTTATGGAATATATTCACCTACATAAATGATATTCAATGCATGAGAAACCATAAAGTCATACCCTGCTATTTGAGAACTGGACTATTCGCCGAGATGTAGGAAGGAAATGAGATATTCTAGTTCCAGTTCCAGTTCCACTGTCATCAATCTTCTGACCATGCCCAGAACTGAACTGCCTCTGTAGTGAAGAGTGGTTGCGCCTATCAGAAGCTGATCTCTCTCTAACACAAAGAAGCATTCTTCCTGCAATGAAGAAAGATGGGCATGGTGAGGATAAGTGTTTTTCACTGCTATAAGCAGTTTCTTTACTATAAATGACCAATCCATTGGTGAATGGCAGGTTCTTCAAAATAGGTTTCTATTTGATCCAGAATCAGTTGCAATACTGTAGATCACTACAAGATTTGGTTCTCAAAGATCACCGCGATTCAGAACTAGAGCCCCGAAATTCCCTTGACATACAAGCTTCAGACTCCAACTTCACAATGGTAACGCAAACTCTAACACTAAAGAAGAGAAAGAGAAAATAAAAGCAGAATCCATACCAACAATGTCTGTTGTTGACACTCCTTCGGTTCTTTTAATCTGCTTATATCTGCCAGCATTTTTGGCAAGGGCATACGCATCGGTACCATCTGGGAGCAGGCAAGGATCATCACCATGGATGATGTAATCTATATTATACTCGGTGAATAGTTTCTTCATGAATTCTTCAGTTATGGCATATGGTGCATCTGGAATAACATCATCCACCCATTTCACGGCACCGACCATTACCATTCTGTATTACATGGAAAAGGAAACATTAGAGATAAGGAACTAGCATGGGTTGCTATTGTGCATACCACCTATAGCTGTTAGTCACATGAAAGACCTTTTTCCTCCCTCGTTGTGATTTCACTCCACTTGTAGGATATGTAGCGGGAAGACAGAAAAAGTATAAGTGCATGATTTGCTCACACATGTACGATTCGGACGTTTAGCGCATTATCACAGCCCGCTAGCCTATCCACTGACCAAAATCCATTTTGTTCCATACAAGGAATACAAATTGCACAGTTCGAACCACTCATGCCATGAAACAAATCGTTTCCCCAGAAATTTGTTCGAACCACTCATATAAGGAAGGAAAACAGACATAGTTAGAGCATCTCCACTCGGGGTCCCTAAAGGCCCCCAAAGGCCTATGGGGTGTGCCGGCGCCCAAAATGACGCCCAGACGCCCCCCCCCCCCCCCCCCCCCAATTTTTTTTTGGCACCGGCGGCCCGTTTAGTTATCCGGCACCCCCAGAAGCCGAACCCAATCCACGGGGGGAAAGCGGGGGCGCCGGATGGAGCTGAAAACGACGCAGGCCAGCCCTGTCGGCGACACGCGCCTGCAAAGCCGCCCACATACTGTTTGGCGCCGGCGCGGCCCGTTTAGTTATCCGGCACCCCTAGAAGCCGAACCCAATCCACGGGGGGGAAAGCGGGGGCGCCGGATGGAGCTGAAAACGACGCGGGCCAGCCCTGTCGGCGACACGCGCCTGCAAAGCCGCCCACATACTGCGTTCCTCCCACCCAGCGACCACCACTCGCCGTCGTCTGCCGTTCAGTCTACTACAGCCACCGCCGCCGCCGGAAATACCCCCCCCCCCCCCCCCCCCGAGCCGCCCACACTCACTCCCGAGCCGGCCCCACGCCCGCCGGTAGCTCCAAGCATTTGTGGAGGCTCAAAGGAGCCAGGTAGTTTGTTTATTTGTTTGCCTTTGTTTTCTATATTGAACATTTTGAATTGTTTGTTTAATTTCATGACCTTGTTTGATTTGATAAACAAACTTGTTGATTTGATAGAACAAAGATGCTCTTGAAGCACGAGCACGAACCTACCCGTTCAGAGTAATTAGAATGAAATGTTGGACCAAATTCGGCCAATGGGTAGATGCAAATGGGATGGCCATTAAAGGGATGGGGGAAGGACCGCCTGACCTCTCGCGGAGCGGCGTGACCGGTGGGCCCTTGTTCGCGGTGATCTCGTCGTCGCTGACGACGCCGACGACGAGCTGGTCCCCGAGCGCGCGCGCCTGGCGCAGCGCGTTGCAGTGGCCGTAGTGCATCATGTCGAAGCAGCCATCCATGTAGACGCGCACGGGGCGGCGGCGGCGGCGGAACCGCCGCCGCAGCGCGTCGACTGGGGGCAGCCCCGGGATGGCCACGGGCCCGGCGACGTGGAGCGCCACCACGGACGCGCCCAGCACGATCCCGCCGATCACGCAGGCCGCCACCAGCTTGGCCTTGCTGCTGTCCGCCTCCATGGAGGAAGCGAGGAGAAGGGTGCGAGAGGAACACGGCCGGAGAGAGTGAGGGTGCAGCGGTTCGTGCGTGTGCGGGGGCGACTGTAGCAGGCGGGATCTAGGGTTAGGGGTTGTGCGGGCGTGCGGCTGGAGGAGCAATCGCCATGGGATGTGACGAGAACGAGAGCGGTGGTGGCGGAGGCAGAGGCGAAAGAGGATTCCGGTGTACCGTTGCCGCGTGCACACCGGAACTAGCCGGGTCGTGGGAGTGTATGTTACGCGGGACCGTTATGTCAGTGACACAGGCATGTCACCGTCAGTGTGCCGTAGCGTATAGGACCGACCATGGTCGGTGCACGTGTCACTAGGATGGGTACTTGTTGCGTTGCTCCTGGAAGACAGATACGTGTGCTAGTGTCGACAGAAGTACGATATTTTCTCCTGTGCCCTTCCTTATTTTTCTCTAGTTTGAGATCGACGTGGTGTGTACGTGGCCAGGCTCGATACCATTTTTAATTTTGGGAGATCCGAATCTATTGACTTCAAAAGAAGTACAAAAGCACCTAAAACATAATAAAAATTACATTAAGATCATTGGACGATCTAACGCCTGTCTACTGCCGTCAGAGCGAGCCGCCGATAACTCGAGGGATCACATCGTCTGGGTCAAGGTGGGTCCCTTGCTGGCGCGCGAACATGTCCACCGTGTGGAGGAGCAGAAGAGGCATGTGCCACCCCTACCCTATCTCTTCCCTAAATTTCTCCTTCACATCCTCCCTAATTGCGAGCACGTTCACCACAGTCGCCTCCGTCGCGACCGCGACTCCATGGGAACGCTCGTGCCGCCCCACGGGACCTCGCCCTTGTCCCCCACTTTTTTTTGTAAGCTCGTCGACCACCATCTCCATGAGCATGAGCGCGCTGCCCCATGGGACGAACGAGGTGACAGCCTCCATGTCTGGCATCGACGACTCGGAAGGCTACTCTCAGTGGAGCGCTCTCTGCCTCTATCCTCTCCTCCATCGCCGTCTCTGTTTGTCTCGACTATCCTAGCCATTGTCGCGCCCCTAGTTGTCGCCGAGAGTTCCTCGCGGGAGCACCGCCGCCGCTCTCCTACCTACAAGGAGGTCGACGATACTAACGAAGAGCACCGCCTTTGCTACAAAAGGCCACCGACGCTGCTACATACGGCGTTGATGTTTGCTACATGGGCTGGCAACGATGTTAATGTGGCCGACCATGGTGCTACAAGCGGCATCGGTTTCTGCTACATGTGGTCGGTGGCGGTGCTACAGGAAGGTGTAGGTCTTGCTACGTGCGTCCGGTGGCGGAGCAAAAGATCCTCGGATGTGCTACGTGCGGCGTTAGATTTTTCTACTCCCTCCTTTCCAAATTAATAAACTTAGATTTTTCTAGATTTGAATGTATCTAGCACTAAAATATGATTAGATAAAACGGAATCTAGACAAATGTGAGTCTATTAATTTAGATCGGAGGGGGTACAAATTTTTGCTACAAAAGTTCTGTTGTTTTGCTAAAATACTATAAAGGTTTTATTTCGAGATCTTCGGCGAGGTCTTAGACGAAGTCGGGTTTTGCTATAGTAGAGGGTTCCTTTGTTAAAATAGTTTTATGATTTTGCTACAACAGCGAAAAGTATTTGCTACGAGGTCTTCGGTGACGTCTCCGGCCAAATAGGGTTTTGCTATATTAGCACAACTTATTTGCTACAAATTCTCTGGCGAGGCATCTAACAAGGTCTTCGGCGAGACTGTCTTTTTATTCTATTTTTTTGAAGTCTACAATATAACAAAATCAAGATATTTGTAGCAAAACCGAAAAGTTTTGTAGGAAAAATGGGACTGGAGTCTAATTTTAAGACAGGTGCCGCGCTTGGGAGCAGGGCGATCCGGGAGAATTATCCTCAGGAGACCCCTAGTGCTTCCATTCTGCAAAAGTCTCTCCGCTCAGGATAACTTTGTTTGTCAAAATCAGTAGTCGGTTACCGTTACACGTTGGCATGTTGGATACTACCTTTTGCATTTTTATATAAGTACATTCGCGCGACAAAGCATTGGGTTAGTTTAATCGAATAAGATTTGTTAAACGAGGAAAAAACTTGTCATTTTTATTAAATCAAAAAAGAGTGACCGGTTTATTAGCGGAAAGCAAATACAAATACCCTCACCAACTATCATGGAACACGATTGCAGCAAAAGCACACTAAGCCATCCTAGCTACCCACAAAAATGCATTGCATTAGGTAAAATATTTTGTGGCGGGGTTTGTTCTCGGGTTTCTATCAGACTAATAATTAATGATGACCGAGATGATAGTGATTAACTCTATTCTAAATTTTTACAATGATTTGTCCAACAACCAAAATATTTATTTACTCTATTCCACAATTTTACAAACAATGCCACTAAACTCAGAACACAAGCACACAAAAGAAATAAGCTAAGAAATAGCAAAAAGAACTACCACATGCCCTATTGCTTTCTCTAATTGACCATGTTTTTTTGAAAGGGAGAGCCCCAGAAGGGGCTTGAAACCATACATTAAAATAAAGCGGTGGAGTTATAAATTTTAAAGGTGGACCCTAAAAGATAAAGAAATACATCCAAGCCCAAACACTTTAAAAAAGAACCCTACAACTAATCTGAAGAAAGCAATCGGGTCCTTCTTCCAAACCGCTCCTGCAACAACTGGGCCTCTCAATTGAGGTTGAAGAAACGCCTAATCTCGCCGGCAAGCTTGATGGCCTCGATTTGGCCAGGATAATCGGCTGGCAAACAGCTTCCGATTTGGATCTGCAGAAAAGATTGGCTTCACAACTCCAAGGCAGATCGTCTCTGGTACTCCTCGGAGGTCCATTACAACCCGACGCAACCCCAGCGCCTAGGCGTAGCAGACCCAACTTGGAGCAACAGCAACGAGCAGCCAGAATCCATCCCTGCCGCGCGAAGATACCAAGCTCCCTCCTCAAAAGCTCCTGCCCGAGATGAGGAGGAGAAGCCAAAGAAAATGCAGCAGCAACGAACTCGAAGTCTGTAGTACCTTCCCTGGGTAGCAGAGGGCGATGTAGAGTGGAGACCCTCCCCCTCGCCTCCACGGCCGGCCGGGAGAGACTCCAACGCCGCACGCGCCATACCGCAACGCCTCTCCTCCTCGCCACCTCAACCGGCCATGAGAGGCATCACCGCATGCGAACTCTGCAACCGAAGACGGCACAAAGACCCAAAGGGTTTATTTCCTGAGCTGCTCAAAACAAATCTCCAAACACTCGCTCCCACCAACGAAGCACCATGCGGGAGAGCAGCGAGCAACCTCTAGGCGCCACCCAATTGCGCTCAAGAGTAGCTCAGAGGTACAAGGACAACCTGCAAAACACCAGCAACAGTCCTCCTCCCCCCGCCTCCATGGCCGGCCAACGGAGAACAAGAACCTGGCTGCTGCAGCCTAATCCCAGTACAAGCAAGCTTATTTGAAGAGACTCCACCAGATCTCATCCTTCCCAATGCCGACCACCATGGACGACCATCTGGAGGAAGATCCGGCCACCTCCATGCGCCACGTGCAGGCACCATGGCGGAGATCCAAACCGGCACAAGGCCAAGCACCACAAGGGCACGCCACCTACTACTAGTAGTATATACAAGGGAGGGCCGGCATCCTCTCCCCCTCCTCTCCGGCCGGCGAGGCCGCCGGAGACCGGGGAGAAGCCGTGGCGCAGAGGAACTCTCAAGGAGCGGTTCGGATAAGGGAGGAGAGAGGGACGGGCGGGAGCCCTTCCTCTAATTGACCATGTGGTTAACTCCTTCCCATTATTGATTCATCCACTGCATGAACACGGAGTATAGACATGACTGCTGCAGGCTTCATTGGCACGCCCATGGAGATGGGACGATAGGATAGGGTGGCACCGGGCACCGGCGGCCGCGTGTTTGGACAACGTGTCCAGAGGTGGCGATCAACTTCGTCTATATGGCTTGTGTAGTACCGTGGAGCAGCGGCGTCTTCGCCTGATGGTGGTTCTAATAGCAGTCTTGACGATTGATTTGCCTCAGTTGACGCAAAGGAAGGAAAATAAAGAGGTCGGATTCAATGTATTTTTTCATGTGGCTTTCCCGTGGATTTGCTTGCGTAGAAAACTTTTCTAGGATTTTTCTACAAGCCAATCCTATGTTCCAAACGGCTCAAAGGAGAAGTTCTTTGAAACCCTTAGTTTTTTCTTAAATTAAGGCAAAAATTAGAGTACAGAAGCAATTTAACTAGCCAAACAAGTTGAATACAAAGCCTACTTCCGGGCCCACCACAGGAGAGTCCAACTAATGATACTTCAACGTTAACTAGATCGGCCCATAACTCGCTCGTGCATTGTGCTTTGCCTTGATCTCAGGGGTGGAGCTCCCTTGGGGCAATGTTTACCCATCAAAGTGAAAATAAAAAATTTGTGCACTTTTAAAACTATTTAATTATGCAGAAAGAGATTGATACAACAAAATGTAGAAATATGCGCATGCGTTGCTACAAGTTAATATATATAATGAATATTTATTAGGACATGGATATTTCTATACTTATTTGAATTTAAAGTACCATGAGAATGATGTTTTCATTAAAATCTAAAATGGCACTAGTGAAAGTAAAAGTCTAAGCTATTATGCATAAAACAACTACTCGGATTTGCTCCTAGGCCACTCCTTGTTTCTCGCGGAGAAAGTTTATATGTATTTTAGGTACCAGATTTTAGAACTGACGAATAATACTTTATGGTACATTCAAATGAATGCAACATATGCAAACCATAAGAGTATGATAGAAGACCAAACAAAATTGACCTTGTTTGTCCTGTATTTGTTTTAAAAAGAAACATGACAATCAAGATAATCACGCTTAGAACGATAACATTATGTGAATAAGAAAAAAAATGCTAATGTTTTCCTTGCCCTACAATATAAAATTTCTCTAGTTAAAATTAGAATAAAAAAAGTGTTTTAAATAGTACATGATTTAAATAACCAATTTTTACCTTGTTTTATGTTACATGACATATGTTGATTAGAATCCTTAAACAACCGACAAAACTGGTATTTTATGCAATCTCCTCCTCCTCCATGGTCCTAGTTAAACAATGATTAATGTCTATGAGTTAGTGACGAGGGTTTAACTCATCAACGCCCATTGTTATGGATTTGGGTTTTAGAGAAGGAGGAAGCGCTGGAGACATCTATCGGTTAGCAAACAAGCACACAAGGGACTCGAAGATTTACCCAGGTTTAGGTCTCGTAGAGGTCCCTACTCCTGCTTGTCTGCTCGTGGAATTATCAAAGGAATCGAGGATTACAATGGTGCACAGATGCAATCTGGCGAGGGTTGTAGAAACTAGGCTTGCGTGTGTCCTCCTCGCCGCCCCCTCCTAGCCTTTATATAGATAGGCCAGGTCTCGGGTAGGTCGGTTCTGAGGTTAGGTTTCCCTTTAAACTTTCTACCTTTAGCTTCTTCTTGTTCTTCAAGCAATCGAGAGTCCGTAGGTTACTCAAGTTCTCTGTTTGGGCTTTGGCGACACCGTGGGCTCCCGCTGTATTCAGGCCGTATATACCAAGCTCGAGTACCTGTAGGGTATACCCATGTCAGTAGCCCCAGTGTCGGTGGAATCGTGATTCATTTGGGGACTTCTATGAATCCTTTCAGTGCATGGTGAGTATGTTTTTTGCTTTCTGTTTGTGTCATAGGGATTGTTGATGTGCGTGCCTGATTTAACGATGTATCGATGTCGATTAACTATCTTAGGGTAAAACATGAAATCTACTCGAGCGTGAGTCCCGGACTCGAATCAGGAAAATCTTGGTGTAATTCGACTCAAGCCGTGGAGGTCTTACGGTTAATTCGATATATGAGTATGAGCACTCGACGCGTCCGTCAAGGCATGTTCATCGTACCTGAAGGCACGGATATATTTCTGGTAGTGCATAGCAAGTGCGTTGCCAGGTCTTATTCAGGTCTTATCTTCACGCTGCAAGCGTGGCATCCGAATTTTGGTCATCGCGGAGATGATTCGGGTGACCCAGGAGACACAGTCTCGTTGTAGGGAAAAATATGAGGCGGTGTCGCCATAAACTTCGAGTGTGGATATTAGCAACACACAGTACGATGTACCAATAATCATAGGGTGCGCGACCAGCGCTCCCTATGGGAGTAACCAAGTGCTGATTGAGTGAAGACTCGGCGAGGACTAAAGAACTTTACATCTTGTCGTCGTTTGTTTGCTGGTTTCAGTCGAATTTATTTCCAGCGCTCCCTATGGGAGTAACCCATGTCCATAGTCGAATCGCGGATTCGAGTGGTTGGGTTTGTTTCGTTTGTCCATGTTCTGCAAAAGAAAAGAAAAATCGTAGGGTCTTGTGACCAGCCTCCCTATGGGAGTAGCCCCCCGAGTGCTTGGTGGAGTCGAAGACTCGAGCAAGGACTTAAAGTAGTCGAAGTCTTCCGCTCCTCAATTTTTGATGACATCAGTCTTGTGATGAGGTGAGCTCGATTGTCCGCGTGGTAGTTTGTGGACGTGACGAGCGGTGGGTCCCATTTTCTGACTCTGACTTGACCGGGCATGCGTAATCTTTGTTTTAACTATGCCTCCTCGATTTCCGCGCATAATGGGGGTAGTAGGGGACGGTTCATGCTTCGGGTCCTCCACGTGTCGAGCACGATGAACGCTACGCGTCTGGTAGGGTTTTTCCTGGCCGCTAGATTGCATCTTCCAGGGGGTTAAGTAGCGGTGCTATGACGGTAATTTTTCACATCTGCTTCTTTTCTCTGCCTTTGCCTCTGTCGCCATTGCTGCTGCTCCTCTGGTTCTCTGTGTTGGTCTTTCTCGCGGCGCTGGACCAGCTCCGTGTATTCCCTAGTTACTTTCTTCGGTCACACCGCCACCGCAGAATGGGGAAAAAGAAAGGAGGTGTTGCAGCCGACTCATTGCCTTGATTCTTGCAAAGAAGAAGGCGGTTCATTGCTCTGGGCACCAGCGCCCCGCCGTCAAAAAAGAAGAAGGGCACGGGCACTCGCGTCACTAATGGCGCGTGGCGCGCATCCGTGATCAAGTCCTCCGAGCTCCGTCTCCTACGCCAAGACGGAGTTCTTTCTTCCGCAGTCGCTGACGCGCGCATCCCTAGCAGCGAGGTAATTCCTTCCCCTCCTGCCGGTTTTCGGATGATGTTCCTAGCGTTCATCATCTGCGGTCTCTTGTTGCCCCTGCATCCTTTCTTCAGGGGCCTTCTCTGTTTCTATGGGCTCCAGCTGCATCAGCTGTCCCCCAACTCCATCCTCCATATAGCTTGCTATATTACTCTTTGCGAGTGCTGGCTCAGAATCGAGCCGCGCTTCGGTCTCTTCAAGCACCTCTTCAAGCTGAAGCGCTAATCGGCGTCTGGCTCCGTAGTCTATGATGTAGGCGGCTGCGGTATCCACGTCGACTCCTCCGCCACATACTTCAACATCAAACTCACGGCGTCCGTCCAAGCGTGAAGGGACAAGTGGTTCTACATCCGCGACCTGAAGGCCGACGAAGACCACTTCGGACTCGTGCCCTTTGATCCCACGACGTCGTGCAAGAGGAGGCGCTCCTGGAAGAACGTAGTGATGCCCGGCGAGTCCGCGGAGACATATGTGCTATACGAGCATGTCTGCGACCTCGAGAGCCGCATGGGTAAAAAGGAGGGAGGCTGCTCTCTCATTCGCACATGGCTGCACCGTCGCGTCCAGCCCCTGCAGGCCAGAGTCCACCCTATGTTCTAGTGGGCTAGCACGGACGATGTCACTCGCGTATCTGTCGATGGCATTTCCGCAAGTGAGGTAGATAAAAGGGTGCGACTGGTCACCAAGTACATCGCCAAGGATGTGCTTCCCAATGATCCAGACGTACCTCCATTCGATGCTGCTAACCCTTCTCCTGAGGTACAGTTGTGCTATGTAGTAGCTTTGTTTGTCGACTGCTTCTTTGCTGTTTTTTCTTGACTTTGCGCTAAATTGTTTTTTGTATGCAGGATTGGGGGATGTCACCCTGTATGCCCCCTCTTCCTGAGGGGGTTATCCCTCGTGAAGCCTTGGAAGAGGACGAGTCGGAGTCGACCATCCCATCTGATGTGGAGGAGGAAGCCCCCGAGTCCAGTGGTCCGGACACTCGCAAGTGTTCACGCAGCGAGGATTCAGATGCATCGTCTCCTTCGACTCCGGAAGGTGCAGCTATTGGTGCAGAGTCACCGATATCTGCCGTTCCTGTGAGTGCCGTGGCGCCATCTTCTCGCAAGAAGATGCGACTGTCGAAGGAGTCGTCGTTAGAGTCGGGGGATCAAACCTTCGATTTTGACAAGTTTGATTGGTAAGTGTGCGAATCTTTCTTCTGGTTGTTCTTTGAAGTTGCCTTTTCTTGATGTTGGTTTTGTTTTGCAGTCAGCAAGCGTCGTCATCTTCTGGCGACATACAATTTTTGAAAGAATCTAGAGTCGTGACCTCCAAAGCCAAGAAAGTGGCTGAGTGCACCCCTTCTCCTCCATTGGCGGCCCACTCCGGGCATAATTCGTCAAGTTCTCCACACAATGTGGAGCACGAGATGGTTATCCGGACGCCTGCGAATCCATCGACTTCAAAGTCTTTGGAGGATCATGTAAGTGTAGTATCTCTTCTTCTGGTCTTGCAGTCGAATTTTCATCTATGCCATCTGTTGACCCTTTACTATGTCTTTTGTCGCAGCTCGTTGTGAAGGAAGCCGCTCACCTTGCGGAGCAGGTGCTTGCGATGGGTCGTCAGCATGCAATGCTGGACAATCGCCATCGCACGGTGGAAAGTGAGTGTTCTTTACTTTTCTTCTGCATCCTTTTGATGTGTTCGACTGATGATTTATCTTCGTTCGTGCCACAGCTGAGCATAATGCACTCCTCCGTAGCATTGCTTCCCTCGAGAAAACACTTGCCACGATGGTGAAGAGTCGCGATGAGGCAGTCGCAGCATGTGCCGAGTCGCAGAAACGTGAGGAGGATCTGCAAGCCTCCATCGTGGCTAGGGAAAAGTTGTTCGAGGAACAGATTTTTTCGATTGCCAAGGCTCTCTCGGATATTCCTTTGTCTGAATTTTCACTGTTTTTTTTTCTTTTCGAATTTGTTGTTGGTACTCACTTTTGTGCCCATGCTTGGGGTTTGTGTAGATGCCAGCGGTCTGAGCTTCGATCCCCAGGCACTCCATCGTGATGATGCCCTGGCGGGTGCCATTTCGGTAGTCGAAGATCGTAGTGCTGCCGTTCAGGGAACGCTCACCAAGGCCAAGGGCATGCTCAGTCGCCTCTGGGAAGAGCTGGCGCCCAAGGCTGAGTTGATCGAGAATATAGATGAGCTGGTGGAGTCTCTTGCCGGGGGCATTCCTGCAAGCTTCAAGAACTCGCTCCGTGCGGCTGGCGCTTCAATGTCACTCGCAATGGTTCAAGCCCATGGAGTCGAAGTTGATCTGCTGACGGTCTCCAAAGGCGATGCCTATCGTATGGATGGCCCGGTAGTCTTTGCACCTTTCACATTGCTTGTGGCAAGTATGGGCCGCGGTGATCAATCTGATTCTTGAAGTACTCTGAGGAGCTTCAGCGAGCCAAGAAGGCGGCAAAGGCTAAGACGTTAGGGGCCGGCGGGAAGTCTGTGGCGTCTGATACTGCCACATACTCGATGAGGCCCCCAAAACCAAAGTCTAAGTCGAAGAAGCTAGTTGCTCCTCAGTAGTCGCGTCTTGTAATAGTTAACTAGCTTATTTCTTTTGTCGAAAACATGCCTTTTGGCAAGTGTATCTGCTGATACTTTGTTAATCTTGAATGCACTCGAGTCTTTTGTCTATGCCTCGCCTTAGTCTTCTTATTATTTCTTGCTTGGCTCTTGATAGGGCACATCGAGTGATCCTTTGAGGGAACCTCGGTATTCGCCACCCCCTGATGACACCTTGGCGCCGCCGCGCTCAAGGGTGGATGAGCTATCTCTGCTTTCACGACTCCGTGACCGCGTGAAGCAGTTGGAGCATGAATTGCCCGTACTCCGTGGTAACGCGGATGTGTGGAAATCGAAGGCGGAGAAAGCCGCCGCCCGAGAACAATATCTGCTAGGGGAGGTGACGCAGCTAGGCGACCAATTCAAATGTTAGTTTTGTTCTTCCTTATCTTTTCCTTGTAGTCACTCGCAGTAGTTCGTTGTCTTCATACTTATGCCTTTGCTTGGTATAGTTGTCAGTGCATGCCATCCGCAGGATGAGAAGGATAGGACTGCTATTCGCATGAATGACTGACCAGAGCAGCTTGCGGCGAGTGGATACAGGTGGATCATGATCGCGATGCGTTGGCAACCCTGCAGGATCGTGCGTCGCGAGTGCTTCACTTCTTGAAGAAGTCACAATCATGCTTGAAGAATATTTACCAGACGATGTTCTCGCTGGACGTCGTTCCATCGAGCCTGCTAGCCCTTATTGCTAAATTCCAGGACCTGAGTGCGATCCACGAGTGTGTACGGCAATAGTTAGTGGCTGGTTCCAAGGCTGCTCTGTCGCTGGTGCGACTACACAGGCCTGATGTGGACGTTGCAGCAATTGCGGCTGGACCGCCAGCAGGTTGAACATGGTTCCGCACTATCAGACGGTGGATCGCCCAGCGGAGGAAATCATTGACTTCTTCGAGGAGCAGACCAACGTTCCCTTGCTGCAGCAGTAGTTTAGTTTGTATCCTGCACATAGTTGTACCAGTGTTGTAAAGTTCATATATATGCTGTGTATGATTGAGTAACATTGATGTATATAAAGAGCTTGTTAGCGTTTATGTTTTGCGAGTGCGTTGCACTATGCGATTCCTTTTCATTAGCCTGACTTGTGTTTATCTCAGTCCCTTGTCAACCCGTCAGGTGCGTTGCAACTGGGTTGGTGTTTGTCAAGGGTTTCGATTGGTGTGCTAGCTACTCAGGATATCACGTTAGTTCGTAGAATAGATGTGTATAGGGTGGCGCAACCCCCGAGTCGATAATTTGCAAAAAATAAAAGAAAAGCACAGAGTTTTGGGGCACTTAGCTTTATTTATTCGCAGGATAGTACGAGGTATAATGTGTGGCTAAGTAGCCTTGGCTGAGTAGCCTTATTTGTAATGTAAAACAGAAATGACTAAGGGTAGAAGCGCCGCAGCTGCGCGACGTTCCAAGGGTTGGAGTATGCGACACCTGTCTCTAAATCTTTAAGGCGATAGGCACTACCTGGGATTACTTCTGTAATCACGTATGGTCCCTCCCAGGGGGACTCGAGCTTGAGATGCCCTTGTTGTTTCAGTCGCAGGACCAGGTCGCCTTCGATGAAGGACCTGGGGCGTAGCCTTCTTCTGTGGTAGTTGTGCAGGTTCTGCTGGTAGATCGTTGATCTTTCCACGACGATTTCCCTTGCCTCGTCAAGGAGGTCGACGGAGTCTTCGAGTGCAAGAGTTGACTCTTGCTCGCTGTAAGCGACCACGCGTGGTGCTTTGTATCGTACTTCAGCGTGCAGCACCGCTTTAGCCCCGTGCACCATGAAGAATGGGGTGTACCCTGTGGCGCTGTTTGGAGTTGTGCGTAGGCTCTAGAGTACCGATTGCAGTTCATGTGGCCAGCAGCCCGCGGCCTGTTCGAGTGGTCTGAAGAGTCACTTCTTGATGCCGCCGCAAACGAGCCCGTTAGCTTTTTCGACCTGACCGTTGGTCTGTGGATGTGCTATAGAGGCATAGCTGATGTTGATTCCTAGATTCTCGCAGAATTCTTAGAACTCCTTGGATGTGAAGTTCGTCCCATTATCCATGATGATGTTGTGTGGTACTCCGAAGCGGTAGACGATGGACTCGAAGAATTTGACTGCACTGTATCCTGACTGATTTGTCACTGACATGGCCTCTATCCACTTGGTGAATTTGTCGACTGCGACTAGGAGATAGACGTAGCCTCCTCGGGAGGACTTTGGGAGCTTGCTGACCATGTCGAGTCCCCATTGCGCGAAGGGCCAGGCCAATGGAATTGGCCAGAGTTCTGCACCAGGTGCGTGTGGCTTGTCCGCGAATCGCTGGCACACGTTGCATTTCTGGACGATGTCATTGGCGTCGCGCATGGCCATAGTCCCCTCATGGATGTCGAGGAGAACAGCTCTTCCATCGGCCGTGGATACGCATCGTTGGATTACTCTTGTGATGCTGCGCTTGTATAGTTCGTCGTTGATAACAGCGAATGCCTTGGATCGCCGCGCGATGTGCCGTGCATCAGTCAAATCGTCCGGTAGCCTCTTGCTGAGAAGGTACGTGATGTACGGTTGAGTCCAGGATGACTCGATCATCATGACGCTCATTGGCCCTTCGAGTCCTGTATCCAGCTCCAAGTCGTCGAGTGTCATTGGCTCATTGGGCGGCGTAGCCCCCGAGTCCATTGCTGCACTTGTTTTCTTCTCTGTGGCCTTGGGCTTGATGGAGCATTCGCAAATGCGCTCGAGAAATACCCTAGGTGGTATGGGGGCACAGGTAGAGCCTATGTTGGTGAGTGTGTCTGCCTCTTCATTGCTTTCGCGACCTATGTGCCACAGCTCGCAACCGTCGAAGTCCCCTTCGAGTGTGTTGTAGAGGTCGCGGTAGGCGATCATGTTGTCGTTCAGTGCGTCGCACTCGTGCATTGTCTAGTTGATGACCAGCTTGGAGTCGCCATATATTATGAGCCTCTTGGCACCGCAGGCTTTTGCCATCCTCATCCCGTGCAGTAGGGCCTCGTATTCAGCTTCATTGTTGGAGGCGGTGAACTACATTCGTAGGATATATTTCAGCTTGTCTCCCTGGGGCGATGTCAGTATGACACCTGCGCCGGCCCCGTCCTTTCGCTTGGAACCGTCGAAGTGCATTGTCCAAAGGTAGGACATATCTAGTTTTTCGGGGAGCTGGTTCTCTATCCAGTGCACGAGACAGTCAGGGAGAACTTGCGACTTGATTGCATCGCGTTTTTCAGATGTAATGTCTCGTGGAGACAGTTCGATTCCCCAAAGCACGACTCATTCGGTGGCGTCGGGATTGTTGAGGATGTGCCCAAGCGGGGCATCGTTGACTACCACGATTGGGTGTTCCTAGAAGTAGTGGCGCAGTCGTCGGGCGTCATGAAGACGCCGTATGCCAGTTTCTGGTAGTGCGGGTACTGCCGTTTTGTTGGCGTAAGTACCTCGCTAAGGTAGTAGACTGGACGCTGTACTCCATGGACCTTGTTTTCCTCGGCTCGTTCTACCACGAGCACCGTGCTGACCACCTGGTTGGTGGCGGAGATGTATAGCAACAGTGGTTCCCTTTCGCATGGGGTCACCAGTACTGGCAAGGTGGACAGTAGGCGCTTGAGGTCTTCGAATACTTCCTGTGCTTTGTTGGTCCACTCGAATTTGTCGGCTTTGCGGAGAAGTTGGTAGAAGGGTAGTGCCTTTTCGCCCATTTGGTGATGAATCGTGGCGCGATCCGTCCAGCCGATTCTTTGGGCGCCTCTTATGTTCTTCGGCTTCTCCATGGCCAGTATGGCTTTTATTTTCTTCGGGTTCGCCTCGATCCCTCTTGCGGAGATAAGATACCCGAGTAGTTGCCTAGATGGTATGCCGAAGGCGCATTTGTCCGAATTGAGCTTGATCCGGTAGCGTTCAAGGTTGGCGAAGGTTTCGTGCAAGTCGTCGATTAGTGAAGCTTCCTCTGTGGTCTTGATTACGATGTCGTCGACATAGACTTGAATGTTGCGAGCAAGTTGGTTTTTGAGGCAAGCCTGCATGCACTGCTGGTAGGTGGCTCCTGCGTTCTTTAGCCCGAAGGGCATTGTGTTGTAGCAGAACACACCAAAAGGCGTTGTAAACGCTGTTTTTTTTTATCTTCCTCCTTCATTTGAATCTAGTTGTAGCCTGAGTAGGCGTCGAGGAAGTAGAGCCACTCACATCCCGTGGTGGAGTCGATGATCTGGTCGATTCGTGGTAGAGGAAAGTGGTCCTTCGGGCAGTACTTATTCAAAGAGGTGAAGTCCACGCACATCCGCAGGATATCCGTACTGTGTTGGCGAGCCAAGTGCTTTCCTTGATCTCGCGTATGAATTTGGCATCAAGGAGTCTATTGATCTCCATTCCGACTGCCTTTGCTCTTGGTTCAGACAGTCACCGAATTGTTTGTTTGACTGGCCTTGCGTCTGGGTTGACATTGAGTGCGTGCTCGGTGAATTCCCTGGGAACTCCTGGCATGTCCGCTGGACACCAGGCGAAGATTTCCCAGTGCTCACAGAGGAATTCAACGAGTGCGAGTTCCTATGCAGGACTCAAGTTGTTGGCGATGAGGGCCATCTTGGCGGGATCCGATGGGTGGACCTGAACTTTCTTCGTGTGCACCGATGACTCGAAGGACAAGTCGGGTGAGCTTGGCCAGCTTAGGGGAGGCAGACTATTGTCTGTCGACTCCTTCAATCTGGCGAGTTCCTCCTACATACCGAAGGACTGGGAGATTCTGTTGAATTCCCTGTCGCAACTATTGGATCTCTCGAAGCTCCCGTTGATTGTGATGACGCCATTAGGGCCTGGCATTTTCATCCGCAGGTAGGCGTAGTGCGGCACTGCCATGAACCTAGCGAACACGACACGTCCGAGGATGCAGTGGTACTGTGAGGGCCAGTCGACAACTTCGAAGTCGATGCGCTCACGCCGAATTTTTTTCGGTGTGCCGAAGATGACGTCGAGGTTGATTTTTCCCAGGGGATATACGCCCTTGCCTGGGACGATGCCGTGGAATGTTGTGTCTGAGGCCTCTAGACAGGTCAGAGGGATCCTCATTGCTCGCAAGGTACTCGTGAACATAAGGTTGATGCCGCTTTCGCCATCCATGAAGACGCGACTCATGTCGAAGCCTCCAATTTGTGCCTCGAGGACGAGGGGACAATGGCCTGGACGAGGTACTTGACGCGGGTGGTCGCGCTTGTCAAAGGTGATGCAGGAGTCGCTTCCACTGAGGTACTCAGTGGTGGATGGTGGTAAGTTTGTCGCCAAGTTGACTTGGCGGGTGATGGCCTTCTGCACCCGATTCGAGGGGTGTCCCTTTTGGATCATCATGGTACCCATGGCCCGCGGGTATGGTTCGCCTCCGTGGTGCTAATCTGGCGCAGCTGCATTTGGGGGTGGTCCAGGTGGTGGTGGCGGAGCTCCATGTGCCACAACTCCTGGGGCGGCTCCGTAGCCCATGTTTACGGCATCACGATTCATCCGGGCTAGACCCTCGTGAAGCTTGAGGAACTCGCGACAGTCTTTGAGGAGGTGGCTGGACTTCTTTTTGTCGTCGTGCTTGTCGATGTAGACGTGCACAGTGCACGACCCGGACAACTTATCTTCGATGCATGTTGCGGGTGCCTCATCACGAGTGTCGCGCTGCCATACTTGCGTGGTTTTCCTGGAGTCGCGGTATCCACTGCTGCGGTAGCCGCTGTTGCGGTTGTCGTCACGTCTGTCGGCGTAACCGGCTGCGACCATGTTGACGTCGTCGCGGTCATCGTAGATGCGCATACGATGTTTGCTTTGGCGGTCACGTCTGCGTTCGAGTTCTGCTTCGTCGTCAGAATGAACGTGATTCTTCACTGAATCCTCTCCATCTGCCCATCGATTCACGATTTCCATCAGGTGGTCGATGGTTTTGGGCTTCGAACGGCCTAGCTCCTCCCTGAGCTCTATGTGGCGTACACCGCCGTTGAATGCATCGATTGCGCGATCCTCCGAGATGTTTTCTACGGAGTTCTTGATGATGGACCACCTCTGGATGTATGAGCGTAGTGACTCGCCCGATCTTTGCTAGCAGCATCTCAGCTCTTCGATTGATGCGGGCCTTTTGTAGGTGCCCTTGAAGTTGCGCACAAAGCTGTAGACCAGCTCTTCCCAACTGCGAATGGATCCGCGTGGGAGGTTGTTGAGCCATGCTCGGGTGGCGCCCTACAGTTGTAGCTATAGGAATTGCATAGCCGTGCTTCGACTCCCACCGTGGAGCCTGACGGAGGAGATATGGTCCTCTAACCAGATTTTCGGGTCCTGCAGACCATCAAACTTTGGGTTCTCTGATGGGAGCTTAAACCCCTTGGGCATTCGCTTTTGTCTGATGGCTCTGCTGAAGCATATAGCGCCACAGAGCTCCACATCTTCATCTTCCGAGTCAGTCGACCGAGCACGTCGCGCCCTTGATTTATCGATTTTGCGCTGCGTGATGTCATCACGCGCGTCGTAGTTGTGGTCGTGTCGCCGTGAGCGGTGGTGTCGAGACAGGTCATGACTGTCATCACTGGATGAGGGTGAGGAGTAGTGTTTCGCCAGGGCCTTGCCTTTCTTTGGTTCTGGCGCTGGTTCTTTGTTGAGAGCAGCCTCGATTAATCCCAAGCCTGCGATCATAGATCCGTGCATGGCAGCTCGGGGATCTCCAGCTGGCGGCTGATTGTTGAGCAGGTACATGGTGGCCGCTGTCACTGCTGCCTGCGGCCTCTTTGGGACCATGTTGCCCCGGGTGTCGACTGTCATAGAGCTGAAGTCGAGGACTTTTGTAGCTTCTATGTGCTCCTGCTCGGTGAGGTGGGCCATTCGAGATCGTCTCTGGTTGGCCACGTACTCGTTGCCTTTGGAGGAGGATCCTCCGTGGGAGGAGAGTTCGGCCCGTCGAAGGCTCGACTCATCTGCCGCCTTTTTACGCGCTTTGAGTTGCGTGATTTTTTGCAGCTGGTGTCTATATTCCTCCTTAAGTAGCCAATGGTAGCCCATTAGCATCTCTTGCGATGTGCCTGGAGGCAGGGGATTGCCCCACAAAGCTTCTCGGCAACGGGCCCACTCGAGATCATTGAGCCTGATCACGACATGCTCGCCAGTGTGCTCGTTCACCATGGTGGGAGGTTCGACTGCTCCTCCATTGTTGACGGGGGCGCCGTTGGTAGGGCCACCGTTGGGTGGTCCACCATTGGGTATGCCGCCGTTTGGCGGGTTAGCTTCATGGCCACCGTTGCCTGTGTTGTCACGATTGGCGGAGGAGTCGCATGTGTTGACGACGGCGCACATGAAGTGGTTGGGGAAGCTGCTGCTCCCACAACTTTCAGACCCGGATCCGTAGGCTCCATCTTCAGCTGCGAGATCACCCAGATCAGATTCACGACTGCTGTCGTTGACCATATTCTCAACTGTTGTCGAGGCATTGAGCTTGCTGAGGGTGCCGATCGGCGGAGGGAACCATGATGCTGGAGCAATCGATGGTATCGTCGGCTGGTCAGGCAGGCGAAGCATGCCCATCTGACCAACTTGGAAGCGGAAGCTCCTAATCGCCAGGCTGATTCCATCCCCCACGAACTCGAAGGCCGGGCGAGTGGCCGGCGTGTGGACGGTGAAGTCGAACGCGCCGAAGAGTTGGCGAATCTCCGCTGTCGCGGAGTTGTAGATCGCAGTTGATTGGGCCGAAGAAGCCGCAACATCAGCACTCCCAATTCCCACAGACGGCGCCAATTGACGAGGGTTTAACTCATCAATGCCCATTGTTATGGACTTGGGTTTTGGAGAAGGAGGGAGCGCTAGAGACATCTATCGGCTAGCAAACAAGCACACAGGGGACTCGAAGATTTACCCAGGTTCAGGCCTCGTAGAGGTCCCTACTCCTGCTTGTCTGCTCGTGGAATTATCAAAGGAATCAAGGATTACAATGGTGCGCAGATGCAATCTGGCGAGGGTTGTGGAAACTAGGGTTGCATGTGTCCTCCTCTCCGCCCCTCCTAGCCTTTATATAGATAGGCCAGGTCTCGGGTAGTAGGTCGAGTCGGTTACAGGTTAGGGTTTTCCTCTTTAAACTTTCTATCTTTAGCTTCTTCTTGTTCTTCAAGCAATCGAGAGTCCGTAGGTTACTCGAGTTCTCTGTTTGGGCCTTGGCGACACTGTGGGCTCCCGCTGTATTCAGGCCGTATATACCAAGCTCGAGTACCTGTAGGGTATACCCATGTCAGTTAGCGATACCAAATTTTTGTACCGTCCTCCGCCACTGACCATACGACTCTACTCTCTAGCTAGTAGTACAATATGAGATGAGATACACAAGATGAGAAGTCGAGCATTAGTGCATTACTCAATCTCTCACACTGATTTCCTGTTTTTGGTGAACAATGACATCCTATAGGCTCTATTCAATTTTACTACCGGTGAAAGAGCATGTGGGACCCCATGTGTGGTTTTGGTAACTAATGACCTATATAGACTAATGCTTGTATCAAGTTGCACTTGTAGCAATTGTCCATTGGCATCACTTGGAGCATGTGTTGGCTTCAAGGTAGAAGATATGAAGAAGAAGAATAAAGAAAAGAAGATCAAGGGTGTCATGAAGAAGAAGATAGAGTTTGTCGTGTGTATATTCAAGACATCATCCAAATGGAGTTAGAAGAAATGTTGTGCAAGCTAAAGATGCGCCATGTCTAGAAGATCTCATGCTTGAAGCTTGTCATCCTCGGTGATCATGGATCAATGACGACAAGGTCAAAGAAGGGGTTTCCCCATGGTGTATGGGGGAGCAAGTTGCAAGTCTTCATCAAGCGAGTGCGTGGAAGAGCAATCAAGAAATGTGTTCCATCTTGAGGTGTAGAAGATCATCATCATCAAGATCAAGTAGAATATGTGCAAGGCAAAGGTATGATCTTGATAGGGTTTATTTCTTACCGGTCTCATGGTGTTTGTTGGGGAGACCGGTTTATAGGATAGGTAACTGTACTATCAAGAGGGACTCTCGAGTGAAAAAATGATCATATCTTTCGGAGAGAGCTCAAACCTTTGCATTCTTAGCATTATATTTCTTGGTTGTTATTTGGATCTTATCCATGTGAGGTTCTAGAGCTTATGGTAATATTCATAACAAGCTCTAGTTCATTGAAAACGGATTTCATATGCATTCTCTATTGCATTTTCGATATTAGAGGTTTTACCGGTTTGTCTTTTATAGATAGATAAAACCTTACATTATTTGGTTCTTACTCATGTGAGTATTTATAGCTTGTGTTAATCTCCATGACAAGCTCAAGTTCGTCGAAAACAAATTTCATATGCATTCTCTATTGCATTTTCGATGTTGGAGGTTTTACCGGTTCATCTTTTTGAGAGAGGTCAAACCTTTCGTCATTTGGTTCTATCCTACCTTGCTGGACTATGATTTTTTTTATGCATTATCTTGTAGATCTTATTGTCCTCTTTAAAACGAGTCCAAGATCTTCAAAATCGGAGTCCGGATGCAAAAGTTATAGTTGTTTTCGTATTGGTCTTTCTACCAGTTTTTGTAAGACCGGAGATTCCGGATTAAATCTCTAGTCTATCTATGGACCGTGTACGGACTGGCATCCAGGTTGTCCCTGTTTGGCCTAGTACACCGGAGACTCCGGTCCCAGTCCGAAGACTCCGGACCGGGCAATTCCTGGGCCTAACGGTTGGATTTCTAGGGACCTATTTAAGGGGCCCTTTTCCCCAATGGTTATTTAGATCTCTTGCAAGTTTTCCCCCACCATTGTTGACCTCTTGAAGCTTTCTATCTCTCATCCGTCTAATGATTCTTGCATCTTCTTGAGGGAAAATAGAGAGGGGATCTAGATCTACAACTCCACCAATCAATCTCCCCTCTAAGTGAGGGGAACATCTTGGGATCTAGATCTTGGAGTCTTTTGTGGATTTCCTCCATTGTTCTTCCTCTCTTATTCTCCCATAATCTTTTGTAGCTTTGGTGGAATTTGGGAGAGAAGGAATTGAGAACTTCTTGTGTTCTTGCCATTGCATTTGGTGCATCAGTTTGAGTTCTTGGTGAGGATTCGATTGGGTGAAAGTGACAGGCTTTTTACTATTGGGTTCTTGAAATCCTAGATGGTTTAGTTGTTCTGCAGGTTGGTGGATTACTTGGGGCCTCCAATTAAGTTGTAGAGATTTCCCAAGCTTGTTTGTTCGGAGCCTCCAATTGAGTTGTGGAGAAGTGCCCCAATCTTGTGAGAGGTTTCAGATTGCCACCGAAAAGTGCACCGATAGTGGAAGTGTGGATCGATCCCGTTGGGATGAGATTCATAGGAGAACAAGGGAGGCCTTTTGTGGCGTTGGTGGTTTGAAACCACCCCCTCTCCAAATGAGA
The DNA here is from genome assembly GCA_023614405.1 of Avena insularis. Lineage (NCBI taxonomy): Eukaryota > Viridiplantae > Streptophyta > Magnoliopsida > Poales > Poaceae > Avena > Avena insularis. Next base: position 353,268,629 of record CM042692.1, on the reverse strand, counting down.
CGTACTCCATTGTTGGGATGAACTCGGTAAAACATCATCGTCTCCATGTGCCTCGGTTATCTCTTTGCCCGAGATCTTACTTATGCACCTTACTTTGTGATAGCCTTCATGCTTGAAGCTTATATCTTGCTATCACATAGTTGCTTGTCTTGCTTAGCATAAGTTGTTGGTGCACATAGGTGAACCCTAGTTGATATAGCTTTTGTGCTTGACAAAGTAAACGCTAGTTTAATTCTGCCTTTGTTGAGCCACTCTCGTAAAAGTTTTAAACCACCAATTCACCCCCCTATAGGCAACATCCGTGATCTTTCAATTGGTATCAGAGCCTGGTCTCTCATTTTAAGCTTCACCGCCTTGAGAGTAAAGATGTCGACTAGGGGACTAGTGCACAATGAAATGTTCATATTCGATGGCACAAATTATTATATATTGAAAACTCGTATGCTTATTCATTTTCGGGACATGGACCCAAATTTGGAGCGTATTGTAGATATAGGTTTTTCTCCTCCTATGGATTTTGAAAATCTATCTTGTGAGGATGAGAAAAACTTACATCTTTATGATCAAGCTTCTAATGTGCTTGTTAATTCTTTGAGCTATGTAGTTACATCTTCAATCATTCCTTTTTGGAGCGTTCATGAGTTATGGACAAAACTTCAAGATAAATATGTTGTGTCCAATATTCTTGAGGATGATTATGTTGCTTCCACTTCCGGTCAAGATGAGTTCTCATCTTCTACCACTTCACTAACATGTGATTTTTCACAAGGTAATGATATGGTGAGTGGTGATAGAAATTGCAATGTGGATAGTGAGCTTACAATTAGTCGTCCTTCATCTCTATCTAGTTGCAATGGTCTATCATTGGACCCTAACACTTGTTGCACCCAAAAAAATCCGTATATGCTTGTGTTGGTAGTCCTTGCATATCATGTAGAAATGTCTTGAATAAATCCTATGCTGATATGCTTGTGTTATCTTGTTGCCATGTTAAAAATACTTCTATTTCCTCTAGTGCTTGTGTTGCTAACCATGTAGAGGAAAATGAAGATTCTATTGGAAAAGAAGAGATCTTGAATGAAGCTTCAAATAATTCATCATCATCATGTCATGGTACCCACCTAAGCCTTATGGATAGGGATTCAAAGGTAACTCCTACTTTGGAACCTAATACCTCTTGTGATGATGAGGACGAGGATAATGAGGAAGAAGAGTTGGATGTTGATGATTTATATGAAAAGGGTGATATTGTTTATCATGCTCTTGTTAAGAATAATATTGCTTGCTCTAACTTCGTTGAAATATTGGACTTTGCTATTAAGATCAAAGAACATATTGATAAGTTAGAAGCACAAAATGAGGAGCATGAGAACACCATTGATAAAATGAGTAGCCTTGAGCATGAGTATGCTAATAAAATTGCAAATATAAATGAATCTCTTGATGAGGAACAAACCACTAAGGAATCTCTTGAGGATACTTTTGCTCTAGAGCTGTCTAGAGTGAAGGAATCTCATGATAGAGGTCTTGAGGTGGCAAGTGATCTCAAAGGTAAAAATGATGAGCTTCAAGTTTCTTATGTTAAACTCCTTGAGGAACTTGCTACAAGGGTGAGCTCATCAAACTCACCGAGTCACATGAGCAACTTAAAGCCTCTTACTCCTAAGAGCTTTCGAAGTTGCCCTCACCTCTTGCAATGAATTATGATGCTTGTGATACTATATCTATTTCTTGTGAAGCATCTATTTTGAAGGAGAATGTTGAGATAAAGACTCAACTTGCTTTGCTAACTAGAAAGTATGGGATATCGGAAGAAAGTCATGGTAAGATATCAAGATCTCAGGAGGATCTTCTAGCCTTCCATGATAGGCTAAAATTAGCTCATGAGGCTATTATGTCAAAGGTAACATCTAATGAGCCTCATGTGTACATTAGCACTACTTCTACTACAAATGTCATATTGCCATGTGCTAGTCCTTGTAATTCATCCACTCATGCCATTGCTACATCTTGTGATGAATTACATTCCGTGCCTTGTTGCTCTAACAATGTAGCATCCACTTCCTCTAGTATTGTTGTTCACACTAACCATGTAGAGGAAATTAAAGAGCTCAAGGCTCAAGTCACTTTTTTGAAGATGACTTGAAAAGGGGTCATAAAGGGAAGGCCACACTCAACAACATCTTGAGTGTGCAAAAATCCCCTAATGACAAGAGTGGACTTGGATTCAACTCCAATATCAAGAACAAGTCCAATATCAAGTTGAAGCATGCCAACACCCGGATTTTTAATCCTAGATGCCTGTTATGCCATACCTCGCAATCCCAGGATTACCTATTTTGCGAGACATAACAGATTTGATATCATAGTACATCATCCATTACAAACCATAATAAGGTCTTACACAAATAAAGGATCTCATGATCTAGTCTCAGTACAATCAAGCAGCGAAATAAATAGCGTAGCGGTGGGGTCCATCTTCAGAGTCGCAGGCAATGCTGACGATGGGAGATGATCCTAGTTGTCGTAGCCTGATGACCCACAAGTATAGGGGTGTATCGCAGTATTTTCGATAAGTAAGAGTGTCGAACCCAACGAGGAGCAGAAGGTGCTGGCTAGTGGTATGGATCAGGAATTCTCTGCAAATACTTAGCAAACAGATTTTTAGGGGTTTTTGATAAAGCAAGTAAACAAAGTACGAGTAAATAAAAGACAGTAGGAATAAATGCAACAAGTGGCCCAATCCTTTATGCAGCAAAGGACAAGCCGGTTGTATTACTTAAGATGACCAAACGTTCTCGAGGACACATGGGAAGACTGTCAAGTGCTTTCGCTTCATATAGTTGATTAATCTTCTTTAGCTTGCTAAGTGTTGTGTGGGTGAACCTGTGCTAATGTACCGAACTTCCTAGGACTAATACATACTTGTGATTATACCCCTTGCAAACATCCGTAAGTACAAGAAAGTAATTAAGGTAGAAACCTAACCACAGCTTTAAACTCTAAGACCCTTACGTCCCTTGTGCAATGGTTTCCTAACGGGGGTTAAGGTTTCTGTCACTCCGGCAACCCCTACGATTAGTCGCCAAATACACAATGCATTCCCCTAGGCCCATATAGGTGAAGTGTCATGTAGTCAATGTTCACATGACACCACTAGAAGAAGTACACCACAACTTAAATATCAAACTATTGAATCTTTCTCAACACAACTCCACTACTAACAACATGACTTCTCCCATGTCCTCAAGAACAAAACGAACTACTCATAAGACATCATATGGATCATGATCAGAGATGGAATAATGATGTATAACAATCTGAACATAAACAATAATTCAATGGTTCCACTCAATAGCATCAACTACAAAGAGTAATCAACACTGGGAAAGTTTCCCCTAAGAACTATGCAAGATTCAACTCAATTGTTACAGCAATATGGAGATGGTGACGAGGGTGCTGATGGTGATGATGGTGGTGATGATGATGATCCTGATGAAGTCCAGCTTGATGGTGGTGTTGATGGCGATGATCTCCCCTCTCCGGGGAGGAATTCCCCCAGCAGAAATCTGACTGCCGGAGAGATCTTTCTCTCTCGGTGTTTTCTGCCCAACAGAGGCGGCAGAATCTTTTTGTGGTCGCTCCCCGAGTCTTAGGGTTTTGGGAGGAATATATACGCCAGAGGGGAGAGCCAGAGGTGGGCCAGGGTGGCCACACCACAGTGGCGTGACCTAGGCTGCGCCGAGAGGTGGTGTGGGCCCCTGGCCCATCTCCACTCCTCTTCTGCTTCGTCTTACGGAAAAATAGGATTTTCCGTATATTTTCCCAGATTTTCTGATCTTCAATTTTGCCTCCAAACAACACCTTTTCCATCGAATCCCATTGCGGTCCATGCTCCAAAATTCATCAACCATGCAAAAATAGATGAAATAACATAAGTATCATCTCTTAATATGAAATATATCAATGAATAACAGTGAATTATGACATACAATAGTGATGCAAAATGGACGTATCAACTCCCCCATCTTAGACTTCGCTTGTCCCCAAGCGAAACTGAGCTCAATAAACACGACCTCAGGTTTATGGAGTGAAAAGTCGATAAAAGAATACGGACAAGAAGCATCACATTCATCAATACATAGATCATAATAGAAGACAACTCACTATTATATAACTCAACTTGCAATAAGTGAAGGAAGCACAATAAAGATACATAAAGTAAATCATAATTGGTAATGGCAAACTTAGCTCTTGGTCGAAGAATAGTTGATAATTTGCCGGAGTTCACAAATAACTGGTTTTTCAATGATAGCTTTCAAAGTAGTAATCACCAAGATAAGAGCAATGTGCAAAACAAGGAACATAAGAAACATGATTGAATAAATCATCATATGAATGAATGAAACACAACAACTCAAAATACTTGCTGAGATAGAAGGGAATGAAACTATCGACTCAACTAAAAAGTAAAAGAAAGGCCCTTCACAGAGGGAAGCAGGGATTGCAAGTCTCATAAAGAGCTCCCAAAAATTATGATACTTATTAGCTTTCAGCTCTCATTGCCTCTATCATAGGCATCTTTAGGTGGTTAAGGTTAAAGTGACACAACTAAGAGGATATGCTTGACAAGTTATAAGTTGAAATCTCATGCCCCTTACTTACGAGTACCGAACCTGATGCTACTCAACTTCAGTCATGAGTAAGCTCTTGTCATTGTAAATACATGTGTATCATTGAGAACCTCCAACGGGGTACCCCTTGCACATGATACAGGAGCTATCCCATAATCAAAATGACAAGGCAAGCAGACAATGAGCATCTCAGGGATATTTTTATTTGCTATTTGCATAGGTTTTTATTGAGGATGCTTCATAGAATGCTCACTATAGTTATGCTGCAAGTTTCCACCATGATTAGGCATGGCTTAGGCTAGCGGCCCAGGCGTTTCTCTAACACACATATGAACTCCATGATCTTACAAGTTCCCCTTTTATTTCACGCTGCCGGGATCCATAGGCAAAAGAATCATGATATCAACTAGGTACAAAGTACCATGGCAGTGTTGAAAGCGTTCCCCATGATGCATGGTTCTGCTAACTTCAACTCATAAAGCGCAAGCATATACGCAACAAAGAAGGACCCAATGGTTCAAGTTTATTAAGTACAAGAAAGTAAAGTGTGCCATCAAGTTCGTGAGAGCTTTAATAACTAACTTTCACATAACAAGTTTAATTTGGAAGGTAGATAAAAAAAGAATTTACTTGGAATAGCAATAATGCTAATAGGTAGGTATGGTGGACACAAATGGCATGGGTTTTGGTTCAGGGAAGTGGATGCACGAGAAGTAATCCCTCTCAGTACAGGTTTTTGGCTAGCAAGGCTGGGTAGCAGGTATAAGAGTTGAAGGAAACAAACAAACATATAAGTGATAAAAACAAACATGCAGTCTTCCTTGGAATCACAAAAGATATTAACTAGAGAATACTAAACTTATGAGCAAATCAAGAAAGAAAGATGATGAAATTATAGTTCTTTAGAGTATTTTTATCTTTTTCATTTAACTCTCAAAAACAGTGTTGCTACTGACCGAGCCAGGTTTGCCAAAACCAAGTAAATTAACTCAATGATCCCAAAGTGATACCAATACGAACAACAAGATCAATCATATAACCACGAATTGAAAAGTAATATAAGATATGCAAAAGAGTAAATGATAGAAGTTCTCATTAATATTCCATAACGGCAACTCACACCAAGGGATACATATCTAACGAGAGAGGGGACACTTCCATAATGCAAACCATCCTACATGATAACTTCTCTATTCATGATATGACTCTACTAAAAAGGTAAAAAGATAGAAGATAGTGATGTGATACCGTGACACTCCCCATGGAACAAGCCAAGGGGATGCCAAACCTGATGACGAATTACTCCTTCGGTGGTGGTGGTATCCTCTTATCATCGTCCGACTTCCAGGGTAAGGGCTCCCCATCAACAAAGGACATCGTGGTTTCCAGCATCCTGAAACTTGCAGCAGCACTTATCCATTTAAACCTAACCTCATACTCATAGTTTTGATTTTGAACGTCGTAGAGCTATGCTTGCAGTTTGTTGGTTGTTTGGCAGAGTGAGAGGACTTCATCCTTGAGTTCCGTAGTGTCCTTTTGGTGCTCGGCGATGAGTTCGGAACAAATCTTATGGATGATATCCACTTCGTGTTCCACCATCTTCTTGTACCTAAAGACTTCTTGCTCTAGTGCTTCCATCCTATCCTCCAGACTTCCTTCACCTTTAGGGCCTTGAACCTCTTTTATCCGGAGCTCCCCATCTTCAAGCAACAACCCGTTGGGATGAATCTTCAACTCTCTCATGTATGGGTTGATGATATCCTCTAAAGAATCTTCCTTGGCTGATCCAGAGGAAGACATTGTGGCTTCAAATCTGGGACTCTACCTATCAGAAACAGATCAAAACAAAAACACGATGAAAACACGATATACGAACCTCGGGATATCCGGGGGGTTATATATTACGAAGTTTCACAACAAAGGAAGGTACTGGGAGAAAACGAGTCGGAGGCGAAGTCCAGAGTGGCCACACCACCTGGTGGCGCGGCCAGGGGTGGGCCCGCGCCACATGGTGGTGTGAGCCACCCTGGCTCCGTTTTCGTCCCTCTTTCTCTTTGTAACTTTCCTTATTGTCTAAAAACTGCAAAAATATAGTTGGATAGTAATTTCGTGGAACTTTTATTACCAAAACTGTTACCTATTTGAAAACAGATTCTGCAGGTCTCTGAATTTGGTCCTTGATAAATTTTTCTGGAGTTATAACTTGAAAGGCATCAACATCTTCATTGTAAGAATCTCTAGCAATATAGTGCTTGAGTCGCTGCCCATTCACTACTTGTGTAGTATTATCTTTTAAAGAAGAAATTTTTATTGCTCCCGAACAGTACACTTCTTCAATAATGAAAGGTCCTTCCCATTTTGACAGTAGTTTTCCTGCAAAAAACCTGAGACGAGACCTATACAATAGAACCTTCTCACCAACATGAAATTCTCTCTTAAGTATTCGCTTGTCATGCCATCTTTTAACTTTTTCCTTAAAGAGCCTAGCATTTTCATAGGTTTCACTCCTCCATTCATCTAAAGAACTTAAGTCAAATAATCTTTTATCACCAGCGAGCTTACAATCTCTATTTAGTTCTTTAACTACCCAGTAAGCTTTGTGTTATAATTCTAAAGGTAGGTGACAAGCTTTCCCATAAACCATTTTATAAGGAGACATCCCCATAGGGTTTTTGTAGGCGGTCCTATAATCCCATAAAGCATCATTCAACTTTTTAGCCCAGTTTTTTCTAGATCTATTAACAGTCTTTTGCAAGATGGATTTAATTTCTCTATTTGATAACTCTACATGCCCACTAGTTTGGGGGTGATAAGCTGAAGCAATTCTATGATTAACATCATATTTAGCAAGGGTCTTTCTAAAACCACCATGAATGAAATGAGAACCTCCATCAGTCATGAGATACCTAGGCACTCCAAACCTAGGAAAGATAACATCCTTAAGCATCTTTAGAGAAGTCTCCCCGTCAGCACTCTTCGTAGGAATGGCTTCTACCCACTTAGTAACATAATCAACTGCAACAAGAATATGAATATAACATTTCGAAGGAGGAAAATGACCCATAAAGTCAAATCCCCAGCAATCAAAGGGTTCAATAACTAGAGAGTACTTCATAGGCATTTCATTGCGTCTAGAAATATTACCAACACGCTGACATTCATCACAAGATAAAACAAATTTTCTTGCATCTTTAAAAAGGGTAGGCCTGTAGAAACCTGATTGTAGCACCTTTTGCGTAGTTCTATCTCTTGCATGATGTCCTCCATAAGCACTACCATGACATTTACGCAATATCTCCTTTTGTTCATATTCTGGAACACATCTTCACATAATACCATCCACTCCTTTATATAAGTGTGGGTCATCCCAAAAATAATACCTCAAATCATAGAAGAACTTCCTTCTTTGCTGAGCTGTAAAAGTTGGAGGCAAATACTTGGAGACAATAAAGTTAGCATAATCAGTGTACCAAGGGCTCCTTCGCGAGCTTACCCCTACCACAACCAATTGTTCATTTGGAAAACTATCATTAACAGGCATAGGGTCAAAAGAGATGTTTTCCAATCGAGATAAATTATCATCTACAGGGTTTTCAGCACCTTTCCTATCTACTATATGTAGATCAAACTCCTGTAAAAGAAGCACCCATCTAATAAGCCTAGGCTTATCGTCCTTCTTCGTCATAAGGTATTTAATAGCAGCATGATCAGTATGAATGGTGACTTTTGAGTCTACAATATAGGGTCTAAACTTATCACAAGCAAAGACGACAGCTAGAAATTCTTTTTCAGTGGTAGCATAATTCCTTTGAGCATTGTCTAGAGTCTTACTAGCATAATGAATAACGTTTAGCTTTTTATCAATTTGTTGCCCAAGGACAACACCTACAGTAAAATCACTAGCATCACACATTATTTCAAAGGGTAAACTCCAATCAGGTGGTTGAGCGATAGGAGCTGTAGTTAAATCCTTCTTAAGAGTTTCAAAAGCTTCCTTACAATCATCATCAAAAACAAAGGGTACATCTTTTTGAAGAAGATCAGTGAGGGGTTTTGATATCCTAGAAAAATCTTTAATAAACCTTCTATAGAAACCAACATGACCAAGGATACTACGAATACGTTTGATGTCTCTTGGACATGGCATTTTCTCAATTGCCTCAACCTTAGCTCTATCAACTTCTATGCCCCTTTCAGAAACCTTATGCCCAAGGACAATCCCTTCATTAACCATGAAGTGGCATTTCTCCCAATTAAGAACAAGATTAGTTTCTTCACACCTCTACAAAACTTTATCAAGGCTGTGCAGACAATTATCAAAAGAAGTTCCATAGACAGAAAAGTCATCCATGAACACTTCCACAATTTCCTCACAAAATCCATGAAAGATAGCAGACATGCATCTTTGAAAGGTAGCAGGAGCATTACATAAACCAAAAGGCATACGTCTATAAGCATAAGTTCCGTAAGGGCAAGTAAAAGTAGTTTTTTCTTGATCTTATTGTTTAACAGCAATTTGAGAGAAACTAGAATAACCATCAAGAAAACAAAAATGGGTATTTTTAGACAACCTTTCCAACATTTGATCAATAAAAGGAAGCGGGTAGTGATATTTCTTAGTAACTTTGTTAACTTTCCTAAAATCAATGCACATCCTATAGCCTACTACTATTCTTTGGGGAATAAGCTCATCATTATCATTAGGAACAACGGTAATTCCTCCTTTTTTAGGAACACAATGGACAGGACTAACCCATTCACTATCAGCAATAGGGTAAATAATACCAGCATCAAGGAGTTTCAATACCTCATTTCTTACCACTTCCTTCATCTTAGGATTTAAACGTCATCGGTGCTCTACTACTGGCTTTGCATCTGGCTATGTTGATAGAATGCTGACATATAGTAGGTGAAATCCCTTTTAAATCATCTAGAGTATAGCCCATAGCTCCTCGGTGTTTCTTCAAAACCTCCAATAACCTTTCTTCTTCCTTCCCTGGAAGTTTAGAGCTAATAATAACAGGATATATCTTTTTATCATCAATATAAGCATATTTAAGATCACCAGGGAGAGGTTTTAGATCGAAGACCGGATCCTTTTTAGGTGGCAACGTGGTACCGAAGTCTTCTACAGGCAAGTTATGCTTAAGCATTTTGGGTTGACGACGGAGAATCTCGTCAATCTCATTCCTTTCTTCCATGAATATCTCACTTTCGTGATCTTCCATAAATTGCTGCAAAGCATTGTTAGGAGCATTTTGTTCAACTCTAAAATCCTCATTATGGGTTTCCTCTTCACAACATTCATTGCCACCAGGCAACGAGAAGAGGTAGTTGGGGTTGAAATCACCGATCAGATAACCATAGGGGTACTCAATCAAGGAGAGCCTCGACAACAGCATCACATTCCCCTAGCCCTCATGGAACACTGCCAGGGAGGATGTCGATAGGCTTGTTGGCGACAAGACGCTCCCTGGCTCCCCAAAGGCCCATGCAGTACTAGTCGGCATGAGGTAGTGCTAGCCCTTCTAAAGTTGTCATCGTCTCCATGGCCTCCCTCGCCTTGCGATTAGACGAGAGCACCGCCCCACGTGCGACGTCCTTTGCCCACTCGATGTTGGTCATGCCAGGTGGGCCCTGCTCTGGCTGTCTCAGCTTCTCTAGTGTCTCCTCTGCCAAACATGGGCTGATGAACTTCTTCATCAGCATGACTCCATGGTGGTGAGCAGATTAGCTGGGGTTGGGAGGGGAAATGGTGGGAAGGGCGGTGAAAGGATTGGGGAGATATGTTAGAAAAGGAAGGAAACTGGAATTGGTGGAGGGGAAGTTTGCTTCCACTCACCGATAGAGCTATCCCACCTGCCATATTCCTCGTTCTGGCGCCACCTTCTACCCCCTTCCCCCCCATGGGTTGGGTGTGGACAAGGGCACGAGATGAACAAATGGCCAACACCAATCGAAACTGGGCTATGGGGCGGCTGGATGGGATTTTCAGCATTGACACCCCCATAGGTCATTTGGGGGCTTTGGGGAAGGGGTGGCTACAGATGCTCTTACTCCTAGGTCGCTCCCACAGGTGGCTCTCGAGGGCTCCCAAACCCTAAAAACAAGTCCCTGGATCCTAGACAACCCTAGTTGACATTGGCGGTGGCTATGGGGTCGCCTTGGCTGCCAAAATTAAATGGCATCGAGGGTTGTCCCCTCCATATCTTCAAAGAGGCAATGATTCCTGGGGTATCGCATGGTCTGGTGATAATGCCCTCTGGCGGGTGCTATGGTGTTGGGCTACCGAGTGGCGGTGTCCAGCAGGGAGAATAGTGCTATGTGGAGAAAGGCATGTACAAGCGACATAGAGGAAGATGGTACGCCATTCATCCTGCGTGGTGGCACAGTCATGCTGGCAAGGTATAATGGGGTTAAAGAGGCGGTGTGGTGACTAGGAAGTGCGTGGACGTCTTTTTGGCAACAACCATGGACGTGAGGGAAAGATTGGGTATTTGCAGGCCCTATTTAGGTTCAAACAGGGCTCTGTGGGAGGCAGTCTTTACAGGTTCTGGTGTGTGCCTCTAGAGTTTAAGATGCCATCCTATCACCTGCTCGTGGCATGGTGCTATGATGGAAGTCATCCAGGGCATGCACTGCATGTTTGCTAGTGTGGGGACATGAAAGAAGGGTCGTTGGCGAGCTAGGGCTAGCCGGAGTGAAGCTCAAGGTGGCCATGGCCTCCCTGACTGGTTTCAAGTGCTCGCCACTCGTGGGTGGTCTGTCCTGATTGATTTCGAGATGCCTTTTGGTGGATCATGGGGCTAATGGAAGGGCAGGGTGAAAATCCATGTGTTGTTGCAGGACAAGGGCGATGCTGGCGGGCACCATCATTTTCTTGTAGGCATCTTCTAGGCCTTCCATCGGTCCCGTCCTCGGCAACATGATAAATCATGGATCTAGTATGTTGGTTCAGGAAGTTGTGATGCTACGACATCGTCCTATCCTTGGAGGGTTATCCGGGTTTCTCGTGGAATCCCATTCGGTGGTCGGAGTCAAGGTTGGCGGTTACTCAGAGTGTGGTCCTCTTGGGGGTAATGTACACTAGTGTTGACATTTCTTCGACGACACTATCGTTAGGTCCCGTCAGGTCCTACCATCCACTTGTTGACTACCTATGGGTGGGTTGTACGTCAATCATTTGTCATCCTGAACTTAGAGTTTTCTTCGAGATGTTCTTCTTCGGTTGTGATGCGGTCCTGAGGCTTAGTGTCCTAATTCCACGTCTTGATCAGTGGTTCGGAAAGGCATGTGTTTGCCGTGTGCTTTTGGGTGTGGGTGTGCGTTGTAATCCTATGATTTTATTTTATGGTTTTCCTCGGAGATAAATTAGATAACTATTCTTACTGGTCTTTGAATTTAGCGGCTCTTGTGTCAACAATCCAGAGAAAAGTACATCCCAAGTGAAAGAGTATGAGATTGGCAGAATATAATGGATAGTAAATTTCGAAAAATTAAACTCATAAGATTCCCCATCAAACTTAGTCAATATTTTCTCCCTCTTGCAATCTATAATAGCTCCACAAGTACTCAAGAAAGGTCTATCAAAAATGATAGGATAAGTTTTACTAGCAGCTGAACCAAGTACTAGAAAATCAGCAGGATACTTAATCTTACCACAAAGAACTTCCACATCTCGTACAATACCAATTGGAGAGATGGTCTCTCTATTAGCAAGGTGAATAACCACATCAATCTCTTCCAATTCGCAGGGACTGATTTCATGCATAATTTCTCTGTAAAGCTCATAAGGAATAGCACTGGAACTTGCACCAATATCACATAAACCATAATAGCAATGATCACCAATTCTAACGGAAAGCACAGGGGCACTAGCCTTTTTAGTTCTATTAGGATGTGAAACAATATTAGAAGCATCCTCACAAAATACTATGTGTCCATCTTCTATGCTTTTAGTGACAAGGTCTTTCACAATTGCTACCACAGGTTCAACGTTTATTTGTTCATCAGGTTTTACAGTTCTCTTTTCACTTTTAGTGATTACACTAGTTATCATAGAATGATCCTTGACCTTATCTGGGAAGGGAATCTTCTCGATATAAGGTTCAGGTAAGATGTGATCAATAGTGCAATACTCAGTACTCCCAACAGGAACACAGTCAACAATATCTTTATAAGGTGCATGGTACTTGTTCCATCCCCTTTTTGGAATTTCAATATAAAAAGCAAAAGCCTTAAAGCAATTTGTAATAACTTGTAAATCAAGACCATAAGCATTACTAATGTTTTGAAAGTTATCAGTTCCCATAAAAGATTCAATGCATTCATAATCATAATTTATACCTGACTTTCTACCTTTGTCATTCTCCCAAGCTTCAGCATTGTCTTGAATACAGTCCAGAAGATCCCATTTAGCTTCTTCTTCCATGCGAGTGAATGATCCAGCACAAGAAGCATCCAATAAATCCTTATCATGTAGAGGGAGCCTTGCATAAAAGTTATTGATAATAATATTGTTGGGGAGCTCATGAATGGGACATTTGAGCACTAGTAACTTCAATCTCCCCTAAGCTTGAGCTGTACTCTCTCCATCAAGAGGACAAAAGTTGTATATTTGATTCCGATCTTTATGAATCTCACTAGGAGGATAAAACTTTGAATAAAAGAGAGGTACTATTTCCTCCCATTCCAGAGCTTGACCATTCTTCAGCAGCTTATACCATTCCTCAGCTCTTACTTTTAGTGATAATGAGAATAACTTCTTCTTAAATTGATCTGTAGTGATACCTGCACACTTGAACAACCCGCATAATTAGTGTATAAAGAGTAAATGATCACCGGGATGGACAGTTCCATCCCCAACATAGTAGTTATCCATAACACGATCAATAATTCTTGTAGGTATTTTAAAAGCATCATTCTCAATAGGTGGTGATTCATCTGCTACCTTAGCAGTGGTAGTAGCATTACCAAATAAGAAACTCAGCGAATTATCCATAACGAAAATAAATCAACTAACAGAAGTAAACAATACTCACAGTAGAAGTTTCCTTTACCAGTTCCACTCTCCAATAGCGCTTCACTCCCCGGCAACGGTGCCAAAAAATAGTCTTGATGACCCACAAGTATAGGGGGTGTATCGCAGTATTTTCTATAAGTAAGAGTGTCAAACCCAACGAGGAGCAGAAGGTGTTGGCTAGTGGTATGGATCAGGAATTCTCTGCAAATACTTAGCAAAGGGATTTTTAGGGGTTTTTGATAAAGCACGTAAACAAAGTACGAGTAAATAAAAGACAGTAGGAATAAATGCAGCAAGTGGCCCAATCCTTTATGCAGCAAAGGACAAGCCGGTTGTATTACTTAAGATGACCAAACGTTCTCGAGGACACATGGGAAGAATTTCAAGTGCTTTCACTTCATATAGTTGATTAATCTTCTTTGGCTTGTTAAGTGTTGTGTGGGTGAACCTGTGCTAATGTACCGACCTTCCCAGGATTAATACATACTTGTGATTATACCCCTTGCAAACATCCGTAAGTACAAAAAAGTAATTAAGGTAGAAACCTAACCACAACTTTAAACTCTAAGACCCTTACGTCCCTTGTGCAATGGTTTCCTAACGGGGGTTCAGGTTTACATCACTCAACCCCTACGATTAGTAGCCAAATACACAATGCATTCCCCTAGGGCCATATAGGTGAAGTGTCATGTAGTCGACGTTCACATGATACCACTAGAATAAGTACACCACAACTTAAATAGCAAACTATTGAATCTTTCTCAACACAACTCCACTACTAACAACATGACTTCTCCCATGTCCTCAAGAACAAAACAAACTACTCACAAGACATCATATGGATCATGATCAGAGATGGAATAATGATGTATAACAATCTGAACATAAACAATAATTCAATGGTTCCACACAATAGCATCAACTACAACGAGTAATCAACACCGGGAAAGTTTCCCCTAAGAACTATGCAAGATTCAACTCAATTGTTACAGCAATATGGAGATGGTGATGAGGGTGCTGATGGTGATGATGGTGGTGATGATGATGATGATGATCCCGATGAAGTCCAGCTTGATGGTGGTGTTGATGGCGATGATCTCCCCTCTCCAGAAAGGTATTCCCTCGGCAGAAATCTGTCTGCTGGAGAGATCTTTCTCTCTCGGTGTTTTCCGCTCCGCAGAGGCGGCGGAATCTTTTTGTGGTCGCTCCCCGAGTCTTAGGGTTTCAGGAGGAATATATATGCCAGAGGGGAGAGCCAGAGGTGGTCCAGGGCAGCCACACCACCTGGCGGCACGGCCTAGGGTGGCCCGCACCAGGGGGTGGTGTGGGCCCCCTGTGGCCCATCTCCACTCCCTCTTCTGGCTTCCTTCGTCTTCTGGAAAAATAAGATTTTTCGTATATTTTCCTGGATTTTCTGATCTTCACGAATTTTGCCTCCAAACAACACCTTTTCCATCAGAATCCTGACTGTAGCGGTCGATGCTCCAAAAGTCATCAACCATGCAAAAATAGATGAAATAACATAAGTATCATCTCTTAATATGAAATATATCAATGAATAACAGTGAATTGTGACATAGAATAGTGATGCAAAATGGACGTACCATAGCCATCCTGCTGTCCTCCTTCAGGGTAGTCCTCCTCATAGTCTAGCAATGGGAATAGCCAGGGACAAAGCCATGAGTACTCTTTAAGTACTCACAAACTACCACTAACAAATAAGATAGTTCTAGTAGGAATGCTAACTCTAAGTTTATTTGTAAAGTTAAGTTTGAAACCTAAGCTGAGTTCAGAAACAAAGAAAGATAAAATAAAATTTGAAAACACCTAAGTGGGAACTTAGTTGTCATAGTCACAACTCTGTTGTGGTCAAGTCATGTCACAATTCATTTCATAAGTTGTTTTGAAAACATCTGACAACGGAACAGTATGGCCACTCCAACTGTCCATAACTGCGGACGCGGCTATTCGAATAGTTTTACACTCTGTAGAGGTGGTACACTTTCACCACAAGATTCGATACATATGTCAGGGATAACCTTGAATCATCATACTTAGTATGCAGATAATCAAACATAACCTTTCCTTTACACACTCTAGTATAAGCACCTCTCCTATGAGTATGGCCTCCCAGCCATGACCATCTGTCATCCTGGGCACTGCAAAGGTGGACAACATTGAGAGGTTGCCTCAGCTCAAACCTCTCCCGTGAGGGAACTAATACTAATGCATATAAACTTCCGGCTAAGCCTTACCCAATTCAAGTATTGTGGTTGTATGGTAAAATTGGAATGGTATCGCATCCGAACCCAACCATCAGTTTTTATAAAAGGGTTAAGGCTCATGCCTCAACATTTTCATCATCATCATAAACCATTTGTGTTTATCAACACATGTCAAAACATCTCAATAGAATGACTCATCATTCCAAGGTTTTCACAAATCATTTTCACCAAGTATTCCCATCTAAAGTGAATCAAGTTTTGGTTTAGTTCCAACTACTAAGTTAAGAGTGTTCACTAAGGTGGGATGCTAATCTCAATCTCATGCCATAGAATGACATCTAAGTCTAACTAGATAGGCCAAGTTTTATACTTTTTATGCTACCTTTAAACAAGTAAAGGACTTTGGTAAAGTAAAGAAGGTAAAGCATGTAAATAAAACTTGGAGTAGGTATAAGTCAAAGGGTATAACCAAAGCATGCCTAATGCATTTGCTTAGGTTATCTAGCTTAAGACTACTTGCTAACAATAGCTTGCAAGGGTGATCTTGCATTGTTAAACTTGTATAATGCTAGCTTGCCTTGGTTGGTGCAGTGGTTGAAATTCTCTTCCTCCTCTTCTTGGTAGAACTCCTCCTCCTCGTAGACTTGGTCGGTACTATCGTCTATAAATACATACGGAACACACAATCACCCAAAAATACTTCACTAGTCTACTTAGCACACTCAGGCACACATTTGATGATCTATTATCATCACAAGCATCACAAGGTTTAATGAACTAGCTTCATTCTTTTTATTTGAGAAAAGTAATTTCTACTCATTGAAATTAACTAAGGTTTAATATTCTCCAAATAAAATATGGGATCATGTGGACACATGTCATCACCACATATTCTAATATATGGGAAATGTGATTTAAAGGTTGGATCATATTTTCATAAGTTCAAGTTTAATAATTAATGATTTAAAGTGACTAGAAATGCATAGATAGTATTATTTTGGTACTAGTCCAAAGTCACTGCATGCAAACCTTAATATTAATACATATTCAGATAGGTATTATCAAATGTGATTTTTGAGAGTTGGAATCAACTCAAAAGCTATTATGTTTGATTTTAGAAAAATGTTTGAATGTGAAAAAGCTTCTGTCTTGTTATTTTTGCTAGGAGAGATCTGTAACTCTAATTGATTTAAATCCAACGGGCTTGGATAGAAACTCTCTGAATTGATTTTTAAAACTCTCTGAATTGATTTTTAAACTAAAGGACAGAACTAAGTTTTAATTAAAATAGAAACTAAATGGGCCAGCCCATGTACACTCTGTGGCGTTGAGGGCTGATGACAGGGGGATCCCGCCTGTTAGTGACTCATTAAACGCAAAGCGGTACAGGGTGATAAGGACCACACAATTAGATCCTAGATCAACGGCTCACGGTCATCGTCGACGACGGACACGTCGCCGACGAGACTAAACCCTAGCACGGTCGGTGGGGGTACGGTGGGGGCATACCAGGGCTCCAACGAGTGTGGCGAGGCGGGCAAACAAACGAGACGATGACGGCGGGCTTAGGCGAAGTCACGGCAGGGGCTGAGGTGGACGAAATCGACGGGAGCTTCTCCTCCTCTGCTACGGCTGTCTCCGGCGGAATTCCGGTGATGGGATGCTCGAGCGGCTCCGGCGAGAGAGGGGAAACGATCAGTGGAGAGAGGGGAGTGGAATGGTGTGGCGATTGAGGCTGGGGGAGGCCTCCTTATATAGGCTCGACGAGAGGACCGAAGGGGCGACCGCGAGCTCGTCGGTGATGACGATATAGGGGGCTATCGGCGTGGGCGAGATAGGTGGACGATGGGCGGTACCCTGGCGATCATCTAGAGCTTAATGGTGACGCTAGGGGCAGTGGCTAGCAGTCGGGAGCTTCCCGCGCTCTAGGAGACAGGATGATGCTCGACGGGGTTCCTGGCGAATGTAGGTCGCGCGGCGGTGCACGGCCGTGTCTGGCAGGGTAAGGTGGTCAAGGCGAGCGCGTGCACGATCTGATCGCGCGTGATGCGCGGCCGACGGTGAGGGCGCTCTGGCGTGCTCTGGCGCAGCGCAGAGAGGATAGTGCGGCGCTTCTCTGGGTTGGTCCATGGGCTGGCAGTGATCATGGGATGGACCGTGGGCGGCAGTGAGGTCACGCCTCACTCCCTGGAGCGGCGGAGAGGGGCTAGCGGTTTGCTGCAAGCTGCGCATGCTCGACTGACGAGCATGGCATCAGGGTGGCGTGGTACTGGCGCTATGGACTAGGGGATGGGGGTGCTCTCGGCCTGGTTGGAGCTAGGAGGGACAGAGGGAGTAAGTGGGGTTCAATTGGGTGGCAAACTTCTGTAGAAACAGTGATATCACTAGTGAGTTAGTTCTGTGCATGCCAAGTGTTTGACCAAATGGCCACATGAACAAAAGATTTGAATTTTTCAAAAAAAATTGGTGGAGTGGTTTATCTTATGCTTAAGCATCTGTGGTTGCTTGGGATTTTGAAATAGAGTTCATTTGGATGGTTTTTGAAAAAGTGTGATCTAGACATATGAACTAGATTCCATTTTCAGTTGTCATTTAAAATTAGAGTTTGAATGTTTTTGGGAGATCACAAAGTGGGCCTTGGCACATCTTTACTTGTACTAGCAAAGGGTGCAAAGATCCACAATTGTTTCTGTTCGAATTTGAGTGCTAGGAATAGCCAAAGTGGGTTAGGTGATTAAAATGGCAAAAGTGACCATTTCCTTTATTTAATTCTTTTTGATTTCTTTTTCTTTGGTTTTTGCTTGGGAATGATCTAGAGGATGTGACATTCATCATAGAACCATTTTACAACCATTAGAACAAACAATCATGGCATTTCAAACAACTCCTATTTTAAATGCACACACATATGAATGCTTAAAGATTTTAAATAGAAAAAGTTTTTGTTAACCCTAAATTGAGTAGATTTGATCTTGATCACTTGGATTAAAGTTTTGGGATGTTACAAACCTCACCCCTTAAAAAAAATCTCATCTCGAGATTTAAGAAAGAAAACTAGGAACTAAAGAGATCTGGGAACTCAGTCCTAATGTAATATTCTCGCTCCCAAGTGGCTTCTTGTTCGGTATGGTTGCTCCATTGAATCTTGAGAAATTTGATACTCCGGGTCCTGGTGGTTCTGTAGGCTTCCTCCAAGATACGGATGGGCACTTCACGATACGTCAGATCCTTGTTGATATCAACAGCTCGGTGATCGATGTTCTTGAAAACTTCAGTCTTCTACGGCACTTCTAGGCATTTGCGAAGCAACAAGATATGGAACACATTGTGGATGGCAGGCATCTCTTCTGGCAGTTCCAGCTGATAAGATACTTCTCCTCGGTGATTTAGAATCTTGAAGGGTCCAATATATCTGGGGGATAACTTTCCTTTCAGACTAAAACGTTGCGTTCCCTTCAATGGTGAAACCTTGAGATATACAAAATCTCTGACATTGAAAGTCAGGTCTCTCCTTCTCTTGTCAGCATAACTCTTCTGTCTGGATTGGTCGGTCTTGAGGTGCTCACGGACTTTGTGAACCTTCTCTTCGGCTTCTCGGAGAATGCCGGGTCCGAAAATCTGACTCTCTCCTACTTGCAACCAATTCAAAGGGGTACGACACTTTCTTCCGTATAGGAACTCAAATGGTGCCATTTGCAAACTGGCTTGATAACTGTTGTTATATGAGAATTCTGCAAAAGGCAGACAATCTTCCCATTTTGATCCATATTCTAACACACAAGCTGTCAACATATCCTCTAGGATTTGGTTGACTCTTTCAGTATGTCCATCGGTTTGCGGGTGATAAGCGGTGCTGAAATTTAACTTGGTTCCTAATCCTTCTTGGACTTTCTGCTAAAATCTCGAGGTAAATTGGGTTCCTCGATCCGACACTATGGTTTTGGGGGTTCCATGCAGACTAACAATTCTGGCAATATACAACTCTGCTAGCTTCGAAGTCTGGTAGGTTGTCTTGACAGGTAAAAAGTGAGCTACCTTGGACAGTCTATCAACAATGACCCAGATTGAGTCATTTCCCCTACTCGAAGTAGGCAAACCGATGATAAAGTCCATTCCGACGGAATCCCATTTCCATTCCGGAATCTATAAGGGTTCCAATAGTCCTACGGGTCTTTGATGTTCCGCTTTGACTCATTGACAAATATCACACTTGGCGATGTAGCTTCCGATTTCTCTCTTCATCTTGTGCCACCAAAATTGCTCTTTCAAATCCTGATACATCTTTGTTCCTCCGGGGTGGATAGAATAAAGAGTATCATGAGCTTCTTGCATGATAACTTGCTTCAGCTCCAAATCTGCTGGCACACAGATATGCCCTTTGTACCACAGAACTCCTTCTTCATCTTCAATGAATCCAGGTACCTTTCCTGTACCAATACGACGTCTGATTCTGTCGATACTTTCATTTCCCTTCTGGGCTTCCTTGATTTGTCTAATCAAAGTGGGTTGAAGTTCAATGCTAGCTAGAAATCCCTTGCTAACTAGCTCAGTCCTAAACTGCTCCAACTCCTCATACAAACTTGGTTGCTTCTCCTTGATCATGGTGTTTAGCCTACACGGCAATCTGCTAAGAGCATCTGCTACCACATTGGCTTTGCCGGGGTGATAGTGAATGTCAAGGTCATAATACTTGATTAACTCTATCCATCTCCTTTGCCGCATATTCAGCTCCTTCTGAGTGAAAATATACTTCAAGCTTTTGTGATCTGAGTAAATCTCACAGCGATTACCCATAAGAGAATGACGCCATGTCTTCAATGCCAAAACTACGACCGCTAACTCAAGGTCATGGGTAGGATATTTCTGCTCATGCTGCTTTAGTTGTCGAGACAGATACGCGATGACTTTTCCTTCTTGCATCAATACACATCCGAGACGGATGCATCACAATACACATCAAACGGCTCCTTGATATCTGGCATGATCAATATTGGGGCTGAAATCAATCTCTTCTTCAACTCTTGGAAACTTGCTTCACATTTGTCGGTCCATTCAAACTTCTTGTCCTTCTTCAACAATTGAGTCATGGGCCTGGCGATGCTCGAAAATCCTTCTACGAACTTGCGGTAATATCCCGCTAATCCGAGAAATGCACGGACTTGGGTTTGCATGGTTGGGTCTTCCCATTCTTCGACATCTTTGATCTTGGCGGGATCAACAGTGACTCCTCCGGCAGACACAATATGTACTAGGAATCCTACTTCCTTCAGCCAAAACTCACATTTGCTGAACTTGGCATACAACCGATGCTCTCTAAGGGTTTCAAGGATGATTCTCAGATGTTGCTCATGCTCTTCGTCTGACTTGGAGTACATAAGGATATCGTAGATAAACACAACGACAAACTTATCCAGAAAATTCATAAAGATCTTATTCATGAGATTCATGAAATAAGCAGGGGCATTGGTTAATCCAAAATACATGACCGTATGCTCGTATAATCCATAACGAGTAGTAAATGCGGTCTTCGGAATATCTGTTGCACGAATCTTAAGTTGGTGATAACTAGTCCTAAGATCGATCTTAGAGAACACATTTGCTCCAGTCAACTGATCAAATAGATCCTCTATCTTTGGCAAAGGGTACTTGTTCTTGATGGTGACGTCATTCAGCTTCCTGTAATCTATGCACAAGCGGTTGGCTCCATCTTTCTTGTCGACGAATAACACTGGCGATCTCCATGGTGATGCGCTTGGTTGAATCAAGCCTTTCTCCAGTATAGCATCCAACTGCTTCTTCAGTTCCACTAACTCTGAGGGGTTCATGCTATAGGGTCTCTGGGCTATGGGACCGGTTCCAGGAATTAGTTCAATAATGAACTCAATATCCTTATCCGGGGGCATACCGGGCAATTCATCTGGGAATACATCGGGGTATTCACAGACTACTCTGACTTGGTCAATGGTGGGCAGGGCTAGACTCTTGTTACACTTGAATTGCCGGGGCAAGGTTTTAGATATATGCTCTACTGATACTCCAGAGCTACTGGTCATGGTGATGGCTTTCTTGGCACAGTCAATCAATCCTTTATGCTTTGACATCCAATCCATTCCCAGTACTACTTCCAAACATTTGGTTCCAAGTACTATTAGATTGGCATAAAAATCTATCCCATGTATTCTGATAGGCACAACTTTGCAAATTTTTCTAGCTTTTGTAGTTGAACCGGGGATTTGAACTATCATGACATGCTTCAAGTTGGTTGGGTGAATCTTACTAGTGCATGCAAATTCTTCGGTGAAAAATGAGTGTGATGCTCCCGAATCAAACAACACTCTTGCTAAAATTGAGTTGACAGAAAACATACCCAACACTACATCTGGCGTTTCTTGGGCTTCTTCGGCGTTCATGTGGAAGAGACGGCCATTGCGGTTGTGAGGGTTCCCTAGGGCGAATATTCTTCCTGGTTGAACATGATGCTGCTGTTGAGCTAGGGCGTTCACATTGGCAGTGGCGGCAATCTTCTTGGGGCACTTATTGGAATAGTGACCCTTCACTCCACACTTGAAACAAGTAATCTGAGACTTGTCTTTTGCTGCCACAGGCACAACATTGCTTCCAGTTCTAGGTGCAGTGTTGTTGTTGTTGCTCTTGGGAGGTGCACGGTTGATACATTGCAAATGTATCTATAATTTTTGATGTTCCATGCTTGGTTTTACCTACTTTCTTGTGTTTTGTCCACACTTTGGAGTACTTTTCATATGATTTCTTGGACTAACCTATTAACAAGAGCCACAGTGCTAGCTGCCTGTTTTCTGCTGTTTTTGGTTCCAGGAAGTCAGAAAATGAATATTCTCGGAATTGGACGGGACAAAAGCCAAACTCGCTATTTTACCGGAAGACATCTGAAGCCAGAATACGAGACGGATAAGGGCTAGGGCCTGGCCACACCACCTGGCCGCGCGGCCAGGCCTGGCCCACGCTAGGGGGTGGTCTGGCCGACCCCAGCACCCCCTCGGCCTCTCCTTATGCCTATATATTGCCTCTAGTACGGAAACCCTAAGTACCCGATCAAAATTCCACGAAAGAGTCTGTAGCCGCTGTCATCTCCATCCCTAGATCGGGAGGGATCTGAAGCTCTTCCCGGCACCCTACCGGAGAGGGGAATTCATCCTGGAGGCCTTCTTCATCATCATGCAAGCCTCCGGTGTGATGCGTGAGTAGTTCATCTCTGGACTACGGGTCCATGTAGTAGCTAGATGACTGGTTCTCCTCCTTTGTGCTTTCATGTTTAGATCTTGTGAGCTCCATTCATGATCAAGATCATCTATTTGTAATTCTGCATGTTGTGTTTGCGGGGATCCGATGGATATTGAGATGCTATTTCAGATTGATTATTGATTCTATCATGTCTTTGTTAATTGTGATCTTGCATGCTTTCCATTGTTAGTAGCTATCTTGGCCAAGTAGATGCTAGCAACTCCAAGAGTTAGTATTTATGCTCGATAGTGGGTTCATGCCTCTGGTAATCTGGGGAAGTGACAGAAATCTCTAAGGTACTAGATGTGTTGTTGCTACTAGGGAGAAAACAACAATCCTTTGTTCATAGAACAATCGTATTGTTTACTTTACACGCAATTCATAAAGCAATAATCTGTTGCTTGCAACTTAATACTAGAGGGGGTTTGGATGATAACCTGAAGGTGGATTATTAGTCATAGATGCAGTTGGATGGCGGTCTATGTATAATGTTGTAATGCCCAATCAAGTCTCAAAGGAGTCAAGATGATTAGTATATGCTTGTATGCTTTCTCGATGTTTGTCAATTGCCTCGCTGTAATTTGTTCACCCAACAAGTTATCTATCTTAAGGAGAGCCACCTCTAGTGAACTATGGACCCCGGTCCTTTCTTTTACATACAATCTACAATCAACTGTTTACTGCTTTGTGTTTACTTTCTGCAAACTATTACTTCCTTCCATTTGATACGTTTAATCCTTTGTTTTTAGCAAAACTGGTGAGATTGACAACTTCATCGTAAGTTGGGGGCAAAGTTCTGTGGTTGTGTTGTGCAGGTCTCCACGTTGCTGCTGGCACCGGTAGTGCGCCCTACCAACGTTCAGCTAGCTACACCTTTGGGGTGTTTCCTTGCTCCTACTGGATTGATAACCTTGGTTTCATACTGAGGGAAAACTTGCTGATGTTCTCATCATACCTTCCTCTTGGGGTTCCCCAACGAGCTCGATATATTTGGGCCATCAACAACTTTTTATGGCGCCGTTGCCGGGGACTGAAGAAGAAGAAGCTCCCACGTCAACCACGCACCATCAAAGACTTTTTCTGGCGCTATTGCCAGGGAGTCAAGGACATCTTCACGAGGGGAGTCCCTCATAACCAATCTCTTTACTTTGTTATTTTTGTTTTGCTTAGTTTTCTTTTGCTTGTTTCTTTATCAAAAACATAAAAAAATTAGTTTTATGAGTTTGCTTTTGTTATCAAAAACACAAAAAAATAGTTTTACTAGTTTGTTTTCTTATTTAAAAACACAAAAAATTAAGTCTCCTTTAGTTGTTACCTCTTCCTTGGCTCACCATGTTAATCCCTAAATTCACCCTGAAGGACCTTTCAATAGGTAGTGGTTCAATAATTGGAAAAGATAATATTGAAGAATTCTTTAATCATGTTAGTAAACATGAGGATATTGAGGATAGATCCCTTGTAGAACTTGCTCCAAACTATGAGATTGCTGCAGCTTCTTTAGTTCACATGTTGGAAGCTAGGTTTGTTAACCTTAACCCCTTAATGCAAGTAATGTTTCTTAAACTTAAGAAAATTGAGGACCCTGAAAAGAGGGATTTTATTCTTGAAACCTTGCTTAAGGAATTTTATGATGTTGCCAAGGAAGCTAGAAAAGTCTTTGAACGTATCAATATGCTAGGCTCATGTGTAGATGTTGTTGGTACACGAGAAAATATGAACAAAACTGAACCTAATGGGGAGGAAACTAAGGTACCAATACCCTTTAAACTGGTAGCAATACATGAAGCCATAGAAAAGAATCTTGATTGGATTGTTCCTGAAAACCCTTTTGATGAAAATAGTGAACCTAAGAGCATTGAGAGGGGATCCTCTAGAACTTATTTGGATGATATACCTTGCCTTGTTGAAGATATTTCTGGTATTGATCTTAATGCTTCTTCATTTGAGAACACTTGATTCTTTTTCTTGCTTCTCACTAGTAGAAAATGGGCCTTTGGTTCGGGCCACTAGTCCCGGCCGTGGCTGGGGCCGGGACTAATGGTCCAAACCAGATGGCCCGAGGAAGCCGAGGTACTTTGTCCCGGTCCGTAAGGAACCATTAGTCCCGGTTTGAGATACAAACCAGGACAAATGGGTCTGGGAACGCACGCGTGCTCCTGGCAGAACGTTTAGTCCCGGTTTGTGTCTCAAACCGGGACTAATGGCCGGGCCCTATATATATGCACCCAGCCCTCCACTATCTCCTATTTTTTTCCTATGTGAGAGGTGGGTATAACTTTGTGCTAACTTTTTTCTTCATATGCACTAGAGGTGTTCGGTGAAATGCTTGTTAGAGCGATGCCACTTGAGTTCACACAAGACAAAATATGATATGAGGTGCCAGAGTGACACTTAAGGTTTCTCCTCTTTGTTTTGAAGTGTCCTAAAAGGTTAGCAACTATTTTCTCATTTTGAGCGCGTGGTACTAATTTAAGCATCGTGATTGCGTTTGATATATATGCATGGTTGTATGATGCAGATGAGCCACCCATGGATTACGGTGACCGACGCTCTGACGCTT
This sequence comes from Avena insularis, assembly GCA_023614405.1. Lineage (NCBI taxonomy): Eukaryota > Viridiplantae > Streptophyta > Magnoliopsida > Poales > Poaceae > Avena > Avena insularis. Next base: position 353,242,928 of record CM042692.1, on the reverse strand, counting down.
ACAGAGAAGGCGTGCGTTCTTTTCGCCTTGTGGCCGAGGTGAACAAGCGGCGAGATGGTTTTATGTGTTGTCCATGTGTTGAATGTCGGAATGAGCAGGCTCACACTTCCTCAAGAGTCATTTAGAGCCACCTGCTTCGGTCCGGTTTCATGTCCGACTATAATGTTTGGACCAAGCACGGAGAAAGAGGGGTTATGATGGAAGACGGCGATGAAGAAGAGAACGATGATGACAACTACCGATCTATGTTCCCTGAATACGATGATACCGCAGTTGAAGATAATGAAGAAGAAGGGGGTGAAGAAAGGGAACCAGATGAGCCCGTTGATGATTTTGGTCGGGTCATTACTGATGCAAGGCGAGACTACGACACAGAAAAGGAGAGGTTGCAGTTCAAGCAGATGTTACAGGACCACAACACATTGCTGTATCCAACTTGTGAAGATGGCCAGAAGAAGCTGGGTAGCACACTGGAATTGTTGAAGTGGAAGGCAGAGGCCGGTATGACTGACTCGGGATTTGAAAATTTGCTGGTAATAATGAAGAAGCTGCTTCCAAGAAATAACCAATTGCCCTCCAAAGACGTCTGAAGCAAAGAAACTTGTCGCCTCTAGGATTAGACGTGCGAAGATACATGCATGCCCTAATGATCTGCATCCTCTACCATGTGAGAAGTACGAGAATATGGATAAATGCCGGTATGCACTGCATTGCGGTATAAGATCAGAAAAAGATGACCACGGTGATGTTGAGGCGAGCCACCCAGAAGAGGGTTCTGCCAAGGTGATGTGGTATGCTCCTATAATCTGAAGGTTGAAACGTTTGTTCAGAAATAAAGAGCATGCCAAGTTGTTGCGATGGCACATGGAAGACCGTAAGAAAGACGGATGTTGAGGCACCTAACGATGGTCGGCGGTGGAGAAAATCGAGAGACTTCCGGACTTTCTGGTGACGCAAGGAACTTATGGTTTGGTCTAAGTACCGATGGCATGAATCCTTTTGGGAGCAGAACTGCACAAGACCTGGCCCGTGACTCTATGTATCTACAACCTTCCTCCTTGGTTGTGCATGAAGCGGAAGTTCATTATGATGCTAGTGCTCATCCAAGTCCCGGCAACCCGCAACGACATTGATGTGTACCTAAGGCCATTAGTTGATGAACTTCTACCAGGGCCAAACTAGTTGTACGTGTGTGGATGAGCACAAACAGCAGGAATTTGACCTACAAGCATTGCTTTGTTCAGAACATCAATGATTGTCCCGCTCTTAGTAACATTTCAGACGATTTAACAAAGGATACAATGCATGCACGCACTGTTTAGATGAGACTGAAAGTATATATCCGGATAAATGTAGAAAGAATGTGTACCGTACAATCGCTGCTTTTCTTCTTGATCATCCCTTAAAGAAGAAAGGCAAGCATTTCAATGGCAAGGCAGAAACCGGGACGAAGCTTTGTCCCCGTAGTGGTGCTGATGTATTTGGTATGGTCAAGGATTTGTATGTAATCTTTGGAAAGGGTCCTGAGGACAACCTGTTCGAAAGACCGACACGGACACGCACCCATGTGGAAGAAGAAATCTATATTTTGGGAGCTACCCTTTGGAAAGTGCATGAGGTCCACTCGCAATCGACGTGATGCACTGACGAAGAATCTTTGTGTGAATATTCTAGGCTTCGGCTTGTATGGGAAGTCAAAAGATACCCCAAAGCACGGAGGACCAGCAACATCATAAAGGACGAGACGGCAAGCATCCAGGGCAATTTCAAGGGCTTGCCAGCTATGCTCTTACCAAAGAAGAGAAGGAAATCTTTTTTGAAGTCCTTTTCAGTATCAAGGTCCCGTCTGGCTTCCCGTCGAATATAAAGGGAATAGTAAATATGAAAGAGAAAAAATTTCAAAACCTAAAGTCTCATGACTGCCATGTGCTTATGACGCAATTGCTTCCGGTTGCATTGAGGGGAATTCTACCAGAAAATGTTCGACTAGCCATTGTGAAGGTATGTGCATTCCTCAATGAAATTTCTCAGAAGGTAATCGATCGAGAAAGTCTATCGTGGTTCTGATTGATGTGGTCCAATGTCTGGTCACTGAGGTTGTTGTTCCCACCATCCTTCTTCAATATTATGACGCACCTCCTAGTTCACCTAGTCAAGAGATTAGAATTCTCGGTCCTGTGTTTCTACACAATATGTTCCCCTTCGAGAGGTCCATGGGAGTCTTAAAGAAATATGTTCATAATCGTGCTAGTCCAGAAGGAAGCATCTCCAAGGGCTATGGAACAGAGGAGGTCATTGAGTTTTGTGTTGACTTTCTTCCTGACCTTAAGCCGATTGGTGTTCCTGAATCTCGGTATGAGGAGAGGATGACTGGAAAAGGCACACTAGGAAGGAAATCAATGGTATGTAGGGACGAGCATTCTTGCACTCAAGCACACTACACAGCTCTACACAATTCCACCGTGGTGGCTCTGTATATCGAGAAACACAAGAATATTCTACGCTCTGAAAACCCGGGGAAGCCTAAAACCTTGATTAAAGGGGAACACGAGAAGAATTTTGGCAATTGGTTGCAGACACATCTCATGAATAACACCACTGTTGGAGATGAGTTGTACTCGTTGGCCAGGTTACCATCTTCGACTATATGTACTTTCCAAGGGTACGAGATAAATGGGAATACATTTTACACGATCGCCCAAGATAAAAAGAGCACCAACCAAAACAGTGGTGTCCGCTTTGATGCAACAGATGACAATGGGCAGAAGGACACATATTATGGGTACATAGAGGAGATATGGGAACTTGACTATGGACCTACTTTTAAGGTCCCTTTGTTTCGGTGCAAATGGGTCAAGCTGACAGGAGGAGGGGTACATGTAGACCAAAAGTACGGCATGACAACAGTGGATCTCAACAATCTTGCGTACATAGATGAACCATTCGTCCTAGCCAATGATGTGGCTCAGGTTTTCTATGTGAAGGACATGTCTACCAAACCGAGAAAAAGGAAAGATAAGCAAAAGAGTACAAAATACGATGAGCCAAAGCGCCACATAGTTCTTTCAGGGAAAAGAAACATCGTGGGAGTGGATGACAAGACAGACATGTCAGAAGATTACAATAAGTTTCATGAAATTCCGCCCTTCAAAGTGAAAACTGACCCAAGCATCCTGTTAAATGATGAAGATTCTCCATGGCTACGGTGCAGAAGAAAACCACAACACTAGATGTTGGTGATGTGTAATAATGTATTAAACCTTTTATTTGAGACATAAATCTATGTAATGTATTAAACCTTTTATTTGAGACATAAAGGTCCCCTTTCATGTAATACATCTTGCTCAATCAAACTAGACGTTGACGACCGGGTTCTGAGCCGTGGGAGGTGATCACTCAAAGAGAAGGAACCATCACAAGAGAAGGAACCCACAAACACTAAGGATACATAGCACAACTGAAAATTAAGATACATAGCACAACTAAAAATTAAGAAACATGCCTAATGTTGGAGTGATTCAGTCATGCTCCTGCCTAGCCCTGTAATACGTGCCACTGTAGTCGTCATAGTCACTAGCGCCGTCGTCGCTGTCGTCGTCGGGGTCACCATAGTCGAACCTTGAAGGTTGGGCACGCGTGGGCTGGATTTGAGGGTACCACAGGCGGGGGTTATTGCCGGTCGTGTTGTAGGCCATGACACTCTGGAGAGTCTGGCTGCGCCACCACGGCCGACGGCCGGCCTCGTTGAAGTTCGAAGGAGGTGGGCCGTCCTCCTCGTGCCTGGCGAGCGCCCTCTCACGCCGATTGATGAAGAAGGCTTCCCAAGTCGGGAAATAGTCGGGATGCTGGGCTTGGGATTCCTCCGCTGCTCGCATGAGCTCGAGGTAGTAGTGGTTCGTGATGGCCATCCGGGCGCCTACACCTAGAGGGACAGGAGGGACCGACGCCTCCGGGCTCAAAGATCCAGCCGTGGGACGCTGTAGCCAGGGGTAGTTCGAGGCGCAAAGCGCCTCCGCCTCTCGGGTGGTTAGAGATACGATGGAAGCCATGTGAAGAGAATGATGAGTCTATATGTGATATGTAAATGGAGGCCAAGCGTACATATATATACTGAAAAAATGGTGGGAAGACAGAGATGGGAACCGGTGGAAAGCGCGGGAACGCAGTGGAGCGGGAAACTTTCATCCTGGGTGGGGGCTCAAGCCGGGACAAAAGATGGGGGGCCTTATCTGGTGGAGGCTTATCTGGGAGGGCCTTATCTGGGGGGTGGCTAACCTTTAGTACCAGCTGGTGGGTGCAATCGGGACTAAAGGTGGTTTTTGTGTCATCTAACAAAACTGTCGGTGGGATAAGGACGTGTGGGTAACCTTTAGTACCGGCTGGTGGGTGCAACCGGGACTAAAGCTGTCGGTAGGATAAGGACGCGTGGGTGGACGCACTACTCGATGAGATAAAGCATGTAGTGCACGACGCCCTGTCGGAGGAAGAAGACAAAGTAGAAGCGGCGCCGTGCCTATAAAAGGAGCATCGATACGCCATGGCAAGCAACTCAACAAGCCAACATGGATGGAGAGTTTCATCCCCATGGATGGAGGAAAGGGTTGGGAAATCTCCCGTGGCGAAACTTCTCGAAGATGCCCTTGGTGCACATGCCCTATGGCATCTTCGGAAGTTCCACCTCGGAAAATATTTTCCTGCAGCCCGTGAAAGACTCCATCTCCTCCTCCCTGGGGTTAGAGGTATGGTGGAAGCCATGGGATAGAGTGGAGAGAGGCGGCATATATGAGTATAGATGTGCTATGGCAACGACCAAGCCTACATATATATAGTGAGAAATGGCGGGAAGTCAGAGGAGGGAAGCCTAAACCCTAAACCCTAAACCCTAAACCCTAAAGGGCTACCTCGACGGAGAAAGCTATAGGGTGTATTTATCCGGGGCCCCCGGTCTAGGGTTTCGCCGGAGGAAGACCACCGGAGTGTCGGAATCACATGAAAATGGCAAAATGGTTAATAGTTTGACTAGTTAGAATAATTATTTTATAAAACAGAAAATGGATTTGAATCTCTTATTCAAATTCAAGCACTTTTTATGTTAAAAATTTAGTGAGATTCAAAAATATGCAAAATATAATAGTTAATGCATTTTTAAATTGAAAATGGCAAAATGGTTATTAGTTTCACTAGTTAGAATAATTATTTTATAAAACAGAAAATAGATTTGGATTACTTATTCAAATTCAAAAACTTTTCATGTTGAAAATTTTCTCAAATCCATAAGTATGCAAAAACTGTATAATTCAAATGTTTAAAAATCTAATAGCTACAAATTGTAATATTTGAAAAAACAGGCGCCAACTTAGGCCCAGTGCGCGCAAATTTGGGCCTTTAGTCCCGGCCCAGAACACCATCCGGGACTAAAGGCTCTGCAGGCGAAAAGGCATCCAAAGCCTTTAGTCCCGGTGCGTGGCTGGAACCGGGACTAAAGACCCCCCTTTAGTCCCGCTTTATGCCACGCACCGGGACTAAAGGGTGGGGGGGTATTTAATGCGCCGCTTCTTCCCCGGTCGAATCCATCGACCGAAGGAAACACATCGCGAGGAGCTGCGTTACGCCGCCAGGCTGCCAAATCTTCGCCGTCCTCGACCGCGCCTCCCCGGCTGACCTCCCCGTGTTGCGCCTCCCCTCGCCTCCACGAGCTCCTCCCCGCGTCGCGCCTCCCGGGCTGACCTCTCCGCGTCGCGCCTCCCCGGCTGACTGCCCCGACCACCATACCTCCCCTCGCCGCGGCCACCCATGCCGCCACGAGCTCCGCCACAGCCCCGGCCTCGCCCCTCCCCTCGCTGGCCGCCATCGCCACCGCTGGTTTGTATATAGCATTTTTTTATATATCGGAAATATTTGTATATAGGAAATATGTTTTTCTATATAGGAAATATTTGTATATAGAAATTTTTTGTATATCGGAAATATTTGTATATAGGAAATATGTTTTTCTATATAGGAAATATTTGTATATAGAAATTTTTTGTATATAGAAAATATTTGTATATAGGAATTATTTGTATATAGGAAATATATTTTTATATATAGGAAATATTTGTATATAGGAAATATTTTGTATATAGGAAATATTTGTATATAGAATTTTTTTGTATATATATAGAAAATATTTGTATATAGGAATTATTTGTATATATGAAATATTTATATATAGGAATTATTTTGTGCTCACGGGCCCCCGAACTTAGGGTTAATGTGGTAGTGCTCGCGGGCCCCCGGACTTAGGGTTAGGGTGGTAGTGCTCGCGGGCACCCGGACTTAGGGTTAATGTGGTAGTGCTCGTGGGCCCCCGGACTTAGGGTTAGGGTGGTAGTGCTCGCGGGCACCCGGACTTAGGGTTAATGTGGTAGTGCTCACGGGCCCCCGGACTTAGGGTTAGGATGGTAGTGCTCGCGGGCACCCGGACTTAGGGTTAATGTGGTAGTGCTCGCGGGCCCCCGGACATAGGGTTAGGGCGGTAGTGCTCGCGGGCACCCGGACTTAGGGTTAATGTGGTAGCAAATTGCGTGTTCATATTATTGTTTAGTATTATTTTATGCAGCAATATTGAATGAAAAATGTTATTGTGTGCATTTTGTAGAAAACTATAGATCCAATCCAGAGAGACCTAGCACAGGAAGAAATTCTCGAAGATATGATCAACGACACCCCCCATGTTGATCCACCCGAATCTCCGTCGATTTATCTGAACCCCTCCGGTGAGGGAGAGGAGGTCGACCGAAATGATCAAGGAGAAGCCGACGGCTTCGGTGGTGGAGAAGCCGACACTGAGGTATATATATGAAGTCTGGTGATCAGTAGATGCATTAACTGAGTTGTATATATATATAAATTGATGAATGTTTCTTCTCTTAGGCCTCCACATCGAGCAAAAAATATTCCAAACGAGGCCCGGCCAAAAAGTTGGACGCATCTACGTGTTATACAATTACGCGGGTATCACCACGGGGTGAACCGTTGGAACCCGAAAAGGCTAAAACTGTATTTAAACAACAATGCGGAGTTATGGTTAGGGATCGCATCCCGATCACCGTTCGAGTGGAATAAGACCAAAGGGGCGAAAGAGGGTGAGTATGTCGCCGACAAGTGCAAAGAGGGTCTTTGGAATGACCTCATGACACATTTCACCCTGCCAGAATGTGAGGATGATGCCAACATAGCTGCATTGAGGAAGAAAGTCAAGCAGTGGACTCTTATGAAGATGGCCGAACTATTCAAGAACTGGAAGAAAGCATTATGGCAAAAGTATCAGAAGACGAAGACTCCTCCTAAATTTGAATGCTATCTAACGAAGCAACAGGCTAACTGGGATGCATTTGTGAAGTACAAGGAGTCAGAACCTACTATGGAAATGTCGGAAAAAACAAGAAAAATGCCGCGATGAAGAAATATCACCATCACCTGGGGCCAGGGGGCTATGCGGTTGCCATGCCAAAGTGGGATGCTAAAGAGAATGAGCTGCTTGCTAAAGGGATCACTCCAGAACCAATACGCGAAGAATGGGATCTGAGGGCAAGGAATTGGTTCCTTGGGCATGGGAGTGAGTATGACGAAAGTCTGAGGGACCTTATTTGTAGTGACGGGATTAGGATACCGGGATACATGGCAGAAAGTGGTGAAGGAGATTAAGCGGGGACAACAAAGTTCCGTCCGATAGAGAGAAAGACTTGTGACAAAGGTCCTCGGAATGATGAACGCGGAGGACGTGTACGAGGCCTTGGCCCTAGTTATACGTGGGAGATGGGGTTTCCAAAGACAGAGATACTTATAGGAGCCGAGAGAGCAAAGAGGCGACGGCAGAGGAGGAGGGACAGTTCACCGAGTTGCTAGGAACACTGAATGCATCAGCAATAGATTACGAACTTCGAGGAGCGGCGCTGCAAGATCCTCAGACCGATATTCCGCGTCCCATCTTAGCGGAGAAGCAGCGTGGCTGAATCAGAGGTCCCTTCTGACGATGCACGTATGGTAGATGGCAGTCCCGGCTACCCCGTGGATGGAATCAAGGAGCAGGCATCTTGTGAGCTCCATCAGAAGGTGAAGAACCTATCCATCAAGGTGGCGGTCGGATGTGCTTTACCTTGTCCACCTGGCGCACGCTGGCATGGCCGTGAGATTCCAGCTGGCTATGCTAAAGTTGTTGTGGATGAAATCGCAATGGGGTGGGACTCAATGGAGCTTGACATCCCTGGACCTGAAGGTGAGAGGACACTCGGAGAAGTACTGGGTGGTATCATTCTATGGGACAAGAACAACATCAAGCTTCTAGGCTGGACGCCAAAGCCAACACTGCCTCCGAGTCGTCGCATGTCACTTTCACCTCCATCACCTCCAAGAAGCCCACCCCATGACTACGACCACCATAGCCCGAGTCCATCTCGATCTCCGCCGCAGCCCCCGATTAGTACTAAACGACACAGCAGCCCAAAACGACAAATGTCGCCCCTCCCAAGAGTACCTCATAAGAATCTTCCCATCAGACCTTACGATCGTACTGACGAGGAAACCGATATGATCGTAAAGGCCAAATGTGTTACGCAACTTCAAAAGAAGAAACCCGAGCCCGCCCTGGTATACACTGAGAAGCAAAAAGCATATGCACTTTCTTTTTTGAACACAAAATCGCAATATGAATTGCACCATAAGCCAGATGACTATCGACGCACACTTCAGAAGGTAGTGAAGAAGAGCAAATCAAGTAGAAGTGCAAGAGGGAGCAAATCATCAGGTCAAAGTGCAACCGAGAAAAGAATGGACGTCCCCCAGCTCAGGAAACAGGCCAAAACATCGATCCCACCCTCCAGGTGTTATCCTATGACACTCCCTAGCAGGATATGGAAGAAGCTAAGAAGCTTACGGCCGCTATGAATGTGACTGTTGAGGAATTGCTAGGTTCCCAGGACGACAGGTTACCCAAGGCTCAGGTAGTCCCTACATATGTCCCAGGGAAGCCTCTGGTCAGCTTTGAGCAGTTCCAACAACTGCCAACACAAATGCGGAGTTTACATAACTGGTACTTGAAAGCCGTAAAGTAGGAGAGAATAATGATCGTGGCGAAAGTCCCACATGACTACTACTTCCGAGAAGAAGAGGTCCATGTTGAGTTTCCAGAACTCTTCCAATTATACATTTTCGACGCCCTCAACAAAAGTCTCATGAGTTGCTATTGTCTGTAAGTTGTTGAATTCATTGTCTATATATAAGTTGTTCATTTTTTCAGTTGTTCAGTTCATTGCATGTAATTATCCTAATTATATCCTTTTGTACTCTATTATTATGCAGAATGAAGATCATGGAATGTAAAAGAAGGTCAATCTTTAGTGTTGGGTTCATTGACCCAGATAAAATACATGTAAAGACGCTAACGACAAATCCCGAGGAGACGCAGGAAAACCTTCTAAGGTTTCTAACGGAGCAAAATTTCTGTGACCACATACTGTTTCCTTACAATTTCGTGTGAGGGTCTTACTCTATTGTACACATTCTCTTTTTCTTACTCGATGTTAAGTGTAATTGATGAGTTACTGATGTATATATAAACGTGTATAGTTTCCATTGGATTCTCATGAACATTCAACTTGATAAGGGAAGAGTTGAAGTCATGGACCCATTAAAGAGACCCCTGGAAATGTTTAGGGACATGCAGGACATGCTCCAGAGGTAATTTTCGCGCTACATCGGTCTCTTTCGTTGATTTCCCGAGATATCACATAATAAATAACTCATTCATTTTCTTTACCGGGTAGGGTTTGGAACCAGTTCAAGAGTGCGGTTACGGGTGACTTTAGTGAGAAGCTGATGTTTAAGCCGGTCTCGGTAAGTAGTACACGCATCTCTTTACTTCTAGTTTCAATACAATTATGATGCTGGATTATTATTTTGATTGAATTCTATTCTCGTAAAGTGCGCGAGACAGCCACCAAAGACGAATCTATGTGGATTCTACGTTTGCGAGTTCATTCGCACGTTTACCAGTGAGCTGAATGATTATAGAGTCGATGTAAGCGATACATTCATAACATTATTTTATTACCGTCACTTTTTGTTATCATGATTGATATTCATATTGATCTCCTTTTCTTATAAAGTTCGAGAAAATGCGGGATCAGCTCCTACCAGAGTAACGCGTAGTAGCAATTGCTGAAGAACTGGCAGGATTCTTGATGAACGAGATGATAGATGACGCTGGAGAATTTAGTGTGAATAGGCGCCGATGATCCCCGACCGTGTAATTGAATAGACGGGCTCTTGTCCCGATAATTGTGATCTCCATGTGTAACTATCATGTATATATTTGTATGCTCGATCTTAAGAGAAGTTATCTTATGTATGCACGAACATGTACGGTATGTGGTAGCGTAGAAAACTATTTTGAAATGAAAAAAAGGATACAAATTGAATTCTCTGCCGCGGCAGAGAAAGTGCCTAAAATTCTGCCGCGGCAGAGAACCATTTGTCCCGGTTCGTAATACGAACCGGGGCTAATGGGTGGCACCTCGCGCCCACAGAGACGGCCATGTGGATACCCATTGGTCCCGGATGGTAAGCGGTCCGGGACCAGTGGGGGTGGCCTTTAGTCCCGCCCCTCCAGTCCCGGTTACCAGGACCGGGACTAAAGCCCCTTACGGGCCGGGACTGGAGGCCCTTTTTCCACTAGTGTCTTATGCCTAACTTAAAGACGTTAAGGAAAAGTACTTATTGGGAGATAACCCAAAAGTTTTAGTTGAGTCTTGGAAGTTATTACTTCTGTAATAACAGCTCCTTATCCTTTTTATTTGCTTTTTTGCCAAGAGTAACCTCTAATGAGAGAGAAATAATGATTGGGAAAGTTGCTGTCCCGAAACAGATTTCTGTGCATCACCGTAAAAATTCGTGTAAAATATCTAAATGTCCTTTTGAGGCGTGAATTTTTGTGCTTCTGCCCCAGGTCTTTATCTAACTTTCTTTAGTTCAACACTTTTCGATTTGAGCAACATAAGGTCTCCTAAAAAATTCGTCTTTACCTACTGGTCTGTTTTGACAGATTTCTGCCATTTTCCGCATTTGCTTCTTGTTGGTTCCTTTTTGAGTTCTTTTGGGGAATTGAGCTTTTTGAGGGAAGTGCTACAGTAGCTAGTGTTTTAATGGAAGTTTATTGGTGATAGAACTGAACCTAAAGACCTATTATCTTGAGTGCACTAATGTTGCTAATAAAGATTGTATGAAGAAAAAAATTCAGGTGTATGGAAGGAATGAGTAATGAGATGAAGGATGGACTAAAGCTCAAGCTTGGGGATGCCACGTGTTTCACCCCAAGAAATATCCAAGAAGTACAAGCGTCAAAGCTTGGGGATGCCCAAGGCATCCCCTTCTTCATCAATAAAAATCCCAGGTTTCTTTCAGACGCTTCATTTTTATTGTTTCATGCACAATTGTGTTGTTCTTGGAGCGTCTTCTTTTTTGTTTTCGTTTTGGTTTTTTGTTTGCTTGGTTTGCTTAGTTTGCTGAATAAATTGGTTGGACCCCTCTTTCATACAATGGTTTTCAAATAGTTTGGTTTGGTTTGGAGAAGAGTAGGAAAGTTCATGCTCAAGTGTTAAAGAGAGCTTGTTTTTAACTGTGGCCTATGCTTTCTCATGCCATGCTTGATATTGTTTTGGCTTTATGCTTAGTATTCTTTGTTGTAGCATGACTTGTTATAAACAATTGAGATTGCTTAATGTGCCTTGGATGAATCATGTGTTGTTTTAGCATATTAAAGCATAGTATAGTGGTATTCTCCTTTGATGCTTTATTTGGGTTGACTTGGCGCATGCTCACACCATGTTATGACTCTCCAAAGTCACCATAAGCCTTTATGATCCTTTAGTTTTCAACTTGTAGTATCACTTTATGCTTTGATCAATGATGTTTTGTCGCTCTGCATGATTATGGCCATTATTGCTCTCTTAGTTTGTCGCTCCCAGTCTTTTGCTAGCCTCCGTAACCAAGTATGAGTTCCACTCATGCATCCAACTCCCTAAACCAAGTTATTCCAAAGAGTCCACCATACCTACCTATTAGCCTATGCTATTCCAAGTATATTCATGCTTTTGTTTACCTTCCAAATTAAACTTGTTATGAGAAAACTAGTGATTAAAGCTCTCACGAACTTGATGGCATACTTTACTTTTCTTGCCCTTAATAAACTTGAACCATTGTGTCGTATATGTTGTATATGCTTGCACTTATTTGTTGGGGATTAGCAGAACCATGCTGTCATGGGGAACACTTTCAACATTGCACAGGTACTTTGTACCTAGTTGATATAATGCTCTTTTGTCTATGGATGTCGTCGGTGTGAATTGAAAGGGGAGCTTGTAAGTCCATGGAGTTATGTTTATGTGTTAGAGAAACGCCTGGGCCGCTGGTCTAATCCATGCTGACATGGTGGAAACCTGCAACGTAACCATAATGAGCTGTCTATGAAGCATTCTTCTTATAAAAAAAGAGTCCTATATTGAGAAAAAAGAGAAAAAGAGAAAAAAAATAGATTATGAAAAGAGGAAAGAGAGAAAAAAGAACCATATTCCCATGGTGAATAAGAAGATTGCTGAGATGCTCGTTGTTTGCTTGCGTTGTCATTTTGATATGGGGATTCTTCCGTATCATCGGGCAAGGGGTACCCCGTTGGCGGTTCTCTATGATACACATGTACTTACGATGACAAGAACTTACCGGTGACTAAACTTGAGTAGCATGAGGAGCGTCCCTCGTATTCAAGGGACATGAGATTTCTAACTTATACTTCGTCAAGCATGTACACCATAGTTTGTTCACTTTAACCTTAATCACTTCAAGATGCTTATGATAGGGGCAATGAGAGCTGAAAGCTATAAGTACCATAATTTTTCGAAGCTCTTTATGAGACTTGAATCCCTGCTTCCTTCTATGAATGCATTTCTTCCACTTATATATTGAGTCTCGACCTTCTACCTTTATGCACCTACTTTGAGAGCATAGTGGCCATTCTTAGTTCTATGTGCATTATCCCAAGACTAGTTGATTGATGCATACCTTGATATTTCTTGTTTTAAACTATTTGTATCTAGTCACTCTGATGAACTTTGAAGGTGTCCTATGCATTTATATTTGCTACTCTATGAGGGACAAGCTGAATACTATTATGCTATGTTTTCTTTATGTGAAACAAACAAACGTCTTGCAAAGAAAATTGTTATTCATGAATCTTTTGTTTGTGCCTTTTCATGTTGCATCATAGTTTCTTTGTCTTATTGCTAGAACTTTGTCTTTCATGTTATGATTGAAGTACTATGATCCCAGCTTTGAATGTTTTACAAATACTTTGATCAAGTTTATGATGGTGCATGTCACCTAAAAAATTATTCTTTCTTTTTATCACTTACCTACTCGAGGACGAGTAGGAGTTAAGCTCGGGGATGTTGATACATTGCAAATGTATCTATAATTTTTGATGTTCCATGCTTGGTTTTACCTACTTTCTTGTGTTTTGTCCACACTTTGGAGTACTTTTCATATGATTTCTTGGACCAACCTATTAACAAGAGCCACAGTGCCAGCTACCTGTTTTCTGCTGTTTTTGGTTCCAGGAAGTCAGAAAATGAATATTTTCGGAATTGGACGGGACAAAAGCCAAAGTCGCTATTTTACCGGAAGACATCTGGAGCCAGAATACGAGACGGAGAAGGGCTAGGGCCTGGCCACACCACCTGGCCGTGCGGCTAGGCCTGGCCCGCGCCAGGGGGTGGTCTGGCTGACCCCAGCACCCCCTCGGCCTCTCCTTCCACCTATATATTGCCTCTTATACGGAAACCCTAAGTACCCGATCAAAATTCCACGAAAGAGTCTGTAGCCGCCGTCATCTCCATCCCTATATCAGGAGGGATCTGAAGCTCTTCCCGGCACCCTGCCATAGAGGGGAATTCACCCTAGAGGCCTTCTTCATCATCATGCAAGCCTCCGGTGTGATGCGTGAGTAGTTCATCTCTGGACTACGGGTCCATGTAGTAGCTAGATGGCTAGTTCTCCTCCTTTGTGATTTCATGTTTAGATCTTGTGAGCTCCGTTAATGATCAAGATCATCTATTTGTAATTCTGCATGTTGTGTTTGCGGGGATCCGATGGATATTGAGATGCTATTTCAGATTGATTATTGATTCTATCATGTCTTTGTTATTTGTGATCTTGCATGCTTTCTGTTGTTAGTAGCTATCTTGGCCAAGTAGATGCTAGCAACTCCAAGAGTTAGTATTTATGCTCGATAGTGGGTTCATGCCTCTGGTAATCTGGGGAAGTGACAGAAATCTCTAAGGTACTAGATGTGCTGTTGCTACTAGGGAGAAAACAACAATCCTTTGTTCATAGAACAATCGTATTGTTTACTTTACACGCACTTCGTAAAGCAATAATCTGTTGCTTGCAACTTAATACTGGAGGGGGTTTGGATGATAACCTGAAGGTGGATTATTAGTCATAGATGCAGTTGGATGGCGGTCTATGTATAATGTTGTAATGCCCAATCAAGTCTCAAAGGAGTCAAGATGATTAGTATATGCTTGTATGCTTTCTCGATGTTTGTCAATTTCCCCGCTATAATTTGTTCACCCATCATGTTATCTATCTTAAGGAGAGCCACCTCTAGTGAACTATGGACGCCGGTCCTTTCTTTTACAATCAATCTACAAATTGTTTACTGCTTTGTGTTTACTTTCTGCAAACTTTACTTCCTTCCATTCGATACGTTTAATCCTTTGTTTTCAACAAAACCGGTGAGATTGACAACCTCATTGTAAGTTGGGGGCAAAGTTCTGTGGTTGTGTTGTGCAGGTCTCCACGTTGCTGCTGGCACCGGTAGTGCTCGCCAACGCTCAAATTAGCTACACCTTTGGGGTGTTTCCTTGCTCCTACTGGATTGATAACCTTGGTTTCATACTGAGGGAAAACTTGCTGCTGTGCTCATCATACCTTCCTCTTGGGGTTCCCCAACGAGCTCGATATATTTGGGCCCTCAACGGTTGAAATTGCTGGCGTTGCCGGGGTGGTTGTTGTTTCCTCCGGACTTCACATTTCCTCCGCTACGGTTGGGGTAGCTTGGGTGAGACATTGGGGGTCGATTGTTCCTTGGTGCATATCCTGTAGAAGGGTTGGGACGGTACTTCTAGTGACTGTTGGATCCAACTTGATGCATCATATGACATTTGCGGTTGTCATTTGCTTGATTAATCTTCCCTTCCATTTGAATGGCAGAGTCGACTAGCTCTTCGAGATCCTCGAAATGGATGTTGACGAGGACAGTCTGCATATCATCATGCAGTCCGTTCAGGAATCTCTCCTTCTTCTTGGCCTCCGTGTTGATCTCATCAGGTGCATACCTGGCTAGGGACAAGAATCTGTCACGGTACTCCACTACAGTCATTCTGCCCTGCTTCAACTCTCTGAATTCATCCCTCATTCGGGTGACTAGACCTTGCGGCACATGGGTGTGGCTGAACTTGATTTTGAAGGCTTCCCATGTCATCACTTGACCATGGTTCATCATGCGGGTGCTATTCCACCATGCTCTTGCATCTCCTGCCAAATAGTGAGTGGCAAAAAGAACCTTCTCATTGGCATCCACTCCTGCTACTTCTAAGTTGTTCTCCATTGTCTGCAACCAGTCATCAGCATCCAGTGGGTTCTCTGAAGTACTAAAGATTGGGGGATTGGTATTCTGGAAGTTTTTGAGTTTGGATCCATGATGATCCTGATTTCCATGGTTCTGATTGTTGTGAGCCATCTGGGCGATCTGCTGCAGCGTTGCTAGATTAGCTTGGCGCTCTGCCCTACTAGCTTCACGGTCTGCAATGAGAGTCTGCAGAATCTGCAGCATTGGGTCTTGCGATGAGCTGCTCCCTCCTTGGTTTCCCCGAGTCATCTGAAGATTGAGGTAGATAAAGGGGTAAGAGGGAAAGTTCTAAGGTTCATGGTTTTGATTTCAAAGTTAAAACTTTGAGTTTGACTCAGGTTTTGCAACTAACTTCTTTTCATTCATTCAAGCAAAGCACACGATACAAACACACACACACCACAACATTAAAGGAAAACAGATGGTTTTAAGAACCATTCTGTAAGCTACGATACAATGGGACCGATACTCCTCAATCTACAATAGTGCTCTAGTGCATCTACTCATCATCGATGAAGTCGGAGTCATCATCGTCGGTGTAGAAGTCCACGACATCCTCCTCTAGATAGTCATCATCATTGCTGAGGTAGGAGTGAATATCTCCTTGGATATCTTCACCTTCCTCTCCTTCTTCCTTTGCTGCAAGCTGAGCTTCTTGATCTTTGAGGGTCTTCTCGAGATCGGCCACCTTCTTGCGAAGACGGTTGATGGTGCGATCCTTCTTAGCGCGTTGACGGCGAAGAGACTGACGATCCTTGATGAGCAGTGATAAAGTCTGGGCCTTCTAGGTGGCAAGGGAGAGGTTGTGGTTGGCAACCTCTCTAGCATTGTCCAATTCCTTCTGTCTGTCGTATAGTAGGAAGTCAAGGTTCTCCACTTGACTCTTTAGTATTGTGTGACTTGGCATCTCTAGCGGCATTCCCATGGAATCACGCCTTGCATAGTGAACAAAGCGGTTTCCTTGGATTAGGTTGACACTCAGGGCACACAGTCGTGCGAGAGCTTCATGCATTGCCCTGGCTAATCCATCTAGCGAGTTGTTCTCTCTCACGGAGAACTGAATCCTCCCAGATACTGGTGCTTCTATCTTGCCTCGAAGATCAACAGTTACTAGCCATTGTAAATCCCCTCCTGGTGGATCCGGGAGTTGAGCTCCAAGGAATTCCGGATGAGGACGCTCCAAGAACTCAGACAGTGAATCCAGATCCCTCTCGAAGATCAGTTGGCCTCCGTTGCCCAACTGGTAGAACTTGCTGTATTGGGCTTCCATCTATAAGAATTTTAGGATGAGAAAGTTAGTGAAGTGATCAAGTGTGTCAAAGTTTTATGTAGTAATGTAAGAATTTGGAGGAACATGAATTTTTTTTGAGAGAAAGAATCCCCAAGGGTAAGAGAGGAAATAGTTTTCAAAAATACTCACTTTGGTTTTTGAAACTAAGTTTTTGTTCGGACGTCCATTCTAACTAGGGTCTCCTATGGTCAGGATGGCTCTGATACCAACTTGTCAACACCCGAATTTTTAATCCCAGATGCCTGTTATGCCATACCTCGCAATCCCAGGATTACCATTTTTGCGAGACATAACAGATTTGATATCACAGTACATCATCCATTACAAACCATAATAAGGTCTTACACAAATAAAGGATCTCATGATCTAGTCTCAGTACAATCAAGCAGCAGAATAAATAGCGTAGTAGTAGGGTCCATCTTCAGAGTCACACGCAATGCTGACGATGGGAGATGATCCTAGTTGTCATAGCCGTCCTGCTATCCTCCTTCAGGGTAGTCCTTCTCATAGTCTGGCCACAGGAATAGCCAGGGACAAAGCCATGAGTACTCTTTAAGTACTCGCAAACTACCACTAACAAATAAGATAGTTCTAGTAGGAATGCTAACTCTAAGTTTATTTGTAAAGTTAAGTTTGAAACCTAAGCTGAGTTCAGAAACAAAGAAAGATAAAATAAAGTTTGAAAACACCTAAGTGGGAACTTAGTTGTCATAGTCACAACTCTGTTGTGGTCAAGTCATGTCACAATTCATTTCATAAGTTGTTTTGAAAACATCTAACAACAGAACAGTATGGCCACTCCAACTGTGCATAACTGCAGACGCGGCTATTCGAATAGTTTTACACTCTGTAGAGGTGGTACACTTTCACCACAAGATTCGATACATCTGTCAGGGATAACCCTGAATCATCATACTTAGTATGCAGATAATCAAACATAACCTTTCCTTTACACACTCTAGTATAAGCACCTCTCCTATGTGTATGGCCTCCCAGCCATGACCATCTGTCATCCTGGGCACTGCATAGGTGGACAACATTGAGAGGTAGCCTCATCTCAAACCTCTCCCGTGAGGGAACTAATACTAATGCATATAAACTTCTGGCTAAGCCTTACCCAATTCAGGTATTGTGGTTGTACGGTAAAATTGGAATGGTATCGCATCCGAACCCAACCATCAGTTTTTATAAAAGGGTTAAGGCTCATGCCTCAACATTTTCATCATCATCATAAACCATTTGTGTTTCTCAACACATGTCAAAACATCTCAATAGAATGACTCATCATTCCAAGATTTTCACAAATCATTTTCACCAAGTATTCCCATCTAAAGTGAATCAAGTTTTGGTTTAGTTCCAACTACTAAGTTAAGAGTGTTCACTAAGGTGGGATGCTAATCTCAATCTCATGCCATAGAATGACATCTAAGTCTAACTAGATAGGCCAAGTTTTATACTTTTTATGCTACCTTTAAACAAGTAAAGGACTTTGGTAAAGTAAAGAAGGTAAAGCTTGTAAATAACACTTGGAGTAGGTATAAGTCAAAGGGTATAACCAAAGCATGCCTAATGCATTTGCTTAGGTTATCCAGCTTAAGACTACTTGCTAACAATATCTTGCAAGGGTGATCTTGCATTTTTAAACTTGTATAATGCTAGCTTGCCTTGGTTTGTGTAGTGGTTGAAATTCTCTTCCTCCTCTTCTTGGTAGAACTACTCCTCCTCGTAGACTTGATCGGTACTATCGTCTATAAATAAATACAGAACACACAATCACCCAACAATACTTAACTAGTCTACTTAGCACACTAAGGCACACATTTGATGATCTATTATCATCACAAGCATCACAAGGTTTAATGAACTAGCTTCATTCTTTTTATTTGAGAAAAGTAATTTCTACTCATTGAAATTAACTAAGATTTAATATTCTCCAATTAAAATATGGGATCATGTGGACACATGTCATCACCACATATTCTAATATATGTAAATGTGATTTAAAGGTTGGATCATATTTTCATAAGTTCAAGTTTAATAATTAATGATTTAAAGTGACTAGAAATGCCTATATAGCATTATTTTCGTACTAGTCCAAAGTCACTGCATGCAAACCTTACTATTATTAGTGATTTTTGAGAGTTGGAATCAACTCAAAAGATATTATGGTTGATTTTAGAAAAATGTTTGAATGTGAAAAAGCTTTTGTCTTGTTATTTTTGCTAGGATAGATCTCTAACTCTAATTGATTTAAATCCAATGGGCTTGGATAGAGTTTTTAATTATATTTCCAAAAAAATGGAATCACTCAATTTGAATATGTAAAACTCTCTGAATTTATTTTTAAACTAAAGGACAGAACTAAGTTTTAATTAAAATAGAAAAACATATATTTGAATTACTGGGTCAGCGCAGGAACTAAATGGGCCGGCCCGTGTACACTCCGAGGCACCGAGGGCTGCTGACAGGGGGGTCCCGCCTGTCAGTGACTCATTAAACGCGAAGCGGTACGGGGCGATAAGGACCACACGATTAGATCCTGGATCAACGGCTCACGGTCGTCGTCGACGACGGACACGTCGCCGGCGAGACTGAACCCTAGCACGGTCGGTGGGGGGTACGGTGGGGGCATACCAGGGCTCCAGCGAGTGCGGCGAGGTGGGCAATCGAACGAGACGACGACGGCAGGCTCAGGCGAAGTCGCGTCAGGGGCTGAGGTGGACGAAATCGACGGGAGCTTCTCCTTCTCTACTGCAGCTGTCTCCGACGGAATTCCAGCGATGGGCTGCTCGAGCGGCTCCGGCGAGATAGGGAAAACGATCAGTGGAGAGAGGGGAGTGGAATGGTGTGGCGATTGAGGCTGGGGGAGGCCTCCTTATATAGGCTCGACGAGGGGACCGAAGGGGCGACGGCGAGCTCGTCGGTGACGATGATACATGGGGCTATCAGCGTGAGCGAGATAGGTGGATGGTGGGCGATTCCCTGGTGATCATCTAGAGCTTAATGACGACGCTAGGGGCGGTGGCTAGAGGTAGGGAGCTTCCCACCCTCTAGGAGATAGGGGCAGTGCTCGACGGGGTTCCTGGCGACTATGGGTTGCGCGGCGGTGCACGATCGTGTCTGGCAGGGTAAGGTGGTCAAGGCGGAGCGGTGTGCGCAGTCTACGGTCGAGGCGCGGTCTGTGGCGTGCTGGCGGTGAGGGCGCTCTAGCGTGCTCTGGCGCGGCGCAGAGAGGATAGTGCGGCGCTTCTCTGGGGTGGCCCAGGGGCTGGCAGTGATCGTGGGGTGGACCGTGGGTGGCGGTGAGGTCACGCCTCACTCCCTGGAGCGGCGGAGAGAGGCTGGCGGTCTGCTGCGAGCTGCGCATGCTCGACCGACAAACATGGCGTCGGGGTGGCCTGGTTGGAGCTAGTAGAGACAGAGGGAGTAAGTGGGGTTCAATTGGGTGGCAAACTTCTGTAGAAACAGTGATATCACTAGTGAGTTAGTTCTGTGCATGCCAAGTGTTCGACCAAATGGCCGCATGAACAAAAGATTTGAATTTTTCAAAGAGTTTTGGTGGAATGGTTTATCTTATGCTTAAGCATCTGTGGTTGCTTGGGATTTTGAAATAGAGTTCATTTGGATGGTTTTTGAAAAAGTGTGATCTAGACATATGAACTAGATTCCATTTTCAGTTGTCATTTAAAATTAGAGTTTGAATGTTTTTGGGAGATCACAAAGTGGGCCTTGGCACATCTTTACTTGTACTAGCAAGGGGTGCAAAGATCCACAATTTTTTCTGTTTGAATTTGAGTGCTAGGAATAGCCAAAGTGGGCTAGGTGATTAAAATGGCAAAAGTGACCATTTCCTTTATTTAATTCTTGTTGATTTCTTTTTATTTGGTTTTTTCTTGGGAATGATCTAGATGATGTGACATTCATCATAGAACCATTTTACAACCATTAGAACAAACAATCATGGCATTTCAAACAACTCCTATTTTAAATGCACACACATATGAATGCTTAAAGATTTTAAATAGAAAAAGGTTTTGTTAACCCTAAATTGGGTAGATTTGATCTTGATCACTTGGATTAAATTTTTGGGATGTTACAAAGCATAAGGGCAACAAGAATAAGGGCCAAGATCAAACCAAGAATCCGACCAACATTGTTTGCTTCAAGTGCAAGTAAGAAGGGCATCATGTTAAGTCTTGCCCATTAAATAAGAAGCCCCTTAGCAAGAAGCAACAAGGGAAGCGACCTGAAGCTCTACCTCTTGTTAGAGATGGGCCACCTACCAATAAGACTCAAGATCTTCCTCAAGGTGTTGCTTCACCCAAAAAGAAAGACGGTAAGAGAAGAACTTGCTACATTTACTGCGATAAAGGGCACATTTCTTCCTCATGTACCATTGGTATCTCCTCATCCAACCCTATCATGATTGATGATGCTTATTCTCTTCATAAGGATGAGGTCGGCAATATGTTTGCCAAATTTGTTGGTGCTCAATGTGGGTTTAAGAAAAGAACCATTTGGGTTGCCAAGCCTATTGTGACTAACTTCTTAGGACCCAACTTGGTTGGGGACCAACAAGCCAAAACTTGATAAATAAGTGTGTTTGGAGAGCATTGGAGACTTGGCTACATCATGAAGAATTGAGGGATTTTCATCTATTATATTTGTCAAGTTAAGTCATGTGAATTATATTGCCTCTATCATATTTTCAAATGTTCCTCCATGCTGTAACATGTGCTCAATTCATTACATTGAAAGTTACTCGCCCCCTTGTGCATGTGTTAGTTTTGTACCTTGCATGCTTTTGTACATGTTGTGCTTTCCACATAATTATCTTGAGTTATCAAGTATATTTGTGTATGTTGGGTGGCACACCATGTATGCGTGTTTCTTGTGTTAGAGCCTTTCTTGATTATATTTGGTATCTTATTTTGTTCTTGTGAGAGATTGATGGACTATCCCATTTTTGGGGAGTGTTATGCTTGGGCATTCCACAATCCTAAAAATGTGTGTTCATGATAAATACCACCTAGTATTGATAATGCAATATTATCTAGTCTCTATGTGGTATGATTCTCAAGAGAAATTCAAGTTCTATTATGTCCATTAACTATTTCTATCTGGATCTTATTGCCTCATGTTGATATTTATGGTTTATCACATTATGGGGGAGTTATATGTTTAGTGCATATTACAAGCCTAAAAAATGTGAAAATTCGAGGTTGTGTCACTTAGAATTGATATTGATAATTATCCAACTCCTATGTGACAATTTAGCTCAAAAAATCCAAATTTGCTTGAATGCCTTTATTGCTCATCTTTTGGATCTTGTTTGTGAGAGTGTTTCTTGTATGTGTTTCCTCATAATTCGATCTCTATATCCTCATGGAAACCATTAACTTCAAGTTACTCTAATCACTAGTGGTTGTGTGACTATTTGAACCTACCAAGCACTCTTCTAGAGCATCAAGCTTAATTTTATACTTTTTTATATGCTTCTTTGTGTGAATATGATCTTGGATATCCGTGTGAACTACCTCAGGAAGATTATTCCCAATACTTATGGTCCTTGGACAATTAGTACTAGATTTATGGTAGAAGTTTATTGATCATACTCACTTTTTCCTTTGCTTAATTTTGTACTATATCTTGCCAAGAAAATGTTTTGTGTTGTCTCCCAAGCTTTCCCTGCCTCTTGTGGATCTTCTTATTTTATTGGTATCCTCGTGTGTTTTATTTAATGTAGGTACTAGTGATGATCCCATTTGTGTGCATTTTGCATTCAAAAGGAAAATCCTACATAATGCATTATCCATGGGGGAGCTCTCCTATATTATTTATAACACACATATCTATGCTTCTTGTTTTGTTCCATATCATATTTTATGTTCTTGGAAGTTCGATCTTTTTGTTTTGGTATTGTGCCATCATGAAAAGTGTGGAGAGTGTGGTTTATTTGTTGGAACCTGGCTCTTTTTGGGAGTTGGTTTTGTATCATTCCTTGTTTCGTGTTTTGACTTTTTAGAATGAGATAAATCCTTGAGCATTTGTGTCTTTATCTACATTTTGCTCTTTGGCTTTAGCTTAGTTCATTTGTTGAACTTGTGTTCAGTCATGTGTTGATTTGCTTCCTTGATACAATTTGGACACCATTTGTCATGTCACACTTTTGTGTGTACCATCTTGGTTTACTTTGTGTTTTTGTTCAAATTGTATATCCTTGTTGATTCTTTAAAACCTTGTGCATGCATATTTACTACACGTTTATATTATGGCATGCTTGCTTTCTTTGATCCAATATATAGGGGAAACTCCACCAAATCCCTTCGACTAAGTTGGGCATGAAATTCAATTTCATATCAATATGCACATGTTTATGTGGAGTCTCTCCTGTGTATTTTAGTTTCTCTAACTTTGTTGGACCCAATATATTTTGGGGAACATTTTGTACTTAAATGTGTTTTAGGTACATTGGAGATATATTGAATGCTTGTCTCACAATTTTTAAGAAGTGGTGCATACATGAAATCTGGAGGCAAGCTATAGAATGATCAATGAATTCATAACCTCTACATCCTACCAATTATATCTCGGTAACAAGTATCTCTTTGTCATGCTCATAAATCTTACTTCCAACCGTGTGTGGGTTGCCTTCTAGCATGAACTTTTGTATTTGTATTTGCTGTGGTTCTAGGTTTGGTTGTAAGAGAACCACCTATTGCAAATGTGTGTAAGTTGAGATGAGTGCATATAATTGGGACTATACAAAATCCTGCATATGATTCACCAATCCGAAATATGTCAATCTAGCAATTTTATTTCCTATCTTTTTCTCAACATCTCTGATGTGCAATAGTGAGATTTTGCTAGTTGAGTTTTCCTTTGGGATACTTGTTGATTTTCTCCATATATTCCAACTATCTACTCTTCCATTGGTGATAGTTGTAATGTATGTGGTGTGTTTGTCTTTGAAGCTCATTAATGAACAATAAGATAAAATTGTGCCTTTGGCCATGCTTTCAAGCAAAAATCTTATTGGTATATGTTATAACTTCATTTAACTTTTCATGTGCTTTCTTGTCTATCTTCTTTGTGTGTGCTTGTTTCCTTGTGGGCATATGTCTATGTGATGTTTTCCACTTAGAAACTTATACACATAAGAGAAGATAATTTTAGTTGAGATCTTATTTCTTGGAGACCACCTTTCTATTTCTTCTTGATGCTTCGGTGGCTTCCAAATTTATTTGCCAATGAGTGCTTGTATCTTGTGTTTGCATCTTCGGGCACTCATATTTTTTCTCTCATGCCTTTTTATTGCCAAATGAATTTGGATGAGTGAGGACTCCATGATTATGCACTTTGTTCCCGAATGAAATTATCATAATTGGTGCATAATCCTTGGGGAGCTCCTCTAATTCATTTAATAATGCTTATTGCCTTCTTGCTCACCTTTTTTATCTTAAATGTATGTGGGGGAGTGACGATTCCATATTTGTGCATATTTTATTCAAATACAACTATTCTAACGTGTGCACAAATCTTGGAGAGCTTCTCTATTTAATTTAAGCATTAATTTGATCTCTCATTCATTGCATTGTTAAATGAGTTGGAGGAGTGAGGATTGCATGCTTGTGCACTTAGTTTCCAAATACAATTACTATAATTGGTGCATAACCTTTGAGCAACTCCTCTTATTCATTTAAGAATGCTCATTTGCCTTCTTTCTCATTTGTTGTGTTTTTAAATGCTTATGGGGGAGCGAGGATTCCATGTTTGTGCATCGTATATTCTAAAGCAATTATTCTAATTTGTGCACAAATCTTGGGGAGCTTCTCTATTTTCATTTAGAACCCTCCGTTGCTCGTATCATAATATCTTGTTGTTTCCATTTGGTATCATTTGTTGTTTTCAATTGGTTCTTTTGGATCTTGGGATTGCTTGTGTCATTTGTTGATGCTTATTTTATTTCATTTCTTTGGAAATATTTGGGTCCTCAATATATTTCTACTTCCTCCCAAGTATTCATCATTGGATATGTGCGAATGCACACCCTTGGAGGAATTATGACTATATTGGCCTTCTAGAACTTGTCACCCATTTTGGCAATCGATGCCAATGGGGGAGAAGTTTTAGAGGGTTTAAGGGAAGTTGGTTTATGCTTTGGGTTTATTCTTAAGCATTTGCCTTTCATGCTCTTGCATCATTGTTTTTGCTTAGAATGTGGTATATATAGAGGAAACTCCACCAATGATAATGATTGGCAATATATGCAATGAAATTCAAGTTCATCACACATTCATAGTATTGTGGGAGATTTTGCTCTATATATGGTGGTGGTATCAATATCACATACTTGTGTAGTATTTGATATTGGTGCTACCATTTTATTAGTTAAATTCCTTATATAAACCCTCTCAAAGGGATTGTCATCAATTACCAAAATGGGGGAGATTGAAAGAGCATGTGGGCCCCATGTGTGGTTTTGGTAACTAATGACAATCTATATGGACTAATGCTTGTATCAAGTTGCACTTGTAGGAATTGTCCATTGGCATCACGTGGATCATGTGTTGGCTTTAAGGTAGAAGAAATGAAGAAGAAGAATAAAGAAAATATGATCAAGGGTGTCTTGAAGAAGAAGATAGAGTTCCCCCATGTGTATCTTCAAGACATCATCCAAATGGAGTTATAAGAAATGTTGTGCAAGATAAAGATGCTCCATATCTAGAAGATCTCATGCTTGAATCTTGCCATCCTCGGTGATCATGGATCGATGAAGACAAGGTCAAAGAAGAGGTTTTCCCCATGGTGTATGGGGGAGCAAGTTGCAAGTCTTCATCAAGCGAGTGCGTGGAAGAGCAATCAAGAAAGTTGTTCCATTTGAGGTGTAGAAGATTGTCATCATCAAGATCAAGTGGAATATGTGCAAGGCAAAGATATGATCTTGATAGGATTTCTTTCTTAATGGTCTCGTCGTGTTTGTTGGAGATACTGGTTTATAAGATAGGTAACCGTACTATCAAGAGGGGCTCTCGAGTGAGTAACTCGATCATATCTTTCGGAGAGAGCTCAAACCTTTGCATTCTTAGCATCGTCTTTCTTGGTTGTTATTTGGATCTTATCCATGTGAGGTTCTAGAGCTTGTGGTAATATTTATAACAAGATCTAGTTTATCGAAAACGGATTTCATATGCATTCTCTATTGCATTTTCGATAGGGATTTCTATTTTCGTGCCCTTGGTTCCTTAGTTGTACTCAGTTTTCCCCAACCGCTTAACTTTTCCTCACTTTTAACTATCTACTTCTACAAAACTCTCACACGGTCTAAAACTTGCTGTCTGTCAGTCTTGCTGTTACGTGCTGACAAGTGGGGCCGCGTTCAGTCGGGTCCCGTAGTGGACCCTCGCCGTTACATGCTGATAAGGGGGGCCATGTTATGTTGGGCCCCGTAGTGGAACCTTGCCATTACATGCTGACAAGTGGGGCCGTGTTCAGTCGGCTCCTGTAGTGGACACCTCTCTCACTTATCCAGATCAGCATGGGACCCATAGCTTATCCACATGAGCGTCGGACCCACAACTTACCCAGGTTGGCGTTGGAAGATGGGACCCTGAGCCAACCCCATGCACACGCCCGTGTTGTTGCCTCCCCTTTCTTCTTCTTCTTCTTCTTCTTCTTCTTCTTCTTCTTCTTCTTCTTCTTCTTCTTCTTCTTCTTCTTCTTCTCCAGCGACGGCGTCCCTTCTCCGACGATGGCGGCCCTTTGCCTAGCTTCACTTCGGCGCTTGCTATGGACAATCAATTGGCGTCACTCAGGAGCTCATTTGGGCGCGCGCTTGCTATGGAGAATGCGGCCAGAGAGCAGTTTTAATGATTTAATTGGTTTATCGAGTGAATGTCTCGACTGCAATCAAGTGAATCTATGAGGTGAAAGTCAAACTTTGAGATCTAGGAAGATGGATGTATAAGAAATAAGAAAATAGCACAACTCTTGAACACTTTCAAATTAAAAAAATTATACAACTCTTAATGTAAAAGAGTGTTTATAATTGACACAACCCTTGAACACTTTTAAATTACAATTTGGACATGATAATGTTTTTCTAAGAAAATCTTAAGAGTTTACCATTTTTAGAGCGTGAAAAGTGACCCTAAACTAAAATATTTATGCCTCATGCATATACGAAAATTATACACCTTCGAACACTGTGAAATCGTACTTAGGCCATGATAATGTTGTGCTAAGAAAATCTTGAGAGTTTATCATTTTCATAGAGTGAAATATTATGCATAAACTTGGATATACAAAATTATACACCTTTGAACACCGTAAATTCGCACTTAATATGTGATAATGATGTGCTAACAAAATCTTAAGAGATTATCATTTTCATATAGTGAAATGTAATGCATAACTTGCATATACGAAAATTATACACCTTTGAACTCTTTGAAATCACACTTAATACGTGATAATGTTGTGATAATAAAATCCTGATTATTTATCATTTTCATGGAGTGAAATATAATGAATAAACTTGCGTATATGAAAATTATGAACCTTTGAATAGTGTGAAATCACACTTGATACGTGATAATGATGTGATAACAAAATTTTAACAGATTATCATTTTCTCCTCATTTTGATAGAGTGGAATGTAATGCATAAACTTGCATCTACGAAAATTATACACCTTTAAACTCTTTAAAATCGTACTTACTGTGTGATAATGTTGTGCTAAGAAAATCTTGAGATATTATCATTTTCATAGAGTGGAATGTAATGCATAAACTTGCATATATGAAAATTATAAACCTTTGAACACTAGTCCTTAAAATTATATTCAAAATCATTTGTTTATGGAGTTAAAGTACCGGTGCCAAACTCGTTATTTTGCATGGATAGAGGGGTGCCCTCCGACAGATATAGGGGTTATCTTGTCCGCTCAATCACAGAGGATCAATGGTTGGTGGGTACGATCCACGTGACAACTATCTCAACCAATCAGAATGTAGCAGCCAAAGTGAGCACATGTGTGTTGTGACTAAGATAGAGGGGAAAACTGAGTAGTACGTAAAAACCAAGGGCAAAACTGAGTAGAACTTAAAAACCAAGGGCAAAAGTGACAAAGGGATTTAAATAGAAAATAGAAAGAGATTTAAAAAATGGGAAATGTGTCTTTTATACAATAAAATACATTTTGGCATACATCAAACTATTTGCAATTCAAATATGCATCGGTTTGACAATTATTGCCTCATTCAGACAAACTATGTTTTGGGGAGGGACGTTTTGGGAAGGGGCTTGAGTAGAAAGACATGAACCTTCATAGATAGTAGGTGATTTAGGTTAAAACTTGATTTCTATACATTTATTATGGTGGCAGGTTACATAATAAGACTCCCTGAATAGATGACACTATGTTTTGATCTTTTTGAATTTGTTGTGCATAAAATGACTCAATTAGCTAGGTAAAACCCATTTGTTGACTCTCTATTGACCAACCATCGGAGGGTAAAACTGAGTATATTGCACATGGCAGTGTTAGTACTGGAGGGCAAAACTAAGTACAACCAAACTGCCAGTGTTACACTCGAGGGTATAACTGAGCACAACTCAGTCGCCAGGGTTAGACACGAGGGAAAAAATGTGACGCACGGTATGTGTGTCATGGTGCACGGGGCGGTAGCGGATGCGTGAGCGTGCACGGTGCAGTAGTGTACGCGGTTACGTGGTGCATGGTGGTGCAACGAAACATTCTTGCCCTTCACCTTTATAGAGGCCTCCTCACTATCACTCATCACTCACTCGCTCACTCACGTAACCGTCTCCACTGTCCCATCACCTTCTGCAAACCCCCAAGAAAACCCCAACCACGCCGGCAATGGAGAAGAATGGTGTGGTGTCCATCGTTGCCTCCAAGGCCACCGGCGAGGAGGCCCCCATCCCCGTATAGGCGCCTATCGAGGCATCGAAGGTAGCCGTTGTCCCTGTCTAGACCCCCGTCCCCGCTTTCGCCGTAGCCGCCGGCGAGGAGGCTCTTGCCCGTCTCAGGCAGATCCCGCTCGGCTAGGAACCCTACGAGGAGGAGGATTACATCAGGCCGGAGAACCCCTACGATACCAGCATTACCGACCCATGGTCAGAGGTAATTAGGGGTTTCTCCCGTTCCCTTGTTCTTTTCCCATTCTCATCGTTGGATGCTAGATCGGCTGTTCATATTTTCAATCGTTGGATGCTAGGTATTTTTACAGTAGCTAATCCTCTTATGTTTGATCTTGTATTTCGATGAATCCCCCTGTTCGTATTTCAATCCTATTTTATTTGTCCTCCGAGTTGCAGTTAATAGATTCTCTAGTTAGTACTAGCACCGATCTGTAGTTGGGAGTAGTATTCGATTTGGTTTGGGATATGGGGATTGGGGAATAATCAGGGGATCTCAATAAGTTAATTTATGTAAATAATTAATCCCGATAATCAAGATATCTCAATCATGTCCTTATTGCAGTCTACTGTTTTTTCCAACAGGAGGATAGCAGCGACGTCTGCAGCGACGATGAGTCCAAGGACACCAAGACTTGTTAGGTGTTGAAGAGGATGAAGTCCGGCCAGTACGACAAATTCTTCGCCTACGACGTCTATAGGTGCCCCTTTTGCACTAGGAGGCTCCACGCCACCGACTTCAACTCCCTTGTGAAGCATGCCGAGGACATGAGGACATGTGGCCTATCCGTGAACGTCCACGGCTTCAGAGCCAAGCACCGGGCGCTCAGTTTTCACCTCCGCAACCTCTAGAAGGTGGCCATCAAGGAGGGTCGCATGCCCCTGATCAATCCCAAGGCGCCCAAGGTCAAGGGACTAGGCAACAAGAAGTGGAGGAGGCGTCAGAGGGAGGAGGTAGAGGCCCTCCTGGCGGAGGCCATGAGGGGCCACTGATCTTGTGCTCTTGTTGTTGCTGCTGTAAAGCAGCTTCTTTTGTATTGTCTGTGTTGAACTTGTCCACTGCTGCTGCGGATCAGCCTAATTATCGAACCTCGTTAAGTACCGTACTATATATCCTATATTAGCTGCTTTATCTACATCTGATCTGTTTACTGAATGTATTTATGGTGCTGGTTGGATTTGTTGCTCTAGATTTTCTACCAGATTGGGAAAAAAGAGGGTCAAAAGAAACTATGAATGAAGAGCGAAGCTGTTCTATATTTGCTATCTTTTTGGGCAAAAACACAACTATTAGCGAGAGAGAGGGAAAATACACTCTTAAAAAGGCCAATCATAAAAATAACAAAAAAGAAAACTTCCAATTTAGGCGACATGACGCATGTAACCACCAACCGCGCCCCACATGTTCCCACACCACATCCCACATAATGCGTTCCCAACAAACGGGCCCCACGCAGTCCCACATGGCACGGCCCCACACGTCAGCATAACGTGTTCCTGACCAAATCGCCCCACGTGGTCCCACACCACGCGACCCCACACATCAGCCAACGGTCAATTTGTCGGCAGCTACCGTTCAAGCTCTTTGATGAGTTTCTGAGAAGGATATGTGCAAAAGTAAGGAAAAGTTAAGCGGCTGAGCAAAAGTTAGTACAACTAACAAACTAGGGACACGAAAATAGAAATCCCTTTTTCGATATTGGAGGTTTTACCGGTTTGTATTTTAGAGATAGGTAAAACCTTCCATTATGGTTCTTACTCATGTGAGAATTTAGAGCTTGTTTTAATCTCCATGACAAGCTCAAGTTCATCAAAAACAAATTTCATATGCATTCTCTATTGTGTTTTCGATGTTGGAGGTTTTACTGGTTCATCTTTTTGAGAGAGGTCAAATATTTCATCATTTGGTTCTATCCTACCTTGCTGGACTATGATGTTTTTCTATATGATCTTATATATCTTATTGTCCTCTTTAAAATGAGCCCAAGATCATCAAAATCGGAATCCGGATGCAAAAGTTATGGTTATTTTCGTATTGGTGTTTCTGCCAGTTTTTGTAAGACCGGAGATTCCGGACTAAATCTCCGGTCTATCTCTGGACCGCGTACTGACTGGCATCCAGTTGTCCCCTTTTGGCCTGGGTATGCCAGAGACTTCGGTCCTAGTCCGGAGACTCTAGACGGGGCGATTCCTAGGCCTAACGGTTGAATTTCTAGGGACCTATTTAAGGGGCCCTTCTTCCCCAATGGTTCTTTAGCTCTCTTGCAAGTTGTCCCCCACAATTGTTGACCTCTTGAAGCTTTGTATCTCTCAATCCCTCCAATGATTCTTGCATCTTCTTGAGGTAAAAGACAGAGGGGATCTAGATCTACAACTCCACCAATCAATCTCTCCTCCAAGTGAGAGGGACATCTTGGGATCTAGATCTTGGAGTCTTTTGTGGATTTCCTCCATTGTTATTCCTCTCTTATTCCCCATAAGCTTTTGTAGCTCTAGTGTAATTTGGGATAGACGGATTTGAGCACTTCTTGTGTTCTTGCCATTGCATTTTGTGCATCGGTTTGAGTTCTTGGTGAGGATTCGATTGAGTGAAACTGAGAAGCTTTTTACTATTGGGTTCTTGGATGGTTTAGTTATTTTGCAGGTTGGTGGATTACTTGGGGCCTCCAATTAAGTTGTTGAGCTTTCCCAAGCTTGTTTGTTGGGAGCCTCCAACTGAGTTGTGGAGAAGTTCCCCAATATTGTGAGAGGTTTTAGATTGCCACTGACAAGTGCACTAATAGTGGAAGTGTAGATCGATCCCGTTGGGGTGAGATTCACATGAGAACAAGGGAGGCCTTTTGTGGCATTGGTGGTTTGAACCACCCCCTCTCCAAACGAGATGTACTCCATTGTTGGGAGGAACTCGGTAAAACATCATTGTCTCCGTGTGCCTCAGTTATCTCTTTACCCGAGCTCTTAATTATGCACCTTATTTTGTGTTAGCCTTCGTGCTTGAAGTCTATATCTTGTTATCACATAGTTGCTTATCTTGCTTAGCATAAGTTGTTGGTGCACATAGGTGAAACCTAGCTGATCTAGGTTTTGTGATTGACAAAGTAAATGCTAGTTTAATTCCACCTTTGTTGAGCCACTCTCATAAAAGTTTTAAACCGCCTATTCATCCCCTCTAGGAAACATCCGTGATCTTTCAACCGGGGTCATCAGTTGCACCAAATGCAATAGATCCATCCCTGCCCCCACTGCCAGCAGCAGACCTGCCGGCCTCAACCTCGCTTCATCGATCGCCATCGCTCCCTTCGTGGGACTCGCTCTCGGATGATGTTTGGGAGCTCGCCTTCTTGTCCTCCCCAACAATGTCCCCGACCGTGGAGCCGTTGGGGCCGTCTGCAACCGTTGGCTCCATGCCAAGCGTCGCTCCATGCACCACTTTGCAGTTTGCAACTATTATGTTGTGGCCCAAATCGACGTCATCCACAAGTTCCCCTCGGTCCAGGGGCAGAGTTCCCCTTAGGCCACGGTAGGGCGGTCGCCTTACCTTGTTTTTTTAGCAAAAGTTTGCATATTATATAGACAATTTTGTATGAGTATGCATATGTGTGTATAATGTTTACTATTTTTTTGCTTAGTGATTGATATTTTGGTCCATACGAATTCATATTTGGACGTTTGAATAAGCTTTGGAAAATGCCTTCAATGTTTTTTTCATTTGACATGATATCCTAGAAGCCTTTTGATAATATTTTAAGAACAAGTTCTAGGGGGATAAATTTTGCGAAACTCCAAATTTAACCGCAGCAAGTGGCTATTTGTGATTCGTCTAATATTCATGTAATTTTTTTACACATCAAAGTGAAAATGAAGAGTTTGTGCACTTTTAAAACTATTTAATTGTAAAGAAAGAGATTGATACAAGAAAATGTAACAAATATGCTCATGCGTTGTGTCACATCCCAGCATTAGAGGTCAGAAAAGGTGAGACCACATGAGTGTGCATTACATTCATGCAACAGAAAATCCGAATAATTTTTGTGCAAAATTTTAAAACACAAAGAGATCAGAGTTCCTCTCGTTTTGATGAATTAGGGCTTAGTTCATCATAGTTGGGTGCTAGGAATTTTGACACGACCTCCTTTGATTTTCTTATATTAGGGAAACAATTTGAATTCAAAAAATCAAATATGAGATCATACAATTCAAATAAAACTTGGATTTAAATTTAAATACCAAACTATTATAGAATATTCCATAATCATAATACAAAATGGTATAATATTACATAAATATGAATTTAAGAAATTACAAGTTACAAATAATAAAGACCAATTACAATAAGTAAATACTAATACAATGTTTAAAAGGAAGAGGTTAATCTTCATAACTTTAATACAAATATTACAAGGTTCTTACAAGTGTTAAAAAGAAAAGGAAATTACAAACAAATAAAGGAAAAATTCATAAATCTACTCCTGATCCTTTATCTTTATCTTTTTCTCCGTGTAAAACCACACAAAATAAAACAAAACAAAAGTAAAAGAATAAAATAAAGGGAAATGTTTTGGTTAATGCTACTCTCAGACTAGCACAGTGTTGTTATACTAAGTTCATCATTGAGTATGGGTTAAAGGGGCCAAATAGGATCTATTCTTATCAGGTTTAGGCTTCAGCCTTGAGCATCATTAGCATAGGGTCAAGATTCCACTTGGCAACTAAAAAAGGTCAAGATCAGATAATACCAAACCAGCCGAGCACATCCATAGAAAAAATATCCCATAGATGAAACCTGGACAAGGGGAGGTTTCCCGGACCAGCAGCACACAAGCAAGCAGCTCACACATGCATGCAGGCATATGTGTTTTCAACACCAAAAACCAGTCGTAACTAGCTAGCTCTGCATCAACAACACACTAGCAAAAACTCCACACACCCACCTCCATCCATACCATCTCCACTTCCACTACACAACCTAGAACACCACCCAATCTCATCACAATCGCTAGGAGCACAAGGAGAAGGAAATGAGCACAAGGGGAAGACCAGGAGCACAAGGAGAAGGCTAGGAGCACTAGAAGCAAGCCAACAATACTAGGGAGAACAGGCCAATAGTAGGATTAGAATCTGAGCAAGATTCTCACTAAGAGAGACAAATAATTATAGAGGTAGATCAAGGTCAGTAGGAGAACCTAAGTACAAGTAACAACAACTACATCACCAGTAGCAGGTTGACCCTTAAGATCATCATTTAGCACCTGTTTTTATCAATTCAGAGCTAAAATTGATTTGATGTGGTATTAGTCTCAGTCTAGCATGCAAGTGGCATGTCTAGATCATCACCGAGTTAAAACTAGGCAACAATAATATATGTTCTTATCAATAGCAAGGGCCTAAGTATATGCATCATAGGCATAGGCATATTCTACTGAAATATTTACACATATCATCAAATAGAATGATGATTTCCAACAAAACCAGTCAAACCAACAATAGCAGATCATGCTAATCAGCTCCACTATTGTGCACACTCCAATAGGAGGTACCACAACAACAAGAGCATGCAGCAGAAGCCACTATGGCATGGTTATGATTTACATCCATATACCAGAACATAGGGTTCTCTATAAGAAGGTAGAGGGTATGCTCTAATAATTTTCCTAGATTTAATTTCTAGGAATCATTTTTAAAGTAATATGTCATGTTTACAGTATAAGCAAAAAGAAGCAAGATATACTTGCAAAGCACACCAAATGAATTCAGATCATTTTTCTTCGAATCATATCTTACTAGCTCTCTATTATCAAGATTAACAAAAACTAATTAAATCATGTCACCAAATCAAAAGGTCAGTATACCAAAGTATGGAATACCATCAATTTAAGCCACATCATTAATCTATGTGCACAAAGTGGGTAACCACTTAAAATCATTTTTATATCTAAATAACTAGAAATCATATTATATCTAGCAATTGAACTACCAATACATGTTATAAATCATCATTGAAGTTTAAATTTAGCACTCACTGAGTTCAGAACATCACAACTTCATTGGGCAGATTTAGTACAAGGGCCATGGATGATTCAATCATCCAAATTTAGGCATCAAATTTAGCAAAACATCCCTAGTAGTATACCCCAATGTCACTACACATGCAGAACATGGATCAATAAGAGCTATAAACACAATCACTACCACTAGCAGCAAAACCACTAACCAAAATCAGTACCACTAGGGCACCTGTTGGATCATGTATGTACATGGTTTAGTAAAAACCACTATGGCCTCTGATGAGTCCAAAATTGAAGCATATTTATGTTTTATTTTTGCATTAATAGAGTAGGGATCTTTGTATTTCACTGCGTCTACACGCACCTTTTTGTTCTTATTTCAACAGGATCCAAAATCAAGTAGTCATATGTGAACATATCAATTAGAGCTGTCATATTGTGTAATTATATGATATTTCTAAGTGATAAAAGTCATTTTATGATTTTGCCTTCGCACCTGGGAGAATACCAAGCAAGGAGGAGGCATTAGTACCGATAACGACCATTGGTACGGGCGGAGCTCGTCCATACCGTCCGCCTATACCAGGCGCCATCGTGACCGCCTCGTCAAATACTTTCTCCTGGCAAAGACGAGAGGCAGGTCCGACGTTCATAGCCACCAGAAATCACGAAAAACCACATCTCAGAGGGATCTGAAGGAGGAACTTGGCTGGGCTAAAATCCCAGCTGCTTCACGGATCATTGGAGGACAACGCATCATCCCCTTCATCATAAACTGCTACATCTCCATTACCACCATTACCCCATCTTTCATCTATTTGATCTCCTTGTAATTCCAGATCCAATTGTGGTTTGCATTAGATCTACCTTCGTACTTTTATCCATCCATTTGAGTATGATGATGTTGTTGATTGCTTCCATGAGTGAGTAGTTCCTTTGTTCTTTGGGAGATGGAGAAACCCTAGAACCATTATGAACTTGTAATAAAGATGATCTATCCTTGTGTCTGTATGACTTGCTTGTCTACAATATAATTATGGTTTGTGTTTGATCTCTCTCTCTTTAGATGGTATGTGTAGTCGGCCGCATATCATTTGCCTTCGGGACTAAAGGGAGGGAGAAATCCTTTAGACGTGTCTTGGAAGCGTACCCGGAATACCCCGTGACAGATTGGCGTCGGCTCATAACCTACACGGTCAAAGGAGGATTAAATAGGGACTCCATAAGATAATTACGATATCCATGGTAAAACCCTTAATTGCGGTGGTTTATATGGGTGACTGCTCTCAGAGATCGCAGTGGTTATTTAGAGGTGACCTCACTCTTTGCTCAACAAAGTGGCTTCCTACGAGCCTTGTAGTGAACATCTTATTATGGGGCTCTCTCCACACATATCATGACACAAGGAGTATGTTAGTACATATAACAATGATAGTATGCTAGTGGTGTATCCTATATCCCCGAGAATGTTTTAGCCATATTGAGATCAAAGGCAGCTTATAAGTATCCTTTGGTAGATAGTAACAAGGGCATAAAGACCTTTACCAATAGCTCTCTGTGGGTTCGATATATTTACTTCGAAACTAGCTATAATTGGTCTATGCACTTGTAGTCATCAGCCTCTGATAAATAGGTCAACAATTTGACACCACCAGTATTCCACACCTATCTCTGGATCAAAGTCTAATATTTTAAAATAGAGTTGTCCATTCATATCCACTTATAACTACAACAAGACCATTATGAATTGTCTAAATTGACAGTAACAGAATATGCAGAGACCAACACATAGAGGCAAAGTTTTAGTAAGTTATGACTAGGCAGAATCATCGGATCGATGACCGGTCATAAGGGAACTCATCGAAGATGCCGAGCACCTGGGGCGTGGTCATGACAAAGCTATGGAATAACACCATGTCGAGGTTGTGATGGAGGCATCACCACCATGTCATCGGCAACATCACTAACACCGCACCACAACAGTAAGTAGATCAGGGTAGGTCATTGTAAGCCAGAAGAGGAGAAGACAGTAGGGAGGGGGAAAAGAGAGGAAAGTGAGGACCGTGTACCTAGCCTAGAGATGTCGGGTTTGCAGCCTGATGCGCTCGACTTTCGACGTAGAGCTCGTTGGGAACCCCAAGAGGAAGGTATGATGAGCACAACAGTAAGTTTTCCCTCAGTTATGAAACCAAGGTTTAATCGAACCAGTAGAAGCAAGGAAACACCCCAAAGGTATTGCTAGCTGAGCTTTGGCAGGGCGCACTACCGGTGCTAGTAGCAACATGGAGACCTGCACAACACAACCACAAAACTTTGCCCCCAACTTGCGATGAGGTTGTCAATCTCACCGTGTTTTGCGGAAAACAAAGGATTAAACGTATCGAATGGAAAGAAGTAAAAGTTTGCAGAAAGAAAACACAAAGCAGAAACATTTTATAGATTGGATGTAAAGAAAAAGGGCAGGGATCCATAGTTCACTAGAGGTGGCTCTCTTTAGATAGATAACACGCTGGGTAAACAAATCACAGCGGGGCAATTGACAAACACCGAGAAAGCAATACATGCATATACTAATCATCTTGACTCCTTTGAGACTTGATTGGGCATTACAACATAATACATAGACCGCCATCCAACTGCATCTATGACTAATAATCCACCTTCAGGTTATCATCCGAACCCTCTCTAGTATTAAGTTGCAAGCAACAGATTATTGCTTTACGAACTGCGTGTAAAGTAAACAATACGATTGTTCTATGAACAAAGGATTGTTGTTTTCTCCCTAGTAGCAACATCACATCTAGTACCTTAGAGATTTCTGTCACTTCCCAGTTACGGAGGCATGAACCCACTACCGAGCATAAATACTAACTCTTGGAGTTGCTAGCATCTACTTGGCCAAGATAGCTACTAACAACGGAAAGCATGCAAGATCTCAAATAACAAAGACATGATAGAATCAATAATCAATCTGAAATAGCATCTCAATATCCATCGGATCCCCACAAAGACAACATGTATGGATTACAAATAGATGATCTTGATCATGAACGAAGCTCACAAGATCTAAACATGAAAGCACAAAGGAGGAGAAACCAGCCATCTAGCTACTACATGGATCCGTAGTCCAAGGATGAACTACTCACGCATAACACCGGAGGCTTGCATGGTGATGAAGAAGGCCTCCAGGGTGAATTCCCCTCTCCGTGAGGTGCCGGAAGAGCTTGATCCCTCCCGATCTAGGGATGGAGATGACGCTGACTCTGAACTCTTCGTGGATTTTGATCGGGTACTTAGGGTTTTCGTCCGAGGGCAATATATAGGCGGAAGGAGAGGCCTAGGGGTGCCGGAGCCACCACCACCACAGCACGGCCAGGCCTGGCTGCACGGCCAGGTGGTGTGGCCGGCCCCTGACCCCTCTCCGTCTCGTATTCTGGCACTTGATCCCTTCCAGAAAAATAGGCACTTTGGCTTTTGTCCCGTCCAATTCCGAGAATATTCATTTTCTGACTTTCCTGGAACCAAAAATAGCAGAAAACATGCAGGTAATCGTGGCTCTTGTTAATAGGTTAGTCCAAGAAATCATATGAAAAGTACTCCAAAGTTGGAACAAAACACAAGAAAGTGGATAAAACAAAGCATGGAACATCAAAAATTATAGATACATTTGCAATGTATCAACATCCCCAAGCTTAACTCCTGCTCGTCCTCGAGTAGGTAAGTGATAAAAAGAAAGAATAATTTTTGAGGTGACATGCACCATCAAAGACTTGATCAAAGTATTTGCAAAACATTCAACGCTGGGATCATAGTACTTCAATCATAACATGAAAGACAAAGTTCTAACAATAAGCAAAGAAGCTATGATGCAACATGAAAAGGCACAAACAAAAGATTCATGAACAACATGCTTTGCAAGACGTTTGTTTGTTTCACATAAAGAAAACATAGCATAATAGTATTCAGCTTGTCCCTCAATAGAGTAGCAAATATAAATGCATAGGACACCTTCAAAGTTCATAAGAGTGACTAGATACAATAGTTTAAAACAAGCAATATCAAGTTATGCCTCAATCAACTAGTCTTGGGACAATGCACATAGAACTAAGAATGGCCACTATGCTCTCAAAGTAGGTGCATAAAGATAGAAGGTGGAGACTCAATATAATGGTGGAAGAAAGGCCTTTGTAAAAGGAAGTAGGGATTCAAGTCTCATAAAGAGCTTCCAAAAATTTTGGTACTTAAAGCTTTCAGCTCTTATTGCCCCTATCATAAGCATCTTGAAGTGATTAAGGTTAAAGTGAACAAACTATGGTGTACATGCTTGACGAAGTATAAGTCAGAAATCTCATGTCCCTTGTATACGAGGGCCGCTCCTCATGCTACTCAAGTTTAGTCACCGGTAAGTTCTTGTCATTGTAAGTACATGTGGATCATTGAGAACCGCCAACGGGGTACCCCTTGCCCGATGATACGGAAGAATCCCCATATCAAATAGACAAGGCAAGCAGACAACAAGCATCTCAACATTCTTCTTATTTACCATGGGAATGTGGTGCTTTTTTCTCTCTTTCCTCTTTTCATAGTATCTTTTTTTTCTTTTCTCTTTTTTTTCTCAATATAGGACTCTTTTTTTATAAGAAGAATGCTTCATAGACAGCTCATTATGGTTACGCTGCAGGTTTCCACCATGTCAGCATGGATTAGACCAATGACTGTGCTTTTCTCTAACACATATACATAACTCCATGGACTTACAAGCTCCCCTTTCATTTCACACCGACGACATCCATATACAAAAGAGCATGATATCAACTAGGTACAAGTACCAAGTGCAATGTTGAAAGCGTTCCCCATGAAAGCATGGTTCTGCTAATTCCCAACAAATAAGAGCAAGCATATACAACATAGAAGACACAATGGTTCAAGATTATTAAGGGCAAGTAAAGTAAAGTGTGCCATCAAGTTCGTGAGAGCTTTAATCACTAGTTTTCTCATAACAAGTGGAAGGTAAACAAAAGCATGAATATACTTGGAATAGCATAAGCTAGTAGGTAGGTATGGTGGACTCTTTGGAATAACTTGGTTTAGGGAGTTGGATGCATGAGTGGAACTCATACTTGGTGATGGAGGCTAGCAAAAGACTGGGAGCGACAAACTAAGAGAGCAATAATGGCCATAATCATGCAGAGCGACAAAACATCATTGATCAAAGCATAAAGTGATACTACAAGTTGAAAACTAAAGGATCATAAAGGCTATGGTGACTTGAGATAGTCATAACATGGTGTGAGCATGCGCCAAGTCAACCCAAATAAAGCATCAAAGGAGAATACCACTATACTATGCTTTAATATGCTAAAACAACACATGATTCATCCAAGGCACATTAAGCAATCTCAATTGTTTATAACAAGTCATGCTACAGCAAAGAATACTAAGCATAAAGCAAAAAGAAAATCAAGCATGGCATGGCAAAGCATAGGCCACAGTCAAAAACGAGCTCTTTTTACCACATAAGCATGAACTTTCCTACTCTTTTCCAAACCAAACCAAACTATTTGCAAACCAATGTATGAAAGAGGGGGTCCAACCAATTTATTCAAAAAACTAAGCAAACAAAAGAAAACGAAAAACCAAAACGAAAACGAAAAAGAAGACGCTCCAAGAAAAACACAACTATGCGCTCGACTTTCGACGTAGAGCTCATTGGGAATCCCAAGAGGAAGGTATGATGAGCACAACAGTAAGTTTTCCCTCAGTTATGAAACCAAGGTTTAATTGAACCAGTAGGAGCAAGGAAACACCCCAAAGGTGTTGCTAGCTGAGTTTTGGCAGGGCGCACTACCGGTGCTAGTAGCAACGTGGAGACCTGCACAACACAACCATAGAACTTTGTCCCCAACTTGCGATGAGGTTGTCAATCTCACCGAGTTTTGCGGAAAACAAAGGATTAAACGTATCGAATGGAAAGAAGTAAAAGTTTGCAGAAAGTAAACACAAAGCAGAAACAGTTTATAGATTGTATGTAAAGAAAAAGGACCGGGATCCATAGTTCACTAGAGGTGGCTCTCCTTAGATAGATAACACGCTGGGTAAACAAATTACAGCGGGGCAATTGACAAACATCGAGAAAGAAATACATGCATATACTAATCATCTTGACTCCTTTGAGACTTGATTGGGAATTACAACATAATACATAGACCGCCATCCAACTGCATCTATGACTAATAATCCACCTTCAGGTTATCATCCAAACCCCCTCTAGTATTAAGTTGCAAGCAACAGATTATTGCTTTACGAACTGCGTGTAAAGTAAACAATACGATTGTTCTATGAACAAAGGATTGTTGTTTTCTCCCTAGTAGCAACAACACATCTAGTACCTTAGAGATTTCTGTCACTTCCCCAGATTACTAGAGGCATGAACCCACTATCGAGCATAAATACTAACTCTTGGAGTTGCTAGCATCTACTTGGCCAAGATAGCTACTGACAACGGAAAGCATGCAAGATCTCAAATAACAAGGAAATAATAGAATCAATAATCAATCTGAAATAGCATCTCAAAATCCATCGGATCCCCGCAAACACAACATGTATGGATTACAAATAGATGATCTTGATCATGAACGGAGCTCACAAGATCTAAACATGAAAGCACAAAGGAGGAGAAACCAGCCATCTAGCTACTACATGGATCCGTAGTCCAAGGATGAACTACTCACGCATCACACCGAAGGCTTGCATGGTGATGAAGAAGGCCTCCAGGGTGAATTACTCTCTCCGGCAGGGTGCCGGGAAGAGCTTCAAATCCCTCCCGATCTAGGGATGGAGATGATGGCTACAGACTCTTTCGTGGAGTTTTGATCGGGTACTTAGGATTTTCGTCCCGAGGGCAATATATAGGCGGAAGGAGAGGCCGAGGGGGTGCCGGGAGCCACCACACCACCCCCTGGCGCGGGCCAGGCCTGGCCGCCCGGCCAGGGGGTGTGGCCGGCCCCTGGCCCCTCTCGCCTCAGATTCGGCACTTGACCCTTCCGGAAAAATAGGCACTTTGGCTTTTGTCCGTCCAATTCGAGAATATTCATTTTCGACTTTCCGGAACCAAAAACAGCGAAAAGGTAGGCTTTGTGGCTCTTGTTAATAGGTTAGTCCAAGAAATCATATGAAAAGTACTCCAAAGTTGGAACAAAACACAAGAAAGTGGATAAAACCAAGCATGGAATATCAAAAATTATAGATACATTTGCAATGTATCATAGCCACACTGCCATCCCACCGGCGTCAGGCCGAGGAGGAGCGTGGCAAGGCGGGAGTAGCGGCAGCCATCGCTCAAGGAGGCGAGGTCGAGGAACAGCAGCAACAATGAACGACCATCATAGTACCACCACGTGCGTCACCTTGCTAGTAGAGCACCATATAATCACAGGTGCGTGGCGGCGCCAAGGTAAAGGAACCCTAGCTAGAGAAGTAAAGGGGCGAGCTCATTAAGGCCTTAAAGCCAAATCAAGTTGGATGGACGGGTAGGCCACAGTGCAGCGGT
Source organism: Avena insularis (assembly GCA_023614405.1). NCBI lineage: Eukaryota > Viridiplantae > Streptophyta > Magnoliopsida > Poales > Poaceae > Avena > Avena insularis. Next base: position 353,200,416 of record CM042692.1, on the reverse strand, counting down.
GCTATGGCGGCTGGTGGCGGTGGCCGCAACGACTAGTACTCGCCAGGATCGAGCGAGCGGCGGCGGCGGTGAACACGGCAGGAGGGGAACGAGAGAGTGTGCATGTTCGCGAGTGTGCATGAGTCGTATGTGGGAGATGGGTGGGCCTGGGTGAGGTGCCCTGAGTCAGGCCCAGCTAGGCCAGGCCGGCCTAATCACCTAACAAAATAGGCCCGGTTTTAAAAGAAGTAATATGAAAATATATAAGAATTCCAACAATGACCTTGTGAATATTTAAACTCTAGAAAATGTATAAAAAAATTAAAAATACATATCATATATCAAAATGTTCACAAAAATAATATCTACTTAGGAAAAATATAACATTACTTGTTTTAGTTAAATAAAATACAACCAAATAATAGAACTATGAAATCTCTTAAATGAGATAAGAAAATTCTAGAAAATCATAAAAATAAATAAAAATCACTTTTAAATGTTAAGTATAATTACTTATATCAGAAAAATACTAACTATGAAATTCCTAATCATTTTAGTTTTACTAAAAATGTTGGTTATAAAAAGATTTATAAAATTATTTTCTTTTATTAAAATAAAAGGATATATTTTTTATCATCTATAAATCAAGATAAATTATTTTCTAGAATTATTAAAATACTTAAGATTTATTCACCATAAAATGTAGTTCTTTAGAACTAAGATCAAGTAGGATTTTAAGAAATCTTTTCTTTAGGAGCCTGGTAATTGAGATCATCTATTTATGCTATCATCCATAAGATAAATCTTTTCTTTAGGATTTTAATAGAAAATAATGTCTTAAACTCATACATCGAGAGTGAATGATCTCACGTCTTTGATCATGTTTAGGAAAAAACCTTAGAGCCTGGTAATTGATAACCCCAAGTGCAAGGGATCACCATAGTACAATTCAGTATTTGAGTGTTGAACCCACGAGAAGCTGAAGATGAACTATCTATTCTCTAAAGCCCTATAACCCACTTATATGACCATCTATGCAAAGTTAGGAACTATAGTGTGTGTGTGGTTCTTTTTTGGTACTAACTAGAAAACAGTAAAGTATTTTAAAACAAATACTGCAAGTAAATTGGAGCTAGTGAAGTGGAGGTGGATAACCCAAGGGAGCAAGTGCTTAGGTATATTGTTATTTCATTTGGTTGGTTGTCATAACTAGTGAAGCAAAAAGATAGTCTTTTTATTGTTTCTTCTAAGGAAGAGCCATGAATAGGTGCAAGCATGTACATGAGAAAATACACCCTAGTGATTAAACCCAAGGCTAATTAAGAGAAAACAAGAGAATTATTTAGACATGAAGTCCAACCACCACATTTAGATCTAAGGTCCCCACCCCCGTTGATTAACTATGAATTAATACAACATATATTTCTAAGATTTGGGATTTTGTTTCTGTCAAACTTTGTCTATCCCTCATCCTATGCAACTGTGAAAACCTTGTGCATCCCCCCAACATATGTGTGTACCCTTATTTTAGTACAACAAGATCATCATAAAATATAACATATACTTATATGCAACCAACAACAAAGTATATCACAATTGCCATAAACAAGTCACTACTCAAACATCAACATAGAGATGCAATAGATCATGGGAATATAATATATTGCATCATACATAATGTTTTCCAAGAGATTACAATGGGGGATGATGAAGAATTATTGTCGATGGTGATGGAGATGAGCCTCCCTGAGGAGAGGTGGTGCTGGTGTGGAGCAGGCGTGTTGGGGGGATACCCCCGGGTAGGGTCACTTCGGGGTATAAGGGCCGAGTTAGCCGAGGTTCGGCAAGGTCAAAGCGGATGCTGGCCGGGTCACCTCAAGGCAGGCCGGATCACGGAGTAACCTGGACCAGGGGGTCGCCTAACATTGTCTCATCCGACTTAAGGAGTAAGTCGGAAGTGCTTATCTAACTTATATGCAGGAACAGGTGTGGCCGGATCTACTATGATCCGGGTCCGCGCTTAGCTTCTGGGAGAAGGAAGGAATCTCTCTAGTCAAAAAGAAGGTCCGATACGCACTGCATGAGCGAAGAAAGCAAGGACAGGACCACCGGGTCATGGCCGACAGGGGTCACGACGCCCATGTCGGCTGACGCGGGCGCCGCAAAGGCTTACGTCGCTAAAGCACATGTGACGCGGGGGAAAAGCACCCCGGTCGGGATACCACTTTGGGAGGGGGCATATTCTTAGGAATATGCCTCCACGTATGCCCTAGGCCAGGACCGAACTTCCTCTATATAAGGGGGGTTAGGGTTCTGGTAGAGGGGGTGGGTTGAGCTCTAGTTGGTTTGGTAATTCCATAGGACTAGTTGATCTAGGGTTCTAGGGAAAATCATTAGGCAAGAGTAAGAGAGCTCCTTCTTCCTCCTCTCGCCAATACAGCTCAAGGAGCACTTGTAATCTCGAGATATAGCAATACAAACTTTTGTGTGGAGAATCACTCCACTATCCCTCCCTGGATTCCCCTAGCGCATATTAGTCCCCACCTTTAGCCTATCCATGGCATCTGCCGTGACACCACCACGACAGTTGGCGCCTACCTTGGGGCTAGCGGCGCTAGCAGGGGTGAAGATCCGGACGGGAAACCTCATCGGCACCGGCTCCGGGCTCGTTCAGCACTTTGGAGCACTGGACTTCATCAGCGACAATGCTGGCTGCTTTGGCACGCGCCCACTTCCGTGCAACGGCCTCTTCGTCAAGCTCGGCGCGCACAAGGTCTACGTTGCTGTGGATGTATCATGCGTTCATCCGCACCGCGTCGTCGATCTTGAGAACCACCCTCTTTGTGGCTCATGCGTGGCTCGCTCCCCGGACCATGCGGAGGTGATGATGACTGCGCCAGGTGCGGGCGCAAGCAAGGACCCAGCACCAGACCCGGAGGTAACACCTAAGGCACCAAGGAAAGGTAGAGGACCTCCACTAGAGAGGCCCGAGAACATACTGAGAGAAGCTAAGGATAGCTTGGCTAACCCGGTAGCAGCAGTGGTAGATCCGGCTCAGGCACAGGCCGAGCTAGAGGAAACTAGGCAAAAGATACCGGAGGGCGCAAAGAAAATAGTCCCGGCTCAGCAGTCGCTGAACATGACGCTGCGTGAGTACGCAAAGGCAAACAAAGTTGACACAGTAAAAGTAAAAGGGAGAAATCTCATAAGCGAGATGAACAAAGAAGGTGATGATGGAGCAGAAGGGTCGGAAAACTATCTGTCTGTGGGGTTGCCGAAGTATAGTACCCTGGCGAAGAACCTTAGAGCAGCAGATGCGGCTGCGTCCGAGTTAGAGGGTCTGATGGGTGAGGCCCGTCAGAGACAGCAAGATAGGGTTAACGAGCTGGTTCGGATCGTGAACAGACAGAACGAGGAGCTGCTGAGAGCTAACCCGGAGAGAGCTGGATCTTCCAAAATCGTCCATTCGGTGATGGGTAACCCGGAGAAATCCGCTGGAGCCGCCTCATCACCTCATGGTGGTCCAAGGAGAGAAGAGGTAGTAACCTTGGCCAGATGGAACAAACAGATCGTCCCGTACGACCCGACGCGTGCGGGAAAAGAAAAAGAAATGCGAAAAAATGATGATCGACGGAGTGTGAGCCAAGGTGAAGCTGGCCGAGGTAATCACGACCAAGGCAATGCCGGTCAAGGGAACGCTGCCAACGGCAATGCCGGACAGCGCAACTCCGCAGGAGCAGGACAACCGCAGCAAATATACCAAGGCAAGAGCAAAGCGCGCCGAGGTATCAGCGAAAAGGTGCACAACGAGCAACCGATACAAGCGGTGATTCGGATATGGTGAGCAGGGTACCCAGACCGGACTATCATGTGATAGGGTCAAGATTGGGAAGCGAGGATTTAATGCGGATGGCCAGTTAAAACTAGATCGCTTTGTATAGGTCGGAACAGATCGAATGTCAAGGTCCTCCGCCAGCGTGCTTTGGACCCCGGATCATGAAGGAGCCACCGGTACCCAACTTCCGGTAGCCGCGAAGGCGATGATGGCGGTACCAAGCGGAGGATTGGCTGATAAACTATGCTCTGGCGGTGAAAATGCATGGCGGCAACTTGAGATGGGCTGCGTTACGTACCCCGGATGTTGGAAGGTCTGGCGGTATGGCTGAATAATTTACCACCGGAAGCATCAAGCTGGATAGATTTTGAAGAAATGTTTATCAGCAACTTCTCAAGTACATATCGAGGCGAGCAGACTGCAGACCCTAGCAATGTGCAAGCAAAGACCTAACGAGGCGGATCATGAATTCTTGACCGGTGGTGTACCGTGAGAAACTTCGTGTGAGGGTGTCATAGAGTCACAGGACATAGCGTGGTTTGCGAGGGTGCGAGATATGGCAGCGCTGTGGATGAAGTTGCAAAGGAAAATGCCAATTCTGGCGAGAGATGATCCGGATTGCTGATTCGTATGCTTTGGGCGATCCGACTCAACCTAGGCTCGCGTCAAGCAGTCAAACGAGGAATACTATCGAGGGGAGCTGGGTCATCGGAGGAATGATTCTGAGGAAAAAGGAGAGATGATAGGCCGGATCATCGCTACGGTTCGCAACAAGTTGCATCTGTGAATCAAGATCAACCCGGGGCAGGGAGCAACCAACGCCAGAGAACGGGAGGGCAATGGACTCCAAGAAACGATGTCAAGAAAAGATGGACTCGAGCAAAAGCGATTGGCAGAAAAGAAAGACCGTCCGAGGTATACCTATGAGTCGATGCTGGACCAGCCGTGTAAGTTTCACACGCCAAATCCGAATAGCCCGGTGGGTCACACGAGGAGGAAATGTGAGTGGATGCGCAAGATAGAGCAAGGTGGTTCGGGGAATGCTCAGGCACCCCGGAATGAGCAACCTTGGCAGGAGTTACCTTGGCAGCAATTGCTCTCCGGGGTGAACACGCAGCAACTAATATTGCCTCCCCCTCCGCTAAGGTATGACAACAATGAGAGAAGGGATGCAGTGCATCAGGTGGAAATTCAGCAACAACCGGATCAGAGGTACCCCGGAAACGAGGGAAGGAATGAGTACAGGGAACATCACCAGAGTTATTGTGTGTTCACGACTAAGGAAACAGATAGAAAGAGCTTGCAACACCGACATATGGAGGTCAATGCGGTCATGCCAGCAGTGACGAGGTACATGCCTTGGTCGGACCAGGAAATCACCTGGAACATCAAAGATCATCCTAAACTTATGCGAGTCCGGTTAAATGCAGCGCTAGTGCTAGATCCAACATTCATTGGACCGAACATCAACGTGAGGTTCTCCAAGGTTTTGATTGATAATGGGAGTAGCATTAACATCATGTATGCGGATACGATGCGCAAGTTGGGCATCTCGGAGAACATGCTCCAGGCTACGAGAACAACTTTCCATGGCATTGTACCAGGCATTTCTTGTGAGCCCATAGGTAAAGTCCGGGTTGACGTGCTATTTGGCACAAGGGATAACTGCCGAACTGAAAATCTGGAGTTTGAAGTGGTGAACTTGGAAAGTGCATATCATGCGTTACTCGGAAGACCAGCATTGAACAAATTCATGGCAAGCTGTCACATCAGTTATCTGAAGATGAAGTTGCCCGGGCCAAATGGAGTGATTACCATTGCTAGAGATTTCCGACGTTCCATGGAGTGTGCTTCAGCCGGGTCTAACCTAGCCGAGTCACTCGTGATTGCGCAAGAGAAAAGAAAAATCCAAGAGGTCCGCGCAGCAATATATGCCGATGTTAAGTAACCCGCATGGCAGCGTTTCATTTCAAGCCACAAAGGACACCAAGAAGATTCCAGTTGATAACATGTTCCCAGAGCGCACCGTAACAATTGGTGCCGGGTTAACTGACAAATAGGAAAGCAAGCTCGTCAACTTCCTCCGTGAGAATCGGGATATTTTTGCTTGGTCTACACAGGACTTGCAAGGTGTTCCGAGGGAGTTGGCCAAGCACTCTTTGAACGTAAGACCTGGAGCAAGGCCGGTGAAGCAACCTCTCCGCCGCTTCGCCGAGGATAGGAGAAAAGTCATTGGAGACGAGATAGCTCGGTTACTAGCAGCATGATTTATCATGGAGGTACTATATCCGGATTGGCTCTCTAATCCGGTGCTGGTAGAAAAGAAGAAGGACGATCCGAACGTGGCAGTGGTTTGGCGTATGTGTATCGATTACACGAACCTGAACAAGGCGTGTCCAAAAGATCCATTTCCACTGCCGAGGATAGATCAGGTCATAGACTCGACCGCGGGATGCGAACTTCTCATTCATTGATGCATATTCTGGCTTCCACCAGATACCTCTGAACCTGGATGATCAAATAAAGACTGCGTTTATTACCCCGTACGGGGCTTACTGCTATCGCACTATGCCGTTCGGTTTACGTAATGCAGGTGCAACGTACCAAAGATGTATGCAAAAATGTTTGCATGACCAAATAGGTCAAAAGCATACAAGTATCGTGGATGATGTGGTAATCAAGACCAAGGAAATCCTGGCGCTCCTTGACGACATAAAGGCAAACATTCGCGAACTTGAGAAGGTTCGGATGAAGCTTAACCGGAAAATGTACCTTGATTGTCCCGGCTGGAAAATTACTTGGATTTCGTCTCGGCCGAGGTATCGAAGTTAATCCAACTAAGATCCGAGCCATCGAGCGAATGGAGCTGCCGAAGTGTCTTAACGATGTCGAAGTTCACTTTGGATGCCCGCATCGTTGAGTCGGTTGTATGTCGGTTGGGAGAAAAGGCGCCTCTCTACCAACTCATGAAAAAGTCGGATAAATTCGTTTGGACACCACGGGCCGATGAAGCCTTTGCCCACTTAAAAAGATGTTGGCCACCGGCGCGGTGTTAGCCTCTCCACTATCAAAGGAGCCAATGTTGCTCTCACGTGGCGCAACCAACCGAGTTGTAAGTGCATAATCGTAGTGGGCGCAATGAAGAAGGTAAGTCGATCACGAGAGGCGATATATTACTGGCGGTATTATGCGCCTCAAAACAGAACTACCGCACTTTCAAAAGGTGGCATATGGTGTATATATGGCGGCAAAGAAGTTAAAGCATTACTTTGAGGAGCACCCCATCAAAGTAATATGTGAAGCTCCCATATCCGAGATAATGGGTAACAAGAATGCGAGTGGCAGAATTGCAAAATGGGCAATTGAGTTAGCCCTTATCGCTAATCTGACGGAAGAGAAGCGATCAAATCTCGGTGTGGCGGACTTTTTGTGGATTGGGCCAGGTACAATCTGAACCACCGCCACCAGATCCGAATTCTGGAGGATGCACTTTGTGGTCGAAAACCAAAACGGATTAGGCACGGGGTTGTGCTTACCTCGCCAAAGAAGGACCAACTAAAATGCGTATGCAGATCCATTTGGCATCGAACAATGTCGCTGAGTATGAGGCTCTTGTGCATGGGCTCAAAGTGGCAAAGGAGATTGGCATCGTCGGATAATATGCTTTGGAGACTCGGATCTGGTGTGCGGCGGTGTCGAGTGTGGGGCATACTGGATCCAAACATGGCACTATACAAATTTCACGTGCAGAAGATATCTGGTTACTTCGAGGGGTGTGAATTTCACCATGTACCCCGGGTGGAAAACGAGGCTGCCGACATGTTGTCGAAGCTCGGATCGACCAGACAGGCAATTCCACCGGGTGTAGCATTGGAACACCTCAGAAAGCCATCTATCAGGTCGTCCCCAGGAACCGACTCGATCTATGTCCCAGAAAATACGGAATCCGGAGCTGAGCCCATGGACATTGACACGGGAGGTAGTACGCGAGACCCGGGGAGTGCATCAGCAAACTCGAGGACTGCCTCGGCAAACCCGGGGACTACCTCGCTAGACCCGAGGACTGCTCAGCGTGATCCGGCTGAAGTTATGCCGGTGGATCAGATGGAAATTGATGAGGAGATGTTCCCTCCACGAGCGATACCAGCTTGGGCACTGCCTATATTCCAATTCTGAAAGGCGGGCGTTACCCGTTGAGGAGGTGTTAGCCAGGAAAACTCAGAGGAGAGCAAAAGCATACACAATCATCAATTCCGAGTTGTACAAACAGAGTGTAAACAATGTCCTCCAACGATGCGTTGACCCGGAAGAAGGGCTTGACATCCTCCGAGATATACACCAAGGAGAATGCGGACATCATGCCTCATCTCGAGCCTTGGTGGCAAAGGCGTTCTGGCATGGATTCTACTGGCCAAGTGCCTTGGAACAAGCAGAAGATCTGGTGAGAAAATGCAATGGTTGTCAAAGTGCATACCAAGACACATATGCCTATGTCGGAACTCAAGACCATACCAATTACGTGGCCATTTGCAGTATGGTGCTTGGATATGGTTGGCCCGTTCAAACCAGCAAGAGGAAACATGACACACATTTTGGTCATGGTGGACAAGTTTACAAAATGGATTGAAGTGAAACCTATAAGAAAATGTGACGGAGCTACGGCCGTGACATTTCTCAAAGACATCATCTTGAGATACGGTTATCCACACAGTATTATAACAGATAATGGAACAAATTTTGCGGAAGGAGCATTTGCGCGCTTCTGCCGAGATAAGAAGATCCGACTCGATGTCGCCTCGGTAGCCCACCCCGCATCGAACGGACAAGTGGAAAGATCCAACGGATTAGTATTATCCGGGATAAAACCCCGGCTCATTGAGCCGCTGCAAAGATCAGCGGGGTGCTGGATAGAAGAACTACCAGCGGTACTGTGGAGCTTAAGAACAAATCCGAATCGATCAACAGGCTATATGCCATTTTTCTGGTATATGGGGCAGAAGCTGTATTACCAGCCGACATAGAGCATGATTCTCCTAGGGTCACCCAATACACAGAAGCCGAAGTGCAAGAAGCCCGGCAAAATGATGTTGATCTGCTGGAAGAAGCGAGAAGGCGCATCGGATCCGCCATATATCAGCAAAATCTCCGACGCTATCATAGCCGGAAAGTGTGCCCCCGAGTCTTTCGGGAAGGCGATCTGGTGCTCCGGTTGGTACAACGTACTACTGGCATGCATAAATTATCCCCCCCATGGGAAGGGCCATTCATTGTGAGCAAAGCATTGCACAATGATTCTTACTATCTCATAGATGCAAAGCCATAGGAAAAGAACAAGGCGGACAGGTCCGGAGAGGAATCGAAACAACCGTGGAATGTAGCACTACTTCGTCCCTTCTACACTTAGCTAAGAAGTGTATGTATCCGAGTCGTCTCATATGTTGGTATGTATGTCGGCAATGAGCTTATCAATGAAATAGCAGCGCCTCGAGCAGTAACTCGGGGACTGCCTTAATAATGTTTGTTGTTATTTTTTATGCGGTAGCTGGAATAAGTCGTTCTACTTAACCCGGATTAGTAATGTGTGAGCACCAAAAACCCAACCCTTCGACTTGATGCTGTCCAACAAGAATTGGCTTCATGGCAAGCAAGGGAACAAGTTTGGAATTGCGTAACACATGAAAAACGACTAAGGAAGCGAGTTTATTCGAGCTAACGCTTGTTTTTCGGACTAACCCTGTATTTATTTTCAAGTTATTATGCTGAATTATTTTGAGCTAAGCCTAAAAGTTTCTAAGTATTGTTAAAACAATTTTTGAAGCTCGGATTCGTAAGTCGTAAAACCGAATCAAGGTAGACATGGACCGAGCCAGAGAATTGGACGAACAAAAAAATGAAACTCGGGGACTGCGCCCAAGTTAATCCGGCATGGAAATGTACTAGCAAAATATCACATATCCAGCATACAATTGCACCCGGCACACCGGGGATCTGATAAATCTTCAAGTTTTTTGGAACTAAGGAGCAGCAGCAGGAGGAAGTTCGACGTCGTCGTCACTGTCTTCAATATCTGAAGCATCATCTTCTTCGCCCTCATCCGACCCATCTTCAACGTTCTCATTGTGCTCATCCCCAGCGCATTCTAGGAAGCTCGGTCCTTCAACCCAGTCATGAATAGGAGAATATTCGACGAGGCTGTAGGCGCAGGCCTGGCGCCGAGCTACCCACTCCGGATCATCGGTCCATCTGGATCCGGTGCGCCGGCGTGTAAGGAGGCTGAGGTCGATCTTCTCGTACCATGTGAGAATATGGTGAAGGATGGTATCAGCTGCGGCACGACCAGCGGACTCTCTCCAGAGGTCAAGCTGGGTCTCAACTTCCATTAACTTCTCGACGAGAGTCGTGATGGTCTCCGGGCTACTCTCTCCGGGCCATAACGTATTGAAAATGCGAACTACAACGTCGAGGATATCCTTGCCATAATTCTTGATGGTCTCCACGCGAGAGGACAAGCTGACCAATAGGTCCTCCATGTCTAAGGGAATGTTCTCACCATCAAGAGCAATGGGAGTACCCCTCTCTCGACGAAATTTGGCAACAGCAGCGCTTGCAATAGCAGTACCCTCCGGAAAGTGGTCTGGAAACAAGGCAAAGGAAGAAGTTAAAGAAAAGACACATGAGCTAACCCGAAGAATTATGTCGGACAAGGGAAAGGAGCTTACGAGAAATATGGCTATGGATCCCGGTTAACTCCTTGATGCAGGCATCGCGTCTTTTGTGAAGTTGCTCAAGCTCAGCGTTTGCCGACCCAAGCTGGAGGTCGGATTCTCTGAGTAGGTCCTGGTCCTTGGAGATCTGGAGAGTAAGGCGCTCACGCTCTTCTGTGAAGTTCTGGCCAACCTTTTGAAGCTCGGTTTGGTGCTGGGCCTTCATCTTCTCCATCTCAGCCTTGAGCTTGGCAATCTTGTTGTCCTTAGTTCGGAGGAGAGCAAGCCCATCATCTTTTTTCTTCAGCTCGGCTTGATGTTGCCCTGCTTGTTCGAGAAAATGCAGCATCATATCACGCACGGGCACACTATCCTCAAGCGATGCTGAAATAGTATGTTGACCCGGCAGAGCCGAGGAGTGAATGTTTGCCGAGCCAAGGAGAAGAAGAAATGGAAAACACTACGAGGTCGAACAAAAGAGGACATACCCCGGATTTCCTCCGAGTTCTTCCGCATGATCTTATTCTCAGCCTCCACCCTAGCTGCAGAAACCGAATGAGGAGATTAGTCCGGCGGAAGAAAGTGAAGAAAAACGGAGAGGTATCGAGGGAGAAAATTACCCCTCTTCTCATGTTCTTCGCCAAGTGCAACATGTTTTGCGCGTAGTATCTTGTGGGTACCAAGCAGGCGTTGGAATTCAGCGCTCCGACGATTGGTGATTACCTGAAAAAAGTACAGAAGTGTAAAATTAACTTGGTGCATATTCGAAGTGTACAAGATCCGGCCCAAGTGGAACTTAACCCGGCTCTAGGTGTGTGCATATTCGAAGTGTACAAGATCCAGGCCAAGTGGAACTTAACCCGGCTCTAGGTGTGTGCATATTCGAAGTGTACAAGATCCGGGCCAAGTGGAACTTAACCCGGCTCTAGGTGTGTGCATATTTGAAGTGTACAAGATCCAGGCCAAGTGGAACTTAACCCGGCTCTAGGTGTGTGCATATTCGAAGTGTACAAGATCCGGGCCAAGTGGAACTTAACCCGGCTCTAGGTGTGTGCATATTCGAAGTGTACAAGATCCGGGCCAAGTAGAACTTAACCCGGCGCTAGGTGTGTGCATATTCGAAGTGTACAAGATCCGGGCCAAGTGGAACTTAACCCGGCTCTAGGTGTGTGCATATTCGAAGTGTACAAGATCCGGGCCAAGTGGAACTTAACCCGGCTCTAGGTGTGTGCATATTCAAAGGGTACAAGATCCGGGCCAAGTGGAACTTAACCCGGCTCTAGGTGTGTGCATATTCGAAGCGTACAAGATCCGGGCCAAGTGGAACTTAACCCGGCTCTAGGTGTGTGCATATTCGAAGTGTACAAGATCCGGGCCAAGTGGAACTTAACCCGGCTCTAGGTGTGTGCATATTCGAAGTGTGCAAGATCCGGGCCAAGTGGAACTTAACCCGGCTCTAGGTGTGTGCATAGTCGAAGTGTACAAGATCCGGGCCAAGTGGAACTTAACCCGGCTCTAGCTGTGTGCAGATTTGAAGTTTACATGCAGCTACGTAGTTTTCTAATGAGCATCCGTCCGAGTAACAAGCTACTCCACCGGAGGCTCGGGGACTAATGGTTATTATCTACAGCATGTAAAGGAGAAACGACATACCTCCATCATTCGCCCCGCGAGGTTAATTGCCTTAGCGGCAGTATTCATCTGGGCGGAAAACTCTGCGGGGCCGAACTTTTTCGGGAGATCGTCGTTGTGGACGAACTCCGCCTTGTTCCAGTTCATGATGAACTCAATAAGGCTCGGAGGGTATCTCTCGCCGGTGGGCATATGGGGTGCCACCAAGCCCTTCACGTGAGCTTCTTTCCTCTCAACTAGGGCAAGAGCTGGGCTGGTGTGCAGAACCATCTGATGCGCATCAGTTGGCTCGACAGGAACATCCTTCGCTGCTGGTGATTTCTTCGGAAGCATCGATGATAGGGTTCGCTGCCCGGCCTCAATGGATGCAGACTTGGTAGTATCTGGAGCCTTTTTGCCCTTAGCTTGCTGGGAAGAAGTAACTGTGGTGGATTTCCCTTTAGAAGCTGCTGGAATAGTTCCTCGCCGAGGCTGAGATGACTCGGACGAGGCAGAAGAACTTGGCACTAGAGCTGTTGTTGGTTTCCTTGGTGCCGGGACAGGTCTTTGGCTCGATTCTTTGGTCTTTGGTGTTGTGATAGACTCGATGGTTGTTGGTTGCGGTGATGCCGAAGTGGTGGACGCCGTTGCCTCGGCTGGACCGACCCCTCCCGCTCCGAGGTCGTGTTCCTCTCGATGAGGCACTGCAGAACCCGGAGCAGCCGCAAAACCCTCTGAAATAGGGCTCAGCGGGCATGACTCGTCGTCACGAGGAGGAGAAGGGCCGGACCGAAGGGGTGAAGAGATGCTTTATCCGCTCTGAGGGACCTCCACCGGAGGCCTAAAAAAGAGAATAATGTCAGAAGAAAAATTATCGCGATGCAAGGAAAAGTGAGTTACGCAATGTAAAATGACTTACGCATCCGAGGTTTCGGCCTCCTTGGGTTTCTGGGCCCTCCATCCCGGGGCTTTGCCTGCCCGCTTGGAGGCAGTCTTGTCTCCGGGCTTCTTTTGCCTTTTTGTGGGCTGAGAAGGTTCGGAGGAAGAACTTGATGCGGCTCCGTGCTTCTTCTTCGACGCCACCGGAACCGGCTCACCCGTAGCAAGTGGAGGATCCTCGTGGATATGCCCACCGGGGTTAGCTGATGCCGGAAAGGCAAAAGAAAGAGGGACAGCCTCAACAGGTTCAATCACGTCGACATCCGAGTCATCCTCATCATCGGGCCAATCTCTAAGAGAAGAGAATTTACCGCTGGGTCGTTTGGTAGCATCGGTCATAGGGAGGAACATCTCCTGGTCCGGCTCCTCCTCATCACAGGATTTCTCGGTAAGCGCCCACTTAAGGGTCGGGTCCGTACCATCCTCGAGAGTTTGCTGAAGGAACAGCTGAGAAAAAGCACAAAGAGCAGAGTCAAAAATACAACAAAAACCGACACATACTTGATCCGAAGTAAGTTTGCCCCGCGAAGCTTACCGCGGGAGGGAGCCTATCACGACAGTAGTGCTCAATTCCCCACGTCCATTCGGCGGAGAAATCCTTGTGGGTGGTGAAAAGAGCCTTAACCCGGCGAAAGATCTCCGTGTTGCTCAACTCGAAGGAGGAGGTCCGGTTGGGGTTGCGGCCGAAACTCATGTGGCACAACTTGTGGGTGCGCTTCTGGAGGGGAGAGATTCGGTTGCGCACGAACGTGATCATAGCATCCTCGTTGCACAATCTGAGCTTCTTCAGCTCCACGAACCTCTTGTTAACTTGGTTGGCCAGAGCTGTAGGCTTCTTGGGGACCTCCTCCCAGAAATCCGTGTCAGGTAGACCCGGAACGTAGGGCAGCAACCGAATCAAATCTTCAGTACCCTCATTCCGGACGTAGAAGAAGGTCCGGGCCCATCCTTTGCAGGAGTCAAGCCCGGTAACCCAGGGAAAGACCGAAAACCTCCGGGGCAAGATGGAGGCAGCTCCGAATTGGGTGAGCTGCTTATCCTCCGACTCTATGTGGATATTGGGGACGACGTTGCGACGAAGGCCGAAGAACCAAATCCACAGCTCCTTCGTGGGCCATAGTCCGGTGTAGCCTTCGATCATAGAAGCAAAGGCGGAAAGAGAGGTGATAGCGTTTGCTGGGAGATGGTGCGGCTGCAAGTGGTAGGTCCTAACCCAATCCCGGAAGAAATCGCTCACCGGCAGACCAAATCCCCGTTGGAAGTGGGACAGGAATACAACGAACTCACCCGGATTGGGTGAGGAGGCCAGTTCGGCGGAGGGGAGACGAGCGGTGACGCCAGCAGGAATGCGCCTGGTCCGATAGAGCCAGTCAATGTCATCTTGACAGACCCATGATCCGGCCCATGCGCCACGGTCCGCCGCGCTGGCGTCCTCCTCCATCTCCTGCTCGGCGACGACGAGCTCCTCCTCCGTCATCTCCTATTCGCTATCCTCGCTGGAGCTAGCGGTGGCGGGGATCTGCGGCCTGGATTAGCGAGGACCCGTGGCTAAGCGATTCTTGCGGTGGCTGGCGCGGCAAGGCGAGGAGAGTGTGGCGGCGGCGCTGCTGCTAGAAGCACTGGCGGCGGCGCGGTCGCTAGGAAGACGAAGGAGAAACGCAAGGGGCAGAGGGGCGCAGAAGTGGAAAAACGCTAAGGGGTGCGCCCCTCCACTATTTAACCACCCCCAGAAATGGATGAGTGGGATCGCGCTGTGCCGACGAGCCGCACGGTGTGGCCGTGTATCACCTGCATCAGCCAATCAGAAAAAAGCCACACGGGGGGCCACAGAGTAGAAGCAATCCCGTGACGCGACGCGCTGATGCGGTAAACGAGGAGGCAGGCATGACGTGACCCACGCACAGTGATAACTGACAATTACTGCGGCGGTTACTGTGCAGGCCCTTAAAATAAGACGAGGTAATCATTAGCCTCCACGTGGGTTGGCATATGAGAGAAGGAAACGGGGCCCGGATCAAACCATGATAACCATGGGATCCGAGCCAAAGTGGTGACCTGGCCGGCATGTAAAAACTTGTAACGTGCGAAGGGAACGTAAATCCATATAATCCGAGATAAGGAGCTAACCCGGAATTAAACGTCCGAGGCTCGAACATAAATGAACCTAATGTGGCCTTAGTGGCCAAGGCAGCTAAGACCGCACCAGCTTCGGGGACTAATGTTGGGGGGATACCCCCGGGTAGGGTCACTCCGGGGTATAAGGGCCAAGTTAGCCGAGGTTCGGCAAGGTCAAAGCGGATGCTGGCCAAGTCACCTCAAGGCAGGCCAGATCACGGAGTAACCCGGACCAGGGGGTCGCCTAACATTGTCTCATCCGACTTAAGGAGTAAGTCGGAAGTGCTTATCTAACTTATATGCAGGAACAGGTGTGGCCGGATCTACTATGATCCGGGTCCGCGCTTAGCTTCTGGGAGAAGGAAGGAATCTCTCTGGTAAAAAAGAAGGTCCGGTACGCACTGCATGAGCGAAGAAAGCAAGGACAGGACCACCGGGTCATGGCCGACAGGGGTGACGACGCCCATGTCGGCTGACGCGGGCGAGGCTTACGTCGCTAAATCACATGTGACGCGGGGGAAAAGCACCCCGGTCGGGATACCACTTTGGGAGGGGGCATATTCTTTGGAATATGCCTCCACGTATGCCATAGGCCAGGACCGAACTTCCTCTATATAAGGGGGGTTACGGTTCTTGTAGAGGGGGTGGGTTGAGCTCTAGTTGGTTTGGTAATTCCATAGGACTAGTTGATCTAGGGTTCTAGGGAAAATCATTAGGCAAGAGTAAGAGAGCTCCTTCTTCCTCCTCTCGCCAATACAGCTCAAGGAGCACTTGTAATCTCGATATATAGCAATACAAACTTCTGTGTGGAGAATCACTCCACTATCCCTCCCTGGATTCCCCTAGCGCATATTAGTCCCCACCTTTAGCCTATCCATGGCATCTGCCGTGACACCACCACGACAAGGCGGCATCGTAGGGCAGCGGCGCCCCTCCTAGGGTGGCGGCTGTCCTAGGGGTGGAGGCCCCTCACCTCTTCTTCCTTGGACATTGTGCTGATATTGAGGAGCTTATCCTTCCAAGGAGGAGGATTTTCGTGGGTATGGATGAATGCCTGCAAAAATAGGGTTTCCACTCAATATATAGAGGTAGACATGCAATCTAGGCCATGGGATGGATGCATCCTTGATTTAAGGGCTCTTGGGCACCTATAGAACCTTTCTAGGGATCCGCTCTATCCTTTGGGAGCTCCTTGAGTAGTGACTTGGCTGAATCCATCAAGTATGGGAAGAGTTGGAGTCAATCACGTCACAAACTCTTAGAATCCCGAAACTGCTTCCGTACCCTTCAGTAATTCGGGTCTAAAAGTAAAATCCGAACACCGATTGAGGCAAAGTTTATGTCTAGAATCATCATAGTAAAATTATCCACAACTTGTATGTTTTGACCTTTTCTATTTGACGCCATATTCATGGGTTTCCGTGGAAATATTTGAAAACTGTTCTATAGGGACATATTTCAGGAAACTTCGAATTGCACCATAATGAACAGTTTCCTTCCATATTCACGTATTTCCTACACAACAAAGTATAAAACAAGAACTTCTGCACTTTTGCAACTATTAATAGGTTAGTCACAATAAATATAATAAAGTTGCAAGATAATGGAGATTTGACACAAACTACAAAGTTTATGGATGCTTTTTACATGCATCAAGCATCCCCAAGCTTAACCTATACTCGTCCTCGAGCATGAAGGTGATAAAACTAACATAAAATTTGAAGTTTGATGCTTATTTTAACTAGCAAGTATCACAAAAATTAAATGGTCCATTCATTAGAGAATTACAACAAACAAGCATAGTATAAAGTAGTACCTCTCATAATATCATACTTGATAACACAATGTATATTTACTAACACAAATGCATATAGTACCACGAAATAATAGTTGCATTCTTAGTATAGAGAAAAGTATAAATATATATATAGTGGCGGCACTATGGTCAATATTGACAAAGTTGGAAAAAGTGTATGCCTGGCAAGTAGGGATTATCATATGTGAGACACAAGCTATCTTCCAAACACTATCCATTAAGTTTATGGTTGAAGCATGGTACATCATTAGTGTTAGGTTCCATTGCCCCTCATTACCTGATTATTTTTGGCATTCTTGTTTTTTGCACTTTTTGCTTCTCTTGGCACTCTTTGTTTTATGTCTGCCATTAAGTGTTGCATAGATAATTTAAATAATATTGAGGATGAAATGAGATTGATAGGTCTCATACTAACTGGACTGACTAGCCAGAGTAAGAATAGCATGACATCACGATCATATATTTTTAAGATCAAGTGAAAACCTCCTCTCATGACAGCATGGATTTGGATAACACTTCAATAAATGTCATCCTCAACCCACAAAAATATTCATACAACCAATCCACAATGTAGCATTTTCATTTCCCTATTTTTATTTTATTTTTCACTTTTTTTATTTTTTTATTTACTTGATATTTGAGAGGCCTAGCCTCATGTATACTCACTCTCTTAATTTGTTCATGTCATCAATGAAGGGTTTTTCCCTTATCTTACCGTTGGTACCCCTGCTTGAAGTGTTTTTGCCCTCTTCTTTTATCATATGCATAATCTTGTTCTACTTGCAAGGGGTACTCTATGCCCAATGAGTTCGTGGTCACCCCACGACTAACTTCTCCATGTCACCCATACCCATAATAATAGTGTTTGGAAGCTAAATAATGACTCACACATGATAGTATACTTTGTGATATAGCTTGGTCTATTTGGATAGGTGTTTATTATATAAATGCTAAGTTTGTTTTGCTAAAGGAGGTTGTTTCAATATGGTGGAGATAGTAATAGTAACCGTTTGACCTTCTACAAGAATGCAAAAAGTGCCCATAGTGCTAAATCATTTATAAAAGACAATTTAATCATTGAGTACCATTTATGTTGAATATGAAAACTAACACTAGATGATACACTTGTAAGTTATCACTCTATAAAGCATATGAACAATCCAACTAGAAGAATAACATGCATAGTTTGTTTCCCCCTTTTCTATTTCAAGTAAGGCATTCAATCAAATAGGTCATTCAAAGTGGACTTTCATTTATTTCAGTAGATCTTTCCTAAGAATGAAAAACATTTATCATGGTGATCTTATTTATTCTCAAGGCAACATGCAAAACATAAAACTAGACAAAGACTCTCCAAGTTTCTACGATCATCTTCTGTTGGTCCAAAAACAAAGTTTAGAGTTTTGCAAACCGAGAGTTTGATAGGTCCAGTGGGATGCCTTGGGAATTCCAAAGTGTACGGTCTTCACCATTCTTGGATAACTCTTGGTGTGGTGTTCCTCCATTCCCTGTCAAAAAACTTCAACACAAAACTTTCTCCCATTTTCTTTTTTATGGGGTGACATTAGTGGTACAAGGATATGATAGTAGCTATCATATATATATATATACTACAAAAAATTCCTCAGTAGTCCAACAATCATATAGTGTCCTACACATTGCTACCATATCAAAAGACTGATGGCAAATCATTTTGGAACCCAAAGGAATGGCTCAAACACTAGTGGGCAGAATCTGTCCAGATTTTTAATAGCAGCAAAACGAATTTATTTTGACCACCTAGACATATCAGGAATTTTGGACAATTTTTTTCATATAGAGGATGAAAAGTTTCAACTACAGTGTAAATATGAGAGCAATCAGAATTAGAGAAAAAATCAGGCAATTTTTCTGCTAAATAGTATTGTGCAGCAATTTGCTACTCCATGTGTTCTAACAACTTTCTAGCATCCAAAATGGGTTCTACTCCCTCTGTTTCATAATATAAGATGTTTTAGCTTCTCTCCGAACCTATACACTAAAAGTTGTCTATATACACTATTTTCACAAAGCTAAAACATCTTATATTATGAAACAGAGGGAGTACTTGGTACTTTATTGCTAACCTATAGCAAAGACACTGAAAATGAGTCTTTTACTACAACAAGCATGCATAATAATCAATAACCGGGCTGCCTCCCAAAAAGCGCTTTGTTTATAGCCATATACCTAGGCTTTACTTACTTGATTCAAGTGATGTGGAGATCATGTCGTAGCTTGTACCTTGGTGCTACCCCCTTCTTCCTTGTCATATCATGTTACTCATCTCAAACAGATATATATTTTCATCTTCATGATACTTCAGTTCCTACATAATGGTTAATTCTCCAAAAAAATGATATAATAGTTTCTCCCATGATGCAAACTATAGTAATTATTGGGAAACCATTTTATTCAAGAAGCTAATATATTACAAAATAGACACTCTTTTTATTTTGTTTTTACTATGGGGAAAGTTTTAGTGATATATTCTTTGCAATGGTTACATTGGCATGAATAACACATGCTCAAGGTTGACCCCAACTTCTCCATTGCTCATCCTTCTCATTTACTATTCCAAATTTTATTTTTTTGCTCAAATCTTAAACTAACCTATTGTGAATAGAAGATTGGTAGCTATTCCTTTCTTCCTCTTTCCTTTTTCTCTTCTATCTACTTTTATTTGGGATGCATGGGTATCAAGCTTATCCTTTTGTCATCTTCTTCATTGGCACTTTCAACATGATTTCTTGCATTCAAAAAATTAGTGCACAAGGGAATATTCAAGATTTAAAAATATTTGAGTAACATACCATCCAAAACTTTGTGAGCCTTGCAAAAAGGATCTAGAGCATCATCCATTATCTAATTTTTCATGCTTTTACTTTTATAAAAAGGTAATAAAAATAAACTAGCAATACAAAGAAGAATACAAGCCTAGTGCTACACTCCTCGGCAACAGTGCTAGTAAAGTATCTTCATAACCCCAAGTGCAAGGGATCACCATAGTACGATTTGATAAGTATTTGAGTCTTGAACCCATGAGGAGCTGAAGGTAGACTATCTATTCTCTAAAGCCATATAACCCACTTATATGGCCTTCAATGAAAATCTAGGAACTATAGTGTGTGTGGTTTTTTGATACTAACTAGAAAACAGTAAAGTTTTTGGAAGAAAATAGTGCAAGTAAAATGGAGCTAGTGAATTAGAGGTGGATAACCCAAGGGCGCAAGTGCTTATGCAAATTGTTATTTCATTTGGTTGGTTGTCACAATTAGTGAAGCACAAAGATAGTATTTTCTTGTTTCTTGTAAGGAGGAGACATGAATAGGTGCAACTATATACATGAGAAAATACACCCCTAGTGATTTATACTAAGGCCTACTAAGAGAAAACAAGGGAACTATTAAGACATAAATCCACCCGCCGCATTTATATCTAAGGTCCCCATGAAAATACCCCATTGATTAACCATGAATTAATACAACATGTATCTCTAAGATTTGGGATTCGGTATCTGTTGAACTCCGGCTATCCCTCATCCTATCAACATGCAACAGTGATAACCTTGTGCATCCCCCAACATATGTGTGCACTCATATGTTAGTACAACAAGATCGTCGTAGAAAATAACATATACTTGTATGCAACCAACAACAAACTATATCACAATTTCCATAAACAAGTCACTACTCAAACATCAACATAGAGATACAATAGATCATGGGAAACAATATATTGCATCATATATCATGTTTGCCAAGAAATTACTATGGGGGATGATGAAGAGTTGTTGTAGATGTGCGCCACCGCCTCAGTGCCCCTCCTAGGGCGGCGACTGCCCTAGGAGGCAGAGTCCCCTTTCCCCTTCTTCTTCCTTCGCCATTGTGCTAATCTTGAGAAGCTTCTCCCCCTCCTTGGCGGCTGCCAAAGAGGAGGATTTTCGTGGGTATGGGTGGATGCCTCCAAAATAGGGTTTCCTCTCAATATATAGAGGTGGAGATGCAATCTAGGTCATGGGATGGATGCCCCTTTGATCCAAGGGCTCTTGAGCACCTATAGAACCTTCCTAGGGCTCCCCTCTGTCCTTTAGGAGCTCCTTGGGTCATGACTTGTCCGAATCCATCAAGTATGGTAAGAGTTGGAGTCAATCACGTCACAAACTCTCAGAATCCCAAAACTGCTTCTATACTCTTCAGTAATCTAGGGCTAAGAGTCACGTCCGAACTCCGATTGAGGAAACTTTTATGTCTAGGATCATCAGCGTAAAATTACCCACAACTTTCATTCTTTGATTTTTTTCATTTGATGCACTGCTAGATTCTAAAGCCGGTGAAAACATCGTCAACACCAATTTATGCTCAAAGGAATCATCACTGAAAGCTCAAGTTCTTCAATGAAGTCAATGGATACCTCAATTAAAGTGAAGGCGAAGATCCTGATTAGATAGGAGTATAATGTCTAGCCATTCAACCTACTTATGTAGAGTATTTCTATAGTAGCAATCACAAGCCTTAGATATATATTAATAGTAGTATTATTTCTAGATTAGGCTTTGATGACCCACAAGTATAGGGGTGTATCGCAGTATTTTTGAGGGAAGTGAAACCCAATTTATTGATTCGACACAAGGGGAGCCAAAGAATATTTATAAGCCTTAACAACTGAGTTGTCAATTCAGCTGCACCTGGAAACAATCTTGCTCACAGCAGTTTATCAGTAGCAATAGTTTTGTAGTAGGAATAGTAAAGTAACAGCAGTTGTAAAGTAAAGACAGTAGTAACAATTGCGGTAAACAGTAGGATTTGAGCGCGGTAGGCATAGGGATGGATGGACGGGCGTTGCATGGACAAGACAATTCATATAGCAATCAGAACATAGGGCAATTGCAGATAAATAAGATAAAGCATCCAAGTACTAGATAATCCTAGGCATGTGTTCCATATAGTCATACGTGCTCGCAATGAGAACTTGCACAACATCTTTTGTCCTGCCGGCCAGTTTGCAACAGGGCCTCAAGGGAACTACTGGCAATTAAGGTGCTCCTTTTAATAGAGCACCGGAGCAAAGCATTAACACTCCATGAACACATGTGATCCTCACATCAAAGCCATTCCCTCCGGTTATCCTGATTTCTGTCACTTTGGGGCCATTGGTTCCGGACAACAATGTGTGTATACAACTTGTAGGTAAGACCATAAACAATACTATCATAATGAATCAATAACATGTTCAAATCTGAAATCATGGCACTCGGGCCCTAGTGACAAGAATTAAGCACAACAAGTCGCAACAAAGTCAAAAAGCACTAATAGTTGTTACTAGGCACCATGCCCTAACAATCTGATGCCATTACATGAATGATCTCATCCAATCCCAACCATCCCCATAGCCTACAGCGGGGGATTACTCACTCATAGATGGGGGAAATATGGATGGCCGATGGAGAAGTGATGGTGATGATGATGGCGATGATCTCCTCCAATTCCCCGTCCCGGCAGGGTGCCAGAACGGAGTTTCTGGTTCCGAATCGCGGAATCTGGTGGTGGCGGCGCATCGGAACTCTTTCTGAAAAAAGTCAAACCCCCCCTGAGTTTTTAGGTCAGAAGGCAACTTATAGGCGAAGAGGGAGACCGAGGGGGTGTCTGGGGCGGCCAGACCACCCCCTGGCGCGGCCAGGACTAGCCCGCGTGGCCAGGTGGTGTGTCCTGGGCCCAACCCCACTCCGTCTCGTATTCTGACTTCGTGAGTCTTCTAGCAAAATAGGATTTTTGGCGTATTTTCTGGGATTTTTCCTGATAGTTGATTTTCTGCACAAAAACTAGACACCAAGGTAATTACGCTAAAAGCGATTAATCGGTCCGTGTTAGTTGCATCCAAATCACACAAGTTTAGAGGAGAAACAATAGCAAAAGTGTTCAGGAAAGTAGATACGTTTTGGACGTATCAACTCCCCCAAGCTTAGCTTATTGCTTGTCCTCAAGCAATTCAGTTGAAAACTGAGTGCGATAAAAGAAACTTTCACGAACACATTTGCTTCATATGATGTATATATTCTCAGCATGTGATCAAATACTTAGAAAATTCATAATAAGGAATATGCAACTAAGTTTACTTAATAGGTAATGCAAGCTATGAAGAGATTCTAACTCAAAAATAATAAGTAGCATGAAACATAAACATAAACATAAGCATGAAACATAAGGTATGATAGAGTGGTATCTCGCTTGCCTTTGATTGTAAATGCCAAGGCACTCTGAAGTTCAAGTGAAGACTAGAAGTAAAGATATAAAAGATACAAGCATCAAAATCATAACACAAATAATCAAGTTTTGAGACAAGCACATTATACTAAGAATGACTACTATGCTCTCAAGAAAGTGCTCATAGAATAGGTGGTGACTCAACAAGGAAATGGAAAAGATTTTGAAAAGTTTTGAAAGGCTTCCAAATGCTGAAAGTATGGTACTCATTAGCTTTGAGCTCTCATTGTACCTATCATAAGCATATTTAAATGGTTAAGGTTAAAGTGACACAACTAAGAGGATATGCTTGACAAGTTATAAGCTAAAGTCTCATGCCCCTTACGTACGAGTACCGGACCTCATACTACTCAACTTCAGTCACAAGTAAGCTCTTATCATTACAAGTACATATGTATCATAGAGAACCGCCAATGGGGTACCCCTTGCACATGATACATGAGCTATCCCATAATCAAAATGACAAGGCAAGTAGACAATGAGTATCTCAACAATCTTTTTATTTGCTATTTGCATAGGTTTTTATTGAGGATGCTTCATGGAATGCTCATTATGGTTATGCTGCAAGTTTCCACCATGATTAGGCATGGCTTAGGCTAGCGGCCCAGGCGTTTCTCTAACACATATACAAGTTCCTGTTTTATTTCACACCGCCGGGATCCATAAGCAAAAGAATCATGATATCAACAAGGTAGAAAGTGCCCGTGAAATGTTGAAAGCGTTCCCCATGATACATGATTCTGCTAACTTCAACTTATGAAGCGCAAGCATATACGCAATAGAGATGGACGCAATGGTTCATGTTTATTAAGTGCAAGAAAATAAAGTGTGCCATCAAGTTCGTGAGAGATTTACTAACTAAATTTCCCAAAACAAACAGACATTTTATTCGGAAGAAAACAAGGCATACTTAACATGCACGGAATAGCAAACAATGCTAATAGGTAGGTATGGTGGACACTTTTGGCAATATTTGGTTTTAGGGAGTTGGAAACACGAGTAAGACATACTCAGTGTAAGTGAAGGCTAGCAATAGTAAGGGAGCAACAAACAAGAGAGCAGTAATTGTCATAATCATGCTTGCAACAAAACAGGATTAATCATGGCATGAAAGTGATTCAAGTCCCCTAAGGCAAAATAATTCATTGAGGCTTAACTGATTATTTCAGTCATATGCATGCGTGAGCATGTGCCAAGTCAATTCAAGTGAAACATTCAGAGGAGGATACCACAGTGTCATACCAAGTTATGAATAGAGTAATGTAAGCAAACATTCATAAGACATGCTACAAACTATTAGCAAGCTGGAACTAATCATATGAAAGCAAGAACTACTAAGCATCCATAAATAACATACACCCTACACGAACAGGCTAAGCATGCCCACAATGATGAGTATATGTACAAAAATGAAAACAAATAGAGTTTGTTACCAGCCTCTTACCACACCCCAAGTTGTCATTAATCCTCATTATTGCCCTTCACTTGTGTGGCTTGAATAATAACATGAAACCAATATCCACTAAGGACTGCTGAAACCTGCAATAAAACTCACAAAACCAAAGAAGAACAACAAATATTTTTGGTGTTTTCGATTTTAAAACAAGAACCAAAAAGGGAAGAACAAGCAAAGAAAAATCTTTTGGGGTTTTTTGAATAGTTTAAACAAAGCAGAAAAGGGAAAAGCAAACCAAGGCAAAAAGAAAAACAAGCAAGCAAAGAGAAACAACAGAAATATTTTTGGTCTTTTTGTGTTTTAGAAAGCAAAAGCAAAGAAAGAACAAAAACTAAAAAAAGAACGAAACATGAATATACAAAGTACCGACAAAACATGGTATGGAGATGAATGTGATGTCGGTGTACCTCCCCCCAAGCTTAGGCTTATGGCCTAAATGGGTATCAATCCCAAGCTGGCCAAGATGGAGTGCCTCCGTAGTACGGTGAGGAGGTACCCTCGTCCTGGTGCGAACTCGAGGATGCCCCACCATAATACACAGAGTAATCGTAGGAGGGCACATCCTCCTGGTGCTGCCTGTGGAAGCCCAGCAAGCGGAGCTGCTTGTCCACCGCCTCTTTGGAGCGCGACCACGGCCTCCTGTGAACACTAAACAAAGTAGATTGCGGCAAAGGGATCTATCCCCATCAGTAAACAACATCCTATATACTAAACTGTCCATATCAGAATCAGCAGTCACGAAGTGATGTGTTTTCATGGCTGCAAGGTCAAGCCTTTGTGGTGCCAATATAGTATCATTGGGATCCACCGAAAGCTCTAATGCATTAACCATACGTGAAGCGATGATGCCCCCATAGATAGGCCCCCTAGCAACTAGGCGGCGAGCAATAAGAGAGCCAAGATTGTACCGAGTATCATTATTAAGCGCAGCAGCGAGGAAGGCTAAATGATAATTGGAGATATTACTCGTATTCTCCCTACCAAGAACGCTAGTAGCAAGATAATAGGCAAAGTATCTAAGAGCAGGGAGTTGGATATTTCTTATCTTCCCGCACTGAGCTACGCAGTCGTTGTCATTGGTCACACCTCGATAGAGCTCCAGCAAATCAGCGGGTCGCCCTTGAATCTTCTTCACGGTCCCCGTCATGCCCACACCTATGATACTACAAAATCTTTCCAATGGCATGGTAAAGGGAAGATTATAGATTCTAAAAGAAACAGTTGACTGATAGGGCGTGTTAGTAAAAACAAAGATATCAACAAAAGTTTTGGTGAGCAAAGCGTATTGCTCACTCTCATCTTGCATGTATGAGGTCAAACCAACCCTCTGAATCAGTAGCAAGAAATCATCAAGAATCCTGCAGCTTGTAAGAAAGTAAAACAAGGAAAAGTAGATGGGTGAGCATCCCCATCATCTCCTTCATTACCAATGCGAGGTGCAGTGAGTTCTTCGTTGTATGATGGCCTAAACTGAGAGGCTGATCTTGAGGGCCTTGACCTCCTAGGTGCATCCCTCTCAAATATTTCTCCAAAGGTATGGTTGTTCATGTTTGATATTCTGAAATTTAAACATCTATTAAACAAGTGATTGCAAAGTGAATATATAATGAAGGGCACTACTCCTAGGACTTGTAGAAGCCTAAACATGCATCAAAACTATATCTCTAAGCATCAAACAAGCTTACAAGCTCTCATAACCTGTCACCTACAGCAGCAAAATACTCAAGATATAAACCACTAAACACAAATCTACTTGGACAAGTGGAGGAGTCACATACCAGAGAACAAATGCTCCAAATTTCATCAGCAAAGATGGGCTGAGCAAGGAGATCAAAAAATCAAGGGCAAGCACAACAAGAACGTGATTTCGAGCAATGAACTGGTGTTTACTCGGGAGAGAGAAGAAACTGGCAAGTGAGAGAGTGAGTGGAGGGCCAAGGGTGGCCCACACCATGATAAGGCATGCCCCTGGGCTGGCCGCGCCACTAGGTGGTGTGCCTGCCTGGTGGGCCCCCTGGTACCTTCCAGGAACTCCTCTGCCCCTTTTTTCCCGTAAAAATTTAATATGAATTTTCTGGAATTTTTCGAGACACTTTATTTTCGAGCAATTTTCAGGCATGGATGAATGATTTTCTGACAGAAAAAGATTTTCTGGAATGATGCAATGAAAAAACAAGGCTAGAACTATAGAAGGTCTAAGACACTCTAATATGCAAGCAACTAACAACAGAAAAGAAAACTAAACGAAAGCGAAAACTAAAATTGATAGAATAGAAGTAAGCGGAGATAATCATGGTGAAAACTTTGTTTTGCTCAATGAAATCCTTTTGTTAACAAGGTTGATCAGGTCTTGTTACCAAAACAATTTTATATGAAACAAAACTTTGTATTCCACTAATGATTATGTTGCCTCAACCTTGATATCAATGGTCCCAATCATAATAGTTTCAATTTTTTCTCGTGGTATGGGACAATATATTTCTCCAACTTGAATGCCCTCAACATGTTCAATTGAATTCAAACCATAAGTCCTATCAATCTTCTTGGGTAAATAGACAGTATGTTCCTTGTCATTAACATTGAAGGTCACCTTTCCTTGATTACAATTAATAATAGCTCCTGCAGTATTAAGAAAAGGTCTCCCAAGAATAATAGACATATTATCATTTTCAGGCATTTCAAGCACAACAAAATCAGTTAATATCAAGCAATTATGAGCCACTTGAACAGGTACATCCTCACATATACCAACAAGAATAGTGGTAGATTTATTAGCCATTTGCAAAGATATATCAGTTGGTATTAGTTTTTCCAGTTGAAGTCTCTTGTAGTGAGAAAAAGGCATGACACTAACTCCTGCTCCCAAATCACACAAAGCAGTTCTAACATAACTATTTTTAATAGAGCAAGGAATAGTTGGAATCCCTGGGTCTCCAAGTTTCTTTGGAACCTTATCATTAAAGGAATAATTAGCAAGCAAAGTAGAAATTTCTTCATTAGGGATCTTCCTTTTATTCGAGACAATATCCTTCATATACTTTAAATAAGGAGGCAATTTAATAGCATCAGTTAAAGGAATTTGCAGGAATAAAGGTTTCATCCACTCACAAAACTTATTATAGTGTTCATCTTCCTTTGACTTGTGTTTCTTATCAAGGAAAGGCATAGGTTTTTGGACCCAAGGCTCTCTTTAACTACCATGTTTCTTAGCAACAAAATCTTCTTTAGTGTATTTAGTATTCTTAGTGTGCTTTTCAGGTTCTTCTTCAACTTTTTCTTTATCAGGAACATCATTTTCTTCATTACCACTTACAGTTTCAGCATCAGAGACAGATATACTATTAGGATCTTTAGCAGGTTCAGAGGGTTCTACAATAGTGTTATGTTTCTTTTTTCTTTTCTTACGAGTAGTACCACTATTTTCAGCTTGTTGAGAATCCTGCTCAATTCTTTTGGGATGCCCCTCAGGATATAGAGGATCCTATGTAGTAGCACCACTTCTAGTTCTAATCTCATAAGCGTGTTTTTCCTTGGCAGCATTAATTAGCAAGTCTTTTTGCACTTTAATAAGTTGATCTATTTGAGTTTGAACCATTTGAAAATGTTTAACAATCATTCTAACATCATTAGAGATTCTTTCCACAATATCTTTTAACTCAACAATAGCTCTAGTGTTTTCCATTAGATGATTTTGCACCCTTTTATTAAAATTATCTTGCTTACCAATAAAAATATTGAATTCTTCTAAGCATTGATCTAGAGGTTTAGAGTAAGGGATATCACCTTCATCAAAATGTTGGAGAGAGTGTACCTCAATAGTGGATGAGTGGGGAATTAGCTTACATAATTCTTCTATAGGAGGTAGATTCTTGACATCTGCAGCTTTAATTCCCTTCTCCTTAAGACATTTCTTAGCTTCCTTCATCACTTCATCATTCAATGCAATAACTCCCCTCTTCTTAGATGATGGTATAGGCGCCGGTATAACTTGTTCAGGTATAATTGTTTTAGGTATAGCTGGTTTAGGAGGAGTCCAGTCTTCATAATTCTTGCTTATTTTAGCTATTAATTCCTCAGCTTCCTTGGGAGTCCTATTCCTGAAAACATAATCAGCACAACTATCCAGGTATGTCCTAGATTCTTCAGTTAGTCCATTATAAAATATATCAAGAAGCTCATTCTTAGGTAAAGGACATCCAGCCTGTGCATGAATCAAAGCACAAAACCTTGCCCATGATTCAGGCAATATCTCTTTTTCTCCCTGTTTAAAATCAAAAGTTCCTGCAAAATAGCATGTCTAGCACTAGGAGGAAAATATTTCTGCAGGAAGGTACTAATCAAGCAATCAGGGTTATGAATACATCCAGGAGGTAAATTATTAAACCAAGTTTTAGCTTCTCCTTTCAGTGAAAAAGGGGAAAAAATTAGCAACAAAGTAGGTGCACATCTTAATATCATCAGAAAACAGGCCACTCATGGTAGAAAGCTCAGTCATATGTGCTACCACACTTTCATTCTTAGTCCCATAAAAAGCTTCTTTCTCAATAATAGCTATGTAGGATAAATCGAGAGAGAAATCATAATCTTTATCTTTAATGTTTATGGGAGAAGCAGCAAACTTAGCATTAGGAGACAATTTGGGTCTAATAGTACGCCTCTCAGGGAGACTCTTAGCAGCACTCCTATCATGGGTGTTTTGACATTCTTTAATAAATCCATCGGTCATCTCAACATAACCGTCTTCAATATCATATATCTCTCTAGACTCAGGTGAACTAACATGTGTAGTAGTGTCTTCATTAGGAGTTTCAGTATTTCCAGCTATAGTTCTAGCAATCGTAGCATCTAGGAAAGGACCTAATGAACCACTTTTATCAAGCACAGTAGAAGCAGCATCATAAGTATCAGAAGTTTCAGATTCAGCAGTAGTAGCAGTGTGTGTAGCATGTGTGTGTGTTGGTGCAAGGAACTTACTCATAACAGACGGTGAATCAAGAGCAACAAAGGTGTTCAGAACCGTACATCTTCTTGTAGTGGATGGTAAAATAGGAACCTTGCCATCACAAGACTTACCCATGATGGATGGATGGCAGCGAACAATAATGATTCCAAGTGGACTTGATAAATAAAGCTATGCTCCCCGGCACAAGTATAAGGGGTGTATCGCAGTATTTTCGAGGGAAGTGAAACCCAATTCATTGATTTGCACAAGGGGAGCCAAAGAATATTTATAAGCCTTAACAACTGATTTGTCAATTCAGCTGCACCTGGAAACAATGTTGCTCACAGTAGTTTATCAGTAGCAACAATTTTGTAGTAGGAATAGTAAAGTAACAGCAGTAGTAAAGTAAAGACAGTAGTAACAATTGCGGTAAACAGTAGGATTGGAGCGCGGTAGGCATAGGGATGGATGGACAGGCGTTAATGGACAAGACAATTCATATAGCAATCAGAACATAGGACAATTGCAGATAAATAAGATAAAGCATCCAAGTACTAGATAATCCTAGGCATGTGTTACATATATAGTCATACGTGCTCGCAATGAGAACTTGCACAACATCTTTTGTCCTGCCAACCCATTTGCAGCGGGGCCTCAAGAGAACTACTGGCAATTAAGGTGCTCCTTTTAACAGAGCACCAGAGCAAAGCATTAACACTCCGTGAACACATGTGATCCTCACATCAAAGCCATTCCCTCCGGTTATCCTGATTTCTGTCACTTCGGGGCCATTGGTTCTGGACAACAATGTGTGTATACAACTTGCAGGTAAGACCATAAACAATACTATCATAATGAATCAATAACATATTCAGATCTGAAATCATGGCACTCGGGCCCTAGTGACAAGCATTAAGCATAACAAGTCGCAACAAAGTCAAAAAGCACTAATAGTAGATACTAGGCACCATGCCCTAACAATCTGATGCCATTACATGAACGATGTCATCCAATCTCTACCATCCCCATAGCCTACAACGGGGGATTACTCACTCATAGATGGGGGAAACATGGATGGTCGATGGAGAAGCGATGGTGATGATGATGGCGATGATCTCCTCCAATTCCCCGTCCTGGCAGGGTGCCAGAACAGAGTTTCTGGTTCCGAATCGCGGAATCTGGTGGTGGCGGCGCAGCGGAACTCTTTCTGAAAAAAATGTCGAACCCCCCTGAGTTTTTAGGTCAGAAGACAACTTATAGGCGAAGAGGGAGACCGAGGGGGTGTCTGGGGCGGCCAGACCACCCCTGGCGCGGCCAAGCCTAGCCCGCGCGGCCAGGTGGTGTGGCCTGGGCCCAGCCCCACTCCGTCTCGTATTCTGGCTCCATGAGTCTTTTGGCAAAATAGGATTTTTGACATATTTTCCGGAATTTTTCCCGATAGTTGATTTTCTGAACAAAAACTAGACACCAAGGTAATTCTGCTAAAAACAGCGCCAGTCCGTGTTAGTTGCATCCAAATCACACAAGTTTAGAGAAGAAACAATAGCAAAAGTGTTCGGGAAAGTAGATATGTTTTGTACGTATCAGGCTTCGAGTTGTTATTTCTGGTTTTCTTCTGTGTAATGTTTTCCTCACTATTTCGAGGAATGTTTTCTAGATCTTTTCTAAAGAGTCTAGTTGTAATCCATAGTCATGTATTGGACCTGCGATATTTTTGTTGTACCACTCTGAGGGATTTAATACTAGTGTAACAATGTCTCGTTGGTGTTATGGCAACGACTATAGTGTACTACTGCATACAGTGGGATGTTGGGTCACCGCATGTTGCTATAAATTAATATGTAATGAGGGCATTGAAATTTCTATACTGATTTGAATTTGAAGTAGCATGAGAAGGATGTTTTCATTAAAATCTAAAATGATTCTAGTGAAAGTAAATGTCTAATCTATTATGCGTAGAACAACTACTCAGAGTTTCTTCTAGGCTGGTCCTTTGTTTCTCGTGAAAAAAGTTTATATGTATTTTAGATACCAAGAGTTTAAAACTGATGGGTAATACTTGATGGTACATTTAAATGAATGCAACACATGCAAACCATAAGAGTAATGATAGAATACTAAACAAAATTGACTATGCTTGTCCTGTCTTTGTTTTGAAAATAAACCCGACAATCAAGATAATCACGCTTAGACGATAACATGATGTGAATAAGAAAATAATTTGTTATTGTTTTCCTTGCCCTACAAAGTAAAATTTCTCTAGTTAAAATTAGAATAAAAAGTGTTTGTAAATAGTACATGATTTAAATATCCAATTTTTACCTTGTGTTATGTTATGTGATATATGTTGATTGGAATCCTTGAACAACTGACAAAACTGATATTCTATATAATATACAAATATAGGGGAGGGGCTCCTCCTCCTCCTCTTCTGTGGTTCTAGTTAAACCATGATTTATGTCTACGAGTTAGCCGTACCAAATTTTTGTACTATCCTCTGCCACTGACCATACGCCTCTACTCTCTAGCTAGTAGTACCATATGAGCTGAGCTAAGCAAGACGAGTAGTCGAGCATTAGTGCTTTAGTCATTCTCTAACACTGATTTCCTGTTGTTGATGAACAATGGCATCCTACAGTCCCTACTCCATTTTATTATCGGGGTCGCCGACTGCACCAAATGTAGCGGTTTTGCCTCCACCGCTACCATCTGCAGCGGACCTCCCGACATCAACCTCGCGGCCTCCATCGTCATTGCTCCCGCCGTGGGACTCGCTCCTGGACATCATCTGGGAGCTCGCCTTCTCGTTCGTCCCCAACAATATCCCTGACTACGACACTATTAGGGTTGTCTGCAATTGCTGGCTCCATGCCGAGCGCCACTCCAAGCGTCGCCTCGCAGTCTACAACTACTTCGCGGTGGACCCAACTGACGACGTCCACAAGTTCCCCTCGGTCCAGGGGCGGAGCTCCCCTTAGGGCACGGTAGGGCGGCCGCCCTACATTGTTTTTTAGCAAAATATTACATATTATATAGACATTTCGTACGCATGTTTTTTTTGAATAACTGGTTTTCTGGTTCATACGAATTCATATTTGGACGCTTAAATAAGCTTTGGAAAATGCCCACAATGTTCTGTTTTTTTCATTTGACATGATATCTCATAATCCTTTTGATAATCTTAAGAACTAGTTCTAGGGGGATAAATTTTGCAAAACTCCAAATTTCACTGCAGTCTGTGGCTACTTCGTGATTCGTCTAATATTCATGCAATTATTAAACATCAAAGTGAAAATGAATAATTTGTGCACTTTTAGAACTATTTAATTGTGTAGAAAGAGATCAATACAATAAAATGTAGAAAATATGCTCGTGCGTTGCTACAAGTTAATATATAATGGGTATTTATTAGGGCTTAGAGATTTCTATACTTATTTGAAGTCGAAGTAGCATGATAAGTATGTTTCCATTAACATCTAAAATGATTCTAGTGAAAGTAAATGTCTAAGCTATTATGCGTAAAACAACTACTTAGAGTTGCTCCTAGGCTGCTCCTTTGTTTCTCGCAAAGGAAGTTTATATGTATTTTAGATACCAGGATTTTAAAACAAATGGGTAATGCTTGATGGTACATTGAAACGAATGTAACATATGCAAACCATAATAGTATGATAGAAGACCAAACAAAATTGATTTTGCTTGTACTATATTTGTTTTGAAAAGAAACCCGACAATCAAGATAATCATGCTTAGAACGATAACATGATGTGAATAAGAAAATAATTTGTTATTGTTTTCCTTGCCCTACAAAGTAAAATTGCTCTAGTTAAAATTAGAACAAAAAAGTGTTTGTAAATAGTACATGATTTAAATAACAAATTTTTACCTTGTGTGATGCTATGTGACATATGTTGATTGTAACCCTTGAACAACTGACAAAGCTGATATTTTATGCAATGCAAATATAGGAGAGGGGAGGGGTGATGGCTCAGTGTATGGTGCCAGAAAAGTGCTGGTGCGGTGTTGATGTAGAACTCGTTGGGAACCCCAAGAGAAAGGTATGATGAGCACAACAGCAAGTTTCCCTCAGTTATGAAACCAAGGTTTCATCGAACCAGTAGGAGCAAGGAAACACCCCAAAGGTGTTGCTAGCTGAGCCTTGGCAGGGCGCACTACCGGTGCTAGTAGCAACATGGAGACCTGCACAACACAACCACAGAACTTTGTCCCCAACTTGCGATGAGGTTGTCAATCTCACCGTGTTTTGCTAAAAACAAAGGATTAAATGTATCGAATGGAAGGAAGTAATAGTTTGCAGAAAGTAAACACAAAGCAGTAAACAATTGTAGATTGTATGTAAAAGACAAGGACCGGGATCCATAGTTCACTAGAGGTGGCTCTCCTTAAGATAGATAACATGCTGGGTGAACAAATTACAGCGGGACAATTGACAAACACCGAGAAAGCAATACATGCATATACTAATCATCTTGACTCCTTTGAGACTTGATTGGGTATTACAACATTATACATAGACCGCCATCCAACTGCATCTATGACTAATAATCCACCTTCAGGTTATCATCCGAACCCCCTCCAGTATTAAGTTGCAAGCAACAGATTATTGCTTTACGAACTGTGTGTAAAGTAAACAATATGATTGTTCTATGAACAAAGGATTGTTGTTTTCTCCCTAGTAGCAACAACACATCTAGTACCTTAGAGATTTCTGTCACTTCCCCAGATTACTAGAGGCATGAACCCACTATCGAGCATAAATACTAACTCTTGGAGTTGCTAACATCTACTTGGACAAGATAGCTACTAACAACGGAAAGCATGCAAGATCACAAATAACAAAGACATGATAGAATCAATAATTAATCTAAAATAGCATCTCAATATCCATCGGATCCCCGCAAACACAACATGCAGAATTACAAATAGATGATCTTGATCATGAATGGAGCTCACAAGATCTAGACATGAAAGCACAAAGGAGGAGAACCAGCCATCTAGCTACTACATGGATCCGTAGTCCAAGGATGATCTACTCACGCATCACACCGGAGGCTTGCATGGTGATGAAGAAGGCCTCCAGGGTGAATTCCCTTCTCCAGCAGGGTGCCGGGAAGAGCTTCAGATCCCTCCCGATCTAGGGATGGAGATGACGACAGCTACAGACTCTTTTGTGGATTTTTGATCGGGCCCTTAGGGTTTTCGTCCCGAGGGAAATATATAGGCGGAAGGAGAGGCTGAGGGGGTGCCTGGGCTGGCCACACCACCCCCGGCGCGGCCAGGCCTGGCCCGCGCGGCCAGGTGGTGTGGTGGCCCCTGGCTCCTCTCCGTCTTGTATTCTGGCATCTGATGACTTCCGGAAAAATAGGCACTTTGGCTTTTGTCCTTTCCAATTCCGAGAATATTCATTTTTTGACTTTCCTGGAACCAAAAACAGCAGAAAACAGGCGGCTGGCACAGTGGCTCTTATTAATAGGTTAGTCCAAGAAATCATATGAAAAGTACTCCAAAGTTGGAACAAAACACAAGAAAGTGGATAAAACCAAGCATGGAACATCAAAAATTATAGATACATTTGTAATGTATCAACATCCCCAAGCTTAACTCCTGCTCATCCTCGAGTAGGTAAGTGATAAAAAGAAAGAATGATTTTTGAGGTGACATGCACCATCAAAGACTTGATCAAAGTATTTGTAAAACATTCAAAGCTGGGATCATAGTACTTCAATCATAACATGAAAGACAAAGTTCTAGCAATAAGACAAAGAAACTATGATGCAACATAAAAAGGCACAAACAAAAGATTCATGAATAACAATGCTTTGCAAGACGTTTGTTTGTTTCACATAAAGAAAACATAGCATAATAGCATTCAGCTTGTCCCTCATAGAGTAGAAAATATAAATGCATAGGACACCTTCAAAGTTCATAAGAGTGACTAGATTCAAAATTTTAAAACAAGCAATATCAAGTTATGCATCAATCAACTAGTCTTGGGACAATGCACATAGAACTAAGAATGGCCACTATGCTCTCAAAGTAGGTGCATAAAGGTAGAAGATGGAGACTCAATATAATGGTGGAAGAAAGGCCTTTTTATAAAAGGAAGTAGGGATTCAAGTCTCATAAAGAGCTTCCAAAAATTATGGTACTTATAGCTTTCAGCTCTCATTGCCCCTATCATAAGCATCTTGAAGTGATTAAGGTTAAAGTGAACAAACTATGGTGTACATGCTTGACGAAGTATAAGTTAGAAATCTCATGTCCCTTGTATACGAGGGCCGCTCCTCATGCTACTCAAGTTTAGTCACCGGTAAGTTCTTGTCATTGTAAGTACATATGTATCATAGAGAACCCAACGGGTACCTTGCCCGATACGGAAGAATCCCCATATCAAAATGACAAGGCAAGCAGACAACGAGCATCTCAGCAATCTTCTTATTTACCATGGGAATATGGTGCTTTTTTCTCTCTTTCCTCTTTTCATAATATCTATTTTTTCTATTTTCTCTTTTTTCTCAATATAGGACTCTTTTTTTATAAGAAGAATGCTTCATAGACAACTCATTATGGTTACGCTGCAGGTTTCCACCATGTCAGCATGGATTAGACCAGCGACCCAGGCGTTTCTCTAACACATATACATAACTCTATGGACTTACAAGCTCCCCTTTCATTTCACACCGACGACATCCATATACAAAAGAGCATGATATCAACTAGGTACAAGTACCAAGTGCAATGTTGAAAGCGTTCCCCATGAAAGCATGGTTCTGCTAATTCCCAACAAATAAGTGCAAGCATATACAACATAGACGATACAATGGTTCAAGTTTATTAAGGGCAAGAAAAGTAAAGTGTGCCATCAAGTTCGTGAGAGCTTTAATAACTAGTTTTCTCATAACAAGTTTAATTTGGAAGGTAAACAAAAGCATGAATATACTTGGAATAGCATAAGCTAGTAGGTAGGTATGGTGGACTCTTTGGAATAACTTGGTTTAGGAAGTTGGATGCATGAGTGGAACTCATACTTGGTTGTGGAAGCTAGCAAAAGACTAGGAGCGACAAACTAAGAGAGCAGTAATGGCCATAATCATGCAGAGCGACAAAACATCATTGATCAAAGCATAAAGTGATACTACAAGTTTAAAACTAAAGGATCATAAAGGCTATGGTGACTTGAGATAGTCATAACATGGTGTGAGCATGCGCCAAGTCAACCCAAATAAAACATCAAAGGAGAATACCACTATACTATGCTTTAATATGCTAAAACAACGCATGATTCATCCAAGGCACATTAATCAATATCAATTGTTTATAACAAGTCATGCTACAGCAAATAATACTAAGCATAAAGCCAAAACAATATCAAGCATGGCATGACAAAGCATAGGCCACAGTAAAAAACGAGCTCTTTTTACCACATAAGAATGAACTTTCCTACTCTTTTCCAAACCAAACCAAACTATTTGCAAACCGATGTATGAAAGAGGGGGTTCAACCAATTTATTCATAAAATTAAGCAAAAAAAAGCAAACGAAAAACCAAAACAAAAATGAAAAAGAAGACGCTCCAAGAACAACACAACTGTGCATGAAACAATAAAAATGAAGCGTTTGGAAGAAACCTGGGATTTTTATTGATGAAGAGGCGGATGCCTTGGGCATCCCCAAGCTTT
This sequence comes from Avena insularis, assembly GCA_023614405.1. Lineage (NCBI taxonomy): Eukaryota > Viridiplantae > Streptophyta > Magnoliopsida > Poales > Poaceae > Avena > Avena insularis. The sequence continues at coordinate 353,163,039 of CM042692.1, read as the reverse complement.
GACGCTTGTACTTCTTGGATATTTCTTGGGGTGACACGCATGGAATCACCAAGCTTGAGCTTTAGTCCCTCCTTCATCTCATTACTCATTCCTTCCATACACCTGAAATTTTTCCTTCATACAGAACTTCACACAATCTTTATTAGCAACATTAGTGAACTCAAGATAAATAAGTCTTAAGGTTCAGTTCTAACACCAAATAAACTTCCATTAGAACACTATCTACTGTAGCACTTCCCTCAAAAAGCTCAATTCCCCAAAAGAACTCAAAAAGGAACCAACAAAAAGCAAATGCAGAAAATGGCAGAAATCTGTCAAAACAGACTAGCAGGTAAAGACGAATTTTTTCGAAGACCTTCTGTTGCTCAAATCAAAAAGTTTTGAACTAACGAAAGTTAGATAACAACCTGGGGAAGAATCAAAAAAATTCATGCCTTAAAAATACGTTCATAGATTTTACACGAATTTTTACGGTAAAGCACAGAAATCTGTTTCGGGACAGCAACTTTCCCAATCATTACTTCTCTCTCATTAGAGGTTACTCTTGGCATAAAAAGCAAATAAAAAGGATAAGGAGCGGTTATTACTGAAGTACTTTTCATCTAAAACTTTGGGGTTATCTCCCAATAAGTACTTTTCTTTAACGCCTTTAAGTTAGGCATAAGAAGCGAGAAAAAGAATCAAGTGTTCTCAAATGAAGAAGCATTAAAACCAAATTTCTTGCCCTTACCTCTCTTACTTTTATTCTTAACCTTGGGGAAAATATGATTGTTTGGTGGAGAAGAAAGGTGCATGGTCCCCTTTCCCACATCTATTATTTCTCCAAGGAGTTCTACTAGGGACCTTCCAAGTGTAATTTGTCCTTTTCCTGCACATTCAATAACAAGATAATCAGTAGAAATCATTTTCCCAAGAATCTTTGTAAACACTCCTTCAGCTATCCCAAGAGGTAATATGGTAGCATTATTAGAAAGATATATTTCTTTTCCTACTTTAGTAAGCCCCCAAGTATTCAAAGATTCATAAATATCCTTGGGCATAAGACAAAATTCAGACATGATATCACAGCGGGCTTGAAAAGTTTCAGTGTTTATCTCAATCTTTACTGTAGGGAGCCACTTTGATGGTTCAGAATTTATTGGAACATAATTGTGATGCTCCCTAAGCATATTATAGCAATCTTTTAAGCTAGTAGTGCTAGTCTCAAGAGTGTTCAATCTAGCAAATATTCTTGCGAAGGAAATATCAATTTGGCTAGGCAAGTTGTAAGTGAGGATCAATTTCTTTATAGCATTTGTAGAATCATCCTCATTACATTGGAGGAAATATCCTCCCACAACAGCATCTAAAGCATATGAAAGGGAAATGGACGTCGCCTAGAGGGGGGTGAATAGGTGTTTTAAAAATATTACGGTTTAGGCTCTAATAAATGCAGAATAAAACTTAACGTTTAATTTATCAAGCCAAAACCTATATCCACTAGGTTCACTAAGTGCACCAACAACCTATGCTAAGCAAGACAAGCAACAAGGTGATAGCAAGATAATATACTTCAAGCACGATGGCTATCACAATGTAAATTGCATAAGTAAAGGGCTCGGTTGAGAGATAACCGATGGGCGTGGAGACGATGATTTGTTTCCCGAAGTTCACTTCCAAAGAAGCTACATCTCTGTTGGAGAGGTGCGGGGGCGCAATGTACTTCGAACACCATAAGTGGCTCACCTCGAGGTGTGGTGGCTCGATGCTCACCCAACGCTACACAAGGCCTCACCCCAAGATGCGAAGGCACGCAACCTACCGACACCACAAAAGGCTCACCCTATTCTCCCATGAGCTAGCCACAAAGGCCTACTCACGTTCCACTATGGGACACTTGAGGGCGGTCACCGAACCCGTACAAGGTTGGGGCAATATCCACAACTCAATTGAAGGCTCCCAACAATAATGCCACAAAGGCTATAAAGCCACAAAACTCAACAAGGCCACAAAAGGCTACAAGACCACAAGAGGTCAACAATCCAACCACACAACCGTCTAAGGTTCCAAGAACCCAAGAGAAACAAGCCCAAGGGCTTGAACTCGCCGAATCTCCGAGGAGAACTCAAACTTATGCACAAAATGCAAGAGGCAAGTCCTTCTCTCTCAAATTCCACCAAAGCTACAAAAGCTATTGGGAGAATAAGAGAGGAAGAACACAAGAGGAGAACACAAAACTCTCCAAGATCTAGATCCCAAGGATTCCTTCACAAACAAGGGATTTGGTTTGGTGGGGCTTGTAGATCTAGATCTCCTCTCTCAAATCCCTCAAAAAGATGCAAGAATCATTGGAGGGAGAAGGGAATAGGGCAAGCTTCTGAAGGTCAACAATGGAGGAGAGAGAGTGGAAGAGCTAGCAAAAATGACCTCCAAAGTTGGGGAAACTTTGGGGAAGAGGGGGCCCTTAAATAGGGCAAGAAAAATCTACCCGTTTGGGCCAGATTCACACCCCACCGGAACTACCGGTAAATAGAAACACAAGTTACTGAACAAAAACGAGATTTACCGGAACTTCGGGCAGAACTTGGGCCGGTACTACCGCTCAAGCAAAAACGTTGGACAACATTGCACGAAAACTTCAATAACTTTTGACTCCGGATTCCGATTTTGATGATCTTGGGCTTGTTTTGAAGAGAAAAAAAAGCTCTACAAGATTATGCAAATAAACATCATAGTACAAAAAGGGAGGATAAAAATAAAATGGAGAAAGGTAGGACCTCTCAGAAGCGATGAACCGGTAAAACCTTCAAAACCCAAAACACAAGAAGTTGAGCTTGGAAACTCCAATTGGGATGAAACCAATTTTGTTGGAAAGATAATAAATAGTAGAATCCAACAAAAGGTGAGATATTGGATATCACCAAGGTATAAAATATCATGAATATATATGTGAGATATCTCCCAAGGTGTGGAGCCGGAAAACCCGCAAGATGAAAAACGCAACAGGATATGCAAGGGAAATCTGTTTTTGATGAACTAGAGCTTGTTATGAAGATAACCACAAGCTCTAGATACTCACATGGACAAGAACAAACAACAACCAAGAAAGATAATGCTATCTATGCAAAGGTTTGAGCTCTCTCCGAAAGATACGAACGAGTCACCCACTCGAGAGCCCCTCTTGATAGTACGGCTATCTATCCTAAACCCGCTCTCCCAACACTACAAGAGACCGGTAAAATAGAAACCCTATCAAGATCATACCTTTGCCTTGAGCATCCCACTTGAGCTTGATGTAGACGATCTTGTCACCTTCAAGATGGAACACCTTTCTTGATTTCTCTTGCTTGCTCTTGCTTGATGAAGACTTGCGAATGGCTCCCCATACTCCATGGAGAAACCTCTTATTTGACCTTGTATTCATCACTCCATGAACACCGAGGAGGCAAGCTCCAAGCATGAGATCTTCTAGAGAGAACGCATCTTGAGCTTGCACATCAATTCTTGATGATGATGCCTTGAAGAAAGCCATGAAGAACTCCATATTCTTCTTCTTCTTCTTCTTCAAGACATACTTGATCTTCTTCTACTTGATTCCAATAGACACAAAGACCTTGGACAATGCTTCTTATTTTTCATCCTTGAAACCAACACATGGTCCAAGCAATGCCAATGGACAAACCTACAAGTGAGAATCAATTTGCACATTAGTCCATAGGGATTGTCATTAATTACCAAAACCACACATGGGGGCATACATGCCCTTTCAATCTCCCCCATTTTGGTAATTGATGACAATCCCTTTGAGAGGGTTTAAATTTGGAATTTAATAAACAAAACGGTTGCCCCAACATCAAATACTACACAAGTATGTGATGTTGGTAAAACCACAATATATAGAGCAAACTCCCCCACAATCTATGCATGTGTGATGAACATGAAATTCATTGCATATATTGCCAACCATTATCGTTGGAAGAGTTTCCTCTATATATTAAACATGCAAGCAACAACAAGACGCAAGAGCATGCAAGGATAATGCTTAAGAACCAACTCAAAGCATAAACCAACTTCCCTTATATTAAACATGCCAAGCAACAACAAAGATGCAAGAGCATGCATGGCTAATGCTTAAGAACCAACTCAAAGCATAAACCAACTTCCCTTAAACCCTCTAAAACTTCTCCCCCATTGGCATCGATTGCCAAAATGGGTAAAAAGTTCTAGATGGCCAATACAGTGAGACTCCCTCCAAAGGTGTGCAAATGCACATATCCGATGATGAATCCCGGGGAGAAAGTAAGACTATATAGGGGACCCAAAGATTGCAAAAAGAAAAGAAAAATAAAGAAGCTTCAACAAATGAAGCGAGCAACCAATAAGACCCAAAATATCAATTGACAACAATAATTGATACCAAAATAAAGACACAAGATATTATGATACGAACACAAGAGTGTTTAGATGAAATAGGGAAGCTCCCCAATATTTGTGCACAATATAGAATCATCACTCCTCCAAACTCATTTAACAATACAAGGCAAGAAAGATAAAATTATGAGTGCCTGGAGATGCAAACAAACGGAACAAGCACTCATAGGAAAATAAATTTGGAAGCCACCAAAGAATCAAAAAGAAATAAAGGGTGGTCTCTAAGGAAAACAAAAACAAGCAAAGATTTATCTTCTATTGTGTGTATAAGTTTCTAGGTGGAGAATATCACAAAGACATATGCCCACAAAGAAACATGCACACACAAAATAGATACACAAGAAAGCACATGAACAACAAAATGAAGTCATATAATATACCAATAGGATTTTTGCTTGAAAGCATGGCCAAAGGCTCAAATATATCTTATTGTACATCAATGAGATTCAAACACCGATACACTACATACATTACAACTATTACCAAGGGAAAAAGGGAATAGTTGGATTATATGGGGAAATGCAACAAGTATCACAAATAGAAATCAACTATGCAAAATACTCACTATTGAACATGAGAGTGAATGAATAAAAAAATGCAATAAAATTGCTAGATTGACATATTTGGGATTGGTGAATCATCAGCATGATTTTGTATAGCCCAATTATATGCACTCATCTCACCATACTCACATTTGCAATAGAGGAGAATTTGCACAAAACAAAATAAGAACCACAAAATTTGTACAAACACAAATTCATGCCAACAAGCAACCCACAAAAGGTTGGAAACAAGATATGTATGCATGAGAGAGATACTTGTTAGCGAGATATAATTGGTAGGATGTAGAGGATAATAATTTGTTGATCATCCTAACTTGCCTCCAATTGACATGTAGGTGCCACTTCTTCCTAATGGATGAGACAAGCATCCAATATATCTCCAATGTACCTAAAACACAATTAAGTACACTATGTTCCCAAACAAATTGGGTTCAAAGTAGTTAGTGCAACTACAATATATAGGAGACCCTCCAGATAAATATGTGCATATTGATATGAAATTGAATTTCATGCACATCTTAGCCGATAGGATTTGATGGAGAATCCCCTATATATTGGATCAAGAAAGCAGGCATGCCGTAATATAAACATGTAGTAAATATGCATGCACAAGACTCTCAAGAACCAAAAATAAGATACAATTTGAACTAAAACACCGAGAAGTAGCACACAAGAGTGTGACATGACAAAAGGTGTCCAAATTGTATCAAATAGCCAAATTAACACATGAAAGGACACAAATTCAACAAATGAACAACGCAAAAGCCAAAGAGAGAAAGATGCACAAAACTCATAATGCTCAAGGATTTATCTCATTCTAAAGGACCAAAACAAGTAATAAAGAATGAGACAAAGCCAACTCCCAAATAGAGCAAGTGTAACATCCCAAAACTTTAATCCAAGCTTATCAAGATCAAATCATCCAAATTTGGGGTTAACAAAAACTTTTCCAAATTTAAAATGAAAGCATTCATATATGTGTGCATTTAAAATAGGAGTTGTTTGAATTACCATGATTGATTGATCCAATGCTTGTAAAATGTTTCTTAGGTGATTTAAACATCATCTACATCATTCCCAAACTTTTCCTAAAGAAAATCAAATAAAAAAGAATTAAAATGAAGGAATGGTCATTTTGACAAATTTAACTCTCATGCCTACTTTGGCTATTCCTAGTACTCATTTCTTAACAGAAACAATTCTTGATCTGCACCCCTTGCTAGTACACATAATGAGGTACCAAGGCCCACCTTTTGATCTACTAAAAACATTCTGTAAGCTATTTTAAATGACAGTTTAAAATTGAATCTAATGCATATGCATAGATCACCCCTATTTCAAAAACCACCTATTTGAGCTCCATTTTCAAAACCCTTGCAACCAGAGACTACCTAGCACTAGTGGAGGTCACCTAAAATTTTTGAACTCAAAATTCAAAACCTTTTCTCTTGCGGCCATTTCATCAAACACTTGGCAGGCAGATTTCAAACTAAGCAAATTTCACTATTTTAAATAGTGTTCTGGCCAAACTTGTTCCCCAACTTGCCACCAAAATCTCTCCACTGCACGCCTAACCCCTCTCTAGCCCAGCCACCCACGGTGCCAAGACCAAATGGTCATGGCCATTAAGGCCGAGCCCCCACTTGGGCACCCCACCGGCGACAGCACGCCACAGCCGCCGCCAGCGCCATACACCGTGTCCTGGAGATAGCCCGTGATCCACCTCCACCAGTCCCAGCCCAAATGACCAGGAAACGACCGGAGCCGCGCGCCACTGTCGACCATGCCGCCCGCCCGAACTGTCGACCATGCGCCGCCGCCCAGCACGCATTGTCCCAGCGTGCACAAGCCGCCCTTCGGCCGCACCCGCCGCTCCGCCTCGACCTGGAGAACACACCAGACACCTCCGTTCGCCGCCCAAAGCCCCACAGCCACCGCTCGCCGTGGACCCAGCCGCCTCGGCCTCTCAGAGCGCCACCTCGCCCCGACCGCATGCCACCGCCCTACGACCGCATTTAAATCCTAGAGCACCGCCAGGGAACCGCCCACCGATCGCAATCCCCAGCCATGCCGCTAGCTTGCCGTAGCCATGTCGCCACCGTCGACCGCCCATCCCGCTCGGTCTCACCGTCGAGCCTATAAAAGGAGCCTTCCCCAGCACCAAAGACTCACACCATTCCACTCCCCTCACCTCTCTGAACCTCACCCACCTCTCGCCGGAGAAAGTGGAGCAGCAGCTCGCTGGAATTGGAGCCGGAGCCGCCGCCTCTGGAGAAGAAGGGTGCCGTTGATTCCGGCCACCCCAAGCTCCGTCGTGACCCCGCCTCGCCTCGCCGTCGTCTTCCACTTTGTTCGCCCGCATCACCGACCCTGCTGGAGCCCTGGTGCATGAGACCCCACCGAGCCTAGGTTAGAGCTACTTGGCGACCTGTTCGTCGTCGATGACGACCCTCAGCCGTAGATCTAGCTTCTAATCACACGGCCCACAGCGCGCGTACCGTTTCGCATTTTAAGTGCCGCTGACAAGTGGGACCCCCCTGTCAGCTGAGCCCCGCGCCGCGTAGCGCCACTGGGCCCATTTCCTTTCCCGCGCAAGCCCGTAGATTCAAATCTGGATTTTTTCTTTTTAGTTAGAATATAGTTTCTGTCCAGTGTTTCAAAATTCAATTTAGAGGGTTTTAGAAATCCAAAATGCATGAAACCAATTGTGTCTGAAAGGTATTGAAATTCTCTATCCAGGCCCGTTGGAGTTAATTCATTTGGAGTTCTAGATCTCTCCTAGTAAAAATAACAAAACAGAAGCTTTTGCAACTTGCAACATTTTTATAAAATCAACCAAGTTAGCTTTTGAGTTGATTCCAACTCTCAAAAATCACATTTCATCATATCTATCCAAATATGTAATAATATTAAGGTTTACAAGTAGTGACTTTGGACTAGTACCAAACTAATGCTATATAGGCATTTCTAGTCACTTTAAATCATTAAATAATGAACTTAAACCAAAGTAATATTGATCCAACCTTTAAATCTCATTCCCACATGTTAGAATATGTGGTGAGGACATGTGTCCACATGATCCCATATTTTGGTGGTGAATATTAAATTATAGTTAATATTTCAATGAGTAGAAATTACTTTTCTAAAATAAAACAATTCAATTAAACTTGTGATGTTTGGGATGATAATAGATCATCAATTGTGTGGTTTAGAATACTACTTAGCCTAGTTAAGTATTGTTTGGTGATTGTGCACTCCCTATGTATTTCTAGACGATAGTACCGACCAAGCCTTCGAGGAGGAGGAGTTCTACCAAGAAGAAGAAGAAGAAAACTTCAACCACTGCACCAACCAAGGCAAGCTATTAGTGGCAAGCTAACCCTTGCAAACATGCTTTAGTAAGCTATTGTAGCAAGCTAGAATAAAACTAGATGGTTTAGTAAAGATGCCTTAAGCATGCTTTGATCACACCCCTTTAACTATTAGTACCCCAAGTCTTATTGACAAGTTTTTACCTCCCTTTAGTTTAAACAAAGTCCTTTACTTACTTTTGAAGGTAGCATAAAGAGTATAAAACTTGACCTATTTAGAGACTTTTAGATGTCATTCTATGGCATGAGATTGATCCCATCTTTCCACCTTAGTGAACACTCTTAACTTAGTATTTTAGAATAGCTCAAAAACTTGAGTCACTTATGATGGGAACACTTGGTGAAAATGAGTTATGAAAACCTTGGAATGATGAGTCATTCTATTGAGATGTTTTGACATGTGTTGAGAAACACAATTGGTTTATGATGATGAGGCATGAGCCTTAACCCTTTTATAAAACTGATGGTTGGATTCGGATGCGATACCATTCCAAATTTACCATACAACCACATTACCTGAATTGGGTAAGGCTTAGCTGGAAATTTATATGCATTAGTATTGGTTCCCTCATGGGAGAGGTTTGAGCTGAGACTACCTCTCAATGATGTCCACCTATGCAGTGCCCAAGATGACTGATGGTCATGGTTGGGAGGCCATGCTCATAGGAGAGGTACTTATACTAGGGTGTGTAAAGGGAAGGTTATGTTTGATTATCTGCATACTAAGTATGATGATTCAGGGTTATCCCTGACAGATATATCGAATCTTGTGGTGAAAGTGTACCACCTCTGCAGAGTGTCAAACTATTCGAATAGCTGCGTCCGCAGTTATGGACAGTTGGAATGGCCATACGGTTTCATTGTCAGATGTTTTCTAAATAACTTGAAATGAATGATGACCTTTGACTTGACCACAACAGGGTTGTGTTAATGAAATTAGCTTCCCAACTTAAGTGATTCTAGAACTTTACTTTATCTTTTCTTGCTTCAAAACTCAGCTTAGGTTTCAAACTTAACTTGATAGTTATTCATTATTTTCAGCACTTGAACTTAGAATTATAACCCTTGCTAGTAGTAGTTTGCGAGTACTTAAAGAGTACTCATGGCTTTTGTCCCTGGCTATTATCATGGCCAGACTATGAAGGAGATTATCAAGATGATGGTCAGTAGGACGGCTATGATAACTAGGACTATCTGCCTTCGTCAGCATTGCCTGTGCCCCTGAAGATGGACCCCACCGCTACGCTATCGTTTATTTCCGCTGTTTGTTGTATTAAAGACTGGATCATGAGATCCTTATTTGTGTAAAACCTTATGTATGGTTTGTAATAGATGATGTACTATGATATCCAATACGTTATGTCTCGCAAAAATGGTAATCCTGGGATTGCGAGGTATGGCATAACGGGCATCTGGGATTAAAAATCCGGGTGTTGACAGCAAGGTTCCAACACATAAACCAAACTCTCTACACTTTTCATGATGGCACAAAGTACCAAAAGAAAAGATCAAGCATCCAAGCACAAGACACACTATATGGATCAAATTAAGAAGCATAAACATGAGTATTCTAAATAATATAGGAGAGCTCCCCATGAGTGGTGCATTACTTAGAATTTTTCTATTGAATGCAAAATGCACACAAGTGAGATCATCACTACTACCTACATTAAATAAACCACAAGAGAATACCAATAAACTAAAAGAATCCACAAGAGGCAAGGAAGACATGGGAGAAAAAGGAAATTCTTGGCCAAAGATAGGACAAAGAAAAGCAAAGGCCAAAGTGAACATGATCAATAAATCCTACCATATATGGAGTTTTCACTTATCCAAGGACAAGAATTATGGGGAAAATTTTCCCGAGGTAGTTTGCAAGGAAATCATGATCATATTCACACAAAGAAGCATGTAACAAGATATAAAAGTTATGCTTGATGCTTCGAGAGAGATTCTTGATAGCTCCAAATAGTCACATAATTATTAAAGATTAAAGTAACTTGAAGCAAGTGGTTTCCATGGAGGATATTGAGGTCCAAATATGAGGAAACACATACCAAGAAAAACTCTCACAAACAAGATCCAAAAGATGAGCAATAAAAGCAATCCAAAGGAATTGGAACTTGTTTGAGCTAAATGTGCCACTTAGGAGCTAGATAAATATAAATATCAATTCTAAGTGACACTACCTCAAATGTCCACATTTTCTAGGTTTGTAATATGCACAAAGCAAATGACTCCCCCATAATGTGATAAATCAAGAATTCTCAACAAGAGGTAAGAACATCCAAATAGATATGATTAATGAATATTATGTAACTTGAATTTCTCATGAGAAATACATACCACATAGATACTAGATAAATTTGCAATATAAATACTAAGTGGTATTCCTCATATATACACATTTTAGGATTGTGGAATGCCCAAGCATAACACTCCCCCAAAATGGGATAGTCCATTAATCTCTCACAAGAGCCAAGAAAGATACCAAATAAATTCAACAAAGGCTCAAACACAAGAACTCAAATACATGATGTGCCAACCAACATACACAAATATACTAGACAACACAATATAGGTATGAGGGAAGCACAACATATACAAACACATATAATGGTACAAAACCGACGCATGCACAAGAGAGCAAGTAACTTTCAAAGTAAAGGAGTTGAGCACATGTTACTGCAAGGAGGAACATTGGATATAAGATAGAAGCAATATAGTCCAATTGGCTTGACTTGACAAAAATAAATGATGAAGATCCCTCAATTCTTCATAATGTAGCCAAGCCTCCAATGCCCTCCAACCAACACCCATGGTGCATGAGGAAGAAAGGTGCCCCTTCTCGCGGCAAATGTAGCAAGTTCTTCTCTTGCTATCTTTCTTCTTGGAAGATGCCACCCCATGAGGAAGAGCTTGAGTCTTGGGAAGAGGCCCGCTTCTAGCTTGAGGTGGAGCTTGAGGCCTCTTCCCTTGTTCCTTCTTCAATGGGCAACATCTCACATGATGTCCTTCTTCCTTGCACTTGAAGCACACAATGTTGGCCGGATTCTTCACTTGACCTTGGCCATTCTTCTTGTTGCCCTTGTGCTTCAACAAGTTGGTGGGCTTGTTCTTGATGTTGGAGTTATATCCAAGCCCACTCTTGTCATTTGGGGATCTTCGCACACCCAAGACGTTCTTGAGTGTGGTCTTCCCTTCATGACACATCTTCAAGTCATTCTTCAAAGAATTTACTTGAGCCTTGAGCTTCTTGTTTTCCTCTACATGGTTAGTATCAACAACAATACTAGAGGAAGTAGATGCTACGTTGTTAGAGCAACAAGGCAAGGGATGCAATTCATCACAAGATATAGCAATAGCATGAGTGGTTGAATTACAAGGACTAGCACATGGCAATATGATACTAGGAGTAGATGTAGTGCTAATGTCCACATGAGGCATACTCGATGTTACCTTTGACAAAATAGCCTCATGAGCCAACTTTAGACTACCATGGGAAACTAGAAGGCCCTCATGTGAGCTTGAGAGCTTAGCATGACTCTCTTCCAATTTCCCATAGTTGCTAGTTAGCAAAGCAAGTTGAGCATGTAGGTCAACATTCTCCTTCACAAAAGATGCTTCACAAGAGATAGAGTTAGTAGCACAAGCATCATGATTAATTGCTAGAGGTGAGGGCAACTTGGAAAGCTCTTTTGAGTATGAAGCTTTCAGTTGCTCATGTGACTCGGTGAGTTTGATGAGCTCCCCCTTGATGACCCTAGAGCCATTGTCGAGGTGCTCAAAATCCTCAATGAGTTTAGCATAGGCAACTTCAAGCTCATCATTTTTAATTTGGAGGTCACTTGACACCTCAAGATCTCTATCATGAGATTTCTTTACTCTAGAAAGCTCTAGAGCAAAGGTCTCCTCAAGAGATTCCTTGGTGGTTTGTTCCTCTTCAAGAGCTTCATTTAAGTTTGCAATGTCATTAGCATACTCACGCTCAAGACTACTCATTTTGTCAATTGTGTCCTCATGCTCATAAATTAGTTGCTTACTTTCAATGGCAAAGTTTAAGATTTCAATGAAAGTACAAGCATTTTTATCATTGTGAAGAGCATGAAGGACTAGCTCCCCCTTCTCTTTTAAATAAGCAACATCATCATCTCCTACATCTAAGTCAACATTCACATCATCATGAGGTGCATTGGGGTCCAAAGGAGAAGTTACCTTTGATTCCTTAGCCATGAGGCATAAGTGAATGTTGGGAGAAGGTGATGATGGGGGAACACATGAAGCTCCAATAGCAACATTGCCTTGGCCCACACATTCTTCGATTTCCTCTACATGGTTAGCAACACAAGTACTAGAGGAAATAGAAGCACATTTATCATGGCAACAAGGCAAAGCAAGCATATCATCATGAGATATATTCAATACATTTCTACATGATATGTAAGGGCAATCAACACTAGGATGTAAATCAAATATAGTCCTACAAGTGTTCATGCCCAAAGATACAACATTGCAATGAGATATATATGGAGGATCATGAATGGAAATATCACTATCCACATTGCAAGTTCTATCACCACTCACCATATCATTACCTTGTGACAACTCACATGTTGGTGTAGTGGAAGAAAATGAGAACTCATCACGGCCAGAGGTGGAGGGAACACAATCATCCTCATTAAGCTTGGACACATCATATTTTGCTTGAAGCTTGGTCCAAATATCATGAGCATTCCGAAAAGGCATGATTGAGGAAAGAACTACAAAGCTCACAACATTAACAAGCACATTAGATGCTTAAGCTTCGAGATAAGAGTTTGTCTCCTACTCCAAAGATAGATTTTGGGGATCCTTAGGAGGAGACAAGCCCATATCTAGAATTTGCTCAATATTTGGGTCAATGACCCGGAATTGACTAAGCATCTTGAATCCAAACATCATAATTTGTGCCATCAAATGTAAATGTGTGAGAGTGCACTAAACCCCTAGGAGACATCCTTACTCTCGAGGCGGTGAAGACAAAGAAGCGAGAGACCTCGCTCTGATACCAATTGAAAGGGAAATGGACGTCGCCTAGAGGGGGGGTGAATAGGTGTTTTAAAAATATTACGGTTTAGGCTCTAATAAATGCGGAATAAAACTTAACGTTTAATTTATCAAGCCAAAACCTATATCCACTAGGTTCACTAAGTGCACCAACAACCTATGCTAAGCAAGACAAGCAACAAGGTGATAACAAGATAATATACTTCAAGCATGATGGCTATCACAATGTAAATTGCATAAGTAAAGGGCTCGGTTGAGAGATAACCGATGGACGCGGAGACGATGATTTGTTTCCCGAAGTTCACTTCCAAAGAAGCTACGTCTCCGTTGGAGAGGTGCGGGGGCGCAATGTACTTCAAACACCACAAGTGGCTCACCTCAAAGTGTGGTGGCTCGATGCTCACCCAACGCCACACAAGGCCTCACCCCAAGATGCGAAGGCACGCAACCTACCGACGCCACAAAAGGCTCACCCTATTCTCCCATGAGCTCGCCACAAAGGCCTACTCACATTCCACTATGGGACACTTGAGGGCGGTCACCGAACCCGTACAAGGTTGGGGCAATCTCCACAACTCAATTGGATGATCCCAACAACAATGCCACAAAGGCTACAAAGCCACAAAACTCAACAAGGCCACAAAAGGCTACAAGACCACAAGAGGTCAACAATCCAACCACACAACCGTCTAGGGTTCCAAGAACCCAAGAGAAACAAGCCCAAGGGCTTGAACTCGCCGAATCTCCGACGAGAACTCAAACCTATGCACCAAATGCAAGAGGCAAGTCCTTCTCTCTCAAATTCCACCAGAGCTACAAAAGCTATTGGGGAAATAAGAGAGGAAGAACACAGAGGAGAACACAAAACTCTCCAAGATCTAGATCCCAAGGATTCCTTCACAAACAAGGGATTTGGTTTGGTGGAGCTTGTAGATCTAGATCTCCTCTCTCAAATCCCTCAAAAAGATGCAAGAATCATGGGAGGAAGAAGGGAAGAGGGCAAGATTTTGAAGGTCAACAATGGAGGAGAGAGAGTGGAAGAGCTAGCAAAAATGACCACCAAAGTTGGGGAAACTTTGGGGAAGAGGGGGCCCTTAAATAGGGCAAGAAAAATCTACCCGTTTGGGCCAGATTCGCACCCCACCGGAACTACCGGTGCCCCACCGGAACTACCATAAATAGAAACACAAGTTATTGAACAAAAACGAGATTTACCGGAACTTCGGGTGGAACTTGGGCCGGTACTACCGCTCAAGCAAAAACGTTGGACAACATTGCACGAAAACTTCAATAACTTTTGACTCTGGACTCCGATTTTGATGATCTTGAGCTTGTTTTGAAGAGAACAAAAAGCTCTACAAGATTATGCAAATAAAAATCATAGTCCAAAAAGGGAGGATAAAAATAAAATGGAGAAAGATAGGACCTCTCAAAAGCGATGAACCGGTAAAACCTCTAAAACCCAAAACGCAAGAAGTTGAGCTTGGAAACTCCAATTGGGATGAAACCAATTTTGTTGGAAAGATAATAAAGAGTAGAATCCAACAAAAGGTGAGATATTGGGTATCACCAAGGGAGAAAATATCATGAATATATATGTGAGATATCTCCCAAGGTGTGGAGCCGGAAAACCCGCAAGATCAAAAACGCAATAGGATATGCAAGAGAAATCTGTTTTTGATGAACTAGAGCTTGTTATGAAGATAACCACAAGATCTAGATCCTCACATGGACAAGAACAAACAACAACCAAGAAAGATAATGCTATCTATGCAAAGGTTTGAGCTCTCTCCGAAAGATACGAACGAGTCACTCACTCGAGAGCCTCTCTTGATAGTATGGCTATCTATCCTAAACCCGGTCTCCCAACACTACAAGAGACCGATAAAATAGAAACCCTATCAAGATCATACCTTTGCCTTGAGCATCCCACTTGAGCTTGATGTAGACGATCTTGTCACCTTCAAGATGGAACACCTTTCTTGATTTCTCTTGCTTGCTCTTGCTTGATGAAGACTTGTGAATGGCTCCCCATAATCCATGGAGAAACCTCTTCTTTGACCTTGTATTAATCACTCCATGAACACCTAGGAGGCAAGCTCCAAGCATGAGATCTTCTAGAGAGGACGCATCTTGAGCTTGCACATCAATTCTTGATGATGATGCCTTGAAGAAAGCCATGAGGAACTCCATCTTCTTCTTCAAGACATACTTGATCTTCTTCTTCTACTTGATTCCAATAGGCACAAAGACCTTGGACAATGCTTCTTCTTTTTCATCCTTGAAACCAACACATGGTACAAGTGATGCCAATGGACAAACCTACAAGTGAGACTCAATTTGCACATTAGTCTATAGGGATTGTCATTAATTACCAAAACCACACATGGGGGCATACATGCCCTTTCAGCATATGTATAGCAAAGAGCAATTCCAAGGTAAAAACTGCTAAGGAACAAGCTTTGAGTCATTTTAGGCTCAGTTTTTTCATGTAGATCAGAGATTCTACACCAAGCTTCTTTAAAACTTTCCTCAATTCCTTGTTTAAAAGTGAAAATCATTTCCTCGGGTGACATAGTGATTGGAGCAAGGCTAGACATAGTAGCAACTTAAGAAAGGAACTAATTTTTTTGTGTTTTTGAAAAAAGAAAGCAATCTAGTAAAACTATTTTTTGTGTGTTTTTGATAAAGAAACAAGCAAAAAAAACAAAAAGAAACTAAGCAAAAAAAATAACAAAGTAAAGAGATTGGTTATGAGGGACTCCCCTTGTGAAGATGTCCTTGACTCCCCGGCAACGGCGCCAGAAAAATGCTTGATGGCTCAGTGTATGGCACCAGAAAAGTGTTGGTGCGGTGTTGATGTAGAGCTCGTTCGGAACCCCAAGAGGAAGGTATGATGAGCACAGCAGCAAGTTTCCCTCAGTTATGAAACCAAGGTTTAATCGAACCAGTAGGAGCAAGGAAACACCCCAAAGGTGTTGCTAGCTAAGCCTTGGCAGGGCGCACTACCGGTGCTAGTAGCAACGTGGAGACCTACACAACACAACCACAGAACTTTGTCCCCAACTTGCGATGATGTTGTCAATCTCACCGTGTTTTGCTGAAAACAAAGAATTAAACGTATCGAATGGAAGGAAGTAATAGTTTGCAGAAAATAAACACAAAGCAGTAAACAGTTGTAGATTGTATGTAAAAGACAAGGACCGAGATCCATAGTTCACTAGAGGTGACTCTCCTTAAGATAGATAACATGCTGGGTGAACAAATTACAGTGGGGCAATTGACAAACACCGAGAAAGCAATACATGCATATACTAATCATCTTGACTCCTTTGATACTTGATTGGGCATTACAACAGTATACATAGACCGCCATCCAACTGCATCTATGACTAATAATCCACCTTCAGGTTATCATCCGAACCCCCTCTAGTATTAAGTTGCAAGCAACAGATTATTGTTTACAAACTGCGTGTAAAGTAAACAATACGATTGTTCTATGAACAAAGGATTGTTGTTTTCTTCCTAGTAGCAACATCACATCTAGTACCTTAGAGATTTCTGTCACTTCCCCAGATTACCAGAGGCATGAACCCACTATCGAGCATAAATGCTAACTCTTAGAGTTGCTAGCATCTACTTGTCCAAGATAGCTACTAATAACGGAGAGCATGCAAGATCACAAATAACAAACACATGATAGAATCAATAATCAATCTGAAATAGCATCTCAATATCTATCGGATCCCCGCAAACACAACATGCAGAATTACAAATAGATGATCTTGATCATGAACGGAGCTCACAAGATCTAGACATGAAAGCACAAAGGAGGAGAACCAGCCATCTAGCTACTACATGGATCCGTAGTCCAAGGATGAACTACTCACGCATCACACCAGAGGCTTGCATGGTGATGAAGAAGGCCTCCAGGGTGAATTCCCTTCTCCGACAGGGTTCCGGGAAGAGCTTCAGATCCCTCCCGATCTAGGGATGGAGATAACGGCGGCTACAGACTCTTTCGTGGATTTTTGATCGGGCCCTTATGGTTTTCGTCCTGAGGGCAATATATAGGCGGAAGGAGAGGCCGAGCGGGTGACTGGGCTGGCCACACCACCCCCTGGCGCGGCCAGGCCTGGCCCGCGTGACCAGGTGGTGTGGTGGCCCCCTGGCTCCTCTCCGTCTCGTATTCTGGCATCTGATGACTTCCGGAAAATAGGCACTTTGGCTTTTGTCCCGTCCAATTTCGAGAATATTTATTTTCTGACTTTCTTGGAACCAAAAACAGCAGAAAACAGGCAGCTGGCACTGTGGCTCTTGTTAATAGGTTAGTCCAAGAAATCATATGAAAAGTACTCCAAAGTTAGAACAAAACATAAGAAAATGGATAAAACCAAGCATGGAACATAAAAAATTATAGATACATTTTTAATGTATCAAGGGGCCTCCTCCATGGCTCTAGTTAAATAATAATTTATGTCTTTGAGTTTGCCATACTAAATTTTTGTACCGTCCTCTGCCACTGCTTAATCCTACTCATAGAAATAAAAATAGGATGTTCATTACTCCCTCTATCCTAAATTAAATATTATAGATTTGTCTAGGATCGTATATATCTATACACTAATACTAGTCTAGATAAATGCTAGACAAACCTGTGACAACCAATTCAGGAAGGAGTACTTTTTTCCTCGAAATGACATCAAAAGAATAACTTCACATGGATTTCTTTTGTCTCGTTTCTATGAATGAAATCTCTGCTACTTAAAAAGGACGAATTTTCTCTATTTCCTTCGGTAGCTGGTTTGTCCAACACTTTTTTAATAATACCATTTTACCCTCTCACCTAATCACATAATAAGGCATAAGAAAAAAAGACATTGAGGGATTTGCGCCTCCACCAAATTCGGATCGGGAGAGAAAATTCTAGGTTAACTGATTGCGGTAATTAATGTGGCGATTATACGTATAATATAAGGAAAAAAAGACATTGAGCGATTTGTACCTCCACCAAATTCGGATTGGGAAAGCAAATTCCGGGTCAACTTATTACGGTAATTAATGTGGCGATTATATGTACAATTCACAGCTAGAGAAACTTCCGCGTCCTTCAAGATTGCTAAAAAAACACAAGGACCCGACGGCTATAGTGCAGCGTAGCTTGGTATTGATGGACTGCATCTCGCCGCACTCTCGCGCCGTCGTGCTCCAGGTGTCGCAGTCCTCGCCGCTGTCTTGCCCGAGCAGGCCAACAACTGGCTACCCTCCAACACTTCTCCTCACCGTTGTGGCCTGTCGAGAAAACTCCAGCCTCACATCAAGGCTAAAGCCGGTGAGTCTAGGCTGTCTAGGCACAAACAAGTACAAAATATATGAGATACATATGATAAATTAGTACATGCCACCTCTTAAATTTACAATCGTTAATCAAACATGGTTCTTGATCTGTTCCAAGCTTCTCCACTAGGAAAACTGTCGGAGAGTCTCTCCACTAGGAAAACTATTGGCGTGACTAGATGTGCCATCGGCTGACTCCAAAAACAATGATATCAATCTCCACTTACCAATTTGAGAGCCTGCTTAGAACGCTTAATGATTGACGTATCAATTTGATCTCGGGCTAAGTTCAATGAATCGTGAATGTTTATACCATCTAAATAGCATCTAACAGTGCATAATCTGGTCGGGAGCGAGGATATTATACCAAGTTGACAGTAGACATGGCAGGAATAGTCCCCTAGAGGATAGAATCATTTTAACATTGCAGATGGATCCGAGCTAACAGTGCCTACATTTTTAACATTGCAGATGGATCCGGCGACACGATCGAGTGAACGTACTCCTTTCAAAGACTTGTCAAACACCATCAACACAAGTAAAAACTATGATATACTCGGTGTAAGTGTAACAACCGATGCTAGACAACTGGGGTGTCTTGTGTTTTATTAGGTGTCACTGACAACAGTAATGGAGGGGGCCTACATATGTGAAAGAACGCAATAGACGAAACCGCTTCAGATTTCTTTTGATGAAAACCCTTGTTCCGCTCTCGCTCGCCTCTACTAACAGTCTCGGTTGATTTTCCTTCCTTTAGCTACTCAGATGTTTCGGTTCGCTAAGTTTGAAAAGTCCAAAGAGCACAGACTAGCCACAGAGCTTGGATACGGTTTCTCGATCGGAGATCCATGGATCACAGACCCTCTCTCCCCATGGCTTTTCGCCTCCGGCGACACGATCGAGTGAACGTACTCCTTTCAAAGATTTGTCCAACACCATCAACACAAGTAAAAAATATGATATACTCGGTGTAAGTGTAACAACTGATGCTCAACAACTGGGTGTCTTGTGTTCTATTAGGTGTCACCGACAACAGTAATGAAGGGGGATACAGATGCGTAAGAACGCAATAGACAACATGCTCGACGGAGATATGCAGAAATGGATAAATAAGAAGGATGAGATGCTTAGGAAGCGTCGTGAATCCTATCGACAAAAAAATCTAAACTACAATGCACACCTTATGAGGCAAAGAGAAAGTTAACCGTCGACTTATGTTTTGCTGCACATGTCTGTGGTGTATAGCAGGGGATGCCATAGAAAGCTAACCGGGTGGATCAAGGAAATGTATGGTTTTGTTTTTTCAGAACTTACAAAATGATACCGATACTCTTTTTCCACCGTATTTGAATAACACATTAGTTTTTTTACAGGAATAAAATGATTGTTTGAGTTTGTTTTTTCTCATGTAGATGCATGTTTCGCTTTAAATCTAATGGCAACATATAGCGAGTGAGCTGGATCACCTGCGAGATTCATGTTTATTTCCGAGGTCAAACATATCTTCTCTATTCTGAACTTGAAGTTCAGGCATCCTGGTTTCATGTTCATTTCTGAAGTCGAATATATCTAAATGAGTCTGAATTTGAAGTTCAGGCGTCCCAGTTTCATGTTCTTTTAGTGGGATGAGAGATGTTCTTTTGAGATGTGCAGAAAGTGATGTTTATGTACTTTAAAATGCATCTAAAATGTTCAATGCTTTGCTCAACTTTCTGTAGCTCAAACAAAGCTGCTAGCACAATTTGTGTTGAACATATTCAGGCTCTGTTTGGTACAAAATAATACAAAACAGAGGAACCGGAAAGAATGGAGGAACAGGGTGTAGTGTAAAGTGAAAACCTACACGCTTCCAATACAAATTTTCTGTGGTTTTTCTATGGTCTTGGCCAATGTTTTATTTCTCGTGAGAAGTGCATGAAACTTTCATTTTCCTAAGAAAAATTTGTGCCAGACTTTCCTTTCTACTGGCCCTTGAGGAAAAAATTCCAGAGGAAAGAAAACCCACTTTGTATTTTCATGTGTACATGCATGTTTTCCTTTAAATCTGATGAAAAAATATGGTGGGTCGATTACTTGATTTGGGTCGGTTGAGTCTGCAATCGAGCAGATTGACATATCCTGCAATCAATTTCTTTTCACTGACCAGCTTTTATTATTAATGATCGAGGTCCTTTGATGAAACAGAATCAATCAGCTTTTAATGAAATAGAATCAATCAGCTTTTAATAAGGCATTATGTAGATGTTCCGGGTTCAAGAAATTAGTCCTTTAATGTCAATCAGCTTTTATAATGTTTCATTTTACTTGAGATACAATCAATTTCTTCGTATCAATCAGCTTTTATTATTCATAAAAAAATCAATCATCTTTTATAATGTTTCCTTTTACTAGAGGTGAGATCCGCTATATAAGCATGACCCCATCGGTTCAAAGGCACACCTCTCCCTCCTCTACTCTAGCACGCCTACCTGAACCAGGTCACTCGATCTTCTCTGCCTTCAATACATTCCAAAGGTTTGATGTTCATCGAATTCTCCTTTTGCTTTGATTCTTTGAAGTTTATTAAAACTACACAATAAATGCATGTATTCCTCGAATTTGATTTTTTTTATCTAATGGAAAATATGTTTACGATTTATAGGAGCTGCAGTGTGATTTATGTTTTTGAATATCTCCCAGATGGTGCACTAACAGGTAAATAAAGAATATGTTAAGCATGCATTTTTCGCATAGATTTTAGTAATTATAAAATTGTTCTTAGGTGGGTTGGGCGTCATCTTGTACGTCGGTCCACACAAAATAGATTTATATGCCCCTAGCGGCGCCAGAGAGGTTGCTGTGGTAGATAACAACCATAACATAATCTTTGTACGTATTTTTGGTGAATCTACTCATGCCTACGACAATACTCTGTTAGCGGAACATGATAGTGACGTTCTCGTTGGCTGCAACCTTAAAGTAAATCAAAAATCAAATAAGGTCAAGTTCATTTTATGTACATATATAAAAATATTGAATGCACAACTCTACTAATTTTAACTGTGGTTTTTCAGAGAGCCTTGATAGCACTGCTTCAACTACCACCAGAATTCAGACATGCACAAAAAAATCCATTTAGTCTTCTCAACGGTAAATACTCATCGATGTTTTTATGACTTCAAAAAGCAGGGCCAAGGCCTTTTCTCTAAAAATAATTATTTTTTCTAACTTGTTTTTTATTATATATTATATCTTAGGTGTCAGAGCGCATGTGCGTGTCGACATGAGTATAAGGAAGCATGTCAAACAGTTGGTGTTATTAAGGAGGGACATGCACGAGGGCTATATCGATCCCACCGACAACGACGAACCTTTTCCACAGAGGAAAATGTTTGCAGGGGAAAACCCCGTGGGACGAGTGTGCACGATGTATTAGATATGAACGCCCATAATAGAAATAATAATAACTGGGGCATGTGTCTGTTTAGACATGAAGTTTAAATTCGACCGATCATTTTCTAAGAATAGTTCCATTGTAGAGGCAATAAAGATTTTCTTATCAACCAGTGTTTTTCTGATGGGTCATGACATGTGATAACCAATGATTTTCTACGGTGTCGTGACTTGTGATGACCAATGATGTCAAATTAATGTGAGACATACTGATATTAATACTTGTTTCTTTGATAATTAGATTTTATGATATCCCTCATTTCATATCACATGTCCAACAATATAAGTTTGTAGAACTAAAGAAACTACCGTAGAAGAAATATAAAGTTGAACGGAAGAATTAAATGATGACAATTACTCCATCATAAGTAGGAAAATACATTGGAAATAATTAAGAGAAAAAACTAATAGAACAACGCGATGAAAAATATTTATACCTTAAAAAGCTGCACTGGGCCACTCTCTTTCTTCTGTATAAAGCCTCCGCATTGAAGAGAACAAAACATACCAATCAAGAAAACCAGCTTGCAATCCACCATGTTCTCACCTGTTCACGAATCCCAACTCCAAGGCCAAAGTGCCAAAACCCAGAAACATGTAGCAAGAAATATAAGGACCTCATATGTGGAAATAGAAAAGACAAAATATATTTCTGCTGCTAATATAGGAAATGAAAATAAAGTTTTCTATTCATTTATAGTGTATCAGCATCCATCTAATCTAACCAACACTTACTGATTCCTAGATAACGATTCTTGCATGTAAATTTTATTACGAGGATAAATGACAGATGTTTTTTAAGTAAGTAGAAAATTTACCTCTCTATGTTTACTCTCCGTCTCGTTTATGATGCCTAGATATCCTTGCTTCGCTTACTTTCCCTTGACTATCAGAATAAGGATACAGTGAGTTAGTGAGAGGCCAAGTAAATACCAGGTGCATACTTAAAACATCCAAAGACAACAAACATGCATGAATTGTTGGGGCGGTACCTTCCTTGATCTACTACTCTCCTTACGCTTGTGACCTACCAGATGCCTTACAATCACTGTCATAAGAGCTTGTGCTACTGCAAAAATAATCAGATACTCGGTACGCCAGTGGATGGACCGACCTGATAAAAATATTATTTTTGCAAGCTGCATAAATTATTCCTATACTAAGTCTAAAACACCATGACAGATCCAAGGATTAATGACCGGAGGCCAAAGAGGTGAAGTAAATCTAAACTAACAATTGAGCCTATCTTATATCTAATTTTCATCCGAGAGACATAGCTCTATGAAAATCTTAACATCATCGATGTACAAAATCTTTCTTTGGCTTGCTTACAGAGGATTACTGAATACCAAGGGCAATAAGGCAAATAAGAAGTGGTGCCCTGATGGAGGCTGCGATCACTGTCCAACGCTTGAAACATCTGACCACATCGTGTTGCACTGCCGTCAGGCAACATGGGTTTGGGAGAAGCTGCAGGTGGCTGATCTTTCCAGGCTCTTAGCAGTTGGTCTACTTCTTGGCTTTGTCGACAGTCTCAACCTCCTGTTCGATTGACATCAA
This sequence comes from Avena insularis, assembly GCA_023614405.1. Taxonomy (NCBI): domain Eukaryota; kingdom Viridiplantae; phylum Streptophyta; class Magnoliopsida; order Poales; family Poaceae; genus Avena; species Avena insularis. Next base: position 353,139,320 of record CM042692.1, on the reverse strand, counting down.
AGGCTGAATATAACACGTATCTATGATTTCTATTTTTTAGTTTATGTTGGATAGTTCTGAAAGAGGAAGACTGGTACAATGTCAGTACGTATTGTTCACCAAAAATTAACACGAATCTATATTCATGATGGTCTAGATGTCATTCAGCTGTATAAAATCAAATTTTTAGTTTGCCTGATTCGGTAAGCACTATCAATGGTTTGATTGTTGATGAAAAAAAAATCTGGAGGCTGTTAGCAGTTGGTTTACAAGGGCAGGTTGTCAAGACTTGGCCGGTCTGTGTCGCCGCTTGTTTCCTGGCCAAGAAAATCAATTGGCCCAATATTTACTAGATCTCATAAAATTGAAATGATGATTGGTACCCATGATTAAAAATCTTGTACAAAAGCGGAGCATTATATTCTTGTAAAAAAAGGAGCATTATATGGAAGTCCTCGGATCATTAATAAATAATAGCATAATCACGTATCAAAATAAACAGGAAATATCAGTTGACCCAAAAACTACCAATATAAATAAAAATTACCTGTTATTTTTCTCGCTACTCAACCTTACCCAGCAGATTCGACCCAAAACCACGTCCGAATCCTCAATGGCAACAAGGTAAGATCTGAGGCCACATGTCGCCAAATTCCTCGCCAAGGCCTCTTCCGCCCTCTATCCCATGTGGTGGCATCAAGGAGGGCCTCGCAACATGGCTCGTTATGCTCCATCGCCCGGTACTTCGAAGGCACCGTGCCAGCGGTGAACCCTGGCTCGGGCGTGCAGGCAACAGGGGCATGTGGGAGTTTGGAAGGGCGCATGATCTGAATTTGTCAGATTGTCATTGAAAGTGCATATGTGTCGGGGGGATAACCCCGGGTAGGCCAAGACGGGACCAATCGGCCGGCTCCAAGGAGCTCATGCCGTCTGGACCCAGATCAAGGAACCACAGCCGGGTGGAATCCCCCACCCGGTCCGCATCCAAGTTTCCTCGACTGGCCCGTCTAGCCGAGTAGCCAGAAGAACCGGCTGGGAGGCCGCTCCTAGCCGGCCGCTTTGGATCCGTTGGCGGTAGTACGATGGGAATGACGCTCCTTGTTGAGCGCACCTTTGACCGGACAGGCTGGCTAGCCTAGCCGGCGCTACCGGACAACTGTGTCAAAGCTGGAGGCTGACGAGCAAAGCAAGGGCTAACGAGGAAAGCTCCGGCTTACGCATAAAGAGCCGGCTGGCGGATAAAGAGCCGGCTGACGAGTAAAGCAGGGGTGCTGGACACTATAGCGCTGTCCTTTCCTGTACTGGAGGCTTGACTGGACCCGGGCCTATCGTTTGGCCCTGTCCAACCGACCCACTTTGTAAGGTCCAGATCCAAACAGTAAACCCTAGAACCCATCTTGTAAACTGTCTCCTCAACCAGTATATAAGGGGGTAGTGCTAGGGTTCTAGGTAGACAATGACAAGTTAGAAGTTCTCCACATTGGACAAGTTGAGTAGCTCCTTCTTCTCCTTCTAGCAAGGAGTAGCCAGAAAACAGCTCAAGGAGCATCTGTATTGGGCATTCGCCCCTTTGATAGTAGATCCTTGCAGGAGTAGGAGCTTTACCTTGCCAAGAGGGATCCGAACCTGGGTACATCGCTATGTTTGCAGTATCTATGCCCAACCCATTGCGAGTAGCCACATATAGCATCCTGATTGTCCCCTTCAAGCCATCCCCAATAGTATTGCCGTGTTCCACACCACGACAGTTGGCGCCCACCATGGGGAGCAGCGCTTCGGCTAGGATGATCTTTCGCACAAGACTTCCACTCGTTGCCGGTGAGCGAGTCGCCTCTGGCCTCGTCCTCACCTTCGGCTCCTTCGACTGCGTCCTCGACAACGCATCCTGCTTCGCTGGGGGAACTTTCCCAAGCGAAGGCTCCATCATGCACTTCAGCGAACACCACGTCTACGTCGCCACCGTCGCTGAGGCTTTCCCTCGTGAGGTTGTCACCATCTCTGGCGCGCCCCCTGGTTTCTCCGCTTCGCGCGTCGCCAGCGTCAGCATCGAGGTCATGATGGCGGGCTCGGTGGAGAACCGTCGCCCACCTCTGGAGCGCAATGTGGATGGCCGCGCCACCAACTCGCGCCTCCCGAACCAGGACCTGCTCAACGCGTCCATCCAACACCTCCGCAACCCCATCACCCCCATCGAGGCAGACCCAGCTGCAGCTGCGGCAGCCCTAGAGGTTACTCGTCAGAACCTTCTGGAGGAAGCTGGCAAAGTAGCAGCCGCCCAACAGCGGATGAACACGACCATGCGCGAGTACAACATCGTGCACGGCTTCGCCCGCTTACCCGGCACCAGCCGCCTGGCCCAGCCCCAAGGCCAAAACCTCGGTTCGGAGATGGATCGCGCCGCTGATCTATGTACGCCCGCGGTACAACCAGTTTACAACACTCCCGCTAAAAACATGAGGGCCACGGAGGTGGCAGTCGCAGAGCTAAGCCACTTGGAGGGCGAGGAGCTGCTTCGTCAGCAGGCACGTGTCCAGCTCCTTGTGGTGATGGCAAACAAACAACAGGCTAAGGCAGAACTCATTATGGCCAGCAACAGTAGGACCCAACCAGCTCGCCGGATGGCGGATCCGGCTGCAGGCAGCAGCAAGGTATCTCCTCCAAACAGAGCAAGGCCAAGCAACCGCCCACACGGTGGATCTACAGGCCGTGGGCACAACGCTCGCGACGCGACAGCTGTTACCAGCAAAACCCGCGAGCCGGCTGACGAAGCTGGAAAAGGCCAAGCGCTGCCCAAGTCCCGCCTATCCGGCCAGGACCGCTCGAGCCGGAGGAACAGCAAGATGCGTGTGCACGAATCGACCTACTGGTCCAGTCACGCGCGCTGGAAGAAGAAAGTCCAGTCGGGCCAAGATGCTTCGTACCGTGCATCCGGAATGAGCCGTTTCCAAAGGGATTTTTGCTCATAAGGGATACGCCAAAATACAACGGCTCGGTCAAGCCGGAGGACTGGTTGGTGGACTACACCAACACTATGGGCATCACAAACGGCAACCGCCGGGTGGCCGTACGCTACGCCCCTCTCATGCTCCTCGACTCAGCCAGGACGTGGCTCAACAGCTTCCCCGACAATAGCATCAACGCTTGGATCGATTTCGAGCAGGCGTTTGTCCGCAACTTCACCGGCACCTACAAGCACCCAGGCTGACCCGACGAGCTCGCCCTTTGCATACAAGGTCCGGATGAATCTGGTCGCTCCTACATCACCGGGTGGACAAGCATGCACAACTCCTGCGAGGGGGTACACGAGCACCAAGAACGGCGATCAAGTCTCAGGCCTTGGCGGATTTCCTTGTTGATTGGGCAAAGACGCAGTCCCTGCCGGCTTGCCCTGACTCCACACATTGGAAGCTGCATTTCGATAGCTCCAAGATGTATGGAGGGATCGGAGCCGGAGTGGTCATCACCTGTCCCAAAGGAGACCAGCTGGAATATGTGCTACAGATCCACTTCCGCGCGTCCAACAACATCGCTGAATACGAGGTGCTTGTCCACAGCCTCAAGATGGCAAAAGAAATAGGCATCCGACGCATCCTATGCTTCGGCGACTCTGATCTGGTGGTACAGCAAGTGTCAGGCGACTGGGATGCTAGGGACGCAAACATGGCTCTATATCGTTTCTTCTTACAACAGTTGTGTGCCTGTTTCGAAGGGTGCGAGTTTTACCATGTCCCTAGGGTAAACAATGAGGCCACGGACATGCTCGCCCGCATCGGGTCAACAAGGCAAGCAATTTCGCCTGGAGTCTCCCTCGAGCACCTGCGCAAGCCATCAATCACGCCGTCTCCCGAATCCGACTTCATAATATTGGACGCGGACCCGGGGACTGCCGGCTCCAAGACCTCCACGACCGCTCCACTTCATCAAGACTGGGACCGCCGACCGCACCTGGGGATCGCTGGCCCAGCCTGGAGGCCGCCGGCTCCGCTGCTTCGCTAGGTCGACCACCAGACAGGTCCAGCCCGGCTATCCGCGCAGAGGTGAATCTGCTCATGCAGGCGGTATACGCCATCCGGTAAACCCCAACATGGGCCAAGTCGTTCATGAAATTCCTATCAAGCGGAGAACTACCCGAAGAAGAGGTAGAAGCAAGGCAGGTGAAGCGCATAGCTATCGCATACACTATCATCAACAACGAGCTCTACAAGTGCAGTGTTGGGGGGCATTTATCAGTGGTGCGTGAGCCGGGAAGAAGGAACCCGACTGTTGACCGACATTCACCAGGGCGAGTGTGGCCACCACGCGTCGTCATGAGCCATAGTGGCAAAGGAATTCCGCCATGGGTTCTACTGGCCCATGGCACTGGCAGACGCCGAGCAAATCGTCAAGGCATGCAACGGTTGTCAGCGGTTCAGCCAGCAGAAGCACACTCCGTCTACAATGCTCAAGACAATTCCCATCACCTGGCCTTTTGCCGTTTGGGGGCTCAACATGGTCGGCCCTTTTAAAACGGCCAGATCCGGCATGACGCACTTGCTGGTGGCGCTGGACAAATTCACCAAGTGGATAGAGGCAAAGCCAATAAAGAAGCTGGATGGACCAACAATGGTCAAGTTCTTCACGGACATAATCACACGCTTTGGCTACCCCAGCAACATCATAACCGACAGCGGCACAAATTTCGCCAAGGGAGCTTTCACACGATTTTGCGGAGCCAAGGGCATCCGCCTGGACCTTGCATCTGTGGCTCACCCCCAATCCAACGGACAGTGCGAGCGAGCAAATGGCCTGATCGAGCCACTGATGCGATCCCCCGGCTGCTGGATTAAGGAGCTACCGGCTATGCTTTGGAGCCTTCGCACCATGCCAAATCGGTCCACCGGCTACACTCCTTTCTTCCTTGTCTACGGGGGCGGAGGCGGTCTTGTCCACAGACATCAAGTTCGACGCACCCCGCAAACTGCTTTACACAGAGCAGCAAGCCAAAAAAGCACGGGAGGACAGCGTCGACCTTCTCGAAGAAGCACGCGTGCTGGCCTTGTCCAGATCCGCCATCTACCAGCAAAACTTGGGCCGTTACCACACCATCCGGATCCGCAGCGTCTCGTTCCGCGAAGGCGACCTGGTATTAAGGCTGGTACAAGACACCGAGGGGATGCACAAGTTATCTCCACCTTGGGAGGGCCCATTCATCATCAGCTGGGCACTGCAGAACAACTCATACTACCTCATTGACGCCTGCCAGCCGGAAAAGAACAAGATGGATCGCTCAGGCGAAGAAACTGAGCGCCCATGGAACGCGAGCCTGCTTTGCCTCTTTTACACTTGAACAAGAAGTGTATGTATCTTACCTTTATGTAATGAACAAGCATGGGAGCCTCGACACAATCTTGGGGACTCCGCAATAAATTAGCAAGTCATGTTGCACAATTTGGTTTTCCGGCTGCATTACTCTAACCCCGAATCCAGCAATCCGTCTCGAGAACTCGCCGGTTGGCCCAGACGGCTACGTGACCCACACAGCAAAGTACTGTACATAGTTCCTAGGGCTTCCTCTTCGGTTCCGGCTACAGACCGCAAGCCGGCTGACAGATCCGGCAAGAGTAGAACGCTCGAAGGCCCCTACACGAAAAAGCTACGAGGAAAACAAGGACGTCTGGACGTCCCGGCTGCGCTCGCTCGCCCAAGGCCAATGACCCAAACCCGAAGTATCGTGCAGTACGCCTATTAAGCTACCCCTTCGACTCCGGCTCGAAGCCAGCAAGGGAACAGCATCAAAACTGGCCAATGCTCATTGAGAAAAGGGCAAAGTCATTGGATTTGTGCAAAACAGCAAAACTTCAAAACTAGTGAATCTAAGATTACAATTCAACTCGCATCTGTTTAACCAGGAAAACAACTTGTTTGTTTCTATGTTTGCATGAACCAAAGTTCCACGACAAACACCCAAGCTGGAGGCTAGTAGCTTCCAGGCGGTAGCAGAGCAGGTCAAGGAGATTCGACCTGGCTGTATCCTCTAGCCGGCACGAACCTCTGGGACTACACCCTGTGGGTGCGCTTGCGCGCCCCCACACAGAAACCTGTAAACAGACAACAGCATAAAGGAGCTTCGACCTGGCTGTATCCTCCAGCCGGCCCGAACCTCGGGGATTACACCCTGTGGGTGCGCTTACACACCCCCACACAGAAACAAGCATGCAGCAAATGCAAAACAGAAAGTGCAAATGAAAAACCATGGGCAACTATCCAAAGGGAGGCGTGATACATCCAAAACGTATCTACTTTTCCGAACACTTTTGCTATTGTTTTTCCTCTAAACTTGTGTGATTTGGATACAACTAACATAGACTAGCACTGTTTTCAGCAGAATTACCTTGGTGTCTAGTTTTTGTGCAGAAAATCAACTATCAGGAAAAATCCCAGAAAATTTGCCAAAAATTCTATTTCACCAGAAGACTCACGGAGCCAGAATACAAGACGGAGTGGGGCTGGGCCTAACCACCACACAGCCACGTGGGCTAGGCTGGCGCGCCAGGGGTGATCTGCCACCCTGCACCCCCTCGGTCTCCCTCTTCGCCTATAAGTGGCCTCCTGACCTAAAAACCCAGGGGGTTCGATGTTTTTCCAGAAAGAGTTCCGCTTCGCCGCCACCACCAGATTTCGCGATTCAGAACCAGAAACTCCATTCTGGCACCCTGCCAGGACGGAGAATTGGGGAGATCATCGCGATCATCATCACCATCTCTTCTCCATCGATCATCCATGTTTCCCCCTTCTATGAGTGAGTAATCCCCCGCTGTAGGCTATGGGGATGGTAGGGATTGGATGAGATCGTTCATGTAATGGCATCAGATTGTTAGGGCATGGTGCCTAGTATCTACTATTAGTGCTTTTTGACTTTGTGTGACTTGTTATGCTTAATGCTTGTCACTAGGGCCCGAGTGCCATGATTTCAGATCTGAACATGTTATTGATTTATTATGATAGTATTGTTTATGGTCTTACCTACAAGTTGTATACACACGTTGTCCGGAACCAATGGCCCCGAAGTGACATAAATCGGGATAACCGGAGGGAATGGCTTTGATGTGAGGATCACATATGTTCACAGAGTATTAATGCTTTGCTCCGGTGCTCTATTAAAAGGAGCACCTTAATTGCCAGTAGTTCCCTTGAGGCCCCGCTGCAAACGGGCTGGCAAGACAAAAGATGTTGTGCAAGTTCTCATTGCGAGCACGTATGACTATATATGGAACACATGCCTATGATTATTTAGTACTTGGATGCTTTATCTTATTTATCTGCAAATGCCCTATGTTCTGATTGCTATATGAATTGTCTTGTCCATGCAATACCCATCCATCCCTATGCCTACCGTGATCTAATCCTACTGTTTACTGCGATTGTTACTATTGTCTTTACTTTTACTACTGCTATTACTTTACTATTGCTACTACAAAACTGTTGCTACTGATAAACTGCTGTGAGCAAGATTGTTTCCAGGTGCAGCTGAATTGACAACTCAGTTGTTAAGGCTTATAAATATTCTTTGGCTCCCCTTGTGTCGAATCAATAAATTGGGTTTCACTTCCCTCGAAAATACTGCGATACACCCCCTATACTTGTGGGTCATCAAGACTATTTCTGGCGCCGTTGCCGGGGAGCATAGCTTTATTTATCAAGTTCACTTGGAATCACTATTGTTCGCTGCCATCCATCCATCATGGGTAGGTCTCGTGATGGCAAGGTTCCTATTTTACCATCCACTACAAGAAGAGGTATGGTTCTGAACACCTCTGTTGCTCTTGATTCACCATCTGTTATGAGTAAGTTCCTTACACCACATACACATGCTACACACACTTCTACTACTACTGAATCTGAAACTTCTGATACTTATGATGTTGTTTCTACTGTGCTTGATAAGTGTGGTTCATTAGGTCCTTTCCTAGATGCTACGATTGCTAGAACTATAGCTGGAAATACTGAAACTCCTAATGAAGACACTACTACACCTGTTAGTTCACCTGAGTCTAGAGATAGCTATGATATTGAAGACGGTTATATTGATATGAACGATGAATTTATTAAAGAATGTCAAAACACCCATGATAGGAGTGCTGCTAAGAGTCTCCTTGAGAGGCGTACCATTAAACCCAAATTGTCTCCTAATGCTAAGTTTGCTGCATCTCCCATAAACATTAAAGATAAGGATTATGATTTCTCTTTGGATCTATCCTACATAGCTATTGTTGAGAAAGAACCTTTTGTGGGACTAAGAATGAAAGTGCGGTAGCACATATGACTGAGCTTTCTACCATGAGTGGCCTGTTTTCTGATGATATTAAGATGTGCACCTACTTTGTTGCTAATTTTTTTCCCTTTTTCACTGAAAGGAGAAGCTAAAACTTGGTTTAATAATTTACCTCCTGGATGTATTAATAACCCTGATTGCTTGATTAGTACCTTCCTGCAGAAATATTTTCCTCCTAGTGCTAGACATGCTATTTTGCAGGAACTTTTGATTTTAAACAGGGAGAAACGGAGATATTGCCTGAATCATGGGCAAGGTTTTGTGCTTTGATTCATGCACAGGCGGGATGTCCTTTACCTAAGAATGAGCTTCTTGATATATTTTATAATGGACTAACTGAAGAATCTAGGACATACCTGGATAGTTGTGCTGATTATGTTTTTAGGAATAGGACTCCCAAGGAAGCTGAGGAATTAATAGCTAAAATAAGCAAGAATTATGAAGACTGGACTCCTCCTGAACCAGCTATACATGCGCATATACCAACATCTAAGAAGAGGGGAGTTATTAAACTAAATGATGAAGTGATGAAGGAAGCTAAGAAATGTCTTAAGGAGAAGGGTATTAAAGTTGCAGATGTCAAGAATTTACCTCCTATAGAAGAATTATGTAAGCCTATCCCCCACTCATCCACTATTGAGGTACACTCTCTCAACATTTTGATGAAGGTGATATCCCTTACTCTAAACCTCCTGATCAATGCTTAGAAGAATTCGATATCTTTATTGTTAAGCAAGATAATTTTAATAAAAGGGTGCAAAATCATCTAATGGAAAACACTAGAGCTATTGTTGAGTTGAAGGATATTGCGGAAAGAACCTCTAATGATGTTAAAATGCTTGTTAAACATTTTCAAATGGTTCAAACTCAAATAGATCAACTTATTAAAGTACAAGAAGACTTGCTAGTTAATCTTGCCAAAGAAAAACAAGCTTATGAAATTAGAACTAGAAGTGGTGCTGCTACCCAGGATCCTCTATATCCCGAGGGGCATCCCAAAAGAATTGAGCAGGATTCTCAACAAGCTAAAAATAGTGGTACTACTCGTAAGAAAAGAAAAAAGAAACATAAAACTATTGTAGAACCCTCTAAACCTGCTAAAGAACCTAATAGTATATCTGTCTCTGATGCTGAAACTGAAAGTGGTAATGAAGAAAATGAGGTTCCAGATAAAGAAAAAGTTGAAGAAGAACCTGAAAGGCACACTAAGAATACTAAATACACTAAAGAATATTTTGTTGCTAAGAAACATGGTAGTGAAAGAGAGCCTTGGGTCCAAAAACCTATGCCTTTCCCTGATAAGAAACACAAGTCAAAGGAGGATGAACACTATAACAAGTTTTGTGAGTGGATGAAACCTTTATTCTTGCAAATTCCTTTGATTGATGCTATTAAATTGCCTCCTTATTCAAATTATATGAAGGATATTGTCTCAGATAAAAGGAAGATCCCTAATGAAGAAATTTCTACTTTGCCTGCTAATTATTCCTTTAATGGTAAGGTTCCAAAGAAACTTGGAGACCCAGGGATTCCAACTATTCCTTGCTCTAGTAAAAATAGTTATGTTAGAACTGCTTTGTGTGATTTGGGAGTAGGAGTTAGTGTCATGCCTTTTTCTCTATATAAGAGACTTGAACTAGAAAAACTAATACCAACTGATATATCTTTGCAAATGGCTGATAAATCTACTACTATTCCTATTGGTATATGTGAGGATGTACCTGTTCAAGTGGCTCATAATTGCTCTATATTAACTGATTTTGTTGTGCTTGAAATGCCTGAAGATGATAATATGTCTATTATTCTTGGGAGACCTTTTCTTAATACTGCAGGAGCTGTTATTAATTGTAATCAAGGAAAGGTGACTTTCAATGTTAATGACAAGGAACATACTTTCTATTTCCCCAAGAAGATTGATAGGACTTATGGTTTAAATTCAATTGAACATGTTGAGGGCATTGAAGTTGGAGAAATATATTGTCCCATACCAAGAGAAAAATTTGAAACTATTATGATTGGGACCATTGCTATCAAGGTTGAGGTAACATAATCATTAGTGGAATACAAAGTTTTGGTTCATATAAAATTGTTTTGGTAACAAGACCTGATCAACCTTGTTAACAAAGGGATTTTAATGAACAAAACAATGTTTTCACCATGATTATCTCCGCTTATTTCTATTCTATCCATTTTAGTTTTTTTGCTTTCGTTTAGTTTACTTTTCTGTTATTAGTTGCTTGCATGTTAGAGTGTCTTAGAATTTCTGAAGTTTTAGCCTTGTTTTGTCATTGCATCATTCTAGAAACTTTTTTCTGTCAGAAAATCATTCTCTATGCCTGAAAATTGCTCAAAAATAAAGTGTCTCGAAAAATTCCAGAAAATTCATATTAAATTTTTACGTGAAAAAAGGGGCAGAGAAGTGCCTAGAAGGTACCAGGGGGGGCCCACCAGGCAGGCACACCACCTGGTGGCGCGGCCAGCCCAGGGGCGCGCCTAGCCATGGTGTGGGCCACCCCTGGCCCTCCACTAACTCTCTCACTTCCCACTTTCTTCTCTCTCCCGAGAAAACAGCAGTTCATTGCTCGAAATCGCATTCTTGCTATTCTTGCCCTTGATTTTTCGATCTCCTTTCTCAGCCCATCTTTGCTGCTGAAATTTGGAGCATTTGTTCTCCGGTATGTGACTCCTCCGCTTGTCCAAGTAGATTTGTGTTTAGTGGTTTATATCTTGAATATTTTGCTGCTGTAGGTGACAGGTTATGAGAGCTTGTAAGCTTGTTCAATGCTTAGAGATATTGTTTTGATGCATGTTTAGGCCTCTACAAGTCCCTATGAGTAGTGCCCTTCATTATATATTCACTTTGCAATCACTTGTTTAATGGGTGTTTAAATTTCAGAATACCAAAGATGAACAACCACACCTTTGGAGAAATATTTGAGAGGAACACACCTAGGAGGTCAAGGCCCTCAAGATCAACCTCTCAGTTTAGGCCTTCATACAACAAAGATCTCATTGCACCTCGCTTTGGTAATGAAGGAGATGATGGGGATGCTCACCCATCTACCTTTCCTTGTTATACCTTCTTACACGCTGTAGGGATTCTCGATGATTTCTTGCTACTGATTCAGAGGGTTGGTTTGACCTCATACATGCAAGATGAGAGTGAGCAATACGCTATGCTCACCAAAACTTTTGTTGAGAGTTTTGTTTTCACTAACACCCCTATCAGTCAACTGTTTCTTTCAGAATTTGTAATCTGCCGTTTACCATGCCATTGGAAAGATTTTGCAGCATTAAAGGTATAGGCATGGCAGGGACCGTGAAGAAGATTCAAGGGCGACCCACTGATTTGCTGGAGCTCTATCGAAGTGTGACCAATGACGATGACCACGTAGCTCAGCGCGGGAAGATAAGAAACATCCAACTCCCAGTTCTTACAGAGGCGCTCCATCTTGGCCAGCTTGGGATTTACACCCACTTAGGCCAAAAGCCTAAGGTTGGGGGAGGTACACCGACATCACACTCATGTCCATATCATGTTTTGTCGGTACTTTGTATATTCATGTTCCGTTCTCTTTTTAGTTTTCGTTCTCTCTTTGTTTTTGCTTCCTAAAACACAAAAAGAATAAAAATATTTCTATTGTTTCTCTTTGTTTGTTTCTTCTTCTTTTTTCCTTGGTTTTCCTTTTCCTTTTTTTTCTTTGTTTGAATTATTTGAAAACCCCAAAAAGATTTTGCTTTACTTGTTCTTCCTTTTTGGTTCTTGCTTTTAAAAATCGAAAACACCAAAAATATTTGTTGTTCTTCTTTGGTTTTGTGAGTTTGTTGCAGGGTTCAGCAGTCCTCAGTGGAATTTTGTTTCATGTTATTATTCAAGCCATACAAGTGAAGGGCAATAATGAGGATTAATGACAACTTGAGGTGTGGTAATAGGCTGGTAACGAACTCTATTTGTTTTCATTTTTGTACATATACTCATCATTGTGGGCATGCTTAGTCTGTTCATGTAGGGTGTATGTTATTTATGGACGCTTAGTAGTTCTTGCTTTCTTATGATTAGCTCCACCTCGCTAATAGTTTGTAGCATGTCATATGAATGTTTGCTTGAATTGCTCTATTCATAACTTGGTATGACACTGTGGTATCTCCCTCTGAATGTTTCACTTGAATTGACTTGGCACATGCTCATGCATGCATATGACTGAATCAATAATCAGTTAAGCCTCGATGAATTATTTTGCATCGGGGGTCTTGAATCACTTTCATGCCATGATTAGTCCTGTTTTGTTACAAGCATGATTATGACAATTATTGCTCTCTCGTTTGTCGCTCCCTTACTATTGCTAGCCTTCACTTGCACTGAGTATGTTTTACTCGTGTTTCCAACTCCCTAAAAACCAATATTGCCAAAAGTGTCCACCATACCTACCTATTAGCATCATTTATTGTTTTGTGCATATTTAGTATGCCTTCTTTTCTTCCAAATAAAATGTTTGCTTGTTATGAGAAAGTTAGTTACTAAATCTCTCACGAACTTGATGGCACACTTTACTTTCTTGCACTTAATAATCTTGAACCATTGCGTCCATCTTTGTTGCGTATATGCTTGCGCTTTATAAGTTGAAGTTAGCAGAACCATGTATCATGGGGAACACTTTCAACATTGCACGGGTACTTTGTACCCCGTTGATATCATGATTCTTTTGCTTATGGATCCCAGCGGTGTGAAATAAAAGTGGAACTTGTAAGATCATGGAGTTTGTATATGTGTTAGAGAAATGCCTAGGCCACTAGCCTAAGCCATGCCTAATCATGGTGGAAACTTGCAGCATAACCATAATGAGCATTCTATGAATCATCCTCAATAAAAACCTATGCAAATAGCAAATAAAAAGATCGATGGGATACTCATTGTCTGCTTGCCTTGTCATTTTGATTATGGGATAGCTCTTGTATCATGTGCAAGGGGTACCCCGTTGGCGGTTCTCTATGATATATATGGACTTACAATGACAAGAGCTTACTTGTGACTGAAGTTGAGTAGCATGAGGTCCGGTACTCGTAAGTAAGGGGCATGAGATTTTAGCTTATAACTTGTCAAGCATATCGTCTTAGTTGTGTCACTTTAACCTTAACCATTTAAAGATGCTTATGATAGGGGCAATGAGAGCTCAAAGCTAACAAGTACCTTACTTTCAGCATTTGGAAGGCTTTCAAACTATTCAAAACCTTTTCATTGATTTGTTGAGTCTCCACATATTCTATGAGCACTTGCTTGAGAGCATAGTTGTCATTCTTAGTATAATATGCTTGTCTCAAAACTTGATTATTTGTGTTATGACTTTGATGCTTGTATCTTTGATATCTTTACTTCTAGTCTTCACTTGAACTTCAGAGGTGCCTTGGCATTTATGTTTGCTCTACAATCAAAGGCAAGCGATATACCACTCTATCATACCTTTTTATGAGCATTGCAATGTTTCTTATGTTTATGCTTCATGCTACTTACTATTTTTGAGTAGAAATCTCTTCATAGCTTCAATGACTATTAAGTAAACTTAGTTACATACTCCTTGTTATGAATTGCCTAAGTAGTTGATCACATGCTGAGAATATATACATCATATGAAGCAAATGTGTTCGTGAAAGTTTCTTTTATCGCACTCGGTTTTCAACTGAATTGCTTGAGGACAAGCAATAAGCTAAGCTTGGGGGGAGTTGATACGTCCAAAACGTATCTACTTTCCCGAACACTTTTGCTATTGTTTTCCCTCTAAACTTGTGTGATTTGGATACAACTAACACGGACTGACGCTGTTTTTAGTAGAATTACCTTGGTGTCTAGTTTTTGTGCAGAAAATCAACTATCAAGAAAAATCCCAGAAAATATGCCAAAAATTCTATTTCACCAGAAGACTCACGGAGCCAGAATACGAGACGGAGTGGGGCTGGGCCCTGGCCACACCACCACCTGTCGCTGGCTAGGCACAGCCATGCAGGGGTGGTCTGGCCGCCCCAGACAACCCCTCGGTCTCCCTCTTCGCCTATAAGTGGCCTCCTGACCTAAAATCCCAGGGGGGTCGACGTTTTTCTAGAAAGAGTTCAGCTCTGCTGCCACCACCAGACTCCATGGTTCAGAACTAGAAACTCCGTTCTGGCACCCTGCCGGGACAGAGAATTGGAGGAGATCATCGCCATCATCATCACCATCGCTTCTCCATCGATCATCCATGTTTCCCCCATCTATGAGTGAGTAATCCCCCGCTGTAGGCTATAGGGATGGTAGGGATTGGATGAGATCGTTCATGTAATGGCATCAGATTGTTAGGGCATGGTGCCTAGTATCTACTATTAGTGCTTTTTGACTTTGTTGCGACTTGTTATGCTTAATGCTTGTCACTAGGGCCCGAGTGCCATGATTTCAGATCTGAACATGTTATTGATTCATTATGATAGTATTGTTTATGGTCTTACCTGCAAGTTGTATACACACGTTGTGACAGAAATCAGGATAACTGGAGGGAATGTCTTTGATGTGAGGATCACATATGTTCATGGAGTGTTAATGCTTTGCTCCGGTGCTCTATTAAAAGGAGAACCTTAATTGTCAGTAGTTCCCTTGAGGCCCCGCTGCAAACGGGCTAGCAGGACAATATATGTTGTGCAAGTTCTCATTGCGAGCACGTATGACTATATATGGAACACATGCCTATGATTATTTAGTTCTTGGATGCTTTATCTTATTTATCTGCAAATGCCCTATGTTCTGATTGCTATATGAATTGTCTTATCCATGCAATGCCCGTCCATCCATCCCTATGCCTACCACGATCTAATCCTACTGTTTACTGCGATTGTTATTATTGTCTTTACTTTTACTACTGCTATTACTTTACTATTGCTACTACATAACTGTTGTTAGTGATAAACTGCTGTGAGCAAGATTGTTTCCAGGCGCAGCTAAATTGACAACTCAGTTGTTAAGGCTTATAAATATTCTTTGGCTCCCCTTGTATCGAATCAATAAATTGGGTTTCACTTCCCTCGAAAATACTGCGATACACCCCCTATACTTGTGGGTCATCAAGGCGATGCTCCCACCAGAGTTCAGTAACAAGAACAGGGACGATTATTCAACATCACAAGAAAAAACAGGTTCTTCATCCACAAATACTCCTGGCATACCGGGGATCATGTTAACAAGCTGGTAGAAGGGCCGAAGGCATTGGCTAGGGCTTGGCTGCTAGAGGCGACATCGGCCGAGGCAGTCTTGGGCGCAGCTAGGGCTTCAATGTGCAGCATAGCCGGGTCATGGAGATACGGCTCCGTGCCAGCCAGGTCACTGAAGTCCCGGTCTAGCCGGACGAAGCTCCCGATCTTCATGCCACAAGAGCGGATATCAGGAACCTCGGCGTGAAGCTGATCGTAGCTGGTCCCCTGGTGAAATCCGCGAGAAAGGCTCCGCAGATCCACATCTAGGTACCAGGACTTCAACAGCGCCAACACCATATCCGCACCGCCACGAGCTGCCCACTCCCGAGCCACATCCATAAGGTCCGGAGCGCCTGATAGCTTCTCGGCCAGAGCGTCCATGGTGGCCGGCTGGACGGTGTCGGGCCCGACGTAGTCATGGACGTCGAGAGCGGCGGCATGAAGCCGGTTCGCCTCCTCGCTGACAACCGCCACCAGCTCCCCCGAGTGGAGATCCCGCTCCGGATCCGTCTCAGGAATGCGGGCCAGCACCTGATCAGTCGACTCAGGATACTGAGCTGCACCCGGGAAAAGAGATAATGGTCAATGTGGGTTGCAGAAGGCAAAACTGCAATACCGGCTGGGATTGAGAACACTTATTGACGACAATCTCTGTGATCTGGCAAAGCTCTCCTAGCACCGCTGCCTCCCTGGCCTTGGAAGCCTTGAGGGCATCCTCCTGGGTGGCATAGAGCACCTCCAGATTCTTCAGCGCCTCGGTCCGGGTGTCCGCCACCTTCTTGGCTTGGCCAGCCTTGATCTCCATCTGTTGCTGATGCGCAACTAGCTAGGCAATCTAGTCCTGGCGAGCCTTGTTGGACTCCTCCAGCCGGGCAACCTCTTCCTTCAGCAGGGCCACCTCACGGTCCCGGTTCGCCAGCAGAGCTGCAGGAGGGTAACCAATATTCAACAAGAAGCGCGAGAAATCACGTAATTGGGAAGACATGGCAGAGCAAGCAATCTTATGGCCTAGGTCCCGCGAGGTCTTGGCAGCATCGATGAGAGCCCTCTGCATAAAAGAGAGAAGTAAGAACTAGCTGCGGCGTGAGATGGTGAACAAACATCAAGATCGACAACAGGATGCATACCTCGACGGAGGCCCCCAGCGCCTTGGCCTGGCCAAGCCCCTGCTCCAGCGCCTCCACCAGCTGGCGGGCCTGGCCAATGGCCAAGGGCGCCATCCCCGATAGCTGCGCCAGGACGGCGTCCAGCGGCGGTGCAGCCCGAGGCGGCATCCAGCCAGTGACCTGAAGGTCGTCGTCGCTCCCCGGGGCCATAGAGGGCCCACCCGTCGGCTGGACAGGGACCTCTGGCTGTGGCAGCTCCACCGACTCCTCCACCCGGTAGGCGCCAGAGTCAGCTCCCACCGTCGAGCTAGAGGAAGGCGCAACCGTGCCAGTGTGCCCAAGCAGAAGACCCTCGGCAAACCAAGAAACGACCCTAGCCTGGTGAAGCGTCACGGGCGCAGCCGACGGCACCACCTCCGTCGCATCCGCACTGGCCCTAGCCGGCGGAGCAGGTGCCGCCTCGGGTGTCACAGCCGGCGCAACCTCGGGCATCGCAACCGGCACACCTCCATCCCCGGCAGGCGGAGGGGCGGACGCGGTGGCGACGGTCATGGAGCCGGGAAAGGCCATCGCCTCGCTGCGGGAAAGACAAGGGTGAACAAAGAAAGTGCGAGCCAATCAATAAAGTATCAGGAGTAAAGGAACACCTACCCGGCAACGCTCGGCATAGTGGCCGCGGGTCTGGGGTGGTGGCTCTTCTTGGCGGCGCCTCCAGCCGGCGCAGCGCTGGTCGAGGCGGCACGCTTCCCCCTGGCCCTAGGCACGACGGCATCGGCAAGATCCACATCCTCGCCATGCACGGTTGTTCCAACACAAGCAAAATATCAAGTTGGCGGCTAGAGCGCAGCAGGAGCAAGGCAGGCAAGGACGAGGAAAAAACTCTCACCGGGTGGGAACTCGCAGCCCTCTTCGGCTCGCATGGGGAACCGCTCCGGCTCCACCGGCAGAGCCTTTGCGGGCTTGTGGTCCACGGCGAAGTTGGGGAGCTCATTGTCTCCCATGCCGTCCTCCGCTAGTTGCGCCATAAAAAGCTACTCAACAAGGGAAGATAAGAGGCACGAAACAGGAATCCCTTAGAAAAATCCACCAGGAAAAGAGGAGAAAAGACACACCTTCGACGGGAGCCGGCCGTGGTGGTATGACCGGCAGGAGAACTCCCAGTCCTCCTCCAACGCCTCCTTGGAGATGGCGGCTAGCCACTCACGGAGGGACACGTACGGCACGTCCAGCCAGGACACCCAGGTGGGTTCCAGATGGCCGGAGAGGTGGCACATCTTGTGCGACCGGTGCTGCAGCGGGAGCATGCGGCTCGCCATCCAGGACAGCAAAATGTCCCAGGCGGTAAGCCACTCCTTCTCCACCAGGACCACCAGCCGGGCGGCCATCCGGTCGATGTCACCCTGGGCGCCCAAGTGCTGGATGCTCTAGGCCTTCTAGGTGGAAGGGACGTTCGCGAAGACTAGAATCTTGATCCAGTCCACCTCGGTGGCATTGCGCACGTAGAAATACGACCGCTGCCACAGCTTGACGGTGTCCAGAAGCTCCAGATGCGGCATCACCGTCGACGGCCTCGGATAGATGGCGCAGCAGCCCCTCTCCGTCAGCGGGCCGCCCTTGCCAACCACCTGGACCTTGAAGTGAAAAAACTTCAAGAAGTTCGCGGCGTCGGGGCGGACGCCGAGTTACACCTCACAACAAGCCGCATGATGTGACAGCATCGTGATATGTTGCTAACGTATCCATAATTTTTGATGTTCCATGCTTGGTTTTTATCTACTTTCTTATGTTTTGTCCACACTTTGGAGTACTTTTTATACACTTTCTTGGACTAACCTATTAACAAGATGCCACAGTGCCAGCTGCCTATTTTCTGCTGTTTTTGGTTCCAGGAAAGTCAGAAAATGAATATTCTCGGAATTGGACGGGACAAAAGCCAAAGTTAGTTTTTCACCGAGGGGAACATGGATCCATAATACGAGAGCGAGAGGGGCCAAAGGGCCGTCACACCACCTGGCTGCGCGGCCAGGCCTAGCCCGCGCCAGGGGGTGGTGTGGCCGCCTAGGGCACCCCCTCGGCCTCCCCTTTCGCCTATAAGATGCCTCTGATACAGAAACCCTAAGTACCCGATCAAAATTCCACGAAAGAGTCTGTAGCCACCGTCATCTCCATCCCTAGATCGGGAGGGATCTGAAGCTCTTCCCGGCACCCTGACGGAGGGGAGAATTCACCCTGGAGGCCTTCTTCATCACCATGCAAGCCTCCGGTGTGATGCATGAGTAGGTCATCCTTGGACTACGGGTCCATGTAGTAGCTAGATGGTTGGTTCTTCTCCTTTGTGCTACCATGTTTAGATCTTGTGAGCTCCGTTCATGGTCAAGATCATCTATTTGTAATCATACATGTTGTGTTTGCGGGGATCCGATGGATATTGAGATGCTATTTCAGATTGATTATTGATTCTGTCATGTCTTTGTTATTTGTGATCTTGCATGCTCTCCGTTGTTAGTAGATATCTTGGCTAAGTAGATGCTAGCAACTCCAAGAGGGAGTATTTATGCTCGATAGTGGGTTCATGCCTCTAGTAATCTAGGGAAGTGACAGAAATCTCTAAGGTACTAGATGTGCTGTTGCTACTAGGGAGAAAACAACAATCCTTTGTTCATAGAACAATCATATTGTTTACTTTACACACAATGCGTAATGCAATTATCTGTTGCTTGCAACTTAATACTGGAGGGGGTTTGGATGATAACCTAAAGGTGGATTATTAGCCATAGATGCAGTTGGATTACGGTCTATGTATAATGTTGTAATGCCCAATCAAATCTCATAGGAGTCAAGATGATTAGTATATGCATGTTTGCTTTCTCGATGTTTGTCAATTGCCCCGCTGTAATTTGTTCACCCAACATGTCATCTATCTTAAGGATAACCACCACTAGTGAACTATGGACCCCGGTCCTTTCTTTTACCATCAATCTACAACTGTTTACTGCTTTGTGTTTACTTTCTGCAAGCTTTTACTTTCTTCCACACAATATGTTTAATCCTTTGTTTTCATTAAAACCGGTGAGATTGACAACCTCACTATAAGTTGGGGGCAAAGTTATGTGGTTGTGTTGTGCAAGATTCCAAGTTGGCAACAACACCTTGGAGGTGTTTCCTTGCTCCTACTGGTTCGATAACCTTGGTTTCATAACTGAGGGAAAACTTGCTGTTGTGCTCATCATACCTTCCTCTTGGGGTTCCCCAAAAAGCTCGATATACTTTGGGCCATCAAGCTATTTTTCTTGCGCCGTTGCCGGGGAGTCAAGGACGTCTTCACAAGGGGAGTCCCTCATAACCAATGTCTTTACTTTGTTATTTTTTGTTTTGCTTAGTTTATCTTTGCTTTGTTTGCTTGTTTCTTTATCAAAAACACACAAAAAATTAGTTCCCACTTCAAGTTGTTTTTCTGTCTAGTTCTGCCCCAATCACTATTTCATTATGGATAGCCCACTCGGTTTCCTATTTGGGAAAACTACTATCACTGCTAAGGTAGTAGATGAGCCACCACCTTCTAGAACCTCCATGGAAGATTTTATAAGGTATAGAGAATCTTATAAGAGTAAAGTCATGAGAGCCGTGTTAAAAAGGTTGGATCTAATTGCTAAAATTTTGCTTAAACGCCATGATATAAATTGTTGCTCTGAACAGGATACTAAACATCTTAAATTCCAATGTGGCTTTAGTAAAGAATTTGTAATTATGAACTATTATTGGAATAACTATATTCATCTTGGATTTGAAGAAGTAGAACAATTCATTTTGTTTATGGGAGCTTCTGAAATAGAATCCTTCATGTCTAAAAACTATGAAACCTGTGTTGCTTGTAAAGACCTTAAAGATATGGTTTCTTCTATCCTTGATCATTGCATAGAAAATTCCAGCAATAATTGTTATATCATTGATTATAAAGAGAGACTCGGTCATGCACAAGAATGTATCCACAATTTGCAGGAGCCTATGGAAGAAGAAATTGCTGAACCTGAAAGCTCATTAGATGAAAAAGAGGAGGAGAGTGATGGACAAAAGGAGGAAGAATGGATTAGCTACCCATGCCTACCTTCTAATGAGAGTAACTCTTTATCCCTTGCATTATTTTATTATCCCCCATGCTTACCAAAGGAGGATGAATGTTATGTTCCTGTGGATTATCTTGAAAAATCTACTATGGGTAAAACTTGTGATAATAATTATGCTCCTGTTATCTATGATAATCCTTTATTAGTGCCTAACTTCGAAATGCATGGTACTAAAGAGCGTTGCTTAGAATTTTTTTTATAATAAAGCTCTAGATGATGGTCCTATATTGGTTGATAATATTAATTGTACTACAATTAAAAATGAGATTGGAGGGGTCTTGACCTTATCTTGGAACCCCATACCTGTTGAGAATGATAAGTCACCTTGTTATAAAATTGTTAAAAGTGGGTTTGAAGGTTTTAATCCCACTATTTTTGAGCTTTATAAAAATTATGTGTTTGTAGATCATGAAAAGCATACTTTATGTGATAGTTATATTGTTGAGTTTATTCATGAGGCTACTGAAAATTATTATGAGAGAGGAAAATATGGTTGTAGAAGTTTTCATGGTACTGAAACACCTCTCTATGTGCTGAAAGTTTTGAAGTTGCTCTTGTTTTATCTACCCATTCTTTTTACTATGAGCTTCTTTGATTTATCTTCTTACAATATTCCTATGCATAGGAAGTGGGTTAGACTTAAATGTGTTTTGAATTTGCTTGTTAATGCTCTCTTTTACTTCAATTCATATTTCTTATGTGAGCATCTTCTCAAACTATCATGCCTAACTTAAAGGCGTTAAAGAAAAGTTATTACTTCAGTAATAACTGCTCCTTATCCTTTTTATTTGATTTTTGTGCCAAGAGTAACCTCTAATGAGAGAGAAGTAATGCTTGGGAAAGTTGTTGTCCTGAAACAGATTTTTGTGCTTCACCGTGAAAATTCGTGTAAAATCTTTGTACGTCATTTTGAGGCGTGAATTTTTGTGCGTCTTCCCCAGGTTGTTATATAACTTTCACTAGTTCAATACTTTTTGATTTGAGCAACAAAAGGTCTTAGAAAAAATTGGTTTTTACCTGCTGGTCTGTTTTGACAGATTTCTGCCATTATTTGCATTTGCTTCTTGTTGGTTCCTTTTTGGGTTCTCTTTGGGGAATTGAGATTTTCAAGGGAAGTGCTTCAGTAGCTTGTGTTTTAATGGAAGTTTTATTGGTGTTGAAACTGAACCCAAATACTTATTATCTTGAGTGCACTAATGTTGCTAATAAAGATTGTGTGAAGTTTTGTATGAAAGAAAAATTTGAGGTGTATGGAGAATGATGTAATGAGATGAAGAATGGACTAAATCTCAATCTTGGGGATGCCACCCCGTGTCACCCCAAGAAATATTCAAAAAGTACAAGCGTCAAAGCTTGGGGATGCCCAAGGCATAACCTTCTTCATCAATAAAAATCCCAGGTTTCTTCCAAACACTTCATTTTTATTGTTTCGTGCACAATTGTGTTGTTCTTGGAGCGTCTTTGTTTTCGTTTTTGGTTTTCGTTTGCTTGGTTTACTTAGTTTGCTTAATAAATTGGTTGGACCCTCTCTTTCATGCATTAGTTTTCAAATAGTGTGGTTTGGATTGGAAAAGAGTAGGAAAGTTTCATGCTTAAGTGGTAAAAGGAGTTTGTTTTTGACTGTGGCCTATGCTTTGTCATGCCATGCTTGATATTTTTTTGGCTTTATGCTTAGTGATCTTTGCTATAGCATGACATGTTATAAACAATTGATATTGCTTAATGTGCCTTTGAAGAATCATGCGTTGTTTAGCATATTAAAGCATAGTATTGTGGTATTCTCCTTTGATGCTTTATTTGGGTTGACTTGGCACATGGTCACACCATGTTATGACTATCCCAAGTCACCATAAGCCTTTATGATCCTTTAGTTTTCGACTTGTAATATCACTTGATGCTTTGATTAATGATGTTTTGTCGCTCTGCATGATTATGGCCATTATTGCTCTCTTAGTTGGTCGCTCCCAGTCTTTTGCTAGCCTCCATAACCAAGTATGAGTTCCACTCATGCATCCAATTCCAAATAAAACCAAATTTTTCCAAAGAGTCCACCATACCTACCTATTTGAAGGGAGTATGCCCGAGAGGCAATAATAAAGTGGTTATTATCTTATTCCATGTTTATGATAAATGTTTATTTTGCATGCTATAATTGTATTGATCGGAAACGTCAATACATGTGTGTTTAATAAAGAAAAAGGGTTCCTAGTTATGCCTCTCTTATAGACTAGCTTGTTGATTAACAAGATGATCAAGGTTTCCTGATCATGGACATTGGATGTTGTTAATAACAAGGTCACAGCATTTGTGAAATGATGTGATGAACATTCATCCGAAGTATAGCATTACGATCAAGTCATTATGTTTATATTGCTATAACATCATACGAAGTAATCTTTATCCTTAGACCATGAGATCATGTTAATTGCTAACACCGGAAGAGTATCTTGATAACATCAAACGTCACACCGTAACAAGGTGACTATAAAGATGGGTTCAGTGCTACGAAGGTGTTATGTTGAGGCTCATGGATCAAGAGTGGAATTTGTCAATCCCGATGACGGATAGATATACTCTGGGCCCTCTCGATGATATCACATTAAGATAGCTTGCAAGCAAGTGATGTGATCACTAGAATGTTATATCACGAACGAAAAGAGTGCATGTCGGCAACGAGATCAAACTAGGTATGGAGATACCGATGATCGAATCTCGGACATGTAATATATCACGAGACAAAGGGATTTAGTTACTAGCGTTAAAGGTTCTCACGATCACAGAAGTCATCGTTGAATATGCAGGAGTCGGTATGGATCTCCAGGTCCCGCTTCTGATTATTTATCTGAGAGGAGTCTCAATCATGTCTGCATTATTCGCGAACCATAGGGTGACACACTTAAGAGTTACCGGACACCATTTTGGAGCACATATGTTTTAGACAAAAGAATTGCAAAGGGCAGGAATTATTTCGATAGAAACCGAAAATTGTTTTGGGTGAAATTGCAGAAAGTGGTTCTGCATGTGATATTGAAATATTGCAAGGGGTTATATGTGAATGTTTGTTAATTAAAGTAATTAACAAAATTCTGAATAAATTTAATAAAAGAGTTTTATTAAATGAGAGAGCATTAAACTTGGAGAATTTTAATGCATTTAAAGTAGGGACTTTAAAGGGGAATGTGAAGAGGCATTTTAATGTGGAGGGGTTACCACCACATGAATGGGGGAGGTGAGGAGTCACCCCCCATGCGCCGGCCATGAAGGAGGGGCACCCCCCTCCTCCTATAAAAGTCCACCCTCTTCCTCCTTCTTCCTCACACCTCCTTGTGAAGGATCTCTCTCCCCCTCTAGAATTATTCCCCCATGGTCTCGGATTAGCGAGATACATGTTCCCGGTGGCATTTCGTCTGGAAGGAGTTGCTGCTTTCGCTGGATCGCTAGAGCGAGGAGGTGGAGGTTGTCCGGTGGCTTGAACGTGTGTGCGAGTACGGATGCACTGCTGAGTTGCGACGCTCGGACTTCCTCACGATCTTGAGATCGGCAAGTGTACGACTACATCAACCACGAGTTCCTACTCGTTAACAAAACTCGTTGTCTTCGAGGGTAAGTTCTCGTTGGATGTATGTCCACCCGTTGCTCTGTACCTAGTAGATAGATCTTGGCGTGTAGTTCTCATCGTAGGAAATTTTTTGTTTTCTATGTTGCGGATCCAACAGTGGTATCAGAGCCTGATCTATGCGTAGGTGCGTTGCACGGGTAGTACACATATGTTTATATGTGGGCGATGATGATCATGTTATTGCTTCTTTCATGTATTTTGGATATTGGTGGCATAGTGGGATGAAGCGGCCTAGACCAACCTTACATGTCAGCGTACATGAGACCGGTTCCACGACTGACATGCAACTTGCTTTGCATAAGTGGCTGGCGGGTGTCTGTCTCTCCTACTATAGTCAATATCTGATTTACAATGAGTTGCTAATAACTTGGTTATCCTCGTTGTGGTTCATGTTCGTAGGTGAGAATGGTTCTATCTCCGAAAGCCCTAAGCCACGTAAAACTTGCAATTGATAAATTAGAGGCGTCTAGTTTAGATCGTTGCTGGGCTAGTGTTTTGATATGGTATTGTTGTAAGTAGATGTATGATAGATACTCTTACAACACACTTAACGTGTAAGTTCCATAGACCTTGGCCTTACACACAAAGGAATGATAGAGATCATACCACGATGCAAATGATAGAGATCAAATGCATGGACCATATCATCTCACTTTACACATTAGATGTTAGCATATTATACTGCTAGTTTGGCGCTTTTGGTAGCATTGTAAGATGATACCTCATTTAGATATCAAGATAAAATGTGTTCTTCCTTGAGTATGCACCGTTCTATGCATCGTGTTTCGAGACATCACGTGATGATCGGGTGTACTCAACTCTACGCTTTCATACAACGGGTGTAAGACAGTTTTACACACGCGAGTACTAAGGTTCTTACTTGGCGAGCCTAGCATGTACAGACATGGCCTCGGAACACGGACCGAAAGGTTAAGAATGATTCATATAGTTGATATGATGCCCATATTGATGCTCGCCTTTCAAGCTACACCAACTCACGTGATGATCGGACTTGGTGTAGTGGATTTGGTTCATGTAATCACCAAAAAGGCACGAGGGATGTCGTTTTTGAGTGGGAGTTCATTTCTAATTTGGATTAGTCGAACTAAATTTGTCATAAACTAAATCGAAGTGAATTTGCATAATTTGTTGTAGTCATTGCGTTTGTTCACTACCTTATTCTTAGTTTTAATTGAGATAATAGAACTATAGAATTCTGGATATTTACTTTACGAACTGGTATCGTATTGTTTTGAATGTCAATTTAAAGTTTATAAGTCCTATTGCAAACTTTCAGCAAACTCTATTTACTCCATGAAGTTTAATAAGTAGTATTAAATCAAGAGTAATAATTCCAATGTTAGTATCTAAAGTATCATGTTTGCCTCCATGATTATTGATATTCAAAAGTTGTTTTAATATCAAGATTATATAGGAGCTGGAAATTGTTTTAGAAACCATCATGTGTGAAAGATATTGTGATATCTGAAACAATGTTTTTGGTTGCATTATTATAGAGTATAATTTAGCAAAACACATGTTCTCATATTGTATGAGAATTTGTGAAGGATGGAGATGTTAGGCATCTAGATCTCCCAAAAAGGTTTTTGGGAACTAAAATTATACTCGTCATTCTTCCTTATAGGCTATAGTAGCTTGATCATGAAAGTTGTCATGATAAGGATGAATAGAAGATGTAAGTAAAATGTTTAATACACTAATATATTACTAAAGAATGGATTTTTGAAAGAATACCAAACATTTGATGATGGTGATCCACTTCAAAGTGCAAGTCCTAAGGTATTAGTATTTGACTATATACGCTTTGTACTATGTGTCATGTGAATGACACCACTATTGATATTGATAGATTCTTTTAAAAGGAAAAGGAATTGCTGAAAGAGAATCTATAAAATATTTGGCAGAAAAGAAAAAGTTGGAGATGTCCAACTTAGGTATATAGAAGATATACATGTTATGGCTGTATTCCTTGCTTGTTAAACAATGTGGTTCTGAGGTATTGGATACCGGTATTGGATACCGGTATTGGATACCGAATTGGTTGGTATGAAGTGCCATACAGGACAACGCAATTCATGAACTACAATGGCCTAAGTAACTAGCAAGAGAATAAGTGATGATGTTCATCGAAAACAAATAAAGTGTTACTGTGTATTTCGTTGACGTCAAACCTAGCCTTCAAGATTTGTTTTAATAATTGTTATTTTGTTCCGGTATTATGAGAACAATGGTTGTTCAAATAATTACCGTATTCCATAAAGGATAGATGAACTTTTACAAGTCTGGTGGGAGAAATCACATCCATAAACACTATTGCTAAAATGTCGTAAGACAAATGATTGAAAGATCACTTATGAAGTGACATCGCTGTTTAAATTATATTGGAAAGAAAACATGAAGAAACTCCATGTTGATGGATTTTTGGAGTCTCTGATTTTGATCAACTGACGCTTGTGAGACTTTCCTCGAGATAATTGAAACTCCGTTCATAGGCCAAAGAGGAACGGATAACTAGCTTATTGGAAACTGTACATGTTGATGTGCATATTCCATTATGTGTAGCCATATGCGATGGATCTTTTTGCTTCATATGCTTTCTCCGAAAATTTGAGTGAATATATCTGTATATTTACTTAATAAGGAAGAAATATGAAACATTTGAAAATTGTTCAAAGACTTTCAAGATGAAGTGGAAAATCATTGTAACAAGAAAATAAAGAGTTTATGATTCGATCATAAAGGAAGATATTTGAGTTACGTGTTTAGCAAAAACACCTAAGATTTGAGGAATTGTTCCATGATTTGTGTTTCCCGATAAACCATAGGAGTATGGCATATTTGAGAGATGAAATCAAACCATGTTTGACGTGGTAAGATCAAAGGTGTCATTTATAAAACTGCCATTATGTTTTAAGGATTAAAGCTTTAGAGACTACCACTTTTACACTGAAAAGAGCACCATCGTGATCCGTTGAAACGACACCATATAAGTTATGGTTTGGGATAAAACCCGAATTGTCTTTTCTTAAATTTTGGTATGCTATGCATAAGTAAAATGTTTACAACCAAAGTCGGATAAGCACGTATTTGTAGATTATCCCAAAGAATTTGTTGGGAATTTCTCCATAACACCAAGGACAAAAGAGTTTGTTACTTGGAACGTCAAGTTTCTTGAGAAGGAATTTCTCGTGAAAAGTTAAGTGGGAGGACAATAGAACTTTGATAAGGTTGTTGAACCTTAGCTATATGTGCTAAGTAGCGCAGCGCCGGAAAGTGTCCCGGTGGCAGCCACAACGCTCATGGCTCTCGTGATTACAAAGGGTGTGATCTCGGAGATTAGAGTTCCTATTGAACTGTGTGGGTCGGTAAGAATCAAATAGTGTGATTTGATAAGCAAGTCATTATTGTTTTGACAATGATGAACCGACTACATGCATAGAAGCAATGATGGGCCCTGACTCCATAAAATGACTAGAAGTCATAGAATCCGTGACAGTATCCATACACGAGAAATCAAGTTTCTGAACTTGGAAGACCCTCAGGAAAGGCGTGAAGCCTATCGTTTGTGTTTGGATCTATAAAGAAATAGGCATGGATGTTTAACATCTATGAAATAGTCGACATGTCGGAAAGAAGTTTACGGCAATGTTCAAGGAGTTGACTGTGACAAGATTTTGATCTTTCATAGCGACATATAGTCTTGACGGAGTAATATAGCAACCACTACATATAATTTGGTATATGGTAGTTGAATAAACAAAACAAGGTTCTTCTAATAGAACGGTTACCTAGGACGTGTACATGACATGGTCCGAAGGGTTTTGGTTAATTCAAAGGGTGCTAAAAGAGCATGCAAACTTCAATAGTTGAAGTAAGCATAGCGGAGTTGGAATCTTCACCATGATGAAACTGTTAAAAGAGTTTAAATTCATCGGAGATGATGAAGATGCTTGCATTTGCAAGAAATTAAGTGGGAGTGCTGAGACATATTTCTAATACATTATGTAGAGGACATATTGTTGATTGGAGATGATGTATCTTGTATTGACACAAATTAAGAATTTCATTAAAATGAGATTTCGATGAAAGACTTGGGCAAACCTGGAATATTTGGCATCAATATCTATATGGATAGATTGAGGCGCTAATATGGTTGTGCCAGACATACATATATGAGATATTGAAAGGGTTCATGCTGCATGGAAAGGATTGTATCAAAATTCAAGTGTTTCAACACTTGGTGAGTAAAATCACATGAAGATTTTGATCGATTATACCATGATATGTATATATCCAGAATGTCCTATTCTCTAAATGTTATGAGCACATACCAGAATGATTCATAAGATGATCATTGGACGATAGTAAAGATATTCTTATGAACTTTGGAAGAACTAAGAATATATCATGTATAAGTGGCAAATAATTAAAGGTAGTTCATTGTAAAGTGTTACATTGATACTAGTTTTGTCACAAGATACAAATTAAATTTATCTCAATTTGGACTATGGGTGGCACAATGTAATGGAAAGGATGTTCCATGGTGGATTTGGATGAGTTCCAAAGTTGAGACATTGTGACGGATACTACAACAAAAGGCTAAGTATATAACTGCTATAGTAGCAGCAAAGGAGGGCATTTGTGTTAAGTAGTTTGTTATCAAACTAGATGTGGTTTAAAGTGGGCTAATACTATGAAGATATATTGTGTGACACTAATATTAACATATTTTAACCGGAACGAACTAAAGGTCTCACCAAAGGACCAAATTTATACAATGCCATCTCATTTGAGAATGAGTGATGCGTAGAGACACAAAGACATGCAAATACACACGGACCTGAAACTATAAGATCCGGAGATTATGTTAACCACTAGCAATAGTGTATATGCAACACCAGAAAGCCATAGGTGTTCAATACGCAAAAAAATTCAAACTAGATTATTGACTCTAGTGCAAGTGGGAGACTGAAGGGAATATGCCCGAGAGGCAATGATCAAGTGGTTATTATCTTATTCCATGTTTATGATAAATTTTTATTTTGCATGCTATAATTGTATTGATCGGAAACGTCAATACATGTGTGTTTAATAAAGAAAAAGGGTTCCTAGTTATGCCTCTCTTATAGACTAGCTTGTTGATTAACAAGATGATCAAGGTTTCCTGATCATGGACATTGGATGTTGTTAATAACAAGGTCACAGCATTTGTGAAATGATGTGATGAACATTCATCCGAAGTATAGCATTACGATCAAGTCATTATGTTTATATTGCTATAACATCATACGAAGTAATCTTTATCCTTAGACCATGAGATCATGTTAATTGCTAACACCGGAAGAGTATCTTGATAACATCAAACGTCACACCGTAACAAGGTGACTATAAAGAAGGGTTCAGTGCTACGAAGGTGTTATGTTGAGGCTCATGGATCAAGAGTGGAATTTGTCAATCCCGATGACGGATAGATATACTCTGGGCCCTCTCGATGATATCACATTAAGGTAGCTTGCAAGCAAGTGATGTGATCACTAGAATGTTATATCACGGGAACGAGAAAAGAGTGCATGTCGGCAACGAGATCAAACTAGGTATGGAGATACCGATGATCGAATCTCGGACATGTAATATATCACGAGACAAAGGGATTTAGTTACTAGCGTTAAAGGTTCTCACGATCACAGAAGTCATCGTTGAATATGCAGGAGTCGGTATGGATCTCCAGGTCCCGCTTCTGATTATTGATCTGAGAGGAGTCTCAATCATGTCTGCATTATTCGCGAACCATAGGGTGACACACTTAAGAGTTACCGGACACCATTTTGGAGCACATATGTTTCAGATGAAAGAATTGCAAAGCGTAGGAATTATTTCGATAGAAACCGGAAATTGTTTCGGGTGAAATTGCAGAAAGTGGTTCTACATGTGATATTGAAATATTGCAAGGGGTTATATGTGAATGTTTGTTAATTAAAGTAATTAACAAAATTCTGAATAAATTTAATAAAAGAGTTTTATTAAATGAGAGAGCATTAAACTTGGATAATGCATTTAAAGTAGGGACTTTAAAGGGGAATGTGAAGAGGCATTTTAATGTGGAGGGGTTACCACCACATGAATGGGGGAGGTGAGGAGTCACCCCCCATGCGCCGGCCATGAAGGAGGGGCACCCCCTCCTCCTATAAAAGTCCACCCTCTTCCTCCTTCTTCCTCACACCTCCTTGTGAAGGATCTCTCTCCCCCTCTAGAATTATTCCCCCATGGTCTCGGATTAGCGAGATACATGTTCCCGGTGGCATTTCGTCTGGAAGGAGTTGCTGCTTCCGCTGGATCGCTAGAGCGAGGAGGTGGAGGTTGTCCGGTGGCTTGAACGTGTGTGCGATTACGGATACGCTGCTGAGTTGCGGTGCTCGGACTTCCTCGCGATCTTGAGATCGGCAAGTGTACGACTACATCAACCACGAGTTCCTACTCGTTAACAAACTCGTTGTCTTCGAGGGTAAGTTCTAGTTGGATGTATGTCCATCCGTTGCTCTGTACCTAGTAGATAGATCTTGGCGTGTAGTTCTCATCGTAGGAATTTTTTTGTTTTCTATGCTGCGGACCCAACACTATTAGCATTTGCTATTCCAAGTATATTCATGTTTTTATCTACCTTCCGAATTAAACTTGTTATGTGAAAAACTAGTGATTAAAGCTCTCGCGAACTTGATGGCACACTTTACTTTTTTGCATTTAATAATCTTGAACCATTGCGTCCATCTTTGTTGCGTGTATGCTTGTGTTGTATAAGTTGAAGTTAGCAGAACCATGTATCATGGGGAACGCTTTCAACATTGCACTTATTATTTCATTGATATCATGATTCTTTTGCTTATGGATCCCGACGGTGTGAAATAAAAGGGGAACTTGTAAGATCATGGAGTTTGTATGTGTGTTAGAGAAATGCCTGGGCCGCTAGCCTAAGCCATGCCTAATCATGGTGGAAACTTGCAGCGTAACCATAATGAGCACTCTATGAAGCATCCTCAATAAAAACCTATGCAAATAGCAAATAAAAAGATCGTTGAGATGCTCATTGTCTGCTTGCCTTGTCATTTTGATTATGGGATAGCTCCTGTATCATGTGCAAGGGGTACCCCGTTGGCGGTTCTCTATGATACATATGTACTTACAATGACAAGAGCTTATTTGTGACTGAAGTTGAGTAGCATGAGGTTCGGTACTCGTAAGTAAGGGGCATGAGATTTCAACTTATAACTTGTCAAGCATATCCTCTTAGTTGTGTCACTTTAACCTTAATCACCTAAAGATGCTTATGATAGGGGCAATGAGAGCTGAAAGCTAATAAGTACCATAATTTTTGGAAGTTGTTTATGAAACTTGAATCCCTACTTCCTTCTATGAAGGTCTTTCTTTTACTTTTATGTTGAGTCTCCACCTTCTATCTTTATGCACCTATTTTGAGAGCATAGTGGCCATTCTTAGTTCTATGTGCATTGTCCCAAGACTTGTTGATTGATGCATAACTTTGGTATTGCTTGTTCTTAAACTATTTGTATCTAGTCACCCTTATGAACTTTGAAGGTGTCCTTTGCATTTATGTTTGCTACTCTATGAGGGACAAGCTGAATGCCATTATATTATGTTTTCTTTATGTGAAACAAACAAATGTCTTGCAAAGCATTGTTATTCATGAATCTTTTGTTTGTGCCTTTTCATGTTACAACATAGTTGCTATGTCTTATTGTTAGAACTTTATCTTTCATGCTATGTTGAAGTACTATGATCCCAACTATCAATGTTTTACAAATACTTTGATCAAGTTTATGATGGTGCATGTCACCTCAAAAATTATTCTTTCTTTTTATCACTTACCTACTCGAGGACGAGCAGGAGTTAAGCTTGGGGATGTTGATACGTTGCTAACGTATCCATAATTTTTTATGTTCCATGCTTGGTTTTTATCTACTTTCTTATGTTTTGTCCATACTTTGGAGTACTTTTTATACACTTTCTTGGACTAACCTATTAACAAGATGCCACAGTGCCAACGGCCTGTTTTCTGCTGTTTTTGGTTCCAGGAAAGTCAGAAAATGAATATTCTCGGAATTGGACGGGACAAAAGCCAAAGTCAGTTTTTCACCAAGGGGGACACAAAGCCAGAATACGAGACGCAGAGGGGCCAGAGGGCCGCCACACCACCTAGTCGTGGCTGGCTCGGCTCGCGCCGAGGTGGTGTGGCGCCTAGGAACCCCTCGGCCCCCTTCGCCTATAACATGCCTCCGATCAGAAACCCTAAGTACAGATCAAAATTCCACGAAAGAGTTCAGAGCATTGTCATCTCCATCCCTAGATCGAGGGATCTGAAGCTCTTCGGCACCTCGGAGGGAGAATTCACCCTGGAGGCCTTCTTCATCACCATGCAAGCCTCCGGTGTGATGCGTGAGTAGTTCATCCTTGGACTACGGGTCCATGTAGTAGCTAGATGGTTGGTTCTTCTCCTTTGTGCTACCATGTTTAGACCTTGTGAGCTCCGTTCATGATCAACGTCATCTATTTGTAATCATACATGTTGTGTTTGCGGGGATCCGATGGATATTGAGATGCTATTTCAGATTGATTCTCTCATGTCTTTGTTATTTGTGATCTTGCATGCTCTCTGTTGTTAGTAGATATCTTGGACGAGTAGATGCTAGCAACTCCAAGAGGGGGTATTTATGCTCGATAGTGGGTTCATGCCTCTAGTAATCTGGGGAAGTGACAGAAATCTCTAAGGTACTAGATGTGCTGTTGCTACTAGGGAGAAAACAGCAATCCTTTGTTCATAGAACAATCGTATTGTTTACTTTACACGCAATGCGTAATGCAATTATCTGTTGCTTGCAAATTAATACTAGAGGGGGTTCGGATGATAACCTGAAGGTGGATTATTAGTCATAAATGCAGTTGGATTATAGTCTATGTATAATGTTGTATAGCCCAATCAAATCTCATAGGAGTCAAGATGATTAGTATATGCATGTTTGCTTTCTCGATGTTTGTCAATTGCCCCGCTGTAATTTGTTCACCCAACATGTCATCTATCTTAAAGAGAACCACCACTAGTGAACTATGGACCCCGGTCCTTTCTTTTACCATCAATCTACAACTATTTACTGCTTTCTGTTTACTTTCTGTAAGCTTTTACTTTCTTCCACACAATACGTTTAATCCTTTGTTTTCAGCAAAACTAGTGAGATTGACAACCTCACTGTAAGTTGTGGGCAAAGTTCTGTGGTTGTGTTGTGCAGGATTCAAAGTTGGCAACAACACCTTGGAGGTGTTTCCTTGCTCCTACTGGTTCGATAACCTTGGTTTCATAACTGAGGGAAAACTTGATGTTGTGCTCATCATACCTTCCTCTTGGGGTTCCCCAACAAGCTCGATATATTTTGGGCCATCTAATCGCCACAGCGTTGGCTCCAAGATGGTGGAGCTGGAGGTCGAAGGAGACAAGCAGATCCAGGACGAACCGGCTCAGCGGCAGCCCAAGGCCACAAGCCAAGTGGGCGAGGAAGACGACGGCCTCGCTAGGCTGAGGGTTGGGCACCCGCTCGCCCTCCGGCGCGAGGCGGTTCTTCACCAAGCGCTCCGACGGCAGGAACCTCCCCCGCCGGTACTTCCGCACCAAATCCTCGGTGATGTACGAGCCGCACCACCCGCCGGCAACATCGGGCAGCATATTGTTCGGGAAGGTGGCCGCGTTTGAAGCATGGGGACCATTGCTGCGGAAGAAAAGGAACGGCACCAGCAACCAAGAAGCAGCGGCGCAGAGGATCAGTGGAGGGCTAGAGCGCGAAGGAAAGTAGGGGCGGCAAGCACAGGAAGACGAAGTTAAGATCCCCCGCTCCTTGGTGTCCCTATTTATCAGGGAAAAAAGGCCGCGCCAGTTGCCCTCCCTTCATGCCACGTGGCAGGCAACTGCCCCACTTCTCCATGATGGTTCGGGGCGGATCGCGTGCGCCGGTGTCATGCACACAGAAGATCCCACAGGAGTTACTGCAGGAGGCAAACCGCGCCCATGATCTCCAAGAAACCGCAATGATGAAAGCATGCGCGCAGTTACCAAAAACTGCCGCGGTAGACCAAGAGGTCAAACTGACGCGACGCGTGCCAGAAATGGCAGGCATGGCCGACGCGAGCAACGACGACAGCAAACTAGCGATCCCTCTCCTGGCCGGGTGCGGCAGCCGATCGAGTAGATCACCGCTCACACCCTATGGGTGGGGCCATCGGCTCCGTAGCCGGTAAACCCCAGCCGGGAAACAACAAAGAACCTCAAGCCGGTACAAGACAAAGACTACAAGACAAAAGAAAACAACAAAGCATCTGCACCATCAATCATTTCAAATGAGCACGCAAGAACTTCTCCACGGGGCCAAGTCCTAACGCGCTCGGGGACTAGTGTCGGGGGGATAACCCCCGGGTAGGCCAAGACGGGACCAACCGGCTGGCTCCAAGGAGCTCATGCCGTCTGGACCTAGATCAAGGAACCACAGCCGGGTGGAATCCCTCACCTGGTCCGCATCCAAGTTTCCCCGGCTGGCCTGTCTAGCCGAGTAGCTAGAAGAACCGGCTGGGAGGCCGCTCTTAGCCGGCCGCCTCAGATCCGCTGGCGGTACTACGGTGGGAATGACACTCCTTGTTGAGAGCACCTTTGACCATACAGGCTGGCTAGCCTGGCCGGCGCTACCGGACAACTGTGCCGAAGCTAGAGGCTGACAAGCAAAGAAGGGCTGACGAGGAAAGCTCTGGCTTACGCATAAAGAGCCAGCTAACGAGCCGGTTGATGAGTAAAGCAGGGGCACTGGACACTGTAGCGCTGTCCTTCCCTGTACTGGAGGCTTGACTGGGCCCAGGCCTATCATTTGGCCCTGTCCAGCCAGCCCACTTTGTAAGGCCTAGATCCAAACAGTAAACCCTAGAACCATCTTGTAAACTGCCTCCTCAACCAGTATATAAGGGGGGTAGTGCTAGGGTAATAGGTAAACAATGACAAGTTAGAAGTTATCCACATTAGACAAGTTGAGTAGCTCCTTCTTCTCCTTCTAGCAAGGAGTAGCCAGGAAAATAGCTCAAGGAGTATCTGTATTGGGCATTCGCCCCTTTGATAGTAGATCCTTGCAGGAGTAGGAGCTTTACCTCGCCAAGAGGGCTCCGAACCTGGGTACATCTCTGTGTTTGCAGTATTTGTGCCCAACCTGTTGCGAGTAGCCACCGATAGCATCCTGATTGTCCCCTTCAAGCCATCCCCGATGGTACTGTCGTGTTCCACACCACGACAATATGTGCCCCATGTTTGGTTTGGTAATTAATGGCAATCTTTATATACTTATGTCTGCATTGAGTTTTACTTGTAGGATTTGTCCATAGGCAATGCTTGAACCATATGATGGCTTCAAGGTTAGAAGAAGAAGAAAGTGAAGAAGATCAAGTGATGACCAAGGTGTTCAAGGAGTGATCCAAAGATTGGTCATGTGAGAGTTGATCATATGGCAAGTGTGTCTTGAAAAATAAGATGGTGTGATATCTCTTGTGTACCTTCAACACACCAACATCATGAAGAAAGAAAAAATGAAGTACAAGTTTAAGATGAGACATCCTGAAGACATCATTTGCTTGAAGCTTACCATCCTATGGTGTTCATGAATATGTGAAGATATGCCCAAAAGAGAAGCTCTACCATAGTGGAATATGAGGGAACCCTACCATAGTGGAATATGAGGGAACAGTTTGCAAGTCTTCACCAAGCTAGCGCAATCAAGAAAGGTGTTGCATCTTGAGATAGACAAGATCTCCGTCATCGACCTCAAGTGGAATATGCGCAAGGTAAAGGTATGTTCTTGATAGGGTTTCCTTCGTACTAGTCTCTTGGTGTTAGTTGGAGAGACCGATTTATAGGATAGATATCCGTACTATTAAGAGGGGCTCACGAGTGAGTAACTTGATCATATCCTTCAGAGAAAGATCAAACCTTTTCATGCTTAGCATCATCTTTCTTGGAGAAAGATCAAACCGTTTGAGGTTCTAGAGCTTGTGGTAATATTCATAACAAGCTCTAGTTCATCAAAAACAGATTTCATATGCATTCTCTATTGCGTTTTTTATGTTGGAGGTTTTATCGGTTCATCTTTTTGAGAGAGGTAAAACCTTTCATCATTTGGTTCTATCCTCCCTTGCTGGACTATGATGTTTCTCTGTATTATCTTGTAGACTTTATTATCCACTTGAAAACAGATCATCAAAATCGGAGTCCGAATGCAAAAGTTATGGTTGTTTTAATATTGGTCTTTCTGCCAGTTTTTGTAAGACCGGAGATTCCAGACAAAATCTCCAGCCTATCTCCAGACCGCGTACTGAATGTCCCCCAGTTTGTCCCTGTTTGGCCTGGGTACACCGGAGACTCCGGACCGGGCGATTCATGGGCCTAACGGTTGTATTTCTAGGGACCTATTTAAGGGGCCCTTCTTTCCAATGGTTTCCTAACCTTTCTTGCAAGTTTTCTCCTCCATTGTTGACCTTCATGAGATCCCTCAAACCCTCCTATGACTCTTTCATATTATTGAGGGATTTGAAAGAGGAGATCTAGATCTACATTCCCACTGATGACCCACAAGTATAGGGGGTGTATCGCAGTATTTTCGATAAGTAAGAGTGTCGAACCCAATGAGGAGCAGAAGGTGCTGGCTAGTGGTATGGATCAGGAATTCTCTGCAAATACTTAGAAAACGGATTTTTAGGGGGTTTTAATGAAGCAAGTAAACAAAGTACGAGTAAATAAAAGACAGTAGGAATAAATGCAGCAAGTGGACCAATCCTTTATGCAGCAAAGGACAAGCCGGTTGTATTACTTAAGATGACCAAACGTTCTCGAGGACACATGGGAAGACTATCAAGTGCTTTCGCTTCAAATAGTCAATCAATCTTCTCTAGCTTGGTAAGTGTTGTGTGGGTGAACCTGTGCTAATGTACTGCCCCATCCAAGACTAATACATACTTGTGATTATACCCCTTGCAAACATCCATAAGTACAAGAAAGTAATTAAGGTAGAGACCTAACCACAGCTTTAAACTCTAAGACCCTTACGTCCCTTGTGCAATGGTTTCCTAACGGGGGTTCAGGTTTCTGTCACTCTGGCAACCCCTACGATTAGTAGCCAAATACACAATGCATTCCCCTAGGCCCATATAGGTGAAGTGTCATGTAGTCGACGTTCACATGACACCACTAGAAGAAGTACACCACAACTTAAATATCAAACTATTGAATCTTTCTCAACACAACTACACTACTAACAACATGACTTCTCCCATGTCCTCAAGAACAAAATGAACTACTCACAAGACATCATATGGATCATGATCAGAGATGGAATAATGATGTATAACAATCTGAACATAAACAATAATTCAATGGTTCACTCAATAGCATCAACTACAAAGAGTAATCAACACCGGGAAAGTTTCCCCTATGAACTAATGCAAGATTCAACTCAATTGTTACAGCAATATGGAGATGGTGATGAGGGTGCTGATGGTGATGATGATGGTGGCGATGATGATGATGATCCCGATGAAGTCCAGCTTGCTGGTGGTGTTGATGGCGATGATCTCCCCTCTCCAGGAAGGAATTCCCCTGGCAGAAATCTGTCTGTCGGAGAGATCTTTCTCTCTCGGTGTTTTCCGCCCCGCAGAGGCGGCAGAATCTTTCTGTGGTTGCTCCCCGAGTCTTAGGGTTTCGGGAGGATGATATACGCCAGAGGAGAGAGCCAGAGGTGGGCCAGGGCAGCCACACCACCTACTGGTGTGGCCTAGGGCTGCCCGCGCCAAGGGGTGGTGTGGGCCCCCTGTGGCCCATCTTCACTCCGTCTTATGGCATCCTTAGTCTTCTGGAAATATAGGATTTTTCGTATATTTTCTCGGATTTTCTGATCTTCGCGAATTTTGCCTCCAAACAGCACCTTTTCCATCAGAATCCTGGTTGCAGCGGTCCATGCTCCAAAAGTCATCAACCATCCAAAAACAGATGAAATAACATAAGTATCACCTCTCAATATGAAATATATCAATGAATAATAGTGAATTAAGACATAGAATAGTGATGCAAAATGGACGTATCAACTCCCCACAAGCTTAGACTTCACTTGTCCCCAAGCGAAACTGAGCTCAATAAACATGGCCTCGGGTTTATGGAGTGAAGAGTCGATAAAAGAATACGGACAAGAAGCATCACATCCATCAAGTGCATAGATCATAATAGAAGACAACTCACTATTATATAACTCAACTTGCAATGAGTAAAAGAAACACAATAAAGATACATAAAGTGAATCATAATTGGTAATGGCAAACTTAGCTCTTGGTCGAAGAATAGTTGATAATTTGCTGGAGTTCACAAATAACTGGTTTTCAAAGATAGCTTTCAAAGTAGTAAACATCAAGATAAGAGGAATGTGCTAAACAAGGAACATAAGAAACATGATTGAATAAACCATCATATGAATGAATGAAACACAACAACTCAAAATACTTGCTGAGATAGAAGGGAATAGGTTTACTGACTCAACTACAAAGTAAAAGAAAGGCCCTTCAAAGAGGGAAGCAAGGATTGCAAGTCTCATAAAGAGCTCCCAAAAATTATGATACTTACTAGCTTTCTGCTCTCATTGCCCCAATCATAGGCATCTTTAGGTGATTAAGGTTAAAATGATCAAATATGAGGATATGCATTGACAAGTTGTAAGTTGAGAATCTCATGTCCCTTGAATACGAGGGCCGCTCCTCATGCTACTCAAGTTTAGTCACCGGTAAGTTCTTGTCATTGTAAGCATATGTGTATCATTGAGAACCGCCAACGGGGTACCCCTTGCCCGATGATATGGAAGAATCCCCATATCAAAATGACAAGGCAAGCAGACAACAAGCATCTCAGCAATCTTCTTATTTACCATGGGAATATGGTGCTTTTTTCTCTCTTTCCTCTTTTCATAATATCTCTTTTTTTCTCTTTTTCTCAATCTCTATCTCTTTTTTTATAAGAAGAATGCTTCATAGATACTCGTTATGGTTACGCTGCAGGTTTCCACCATGTCAACATGGATTAGACCAGCGGCCCAGGCGTTTCTCTAACACACATGCATAACTCCATGGACTTACAAGCTCCCCTTTAATTTCACACCAACGACATCCATAGACAAAAGAACATGATATCAACTAGGTACAAAGTACCAGTGCAATGTTGAAAGCGTTCCCCATGACAGCATGGTTCTGCTAATTCACAACTTACAAAGCGCAAGAATATACGCATCATAGGTGAGCACAATGGTTCAAGTTTATTAAGTGCAAGAAAGTAAAGTGTGCCATCAAGTTCGTGAGAGCTTTAATCACTAATTTTCACATAACAAGTTTAATTTGGGAGGTAGATAAAACAAGAATTTACTTGGAATAGCAATAATGCTACTAGGTAGGTATGTGGACACAAATGGCAAAGGTTTTGGTTTTAAGGAGGTGGATGCACAAGAAGAATACCCTCTCAGTAAAGGTTTTTGGCTAGCATGGCTGGGTAGCAAGTATAAGAGTTGAAGGAAACAAACAAACATACAAGTGATAAAGGTAAACATGCAATCTTCCTTGGAAGCACAAAAGATCTTAACTAGAGAATACTAGACTTATGAGCAAATCAAGAAAGAAAGATGATGAAATTATTTTTCTTTAGAGTACTTCTATCTTTTTCATTCAACTCACAAAAATAGTGTTGTAACTGACCGAGCCAGGTTTGCCAAAACCAACTAAATTAACTCAATAATCCCAAAGTGATACCAATACTAACAACAAGATCAATCATATAACCATGAATTGAAAACTAATATAAGCTATGCAAAAGAGTAAATGATAGAACTTCTCATTAATATTCCATAACGGCAACTCACACCAAGGGATACATATCTAACGAGAGAGGGGACACTTCCATAATGCAAACCATCCTACATAATAACTCCTCTATTCATGATATGACTCTACTAAAAAGGTAAAAAGATAGAAGATAGTGATGTGATACCGCGGCACTCCCCCAAGCTTGGAACAAACCAAGGGGATGCCAAACCTGATGATGAATTACTCCTTTGGTGGTGGTATCCTCTCATCTTCGTCCGTCTTCCAGGGTAAAGGCTTCCCATCAACAAAGGACGTCGTGGTTTCCAACATCCTGAAACTTGCAGCAGCACTTATGCATTTAAATCTAGCCTCATACTCACAGTTTTGATTTTGAACGTCATAGAACTATGCTTGTAGTTCGTTGGTTGTTTGGCAGAGTGAGAGGACTTCGTCTTTGAGTTTAGCAGTCTCCTTTTGGTGCTCGGTGATGAGTTTGGAACAAATCTTATCGACGATATCCACTTCGCGCTCTGCCATCTTCTTGTACCTAAAGACTTCTTGCTCCAGTGCTTCCATCCTGTCCTCCAGACTTCCTTCACCTTTAGGGCCTTGAACCTCTTTAATTCGGACCTCCCCACCTTCGAGCAATAACTCCTTGTGATGAATCTTCAATTCTCTCATGTATGGGTTGATGATATCTTCTAAGGAATCTCCCTCGGCTGATATAGTGGAAGACATTGTGGCTACAAATCTGGGATTCTACCTGGCAGAAACAGATCGAAACAAAAACACGATGAAAACACGATATACGAACCTCGGAAGATCCGGGGGGTTATATATTACGAAGTTTCCTATCAAAAGGAAGGTACTGGGAGAAAACGAGACGGGGGCGGAGTCCGGGGTGGACTCACCACCTGGTGGCGCGGCCAGGGGTGGGCCCGTGCCACAGGGTGGTGTGAGCCACCCTGGCTCCGTTTCTGTCCCTTTTTCACTTTGTAACTTTCCTTATTGACTAAAAACAGCAAAAATATAGTTGTATTGTAATTTCGCAGAAGAAATTTGTGTAGTATTATCTTTTAAAGAAGAAATTTTTATTGCTCCCGAATGGTATACTTCTTCAATAATGAAAGGTCCTTCCCATTTTGACAATAGCTTTCCTACAAAAAATCTGAGACGAGACCTATACAAAAGAACTTTCTCACCAACATGAAATTCTCTCTTAAGTATTCTCTTGTCATGCCATCTTTTAACTTTTTCCTTAAAGAGCCTAGCATTTTCATAGGCTTCACTCCTCCATTCATCTACAGAACTTAAGTCAAATAATCTTTTCT
Organism: Avena insularis; assembly: GCA_023614405.1. Taxonomy (NCBI): domain Eukaryota; kingdom Viridiplantae; phylum Streptophyta; class Magnoliopsida; order Poales; family Poaceae; genus Avena; species Avena insularis. The sequence continues at coordinate 353,097,699 of CM042692.1, read as the reverse complement.
CACCAGTGAGCTTACAATATCTATTTAGTTATTTAACTACCCAGTAAGCTTTGTGTTCTAATTCTAAGGGTAAGTGACAAGCTTTCCATAAACCATTTTATAAGGAGACATCCCCATAGGATTTTTGTAAGCAGTTCTATAAGCCCATAAAGCATCATTCAACTTTTTAGCCCAGTTTTTTCTAGATCTATTAACAGTCTTTTGCAAGATGGATTTAATTTCTCTATTTGATAACTCTACTTTCCTGCTAGTTTGGGGGTGATAGGCTGAAGCAATTCTATGATTAACATCATATTTAGCAAGGGTATTTCTAAAACCACCATGAATGAAATGAGAACCCCCATCAATCATGAGATACCTAGGCACTCCAAACCTAGGAAAGATAACATCCTTAAGCATTTTTAGAGAGGTCTCCCCGTCAGCACTCTTTGTAGGAATGGCTTCTACCCACTTAGTAACATAATCAACGGCAACAAGAATATGAGTGTAACCTTTCGAAGGAGGGAAAGGACCCATAAAGTCGAATCCCCAGCAATCAAAAGGTTCAATAACTAGAGAGTAGTTCATAGGCATTTCATTGCGTCTAGAAATATTACCAACACACTGACATTCATCACAAGATAAAACAAATTTTCTTGCATCTTTAAAAAGGGTAGGCCAGTAGAAACCTGATTGTAGCACCTTTTGTGCAGTTCTATCTCTTGCATGATGTCCTCCATAAGCACTTCCATGACATTTACGCAATATCTCCTTTTGTTCATATTTTGAAACACATCTTCGCATAATATCAAATACCCAGGCACTACTACGACTACTAGTAAGATACACATCAATAACATGTATATCGAATATACCTTTCTTCTTGATGTTGCCGTTCTTCATATCCGCCAGGTACTTGGGGCAGTTACGCTTCCAATGACCAGCACCCTTGCAGTAGAAGCATTCAGTTTCAGGCTTAGGACCAGCCTTGGGCTTCTTAGAAGGTGCGGCAGCTTTCTTGCCGTCCTTCTTGAAGTTGCCCTTTTTCTTAGGCTTGCCCTGTTTCTTGAAATTGGTGGTCTTATTGACCATCAACACTTGGTGCTCCTTCTTGATCTCCACTTCAGCAGTTTTCAGCATGGACGATAATTCAGGCAATGTCTTGTTCATGCAGTGCATATTGTAGTTCATCACAAAGTTCTTATAACTCGCTGGCAGTGATTGGAGGACACGGTGAATCCCTAACTCATTAGGAATCGTTATCCCCAACTCTTGGAGCTTGTTTGCGTGCCCAGACATGGTGAGCACGTGCTTGCTAACGGAGCTTCCCTCTTCCATCTTGCAGGTAATGAAGTTTTCGGAGGCCTCATAGCTCTCCACGGTCGCGTGAGTCTCAAAAATGAGCTTGAGCTCCTTAATGATCTCGAACGGGTCGTGGTGCTCAAAACGCTTCTGGAGATCCATATCTAAACCGTACAGGATGGCACACTGAACTGTGGAGTAATGATTTTTCCGAGTGGCGTAAACATTCTTTACGTCATCGGTGGCATCAGCTGCAGGTGGGTCACCTAGCGGTGCTTCGAGCACATAGGTCATCTGACCAGCCCTATGGACAATCTTCAGACCACGGAGCCAGTCCGTGAAGTTGCTTCCATTGTTCTTAAGCTTTTCTTTCTCTAGGAACGCATTGAAATTGATGGCATAATCTACAACAAATTTGCAAGTAGTTTAGACTAAGTTTATGATAAATTGAGTTCAATTTTAATTCTTAAATTAACTAGGTGAACTCCCACTCAAAACAACATCCCTCACATTGTCTTAGTGATTACACGAACCAAGTCCACTACACCAAGTCCGATCTTCACGAGAGAAGATGTAGTTTCATCGGCGAACAATCTTCATGTTCATCATATCACTTATATGATTCATGCTCTACCTTTCGGTATTCCGTGTTCGAGACCATGTACGTACATGCTAGTCTCCAAGATTAACCTTAGTTTCCGCATGTGCAAATCTGGCTTGCAGTTGTATGCACACGTAGAATCTATCACATCCGATCATCACGAGATGCTTCGAGACGATTTAGTCTTAGCAACGGTGCCAACTAAGGACGAACACTTTATTACTTGAAATTTAGTGAGAGGGATCATCTTATAATGCTACCGTCGCGATCTAAGCAATACAAGATGCATAAAGGATTAACATCATAGGCAATTCATAATTAGTGTGATATGATATGGCCCTTTCTTCTTATGCCTTTGATCTCCATCTCCAAAGCACGGACATGATCTCCATCATCACCAGCATTGCGTCAAGGTCAGTGGCGCCGCTTCATGGTTGTCCATCATCACGAGCAACTATTACAACTACTTGGAATAAAGCTATTACAAGATGAATAGACACGCAGGTCTTAACAAAATTAAAGACAACCATTAGTTCTCGATTGCCATATTACAACAAGGATCATTGCATACATCAAATATAATCACAATCACATGATGGCCATATCACATCACAAAACCCCTGCAAAAACAAGTTAGACGCCTCTAATTTTCTTTGCATGTTTTACGTGGTTTGGGGCTTTCGAATAAGAACGGATCTTACCTACGAAACTGAACCACAACGTTGATACAAGTGCTATCGAGTGCAAAGTGTAGATTGGATCTATAATATGATGGGAGAGACAGACACCCGCAAAGACAATTGTGCAAAGCAAGTTACACGTCAAGCGTGGAGCAAGTCTCATGTGCGATGACATGTAAGGTTAGCCCGAGCCGCTTCATCCCACCATACCGCAAGATGCAAAGTACACAAAGCAAAAGACGGCACGAGCACTAACGCCCACAAAACCATTGTGTTCTATTCGTGCAACAGATCTACGCATAGACCTGGCTCTGATACCACTGATGGGTTCGTAGCATGGAAAACAAAAAAATTCTACCACAAGAACGAACAAAACCCAGATCTAATCTAGATAAAAGCCAAGATCTAATCTATTAGACATGTGCAACGAGATAGATCTGTACTAACCCTCGTAGATCCGAAAGCGTTACGAGATTAGATCTCGGGGTTGATGTAGTCGATCACTTGCCGATCTCAAGATCGTGTGGACGATCCTTCCGGCGCCTGCTCGGCAGCGCTCAGCGATCGGTCACACGCATGGAGTCGAAGGCAGACCTTCCTCTCCCCATTCCAATGAGCAGCAGAGGTAGTAGATCTTCTCCACGGAATCCCAGCAGCACGACGGTGTGGTGGTGGTGGAGTAGAGAATTCTGCAGGGCTTCGCCTAAGCCGGAGCAGAGCGAAGGAGGAGGAGAGAGGCGGTGGCTAGGGTTTGTTATGGGAGAGGTCTAGGGGGTGGCGCCCCCTCCCCTCTATTTAAAGGAGGGAGGCGCCATGGGAGGGGGAGTCCTAGTAGGACTCCCCTCCCTCCTTGGCCGGCGGATTGGGAGGGGGGAGGAGTCCTCCTCCCCCCACGAATCCGTGTCTTGCCCCACAAAGACTCCTTGATCCTTTCTTGGTTTTCAAGCAAACTCCAAGAAATCTCCTAGAACCTTCCAGAACATTCCGAAACCTTCTAGAATCTCCATACAAACACTCCGGAACATTTCCTAACTTAGAAAATGATCCCCAATATATGAATCTTATTCTCCGGACAATTCCGGATCTCCTCGTGATGTCCCGGATCCAATCCGAGACTCCGAACAACATTCGGTCTCCAACGCATATTCCATATCTACTTAAAACAACTTCGAACCTTAAGTGTGTCACCCTACGGTTCGTGAATATGCAGACATGATGAAGACACCTCTCCGATCAATAACCATCAGCAGGATCTGGAGATCCATAACGGCTCCCACATACTCAACGATGACTTCGTGATCGATAGAACCATTAACATACAAAACCAATTCCCTTTGTCACGCGATATTCTACTTATCCGAGGTTTGATCGTCGGTATCTCCATACCTAGTTCTACCTCGTTCTTGATAAGTACTCTTTACTGCTCCATGTTATGTCATCCCTTGTGACCTAGTCACATGCTTGCAAGCTAACTAGATGACATTCCACCGAGAGGGCCCAGAGCATATCTATCCGTCATATAGATGGACAAATCCCAATCTTGGTCCATGCTCTTCAACACATACTTTCAGAATACCCAATGACACCTTTATAACCACCCAGTTACGAAGCGGTGTTTGATGTCATCAAAGTACCCATCCGGTGATGGTGATTAACATAACCTCATGGTCGAAGGATTAGGTTACTATGCATATGAAAGCTTATAGCAATACGAACTTAATGACTTGATCTTATGCTACGCTTACTATGGGTGTGTGTCCATCACATCATTCTCCTAATGATATAACCCTGTTATTAATGACATCTAATGTCCATGATCAGGAAACCATGATCATCATTTAATCAACAAGCTAGTTCCACAAGAGGCTTACTAGGGACTCTTTTATGTTTACAAAACACACATGTATTAGTGTTTCCTTATAATAAAATTATAGCATGGGATGTAAACATTCATCATAAACACAAAGATATAATAATAACCACTTTTATTATTGCCTCTTGGGCATATCTCCAATAGTCTCCCACTTGCACTAGAGTCAATAATCTAGATTACATGGTAATATACCTAACACCCATGGTGTTCTAATGTTGGTCATGCTTTGCTCTAGGGAGAGGTTTAGTCAACGGATCTGCGACATTCAGATCAGTGTGTACTTTGCAAATCTTTATGTCACCATCTCAGACATACTCGCGAATAGCATGGAAACGTAGCTTGATGTGCTTCAGCTTGCTATGTGACCTTGGCTCCTGTGCATTAGCTATGGCACCTGTGTTGTCACAGTAGATGGCCATCGGGTCCAACGCACTAGGAACCACGCCAAGTTCAGTAATGAACTCCTTCATCCATATGGCTTCTTGTGCAGCCTCCGAAGCAGCTATGTATTCCGATTCAGTTGAAGATTTCGCCACAACGCTTTGCTTGGCACTCCTCCAACTCACTACAACACCATTCAAAATAAATACGTATCCAGACTGTGACTTCGAGTCATCTGGATCGGTGTTCCAAATAGCATTAGTGTAACCATTTACAACAAGCTGTTCATCACCTCCATAAGAAAGAACCATATCCTTAGTCCTATTCAGGTACTTTAGGATATTCTTGACCGTTGTCCAGTGTTCCATTCCAGGATCACTTTGATATCTGCTAGTCAAACTAACAGCATGTGCTATATCCGGTCTTGTACACAGCATGGCATACATGATAGAACCTATGGCCGAGGCATAGGGAATATTATTCATCTTTTCTCTATCTTCTGTGAGCGGACTTTGAGTCTTACTCAAGGTCTTACCTGACAACATGGGCACGAACCCTTTCTTGCTCTCTTCCATTCTAAACTTCTTTAGAACTTTGTCTAAGTATGTACTTTGTGAAAGCGCTATTAGGCGTCTTGATCTATCTCTATAAATATTGATGCCTAGAATATATGCCGCTTCGCCAAGATCCTTCATTGAAAAACTATTATTCAAATAGGTTTTGACGCTATTAAGAAGTTCTATATCATTCCCAATCAACAATATGTCATCTACATATAGTACTAGGAATGCTACAGAGCTCCCACTCACTTTCTTGTAAATACAAGCTTCTCCATAAGTTTGTATAAATCCAAAGTTTTTGATTACTTTATCAAAACGTTGATTCCAACTCCGGGATGCTTGCTTCAGTCCATAAATGGAGCGCTGAAGTTTGCATACCTTGTCAGCATCACTAGGATCGACAAAACCCTTGGGTTGTACCATATACAACTCTTCCTCAATGTCACCATTAAGGAACGCCGTTTTGACATCCATCTGCCAAATCTCATAATCGAAATATGCAGCAATTGCTAACAAAATCCTCACAGACTTTAGCTTTGCTACTGGTGAGAAAGTCTCATCGTAGTCAACTCCTTGAATTTGTCGGAACCCTTTCGTGACAAGTCGAGCTTTATAGACGGTAACATTACCATCAGCATCTGTTTTTCTTTTGAAAATCCATTTGTTCTCGACAGCCTTACGGCCATCCGGTAAGTCCACCAAAGTCCACACTTGGTTTTTGTACATGGATCCCATCTCGGATTTCATGGCTTCTAGCCATTTGTCGGAATCTGGGCTCACCATAGCTTCTTCATATGTTGCATGGTCATCAGTGTTCTCCACCAACATGACGTTCAAGGCAGAGTCATACCAATCAGGAGTGGTACGAACCCTCATTGACCTGCGAGGTTCTGCAGTAACTCCGTTCGAAGTTTCATGATCACCATCATTAGCTTCCTCTCCAATTGGTGCAGGCGGCACAAAAACATCTTCCGGTGCTGCGCTACTCTCAACTCCGAGAGAAGGTTCAATAACCTCGTCGAGTTCTACTTTCCTTCCAGTCACTTCCTTCGAGAGAAACTCCTTCTCAAGAAAGGATCCATTCTTGGCAACAAAAACTTTGCCTTCGGATCTATGATAGAAGGTATACCCAATTGTTTCTTTAGGGTATCCTATGAAGACGCATTTCTCCGCTTTGGGTTCAAGCTTATCAGGCTGTAACTTCTTTACATACGCTTCGCAACCCCAAACTTTAAGGAACGACAACTTAGGTTTCTTACCAAACCACAATTCGTATGGTGTCATTTCAATGGATTTAGATGGTTCCCTATTTAAAGTGAATGCGGTTGTCTCTAATGCATAGCCCCAAAACGATAGTGGTAAATCTGTAAGAGACATCATAGACCGAATCATATCTAAGAGAGTTCGATTATGATGTTCAGACACACCATTACGCTGTGGTGTTCCCGGTGGTGTCAACTGCGAAAGTATTCCACATTTCTTTAAATGCATGCCAAACTCATAACTTAGATATTCACCTCCGCGGTCAGAACGCAAAAACTTAATCTTCTTGTTACGATGATTTTCCACTTCACTTTGAAATTCCTTAAACTTCTCTAAAGTTTCGGACTTATGTTTCATAGAGTAGACATACCCATATCTACTTAAGTCATCCGTGAAAGTGAGAACATAACGATATCCACCACGCGATGCTACACTCATTGGACCGCACACATCGGTATGTATTATTTCCAACAAGTCTGTAGCTCGCTCCATTATCCCAGAGAATGGAGTCTTAGTCATTTTTCCCATTAGACATGCTTCGCATCTTTCAAGTGATTCAAAATCAAGTGATTCAAGAAGTCCATCAGAATGGAGTTTCTTCATACGCTTCACTCCAATGTGACCAAGACGATAGTGCCACATGTATGTAGAATTATCATTCAATTTTATTCGTTTAGCATCTATGTTGTGAACATGTGTATCACTACTATCGAGATTCAATAAGAATAAACCATTCATCTCAGATGCATTACCATAAAAGATATTACTCATATAAATCGAACAACCTTTATTCTCAGACTTAAAAGAGTAACCGTCTCGCAATAAACAAGATCTAGATATAATGTTCATGCTTAACGCAGGCACCAAATAACAATTATTCAAATTTAAAACTAATCCCGAAGGTAGATGTAGAGGGAGCGTGCCGACGGCGATCACATCAACCTTGGAGCAATTTCCAACGCGCATCGTCACCTCGCTTGCGGTCTTACGTTTATTCCACAGCTCGTGTTTCGAGTTACAAATATGAGCAACCGAACCAGTATCAAATACCCAGGCACTACTATGACTACTAGTAAGATACACATCAATGACATGTATATCGAATATACCTTTCTTCTTGATGTTGCCGTTCTTCAGATCCGCCAGGTACTTGGGGCAGTTACGCTTCCAGTGACCAGCACCCTTGCAGTAGAAGCATTCAGTTTCAGGCTTAGGACCAGCCTTGGGCTTCTTAGCAGGTGCGGAAGCTTTCTTGCCGTCCTTCTTGAAGTTGCCCTTTTTCTTAGGCTTGCCCTGTTTCTTGAAATTGGTGGTCTTATTGACCATCAACACTTGGTGCTCCTTCTTGATCTCCACTTCAGCAGTTTTCAGCATGGACGGTAATTCAGGCAACGTCTTGTTCATGCAGTGCATATTGTAGTTCATCACAAAGTTCTTATAACTCGCTGGCAGTGATTGGAGGACACGGTGAATCCCTAACTCATTAGGAATCGTTATCCCCAACTCTTGGAGCTTGTTTGCGTGCCCAGACATGGTGAGCACGTGCTCGCTAACGGAGCTTCCCTCTTCCATCTTGCAGGTAAAGAACTTTTCGGAGGCCTCATAGCTCTCCACGGCCGCGTGAGTCTCAAAAATGAGCTTGAGCTCCTTAATGATCTCGAACGGGTCGTGGTGCTCAAAACGCTTCTAGAGATCCGTTTCTAAACCGTACAGGATGGCACACTGAACTATGGAGTAATGATTTTTCTGAGTGGCGTAAACATTCTTTACGTCATCGGTGGCATCAGCTGCAGGTGGGTCACCTAGCGGTGCTTCGAGCACATAGGTCATCTGACCAGCCCTATGGACAATCTTCAGACCACGGAGCCAGTCCGTGAAGTTGCTTCCATTGTTCTTAAGCTTTTCTTTCTCTAGGAACGCATTGAAATTGATGGCATAATCTACAACAAATTTGCAAGTAGTTTAGACTAAGTTTATGATAAATTGAGTTCAATTTTAATTCTTAAATTAACTAGGTGAACTCCCACTCAAAACAACATCCCTCACATTGTCTTAGTGATTACACGAACCAAGTCCACTACACCAAGTCCGATCTTCACGAGAGAAGATGTAGTTTCATCGGAGAACAATCTTCATGTTCATCATATCACTTATATGATTCATGCTCTACCTTTCGGTATTCCGTGTTCCGAGACCATGTATGTACATGCTAGGCTCATCAAGATTAACCTTAGTTTCCGCATGTGCAAATCTGGCTTGCACCCGTTGTATGCACACGTAGAATCAATCACATCCAATCATCACGAGATGCTTCGAGACGACGAGTCTTAGCAACGGTGCCAACTAAGGACGAACACTTTATTACTTGAAATTTAGTGAGAGGGATCATCTTATAATGCTACCGTCGTGATCTAAGCAATACAAGATGCATCAAGGATTAACATCATAGGCAATTCATAATTAGTGTGATATGATATGGCCCTTTCTTCTTATGCCTTTGATCTCCATCTCCAAAGCACGGACATGATCTCCATCATCACCAGCATTGCGTCAAGGTTAGTGGCGCCGCTTCATGGTTGTCCATCATCACCAGCAACTATTACAACTACTTGGAATAAAGCTATTACAAGATGAATAGACATGCAGGTCTTAACAGAATTAAAGACAACCATTAGGCTCCTGCCGGTTGCCATATTACAACAAGGATCATTGCATACATCAAATATAATCACAATCACATGATGGCCATATTACATCACAAAACCCCTGCAAAAACAAGTTAGACTCCTCTAATTTTCTTTGCATGTTTTACGTGGTTTGGGGCTTTCGAATAAGAACGGATCTTACCTACGAAACTGAACCACAACATTGATACAAGTGCTATCGAGTGCAAAGTGTAGATTGGATCTATACTATGATGGGAGAGACAGACACCCGCAAAGCCACTTGTGCAAAGCAAGTTACACGTCAAGCGTGGAGCAAGTCTCATGTGCGATGACATGTAAGGTTAGCCCGAGCCGCTTCATCCCACCATACCGCAAGATGCAAAGTACACAAAGCAAAAGACGGCACGAGCACTAACGCCCACAAAACCATTGTGTTCTATTCGTGCAACAGATCTACGCATAGACCTGGCTCTGATACCACTGATGGGTTCGTAGCATGGAAAACAAAAAAATTCTACCGCAAGAACGAACAAAACCCAGATCTAATCTAGATAAAAGCCAAGATCTATACTATTAGACATGTGCAACGAGATAGATCTGTACTAACCCTCGTAGATCCGAAAGCGTTACGAGATTAGATCTCGGGGTTGATGTAGTCGATCACTTGCCGATCTCAAGATCGTGTGGACGATCCTTCTGACGCCGCGTTCCGACAGCGCTTCCGCAATCGGTCACACGTGCGGAGTCGAAGCAGACCTTCCTCTCCCTGTTCCAGCGAGCAGCGGAGGTAGTAGATCTTCTCCACGGAATCCCAGCAGCACGACGGTGTGGTGTTGGTGGTGGAGTAGAGAATTCTGCAGGGCTTCGCCTAAGCCGGAGCAGAGCGAATGAGGAGGAGAGAGGTGGCAGCTAGGGTTTGTTATGGGAGAGGTCTAGGGGTGGCGCCCCCTCCCCTCTATTTAAAGGAGGGAGGCGCCATGGGAGGGGGAGTCCTACTAGGACTCCCCTCCCTCCTTGGCCGGCGGATTGGGAGGGGGGGAGGAGTCCTCCTCCCCCACGAATCCGTGTCTTGCCCCACAAAGACTCCTTGATCCTTTCTTGGTTTTCAAACAAACTCCAAGAAATCTCCTAGAATCTTCCAGAACATTCCAAAACCTTCTAGAATCTCCATACAAACACTACGGAACATTTCCTAACTTAGAAAATGATCCCCAATATATGAATCTTATTCTCCGGACAATTCCGGATCTCCTCGTGATGTCCTGGATCCAATCCGAGACTCCGAACAACATTCGGTATCCAACGCATATTCCATATCTACTTAAAACAACTCCGAACCTTAAGTGTGTCACCCTATGGTTCGTGAATATGCAGACATGATGAAGACACCTCTCCGATCAATAACCATCAGCGGGATCTGGAGATCCATAACGGCTCCCACATACTCAACGATGACTTCATGATCGATAGAACCATTAACATACGAAACCAATTCCCTTTGTCACGCGATATTCTACTTATCCGAGGTTTGATCGTCGGTATCTCCATACCTAGTTCTACCTCACATCGATAAGTACTCTTTACTCGTTCCATGTTATGTCATCCCTTGTGACCTAGTCACATGCTTGCAAGCTAACTAGATGACATTCCACCGAGAGGGCCCAGAGCATATCTATCCGTCATATGGATGGACAAATCCCAATCTTGGTCCATGCGCTTCAACACATACTTTCAGAATACCCAATGACACCTTTATAACCACCCCGTTATGAAGCGGTGTTTGATGTCATCAAAGTACCCATCCGGTGATGGTGATTAACATAACCTCATGGTCGAAGGATTAGGTTACTATGCATATGAAAGCTTATAGCAATACGATCTTAATGACTTGATCTTATGCTACGCTTACTATGGGTGTGTGTCCATCACATCATTCTCCTAATGATATAACCTTGTTATTAATGACATCCAATGTCCATGATCAGGAAACCATGATCATCATTTAATCAACAAGCTAGTTCCACAAGAGGCTTACTAGGGACTCTTTTATGTTTACAAAACACACATGTATTAGTGTTTCCTTATAATACAATTATAGCATGGGATGTAAACATTCATCATAAACACAAAGATATAATAATAACCACTTTTATTATTGCCTCCTAGGCATATATCCAACATAAGCATATTTAAGATCATCAGGGAGAGGTTTTAGATCGAAGACCGGATCCTTTTTAGGTGACAACGTGGTACCCAAGTCTTCTACAGGCAAGTCATGCTTTAGCATCTTGGGTTGACGACGGAGGATCTCGTCAATCTCATTCCTTTCTTCCATGAAGATCTCACTTCCGTGATCTTCCATAAATTGTTGCAAAGCATTGTTAGGAGCAAGAGAGATAGAAGCAAGTTGTTCAACTCTAAAATCCTCATTATGGGTTTCCTCTTCGCAAGGTTCTTTAGTAAATTTCAAAAAATTAAACTCATAAGATTCCCTGTCAAACTTAGTCAAGATTTTCTCCCTCTTGCAATCAATAATAGCTCCACAAGTACTCAAGAAAGGTCTACCAAAAATGATAGCATAAGTTTTACTAGCAGCTGAACCAAGTACTAGAAAATCAGCAGGATACTTAATCTTACCACAAAGAACTTCCATGTCTCGTACAATACCAATTGGAGAGATGGTCTCTCTATTAGCAAGGTGAATAACCACATCAATCTCTTCCAATTCGCAGGGACTGATTTCATGCATAATTTCTCTGTAAAGCTCATAAGGAATAGCACTAGAACTTGCACCAATATCACATAAACCATAATATCAATGATCACCGATTCTAACAAAAACACAGGAATACTAGCTCTCATAACACTACTTTGTGAAACAATATTAGAGGTATCCTTACAAAGGATAGTGTGTCCCTCTTCTTCATACTTAGTGACAAAGTCTTTCACATTTGCTATTATAGGTTCATCAACCATTTGTTTATCAGGTTCAACAGCTTTACTCATACTTTCATTAACCATACTAGCTATCATAGAATGTTCCTCTACCTTAACTGGAAAAGGCATTTTCTCAATATAAGGTTCAGGTAAAACATGATTAGTAGTATAAACTTCAGTATTTCTTGTAGGAACACTCTTAGCAATATCTTTATAAGGTTCATGATACTTATTCCACTTCTTTTTAGGCACTTCAATATAGGAAGCAAAAGCCTTTAAATAAGAAGCAATAGCTTGAGAGTCTAGACCATAAGTATTTTTAATATTTTGAAAGTCATCAGTTCCCATAAAAGATTCAATGCATTCATAATCATAATTTATACCTGACTTTCTACCTTTGTCATTCTCCCAAGCTTTGGCATTATCTTGAATACGGTCCAGAAGATCCCATTTAGCTTCTCCTTTCATGCGAGTGAATGATCCAACACAAGAAGCATCCAATAAATCTTTATCATGTAGAGGGAGCCTTGCATAAAAGTTATTGATAATAATATTGTTGGGGAGCTCATGAATGGGACATTTGAGCATTAGTAACTTCAATCTCCCCCAAGCTTGAGTTGTACTCTCTCCATCAAGAGGCCAAAAGTTGTATATTTGATTCCGATCTTTATAAATCTCACTAGGAGGATAAAACTTTGAATAAAAGAGAGGCACTATTTCCTCCCATTCCAGAGCTTGACCATTCTTCAGCAGCTTATACCATTCCTCAGCTCTTCCTGTTAGTGATAATGAGAATAACTTCTTCTTAACTTGATCTGTAGTAATACCTGCACACTTGAACAACCCACATAATTCGTGTATAAAGAGTAAATGATCACCAGGATGGACAGTTCCATCCCCAACATAGTAGTTATCCATAACACGATCAATAATTCTTGTAGGTATTTTGAAAACATCATTCTCAGTAGGTGGTGGTTTATCTACTACCTTAGAAGTGGTAGTAGCATTACCAAATAAGAAACTCAGTGAATTATCCATAACACAAATAAAGCAACTAACAGAAGTAAACAATACTCACAGTAGAAGTTTCCTTTACCAGTTCCACTCTCAAATAGCGCTTCACTCCCGACAGCGGCTTGGAAAATAGTCTTGATGACCCACAAGTATAGGGGGTGTATCACAGTATTTTCGATAAGTAAGAGTGTTGAACCCAATGAGGAGCAGAAGGTGCTGGCTAGTGGTATGGATCAGGAATTCTCTGCAAATACTTAGCAAACGGATTTTTAGGGTTTTTTGATGAAGCAAGTAAACAAAGTACGAGTAAATAAAAGACAGTAGGAATAAATGCAGCAAGTGGCCCAGTCCTTTATGCAGCAAAGGACAAGCCGGTTGTATTACTTAAGATGACCAAACGTTCTAGAGGACACATGGGAAGACTATCAAGTGATTTCGCTTCATATAGTTGATCAATCTTCTCTAGCTTGGTAAGTGTTGTGTGGGTGAACCTGTGCTAATGTACCGCCCCATCCAAGACTAATACATACTTGTGATTATACCCCTTGCAAACATCCATAAGTACAAGAAAGTAATTAAGGTAGAGACCTAACGACAACTTTAAACTCTAAGACCCTTACGTCCCTTGTGCAATGGTTTCCTAACGGGGGTTCAGGTTTCTGTCACTCTGGCAACCCCTACGATTAGTAGCCAAATACACAATGCATTCCCCTAGGCCCATATAGGTGAAGTGTCATGTAGTCGACGTTCACATGACACCACTAGAAGAAGTACACCACAACTTAAATATCAAACTATTGAATCTTTCTCAACACAACTCCACTACTAACAACATGACTTCTCCCATGTCCTCAAGAACAAAACGAACTACTCACAAGACATCATATGGATCATGATCAGAGATGGAATAATGATGTATAACAATCTGAACATAAACAATAATTCAATGGTTCACTCAATAGCATCAACTACAAAGAGTAATCAACACCAGGAAAGTTTCCCCTATGAACTAATGCAAGATTCAACTCAATTGTTACAGCAATATGGAGATGGTGATGAGGGTGCTGATGGTGATGATGATGGTGGCGATGATGATGATGATCCCGATGAAGTCCAGCTTGCTGGTGGTGTTGATGGCGATGATCTCCCTCCGGAAGGAATTCCTGGCGAAATGCTCCGGAGAGATCTTTCTCTCTCGGTGTTTTCCGCCCCGCAGAGGCGGCGGAATCTTTCTGTGGTTGCTCCCCGAGTCTTAGGGTTTCGGGAGGATGATATACGCCAGAGGAGAGAGCCAGAGGTGGGCCAGGGCAGCCATACCACCTGCTGGCGCGGCCTAGGGCTGCCCGGGCCAGGGGTGGTGTGGGCCCCATGTGGCCCATCTCCTCTCCGTCTTCTAGCATCCTTAGTCTTCTGGAAAAATAGGATTTCCCGTATATTTTCCCAGATTTTCTGATCTTCGCGAATTTTGCCTCCAAACAGCACCTTTTCCATCAGAATCCTGACTGCAGCGGTCCATGCTCCAAAAGTCATCAACCATGCAAAAACAGATGAAATAACATAAGTATCACCTCTCAATATGAAATATATCAATGAATAATAGTGAATTAAGACATAGAATAGTGATGCAAAATGGACGTATCACCCACCAATCAATCTCTCCTCTAAGTGAGGGTAACATCTTGGGATCTAGGTCTTGGAGTCTTGTGTGGATTTCCTCCATTGTTCTTCCTCTCTTATTCCCCCATAAGCTTTTGTAGCCGTGGTGGAATTTGGGAGAGAAGGACTTGAGCACTTCTTATGTTCATGCCATTATATTAGGTGCGTCGGTTTGAGTTCTCTATAGAGGATTTGGTTGGTGAAAGTGAGAAGCTTTTATCTCTTGGATTCCTGGAACCCTAGATGGTTTAGTTGTTTGCAGGTTTGTGGATTACTTGGGGCCTGCAATTAAGTTGTGGAGCTTTCCCCAAGCTTGTTTGTTGGGATGAGTTGTGGAGAAGTGCCCCAACCTTGTGAGAGGTTCCGGACTGCCACCGACAAGTGCACCGATAGTGGAAGTGTGGATTGATCCAGTTAGGGTGAGATTCACCGGAAAAAACAGAGGCCTTTTGTAGTGTTGGTGGTTTGAAACCACCCCCTCTCCAAATGAGACGTACTCCATTGTTGGGAGGAACTCGGTAAAATATCGTCGTCTTAGCGTGCCTCGGTTATCTCTATACCCGAGCTCTTACTTATGCACCTTACTTTGTGATAGCCTGCATGCTTGAAGTCTATATCTTACTGATGCACTCGACTTTCAACATAGAGCTTGTTGGGAACCCCAAGAGGAAGGTATGATGAGCACAGTAGTAAGCTTTCCCTCAGTTAAGAAACCAAGGTTTAATCGAACCAGTAGGAGCAAGGAAACACCCTAAAGGTGTTACTAGCTGAGCTTTGGCAGGGCGCACTACCGGTGCTAGTAGCAACGTGGAGACCTGCACAACACAACCACAGAACTTTGTCCCCAACTTGCGATGAGGTTGTTAATCTCACCGTGTTTTGCGGAAAACAAAGGATTAAATGTATCGAATGGAAGGAAGTAAAATTTTGCAGAAAGTAAACACAAAGCAGAAACAGTTTATAGATTGTATGTAAAGAAAAAGGACCGGGATCCATAGTTCACTAGAGGTGGCTCTCCTTAGATAGATAACATGCTGGGTGAACAAATTACAGCGGGGCAATTGACAAACACCGAGAAAGCAATACATGCATATACTAATCATCTTGACTCCTTTGAGACTTGATTGGGCAATACAACATAATACATAGACCGCCATCCAACTGCATCTATGACTAATAATCCACCTTCAGGTTATCATCCGAACCCCCTCTAGTATTAAGTTGCAAGCATGATTATTGCTTCTGAACTGCGTGTAAGGTAAACAATACAATTGTTCTATGAACAAAGGATCGTTGTTTTCTCCCTAGTAGCAACAGCACATCTAGTACCTTAGAGATTTCTATCACTTCCCAGTTACGGAGGCATGAACCCACTATCGAGCATAAATACTAACTCTTGAGTTGCTAGCATCTACTTGGCCAAGATAGCTACTAACAACGGAAAGCATGCAAGATCTCAAATAACAAAGACATGATAGAATCAATAATCAATCTGAAATAGCATCTCAATATCCATCGGATCCCATAAACACAACATGTATGAATTACAAATAGATGATCTTGATCATGAGCAGACTCACAAGATCTAAACATGAAAGCACAAAGGAGGAGAAACCAGCCATCTAGCTACTACATGGATCCGTAGTCAAGGATGAACTACTCATCACACCGGGAGGCTTGCATGGTGATGAAGAAGGCCTCGGGTGAATTCCCTCTCCGTGAGGTGGGAAGAGCTTCAGATCCTCCCGATCTAGGGATGGAGATGACGGCACTCTGAGACTCTTTCATGGATTTTTGATCAGATGCGTAGGGTTTTCGTCTGAGGGCAACTTATAGGCGGAAGGAGAGGCCGAGGGGTCTGGGGTCGGCCGGACCACCCCTGCAGCCAGGCCGTGGTGTGGCCGCTTGACCCTGGCCCTCTCCGCCTAATGATTCTGGCACTTGATCCCTTCCAGAAAAATAGGCACTTTGGCTTTTGTCTCGTCCAATTCCGAGAATATTCATTTTCTGACTTTCCTGGAACCAAAAACAGCAGAAAACAGGCAGCTGGCATTGCGGCTCTTGTTAATAGGTTAGTCCAAGAAATCATATGAAAAGTACTCCAAAGTTGGAACAAAACACAAGAAAGTGGATAAAACCAAGCATGGAACATCAAAAATTATAGATACATTAGCAATGTATCAACATCCCCAAGCTTAACTCCTGCTCGTCCTCGAGTACGTAAGTGATAAAAATAAATAATTTTTGAGGTGACATGCACCATCAAAGACTTGATCAAAGTATTTGCAAAACATCAAAGCTGGGATCAAAGTACTTCAATCATAACATGAAAGACAAAGTTCTAGCAATAAGCAAAGAAACTATGATGCAACATGAAAAGGCACAAACAAAAGATTCATGAATAACAATGCTTTGCAAGACGTTTGTTTGTTTCACATAAAGAAAACATAGCATAATATTATTCAGCTTGTCCCTCAATAGAGTAGAAAATATAAATGCATGGGACACCTTCAAAGTTCAAAAGAGTGACTAGATACAATAGTTTCAAACAAGCAATAACAAGTTATGCATCAATCAACTAGTCTTGGGACAATGCACATAGAACTAAGAATGGCCACTATGCTCTCAAAGTAAGTGCATAAAGTTAGAAGGTGGAGACTCAATATAATGGTGGAAGAAAGGCCTTTTGTAAAAGGAAGTAGGGATTCAAGTCTCATAAAGAGCTTCCAAAAATTATGGTACTTATAGCTTTCAGCTCTCATTGCCCCTATCATAAGTATCTTGAAGGTGATTAAGGTTAAAGTGACACAACTAAGAGGATATGCTTGACAAGTTATAAACCAAAATCTCATGCCCCTTACTTACGAAGATCGATCCTCATGCTACTCAACTTCAGTCACGAGTAAGCTCTTGTCATTGTAAGTATATGTGTATCATTAAGAACCGCCAATGGGGTACCCCTTGCACATGATACGGGAGCTTTCCCATAATCAAAATGACAAGGCAAGCAGACAATGAGCATCTCAGCGATCTTTTTATTTGCTATTTGCATAGGTTTTTATTGAGGATGCTTCATAGAGTGCTAATTATGGTGATGCTACAAGTTTCCACCATGATTAGGCATGGCTTAGGCTAGCGGCCCAGGCGTTTCTCTAACACACATACAAACTCCATGATCTTACAAGTTCCACTTTTATTTCACACCGCCGGGATCCGTAAGAAAAAGAACATAATATCAACGGGGTACAAAGTACAAGTGCAATGTTGAAAGCGTTCCCCATGAAACATGGTTCTGCTAACTTCAACTTATAAAGCGCAAGCATATACGCAACAAAGAAGGACCCAATGGTTCAAGTTTATTAGAGGCAACAAAGTAAAGTGTGCCATCAAGTTCGTGAGAGCTTTAATCACTAGTTTTCTCATAACAAGTGGAAGGTAGACAAAAGCATGAATATACTTGGAATAGCATAAGCTAGTAGGTAGGTATGGTGGACTCTTTGGAATAACTTGGTTTAGGGAGTTGGATGCATGAGTGGAACTCATACTTTGTGGTGGAGGCTAGGAAAAGACTGGGAGCGACAAACTAAGAGAGCAATAATGGCCATAATCATGCAGAGCGACAAAAAATCATTGATCAAAGCATAAAGTGATACTACAAGTTGAAAACTAAAGGATCATCAAGGCTATTGTGACTTGTGAAAGTCAAAACATGGTGTGAGCATGCGCCAAGTCAACCCAAATAAAGCATCAAAGGAGAATACCACTATACTATGCTTTAATATGCTAAAACAACACATGATTCATCCAAGGCACATTAAGCAATCTCAATTGTTTATAAAAATTCATGCTACAGCAAAGAATAGTAAGCATAAAGCTAAAACAATATCAAGCACGGCATGACAAAGCATAGCCACAGTAAAAAACGAGCTCTTTTTACCACATAAGTATGAACTTTCCTACTCTTTTCCAAACCAAACCAAACTATTTGCAAACCAATGTATGAAAGAGGGGGGTCCAACCAACTTATTAAGAAAACTAAGCAAACCAAGCAACCTAAAAACCAAAACGAAAACGAAAAGGAAGATGCTCCAAGAAAAACACAACTGTGCATGAAACAATAAAAATGAAGTGTTTGGAAGAAACCTGGAATTTTTATTGATGAAGAAGGGGATGCCTTGGGAATCCCCAAGCTTTGACGCTTGCACTTCTTGGATATTTCTTGGGGTGACATGCGTGGCATCCCCAATCTTGAGCTTTAGTCCATCCTTCATCTCATTACTCATTCCTTCCATACACCTGAAAATTTTCCTTCATACAAAACTTCACACAATCTCATTAGCAACATTAGTGCACTTAAGATAAATAAATCTCAAGGTTCGGTTCTAACACCAAATAAACTTCCATTAGAATACTAGCTACTGTAGCACTTCCCTCAAAAACCTCAATTCCCCAAAAGAACTCAAGAAGGAACTAACAAGAAGCAAATGCAGAAAATGGCAGAAATCTGTCAAAACAGACCAGCAGGTAAAGACGAATTTTTTCGAAGACCTTCTGTTGCTCAAATAAAAAAGTGTTGAACTAAGGAAAGTTAGATAACAACCTGGGGCAGAAGCACAAAAACTTACAGCTCAATCCTACATACAGAGCTCTCTCAGGAATTTTTATAGTGAAGCACAAAAATCTGTTTCGGGACAGCAACTTTCCCAATCATTACTTCACTCTCATTAGAGGTTACTCTTGGCACAAAAAGCAAATAAAAAGGATAAGTAGAGGTTATTACAGAGGTAATAACTTCCAAGACTCAACTAAAACTCTTGGGTTATCTCCCAACAAGTAATTTTCTTTAACGCCTTTAAGTTAGGAATAAAAATTTGAGAAGATGCTCTCATAGGAAATATGAATTGAAGTAAAAGAGAGCATCAAGAAGCAAATTTAAAACACATTTAAGTCTAACCCACTTCCTATGCATAGGAATCTTGTATGCAAATAAATGCACAAAGAACAAAGTGACAGGCATAGGAAGATAAAACAAAAGTAACTTCAAAACTTCCAGCACATAGAGAGGTGTTTCATTACCATAAAAACTTCTACAACCATATTTTCCTCTCTCATAATAATTTTCAGTAGCCTCATGAATAAACTCAACAATATAACTATCACATAAGGCATGATTTTCATGATCTACAAGCACTAGAGCTTTATTATAAACATTTTCAAAAGAATCCTCCGGAACATAACATTCACCCTCCTTTGATAAGCATGGGGGATAATCAAATAATGTAAGGGATAAAGAGTTACTCTCATTAGAAGGTAGGCATGGGCAGATGCATTCATCCTCCTTTTGTCCATCACTCTCCTCCTATTTTTCATCTAATGAGCTTTCAGGTTCAGCAATTTCTTCTTTCATGGAGGTTCTAGCAGGCGTGGTTCGTCTATTACCTTAGCAGTCATAAAACTGTTCCCAAATAGGAAACTGAGTGAGCTATCCATAATGAAATAGTGATTGGAGCAGAGCTAGTCATAAAGGCAACTTAAGAAAGGAACTAATTTTTTTGTGTTTTTCTGATAAGAAAGCAAACTAGTAAAACTAATTTTTTTGTGTTTTTGAAGAACAAAACAAGCAAACAAAGCAAAAAGAAACTAAGCAAAACAAAAACAATCAAAGTAAAGAGATTTATTATGAGGGACTCCCCTTGTGAAGATGTCCTTGACTCCCCAGCAACGGCGCCAGAAAAGATCTTGATGCACTCGACTTTCAACGTAGAGCTCGTTGGGAACCCCAAGAGGAAGGTATGATGAGCACAGCAGTAAGTTTTCCCTCAGTTATGAAACCAAGGTTTAACCGAACCAGTAGGAGCAAGGAAACACCCCAAAGGTGTTACTAGCTGAGCTTTGGCAGGGCGCACTACCGGTGCTAGTAGCAACGTGGAGACCTGCACAACACAACCACAGAACTTTGTCCCCAACTTGCGATGAGGTTGTCAATCTCACCGTGTTTTGCGGAAAACAAAGGATTAAACGTATCGAATGGAAGGAAGTAAAAGTTTGCAGAAAGTAAACACAAAGCAGAAACAGCTTATAGATTGTATGTAAAGAAAAAGGACCGGGATCCATAGTTCACTAGATGTGGCTCTCCTTAGATAGATAACATGTTGGGTGAACAAATTACAGCGGGGCAATTAACAAACACCGAGAAAGCAATACATGCATATACTAATCATCTTGACTCCTTTGAGACTTGATTGGGCAATACAACATAATACATAGACCGCCATCCAACTGCATCTATGACTAATAATCCACCTTCAGGTTATCATCCGAACCCCCTCTAGTATTAAGTTGCAAGCAACGGATTATTGCTTTATGAACTGCATGTAAGGTAAACAATACAATTGTTCTATGAACAATGGATTGTTGTTTTCTCCCTAGTAGCAACAGCACATCTAGTACCTTAGAGATTTCTATCACTTCCCTAGATTACCAGAGGCATGAACCCACTATCGAGCATAAATACTAACTCTTGGAGTTGCTAGCATCTACTTGGCCAAGATAGCTACTAACAACGGAAAGCATGCAAGATCTCAAATAACAAAGACATGATAGAATCAATAATCAATCTGAAATAGCATCTCAATGTCCATCGGATCCCCATAAACACAACATGTATGAATTACAAATAGATGATCTTGATCATGAATGGAGCTCACAAGATCTAAACATGAAAGCACAAAGGAGGAGAAACCAGCCATCTAGCTACTACATGGATCCGTAGTCCAAGGATGAACTACTCACGCATCACACCGGAGGCTTGCATGGTGATGAAGAAGGCCTCTGTGGTGAATTCCCTCTCGTGAGGGTGCCGGGAAGAGATTCAGATCCCTCCCGATCTAGGGATGGAGATGACGGCGGCTACAGACTCTTTCGTGGATTTTTGATCAGGTACCTAGGGTTTTCATCCCGAGGGCAACTTATAGGCGGAAGGAGAGGCCGAGGGGGTGCTGGGGTCGGCCAGACCACCCCCTGGCGCAGGCCAAGCCTGGCCGTGCGGCCAGGTGGTGTGGCCGGTCCCTGGCCCCTCTCCGTCTCGTATGCTGACACTTGATCCCTTCCGGAAAATAGGCACTTTGGCTTTTGTCTCGTCCAATTCCGAGAATATTCATTTTCTGACTTTCCTAGAACCAAAAACAGCAGAAAACAGGCAGCTGGCACTGTGGCTCTTGTTAATAGGTTATTCCAAGAAATCATATGAAAAGTACTCCAAAGTTGGAACAAAACACAAGAAAGTGAATAAAACCAAGCATGGAACATCAAAAATTATAGATACATTTGCAATGTATCACTTACTATCATATAGTTGCTTTCCTTGCTTAGCATAAGTTATTGGTGCATATAAGTGAACCCTAGTTATTCTAGGTTTTGTGCTTGAAAAAGTAAACTCTAGTTTAATTCCGCCTGTGTTGAGCCACTCTTATAAAAGTTTTAAACCGCATATTCACCCCTCTAGGCGACATCCTTGTCCTTTTAATTGGTATCAGAGCCTGGTCTCTCATTTTAGGCATAATGAAATGTCGGCTAGGGGAGTAAAGATGTCGGCTAGGGGATTAGTGAACAATTAAATGTTCATATTCGATGGCACATATTATGATATATGTAAAACTTGTATGCTTATTCATTTTTGGGACATGGACCCAAATTTGGAGCGTATTATAGATATAGGTTTCTCTCCTCCTATGGATTTTGAAAATATATCTTGTGAGGATGAGAAAAACTTATATCTTGATGCTCAAGCTTCTAATGTGCTTGTTAATGCTTTGAGCTATGTAGTTACATCTTCAATCATTCCTTTTTGGAGCACTCATGAGTTATGGACAAAACTTCAAGATAAATATGTTGTGTCCAATAGTCTTGAGGATGATTGTGTTGCTTCCACTTCCAATCGAGATGAGTTCTCATCTTCTACCACCTCACCAACATGTGATTCTTCATAAGGTAATGATATGGTGAGTGGTCATAGAAATTTCAATATGAATAGTGAGCTTACTATTAGTCATCCTTCATCTCTATCTAGTTGCAATGGTCTATCGTTGGACTCTAACACTTGTAGCACCCAAAACTCCTTATATGCTTATGTTGGTAGTCCTTGCATATCATGTAGAAATGGCTTGAATAAATCTTATGATGATATGCTTGTGTTTCCTTGTTGCCATGATAAATATCCTTTTGTTTCCTCTAGTGCTTGTGTTGCTAACTATGTAGAGGAAAACGGAGATTCTATGGGCCAAGACAAGGGTTTGAATGGAGCTTCAAATAATTCATCATCATCATCCTCTCATGGTACCCACCTATGCCTTATGGCTAGGGATTCAAAGGTAACTCCTACTTTGGAACCCAATACCTCGTGTGATGATGAGGATACGGATAATGAGGAAGAAGAGCTTGATCTTGATGATTTATATGAAAAGGGTGAGATTGTTTATCATGCTCTTGTTAAGAATAATATTGCTTGCTCTAACTTCGTTGAAATCTTGGACTTTGCTATTAAGAGCAAAGAACATATTGATAAGTTAGAAGCAAAAATTGAGGAGCATGATAACACCATTGATAAAATGAGTAGCCTTGAGCGTGAGTATGCTAATAAAATTTCAAATCTAGATGAAGCTCTTGAAGAGGAACAAACCACTAAGGAATCTCTTGAGGAGACTTTTGCTCTAGAGTTGTCTAGAGTGAAGGAATCTCATGATAGAGATCTTGAGGTGGAAAGTGATCTCAAAAATAAAAATGATGAGCTTCAAGTTGCTTATGCTAAACTCCTTGAGGATTTTGAGCACCTTAAAAATGGCTCTAGGGTCATCAAGGGTGATCTTAAAGCCTCTTACTCAAAAGTGCTTTCAAAGTTTCCCTCACCTCTTGCAATTAATTATGATGCTTGTGCTACTGAATCTATTTCTTGTGAAGCATCTATTTTGAAGGAGAATGTTGAGATAAAGACTCAACTTGCTTTGCTAACTAGAAAGTATGAGATCTTGGAAGAAAGTCATGGTAAGATATCAAGCTCGCAGGAGGATCTTCTAGCCTCCCATGATAGGATAAAATTAGCTCATGAGGCTATTATGTCAAAGGTAACATCTAATGAGCCTCATGTGGACATTAGCACTACTTATACTCCCAATGTCATATTCCCATGTGCTAGTCCTTGTAATTCATCCACTCATGTCATTGCTACATCTTGTGATGAATTACATTCCGTGCCTTGTTGCTCTAACAGTATAACATCCACTTCCTCTAGTATTGTTGTTTACACTAACCATGTATAGGAAATTAAAGAGCTCAAGGCTCAAGTCACTTATTTGAAGAATGACTTGAAAAAGGGTCATAAAGGGAAGGCCACACTTAATAACATCATGAGGATGCAAAAATCCCCCAATGATAAGAGTGGACTTAGATTCAACTCCAATATCAAGAACAAGTCCAATATCAAGTTGAAGCACAAGGGCAAAAAGAAAAATGGCCAAGATCAAGTCAAGAATCCGGCCAACATTGTTTGCTTTAAGTGCAAGGAAGAAGGGAATCATGTTAAGTCTTGCCTATTGAAGAAGAAGCCCCTTAGAAATGAGCAACAAGGGAAGCGGCCTCAAGCTCTACCTCTTGTTAGAGATGGGCCTCCTCCCAAGAAGACTCAAGCTCTTCCTCAAGTTGTTGCTTCATCCAAAAATAAAGATGGCAAGAGAAGAACTTGCTACATTTGTCGCGAGAAAGGGCATATTTTTTCCTCATGCACCATTGGTAACTCCTCATCCAACCCTCTCGTGATTGATGATGCTTATTCTCTTTGTAAGGATGAGGTTGGCAATGTGTTTGCCAAATTTGTTGGTGCTCAATGTGGTTTCAATAAAATAAACATTTGGGTTGCCAAGCCTATTGTGATTAACTTCTTAGGACCCAACTTGGTTGGGGACCAACAAGCCAAAACTTGATCAATAGGTGTGTTTGTAGAGCATTGGAGACTTGGCTACATCATGAAGAATTAAGCGATCTTCATCTATTATATTTTTCAAGCCAAGTCAAGTGGATTATATTGCCTCTATCATATTTCCAATATTCCTCCTTGTGGTAACATGTGTTCAACTCATTACATTGAAATTTACTCACACCCTTGTGCATGTGTTAGTTTTGTACCTTGCATGCTTTTGTATATGTTGTGCCTTCCACATAATTATCTTAAGTTGTCAAGTATATTTGTGTATGGTGGGTGGCAGACCATGTATGTGTGTTTCTTGAGTTGGAGCCTTTCTTGATTATATTTGGTATCCTATTTGGCTCGTGTGAGAGATTAATGGACTATCCCATTTTGGGGGAGTGTTATGCTTGGGCATTCCACAATCCTAAAAATGTGTGTACATGAGGAATACCACCTAGTATTGATATTGCAATATTATCTAGTCTCTATGTGGTATGTTTCTCATGAGAAATTAAAGTTCTATAATGTCCATTAATTATCTCTGTTTGGGTCCTTTTGCCTCGTGTTGATATTTATGGTTTATCACATTATGGGGGAGTCATATGCTTAGTGCATATTACAAGCCTAGAAAATGTGAATATTCGAGGTTGTGTCACTTAGAATTGATATTGATAATTATCTAGCTCCTATGTGACACATTTTCTCAAACAAGTTCAAATTTGCTTGAATGCATTGCTTCTCATCTTTTGGATCTTGTCTATGTGAGCTCTTCTTGGTATGCGTTTCCTCATATCTGGACATCTATATCCTCCATGGAAACCATTTGCTTCAAGTTACTCTAATCATTAACGATTGTGTAGCTATTTGAAGCTATCAAGATTCTCTTCATAAGCATCTAGCATAATTCTTATATATTGTCATATGCTTGTGTTATGAATATGATCTTGGATATCCTTGTAAGCTACCTTGGGAAATTATCTCTCTACTTCTTGTCATTGGACAATTTGTACATAATATGTGGTGGAACTTATTGATCATATTCACATTGGTTTTTGAGTGTTTATGTTGCTCCCAAGTTTTCCTTATTACTTTTGGATCTATTGATTTAATTGGTATTCTCGTATGTGTTACTTAACTTAGGTTATAGTGATGATCCCATTTGTGTGCATTTTACATTCAAAAGCAAAATCCTACATAATGCACTATTCATGGGGGATCTCTCCTATATTATTTAGAACACTCCTATATCTTTCTTGATTTGATCCATATTATGCTTTATGTTCTTGGAAGGTTGGTCTTTTTGTTTTGGTATTTTGTGCCATCATGAAAAGTGTTGATAGTTTGTTTTAATTGTTGGAACATTGCTCTTTTTTGGAGTTGTTTTTGTCTCATTCCTTGTTTCATGTTTTGACCTTTTAGAATGAGATAAATCCTTGAACATTTGTATTTGTTTATCACTTTTGCTCTTTGGCTTTTGCCTCATTCATGTGTTGAACTTGAGGTCTATTATGTGTTGATTTGGTCTTTGATACAATTTGGACCCCTTTTGTCGTGTCACACTCTTGTGTGTACCGTCTTGGTTTACTTTGTGTTTTTGTTCAAATTGTATCTCCTTGTTGGTTCTTGAAAGCCTTATGCATGCATATTTACTACATGTTTATATCATGGCATGCTCGCTTTCTTTGATCCAATATACAAGGGAAATTCCACCAATCCCCCTCGGCTAAGTTGTGCATGAAATTCAATATCATATCAATATGCACATATTTATGTGGATTCTCTCCTATGTATTATAGTTTATCTAACTACTTTGGACCCAATGAGTTTTGGGACCATTGTCTACTTAAATGTGTTATTGGTACATTGGAGATTCATTGGATGCTTGTCACAATAATAAGAAGATGTGGGGACTAAATGATAATTGAAGGCAAGCTAGAATGATCAACAAACTCATATCTACTTCATCCTACCAATGGTATCCCAGTAACAAGTATCCCTCTCATGCATAATTTTCTAGCATCCAACCTTTATGGTTGCATCATGGCATGATGGTTGCATCATGGCATGATTTCCTTCAGTTGCTTTTATTGTGGTTCTTGCAAGATTTTATTGTATCATGCTTATTGTTATATGAGTAAGTTTAGATGAATGCATATTTTGGGGAGTATATAAAATTCATGATTATGATTCATCAATCCCCCATATGCCAATCTAGCAATTTTATTGCCAATTATTTCCTCAATTTATCTCATGTGCAATATGGATGAATTTGCAAGGTTTATTTGTTCTTTATGATACTTGTTGCCTTTTCCAATGCAGTCCAACTATCTATTGTTCCCTTGTGATAGTTGTTATGTATTAGTTGGTGTTTGAAGGTCATTGATGATCAATAAGATAAATTTGAGCCTTTGGCCATGCTTTGTAGCAAAAATCTTATTGGTATTATCTATGACTTTCGTTTGGATATCTTG
Organism: Avena insularis; assembly: GCA_023614405.1. NCBI lineage: Eukaryota > Viridiplantae > Streptophyta > Magnoliopsida > Poales > Poaceae > Avena > Avena insularis. The sequence goes on along the minus strand of CM042692.1, from coordinate 353,070,358 downwards.
TTCATTCTTGAGTATCCATTTTGTGTGTACATGTTTCTTTGTGGATGTATATCTTGGTGGTTGTTGTCTACCTAGAAACTTATACACATGATTATGGATAAATCTCTAGTTGATATCCTTTTGCTTTGGAGTCTACACCTTGTGCTCCTTTTTATTCTTTGGTGGCTCCAATTTTTTTGCTTTGAGTGCTTGACCTTTTCATTTGCATCTTTTGGAACTCATTGGTGTTAAGAAAGTTGATCTCTTATGCCTTTGTGTTGTTATGTAAGTTTGGGGGAGAAAGTATACCATATTTATGCACTTTGCATTCAAAGCAATTATTATATTTGGTGCATAAACCTTAGGGAGCTTTCCTAATTTACCTAAGAACACGCATTTGCCTTCTTGTTCTTGTTTGGTGTTTTGTTTGATTATGGGGAGTTAGGATTCCATAATTATGCACTTTGTTGTGCATGCACGTTGGGGAGCTTCCTATTTTCATCTAAAACACCCATTTTCTCTCATCATAATATCTTCTCTTGGTTGTGCTTGTGGTTTAAATGATAGAGGGAACTAGGATGCCATGTTATGCATATTGTATTCAAATGAAAGTTATAATTTTTGCACAATCATTGGGGAGTCTCCTCATATTATTTAAATCACTCTCTTGTCGATCTTATCATAATATAAAGCCTTATTTTTGTATCTTCATTTTGGGAAGTGGTTCTTTGGATCTTTTGATTGCTTGCTTCATTTGTTGATACTTCTTCACCATTTTATTTCTTTGCAATCATTGGATCCTCAATTGAGTTTTATTCCATCTAGGTATTCTTCATTGGATACATGCATTTGATTCCACTCATATTATGAGAAATGCACACCATATGGAGGAACTCTCACTCAATTGGCCTTCTAATTTTTTCACCCATTTCAACAATCGATGCTAATGGGGGAGAAGTTCTAGAGGGTTTAAGAGAATTTCGTTTTGTGCTTTGAGTTTTGTACTAAACCATTTTCCTCTTGTGTTTCGCATCTTAGTGTGTTGCTTTGCATGTTGAATATATTGAGGAAACTCCACCACCTGTAATGGTTGGCAATATATGCAATAAAATTCAAGTTCATCCACACGTGCATAGATTATGGGGGAGTTTGCTCTATATTATGGTTGTACTAACATCACATACTTATGTAGTATTTGATGTTAGCACAATGTTTTGTTCAGTTAATTCCTTATATAAATCCTCTCAAGGGGATTGTCATCAATTACCAAAATGGAGAAGATTGAAAGTGCATGTGTGCCCCCATGTGTGATTTTGGTAATTAATGACAATCTTTATTGACTTATGTTTTCATTGAGTTTTACTTGTAGGATTTGTCCATAGGCAATGCTTGAACCATATGTTGGCTTGAAGGTTGGGAGAAGAATAAAGTGAAGAATATAAAGTGATGACCAAGGTGTTCAAGGAGTGATCCAAAGATTCGTCATGTGAGAGTTGAGCCTATGGCAAGTGTGTCTTAAAGAATAAGATGGTGTTATATCTCTTATGTACCTTCAAGACACCAACATGATGAAGAAAGAAGAAATGAAGTACAAGTTCAAGATGAGCTATCTCGAAGACATATTTGGCTTGAAGCTTGCCATCATATGTTGTTCATGGATATGTGAAGATATGCCCAAAGAGAAGCTCTACCATAGTGGAATATGAGGGAACAGTTTGCAAGTCTTCACCAAGCTAGCGCAATCAGGAAAGGTGTTCCATCTTGAGATACACAAGATCGTTGTCATCGAGCTCAAGTGGAATATGAGCCAGGCAAAGGTATGTTCTCGATAGGGTTTCCTTCTTACCGGTCTCGTGGTGTTAGTTGGAGAGACCGGTTTATAGGATAGATAGCCGTACTATCAAGAGGGGCTCTTGAGTGAGTAACTTGATCATATCCTTCGGAGAGAGCTCAAACCTTTTCATTCTTGGCATCATCTTTCTTGGTTTTTATTTGGACCTTATCCATGTGAGGTTCTAGAGCTTGTGGTAATATTCATAACAAGCTCTAGTTCACCGAAAACAGATTTCATATGCATTCACTATTGCGTTTTTGATGTTGGAGGTTTTACCGGTTCGTCTTTTTGAGAGAGGTCAAACCTTTCGTTATTTGGTTCTATCCTCCCTTGCTGGACTATGATGTTTTTCTGTATTATCTTGTAGAGCTTATTTTCCTCTTTAAAACAAGCCCAAGATCATCAAAATCGTAGTCCAGATGCAAAAGTTATGGTTGTTTTCGTATTGGTCTTTCTGCCATTTTTTGTAAGACCGAAGATTCCGGACTAAATCTCTGGCCTATCTCTGGACCGTGTACTGAATGTCCTCTAGTTTGTACCTGTTTGTCCTGGATACACCGGAGACTCCGGTCCAGTCCGGAGACTCTGGACCGGGCGATTTCTGGGTCTAACGATTGGATTTCTAGGGACCTATTTAAGGGACCCTTCTTCCTCAATGGTTTCCTAACCTTTCTTGCAAGTTTTCTCCTCTATTGTTGACCTTCTTGAGCTTGCAATCCCTTAATCCCTCTTATGATTCTTGCATATTCTTGAGGGATTTGAAAGAGGAGATCTAGATCTATAATCCCACCAATGAATCTCTCCTCTAAGTGAGGAGAAAAACTTGGGATCTAGGTCTTGGAGTCTTGTGTGGATTTCCTCCATTGTTCTTCCTCTCGTATTCCCCCATAAGCTTTTGTAGATGTGGTGGAATTTGGGAGAGAAGGACTTGATCACTTCTTGTGTTCTTGCCATTGCATTAGGTGCATCGGTTTGAGTTCTCTACGGAGGATTTGGTTGGTGAAAGTGAGAAACTTTTATCTCTTGGGTTCTTGGAACTCTAGACGGTTTAGTTGTTTTGCAAGTTTGTGGATTACTTGAGGACTCCAATTAAGTTGTCGAGCTTTCCCCAAGCTTGTTTGTTGGGAGCCTCCAATTGAGTTGTGGAGAAGTGCCCAACCTTGTGAGAGGTTCCAGATTGCCACCGACAAGTGCACCGATAGTGCAAGTGTGGATCGATCCCGTTGGGGTGAGATTCACCGGAGAACAATGGAGGCCTTGTAGAATTGGTGGTTTGAAACCACCCGCTCTCCAAACGAGACGTACTCCATTGTTGGGAGGAACTCGGTAAAATATCGTCGATTCCACGTGCCTCGGTTATCTCTATACACGAGCTCTTACTTATGCACCTTACTTTGTGATAGCCTTCGTGATTGAAGTCTATATCTTGTTATCATATAGTTGCTTGTCTTACTTAGCATAAGTTGTTGGTGCACATAGGTGAACCCTAGTTGTTTTAGGTTTTGTGCTTGAGAAAGTAAAATATAGTTTAATTCCGCCTTTGTTGAGCCACTCTCGTAAAAGTTTTAACCGCCTATTCAGCCCCCCTCTAGGTAACATCCTTGTCCTTTCAGTCGTGGCACCAAAGGGCAGCCGGCGGCCGGAACTTGCGCGGTCGAGTTTTTGGAGACGAGGTGGCGAGGTCTTGCCATGCTAGGATTCTGGAATCGAGTCAGCGGGGTGCGGAGCAGGAGGGGACGTGTGTAGAGCTGGTGGCGGGGCGAGGCTATTGGGGCATGGGATGCAGAGATGCTGCAACGGCGAAGAACCTTGGCCCTTCTGTCGTGGGATTCAAGGGATCTTGGTGCTTTAAAGCAGCAGGGATCTGGTAGCGGTGAGCTGCAACCTGCAGGTGAGAGTAGCTGTAGGAGAAGAGGCGGAGCGGTGAGCACCGGGAGGAAGAGCAGGCGACAGGGCGAGACTGGGGCGTGTGATGGTGAGAGCGGCCGGCGGTGATCTACTAGGAGAAGGATTGGGAAGCGCAGCCGGCCGGTCTTCGTGAATTGGGGAGAGACAGACGCTTCGACTAGCTACTGAGTGGGTATTTTTTATGGTAACTGAGTGGACGTTTGGTTGCGTTGAATAAGGCTCAGCTAGCCTAGATGACCTTGCCTCGTGGAGGCGATTGGTTAATTACAGCTTTAGCAGCGACAGTTAGGGTTGAAAACGGCAAGGAAACATTCCATCTGTTTTCGAGGAAAAAGGAAATGGAGAGCTAAAAAGAAACGAAAATGGAATTTTGTCGAAAACGGAATATTTTAAACGACAATGGAAAAGAAAACGAGCGAGCCATTTTCGGCGGAAAAGGAAACGGTAAGAAAATTTTGGATAAGTAAATACGGAAACTTTCCAGAAATATAACTAATCAGGCCCATGTACGAAATAGTACTTTGCGTTAGTGATTTCTTTTGCTCTTGTTGAGCCATAGAATATATGAATGGTCTATGTAATACATGCAATCGGTTCAGACGACATATTAATCAAGTGAGCATCTTAGCGTTTATGTGAAACTATTTATGTGAATTATGTGCTTATTAAAGTGTTGAATTATGTGTGTTATTTTATGTATAATTGTTTTTTTTCGAAGTTTATACGTTACTTTTAGTGTACACACCATGATACTATACCAATATTATATTCCAACAAATGTCCATTTTCGTATCACATCCGTCCTGTATCCGTTCCATATTCGTTTCGATGATTTTCAATTCCGTGTTCATTTTCGGAATTTTTCGTATCATTTTTTATTCCGGCAACACAAGAGGAAACGAGAACGAGAACGAGAACGTATGTTTCCATCCGTTTCCATTCCATTTTTAACCCTACCTACAGTTATGCACGAATTCTTAGGCTGCTACGTGTAGCTTCAGGTGCCCATCCTGCGCATCAGATAATAAGAGCTCGTTTCTAGCTGCTAATCGAGGGAATTATTAGCTAGAGCCAATTTTATTATTCTATAAGTATATGCAAAATTTTGTTATTCCTTCTATTTTATTAAGACTTAGTCTCTGGATTTTTTTAATTTTATTATTCTGAGTATATGCCAAATTTCATTTTAATTGTAATTTTATTTTATTATATATAATTTTTAGATAAGTAAATTTATGGAGACAATAGGCCCCGATACGATGATGTCGGAAGGGAACAAAAATTCAGCGAGTTTGGCGCAATCAGAAGAGGTGCAACGAGATAACTATCTTTTTTATCTTTAATTCAATGGCATGAACTATATTACAATAAATTCCTATATTTGACATATGCTTCATGTTTGTAGATCATGGGCAGAACGAAAACAGATATTGCCGACACTCAGATTGAACCCACGAACATAGGCGACGATGTGATGTTAGTCGAAGAGACAAAAAACTCATGGAGTTTTACACGGTCAAACGCGGTTATTATCTTTTTTATTTCTACGCATGTTAACATCAGACACACTTTGAAAATTATATTCACATTTTATCTAATAAAAATGTTCCACTTTTATAGACCGTGGGTGGTATGAAAATAGATATACATATTGCTGACACTTAGTGATGCGATATTAGTGGAAGATACGGAAGACTCATCGAGTTTTACAAAATCAAATTAGGTGATTGTCCTTTGTTCAACGCATGCACCATATGGCACACTTTAAATTTGATAAATGTTGTGATTTTTTAGGCCATGGACAATATAGAAATGAATTATATCGATGTTCCAAAAGAATCCACGACCGTAAATCCCGAGATGCGACATAATAAACCAAAGAAAACAAACAAAAATGTTACCCATTAAGGTAATTAGTTCTGTTTCGGTTATCTTTCTTTTCTTTTTTGCTAGATTATTTGTCACCTAACTGATCTTGCACAATTATATATCGTGGCAGATTATATCTGCAGCACTGAATATGTTGCTATTATTGAATTAATCATGTCCGCACCTAAAAAAATTAAGTTTGTGGACATTGGTGATGCGGAACTGTCTAATAATGACTTGGCATGTCTTACACGTGACGATGGTTTCTTCCCGGACGTTGTAAGTAGAAATCAGAAATCCCACTACTGACATGTTAATGTCTACAAAATTGTACTGAACTTAAATTTAACACATTGTTTGATTATGGTGATAAATGCGTACATATATTGTATAAGAGCATGTGATCATATTTTGAATAGAGATGATGGAAAGGTCTATCTAGACAATAGATTTGTCTATGCAGTTATGCAACGAGACCATCCTCGCTTCATAAACCGGTTGCATCTTTATTTAAAGCATGGCATGGTTAGAGTTAAATCACTATATATGAATCTTATTCAATATGTTTATATTTACTTCAGGTCTTCCTTCCAATGTAAGTGATACCTTCGATTCGAATTCTGGATGTAGTATAATAGCTTTTTTCCTAGTAGATCTAGGTTTATCGAATCCTTGAGAAACAACGCTAATAGGAATTAAAAAAAGGACACGTCTACATTACTTTGTTTTTTCGATTTTACATTTGTTTACCAGACCAATCTAGTTTACTTTATATTATGGTTGAATCAATGGATAGAGATAGGGCAGGGTTGAAGATCCACCTGGAACTGCATATCATATGGGATAAAGGATAAAAATAAGCACATTCATATGTAAGGTTCCAATAGAGATAATCTTTTGTGGGCAACACATCCTAATATACTAGAGCCCCTGAGAGGCCACATGCATAGCAATAGTCTTTTAATCCAACCGAGTATACCGCGAAGCACCGGGTTACAAACGATTATTAAGTGCAAAACACAGATCAAAACATTAAGTGGTGATGTTGTTGTGATCCTAAATGGGTCACTAAGCAAAGACCATACTATCCTTGTTGACATTGGGGTTCTTATGAGATCGCTGCTAGCCAAGCATCTCACCTCAAGGCTTGATCAATCTATGGGATCTTGGGTACCTACAAGTCCAAAGATCGAGGCAAGAGACAAAGAAACAAATTATACAAATCCCTCTTAAAAACCAATACACAATTCTCCCATAGATTAGATACATATAAACGCTACGAGGTTTCTCCTCAATCTGCGGCCCGTGAGGACTACTCACTCATAACAATAAGATCAAGGATAGAAAATATTGCACAATACTTAGATTGAAATCAAATATTTTTACAATGGTCGCCGAATCACAAGAAGATCTAATGTACAAAGCAATGGCTATGGCTAATGGAGAGGATGGATGATGGATGGATGAACAATGGTGTGGATCTCCTTTGGTGGTGTTGTGATGCAATCTGAGAATGACAGCCCTCTGTGCGGCGGCAGGGGTCTCTAAATATATAGGCGTCTTCACGAGTATTGTAGAGTTTGACGAGACGAAGCCACTGCCACCCCATACGGTCGGGCGGTACGAGCGGGGTGCGCCCATACGAGTGGTTATTATGCTGGTTGGCGCCTGGCTTCAACTCCAGGAATACTTGGTCGTCAATACTTGCTCAAAATCATCATTTATTACTCCAAATTTCGCCATAAAAGAGTGATTGCCTGCACAAAATAAATCAAAGGAAGGATTTGTATATCTTTGTAATCATTAGTCATTAGTGGCAAATTAAGAGAGAATAATGTCAATGGCTTGACGAAAAACAATGTTTAAACACGGAGAAAGATTACGCTTTTGGAGCCATTAGTAAGAGCCATTGGTACTTAGCAGTCATCAATACGAAAAAACGTATGATCCAAGTATTGAACTCGCTTGGGGCTATAATGAATTGGAGTGATCTCACTCTTGTGGTAAGTGTGTAGTGATGTTGTTTCTTTTAACATTGTGTTTACCATAATGTCTAATACTTTTTTCTCATTTGATAGTTGCAGGGACTTGAGAAGCAGCTGAAAAACATATTCCAAATGAAAGAATTTAACATAGATAAAAAGTGGCAAGATCTCAATATCACAACATGGACTACAGTAGAATGTTTTCAAGAACGTGTACAAACTGATGGGTATGTTGAATACTCATTAAAATCTCAAATTGATTTTAAAATTTGGTGCATTTATTTCTGTAAAAGTAGATAACAATTGCATTAGCTCCAGTATACATGTTCAAATAGTTCATTTATGAGAGACTAAACAATTGCCCAGTAATTTTGTAGTGCATCATGCGGGTTATTCATGATTAATTACATGGAATATTGGACATGCGATATGTTGTCAGATCATGTCACTCAGGTATGTCAATTTTGTTCATGATAACACTTTAGTATTTGCTTATACCTTACTTAAATATTTTTAAATACTATTTTGCGGCAGGATATGAAAGAATTTCGTCGAAAATTATTTGTTATATTGATAGAGTCGGGATTGAATAATATAAAAGGAAAGCCAATATACTATCACCCTAGAGATGATAAGAATGTGTCTGATTCTGATTGTATGATCGTGGAGGGGTCAAAGCGACTAGACTCACTCGATGGAGCTAAAAACAAACATACTCTTCCGGTTCACCTAGTGCCAACAAACCCATGCAAATTAGTTGACGATCTTTGTAAACATATCATGTCCATTCATGATGCCAAGCGTTTAGAGTAAGCAACATGTTATGTTTTTTCTAATACGCATTGTTATGTCTTAACATTTTTTTTACAGGCAGGACTGGGTGCGAAGCTCCAAACCATACCCAATAGGTTTGAGTCTTAAGAAAATCCAGAACATACTTAGGATGAATAAGCCTATAGACAATGGATGTTTCAACTTGGCCATACGCATGGTGGCATGCGACGAGATCATACAACTGGTAGAGACGGATTTGCACTACATGGATTTGCGTTTTTGTGTAAGTTAGTATAATATTGTAATTTTATCGTTATCACTATGTTTCTAAACTTTTTTTCTAGACTGCGATGGTCGATTCTTCGACACGAGGTCACAAGTGGCGTAAAAAGGCAAATATTCAGTCTCTCGCAACATTGTTCGATAGTTAGCCTGGGACAGACTATAAAATCTCTTCACGCAAATTGGTAAAGATATTTCACTTGTCCATCGATTGTCCAGTTATATGTGTTTCTAATGGTTGTCCATTTGAATGTTTTGCTTTCTTATGCATCCATAGGCCATTTTACATTGTTCTCCATGACAAGCATGCCTCTTTTATATCCGTTTTTGATCCTCTCTCCGTATTGCCATCGCCAGAGAGTAAAATGTGTCGATCTCACAACATGCAATTAAAGTTATAGAGAACTGGAATCTACTTAGGAGAAACACTCGGATTAGCATAACCCGGTTGGGATGGTGATATATTTTTCTAGCCAAGTAGATCACCAGTTGGTATTCTAGAAAGTCCAGACATGTGAATATCTCTTAAAATAAGCTCTGTTTGCGTTTTACTATTCAATAACATAATATTGAGTCATTCATATACAGGAATGCGTCTGGTTATTTTATTTTTTACATTATACTCTCGTGGAATGGAAAAAAATTGGTTCATTCAATATGCACGGTGAGTATTCTACCTTGCAATATTTATATTTTCCAAATAAAAATATCCAGTCTAATGACATGTATTGTTTATGCAGAACATTTTTTAGTTGAGAAAGAAATTTTTGGTGCACTTTCTCAAGGACCGTGAAAATGAAGCAGAAGAGAATATCTCAAACATTGCCTGACATATCTAATGAGTATCGATGAGTAGATATTATTATATTAGTTAATTATTAGTCCAGGTGTTTGTTTTGTATTTGAATGATATCAAATTATACCGGTTATCAAAATATACTTCAAACATGTGAAATACTATAGGTTTGGATATCTTGTGGCTGTTTTTCATACATGTGAAATTTTTACATGTACTATATATTGATATATGTGCAAGACTTATCATGAAGCTTTAGCAACGCACGGGCATTTGTACTAGTAATCAAAAAGAGCAAATTCTTAAGAATTGTTTCTTCTCCAAATCAAATGTCAAAAGGAGCAAATTCTTAAGAATTGTTTCTCCTCCAAATCAAAGAGGCCCTTTCTGTTACTATGACACTCACCAGCAATAACATCTCCACTGCGGACACAGCCCTATCAAGAATGTCTCATGGACCGTAAGGGCCTCTTTGATTCACAGATTATCAAAAGGCAAGAGAACGAAAAGCAGATGATTTTTTTAGAAACAAGCGCTTTATTACGTATTATAGTAATGATTACACCTGGCCTATGTATAACCAGGATACACACGGCCGACAAAAATTCAAAAGTAAACAACAAAAGAACTAGGCCATCATTACATCAACAACTGTTTATCAAAGATGCCTAGATCGATGAAAGATCAATCCGCAAATCATACTGCCATCTATGTCAGGAAAAAATATCTATCTCCGTAACCTCCAAGCATGTACACCCCTCCGTAAACAGGTCTTGAAACTCCACACGTTGTAGAGGCCATAAACAGAGAGTAGCCGCTCTAGTAGATAACCTGCAAGATGATTGGTGGAATAACATGTTCACCAGAGGCGTGCGGGATTTTGGTTTGTTGACATCTTTGAGTTGATGCAAACTTTCGTATGAAAACGCTGTGCAAAGGCTTCCTTCAGAAAAGAATAATCCTATAGGAGTCAATCCAAAATTTCCCAAGGATTTCAATTCTTCAAAATCCTTTAACTCGAAGAGGCAATAGACGAAAAACAGGGACCTAAGAGCTCTGCCATTCAATGAAGAAGTGTAGCAACGGGAATGGGTGTTCCACAAAACAGGCTGAATTTCACAACATGCACGCATCAGGATATCAGTGAGATTTATGCAGAGGTTTCAATGTCAGCATCCTATCTGAAACACAGCTTTTAAAGGGCCATCTCTGCTTGAAGTTTGGTAAGTTCAGCGAAATCACTGGCCACCGGTCGAGAAGACTTTGCCGCAGCCGCGGATGGGGCCACGGGTACCCCCTGTGGAGGTTCAGGCAGCTCATTTTCCAGCTCTTCCTCCTCGAGATCTTCCAGCTCCGCCTCTAACTCATCCTGTTTTGGAACAAAGAACAATGTGTCATACAACTTGAAAATTGACGATATATGTCATACGTGGCAATGCTCCAAATGTTTGTTGACTGATGCCAAGGGTAGAGAGCCAACACACCTCGTCGAATTCAGCTGAAGCACCGAATGGTGTTGCAAGTGCTTCCTGTATCTGTTTCATGTTTTCTGTTTGTTCGTTCGCATCCTCAATTGCATTTTCAATGTCATTGATACTCCTGAACAAGAATGGCAATGTTGGTTCATTCAAGCGCATGTTTTTGGCAACTGATGGACTGCATGCCTACTTCTAAGCCAGGTACATTGTTCATGTATGAATTGAATGACATTGCTGCTGGATGCAGATTGCATGTATGTCGTGAGTATAACTGAAAACCTTCAATGAATGAGATCTAGTTAAGCTTGGAAGATGCACAAAGTCGAGAAAAAAAGGGAAAAAATAGCAGGCCTAAACTAGTTTTGACAGAAATGATATAACTGCAGATGGATTTTCATTTTGTAATAAAAATGGCGAAGTGGAGTCCTCGGGCGCATGGAGTCCTACACCTTCATCATGTGCCACTGAGATGGAAAGAGGAGGGGGGATGCAAAGATGAAGGGAGATGGAATCTTACAGTGACTGTTGAATAGCTTTGACAGCAGATGATCCGGAGCGCAAAGCATCAACTGTGTCAGTAGTTGCCTTAGCATTTTCAAGCATTAGAATCTACACAGATAATTTCCTGTTAGTTTATTGCAACCTTTCAGAATTCAGAAATGTGTGACCATGTTTGAAGATACGTCTACATCTTTTCGTCACCTGATCATGAACTCGCAATTGAAAATTTGATAGCTGCTCAATTTGTGTTTCATACAACTTCTTTTTCTTTAAATACTGAATTGCAGCTGCAACAACGAAGTAATTTGTCATGTAAGTTACAAAACCATCACAATTTTAAGAAATATCTTTTCCAGCACTAAATAGCCATTAGTTAGGGTTGGGAATGGTTCCCAGATATGCAAGTTCACAAACCAGCAGTGCTTAAGCTTTGTTTTAGGTCGATAGATTCTGTGCGATAATTGGGAGCTGACAAACTAATGAAGTTTTTTTCAACAGAATGCTATTGTTTTAAGTGAAACAGAACGTCTGCTTACCATTCTTGTTCTTTGCCTTTGTATAATCCTTAGCCTTTTCTACTTCTGCGGAAGACTTCTTCTGAAGAAAACGTTCTTTCTTCTCCAGCATTTCCAGGGTCTACACGTACCACAAGTTACTAAAATAAGCCACTCTGAATGCTTAATATATGATAGTAAGATTAACACTTGAACTGCATTCATAACTCGGGCAACTAAAAAATAAATAAATTGTCTAGCTAGTATGCGCTCCTCAACAGATAAGATGCTATCAACTTCGCTCAGATAAACAACTATCATTAATAGATTATTTAGTAACATTAATTAAACTCAGCCAGCAGCTGGGAATGAATACACATCAACCTACTTCGAAGTTTCTCTTTCCTTGGCTTTTGCATAAGTTTCTCATTCTTATAATGACAGTAAATTTTGTGTGCACGAAATCGTATTCTATTAACTGTGTAGTAGATTGAGAGGGTCACGCCGACATCACTTTGATAGAAAAACGAGAAACAGGGTACAGCAATGTCAACATCAAATACTAAAGTTTATGTCCTCAACACATATAAGCAATAATTGACTAGGACGACAGAGTTGACTATATCTTGAATTCAACAAACTAAATTATCCTACACACATGGCAACTAAGGGTCAAAACCTTCAACCAGCTGGCAGGTTTAGCCATGAAAGAAAAAAAAACTCAATTGTATAATTTTATTCCATGCTTGTGTTCTGAAAATCTATAACAGATAAGCAGTAATAGACTAGGACTACAGAGCTGACCATATCTTGAATTCAAAACTAATCCTTCTACACAGATGGGGACTAATGGTCAAAATCTGCAACCAACTGACAGGTTCGGCCATGTAAGAAATATACTTAATTGTATTTTTTTCTTCCATGCTTGTGGTCTGACAATATATTGGATACAGAAATACTCACATCTACGTTACAGTATTCTAGTAGTTACACAAGACGGATAGGGCTACTTCCTCAGATTGCTATTTACTACCGACTTGGGTGATACAGACTATAGTTCTGAGGTTTTCTGTTCTTTATATACTCGTTGCTAACTAGAAACATTTTTTCCTTGACAGAAACTAATTCAGCATGTTTTAAGCTTCCCTACCCAAATCCAACCCTAGCTTGCCAACAGTACTAAATGAAGTTCGAGCAAGAAAGTAGAGATCAAGATTACGGAAGACAAACAAAATAAACAGGACAGGGGAAGAGATAAAGACCTCATGTAGGCGATCCAAAGTGGGGAGGGAAGAAGAGGCAGCGTCCTTCTTCTTCTTGCTCTTAGTCTTGGACAGCAATTTCTTCAGCATCTTGTCGTCACACCCTTCTCCTGATTCTCACTCTGGGATGAAGGTAGACTGTGTATGAGGGAATATGTGGACGATGAACGGGAATGATGTTGCCGGTAGGAGATCAAGAGGGGGTGGGGAGTAAGGGGAAAGGTAGCTCTTTGAGAATAGTAGGAAGGAAAAGGCAGACACAGCCATGAGCATGTGACAGAAGATTCTCAGCTTATGAAAAAGAAAGGATGCCACTTTCAGTCAGATTACCATCTTAGAATAAATGCCACATCCCCATGTTTGACAATTTGCCTACTTGTAACCACTTCGTGCTAGATAGGTTCCTTTAGTTTTCGAAACTATTACATATACGAGGATAGATCAACAGTAAGTATGACAAAAGCAAAACTTTGAGTGTCAAAACATCTGTAGCAGGTATGAGATTAGGTTTGCATTTAATCCTAGAGATATATGTGGCATCTTGGTGCGCTCAGCATTCATATGGTTAGTTGACACTACGTACATAGCCCATGGCAGCATTCAGCAACTCTTTTAACCATATAACACCGTACCACTCCATGCTACTTACTTGAGACAAAATAACGAGGTAAACTGAACCATCTCCTTTTCTTTTTCGGTGTAGCAGTTGAGCTGCCGTTCTCTATCTATGCAACTTGTGACGATGAAAGTTAGCTGACCATATCATCTATGCTGGCTCTACAATAATGGATGAAGTGCACCTTGCTAAATTATCCATACTATAAATGGGGGTATTCTCAGTTTCTTATTTATTCCATGACCTCTACCTTGAAGAGTAAGAATTCGTTTTACCATGTTACGCCCTCTTTTTTCCCTTCAAAGGCAGGTTAGAAAAAAAAAACACTTGCCTGAAGAACGAAATCTGGAAATCCACGATGTCCCGTCGACGAATCGAGTTTCTGCGACTGCGAGCTGCAACCACGGAGCTGGAAACTAAGACGCGAGGGAAGGGAAGGGTGGGGGATTAATTAAAATCGGTACTTTGTTCTAAAAACAAAATTCGGTACCTAAATCTATACCAGTAGCATACCAGTCTTAGCACCGAAACGAAGCCCACGATCCGAGCTGCCGCGTCAGCGCATCTAGCTCCGAAGTGCGCCGCATTTCTCGCCGGAGTGGAGCCGTGGAAGCGGGCAACAGTTGCTGGTATCGGCGGCGCAGTGTACCTGTGGGCGGAAACGACTCGGATGCTGGAGAGAAGGCCTGTGTGCCGGGTGCGATTGTACGGGCTTTACCACGAACAAACAACAACAAATGGCCCACATGGCCTGGAGGAGCTAGCAGATCCCGTAAATAGACAGACTTTAAAAAACGTACACATTTCACTATTTTGCATATCCAAAATAAATAAGATAAAAACATAGGCTAATATTTATGAATTTTTTAAACAGCACAGCACACAATAATTATCCGGATTATAATTCTTCAAATCAAATTATATCAATAGTTTAACGAATGGTTTTTTAATAAAATGCATCGCTGCCCGATTTTAACTTAATAAAGCCCACCAAATTCGCAAACGTTACATCATACAAGCATAAGAGAAACTAAGTAGGAGTACCATAGTTAAAAGGACAACAACAGTTCAGACCACTCTGGCCACAACTAGGACTAAGCTAGATCTAAAGCATTTAGACGACGAGGGCTTGCTTCCGTTGGCACATGATGCTCTTGAAAGGTTCGTTGAAGAAGCTCCATCACCATGTCCAGGGCTCGATGATCATCAGGTTTAAACAGAGGCCACCATTGCTGCAAGTTAAGATGAGTTTTGAATAGGCAATCAGCAGGTTGTCTAGGAAAAAGTCTAGGGAAAAGCCTTTCAATTGAGAATTTGTTTTGAATCTGCCAAATAACCCAGCACTGAGCAGCAAAGAAAATCCAGACCCAACGAGACGCTTTTCGAGAAAGAGAGTCAACCAAAGCCAGCAAATGCGAGAAGGAAGTGGGATTCCACTGAACACCAAACATCTTTCGAAACACACTCCAAATAAAGATTGCTAAAACGCATTCAAAGAAAATGTGTGTGGTAGTTTCACTTGCCCCACAGAGAGCACACTTGCCATCTGGGGGTCCCCTTCTGTGGTTAATCTATTGTCTTGAGGGGAGGCGGTCTCTAGCCATCTGCTAGAAGTTTTTTTTTGTTTTTAGGGGCAATGGGGTTTTCCATATTCTTTTTGCTGCATTAGCAAAGGGGTCATGGGTTGTTGGGCGAGCTTCCAGTACAGAGATGCAACGAAGAATTTGCCATTAGGTTCCAGGGCCCAAGACACTGAATCCGCTACCCCACTGGGAGCTATAGGTTCCAGTTCTTGTTGGAAGGCCATCCACATGTTTGTTTCTAGAGGGCCAAACGCTCTACGAAAGGACAAAGTCCAACCCTCCTGCCCAAATGCTTGAGACACCAAAATGTCAAGATCGACACAAATTGCAAACAGGCGCGGGGAGCGACTAGCGAGAGGGGCATCTCCCATCCACCAGTCCTTCTAGAACAGAATTTTACACCCATCTCCCAAAGAGAACTTTTCTTCCAGCTTGAAAGTGTCTTTGATCTTGTTTAGGTTTTGCCAAAACTGTGAGCCACCCTGGCCATCTCTAGCAAAAATGTTCACCGTGTTGCCATACTTGCCTCTGAGGATGCGCGCCCAGAGGGTCTGTTCTTCAGGAAGAGAAAATTATCTCCGAATCCACTTGGTTAGGAGCGCTATATTGAGGAACCTAGAGTTTAAAATACGTAGACCACCCTGGTCTTTCGGCCTATAGACCTCCTGCCAACTGATCCAGTGGTATTTGCGCTTGTCTCCCACACCCTACCAGAAGAAGCGTGAGAGGTGCTTGTCAAATCTTGCGTGTGTGCTCTCTGCGAGCAGGAAAAGGCCCATACAAAAGATGGGGAGGCTAGAGAGAGAGGAATTCGTCAAGATCTGGCACGCTGCCTAGGATGTGAATCTTCCTTGCCACGATCTAATCTGTGCCATCGTATTGACAAGGCCTTCCCAATTCGAAACTAAGAGTTTGTGATTTGCCATAGGGAATCCAAGGTAGGTAAAAGGAAAGCTCCCTAGCTTGCAATTGAGAAGATTAGCCACCCGTTGTTGTTCATGGTGGGGCACTCCCATCACCATCAGGGCTGGCCCTGACATGTGTAGGACCTGGTACAAGAAAAAATGGGACCCCTGAACACAAATAATAGGATGTTTTTAACAATAGCAGCTTCCTAGATGGATACTACATGACAGAAACTACTCATGACTTTTTTTAGAAAGGTTGGTGACCATGTTCAATTCACAAATCAGCTACGGCAGCTCTGCCTATCCAAGGAAAAATAAACGTCGCATCCAAGGAAATGACGTACAGTTTCTAGATGACATCTTAACACACAAGAAAAAAACACCGCACAAATTAGTAGTACATGGAACTAAAATATGGAACAAATATACCTAGAGCAAGGTTGTAGATTGATGACTCGCTAGCTGCAGCTTGCCGCCGCACCGGCCCCTGTTGCCCTGCACTGCTGGCTGATGCCTTGGGCTACGGCCACTATCGATCCCCTGAACCTATTCCCAGGCTCCTCCATAATCCTCTACCAGCCATCCTTTTTTCAATTCTTTGTCTCTCTCAAGCCTATGGGGATTGGGGAATGAAGAAGACGGGGATTGGGAGAACGAATCAAATCGAGACGGACGGACAAGGCTTACTACCCTGGAAGAATATATAGGAGGGAATTGTACTGACCCTTGCAAATCCGAGAGGGATTTCTTGGGAATCTATGAGATATGATCTCCTCCTTCATTAATTCATTCAAAAGGGTTCAAAATCTCGACGGGTGAGCTCGTCGGCGGTGATTAGGGAGCGGGAAGCCGGGAAAGGAGAACGAGGAGGCGGGAGGCAGGGCCCTGGTGAGACGAGAAGTCAATGCGGTTTCAGCGATAAAAAAAATTTAGAGGAAAAGGGTGTAGCGGCTGTAGGTAATCCGGGGAAGGGCCCTAGCGATCTGGGGCCAGTGCGGCCGCACCGGTTGCACTGGCTTAGGGCCGGGCCTGATCACCATCATCTCACTCTTAAGGAAATTAATTTCCAGTCCCGAGATGATTTCAAAGCAGATGAGGATAAATTTAAGGTTGGTCAATTCTCTATCATACAACTGAATCAATAAGATAGTGTCGTCAGCATATTGCAGGCGGGTTACACCATCAGGAATGAGATGGGGAATTACACCCAAATATGGCCAGCAGTTTTTGCTGCCTCGAGCATTGCAGCCAACGCATATGCCATAAAGTCAAAAATAATTGGTGAGATTGGGTCACCCTGACGCACCCCTCTCCTATTTCTGAAGAAGAGTCCAATCTCACCATTGATGGAGATGGTTGTTTGACCTCCCATCACAAGTTGCATTAGCCTATGAAGTACCCCGGACACGAAACCTTTTTTAGTTAACCTCCTGTAAGAAGGGCCATCTAACACGGTCTTAGGCTTTCCCAAAGTCTACTTTGAAGATCATGGATCTCCTGTCTTCCTTTTTAGCTCATGTATAATTTCCTGGAGAGCCAAGGCGCCATCATGGATGAAGCAACCTTTGATGAAGGCCGTTTGAGAAAATTCTATCGTCCGATGCGTTATCGCTAATAGTCTAATCACGTAAGTCTTGGAAATGAGCTTGAAGATGACATTAATCAGAGTTATTGGTCTAAATAGGTTGATAGAGTCTGCTCCTAGAACTTTCAGTATGAGAGAGAGAACCCCAAAGTTCAAGCGAGAAATGTCCAAATGGCCCAGAGCAAAATCATTGAGAATATGCAGAATGAGCAACTTAAGAGCCGGCCAAAACGCTTTGAAGAAGAAAACAGGAAAACCGTTTGGTCCCGGCACTGTGTCGGATTTTATTTCCTTCAGGACCTGATCTAGGTAATCCATAAGGAAGGTCCTTGCTAACAACTCATTTTCCTCATCAGAAATCTTTTGCCACTCTGGCCAGAGGTTATTAACTAGTCTGAGCACTTGTGGCTCCTTGGATCCCATTGATGACTACAAGTGCACAGATCAATTATAGCTAGTTTCGAAGTAAAGATATCAAACTCATAGAGAGCTATTGGTAAAGGTCTTTATGCCCCTCGTCACTATCTACCAAAGGATACTTGTAAGCTACCTTTGATCTCAAGTAAAGGATGTTTGAAAGGTTTTTGGTTGTTTGCAAAAAAATAAATAAAACAAGTAAAAGGAAACAAATAACAATATTGTATGAAAGCGTGGTTGAACTCAATAGGGCTAAAACATTCTCGGGGATGTAGGATACACCACTAGCATGATATTGTTAGTTATTAATAATCAAGATAACATACTTCTTGTATCATGAGATGTGTGGAGAGAGCTCCATAATAATATGTTCACTACAAAGCTCGTAGGAAGCCACTTTGTTGAGCCTAGAGTGAGGTCACCTTTAAATAACCACTTCGATGTCTGAGAGCAGACACCCATACAAACCACCACAATTAAGGGTTTCCCTATGGATATTGTAATTAGTTTAGGGAGTCCCTCTTTTCTCCTACTTTGACCGTGTAGGTTACAAGCCGACGCCAATCTATCACGGGGCCATTCCGGGTACGATCCCAAGACATGTCCAAAGGTTTCTCCCTCCCTTTAGTCCCAAGGACAAATGATATGTGACTGACTACACATACCATCTAAAGAGAGAGATCAAACACAAATAATAAATCTATCATAGACCGACAAGTCATATGGACACAATAATAGATCATCTTTATTACAAATTCATAATGGTGCCAGGGTTTCTCCATCTCCCCAAGAACAAAGGAACTACTCACACATGGAAGCAATCAACAACATCATCATAATCAAATGAATGGATAAAAGTACGAAGATAGATCTAATGCAAACCACAATTGAATCTGGAATTACAACAAGATATAGTAAATGAGAGATGGGAGTAATGGTGGTAATGGAGATGCAGCAGTTGATGATGAAGGGGATGATGCGTTGTCCTCCAATGATCCGTGAAGCAGCTGGGATTTTACCCCAACCAAGTTCCTCCTTTAGATCTCTTCTAGATGTGGTTTCTAGTGGTTTCTAGTGGCTGTGAATGTTGGATCTTCCTCTCGTCTTTGCTAGGAGAAAGTACTTGACGAGGCAATCACGCTGACACCTGGTACGGGTGAACGATACGGGCGGGCTCCGCCTGTACCATCGGTCATTATCAGTACTGATTACTTCTCATCGTTTGGTATTTTCCCAGGTGCGGAGGTAAATCCATAAAATGACTTTTATCACTTAGAAATATCATATTATAACACAATATGATAGTCCCAATTGATATGTTCATATAAGACTTAGTGATTTGGGATCCTGTTAAAACAAGATCAAATGGTGTGTGCAAACGCAGTGAAATACAAAGATCCCTACTCTATTTATGCAAAAACAAAAGGTAAAAATGTTTCAGTTTTGGACTCATCAACTCCCCCAAGCTAGGCTCTTGCTCGTCCCCGAGCAAGATGGTGTCTGTCAACACCCGGATTTTTAATCCCAGATGCCCGTTATGCCATACCTCGCAATCCCAGGATTACCATTTTTGCGAGACATAACGGATTGGATATCACAGTACATCATCCATTACAAACCATACATAAGGTTTTACACAAATAAGGATCTCATGATCCAGTCTTTAATACAACAAGCAGCGGAAATAAACGATAGCGTAGCGGTGGGGTCCATCTTCAGGGGCACAGGCAATGCTGACGAAGGCAGATAGTCCTAGTTATCATAGTCGTCCTGCTGACCATCATCTTGATACTCTCCTTCATAGTCTGGCCATGATAATAGCCAGGGACAAAAGCCATGAGTACTCTTTAAGTACTCGCAAACTACTACTAGCAAGGGTTATGATTCCAAGTTAAAGTACTGAATTGAAGGAATAACTAGCAAGTTAAGTTTGAAACCTAAGCTGAGTTCTGAAACAAGAAAAGATAAAATAAAAGTCTAGAATCACTTAAGTTGGGAAGCTATTGTCATCTACACAACCCTGTTATGGTTAAGTCAAGGTTCATCATTCATTTCAAGGTCTTTAGAAAACATCTGACAACGAAACAGTATGGCCATTCCAATTGTCCATAACCGCGGATGCGGCTATTCGAATAGTTTGACACTCTGCAGAGGTGGTACACTTTCACCACAAGATTCGATACATCTGTCAGGGATAACCCTGAATCATCATACTTGGTATGCAGATAATCAAACATAACCTTCCCTTTACACACCCTAGTACAAGCACCTCTCCTATGAGCATGGCCTCCCAACCATGACCATCAGTCATCTTGGGCACTGCATAGGTGGACATCATTGAGAGGTAGCCTCAGTTCAAACCTCTCCCATGAGGGAACTAATACTAATGCATATAAATTTCCAGCTAAGCCTTACCCAATTCAGGTAATGTGGCTGTACGGTAAATTTGGAATGGTATCGCATCCGAATCCAACAATCAGTTTTATAAAAGGGTTAAGGCTCATGCCTCATCATTTTCATCATCATAAACCAATTATGTTTCTCAACACATGTCAAAACATCTCAATAGAATGACTCATCATTCCAAGGTTTTCATAACTCATTTTCACCAAGTGTTCCCATCTAAAGTGAATCAAGTTTGATTTATTCTAAAACACTAGGTTAAGAGTGTTCACTAAGGTGGAAAGGTGGGATCAATCTCATGCCATAGAATGACATCTAAGGGTTTCTAATTAGGTCAAGTTTTATACTCTTTATGCTACCTTCAAAATTAATTAAAGAACTTTGGGTCAACTAAGGGGGGTGTGATCAAAGTATGCTTAAGGCATCTTTACCAAACTATCTAGTTTTATTCTAGCTTGCTACAATAGCTTACTAAAGCATGTTTGCAAGGGTTAGCTTGCCACTAATAGCTTACCTTGGTTGGTGCAGTGGTTGAAGTTTTCTTCTTCTTCTTCTTGGTAAAACTCCTCCTCCTCGAAGGCTTGGTCGGTACTATCGTCTAGAAATACATAGGGAGGGCACAATCACCAAACGATACTTAACTTAGGCTAATTAGTATTCTAAACCACACAATTGATGATCTATTATCATCCAAAACATCACAAGTTTAATTCAATAGTTTCCACCTTTTTATTTTGGAAAAGTAATTTCTACTCATTGAAAAATTAACCATAATTTAATATTCACCACCAAAATATGGGATCATGTGTACACATGTCCTCACCACATATTCTAACATGTGGGAATGAGATTTAAAGGTTGGATCCATATTACTTTGGTTTAAGTTTATTATTTAATGATTTAAAGTGACTAGAAATGCCTATATAGCATTATTTTGGTACTAGTCCAAAGTCACTATCTGTAAACCTTAATATTATTACATATTTGGATAGATATGATGAAATGTGATTTTTGAGAGTTGGAATCAACTCAAAAGCTAACTTGGTTGATTTTACAAAAATGTTTCAAGTTGCAAAAGCTTCTGTCTTCTTATTTTTATTAGGAGAAATATATAACTCTAAATGAATTAAATCCAACGGGCTTGGATAGAGCTTTTCAATACCTTTCAGACGAAATTAGTTTCATGTAATTTGGATTTGTCAAACTCATGGAATTGAATTTTGACACACTGGACAGAAACTATATTCTAACTAAAAAGAAAAATCCTAAATTTGAATCTACGGGCTTGCGCGGGAAAGGAAATGGGCCGGCCCAGTGGCGCTATGCGGCACAGGGCTCAACTGACAGGGGGGTCCCGCTTGTCAGCGGCACTTAACACGCGAAGCGGTACGCGCGTTGTGGGCCGTGCGATTAGAGGCTAGATCTACGGCTGAGGGTCGTCGTCGACGACGGACGGGTCGCCGGTGAGCTCAAACCCTAGCGGCTCGGTTGGGGTCTCTGAGGCGTGCAGGGCTCCAGTGAGGTCGGCGTCTTGGCGAGCAAGTGGAAGACAACAGCGAGGCGAGGGTGGTCGTGGCCGGAGCTTGGGGTGGCGGAATCAACGACACCCTTCTTATCCAGGCGGCGGCTCGGCTCCAATTCAGCTGCTGCTGCTCCACTTGCTCCAGGGGTGGTTGAGGTTCGAGAGGTGAGAGGTGGAATGGTGTGAGTCTTTGGTGCTGGGAGGGCTCCTTTTATAGGCTCGACGGTGAGACCAAGCGGGATGGGCGATCGACGGTGGCGACATGGCTCTGTGACTAAGCGTCATGGCTGGGGATGGCGATCATTGGCGGTCCCTGGCGGTGCTCTAGCACTTCAATGCGACCATAGGGCGGTGGTATCTGATCGGGTGAGGTGGCGCTCTGAGAGGCAGAGGCGGCGGTGTCCACGGCGAGCGGTGGCTGTGGGGCTTTGGGCGGCAAACGGGGGTGTCTAGGGTGTTCTCTAGGTCAAGGCGGAGCAGTGGGTGCGGGCTGGTGTCGAGTGGTGGCTTGTGCACGCGGGGGTAGTGCGCGCTCTGCGGGCGGCGTCGGCATGGTCCGGTGGCACTGGGCGCGGTTTCTCCTCGGTGGTCCACGACTGCTCTTGGCTCGGGCAAGGGACAGAGAGGCGGTGGCTGGCTACCTCCTAGACATGGCGAGGGAAGGGGGAGTGGTCTGCTGCGACGGTTGCAAGGTTGGCCGGCCAGGGTGGTGCTCGGCATGGCTTGGCATGGACACTAGGGCATAGGGGATGTGCTGCAATTGGCATGGTTTGATCAAAGGGGGACAGAGGGATTAAATGGAGATCAAATGGGGGCAAAACCCTGTTCCAAACAGTGAGCTAGGATTAGAGTTATGATTACGCACCAAGTGTTTGATGAAATGGCCGCAAGAGAAAAAGTTTTGAATTTTGAGTTCAAAATTTTTGAGTGATCTCCACTAGTGCTAGGTAGTCTCTGGTTGCAAGGGTTTTGAAAATGGTGCTCAATTAGATGGTTTTTGAAATAGGGGTGATCTACGCATATGCATTAGATTCAATTTTGAACTGCCATTTAAAATAGTTTCCAGAATGTTTTTAGAAGATTAAAAGGTGGGCCTTGGTACCTCATTATGTGTACTAGCAAGGGGTGTAAAGATCCAAAATTGTTTCTGTTAATAATTGAGTACTAGGAATAGCCAAAGTAGGCATGAGAGTTAATTTTGTCAAAATGACCATTCCTTTATTTTAATTCTTTTTGATTTGATTTCTTTTAGGAAAAGTTTGGGAATGATGTAGATGAGGTTTAAATCACCTAAGAAACATTTTAGAAGCAAAGGATCACGCAATCATGGCACTTCAAAACAACTCTTATTTTAAATGCACACATATATGAATGCTTTCATTTTAATTATGGAAAAGTTTTTGTTAATCCTAAATTTGGATGATTTGATCTTTGATACTCTTGGATTGAAGTTTTGGGATGTTACAAACCTTCCCCCCTTAAATAAAATCTCGTCCCGAGATTTACAAGAAAACTAGGAACTAAAGAGATTTGGGAACTCTGTCCTAATGTAATCCTCACGCTCCCAAGTGGCTTCCTCCTCGGTATGGTTGCTCCACTGAATCTTGAGAAACTTGATACTCCTGGTCCTGGTGGTTCTGTAGGCTTCCTCTAAGATACGGATGGGCACTTCCCGATAGGTCAGGTCATTGTTGATTTCCTTTGCTGTGATCGATATTTTGAAAACTTCAGTCTTCTCAAGCACTTCCAAGCATTTGCGAAGTAACGAGATATGGAACACATTGTGGATGGATGACATCTCTTCAGGCAGTTCCAGTTGATACGATACTTCTCCTCGGCGGTTCAGAATCTTGAAAGGTCCGATATATCTGGGAGCTAACTTTCCCTTCAGACTAAAGCGTTGGGTTCCCTTCAATGGTGAAACCTTGAGATATACGAAATCTCCGACATTGAAAGTCAGGTCTTTTCTTCTCTTGTCAGCATAACTCTTCTGTCTGGATTGGGCGGTCTTGAGGTGCTCACGAACTTTGTGAACTTTCTCTTCTGCTTCTCGGAGAATGTCGGGTCCAAAGGTCCGACTCTCTCCTACTTGCGACCAATTCAAAGGGGTACGACACTTTCTTCCGTATAGGAATTCAAAGGGTGCCATCTCCAAACTAGCTTGATAACTGTTGTTATATGAGAATTCTGCGAAAGGCAGGCAGTCTTCCCATTTTGATCCGTATTCCAACACACAAGCTCTAAGAATATCCTCCAATATCTGGTTGACTCTCTCAGTCTGTCCATTTGTTTGCGGGTGATAAGCGATACTGAAATTCAACTTGGTTCCTAAACCTTCTTGAACTTTCTGCCAAAATCTTGAAGTAAACTGAGTTCCTCGATCTGATACGATGGTCTTGGGGGTTCCATGCAGACTAACAATTCTAGCAATGTACAGCTCTGCTAGCTTTGCACTTTGGTAGGTTGTCTTGACTGGTATGAGGTGGGCTACCTTGGATAGTCTATCAACTATGACCCAGATTGAGTCATTTCCCCTACTAGAAGTAGGTAAACCGGTGATAAAATCCATTCCGACGGAATCCCATTTCTATTCCGGAATCTGCAATGGTTGCAACAATCCTGCAGGTCTCTGATGCTCTGCTTTGACTCTTTGACAAATGTCACACTTGGTGATGTAGCTTCCGATCTCTCTCTTGATGTTGTGCCACCAAAATTGCTCTTTCAAATCCTGATACATCTTTGTTCCTCCGGGGTGGATAGAATAAAGAGTATCATGAGCTTCCTTCATGATAATTTCCTTCATCTCTGAATCTGCTGGCACACAGATACGTCCCTTGTACCACAGTACACCTTCTTCGTCTTCGGTGAATCCAGGTACTTTGCACGGCCAATCTGACGTTTGATCCCGTCGATACTTTCATTCCCCTTCTGGGCTTCCTTGATTTGGCTAATCAAAGTGGGTTGAATTTCAATGCTAGCGAGGAATCCTTTGCTAACTAACTCAGTCCTGAACTGCTCCAACTCCTCATACAAACTTGGTTGCTTCTCTTTGATCATGGTGTTAAGCCTACACGGCAATCTGCTAAGAGCATCCGCTACCACATTGGCTTTGCCGGGGTGATAGTGAATGTCAAGGTCATAATCCTTGATTAACTCTATCCATCTTCTTTGCCTCATATTTAACTCCTTCTGGGTGAAGATATACTTCAAGCTCTTATGATCTGAGTAAATCTCAATGATTACCCATCAAATAATGACGCCATGTCTTCAATGCTAGAACCACATTGCTAGCTCAAGATCATGGGTCGGATAGTTCTGCTCATGCTGCTTCAGTTGTCGAGACAGATACGCGATGACTTTGCCTTCTTGCAT
The DNA here is from genome assembly GCA_023614405.1 of Avena insularis. Lineage (NCBI taxonomy): Eukaryota > Viridiplantae > Streptophyta > Magnoliopsida > Poales > Poaceae > Avena > Avena insularis. The sequence goes on along the minus strand of CM042692.1, from coordinate 353,044,790 downwards.
CAATACACATCCTAGACCAATCTTGGATGCATCACAATATACATCAAATGGCTTCTTGATGCCTGACATGATCAAGATTGGGGCGGATATCAATCTCTTCTTCAGCTCCTGGAAACTGGCTTCACACTTGTCTGTCCATTCAAACTTCTTGTCCTTCTTCAACAATTGGGTCATTGGTCGGGCTATGCTCGAGAATCCTTCTACGAATTTGCGGTAATATCCCGCTAATCCGAGAAATGAACGAACTTGGGTTTGATTTGTTGGGGCTTCCCATTCTTCGACATCTTTGATCTTCTTTGGGATCAATGAGACTCCTCCGGCAGACACAATATGTCCTAGGAATCCTACTTCTTTCAGCCAGAACTCACATTTGCTGAACTTGGCATATAACTGATGTTCTCTCAGGGTTTCTAGGATGATTCTCAGATGTTGCTCATGCTCTTCTTCTGACTTGGAGTAGATAAGGATGTCGTCGATAAACACCACTACAAACTTATCTAGGAAATTCATAAAGATCTTATTCATGAGATTCATGAAATAAGCAGGGGCATTGGTTAATCCAAAAGACATAACCATATACTCGTATAGACCATAGCGAGTAGTAAAGGCGGTCTTCGGAATATCCGTTGCATGAATCTTAAGTTGGTGATAACCAGTCCTAAGATCAATCTTTGAGAATACCTGAGCTCCAGTCAACTGATCAAATAGATCCTGTATCTTTGGCAAGGGGTACTTGTTCTTGATGGTGACATCATTCAACTTTCTGTAGTCTGTACACAGACGGTTGCCTCCATCCTTCTTGTCAACGAATAACACTGGTGATCTCCATGGCGATGCACTTGGCTGAATCAAGCCGGTCGCTAACATGGCATCTATCTGCTTCTTCAGTTCTACTAACTCTGACGGGTTCATGGTATAGGGTCTCTAGGCTATAGGTCCGGTTCCGGGGATTAGTTCGATAATGAACTCTATATCCCTATCCGGGGGCATACCTGGCAATTCTTCTGGGAATACGTCGGGGTATTCACAGACTACTCTGACTTGGTCAATGGTAGGCAGGGCTACACTTTTGTTGCATTTGAATTGACGGGGTAAGGTTTCAGAGATATGTTCTACTGTTACTCCAGAACTACTGGTCATGGTGATGGCTTTCTTAGCACAGTCTATCAGTCCTTTATGCCTTGACATCCAGTCCATACCTAGTACTACTTCCAAACCTTTGGTTCCAAGTACAATTAGGTTGGCATAAAAATCTATCCCATGTATTCTGATAGGTACAGCTTTGCAAATTTTTCTAGCTTTTGTAGTTGAACCGGGGATTTGAACTATCATGACATGCTTCAGGTTGGTTGGGCGAATCTTACTAGTGCATACAAATTCTTCGGTGACAAATGAATGCGATGCTCCAGAATCAAACAATACTCTTGCTAAAACTGAGTTGACAGAAAACATACCCAACACGACATCTGGTGCTTCCTGGGCTTCTTCTACGTTCATGTGGAAGAGACGACCGTTGCGGTTGTGCGGGTTCCCTGGGGCAAATCTCCTGCCTTGTTGAACACGACGCTGCTGCTGAGCTGGGGCATTCACAGGGGCATTGGCGGCAGTCTTCTTGGAACACTCATTAGAGTAGTGACCCTTCACTCCACATTCGAAACAAGTGATCTGGGACTTGTCCTTGACTGCAACAGGTACAACATTGCTGCCTGTTCTGGGTGCAGTGTTGTTGTTGGTCTTGGGAGGGGCACGGTTGAAATTGTTGGCATTGCCGGAGTTGTGATGGTTTCCTCCGGGCTTCACATTTCCTCCGCTACGGTTGGGGTAGCTTGGGCGAGAATTTGGGGGTCGGTTGTTCCTTGGTGCATATCCTGGTGAGGGGTTAGGACGGTACCACGGTGACTCGGATCGATTGCTGCATCATACGATGCTTGCGATTGTCGTTTGCCTGGTTAATCTTCCCTTCCATCTGAATGGCAGAGTCGACTAGCTCTTCAAGATCCTAGAAACGGATGTTGACGAGGACAGTCTGCATCTCATCATGCAGTTCGTTTAAGAATCTCTCCTTCTTCTTGGCCTCCGTGTTGATCTCATCCGGTGCATATCTGGCAAGTGATAAGAATTTGTCACGGTACTCCACTACAGTCAATCTTCCTTGCTTCAGTTCACGGAATTCATCTCTCATCCTGTTGACAAGACCTTGCGGCACGTGGTTGCGGCTGAACTTGACCTTGAATGCTTCCCAGGTCATCACCTGGCCATGGTTCATGTTGCGGACGCTATTCCACCAAGCTCTTGCATCTCCCGCCAGATAGTGGGTGGCGAAGAGGACTTTCTCATTCTCATCAACTCCTGCAACTTCTAGGTTGTTTTCCATGGTCTGTAACCAGTCATCAGCATCTAATGGGTTTTCAGATTGGTTGAAGATTGGGGGATTGGTGTTCTGAAAGTTTTTGAGTTTAGATCCATGGTGATCCTGATTTCCATGCCCTTGGTTGTTGAGAGCCATTTGGGCGATTTGCTGCAATGTTGCTAAGTTGGCTTGACGCTCGGCCCTGCTTGCTTCACGGTCTGCTATGAGATTCTGCAAGATCTGCAGCATTGGGTCCTGCGATGAGCTGCTCCCTCCTTGGTTTCCACGAGTCATCTGAAGATTGAGATAGATATAGGGGTAAGAGGGAAATTCTAAGGTTCATGGTTTTGGGTTTTCAAAGCTACAACTTTGAGTTAGACTCTGGTTTTTCAACTAACTTCATTCTCATTCATGTAAGCAAGCACACGATACAACACACACCACAACAATCAAAGGGAAAACAGATGGTTTGAAGAACCATTCTGCAAGCTACGATACAATGAGATGATACATCTCATGCTACGACAGTGCTCTAGTGCATCTACTCATCGTCGATGAAGTCGGAGTCTTCATCATCAGTGTAGAAGTCCACAAGATCCTCGCCGAAAATCGTCGCCGTTCTTTGAGGTAAGAATCCATATCTCCCTGGATGTCTTCTCCTTCATCATCTTCTTCCTTGGCGGCAAGCTGAGCTTCCTGCTCCTTGACGGTCTTCTCGAGGTCGGCCACCTTCTTGCGAAGACGGGCGATGGTGCAATCCTTCTTTGCCTGGCGGCGAAGAGACTGGCGATCTTGACGAGTAGTGTGAAAAGTCCGGGCCTTCCGGTGGCGATGGCACGGTTCTGGTTGGCTAACTCTCGGCATTGTCTAGTTCCTCGCATACGTCATGAAGCAAGAAGTTGAGGTTCTCCACTTGACGCCTCAACTCTGGGTGACTTGGCATCTCCATCGGCATTCCCATGAAGTGACGTCTTGCATAGTGGGCAAAACGGGTTCCTTGAATCTTGTTGACGCTGAGGGCACATAGGCGTGCGAGAGCTTCATGCATTGCCCTAGCTAATCCATCTAGCCAGTTGTTCTCTCTCACTGAGAACTGAATTCTCCCGGAAGTTGGTGCTTCAATGCTTCCTCGAAGATCTGCGGTGACTAGCCATTGTAGGTCTCCTCCTGGGGGTCCTGGAAGTTGAGCTCAAGAAACTCCGGATGTGGGCGTCCTAGAAATTACGGTGAATCCAGATCCCTCTCGAAGATCAGCTGACCTCCGTTTCCCAACTGGTAAAACTTGCTAAACTGAGTCTCCATCTACAAGAATTTAGGATGAGGAAATTAGTGAAGTGATCAAGTGTGTCAAATTTTAAGTAGTAATGTAAGAATTTTTGAGGAACATGTATTTTTGATAAAGAATGAGTTCACAAGGGTAAGAGGGGAAATAGTTTTTCATAAATACTCACTTTGGTTTTGAAGCTAAGTTTTTGGTTTGGACGTCCATTCTAACTAGGGTCTCCTATGGTCGGGATGGCTCGATACCAACTTGTCAACACCGGATTTTTAATCCCGGATGCCCGTTATGCCATACCTCGCAATCCTGTGATTCCCATTTTGCGAGACATAACGGATTGGATATCACAGTACATCATCCATTACAAACCATACATAAGGTTTTACACAAATAAGGATCTCATGATCCATCTTTAATACAACAAGCGGAAATAAGCGATAGCGTGGCGGTGGGGTCCATCTTCGGGGCACAGTAATGCGATGAAGGCAGATAGTCCTAGTTATCATAGCCGTCCTGCTGACCATCATCTTGATACTCTCCTTCATAGTCTGGCCATGATAATAGCCAGGGACAAAATCCATGAGTACTCTTTAAGTACTCGCAAACTACTACTAGCGAGGGTTATGATTCCAAGTTAAAGTACTGAATTGAAGGAATAACTAGCAAGTTAAGTTTGAAACCTAAGCTGACTTATGAAACAAGAAAAGATAAAATAAAAGTCTAGAATCACTTAAGTTGGGAAGCTATTGTCATCTACACAACCCTGTTATGGTCAAGTCAAGGTTCATCATTCATTTCAAGGTCTTTAGAAAACATCTGACAACGAAACAGTATGGCCATTCCAATTGTCCATAACCGCGAACACGGCTATTCGAATAGTTTGACACTCTGCAGAGGTGGTACACTTTTACCACAAGATTCGATACATCTGTCAGGGATAACCGTGAATCATCATACTTGGTATGCAGATAATCAAACATAACCTTCCCTTTACACACCCTAGTACAAGCACCTCTCGTATGAGCATGGCCTCCCAACCATGACCATCAGTCATCTTGGGCACTGCATAGGTGGACATCATTTAGAGGTAGCCTCAGCTCAAACCTCTCCCGTGAGGGAACTAATACTAATGCATATAAATTTCCAGCTAAGCCTTACCCAATTCAGGTAATGTGGTTGTACGGTAAATTTGGAATGGTATCGCATCCGAATCCAACCATCAGTTTTATAAAAAGGGTTAAGGCTCATGCCTCATCATTTTCATCATCATAAACCAATTGTGTTTCTCAACACATGTCAAAACATCTCAATAGAATGACTCATCATTCCAAGGTTTTCATAACTCATTTTCACCAAGTGTTCCCATCTAAAGTGAATCAAGTTTGATTTATTCTAAAACACCAGGTTAAGAGTGTTCACTAAGGTGGAAAGGTGGGATCAATCTCATGCCATAGAATGACATCTAAGGGTTTCTAATTAGGTCAAGTTTTATACTCTTTATGCTACCTTCAAAATTAATTAAAGAACTTTGGGTCAACTAAGGGGGGTGTGATCAAAGTATGCTTAAGGCATCTTTACTAAACTATCTAGTTTTATTCTAGCTTGCTACAATAGCTTACTAAAGCATGTTTGCAAGGGTTAGCTTGCCACTAATAGCTTGCCTTGGTTGGTGTAGTGGTTGAAGTTTTCTTCTTCTTCTTCTTCTTGGTAGAACTCCTCCTCCTCGAAGGCTTGGTCGGTACTATCGTCTAGAAATACATAGGGAGGGCACAATCACCAAACAATACTTAACTTAGGCTAAGTAGTATTCTAAACCACACAATTGATGATCTATTATCATCCAAAACATCACAAGTTTAATTCAATAGTTTCCACCTTTTTATTTTGGAAAAGTAATTTCTACTCATTGAAAAATTAACCATAATTTAATATTCACCACAAAAATATGGGATCATGTGGACACATGTCCTCACCACATATTCTAACATGTGGGAATGAGATTTAAAGGTTGGATCCATATTACTTTGGTTTAAGTTTATTATTTAATGATTTAAAGTGACTAGAAATGCCTATATAGCATTATTTTGGTACTAGTCCAAAGTCACTGTCTGTAAACCTTAATATTATTACATATTTGGATAGATATGATGAAATGTGATTTATGAGAGTTGGAATCAACTCAAAAGCTAACTTGGTTGATTTTACAAAAATGTTTCAAGTTGCAAAAGCTTCTGTCTTCTTATTTTTATTAGGAGAAATCTATAACTCTAAATGAATTAAATCCAACGGGCTTGGATAGAGCTTTTCAATACTTTTCAGACAAAATTAGTTTCATGTAATTTGGATTTGTCAAACTCACAGAATTGAATTTTGACACACTGGACAGAAACTATATTCTAACTAAAAAGAAAAATCCTAAATTTGAATCTACGGGCTTGCGCGGGAAAGGAAATGGGCCGGCCTAGTGGCGCTGTGCGGCATGGGGCTCAACTGACAGGGGTCCGCTTGTCGTGACACTTAACATCTTGACGATCTACTGTGTGGTAAGCGATTAGAGGCTAGATCTACCGCTGAGGGTCGTCGTCGACGACGGACGGGTCGCCGGTGAGCTCAAACCCTAGCGGCTCGGTGGGGGTCTACTGGGGGCGTACCAGGGCTCCAGCGGGGTCGGCGATGCGGGCGAATGAAGCGAAACCTCTTCTTGTTCAAAACTTGTAGATGTCCATTATTTCGACTCCATTAAGAGATGATTTACCGTGAATACTCCAAGAATTGAAAATATCACTATAAGTAGTCTATGAAACATATCCCCATATGAAAGTTGGCCTACAAGTACAAGAACAAATAAGATGACACAAAGTAATATCTCACCAAGTTTGAGTAGGTCTAGACCACCATGTTTTATCTCTTTGGGAAATGAACACTATCATGTTAGTTAGTGTATTTGCCTTAAAAACTTATGTGATACAGATAATACTAGTTGTTTGCTTGCTTGAATGATTGAACCTTATTATGTGATACATTTGATTGGAACTTGAATTTGATGCTATCATGATTTAAATTGCATTTTTGGTGTTTCGTGTTGCTTTGAGTGTTGTGTGATTATGTTAGCATAGGGATAATGTTTCCCCTAGACCTCTAGCTCGTCTATGCTAGCTTAATAGATTCCCAAAGACTAAAGATTTTCAGGACAACACATTAGAAATCATGACCCACTTTCTATTAGTTAGAATGATATGATGTGGTGATTTGTTAGTTGTCATTCTTTCCTTATTTCATGACAACTACAAATGAAACTTATTTCATAATAAAGTGTTGTTTGTATGGGTATCTATAGGTTCTTTCCTCTAGAATCTATTCTTCCCTATCTGAAACCCTTGGAGCTAGAACAATGTGTTGAAGATATGGAGAAGAATTTAGTGGAAATTTTTGGATGATGGCACCCCAATGAATGTGAATAGTTTGTCTAATGCGACAAAAGAATGTGGAAGTATAAAATGTTGCAAAGGTTGTTATGTAGTAGATTACGTGACTAGAAAGTTTTGAAGTATCGATAGTTTAGTTAGTAGTAGCTTCGTAGATTGGATACATGAGAATCTACACTGAACCTTGGTTCATGCCCATAGGAACTTTTACAAGAAAAGTGAGGATTCCCGAGTTATAGCAAAACGTGATTCGCCTATCCTCATGCAGAATAATAGTTTGGGTGTAGGATGGATTGGCCTTCATACGGAATACTCTTAATATTCGCTCTTTTAATGATGGTTTGGGAATCTTAAGTGCATTTTCAACCTTGGCAAAGAGCTGGCGTTGAGACTAGTCCTTAGCATGGTATGATTTTGCACCTTTACAGAAGCAGTCATTGCTAAATGTAGGAATGTACGGTAAGGATAAACCCTCAAACGTATTAAATGGGTATCGTGAGGCGAACGTTCCCTACTTGAAAACCATGAGCGTTTCGCTACTTCAAGTACTATTTGCCTAGAATATGAAAATCATGGAGTTTAGAAACTTCTAGGGACATTGTACTAATAAATGCCCAGAGGAGAATTAATATGAGCCAAGTGAACCCTCAAGAAGTAATATAGTCAATTTTACTTTAAGGATGGTATCGCCCTAGTGGATCCTTCACCCATCTTTATTTCTAGCCTTCCCGAATCTCAGGATGAGATTCCCTTTAAGGGTGGTAGTCTGTCACATCCCAAATTTTTGCTAATTTTCAAATGTGAAATAAATAAAATAAGTTTGGTTGATTGTTTGACTTTGTTAAAATTTATGAGTGAAAAGAAACTTTTGAGAACTTGTTCAAACTTTTCTCAATCTTGGTTTAAATATATTTTTATATGAGTGGATTAGCGTGACTATAATTCGAATTTGAGTGGCACTTGAAATAAATATCCAACCATACTTGAATTTTGAGTAGAGGGAATACAATGACTTTACCAATTGTGGTGGTGAATAGATAAGCAAGTTTCGTTTGACTTTAAAAGTTTTTATTTGGATTTATGGATGTATAAAACACTTTTCACCACTTGATTTCATGAGAGAAGATTGTATGACTTCTTGAATTTTAGTTGGATATGAAAGTGAGTCTTCTATGTTCTCTAAGTGAACATATTATGCTTGGTGAATTCATGGTTTGTTTTCTAGAGTGAAGCTTTATAAGAACCCTTTTGTCTTTTGTATTGCCCAAGTAGCTCTATAGGCAAAAGGCATGATACCATGTTGGTTTTAGCATTTGTGTGAAAGTTTGCAAAAATCAAAACCATGTTGCATGTATAAGCATCATTGCATTTAAACCCTAAGGAATAATTATTGTCCTACAAATGATTTGGGATTTTCCTAAAGCCGTAACCATATTTTAAATCTTCTAGATGGCCATATAATGCATTAGATGCAAATGGCATATTGGTAATTTTGATTGTTGTCAAAACTATTTTATATAAATCCTAACTTGTGTATTTTTGTCTATACAGAATTTAGAAATTTGTTTAAGCTCATTTGGAGCTATAATGAAAATGATATGAAATAAATAAGAAAATGAAAAAAAAGAAACCTAAACCTAAACGGGCCAGCGAGCCCGCCCATTGCCTACCTAATGTCACGTGTGCAACCATGTGCCAATGAGTTATGGGTGGTTGGATGGACTTAGTAGGCTGTGGTGACTCGAACCCTTTGTATCCAAAGATGTAGATAGTGTAGGTTGGAATAGTGTACTGATGGGTTTGGGAAGCTCTTCCTGAATTGTGTTATTGTAGACTTCTCCCTACCATGGAACAAAATGTGTGTAGTAGTAAGAGCGGGTCGACCATGTCACATGGATAAAGTGTACTAACTCCTGTAGGGTGTCTAATCTAAGTACTTAGATGTGTCTCCGGTTATGACAATTTGAGCGACCGGATATTGATGCTATGACATATTTCTCACTCATCCCAACTTCTCAATTACTTAAAATTTATTGGGTGAACTTAATTGGGTAGGACCACCTGGGAGTGAACCAGAGTGTCCTATTTAGTATTGAAAAAGTACATTGTTACAAATGATAGGATAAAACTACCTCTTTATGCAAATGAGTCTGAACTCCACCTAGCCAAATAAGCATGTAGTTGCTAGGTCTATTGTAATCCACTTTAGCCTACTTGCCGTACATTCAATGTCTTGACCAATTGTGGCTGCAACGTTTCATGTTGCAGGTTATATCGTTACCGAGTGATTGTTCATAGGTCGCAAGACTCCACTCAATAATTGTTCGCATGTGGCACATTTAAATGATGGAGATCTAACTTGTATTGCTTTCTGCTGTAATATAATGTAAATTATGGATCATAATCGTTATATTTATGATGCACGGTTATATCTAGTATCATTTTGTACTGTGTGTGCTAGTGAACCGATCCAGGGATTAACACTATACACAGGAACTCAGCCTTATCAGGCGAGGGTGTTACAAGATGGTATCAGAGTTGTGTGTTAACTGTAGAGTCGTGACCTTAGAAATGGATTGAAATAGAAGACCCTATTATGAGAAAAATCATATTTTCTACCTACCAGGTTTCTTATAATCCTCGTCTATCTTTTTCAAAACCTCTTCTTGTTCAAAACTTGTAGATGTCCATCATTTCGACTCCATTAAGAGATGATTTACCGTGAATACTCCAAGAATTGATAATATCACTATAAGTAGTCTATAAAACATATCCCCATATGAAAGTTGGCCTACAAGTACAAGAACAAATAAGATGACACAAAGTAATATCTCACCAAGTTTGTGTAGGTCTGGACCACCATGTTTTATCTCTTTGGGAAATGAACACTATCGTGTTAGTTAGTGTATTTGCCTTAAAAACTTATGAGATACAGATAATACTAGTTGTTTGCTTGCTTGAATGATTGAACCTTATTATGTGATACATTTGATTGGAACTTGAATTTTATGCTATCATGATTTAAATTGCATTTTTGGTGTTTCGTGTTGCTTTGAGTGTTGTGTGATTATGTTAGCATAGGGATAATGTTTCCCCTAGACCTCTAGCTCGTCTATGCTAGCTTAATAGATTCCCAAAGACTCTAAAGATTTTCAGGACAACACATTAGAAATCATGACCCACTTTCTATTAGTTAGAAAGATATGATGTGGTGATTTGTTAGTTGTCATTCTTTCCTTATTGAAACTTATTTCATAATAAAGTGTTGTTTGTATGGGTATCTGTAGGTTCTTTCCTCTAGAATCTATTTTTCCCTATCTGAAACCCTTGGAGCTAGAACAATGTGTTGAAGATATGAGGAAGAATTTAGTGGAAATGTTTGGATGATAACACCCCAATGAATGTGAATAGTTTGTATAATGCGACAAAAGGATGTGGAAGTATAAAATGTTGCAAAGGTTGTTATGTAGTAGTTTACGTGACTTGAAAGTTTTCAAGTATCGATAGTTTAGTTAGTAGTAGCTTCGTAGATTGGATACATGAGAATCTACACTGAACCTTGGTTCATGCCCATAGGAACTTTTACAAGGAAAGTGAGGATGCCCGAGTTATAGCAAAACGTGATTCGCCTATCCTCATGCAAAATAATAGTTTGGGTGTAGGATGGATTAGCCTTGATACGAAATACTCTTAATATTCGCTCTTTTAATGATGGTTTGGGAATCTTAAGTGCATTTTCAACCTTAGCAAAGAGCTGACGTTGAGACTAGTCCTTAGAATGGTATGATTTTGCACCTTTACAGAAGCATTCATTGCTAAACGTAGGAATGTACGGTAAGGATAAACCCTCAAACATATTAAATGGGTATCGTGAGGAGAACGTTCCCTACTTGAAAACCGTGAGTGTTTTGCTACTTCAAGTACTATTTGCCTAGAATATGAAAATCATGGAGTTTAGAAACTTCTAGGGACATTGTACCAATAAATTCCCAGAGGAGAATTAATCTGAGCCAAGTGAACCCTCAAGAAGTAATATAGTCAATTTTACTTGAAGGATGGTAGCGCCCTAGTGGATCCTTCACCCATCTTTATTTCTAGCCTTCCTGAATCTCGGGATGAGATTCCCTTTAAGGGTGGTAGTCTGTCACATCCCAAATTTTTGCTAATTTTCAAATGTGAAATAAATAAAATAAGTTTGGTTGATTTTTTGACTTTGTTAAAATTTATGAGTGAAAAGAAACTTTTCAGAACTTGTTCAAACTTTTCTCAATCTTGGTTTAAATATATTTTTATATGAGTGGATTAGCGTGACTATAATTAGAATTTGAGTGGCACTTGAAATAAATATCCAACCATACTTGAATTTTGAGTAGAGGGAATACAATGACTTTACCAATTGTGGTGGTGAATAGATAAGCAAGTTTTGTTTGACTTTCAAAGTTTTTATTTGGATTTATGGATGTATAAAACACTTTTCACCACTTGATTTCATGAGAGAAGATTGTATGACTTCTTGAATTTTAATTGGATATGAAAGTGAGTCTTCTATGTTCTCTAAGTGAACATATTATGTTTGGTGAATTCATGGTTTGTTTTCTAGAGTGAAGCTTTATAAGAACCCTTTTGTCTTTTGTATCGCCCAAGTAGCTCTATAGGCAAAACGGCATGATATCATGTTGGTTTTAGCATTTGTGTGAAAGTTTGCAAAAATCAAAACCATGTTGCATGTATAAGCATCATTGCATTTAAACCGTTAGGAATAATTATTGTCCTACAGATGATTTGGGATTTTCCCAAAGCCGCAACCATATTTTAAATCTTCTAGATGGCCATATAATGCATTAGATGCAAATGGCATATTGGTAATTTTGATTGTTGTCAAAACTATTTTATATAAATCCTAACTTGTGTATTTTTGTTTTTACAAAATTTAGAAATTTGTTTAAGCTCATTTGGAGCTATAATGAAAATGATATGAAAGAAATAAGAAAATGAAAAAAAGAAACCTAGACCTAAACGGGCCAGCGAGCCCGCCCATTGCCTACCTAATGTCGCGCGTGCAACCATGTGCCAATGAGTTATGGGTGGTTGGATGGACTTAGTAGGCTGTGGTGACTCGAACCCTTTGTATCCAAAGATGTAGATAGTGTAGGTTGGAATAGTGTACTGATGGGTTTGGGAAGCTCTTCCTGAATTGTGTTATTGTAGACTTCTCCCTACCATGGAACAAAATGTGTGTAGTAGTAAGAGCGGGTCGACCATGTCACATGGATAAAGTGTACTAACTCCTGTAGGGTGTCTAATCTAAGTACTTAGATGTGTCTCCGGTTATGACAATTTGAGCGACCGGATATTGATGCTATGACATATTTCTCATTCATCCCAACTTCTCAATTACTTAAAATTTATTGGGTGAACTTAATTGGGTAGGACCACCTGGGAGTGAACCAGAGTGTCCTATTTATCGTATTGAAAAAGTACATTGTTACAAATGATAGGATAAAACTACCTCTTTATGCAAATGAGTCTGAACTCCACCTAGCCAAATAAGCATGTAGTTGCTAGGTCTATTGTAATCCACTTTAGCCTACTTGCCGTACATTCAATGTCTTGACCAATTATGGCTGCAACGTTTCATGTTGCAGGTTATATCATTACCGAGTGATTGTTTATAGGTCGCAAGACTCCACTCAATAATTGTTCGCATGTGGCACATTTAAATGATGGAGATCTAACTTGTATTGCTTTCTGCTGTAATATAATGTAAATTATGGATCATAATCATTATATTTATGATGCACGGTTATATCTAGTATCATTTTGTACTGTGTGTGCTAGTGAACCGATCCAGGGATTAACACTATACACAGGAACTCAGCCTTATCAGGCGAGGGTGTTACAAGATGGTATCAGAGTTGTGTGTTAACTGTAGAGTCGTGACCTTAGAAATGGATTGAAATAGGAAGACCCTATTATGAGAAAAATCATATTTTCTACCTACTAGGTTTCTTATAATCCTCGTCTATCTTTTTTAAAACCTCTTCTTGTTCAAAACTTGTAGATGTCCATTATTTCGACTCCATTAAGAGATGATTTACCGTGAATACTCCAAGAATTGAAAATATTACTATAAGTAGTCTATAAAACATATCCCCATATGAAAGTTGGCCTACAAGTACAAGAACAAATAAGATGACACAAAGTAATATCTCACCAAGTTTGTGTAGGTCTGGACCACCATGTTTTATCTCTTTGGGAAATGAACACTATCGTGTTAGTTAGTGTATTTGCCTTAAAAACTTATGTGATACAGATAATACTAGTTGTTTGCTTGCTTGAATGATTGAACCTTATTATGTGAGACATTCGATTGGAACTTGAATTTTATGCTATCATGATTTAAATTGCATTTTTGGTGTTTCGTGTTGGTTTGCGTGTTGTGTGATTATGTTAGCCTAGGGATAATGTTTCCCCTAGACCTCTAGCTCGTCTATGCTAGCTTAATAGATTCCCAAAGACTCTTAAGATTTTTAGGACAACACATTAGAAATCATGACCCACTTTCTATTAGTTAGAAAGATATGATGTGGTGATTTGTTAGTTGTCATTCTTTCCTTATTTCGTGACAACTACAAATGAAACTTATTTCATAATCAAGTGTTGTTTGTATGGGTATCTGTAGGTTCTTTCCTCCAGAATCTATTCTTCCCTATCTGAAACCCTTGGAGCTAGAACAATGTGTTGAAGCTATGGAGAAGAATTTAGTGGAAATTTTTGGATGATGACACCCCAATGAATTAGAATAGTTTGTCTAATGCGACAAAAGGATGTGGAAGTATAAAATGTGGCAAAGGTTGTTATGTAGTAGATTACGTGACTTGAAAGTTTTCAAGTATCGATAGTTTAGTTAGTAGTAGCTTCATAGATTGGATACATGAGAATCTACACTGAACCTTGGTTCATGCCCATAGGAACTTTTACAAGGAAAGTGAGGATGCCCGAGTTATAGCAAAACGTGATTCGCCTATCCTGATGCAGAATAATAGTTTGGGTGTAGGATGGATTGGCCTCCATACGGAATACTCTTAATATTCGCTCTTTTAATGATGGTTTGGGAATCTTAAGTGCATTTTCAACCTTAGCAAAGAGCTAGCATTGAGACTTTTCCTTAGAATGGTATGGTTTTGCACCTTTACAGAAGCATTCATTGCTAAACGTAGGAATGTACGGTAAGGATAAACCCTCAAACGTATTAAATGGGTATCGTGGGGCAAACATTCCCTACTTGAAAACCGTGAGTGTTTCGCTACTTCAAGTACTATTTGCCTAAAATATGAAAATCATGGAGTTTAGAAACTTCTAGGGACATTGTACCAATAAATGCCCAGAGGAGAATTAATCTGAGCCAAGTGAACTCTCAAGAAGTAATATAGTCAATTTTACTTGAAGGATGGTAGCGCCCTAGTGGATCCTTCACCCATCTTTATTTCTAGCCTTCCCGAATCTCGGGATGAGATTCCCTTTAAGGGTGGTAGTCTGTCACATCCCAAATTTTTGCTAATTTTCAAATGTGAAATAAACAAAATAAGTTTGGTTGATTGTTTGACTTTGTTAAAATTTATGAGTGAAAAGAAACTTTTGAGAACTTGTTCAAACTTTTCTCAATCTTGGTTTAAATATATTTTTATATGAGTGGATTAGCGTGACTATAATTCGAATTTGAGTGGCACTTGAAATAAATATCCAACCATACTTGAATTTTGAGTAGAGGGAATACTATTACTTTACCAATTGTGGTGGTGAATAGATATGCAAGTTTCGTTTGACTTTCAAAGTTTTTATTTGGATTTATGGATGTATAAAACACTTTTCACCACTTGATTTCATGAGAGAAGATTGTATGACTTCTTGAATTTTAGTTGGATATGAAAGTGAGTCTTCTATGTTCTCTAAGTGAACATATTATGTTTGGTGAATTCATGGTTGATTTTCTAGAGTAAAGCTTTATAAGAACCCTTTTGTCTTTTGTATTGCCCAAGTAGCTCTATAGGAAAAAAGGCATGATATCATGTTGGTTTTAGCATTTGTGTGAAAGTTTGCAAAAATCAAAACCATGTTGCATGTATAAGCATCATTGCATTTAAACCCTAAGGAATAATTATTGTCCTACAAATGATTTGGGATTTTCCTAAAGCCGTAACCATATTTTAAATCTTCTAGATGGCCATATAATGCATTAGATGCAAATGGCATATTGGTAATTTTGATTGTTGTCAAAACTATTTTATATAAATCCTAACTTGTGTATTTTTGTTTTTAGAAAATTTAGATTTTTTAATCTCATTTGGAGCTATAATGAAAATGATATGAAGCAAATAAGAAAATGAAAAAAAGAAACCTAAACCTAAACAGGCAGCAAGCCAACCTGTTGCCTACCTAACGTTGCGCGTGCAACCATGTGCCAATGAGTTATGGGTGGTTGACTGTCAACACCCAGATTTTCAATCCCAGATGCCTGTTATGCCATACCTCGCAATCCCAAGATTATCATTTTTGTGAGACATAATAGATTGGATATCGCAATACATCATCCATTACAAACCATAATAAGGTCTTACACAAATAAATGATCTCATGATCTAGTCTTAGTACAAACAAGTAGCGAAATCAATAGCGTAGCGGTGGGCTCCATCTTCAGTGTCACAGGCAATGCTGACGATGGGAGATGATCTTAGTGGTCGTAGCCGTCCTACTATCCTCCTTCAGGATTGTCCTCCTCATAGTCTGGCCACGGGAATAGCTAGGGACAAAGCCATGAGTACTCTTTAAGTACTCGCAAACTATCACTAACAAGTAAGGGTAGTTCTAGTAGGAAAATGCTAAACTGTAAGTTTATTTGTAAGTTCAGTTTGAAACCTAAGCTGAGTTTAGAAACAAAGAAAGATAAAATAAAGTTCTAAATCACCTAAGTGGGAACTCAGTTGTCATAGTCACAACTCTGTTGTGGTCAAGTCATGTCACAATTCATTTCATAAGTCATTTTGAAAACATCTGACAACGGAACAGTATGGCCACTCCAACTGTCCATAACCGTGGACATGGCTATTTTAATAGTTTGACACTCTGCAGAGGTGGTACACTTTGACCACAAAATTCGATACATCTGTCAGGGATAGCCCTGAATCATCATACTTAGTATGTAGATAATCAAACATAACCTTTCCTTTACACACTCTAGTATAACCACCTCTCCTATGAGCTTGGCCTCCCAGCGATGGCCATCTGCCATCCTAGGCACTGCATAGGTGGACAACATTGAGAGGTAGCCTCAGCTCAAACCTCTCCCGCGAGGGAACTAATACTAATGCATATAAACTTCCAACTAAGCCTTACCCAATTCAGGTATTGTGGTTGTACGGTAAAATTGGAATGGTATCGCATTCGAACCCAACCATCAGTTTTTATAAAGGGTCTAAGGCTCATGCCTCAACATTTTCATCATCATCATAAACCATTTGTGTGTCTCAACACATGTCAAAACATCTCAATAGAATGACTCATCATTCCAAGGTTTTCATAAGTCATTTCACTAAGGATTCCCATCTAAAGTGATCAAGTTTTGGTTTAGCTCTAATCACTAAGTTAAGAGTGTTCACTAATGTGGGATGCTAATATCAATCGCATGCCATAGAATGACATCTAATTCTAACTAGATAGGTCAAGTTTTATACTCTTTATGCTATCTATAAACAAAGTAAGGGACTTTGGTAAAGTAAAAGGAAGTAAAGCTTGTAAATAAAACTTGGAGTAGGTATAAGTCAAAAGGTATAACCAAAGCATGCCTAATGCATCTTGCTTAGGTTATCTAGCTTGCATTGTTAATGATGGCTTGCATAGTTAATAAACTTGCAAGTGTTAGCTTGCCTTGGTTAGTGAAGTGGTTGAAATTCTCCTCTTCTTCTTTGGGGTAGAACTCCTCCTCCTCATAGACATGGTTGGTACTATCGTCTATAAATACATACGGAATACACAATCACCAGACAATACTTAACTAGTCTATTTAGCACACTAAGGCATACATTTGATGATCTAGTATCATCACTTTCATCACAAGGTTTTAATGAACTAGTTTCATTTATTTTATTTGAGAAAAATAATTTCTACTCATTGAAAATATCTAAGATTTAATATTCTCCAATTAAAATATGGGATCATGTCGACACATGTCATCACCCTATATTCCAATGTATGGGAATGTGATTTAAATGTTGGATCACATTTTAATAAGTTTAAGTTTAATATTTAATGATTTAAAGTGACTAGAAATGCCTATATAGCATTATTTTGGTACTAGTCCAAAGTCATTGCATGCAAACCTTAATATTATTACATATTCAGATAGGTATATTCAAATGTGATTTTTGAGAGGTGGAATCAACTCAAAAACTATTATGGTTGATTTTAGAAAAATGTCTAAATGTGAAAAAGCTTCTGTCTTGTCATTTTTGCTAGGAGAGATCTATAACTCTAATTGATTTAAATCCAACGGGCTTGGATAGATATTTAAATTATCTTTCCAACAAAATTGGAATCACTCAATTTAGTTCAGTAGGTATTTCTGAATTGATTTTTAAACTACAGGACAGAAACTAGTTTACTTCTAAAAAGAAGAAGATTTATTTGAATCTGCTGGGTTGCGTGGGAACACTAATGGGCCGACCCGGTTTCACTCCACGACGCTGAGGATAGCTAACAGGAGGGTCCCGCCTGTCAGTGGCTCTTTAAACACGAAGCGGTACGGGGCAACGTGGACCACATGATTAGAACTAGGATCTACGGCTCACGTTCATCGTCGATGATGGACATGTCGCCGGTGAGGTGGAATCCTAGCGGCTCAGTTGGGGTGCACTGGGGGCATACCAGGGCTCCAGCGAGTGCAGCGATGGGGGCGATCGAATGAGGCGATGACGGCGGACTCAAGCGAGGTCACGACAGCTCCGGGGGTGGACGAAATCAACGAGGACTTCTCCTCCTTTGTTGTGGCTAACTCCGGCTCAATTCCGGCGACTGGCTGCTCGAGCGGCTCCGGTGAGAGAGGGGAAATGATCAGTGGTGAGAGGGGAGCTGGGTGGTGTGAAGAAAAGGTGCTGGGGAGGCTTTCTTATATAGGCTCCGCGAGGCGGCCGAGAGGCATGGGCAGAGCTCGACGGGGGCGACGACACAGCAAGCTAGAGGCGTGGGCGGTGGGCTAGGACGGTGGGAGGTTCCCTGGCAGTCGTCACGGAGGTGCGCGTGTAGTGCGAGGTGGTCAGGATAAGTGAGCGTAGCTGCGCGCACGCTCCCTCAGTCGATGGCGAACTTTACGATGGCCAGCGGCTACGGGTCACGGTCGAGGAAACGGGCATGTCCGTTAGCCTCCTGGGTCACTGGTGATCGTCTAGGTGGGCGGCGGGAGCGAGGCGAGGTCGGGTTGAGAGGGGCCAGGGCGTGAACTGCGGGCGGTGTCGGCATGGTAGACACGGTCCGGGCGCGGCGGTTCCTGGCTCCTCCTCTCTCTGTCTTCGAGTTGGGGCTGGCCTGGAGGGGGAAGCGGGGCACGTGCGACGCACTAGACAAGGTGGGCGAGGCTGGCGGCGCTAGGGGCGTGCTGTCAACGGTGAGGGTCATCAATGTGCTCGGCCAGGGTGGACATGACCATTTGGTCGTGTGCACAGTGGGTGGCCGGGCTAGCAAAGGGTAGGGGGTGCACTGTTGGAGATATGCCCAAGAGGCAATAATAAAGTGGTTATTATTATATCTTTATGTTTATGATAAATGTTTACATCCCATGCTATAATTGTATTAACCGGAAACATTAATGCTTGTGTGCTTTGTAAACATAAAAGAGTCCCTAGTAAGCCTCTTGTTAAGCTAGCTTGTTGATTAATGGATGATCATGGTTTCCTGATCATGGACATTGGATGTCGTTAATGACAAGATCATATCATTAGGAGAATGATGTGATGGACACACACCCATAGTAAGCATAGCATAAGATCAAATCATTAAGTTCGTTTTGCTAGAAGCTTTTCAAATGCATAGTAACCTAATCCCTCGACCATGAGGTTATGTTAATCACCATCACCGGATGGGTACTTTGATGACATCAAACGCTGCTTCGTAACTAGGTGGTTATAAAGGTGTCATTGGGTATTCTGAAAGTATGTGTTGAAGCGCATGGACCAAGATTGGGATTTGTCCATCCATATGACGGATATATATGCTCTGGGCCCTCTCGGTGGAATGTCATCTAGTTAGCTTGCAAGCATGTGACTAGGTCACAAGGGATGACATATCACAGAACGAGTAAAGAGTACTTATCAGTAACGAGGTAGAACTAGGTATGGAGATACCGACGATCAAACCTCGGATAAGTAGAATATCGCGTGACAAAGGGAATTGGTTTCGTATGTTAATGGTTCTATCGATCACGAAGTCATTGTTGAGTATGTGGGAGCCATTATGGATCTCCAGATCCCACTAATGGTTATTGATCGGAGATGTGTCTCCATCATGTCTACATGTTCACGAACCGTAGGGTGACACACTTAAGGTTCGAAGTTGTTTTAAGTAGATATGGAATATGCGTTGGAGACCGAATGTTGTTTGGAGTCTCGGATTGGATCTGGGACATCACGAGGAGATCCGGAATTGTCCGGAGAATAAGATTCATATATTGGGGATCATTTTCTAAGTTAGGAAATGTTCCGGAGTATTTGTATGGGGATTCTAGAAGGTTTCGGAATGTTCCGGAAGGTTCTAGTAGATTTCTTGGAGTTTTCTTGAAAACCAAGAAAGGATCAAGGAGTCTTTATGGGGCAAGACACGGATTCGTGGGGGAGGAGGATTCCTTCCCCCCTCCCAATCCTTGACCAAGGAGGAGGGAGTCCTAGGACTCCTCCCATGGCGCCTCCTCCTTTAAATAGAGGGGCGCCACCCCTAGCACTCTCCCATAACAAACCCTAGCCTCTCTCCTCCTCCTTCGCTCTGCTCGGCTTAGGCGAAGCCTGCAGAATTCTCTACTCCACCACCACCACCACACCGTCTGCTGGGATTCCGTGGAGAAGTTCTACTACCTCGGCTGCTCGGAACGGGAGAGGAAGGTCTGCCGACTTGCGCACGTGTGACCGATGCAGGCTGCCGGAGAACGCGCGGAAGGATCGTCTACACGGTCTTGAGATCGGCAAGTGATCGACTACATCAACCCCGAGATCTAATCTCGTAACGCTTTCGGATCTACGAGGGTTAGTACAGATCTATCTCGTTGCACATGTCTAATAGATTAGATCTTGGCTTTTATCTAGATTAGATCTGGGTTTTGTTTGTTCTTGCGGTAGAAATTTTTTGTTTTCCATGCTACGAACCCATCAGTGGTATCAGAGCCGTGTCTATGCGTAGATCTGTTGCACGAGTAGAACACAATGGTTTTGTGGGCGTTGGTGCTGTCTTGTCTTTTGCTTTGTGTACTTTGCATCTTGCGATATGGTGGGATGAAGCGGCCCGGGCTAACCTTACATGTCATCGCACATGAGACTTGCTCCATAGTTGACGTGCAACTCATATTGCACAAGTGGCTTTGCGGGTGTCTGTCTCTCCCATCATAGTATAGATCCAATTTACACTTTGCACTTGATAGCACTTGTATCAATGTTGTGGTTCATTTTCGTAGGTAAGATTCGTTCTTATTCGAAAGCCCCAAACCACGTAAAACATGCAAAGAAAATTAGAGGAGTCTAACTTGTTTTTGCAGGGTTTTTTGTGATGTGATATGGCCATCATGTGATTGTGATTATATTTGATGTATGCAATGATCCTTGTTGTAATATGGCAACCGGCAGGAGCCTAATGGTTGTCTTTAATTATGTTAAGACCTGCGTGTCTATTCATCTTGTAATAGCTTTATTCCAAGTAGTTGTAATAGTTGCTAGTGATGATGGACAATCATGAAGCGGTGCCACTGACCTTGACGCAATGCTGGTGATGATGGAGATCATGTCCGTGCTTTGGAGATGGAGATCAAAGGCATAAGAAGAAAGGGCCATATCATATCACACTAATTATGAATTGCCTGTGATGTTAATCCTTTATGCATCTTGTATTGCTTAGATCGCGACGGTAGCATTATAAGATGATCCCTCTCACTAAATATCAAGTAATAAAGTGTTCGTCCTTAGTTGGCACTATTGCTAAGACTCGTCGTTTCGAAGCATCTCGTGATGATCGGGTGTGATAGATTCTACGTGTGCATACAACGGGTGCAAGCCAGATTTGCACATGCGGAAACTAAGGTTAACCTTGACGAGCCTAGCATGTACAGACATGGTCTTGGAACACGGAATACCGAAAGGTAAAGCATGAGTCATATGGATGATATGATGAACATGTTGATTGTTCGCCTTTAAAGCTACATCATCTCACGTGATGATTGGACTTGGTGTAGTGGATTTGGTTCGTGTAATCACTAAAACAACTCGAGGGATGTTGTTTTGAGTGGGAGTTCATTTGTAATTTGGATTAGTCGAACTCAATTTATCATAAACACAATCAAAGTGAATTTGCATAGTTTGTTGTAGTCACTGGCATCCGTTCACCACCTTACGCTTAGTTATAGTTGAGATAGTAGAACTATAGAAATTCTGGATATTTGCTTTACGAACTGGTATCGTATTGTTTTGAGTGTCAATCTAAAGTTTAAAAGTCATATTGCAAACCTTCAGCAAACTCCATTTACTCTGTGAAGTTTAATAAACAGTATTAAATCAAGAGTAACAATTCCAGTGTTAGTATCTAATGTATCATGTTTGCCTCCATGATTCTTGATACTCAAAAGATTGTTTTTAATATCAAGTTTATCTAAGAGCTGAAAGCAATGTTTCAGAAACCATCATATGTGAAAGGTATTGCGATATCTAAAACAATGTGTTGGTTACAACATGATAGAGTATATGTCCTCATATCTGATGAGAATTTGTGAAGGTTGGAGACGCTAGTCGTCCTAATCCTCCAAAAGGTTTTGGAAAAGAAACATTATACTCGCAATTCACCTTTATAAGCTATAGCAGCTTGATCATGAAAGTTGTCATGATAAGGATGAATAGAAGATGTAAGTAAAATGTTTACTACACTAAAAGATTACTAAAGAATGGAATTTTGAAAGAATGCCAAACATTTGATGAAGGTGATCCACTTCAAAGTGCAAGTCCAAAGGTATTAGTATTTGACTATACACACTTTGTACTATGTGTCATGTGAATGACACCACTATTGATGTTGATAGATTCTTTTAAAAGAAAAGGAATTGTTGAAAGAGAATCTATAAAATATTTGGCAGAAAAGAAAAGATTGGAGATGTCCAACTTAGGTATATAGAAGATACATGTTATGGTTGTATTCCTTGGTTGTTAAACAATGTGGTTCTGCGGTATTGGATACCGAATTGGTTGGTATGAAGTGTCATACAGGACAACACAATTCATGAACTGCAATGGCCTAAGTAACTAGCAAGAGAATATGTAATGATGTTCATCTAAAATAAACAAAGGGTTGTTGTGTTGCTCGTTAACATCAAAGCTTACCTTCAAGATTTGTTTCAATAATTGTTATTTTGATCAGGTATTATGACGACAAAAGGTTGTTCATATAATTACCGTATTCCATAATAGATGGATGATATACAAGTCTGGTTGGAGAAATAACGACCATAAAACTAATGCTAAAATGTCACAAGACAAATGATTGAAAGATCTGCGAAGTGACATCACCGTTTAAATTATATTAGGGATACATGAAGAAACTCCATGTTGATGGATTTTTGGAGTCTTTGATTTTGATCAAATGACGCTTGTGATACTTTCCTAGAGATAATTAAAACTCCGTTCGTAGGCCAAAAGAGGAACGGACGACTAACTGATTGGAATTTGTACATATTGATGTATATAGTCCATTATGTGTAGTCGTAGGCGATGGATTTCACCTTCATATGCTTTCTCTGAAGATTTGAGTGAGTATATGTATATACTTACTAAATAAGGAAGAAGTATGAAACATTTGAAAATGTTTAAAGACTTTCAAGATGAAGTGGAAAATCATTGTAACAAGAAAATAAAAAGTTTATGATTGGATCATAAAGAAAGATGTTTGAGTTACAAGTTTAGCAAAACACCTAAGATTTGAGGAATCGTTCCATGGATTTGCATTTCCTAAAACACAATAGGAGTATGGAGTGTTCAAGATATGTAATGAAACCTTGTTTGACATGGTAAGATCAAAGGTGTCATTTATAAAACTGCCATTATATTTTAAAGATTAAAGCTTTAGTGACTACCGCTTTTACACTGAAAAGAGCTCCATCGTGATCCGTTGAAATGACACCATATAATTCATGGTTTGGGATTAAACCCAGGTTGTCCTTTCTTAAATTTTTGGTATGCTAGGCATAAGTAAAATGTTTACAACCAAAGTCGGATAAGCATGTCTTTGTAGGTTATTTCGAATAACCATTGGGTATTCCTCCATAACACCGAAGACAAAAGTGTTTGTCACTTAGAATGTCGAGTTTCTTGAGAAGGAATTTTTGGTGAAAAGTTAAGTGGGAGGACAATAGAACTTTGATAAGGTTGTTGAACCTTGGCTAATATGTGCTGAGTTGCGCAGCGTCGGTAAGTGTCCCGGAGGCAGCAACAATGCTCATGGCTCACGTGCCTCAAAGGTTGTGGTCACAGAGATCTAAGTTCCTATTGAACCAAATAGGTCGGGTAAGTAATCAAATGCCAAGATTTGACAGTTAAATCATTGTTGTTTGACAATGATGAACCGACTGCATGTAAAGAAGCAATGATGGGCCCTGACTTCGTTAAGTGGCTTGAAGCCATAAAATCCGTGATAATTCCATACACGAGAAATCAAGCTTTGAATTTGAAAGACCCTCTGGAAAGGTGTAAGACCTTACGATTATATGGATCTATAAAGAAATAGACATGGATGTTTCACATCTATGAAATAGTCGACATGTCAGAAAGAGTTTACGACAATGTTCAAGGAATTGACTATGATAAGATTTGATCTTTCATAGCGATATTTAGTCTGGACGGATTAATGTAGCAACCACTACATATATTTTGGTATATGGTAGTTGATCAAACAAAACAAGTTCTTCTAATAGAATGGTTACCTAGGATGTGTCCATGACACGATCCAAAGGGTCTTGTTAATTCAAAGGATGCTAAAAGAGTATGCAAAACTTCAATGGTTGAAGTGAGCATCGCGGAGTTGGAATCTTCACCGTGATGAAACCGTTAAAAGGTTTAATTTCATCAGAGACGATGAAGATGTTTGCATTTTGCAAGACATTAAGTGGGAGCGCTAAGACATATTTCTAATACATTATGTGAAAGACATATTGTTGATTAGAAATGATGTATCTTTATTGACACAGTTAAGAATTTCATTTCGATGAAAGACTTAGGCATAACCCAAGAATTAGGCATCAATGTCTATATGGATAGATTGAGGCGCTAATATGGTTTTGCCAAATGTACATAGATAAGATGTTGAATGAGTTCAATATGGAAACAACAAGAAAGGTTCTTGACGCACGGAAAGGACTGAATCAAGATTCAAGTGTGTTGACACGAGATTCAAGTGTTTTGACACTTGGTGAAATCACAAGAATATTTTGATCAATCATTCTTTGAGATGTACACATCCAGATATGTCCTATGCTCTAAATGTTATGAGCATATACCAGAATGACTCATAAGATTATCATTGGACAATAGTAGGGATATTCCTATGATCTTTGGAAGAACTAAGAATATATTATTTATATAGTGGTGACAAATAGTTCATTGTAAATTGTTGCATTGATACTAGTTTTGTCACAAATTAAGTTTATCTCAATTTAAACTATGGGTGGCACAATGTAATGGAAAGGAAGTTCCATAACGGATTTGGTTGAGTACCAAAGTTAAAACATTGTGACAGATACTACAACAAAAGGCTAAGTATATGACTGTTATTGTAGCAGCAAATGAGGGCATTTGCGTCAAGTAGTTTGTTAGCAAACTAGGTGTGGTTCATAGCGGGATAGTACTATGAAGATATATTGTATGACAATTGTATCAACATGATTTAATCCCAAGGAACTAAAGGTCTCACCAAAGGACCAAATTTATACAATGCCATCTCATTGGAGAATGAGTAATGCGTAGAGACACAAGGAAATGCAAATACACACGGACCTGGAAGTGTCAGATCCGAAGATTATGTTTACCACTAGCAATAGTGTCTATACAACACCAGAAAGCCATAGGTGTTGAGTGCACAAGTTTTTAACTAGATTATTGACTCTAGTGCAAGTGGGAGACTGTTGGAGATATGCCCAAGAGGCAATAATAAAGTGGTTATTATTATATCTTTATGTTTATGATAAATGTTTACATCCCATGCTATAATTGTATTAACCGGAAACATTAATGCTTGTGTGCTTTGTAAACATAAAAGAGTCCCTAGTAAGCCTCTTGTTAAGCTAGCTTGTTGATTAATGGATGATCATGGTTTCCTGATCATGGACATTGGATGTCGTTAATGACAAGATCATATCATTAGGAGAATGATGTGATGGACACACACCCATAGTAAGCATAGCATAAGATCAAGTCATTAAGTTCGTATTGCTATAAGCTTTCATATGCATAGTAACCTAATCCTTCGACCATGAGGTTATGTTAATCACCATCACCGGATGGGTACTTTGATGACATCAAACACCGCTTCATAACGGGGTGGTTATAAAGGTGTCATTGGGTATTCTGAAAGTATGTGTTGAAGCGCATGGACCAAGATTGGGATTTGTCCATCCATATGACGGATAGATATGCTCTGGGCCCTCTCGGTGGAATGTCATCTAGTTAGCTTGCAAGCATGTGACTAGGTCACAAGGGATGACATAACATGGAATGAGTAAAGAGTACTTATCGATGCGAGGTAGAACTAGGTATGGAGATACCGACGATCAAACCTCGGATAAGTAGAATATCACGTGACAAAGGGAATTGGTTTCGTATGTTAATGGTTCTATCGATCACGAAGTCATCGTTGAGTATGTGGGAGCCGTTATGGATCTCCAGATCCCGCTGATGGTTATTGATCGGAGAGGTGTCTTCATCATGTCTGCATATTCACGAACCATAGGGTGACACACTTAAGGTTCAGAGTTGTTTTAAGTAGATATGGAATATGCGTTGGAGACCGAATGTTGTTCGGAGTCTCGGATTGGATCCGGGACATCACGAGGAGATCTGGAATTGTCCGGAGAATAAGATTCATATATTGGGGATCATTTTCTAAGTTAGGAAATGTTCCGGAGTATTTGTATGGGGATTCTAGAAGGTTTCGGAATGTTCCGGAAGGTTCTAGTAGATTTCTTGGAGTTTGCTTGAAAACCAAGAAAGGATCAAGGAGTCTTTGTGGGGCAAGACACGGATTCGTGGGAGAGGAGGATTCCTTCCCCCCTCCCAATCCGCCAGCCAAGGAGGGAGGGGAGTCCTACTAGGACTCCCCCTCCCATGGCGCCTCCCTCCTTTAAATAGAGGGGAGGGGGCGCCACCCCCTAGCACTCTCCCATAACAAACCCTAGCCGCCGCCTCTCTCCTCCTCCTTCGCTCTGCTCCGGCTTAGGCGAAGCCCTGCAGAATTCTCTACTCCACCACCACCACCACACCGTCGTGCTGCTGGGATTCCGTGGAGAAGATCTACTACCTCGGCTGCTCGCTGGAACGGGGAGAGGAAGGTCTGCTTCGACTCCGCACGTGTGATCGACTACGGAAGAACTGCCGGAACGCGGCGCCGGAAGGATCGGCTACACGATCTTGAGATCGGCAAGTGATCGACTACATCAACCCCGAGATCTAATCTCGTAACGCTTTCGGATCTACGAGGGTTAGTACAGATCTATCTCGTTGCACATGTCTAATAGATTAGATCTTGGCTTTTATCTAGATTAGATCTGGGTTTTGTTCGTTCTTGCGGTAGAATTTTTTTGTTTTCCATGCTACGAACCCATCATGCACTGGGGTTGCTCTGGTTGCAAAATGGGAGACCACATTGGCCAGAACACTGCTCAAAATAGTGTTTGTGGTTTTTGTCTGATTTGTGCTCATAAGGTGTTTGGCAAAATGGCCGAAAGAAATCCACTTTGAAATTTTTGAATGAAAAGTTTTGAATGATCTCCACTGTTGCTTGGTAGTGTGTGGTTGCTGGGGATTGTCAACTTGAATTCATTTGAATGGTTTTTGGAGAAGTGGGATCTAGACATATGAAGTAGATTCCATTTTCAAATGTCATTTGAATTTAGAGTTTAAATGTTTTTGTAAGATCACAAGGTGGGCCTTGGTACATCATTACTTGTACTAGCAAGGGGTGCAAAGATCCATAATTGTTTCTGTTTGAATTTGAGTGCTAGGAACACCTAAAGTGGCCTAGTTGATTAAAATGAAAAAGTGACCATTTCCATTTAT
This sequence comes from Avena insularis, assembly GCA_023614405.1. NCBI lineage: Eukaryota > Viridiplantae > Streptophyta > Magnoliopsida > Poales > Poaceae > Avena > Avena insularis. Next base: position 353,017,181 of record CM042692.1, on the reverse strand, counting down.
TTATTCCTTTTGATTTCTTTTTCTTTGGATTTTTCTTGGGAATGGTCTAGATGATGTGGAATTCATCTTAGAATCATTTTACAATCATTAGAACAAATAATCATGGCAATTCAAAGCAATTCCTATTTAATGCAACACACATATGCACGCTTAATTAGTTAAATGAGAAAAAGTTTTTGTTAACCCTAAATTGGGTGATTTGGATCTTGATATCTTGGATTAAAGTTTTGGGATGTTACAAACCTTCCCCCCTTAAACAAAATCTCGTCCCAAGATTTAAGAAAGAAAACTAGGAACTAAAGAGATCTAGGAACTCAGTCCTAATGTAATCTTCTCGCTCCCAAGTGGCTTCTTCTTCGGTAGGGTTGCTCCATTGGATCTTGAGAAATTTGATCCGGGTCCTGGTGGTTCTGTAAGCTTCCTCCAAGATACGGATGGGCACTTCACGATACGTCAGATCCTTGTTGATATCAACGGCTTGGTGATCGGTGTTCTTGAAAACTTCGGTCTTCTCCGCCACTTCCAAGCATTTGCGAAGTAACGAGATATGGAACACATTGTGGATGGCAGACATCTCTTCAGGCAGTTCCAGTTGATATGATACTTCTCCTCGATGATTCAGAATCTTTAAGGGTCCGATATATCTGGGGGCTAACTTTCCTTTCAGACTAAAACGTTGCGTTCCCTTCAATAGCGAAACCTTGAGATACACAAAATCTCCGACATTGAAAGTCAGGTCTCTCCTTCTCTTGTCAACATAACTCTTCTGTCTGGATTGGGCGGTTTTGAGGTGCTCACGGACTTTGTGAACCTTCTCTTCGGCTTCTCTTAGGATGTCGGGTCCAAAAATCTGACTCTCTCCTACTTGCGACCAATTCAAAGGGGTACGACACTTTCTTCCATATAAGAACTCAAATGGGGCCATTTGCAAACTGGCTTGATAACTGTTGTTGTATGAGAATTCTACGAAAGGCAAGCAATCTTCCCATTTTGATCCATACTCTAACACACAAGCTCTCAACATATCTTCTAATATTTGGTTGACTCTTTCAGTCTATCCATAAGTTTGCGGGTGATAAGCTGTGTTGCAATTCAACTTGGTTCCTAATCCTTCTTGGACTTTCTGCCAAAATCTCGAGATAAATTGGGTTCCTCGATCCGACACTATGGTCTTGGGGGTTCCATGCAAACTGACAATTCAAGCAATGTACAACTCTGCTAGCTTCGAACTCTGGTAGGTTGTCTTGACAGGTATAAAATGGGCTACCTTGGACAGTCTATCAACGATGACCCAGATTGAGTCATTTCCCCTACTAGAAGTAGGCAAACCGGTGATAAAGTCCATTCCGACGGAATCCCATTTCCATTCCGGAATCTGCAATGGTTGCAACAGTCCTATGGGTCTCTGATGTTCCACTTTGACTCTCTGACAGATATCACACTTGGCGATGTAGCTTACGATTTCTCTCTTCATCTTGTGCCACCAAAATTGCTCCTTCAAATCCTGATACATCTTCGTTCCTCCGGGGTGGATAGAATAAAGAGTATCATGAGCTTCTTGCATCATCACTTGCTTCAGCTCTGAATCTACTGGTACATAGATACGTCCTTTGTACCACAGAACTCCTTCTTTGTCTTCAGTGAATCTAGGTACCTTTCTTGTACCAATATGATGCTTGATTCCGTTGATACTTGCATTTCCCTTCTAGGCTTCCTTGATTTGGATAATCAAAGTGGGTTGAAGTTCAATGCTAGCTAAAAATCCTTTGCTAACTAGCTCAGTTCTAAACTGTTCCAACTCCTCATGCAAACTTGGTTGCTTCTCCTTGATCATGGTGTTTAGCCTACATGGCAATCTGCTAAGAGCATCCGCTACCACATTGGCTTTGTCGGGGTGATAGTGAATGTCAAGGTCATAATCCTTGATTAACTCTATCCATCTCCTTTGCCTCATATTCACCTCCTTCTGAGTGAAAATATACTTCAACCTTTTGTGATCTGAGTAAATCTCAAAGCGATTACCCATAAGATAATAACGCCATGTCTTCAAGGCTAAAACTATAGCGGCTAATTCAATATCATGGGTGGGGTAGTTTTGCTCATACTTGTTCAGTTGTTTGGATAGATATGCTATGACTTTACCTTCTTGCATGAACACACATCTAAGACCAATCTTGGATGCATCACAATACACATCAAACGGCCTTTTGATATATGGCATAATCAATATTGGGGCTGAAATCAATCTCTTCTTGAGCTCTTGGAAACTTGCTTCACATTTGTCAGTCCAGTCAAACTTCTTGTCCTTCTTCAACAATTGGGTCATGGGTCTTGCGATGCTCTAAAATCCTTCTACGAACTTGTGGTAGTATCCCGCTAATCCGAGAAATGCACGGACTTGGGTTTGAGTGGTTGGGGCTTCCCATTTTTTGACATCTTTGATCTTGGCAGGATCGACAGCGACTCCTCCGGCAGACACAATATGTCCGAGGAATCCTACTTCTTTCAGCCAAAACTCACATTTGCTGAACTTGGCATACAACTGATGCTCTCTAAGGGTTTCAAGGATGATTCTCAGATGTTCCTCATGGTCTTCTTCTAACTTGGAGTAGATAAGGATATCGTCGATAAACACAATGACAAACTTATCTAGAAAATTCATAAAGATCTTATTCATGAGATTCATGAAATAAGCAGGGGCATTGGTTAATCCAAAAGACATGACCGTATACCCCTATAATCCATATCTGGTGGTAAAGGCAGTCTTTGGAATATCCGTTGCATGAATCTTAAGTTGGTGATAACCAGTCCTAAGATCAATCTTAGAGAACACACTGGCACCAGTCAACTGATCAAATAGATCCTCTATCTTTGGCAAGGGGTATTTGTTCTTGATTGTGACATCATTCGGCTTCCTGTAGTCTGTGCACAAATGGTTGCCTCCATCTTTCTTGTCGACGAACAACATGGTTGATCTCCATGGCGATGTGCTTGGTTGAATTAAGCCTTTCTCCAGCATAACATCCAACTACTTATTCAGTTCCACTAACTCTGAGGGGTTCATACTATAGGGTCTCTGAGCTATGGGTCCGGTTCCGGGGATTAGTTCAATAATGAACTCAATATCCCTATCCGGGGCATGCCGGGCAATTCATCTGGGAATACGTCGGGGTATTCACAGACTACTCCGACTTGGTCTATGGTGGCTAGGGCGAGACTCTTGTTGCACTTGAATTGACGGGGCAAGGTTTTAGATATATGCTCTACTGATACTTCAGAGCTACTGGTCATGGTGATGGCTTTATTGGCACAGTCTATCAATCCTTTATGCTTCGACATCCAATCCATTGCTAGTACTACTTCTAAACCTTTGGTTCCAAGTACTATTAGATTGGCATAAAAATCTATCCCATGTATTCTGATAGGTACAACTTTGCAAATTTTTCTAGCTTTTGTAGTTGAACCAGGTATTTGAACTATCATGACATGCTTCAAGTTGGTTGGGTGAATCTTACTAGTGCATGCAAATTCTTTAGTGACAAATGAGTTGAAGGAGATATGCCCTAGAGGCAAATAAGAAATAGGTTTTTATTGTCATATCTCAGTTAGTTTATAATAGTTTCATATTGTGCTATAACTATGCCAAGTAGAAACATTGGTACATGTGTGGTATGAAACAACCAAGTCCCTAGTAGCCTCTATTCATACTAGTTCGTTGGTCACGAAGATGATCTGGGTTTCAAGATCATGGGCATTTATGCCGACTGACAACGAGATCATATCATTGGAGAATGATGTGATTGGACATTCCTCGAAGGATTGCAACACGATCAAGTCATATAGTTCATTGTTGCAACAGCTATACCTAGACTCCTTCTCCTTAGACCATGAGCTCATATTACTCACTGTTTCCCTAGGCTCCTTAGACTGCATCAACCGTCATCTGGTAATACGGTGGCCATAAAGGTGTATGTTGGGTATTCCAAAGGAACAGTAGATGACATGTGATTGCAAGACCGGGATTTGTTCACCCACATGACGGGTAAAGATACATACGGCCGGCTTGGTGAGATTACATCCATATATGTTGCAACATGTGACTAGGTCACGGGGATGTAATATCACGGTAACAAGAAAACAGAACTTGTTGTGAACGAGATTGAACAAAGGTATAGGATACCATTGATCAGATCTCGGACAAGTTGTATCGAGAAACAAAAGGAAGAGGATGCTACATATAGACGGTTCAAACGACATTGTCATCATGAATGCATAGGGGTCACATGGACATCCCCGGTCCCTCTGTTGATCATTGATACATATCATGTCTAGAGCATTCCCGAGCCGTGAGAGGATACACTTAAGGGTACGATGAGAGCGATCATTCGCAAGACGGAATCACAGTAGAGAAAGAGAAATCTAGAATCGTTCCGCAGAGAGATCCGAAGTTGTTCAGAGAAAGAATAAAGGATTGAAATCATTCCGGGGAAGATCCGAAGTCGTTCGGAGGAAATCAAAAGGGAACCGAAAGGTGTTTGGGGTTGAATCATCTTTTGTAATATGTATTTACATATTAATTAATGTAATTAATATTAAATATAATATTAAAATCTAATTTGAAGGGTTATTCTACTAATGGGACAAACTTCCTAGGGAATAAAGGCCCATGAGGGAAAACCAGAGGAGGGAAGGGCCAAGGGCCAAAGGGCCAAGGCCCAGGCGCCTTGAGGGGGCCCACCCGGCCAGCCTAGGGCTGTGCGCGGGGTAGGGCCCACCCAGGCCGGCTGGCCCATTAAGGCCCATGCGCCTCCCCCCTCTCCCTTGTTTAGTCCCACATGGGAAACCCAAAGGGGAGGGCACGCCCCCTCCCCCTATATAAAGGGGTGCCCATGGGTGGGATTGAATACACCAAATACACAACTTGAGAAGTCCTTTGGTTAACTTTCTCCCTCCCTCTCTCTATACCTCGTGACCATGGCCCCAAGTCTGGGTTGTGCGATCGAGGCACACCTGCAGTACGCCGTTGCGCTGCAGGGATTCCTAGCCGGATATCAACTTCCGCACTCCCGGCAGGATCGGGAGCCGGAGGTCTCATCGTGCACCGGATGTGTACGAAGACACGAGGCGCAACACTTGGGGCGCTTGAATGTCGTGAGCCGGAGCTGTTGCACAATGAAGATGATGAAGATCAAGAAGTTGCAAGGGGTGACCTGCGAGGAGCTTTGCGATCTTGAGGTCGGCTTCGAGTACGACTACATCAACCACGTTCCCCGCGGAACATTAACCGCGTATAGACTACAAGGGTATGTATTCTCTATGCATCGGCCGTTACCGCATTACTACATAGATAGATCCTAGGCTAAGTTTCTGGGGTTCCGTCATAGGGAAATTTTTGTTTTCCGCGCCGAACCCCAACAGTGGTATCAGAGCCGATCTATGCGTAGGAGTGCTGTACGACCAGTACGCACAAGTTTTGTGCGGGCATTGATCCCTTAGTTGTTACCCTATGACGTGTACTTGTTTATATCGCGGTATTGTTTGATGAAGCGGCCTGGACCGACCTTACGCGTATTCGTACGTGAGACTTGTTCCACGCTCAACATACGGCTTGTACCGTATAAGTGGCTAGCGGGTGTCTGTCTCTCATTCGATAGTTGATATAGCATTTACAACGGAGGTCCCCGAAAGGGGTGTAATAGAGACAACTGTCGGACCCATGTTGTGGTTGGAAAGTTCGTAGTTTAGAAATGGTTCTAGTGCGAAAGACCTAACAACCACGTAAAACTTGCAATAGATAAAGTAGAGGCGTCTAACTTTATTTTGGAGGGGGCATGTGATTATGATATGGCATTGGTCGATACGAAGGTAAAGTAGTTTACTTTTCTGATACTAAGTAGTATAGTAATAGTCATCGTTCCGATGAACGACCTGGTGGAGGCGTCGTGGACTTGGCGTCAAACCAAGGGCGCGATGGAGATCATGCCAGAGCACTCGATGGAAATCAAGGCGCAAGAAAGACCATACCATATCACATTATACATATGATGTTGATACCAGTTTTTACATCTTATTATGTGCTAGTATTTAGATACTCAACGGTAGCAAATAAGATAATCCCTATTTAATTCCAATGTTCCGTGTTCCCCTTGTGTGTGCACCACCAAGAAAGTTCTTCGGTATGAGGCGATCCAGGGTTACAGGCCTAGGTGTCAAACATATCTACGTTCGCATACAGTGGGTGTAAGCCATGTTGCACAGCGAATACACACAAGTTAGATTTGGCGAGCCTAGCATGCTAGAGAAGCGTGGCCTCGGAACACAAGAGATCGAAAGATCGAGCATGAGTCACATGGATGATGTGATTGGCATTATTGAATGTCTACCTTTGATAATGCACCGATGGCCGTGACGATCGGGGGAGGTGCAGAGGATAGGGATCATGCGATCACTAAAATCGTCTAGGGGATGACCATTTTAGTGGAGACCAATTATAAATTGATCTCTTATTATAAACTTAGTCTAGATGTCTGTTTGCAAATATCTTAGTAGACCTTAGCCTATCCCATTGAGGTCCTTTGTGACCATGGGAATATATTGCTTAATTTGGAACTTAGCAAAAGGGTCCAACTTCATACATTAATACCCACGCCTGAGGGATATCCTCGTAAAAGGTGATCTTCTCTTCTTGATACGATAACCATTAGGAGATAATTCGATAACTCTGGAATGTTTGTGTTTTCTCCATAATCATCTAATAAGCCATTCTCCATTCGATGGAGAGTTGGGCTACATTTTGTATTCTACAAAATAAGGCACATAGAGTATGAGCCATTGGATGGGTTTTCCTCCATCACGGATGAAAAGAGACTGTTTGGAAAAACACTTAGCGATCTTGCATTAGAGTTGAAAACTCTTGGAAGGGCTTGATTACAATGGAGGTCATGGATGAAAAGGTATATGTTAGATATACAAAATTATAAATGTGGTCTTTGCAAAACTCATTGCAGTTTGCAAAGTATTTGATACTTGTCCCGTTTTGTGAAAACAGGATGATCTGCTTGAGAATTGCTGGATTTGAGGCAATGTGACTTGATGACGGCAAGCAAACCAGTTGATGACCGACATCACCTCTTTCCTCAAAAGTTTATCATTTGGATTAGTGGACTTGAATATAGTTTGTAATCCTAGTTTGTGTGTCTTGCTTTTGGCGAGACGATTATTCATACGAACAAGTTACAAACTAGTTTGTACTATTCTTATGAACAATACTTTATGGTCACATTATGATTATAAATAAGTTATTCTCATCACTATGTTAATGATAATAGTTTAAACATTTATAAAGGATTAGAATGCTAAAAGATATCCAAAGCTTAATAATGAAAATACACTATAGTTTAAGTCATTTTGGTTATTGCAGGTTCTTTATGAAAGATTGGGGTCCTAGATGCTTAATCTAGTGACTTTGCAAAACCATGCCTCTTGGGCAGAATGACTAAAACTCCGCATTCTGGTAAAACGGTGATATGCGAAGAAATGTTGAATCTTATACATAGTGATGTATCATATTTTCAACAAGTAGTGGAAATCATTTATTGTGGACTTAAGTGAATAAGTGTATTTACTTAATGAAACATGAAGTTTGAAATGATTTGAATTGTTCAAATGAGTTCATGACTAAATGGGATATTGAATTAACTGAATTAACAAGTCTCTTCGATTTGATCGACATGACTAAAGTATTCAAGTTAAGTTTAGGATAAAAGGAACTTGTGAAAGATGTTTCACAAACTGTGATAATTGGACAAATTCAAACTATGTTGAAGTGTCTAAACATCATAATTATTATGTGTTAGATACATATGGTATAATATTATCTCTTATAAGGGTTGTAGTTGTCGTTTAGAGTTAAAGATCAAAATAAGCAAACGCTCACTTGAAATACAAAGGAACATCTAAAGGTTCGCGGAAACAACACCGTAAGTGTTATGGCACGTTCGAGTTTGTGGAGATTTCGACAAGTTGAAATCGTGGCAAATAAATAAGTCTTTGTAAAGCATTCTTAGGAAGCTATGAATGCATCTCCCAGAATAAGGGGCAAACCTATTGTTGTCCTAAGTTGACGTGTCTTGATGAAAATACAGGTGGAAGAAAGTAAAAGATCAAAACAAGGTATCTGACCTTACCTTCGAATTGTTGAGTGGCGCAGTGAAATTTGTTTCGTGAATCCAAACTCTACAAATAGAGGAGAAACCAATGATAATGATCATAAAGTTTCAGTGAATACTTTTACTAAAGAAAGTAGGATTCAACAATATATTCTACAAGTTTGTGGAATTATATTATTGATTCACATACCTACAAATTACAAAGAAGCGTGATGGACCTGACTGCGAGAAATGACTAGGAGTCATAAAATCCTATATTAAGTTACATTTAAGATTGCAAAGTAACATGTTACTCGATCTTATTAAAGTAAAGAAGTTTACTTAATATTTCTGAATGACTGCAAAGTCAGAAGAAGGAAATGAAACTTAATGAATGACAAAAGGTCGATTTGTCACAAGTTTGGACAAATTCAAGGAGTTGACTACAAACAGTAGTGATGCTTAAGTCTTTTGGATTTACACTAGAAATATATTGATATTGAAGTCTCGTAATTGGAATTCTCAAATTGATAATGATCAAAGAATTTTGGAATGTCCAAGATTATCGAGAGGACCTAGATTTGAGTGGGAGCAAATCAGCTTGGCTAATTCATAATATGTAGCTGACATATTTTGAGTGGGATCTAAGTGAAATCCTTGGATCTCAAACATGAATGTCATATTTGAGTGGGAGCGTGAAATCATTCTAGGATATGTGAACGACATATATAATGATGTGATTGACGTTAATAATATTTAAGTTAGGATGAAGTTGAAGTTATTAAGCAAAAGATCTATCGAGATAGATTAGTAAGTTTAATAAACACTGAATGTCAAATGCTTCCTGGACTTGATTCTGAAAGATGTTCAGAATGTCCTAAGCAAGATTCTAAAGAAGTTTAGAATGTAACAAGGTAAGAAAGAAGTTCTTACTGTATGAAGCATTGAGTATTGCAACTATGGTTGAAAGAAAGAGATGTGTTGCATCGCCTATGCCTCAGTCATAGGTTCTTCCATATAACCATGTTATATACACGACATAATGTGACCCAAAGTTCTGGTTGGAAGGACTAGCTCTTAACTGTAAGAACATGTCTTTAAGTGATTCCTGAGTTGATCACTGAACCAGAATTGAGTTTGTACATAAATAGCAAGAAGCAATGTAAGTGGCATAGTTGCATTTCATGCACTAGGATTTACATAGATATAGAAGTATAAAAGCTCCATCTGATGTGATGTATAATGTTATGGTGGGGCTAGTTCGCTTTTAACATAGAATGATGTGTCCAGGGCCCAGTGCCCATGAGAAAGCCCTCGAGGTTGATCTAACGTCACTGTAAGCTCCTGGAATCCGTCCTCGTTCTGCTGCCATGACTATAGTCTATACACAAAGGATAGCAAAGTGTGTTTCGAAGTTTAGATGACAACGGTGAAAACGACCGTCATCAAAAACACTAGAAACAAAAGTCTCGCTTTGTTTCCAAACAAATACTTCGACCCATTATAAGATAATGGAGTGAATGTCAAAATTAGGAAGACATTAACGATTTGCAAAAGACATAATGATCTGGTAAAATAGAACATGGACATGACGTTTCCCATGAGCATGCATGATCTATAAACGCATATGGTATATGGTTTATATGAGTAAAATGCAAGCTAGTTTATTTGTACTCTAGTGCAAGTGGGAGACTGAAGAAGATATGCCCTAGAGGCAAATAAGAAATAGGTTTTTATTGTCATATCTCAATTAGTTTATAATAGTTTCATATTGTGCTATAACTGTGCCAAGTAGAAACATTGGTATAGGTGTGGTATGAAACAACCAAGTCCCTAGTAGCCTCTATTCATAGTAGTTCGTTGGTCACGAAGATGATCTGGGTTTCAAGATCATGGGCATTTATGCCGACTGACAACAAGATCATATCATTGGAGAATGATGTGATTGGACATTCCTCGAAGGATTGCAACACGATCAAGTCATATAGTTCATTGTTGCAACAGCTATACCTAGACTCCTTCTCCTTAGACCGTGAGCTCATATTACTCATTGTTTCCCTAGGCTGCTTAGACTACATCAACCGTCATCTGGTAATACGGTGGCCATAAAGGTGTATGTTGGGTATTCCAAAGGAATAGTAGATGACATGTGACTGCAAGACCGGGATTTCTTCACCCACATGACGGGTAAAGATACATACGGCCGGCTTGGTGAGATTACATACATATATGTTGCAACATGTGACTAGGTCACAGGGATGTAATATCACGGTAACAAGAACACAGAACTTGTTGTGAACGAGATTGAACAAAGGTATAGGATACCATTGATCGGATCTCAGACAAGTTGTATCGAGAAACAAAAGGAAGAGGATGCTACATATAGACGGTTCAAACGACATTGTCATCAGGAATGCATAGGGGTCACATGGACATCCCTGGTCCCTCTGTTGATCATTGATACAAATCATCTCTAGAGCATTCCCGAGTCGTGAGAGGATACACTTAAGGGTACAATGAGAGCGATCATTCGTAAGACGGAATCACAGTAGAGAAAGAGAAATCCGGAATCGTTTTGCAGAGATATCCGAAGTTATTCAGAGAAAGAATAAAGGACCGGAATCATTTCGGGGAAGATCCGAAGTCGTTCGGAGGAAATCAAAAGGGAACCGAAAGGTGTTTCAGGTTGAATCAGGTTTTGTAATATGTATTTAATTAATTAATGTAATTAATATTAAATATAATATTAAAATCTAATTTGAAGGGTTATTCTACTAATGGGCCAAACTTCCTAGGGAATAAAGGCCCATGAGGGAAAAACAGAGGAGGGAAGGGCCAAGGGCCAAAGGGCCAAGGCCCAGGCGCCTTGAGGGGGACCACCCAACCAGCCTAGGGTTGTGCGCGGGGTGGGGCCCACCCTAGGCCGGCTGGCCCATTAAGGCCCATGCACCTCCCCCCTCTCCCTTGTTTAGTCCCACATGGGAAACCCAAAGGGGAGGGCACACCCCCTCCCCCTATATAAAGGGGTGCCCATGGGTGGGATTGAATACACCAAATACACAACTTGAGAAGTCCTTTGGTTGACTTTCTCCCTCCCTCGCTCTATACCTTGTGACCATGGCCCCAAGTCTGCGATGTGCGATCGAGGCACCCATGCAGTACGCCGTTGCGCTGCAGGGATTCCTAGCCGGATATCAACTTCCACACTCCCGGCGGGATCGGGGAGCCGGAGGTCTCATCGTGCACCGGATGTGTACGAAGACACGAGGCACAACACTTGGGGCGCTTGAATGTCGTGAGCTGGAGCTGTTGCACGATGAAGATGATGAACATCAAGAAGGAGAAAGGGGTGACCTGCGAGGAGCTTCGTGACCTTGAGGTCGGCTTCGAGTACGACTACATCAACCACGTTCCCCGTGGAACGTTAACCGTGTACAGACTACTAGGGTATGTATTCTCTACGCATCGGTTGTTACCGCATTACTACATAGATAGATCCTAGGCTAAGTTTCTGGGGTTCCATCGTAGGGAAATTTTTGTTTTCCGTGCCGATCCCCAACATGAGTGTGATGCTCCAGAATCAAACAACACTCTTGCTAAAACTGAGTTGATAGAAAACATACCCAACACTACATCTGGCGCTTCTTGGGCTTCTTCGGCGTTCATGTGGAAGAGAGGGCCGTTGCGGTTGTGAGGGTTCCCTGGGGCGAATCTTCTTCCGGGCTGAAAGCGATGCTGCTATTGAGCTAGGGCATTCACATTGGCAGTGGCTACAATCTTCATGGGACACTCATTGGAGTAGTGACCCTTCACTCCACACACGAAACAAGTAATCTGAGACTTGTCTTTTGCTGCCACGGGCACATCATTGCTTCTAGTTCGGGGTGCAGTGGTGTTGTTGTTGTTGTTGTTGTTGTGCTTGGGAGGTGCATGGTTGAAATTGTTGGAGTTGTCGGGGTGGTTGTTTCCTCCGGACTTCGCATTTCCTCCGCTATGGTTGGGGTAGCTTGGACAGGACATTGGGGGTCGATTGTTCCGCGGGGCATATCTAGTAGACGAGTTGGGGCGATACTTTTGGTGACTGTTGGATCCAGCTTGGTGCATCATCCGACGTTTGTGGTTGTTGTTCGCTTGGTTAATCTTCCCTTCCATCTGAATGGAAGAGTCGACTAGCTCTTCAAGATCCTCGAAACGGATGTTGACGAGTATAGTCTGCATCTCATCATGTAGTCCGTTCAGGAATCTCTCCTTCTTCTTGGCCTCCATGTTGATCTCATCAGGTGCATACCTGGCGAGGGACAAGAATCTGTCACAGTACTCCACTCATGTCATTCTACCTTGCTTTAGTTCTCTGAATTCATCTCTCATTCTGGTGACTAGACCCTGCAGCACATGGGTGCGGCTGAACTTGACTTTGAAGGCTTCCCACATCATCACTTGACCGTGGTTCATCGTGCGGGTGCTGTTCCACCATGCTCTTGCATCTCCAGCTAGATAGTGGGTGGCAAACAAAACTTTCTCGCTTGCATCCACTCCTGTGACTTCTAATTTGTTTTCCATGGTCTGCAACCAATCATCGACATCTAGTGGATCTTCAGACTTGCTAAAGATTAGGGGATTGGTATTCTAGAAGTTTTTGAGTTTAGATCCATGATGATCCTGATTTCCATGGTTCTGATTGTTGTGAGCCATCTGGGCGATCAGCTCCAGTGTGGCTAGATTTGCTTGGCGCTCTGCCCTACTAGCTTCACGGTCTACAGTGAGCGTCTACAGAATCTGCAGCATTGGGTCCTACGATGAGCTACTCCCTCCTAGGTTTCCACGAGTCATCTGAAGATTGAGATAGATAATGGGGTAAGAGGGAAAGTTCTAAGGTTCATGGTTTTGGTTTCAAAGCTAAAACTTTGAGTTTGACTCAGGTTTTGCAACTAACTTCTTTTCATTCAAGCAAAGCACACGATACAAACATACACACACACCACAACAAAAGGAAAACAGATGGTTTTAAGAACCATTCTGTAAGCTAAGATACAATGGGACCGATACTTCTCACTCCTACGATAGTGCTCTAGTGCATCTACTCATCATCGATGAAGTCGTGTAGAAGTCCATGGCGTCATCCTCCAGGTAGTCATCATCATTGCTGAGGTATGAGTGAATATCCCCCTGGATGTCTTCACCTTCCTCCTCTTCTTCTTTTGCTGCAAGCTGAGCTTCTTGCTCCTTGATGGTCTTCTCGAGGTCGGCCACCTTCTTGCGAAGACGGTCGATGGTGCGATCCTTCTTTGCGCGTTGATGGCGAAGTGACTGACGATCCTTGACTAGCAGTGAGAAAGTCTGGGCCTTCTGGGCGGCAATGGCAAGGTTGTGGCTGGGGAACTCTCGAGCATTGTCCAATTCCTTTTGTCTATCGTACAGTAGGAAGTCGAGATTCTCCACTTGACGCTTCAACTCCGGGTGACTTGGCATCTCCAGAGGCATTCCAATAGAATCACGCCTTGCATAGTGAGCAAAGCGGGTTCCTTGGATCAAGTTGACATTCTGAGCGCAAAGACGAGCGAGAGCTTCATGCATTGCCCTGGCTAATCCATCTAGCTAGTTGTTCTCTCTCACAGTGAATTGAATCTTCTCGGACATTGGTGCCTCTAACTTGCCTTGAAGATCAGCAACTACTAGCCATTGTAAATCTCCTCCTGGTGGACCATTGAGTTGAGCTCCAAAGAATTCCGGATGTGGACGCTCAAGGTACTCAGATAGTGTATCAAGATCCCTCTCGAAGATCAGTTGGCCTCCATTGCCCAACTGGTAGAACTTGCAGTACTGAACTTCCATCTATAAGAATTTAGGATGAGAAATTTAGTGAAGTGATCAAGTGTGTCAAAATTTTATGTAGTAATGTAAGAATTTTTGAGGAACATGTAATTTTTTTGAGAGAAAGAATCCCAAGGGTAAGAGAGGAAATAGGTTTTTATAAATACTCGCGTCTTTGTTTTTGAAACTAAGTTTTTGTTCAGACGTCCATTCTAACTAGGGTCTCCTATGGTCAGGATAGCTCTGATACCAACTTGTCAACACCCGGATTTTTAATCCTAGATGCCTGTTATGCCATACCTCGCAATCCCAGGATTACCATTTTTGCGAGACATAATAGATTGCATATCACAGTACATCATCCATTACAAACCATAATAAGGTCTTACACAAATAAAGGATCTCATGATCCAGTCTTAGTACAAACAAGTAGCAGAATCAATAGCGTAGTGGTGGCCTCCATCTTCAGTGTCACATGCAATGCTGACGATGGGAGATGATCCTAGTTGTCATAGCCGTCCTGCTGTCCTCCTTCAGGGTAGTCCTCCTCATAGTCTGGCCACGGGAATAGCCAGGGATAAAGCCATGAGTACTCTTTAAGTACTCGCAAACTATCACTAACAAGTAAGGATAGTTCTAGTAGGAAAATGCTAAACTCTAAGTTTATTTGTAAGTTCAGTTTGAAACCTAAGCTGAGTTCAGAAACAAAGAAAGATAAAATGAAGTTCTAAATCACCTAAGTGGGAACTTAGTTGTCATAGTCACAAGTCTATTGTGGTCAAGTCATGTCACAATTCATTTCATAAGTCATTTTGAAAACATCTAACAACGGAACAGTATGGCCACTCCAACTGTCCATAACCACAGACGCAGCTATTTGAATAGTTTGACACTCTACAGAGGTGGTACACTTTCACCACAAAATTCGATACATCTATCAGGGATAGCCCTGAATCATCATACTTAGTATGCAGATAATCAAACATAACCTTTCCTTTACACACTCTAGTATAAGCACCTCTCCTATGAGCTTGGCCTCCCAGCCATGGCCATCTGCCATCCTAGGCACTGCATAGGTGGACAACATTAAGAGGTAGCCTCAGCTCAAACCTCTCCTGCGAGGGAACTAATACTAATGCATATAAACTTCTGGCTAAGGCTTACCCAATTCAGGTATTGTGGTTGTACGGTAAAATTGGAATGGTATTGCATCCGAACCCAACCATCAGTTTTTATAAAGGGGTTAAGGCTCATGCCTCAACATTTTCATCATCATCATAAACCATTTGTGTGTCTCAACACATGTCAAAACATCTCAATAGAATGACTCATCATTCCAAGCTTTTCATAAGTCATTTTCACTAAGTATTACCATCTAAAGTGATCAAGTTTTGGTTTAGGTCTAATCACTAAGTTAAGAGTGTTCACTAATGTGGGATGCTAATATCAATCTCATGCCATAGAATGACATCTAAGTCTAACTAGATAGGTCAAGTTTTATACTCTTTATGCTATCTATAAACAAAGTAAGTGACTTTGGTAAAGTAAAAGGAAGTAAAGCTTGTAAATAAAACTTGGAGTAGGTATAAGTCAAAAGGTAGAACCAAAGCATGCCTAATGTATCTTGCTTAGGTTATCTAGCTTGCATTGTTAATGATGACTTGCATAGTTAAGAAACTTGCAAGTGTTAGCTTACCTTGGTTGGTGCATTGGTTGAAATTCTCCTCTTCTTCTTTGGGATAGAACTCCTCCTCCTCGTAGACTTGGTCGGTACTATCGTCTATAAATACATACGGAATACACAATCACCAAACAATACTTAACTAGTCTATTTAGCACACTAAGGCATACATTTGATGATCTAGTATCATCACAAGGTTTTAATGAACTAGTTTCATTTATTTTATTTGAGAAAAGTAATTTCTACTCATTGAAAATATCTAAGATTTAATATTCTCCAATTAAAATATGGGATCATGTGGACACATGTCATCACCACATATTCCAATGTATGGGAATGTGATTTAAATATTGGATCACATTTTAATAAGTTTAAGTTTAATATTTAATGATTTAAAGTGACTAGAAATGCCTATATAGCATTATTTTGGTACTAGTCCAAAGTCAGTGCAAGCAAACCTTAATATTATTACATATTCAGATAGGTATATTCAAATGTGATTTTTGAGAGGTGGAATCAATCAAAAACTATTATGGTTGATTTTAGAAAAATGTTTGAATGTGAAAAAGCTTCTGTCTTGTCATTTTTGCTAGGAGATATCTATAACTCTAATTGATTTAAATCCAACGGGCTTGGATAGAGATTTAAATTATGTTTCCAAAAAAATTGGAATCACTCAATTTGGTTCAGTAGATATTTCTGAATTGATTTTTAAACTACAGGACAGAAACTAGTTTACTTCTAAAAAGAAAAAGATTTATTTGAATCTGCTAGGTTGCACGAAAACACTAATGGGCCGGCCCAGTTTCACTCCACGGCGTTGAGGACAGCTGACAGGGGGGTCCCGCCTGTCAGTGGCTCTTTAAACGCGAAGCAGTACGGGGCAACGTGGCCCACACGATTAGAACTAGGATCTACGGCTCACGTTCATCATCGACGATGGACATGTCGCCGGCGAGGTGGAACCCTAGCGGCTCAGTGGGGGTGTAGTGGGGGCATACCAGGGCTCCAACAAGTGCGGTGATGGGGGCGATCGAACGAGGCGACGGCGGCAGACTCAGGTGAGGTCACGGCAGCTCTGGGGATGGACAAAATCGACGGGGACTTCTCCTCCTCTGCTGCGGCTAACTCCGGCTCAATTCCGGCGACTGGCTGCTCGAGCGGCTCCGGCGAGAGAGGGGAAATGATCAGTGGTGAGAGGGGAGCTGGGTGGTGTGAAGAAAAGGTGCTGGGGAGGCTTTCTTATATAGGCTCGGCGAGGCGGCAGAGAGGCATGGGCAGAGCTCGACGGGGGCGGCGACACAGCGAGCTAGAGGCGTGGGAGGTGGGCTAGGACGGTGGGCGGTTCCCTAGCGGTCATCACGGAGGTGCGCATGCAGTACGAGGTGGTCGGGAGAAGCGAGCGTAGCTGCGCGCACGCTCCCTTAGTCGACGGCGAACTTTACGGCGGCCGGTGGCTACGGGTCACGGTCGAGGAAACGAGCATGCCCGTTAGGCTCCTGGGTCACTGGTGATCATGTAGGTGGGCGGCGGGAGCAAGGCAAGGTCGGGTTGAGCGGGGCCAGGGCGTGAATTGCGGGCAGCGTCGGCATGGTAGACACGGTCCGGGCGCGGCAGTTCTTGGCTCCTCCTCTCTCTGTCTTCGAGCTGGGGCTGGCCTAGAGGGGGAAGTGGGGCACGGGCGACGCACTAGACAAGGTGGGCGAGGCTGGCGGCACTAGGGGCGTGCTGTCGACGGTGAGGGTCATAAATGTGCTCGGCCAGGGTGGCCATGACCATTTGGTCGTGTTCACAGTCGGTGGCCGGGCTGGCAAAGGGTAGGGGGTGCACTGAGGTTGCTCTGGTTGCAAAATGGGAGACCACATTGGCCAGAACACTGCTCACAATAGTGTTTGTGGTTTTTATCTGATTTGTGCTCATAAGGTGTTTGACAAAATGGCCAAAAGAAATCCACTTTGAAATTTTTGAATGAAAAGTTTTGAGTGATCTCCACTGTTGCTTGGTAGTGTGTGGTTACTAGGGATTGTCAACTTGAATTCATTTGAATGGTTTTTGGAGAAGTGGGATCTAGACATATGAAGTAGATTTCATTTTCAAATGTCATTTGAATTTAGAGTTTAAATGTTTTTGTAAGATCACAAGGTGGGTCTTGGTACATCATTACTTGTACTAGCAAGGGGTGCAAATATTCATAATTGTTTCTATTTGAATTTGGGTGCTAGGAACACCTAAGTGGCCTAGTTGATTAAAATGGCAAACGTGACCATTTCCATTTATTAATTCCTTTTGATTTCTTTTTCTTTGGATTTTTGCTTGGGAATGATCTAGATGATGTGGAATTTATCGTAGAATCATTTTACAATCATTAGAACAAACAATCATGGCAATTTAAAACAATTCTTATTTAATGCAACCCACATATGCATGCTTAATGAGTTAAATGAGAAAAAGTTTTTGTTAACCTAAATTGGGTGATTTGGATCTTGATATCTTGGATTAAAGTTTTGGGATGTTACATTGACTTAGTAGGTTGTGGTGAATCAAGCCCTTCATATCCAGAGATGTAGATAGTGTAGGTTAGAACGGTGTGTGGATGTGTTTGGAAATCTTTTCCTGAATTGTCTTGTTGCGGACTTCTTCCTACCATGACACAAAATGTGTGTAGTGGTAAGAGAGGGTTGACCATATCGTATGGGTAAAGTGTACTATCCCTGCAGGGTGTCTAATCTAAGTACTTAGATGTATTTCCGATTATGGATAACTTGAGCGATCTGATATTGATGCTATGACATATTTCTCACTCATCCCAACTTCTCAATTACTTAAAATTTGTTGGGTAAACTTAATTGGGTAGGAGAACTTGGGAGTGAACCGGAGTGTCCCATTTATCGTATTGAAAAAAGTACTCTATTACAAATGATAGGATAAAACTAATACTTTATGCAAATGAGTCTGAACTATACGTAGCCAATGATCATGTAGTTGCTAGGTCTGTTGTAATCTACTTTGGCCTATTTGCCATACATTAAATATATTGATCATTCATGTTGCAGGTTATATCGTTACCGAGTGATCGTTCGTAGGTCACGAGACTCCACTCAAGAATTCATATAGGATTAGAGTGGACATGACATTGCAATCCAACAATTTTTCATGTTTCTACTTTTTTCCATTCTAAGAATCAAACATGCCCTTGGACTTTGGCGTGGCTTTAGGAGTTCTACAAGAGGAGATTTTATAGATTATTTCTAGCAATCAGATTTCACGGATGGTGTACGTGACTAATTTTGATTTTGCTGTTTGGTCCGATCAACGCAAGTAGTCATCAACAAGTTTGTATCCTCCGGATTCATCAATTTGTAATGCTGTCGTGGTGGCTTTTGTAAGTCGCACTTTTCTTCAAGGGACCATCTATTGACAAACTGAAACATGTATGTACTGACATACCTAATACAAACATGTGTACTATTTGTTTTTGAATAAGTATAGGTTTGCAGGCTAATTACAAACCGCAATTGTGGTTTCATATATGATGAAAAGTCTCCTCCTTTGGAAACAAACCGTCGTGACACAATGATAGACAATAAAAATAATTTTGATGTCAATTGATTGAGAATGGATTTTGTGCTTGTACACATGGGTACATGATTTATCATTTCCGTTCATGCAGCCACCGAAATCTGTGTCCATTATGCACCAAAAAATCATGTGAATTCTCCTTCTGATTTATCCTGTCACATCCAGGTGACTTTGTCTTGCCTTTACATCGTGGGACGTGCATAGCAGGAGTAGGCTTTCTTCTCCTCCTGCGCGAGACCGACGATTCTAGCATGCATGTGACCTCGCGTGCACGCATCCACCCTTCAGCTTGTTGTGTTTGCTTTCAGATTAATACATAAAGAGAATCTTTGCATGTGGTCTATCCTATACTAGTACAATCTTTGCATGTAGCCTAGTCTACACTAGTACTATTTTTTTTATTCTTTAGTACATAGATTAATTTCTACTGTTTGGTTTAAAAGAGCAATTTATTGGAGTATATATCTTATTAACAATTCGTTTAATTTGTGTATTTCTTTTGAAGATATCTTCCAAACAAGTCTAAAAAAGGTTTGTTTGGATAAAATTTAAATTTCGAATTCAGAAACTTATTCAAACACGATGATCCACACTAAAACTCTATAAAACTAGATACAAAAAGTTATGTCTCCAAATTGAACTCTAAAACAATTTGCCAAATGTTTACTAATTCTAATGAATCAAGTTTAAAACAGAGTGAAACAAATTGTTTCAAAAGTCGATTTTTAAAAATTACCAAGATATTCAATATTGGTCTTATTTTAAAGCTCCCTTCTCTACGAACATAAATATTTAAACGGTTTATAAGTTGATATTGTAGTTCAAAAGATATGAAAGATCTATGTTTTAACACTAGATCTACTAGTATAGAAGAAGAGAGAATCTAGCCAACACAAAATCTCTACTAGTACAGGAGAATAGAGAATCTAGCCAACTCAAATCTTAAAAAAGCAGGGAGAGATAAGCTAGGCCATACAGGTGATATCTCGTGCACGCCAGACTTCCATTTCTCCCTCCTGCACCCTACCCGTGCTAAGAGAGAGGATTGGAGGCATCACGTGATAGAGTTCAGCCATCCCATTACTTTCCATAGCCCAAAGCTCCTTTCCGGCGGGGTCTTCACCTACTCCAGCGAGATCTCTAACCTATCTTTTTCCACTAGCGTCTAACCTGCGCGCCTCCACCTGCTCCGCGGCTAATAAATGTGGTATGGTATTGTCTAAATCTCGAGCTAGGATTTCACCGGTAGGGAAGACAACCATGAATTCAGGAAAAAATACAAAAGAGTATATATGTAATAGAATAATTTAATCAATCCCAAGCAGTGCCACTATTTGATGTAATCACTCTGTACACACATGTACCACAAGGCCATGATCCAATAGAAACAAGAAAAAAATAGAGAGAGAGAAATCGAGAAGACAAGAATATCTAATCAATTCTTTGGTAATGAAGATGGTGATAAGACAGGGATCTAACTTTGTGGTTCCCTTTTTGAATCAACTTGCGGCTGATTTGAACTTTATTTGGTTTTGTCTACCACCGCATGGTAGATCTAGTGGCATTCTTGTGGGTATTAATGCTGATACTCTACAGGTTTTAAAGGTGAGCACTAGTGATTATTGTGTTAAACTGTATATTAAATGTAAGAAAGATGGCTTTGAATGTTTTTTTTGCATGTGTATGGGCTGTCCAGGATACACCTAAGCCAGATTTTCTTGCGGAGATGGTTCATGTTTGTGAGGTTTATCCCTGCCTATGGAGGAAAAAATAACAATAATTTCAATGCACACTGGTCTTTTGTTTTTAATGCAAACATTGAGCACCCACTTATGAAAAGCTTGATCGTATTTTGGCTAGTGTTGAATGGGAACAAGAAATCCCTCCTGTCGGTACGTGCACTTACACGCTCTCGATCTGATCATATGCCGTTACTTATTGACTCTAGAATTAAAGCCTATTTAGGAATAAGCCTCTATTTTCCTTCGAGTTGTATTGGTACGACATGAAGGCTTTTATGAGATGCTGGCAGCTGAATGGGCGGCGATGACTGAGAGGCGTACTCCAATGGAGAGATGGCAAAATAGAATACGCCAACTACGACGTTTTCTGAAAGGATGGGCCAAAAATTTAAGTGAGAAATACAAGAAGGAAAAAAGAAAGATTGCTTCTTATCATTGGTGAACTTTATTTAAAAGCTGAGAAAAATATGTTGACTGCGGTTGAGCATGAGTCGCTTAGAAACGCAAACGAACGGATGAGGAAACAAAGTGGGCTAAACAGGCTAAAGTAAAACACATCCAAGAGGGTGTGAATAATACTAAATACTTCCATTTAATTGCAAATGGTAAGCACAGGAAAAAAAAATATTCTAGCTTACCATTGTGGGAGAAGATAATTTAAAAGTGTATATTACTTAGTATTATAAAAAGTTGTTTGGGGCGACATCCCCAACAAATATTTCAATGATGGAGGGGGTCATGCATGATATACCGCAACTCACTTTGGTGGAGAATAGTTTGCTTACATCACCTTTTACTAAAAAGGAGGTGTACGAGACTATCTCCCAAATGAAGCATAATAAGGCTCCTGGTCCGGACGATTTTCTGGCGAAATTCTATCAAAAGTTTTGGGAAGTGATCAAGAGGATCTAATGGCATTATTTAGTGAATTACTTACAAGGGAGTTACCTATATTTAAGTTAAACTTTGGTGTCATTACTTTACTTCCCAAGAAGGAGAATGCGGTGCAAATACAACAATATCGACCCATACGTTTATTAAATGTTAGTTTCAAAATCTTTACTAAAGTTGGGACTAATCGCATCATGGGGATTTCCCCAAAGCTTATTAGATCCACCCAATCTTCTTTTGTGCCTAGAAGGCATATCCTTGAGGGAGTGGTTGTTCTACATGAGACCATCTATGAACTTCATCGAAAAGAACTGGATGGGGTGTTGTTTAAAATATATTTTGAAAAGACATATGATAAAGTGAAATGGTATTTCCTTCAATAAACGCTATGCATGAAAGGTTTTGCACCAGAGTGGTGTAAATTGATTGGGAGTTTTGTCCAAGGAGGGAGTGTTGGTATACGATTACAAGACTGCGATTGCAAAATTACAACTAGGAATGAAATAAGCAAAGAAACTCACCGGAGGAGCTTGTCGCTTCCCGGGAGTATATGGGCCAGCCTGGCCATGGGATTCGACGTACTCTGCCTCCGTGATCTTATTCAGCGCGGCGGCATAGTCCTCCGGATCCCAAGGCTCGCTGCATGATTTCGTGGAATCCCCCTTCCCGATGTATTGGTACATCCAGTGGGCTCGGGTAGCCATCGGAACCAGCCGCCACCTGAGCCAACAATTGTACAAATTGATGGTCTCAAGGCCCTCGTCTTTCAGTTCCTGGATCCGGGAAAGCATCTCGTCTACGGCCATCCCCTGGTCAGTGGGGAGCTTGGCCTCTGACAATCAGCGCAGCTCGCTCCTTTCTGCAGTGTACATTGGGAGCGGCACCTCGCCAAAGGGAGTTGATTCCTTCACATAGAACCAACTCTTCTTCCACTCGCTCGTGGCCTTCTTCGGTAGCTGCAGCTTTAGGAACTTGGCCTTAGGATTCAACTGGAAAGTGACACCGCCTGCCGCCAAGATGGAGCCACCCGCCTCGTGACCGAGGCGGCCGTGGAACAGCTCCAGCCAGAGAGGAAAATAGGGGCACACTCCAAGTAGCACTCGCAGAAGGCGACGAAGATGGCGAGTTGCTCGATGTTGTGTGGCCCCAGATCCAATGGATTGATCACGTAGTACGCGTAGAACCGCCGAAAGAAAATCGATGTGGGGAATCCCAGACCCCTCTCCAGGTGGCTCTGGAAACATATAAACTCTGCGGCTTCGGCTCAGTCTCGCTGGACGCGGGAATCCGCCAGTTCCCCTTACAGGGAATTACCGCATCCTAAAAGGACATTAGGGCGGCAGTGGTGCACTTCAACTTGCCCCACAAATCCTTTGGAGGCACCATCGAGAGAAGGAAGAGGTCACTCTGTCCAGAATTTTTGGATCAGGAGTGGATATGGAGACTGAGGGTGCGCGGGTGTGGAGAAATGCGAAGATTTGCCTCCCCCTCTGCCATTCTCCTTATAAAGGGACGCTACCCGCCAATCTCGGGATTACCTCGCGGTAAATTCTCGGAAGTTACTGTTGGAGTTACCCAACAGCTAGTTTGACCAGGCTGATGGTCCAACTTCATCCACTCGACTCACCTGCTTACTTGCCTCTTCCAATCGATTGGGCGTGGCGACTTGAGCACATTTCCATTTGCCAATGTTGCGACTAAAGACACATTTGAGGAGTTTCTCCCTTCATTGGAGGAGTCCACCACCGATTCGACTGGGCATCCACTTTGACTCGCCTACTCCGACTACCAAGCAAACACCTGCGCTGAATCACTGTTGGCCTCGGGGACTACTGACGGGGATATGCCGAATGGGGTATACCCAGCAGGACGTTTCAACTGGACCAAGCCAATTGCGAGTGGGCCTGCAGGACGGGGACTGGAACACGACTGAAGGAGAAACCCAGAAACGTAGATAAGACCAGTCGGATTAGGTCAAAACCTCCGAAATCTTAACTGATTTGGTTGTAATCCTATAAACCCTAGCGAGGTACCCCTTATATAAACCTCCCTAGGGTACTCTCTGTACTCGCGTTCCATCATACAACCCATCCAAGCGACTCGTTGCCTAGCCGCCAAGCTCGCCACCCCTGTAACTCACTCGCTAATAATACAATCTAGTAGGAGTAGGTCTTTACCCTACGGGGGCCAAACCTAGGTAAATCGTTGTGTCTTTGCCCTCAATCTCGCACCACAGATGGTGACTCGCTCTTGCCCTAAATCCTTCCAATCGCTACCCCTGGAAGCGACTGTCGTGGTCATTCCCATGATAGTGGTGCCCACTGTGGGGCATGGCCGGTCCAGCCTGAGTTCTGTGGTGACACCCTACTCGCCAATCGATCGGCCCATTGCCACCGGCCGCATGATCGCAAGCGGCGGGATCCTTCAGATCCTGCCCAGCAACTACATCCTGGCGTCGCGCCCGATCACGCATAGCGCGGTGGTGCCGGTCGACACCATCAACCTATTTGTTGGGTTCACGGATGCCGCCGACCCGTGGAGACGGCAATCATCAGAGGATCGCCGCCACACCACGATCTACTCTCGAAAAGCCAGATCCACTCCATCACCCGCCTCGCCTCCGAGTACGACTCGGCCGTCAGCAACGTGGCCAGGAGCGACGCGGCCACAGGTGACGCGGCCCTCCGCGACGACTCTGATTCGGCGACCCCTGCCTCGATCGCCGAATCCATCACCGCCGCGTCACACAAAGACTCCATCACGCGAGTCTCCAACACTAAGGACTTCGAGGACCCCTCCATCCTCGGGATCTTCGACTCTGACTCTGGGTCGGAGTCCCCCGATGACTTCAGTGCCAGATCCAATCGCTTTAGCATCATCTATATGGCGGGCAGCGCAAGCACCCTGCCGGATCCCTTCTCCATGCTGATCCTGCTGACCACAACGATGACGGAGGTCGAGGAGTACCACCTACAACTAGAGGCGGCAACACGCATGGAGCATGCTGAGCGTGAGAAGTACCGCCTCGAGCGGGAAACGGCGCAGGAGCTATCGCTCTACCACCAGCGCCGTATCAGGAGCCGCTTGAACTCCAACATTCAGGGCCGCACCTTGAATTTCAACGACGAGCATGATCTGTCTCACACGACCGAGCGCGAGACCTGCGACAACACGCCGCCTTGCGGTAGCAATCTTCCACCACCTGGGGTGTCTGCGACTAGACAACGACAATGCCGGCGGGTTTGGTAATGACGTTGGATCGCAACACACGTTCACCGGGCTCGGCACCAAACGCGAGAAGAAGGTGCTCGCTCGTGCAGTCGCCGTGAATGCGGTGACGCAAGTCGACATCCCCTGCTTCCTCAACTAGGCCAAGAAGAGCATCACTTGGAGCCGCAAGTCGCCCTGGTGGTCAAGCCCAAAGTGGCTGACTACTGGCTCCCCAAGACCTTGATGGACGGCAGAAGCTCCATCAACATCCTCTACCTGGACATGTTCAGGAGGCTGCAACTCTCGCAGTCGATGGTCGAATCGACCCTCACCACCTTCCACGACATGGTTCCTGGTCGGAAGTTGTACCCGATCGACAAGGTGATGCTGCCAGTCACCTTTGGCACGCCATCCAACTTCCGCAACAAGTTTCGAGTTGGTGAACTTGCACATCCCCTATTACTGCGTCCTAGGGTGACATGCATTCGCCAAGTTCATGGCGGCCCCACACTACACGTACAACATGATGAAGCTCCCAGGGCCACGCGGCATCATCACTGTCCACGGCAACCCTAACATGGCCGTAGAATGCGGGGACAACAACGCCAAGCTCGCCGACACCGTCATCGCCAGGGAGACCAACCACATCGACAATCTCACCAAATATGCGAGTGGTGTCGACAAGGATGACCCCGGGATTCTAAAGAAACCCAATGTAGAAAATGCCGGGTTGACATCATTTGAGGCCTCCATGCACACCCGCACCGTCGATCTTGTCCCGAGCGACTCGAGCCAGAAGGTCACCATCGGGACCAACATGCGCCTTGCATAGGAAAGCATGCTCATCGAGTTCCTGCGTGAGAATCGCGACATCTTTGCATGGAAACCATCTGACATGCCTGGTGTCTCGAGGGAACTTGCTAAGCACAAACTCAATGCCGACCCCAAAGCGTGACCTGTGAAGCAGTCGCTGTGACCCTTCAATGAAGAGCGCCATTGGGCAATCGCCGAAGAAGTACACCGCCTGCTTGCCGCAGGCTTCATCCGACCAATCAAGTACTCCAAGTGGCTAGAAAACCCAGTCCTAGTTCTGAAGAAGAAGAACACTTGGAGAATGTGCATCAACTACACCAACCTCAACAGCGCCTGCCCAAAGGAGGAGTTCGTCCTCCCACGCATCGACTCGACCGCGGGGTTGGAGTCACTATGCTTCCTCGATGCATACTCTGGCTACAACCAGATCAAGATGGTGGTCGAGGATGAGGAGAAAACGGCGTTCATCACGCCATTTGGTGCCTTCTTCTACACCACAATGACGTTCGGCCTCAAGAATGCCGGCGTGACCTACCAACGGTGCATGCAGGAGTGCCTCGCGGGCCAAATTGGCCGCAACATCCATGTATACATCGATGATGTGGTGGTGAAGTCAACTCGCTAGACCAACCTACTCGCCGACCTAGCCGAAACTTTTGCAAATCTGCGGAAGTACAAGATCAAGCTCAACCCAGGGAAGTGCACCTTCGGCGTACCCACCGGACAGCTCCTGGGGTACGTAGTCTCCAAGCGAGGCATCAAAGCAAACCCCACCAAGATTGACACCATCGCGTGAATCAGAAAACCCGAGTGCCTGCGCGACATCCGAAAGCTGGCCGGGCGAGTCGCGGCTCTCAGTCGCTTGATCCCCCGGCTCGGTGAGAAGGCAATGCCTCTCTACCGATTGATGCGGAAGAACCCCACATTCACGTGGGACGACGAAGCAGACAATGAGCTCAAAGCGCTCAAGGAGGTGCTATTGGCGGCACTGTTACTCACAACCCCCATGGACAAGGAGCCAATGCTCATCTATGTCGCGGCCTCCAGCCGAGTCGTTAGCGCCGTAATGGTGTTCAAGCGACCTTAGGATGGCAACGAGTGCCCGTGCAGCACCCTGTCTACTACATCAGTGAGGACCTCACCGAGTCGAGGCAACACTGTTCGCAGTACCAAAAGCTGGTCTACGCGGTCTTCCGAGCCCAAAGAAGGCTCCCGCACTACTTCCAGGAGCACCCCATCACAGTCGTCTCCTCCGCGCCGTTGTAGGACATCATCCGCAACCGCGACACGACTAGGTGAATTGCCAAGTGGGCCATCAAAATCGGCATTCACAACATCAAGTATGAGCCGTGCAAAGCGATCAAGTCGCAAACCCTGGCCGATTGGGAAGAGGCGCAATAGCCGGAAAAGCTTCCCTACCTCCACTACTGGTCGCTCCACTTCGACGGCTCCAAGAACGCTGACGGCACAGGGGCTGGGACCGTACTCACCTCCCCCAAAGGCGACAAGCTCCGATACGTGCTGCAGATCAACTTCATGCCCTGCACCAACAACTTGGCTAAATACAAGGCCCTCCTTCACAGCATGCGAGCCGCCAAGGAGATGAACATCATCCGCTTAAGGTGCTACGACGACTCTAACCTCGTTGCCGCACAAGTCGTTAGCAACTGCGACGTCGTCTCTCTCACCATGATAGTGTACCGCCAAGTGGACCAGCTGGGGGGCTACTTCACCGGCTACTCTGTCGAGTGGATCGACCGACGCAAGAATGAGGAGGCCGACGCACTCTCGTGCATCGGGTCAGCTCACCAAACACCACCCCAGGTGTCTTCCTCGACATCATCTACAAGCCATCGGTCTCCCCTCCGAAGGAGATCGATATCGGGATACCACTACAGCCCGAGCCTACTCTGGTCAACATGGTCATGGAGCCCAGCGACTGGACCGCACCCTACATCGCCTACCTCGAGCACAAGGTCCTGCCCAACAACGAGACCGAGGCACGCATGATCGTGTGGTGCTGCAAATTCCTCGTCATCATCAAAGGCAAACTCCACAAGAACAGCGTAACTCGCGTGTTCCAATGTTGCGTGCAAACAGAAGAGGGACGTAAGATCCTGCAGGACATCCATGCTGGCAACTGTGGCCACCACGCTGGCGCACGGTCTCTAGTCGCCAAAGCCATGTGCCACGGCTTCTACTGGCTCACCGCACACGCCGACGCCACTGACATTGTCCAGCAATGCGTCGGGTGCTAGAAGTACGCCAACCATATGCACACCCCTGGCTCGGCCCTCAAGACCATCCCCATCACCTGGCCATTCACTATATGGGGCATCGACATGGTGGGCCGATTCAAAAAAGGTCCATCGGGCTACACCCACCTCCTGATCACCGTCGACAAGTTCACCAAGTGGATCGAGGCAAAGCTGATCAGGAAATGTGACAGCAAGACCGCCACCAAGTTCCTCTGCGAACTAATCTACTAGTATGGCTACCTGCACAACATCATCAAGGACAATGACACCAACTTCGCCAAAGGCGCCATGGCTGACTTCTGCAAGGAGCACAACATACGGCTCGACATCGCCTCAGTCGCCCACTCGGAGTCGAACGGCCAAGCAGAGCGCACCAACCAAAGCGTCCTCCACAGCCTCAAGCTAAGACTGCAGCTCCCCCTCGAACGGATCCCTGGATGTTGGGTCGAATAGCTCCCATCCATGTTATGGGGCATCAGCACCTTGATCAACCGCTCAACAGGGTTCACACCCTTCTTCATGGTGTACGACGCCGAAGCCGTCATGCCGACCGACCTGGACATGACTCGCCCAGAGTTGTCCACTATGCAAAAGAAGACAACGAGGCTGCCCGTCAAAACATGGTCGACCTGCTCGACAAAGCCCGTGACCTAGCTTGCTCCCGCATCGCCATCTACCAACAAGGACTCTGCCGCTATCACAGCCGCCGGGTCCGGACTCTCACCTTCCTAGAAGGCGACCTGGTCCTGCGACTCATCCAGGACAAGAAGGGCATGCACAAGCTCTGTCCCCCATGGGAGGGGCCATTCGCCATAGGGCGAGTCCTCGGCAACGATGCCTACTACCTCATCAACATACGGGGCGATGGCCAGCTCGACGTCGAGCGGCCATGGAATGTAAAACTCCTACGAAAGTTCTATACATAAAACTAAAACTTGTACTCATCCGCCACAAGATGAAATAAAAACCTGGTTCGCACAAATTGTGTCTACTCGCCCCTCCTTGTGCCAATCACACTCGTGTATACAACAATATGCTATTCACGGTAGTCAACCCTTGGTTGAGCGACTGACATGGCTAACTAGTGCGGGTCAAGGGCACTAGAAATATACAGGCCTTGACCTGTTCACAAAAACGCCAACACGGAGCCACCATCACAGTCGCCCCGCTCAACTGGCTTTCCGAGCCAAGACTACCGACTCCGCTTCTCACAGCGCCCCGTCCTCCTCACCCTCACTCAAAGCGACTCGAACGATATAGTACCACGCTCGGGGACTC
Organism: Avena insularis; assembly: GCA_023614405.1. Lineage (NCBI taxonomy): Eukaryota > Viridiplantae > Streptophyta > Magnoliopsida > Poales > Poaceae > Avena > Avena insularis. The sequence continues at coordinate 352,987,771 of CM042692.1, read as the reverse complement.
GTCCAAAACGACCCCAACACGGCTCGGGAACACATCAAGCATGAGAGCTTTCCTTGGACTCGCCATGCGACTGCCTTTTAAGTCAGAAGGTGTGACACATTACAAACAACATACTATGTACTCTCCTACCTTGGGTATGCGACTCGAACGGTTAAGTACCATGCTCGGGGACTCGCCTAACCGACCTCGTTCGCATTCAGGAAAAACACCAAGTACAAAGCACCCCTTAGGGTCGCCAAGCGACTGGCTCCATGAGCCACGACGAGTCGACTTCGGTTAATATAACAATCTAACACAAACCAACATACATATACGTGAGGTCAACCCCACAAAAGGGCGGACACGCTCGAGGACTCGCACAACCCAAAATCACACAAACCAAAATCACAAAGTTAAACGTGAGTCAATTGACACGTTTCACAAGTGGACAAAATACATTGTTCAGATATAAAGTATATTACAAAAGGCCTGTCACCACACTAACTTATGCCTCAGGGTAATTCTTCATTCTACGGGCTTGGAAGAGGAGGCGCTGGCATCACCCTTGACCCGGATGAATGGATTCCAGGGATTCGCCAGATAAGTCATCAACTGATTCACGAGTGACGACCAAAATGGCTACTCCGACTTCAGGTTGTGATGATTCGGCTCGGGGTCATTCGGCGCCACCAGCGTCTCCTAGTACGGCAGCAAGTCACCCATCGCCAACACACACTCCGCGAATGGAGCAGCCTTGGCGGTCAGCCTAAGGACCTCTGCAATCTCCACCGTACTAGTCGTCGAGGGGTACCCGCTGGTGACATCTTCGAGATCAAAGTCGTCGAGGAAGTGCGCGAGTCCAAGGCAAAGCGACGTCGTGGCTCCGCCGCGGAACACCGACCGTGTCATACACTCGACAACCACGGGCGCCTCCTTGAGGTACCACCATACTTTGGTCAGCCCCCCCGGAATCACCTCGGTGGGAGAAACGTCCTGGAGGACGGCCTGGATGCACATGGCCGACGCGGTCGCCGCGTTCACCACCGCCGTCACACACTGCTCGGCGTTGAACGTCTCCACCACCGGATCCCCTTGACCTATAACGACTGTAATGTCAGAAAATCAAAGTTTTGGGAGCTCTTTATGAAACTTGCAATCTCTGCTTCCCTCTGTGAAGGGCCTTTCTTTTACTTTTTAGTTGAGTCAATAAATCTATTCCCTTCCATCTCAGCAAGTATTTTGAGTTGTTGTGTTTCATTCATTCATATGATGATTTATTCAATCATGTTGCTTATGTTCCTTGTTTTGTACATTGCTCTTATCTTGATGTTTACTACTTTGAAAGCTATCATTGAAAACCAGTTATTTGTGAACTCCAGCAAATTATCAACTATTCTTCGACCAAGAGCTAAGTTTGCCATTACCAATTATGATTTACTTCATGTATCTTTATTGTGTTTCCTTTACTCATTGCAAGTAAGTTATATAATAGTGAGTTGTCTTCTATTATGATCTATGTATTGATGAATGTGATGCTTCTTGTCCGTATTGTTTTATCGACTCTTCACTCCATAAACCTGAGGCCATGTTTATTGAGCTCAGTTTCGCTTGGGGACAAGCGAAGTCTAAGCTTGGGGGGAGTTGATACGTCCATTTTGCATCACTATTCTATGTAATAATTCACTGTTATTCATTGATATATTTCATATTGAGAGGTGATACTTATGTTATTTCATCTGTTTTTGCATGGTTGATGAATTTTGGAGCATGGACTGCTGCAGTCAGGATTCTGATGGAAAAGGTGTTGTTTGGAGGCAAAATTCACGAAGATTAGAAAATCCAGGAGAATATACGGAAAATCCTAATTTTCCAGAAGACGAAGGAAGCCAGAAGGGGGGCTGGAGATGGGACACAGGGGGCCCACACCACCCCCTGGCACGGGCCAGCCTATGCTGCGCCACCAGGTGGTGTGGCCGCCCTGGTCCACCCCTGGCACTCCCCTCTGGCGTATATTATCCTCCCGAAACCCTAAGACTCGGGGAGCGACCACAAAAAGATTCCGCCGCCTCTGCAGGGCAGAAAACACCAAGAGAGAAAGATCTCTCCGTGATGATTACATCGGGAATTCCTTCCCGGAGAGGGGAGATCGTCGTCATCAACAGCACCATCAAGATGGATTTCATCAGGATCATCATCATCATCACCATCAGCACCCTCATCACCATCTCCATATTGTTGTAACAATTGGGTTGAATCTTGCATAGTTCATAGGGGAAACTTTCCCGGTGTTGATTACTCTTTGTAGTTGATGCTATTGAGTGAACCATTGAATTATTGTTTATGTTCACATTGTTATACATCATTATTCCATCTCTGATCATGATCCATATGATGTCTTGTGAGTAGTTCGTTTTGTTCTTGAGGACATGGGAGAAGTCATGTTGTTAGTAGTGGAGTTGTGTTGAGAAAGATTCAATAGTTTGATATTTAAGTTGTGGTGTACTTCTTCTAGTGGTGTCATGTGAATGTCGACTACATGACACTTCACCTATATGGGCCTAGGGGAATGCATTGTGTATTTGGCTACTAATCGTAGGGGTTGCCGGAGTGACAGAAACCTGAACCCCCGTTAGGAAACCATTACACAAGGGACCTAAGGGTCTTAGAGTTTAAAGTTGTGGTTAGGTTTCTACCTTAATTACTTTCTTGTACTTACGAATGTTTGCAAGGGGTATAATCACAAGTATGTATTAGTCCTAGGAAGGTCGGTACATTAGCACAGGTTCAACCACACAACACTTAGCAAGCTAAAGAAGATTAATCAACTATATGAAGCGAAAGCACTTGACAGTCTTCCCATGTGTCCTCGAGAACGTTTGGTCATCTTAAGTAATACAACCGGATTTTCCTTTGCTGCATAAAGGATTGGGCCACTTGCTGCATTTATTCCTACTGTCTTTTATTTACTCGTACTTTGTTTACTTGCTTAATCAAAAAACCCTAAAAATCCGTTTGCTAAGTATTTGCAGAGAATTCCTGATCCATACCACTAGCCAGCACCTTCTGCTCCTCGTTGGGTTCGACACTCTTACTTATCGAAAATACTGCGATACACCCCCTATACTTGTGGGTCATCAGCCGTGTAGCAATTGTGCATCTTATTTATCATAGATGGGATCGTCTATTAGTTTGTATGACATGATGATTATTTTATCCTCTCCTGCCTCAATCCAAGGACTTGTCAGGTACCCAAGATCCCGAGGGTTGATCCAGGTATAGGGAGTATGAGTAATGACTGATCTGCAGGTTGGGAACCCTAGTGACAAAAGGGGTAGTACAACTGTATGTGAGGGATTTACTTGGGATTAACGGTGACATCACTATGGATATCATTAGTTCTCTTTCTTCTATGGATGAGACTAATAGGCTATTGCTATAAGCAGTTGTGGAGGCAATAGCAATTATGGATGCACTACCCACATATAATTTATCTTGCTCTAACAAGTACATGCATATTTTATTTCTATCTTTTATTCCCATCAGATGTTTTGCACAGCTACAGGTGAAACCAAACGCCCTAGGCCCTCTCTCTCCATCATCGACAACAACAAAAAGACACAAGCTATTGGTCTGGTATAAACACAAAAGGAATTCTAAAACTCCCAAAGGTCTGTTAAAGTAACTTCACTACGCATTCGCTTCCCGAGGATTCAATAACCTAGGTCTACTAGGGAAAAAGAAGCTACACTACATCCGTAATCCGGATCGAAGGTATCAACCCTTTTTCTGTCGCTGTTGCTGGGGAAGCAATAGCTACCCTAGTGAGGTTGAACCTTGCTAGTTTTAATTCTTGTTTTTAATTTTGTTAGTTTGCTTTCAGTCTTTATTTGATAAACCAAAAAATTAGTTAGCCTTTAAATTCTTGCTTTACTATTATAATTCTTTGTTTAAGAAAACCCAAAAACATAGGAAATATGGCTGAAAAGAAGCTTGGGGAGTTTGCTACTCCCAATAATTATTATTTGCGTACTCCTATTACTCAGCCATCAATTGCTACTGATGACTATGAAATTAAGCCCCATTATTTAAGTTTGGTTCAACAGAATTAATTTGGAGGCTCTGCTGTTGAAGTCGCAGGTATGCACTTAAGTACTTTCACTAAAATATGTGATATGATGCGTATAAAAGACGTTGACTCTGATGCGATCAAATTACATCTATTTCCTTTCTCTCTAAGAGGGAGAGCAAAAGAATGGTTGCTATCTTTTCCTAGAAATACTATTACATCATGGGTGGGATGTACTTCTTTATTTGTGACTAAATTTTTCCCACCTATAAAGACTATGCAACTCCGATCTAATATTACTGGCTTTAGACAGGAAGAGCGTGAGCCACTAGCGCTTACACATGAGAGGATGAAAGAATGCTTAATAAACTATCCTAGTCATGGGATGGAAGATTTGTTAATCCTCCATTTATTTTATAATGCTCTTAATCATGTATCTAAGTCTATGCTTGATACTGTAGCTGGGGGAACATTCATGGGTAAACATATTACCGAAGCAAAGCAGCTGTTAGACAATATGCAAGACAACCATGCTCAATGGCATGTTGAAAGATCAAACACGAAGAAAGTGAACTCCATCTTACCACAAGAAAATGAAGAACTCAATACTAAGTTGGATGAGCTCATATTAGCCGTAAAAGGTAAGGAAACCCAGGTAAGAGCCACCCCTGAAACAAATATTGAAGAAATAGATTTTGTAGCTTGTAATGATTATAACCCTGCTTGGAAGAAGAGTTATAATCCTTACTTTCAGAAACATTATTCTAGTCCTGCAGGTAATTCTAATAATAATATGGGAACAGGTAATGGTAGTCTCCAAGAAACATTTAAGTCTTTTATAGAGTCACAAAATAAAAAAACAATATTCTTGTGAAAATAATGGAGAACCATGATGCCATGCTTGGTAAATTATCCAACCAAGATGTTAGTTTGAGAAATGATTTGCATGCCCTCCAAGAAAGAACGAGTATCGTTGAGGCACAACTAGGTAAGATAACCGAGATTCAAACTCTCATTCTAGCTAAATTTGCAGGTAAAGCTGAGCCCAATCATGTTGAAGAACTCAAAATGATGATGACCCAAAGGGAGGAGCCTGAAGAACTTGATTATAGTAATGCCCCTTCACCAAGCTACACCATCGAAGACCTCGTAAAGTGGATCAACGCCAAAATTCTAGTAAGTGAAGGTAACGATGAAGCCATGTATCAACACTTTGTTGATCAAGTAGCAATTAAGGTATGCGAGCTTGAAGAAGAATACAAGAAAATCGCTGAAAAGTTACCTGTTAAACTAGATGACATATTTAAGCCTACTATTAAGGTAAAGATTGGGACTAATGAGATAGCTACACTTTGTGATCTAGGTGCAAGCGTCTCAACAATTCCAAAGAGTCTTTTTAACAAGTTAAATCTTGGCTCCTTTGAAATCACTGAATTAAAATTGCATCTAGCAGATTCTACCTACAAACAAGCTGTAGGAATTAAGGAGAACACTTTAGTTTACATTAAAGGTTGTCCTGCTCTAATTGACTTTGTTATTGTTGACATGCCTGAAGATACTATTGCTCCTATAATACTAGGTCGTCCTTTCTTGAGAACTATAAATGCTTTAATTAACCTCCATGAAGGGAATGTGAAGTTGCAATTGCCTTTGCAGGATCCTTTTGTTATCCATTTCCCCAGGAAAAAGAAAGCCAAACATGACGAGAAGGAGGCCATCACTTTGAAGGCCAATTACTTTAGAGTGGGTGTTCCACTCATCTGGCCCAAGTGACTATCGTCAAGGTCAAGCTATTGACCATAAAAGAGCGCTCCATGGGAGGCAACCCATGTTAAATAAAGGTTTGAGTTAAGTTTTTAGTTTAAGTTTATGATTAATAAAGAGTGCTAGAAAACTCCATTTAAGGAGAAGAATTTCGGTAGTACTTAAAATTCTGCTACATACATGTTGTTGTTGGTCGACAATATTTACTGTCAATTTTCTGTCATAAACTAGGTATATCACTAAGTTACAGGAAAAGAAGTAATTCTCGAAGAAATAGAAAATTTTTGATGCACACAAAGAGTTTATCGACCAACTATATGGCGGGAATAAAAATTCCGGCTGTATAGTTCTAGTCATATAGATATCTTTGCCATCGAAATTTTTTCTTTAACATGTACTGAGAGTTTAACGACCAACTATACGGCGGGAATAAAAATTCTGGCCGTATAGTTCCGGTCGTATAGATATCGGTGCCTCCGTACGAATTATTTTCTAATATACTGAGAGTTTAACGACCAACTATATGGCGGGAATAAAAATTCTGGCTGTATAGTTTCGGTCGTATAGATATCGATGCCTTTGTAAATTTTCTTTCGTAGGGACAGACAGTTTAACGACCAACTATACGGTGGGAACATTTTGTTCCGGCCGTATAGTTGCGTCCGTATAGCTGCGCCGCCAGGAGGAAACCCTAATTTTTGACAGAAGGCCAACTATACAGCGGGAACACAATGTTCCGGCCGTATAGTTGCGCCTGTATAGTTGCGTCCAACCACAAAATTGCACGTGAAGGTACCTCCAACTCCAAAACTTCAATCCTTTTTCTCTCTTCTAACTCCAAACTCTCTCAAACCTCAAGAGATCTTCATCTCCACTCAATTTCGTTTGATTTCCTCGCACACGAGTGATCTACGGTATGTTTCTCCTCCGATCCTCCAATTACTTTTTGCAAATTCATCTTTGATCTATTATCATTATCAATCTAGGGTGAGACCTACTATGAACCAATTTCCATGATTTTCTTGCCTAGATTATTATTTTGAGGAGATTCTTTAGTGTGCTATGATGAGGAATATATTGTACTTACTGTTGTTGGATCAAAAGGTTTTATTTTTGTATTTCTTCAAGATTTAGATAATGAAGACAAGGATCCAAACTCATGCTCGTGCCACCACTAGCGCTTCTTGGGCAGTCGCTCAGGAACGCATGGGGATCAAGTTCAAGGATGAGCCCCAACTTGATCGCTTCAACAGGATCAAGAACCGCAAAGTGAAGGCTACCAAGTGGGCTTGTCCCATTATATTGAACTAACTTGGTATTTCTAATGACTTTAATTTACTTTGCAATAGAGCTGGCCTGCAAAACTTTGTGTACAATGACATACCTACTTATCGCCGCTTAACCATTGAATTCCTAAGTTTGTTGCAAAGCACTATTAAACAATGGCAAGGAGAGGACAACATTTCTTTTCGACTTATGAACAACAACTACAATTTATCATTAGATGAATGGTGCACATGTTTTCATTTGCCAAACAATGATGTTCATACCTTACGCGCATCCTTTACTGGCTTAAGTCCTTCCCCGGAACAATACTATAATGGAATGAGTTTCACTACTAGAGTGAACAAGGGGAAGAATATTCAACATCCTGCAATTCGCTATTTGTTCTATGTTATTGCTAACACCTTGCAGAAATGTAATGAGTTCACGAGACTCAACTAGGAGGACATCCTAGTCCTTGCAATAGCTGCTTACATCAACTGCAACCTGCCACTCAACTTGGGCGCCATCCTTGTGCGCTACCTGGAGCACCAAGCCTCCCAAAGCCAAGGGCCAATCATAGGTGGAGGTGTCATCACCGTGCTTGCCACAGCCCTAGGCATCAACCTAGGTGAGTTGCAACACGTGCTAGGTGAGACACGTGTTGGTTTCTCCACCCTGAGAGCCCGTGGAATGCTCACTAGGAGAGGTTGTGTTTATTATCTGCATATTGCTGGAGCTGGGCGTCTCTACCCCGCTCCTATGCCTAATGGTCTTTTCTCTGACGAGGAAGGACGTTTGCTATATGACTTACAGGTTGAGCAACACCAACCCGAGGAGGAGATTCCGGAAGAGGATGAGGACCAAGAGGAGGAGCAAGAAGTTCCTTACTAAGAGGAGCAGCCACAAACCCGGTTCGCCACATACCAAGATTTCCAAGGACTTGGAGGGACTATGGAGAGGATGCATAACCTCTCTTTGAACCTCCGAGAATCAACTAGTAACCTCTCAAGTCAATTTGCGAACTAGAGTAACGAATTTTTCCTGCCACCACAATGATTTGAAGAGCTTGCAAAAGCCTAAGCTTGGGGAAGGTTCTTCATCTATCTTTATTTGGCATTTATTTGCTTTTATTTATTTTGAGGTTGCGTTTTATTTGAGTTTATAAGCACTCGTGTTGGTTTCCCCAACACTTTATTTTCTAGTTCTTTCTATTTGCTTTCGAGATTTTCTAGCCGAGCTTTGCCGCCAATTTTCTATTCTTTAAATTCCCTCTCTTAAAAATCACAAAAAGATTTCTCCCTTTTTCCTTATTTTCCCTCTTCCTTTTCCTTCCGCCTCGAGGCCTTCATATGTTTGTAGGAGATTGATTGACTTCGAGTTTCCAAGAAGCAAATAAAAAAGGAAGAGAGAAGTGGAACCAAACATGAGAGGTATGCCTTATGACTCCCCACTTTTGAAGTTTGAGAAACCCATGCTAGTTAGTAGTAAATGTTAAGATATTATATTGGTGGAGTGAGTCTTTGTATCATAGTAAGATTTTTTGTTTGCATGGGTATTTAATTGGGTACATTTTGTTCCAGCTCTCATAATTAACCAAGTCTTGCCTAAAAATTGCTAAACAATTGTAATAAGCAAAAGTATCACAATTGAAGGCTTGGGTGTTGTAGTGCTTAGTCTTGAAGGTTTATTTCTAGAGACACTCAACACCACTGAAAATGTTGATTGACTTGATAGCTCTCTTTGAAAGGATTTGTTCGATTGAATTAATGTTTAGCGGTTTTTGTGAGCATGCCAAAGTTTGACTTGTTAATCATAAGAATGATATAGCTTTATGCGTGTCAAACTTCATGGGATGCCAACAACTCTGCTGGCCTACGAACGATCTTCATGGAGGAAACTCCTAGATTTTGCCTATGAGTTGATTAAACACTTGTAGCAGCAATGCTATAGTGGGTAAGATTCTTGGCACTCTCGGGTAGCTATAATCATGATGGAATCACTCCTCTGGCTGTTATGAGTAATGATGACTGTGAGTGCATAATTCGTTTGTAGCTAGTTTCGAAATAAATATATCAATCCCACAGGGAGCAGGAGTCTGAAGTCTAATAATTCTTGAAATAAATATTGCGATAGAAATGCTAGATAAATTTCTAAGTAACAAGATAAAATGCGAGTATTGTGTAAAAAGGTGTTTTGGGGTTTTGAGAACAAGAGCAATAATAAAGTAAAGCAAAATAACTTAATTCAGAAAGTAAGTATCGCGTATGTAAGAGAGATTGGAACTGCAGTAGGGAAAAAGCGTTCTCAGGGAGTAGCGGATACACCACCAGTATTGTAAAGATTTAAGATAAAGATTATCATCATGAACATTCTCAACTATGTATGTGTGGGAGGAACTCCGTATTTGGACGAATAGGCAGCAACCGCTGCTCACATCATCCTCATAACCACATCAGTCAGCAATCGACATCAATCGAATTACTGCACTATTAAGGGACGTAATCCCGTAGGACGTATCCCATGACATGGATAGTCGTCCGTGAGTTTCCTCGGTTTCCCAAGTTTATACATAAGGGGTGCCAACATATTTATAGTCACTATAAGTGCTAGCACGCCTCCGTCTACCAACAAGTAGTTCCCTCCATCAAGTCCCCACGAGAGGCAAATATTGAGAGGTCGACTTCTCTCAACATCAAGATGTAGAGAATCTAACACATGGTCACAACGATGAATATCATGATACACTTTATCTTATTTCAATATCATACTAGGGTTTCTCCATCTCCCCAAGAACTAATGATCTACTCAGACATGGAGGCAATCAACATCATGGCAATGGTAATGGTAATAATCGTAGATGAATAGTACTTGTATAAATCCCCAATGAGTATATGAATTACAACAAGATCTAGACAATATGTAGATGGGATGGATGAAGATGGTGGATGATGAAGATCGATGCCTTAGCCTCCCGGATCTGCGCAGGGCGAAGATGGATCCCTTGTGGATGAGTTCCCTCTCCAGATGCCTTCCGGAGGTGAGGTTTCTGCGATTTCTCGGTGTTCTGTATGTCATCTCCTCAAACCAATTGCACGAGGTGAAACTATTTAACGAGGCGGAGGCGGCGCCAACTATACGGCCGGAAAAATTGCTCCCGCCGTATAGTTGGTCGTTGAACCTTCTGCCTCCCTTGTTCGCTTCTGGTTTTCTTCTGGTATTATTAATATTTCTCAAATAAGCGATTTACGTTGTTTTTGACTCCTTTTCTCCATAGTACAACTTCTCCAATAATTATATCCATTGGATCCATCATCTTTCCTGATCCTGGTGAAACAGACATAAAATGTGCGTGCGAGAACCGTAAAATACCAAGATCCTACATCTACAATGCAAAATAATAATGTAAAACATGATGCAAATATGAACTCATCAACTTCCCCAAGATTAGACTCTTGCTCGTCCTGAGCAAGTTTTTAGCTTAATGGATGTGATCCTCATATTCATGTAGCTGAGTTGACAAAATAAATGAGGCAATTGCAGCATGTGTTTATCATGTACGATACAGGAAAATAAATTCATGAATAGTACCTAACTCGAACCATCTGAATAGTATTAGAAGGCTTCCACACCTTAGTTATCAACAATTCATAAAAGATGAATCTCAACATAATGTAAAAGTATCCGGTTCAACCGAATGAGTTAACGAAGTAGTCCCAAGTGCTTTAGGATCAACGTATTCACTTGGGATTCAAAATCTCAAAAGTGTCTCTTTGTCATACTACAGTACTGCGGTATATGCCTATTTGCTCTTTACACATTCGCTCTTTTCCTCTTTCTTTTTCTTTTCTTTTGCATATATGCTCACACTTTTGTTTTAAGTGTTGTGCAAAGGAGCTAGCCATATATTCCACCTTATGTAGGAATTCAAAGTTCAACGATCTCAATTATCAAATTCCAACTGTATATGAAGAATTCTTATGACTTGGAGATTTTACCTCGACTTGTTCTCACTCTATTTAGATAGCACTTTCATTTTCCTTTGTTCAAGGTTTCTTTTTCAACTTAATTGTATAGATAAGTTTTATTTGTGAATCAAACCGTAGACTTACAGCATATTGACCAAATTATCTTTATGTGTTCCATTAATACCAATGGTGTGGAAGACTCCTATTGCTATCATCAAGCGAAAGTAAAATCATACTCAAGCCATTCATACATCAATAAAGCAAACACAAACTCAATATTGCTCCATATATAATAATAAACTCGGAATTTCATAAAAAGGGATCGACTATTCCTGAAGGGAATTCTAATGATGCAAACTTTATTTCTAGTTTGAACAAATGCAAAAATAGTAAAAAAAAACTTATAAGATAGATTACAAGGTCTTAAAGATTTCCCCAAGCTTGGAATCAAGCTAGGCAGGATCAAATAATCCCTTGCGATTAGTTGATACCTTGATTGTTGTAGATCATTGTGGTGCCATGGCATGTAACACCGCGGTGATAGCTTCTTGTTGGTCTCCTCCAGAGTAGTTATGCGGCTGTAGCGCCTGCACAGATCAGATTGCAGAGTTTCCACTCTATATGCGAGCTTGGTCACCAATGGAAGGATGTCTTCCTTCTTCTCCATCTCATTGAGATGGTGATGGGCTTCGACGCGATGGAGTAGCTCCTACTTCTAATATATCTCTAGTTCCCGCATGTGATCCTTGGTCCTGGGGACATCTTCTCCTTCCTCATCCATAATTGATGGATCGGAGAAGTGGAAACCATACCTCCACTCTTCTTGAGGCTAAACCTTCATACGAGCACCAATGGTTGGCTTCGAGAGTGGAACCTCTCCTTCCTTGCTAGCACCTGCACCAATATTAGATAATTCCTTACACTTGTGCGGCCTTGGATCTGTGGTGATGAACTTGATCGTCTCCACACGCCCTTTTCCATGTGGCTTGCGATCTTCTCTCTCTTGTTGAGCTTTCTTCATCGCCGCCCAATTGATATCCGGTGGATCATAGACGTCTCGGTGGATGTAGAAGTCAACCACGTCATCTTCGGAATTGTCATTGAAGTAGCTTGGCTCGACGTACTCCTTGTACCTCGGGCTAAACCTCTCCACCTCCTCATCATCGTCCTCCATGGATGGGCTGCTAGATCGGTCCCTGGAAGGAGCAATGAGCCCCATGGGTTTTCCATGGCCTGGGATGGTATACCGCATTGCTAGATTGGTTCCTGTAGATTGCGATTAGAGAGAGAGACAATGGCAGTATATAAGGGGGGGGGGGTCAAAGGTCGGTAAAACTCGTGAGAAACACCAAATTGTCGTTCAATAAAATAATCCAAATGAAACAGGAAAAGAAATCTCGGATTTGGACGAGTCCTTTCGCGTAACGACCAACTATACGGGCGCGGCCCGTATAGGTCCGGCCGTATAGTTGGTTCCGGGCAGGTATTTCCAAATATATCGAGTCCAGGTCGATTAAATCAAGACTCGGAACCGATAATAACATTTTTTTAGATGAATATAAAAGAAAGATCGAATGAAAAAGTGTTTGAGAGTTTAATGACCAACTATACGGCCGAAAGTTTTGCTCCGGTCGTATAGTTGCGACCGAATAGATACAAACACCGAAAATCAAAAGTGTCTGAGAGTTTAACGACCAAATATATGGCCAAATTTTTTTCTCCGGTTGTATAGTTGTAACCGTATAGATACAGACACAAAAAAGCAAAACTATCTGAGAGTTCAACGACCAACTATACGGTCGGAATTTTTGCTCTAGTTGTATAGTTGTGACCGTATAGGCTCAGATATCGAAAACAACTTCACAAAAATGAAACAGAGAGTTTAACGACCAACTATACGACGGGAGATCCCTCTCCGGTCGTATAGCTCCACCCGTATAGTTGGTAAACCCCCTCTAAAACTTCAGAAAAACACAAGGATTTCAAAAGCAGAAATTTCAAAAGTAAAAATTGTGAAAACAAATCACTTATTTGGGTAAGAACACTTACCTTGAACTTACCATTTGCTTATTCGGGGATAAAAAGTTCCTCCCACAACAAGGACTCCTTCTCTTTTGGAGGAATTGACTTTAGTTCATTTAATAATTCCCGTAAACAAAAGCCACCAGGACTAAAGTTCCTCTCAATAAGATTGGTTTCTTCCTGGGCAAACATGGACGCTGCATCTATCATTTTTATTTCTTGCCTCTACATAATATGCAACTCAAATTCTGTAACAACCTCGGACCCTACGCTCTAAGTTCAAGCCTGTATGAACAAAAAGTGGTTAAGGGTTTTACAGCGGGGGCCCAGGGCCATCCACGTGTAGGCCCGTCGACCGCCCTAACCACTTCCAAGAACATCAGGACAAGAGCGAGCAGCGTAGGCAACATGTGAAGAGATCAAATACATACACAAGTGAGTATGTATGCAAGCTACCTTACAACAGTTCTCAGAGCCATACCATCTAAAAGAAATAGAAATATTGCAACGCCATACGGCAAGATCCAAATATCCTAGATAGAGATAATAGTGTAGGATAGCTCCTCATACATCAATCAATAGAGTATCAAGCGGAAGCGGGAAACAAGATCCGAGTATGGATAAGAAGCAAATCGGCATAAGATGCCACATAAATAAACACATCCCGCCCACAGATCTCACGGATCCCCATCCCTGAAATCTCTACACCGAGTGATCGTCGCCAACATCATCTGTCTCCTCCACCCAGTATCCATCTTGCGAATACAGCTGTTCATCTGAATCAAACAATTTATCGTGTGAGACCCTAGGGTACTCAGCAAGTCTTTATTCCTCTAAAGGGGACATATACCTGGGGTGACGCAATTGCAGCAAAAGATAATAACTATCAAGTCTATAGATACTCGCTAACCATCCGCCTAACCAATGATAGACGGATGTCCGTTAATTAGAAACAACAGTTATAACAGTATAAAGTAACAGATCCATCCTCCTTCTCGCTTACCAACGAGAAAGCGGACGAACAACCCATCCGTTGGCAGTTTTATTAACCATTCCATGAGTATTGCACTAATTACTAGTCAGATATTTTGTCAAATTAAAAGCGGTACTTTAGTTATGCTTGTCTATGATCGAGAAACTATGCTCCAAGTCATCCATAACCGCGGACACGGCTTTCAGAAAGATTTACCCTGCAGGGGTGCACAAATAGCAACACACACACGATCGACCTCGGAAAAACCAAATCAAAACCCAACAAGGCTCTCACGACAAAGCAATCACAGGATTCATAAAATATTTTAGGGGGCCACCCCATTAAGCTACCCACAACGAAGTTGGCTGGCTCCGAGACGGACCCAAGGTTTGTGTGAATGGCTGTAAACGACTGGGAACCCGAAAGTGTGACTGGGCTTGTCAATACCGCGAAAACATTCCACGATCCAAAACAGTACAGGTGCTCCACGCACAATCGTAAATAAAGCGGTAAAGCATGGCATAAGTACGAGATAGTAATAAAGCCCCAAACTACTTTGTGGCCCCAAGAAATAAAGTACAAATCAAGCTCAGGCAAAGGGGGATTCATAGAGTCTCCCGTATGTGGATAGTGCGAATAGTCAAGGAACAGGTATCAAGTACTCGGGGTCCTACGGGACACAAGTGAGCATGAAAAAACAAATAACAGATATTGCCCACCGGTGCCTCTTTCATTAGTTATCCCATTACTACTCAGGTTAAGTTGTTTAGGTACCTCGTTATCCATCATACACTCACATACCCTACACATGCAATTCTACGACTCGCAAGGCTTAAGCAACTCCTGTAGTAATGGCTCATAGGATGGAGGAACAAGCTTCGGTGGGGTTTAAAAGTAAAGGCCATGCAATACTTGGGATTCAGTTTAATGCAATCGCGACTCAATGATGCAAGAATAAGATAGAAGCAATAGGTACTATATGTATGCAAGCATGTGGTAGTGCTTTCCTGGCAGCTCAGTTGAAGCAAGAGATGGATCTGGGTAGTACTCCTGGGATTCCTGATAATTCCCCTGCTCGGCGTCTATTCGAAAAGAACCAAACAAACAAGGGCTAATATAAATATAATGCGCAAACATATAAATAAAATGCGACAAGCAAACAAGCATGCCATGATGAATGATGCACAAATTACATGGCATAACAAAGCATGGCATGGGTGAGGTGTGGGGTACAAGAATAAAGCATTTTATTAAGTTTTTAGTCATGTTTTGCTCCCATATAACTTGATGTCCACTTAATATTTATATGATGCATGCTTCAATTCATATCATGGAATGCATAGTTAGAACAGGCTCGTCGCGCAGATCGATTTAGACATATTATTTGTCAAATTTGGAGTTACAGAATTAAAGTTATTAATTGAAAAAGGCATTTTATTGCAATTAAACAATTTCGAAAATTTAAATTAGTCAAACATTATTTTGGATGGCATATTTGCAGTCCTCATATTTTTCTGATTCAAAAACATATATCATTTGTCAAATTTGGAATTACCAATTAAAAGTTATTAAAAACTGGATTTAAAAACATTTAAACAAAATCTGAAAACATTTTATTAAACAGAAAAAGAGACAGAGACTTTTGTTACTGGGTGCTCCTCTACCCGTAACCATAGACAGGTGGGGCCTACGCTGACTGGGCCTAGCTGGTGTGGCGGGATCTGAACCGGGTTTCCTTACGCAAGCTCACCTAGCCGCAGAGGTTGACAAAGCGGACCCGGGGCGGGTCCACTGGCGTGTCGCGCCAAAGTGTGCCACGGCGAATCCGGGAGCGCGGGTGGAAACAACAGAAACCGAGGTGCCTTTTCGTAAAAGTGCTCGGCCGCTGACGAGTGGGGTCAAAGGACCGCGGGTTGGCCAAGCAGAAAAGGCAGGGGGCGAACTGCAAAACGACGCCGCGCTACTGAAACTGTCCTGCGCCTGCGCGACTGACGACGGCGGCGGCGGCGCGTCTGCCGGGGAGGCTAGCGGCTAAACGGCGGCGAATCTCTCTGTGCTGCAAAAAGGAAAACCGGAGAACCAAGGACGGGCTACAACTTTTGTGTTGGGAGTTCCCTACGAGGAGGCCTACAACGGCCAGGCTTTGATGACAAACAAGAGGCCGCGGGGAAGTGCCGCTGTTACTGCCGGCTGCAGGCGTGCCTCAGACAGTGCGAGCAGCGACGCACGGAGGCTGCTCGACGGAGCACGGCAGCGTTGCGGCGAGCTATGGAGGAAAAGGGGATGTCCGGGAGGGAGGAGGTACTCACGAGAGTGCGCTCGCAAAGCCGGGGTGGCGGGGTACTAGCGCGGTGCTGGCGGTCCGCTCCTTCAGTTCCTGGCATCTACGGCGGCGCGGCGTCAACTCCGGCGAGGTCCAGCGGGTTCCGATGGTTCAGGGCGAAGAAGAGGAAGCAGGGGAGGCCGTTGATACACCTGGCCGGCCTCGGAGTGCTGCAGATCGTTGAGATGAAGAGGTTGACCGAGCTAGGGTTGAGGAGGCATGGAGATGACTATGGCCATTTTGTGGGTAAGAAGAGGGGAAGGAGAGGAACTGGGAAGGTGAGATCTCGATCTGTAGGAACCTAGGGTGGTTGGGTTGATAAGGAAGAGAGGAAGAGAGGCACATGGGGAGGGCTGGCTGCCACCTTTTTGCCAAAGCGAGGGGGAGATGAGGGGATAGGAACGCCAGCTGCTGTTGCTTTAAGGTCAGAGAGGGAGGGAGGCACGGGCTCGGCGTGGGCGATCGCTAGCGGGGTGATCCCGTGCCAGGGAAAGAAGAGAAACAGAGGTCCCGCTAGGTGCTTGGCGCTAGCAAGGGGTGCGGCCGGTTCTGATGGGTTTCTGCTGGGTGTGGTGCAGCTGAGCCATCTCAGGTGCAGAGAGAGAGGCAGACATCAGTAGGGCTGGTGGTACCAGGTGCAAGGAGGGATCAGGAAGGAGGGAATGGTTCGGTGCAACCGAGAGAAAGAGAGGGAGAGGCGCGCGAGTGCAGGCTGCGGAGACCGGGCTTGGCGCGGGTGCAGGTTCAGGCTGCTGCCGAGCCAGCCAGCAGGGTGCCGGGTTGGGGTTCAGCTGGACCAGGATGGTGGGGTGTTCCGATGGTGATTAGGTGTAGAAGAGAGAGAGAGGAATTGGCCAAGCTAGGTAAAAGAGAGGGTTTAAGCTAGAGATGAGGAAGAGAGATTAGGGTTTAGGGATTAGATGAAGAGAAATCCATCCTAGGGTTGTTTGATGCATGTCCATTTCGGTCTTGTTTAAAACAAGCCATGCAAGAAGGTTCAAATATGAAAGACTTCAAAACAACACTTAAAATATCACAAGGAAGAAAGAAAGGAAGAGATGCCCTATGTTGCATGTACATGCAATAATATGCATGCAAGAATAAAAAGAGACAAGATGGTCTATTAGGATCCTTTTGAATTTGGCTATTTGATGGATTCCAAAACAAACAAGCTTTACTCCAAATTCAAAAGAAACCCAAATAGAGGAGGTATGGCAAGCTTGCATGGGCCATGCATGAGTGATAAATGCCATATTTATTCTTGTGAAAACAATTGTGAATACCCATGGGCATTTATTAACACATGCTTCAAAAATATGGAATTAAGGCTAAGCCAAAAGAATGGAGTTGGTGTCCCAAATGGATTAGGTGGAATATACTCATATATGAATATAAATTCGGGAATTCTAGTGTGTGTGTCCCACTAGATGCATAAATAGCCTCAATATTTGCCAACATGAGCATACATTCAAAAACAAACCATATGGAAGCTTGACAAGGAATTCTACTCACATAGCATGCAAAGGTGGACATGTGGCTCTCCCCATATCAACATTGTGAAAACAACATGATGCATAAATGGGAGCATGTGGAAGTAGAAGTGGATCCATCCCAACCCACATGAGCTAGAGGTAAAACCAAATAAAATGCAAGGCTCACATATAGTTGGATGGTGGAATTATGGGGTAATGACAAAGAAAGGTGGTGTACAATGTATCAAGAGGAAAATACAATTAATAATGCATATGAGATAAGAACCAAATGAAAAGGGGTTTATATGATGCTCAAATGCAATGTGTCATGATGACATGAGCATGATATAATTATGATGCAACAATTATATGTAGGAAGTAGCATTTTATTAGACTAGGATAGTAGCATTGCAATTGTTAGACAATTGGGATGCTACAACTCTCCCCTACTAAACAAGAATCTCGCCCCGAGATTCCTAGGAAAAATAAAACAACACAAGGAGAGGCGGGTGTTCGGAACGAAGGTGATCCTTGCGTTCCCAAGATGATGAACAACGGAGTGGTGCGACCATTACACCCTCCAAAACTTGCTAGACTTGTTGTGAGTCTTGCATTTTGCATGAGAAACAAAAGGTTAGAAGAATTGAAGGATTGTCGTTAGACAAGAAGGATAGGATGAACCTAGCCCCGGTGTTCTCGAGAAACATGATAAAAGAATAGAACCTCTTGTTGAAAGAATTTGAAAGGACAATGTATCATGGATAAGAAAAGACACACCGCTAGGATTCAAAGAGCCACAGATGCACGTGAAGATGATTCTTGCTCTCGCTGGAAGAAAAAGAGTGGCTTCGGAGAAGTTGGATTCCACTATGAAAATAGCATTGTATCTTCTCTCGGATTTGAGAAAAGAAATTCGGAAACAATATTGCCTTCAAACAATAGAGTTCCTTGATATCAACAGAAAGATTGAGTTAGACATTGTCGGATTAGATTCTTGTTGCGTCGGTAAGAACCAAAGGATCACGCAATTGAGGTGCGCAGATATATCTTCACAAGGAGGTGATGCTAGATTATGGTGGAATCCCGAGAAGAAAATAATATAGAGGATCTAGAGTTTATTGTAGAGATACTTATTGCTTTGTTTAACCTTGAGGCTAATGCAATAGATTTGCGACTGGTGTCATCACCCATAATTGGCTTTACCACAGAAAAAGAATTGATGAAACAAAGAGAGAGATATTTTCCCCCATCTTGTTTGGGGATGTTTCGCACCGGTAGAATGACGAGGACAGAAAAGAGTTTGCGTTTGTTCCCACCAGATAATTGAAGATTTTGCTCCGTGTAGGGGAAAAACGAGATCACCAACAAGAGATTCTTGATTATGTTCTTGAGAGAAAACTCTGGAAAACAAGGACGGAAGTAAAAGTACCGAGAGATAAAGGCCACTTCTACATGCGTGGAATGAGTTAAATCGCAATAGTTCAACAATTCGATATACAAAGCGAATGATAAGAGTAGTGGTATGGTCATGACTCCATCCTGCACTCAAAGCATTACTCCGTACATGAATAAGAAAATCATGCAACCCAACTACTAAATAGACTGAAGGTATTGACAAAAAGAACTCATGGAACTCCGTAAGAAAACAAAGATATGATGCAAATGATTCGCCGGATCCAAGATAGATAAGGATGATGATGTTGTCGTCATGTCGGAAGATCCAAACCACCGGAAAAGATATGAAGGAAGATTACAGAGAACAACTGCAAGATTCAACAGGTAGAGAAAAAGATAGCACCAACTTGAACAGAAGGATTACAAAAGATCTGAAAAGTCTTCATGGCCTCCGGTGGATTGAGCATAGACGATAGAACGAGAGGGTTTCAAAGGTTACTTGACGAGACCGAGGTGAGAAGAACTCCATGTTCTTCTTGAAATGATTGAGAGAGATTTAGCAGTCTTGAGGAAATCTTCAGCGGAACGATGATGATAACTCGCCAACAAGGAAAGACTCCGGGTTTGATTGAAGGTGGAGGATGGAATTAACAATGGACTTGCTGATTCCAGAATTGAAGCGATGTATTTAGCAGAAGGACGTGGTCGAGATAGGTGACTTCAAGAAGCCAGAATTCACACTTTGAGAACTTTGCACACAAGCGGTGTTCTCGCAGCTTGAGAGAAAGAGACACAGATGAACTTCCATGTTCTTCCATTGACATAGAATAGGCCAGCATATCATCAAGATATACCACCACGGATTAAAAAAAATCTTCCAAGAATATCTAGATCAAGAGGTGGGAGAACGAACAATGCTCAAAACACTTTCTGAGCTCAACGCTCTTTGAAAGATCGACGTTACGAGCAAGGATTCATGTTGGAAAGATGCACTGGCAGAATAGATTATCTGGTCCTTCGGAAGAGAACAAGAAATGCCACCTAGTTCACATTGTCGATTGGATCACCGGTTACAAAGATAAAGAGATCTTGGATAAAGAAACGATGATAGCTCATAACCTAAGCAAAGCTATCAGAGATGAAAAGATGAAATTCCCTCGTATCAAAGAGAATTTTGCAGATATGGAGTTCAAAAAGATGTGCAGCATGATGAACAAATGATAGACCACCGTAGGGCCTTAAGAAAAACTCCGGATTGACAAAGATACTTGAATATGATAAAGATATGATCACGGTATAACTCAAAATCATAGGAGATAACCGCCATCATTTGGAGGATGAAAATGATAGCATTAACCATACTCCACTCATGCTAAGTGTCATATAGCTATGCCGAGAACCAAATTACAATCACAAGCATCGGTTCGTCACCCGTTATGTATTTAGCCCAGAAGATTTTCAAAATGAAGTAAAACTCCAGGATCAAGCGCCGGTGACAAGAGAATGAGTTAGCATGAACATGCCGATAAAAGGAAGATAGATAATGTTTCACACACGACTGAAGAGGAGTGTGGAAACACAAATGTATCAAAGAAATTTTTTCCGCATTTTTCGGCATTGAAATACCAATAGATGCACAAAACCACTTAACAGATAGAGATTAGCAACTCCACATTCTGTGAAAGCATGCTGGAAGGAAGAACACCCTTAACAAGATGGCACCGGTTAACAAGGAGTCGGATAGATCCCGTCAGTTTACAAAAGCCTATCGGTATGGAATGTACCAACAGTTGATAACCAAAGGCAGATTGTGATAACAAGGTTGGATGCAACAGATAGACAAGGAATTACACATACACACTTTCTATGGTACTACGGAAACCCAGAACACGTGAATCCTAGTTTGAATTTTTGGAAGAGGATTGAAAACGTTACACTTCCTTACTAGAAAAGGGTGGTGGGTGGGTAAGAAGAAAAGTGGAAGCAGTCCTACTCTCACGTCTTGTTTTTCCCTAATATACATAGCTACCAAAATATTTGCTAGACTGACAACGACCATTTTGGCTGAGACCCTGAAGGGCGGGATGGCTCTGATACCAATTGTAACAACCTCGGACCCTACGCTCTAAGTTCAAGCCTGGATGAACCAAAAGTGGTTAAGGGTTTTACAGCAGGGGCCCAGGGACATCCACATGTAGGCCCGTCGACCTCCCTAACCACTTCCAAGAACATCGGGACAAGAGCGAGCGGCTTAGGCAACAGGCAAAGAGATCAAATACATACACAAGTGAGTATGTATGCAAGCTACCTTACAACAGTTCTCAGAGCCATACCATCTAAAAGAAATAGAAATATTGCAACGCCATACAGCAAGATCCAAATATCCTAGATAGAGATAATAGTGTAGGATAGCTCCTCATACATCAATCAACAGAGTATCAAGCGGAAGCGGGAAACAAGATCCGAGTATGGATAAGAAGCAAATCGGCATAAGATGCCACATAACTAAGCACATCCCGCCCACAGATCTCACGGATCCCCATCCCGGAATCTCTACACCGAGTGATCGTCGCCAACATCATTTGTCTCCTCCACCCAGTATCCATCTTGCGAATACACCTGTTCATCTGAATCAAACAATTTATCGTGTGAGACCCTAGGGTACTCAGCAAGTTTTTATGCCTCTAAAGGGGACATATACCTGGGGTGACGCAATTGCAGCAAAAGATAATAACTATCAAGTCTATAGATACTCGCTAACCATCCGCCTAAACAATGATAGACGGATGTCCGTTAATTAGAAACAACAGTTATAACAGTATAAAGTAATAGATCCATCCTCCTTCTCTCTTACCAACGAGAAAGCGGACGAACAACCCATCCGTTGGCAGTTTTATTAACCATTCCATGAGTATTGCACTAATTACTAGTCAGATATTTTGTCAAATTAAAAGCGGTACTTCAGTTATGCTTGTCTATGATCGAGAAACTGTGCTCCAAGTCAACCATAACCGCGGACACGGCTTTCAGAAAGATTTACCCTGCAGGGGTGCACAAATAGAAACACACACACGATCGACCTCGGAAAAACCAAATCAAAACCCAACGAGGCTCTCACGACAAAGCAATCACAGGATTCATAAAATATTTCAGGGGGCCACCCCATTAAGCTACCTGCAACGAAGTTGGCCGGCTCCGAGACGGACCCAAGGTTTGTGTCAATGGCTGTAAACGACTGGGAACCCGAAAGTGTGACTGGGCTTGTCGATACCGCGAAAACATTCCACGATCCAAACAGTATAGGTGCTCCACGCACAATCGTAAATAAAGCGGTAAAGCATGGCATAAGTACAAGATAGTAATAAAGCCCCAAACTACTTTGTGGCCCCAAGAAATAAAGTACAAATCAAGCTCAGGCAAAGGGGGATTCATAGAGTCTCCCGTATGTGGATAGTGCGAATAGTCAAGGAACGGGTATCAAGTACTCGGGGTCCTACGGGACACAAGTGAGCATGAAAAAACAAATAACAGATATTGCCCACAGGTGTCTCTTTCATTAGTTATCCCATTACTACTCAGGTTAAGTTGTTTTGGTACATCGTTATCCATCAGACACTCACATACCCTACACATGCAATTCTACAACTCGCAAGGCTCAAGCAACTCCTGTAGTAATGGCTCATAGGATGGAGGAACAAGCTTCGGTGGGGTTTAAAAGTAAAGGCCATGCAATACTTGGGATTCAGTTTAATGCAATCGTGACTCAATGATGCAAGAATAAGATAGAAGCAATAGGTACTATATGTATGCAAGCATGTGGTAGTGCTTGCCTGGCAGCTCAGTTGAAGCAAGAGATGGATCTGGGTAGTACTCCTGGGATTCCTGATAATTCCCCTGCTCGGCGTCTATTCGAAAAGAACCAAACAAACAAGGGCCAATATAAATATAATCCGCAAACATATAAATAAAATGCGACAAGCAAACAAGCATGCCATGATGAATGATGCACAAATTACATGGCATAACAAAGCATGGCATGGGTGAGGTGTGGGGTACAAGAATAAAGCATTTTATTAAGTTTTTAGTCATGTTTTGCTCCCATATAACTTGCTATCCACTTAATATTTATATGATACATGCTTCAATTCATATCATGGAATGCTTAGTTAGAACGGGCTCGTCGCGCTGATCGATTTAGACATATTATTTGTCAAATTTGGAGTTATAGAATTAAAGTTATTAATTAATTGGGAAAAAGGCATTTTATTGCAATTAAACAATTTCGAAAATTTAAATTAGTCAAACATTATTTTGGATGGCATATTTGCAATCCTCATATTTTTCTGATTCAAAAACATATATCATTTGTCAAATTTGGAATTACCAATTAAAAGTTATTAAAAACTGGATTTAAAAACATTTAAACAAAATCTGAAAACATTTTATTAAACAGAACAAGAGACAGAGACTTTTGTTACTGGGTGCTCCTCTACCCGTAAACATAGACAGGTGGGGCCTACGCTGACTAGGCCTAGCTGGTGCGGCTGGATCTGAACCGGGTTTCCTCACGCAGGCTCACCCAGCCGCAGAGGTTGACAAGCGGGACCGGGGACGGCGGGTCCACCGCGCGTGTGCGCCAGCCGGGGCGTGCCACGCGGCAGATCCGGGGGAGCGCGGGTGGAAACAACAGAAACCGAGGTGCCTTTTCGTAAAAGTGCTCGGCCGCTGACGAGTGGGGTCAAAGGACCGCGGGTTGGCCAAGCAGAAAAGGCAGGGCGACCGCAAAAATCGCACGAATATCGAATCCATCAATCGCCCGACGACGGCGGCGGCGGCGCGTCTGCCGAGGAGGCTAGTGGCTAAACAGCGGCAAATCTCTCTGCTCCGCAAAAAGGAAAACTGGAGAACCAAGGACGGGCTACAACTTTTGTGTTGGGAGTTCCCTACGCGGAGGCCTACACCGGTCGGGCTTCGACCACAAACAAGAGTGTTGGATCCGCAGCATAGAAAACAAAAAATTTCTTACGATGAGAACTATACGCCAAGATCTATCTACTAGATACAGAGCAATGGGTGGACATACATCCACGGAGAATTTACCCTCGAAGACAACGAGTTTTGTTAACGAGTAGGAACTCGTGGTTGATGTAGTCGTACGCTTGCCGATCTCAAGATCGTGTGGAAGTCCGAGCGCCGCAAATCAGCAGCGCATCCGTCCTCGCACACACGTTCAAGCCACCGGACAACCTCCACCTCCTCGCTCCAGCGAATCAGCAGAAGCAGCAACTCCTTCCAGACGCAAGGCCACCGGGAACATGTATCTCGCTAATCCGAGACCATGGGGGAATATCTAGAGGGGGAGAGAGATCCTTCACGAGGAGGTGTGGTTTGTGAGAGGGGAGAGGGGGCTTTATATAGGAGGAAGGGAGACCCCTCCCCTCCCATAGCCGGCGCATGAGGGGGGGACTCCTCCCCTCCTTCATTCATGTGGTGAACCTCCACTCACATAAACATGGCCTCCACCCAAAATCCCACTCACATGTATTTAATTTCCACCAAATTAAATGCAACTCTCAATTAATAAAACTCTTTTATTTATTTTATTCAGAATTTTGTTAATTACTTTAATTAACAAACATTCACATAAAACCCCTTGCAACATTTCAATATCACATGCAGAACCACTTTCTGCAATTTCACCCGAAACAATTCCGGTTTCTATCGAAACAATTCTTGTTTCTATCGAAACATTTCCTGCGCTTTGCAAACCTTTTGTCTAGAACATATGTGCTCCTAAATGGTGTTCGGCAACCCTTAAGTGTGTCACCCTACGGTTCACGAATAATGCAGACATGATTGAGACTCCTCTCAGATCAATAATCAGAAGCGGGACCTGGAGATCCATACTGACTCCTGCATATTCAACGATGACTTCTATGATCGTGAGAACCTTTACCGTCAGCAATTTAATCCCTTTGTCTCATGATATAATACATATCCGAGATTCGATCATCGGTATCCAAATACCTTGTTTGATCTCGTTATCGACATGCACTCTTTTCTCGTTCCCGTGATATGACATTCTAGTGATCACATCACTTGCTTGCAAGCTATCTTAATGTGATATCACCGAGAGGGCCTAGAGTATATCTATCCGTCATCGGGATTGACAAATTCCACTCTTGATCCATGAGCCTCAACATAACACTTTCATAGCACAGAACCCACCTTTATGGTCATCCTGTTACGGTGTGATGTTTGATGTTATCAAGATACTCTTCCGGTGTTAGCAATTAACATGATCTCGTGGTCTAAGGACTAAGAATACTTTGTATGATGTTATAGCAATATAAACATAATGACTTGATCGTAATGCTATACTTCGGATGAATGTTCATCACATCATTTCACAAATGTTGTGACCTTGTTATTAACAACATCCAATGTCCATGATCAGGAAACATTGATCATCTTGTTAATCAACAAGCTAGTCTATAAGAGAGGCATAACTAGGAACCCTTTTTGTTTATTAAACACACATGTATTGATGTTTCCTATCAATAAAATTATAGCATGCAAAATAAACATCTATCATATACAAAGAATACATAATAACAACTTTATTATTGCCTCTCAGGGCATATTTCCTTCAGTCTCCCACTTGCACTAGAGACAATAATCTAGTTTATATAGTGATAAATCTAACACCCATGGAGTTATGGTGTTGATCATGTTTTGCCCTAGGGAGTACTTTAGTCAACAGATCTGCTACATTCAGGTTCATGTGCACTTTACAAATCTTTATATCTCCATCCTTGACATGCTCGCGGATGGAGTGAAACCGGCGCTTAATATGCTTGGAATTCTTGTGAGACTATGGCTCCATTATTGTCACAGTAGATCACCATTGGGTCCAACGCACTAGGAACCACACCTAGTTCCGTTATGAACTCCTTCATCCAAACGCTTCTCGCTGCTTACGAGCGACAACATATTCCGCCTCTATCGTTGATCCAGCCACCACAGGTTTTTTGGAGCTCCTCCAACTAACTGCTGCTCCGTTCAAGAGAAATACGTATCCGGATTGAGACTTAGAGTAATCCGGATCGGTGTCAAAGCTAGCATCAACATAACACTTAGCGACTAGCTCTTCTTCACCTCCGTATACAAGAAACATATCCTTAGTTCTTCTCAAGTACTTAAGGATATTCTTGACCGCTATCCAGTGTTCCGAACCTAGATCAGATTGGTACCTACTAGTCAAACTAATAGCATGTGCCACATCCGGTCTTGTACATAGCATGGCATACATTATAGAGCCTATGGCTGAGGCATAGGGGATCTTATCCATTATCTCTCTTTCTTCCGCCGTAGCCGGACTTTGAGTTTTACTCAATGTCTTGCCTTGCAACATACGTAAGTACCCCTTCTTACTTCCGTCCATATTAAACTTCTTTAATATCTTATCAAGGTATGTACTCTGCGATAGCCCAATTAGGCGTCTGATCTATCTCTATAGATTTTAATGCCTAATATATATGAAGCTTCACCAAGGTCCTTCATCGAAAATTTGCTGTTTACATAACTTTTAACACTGTTTAAAAGATCTATATCATTTCCAATCAATAATATGTCATCCACATATAATATCAAAAATGCCACATTGCTCCCACTCACTTTCTTGTAAATACAAGCCTCTCCATAAGTTTGGACAAATCCAAACTCTTTGATCACCTCATAAAAGCGGAGATTCCAACTCCGGGATGCTTGCTTCAGTCCATAGATGGATCGATGAAGTTTACACACCTTATCAGCAAACTTAGGATCGACAAAACCCTTAGGTTGTATCATATACAACTCTTCTTCAATATTACCATTGAGGAACGCAGTTTTGACATCCATCTGCCATATTTCATAATCGAAATATGTACCAATTGCTAACATAATCCTAACCAACTTAAGCATTGCTACGGGAGAGAATGTCTCATCGTAGTCAACTCCTTGAATTTGTCGAAACCCCTTTGCGACAAGTTGAGCCTTATAGATGGTTACATTACCATCAGCATCAGTTTTTCTTTTGAAAATCCATTTATTCTCAACGGCCTTTCGATCGTGAGGTAAGTCCACCAAGGTCCAAACCTGGTTTTCGTACATGGATTCCATCTCGGATTTCATGGCTTCTAGCCATTTGTTGGAATCAGGGCTCATCATCACTTCTTCATACGTCGCAGGGTCATCTATTTCATCAATCATGAAATTCATAACAGGATTGCCGTACAGTTCAGGAGCTGCACGTGTCCTGCTTGACCTGCGAGGTTTGGTAGTGTCCTCTTTCGGAGTTTCATGATCAATATCATTAGCTCTCTCTTCATTAGGTGAAGTCAACTCCGAAACAACTTCCGGTGCTGCGCTACTCGCCATTTCATGAAGAGAAGGTTCAATAACCTCTTCAAGTTCTACCTTCCGACTACTCACACCTTTCGCGAGAAACTCCTTCTCAAGAAAGGATCCATTCTTGGCAACAAAGACCTTGCCCTCGGATCTGTGATAGAAGGTATACCCAATCGTTTCCTTAGGGTATCCTATGAAGATGCATTTTTCCGCTTTGGGTTCGAGTTTATCCGGTTGAAGTTTCTTCACATAGACATCACATCCCCAAACTTTAAGAAATGACAGCTTAGGTTTGTTTCCAAAGCATAATTCATACGGTGTATTTTCAACGGATTTAGATGGTGCCCTATTTAAAGTGAATGCAGCGGTTTCCAGTGCATAACCCCAAAATGACAGTGGCAAGTCGACGAGACATCATAGATCGAACCATATCCAATAAAGTACGACACGACGTTCTGACACACCATTACGTTGTGGTGTTCCGGCAGGCGTGAGTTGTGAAACTATTCCACAGTCTTTCATATGTGTGCTAAACTCGTAACTAAGATACTCTCCTCCACGGTCGGACCGCAGAAATTTGATCTTTCTGTCACGATGATTTTCCACTTCATTCTGAAATTCTTTGAACTTTTCAAAGGTTTCAGACTTATGTTTCATCAAATAGATATACCCGTATCTACTCAAATCATCCGTGAAAGTAACAAAATAACGATATCCACCTCATTGCGACACACTCATTGGTCCACACACATCAAGATGTATGATTTCCAATAAATCGCCTGCTCCATTGAACCGGAAAACGACATTCTAGTCATCTTGCCCATAAGGCATGGCTCACATGTATCAAATGATTCAAAATCAAGTGATTCCAAAAGTCCATCAGAATGGAGTTTCTTCATGTGTTTAACGCCAATATGACCTAGACGATAGTGCCACATATATGCAGATATATCATTATCAAGTTTAATCCTTTTAGCATCAACATTATGAATATGCGTAATACTACTATCAAGATCCAACAGAAATAAACCATTCAACACAGGTGCATGACCATAAAAGGTATTATTCATATAAATCGAACAACCATTGTTTTTAGACTTAAACGATTAACCACTTTGCATTAAACACGATCCGGATACAATGTTCATGCTTAGTGCAGGCACCAAATAACAATTATTCAGGTTTATAACTAATCCTGATGGCATATGGAGAGGCAGCGTTCCGACGGCGATCACATCAACTCTTGATCCATTGCCGACCCGCATCGTGACCTCAACCCTTGCTAGTTGTCGCTTGTTCCGCAGCCCCTGAACCGAGTTACATATATCAGCAACCGATCCCGTATCAAATACCCAGGTGCTACTGCGAGTACTAGTCAAGTACACATCAATAACATGTATATCACATATACCTTTGTTTGCCTTGCCGGCCTTCTTGTCCACCAAATACTTGGGGCGATGCCCAATGGCGATCCCTTGCAATAGTAGCACTCGGTGTCGACTTAGGGCCAGCTCGGGTTTTTTCAGCGCGGCAACAGATTTGCCGCCTTCTTTCCCTTCTGCTTTCCTTTCTTGTCCTTCTTGAAACCGGTGGTCTTATTGATCATCAACACTTGATGTTCTTTCCTAATCTCCACTTCGGTCTTAAGCATTGACAGAAGCTCGGGAAGGGACTTCTTCATGCCCTGCATATTATAGTTCATCATGAAGCTCTTGTAGCTAGGTGGCAGAGATTGGAGAACACGATGTATGCCTAAGTCAATGGGAATCGTTATTCCCAAGGACACAAGCTTATCAGCGTACCCAGACATTTTGAGTACATGCTCACTAACGGAGCTGTTCTCCTCCATCATGCAGCTAAAGAACTTTTCAGAAGCATTATAACTCTCTACGGCAGCATGGGTATCGAAAATCATTTTCAATTCTCCCATGGTATCAAAAGCATTGCCATTTTCGAAACGTTTTCGAAGTTCTGGCTCTAGCCCATACAGTATGCCGCAATGAACTAAGTTGTGGTCCTCCTGACGAGCTATATAGACATTCTTTTCCTCGTCAGGGGCATCAGGAGCTGGTGGGGGGCCTAGCGGCGCCTTTAGCACATATTGATTTTGTGCAGCAGTGAGGAGAATCCTCAAATTCATAGCCCAGTTGGTGAAGTTGCTACCATTCACAGCAAGCTTCTCTTTCTCCATGAACACATTGAAATTAAAAGCAGGTGGTGACATCTACAACAGAATTTGTAAAATATATTTAGACTAAGTTTATGATAGATTGAGTTCAACTAATCCAAATTACTAATGAACTCCCACTCAAAAACGACATCCCTCGTGTCCTTTTGGTGATTACATGAACCAAATCCACTACACCAAGTCCGATCATCACGTGAGTCGGTGTAGCTTCAAAGGCGAGCATCTATATGGGCATCATATCAACTATATGACTCATGCTTAACCTTTCGGTCCATGTTCCGAGGCCATGTCTGTACATGCTAGGCTCGTCAAGTAAGAACCTTAGTATCCGCGTGTGTAAAACTGTCTTACACCCGTTGTATGAAAGCGTAAGGTCGAGAACACCCGATCATCACGTGATGCCTCAAAACACGATCCACAAAACGGTGCATACTTAAGGAAGAACACATTTTATCTTGATATCTAAATGAGGGATCATCTTATAATGCTACCAAAAGCGCCAAACTAGCAATATAAGATGCTAACATCTGATGTGTGAAGTGAGGTGATATGGTCCATGCATTTGATCTCTATCATTTGCATCGTGGTATGATCTCTATCATTCCTTTGTGTGTAAGGCCAAGGTCTATGGAACTTACACGTTAAGTGAGTTGTAAGAGTATCTATCATACATCTACTTACAACAATACCATATCAAGACACTAGCCTAGCAACGATCTAAACTAGACGCCTCTAATTTATCAATTGCAAGTTTTACGTGGCTTAGGGCTTTCGGAGATAGAACCGGTCTTACCTACGAACATGAACCACAACGAGGATAACCAAGTTATTAGCAACTCGTTGTAAATCAGATATTGACTATAGTAGGAGAGACAGACACCCGCTAGCCACTTATGCAAAACTAGTTGCATGTCAGTCGTGGAACCGGTCTCATGTACGATGACATGTAAGGTTGGTCCGGGCCGCTTCATCCCACTATGCCACCAATATCCAAAGTACATAGAAGATGCAATAACATGATCATCGCCACATATAAACATATGTGTACTACCCGTGCAAAGCACCTACGCATAGATCAGGCTCGATACCCTTTGTTGGGTCATGACATAGAAAACAAAAAATTTCCTACGATGAGAACTATACGCC
Source organism: Avena insularis (assembly GCA_023614405.1). Classification (NCBI taxonomy): domain Eukaryota; kingdom Viridiplantae; phylum Streptophyta; class Magnoliopsida; order Poales; family Poaceae; genus Avena; species Avena insularis. Next base: position 352,956,821 of record CM042692.1, on the reverse strand, counting down.
AAGATCTATCTACTAGATACAGAGCAACGGGTGGACATACATCCATGGAGAACTTACCCTCGAAGACAATGAGTTTTGTTAACGAGTAGGAACTCGTGGTTGATGTAGTCGTATGCTTGCCGATCTCAAGATCGTGTGGAAGTCCGAGCGCCACAAATCAGCAGCGCATCCGTCCTCGCACACACGTTCAAGCCACCAGACAACCTCCACCTCCTTGCTCCAGCGAATCAGCGGAAGCAGCAACTCCTTCCAGACGCAAGGCCACCGAACATGTATCTCACTAATCCGAGACCATGGGGAATATCTAGAGGGGGAGAGAGATCCTTCACAAGGAGGTGTGGTTTGTGAGATGGGAGAGGGGGGCTTTATATAGGAGGGAGGGAGACCCCTCCCCTCCCATAGCCGGCGCATGAGGGGGGACTCCTCCCCTCCTTCATTCATGTGGTGAACCTCCACTCACATAAACATGGCCTCCACCCAAAATCCCACTCACATGTATTTAATTTCCACCAAATTAAATGCAACTCTCAATTAATAAAACTCTTTTATTTATTTTATTCAGAATTTTGTTAATTACTTTAATTAACAAACATTCACATAAAACCCCTTGCATCATTTCAATATCACATGCAGAACCACTTTCTGCAATTTCACCCGAAACAATTCCGGTTTCTATCGAAACAATTCTTGTTTCTATCGAAACATTTCCTGCGCTTTGCAAACCTTTTGTCTAGAACATATGTGCTCCTAAATGGTGTCCAGCAACCCTTAAGTGTGTCACCCTAAGGTTCACGAATAATGCAGACATGATTGAGACTCCTCTCAGATCAATAATTAGAAGCGGGACCTAGAGATCCATACTGACTCCTGCATATTCAACGATGACTTCTGTGATCGTGAGAACCTTTAATGTCAGCAATTTAATCCCTTTGTCTCATGATATAGTACATGTCCGAGATTCAATCATCGGTATCCAAATACCTAGTTTGATCTCGTTACCGACATGCACTCTTTTCTCGTTCCCGTGATATAACATCCTAGTGATCACATCACTTGCTTGCAAGCTATCTTAATGTGATAACACCGAGAGGGCCTAGAGTATATCTATCCGTCATCAGGATTGACAAATTCCACTCTTGATCCATGAGCCTCAACATAACACCTTCATAGCACTAAACCCACCTTTATGGTCACCATGTTACAGTGTGACGTTTGATGTTATCAAGATACTCTTCCGGTGTTAGCAATTAACATGATCTCATGGTCTAAGGACCAAGACTACTTTGTATGATGTTATAGCAATATAAACATAATGACTTGATTGTAATGCTATACTTCGGATGAATGTTCATCACATCATTTCACAAATGTTGTGACCTTGTTATTAACAACATCCAATGTCCATGATCAGGAAACATTGATCATCTTGTTAATCAATAAGCTAGTCTATAAGAGAGGCATAACTAGGAACCCTTTTTGTTTATTAAACACACATGTATTGATGTTTCCTATCAATACAATTATAGCATGCAAAATAAACATCTATCATATACAAGGAATACATAATAACAACTTTATTATTGCCTCTCAGGGCATATTTCCTTCAAAGAGGCCGCGGGGAAGTGCTGCTATTACTGCCGGCTGCAGGCGTGCCTCAGACAGTGCGAGCGGCGGCGCACGGAGGCTGCTTGATGGAGCACGGCGGTGTTGTGGCGAGCTAGAAAGGAAAAGGGGATGTCCGGGAGGGAGGAGGTACTCACGAGAGTGTGCCCGCAAAGCCGTGGAAGCCGGGGTGGCGGGGTACTGGCGTGGTGCTGGCGGTCCGCTCCTTCGGTTCCTGGCGTCTACGGCGGCGCGACATCAACTCCGGTGAGGTCCAGCGGGTTCCGACGGTTCAGGGCGAGGAAGAGGAAGCAGGGGAGGCCGTTGATACACCTGGCCGGCCTCGGAGTGCTGCAGATCGTTGAGATGAAGAAGTTGACCAATCTAGGGTTGAGGAGGCATGGAGATGACCATGGCCATTTTGTGGGTAAGAAGAGGGGAAGGAGAGGAACTGGGAAGGTGAGATCTCGATCTGGAGGAACCTGGGGTGGTTGGGGTGATAAGGAAGAGAGGAAGAGAGGCACATGGGGAGGGTTGGCTGCCACCTTTTTGCCAAAGCAAGGGGGAGATGAGGGGATAGGAACGCCAGCTGCTATTGCTTTAAGGTCAGAGAGGGAGGGAGGCACGGGCTCGGCATGGGCGATCGCTAGCGGGGTGATCCCGTGCCAGGGAAAGAAGAGAAACAGAGGTCCCGCTAGGTGCTTAGCGCTAGCAAGGGGTGCGGCCGGTTCTGATGGGTTTCTGCTGGGTGTGGTGCAACCAGGCCATCTCAGGTACAGAGAGAGAGAGGTAGACATCGGCAGGGCTGGTGGTACCAGGTGCAAGGAGGGATCAGGAAGGAGGGAATGGTTCGGTGCAACCGAGAGAAAGAGAGGGAGAGGCGCGCGAGTGCAGGCTGCGGAGACCGGGCTTGGCGTGGGTGCAGGTTCAGGCTGCTGCCGAGCCAGCCAGCAGGGGTGCCCGGTTGGGGTTCAGCTGGACCAGGATGGTGGGGTGGTCTGATGGTGATTAGGTGTAGGAGAGAGAGAGAGGAATTGGCCAAGCTAGGTAAAAGAGAGGGTTTAAGCTAGAGATGAGGGAGAGAGATTAGGGTTTAGGGATTAGATGAAGAGAAACCCATCCTAGGGTTATTTGATGCATGTCCCTTTCGGTCTTGTTTAAAACAAGCCATGCAAGAAGGTTCAAATATGAAAGACTTCAAAACAACACTTAAAATATCACAAGGAAGAAAAAAAGGAAGAGATGCCCTATGTTGCATGTACATGCAATAATATGCATGGAAGAATAAAAAGAGACAAGATGGTCTATTAGGATCCTTTTGAATTTGGCTATTTGATGGATTCCAAACCAAACAAGCTTTACTCCAAATTCAAAAGAAACCCAAATAGAGGAAGTATGGGCAAGCTTGCATGGGCCATGCATGAGTGATAAATGCCATATTTATTCTTATGAAAACAATTGTGAATACCCATGGGCATTTATTAACACATGGTTCAAAAATATGGAATTAAGGCCAAGCCAAAATAATGGAGTTGGTGTCCCAAATGGATTAGGTGGAATATACTCATATGTGAATATAAATTCGGGAATTCTAGTGTGTGTGTCCCACTAGATGCATAAATAGCCTCAATATATTCCAACATGAGCATACATTCAAAAACAAACCATATGGAAGCTTGACAAGGAATTCTACTCACGTAGCATGCAAAGGTGGCCATGTGTCTCTCCCCATATCAATATTGTGAAAACAACATGATGCATAAATGGGAGCATGCGGAAGTAGAAGTGGATCCATCCCAACCCACATGAGCTAGAGGTAAAACCAAATAAAATGCAAGGCTCACATATAGTTGGATGGTGGAATTATGGGGTGATGACAAAGAAAGGTGGTGGAGTTAATAAGAGATATGCCCCCAACTCAACTTGTGCATCAAGCATTTATCAAGAATCAAATACAATGTATCAAGAGGCAAATACAATTAATAGTGCATATGAGATAAGAACCAAATGAAAGGGGTTTTATATGATGCTCAAGTGCAATGTGGCATGATGACATGAGCATGATATAATTATGATGCAACAATTATATGTAGGAAGTAGCATTTTATTAGACTAGGATAGTAGCATTGCAATTGTTAGACAATTGGGATGCTACAAATTCTTGAAGTGAAAGAATCCAACGGATTAGCCTTGACTTATGGTCTTTCCTTTCAAGGAGTTCTTTTAAGCCATCACGATTTGTGTGAACTCTCACCTTTGCATCAACTATATAAGAGCGAAATTTATCACAAGATAAAAATATAGCAAAAAGTTCATTTTCTTCCTTAAGGTAATTCTTTTGAGCACCATTGAGAGTTTTACTAGCATGATGTATAATATTAAATCTATGACCAATATGTTGTCCAAGAGTTACTCCTACAACATCATCGCTAGCTTCACATATTAAGTCAAAGGTTGTATCCCAGGTAGGTGGTTTAATGGTGGGAGCACGAGTTAAAGAATTTTTAAGTTTATCAAAGGCTTCAAGACACTTATCATCAAAATTAATTTGCATTCCCTTTTGCAAGAGGTTAGTCAAAGGTTTATATATCCTAGAGAAATTTCTAATGGACCTTCTATAAAAACACACATGACCAAGAAAACTTCTTATACCTTTAATATCCCTAGGTTGCGGCATCCTCTCTATTGCTTCAACCTTAGCTCTATCAACTTAAATTCCCTTACCTGATACCTTGTGTCCGAGGACTATACCTTCTTTGACCATAAAGTGGCACTTCTCCTAGTTTAGAACAAGATTAGTTTCTTCACAACACTGCAAAACTCTCTTGAGATTATCCAAGTAGCTAGTAAATGAAGTTCCATAGACAGAAAAGTCATCCATAAATACTTCCATTATAAGTTCTATAAAATCCCGAAAAATAGTAGTCATACATCGTTGAAAAGTAGATGGAGCATTACATAGACCAAAAGGCATACGTCAGTAAGCATGTAAACCATAAGAACTTATGAAAGTTGTTTTAAGTTGATCATCCGGATGAACATCTATTTGAGAGAAATCAGAGTATCCGTCCTAGTAACAAAAATGAGTATGGTTTGCTAACCTTTCTAAAGTTTGATCTATGAACGGTAATGGATAGTGATCTTTCCTACTCTCTTTATTTAATTTCCTGAAGTCTATACACATCATGTGCCCAACAATAGTTCTAGTAGGTATTAATTCATTGTTTTCATTAGGAACAACAGTAAAACCACCCTTCTTAGGGACACAATGAATAAGACTTACCCAATCACTCTCTTTAACATGATAAATTATACCTGCGTCCAGTAGGCGTACAATTTCTTTTCTTACCACTTCTTTCATTTCAGGCTTTAATCTTCTATTAAATTCTGCAATTAGTTTAGCACCTTCTTCCATGAATATTCGATGGACGGCTATCATGGGACTAATGCCCTTCAAGTCATCCATTGAGTACCCAAAGGCTTGGTGATGCTCCTCAAGTATCCTCATGAGTTCTTCTTCTTCTCCTGAAAGTTTAGCACTAATAATAACAGGGAATTTATTGGTATCATCTAAAAACCTGTATTTAAGATTTTCTGGTAGAGTCTTCAACTCTGGAGGTGGTAATTCCTCGTCCCCTCTCTTTTATGGCTCTTCAAAAGCCTCATTAGTTGGAGGTCCCAAAATGGGAAGTGAATCGAATTCATCTTCTAGTTCTTCTAGGGACTTGTCCTCCATAACTATTTATTAATAATTTGGATCTTAATTTATTTCTTCTTCTTGATTACTAAAGAAAATAGCCGCCATTTCCTCAATAGTTCTCTCTTCCTCTTCTTCTTGTATTTGTGGAGGCTGTCCTTAAATTTGGAAAAATGGAATTTATTTTGTGTTCCCTCAAGCCTAAGAGACACATCTCCTTGAAATTAACATAGGCACCTATATCACCCAAAAAGTTTCTTCCAAATATAATAGGGAAAAGAGTGTCAGCTGGCATATCAACAACTACAAAATTGATAGGAAAGTTTTTGTTGCCAATTGTGATAGTTGCATTGTCAACTACTCCCATTGGAATTCTAAGGTTTTTATTGGCTAACATAATTGTTATATCGGTATTTTCAATTGTAGCCGGTTCTATTTCTTCTTTTATTTCTAGGTAGAAATCATAAGATATAACATGAACTTCAGTGCCAAGATCACATAAACCGTAATGAGAGGTTTCTTTAAATATGCAGGGAAGAATAGGCTTACCCACATGTTTTACCTTTATTTTACCTTCAACCAATACAAAAGTTTATTTATCAAGTTCAACTATGTTACAATGTGAGTACATAGCCATAATTTCTTCCTTGGGTACCTCTTCATCTTTGTTTTCTTTCAGGTGTTCCGTGACGGCTGGCATGCTTTCGTCTTCCTTCTTTTCCTGTACTACTTTGACCTGTTCATATTAAAAAATATGCTTTTGTGCAGTGTTAGGGAAAGGCACTTCATATATTGGTTCTATGGAGGCAACTATTGCTTTATCTTCTCTTTTCTTTTCTGGTTCAGGTGGTGGATCATACTTGACTGGACCCTCCTTTGGAGCTTTAATATGTTCTGTAAAAGCTTTAACAACTTGTAACACAAGATCTGAATCCAAATAAAGTTCTTTAGATAATTCTTTAACATGGCCTTTTTACTATAGTCATGAATACAATCATGCTCTATTTCTACGCCTCCTTCACTTCCTAGACCAAAATTCCATGAAACTATATGATCACGAATTCTATTAAGTAAAGCCCAAGCTTTGGGTATCGGAAGATTCATAAAGGCTCCTTCCGTGAAAGAGTCTAGTTCAATTTTATTAGGTTCAATTAAACCACTATAAAAGATATGTAGCAAATACCATTTAGGCAAATCATGATGAGGACATAGTCGTAGTAAATCTTTAATCTAATATAAGCTCTTACTAGTCCTTCATTAGAACGATTCTTGTAGGTCATTATAAGACGTCTAATTCCAAAAGATTTTGATAATGGATAATATTTCGATAGAAATTCACAGGCTAGATTATCCCAAGTAGTAGTGGCTTCAGGGGGTAGATATCTATACCATGAGAGAGTTGTACTTGTAAAAGTTTGACTAAAAAGTTTAACCCTTACCTCATCAGCAGTATATCCCGTCAATAGAAAAGTGCCACATATATCTTTGAAATATGCAATATGCTCATATGGATCAGGATCTTCTTCATCTCCAGTAAATTGCTTCTTATGTAGAATACTAAGTAGTAGAGGATTTATTTCAAACCCCCTTGTCTTCTTATTGGAGTTGTCTCTTTTATAAATATCATAGGGCTTCCCAAAGTGGTTGAGTGGGTTAGCACTAGTCATATGCTCAAACTCCATCATGTTGGTGGAAACCTGTTACTCAAAACAAAATTTAGCAAGAGAAAAATAAATAAGCAAAAACTAAAAGACCTACAACACTTAGCTCCCCCGCAACAGCGCTAGAAAATAGCTTGATGACTGCAAGTGCACAGATGTTTGTAGCTAGTTTCGAAATAAAGATATCGATCCCCTAGGGAGCAGGAGTCTGAAGTCTAATCATTCTTGAAATAAATATTGCGATAGAAATTCTAGATAAAGTTCTAAGTAGCAAGATAAAATGCGAGTATTGTGTAAAAAGGTGTTTTTGGGTTTTGAGTATAAGAGCAATAATAAAGTAAAACAAAATAACTTAATACAGAAAATAAGTATCGTGTATGTAAGAGAGATTGAAACTACAGTAGGGAAAAGCATTCTCAGGAAGTAGTGGATACACCTCTAGTATTGTAAAGATTTAAAATAAAGATTATCATCATGAACATTCTCAACTATGTATGTGTGGGAGGAACTCATTATTTGGACGAATAGTAAGCAACCGCTGCTCACATCATCCTCATAACCACATCAGTCAGCAATCAACATCAATTGAATTACTGCACTATTAAGGGACGTAATCCCGTAGGACGTATCCCATGGCATGGATAGTGTTCCGTGAGTTTCCTCGGTTTCCCAAGTTGTTACGTAAGGGGTGCCAACAGCTTTATAGTCACTGTAAGTGCTAGCACGCCTTCGTCTACCAACAAGTAGTTCCCTCCATCAAGTCCCCATGAGAGGCAAATATTGAGAGGTCGACTTCTCTCAACATCAAGATGTAGAGAATCTAACACATGGTCACAGCGATGAATATCATGATAGACTTTATCTTATTTAATATCATACTAGGGTTTCTCCATCTCCCCAAGAACTAATGATCTACTCAGATATGGAGGCAATCAACATCGGCAATGGTAATGGTAACAATCATAGATGAATAGTACTTGTATAAATCCACAACGAGTATAGGAATTACAACAATATCTAGACAAGATGTAGATGGGATGGATGGAGATGGTGGTGATGCAGTGGTGGATGATGAAGATCGATGCCTTATCCTCCCGAATCTGCGCATGGCAAAGATGGATCCCTTGTGGATGAGTTCCCCCTCCAGATGCCTTCCAGAGGTGAGTTTTTTATGATTTCTGGGTGTTTTGTATATCGTCTCCTCGAACCAATTGCATGGGGTGAAACTATTTGACGAGGCGGAGGCGGCACCAACTATACGGCCAGAGCTATATGGCCGGAAAAATTGCTCCCGTTATATAGTTGGTCATTGAACCTTCTGCCTCCCTTGTTCTCTTTTGGTTTATTATTAATATTTTCCAAATAAGTGATTTATATTGTTTTTACTCCTTTTATCCATAGTACAACTGCTCCAATAATTGTATCTATTGGATCCATCATCTGTCCTGATCCTGGTGAAAACAGACATAAAATGTGCGTGCGAGTAATAATGCAAAATAATAATGTAAAATACCAAGATCATACATCTACAATGCAAAATACCAAGATCATACATCTACAATGCAAAATAATAATGTAAAACATGATGCAAATATGCACTCATCAAGTAATCATTATGCAAAAGGAACAAAATCTTAGTGATGCCACGAGTGTCCATCATATCCCGATAAACTAATAAAAATCTTTGGCATACTCTCAATTACTTAAAAACTGAAATTCTTGAAGGACAATGAATAGAAAAGTAGTGCTTGAAAAATCTTGGTTTATTGATGTGGGAGAACTGAGATACTCTAGTGTATATGCTTTCATGACAACTCTCACACTCTTAATTTACATGATTATACTTTATTATTCAAAGGCAAGACTATGAATTGATTACATGACATGGAATAAAGTTTACTCAGTTAAATCATCCATGCTAACAATAATTTGGCTGCACTATAAGGATGCATAAAACCCGTATGATATGCTTGCCATTACTCTATCTATGCTGAAGTTTTTCAGATTTATGAAGTGGAGGAAACATGAGTCTACCAATCATGAGTAAGATCACCATCTCGTTATTTTCGTCTAAATGCTGAGTTCCTTTTTGATTTTGGTTTTCTTGATTGAGGACGATCAAGTTTAAGCTTGGGGAGGTTGATGGATTTGAAATATAGCCATCTACGTCCACATTTAAACTGGATATTATTCATAATTTTGATGAAATATCTCTCTAAACCCTGCCACTAATGCCTAATATTCAGAGGGGTATGCAATCTTTTCTTTTATATTATCCTATGTAGATAATGTCGTTAGAAGATGGGCATCACTATATTAAAGTCAAAGATACGAGATTTCCAACAACCAGAAGAAACCAGGAGCCGTAAAGCGGAGGTAGACACTTTAACGACCAACTATACGACCGGAGCAAAAATTCCGGCCGTATAGCTCTGGTCGTATAGTTGGCGCCGCCACTGTTAGGTCAAACAGAACAACTTTCATGAAGGGACCCCTATATAAAGAAGCCTCGGGCGACGAGAAAACAAGTTAGACCTTGCCAAAAAGTCTCTGCCACAGATCACCAGCCGCCTCTAGATTTCAAAACCCTTCTCCATAGCCATATTCCACCACTTGTAATAGTAGATCTTTTCTTTGATTGGCGACATTGTAAGACTATTTCTATCAATCTTATGATTTTCATTACAATGTTTGTGATTATTGATCGCATCTCTGTGTGTGAGTAATTCTCCTTGGGCTAAGGGCTTCGGCCTAGCCATGTAGCAATTGTGCATGTTATTTATCATAGATGGGCTCGTGTATTAGTTTGTATGACATGATGATTATTGTATCCTCTCTTGCCTCAATCCAAGGACTTGTCAGGTACCCAAGACCCCGAGGGTTGATCCAGGTATAGGGAGTATGAGTAATAACTGATATGTAGGTTGGGAACCCTAGTGATAGAAGGGGTAGTATGGCTGTATGTGAGGGATTTACTTGAGATTAACGGTGACATCACTATGCATATCCATCATTAGTTCTCTTTCTTCTATGGATGAGACTAGTAGGTTATTGCTATAAGCAGTTGCGGAGGCAATAGCAATTATGGATGAACTACCCACATATAATTTATCTTGATCTAACAAGTACATGCATACTTTATTTCTATCTTTTATTCCCATCAGATGTTTTGCACAGCTACAGGTGAAACCGAACGCCCTAGGCCCTCTCTCTCCATCAGCGACAACAACAAAAAGACGCAAGCTATTGGTTCGGGAAAAACACAAAAGGAATTCTAAAACTCCCAAAGGTCCGTTAAAGTAACTTCACTACTCATTCGCTTCTCGAGATTCGATAACCTAGGTCTACAAGGGAAAAGAAGCTACACTACATCTGTAATCCGGATCGAAGGTATCTAAAACTCACCAAGCTTGCGGTAGTTGTCTGTGACAAACTTCTCCAGTGCGGAGAGTTTCCTCTGTAGCCTAACAATGACAGAGTCAGGGCCTTCCGCTCCTCCTCCGCCACGACGACCACAACTTTGGCCCTCTCCTCAGAGGAAGTCGCCGCAGCCTTCACCTTTTCTAGATCCTTTGACAGCGAGCTGGCCTGCTCGTTCGCTATGGTCGCCGTAGATTTCGCTACCTCCAGCTCCTTCACCATCGAGTTGGCCCGTTCCTCTGCCGCAGACGCTGAAGCCTTGGCAGCATCTAGGTCAGCGATTGGAACATATCCCTCGCGGGCCTTGGCAATTGCGGCGACATGTTTATCTAACGCAAAGATCACAATGAGGAAAATCACAAGTATTTTAACCCTTACAAGATAAGCGACTAACCTGCAGCCACCTGGAGTCGCTGATTAGCTACTTGGGCAATTTGGAGATCATGCTCTAGTCGCTCCGCTGAAGACAGCCGCTGAGTCGACTCGGCCTGCAAACCCTGTGCACCAAATTCAAGTCAGAACAAGGACAATCAAAGTTTTTGAGTGTCTAGCCGCCGCTGAAATTCAGCGACTAGACCCTCGGGGACTGGACAATCAAAGTTTTGAGTGTCAAGCTGCTGAAATTTAGCGACTAGACCCTCGGGGACTGGACAGTCAAAGTTTTGAGTGTCTAGCCGCTAAAATTCAGCGACTAGAACCTCGGGGACTAGACATACCTAGATTGCAGCACCATGCATGCTGTAAAGCTCGACGGCGTCCACTGAGGGAACCAGGAACGGCGTGCGCCTGTGATGCTGCCTGATGTCGCTATCGATGATCCTAGGAATCTGCGGCAACTGAGTCCTAGTTGTCTTGGCAAAGGCCCTCACCATGAAGCAAGGGAATGTTGCGACCGTCGCCCCCGCCATGCTGGTCGCTGGTACTAGCGCCTCTGAAGGGATGTTTACCCCGATTAGCTCCATGCCAGTGGTCTCCTATTCTCCAAGAGAGGACCGCGGAGTCGCTTTTCCCCATGCCTTCCATCGCTGTGGCGATGGGGTTGCCCTCCTTCTTCTTCTTCGCACCTTCACCCAGTGCCTCGACGGTAACTGCCTTCCTCTTCCTAGAGGGATCATCGCCCTCCTCGGCATCGGCTGGTACCTTGGCCACCAACGGACGATGAATCTTCTTGGCGCCGCCACTATGAGCTCGCCATGATCAGCAATTTGAAATAACACAATAGCGACAAACTATGATGAAGCAAAGTACACCACACTTACCGGGCAAATGGGATGACGCGCAGACCAGTGGTGATGTGCGCGGGCATCTCCAGCTCAGGGCCTAGCTTGTGAGTGAGGCCCCTCTCCAACAAGCTCACCTGCCATGTTGCCACAGGCTTTTCCACTGATGAAGCCGTGGTCACGGGAACCTCCAGCTTTGATGGCACATGTGTCCTCAAGTGGTGGAGTCGGTGACCCTGCGGCCGCTTCAACCCCTGGTTCCGGTGGCGCCAAGGTCTCCGACGCGATCGCCGCGAGTGGCACTTCTGTCCCCACAACCACATTCATGATCTCCGAGTCCATCATCAGAGATGGGTCCTCTGGAATCTTTGCTACATCAACACCTCCTTCATCATTGGACTCGTCGTCCGACTCGAACATCACGGAGAACTTGGTCAGCGACTTAGCTGAAAATTTAGCCTTCGCCTGGGGTTTAGGCTTTGCCGCTGGCTTGACCTTCGCTGGCAACTTAGCTGGCGTCACCGCTCTTCACGAGCTCTGCTCGTCGATAATATCGACATCACTGTCGTGCTCCTTGAGACTGTGAATCGCCTCGATCTCATGCTGCTTCTGCCCACGGGTCTTCCGAGCCGCGGATGAGGGCGCCTGCACCTATGTGACTCCTTCTTCATCCTTAGAGGATTCCTCCTCCTCCTCGATCCCCTTGGGAACCTCTTCATCCAACGGAGGAAACCAGTTATCGCGTACTTGGAATAGCTAGCAAAATTAGAGAAAACAACAATTTGGATCAAATGATTGCAAAACTGCGATTGCAAAATTCCTACTAGGAATCAAATAAGCAAAGAAACTCACCGGAGGAGCTTATCACTTCCCGACAGTATATGGTCCAGCTCGGCCATGGGGTCGACGTACTCCGCCTTCGTGATCTTCTTCAGCGCGGCGGCATAGTCCTCCGGATCCCAAGGATCGCTGCATGATTTCGTGGAATCCCCCTTCCCGGTGTACGGGTACATCCAGTGGGATTGGGTAGCCAGCAGAACCAATCGCCGCCCGAGCCAATAGTTGTACAAATTGATGGTCTCAAGGCCCTCGTCTTTCACCTCCTAGATCCGGGATAACATCTCGTCTACGGCCATCCCCTGGTCAGTGGGGAGCTAGGCCGCTAACAACCGGTGTGGCTCGCTCCTTTCTGTAGTGTACATTGGGAGCGACACCTTGCTGGAGGGAGATGATTCCTTCACATAGAACCAACTCTTCTTCCACTCGCTCGCGGCCTTCTTTAGTAGCTGTAGCTTCAGGAACTTGGCCTTGTGCTTCAGCTGGAAAGCGACACAGCCTACCGCCAAGATGGAGCCTCCCGCCTCGCGACTAAGGTGGCCGTGGAACAGCTCTATCCAGAGAGAAAAATAGGGGTGACACTCCAAGTAGCACTCACAGAAGGCGACGAAAATGGCAAGTTGCTCGATGATATGCGGCCCCAGATCTGATGGCTTGATCACGTAGTACGCACATAACCACTAGAAGAAAATCGATGTGGGGAATCCCAAACCCCTCTCCAGGTGGCTCTAGAAGCAGATAATCTCGCAGGGGCACGACTTCGGCCTAGTCTCGCTAGACATGGGAATCCGCCAATTCCCCTTACAGAGAATTTCCGCATCCTAAAAGGACTTCAGGGCAGCGATGGTGCACTTCGACTTGCCCCACAAATCCTATGGAGGTGCCATCGAGAGAAGGAAGAGGTTGCTTTGTCCGGAAATTTATGATCGGGAGTGGATCTGGAGATTGAGGGTGCGCGGGGGTGGAGAAATGCAAAGATTTGCCTATCCCTCTACCATTCTCCTTATAAAGGGACGCTACCCGCCAATCTTGGGATAGCCATTACCTCGCGGTAAATTCGCCGAAGTTACCGTTGGAGTTACCCAACGGCTAGTTTGACTAGGCTAACGGTCCAACTTCGTCCACTTAACTCGCCTGCTTACTTGCTCTTCCAATCGATTGGGCGTGGCGACTCGAGCACATTTCCATTCGCTAATGTTGCGTCTGAAGACACATTTGAGGAGTTTCTCCCTTCATTGGAGGAGTCCACCGCCGATTCGACTGGGCATCCACTCAGACTCGCCTACTCTGACTGCCAAGCAAACACATGGGCCGAACCATCGTTGGCCTCAGGGACTACCGATGGGGATATGTCAAATTGGGTATACCCAGTAGGACGTTTCGACTGGACCAAGACCATTGCGAGTGGGCCACAAGACAATGACTAGAACACAACTGAAGGAGAAGCCCGACGACTAGAAGCTGGAGGCCCAGAAGCGTAGATAGGCCCAGAAGCGTAGATAGGACCAGTCGGATTAAGTTAAAACCTCCGAAACCTTAATTGATTTGGTTGCAATCCTGTATACCCTAGCGAGGTACCCCCTATATAAACCTTCCTAGGGGTACTCTTTGTACTCACGTTCCATCATACACCCCATCCAAACGACTCACTGCCTAGCCGTCGAGCTCGCCACCCCTATAACTCACCGTCAATAATACAATCTAGCAAGAGTAGGTCTTTACCCTACGAGGGGCAAATCTAGGTAAATGCATGTGTCTTTTCCCTCAATCTCGCACCGCAGATGGCGACTCGCTCTTGACCTAAATCCTTCCAGTCGCTACCCTTGGTAGCGACTGCCATGGTCATTCCCACGACAGAAGGGGCTCAGACAAAGGGATCCACTATCTCCGATGATGTTTAATATTGTTGTAGATATGCTAGCTATCATGATTGCACAGGCAAAATAGGATGGACAAGTTGAAGGCCGCATTCCTCATTTTGTTGAGCGAGGAGTTTCAATTCTACAATATGTAGACGATACAATATTATTCATGAAACACGATCTTTAGAAGGCTGTGAACATGAAATTAATCTTATGTATCTTTGAATAGTTATCGGGTTTAAAAATTAATTTTCACAAAAGCAAGATTTTTTGTTTCGGTAAGGCTAAGGACGATGAGCAGCAATACAAACAAATTTTTAGTTGTGAGGCTGGGTCTTTTCCTTTTCAATATCTGGGAGTGCCTATTAACTATAGAAAACTAAGAAATTCATATTGATATCTAGTAGAAACTCGATGTGAAGGGAAGTTGGGTTGCTAGAAAGGCAATCTTTTATCATATGGTGATCGCTTAGTTCTAATCAACTTTGTCTTAACCAGTTTACCTATGGTTATGTTGTCATTTCTGGAGATCTCTAAGGGTGTTCGGAAATGATTAGATTTTTATAGGTCTCGCTTTTTCTAGAAAAATGATGAAAATGAAAGAAAATATAGATTAACAAAATGGAACATCATTTGTAGACCAAAATATCAAGGTAGTCTTGGCATTGAGGTTTTGGAATTAAAGAATAAATGTTTATTAAGCAAATGGCTTTTTAAGCTTTTAACTGAAGAAGGAGTATGGCAAGACTTGATATATAACAAATATTTAAGGCAAAAACATTGTTCGAGTCCAAGCGAAACCAACAGATTCTCCTTCTTGGAAAGGACTGATGCGGGTAAAGAACAAGCTTTTGCTAGAGGTCAGATCCAAGTGGGAGATGGTGCTAAGACTCAGTTTTGGGAGGATACATGGTTGAGAGACACCCCTTTAGCACAACAATATCCAATCTTGTATAACATCGTGCATCGGAAGAATGAAACCGTTGCACATGTTTTAACTCATGTACCACTAAACATTAGTTTCAGGAGGATACTGAGTGGCAATAAGTGGAATTCATGGTTACACTTTTGCCAAACGTTAATGAGGATTCATTTGTCTGATAGTGATGATACGTTTGTTTGAAAATTTACATCATTTAGAGTATTCTCTATTAAATCTATGTATGAGGACCTTATGAATGATCATGCGGTCTTTCTTCCGAAATATCTTTAGAAACTTAAAATCAAAAAATTATGTGGTTCCTGAATAGTAAGGTGCTCCTCACGCAAAAAGGAATTGGGTAGGGTGTACTAAGTGTTGTTTCTATGGTGCACATGAAACCATAGAGAAATTCTTTATATCTTACCCTTTTGCGCATCTTCTGTGGCGTATTATTTATTTTTCTTATGATTTATCCCCCGAGTAATGTAACAAATATGTTTGATAATTGGTTAAATGGCGTTGATAAATCATCTAAGGCTAAAATTAAATCATCTAAGTCTAGAATTCGAATTGGTGTTTCAGCCTTATGTTGGTCTATTTGGAGGAGAAGCAGAAATTATATTATCTTTAACAACGCAAAAAACTTTAATCTTTTGCAGGTTATTCATATGGTGGCTCATTGGGTGCAGTTATGGCAATTCCTACCGCCCCAAGACCAGCGGGATATCATGGCTACCAGGTGTAGCCGTCTCCTGATGATCGTTGGGCACATCTTCAGCCAGTCTGGGTGGCTGCGTTTTAGTCTACTATAGTACATGTGTAGTCACTTGTTGTGTTTTTTCCGCTGGTTGATCTATGTATCAACCTTAAGTGATCCATGAGTTGTATTTGTATTGGATGTTTTGATGTTGAACTAATAATAATAGGCTATGTACACCAGTCGATGCAAAGGCCGGGGTTTTATTTCCCTTTTTGAAAAACAATGAAGACAATGAACTGGTCTACCCAATCAAGGAAAGGCGATAATGAAGACAACAAACCGAGGAGCCGTGAAGATTTTCTCAGCCAAAATCCACCACCGCGCCATTGCCCGAAAAGGAACTCCGCACGTGCCACACGGGCGTCCTAATCCTTGTTCGTGGTCAGCTGAGTCAGGAGAGATTTGTGGATTGGTGAGTGTTACGAGAAGGAAAGTAATATTCAGGTGTTGGGGCTACCAAGTGAGGACGCGCAGAGGGCGAGCTTGGGGAAGGGACGGTCTAGCGCGACAGAGTGGGGGTGGCCAGAGACGAGCAAGAGGGCGGCGATAGAGCTTGCAGGGGTCGAGGTCATTGGCCAGCGGCAGAATCAAGGCTAGGGGCAGCATGAACTGAGTCATCGGGGATAGGGACAGGGAGCCAGCTGCAGGTGCTAAGGAGAGGCACGGGTGGTGGGTCAGCATCTGGTGGAGGAAGGCAGTGGCGAGCTCCAGATTGAGCGGTCGGGGATAGGGAGGAGAACGATAGGGATAAGACTAGCCCCAATGGGTATCATACGTAGTATCATGCATGTCATGGAAAATTTTGACGTGGCATGTTAATTAATGATGAAAGAGGTTATGTTGGTATTATAGATAGATACGATATCATAGCACGTAGTATTAGAAAAACTAATTTCAAATAAATCTTATACACAATTTTGCATTGAGATTTTACAAAACAATAAATATACTAAGACTATAATACTACTACATGATACTATGCATTGTGGAGATAGTATCATATACATGATACTACGATATGATACTCCTCATTGTGACTAGTCTAAGGGTAGATGAAGATGGATTAGTCGTGGCTCTTGTGTGCGTGCGTGCGTGTTTGGTGTGCATTCATTAAAAAGGTCAGTTTCTACCCAAGCTGGGTGTACATCCCATGTGCTCTCACTTTTCTGGATATTATGGGTACAGAATACCTATGTGACGTGATTTTCCTAGATTTTCTCTTATTTCTTTTATTTAGTAAACGTACATAAAGTAGCTCTGGGTAGCAACTTTTGCTGGATCTCAAAGCAACAGACATCATGTGGACGCTAGATAGGTCCTATACCCATTTGTACAAGTATAAATATATTTCCACAATTAATTTTATTTTCTTTAACATTAACATCTGAAAGATCATGAATATCATCTAGAGGGATGAATATGGGGTTTAAATCTTCTATGATAAAGGCTTAAACAAGTGCAGAATAAAACTAACGTTTAACTTGTCAAGCACAAAACCTATAAACAGTAGGATTCCCATATATACACCAACAACTTATGCTAAGCAATACAAGCACCTGGGTGATAGCAACATATATAACTTCAACTGCAAAAGTTATCACACGGTAAAGTACATAGTAAAGATCTCGTTTATAGAAATAACCAAGACACGCGGAGATTAAGATTCATCCCAAATTTTCTTTCTTTTGAGGGGAAGTACATCTCCGTTGGAAGGGTGGGTGGTACTATGACCATCAACGCCACAAAGGCCTCACCATATTATCCTGACCACCAGCCTCGTGGCAAGCACCTGATCCACTATGGGACACTTGAGGGCAGCCACCAAACTTGTACAAACTTGAGGTAATCTCCACAACTTAATTGGAGGTTCCAAATAAATCACCACGAAGGATTCTAGCTTGAGGAATCTCCATAGCTTAATTGGAGGCTCCCAACAAAACACCACCAAGGCCTCTAGCTTGAAAAATATCCACAATTTAATTGGATCCCCCAAGACTCACCACCAAGGCCACTAAACCGTCTAGGGTTCCAAGAACCCAATAGTCACAAGCTTCTTTTGATTTCACCAAACAATTCTTCGTAGAGAACTCAAACTGATACACCTAATATAATGGCAAGAACACAAGTGCTCAAATCCTTCTCTCCTAAATTCTACCAAAGTTACAAAAACTATTGGGTGAATAAGAGAGGAAAACCGCAAGATTCCCCAAGATCTAGATCCTAAGATGTTCTACTCACTTAAAGGGGAGATAAATTGGTGGAGTTGTAGATCTAGATTTCCCCTTTCAAATCCCTCAAAAAGATTCAAGAAATATGGGAGGGATTAAGAGGAATTGCAAGTTCTTAGAAGGTAAAACAATGGAGGCGGGAGAATGCAAGCAACACCGCCCAAGGTAGGTGGAGGGGTCCTTTTATATTACAAGATGAAAATGGGTTGAAATAGAGCTAGTAGTGAGCACTAGCGGGATGAGTTGTCCCAACCAAACCAGTTCGACGTGTTAGATGAGCGGGAGGCAAAGGCCTAGGGGGGCCACCAACCCAACCTCAGACCTCTTTGGGCTAGAAGGTCGAACCACCCCAGATCAGACCGGGTTGATTACCTCGATGGGCAACTAGGAGCCTAGGCTGGAGGTAAGCCAAGTCGCGGACCAGTCCGTCTGGCCAGCCAGGCCGGCCCAGCATAGACCTGTCTAACCAAAGAACAAAACTATAATGGCTATAACTATTGCAAACAAACTCCAAATGGATACCACCAAGGTAGAAAATATCAAGTAGGAGGAGATGAGAACCTCCCAAGGTGAAGAGTTGGCAAAATCTCCAATATAAAAAACATAATAAAATATTTATCCAAAATCCGTTTTTGATGGACTAGAGATTGTTATGAAGATAACCACAAGCTCCAGAACCTCACACGGATAAGATCTAAATAACAACCAAGAAATATGATGGCAAGTATGCAAAGGTTTGAGCTTTATCCAAAAGATACGACCAAGATACTCACTCAAGATCCCCTCTTGATAGTACGACTATCTATCCTAAAACCCGGTCTCCCCACTAACAATATGAGATTGGTAAAAGAGAAAACCAATCAAGATCATATCGTTGCCTTGGGTATTCCACTTGAGCTTGATGATGATGATCTTGTCCTCCTCAAGATGGAACACCTTTCTTGATTAAGCGCGTTCACACTTGCTTATTGAAGACTTGTGAATTGCTACCCCATACTACTATGGGAGAGACTCTTCTTTAGGCATGTATTCACATATCCATGATAACCAGAAGAGAGGCAAGCATCAAGCATAAGATCTTCTTGAGATGGATCATCTTGCACTTGCACTTCATATCTTCTTTTGCGATGATCCACTCTTTGCACTTTGTATTGATCAACCTTGTATCTTCTTCTCTATGACCATTCTTCAGATCACACCTTGAATAACTCCTTTGTCATTTCTTATTCTTCTTCACTTTGTTCTTGTTTCAGCCTTGAATCCAACATATGGTTCAAGTGATGCCAATGGAAAATTCCTACAAGTGTAACTCAATGAAACCATTAGTTCATAGGGATTGCCATTAATTAACAAAACCACACATGGAACACAAATGTTCTTTAGACATCCCCACAACTCTCTTTTATAACTAAGCACAAAAATTCAATGCAGCAACACACGGGTATCGTCTAGTATAATATGTTTTTACAACCTGCTAAATCATATATTGGTTCTACTAACATCTTATATTCTATGGAATGGAAGGAATAAAATTGAACTTTTGGCTAAATTTATAGGCCATGCATGAGTAGAGGGAGTACATGTTTTTAAAAATACCGCGGGTGTCCTCGGTCCCAAGGAAATAAACAGTAGGAGTAGTGTACATCTCCTTTGTTACATGCCTACCTCTTTTCCACTTTATTGCTCTCATTCTCATCTCTTCTGGTGTTACATGGAACCTCCTTTCCCGTGTCTCATGCAGCAGCATCAAGGATCCTCTGCTATTTTATCTTCACCTTTGTCGATGATGATGTGGTGGTGTATTGGTTGATGATGTTAGTTAGTATCACCTCAGAGATCTCCCAATGAAGAAGCATCATGATTTGAAGGCGCCTTCAGTGATGACCAAACCCAACATCGCTCAATCACTTGTCAATGCCTTTAGTTGTATTCCACTCAATGTCATGACTGATAATAAGAGGAAGGAGAGAATCAGTGTGAGAAGAGGGAAATGATAGTGAGTCAAGGAGGAGGAAGATGACTAAGTACGAGCTCAACATTAAGGACGTAATTGACGAGGGGTTAACTCATCAATGCCCATTGTTATGGACTTGGGTTTTGGAGGAGGGAGCGCTAGAGGCATCAATCGGCTAGCAAAAAAGCACACAGGGATGCAAGGTTTACCCAGGTTCAGGCCTCGTAGAGGTCCCTACTTCTGCTTGTCTACTTTTGGAATTATCGAGGGAGTCGAAAGTCACAGGGGGTGCGTAGATGCAATCTGGCGATGGTTGTGGAAACTAGGGTTATGATTTTCCTCCTCGCCGCCCCTCCTAGCCTTTATATAGATAGGCTAGATCTCGGGTAGTAAGTCGAGTCAGTTACAGATTAGGGTTTGTCCCTTTAAACTTTCTATCTTAAGCTTTGTCTTGTACTGCAAGCAATCAGAGTCTCCGTGAACCACCCGAATCTTGTATTAGGCCCTGGTAACACCGTGGGCTTCTGCCATACCTGGACCGTATATGCCAAAATCGAGTACCTATAAGGTATGCCCATGTCAGTAGCCCCCGAGTGTCTGGTGGAATCGTAGATTCGAGTGGAGACTTTATGAAGTCTTTCGAGTGCACAGCTGAGCATATTTTCGAGTGATTTGATTGATGGCATAGGGATTGTTGATATACATGCCTGATTCATCCGATGCGTCGGGATCAATTAACTGCCTTAGGGCAAAACAACGCAATCTACTCAAACTCGAATTCGGAAAAATGCTGGTGTAATTCGACTCAGGTCACGGAGGTCTTATAGAGTTCGAATCCCAGTGTATAAGTGTGATCACTTGACGCGTCCGCTAAGGCATATTTCATTGTACCTACAGGCACAAATATTTTCTGGTAGAGCGCAGCAGATGCGTTGCTAGTCCTTATTCATGTCTTATCTTCACGTCGTAGACGCGACATCCAAATTTTGTCATCACGGAGATGATTCGGGTGACCCAGGAGACGCAGTCTCTTTGCAGGGAAGTTATGAGGCGGAGTCGCCAAAGCTTTCGAGTGTGGACGTAGTCAACACGTAGTTATGTGTAAGAAAAATCATAGGGTCCGCGACCAACGCTCCCTATGGGAGTAGCCCCCAAGTGCCTATTCGAGTCGTCGAGTGGGGACTATAAGTACTTTGCGACTATTGTTGTCTTTTGCTTGTTTTAGTCGAATGTTCTTTCAGCGTCCCTATGGGAGTAACCCTAAGTCCATAATCGAATCGTTGATTCAAGTGAAGGGTTCTTCAATGTCTTTAGAAAAAGTTTCCTCCAGTGCGCGGCTAGGGCTCCTGTTAGGAGTAGCCCCTGAGTGCTTGGTCGAGTCAAAGACTCGAGTAAGGACTAAAGCAGTCAAAAAGGTGCTCCTGCTAGAGTTAATGATGTCAGTGCTGACGATGAGATGACCTCAGTTATCCACGTGAGCGGCTTTGACGGGACGTGGCGAGTAGTGGGTCCCACTTTCTGACTTTGATTTGACCAGGCATGCGTAATCTTCTGGTTTAAGTGTGTCTCCTCGATTCTCACGCGTACTGGGCGGAGTGGCGCTAAGGTTCGTGGGTTACCCTTGCCACACATCGACATTGATGTGTGGCACGTGCTGGATTGATTTTCTCCTGGCCGTTGGATGGCATCTGCTGTGAGGTTAAGTAGGGGTTCACCGTGCAGTAGATTTCCCCACATCTTCTTCTCGCTTGTGCATCTCCGCCATTGATGTTCTTGATGTTCCATTGCTCACCTCTCCTCTGTGGCGCTGGACCAACTCCGCACCTTCCCCAGCTACTTCCTGTGCTCACACCACTAGTGCAATATGGGCAAGAAGAAGGGAGGCTCCAACGCCGTATCTACGGCTGCCATTGCAACGTCCAAGAAGAAGGGCGTCGCCACCGCGGGCACCAGTGTTGTCGCTGTGATGGGGAAGAAGAAGGGCACAGGCACTCGCGTCACCAATGGGTGATGACTCCCGTCCACCATCAAGCCATCGGAGTTGTTCACACAGCGCCATGATGGGGCGCTTCCTGTCACCGAGGATGACTCTCACATTCCCGGTGATGAGGTAATCCCCAGTCCTCCTACGGGTTTTCGAGTGATGTTCCTTGAGTTCGTCATTCGCGGTCTTTATCTCCCCCTGCATCCGTTTGTTAGGGGTCTTCTTTACTTCTACGGGCTCCATCTGCACCAGCTATCCCCAAACTCTATTCTCCACATCGCTTGCTTCATCACTCTTTGTGAGTGCTGGCTCAGAATCGAGCCACACTTTGGTCTCTTCAAAAAACTCTTTAAGCTCAAACATCAGTCGGGTTCGGGTTCGGTAGTCTATGACGTAGGAGGCTGCGGGATCCATGTCGACTCCAATGTCACTTATTTCGCCATCAAACTCACCGCATCTGTCCAAGGGTGGAGGGATAAGTGGTTGTACATCCGGGACCAAAAGGCCGATGGGGAGCACTACGGACTCACGCCCTTTGATCCGGTGGCGGTCTGCAAGAGGAGGCAATCCTGGAAGAACGTCATGATGCCTGGCGAAGTCGAGGAGACAAAGATGCTGTATCAGCGTGTATGTGACCTCGAACACCGCATATGCAAGGAAGAAGGTGGAGCTGAACTTATTTGCACATGGTTGCACCGCCGTGTATAGCCTCTGTAGGCCAGGGCGCATCTGATGTACCGCTTGATTGGTACTAGCGATGTCACCCACATTTCTACGGAGGGCATTTCTTCGGGTGAAGTGGACAGGAGGTTGCGGCTGGTGACCAAGTACACCACCAAGAAGGATCTCCCAGGCGAATCAGTCGTGCCTCCATTCTCTGCCAGCAATCCTCCACCTGAGGTGGATTTCTTTTGCTAAGTTTTCTTGATTTTCAATTGCCTGTTAGGTGCTTAATGTGCTAATGCTTCTTCTGATTGCAGGATTGGAAAGTGGCTGCCAGCCTGCCTCCTCAGCCTGAAGGAGTTATCCTGCGCGAAGTGGAGGAACAGGACGATTCAGGCTCCACCGTCCCTATTGGGGAGGAACAGGAAGCCCCCAAGTCCAGTGACCACGGGACTCACAAGCATTCTCGTAGCAAGGGCTCGGATGCCTCCTCGCCGTCGAGGCTAGAGGATCCTTCAACTGATGTGTAGGAGCCAATCACCACCGTGCCCGTGCGTGCCATGGCTCCCCCTACAAGGAAGAAGCTGAGGTTGCTGAAGGAGTCATCGGGAGATTCCTTTAACCTATAGAATTTTGACGGGTAAGTCATTATTTTTGAGAGTTCGTCTTGACTTTCTCGAAGATTTTCCCCTTCTAAAGTGGTGTTGGGTACTTTGTAGTCAAACGACGTCATTGTCTTCTGATGATTGCCAATTTGTCAAGGAATCCGGAGTCGCTGACTCCAAGAACAAAGAGGTGGCCATACGGTCTCCTTCTCCTCCAATGGTGGCCCACTCCGGCACGCATTCTTCAAGTTGTTGCCTGGATGTCGATTCTACAAGAATCTTCGGAGCCCCTAGAGGAACACGTGAGTTTTCTTCATGCTGTTGGCACTCGCATTTTGTGTTAATGCTCACACTGCTTCTCTTTTGTTGTAGTCTATCATGAAGAATCCCGCTCGCCTTGCTAAGCAGATGCTTTCCTTGGGTCGACAGCATGCCTTGCTGGATATGTAGGGGTTCCACGTATGAAAACAATAAAATTTTACCCTACGCCCCTGAACCCCTGAAGCTGCCAGGACCTATCTATTAGTGTCTGATGAGGAGGGGCTTTTCGCGAACTTACCCTTGAAGACCGAAAAGCGTTGTCAACCCTCAGGAGAGCGTGGTTGATGTAGACGAGCCGAAGCCGACCTCAAGGTCGTGATGAAGTCCTTGCGCTCCAATGGCTCCAACGACTTGAGTGCCTCAAGTGCGACACCTCGCGGGGAGTTACACACGTCCGGTGCCTGACGATGACTCCCGCTTCCCAGATCCAGCAACCGTTGCGGAAGTAGAGCTCCCGGATCCGAATCCCGTAGCGCGACGACGCTCCACGGTGAAGATGTCTCTCGTTTGCGCAGTCCAGACTTGGGACCACAGTCACAAGAGAGAGAGAGGGGGAGAGAGAAAATATCAATTAGAGGTCCTCCCAAAAGTTAGAAGACCTTTATTTATTATTGGTGTATTTTATTTGGCTAAATACCCCCACTATATATAGGGGGAGGGGAGGTACTACCTCCCTCAAAGTTCCGGGGTGGGACTAAAGGAGAGGAGGGGGGAGGGGTGGCACCACCGACCACCCCCATGGGCCCCGCGCGGGGGGGAGGCTGGCCCAATAGGGCGCTGGTAACCCCCTTGGCCCCCTTCTCCCTCTCTCCTTTCCCTAATGGGCCCTCTCCCCTCTAGGAATTGGCCCATTAAGCCTTTGACCATTTAAATTGATTTTTCTCTTTATTAAATAATTATGAATAAATGATTAAATCAATATTTAACATTCATTCACATATTATTCAATCTCTGTGGCTATGAAACACTTCCACCTCCACTCCGGACATCCTCCGGACTTACCGAAACCCTTCCGGTTTTCTCTCTACTATTCTTTGGTGATTCTACCGATCCTATAAACACTCTCTAAGCATCATCAAGCCCTTAAGCGTGATACCCCACAGTTTGGGAACACTCCAGACATGGTCGAGACATTCCCGCACCAATGATCGACAGAGGGACCTGGATGGCCATGTGACCCATGTGTGTTCCACGAAGATCTTTCGTCGTTTGAACCGGGACAGTCGTGTCGTATTCCCTTTGTCTCTCGATACTTGCATTGCCCGAGATCTGATCAATGACATCACCATGTCGTGTTCAATCTCGTTACCGAACAAGGCTACTTGACTCGTTCCGACAAGTGATATCCCTGTGATCAAATCACACGCTGCGCAGCTATTGGATATAACCTCTCCAAGTGGGCCCTTGAGTATCTTCCCGTCACATGGACGGACAAATCCCGCTCTTGACATATATTTCCGTAACGGTTTCCTCCGAGTACCTAAACACACCTTTATAACCACTGTATTACCAAGTGGCGCTTGATGCTATCAAAGTACTCTCGGGAGACAGTGATTGATATAGCCTCACGGTCTAAGGAACAGTCTACGAGGATCCATTTCTAATCATTGTAACTTGAACTTCGTGACATGATCGGGTCACGATGTTTAGGTTGGGTATTGGTTCACCATCTCATTCTCAGAATGAGTTGACTCCATTTCCAACTGGCATAAATGCCACATGATCAGGAAACATGATCATCTGTTGACCAATGAACGAGTGACTTGAGTTTCACTGGGAATCCCTAGTTGTTTGTATATCACATGTGCATTGATGTTTCCGCTCAATACAGTTATAGCATGATATAAAACTTAATCATAAACTATATGAAATATGATAATAGTCCTTATAACTATTTGTCTTTTGGGCATATTTCCAACAGTCTCCCACTTGCACTAGAGTACAAATACACTAGCTGCATTTGTTCTTAATCATTGGCATCATTTATCCGGTAGTGAACATGCTTGCTCATGGAAGAGGTTGAGTCTTGGGTCCGTACTTTACAGTCCCAAATCCTTTGCAACTTACTAATGTCACCTTGATTGATATTAATACTTTATCATCACAAGATAACATCTGTGTGTATCCATCGTCGCTATGACAGCAAAACGAGGCCTGATTCCAGGAGCCTACGGTGACTTTAGATCAACCTCAAGGGCTTTCTCATGGGCACTGTGCCCTAGGACACATCATTCTATGTTAAAAGCAAACTAGCCCCGTCATAACATTATACAACACTTTAGATGGTACCCTTATCTATTATTATAAATGTATTCATCGAAACACTAGTGCACTCTGTGCAACTTTCGATGTTTTTGTTCACCTCGCTACCTACTTGACTTCAATCGGTATTTACAGGAGATTCCTGAAGGAAATATGCCCTAAGAGGCAATAATAAAGTTGTTATTATATATTCCTTGTATATGATAGATGTTTATTTTGCATGCTATAATTTTATTGATAGGAAACATCAATACATGTGTGTTTAATAAACAAAAAGGGTTCCTAGTTATGCCTCTCTTATAGACTAGCTTGTTGATTAACAAGATGATCAAGGTTTCCTGATCATGGACATTGGATGTTGTTAATAACAAGGTCACAACATTTGTGAAATGATGTGATGAACATTCATCCGAAGTATAGCATTACGATCAAGTCATTATGTTTATATTGCTATAACATCATACGAAGTAATCTTTATCCTTAGACCATGAGATCATGTTAATTGCTAACACCGGAAGAGTATCTTGATAACATCAAACGTCACACCGTAACAGGGTGACTATAAAGATGGGTTCAGTACTACGAAGGTGTTATGTTGAGGCTCATGGATCAAGAGTGGAATTTGTCAATCCAGATGACGAATATATACCCTGGGCCCTCTCGGTGATATCACATTAGGATAGCTTGCAAGCAAGTGATGTGATCACTAGAATGTTATATCACGGGAACGAGAAAAGAGTGCATGTCGGTAACGAGATCAAACTAGGTATGGAGATACCGATGATCGAATCTCGGACATGTAATATATCGAGAGACAAAGGATTTAATTCTGGCGTTAAAGGTTCTCACGATCACGAGTCATCGTTGAATGTGTAGGAGTCGTCACGGATCTCGGTCCCGCTGCTGATTATTGATTGGAGAAGGGTCTCGATCATGTATGCATTATTCGTGAAACCATAGGGTGGCACACTTAAGAGTTACGGACACCATTTTGGAGCACATATGTTTGAAGACGAAAAGAATTGCAAAGCGCAGGAATTGTTTCAATAGAAACCGGAAATTGTTTCGGGTGAAATTGCAGAAGGTGGTTCTGCATGTGATATTGAAATATTGCAAGGGGCTATATGTGAATGTTTGTTAATTAAAGTAATTAACAAAATTCTGAATAAATTTAATAAAAAGAGTTTTATTAAATGAGAGAGCATTAAATTTGGAGAAATTTAATGCATTTAAAGTGGAGACTTTAAAAGGGAATGTGAAGAGGCATTTTAATGTGGAAGGGTTACCACCACATGAATGGGGAGGTGAGGTCACCCCCATGCGCCCATGGAGAGAGGGCACCCCCTCCTCCTATAAAAGGCCACCCATTCCCTTCTTCATCCTCACACCTCCTTGTGAAGGATCTCTCTCCCCTCTAGAATTATTCCCCCATGGTCTCGGATTAGCGAGATACATGTTCTCGGTGGCATTTCGTCTGGAAGGAGTTGCTGCTTCCGCTGGATCGCTGGAGCGAGGAGGTGGAGGTTGTCCGATGGCTTGAACGTGTGTGCGAGTGCGGATGCGCTGCTGAGTTGCGGCGCTCGGACTTCCTCACGATCTTGAGATCGGCAAGTGTACGACTACATCAACCACGAGTTCCTACTCGTTAACAAAGCTCGTTGTCTTCGAGAGTAAGTTCTCCATGGATGTATGTCCACCCGTTGCTCGTATCTAGTAGATAGATCTTGGCGTATAGTTCTCATCAGGAAATTTTTTGTTTTCTATCTTTGTGGACCCAACAGTGGTATCAGAGCCTGATCTATGCGTAGGTGCTTTGCACGGGTAGTACACATATGTTTATATGTGGGCGATGATGATCATGTTATTGCATCTTCTATGTACTTTGGATATTGGTGGCATAGTAGGATGAAGCGGCCCGGACCAACCTTACATGTCATCGTACATGAGACCGGTTCCACGACTGACATGCAACTAGTTTTGCATAAGTGGCTGGCGGGTGTCTGTCTCTCCTACTATAGTCAATATCTGATTTACAACAAGTTACTAATAACTTGGTTATCCTCGTTGTGGTTCATGTTCGTAGGTTAGACCGGTTCTATCTCCGAAAGCCCTAAGCCACGTAAAACTTGCAATTGATAAATTAGAGGCGTCTAGTTTAGATCGTTGCTGGGCTAGTGTTTTGATATGGTATTGTTGTAAGTAGATGTATGATAGATACTCTTACAACTCACTTAACGTGTAAGTTCCATAGACCTTGGCCTTACACACAAAGGAATGATAGAGATCATACCACGATGCAAATGATAGAGATCAAATGCATGGACCATATCATCTCACTTCACACATTAGATGTTAGCATCTTATATTGCTAGTTTGGCGCTTTTGGTAGCATTGTAAGATGATCCCTCATTTAGATATCAAGATAAAATGTGTTCTTCCTTAAGTATGCACTGTTTTGTGGATCGTGTTTTGAGGCATCACGTGATGATCGGGTGTTCTCGACTCTACGCTTTCATACAACGGGTGTAAGACAGTTTTACACACGCAAATACTAAGGTTCTTACTTGACGAGCCTAGAATGTACAGACATGGCCTCGGAACACGGACCGAAAGGTTAAGCATGAGTCATATAGTTGATATGATGCCCATATAGATGCTCGCCTTTGAAGCTACACCGACTCACATGATGATCGGACTTGGTGTAGTGAATTTGGTTCATGTAATCACCAAAAGGACACGAGGGATGTCATTTTTGAGTGGGAGTTCATCAGTAATTTGGATTAGTTGAACTCAATCTATCATAAACTTAGTGTAAATATACTTTACAAATTCTGTTGTAGATGGCACCACCTGCTTTTAATTTCAATGTGTTCATGGAAAAAGAGAAACTTGCTGCGAATGGTAGCAACTTCACCAACTTCACCAACTTGCTATGAATTTGAGGATTCTCCTCACTGCTGCACAAAAGCAATATGTGCTAGATGCGCTGCTAGGCCCCCCACCAGCTCCTGATGCCTCTGACGAGGAAAAGAATGTCTATGTGACTCGTCAGGAGGACCACAACTTAGTTCATTGCGGCATATTGTTTGGGCTAGAGCCAGAACTTCGAAAGCGTTTCAAAAATGGCAATGCCTTTGATACCATGGGAGAATTGAAAATGATTTTCGATACCCATGCTGCCGTAGAGAGTTATAATGCTTCTGAAAAGTTCTTTAGCTGCATGATGGAAGAGAACAGCTCCGTTAGTGAGCACGTACTCAAAATGTCTGGGTACGCCGATAAGCTTGTGTCCTTGGGAATAATGATTCCCATTGACTTAGGCATACATCATGTTCTCCAATCTCTGTCACCTAGCTACAAGAGCTTCGTGATGAACTATAATATGCAGGGCATGAAGAAGTCTCTTCCCGAGCTTCTGTCAATGCTTAAGACTGCAGAAGTGGAGATTAGGAAAGAACATCAAGTGTTGATAATCAATAAGACCACCGGTTTCAATAAGGACAAGAAAGGCAAGCAGAAGGGAAAGAAGGGCGGAAAATCTGTTGCCGCGCCTGAAAAGAAACCCCGAGCTGGCCCTAAGTCTAACACCGAGTGCTACTATTGCAAGGGGACTAGCCATTGGAAGCGCAACTGCCCCAAGTATTTGGCGGACAAGAAGGCCGGCAAGGCAAACAAAGGTATATGTGATATACATGTTATTGATGTGTACTTGACTAGTACTCTCAAGAGCTTTGGGTATTTGATACGGGATCGGTTGCTAATATATGTAACTCGGTTCAGGGGCTGCGGAACAAGCGACAACTAGCAAGGGATGAGGTCACGATGCGGGTCGGCAATGGATCAAGAGTTGATGTGATCGCCGTCAGAACGCTGCCTCTCCATATGCCGTCGGGATTAGTTATAAACCTGAATAATTGTTATTTGGTGCCTGCACTGAGCATGAACATTGTATCCGGATCATGTTTGATGCAAAGTGGTTATTCGTTTAAGTCTGAAAACAATAGTTGTTCGATTTATATGAATAATATCTTTTATGGTCATGCACCTTTGTTGAATGGTTTATTTCTGTTGGATCTCGATAGTAGTATTACGCATATTCATAATGTTGATGCTAAAAGGATTAAACTTGATAATGATATATCTACATATATGTGGCACTGCCGTCTAGGTCATATTGGTGTTAAACGCATGAAGAAGCTCCATTCTGATGGACTTTTGGAATCACTTGATTTTGAATCATTTGATACATGTGAGCCATTCCTTATGGGCAAGATGACTAGAACGCCGTTTTCTAGTTCAATGGAATGGGCGACAGATTTATTGGAAATCATGCATACTGATGTGTGTGGACCAATAAGTGTGTCGGCACGAGGTGGATATCGTTATTTTGTTACTTTCACGGATGATTTGAGTAGATATGGGTATATCTATTTGATGAAACACAAGTCTGAAACTTTTGAAAAGTTCAAAGAATTTCAGAATGAAGTGGAAAATCATCATAATAGAAAGATCAAATTTTTGCGGTCCCGTGTGGAGGAGAGTATCTTAATTCTGAGTTTAGCACACATATGAAAGACTGTGGAATAGTTTCACAACTCACGCCTGCCGGAACACCACAACATAATGGTGTGTCAGAACGTCGTAATCGTACTTTATTGGATATGGTTCGATCTATGATGTCTCTGACTGGCTTGCCATTGTCATTTTGGGGTTATGCACTGGAAACCTCTGCATTCACTTTAAATAGGGCACCATCTAAATCCGTTGAAAAGACACCGTATGAATTATGCTTTGGAAACAAACCTAAGCTGTCATTTCTTAAAGTTTGGGGACGCGATGTTTATGTGAAGAAACTTCAACCGAATAAACTCGAACCTAAAGCGGAAAAATGCATCTTCATAGGATACCCTAAGGAAACGATTGGGTATACCTTCTATCACAGATCCGACGGCAAGGTATTTGTTGCCAAGAATGGATCCTTTCTTGAGAAGGAGTTTCTCGCGAAAGGTGTGAGTAGTCGGAAGGTAGAACTCGAAGAGGTTACTGAACCTTCTCTTCATGAAATGGCGAGTAGCGCAGCTCCAGAAGTTGTTTCGGAGTTGACTTCACCTAATGAAGAGAGAGCTAATGATATTGATCATGAAACTCCGAAAGAGGACACTACCGAACCTCGCAGGTCAAGCAGGACATGTGCAGCTCCTGAACTGTACGGCAATCCTGTTATGAATTTCATGATTGATGAAATAGATGACCCTGCGACATATGAAGAAGTGATGATGAGCCCTGATTCCAACAAATGGCTAGAAACCATGAAATCCGAGATGGAATCCATGTACGAAAACCAAGTTTGGACCTTGGTGGACTTACCTCACGATCGAAAGGCTGTTGAGAATAAATGGATTTTCAAAAGAAAAACTGATGCTGATGGTAATGTAACCATCTATAAGGCTCGACTTGTCGCAAAGGGGTTTCGACAAATTTAAGGAGTTGACTATGATGAGACATTCTCTCCCGCAGCGATGCTTAAGTCGGTTAGGATTATGTTAGCAATTGCTGCATATTTCGATTATGAAATATGGCAGATGGATGTCAAAACTGCGTTCCTCAATGGTAATATTGAAGAAGAGTTGTATATGATACAACCTAAGGGTTTTGTCAATCCTAAGGATGTTGATAAGGTGTGCAAACTTCAGCGATCCATCTATGGACTGAAGCAAGCATCCCGGAGTTGGAATCTCCGCTTTGATGAGGTGATCAAAGAGTTTGGATTTGTCCAAACTTATGGAGAGGCTTGTATTTACAAGAAAGTGAGTGGGAGCAATGTGGCATTTCTGATATTATATGTGGATGACATATTATTGATTGGAAATGATATAGATCTTTTAAACAGTGTTAAAAGTTATCTAAATACCAAATTTTCGATGAAGGACCTTGGTGAAGCTTCATATATATTAGGCATTAAAATCTATAGAGATAGATCAAGACGCCTAATTGGGCTATCGCAGAGTACATACCTTGATAAGATATTAAAGAAGTTTAATATGGACGGAAGTAAGAAGGGGTACTTACCTATGTTGCAAGGCAAGACATTGAGTAAGACTCAAAGTCCCACTCTACGGAAGAAATAGAGATAATGGATAAGATCCCCTATGCCTCAGCCATAGGCTCTATAATGTATGTCATGCTATGTACAAGACCGGATGTGGAACATGCTATTAGTTTGACTAGTAGGTACCAATCTAATCCAGGTTCGGAACACTGGATAGCGGTCAAGAATATCCTTAAGTACTTGAGAAGAACTAAGGATATGTTTCTTGTATACGGAGGTGAAGAAGAGCTAGTCGCTAAGTGTTATGTCGATGCTAGCTTTGACACTGATCCGGATGACTCTAAGTCTCAATCCGGATACGTATTTCTCTAGAACGGAGCAGCAGTTAGTTGGAGGAGCTCCAAACAACCTGTGGTGGCTGGATCAACGACGGAGGCGGAATATGTTGCTGCTTCGGAAGCAGCGCAGGAAGCGGTTTGGATGAAGGAGTTCATAACGGAACTAGGTGTGGTTCCTAGTGCGTTGGACCCAATGGTGATATATTGTGATAATAATGGAGCCATAGCCAACACCAAGGAACCAAGGTCTCACAAGAATTCCAAGCATATTAAGCGCCGGTTTCACTCCATCCGCGAGCATGTCAAGGATGGAGATATAAAGATTTGTAAAGTACACACGGACCTGAATGTAGCAGATCCGTTGACTAAAGTACTCCCTAGGGCAAAACATGATCAACACCAGAACTCCATGGGTGTTAGATTTATCACTATATAAACTAGATTATTGTCTCTAGTACAAGTGGGAGACTGAAGGAAATATGCCCTGAGAGGCAATAATAAAGTTGTTATTATATATTCCTTGTATATGATAGATGTTTATTTTGCATGCTATAATTGTATTGATAGGAAACATCAATACATGTGTGTTTAATAAACAAAAAGGGTTCCTAGTTATGCCTCTCTTATAGACTAGCTTGTTGATTAACAAGATGGTCAAGGTTTCCTGATCATGGACATTGGATGTTGTTAATAACAAGGTCACAACATTTGTGAAATGATGTGATGAACATTCATCCGAAGTATAGCATTACGATCAAGTCATTATGTTTATATTGCTATAACATCATACGAAGTAATCTTTATCCTTAGACCATGAGATCATGTTAATTGCTAACACCGGAAGAGTATCTTGATAACATCAAACGTCACACCGTAACAGGTGACTATAAAGATGGGTTCGATTACTACGAAGGTGTTATGTTGAGGCTCATGGATCAAGAGTGGAATTTGTCAATCCATATGGATATAGATATACTCTGGGCCCTCTTGGTGATATCACATTAGGATAGCTTGCAAGCAAGTGATGTGATCACTAGAATGTTATATCAGGGAACGAGAAAAGAGTGCATGTCGATGCGAGATCAAACTAGGTATGGAGATACCGATGATCGAATCTCGGACATGTAATATATCGAGAGACAAAGGGATTTAGTTACAAGCGTTAAAGGTTCTCACGATCACGAGTCATCGTTGAATGTGTAGGAGTCGAGACGGATCTCAGTCTCGCTGCTGATTATTGATCGGAGAAAGGTCTCGATCATGTGCATTATTCGCGAACCGTGGGTGGCACACTTAAGAGTTACGGACACCATTTTGGAGCACATATGTTTCAGACGAAAGAATTGCAAAGCGAGGAATTGTTTCAATAGAAACCGGAAATTGTTTGGGTGAAATTGCGTAAGGTGGTTCTGCATGTGATATTGAAATATTGCAAGGGCTATATGTGAATGTTTGTTAATTAAAGTAATTAACAAAATTCTGAATAAATTTAATATAAAGAGTTTTATTAAATGAGAGAGCATTAAATTTGGAGAAATTTAATGCATTTAAAGTGGAGACTTTAAAAGGGAATGTGAAGAGGCATTTTAATGTGGAGGGGTTACCACCACATGAATGGGGGAGGTGAGGGTCACCCCCATGCGCCGGCCATGGAGAGAGGGGCACCCCTCCTCCTATAAAGGCCACCCATTCCTCCTTCATCCTCACACCTCCTTGTGAAGGATCTCTCCTCTAGAATTATTCCCCATGGTCTCGGATTAGCGAGATACATGTTCTGGCATTTCGTCTGAAGGAGTTGTCGCTCACTGGATCGCTGGAGCGAGGAGGTGGAGGTTGTCCGTGGCTTGAACGTGTGTGAAAAGTGATGCGCCACTGAGTTAAGGCGCCGGACTTCCTCACGATCTTGAGATCGGCAAGTGTACGACTACATCAACCAAGTTCCTACTGCTAACAAAGCTCGTTGTCTTCGAGGGTAAGTTCTCCATGGATGTATGTCCACCCGTTGCTCTGTATCTAGTAGATAGATCTTGGCGTATAGTTCTCATCGTAGGAATTTTTTTGTTTTCTATGCTGCGGACCCAACAATTCCAACATATTCCCTTATAACATAACTCTTTTATGATTTAAGATATGTCATCCTTTATGGATTTGGAAAACATGTCTGCAGTTCTCTACTAGACACTGCGGACAAACTTAACTCAACATTCTGTGATTCGAGCTTAATCACTTTCAAATGTTTCTTATTGGATCATATATTATGTTAAGTTATCATCATGGTTTTCTAAGATAGAACCTATGTCTCACCATAGTGGATGATGATCATCCTTTTTCTTTCTTTCAACCATTGATGTTAAACTTAATATTATTCCTAATTTGAGTTATTAAGGACCAGTTCCTTAATTAACTTCTATTATGAAACCCTTTTCAGAATCCTACTACATAATATCATAATACACCTATTAACAACTTCTACACCTCATAAATCATTATTTATAAGTACTTGCGCTTTTATTCTTAACTCACTTAAGAATCACTGTAGAAGCTCCCACTCAAAAATATGTCATTCACATATTGTTTTAGGAAGACTTTCATAGCTCCCACTCAATTTCATGCAAATTGCACATCCACTCACTATTTTTGAACAATATCAAAATCCTTTGATCAAATATGAAACTTGGAGTTTTACTATGAGATACTAGTACTATTACTAGTTTTAAATCCTCTAGACATTCAGCACACTTGAATCAAATTCATTTGAATTTGTCCAATACTTGACAAATTGTGCTTTTGTCATTCACCCCCTTTTCCACTACGGCTTTGCAGTCATTTGGGAAAATTCAAGTAACCCCTTTTTACTTGTGAGATTCAGCAACGAATTGCTTTCTAATCTCAAGTGAATTTTGTTTCTAGGATTTCTCATATTTTAGTTTACCATTATTTCCTTAGTAGTTCGTAGGTATGTAATATTCCAAGAATCATGACAAATGATTCACAAATGTCTCCATACAAGATATGGATTACATTTTGAATCCTACTTCATGTAGTGAAAACACCAGTGGGGAAAACACAATGATCAATATCATTGATTCTTTCCTTTGTGAAGAGAATCGTTCAGGAACGTTTTCCGTTGCGCTTCTCAACACTCTGATGCATGGATTTGAATCCTCATCGTGTTTTTCACTATCTTCCATTTGCTCCATAATTGAGAAATATCACTAAAAGTGAGCTTTCTCAAGAATGTACCAAAATCCAAGCAATACCAGTTTTGCTTCTCTTTTGGTTTCAGCTATGGATTTCGTATTCAAAGTTTCAAATGAATACTCTATAAGAAGTTATTTGCTATTGTTTTGGTTATATCGAATAACCCTAAAACTTTCACGAATTCAAATGGTTCACTACATTCTAATTGAGTGCTAACTATGTCTTAACTAATGGTCTCTACATCTACACTACAACGATTTATTTGGTGCCTTCTATTCACCCACTTTGATATCTAATATCACATTGTGATGCTTTGCATTTTCACGTTTCAAAACGCTTTGCATTTCACAATTACTTTTATGCCATTCTTATAAAGTCAAATTTCATTACTATTGATCAAATCGTAGTAATTAGATTCTCTTTTATATTTATACCCTTTGTGGATGAAACACTTTGATCAAATCAAATAGTTTCATATTCATGTTTCCTTTGGTAAACTTCTTTACACGTTTAAACAATCATTTAATGATAATTACCATTTTCGTTAAAACACAATACATTGAATATGTATTTATTTTCAACAATTCATTAAACACTTTGTATTCAAGCAATACACGGTGTTCAAGTTATTTTGCCGAACTTAGCCATGATTTATATGTGACAAGAAATCGAATGACTTTCACATATTATCACATAACTTTGAATTTAAACAATGGTTTCATTCATTAATGAAATATCATTAATTGGGTATTTTTTCAAGGCATTTCAATATTTTACAAATGTTCACGCATTATCAATTAGTTTCAAACAACAAGGATAATTCACACATAATCAAACAAGATATGAACACGAATAGAAATCATTCATAAAAGTAGAACAACTGTTTGTTACAAACTGATATGAATAACCGTCTCACAAAGTGTGAGACACACTAAAGAAGTTCATAATCTATTGATTACAATAACTATCCAAAACATAAACTAAGTGATAAATGTTGAGGGAGAGTGTCGTCGGCCATCATCATCATGCTCGCCATCAACACGCAACGTCACCTCCTCTCCAGCAAGCACCTCTCATGCAGAAGGACCTGTTTTCAGCAAAACAGAACAACTATCAAATATACTTAACACTGCAAATGTGTTTGCAAGATTATAACATTTATAAAATTGTATATCAAATATATACCTTTGTCATCGATGACCTCTCTGGTGATTGGTTCAACCTTTACGTTCCTGAAACGTGATCTGAACTCTTGGAAATCCAATGTTTCTGTATCACCACTCATGATGCTACTCCGGACATGTCCTTCATAGCTGGGAGGCAACGATCGAAGCAGTACGCCTATCGCAAACAGATCATCCATCCAGTAATCCACGAAGTGAACCAGTCTCATGTGGGCATCAAGCATGCGCTCCAAGTGACCCTTCAGACATGCGTGCTCCTCCATCTGTATGGAAAGGAACTCTCCAAGTAGCTCGTGCTTCCACATGCGCACATGGCTTATGAACTCCGCTCTCAGCTGATCCACCATTGAATATGGATCAAGATCACCCATGAGCGGGTGGAGTTCATCCACCATCCCGTAACGCATTATTATCTGAATGTAGGTGGACATCTCTTGGCGATAGTAGCGGTCTGCCAACTCTTGTGGGGTCTCATAGTGGTCTGGCTCAGTCAAATCCATCGTGCGGTGTATGTAGTCTACCACATGATTCCTAGTAAGGAGATCATTCTGGCGCACAAGCCAACTAAGGAAGTTGGATCCATCAAGTCTAAGTTTCTCACCCTTTACCCATTCCTCAATGACAAAGTAAGCTTCATGGTGAGCCATCTCTACATTTACAATTGAAAAAGGAATTTAGACTAAGTTTATAATTAAATGAGTTAATAATAACTCCACTCAGAAACACCTATCCCCTTAAGGGTTCCTAGTGATAACATGACCCCTATCAGCCACATCTCCCCCGATCATCATGGCCATCAATGTGGGTTCAAGGGTGGACGCTAAACGTCGGTCACATCATTCATGCGACTCGTGCTCGATCTTTCGACCATCCGTGTTCCGAGGCCATGTCTGCACATGTTAGGCTCGCCAACTCAACCTTAGTGTATTCGCTGTGCAACATGGCTTACACCCACTGTATGCGAAAATAGATATGTCTGTCACCCTACCATGGATCATCTCATACCAAAGAACTTTCTTGGTGGTGCACACTAAGGGGAAACACAATCGTTGGTAATTTTAACAGGGATCATCTTATTAGGCTACCGTCGAGTACCTAATACTAGCACACAATAAGATATACAAACAATAACATTGAATGTAAATGCGATGTGATGTGGTCCTTCACGTAGTCATCTCCATCCGTCGTCACCGGATTCCGGCGCCAGGGTTCCGACGCCGCAGACACCAGGGTACCGGTGTCATTCCAGCGTGGTAGTCCGTCACCTCTGTGACTATCTACTACTACGTAACATAAGATAATCACTTTACCTTTGCCACAACCACATCACAAAGCAACGCCCCCCTGCAAAACAAAGTTAGACGCCTCTACTTTATCTTTGCATGTTTTACGTGGCTGAATGGGCTTTCGCACAAGAACCGTTCTTACCTACGAACTTTCAGCACAACGTTGATCAAGTAGTTGTCTCTACTACACCCCTTTCGGGGCCCTCCGTTGCAAATGGTATACCAACTAATGCGTGAGCAGACACCCCCTAAGCCACTTTATACGGTACAAGTCGTATGTCAAGCGTGGACCAGTCTCGCGAATGAACGCGTAAAGTCGGTTGGGGGCCGCTTCATCAAGCATTACTACAGTATACACAAGTACACGTGGGAGGGTAACAACTAAAATATCAACGCCCACATGCTACATCTCATGTGTTCTACCCGTACTAGCATTACTACGCATAGATCTAGCTCTGATACCACTGTAGGGGTTCCGCGTATGAAAACAATAAAATTTTACCCTACGCCCCTGAACCCCTGATGCTGCCAGGACCTATCTATTAGTAATACAGTAATGGGAGGGGCTTTTCGCGAACTTACCCATGAAGATCGAAAAGCGTTGTCAATGCTCAGGAGAGCGTGGTTGATGTAGACGAGCCGAAGCCGACC
The DNA here is from genome assembly GCA_023614405.1 of Avena insularis. Classification (NCBI taxonomy): domain Eukaryota; kingdom Viridiplantae; phylum Streptophyta; class Magnoliopsida; order Poales; family Poaceae; genus Avena; species Avena insularis. The sequence goes on along the minus strand of CM042692.1, from coordinate 352,918,114 downwards.
TCAACGTCGTGATGAAGTCCTTGCACTCCAACGGCTCCAACGACTTGAGTGCCTCAAGTGCGACACCTCGCGGGGAGTTACACATGTCCGGTGCCTGACGATGACTCCCGCTTCCCGATCCAAACAGCGATTGAAGTAGAGCTCCCGGATCCGAATCCCACAGTGCGATGGCGCTCCGCGGTGAAGATGTCTCTCGTTCGCGCAGTCCAGACATGGGACCACGGTCACGAGAGAGAGGGGGGAGAGAGAAAATATCAATTAGAGGTCCTCCCAAAAGTGAGAAGACCTTTATTGATTATTGGTGTATTTTATTTGGCTAAATACCCCCACTATATATAGGGGGGGAGGTACTACCTCCCTCAAAGTCCCGGGGTGGGACTAAAGGAGAGGAGGGGGGAGGGGTGGCACCGCCGGCCACCCCCATGGGCCCCACGCGGGGGGCCTGGCCCACTAGGGCGCCGGCCACCCCCTTGGCCCCCTTATCCCTCTCTCCTTTCCCTAATGGGCCCTCTCCCCTCTGGGAATTGGCCCATTAAGCCTTTGACCATTTAAATTGATTTTTCTCTTTATTAAATAATTATGAATAAATGATTAAATCAATATTTAACATTCATTCACATATTATTCAATCTCCGTGGCTATGGAACACTTCCACCTCCACTCCGAACATCCTCTGGACTTACCGAAACCCTTCCGGTTTTCTCTCTACTATTCTTTGGTGATTCTACCGATCCTATAAACACCCTCTAAGCATCATCAAGCCCTTAAGCGTGATACCCCACGGTTCGGGAACACTCCAGACATGGTCGGGACATTCCCGCACCAATGATCGACAGAGGGACCTGGATGGCCATGTGACCCCTGTGTGTTCCACGAAGATCTTTCATCGTTTGAACCGGGACAGTCGTGTCTTATTCCCTTTGTCTCTAGATACTTGCATTGCCCGAGATCTGATCAATGACATCACCATGTCGTGTTCAATCTCGTTTCCAAACAATGCTACTTGACTCGTTCTGACAAGTGATATCCTTGTGATCAAATCACACGATGCGCAGCTATTGGATATAACCTCTCCAAGTGGGCTCTTAAGAATCTTCCCGTCACATGGACGGACAAATCCCGCTCTACACATATATTGTCTCAACGGTTTCCTCCGAGTACCTGAACACACCTTTATAACCACTATATTACCAAGTGGCGCTTGATACTATCAAAGTACTCTCTGGAGACAATGATTGATATTTACTCACGGTCTAAGGAACAGTCTACGAGGATCCATTTCTAATCATCGTAACTTGAACTTCGTGATATGATCGGGTCACGATGTTTAGGTTGGGTATTGGTTCACCATCTCATTCCCAGAATGAGTTGATTCCATTTCCAACTAGCATAAATGCCACATCATCAGGAAACATGATCATCTGTTGACCAATGAACCAGTGACTAGAGTTTCACTGGGAACCCCTGGTTGTTTGTATATCACACATGCATTGATGTTGCCACTCAATATAGTTATATCATGATATAAAACTTAATCATAAATTGTATGATATATGATAATAGTCCTTATATCTATTTGTCTCTAGGGCATATTTCTAATAGGATAAACTCCATCGTGCATTTGAAGGTTAGTTTTAAACTTTTCTCCCCATTCTATTGTATAGAGATTGGCGAGTGATTGATACATTGCAAATGTATCTATAATTTTTGATGTTCCATGCTTGATTTTATCCACTTTCTTGTGTTTTGTTCCAACTTTGGAGTACTTTTCATATGATTTCTTGGACTAACCTATTAACAAGAGCCACAGTGCGGTACTTGTTCTTGCTGTTTTTGGTTCCAGGAAAGTCAGAAAATGAATATTCTCGGAATTAGACGGGACAAAAGCCAAAGTGCCTATTTTTTCGGAAGTCATCAATTGCCAGAATACGAGACGGAGAGGGGTCAGATGCCGGCCACACCACCTGGCCTTGCGGCCAGGCTGGGCTCACGCCAGGGGGTGGTGTGGTGGCCCCTGGCACCCCCTCGGCCTCCCTTTCCGACTATAAGATGCCCTCGGGACGTAAACCCTAAGTACCCGATCAAAAATCCACGAAGAGTTCAGAGCCATCATCTCCATCCCTACATCGGGAGGGATCTGAAGCTCTTCGGACCTCACGGAGAGGGAATTCACCACGAGGCCTTCTTCATCACCATGCAAGCCTCCGGTGTGATGCGTGAGTAGTTCATCCTTGGACTACGGATCCATGTAGTAGCTAGATGGCTGGTTCTCCTCCTTTGTGCTTTCATGTTTAGATCTTGTGAGCTCCGTTCATGATCAAGATCATTTATTTGTAATTCTGCATGTTGTGTTTGCGGGGATCTGATGGATATTGAGATGCTATTTTAGATTGATTATTGATTCTATCATGTCTTTGTTATTTGTGATCCTGCATGCTTTCCGTTGTTAGTAGCTATCTTGGCCAAGTAGATGCTAGCAACTCCAAGAGTTAGTATTTATGCTCGATAGTGGGTTCATGCCACTGGTAATCTGGGGAAGTGACAAAAATCTCTAAGGAACTAGATGTACTGTTGCTACTAGGGAGAAAACAACAATCCTTTGTTCATAGAATAATCATATTGTTTACTTTACATGCAATTCGTAAAGCAATAATCTGTTGCTTGCAACTTAATACTGGAGGGGGTTCGGATGATAACCTGAAGGTGGATTATTAGTCATAGATGCAGTTGGATGGCGGTCTATGTATAATGTTGTAATGCCCAATCAAGTCTCAAAGGAGTCAAGGTGATTAGTATATGCATGCATTGCTTTCTCGGTGCTTGTCAATTGCCCCGCTGTAATTTGTTCACCCAGCATGTTATCTATCTAAGGAGAGCCACCTCTAGTGAACTATGGATCTCGGTCCTTGTCTTTTACATTCAATCTACAATCTTTTACTATTTTGTGTTTACTTTCTGCAAACTTTTACTTCCTTCCATTCGATACGTTTAATCCTTTGTTTTCCGTAAAACACGGTGAGATTGACAACCTTATCGCAAGTTGGGGACAAAGTTCTGTGGTTGTGTTATGCAGGTCTCCACGTTGCTACTAGCACCGGTAGTGCACCCTGCCAAGGCTCAGCTAGCAACACCTTTGGGGTGTTTCCTTGCTCCTACTGGTTCGATTAAACCTTGGTTTCATAACTGAGGGAAACTTGCTGCTGTGCTCATCATACCTTCCTCTTGGGGTTCCCAACGAGCTCTACATCAACCACACACCAGCACTTTTCTGGGCGCCGTGCATTGATCCATCAAGCATTTTTCTAGCGCTGTTGCCGGGGAGTCAAGGACATCTTCACAAGGGGAGTCCCTCATAACCAATCTCTTTACTTTGTTATTTTTGTTTTGCTTAGTTTCTTTTTGTTTTGTTTGCTTGTTTCTTTATCAAAAACAAAAAAAAATATTTTAGTAGTTTGCTTTCTTATTCAAAAACACAAAAAAATTAAGTCTCCTTTAGTTGTCACCCCTTCCTTAGCTCACCATGTTGATCCCTAAATTCAGCCTGAAAGACCTTTCAATTGGTAGTGGTTCTATAATTGGGAAAGATAATATTGAAGAATTCTTTAATCATGTTATCAAACATGAGGATACTGAGGATAGATCCCTTGCAGAACTTGCTCCAAACTATGAGATTGCTGCAGCTTCTTTAATTCACATGTTAGAAGCTAGGTTTGTTAACCTCAACCCCTTAATGCAAGTAATGTTTCTTAAGCTTAAATAAATTGAAGACCCTGAAAAGAGGGATTTTATTCTAGAAACTTTGTTTAAGGAGTTCTATGATGTTGCCAAGGAAGCTAGGAAAGTCTTTGAACATTTCAATATGCTAGGCTCATGTGTAGACGTTGTTGGTACATGAGAAAAGATGAACAAAACCGAACCTAATGGGGAGGAACCTAAGATACCAATACCCTTTAAACTAGTAGCAATACATGATGCCATAGAAAAGAATCTTGATTGGATTGTTCCTGCAAACCCTTTTGATGAGAATAGTGAACCTAAGAGCATTGAGAGAGGATCCTCTAGAACTTATTTGGATGATATACCTTGCCTTGTTGAAAATATTTCTGGTATTGATCTTAATGCTTCTTCATTTGAGAACACTTGATTCTTTCTTTGATTCTTATGCCTAACTTAAAGGCGTTAAAGAAAAGTACTTATTGGGAGATAACCCAAAAGTTTTAGATGAGTCTTGGAAGTTATTACTTCAGTAATAACCTCTCCTTATCCTTTTTATTTGCTTTTTGTGCCAAGAATAACCTCTAATGAGAGAGAAGTAATGATTGGGAAAGTTGCTGTCCCAAAACAGATTTATGTGCTTCACCGTAAAAATTTGTGTAAAATCTCTGAACGTCTTTTTGAGGCGTGAATTTTTGTGATTCTGCCCCAGGTTGTTATCTAACTTTCGTTAGTTCAACACTTTTTGATTTGAGCAACAGAAGGTCTTCGAAAAAATTCGTCTTTACCTGCTGGTCTGTTTTGACAGATTTCTGCCATTTTCTGCATTTGCTTCTTGTTGGTTCCTTTTTGAGTTCTTTTGGGGAATTGAGCTTTTTGAGGGAAGTGCTACAGTATCTAGTGTTCTAATTCAAGTTTATTTGGTGTTGGAACTGAATCTTAAGACTTATTTATCTTGAGATCACTAATGTTGCTAATAAAGATTCTGTGAAGTTTTGTATGAAGGAAAAATTTCAGGTGTATGGAAAGAATGAGTAATGGGATGAAAGATGGACTAAAGCTCAAGATTGGGGATTCCACGCGTGTCACCCCAAGAAATATCCAAGAAGTACAAGCGTCAAAGCTTGGGGATGCCCAAGGCATCCCCCTCTTCATCAATGAAAATCCCAGGTTTCTTCCAAACGGTTTATTTTTATTGTTTCATGCACAGTTGTGTTGTTCTTGGAGCGTCTTCTTTTTTGTTTTTGTTTTGGTTTTTCGTTTGCTTTGGTTTGCTTAGTTTTCTGAATAAATTGGTTGGACCCCCTCTTTCATACATTGGTTTGCAAATAGTTTGGTTTGGTTTGGAAAAGAGTAGGAAAGTTCATGCTTATGTGGTAAAAAGAGCTCGTTTTTGACTGTGGCCTATGCTTTGTCATGTCATGCTTGATATTGTTTTGGCTTTATGATTAGTATTCTTTGCTGTAGCATGACTTGTTATAAACAATTGAGATTGCTTAATGTGCCTTGGATGAATCATGCGTTGTTTTAGCATATTAAAGCATAGTATAGTGGTATTCTCCTTCGATGCTTTATTTGGGTTGACTTGGCACATGCTCACACCATGTTATGACTATCTCAAGTCACCAATAGCCTTTATGATCCTTTAGTTTTCAACTTGTAGTATCACTTTATGCTTTGATCAATGATGTTTTGTCGCTCTGCATGATTATGGCCATTATTGCTCTCTTAGTTTGTCGCTCCCAGTCTTTTGCTAGCCTCCACAACCAAGTATGAGTTCCACTCATGCATCCAACTCCCTAAACCAAGTTATTCCAAAGAGTCCACCATACCTACCTACTAGCTTATGCTATTCCAAGTATATTCATGCTTTTTTTTACCTTCCAAATTAAACTTGTTATGAGAAAACTAGTGATTAAAGCTCTCACGAACTTGATGGCACACTTTACTTTACTTGCCCTTAATAAACTTGAACTTATTGTGTCGTCTATGTTGTATATGCTTGCACTAATTTGTCGGGAATTAGCAGAACCATGCTTTCATGGGGAACGCTTTCAACATCGCACTTGGTACTTGTACCTAGTTGATATCATGCTCTTTTGTATATGGATGTAAATTGTGAAATGAAAGGGAGCTTGTAAGTCCATGGAGTTATGTATATGTGTTAGAGAAAGCCTGGGCTGGTCTAATCCATCTTGACATGGTGGAAACTGCAGCGTAACCATAATGAGCTGTCTATGAAGCATTCTTCTTATAAAAAAGAGTCATATATTGAAAAAAGAAAAGAAAAAAGATACTATGAAAAGAGGAAAGAGAGAAAAAAGCACCATATTCCCATGGTAAATAAGAAGAATGCTGAGATGCTCGTTGTCTGCTTGCCTTGTCATTTTGATATGGGGATTCTTCCGTATCATCGGGCAAGGGGTACCCCGTTGGCGGTTCTCTATGATACACATGTACTTACAATGACAAGAACTTACCGGTGACTAAACTTGAGTAGCATGAGGAGCGACCCTCGTATACAACGGACATGAGATTTCTGACTTATACTTCGTCAAGCATGTACACCATAGTTTGTTCACTTTAACCTTAATCACTTCAAGATGCTTATGATAGGGGCAATGAGAGCTGAAAGCTATAAGTACCATAATTTTTGGAAGCTCTTTATGAGACTTGAATCCCTACTTCCTTTTATAAAGGCCTTTCTTCCACCAGTATATTGAGTCTCCACCTTCTATCTTTATGCACCTACTTTGAGAGCATAGTGGCCATTCTTAGTTCTATGTGCATTGTCCCAAGACTAGTTGATTGATGCATAACTTGTTATTGCTTGTTTTAAACTATTGTATATAGTCACTCTTATGAACTTTGAAGGTGTCCTATGCATTTATATTTGCTACTCTATGAGGCACAAGCTAAATACTAGTATGCTATGTTTCCTTTATGTGAAACAAACAAATGTCTTGCAAATCATTGTTATTCATGAATCTTTTCTTTGTGCCTTTTCATGTTGCATCATAGTTTCTTTGCTTATTGCTAAAACTTTGTCTTTCATGTTATGATTGAAGTACTATGATCCCAGCTTTGAATCTTTTACAAATACTTTGATCAAGTCTTTGATGGTGCATGTCACCTCAAAAATTATTCTTTCTTTTTATCACTTACCTACTCGAGGACGAGCAGGAGTTAAGCTTGGGGATGTTGATACATTGCAAATGTATCTATAATTTTTTATGTTCCATGCTTGGTTTTATCCACTTTCTTTTGTTTTGTTCCAACTTTGGAGTACTTTTCATATGATTTCTTGGACTAACCTATTAACAAGAGCCACGATGCGTACTGTTTTCTGCTGTTTTTGGTTCCAGGAAAGTCAGAAAATGAATATTCTCGGAATTGGACGGGACAAAAGCCAAAGTGCCTATTTTTTCGGAAGTCATCAAGTGCCAGAATACGAGACGGAGAGGGGCCAGAGGCCGGCCACACCACCTGGCAGCGGCTGGGCCAGGGGTGGTGTGGTGGCCCCTGCACCCCTGGCCCCTTCCGACTATAAGATGCCCTCGGGATGTAAACCCTAAGTACCCGATCAAAAATCCATGAAAGAGTCTGTAGCCGCCGTCATCTCCATCCCTAGATCGGGAGGGATATGAAGCTCTTCCCGGCACCCTGACGGAGAGAGGAATTCACCCTGGAGGCCTTCTTCATCACCATGCAAGCCTCCGGTGTGATGCGTGAGTAGTTCATCCTTGTACTACAGATCCATGTAGTAGCTAGATGGCTGGTTCTCCTCCTTTGTGCTTTCATGTTTAGATCTTGTGAGATCCGTTCATGATCAAGATCATCTATTTGTAATTCTGCATGTTGTGTTTGCGAGGATCCGATGGATATTGAGATGCTATTTTAGATTGATTATTGATTCTATCATTTCTTTGTTATTTGTGATCTTGCATGCTTTCCTTTGTTAGTAGCTATCTTGGCCAAGTAGATGCTAGCAACTCCAAGAGTTAGTATTTATGCTCGATAGTGGGTTCATGCCTCGTAACTGGGAAGTGGCAAATCTCTAAGGTACTAGATGTGTTGTTGCTACTAGGGAGAAAACAACAATACTTTGTTCATAGAACAATCGTATTGTTTACTTTACACGCAATTCGTAAAGCAATAGTCTGTTGCTTGCAACTTAATACTTGAGGGGGTTCGGATGATAACCTGAAGGTGGATTATTAGTCATAGATGCAGTTGGATGGCGGTCTATGTATAATGTTGTAATGCCCAATCAAGTCTCAAAGGAGTCAAGATGATTAGTATATGTATGTATTGCTTTCTCGGTTCTTGTCAATTGCCCCGTTGTAATTTGTTCACCCAACATGTTATCTATCTAAGGAGAGCCACCTCTAGTGAACTATGGATCCCGGTCCTTGTCTTTTACATTCAATCTACAATCTTTTACTGTTTTGTGTTTACTTTCTGCAAACTTTTACTTCCTTCCATTTGATACGTTTAATCCTTTGTTTTCCGCAAAACATGGTGAGATTGACAACCTCATCGCAAGTTGGGGACAAAGTTCTGTGGTTGTGTTGTGCAGGTCTCCACGTTGCTACTAGCACCGGTAGTGCGCCCTGCCATAGCTCAGCTAGCAACACCTTTGGGGTGTTTCCTTGCTCCTAGTGGTTCGATTAAACGTTGGTTTCATAACTGAGGGAAACTTGCTGCTGTGCTCATCATACCTTCCTCTTGGGGTTCCCAACGAGCTCTACATCAACCATGCACCAGCACTTTTCTGGGCGCCGTGCATTGAGCCATCAGTGATCTTACCATGTTAATGTCCTTTGCAGGTGAGCATAACGAGCTTCTTCGCCGCGTCGCTTCCCTCGAGAAGGGTCTTGCCACAATGGAGAAAAAACGCGACGAGGCAGTCGAGGCTCTAAAGGAGGCGCAGAAACGCGAGGAAGATTTGCGTTCCTCCACTGCTAAAAGGGAAAAATGTTCGTAGAACAACTCTTCTCAGTCGCGAAGGAGCTTTCAGGTACGACTCTGCCTTGTTTGTATTTGTCATGTACTTTGCCTTCACATTATTGTGCTCATATGTGTATTCTTGCATATGCCGTCGGCGTAGGATTTGACGCCCAGGCGCTGGCCCGTGTGGATGCTTTGGTTGGTGACGTGACCGTAGTCGAGGACCGTAGTGCCACTCTCCAAGACACACTTGGAAAGGCCAAGGGCGTGCTGAGTCGCCTTCAAGAGGAGGTGGCTCCCAAGGTAAATATAATCGAGAGTCTTGACGGCTTGGTGGAGTCCTTCGTGGAGGGCATCCTGATTGACTTCAAGAATTCATAGAGGTCAGTTGGCGTGACCATGGCACTCGCGATGGCGCAAGCTCACGGCGTGGAGCTGGACCCCAGCGAGATTTCTTCGGCAATGCCAGACGCTGCAGATGGCCAGCAGGTAGTCTTCCAGCCTTTCGCCGCTAAGTGCAGTAAATATGGGCCTTAGCTCATTGATACAGTCAATGCTTATTCTGCTGAGCTGCGGCAATTGAAGAGTGCGAAGGCTGCGGCATCTGGGGATACCACTTGGAAGTCCATGGTATCGGAGACTGCCACAAATTCGAGAAAGCCCCCGAAGTCCAAGTCAAAAAAGCAGGACATGCCTTAGATGCTACTTGTAATAGCTTAGCTTTTCTTATGATGAACCTTATTTTGTGGGACTACCCCTTTTGATACACTTGCTGATCTTGAATGCACCCCTTGTTAATGTATGCTTGGTCTTATTCGCCTCTTGTTTGGCTGTAATAGGGTCCTTCGAGTGGTCCTCCTGACTCTCCTCCCAATAATGAAAATGTTGCGCAACCACGTTCGAGAGTGGAGGAGCTATCGTTGCTTGCATGACTACGTGGTCGTGTGAAGCAGTTGGAGCGAGAATTTCCTGTAATCCGCGGTAATGCGGATGTATGAAAGTCGAAGGTTGAGAAGGCCAGTGCATGCGGGAAGTATCTCCTGGATGAAGTTGCGCAACTGAACGAGCAATTTAAATGTTAGCTTTCTATCTTCATTTCCTTTTCTTTGGCCATTCGCGGCGATGTTCTGTCTTATGCTCTTATCTTGCTTCTTGTAGTTGTCAGCGCTCGTCATCCGCAGGATGAGAGGGATCGGGTTGCCATTCGTCTGCATAATCTGACCCAGGAGCAGCTGCAAGCTAGCAGTTACTTCTGGGTGGATCATGCCCGCGCAGTCGCGTTGGCAACGCTGCAAGATCGTGCCTCGCGAGTGCTTTAGTGTTTGAAGAAGGCGCAGTCATGCCTTAGGCATATCTTCCAAGCGATGTTTCCTATGGACGCGGTGCCATCAAGCTTGCTAGCTTTGCTCGCAAAGTTTCAATATATCAGTGCAGTCAGCGAGTGCGTGCGCCAAAAATTGGTCACGGGTGCCAAGGCTGCATTGGCGCTTGTTCGATTGCATCGGCCAGATGTGGATGTCGCGGCTGTTGCTGCTGGGTCGCCGCCACCAGAAGGGATGACCTGGAACATGGTCCCTCACTACCAGGCGGTTGATCAGCCAGCCGAAGATATCGTCGCTTTCTTTGAAGATCAAACAAATGTTCTCCTTTTGCAGCAGTAGTGTAGTTTGTATCCTGCACATAGATGTATAAGTGTTGTAAAATTCATATGATTGTGCTGGGTGTGTTGATACCCATTAATGTGTAAAGAACTTGCTAGCTTGTATATTTTTCGAGTGTATTCTAAGATACATGTCCTTTTCCTTAGCCTGGCGTATATTCATCTTAGCACTTTGCCAACATGTCAGGTACGTTGCAGCCGGGTTGCTGTTATCAAGGGTACGATTGGTAGTACGTCAGCTACTCAGGATACTGTGTTGTTCGTGGAACAAGATGTAAAGGGTGGCGCAGCCCCCGAGTAAAATAATTTGAAGGAAAATAGAAAAACACAGGTTTTGGGGCACTTAACTTTATTTATTCGCAGAATATCACGAGGTACAATGTGTGGCTAAGTAGCCTAGCTGTATAGCCTTATTTGTAAAGTAAAAAAAGAACATCTAAGGGTAGAAACGACACAGTTGCACGACGTTCCAGGGGTTGGAGTATGCGACTCCGCTCTTGCAGTCTTTAAGGCAATAGGCGCCACCTGGGATTACTTTGGTAATCACGTAAGGTCCTTCCCAAGAGACTCGAACTTGAGGTGCCCTTGCTGCTTTAGTCGCAGGATCAGGTCTCCTTCGACGAAGGATCTAGGGCGTAGCCTTCTGTTGTGGTAGTTGCAGAGGTTCTTCTGGTAGATCGTGGAACTCTCCGCTGCAAACTCGCGTGCCTCATCGAGGAGGTCGACGGAGTCTTCGAGTGCGCGGGTTGATTCTGCCTCGATATATGCTACTACCCGTGGGGACTTGTAGCGCACCTCTGCAGGTAGTACCGCCTCATCACCGTGTACCATGAAGAACGGAGTGTAGCCTATGGCGCTGTTTGGAGTTGTACGTGTTGGGTCCGCAGCATAGAAAACAAAAAAATTCCTACGATGAGAACTACACGCCAAGATCTATCTACTAGGTACAAAGCAACGGGTGGACATACATCCACGGAGAACTTACCCTCGAAGACAACGAGTTTTGTTAACGAGTATGAACTCGTAGTTGATGTAGTCGTACTCTTGCCGATCTCAAGATCGTGAGGAAGTCCGAGCACCGCAACTCAGCAGTGCATCCGTACTCACACACACGTTCAAGACACCGGACAACCTCCACCTCCTCGCTCCAGCGATCCAGCGGAAGCAGCAACTCCTTCCAGACGAAATGCCACCGGGAACATGTATCTCGCTAATCCGAGACCATGGGGGAATAATTCTAGAGGGGGAGAGAGATCCTTCACAAGGAGGTGTGTGGAAGAAGGAGGAAGAGGGTGGCCTTTTATAGGAGGAGGGGGTACCCCCTCTCTCCATGGCCGGCGCATGGGGGGTGACCCCTCACCTCCCCCATTCATGTGGTGGTAACCCCTCCACATTAAAATGCCTCTTCACATTCCCCTTTAAAGTCCCTACTTTAAATGCATTAAAATTCTCCAAGTTTAATGCTCTCTCATTTAATAAAACTCTTTTATTAAATTTATTCAAAATTTTGTTAATTACTTACTTAACAAACATTCACATATAGCCCCTTGCAATATTTCAATATCACATGCAGAACCACTTTCTGCAATTTCACCCGAAACAATTTCTGGTTTCTATCGAAACAATTCCTGCGCTTTGCAATTCTTTCGTCTGAAACATATGTGCTCCAAAATGGTGTCCAGTAACTCTTAAGTGTGTCACCCTATGGTTTGCGAATAATGCAGACATGATTGAGACTCATCTCAGATCAATAGTCGAGCGGACACGGAGATCCATACTGACTCCTGCATATTCAACGATGACTTCTGTGATCGTGAGAACCTTTAACGCTTGTAATTTAATCCCTTTGTCTCATGATATAATACATGTCTGAGATTCGATCATCGGTATCCAAATACCTAGTTTGATCTTGTTACCGACATGCACTCTTTTCTCGTTCCCGTGATATAACATTCTAGTGATCACATCACTTGCTTGCAAGCTATCTCAATGTGATATCACCGAGAGGGCCCAGAGTATATCTATCCGTCATCGGGATTGACAAATTCCACTCTTGATCCATGAGCCTCAACATAACACCTTCGTAGCACTAAACCCATCTTTATAGTCACCCTGTTACGGTGTGACGTTTGATGTTATCAAGATACTCTTCCGGTGTTAGCAATTAACATGATCTCATGGTCTAAGGATAAAGATTGCTTCGTATGATGTTATAGCAATATAAACATAATGACTTGATCGTAATGCTATACTTCGGATGAATGTTCATCACATCATTCCACCAATGGTGTGACCTTGTTATTAACAACATCCAATGTCCATGATCAGAAAACCTTGATCATCTTGTTAATCAACAAGCTAGTCTATAAGAGAGGCATAACTAGGAACCCTTTTTATTTATTAAACACATATGTATTGATGTTTCCGATCAATACAATTCTAGCATGCAAAATAAAAATCTAACATATATAAGGAATACATAATAACAACTTTATTATTGCCTCTCAGGGCATATTTCCTTCAGTATCCCACTTGCACTAGAGACAATAATCTAGTTCACATAGTGATAAATCTAACACCCATGGAGTTTTCGTGTTGATCATGTTTTGCCCTAGGGAGAGATTTAGTCAACGGATCTGCTACATTTAGGTCCGTGTGTACTTTACAAATCTTTATATCTCCATCCTTGACATGCTCACGGATGGAGTGAAACCGGCGCTTAATATGCTTGGAATTCTTGTGAGACCTTGGTTCCTTTGCGTTGGCTATGGCTCCATTGTTGTCACAATAGATCACCATTGGGTCCAATGCACTAGGAACCACACCTAGTTCCGTAATGAACTCTTTCATCCAAACCGCTTCCTGCACCGCTTCTAAAGCAGCAACATATTCCTTCTCCGTTGTTGATCCAGGTTGTTTGGAACTCCTCCAACTAACTGCTGCTTCGTTCAAGAGAAATACGTATCCGGATTGAGACTTAGAGTCATCCGGATCGGTGTCAAAGCTAGCATCAACATAACACTTAGCGACTAGCTCTTCTTCACGTTCTTATATAAGAAACATATCCCTAGTTCTTCTCAAGTACTTGAGGATGTTCTTGACCGCTATCCAGTGTTTCGAACCTGGATCAGATTGGTACCTACTAGTCAAACTAATAGCATGTTCCACATCCGGTCTTGTACATAGCATGGCATGCATAATAGAGCCTATGGCCGAGGCATAGGGGATCTTATCCATCATCTCTCTTTCTTCCGCCGTAGCCGAACTTTGAGTCTTACTCAATGTCTTGTCTTGCAACATAAGTAAGAACCCCTTCTTACTTCCGTCCATATTAAACTTCTTTAGTATCTTATCAAGGTATGTACTCTGCAATAGCCCAATTAGGCGCCTTGATCTATCTATAGATTTTAATGCCTAATATATATGACGCTTCACCAAGGTCTTTCATCGAAAATTTGCTGTTTAGATAACTTTTAACACTGTTTAAAAGATCTATATCATTTCCAATCAATAATATGTCATCCACATATAATATCAGAAATGCCACATTGCTCCTACTCACTTTCTTGTAAATACAAGCCTCTCCATAAGTTTGGACAAATCCAAACTCTTTGATCACCTCATCAAAGCGGAGATTCCAACTCTGGGATGCTTGCTTCAGTCCATAGATGGATCGCTGAAGTTTGCATACCTTATTAGCATCCTTAGGATTGACAAAACCCTTAGGTTGTATCATATACAACTCTTCTTCAATATTACCATTGAGGAATGCAGTTTTGACATCCATCTGCCATATTTCATAATCGAAATATGCAGCAATTGCTAACATAATCCTAACTGACTCAAGCATCGCTACGGGAGAGAATGTCTCATCGTAGTCAACTCCTTGAATTTGTCGAAACCCCTTTGTGACAAGTCGAGCCTTATAGATGGTCACATTACCATCAGCATCAGATTTTCTTTTGAAAATCCATTTATTCTCAACGGCCTTTCGATCGTGAGGTAAGTCCACCAAGGTCCAAACTTGGTTCTCGTACATGTATTCCATTTCGGATTTCATGGCTTCTAGCCATTTGTTGGAATCCGGGCTCATCATCGCTTCTTCATACGTCGCAGGTTCATCCATTTCACCAACCATGAAATTCACAATAGGATTGCCGTACAGTTCAGGAGCTGCACATGTCCTGCTTGACCTGCGAGGTTCGGTAGTGTCCTCTTTCGGAGTTTCATGATCAATATCATTAGCTCTCTCTTCATTAGGTGAAGTCAACTTCGAAACAACTTCCGGTGTTCGCTACTCGCCATTTCATGAAGAGAAGGTTCAATAACCTTTTCGAGTTCTACCTTCCGACTACTCACACCTTTCGTGAGAAAATCCTTCTCCAGAAAGGATCCATTCTTGGCAACAAAAACCTTGCCCTCGGATCTGTGATAGAAGGTATACCCAATCATTTCCTTAGGGTATCCTATGAAGACGCATTTTTACGCTTTGGGTTCGAGTTTGTCCGGCTGAAGTTTCTTCACATAAACATCACATCCCCAAACTTTAAGAAATGACAGCTTAGGTTTGTTTCCAAACCATAATTCATACGGTGTCGTTTCAACGGATTTACATGGTGCCCGATTTAAAGTGAATGCAGCTGTTTCCAGTGCATAACCCCAAAATGACAGTGGCAAGTCAGTCAGAGACATCATAGATCGAACCATATCCAATAAGGTACGATTACGACGTTCCGACACACCATTACGTTGTGGTGTTCCGGCAGCCGTGAGTTGTGAAACTATTCCACACTCTTTCATGTGTGTGCTAAACTCGTAACTTAGATACTCCTCCACGGTCAGACCGTAGAAATTTGATCTTTCTATTACGATGATTTTCCACTTCATTCTGAAATTCCTTAAACTTTTCAAAAGTTTCAGACTTGTGTTTCATCAAATAGATATACCCGTATCTACTCAAATCATCCGTCAAAGTAACAAAATAATGATATCCACATCGCATCGACACACTCATTGGTCCATACACATCAGTATGTATGATTTCCAATAAATCTGTCGCCCGTTCCATTGAACCGGAAAACGGCGTTCTAATCATCTTGCCCATAAGGCATGGCTCACATGTATCAAATGATTCAAAATCAAGTGATTCCAAAAGTCCACCGGAATGGAGTTTCTTCATGCGTTTAACGCCAATATGACCTAGACGGCAGCGCCACATATATGTAGACATATCATCATCAAGTTTAATCTTTTTAGCATTAACATTATGAATGTGCGTAATATTACTATCGAGATCCAATAGAAATAAACCATTCAACGCAGGTGCATGACCATAAAAGATATTATCCATATAAATCGAACAACCATTGTTTTCAAATTTAAACGAATAACCACTTTGCATCAAACACGATCCAGATACAATGTTCATGCTAAGTGCAGGCACCAAATAACAATTATTCAGGTTTATAACTAATCCCGATGGCATATGGAGAGGCAGCGTTCTGACGGCGATCACATCAACTCTTGATCCATTGCCGACCCGCATTGTGACCTCATCCCTTGCTAGTTGTCGCTTGTTCCAGCCCTGAATCGAGTTACATATATTAGCAATCGATCCCGTATCAAATACCCAGTGCTCTGCAGTACTAGTCAAGTACACATCAATAACATGTATATCATATATACCTTTGTTTTCCTTGCCGGACTTCTTGTCCGCCAAATACTTGGGGCAGTTGTGCTTCCAATGGCCAGTCCCCTTGCAATAGTAGCACTCGGTGTCAGACTTAGGTCCAGCTCGGGGTTTCTTTTCAGGTGCGGCAATAGATTTGCCACCCTTCTTTCCCTTGTGCTTGCCTTTCTTGTCCTTCTTGAAACCAGTGGTCCTATTAATCATCAACACTTGATGTTCTTTCCTAATCTCCACTTCTGTAGTCATAAGCATTGACAGAAGCTCGGGAAGAGTCTTCTTCATGCCCTGCATATTATAGTTCATCACGAAGCTCTTGTAGCTAGGTGTCATAGATTGGAGAACACGATGTATGCCCAAGTCAATGGGAATCGTTATTCCCAAGGACACAAGCTTATCGGCGTACCCAGACATTTTGAGTACATGCTCACTAACGAAGCTGTTCTCCTCCATCATGCAGCTAAAGAACTTTTCTGTAGCATTATAACTCTCTACGGCAGCATGGGTATCGAAAATCATTTTCAATTCTCCCATGGTATCAAAGGCATTGCCATTTTCGAAACGCTTTCGAAGTTCTGGCTCTAGCCCATACAGTATGCCGCAATGAACTAAGTTGTGGTCCTCCTGACGAGTCACATAGACATTCTTTTCCTCGTCAGGGGCATCAGGAGCTGGTGGGGGGCCTAGCGGCGCATCTAGCACATATTGCTTTTGTGCGCAGTGAGGAGAATCCTCAAATTCATAGCCCAGTTGGTGAAGTTGCTACCATTCGCAGCAAGTTTCTCTTTCTCCATGAACACATTGAAATTAAAAGCAGGTGGTGCCATCTACAACATAATTTGTAAAGTTTATTTAGACTAAGTTTATGATAGATTGAGTTCAACTAATCCAAATTACTAATGAACTCCCACTCAAAAACGACATCCCTCGTGTCCTTTTGGTGATTACATAAACCAAATCAACTACACCAAGTCCGATCATAACGTGAGTCGGTGTAGCTTCAAAGGCGAGCATCTATATGGGCATCATATCAACTATATGACTCATTCTTAACCTTTCGGTCCATGTTCCGAGGCCATGTCTGTACATGCTAGGCTCGCCAAGTAAGAACCTTAGTACTCGTGTGTGTAAAACTGTCTTACACTCGTTGTATGAAAGCGTAGAGTCGAGTACACCCGATCATCACGTGATGTCTCGAAACACGATCCATAGAATGGTGCATACTCAAGGAATAACACATTTTATCTTGATATCTAAATGAGGGATCATCTTACAATGCTACCAAAAGCGCCAAACTAGCAGTATAAGATGCTAACATCTAATGTGTAAAGTGAGATGATATGGTCCATGCATTTGATCTCTATTATTTGCATCGTGGTATGATCTCTATCATTCCTTTGTGTGTAAGGCCAAGGTCTATGGAACTTACACGTTGAATGTGTTGTAAGAGTATCTATCATACATCTACTTACAAAAATACCATATCAATACACTAGCCCAGCAACGATCTAAACTAGATGCCTCTAATTTATCAATTGCAAGTTTTACGTAGCTTAGGGCTTTCAGAGATAGAACCGTTCTCACCTATGAACATGAACCACAACGAGGATAACCAAGTTATTAGCAACTCGTTGTAAATCAGATATTGACTACAGTAGGAGAGACGGACACCCGCCAGCCACTTATGCAAAACAAGTTGCATGTCAGTCGTGGAACCGGTCTCATGTACGATGACATGTAAGGTTTGGTCCGGGCCGCTTCATCCCACTATGCTACCAATATCCAAAATACATAGAAGATGCAATAACATGATCATCATCGCCCACATATAAACATATGTGTACTACCCGTGCAAAGCACCTACGCATAGATCAGGCTCTGATACCACTGTTGGGTCCGCAGCATAGAAAACAAATATTTTCCT
The DNA here is from genome assembly GCA_023614405.1 of Avena insularis. Taxonomy (NCBI): domain Eukaryota; kingdom Viridiplantae; phylum Streptophyta; class Magnoliopsida; order Poales; family Poaceae; genus Avena; species Avena insularis. The sequence goes on along the minus strand of CM042692.1, from coordinate 352,900,180 downwards.
ACGATGAGAACTACACGCCAAGATCTATCTACTAGGTACAAAGCAACGGGTGGACATACATCCAACGAGAACTTACCCTCGAAGACAACGAGTTTTGTTAACGAGTAGGAACTCGTGGTTGATGTAGTCATACTCTTGCCGATCTCAAGATCGCTAGGAAGTCCGAGCGCCACAGCTCAGCAGCGCATCCGTACTCGCACACACGTTCAAGCCACTAGAAAACCTCCACCTCCTTGCTCCAGCGATCCAGCGGAAGCAGCAACTCCTTCCAGACGAAATGCCACCGGGAACATGAATCTCGCTAATCTGAGACTATGGGGGAATAATTCTAGAGGGGGAGAGAGATCCTTCACAAGGAGGTGTGTGGAAGAAGGAGGAAGAGGGTGTCCTTTTATAGGAGGAGGGAGGGTACCCCCTCTCTCCATGGCCAGCGCATGGGGGGGTGACCCCTCACCTCCCCCATTCATGTGGTGGTAACCCCTCCACATTAAAATGCCTCTTCACATTCCCCTTTAAAGTCCCTACTTTAAATGCATTAAAATTCTCCAAGTTTAATGCTCTCTCATTTAATAAAACTCTTTTATTAAATTTATTCAGAATTTTGTTAAGTACTTTAATTAACAAACATTCACATATAGCCCCTTGCAATATTTCAATATCACATGCAGAACCACTTTCTGCAATTTCACCCGAAGCAATTTCCGGTTTCTATCGAATAATTTCTGCGCTTTGCAATTCTTTCGTCTGAAACACATGTGCTCCAAAATGGTGTCCGGTAACTCTTAAGTGTGTCACCCTATGGTTCGTGAATAATGCAGACATGATTGAGACAGCTCTCAGGTCAATAGTCAGAAGCGGGACCTGGAGATCCATACTGACTCCTACATATTCAACAATGACTTCTGTGATTGTGAGAACCTTTAACGCTTGTAATTTAATCCCTTTGTCTCATGATATAATACATGTCCGAGATTCGATCATCGGTATCCAAATACCTAGTTTGATCTCGTTACCGACATGCACTCTTTTATCGTTCCCGTGATATAACATTCTAGTGATCACATCACTTGCTTGTAAGATATCTCAATGTGATATCACCGAGAGGGCCTAGAGTATATCTATCCGTCATCGGGATTGACAAATTCCACTCTTGATCCATGAGCCTCAACATAACACCTTCGGAGCACTGAACCCATCTTTATAGTCACCCTGTTATGGTGTGAGGTTTGATGTTATCAAGATACTCTTCCGGTGTTAGCAATTAACATGATCTCATGGTCTAAGGATAAAGATTACTTCGTATGATGTTATAGCAATATAAACATAATGACTTGATCGTAATGCTATACTTCGGATGAATGTTCATCACATCATTCCACCAATGGCGTGACCTTGTTATTAACAACATCCAATCTCCATGATCAGGAAACTTTGATCATCTTGTTAATCAACAAGCTAGTCTATAAGAGAGGCATAACTAGGAACCCTTTTTGTTTATTAAACACACATGTATTGATGTTTCCGATCAATACAATTCTAGCATGCAAATTAAACATCTATCATATATAAGGAATACATAATAACAACTTTATTATTGCCTCTCAGGGCATATTTCCTTCACCAAGTTGGTCAGTTGGGAACACTTCGCCTCCCTGACCAGCCGACGGTTCCCACAATTTCTCCAGCATCGTGGTTTCCCCCACCAATCGACACCCTAAGCAAGCTCAACGCCCCGACAACAGTCAGGGGCATGGACAGTGACAGCAGTCGCATCCTATCTGGGTGACCTGGCCACAGAAGATGGAGCCTACGGCTCCGAATCTGAAAGTTGTGGGAGCAACAGCTTCCCCAATCACTTCATGTGCGCCGTCATCAATGCGGGTGACACCGGTGTCAATCGCGACAACCTTGGCACTAGACCAACCAACGGCGAAAACGGTGGCCCCGCCAACGGCGCACCCACCAACAATGGGACAGAAGGAGACCCGAACCTCACGGTGAATGAGCGCACTAAAGACCCACCAATCGAATCCCTGACCATGTCGAGTCCCCATTGTGTAAAGGGCCAAGACACTGGTATTGGTCTGAGTTCTACGCCAGGTGCATGTGGCTTGTCCGCAAATCGCTGGCAGGCGTTGCAACGCTGGACTATATCCTTGGCGTCGCGCATGGCTGTTGGCCAGTAGAATCCCGCTCGTAGAGCTTTGGCGACAAGGGCGCGACTGCCAGCGTGGTGGCCGCAAGTGCCTTCATGTATGTCGAGGAGGATTGCTCTGCCGTCCCGTTGGAGACGCACCGCTGAAGAACTCCTGTGATGCTATGCTTGTATAGTTCGCCATTGATGAGGGCGAATGCCTTGGATCATCGCGCTATATGACGCGCATCAGTTGGGCCATCTGGCATCCTTTTGTTGAGCAAGTATGTGACATATGGTTGTGTCCAGGATGGCTCGATCATCATGACCTCCATGGGACCTTCGAGTCATGTGTCTGGCTCTATGTCATCGAGTGCCATTGGCTCGTTGGGTGGCATAGCCCCTGAGTCCGTTGGCGTGCTTGTCTTCTTCTTCTCTGGAGCCTTGGGCTTGATGGAGCGTTCGCAGATGCGCTCTAGAAATACTCCAGGTGGCAATGGGGCATAGGTGGAGCTGATGTTGGCAATGTTGGAGATATGCCCTAGAGGCAATAATAAATGTAGTTATTATTATATCTTTGTGTTTATGATAAATGTTTGCATTCATGCTATAATGGTATTAACAAGGAAACATTAATACTTGTGTGATTTGTAAACTTAATTTAAAGTCCCTAGAAAAGCCTCTATATTATACTAGCTTGTTGGTTAATAGATGATCGTGGTTTCCCTATCATGAACATTGAGATGTTATTAACAACAAGATCATATCATTAGGAGAATGATATGGTGGACATACTCCTATAGATAAGCGTAGCATAAAGATCAAGTCATTTCAATAGTTCAATTGCTATATGCTTTCTGATACATAGTAACCTAATTCCTTGACCATGAGATCATGCATATCACCTTTACGGATGGATGCTTTGATGTCATCAAACACCACACCGTAATGTGGCTATAAAGGTGGCATTGAGTGTTCGGAAAGTATTGGTTGAGACACATGGATCAAGAGTGGATTTGTCCATCCATATGACGGATAGATATACTGGCCCTCTCGGTGAAATGTCATCCAATTAGCTTGCAAGCATGTGACTGGCTCACAAGGGATCACATATCACGGGAACGAGAAAAGATTACTTATCGGTAACGAGGTTGAACTAGGTATGTAGAGATACCGACGATCATAACCTCGGATAAGTAAACTATCGTGAGACAAAGGGAAGTTGGTATCGTATGTAAGTGGTTCATTCGATCGCAAAGTAATCGTAGAAATATGTGGGAGCCATATGAATTTCCAGATTCCTCTATTGGTTATTGATCGGAGAAGTGTCTCGATCATTCCGCATAATTCACGAACCGTAGGGAGACACACTTAAGGATTCGACGTTGTTTGAGTAGTTATGGAATGATGAGAAAGAGACCGAATGTTGTTCAGAGTCTCGGATGGGATCCGGGATATCACGAGGAGATCCGGAATGGTCCGGAGAATAAGATTCATATAAGGAAAGTCCTGCTGGAGTTGGGGAATGATTCGGTGTTTTCATCGAACATTCTAGAAGGTTCCTAATGTCCGCACTGGGGAGGGTACATGAATGTGTCATTACAAGTTGGAATGATTGCATCATGTACTAAGTGTCATTGCTGTCCAAAATAAAGGGTTTATTCAAATCCTAGTTTGAAAAGTCAATCGGCTAGTTTGAAAAGTCAAACGGCAGTTTTTGGAAAGTGGAAAAGAGGAGGAGGAGGTGAAACCAGGTTGGGAGGGAGTCCTCCTCCCCAAGCCGGGCGCACCACCTGCCGAGTTGGGGAGGGACTCCCTTCCCTTGGCCGCCGGCCCCTCCACCTATATAAGGAGGGGCAGGGCTCCCTCCTAGCACACACAAGTCCCTCTCCTCTAAACCTAAACCCTAGCCACAGCCTAGGGATTTCTCCCAAGCCGTCAAGTTAGAGCTTCTAATTGCCCTAGCCTCCGGTTTAGAGCCTTCTAATTGGTGTGTCTAAACCCTAGATCACCAAAGCTCTCTCATACTCCACCATACTCACTCCGGCTTAAGGCGAAGCCCTGCAAGATCTCCCCTCTACTTCCGGTACCACGCCGTTGTGCTGCCGGAATCGCGAGGAGAGTGCTACAACCTCCGCTGCCTGCTGGAACAAGGGAGAGGAAGGTCTTCGAGAAATTTAACGAACGTGTGACCGATTACGGAGCGCTGCCGAACGCAACGCCCGGAAGGATCGCTCACGCGATCTTGAGATCGGAAAGAGTACGACTACATCACCCACGAGAATCCGCTCTCGTTAAACACTTTGGAATCTTCGAGGGTGAGTTATTCCATCGACTCGTTGCTACAATCTAGTAGATAGATCTTGGCTTGTTTGTTTGTATGCGATAGAAAATTTTTGTTTTCCATGCTACGAAACCCTATAGGCAAGTGTGTCTGCCGCCTCATTGCTTTCACGGCCAACATGCCGCAGCTCGCAGCCGTCGAAGTCTCCCTCAAGTGTGTCGTAGAGGTCGCGGTAGGCGATCATGTTGTCTCTCAGAGCATCGCACTCGTTCATTGTTTGGTTGACCACCAGTTTGGAGTCACCGTAGATGACGAGTCACTTGGCGTCGCAGGCTTTCGCCATCTGCATCCCATGGAGCAAGGCTTCATATTCAGCTTCGTTGTTGGAGGCGGTGAACTGCATTCGTAGAACGTACCTCATCTTGTCACATTGCGGTGATGTCAGGATGATGCCCGCACCAGCTCCCTCCTTGCGCTTGGATCCATCAAAGTGCATTGTCCATAGATAGGACATATCTGGCTTGTCGCGGAGCTGGTTTTCCATCCAGTGCACGAGGAAGTCCAGTGGAACTTGTGACTTGATCGCGTCACGCTTCTCGTATGTGATGTCTCGCGGAGACAGCTCTATCCCCCAAAGCGCGACTCGTCCAGTAGCGTCGGGTTTCTTGAGGATGTGTCCGAGTGGGGCATCGTTAACCACCATGATTGGGTGTTCCTAGAAGTAGTGGCACAGTCGCCTGGCTGCCATGAAGATGCCGTATGCTAGCTTATGATAATGCGGGTACCGCTGTTTTGTTGGCGTGAGCACCTCACTGAGGTAGTAAACTAGGCGTTGTACCCCGTGGACTTTATTTTCTTCAGGTCATTCCACCACGAGAAAAGTGCATACCACCTGGTTGGTGGCAGAGATGTACAGCAGTAGCGGCTCTTTCTCGTGAGGTGTCACCAATACTGGCGATGTGGACAGTTGACGCTTGAGGTCGTCGAATGCTTCTTGTGCTTCGTTTGTCCAATCGAATTTATCAGCCTTGCGGAGAAGTTGGTAGAAAGGCAGTGCCTTTTCGCCCATCCGACTGATGATTCGACTGAGTGCTGTGATTCGCCCCGCCAGCTGCTGAACGCCTTTTACGTTCTTCGGCTTCTCCATGGCTAGTATGGCCTTTATTTTCTTCGGGTTTGCCTCGATCCCTTTCACGGAGATGAGATACCTGAGAAGTTGCCAAGATGATACGCCGAAGGCGCATTTGTCCGGATTTAGCTTGATCCGATAGCGGCCGAGGTTATCAAAGGTCTCGCGGAGATCATTGAGTAACAAGGCTTCCTCCTTGGTTTTGACGACTATGTCATTGACGTAGACTTGGATATTGCGGCCAAGTTGGTTCTTGAGGCAGGCCTGCATGCGCTGCTGATAGGTGGCTTCTGCGTTTTTTAGCCCGAAAGGCATTGTTGTGTAGCAGAAGACACCGAAAGGCGTGACGAATGCCGTTTTCTCCTGGTCCTCCTCCTTCATTCGAATTTGATTATAGCATGAGTAGGCATCGAGGAAACAGAGACGTTCACATCCCGCGGTGGACTCGATTATTTGATCGATCCGTGGCAACGGGAAGTGATCCTTCGGGCAGTGCTTGTTCAGCGAGGTGAAGTCCACGCACATCCGCAGGATATCCATGTCCTTTTTGGGAACGAGCATGGGGTTTGTGACCCAGGTGCTTTCCTTGATCTTGCGTATGAAATTAGCGTCGAGGAGTCTGTTGACTTCCATTCCGACCGCTTTAGCCCTTGGCTCCGACAGTCACCGGATTGTTTGTTTGACTAGCCTTGCTTCAGGATTCACGTTGAGTGCGTGCTCGGCGAATTCCCTGGGAACTCCTGACATGTCCGCTAGAAACCAGGCGAAGATTTTCCAGTGCTCATGGAGGAATTCGACGAGCGTGAGTTCCTATGCGGGACTCAAGTTGTTGGCTATGAGGGCCATGTTGGTTGGGTCTGTTGGATGGACATGGACTTTCTTGGTGTGCACCAATGTGTCCAAGGATAGGTCGGGTGAGTTTGTCTTGCTCAGGGGAGGCAAACTGTTGTCTGTCAACTCCTTCAACCTCGCCAGTTCCTCCTGCATGCTGAAAGACTGGGAGATTCTGTTGAACTCCCTATCAGAGATGTCGGATCTTTCGAAGCTTCCGTTGATTGTGATGATGCCATTTGGGCCCAGCATTTTCATCTGCAGGTAAGCATAGTGCGACACTTCCATGAACCTTGTGAACGCGACACGTCCTAGGATTTAGTGGTATTGTGAGGGCCAGTCGATGACTTCAAATTCAATGCACTCTCGCCGAAAGTTCTGCGGTGTGCCAAAGATGACATCGAGGCTGATCTTGCCAAGGGGGTACACGCCCTTCCCTAGGACAATGCCGTGTTGTGTCTTAGACTTCCAGACATGTCAGAGGGATCCTCATTGTGCGCAAGGTACCTGCGAACATGAGGTTGATGGCGCTTCCGCCATCCATGAATACGCGACTCATCTCGAAGCCCCCAATCTGTGCCTCGAGTACTAAAGGACAGTGGCATGGGCGAGGTACTTGGCGCGGGTGATCGCGCATGTCGAAGGTGATGCAGGACTCGCTTCCACTGAGGTACTCAGTGGTAGAGGGCGGAGAGTTCATCGCCAAATTAACTTGGCGAGTGATTGCCTTCTACACTCGATTTGAGGGGCGCCCTTTTTGGATCATCTCCATGTTGCCTAGCGCTCGCGGGTACGGCTCGCCTCCATGGTTCTGGACTGGCGCACCCGCAGGTGGTGGTGGTCCGGGTGATGGCGGTGGTGCTCCGTGAGCCACAACGCCCGGGGCAGCTCCGTAGCCTTGGTTGATCGCGTCGTGATTCATCTGGGCCAGGCCTTCGTGGAGCTTGAGGAACTCGCGGCAGTCCTTGAGGAGGTGGCTGGACTTTTTCTTACCGTCGTACATGTCGATGTAGAAGTGTACGTTGCACGGTCCGGACAGTTTGTCCTAGATGGATATTCCAGGTGCCTCGTCACGAGTGTGGCGCTGCCACACTTGTGTGGTTTTCTGATGTCGCGGTATCCACTGCTTCGGTATCCGCTATTGCGGTTGTCGTTGCATTTGTTGGCGTAGCCAGCCACGACCATGTCGACCTGTTCGCGGTCCTCGTAGATGTGCATTCAACTTTTTTCTCGACGATCACGTCTACACCCGAGGTTGTCGTCATCATCGGAGTAGGCATGGTTTTTCACCGAGTCCTCTCCATCGGCCCACCGATTCACGATCTCCATCAGGTGGTCGATTGTCTTGGGCTTCGAGTGGCCCAGCTCCTCCCTGAGCTCTCTGCAGCGAACGCCGCTGTTGAACGTGTCGATTGCGCGATCCTCAGAGATATCTTTTGCAGAATTCTTGATGATGGACCATCTCTGGATGTACGAGCGCAGTGACTCGCTAGACCTCTGGTGGCAGCCTCTTAGTTCCTCAATTGATGCGGGCCTTTTGTAAGTTCCCTTGAAGTTACGCACGAAGCTGTAGACCAGCTCTTCCCAGTTGCGAATTGATCCGCGCGGGAGATTATTGAGCCGTGCGTGGGCGGCGCCTTGCAGCTACAGCTGTAGGCATTGCATTGCCGTGCTTGTGCTTCCTCCATGCAACCTGACGGAGGAGATGTGATCTTCCAGCCAAATATTTGGGTCCTGCAGGCCGTCGAATTTCGGGTTCTCTGATGGGAGTTTGAACCCTTTAGGCATTAGCTTCTGCCTGATGTCTCTACTGAAGCATCTGGCGCCGCAGAGATCTACTTCGTCGTCTTCCGAGTCAGTCGAACGGGCACACCTTGCGCGCATCTTGTCGACCTTGCGCTGTGTGATGTCATCACGCACGTCGTAGTCGTGGTCATGCCGCCATGAGCGGTGTCGCCGTGACAGATCGTGGTTGTCGTCGCTGGAGGAGTAGTAATACTTGTCCAGAGCTTTACTTTTCTTCGGCTCCGGTGTTGGCTCCTTGACGAGGGAAGCTTCGACTAGCCCCAAGCCTACGATCGTAGATCGGTGCATGGAGGCTCGCGGATCCCCAGCCGGTGGCTGGTTGTTGAGGAGGTACATGGTGGTCGCCGTCATCGCTGCTTGCGGTGTCTTTGGGAGCACGTTGCCCCGTATATCCACCATCATGGAGCCGAAGTCGAGGACTCGCGCGACTTCTTCTCGCTCCTTGTCGGTGAGGTGGGCCAGTCGAGATCGCCGTTTGGCGGCCACGTAGTCGTTGCCCTTGGAGGAGGATCCTCCCATGGAAGAGAGTTGAGCCCGTCGAAGACTCGACTCGTCCGCCGCCTTTCTACGTGCGTCGAGTTACGCGATTACTTGTTGTTGGCGCTTGTACTCCTCCTTAAATAGCCAATGGTATCCCATCAACATCTGCTGTGATAAATTTAGAGGGAGGGGATTGCCCCGCATGGCCTCTCGACAACGGCCCCACTCGTTGTCATTGAGTTTTATCAGCACGAGTTTTTCGGTGCGCTCATTCGCCGTGAGGTTCGGGTCTCCTTCTGTCCCATTGTTGGTGGGGGCGCCGTTGGCGGGGCCACCGTTTTCGCTGTTGGTTGGTCTAGTGTCGGTGTTGTCGCGATTGACATCGGTGTCACCCGCGTTGATGACGGCGCACATGAAGTGATTGGGGAAGCTGTTGCTCCCACAACTTTCAGATCCGGAGCCGTAGGCTCCATCTTCTGTGGCCAGGTCACCCAGATAGGATTCACGACTGTTGTCACTGTCCGTGCTCCCGACTGTTGTCGGGGCGTTGAGCTCGCTTAGGGTGTCGATTGGTGGGGGAAACCATGATGCTGGAGAAATCACGGGAACCATCGGCTGGTCAGGGAGGCGAAGTGTTCCCAGCTGACCAACTTGGTGAAGGAAATATGCCCTGAGAGGCAATAATAAAGTTGTTATTATGTATTCCTTATATATGATAGATATTTATTTTGCATGCTAGAATTGTATTGATCGAAAACATCAATACATGTGTGTTTAATAAACAAAAAGGGTTCCTAGTTATGCCTCTCTTATAGACTAGCTTGTTGATTAACAAGATGATCAAGGTTTCCTGATCATGGACATTGGATGTTGTTAATAACAAGGTCACACCATTGGTGGAATGATGTGATGAACATTCATCTGAAGTATAGCATAAAATTACGATCAAGTCATTATGTTTATATTGCTATAACATCATACGAAGTAATCTTTATCCTTAGACCATGAGATCATGTTAATTGCTAACACCGGAAGAGTATCTTGATAACATCAAACGTCACACCATAACAGGGTGACTATACAGATGGGTTCAGTGCTACGAAGGTGTTATGTTGAGGCTCATGGATCAAGAGTGGAATTTGTCAATCCCGATATGGATAGATATACTCTGGGCCCTCTTGGTGATATCGGATTGAGATAGCTTGCAAGCAAGTGATGTGATCACTAGAATATTATATCACGGGAACAATAAAAGAGTGCATGTCGGTAACGAGATCAAACTAGCTATTTGGATACGGATGATCGAATCTCGTACATGTATTATATCATGAGACAAAGGGATTAAATTACAAGCGTTAAAGGTTCTCACGATCACAGAAGTCATCGTTGAATATGCAGGAGTCAGTATGGATCTCCAGGTCCCGCTTCTGACTATTGATCTGAGAGGAGTCTCAATCATGTCTGCATTATTCGCAAACCATAGGGTGACACACTTAAGAGTTACCGGACATCATTTTGGAGCATATATGTTTCAGACGAAAGAATTGCAAAGCGCAGGAATTGTTTAGATAGAAACCGGAAATTATTTCGGGTGAAATTGCAGAAAGTGGTTCTGCATGTGATATTGAAATATTGCAAGGGGCTATATGTGAATGTTTGTTAATTAAAGTAATTAACAAAATTCTGAATAAATTTAATAAAAGAGTTTTATTAAAGGAGAGAGCATTAAACTTGGAGAATTTTAATGCATTTAAAATAGGGACTTTAAAGGGAAATGTGAAGAGGCATTTTAATGTGGAGGGGTTACCACCACATGAATGGGGGAGGTGAGGGGTCACCCTCCCATGCGTCGGCCATGGAGAGGAGGGGCACCCCCTCCTCCTATAAAAGGCCACCCTCTTCCTCCTTCTTCCACACACCTCCTTGTGAAGGATCTCTCTCCCCCTCTAGAATTATTCCCCCATGGTCTCGGATTAGCGAGATACATGTTCCCGGTGGCATTTCGTCTGGAAGGAGTTGCTGCTTCCGCTGGATCGCTGGAGCAAGGAGGTGGAGGTTGTCCGGTGGCTTGAACGTGTGTGCGAGTACGGATGCGCTGCTGAGTTGTGGCGCTCGGACTTCCTCACGATCTTGAGATCGGCAAGTGTACGACTACATCAACCACGAGTTCCTACTCATTAACAAAACTCGTTGTCTTCGAGGGTAAGTTCTCGTTGGATGTATGTCCACCCGTTGCTTTGTACCTAGTAGATAGATATTGGCGTGTAGTTCTCATCGTAGGAAATTTTTTGTTTTCTATGCTGCGGACCCAACACTTGGAAGCATAAGCTCCCGATCGCCAAGCCGATCCCATCGCCCACGGACTCGAAAGCCGAGCGAGTGGCCGGCGTGTGGACGGTGAAGTCGAAGGCGCCGAAGAGGAGGCGAATCTCCGCTGTTACAGAGTTGTAGATCGTGGTTGACGGGGCCGAAGAAGCCGCGACATCAGCACTCCCAGTTCCCACAGACGGCGCCAATTGACGAGGGGTTAACTCATCAATGCCCATTGTTATGGACTTGGGTTTTGGAGATGGATGGAGCGCTAGAGGCATCAATCGGCTAGCGAACAAGCACACAAGGACGCAAGGTTTACCCAGGTTCAGGCATCGTAGAGGTACCTACTCCTACTTGTCTACTCTTGGAATTATCGAGGGAGTCGAAATTCACAGGGGGTGCGCAGATGCAATCTGGCGATGGTTGTGGAAACTAGGGTTGTGATTGTCCTCCTCGCTGCCCCCTCCTAGCCTTTATATAGATAGGCTAGGTCTCGGATAGAAGGTCGAGTCGGTTACAGATTAGGGTTTGTCTCTTTAAACTTTCTATCTTAAGCTTCGTCTTGTACTGCAAGCAATCGGAGTCTCCGTGAACCATCCGAATCTTGTATTGGGCCCTGATAACGCCGTGGGTTTCTGTCATACCTAGACCGCATATGCCAAACTCGAGTACCTGTAAGGTATGCCCACATCAGTAATAGTGCCACTTAGCATGGTCCATGATGAGAGAAGGATACGAGCACCGGATAAGAATGGCATAGAGTGTTAAAATGTGAGATTGAAGAGGATGAGTAAGCAATAGGTAAAATGGAGATGAAGATGAAACAACTATGTGTGTGGCTCGTGACCAAGGTGATGATAGAAACACAATAGAAACACATAGGGAAAAGGTGGGTAATGGCGACTTGGGTAGGAAAAAGGGTAACAAAAGTAGGGTTAGTATTGGGACTCTGTTAAATAAGCTGAAAAGATTAAAAATTCCATAATAGAAGTTTTGAGAACTTCGCTGAAATTCCAACATTTGAGACATTTCTGAAATTCATTCGGATTCTAATTTTTTGGACAACATAATTTCAAGATTTTGGAAATTAATTCGAATTTTGATCATTCATAATTTGCTAAATTCTAATGAACTTTGAATCATAATTTTTTCCGAATTGGTTTGAATATAACTCCAAATTTAAGGTGAAAAATATTTTGGTACCCTTCAAATTATCAAAAATTTGTTGATCTTTTGTTAGAATTTTGAACTCTCACACGGAGATCCATGTGTTCCATCCATCTAGTTGTCCACAAATTTGTCTAGTTAATTAGCCATGGAATGGTGTACTACGCCTGGACACACGGGATAAAATCGTGTCCAACCTTAAACCGTGCCAATGCACCGCAGTTCGATCGACGCCTCCGCTTCCTATCCTGATCTAGGGGACTCATGTGCTGCTTGGAAGGGGCGAAAAAGGGAGGTGATCTATCTTGAGTCAGTGTAACCCTTGTGTGATCTACTCCCTCCGTTTTAAAATATAAGATGTTTTAACTTTGTAAAAGTAGTGTATCTAAACCTCTTTTAGTGTCTAGGTTTACTCAAATCTAAATGAATCTAGACACTAAAAGAGGTCTAGATACATTTCATTCACAAAGCTAAAACGTTTTATATTTTGAAACGGAGGGAGTACTTGCTATCCCCACCACCACTGCTGCCGTAGTGGCTATTAATACTCGGTAGGTTGTTAGACTTGATAAAGTATCACCCTCTCTCACCCTCTCGGTAGGGTGATCATGTCTTCATCGATAGTGTACCTATGGCACGTTAGGCGATTAATGGAGGAAATGATAGGAAACGACTCTGGTTGTAACAGACTCTGTGCAGCGGCCTTTCACGGTGGATGGAACATGTGTTACCGTGCTCGCGACTAACCCAGACGGGAAGAGCCCCTCCCTGGATTGGCGTTGGTGGCAATCCTCGGCTAGGCTTGATGGTGGTACATTATGGATATAGACGTGGACGATGCTCTGTGTCTCTGTCCAACCTAATGCTTGAAGTTCTTCTTTCCATTGCCACCGATCGGCCAGAGTTTAGGGGATGGAGGTCCTCAACGGTGGTGAGACTATCGGGATGTGGTCAAGATGATGTCCTTAATTGCTTTTGGCTATTCCCCTTCAACGGGAGCGGACCAAGGGTTCATTTTTCTTCGATAGCCAACTCGTAATGCTCTATGTGAGCTTAAGATCAGCGGTACTCTCTTCGATCCATATTAATTGTCGACAAAATGGATGTATCTTCGTCGACAATTAATATAGATCGGAGGGAGTAGCAAGGTTGGATAGCATCATCGGCGTTGAGAATAAGTGTGAGTGCGTCGTGATGTATGTACATATATATGTTGTATCTTTATTAACGGTGTTGTCTTTGCTTTTGAGTAAGAATCTCATGTTTGACTACTTAGTTAGACCGGGTAGCATAGTTGTAGATGCCACCTTTATTTGTTGAGAACATTGTTTTTTAGTACACGTCTTTGTTAGGTTCCGGTATGTTAAGTAAGTGGATTTTGTCCACTAAAGGCTTGTACTAGTAGTTCGAAGATGTCAACTATCGCACTACTATATATTGGTCTGGGTTTTATTTTCTTTGTTAGCTGGTTATTTTGGATGTTTGGCGAGTCGAGATTTTTGAAAAAAAATACTACTTTTGAGTTTTAAAAAAAGTTGAAAAAAATCTCATGAATGAATGGTATTGGTGCCAAATTTAAGTAAAAAATTCGTTTCATTTTGGACTACACAAAAAAAGACAAATTTCTGACAGTAAATTAGACTAGCAATACGTGTGTTTTGTCAAAAAAAAATGTATTCTTTATGTAGCCCAAAATACAACATGTTTTAAAACGAAATTTTAATCATACATTTTAGATGTATGTATCTGTAATATATTTATTTTCAGATTTTTTGGAGTCCTAAAAATACAAGTTTCAACTTTTTTTTTAAACGAGAGATGTGCCAAAGACAGTTTCGAAAGTTTGGCATCTTATTAACAAATACTCCCTCCGTTTCGAAATATAAGATGTTTTAGTTTTGTGAAACGAGTGTATCTAGACTATTTTTGGTGTGTAGGTTCACTCTAAATCTAGATAAACCTACACATTAAAAGAGATCTAGATGCACTTTTTTCACAAAACTAAAACATCTTATATTTTGAAACGGAGGGAGTATATTATTGTGTGCATTCGGGGAGGCAGATTCATAGTGGGTTGTCCTTCCTTTAAAAAAGATAGTATATGATGGGAGGTGGCCATTCGGCTCACGGTCCATTTGCATTCATTGTGAGAAAATATTTTTCGAAATGTCAAAAATACAAAAAAAAATGTCTATATATCTATTCGAATATTTTATGACCGTTCACAAGTTTTCATGATGAAATAACATTCTACGTGTTCCATGCAAAAAACACAAAAAAATGTCTTGTGACTAGTTGTACTCACTTGACATTTTTTATCTTTTTATACATGACATATAAAATGTTTCACAATGGGTGCAAATGCACCCCGTGAGACAAAAAGGGATTTCCTTATACGATGCTCGTATTTACTATTTCAATGGATTGTAGTAATCCTCTTTGTTTAATTTCTTTTTTGCTTTGCAAATCCTCTGTTTAATTTCCTTTGCTTATCTTGATATTTCGTAAGATATTTTATAATCTCGATGACTATGGTTCGTACTAGCATACGAAAGAGACATTAAGTACAGTGTTTTGGTTATGTGCACTTCCGGAGATACCCCTCCGTCTCGAAATAGACGTCGCAGGTTTCTTAAAATTTAGATAAATCTATATACTAAATAGTGCTAGATTCATTCAAATTTTGACAAATCCGAGTCAATTATTTTGAGACGGAGGGAGTAACATTATAATCCAGTATCTCAGGTGATTTTTTCTCGAAAAGTAAATTATATTATGTGACTTTGTGTCCTCAATTAAAGCGAATTTGCAGCAAATAGAAAAATACAAAAGTAAAATAAATAAAGTTTCACGAAAGTGAGTGATGCTATGAAACACCACGAACAAAATGAAGAAAAGAGTAACTAACACTTATGTCTGCACTCTAGCAGTTTCACTTACAAAATATTCTCGTGTTTAAAATTCAGCAGCCAACGATACCCTTCCCCCGGGGGTTGGCACGTTGCCATCCTCTGGATCGTCGCTCGAGCACGTTGGGGTGGGGTCCATCCACGATCTGTTCCAACACTTATTTCCAAGAGAAAATTCTTTATTTGACACTGCATTAAAATGAGGTTCCTTATTTGACACCGCACAAAATTTTCTTCCCTATTTGACATCTGTTCAAAAATTCTTTTCCAATATGATACTCTAGTGCATTGTGTTCACCGGCGGTGTTAAAGAGAGACAAGAAAAGTCCTTTTTACCCCTGTTCATAATGTGATGAAAAATCTGTACACGACAATAGCTACAATAATATTGCCCTACTGGGACCTCCGCCCCTGGACGCGCGGCTTTAGTTTTGGCAGCGTACAGCGCTATTATGTGTGCGCAATATCTCTATCTCTATCTGACCCACTATCTCAAAGACACGATTAACCAAAGGAATATATACACTTTGAAGTAGACGGTAGACTAGTGCAGACAGTTGAGCAAGAGTGTGCGCGCGTGCAGGGCTTGCACACCTGTGTTATCTCTTCTAACAACCACGTTCCGCACCGAGTCCAACAACAACTTCTATACACGTCTCCTTGACATCACGCTCGCGCACAACATCGCCCTTGTTGTAATCAGAACCTGAAGTGGACGCCCTAGACCCGGACTAGGCTGTGGCCTCCGACCGGCGCGCAATAGTCCCGACGTCTACAGCCTCTCTCCGCCTAATACGACGAGACGGCCGGCGCGTCATTCCTCTGGAGGCACCTCCTCCGCGACATCGAGCATGTCCGCCTACGCTACCGCCTGCTGAAGAAATGGCCGACATGTCTGTCGCGCTTGGGAAACCCTTCACGACGCTCGCGGCCATGCAGGGCAGGCTCTAGGATGCGCGGCTCAGCTCTACCGACCTTCTTGTTAGCCTATTTGGATCGCTAGGCATCGATCTAGAGAGAATGGGGGTGAGAGGAACATACCGTCAGCCTTCGAGGTCGACGACGAGCTCGTCATTGGAGCTCGACGGAGTGGTGGCGGCGGTGAGATGGGTGATTCCCGCCACTGCAGCGCAATGCCAGATCGGGTGGCCTAGGGTTTTTTGTTGTGCGGTGGCCGAGTCGGCAGACGAACCTTGGGGTTCGTGCCTCCGGACCCCACCTCTTTATATGCGATGTGCAACGGGGGCCCACCAACGATGGTGACGTTGGGCGCCCCCGATCAGGGCGCGAGACCGAGTCGGTCGCCCGTTGGGGTGACCATGGAGATCAATCTAACATTTTCCCCCTTGATCTCATCTTCCATTCAACTTATACTTTTGCACCCATTTCATCACAGATCAGCATATAGAGCATGTCTCATCATAATGGTCAGTTACGCACCATAGATTCAACAGCCACTATACACCTCTCTATTTTAAAACAGACTTTAGTTCTTAGGCCCTTAATATCCAGGTATCATAGGCTTTCCCTTAAACCCATGCCGGCTAAGTGTTCTCTGAACACACTGGGTGGTAAACTTTTTGTGAGCGGATCCGCGAGCATTTCTTTTGTAGTTATATGCTCCAAGCTTATGGTATGATCCTGGATTCTTTCTTTCACAACATAAAACTTAATGTTAATGTGTTTGGCAGCAACACTTGCTTATTGTTGTGAGCATAGAATACTGTCGGCTCATTGTCGCAGTACATTCTGAGTGGTCTTTGAATGCTGTCCACCACTCTTAACCCGGGTACAAACTTCTTTAACCAGTTTGCCTGCCCTGTGGCCTCATAACATGCCACATACTCAGCTACCATCGTGGACGATGCCGTGATGGTTTGCTTGGAGCTTTTCCACGATATAGCTCCACCTGCGAGAGTAAATATGTATCCTGACGTGGATTTTCTTTCATCTATATCTCCCGCATAGTCTGCATCTGAATACCCTTCTATCTCAAGGGAATCAGATCTTCTGTATGTTAACATGAGGCCTTTTGTGCCTTTTGCATAACGCAACGCCTTCTTTACCATTTTCCAATGATCTATTCCTAGATTACTTTGAAATCTTCCAAGTACCCCAGTAACAAAAGCTAAGTTAGGGCGTGTACATACTTGAGCATACATCAAGCTTCTGACAACAGAAGCATATGGAACCGCTTTCATTTGATCGATCTCATATTGGTTCCTGGAACATTGAAAATTCCCAAATTTATCGCCCTTGACTATAGGGGCAGGCGTAGGATTACTCGCATGCATACTATACTTCTTCAGAATCTTCTCTAAGTATGCCTTCTATGATAGCCCTAAGACCCCTTTTTCTCTATCTCAGAGAATCTCAATTCCTAGAACGAATGAAGCATCACCGAGATCTTTCATATCAAAGTTCGAGGACAAGAACTTCTTTGTTTCTCATAGTAGACTAACATCACTACTGGCAAGTAGAATGTCATCCACATACAGGATAAGGAAAATGAATTTCCCATTCTTGAACTTTGCATATACGCAATTGTCCTCTTCATTCTCATCGAACCCAAACTTTCTTATTGTTTCATGGAACTTTAAGTACCATTGCCTGGAGGCCTGTTTTAATCCATAAATGGATTTCTTTAGACGACATCCCATACGTTCTTTTCCTTCCACAACAAAACCCTTGGGTTGTGCCATGTCAACCTTTTCTTCTAGGTCTCCATTTAGGAAGGCCGTCTTTACATCCATCTGATGCAATTCTAAATCATAGTGTGCCACTAAAGCCATTACGATTCTAAAAGAATCCTTACTTGGGACTGGAGAAAATGTCTCATTATAATCTATTCCCTCTCTTTGGGTGAAGCCTTTAGCAATAAGTCGTGCTTTATATCTTTCAATATTCCCTCTAGAGTCACATTTTGTTTTGTAGACCCATTTACAACCTACTGTTTTGGCTCCTTTCGGAATTTCTTCTAAATCCCAGACTTTGTTGCTACTCATGGATCTCATTTCATCTTCCATGGCTTCAAGCCACTTTGATGAGTGAGCACCTTTAATGGCTTCTTCAAAACTGGTGGGCTCACCCTCCATTTGAACTTCTTCACTAACATAGACTTCAAAATCGTTTGGAATAGCTAGCTTTCTAGTTCTTTGAGACCTTCTAAGGGTCTCACCTTCTGGCACATTCTCTGTATAGGGCTGTTGCAGCTCTCCCTCTTGTGTGACAACAGGGTCTTCATTTTCATTCATTGTTTCCACAGGAGAACTAACAATAGGTGTCACATCGACATATTCCTGTGTCGGTGCAGCAGCAGGTATCGAGAAAAATGGTTCCTGAATCATCGTAGTGGGTGCATGCACCTGCTTCTCCTCAAGGTTGATTTCTCGCAATACCGTGCTCCCCCTGATCATCTGATCCTCCAGAAACACAGTGTGTCTCGTGAAGGAAATATGCCCTGAGAGGCAATAATAAAGTTGTTATTATATATTCCTTATATATGATAGATGTTTATTTTACATGCTAGAAATGTATTGATTCGGAAACATCAATACATGTGTGTTTAATAAACAAAAAGGGTTCCTAGTCATGCCTCTCTTATAGACTAGCTTGTTGATTAACAGGATGATCAAGGTTTCCTGATCATGGACATTGTATAGCATTACGATCAAGTCATTATGTTTATATTGCTATAACATCATACGAAGTAATCTTTATCCTTAGACCATGAGATCATGTTAATTGCTAACACCGGAAGAGTATCTTGATAACATCAAACGTCACACCGTAATAGGGTGACTATAAAGATGGGTTCAGTACTACGAAGGTGTTATGTTTAGGCTCATGGATCAAGAGTGGAATTTGTCAATCCAGATGACGGATAGATATACTCTGGGCCCTCTCGGTGATATCACATTAGGATAGCTTGCAAGCAAGTGATGTGATCACTAGAATGTTATATCACGGGAACGAGAAAAGAGTGCATGTCAGTAACGAGATCAAACTAGGTATGGAGATACCGATGATCGAATCTCAGACATGTAATATATCGAGAGACAAAGGGATTTAGTTACAAGCGTTAAAGGTTCTCATGATCACAGGAGTCATCGTTGAATGTGTAGGAGTCAGTATGGATCTCCAGGTCCTGCTGCTGATTATTGATCGGAGAAGGGTCTCGATCATGTCTGCATTATTCGCGAACCGTAGGGTGGCACACTTAAGAGTTACCGGACACCATTTTGGAGCACATATGTTTCAGACAAAAGAATTGCAAAGCGCAGGAATTGTTTCAATAGAAACCGGAAATTGTTTCGAGTGAAATTGCAGAAGGTGGTTCTGCATGTGATATTGAAATATTACAAGGGGCTATATGTGAATGTTTGTTAATTAAAGTAATTAACAAAATTCTGAATAAATTTAATAAAAAGAGTTTTATTAAATGAGAGAGCATTAAATTTGGAGAAATTTAATGCATTTAAAGTGGAGACTTTAAAAGGGAATGTGAAGAGGCATTTTAATGTGGAGGGGTTACCACCACATGAATGGGGAGGTGAGGGTCACCCCCATGCGCCAAGCCATGGAGAGAGGGGCACCCTCCTCCTATAAAAGGCCACCCATTCCTCCTTCATCCACACACCTCCTTGTGAAGGATCTCTCTCCCTCTAGAATTATTCCCCATGGTCTCGGATTAGCGAGATACATGTTCCCGGTGGCATTTTGTCTAGAAGGAGTTGTTGCTCACTTGGATCGCTGGAGCGAGGAGGTGGAGGTTGTCAGTGGCTTGAACGCAAAAGGAAAAGTGCGGATGTCTTGCTGAGTTGCGGCGCCGACTTCCTCACGATCTTGAGATCGGCAAGTGTGCGACTACATCAACCACGAGTTCCTACTGCTAACAAAGCTCGTTGTCTACGAGGGTAAGTTCTTGTTGGATGTATGTCCACCGTTGCTTTGTACCTAGTAGATAGATCTTGGTAGTTCACACCGTAGGAAAATTTTTGTTTTCTATGTTGCGGACCCAACACCGGTATCGAGCACGATCTATGCGTAGGGTGCTTAGCACGGTAGTACATATGGTTGATATGTGGGCGATGATGATCATGTTATTGCATCTTCTATGTATTTTGGATATTGGTGGCATAGTAGGATGAAGCGCCCAGACCAACCTTACATGTCATCGCACATGAGACCGGTTCCACGACCGACATGCAACTTGTTTTGCATAAGTGGTGGCGGGTGTCTCTCTCCTACTATAGTCAATATCTGATTTACAACGAGTTGCTAATAACTTAGTTATCCTCGTTGGTTCATGTTCGTAGGTAAGAACGGTTCTATCTCCGAAAGCCCTAAGCCACGATAACTTGCAATTGATAAATTAGAGGCGCCTAGTTTAGATCGTTCTCGGGCTAGTGTTGATATGGTATTGTTGTAAGTAGATGTATGGTGGATACTCTTACAACACACTCAACGTGTAAGTTCCATAGACCTTGGCCTTACACACAAAGGAATGATAGAGATCATACCATGATGCAAGTGATAGAGATCAAATGCATGGACCATATCATCTCACTTTACACATTAGATGTTAGCATCTTATCGCTAGTTTGGCGCGTTTGATAGCATTATAAGATGATCCCTCTTTTAGATATCAAGATAAAAATGTGTTCTTCCTTGAGTATGCATCGTTCTATGGATCGTGTTTCGAGACATCACGAGATGATCGGGTGTACTCGAATCTACGCTTTCATAGGAACGGGTGTAAGACAGTTTTACACACGCGAATACTAAGGTTCTTACTTGGCGAGCCTAGCATGTACAGACATGGCCTCGGAACACGGACCGAAAGGTTAAGCATGAGTCATATGGTTTATATGATGCCCGTATAGATGCTCGCCTTTGAAGCTATATCAACTCACGTGATGATCGGACTTGGTATAGTGGATTTGGTTCATGTAATCACCAAAAGGACACGAGGGATGTCGTTTTTGAGTGGGAGTTCATTAGTAATTTGGATTAGTTGAACTCAATCTATCATAAACTTAGTCTAAATAAACTTTACAAATTCTGTTGTAGATGGCACCACCTGCTTTTAATTTCAATGTGTTCATGGAGAAAGAGAAACTTGCTGCGA
Source organism: Avena insularis (assembly GCA_023614405.1). Lineage (NCBI taxonomy): Eukaryota > Viridiplantae > Streptophyta > Magnoliopsida > Poales > Poaceae > Avena > Avena insularis. The sequence goes on along the minus strand of CM042692.1, from coordinate 352,878,997 downwards.
ATGGTAGCAACTTCACTAACTGGGCTATGAATTTGAGGATTCTCCTCACTGCTGCACAAAAGCAATATGTGCTAGATGCACCGCTAGGCCCCCCACCAGCTCCTGATGCCCCTGACGAGGAAAAGAATGTCTATGTGACTCGTCAGGAGGACCACAACTTAGTTCATTGCGGCATACTGTATGGGCTAGAGCCAGAACTTCGAAAGCGTTTCGAAAATGGAAATGCCTTTGATACCATGGGAGAATTGAAAATGATTTTCGATACCCATGCCGCCGTAGAGAGTTATAATGCTATAGAAAAGTTCTTTAGCTGCATGATGGAGGAAAACAGCTCCGTTAGTGAGCACGTACTCAAAATGTCTGGGTACGCCGATAAGCTTGTGTCCTTGGGAATAACGATTCCCATTGACTTAGGCATACATCGTGTTCTCCAATCTCTGCCACCTAGCTACAAGAGCTTCGTGATGAACTATAATATGCAGGGCATGAAGAAGTCTCTTCTCGAGCTTCTGTCAATGCTTAAGACTACAGAAGTGGAGATTAGGAAAGAACATCAAGTGTTGATGATCAATAGGACCACCGGTTTCAAGAAGGACAAGAAAGGCAAGCACAAGGGAAAGAAGGGTGGCAAGTCTATTGCGCCGAAAAGAAACCTGGCTGGCCCTAAGTCTAACACCGAGTGCTACTATTGCAAGGGGACTGGCCATTGGAAGCGCAACTGCCCCAAGTATTTGGCGGACAAGAAGTCCAGCAAGGCAAACAAAGGTATATGTGATATACATGTTATTGATGTGTACTTGACTAGTACTCGCAGTAGAACCTGGGTATTTGATACCGGATCGGTTGCTAATATATGTAACTCGGTTCAGGGGCTACAGAACAAGCGACAACTAGCAAGGGATGAGGTCAAGATGCGGGTCGGCAATAGATCAAGAGTTGATGTGATCGCCGTCGACGCTACCTCCATTTGCCATCGGGATTAGTTATAAACCTAAATAATTGTTATTTGGTGCCTGCACTGAGCATGAACATTGTATCTGGATCGTGTTTGATGCAAAGTGGTCATTCCTTTAAATCTGAGAACAATGGTTGTTCGATTTATAAGAATGATATCTTTTATGGTCATGCACCTATGTTGAATGGTTTATTTCTATTGGATCTCGATAGTAATATTACGCACATTCATAATGTTAATGCTAAAAAGATTAAACTTGATGATGATATGTCTACATATATGTGGCACTGCCGCCTAGGTCATATTGGCGTTAAACACATGAAGAAACTCCATTCTGATGGAATTTTGGAATCACTTGATTTTGAATCATTTGATACATGTGAGCCATGCCTTATGGGCAAGATGACTAGAACGCCGTTTTCCGGTTCAATGGAATGGGCGACAGATCTATTGGAAATCATACATACTGATGTGTGTGGACCAATGAGTGTGTCGGTGCGAGGTGGATATCGTTATTTTTTACTTTTACGGATGATTTGAGTAGATATGGGTATATCTATTTGATGAAACACAAGTCTGAAACTTTTGAAAAGTTCAAGGAATTTCAGAATGAAGTGGAAAATCATCATAATAGAAAGGTCAAGTTTCTACGGTCTGACCGTGGAGGAGAGTATCTAAGTTACGAGTTTAGCACACACATGAAAGAGTGTGAAATAGTTTCACAACTCACGCCTGCCGGAACACCACAACGTAATCGTGTGTCGGAACATCGTAATCGTACCTTATTGGATATGGTTTGATCTATGATGTCTCTGACTGACTTACCTCTATCATTTTGGGGTTATGCACTAGAAACAGCTGCATTCACTTTAAATCGGGCACCATCTAAATCTGTTGAAACGACACCGTATGAATTATGGTTTGGAAACAAACCTAAGCTGTCATTTCTTAAGGTTTGGGGATGCGATTTTTATGTGAAGAAACTTCAACCGGATAAACTCGAACCCAAAGCGGAAAAATGCGTCTTCATAGGATACCCTAAGGAAACAATTGGGTATACCTTCTATCACAGATCCGAGGGCAAGGTTTTTGTTGCCAAGAATGGATCCTTTCTTGAGAAGGAGTTTCTCGCGAAAGGTGTGAGTAGTCGGAAGGTAGAACTCGAAGAGGTTATTGAAACTTCTCTTCATGGAATGGCGAGTGGCGCAGCACCGGAAGTTGTTTCAGAGTTGACTTCACCTGATGAAGAGAGAGCTAATGATAATGATCATGAAACTCCAAAAGAGGACACTACCGAACCTCGCAGGTCAAGCAGGACACGTGCAGCTCCTGAACTGTACGGCAATCCTGTTGTGAATTTCATGGTTGATGAAATGGATGACCCTGCGACGTATGAAGAAGCGATGATGATCCCGGATTCCAACAAATGGCTAGAAGCCATGAAATCCGAGATGGAATCCATGTACGAGAACCAAGTTTGGAACTTGGTGGACTTACCTCACGACCGAAAGGCCGTTGAGAATAAATGGATTTTCAAAAGGAAAACTGATGCTGATGGTAATGTGACCATCTATAAGGCTCGACTTGTCGCAAAGGGGTTTCGACAAATTCAAGGAGTTGACTACGATGAGACATTCTCTCCCGTAGCGATGCTTAAATCGGTTAGGATAATGTTAGCAATTATTGCATATTTCGATTATGAAATATGGCAGATGGATGTCAAAACTGCATTCCTCAATGGTAAGATTGAAGAAGAGTTGTATATGATACAACCTAAGGGTTTTGTCGATCCTAAGGATGCTAATAAGGTGTGCAAACTTCAGCGATCCATCTATGGACTGAAGCAAGCATCACGAAGTTGGAATCTCCGCTTTGATGAGGTGATCAAAGAGTTTGGATTTGTCCAAACTTATGGAGAGGCTTGTATTTACAAGAAAGTGAGTGGGAGCAATGTGGCATTTCTGATATTATATGTGGATGACATATTATTGATTGGAAATGATATAGATCTTTTAAACAGTGTTAAAAGTTATCTAAACAGCAAATTTTCGATGAAAGACCTTGGTGAAGCGTCATATATATTAGGCATTAAAATCTATAGAGATAGATCAAGGCGCCTAATTGGGCTATCGCAGAGTACATACCTTGATAAGATATTAAAGAAGTTTAATATGGACAAAAGTAAGAAGGGGTTCTTACCTATGTTGCAAGGCAAGACATTGAGTAAGACTCAAAGTCCGGCTACAGCGGAAGAAAGAGAGATGATGGATAAGATCCCCTATGCCTCGGCCATAGGCTCTATTATGTATGCCATGCTATGTACAAGACCGGATGTGGCACATGCTATTAGTTTGACTAGTAGGTACCAATCTGATCCAGGTTCGGAACACTGGATAGCGGTAAAGAACATCCTCAAGTACTTGAGAAGAACTAAGGATATGTTTCTCATATACGAAGGTGAAGAAGAGCTAGTCGCTAAGTGTTATGTCGATGCTAGCTTTGACACCAATCCGGATGACTCTTAGTCTCAATCCGGATACGTATTTCTCTTGAACGGAGCAGCAGTTAGTTGGAGGAGTTCCAAACAACCTGTTGTGGCTGGATCAACAACGGAGGCGGAATATGTTGCTGCTTCAGAAGCGGCGCAGGAAGCAGTTTGGATGAAAGATTTCATTATGGAACTGGGTGTGGTTCCCATTGCGTTGGACCCGATGGTGATCTATTGTGACAACAATGGAGCCATAGCCAACACAAAGGAACCAAGGTCTCACAAGAATTCCAAGCATATTAAGCGCCGGTTTCACTCCATCCACGAGCATGTCAATGATGGAGATATAAAGATTTGTAAAGTACACACGGACCTAAATGTAGCAGATCTGTTGACTAAAGTTCTCCCTAGGGCAAAACATGATCAACACCAGAACTCCATGGGTGTTAGATTTATCACTATGTGAACTAGATTATTGTCTCTAGTGCAAGTGGGAGACTGAAGGAAATATGTCCTGAGAGGCAATAATAAAGTTGTTATTATATATTCCTTATATATGATAGATGTTTATTTTACATGCTAGAAATGTATTGATTCGGAAACATCAATACATGTGTGTTTAATAAACCAAAAGGGTTCCTAGTCATGCCTCTCTTATAGACTAGTTTGTTGATTAACAGGATGATCAAGGTTTCCTGATCATGGACATTGGATGTTGTTAATAACAAGGTCACGCCATTGGTGGAATGATGTGATGAACATTCATCCGACGTATAGCATTACGATCAAGTCATTATGTTTATATTGCTATAACATCATACGAAGTAATCTTTATCCTTAGACCATGAGATCATGTTAATTGCTAACACCGGAAGAGTATCTTGATAACATCAAACGTCACACTGTAACCGGGTGACTATAAAGATGGGTTCAGTACTACGAAGGTGTTATGTTGAGGCTCATGGATCAAGAGTCGAATTTGTCAATCCAGATGACGGATAGATATACTCTGGGCCCTCTCGGTGATATCACATTAGGATAGCTTGCAAGCAAGTGATGTGATCACTAGAATGTTATATCACGGGAACAAGAAAAGAGTGCATGTCGGTAACGAGATCAAACTAGGTATGGAGATACCGATGATTGAATCTCGGACATGTAATATATCGAGAGACAAAGGGATTCAGTTACAAGCATTAAAGGTTCTCATGATCACAGGAGTCATCGTTGAATGTGTAGGAGTCAGTACGGATCTCCAGGTCCCGCTGCTGATTATTGATCGGAGAAGGGTCTCGATCATGTCTGCATTATTCGCGAACCGTAGGGTGGCACATTTAAGAGTTACCGGACACCATTTTGGAGCACATATGTTTCAGACGAAACATTTGCAAAGCGCAGGAATTGTTTCAATAGAAACCGAAAATTGTTTCGGGTGAAATTGTAGAAGGTGGTTCTGCATGTGATATTGAAATATTGCAAGGGGCTATATGCGAATGTTTGTTAATTAAAGTAATTAAAAAATTCTGAATAAATTTAATAAATAGAGTTTTATTAAATGAGAGAGCATTAAATTTGGAGAAATTTAATGCATTTAAAGTGGAGACTTTAAAAGGGAATGTGAAGAGGCATTTTAATGTGGAGGGGTTACCACCACATGAATGGGGGAGGTGAGGGGTCACCCCCCCATGCGCCGGCCATGGAGAGAGGGGGCACCCCCCTCCTCCTATAAAAGGCCACACATTCCCTCCTGCATCCACACACCTCCTTGTGAAGGATCTCTCTCCCCCTCTAAAATTATTCCCCCATGATCTCGGATTAGCGAGATACATGTTCCCGGTGGCATTTTGTCTGGAAGGAGTTGCTGCTTCCGCTGGATCGCTGAAGCGAGGAGGTGGAGGTTGTCCGGTGGCTTGAACGTGTGTGCAAGTGCGGATGCGCTGCTTAGTTGCGGCGCTCGGACTTCCTCACGATCTTGAGATCGGCAAGTGTACGACTACATCAACCACGAGTTCTTACTCGTTAACAAAGCTCGTTGTCTACGAGGGTAAGTTCTCGTTGGATGTATGTCCACCCGTTGGTTTGTACCTAGTAGATAGATCTTGGCGTGTAGTTCACACCGTAGGAATTTTTTTGTTTTCTATGCTGCGGACCCAACATCTTATTTCCACAAACTTAGTAAATCTGTTTGGACAATAGAAACGATAACCTTTTGACTTGTCTAGATAGCCAATGAAATGGCAACTTACTGTTTTAGGATCTAACTTCCCAAGGTTTGGGTTGAAGAGCTTAGCCTCAGCTGGACAGCCCCACACTCGCAAATAATTGAGTGAAGGTTCGCGACTAGTCCATAACTCATATGGTGTTTTAGACACCGACTTACTGGGAACTCGATTAAGTATGTAAATGGCGGTTTTTAACGCCTCCATCCACAAACCAACCGGTAAGGTGGAGTAACTTAACATGCTTCTTACCATATCCATCAAGGTACGGTTACGTCTTTCAGCTACTCCATTCTGCTGAGGCTCGCCCGGCGTTGAATACTGGGCAACTATACCATGTTCCTGTAGAAACCTTGCAAAAGGTCCAGGAACTTGGCCATATGGGGTGTGCCGACCGTAGTATTCGCCTCCACGGTCAGACCTTACTACTTTAATTTTTAAACTATGTTGATTTTCAACTTCAGCCTTAAATATCTTAAATTTATCCAATGCTTCAGAACGCTCTCTAATTGGATAAATATAACCATAACGTGAATAATCATCCGTGAATGTTATGAAAGACTCATATCCATCCACAGATGTCACGGGAAATGGACCGCATATATCCGTATGAATTATTTTTAAGACTCATGTGCTTCTTTTGGCGCCCTTTTTAATGTTCTTTACGAACTTTCCTTTAATGCAATCGATGCATTGCTCTAAATTTGAAAATTCTAAAGGCGGTAGAATTGATTCTTTTACTAAGCGTTCTATTCTCCCCCTCGAAATATGGCCTAAACGACAATGCCATAATTTCGAAGAGACATCATCAATTCTTTTCCTTTTATTCTTTCCATTCAGGGATGAGGAGGCATTCTCATTCTCAGTGCTTAATGCATACACATTCTCACAAAGTGATAACAAATAAATCTTGTCTTGTTTGAAGGCAAGACCAACAATCTCATTATTACGCTTGATTTTACATTGTCCATCACCAAAATGGCAAGCAAAACCATCATCATCTAAGCGCGATACACTTATTAAGTTTCGATGCAAAGAGGGTACATAAAGTACATCTACTAGTAAAAGTACAAAGCCATTGTATAATTCTAATGGGAGATCTCCAATAGCTTCGACTTTAGCTTGGACGCCATTTGCCACTTTAATTCTTCTTTCTCCTCTTTGCAGGGTCCTTCTCATACGGAATCCCTGTAATGAATTTGCAACATGGACAATGACTTGAGTCAATCCACCAAGTAGATTTTGCATAACTTAAAAATAGTGATTCATCAACAAAAGTAATTAAATCCTCACCTTTCTTGCATAGATGCTTTAGGAAGCTCACACAGTCACTCATGTAGTGGCCCTTTTCCTTGCACCACCTACAGGTGTCCTTGTCCACCTCCTGCTGTCGGTGATGATCATCCTTTCCATGCGGCTTAGAAGGAGGGGGATTCCCCTGAGGTTTCCCTTGTGGCCTCCCTTGTGGCCTGGAACCCTGAAAGTTCCTCTTCTTGGTTGGGCTCAGGTAGTTCACAGAATCACCAGATTGCCCCTTGAGCCTCTCTTCTTCTTATACGCACATGGCCATCATCTTCTCAATGCCCCACTTTTCTGGCTGTGTGTTGTAGTTCACAGTAAAAGTCTCAAATTGGTTTGGTAGTGAGGCAAAGATCAGGTGAATAATGAACTCGACTGGGAGCTCCATGCCCATAGGCTTGAGCTTAGAAGACATGTTGCTCATTCGCAATATGTGGTCCCTTACTCCACCACCAGTGTATCTTGTAGTAACAAGTTTCTTAATGAGAGAGCTTGCATAGGCCTTTGAAGACCCAGTAAACTGACTCTCTACCTTCTTCAGGTACTCACTGGTAGTGCTACACTCTAAGATTACTCCCCTTAATGCTTCCATAATGGAGCTCTTAATGACCATCAAGCACTTTCTGTTGGACGAGTCCCACTTTACACGATCAAGGTCGTACTTCATTCTTATTGGTCCATGGTCATGGACCCTTTTGTTGAAGTCATCTTCACTTTCTTTTTCTCCCCTCACGGGGTCCTCAGGTTCTTTGGGACAGGTCTCAATCAGTGCCAAGTCGAGGTCAAGCAAGGCAAGCCCCATCTCAACCTTCTCTCGCCATGAGCCGTAGTTCCCTCCATTGAGGGGCTCAATGGCCGAGATGAAACTCATAGGATTGCCTGAAAAAGAAAATATCATCAAAATGAGTTAATTCAATGTTGGTCAAATTAAAACATGAAAACTTCTCAATATTAATTCTACATCACCGTTGGGCAGAAATAAAACTAATAGTGATGAAACTTACTATCCATAGTGAAAATCTTACTAACAACGTTGGTCATCAAATAAAATCCTCACTTTATTGCAATTAAGCAAATACATTTAACTATTTGCAGTGGAAAAAAATATGAATAAAATTCATCAACTTTACTATTTACAGAAACTTTATTGTTACTTTAATATTTTTCTACACAAAATTTTGTTGGATAATTTTGCTATAGAAAAAACTGTGCAAAAAACATCAAAAACAGATGATTAAAATTGCCAAAAAGGCTTCTGTAAATAAAAACTGGGTGGACTGTGTTGTTATGCCCTCTTGGGCCTTTACTGTTCGCGACCTGCCTAGCAGTGGGCCTCGACAGCCAGGCCCACGCTGGAGCCATTTCTTCAGCGGCCAGAAGCCAGCCTTATCGCCGCCGCTTCATCTTGGCCGTTCATCTGCATCCGATGGCTGAGCGCACGTTTCGGCTTGGTCAAAAACAGACGCCCCAGCTCAACCCTAACCCTAAAACTCATTCGCCCCCTCTCACCCACTCCCTCTGTCTATGCCGCTCTGGCGGCCTCAAGGCGGCGCGCGGGTGGCAAAGCGCCGGTGAGCCCCTCCTCTCTCTCTCTCTTCTTCTTCTCTCTCTATCTCACCAAGACGCGCTACTGTGCCGTCGGAGAAAAACCCTCGACGAGCGCTGGCGGGCCGGAGAAAGCAGAGGGAGGCGGCGCCGTTGCCGGTCCCTTCGCCGGTTGCGCGTTCCCCTTGCGGTGAGCGCGCCGCCGTCAAACGCTCTGGCCGTGGTGCCCTTTTTCTTTCTCTGCTCAGCTCGCCCAGCTCCACCAGCTCCCGCGTCGAGGCGAGAACCGAGAGGAGCGGCTGTTGGCGGCAGCCCCCCTTGGCCCCTTGCCGGTGCGCGCATCCACCTGAGGGTGGGTGCGCCGCTGTCAAGCGGATCCGACGATGGCGCCCTTTGCCGGCGCACGGCGGCGACCGATGGGTCCTTTTTTTTCTGATCGGCCTCCCTTTTGATTTGAATTTTTTCTTTCTTGTTTCTTATTCAGGGAGGGTGAAAAGCTAAAGGATACGGGCTTTCTTTTTTTCTTTCCGATTCTAGATCGGCTTGATCCGAGAGGGGGGAATCTGTGGCTTTTAGGTTTTTTTTTGATTTCTTCACCCCAGAGGGGTTGTGTTCTTCTTCCCGACCTCGGCTTGACAATGCGTCGGGATCGAGAGGAACGGCGCGGCCTTGCGGCGGTGCTTCTTAAAAAAACCTAGCCTTGTAACTTTCTTCCTCAGATCTACTGCTTTCTCTACTAGATCAACTAGCACTAGTGTCAACACCCGGATTTTTAATCCCAGATGCCCGTTATGCCATACCTCGCAATCCTAGGATTACCATTTTTGCGAGACATAACGGATTGGATATCACAGTACATCATCCATTACAAACCATACATAAGGTCTTACACAAATAAGGATCTCATGATCCAGTCTTTAATACAACAAGCAGTGGAAATAAAAGATAAGTGTAGCGGTGGGGTCCATCTTCAAGGGCACAGGCAATGCTGACGAAAGCAGATAGTCCTAGTTATCATAGCCGTCCTGATGACCATCCTCTTGATAGTCTCCTTCATAGTCTGGCCATGAGAATAGCCAGGGACAAAAGCCATGAGTACTCTTTAAGTACTCGCAAACTACTATTAACAGGTCCTATAGTTCTAGGTTAAAGTGCTAAATCTAAGTTTAACTATAAAGTTAATTTTGAAACCTAAGCTGAGTTCTGAAGCAAAGAAAGGTAAAGTAAAGTTCTAGAATCACTTAAGTTGGGAAGCTATTATCATAAACACAACCCTGTTGTGGTCAAGTCAAAGTTCATCATTCATTTCAAGTTATTTGGAAAACATCTGACAACGAAATAGTATGGCCATTCCAACTGTCCATAACCACGGACGCGGCTATTCAAATAGTTTGACACTCTGCAGAGGTGGTACACTTTTACCACAAGATTTGATACATCTGTTAGGGATAACCCTATCATACTTAGTATGCAGATAATCAAACATAACCATCCCTTTACACACCCTAGTATAAGCACCTCTCCTATGAGCATGGCCTCCCAACCATGACCATCAGTCATCTTGGGCACTGCATAGGTGGACATCATGAGAGGTAGCCTCAGCTCAAACCTCTCCCACGAGGGAACTAATACTAATGCATATAAATTTCCAGCTAAGCCTTACCCAATTCAGGTATTGTGGTTGTACGGTAAATTTGGAATGGTATCGCATCTGAATCCAACCACCAGTTTTATAAAAGGGTTAAGGCTCATGCCTCAACATTTTCATCATCATCAACCATTTGTGTTTCTCAACACATGTCAAGACATCTCAATAGAATGACTCATCATTCCAAGGTTTTCATAATTCATTTTCACCAAGTGTTCCCATCTAAGGTGACCCAAGTTTTTGATCTACTCTAAGCTACTAAGTTAAGAGTGTTCAATAAAGTGGAAGGATGGGTTTAATCTCACGCCATAGAATGACATCTAAAGGTTTCTAAGTAGGTCAAGTTTTATACTTTTTATGCTACCTTCAAAATAAGTAAAGAACTTTGTGTAAACTAAGGGAGTAAAACTTGTAAGTAAGACTTGGGGTACTAATAGTCAAAGGGGTGTGATCAAGGCATGCTTAAGGCATCCTTGCTAAACCATCTAGTTGGATTCTAGTTTGCTAAGCACTAAACTTGCAAGGGTTAGCTTGCATTGTTAATGGTGGCTTGAAAGTATAACTTGCAAGGGTTAATCTTGGATAGTGCTAGCTTGCCTTGGTTGGTGCAGTGGTTGAAGTTTTCTTCTTCTTCGTTTTGATAGCACTCCTCCTCTTCGTAGACTTGGTCGGTACTATCGTCTATAAAAATACATACGGAGTACACAATCACCAAACAATACTTAACTAGGCTAGATAGGATTCTAAGACACACAATTGATGATCTATTATCATCACAAGCATCACAAGTTTAATTCAATAGTTTCTTTCTTTTTATTTTAGAAAAGTAATTTCTACTTATTGAAAAATTAACTAAGATTTAATATTCACCACTTAAAATATGGGATCATGTTGACACATGTCATCACCACATACTCTAATATGTGGGAATGATATTTAAAGGTTGGATCATAATCACTTTGGTTTAAGTTCATTATTTAATGATTTAAAGTGACTAGAAATGCCTATATAGCATTAATTTGGTACTAGTCCAAAGTCACTGCATGTAAACCTTAATATTATTTCATATTTAGATAGATATGATGAAATGTGATTTTTGAGAGTTGGGATCAACTCAAAAGCTAACTTGGCTGATTTTATAAAAATGTTGCAAGTTGCAAAAGCTTCTGTTTTGTTATTTTTATTAGGAGAGATCTATAACTCTAATTGAATTAAATCCAACGGGTTTGGATAGATCATCTCCATACCTTTCAGACAAAATTGGTTTCATGGAATTTGGATTTATAAAACTCTCTGAATTGAATTTTAAACTAGTGGACAGAAACTAGATTCAACTAAAAAAGAAAAATCCAAATTTGAACGGGTGGGCTAGCGCGGGAAAGAACTGGAAGACGACGGCGAGGCGAGGCACGGTTGCGGTGGAGCTTGGGGTGGTTGCAATCAGCGGCGCCCTTCTCCTCCTGCTGCGGCTGCTCCGGATCCAATTCCGGCGAGGCAGAGCTCGCTTGGTTCCGACGAGAGGGGTGAAAGGATCAGTGAGAGGTGAGGAGTGAGTGAGTGTGGAGAAAAGAGGCTAGGGAGACCTCCTTTTATAGGCCCGATGGTGAGACCGAGCGGGATGGGCAGGCGACAGTGGCGACAAGGCTACGGCCGGCTAGCAGCATTGCTGAGGGTGGCGATCGACAGGCGGTCTCCTGGCGGTGCTCTAGGAAGTGAAGGCGAGCGTAGGGGCGGTGGTATACGGTCTGGGCGAGGTGGCGCTCTCAGCGGCAGAGGCGACGGTGTCCACGGCGAGCGGTGGCTGTGGTGAGTTGGGCGGCGAACGGGGGTGTCCGGGGTGTTCCCTGGGTCGTGGCGGAGCGGTAGGCATGGGCTGCGGTCGAGCGGCGGCTTGTGCACCCGTGCCGGGTGCGGTGCTCTGGCGCGTGCTCGGCATGGTGCGGTGGCACTGGGCGCGGGCTTTCCTCGGTGGTCCATGGCGAGGCTCGGCTCGGGCAGGGTACAAAGGGTGGCGATGAGCTCCTGGCTACCTCCTAGACATGACGAGGGAAGGGGAGTGGTCTGCTGCAGCGGGGCAAGGTTTGGCCGGCGAGCATGTCCTCGGGTTGGCATGGCATGGGGGCTAGGGACAAGGGAGAGGGGTGTTAAGGGCCTGGTTAGACCAAGAGGAGACAGAAGGGTTAAATGGAGATCAAATGAGGGCAAAACCCTGTGCAGAATAGTGAGCTAGGATTTAGAGTTTAAACCTGTCTGCCAAGTGTTTGATTAAATGGCCGCAACAAATAAACTTCTGAATTTTGGTTTCAAAATTTTTGGGTGTTCTCCACTAGTGCTAGGTAGTCTCTGGTTGCAAGGATTTTGAAAGTGGAGCTCAACAAGATGGTTTTTAAAATAGGGGTGATCTATGCATATGCATTAGATTCAATTTTCAAATATCATTTAAAATAAGTACAAGAATGTTTTTAGCAGATCAAAAGGTGGGCCTTGGTACCTCTTATGTGTACTAGCAAGGGGTATAAGGATCAAGAATTGTTGTGTTAAGAAATGAGTGCTAGGAACACTCAAAGTAGTGTAGTGGATTAAAATGGCCAAAATGACCATTCCTCCTTTTTAATTCTTTTTGGTTTGATTTTCTTTAGGAAAAGTTTGGAAATGATGTAGATGATGTTTAAATCACCTAAGAAACATTTTACAAGCATTGGATCACTTAAACAAGGCACTTCAAATCAACTCCTATTTTAAATGCACACACATATGAATGCTTTTATTTTAAATTTGGAAAAGTTTTTTGTTAACCCTATTTTTGGATGATTTGATCTTGATAAGCTTGGATTGAAGTTTTGAGATGTTACAACTAGCTTGCTCTGATACCATTGTTAGCCTATTTGGATCGCTAGGCGTCGATCCAGAGAGAATGGGGGTTAGAGGAACATACCGTCGGCCTTCGAGGTCGACGACGAGCTCGTCATTGGAGCTCGACGGAGTGGTGGTGGCGGTGAGATGGGTGATTCCCGCCGTTGCAGCGCAATGCCAGATAGGGTGGCCTAGGGTTTTTTGTTGTGCGGTGAGCGAGTCGGCAGACGAACCTTGGGGTTCGTGCCTCCGGACCCCACCTCTTTATATGCGCTGCACGACGGGGGTCCACCAACGATGGTGACGTTGGGCATCCCCGATCAGGGCGCGAGACCGAGTCGGTCGCCCGTTGGGGTGACCGTGGAGATCAATCTAACACTTCTTAGTTGCCTCGACTCCGGCAGAACCCGGCGCGGTTGAGGCAGGCGCTCTCAGTGTCCTTCGTCGCGGCCATGGCCGTCGTCGGTGCAAGACATGGACGGTTCGATCGAAAATTATATATTTTTTTGGTTTAGATAGTCTAGCGAGTTGCAAAGGGTAATTTTGTCCACCGAATTTCATTTTGACGGAACACAATAACAGACCCAACGGCGGTGTCATGGAAGGAAACAAGTTAAAACTAGAGGTCAGATAGGGAAGAAAATTTTGTCCCATGTCAAATAGGGAAACTCGTTTTAAGCTAGTGTCAGATGAGGAATTTTCTCTATTTCCAACGTGATTCCTCGCTATGCCGCCAGGATTTGAGCACCGCGCGGCCTCCATCGCAGATGCGTCGCACCGCCTCCGTAGTCGCTGCACCGCACTGCCACCGCCGTCCTGTTGCGCATGCCTCGTATTTTTTGGCAAATCTGCCCTCTTTGAGAAACTAAATCCACTTATGACCTTTTAGGAGAACTAATTTCATATCTGACCCCTGGGTCGGCGCTGGATTACATGGAGCCGAAGTCCCACCGTTCGGCTCCGGGATTGATGGCGCCGAACACATTACCGGGTTGCAAGTTGCATGTCAATTAAAAGCATTTCAGCGCCAATTTGTTTGGAGCCGACGTAATGTGCCACGGCGCCAAGTTTTATGGAGACGATCTGCAGCTATTCGGCGTAGTTTGTATGGAGCCGAAGCCTGGCAACTCTTTTTGGACGTGTCTAGCGAGCCTCCGGAGGCTAATTAGTCCAAAGCAGCCCTCGCCCAGAAAAGGAAGGACGTGTCCCCCTACCGCCTAAAAGGTAAAGTTTCTACCAATTCTACGGAAAAATTGTTTGGACCACAAACTTCTCGTCTGGTCCCTGTCCTAAACCAGCGTGAAGCAAATCACTTGTCCCCTCCACTCCTTAATCTTGGTTCACATCACCCACGTGCTTTATAACTATGGATTTTCTCCAACAGCGAGAATGGTTCCTGCACACCAAAATCAGCCAAGAAATTACAAAATTGCCATTAGTAACTTGTTTCTACCCCATGTTCAAAATATCAACGATCGAGGAAGATAAAAATTTACTAGCTATATATACAACTCAAAAACGTCATGATTAGTTGACATGAAAGTTATAAAACAGGAAAAAAAAAGTACTCCAACAAGAAATAAAAAAATGGTTGTTGTTTACTTCAAGCAGATCAAGCACAACCCTTACTCATATCCATATTTCTCTCAATCCCTAAATGCGCAACTAATTCATTGTTTCTGATTAGAAAACAACTACAATTCCTTCCAGTATTCCCCCTTTTCTCAAACTCCAGCGAATCTATCCAGGATAAAACCTAGAGAGCAGTTATTGCAAGACAACATGTAACTTAGCTACACTCAAAAAGCGACTAGGTGTTCTGAAATCTACAATGTAGTCATATGTACAACCCCTACAAAATTTACCCCTACAAAAATATTAGGGGTGATCCTACACCTACAAAGGTCTTGGCGGTGACATAATTGAAACCAAAAATGTAGATTGTTTCCATACGAAAAACAACTAGGTTGATAACTATAACTTAGTGCATGATAAACTACAACTTTCTTGCACTCAAAAAGCAACTAGATTATCTGAAACCTATAACTTAGTTAGATCCACAACCTAAGGACATGCAAAAATAACCGACAAATTCCCCAAGAAACAGTTTGGTTGGACTGCACTTTCAGAACGATCAAAAAACAACAAGGTGACACCAAGAAATGCAACTTAGTTAGATCAAAATACATCAGCCAAATATGAATAGGAAATTCATTAACCTACAACAACTCATTGAAAAGAAAAACTACAACTCAGAGGAATAAAAAACAAGGGGTCTAGAGATATGGACCGAATACGTGAACTTAACGAATATGTGAAGGAATAATTTACCGTACGCAAAATGCAACTTAGCTCATGTGTGAAAACAATAAACTTGTCTGTAACACATATGGGAACTAACAATTTACAAGCAAATTAATGGACAGAGAAATCGGTGCAAGAGAGCGGAGACGCAACAGGTCATAGGCCCCACGAGCCTTCACATCGAAGAATTGTTGGGTGGGTTGCTATAGATTGGTTAGGGGAATTACCTCTTATCATGTGAAATCAGTGTCGAGAAGATGGATCCACCTCAACAACATTCTCCACAACAGATCTCCACACACTCGCGCACACCTGCTCCTCCACCAGCGAGCTCCGTGCCCTCGCATGTGTCCACTCCTCCACCAGCACTCACACACATCTGCTTCTCGACCAGCGAGCTACAATGCCCTCGCATGTGTCCACTCCTCCACCGGAACTTGCACATGTCCGTACAAAGAACTTCAGGACATTATCGCTATTCTTGGGTTGGATGAATTATCAGAAGAGGATCGCTCCTCCACCGCGAGTTCCCCGCATGTCGACATACTGTTTCTACAGTGTCCATGACTCAATTAAGTGGGATAAGCAACTTAGGATAAAGCGGCAATCAACTTAAGATAAAGTCATTAATCAACTTAATTGAATATGATAAGTAACTTAGGATAAAGTGGGAATAAACTTAAGCTAAAAATATCTTGTGGTATAGCACATCTATCCAGATCAGCAACTTCATGACTGGTTGATACAACTTAGACATTGCTCATAAGGCAACTTAGCATCGATGTTTATGCAACTTATTATCAATGTTTACGCAACTTAAATATGACCTACAAAGAAACTTAGCAACAATATTTACACAACTTAAGCATTACCAAGAAAGCAAATATAGCATCAATGTTTAGGAAACTTATACATTATGCAGAAATCAACTTAGTAGCAATGTTTATGCAACTTAAACATTACCTAGAAAACAACTTAGCATCAATGTTTAGCCAAGTTAATTATTACCAAAAAGCAACTTAACAAAAGTAACAATGAGTAAGTTAATTGAATGCATAAGCATCTTACACTTGTCAGGAGCCACAGTAGGCTCGCGGTTGCGCTAGGCCTCATGGTCGCTGCTAGCTTGAGCTAGGCGCCATGGCCTCCACCACTACCGCGCTTGAGATGGTAATGGCTGTGCTACCCGGGATCCATGGCTTCCAGGTACAATTGCGCTCGATCTGGTAGAAGCGGATGCTCCTCCAGGAACCATCTCCTCCAGGTCTGGTTGTCGTGCTCGAGCCACCATTGTCAATGAAACCATAGTGAAGTAGTAACAACCATATGGTCTTAGGATGATGAAATTCAAGAATTGTGATAATAAAGATATATAAAATAGGAAAACAATTTGGTCAGCATGGTGATAATAATCGGAAGCAACTTAAACTTGGTGGTGGGAACAACATAGTAAATTTGGGTAGGCAACTTAAGCATGTTGGTAATGCATTATAGTCAACTCTTACATGCTGATCGAAGAGATAAAAAGGAAACCCAAAAATGACAAGGGATCAGACGTAGTTGTATTTAGAAAACAACTTAGCAGGTGGGCAAAGACAACTTAATTAGGCTGACTACTCAACTCGTACATGCAAGGGGATCAAACTTAGTTGAATTTAGGAAACAACTTAGCATGTGGGAAAAGTCGACTTAATTAGGCCAACTAGCCAACTTTTACATGCTGGTTAGAAGAAAAAAGAAGGAATAAACCTAAATGTAACACCGGAATCCAACTTAATTGGGTTTAGAAAACAACTTGGCATGTGGGAAAAAAACAACTTAATTAGGCCAACTAGACAACTTATGCACGGAATCACACATATTCAGTACATATACTTAGAACTATCCTGCCACAAAAAAGGGCCAAAAAGGTTCTAGTAGAGGAATATATGGTGTTGTAAATCTAGCAGAACCTACAACAACTCAATGATGCGGGACACAACAGCTTATATGGAACCTAGAAATTTCACAGACCTGCAAAATACACCAGGGTATTCTCTACAGCTGCAACTATTGTAAAAATATAGGGGAACCCTCTATTTTACCCCCATGCCACATGTAAAAATGTTGGGGAACCCTGCAAAAAGGCATGTGTAGAAACATACTACTCCCTCCGATCCGTAATAAGTTCAGCGGCACTTATTACAGATTAGAGGGAGTAGTAGAAAACAAAACCACAAGACAAATTCAGCGGATTGTGTCTTGCAAACATTAACCAAACTACTAGTCTCATTTACAAGAAGAGTATGTCAGCTCACATGTCTTGGTAACATGCATTCATCCAGGCATGAAAAATACAAAAACAGGTTTGTGCACTTCCCCAATAGCTGGTTTGGTATTTCTGTTCGTGTACATCCGATGAGTTGGTTTGCTTCAATCTAGTTGACGAGAGTTTAACTCATCAATGCCCATTTTAATGGACTTGGGTTTTGGAGAAGGAGAGAGCGCTGGAGACATCTATCGGCTAGCAAACAAGCACACAGGGAACTCGAAGATTTACCCAGGTTCAGGCCTCGCAGAGGTCCCTACTCCTGCTTGTCTGCTCGTGGAATTATCAAAGGAATCGAGGATTGCAATGGTGCGCAGATGCAATCTGGCGAGGGTTGTGAAAACTAGGGTTGCGTGTGTCCTCCTCTCCGCCCCCTCCTAGCCTTTATATAGATAGGCTAGGTTGAGTCGGTTACAGGTTAGGGTTTTCCCCTTTGAACTTTCTATCTTTGCTTCTTCTTGTTCTTCAAGCAATCGAGAGTCCGTAGGTTACTCGAGTTCTTCATTTGGGCCTTGGCGAAACCGTGGGCTTTCATTGTATTGAGGCCGTATACACCAAGCTCGAGTACCTATAGGGTATACCCATGTCAGTAGTCCCCGAGTGTCCAGTGGAATCGCAGATTCGACTGGGGACTTTATGAATCCTTTCGAGTGCATGACTGAGTATGTTTTTCGACTACTCTGTTTGTGTCATAGGGATTGTTGATGTGCGTGCCTGATTTAACCGATGTATCGGTATCAGTTAACTACCTTAGGGTAAAACAACGCCATCTACTCGAACTCGAGTCCCCGGACTCGAATCCGGAAAGTCTTGGTGTAATTCGACTCAAGCCGGGAGGTCTTCAGAGTCTAATTCCAAAGATATGGGTGTGAGCACTCGACGCGTCCGTCAAGGCATGTTCGTCGCACCTGTTGGCACGGATATATTTCTGGTAGTGCATAGAAAATGCGTTTCCAGGCCTTATTCAGGTCTTATCTTCACGTTGCAAGCGCGGCATCCGAATTTTGTCATCGGGGAGATGATTCAGGTGACCCAGGAGACACAGTCTCTTTGTAGGTAAATGTCATGAGGCGGTGTCGCCATAAGCTTCGAGTGTGTATGTCATCAACACACAGTATAATGTACAAATAATCATAGGGTGCGCGACCAGCGCTCCCTATGTGAGTAGCCCCCGAGTGCCTGGTTGAGTCGAAGACTCCGGCAGGGACTAAAGAACTTTTGCGACTGCTGTCGTCTTTTGTTTGCTTGTTTCAGTCGAATTTGTTTCCAGCGCTCCCTATGGGAGTAACCCATGTCCATAGTCGAATAGCGGTTCGAGTGGTTGGGTTTGCTTAAATGGTCCATGTTCCTGTAAAAGAAAAGAAAAAAATCGTAGGGTGCGCGACCAACGCTCCCTATGGGAGTAGCCCCCGAGTGCTTGGTGGAGTCGAAGACTCGAGCAAGGACTAAAGTAGTCGAAGTCTTCTGCTGCGTAATTTTGGATGACGTCAGTGCTGACGATCCCATGACCTCAGTTGCCCGCGTGAGGGAGTTTGACGGGACGTGACGAGCGGTGGGTCCCATTTTCTGACTCTGATTTGACCGGGCATGCGTAATCTTTCTTTTAACTGCGCCTCCTTGATTTCCGTGTGTAATGGGGGTAGTGGGGGAAGGTTCGCGCTTCAGGTCCTCCACATGTCGAGCACGATGAACGCCACGCATCTGATAGGGTTTTTTTAGCCGTTGGATTGCATCTTTCAGGGGGTTAAGTACCGATGCAGCGACGGTAATTTTCACATCTGCTTCTTTTCTGCCTTTGCCTCCGTCGCCATTGCTGCTGCTCCTCTGCTTCTTTACGCTCCTTTCCTTCGCGGCGCTGGACCAGCTCCGTGTATTTCCCAGCTACTTCCCCGGTCGCACCACCGCCACGAAATGGGGAAGAAGAAAGGAGGTGCCACGGCCGATCCTGCCATTGCCGCGGCTGCTACGAAGAAGAAGGGTGGCTCCGCCGCTGCGGGCACCAGCACCGCCGCCGCCGGGAAAAACAAGGGCACGGGCACTCGCGTCACCAATGGTGCGCGGAGCGCATCCGTGATAAAGTCTTCAGAGCTTCGTCTTCTGCGCCAGGACAGAGTTTTGGCTTCCGCAGTCGCGGACGCGCGCATCCCTGGCAGTGAGGTAACCCCCTCTCCTCCTGCCGACTTTCGGGTGATGTTCCTAGCGTTCATATCATCCGTGGTCTTTCATTGCCCCTGCATCCTTTCTTCAGGGGCCTTCTCTATTTTTACGGGCTCTAGCTCCATCAGCTGTCCCCAAACTCCATCCTCCATGTAGCTTGCTATATTACTCTTTGCGAGTGCTGACTCGGAATCGAGCCGCATTTCGGTCTCTTCAAGCGCCTC
Source organism: Avena insularis (assembly GCA_023614405.1). NCBI lineage: Eukaryota > Viridiplantae > Streptophyta > Magnoliopsida > Poales > Poaceae > Avena > Avena insularis. The sequence goes on along the minus strand of CM042692.1, from coordinate 352,858,997 downwards.
TTCAAGTTGAAGCGCCAATCAACGTCTGGCTCCGTATTCTATGATGTAGGCGTCTGCAGTATCCATGTCGATTCCTCCGCCACATATTTCGACATCAAACTCATGGCATCCGTCCAAGGGTGGAGGGACAAGTGGTTCTACATCCGTGACCTGAAGACCGATGGAGACCACTTCGGACTCGTGCCTTTCGATCCCGTGATGCCGTGCAAGAGGAGGCCTTCCTGGAAGAACATGATTATGCTCGGCGAGTCCGCGGAGACAGATGTGCTATACGAGCACGTCTGCGACCTCGAGAGTCACATGGGCAAAGAGGACGGAGGCTGCGCCCTCATTCGCACATGGCTGTGCCGACGTGTCCAGCCCCTGCAGGCCAGAGTCCACCCTATGTTCCAAAGGCTAGCGCGATGATGTCACTCGGTTCGCCATGGCATGTCCGCGAGTGAGGTAGATAAAAGGGTGCGACAGGTCACCAAGTACACCGTCAAGGATGTGATCCCCAGTGAACCAGACGTTCCTCCGTTTGATGCTGCTAACCCTCCTCCTGAGGTACAATTGTGCTACGCAATAGCTTTGTTTGTCGACTGCCTCTTTGTTGTTTCTTGACTTTGTGCTAAATTGTTTTCTGTATGCAGGATTGGGCGGTGTCACCCTGTATGCCCCCTCTTCCCGAGGGGGTTATCCCTCGTGAAGCCTTGGAAGAGGACGAGTCGGAGTTGACCGTCCCATCTGATGTGGAGGAGGAAGCCCCCGAGTCGAGTGGTCCGGACACTTGCAAGCATTCGCGCAGCAAGGATTCAGATGCGTCGTCTCCTTCGACTCTGGAAGGTGCAGGTGTTGGTGCAGAGTCGCCGATACCTGCCGTTCCTATGAGTGCCATGGCGCCATCCTCTCGCAAGAAGATGCGGCTGCCGAAGGAGTCGTCGTCAGAGTCGGGGGATCCAACCTTCGATTTTGACAAGTTTGATTGGTAAGTATACAGGTCTTCCTTTTGGCTCTTTTTTTGAAGTTGCCTTTCCTTGATATTGGTTTTATTTTGCAGTCAGCAAGCGTCGTCATCTTCTGGCGATGTACAATTTTTGAAAGAATATGGAGTCGCGACCTCCAAAGCCAAGAAAGTGGCTAAACGCACTCCTTGTCCTCCATTAGCGGCCCACTCCAGCCATAATTCATCGAGTTCTCCGCATGATGTGGAGCACCAGATGGTTATCCGGACGACTGCGAATCCATCAACTTCGGAGTCTTTGGAGGATCATGTAAGTGTAGTATTTGTTTCCTCTATATTTGCAGTCGAATGTATCATCTTCTATCATCTTGCTTATCCTTTGTTGTTTTCTCCTGTCACAGCTTATTGTGAAGGAAGCCGCTCGCTTAGCGGAGCAAGTTCTTGCGATGGGTCGCCAGCAGGCAATGCTGGATACTCGCCATCGCGTAGTTGAAAGTAAGTGTCCTGGGTCTTATTCGTCCTCCTTGTGATATATCCGGCTGATAGCCTATCTTTGTTTGTTTCATAGCTGAGCATAATGCACTCCTTCGCGACACTGCTTCCCTTGAAAAGGCGCTTGCCGCAGCGGTAAAGAGTCGCGATGAGGCAATCGCAGCACGTGACGAGTCGCAGAAACGCGAAGAGGATCTGCGTGCCTCCGTCGTGGCTAGAGAGAAGTTGTTTGAGGAACATCTTTTCTCGATTGCCAAGGCTCTCTCAGGTATTCCCCTGTCTGGATTTTCATTGTTTTTCTTCTTTCGAATTTGTTGTTGGTGCTGACCTTCGTGCCCATGCTTGGGTTCTATATAGATGCCAGCTACTTGAGCTTCGACCCTCAGGCCCTCCGCCGTGACGATGCCTTGGCGGGTGCTCTTTCAGCAGTCGAGGATCACAACACTGTCATTCAAGGGACGCTCTCCAAGGCCAAGGGCATGCTCAGTCGAATCCAAGAAGAGCTGGCTCCCAAGGCTGAGCTGATCAAGAATATGGACGAGATGGTGGAGTCTCTTGCCGGGGGCGTTCCTGCAAGCTTCAAGAACTCGCTCCGTGTGGCAGGCGCTTCGATGTCACTCGCCATGGTTCAAGCCCATGGAGTCGAAGTTGATCCTGCGGCGGTCTCCAAGGCGATGCATGTCAGCTCTGATGGCCAGCAGGTAGTCTTTGCTCCCTTCGCAACTTCTTGTGGCAAGTACGGCCCGCAGCTAATCAACACAGTTGCGAAGTACTCTGAGGAGCTTCAGCGCACCAAGAAAGCTACGAAGGCTGCGACGTCAGTGGCCGGCGGGAAGTCTGTGGCATCTGATACTGCCACAGACTCGATGAGGCCCCCAAAGCTGAAGTCGAAGTCGAAGAAGCCAATCGCTCCTCAGTAGTCGCATCTTGTAATAGTTAAATAGCTTATGTCTTTTGTCAAGAACATGCCTGTTGGCGAGTGTATCTGCTGATACTTTTATTAATCTTGAATGCACTCGAATCTTTTGTCTATGCCTCGCCTTAGTCCTCTTATTGTCCCTTGCTTGACTTGTGATAGGGCACATCGAGTGACCCCTTGAGGGAACCTCAGGATTCGCCGCCCCTTGATGACACTTTGGCACCTCCGTGCTTAAGGGTGGATGAGCTTTCTTTGCTCTCGCGACTGCATGATCGCGTGAAGCAGTTGGAGCATGAACTGTCCGTGCTCCACGGAAATGCGGACGTATGGAAGTCGAAGGCGGAGAAGGCCGCTGCCCAAGAACAGTATCTGCTAGGGGAGGTGACGTAGCTGGGCAACCAATTCAAATGTTAGTCTTCATCCCTCCTGTCGTTTCCTTGTAGTCACTCGCAGTAGTTCATTGTTCTCATATTTTGCCTTTGCTTGGTATAGTTGTCAGCGCGCGCCATCCGCAGGATGAGAAGGATCGGATTGCCATTCGCATGAATGACCTGACCCAAGAGCAGCTTCAAGCAAGTGGGTACTTCTGGGTAGATCATGATCACGCAGTCGCATTGGCAACCCTGCAGGATCGTGCGTCGCGAGTGCTTTACTTCTTGAAGAAGTCACAGTCATGCTTGAAGAATATTTACCAGACGATGTTCCCATTGGACGTCGTTCCATCGAGCCTGCTAGCCCTTCTCGCTAGATTCTAGGACTTCAGTGCAGTCCGCGAGTGTGTACGGGAACAGTTAGTGGCTGGTGCCAAAGCTGCTCTGTCACTAGTGCGACTGCATAGGCCTGATGCGGACGTTGCAGCAATTGCGGCTGGACCACCTGCGCCGCCAGCGGGTTCTACTTGGAACATGGTGCCGCACTACTAGGCAGTGGATCGCCCAGCAGAGGAGATTGTCAATTTCTTCGAGGAGCAGACCAATGTCCTTTTGCTGCAACAGTAGTTTAGTTTGTATCCTGCACATAGTTGTACCAATGTTGTAAAGTTCATATATATGCTGTGTATAATTGATTGACAATGATGTGTAAAAGAGCTTGTTAGCGTGTATGTTTTGTGAATGCGTTGCACTATGCGACTCCTTTTCGTTAGCCTGGCTTTGTGTTTATCTCAGTCCCTTGTCAACCTGTCAGGTGCGTTGCAACTGGGTTGATGTTTGCCAAGGGTTTCGATTGGTGTGCCAGCTACTCAGGATATCGCGTTTAGTTCGTAAAATAGATGTGTATAGGGTGGCGCAGCCCCCGAGTGGATAATTTGTGAAAAATTAAAGAAAACACAGAGTTTCGGGGCACTTAGCTTTATTTATTGGCGGGATAGTACGAGGTACAATGTGTGGCTAAGTAGCCTTGGCTGAGTAGCCTTATTTGCAATGTAAAAGTAAAAAGCGACTAAGGGTAGAAGCATCGTAGCTGCGCGACGTTCTAGGGGTTGGAGTATGCGACTCCTGTCTCTAAATCTTGAAGGCGATAGACGCCACCTAGGATTACTTCTGTAATCACGTATGGTCCCTCCCAGGGGGACTCGAGCTTGAGATGCCCTTGCTGCTTCAGTCGATGGCTGTGTCGCCGATGAAGGACACAGGCGTAGCCTCCTGCTGTGGTAGTTGTGCAGGTTCTGCTGGTAGATCGTTGATCTTTCCGCAGCGATTTCCCTTGCCTCGTCAAGGAGGTCGACAGAGTCCTCGAGTGCAAGAGTTGACTCCTGCTCGCTGTAAGCCACCACGCGCGGTGCTTTGTATCGTACTTCGGCGGGTAGCACCGCTTTAGCCCCGTGCACCATGAAGAACGGGGTGTACCCTTTAGAGTTGTTTGGAGTTGTGCGTAGGCTCCAGAGTACTGATTGTAGTTCGTCTGGCCAGCAGCCCGCGGCCTATTCGAGTGGCCGGAGGAGTCGCTTCTTGATGCCGCCGCAAACGAGCCCGTTAGCTTTTTCGACCTGACCGTTGGTCTGTGGATGTGCCACGGAGGCATAGCTGACGTTGAGTCCCAGATTCTCGCAGAATTCTTGGAACTCCTTGGATATGAAGTTCGTCCCGTTGTCCGTGATGATGTTGTGTGGTACTCCGAAGCGGTAGACGATGGACTCGAAGAACTTGACTGCACTATGTCCTGATTGATTGGTCACTGGCATGGCCTCTATCCACTTGGTGAATTTGTCGACTGCGACCAGGAGGTAGACGTAGCCTCCTCGTGAGGAATTTGGGAGCTTGCCGACCATGTCGAGTCCCCATTGTGCAAAGGGCCAGGCCAATGGAATCGGCCGGAGCTCTGCGCCAGGTGCGTGCGGCTTGTCCGTGAATCGTTGGCACGCGTTGCATTTCTGGACGATGTCCTTGGCGTCACGCATGGCCATAGGCCAGTAGAATCCGGCTCGTAGAGCTTTGGCTACGAGGGCGCGACTACCGGCGTGGTGCCCGCAGGTCCCCTCATGGATGTCAAGGAGAACGGCTCTTCCATCGGCCGTGGAGACGCATCGTTGGAGCGCTCCTGTGATGCTGCGCTTATAGAGTTCGCCGTTGATAACAGCAAATGCCTTGGATCGCCGCGCGATGTGCTATGCATCAGTCGGGTCATCTGGTAGCCTCTTGATGAGAAGGTACATGATGTACGGTTGAGTCCAGGATAGCTTGATCATTATGACGCTCATTGTCCCTTCGAGTCCTGTGTCCAGCTCTAGGTCGTCGAGTGCCATTGGCTCATTGGGCGGCGCAGCCCTCGAGTCCGTTGTTGTGCTTGTTTTCTTCTCATCGGCCTTTGGCTTGATGGAGCGTTCGCAGATGCGCTCGAGAAATACCCTAGGTGGTATGGGGGCATAGGTAGAGCCTATGTTGGCGAGTGTGTCCGCCTCTTCATTTCTTTCGTGACCTATGTTCCGCAGCTCGCAGCCGTCGAAGTCCCCCTCGAGTGTGTCGTAGAGGTCGCGGTAGGCGATCATGTTGTCGTTCAGTGCGTCGCACTCGTGCATTGTATGGTTGATGACCAACTTGGAGTCGTCATATATTATGAGCCTTTTGGCGCCGCAGGCTTTCGCCATCCTCATCCCGTGTAGCAGGGCCTCATATTTGGCTTAGTTGTTGGAGGCGGTGAACTGCATTCGCAGGATATATTTCAGCTTGTCTCCCTAGGGTGATGTCAGTATGACACCTGCACCAGCTCCGTCCTTTTGCTTGGATCCGTCGAAGTGCATTGTCCAGAGGTAGGATATATCTGGTTTTTTAGGGAGCTGGTTCTCCATCCAGTGCACGAGGAAGTCAGCGAGAACTTGCGACTTGATTGCGTCGCGTTTTTCGTATGTGATGTCTCGTGGAGACAGTTCGACTCCCCAGAGTGCGACTCGTCCGGTGGCGTTGGGATTGTTAAGGATGTGCCCAAGCGGGGCGTTGTTGACTACCACGATTGGGTGTTCTTGGAAGTAGTGGCGCAGTCGTCAGGCCGTCATGCAGACGCCGTATGCCAGTTTCTGGTAGTGCGGGTACCGCTGTTTTGTTGGCGTAAGTACCTCGCTGAGGTAGTAGACTGGGCGATGTACCCCGTGCACCTTGTTTTCTTCGGCTAGTTCGACTACGAGCATTGTGCTGACCACCTGGTTGGTGGCAGAGATGTATAGCAACAATGGTTCCCTTTCATGTGGGGTTACTAGTACTGGCAAGGTGGATAGCAGGCGCTTGAGGTCTTCAAATGCTTCCTGCGCCTCATTGGTCCACTCGAACTTGTTAGCTTTACGGAGGAGTTGGTAGAAGGGCAGTGCCTATTCACCCATCCGACGGATGAATCGACTGAGAGCCGCGATTCGCCTAGCCAGCTGCTGAACGCCTCTTATGTTTTTCGGCTTCTCCATGGCCAGTATGGCTTTTATTTTCTTCGGGTTCGCTTTGATCCCTCTCGTGGAGATAAGATACCCGAGTAGTTACCCAGATGGCACGCCGAAGGCGCACTTGTCCGGATTGAGCTTTATCCGGTAGCGGTCGAGGTTGGCGAAGGTTTCATGCAAATCGTCGATTAGTGAGGCTTCCTCTTTGGTCTTGATTACTATGTCGTCGACATAGACTTGAATGTTGCGACTGAGTTGGTTCTTGAGGCAAGCCTGCATGCACCGCTGGTAGGTGGCTCATGTGTTCTTTAGCCGAAGGGCATTGTGTTATAGCAGAACACACCAAAAGGCGTTGTAAACGCTATTTTTTCTTGATCTTCCTCCTTCATTCGAATCTGGTTATAGCCTGAGTGGGCGTCGAGCAAGCAGAGGCGCTCGCATCACGCGGTGGAGTCGATGATCTGGTCGATTCGCGGTAGCGGGAAGTGGTCCTTTGGACAGTGCTTATTCAAAGAGGTGAAGTCCACGCACATCCGCAGGATATCCGTGTCCTTTTTTGGTACTAGCACCGTGTTGGTGAGCCAAGTGCTTTCCTTGATCTCGCGTATGAATTTGGCATCGAGGAGTCTGTTGATCTCCATTCCGACTGCCTTTGCCCTTGTTTCAGATAGTCGCCAAATTGTTTGCTTGATTGGCCTTGCGTCTGGATTGATGTTGAGTGCATGCTCGGTGAATTCCCTGGGAACGCCTGGCATGTCCGCTGGACACCAGGCGAAGATTTCCTAGTGCTCACAGAGGAATTCGACAAGCACGAGTTCCTATGCGGGACTCAAGTTGTTGGCGATGAGGGCCGTCTTGGCGGGATCCGATGGGTGGACCTAGACTTTCTTCGTGTGCACTGATGAGTCGAAGGACAAGTCGGGTGAGCTTGGCCGGCTTAGGGGAGGCAAACTGTTGTCTGTCGATTCCTTCAATCTTGCGAGTTCCTCCTGCATGCCGAAGGACTGGGAGATTCTGTTGAATTCCCTATCATAGCTGTCGGACCTCTCGAAGCTCCCATTGATTGTAGACGCCGTTAGGTCCTGGCATTTTCATCTTTAGGTAGGCGTAGTGCGGCACCGCCATGAACCTAGCAAACGCGACGCGTTCGAGGATGCAGTGGTACTATGATGGCCAGTCGACGACTTCGAAGTCGATGCGCTCGCGCCGAAAGTTTTTCGGTGTGCCGAAGATGATGTCGAGGTTGATTTTACCAAGGGGATATACGCCCTTGCCTGGGATGATGGCGTGGAATGTTGTGTCTGAGGCCTCTAGGAAGGTCAAGGGGATCCTCATTGCTCGCAAGGTACTCGCGAACATAAGGTTGATGCCGCTTCCGCCGTCCATAAAGACGCGACTCATGTCGAAGCCTCCAATTTGTGCCTTGAGGACGAGGAGACAGTGGCCTGGGCGAGGTACTTGGCGCGGGTGGTCACGCTTGTCGAAGGTAATGTAGGACTCGCTTCCGCTGAGGTACTCAATGGTAGATGGTGGCGAGTTTGTGGCCAAGTTGACTTGGCGAGTGATGGCCTTCTGTACCCTATTCGAGGGGCGTCCCTTTTGGATCATCATGGTACCCATGGCCCGTGGGTATGGTTCGCCTCCCTGGTGCTGGTCCGGCGCAGCTGCATTTGGGAGTAGTCCAGGTGGTGGTGGCGGAGCTCCATGTGCCACGGCGCCTGGGGTGGCTCCGTAGCCCCTTTCGACTATGCTGCGATTCATCCGAGCCAGTCTCTCATGTAGTTTGAGGAACTCGCGGCAAACCTTGAGGAGGTGGTTGGACTTCTTCTTTCTGTCATGCTTGTCGATGTATAAGTGCACAGTGCATGGCCCGGACAGCTTGTCTTCAATGGATGTTGCGGGTGCCTCATCGCGATTGCGGCACTGACATACTTGCGTGGTTTTTCCGGAGTCGCGGTATCCACCACTACGGTAGCCGCTGTTGCGGATGTCGTCGCGTCTGTCGGCGTAGCCAGCTGCGACCATGTTGACGTCGTCGCGGTCATTGTAGATGCGCATGCGGCGTTTGCTTCGGCGATCACGTCTGTGCTCGAGTTCTGCCTCGTCGTCAGAGTGAACATGGTTTTTCACCGAATCTTCTCCATCTGCCCAGCGATTCGCGATTTCCATCAGGTGGTCGATGGTTTTGGGCTTCGAGCGGCCCAACTCCTCTCTGAGCTCTATGCGGCATACGCCGCCATTGAATGCGTCAATTGCGCGATCCTCCGAGATGTTCTCTGCGGAGTTCTTGATGATGGACCACCTCTAGATGTATGAGCGTAGTGACTCGCCCGACCTTTGCTGGCAGCATCTTAGCTCTTCGATTGATGCGGGTCGTTTGTAGGTGCCCTTGAAGTTGCGCACAAAGCTGTAGACCAGCTCTTCCCAGCTGCGAATGGATCCACGTGGGAGTTTGTTGAGCCATGCTCGGGCGGCGCCCTACAGCTGCAGCTTGATACGTCCATTTTGCATCACTATTCTATGTCATAATTCACTGTTATTCATTGATATATTTCATATTGAGAGGTGATACTTATGTTATTTCATATGTTTTTGCATGGTTGATGACTTTTGGAGCATGGACCGCTGAAGTCAGGATTCTGATGGAAAAGGTGTTGTTTGGAGGCAAAATTCGCGAAGATCAGAAAATCCGGGAAAATACATGGAAAATCCTATTTTTCCAGAAGACGAAGGAAGCCAGAAGGGGGGCTGGAGATGGGCCACAGGGGGCCCACACCACCCCCTGGCGCGGGCCAGCCTAGGCCGCGCCACCAGGTGGTGTGGCCGCCCTGGTCCACCCCTGGCACTCCCTCTGGTGTATATTATCCTCCGGAAACCCTAAGACTCGGAGAGCGACCACAGAAAGATTCCGCCGCCTCTGCGGGGCGGAAGACACCGAGAGAGAAAGATCTCTCCGGCAGACGGATTTCTGCCGAAGGAATTCCTTCCCGGAGAGGGGAGATCATCGCCATCAACACCACCATCAAGCTGGACTTCATCGGGATCATCATCATCATCACCACCATCAGCACCATCAGCACCCTCATCACCATCTCCATATTGCTGTAACAATTGCGTTGAATCTTGCATAGTTCATAGGGGAAACTTTCCCGGTGTTGATTACTCCTTGTAGTTGATGCTATTGAGTGGAACCATTGAATTATTGTTTATGTTCAGATTGTTATACATCATTATTCCATCTCTGATCATGATCCATATGATGTCTTTTGAGTAGTTCGTTTTGTTCTTGAGGACATGGGAGAAGTCATGTTGTTAGTAGTGGAGTTGTGTTGAGAAAGATTCAATAGTTTGATATTTAAGTTGTGGTGTACTTCTTCTAGTGGTGTCATGTGAACGTCGACTACATGACACTTCACCTATATGGGCCTAGGGGAATGCATTGTGTATTTGGCTACTAATCGTAGGGGTTGCCGGAGTGACAGAAACCTGAACCCCCGTTAGAAAACCAGTGCACAAGGGACGTAAGGGTCTTAGAGTTTAAAGCGGTGGTTAGGTTTCTACCTTAATTACTTTCTTGTACTTACGGATGTTTGCAAGGGGTATAATCACAAGTTTGTATTAGTCCTAGGAAGGTCGGTACATTAGCATAGGTTCACCCACACAACACTTAGCAAGCTAAAGAAGATTAATCAACTATATGAAGCGAAAGCACTTGACAGTCTTCCCATGTGTCCTCGAGAATGTTTGATCATCTTAAGTAATACAACCGGCTTGTCCTTGCTGCATAAAGGATTGGGCCACTTGCTGCATTTATTCCTACTGTCTTTTATTTACTCGTGCTTCATTTACTTGCTTTATCAAAAACCCCTAAAAATCTGTTTGCTAAGTATTTGCAGAGAATTCCTGATCCATACCACTAGCCAGCACCTTCTGCTCCTCGTTGGGTTCGACACTCTTACTTATTGAAAATACTGCGATACACCCCTATACTTGTGGGTCATCAAGACTATTTTCTGGCGCCGTTGCCAGGGAGTGAAGCGCTATTGGAGAGTGGAACTGGTAAAGGAAACTTCTACTGTGAGTATTGTTTACTTCTGTTAGTTGCTTTATTTTCATTATAGATAATTCGCTAAGTTTCTTATTTGGTAATGCTACTACCACTTCTAAGGTAGTAGATAAGATACCACCTGCTAAGAATGATGTTTTCAAAATACCTACAAGAATTATTGATCGTGTTATGGATAACTACTATGTTGGGGATGGAACTGTCCATCCTGGTGATCATTTACTCTTTATACATGAATTATGCGGGTTGTTCAAGTGTGCAGGTATTACTACAGATCAAGTTAAGAAGAAGTTATTCTCATTATCACTGAAAGGAAGAGCTGAGGAAAGGTATAAGCTGCTGAAGAATGGTCAAGCTCTTGAATGGGAAGAAATAGTACCTCTCTTTTATTCAAAGTTTTATCCTCCTAGTGAGATTCATAAAGATCGGAATCAAATATACAACTTTTGGCCTCTTGATGGAGAGACTACAGCTCAAGCTTGGGGGATATTGAAGTTACTAATGCTCAAATGTCCCATTCATGAGCTCCCCAACAATATTATTATTAATAACTTTTATGCAAGGCTCCCTCTACATGATAAGGATTTATTGGATGCTTCTTGTGCTGGATCATTCACTCGCATGGAAGAAGAAGCTAAATGGGATCTTCTGGACCGTATTCAAGACAATGCTGAAGCTTGGGAGAATGACTGGCGAGGGTTTAACTCATCAATGTCCATTGTTATGGACTTGGGTTTTGGAGAAGGAGGGAGCGCTGGAGACATCTATCGGCTAGCAAACAAGCACACAGGGGACAAATATTTACCCAGGTTCAGGCCTCGTAGAGGTCCCTACTCCTGCTTGTCTGCTCGTGGATTTATCGAAGGAACCGAAGGTTACAATGGTGCGCTGCGATCTGGCGAGGGTGGTGGAAACTAGGGTTGTGTGTGTCCTCCTCGCTGCCCCCTCCCAGCCTTTATATAGATAGGCTAGGTCCCGGGTAGCAGGTCGAGTCGGTTACAATTTAGGGTTTTCCCTTTGAACTTTCTATCTTTAGCTTTCTCTTGTTCTTCAAGCAATCGAGAGTCCACAGGTTACTCTAATCCTTTGTTTGGGCCTTGGCGACACCGTGGGCCTATACGTATCTAAACCGTATATACCAAGCTCGAGTACCTATAGGGTATACCCATGTCAGTAGCCCCCGAGTGTCCAGTGGAATCGCATATTCGACTGGGGACTTCTGAAGTCTTTCGAGTGCCCGAATGAGTATATATTTCGACTGCTTTTTATTGTGTCATAGGGATTGTTGATATATGTTACTGATATAACCGAAGCATCGGTATCAGTTAACCACCTTAGGGCGAGAAAACGCAATCTACTTGAACCCGAGTCCCCGGACTCGAATTCGGAAAAGTGCTGGTGTAATTCGACTCAAGCCGCGGAGGTCTTATAGGAGTCGAATTCCAGTTATATGGGTGTGAGCACTCAATGCGTCCGTCAAGGCATATTCATAGTACCTGCACGCACGGATATGTTTCTGGTAGTGCGCAGCTAATGCGTTGCCAGGCCTTGTTCAGGTCTTACCTTCACGCTGTAAGCGCGGCATCCGAATTTTATCATCGTGGAGACGATTCAGGTGACCCAGGAGATGCAATCTCTTCGTAGGGAAAAATTATGAGGCGGTGTCGCCATGAGTTTCGAGTGTGGATGTTATCGACACAGAGTTTTGGCATAATTAATCATAGGGTGCGCGACCAGTATCCTATGGAGTAGCCTGAGTGCTGGTTGAGTCGAAGACTCAGGCAGGGACTAAAGAATCATTTTGCGACTGCTGTCGTCTTTTGCTTGCTTGTTTCAGTCGAATTTTTTTCAGCGCTCCCTATGGAAGTAACCCATGTCCATAGTCGAATCGTGTTTCGAGTGGTTTGGGTTTGCTTCTGATTGTCCATATTCCTGAAAAAACAAAAAATCTTAGGGTGCACGGCCAGCGCTCCCTATGGGAGTAGCCCCCGAGTGCTTGGTGGAGTCGAAGACTCCAGCAAGGACTAAAGTAGTCAAAGTTTTCTGTTGCGTAGCTTTGATGACGTCAGTGCTGACACTTGTATGACCTCAGTTTCCCGCGTGAGCGAGTTTGACGGGACGTGACGGTGCAAAGGTCCCACTTCGACTTTGATTTGGGCGTGCGTAATCTTTATTTTAACTGCGTCTCCTCGATTTCCGTGCGTAATGGGAGTAGTGGAGGGACGGTTCGCGCTTTCCCTTCTCCACGTGTCCAACGCGATGTGTGCCACGCGTTCAGTAGGGTTTTTCTGAGCCGTTGGATTGCATCTTCCAGGGGTTAAGTAGCAGCGATGCGACGGTAATTTTCCCATCTGTTCTCATTCATCCTTGCTGCCATCGCCATTGTCGTTGCTCCTCTGCTTTTCTCTGCACCCGTTTCCTCCACGACGCTGGACCAGCTCCGCTCGTTTCCGAGATACTTTCTTTGCTCGCATCGCCGTCGTGCAATGGGGAAGAAGAAGGGAGGCGCTGCTGCTGACTCCGCGGCCACTGTTGCCGCGGCGAAGAAGAAGGGCGGCTCCGCTGCTGCGGGCACCAGCACCGCCGCCGGCGGGAAGAAGAAAGTCGCGGGCACCCGCGTCACGAATGGTGTGTGGCGCCCTTCCATCATCAAGGCGTCCGATCTCCGTCTTATTCGCCAAGACGGAGTATTGTCTACCGCAGTTGCAGACGCGCGCGTCCCCACCGGTGAGACCATTCCTGCTCCACCCGCTGGTTTTCGAGTGATGTTTCTAGCATTCATCATTCGTGGTCTCTCCTTGCCTCTTCACCCCTTCTTTAGGGGTCTTCTTTGTTTTTACGGGCTCCAGCTCCATCAGCTGTCCCCAAATTCGATCCTCCATATTTCTTGCTTCATCACGCTCTACGAGTGCTGGCTCGGAATCGAGCCACACTTCGGCCTTTTCAAGCGCATCTTCAAATTGAAGCGCCAGTCTGCGTCTGGCTCTTTAGTTTATGATGTAGGTGGTTGCAGAATCCACGTCGACCCATCCGCCACCTACTTCGACATCAAGCTCACGACGTTCGTCCAAGGGTGGAGGGACAAATGGTTCTATATCCGTGATCAGAAGGCCATTGGTGAGCACTTTGGACTCGCGCCCTTCGATCCCGCGATGCCATGCAGGAGGATGCGCTCCTGGAAGAACGTAGTCATGCCTGGCGAGCTCGTGGAGACAGACGTGCTTTATCAGCGCGTCTGCGACCTCGAGAGTCGCATAGGCAAAGAGGAGGGAGGTTGCGCTCTCATCCATACTTGCTTCGTCCGTGTCCAAATTTCGCAAGCAGAGTCCATCCCATGTTTCAGTGGGCTGGCACTGATGATGCCACTCGCGCTTCTGCCGATGGCATGTCCGCGAGTGAGGTGGACAAGAGGGTTCGACTAGTCACCAAGTACATCATCAAGGATGTGCTTCCCAATGAGCCAGTTGTTCCTCCCTTTGATGCTTCGAACCCTCCTCCTGAGGTATAGTTGTGCTACGCAGTAGCTGATTTTGTCGATTGATTTTCTGTTGTTTACTTGCTTTTTGCTGAATTTCGTTGTCTGTATGCAGGATTGGGCGGTGTCGCCTTGCATGCCTCCTCTTCCTGAGGGGATCATTCCTCGTGAAGCCTTGGAAGAGGATGAGTCTGAGTCGACCGTCCCTTCTGATGTGGAGGAGGAAGCCCCCGAGTCCGATAGTCCGGACACTAGCAAGCGTTCACGCAGCGAGGATTCTGACGCATCATCTCCTTCGACTCTAGAAGGTACGGGCGTTGGCGCAGAGTCGCCAATTCCTGCTGTTTCCGTGAGCGTTGTGGCACCATCTTCTCGCAAGAAGATGCGATTACCCAAGGAGTCTTTGTCGGAGTCGAAGGAGGCTACATTTGATTTTGACAAGTTTGACTGGTAAGTTTGCTAGCTTACTTGTCCTTTTCTGTTTTGCCCTTGTCGGCCTATCTCTGGGTTTGCCATTTTGTTGATATGGTTTTTATCTTGCAGTCAAGAGGCGTCGTCATCTTCTGGCGACGTCCAATTTTTGAAGGAGTCAGGAGTCGCGACCTCGAAGGCCAAGGAAGAGGTCGAACGTGCTCCTTCCCCTCTAGTGGCGGCCCACTCCGGGCACAACTCTTCCAGTTCTACTCATGCAGGGGAGCATCGAATGGTTGCCCGGATGACAGTACAGCAGACATCTTCGAAGTCACTAGAGGACCATGTAAGTGTAACTTTTCTCCTTTGTAGTGTTGCAGTCGATGTTATTTATTGCTTCTGATGATTCTTTGTTGTGCGACAACTCCTTGTGAAGGAAGCCGCGCACTTGGCCGAACAAGTGATGGCGATAGGCCGCCAACATGCAATGCTGGAGACGCGTCACCGCGTGGTTGAAAGTGACTGTTCTACACTTATTCTTCTTCGTCCTCTCCTTTTGATATAGTCGACTGATAATCAACTTTTGTTTGTCGAGTAGCTGAACATAATGTCTTATTGTGTAACGCCGCCACCTTGGAGAAGACACTTGCCGCCGCTATGAAGGGTCGCGACGAGGCAATCGCAGCGCGTGACGAGGCGCGGAAGCGTGAAGAGGATCTACGTGCCTCCTTCGCGGCCAGAGAAAAGTTGTTCGAAGAACAACTGTTCTTAATCACCAAGGCTCTCTCAGGTACTTTTGCTTGTGGATATTGTTATCCTTCTCTGCTTCTAATGTTTTCGCCGGTGGTGTTGATGTTTTTGTCCATGTGTGGTTTTATGTACAGATGCTGGCGATTTGAGCTTCGACCCGCAGGCCCTTCGTCGTGATGACGCTCTGGCGGGTGCGTTGTCGGCAGTCGAGGACCGTAGCACCGCCGTCCAGGATACATTTTCCAAGGCCAAGGGCGCCCTCAGCCGTCTTCGGGAGGAGTTGATGCCCAAGGCGGAGCCGATCGATAATATGGACGAGCTGGTGGAGTCACTCGCCGGGGGTGTGCCCTCCAGCTACAAGAACTCACTCCGTGCGGCTAGCGCGTCCATGTCGCTTGCCATGGTGCAGGCCCATGGAGTCGAGATCGATCCTGCCACGGTGTCGAAGGCGATGCCTGTTGGCACGGACGATCAGCAGGTAGTCTTTGCTCCTTTCGCGACTGCCTGTGGCAAATATGGGCATCCTTTGATAAATACTGTTGCGAAGTACTCTGAGGAGCTCCAACATGCCAAGAAGGCGACGAAAGCTTCGGCGTCAGGGGCCGGCGGAAAGTCAGTGGCGTCTGACACTGCCACGGACTTGATGAAGCCCCCAAAGCCGTCGAAGTCGAAGAAGCCAGCTTCTCCTTAGATAGTTTTGTAATAGTTAGTTTAGATTGTGTCCTTTTGTTTTAAAGACATGCCTGCTGGCGAGTGTATCTGCTAATACTTTTGCTAGTCTTGAATGCATCTGATCCTTTTTGATTTGGTCGTCTTATTTGCTTCTATCTTGACTTGTGGTAGGGTACATCGAGTGATCCTTTGAGGGAAACTCAGGATTCACCGATCCTTGATGATACCGTGGCGCCACCGTGCTCCAGGGTAGATGAGCTGTCCTTGCTTTCACGACTGAGTGACCGCGTGAAGCAATTGGAGCGTGAGTTGCCCGTGCTCCACGGTAACGCGGATGTGTGGAAGTCGAAGGCGGAGAAATCCGCCGCCCGAGAGCAATATTTGCTTGGCGAGGTGATGCAGTTAGGCGACCAATTCAAGTGTTAGTTTGCTTGTTCTCATCTTTTCCTTGCATTCACTCGCAGTTGGTACGTTGTACTCATGCTGCTGTTGCTGCTCGTGTAGTTGTCAGCGCGCGTCATCCGCAGGAGGAGAAGGATAGGATTGCCATTCGCCTGCATGATCTTACCCAGGAGCAACTTCAAGAGAGTGGATACTTCTAGGTAGATCATGATCGTGCGACTACGCTGGCGACCCTGTAGGATCGTGCGTCGCGAGTGCTACTTTTTCTGAAGAAGTCGTAGTCATGCTTGAGGAACATTTATCAGGCGATGTTCCCGTTGGATGATACTCCATCAAGCTTGCTGGCCCTGCTTGCCAAGTTTCAAGATCTGTCCACGGTTCATGAATGCGTGAGGCAACAGTTGGTGGTTGGTGCCAAGGTTGCCCTGTCAATGGTGCGACTGCACAGGCCTGACGTAGATTTTGCGGCGATTGCGTCTGGGCCGCCTGCCCCACCAGCAGGTTCTACTTGGAATATGGTGCCGCATTACCAGGCGGTGGATCGCCCAGTAGAATAGATCATCGACTTCTTTGAGGAACAAACCAACGTTCTCCTGCTGCAGTAGTAGCCTAGTTTGCATCCTGCACATATGTGTACTTGTGTTGTAAAGTTCGTATAGGTCCTGTAAATAATTTATTGTCGGATGTGCATAAAGAGCTTTGTTAGCATGGAGTGTGTTGCACTATGCGAGTCCTTTTCGTTAGCTTGGCCATGTTTTATCTCAGTCCCTTGTCAACCTGTCAGGTGTGTTGCAGCTGGATTGAGGTTGTGTTTAAGGGTTTCGATTGATGTACCAGCTACTCAGGATATCGCGTTTTGGTTCGAAGAACATATGTGTATAGGGTGGTGCAGCCCCCGAGTAGGTAAATTGAAAAAGTAAAGGAGAACACAGAATTTTGGGGCACTTAGCTTTTATTTATTCGAAGAATAGTGCGAGGTACAATGTGTGGCTAAGTAGCCTTGGCTGAGTAGCCTTATTTGTAATGAAAAGTAAAAACGACTAAGGGTAGAAGCATCGCAGTTGTGCGATGTTCCAGGGGTTGGAGTATGCGACTCCTGTCTCTAAATCTTAAAGGCGATAGGCGCCACCTGGGATTACTTCTGTAATCACGTATGGTCCTTCCCAGGGGGACTCGAGCTTGAGATGCCCCTGCTGCTTTAGTCGCAGGACCAGATCACCTTCGACGAAGGATCTAGGGCGAAGCCTCCTATTGTGGTAGTTGCGCGGGTTCTGCTGGTAGATCGTGGATCTTTCCGCGGCGATTTCCCTTGCCTCGTCAAGGAGGTCGACGGAGTCTTCGAGTGCAAGAGTTGACTCTTGCTTGCTGTAAGCAACCATGCGCGGTGCCTTGTACCGTACCTCGATGGGTAGCACTGCTTCAGCTCCGTGCACCATAAAGAATGGCGTGTAGCCTGTGGCGCTATTTGGAGTTGTACGCAGGCTCCAGAGTATGGATTGCAGCTTGTCTGGCCAGCAACCCGTGGCTTGTTCGAGTGGCCGAAGGAGTCGCTTCTTGATGCCACTGCAGACGAGCCTGTTTGCTTTTTCCACCTGACCATTGGTCTGTGGATGTGCTACTGAGGCGTAGCTGATGTTGATCCCCAAGTTCTCACAGAATTCTTGGAACTCCTTGGATGTGAAGTTCGTCCCGTTGTCGGTGATGATGCTGTGCGGCACCCCGAAGCGGTAGACGATGGACTCGAAGAATTTGACTGAGCTGTGTCCTGATTGGTTGGTCACTGGCATGGCCTCAATCCACTTGGTGAATTTGTCGACTGCGACCAAGAGGTAGCGTAGCCTCCTTGCGAGGACCTTGGAAGTTTGTCGACCATGTCGAGCCCCCATTGTGCGAAGGGCCAGGCCAATGGGATTGGCCGTAGCTCTGCGCCTGGTGCGTGTGGCTTGTCCGCGAATCGCTGGCAAGCGTTGCATTTTTGAACTATGTCCTTGGCGTCACGCATGGCCGTAGGCTAGTAAAATCCAGCTCGTAGAGCTTTGGCAACGAGGGAGCGACTGCCGGCATGGTGCCCGCAGGTTCCTTCGTGAATGTCTAGGAGAACTGCTTTTCCATCGGCAATGGAGACGCATCGTTGGAGTACTCCCATGATGCTGTGTTTATATAGTTCGCCGTTGATAACAGCGAATGCCTTGGATCGACGCGCGATGTGTTGTGCATCTGTCGGATCATCTGGTAGCCTCTTGCTGAGGAGGTACGTGATGTATGGATGCGTCCAGGATTGCTCGATCATCATGACGCTCGTTGGTCCCTCGAGTCCTATGTCCAGCTCCAAGTCATCGAGTGCCCTTGGCTCATTGGGTGGCGTAGCCCCCGAGTCTGTTGATGCGCTTGTTTTCTTCTCTGCGGCCTTTGACTTGATGGAGCATTCGCAGATGCACTCGAGAAATACCCCGGGCGGTAAGGGGGTGCAGGTAGAGCCTATGTTGGCGAGTGCGTCCGCCTCCTCGTTGCTTTCGCGTCCTACGTGTCGCAGCTCGCAACCGTCGAAGTCTCCTTCGAGTGTGTCGTAGAGGTCGCGGTACGCGATCATGTTATCGTTCAGTGCGTCACACTCATGCATTGTTTGGTTGATGACCAACTTGGAGTCGCCATATATGATGAGCCTCTTGGCGCCGTAGGCTTTTACCATCCTCATCCCGTGCAACAGGGCCTCGTATTCAGCCTCGTTGTTTGAGGCTGTAAACTGTATTCGCAGGATATATTTCAGCTTGTCCCCTTGAGGTGATGTCAGTATGACACCTGCGCCTGCTCCGTCTTTCCGCTTGGACCCATCGAAGTGTATTGTCCAGAGGTAGGACATATCTGGCTTGTCCGGGAGCTGGTTTTCCATCCAGTGCACTAGGAAGTCCAGGAGAACTTGCGACTTGATTGCGTCGCGCTTTTCGTACGTGATGTCTTGTGGAGACAATTCTATTCCCCAAAGCGTGACTCGTCCCGTGGCGTCGGGGTTATTGAGGATGTGTCCCAAGGGGGCGTCGTTGACCACCACGATTGGGTGTTCCTGGAAGTAGTGGCGCGGTCATGGCGGTCATGAAAGACGCCAGACGCTTGCTCGTAGTGCGGGTACCGCTATTTTGTTGGCGTAAGGACCTCGCTAAGGTAGTATACTGGGCGTTGTACGCCGTGGACCTTGTTTTCCTCCGCTCGCTCGACGACGAGCACTGTGCTGACCACCTGGTTGGTGGCGGAGATATACAGCAACAGTGGCTCCCTTTCTCGTGGGGTCACCAGTACTGGCTAAGTGGATAGCAGGCGCTTGAGGTCTTCGAATGCTTCTTGCGCTTCGGTGGTCCACTCGAATTTTTCAGTTTTGCGGAGGAGCTGGTAGAAGGGCAGCGCCTTTTCGCGACTGATGAATCGACTAAGGGCCGCGATTCGTCCAGCCAGCTGCTGGACGCCCCTTATGTTTTTCCGCTTCTCCATGGCCAGTATGGCTCTTATCTTCTTTGGGTTCGCCTTGATTCCTCTCGCGGAGATGAGGTACCCGAGCAGCTGCCTAGATGGTACGTCGAAGGCGCATTTGTCCGGATTGAGCTTGATCTGGTAGCGGTCGAGGTTGGTGAAGGTTTCGCGCAAATCGTCGATTAGAGAGGCTTCCTCCTTGGTCTTGATTACTATGTCGTCAACATAGACTTGAATGTTGCAACCCAGTTGTTCCTTGAGGCAAGCCTGCATGCACCGCTGGTAGGTGGCTCCCGCGTTCTTTAGCCCGAAGGGCATTGTGTTGTAGCAGAACACACCAAAGGGCGTTGTAAACGCTATTTTCTCTTGATCTTCCTCCTTCATTCGAATTTGATTATAGCCTGAGTAGGCATCGAGAAAGCAGAGGCGCTTGCATCCCACGGTGGAATCGATGATCTGGTCGATCCGCTGCAACGGGAAGTGATCCTTTGGGCAGTGCTTGTTCAGAGAGGTGAAGTCCACACACATCCGCAGGATATCTGTGTCCTTGTTCGGTACCAGCACCGTGTTGGCGAGCAAGTGCTTTCCTTGATCTCGCGTATGAACTTGGCCTTGAGGAGTCTGTTGATCTCCATTCCGACTGCCTGCGCTCTTGGCTCAGACAATCGCCGAATTGTTTGTTTGACTGGCCGTGCGTCGGGGTTGATGTTGAGTGCGTGCTCGGTGAATTCCCTGGGAACTCCTGGCATGTCCGCAGGACACCAGGCGAAAATTTCCCAGTGCTCACGGAGGAATTCGACGAGCGCGAGTTCCTATGCGGGACTCAAGTTGTTGGCGATGAGGGCCATCTTGGCGGGATCCGATGGGTGGACCTACAATTTCTTTGTGTGCACAGATGAGTCGAAGGAGAGATCAGGTGAGCTTGGCCTGCTTAAGGGAGGCAGACTGTTGTTTGTCGTCTCCTTCAGTCTTGCGAGTTCCTCCTGCATGCCGAAGGACTGGGAGATTCTGTTGAATTTCGTCGCGAATCGCCGATCGAAGCTCCCGTTGATTGTGATGACGCCATTGGGGCATGGCATTTTCATCTGCAGGTAGGCATAGTGGGGTACTACCATGAACCTAGCGGCTTACCGAGATCTTGATGGTACTATGAGGGCGGCCGACGACCTCAAAGTCGATGCGCCATGGCGTAAGTTCTTCGAAAAATCAAGATGACGTCGAGGTTGATTTTGCCTAGGGGGTATACGCCTTTCCCTGGGATGATGTCGTGGAACGTTGTGTCCGATGCCTCCAAGCAGGTTAGAGGGATTCTCATTGCTCGCAAGGTACTCGCGAATATGAGGTTGATGTCGCTTCCGCCATCCATGAAGACGTGGCTCATGTCGAAGCCTTCGATTTGCGCCTCGAGTACGAGCGGGCAATGTCCTGGACGGGGTACCTGAGGCGGATGGTCGCGTTTGTCGAAGGTGATGCAGGACTCGCTTCCACTGAGGTACTCAGTGGTGGATGGTGGTGAGTGTGTGGCCAAGTTGACTTGGCGAGTGATGGCCTTCTGCATCCTATTGGAGGGGCATCCCTTTTGGATCATCATGGTGCCCATGGCTCGTGGGTACGGCTCGCCTTCGTGGTGTTGGTCCGGTGCAGCTGCATTCGGGGGTGGCCCAGGTGGAGGTGGCGGAGCGCCATGTGCCATGGCGCCTGGAGCGGCTCTGTAGCCTCTTTCGACTGCATTGCGGTTCATTCGAACCAGTCCCTCATGTAGCTTGAGGAATTCGCGGCAATCCTTGAGGAGGTGGCTGGACTTCTTCTAGCCGTCATGCTTGTCGATGTAGAAGTGCACCGTACATGGCCCGGACAGTTTATCCTCAATGGAGCTTGCGGGTGCCTCGTCGCGAGTGCGGTGTTGCCACACTTGCGTGGTTTTCCTGGAGTCGCGGTATCCGCCGCTACGGTATCCGTTGTTGCGGTTGTCATCGCGTCTTTCGGCGTAGCCATCCGCGACCATATTTACGTCGTCGCGGTCGTCATAAATGCGCATGCGACGCTTGCCTCAGCGATCACGTCTGCGCTCGAGCTCCACCTCCTCGTCGGAGTGAACGCGATTCTTCACTGAGTCTTCTCCATCGGCCCACCGATTCACGATCTCCATCAGGTGGTCGATGGTCTTGGGCTTTGAGCGGCCCAGCTCCTCTCTGAGTTCTAAACGGCGGATGCCACCGTTGAATGCGTCAATCGCGTGATCCTCCGAGATGTTTTCTGCGGAGTTCTTGATGATGGACCACCGTTGGATGTAGGAGCGCAGCGATTCGCCAGATCTTTGCTGGCAGCATCTCAGCTCTTCGATTGATGCGGGTCGCTTGTATGTGCCCTTAAAGTTGCGCATGCAGCTGTAAACCAGCTCGTCCCAACTGCGAATGGATCCGCGTGGGAGGTTGTTGAGCCATGCTCGGGCGGCGCCCTGCAGCTGTAGCTGCAAGCATTGCATGGCCGTGCTTCGACTGCCTCCATGGAGTCTGACGGAGGAGATGTGGTCCTCCAGCCAGATCTTCGGGTCCTGTAGGCCGTCAAACTTCGGGTTCTCCGACAGGAGTTTAAACCCTTTAGGCATTCGCTTCTGCCTAATGGATCTGCTGAAGCATCTGGCGCCGCAGAGCTCCACGTCCTCCTCTT
The DNA here is from genome assembly GCA_023614405.1 of Avena insularis. Lineage (NCBI taxonomy): Eukaryota > Viridiplantae > Streptophyta > Magnoliopsida > Poales > Poaceae > Avena > Avena insularis. Next base: position 352,836,873 of record CM042692.1, on the reverse strand, counting down.
CTGAGTCAGTCGATCGAGCACGCCGTGCTCCTGATTTGTCGATCTTGCGTTGCGTGATGTCATCACGTGCATCGTAGTCGTGGTCGTGTCGTTGTGAATGGCAACGTCGAGACAAGTCGTGACTGTCATCGCTGGATGAGGGTGAGGAGTAACGCTTTGCTAGTGCTTTGCCCTTCTTTGGTTCTGGTGTCGGCTCCGTGTCGAGGGCGGACTCGATTAATCCCAAGCCCGCGATCGTAGATCGGTGCATGGCGGCTCAGGGGTCTTCAGCTGGTGGTTGGTTGTTCAGGAGGTACATGGTGGCCGCTGTCACCGCAACCTGTGGCGTCTTGGGGACCACGTTGCCCCTGGTGTCGACTATCATAGAGCCGAAGTCGAGGACCTTTGCGGCCTCTATGCGTTCCTGCTCGGTGAGATGGGCCATCCAAGAATGCCTCTTCTTGGCGAGGTGCTCGTTGCCCTTTGAGGAGGATCCTCCGTAGGAGGAGAGTCCAGCACGACGAAGGCTCGACTCGTCTGCCGCCTTTTTGCGCGCCTCGAGTTGCACGATTGTTTGTACTTGGCGCTTGAATTCTTCCTTCAGGAGCCAGTGATAGCCCATCAGCACCTCCTACAAGGATCCGAAGGGTAGAGGGGTGCCTCGCAGGGCCTCGCAGCAGCGAGCCCATTCTTGCTCGTTGAGCTTGATTACGACGGGTTCGCTGGTTTGCTCATTTACTATGGTTGGAGGTTCGACTGCCCCTCCGTTGTCAACGGGGACGCGATTGCCACCGTTGCCGCCATTGCCACCGTTGGCGCCGTTAGGTGGTCAGTTCTGTTGCCGCGATTGCCGCCATTGTCACGGTTGGCAGAGGTGTCGCCTGCGTTGATGACGGCGCACATGAAGTGATTTGGGAAGCTGCTTCTTCCATAACTCTCAGATCCGGAACCGTAGGTTCCATCTTCAGTGGCCAGATCGCTCAGATCGAGTCGCGTAAGCTGACTCATCGACCGCTGTTGGGCAGGCGTTAGGCTTCGAGGGTGCCGATCGATGGAGGGAACCATGATGTTGGGGCAATCACCGGTGCTGTCGGCTGATCAGGCATGCGAAGCGTGCCCATCTGACCAACTTGGAAGCGGAAGCTCCTGATCGCCAGGCTGATTCCGTCGCCCACGGCCTCGAAGGCCGGGCGAGTGGCTGGCGTGTGGATGGTGAAGTTGAACGCGCCAAAGAGCTGGCGAATCTCTGTTGTTGCGGAGTTGTAGATCGCGGTTGATGGGGCCGAAGAAGCCGCAACATCAGCACTCCCTATTCCCACAGACGACGCCAATTGACGAGGGTTTAACTCATCAATGCCCATTGTTATGGACTTGGGTTTTGGAGAAGGAGGGAGCGTTGGAGACATCTATCGGCTAGCAAACAAGCACACAGGGGACAAAGATTTACCCAGGTTCAGGCCTCGTAGAGGTCCCTACTCCTGCTTGTCTGCTCGTGGAATTATCGAAGGAACCGAAGGTTACAATGGTGCGCAGATGCGATCTGGCGAGGATGGTGGAAACTAGGGTTGTGTGTGTCCTCCTCGCTGCCCCCTCCCAGCCTTTATAAAGATAGGCTAGGTCCCGGGTAGCAGGTCGAGTCGGTTACAATTTAGGGTTTTCCCTTTGAACTTTCTATCTTTAGCTTTCTCTTGTTCTTCAAGCAATCGAGAGTCCGTGGGTTACTCAAATCCTTTGTTTGGGCCTTGGCGACACTGTGGGCCTATACGTATCTAATCCGTATATACCAAGCTCGAGTACCTGTAGGGTATACCCATGTCAATGACAAAGGTAGAAAGTCAGGTATAAATTATGATTATGAATGCATTGAATATTTTATGGGAACTGATGACTTTTAAAATATTAAAAATGCTGATGGTCTAGATTCTCAAGCTATTGCTTCTTATTTTAAGGCTTTTGCTTCCTATATTGAAGTGCCTAAAAATAAGTGGGATAAGTATCATAAACCTTATAAAGATGTTGCTAAGGGTGTTCCTGCAAGAAATACTGAAGTTTATACTGCTAATCATGTCTTACCTAAACCTTATATTGAGAAAATGCCTTTCTCAGTTAAGATAAAGGAACATTCTATGATAGCTAGTATGGTTAATGAAAGTACGAATGAAGCTGTTGAACCTGATAAACAAATGGCTGTTGAATCTATAATAGCAAATGTGAAAGACTTTGTTACTAAATATGAAGAAGAGGGACACACTATCCTTTGTAAGGATACCTCTAATATTGTTTCACATAGTAGTGTTATGAGAGCTAGTATTCCTGTGTTTTCTGTTAGAATAAGTGATTATTGCTATGATGGTCCTTGTGATAGATATATTGTTAAGTTTATGCATGATACCGAAAGTTACTATGAGAGAGGGAAGAGTGTTCTTATGCATCTCAATAATATCAAGTTTCCTCGTTTTATGTTGAAAGTTTTTATGTTGCACTTCTTTTGCCTTCTTATGCAAGTAGCCTCTGGTTTCAACAACTTGTTTGTTTACAAAATTCCCTTGCATAGGAAGTGGGTTAGACTTAAATGTGTGTGTTTTTGCTTCTTAATGCTCTCTTTCACTTCAATTCATATTCCTGAGTGAGCATCTTCAAAATTATCATGCCCATCTTAATGGCTATAAAGAAAGAGCTTTTTGGGAGACAACCTAATTTGTTTTGCTTTCAGTTTGTTTTTGTTTCTTTGAGTCTTGGAAGTTATTACTTCAGTAATAACCTCTTCTTATCTGTTTTGTTTGGTTTTGTGTCAAGATCAACCTCTAATGAGAGAGAAGTAATATTTGAGGAAGTTGCTGTCCCGAAACAGATTTTTTGTGCTTCACCGTAAAAATTCGTGAGAGATCTCTGTATGTCGGATTGAGCTGTAATTTTTTGCGCATCTGCACCAGGGTGTTATTTAACTTTTGTTAGTTTTGCACTTTTTGATTTGAGCAACAGAAGAGTTTAGAAAAAATTGATCTTTACCTGCTGGTCTGTTTTGACAGATTTTGCCACTCTTGCATTTGCTTCTTTAATCGATTTCCTTTTTGAATTCTTTTTGGGTTTTCGGAAGGAGTTGCTACAGTAGCTTATGTTTTGATGGTTTTCAGTTGAAGTTGAACTCAAAAGGTTTTATCACTTCACTTATACTAATGTTGCTAATGAGAACTGTGTGAAGTTTTGGGTGAAAGAAATTTCCAGGTAGTGGAGATAATGGTGTAATAAGGAAGAGAAGGGTTTTATGACTCAAGTAATAAGTGTATGAAGATGAAGATATTGATGTTATTCAAGTGGTGACTCCGGAAGAATGCACTAAATACCAAATTCAGAGAACTGCAGAGTCCGTTTTCAAATAGGTAACGGTTCTGGTAAGAAAAGTTCCGCGAAAATACTATCCAACTATATTTTTGTAGTTTTCAGTCAATAAGGAAAGCTACGAAGCGAAAGAGGGACGGAAACGGAGCCAGGGTGGCTCACACCACCCTGTGGCGCGGGCCCACCCCTGGCCGCGCCACCAGGTGGTGAGTCCACCCCGGACTCCGCCTCCGACTCGTTTTCTCCCAGTACCTTCCTTTTGTTATGAAACTTCGTAATATATAATCCCCTGGAGCCCTCGAGGTTCATATATTGTGTTCTCGTCATGTTTTTGTTTCAATCTGATTCTGCCAGGGAGAGTCCCAGTTTTGGAGCCACAATGTCTTCCATTGGATCAGCCAAGGGAGATTCCTTAGAAGATATCATCAACCCATACATGAGAGAGTTGAAGATTCATCCCAAGGAGTTGTTGCTTGAAGATGGGGAGGTCCGGATAAAAGAGGTTCAAGGCCCTAAAGTTGAAGGAAGTCTAGAGGATAAGATGGAAGCACTGGAGCAAGAAGTCTTTAGGTACAAGAAGATGGCGGAATGTGAAGTGGATATCATCCATAAGATTTGTTCCGAACTTATCGCCGGGCGCCAAGAGGAGACAGCTGAGCTCAAGGATGAAGTCCTCTCACTCCGCCAAACAACCAACAAACTGTAAGCACAACTCTACGACGTTCAGAATCAAAACTATGAGTATGAGGTTAGGTTTAAACGCATAAGTGCTGCTGCAAGTTTCAGGATGCTGGAGACCACGATGTCCTTTGTTGATGGGAAGCCCTTACCCTGGAAGTCGGACGATGATGAGAGAACACCACCACCATCGAAGGAGTAATTTTTCATCAGGTTTGGCATCCCCTTGGTTTGTTCCAAGCTTGGGGGAGTGCCACGGTATCACATCACTATCTTCTATCTTTTACCTTTTTAGTAGAATCATATCATGAATAAAGAAGTTATTATGTAGGATGGTTTGCATTATGGAAGTGTCCACTCTCTTGTTAGATATGTATCCCTTAGTGTGAGTTTCCGTTATGGAATATTAATGGGAAGTTCTATCATTTACTCTTTTTCATAGCTTATACTAGTTTTTAATTCGTGGTTATATGATTGATCTTGTTGTTACTATTGGTATCACTTTGGGATCATTGAGTTAATTTAGTTGGTTTTGGCAAACCTGGCTCGGTCAGTAGCAACACTATTTTTGAGAGTTGAATGAAAAGATAGAAGTACTCTAAAGAAAAATAATTTCATCATCTTTCTTTCTTGATTTGCTCATAAGTCTAGTATTCTCTAGTTAAGATCTTTTGTGCTTCCAAGGAAGATTGCATGTTTGTCTTTATCACTTGTATGTTTGTTTGTTTCCTTCAACTCTTGTACTTGGTAACCAACCTTGCTAGCCAAAAACCTATACTGAGAGGGAATACTTCTCGTGCATCCACTTCCCTAAACCAAAACCCATGCCATTTGAGTCCACCATACCTACCTATTAGCATTATTGCTATTCCAAGTAAATTCTTGTTTTTTCTACCTCCCAAATTAAACTTGTTATGTGAAAATTAGCGATTAAAGCTCTCACAAACTTGATGGCACACTTTAATTTTCTTGCATTTAATAAACTTGAACCATTGGGTCCTTCTTTGTTGCATATATGCTTGCGCTTTATGAGTTGAAGTTAGCAGAACCATGTATCATGGGGAATGCTTTCAACACTGTCATGGTACTTTGTACCTAGTTGATATCATGTTCTTTTGCTTATGGATCCCGGCAGTGTGAAATAAGAGTGGAACTTGTAAGATCATGGAGTTTATATGTGTGTTAGAGAAACGCCTGGGTCGCTAGCCTAAGCCATGCCTAATCATGGTGGAAACTTGCAGCATAACTATAGTGAGCATTCTATGAAGCATCCTCAATAAAAACCTATGCAAATAGAAAATAAAAAGATCACTGAGATGCTCATTGTCTGCTTGCCTTGTCATTTTGATTATGGGATAGCTCCTGTGTCATGTGCAAGGGGTACCCCGTTGGCGGTTCTCAATGATACACGTGTATTTACAATCACAAGAGCTTACTCGTGACTGAAGTTGAGTAGCATGAGGTTCAGTACTCATAAGTAAGGGGCATGGGACTTCAATTTATAACTTGTCAAGCATATCCTCTTAGTTGTGTCACTTTAACCTTAACCACCAAAAGATGCCTATGATAGGGACAATGAGAGCTGAAAGCTAGTAAGTATCATAATTTTTGGGAGCTCTTTATGAGACTTGCTATCCCTGCTTCCCTCTACGAAGGGCCTTTCTTTTACTTTTTATTTGAGTCAATAAACCTATTCCTCTCTATCTCAGCAAGTATTTTGAGTTGTTGTGTTTCATTCATATGATGATTTATTCACTCATGTTGCTTATGTTCCTTGTTTTGCACATTGCTCTTATCTTGATGTTTACTACTTTGAAAGCTATCATTGAAAACCAGTTATTTGTGAACTCCAGCAAATTATCAACTATTATTCGACCAAGAGCTAAGTTTGCCATTACCAATTATGATTTACTTCATTTATCTCTATTGTGTTTCCTTTACTTATTGCAAGTTGAGTTATATAATAGTGAGTTGTCTTCTATTATGATCTATGTATTGATGAATGTGATGCTTCTTGTCCGTATTATTTTATCGACTCTTCACTCTATAAACCAAGGCCATGTTTATTGAGATCAGTTTCGCTTGGGGACAAGCGAAGTCTAAGCTTGGGGGGAGTTGATGTTGGGTCCGCATCATAGAAAACAAAAAAATTCCTACGTTGTGAACTACACGCCAAGATCTATCTACTAGGTACAAAGCAACGGGTGGACATACATCCAACGAGAAATTACCCTCGTAGACAACGATCTTTGTTAACGAGTAGGAACTCGTGGTTGATGTAGTCGTACACTTGCCGATCTCAAGATCGTGATGAAGTCCAGCAGGTCCGCCCAAAGACGCCCATCGATCCAGCACCACCAAGTCCAGCACCACAAAGCAGCTGCATCCGTGATCGCACACACGTCCTGCACTCGACAACCTCTATCCTCGCTCCAGCAAAGCAGCGAAGCAAACTCCTTTCTAGATAAAGCCACTGGGAACATGTATCTCGCTAATCCGAGACCATGGGGAATAATACTAGAGGGGAGAGAGATCCTTCACAAGGAGGTGTGTGAGAAGTGAGGAGGGGTGGCCTTTTATAGGAGGGGTGCCCTCCTTCATGGCCGGCGCATGGAGGGGGTGACCCTTCACCTCCTCCATTCATGTGGTGGTAACCCCTCCACATTAAAATGCCCCTTCACATTCTCTTTTAAAGTCTCCACTTTAAATGCATTAAATTTCTCCAATATTTAATGCTCTCTCATTTAATAAAACTCTTTTATTATTTTTATTCAGAATTTTGTTAATTACTTTAATTAACAAACATTCACATAAAAACCCTTGCAACATTTCAATATTACATGCAGAACCAATTTCAGCAATTTCACCCGAAACAATTTCGGTGTCTATTGAAATAATTCCAGCGCTTTCTTAAATCTTTATCTGAAACATATTTGCTCCAAATGGTGTCGGTATCCCTTAAGTGTGTCACCCTATGGTTCGCGAATAATGCAGACATGATCGAGACCCCTCTCTGATCAATAATCAGCAGCGGGACCTGGAGATCCATACTGACTCCTACACATTCAATGATGACTTCTGTGATCGTGAGAACCATTAACGCTAGTAACTAAATCCCTTTGTCTCGTGATATATTACATGTCCGAGATTCGATCATCGGTATCTCCATACCTAGTTTGATCTCGTTACCGACATGCACTCTTTTCTCGTTCCCGTGATATAACATTCTAGTGATCACATCACTTGCTTGCAAGCTATTTCAATGTGATATCACTGAGAGGGCCCAGAGTATATCTATCTGTCATCGGGATGGACAAATCCCACTATTGATCCATGAGCCTCAACATAACACCTTCGTAGCACTGAACCCACCTTTATAGTCACCCTGTTACGGTGTGACGTTTGATGTTATCAAGATACTCTTCCGGTGTTAGCAATTAACATGATCTCATGGTCTAAGGATAAAAATTACTTCGTATGATGTTATAGCAATATAAACATAATGACTTTGATCGTAATGCTATACTTCGGATGAATGTTCATCACATCATTCCACCAATGGTGTGACCTTGTTATTAACAACATCCAATGTCCATGATCAGGAAGCCTTGATCATCTTGTTAATCAACAAGCTAGTCTATAAGAGAGGCATAACTAGGAACCCTTTTTTTTGTTTATTAAACACACATGTATTGATGTTTCCGATCAATACAAGTCTAGCATGTAAAATAAACATTTATCATAAACATGGAATAAGATAATAACCACTTTATTATTGCCTCTCGGGCATATTCCCTTTAGTCTCCCACTTGCACTAGAGTCAATAATCTAGTTTGAAAAACTTTGCGTATTGAACACCTATGGCTTTCTGGTGTTGCATATATGCTATTGCTAGTGGTTAACATAATCTCTGGATCTGACAGTTTCAGGTCCATGTGTATTTGCATGTCTCTGTGTCTCTACGCATCACTCATTCTCAAATGAGATGGCATTGTATAGATTTGGTCCTTTGGTGAGACCTTTAGTTCGTTCGGCTCAAAATATGTTGATATTATTGTCACACAATATATCTTCATAGTATTAGCCCACTTTGAACCACACCTAGTTTGATAACAAACTACTTAACACAAATGCCCTCCTATGCTGCTACTATAGCAGTCATATACTTAGCCTTTTTGTTGTAGTATCCGTCACAATGTCTCAACTTTGGAACTCATCCAAATCCATCATGGAACATCCTTTCCATTATATTGTGCCACCCATAGTCTAAATTGAGATAAATTTAATTTGTATCTTGTGACAAAACTAGTATCAATGTAACACTTTACAATGAACTACCTTTAACTATTTGTCACTTATACATTATATATTCTTAGTTCTTCCAAAGCTCATAAGAATATCTTTACTATTGTCCAATGATCATCTTATGAATCATTCTGGTATATTCTCATAACATTTAGAGCATAGGACATTCTGGATATATACATATCATGGTATAATCGATCAAAATCTTCATGTGATTTTACTCACCAAGTGTTGAAACACTTGAATTTTGATACAATCCTTTCCATGCAGCAAGAACCTTTCTTGTTGTTTCCATATTGAACCCTTTCAATATCTCATATATGTATGTCTAGAACAACCATATTAGCGCCTTAATCTATCCATATAGATATTGATGCCTAATATTCCGGGTTTGCCCAAGTCTTTCATCGAAATCTTATTTTAATGAAATTCTTAACTTGTGTCAATACAAGATACATCATTTCCAATCACCAATATGTCCTCTACATAATATATTAGAAATATGTCTCAGCGCTCCCACTTAATTTCTTGCAAATGCAAGCATATTCATCATCTCCGATGAATTTAAACTCTTTTAACAGTTTCATCATGGTGAAGATTCCAACTCCGCTATGCTTACTTCAACTATTGAAGTTTACATGCCCTTTTAGCACCCTTTGAATTAACAAAACCCTTCGGACCATGTCATGTACATGTCCTAGGTCACCGTTCTATTAGAAGAACCTTGTTTTGTTTATTCAACTACCATATACCAAATTATATGTAGTGGTTGCTACATTAATCCGTCAAGACTATATATCGCTATGAAAGATCAAATCTTGTCATAGTCAACTCCTTGAACATTGTCGTAAACTTCTTTCTGACATGTCGACTATTTCATAGATGTTAAACATCCATGTCTTATTTCTTTATAGATCCAAACACGACCGATAGGCTTCACGCCTTTCCGGAGGGTCTTCCAAGTTCGTAAACTTGTTTTCTGTATGGATACTATCATGGATTCTATGACTTCTAGTCATTTTATGGAGTCAGGGCCCATCATCGCTTCTTTGCATGTAGTCGGTTCATCATTGTCAAAACAATAACGACTTGCTTATCAAATCTTACTATTTGATTCTTACCGACCCACACGGTTCTATAGGAACTCTAATCTCGAGATCACACCTTTTGTAATCACGAGCCATGAGCATTGTGGCCGCCAGGACACTTTCCGGCGCTGCGCTACTTAGCACATATACCTAAGGTTCAACAACCTTATCAAAGTTCTATTGTCCTCCCACTTAACTTTTCACGAAAAGTTCCTTCTCAAGAAACTTGACGTTCCAAGCGACAGACTCTTTTGTCCTCGGTGTTATGGAGAAATTCCCAACAAATTCTTTGGGATAACCTACAAAGACGTGCTTATCCGACTTTGGTTGTAAACATTTTACTTATGCATAGCATACCAAAATTTAAGAAAAGACAATTCGGGTTTTATCCCAAACCATAACTCATATGGTGTCATTTCAACGGATCACGATGGTGCTCTTTTCAAAGGTAAAAGCGGTAGTCTCTAAAGCTTCAATCTTTAAAACATAATGGTAGTTTTATAAATGACACCTTTGATCTTACCATGTCAAACATGGTTTGATTTCATCTCTCGAATATGCCATACTCCTATGGTTTATCGGGAAACACAAATCATGGAACAATTCCTCAATTCTTAGGTGTTTTTGCTAAACATGTAACTCAAATATCTTCCTTTATGATCGAATCATAAACTCTTTATTTTCTTGTTACAATGATTTTCAACTTCATCTTGAAAGTCTTTGAACAACTTTCAAATGTTTCATACTTCCTCCTTATTAAGTAAATATACAGATATATTCACTCAAATTTTCGGAGAAAGCATATGAAGCAAAAAGATCCATCGCACATGGCTACACATAATGGACTATGCACATCAGCATGCACAATTTCCAATAAGCTAGTCATCCGTTCCTCTGTGGCCTATGGACGGAGTTTCAATTATCTCGAGGAAAGTCTCACATGCGTCAATTGATCAAAATCAAAGACTCCAAAAATCCATCAACATGGAGTTTCTTCATGTTTTATTTCAAATATAATTTAAACAGCGATGTCACTTCATAAGTGATCTTTCAATAATTTGTCTTGCGACATTTTAGCAATAGTGTTTATGGATGTGATTTCTCCAACTAGACTTGTAAAAGTTCATCCATCCTTTATGGAATACGGTAATTATTTGAACAGCCATTGTTCTCATGATACCGGAACAAAATAACAATTATTTAAACAAATCTTGAAGGCTTGGTTTGATGACAACGAAAAACACAATAACACTTTATTTGTTTTCGATGAACATCATCACTCATTGTCTTGGTAGTTACTTAGGCCATTGTAGTTCATGAATTGCGTTGTCCTGTATGACACTTCATACCAACCAATTCGGTATCCAATACCGGTATCCAATACCTAAGAACCACATTGTTTAACAAGCAAGGAATATAGCCATAACATGTATATCTTCTATATAACTAATTTTGACATCTCCAACCTTTTATTTTCTGCCAAATATTTTATAGATTCTCTTTCAGCAATTCCTTTTTCTTTTAAAAGAATCTATCAACATCAATAGTGGTGTCATCAACATGACACATGGTACAAAGCGTATATAGTCAAATACTAATACCTTTGGACTTGCACTTTGAAGTGGATCACCATCATCAAATGTTTGGTGTTCTTTCAAAAATCCATTCTTTAGTAATCTATTAGTGTAGTAAACATCTTACTTACATCTTCTATTCATCCTTATCATGACAACTTTCATGATCAAGCTACTATAGCCTATAAGGAAGAATCGCGAGTATAATATCAGTTCCTAAAACCCTTTTGGCAGATTCGGATGCCTAGCATCTCCATCCTTCACAAATTCTCATACAATATGAGAACATGTAATTTGCTAAATTATACTCTATCATAATGCAACCAAAAACATTGTTTTAGATATCACAATATCTTTCACACATGATGGTTTCTGAAACAATTTTCAGCTCCAATATAATCTTGATATTAAAACAACTTTTTGAATATCAATAATCATGGAGGCAAACATGATACTTTAGATACTAACATTGGAATTCTTACTCTCTATTTAATACTACTTATTAAACTTCATGGAGTAAATAGAGTTTGCTGAAAGTTTGCAATAGGACTTATAAACTTTAAATTGATATTCAAAACAATACGATACCAGTTCGTAAAGTAAATATCCAGAATTCTATAGTTCTATTATCTCAATTAAAACTAAGCATAAGGTAGTGAACAGATGCCAATGACTACAACAAATTATGCAAATTCACTTCGATTTAGTTTATGACAAATTGAGTTCGACTAATCCAAATTAGAAATGAACTCCCACTCAAAAACGACATCCCTCGTGCCTTTTTGGTGATTACATGAACCAAATCCACTACACCAAGTCCGATCATCACGTGAGTCGGTGTAGCTTCAAAGGCGAGCATCAATATGGTCATCACATCAATTATATGACTCATGCTTAACCTTTCGGTCCGTGTTCCGAGGCCATGTCTGTACATGCTAGGCTCGCCAAGTAAGAACCTTAGTATTCGTGTGTGTAAAACTGTGTTACACCCGTTGCATGAAAGCATAGAGTTGAGAACACCCGATCATCACGTGATGTCTCGAAACACGATCCATAGAACGGTGCATACTTAAGGAAGAACACATTTTATCTTGATATTTAAATGAGGGATCATCTTACAATGCTACTAAAAGCGCCAAACTAGCAATATAAGATGCTAACATCTAATGTGTAAAGTGAGATGATATGGTCCATGCATTTGATCTCTATCACTTGCATCGTGGTATGATCTCTATCATTCCTTTGTGTGTAAGGCCATGGTCTATGGAACTTACACGTTGAGTGTGTTGTAAGAGTATCTATCATACATCTACTTACAACAATACCATATCAATACACTAGCCCAGCAACGATCTAAACTAGACGCCTCTAATTTATCAATTGCAAGTTTTACGTGGCTTAGGGCTTTCGGAGATAGAACCGTTCTCACCTACGAACATGAACCACAACAAGGATAACTAAGTTATTAGCAACTCGTTCTAAATCAGATATTGACTATAGTAGGAGAGACAGACACCCGCCAGCCACTTATGCAAAACAAGTTGCATGTCAGTTGTGGAACCGGTCTCATGTACGATGACATGTAAGGTTGGTCTGGGCCGCTTCATCCCACTATGCCACCAATATCTAAAATACATAGAAGATGCAATCACATGATCATCATCGCCCACATACTCTTATGTGTTCTACCCGTGCAAAGCACCTACACATAGATCAGGCTCTGATACCACTATTGGGTCCGCAGCATAGAAAACAAAAAAATTCCTAAGGTGTGAACTACACGCCAAGATCTATCTACTAGGTACAAAGCAACGGGTGTACATACATCCAATGAGAACTTACTCTCGTAGACAGCGAGCTTTGTTAACGAGTAGGAACTCGTGGTTGATGTAGTCGTACACTTGCCGATCTCAAGATCGTGATGAAGTCCACCAGGTCCGGCTCCAGCACGTCCATCAGATCCAGCTCCAGCACCACCAAGTTCAGCACCGCAAAGCAGCGGTGCATCCATGATCGCACACACGTCCGGTACCCCGACAACCTCCGTCCCTCGCTCCAGCAAAGCAGCGGAAGCAACAACTCATTTCCAGATAAAGCCACCGAGAACATGTATCTCGCTAATCCGAGACCATGGGGGAATAATACTAGAGGGGGAGAGAGATCCTTCACAAGGAGGTGTGTGTGAGAAGTGAGGAGGGGGTGGCCTTTTATAGGAGGAGGGGGTGCCCCTCCTTCATGGCCGGCGCATGGAGGGGGTGACCCTTCACCTCCTCCATTCATGTGGTGGTAACCCCTCCACATTAAAATGCCCCTTCACATTCTGTTTTAAAGTCTCCACTTTAAATGCATTAAATTTCTCCAAATTTAATGCTCTCTCATTTAATAAAACTCTTTTATTATTTTTATTCAGAATTTTGTTAATTACTTTAATTAACAAACATTCACATAAAAACCCCTGCAACATTTCAATATTACATGCAGAACCAATTTCAGCAATTTCACCCAAAACAGTTTCGGTGTCTATTGAAATAATTCCAGCGCTTTCTTAAATCTTTATCTGAAACATATTTGCTCCAAATGGTGTCGGTATCCCTTAGGTGTGTCACCCTACGGTTCACGAATAATGCAGACATGATCGAGACCCCTCTCTGATCAATAATCAGCAGCGGGACCTGGAGATCTATACTGACTCCTACACATTCAACGATGACTTTTGTGATCGTGAGAACCATTAACGCTAGTAACTAAATCCCTTTGTCTCGTGATATATTACATGTCCGAGATTCGATCATCAGTATCTCCATACCTAGTTTGATCTCGTTACCGACATGCACTCTTTTCTCGTTCCCGTGATATAACATTCTAGTGATCACATCACTTGCTTGCAAGCTATTTCAATGTGATATCACTGAGAGGGCCCAGAGTATATCTATCCGTCATCGGGATGGACAAATCCCACTATTGATCCATGAGCCTCAACATAACACCTTCGTAGCACTGAACCCACCTTTATAGTCACCTTGTTACGGTGTGACGTTTGATGTTATCAAGATACTCTTCCGGTGTTAGCAATTAACATGATCTCATGGTCTAAGGATAAAGATTACTTCGTATGATATCATAGCAATATAAACATAATGACTTTGATCGTAATGTTATACTTCGGATGAATGTTCATCACATCATTCCACCAATGGCGTGACCTTGTTATTAACAACATCCAATGTCCATGATTAGGAAACCTTGATCATCTTGTTAATCAACAAGCTAGTTTATAAGAGAGGCATAACTAGGAACCCTTTTTTGTTTATTAAACACACATGTATTGATGTTTCTGATCAATACAATTCTAGCATGTAAAATAAACATTTATCATAAACATGGAATAAGATAATAACCACTTTATTATTGCCTCTCGTGCATATTCCCTTCAGTTGATACGTCCATTTTGCATCACTATTCTATGTCATAATTCACTGTTATTCATTGATATATTTCATATTGAGAGGTGATACTTATGTTATTTCATCTGTTTTTGCATGGTCGATGACTTTTGGAGCATGGACCGCTGCAGTCAGGATTCTGATGGAAAAGGTGTTGTTTGGAGGCAAAATTCGCGAAGATCAGAAAATCAGGGAAAATACATGGAAAATCCTATTTTTCCAGATAACAAAGGAAGCCAAAAGGGGGGCTGGAGATGGGCCATAGGGGGCCCACACCACCCCCTGGCGTGGGCCAACCTAGGCCGCGCCACCAGGTGGTGTGGACACCCTGGTCCACCCCTGGCACTCACCTTTGGTATATATTGTCCTCCCGAAACCCTAAGACTCGGAGAGCGACCACAGAAAGATTCCGCCACCTCTGCGGGGCGGAAAACACCGAGAGAGAAAGATCTCTCCGACAGACAGATTTTTGCCGGGGGAATTCCTTCCCGGAGAGGGGAGATCGTCGCCATCAACACCACCATCAAGCTGGACTTCATCGGGATCATCATCATCATCACCACCATCATCACCATCAACACCCTCATCACCATCTCCATATTGCTGTAACAATTGCGTTGAATCTTGCATAGTTCATAGGGGAAACTTTCCCGGTGTTGATTACTCCTTGTAGTTGATGCTATTGAGTGGAACCATTGAATTATTGTTTATGTTCAGATTGTTATACATCATTATTCCATCTCTGATCATGATCCATATGATGTCTTGTGAGTAGTTCGTTTTGTTCTTGAGGACATGGGAGAAGTCATGTTGTTAGTAGTGGAGTTGTGTTGAGAAAGATTCAATAGTTTGATATTTAAGTTGTGGTGTACTTCTTCTAGTGGTGTCATGTGAATGTCGACTACATGACACTTCACCTATATGGGCCTAGGGGAATGCATTGTGTATTTGGCTACTAATCGTAGGGGTTGCCGGAGTGACAGAAACTTGAACCCCCATTAGGAAACCATTGCACAAGGGACATAAGGGTCTTAGAGTTTAAAGCTATGGTTAGGTTTCTACCTTAATTACTTTCTTGTACTTACGGATGTTTGCAAGGGGTATAATCACAAGTTTGTATTAGTCCTAGGAAGGTTGGTACATTAGCACAGGTTCACCCACACAACACTTAGCAAGCTAAAGAAGATTAATCAACTATATGAAACGAAAGCACTTGACAGTCTTTGTAACACCCTCAGAATCGACCCTATTCAAGTTTTAGCGATTCCCGCCAAACCCGCATAGAAACGATTCAAAGGTGCCCACCAGGCACTTTCGTGCGGGTGGAAAACGAAGTAATAACATTACACAACAGTCCTCGATGGGACCCATAGAACAGATATATACAACAGCGACTCAATGAGTCAAGAATACAGATATACAGAACAAAGATCCAAAATCACCTTGAAATTGACAGAGCGTCCGACTACGGACAAGATGCAAATGGGGCTAAGAGCCCTGAAGAATAACCAATGGCGTCCATAACCCTGCCCAGGCCAAGCCGGAAGGGTAACCCTGCTAACGACGTCGATCTCAAAACCTGCTTAAACAAAAGGGGTGCCGACAAAGGGCAAAGGAAAAAGAGGAGCGTCAGTACTGAGGCCAGTACACGGCGAGGCTAGAATTCGGCGGTCCTCGCCTACATAGGTATGGTGGACTTAAGCGGCAGCGGCAGCATGCACTAAACAACCTATAGAGACTCGATACAACTGGCGACTATTAGAGAGGGGTAAGAAAGACCTATTCGGATCCAGCCTGATACTACCATCAAACAAACCCATCCTGGTATTTCCCCCTTGAGACCAAACGAGGAAGTCAACCGAGGAACTCACACCGTTGGCAGTTTTATTTATTCGGTTATCGTTGCAGCAATTACTAGTCAGGTGTAGATAATCATCCTGATAAAAGAAACAGTGGGCCATTTTAGTTAACCATTCCGTTGTAGTTGCGGCACTTACTAGTCAGATACAAATAGCATGAGATAACCCAAAAACCCAGCAGTTGTTGGTACTTTTATTTAGCCATTCCGTTATAGTTACAATATTTACTAGTCAGGTACAATGGTCGCAAGCGACACTCCAAACAAGCAATTGTGGGCAGTATTATTTAGCCATTCCATTATAGTAAAGCTGATTACTAGTCATTATAAAGTCAAGTTTATAGTACTACTTTAGTTATGCTTGTCTATGGTCGAGAATCATGCTCCAAGTCGTCCATAACATGCGACACGGCTTTCAGAAAGTTTTAACCCGGCCGGGGTGCACAAATAGCAACACACACTCGATCAACCTCGGAAAAACCAAATCAAAACCCAACGAGGCCTTCACGACAAAGCAATCACAAGATTCAGAAATATTTCAGGGGGCCACCCCTTAAAGTGAACCAAGAAGTTAGCTGACTTGACGGCCTCAAGGTTTGTGGGGCGGTAACGATCAGGAACCCGAAAGTGTGGTGGGCTTGTCGATACAGCAACGGGTCACAATTCCTAAACAGACTGATGCTCCTCGCACAATCGTAAATCTGAAGTAGCATGGCATAAGTACAGGATAGTAAATAAAACCTCAAACTAGTTTGTGGCCCCAAGAAATAAGACTGAATCAAGCTCTGGCTAAGGGGGGTCCCACCATCCTCCCGGGTGTGGATAGCGCGATAAATCAAGGAACAGGTATCAAGTACTCGGGGTCCTACGGGACACAAGTGGGCGTTCGGAAACCAAATATTATCTATCACCCACCGATGCCTCTGCTTACTTACTTCAATTTTAGTTGTTAAACAGGAATTAAAGTGAGCGATAAATAAAGCCGAGATCTTCTCCAACATCAACATGCGGCATTACACCAACAACTGTGGCACTTGACGACACGCAACAGCACTTGAGCAAGCGACTACGACGCGCAAGTCCAACTATCTACCAAACAACAGGTAATAGGATGTGTCCAAGGCAATATAAGGCTGCAGGGGATATCACGGGTACGAAATCTAGAGCATCGCAACACAGATAGCAATAGATCAACAGGAGGGAATAAATACTATAAAAGTAAGATAGGTAGAAAGGGGAGATGCTGCTTTGAAAACATTGTCGAAGGTTCAAGAAGATCGGTAAGCTCACATCAACTCAACGGCCTTATCCGCGAAGAAGCAAAACACTAGAAGAACACCGGATGCAATATTTAATACAACGGCAGAAGATCGGCATGATGCATGTATGATGCATGACATGGCAAAGGATGCGATGCAATTAGGTCATATTAAGCAGAACCGGGGTCCCGACATTAATTAAATAGTTCAAGTTATTTATCTACCCCGCAAATTAAATGTTGCATTACCAAGACAAAAGATGGCACCGGTTCGCTACACAAAGTTAAATGAGGCCAATATAAGGCTAGATTTGCCCTCATATGGACCGCATATTTAATTTTATGGTGATTCGGCATAAGGCCCCCATAGCACATGACAAGTATGCATTCATTGAAAGTTTATATGCAACAAGGTTTTATGTTTAGCATTTATAAAAATAAGGGTTCGGATAAGGGTCACACATTTAGGGTTCGGCAGATCTTGGTCCGGGGGTTCGGGGTCGGTCTCCGGGATCGTTCTCGGATTACTAGGTAGATCTCGTTGTTCTGTGTCGGTGACCTCGGCATCCGGGAAGCAGGACTTGGTTCGGCGCCGGGGGCGCATCGGATCTTCCGGGTCGGTGTCGTTCTTATTGTCGCGAAGATCTTGTCGGGTCCGCGCTTCGGATTCCGTGAGGCGATCTTGCCGTTCCGTGTAGGCGTTCTCGAGGTCGATGGCGAACTTGTCCGGTACCGGTGTTTTCGGAGATCTTGGCGCGGCACCGGGTACGGGATCGGTCTTCGGATCCGGGTGTGGCGCCGATGGTCTTATGTGGCCCGTGGTTCCACGTAGGAGAACCCCGGGTACCGTGGCGGAGTTCTCGGGTTCAAAGAAGATCTTGGCGGGGTACCATGTGGCCGATCTTGTTTCGATTGTCCGCGATGGAGATCTTGGCGTCGGTCGTCCTCGGGGTCGAACTTGCAGGTCATGTATTCGGAAGATCTTGTTGGCTCGTGCAGCTACTACTCCATCATCCAGACGATATCCACCGGAACACCACCACATCGGCCTCATAATAGCAATACCGGAACGGAAGCCAAGCCAAAATACCGATGGGGTTAGCTGTACTGAGGTTGGTGGAGGAAAAGGCACCGTGAATCGCAGGGGAGGCATGCACTGGCAGGGAGGTCAAGGCTGAGCTCGGGCAAAGACGGCCGAGGAACAGCGATGAGGCAGCAGAAGGGCAAGGCAGCCGGAGCGGAGGAGGGCCGGAGGCGCGTGAGGAGCGGGCGTCCAGCCGAGGCGGGGTTGCAGGAGACGGAGAAGGAAGGGGCCAGCGAGGCGGAAGGACGCAACGCCGGGCTGGGAGGTCGGCATGGAAGTGAACACGAAAGAGGGAAGCAGCGGTTGGCGGCGAAGCCCTGCAAGGGCCGGCGAAGGCGAGGTTAGCGCTAGCAGGGAGCTCGCGCCGAAGGGGGGTGAGGAAGGCCGAGCGGGGGCGGGATGCGCCGACGGGGAGTGGTTGCAGCTGGCGACGGGCTGTGAGGCGGGGGTGGAGCTCAAGGCGGCGAGGAGGACGAGGCAGCTGCTGGAGCGCGAGAGAGAGGGGTGCGAGAGAAGTGCAGGGAGGGAGGGAAGGGGAGGAAGGGGAGAGGAGGGAGAGAGAGAGGAAAGGGAAGGGGGGGTGGAGGGGGGAACGGCGGTGTGATGGTAGTGGGGGCGCGAGGTGGGGCTGCGGGCGTGCGTGGCGTGTAGTGTGTGCGTTGTGTGCTGGGGTGGGGTGTGTATCCAGGTGGAGAGAGGGAGTGGGGTAGGTGGCAGCATGGGGTTGGTTAGAGGGGGAAAGAGGGTGAGGTGGCAGCGTGGGACTGGTCCGGGTGAGGTGGTCGGAGGGTGTGGGTAGATAGGTTGGTAGCTTTAGGATTTAGAGGGGGCTGATTAGGTGGACCGTTTTTGGTTCTGGGGGTGGTCGTTCGGGTCGGGTCGGCCCGTTCGACTGCCCCACTAAAATAATTAAACATTTTATTTGTTTTAAACGGGCCGTTTGCAAACCGATAGCAGCCAAAACAAAATAATCCGGAGACCTGGGTTTGGCGTTTGAATAAAAGACGGGGCGTTTAGAAAACAAAAACAGGCTTTGCGAAAAAATAGTTTTATGCAAGCAAATGCAAGATGATGACGATGCTCAAATGCAATGTGGCATGATGACATGAGCATGCGGTCACGATGATGCAATGCACAAAAACAACGCGATTTTCTAGTAGTGGTTTTAGCGGGATGCCACAATTCGACACCACTAACAATGGATCTCGCCCTCGAGATCCGCCTCATGGTACCGGAAGGAAAAGTCGGCGATCTGCATCTTCTCGCTTCGTGTAGATCCTCGCGACACCACTAACAAGAGGTCGTTGTCCGTGATCGTCGAGAGAACACTCCGGAAACAAAAGGTCGAAGGTAGAGGTATCCACAAATAAAGCCACCCCTAACTTCCGTGGATGGAGTAAAACTGCTGGATCCACTGATTCGATGTACAAGAGCGAATGATAAGGGTAGTGGTATGGTAGCTACTCCATCCCGCACTCAAACCATTACTCTGCACACGAATAGGCGGATTATGCAACCAACTCTCGGAATTAGACTGAAGATCTCGACAAGCGAGGTTCAGAAACAGAGGAGTGATGCAGACTCTGCATCGGATCTGGCGTAGATGTTGTCGTCGCGTCGGAAACACCGGAAGGCACATACAAGGAACAAAGAATGGTACCACAGATAAAGGACCACTCAGATAGCCCGAAGACCGGATGGTAGAACACCGTTATCAAAGAAGGAAGCGAAACCCTGAAGGTACGACGGAACCCAACCACGAGAATTCCTGGACTTGAAGAAAGGGACGAGAGCGGATTCAAAACACGTAGAGGTAAGAGGAGAACAGCAGAGGGGTAAGGAGTAAAATCAGACCTAATCAGAACTATCCAAACGATTTTTCGAAAATAGTTTTGACACTCTACTGCGGACGTTAGCTAGGTTATCCTACAGGCTGGACTTATGGGGTATCGCAACTGCTGTGCTCTGATACCACTCTGTAACACCCTCAGAATCGACCCTGTGCAAGTTTTAGCGATTCCCGCCAAACCCGCATAGAAACGATTCAAAGGTGCCCACCAGGCACTTTCGTGCGGGTGGAAAACGAAGTAATAACATTACACAACAGTCCTCGATGGGACCCATAGAACAGATATATACAACAGCGACTCAATGAGTCAAGAATACAGATATACAGAACAAAGATCCAAAATCACCTTGAAATTGACAGAGCGTCCGACTACGGACAAGATGCAAATGGGGCTAAGAGCCCTGAAGAATAACCAATGGCGTCCATAACCTGCCCAGCCAAGCCGAAGGGTAACCACGCTAACGACGCCGATCTCAAAACCTGCTTAAACAAAAGGGGTGCCGACAAAGGGCAAAGGAAAAAGAGGCGTCAAGACGAGGCTGCAGCGAGGCTAGAATTGGCGGACCTCGCCTACATAGGTATGGTGGACTTAGCGGCAGCGCGACATGCACTAAACAACCTATAGAGACTCGATACTGGCGACTATTAGAGAGGGGTAAGAAAGACCTATTCGGATCCAGCCTGATACTACCATCAAACAAACCCATCCTGGTATTTCCCCCTCGAGACCAAACGAGGAAGTCAACCGAGGAACTCACACCGTTGGCAGTTTTATTTATTCGGTTATCTTTGCAGCAATTACTAGTCAGGTGTAGATAATCATCCTGATAAAAGAAACAGTGGGCCATTTTAGTTAACCATTCCGTTGTAGTTGCGGCACTTACTAGTCAGATACAAATAGCATGAGATAACCCAAAAACCCAGCAGTTGTTGGTACTTTTATTTAGCCATTCCGTTATAGTTACAATATTTACTAGTCAGGTACAATGGTCGCAAGCGACACTCCAAACAAGCAATTGTGGGCAGTATTATTTAGCCATTCCATTATAGTAAAGCTGATTACTAGTCATTATAAAGTCAAATTTATAGTACTACTTTAGTTATGCTTGTCTATGGTCGAGATACTGTGCTCCAAGTCGTCCATAACATGGACACGGCTTTTAGAAAGTTTTAACCCGGCCGGGGTGCACAAATAGCAACACACACTCGATCAACCTCGGAAAAACCAAATCAAAACCCAACGAGGCCTTCACGACAAAGCAATCACAAGATTCAGAAATATTTCAGGGGGCCACCCCTTAAAGTAGACCCGCAACGAAGTTAGCTGACTTCGAGACGGCCTCAAGGTTTGTGGGGCCGGCTGTAAACGACTGGGAACCCGAAAGTGTGACTGGGCTTGTCGATACCGCGAAAACGGGTCACAATTCCTAAACAGTACAGTGTGCTCCTCGCTGTTTGGTTAATTCAGTAGTAGCATGGCATAAGTACAGGATAGTAAATAAAACCTCAAACTAGTTTGTGGCCCCAAGAAATAAGACTGAATCAAGCTCTGGCTAAGGGGGGTCCCACCATCCTCCCGGGTGTGGATAGCGCGATAAATCAAGGAACAGGTATCAAGTACTCGGGGTCCTACGGGACACAAGTGGGCGGTCGGAAACCAAATATTTTCTATCACCCACCGATGCCTCTGCTTACTTACTTCAATTTTAGTTGTTAAACAGGAATTAAAGTGAACGATAATTAAAGCCAAGATCATCTCCAACATCAACATGCGGCAATACTCCAACAACTGCGGTTCATGGCGACACGCAACAGCACTTGAGCAAGCGACTACGACGCACAAGTCCGACTATCTACCAAACAACAGGTAATAGGATGTGTCCAAGGCAATATAAGGCTGCAGGGGATATCACGGGTACGAAATCTAGAGCATCGCATAACACGATAGCAATAGATCAACGAGGGAAATAAATACTATAAAAGTAAGATAGGTAGAAAGGGGAGATGCTACTTTGAAAACATTGTCGAAGGTTCAACCGAAGATCGGGGCGAAGCTCACATCAACTCAACGGCCTTATCCACGAAGAAGCAAAACACTAGAAGAACACCGGATGCAATATTTAATACAACGGCAGAAGATCGGCATGATGCATGTATGATGCATGACATGGCAAAGGATGCGATGCAATTAGGTCATATTAAGCAGAACCGGGGTCCCGACATTAATTAAATAGTTCAAGTTATTTATCTCCCCTTCAAATGAAATGTGGCATTACCAAGACAAAAGATGGCACCGGTTCGCTACACAAAGTTAAATGAGGCCAATATAAGGCTAGATTTGCCCGCATATGGGCCCCATATTTAATTATATGGTGAATCGGCATAAGGCCCCCAAACCACATGACAAGTATGCATGCATGGCAAGTTTATATGCAACAAGGTTTTATGTTTAGCATTTATAAAAATAAGGGTTCGGATAAGGGTCACACATTTAGGGTTCGGCAGATCTTGGTCCGGGGGTTCGGGGTCGGTCTCCGGGATCGTTCTCGGATTACTAGGTAGATCTCGTTGTTCTGTGTCGGTGACCTCGGCATCCGGGAAGCAGGACTTGGTTCGGCGCCGGGGGCGCATCGGATCTTCCGGGTCGGTGTCGTTCTTATTGTCGCGAAGATCTTGTCGGGTCCGCGCTTCGGATTCCGTGAGGCGATCTTGCCGTTCCGTGTAGGCGTTCTCGAGGTCGATGGCGAACTTGTCCGGTACCGGTGTTTTCGGAGATCTTGGCGCGGCACCGGGTACGGGATCGGTCTTCGGATCCGGGTGTGGCGCCGATGGTCTTATGTGGCCCGTGGTTCCACGTAGGAGAACCCCGCACCGTATGAGTTCTCGGGTTCAAAGAAGATCTTGGCGGGGTACCATGTGGCCGATCTTGTTTCGATTGTCCGCGATGGAGATCTTGGCGTCGGTCGTCCTCGGGGTCGAACTTGCAGGTCATGTATTCAGAAGATCTTGTTGGCTCGTGCAGCTACTACTCCATCATCCAGACGATATCCACCGGAACACCACCACATCGGCCTCATAATAGCAATACCGGAACGGAAGCCAAGCCAAAATACCGATGGGTTAAGCTGACCGAGGTTGGTGGAGGAAAAGGGCACCGCGCGAACTGCAGGGAGGCATGCACCTGGCAGGGGAGGTCAAGGCTGAGGCGGCTCGGGCAGCACGCGTCGAGGAACGGCGATGGGGCGGCAGAGCGGCGGCGCGGCAGGCCGGAGCGGAGGAGGGCCGGGAGGCGCGGTGAGGGAGCGGGGCGGTCCGGTGCCGAGGCGGGGTTGCAGGAGACGGAGAAGGAAGGCAGGGGAGGCAGACGCGGCAAGGGCGCTGGCCGGAGGTCGCGTCGGCGGCGGAACACGCAAAGAGGGGAAGCAGGCGGTTGGCGGCGGCGAGCCTGGCAAGGGCGGCGGCGGAAGGCGAGGCTAGCGCTAGCAGGGAGCTCGCGCCGGAGGGGGGTGAGGGAGGCCGAGCGGGGGCGGGATGCGCCGACGGGGAGTGGTTGCCGGCAAGGAGCAGGCGGTGAGCCAGAGCGGGGTGGAGCTCAAGGCGGCGAGGAGGACGAGCTCGGCCGAGAGCGCGCGAGAGAGGAGGGTGCCGGGCGAGCGGTGCAGAGGGAGGGGCAGGGAGCGTGAGGAAGGGGAGAGAGGGAGAGGACGGTGCGGTTGGTGGGGGTGGGCCCGCGAGGCAGAGGGGGAACGGGCGTGATGGGGCGGTGTGGGGCGCGGTTGCGGCGTGGGCGTGTGCGTGGTGGTGTGTGCGTGGGTGGGGTGTGGTGTGTATCCAGTGGAGAGAGAGTGGGGTAGGTGGCAGCATGGGGTTGGTTAGAGGGGAAGAGGGTGAGGTGGGACTGGTCCGGGTGAGGTGGTCGGAGGGTGTGGGTAGATAGGTTGGTAGCTTTAGGATTTAGAGGGGGCTGATTAGGTGGACCGTTTTTGGTTCTGGGGGTGGTCGTTCGGGTCGGGTCGGCCCGTTCGACTGCCCCACTAAAATAATTAAACATTTTATTTGTTTTAAACGGGCCGTTTGCAAACCGATAGCAGCCAAAACAAAATAATCCGGAGACCTGGGTTTGGCGTTTGAATAAAAGACGGGGCGTTTAGAAAAAAAAAACAGGCTTTGCGAAAAAATAGTTTTATGCAAGCAAATGCAAGATGATGACGATGCTCAAATGCAATGTGGCAATATGACATGAGCATGCGGTCATGATGATGCAATGCACAAAAACAACGCGATTTTCTAGTAGTGGTTTTAGCGGGATGCCACAGTCTTCCCATGTGTCCTCGAGAACGTTTGGTCATCTTAAGTTATACAACCGGCTTGTCCTTTGCTGCATAAAGGATTGGGCCACTTGCTGCATTTATTCCTACTATCTTTTATTTACTCATACTTCGTTTACTTGCTTTATCAAAAACCCCTAAAAATCCGTTTGCTAAGTATTTGCAGAGAATTCCTGATCCATACCACTAGCCATCACCTTCTGCTCCTCGTTGGGTTCGACACTCTTACTTATCGAAAATACTGCGATACACCCCCTATACTTGTGGGTCATCACAACTGTAGGCATTGCATGGCCGTGCTTCGACTCTCGCCGTGGAGCCTGACGGAGGAGATATGGTCCTCTAACCAGATTTTTGGGTCCTGCAGGCCACGAACTTTGGGTTCTCTGACGGGAGCTTAAACCCCTTGGGCATTCGCTTTTGTCTGATGGCCCTGCTGAAGCATCTAGCGCCACAAAGCTCCACGTCTTCGTCCTCTGAGTCAGTCGACCGGGCACGTCGCGCCCTTGTGTCAATCTTGCGCTGCGTGAGGTCATCGCGCGCATCATAGTCGTGGTCGTGTCGCCGTGAGCGCGCACGCCGAGACAGTCGTGGATCGGCCGCTAGATGAGGGCGAGGAGTAGCGTTTTGCCAGAGCCTTGACTTTCTTCGGTTCCGATGCTGGCTCTTTGTGGAGGGCGGCCTCGATTAACCCCAAGCCTGCGATCGTAGATCGGTGCATGGCGGCTCGAGGGTCTCTAGCTGGCGGCTGGTTGTTGAGGAGGCACATGGTGGCCACCGTTACCGCGGCTTGCGGCGTTTTTGGGAGCACGTTGCCGCGCGTATCCACCTTCATGGAGCCGAAGTCGAGGACTTTGGCGGCTTCTACACGTTCTTGTTCTGTGAGGTGGGCGAGATGAGATCGTCTCTTGTTAGCGATGTACTCGTTGCACTTAGAGGAGGATCCTCTGTGTGAAGAGAGCCCAGCTCATCGGAGGCTTGATTCGTCGGCTGCCTTCTTACGCGCCTCGAGTTGCGTGATCGTTTGTAGTTGGCGCTTGTATTCCTCTTTCAGGAGCCAATGGTAACCCATCAGCAGCTCTTGCGGGGAGCCGAAGGGTAGAGGGTGGCCTCGCAGGGCTTCGCGGCAGCGAGCCCACTCGAGATCGTTGAGCCTGATCACGACGCGTTCGTCAGTTTGCTCGTTGATCATGGTGGGGGGTTCGGCTACCCCTCTGTTGTTGACGGGAGCGCCGTTAGTAGGGCCACCATTGGGTGGTCCACCGTTGGGTGGTCCGTCGTTGGGTGGTCTGTCGTTTGGCGGGTCGGCTTCATGGCCATCGTTGCCCGTGTTGTCGTGATTGGCGGAGGTGTCGCCTGCGGTGATGACGGCGCACATGAAGTGGTTGGGGAAGCTGCTGCTCCCACAATTTTCAGACCCGGAACCGTAGGCTCCGTCTTTAGTTGCCAGATCGCTCAGATCGGATTCGCGACTGCTGTCACTGACCGTATTCTCGACTGTTGTCGAGGTGTGGGGCTCATTGAGGGTGCCGATCGGCGGAGGGAACCATGATGCTGGAGCAATCGATGGTACCGTCGGCTGGTCAGGCATGCGAAGCGTGCCCATCTGACTAACTTGGAAGCGGAAGCTCCCGATCGCCAGGCTGATTCCGTCGCCCACGGATTCGAAGGCGGGGCGAGTGGCTGGCATGTGGACGATGAAGTCGAACGCGCCGAAGAGCTGACAAATCTCCGCTGTTGCGGAGTTGTAGATCGCGGTTGATGGGCCGAAGAAGCCGCAACATCAGCACTCCCAATTCCCATAGACGGCACCAATTAACGAGGGTTTAACTCATCAATGCCCATTGTTATGGACTTGGGTTTTGAAGGAGGGAGCGCTGAAGACATCTATTGGCTAGCAAACAAGCACACAGGGGACTCGAAGATTTACCTAGGTTCAGGCCTCGCAGAGGTCCCTACTCCTGCTTGTCTGCTCGTGGAATTATCAAAGGAATCAAGGATTACAATGGTGCGCAGATGCAATCTGGCGAGGGTTGTGGAAACTAGGGTTGCGTGTGTCCTCCTCGCCGCCCCCTCCTAGCCTTTATATAGATAGGCTAGGTCTCAGGTAGCAGGTCGAGTCGGTTACAAGTTAGGGTTTTTCCCTTTAAACTTTCTATCTTTGCTTCTTCTTGTTCTTCAAGCAATCGAGAGTCCGTAGGTTACTCGAGTTCTTCATTTGGAACTTGGCGACACTGTGGGCTTCCATTGTATTTAGGCCATATATACCAAGTTTGAGTACCTGTAAGGTATACCCATGTCACTAGTACTCTAGTTGCTGAAGTTTCCAAAATATTTTCTTTCCAAAAATTTACTCATTGGATGACACCACGCGTAGCTTCTCACATAGAAAACATATCCTCCATACATGTACACCAACTTAGAAAGTGGTGGTAATTAACTTGATAGCATCTAATAAGCAACTTATCATCTGGCAGATGAAAACGGTGAGCTACCTAAGCACGCTTGAACCTAAAACTTTGGGGATCACCACATTAAAGACTCTGTGTCTTTTCTCCCTCATCTGGAAAACCCACTGAGTAGGCCGAGTACGACACAGAAAACTCCGTTTCCATGGCCTATGAGTGTGCAATGCACGTAATTGCCTCGCGAAAAATACAGCATGAAAAATAGATATGGAAATTACATGACAATCGACACTCTGAGATGAAACATAAACTACCTAGTGTCTGGTGATTTTGAAGATGATTTTACCATATGAAATTCAAACCACGACCTGCTTGTGATTTTGTAGTGACATAGCTTGTATTCTCGATTTTCACACCCAAGTAAAATGGAAACAACTCGCAGCCTCATCGAACTTGCTCCTCCGCCACCAACGAGCTCCACGCCCTCACAGGTGGCCGCTCTCCTCCGCCGAGCTCCACATCCTCGCGTGTGGCCGCTCTCTGCCATCGAGCTCCACGACCTTGCCCCTCAAAGACAAGCCGCAACCTCCTCAGCGCCATGATTTCCTAGACGTGACGAGGAACATGGCACACAAAAATAGTACAAACTCAAAATTTAGAAGACAGCAGCAGCAAACACGTATCTTGGCAAAAGGTAGGTTCAGGCCATGGACACATCTAACAGAACAAGTACTAGTGATCACGCACGTATCAGTCAGGCGACGCATCCAAACTTCCAAAGTCGTCGGAGCACGCACGCGTCAAGAGCGGTCGGGGGCGCCGGAGCGTGGCCGAAACGCGGTGCTCCTCCTCCGGCAACTGCACCTTCACGACTACGATCAGCGTCCTGCCGACCGCAAGAGATCGGGCTAGGCTCGCGACTGACTTTGCCGACGTCGCCCAGCTCGTCCGCATTTGCGCCAGCCCGGCGTCTTCATCGCAACAACACACACGGCAGTGGGGATCCATACCGGGAGGCACGTCAGATGCAGGGGCTCCGGGACGGTGGCCGGATCTGGTCGATGGAGTGCACCGTCTGTTTGTTGGGAGTACATGAGCGGTGCGCAGGAAGGTCCTTGCGTAGCAGGGGCCAGATGAGGTTGGGAGGCGGCATGGAGGGCTCGCCGTCGTTTCACATGATTTTGGGGGAGGGAGGCAACCGGGCAGAGAGTTGGAAGGTAGGCGCGGATGTGCGCTGGCGGCACACAGGAGGTGTAGAAGGGCGGCGGCCGGCGAGTTTTTCTGACGGCGTAACACAAGAGGTGGGGAGGGGGCGGCCAGCGTGAGATTGGAAGGCGGCGCGATGGTAGGTGAAGGGGAATCTCGTCGGAACAGGAGGACGGACAGGGGCGCGGAGGGGTCGCCGGGGACTGCGCTAGGTAGAGGGATGGGGCGGCGTCGGCGGCCGCACGGGATCCACAGACTGGAGGCGGTGTTGAGGGAGTGGTACTGGAGGTGAGGGAGGTGGATGGAGGGGAGCGTGTGCGGGGCCACCGACGGCTGTCGGGACAGCTTGCACGACACGATGCGATCGAGTTGATCGGACGGCCAGAAACCGGAGGCTCGAGCGTGTCTCGTGGCCTCCGAGCACTTTTTAGAGTCTGGGTTATTTCTTTTCATTCCTCTGTAATTAGAAGGAGCAGCCGTATGCGAACACCTAGTCTGTGTAAAAAGACAACATAATTTTTGGTTAAAGGCAAAAGATTCTTTTTATGGGGAGGCGCTAGATGTTGTTCTCAATTTTCACAATCTAAAATCAGTAGCGCAGTAGTGACCGCCGTCGCTCCTCAGAAAGAGCCGAAGCGGGAGGAGTTCGACAGGGGGAGGGGTTGATGATGGCCGCCTACCTCCGCCAGTAGGGGCGCTCTAGAGTCCCAACGATCCCGAGGACCGCCCCGACTGGAATTACGCGATGTTGGATTTGGTGAATGACCACAACGCCTAGGAAGCGCTGCTCTCCTTCACGACAAGCAGTTGACCCCATCGGCGTCAAGGACGAGCCAGACGCCGATCCCACCGAGCGCGGGAAGAACGTGAGCTCAATGGGTTCGACTACCGCTACTTCGAGTACTACTACAACGGCGGCCAACACGGAAATTTTACAGGAGACGTTACCTACCGGAGTATCTTTTGCCGTTGATGAGTGCTTTGAGATTTGTACTAATTTCAGATTCAAGCATTCACTTGGTTTACACTTACAACCCTGAGTTTTACAAAATTAACCCGCGGTCGACATCCACGCTATGTTCTTCCTCGTCTAGTTCGTCGTCGTCTGGGTCGGCGTGCTCCATGTTGTCCTCCTTGCGCTTTTCTCCCTACCCTGTCCCGAAGCATGAAATGAAGGAGGTGTTCACCACGTCGTCAACGTGCAACCCCACGAGGGGTATTGAGATCCTCGATCTGCGGCGACCATCGTTGCTCGCTAGAAACCTGCGCACGCGCTACCCCAAGCCAGAGCCGAAGCAGGAGGAGGTCGACAGGGAGAGGGGGTTGATGATGGCCGCCTACCTCCGCCAGTAGGGGCGCTCCAGAATCCCGACGACCCCAAGGACCGCCCCGACTGGAATTAGGCGATGTTGGATTTGGTGAATGACCACAACGCCTAGGAGGCGTTGCTCTCCTTCACGACAAGCAGTCGACCCCATCGACATCAAGGACGAGCGCGACGCCGAGCCCACTGAACGCGGGAAGAACATGAGCTCAACAGGTTCGACTACCGCTACTTCGAGTACTACTACAACGGCGGCCCCAAACATGGCACCACGCGCCGGTGCCTCCCAATTAACCTATCAAACGTTTTTGCCAAATAGTGGAGGCCACGTGCCCAGCGGCCCGACGCAAACTGGCGACCCAAATTATTCGATTTGGTCCGGATGGGCTGACCCGCAGACAAAAAATGGGTCGCGGTCCGGCTAGGTCGAGCGGCCCGACGCAAACTCGTGACCCAAATCATCCGATTTGATCTGGATGGGCCGCCCCGCAAACAAAAAATAGGTCGCGGTCCGGCTAGGTCGAGCGGTGTGCCCAGCGGTCCGACGCAAACTGGCGACCCAAATCATCAGATTTGGTCCGAATGGGCCGACCCGCAGACAAAAAATGGGTCGCGGTCCTGCTAGGTCGAGCGGAGCGGCCCGACGCCACGCATTTTGACCACCCGCCCGCTGTCAGCGCTCGACAACCTCTCTCTCTAATGGCGACGTGATTAATGGCCGTAGCCGCCGACAGGAAGGCAATTGCGTGGTCCACACCGCTCGAGGAGCGCGGCCACCGCTCGAGTACAGTCGAGGAACCGTTTTGGACATGGCAAAACCATTTGGATCATAGCGCGCGTTGCTGCGCCCATCAGCCTTAAAGACAGAAATGATTATTAGAGAAAATTAAAATGGCAAGAACATAATTTGATTGGAAAATTGCAATAAAATATTAGAAAAAAATTGAAATGGTACGAACATAATTGAATAGGAAAAATACAATGCCTTGGTCTAAAAAATATATTAATTCATTAAGTACTACAGTATTATGCCAAAATAGTGATAAAACAAGATAGCCAGATCCTGAAGCATCTACTGCGGTCATCCTGTACACGGTGTCAATGTGCAGATAATTTGCTGAGAAAGCCCCTTAGAACCGTGTCGTGGCAAATAAAAGTCGGGAGTGTAGTGGAAGTAGCAGCCGTGAAATAAGATCAAGTATAGGGTATTGGAAACCTGAAAAGACAGCATTATGAAGGTGGAAGAGCTGTAGGAGTGGACATGCAAAATGTAAGCACAAAACATATTTATATCACTAGAATTAACCACACAAAATAAATAGATGGCGAGAGTACTCACACCTCTAGTCATCATCGATATATGACAGTACGACATCACTTTGCCTATCATTGTAGTACCAACTCGTTCAAATCCATAAACTATCGGAATATGAGAAGCTTAGAATTACACTCGGAGCTGTAAATGTGCAGTATGCTTTCTTGAAAAAAGAAAAACAAATTGAACTTGCAATATATAACTGCATACTTCTATTATCGAGCAGCTAGATCTCATCTTTCTCTACTCTAATTATACCCAGTTACAGACCATGTGTAACTTCAAAATCCTAGTCAGTACATGTCTGTCATGGTATACAACAGAATGAAAAGGCTCAAAACAACAACGAACACAAGCAGACTTAAACGTGCTCGAAAGAGAGATCGAAAGTTATGGCATTATGACGATGATGATGAAACCAGAAGGTAAATTGAACCAACCTGATAAACAAAAGTGATGTAACAGACTTGCCAATCTTGCATGCAACACCTAATTAACGAATACATCTCATCATGAATGGCAATTCATGACTTATTCCACACCTAGGCACGCAGCCCCTCGATCTTGTATCCACCAAGACATCTTGAGACAGTACTATGTGCATTATTGAGGAGATGCCGCCACATAGAATTGATTAAGCAACATAGTTGACCTCGGAAAGAAACTTTTACAGCTTCCCACGATAGAAAAATAGGCTCATCTAAGATAAATTATAATAATAGACAGATAAGATATGCCAGCTCACAAATAGAGTACATAAGCAATGTAACCCGTAAGCAAATGTCAATAGTGAAGGCTTCCATAATTGGTGAATTCGAAGCTAGAGCCTCAACCCGAACAATCAACAACAACTGCAGAGATGGGAGAAGCTTCCAATGACATCGTAAGATGCATCAGCTGCAACATATGTAGTTATTTGGAGTTAACAATGTACCTCATATGGTGATACTGAAAACTTACCAAACATGCATGCCAAGTGTGACCTGTAGTCCAACTTGACATGGATTCTATACCTGAATCAAAAAACATCTGTATTGACAAACAAAAAAATACAAAGCAGTGAAGCACGGTAATGAGGTACCTTTAAAGAAAAAGGAACAGTAAGAGGAACACTGCTCACCGGGCTCTTTAGAAAAACAAGCTGCAAACTAAAGAGAAGAAAATCCCTTGTCAATTTGACAAAGCAATTGCAGAACACATAGGGTATAACTTAATTAATAGCATAAGAACATGTGAACGGCACATCAGTAAGTTCTTCGATTCCAGGCGATGAGAAGGTTGTAAAGTGGCAGTAAAACACTAAATGTTAATTTGGTGTTGTACATCTCAATTTCGAGAGAAGATAAAAGGGGGGTAGATTGAACACGAGAATGCTAGATTTTGTTCAAGTAAAATTTGCAAAGAGAAATATTGATCTTCTATAGCATCTGAGCATCAAAATTAGTTAAAAAAAATGTTCAAATCAACTTCGTGGAAATATATTCACGATTTCCTTATGAATCTCTATTAATTAAATGCACTATAACTGAATCAATTCTGCAACAAAAATAGGGAAAGATGGGAAAAATGCATATGAGTTTACGATCTGCACCATTAATATTATGAAATTACCAGATAAAGAATATGTGGTCTCATCCTATAAGCAGAAGACTTTGTGAGAGCCAACCACGCTGAGGCACAAAAAATAAACATGTCACACTGTAGCTGGAAGACATGAGGAGACTATGGCACTGCAATAAATAAGAAAAAAGTCCATAAACATGGACAATTTATATGAGAATGAAACATTCCCGTGCACTGCAACATGAGAGATAAAAATGTGTAGCTGACCCGTTCAAACTACTCGGCTCAATGCATATGTTGCCATTCTTTGCCTCATTCAGATATCCTTTTCACTTTCAGTGCTTTCTTTTCCAAGCATTCTTTTCCGTGATTTTTTTTACCTTATCAGACTTTTATTTAACCATCTAATTTCCTCCACGTATAGAATTCAAAATATTCAGCAACACATGTCCTTGACTCGTTATTTGATTTGCTTGTTATAAGAAAGGCACTCAGTATACGCCATGCAAGTTGATCAATTAGATTCTAATTAATTAGCTGTCCGGTTCAGACTTGGGATCTCATCATCAACATATTGCAATAAGATGAAACTGAAACAGTAATCCTAGAGCTTGATGCAGTAGTATGTGCACGTAAATAGTTCAGAGTAAAAGCTGAGAATTATTTCTTGAAGTTGCCCAGTTAATTGGATACTTGGATCATCTTAAACAGAATTGAGTCACGAAGCGCCAAGCAAGCAGTGTTAACAAAATCAAAAGCTGAGCAACCTAATTAGCTGATAGCAAGCATTCTCATATAACGCAAGGCAACAGGAGAACAGCACAAGGTAAAAAAACTCATAAAAGCATACAGTCTCTTCCAAGTAGTACTCGTTTTCCATCCTCTACGCTGGGCTGGCCATAGCCGAGACGCTGCTTGCCTGCCCATGGCACCAACGGAAATAAATAGTCAGAAAGATACCTAGGGCCACTGTGTGGGCCTGTGCGCTTGGACGATGTAGACTGGGTCCATGAGCGCCGCAGCAACTGGCTGAATCAAATCAAGGGAAATTGAGTAGTGTGGGATTTCACCATTGTTCCTTTCCTATCTGCCCATCCTGGTACAACATCGGCCTCCCCTCCCCATCCCTCCAATCACCAGCACGACTTCTCCCCTTCCCTTCCTCACATCCCCTCCATCCGCCAAGACAATGATGATGCGAACCAGTCTAGCGAGTCTGGGAAGAGGCGGTCGCCGGCGGCTATGGCCTTGGCGAGCGTCCAGCCAAGCAGCTCCCTCCCAGTTTCGTCCCTCCGGACAGGCACCAAAATCTTCCTCACATCGCCCCAGCGCTGCAAAGGCACGAGGTGGGCAGGGGAAGGAAGATACAAGCAAATGAGATGCGTTGTTGGCGGCCGCGTTGTTTGGCGGCCGTGGCCTGGAGTTGACAGCGGGGGCGAGGTAGCTAGAGGGCGCGCGGGGGTCTCGGCCAGCGGCGTGCGAGGATAGGGGCTCCCTCCCGGCGGCGCGATGGGAGACAGGGGTGTCTTTCCGTTCCACACAGCGGGCCTCACGAGTGTTTTTTTCCAACGAGAAGAATTAATAGACAAAGGGCCATCTTCTCCCGCCAACATAGGCCCACTGTGTGCAGGCCCAGTGAACGAGAAGGCACTGAAGTGGGTCTGCAGAGTAGCAGCCCGGTTAGATTAGCGACCATTCGGGATTACTGTGCTGATCTAGATCGTTGACTGCGCAGATCCCACGGTCCAGAGTGCCTAATCGCTGTGAAAGGCCCTAGCCAGGTGAGTTTTACTGTTTCTTAATGCCCTAATCACTCCTTTAATTCATGACGCACGCGTACCACCTAGAGATATTACTCCCTCCGGCCCGAATTAACGGCCGCGGCCACTGTGTTAATTCAATTTTACAAAAACCCCTCTCTAATTAAAATCATTTTGATAATTAGTCCAAATCAAAGCTCCGTCTTCCTCGCGGACGACCACGCGCCGCTGCCGTCCGCAGCTCCTTGGCGAGATGGAGTCCGCCGCCGCTCTGCTCGCAGTTGGAGGTCTCCCGCCGACCATCCGCTTCCCCTTCCCCTGCCCAGGCCGGCCGCTTCCCCTTCCCCTTCCCAGGCCGGCCGCGTGGGGGCGACCTCATCGAGCTCTTGATGGTTCCTGCATCATCAAGCACGGCCGCCGTCGTCCGTCAAAATTTTGGGCTCCTCTTCCTCAACACCCACTCAGCCACCGTCCTATCCGCGCCCGTCGGCGCCGTGGTCCGGGACGTCGCCGGCGCCCTCCCATGACACGCCTTTGCCTCGGCGAGAAGTTACCTGCAATCCAGATAGCCATCCAGTTATTATTACGGTCTAAATTGACGATTTAATTGATGCCTTAATTGACAGCTGAATTAACGCCTGAATTGATATCCCCAAGATACCAGACCAGCACAAGCCTGAATTGATGAAGTTCCAGCACTGTCATTGTTTAGGATCCCCTTAGCCTCATCCGTGATGCTTCTCTCCAGATTCTTCTGCCTATCCTTTGCAGATGCTCTGGTTGCACGTAGCTACTCCAAAATTGGAGCTAACCCTGGGTTGATCATCATATTCTTTTCATGCAATTGAACAAATATGTAATGTGGTGCAGAAGTACGTAACATGCTGTTGCTGCTTACCTACAATTCGAGTTAACCAAGAGCAGAAGTATATAATGTGGTGCCAAATATTCATACAACAGAACCTAGAGTTGGCTGATGCAGGGTATATTTGAACAAGATCAATGAAAAGACGTGATACCTACCCTCAAAACTTGGTGATTTGAAACTGAAGGAACCTTCCCTTCAAAGGCTGCAAAGTGCAAAGTATCATGAGTTAAGTCTAAGGACAATACTCATGCTTAGCAGTACAAAAAGATGAGTACTGTCTTGCTGCTAAGCATATCACGAGTTAAGTATGAACAAACTGAAAGTCTGAAGAAACTCCCAGACTCCCCCTAGACTTGATCCTTGTTACACTTTTCAAAAATTGATATCCTTACACCATGCATGATCCTTGTTACACTTTTAAAAATTTGAAATAGCAAGCTTCAAACTCAGGCTTGGTTAGTTGGTGAAGATATTTCAGGAAAAGGAAAAGGCGATGGTCAACTAGACATTATGATGAGCGTAGAACCTTCGCAATTCCTGCCGGCCATCGTCGCCTAGAACCTGTACTAGCTCACCTCCAAGCCACGAGCACTGCCGTCGGAGCTGGCAAAGTCTCATGCTTTGAGAGAAAAG
Source organism: Avena insularis (assembly GCA_023614405.1). Taxonomy (NCBI): domain Eukaryota; kingdom Viridiplantae; phylum Streptophyta; class Magnoliopsida; order Poales; family Poaceae; genus Avena; species Avena insularis. The sequence continues at coordinate 352,801,013 of CM042692.1, read as the reverse complement.
GGAATCTCTTTCATCTTCGATCTCCCTCCTCCTTGGGTTCTTGTTGGTGGAAGCCGGAGGAAGGAAGGCGGAGACACGAGGAGGAAGGGAGGCGGCCGACGAGGGAGCGGCGGAGCGGGCGAGAGCAAGGTGGCCGGCGGGGTGGCGGCAGAGAAAGGGGATGAACCACGGAAGAGAGACGACGCGAGAACTGCGTTGTTTGTCGGAAGAAACTGAAAAGACGTTTTGCAAAAACGACCTCACGGTAATTAATTCGGGCCGGAGGGAGTAGGTATTTTTCTAAGAAAGAGAGACGTGAGCTTACCTGGCTAGCTAGCTTGCCTTCACGCGTGCTGGAATCGATCAATCGAAGCTAGCTGAGCATGTGTAAATTACGTGCGGGCGTGAATATGACAAGTTCGGCTCCATGTGAATTGGCGCCGAACCGGCTAGCTGCCGGGTGGTGCAACGAGCGTTCGGCGCCGGGACAGTGTGGCGCCGTCCTGGACAAGCTCGGCTCCATTTTACGTGCAGAATCAGAGGGGTCAGATCTGGTTATAGTTTTTCAGAAGGGTCACGTGTGGTTGAAAATTTTCCGGTGGGTCATTTCCGTCAAAAAATACGCGTCCCTCCGCTGCCGCTGGGCGGGCGATTTTTTTTTTAAAATAATACACCATTTTTATTAATTTGACAAGTGTCGGACGAATTCGGGATATTACACGTTTAGTGCTTTGTCGGTGACGGTCACGCCGAATGAAATACATTCGGCGACAAGCAGACCGAGAGGTCCATTCGGCGTGGGCTTGGCCGAATCAACTTTTATTTGGCGTTGCGGTGACCGAGTGCATGCGATGGCGGCCCGCTCGGCTCGATTGCCTCACTCGGCGAGAGCCTGACCGAGTGCCGCACTCGGCAACAGCCTAGCCGAATGGCCCATTCGGCGACAGCCTGGCCGAAAGCATCCAAAGAGGACCACGCCACCGCGCGAGCCTGTCCCGCACACAGCTCTTCTTCCTCGCGTCGTTGCTCGCTGCCTCTCTCTCTAGCCGACGAACTCCACATTTTTTGCACTAGTTTTCTCAGATTCAGCCCAGATTAGCCACTAAATATTCTGTCTAAAACCACTATAGAGATAGGGAACCCCGATCTACTGATGGGTTAGCTCAGGATTCGATTTGGTGGTGGATTTTTGAAAGAATGGTGGTGGTGCTGGGTTGGAGCAATGGCAATGGTGGTGTTGTGGTGGAGCTTGGAGCAGGGGCGTTTATGAGCTGCACCGTGCTGCTTCTTTGGTGAACCGAGGCCGCTGTACCGAGTGGCTTCTCACGCTTTAAAGGTAAACTCTAATCGCTCGTTAATCACAGTTATTGTATATGGTTATGCGGCTACTCGGGATGTGGTTAGGAGGCTATTAGAATAGTTAGGAGGGTTTTAGTATATTATTTAAAATATTTGCGGATAGTTGTACATAGTTTTATTTAGAATAGGTGGATTTATAGAAAGATTTGGCGGATGGATTTGTAAAAATATTAGCCAGATTATTGGTATATTATTTAGAATATTTGCGGATAGTTGTATATAATTTTATTTAGAATAGGTGGATTTGTAGAAACATTTGGCAGGTGGATTTATAGGAATATTAGCCGGACTATTAGTATATTAGTTAAAATATTTGTAGATAGTTATACATATATTTACGCACTGTCGATAATTATTTATTTAGAATATAGTGAAGTTCGTGTTTTACTACGGTCCTGGTAATATCCAATACTATGAATATGGAGCAGATTTGCGTGAGTTTTATTTTACGGAGTTGGATTTGACTGTCCTCAAACCTGGAGTGTTAATCAACTGAAGGAATGGTTGATGGACTGTTTAGAATATAATCTCGAAAGATACACCGTCAGTGTCCAAGCATTGTGGACAAAGTCTACCAAAAATATTTTCTGGATTTCGAAGGATGTAGATCATAACAGAGATTGGTTTAAGTGGTTAAAAGGTTGCCAGGACAGACACATACACCATGTTGCACTAGTGCTTTCTGTCTTGAAAGAGATCAATCTGCAAGCATCGGAAGGTGGACACGGTCCTAGCCATAGTGCTGAATCTAGTGGCGAGACGTACTCTATGTCCAATATTGGAGGTGGTGGTTATGAATCAGAGTAGAGCAGTCAGATAGGAGGAGGTGGTGGTGGTTACGAATCGGGGCAGAGCAGTCAGTATGTAGGTGAAGGATACGATAGTGGAGAGGTAGATGGGAACGAGGAAGGTAGGCACATGCAGGACTTGATGGAGGATGAGGATTATATGGATGGTGAAAGTGGTGATTCTGATGATTCAGATAGTTCTGATGAAGAAGGCAACAGAGAGAACTTGCCGATTCCTGCATCCTGGAATCAAGACATCTCCGATGTCATGACCGTTAACGACTGTCATGATTCTGCGTGGGAATATCACAAAAATAAAATTGCGCAGGGCGCCAGATATTCAGACAAGAAATATTTGCAAGATACAGTCATTGCTTGGACATTGTCTACACAGAGGGTTCTCAATACAACCGTATTAAATAAGAGATACTTGCCAATGGAATACGTAGATATAAATTATCCAGCTAGGGTGCATGAATATCTTCCTAAATATGACACAAATTGGTTGGTGAGCGACATGGTGATGCACACGTGTCAGCTTTCATATATCCCTACATATCATCGTAACATTTCGTCCACGCTTCTGACTCGGTTGTTTTATACGGAGATAGTAGAGAGCAAAGTGGTGGAAGTGAAGGCTATAATAAATAAAGTAAGGGTTAGGTTTAATTACAACGTTTCGTAAGGCAAGGCTTGGAGGGCAAAGCAAAAGGTTCTTGAGAACAAGTTTGGTTCTTTCAGAAATGCGTATGACTCTGTAGTCAGACAACTTCTTACACTGCAGGCTAGGAACCCAGGCACCTATGTCGACAGCCAACACTATGTGATACCAGAGGATCCATCCGTAAAGGTGTTTCATCGAGTGTTCTTCTATTTCTCTGTGTGCATCCAAGCTTTCACTTATTGCCGACCAGTTATATGTGCAGACGACACGTTTCTCACTGGCAAGTATAAGGGTCAGATGCTTACCGCTATTGGTCAAGACGGCAACAATTGAATTGTCCCACTCGCCTTTGCTTTTGTTGAGGAAGAAAACACTGAAAGCTAGACATGGTTCTTCAGACGGCTCAAGATAGCAGTTGTGAAAGATAAGCCCAATGTGTGTATCATTCATGATAAGCATGCAGGTATACTAAATGCGGTTAAACGTTTGACACAGCCATGGCCTGAAGAACAAACACCTTGGCTCGACATGCAGAGCTGTTGGTGCATGCGCCATTTGGGAGCTAATTTTTTCTCACAGTTCAGGAACAAGAATCTGATGAATCTTTTCAAAAAATTGTGCAAGCAGAACCAAGAATGGAAGTATGATTTCATACGTGCAGATCTCGATGACTTCACTCGGAAACATGTCAGGGCGAGGAAAGCGGCCCAAACTGCAGCTATAGCTGCACATCAAGCAGCAGTTGCTGCCCAAGCTACTACTAGAGAAGCGCATCTGGAAGAAGAGCCTATAGGGCTTTGTGACTTGCCTAGATTTGATCTGCCTGGTACTAGGAGAAGGCTCGGGAGACAGATTAAAAAATTTAACAGTGGATAGAGCACGAGCCTTTGGAGAGGTGGTCTTTGCTACACGATACCCATGGAGCTAGGTATGGTGTCATGACTACAAACCTAGCTGAGTCATATAACTTTGTCCTCACAGGTGGCAGGGCTCTGCCACTTACAGCCATTGTCGAGGGTATTTTGTATGGCACGATCAAATATTTCAGAGACAGACGATAGAGAGCTCAATTGCATATATTAAACAATCCGAACACACGCTTCTGTGAAAAAATTATTGACTACATGGATAAAAAGATGGCAAAATCTCGAACACACACTATCGTGGCCATCGGTAATGCAGAGAGAAGGTTTGAGGTGCGGTTACCTACCGATATGTTTGGGTGTGGTAATAAGCTAAAGACGCATGAGGTGAAGATTAGAAATGAGCAATGGCCAACATGTGAGTGCACGTGCAACAAACCAAAATTGCTTCATCTCACTTGCTCACATGTGCTTGCTGCGTGTGGGCAGCTGGGGTTGGACGCAATCTCGTTCATGTCTCCGTACTACCTAAAAGAATCTGTGGTCAATACCTGGACCGCTCGCTACATCCCTATTGCATTGGAGATTGCTAATGCAACAAGCGCCGACATAATTACACAAAGGAGTTGGGGTTCTGCGGTCTTGTCAGCTATGTACAGAGGTATGTGCAGCGGTTGCCAGCGTAAAGCTCCTAGGTCAGGCTTGCTTGGATGCCCATTACTGTTGCAGCTTTGGTCCTGCGAGCGGTTTTCTATTGGACGACCGGACGTAGTTGTTGAGACGGTATACCCATCGCATGCATTGGGTGACCCTCCGAAGGACTGTTCGACGCAGACCGCATCGACTTATCAACTTTCGGTACAGTTTGGACACGTCGGAAGGTATGTGCAAAGTTTTAATTAGTTCATGTACTATATGACTGGAAATGACATGTGTTCTTTAGCAGAGACGCTTTTCTAATGCTTAGGTGAAGGGTTGCTACCCCGCTTTCTCCGAGCAGTTTGACGTGCTGCTCATGAGCTCGGTGATGTGGGAGCCCTATATGGATGCAGCCATCGGTGCTAGATTCCGCAAGGATGGGGACGACGACATACTGATTTCTACTCTCTGTACTAGAGACACGACGTATTGGCTTACAAAATCGAAGACCATCTTCAACATGCAGGTAGAGGAGATGAGCCTACACAGAGTAATGAGACAGTTCGGCCTTCGTCAGTTGGCCGACCCTCATCCTATTGAGAGTGCCGTACCTTCGGTCGTCCACACGTAAGTTTATTGACTTATCTGGTTTATTGACTTACCGCAACCACTCTCCAATTGTAGGTTGTCAAGAAAGGGAAGTAACAAGACCGTCACAGGCTGGCTCCATAGAGTTGGGACATACGTACAGGAGTGGGACAATGCAACAACACGAGTCTGGGACTCGGATGCCCAGTTTGACATGGAAGAGTTCAACCACTATCTGCGAAGCTACATGAGCACTACACGTCTATGCATCGCGCAACAGAGTGACCTAGAGGCGATGCCGAGGACGGCTACTTGAGATAGTTATCCGAGTCAGTCTACTACGGGCAATAGAGGACGTGGTAACACATTGTCTTCATCTAATGCACCTACTTGTTACATAGTTTCTATTCCATTTTTCACCCTAGTGGTTCAAATTGCAGGCACAGTTGCCAGACGATCTTGAGACAGAGAGTGCTGATTACAGACGGTCCCTTTTCTCCGGACCTCTGATTATACCACGTCAGGAGCAGCAGACCTGGCTGAGTCGCCTAGAGGAGAAGCTCCGACGTATCCACGGGGTTATCACGTGCACCCGCTCTTCGGACGTTCCTCACCAGCCGGGACCACAGCGGCCTCCGCGTCACTCGACGCACCAGAGGCAGCACTAGCAGTGTAACATCCCAACACTTTAATCCAAGCTTATCAAGATCAAATCATCCAAAAATATGGTTAACAAAAACTTTTCCAAATTAAAAAAATGAAATCAATCATATGTGTGTGCATTTAAAATAGGAGTTGAATTGAAGTGCCTTGTTTAAGTGATCCAATGCTTGTAAAATGTTTCCTAGGTGATTTAAATATCATCTACATCATTTCCAAACTTTTACCAAAGAAAAGCAAATCAAAAAGAATTAAAAAGGAGGAATGGTCATTTTGGCCATTTTAATCCCCTACACTACTTTGAGTGTTCCTAGCACTCATTTCTTAACAGAAACAATTCATGATCTTTGCACCCCTTTCTAGTACACATAATGAGGTACCAAGGCCCACCTTGTGACCTGCAAAAATCTTTCAAACGCTAATTTTAAATGATAGTTCAAAATTGAATCTAGTTCATATGGGAAGATCCCACTTTTTCAAAAACCATTCAAACAAGCTCCACTTTCAAAACCCTTGCAACCAGAGACTACCTAGCACTAGTGGAAAACACTCAAAAAATTTGAAATCAAAATTCAAAAGTTTTTCTCTTTCGGCTATTTTGTCAAACACCTTGCTGGCAAGATCAAAGTGGCCTAACTATTATTGTTTTAGGGTTGATCTTGTCTAGCAAATTGAAGTGCTTTGATCATCTTTGTATCCCTCAAGCCCAACCAGACCCACACTAGCACATCCCCTACCTCCTAGCTGCACTGCATTGCCATGCCGAGCGACTCCTCGCCGGCCGACCGTGCACTCGCAGCAGCAGACCTCTCCAGCCTCTCTCGCCTTGTCTAGCACATTGCCGGTGGTCCACCGCCACCGTCCAACCAGCCCCAGGCCAGAGTCAGAGAGCAGAGCGGCTAGGAACCGCCACGCCCGGAGCTGGTCGACCATGCAGACGCCGCTCACAGAGCATGCTCTGTCCCCGCGTCCAGACCGCCCCTTGGCCACAGCCCGCTCCCACCGCTCCGCCATGACCTAGGGAACATCCCCAGACACCCCCGCTGGCCGCCCAACTCACCCCAGCCACCGCTCGCCGTGGACACCGCCGCCTCTGCCAGGCGCCTTCGCCAGGCGCATGCCACCGCCCCTATGCCCGCATTCACTTCCTAGAGCACCGCCAGGAGACCACCTGTCGATCTCCATCCTCCGCCATGCCGCTAGCCGCCCGTAGCCGTGTCGCCGGAGTCGCTTGCCCATACCCTTCGGTCTCACCATCGGGCCTATATAAACCGGCCTCTCCCGCACCATTTCTCCACATCCACTCACTCCCCACCTCTCACTGATCCTTTCACCCCTCTCGCCGGAGCCAAGCGAGCTCTGCCTCGCCGGAATTGGAGCCGGAGCAGCCGCAGCAGGAGGAGAAGGGCGCCTACGATTTAGGGCGCTCCAAGCTCCGCCGCAACCGCGCCTCGCCTCGCCGTCGTCTTCTAGTTTGTTTGCCCGCCTCGCCTACCCTGCTGGAGCCCTGGTACGTCCCCAACAGACCCCACCGAGCCGCTAGGGTTCAAGCTCGTCGGCGACCTGTTCATCGTCGACGACAACCCTCAGCCGTAGATCCCCTTTCTAATCCTACGACCCACAGCGCGCGTATCGTTTCGCGTGTTAAGACACACTAACAAGCGCCCCCTCCCCCTGTCAGCTGAGCCCCGCGCCACGGAGCGCCACTGGGCCGGCCCAAGTTCTTTCCCACGCTAGCCCAACCGTTCAAATCTGGATTTTTCTTTTTAAGTTGAATCTAGTTTCTGTCCACTAGTTTAAAATTCAATTCAGAGAGTTTTATAAATCCAAATTGCACGAAACCAATTTTGTATGAAAGGTATTGAGATGATCTATCCAAGCCCGTTGGATTTAATTCAATTAGAGTTATAGATCTCTCCTAATAAAAATAACAAAATAGAAGCATTTGCACCTTACAACATTTTTATAAAACCAACCAAGTTAGCTTTTGAGTTGATTCCAACTCTCAAAAATCATATTTCATCATATCTATCTAAATATGTAATAATATTAAGGTTTACATGCAGTGACTTTGGACTAGTACCAAATTAATGCTATATAGACATTTCTAGTCACTTTAAATCATTAAATAATGAACTTAAACCAAAGTGATTATGATCCAACCTTTAAATATCATTCCCACATATTAGAGTATGTGGTGATGACATGTGTCAACATGATCCCATATTTTAAGTGGTGAATATTAAATCTTAGTTAATTTTTCAATGAATAGAAATTACTTTTCTAAATTAAAAAGAATGAAAACTAGAGATTTAAACTTGTGATGCTTGTGATGATAATAGATCATCAATTGTGTGTCTTAGAATGCTATCTAGCCTAGTTAAGTATTGTTCGGTAATTGTGTACTCCGTATGTATTTATAGAAGATAGTACCGACCAAGCTTACGAGGAGGAGGAGTGCTATCAAGATGAAGACGAAGAAAACTTCAACCACTACACCAACCAAGGCAAGCCACCATTAACAGTGCAAGCTAACACTTGCAAGTTTAGTGCTTAGCAAGCTAGGATCAAAATAGATGGTTTAGAAACGATGCCTTAAGCATGCTTTGATCACACCCCCTTTTAAATAGTAGTTACCTCAAGTCTTTGTTTACAAGTTTTTACCTCCCTTAGTTTACACCAAGTTCTTTACTTGTTCTGAAGGTAGCATAAAAAGTATAAAATTTGACCTATTTAGAAACCTTTAGATGTCATTCTATGGCATGAGATTGAACCCATTACTTCCTCCTTAGTGAACACTCTTAACTTAGTAATTTAGAGTAGATCAAAAACTTGAGTCACTTTAGATGGGAACACTTGGTGAAAATGAATTATGAAAACCTTGGAATGATGAGTCATTCTATTGTGATGTTTTGACATGTGTTGAGAAACACAAATGGTTGATGATGAAAATGTTGAGGCATGAGCCTTAACCCTTTTATAAAACTAATGGTTGGATTCGGATGCGATACCATTCTAAATTTACCGTACAACCACATTACCTAAATTGGGTAAGGCTTAGCTGGAAATTTATATGCATTAGTATTAGTTCCCTCGCGGGAGAGGTTTGAGCTGAGGCTACCTCTCATGATGTCCACCTATGCAGTGCCCAAGATGACTGATGGTCATGGTTGGGAGGCCATGCTCATTGGAGAGGTGCTTATACTAGGGTGTGTAAAGGGAAGGTTATGTTTGATTATCTACATACTAAGTATGATGATTCAGGGTTATCCCTGACAGATGTATCGAATCTTGTGGTGAAAGTGTACCACCTCTACAGAGTGTCAAACTATTCGAATAGCCGCGTCCGCGGTTATGGACAGTTGGAATGGCCATACTGTTTCGTTGTCAAATGTTTTCCAAATAACTTGAAATGAATGATGAATCTTGACTTGACCACAACAGGGTTGTGTATGACATTAGCTTCCCAACTTAAGTGATTCTAGAACTTTACTTTATCTTTCTTTGCTTATGAACTTAGCTTAGGTTTCAAACTTAACTTTATAATTAAACTTAGATTTAGCAATTTAACTTAGAATTATAATACTTGTTAGTGGTAGTTTGTGAGTACTTAAAGAGTACTCATGGCTTTTGTCCCTGGCTATTCTCATGGCCAGACTATGAAGGAGACTATCAAGTGGATGGCCATCAGGACGGCTATGATAACTAGGACTATCTGCCTTCGTCAGCATTGCCTGTGCCCCTGAAGATGGACCCCACCGCTATGCTTTATATTTATTTCCGCTGCTTGTTGTATTAAGACTGGATCATGAGATCCTTATTTGTGTAAGACCTTATGTATGGTGTGTAATGGATGATGTACTGTGATATCCAATCCATTATGTCTCGCAAAAATGGTAATCCTCGGATTACGAGGTATGGCATAATGGGCATCTGGGATTAAAAATCCGGGTGTTGACAAGTTGGTATCAGAGCCATCCTGACCATAGGAGACCCTAGTTAGAATGGACGTCCAAACCAAAAACTTAGCTTCAAAACCAAAGTGAGTATTTATGAAAAACTATTTCCTCTCTTACCCTTGTGAACTCATTCTTTCTCAAAAATTCATGTTCCTCAAAATTCTTACATTACTACTTAAAACTTGACACACTTGATCACCTCACTAATTTCCTTATCCTTAATTCTTGTAGATGGAGACACAGTTCAGCAAGTTCTACCAGTTGGGAAACGGAGGCCAGCTGATCTTCGAGAGGGATCTGGATTCACTGTCGGAGTTACTGGGATGCCCACATCTAGAGTTTCTTGGAGCTCAACTTCTAGGACCCCCAGGAGGAGACCTACAGTGGCTAGTCACCGCAGATCTTAGAGGAAGCATCGAAGCACCAACTTCCGGGAGAATTCAGTTCTCCATGAGAGAGAACAACTGGCTAGATGGATTAGCCAGGGCAATGCATGAAGCTCTCGCACGTCTATGTGCCCTCAGCGTCAACAAGATCCAAGGAACCCGTTTTGCCCACTATGCAAGACGTGACTTCATGGGAATGCCGATGGAGATGCCAAGTCACCCAGAGTTGAGGCATCAAGTGGAGAATCTTGACTTCTTGCTGCACGACAGACAGCAGGAACTGGACAATGCTAGGGAGTTAGCCAACCAGAACCATGCCATTGCCGACCAGAAGGCCCAGACTTTCGCACTGCTCGTCCAAGATCGCCAGTCTCTTTGCCGCCAGCGTGCCAAGAAGGATCGCACCATCGCCCGTCTTTGCAAGAAGGTGGCCGACCTCGAGAAGACCGTCAAGGAGCAGGAAGCTCAGCTTGCCACCAAGGAAGAAGAAGATGAGGGTGAAGACATCCAGGGAGACATGGATTCTTACCTCAGCAATGATGATGACTTTCTGGAGGAGGATGCTGTGGACTTTTACACTGATGGTGAGGACTTCGACTTCATCGACGATGAGTAGATGCACTAGAGCACTGTCGTAGCATGAGTTGTATCGGTCCCACTGTATCGTAGCTGGCAGAATGGTTCTTCAAACCATCTGCTTTCCTTTGTTTGTTGTGGTGTGTGTTGTATCGTGTGCTTGCTTGCATAAATGAAAATGAAGTTAGTTGAAAAACCTGAGTCTAACTCAAAGTTTTAGCTTTGAAAACCCAAAACCATGAACCTTAGAATTTCCCTCTTACCCCTATATCTATCTCAATCTTCAGATGACTCGTGGAAACCAAGGAGGGAGTAGCTCGTCGTAGGACCCAATGCTGCAGATCTTGCAGAATCTCATCGCAGACCGTGAAGCAAGCAGGGCCGAGCGTCAAGCCAACTTAGCAACATTGCAGCAGATCGCCCAAATGGCTCTCAACAACCAAGGACATGGAAATCAGGATCACCATGGATCCAAACTCAAAAAAAATCAGAATACCAATCCCCCAATCTTCAACCAATCTGAAAACCCATTAGATGCTAACGACTGGTTACAGATGATGGAAAACAACCTCTAAGTTGCAGGAGTTGATGAAAATGAGAAAGTTCTCTTCGCCACCCACTATCTGGCGGGAGATGCAAGAGCTTGGTGGAATAGCATCCGCAATATGAACCATGGTCAGGTTATGACATGGGAAGCATTCAAAGTCAAGTTCAGCCGCACCCACGTGTCGCAAGGTCTAGTCAATAGGATGAGAGATGAATTCCGCAAATTGAAGCAAAGAAGAATGACTGTGGTGGAGTACCGTGACAGATTCCTGTCACTTGCCAGATATGCACCTGATGAGATCAACATAGAGGCCAAGAAGGAGAGATTCTTGAACGGACTGCATGATGAGATGCAGACTGTCCTCGTCAATATCTACTTCCAAGATCTCGAAGAACTAGTCGACTCTGCCATTTAGATGGAAGGGAAGATTAACCAGGCAAACGACAATCACAAGCATCGTATGATGCAGCAGTCTGGATCTAGTAGTCACCAGAAGTACCATCCCAACCCTTCACCAGGATATGTACCAAGGAACAACCGACCCCCAAATTCTAGCCCAAGCTACCCCAACCGTAGCGGAGGCAATGTGAAGTCCAGAGGAAACAATCACAACTCTGGCAATGCCAACCATTTCAACCGTGCCCCTCCCAAGAGCAACAACAACAACAACAACAACACTGCACCCAGAACTGGCAGCAATGCTGTGCCTGTCGCAGTCAATAACAAGTCCCAGATCACTTGTTTCGAGTGTGGAGTGAAGGGTCACTACTCCAATGAATGTCCCAAGAAGACTGCCGCCAAAGCCCCCGTGAATGCCCTAGCTCAGAAGCAGCGTCGTGTTCAACCAGGAAGGAGATTTGCCCCAGGGAACGCACACAACCGCAACGGTCGCCTCTTCCACATGAACGCAGAAGAAGCCCAGGAAGCGCCAGATGTAGTGCTGGGTATGTTTTCTGTCAACTCATTTTTAGCAAGAGTATTGTTTGATTCTGGAGCATCACATTCATTTGTCACCGAAGAATTTGCATGCACTAGTAAGATTCACCCAACCAACCTGAAGCATGTCATGATAGTTCAAATCCCCGGTTCAACTACAAAAGCTAGAAAATTTTGCAAAGCTATACCTATCAGAATACATGGGATAGATTTTTATGCCAACCTAATTGTACTTGGAACCAAAGGATTGGAAGTAGTACTAGGTATGGATTGAATGTCAAGGCATAAAGGATTGATAGACTATGCTAAGAAAGCCATCACCATGACCAGTAGTTCTGGAGTAACAGTAGAACATATCTCTGAAACCTTACCCCGTCAATTCAAGTGCAACAAGAGTGTAGCTCTGCCCACCATAGACCAAGTTAGAGTAGTCTGTGAATACCCTGACGTATTCCCAGATGAATTGCCAGGTATGCCCCGGGATAGGGATATTGAGTTCATTATCGAACTAATCCCCGGAACCGGACCTATAGCCCAGAGACCCTATAGCATGAACCCCTCATAGTTAGTGGAACTGAAGAAGCAGTTGGATGCCATGTTAGCAACAGGCTTGATTCAGCCAAGCGCATCACCATGGAGATCACCAGTGTTATTCGTCAACAAGAAAGATGGAGGCAACCGTCGTACGATTCTGAAAGCGGAATGAGCGTCACCATCAAGAACAAGTACCCTTTGCCAAAGATAGAGGATCTATTTGATCGGTTGATTTGGAGCCAGGTATTCTCAAAGATTGATCTTAGGACTGGTTATCACCAACTTAAGATTCGTGCAACGGATATTCCGAAGACCGCCTTCACTACTCGCTATGGTTTATACGAGTATACGGTTATTTCTTTTGGATTAACCAATGCCCCTTCTTATTTCATGAATCTCATGAATAAGATCTTTATGAATTTCCTAGATAAGTTTGTAGTTGTGTTTATCGACGACATCCTTATCTACTCCAAGTCAGAAGAAGAGCATGAGCAACATCTGAGAATCATCCTAGAAACCCTGAGAGAGCATCAGTTATATGCCAAGTTCAGCAAGTGTGAGTTTTGGCTGAAAGAAGTAGGATTCCTAGGACATATTGTGTCTGCCGGAGGAGTCTCTGTTGATCCCGCCGAGATCAAAGATGTCGAAGAATGGGAAGCCCCAACCACTCAAACCCAAGTCCGTGCATTTCTCGGATTAGCGGGATACTACCGCAAGTTCGTAGAAGGATTCTCGAGCATCGCCCGACCCATGACCCAATTGTTGAAGAAGGACAAGAAGTTTGAATGGACAGACAAGTGTGAAGCCAGTTTCCAAGAGCTGAAGAAGAGATTGATATCAGCCCCAATATTGGTCATGCCAGACATCAAGAAGCCGTTTGATGTGTATTGTGACGCATCCAAGATTGGTCTAGGATGTGTATTGATGCAAGAAGGCAAAATTATCGCGTATCTATTTTTACAACTGAAGCAGCATGAGCAGAACTATCCGACCCATGATCTTGAGCTAGCAGCCGTGGTTCTAGCATTGAAGACATGGCATCATTATTTGATGGGTAATCGCTGTGAGATTTACTCAGATCACAAGATCTTGAAGTATATCTTCACTCAGAAAGAGCTGAATATGAGACAAAGGAGATGGATAGAGTTAATCAAGGATTATGACCTGGACATTCACTATCACCCCGGCAAAGCCAACGTGGTAGCGGATGCTCTTAGCAGATTGCCGTGTAGGCTTAACACCATGATCAAGGAAAAGAAACCAAGTTTGTATGAGGAGTTGGAGCAGTTCAGGACTGAATTAGTTAGCAAAGGATTCCTAGCTAGCATGGAACTTCAGCCCACTTTGATTAGCCAAATCAAGGAAGCCCAGAAGGGGAATGAAAGTATCGACGGAATCAAACGTTGTATTGGTACAGGAAAGGTACCTGGATTCACCGAAGACGAAGAAGGAGTACTGTGGTACAAAGGACGTATCTGTGTGCCAGCAGATTCGGAGCTGAAGGAAATTATCATGAAGGAAGCTCATGATACTCTTTATTCTATCCACCCCGGAGGAACAAAGATGTATCAGGATTTGAAAGAGCAATTTTGGTGGCACAAGATGAAGAGAGAAATTGGGAGCTACATCGCCAAATGTGACATCTGTCAAAGAGTCAAAGCAGAGCATCAGAGACCTGCAGGACTGTTGCAACCATTGCAGATTCTGGAATGGAAATGGGATTCTGTTGGAATGGACTTTATCACCGGTTTACCTACTTCTAGTAGGGGAAATGACTCAATCTGGGTCATCGTTGATAGACTGTCCAAGGTAGCCCACTTCATACCTGTCAAGACAACCTACCAGAGTGCAAAGTTAGCAGAACTATACATTTCTAGGATTGTTAGTCTACATGGAACCCCCAAGACCATCATATCAGATCGAGGAACCCAGTTTACCTCGAGATTTTGGCAGAAAGTTCAGGAAGGATTAGGAACCAAGTTGAACTTCAGTACCGCGTATCACCCGCAAACAGATGGACAGACTGAGAGAGTCAACCAGATCTTAGAGGATATGCTTAGAGATTGTGTGTTGGAATACAGATCAAAATGGGAAGACTGCCTGCCTTTCGCAGAATTCTCATATAACAACAGTTATCAAGCTAGTTTGTAGATGGCACCATTTGAATTCCTATACGGAAGAAAGTGTCGTACCCCTTTGAATTGGTCACAAGTAGGAGAGAGTCAGATCTTTGGACCCGACATTCTCCGAGAAGCAGAAGAGAAAGTTCACAAAGTCCGTGAGCACCTCAAGACCGCCCAATCTAGATAGAAGAGTTATGCTGACAAAAGAAGGAGAGACATGACTTTCAATATCGGAGATTTTGTATATCTCAAAGTTTCACCATTGAAGGGAACTCAATGCTTTAGTCTGAAGGGAAAGTTAGCCCCTAGATATATCGGACCTTTCAAGATTCTGAACCGTCGAGGAGAAGTATCGTATCAACTAGAACTGCCTGAAGAGATGTCAGCCATCCACAATGTGTTCCATATCTTGTTACTTCGCAAATGCTTAGAAGTTCCTGAGGAGACTGAAGTTTTCAAGAACATCGATCACAGAGCTGTGGAAATCAATAATGACCTGACCTATTAGGAAGTGCCCATCTGTATCTTAGAAGAAGCCTACAGAACCACCAGGACCAGGAGTATCAAGTTTCTCAAGATTCAGTGGAGCAACCATACCGAGGAGGAAGCTACTTGGGAGCGAGAAGATTACATTAGGACAGAGTTCCCAGATCTCTTTAGTTCCTAGTTTTCTTTGTAAATCTCGGGACGAGATTTTGTTTAAGGGGGGAAGGTTTGTAACATCCCAACACTTTAATCCAAGCTTATCAAGATCAAATCATCCAAAAATAGGGTTAACAAAAACTTTTCCAAATTAAAAAAATGAAATCATTCATATGTGTGTGCATTTAAAATAGGAGTTGAATTGAAGTGCCTTGTTTAAGTGATCCAATGCTTGTAAAATGTTTCCTAGGTGATTTAAACATCATCTACATCATTCCCAAACTTTTACCAAAGAAAAGCAAATCAAAAAGAATTAAAAAGGAGGAATGGTCATTTTGGCCATTTTAATCCCCTACACTACTTTGAGTGTTCCTAGCACTCATTTCTTAACAGAAACAATTCATGATCTTTGCACCCCTTGCTAGTACACATAATGAGGTACCAAGGCCCACCTTGTGATCCGCAAAAATCTTTCAAATGCTAATTTTAAATGATAGTTCAGAACTGAATCTAGTTCATATGGGAAGATCCCACTTTTTAAAAAACCATTCAAACAAGCTCCACTTTCAAAACCCTTGCAACCAGAGACTACCTAGCACTAGTGGAGAACACTCAAAATTTTTGAAATCAAAATTCAAAAGTTTTTCTCTTTCGGCCATTTTGTCAAACACCTTGCTGGCAAGATCAAAGTGGCCTAACTATTACTGTTTTGGGGTTGATCTTGTCTAGCAAATTGAAGTGCTTTGATCATCTTTGTCTCCCTCAAGCCCAACCAGACCCACACAAGCACATCCCCTACCTCCTAGATGCACTGCATTGCCATGCCGAGCCACTCTCGCTTGACTCACGTGCACTGCAGTGAGACCTCTCCAGCCTCTCGCCTTGTCTAGCACGTTGCGGTGGTCCACCGCCACCATCCAACCAGCCCAGGCGAGCCGAGGCAGGCGGCCAGAACCGCCAGCGCTGAGCTGGTCGACCATGCCGATGCCGCCCGCAGAGCACGCTCTGTCCCCGCATGCACAGACCGCCCCTTGGCCACAGCCCGCGCCCACCGCTCCGCCATGACCTGGGGAACACCCCAGACACCCCCGCTGGCTGCCCAACTCACCCCAGCCACCGCTCGCCGTGGACACCGCCGCCTCTGCCGCTCAGAGCGCCAGCTCGCCCAGACCGCATGCCACCGCCCCTACGCCCGCATTCACTTACTAGAGCACCGCCAGGAGCCCCCTGTCGATCGCCATCCTCCGCCATGCCGCTAGCCGCCCGTAGCCGTGTCGCCGGAGTCGCCTGCCCATACCCTTCGGTCTCACCGTCGGGCCTATATAAACCGGCCTCCCCCGCACCATTTCTCCACATCCACTCACTCCCCACCTCTCACTGATCCTTTCACCCCTCTCGCCGGAGCCAAGCGAGCTCTGCCTCGCCGGAATTGGAGCTGGAGCAGCCCCAGCAGGAGGAGAAGGGCGCCTGCGATTTAGGGCACCCCAAGCTCCGCCACAACCGCGCCTCGCCTCGTCGTCGTCTTCCAGTTCGTTTGCCCGCCTCGCCTACCCCGCTGGAGCCCTGGTACGTCCCCAGCAGACCCCACTGAGCCGCTAGGGTTCAAGCTACGGTGACACGTTAAATGCGTTGGCAGCGACCCTCACCGTAGATCCCTTTCTAATCCTACTGACCCTGGCAGCGTACCGTTTCGCGTGTTAAGACCCACTGACAAGCGGGACCCCCTGTCAGCTGAGCCCCGCACCATGGAGCGCCACTGGGCCGGCCCAAGTTCTTTCCCGCGCTAGCCCAACCGTTCAAATCTAGATTTTTGTTTTTAAGTTGAATCTAGTTTCTGTCCACTAGTTTAAAATTCAATTCAGAGAGTTTTATAAATCCAAATTGCATAAAACCAATTTTGTATGAAAGGTATTGAGATGATCTATCCAAGCCCGTTGGATTTAGTTCAATTAGAGTTATAGATCTCTCCTAATAAAAATAATAAAACAGAAGCATTTGCACCTTACAACATTTTTATAAAAGCAACCAAGTTAGCTTTTGAGTTGATTCCAACTCTCAAAAATCATATTTCATCATATATATCTAAATATGTAATAATATTAAGGTTTACATGCAATTACTTTGGAGTAGTACCAAATTAATGCTATATAGGCATTTCTAGTCACTTTAAATCATTAAATAATGAACTTAAACCAAAGTGATTATGATCAAACCTTTAAATCTCATTCCCACATATTAGAGTATGTGGTGATGACATGTGTCAACATGATCCCATATTTTAAGTGGTGAATATTAAATCTTAGTTAATTTTTCAATGAGTAGAAATTACTTTTCTAAATTAAAAAGAATGAAACTAGAGATTTAAACTTGTGATGCTTGTGATGATAATAGATCATCAATTGTGTGTCTTAGAATGCTATCTAGCCTAGTTAAGTATTGTTCGGTGATTGTATACTCCGTATGTATTTATAGAAGATAGTACCGACCAAGCTTACGAGGAGGAGGAGTGCTATCAAGACGAAGACGAAGAAAACTTCAACCACTGCACCAACCAAGGCAAGCCACCATTAACAGTGCAAGCTAACACTTGCGAGTTTAGTGCTTAGCAAGCTAGGATCAAAATAGATGGTTTAGCAACGATGACTTAAGCATGCTTTGATCACACCCCCTTTTAAATAGTAGTTACCTCAAGTCTTTGTTTACAAGTTTTTACCTCCCTTAGTTTACACCAAGTTCTTTACTTGTTCTGAAGGTAGCATAAAAAGTATAAAACTTGACCTATTTAGAAACCTTTAGATGTCACTCTATGGCATGAGATTGAACCCATTACTTACACCTTAGTGAACACTCTTAACTCAGTAATTTAGAGTAGATCAAAAACTTGAGTCACTTTAGATGGGAACACTTGGTGAAAATGAATTATGAAAACCTTGGAATGGTGAGTCATTCTATTGAGATGTTTTGACATGTGTTGAGAAACACAAATGGTTGATGATGAAAATGTTGAGGCATGAGCCTTAACCCTTTTATAAAACTAATGGTTGGATTCGGATGCGATACCATTCCAAATTTACCGTACAACCACATTACCTAAATTGGGTAAGGCTTAGCTGGAAATTTATATGCATTAGTATTAGTTCCCTCGCGGGAGAGGTTTGAGCTAAGGCTACCTCTCATGATGTCCACCTATGCAGTGCCCAAGATGACTGATGGTCATGGTTGGGAGGCCATGCTCATAGGAGAGGTGCTTATACTATGGTGTGTAAAGGGAAGGTTATGTTTGATTATCTACATACCAAGTATGATGATTCAGGGTTATCCACGCGGATGTATCGAATCTTGTGGTGAAAGTGTACCACCTCATGAGTGTCAAACTATTGAATAGCAGCGTCATGATTATGGACGATTGGAATGGCCATCTTGTTTAAATCGGCAGATGTTTTCTAAATAATTTGAAATGAATTGATGAACTTTGACTTGACCACAACAGGGTTGTGTTTATGACAATAGCTTCCCAACTTAAGTGATTCTAGAACTTTACTTTATCTTTCTTTGCTTCTGAACTCAGCTTAGGTTTCAAACTTAACTTTATAATTAAACTTAGATTTAGCAATTTAACTTAGAATTATAATACTTGTTAGTGGTAGTTTGCGAGTACTTAAAGTGTACTCATGGCTTTTGTCCCTGGCTATTCTCATGGCCAGACTATGAAGGAGACTATCAGGAGGATGGCCATCAGGACGGCTATGATAACTAGGACTATCTGCCTTCGTCAGCATTGCCTGTGCCCCTGAAGATGGACCCTACCGCTACGCTTTATATTTATTTCCGCTGCTTGTTGTATTAAGACTGGATCATGAGATCCTTATTTGTGTAAGACCTTATGTATGGTGTGTAATGGATGATGTACTGTGATATCCAATCCATTATGTCTCACAAAAATGGTAATCTTGGGATTGCGAGGTATGGCATAATGGGCATCTGGTATTAAAAATTCGGGTGTTGACAAGCAGCAGCCACGTCCACCCTCACCGGTACGACAGTCTCGACGTCTATGACTTACACCACAGGCAGCGCCTAGGCCCCCCCCTCTAGACCAGGCTGGAGGTTCGCCGTGGCAGCAGCAGAGTTCTTTCGACTGGTGGCAGCAACAGCAGCAACCACCTTTTCAGGGTGGAGGTTCGTCGTGGTAGCCTCAGCAGCAGCAGCCACCTTTTCAGGGTGGAGGTTCGTCGTGCCAGCCTTAGCAACAGCAGCAGCAGGAGCCTTTTGGCCACTCTCCCGCGCTGAACTACGGCTTTTGTCCACAGCCGCAACCACAGGATATGCGTATTACACAATATCGAGGCTAGCTTCATATCAATTTCTTATATACCTCGGTATTCATATGCAGGAGTCTTTGGAGTGCATGGGTCTATGCTTTACTATTAGGGATCTTTTTCTGGATCCGCGTGGACGAGTGATCATGAGGTGGAGCACAACACTCAGGACTTCTTGACACAGAGCAGTTGGATGAACATTTTTCAGACTCCTGCCCCAGACCCCACACAGGAGACTCAGTACGACGAGCACGGCTCAGTGATTCCTCCTCGAAACGTTCGGGCGCCCATTAGGTACGGCTGGACGCCACCAGAGCAACCACGTGAGCGTCAAGGTAGACGACGACGCTGATATCTCTCTCAGCCAGATATGTACTAGTTCTCTCTCTATCTATCTATCTATTTATCTATCTATCTATCTATCTATGAGACATATGTCTATCTATGTGTGAGACATGAACATATCTATATGTGAGACATGCACCTATCTATGTGTGAGAGATTTCGCAATGTTATTCATTTCTTGGTCGAGATCGCTAACAAACCACTACAACAGATAATTAGGATACAAACGAGATAATTAAGATACACACCCGAGCTACAAGGGAGAATTGTTCTAGTTCTTCTTGGCCTGCGCCTTGCCCTTACCCTTCGACGATTCCTCGACCGATGATGCCTCGCCCTTACCCTTCGATGATGCCTCGCCCTTACCCTTCGACAATGCCTTCTTCTTGGCCAGCCTTTTGTCCCACTCAGCTCTCCACTTAGTCCCAATGGCAGGCGTCATGAATATATCATCTTCATATTCACTCTCTTCTAGCTTGTCATTGTTCTTCTTGGCCTGCGCCTTGTTCAAGGTCTCGGCCTTGTCATGCTCTACTCTATCCCTAGTACCACCGACCAGCGGCATGAAGAGATCGTCGGAGTCTTCACTCTCTTCTATCCAAATCCAAGGGAGCTTGATTTTTTGCTGCCTTGCCTCTTCGTTAAAGAATCTTTGCTTGCTCCACCTAGCATTGATCCGAAGTATCTCTTGCCGTATCTCCTCTGGAGTCATCTTCGGCTACCCTTTTCTACGCAATCCCTCACCCAGCTCAGTGAGGAGACAATCACTAGCAATGAGTTCCTCCAATGGGGCTGGATTGTTGTCTATCGTAAAGTTCCTAGCCAAATGAAAAAGGTTGACGAACATGTTTGTCTTGAAACTATGATTGTAGGGAAAACCGAGAAACATACTGGCTAAAAACAGGGTGGCTTTGCTTAAACAACTGCGTGAGGACGGGGTTTTATAGGGTAAACGAACAAAAAAATGGCGGGAAACATTCGGGCGGAAGCATTTTGGCGGGAAACATTTTGGCGGGAAGCATTTTGGCGGGAAACATTTTAGCGGGAAGCATTTTGGTGGGAAGAACTAAAATACATTGCCTCTGAATTTAACTGATAAGTACAAACTAATGTCGCACTTAAGATACATCACAACACTATAACTGAAATAAAGATACTTCATGATACTACAACTGAAATGAAGATACATTAAGACACTACAACTTAAATTAAGATACACCGGGACACTACAACTAAAGTGAAGATACATCGGTACTGATACATACATCTACCTGCCCTGGGTCCAGCGTGGGTACTTCCTGGTCTTGTCTCCACGTTCCTCTGCCGCCCGCGCCTCGGCAGCTCTTTCTCTTAATCTCTTCATTTCCACCTCACGGGCCTCCTTGTGCACCTGCCGCTCCTCTTCCTCCCTTCTCTTCCTGTTCAGCTCGCGGTTTCGAGCTTGCTCTGCTCGGAATTCTTTCATTTCTCTCTCCCATTCCTTCTTCCCGTTCGCGTCCTTCCTTTCAGCATGTTCCTCATCAAGAAAGCTCCCCCTTACACGTTGGCTCCTGTCCGCAATCTCCTGCACGGCCCAGGATGGCTGCTCCGTGTTAATCCAATGGTACCACTTGCAAAGTGGAGGAGGAGACTGCAAGCAAATCAATGGAATGAATAAAAGAACACATGATAACATGAATGGTTGATATTAACCATGCTCTGGGAACATACCGGAGGCCTCTCGTATGACGAACTGGCTTGCCGGGGTGGGCTTGCGTCGTAGTTTGGACACATGAAAAACTTCATGCCCATACAGGTGGATAAATCGATCGACTCCTTGACCTTGGCGAGATGGCCGCACCAACACTGCTCGTGTGTCACCCCTTGTGGCAACTTAGCATCTTTCATCTTCCTAGGCCTATACTCTGGGTCAGAACAAGGCACACTCATGATGGAGAGGAGAAGAAATGCGAGAGAAAGAGGAGGAACAACTGAAATGGGTGAAGAGAGAACATCTCGGTGCCCGAATTTATAGAGGCAATGGGACGAATAGGCGGGAAAATGGCGGGAAATCGGCTGGCGGGAGATAAACGACGGGAAATCGTGGCAGGAGATAGTGGCGGGAATCGGGTGGCAGGAGATAAATAGCGGGAAATCGTGGCAGAAATGGGCTGGCGGGAGATAAACGGCGAGAAAACGTGGCGGGAGATAGTGGCGGGAATCGGCTAGCGGGAGATAAACGGCTAGAACCGAAAACTAATTTAGATGTTCAGAGATTGCATGGATCATGCAGGATCTAGTTAGGGTAAGCATTGATCATGCATAATTTGGTTAGGGGCAAGCCGACTTGTCCATTCGGGCTGGGCCTGGCCGATTAATCCAATCGGGCTGGGCCTGACCAAAAGGGGCATTCGGTTTCGGCCTGGCCAATTGGGCCAGCCCCAGTCGGCTAGGGCCTGACCGACTGATCCAATCAGCCACACCCTGACCGAGTGCAGGTGGCCTGTCAGCCCATGTCAGCAGATAGCTCAATCGACGAGGCCCAGGCCGAATAGCTGCATTCGGCGACGCCCTGAAGCACTAGAAGTTTAATATCCCAAATTCATGCAACACTTGTCAAATTAATTAAAAAAAGTGTATTATTTTAAAAAAATCGTGCTGGGCGGCACGCCTCCGTGGCCCTTCCTGCGCCCAGCGAGACGATGGTGTTGCCGAGGGAACAACGGTATGTGCTGCAGGCCGAGCTCCCTGCGCCCTCTCCCGGCCTCCGCCGCTAGAGCTTGCACGCGCACACCACCAAAACTCGCCGGAGGTTGCCTCGCGCCGCCGCAGCTGGTCGCGCCTTTTTCTTGCCGGAGCTCGTCGCCCTCCTTTAAAACTCGTCGGAAAGCCGCCGCCAACCTCCACTTGGCAAGCACGAACACGCAACCGCGCCACCATAGCCCAGACGCCATGGCTCCTGCGTGGCAGACGGTGTTTTGCAGTGGAGCCACGACACGGTGCTACACAGGCAGGATGACGATGCTACTGGAAGTGATCATCGTTGCTACTGGAAGTGATCATCGTTGCTACAGATGAATGGTCACGATGCTACCGACAAATGTATGTGTTTTGATATTTTGCTACAGGGCGATGCTACAATAGTAGCAAGTTTTTGCTATTTCTCTTCTATTTTTTTGCTACAATAGCACAAAGTATTTGCTACGGTATTTTCGACGAAAGTCCTCAGCAAAGTTGGTTTTGCTACGGCAACCACCGGCGATGTCTCCAACGAGGTCGTTCTTTTTGCTACATTAGTATATTTTTTTTGCTATCACTGTTTTGCGATTTTGCTACAATAGCGTAAAGCTTTTGCTACATGGTCTCCAGTGAGGTCTACCGACGAAAGCCTGCATAACTTATTTGCTACACGGTCGCCGGCGAGGTGTCCGGCGAGGTCCAGTCTATTTTTCTATTTTTTGGGCCGAACCGTTTTTACTACATGTAGCAAAAGCGGAATGTTTTATAGCAACAAAGGGTCATTTGTAGCAAAATAGGGAGGAGGTGCTGTTTTGGAGAACACATGTCGCGTTGTCGATCCGGGGATCCGGGGCAAATATACCCCGAGGGACGCGTAGCACAGCCTATTTTTTTGAGGGGTGTCTCTAATTCTCGGTCATGAGATTCATTACCAGTGAGATGATGTCACGCAATCTCAGTTGCAAGTCTACTTTTAATTAGAAAAATTTTAGTTACGCAACAAAAAAATCTCAGTTAGAACCTCACATGCAATTGAGAATTTTTTTCACAAAGCTTGCAACTCGCGATGCAAATACAGTAAATTAGGGATCTGATCCAGCTCTAACTTAATTCTAGTCGACCGAGAATTAGCAAATTTTTTAGCTTAGCAGCCACAAACTAACCCTGCTTGTACAGACCCAACGTGACAGGAAGTAACGCTTTGTGATTACACGTGACTACCTATCGACCACTAACTTTGCAATCAAAACAAACTTGGATGCGCGCATGCATATTCAAGATTACTGCACATCCCAATAATCACTCCTCACCACACCATCTCCTTCCCCGGCATGCAGCCAGTCGATCGGCGCGTCACCGTCGAAGCCGTCACAATCGAACCATCGCCGGAGTCGGAGTAGAACGGCCAGCGACGGGAATCGGTCTCGATGACGACGTCGGCGGCGGTGAACGATCCTCTGACGGACCTATGGGACCACATGATGTCGCGGAACAAGACGCACCTCTTCTGCTTCTACCCGAGCAAGATCACCATGAGCGGCATCTGGACCGGCGACAACCCTCTCGACTTCTCCCTCCCGCTCCTCCTCTTCCAGATACTCCTCATCACCTTCACCACCCGCGCCGCCACCCTCCTCCTCTCCCCGCTGCGCCTACCCCGCTACATCTCCGAGATACTCGTAAGTACCACCGCGCGCGGACATGCATATGAATCCATGGCAACAACGCCGACGCCGACGCCGACGCCGACGACGCTAACATGGATGATGTCTGTATGCGTCATGCAGGGTGGCTTCGTGCTGGGGCCTTCCGTGCTGGGCCGGCTCCCGCATTTTAGCGAGATCGTCTTCCCCATACGCAGCATCTTCGTCCTCGACTCCATGGCGCTCCTCGGCCTCATCTACTACACCTTCACGATCGGCGTCGAGATCGAGCTCCCCACCATCACGCGCGCCGGCCACCGCAGCTTCTGGTTCGCCGGCGCGTCCGCGCTCCCACCCTTCCTCATCGGCGCCACCGTCGGCTACATCGCCCTAAGCACCGACGACACTCGCAAGCAGAAGGACAACTTCCTCAACTCCCTCTCCTTCCCGATCCTCCTCGGCGCCACCTTCTCCTCCACCGCATTCTCCGTGCTCGCCCGCAACATAGCTGAGCTCAAGCTCGCCGGCACCGACGTCGGCCAGCTCACCCTCTCCGCCTCCCTCATCAACGACACGCTCGCGTGGTCAGGGCTCACCATCGCCACCGCGCTCTCGGACGTGCGCATCGGCGGCGTGCTTCCATCCGCGTGCACGCTCGGGTCGGGCTTATTCATCTTCGCCGTGGGATTCTTCGTGGTTCGTCCGGGCCTGGTGCGGCTGGCGCGGCGGGCCTCCGAGGGGGAGGTGGTTGGCGAGACGCGCGAGTGCGCGATGCTTATCGGCGTCATGGTGGCGGCGCTCGCGGCTGACGCCGGGGGTACGCACGCCATCTTCGGCGCCTTCATCTTTGGGCTCGCCATGCCCAACGGGCCCGTCGGCGTGGAGCTGGTGGAGAAGGTAGAGGACTTCGTGGTGGGGACTCTGCTCCCCCTCTTCTTCGCCATGTCTGGCCTCCGCACGGACACCGCCAAAGTCACCAGCATGAACGCCGCGGTGCTGCTGATGATCGCCGCAATTCTTGCGGCGGTGCTGAAGGTGGCAGCCGCCGTCGGCGTGGCTGCAGGGTTCGGCATGCCGTTGCACGATGGCACGTCCATCGGGCTCCTGCTCAACACCAAGGGGGTCATTGAGCTCGTCATCCTCAACATCGCAAGGAACAAAAAGGTACTCCGATCCGTACGTACGTAGTCAGATTGATTCCTTTTTCTTTTCTTTTGAGCTGAGTCTGATTGATTCTGTAGTTGCGGTTAATTAAGATGATGGTCGGACTCGTCCATGCATGCAGATCATGAGCGACCAGTCGTTCACGGTGCTGGTGTTCATGTCGGCGTTGATCACGGCCCTGGTCAGCCCACTTCTGTCCATGGTCGTCAAGCCGGCGCGCCGCCTCGTCTTCTATAAGCGCCGCACCGTGGCGTGGGCGCAGCCGGACGCCGAGCTCCGCGTGCTGGCTTGCGTGCACGTGCCCCGCGACGCCCCCGCAGCCATCGCGCTCATCGACATCTTGTCGCCCTCCAGTCGCTCCGCCGTCTCCGTCCACGTCCTACACCTCATCGAGTTTGCCGGCCGCGCTTCGGCGCTCCTCCTCATCAACGCCTCCGCCCCGGCGGCCTCCTCCTCGGAGATCTCCAGCCACGGCCGGAGCCACGTGGAGATGCAGTTCAAGCACATCGCGCACGCCTTCTTGGCCTACCAGGAGAACCACGCGGCGGGGGGCGTGTCGGTACGCACCATGGCCGCCGTATCTCCGTACGTGTCCATGCACGAGGACGTGACCGCCGCTGCCGAGGACCAGCACTCGGCGCTCATCGTGCTCCCTTTCCACAAGTACCAGACGGTGGACGGCGGCATGGAGGTGTCCCACCCGTCGATCCAGGAACTGAACGTTAGCGTGCAGTCCTGCTCGCCGTGCACCGTGGCCATCCTCGTCGACCGCGGCCTCGGCATTCCAGCAGGCGGAGCTAGCGGCGTGTACCGCGTGGCGGCGCTGTTCTTCGGCGGGCGCGATGACCGGGAGGTGGTGGCACTGGCCACCCGCATGGCGCGCAACCCGGCCGTGGACCTCACCGTGCTCCGCTTCGTGCAGAAAGGCAGGGCCGGCAGCTACACGGCGAACGAGTTCGACGCGCTCAAGGAGCGCAAAGCCGACGACGGGTGCTTCCGGGAGTTCCTGGACCGGGCCAGCGTCGCCGGCGGCGCGGGCGTGGAGTACTGCGAGCGCGGCGTGTTCAACGCGAACGAGATGGTGGCGGAGATACGGAACGTAGACGCGGCTGGGAAGGACCTGTTCGTTGTGGGAAAGACGCCGGGTGGGTCAGGGCTGACGGCGGGGTTGGCGGACTGGAGCGAGTGCCCGGAGCTAGGACCCATCGGGGACCTGCTGGCGTCCAAGGACTTCCAGACCACGGCTTCGGTGCTGGTGGTTCAGTCCTACGGGAGGGCATCGGCGGCAGCCGTGGGGCTGATGGCTTCGTCGGAGTTTGCCGTCGGCGAGGCCTTGGTGGTGCAGCCGGAGGCCGCTATGCGGCAAGGGCAACCACCAAGGCGGCCACGGCAACAGGCTGACCTTACCATCGGATAGTGCTCCCTGCTTGTAAACTAAACTGATTCATTTAGCTGATCTGTAAATCCTTTGTTGGACTTCAGTGATCATAGTTTCCTGAAGATGCAGATTAGACTACTAATTTAAATAATTTATACTCCAAAATAGAGTGTGCAAATTAGCGAATGGTACTACTCCCTCCGTCCAGAATTCACTTATGTCCGGACGGAGAGAGCACAAATTTTACCACTGCAAATTAGCGAACTAACCTTATTGTATTTGTTGAAGCGTATCTACCCCTAGTCGAACAAACCAGGAGATTGCACATTTGGTGATCAACTTGATCACAATTCACAAGGAATAAAGTTTAAACTTCAATCTAATCCTTTATAGTTTTGGGATGATTTTTTTGCCAGGAAAATATAGATCTATTGTAGATGTTCACAAGAAGTGCAAGGAATCTCAAACATAATAAAAATTACATCGAGATGATTGGACCACTTAACGACTACTATCGTTTCGAGAGCGAGCCGCTGACACGCCTCTATCGTCGCTCCGCTCCTGGAGCCGGCCTAACGTTGTTGATGACAAACCGAAAGTCTTTGTGCTAGTGCCCATAAGAAGCAGCGCTAGAGCTTATAAGGAGCAGCGGACAACTCCTGCCCTGGGATGATTGTTACACATGAAGAAATACAAACGCTATCATCCCCTCCCAATCCAATCTTTCTTTTTGAGGTTATAAACCCAATCGAATCAATGCCGACTGGGCAGCCGACATCAAACGCAAGGAGGCGTTCATGGATGATCACCGGAAGAGGGATATGAAGCTCAAGGCTAAGAATGCAGCGGAGGAGCTGCAAGAGGCACATGCGGCACGGCTTGTCATGGAGCAAAAAGTGGCGGCGACGAAGATGGCCATGAGGCGGCCTGGCCACGCTGGCCAGTACTTTCCAGGTGTCATGTGGGGCAGCCAAGCAAGTGTCACTTCTCCATTGAGCTTCTTGGCGTCCTCTCTGGCGATGTTTCAACAGAGCCATGGCTACAACACGCCCCATACGAGATTCTTGCATCCCTTTGAAGAGTACGCCGATGGTGACCCACTCGGCGGCTTCAAACCCGACGTCGCCTTTCCGCGCTGCCCTCCTCCTCGTGCTCCTCCTGTCTTCACAGCCGACCTCATCCCCCCATATGGCTCCCCGTCATACGCAAGCTCGCCGGCGCTGTGCCACAGACCTCTCCCCTTCGCCCCAAGCCATGGCGTCGTGTCGTCGCACCCGTTCAGTGGCGCCACCACTGACGCCCGCAGTGTGCTCGTGGCATGAAAGATGATGCCTACATGAACGATCTCATCGCAACCCGTTCCATGGACGCTGCGTCCTCCTCCGGTTACTACACACAAGAGAAAAACAGTGGCATGGACTCACACGAGGTCGGCAAGGACTCAAAGATCCCAAGGAGGAAGGCGAGACAGAAGAGGAAGAGCCGACGATAGCCATGGGGAAGAACAAGAAGGGAAAGGCGGTGAAACCTCGCCCCTCGGTCGACCCTTGAATCAAGTGGACCTCCAAAGAAGACGAGTGTCTCGCCGAAGTGTGGAAGACCGTGAGCATTGACACGATCACCGGTGCAAACTATAATTCTGACCACTATTGGAAGAGGGTGAAGCCATCGTTCGACGAGCGTAAGCCTTGTGATCCCGAGTTCAACAAGATCCACTTGGAACACGGCGAGAAGTCCATGGCCAACGATTGGGAGATCGTCCAACAAGCTTGCAACAAATGGCATATGATTCAAGAGGAGGTTCACGCTTGACCAGAGAGCGATGCCAAGTATGAGCGCCAGGTAAGCATGTTTTCCGCTGCCCGTTCGTTGTTTGTGCAGCCGGTTTTGTCGCTAACACCGTGGTTCTCGTTTTGCAGATGGTCCGGATGCTCGACACCTACTGCCAATACAACAATGGAGCCTACTTCAAGTACCTCCACATCTTCTCAAAGATTGAAGAGTGCGAGAAGTGGATGGGGCATGTCGCTCGCCAAGGGAAAAGACGGGGTCTACAATCCCGACGCATCGGCCCTAGCTGCGGCGGACGGGGGCCCTGATGGACACAAGAAATCCAAGCTCGCTAAGAACATGGCACCCTCCAATGAAACATTGCATCATCGATCGAGCAGTGCATCACCGATGCCAAGAACCACGACGTCATGAGAGAGGAGAAGAACGACGCGAGGTGGATAGTGATGCTGTAGCAGCAGGACATCAAGATTGGACTTCTCAGGGCCAACGTCGCGGCCGACCTGGCATTCATGCTGGGAGGCGACATGGCGATGATGGACGACGAAGTGAAGGCATGGGACATGGCGTACATCTTGGAAGAGATGCGGGCATCTCCACCAATCTCTGCCATGCCGACGCCGATCTCTGCCTCTATGGACACACATATGCCGCCTCCGAGCTCTTCCATGACAGCCACAATGACTGTGGCCATGCCATCGCCCGACTCTGCCCCTACATCATCGTCCACACCATCGCAAAGCTCTGTCCCCACAGAGGAGGATCCTTCTTCCATGGCGGAGGAGGCTGCTATTTGATTTCGCTCTTTTGTAATAATTTGATCGTCGAACTGTGGCAGATTTGATCGCCGATACTACCGAATTGGCGAATTTGTGCGCTTTTTTTAACCGGAGATAAATTTTCAAAACAAATCGTCGATGTGTAATGTGTTGGGCTGAAACTGGGGCATGGCTGAGTGAAAACGGTTGGAGATGCCAATGTCCTAATTGTTGACCATGTTGGGAAATAGAACTGCGAGATTTTGACATTTCTTTACTCCATCTTTCCCGTTAGACCATTCTACTAGCAAGAATACATAGTAGGCTTAGTAACATGAAAAAAGAAATACTGATCCGTCGTTCCGAGCCGCAAAAGGAGAGCCGCAAAAGAAGTCCTTGATTCCTTATTCCGTTCGTACGGTCCATGAAACTAGTGGGCCGAGATCACTCTTCCCAGTCGTGAGCCATTCAGCGGTTAAAGCGTCTCTAACATAAACGCTAAAATATCATCACACCAAAAAACCGCCAATTTACTGTACGCCGGCGTGTTTTAGACGCTCCAGCATACGCTGTAAATTCGCGTGCTATAATTTTTTTAGAGCACGGTACATTTTACAGAATCGAGCGCAGCATATTTGGTGCTTGCTTTGCAGAGCACGACAAAAGGCACAGCGAACGCGTGAACGCCAATGACCGCGCTTAAATTTCCCCGCACGCCCGCCTTCTCTGTTTCCGCCACCCACTCCCGACGCTTCCGTCTCGATTCCGCGTCGCTTCCACGCCACCGTTGCTCGCCACAGTATATCAACGGGCGCTACTACCCCATGTCTTTGGGCGCCAGCGCTGCTTAAATCGGGCCACCACCGCCGCCACGGAGTTTGGTCGATTTGCGCCTCCGCCGCTCCGCCCGCACGCCATGAGCGGGATGTATGTGACGCCCAAATCGATTTTATCTTCGTGCATAGGTGATTTTAGAGGCCAACTAAAATTAGGATTTTCATTGTAGATGAGCTCCTCGTATGATTCGTCCGATGAGGAGATGGATTTAGAAGAAGAAGAAACTATGTTGTTGATCTTGGCTATGCGCGTGAAGCTGTCAAAGCATGGTGGTTCCGTTTCCGATTGTCAAAAGTTGTGGAAGGGTTGGATTGAGGCCCACAACAAGTTGATTCGAAGCTATATTGCGGAAAATCCAATCTACTTGAGAGCTACTTCCGTCGCTGTTTTAGGATGAGTATCAACTTGTTTGACCATATTTGTAAGGAGGTGAAGAAGAAGGATCGATTCTTCGAGCAAAAGAGAAATTCTTGCGGCAAACTTGGACATAACACATGCCAAAAAGTGACCGCCGCCTTGCGTATGATAGCATACTGCATTCCAAGGGATCTAGTTTACGATCACTTGGCAATGGGTGAGAGTCAAGCAATCGAGTGTGTCAAACGCTTTGTAAAAGCCATTGTGGAAGTGTTGGGCGAGACCTACTTGAGAGCCCCCATGCTGAAGATACGGCTAGGCTTTTTGTAACATCCCAAAACTTAAATCCAAGCTTATCAAGATCTAAATCATCAAATTTGGGGTTAACAAAAACTTTTCCAAATTAAAAATAAAAGCATTCATATGTGTGTGCATTTAAAATAGGAGTTGTTTTGAATTGCCATGATTATGTGATCCAATGCTTGTAAAATATTTCTTAGGTGATTTAAACATCATCTACATCATTCTCAAACTTTTCCTAAAGAAAATCAAATTAAAATATTTAAAAAGGAGGAATGGTCATTTTGGCTATTTTAATCCACTACACTACTTTGGCTATTCCTAGTACTCAATTCTTAACAGAAACAATTCTTGATCTTTGTACCCCTTGCTAGTACACATAATGAGGTACCAAGGCCCACCTTTTGATCTGCTAAAAACATTTTTTTATTATTTTAATTGGCATTTGAAAATTAAATCTAATGCATATGCATAGACCACCCCTATTTCAAAACCCATCTATTTGAGCTCCACTTTCTAAACCCTTGCAACCAGAGACTACCTAGCACTAGTAGAGATCACTCAAAAAAATTGAAACCAAAATTCAAAACTTTTTCTCTCGTGGCCATTTCATCAAACAGCTTGTGTGCACAAATCTGGCCAAATTCCAAACACTGTTTTGAGCAGTGATCTTGGTCACCATTTGTGTCTAACCTTGTCCCCTTGTTCCCTCAGTACCAGCCCTACCCTTTGCTAGCCGGCCACACCACTGCACACGACCAAATGGTCATGGCCATTAAGGCCGAGCACCTTGAGCACCCACCGCGACATCGCCAGCAGCCGCCAACCTCTCTCGCCATGTCTAGCACACCGGTGGTCCACCTCCACCGTCCAACCAGCCCGGGCAGAGAGGCAGGAAGCGGCCAGAACCGCCACGCCCGAGCTGGTCGACCATGCGATGCCGCCCCAGGCGCTCTGTCCCGCCGCCTGAGACCACCCCTGGGCCTTAGCCCGCGCCCGCCGCTCCGCCATGACCTGGAGAACCCCCCCCCCCCAGACACCCCCGCTGGCCGCCCAACGCCTCACAGCCACCGCTCGCCGTAGACATCGCCGCCTCTGCCTCTCAGAGCGCCACCTCGCCCAGACCGCGTGCCACCGCCCCTACGGCCGCATTCAATTCCTAGAGCACCGCCAGGGAACCTCTCATCGATCGCCACCCCCAGCCATGCCTCTACCCTGCCGTAGCAATGTCGCCACAGTCGCCTGCCCATCCCGCTCGGTCTCACCGTCGGGCCTATAAAAGGAGCCCTCCCCAGCCTCTTCTCTCCACACCATTCCACTCCCCTCACCTCTCTGAACCTCACCCACCTCTCGCCGGAGCAAAGGGAGCAGCTCGCGAATTGGAGCGAGCCGCCGCCTCACGAAGGAGAAGGCGCGCTGATTGACCACCCAAGCTCCGCCGCAACCGCGCCTCGCCTCGCCGTAGTCTTCCAGTTTGTTTGCCCGCCTCGCCGACCCCGCTAGAGCCCTGGTACGTCCCCAGCAGACCCCCACCGAGCCGCTAGGGTTTGAGATCGTCGGCGACCTGTTCGTCGTCGACGACGACCCTCAACCGTAGATTCCCATTCTAATCCTACGGCCCACAAGCGCGTGTACCGTTTCGCGTGTTAAGTACCGCTGACAAGCGGGACCCCCTGTCAGCTGAGCCCCGTGCCGCGGAGCGCCACTGGGCCGGCCCAAGTCTTTTCCCGCGTTAGCCCACCCGTTCAAATCTGGATTTTTCTTTTTAGTTTGATTCTAGTTTCTATCCCCTAGTTTAAAAATCAATTCAGAAAGTTTTAGAAATCCAAATTGCATGAAACCAATTTTGTCTGAAAGGTATTGAAATAATCTATCCAAGCCCATTGGATTTAATTCAATTAGAGTTATAGATCTCTCCTAATAAAAATAACAAAACAGAAGCATTTGCACTTTGCAACATTTTTATAAAATCATCCAATTGAGCTTTTGAGTTGATTCCAACTCTCAAAAATCACATTTAATCATACCTATCCAAATATGTAATAATATTAAGGTTTACATGCAGTGACTTTGGACTAGTACTAAAATAATGCTATATAGGCATTTCTAGTCACTTTAAATCATTAAATAATGAACTTAAACCAAAGTAATATTGATCCAACCCTTAAATCTCATTCCCACATGTTAGAATATGTGGTGATGACATGTGTCAGCATGATCCCATATTTTAAGTGGTGAATATTAAATCTTAGTTAAATTTTCAATGAGTAGAAATTACTTTTCTAAATTAAAAAGAATGAAACTATTGAATTAAACTTGTGATTCTTGTGATGATAATAGATCATCAATTGTGTGTCTTAGAATGCTATCTAGCCTAGTTAAGTATTGTTTGGTGATTGTCTACTCCGTATGTATTTATATAAGATAGTACCGACCAAGCTTACGAGAAGGAGGAGTGCTATCAAGACGAAGACGAAGAAAACTTCAACCACTGCACCAACCAAGGCAAGCTACCATTAATAGTGCAAGCTACCCTTAGCAAGCTAGCAATACCCAAGATTAACCCTTGCAAGTTTAGTGCTTAGCAACCTAGAAACAAACTAGATGGTTTAGCAAAGATGCTTTAAGCATGCTTTGATCACACCCCCTTTAACTATTAGTACCTCAAGTCTTATTGACAAGTTTTACCTCCCCTAGTTTACCAAAGTCCCTTACTTGTTTTGAAGGTAGCATAAAAAGTATAAAACTTGACCTACTTAGAAACCTTTAGATGTCATTCTATGGCATGAGATTGAACCCATCACTTCCATCTTAGTGAACCCTCTTAACTTAGTATTTTAGAGTAGATCAAAAACTTGAGTCACTTTAGATGGGAACAATTGGTGAAAATGAATTGTGAAAACCTTGGAATGATGCGTCATTCTATTGAGATGTTTTGACATGTGTTGAGAAACACAACTGGTTTATGATGATGAAAATGATGAGGCATGAGCCTTAACCCTTTTATAAAACTGATGGTTGGATTCAGATGCGATACCATTCCAAATTTACCGTACAACCACATTACCTGAATTGGGTAAGGCTTAGCTAGAAATTTATATGCATTAGTATTAGTTCCCTCACGGGAGAGGTTTGAGCTAAGGCTACCTCTCATGATGTCCACCTATCAAAGGCCCAAGATGGTGATGGTCATGGTTGGGAGGCCATGCTCATAGGAGAGGTGCTTATACTAGGGTGTGTAAAGGGAAGGTTATGTTTGATTATCTACATACCAAGTATGATGATTTAGGGTTATCCCTGACAGATGTATCGAATCTTGTGGTGAAAGTGTACCACCTTCGCAGAGTGTCAAACTATTCGAATAGCCGTGTCCGCGATTATGGACAGTTGGAATGGCCATACTGTTTCGTTGGAAGATGTTTTCTAAATAATTTGAAATGAATTGATGAACTTTGACTTGACCACAACAGGGTTGTGTTTATGATAATAGCTTCCCAACTTAAGTGCTTCTAGAACTTTACTTTATCTTTCTTTGCTTCTGAACTCAGCTTAGGTTTCAAACTTAACTTTATAGTTAATCTTAGATTTAGCACTTTAACTTAGAACTATAGTACCTGTTAATAGTAGTTTGCGAGTACTTAAAGAGTACTCATGGCATTTGTCCCTGGCTATTCTCATGGCCAGACTATGAAGGAGACTATCAGGAGGATGGTCATTAGGACGGCTATGATAACTAGGACTATCTGCCTTCGTCAGCATTGCCTGTGCCCTTGAAGATGGACCCCACCGCTACGCTTATCTTTTATTTCCACTGCTTGTTGTATTAAAGACTGGATCATGAGATCCTTATTTGTGTAAAGACCTTATGTATGGTTTGTAATGGATGATGTACTGTGATATCCAATCCGTTATGTCTCGCAAAAATGGTAATCCTCGGATTGCGAGGTATGGCATAACGGGCATCTGGGATTAAAAATCCGGGTGTTGACAAGTTGGTATCAGAGCCATCCTGACCATAGGAGACCCTAGTTAGAATGGATGTTCAAACAAAAAACTTAGTTTCAAAACCAAAGTGAGTATTTCTGAAAAACTATTTCCTCTCTTACCCTTGTGAACTCATTCTTTCTCAAAAATTCATGTTCCTCAAAATTCTTACATTACTACTTAAAACTTGACACACTTTATCACTTCACTAACTTCCTCATCCTTAATTCTTGTTGATGGAGACTCAGTTCAGCAAGTTTTATCAGTTGGGAAACGGAGGTCAGCTAATCTTCGAGAGGGATCTGGATTCACTGTCAGAGTTATTGGGACACCCACATCCGGAGTTTCTTGGAGCTCAACTTCCAGGACCCCCAGGAGGAGACCTACAGTGGATAGTCACCGCAGATCTTCGAGGAAGCATCGAAGCACCAACTTCTGGAAGAATCGAGTTCTCCGTGAGAGAGAACAACTAGCTAGATGGATTAGCCAGGGCAATGCATGAAGCTCTCGCACGTCTATGTGCCCTCGGCGTCAACAAGATCCAAGGAACCCGTTTTGCCCACTATGCAAGACGTGACTTCATGGGAATGCCGATGGAGATGCCAAGTCACCCAGAATTGAGGCGTCAAGTGGAGAACCTTGACTTCTTGCTTCATGACAGACAGCAGGAACTGGACAATGCCAGGGAGTTAGCCAACCAGAACCGTGCCATTGCCGACCAGAAGGCCCAGACTTTCACACTGCTTGTCCAAGATCGCCAGTCTCTTCGCTGACAGCGTGCAAAGAAGGATCGCACCATAACCCGTCTTCACAAGAAGGTGGCCGACCTCGAGAAGACCATCAAGGAGCAGGAAGCTCAGCTTGCCGCCAAGGAAGAAGAAGATGAGGGTGAAGACATCCAGGGAGACATGGATTCTTACCTCAGCAACGATGATGACTTTCTGGAGGAGGATGCTGTGGACTTCTACACTGATGATGAAGACTCTGACTTCATCGACGATGAGTAGATGCACTAGAGCACTGTCGTAGCATGAGATGTATCATCTCATTGTATCGTAGCTTACAGAATGGTTCATCAAACCATCTGTTTTCCCCTTTGATTGTTGTGGTGTGTGTTGTATCGGGTGCTTGCTTGCATGAATGAAAATGAAGTTAGTTGAAAAACTTGAGTCTAACTCAAAGTTTTAGCTTTGAAAACCCAAAACCATGAACCTTAGAATTTCCCTCTTACCCCTATATCTATCTCAACCTTCAGATGACTCGTGGAAACCAAGGAGGGAGCAGTCACACGGGACCCAATGCTACAGATCTTGCGAATCTCATCGTGGACCGTGAAGCAAAGCGTAGGCCAAGCCAACTTAGCAACATTGCAGCAGATCGCCCAAATGGCTCTCAACAACCAAGGACATGGAAATCAGGATCACCATGGATCCAAACTCAAAAAAATTCAGAACACCAATCCCCCAATCTTCAACCAATCTGAAAACCCATTAGACGCTGATGACTGGTTACAGACCATGGAAAACAACCTTGAAGTTGCAGGAGTTGATGAAAATGAGAAAGTTCTCTTCGCCACCCACTATCTGGCGGGAGATGCCAGAGCTTGGTGGAATAGCATCCGCAATATGAACCAGGGCCAGGTGATGATCTGGGAAGCATTCAAAGTCAAGTTCAGCCGCACCCACGTGCCGCAAGGTCTCGTCAACAGAACGAGAGATGAATTCCGTGAATTGAAGCAAGGAAGAATGACTGTAGTAGAGTACCGTGACAAATTCTTGTCACTTGCCAGATATGCACCGGATGAAATCAACACGGAGGCCAAGAAGAAAGAGAGATTCTTAAACGGACTACATGATGAGATGCAGACTGTCCTCGTCAACATCCGTTTCCAGGATCTTGAAGAGCTAGTCGACTCTGCCATTCAGATGGAAGGGAAGATTAACCAGGCAAACGACAACCGCAAGCGTCGTATGATGCATGATCGGGATCCAGAGTCACCAAGTACCGTCCCAACCCTCACCAGATATGCACCAAGGAACAACCGACCCCCAAATTCTCGCCCAAGCTACCCCAACCGTAGCGGAGGAAATGTGAAGCCCGGAGGAAACAATCACAACTCCGGCAATGCCAACAACTTCAATCGTGCCCCTCCCAAGAGCAACAACAACACTGCCCCCAGAACTGGCAGCAATGTTGTACCTGTTGTAGTCAAGGACAAGTCCCAGATCACTTGTTTCAAGTGTGGAGTGAAGGGTCACTACTCCAATGAGTGTCCTAAGAAGACGCCAATGCCCTCGTGAATGCCCCACCAGAAGCAGTAGTCGTGTTCAACCAGGTGAGATTTGCCCTGGGAACCCAAGACAATCAAGAACGGTCGTCTCTTCCACATGAACGCAGAAGAAGCCCAGGAAGCACCAGATGTAGTGTTGGGTATGTTTTCTCTCAACTCAGTTTTAGCAAGAGTATTGTTTGATTCTGGAGCATCGCATTCATTTGTCACCAAAGAATTTGTATGCACTAGTAAGATTCGCCCAACCAACCTGAAGCATGTCATGATAGTTCAAATCCCCGGTTCAACTACAAAAGCTAGAAAAATTTGCAAAGCTGTACCTATCAGAATACATGGGCTAGATTTTTATGCCAACCTAATTGTACTTGGAACCAAAGGTTTGGAAGTAGTACTAGGTATGGACTGGATGTCAAGGCATAAAGGGCTGATAGACTGTGCTAAGAAAGCCATCACCATGACCAGTAGTTCTGGAATAACAGTAGAACATATCTCTGAAACCTTACCCCGTCAATTCAAATGCAACAAAAGTGTAGCCCTGCCTACCATTGACCAAGTTAGAGTAGTCTGTGAATACCCCGACGTATTCCTAGATGAATTGCTAGGTATGCCCCCGGATAGGGATATAGAGTTCATTATCGAACTAATCCCCGGAACCGGACCTATATCCTAGAGACCCTATACCATGAACCCCTCTGAGTTAGTAGAACTGAAGAAGCAGTTGGATGCCATGTTAGCAACATGCTTGATTTAGCCAAGTGCATCGCCATGGAGATCACTAGTGTTATTCGTCGACAAGAAAGATGGAGGCAACCATCTGTGTACAGACTACAGAAAGTTGAATGATGTCACCATCAAGAACAAGTACCCCTTGCCAAAGATAGAGGATCTATTTGATCAGTTGACTGGAGCTCAGGTATTCTCAAAGATTGATCTTAGGACTGGTTATCACCAACTTAAGATTCGTGCAACGGATATTCCGAAGACCGCCTCTACTACTCGCTATGGTCTATACGAGTATACGGTTATGTCTTTTGGATTAACCAATTCCCCTGCTTATTTCATGAATCTCATGAATAAGATCTTTAGGAATTTCTTAGATAAGTTTGTAGTTGTGTTTATCGACGACATCCTTATCTACTCCAAGTCGGAAGAAGAGCATGAGAAGAGCATGAGAAGGACTGTGGTGGAGTACCGTGACAGATTCTTGTCACTTGCCAGATATGCACCTGATGAGATCAACACGGAGGCCAAGAAGAAGGAGAGATTCTTGAACGGACTGCATGATGAGATGCAGACTGTCCTCGTCAACATCCGTTTTCAGGATCTCGAAGAGCTAGTCGACTCTGCCATTCAGATGGAAGGGAAGATTAACCAGGCAAACGACAACCGCAAGTGTCGTATGATGCAGCAGTCTAGATCCAGTACTCACCAGAAGTACCGTCCCAACCCCTCACCAGGATATGCACCAAGGAGCAACCGACCCCCAAATCCTTTCCCAAGCTACCCCAACCGTAGCGGAGGTAATGTGAAGTCCGGAGGAAACAATCACAACTCCGGCAATGCCAACAATTTCAACCGTGCCCCTCCCAAGAACAACAACAACAACACTGCACCCAGAACTGGCAGCAATGTTGTGCCTGTCGTAGTCAAGGACAAGTCCCAGATCACTTGTTTCGAGTGTGGAGTGAAGGGTCACTACTCCAATGAGTGCCCCAAGAAGACTGCCGCCAATGCCCTTGTGAATGCCCCTACTCAGCAGCAGCGTCGTGTTCAACCAGGAAGGAGATTTGCCCCA
Organism: Avena insularis; assembly: GCA_023614405.1. Taxonomy (NCBI): domain Eukaryota; kingdom Viridiplantae; phylum Streptophyta; class Magnoliopsida; order Poales; family Poaceae; genus Avena; species Avena insularis. Next base: position 352,762,091 of record CM042692.1, on the reverse strand, counting down.
GGGAACCCTCACAACCGCAATAGTCGTCTCTTCCACATGAACGCAGAAGAAGCCCAGGAAGCGCCAGATGTAGTGCTGGGTATGTTTTCTATCAACTCAGTTTTAGCAAGAGTATTGTTTGATTCTAGAGCATCACATTCATTTGTCACCGAAGAATTTGTATGCACTAGTAAGATTCACCCAACCAACCTAAAGCATGTCATGATAGTTCAAATCTCCGGTTCAACTACAAAAGCTAGAAAAAATTGCAAAGTTGTGCCTATCAGAATACATGGGATAGAGTTTTATGCCAACCTAATTGTACTTGGAACCAAAGGATTAGAAGTAGTACTAGGTATGGACTGGATGTCAAGGCATAAAGGATTGATAGACTGTGCTAAGAAAGACATCACCATGACCAGTAGTTCTGGAGTAACAGTAGAGCATATCTCTGAAACCTTACCCCGTCAATTCAAGTGCAACAAGAGTGTAGCCATGCCCACCATAGACCAAGTCAGAGTAGTCTGTGAATACCCTGACGTATTCCCAGATGAATTGCCAGGTATGCCCCTGGATAGGGATATTGAGTTCATTATCGAACTAATCCCCGGAATCGGACCTATAGCCCAGAGACCCTATACCATGAACCCCTCAGAGTTAGTGGAAATGAGGAAGCAGTTGGATGCCATGTTAGCAACAGGCTTGATTCAACCAAGCGCATCGCCATGGAGATCACCAGTGTTATTCGTCGACAAGAAAGATGGAGGCAATCGTCTGTGTACAGATTACAGAAAGCTGAATGACGTCACCATCAAGAACAAGTACCCTTTGCCAAAGATAGAGGATCTATTTGATCATTTGACCGGAGCTCAAGTATTCTCAAAGATTGGTCTTAGGATTGGTTATCACCAACTTAAGATTCGTGCAACGGATATTCCGAAGACCGCTTTTACTACTCGCTATGGTTTATACGAGTATACGGTTATGTCTTTTGGATTAGCCAATGCCCCTGCTTATTTCATGAATCTCATGAATAAGATCTTTATGAATTTCCTAGATAAGTTTGTAGTTGTGTTTATCGACGACATCCTTATCTACTCCAAGTCAGACGAAGAGCATGAGCAACATTTGAGAGTCATCCTAGAAACCCTGAGAGAGCATCAGTTATATGCCAAGTTCAGCAAGTGTGAGTTTTGGCTAAAAGAAGTAGGATTCCTAGGACATATTGTGTCTGCCGGAGGAGTCTTTGTTGATCCCACCAAGATCAAAGATGTCGAAGAATGGGAAGCCCCAACCAATCAAACCCAAGTCTGTTCATTTCTCGGATTAGCAGGATATTACCGCAAGTTCGTAGAAGGATTCTCGAGCATAGCCCGACCAATGACCCAATTGTTGAAGAAGGACAAGAAGTTTGAATGGACAGACAAGTGTGAAGCCAGTTTCCAAGAGCTGAAGAAGAGATTGATATCCGCTCCAATTTTGATCATGCTAGACATCACGAAGCCGTTTGGTGTATATTGTGACACATCCAAGATTGATCTAGGATGTGTATTGATGCAAGAAGGCAAAGTCATCGCGTATCTGTCTCGACAACTAAAGAAGCATGAGCAGAACTATCCTACCCATGATCTTGAGCTAGCAGCCGTGGTTCTAGCATTGAAGACATGGCATCATTATTTGATGGGTAATCGCTGTGAGATTTACTCAGATCATAAGAGCTTGAAGTATATCTGCACTCAAAAAGAGCTAAATATGAGGCAAAGAAGATGGATAGAGTTAATCAAGGATTATGACCTTGACATTCACTATCACCCCGGCAAAGCCAATGTGGTAGCAGATTCTCTTAGAAGATTGCCGTGTAGGCTTAACACCATGATCAAGGAGAAGCAACCAAGTTTGTATGAGGAGTTGGAGCAGTTCAGGACTGAATTAGTTAGCAAGGGATTCCTAGCTAGCATTGAACTTCAACCCACGTTGATTAGCCAAATCAAGGAAGCCCATAAGGGAAATGAAAGTATCGACAGTATCAAACGTCGTATTGGTACAGGAAAGGTACCTGGATTCACCGAAGACAAAGAAGGAGTACTGTGGTACAAAGGACGTATCTGTGTGCCGGCAGATTCGGAGCTGAAGGAAGTTATCATGAAGGAAGCTCATGATACTCTTTATTCTATCCACCCAAGAGGAATAAAGATGTATCAGGATTTGAAAGAGCAATTTTGGTGGCACAAGATGAAGAGAGAGATCGGAAGCTACATCGCCAAATGTGACATCTGTCAAAGAGTCAAAGCAGAGCATCAGAGACCTGCAGGATTGATGCAACCATTGCAGATTCTGGAATGGAAATGGGATTCCGTCGGAATGGTCTTTATCACCGGTTTGCCTACTTCTCGTAGGAGAAATGACTCAATCTGGGTCATAGTTGATAGATTGTCCAAGGTAGCCCACTTCATACCTGTCAAGACAACCTACTAGAGTGCAAAGCTAGCAGAGCTGTATATTGCTAGGATTGTTAGTCTGCATGGAACCCCCAAGACCATCGTCTCAGATCGAGGAACCCAGTTTACTTCAAGATTTTGGCAGAAAGTTCAGGAAGGATTAGGAACCAAGTTGAACTTCAGCACCGCGTATCACCCAAGCAGATGGATGACTGAGAGAGTCAACCAGATCCTAGAGGATATGCTTAGAGCTTGTGTGTTGGAATACGGATCAAAATGGGTAGACTGCCTGCCTTTCGCAGAATTCTCATATAACAACAGTTATCAAGCTAGTTTGCAGATGGCACCATTTGAATTTCTATACGGAAGAAAGTGTCGTACCCCTTTGAATTGGTCGCAAGTAGGAGAGAGTCAGATCTTTGGACCCGACATTCTCCGAGAAGTAGAAGAGAAAGTTCACAAAGTCCGTGAGCACCTCAAGACCGCCCAATCCACACAGAAGAGCTATGCTGATGTAACACCCTCGGAATCGGCCCTATGCAAGTTTTAGCGAATCCCGCCAAACCCGCATAGAAACGATTCAAAGGTGCCCACCAGGCACTTTCGTGCGGGTGGAAAACGAAGTAATAACATTACACAACAGTCCTCGATGGGACCCACAGAACAGATATATATACAACACGACTCCATGAGTCAAGAATACAGATATACGAGACAAAGATCCAAATCACCTTGAAATAATAGAGCGTCCGAGTACGGACAAGATGCAAATTGAGCTAAGAGCCCTGAAGAATAGCCAATGGCGTCCATAACCCTGCCCAGGCCAAGCCGGAAGGGTAACCCTGCTAACGACGTCGATCTCAAAGCCTGCTAAAACAAAAGGGGTGCCGACAAAGGGCAAAGGAAAAAGAGGAGCGTCAGTACTGAGGCCAGTACACGGCGAGGCTAGAATTCGGCGGTCCTCGCCTACATAGGTATGGTGGACTGAGCGGCAGCGCGGCATGCACTAAACAACCTATAGAGACTCGGGATAACTGTCGGCTATCAGAGAGGGATAAGAAAGACCTATTCGGAACCAACCTGATTCTACCACCAAACATACCCATCCTGGTTTCTCCCCCTCGAGACCAAACAAGGAAGTCAACCGAGGAACTCACACAGTTGGCAGTTTTATTCATTCCGTTATAGTTACAGCAATTACTAGTCAAATGTAGATAGCTTGAGTCATCCTGATATAATAAGCAGTGGGCAGTTTTAGTTAACCATTCCGTTGTAGTTGCAACACTTACTAGTCAGATACAATGAGCATGAGATATCCCAAAACCCAGCAGTTGTTGGTACTTTTATTTAGCCATTCCGTTGTAGTGGAGCTGATTACTAGCCATATCGGATACAAGTCAATTTATAACAGTAAACTTTAGTTATAGTTGTCTATGATCGAGAACTGTGCTCCAAGTCGTCCATAACCGCGGACACGGCTTTTCGAAAAGATTTAACCCTGCAGGGGTGCACCAAAGTATCCACACGCACTTCGACCCTTTTTGCCAGATCAATTAACATACACCCATCGGTATGTCGGCGGGGACTAAGTCATGACGTTTCCCAGACCCAAAGCAAGTACATGGGGGCCACCCCACTAAGTCTACCCGCAACAAAGTCGGCCGGTCTCCGAGACGGACTCAGGGTTTGGGTGGACGGCTGTAAACGACTGGGAACCCGAAAAGATGACTGGGCTTGTCGTCTGAGGAAAACGTGTCCCGATCCTAAACAAAGACAGCAGACATCGCACAATTTAAATAAAGCAGTAAAGCATGGCATAAGTACAGAATAGTAAATAAAACCTCAAACTAGTTGTGGCCCCCGGTATAATACTTTGAAATCAGGTACTAATCGATGGGGTGCCCACACATCCCACATGTGGTTAGCGCGCTCGATCTCGGAACAGGTGTCAAGAACTCGGGGTCCTACGGGACACCAGTGAGCGGTCGAAAACCAAATATTGTCTATCACCCACCGGTGCCTCTGCATTACCTACTTAAATTTTAGTTATTAAACAATAATTAAAGCCATGATCATCTCCACACTAAACATGCGGCAATACTCCAACAACTATGGTACTTGACGACACGCAACAGCACTTGAGCAAGCCCTGCAACACGCAAGGCCGACTATCTATCAAACAACAGGTAATAGGATGTGTCCAAGGCAATATAAGGCTGCAGGGATATCACGGGTACGAAAACTAGAGCATCGCGACACAGATAGCAATAGATCAACAGGAGGAAGTAAAGACTAGAAAGGTAAAATAGGTAGAAAGGGGGAGAATGCTCGCCTGAAAACACTGCCGAAGGTTCATCCGAAGATCGGATCGACACTCGCATCAACTCAACAGCCTTATTCGCGAAGATCCAAAACACTAGAAGAAACACCTGATGCACTATTTATTACTATGGCAAAAGATCGGCATGATGCATGTATGATGTATGGCATGGCAAGGATGCGATGCAATTAGGTCATATTAAGCGGAACCGGGGTCCCAACATTTATTTGGAAGGTTCATGTTGTTTAGATACCCCGAAATTTAAATGTTGTGTTAACATGGCAAAAGATATCACCGGTTCGATGCACAAATTTAAATGGGGTCAATATAAGACTGGAAAAGTCCGCATATGGATCCCATATTTAATTTAGGTGAATCGGCATAAGGCCCCCAACCCACATGACAAGTATGCATGCATGCACAATTTAATATGCATCAGTTGATAATGTCACATTATAAAAATAATGGGGTCTCGGAAAAAGGTTCACACATCTGGGGTCGAAGGTCTTGGGGTTCGGAGGGGTTCCGGGGTTCGGTCTCAGGGTTCGACGGGAGAACGGCTCGATGAGATCGGTCTCGGACAACGGAAATCGATCCTGTCGCATCCGAGAAGAAGATCTTGGTTGGCGTCGGGGGCACATCGGATCCGCCCTGGTCGGTGCCGCTCTTGTTGTCACGAAGATCTTGCCGGGTCCTCGTATCGGGTCGGTCTTGGCGTTCAGGATGAAGTACTTGGCGTTCCTCTTCGGAGATCTTCGGGGGTGGCGCCATATGGTCCGGGTAGAAGTCATTGGTGTTCCACCATGACGACCTTCGGGTTCGGCTCCGAGAAGAAGATCTTGCCATACCGCGTCATCGCCTCCGGGTTTCTTGCGGCTATCTTCGGGTCGCAAAGTCCACGTAGTAGATCTTGTCGGTTCCCTGTCGAAGGCCTTGGCGCTCCGGATCGGTCTCGGATCCAAGCGGTATCTTGTACAACGGCGGTGTGCATCGGGTTTGGTCAGGTCGGGTCGATCTTGAGTGTGGCGCTCGAATTGCATCAACACCTCGACGCAATGCTCGCGGGTAGTCATCTGTAAAGGGACCAACACCAGAACGCTGCACCGGGGCATGTCCCACCTGGGCATCACCACAAACACCTTATGGTAAAAAAAACCGAAGCTGTCAAGATGGGGCAGCGGCTTCGCGCGGCCGAAACAGAAGAAACAAGGACGAACGATCGAAGGCGACCCCACATGGGGTGGAGAGCAGGAGGATGGAGGACGCCTGGCGAAGCTCGAGGAACATCATGGCGCCGTCGAACAGAGGGCGGGAATGCAGAGAGGAGCGAGAGGGACGGCTGGCGATAAGCGTGATGGCGGAAGGCGAGGGAGAGGGAGGGGGCGGCCGATGGCGGAGGCGTGATGGCGGCCGTGCGCAGAGAGGCGCGGGAACGCGGGCGGGCGAAGAGAGAAGCGGGAGAGGCGATGGCGTGATGGCAGGGCGAGGAGGCCGGCGTGGCGGGCGGCGTGCAGCTGGCGAGGCTTGGGGAGAGGCGGGAGGCGAGGAGGGATGCGTAGGAGGCGGGGCGACGCGCGAGCGCGTGAGGGCGGGGAGGAGAGAGGAGGTGGCGACGGGGCTTGGTGGCGGAGGCCGGCGCTGGCGGCGGGGCTCGGGTCGAGGGCGGCGGGGACGACGCGGGGCCGGGCGCGGAGGAGGCCGATGGCGGCGACGGAGGAAGAGGGTGGATGCGGGGGGGAGAGACGAGGGAGGGGAACGCGTGGAGGGGACGCGGGGTCGTGGGCCCGGAGGCGGGTGGAGCACGAGGTGGTCAGGGGCGTGGGGGTTGGGATCGGTGCGGTGGGGTGGTGGTCGGTGGGGCCAGGGGAGTGGGTGGACCAGGTGTGACGCGGGGCGAGCGGGGGTTGGGCAGGTGTCGGTCATGGTGGGTCCAGCGGGAGGCAGAGGCGGGGCCAGGGGCGGTGGTCTGTCGGTGGAGTTGGTGGGGTGGATACAGGCGGGTGGTGGGGCCAGAGGTGGGTCCAGAGTGACGTGGCGGGCTGGGATAGGATGGGGGAAGGGAGTGGTGAGGTGGCGGTTGGCTATTGGGTGGGGTGATGTGGCTGGGGACTGGGTAGGTTAGGTTTGGGTAGTTTTAGGAATTAGATATTTTTGACTAGGGTTTTCTTTTGGGCCGGGTAGTAGGTGGTCTGACCGGTTGGGCCTCTGGCCTGACCGATCGGACTGCCTCCCCGGACAAAACATTTTATTATTTATTTTATTTTATTTAAAACAAAACATTTACAAATATGTTTTAGGCCAAAATAAGGATCTGAGAGGAACACGATTTTATATTTGAATGAGAGAAGGGGTATTTGTAGAAAACAAAAATAGGGCTATTAGCAAAATAGTTTAATTCAAAACGATGCATGCTAATGTCATGTCGATGCGCAAAGTATAAACAACAGCGATTTTCTAGTAGTGGTTTTGCGGGATGCCACAGCTGACAAGAGAAGGAGAGACCTGACTTTCAATGTCGGAGATTTTGTATATCTTAAGGTTTCACCATTGAAGGGAACTCAACGCTTTCGTCTGAAGGGAAAGTTAGCCTCCAGATATATTGGACCTTTCAAGATTCTAAACTGCCGAGGGGAAGTATCGTATCAACTGGAACTGCCTGAAGAGATGTCAGCCATCCACAATGTGTTCCATATCTCATTACTTCGCAAATGCTTGGAAGTGCCTGAGAAGACTGAAGTTTTCAAGAATATCGACCACAGAGCTGTGGAAATCAACAATGACCTGACCTATCGGGAAGTACCCATCCGTATCTTAGAAGAAGCCTACAGAACCACCAGGACCAGGAGCATCAAGTTTCTCAAGATTCAATGGAGCAATCAACCGAGGAGGAAGCTACTTGGGAGCGCGAAGATTACATTAGGATAGAGTTCCCAGATCTCTTTAGTTCCTAGTTTTCTTTGTAAATCTCGGGATGAGATTTTGTTTAAGGGGGGAAGGTTTGTAACATCCCAAAACTTAAATCCGAGCTTATCAAGATCTAAATCATCAAATTTGGGGTTAACAAAAACTTTTCCAAATTAAAAATAAAAGCATTCATATGTGTGTGCATTTAAAATAGGAGTTGTTTTGAATTGCCATGATTGTGTGATCCAATGCTTGTAAAATGTTTCTTAGGTGATTTAAACATCATCTACATCATTCCAAAACTTTTCCTAAAGAAAATCAAATCAAAAAGATTTAAAAAGGAGGAATGGTCATTTTGGCCATTTTAATCCACTACACTACTTTGGCTATTCCTAGTACTCAATTCTTAACAGAAACAATTCTTGATATTTGTACCCCTTGCTAGTACACATAATGAGGTACCAAGGCCCACCTTTTGATCTGCTAAAAACATTCTTTTACTTATTTTAATTGGCATTTGAAAATTGAATCTAATGCATATGCATAGATCACCCCTATTTCAAAACCCATCTATTTGAGCTCCACTTTCCAAACCCTTGCAACCAGAGACTACCTAGCACTAGTGGAGATCACTCAAAAAATTTGAAACCAAAATTCAAAACTTTTCTCTTGTGGCCATTTCATCAAACAGCTTGTGTGCACAAATCTGGCCAAATTCCAAACATTGTTTTGAGCAGTGATCTTGGTCACCATTTGTGCCTAACCTTGTCCCCTTGTTCCCTCAGTACCAGCCCTACCCTTTGCTAGCCCGGCCACACCCTGTGCACACGACCAAATGGTCATGGCCATTAAGGCCGAGCACCTTGAGCACCCCCACCGGGGACATCGCGCCACAGCAGCCGCCAACCTCTCTCGCCATGTCTAGCACACCGCCAGTGGTCCACCTCCACCGTCCAACCAGCCCCAGGCCAGAGACAGAGGGTAGAGCGGCCAGGAACCGCCATGCCCGGAGCTGGTCGACCATGCCAGTGCCGCCCCCAGAGCGCGCTATGTCCCCGCTCGCACAGACCACCCCTTGGCCTTAGCCCGTGCCCGCCGCTCCGCCACGACCTGGAGAACCCCCCAGACACTCCCGCTGGCCACCCAACGCCTCACAGCCACCGCTCGCCGTGGACACCGCCGCCTCTGCCTCTTAGAGCGCCACCTCGCCCAAACCGCGTGCCACCGCTCTTACGGCCGCATTCAATTCCTAGAGCACCGCCAGGGAACCGCCCATCAATCGCCACCCCCAGCCATGCCTCTACCCCGCCGTAGCAATGTCGCCACCGTCGCCTGCCCATCCCGCTCGGTCTCACTGTGGGGCCTATAAAAGGAGCCCTTCCTAGCCTCTTCTCTCCACACCATTCCACTCCCCTCACCTCTCTGAACCTCACCCACCTCTCATCGGAGCAAAGGGAGCAGCATCTCGCCAAAATTGGAGTCGGAGCCGCCGCCTCTAGAGGAGAAGGGCGCCGCTGATTGCGACCACCCCAAGCTCCGCCGCAACCGCGCCTCACCTTGCCGTCGTCTTCCAGTTTGTTTGCCCGCCTCGCCAACCCCGCTAGAGCCCTGGTACGTCCCCAGCAGACCCAAATAATGCACAGAAGCATTTGCACTTTGCAACATTTTTATAAAATCAGCCAATTGATCTCTTATAGAGTTATAGATCTCTTATAATAAAAATAACGAAACAGAAGCATTTGCACTTTGCAACATTTTTATAAAATCAGCCAATTGAGCTTTTGAGTTGATTCCAACTCTCACAAATCACATTTCATCATATCTATCCAAATATGTAATAATATTAAGGTTTACATGCAGTGACTTTGGACTAGTACCAAAATAATGCTATATAGGCATTTCTAGTCACTTTAAATCATTAAATAATGAACTTAAACCAAAGTAATATTGATCCAACCCTGAAATCTCATTCCCACATGTTAGAATATGTGGTGATGACATGTGTCAACATGATCCCATATTTTAAGTGGTGAATATTAAATCTTAGTTAAATTTTCAATGAGTAGAAATTACTTTTCTAAATTAAAAAGAATGAAACTATTGAATTAAACTTGTGATGCTTGTGATGATAATAGATCATCAATTGTGTGTCTTAGAATGCTATCTAGCCTAGTTAAGTATTGTTTGGTGATTTTCTACTCCGTATGTATTTATAGAAGATAGTACCGACCAAGCTTACGAGGAGGAGGAGTGCTATCAAGACGAAGACGAAGAAAACTTCAACCACTGCACCAACCAAGGCAAGCTACCATTAACAGTGCAAGCTACCCTTAGCAAGCTAGCAATACCCAAGATTAACCCTTGCAAGTTTAGTGCTTAGCAACCTAGAAACAAACTAGATGGTTTAGCAAAGATGCTTTAAGCATGCTTTGATCACACCCCCTTTAACTATTAGTACCTCAAGTCTTATTGACAAGTTTTACCTCCCCTAGTTTACCAAAGTCCCTTAATTGTTTTGAAGGTAGCATAAAAAGTATAAAACTTGACCTACTTAGAAACCTTTAGATGTCATTCTATGGCATGAGATTGAACCCATCACTTCCATCTTAGTGAACCCTCTTAACTTAGTATTTTAGAGTAGATCAAAAACTTGAGTCACTTTAGATGGGAACAATTGGTGAAAATGAATTGTGAAAACCTTGGAATTATGCGTCATTCTATTGCGATATTTTGACATGTGTTGAGAAACACAACTGGTTTATGATGATGAAAATGATGAGGCATGAGCCTTAACCCTTTTATAAAACTGATGGTTGGATTCGGATGCGATACCATTCCAAATTTACCGTACAACCACATTACCTGAATTGGGTAAGGCTTAGCTGGAAATTTATATGCATTAGTATTAGTTCCCTCACAGGAGAGGTTTGAGCTGAGGCTACCTCTCATGATATCCACCTATGCAGTGCCCAAGATGACTGATGGTCATGGTTGGGAGGCCATGCTCATAGGAGAGGTGCTTATACTAGGGTGTGTAAAGGGAAGGTTATGTTTGATTATCTACATACCAAGTATGATGATTCAGGGTTATCCCTGACAGATGTATCGAATCTTGTGGTGAAAGTGTACCACCTCCGCAGAGTGTCAAACTATTCGAATAGCCGCGTCCGCGGTTATGGACAGTTGGAATGGCCATACTGTTTCGTTGTCAGATGTTATCTACATAATTTGAAATGAATTGATGAACTTTGACTTGACCACAACAGGGTTGTGTTTATGATAATAGCTTCCCAACTTAAGTGATTCTATAACTTTACTTTATCTTTATTTGCTTCTGAACTCAGCTTAGGTTTCATACTTAACTTTATAGTTAATCTTTGATTTAGCACTTTAACTTAGAACTATAGTACCTGTTAATAGTAGTTTGCGAGTACTTAAAGAGTACTCATGGCTTTTGTCCCTGGCTATTCTCATGGCTAGACTATGAAGGAGACTATCAGGAGGATGGTCATCAGGATGGCTATGATAACTAGGACTATCTGCCACAAGATTACTCGTGCCCTTGAAGATGGACCCCACCGCTACGCTTATCTTTTATTTCCGCTGCTTGTTGTATTAAAGACTGGATCATGAGATCCTTATTTGTGTAAAGACCTTATATATGGTTTGTAATGGATGATTTACTGTGATATCCAATCCGTTATGTCTCGCAAAAATGGTAATCCTGGGATTGCGAGGTATGGCATAACGGGCATCTGGGATTAAAAATCCGGGTGTTGACACTTTTGGCGATGAACAAAGCTAGAGGGTTTGAAGGTATGCTTGGCTCAATTGATTGCATGCATTGGAGTTGGAAGAACTATCATGCGGCTTGGCATGGACAATTCAAAGGCCACAAAAAGGATTCCACCATCATCCTTGAAGCCGTGGCCGATGAAGAGACTTGGTTTTGGCATGTTTTCTTTGGATTGTCGGGTTCTTGCAATGACATCAATGTCCTCCAACGCTCACCACTCATGACAAGGATTGCCGAGCGTGAAGGTCCACCTATGGAGTTCGTAGCAAATGGCCACACCTACAACTATGGCTAATACCTTGCGGGAGGCATCTACCCAAGGTGGCAAACATTTGTGAAGCCTCTTAAATACCCAAAAGATAAGAAAAGACTCTGGTTTCATAATGCAGAAGCGGTGGCTAGGAAAGACATGGAGATAGCATTTAGGATTTTGCAAGCATAATTTGCTATGTGAGGGGACTGGCTAGATTTTGGGATCAAAATATACTTTGGTATATCATGACCGCTTGTGTGATCATGCATAATATGATTATCAAGAATGAGCTTGACCAAGAGTTAGACTACTCCTCCTATGAGTTGATGGGAGTTCCCGTCCAAGTGCGTCAGAGACAAGAGAGAATAGCCCGCTTTATTTCATCACATCATGCCATTCGACAAACCGATGTGCCTGATCAACTTTAACTAGATCTCGTCGAGGAGTGGTGGAAGCGGAATGGGAAACAATGAATAACTTGATTTGTTTTACCATTTGTTGTAATGTTGTATTGTTGTGTTGAATAATTGAACTATTTATTGTGTTGTAATAATTGAACTAGTTATTGTTGATTTTATTTGTTTGTGTTTGATCTTCTTTTTTGGAGATGGGTGTGTGTTTTGTGTTTGCAGTGCCGCACGTGCTCTATATTTTCCAACATCCTATGGAGCGCAGTTTTGCCGCACGTGAGTTTATAGTGTCCGGTGGAGCGTCGCACGATCGCGCACGCTGGAAACCTAAAAACTGCGCTGCAAATGAGTTTTATCGCATGCTATTTTAGCGCTTTTGTTGGAGATACTTTTAGGCTAGTCATAGTGGAAAGTAACATAGAGTAATATCATATGAGTAGTGTCATGCATATGACACTGGTCTATCTTACTACCTTCATAGTGCATGGTGTCATAGGATTAGTAACATAGAAGTGTTTATTTATTAGTGTCGAGACTCATTGTGTCTCGGGGTGTGTGATGTTATGGTAACATAACTACCACAAGACTCTCTTTCCTCAATTAATGATGTGCCATGTCACCAAAATTCTTATGTGGCATTGCATGAGATTCTATGTTACTACTCAATTACTCCTAGTATGAGTAGTCCTAATAAGCACGGAATGGCAATTTGGACAAAATCGACCTTTTTTAAAACTATTTCATGAAATAAACTCTGACCAGAAAAATTTCACGGGACTAACCCTTTTTGCAACGCCATCACTAGTGGTGCTGCACCCTAGAGCGCAATGCCACAAGCTGTGGCGCTGCACGAGCTGTCGCCACAGCTGACGGTGCCGCACCGTGTGGTACCACGCCACCGTCAGTGGTGCCGCACTTTACACCTAGGGTTAACAATGCCAGCCTGACCCAACCCTCACTCCTCTCCATCTCGAGCTAGAACACAGCTAGGGAGGCGGCTGGTCTCCTCTCTCAAATCCCTCCCTCCTATTGGCCAAATTGGAAGCTTTTCTCCATGGATTTCGATCCCCCAAGTGCCTAGAGGTATTCTTCCCCTTTTTCTTTGTTTTCACCCATTGAATTTTTGTTTTGACCCATATCTTGGAAACCCTAGGTTGTTATGCAAGATGCATGGTAGATTGTTGTTGCATTTGCATAGGGGTTGGGTATTGTGTTAATATTAGCATGGGTATCTATTGAGTATGTTGACCATGGTATTGTTGTTTTGATTATATTAGGAATGCAAAGAATTGTTCATGTTCACCATGTAGACAAGGATGCTTTTTGAGAGGTAATATAGAACCGGACCCAGATGAGAGCTTGACTTGGTGTTTGAGAGTAGTCCCACCTACGCTGAGGTCTTAGAGAAAGTGAGGATTGAATTGAAATGGATGGACCCAAATGATGTTGTTGAGTTGGAGGGAAGACATAATGTGGGGTTTGGAAATGCATATCCATTGGAGGACCATGCGTATCTTATCCGAGCCCCGTTGGGTTGCATACAAGGATGTGCTGGCCGAATCACTAGACAAAGCTCTTGAACCTTTTGCCACCAAGAAGTTTGATACGTAATAATTTGCACTTGGACTTGAATCGTCTTGCCTCCCCATTGGATTTTAGGAGTCCTCCATCAATAAACCAAGAGGTATTGAGTGAACCTCCTTTGACCCAAACATTGATCCCGATTTCAAAGAACCAAGATGAAGTATTGGAAGAGAACAATGATAATTATTGGCATGATGAGAATGAGGTTGAGCTCGACGACAACAATGTTGGAGATTTGGAAAAATATATTACGCAAGATAACATGGACCGTGACATCTCCTATACTCGAGGCTATGAATCAGACTCGGATGATGATGGTCCTAAAGAAGAAGTTGACAAGGAGGGGTTCACGGCTAGAGGCCAAAATCCACGATACTGTATTGGGGCGGGACCATTGGGTGCCTTTGTTTCGTGATTTTAGTCTCGCGGACGAAGCAACGGTTGATGGCGGCAAGGGCGTAGTGCTTGGACCAATGACAAGTTCTTACCGGGATGATAATCACGAGAATAATGGCTTTTCTCATGGATCGAGGTTCAAGACCTTGTTGGAATTTAAGCAATGGATAAAGGACTTCTCGGTTAAGCATCATCGTCCTTACACGGTGGTGCACTCAGACGTGACTAAGTGTTACACGGTTAAATGCGAGGAGGATGGATGTCCTTAGATTGTGCATGAAATACCATTCAAGGGAGGTCCCGATTGTCACATATCTAGTTGTGTATCAACTCACATGTGTCGAGAATCGATGGTGGATGGCAAGGATGTGAAGCACAAGCACCGACAACTCACCTCTGAGTTCCTCGCTTATAGGTTGTCCAATGACATCGCATCATTTCCAATAATGAGCACCAAGATAGACATGGATATTGCGAAAGCCTTGTTTCACTACGAGGTGAAGTACGGGAAGGCATGGAAGGCGAAGCAAGCTAGATTCAAGATGTCGTACGGTGATTGGGATAAATCTTATAACCGAATCCCTAGGTTGTTGGGAGCGATGGACAATGCTAACGCGGGCATGGTTCATGTGATTGAACCTTATGGGAACAAGACAAGGATAATAAATGGAAGAATCGTTCGAGTGTTTGGCCATGCATTTTGGGGTTTCGAGCAATGTGTTCGGGATTTTGAACATTGTAGGCTAGTCATCTCTGTTGATGCACCTTCTTGACCAAGCAATTCAAGGGCACTCTCTTGATTGCAATAGCTAATGATGCCAACAACCGATTGGTTCCTTTGGCATTTGCTTTGGTGTAGGTGGAAAACAATGATAATTGTGAGTGGTTCTTCCTTCTTTTGAGAACCAAGATATTAGTCACTCAAAGGGAAATATGTGTCCTCTCTGACCGTCATCAAGGAATTCTCAATGCGGTGATGATTGACATTCCCAGCCATGCTCCATTGCACCATCGATGGTGTATGAGACACTTTTGTGCAAACTTCTATAGGGCATTCAAGAGCAAGGACTTATCCGATGATCTACAAGATTGTTGCCTCGCTTTCACGGACCATCATTTGTCAAACGTGTACAACAAATGGATCATCAACAAAGAACTCAATGCTGGTGGTCGAGAGTTTCTTGATAGGAACATTGGAGATAGGACAAAGTGGGAACAAGCTTTCGATGATGGTGGACGAAGGTACGGTCAAATGACAAGCAACATAGCAGAATGCTTCAACAAGTTGCTCAAAGGTCTCTGTGCATTGCCCATCACGGTAATAGTCCAATATACATTCGACAAGTTGAATGAGTATTTTCTAAAATACTCAGCTAAAATGTATAGGCAGATTGTGGGAGACTATAAGAACAAGCATAAATACAAGTACCCACCTAAGGTTGACAATTGGATGGAATATCAGTCAAGGAAAGAGGATTCTCAAGTTTTCACGGAATTTGATAACGTCGGCCTAATTTACCAAGTTACGGAGCCAGGAGGAACCATGGCTGATGGTGTCCAACATGGAGGCCGAGCGTTCAAGATCTCGCTCAAGACTTGTGAGTACACATGCGGAAGGCCTTCGTTGCTTCATATTGCATGCTCGCACTTGCTAACGGCGTCTCGCATGCGACATTTGGACTATAATCATTCGCTCAGGGTGAGAGTGTGAGAGTTCTCTATCGAGACTACTAAGAAGATATGGTCCCCTAGATTTCAGCCATACTTGGACCAATCACAATGGCCGGAGTACCATGGAATTCAACTATTTGTGTTGTCATCATCATTCCTTTAATTACCCTCAAAACATCTAGAAGTATAGGAATGGGCCAGTGTATCCTGGTTGTGCGGCGCCACAAGCAAAGGTGCTGCAGCGTGCAACGCCACGAGTCATGGCGCCGCACTTTGCGAGAAAAATAGACAGAAGCTTCTGGCTATTTTGCTCCCACAGTGCGGCGCCATGAGTGGTGGCGATACACACTGCAGTGCCACAAGCAAAGGCGTTGCAGTGTGCAACGCCACGAGTCATGGCGCCGCACTTTGCGAGCAAAATAGATAGAAGCTTTTATCTATTTTGCTCCCAAAGTGTGGGGGGCAAGAATGGTGGAGTTACACACTACGGTGTCACAAGCAAAGGCGTTGCAGCATGCAATGCCACGAGTCATGGCGCCGCACTTTGAGAGTAAAATAGACAGAAGCAAGAATGGTGGCGCTACACTCTACGGCGCCACAACCAAAGGCGTTGCAGCATGCAATGCCACGAGTCGTGGTGCCGCACTTTGCTGGGCGTTGCACTTTGGATCTGGTTGCCAGGCTGGGCTTGTTTATCTGTGTGAGTGTGCGACACCATGGGATACGGCATTGCATGGTGCAACACCATGGCTGGCGGCGCTGCACTTTCCTATAATACAGCTTGACCTCATTGGCATAACACCAAGTGACAATAGTGGAACATAGATTAGAGTAGCTTTAGAGCTAAATACTCACTTCAAGTGCAACATATCACTTCAAGCTAGTTCACTTCACACGACAACATATCAAGTAGAAGTTCACTTCACATCAAGTGCATCATATAGAGTGCGAGTTCACTTCAAGCTACAAGTGTAGAAGCTAGTTCACACAACAACACCATGACATCAAGTTTAGAAGCTAACAAGTTCACTCGACATGATCACACGACAAGCGAAAATGCTAACAAGACCACATCTACTTCCCATGGGTCGTCTTCTTTCCTCGGCCCCTTCTCACGAGAAGCTTCCTCGTGACCGGTTCAGCGTCATCATCTGTATCCGTGTATGTCTTCTTGGCCTTCTTTGCCTTGGTCGCGAAAGGGTCCGGTGTGTAAGGATTCTTGGGTTTCCCTGGCTTGAACATGTAGTCGGACCGCTCGTGGACCTTATATCGAGTATATGTAGCCAACATCATCTCGTCGTCGATGCTTTCTTCATCTTGGGGCTGTTAAAAAAGAACAATGTTGAGAAAATAGAGTACTTCAATGATTTGTGTGGGTGCAGTACTTTGCTACCTTAGGGGTGTCCTCCTCGTCCTCCTATGTAGAGTCATGATGGCTAGTAGGGTCAGAGGGCGTGTTGGATCGTGACTGGGACGGTGTTGATGAAAGGAATATGCCCGAGAGGCAATAATAAAGTGGTTATTATATTATATTCCATGTTTATGATAAATGTTTATTTCTCATGCTATAATTGTGTTAACCGAAAACGTTAATACATGTGTGTTTAATAAACAAATAGAAGGTTCCTAGTGATTCCTCTCATTACACTAGCTTGTTGATTAAAAGATGATCAAGGTTTCCTGATCATGACATTGGATGTTGTTAATAACAAGGTCAAACCATTGATTGAATGATCTGATGAACATACTCCCAAAGTATAGTAACATGATCATGCCATTATGTTTACACTACTATAACGTCATTCGAAGTAACTCTAATCCTTAGACCATGAGATCGCGTTAATCATTGACTCCGGAAGAGTACCTTGATCAAAATCACACCATAACATGGTGATTATAAAGGTGTCGTCGGGTACTTGGAAAGTGTTAGTTGAGGCTCATGGAGCAAGAGTGGGATTTGTCCATCCAGATGATGGAGAGATATACTCAGGGCCCTCTCGGTGATATCACATTGACATAGCTTGCAAGCAAGTGATTTGATCACTAGAATGTTATATCATGGGAACAAGAAAAGGAGTACTTGTCGAGATTGAACTAGGTATGGATGATACCAAATTATCGGATCTCGGACAATTAAAATATTGCGAGACAAAAGGAATTTGATGACAGCGAAAAAGGTTCAGACGATCATTGGATTTTCGTGGAGCTAGTGGGAGTCATTATGGATCTCCAGGTCCCGCTAATGATTATTGATCAGAGATAGTCTCGATAATGTCCACATAGTTCTCGAACCCATAGGGAGACACACTTAAGGGTAGTCGACGCAATTGAGTGAATAGGGAACGCTAGAGAAAATACTTGACAGCGCGGGAATTGTTCTGATAAAAACTGTCGGAATAGTTTCGGTGTATCAAAATATTGCGAGGGGATTAAATGTTAATGTGTTCATTAAATGAAGTACCCATTAAATGAAGTATTCATTAAATTTAGTGTCATTAAACCAAGTGAATTTAAAGTGCTTTAATGGAAAGACCTTTGATTTTTGAGTGAAGAATTAATAGAATTATGGTGATCCTTTGCTTTATGTGAGTGGAGACTCCACCACCATCAAGAGGGGAGAGGTGGGGGAACCACTAGGGGCTGCTGTATGCCTCTTGGGCGCAGCCCCCTCTCTTATAAAAGGAGGAGGCGGAGACCCCCTCTCCACACACCATTACACACACACTCACCCCTCCTCTCATATGCCCTTTGGTTGGCATCTTCCTCCTCTTCTAGCCTTGTCCATTGCCACGAGCGAGGTGCTTAGGCGAAGCCCTATTCAAGAAATTCTCCACCACCATCACCACCATGTCGCAGTGTTGGCGGAGTTCCCAAGGATCCACTACGTCTGCCACCCAACATGGAGCAAGGGATGGAAGTCGTCGGCACACCGTATGTGTTACCAATTATTGAGGCGCTGCCCTCTTCTGGCGCTGATCATCTGCGCGTGCTTGAGGACGGTCATGCACACTCTACAACAGCCACATTTGTTTGCGGAAACGTTATCTCGCGTTATGGTCTTCGAGGGTGAGTCTATCTGAAACCGTTACATGTATCTCCTAGATATGATCTTGGTGGTTGCAACCGTCGGAATTTTTTGTTTTCTATGCAACGAACCCCATTAGTGGTATCAAAATCGTGTCTATGCGTAGATACATTGTACGGTTAGAACATATATGAATATGTGGGTGCTGATGGTCATGTTATTGCATCCTTCATGTATTTTGGATATTGGCGGTATAGTGGGATGAAGCGGCCCGGACAAACTTTACATGTCGTCGCACATGCATGCGTGACATGCAACTAGTTTTACATAAGTGGCTAACATGTGTCTATCTCTCCCACTATAGTTGATATCTAATTTACAACGGGTTGCTAATAATTTGATTATCATCATTGTGGTTCTATATTCGTAGGTAATATTGATTTTATCTTCGAAAGCCCAAAGCACGTAAAATATGCAAAAGATAAATTAGAAGCGTCTAGTTTTATTTTTGCAGGGCATGCGTCATTATATGGTAAGTGTTATAACTTTAGTATGTGAGATACTCTCGGGAATTATAACAAAGCGCCATAGACTTTGGCGCTACACAAATGGAATGATAGAGATCATGCCATGATGCACAAGAGAATGATCAAGTGCAAGAACCATACCATATCACTTTATGCATATGATGTTTCTTTGCATATTATTTTGCTTATGTCTATCTTAGAACTTGGCAGTAGCATTATAAGACAATCCTCTCACTAATATCAAGATAACAATATGTTATTCCTTAGTATGCACCGTTAAGAAAGTTCGTCATTTCAAAGCACCACATGGTGATCGGGTGTGATAGAATCTACGTTCGCATACAATGGGTGTAAGACAGTTTTACACACGCGGGTACTAAGGTTCTTACTTGGCGAGCCTAGCATGTACAAACATGGCCTCGGAACATGAACCAAAAGGTAAAGCATGAGTCATATGAATGATATGATGTCCATATGATGCTTGCCATTGGAGGTGCACCACCACTCGCGATGATCGGTCATGGTGTAGTGAATTTGGTTCGTGTAATCACCAAAACAACTCGAGGGATGTTGTTTTGAGTGGGAGTTCAATTTAGTAATTTGGATAAATTTGAACTTAGTTTATCATAAACTAAATCAAAGTGAATTTGCATAGTTCATTGTAGTCACTAGCATTCGTTTACTACATTGTATTTAGCTATAATTGAGATAGTAGAACTATATACTTCTGGAATTTTACTTTATGAGTTGGTATCCTATTGTTTTATGAGTGTCAGTCTAAAGTTTTAAGTGATATTGCAAACTTTCAGTGAAACCTCACTTACTCTGTGCAATTCAATAAATAGTATTGAATCAAGAGTAACAAGTTCCAGCGTTAGTATCAAAGTAACAAATTCCAGCGTTAGTATCAAAGTATCATGCTTTCCTCCATGATTCTTGATATTGAAAAATTGTTTTAATATCAACATTATCTAGAAGCTGAAAATTGTTTCAGAAACCATCATCTCTAGAAGATATTATGATATCTGAAACAATGCTTGGTTGCAATATGGAGTATAATTTAATAAAATACACGTATTGTATGAGAATTTGTAATGGTTGGAGGCGCTAGGCATCCTGATCACCCTAAATGTTTTGGGAATTAATTATGTTCGTGATTCATCCTTATGAGCTATAGTAGCTTGATCATGAAAGTTTTCATGATAAGGATGGATAGAAGATGTAGGTAAAATGTTTACTACATTAAAAGGATTTATAAAAGGAATGAAATTTTGAAAGAACGTGAATCATTTGATGATGGTGATCTACTTCAAAGTGCAAGTCCAAAGGTATTAGTATTTGACGATACACGCTTTGAACTATGTCATATGTATGGCACCACTATTGATGTTGATAGTTTTTTTTAAAGAGAAAAGAAAATTCTAAAAGAGAATCTTGGAAATATTTGGCAGAAAAGAAAAGACTGGAAATGTCCAGTTTAGGTATATGAATGATATACACGTTATGGTTGTATTATTTGCTTGTTAAACAATGTGGTTCTTGGTTATTGGATACTGAATTGTTTGGTGCAAAATGTCACACAGAGAAACTCAATTCATGAACTATAATAGCCTAAGTAACTAGCAAGAGAATATGTGATGATGTTCATCGAAAACAAATAAAGTGTTATTATGTTTTTGTTGACATCAAAACTTCCCTTCAAGATTTTTATTTTAATAATTGTTATTTTGTTCCGGTATTATGAGAACAATGATCGTTCAAATAATACCATATTCCATTAAAGATGGATGAACTCTTACAAATCTAGTTGGATCAATCACGTCCATAAACACTAATGCTAAAGTGTCGTAAGACGAATGATTAGAAGATTACTTATAATTAACACTGTAGTTTAAATCATATCAGAAAGAAAACAAGAAGAAACACCATGTTCATGGAATTTTGGAGCCTTTTTGATTTTTGAATCAATTGACGCTTGTGAGAATTTGCTAGAAATGATTTAAATTTCGTTCATAGGCCAAAGAGGAACAAACGACTAAATTATTGGACATTATGAATGTTGATGTATACAGTTCATTATGTGTAGCCATATGTGGTGGATCGTTCAAACTTCATATGCTTTAACCGAAGATTTGAGTGAATATATGTATAGTTACTTAATCAGGGAGAAGTATGAAACGTTTGAAAATGTTCAAATGATTCCAAGATGAAGTGGAAAATCATTGTAACGAGAAAATAAAGAATTTATGATTGGATCATAATGGAAAATATTTGAGTTAGAAGTTTAGCAAAAACACCTTAGATTCAAGGAATCATTCCATGGATTTATGTTTCCCGATAAACCATAGGAGTATGGAGTATTCGAGAGATGTAATCAAACCTTGTTTGACATGATAGGATCAACAGTGTTATTTATAAAATTACCATTATATTTTGAAGATTAAGCTTTAGTGACTATCACTTTTACACTGAAAAGAGCTCCATCATGATCCGTTGAAATGACACCATATGAGTTATGGATTGGGATAAAACCCAAGTTGTATTTTCTTAAATTTTGGTATGCTAGGCATAAGTAAAATGTTTACAACCAAATTTGGATAAACACGTCTTTGTAGGTTATCCCAAATAACCGTTGGGTATTCCTCCATACCACCGAGAAGACAAAAGTGTTTGTCACTTAGAGCGTCAAGTTTCTTGAAAAGGAATTTTTCGCAAAAAGTTAAGTGAGAGGACAATAGAACTTTGATAAAGTTATTGAACTTTAGCTATATGTGTTGAGTTGCACGGCGTCGGAAAGTGTCTTGGAGGCAGCCATAATGCTCATGTCTCCCGTTCCTCAAAGTTTGTAGTTACAGAGATCTAAGTTCCTATTGAACCATGTAGGTCGGGTAAACAATCAAATAATAAGATTTAAGATTAAATCATTATTGTTTGAAAATTATGAACCGACTACCTGCAAAGAAGCGATGATGGGTCCTGACTCCGTCAAATGACTTGAAACCATAAAATCCGTGATAGTTCCATACACGAGAAACCAAGTTACTAAACTTGGAAGACCCTCTACAAAGCATAAATCCTATCAGTCGTATTTGGATCTATAAAAAAACAGACATGTATGTTTTACATCTATGAAATACTCGACATGTTGGTAAAGAGTTTACGACATTGTTCAAAGAGTTGAATACGACAAGATTCGATCTTTCATAGCAATATTTTGTATGGACGGATTAGTGTAGCAACCACTACATATGTCAATTGTTGTATATGCTAGTTGAACAAACAAAACAAAGTTCTTATAAAAGAATGGTTACCGAGGATGTGTACGTGACATAGTCTGAAGAGTTTTGTTAAATCAAAGGATGCTAAAAGGGCATGCAAACTTTAATAGTTGAAGTAAGCATAGCGGAGTTAGAATCTTCACCGTGATGAAAATATTAAAATGTTTAATTTCATCAGAGATGATGAAGATGCTGCATTTGCAAGAAATTAAGTGGGAGTCCTGAGACATATTTCTAATACATTGTGTATAAGACATATTGTTGATTGGAAATAGTGTATATTTTATTGACACAAGTTAAGGATTTCATTAAAATTAGATTTAAATGAAAGATTGGGAAAAAACCAGAATATTTGGCATCAAAGTCTATTTGGATAGATTGAGATGTTAATATGGTTATGCCCAATGGTAAGGAAAACGGTAATCATTAACTGCTCGGTCGGCTTAGGAGTAGGGACTAATCGGAATTCGGACGATTAACTGATTTAATCGGTCGACTATTAATCGGTGCAACCTACGCAAATTAGCACCTAAAACATGTGTATATAAGAAAGAAACAGTATATGGGCCTCTATATGCTAGACCCTACTTCTCTTGAGCCGAAAAGCCCATTAAAACATGTACGATTGGGGCAGGCTAGCAGCTGGACGGGCGATATGCGTTGAAAATTTTGCAACTTTTTTGACCAAGTTTGGTAGTTAATCGGAAATACACCTAGTAATCGGTCTGTCAGAGCTATTAGTCGGGTAAAAGGATTAACACAACCGATTAGTGGTAATCGACACGGTTAGGTCCCTAGTAGCGATTAATCGGCCTATTAATCGCTGATTCGGATGATTTTTTGAACAATGGTTATGCCAAATGTACATAGATGAAATATTGAATGAGTTCAATACAGAAATGACGAGAAAGGTTCTTGCCACATGGAAAAGGTTGAATCAATATTCAAGTATATTGGTACTTGGTGAGTGAATCAAGATTCAAGTGTTTTGACACTTGGTGAGTAAAATCACATGAATATCTTGATAAACGATATTCAAGTGTTTTGAAACTTAGTGAGTAAAATCACATGAATATCTTGATAAACGAGATTCAAGTGTTTTCACACTTGGTGAGTGAAATCACATCAATATCTTAATCAATCATACTGTGATATGTACATATCCAGATATGTCCTATGCTCTAAATGTTATGAGCATATACCAGGGTGACTCATAAGATGATCATTGGATGATAGTAAGGATATTCTTATGATCTTTGAAAGAACTAAGAATATATTCTGTATGTAGAAGTGACAAATAGTTCATTGTAAAGTGTTACATTGATGCTAGACATATAGTTCATTGTAAAATGTTACATTGGCACTATACAAATAATTTATTGTAAATGTTACATTGGAACTAAACAGATAGTTCATTGTAAGTGTTACATTGATACTAGTTTTGTTACCAGATACAAATGAAGTTTATTTCAATTTAGGCTATAGGTTAAGGTGGCACAATGTAATGGAAGGAAGTTCCATGATGGATTTCGATAAGTTCCAAAAGGTTAAGGACATTGTGATGGATACTACAACGAAAGGCAAAGTATAAGACTGCTATAGTAGCAGCAAAGGAACTAGGTGTGGTTCTCCATGGGCTAGTAATATGAAGATATATTGTATGACAATAGTGTCAACATGTTTTTAGCTCAAGGAACTAAGGTCTCACCAAAGGACCAAATTTATACAATGCCATCGCATTTGAGAATGAGTGATGCGTAGAGACGCAAAGACATGCAAATACACACGAACCTGAAAGCGTCAGATCCGGAGATTATGTTTGCCATTAGCAAACGCGTATATACAACACTAGAAAGCCATAGGTGTTGAATGCACAAGTTTTTCAAACTAGATTATTGACTCTAGTGCAAGTGGGAGACTAAAAGGAATATGCCCGAGAGGCAATAATAAAGTGGTTATTATATTATATTCCATATTTATGATAAATGTTTATTTCTCATGCTATAATTGTGTTAACCAGAAACATTAATACATGTGTGTTTAATAAACAAATAGAAGGTTCCTAGTGATGTCTCTCATTACACTAGCTTGTTGATTAACAGATGATCAAGGTTTCCTGATCATGACAATGGATGTTGTTAATAGCAAGGTCACACCATTGATTGAATGATCTTATGAACATACTCGCAAAGTATAGTAACACGATCATGCCATTATGTTTACACTACTATAACATCATTCGAAGTAACTCTAATCCTTAGACCATGAGATCACGTCAATCACTGACTCCGGAAGAGTACCTTGATTATATCAAACGTCACACCATAACAGGGTGATTATAAAGGTGTCGTAAGGTACTTGGAAAGTGTTAGTTGAGGCTCGTATATCAAGAGTGGGATTAGTCCATCCAGATGACGGAGAGATATACTCAGGGCCCTCTCGGTGATATCACATTGACATAGCTTGCAAGCAAGTGATTTGATCACTAGAATGTTATATCACGGGAATGAGAAAAGGAGTACTTGTTGGTAACGAGATTGAACTAGGTATGTATGATACCAAATGATCGGATCTCGGACAAGTAAAATATCGCGAGACAAAAGGATTTGATTACAGCGAAAAAGGTTCAAACGATCATTGGATTTTTCGTGGAGCTAGTGGGAGTCATTGCCGTGACACAGCATACCACACCATGATGTAGTACACTATAGTCATGGACATAACACCAATGAAACACCGTTCACTAGTATTACATCCCTCAGAGTGGTACAACAGAAACACAACAGGTCCAAGACATGACTATAGAATTACAACTCGACTCTTTATAAAAGATCCCGAGAACAACTATGTTAAATAGAGAGGATGAAACTCTTTACAAAGAAGAACCAGAAATAACAACTAAGAACTATCCTACTAATAAGGCTAACATCTAAAATATATGGTCTGCATTTGCTGCTAAAGCAATGCTCTACAGAAATAGGTTTTATTTGTAAGTTAGTACTTTTATCAAATAGTAGTTTTATTTTCATAAGCAAAAATGATTTTTATTCATTTTGAGGACTTTTTCTTAATTTATGAAATTCCACTTAGGATTAAAGGGTGTTAATAATTATTTGCATTTTATTAGACTTAAATAAGTTAAGTTATATTTTTCATAGGTAGATATTATTTTTGTGATCATTTTGATATGTTATGTGTATTTTTAGGATTTTTCTATATTTTTCTAGGGCTCAAATGAGTTCAGGGTATTTTGGTAATTATTAAATAGAAAACTATTTTTTGGGGGGGCAATAATTTGGCTGTGGCCCAACTGGTGAGGACTGGACCAAGTCCAGTGGACAGGCCCATTAGGGCCCAACTTGGTCTGGCCTGGGGTTATCCCCAGCCCGACCCACCTCACCCACACACATGCCACGCACACACACGATCCTCATCTCTCTCGTTCCCCCCTTGTGCGCGTGATTCCACCACCACCAGCTCCCCCTCCGACCGCCGCCGACCATCTCCACCATCACCGCCTGCTGACGCCGCCTCTCCACGGTATTCTCCGCCAATTCCCCTAGTCTCGTCACCAACCAGCTGTTGCACAGCCCCTTGCCCCCGGCTAACCCTAGTTGTGTCGTATGGGTGCAGCGGTGCACGTCTCCGGGTGCTTTCCAGGGTCCGACTACTCTCCTCTGCCTCTTAGTCCTTCCTTGCATCGACCACGACCCGTTGCCGCTGCCCTTCCTGAGGTGGCGGGATACGGCGACTGCTGTTGCCTACGCCATGGTTGGTCGTGGCCTCCTGGTGTTCTCTGTCGACCTGGACCTTAGCTTCCTCAATTTGACGTCGGCAGGACGGTGCTACGGCGCAACCCCGACACCCTCCCTTTCGATTCCGACGCTGGTGGGATGGTGTTATGGACGCAAATCCTGGCGTCGGCTCTTCGCTACTCCCACGTACGACACGGTGAGTTCTTTCTTGTGACTGGTCATCGAGCCGATGACCCTACTCGATGGTTTGTGGTGTCGCTTCTAAGCCAATCTATGATGTTGGGTGCAGACATGTGGTGGTGATGGGTCAGTGATGCTGTCATTAATATACTTAGGATTTTCTTGAGATATATGAGATACTACTAAGTTCCATGCTTCAGTTTGGATGAATATTCATCCTCAGCATATGTTAGTTGGTGATATCCATGCTTTGTTGAATTTGAGTGACTATAGTCCAGTAGCTTGATTAGTTCACTTATGATTTTGAAAGAACTGGACAGTGTGATACTTGAATCAAAATGATTCCTAAGTTGTTGGCTAGGAAAATGATTTATATTCCTATTGGAATTGTTGGTATCTGTGGTTTTGGTTCATAGCTTTGTTATTTTTGGAATCCACTATAGTGGTGTTTTTCTAGAAGTGTAAATTCCACTACAGGAAGATTTGCTATTCCTATTAGCTGGTTGTGCTATATTCATATGTGAGATATATTTGGTGAACTGAACCTATGGTTCAGTGATGATCTCGGTCTATAAATGCATCCCTTTAAATGATTCCTAGCGAAAGATAGCTAGGGAAATTATTTGGAATCTTCTTTAGTTGCTTGCAGATGGTTTTGAATGAGCTATTGATGATCAGATCATGCATAAGCATGACCTAGTACAAATATGAATTGAAATATGAAAAGTACATTCTTTGTATCTACTTAATATCTTGATATCTAGATATATGATTCCTAGAGCAGATTTTCTAGGAAAATGATTTGTGTAAGTTCCCTAAATATTTGTAGAGAACCTTACTTTCTTTTTAAATTGGAATACATGGGTTTAATGCCTATAAGGGCTCTGCTGGTTGACCTTGTTGTTCTGGTGTCTCCACTTGGAGTGTGCATAACAATATGGTTATTCTAGCATGATCTACTACTATTGGATTAATTGAGCTTGATGCAAATAAACATGTATGGATTGAAGTATGGCAGCTTGATACGATGCTAACGTATCCATAATTTTTTATGTTCCATGCTTGGTTTTTATCTACTTTCTTATGTTTTGTCCACACTTTGGAGTACTTTTTATACACTTTCTTGGACTAACCTATTAACAAGATGCCACAGTGCCAGCTGCCTGTTTTTTGCTGTTTTTGGTTCCAGGAAAGTCAAAAAATGAATATTCTTGGAATTGGACGGGACAAAAGCCAATGTCAGTTTTTCACCGAGGGGGACATAGAGCCAGAATACGAGACAAAGAGGGGCCAGAGGGCCGCCACACCACCTGGCCGTGCGACCAGGCCTGGCCCGCGCCAGGGTGTGGTGTGGCCGCCTAGGGTACCCCCTCGGCCTCCCCTTTCGCCTATAAGATGCCTCCGATACAGAAACCCTAAGTACCCGATCAAATTCCACGAAAGATTCTGTAGCCGCCGTCATCTCCATCCCTAGACCGGGAGGGATCTGAAGCTCTTCCTAGCACCCTGCCGGAGGGGAGAATTCACCCTGGAGGCCTTCTTCATCACCATGCAAGCCTCCGGTGTGATGTGTGAGTAGTTCATCCTTGGACTACGGGTACATGTAGTAGCTAGATGGTTGGTTCTTCTCCTTTGTTCTACCATGTTTAGATCTTGTGAGCTCCGTTCATGATCAACATCATCTATTTGTAATCCTACATGTTTTTGTGGGGATCCGATGGATATTGAGATGCTATTTCAGATTGATTATTGATTCTATCATGTCTTTGTTATTTGTGATCTTGCATGCTCTCCGTTGTTAGTAGATATCTTGGTCGAGTAGATGCTAGCAACTCCAAGAGGGAGTATTTATGCTCGATAGTGGGTTCATGCCTCTAGTAATCTGGAGAAGTGACAGAAATCTCTAAGGTACTAGATGTGATATTGCTACTACGGAGAAAATAGCAATCCTTTGT
This sequence comes from Avena insularis, assembly GCA_023614405.1. Classification (NCBI taxonomy): domain Eukaryota; kingdom Viridiplantae; phylum Streptophyta; class Magnoliopsida; order Poales; family Poaceae; genus Avena; species Avena insularis. Next base: position 352,733,620 of record CM042692.1, on the reverse strand, counting down.
TCATAGAACAATCGTATTGTTTACTTTACACGCAATGCATAATGAAATTATCGGTTGCTTGCAACTTAATACTGGAGGGGGTTTGGATGATAACCTAAAGGTGGATTATTAGTCATAGATGCAGTTGGATTACGGTCTATGTATAATGTTGTAATGCCCAATAAAATCTCATAGGAGTCAAGATGATTAGTATATGCATGTTTGCTTTCTTGATGTTTGTCAATTGCCCTGCTATAATTTGTTCACCCAACATGTCATCTATCTTAAGGAGAACCACCACTAGTGAACTATGGACCCCGGTCCTTTCTTTTACCATCAATCTACAATTATTTACCATTTTCTGTTTACTTTCTGCAAGCTTTTACTTTCTTTCACACAATATGTTTAATCCTTTGTTTTCAGCAAAACCGGTGAGATTGACAACCTCACTGTAAGTTAGGGGCAAAGTTCTTTGGTTGTGTTGTGCAGGATTCCAAGTTGGCAACAACACCTTGGAGGTGTTTCCTTGCTCCTACTGGTTCGATAACCTTGGTTTCATAATTGAGGGAAAACTTGCTGTTGTGCTCATCATACCTTCCTCTTGGGGTTCCCCAATGAGCTCGATATATTTTGGGCCATCAAGCTATTTTTCTGGCGCCGTTGCCGGGGAGTCAAGGACATCTTCACAAGGGGAGTCCCTCATAACCAATCTCTTTACTTTGTTTTATTTGTTTTGCTTAGTTTATTTCTGCTTTGTTTGCTTGTTTATTTATCAAAAACACACAAAAATTAGTCTTACTAGTTTGCTTTCTTTATTAAAAACACAAAAACATTAAGTCTTTCTATAGTTGTTACCTCTTCCTTAGCTCACCATGTTGATCCCTAAATTCACTCTGAAAGACCTTTCAATAGGTAGTGGCTCTATAATTGGAAAAGATAATATTGAAGAATTCTTTAATCATGTTAGTAAGCATGAGGATATTGAGGATAGATCCCTTGCAGAACTTACTCCAAATTATGAAATTGCTGCAGCTTCTTTGGTTCACATGTTGGAAGCTAGGTTTGTTAACCTTAACCCCTTAATGCAAGTAATGTTTCTTAAACTTAAAGAAATTGAGGACCCTGAAAAGAGAGATTTTATTCTGGAAACTTTGCTTAAGGAATTCTATGATGTTGCCAAGGAAGCTAGAAAAGTCTTTGAACATTTTAATATGCTAGGCTCATGTGTAGATGTTATTGGTACACGAGAAAAGATGAACAAAACCGAACCTAATGGGGACGAAATTAAGATACCAATACCTTTCAAACTTGTAGCAATACATGAAGCCATAGAAAAGAATCTTAATTGGATTGTTCCTGAAAACCCGTTTGATGAAAGTAGTGAACCCAAAAGCATTGAGAGAGGATCCTATAGAACTTATTTGGATGAGATGCCTTACCTTGTTGAAGATATTTCTGGTATTAATCTTAATGCTTCTTCATTTGAGAACACTTGATTCTTTTTCTTGCTTCTTATGCCTAACTTAAAGGCGTTAAAGAAAAGTATTTATTGGGAGATAACCCAAAAGTTTTAGATGAGTCTTGGAAATTATTACTTCGGTAATAACCGCTCCTTATCCTTTTTATTTGCTTTTTGTGCAAAGAGTAACCTCTAATGAGAGAGAGAAGTAATGCTTGGGAAAGTTGCTGTCCTAAAACAGATTTTTGTGCTTTACCGTAAAAATTCGTGTAAAATCTCTATACGTCAATTTGAGGCGTGAATTTTTTTCTTCTACCCCAGGTTGTTATCTAACTTTCATTAGTTTAACACTTTTTGATTTGATCAACAAAAGGTCTTCGAAAAAATTGGTTTTTACCTACTGGTCTGTTTTGAAAGATTTCTGCCATTATTTGCATTTGCTTCTTGTTGGTTCCTTTTTGGGTTCTCTTTGGGGAATGAGCTTTTTGAGGAAAGTACTTCAGTAGATTGTGTTTTAATGGAAGTTTTATTGGTGTTGAAACTGAACCAAAAGACTTATTATCTTGATTGCACTAATGTTGCTAATAAAGATTGTGTGAAGTTTTGTATGAGGGAAAAAATTCAGGTGTATGGAGAGAATGATGTAATGAGATGAAGAATGGACTAAAGCTCAAGATTGGGGATGCCACCACGTGTCACCCCAAGAAATATTCAAGAGGTACAGGCGTCAAAGCTTGGGGATGCCCAAGGCATCCTCTTATTCATCAATAAAAATCACAGGTTTCTTCCAAACACTTCATTTTTATTGTTTCATGCACAGTTGTGTTGTTCTTGGAGCGTCTTTGTTTTTTGTTTGCTTAGTTTGCTAAATAAACTGGTTGGACCCCCTCTTTCATGCATTAGTTTTCAAATAGTTTGGTTTGGATTGGAAAAGAGTAGGAAAGTTCATGCTTAAGTGGTAAAGAGAGTTTGTTTTTGACTATGGCCTATGCTTTGTCATGCCATGCTTGATAATGTTTTGGATTTATGCTTAGAGATCTTTTCTGTAGCATGACATGTTATAAACAATTGATTTGAAGAATTATGCGTTATTTTAGCATATTAAAGCATAGTATTGTGGTATTCTCCTTTGATGCTTTATTTGGGTTGACTTGGCGCATGCTCACACCATGGTATGACTATCTAAAGTCACCATAAGCCTTTATGATCCTTTAGTTTTCGACTTGTAATATCACTTTATGCTTTGATTAATGATGTTTTGTCACTCTGCATGATTATTGCCATTATTGCTCTCTTAGTTGGTCGCTCCCAGTCTTTTGCTAGCCTTCATAACCAAGTATGAGTTCCACTCATGCATCCAATTCCAAATAAAACCAAGTTGTTCCAAAGAGTCCACCATACCTACCTATTAGCATTTGCTATTCAAGTATATTCATGTTTTTATCTACCTTCCGAATTAAACTTGTTATGTGAAAAACTAGTGATTAAAGCTCTCATGAACTTGCACTTTACTTTTTTGCATTTAATAATCTTGAACCATTGCATCCATCTTTGTTGCGTATATGCTTGCACTTTATAAGTTGAAGTTAGCAGAACCATGTATCATGGGAAACGCTTTCAACATTGCACTTATTATTCCGTTGATATCATGATTCTTTTGCTTATGGATCCCGGTGGTGTGAAATAAAAGGGGAACTTGTAAGATCATGGAGTTTGTATGTGTGTTAGAGAAACGCCTGGGCCGCTAGCCTAAGCCATGCCTAATCATGGTGGAAACTTTCAGCGTAACCACAATGAGCACTCTATGAAGCATCCTCAGTAAAAACCTATGCAAATAGCAAATAAAAATATCGCTGAGATGCTCATTGTATGCTTGCCTTGTCATTTTGATTATGGGATAGCTCCTGTATCATGTGCAAGGGTTACCCATTGGTGGTTCTCTATGATACATATGTACTTACAATGACAAGAGCTTACTTGTGACTGAAGTTGAGTAGCATGAGGTTCGGTACTCATAAGTAAGGGGCATGAGATTTCAACTTATAACTTGTCAAGCATATCCTCTTAATTGTGTCACTTTAACCTTAATCACCTAAAGATGCTTATGATAGGGGCAATGAGAGCTGAAAGCTAATAAGTACCATAATTTTTTGAAGCTCTTTATGAAACTTGAATCCCTACTTCCTTCTATGAAGGCCTTTCTTTTACTTTTATGTTGAGTCTCCACCTTCTATCTTTATGCACCTATTTTGAGAGCATAGTGGTCATTCTTAGTTCTATGTGCATTTTCCCAAGACGTGTTGATTGATGCATAACTTTGATATTGCTTGTTCTTAAACTATTTGTATCTAGTCACCCTTATGAACTTTGAAGGTGTCCTATGCATTTATGTTTGCTACTCTATGAGGGACAAGCTGAATGCCACTATGCTATGTTTTCTTTATGTGAAACAAACAAACAGCTTGCAAAGCATTGTTATTCATGAATCTTTTGTTTGTGCCTTTTCATGTTACAACATAGTTTCTATGTCTTATTGTTAGAACTTTATCTTTCATGATATGTTGAAGTACTATGATCCCAGCTATCAATGTTTTACAAATACTTTGATCAAGTTTATGATGGTGCATGTCACCTCAAAAAATATTATTTCTTTTTATCACTTACCTACTCGAGGACGCGCAGGAGTTAAGCTTGGGGATGTTGATACGTTGCTAACGTATCCATAATTTTTGATGTTCCATGCTTTGTTTTATCTACTTTCTTATGTTTTGTCCACACTTTGGAGTACGTTTTATACACTTTCTTGGACTAAGCTATTAACAAGATGCCAAAGTGCCAACTGCCTGTTTTCTGCTGTTTTTGGTTCCAGGAAAGTCAGAAAATGAATATTCTCGGAATTGGACGGGACAAAAGCCAAAGTTAGTTTTTCATCGAGGGGGACATAGAGCTAGAATACGAGACGGAGAGGGGCCAGAGGGCCGCCACACCACCTGGCCGTGCGGCCAAGCCTGGCCCGCGCCAGGGGGTGGTGTGGCCGCCTAGGGCACGCCCTCGGCCTCCCCTTTCGCCTATAAGATGCCTCCGATACAGAAACCCTAAGTACCCGATCAAAATTCCATGAAAGAGTGTAGCTGCCGTCATCTCCATCCCTAGATCAGGAGGGATCTGGCCCTCTTCCCGGCACCCTGCCGCAGGGGAGAATTCACCCTGGAGGCCTTCTTCATCAACATGAAAGCCTCCGGTGTGATGCGTGAGTAGTTCATCCTTGGATTATGGTTCCATGTAGTAGCTAGATGGTTGGTTCTTCTCCTTTTTGCTACCATGTTTAGATCTTGTGAGCTCCGTTCATGATCAAGATCATCTATTTGTAATCCTACATGTTGTGTTTGCAGGGATTTGATGGATATTGAGATGCTATTTCAGATTGATTATTGATTCTATCATGTCTTTGTTATTTGTGATCTTGCATGCTCTCTGTTGTTAGTAGATATCTTGGCCGAGTAGATGCTAGCTACTCCAAGAGGGAGTATTTATGCTCGATAGTGGGTTCATGCCTCTAGTAATCTGGAGAAGTGATAGAAATCTCTAAGGTACTAGATGTGCTGTTGCTACTAGGGAGAAAACAACAATCATTTGTTCATAGAACAATCATATTGTTTACTTTACATGCAATGCATAATGCAATTATCTATTGCTTGCAACTTAATACTGGAGGGGGTTCGGATGATAACCCGAAGGTGGATTATTAGTCATAGATGTAGTTGGATTACGGTCTATGTATAATGTTGTAATGCCCAATCAAATCTCATAGGAGTCAAGATGATTAGTATATGCATGTTTGCTTTCTCGATGTTTGTCAATTGCCTCGTTGTAATTTGTTCACCCAACATGTCATCTATCTTAAGGAGAACCACCACTTGTGAACTATGGACCCCCGGTCCTTTCTTTTATCATCAATCTACAATTGTTTACCGTTTTCTGTTTACTTTCTGCAAGCTTTTACTTTCTTCCACACAATACGTTTAATCCTTTGTTTTCATCAAAACCGGTGAGATTGACAACCTCACTGTAAGTTGGGGGCAAAGTTCTGTGGTTGTGTTGTGCAGGATTCCAAGTTGGCAACAACACCTTGGAGGTGTTTCCGTGCTCCTACTGGTTCGATAACCTTGGTTTCATAACTGAGGGAAAACTTGCTGATGTGCTCATCATACCTTCCTCTTGGGGTTCCCCAACGAGCTCGATATATTTTGGGTCATCACAGCTTATGCCTTTAATGCGAATAGATGTGTTCCTTGATTTCTTAACCATGCCTATGATGCAAAGGCTGAGGCTTAGAAGTGTATGCTAGCTTGTGTAAATAATATGATTTTATAAATGATTCCTAGTCTACTTGATTAGGAATATGATTGAATCTATAGTGTTGGGATTTATGGTTTATATGTTTGACTCAAGTATGTGTTGACCCTAGTGGCATCTGATTTACCGAGCTGTTGTTGTGGTGTCTCCATTTCTTGGAGTGTGCACAACAGTAGCCAGTCAGCATGACCTGGTACTGTGCTGTTTCTACTTGTGATTTAGCCCCAATCTTGGAATGTAAAAACTAAGGCCAAACTCTAAGAAAGAATAGATACTATTTGATGGCTGATCTTGGTTAGTGAATACAGTGGCTTCTCCTGTTTGAGTTGCCACTATGGTACCTCCATTTGGAGTGTGCACAGTGGTGTTTCTTAATAACAGGACATGCTTCTGAATTAGCTAGCTATTGATTAATATTTGGCTACCAATGATGCATAGTCTGAGGTTTATGATTTATTGATGCAAACAGATACTTCATTTGTATTTCTAGCTCAATGATGATACTGGTGTAGAATTTCTTCACCATTTTGAGAGCCCTTTCCCCCCCACTAAAAATCATGCTAAAAATATAAGTGAAAAGCGCAGATGCTATTACTACTATAAGTTGGCAACCTGATATGCAATGTAGATCAGCTTGAATTGATGAGGTTGTGGAGAATCTATGGCTACTCTGGATCTACTGTTGTTGGATCTTGTGGTGGTAGCCTGTTTCTGTGTAACAGTTGATGTTAGCTTGGGTGGATCTTGATTGCTTGCTTGGTCAGATCTTCTCTTTGTACTCCAGATATGCACCTCCTACTGCTGCAAGTGTCCTGCTCTACTCCTTGCAGCTAAGATTTCTTCTTAGTCTATTTTTCCTATGGAATTCTCCTTTGTTCCAGCCCCTGGATGACTTCCCTAAGCAACCAGGATGCTAGAACTGAGTAGATCTTGGGGTGCTTGTACTATTTGATAATTTGGTGGGTGCTCTTGCTGATGATTTAATGGGTGGATCTGTGAGATACTATTGCTAAACTACTTGTTCTTGTGTGGTGGTAGATATGATGTTGGTGTGAAGAAATGGATGCGGTGTCACTTTGGAGGTGAGAATGGGGTGTTTGCTACAGTTGGTTCACTCCCCTTTGTGTACAAGGATTGTCTCCTTCTTATCTTCTTCCTGGGTTTGTTGTTGTGTTAACAGCACACCCATATGCATGGTTGTGTGAGCAGCTTACTTGTGGCCCTTCTCCTATTCAAGTTACATGAACTGTAACTGTAACTTGTCTATTGTGGACGAGATCAGGTGAAAACCTGATGTTTTACCATTTGCCTTGTTAGTTGACTTTGGTGAATATTGCCCCTTAAGCCTATGATGTTGGACAGAGGCAAAAGCCTGATAAGAATAGATACGAAATGGCCCCTTTTTAAATACATACTCGATGATGAAGTCAGGCTCTAGCATCTCTAGGCCAAATCTGAGAGTATAACTAATAAACTAACCCCTTGTTTATTATTTATCTTGTTTGTCTATTTATTTTGTAGGGACAAGGATATTGAAGATATAAAAGGTGAAGGAAATATATAGGATTAGTTTTTTTAGGGTTCCTTATCCGATTCATGTAATTTATTTTCTCTTTTGAAACTATGTAGTAGTATTCACATATTGTACTGTGTATTTATTATTTGTAAGTTATAAAATATTCAATGTAATAAAGAATTTCCTTAAGTCTCATTTATTCAAACTTGTACATTACTATTACTATTTATGTAATGAAGAATACCATTATTTATTTATTATTATTTTCCAATTATGGATTTCCTTTATTTATCTAATTAAAAATTTAATTTCATTTCTTGGTATTACTTTACTCTTTAAATATTCTTTATTCAGCATTGGAATATTCTAAATTTCAAGGTATTCAAACTTGAAATTCAAATCTCAATTTCAAATATGATTTGAATTGTTTCCCAAAACACGAAATTACAGTAGAGGTCATGTTGAAATCTGTCACACCTGTACTGATGTTCCCACTAGTACAAGAGAGACCTCAATCCCTCTACAGTTCTTTTAGTTTTGCGCAAAAATTCCCCAGATTTTCTTATGCATGAATGCAATGCACAAACATGTGTCTTGTCTATTTTGAGGTGCTAATCCTGGGATGTTACAGACTCTCCCCCTTAAAATAAACTTCGCCCCCGAAGTTCGTAGTCTCATACGTTTCGGAATAAGGTGTTGTATTGTATTAATTACGACATTATTCAACTCCATTATGATCACACTTGGGGATAATTGTGGTATCCCGTATCGAGATCTTTTTCCTTGAATTCTCTTCATACTTGGCAACTTCTGACTGTCATTTCCAATATGTAGCATAACTCCTTCTACTACAATCATGTGGGTTATGTCTTCATAGTCCTACTTAGGATTGGTTTTGGATACATTTAGTCCATTCCAATCAGGTTTTCCTGTTACACTACTCCTATCTATTCTGGAATACTTTTTTCTCTCTTAAGGCCAACTTAAGAGTTGTTTCCTTTTAAACTAGTCCACTGGGTTTAAGATGTTATGTCTACTTTGATCATTCATCTGAACATACCTTTGGAATTACTTTATAATTATGACTTCTTATAACCTTATGAAAATAAGGCTTAATCTCATCATAGTTTAGTACTTTTTCTCCAACCTTTAGTTAGAAAGTTAGACAACAACACTTCAGTATTTATTGTTTACTCTCCCCCTTGGGGTTTCCTAATGATCTCTAATCTACATGTATAATACCCATTAGCTCTATAGTAAGGATATTGGTCTCCATCTAGCTTATATTTTACCTATATAAGGTCTTATGAAAGAATCTGCGGTATACCCACATAGTTGTGGATCTCCGAAACGAATCTTGCAATGTTACTTGTCTTACTCTTAACTTAGGACAAGTTTTATGATCTTTAGATTATACAAATATGACCTAATTAACTAAGCCGCTAGGATACCAGCTACGAATACTAGCTACGGATCCTCCTAGGTGTATGGATTACCCTACGGTTTTTCGACATACTATTGGCATTCTCTCTGAGTTGCCAGATCTTGATACCACTTTTGTTTCAAAACTTCTTCACTTCCATGATCTTGGTACAACTACTTCATTAGCTTATGAGCAACATCACCTATTTTGAGTGAACTTAAGTTCATTCCTTCATGTTGGTCCACACCTTTTTTTGCACTAATATTCCTTCTTATTTCCGGCTAATAATGAGTTGGGATTGATACATCCTTAAAAATAGTGTTGATACTCCTTATATCTAGCTTCCTTCTTCATGCAAGTCTTCATCTTGATCTTCGGAACTCGTCACTCCCTTACACGAATTCCCCTTTTCTATCTAGGTCTATAACATCAAGTAATAACTTAATGATGCAACGTGCATTTGCACACCAAGTCAAACTTCATGTACAGATCTAGTCAATCAAAAAGATCCAAGAAAACCAAGAATTCCAAATGTGGTACATATAACTCACATCATTCTAAGCATGTAATATAGTAGTTGAGTAAAACATCTCTAGAATGCATGCTTAGCTGTGTAATATATGACACCTCCTAGTATAGTTTTATACTATGATACTTAGCACTTAGGCGTTAAACTACTCTTTGCCTCAATACTTACCCAAACTGCCCAATTGCAATTGGATAATTTTGAGCAAAGTTGTCTCAATTTGGTTTTAACTAACCTCTTATATTTGTATTGGGACTACTAAAGACTTTCTATTTTCCATTCTATCGTAAACTATCCTCACATGATCTCTCAAAACTACCAACAACATTGTAGTTACTACCTTAATCCAACAATTATCGTAATATTATGTCACATATGCCTTCTATCATACGCCTACACTGTTCTTTACTCACTGTTATTACAAGATTATTTACTTTGTACTAGTCCTAGTTAAAAACTTAGCATGGTCTCGGAGCTAATCTCACCATGATAACTCTTCTTATTAACTTATAGTTGTTGATTCCCAACCAAATTCTACTTCATCACATAGAATTCTCAAGTGAATGCCACATGATTTACTTCCAATTGTATCTATACATACTATAATGGTCTACCTTAAGTGGTATAGTGGTATCAACTAGTGGTAAGATTCTTCTAATTTACAGGAATTCTAAATATAGACTCCATCACTAATACTACTCCACATGATATCCTAATCTTGGTCATAATCTTCTTTGATATTTTAACTTACTTAAGACATCTTAGTGGTGTTATACCTATTTAGGGCTACACTCTAATGACATTTCTCTAGAGGAGACATATGACTAATCCTTAAGAAAGATGATAAAAACATCCAACTTAAGTGTGACAAGGTTTATCCTCAAGCGGATATCCATCACAAGTCTTGGTTTAGATAAGATGGCTCCTATAGTCACTATCCAACCTACAGATCTTCCTAGAAGGGTTTTAATCCTAAGGTCAAAGCATATGCTCTGATACCAGCTGCGGTGACCCAGCATACCACTACATGATGTAGTACACTATAGTCATGGAAATAACACCAATGAAACGCCATTCACTAGTATTACATCCCTCGGAGTGGTACAACAGAAACACAGCAGGTCCAAGACATGACTATAGAATTACAACTCGACTCTTCACAAAAGATCCCGAGAACAACTATGTTAAATAGAGAGGATGAAACTCTTTACAAAGAAGAACCAGAAATAACAACTAAGAACTATCCTACTAATAAGGCTAACATCTAGAATATCTGGTCTGCATTTGCTGCTAAAGCAATGCTCTACAGAAATAGGTTTTATGGCTAGAGAATCTATTCCTATCTACTCAGGAGCTTCATATTCACTCCGGTTGATGTATATGCGGACTTCATTGACTTTATTGAAGAACTTGAGCTGTCGACGATGGTTTCTTGAGCATATGTTGGTGTTAACATCGTCTTCAATGGCTTAGAACCTAGCAAGGGTTAAGAAGGTACGGTTGATTACGAGCGTACTCAACAAGTTCACTAAAAAGGAGTGTTTGATGCACTATCTTTATAGCCACAAACCAAAGGTCATAGGTAATGCAAATTTTTGTAAACATTTCTTCAAAGGTTGCTTTTATTCTAAAAACTATGTCCGACAGCCATCATAGTTGACAATAACTTTCATGGAGTTCCTTTCCTTCCGCATTCGTAGCTCCTTCCCAGAACAGGGAGTAACATGTCACAGTTTTTACACTCTGTAGAGGTGCGTTACTTTACCCATGAGAGACCTTAGCCTTGTTGCTCATCCGAGTTGCAGGCTCGTCCACACTTCCTTGGTATGGGGCCCAGTCTAAGATCCAAGCCAACCAATGCCCCCTTCACGACCCTGCTGTCTACGCACTTCTATTCTTGTAGACAATTGTTGGGCCTCCAAGTGCAGAGGTTTGTAGAACAGCAGCAAGTTTTCCCTTAAGTGGATCACCCAAGGTTTATCGAACTCGGGGAGGAAGTGGTCAAAGGTATCCCCTCTCAAGCAACCCTGCAATCAAGATACAAGAAGTCTCTTGTGTCCCCAACACACCCAAAACACTTGTCAGGTGTATAGGTGCACTAGTTCGGCGAAGAGATAGTGAAATACAAGTGGTATGGATAATTATAAGTGGTAACGGTGCCATAAAATAGCTTGAATGCGTGGAAGAGACTAAAGGAAAACTGAAATAAAGATGGAAGCAAGTAAACATGTAACATATCTAGTTACAAACGGTGTTTCAATGCTTAGAAACAAGGCCTACGGATCATACTTTCACTAGTGAACACTCTCATATACTCTTAATGATACTACTCTAAACTACTCTCCGATTGGACACTCTAATCCATGGTAGGGCTATAACAACACACCTCAAAGTTCGCTTTCCCCATCTAGATAACCCCAAACTGTCACCTTGAGCTCTAGATGGTTCCAACAAACACCACAATTTCATAGAAACATCCAACTCCAAATATAACTCATAACAAGTATTTGTAATGTCTAGCCTAAGTGCCACCATGGTGTGCATGCTGTCACTTTCACACACATGGGGAGAGCAGAGATCTATTAAAGCACTTGAGTAGCAAAGTAGATCTACTTCATTACAAATCTCATGATCACAATATGATCATGCATAGAGAGAGAGATGAACACATAGCTACCGGTAGAACCCTCAGCCTCGAGAGAGAACTACTCCCTCCTCATCATGGGAGTCAACAACAGCGACGAAGATGGCGGTGAAGATGGTGAAGAGGCGGCGGCAGCGCCAGCGGCGGCACGGAGGACTCCTTCCCCGCCGCCGGTATCACAGGGGAGCACCGCCCCTTAGCCCCCTTCCTTCATGTCTTATTGGGAGCCCTCTCCCATGGAGATGGGATCCATGGGGGAGGCAAAAACGTGGGTTTGGTGGATGCAAATTCGTGGATGGAGGTGTCTCCCACGAATTAGGTTTTCTCCCTTCTCGGATTCCCGTCACCCCATCTTGGGCTGCAGTAAATCGGACCTATCGTGCTCGTCCGGACTCGGAATCAGCTAAATTTTATGTTCAGAACGTTTGTCGTGAAATTTCCAACAATTTTGTAGTTGAAGAGTTTTCCGTTTGACGCTGTCTTCGATCCAAAACGTGACCATCTTCAAAAAGAGTTCTGAGACAGATTTCTGGAAAAACCCAATGTGACTCCAACAAGGTTTTCACTTGTATTCTTGGTAATTCCTACACATCAAAGTGTAAAACAAGATATTGTGCACTTTTGCAACTATTAGTAGGTTAGTCCAAATAAATCATAAACTTTATATAAAAAGGAGTATCAAAAGCATATTATTAGCATAAAACCATCAAAAATTATAGATACGTTATGGACATATCAGACCCCGCATGTCTCGTTCGTGTACACCATGCCCACATCTTGAATTACGGCAATGGTTAGTACAGACCACTCAGATGTCAGAACTATCATGGGACATTGAGGGTTCCCACCCATATGTTGCATATCCTCTATGAATTACCAATTAATGCATGCTACGAGGATAACAGCCACGACCTGCGCATCCAGCTACATGCGAGAGGAAGAAGATACATCTGACTTCTTCGTCCCATTCCAAATATCATGGTTAATACGTAATATACGGTGCTAGAATCACTGGCGACATTGGTTGTTACGTCCTAGATGATATATTCCTGGACAATGGTATCCCAATTGCCAGACTTAACAGATTATCTGATCACCCTGGATCAGTAACCAATATTTTACATTATTATTGAAAATAGTGTTTTCTGACCATTTTGAAATGCAGGTGATAACAACATTTGAGTTATAAGTATTTGCTAGAAAATAACCAAAGGACATGAGCAAGTGTGAACTTGCCTTTTTGTGATTGCAAGATTATGCAATCACGGTCTTCGAGACACTAGAAGATCCAAAATATGTAAATAGCATCATTGGTCCGGTAAGGACTAATGTTTAAAGAAACAATATGCTGATGCATAAGTAATGTAATGCATTTTGTAAAATCCCGAGATAATTCTCTAATAACGTGAATGAGTTAAACTTAGGTGATTTCTTTAAGATTTGGTTTATCTTCAAGTTTACTTCACAAGAAAATATATATATACAAGAGACTTAAGACTAACATATATGACACAAAAGTAAGCTTAATAATAACACATGATTAAGGTTAATAGATATCATGTAAAAATTATGAAAGTCCATGTTTTAGGTTGATAAGAGTTGAAGAACTTATTATGAGTTTGTTGTTTGAAGTGGCAAAATGAATAACTTTTGGAAGAAAGATTTCTTTGATAAGGTTTAAACAATCTTTATGGTTAATAGAATGTGATCGATGTCGTTTTTTTTTATTCGATAAGCTTGGACTTGAGATGCTTTACGTCCTTATTGGAACAGACTAAATTTATCTATAAAAACATATTTAGACTTTAGATATTATGTTTATAGCTTGGTGGACCAAAGTTATCTTTAAAACATGAGTAGACTTGGGTGTCATGTGTTTAAAAGTATTAATAAGTTTTAAACTTTGGAATAAGTATGTTTAAGACTGTGAGATCATTCACTTTCTATATAAGTGAATGATGAGTTTAAATGTGATTTGTTACTATGAGATATATTTTACTTATTAAAGAAAGCAAATTTGGCTAATATCACTTAATGTGTTGAGTTTTCAAAGTCATGTTAAGCATGGTTGAGTTAAGAGGTAAAGATCATTTACTTTTATCATAAATGATTGATGTTTAAAACTTAGTTAAAATTATTGGTTTACTTGGATTTAAGGTTTTAAAAGAGTTTTTATTGGGTTAATAATTTTCATTTAAGTTTTGCATAGGTCCAAGTTATGGTCCTAGAACTAGTATTTGAATGTAAAATATTTAAGTTTTTATATCAAATTATGATTATTTTTTATTTAAGAAATATTTCTAAAGAATTCATGAAATATGTATTTTTAAAAATAGATAAAGATTTATTACTTTAAAATCTTAAAAACTTTTGGGCTAACATATGTAGTATTTTTCTAGTAAAATATATTTATTCAAGATCTTAAAAATGAATTTTATTTATTTATAGGTAATATCCTTATTTTTATAAAATTCAACAAAGGATAAAATGTTTTTAAATATTTGCTTCAAGTTTTATTTGTAAAAAATTAAGTTAGTATTTTTATCAAATAGTAGTTTTATTTTCATAAGAAAAATGATTTTTATTCATTTTAGGATTCTTAATTTATGAAATTTCACTTAGGATTTAAGGGTGTTAATACTTATTTGCATTTTATTAGACTTAAATAAGTTCAGTTATATTTTTGTTAGGTAGATATTATTTTTGTGATCATTTTGATATATTATATGTATTTTTTGGATTTTTCTATAATTTTCTAGAGCTCAAATGAGTTCAGGGTATTTTGGTAATTATTAAATAGAAAACTGATTTTTTTTTGTGGGGCAATAATTTGGCTGTGGCCCAACTAGTGAGGACTGGACCAAATCCAGTAGACAGGCCCATTAGGGCCCAACTTGGTCTGGCATGGGGTTACCCCTAGCCCGACCCACCTCACCCACACACACGTCACGCGCACACACGATCCTCATCTCTCTCGTTCCCCCCTTGTGCGCGTGATGCCACCGCTGCTAGATGCCCCATGCTTGGAATGTAAAAACTGAGGCTAAACTCTAAGTAAGAATACATACTATTTGATGGCTGATCTTGGTTAGAGAATACGGTGGCTTCTCCTATTTGAGTTTGCCACTTTGTTATCTCCATTTGGAGTGTGCACAATGGTGTTTCTTAATAACAGGACATGTTGAGCTAGCTATTGATTAAGATTTGGCTACCAATGATGCATAGTCTGAGGTTTATGATTTATTGATACAAACAAATACTTCATTTGTAATTCTAGTTCAATGATGATACTGGTGTAGCATTTCTTCACCATTCTGAGAGCCTTCCCCCCCCCCCACTAAAAATCATGGTCAAAAATATAAGTGAAAAGAGAAGATGCTATTACTACTATAAGTTGGCAACCTAATATGCATTGTAGATCAGCTTGAATTGATGAGGTTGTGGAGAATCCATGGCTGCTCTAGATCTACTGTTGTTGGATCTTGTGGTGGTAGCATGTTTCTGTGTAACAGTTGATGTTTGCTTGGGTGGATCTTGATTGCTTGCTTGGTCATATCTTCTCTTTGTACTCCGATCTGCACCTCCTACTGCTGCACTTGATATTAGTGTCCTTCTCTACTCCTTGCAGCTAAGATTTCTTCTTAGTCTATTTTTCCTATGGAATTCTCCTTTGTTATAGCCCCTAGATGGCTTCCCTAAGCAACCAAGATGCTAGAACTGAGTAGATCTTGGGGTGCTTGTACTATTTGATAATTTGGTGGGTGCTCTTGCTGATGATTTGATGGGTGGATCTGTGAGATACTAATGCTGAACTACTTGTTCTTGTGCGGTGGTAGATATGATGTTGGTGTGAAGAAATGGATGTGGTGTCACTTTGGAGGTGAGAATGGGGTGTTTGCTACGGCTGGTTCACTCCTCTTTGTGTACAAGGATTGACTCCTTCTTATCTGCTTCCTGGGTTTGCTGCTGTGTTGACAGCACACCCATATGCATGGCTGTTTGAGCAGCTTACTTGTGGCCCTCTCATGTTCAAGTTATAGGAACTGTAACTTGTCTATTGTGGATGAGATCAGGTGAAAACCTGATGTTTTACCATTTGCCTTGTTATTTGACTTTTGTGAAAATTTCCCTTAAGCCTGTGATGCTAGACAGAGGCAAAAGCCTGATAAGAACAGATACGAAATGGCCCCTTTTTAAATACATACTCGATGATGAAGTCAGGCTCTAGCATCTCTAGGCCAAATCTGAGAGTATAACTAATAAACTAACCCCTTGTTTATTATTTATCTTGTTTGTCTATTTCTTTTGCAGGTACAAGGATATTGAAGATATAAAAGGTGAGGGAAATAGATAGGATTAGTTTTTTAGGGTTCCTTATCCGATTCATGTAATTTATTTCTCTTTTGAAACTTCATATTAGTATTCACATATTGTACTGTGTATTTATTATTTGTAACTTATAAAATATTCAATGTAATAAAGAATTCCCGTAAGTCTCATTTATTCAAACTTGTACATTACTATTACTATTTATGTAACAAAGAATACCATTTTTTATTTATTATTATTTTCCAATTATGGAATTCCTTTATTTATCTAATTAAAAATTTAATTTCATTTCTTGGCATTACTTTACTCTTTATGTATTCTTTATTCGGCATTGGAATATTCTAAATTCCAAGGTATTCAAACTTGAAATTCAAATCTCAATTTCAAATATGATTTGAATTGTTTCCCAAAACACAAAATTATAGTAGAGGTCATGTTAAAATCTTGCGCACTTGTACTGATGTTCCCACTAGTACAAGAGAAACCTCAATCCCTCTATAGTTCTTTTAGTTTTGTGCAAAAATTCCCCGGATTTTCTTATGCATGTATGCAATGCACAAACATGTGTCCTGTCTATTTTGAGGTGCTAATCCTGGGATGTTACCATCATTATGGATCTCTAGGCCCCGCTAATGATTATTGATCGTAGATAGTCTCG
Organism: Avena insularis; assembly: GCA_023614405.1. NCBI lineage: Eukaryota > Viridiplantae > Streptophyta > Magnoliopsida > Poales > Poaceae > Avena > Avena insularis. The sequence goes on along the minus strand of CM042692.1, from coordinate 352,716,730 downwards.
ATCATGTCCATAGTTCTTGAACCCGTAGGGAGACACACTTAAGTGCAGTCGATGCAACTAAGTGGATAGGGAACGCCGGAGAAAATACTAGACAACGTAGGAATTGTTCTGATAAAAACTGCCAGAATAGTTTCAGTGTATCAGAATATTGCAAGGGGATAAAATGTTAATGTGTTCATTAAATGAAGTACTCATTAAATTAAGTGTTCATTAAATTGAGTGGCATTAAACCAAATGAATTAAAGTGCTTTAATGAAAACACCTTCGATTTTTGAGTGGAGAATTAATGGAATTATGGTGACCCTTTGATTTGTGTGAGTGGAGACCCCACCAGCATCAAGAGGGGAGAGGTGGGTGCACCACTAGGGGCTGGTGTATGCCTCTTGGGAGCATCCCCCTCTCCTATAAAAGGAGGAGGTGGAGACCCCCCTCTCCACACACCATTACACACACTCACCCCTCCTTTCATATTCCCTTTGGTTGGCATCTTCCTCCCCTTCTAGCCTTGTCCATTGCCACGATAGAGGTGCTTAGGTGAAGCCCTACTCAGGATCTTCTCCACCACCATCACCACCATGTCGTAGTGTTGGCGGAGTTCCCAAGGATCCACTACTTCCGCTGCCCAACATGGAGCAAGGGACGGAAGTCGTCAGCACACCGTATGTGTGACCGATTATGGAGGCGCTGGCCTCTGGTGGCACTGATCGTCTGCACGTCCTTGAGGACGGTCGTGTACACTCTACAACATCCATGTTTGTTTGCGGGAACGTTATCCCGCGTTACGATCTTTGAGGGTGAGTCCATTTGAAATTGTTACATGTATCTCCTAGATATGATCTTGGGGGTTGCAACCTGTGGTGACCCAGCATACCACTACATGTGTAGTACACTATAGTCGTTGACATGACATCAACAGAACCCTGTTCTGTAAATATCCCATCCCTCAGAATGGTACAACAGAAACATTGCGGGTCCATATTACAAACATACATACTTCATTATTATTATAATACCAGAAGTTCGAGACTTCAAGTGATTCAAAATTGAAAAATCAAACTTAAGTAGTTTCAGCTGAAGATTCAAAGTTCAAACTCATACTCTGAATTGAGCTCAGCAACTTATTATATAAAGTTCATGTTGCTCGGCTCAATTGATTTACTCATAACTAAGGCAACTACTCGGACTCACTTCCCTCCACTCCATAGCGTATTTCATAGTCCACCCCTTCCACTCCTCCGGACAGGTCTGGTTCCTCATAGTAGACATCCTCTTGTCCTTCAGCTACGTACATCGGAGTGTCTTCTGGCTCCTCAGAGTCTAAGAAGGGGATCAAAGGAAAGAGTGAGAAACAACGTTACACAGCAAGTTCATTATATGCAAGGTGGGAAGTTTCATGCTCTATCTACCACCTCGGACTATCAGTCCTTGAAACTATGCAGTTTTCATAAACATTTCTTTAAAGGTTGATTTCATTATCAAAAACTATGCCCATCAGCCTCCACAGGTTAACCAAAACTTCATGGAGTTCCTTTCCTGCCGCGTTCGTAGCTCCTTCCCAGAACAGGGAGTAACAAGTTACAGTTCTTACACTCTGCAGAGGTGCATTGATTTACCCATAAGAGACCAAATCCTTGGTGCACAACCGGGCATACTTTCCCATCCACAATTCCGTGATGTGGGTCCTAGTAGATGATCCAAGCCAATCACTACCCTGTTCATGATCTCGTATGTCTGCATGATCCTTCGGGGCTAACTACACCTCTGTTAAGCCCCCTTTCGGGCAGGCTATAACCCTGATGAGTTCCTGAAGACTCTATGAGCTGGTGATGCCCCTGACAAGTTCCATATAGGTCCGGCTATACGTCCGGGAGCCACTCATAGATAATCAAGACACCAAAATCGTGGGGCATAAGGGTGCCCACCCATATGCTGGATCCACACAAGGAACCACAGCGTCACGTTAAGGTCGCCTTGCCTACATACGAAAGGAAAAGGATACAGCTGACTTCTCCATCCCATTCCAAATCTCATGGTTAACACGTAATATACAGCACTACAATCACTGATGTCATGGGTTATTAAGTACTATTTGTTCTGCAACTAGAATCTTAGATTCCTCTGCAATTCTTAGTATTTATCATCACTTAGGATGATAATAGCATTTCATTTGTTTGGGAAAATACTTATTTTCTGTCTCCTTTAGTATCTATCATCACTTAGGATGCGCGACTCCGGCCTCCCCGGGCCTCTCCGACCGCTGCCCTGGTGCACGATGGGGTAGACGACGTCGCTCCAACGATAGGTCCAGTTTGATTTGTTGCGGGGCACTTGTTCTAGCCAAGCCGTCTCCATCCCGAACCCTAGGGTTTGGTGGTTACCGGTGATGTGGTCTTTCGCCGCCCCTATGATATTATGCTGCGACTTCGGTGGTCCTGTGGTGCTGCCGCTGCTGCTCGTGTGGCTGTGGCCACCGCCTCATGGCTCGGCACGGGTTGCAGCGCCCTCGGGTGCTCCTCGTGCCACTGTGTGTGCTCGTCGATGATTCTGCTTCCTCTTCTAACTTTAGCAAGGACCACGGGTAAGTCTACCTCTCTCTCCCCCTCTAGTCCTCCCTTGCAACTCTATGGGTGACTATGGTGAGGAATCCCTAATTAGGGTTCATCCCGTGTGTTGGGATTTGCCCCTAGTGTTGTGATTACTAACGCAATGAACGATTTCGGAGTAATTGGTGGTGATTAGTCTGTGCAGAATTAATGTACATTAGTGGACTTTGAAATTGAGATGAGTGGCTCTGTTAAATGCATTCTTCTATAATATTGGATTACTGTCACTTGTAAACATTGAATGTTGTGACTCTGATCTAGGTTGAGAGTGGATTTGTTCCCATATTGGAACGTGTAGTTGGCTTCCTGTTCAAATACTACTGATGCAATCTTGTTGATAGCTTCTTATGTAAAGCAGAATGATTCCTAAGTACTGTATTAGGAAGATGATTGAGTATCTTTTTGAAAGAATTGGATTATGAAATCCCTGGGTGGAATCTACTTGGTTAGGATGAATCCTTGTGACACCTTCGTTTGAATGGTACACAAGCTTTTTCCTGATACTGGGCTATTTTCTATTTGTATTCTAGAGTGTCTGAGAGTTGAAAAAATCTATTGGATAAATTAGCCTGTGGTACTCATTAATTTTTATCAAGCCTGTGATGCTGGTCTGAGGCAAATCTATGGAAAATAGTTGTTTTCACCCGCTGCTTTCCTTCTTAAATGATCTTGTATGGATAACCTCAAGATATCATTCCTACAGTGCTTTGGGAAATTAATTTGATAGGCCTTGGTAAGGTTAATATGATAGATCCTTACTTTTTAAGCTGGATCCAGAAGCTATAAGTATTTATGAGGTGCTACCATCCATGGGATGTGCCCAGAAATCTCCACTTAAGGCTGATGTCTAATTAGCTGTAGAAACATGTGTTATTATCCAAGATTAGTGATGTGTAAGCTGAGATCTTGGTGTGGATTGCAAAGATTGATTATTTGGCTTTGTTTTATTCCTTCTATGATGGATACACCCCACTTGGGTGTCTTTATGAGAAGATCTCATATGAAACAACATATGTTTAGATAAGATTTAACATGTCATGGTTTTGTATAGACTCACCACACAACTTGCTTGTTGGTGATGTTGTGGTGTTGCTTGATTTTGCTGACTTGATCACTCCCTGGAGCCTGTTTTCCTTGTACTTGTCCTTTGTATCCTCCTGCACCACCCCCTCCTTATGTCACCATTCTGTGGTGATTTGATGGTTGATTTGGTAAGCTATCTGGTGGATTTGTTTGGGAAGTGGATAGACTCACTGTGTTCTTGCAGTGTGCTTGATAAAAGGAAATGAGCTCCCTAGTAGTTGTGCTACGACTGTGAACTCCTTTTTGACTGCTTGTGCTATTGTTGTTGTTTGTACAGCACACTACATGCAATTAGATGACTAAGTTGCCTTGCTGCTTGGCTGTTTGTGGATCAGATCAAGTGAATCGACTTTCACTTCTTATCTTTTCACTAGTTACTATTGATGGCCCAAATATATCGAGCTCATTGGGGAACCCCAAGAGGAAGGTATGATGAGCACATCAGCAAGTTTTCCTTTACTATGAAACCAAGGTTATCAATCCAGTAGGAGCAAGGAAACACCCCAAAGGTGTAGCTAGCTGAACGTTGGCAGGGCGCACTACCGGTGCCAGCAGCAACATGGAGACCTACACAACACAACCACAGAACTTTACCCCCAACTTACAATGAGGTTGTCAATCTCACCGGTTTTGCCAAAAACAAAGGATTAAACATATCGAATGGAAGGAACTAATAGTTTGCAGAAAGTAAACACAAAGCAGTAAACAGTTTATAGATTGAATGTAAAAGAAAGGACCGGGGTTCATAGTTCACTAGAGGTGTCTCTCCTTAAGATAGATAACATGTTGGGTGAACAAATTACAACGGGGCAATTGACAAACATCGAGAAAGCATACAAGCATATACTAATCATCTTGACTCCTTCGAGACTTGATTGGGCATTACAACATTATACTTAGACCGCCATCCAACTACATCTATGACTAATAATCCACCTTCAGGTTATCATCCGAACCCCCTCAAGTATTAAGTTGCAAGCAACAAATTATTGCTTTATGAATTGCGTGTAAAGTAAACAATACGATTGTTCTATGAACAAAGGATTATTGTTTTCTCCCTAGTAGCAACAACACATCTAGTACCTTAGAGATTTATGTCACTTCCCCAGATTACCAGAGGCATGAACCCACTATCGAGCATAAATACTAACCCTTGGAGTTGCTAGCATCTACTTGGCCAAGATAGCTACTAACAACGGAAAGCATGCAAGATCACAAATAACAAAGACATGATAGAATCAATAATCAATCTAAAATAGCATCTCAATATCCATCGGATCCCCGCAAACACAAGATGTATGGATTACAAGTAGATGATCTTGATCATGAATGGATCTCACAAGATCTAGACATGAAAGCACAAAGGAGGAGAACCAGCCATCTAGCTACTACATGGACCCGTAGTCCAGAGATGAACTACTCACGCATCACACCGGAGGCTTGCATGATGATGAAGAAGGCCTCTAGGGTGAATTCCCCTCTCCGGCAGGGTGCCAGGAATAGCTTCAGATCCCTCTCGATCTAGGGATGGATATGATGGCGGCTACAGACTCTTTTGTGGATTTTTTATCGGGTACTTAGGGTTTCCGTATCAGAGGCAATATAGGTGAAGGAGAGGCCGAGGGGGTGTTGGGGTCGGCCAGACCACCCCCTGGCACGGGTCAGGCCTGGCCGCGCGGCCGGGTGGTGTGGTCAGGCCCCAACCCTTCTCCGTCTTGTATTCTGGCTCCAGATGTCTTCCGGTAAAATAGCGACTTTGGCTTTTGTCCCGTCCAATTCCGAGAATATTCATTTTCTGACTTCTTGGAACCAAAAATAGCAGAAAACAGGCAGTTGGCACTCTGGCTCTTGTTAATAGGTTAGTCCAAGAAATCATATGAAAAGTACTCCAAAGTGTGGACAAAACACAAGAAAGTAGATAAAACCAAGCATGGAACATCAAAAATTATATATACATTTGCAATGTATCAACATCCCCAAGCTTAACTCCTGCTCGTCCTCGAGTAGGTAAGTGATAAAAAGAAAGAATAATTTTTGAGGTGACATGCACCATCATAAACTTGATCAAAGTATTTGTAAAACATTCAAAGCTGGGATCATAGTACTTCAATCATAACATGAAAGACAAAGTTCTAGCATTAAGACAAAGAAACTATGATGCAACATGAAAAGGCACAAATAAAAGATTCATGAATAACAATGCTTTGCAAGACATTTGTTTGTTTCACATAAAGAAAACATAGCATAATAGTATTCAGCTTGTCCCTCATAGAGTAGCAAATATAAATGCATAGGACACCTTCAAAGTTCATAAGAGTGACTAGATACAAATAGTTTAAAACAAGCAATATCAAGGTATGCATCAATCAACTAGTCTTGGGACAATGCACATAGAACTAAGAATGGCCACAATGCTCTCAAAGTAGGTGCATAAAGGTAGAAGGTGGAGACTCAATATATAAGTGGAAGAAAGGCCTTCATAGAAGGAAGCAGGGATTCAAGTCTCATAAAGAGCTTCCGAAAATTATGGTACTTATAGCTTTCAGCTCTCATTGCCCCTATCATAAGCATCTTGAAGTGATTAAGGTTAAAGTGAACAAACTATGGTGTACATGCTTGACGAAGTATAAGTTAGAAATCTCATGTCCCTTGAATACGAGGGCCGCTCCTCATGCTACTAAAGTTTAGTCACCGGTAAGTTCTTGTCATCGTAAGTACATGTGTATCATAGAGAACCGCCAATGGGGTACCCATTGCCCGATGATACGGAAGAATCCCCATATCAAAATGACAAGGCAAGCAGACAACGAGCATCTCAGCAATCTTCTTATTTACCATGGGAATATGGTGCTTTTTTCTCTCTTTCCTCTTTTCATAATCTCTTTTTTTTCTCTTTTTCTCTCTTTTTTCTCAATATAGGATTCTTTTTTTATAAGAAGAATGCTTCATAGACATCTCATTATGGTTACGCTGCAGGTTTCCACCATGTCAGCATGGATTAGACCAGCGGCCCAGGCGTTTCTCTAACACATATACATAACTCCATGGACTTACAAGCTCCCCTTTCATTTCACACCGATGATATCCATAGACAAAAGAGCATGATATCAACTAGGTACAAATTACTCGTGCAATGTTGAAAGCGTTCCCCATGATAGCATGGTTCTGCTAATCCCCAACAAATAAGTGCAAGCATATACAACATAAACGACACAATGGTTCAAGTTTATTAAGGGCAAGAAAAGTAAAGTGTGCCATCAAGTTCGTGAGAGCTTTAATCACTAGTTTTCTCATAACAAGTTTAATTTGGAAGGTAAACAAAAACATGAATATACTTGGAATAGCATATGCTAATAGGTAGGTATAGTGGACTCTTTGGAATAACTTGGTTTAGGGAGTTGGATGCATGATTGAAACTCATACTTGGTTATGGAGGCTAGCAAAATACTGGGAGCGACAAACTAAGAGAGCAATAATGGCCATAATCATGCAGACCGACAAAACATCATTGATCAAAGCATAAAGTGATACTACAAGTTGAAAACTAAAGGATCATAAAGGCTTATGGTGACTTTGGATAGTCATAACATGGTGTGAGCATGCGTCAAGTCAACCCAAATAAAGCATCAAAGGAGAATAACACTATACTATGCTTTAATATGCTAAAACAACGCATGATTCATCCAAGGCACATTAAGCAATCTCAGTTATTTAAAACAAGTCATACTACAACAAAGAATACTAAGCATAAATCCAAAACAATATCAAGCATGGCATGACAAAGCATAGGCCATAGTCAAAAACAAGCTCTCTTTACCACTTAAGCATGAACTTTCCTACTCTTTTCCAAACCAAACCAAACTATTTGAAAACCAACGTATGAAAGAGGGGGTCCAACCAATTTATTTAGCAAACTAATAAAACCAAGCAAACGAAACACCAAAACAAAAACAAAAAAGAAGACGCTTCAAGAACAACACAACTGTGCATGAAACAATAAAAATGAAGCGTTTGGAAGAAACCTGAGATTTTTATTGATGAAGAAGGGGATGCCTTGGGCATCCCCAAGCTTTGACGCTTGTACTTCTTGGATATTTCTTGGGGTGACACACGTGGCATCCCCAAGCTTGAGCTTTAGTCCATCCTTCATCTCATTACTCATTCCTTCCATACACCTGAATTTTTTTTCTTCATACAAAACTTCACACAATCTTTATTAGCAACATTAGTGCACTCAAGATAATAAGTCTTTAGGTTCAGTTCTAACACCAATAAATTTCCATTAAAACACTAGCTACTGTAGCACTTCCCTCAAAAAGCTCAATTCCCCAAAAGAACTCAAAAGGAACCAACAAGAAGCAAATGCAGAAAAATGGCAGAAATCTGTCAAAACAGACCAGCAGGTAAAGACTAATTTTTTCAAAGACCTTATATTGCTCAAATCAAAAAGTGTTGAACTAACGAAAGTTATATAACAACCTGGGGCAGAAGCATAAAAATTCACGCCTCAAAAGTACGTTCAGAGATTTTACACGAATTTTTACGGTGAAGCACAGAAATCTGCTTCGGGACAGCAACTTTCCCAATCATTACTTCTCTCTCATTAGAGGTTACTCTTGGCACAAAAAGCAAATAAAAAGGATAAGGAGCAGTTATTACTAAAGTAATAACTTCCAAGACTCATCTATAATTTTTGGGTTATCTCCCAATAATTACTTTTCTTTAACGCCTTTAAGTTAGGCATAAGAAGCAAGAAAAAGAATCAAGTGTTCTCAAATGAAGATGCATTAAAACCAAATTTTGTTTTCATAGGAGAGGCAAAAGGAATATTCTCTCTCTTCTTAAGGAAGTGTTCTATACCTTTCTTGAGTGGGAGTTGATATTTAATGGTGCCTTCTTTTATATCAATAATGGCACCAACAGTTCTAAGAAAAGGTCTTCCCAATCTAATAGGACAAGAAGCATTGTATTCAACATCCAAAACATAGAAATCAACAGGGACATAGGCATTGTTAACCATAATAAGAACATCATTAATATTCCTCATGAGTTTCTTTTTAGCATTATCATCAAGTGGGACATTCAAATAACAATCTTCAAGTGGTGGCAAATCAAGCATATCATAAATCCTTCTAGGCATAATAGAAACACTACTATCAAGATCACATAAAGCTTTGAAATCAAAATCATTCACTTTCATATTAATGATGGGTTCCCAACCATCTTCTTATTTTATAGGAATAGAAGCTTTATGTTTCATCTTTTCTTATTTAATCTTTATGAGAGTATCATTAATGTGTTTTGTAAAGGCCATGTTCATAGCACTAGCATTAGGGCTTTTAGCAAGCTTTTAGGAACTTAATAACTTCAGAGACATTGCAACCATCAAGTTCAAAGTCAAAATTATCATCTAGAGTGGTAGAACTATTACTAGCCTTAACACTAGTGGTGGTGATAGTAGAAACACTAATGTTTCTAGAAATTCCATCTTCTCTTTCCCACTTAGCATGTAATTTAGCTAATAGTCTAACATTTTCATCAATTCTAACTTGTATGGCGTTAGTGGCTGCAAAGGGATTATCATTAGTTTCAGGTTTAGCAGCCATTCTATTCAAAGAAGATTGAGCTTCAGCCAAAGATGCTATATTTCTTTCAGCATTAGAGAGTTTTTCCTCAATAGTTTTATTGAAAGCAGTTTGTTTACTAATAAAGTCTTTAATCATAACTTCAAGTTCAGAGGGAGCACTCCTATTATTGTTGTAAGAATTTCCATAAGCATTACCATTGTTGGGACGATATGGCTTATAATTGTTGTTACCAAAATTATTCCTATAAGCATTATTGCCAAAATTGTTATTTCTTATGAAGTTCACATCAACTTGCTCTTCTTGAGCAACCAAAGAAGCTAAAGGAACATTATTTGGATCAATATAGGCTTTCCCATTAACAAGCATAGACATAATAATATCAATATTATCACTCAAGGAGGAAGTTTCCTCAATAGAATTTACCTTCTTACCTTGTGGAGCTCTCTCAGTATGCCATTCAGAGTAATTAACCATCATATTATCCAGAAGATTTGTTGCATCACCCAAAGTAATGGTCATAAAGGTACCTCCAGCAGCAGAATCCAATAGGTTCCTTGAAGAATAGTTCAATCCTGCATAAAAAGTTTGGATGATCATCCAAGTAGTCAGTCCATGAGTGGGATAATTCTTAACCAAAGATTTCATTCTTTCCCAAGCTTGAGCAACATGTTCATTATCAGATTGTTTAAACTTCATTATTTCACTTCTCATAGATATAATCTTAGCAGGAGGATAGTATTTTCCAATGAAAGCATCTTTGAATTAGTCCAAGAATCAATACTATTCCTAGTTAAGTAATTCAACCATTCTTTAGCTTTTCCTCTCAAAGAGAAAGGAAACAATTTAATCTTAATAATATCTCCATCTATATCCCTATGCTTTTGCATCTCACAAAGTTCAACAAAGTTATTTAGATGGGCAGCAGCATCTTCATTACCAATACCAGAAAATTGTTCTCTCATAACAAGATTGAGTAAAGCAGGTTTTATCTCAAAGAAAGTAGCTTTAGGAACCGGTGAAGCAATAGGTGTGCTCATAAAATCATTGTTGTTGGTGCTAGTGAAGTCACACAACTTAGTGTTTTCAAGAGTAGTCATTTTTTTGTGTTTTCAAATAAGAAAGCAAACTACTAAAACTAAATTTTTTGTGTTTTTGATAACGAAACAAGCAAACCAAGCAAAAGAAAACTAAGCAAAACAAAAATAACAAAGTAAAGAGATTGGTTATGAGGGACTCCCCTTGTGAAAATGCCCTTGACTCCCCGGCAACGGCGCCAGAAAAAGTTGTTGATGGCCCAAATATATCGAGCTCGTTGGGGAACCCCAAGAGGAAGGTATGATGAGCACAGCAGCAAGTTTTCCCTCAGTATGAAACCAAGGTTATCAATCCAGTAGGAGCAAGGAAACACCCCAAAGGTGTAGCTAGCTGAAAGTTGGCAGGGCGCACTACCGGTGCCAGCAGCAACGTGGAGACCTACACAACACAACCATAGAACTTTGCCCCCAACTTACGATGAGGTTGTCAATCTCACCGGTTTTGCTAAAAACAAAGGATTAAACGTATCGAATGGAAGGAGGTAATAGTTTGTAGAAAGTAAACACAAAGCAGTAAACAGTTTATAGATTGAATGTAAAAGAAAGGACCGGGGTCCATAGTTCACTAGAGGTGGCTCTCCTTAAGATAGATAACATGCTGGGTGAACAAATTATAGCAGGGCAATTGACAAACATCGAGAAAGCATACAAGCATATACTAATCATCTTGACTCCTTTGAGACTTTATTGGGCATTACAGCATTATACATAGACCGCCATCCAACTGCATCTATGACTAATAATCCACCTTTAGGTTATCATTCGAACCCCCTCCAGTATTAAGTTGCAAGCAACAGATTATTGCTTTACGAATTGCGTGTAAAGTAAACAATACGATTGTTCTATGAACAAAGGATTGTTGTTTTCTCCCTAGTAGCAACAGCACATCTAGTACCTTAGAGATTTCTGTCACTTCCCCAGATTACCAGAGGCATGAACCCACTATCGAGCATAAATACTAACTCTTGGAGTTGCAGGCATCTACTTGGCCAAGATAGCTACTAACAACAGAAAGCATGCAAGATCACAAATAACAAAGACATGATAGAATCAATAATCAATCTGAAATAGCATCTCAATATCCATCGGATCCCCGCAAACACAACATGTATGGATTACAAGTAGATGATCTTGATCATGAACGAAGCTCACAAGATCTAGACATGAAAGCACAAAGGATGAGAACCAGCCATCTAGCTACTACATGGACCCGTAGTACAGAGAGGAACTACTCACGCATCACACCGGAGGCTTGCATGATGATGAAGAAGGCCTCTAGGGTGAATTCCCCTCTCCGGCAGGGTGCCGGGAAGAGCTTCAGATCCCTCCCGAACTAGGGATGGATATGACGGTGGCTACAGAATCTTTCGTGGATTTTTGATTGGGTACTTAGGGTTTCCGTATCAGAGGCAATATATAGGCGGAAGGAGAGGCCGAGGGGGTGCTGGGGTCGGCCAGACCACCCCCTAGCGTGGGCCAAGCCTGGCCGCACGGCCAGGTGGTGTGGCCAGGCCCCAACCCTTCTCTGTCTTGTATTTTGGCTCCAGATGTCTTCCGGTAAAATAGCGACTTTGGCTTTTGTCCCATGCAATTCCGAGAATATTCATTTTCTGACTTCCTGGAACCAAAAACAGCAGAAAACAGGCAGCTAGCACTATGGCTCTTGTTAATAGGTTAGTCCAATAAATCATATGAAAAGTACTCCAAAGTGTGGACAGAACACAAGAAAGTAGATAAAACCAAGCATGGAACATCAAAAATTATAGATACATTTGCAATGTATCAGTTACTGTCCTGGTGAAACTTGCCCCTTTCTCTATACTCAATGATGTAATAAGAACAATGCACCACACTATTCTCTACTAAGAGTAAAACTAACAATTTAATATATTATTTCCCCTTTTTGTTTCTTTTATTTTGCAGGAAGAAAGATCTAGATTGTCAAGACTTAGTATAGGAGTAGATAGGTTTTCATTGTAATCTTCTTCTTATCCTTTTGTAAAGATATTCTTATAAGTTAATAAAGTTTTATTTCATTAGATTCTATTCCATGTAATATTCTGTTTTGGTGTATTTATCTCAATTTTAATATTATTATGGAATAAAGAAAAGAAATAAGAATTCATTTCCTATTTGAGTTTCCTTGTCTTAAGTTCCTATTATGGTTCAATATACCTTTAATATAATCAAGCAATATTACTAAATCATTTTAGAAAATAATGTAATATTACTCACTTCTATTTTCCAAATGATTTAAATTTCAAATTTGAATTCAAATAATTTCCCCCAAAACTCATCAATTCCTAAAGGTCATGTCAAAAGTTTATAGCAATCACCAGAAAGAGCTATTCCTACCTCTTGTTAGTGAAAGAAACTCTGATCTCTTTAGGCTTTTGTTTGGCGAAAAATTTACCCGGATTTTACAGATGAATGCATGCATACGCACAGATTCCTATTTCTACCCTTTGTTGGTTCCTAAATGCTGGGGTGTTACAGACTTCCCCCCCTTAAATTAAACTTCATCCCGAAGTTTGCTGATCTATACCTGAATAGTTCCGGATATGCTTCTTTTAAGTCATGCTCTTTCTCCCATGTGGCTTCTCGCTCCGGGTGATGTTCCCATTGTACCTTGCATTATTTGATTTCCCTGTTTCTCAACCTTTTCTAGTTCTCCTCCAGAATTTTACAGGGTTTCTGAACATAAGTCAAATTTGCTTGTAACTCAATTTCTTGATGTGTAATTGCATCACCGAGAACTTTAAGACATTTCCGTAGTTTTGACACATGGAGAACATTATGAAGTTGAGCCAGTCTTTTTGGTAACTCGAGAGCATAAGCTATTGTTCTATTCTGACCCAGTATCTTGAATGGTCCGATATATCTTGGACTTAGTTTTCCTTTGACTCCGAATCTCTTAACTCCCTTCATTGGACTTACTTTGAGATATACTATATCCCCCACTTCTGGATGCCATGATCTTCGACTTTGATCAGCATAACTCTTCTGTCGACTTTGAGGTATCTTCAATCGATCTCTAATAATAGCGATGATATCTTGCTTCTCCTTGATATAGTCTGGTGCAAATTCCTTGCTACTACCAGGCTCATACCAACATATTAGTGATCTACATCTTCTCCCATAAAGTACTTGGTATGGTGCTGCTTTCAGACTACTCTGATAGCTATTGTTGTAGGAAAAATCTGCCAATGGTAGATGATCTTCCCATGAACCTCCAAAATGTAATGCCAGGCTCTAAGCATGTCCTCCAAGATTTGATTGGTTCTTTCTGTCTGGCCTCTAGTTTCGGGATGATAGGTTGTGGTGAAATCCAACTTTGAGTCAAGTGCTTCATGTAATTGTATCCAAAATGCTGAAGTAAACACAGATCCTCTATCTAATACAATTTTCTTGGGTACTCCGTGCTTACTTACTATCTCTTTGACAGAGATTTTTACTAACTTCTCAGCATTATCTTTTTGATTTACCAGAATAAAATGTGCACTTTTCGTGAATCTATCGACAATCACCCATATCATATCCTTCCTTTTTGGTGCCATGGGTAATCCTATGATAAAATCCATACCAGTTTCTTGCCATTTCCATTCCGAAATTTCCAAAGGTTGTAATGGTCCTGCTGGACTTTGATGTTCTGCCTTTACCCTTTGGCAAGTATGGCATTCAAATACATATTTTGCAATATCCCTCTTCATGTTATTCCACCAGAATAATTCCTTAAGATCCATGTACATCTTTGTACTCCCTGGATGAATTGAATATGGTGTCTCATGTGCTTCTTGGAGTATCACCTCTCTGATCTCCAGTACATCTGGTACACAAAGACGGTTTTGGAACCATAAAGATCCATAATCTCCTATGTGAAAAACTGATTTTTGACCTTCGGAAATTCTTCTAATTTCTTCAGCAATGAATGGATCATTAACTTGATGTCGATAGATCTCATGACAAAGATCACTGCTTTGCTCTTCCACAACCCTCATGGTAGCTAAGCCTACACGAACTTCTATCTTTAAAAATTGTATTTCTAATCTTTCCAAATCCATTTGCAACTCTTTTGGTAGTTCTCGATTGATGGGTTGAGTATCAGTACTCTTTGATGGTTGTGAAATACCACCTCTTTTAGCCATATAAAATGAGCCATTTATCTCTCATATCATGTTTCTTTCAGTTATAGCTATGCCTTATATGCATGACTTCTAGTTCTCATTTACTTTCATACGAGCTTTGCACATTTAGTAGTTTAGGTAGAATTTTATCACTTTTCCTTGTCTATGACATGTGTGTATGTGTTGATGATGATTATGGAGAAAACAAAGGAAAAAGGGACAAATAGAGCATAGTATGGAGGAGCTGTGGGGACCAGACTTAGCCAGTTGAGAGGTTGAAAAAGTGAATTTTCCAACTTCTCAAAATAAATATCCAAGACCATGGGGTTGTATCCCTGGATGATACGAACTCAACGAGCCCAAGAACACCCAAAACGGAGTTCGTATGAAGAAATGGCGGCCAAAATACTAAAGGGCACAAACGGTTTGACGAGCAACTATACGGTCAGAGCTATTTTTCTGGTCGTATAGCTCCACCTGTATAGTTGCCAAAAAGGTCACAAACGACAGGATTTGACCCTAGAAAAGCTCCAGAACCTTCCCTAAGTCATATGATGGTATTGGGGGAACCCTAGGGCACCCCCAAGGCCTATATAAAGGAGGGAGGACCCAAGAGAGAGCCACGAAGCCATAGCCCTTCAGGGCGGAGCTTTGTCGCCGTCTCCACCCATCCGATTTCCATTGCGGCGGAGCTCTTCCTCAACCACACCTCCGAGATCTAGATCTCCCTCAACACCATCACCATCAAGGCATCCAAGCAATAAGAAGGGGAGGAGAAGGAAGACATCACCACCACCACGCATCAATCTCCAGCTCCATCTCCATCATCATCTCCATCTCCCTCTCTCTCTTGTATTTAGTAATTGTAAAATTGAACACGGTTGTGATATCATTATATATTTATATATGTTTTGTTGTTCATCCATGTGTGAGTGATTCAATTCTAGGTTGAGGTATGATCTAGTGCGCTAAGTTAGAATATATTGTGATCTAAGATGAGTTTATGTGATCCTTTGGTCCGGAAGTGCCTTTTGCCTTGCGGTGACGCGCGAGAACCATGCATAGTGCACATAGTGTGACAGCTTGGTAATCAATTGGGGAATGTTTATTTGTTTGAGAAATTGATACGTTGCAAACATATCTATAATTTTTTATGTTCCCTACTTGGTTTATATCTACTTTATTATGTTTTATCCACACTTTGGAGTATTTTTATACACTTCCTTGGACTAACCTATTAACAAGATGCCATAGTGCCAGCTGCCTATTTTCAGCTGTTTTTGGTTCCAAGAAAGTCAGAAAATGAATATTCTCGGAATTAGACGGGACAAAAGTCGAAGTCAATATTTCACCGAGGGGGACACGGAGCCAGAATACGATATGGAGAGGGGAAAGGGGACGCCCACATCACCTGGCCACGCGACTAGGCCTGGCCCGCGCCAGGGGGTGGTGTGGACGCCTAGGGCACCCCCTCGGCCTCCCCTTTCGCCTATAAGATGCCTGCGATATAGAAACCCTAAGTACCCGATCAAAAATTCCACGAAAGAGTCTGTAGCCGCCGTCATCTCCATCCCTAGATCAGGAGGGATCTGAAGCTCTTCCCAGCACCCTGCCAGAGGGGAGAATTCACCCTGGAGGCCTTCTACATCACCATGCAAGCCTCCGGTGTGATGCGTGAGTAGTTCATCCCTGGACTACGGGTCCATGTAGTAGCTAGATGGTTGGTTCTTCTCCTTTGTGCTATCATGTTTAGATCTTGTGAGCTCTGTTCATGATCAAGCTCATCTATTTGTAATCATACATGTTGTGTTTGGGGGGATCTGATGGATATTGAGATGCTATTTCAGATTGATTATTGATTCTATCGTGTCTTTGTTATTTGTGATCTTGCATGCTCTCTGTTGTTAGTAGCTATCTTGGCCGAGTAGATGCTAGCAACTCCAAGAGGGAGTATTTATGCTCGATAGTGGGTTCATGCCTCTAGTAATCTGGGGAAGTGACAGAAATCTCTAAGGTACTAGATGTGCTGTTGCTACTAGGGAGAAAACATCAATCCTTTGTTCATAGAACAATCATATTGTTTACTTTACACGCAATGCTTAATGCAATTATCTGTTGCTTGCAACTTAATACTGGAGGGGGTTCGGATGATAACCTGAAGGTGGATTATTAGTCATACATGCAGTTGGATTACGGTCTATGTATAATGTTGTGATGCCCAATCAAATCTCATAGGAGTCAATATGATTAGTATATGCATATGCTTTCTTGATGTTTATCAATTGCCCCGCTGTAATTTGTTCACCCAACATGTCATCTATCTTAAGGGGAATCACCACTAGTGAACTATGGACCCCGGTCCTTTCTTTTACCATCAATCTACAATTGTTTACTATTTTCTGTTTACTTTCTGCAAGTTATTACTTTCTTCCACATGATACATTTAATCCTTTGTTTTCAGCAAAACTAGTGAGATTGACAACCTCACTATAAGTTGGGGACAAAGTTATGTGGTTGTGTTGTGCAGGATTCCAAGTTGGAAACAACACCTTGGAGGTGTTTCCTTGCTCCTACTGGTTCGATAACCTTGGTTTCATAACTGAGGGAAAACTTACTACTGTGCTCATCATACCTTCCTCTTGGGGTTCCCCAACGAGCTCGATATCAACCACAAGCTAGCAAGTATTTTTCTGGCACCGTTGCCGGGGAGTCAAGGACATCTTCACAAGGGGAGTCCCTCAAAACCAATCTTTTTACTTTGTTATTTTTGGTTTGCTTAGTTTATTTTTGCTTTTCTTGCTTGTTTCTTTATCAAAAACACAAACAAATTAGTTGTACTAGTTTGCTTTCTTTATTTAAAACACACAAAAATGACTACTCTTGAAAACACTAAGTTGTGTGACTTCACTAGCACCAACAACAATGATTTCATGTGCACACCTATTGCTCCACATGTTCCTGAAGCCACTTTCTTTGAAATTAAACCTGCTTTACTCAATCTTGTTATGAGAGAACAATTTTCTGGTATTGGTACTGAAGATGCTGGTGCTCAGCTTAATAACTTTGTTGAACTTTGTGAGATGCAAAAGCATAGGGATATAGATGGAGATATTATTAAGCTTAAATTGTTTCATTTCTCTTTTAGAGGAAAAGCTAAAGAATGGTTGCAATCCCTAACTAGAAATAGTATTGATTCTTGGACTAAATGCAAAGATGCTTTCATTGGAAAATACTATCCTCCTGCTAAGATTATATCTATGAGAAGTGAAATAATAAAATTTAAACAATCTGATAATGAACATGCTGCTCAAGCTTGGGAAAGAATGAAATCTTTGGTAAAGAACTGTCCCACTCATGGACTGACTGCTTGGATGATTATCCAAACCTTTTATGCAGGATTGAATTATTCTTTAAGAAATCTACTAGATTCTGTTGCTGGAGGTACCTTTATGACCATTACTTTGGGTGCTGCAACAAAGCTTCTGGATAATATGATGGTTAACTATTCTGAATGGCATACTGAGAGAGCCCCACAAGGTAAGAAGGTAAATTCTGTTGAATAAACCTCCTCCTTGAGTGATAAAATTAATGTTATTACGTCTATGCTTGTTAATGGGAAAGTTCATATTGATCCAAATCATGTTCCCTTAGCCTCCTTGGTTACTCAAGAAGAGCAAGTTGATGTGAACTTTATAAGAAATAATAATTTTAGCAACAATGCCTATAGGAATAATTTTGGTAATAATAACTATAGGCCATATCCTCCCAATAATGGTAATGCTTATGGAAATTCCTACAACAATAATAGGAGTGCTCCCTCTGAACTTGAAGTTATGCTTAAAGATTTCATTAGTAAACAAACTGCTTTCAATAAAACTATTGAGGAAAAACTCTCTAATGCTAAAAGAAATATAGCATCATTGGCTGAAGCACAATCTTGTTCTAATAAAATGGCTGCTAAACCTGAAACTATTGAAAATCCCTTTGCTGCTACTAATGCCATACAAGTTAGAATTGATGAAAATGTTAGACTATTAGCTGAATTGCATGCTAAGTGGGAAAGAGAAGATCAAATTGCTAGAAATATTAGTGTTTCTACTATCACTACCACTAATGTTGAAGCTAGTAAACCCAATGGAACCTTTTCTAATAAAAATGCTGAATTCTTCGGAATATGGGAAACAATAGCTCCACTACTTTAGACGATAATTATGATTTTGATCTTGATGGTTGCAATATCTCTGAAATAATTAAGTTCTTACAAAAGCTTGCTAAAAGTCCTAATGCTAGTGTTATGAATATGTCCTTTACAAAACACATTACTCATGCTCTCATAAAAATTAAAGAAGAAAAGACGAAACATAAAGCTTCTAGTCCTATGAAACTAGAAGATGGTTGGGAACCCATCATTAATATGAAAGTAAATGATTTTGATTTCAAAGCTTTATGTGATCTTGATAGTAGTGTTTCTATTATGCCTAGAAGGATTTATGATATGCTTGATTTGCCACCATTGGAAGATTGTTATTTCAATGTCCCACTTGATGATAATGCTAAAAAGAAACTCATGGGGAGTATTAATGATGTTCTTATTATGGTTAACAATGCCTATGTCCCCGTTGATTTCTATGTTTTGGATGTTGAATGCAATGCTTCTTGTCCTATTACTTTGGGAAGACCTTTTCTTAGAACCGTTAGTGCCATTATTGTTATGAAAGAAGGCACCATTAAATATCAACTCCCACTCAATAAAGGTATAGAACACTTACCTAAGAAAAGAGAGAAGATCCCTTTTTCCTCTCCTATGAAAACAAAATTTGCTCTTAATGCTTCTTCATTTGAGAACACTTGATTCTTTTCTTGCTTCTTATGCGTAACTTAAAGGCGTTAAAGAAAAGTACTTATTGGGAGATAACCCAAAAGTTTTAGATGAGTCTTGGAAGTTATTACCTCTGTAATAACCGCTCCTTATCCTTTTTATTTGCTTTTTGTGCCAAGAGTAACCTCTAATGAGAGAGAAGTAATGCTTGGGAAAGTTGCTGTCCTGAAACAGATTTTTGTGCTTCACTGTAAAAATTCGTGTAAACTCTCTGTACATCGGTTTGAGATGTGATTTTTTGTGCTTCTGCCCCAGGTTGTTATCTAACTTTCGTTAGTTCAACACTTTTAGATTTGAGCAATATAAGGTCTTCGAAAAAAATTCGTTTTTACCTGCTGGTCTGTTTTGACAGATTTGTGCCATTATTTGCATTTGCTTCTTGTTGATTCCTTTTTTAGTTCTTTTTAGGGAATTGAGCTTTTTGAGGGAAGTTCTACAGTAGCTTGTGTTTTGATGGAATTTTTATTGGTGTTTAAACTGAACCCAAAGACTTATTATCTTGAGTGCACTAATGTTGCTAATAAAGATTGTGTGAAGTTTTGTATGAAGGAAAAAATTTAGGTGTATGGAGAGAATGATGTATGAGATGAAGAATGGACTAAATCTCAAGCTTGGGTATGCCACCCGTGTCACCCCAAGAAATATCCAAGAAGTACAAGCGTCAAAGCTTGGGGATGCCCGAGGCATCCCCTTCTTCATCAACAAAAATCTCAGGTTTCTTCCAAACACTTCATTTTTATTGTTTCATGCACAGTTGTGTTGTTCTTGGAGCGTCTTTGTTTTTGTTTTTAGTTTTCATATGCTTGGTTTGCTTAGTTTGCTTGAATAAATTGGTTGGACCCCCTCTTTCATACATTAGTTTTCAAATAGGTTGGTTTGGATTGGAAAAGAGTAGGAAAAGTTCATGCTTAAGTGGTAAAAGGAGCTTGTTTTTGACTGTGGCCTATGCTTTGTCATGTCATGCTTGATATTGTTTTGGATTTATGCTTAGTGATTTTTGTTGTAGCATGACATGTTATAAACAATTGAGATTGCTTAATGTGCCTTGAAAGAATCATGCGTTGTTTTAGCATATTAAAGCATAGTGTTGTGGTATTCTCCTTTGATGCTTTATTTGGGTTGACTTGGCGCATGCTCACACCGTGTTATGACAATCCCAAGTCACCATAGCCTCTATTATCCTTTAGCTTCGACTTGTAATATCACTTTATGCTTTAATTAATGATATTTTGCTGATTTGCATGATTATGGCCATTATTGCTCTCTTAGTTGATCTCTCCCAGTCTTTTGCTAGCCTCCATAACCAAGTATGAGTTCCACTCATGCATACAACTCCAAATAAAACCAAGTTATTCCAAAGAGTCCACCATACCTACCTATTAGCATTTGCTATTCCAAGTATATTCATGTTTTTATCTACTTTCCAAATTAAACTTGTTATGAGAAAACTAGTGATTAAAGCTCTCACGAACTTGATGGCACACTTTACTTTTCTTGCCCCTAATAAATTTGAACCATTGTGTCTTCTATGTTGTATATTCTTGCACTTATATGTTGGGGATTAGCAGAACCATGCTGTCATGGGGAACGCTTTCAACATTGCACTTGTACATTGTACCTAGTTGGTATCATGCTCTTTTGTCTATGGATGTCGTCTGTGTGAAATGAAAGGGGAGCTTGTAAGTCCATGGAGTTATGTATGTGTGTTAGAGAAACGCCGGGGCCACTGGTCTAATCCATGCCTAATCATGGTGGAAACCTGCAGCGTAACCATAATGAGCAATCTATGAAGCATTCTTCTTGTAAAAAAAGAGATAGAGATTGAGAAAAAGAGAAAAAGGAAAAAAGATGAGAAAAGAGGAAAGAGAGAAAAAGGCACCATTTTCCCATGGTAAATAAGAAGATTGCTAAGATGCTCGTTGTCTGCTTGCCTTGTCATTTTGATATGGGGATTCTTCCGTATCATCGGGCAAGGGGTACCCCATTGGCGGTTCTCTATGATACACATGTACTTACTATGACAAGAACTTACCGGTAACTAAACTTGTGTAGCATGAGGAGCGGCCCTCGTATTCAAGGGACATGAGATTTCCAACTTATACTTTGTCAAGCATATACTCCATAGTTTGTTCACTTTAACCTTAATCACTTAAAGATGCTTATGATAGGGGCAATGAGAGCTGAAAGCTAATAAGTACCATACTTTTTGGAAGCTCTTTATGAAACTTGAATCCCTACTTCCTTCTATGAAGGCCTTTCTTTTACTTTTATGTTGAGTCTCCATCTTCTATATTTATGCACCTATTGAGAGAGCATAGTGGCCATTCTTAGTTTAATGTGCATTGTCCCAAGACTTGTTGATTGATGCATAACTTTGATATTGCTTGTTCTTAAACTATTTGTATCTGGTCACCCTTATAAACTTTGAAGGTGTCCTATGCAATTATGATTTGCTACATTACGAGGGACAAGCTGAATGCCACTATGCTATGTTTTCCTTAGGTGAAACAAACAAACGTCTGGCAAAGCATTGTTATTCATGAATCTTTTGTTTGTGCCTTTTCATGTTACAACATAGTTGCTATGTCTTATTGTTAGAACTTTATCTTTCATGCTATGTTGAAGTACTATGAATGTTTTACAAATACTTTGATCAAGTTTATGATGGTGCATGTCACCTCAAAAATTATTCTTTCTTTTTATCACTTACCTACTCGAGGACGAGCAGGAGTTAAGCTTGGGGATGTTGATACGTTGCAAACATATCTATAATTTTTGATGTTCCATGCTTGTTTTATATCTACTTTCTTATGTTTTGTCCACACTTTGGAGTACTTTTATACACTTTCTTGGACTAACCTACTAACAAGATGCCACAGTGCCAGCTGCCTGTTTTCTGCTGTTTTTGGTTCGAGGAAAGTCGGAAAATGAATATTCTCAGAATTAGACGGGACAAAATCCAAAGTCAATATTTCACCGAGGGGGACACAGAGCCAGAATACGAGACAGAGAGGGGCAAGGGGTCGCCCACACCACCTGGCCGCACGGCTAGGCCTGGCCCGCGCCAGGGGGTGGTGCGACCGCCTAGGGAACCCCCTCGGCCTCCCCTTTCGCCTATATATTGCCTCCGATACAGAAACCCTAAGTACCCGATCAAAACTCCATGAAAGAGTCTGTAGTCGCTGTCATCTGCATCCCTAGATCGGGAGGGATCTGAAGCTCTTCCCGACACCCTACCGAAGGGGAGAATTCACCCTGGAAGCCTTCTTCATCACCATGCAAGCCTCCGATGTGATGCGTGAGTAGTTCATCCCTGGACTACGGGTCCATGTAGTAGCTAGATGTTTGGTTCTTCTCCTTTGTGCTATCATGTTTAGATCTTGTGAGCTCCGTTCATGATCACGATCATCTATTTGTAATCATACATTTTGTGTTTGTGGGGATCTGATGGATATTGAGATGCTATTTCAGATTGATTATTGATTCTATCATGTCTTTGTTATTTGTGATCTTGCATGCTCTCCGTTGTTAGTAGCTATCTTGGCCGAGTAGATGCTAGCAACTCCAAGAGGGAGTATTTATGCTCGATAGTGGGTTCATGCCTCTAGTAATCTTGCTTGACAGAAAGCTAGTACTTTCTTCCACACGCTACGTTTAATCCTTTGTTTTTAGCAAAATCGGTGAGATTGACAACCTCACTGTAAGTTGGGGACAAAGTTCTATGGTTCTGTTGTGCAGGATTCCAAGTTGGAAACAACACCTTGGAGGTGTTTCCTTGCTCCTACTGGTTCGATAACCTTGGTTTCATAACTGAGGGAAAACTTACTCATGTGCTCATCATACCTTCCTCTTGGGGTTCCCCAACGAGCTCGATATCAACCACGAGCCAGCAGAAATCTCTTATCGATCACACGTATATTTGCCCATCTAGTACTAGTGAGACCGAAGCCTAGAAGCCCTCTCTCATTCCAGACAATCCTACAACTACAATCTCTTTAATTCTGTTCATATTCCTATTTACTTTCCATCTTAGTTTATTTTGTTCTTGTTAAAAGTTCTTTGTTATTAGATATTTTAAACCTCTCTCAATTATTGTTGTTCTAGTAACTTACATAATAGGCTATTTCCAAACCACGGTTTGGGTGCGAAACGTGGCTACATTGACAACATGGCTGCGGGGTCGTGTTGTTTTTGTTCGACGATCTCCCATTAGGACAAACTCTTAAATATTTGCTACTACAAGTACTGCAATAACCCTGTTGTTGGTGCAGGAATCCAGTCATCACTCTTCCGGCTTAAAGCATCTGCTACTACATTGGCCTTTCCTAGAGTATAGTTAATTGTAAGGTCATAATCCTTGATCAACTCCAACCATATTTTCTGCCTCATATCCAGCTCCTTCTAAGTGAAGAAATATTGGAGACTTTTATGATCAGTGTATAGTTCACACCTTGCTCCATAGAGAAAATGCCTCCATCCTTTTAAAGCAAAGACCACTGCTACTAAATCCAAATCATGTGTTGGGTAGTTGACTTCATGAGGTTTGAGTTGTCTAGACCCATAAGCAATTACCTTGCAATCTTCCATTAGCACACATCCCAAGCCTTCCTTAGATGCATCACAATATACTATGTAATCTTTTTTCCTCTTTCAAGAACTGCTAAGATTGGTGCGGTGGTTAATCTGGTTTTCAATTCTTGAAAACTTGGTTCGCACTTATCATCCCATATGAATGGTGTATTCTTTATTAGCAATTTGTTCATTGGTCCAGCTATCTTGGAAAAACCTTCAATGAATCTCTGATAATCACCGGCCATGCCTAAGAAACCTCGGATTTGCTTCACATTAGTTGGTGCATTCCATTCTAACACTGATTGTACTTTGGATGGATTTACTACAATCCCATCCCTACTGATCACATGACCAAGAAATTCTACCTTGTCCAACCAGAATTCACACTTGCTGAATTTAGCATATAGCTTATGTTCTCTCAAGATTTGCAATGCTATCCTCAAATGATCTGCATGCTCTTCTTTATCCTTAGAGTATATCAAAATATCATCAATAAACACTATGACAAACTTATCCAGATATGGCATGAAGATTTTGTTCATCAAATTCATGAATATTGTTGGCGCATTGGTCAATCCAAAAGGTACAATGAGATACTCATGATGACCATATCTTGACAGAAATGCTGTTTTTGGAACATCTTCAGGGTTGATTTTTATCTGATGGTATCCTGATCTTAGATCAATCTTGGAAAATACTCCAGCTCCTTTAACTTCATCAAATAGATCTTGAATTCTTGGCAATGGGTATTTGTTCTTGATGGTGACATTGTTGAGATTTCTGTAATCACCACACATTCTTCGTCCTCCATCTCTTTTATCCACAAAAATTACCGGAGTTCCCCACGGAGATACACTTTCCTGAATAAATTCTTTCCGGGCTAACTCATCAATTTGCTCCTTAAGCTCTTTTAATTCTTTTGGGCCCATTTTATATGTTGCTTGGGCTATTGGTGTTGTACCAGGTATTAGGTCAATAGTGAATTCTATTTCTCGATCAAGTGGCATTCCTGGTAATTCTGCTGGAAAAACATCTTCAATTCTTTTACTATAGGAATATCTTCCAACTTAACCTCCTTCATTGAGTTCAATTGAAGATCTACCATGATATGACTATGTTTATCTACCTGATAGACTATCCTTCCTCTAGTTGGGGACTTGATTGAAATAGTTTTGTCCTCACAATTTATTTGAGCCCCATGTTCAGTCATCCAGTCCATACCCAGCACTACCGCGATTCCCTTCAATGGAATCACATATAGGCCCGCAAAATATGTACAACCACAAATCGAGATAACTTGATCTTGCTTAATGTGGCGTACCACTACATTTCCCCTGGTCGTCACTACGGTCATAGGGTTTGCTAACGTTGAAGGAGATATGCCCTAGAGGCAAATAATAAATAGGTTTTTATTGTCATATCTCAATTAGTTTATAATAGTTTCATATTGTGCTATAACTGTGCCAAGTAGAAACATTGGTACAGGTGTGGTATGAAACAACAAAGTCCCTAGTAGCCTCTATTCATACTAGTTCGTTGGTCATGAGGATGATCTGGGTATCAAGATCATGGGCATTTATGCCAATTGACAACAGGGTCATATCATTGGAGAATGATGTGATGGACATTCCTCAAAGGATTGCAACACGATCAAGTCATATAGTTCATTGTTGCAACAGCTAAATATAGACTCCTAATTCCTTAGACCGTGAGGCTATATCAATCACAGTCTCCCGAGAGTGCTTTGATAGAATAAAGCGCCACTTGGTAATACAGTGGTTATAAAGGTGTGTTCAGGTACTCGGAGGAACCGTTGAGGCAATATATGTCAAGAGCGGGATTTGTTCACCCACATGACAGGTAAAGATACATACGACCGGCTTGGTGAGATTACATCCATAAATGTTGCAACATGTGCCTCGGTCATGGGGATGTAATATCACGATAACAAGAAAACAGAACTTGTTGTGAACGAGATTGAACAAGGTATGTGATACCAATGATCGGATCCCAGACAAGTCATATCAAGAAACAAAAGGAATATGGATGCTACATTTACCGGTTCAAATGACATTGTCATCAGGAATGCATAGGGGTCACATAGATATCCCTGGTCCCTCTATTGATCATTGATACAGATCATGTCTAGAGCATTCCTGAGCCATGAGAGGATACACTTAAGGGTATGATGAGAGCGGTCATTCGTAATATGGAATCACAGTAGAGAAAGAGAAAGACCGGAATCATTCCGCAGAGAAATCTGAAGCTGTTCGGAGAAAGAATAAAGGACCGGAATCATTCCGGGAATTCTGAAGTTGTTCGGAGGATATAGAAAGGGGAACCGAAAGGTGTTTCGGGTTGAATCAGGTTTTGTAATATGTATTTACATATTAATTAGTGTAATTAAATATAATATTAAAATCTAATTTGAAGGGGTATTCTACTAATGGGCCAAACTTCCTAGGCAAAAAGGGCTCATGAGGGAAAACCGAAGGAGGGAAGGGCCAAGGGCCAAGGCCTAGGCGCCTCAAGGGGGCCCACCTGGCCAGCCTAGGGCTGTGCGCGGGGTGGGGCCCACCCCTGGCCGGCTGTCCCATGAGGCCCATGCGCCTTCCCCCTCTCCCTTGATTAGTCCCACATGGGAAACCCAAAGGGGAGGGCACACCCCCTCCCCCTATATAAAGGGGTGCCCATAGGTGGGAATAGACACACCAATATTTGGAGAAGTCCTTTGGTTGACTTCCTCCTTTCCTCTCTCTCTAGTCCTTGTGACCATGGCCCCAAGTCTGGGTTGTGTGAACAAGGCACACCTGCAGTGTGCCATTGCGCTGCAGGGATTCCTAGCCGGATATCAACTTCTACACTCCCGACGGGATCAGGGAGCCGAAGGTCTCATTGTGCACCAGATGTGTACGAAGACACGAGGCGCAACACTTGGGGCGCATAAATGTCGTGAGCCGGAGCTGTTGCACGATGAAGATGAAGAAGGATCAAGGGGTGACATGTGAGGAGCTTCGCGACCTTGAGGTTGGCTACGAGTACGACTACATCAACCACATTCCTTGCGGAACGTTAACCGCATACGGTCTACAAGGGTATGTATTCTCTATGCATTGGCCGTTACTGCATTACTACATAGATAGATCGTAGGCAGTTTTTGGGGTTCCATCGTAGGAAATTTTTTGTTTTCTGCTACGGATCCCCTTCAGTGGTATCAGAGCCGATCTATGCGTAGGAGTGATGTACGGCCAGTACGCACAAGTTTTGTGCGGGCATTGATCCCTTAGTTGTTACCCTCTAACGTGTACTTGCTTATATCGCGGTATTGTTTGATGAAGCGGCCTGGACCGACCTTACGCCAGATGACGTAGACTGGTTCCACGCTCAACATACGGCTTATACCGTATAAGTGGCTAGTGGGTGTCTGTCTCTCATTCCATAGTTGATATAGCATTTACAACGGAGGGTCCCGAAAGGGGTGTAATAGAGACAACTGTCGGATCCATGTTGTGGTTGGAAAGTTCGTAGTTTAGAAACGGTTCTATTGTGAAAGCCCTAACAACCACGTAAAACTTGCAATAGATAAAGTAGAGGCGTCTAACTTTATTTTGCAGGAGGGCATGTGATTATGATATGGCATTGGTCGTTATGAAGGTAAAGTAGTTTACTTTTCTGTTACTAAGTAGTATACTAATAGTCATTGTTCCGATGGACGACCTGGTGGCGGCGGCATGGACTTGGCGTCAAACCAAGGGCAAGATGGAGATCATGCCGGAGCGCTCGATGGAGATCAAGGCGCAAGAAGCACCATATCATATCACATTATACATATGATGTTGATACCTGTTTTACATCTTATTGTGTGCTAGTATTAGATACTCAACAGTAGCAAATAAGATAATCCCTATTTAATTCCAATATTCTGTGTTCCCCTTGTGTGTGCACCACCAAGAAAGTTCTTTGTTATGAGACCGGACGTGATGATCGGGGGTCAGACATATCTATGTTTGCAAACAGTGGGTGTAAGCCATGTTGCACAGCAAATACACACAAGTTAGATTTGGCGAGCCTAGCATGTACAGACATGGCCTCGGAACACAAGAGATCGAAAGATCGAGCATGAGTCACATGGATGATGTGATTGGCATTATTGAATGTCTACCTTTGATACTGCACTGATGGCCGTGATGATCGGGGGAGGTGCAGAGGATAGGGATCATGTGATCACTAAAATCGTCCAGGGGATGACAATTTTAGTGGAGACCAATTATAAATTAATCTCTTATTATAAAATTAGTCTAGATGTCTGTTTGCAAATATCTTAGTAGTTCTTGGCCTATCCCATTGAAGTCCTTTGTGACCATGGGAATATATTGCTTAATTTGGAACTTAGCAAAAGGGTCCAACTTCATAGATTAATACCCACGCCTGAGGGATATCCTCGTAAAAGGTGATCTTCTCTTCTTGATACAATAACCATTAGGAGATAGATCGATGACTCCAGAATGTTTGTGTTTTCTCCATAATCATCCAATAAGCCATTCTCCATTCGATGGAGAGTTGGGCTACATTTGTATTCTACAGAATAAGGCAAATAGAGTATGAGCCGTTGGATGGGTTTTCCTCCATCATGGATGAAAAGAGAATGTTTGGAAAAACACTTAGCGATCTTGCATTAGAGTTGAGAACTCTTGGAAGGGCTTGATTGCAATGGAGGTCATGGATGAAAAGTTATATGTAAGATATACAAATTATAAATGTGGTTCTTGCAAAACTCGTTGCAATTTGCAAAGTATTTGATACTTGTCCCATTTTGTGAAAACAGGAGGATCTGCTTGAGAATTGTTGGTTTTGAGGCAACGTGACTTGATGACGGCAAGAAAAATAGTTGATGGCCGACAACACCTCTTTCCTCAAAGTTTATCATTTGGATTAGTGGACTTGAATATAATTTTGTAATCCTAGTTTGTGTGTCTTGCTTTTGGCGAGACGATTATTCATATGAACGAGTTACAAGCCAGTTTGTACTATTCTTATAAACAATACCTTATGGTCACATTATGATTATAAATAAGTTATCCTCATCACTATGTTAATGATAATGGTTTAAACATTTATAAAGGATTAGAATGCTAAAAGATATCCAAATTTTAATAATGAAATGACACTATAGTTTAAGTCATTTTGGTTATTGCGTGTTCTTTACGAAGATCGGGGTCCTAGATGCTTAATCTAGAGACTTTGCAAAACCATGCCTCTTGGGCAGAATGACTAAAACTTCGCATTCTGGTAAAATAGTGATATGCGAAGAAATGTTGAATCTTATACATAGTGATGTATCGCATTTTCAACAAGTAGTGGAAATCATTTGTTAGTTGTGGACTTAAGTGAATAAGCGTATTTACTTAATGAACCATGAAGTTTGAAATGATTTGAATTGTTCAAATGAGTTCATAACAAAAGGAGGATATTGAAATTAACAAGAATACGAAGTCTCTTCGATTTGATCGACATGACTGGCATATTCAAGTTAAGTTTAGCATAAAAGGGACTTGTGAAAGATGTATCACAAATTATGATAATTGGATGAATTCATACTCTGTTGAAATATCTAAACATCATAATCATTATGTATTAAGATACATATGGTATAATATCATCTCTTATAGGGGTTATAGTTGTCGTTTAGAGTTAAAGATCAAAATAAGCAAACACTCATTTGAAATACAAAGGAATATCTAAAAGATTCGTGGAAACAACACCATAAGTGTTATGGCAAGTTCGAGTTTCTGGAGATTTCGACAAGTCGAAATCGTGGTGAATAAACAAGTCTTTGTAGAGCATTCTTAGGAAGCTATGAATGCATCGTTGAAATGGATCGTATGGGCACCTAGAGGGGGGGTGAATAGGTGCTACACCAATTTTTAATTCTTTTTCAATTTTAGGCTTAGCACAAAGGTAAATTCTCTAGATAAACTAATGTGTGGAATTTCCCTATATGCAAACCTATCTACTAGCGAGTAAGGAGCGAGTGGAAGAGGAACGAGTGAACCGAAGTGAAGCACGCGGAGACACAGGATTTGTTTGACCGCAGTTCCTTCCTTGTTAAGGGAAGTACGTCTGCGTTGGAGGGGTGGGAGGTACTAAGACCACCACGCCACAAAAGGCCTCACCTTGTTCTCCGATGGATCTCGCCACAACAGGCCTGATCCACCTTCCACTATAGGTACCCTTCGAGGCAGGCACCGGCGCCTTTACACAACCAGCGGGGCAACAACTCCACAACAACTTGGAGGCTCCCGAAGTGACAACAAGCTGCCACAAGAACAAAGTTGTCAAATACAATAACACGATCTAGGTATTAACGAGAATACTAGATCAGGTATTTATCCAAGTGAATGGAGAGGAGTTGGAGTGCTTGATTCTTGATGTTGATGATGAACTTCTCCTCCTTCAGTTCCACCAAAGATCAAGACCTTATGGTGGTTGAAGTGGGAGATCGAGATTTAAAGCTCTTGCATAGGGTCTGGTCAAATTCGAATGAATCAAGAGTTCTGGATGTTGGGGAAGAAGGGGTACTTATACCCCCTTCCAAAAACCAGCCGTTGCACACTTTGGGGGCCGGATTATCCGGCCCAAGTGAGGGCCGGATTATCCGGTCTGGGGAAACTCCGCCCTAGACTCGGAATATCCGGCAGAAAATCCGCCTCTCCGAGCGTGCGAGCTTGCCCTTGATCAACTTCTGGGGGCCGGATTATCCAGCCCAATGCGAAGGCCGGATTATCCGGCCTGGGGAAGAAAAACCGCCCCAATTCGGATTTTCCGGTAGAAAATCCGACCAGATACCGAGCAACGCGCCTTGGCTCCTTTTGCTCGAAAACTGGGGGCCGGATTATCTGGCCCTTACGAAACCGGCCTGGGGAGGAAAAACCGCCCAAGTTCGGATTTTCCGGGTGAAAATCCGACTGGACACAGAGTGACGCGCCTTGTCTTCCTTGAGAGATAAGGTAGGCCAGATTATCCGGCCCTTGGAGGGGCGGATTATCCGGCCCTTGGAGGGCCGGGTGCACACTTAGCACACATGAAAAGTCTCCATAGTATTGTTATCTAACATGCAAAACATAGGGAAACATGAAATGTTCTTTCAATCTCCCCCTTTTTGGTGTTAGATGACAATACCAGGATTTGCAGGAGAAAGACACAAGACACACAGAGATAACTATGAAAGGGACTCCCCCTCAATGTGTGCATAATAGAGTTTTGCATTGGAATACAAATGCACACAAATAGGTGAATCTATTCCATAGACAGACGGGCAAAAACACATACCACCGAAGTAGAGAATAGGCATCCTTGACATAAATCACAATTATTATTGGATAACCATTATGAGCGTGCGCCTTCCGTGATAAACCTCCAGCAACGGGATATGAATAGATATAACCATGAGCATAATCCATGATATGAAGTCCATAGGTATCATCCAGACAACCACATAAAGTCTCAACCACAAATCACAAACCACGAATATAAAAGTTCAACGCTAAATGGGCATAAGCAAGAAATATCGAATAAAAAGTGCAAGTGCTTATGCCCGACCCATGCAAATCCACGGACATCCTAATAGAACTACTTCTCCCCCTTTGGCATCAAGACACCAAAAAGGGAGAAGAGCGATGCTAGCGCCCCATGGGATCACTCATCATAGTCCTTGTCCTCGTCCTCGTCCTCATGCTCTTCCTCATCCTCATCTTCAAGCTCCTCAGTGTCACCTTCCTCATCATCAGCATCAGCAGCAGGCGCAGAGGGGAACAAGTGACGCTCCATCTCACCATAGTCCAGCCCGGAGGAAGAGTTCCATCGAGCATATGGAGTGGGAGGTGTAGGAGCCGGAGGAGCACCCGAAGCGCCAGACACGTGGTGGAGAATGAGCTGCTGGGAGTGAGCCAACTCATGGCGCTGCCTGTAGGCCTCATAGTGACCCTTGTGTGTGTCCACGCCCATGCAGAGGATGTGACGCTAGAACCAGTTCAGCTGCTTGATCTCGCGGGCCACGGGAGGCACTGGGGGCCTACGAGCATCCCTCATGAGACCCTCAGGAGTAGAGGAGGGGTCAGCAGTCTTCCGAACCTTGTTGTAAATCTTCTTGGCCTTGTGCGCCGAGTCAATGTGGAACTCCTCAGCAGGAAGCAGGTGGCGGATGAGCAACATAATGTAGGGCGCAAAAGGAATGGACAGACGGTTGAACATAGCATCACACAACTCATGGTAAATGAAGTCCATGACATCCACTGTCATTGCCTTGACTCGCAGGAGGCAACCTCATGAGAAAATTGAAGTAGCTGAACAAGGTGACCACGGATGTTGTCATTGTTGCCCCTACTTGGTGTAATAGAGTCACGTAAGAGACCCACCAATGTAGCATAGATGGGAGCAAGACCAGCCACAGTACCGACAATCCCATTGTCCACAGTGCACGGGGAGAGAGCTGCATCCTTGTTGGGCTTCAACTGAGTGATGATGCGGTGGCCACTGGCTCTATCCCTGCCGCGGAAGGAGTACCCCAAAACCTCAGCAAACACGTGAAAATCAGCAGTCATGGGCCTATCATGAGTCATCCACTTCATAGTGCGACGCTCATCACCACAAATCACTAGAGTGGAGAAGAATTGCTTCACCACCTCAGAGTCAAAGGAGCACTGGAGGGACATGAGATGGTGCATCCCCATCCTCTCAGCCACATACATCGCATCCACAATATGCGCCTTCTCCAAAGCATCAGCAAGTACCAGAGGGTGCATAGGCCTAATGTTCAGCCTGGCATAGATGTCTTCATAAATCCTTTCTCGCTCAAGACACCAAAACCGGGTATCCCCCAGCTCATCATCACGAGGCAGCTTAGCAAACAAGTCACGGTGACGTATGGCAGAGAAAGAGACCGTATCCAGAGCCCTGTAGTTGATCTTGGGCTCCTTGCCCTTCCTCTTGGACACACCCTTCCTAGTCCTCTTGGATTGTTCAGCCATGCGCCTCTCTTCGTTCTTCCTTCTCCGCAATTCAACTTCGTCCACTAGGTTACCTTGACCGTCGTCCCGAAAGTACTTGGCGCGAGGACGGCGCTTGTAGGTCTTGGGAACACCGGAACCACCTGTGAGGAGAATAAGGGTGATAGCAAGGGGATAAGCATATACACAAGTCCAGGAGAGAGCATGGAACAAGTAGGCAAAAATTCATAGGTCAAAACTACTCAATACATACATCATAGTGAAACTGAAGCAGACTTGAATTTGTTAGGCCAGATTATCCGGCCTGGCCAGGGGCGGATAATCCGGCCTTGGCAGAAATTTTCGATTTCACCAAGAATGCATGCAAAAAAAGTAGATCGGGCCTAGAAACTGTAAGACTACGAGTTCTATGCGAAAACACATCCTTCTAGACAACGTTCCATCCAACAAGATACACATCTAGCCAAAGATGGGGAGAGAGGGAGTTACCCTCACTCATTGGAGGAAGAACGCAGAGGAGAAGGTACCCGGAGGCGCGGAGAAGAAGATCCAGGAAGGCCCGGAAAATCCGGTGGCCGGAGAGGCTCCGGGGAGGGTGAGGGCTGCAGGCCGGGCTGGGAGAAGGAGAGGGCTGGGGAGAAGTGTTGCTCGACATGAGCCCTTCCCCGAGCCCCGCCCTTTAAGATCGATCCGCCAGGCCGGATTATCCGAACACTTGGGCCGGATTATCCGCCTAAAATTTGGGATTCTGTATACATGTAACCAGGCCAAGGCCCCCAAAGAACACCCCCACAAGGTGTACAAGGGACTTGTGTGCAAGAATAGATGTCTTAGGGGTAGGGAAGGCTTAGGATTGAGAATGCCAAACTGAGATGGTACTAGACACTCAAAATTGCAAAATCCAAATCAATTAAAAGCCAAGATTGAGTGTGATTCCCATAAGAATATGAGAGAGCAAATAACATCCAAAAAGATCCAATTCTCCACACGGGAGAGGGCGGTGGCCGAAGCCACCTTGTTGGAGTGTATGGTGTGACACCGCGAAGATATATCTTGGGTTCACGACCAATACTCATCAATAAGCTCACATATCACAACATGATATTAAGAGAAATGATATACTTGCTATTGGCATTATGGGGGGAGGGTTAGCCCAATAAGTTAGGACCACACTCCCCCTATATCCATGCCCACACCTAGACCAAACAAGGATTGAGACGTACGAGTGAGTGCATGGGTAATCAAGACAAACTCCCGGAATCAATGATATTTAGCTCATTCCTCAAAAAGCAGAATCTTGCTTCATCAAGTGGCTTTGTAAAGATATCCGCCAGTTGGTTCTTCGTGCTCACAAAAGATAGATCAATGTCGCCTCGAGCAACATGGTCAAGAATAAAATGATTCTGAATCTCAATATGCTTCGTCCTTGTGTGCTAAACTGGATTGTACGCAATTTTGATAGCACTTTCATTATCACATAAAAGAGGCACTCTGTCACAATTGACACCGTATTCCTTTAAAGTTTGCCTCATCCACAATAATTGAGTACAAGCACTGGCCCCAGCAACATATTCAGCTTCGGTGGTGGAGAGAGATATACAATTCTGCTTTTTGGAGGACCAACATACAAGAGATCTTTCCAAGAATTGACAATCTCCAGAAGTTGACTTCTGATCATCCTTATCACTAGCCCAATCTGAGTCAGTATAACCACATAAAGAGAAATTGGAGCCCTTGGGATACCAGAGACCAAAGTTGGGGGAATGAACTAAATATCGAAAGATCCTCTTGACCGCCACTAAGTGGCTTTCTTTAGGAGCTGCTTGATACCTTGCACACACTCCCACACTCAACACAATATCGGGTCTAGATGCGTAGAGGTAAAGAAGAGAGCCGATCATGGACCGGTATACCTTTTGGTCCACATCTTTACCATGAGGGTTGAGTTCGAGATGACACTTTGTTTGCATCGGAGTAGCGACACCATTTAGATCCGTCATCTTGAATCTCTTGAGCATGTCTTGGATGTACTTTGCTTGATTAATAAAGGTTCCTTATCTTAGTTGCTTGATCTCGAATCCAAGAAAGAATCGTAATTCCCCCATCATAGACATCTCAAACCTGTCAGTCATAAGCTTTGAAAATTCATCGTTAAAAGCTTTGTTAGTAGAACCAAAAATGATATCGTCTACATATAGTTGGCATACGAAGAGCTCCCCCTTAACCTTCTTAGTAAAAAGAGTGGGGTCGATTTGCCCAACTTCGAAGCCACGATCTAACAAAAGCTCTTTAAGGTGCTCATACCACGCACGTGGGGCTTGTTTAAGGCCATAGAGTGCCTTATCGAGTTTGTAGACATGGTTCGGGAAGTTAGGATCCTCAAACCCCGGGGGTTGCTTTACGTATACCAACTCATGTAGAGGACCGTTAAGGAAGGCACTCTTGACGTCCATTTGCTGCAACTTAAAATTGTTATGAGCAGCATAAGCAAGTAGGATACGGATGGACTCAAGGCGAGCCACATGAGCATAAGTCTCGCCGAAGTCGATGCCCTCAACTTGTGAGTAACCTTGTGCCACAAGTCTTGCCTTGTTCCTCACAACAATGCCATTCTCATCCTGCTTGTTCTTGAAAATCCACTTGGTGCCGATAACATTGCGGCACTCTTTGGGTTTCTCCACTAGTTTCTAGACTTTGTTGCGCTCGAAATTATTCAATTCTTCATGCATAGCAACAACCCAGTCTGGGTCTTCAAGAGCTTCAAAGACCTTCTTAGGTTCCACCATGGAGATATGATCTTGATGCTCACCAAAACTGGCCAATTCTCTTCTAATAGACACCCTTTGTTGAAGATCACCAACAACCTTGTCGAGAGTGTGACCCCTCAACTCAAGGTTACGATCAGCCCGAGCCTTGCGATGAAGTTCAATAAGTTTGTTGTCTCTTGGTGGAGGAGATTTATCACTTGAGTCTTCATTGGAGGCATTTTCTCCGCCTTGATCAGTAGCTGGAACATCAGTAGCAGGTGGTGGAGATGCATGCCCTTGAGGTGAGTCTGTAGCTAACAGAGGCTACAGAATGGAGAGTCGTACGGATAATCCGACCAATGAAGTGGCGGATAATCCGCTGGGAGGACTTGCAAGATCATCGTGAAGCCCGGGACTTGCTTGACTGGCAGGAGCTGAATAATCCGGGGTCAGCCGGAAAATCCGGCCTGGAGCTTGTGTTGATATCTTCACCACCAGGAGCTGCATGGACAGCTGGAGCGGGGTGGCCGGATAATCCGGTATCCACTGGAAAATCTGGCCTGGAGCTTTCTGGAGCATCTTGACCTTCAGCAGTTGATGGAGATGGTGTAGAAGTTTCCCCTGTGGTTGGAGCATGTTGCGTATGTGTAGATGAGGGCTCTATATGAGTAGAGCATTATCCTTCCCGGTCCGCTACAAGGGGTTCCTCAATGGGGTGGAAGAATCCCACACCCATTCTTCTTATGGCATCTTGGGGTATTTCAACATCTGCATCACAAACACCAACTTGCTCCGCACGGGAACCGTCATTTTCCTCGAACACCACACTACAAGATTCTACAACAGTTAGGAGAGCTTATTGTAGACTCTATAAGTGTGGATTCGCACCATAACCAACAAAAATACCTTCTAGAGCCTTAGATTCAAACTTAGATAAACGAACTCCTTTTATAAGAAAGAAACACTTACACCCGAATACCCGAAAGTATGAGATGTTTGGCTTGTTACCGGTAAGTATTTCATACGGAGTCTTGTCCAAAATCTTGCGGAGGTATAACCGGTTGGATGAATGACAAGCAGTAGAGATTGCTTCAGCCCAGAAGTTATATGGAGATTTGAATTCGGCCAACATTGATCTTGCCATGTCCATTAGAGTCCGATTATTCCTCTCGGCTACACCATTTTGTTGAGGGGTGTATGCAGCGGAATATTGATGTCTTATCCCCTCTTCACTTAGGAACTCATTTAAGGTGTAGTTCTTGAACTCCGAGCCGTTATCACTCCTTATAGCCAGAATGGGGACATTGTGTTGACGTTGAACCTCGTTGGCGAAGTCGATGACAGTTTGTTGAGTTTCACTCTTCAACTTGAAGAAATAAACCCAAGTGTATCTGGAGTAATCATCAACAATCACTAGACAATACTTCTTCCCACCGAGGCTTGCATGAGATGGAGGTCCGAAGAGGTCCACATGAAGGAGCTCCAAGATCCTTTTTGAAGAGATAATGGTTTTCCTTCGATGAGGTGAATCATGCATTTTCCCTTCAACACATGCCCTGCAAACACGATCTTTGGCAAAAGAGACATTTTCTTTTAGTCCAAGAATGTGGCCACCCTTGTGGAGACTTTGCAAAGTTCTCATATTGACGTGGGCTAGTCGGCGATGCCATAGCCAACCCACGCCAGCCTTTCCAAAAAGACACATCAGACCTGTAGTGGTTTTCCTCGAAAAGTCAACCACGTACAGGTCGTTTTCGACATATCCCACGAAAGCGACTTTTAGAGACTTGCTCCACAAGAGTACCACCAAATCAGCATCAATGTAAACTGCAAAGCCCATCTTACCAAGGGCATGAACAGAAAGTAAGTTATAACCGAGGGTCTCAATAAGCATGACGTCCACCAGAGAGATATCGTGAGCCACCACAACTTTGCCGAGACCCAATACCTTAGATTTTGACTTGTCACCATAGGAGACGGTAATGTGATCAAGGTTTGGCCACATCTCCGTGATGATCTCCTTGCTTCCGGTCATATGACTCGTAAAACCGCTATCGAGTACCCATTTAGAACCACCGGAAGCATAGCCCTCGGATCCTCTTGCCATTAGGCAAGTGGCGTTGTTGTTGATGGCGTTCTCGTTCGGCGAGTCGAAGAGAGAGGAGGGAGTCGATGTGGTGGCTATAGCAGCCACTTCGCAGGAACTATCATCATCCTCTTCATCTTCACTTGCGGAGGAGTATTCCTCTTGAGCTACAAGGACCATCTTGGGTTGCTTCTTGAAAGGACCATTCTTCTTAGCAAATGGCTTCTTCTTAGGAACTTTGGATTTCTCTTTGAGAATGAGCCTGCCACCATTGTCTTCTCTATTTTCATAAGGACACTCGGCTACAAAGTGCAGTCTATCTCCACAGTTGAAGCAAGTTCTCAATCTTGGGCCACTTTCTCTTCTTCCATTTGACCCGTTCTTGCGCTCAAGTTCAGACTTGGCTTTGGCAGGGTCCTTCCAAAAGTTCCTTGCATAGAATGCCATGTACTCACCATGAGCACGTTTGACCTCATCGGGGCAGTCCATGGATATCCTCTCAAATGCTCCTTCATCATCCTCTTGCTCAACAACATTGGCTTTGAGAGCCACATTGACACCCTTTTGCATTCCAATGGCCCAAGCACGGGCATCTTCAGCATTCTTTGCCGCCACTTTGAATGACGCCATTTCTTGCATGACTTCATTGGATGTAATTTGATGATAGTTGTGTCTACCTTGCAAGCTCTTCAAGTCCGTCGGTTCGAAAGGCATTAAGGCACTCACATACTTCCTTTTTATCCATGCATCATCAATGTGAGTGGCCCCATGCTTCCGAAATGTTGTTGCGATGCCCTTGAGTCTTCTATACATGTCCTCATGGTTTTCACCATCCAACATGTAGAATCCCTCAGCTTTGTTACTAAGGGCATCATACCGGTTTCTTCTCATGCTTTCATTTCCAACAAAAAGGTCCGTAAGAGCATCCCACGCCTCTTTAGCCGTGTTGAGATGTTCAATGTGTGGCATGTCCTTGGGACCCACACCCAGCTGTATCATGTGGAGAGCAGTGGCATTCAACTGGCTATCCACAATTTCCCTTCTTGTTAGATTGGTTTGATCTCCAACATGAATACCTTCTTCAATGATCCTCCACAATTCAATAGAGGAGTTGCAAACATGAGATTTCATTAGAAATTGCCATTGGTTAAAAGAAGATGCAGTGAGCTTGGGTGGATCACCCCTATTGTTTATATGAGGATGAGGGATAGGTGGGTCGGGGAATATACGTGGCGAACCTCACTATATTCCTCCTTGCCACTTACCTTTTTGGAGGTGGAACCATTTAGTTTTTCACCTTCCACGTCATCATCCTTAGATCCGGTGTTACCCTTTTCCTCAGATGATGGTGAGGGAGCCTCAGAGGAGGATGGAGATGGGGCTATGGATGATGTAAGGCGAGCAATCATTTGATTCATCTCCTCCATCTTGGCCTCAAAGGATTTCAACAAGGTTGTTTCCAACGACTTGAGATCATCCATTGTGACCTTATCCACAGCCTCATTTCCAT
Organism: Avena insularis; assembly: GCA_023614405.1. NCBI lineage: Eukaryota > Viridiplantae > Streptophyta > Magnoliopsida > Poales > Poaceae > Avena > Avena insularis. The sequence goes on along the minus strand of CM042692.1, from coordinate 352,677,439 downwards.
CATCCCTGGTACCCATACTACTCTTAGGCGGTTAATCCTAATTAAGAGCCGGGCTCGATACCAATTGAAATGGATCGTATGGGCACCTAGAGGGGGGGTGAATAGGTGCTACACCAATTTTTAATTCTTTTTCAATTTTAGGCTTAGCACAAAGGTAAATTCTCTAGATAAACTAATGTGTGGAATTTCCCTATATGCAAACCTATCTACTAGCGAGTGGAAGAGGAACGAGTGAACCGAAGTGAAGCACGCGGAGACACAGGATTTGTTTGACCGCGGTTCCTTCCTTGTTAAGGGAAGTACGTCTGCGTTGGAGGGGTGGGCGGTACTAAGACCACCACGCCACAAAAGGCCTCACCCTGTTCTCCGATGGATCTCGCCACAACAGGCCCGATCCACCTTTCACTATAGGTACCCTTCGAGGAGGGCACCGACGCCTTTACACAACTAGCGGGGCAACAACTCCACAACAACTTGGAGGCTCCCGAAGTGACAACAAGCTGCCACAAGAACAAAGTTGTCAAATACAATAACACGATCTAGGTATTAACGAGAATACTAGATCAGGGATTTCTCCAAGTGAATGGAGAGGAGTTGGAGCGCTTGATTCTTGATGTTGATGATGAACTTCTCCTCCTTCAATTCCACCAAAGATCAAGACCTTATGGTGGTTGAAGTGGGAGATCGAGATTTAAAGCTCTTGCACAGGGTCTGGTCAAATTCGAATGAATCAAGAGTCCTGGATGTTGGGGAAGAAGGGGTACTTATACCCCCTTCCAAAACCAGCCGTTGCACACTTTGGGGGCCGGATTATCCGGCCCAAGTGAGGGCCGGATTATACGGTCTGGGGAAACTCCGCCTGCACTCGGAATATCCGAAAAATCTACCCCTCTCGAGGCCGTCGAGCTTGCCCTTGATCAACTTCTGGGGGCCGGATTATCTGGCCCAATGCGAAGGCTAGATTATCCGGCCTAGGGAAGAAAAACCGCCCCAGTTTAGATTTTCCGGTAGAAAATCCGACCGGATACCGAGCGACGCGCCTTGGCTCCTTTTGCTTTCGGCGGGGTCGATTATCCGCCTTCGAAACCCGGATTATCCTACTGGGAGGAAAACGCCAGCCGGATTTTCCGGGAGAAAATCCGACTAGACCGAGTGACGCGCCTTGGCTTTCTTGAGAGATGAGGTAGGCGGATTATCCGGCCCTTGAGGCGGATTATCCGGCCCCCCTCAAAACTTCCTGCACACTTAGCACACATGAAAAGTCTCCATAGTATTGTTATCTAACACGCAAAACATAGGGAAACATGAAATGTTCTTTCAATTATCCACAAGGGGCAAACCTGCTGTTGTCCTAAGTTGATGTGTCTTGATGAAGATACAGGTGGAAGAAAGTAAAAGATCAAAACAAGGATTTGATCTTACCTCCGAATTGTTGAGTGGCACAGCGGAATTTGTTTCGTGAATCCAAACTCTGCAAATAGAGGAGAAACCAATGATAATGATCATAAAGTTTCAGTGAATACTTTTACTAAAAAAAGTAGGATTCAACTATATATTCTACAAGTTTGTGGAATTATATTATTGATTCACTTGTCATGTTTTGAACAAGACATGCCTACAAATTACAATAAGCGTGATGGACCTGAGTGCGAGAAATGACTAGGAGTCATAAAATCCTATATTAAGTTACATTTAAGATTGCAAAGTAACATGTTACTTGATCTTATTAAAGTAAAGAAGTTTACTTGATATTTCTGAATGACTGCAAAGTCATAAGAAGGAAATGAAACTTAATGAATGACAAAAAGCTCGATTTGTCACAAGTTTGGACAAATTCAAGGAATTGACTACAACCGTAGTGATGCTTAAGTCTTTTGGATTTACACTAGAAATATATGGATATTGAAGTCTCGTAATTGGAATTCTCGATTTGATGATGACCAAAGCATTTTGGAATGTCCAAGATTATCGAGAGGACCTAGATTTGAGTGGGAGCAAATCAGCTTGGCTAATTCATAATATGTAGCTGACATATTTTGAGTGGGAGCTAAGTGAAAACCCTGGATCTCAAACATGAATGTCATATTTGAGTGGGAGCGTGAAATCATTCTAGGAATGTGGATGACATATGTGAATGATGTGATTGGTGTTAATAATATTTAAGTTAGATAAATAAGGGTGAAGTTGAAGTTATTTAACAATAAGGTCTATCAAGATAGATTGGTGAGTTTAATAAACACTGAATGTCGAATGCTTCCTAGACTTGATTCTGAAAGATGTTCAGAATGTCCTAAGTAAGATTCTGAAGAAGCTCAGAATGGAACAAGGTGAGAAAGTAGTTCTTACTATATGAAGCATTGAGTTAGTATTGCAACTATGGTTGAAAGAAAGAGATGTGTTGCATCTCCTATGCCTCAGTCATAGGTTCTTCCATATAACCATGTTGTATACTCTACATAATGTGACCCGAAGTTCTGGTTGGTAGGACAAAGTCTTAACTGTAAGAACGTGTCTTTAAGTGATTCCTGAGTTGACCACTAAACCAGAATTGAGTTTGTACATAAATGGCAAGGAGCAATGCAAGTGGCATAGATGCATTTCATGCACTAGGATCTACATAGATATAGAAGTATAAAGGCACCATCTAATGTGATGTATAATGTTATGGCGGGGCTAGTTCGCTTTTAACGTAGAATGATGTGTCCCAGGGCCCAGTGCCCATGAGAAATCCCTCGAGGTTGATCTAAAGTCACTATAAGCTCCTGGAATCCGACCTCGTTCTGCTGCCATGACTACAGTACATACACAAAGGATAGCAAAGTGTGTTTAGAAGTTTAGATGACAACAGTGAAAATGACCGTCATTATAAACACTAGAAACAAAGTCTCACTTTGTTGCCAAACCAAATACTTCGACCCATTATATGATAATGGTGTAAATGTCAAAATTAGGAAGACGTTAAGGATTTGCAAAAGACATAATGATCTGGTAAAATAGAACATGGACATGATATTTCCCATGAGCATGCATGATCTGTAAACGCATATGGTATATGGTTTATATGAGTAAAATGTGAGCTAGATTATTTGTACTCTAGTGCAAGTGGGAGACTGAAGGAGATATGCCCTAGAGGCAAATAATAAATAGGTTTTTATTGTCATATCTCAATTAGTTTATAATAGTTTCATATTGTGTTATAACTGTGCCAAGTAGAAACATTGGTACAGGTGTGGTATGAAACAACAAAGTCCCTAGTAGCCTCTATTCATACTAGTTCGTTGGTCATGAGGATGATCTGGGTATCAAGATCATGGGCATTTATGCCAATTGACAACAGGGTCATATCATTGGAGAATGATGTGATGGACATTCCTCAAAGGATTGCAACATGAGGAAGTCATATAGTTCATTGTTGCAACAGCTAAATCTAGACTCCTAATTCCTTAGACTGTGAGGCTATATCAATCACAGTCTCCCGAGAGTGATTTGATAGCATCAAGCGCCACTTGGTAATACAGTGGTTATAAAGGTGTGTTCAGGTAATCGGAGGAACCGTTGAGGCAATATATGTCAAGAGCGGGATTTGTTCACCCACATGATGGGTAAAGATACACACGGCCGGCTTGGTGAGATTACATCCATAAATGTTACAACATGCGCCTCGGTCATGGGGATGTAATATCACGATAACAAGAAAACAGAACTTGTTGTGAACGAGATTGAACAAGTTATGTGATACCAATGATCGGATCTCGGACAAGTCGTATCAAGAAACAAAAGGAATATGGATGCTACATTTATTGGTTCAAACGACATTGTCATCAGGAATGCATAGGGGTCACATGGATATCCCTGGTCCCTCTGTTGATCATTGATACAGATCATGTCTAGAGCATTCCTGAGCCGTGAGAGGATACACTTAAGGGTACGATGAGAGCGATCATTCGTAAGATGGAATCATAGTAGATCTCTATAGAGAAATCCGAAGCTGTTCGGAGAAAGAATAAAGGACCGGAATCATTCTGGGAATTCCGAAGTTGTTCGGAGGATATAGAAAGGGGAACCGAAAGGTGTTTTGGGTTGAATCAGGTTTTGTAATATGTATTTACATATTAATTAGTGTAAATAATATTAAATATAATATTAAAATCTAATTTGAAGGGGTATTCCACTAATGGGCAAAACTTCCTAGGGAAAAAGGGCCCATGAGGGAAAACCGAAGGAGGGAAGGGCCAAGGGCCAAGGCCCAGGCGCCTCAAGGGGGCCCACCCGGCCATCCTAGGGCTGTGCGTGGGGTGGGGCCCACCCCTGGCCGACTGGCCCATGAGGCCCATGCGCCTCCCCCCTCTCGCTTGATTAGTCCCACATGGGAAACCCAAAGGGGAGGGCACACCCCCTCCCCCTATATAAAGGGGTGCCCATAGGTGGGAATATACACACCAATATTTGGAGAAGTCCTTTGGTTGACTTCCTCCTTTCCTCTCTCTCTAGTCCTTGTGACCATGGCCCCTAGTCTGGGCTGTGTGAACAAGGCACACCTGTAGTACGTCATTGCGCTGCAGGGATTCCTAGCCGGATATCAACTTCCGCACTCCCGGCGGGATCGGGGAGTCGGAGGTCTCATTGTGCACCGGATGTGTACGAAGACACGAGGCGCAACACTTGGGGCGCTTAAATGTCATGAGCCGGAGCTACTGTATGATGAAGATGAAGAAGGAGCAAGGGGTGACCTGCGAGGAGCTTCGCGACCTTGAGGTCGGCTACGAGTACGACTACATCAACCACATTCCTTGCGGAACGTTAACCACGTACGGTCTACAAGGATATGTATTCTCTACGCATTGGCCGTTACCGTATTACTACATAGATAGATCCTAGGCAGTTTTTGGGGTTCCATCATAGGATTTTTTTTGTTTTCTACTGTGGATCCCCTTCAAACGTTACCCTTCTAATCCCAAATTTATCACAAAATTCTTCAGATATGAAAGATGTAGTTGCACCTGTATCGAATAAAACTTTTCTTGGATTGGTAAGGATGTTGAGCATACCTATCACTGCGTGCTCAGAATTATCCACCTCCTCCAGAGTTGCACAGTTCAGCTTCCCACTGGGCTTGCTCCTTTTGCCATTATTGTTCTTGACAAAATTTCCTCCCTTACTAGGCTGTCAACTGCCTCCCCTGGCTTGTCCTTCACTTCTTGTTGGCCAACCACCCGGTGGTTTACTTGGGCAATTTGGCCTGATATGACCCCTTTGACCACAACCATGACAAATAATCACTAGATTCTGGCAATCCTTGCTCATATGCCTTGGAAGTTTGCAATTGTGACATATAACATTCCTTCCGGTTGGATTTGCACCTCGATTGGGGTTGTTGTTGTTATTGAAGGGTCGACTCCTTGGTTTGAACTCCAAATTGGGTTTAGGCTTACTTGCTTGGATTCTCTTGGTTTCTTTCTTTGCTCTCTTCCTTTAATCCTCTTGAAAATTCTTATAATCGTCCTCAAATGTTATGCCTGCATCAAGTAACTATTGAAAAGTTGCCTTATTGGCCAGTCTCAGTTGCATCTTCACAAATGGATTTAAACCACGTAGGAAATATTTCTTCCTCTTTTCCTCAGTGTTCACTTCATCCTCAGCATAACAAGATAGTTGACTGAACTCCCAGATGTACTTCATGACACTGGTATATCCCTGCTGAAGCTCTTCAAACTCTCTGCGCTTCAACTCCATCACACTTTCTGGAACATGATACTCACGGAATCTCTGCTTGAACTCCTCCCAGGTATACTCCCTTCCTGGAGGTTGCATTGCTAGCTGATTCTCCCACCATGATGTTGCAGGTCCGGTTAAGAGATGTGTTGCATACCTCAACTTTTCCTCATCATTGCATCCTATAGTTTTCAACTTTCTCCCTGTATCTGCTAACCAATCCTCTGCATCCATTGGTTCAGGGGCTGATGCAAAAGGTAAAGGCCTTGCATTCTGAAAGTCAGAAAGACTCACACCATGTCTTTCAGGTTCCCTCTAATGTCCCACTTATCCACTAACCCCTCCATAAACTTGTTCTGGGACTCTTGCATCATCTGCATGTATTCCATAAAGTTCTGCTCCATCCATGGCCTCATTGGTGGTGGTGGTAAATTTGTCTGCATCCTGGCGTCTTCATCTGCCTTCCCCTTAGCTTCGCGCTCCATGCGCTGCTGTTCGGTCTTATCCTCTACACCCGTTTCCATACCCCCTAGTCCTGTAACATAAAGCGAACACTCATAATTACATCATGCATATGTGTTCTAAGCTCAACTTCATGCACAGAACTAGTCACACAATGGAAAACAAAATCCAACTAAGAACCAAATATGCATTTCACATATTATACATTACAAACAACATAGTTAGTACAACGTCATTACAAGCCCATACCATTTAGGTATTACAAAATCAAGTGGATGTTACCCCACTTATTTAGTTACATCAAGTTCTCAGACTCTATCTTCTGTATAACCACTAGGATACTCCTCCTCAAGGTCATGCCCCCCAGAAGCTGCGACGTTCATTGTACATACCCGAAGTACAATCATGCTGACGTGAAGTATGATGTACCGTCTGTGGAGCGACTTGCCTCTTCGATGGACGATACTCAGTATCAGAAGTATCTGGACTCGACACATCATCTAGCTGAAGTGCGTCCATACCTTCCAACTCATCTGAGGTATTTTCAGAAACATCCTCATCATTGTCTTCTTCAAGCACCTCCTGCATCCCAACTCTAGAGTAATCAACAGAATATTTCGCTTCCGGTGCTCCCCAAGTACTCTGCTGGGTACGATAGTCCTCAGCTATAATTGGATAGTGCATGTTATCTAGGGTAGGATAATGTTCCGGTGACTCAAACACCTTTTCTACAAGATCTTCCTCATCGGACTCTACATCCTCCACGTGGACATCCCTTCCATCAATGGAATAAGATCTCACTCCCATCCGACTAGTTTGCCTGGTATCACCAACAGAATCTTCCACAGGAATAGGATTCCCAAAATATCCATCCATCGATTCGTACCTCCATCCTTCAGAGTTTCCAATAGGTAGTTCCAAGTCCTTGGTTCCCCAAGAATTATGTGGTACTGGATGACTAGTACCTTCATCAGGATATCTGGTGGGTTCTGGCATAGGTGAATAAGGATATGGTGTGAAAGGTGCTGGATCTATAGGTATATCCTTAAAAGTTGGGCTAACCCTACCCACTGCTTCGTTCTCTAGTTGAGACGCTAATTTCTCCCTTTGTCTAGGATTAGTTAAATCCTCTAGCATATCATTCTGATCCTCCACAATAACCTGATGTGTTTTATACAAAGACCCAACTATTAGTCGATACTGATCCATAAACTTAGAAGCTAATTTTGGATGCTTCTTTACTAAAGTAAGATGACCCGGAACTGGCTCCATGTCTATAGAGTCATGAGCAATCATAGAAAATGTGCTTCCAGCTAATTCTTGTGCTTTGTGCTCCTGAATATTGGATATCGCCTCCAGAATAGCAACATGGTATGCTGCTGGGTGACTTCTACCTTCACCCATAGGTAAATCGTGATATAAACCAAGCTTTTCTGGTAGTTGGATGCTAACATGATATTTGGCTAACATTTGCCCATCATGGTATGTCAAGGTACTAACTGGAATAGTAGTTGTGCAACCAAAAACCCTCAAAAGTTCTCAAAGTTGTTCAGTTAAAGTCCCCTGATAATCATCGAGAGTCTCTTCTTTCCTTGTCAAAGTCTGTTTTGGAAACTTTGGTGCCATTTTCACTGTATACAAAATATTCATAATTAGTAACCACTAATTATAATGATGCACCATAATAAAGAATTATCACACTAAAAGATATAATGAAATATTCCCAATTGAATATTCATCATATAATCTAGAGACCTCTTTACCATTGCTCATAGACTCCTACAGGTAATACCCTTTACTAGGTTTCCAACCTCAGGTCAAAGCAATCGCTCTGATACTAGTTGCGGCGACCCAGCATACCACTGCATGTGTAGTACGCTATAGTCGTTGACATGACATCAACATAACCCCGTTCTGTAAATATCCCATCCCTCAGAGTGGTACAACGGAAACATTGAGGGTCCATATTACAAACATACATACTTCATTATTATTACAATACTAGAAGTTTAAGACTTCAAGTGATTCAAACTTACAAAATTAAACTTAAGTAGTTTCATCGGAAGATTCAAAGTTCAAATTCATACTCCGAATTGAGCTCAACAACTTATTATATAAAGTTCATGTTGCTCGGCTCAATTGGTTTACTCATAACTAAGGCAACTACTCGAAATCGTTGCCCTTCACTCCATAGCGTATTTCATAGTCCACCCCTTCCACTCCTCCAGACAGGCCTGGTTCCTCATAGTAGACATCCTCTTGTCCTTCAGCTACATACATCGGAGTGTCTTCTAGCTCCTCAGAGTCTAAGCATGGGATCAAAGGAAAGAGTGAGTAATAGCGTTACCCAGCAAGTTCATTATATACAAGGTGGGAAGTTTGATGCTCTATCTACCACCTTGGACTATCAGTCCTTGGCACTATCAGTTTTCATAAACATTTCTTTAAAGATTGATTTTATTATCAAAAACTATGCCCATCAACCTTCACAGGTTGACCAGAACTTCATGGAGTTCCTTTCCTGCCGCATTCGTAGCTCCTTCCCAGAACAGGGAGTAACAAGTTACAATTCTTACACTCTGCAGAGGTGCGTTGCTTTACCCATAGGAGACCAAATCCTTGTTGCACAACCGGGCATACTTTCATGTCCACAATTCCGTGATGTAGGGCCCAGTAGATGATCCAAGCCAATCACTGCCCTCTCCGTGATCCCGTATGTCTACATGATCCTTCGGGGCTGACTATACCTCCGTTAAGCCCCCTTTCGGGCAGGCTATAACCCTGATGAGTTCCCAAAGACTCTATGAGCTGGTGATGCCCCTGGCAAGTTCCATATAGGTCTGGCTATACCTCCGACAGCCACTCATAGATAATCAAGACACCAAAATCGTGGGGCATAAGGGTGCCCAGCCATATGCTAGATCCACACAAGGAATCACAACGTCACGTTAATGTCGCCTACATACGAAAGGAAAAGGATATAACTGACTTCTCCGTCCCATTCCAAATCTCATGGTTAACATGTAATATATATAGAGCGCTAGAATCACTAATGTCATGGGTTATTAAGTCCTATTTGTTCTGCAACTAGAATCTTAGATTCCTCTGCAATTCTTAGTATTTATCATCACTTAGGATGATAATAACATTTCATTTTTGGGAAAATACTTATTTTCTGTCTCCTTTAGAACAATTTTTCAAATACTTTCATAAAGACTCTTCAAACGACATGAGCAAGTGATGAACTTGCCTTGTGACTGCAAGGTAGTGAAGTCAGATACTTCCACTTGACCTTGAGCTCTGGTTTCTACAGAAGACCATTATTGCCCGGTAAGGACAATATTTAAAGAAGCAATATGCAATGCATAGTAATGTCATGCAATGATTTATTATCTTCCTTCTTCGCGTGTTTTACCCACCTTATAAAGGTTTTATGTTTCTTTTAATTAATAAAAGAAAAGTATTACTCAAGAACCATTAAATTCATATAATTTTTACATTTAGTATTATTATGATAACTAGTATTATTCTAAGAGTTAAAAAATGAATTTATATAATTTTTAACTCTTTTAAATGTTTAACTAAAATTCCTTTAAGGAAATAAGACTTTATTTTTATCACACTTGATTTACTTTTCAAAAATACAAACTAGTATTTTTTTTAAATAGTACTTACTTTTAGGATCTTAAAATGAATTTTATTCAATTTAGGGTGTTTTGTATATTTTTATAAAATTCCAAAAGGAGTATATACCACAATAATAATAGTTCTAAATTTAATTACCTAAAATTCTATTTATTATTTTTCTTGAATAGAGGACACCTTTGTGAGTTCATTGGTATTTTATTTATATTTTTAGGATTTTTATTTTATTCCTTAGAACCTTTTAAGTCCTAGGGGTATTTTGGTCTTTTGATAAATTACTTAGACTTTTCATTTAAACATTTGGACCTAGCCCATTGGGCTGGCCCAACCCTGAATCGGCCCACCTAGGCTGGTTAAACCCTCTCGGATCGAGTGGCCCAATACCACTCTTTCCCCTCTCTCTCACGTGTTCACACTTCTCTCTCGCACCCCCGCGGAGACTCTATGCTACCGATGCCACCATCGTGTGACTCCGGCCTCGACAGGCCTCTCTGGCCACCGCCGTGGTGAACGATGGGGTAGACGAAGCTGCTCCATCGATTAATCCAGTTCGATTTGTTGCTGGGCACTTATTCTGGCCAGGCCGTCTCCACCCAGAACCCTAGGGTTTGGTGGTTGCCAGCGATGTGGTGTCCGCCTGCTGCTGCTCGTGGTGGTGTGGCATTCTGCCTCATGGCTCGGTGCGGGTTGCAACGCCCTCGGGTGCTCTCCATGCCGCCGTGTGCGCTCGCTGGTGATTCTGCTTCCTCTTCTAACTTCAGCGAGTACCACGGGTAAGTCTACCTCCCTCTCCCCCTCTGGTCCTCCCTTGCAACTCTGTGGGTGACTATGGTGAGGAATCCCTAATTAGGGTTCATCCCCTGTGTTGGGATTTGCCCCTAGTGTTGTGATTACTAACGTAATGAACGATTTAGGAGTAATTTGTGGTGATTAGTCTGTGCAGAATTAATGTATATTGGTGGACTTTGAAATTGATGAGAGTGGCTCTGTTAAATGCATTCTTCTATAATATTGGATTACTGTCACTTGGAAACATTGAATGATGTGACTCTAATCTAGGTTGAGAGTGGATTTGTTCCCATACTGGAGCATGTAGTTGGCTTCCTATTCAAATACTACTGATGCACTCTTGTTGATAACTTCTTATGTAAAGCAGAATGATTCCTAAGTACTGTATTAGGAAGATGATTGAGTATCTTTTTGAAAGAATTGGATTATGAAATCCCTGGGTAGAATCTGCTTGGTTAGGATGAATCCTTGTGACACCTTCATTTGAACGGTACACAAGCTTTATCCTAATACTAGGCTATTTTCTATTTGTATTCTAGAGTGTCTGAGAGTTGAAAAAACTCTATTGGATAAATTAGCCTGTGGTACTCATTAATTTTATCAAGCCTGTGATGCTGATCTGAGGCAAAGCTATGGAAAATAGCTATTTTCACCTGCTGCTTTCCTTCTTAAATGATCTTGTATGGATAACCTCAAGATATCATTCCTGCAGTGCTTTGGGAAATTAATTTGATAGGCCTTGGTAAGGTTAATATGATATATCCTTACTGTTTAAGCTAGATCCAGAAGCTATAAGTATTTCTGAGGTGCTACCATCCATGGGATGTGCCCAGAAATCTCCACTTAAGGCTGCCGTCTAATTAGCTGTAGAAACATGTGTTATTATCCAAGATTAGTGACGCGCAGGCTGAGATCTTGGTGTGGCTTGCAAAGATTGATTGTTTGGCTTTGTTTTATTCCTTCTGTGATGGATAAAACCCACTTGGGTGTCTTTTCTGAGAAGATCTCATATGAAACAACACATGCTTAGATAAGATTTAACATGTGATGGTTTTGTATAGACTCACCACACAACTTGCTTGTTGGTGATGTTGTGGTGTTGCTTGATTTTGCTGACTTGATCTTGGTGACTTGATCACTCCCTAGAGCCTGTTTTGCACACCCCAGGTTCTGATTCTGCTCCTCCTTACTCCTGTGACCTTGTACTTGTCCTTGCTATCCTCCTGCACCACCCCCTCCTTATGTCACCATTCTGTGGTGATTTGATGCTATCTAGTGGATTTGTTTGGGAAGTGGACATACTCACTGTGTTCTTGCAGTGTGCTTGAAAAAAAGGAAATGAGCTCCCTAGTAGCTGTGCTACGGCTGTGAACTCCTTTTTGACTGCTTGTGTTGTTGCTGCTGTTTGGACAGCACACTACATGCAATTAGATGACTAAGCTGCCTTGCTGCTTGGCTGTTTGTGGATCAGATCAATTGAATCGACTTTCACTTCTTGTCTTTTCACTAGTTATTGTCCTGGTGAAACTTGCCCCTTTCTCTATACTCAATGATGTAATAAGAACAGTGCACCACACTGTTCTCTACTGAGAGTAAAACTAACAATTTAATATATTGTTTCCCCTTTTTGTTTCTTTTATTTTGCAGGAAGAAAGATCTGGATTGTCAAGACTTAGTATAGGAGTAGATAGGTTTTCATTGTAATCTTCTTCTTATCCTTTTGTAAAGAATCATGTAAAAATATTCTTATAAGTTAATAAAGTTTTATTTCATTAGATTCTATTCCCTGTAATATTCTGTTTTGGTGTATTTATCTCAATTTGTAATATTATTATGGAATAAAGAAAAGAAATAAGAATTCATTTCTTATTTGAGTTTCCTTGTCTTAAGTTCTTATTATGGTTCAATATACCTTTAATATAATCAAGCAATATTACTAAATCATTTTAGAAAACAATGTAATATTACTCACTTCTATTTTTCAAATATTTTCCAAATGATTTAAATTTCAAATTTGAATTCAAATAATTTCCCCCCAAAACTCATTAATTCCTAAAGGTCATGTCAAAAGTTTAGAGCAATCACCAGAAAGAGCTATTCCTACCTCTTGTAGTGAAAGAAACTCTGATCTCTTTAGGCTTTTGTTTGGCGAAAAATTTACCTGGATTTTACAAATGAATGCATGCATATGCGCAAATTCCTATTTCTATCCTTCGTTGGTTCCTAAATGCTGGGGTGTTACACAACTGTAGGAATTTTTTTATTTTCTATGCAACGAACCCCATCAGTTGCCACCTCAGGGTCATGACAACCTAGCATGTTCGAAATCCGCCTTAACCATTGCACCTGCTTCTTAACAAAACCTCTAAACAAACTCTATCCCTTCTCTCCATGAGGGTACGTCTCGAATGCTTCCTCGCATACATCGGCGGACTTCCTTACCTTTGCTCATTGTCATAGACAACAATAAGCAACTATGAAATCCGTGTTAGGTGTGAAAAGGATCAAGACTGAAAACAAACATTTGGCACACATTACCACAAAGTTGACCAAAGGATCAAATGAGGTTTGTCGCCCTTCTCTGATCATCTTGTTGTATTGTTAAGTGGTCATCTCGTTAAATAGCAATGGTTCCTCCAAATTTTGTTCCCGAAAAGCTCGAGGGTATATCTCCACACGAGGATTGTCAAGAAAGCATGTTAGGTAATTGTTGAAAGCATCCTGACTGAAATCCCTTTCTTGGGTTCCTTTTGCTTTCTTAGCCTCGATCATGCACTTCTTGAATCTGGCAATGTACTTGGCGTGAAGCTTGCCCCGATCCTTCTCCTTCCTCTGCTTCTTCCTGTCCAAGATGCACAACAACAAATCCTATAGTGTTATTACAGATGCAAATTACATAACAGATGAAAGATGAAATCTTACCCATGGAGCTATATGTCCGTGTCCTTCCACTCAGGCGGGTTCACCTGAAATAACCCAAACTGGGTCATGACACGCTGTGGTTGGTGATGCTCAGCCGCCCACATGCATATCAAGGGGAAACACATTCGCCATAGACGTGCTTGTTCCGTGCACTTTGGGTTAAGCGCATAGTCGTCGGGGACACCAAAATTCTTCCTTGGACCGTATGGCTCCTATGTCACCTACAACATACCAATCTTATGTCAAATGCAATATTCTACATTGAAGACAAGGTACTGACCGATGAAGTAGAAACTGTTACCTGATCCGGGGTTATCGCATCAAACTCGTTGGTGTACCTCAGGTACGCCGCCACAGGGTCGCCTAGGGGTTCAGAGACCACGTCCCACCTGTAAGCCCACGTGGGGAGCAGCAACAGGTTGTCCTCATCTACATACATGTTGTAAGGCAACAATCTCGACCGTCCAACTGGGAAGCGTTCCCAGCTCCACACCGAAAAAAGGAGCAAACAACCATCAATGCACGCTTTGGGCCCGCTCCTAAGACAAGCATCATCCAACTGAACATGAAGACAAACACCGTTTAGCAAGGACAATTTTTTTGAGAGCACGTAGAGATAGACCACATTGAAAAGAAGTGATTAGCTGATGGTACAACTAGGCCAACGCCATCGAACTCCAACTGAACTTAGTGTCAAAAATGGTTAGCACCTTAAGCCAATGCCACTGAGCACGATCCCCACTACTGTTAGGAAAGAGAGTCCTCGTGATGATGTACCACACATACACATGACTGTATAACATATCCGCCTCGTCATCAACGTCCTCGGAGCATTCTTGAAATTCTGTATGATCCAACTAAAAGTATCCTCGACAACGACCCTCAATCTTTCACCCTTCTAGTTTATAACCTCAGGTGGATCCTTTCCAATAAGGTTGACCATCTGCTCACGCCACTGGTCTAATCTATGCTCATACAAACAGGGTTTCCCTCGATTGGGAGTGCCAGAATCATGCTCATGTCCTGCAAGGTCACCATAATCTCATCGGTCCTAAGGTGAAAAGTGTGTGCCTCCGTCCTCCACCGGTCGACAGGCGCGGTGATCGCAACGGGGTTGAAGTTCGGTGTCAACCGAGTGACCATGTGGATAAAGGGGAGGAACCCTAGCTTCTCAATGTACGGAGTGTACCGCTTATCGTAAGGCATTTTGTTGGACAAGATCTCGTGATACCTAAGTCGAAAGGGTAGAAGCTCCTACAAACATACAATGGCTAATGTTAGATTTCCATTTTAACATACCAAAACAATATGAACTAGCATGTGGGTTTTTAGTACCTGTCTCTTCTCTAACAACTTATAGGCACGGTGTTAAATACCGTAGTGAGGATTGAGACGTTCCATCCTACATATTCAAAACAATAGAAATAATAAGAACAATTATTCTCACATGATATATTCCACCTTACTCTAACTACTAGCAACATTACAAATAGCCCATCATACTACATCATACTCTATCTATAATTTCCACACATGAACATATATTTGAAACTAACATCTAACATAAGTAAAGGGAAATTGCAAATATGAACAAAACACCTAACATATAATATTGGGTTTGTAAGCTAAATCAACCAACTAGAGTTCTACCAATGAGTACTATGCCATTCCTAAACCTAAATATCAAATAAACATGGCAATGATTCATATAAATTTCAATATCCAATAGAATCTAGGGTTTCACTCGAATTTACAAATAGAGGATGAATTAGAAAAAAATTGCAGATAAAATTGATAGGATTGAGAGAGAATACGTTGGGGAGGGATTGAGAACAAGAATCTTGGAGTTTTCCTTTAGATCTGACCGATTTGAGTGAGGGGCCACCGAACCCTAGCCGTCATGGAGGTTCTCTGTGCTGTAATGGGGAGAGGAATGAGCTTTGGGTCGGCAGGGCCGGCCACACGCGATTTGGTAAGTAAAATGCGGCGCCACCCGTTATGGCGTTGCACTACACTGAATGATGCCGCACTTACGAAGCCGAGGCCCACGAGGCCACGCTGGAAGCTTGTGCGGCGCCACAACTAATGACGTTGCTTTTTACGGTGCGGCGCCACGGTTGATGGCATTGAAAAATGGTTAGTCCGGTGAAATAGTTTTGGCCAGAGTTTAGTCTGTGAATTTATTCTATTTTTGGATTATTTTTGTCTAAATTGCCGCACGGAACAAAGAGCCGGCTCACGTTACCCTCAATCTCGCTCGCGCATTTTTTTTTTCCCGACTCGCGACCAAGCAGGCGATCCCCTTCCTCTTCCATCGCCTGCGCCGGCACCTCTCCCTCATCTTCTGTGCAGCCACCGCACCTTTGTCGGTTCGTACCCACCGTCGAGCACCCAACCCGCCATCTGACCACCTCCGCCGTCGAGGCCCTCGCGCCGCCACCCCCACCTCCATCGCCTAGCACCGGATCTCCGCCTCTTCCTAGCGGCAAGTAGCAGGTCCTCCGCGCCGGGACACGCCCTATAGCTCATCACCGCTGGACTCTGCTTCCCCTTCGCAGCTCTTCTCCTCCAGACCCTACTCCGTCGCCCACTCCCTCCCGACCTCATCACCTCTCGGAAGCAGGTAACAGGCAGGGCCACCGAAGGAATCCGCCTCCTCCATCCCCATCTCCCGCTCTCTGTTGAATTCTTATGAACTGGCATCTTCGTATGCGTGTATTTGCCATGTTCCTTTGATGGTAGGTTTGGGTGGATCTGAAAGTTTCTGCGTGTATTCGCTATGGATTCAACTTGTGTGCATTTGCCATGGACTGAACTTGTGTGTATTTGCATGTCAATTCACACCACTTGCTGTGTACTTCCCATAGATTGGTACTTATTTACCATGGATTGAACTTGTTTGTATCTGTATACTATTTTCCGTATCAGATGCACCACAAAATCTCACTCGCTCACAAATCACTATTGATCAACGTGTTAAACATGTTCCTTGTTATACGACCAATGTTGTTTTTTATTGATGAGTTTGTTCAGTAGTATATAATGTATATGATTGATTTATGTAATTAATGCAACCTATATAGGAAAACCGTTACTTCTTGTTTTTTTGGGGAGATGGTATTTCTTTGTTATCTTCGTCTGTTGGTGGTGATTTCACATTTCGTGATTCCACGTTTGAAGTTCTTAAAACTCTTCTTGTAGTCAAGGATTACGAGTCGCTCGACAAGTCGCGGCTTGTCGCGCGACTTGTCGGCCTGTCGCAAACTCGTTGACGATAACCTGGAGCGACACGACAAGTTGAACTTGTCGACCGACAAGTTGACTTGTCAATGACAAATCACGACTTGTCTACGTTTTTGAGTCGAGCGACTAGTTCTGGCTGGGAAATAAAATCCTTCCCTGCAGCAGTTTCCTGAACTGTCCTCCTATACTGTCATCTGCAGCAGTTTCCTGTAACCATTGTTCTGCCTTACTCTTGCTCTTGCTCTTGATCTCCTGTACTGTCCTCTGCATCAGTTTCCTTTTCCCCTGTCTTGATTTCCTTTTACCCTGTCTTGTTTGCTGCAGCATATCACCATGTCACCACCAGAAATTTCCCAACGGTCACCACCAGATACCTACTATTAATTAGTAGCCTGTTTACTTAGTATTTTTTAGTAGTTACAGCTCAACTACATGTCGACAAGTCTATCACTAGTCGAGACTAGTCACGACTAGTCTGTGAGTCGGTACCCCAGCGACAAGTTGCGACTCAGCGACTCGTAATCCTTGCTTGTAGTGCATTACTGTGGCCATTTCTGTATTCGTAATTCACAGTATGTGTTTCCAATGCTGATACTGCAGTATGGCGGCCAGACGCAACATTCCTTATTCTGTTCTTCCTACCGAGGACAGGGACGAAGACAATGTTGATCGTCGGTTCACGTACACTCCAAAATCCTTGAGGAAGATCCCATGGAAGTCAATTGCCCTAGCATTGTTCCTCCTCCTCCTGGGAAGCTCTCTTCTGTTCCTATCGTATTTTATAGCCACAGGTCACATGGAGGGTGATAGCTCTCAGGTGTATGGCCTATTGTTCCTTGGTATCCTCGCCTTTCTTCCTGGTATGTTAATCTATATACCGCTTTACTTACCGTATTGAGATTGATATGCATCTGTTTTATCTTCCAGTATGAATATTGTCTTTCTCGAATTATTTTACGAGCTTTCCTGTACAAACAACGGCCACTTGCAAAAATTTTGTGTGAAAACTTTCTGTAAAAACAATGGCCACTTTTGTGACTTAAGTAAATTAAGCATAGCGTAGTTTTGCTCTTGTCTTTACATATTTTCTACTTGCATCACTGGAGTAAATTATGTAAGACAAGCTACACTCTTGATATGTAAGTATGTAACTGGAACTCATAGAGTGTTAGTGGACCCTTCTGTTTCGGATGAAACTGTTGGCGTAATCTTGATTGGTGTCTGAGTCCAAGTAGGATTGCTTCCTGTCCATGGTGTACTAGGCTTTGTAGTTAGTTTCCATAAGCTAGCTACCTGTTTGCGTACTGCTAGATGTTTGTATCTGAGTCAGCTTTGCATGCCAGCCTTGTGGTCTCTGTAGAGTTTGGATCAGTTTGAGTCTGAGTTAGGATCCTAGTCCAATAAATCTTCGGGTTGAGTTGTGTGGATGCTCCTTTTTTTTCACACTAGCAGATTGTGGGATTGTACCATGAGTTTAGACAAGTAAAGAGCAAATGGAAGTCACTTCAAGTGTGTTTGGCCAAATCTTGTCGATTTTGTCTATCATGATATTTTGTTGTATGTTATCTACCTGGGCGAAACCCAACAGAAACAGGACCTTTTGGTATCTCAATTATTATGCTGAAAACAAAACTTTCCTACCCTTCAGCATCTCAACTTTTACGCTGAACACAAATATTTTTCTCGCACTTTAACATCTCGCTTAATTCAATGCTTATCAGTGGACAATTGCGTGCTTTGTTTTGGTTGTGAGAAAACATCTATAAAAATATTTCTCTGTCCAAATGACTAATTTTTATATGTACGTATTTACATTATTTTTGCAGGATTTTATGAGACCAGAGTTGCTTACTATTCATGGAGAGGAGCACCAGGCTACACCTTCGCGTCCATTCCAGATTATTAGCCTTCGATTTTAACTCATGGACTGGGCAGTAAAGATATTGAACAGCAAGGGAAAAAATGAAACTTCATCAAGAATCAAATGAGCACTTATTTTTAGTACTGCTATAAACAGTTTACATGTACATGAGGTCACCTACTGATCATTACTGTCTTGTAATTTCGCTGCTTCATCAGAATATTTCCATGCGCTGCAGAGTTTCTTGTGCTTTCTTGCTTGTTCTTGCTATGTTGATTGTTGTTTTGGAGCTACGTCAGACATTAGTTTCATAACTATACTATGTTAATCTATGTCAGATTATGTTCTTAGGACTTCGTGACGTTTTCTTGCCGAAGACACTGTATGTTCCCTCATATTTTCTCTGTACTTCATGTCATCTGCACCATCATTTCTGTACTTCCTTGAAATGCTGCACTGGTAGTCTGGTTCAACATAATTCAGAATTCCTTTGTAATATCGAAATGCATTTATATGCTTTGTAAAAGATAAAATATTGTTTGTTTTATTCTTAGTTCTGAGCATGCAACACCCGGTTTATCTACGGCGCTAGGTTTGTCATTTTGAATTCAAAATGTCAGAGCAAGTATACCACATCAGGTTTCAGGGTTTGTTTCGAGTCAAAGACAACATTCCTGGCTAAAGTTCAATCCACCTAAAGTTTGAGTTGCCTGTGTTTTTCGATTGCTCTACCGGAGGGAAGCGGTTCCAACCTCAAAACTCAGCAGTCTGTGTCTACTGAATTCCACTGTAAGAAATGGTGAATTCGATAGGATTACAAATACGTTCAGTAGCAAAACCTAGGAACTTGGTCTTGTTGCCGTGGCCAGTGCAGCTCCACTTCGGATGTGGATGGGCATGGGAAATGCTGCTGTGGTTTTGGCGATGGCTGTGTTCTTGTTAATCTTGATAATTCTGGATGACGCTAGATGTTTTTGCGATAGTGTCCATTGCTGCCTCTGGCGGTTGAGAGAATGTGATGTCTCGCTGAATGATGCGCGCAAGGCAACCTAACCAGAGACGATGTACCCTGTTGCAATTCTGAACTGATATAGGTTATCATCCTGGAGATGAATGTCCGGCACGCCACCATGTTTTTGCTCGAGGTGAGGAATACCTTCATGGGAAGATAAAAAAACAGATCAGCCTTCGTACCACTCTTATGAACGGAATGTATCAAAATGCCACCTTTAGTGTTTCTTTGCATTATTGGAATTTCCAGAGAGATTTTAGATGACTTCAATCTTTAAGAACCGTTAGGACTGTAGCATTTGAGGTCACAAACTCCCTTTTTTTTGTTTTTTTGAAAAGAGTATATATTAATATAGCGGAGATACCAATTACACACAGCCTCTGCAACAACGCATGCCCTAGCGGCCTTACGGATGCACACATCCCAAAAATAAGGAAGAAGAATAACAAAAAAGAAAAGTCCCGCTACAGAGAACTATTTCTCAAAGCAACGACACTAACTCTAGCAGAACAACACCAGTAGTCCAACCACTCCAATAGCAACGCCTTCAAGAAGGAAATAATGCATAAGCGCCGTCATTGCCCGATCAAAGATCATAGGTTTTCACCCTGGAGAAAGTCTTCGCTCGCAAAACAATGCATTCAACAAGGTCATTGCCAGGCACAACCAATTAAGGTCAGACCTTGGATTTTCACCCTGCAAGGTAAGACTGGGAACTCCTCCTGTGTTGTCGACCCCACAAACAGTCGCTGCCGCGAGTCACAGATCACGCAACAAGTTCCTCGTCGCCTCAAAGACTCAAATCACTATTGCTGCCCTCATGTTCCTGCTTTCCTGACATTTTCCGCATCTGACTTCACCATGGATCGTCGAAGACATGAAACATGATGGTAACAAACAATGGAGCTTCGTAACGCTCCCGCTGAAACCAAACGGCCAGAAAAACATGGGTACGCACGATCGAATACCTTCCGATCTAGCAATCTCCAGGCATAATGCGCCCATGGGAGTTCGCCGACGGAGCCTTCCGGAACCCGCCTCTCCAGGCTAGATCAACGAGAGCAAGCAACAAGCAGATCTTTATCTTCACGCTGAAGGAACCCTAGGACCGCCCGCCATTATTGGACAGAGCAACAGGCCCCCACGCCGCCGTCTGCCGCTGGAGGAGACAAGCCATTATTGGACAGAGCAAGAAGCATCGTGCTGCCTCCCCATGCACCTCCAGGCAAGCAAAAGGCCGCGCCGATGGCGAATCTAGGCGGAAGCCTAGACCTACGACCACAACCACCACACCTTGCACCGAAACCCGATGGGAAAGCCACCGCCACAACAAGATCCGGGCATCGGCCCAGCCGCCGCAAGCAGCCGATCTCCATGATCGGATCTCGCGTCCGAGGGCAGCCACCGCCACCACAAGACCAGGGGCGCCGCCCCGGTCGCCGCGTGCAGCCGAAGAACCAGCGGCGACCCCAGCCGCCACCGGCAAAACAGCCACCACGATCTACTCTCCCTGGCCCCTTCAGCACCGGGCCCGCTGCCACCACGGCCGGCGCCGACGGAGGGGTGGTAGATCAAGGAGGGGGAGGGGTTGGCGATGGGTGGGGAGCCCCCGGCGGCGCCCTGGGGTGTGCTGCGGGAGGGAGGGGAAGGTCTTTTTAGAAAAATCGGCCAGGTCTGTGGATCGCATTCTTTTGAATTGAATTTCGTAGAGAATCTATCACCAGATCAAACTACATCTTTAGTATTCTTTTTATTCAAAATTTCCAATGCACCTTCAATCTCCAAAATTCCCGAGTTCTTTGTTAGAGCTCTTCTGGCGTTTATTTCCCATGATCCATCCAAAGGCACCGATTGTGAAGTTTTTGTGCCTAGGTTCAGTTCGTCTATATGTATGTTTCACCCGAACACATCCTACCATCTATGTCTACTGGAGACGTCTCCCCTTGGGTACTCGGTGAATACCGAAACATAAAATCCTTAATAGTCTAGGAAACTAAAACTAAACACCATCACTGTTACATGCGCCTCGAGTAAGTGAGGCGCATCACTGTTACATGCGCCTCGAGTAGGCGACAGACACTCGATGTGCATCTACTAGATGCTCCTTAGGTAATTTATGTATACAAGCCGCATCTTGTATGGGATGCGCCTCGAGCAATCTCGCCACATTTTTCACTTTTTGGCACATGCACATGCACCTACACCCCAGTCGCTTCTCTCTCACTTGTTTTCTCCTCCACACAAAGAAAGATCTGGTCGCCCCCTCCTCCTCCCCACCTTATTTTCTCCATTGTTTCACCATAGAAGCTTGCTAAACCTCTATTAGTTGACACACATATGTAAGTGAAAGATCTTGCACTTGTAGATCTACATGATCTCACTTTACTTATCCTTTGGCTCTCCTACTCCTAGTCATCGTTGGAGGAAGCGTGAAGGCGTTTTTGCATGTATACACGTTGTCGGCGACACCGACTAGGTTGTGTTGTGTGCTTCCTTTGTTTTGTGCAGGGATTTCATTTTGGGTTGCCAATGTTTCACCGGAATGTCGATCATTTCCGTTCCGGTGAATTTCTGGCACCCGACGGATGTCCTCTTTTTAGGGGAGGTCATGCCGAATTTTTCCGGCAATCTCGACATCCATGCTCTAATTATTCTTTTGCTCTTTGTATACCGTGGAGGAAACCATGGTCCGACCACTGAGCACACCCCTCGTGGATAGGTGGATGAGATGCGCGAGGGCCGACATGGCATGGAAAAACATGACGGAGCTAAGATATCTGTGTCGCGACTGCAAACTGATATATTTGATAAAGCATTATTGTGGAATGTTGGAGTCGCACCTGCTGGGGTGTGGTTTCATGGATGGCTCCACTCGGTGGATATGTGATGACGAAGATGATGATGAGGATGTCAATAATGGTGAAGACAAAGATCAAGATGCCGGCGGGGCAGGTGATCATGAAGATCAAGGTGGCGCCGGGCATGAACATGATGAAGATCAAGCAGATGGCGCTGGGCATGAACATGAAGATAATCAAGGTGGCACCGGGAAGGAACATGAAGATCAAGGTGCCGAGCATGATTCAAAGGAAGCACACAACACAACCTAGTCAAAACACTAGAGTAACGCTAAGCTAGACGAGTAATCTAAGCAAGGTGCGAGACCCTCATTACCAAGAGTTGCTTCTCAGGGAGACGAGTAACGCTAGAGTCGCTGCTAGAGAGAAAGCTAAGCTAGAGCAAATGGATAAATACATAGTTACTCCATTGTTTGACGGATGCAACGACAGGGATACCTGTCTGAATGTAACGCTCAGGGCTCTAGAGATGAAGGCAAAACACAAAATGACCGATGAATGCTTCAAGGACAACATGGAATTCTGGCATGATTGTCTTCCCAAGAGAGGGAACACATGTCCGGCTAGTATCGCTGAGGCCAAGAAAGTCGTTGTCTAAATCTAGCGCACGTTAAATACCACATCTGCATAAATGATTGCATCATCTACCGGGGCGAGGACACGGTGAATACCACGTGTCCGGTGTGCAAGACCTATCGATGCAAGAGAGGGACCAACAAAGCTCCTAGAAAAGTGGTGTGGTACTTTCCTCTAATTCCTCGTCTGCAATGGTATTTTGCGGACCCTAAGGAAGCACAGCTCATGCGTTGGCACATAGAAAGAAAGAGGCCAGAAGACGAAGATACAAAAGAGGAGGAAATACTAAGGCACCCTTCGGATGCTAGCCAGTGGAAGGCGTTGGACCTCAAATATTACCAACAGTTCGGTAAAGAGTCAAGGAACCCCAGGCTAGGCATGAGACGGACTTAATCCATTTGGAATCCAGAGTAGCACATATAGCACCTGTCCCGTGTTTGTATGGATCTATAACCCCCCTGGATGTGCATGAAGAAGTACGTAACCATGAGTATGCTAGTTCAAGGGCCAAAACAACCCGGTACAAACATCAATCTGTATCTCATGCTGTTGAAAGAGGAGTTGGCCACGCTATGGGAATACGGAGCCCATACGTGGGACGCCGCCACACAAGAATATTTCGATATGAGAGCGGCGGTGATCACGACAGTGCAAGACTATCCTGGTTACGGATACTTCGCGGGGCAGGTGATCCAAGGATTCTTTGCGTGCGTTAGGTGCAAGGATAATACAACGTATTGCCAGCTACAGAAAGATCCCAAGTCCGGGAAAACCGTGTTCCAGGGGTCTCAAAGGTGGCTTCCGAAGAATCACGCCTGGAGAAAGTTGTCTCATTTGTTCGATGGAACAGTCGAGCTCCGAGGAATCCCATACCAGAGGAGTGGCACAGAAATCGATGAGCTGTTGAAAAACTGGAAAGAGTGCCCTGAGCCAAGAAAGAACCAAAAGAAGCCAGAGCCGTTGTTGAGGGTTTGGAAGGCAAGGTCTGTTTTCTGGGACTTGCCATACTGGAAGCTCCTCTATATGCCTCATAGCCTTGATCTCATGCATATCACGAAGAACGTGGGGGAGAGTCTGCTTGCCACCATCCTTAACACTAATAAGACCAAATATGGGCCAAAGGCAAGGAACAACTTGAAGCATATGGGCATGAGGAAGGACCTTCAACCACCACCTAGTGATGATGAAGCCGATGATTAGTTGGAGGAGGAGGAGATGGAAATACAGAATAGTCGTCATCGCAAGAGCAAAAAGGTCAAGAAGGCCGAAGTTAAGCTCAAGGCCGCGTGCTTCACTCTAAGCAAGGCGGAGGCCACATAGTTTATGAAGTGCCTCCTCAGAGTCAAATTTCCGAACGGCTATGCGGGAAAGATAAGCATATGGCTAGACGAGGTGAAGCAGCGCTTCAGCAGGATGAAGTATCACGATGTCGCTGTGCTGATGACACAGGTACTTCCGGTTGTGATCCAAGGGATAATGGATAAGCACATCCGTGAAATGTTGTTTGGCATATGAAACTTTTTCGACGTCATCTCTCAGAAGTCGATAGACATTAAGCAGATCATGAGGCTACAGGAGGAGATCGTGGTGATAATATGCGATCTCGATATCTACTTACCTCCCGCATTATTCGACGTCATGCTTCACCTGCTTCTCCATGTCATGGAGGATATCGTCCAACACGGGCCTCCATTTCTGCGAAGCATGACACCGTTTGAAATGCTGAATGGACACATCAAGGGATACATTCGTAACAGGTCCCATCCAGATGGAAGCATAGCAAATGGCTTCCTGGCCAAAGAGCACATCTCTTTCTGCTCGAACTTTCTACAAACTGAGACCCCTGTCGGTCTGCCATTCAACAAGCACCTTGGGAGGCTCGCTGGATGGGGTCACCATGAGGGTCAGCGTGCAAAGCATGTCGACTTCGAGGAGCGAACCAAGGACTTTGAAAGAGCAAACCTGGTCGCGCTACAACACCTGCAGGTGGTCGATCCATATATACATGAGCACAAAGAATTTATCAAGAAGAAGTACGCTGACTGTAGCCTGGTGAGGACGGAGGAAGATGTAATCAAAGAGCACAACTCTGGTTTTAGGTAGTGGTTTATGAATAAGGTTCTTGATAGTCCACCATAGGGCGAGTCTTCGTAGGACGATAAACTCATATTCTCCTTGTCACGGGGCGCAGGGCACTACCTGATGACCTATCAGGCATACGATATCAACGGATACACGTTCTATACCGAGGAAAATGACAATAACTGCGATTATCAAAACTCAGGGGTAACGGGGATATTCTACACCGATGACGTCCCGGAAAGATACTACATAAGGATCAACGAGATATGGGATCTCGACTACACTACGGAGAAGGTGACGATGTTCCATGTTAGGTGGGCCAAGAGCGTCGAAAAATAAGACCAGTATTTCACCACCATGGTTATACCTCCAAAGTCAAAGACCACTTGGCGCGAACGTACCCACGAGAAATGAGCCATGGGTTTTGGCTAGTAAAGTCGACCAGTGCTTCTACATTATTGACCCATCAAAGCCTAGTCGGGTTGTCATCAGGAGAGGCAAAAGGAACATCATCGAAATGGACGTAGTCACCAACGAGCAAGACTTTGACCAGTACGGCGACCTAAAGATGGAAGACGGATATAGCGACCAAGCACCATACACTACAAGCCTACCTAAGAAACGATTCCTGTTCAAAAGAAAAAGTGAAGACATTCCGGGCCTAACCTATTTAACCGCGACAAAGAAGCGCAAGAAGATAATTGTCAACAAGAAACGCTAACTAGCTCCGACAAAAACACGACGTGCCACGCGTGAGCGTGCGTGTGTTACATTATTATGTATCGACACATTCTTAATTATCTCTTTTGTATGCTAATTGGATGGAATATTAAGTATCAAAACATTTTTAATTATCACTTCTATTGGTTTGACAATATTTGGATATTTAAAATATTTACACTAATTTTTAGACTATTTTTTATAGTTCATATTAATTTTAGACTGTTTTTATAGTTCATATTTGTTTTTTAGATTCCAAAAAATAGTCTATTTTTGGATATTTAAAATATTTACACTATTTTTTATAGTTCATATTAATTTTAGACTATTTTTTATAGTTCATATTTGCTTTTTTAAGTTCCAAAAAAGGTGGCCACCAAGATTCGCACCTGGGTGGCCAAGGGACTGGGTGTCTAGACACTGAGCTAGCAATTGTTTTGTGATAAACACGGCCTGTGTATGCTATTTGATTAGGGCATAAGCTTCTGCTGGAGGCGCATCCTTCCAGAATGCGACTCGCATAAGCTTCTACTGGAGGCGCATCCTTCCAGAATGCGACTCGCGTAATCGTCTACTGGAGATGCATATTGATGAATGCGACTCGCGTAAGTTTGCCCATCGACCCAGGCCCGGCCCGCCGCCAGCAGCGTGCATCTTCGCGATTCAACAAGATCGTCGTCCTCCCCTGCAACCACCGCGCTCGTGATTCAGCATTGCCGCACGCCATCAAGCACGTCGTCGAGTCCACCGTCCGCACGCTATCAAGACCGCCATCCACAGGTGAGCCGCCCCTCCCCTCCCCTTGTTGGGGATCGGTGCGGAAAACAAAAAATTTCCTATGATATAACCCCAGAAACTGCCTAAGATCTATCTATGTAGTAATGCGGTAACGGCCAATGCGTAGAGAATACATACCCTTATAGACCGTACGCGGTTAACGTTCCGCGGGGAACGTGGTTGAAGTAGTCATACTCGTAGCCGACCTCAAGGTCGCGAAGCTCCTTGCAGGTCACCCCTTGCTCCTTCTTGATCTTCATCGTGCAACAGCTCTGGCTCACGACATTTAAGCGCCCCAAGTGTTGCGCCTCGTGTCTTTGTATGCATCCGGTGCACGATGAGACCTCCGGCTCCCCGATCCCGTCGGGAGTGCGGAAGTTGATATCCGGCTAGGAATCCCTGTAGCGCAACGGTGTACTGCAGGTGTGCCTCGATCGCACAGCCCAGACTTAGGGCCATGGTCACAAGGTATAGAGAGAGGGAGGAGGAGAAAGTCAACCAAAGGACTTCTCCAAAATTGGTGTGTTTAATCCTACCCATGGGCACCCCTTTATATAGGCGGAGGGGGGTGTGCCCTCCCCATTGGGTTAGCCATGTGGAACTAAATATCAAAGGAAAAGGGAAAAAAAGGAGCTCCCCAGCCGGCTGGACCTGGGCGGCCAGCCCAACAACCAGCAAAGATGAAGGTTTAGTCGGGTGGCAAGGCGCCTCCAGGGCCCAACAAAGAGGCCGAGGGAGGCAGCAGCCTGGGCCAGCCGCCCCGCTGGCCCAGGCGACGACCTGGCAAGGGGAGCCCAGGTGGGCTGGCCACCTCCGGTGGCCCTGCTCATGGCTGGGTGGTGGCTCACCCCCGGCTGGCTGCCTCCTGGCGCTTATGGCCGGCTGGCAGAGCCGGGTGGGCTGCTGCGGCTGCGCCCAGCTCGGCTCGACCGGTGCAGCAAAGGTCTAGCACGCCACTGTGCGGTGGCGATTATCCACCGCCCACAGGGCTGGCTGTTTTTGCCTTTTTTTCCATTTATTTTTCTGCAGTTTTTATTCTAGGCCTTTTCCCTCTGGGATTTGGCCTAATATAAAAGTTGCCTTTATAAATCTTAACTTAAATATTATTTAGAATATATTAATTCATAATTAACATATAATAAATATATATTTAAATTCCCATTTATCCGAAAACACTTTTCGGGGTCTTTTCCTTTATTCTTTCTCCGAACAACTTCAGATCTCTCTACGGAATGATTTCGACTTTCTCTCTTTCTCTACTACGATTCCGTCTTACGAATGATCGCTCTCATCGTACCCTTAAGTGTATCCTCTCACAGCTCGGGAATGCTCTAGACATGATCTGTATCAATGATGAACAGAGGGACCAAGGATGTCCATGTGACCCCTATGCATTCCTGATGACAATGTCGTTTGAACCGCTAAATGTAGCATCCTCTTCCTTTTGTTTCTCGATACAACTTGTCTGAGATCCGATCAATGGTATCCTATACCTTGTTCAATCTCATTCACAACAAGTTCTGTTTTCTTGTTACCGTAATATTACATCCCCGTGACCCAGTCACATGTTGCAACATTTATGGATGTAATCTCACCAAGCCGACCGTATGTATCTTTACCCGTCATGTGGGTGAACAAATCCCGCTCTTGACATATATTGCCTCTATAGTTCCTCCGAGTACCTGAACACACCTTTATAACCACTGTATTACCAAGTGGCGCTTGATGCTATCTAAGCACTCTCGGGAGACTGTGATTGATATCATCTCACGGTCTAAGGAGAAGGAGTCTAGGTATAGTTGTTGCAACAATGAACTATATGACTTGATCGTGTTGCAATCCTTTGAGGAATGTCCAATCACATCATTCTCTCATGATATGATCCCGTTGTCAGTCGGCATAAATGCCCATGATCTTGAAACCCAGATCATCTTCATGACCAACGAACTAGTATGAATAGAGGCTACTAGGGACTTTGTTGTTTCATACCACACCTGTACCAATGTTTCTACTTGGCACAGTTATAACACAATATGAAACTATTATAAACTAATTGAGATATGACAATAAAAACCTATTTATTATTTGCCTCTAGGGCATATCTCCTTCAGTCTCCCACTTGCACTAGAGTACAAATAACCTAGCTCACATTTTACCCATATAAACCATATACCATATGCGTTTACAGATCATGCATGCTCATGGGAAACATCATGTCCATGTTCTGTTTTACCAGATCATTATGTCTTGCAAATCGTTAATGTCTTCCTAATTTTGACATTCACTCCATTATCTTATAATGGGTCGAAGTATTTGTTTGGCAACAAAGTGAGACTTTGTTTCTAGTGTTCATGATGACGGTCGTTTTCACCGTTGTCATCTAAACGTCGAAACACATTTTGCTATCCTTTGTGTATATACTATAGTCATGGCAGCAGAATGAGGCCAGATTCCAGGAGCTTATAGTGACGTTAGATCATCCTTGAGGGCTTTCTCATGGGCACTAGGCCCTAGGACACATCATTATACGTTAAAAGCGAACTAGCCCCGCCATAACATTATACATCATATCAGATGCAGCCTTTATACTTCTATATTTATGTAGATCCTATTGCTTCTTGTCATTTATGTATAAACTTAATTCTGGTTCAGTGATCAACTCAGGAATCACTTAAAGACATGTTCTTACAGTTAAGAGCTAGTCCTTCCAATCAGAACCTTGGGTCACATTATGTCGAGTATACAACATGGTTATATGAAAGAACCTATGACTGAGGCATAGGAGATGCAACGCATATCTTTCTTTCAACCATAGTTGCAATACTCAATGCTTCATATAGTAAGAACTACTTTCTCACCTTGTTCCATTCTAAACTCCTTCAGAATCTTGCTTAGGACATTCTGAACATTTAGTGTTTATTAAACTCACCAATCTATCTCGATAGATTTTATTGTTTAATAACTTCAACTTCATCCTTATTTATCTAACTTAAATATTATTAACACCAATCACATCATTCACATATGCCGTCCACATATCCTAGAATGATTTCACGCTCCCACTCAAATGTGACATTCATATTTGAGATCTAGGGATTTCACCTAGCTCCCACTCAAAATATGTCAGATAAATATTATGAATTAGCCAAGCTGATTTGCTCCCACTCAAATCTAGGTCCTCTCGATAATCTTGGACATTCCAAAATTCCTTGATCATCATCAAATCGAGAATTCCACTAATGAGATTTCAATGACAATTCATTTCTCGTACTTAGGTCCATCACGCTTCTTTGTAATTCGTAGGTATGTCTTGTTCAAAACATGACAAGTGAATCAACAATATAATTCCACAAACTCGAAGAATATATAGTTGAATCCTACTTTCTTTAGTAAAAGTATTCACTAAAACTTTAATGATCATTATCATTGGTTTCTCCTCTATTTGCAGAGTTTGGTTTCACGAAACAAATTCCGCTGCGCCACTCAACAATCCAGAGGTAAGGTCAAATACCTTGTTTCGATCTTTTACTTTCTTCCACCTGTACCTTCATCAAGACATGTTGACTTTGGACAACAATAGTTTTGCCCCTTGTGGAAGATGCGTTCATAGCTTCCTAAGAATGCTCTACAAAGACTTGTTTATTCACCATGACTTTGACTTATCGAAATCTCCAGAAACTCGAACTTGCCATAACACTTATGGTATTGTTTCCATGAATCTTTTAGATGTTACTTTGTATTTCAAATGAGTGTTTGCTTATTTCGATCTTTAACTCTAAACGACAACTATAACCCCGATAAGAGATAATATGTATCTAATACAAAATGATTATGATGTTTAGACATTTCAACAAAGTTTGAATTCATCCAATTATCATAATTTGTGAAATATCTTTCACAAGTCCCTTTTATGCAAAACTTAACTTGAATACCTTAGTAATGTCGATCAAATCGAAGAGACTTCGTATTCTCGTTAATTTCAATATCCTTTTTGTTGTAAACTCATTTGAACAATTCAAATCGTTTCAAATTTCATGTTTCATTAAGTAAATACACTTATTCACTTAAGTCCACAATTAACTAATGATTTCCACTATTTGTTGAAAATGTGATACATCACTATGTATAAGATTCAACATTTCTTCGCATATCACTGTTTTACCAGAATGCGGAGTTTTAGTCATTCTGCCCAAGAGGCATGGTTTTGCAAAGTCTCTAGATTAAGCATCTAGGACCCCGATCTTTCATAAATAACCTGCAATAACCAAATTGACTTAAACTATAGTGTCTTTTCATTATTAAACTTTGGATATATTTTAGCATTCTAAATCTTTTATAAATGTTCAAACTATTATCATTAACGTAGTGATGAGAATAACTTGTTTGTAATCGCAATGTGACCATAAGGTATTGTTCATAAGAATAGTACAAACTGGCTTGTAACTTGTTCATATGAATAATCGTCTCACCAAAAGCAAGACACACAAACAAGGATTACAAATTATATTCAAGTTCACTAATCCAAATGATAAACTTTGAGGGAAGAGGTGATGTCGGCCATCAACTGTTTTGCTTGCCATCATCAAGTCACATTGCCTCAAAACCAGCAATTCTCAAGCAGACCATCCTGTTTTCACAAAACGGGACAAGTATCAAATACTTTGCAAACTACAACGAGTTTTGCAAGAACCACATTTATAATTTGTATATCTTACATATACCTTTTCATCCATGACCTCCTTTTGCAATCAAGCCCTTCTAAGAGTTCTCAACTCTTAATGCAAGATCGCTAAGTGTTTTTCCAAACATTCTGGAGTCATCTGATTATCTCCTAATGGTTATTGTGTCAAGAAGAGAAGATCACCTTTTACGAGGATATCCCTCAGACGTGGGTATTAATCTATGAAGTTGGACCCTTTTGCTAAGTTTCATATTAAGCAATATATTCCCATGGTCGCAAAGGACCTCAATGGGATAGGCTAAGATCCACTAAGATATTTGCAAACAGACATCTAGACTAAGTTTATAATTAGAGATCAATTTACAATTGGTCTCCACTAAAATTGTCATCCCCTGGACAACTTTAGTGATCGCATGATCCCTATCCTCTGCACCTCCTCCGTGTTACACAGCCATCAGTGCATTATCAAAGGTAGACATTCAACAATGCCAATCACATCATCCATGTGACTCATGCTCGATCTTTCGATCTCTTGTGTTCCGAGGCCACGCTTCTGTGGCATGCTAGGCTCGCCAAATCTAACTTGTGTGTATTCGCTGTGCAACATGGCTTACACCCACTATATGCGAACGTAGATATGTCTGACACCCAGGCCTGTAACCCTGGATCGCCTCATACCGAATAACTTTCTTGGTGGTGCACACACAAGGGGAACACGGAACATTGGAATTCAACAGGGATTATCTTATTTGCTACCGTTGAGTATCTAAATACTAGCACACGATAAGATGTAAAAACTGGTATCAACATCATATGTATAATGTGATATGATTTGGTATTTCTTGCACCTTGATCTCTATCGAGCGCTCCGGCACGATCTCCATCTTGCCCTTGGTTTGACGCCAAGTCCACGATGCCTCCACCAGGTCGTTCATCGGAACGATGACTATTACTATACTACTTAGTAACAGAAAAGTAAACTACTTTACCTTCATAATGACCAATGCCATATCATAATCACATGCCCCCCTGCAAAATAAAGTTAGACGCCTCTACTTTATCTATTTCAAGTTTTACGTGGTTGTTAGGGCTTTTGCACTAGAACCATTTCTAAACTACGAACTTTCCAACCACAACATGGATCCGACAGTTGTCTCTATTACACCCCTTTCGGGGTCCTCCGTTGTAAATGCTATATCAACTATCGAATGAGAGACAGACACCCGCTAGCCACGTATATGGTACAAGCCGTATGTTGAGCATGGAACCAGTCTCACGTACGAATACGCGTAAGGTCGGTCTGTGCCGCTTCATCAAACAATACCGCGATATAAACAAGTACACGTTAGAGGGTAACAACTAAGGGATCAATGCCCGCACAAAGCTTATGCGTACTGGCCATACAACACTCCTACGCATAGATCGGCTCTGATACCACTGTTGGGGATAGGTGCGGAAAATAAAAATTTTCCTACGATGTAACCCAGAAACTTCCTAGGATCTATCTATATAGTAATGCGGTAATGACCAACGCGTAGAGAATACATACCCTTGTAGACCGTACGTGGTTAACGTTCCACGGGGAACGCGGTTGAAGTAGTCATACTCGTAGCCGACCTCAAGGTCGCGAAGCTCCTCGCAGGTCACCCCTTGCTCCTTCTTGATCTTCATCGTGCAACAGCTCCAGCTCACGACATTTAAGTGCCCCAAGTGTTGCGCCTCATGTCTTTGTACACATCCGGTGCACGATGAGACCTCCGGCTCCCCGATCCCACCGGGAGTGCGGAAGTTGATATCCGGCTAGGAATCCTGCGCAGGCGTCACAGGTGTGTGCCTCGATCGCATAGCCCAGACTTGGGGCCATGGTCACAAGGTATAGAGAGAGGGAGGAGGAGAAAGTCAACCAAAGGACTTCTCCAAAATTGGTGTGTTTAATCCCACCCATGGGCACCCCTTTATATAGGCGGAGGGGGGTGTGCCCTCCCCATTGGGTTAGCCATGTGGGACTAAATGTCAAAGGAAAAGGGGGAAAAAGGAGCTCCCCAGCCGGTTGGGCTGGCGCCAAACCAACAACCAAGAAAAGACACAATGTTGCTAAAGGGTGGGCCGGCGCCCAAATGCCTAACACAGCCAGGAGAGGCAGAAAGGGCGGGCCAGCGCCCCATGACCAAAGTGGCGGCTGGCAAGGAGCTGGTGGGCTGGCCATCCCCGACGGCCCATTGGCTCAAGGCTGGTGGGCCGCTTCCGGCTGGCCTCGCCTGGCGCTTGCAGGCTGGCGAGGCAGAGCCCGGGTAGGCCGGCTGCTGCGGCGGCGGCCCAGCTCGGCTCGACCCGGTGCCAGGCGAGGCCCAGTTAGACGCTGCCCTGTGCGGTGGCGATTATCCGCCGCCCACAGAGCTGGCTGTTTTTGCCTTTTTTCCATTTATTTTTCTGCAGCTTTTATTCTAGGCCTTTTCCCTCCGGGATTTGGCCTAATATAAAAGTTGCCTTCATAAATCTTAACTTAAATATTTAGAATATATTAATTCATAATTAACATATAATAAATATATATTTTAATTCCCATTTATCCGAAAACACTTTTCGGGGTCTTTTCCTTTATTCTTTCTCCGAACAACTTCGGATCTCTCTGTGGAACGATTCCGACTTTCTCTCTTTCTCTAATGTGATTCCGTCTTACGAATGATCGCTCTCATCGTACCCTTAAGTGTATCCTCTCATGGCTCGGGAATGCTCTAGACATGATCTGTATCAATGATGAACAAAGGGACCAGGGATGTTCATGTGACCCCTATGCATTCCTGATGACAATGTCGTTTGAACCGCTAAATGTAGCATCCTCTTCCTTTTGTTTCTCGATACAACTTGTCCGAGATCCGATCATTGGTATCCTATACCTTGTTCAATCTCGTTCACAACAAGTTCTGTTTTCTTGTTACCGTAATATTACATCCCCGTGACCCAGTCACATGTTGCAACATTTATGGATGTAATCTCACCAAGCCGGCCGTATGTATCTTTACCCGTCATGTGGGTGAACAAATCCCGCTCTTGACATATATTGCCTCTATAGTTCCTCCGAGTACCTGAACACACCTTTATAACCACTGTATTACCAAGTGGCTCTTGATGCTATCTAAGCACTCTCGGGAGACTGTGATTGATATCATCTCACGGTCTAAGGAGAAGGAGTCTAGGTATAGCTGTTGCAACAATGAACTATATGACTTGATCGTGTTGCAATCCTTCGAGGAATGTCCAATCACATCATTCTCTAATGATATGATCCCGTTGTCAGTCGGCATAAATGCCCATGATCTTGAACCCAGATCATCTTCATTACCAATGAACTAGTATGAATAGAGGCTACTAGGGACTTTGTTGTTTCATACCACACATGTACCAATGTTTCTACTTGGCACAGTTATAGCACAATATGAAACTATTATAAACTAATTCAGATATGACAATAAAAACCTATTTATTATTTGCCTCTAGGGCATATCTCCTTCACCCTTCCCTTTTCCCCATTCCCCTTCCCCCTCTCCCTCTCTCCCCTTCTCCCCATGCGCCGCTCACCATCGTCGCTCCTCCTGCAGTAACCTCCTGCCACTGCCGCGATAAGAAGGAGGAGAAGAGCCGCTACCTCATCTCTGACCTACACCATGATGGTGAGCCGTACCTCCCTATCCCTCCCCTTTCCCCTCACCCCCAACTCACACATGATGCACCTCCTCCTACAGTGAACTCCTGACGCCGCATGCCGCCGCGAGAAGGAGGAGGAGAAGGAGTCATGGAGCACTCTGCATCGTCGACTTCATCTCGGACCTGCGCCACGACGATGAGATCCTCTCCCTCCCCCTTCACCTTTCCCCTTCACGATCGTAGCGCGCGACATCAGTTCCATCTCGTCGTACCAGGCCAGGGTCCTTGAACCCGACGAACTAGAGGAGACAGCAGCAAGGAAGCTTTGGGCACTAGGGAGCAGCAATAGTAGTATGATTTTGGTCCATCCCTTCTTCATGATTGTTACTTCTGCAGAGTACCTACTTAACTTGAGCATATTTGGGTGAGGCTTTTTGCAGTGTGTTAGATAGTCCTATTGTTACATTCATATCTCATGGTTTGTTTGCCAAATTTTTTCTTGTTATAAGCCCTGCTAGAGTGTGAAGATATGGGTGCTCTTGTTTTGAGTTTCACCTGTAGGTGTGCTCTATTTTGAGTAAGTACAGTGTCATGGTGTTGTACTGAAGTCTTGAGACCTTTTGTTTGGAAATGCAAGAGTATATTCTGCTCCAAAGCTTGCTGAAATCTTTCTTGGTAATTGTTCTTCAAATTCATTTCAGCAGAGATCTGTTCTGGTAGAAACTGTATTTTCAATGTAGTACTACAACATAGTACTGCAATTCATGCATATGCATAGCTGATATCATAAATAATAACAGTAGTTATAAAAATGGAGGTTGTTTAGTAGCAGAAGTGTTCTCATTAACAAGAACCAGTAGATGGACTAACTATGCTTGAATCCAAATTATCTGCAAGTTCATTATCTCCAGGCCACTGAACACTTGGTTTTTGAGACCGTGAACACTTTGGCTGTAGGGAAAATGACCTACAATGAAACAATAATAGTGTGTTAATCCGTTGGTTTGTCTGTTTGCCATATCCTACTTTCTCCCGCCAGTCTTTGACAAACTGGCCGTAGATTAAAAAATAAGAAGAAATAGTAGGGTACTCGTGCTTAACAAATAATCAGAAATATGCATTAATAGAAATAGCATTTAATTTTAGCTCACATCTGCCAAAAAATGGTTATTGGCAGTGGGAGGGGAGGTCAGATATCTAGAACATCTAGAATACAATGTCTCTCAAGGGTGGCACTTCTCACATCACAAAGTCAGACCAACAAAATTAAGATGGGTGTCAACAAAATTGAGATGGGTGTCAACACAATCAAAATTTCTCTATCCCAAACCACCTCCTAGATACATTGTTAAGAACAGATGCTATGGTTGTTTTGTGGAGGGAGCTCATTACCTGATGGTTTCTTATTCATTTACTTGAATAATTTCCCATGTATTTCTACTAGTCCAAATTTACACCTGTGGTGCCTCCTAGGTGTGTGCACAGGTACACCTGTGGTGCCTCATAGGTGTGTGCACAGGGTACACCTGTGGTGCCTCATAGGTGTGTGCACATGGTACACCTGTGGAGGGAGCTCATTACCTGTTGTTGTTGGAGTAGTTTGTGCATCTTATTGTATTGCTAGCTTCATATAATCTATACAACTTCATATAATCTGTACATCTTCTTGTACTGCTAGCTTCATATAATCTGTACATCTTCTTCTTGTACTGCTAGCTTCATATAATCTGTACATCTTCTTCTTGTACTGAAAACTGATGTGAATAGATGTTTTACTTGATTTTCTACAAAATAACTATGTTGGAAGTTTGTTTCTAGTACTGAAACTTCCTTAGGCATGTACAGTAGCTCTGTCTAGTGGTGTATGCTGGTGGTGTTTGTGCCTGTAGTTGTGTATGCTGACATCAAAGTTGCTGGCAGAAGAGGATCCACATAATTTATATTGTGAATGTGGTTGTGTATGTTGGCAGCAAGTTGCTGGTTGTGTTTGTGCCTATTTAGGCCATTTTTGTGTAGGTTTTTTTCTTTTTGAGATGCCAATGTTTCACCGGAATGTTGATTCATTTCTGTTCTGGCAAATTTCTGTCACTCCTAGGTCTAGAAAATTAGCAAAGTTCATGCCCAATTTTTTTGTGAATTTTGGTGTTTATTAGTTCCATTTCTTTTCGTGTTAAGACATGTCGGGTGGTGGACAACACGACGTCAAGGCGGGCACTTCTAGAAAGAAGGCCTATTGGGAGCATTTGGATGAGATGGAATTACAAGCGGACCCAAAATTCGTGCCGTGGGAGGAAGAGGAGATGGAGGTTGAGGATACATCGTCCAATGAGGAGATGGGGGATGATGTCGATGGCGAGGACGCCACTACCCTGATGGCGATGACAGTGGTAAAGCCACAGACGGTAGCCGCCAATTGATGAAGCCCCGAAAAGAACGGACCCCGATCAGGGTCGGCCTCAAAAGGTCCATCTTCACAAGCGTGAGCGATAAAGTGGTGCCTTTGGAGCCGGAGAAATTCGTCGCATCGTACTCACTATAGCTCTCTGCAATCCTCCAGAACACCGTCACGATCAACACCAAGAACCTAAAGGCCCGTGAGAACGAGCGTTACCGACATCGGTTGTTCAAGAAGCTGCACGCAAGGTACGTCTACCCGGGTGATGAGGAAAACAAATACAACAATGACAATCTCAAAGGGAATCCGGTAAACAAGTACACCCTCAAGATGATGACCA
Organism: Avena insularis; assembly: GCA_023614405.1. Classification (NCBI taxonomy): domain Eukaryota; kingdom Viridiplantae; phylum Streptophyta; class Magnoliopsida; order Poales; family Poaceae; genus Avena; species Avena insularis. The sequence continues at coordinate 352,639,719 of CM042692.1, read as the reverse complement.
AGGCCTTGTCGAATTGGAATGCACGGGTGAAGAGGCTCATTTACAAGAAAAAGCTAAGTTACGAGCAGCTTGTCAAGAAGGAGCCACTGGTCAAGGAAGAAGACTTCAAGGTGTTCAAGTCCAGATGTGACTCCGTGATGTCTACGCACTTCTATTCTTGTAGACAGTTGTTGGGCCTCCAAGTGCAGAGGTTTGTAGAACAGCAGCAAGTTTTCCCTTAAGTGGATCACCCAAGGTTTATCGAACTTAGGAAGGAAGTGGTCAAAGGTATCCCCTCTCAAGCAACCCTGCAATCAAGATACAAGAAGTCTCTTGTGTCCCCAACACACCGAATACACTTGTCAGGTGTATAGGTCCACTAGTTCGGCGAAGAGATAGTGAAATACAAGTGGTATGGATATAAGATAACGGTGCTAGAAAATACTTTGATGGTGTGGAATAGACTAAAGGCAAACTGAAATAAAGATAGAAGTAAGCAAACATGTAATATATCTAGTTGCAAACGGTGTTTCAGTGCTTAGAAACAAGGCCTAGGGATCATACTTTCACTAGTGATCACTCTCATATAAATATCTTCTCTTTATGATACTACCCTTAACTACTCTCCGGTTGGACACTCTAATCGATGGTAGGGCTATAACAGCACACCTCAAAGTAAGCCTTTCCCATCTAGATAACCCCACACTGTCACCTTGAGTACTAGATGAGTCCAACAAACATTTCATAAAGACATCCAACTCCAAATATAACTCATAACAAGTATTTGTAATCTCTAGCCTAAGTGCCACCATGGTGTGCACGCTGTCACTTTCACACACATGGGGAGAGCAGAGATCTATTAAAGCACTTGAGTAGCAAGGTAGATCTACTTGATTACAAAGATCATGATCACAATATGATCATGCATAGAGAGAGAGATGAACACATAGCTATCGGTAGAGCCCTTAGCCTCGAGGAAGAACTACTCCCTCGTCATGGGAATCAGCAATGGTGATGGAGATGGTGGTGGAAATCGACGGAGATGGCTCCAGGGGCACTTCCCCGTCTCGGCAGGGTGCCGGAACAGAGACTTTCTATCCCCCGAATCTCCCCTTCGGTGGTGGCGGCGCAGCGGAACTTTTCGTGGATTTCTGATTGACTCCTTAGGGTTTCTACCTCGGGAGGAATATATAGGCGAAGGAGGCAAGGTCGGTGGCCGGCCAGGGGGCCCACACCATGCCCTGGCATGGCCTGGGCTGGCCCGTGCCAAGGGGGTGTGGCCACCCTGTGGCCCCTCTCCGACTCTCCTTCTGGCTCCATGAGTCTTCCAGGAAAATAGGAACTTTGGCTTTTGTCCCGTCCAATTCTGAGAATATTCATTTTCTGACTTTCCTGGAACCAAAAATAGCAGAAAACAGGCAACTCGCATTGTGGCATCTTATTAATAGGTTAGTCCAAGAAATTATATGAAAAAGTACTCCAAAGTGTGGACAACACATAAGAAAGAAGATAAAACCAAGCATGGAACATCAAATATTATAGATACATTTGCAATGTATCAACATCCCCAAGCTTAACTCCTGCTCGTCCTCGAGTAGGTAAGTGATAAAAAGAAAGAATAATTTTTGAGGTGACATGCACCATCAAAGACTTGATCAAAGTATTTGTAAAACATTCAAAGCTGGGATCATAATACTTCAATCATAACATGAAAGACAAAGTTCTAGCAATAAGACAAAGAGACTATGTTGCAACATGAAAAGGCACAAACAAAAGTTTCATGAATAACAATGCTTTGCAAGACATTTGTCTGTTTCACATAAAGAAAACATAGCATAATAGTATTCAGCTTGTTCCTCATAGAGTAGCAAACATAAATGCATAGGACACCTTCAAAGTTCATAAGAGTGACTAGATACAAATAGTTTAAAACAAGCAATATCAAGTTATGCATCAATCAACTAGTCTTGGGACAATGCACATAGAACTAAGAATGGCCACTATGCTCTCAAAGTAGGTGCATAAAGGTAGAAGGTGGAGACTCAATATAATGGTGGAAGAAATGCTTTCATAGAAGGAAGAAGGGATTCAAGTTTCATAAAGAGCTTCCAAAAATTATGGTACTTATAGCTTTCAGCTCTCATTGCCCCTATCATAAGCATCTTGAAGTGATTAAGGTTAAAGTGAACAAACTATGGTGTACATGCTTGACGAAGTATAAGTCAGAAATCTCATGTCCCTTGTATACGAGGGCCGCTCCTCATGCTACTCAAGTTTAGTCACCGGTAAGTTCTTGTCATCGTAAGTACATGTGTATCATAGAGAACCGCCAACGGGGTACCCCTTGCCCGATGATACTGGAAGAATCCCCATATCAAAATGACAAGGCAAGCAGACAACGAGCATCTCAGCAATCTTCTTATTTACCATGGGAATATGGTGCTTTTTTCTCTCTTTCCTCTTTTCATAATCTCTTTTTTTTTCTCTTTTTTCTCAATATAGGACTCTTTTTTTATAAGAAGAATGCTTCATAGACAGCTCATTATGGTTACGCTACGGGTTTCCACCATGTCAGCATGGATTAGACCAGCGGCCCAGGCGTTTCTCTAACACATATACATAACTCCATGGACTTACAATCTGCCCTTTCATTTCACACCGACGACATCCATATACAAAAAAGCATGATATCAACTAGGTACAAATTACCAGTGCAATGTTGAAAGCGTTCCCCATGATAGCATGGTTCTGCTAATCCCCAACAAATAAGTGCAAGCATATACAACATAGACGACACAATGGTTCAAGTTTATTAAGGGAAAGAAAAGTAAAGTGTGCCATCAAGTTCGCGAGAGCTTTAATCACTAGTTTTCTCATAACAAGTTTAATTTGGAAGGTAAACAAAAACATGAATATACTTGGAAAAGCATATGCTAGTAGGTAGGTATGGTGGACTCTTTGGAATAACTTGGTTTAAGGAGTTGGATGCATGAGTGGAACTCATACTTGGTTACGGAGGCTAGCAAAAGATTGGGAGCGACAAACTAAGAGAGCAATAATGTCCATAATCATGTAGAGCGATAAAACATCATTGATCAAAGCATAAAGTGATACTACAAGTCTAAAACTAAAGGATCATAAAGGCTTATGGTGACTTGAGATAGTCATAACATGGTGTGAGCATGCACCAAGTCAACCCAAACAAAGCATCAAAGGAGAATACCACTATACTATGCTTTAATATGCTAAAACAATGCATGATTCATCCAAGGCACATTAAGCAATCTCAATTGTTTATAACATGTCATGCTACAGCAAAGAATACTAAGCCTAAAGCCAAAACAATATCAAGCATGGCATGACAAAGCGTAGGCCACAGTCAAAAACAAGCTCTCTTTACCACTTAAGCATGAACTTTCCTACTCTTTTCCAAATCCAAACCAAACTATTTGAAAACCAATGTATGAAAAAGGGGGTACAACCAATTTATTCAGCAAACTAAGCAAACAAAGCAAACGAAAAACCAAAACGAAAACGAAAAATAAGACGCTCCAAGAACAACACAACTGTGCATGAAACAATAAAAATGAAGCGTTTGGAAGAAACCTGGGATTTTTATTGATGAAGAAGTGGATGCCTTGGGCATCCCCAAGCTTTGACGCTTGTAATTCTTGGATATTTCTTGGGGTGACACGCGTGGCATCCCCAAGCTTGAGATTTAGTCCATCCTTCATCTAATTACTCATTCCTTCCATACACCTGAAAATTTTCCTTCATACAAAACTTCACATAATCTTTATTAGCAACATTAGTGCACTCAAGATGATAAGTCTTTAGGTTCCGTTCCAACACCAATAAAACTTCCATTAAAACACGAGCTACTGTAGTACTTCCCTCAAAAAGCTCAATTCCCCAAAAGAACTCAAAAAGGAACCAACAAGAAGCAAATGCAGAAAATGGCAGAAATCTGTCAAAACAGACCAGCACGTAAAGACGAATTTTTTCGAAGACCTTCTGTTGCTCAAATCAAAAAGTGTTGAACTAACGAAAGTTAGATAACAACCTAGGGAAGAAGAACAAAAATTCAAGCCTTAAAAGGACGTTCAGAGATTTTACACGAATTTGTACGGTGAAGCACAAAAATCTGTTTCGGGACAACAACTTTCCCAATCATTACTTCTCTCTCATTAGAGGTTACTCTTGGCACAAAAAGCAAATAAAAAGGATAAGGAGTGGTTATTACTGAAGTAATAACTTCCAAGACTCATCTAATTTTTTTGGTTATCTCCCAATAAGTACTTTTCTTTAATGCCTTTAAGTTAGGCATGATAGTTTGAGAAGATGCTCACATAAGAAATATGAATTGAAGTAAAAGAGAGCATCAATAAGCAAATTCAAAGCACATTTAAGTCTAACCCACTTCCTATGCATAGGAATCTTGTAAAAAAACAAGTCATGAAAGCACAAAGCAACAAGCATAGTAAAGCAAAACAAGTGCAACTTCAAGACTTTCAACATAAAGAAGGGAAACCTAATATTATTGAGATGCATAAAACCATGTTTCCCTCTCTCATAATAACTTTCAGTAGCATCATGAATAAAATTAACAATATAACTATCACATAAAACATTCTTATCATGAGCCACATGCATAAAAGAATTAATACTCTCCACATAAACATAGTCATTCTTATTAATTATGGTGGGAGAAAATTCAACAAAATAGCTATCATTATTATTATCATGACCATAATCATCAAATATAGGAGGCATATTGTAATCATAATTAATTTTCTCCTCAATAGTAGGTGGACTGAAAATATCATATTCATCATTGTAATCATCATATATTGGAGGTTTGGTATCATCATAAGGAATAGAATAGCTATCTTCCAAAGCTGGGGAACTAAAAAGATCATTTTCATAAAAACTAGCTTCCCCAAGCTTAGACTTTTCCATAGCATTAGCAATAATGGTGTCCAAAGAATTCATACTAACAACTTTGCTATTAGCATGCAAATAAAGTTCCATAGGTTTTTTTAATTTTCTCTTCAAACACTTCATGTCCTAACTCAAGATAAATATTATAAAGCTCTCTAATTTTGTTGTTGTTTTCCATTAAGCCTAACTAGTGAAAACAAGAAACAAAAAGACAAAATTGCAGAATCTAAAGGAAATAACTTCGAGCACTCACATCGGAGGATGTGAGTACCTTTTACCTTACCTCCCGGCAGCGCCTTTAAAATAGCTTGATGTCTACGCACTTCTATTCTTGTAGACAGTTGTTGGGCCTCCAAGTGCAGAGGTTTGTAGAACAGCAGAAAGTTTTCCCTTAAGTGGATCACCCAAGGTTTATCAAACTCAGGGAGGAAGTGGTCAAATGTATTCCCTCTCAAGCAACCCTGCAATCAAGATACAAGAAGTCTCTTGTGTCCCCAACACACCGAATACACTTGTCAGGTGTATAGGTCCACTAGTTCGGCGAAGAGATAGTGAAATACAAGTGGTATGGATATAAGATAACGGTGCTAGAAAATACTTTGATGGTGTGGAAGAGACTAAAGGCAAACTGAAATAAAGATAGAAGTAAGCAAACATGTAATAGATCTAGTTGCAAACGGTGTTTCAGTGCTTAGAAACAAGGCCTAGGGATCATACTTTCACTAGTGATCACTCTCATATAAATATCTTCTCTTTATGATACTACCCTTAACTACTCTCCGGTTGGACACTCTAATCGATGGTAGGGCTATAACAGCACACCTCAAAGTAAGCCTTTCCCATCTAGATAACCCCACACTGTCACCTTGAGTACTAGATGAGTCCAACAAACATTTCATAAAGACATCCAACTCCAAATATAACTCATAACAAGTATTTGTAATCTCTAGCCTAAGTGCCACCATGGTGTGCACGCTGTCACTTTCACACACATGGGGAGAGCAGAGATCTATTAAAGCACTTGAGTAGCAAGGTAGATCTACTTGATTACAAAGATCATGATCACAATATGATCATGCATAGAGAGAGATGAACACATAGCTATCGGTAGAGCCCTTAGCCTCGAGGAAGAACTACTCCCTCCTCGTCATGGGAATCAGCAATGGTGATGGAGATGGTGGTGGAAATCGACGAAGATGGCTCCAGGGGCACTTCCCCGTCCCGGCAGGGTGCCGGAACAGAGACTTTCTATCCCCCGAATCTCCCCTTCGGTGGTGGCGGCGCAACGGAACTTTTCGTGGATTTATGATTGACTCCTTAGGGTTTCTGCCTCGGGAGGAATATATAGGCGAAGGAGGCAAGGTCGATGGCCAGCCAGGGGGCCCACACCATGCCCTGGGCGCACTGGGGCTCACGCTAGGGGGTACACCCTGTGGCCCCTCTCCAACTCTCCTTCTGGCTCTGTAAGTCTTCCGGGAAAATAGGAACTTTGGCTTTTGTCCCGTCCAATTCTGAGAATATTCATTTTCTGACTTTCCTGGAACCAAAAACAGCGTAAAAGCATAACAATCTGTGGCATCTTGTTAATAGGTTAGTCCAAGAAATCATATGAAAAGTACTCCAAAGTGTGGACAACACATAAGAAAGTAGATAAAACCAAGCATGGAACATCAAAAATTATAGATACATTTGCAATGTATCACTCCGCCGCGGGAAAGGCCAAGAGTCTGTACTTCAAGGGGTTGTACGAGATGAACATTGGTACCCACCATCTCGACTCCGATGGTTATAGAGCTGTGATTCCCAAATGGGAGAAGGAGGACGTCGTAGCTCGTGAGAAGGGGGAGACACCTCTGAAAGAGCATGTGGGACCCCATGTGTGGTTTTGGTAATTAATGACAATCTCTATGGACTAATGTTTGCATTAAGTTGCACTTGTAGGAATTGTCCATTGGCATTGCTTGGAGCATGTGTTGCTTCAATGTAGAAGAAATGAAGAAGAAGCATTGTCCAAGGGCTTTGGGCCTATTGGAATCTAGTAGAATAAGAAGAATAAAGAAAATAAGATCAAGTGTGTCTTGAAGAAGTAGATGGAGTTCCTCGTGTATCTTCAAGACATCATCTAGTTGGAGTTAGAAGAAATGTTGTCAAAACTCAAGATGCGCCATCTCTAGAAGATCTCATGCTTGAAGCTTGCCATCCTCGGTGATCATGGGTCGATGAAGACAAGGTCAAAGAAGAGGTTTCCCCATGGTGTATGGGGGAGCATGTTTCAAGTCTTCATCATTCAAGCGCAAGGAAGAGCAATCAAGAAAGGTGTCCATCTTGAGAAGGACAAGATCGTCTACATTGAGCTCAAGTGGATTGGTCAAGGCAAAGGTATTATCTTGATAGGTTTTCCCTTTTGCCGGTCTCATGTTGTTGTTGGGAGACTGGGTTTAGGATAGATAACCGTACTATCAAGAGGGGCTCTCGAGTGAGTAACTTGATTATATCCTTCAAAGAGAGCTCAAACATTTGCATACTTGGCATCATCTTTCTTGGTTATTATTTGGTTATTATCCATGAGAGAATTTATAGCTTGTGTTAATCTCCATTACAAGCTCAAGTTCATCAAAAACGGATTTCATATGCATTCTCTATTGTTTTTTCGATTTGGAGGTTTTTTCGGTTTGTCTTTTATAGATAGATTAATCCCTTCGTCATTTTATTCTCCCCTCCTTTACTGTACTATGATGGTTCCCTGCATGATGATGTATATCTCGTTACTCTCTTCAAAACAAGCCCAAGATCATCAAAATCATAGTTTGGATGCAAACGTTATGCCCGTTTTTGTATTGATTTTTCTATCAGTTTTCAGGGGGGCGGAGACTCCGGGGGGGCGGAGACTCCAGACTAAATTTCGTCCCAGACTCCGAGGGGGGGTGGTGGTGTACTGGGAGCATCTAGAGCTTGCTCGGAGTCCTGGACGGAGTCTGGACCCCGAAGACTCCGGTCCTGGGGGCCAGAGACTCCGGTCCTGAAGGCCGGAAACTCCGGGGTAAGTGCTCTACAATGGCTAGTTGATGTGGGGGGACCTATAAAAGCCCCCTTCTTCCTCCTTGGGCTGGCTGCTTGCTCTCTCTGTCCTCCATTGTTTCTACCTTCAAGAGCTTGCTATTCCTCTCAATCCCTCCCATATTTCTTGAATCTTGTTGGGGGATTTGAAAGAGGAGATCTAGATCTACAACTCCACCAATCCATCTCTCCTCTATGTGAGGGGAACATCTTGGGATCTAGATCTTGGGGTTTCTTTTGTGGATTTCCTATTTTGTTCTTCCTCTCTTATTCCCCCAGTTGCTTTAGTAGCTGTTGGAATTTGAGAGTGAGGGATTGGAGCATCTTTGTGGTGTTCTTGCCTTTTGCATTAGGTGCATCGATTTGAGTTCTCCCCGGAAGATTTGGTTGGAGAAATCAAGAATATTGTCCCTCTTGGTTTTTTGGAACCCTAGACAGTTGTGTGGCCTTTGTGGCGTGTTTTTGGGGCCTTCAATTAAGTTGTGGAGCTCTCCTCAGGATATTGGCCTTGGTGGTGATTATTGGGAGCCTCCAATTAAGTTATGGAGATTGCCCCAATCTTGTACGGGTTTGGTGACCGCCCTCAAGTGTCCCATAGTGGAACAGGTGCTTGCCGTGCAGTGGGTGCTCAGGAGAATAGGGTGAGACCTCTTGTGGCATTGGTGGTCTTAGTACCGCCCACCCCTCCAACGAGACATACTCCCTTGTTGGGAGGAACTCGGTAAAATATCGTCGTCCTCACGTGCCTCGGTTATCTCTATACCCGAGCTCTTTACTTATGCACTTTACATTGTGACAGCCTTCGTGCTTGAAGTAATCTAACTTGCTATCACATTGTTGCTTGTCTTGCTTAGCATAAGTTGTTGGTGCACATAGGTGAACCTTAGTATATCTAGCCTTTGTGCTTGACAAAAGAAAACGCTAGTTTTATTCCACCATTGTTAAGATTTTCTCGTAAAAAAATTAAACCGCCTATTCACCCCCCTCTAGGCGACATCCGTGATCTTTCAACCTCCCTTTTCCAATATCGCCGAACCTCAGGCAAAGAACTTTGTCAGGGCCCGGTTTTGCAAGCCAAAAGGGAGTTCTGAATATTCCTTGGAACCCTGCGGCCCCTTCACTCCGAAGGTGACAAACTTCATGAATATATATGTAAGTAATTTGCATGCAAGTTGATTAATTGCATTCACAATTAATCAATGAAGTCCAATTTCTCAAATGCTCCACGTTCCTTATGTGCAGGACGAGGAATGTAGGAGCTCCTCATCCCAGGGGTCGGCGCCGATCACCAAGTGGGACACCACTTTTAACAGGGCACTGAACCGGGTCAAGAATGCCGAGCCCTAGGCGCCACCTAAGTCGGCTGGATGTGTGCCCGTCTTTGGCGGTATTCCATGGTCTGAATACTATGGCACCTCGCCGCGGAAGGGCAGGAAGGCCGAGAGCACCAAGGTAAAACACCTAAGGGAACAAGTGGAGAAGTTTCCGCAACTGCTCCAAGATACAGTGATGGAGGTTGTGACGGCAGTCCGGACACAATTCCAACCACAAGTCTAGACACAAGTGACCGAGAATCTCAGCATCATCCTTCCTGCCTACTTCGAACAGTACGGCAAGTGGAAGACGAGTGGTAAATTGGGGCCGCGCCCAGTTCCCAACATCGCCAGCGCCCAATCGGACAACACGGCACCGGAGGTGTTGGTGACTCCTTCGACAAGGCCCGAAGGTCTGGAGCTTACCTTGTCTGGTGCGGCGAAGGCGCCGACTCACACCTTGCTAGCAAGCAGCCACTCCGCCACTTGCACGCTCAACATCAGCGGTGGTGCCTCGACATTGGCCGAGCTCGATGCCCTCAAGGCAACTAATTAAAGCGAGAGTTGGGAGGCTCAATCGATGACTTCATCTCCCTTCTGTCCCTGTTTTACTGACGACCAACCTATACATGTCTTTCGTAGGAAGACACTCCTTGCACTCTAATGCACTGGGTGAATGGTGAGTTGAAGGATGTTGCCAAGGGTTCTATCATTCAACCGGCAAACCGCATCTTAAACAACAAACCAATGGCACCCGACATGCTTAGGGTCAAATACAGTATGGTGCTTTTGGGCTACGAGGGCTTGGAACTTCCCTCTCAACCTCATGGATGGGATAGTGACGAGCCGGCAGTCCTCAGTACCGGTTTTGACTATATGTTCCTATGGCCGAAGAGCCAGATCCGTTTGGGGACAAAGGGCCGGGGCACCACCCTAGAGGCAACACAGCCAGCACATCATGAAGACATTGAGATGGCATAGAATCCCACCAACGATGATGGAATTGATGAAAACTTTGGTGACCAGTTCTTGAACACAAGGTTTGGTGATGATGACCATGAGCAATAGGGAGGCTGATACGTTGCAAACGTATCTATAATTTTTGATGTTCCATGCTTGGTTTTTATCTACTTTCTTATGTTTTTTCCACACTTTGGAGTATTTTCATACACTTTCTTGGACTAATCTATTAACAAGATGCCATAGTGCTAGCTGCCTGTTTTCTCCTATTTTTGGTTCCAGGAAAGTTAGAAAATGAATATTCTCGGAATTGGACGGGACAAAAGCCAAAGTCAATATTTCACCGAGGGGGACACGGAGCCAGAAGACGAGACGGAGAGGGGCCAGAGGCCGGCCACACCACCTGGCATGCGGCCATGCTCGCCGTGCTGTGGTGCGGCCGCCTATGGCACCCCCTCGGCCTCCCCTTTCGCCTATATATTGCCTCCGATATAGAAACCCTAAGTACCCGATCAAAAATCCACGAAAGAGTCTGTAGCCGCCGTCATCTCCATCCCTAGATTGGGAGGGATCTGAAGCTCTTCCCGGCACCCTGCCATAGGGGGGAATTCACCCCGGAGGCCTTATTCATCACCATGCAAGCCTCCGGTGTGATGCGTGAGTAGATCATCCTTGGACTACGGGTCCATGTAGCAGCTAGATGCTTGGTTCTTCTCCTTTGTGCTATCATGTTTAGATCTTGTGATCTCCGTTCATGATCAAGATCATCTATTTGTAATCATACATGTTGTGTTTGCGAGGATTCGATGGATATTTAGATGCTATTTCAGATTGATTATTGATTCTACAATGTCTTTTTTATTTGTGATCTTGCATGCTTTCCGTTGTTAGTAGTTATCTTGGCCGAGTAGATGCTAGCAACTCCAAGAGGGAGTATTTATGCTCGATAGTGGGTTCATGCCTCTAGTAATCTGGGGAAGTGAAAGAAATCTCTAAGGTACTAGATGTGTTGTTGCTACTAGGGAGAGAACATCAATCCTTTATTCATAGAACAATCATATTGTTTACTTTACACGCAATGCTTAATGCAATTATCAGTTGCTTGCAACTTAATACTGGAGGGGGTTCGGATGATAACCTGAAGGTGGATTATTAGTCATAGATGCAATTGGATTACAGTCTATGTATAATGTTGTAATGCCTAATCAAATCTCATAGGAGTCAAGATGATTAGTTTATGCATGTATGATTTCTCGATTTTTGTCAATTGCCCTGCTATAATTTGTTCACCCAACATATCATCTATCTTAAGGAGAATCACCACTAGTGAACTATGGACCCCAGTCCTTTCTTTTACCATCAATCTACAACTGTTTACTATTTTCTGTTTACTTTCTGCAAGCTATTACTTTCTTCCACACAATATATATAATCCTTTGTTTTCAGCAAAACCGGTGCGATTGACAACCTCACTGTAAGTTGGGGACAAAGTTCTGTGGTTGTGTTATGCAGGATTCCAAGTTGGAAACAACACCTTGGAGGTGTTTCCTTGCTCCTACTGGTTCGATAACCTTGGTTTCATAACTAAGGGAAAACTTACTGCTGTGCTCATCATACCTTCCTCTTGGGGTTCCCCAACGAGCTCGATATCAACCGCGAGCCAGCAAGTATTTTTCTGGCACCGTTGCCGGGGAGTCAAGGACATCTTCACAAGGGGAGTTCCTCATAACCAATCTCTTTCCTTTTTGTTTTTGTTTTGCTTAGTATTTTTTATTTGTTTTCTTGTTTCTTTATCAAAAACACAAAAAAATACTTGTACTAAGTTTGCTTTCTTTATTAAAAACACAAAAAAATTAAGTCTTTCTATAGTTGTTACCTCTTTCTTAGCTCACCATGTTGATCCCTAAGTTCACCCTGAAAGACCTTTCAATAGGTAGTGGCTCTATAATTGGAAAAGATAATATTGAAGAATTCTTTAATCATGTTAGTAAGCATGAGGATATTGAGGATATATCCCTTGCAGAACTTGCTCCAAATTATGAAATTGCTGCAACTTCTTTAGCTCACATGTTGGAAGCTAGGTTTGTTAACCTTAACCCCTTAATGCAAGTAATGTTTCTTAAACTTAAGAAAATTGAGGACCCTGAAAAGAGAGATTTTATTCTAGAAACCTTGCTTAAAGAATTCTATGATGTTGCTAAGGAAGCTAGAAAAGTCTTTGATCGTTTTAATATGCTAGGCTCATGTGTAGATGTTATTGGTACATGAGAAAAGATGAACAAAACTGAACCTAATGGGGAGGAAATTAAGATACCAATACCTTTCAAACTTGTAGCAATGCATGAAGCCATAGAAAAGAATCTTGATTGGATTGTTCCTGAAAACCCGTTTGATGAAAGTAGTGAACCCAAGAGAATTGAGAGAGGATCCTCTAGAACTTATTTGGATGAGATACCTTGCCTTGTTGAAGATATTTCTGGTATCAATCTTAATAATTCTTCATTTGAGAATACTTGATTCTTTTTCTTACTTCTTATGCCTAACTTAAATACGTTAAAGAAAAGTACTTATTGGGAGATAACCCAAAAGTTTTAGATGAGTCATGGAAGTTATTACCTCTGTAATAACCGATCCTTATCCTTTTTATTTGCTTTTTGTGCCAAGAGTAACCTCTAATGAGAGAGAAGTAATGCTTGGGAAAGTTGCTATCCCGAAACAGATTTTTGTGCTTCACTGTAAAAATTCATGTAAAATCTATGTACGTCGGTTTGAGCTGTGATTTTTTCTGCTTCTGCCCCAGGTTGTTATCTAACTTTCGTTAGTTCAACACTTTTCGATTTCAGCAACACAAGGTCTTCAAAAAAATTGGTTTTTAACTGCTGGTCTGTGTTGACAGATTTCTGCCATTATTTGCATTAGCTTCTTGTTGATTCCTTTTTCAGTTATTTTTGGTGAATTGAGCTTTTTAAGGGAAGTGATACAATAGCTTGTGTGAACGGAAGTTTTATTGGTGTTGAAACTAAACACAAAGACTTATTATCTTGAGTGCACTAATGTTGCTAATAAAGATTATGTGAAGTTTTGTATGAAGGAAAAATTTCAGGTGTATGGAGAGAATAATGTAATGAGATGAAGAATGGAATAAAGCTCAAGATTGGGGATGCCACGCGTGTCACCCCAAGAAATATCCAAGAAGTACAAGCGTCAAAGCTCGGGGATGCCCAAGGCATCCCCTTCTTCATTAATAAAAATCTCAGGTTTCTTCCAAACACTTCATTTTTATTGTTTCATGCACAATTGTGTTGTTCTTGGAGCGTCTTTGTTTTTGTTTTTAGTTTTTGTTTGCTTGGTTTGCTTAGTTTGCTTGAATAAATTGGTTGGATCCCCTCTTTCATAAATTAGTTTTCAAATAGGTTGGTTTGGATTGGAAAAGAGTAGGAAAAGTTCATGCTTAAGTGGTAAAGAGAGCTTGTTTTTGACTATGGCCTATGGTTTGTCATTTCATGCTTGATATTGTTTTGACTTTATGCTTAGTGATTTATTGTTGTAGCATGACATGTTATAAACAATTGAGATTGCTTAATGTGCCTTGAAAGAATCATGCATTGTTTTAGCATATTAAAGCATAGTATTGTGGTATTGTCCTTTGATGCTTTATTTGGGTTGACTTGGCGCATGCTCACGCCATGTTATGACTATCCCAAGTCACCATAGCCTCTATGATCCTTGAGTTTTTGACTTGTAATATCACTTTATGCTTTAATTAATGATGTTTTGTCATTTTGCATGATTATGGCCATTATTGCTCTCTTAGTTGGTCGCTCCCAGTCTTTTGCTAGCCTCCATAACCAAGTATGAGTTCCACTCATGCATCCAACTCCAAATAAAACCAAGTTATTGCAAAGAGTCCACCATACCTACCTATTAGCATTTGCTATTCCAAGTATATTCATGTTTTTATCTACCTTCCGAATTAAACTTGTTATGAGAAAACTAGTGATTAAAGCTCTCACGAACTTGATTGCACACTTTACTTTTCTTGCCCCTAATAAACTTGAACCATTGTGTCATCTATGTTGTATATGCTTGCACTTATATGTTGGGGATTAGCAGAACCATGCTTTCATGGGGAACACTTTCAACATTGCACTTGTACATTGTACCTAGTTGATATCATGCTCTTTTGTCTACGGATGTCGTCGGTGTGAAATGAAAGGGGAGTTTGTAAGTTCATAGAGTTATGTATGTGTGTTAGAGAAACGCCTGGGCCACTGGTCTAATCCATGCCTAATCATGGTGGAAACCTGCAGCGTAACCATAATGAGCAATCTATGAAGCATTCTTCTTATAAAAAAAGAGACAGAGATTGAGAAAAAGAAAAAATAAAAAAAATAGATGAGAAAAGAGGAAAGAGAGAAAAAAGCACCATTTTCCCATGGTAAATAAGAAGATTGCTGAGATGCTCGTTGTCTACTTGCCTTGTCATTTTGATATGGGGATTCTTCCGTATCATCGGGCAAGGGGTACCCTGTTGGCGGTTTTCTATGATACACATGTACTTACTATGACAAGAACTTACCGGTAACTAAACTTGAGTAGCATGAGGAGCGACCCTCGTATTCAAGGGACATGAGATTTCCAACTTATACTTTGTCAAGCATATACTCCATAGTTTGTTCACTTTAACCTTAATCACTTCAAGATGCTTATGATAGGGGCAATGAGAGCTGAAAGCTAATAAGTACCATATTTTTGGAAGCTCTTTATGAGACTTGAATCCCTGCTTCCTTCTATGAAGGCCTTTCTTCCACTTTTATATTGAGTCTCCATATTCTATCTGTATGCACCTATTGAGAGAGCATAGTGTCTATTCTTAGTTTAATGTGCATTGCCCCAAGACTTGTTGATTGATGCATAACTTTGATATTGCTTGTTCTTAAACTATTTGTATCTAGTCACCCTTATGAACCTTGAAGGTGTCCTATGCATTTATGTTTGCTACACTATGAGGGACAAGCTGAATACCATTCTCATTATGTTTTCTTTATGTGAAACAAACAAACGTCTTGCAAAGCATTGTTATTCATGAATCTTTTGTTTGTGCCTTTTCATGTTACAACATAGTTGTTATGTCTTATTGTTAGAACTTTATCTTTCATGCTATGTTGAAGCACAATGATCCCAGCTATCAATGTTTTACAAATACTTTGATCAAGTTTATAATGGTGCATGTCACCTAAAAAAATATTCTTTCTTTTTATCACTTACCTACTCGAGGACGAGAAGGAGTTAAGCTTGGGGATGTTGATACGTTGCAAACGTATCTATAATTTTTGATGTTCTATGCTTGGTTTTTATCTACTTTCTTATGTTTTTCCATACTTTGGAGTATTTTCATACACTTTCTCGGACTAACCTATTAACAAGATGCCACAGTGCCAGCTGCCCGTTTTCTGCTGTTTTTGGTTCCAGTAAAGTCAAAAAATGAATATTCTCGGAATTAGACGGGACAAAAGCCAAAGTCAATATTTCACCGAGTTGGACACGGAGCCAGAAGACGAGACAGAGAGGGGCCAGAGGCTGGCCACACCACCTGGCCGCGCGGCTAGGCCTGGCCCGCGCCAGGGGGTGGTGCGGCCGCCTAGGGCACCCCCTCGGCCTCCCCTTTCGCCTATATATTGCCTCCAATACAGAAACCCTAAGTACCTGATCAAAAATCCACGAAAGAGACTGTAGTCGACGTCATCATCTCCATTCCTAGATCGGGAGGGATCTGAAGCTCTTCCCGGCACCCTGCCAGAGGGGAGAATTCACCCTGGAGGCCTTCTTCATCACCATGCAAGCCTCCAGTGTGATGCGTGAGTAGTTCATCCTTGGACTACGGGTCCATGTAGTAGCTAGATGGTTGGTTATTCTCCTTTGTGCTATCATGTTTAGATCTTGTGAGCTCTGTTCATGATCAAGATCATCTATTTGTAATCATACATGTTGTGTTTGCAGGGATCCAATGGATATTGAGATGCTATTTCAGATTGATTATTGATTCTATCATGTCTTTGTTATTTGTGATCTTGCATGCTTTCCGTTGTTAGTAGATATCTTAGCCGAGTAGATGCTAGCAAATCCAAGAGAGAGTATTTATCCTCGATAGTGGGTTCATGCCTCTAGTAATCTGGGGAAGTGACAGAAATCTCTAAGGTACTAGATGTGCTGTTGCTACTAGGGAGAAAACATCAATCCTTTGTTCATAGAACAATCATATTGTTTACTTTACATGCAATGCTTAATGCAATTATTTGTTGCTTGCAACATAATACTGGAGGGGGTTCGGATGATAACCTGAAGGTGATTAGTCATAGATGTAGTTGGATTACGGTCTATGTATAATGTTGTAATGCCCAATCAAATCTCATAGGAGTCAAGATGATTAGTTTATGCATGTATGCTTTCTCGATGTTTGTCAATTACCCCGCTCTAATTTGTTCACCCAACATGTCATCTATCTTAAGGAGAATCACCACTAGTGAACTATGGACCCCGGTCCTTTCTTTTACCATCAATCTACAACTGTTTACTGTTTTCTGTTTACTTTCTGCAAGCTATTACTTTTCTTCCACACAATACGTTTAATCCTTTGTTTTTAGCAAAACCGGTGAGATTGACAACCTCACTGTAAGTTGGGGACAAAGTTCCGTGGTTGTGTTGTGTAGGATTCCAAGTTGGAAACAACACCATGGATGTGTTTCCTTGCTCCTACTGGTTCGATAACTTTGGTTTCATAACTAAGGGAAAACTTACTGTTGTGCTCATCATACCTTCCTCTTGGGGTTCCCCAACAAGCTCGATATCAACCACGAGCTAGCAGAGTCCAAGTGTTCACACAGATAGTTCTCGAGCCCCAACCAGCACCTGGACCCTCGGTGAAACCCACTTGCCAAGTGCGTCTCTTCCCATCTAGTTAGGAGACGCCGCCACCTGCCGCCTTCACCGAGCCTCAGATGCCAGCTCGTCCTATGATCAGCGTCAGCACCCTCCATAGGGCGGTCGAGGAGGTAGCGGCAGCCGATGACGCCATAAAGGGCAAGAAGGGTCGCAAAAGGACTAAGGGTGCGAGCCAGAATCCAAAGCCTGCTATCCGGGCTCAGGATGGCCCTGCAGAAAATCCCAGGAAGTGTGTAACACCCCTAGTTTTACTAATAGCAATTAGGGCTTGGTTTGGTGCATCATGAGCATAGCATGCATATCAGGGCTTGAGAAATATTGCATCAAGAGAAATAAGAAACCCTAAACCCTAATATTTCCCCTCTTTCTTTGAAAATGAATTCAAAAGGGGTGGCTTTTATGTTTTGAAAAATTATGGAGCCCAATCAGTATCAAGGGCCCCTGAGTGTTTTTGTTATATTTTACAAACCTCTGGTATTTTCAAAATGTTCAAAACAGAAAAGAGTTTGAAAATACAAACAAAGAAATAGAAATAGAAAAATAAAAAGGTTTTTCGAAATAAAAACTAATCCTAACTCTATCTGGGCCGCATCCCAGCTCTCTCCTCCCTTCCTTGCCGCCCATGCGCGCTGCAGCTGGCCTAGGCTGGCCCAAGTGCAGCCCACCAGTGACCGAAATACCGGTTCACCCGTCTGTTCGTCGTCGTCTTCGTCCCCGACGCTGAAGCAGCTGCCTGTCACCACCGCCGCCGTCCGTCGCCACCGGTGTGCGCCAAAATCTGCGCCGCCGCCCCCGAGTGCCCATAAGGACCCTGCCGCCGCTGGAGAACCCTACCCTCTCACTTTCCCCTCTACCTCGCTTCCCCGCGGGTGTGCCCGAAACCCTAGCTCCGATCGTGGCTCTCCCCCGCCATCTCCGGCCTTCCCTCATCCTGATGAGATGTCTAGGAGGTCCACCACATCACCCTTGTCCTCCTCGTTGAAGCGTGCTTGCCGGGGAGCTCCGTGCTCGTCGGAATCGAGCTCGACTCTCTGCCGCCCTCTGCAGTCATCACCGTCGATTCGCCTCCATCCGACCTCCCCTTGCTTCCCCGGCATCGACATCGCGTTCGTGGTGAGCCACTGGTGCTCCAGCACCTCTCCGCGCTCCCTCTCTTGCTTCCTGTTGCACATGTGAGTGCCTCCGTCGGCCGTTGTCGTGGACGTCGCTCTGGTGACCATTCGGAGGCGGCGCGGCGCCACCACTACAAGGTCGCCCGAGTCGCCCTCTCGCCAACACGCCTAACCGTGCTTCCAGGCGAGCTCTGGATCGACGAATCCATGCAAAACTTGGGGGCTCCGACATTGCTGACATCAGCATGACGTCATGCTGGCGCAATAATCCCCTTTCCTTTTTATTTTAAATGTTTTGTAATCATTTTCTGTAATATTAATATGATAGGTGGGCCTAGTCTATCAGGGTTTTATTCATTTTGGAAATAATTTCTGAAATTAATAGATATATGACATGTGGGTCCAGGTTGGAAAATAATTTAAATATTCCAAAAATGTTTAATTGTTTTAAAATAATTTTAAAATGGATTTAAATTGAGAAAATTCATAACTAATTTATTTTAAGTCACAAAAATTTATAATATATCAAAATGTTCAGAAAAATGAGATCTATCCAATAGAATCATAATCATGCATTGTTCAACAACTTCAGTTGCAAGTTTAATTAGAAGAACAAATGAACCCCCGCATGTGATTTCGAGGTTCCCCTTATTCTAGGGTTTGTACCCCTCAGACCCTGTTTAAAATGACCAAGCATGTACTAGGATTCATCTCAATTCAATTTAACTTGTCATATCATCATCCTTGCTTGAACATAGCTTCGATGCCATGTGTTGATTGTTGCTTTCCTTTGCGTTGTTTCTGCTTCTTCTCGGTAGACCTCGGAGTTGATATGAGCAACGAGATCGAGTCCAACATTGAAGACCGAGATCAACACCATCGAAGGTTATCGAAGAATGACGCCAAGCAGATGAACCTGAAGTTCTATATCTAAGTATCAACAGGCAAAGGGAAACATAGCCCCACACATGATATAATCCTATGCTTTCAAAGCATTTCATTCTTGCCATGTGCATATGATTCCAAAGTCTTTTACGATAGTTAGTTTAATCCTATCTGATGCATGTTTCCTTTGTAGCCTATACTCCCTGATCCACTGCTCCTAGCATAACTAGGTTTGGCTTATGAGCTTTGCTAGAGCTGTTATATCCGTTGTGCTTAGCCAGGCTTAGCTGTTACCGCTGGCCCATCCGGTTGATGAATCAGAGCTGCAAATGAATCTAGTTGGACAGGATGACGTGGTATGATCAGATGTGAGTTAAACATGCTAAGGCTTGTATGGGAGGCCATGTCGGGTTGTGGTTTTTGTAGCCCCATACTTGCCACCACTAGGATCCAAGTTCTTACCTCTTGAACCAACATGAGCGTACAGCCACACGGGGGCCTGGAAATCCCCTTGACCAACTAACTTGCCTAGTAGATTCCATGAGTCACATAGTTCGGGCGTTCCATTCGACATATGCATTCTGGTTGTTCTAGAAGGCGCTGAAGGAGGTGCATTCGTACAGGTAGGTAAGCATGGCCGGGAGCAAGAGAGGCACGACCTCTGTATTCTTGTTCCCCGCACACATCTCTTGGGACCGACTTCAGGAATTGACCTATTATGGCAGCATCTCCTTAGGGCGTGACTCATGGTCTCGGTGAAAGCAAGGTAAAGGTAGTGTCCAACCGCTCTCTACCGGCCTTCCAAGGAAGAGGGCTAACGGTATCTAGCATTAAGAGGAGGTTGGTACGTGTGGGTAAAGTTGTGCACCCCTGCAGGGTAATAATCTTTTAAAAAATCCATGTCCACGGTTAAGGACAACTTGGGAACGGATTCTAAGATCATTGAGAAGAACAACCTAATCGTAAAACTTGACAAGAAAAGTGAGGTGTGCTTAAGGATGCTTCCTCGGGGATTGATGGGGTGATCCTAGTTGGTAGGTTCAGCTGATAAAGATTCGGTGCATATCAAAGATGATCAAAGCTAGAGATATCATTTTCTTATCCTATTTTAAAAGGTTCTATTAGTCGAGATTCTCCTACCTCTTTTACAAGGAAAGGTAGCTTTATGCAAAATAACCCCACCAGCCATAAGTCTTGCAGAGTACACCCTGTACTCAGCCTTGCTTTGTTGATACTTTTGTAGTAGGTACGTGTTACCATAGAAGAAGAGTTTGTTACGACATCGACATCAATGAGTACCTTGGGGTTCCCGATCGGTAGCCTAGAATCTATGGATTGGGACATCATCATTATGATTCAGGTCTTTTAGGCCATTTGTTAAGTTTGCTATACTTAACAACATAATTTGCCTTCCGTTGTTTAATGTTTGTGGCCAGTGACCTCTGCTTGTAATATTTTGGTTCTTTGCTCAGATATGAGCTTGTTGTAATAATTTTTGTGTCGTAGGGTCACTGTAATGTTACCGATTCTTTCTCGGTACACTTCCAAGATTTAGGTTAGGCTTATTTCAGATAGAGGTCTAGGATTTGTCTAGCCCTAATCCCGAGGGTGTTACAGGTTTTTGGTATCTAAGCAGTACCGACCGTAAAAAACCTTGCTACTGGTCGATGTTAAGTCTAGTGCTTGTGAAAACTATTTTAAAGATGAAATGTATTTGCAAAAACTCTAGTATGCTTCTTTTGCTCCTCATCTGGTATCGCTCTAACTCTAGGCCATCTCATCTTATGTTGATTTGGAAAAGTTTTGATATCTCTTCTAGTCTTTCAAAACTTAGGTGCCTTCTTGGCATGTCGTTTCTCAACCAGTTGACCTAGTATATAGTTCTCTACAGTTGTGTGTGTTCTTTGTCCCCTTTGCTCTATTTTAGCTGAGAGATTCCTTTCCATCATGATCTCTCTGTCTCATGGAACCTACAATATAATGTTCCATAGTGTTCTGTTCTAGGCTTCGAGGTTTCCTTTTGCCTTGTGTGCCTGCTTTTTGTTTGTTTGGGTACTTCAGAAGTCGTTTCTTCTTCTGGAAGCTACCTCGTGATCACTACCTTCTAGTGTACGCTGTGTCACTCAAGTAGTAGTTACTTATTTCTTGGGTTTAACCCTTGGACTTGAACCTAGGGTCCCGGATTGTATTGGATTCTGATGTTGTGAATCTTGTACATGAAGCTGCCCTTTAACCCAAGATCCATTCCTTTGACCCTTGTTGCTAATGGTCAAACATTACCTCAGGATGGCTGGTATTACAATTCTAGCCTTCAAGCTTGTGGTCTTTGTCGCGATTGGATTTTGACAATTATGGACTTCCCCTACCACTAGTTATGGCAGATGTTCTTTATTGGAACCAAATAGATCACGACAAGAGTACTCCTCGAGAGTCTCGCATTTATACTCGTGACTCTGCCACACTTCCCTTCTTTGCATTGGTTTTCGAAAGAATGATAATCTATGCATCCACATCCTGGGATTCCATCCTAAGCATGTTCCTTTCTCCCTTATTGCTTTCCGACCTTTTCTACCAGTTGGTAGCCAAGTAGTAAATGTGCATTGGTGTATTATGATGCAAGATACTCTTGTGGTCCATCATGACATACCATTTCAGAATGTCAGGAGAAACAAACTCCGGTACCTCGTCATTTATAGGACTACGTCAAAGCATTGTAATCCACAGATCAATAAGCGTTGATTATCTTATGTTCTGTTCAACCTTAAAGTATCACACTCTTATATACTAAGAGGTCGTGCTGAGTTCATGATTCTCTTAATGAAGTGATACTCTTATACATCTTTAACCACCCTTCCTCCGAGCTTTCGTGCTCGTGAATGATGTGTGTGCATAATAATGTGGCCATCTGAGATTCTTAGCAGTTCTTAATGCTTTGAACTCCAAGGACGTTTATGTCATTCTTAGCATGATTGGTTAACCCTATCACTAAGAAAAGGATGATTGTGCTACCAAGTCCGCTATTCTGGTACACTTTCCTCAGTCGAAGAGTTAGGCTTGTGCCGAGGATCTGAGACTATGTCTTCTTGCCTTACCAAGCAAGTTCTTTCTCAAACTTATATGACATATCGGTGGTTTGTGATATTCTAAGCGTCTTTCTAGAAGTATCGCCATGTTTCCACATGACCGTGTTGTCAAGTTTTTGAGCAAGAAGGTTCTACAAACTGCTCCTTTCTCCAAGGATCCGTACTGGATACCCCTAAACTAGTTGGTTGAGCTTAAAAAACAACTTGGAGAGTTGTAAGACAAAAGTTCTATCCGACTTAGTTCATCTTAAAGGGATGTCTAGTTTTGTTCATGCTAAAGAAAGATAGTGCTCCTTTCATGGATATGTTATCTTTCCCCACCTTTGATTTGATTTGGGTTATCGTCAAATCAAACTCAGTCCCAGGGACTATCCTGATGATGTACTTACTCGTGATGTTTCACCTAGGTACATCTTCATGTCCTTTGGTCTGACCAATATTGTTGTTTTGTTCATACCACATGTGAGTCTATCTTCTTGGAGTTTCACGATAAGTTTGTTAATGATCCCATCGATGACATCCTTATCTTCTCCGTGCTATATTGGATTCATATGAACAATTGGCATTAATGTTGGAAACTTTTGGGAACCGTCTTCATGTCCTCGAAGTATGTGCTCTAGATGTTACAAATGACCTTCTCTGATTCACGTGCAATAGTTGAAAGATGTCCCTGTGGATTCAGGAAGAGTTGTTTTTGTTTCCTCGGGAACCATTTCAAGTCAGTCAAGTATGTGCGAAGTATCCTTGATATGGTAGGTTGATACCTTCACATCTTGTGAAGATTCTTTAAGCATGATAAGCCACTAATGATTTGCCATAGAAGATAAGAACTCTTACAAACTTCAATAACTTCTTAAATGCTTCCCAACAAGGATTCCATTGTGTTTTGTTGCAAGCAATTTATGCAAGGGCAATTATCTTTTGATAACTTGATAATACATGGGTTTTGCAATCTAGCTCATCTTTTGGAGCTTGACAATGTAGTCCATGTCTTGAGAATCTAGTGACTTTACCTTTGTGGTAAATGTTGCAAGCTTTCCATTCGGACATGCTGAGCTTGAAGTATCATTACACCTAACTAGATCTGAATCTCAAGCAACAACGATGGTTGGTGCTTTTCAAGGTTTTTGACGTAGGTCTCTTTGTAAATCCGACAAGATTGATGCAGTGGTTAACACAATTAGCCGGAAGACCTCTTGTCACATTCCCTTGAATCAGTAATAACAACCACTTCTCATAAGGCTTCTTCTATGACTTGTTATAGGAGTTGTTCTTATGGTTTCCTTTGTATCCAAAGTTTGACCTTGACTTGATGTCCGCTTCCTCGAACATCAAGGAGAACATTTAAAGTAGAGTTGTTAAATGTCTCTCGGTCGATCCTCCAGACCCTTTTATGTTGGCAAGCATATTGTGGTGCCAAGTAATTGAAGTCTGAGAATGAAGTTTCTTTTTCTCATGTCATCAGGAATCTTATTATAGATTCATCTTAGTGGTGAGAAGTGATATCATGATCTCTAGCAAGGATTCTAATAACCCTGGATGAATACAGAGTTTCCTTCGGTCCCTTCGACATGTTCGAAGCGCGACTATGATTCGGATAATCAAAAGTTACTCTTGTTACATGTTCCCTGTGACTCTTATGAGTCCTCACCACAAAACAACCTTTCTGTCTTGACCTTCTATTGAACGAAGAGTGATCCTTCTGTATCAAAAAGTAGTTCAACAACTTGGTTATCTGTATCTCTGTACCATGAAATCTCTAAGCCTTTAGTAGAGGTTCATCTTTTGAAGTCTGTGGTCGTGTTCTTTCCGTTGTATGCTCTCCTCTTCAGAAGCTCAAGCTCTTCTGAAGTTCCATGGTCTCAATGCTTATGAAGACCAACTATCTAACACTTTGAAACCATCTCCTTTTGTTTCCTCCCTTACCTTGATGTGTTTCATGCTCGTTGGCTCCAGAGATGTTATGAAACATCTATCCACGAGTTGACCATGAAATACTCTATTGTGGTTTTGTGTGTTTCCCTCTCTTCTTTATTGTGTGCAGCTACTTCGAAGAAAATGAAGCACTTCATTCATTCAATAATGGTGGCATGAATCAACCTATTCAAGAAGATCATCGAAGTCTAGTGTAACCCTGTTCCTTCTATCTTCCTACCTAGGAATCTCAGGACGAGATTCTGTTAAGGGGGATAGAGCTGTAACACCCCTAGTTTTACTAATAGCAATTAGGGTTTGGTTTGGTGCATCATGAGCACATCATGCATATCATGGTTGACAAACATTGCATCAAGATAAATAAGAAACCCTAAACCCTAATATTTCCCCTCTTTCTTTGAAAATGAATTCAAAAGGGGTGGCTTTTATATTTTGAAAAACTATGGAGCCCAATCAGTATCAAGGGCCCCTGAGTGTTTTTGTTATATTTTACAGACCTCTGGTATTTTCAAAATGTTCAAAACAGAAAAGAGTTTGAAAATACAAACAAAGAAATAGAAATAGAAAAATAAAAAGGGTTTTCAAAATAAAAACTAATCCTAACTCTATCTGGGCCGAAGCCCAGCTCTCTCCTCCCTTCCTTGCCGCCCACACGTGCCACAGCTGGCCCACCCTGGCCCAAGTGCGACCCACCAGCGGCCCAAATACTGGTTCACCCGTCTGTTCGTCTTCGTCTTTGTCCCGGACGCTGAAGCAGCTGCCTGTCACCGCTGCCACCGTCCGTCGCTGCCGGTGTGCGCCAAGATCCGCGCCGCCGCCCTGAGCGCCTATAAGGACCCTGCGGCCGCCGGAGAACCCTAACCCCTCACTTTCCCCTCTTCCTCGCTTCCCCACGGGTGTGCTCAAAACCCTAACTCTGACCGTCGCTCTCCCCCAGCATCTCTGGCCTTCCCTCATCCCGCTGAGATGTCTAGGAGGTCCGCCACATCGGCCTCGTCCTCCTCATCGAAGCGTGCTTGCCGGGGAGCTCCGTGCTCATCGGAATCGAGCTTGGCTCTCCGCCGCCCGCCGTAGTCATCACCGTCGATTCGCCTCTGTCCGGCCTCCCCTTGCTTCCCCTACACCGGCATCGTGTTCGTGGTGAGCCACTGGTGCTCCAGCACCTCTCCGCGCTCCCTCTCTCGCTTCCTGTTGCTTTGCAGCCTAGCACCTGCGAGCGCCGTTGTCGGCCATCGCCGTGGACGTCGCTCCGGTGACCATTTGGAGGCGGCGCCACCACTACAAGGTCACATGCGTCGCTCTCTCACCAACGCGCCTAACCGCGCTTCCAGGTGAGCTTTGGATCGATGGATCCATGCACCACCTGGGGGCTCCGCCATTGTTGATGTCAGCATGACGTCATGCTGGCGCAATAATCCCCTTTTCTTTTTATTTTAAATGTTTTGTAATTATTTTATGTAATATTAATATGACAGGTGGGCCTAGTCTGTCAGGGTTTTATTCATTTTAGAATTAATTTTTGAAATTAATAGATATATGACATGTGGGTCCAGGTTGGAAAATAATTTAAATGTTCTAAAAATGTTTAATCGTTTTAAAATAATTTTAAAATGGATTTAAAATGGGAAAATTTATAACTAATTTATTTTAAGTCAGGAAAATATGTATAATCTATACCCGTAATAATAAAGAACGGATTGTTTCTCCCGGTCCAACACTTTTTTGGACCGTTTTGTCCTCCCACCAAACCTTATATTACCGCCAAAGCCACTGTAAGTAAAAAAAACTGGTATTAGATCTTGGCATACCTCGCCTCCCATCTCAATCATGCCGCATAGCTGCGCGCCGTATCCTGATCGTATCTTCGCTCTATTGTTTTGATATGTATTGGGCGATACATATACTAAGCGCTATCCTAAGCACGCATGTATGTATTTGAAACAAAGTCTATCACGATCAATCCCTGGCCCTTTGATTGCTTCAATAAAAGCCACGGCCGCACGTCCTAAATCCTCCTCTGATATCGCCGCCGTTTCCCCAGAGCTCCTCTGCTAGGTCCATCGCCACGGGAGCCGAATTGGAGAGCAATTTTATGAGGTTGATTACCCAGAGTTTCGCGAGCTGCGCAAGAAGTTGTGGAATTGCGACTACCTCGACATGCACATCTCTTTGGAGATGTTCGGCACCATGGACGACGAGCGGCACGGCCACCACGGGAAAGAATAAGAACAATAGTTAGATCGCTGCCCGCCCTGCAACGATAGCATAGAGTAGGATAAGCGTATCCTACTGCTGCGCCTACCTAAACAGATGTCCCGGTGGATTCAGTCTGCTCTTCTAGCAGCCAATCCAATCTATCTTTCGGATGCTGATTATTTGAATCAATTGAGCACTACCTAGGTTGTAGAGGGACTGCATGTATACGGGTACATGAGCATATTAGCAGGCGTTTTGGGTGCTTACTTGCGTGTTCCTCTCATGGATTGGAAGTTAATTATTGTTTTGCTTCCATATTTTATCAGCCAGGGGTGGTTGATATTCAAGAGGAGAACTACTCGACGTCTGTTGTCATGACAAAACACACCTAAGATAATACTTTCTATGTTGTCATGCCAAATTCAGTCACAGGAGTAGCTTGGGGTCAAGCGGCCGAGGGACAGAGGTCTAGGTGGCTTCATACCATCGCGCTATGAGTCCGTTGTTGCTCGCCCTTTTTCAACTTCGCCGGAGTCCGCCACGGTTTTGCCGGCCGATTTTGCAAGAACCCCTGGTATTTTTGCACTCTCTGTCGATCCTGTCAGAACTCTTCATCTGATTCGAGTCCAGCCTATTCTGCCAGTCGCGTCTTCGTTGCTGCTGGCCGTCCGATTCGCTGTATTCCTCTCGATTTCAATTTGTGTTGCTGAGTAGCTCAAGGAACTGCAGATGGATCCCCCAACTCCTGCAGTACCGGTTTACTGCCTAGATTAGGAAGGTCTTGTGCAAGTTCAGAGCGTGGAGAAGAGGTGGAGCTCGGCCCTGAATTTAACTTTGTCCTAGCCATAGAAACCATCAACTAATCTTCTTACAGGTTAAATAAAACAACAAACTGCATAGATGTGGTTCCATCATGTGCGTACGTCAGTGGCATCACTCAAGAAGACGAGCATGCACATGGAAAGAGCTTGGGACCGTGTACTGCTATGGCTAATTGAAAGCAATATCCTATGAAATACCTACAATCTCTTAATCAGATCATATATATCGGAAAGTTTTCCTATGCATAAGTTGCGTGGTATATTTATCATGTCCAGGTTTGTAAGCTTATTAATTACTTTTATCTGCAATTGAAGATTTGTGATATAAACATGGTGTATTCCGTATAATTAATTATGTCTCTCGACCCTGCAGGTTATTATAAGAAAGAGGGCCCCTGATTCTTCTAAATGCTGAGAATAAAACAATAGGACTGGGCAAAATCTATGGAAAGATCGTAAGAGAAAGTTATCAGTGCTCCTGGGGATGCATTTCAAGCTCACAAGCACTTAAAATTGAGTGGCTATTATTGGACAATATGGTTTTCCTAGACAATGAAGCATACCCGTATTTTTGATTTCAGTGGTTTCCAAAGAGTATAATTCTGATTGCAGTGATTCTCCAAGATTATGGCTGACACTGACCAAACCGGTGGTGCCTACTTGGAGGTAACATGATAATTTGACCATAACCAACGATTGTTCAAGGTAAATCCAGCTTTATGAAATAGCAAGTGCATCAAGATTCCAAGAAAATATTTTTTGTCACATTTAAGGGGTGAAAACTAATATACTTTCAATGTATGAAAATGCAATCTAGAGGACACTAATATGTCTAAAATGATATTTTAGATGGAGAAAAGAATCAGTGGCATTTTTGGATAGGAAAATATAGTTTTTAAATTTAGACTGTTGCAACGCACAGACAATCTCTACTATATAATTTGTCTAGAGGTGGTTTTCGTTCTAGCCGATTTTCGTCCGTCGCTCCGAAATTTTCTGGTCTGTTTTACCCCTAGCTATCTGAGGGTATTACAAGCAATGCCACCGCCCAGTAAAAAACGAACGGTTCCTTCCAAGCCCTCCGGCCCTTTCTCTTTCAGCGGCGGCTCCTTCCTCCACTGTGCCGCTAGGTTTCTTTCCCCCACCATACCACTCCCCGGCCCAAATTCATCCACCACGCCACCCCCAACTCCCATTGTGAACGTCCAACGTTTGCTTCCCTGCTCCACCTTGAGAGTTGTCTGTCCGCTCCAAAATCCCTCATGGCCGGCGAGATTCCAGTCGCTGGATCTGACTCACTAACTGCCATCGAGGATGTTACGCTTCCGCTGCTTGAAGTGTAGGCCCTGTCCTGGGCGATCTTGTTGTTGTAGGAGTCCTGGGAGCCCGTCCACACAACCAGGTGCAGCTAGGTGCTCCAGCCCCAGCCGTAGCGGTTCAGGTCTAGGATATATCGGCATCAGGAAAAGAGCACAGGGAGTTCGGCATCCGGGAAAAGGCAGCAGCTGTGTTGGCGTCAGCGTCAGCGTCCGCCTCGAGCGGCCACGGTGGCCTTCAGGATGCGTCGACCGGACGTCCAACTCCTCGTCAATTTAAATAGGAGGAAGTCTAGGATGTGCAGCCACAGCTCTTCCGACAGCAAAAATATGCTCCTCCTAGGCAGCAGTGCATCCAACAGCAAGAAGATATTCATCTCCGTGCGACCGAGGTCCAGGATCCAACAGCATATGGTAGCTACTATATATGCGTGCTTTTTCGTACATATCTAAAGAAGACCAAATGCTTTTCTGATTGCATCTGAAATAGTTGTCTATTCAGCCCAGATGCTTTGTTGATTGAAGCTTGCAATTCTGACAATAGAAGCATAACTGCATTTTGAAAACCATATAAGAAAATGCTATGGAAAATTGCATACCGAATAACTACAAGAAATCAGTATAATTCCGACAATAGGAACATAACTGCATTTTGAAAACCATATAAGAAAATGCTATGGAAAATTGCATACCGAATAACTACAAGAAATCAATATTGTTTTTTTTCAAAATAAATCTTGGTGACAATTAATTTGTACAACATGGTAGGACTAAAATGTGGCTTTTATTGAAACAGACTAAGTATGATTCTCCTGGAACTGATCTATTCCAATCTGAGAAGCACAGGATAAAACTATGTTTCATTACAAGGTACGGTACATTTGAAAATCTTAATTTTTATTGCGAAGCTGTACAAATGGAGATTTTAAGCATGCACAAGACAAGAAACTACTGCATATCTTCAATACTTAGGTCTGAGAAACGTAGACAACATTAATGGAGCGATGATTCAAAATGTTTCAGTCCCTCATAAATAAAACAACATGGATAGCCGATCTATCTGAATTCATTGCTATAGAGAAGTGACGACATTTTCATAGAGAAATAAAATTAGGAAGATATTCCGATTCCCATGGTGAAACCTAAAAAAGTGTGGTACTTACTTGGATGTACAGAATCCTTTTGTTATATGGCAGAAGATGTCTGTTTTATTCCATTATCGACTGAGCATAGATTTAGGCATTGTTAGGAAATAATGATTGATTTTAATTAGAATGTGATATTAAGATTTGTTGACATCCTATTTGTTGGTATAAGACACGAAACAATTTTTTTGTAAAATTATTTGATATGTCATAACTTGGATAGAAAACAACAATATTGGTGTAGACACTGCGATGAGGATACACCAGCTCTATTGGGCTAAGGTGATTAGATTGAGGTGCCTATGGAGCACAATGGTGAAAAAGCTAAAGTGAAGAGGCAGGCTTCAAAGAAGGGTGAAAAAAATACAATTTTTCCATGTATTTGTGGTTTACATGTGAAAAATATACACGAGAGGCAGGCTTCAAAGAAGGGTGAAAAAAATACATTTTTTCCATGTATTTGTGGTTTACATGTGAAAAATATACATGAGAGCTTACTCCAGCCACCGTCACTTGTCCCCCGAAGATGGTGACGATGACGTTAGTGAGCGGACTAGCGGTGATCGGTCACAAATAGAGAGATTGTGCGAGGTAGGAGGGGGACCACGTGAGGTTTTCTTGGCTCCGAGACTAGGAAATGTGTAGAATTCTACCCCACCACTTAACGCCGAGATTTGTTATGTTTCAAAGGCATCGTAATGCTTTCAAAATGTTGTCCAGCGAGGTTTCCGTAGCAACGCACGGACACTCAGCTAGTTTTGCTAGTTATTATAAAAAGGATTCACGTACCTTTGTCGTCAGGCAAAATTTCCGTCTGCCACTTAAATGACAATTTTGCCCATAAGTGTTCGTACAAATTACAAGGTCGTGCCACCGCGAAGTGGAGGAGTCAACGGTTATCCCACCACTCCGGTCCACCACCGCATCATCCCCGTCCTCCACCAGCGCCACCACCGCCACCGCGCTTTAGTCCGATCAAGTCCATACTGAGGAAAATGGGCGGAGTTCCTCCCCATCCTCGCAATTCCTGGCCTTCTAGGTCGAGAGGGATTAACAAGGCGTGGAGCACGATGGCAGACCTCGGCGGTGGTGGGGCGGGTTGTGGTGGTTGGCCTCCCGCAAGCTGTGATGACCGCGGCGCTGAGCGGAGCGGTGGAGGTTGGTGTGACCGCCGAGGGCTTAAGGGGATGCTGAGGGCCTAAGGGGATGCTGGGGCTGGATCTCCTCGCCGAAGGGAGGGGAGGGAGATGAGGAGGATCCAATGACCTGAGGATTGAACGAGAGCGGATGCCTGTAGAACAGATCTGAGCATGTGGAAAGGAGGTTGTTGCCTGAGCTCACGGGGGTGGCGGTGGCCTGAGCTCATTGTCCGGCCGTGGCCTCTCCTATGTACTACTGAACAAGTTCAAAGGGGCTCAATTTCCTCTGTTAATTGCAGCAGAGAGACTAGAACAACGATCAGGAGCACGACGAGACGGGCAACCACAACTGGTATTTGACTGATTGATTTTTTTTGATTGCATCTTGTTTAGGGTCTAGGCCTTCAATAACAGATGTTAATTTTCTGATGGTATTTTCCTATGCAAATTTCAGTTTAGTGCTTTGCTCCAACGTAACTAGAAAACATGACTGTTGGCTTTTTGATCTCTTGCATCAAGTGTACCAACACATAACTCAGGTATAATGAATCATCTTAATCTCCCTATTGGTCCGAACTAACATTGATGGAAGATGTAGAACATATTTTCATCCAGAGCTATTTCTTGTACCGCAAAGCTTATCCCTCACATATCAATCCTCTAGGTATAGGCAGAATGTTCAAACAACCGGGTAATGTACATGCAAAATGAACTACAGGAAAATCATATGTTAAATCATACCAAAAACAATATATGAAGTAATTAATCTAGAGAGCCCTTGGACAAGATACCATCAAAGGCTCACATGGTACATCATGGATATTATGTTCAGTCTAATCCCCTTTGTATTTGGAAGAAATAACTCGATAAAGATAGCTCCAAGGACCTGTGCTAGAACTCCACCCATCTGGTACACCACTCCAACCAAGCTTTGGAAAAAATGGGCTTGATTATTAGACAAATTCCCGAGTTTGGTCCTCCAATCCTCTCTAGCTGTTTGTCGTATTTCTGTATGTAGTTATGCATATATTTACGCCACATATTAGTCAAATTTGTCTAAATTGAATACACCTACGTTGTTGCATGATTATTAGATGCAGCAATAATATGTAAGTGCAGTGGAATAGCAGCGGTAGTTTAAGCTCATCTCATGGACGTACAGAATATTTAGCTGGTAGTACTAGAGAAAGTTGGATATGGTGGCATACAGGTGTAGCAAGGTGCGGGGCAAGGGGATGGCACGCATGTTTGTTTGATGGTGACAGAGATAATGAGACAGGTGATTATTTGGACAGCCATGTCTATTAAGCTTAATTCTAGCAATTGACTAATATGTATGGGCACATGTGCATCTGCTCATCTACTTAGCTTAATTTAGGGGATCAGTCTCTCTAGAAAGAATGCAACTAATTATATGATCAAAGTATTCTTACTATTGTTTTTTCCTCATCGGTCCTATGTTTTCTACAAGAAGTGTTGGACAAATTTGGAAGCTGTATTGGATGGCCCCAGATAATACGAGCACCAGCATCGGTGTGGTGTTTGTTTTTTGAGTTGCTTGATCAGAAGCGCAATTGAAATTACCAAAACAAACAATATAGGGTTTGCCACCAATAAAAGAATCGATAAGTTTATTCTTTTCTCTCACATTGCAAATCACGGGCTAGATGACAGCAACCACTACAAAGAAAGAACATCAATTTTTGACTTCGGTACGCCTCAATATCACCGCGTAAGAATAGATGTTGCTCCTGAGTAGTTCTATTTTTCTAAGTCAAAAATTATTTTTCTCTTCCACAGGAGCGCGCGGGCATTGTCCTATCAACTACAATGTGACCATAAGCAACACAATATTGCTACTATATTGAAAACACTACTTAGAGTGTTGTGTATGGAAGTCTCTAAAAAACTTCAGAGTCGGCAAGGGAGGTCAATAATAAACTAGGTTTTCATATGTAGAGAGTCGGTGAGGGAGATCGATAACATTGAGGATAGTCTCAAAGAGGTACGCAATAAGGGGAGGAAGAACATCGTTAGGTGCTTGCAATAGTGTTGCCCAAATAGAAGAGACACGATCATGACCCACAAGTATAGGGGGTGTATCGCAGTATTTTCGAGGGAAGTGAAACCCAATTTATTGATTCGATACAAGAGGAGTCAAAGAATATTTATAATCCTTAACAACTGAGTTGTTAATTCAGCTGCACCTGGAAACAATCTTACTCACAGCAGTTTATTAGTAGCAACAGTTTTGTAGTAGGAATAGTAAAGTAACAGCAGTAAAGTAAAGACAGCAATAACAATTGCAGTAAATAGTAGGATTCAAGTGCGGTAGGCATAGGGATGGATGGACGGCCGTTGCATGGACAAGACAGTTCACATAGCAATCAGAACATAGGGCAATTGCAGATAAATAAGATAAAGCATCCAAGTACTAGATAATCCTAGGCATGTGTTCCATATATAGTCATACGTGCTCGCAATGAGAACTTGCACAACATCTTTTGTCCTGCCAGCCCGTTTGCAGCGGGGCCTTAAGGGAACTACTGACAATTAAGGTGCTCCTTTTAATAGAGCACTAGAGCAAAGAATTAACACTCCGTGAACACATGTGATCCTAACATCAAAGCCATTCCCTCCGGTTATCCCGATTTATGTCACTTCGGGGCCATTGGTTCCGGACAACAACGTGTGTATACAACTTGTAGATAAGACCAAAAACAATACTATCATAATGAATCAATAACATGTTCAGATCTGAAATCATGGCACTCGGGCCCTAGTGACAAGCATTAAGCATAACAAGTCGCAACGAAGTCATAAAGCACTAATAAAAGATACTAGGCACCATGCCCTAACAATCCGATGCCATTACATGAATGATCTCATCCAATCCCTACCATCCCCATAGCCTACTGCGGGGGATTGCTCACTCATAGATGGGGGAAACATGGATGGTCGATGGAGAAGCGATGGTGATGATAACGGTGATGATCTCCTCCAATTCTCTGTCCCGACAGGGTGCCAGAACGGAGTTTCTGGTGCTGTTTCGTGGAATCTGGTGGTGGCGGTGGAGCGGAACTCCTTCCGTAAAAACGTCGACCCCCGATTTTTAGGTCAGAAGGCAACTTATAGGCGAAGAGGGAGACCGAGGGGCAGTTTGGGCTGACCACCCTCGCGGCTACTGGCTTGCCCGCACGGCCAGGTGGTGTGGCCTGGGCCCAGCCCCCCTCCGTCTCGTATTCTGGCTCCGGGAGTCTTCTGGTGAAATAGGATTTTTGGCATATTTTCCGGGATTTTTCCTGATAGTTGATTTTCTGCAAAAAAAAGTAGACACCAAGGCAATTCTCAAAACAAGATCATCCGCTAGTTGCATCCAAATCACACAAGTTTAGAGGAGAAACAATAGCAAAAGTGTTCGGGAAAGTAGATACGTTTTGGACGTATCAACTCCCCCCAAGCTTAGCTTATTGCTTGTCCTCAAGCAATTCAGTTGAAAACTGAGTGCGATAAAAGAACTTTCACGAATACATTTGCTTCATATGATGTATATATTCTCAGCAATGTGATCAACTACTTAGACAGTTCATAATAAGGAGTATGCAACTAAGTTTACTTAATAGGCATTGTAAGCTATGAAGAGATTCCAACTAAAAAATAATAAGTAGCATGAAGCATAAACATAAGCAACATTACAATGCTCATAAAAAGGTATGATAGAGTGGTCTCTCGCTTGCCTTTGATTTAAGGCACCTCTGAAGTTCAGGTGAAGACTAGAAGTAAAGATATCAAAGATACAAGCATCAAAGTCATAACAAAAATAATCAAGTTTTGAGACAAGCATAAAGAATGACAACTATGCTCTCAAGAAGGTGCTCAAAGAATATGTGGAGACTCAACAAGTAAAAGAAAAGGTTTTGAATAGTTTGAAAGGCTTCCAAATGCTGAAAGTATGATACTCGTTAGCTTTGAGCTCTCATTGCCCCTATCATAAGCATCTTTAAATGGTTAAGGTTAAAGTGACACAACTAAGAGGATATGCTTGACAAGTTATAAATCGAAGTCTCATGCCCCTTACTTATGAAGACCGATCCTCATGCTACTCAACTTCAGTCACAAGTAAGCTCTTGTCATTGTAAGTATATACGTATCATAGAGAACTGCCAACGGGGTACCCCTTGCACATGACACAGGAGCTATCCCATAATCAAAATGACAAGGCAAGCAGACAATGAGCATCTCAGCGATCTTTTTATTTACTATGTGCATAGATTTTTATTGAGGATGCTTCATAGAATGCTCATTATGGTTATCCTGCAAGTTTCCACCATGATTAGGCATGGCTTAGGCTTGCGGCCCAGACGTTTTTCTAACATACATACAAACTCCATGATCTTACAAGTTCCACTTTTATTTCACATCGCCGGGATCCATAAGCAAAAGAACATGATATCAACGAGGTACTAAGTACCCATGAAATGTTGAAAATGTTCCCCATGAAACATGGTTATGCTAACTTCAACTTATAAAGCGCAAGCATATACGCAACAAAGAAGGACACAATGGTTCAGGTTTATTAAATGCAAGAAAAATAAAGTGTGCCATCAAGTTTGTGAGAGCTTTACTAACTAACTTTCTCATAACAAGCAAACATTTTATTCAGAAGAAAACAAGGCATATTGAATATGCGCGGAAGTAGCAAATGATGCTAATAGGTAGGTATGGTGGACACTTTGGAAATAATTGGTTAAGGGAGTTGGAAACTTGAGTAAAACATACTCAGTGTAAGTGAAGGCTAGCAATAGTAAGGGAGCGACAAGTGAGAGAGCAATAACTGTCATAATCATGCTTGCAACAAAATAGGACTAATCATGGCATGAAAGTGATTCAAGATCCTCAAGGCAAAATAATTCATCAAGGCTTAACTGATTATTACAGTCATGTGCATGCGTAAGCATGTGCCAAGTGAATTCAAATGAAACATTCAGAGGAGGATACCATGGTGTCATACCAATTTATGAATAGAGCAATGCAAGAAAACATTCATGAGACATGCTACAAAATATTAGCGAGCTGGAGCTAATCATAAGAAAGCAAGAACTACTAAGCATCCAAAGATAACATACACCTTACACGAACGGACTAAGCATGCCTACAGTGATGAGTATATGTACAAAAAATTAAAACAACTAGAGTTCGTTACCAGCCTCTTACCACGCCTCAAGTTGTCATTGATCTCATTATTGCTCTTCACTTGTGTGGCTTGAATAATAATATGAAACCAAAATCCACTTAGGACTGCTGAACCCTGTGGCAAACTCACAAAACCAAAGAAGAGCGACAAATATTTTTGTTGTTTTCGATTTTTAAAACAAGAACGAAAAGGAAAAACAAGCAACGCAAAATCTTTTTGGTTTTTTCGAATAGTTCAAACAAAGCAAAAAGGGAAAAACAAACCAAGGAAAAAAGAAGAAGCAAACCAAAGAGAAACAACAGAAATATTTTTGGTCTTTTTGTGTTTTAGAAAGCAAAAGCAAAGAAAGAACAAAAACTAAAAAGAGAATGAAACATGAATATACAAAGTACCGACGCAACATGATAATGAGATGAGTGCGGTGTCGGCGTACCTCCTCCCAAGCTTGGGCTTTTGGCCTAAGTGGGTATCAATCCAGATACGGGTAAGGGTTCCAAGCAGGAGGATCATGATAAGAATGGTCGTAGTTGGGCCTGTGGGAAGAAGAAGCTCCCCAATCATAAGCATGCTGCTGATATGAAGACTCTCCCTCATTCGAGGGTTGAACCGAATCATCCGTGACCTTCCTTCTAGTGTCCTACTCCTGTTGGGAGAGCTCCCCAAGTACGTGTCAAGCTCCTCCTCAGTGAGGGACCATCCTTCCCTGTTATCAAGGTTAAACAAAACAGGTGCAGGCAAAAGAACAACACGCTCGGACTTGCTCTTTCTCCAACCAGCCTTGAGAAAGGTTATTTCATAAGATAACTCATTCAAACTAGCCCACGAGGAAACAAATTTATGCTGTATCATGGAATTAAAATCAAGCCTTTCTATGGGAAACTGTAGGTCTAGATGATGAGGCACTAAACCATGCAATGCTAGTAGACGAGAAGCAATGAGGCCTCCACAAATTTAACCTTTCTCACGGTTAGCAGCAAGACAGAAAGCTATCAAAGCACCTAAGTTGTAAGACCTATCTCGTTTAAGAACAGCAAAGATAAATGCTAGATCATATGAAGATAATTTATTGGAAGTTTTCCTAGCAAGAACACACTTGGCAACAAAGTAGGCAAAGTAACGAATGAGGGGATATGAATGTTACGGATTTTTCGATTCTCCTTCGAGAACCTGCTCCCTTGGCAAATTTCTGCGTATAAATCCATGAGTGGTTCAGGTCGCTCCTTAATCCTTCTACATGATCCCCATTGAGGTACCTTAATAGCTGCACAAAAATCATCAAGAGAAAGGTTGACAGCAATATTGTAAATTTTATTGTGGACCATGGGGTTAGGCAAAGAGTGACTAAATTGAAAGTCCTGCACCACAGACATGGTTAGCTTCACAAATTGACAAGGCCCATCTTCCAAAAAAGTGCTCCAACCCTGCATTAGAAACCAAAGTGTGGA
The DNA here is from genome assembly GCA_023614405.1 of Avena insularis. Lineage (NCBI taxonomy): Eukaryota > Viridiplantae > Streptophyta > Magnoliopsida > Poales > Poaceae > Avena > Avena insularis. Next base: position 352,602,256 of record CM042692.1, on the reverse strand, counting down.
AATCTTGGAGAATTCCCGCAGCTCTCATGAACTCAGAACAAGGATAAATGGAAGGAAACACTTCCTCCTCCCGGTGGACCTTCATGATCTCAGGCACCCATAGTTCATGTTGGTTTAGGTGGTGCTCACTCATCTTCTATTCTGAAATTTAAACACCTATTAAACAAGTGATTGCAAAGTAAATATAATGAAGGATTCTATTCATAGGGACTTGTAAGAGGCCTAAACATGCATCAACACTATATCTCTAAGCATCAAACAAGCTTACAAGCTCTCATAACCTGTCACCTACAGTAGTAAAATACTCAATATATAATCCACTAAACACAAATCTACTTGGACAAGGGGAGGAGTCACATACCAAGGAACAATTGCTCCAAATTTCAGCAAGAAAGATGGGATGAGCAAGGAGATCAAAAAAATCGAGAGCAAGCACAGCAAGAACACGATTTTGAGCAATGAACTGGAGCTTGCTCGGGAAAGAGAAGAAAGTGGCAGGTGAGAGAGTTAGTGGGGGGCCAGGGGTGGCCCAACCAGGGCATGGCGCCACCAGGTGGTGTGCCTGCCTGGTGGGTCCCCCTGGTACCTCCCAGGAACTCCTCTGCCCCTTTTTTCATGTAAAAATTTAATATGAATTTTTTGGAATTTTTCGAGACACTTTATTTTTGGGAAATTTTCAGGTATAAAAGAATGATTTTCTGAGAGACAGATTTTTTTGGAAATGATGCAATGCAAAACAAAGCAAAAGCTACAGAAGTTCTAAGACAATCTAACAAGCAAGCAACTAACAACAAAAAGAAAACTAAACGAAAGCAAAAACTAAAATAGATAGAATAGAAGTAAACGGAAATAATCATAATGAAAACATTGTTTTGTTCAATGAAATCCTTTTGTTAACAAGGTTGATCAGGTCTCGTTACCAAAACAATTTCATATGAAACAAAACTTTGTATTCCACTAATGATTATGTTACCTCAACCTTGATAGCAATGGTCCCAATCATAATAGTTTCAATTTTTTCTCTTGGTATGGGACAATATATTTCTCCAACTTGAATGCCCTCAACATGTTCAATTGAATTCAAACCATAAGTCCGTTCAATCTTCTTGGGGAAATAGACAGTATGTTCCTTATCATTAACATTGAAAGTCACCTTTCCTTGATTACAATTAATAACAGCTCCTGCAGTATTAAGAAAAGGTCTCGCAAGAATAATGGACATATTATCATCTTCAGGCATCTCAAGCACAACAAAATCAGTTAATATCATGCAATTATGAGCCACTTGAACAGGTACATCCTCACATATATGATACATTGCAAATGTATCTATAATTTTTGATGTTCCATGCTTGGTTTTATCCACTTTCTTGTGTTTTGTCCACACTTTGGAGTACTTTTCATATGATTCTCTTGGACTAACCTATTAACAAGAGCCACAGTGCCAGCTGCCTGTTTTCTGCTGTTTTTGGTTCCAGGAAAGTCAGAAAATGAATATTCTTGGAATTGGACGGGACAAAAGCCAAAGTGCCTATTTTTTCGGAAGTCATCAGATGCCAGAATACGACACGGAGAGGGGCCAGAGGCCGGCCACACCACCTGGCCACGCGGCCAGGCTTGGCCTCAAGGCCAGGGTGGTGTGGTGGCCTGCACCCCTCGGCCTCCCTTCCGCCTATATATTTCCCTCGACGAAAACCCTAAGTACCGATCAAAATCCATGAAAGAGTTCAGAGTCATCTCCATCCCTAGATCGGGAGGATCTGAAGCTCTTCGGCACCACGCCGGAGAGGGGAATTCACCCTGGAGGCCTTCTTCATCACCATGCAAGCCTCCGGTGTGATGCGTGAGTAGTTCATCCTTGGACTACGGATCCATGTAGTAGCTAGATGGCTGGTTCTCCTCCTTTGTGCTTTCATGTTTAGATCTTGTGAGCTCCATTCATGATCAAGATCATATATTTGTAATTCTGCATGTTGTGTTTGCGAGGATCCGATGGATATTGAGATGCTATTTTAGATTGATTATTGATTCTATCATGTCTTTGTTATTTGTGGTCTTGCATGCTTTCCGTTGTTAGTAGCTATCTTGGCCAAGTAGATGCTAGCAACTCCAAGAGTTAGTATTTATGCTTGATAGTGGGTTCATGCCTCTGGTAATCTGGGGAAGTGACAGAAATCTCTAAGGTACTAGATGTGCTATTACTACTAGGGAGAAAACAACAATCCTTTGTTCATAGAACAATCGTATTAATTACTTTACACGCAATTCGTAAAGAAATAATCTGTTGCTTACAACTTAATACTCGAGGGGGTTCGGATGATAACCTAAAGGTGGATTATTAGTCATAGATGCAGTTGGATGGCGGTCTATGTATAATGTTGTAATGCCCAATCAAGTTCAAAAGGAGTCAAGATGATTAGTATATGCTTGTATGCTTTATCGATGTTTTTCAATTGCCCCGCTGTAATTTGTTCACCCATCATGTTATCTATCTTAAGGAGAGCCACCTCTAGTGAACTATGGATCCCGGTCCTTTCTTTTACATACAATCTACAAACTATTTACTGCTTTGTGTTTACTTTCTGCAAACTATTACTTCTTTCCATTCGATATGTTTAATCCTTTGTTTTTAGAAAAACACGGTGAGATTGACAACCTCATCGCAAGTTGGGGACAAAGTTCTGTGGTTGTGTTGTGCAGGTCTCCATGTTGCTACTACCACCGGTAGTGCGCCCTGCCAAAGCTCAGGTAGTAACACCTTTGGGGTGTTTCCTTGCTCCTACCGGTTCGATTAAACCTTGGTTTCAAACTGAGGGAAACTTGCTTCTGTGCTCATCATACCTTCCTCTTGGGGTTCCCAACGAGCTCTACATCAACATCGCACCAGCATTTTTCTGGCGCCGTACACTGAGCCATCAAGCATTTTTCTGGCGCCGTTGCCGGGGAGTCAAGGACATCTTCACAAGGGGAGTCCCTCATAACCAATCTCTTTACTTTGTTATTTTTGTTTTGCTTAGTTTCTTTTTGCTTTGTTTGCTTGTTTTGTTATCAAAAACACAAAAAAATAGTTCTACTAGTTTGCTTTCTTATTTGAAAACCCAAAAAATTGACTACTCTTGAAAATACTAAGTTGTGTGACTTCACTAGCACCAACAACAATGATTTTATGATCACACCTATTTCTCCACCTGTGCCTGAAGATACTTTCTTTGAGATAAAACTTGCTTTGCTCAATCTTATTATGAGAGAACAATTTTCTGGTATTGGTAATGAAGATGCTGCTTCCCATCTAAATAACTTTGTTGAACTTTGTGAGATGCAAAAGCATAGGGATGTAGATGGTGATATTATTAAGCTGAAATTGTTTCCTTCCTCTTTGAGAGGAAAAGCTAAAGAATGGTTGAATTCCTTAACTAGGAATAGTATTGATTCTTGGACTAAGTGCAAAGATGCTTTTATTGGAAAATACTGCCCTCTTGCTAAGATTATATCTATGAGAAGTGAAATAATGAAGTTTAAACAACTTGATAATGAACATGTTGCTCAAGCTTGGGAAAGAATGAAATCTTTGGTAAAAAATTGTCCCACTCATGGACTGACTGCTTGGATGATCATCTATATTTTTTATGCAGGATTGAACTATTCTTCAAGGAACCTATTGGATTCTGCTGCTGGAGGTACCTTTATGACCATCACTTTGGGTGCTGCAACAAAACTTCTGGACAATATGATGGTTAATTATTCTGAATGGCATACTGAGAGAGCTCCTATAGGTAGGAAGGTAAATTCAGTTGAGGAAACCTCCTCCTTGAGTGATAAGATTGATATTATTATGTCTATGCTTGTGAATGCGAAAGCCCATATTGATCCAAATAATGTTCCTTTGGCTTCTTTGGTTGCTCAAGAAGAGCAAGTTGATGTGAACTTCATAAGAAATAATATTTTTGGCAATAATGCTTATAGGAGTAATTTTGGTAACAACAATTATAAGCCATATCCTCCCAACAATGGTAATGCTTATGGAAGTTCTTACAACAACAATAGGAGTGCACCCTCTGAACTTGAAGCTATGCTTAAGGACTTTATTAGTAAACAAACTGCCTTCAATAAAACTATTGAGGAAAAACTCTCTAATGCTGAAAGAAATATAGCATCTTTGGTTGAAGCTCAATCTTCTTTGAATAAAATGGCTGCTAAACCTGAAACTAATGATAATCCCTTTGCAGCTACTAATGCTATACAAGTAAGAATTGATGAAAATGTTAGACTATTAGCTGAATTACATGCTAAGTGGGAAAGAGAAGATGAAATTGCTAGAAACATTAGTGTTTCTACTATTACCACCACTAGTGTTGAGGCTAGTAATAGTTCTACTACTCTAGATGATAAGTATGGTTTTGATCTTGATGGTTGCAACATCTCTAAAGTTATTAAGTTCCTACAAAAGCTTGCTAAAAGTCCTAATGCTAGTGCTATGAACATGGCCTTTACAAAACACATTACTGATGCTCTCATAAAGATTAAAGAATAAAAGGTGAAACATAAAGCTTCTATTCCTATAAAACAAGAAGATGGTTGGGAACCCATCATTAATATGAAAGTGAATGACTTTGATTTCAAAGCTTTATGTAATCTTGATAATAGTGTTTCTATTATGCCTAGAAGGATTTATGATATGTTTGATTTGCCTCCACTTGAAGATTGTTATTTGAATGTCCCACTTGATGATAATGCTAAAAAGAAACTCATAGGGAGTCTTAATTATGTTCTTATTATGGTTAATAATGCCTATGTCCCTGCTGATTTCTATGTTTTGGATGTTGAATACAATGCTTCTTGTCCTATTACTTTGCGAAGACCTTTTCTTAAAACTGTTGGTGCCATCATTGATATGAAAGAAGGCACCATTAAATATCAACTCCCACTCAAGAAAGGTCTAAAACACTTCCCTAAGAAGATACAGAATATTTGTTTTGCTTCTCCTATTAAAACAAAATTTGGTCTTAATTCTTCTTCATTTGAGAACACTTGATTCCTTATGCCTAACTTAAAGGCGTTAAAGAAAAGTACTTATTGGGAGATAACCCAAAAGTTTTAGATGAGTCTTGGAAGTTATTACTTCAGTAATAACCACTCCTTATCCTTTTTGTTTGCTTCTTGTGCCAAGAGTAACCTCTAATGAGAGAGAAGTAATGATTGGGAAAGTTGCTGTCCCGAAACAGATTTCTATGCTTCACCGTAAAAATTCGTGTAAAATCTCTGAAAATCTTTTTGAGGCGTGAATTTTTGTGCTTCCACCCCAGGTTGTTTTCTAACTTTCGCTAGTTCAATACTTTTTGATTTGAGCAACAGAAGGTCTTCGAAAGAATTCGTCTTTACCTGCTGGTCTGTTTTGACAGATTTCTGCCATTTTCTGCATTTGCTTCTTGTTGGTTCCTTTTTGAGTTTTTTTGGGGAATTGAGCTTTTTGAGGGAAGTACTACAGTAGATAGTGTTCTAATGGAAGTTTATTTGGTGTTAGAACTGAACCTTAAGACTTATTTATCTTGAGTGCACTAATGTTGCTAATAAAGATTGTGTGAAGTTTTGTATGAAGGAAAAATTTCAGGTGTATGGAAGGAATGAGTAATGAGATGAAGGATGGACTAAAGCTCAAGCTTGGGGATTCCATGCGTGTCACCCCAAGAAATATCTAAGAAGTACAAGCGTCAAAGCTTGGGGATTCCCAAGGCACCCCCCTCTTCATCAATAAAAATCTCAGGTTTCTTCCAAACGCTTCATTTTTATTGTTTCATGCATAGTTGTGTTGTTCTTGGAGCGTCTTCTTTTTCGATTTCGTTTTGGTTTTATTTTGCTTTTGTTTGCTTAGTTTTCTGAATAAATTGGTTGGACCCCCTCTTTCATACTTTGGTTTGCAAATAGTTTGGTTTGGTTTGGAAAAGAGTAGGAAAGTTCATGCTTATGTGGTAAAAAGAGCTCGTTTTTGACTGTGGCATATGCTTTGTCTTGCCATGCTTGATATTGTTTTGACTTTATGCTTAGTATTCTTTTCTGTAGCATGACTTGTTATAAACAATTGAGATTGCTTCATGTGCCTTGGATGAATCATGCGTTGTTTTAGCATATTAAAGCATAGTATAGTGGTATTCTCCTTTGATGCTTATTTGGGTTGACTTGGCGCATGCTCACACCATGTTATGACTATCTCAAGACACCATAAGCCTTTATGATCCTTTAGTTTCCAACTTGTAGTATCACTTTATGCTTTGATCAATGATGTTTTGTCGCTCTGCATGATTATGGCCATTATTGCTCTCTTAGTTTGTCGCTCCCAGTCTTTTGCTAGCCTCCACAACCAAGTATGAGTTCCACTCATGCATCCAACTCCCTAAACCAAGTTATTCCAAAGAGTCCACCATACCTACCTACTTGCTTATGCTATTCCAAGTATATTCATGCTTTTTGTTTACCTTCCAAATTAAACTTGTTATGGAAAAACTAGTGATTAAAGCTCTCACGAACTTGATGGCACACTTTACTTTTCTTGCCCTTAATAAACTTGAACCATTATGTCATCTATGTTGTATATGCTTGCACTTATTTGTTGGGAATTAGCAGAACCATGCTGTCATGGGGAACGCTTTCAACATTGCACTTGGTACTTGTACCTAGTTGATATCATGCTCTTTTGTATATGGATGTCGTCAGTGTGAAATGAAAGGGGAGCTTGTAAGTCCATGGAGTTATGTATATGTGTTAGAGAAATGCCTGGGCTGCTGGTCTAATCCATGCTGACATGGTGGAAACCTGCAGCGTAACCATAATGAGCTGTCTATGAAGCATTCTTCTTATAAAAAAGAGTCCTATTGAGAAAAAAGAGAAAAAGAAAAAAAGAGATATTATGAAAAGAGGAAAGAGAGAAAAAAGCACCATATTCCCATGGTAAATAAGAAGATTGCTGAGATGCTCGTTGTCTGCTTGCCTTGTCATTTTGATATGGGGATTCTTCCGTATCATCGGGCAAGGGGTACCCCGTTGGCGGTTCTCTATGATACACATGTACTTACGATGACAAGAACTTACCGATGACTAAACTTGAGTAGCATGAGGAGCGGCCCCCGTATACAAGGGACATGAGATTTCTAACTTATACTTCGTCAAGCATGTACACCATAGTTTGTTCACTTTAACCTTAATTACTTCAAGATGCTTATGATAGGGGCAATGAGAGCTGAAAGCTATAAGTACCATAATTTTTGGAAGCTCTTTATGAGACTTGAATCCCTGCTTCCTTTTATAAAGGCCTTTCTTCCACCATTATATTGAGTCTCCACCTTCTACCTAGGGTGTCAAGCGGCACCCGCATAACAACCCGCGAAGCAAAATATAGGCAAAAAGGGGTCTAGAAAGTTAGTAAAATTAAAGAAGGGCTAGTGAAAAAGTAGTGCCATAACCCGCCCCGCTTGACGCCCTACTTCTACCTTTATGCACCTACTTTGAGAGCATAGTGGCCATTCTTAGTTCTGTGTGCATTGTCCCAAGACTAGTTGATTGATGCATAACTTGATATTGCTTGTTTTAAACTATTTGTATCTAGTCACTCTTATGAACTTTGAAGGTGTCCTATGCATTTATATTTGCTACTCTATGAGGGACAAGCTGAATGCTATTATGCTATGTTTTCTTTATGTGAAACAAACAAACGTCTTGCAAAGCATTGTTATTCATGAATCTTTTGTTTGTGCCTTTTCATGTTGCATCATAGTTTCTTTGTCTTATTGCTAGAACTTTGTCTTTCATGTTATGATTGAAGTATATGATCCCAGCTTTGAATGTTTTACAAATACTTTGATCAAGTCTTTGATGGTGCATGTCACCTCAAAAATTATTCTTTCTTTTTATCACTTACCTACTCGAGGTCGAGCAGGAGTTAAGCTTGGGGATGTTGATACATTGCAAATGTATCTATAATTTTTGATGTTCCATGCTTGGTTTTATCCACTTTCTTGTGTTTTGTGCACACTTTGGAGTACTTTTCATATGATTCTCTTGGACTAACCTATTAACAAGAGCCACAATTGCCTGCCTGTTTTCTGCTGTTTTGGTTCCGGAAAGCGGAAAATGAATATTCTCGAATTGACGGACAAAAGCCAAAGTGCCTATTTTTTGGAAGTCATCGATGCCAAAATACGAGACGGAGAGGGCGGAGGCCACACACCACGGCCACCACGGCCAGGCTTGGCTCAAGGCCAGGGTGGTGGTGGCCCTGCACCCCCTCGGCCTCCCCGCCTATATATTTCCCTCGTGACGAAAACCCTAAGCACCATCAAAATCTACGAAGAGTTTGTAGCCGTCATCTCCATCCCTAGATCGGGAGGATCTCAAGCTCTTCCCGCACCACCGCCAAAGAGGGGAATTCACCCTAGAGGCCTTCTTCATCACCATGCAAGCCTCCGGTGTGATGCGTGAGTAGTTCATCCTTGGACTACGAATCCATGTAGTAGCTAGATGACTGGTTCTTCTCCTTTGTGCTTTCATGTTTAGATCTTGTGAGCTCCGTTCATGATCAAAATCATCTATTTGTAATTCTGCATGTTGTGTTTGCGGGGATCCGATGGATATTGAGATGCTATTTCAGATTGATTATTGATTCTATCATGTCTTTGTTATTTGTGATCTTGCATGCTTTCCGTTGTTAGTAGCTATCTTGGCCAAGTAGATGCTAGCAACTCCAAGAGTTAGTATTTATGCTCGATAGTGGGTTCATGCCTCCGTAACTGGGAAGTGACAGAAATCTCTAAGGTACTAGATGTGTTGTTGCTACTAGGGAGAAAACAACAATCCTTTGTTCATAGAACAATCGTATTGTTTACTTTACACGCAATTCGTAAAGCAATAATCTGTTGCTTGCAACTTAATACTGGAGGGGGTTCGGATGATAACCTGAAGGTGGATTATTAGTCATAGATGCAGTTGGATGGGGGTCTATGTATATTGTTGTAATGCCCAATCAAGTTCCAAAATAGTCAAGATGATTAGTATATGCATGTATTGCTTCCTCGATGTTTGTCAATTGCCCCGCTGTAATTTATTCACCCAGCATGTTATCTATCTAAGGAGAGCCACCTCTAGTGAACTATGGATCCCGGTCCTTTTTCTTTACATACAATCTATAAACTGTTTACTGCTTTGTGTTTACTTTCTGCAAACTATTACTTCTTTCCATTCGATACGTTTAATCCTTTGTTTTCAGCAAAACACAGTGAGATTGACAACCTCATCGCAAGTTGGGGACAAAGTTCTGTGGTTGTGTTGTGTAAGTCTCCACGTTGCTACTAGCACCGGTAGTGTGCCCTGCCAAAGCTCATCTAGTAACACCTTTGGGGTGTTTCCTTGCTCCTACTGGTTCAATTAAACCTTGGTTTCATATTGAGGGAAACTTGCTGCTGTGCTCATCATACCTTCCTCTTGGGGTTCCCAACGAGCTCTACATTAACATCGTACCAGCATTTTTCTGGCGCCGTACACTGAGCCATCAATATACCAACAGGAATAGTGGTAGATTTATCAGCCATTTGCAAAGATATATCAGTTGGTATTAGTTTTTCTAGTTGAAGCCTCTTATAGAGAGAGAAAGGCATAACACTAACTCTAGCTCCCAAATCACACAAAGAAGTTCTAACATAACTGTTCTTAATAGAGCAAGGTATAGTTGGAATCCCTGGGTCTCCAAGATTCTTTGGGACCTTACCATTAAAGGAATAATTAGCAAGCAAAGTAGAGATTTCTTAATTAGGGATCTTCCTTTTATTCTAGACAATATCCTTCATATACTTTGAGTAAGGAGGCAATTTAATAGCATCAGTCAAAGGAATTTGCAGGAATAAAGGTTTCATCCACTCACAAAACTTATTATAGTGTTCATCTTCCTTTGACTTGTGTTTCTTATCAGGGAAAGGCATAGGTTTTTGGACCCAAGGTTCTCTTTCACTACCATGTTTCTTAGCAACAAAATCTTCTTTAGTGTATTTAGTATTCTTACTGTGGTTTTCAGGTTCTTCTTAAACTTTTTCTTCATTAGGAACTTCATTTTCTTCATTACCACTTTCAGTTTCAACATCAGAGATGGATATACTATTAGGATCTATAGCAGGTTCAGAGGGTTCTTCAACAGTTTTATGTTTCTTTTTCCTTTTCTTACGAGTAGAGCCACTATTTTTTAGCTTGTTGAGAATCCTGCTCAATTCTTTTGGGATGCCCCTCAGGATATAGAGGATCCTGAGTAGTAGCTCCACTTCTAGTTCTAATTTCATAAGCATGTTTTTCTTTAGCAGCATTAACTAGCAAGTCTTTTTGCACTTTAACGAGTTGATCTATTTGAGTTTGAACCATTTGAAAGTGTTTACCAATCATTTTAACATCATTAGCGGTTCTTTCCACAATATCCTTCAACTCAACAATAGCTCTAGTGTTTTCCATTAGATGATTTTGCACCCTTTTATTAAAATTATCTTGCTTAACAATAAAGATATCAAATTCTTCTAAGCATTGATCAGGAGGTTTAGAGTATGGGATATCACCTTCATCAAAGTGTTGGAGAGAGTGTACCTCAATAGTGGATGAGTAGGGAATAGGCTTACATAATTATTCTATAGGAGGTAAGTTCTTGACATCTGTAGCTTTAATTCCCTTCTCCTTAAGACATTTAATTCAATAACTCCCCTCTTCTTTGGTGTTGGAATAGGCACCGGAATAGTAGGTTCAGGTACAATTACTTCAGGTGTAGCTTGTTCAGGAGGATTCCAATCTTCATAATTCTTGCTTATTTTAGCCATTAATTCCTTAGCTTCCTTGGGAGTCCTATTCCTAAAAACACAATCAACACAACTATCTAGGTATGTCCTAGATTCTTTGGTTAGTCCATTATAAAATATATCAAGAAGCTCATTATTAGGTAATGGACTTCCAGCCTATGCATGAATCAAAGCACAAAACCTTGCCCATGATTCAGGCAATACCTCTTTTTCTCCCTGTTTAAAATCAAAAAGTTCCTGCAAAATAACATGTCTAGCACTAGGAGGAAAATATTTCTGCAGAAAAGTACTAATTAAGCAGTCAGGGCTATCAATAGATCCAGGAGGTAGATTACTAAACCAAGTCTTAGCTTCTCCTTTTAGTGAAAAGGGGAAAATCTTAGCAACAACGTAAGTACGCATCTTAATATCATCAGAAAACAAGCCACTCATGGTAGAAAGTTCATTCATATGTGCTACCGCACTTTCATTCTTAGTCCCACAAAAAGGTTCTTTCTCAACAATAGCTATGTAAGATAGATCGAGAGAGAAATCATAATCTTTATCTATAATGTTTATGGGAGAGGCAGCAAACTTAGCAATAGGAGATAATTTGGGTCTAATAGTACACCTCTCAAGGAGACTCTTAGCAGCGCTCCTATCATGGGTGTTTTACATTCTTTAATAAATTCATCGGTCATCTCAACATAACCATCTTCAATATCATAACTCTCACTAGACTCAGGTGAACTAACAGGTGTGGTAGTGTCTTCATTAGGAGTTTCAGTATTTCCAGCTATAGTTCTAGCAATCGTAGCATCTAGGAAAGGACCTAATGAACCACTCTTATCAAGCACAGCAGAAGCATCATCATAAGCATCAGAAGTTTCAGATTCAGAAGTAGTAGAAGTGTGTGTAGCATGTGTATGTGGTGGTGTAACGAGCTTACTTATAATAAATGGTGAATCAAGAGCAGCAGAGGTGTTCAGAACCGTACCTCTTCTTGTAGTGGGCGGTAAAATAGGAAACTTGCCATCACGAGACTTACCCATGATGGATGGATAGCAGCGAACAATAGAGAATCCAAGTGAACTTGATAAATAAAGCTATGATCCCCGGCAACGGCGCCAGAAAATAGTCTTGATGACCCACAAGTATAGGGGGTGTATCGCAGTATTTTTGAGGGAAGTGAAACCCAATTTATCGATTCGACACAAGAGGAGCCAAAGAATATTTATAAGCCTTAACAACTGAGTTGTCAATTCAGCTGCACCTGGAAACAATCTTGCTCACAGCAGTTTATTAGTAGCAACAGTTTTGTAGTAGGAATAGTAAAGTAACAGCAGTAAAGTAAAGACAGCAGTAACAATTACAATAAACAGTAGGATTCTAGTGCGGTAGGCATATGGATGGATGGACGGGCGTTGCATGGACAAGACAATTCACATAGCAATCAGAACATAGGGCAATTGCAGATAAATAAGATAAAGCATCCAAGTACTAGATAATCCTAGGCATGTGTTCCATATATAGTCATACGTGCTCGCAATGAGAACTTGCACAACATCTTTTGTCCTGCCAGCCCGTTTGCAGCGGGGCCTCAAGGGAACTACTGGCAATTAAGGTGCTCCTTTTAATAGAGCACCAGAGCAAAGCATTAACACTCCGTGAACACATGTGATCCTCACATCAAAGCCATTCCCTCCGGTTATCCCGATTTCTATCACTTCGGGGCCATTGGTTCCGGACAACAACGTGTGTATACAACTTGCAGATAAGACCAAAAACAATACTATCATAATGAATCAATAACATGTTCAGATCTGAAATCATGGCACTCGGGCCCTAGTGACAAGCATTAAGCATAACAAGTCGCAACAAAGTCATAAAGCACTAATAAAAGATAGTAGGCACCATGCCCTAACAATCTGATGCCATTACATGAACGATCTCATCCAATCCCTACCATCCCCATAGCCTACAGCGGGGGATTACTCACTCATAGATGGGGGAAACATGGATGGTCGATGGAGAAGCGATGGTGATGATGATGGCGATGATCTCCTCCAATTCCCCATCCCGGCAGGGTGCCAGAACAAAGTTTCTGGTGCTGTTTCGTGGAATCTGGTGGTGGCGGCAGAGCGGAACTCCTTCTGGAAAAACATCGAAGCCCCCTGAGTTTTTAGGTCAGAAGGCAACTTATAGGCGAAGAGGGAGACCGAGGGTGCCTGGCGGCTGCACCACCTGGCGTGGCCCGGCTTTCCCAAGGCTGCAGGTGGTGTGGCATGGGCCCAACCCCCTCTGTCTCGTATTCTGGCTCCGGGAGTCTTCTGGTGAAATAGGATTTTTGGCATATTTTCCAGGATTTTTCCTGATAGTTGATTTTCTGCACAAAAAGTAGACACCAAGGCAATTCTACTGAAAACATCGTCAGTCCGCGTTAGTTGCATCCAAATCACACAAGTTTAGAGGAGAACCATTAGCAAAAGTGTTCGGGAAAGTAGATACGTTTTGGACGTATCACACGACATTGGGGAGGGGAGGCGCGAGGGACAAATTTGACATTTAGAACTCACATATACATGTTCATGGCTCGTAGATATGTGAAAGTGAAAATTTTGACGAGTCCAAAAATTTAAGAGACCGTAGCAACGCACGGGCATTCGACTAGTATATCAAAATGTTCAGAAAAATGAGATCTATCCAGTTGACTCATAATCATGCATTGTCCAACAACTTCAATTGCAAGTTTAATTAGAAGAACAAATAAACCCCAGTAGGTGATTTCGAGGTTCCCCCTATTCTAGGGTTTGTACCCCTCAGACCCTGTTTAAAATGACCAAGCATGTACTAGGGTTCATCTCAATTCAATTTAACTTGTCATATCATCATCCTTGCTTGAGCATAGCATCGATTCCATGTGCTGATTGTTGCTTTCCTTTCTGGTGTTTCTGCTTCTTCTCGGTCGACGTCGGAGTTGATGTGAGCAACAAGATCGAGTCCAACATTGAAAACCGACATCAACACCATCAAAGGTTATCGACGAATGACGCCAAGCAGATGAACCTGGAGTTCTATATCTGAGTATCAACAGGAAAAGGCAAGCATAGCCCCACACATGATATAATCCTATGCTTTCAAAGTATTTCATTCTTGCCATGTGCATACGATTCCAAAGTCTTTTATGATAGTTAGTTCAATCCTATCTGATGCATGTTTCCTTTGTAGAATATACTCCCTGATCCACTGCTCCTAGCATAACTAGGGTTTGGCTTATGATCTTCGCTAGAGTTGTTATATCCGTTGTGCTTAGCCAGGATTAGCTATTACTGCTGGTCCATCCGGTTGATGAATTAGAGCTGCGAATGAACCTAGTTGGACAATATGATGTGGTATGATTAGAGATGTGAGTTAAACATGCTAAGGCTTGTATGGGAGGCCATGTCGGGTTGTGGTTTTTGCAGTCCCATACTTGCCACCACTAGGATCCGAGTTCTTGCCTCTTGAACCAAGATGAGCATACAGCCACACGGGGGCCTGGAAACCCCCTCGACCAACTAACTTGCCTAGTAGATTCCATGAGTCACATAATTGGGCATTCCATTCGACATATGCATTCTGGTTGTTCTAGAAGGCGCTGAAGGAGGTGCATTCATACAAGTAGGTAAGCCTGGCCGAGAGCAAGAGAGGCACGGCCTCTGTAATCTTGTTCCCCGCACACATCTCTTGGGACCGACTTCGGGAATTGACCTATTATGGCGGCATCTCCTTAGGGCATGACTCATGGTCTCGGGGAAAGCAAGGTAAAGGTAGTGTCCAACCGCTCTCTGTCGGCCTTCCAAGGAAGAGGGCTAACGATATCTGGCATTAAGAGGAGGTTGGTATGTGTGGGTAAAGTTTTGCACCCCTGCAGGGTAATAATCTTTTTGAAAAGTCGTGTCCACGGTTAATGATGACTTGGGAATGGATTCTAAGATCATAGAGAAGAACAACCTAATCGTACAACTTGACAAGAGAAGTGAGGTGTGCTTAAGGATGCTTCCTCGGGGATTGAGGGGGTGATCCTAGTTGGTAGGTTCAGCTGATAATGATCGATGGATATCAAAGATGATCAAAGCTAGAGATATCATTTTCTTATCCCCTTTTAAAAGGTTCTATTAGTCGAGCTTTTCCTACCTATTTTACAAGGAAATGTAGCTTTATGCAAAATAACCCCACCAGCCATAAGTCTTGCAGAGTACACCCTGGACTCAGCCTTACTTTGTTAATACTTTTGCAGCAGGTACGTGTTACCATACAAGAAGAGTTTGTTATGACATTGACATTCACGAGTAGCTTGGGGTTCCCGGTCGGCAGCCTAGAATCTATGGATTGGGACGTCATCATTATGCTTCAGGCCTCTTAGGCCATTTGTTAAGTTTTGCTATACTTAACAGCATAATTTGCCTTCCGTTATTTGATGTTTGTGTTCAGTGACCTCTGCTTGTAATATTTTGGTTCTTTGCTCACATATGAGCTCGTTGTAATAATCACTACAAGAAAAGTTTCCTTCTGTAACGACTTGGCCCGACGGTCATCGTAGAAGGCGCGTCTTCGGCGACGAAATTCTTGGCTCGGCCGTGGCTGATGGAAAACTTTTTTTTCCGGTTTTGTGGCCCTCTACTACGACGGAACCGCTAAAAACATGGAGGAAGCTCGGCTCGCGTGTGGCAGAAGCAAGATTTTTGTTTCCTCGCACGATGTTGAGTCGCTGAAGTCTTTTGAGGCGTGTGGGTCCCGGATGTAATTGTCTCTAGCGGACCATACTTTTTCGGTCGTGCCTCCCTGATTTGAACTCGATAATGTTGCTCGATGCGTCTGCCGTTTAGTTAGACTGTTAGGTCCCACATGTCAGCCTCTCATTAGAAGGATCGTGTGTATGATGGAATTTTTTTCCTTCGCTCGCGCTACCCTGTTCCGAAGTTGATAGCACTGCTCGATGCATCTACTGTTTAACCAACCTCCTGGACCCACATGTCATCCTCTCATTAGAAGAAACGTGTGTAATGGAATTTTTTCCCTTTCCTATTGCCTCCCTGATTTCAACTCGATAATGTTGCTCGATCTATCTGCCATCTAGTCACACTGCTGCGTCCTCCATGTCAACCTGACATTATAAGAATCATGTGTATGATGGATTTTTTCTTCACTCACGCTACCCTGTCCTGAACTTGATAGCGTTGCTCGATGCATCTACCGTTTAATCAAACTCATGGACTCCACATGTCATCCTCTCATTAGAAGAAACATGTGTATGATAGATTTTTTCCCCTCGGTCGTGCCTCCGTGTTCCGAACTTGATAGCGTTGCTCGCTACATCTACAGTTTAATCATGATGCAGGGCCCCACATATCATCCACTCATTAGAAGAAACGTGTGTATGATGGAATTTTTGCTCCCAATCGCGCCTCCGTATTTCGAACTTGATAGCGTTGCTCGATGCATCAGATGTTTTTCCAGGCTGCTGGGTCCCCCATGCGAGCCTCTTATTAGAAGAAACGTGTGCATGCTGGACTTTTTTCTCTCTTGCGCCTCTCTGTTTTGAACTTTGCAACGTCGCTTGAGCCAGAACCTGTATGAGACCACGCTACTGGGTCCCACATATCGGTCTCTCTGTAATCAAACCTGCGTATGATGGAATTTTTTTCGGCCGCGTCCGCTGCTTTGACCTTGGCAACGTTGCTCGATGTGGCAGCCGTGTATGGTCTTGCTGCTGAGGCCCCCATGTCAGCCTCTCTGGTATGTTCTGACTTGTGGGTCCCATATACAGCCTCGTATGTTCTGGCGGGTGGGACCCGATGCTATCCTCTCTGTACAAGTATTTAACTTTTTTTCAAACCCGACCATTAAACTCGAGGGATGCTGTAGGCTGGTGGGTCCGCGATGTCAGCCTCTCCGTAATGCGATATTAAAAAGTAAACCCTTTCTCAAAAAAGTAAACCCAAGATATATATAAATATGTACACACAAGGGATTCGAGCTAAAGACCTTCAAATCAAATCAAATAGACATAAATTGAGTGTTTTGCCACGACAGCAAAGATACTTATAGAAATTGAATCATTAAACATGTGTTAGTACTACAACTTATGTATCAGTCTTCTAAAAAATATGTTGTGTGTCCATATTATCTCTCTTAAAATAAAAGAACAGTGCTACTAGAACCTCGATTTATAAAAAGCCACATAATGGATTAGTTTCTTAAAAACTTGGGTAGGCAGAGTTTTTTAGAGGTGGGGGGCAATGCCAAAAATGCCAAATTAAAAAGTTTTTTGGCTATGGTCAATGGGCTCCAATCTCAAATTTCACTAGGCTGTGGCTCGCCAGATTTAAACACAGACCTCATCGGGGGAGGAAAAAAAGCGATAATTCCTTTGACAGATATTCATGTAAAAATATCTAATGAACACACACCACATGCGCCAAAACAGGGTCGGTATCCAATGACTTCACTTGGTGAAATCATGCTGTATATCTTTACCCTCTCATCTCTGTCCAAAATACATCCAACGGTTCCGATGACACAAAGGCAAAAGCTCTAGAGCAAGCAGCCAGCAACAACGACAGAACTTTTGACAAATTCAATACCATTTGAAAGATTAAGGAGTATAGAATCATAATACATAAAAAATCGACAGATTCCTAGTTCATATTCAACATCACTTGACCAATTTAGAAGCATTTCAAAGTGACTGATTCAGCAATACAGACACTAAAATTCAATATCACTACAGAGAGACAGTTCTTGTTTGAGCTCTAAAAACATGCCACGCGATCATTTTGCCCTTTTGTCCAAACACACTCGATCACTGGAACACAATCATTGTCATAATATTTGGTCATATAGGGAACTGTCATATAGATACAGATATACCATACCAGTACGTACTAGTCATAGCTCCAATCCAGCAAAAGGCTATCATAGTTTTACCACTCATATATGATTAGTGGAAATAAGACAACCACATAATTAATTACAATAGCATGCGGCCAAAGAGCTAGATAGCTAGGAAGTTCATGAACAGCATGCGGCATTTAGGGCAGCCAGATACATCGACCTTGACCATTCTTCCAATAGTAAGTTTGGCTGCTTTCCGGAACTTGATTCACCTAGAAGTAGCTTCCAAGCGCCCATCAGTCGAGTTAATGGCATAGCGTCCCTCGATTTGCAATCCTTCGCTCGGCATCGTGAAAACTATTGTGCCCTTTCGTCTAGCCTGGAGTTGCTTTGTGGCACTCTTAGGCAATTTCTGAGTCAAAGCAAGAGATAGACATATAATTACTAAGAGCAATGTAGTGAATCATGTGAAACTTGAGAAGACATTCAGAGCAATTTATCTGTAGCCATATACTCACAAACATAATCTGGTGTGACCTTGTGATGACACATGTGTAGGATATGGTCTGACAAGGTGCTGCCCGGGGTGATGAAGGAGATTGTGTCGGTGCCTGTGCTGGGGCTGGTGGTGGTGCAGGAGATGGTGCCACTAATTGTAGAGGGGCTGGTGCAGGAGCCAGAAGGCCCAGAACCGGTGCCGACACCAGAAACTTGATGCTAGATTCCTTCCGAGGGGTAGCTAAGCTGACTGCAGGGATGGTAGAGGCAAATGACAAGTGTACAAGCAAAACAGTCTCTTATACAACAGTTACTCACAAGACAATGATCAGAGGATATGATGAGTCTACAAGCAAATTAAGTTACTACCTCCATTCTTTCTCCTTAGGTCAACATGTGCTGGAGAAGGAACTAGGGCCAGTGCCGTTGCGGGTGCCAATAGCTTGATGCTGGTTACCTTCTGGGGTAGGTAAGGGGACTGCAGGAGTGGTTAGAGAGGCATATGAGATGTGTACAAACAAAATGGTTTCTTATACAACAGTAACTCCTAGACAGAGATGAGAGTATACAAGCGAATTAAGTTACTACCTTTATTCTTTCTCCTACTAAGGTCAATAGGTGCCATTGCAGGAACTGGGGCCGGTGTCGATGCTAGCAGCTTGATGCTGGCACCCTTCTGGGTGGTATATAAGGGGAAGCGGACTATAGAAATGGTCCGGGTCATATGATGAGTTAAGACAAAGGTGCAGAACAGTTAGTCACAAGAAAATCATTAGAGGTTGTGATGAGTACAGAAGGAAATTAATTAGTACTACCTCTGTTCTTGGTCCTTCGGTCAACAGGTGTACGATGGCGTGCAAGTATCTACCCAGGCTTCCTAAAATTGAATGTTACCTCATCCCCCAGCTTCAGACCATTCTCATAGACATACTTGGACCAACCTTGGCCAGCCAAATAGGCGGTGACCATCGTCTGGGAGACATCCACATCATATAGTTGTCGCATGCCTTTAGGGCCCTTGCTATACAGAGTTAGAAACTTGTCATTTCCGAACATCTTGTTTATAATGGGGCGAGCGACGCAAGGGACAACCTTCATGTGAAAATTGTTAGAGAAGTAAGGCGACAACAACAAAAGTGAGATACAAGATCTTACATCAAGTCGGTCTAAACCACTTGGAATCCATACCTGATTCCATGGGTACCCTTTGCGAAGGGTGGCATGCACCACTTTTCTTCCCACTGCCTTTGGAATGGCATACATGGGCCCCCTTTCAATAGGAGGGGGGAGCTTGACAAGAGGAGGGTAGCAGAAAGGGCTGAGCAGCTGGTGCATGGTACTGATTGAAATTAAGTGGAAAGGTTAAATTATGTAAAGAGCAAGTAAATCTAATAATATAAGATAGAACCATTGCCTATAAAGCAAACATATTTCATTTTTGTGAACTTCTAATGAGCGTAAACATATAGTACTAGTTGATAACAATAATATGGAAAATCATAAAATATGAAATTGTGGATTTCCAAAATATACCCACTTCTTAGACATGTCACTGCCCACTTGGGTACTATATTGGTGCTTCCTCATTGTGTAGAGGATGTCCTCTTTTGGTGCGGGCATCATAGATCTACTAGCCTCTACAGCAGCCTCAGCCTCCGCAGCAACAACTTCAATCTGCATAAATAGCAATAGAGCTCAACAGTTCAATACTATGTAAAGTTTGACCATGTTTTTAGAAAAAAATGAATTATATATCCTTGGATATACCATGAAACATATATTCACGTCGTATGTATATAATATCATAGTTCTTGATAGTTTTTGACTATTTTCAAAAGTTTGGTCAAACTTTCCGTCGCTTGACTTTAAAAAATATATATGTGCCTAAGCCTTGGGACGGAGGGAGTACAGTACATAGTAGTCATATACTAACTGTATGAGACAGTCTGACATATCCAGATCTGGATTCACATAAACATAGTGCCAGAATTAATAAAATCACACATATATTTCTGAACATCTGATAAGCATGCGTGACACCAAGCGGGTAATACTTAAATCTGACTGCACCATGGTAATAAGGGTATTAAGAACAAATACCTTTCTCTTTAAGATGGGCCCTCCCAGCTGGTCGGTGGGCTTGCGCTTGTTTGGTGAGTAGTGGTACTGGCCGGATCCTACGGCATGTGGGGGTACCATCCTGTTTGTCGCACCTGGAGCACCGCACGTTTGCAGGTATGTACCACCGCGCTACAGTAAATGAAGAAGAGATGGTGCTACGGAGGCTTCCACAAAAACAAGATGGAGATAGAGACAACTTTTAGCATAGGGATACATCCAGGTTGCAGCCAACCACTTTCAGCATTGGAAAGAATGGAAGAATGCAACAAATATACTGCTACATTACCTTTTTTAGGCAACTTTTAAGAGAACTGACGGGACCATCCCTGTCCTAGCCGTGCGCGCCACTGACCCATAGTTCTCCATACAGAATCTGATGCAAAATCCATTGCACATTATGAGTAGCAACTAAAGGTTACATAAGTGAAGAACACCAAAATCAAACCCGACCAAATGCCCCAATTAGAACAGCGGTGACCATGCCCTAATCCCGAATCCATACAAAATCAGTACCACCTCCCCCACCCCCACCCCACCCAAATGACCCAATCGGTCAGAGAAGAGGAAAAATATCCTGATTAGGTGATTCCGAGGTGAGCAATAAGCAAGAACTCCACAATCAAAGCATACCGAATACTAATACTCCTAGTACTAATAGTACCCCCAACGGCCCAATCAGAAGCAAATTAAGCAAAGCCGGATTTTGAGGTGAGAAAATACACCCACCTATTTCAAGAAGAACTCCCCAATCAGAGGTTGCACCAATTCCAACAGTTGTTTGCTGGATGGGAGCTAGCTAGTGATGGTTTCTTGTCTTGTCGTTGGTAGAAAGGCATGGACAGGGGAGTAGTAGTACTAGTAGTAGTAGGGCTAGGTAGTACATTTTTCTACAGTAAGTATTTTTAAGTGGCAGTGGCGGGAACATTTTGCCGTGAGAGAATCTCAAATTTTTTATCCCAGCTATCACGTGGTGGCCTACAGCTGTTTCAAGCGGGACCCACGTCAGGGGTGAGTTAAAGTGGGCCCCACATCAACTGGGTGAGATAATTGACCGAGCCAACCTCCTCCTTCCCTTGATACTAGTACTAGTTCTCCCGGGTTCCTCTCCAAGGACAGAGAAAATCGCCCCTCTTCGAATCAAATTGATCCCAGCTTATTATCCTTTTGCTGATTCGTCTCATGGAGCAGTGGACAAGACAACGGTAGTTGCAACATAGGGCACCAGCGCTGGGGCCTCAAAAATAGTTTAGAAACCAATAAAATGATAAGCTCAGATTTCAGACTAGAAACACACACATATACTATATACTAATATACAGAATAGTTTCCAATTATAGTTCTGCTAAAAAAGCCTATAAATCATAATAAGGTAGCTCCATATTACAGAATTACGGTAGTAGAAAACCAATCATGGGATAGCTCTACACCCCAAGAGTTTTGTAGCTGGGCTAGTGGTCATGAGACTACCCAGACGACACCAAAAGTACACCCCTGATTATCATCAGCCCTACATCAAATCCATCCAGAAGCAGTGTACCCAATCAACAGCCTCAGGTGTAGGCTCATCAATGAATAGGTCATCGTCATTACCATCAAAGTCCTCTTCGGTCGTCTGCTTCTATGATTAGTAGATTAATAGACACATTTATAGAGAAACATCAAAGACACATAACCTGAACATTTTTTGTTCTATAGATATACCTTGTCATTTGGCATAGCGGTAGTACCAGAAATGAAACCCGTTTCATGCAGCTTGCGCTTTTTCTCTAATCCCCTTCTCCAAGTTGATCTAGATGCTCAGGAGCTGCCTCTGTCAGTTGATCTAGTTGATCAATATCTGCTTCCCCTACTTGATCTTGATGATAAAGATGTGATTCCCCTGGTTCGTATGGAGGATCATATGGTTCACCATGAAATACCCATCTAACATATGTGCTTAGCATCCCAAATGTAAAAATATGGTCGTCCACTATACTTTGAGGCAGCACCCTATGATTCGCACACAACCGGCAGGGGAAATGTAGTTTTGAGTTGTCACAATGAGCTCTAACAAATCCCATAAATCACAGAACATGAAGGATACATTTAGCGCTGCCTAATTGAGCAATCTCTATCCAAAATCTGACCATCAGTTTAATTATGACATAGAAGGTTGGTTATTATTAAAAGAAAAGTAGGAAACATATAGATGGAGTACAAAAACTATATATGCCTATGCGTTTCAGCAAACATATTGACAACAAAAATCGTCGAAGGTATTTAGGAACACAAATCTAGCGTAGAATAAACTATGACCATGCAGATTGAGGAAAAATTAAACTACATATTTGAGGAGGCAGATCGGGTAAAAGGGCAATGAAATGCCAAGCAGACCGAGCTAGAGATAGAAGGACTACCGTGGGATCGACGTGCCCACCGGTGCGTCTCAAGAAGACCGACGAGTAGGGAAAGCTTCTTCGTGCACGGTGGTGATGAGGAGTGGCCGTAAGCGCGTCTGTTTTGTGGGGAAGGGGGTGAGGGCCTAGGTGACAGAGGGTGGAAGTTAATACACAACGCGAAGGGGTGCAGGGGGATAACTTTGGAAATTCCGACCTACCCTGCTTTGGAACCACCATATACGTGGCCCACCTGCCAGTCACCATAGATCAAAATTGATACACAACTTGTCAAAATACAAGTTTATATTTTACCATGGAAACTAATGCACATAGCATTGCACTTTGCGAACGAATGGTTTTATTTCAATATATATTTAATTTCAGCATCTTCAGCTAGGAAGCTTGGAAACTCATGAAAGTAGGGCATTATCCATCAAATCTGGAATCTCCTTTGTAAACAATTGCTTGAAATGCCAAGATGCACCGATCTACCAAATATGGACACGTTTGTAAGCTTGGTTGGCAAAGATGCTTCAATGTACGGAGTAGTAAAAAACATGAAAAAGGTATAGAAACTATGGATGTGACCTTGCTCCTCTTGTTTGAAAGCCTTGAATTAATGTTCATTAATTTCAGATGTCTATAAACTCATTAAATGCTAGAAAGCATATATGCCTATGGGTCTATCTGACGGGGACATCATCCCAAGTGGGAGTATCGTACTTTAGAAGCTTCAACTTCAAAATTTCGGCAGAGCGTCGAAATATCTCGCCCACCCATTCAAACATCCCGCCCATCCATTCAAACATCCAGCCCCAAAAATTATTTTATTGCACAATTTTAGCCTGGAAGCTTGAAAGGGCGTTATACATTGTGTGAAAAAAGGGGGCGGTGGCATTTTGAGCCATCATCTTCGTAGTTGCTTCACAATAAAACACATTGTTGTTACTTGGAAATTAGAAAACAAACTTCAAATTTGGAACCAAACATATTGGTTGATTTGCAAAGATGCACCGATCTACCAAATACGGACACGTCATCATAAACTATTTCCATGACCTTGGTCACCTTTTTTTGGACGATGGTCATCCTTTTGAAAGCCTTAAATTGTTCGAAAATTTCAGCAAATGCCTAGAAACTCCTTTAAATGCTGGGAAGCAACTCTCACCGGTGTGTGGGCCTAGACGGTGACAGCGCGTCTGAGAGGCCCCACGCCAGAGTAGCGTATGCTAGAAGCTTCGATCTCAAAATTTGGTACGATGCCCAAACATCGCACCCATCCATTAAAATATCCCGCGCATCCATTCAAAGATGCTTCACCTCTTTATAGAATGAAAAATTCCTCTTCTATCCCTACTTCGGAAACAAGAATCCAAGGGAGCACTATAATAATAGAGGGATATAGGCGGTAAATTTGCATTCTCCCAAGTGCATCACCCCATCAACGTTTCTCAGCCCTTCTTCAATATTTACCTGCCCGCGCACTCTGACCTACACTGACTTTTTGGACCCACTATGCAAGTGACCCACATGTCAGTGAGCCAGAATTATGGGAAGTAAGATTCCCATCGCTTATTGTTCAAAATTCGAACATTTTTCGCTAAACCGAGATAAAATCGTTAAAATCATCCAACCTGGCTTATGCTATCATTCCACTATTTTAGAGTAAAAGCTAAAAAAACAAAGCCAAAAATACGTTCCTAGCTTTATAAGCCAAAAATCAAAAGCCAGAATTAGAGCCCAACCAAACAGTGCCTAAATCTCAAGGAACTCTTGGTGTTTCTCCCTTGTTTTAGTACTTGGGTACCTTCAATTTTATTTAACAAAAAATATGACCAAGTAGGGTATCATCAACTTGTAGATCAATTTTTTAGATACTTCCATTAAATTGCGGTAACACCATTCTGTTACATGAATATATATAACCATAAAGTTTGAAAATATTATTGAGAATTCACGGAATCCTAAACCATAAAATCTAAACCCCTAAACCCTGACCAAGTAGGTATCGTGCAATTATAGATCAAAATTTGAGATACTTTCGTTAAATTGGGTGACACCTTCTATTCCATGAATATAAACATAAAGCTTGAACATTATTGAAAATTCCTGCAAGCCTAAACCCTAAAACCCAAATCCTAAACCCCTAAACCCTATAACCCTAAACCCTCACCAAGCACGTAGCATGCACTTACAGATCAAAATTAAAGTTAATTTCGTTAAATTGGGTAACGCCATTCTATTTGACGAAAGCATAAATCCTGAGCAATATCAAAAATTCCCTAAACCCTAAACAACCCCTAATACATAAACCCTAAACCCTCAGCCATGAACCCTAACCAAGAACGTGTCATGCACACATTAATCAAAATTTGAGATACTTTCATTAAATCAGCTAACACCCATTCTGTTCTACGAGTATAAGCATAAATCTTGAGCATTATTGAAAATTCACTGAACCTAAACCCTAAACAACCCATAAAACTGAACAGTAAAAACCTATAACCCTAAACCCTCGACCCATAAACCCTAACAAAGCAGGTATCATGCACTTATACATCAAAATTTGAGACACTTTCAATAAATTGATGTAATGCCATTCTATTCCACAAATATAAGCATAAAGCAACTTGAACATTATTGTAAATTCATAAAACCCAAAACCCTAAACCCCTAAAACCCGAAACCCCAAACCCTTACCAAGCGCGTAGCATGCACTTATAGATCAAAATTTGATATACTTTTGTTTAATTTGGGAACACCATTTTATTCGACGAATATAAGCATAAATCTTGAGCATTATCGAAAATTCCCTAAACCCTAAACCCTAAACAATCCCTAAAAGCTAAACCCTAAAACCCCAAACCCTCAACCCATAAACTCTAACCAAGCAGGTATCATGCACTTTATAGATCAAAATTTGATATACTTTCAATAAATTAGGTAACGCCATTCTATTCGACGAATATAACCATAAAGCTTGAGCATTATTCTAAATTTGCTAAACTCTAAACCCTATACAACCATAAAACCTAAACTGTAAAACCCTAAAACCCAAAACCCATGACCCATAAACCCTAACCAAGCAGGTATCATGCACTTATAGATCAACATTTGAGATACTTTCATTAAAGCAGGTAACGCCATTCTATTAGACGGATATAAGCATAAATCTTTGAGCATTATTGAAAAATCGCTAATCCCGAAACCCTAAACAATCCATAAAACCTAAACCATAAAACCCTAAATCATCGACCCATAAATCCTAAACCAAGCAGGTACCATGCACTTATAGATCAAAATTTGAGATACTTTCATTAAATTGCGGTAACGCCATTCTATTCCATGAATATAATCATAAAGCTTGAACATTATTGAAAATCAAAAACCCTAATAACCTTCTAACCCTAGAACCATAACTTCCTAACCCTAGAACCCTAAACCCTTACCAAGGAGGTATAATGCACTTATAGATCAAAATTTGAAATACTTTTATTAAATTGTGATAACGCCATTCTATTCCATGAATATAACCATATATATAAAGCTTGAACATTACTATTGAAAATTCCCTAAACCCTAAAACCTAAACAATCATAAACCCTAAAACCCTGAACAACACTAAACCCTAAATCATGAACCCTAAACCCCTAAACCCTCAAAGCCTAAACCCTAAAATCCTTAACCATAAACCATAAACCATGAACCATGAACCATTAAACCCTCAACCCAAAATAAAACCCTGAACCCTAAACTTAACCATAGGCTATATATACTTTAAGTGAAAACTGGGGCAGTGGGATTTTAAGCCATATTTTGTAGTAGCTTCATGACAGAAGCCATTGTTGTGCCTTAGAAAATTGAAATAACTTCCAATTCGGAAGCTTCCTTTGTAAATAATATTTTAAATGCCAATACACACCAACTAGCAAATATGGATAGATTATTATAAACTATAGTAAAGATATGGCCATGACCTTGGTCATCTGGTTTGAAAGCCATGCATATTC
The DNA here is from genome assembly GCA_023614405.1 of Avena insularis. Classification (NCBI taxonomy): domain Eukaryota; kingdom Viridiplantae; phylum Streptophyta; class Magnoliopsida; order Poales; family Poaceae; genus Avena; species Avena insularis. The sequence goes on along the minus strand of CM042692.1, from coordinate 352,575,580 downwards.
TTACATGGTACTCCATATATTGTGATACAATTTTTTCTCAAAAGTTATCAAATTTTAAGATTATATTTCTCCATGGGAACTAGCTAGTGCACATAGTGAGACACGAAGAGAGAAAATAATGGATGCATTTCTTTTTATATTTTGTTTCTTTGTATTTTTTAAAAATGGCCGAAGTTAGGTGTCATTACCATTCATATCAAAAAGTTAAATTTTGCGAAACTCTCGGTGGTTCTCCAATATTTGACTACTTGGTCTCTTTGAATTATTTTGACAAGTCAAGAGAAAGGTATATCACACACTTTCTAGTTAGAAATTAGACATACTTACTTCAGATTGTCAAAAAGTCATTTTATTAAATAGATTTAGCTAGAAAGTTTGGAAATTCATGAAAGTTGGGCATTGTCCATCAAATCTAGAATCTTCTTTTGAAATGCCAAGATGCAACTATCTACCAGATATGGACACGCTAATATAAACTATAACAGAGATATGGTCGTGACCTTGGTCATCTTGTATGAAAGCCTTCAAAATATATTGTTTATCAATTTCGGCAAATGTGTGGAAACTCATTTATATGTTGGTAAACATACTGTCGCTGGCGTGTGGGTCTAGACGGGACCAACACGTTAGAGTGGCCGCGTCGTTGTAGCGTACGTCGGAAGCTTCAACCTCAAAATTTCCGCATGGCACCAAAACATCCCGCGCACATCTATTCAAATATCCTGCCCCGCTTTTTGCAAATGCAAAATTCCTCTTCTATCCCTGCTCTGGAAACAAGGACCATGAGAGTACTGCAATAATAGAGGGGCATAGGTGGTAAATGTGCGTCATCCCACCTATATTCCCCCCATCATCTCTTCCCCGCCCACACCCCTCCGACCTCGACCTTCCTCCAACTGCTTCACCACCGGCCCTCTCTTCCACACCAGAGCTCTTCCACTGCAGGCGCTCTTCACCAGAACTATTTCACTGACTCCCTCGCTGCACCGGATCTGCTTCGCCAATGTCGTCGTCTACCCTACCGGGGCCGCTTCACTTAATCATTCGTTGCTGACCACAAAATGCCGAGCCGCCGCCCCCGCCGCCCTTTTGCCCGTCCCACCCGTCCTCGCTGCACAGCGGTAATTTCTCTTGCCTGTTTGCTATATTTTTGGTACTCGTAAGCTACAAAATCATTAGGATGTTGCTCAATATCCTGGATGTATTGCCATTTCATTTGCAGCCTTCATCTTGTAGGTCCTATCCACATAATTAGCTTCTCGCTTTTATTCCCTTTCTTACATTCTCACGCTATAGGTTTAATCCTCCAACACCAACTCATAGATTCTATTCTTTCCAAGCGCTCGCACGGGTCATGCAAACAGCTCATAGAGGATCCAACACTGACAATCTGTCGCCGAGCAAGGATGAATCGTGAGGTTTCCTTGTATTACTTAGGCTAGTTTCTTGTCATGTTAATTAGTTATATAACATGCATGCCTAATAAGTTAATAAGTCATTATACCTTGCCATGGCATTTGCATTTATGTTTTATTGTGAATCTATGTGCGAATGCTTAATTCGGAAAATTTCCATCTAGTTTGAATGATATATCTGGTCATTTTTAATGCTATATGTTGGTGTTTTCACTGCTTTCATCCTTCCAAACCAGCTATCTAGTTTGAAACATACATATGGTAATTTTTAGTGCTATGTTTTTGGTGTTTTCAAGATTTTTCATCCTTCCAAACCAATTAACTTGGTTTCAAATGTCATGCAGAGAAATGACAATGGAGTACAAGGACCCGATTTTCAACTACTCTGCTCAGATTCTTCTGGCAGATTGACTAGGAGTTGCACCCGCTCGAGAAGGAGCTACTGTCAGCTTGAACGAGCTACTGTAAGTTCATACTTACTTTAAATGATCTCTACTTTATATAATACTACTTGTTTCCCTTGTTCTTTGTTTTAACCTCTTTCACCATATTTTAGCAGACTATAGTTAAAACCCAGCAGGAGTCCTTGGAAGGCAGGACTGAAAGTTATGATCCCTCATCCCATTCATCCTCCCATTGCATTTCCGAAGCAAACAACTTACTTAACAGTCCACCTAGAACAACTCCTGCAGGTGATAAATAGATAAAGGTTGTATTGCATGCAGAACGAAAGGGTGTAGCTGCTCTTAGATCTGTAGCTAAAATGTTGAAGAAGAGGACAGATGATACATTGAAGTGAATCGCCATGTACCGATCTCTTATTGATGGTACTGACACATTGTGATCTTTTGGAATTACAATCTTGTTGTATAACCTATTGTAACAAACTTTTATTGTTGTGTAATAAGTAGTTTTAATTTCTACGTGTTTATTAATTGATATCTTGATATTCACCTGTTCTGCGAAAAGTAGGTGCTAACAAAAAAGGCCAAAACAGTAATAGGCCGGAGCAGTAGCATGCTGAACGTTGAAACAACATGCGCATGGACGGCCCAAAACGACCAGAATAGTAAAATGCCAGAACATTAAAAGGCCAGAATAGTAGAAGGCCAGTACAGTAAAAGGCCAATACAGTAAAAGGACAGAACAGTAAAAGGCCATAACAGTAAAAGGCCATAGCAGTAAAAGTCCAGAACAGTAAAAGACCAGAACAGTAAGAGGCTAGAACAATAAGAGGCCAGAACAGTAAAAGGCTCGAGCAGTAAAAGGCTAGATGAGTAGAAGGCCAAAATAGTAAAAAGGCCAGAACAGTAGAAGACCAGAGCAGAGAAAAGGTTGGAATAGTGAAAGACCAGAATCGCAAAAGGTATCAACAACAAAAGTCCAGTACGGTGGCAGGCTAGCATAGTAACAAGCCGAATAGTGCCAGCCTGAATAGGCAAAATCCCAAACACTAAAGGGCCTAAACAGTAACGGGTCGAAATTCCTAAAAGGCTAGAACAGTAATAGGACTGAACAATAAAAGGCTAGATTGGCAACATGCCTAAACAGTGTCGGGCCGTCTTGGTGCATGCCTCAAGTGGCAGCACAGTGTTGGGCTAACCTAGGCCTTATATAGGCCGAAACAGTGTCGAGCCCGAAAGTGTACGGGCCGCTGCCGGCTGCAGTACTAGGCCGATTCTAGACAGTACAAGACTAAACAATAAAGAGCTATGTTCCTATTGGGCTCTCCACATGGGCCGGCCCATTTAGTTATTAGCATGCCTTGGCTAGTCCTAGCTTCCACCACGGTTTATGCGACCATTAATGGCGGTAACCAGATGTTAACGGCGGCTGCCATGTGTCAGGTTGCATGACATCAGTAGTCATCGTGGCTGGCAAACAGATCTACGACAAAACAAGTTTTCGTGGCCGAAGGGTGCGATCCGCGACGGTCGGAAAAAAACTGTGGTTGATTCATTTGTGACGGGGATTTTACCATGAAGGGCATCTGTCGCGGAAGACTTTTTAGCCATGAAAAATGGGCCTTCAACCATGAAAATCTTTCGTTGTAAAAGCCAACTTTTCTTGTAGTGAATTTTTGTGTCGTAGCGTCACTGTAATGTTACCGATTCTTTCTCTGTATGCTTCCGAGATTTAGGTTAGGCTTATATCAGACAGAGGTCTGGGATTTGTCTAGCCCTAAACCCGGGGTGTCACAAAGCAGGTGCATGAGGCAGGTACACCAATGCTCAACGGATTGATGATCACGGTCGCAGACTCGCATATTTGTAGTATTCATCATGGCTGTCTATTGCATTCGAGAGGGAGATCATCCGTACCTAGTTTAAAAGGCTAAGGTGCCAAATGTGATGGGCTACATCATAGCAGCCCCCGGGGATATTTTCTACATGCGGCATACTGACCTTTCAACATGTTGCAAGGATTCTGACTGCATGATACCCTAGTATGGTTGTTCTCACTCAATATTCCCATGCATATCATTAGATATAGGACCCCGAGCATCGCGATAGTGTATCCCTACTTCATGCATGACGCCGTCTTAAGAAGACACGAGGGCGTCCTAATGGCGACCGACTACCTCTCATACTTCCTGCAAACAAACCCGGACAAGGATGTGATTCTCATTCCCTACCATCCAGAGTCAAAGAGTGGTCACCAAGGTTGCGTGATCATATCCTTGAATGTGCAACCCTCAAACGCCTTGTATCTCGACTCAGGTAGTACGAAGAGGAAAGACTACTCCACTATCAAGAGAGTTCTTGATGATGCTCTCAATGCCTACATCGTAGCGGGAGGCGTCGTCCCTAGTAGGATAGTTAAGAGGCATGACATGCACGTGTTCGACCACACAATGGAGTTCCCCTATGTCAAGTAGGCGCTTGACAGCGGGAAGGATGCCTTCTACGCCCTACACCACATGAAGGCATTCTTACGGGACTAGCATAACATCGTGCTGCCATCTGACCTCCGAAGGTGGGTTTAAGAACTTGAACATATACAGTATCGCAACCTCATGATGGATTTCTTGATATCCAGGAGGAGATCTCGACAATCGTGCACCAAGAGTCATAAAACCGGGGGCCTCTTCTACGGTGGAACTCCACCGTGCAACAAGGAGATAGATGGACACTTAGCGAAGCAGGGTAACGATAAGGTCTTCATGATGTTAGCAAAAGGAGCTAAACGGGGCTTCATCAATATCCCCGAGACGACTCATTAGCCGAAGAAGTATTGATGTTTGCCTAGCTAGTTGTTAGTTCCAAACTTGTGTTGTAAAGTTTATCTCTATGTTAACTTGCCTAGAAACCTCTATAGTATGTTTCTTAAACCATTGAACTTGATTGTGAGCGACGCTAGCTAGTTATTGTGTTATGAACTGTTTTAGTGCTTGGTCATATGTTGCTTCTCATTCTTTATTTCCGCTCTACTTCTTGGTTTGCTTTCCATCTTTCTTTGAAATGTCGATGATTAAAACATGTTGTGGCACTATATATGTGTGTGACTATACCGCTGATGGATCTGGTGTGCCAAGTAGACTTGTAATTTGAGCTTCCTCTACTTGCTGCACCAGATCCATTGGCGGCATTGTTATTTCCGTGCCCAACCTAAGTATGATGCACTAATCCAAGTCATTCTTGGTTTGCTTTTTTTGTATTTCTTAGAAATGTTGACGATTAAAATGTGTTATGGCACTATATATGTGTGTGACTATACCGCTGCAGGATTTGGTGTGCCAAGTAGACTTGTAATTTCTGCATCCTCTCTACTTGACACACTAGATCCATCAGCAACATTGTTATTTCCGTGCCCAACCTAAGTATGAGGCAAGTAGACTTGCAACAATGCCGCCCAAGTTAATACTATTTCATCTCGTATCCCCAAAGTCGAAAGAGGACAAATATTTTCAAGATTCATATACATAAGACATAATATGTTTAGTGGTAATCCATGGAAAGGATCCTGGGTCCATGGCAGTGACTCCTTTCGACACACCAAACTCAAAATGAGTCGTTGCCGTGGAGACCAAATCCTTTCTTTGCTTTACCACTGGACATATCATGCCCATGCTATATGAATCGTGGAAGTGTTTCTCTTCTTTTGTCTTTGGCAAAACGAATAGGTTAGATAGCGTGAATTAAATGAAATGGTGAATTATGTAGTTTCAAATATCTCATTATATCCCCCAAAGTCGAAAGTAAATACATTACTTCACTATTCGTATAGCATGGGTGACATTGTTATATGAATCGTGGAATGATTTCTTTCCTTTCGTCTTTGGCGATACAATGAAATGGTAAACTATGTAGCCGCAAACTCGAGAGAGTGGATAAATAAGTTCATGATTCGTATATATAGCATGGCGACATTGTGTTAGCTAATAGTATTTCATCTTGTAGCCCCAAAGTCAAAAGTGGACAAATATTTTCGAGATTCATATACATAAGACATAATATGTTCAGTGGTAAGCCAAGGAAAGGATTCTGGGTCCACGGCAACGACTCCTTTGGTCACACCAAACTCGAAATGAGTCGTTGTCGTGGAGACTGAATCCTTTCTTTTCTTTACCATTGGACATATCATGCCCATGCTATATGAATCATGGAAGTATTTTTTATCTTCTTTTATCTTTGGAGATACGAAGATATTAGTGTAGTTTCAAATATCTCATTGTAGTCCCAAAGTTGAAAGGAAAGACATTACTTTACTATTCGTATAGCATTGGAGACATTGTTATATGAATCGTGGAATGATTTCTTTCCTTTCGTCTTTTGCGATACAATGAAATGATAAACTATGTAGCCCCAAAGTCAACAGGGGACAAATAAGTTTGTGATTTGTATAGCATGGCGACATTCGTATAGCATGGCACCCATATATATATGGATGATCTTATCTTATGAACTTCTATTGCTTTCCACTAACATATATAGCTAATATCATCTATCTTGTGTACAGGAGATAACACAGAAGTGCCATGTCGTGTACATCGGTAAGGTTCCAGGCGTGTATGAGGAGTGGGAAGACTGCCAGAAGCAAGTGAACAACTTCTCGGGCAACAGCTACAAAGGCTACAAGAGCAGAGAGGTGGCAGAAGAGAAGTGGAGGAGGCACGGAGGAAGAAGTGGAGGAACTTTGTCGTGATCACCACCTTGATCTTCATGGTAGGTTGTGTGCTTTACTTAACCTAGAGAGCTTCGTCGTGTAGTTGTAATGTGATTGTGAACATGTACTCGGTCCCCGAGAGATGTGAACTTGGTGTTGTTTGTGTGATGTACTCTAGTTGGTTCATTTATGAACTCTCGTATATATGTCGCAGATTAATTCAAGTTGATGTGTGATGTACTTGTATTCATGTTGGTTATACTATGTTTTGGTTAATTGCAACTTTCTAGAAATTCTGTGATGTTTATACTATATTCTGGACTGTATAATACCTGTGTATTGTGTATTCTGGACTATAAAATTTAAATTTTGAAAATGCTATTTGAGGCGCATCTGTGAACTTATTAGAGGCACATATGTTAGATATAGTTAAGCTGTAGCCCTCAGACATACTCGAGTCGCATCTCACATGCGCCTTGTATAACCTATATATGCGAGGCGCATATCAATATGCGCCTCCTATAAATATATGATATGTGCCTCGCATATACAGGTTATACAAGGTGCATGTGAGATGCGACTCGGGTAATAAATACTATCAGCGCAGGCCTCAAGGCGCATCACATATGCGCCTCTAATGGCTTTTGTGATGCGCCTCGAGTAGGCTTTTCCCTAGTAGTGTTAAGCCATTTGAAGGTATACACATTTGTGCGACCATCATGTAGAGCACCTTTGTCATATTGCCACGGTCTACCAAGCAACATATGGCATACCGTCATGGGAACCACATCACACTCCACCGTGTCTTTGTATGGTCCAATTGAGAATGTTACCGAGATGGTGTGCTTGATCTTCACAGACCCTTGGTCACTTAGAAATTGTACTTGGTATGGGTCCTTGTGTGGATGGAGGGTGAGCTTCTGACATAACTTGGTGCTTGCAAGGTTGTGGAAGCTCCCTCCATCGACGATAACTTTAATGGATTTACCATTGATGCTGACACGTTTTTGGAAGATGTTAGATCTTTGATCTTCATGCTCTTGGCCTTGACTATTCAAGACTCTTGTGACGACAAGCGTGGACTTGCGTCATGTTCACACATGAGGAGTTCTTGGTCATCTTCCACATGTTGCCTTTCCATTTCTTCTTTGAATTGTGCATCAAATTCACCTTCACTCAAGTATTCCTCGTCTCTATTGTCATGAATTAACAATACTTTGGTATTTCCACATTTGGCCGACTTGTGCCTTTTGCCTACACACTTGTAGCATTCGTTGTTGACTGGCGGGTCATCCAAGGTTTGCTTGCCACTTGGGGGTGGTTTTCCTTGCGGAAGTGTGGGCTTGAAAGGAGGCTTGGAGGTACTTGAGGGGCTTCCTTTGAAGTTTGTTGTTGTAGCGGTTGGATCTTGCTTGTAGGTGAAGTACGCCTTGGACTTGCTGTATTTGATGTCCTCTTGTACTTGATGCTCGGCCTTTGTTGCATTATGAACAAGCTCAACCATGTTGTTGTACTTTTGGAACTCGGCAATGCGCTTGATTGGATGGTTCAAGACAATGAGAAAATGTGCCATTGTTTTCTCTTCATGTTCTTAAATATTTGCACGAATCATGGTAAGCTCCATTTGCTTGAAGTACTCTTCCATAGTCTTTGTTCCTTGATTGAGCATTTGAATCTTGTTGAAGAGGTCGCACGTGTAGTGTGAAGGAACGAAGTGGGAGTGCATATGAGCCTCCATGTCTTGCCAAGTGTTGATTGGAGTCTCTCTTCTTTCTTCACGAGTAACTTGGACTTGTTTCCACCAAAGGTTGGCATAATCATCAAACTCAAGAGAAGCCATGGCTACCATATTCTCATCACTATAGTTGTGCATGCGGAAGATTTTTTCAACTTTTAGTGACCATGAGAGGTATTCTTCAGGATCATTTGAATCGGTGAACTTGGGCATGGTGAACTTGAGCTTGCCAAAAGTTTCTTCCTCATTGCGGTCATGGTAGCAAGTGATACATTGCAAATATATCTATAATTTTTGATGTTCCATGCCTTGTTTATCCACTTTCTTGTGTTTTGTTCCAACTTTGGAGTACTTTTCATATGATTTCTTGGACTAACCTATTAACAAGAGCCACAGTGCCAGCTGCCTATTTTCTGCTATTTTTGGTTCCAGGAAAGTCAGAAAATGAATATTCTCGGAATTGGACGGGACAAAAGCCAAAGTGCCTATTTTTCCGGAAGTGATCAAGTGCCAGAATACGAGACGGAGAAGGGCTACGGAGCCACCACACCACCTGGCCATGCTGCTAGGCCTGGCCCGCGCCAGGGGGTGGTGTGGCTGCTCCCGGCACCCCCTCGGTCTCTCTTTCCGCCTATATTTTGCCCTCGGGACGAAAACTCGAAGGACCCGATCAAAAATCCACGAAAGAGTCTGTAGCCGTCGTCATCTCCATCCCTAGATCGGGAGGGATCTGAAGCTCTTCCTGGCACCCTACCGAAGAGGGGAATTCACCCTGGAGGCCTTCTTCATCACCATGCAAGCCTCCGGTGTGATGCGTGAGTAGTTCATCCTTGGACTACGGATCCATGTAGTAGCTAGATGGCTGGTTCTCCTCCTTTGTGCTTTCATGTTTAGATCTTGTGAGCTCCGTTCATGATCAAGATCATCTATTTGTAATTCTGCATGTTGTGTTTGCGGGGATCCAATGAATATTGAGATGCTATTTTAGATTGATTATTGATTCTATCATGTCTTTGTTATTTGTGATCTTGCATGCTTTCCGTTGTTGGTAGCTATCTTGGCCAAGTAGATGCTAGCAACTCCAAGAGTTAGTATTTATGCTCGATAGTGGGTTCATGCCTCTGGTAATTTGGGGAAGTGATAGAAATCTCTAAGGTACTAGATGTGCTGTTGCTACTAGGGAGAAAACAACAATCCTTTGTTCATAGAACAATCGTATTGTTTACTTTACACGCGGTTCGTAAAGCAATAATCTGTTGCTTGCAACTTAATACTGGAGGGGGTTCGGATGATAACCTGAAGGTGGATTATTAGTCATAGATGCAGTTGGATGGCGGTCTATGTATTTTGTTGTAATGCCCAATCAAGTCTCAAAGGAGTCAAGATGATTAGTATGTGCATGTATTGCTTTCTCTCGATGTTTGTCAATTGCCTCGCTGTAATTTGTTCACCCAGCATGTTATCTATCTAAGGAGAGCCACCTCTAGTGAACTATGGATCCCGGTCCTTGCCTTTTACATACAATCTATAAACTGTTTAGCATTTTGTGTTTACTTTCTGCAAACTTTTACTTCTTTCCATTCGATACGTTTAATCCTTTGTTTTCCACAAAACACGGTGAGATTGACAACCTCATCACAAGTTGGGGACAAATTTCTGTGGTTGTGTTGTGCAGGTCTCCATGTTGCTACTAGCACCGGTAGTGCGCCCTGCCAAAGCTCAGCTAGTAACAAATTTATGTGGTTATGTTTCCTTGCTCCTACTGGTTCAATTAAACCCTGGTTTCATAACTGAGGGAAACTTGCTGCCATGCTCATCATACCTTCATCTTGGGGTTCCCAACGAGCTCTACATCAACACCGCCATCAAGCAATTTTCTGGGCGTCGTGCATTGAGCCATCAACAAGCTTAGTGATATTGTTGTTGCTCTTGTGGTTGTTGAGCCGCATTTGGAGGTGGCGGAACTTGGTCCTCGCGACATTGTTGGGGAGCTTGCTCTTGGCGCAGTTGTTGACGAGCTTTCTCTTGCTCTTGGCACTATTGTTGACGAGGTTGAGGCGCTTGGGCCTCACGAGGTTGAGGAGGATGTGGAGCATCTTGCGGCTGTTGTGGGTGAAGGGGAGGCTCATTCCTTGGTTGATGACATGGGTTAGGCACTTGGGCCTCTTGATGAAGATCATGGTCGTGAGCCTCTTGACATGGTTAGCGTTGCTCCACATGTACCATGTGATGCTCCATGTCTTGATGTGGTGGGCGAGGCTCGTCATGGTTACCATGGTGTTGGCATTAACGTTCATGACGACGATGATGAAGAGGAGGGTCTTGAAGAGATACACATCGATGATGAGCTTGTTCTTCAAAGTTGGAGTCATCACTTGTTGTTGAGAGAATGTCTTGTGGGTGTTAACGGTGAACTTGGGGTTGCACTCGAGGTTCCACTCATGGTTCTTCACATTGGTTGGTCTTGTTGGATCACTATTGCTCTTGCATGATGACGGTGTTCATCTCGCCTTTCTTGAGGCCTTGAGGAGAAATCACTATCATAGCTTGACATAGCAACGTGACAAGGAGATGGTACATATTGCGAAGAGCTTACAAATTCAAACACGGGGACTTCATTGCGTCTTGGAGCACTTGCATGAAGATCTTGTCGACAAGGAGAACGCTGACGTGACGATCTTGATGCACTTGAATGGTGCCTTGAAGAGCTTGGTGCGCGAGAAAGCGGCCTTGTGTTGCTCTTCATTCCATCAATGAAGCGTTGAAGTGTGTCATTTTTCACGTTGACAGTACGTTGAAGAGCTTCATTTTATTGCCCAAAGTTGTGTTGCATGGCATGAATTTGCCTTTTGATACCACCGAAGCGGTTGTCGATGCTCTTGAACTCCATTTGAGTTTCTTCGAATCGCTCGTCTTGGCGTGTCTCAAGGGCATTGCAACGGTCACGGAACTCTCGGCGGATGATGCATTGGCTTGCTCACGTCACGTACGGTCCTTCCTCGTCTTCGGGTGGGGGTGGTTGGTTCGCTTCACCGTGCATATCCATGATGCAAGACAAACAAGGATTGTATATGGAAGGTAATCTGGTGGGGGTTAGCCTTTTACCTCACCTTGGAGATTGTATCAAACTAGTAGCCACACATGATAACTATAAGTTCGTAAAGTGAAATCACAAATAAACCTTACACTAAAGAAAGAACTAAAACTCTCAAAAGCTTTTGGGTGGAAGGTTAGGATGGTGAAAAGCCAAACGAAACGATCCAAAGAAAGGGTTATTGTCAAAAGTGGATAAGAACCAAAGATCAAAAGAAAAAAAGGACATGATCTAAAAACACGAGGGTACGAACACGTGGTGATGAACGAGGTTAGCACGACTATTAAAATGAGAACCAAAATGTCCTAACCAATACTACGCTCGGTTGTCGTGCCAACTCAAGGAGAGACCGCAACTCATTCTCCAAAATAGGATAAGCGACGAATTTGTGCACTTGCCTTGGTCGCGCTTTCTCTCTCTCTTTGCTTACAAGCTTGATGCTCTGTTCGTATTAGGAGACTTTGTATCTTTCTATTTTTATTTTGTTTTTTCTCTTTTTAATTATTTTTCTCCCTTTCTATACTACTATGTCAACTTTTTTATTTGCTTACACTCTCACTTTCCAAGAGCAAGTGCACAATGCTTAGGCAAACAAAAAATGAGATGCTCTCATAGGATAGGTACACACAAAGTTAGATAAGGGGTTAACAAGGTGGAACAAGTTATAACTTCGGTATTGATGACGACTTGCAACCGGTGTTGGGGATGATGTTCGAGTGTCACTGTGGTGTAGAGCGCAGGATGTAATGTTTCGGAAACTTGTTGTTAGCTTTGGCGACACGCACGCGAAACACGAACAAACAAAAGTGGAAAATTATCCAAAATGGGTCAAAATTCAATGTCGGAGGCCAAACCGGCGGTGCGGGACCTAGGGCTGAAAATTTTTGGTGGAGATTTTGGTGCGCCAGAAATCTCGCCGGAAATTTTTGGCGGGTGGTTCGGTTCGCCAGATCCATCGCCAAAACATGTTCGTGATGAACACAAAATTCAAATCTTGAAAATCGGTTGAAACTGGGGCTAGGGAAGGTCAAGGAAGGTAGATTGACACCAATAGCAACAGATCTATGGATCAAGACCACCAAAAACACACCAGAACTCAAGATCGATCCGGAGGCCATGGGGCTCTTGTTTTGGGGATTTTCAAATTTAAGGTGGATAGAAGAAATTTTTGTGGGGAAATTCATGATCAACGAAGCTCTTTATACCAATATGTTAGGGTTGAACCCTTAGGGTTGCCAGATCTTCCATGAATCCCCGTGGAAATCGAGATGAAGGCGAGTGTGAGTGAGAGAGAGGATGAAATCCATGAACACACACACGAAGAACTCGATGAACATACACACACACATGAAAACACGATACAAGCCAATAGATCATGCCGCCGGTAACCGGTCCGACACAATCCCTAGGATCGATGATGGGCAAGGACACACTCTCTCTAATCGGCACAATGATGGGGAGGCTTAGAGAGATCTTGACAACTTGGAGAAGGGACACCGACTCCAAGACCTTGTACAACTTCAATGCACTAAGAAAAGCTCAAGAGGTTGGGAGATAATTGGTGCTCCTTATCAAGGAGAATGCAACTAGCACTACAAGAAAAGTTGGCTTTTACAATGGACGATTTTCGTGGTTGAAGGCCCATTTTTCGTGGCCAAAGAGTCTTGCGCGACGGATAGCCTTCGTGGTAAAAGCCCCGTCACAAATGAATTATCCACGGCTTTTTTCGACTGTGGCGGATCGCACCCTTCAGCCATGAAAACTTGTTCCATCATAGATCTGTTCGCCAGCCACGCTGACGGCTGACGTCATGCAAACTGCCACGTGGCAGCCGCTGTTAGCGGCCGGTTACCGCCGTTAACGGTCATAGAAACCGTGGTAGAAGCCAGGCCCAGCCAAGGCCTGCTAAATACTAACTGGGCCGGCCCATCAGGGGAGCCTAACAAGAAGATGACCCGTTACTATTTTGTCCTACACTGTTTGAAATGGGCCCAGAAATGTAGCCAACAGCGGCCTGCAAACTTTCAGGTCCGATCCTGTTTCGACCTACAGAAGGCCCATGTTGGTCCAACACTGTGCTGCCACTTGAGGCCTGCACAAATCTAGCCTGGCACTGTTCATGCTTGTTACCAATTTAGCCTTTTACTGTTCAGTCCTATTACTTTTCCAGCCTTTTAGGAATTTCGACCTGTTACTATTTAGGCCCTTTAGTGTTTGGGCTTTTGCCTGTTTAGGCCGGCACTGTTTGGCCTATTTATGTACGGGCCTGCCACCGTACTGACCTTTTGCTGTTGATACCTTTTATGGTTCCGTCCTTTCACTGTTCCAGCCTTTTCACTGTTCTGGCCTTTTACTCTTCTAGCCTTTTATGGTTCTGGCCTTTTACTGTTCTAGCCTTTTGCTGTTCTGACCTTTTACTATTCTGCTATTTACTGCTATGGCCTTTTATTGTTTTGTCCTTTTACTGTACTGGCCATTTACTGTTCTGGCCTTTCCCTGTTCTGGCCTTTTATTGTTCTGGCCTTTTACTGTTCTAGCCTTTTACTGTTCTGGCCTTTTACTGTTCTAACCTTTTACTTTTATGGTCGTTTTGGGCCGTGCATGCACACGTTGTTTCAATGTTCGGCATGCTACTGCTCTGGCTTGTTACTGTTTTGGACTTTTTTGCTAGCGCCTACTTTTCACAGAACAGGTGAATATCAAGACATCAATTAATAAACACGCAGAAATTAAAATTACTTATTACACAACAATAAAAGTTTGTTACAACATGTTATACAACAAGATCGTAATTCCGACAGATTACAATATGTTAGTACCATCAATAAGAGATCGGTACATGGCGATCAACTTAAATGTATCATCTGTCCTCTTCTTCAACATTTTAGCTACAGATCTAAGAGCATCTACACCCTTTCGTTCTTCATGCAATACCTCATTTATATATTTATCACCTGTAGGAGTTGTTCTAGGCGGACTGTTAAGTAAGTTGTTTGCTTCGGCAATGCAATAGGAGGATAAATGGGACAAGGGATCACAACTTCGATCCACGCCTTCCAAGGACTCTCATTGGGTTTTAAATCAGATCTGCTAAAATATGGTGAAACAGGTTAAAGCAAACAACAAGGGAAACAAGAAGTATTATATAAAGTAGAGATCATTTAAAGTATGAACTTACAGTAGCACGTTCAGGCTGACAGTAGCTTCTTCTCGAGAGGGTGCGACTCCTGGTCAATCTTCCAGAAGAATCTGAGCAGAGCAGTTGGAACTCTAGTCCTTGTACTCCATTGTCATTTCTCTGCATGACATTTGAAACCAAGTTGGTTGGTTTGGAAGGATGAAACGTCTTGAAAAACACCAAAAACATAGCATTAAAAATTACCAAATGTATGTTTCAAACTAGATAGCTGGTTTGGAAGGATGAAAGCAGGTGAAAACACCAACATATAGCATTAAAAATGGCTAGATATATCATCCAAACTAGATGGACATTTTCCAAATTAAGCACTCACACATATATTCACAATAAAACATAAATGCAAATGTCATGGCAAGTTCTTAGATAGAATGACTTATTAACTTATTAGGCATGCATGTTATACAACTAATTAACATGACAAGAAACTGGCCTAAGTAACACAAGGAAACCTCACGATTCAGCCTTGCTGGGCATCAGATTGTCAGTGTTGGATCCTCTATGAGCTGTTTGCATGACCTGTGCGAGCGCTCGAAAAGAATAGAATCTATGAGTTCGTGTTGGAGGATTAAAATGATAGCGTGAGAATAAAGAAAGGGAATAAAAGCAAGAAGCTAATGAGGTGGTGTAACACCCCAAAAATATTAATCAAGATTTTCAAGTTCAAATCACCTAAGTTTAGGGTTAACAAAAACTTTTATTATTAAATTTAATAAGAGTGTATGTGTGAATTGCATTAGTGTATGAATGATTGCAATTGCCATGTTTGATTGCTACAAATGATAAGGAATGGTTTAAAGATGAATACTACATCATCTAGGCCATTTACAAACAAAATCAAAAGAAAATAAAATCAAATATGAATCATATGATCAAATGGTCATTTTGACCAAAATTATCCACTAGACCACTTTGAGTGTTTCTAGTAAAAGATTTCTAACAGAAACTTTCCCAATTCTTTTCACCCCTTGCTAGACCAAGTAAAAGTGAATCCAAGCAAACTTTACAAACTAACAGAAACTATTTTCAAATCTATTTTAGAGACAATTCAAAATGGAATCAAGTGTATGTACTAAGATCACCACTTTTCAAAAACCACACAAATCATTTCACCTTGGCAAACCCAAGCAACCATAGACTATCAAAAAAGTACTCAGAACACTCACCAAAAATCATCCAAAAATTTAAACTTTGAATCCATGCGGCCATTTGGTCGAGCACCAGGCGGACACCAATAAACACTGCCTAACTTCTACTATTCTGAGCAGTAATTTCCTCACCACTGTGCCCCTTTCTCTCCCACGGTCGCCCCAGCACCCAGCAACGCAGTGGACAAGCTCCCCCTTTGTCGTTCGCACCAGTGCTGCGCCGCCCGAGCTCACCATGCAGGTCAACCACGCCCCACTCGCCACAGCCAGCACCGCCCTCTCCCATGATGTCCAAGAGATAGGCGACACTCCACCGCCACCCTCTGTCCACCCCTCGACCGGAGACAAGCCGTGGACCAGCCATGATCGCCGCGCCCACTTCTTTGTCTGCCATGCCGAGAGCGCGCCATAGTGCCGCAGCCGACTCGCGCACACACGTCGCGCCTAGCCCACTTTGCGTGTGCCCGCACTCACCGTGACCCCAGCTACCCCCCAGACACGCCCGTTCGCCGCCGCGCGAACCGTGGCACTGTGCGCCGTCTCGAACGCCGCCGTTCTCGCACAGAGCACGGACTACTCCCGACCGTTCTCGACCGCCCCTTGCCGCGCCATCACTCGCATGACGACCGCCCTGAAGCACCGCGTCGACCCCTACCCCCAGCCAGGCTGATAGCTCACTACAACGACGTCGCCGACAAGCCCGAGCCATGCTGCTCTGCCCCTCTCGCCCGTGTATAAATAGAGGCCACCCCAGCCCCAATTCTCCACACCAGCTCACTCCCCTCTCTCTCTCCCAAAAACCTCCCACACCTCTCCCCGGAGCAAGGCAAGCACCCCATCACTGAAATTTCACCGGAGCCTGCCTCTATAGAGAAGAAGAGGAACTAGAGCTAGGAGCCGCCCCAGGAGCCGCCGTGACTACCATTTGACTCGCTGGCCTCGACACGTTCGATCGCCCCCATCGCCAACCTTAGCTGGAGCCCAAGTGAGCCCCCACATACCCCCACCGTCGCGTTAGGGTTTAGTTCTCACCGATGTTGTGTGACGGAGATGACGAACCACAGCTGTTAGATCCTAGTTTAATCGTAGGGCTGAGATTGAAACTTACGGTTCGGCTTAATTGAGTCGCTGATGAGTAGGAGCCGCCTGTCAGTAGCCCGCTGCGTGCATGCCGCGTAGCTGGGCCGGCCCAATTAGTTTCCCGCGCAGAGCCTGTTGATTCAAATAGACTTTTTCCATTTTAGTTAAAACTAGATTCTGTCAGTAGATTCAAAAATCAATTCAAAGAGATTCACTGAACCAAATTGCATGATTCCAATTTTGTTAGAAAGGTATTCAAAATATCTACCCAAGCCCGTTAGATTCAAACCATTCGAAATTATAGATCACCTATAGTAAAAATAACAAGGCAGAGACTTTTCCAACTTCAAACATTTTTCAAAAATCAACCATAAATGCTTTTGAGTTGATTCCATCTCTCAAAAATCACATTTGACAAGATCCATCTGAATATGTAAAAATATGTAGGTTTAAATGTAGTGATCTTGGACTAGTACCAAAAGAATGCTATATAGGCATTTCTAGTCACTTTAATTTTATTAAATAGTAATTTTAAACTTTATAAAATATGACCACCACTTTAAATAACATTCCCAAGTATTAGAATATGTGGTGATGACATGTGTCAACATGATCCCATATTTTAATTGGAGAATATTAAATATTAAGTATTTTCAATGAGTAGAAATTACTTTTCCAAAATAAGATAAATAAGACTAGGTCTTTATTTCATGTGATGATTGTGATGATGCTAGATCATCTAGTGTGAACCTTTGTGTGCTAAATAGAAGTAGTTAAGTATTGTTTGGTGATTGTGTACCTCGTATTTATTTATAGACACTAGTACCGACCCGAGATATGAGGAGGAGGAGTACTACGAAGAAGAAGAGAACTTCAACCACTACACTACTCAAGGTAAGCTAACACTTGCAAACTTCATAACTATGCAAGCCATCACTAATTGCAAGCTAGATCTATGCATCCTATATATGCAAGCCTAACACTACAAGTTAAATATGCAAGCTATCCTTGCAAGATAACCTATGCAAGATGCATTAGGAATGCTTTGATTATGCAACCTTGATTATACCAATCCCAAGTTTTACTTGGAAGCGTTATTCTTTTACTGTTACCAAAGTTCTTTACCTTTAGTTGGTGAATTGTGGAGTATTGGACAAATAGGATAGATGCCATAAAGAGTATAAAACTAGGCCTAAGTAGTTATACTTAGATGCCATAAAAAGCATAAAACTAGATTTGGATAGTTACACTTGATTAACACCCTCATTAGTGACACCCTCATTGCTAGTTGCTAGTGCTAAACTACTACTGATCACTTAGATGGGAATACTTGGAGGAAATGATTATGAAAACCTTGGAATGATGATTCATTCTATTGAAATGTTTTGACATGTGTTATGAACACAAACTGATTTGATGATGAAACTTCTTGAGGCATGAGCCTTGGTTTTGACAAAAATTGATGGTTGGGTTCGGATGCGATACCATTCCAATTTTACCGTACAACCACAATGCCTGAATTGGGTAGGGCTTAACTGGAAGTTTATATGCCTTAGTATGGGTTCCCTTGCAGAAAGAGGTTGAGCTGAGGCTACCTCGTGAATGTGAATGTCCACCTATGCAGTGCCCAGGATGGCAGATGGCCATGGCTGGGAGGCCAAGCTCATAGGGGAGGTGCCTATACTAGAGTGTGTAATTGAAAGGTTATGATTGATTATCCGCATACTAAGTATGATGATTCAGGGTTATCCCTGATGGATGTATCAAATTTTGTGGTGAAAGTGTACCACCTCTGCAGAGTGTCAAACTATTCGAATAACCGCGTCCACGGTTATGGACAATTGGAGTGGCCGTACTGTTCTGTTGTCAGATATTTTCAAAAATGACTTGTGAATTGAACTATGACCTTGACTTGACCACAACAGGGTTGTGGACATGAAAACTAGGTTCTCACTTAGGTGATGTAGAAAATTAAATTAGGTTCTTTAATTTTGAACTCCTTATGAAATAAACCTAGCTTTTTGCAAATTAAACTAGAGCTTAAGATTCCTACTATAACTACCTTACTTGTCAGTGATAGTTTGCGAGTACTTAAAGAGTACTCATGGCTTTGTCCCTGGCTATTCTTGTGGCCAGACTATGAGGAGGACTACAAGGAGGATGGACAGTAGGAGGTCTATGACAACTAGGATCATCTCTCATCGTCAGCATTGCCTGTGACCCTGAAGATGGAGCCCCTACTACGTTTACTTTCTGCTGCTTTGATTGTATTAAGACTAGATCATGAGATCCTTTATTTGTAAGACCTTTATTATGGTTTGTAAGGATGATGTACTATGGTACCAATTCTGTTATGTCTCTAAAAAATGGTAATCCTGGGATTGCGAGGTATGGCATAACATGCATCTAGGATTAAAAATCCGGGTGTTGACATGTTGGTATAAGAGCCATCTAGCCATAGGAGACCCTAGTTAGAATGGACGTCTGAACAAAACTTAGTTTCAAAACAAAACAAGTGAGTATTTATGAAAACTTATTCCCACTCTTATCCTTGATATTCTTTCAAAAAAATTCATGTTCCTCAAAAATTCTTGCAATCCTACATTAAATTTGACACACTTGATCACCCCACTAACTTGATCACCCTAAATTCTTATAGATGGAGGTCAAGTATAGCAAGTTCTACCAGCTAGGGAATGGAGGCCACCTGATCTTCGAGAGGGATCTAGATGCACTTGCAGAGTATCTTGAGCGCCCGCACCCGAAGTTCTTCGGGGCACAACGCAACGATCACGTGGGAGGAGAGCTACAATGGCTAATAGTTGCGAATCTCAGAGGCAAGATGGAAGATCCCACCTCGGAGAAGATCCAATTCAGCTTGAGGGAGAACAACTGGCTAGACGGACTAGCCAGGGCTATGCAGGAAGCTCTTGCCCGTCTGTGTGGGCAAAACATCAACCAGATCATCGGGACTAGCTTTGCTCACTATGCAAGGTGTGATTCTATGGGAATGCCTGGAGATGCCAGGACACCCGGAGCTGAAGCACCAGGTGGATAATCTCGACTTCATGTTGTATGATAGACAACAGAAGTTGGACAACACCCGCGCCTACGCCAACCACAACCATGCCATTGCAGTTAGGAAGGACCAGACCCTCGCCATCCTCTCCAAGGAGCGCCATTCACTTTGTCGTCAGCGTGACAAGAAGGATCGCATCATCGATTGTATTCGCAAGAAGGTGGCCACTCTCGAGAAGACCATCCGTGAAAAGGAAATCTAGCTTGAATTGAAGGAGGAGGAATGTGAAGATATTCGTGGAGATCTCTACTCTTAGTGATGATGACGACTACCTGGAGGATGAGGCCATGGAGGATCACACTGATGAAGATGATGTCGCCTTCATTGATGATGATTAGATGTACTTGAGCACTACCGTAGGAGTGAGTTGTACCTGGTCCCATTGTATCGTAGTTCCACAGAATGGTTCTTAAAACCATCTGTTTTCTATTTGTGTTGTGGTGTGTGTTTGTATTGTATGCTTGGAATGAATGAATGAAAAAAAGTTGTTAGTTTGCAAAACCCTAAGTCAAACTCAAAGTTTAAAGCTTTTGAAAAACAAAACCATGAACCTTATAGATTTCCCTCTTATCTCACTATCTATCTCAATCTTCAGATGACTCGTGGAAATCCCGGAGGAAGCAGTTCATCTCAGGACCCAATGTTGCAGATTCTGAAAATGTTAGTTTCTGACCGTGAAGCTAGTAGACCTGAACGCCAAGCCAACTTAGCCACTCTTCAACAGATAGCTCAGATGGCCCACAATATTCAAGGCCACGGAAACCAGGATAACCATGGACCCAAGCTCAAGAACTTTCAAAACACCAATCCCCCTATATTTAATAAGTCTGAAGAGCCTTTAGATGCTGATGACTGGCCGCAAACTATGGAGAACAACTTAGAGGTTGCAGGAGTTGAGGCCAATGAAAAAGTACTGTTTGCCACCCATTATCTGGCAGGTGATGCAAGAGCCTGGTGGAATAGCACCCATACCATGAACGGAGGTCAGATGATGACTTGGGATGAGTTCAAACTCAAGTTCAACAAGACTCATGTGCCCCCGGTCTAATTAAGAGGACAAGGGATGAGTTCAGAGATTTGAAACAAGGAAGGATGACTGTGGTTGAGTACCGTGACAGATTTCTGTCACTAGCTAGATATGCCCCTGATGAGATTGACACAGAAGCAAAGAAGAAAGAGAGATTCCTGAATGGACTGCATGATGAAATGCAAACCGTGCTAGTCAACATTCCCTTTGACGATCTTGAAGCTTTAGTGGACTCTGCTATCCAGATGGAAGGGAAGATAAACCAAGCCAATGACAACCGCAAGTGTCGCATGATGCACCAGCCTGGATCCCACCATACACAGAAGTATCGCCCCAACCCGTCTGCAGGATATGCCCCAAGAAACAACAGACCCCCTATGTCCTGTCCAAACTATCCCGTGCATCTCCCAAGTCCAACAACAACAACACCAACAACAACAATACTGCCCCAAGGACTGGAAGCAATGATGTGCCTATTGGAGGAAAAGACAAGTCCTTGATTACTTGCTTTGAATGCGGAGTCAAGGGTCACTACTCCAACGAGTGCCCCAAGAAGCTTGCAGCAACCACCAATGTGAATGGACCTGCTCAGCAGCAACGCCGTGTTCAGCCTAGAAAGAGATTTGCCCCAGGGAACTCGCTCAACCGCAATGGTCGTCTGTTCCACATGAATGCTGAAGAAGCTCAGGAAGCGCCAGATGTCATGCTGGGTATGTTTTTTGTTAACTCAGTACTTGCAAGAGTGTTGTTTGATTCTGGAGCATCGCACTCGTTTGTTACATAAGAATTTGCATGCACTGGTAAGATTCAACCAACAAAATTGAAGCATGTTATGATAGTTCAAATACCTGGTTCAACCACCAAAGCTAGAAAAAATTGTAAGGCTGTACCTATCAGAATCCATGGAATAGATTTTTATGCTAATCTAATAGTACTTGGAACCAAAGGTTTGGAAGTAGTAATAGGAATGGATTCGATGTCGAAACATAAAGGATTAATGGACTGTGCCAAGAAAGCCATAACCATGACTAGTAGCACTGGAGTATCAGTAGAGCATGTATCTGAGACACTACCCCGTCAATTTAAATGCAACAAGAGTCTAGCCCAACCAACCGTAGACCAAGTCAGAGTAGTCTGTGAATACCCCGACGTGTTCCCAGATGAATTGCCTGGTATGCCCCTAGATTGGGATATCGAGTTCATCATTGAACTAGTTTCTGGAACTAGACCCATAACTCAGAGAGCTTATAGTATGAACCCATCTGAATTAGTGGAGCTGAATAAGCAACTTGATGCTATACTGTAGAAAGGTCTAATTCAACCAAGTGCGTTGCCATGGAGATCGCCTGTTCTGTTTGTGGATAAGAAAGATGGAGGTAACCGTTTGTGCACGGATTACCGGAAGCTGAATGATGTCACCATCAAGAACAAGTACCCACTACCGAAGATAGAGGATCTGTTTGACCAGTTGACTGGTGCTAGAGTGTTTTCTAAGATTGATTTTAGAACTAGTTATCATCTACTCAAGATTCGTGCAACGGATATCCCAAAGACCGCCTTCACCACCAGATATGGTTGTATGAGTACACTGTCATGTCTTTTGGATTAACCAATGACCCCGCTTATTTCATGAATCTCATGAATAAGATTTTTATGAACTTCCTGGATAAGTTTGTTGTTGATTTTATCGATGATATTCTGATCTATTCCAAGTTAGAAGAAGACCATGAGCTACACCTGAGAACCATCCTTGAAACCCTTAGAGAGCATCAACTGTATGGCAAGTTTAGCAAATGTGTGTTCTGGTTAAAGGAAGTAGGATTCCTAGGACATATCGTGTCAGCAGGAGGAATTGCTCTCGATCCCACCAAGATTAAGGATGTTGAAGAATGGAAAACCCCAACCACTCAAACCCAAGTCCGCGCATTTCTCGGATTAGCGGGATATTACCGCAAGTTCGTTGAAGGATTTTCGAGTATCGCAAGGCCAATGACCCATCTATTGAAGAAAGATCAGAAGTTTGAATGGACAGACAAATGTGAAGCAAGTTTTCAAGAGCTCTAGAAGAGATTGATTTCAGTCCCAATTCTGATTATGCCGGATATCCAGAAGCCTTTTGATGTGTATTGTGATGCATCCAAGATTGGTCTTGGATGTGTGTTGATGCAAGAAGGCAAAGTCATATCATATCTGTCTAGACAACTGAAGCAACATGAGAAAAACTACCCTACCCATGACCTCGAACTAGCAGTCATAGTTTTAGCTTTGAAGACATGGCGGCATTACCTTATGGGTAACCGCTGTGAGATTTATTCGGATCACAAGAGTCTGAAGTACATTTTCACCCAGAAGGAGCTGAATATGAGGCAAAGGAGATGGATAGAGTTAATTAAGGATTATGACCTTGACATTCACTATCACCCCGGCAAAGCCAATGTGGTAGTAAATGCTCTTAGTCGACTGTCGTGTAGATTAAACACCATGATAAAAGAAGCCCAGCTAAGTTTGCATGAGGAGTTGGAGCAGTTTCGAACGGAGCTAGTTAGGAAAGGATTCCTAGCCAGTATTGAACTTCAACCCACGTTTATCAGTCAGATCAAGGAAGCGTAGAAAGGAAATGCAAGTATCGATGGAATCAAGCATCGTATTGGTACAGGGAAGGTACCCGGATTCACCAAAGATGAAGAAGGAATTTTGTGGTACAAAGGACGTATCTGTGTACCAGAAGATTCCGAATTGAAACAAGTCATCATGCAGGAAGCTCATGATACTCTTTATTCTATCCATCCCGGAGGAACGAAGATGTATCAGGATTTGAAGGAGCAATTTTGGTGGCACAAGATGAAGAGATAAATCGGAAGCTACATAGCCAAGTGTGATATATGTCAGAGAGTCAAAGCGGAACATCAGCGACCCGCGGGAGTTTTGCAACCATTGCAGATTCCAGAATGGAAATGGGATTCTGTCGGAATGGATTTCATCACCGGTTTGCCTACCTCTAGTAGGGGAAATGACTCTATTTGGGTCATAGTTGATAGACTGTCCAAGGTAGCCCATTTTATACCTGTCAAGACCACCTACCAGAGTTCGAAGCTAGTAGAGCTGTACATTGCTAGAATCGTTAGTTTGCGTGGAACCCCTAAGACCATAGTATCGGATCGAGAAACCCAGTTTACCTCAAGATTTTGGCAGAAAGTCCAAGAAGGATTAGGAACCAAGCGGAATTTCAACACAGCTTATCACCCACAAACCGATGGACAAACTGAAAGAGTCAACCAAATCTTAGAAGATATGTTGAGAGCTTCTGTGCTAGAGTATGGATCAAAATGGGAAGGTTGTCTGCCTTTCGCAGAATTCTCATACAACAATAGTTATCAAGCCAGTTTGCAAATGTCCCTCTTTGAATTTCTATATGGAAGGAAGTGTTGTACCCCCTTGAATTGGTCGCAAGTAGGAGAGAGTCAGATCTTTGGACCCGACATCCTACGAGAAGCCGAAGAGAAGGTTCACAAAGTCCGTGAACACCTCAAGACCGCCCAATCGAGACAGAAGAGTTATGCTGAGAAAAGACATCGAGACCTGACCTTCAATGTCGGAGATTTTGTGTATCTCAAAGTATCACCCTTGAAAGGAATGCAAAGTTTTCAACTTAAAGGGAAGTTAGCCCCCAGATATATTGGACCCTTCAAGATTTTGAATCACCGAGGAGAAGTATCATATCAACTGGAACTGCCGGAGGAGATGTCAGCCATACATGATGTATTCCATATCTCGTTACTTCGCAAATGCTTAGAAGTTTCGGAGAAGACCGAAGTGTTCAAGAACATCGATCACCGAGCCATAGATATCAACAAGGATTTAACCTATCATGAAATACCCATTCGTATTTTGGTAGAAGCCTTTAGAACCACCAGGATCCGGAGTATCAAGTTTCTCAAGATCCAATGGAGCAACCATACTGAAGAAGAAGCTACTTGGGAGCGAGAAGATTACATTAGGACTGAGTTTCCAAATCTCTTTACTTCCTAGTTTTTCTTAAATCTCGGGACGAGATTTTTTTGAAGGAGGGAAGGTTTGTATCACCCCAAAAATAGTAATCAAGATTATCAAGTTCAAATCACCTAAGTTTAGGGTTAACAAAAACTTTTATTATTAAATTTAATAAGAGTGTATGTGTGAATTGCATTAGTGTATGAATGATTGCAATTGCCATGTTTGATTGCTACAAATGATAAGGAATGGTTTAAAGATGAATACTACATCATCTAGGCCATTTACAAACAAAATCAAAAGAAAAAAATCAAATATGAATCATATGATCAAATGGTCATTTTGACCAAAATTATCCACTAGACCACTTTGAGTGTTTCTAGTAAAAGATTTCTAACAGAAACTTTCCCAATTCTTTTCACCCCTTGCTAGAGCAAGTAAAAGTGAATCCAAGAAAACTTAACAAACTAACAGAAACTATTTTCAAATCTATTTGAGAGACAATTCAAAATGGAATCAAGTGTATGTACTAAGATCACCACTTTTCAAAAACCACTCAAATCATTTCACCTTGGCAAACCCAAGCAACCATAGACTATCAAGCAAGTACTCAGAACACTCACCAAAATTCATCCAAAAATTCAAACTTTGAATTCATGCAGCCATTTGGTCGAGCACCTGGCAGACACCAATAAACATTGCCTAACTTCTACTATTCTGAAGAGTAATTTCCTCACCACTGGGCCCCCTTTCTCTCCCACGGTCGCCCCCAGAACCCAGCAGTGCAGTGGACAAGCTCCCCCTTTGCCGTTCGCACCAGTGCTGTGCCGCCCGAGCTCACCGTGCAGGTCGACCATGCCGCACTCACCACAACCAGCGCCGCCCTCTCCCACGATGTCCAGGAGACATGCGACACTCCACCGCCACCCTTTGTGCACCCCTCGACCGGAGACAAGCCATGCACCAGCCGTGATTGGCGTACCCACTTCTTTGTCTGCCATGCCGAGAGCGCGCCAGAGCACCGCAGCCGACACGCATACACACGTCGCGCCTAGCCCTCTCCGCACGTGCATGCACTCACCGTGACCCTAGCTACCCCCCAGACACGCCCATTCGCCGCATCTGGCCACTGCCCAGAGCACGAACCGCTCCCGACCGTTCTCGACCGCCCCTTGCCGCGCCATCACTCGCATGATGACCGCCCTGAAGCACCAGGTCGACCCCTACTCCCAACCAGGCTGATAGCTCACTACAACAACGTCGTTGACAAGCCTGAGCCATGCCGCTCTGCCCCTCTCGCCTGTGTATAAATAGAGGCTACCCTTGCCCCCAATTCTTCACACCAGCTCACTCCCCTCTCTCTCAGAAACCTCCCACACCTCTCCTTGGAACAAGGCAAGCACCCCACCACCGGAATTTCACTAGAGCCCGCCGCTGCAGAGGAGAAGAGGAACTGGAGCTAGGAGCCGCCCTAGGAGCCACCGCGATCACCATTCGACTCGCCGGCCTTGACACGTTCGATCGCCCCCATCGCCGACCTTAGATGGAGCCTCAGTGAGCCCCCACATACCCCCACCATCGCGTTAGGGTTCACTTCTCGCCGGCGCTGTGCGACGGAGACGACGAACCACAACCGTTAGATCCTAGTCTAATCATAGGGCTGAGATTGAAACTTACCGTTTCGGCTTAATTGAGTCGCTGACGAGTAGGACCCACCTGTAAGCAGCCCACTGCGCACGCGCCGTGTAGCTGGGTCGGACCAATTAGTTTCCCGCGCAGAGCCCGTTGATTCAAATAGACTTTTCCCAGTTTAGTTAAAACTAGATTCTCTCAATAGATTCAAAAATCAATTCAAAGAGATTCACTGAACCAAATTGCATGATTCCAACTTTGTTAGAAAGGTATTCAAAATATCTACCCAAGCCCGTTGGATTCAAACCATTTGAAATTACAGATCACCTATAGTAAAAATATCAAGGCAGAGACTTTTCCAACTTCAAACATTTTTCAAAAATCAACCATAAATGCTTTTGAGTTGATTCCAACTCTCAAAAATGCGCATTTGACGAGATCTATCTGAATATGTAAAAATATGTAGGTTTACATGCAGTGATCTTGGACTAGTACCAAAAGAATGCTATATAGGCATTTCTAGTCACTTTAATTTTATTAAATAGTAATTTTAAACTTTATAAAATATTACCACCACTTTAAATCACATTCCCAAGTATTAGAATATGTGGTGATGACATGTGTCAACATGATCCCATATTTTAATTGGAGAATATTAAATCTAAAGTATTTTCAATAAGTAGAAATTACTTTTCCAAAATAAGATAAATAAGACTAGGTCTTTATTTCATGTGATGATTGTGATGATGCTAGATCATCTAGTGTGAACCTTTGTGTGCTAAATAGAAGTAGTTAAGTATTGGTTGGTGATTGTGTACCTCGTATTCATTTATAGACACTAGTACCGACCCGGGATATGAGGAGGAGGAGTACTACGAAGAAGAAGAGAACTTCAACCACTGCACTACTCAAGGCAAGCTAACACTTGCAAACTTCATAACTGTGCAAGCCATCACTAATTGCAAGCTAGATCTATGCATACTATATATGCAACCCTAACACTACAAGTTAACTATGCTAGCCATCCTTGCAAGATAACCTATGCAAGATGCATTAGGCATGCTTTGGTTATGCAACCTTGATTATACCAATCCCAAGTTTTACTTGCAAGCTTTATTCTTTTACTCTTATCAAAGTTCTTTACCTTTAGTTGGTGAATTGTGGAGTATTGGACAAATAGGATAGATGCCATAAAGAGTATAAAACTAGGCCTAAGTAGTTATACTTAGATGCCACAAAAGCATAAAACTAGATTTGGATAGTTACACTTGATTAGCACCCTCATTAGTGACACCCTCATTGCTAGTTGCTAGTGCTAAACTACTACTGATCACTTAGATGGGAATACTTGGAGGAAATGATTATGAAAACCTTGGAATGATGATTCATTCTATTGAAATGTTTTGACATGTGTTATGAACACAAACTGATTTGATGATGAAACTTCTTGAGGCATGAGCCTTGGTTTTGACAAAAATTGATGGTTGGGTTCGTATACGATACCATTCTAATTTTACCATACAACCACAATACCTGAATTGGGTAGGGCTTAACTGGAAGTTTATATGCCTTAGTATGGGTTCCCTCGTAGAAAGAGGTTGAGCTGAGGCTACCTCGTGAATGTGAATGTCCACCTATGCAGTGCCCAGGATGGCAGATGGCCATGGCTGGGAGGCCAAGCTCATAGGAGAGGTGCCTATACTAGAGTGTGTAATTGAAAGGTTATGATTGATTATCCGCATACTAAGTATGATGATTCAGGGTTATCCCTGACGAATGTATCGAATTTTGTGGTGAAAGTGTACCACCTCTGCAGAGTGTCAAACTATTCGAATAACCGCGTCCACGGTTATGGATAGTTGGAGTGGTCATACTGTTCCGTTGTCAGATATTTTCAAAAATGACTTGTGAATTGAACTATGACCTTGACTTGACCACAACAGGGTTGTGGACATGAAAACTAGGTTCTCACTTAGGTGATGTAGAAAATTAAATTAGGTTCTTTACTTTTGAACTCCTTATGAAATAAACCTGCCTTTTTGCAAATAAAACTAGAGCTTAAGATTCCTACTAGAACTACCTTACTTGTTAGTGATAGTTTGCGAGTACTTAAAGAGTACTCATGGCTTTGTCCCTGGCTATTCTCGTGGCCAGACTATGAGGAGGACTACCAGGAGGATGGACAGCAGGAGGTCTATGACAACTAGGATCTTCTCCCATCGCCAGCATTGCCTGTGACCCTGAAAATGGAGCCCCTACTACGTTTACTTTCTGCTGCTTTGATTGTATTAAGACTGGATCATGAGATCCTTTATTTGTAAGACCTTTATTATGGTTTGTAAGGATGATGTACTGTGGTAACAATTCTGTTATGTCTCGCAAAAATGGTAATCCTGGGATTGCAAGGTATGCCATAACAGAAATCTGGGATTAAAATCGGGTGTTGACATGTGGATAGGACCTACAAGATGAAGGGTGCAAACAAGATGGCAATAGCATCCAGGATATTGAGCAACATCCTAAAGATTTCGTAGCTTACGAGTACCAAAAAAATATAGCAAACGAGCAAGAGAAATAGTTCCGGTAGGCAAGTGGGCAGCAGGGGCGGCGACTCGACATTTCGGGGTTAGCAATGAATGATTCAGTGAAGCGGCCCTGGTAGGGTAGACGACGGTGTTGGTGAAGCATATCCGGTGCTACGAGGGAGTCCGTGAAATAGTTCCGGTGAAGAGCGCCTGAAGTGGAAGAGCTCCGGTGTGGAAGAGAGGGCTGACGGTGAAGTAGCTAGACGAAGGTCGAGGTTGGAGGGGTGTGGGCGGGGAAGATACGATGGGGGGATATAGGTGGGATGATGCACATTTACGACCTATACCCCTCTATTATTACAGTACTTCCACGGTCCTTGTTTCCGAAGCAGGGATAGAAGAGGAATTTTGCATTTGCAAAAAGCTAGGCGGGATATTTGAATAGATGCGCGGGATATTTGAATAGATGTGCACGGGATGTTTCGGCGCCATGCGGAAATTTTGAGGTTGAAGCTTCTGACGTAGGCTACTCCGACGCGGCCGCTCTCACGTGTTGGCCCTGGTTATACCCACACACCAGCGACAGTATGCTTACCAACATATAAATGAGTTTCCACACATTTGCCGAAATTGATAAACAATATATTTTGAAGGCTTTCATACAAGATGACCAAGGTCACGGCCATATCTCTGTTATTGTTTATAATAGCGTGTCCATATCTGGTAGATAGCTGCATCTTGGCATTTCAAAAGAAGATTCTAGATTTGATGGACAATGCCCAACTTTCACGAATTTCCAAACTTTCTAGCTAAATCTATGTAATAAAATGACTTTTTGACAATCTGAAGTAAATATGTCTAATTTCGAACTAGAAAGTGTGTGATATACCTTGCTCTTGACTTTTTAAAATAATTCAAACATATCAAGTAGTCAAATATTGGAGAACCACCAAGAGTTTCGGAAAATTCAACTTTTTGATATGAATGGTAATGACACCTAATTTTGGCCATTTAAAAAATACAAAGAAACAAAATATAAAAAGAAATGCATCCATTATTTTCTCTCTTCGTTTCTCACTATGTGCACTAGCTAGTTTCCGTGGACAAATATAATCTTGAAATTTGATAATTTCTGAGAAAAAAATGTATCACAATATATGGAGTACCATGTAAAAATATGCATGGCCTTCAAACCAGATGACCAAGATCATGGCCATATCTTTTCTATAGTTTATAATAACCTATCCATATTTGTTATGGTGTGTATTGGCATTTAAAATATTATTTACAAATGAAGCTTCTGAATTGGAAGTTATTTCAATTTTCTAAGGCACAACAATGGATTTAGTCATGAAGCCACTACAAAACATGTCTTAAAATCCCACTGCCCCGGTTTTCACTCAAAGTATATATATCCTAGGGTTAAATTTATGGTTCGGGGTTTTATTCTGGGTTGAGGGTTTAAGGGTTCATGGTTTATGGTTTAGGATTTTCGGGTTTAGGCTTTTAGGGTTTAGTGGTTTAGCTAGGGTTCATGATTGAGGGTTTAGGGTTGTTCAAGGTTTTAGGGTTTATGATTGTTTAGGTTTTAGGGTTTAGGGAATTTTCAATAATAATGTTCAAGCTTTATATATATGGTTATATTGATGGAATAGAATGGCTTTATCGCAATTTAATAAAAGTATTTCAAAATTTGATCTATAAATGCATTATACCTCCTTGGTAAGGGTTTAGGGTTCTAGGGTTAGGAAGTTAGAGTTCTAGGTTAGGAGGTTATTAGGGTTTACGGTTAAGGGTTTTTGATTTTCAATAATGTTCAATCTTTATGCTTATATTCATGTAATAGAATGGCGTTACCACAATTTAACGAAAGTATCTCAAATTTTGATCTATTAGTGCATGATACCTGCTGGTTTAAGGTTTATGGGTCAATGATTTAGGGTTTTACGATTTAGGTTTTATGGGTTGTTTAGGGTTTAGGGATTAGCGATTTTTCAATAATGCTCAAATATTTATGCTTATATTCGTCGAATAGAATGGCGTTACCTGCTTTAATGAAAGTATCACAAATGTTGATCTATAAGTGCATGATACCTGCTTGCTTTCGTTGTATCTCAAATTTTGATCTATAAAGTGCATGATACCTGCTTGGTTAGTGTTTATGGGTTGAGGGTTTGGGGTTTTAGGGTTTAGGTTTTAGGGGTTGTATAGGGTTTAGGGTTTAGGGAATTTTCGATAATGCTCAAGATTTATGCTTATATTCATCGAATAAAATGGCGTTACCGAATTAAACGAAAGTATATCAAATTTTGATCTATAAGTGCATGCTACGTGCTTGGTAAGGGTTTAGGGTTTCGGGTTTTAGGGGTTTAGGGTTTTGGGTTTTAGGAATTTTCAATAATGTTCAAGTTGCTTTATTCTTATATTCGTTGAATAGAATGGCATTACATCAATTTATTGAAAGTATCTCAAATTTTGATGTATAAGTGCACAATACCTGCTTTGGTTAGGGTTTATGGGTCGAGGGTTTAGGGTTATAGTTTTTACGGTTTAGTTTATGGGTTGTTTAGGGTTTAGGGTTTAGCGAATTTTCAATAATGCTCAAGATTTATGCTTATTGTAACATCCCAAAAATATTAATCAAGCTTATCAAGTTCTAATCACCCAAGTTTAGGGTTAACAAAAACTTTTATTATTAAATTTAATAAGAGTGCATGTGTGATTTTGTATTACTGTATGAACTAGCACGGTGGCCCGCGCACCTGGACGGGCAACATCTTTATGGCCCTGTTTTTTCTATAAAAATAAATTAAGGAAGTTATTTTTGTCTTGCTTAGAGAAAGCACGTCATGCATGCAATTCTTCTTCCTAGGCATATCACACTCATAGGTATCACTAAAACACAATCAATTGCTTATATTAAAACACGAAATCACTATTGTACCAAAAGATCGCCAAACATTCATATATTGATGTCAATCCAATGATCAATAAGAATTTGTCATACTGATCAAGGCTAACATATATCCATGTAAAGATGCTGAAAATCATATGTGCTTGATTATAAATGTGTCAACACGGCCACTTCTACTTTCTTGAAGCATCACAATTATAGAACTAAATCTTTTCAACTGAGTCGTGTTTAGATACAAAGAAACATGGTCAATTTGGCCAAATGTGAGACTGCCCCGAAATTTTCCATATAAATTAGAGGTGTAAATTAATGAAAAGGTATTAGGATGGCTTTATAAATGCAAAGTCTTCGAATTGAGATATCGTGATGTTCAAAATCTTGCACACCCCAGGTCATACCTCAAGCGTAATACTTTTGTGTACCTCCTTATTGGTAGAAAATCCTCTCTGCCTAAAATCTAGAGATCATAAGCTTCAGTAGTTGTAAATATTTCAATGAAATCTTTGTCCTCCAGTTCCTCTGGGTAACAAAGTACAATGCTCTGTATTAGAGCAATCAAATGTCCAAGCCAATTGTAAAAGCCTCTAATATGTATACGCGAAGTAAGTATGGGTTTTAAATCTAAGAAAGCATATATACCGTTGTGGGGTATTTAATAGATTAGAATATTAAAATTTAGAACTTTTAGTAGCTGAATCCATATGCTATTTTTATCTATATCAAGAATGACTAAAAGCACTGGACACAGACACCGGACTGCTCAGTCCCGCTGTTCTAGTTCCGTATTGAAACCTAATATCAACAAAATGAGTTCATAGACGAATTATGTGTTGGCATGTTAGGCTAACACTTGACGCGCATCAAGTCAAAGGTAAAAACATTCATTTATTAATTAGATCAACATAATTCTCCGGAATCGGCAAAAACATGATTAGTATCTACAATTTTTTTTATGAAACCAATAATATTTGTTACAAAATATTGTCTTATGAAACCAATAATTGATGTATTATAAAATAGCACGTATTTTACAGTTACGTGAGACAGTTGGTATTTGTGATATAATTAGAAAAATACTACGTACACCTGCACAAAGGATGTGGCCGGCCTTTAGATGAGGAATCAAGTAATGTTTTTATACAGAATGGCCACTCCCATAGATTTCGAGTAAAACTTCGCTGCAAAGCAATTTGGAATGTAATATTTTTCTTGCATATCAATAGATACACACCTCTTGCTCTACATTGCGAGAACAGATGCCGATGTTGGAAAAGTCCCAAAGGATGAAACCCGTCGAGTATATGCTATAAATCAGATGAAAGCTTGCGTCTTACAAAAAAGTTCTAAACTTTGCCCCATATATGTGATTGTATTTAAAAAATAGATTACGCCATACAAAGAATGCTATTTGGGATGTATAATTTTTTTCTTGCATATTGATAGATACATACCTCTTGCTCTAAAAGTCCCAAAGGATGAAACTTGTCGAGTATATGTTACATATCTGAAAGCTTGTGTCTTACAAACAAAAGTTCTGAAACTTTGCCACGGTATATATGATTGTATCCTAAAAAATAGATTGAGCCATCAAAATTAAGAATGCTCACGTGTCATTATTACCAAGTATTTGCAGTCCATCTCTCTGCATGAGGCACGTCTTAATTACATCTGGATCCATCTTGTATGGCTTCATGTCTAAAACAGAACCTTGAGGAAGTTTGATCCATGTCCACGGGAGGAGAATTTGCCAGCTGTGTGCACCAACGTTGATCCATCTCCAACGCCAACGCTATCCTCCCCTCTATCTCCATGGGCGTGAATTGTTCTGTAACTACCTCGGTGAATTACGCTCCTAGTTACAAGCCTGGATGAGCGGAAATGGTTAAAATAGTACGGTGGGGCCCAAATGCCACTCACAGGTAGACCTTTCGGCCGTCCTAACCACTTCCAATCATCGGGACAAGAACGGGCGGCGTAATCGGCAGGCGAAGGGATCAACTACATACACAAATGAGTATGTATGCAAGCCACCATACAACAGTACATCAGAGCCATTCCATCTAAAAAGAAAGGAAATATAGCAACGCCATACGGCAAGATCCAAATATCCTAGATAGATATAATAGTTTAGGATATCTCCTCATACATCAAACATCAGAGTATCAGGCGGAAGCGGAAGACAAAATCCGAGTACGGATAAGAAGCAAATCGGCATAAGATGCCCCATAAATAAGCACATCCTGCCCACAGATCTCACGGATCCCGCTCCTCGGAATCTCTACACGAATGATCGTTGCCCACATCGTCTGCCTCCTCCACCCAGTATCCATCTTGCGAGTTTACTGTTCATCTGAATCAAACAATTTATCGTGTGAGACCCTAGGGTACTCAGCAAGTCTTTATGCCTCTAAAGGGACACAACGGGTGACGCAATTGCAGCAAAAGATAAACCCTAACAATTCTATAGATACTCGCTAACCATCCGCCTAACCAGAGATAGACGGATGTCCGTGAATTAATAACAACAGTTATAACAGTTATAACGGTAATATCCACAGATCCATCCTCCTCCTCGCTTACCGACGAGGAAGCGGACGAACAACCCCCCATCCGTTGGCAGTTTTATTATCCATTCCATGAGTGTTGCACTATTTACTAGTCAGGTACTTAGTCAAATTAAAAGCGGTACTTTAGTTATGCTTGTCTATGATCGAGAAACTGTGCTCCAAGTCGTCCATAACCGCGGACACGGCTTTCAGAAAGTTTTACCCTACAGGGGTGCACAAATAGCAACACACACTCGATCAACCTCGGAAAAACCAAATCAAAACCCAACGAGGCAGTCACGACAAAGCGATCACAGGATTCAGAAATATTTCAGGGGGCCACCCCATTAAGCTACCCACGACGAAGTTGGCCGACTCCGAGACGGACTCAAGGTTTGCGCCAATGGCTGTAAACGACTGGGAACCCGAAAATGTATGGGCTTGTCGATACACGAAAACACTCCGCTTTCCTAACAAAGACAAATGCGACCTCGCACAATTTTAAATAAAGCAGTAAAGCATGACATAAGTACAGGATAGTAAATAAAACCTCAAACTAGTCTGTGGCTCCAAGAAATAAGAATGAATCAAGCTCTGGCTCAGGGGGGTTCATAAGCCTCCCGGATGTGGATAGCGCGAATATTCAAGGAACAGGAATCAAGTACTCGGGGTCCTACGGGACACAAGTGAGCCTGAAAAACCAAATAGCGAATATGGCTCACCGATGCCACTTTCATTAGTTATCCCATTACTACTCAGGTTAAGTTGTTTAGGTACCTCGTTATCCATCAGACACTCACATACCCTACACATGCTGTTCTATGACTCGCATGGCTCAAACAACTCCTGTAGTAATGGCTCATGGGATGGAGGAACAAGCTTCGGTGGGGTTTAAAAGTAAAGGCTATGCAATACTTGGGATTCAAATTAATGCAATCGCGACTCAATGATGCAAGAATAAGATAGAGGCAACAGGTACTATATGTATGCAAGCATGTGGTAGTGCTTGCCTGGCAGCTCAGTTGAAGCGAGAGAAGGATCTGGGTAGTGCTCCTGGGTATCTTGATATATCCCCGCTTAAGCCTATTCGAAGAAGAACCAAACAAACAAGGGCCAACATAAATAAAGTGCGCAAGCATATGAATAAAATGCATCAAGCAAACAATCATGCCATGATGAATGGTGCACAATTTGCATGGCAATAAAGTAGCATGGCATGGGTGAGGTGTGGAATACAAGAATAAATCATTTTATTGAGTTTTGGCCCCATTTCATCCTCATTTTAGTTGCTGTACACATTATATTTATATGATGCATGCTGCAAAACAGACAAAGGAATGCATAAACAGAAAGGTCTCGTCGAGCTAATCATTTTAGACATATTATTTGTCAAATTTGGAGTTATAAAACAAAAGTTATTAAATAATTAAGGTAAAAGGGCATTTTATTGTGATTTTAATCAACTTGGAAAATAAAGTGTTCAAAATATATTTTGAATGGCATAATTGAATTCCTCACATTTTTCTGATTTCAAAACATATATTATTTGTATTAATTGGATTTATAATTTAAAAGTTATTTAAAAACAGAATTTAAGTTGAATTTGAATTAAATTTGAAAAGATTTGAATTAAACAGGTATGGACAGAAACTTTTGTTACTTAGCCCAGACATAGCCACAGTCAGTGACAGGTGGGACCAGGCTGACTGGAGGCACACGCGCGAGAAAAGCTTCTCACACCGGGGCTCTGCCTAGCCCGCGTGGATGACAAGCGGGCCCAGAGGCTGCGGGCCTACGCGACAGCGGCAGAACGCGCGGAGACGGACAGGTGGGCCAGAGAGGGAGCGCGGGTTACGGTCTAAAAAGATGCGGGGCGTTTTTGCAAAAAGGAGAAGGAGGCTGGCAGGTGGGACCTCTAGGAGCGCGGGTTGCAGGAGTCAAAAAGGCAGGGGGGGTATTTGCAAAGCGGCGCTAGGCACTGTTCTTCTTCTTTGCGGACGGATCGGTGCTGACGCCGCAGACGCTGGCGACGGGGACTCGAACTCGGACCTGCGTCTTGTCATGAGGCGGCAGCCACTGGGCTGAGTTGGTGTTAGGAGGCGGGAGGGGCCTAGTTGGGGCTTGGCGCTTCTGTGAGTGAGCGAGAGAAGAAGCGGCTGAGCCTTGAGCCTTCAGCGAAAGGCAGCGGATCTAAGCGGCGATATGGCGGAGCATGTCCGGGGTTTAGGGCTCACCGAGAGTGTGTCGGTGGTGGCGGATCGGGCAGTGAGCAGCGGGCAGCAGCAGTGATCTGAGCCCAGCGGTTTAGGGTTTCGGGGTCGGCGTCGCGATGTTCTTCGGCTCCAGCCCTTCTCCTCCTCGCTGACGGTTACTGGACGAAGCAGAGAAGCCTCCTCGTCCTTCTCGATCACCTCCTCGTCGCGCTCGTTGGCTGGACCGACGCAGCATGGTTGGAGCAGACGGTGGCCGGCGTTGGGGGTAGACGGTGGTGGAGAGGAAGGAGAGAAGAAGGCGGATCTGGAGAGGCCAGAGGCAGAGAGAGAGGGTAGATAGGGACGGAGAGGAGAGGGTGCCATGGGGGAGTGGTAGATGGAAAGGTGGCTTGGCCACCTTTTTCCTTCCTCCTCACGTGCTTTCACGGCCGAGGCAGGGCAGGCAGGGGGTGGCTTCCAGGTGGGGCAAGGTGAGGCCAGGGAGGCAGGCTCGGCGTGGTGGGGTAGCACGGCAGAGAGCTAGAGAGAGAGAGGGAGAGGGGAGGCTCGGGCTAGGGTTAGAGGCTCGGGCTCGGGTGAGCTAAGCTCGGTTAGGGTTTGGGTAGAGGGTAGCTAGGGCAGGGGTGAGGTGGCCAGGGAGAGAGGGTGGCTGGTGGGGCCAGCTAGGTAGAGAGAAGAGGGAGGCCAAGAGGGGGTGATGTGGTGGCTAGGGTTTGGTTTAGAGGGGGGGTGAAGAGAGAGGGATGGTATGGTAGCTAGGATTTGCCTTTGTCAAGATCAAGCCAAGCACATACCAAGCTCCAACAAGATCAAGACAAGAAAAGAGAGGGATGTGGTGATATGGTGAGGGGTTTAAGCAAGATCAAGATAAGACCAAGCCAAAAGAGGAAGAGATAGAAAAGGGTGGTGGTGGAAAGGATGGAGATGTTGATGGGGTTTTAGGGTTAGATGCTTGCATGCATCAAGCAAGATCAAGCATAAGAGGTTAGAGAGAGATATGGGGAAAAGATCCACTCAAAATTCAAATAAAAACCAAAAGGCTAGAAAAAGGTGGTACTTGCATGGGCCATGCATAAATAATTAATACCATGCTTATCTTTGTGAACACAAGGTTATTTACATGGCATTATTCTTATGCATTCCAAAATGTGGAGTAAGGCCTAAGCAAAAGAATTTAAAGGAAAGTTCCAGATGGAGTAGATGGAGATGATCACATTTGATTATAATTGGGACTTGCTAGTGTGTTTATTCCACTAGATGTTTAATAGTCCCAAAAATACCCCAACATGAGCATAAATCCATGATAATCCATATGGAAGCTAGGAATAAGGGTTCCACTCACAAGGCATGCAAAGGTGGCCATGTGGCTCTCGTATATCAATAATGTAAAAACAACATGATGCTAAGAGGAGAGCATGTGGAAGAATAGAATTGGATCCATCCCAACCCACATGAGCTAGAGGTAAAACCCAAATAAAGTGCAAAGCTCACATTTAGTTGGATGGTGGAATTATAAGGTGGTGACAGAGAAAGGTGATGGAGTTGAATAAAAAATATGCCCCCAACTCAACTTGGGCATTAAACAATATATCAAGAACCAAATACAATATCAAGAGGCAAATACAATTTACAATGCATATGAGGGAAGAACCAAAACACAAAGGGTTTTATATGATGCTCAAATGCAAGGAGGCATGATGACATGAGCATGATATAGTTATGATGCAACAATTATATATAGTAAGTAGCCATTATATTACTAGACCAAGTAGCATTACAATTGTTAGACAATTGGGATGCTACATGTTCCTCGATAACTACACCAAGTAAAACATCAAATAAACACAAACCTTGAAGCTCAAAGGTACTGTACCTCTATGAGGAAAGCATCCGAGCAATCACGCAGAACTGCGCATGCACCAATTGATCGACACACATACTTGAAGGAGGTTAGCCGGATCACGGCTTAAAGAAAAAATTGGCAGTGATGGCAGATGCGGTGGCCTGGTGCGTGCATCGGCAAGCAAGATCAAAGTCTTTGCCACTGATCGAACGCATGCACTTGTACCATGTGGGACGGTCGGCCAAAGGCAGAATCGCGAACACATCCGCGGCGGCGGGCGTGAGGACTGTAGGAGATCCTGCAGATTAGTTTTGCTTCTAGTAGAGAATGATAGCCTGTCAGCTAGAAAAATTATAGCGGCGGTGGGTAATTTTGTGCAACTCTTTTAGTAAGATCCAATGGTTGTCATTAGTTATATATTAGTTAAACTGGTGGCTAGGTGTTTTTAATTTTTGTGGAAATTTTTAGAGTATTTCTCTTTTTCTAGTGAGCCTGTAATGCACTTTTAATATATAATAGACAATTGATCTATAAATATATCTTTCACATTCGCATGAGACATGTGTTATTTGTGGTATTATAAAAAAATACCTAGAATACATGCAAATTAGGGTGGACACATACAAATAATTGTATGTTGAAACAATTAGCCACAAGCCACCGTAATCTTTTAGTGGATAACAAATGATGTACCTACTATTGAAAAAATCAAGTAATTTTGCCTATAAACATATCATTCTTTTGAATTTGGAATATATATACAATTTGATTCTTTTAAATTTCGGGTGTACCGAATGTTTCCTTCTTTTTGCTACTCCCTCCGACCCAAATTAGTTGACTTAGATTTGTCTAGATTCGATTGTATTTACATAATTTAGTATTAGTTACATCCGTATCTTGATAAATTTGAGTCCACAAATTTAGATCAGAGGGAGTAGTATGATTGGGAAAAGTTGGATCAGAACCGTTTCTCAAAAGAAATTGTTTGAAACATAATTCGCATTTGTAGTGCTATAGAATTAGGACGTTGCAATAGAACAATTTGATCTTTTCTACGCCGTTGAAGCGGACATAGTTCAAGAGACTGTATGTTGCGCAATTTGCAGTACAAGAAATAGATAAAGAAGTAAAAAAACAAAAGATAGTCATGTGTCGTTACCTGAGTCTAGGCTATCCTGCCGTGAGCATGAGAAAAGACCATCGATCGATACCGCTTTGCACAACTATATGGCGCATGTATGAGGCAAGCCCTCAATCCACTGATCCCGACTACATGGCGCATGTATGAAGCAAGCCCTCAATCCACTGATCCACCTTATGCACAACTACATGGCTCACGCATGAGTTAAGATTAAAACCTGCAGCGCCGCTGGCACGAGAAGAAAGTGGACCGGACGCACGGATGGAAGTATGACGGTAAGGGTTGACAAGCTACCAGATTGGAATACGGCAGCGGCGGCAGCGTGTGAAGTGCTAGGTGAAATAATGGTGGAACAATTCTTTGAGCCGATCTACAGTGGAGTCCTCTTTTTGTTAGGCGGAGACTGAGTCGGAACGGGAAACATTATTAGGGGCATTGGTGGGTAATTTTATTGAAAGTTAATGCTAATAGACTATCTCTAAGATCCGTTGGTTGTGATTAGCTGGTTAATTAAACCGATGGCTGAATGTTTCTGATTATTGTGGTAATTTGTAGTTGATTTCTCTTAATTCTGGTAGCCCGTATTTTACTTTTAGTATATAATAGATGCTTGTAATTGCCATGATTGATTGTTACTAATGATAAGGATTGGTTTAAAGATGAATACTACATCATCTAGATCACTTACAAACAGAATAAAATAAAAGAAAATCAAATATAGATCATATGATCAAATGGTCATTTTGGCCAAACTTATCCACTAGACCACTTTGAGTGTTCCTAGTAAAAGATTTCCAACAGAAACAATTCCAGTTTTTTTCACCCCTTGCTAGACCAAGTAAAAGTGAATACAAGCAAACTTTACAGAGTGGCAAAAACTATTTTCAAATTTATTTAAGAGGCATTATAAAATTTAATCAAGTTCATATGCCTAGATCACCATTTTTCAAAAACCATTCAAATCAATTCCCCTTGACAATTCCTAAGCAACCACAGACTACTAAGCAAGCAACAATATCACTCACCAAAATTCATTCAAAAAGTTGAAAACAAATTTCATGCGGCCATTTGATCGAACACCTGGCAGGCACAGTACATCTACCAACTATCTACTGTTTGTGATCAATCATTTGATCATCTCTTGTACCTCATTTCCACTGCACTACTTGTCCTAGATCATCCTTGGTACTTGGCCGTGCAGTGGAGAGCCTTCTCTCCACCATTGCACCAGTGGCACGCCCGTACCGAGCTGGCCATGCCGGTCGAGCACGAACCACTCGTTGCGCGCCGCGCCGCCCTCTACCACGATGTCCAGCAAGTAGCCATGACCTCACCGTCACCCCCTGTCCATCCCTTGACCAACGGCGAGGCGAGAAGGAGCCAGACCAGCCGTGCCCATTTACCCTGCCATGCCGAGCGCACGACGGAGCACCGCACCTACCTCACACACACACGCCGCGCCTCACTCTCTCCACCCGTACCCGCGATCGCTGTAGCACAAGTGACCTCCCAGACATGACTATTCGCCGCCGCGTGCCCCGTGACCACCGTACTGCGTGACGAACACCCGCGTACTAGAGAAGAGCACCGACATCGCCCGACCGATGGAGACCGCCCCTTGTCGTGCCATCACTCGCGTGACGATCGCCATAGTCCACTACACCGACCCATGCCCTCCGCCGTGACGAATGCGACCTGTAGCAACATCGCCAGAGAAGCCAGACCATGCCGCACTGCCTCCACCCTTGGGGTATAAATAGAGGCCACCCTAGCCCTTATTCTCCACACCATTCCACTCCTCTCTCTCTCTCAGAAACCTCCTAGACCTTTCCCCGGAGCAAGGCGATCACCACGACGCTGGAATTTGGCCGGAGAGCGCCGCAACAGTCGAGGAAGGAAGTCATTGATTGCGGCCACCCCAGGAGCTGCCATGACCGCCAATCGAACCGCCGTCGATGATCACCCCATTCGCCCCCATCGCCGACCCTAGCTAGAGCCCCGGTAAGTCCCCAACGACCCCCACCGCCATGTTAGGGTTCGTACCTCGCCGGAGCAGTTTGACGGAGACGACAAACCCCAGCCGTAGATCCTAGTCTAATCGTAGGGCTAAGATTGAAAGATACCATTTTGGTTTATATGAGTCACTGATGCGTGGGACCGTTCTATCAGCAGCCCGCTGCGCCAGCGTAGTGCAATTGGGCCGGCCCATCTCATTTCCCGCGCAGAGCCTGTTGATTCAAATAAGATTTTTCCATTTTAGTTAAAACCAAATTCTGTTAGTAGATTCAAAATTCAATTCAAACAAATTCACTAAACCAAAATACATGATTCCAATTTTGTTGGAAATTTATTGAAATTATCTAATCACTCCCGTTGGATTCAAAACATTTAGAATTATAGATCACCTATACCAAAAATAACAAGATAGAGACTTTTGACACTTCAAACATTTTTCTAAAAATAAACTATAAATGTTTTTGAGAT
Organism: Avena insularis; assembly: GCA_023614405.1. Taxonomy (NCBI): domain Eukaryota; kingdom Viridiplantae; phylum Streptophyta; class Magnoliopsida; order Poales; family Poaceae; genus Avena; species Avena insularis. Next base: position 352,533,412 of record CM042692.1, on the reverse strand, counting down.
GATTCCACCTCTCAAAAATCACATTTGCCATTCTCTACATGAATATGTAAAATATTTGGTTTTACAAATATGAAACATGGATTAGTATTAAAGGAGTGCTATATAGGCATTTCTAGTCACTTTAATATTATTAAATAGTAATATTAAATCTGGTAATATATGATCACCATTTTAAATCACATTCCCATGTATTGGAATAGATGGTGATGACATGTGTCAACATGATCTACTATTGTAAACTGGAGAATATTAAATCTTATGATGATTGTTAAGAAAATGAGTAGAAATTACTTTTCTAAAATAAGAAGATTAAGGAAATGTTAATATTCCATATGATGATTGAGATGATGCTAGATCATCTAGTATGAGACCTTGTGTGCTAAATAGAGGTAGTGAAGTGTTGGTTGGTGATTGTGTACATTGAATGTGTTTATAGACGCTAGTACCGACCTGAGCTACAATAAGGAGGAGCTTCGAGGAGGAAGAGGAGAACTTCAACGACTGAAATAACTGCCCTGCTCAAGGCAAGCTATTAGTGCAACTAGAACTATGCATGCTACTTGTGAAAACCTCTTATACCAGATGCTCTAGGCATGCTTGGTTACGCAACTTTACCAATTCCGAGTTTTACTCCAAGCTTTACTTTCCCCTTTATTACAGTTTCTTACCTAGTTAATGAATTGCTATTAGTGGAAACTAGATTGGATCCTATCAATATCATAGGACTAGTCTTGGATACTGATACTTTATTATTACCCCCAATAGTGATACCCTCAATATTAGTGGCTAGTGCTAAGCTAAAACTTGATTACTTTAGATGGGAATACTTGGTGCAAATGATTATGAAAACCTTGGAATGAAGATTAATTCAATTGAAATGTTTTGACATGTGTTGTGAAACACAATTGTTTGATGATGAAACTGATGAGGCATGAGCCTTGACTTTAATATAAACTGATGGTTAGGTTCGGATGCGATACCAATCCAATTTTACCGTACAGCCACAATACCTGAGTTGGGTAGGGCTTGACTAGAAGTTTATATGTCTTAGTATGGGTTTCCTTGCGGAAGAGGTTGAGATGAGGCTACCTCGTGATGAATGTCCACCTATGCAGTACCCAGGATGGCAGATGGCCATGGCTGGGATGCCAAACTCATAGGGGAGGTGCCTATACTAGGGTGTTTAATTGAAAGGTTAAGATTGATTATCCGCATACTAAGTATGTTGATTCAGGGTTATTCCTGACGGATGTATCAATTTTTGTGGTGAAAGTGTACCCCTCTGCAGAGTGTCAAACTATTCGAATAGCCGTGTCCGCGATTATGGACAGTTGGAGTGGCCATACTATTCCGCTGTCAGATATTTTCAAAATGATTTGTGACTTGAAGGATGACCTTGACTTGACCACAACAGAGTTGTGGACATGAGATCTAAGTTCCCACTTAAGTGATGTAGAGAACTAAATTAGGTCTTTACTCTTGAACCTTTATGAAATAAACCTGGCTTTTTGCAAACAAACCTAGAACTTATGATTCCTACTAGCTTTACTTTTACTTATACTAGTGGTAGTTTGCGAGTACTTAAAGAGTACTCATGGCTTTGTCCCTGGCTATTCCCATGGCCAGACTATGAGGAGGATTATCCGGAAGATGGACAGCAGGAGGTCTATGACAACTAGGATCATCTCCCATCGTCAGCATTGCCTGTGACCCTAAAGATGAAGCCCCACTACATTTACTTTCCGCTGCTTTGATTGTATTAAGACTGGATCATGAGATCCTTTATTTGTAAGACCTTATATGTGTTTGTAATGGATGATGTACTGTGGTACCACTTCTGTTATGTCTCACAAAAATGGTAATCCTGGGATTATGATGTACGGCATAACAGGCATCTGGACTTAAAAATCCGGGTGTTGATGAGTTGGTATCAGAGCCATCCTGACCATAGGAGACCCTATTTAGAGTGGACGCCTGCAAAAACCTAGTTTCAAGACAAAGAAAGTGAGTATTTACAAAAACCTATTCTCATTCTTATCCTTGAGATTATTTCAAAAAGAGATCACTTGATACTCAAAACTCTTACAATTCTACATAAAATTTGACACACCTAATCATTCCACTAACTTACTCATCTTAATTGCTTATAGATGGAGGTCAAATACACCAAGTTTTACTAGTTGGGCAACGGCGGACAGCTTATCTTTGAAAGGGATCTAGATTCTCTTTCAGAGTATCTTGAACGCCCGCACCCGGAGTTCTTCGGAGCATAGCTCAAGGACCACACTGGAGGGGAGCTAAAGTGGCTGATTGTTGCCGACCTGAGAGGCAGAATGGAGCCACCTCTTTGTGACAAGATTCAGTTCAGAGTTCGGGAGAACAACTGGCTAGACAGATTAGCCAGGGCTATGCAAGAATATCTTGCTTGCTTGTGTGCTTAGAACATCAACCAGATCATCGGCACCCGTTTTGTTCACTATGCAAGACGTGACTCAATGGGACAACCTCTATCCATGCCAGCCCATCCAGAGTTGAAGCACCACGTGGACCACATGGACTTCATGCGACATGAGACACAAAAGGAGTTGGACAATGCACGTGATCACGCCAACCAGAGCAATGCTGCAGCTGTTGAAAGGAAGGAAACCATCGTCATCCTCGCCAAGGAACGCAAGTCACTTTGCAGTCAGCATGACAAAAAGGATCGCGTCATTGCCCGTCTTCGTCAGAATATAGCCACCTTGGAGGAGACCATCCACGACCAGGAGATATAGCTGGAGGAGCAGCAGGAGGAGGAAGGTGAAGACATCCGTGGGGATATTCACTCTTACCTCAGTGATGACAATGACTGCCTGGAGGATGAAGCCATGGAGGACAACACTGATGAGGATGATGCTGCCTTCATTGATGATGATTAGTCACACATGAGCACTATCATAGATGTGAGTTGTACCCGGTCCCACTGTATCGTAGCTTCACAGAATGGTTCTTAAAACCATCTGTTTCCTTGTTGTGGTGTGTGTTTGTATTGTGTGCTATGAATGAATGAATGAAAGAAAGAATGAATGAATGAAAATAAAGTTGTTAGTTTGCAAAACCTTAGTCAAACTCAAAGTTTAAGGTTTTTAAAACAAACCCATGAACCCTAGAAATTTCCCTCTTGTCTCACAATCTATCTCAATCTTCAGATGACTCGCGGAAATCCCAGAGGAAGCAGTTCATCTCAGGACCCAATGCTGTAGATTCTGCATAGTTTTTGACCGTGAAGGTGAAAGAGCTGAACGTCAAGACAACTTAGCCACTCTTCAACAGATAGCCTAGATGGCCCACAATAATCAAGGCCATGGAAACCAAGATCACCATGGATCCAAACTTAAGAACTTACAGAATACCAACCCACCCATGTTTAGTAAGTCCGAGGAGCCTCTAGATGCTGATCATTGGCTACAAACCATGGAGAACAATCTAGAAGTTGCACGAGTTGATGCTAATGACAAGGTGTTGTTTGCCACCCACTATCTTCCCGGCTATGCTAGATCATGGTGGAATAGTACACGTACGATGAACGGAGGTCAGATGATGACTTGGGAGGAGTTCAAATTCAAGTTCAGCAGGACCCATGTGCCCCCAGGTCTAATCAAGAGGATGAGAGCTGAATTCAAAGACTTGAGGCAAGGAAGGATGACTGTGGTTGAGTACCGTGACAAATTTCTGTCAGTGGCTAGGTATACACCTGATGAGAATGACAATGAAGCCAAGAAGAAGGAAAGATTCTTGAATGGTCTGCATGATGAGATGTAGATAGTGCTAGTCAACATTCCATTTGATGACCTTGAAGCCTTAGTGGATTCTGCAATTCAAATGGAAGGCATGATCAACCAGGCCAGTGAGAATCGCAAGCGCAGGATGATGCATCAACCAGGACCCCACCAAACCCCGAAGTATCGCCCCAACCCATCTGCAAGTTATGCACCCAGAAGCAACAGACCCCCAATGAACCGTCCGAACTATCCCAACCATGGCGGAGGAAATCCAAGGCCAAGAGGAAACCACAACAACAACCCCGACAACTCCAATAATTTCAATCGTGCATCGCCAAAGTCCAACAACAACAACAATACTGCCCCAAGGACTGGAAGCAATGTTGTGCCTGTCACAGGGAAAGACAAGTCAATGATAACTTGCTTTGAATGCGGAGTCACGGGTCACTACTCCAACGAGTGCCCCAAGAAGCTTGCCACAACCACCAATGTGAATGCACCTGCCCAGCAGCAACGCCGTGTCCATCCTGGAAAGAGATTCGCCCCAGGAAACCCGCAGAACCGTAATGGCCGTCCGTTCCACATGAATTCTTAAGAAGCCCAAGAAGCGCCAGATGTCGTGTTGGGTATGTTTTCTGTTAACTCAATTCTAGAAAGAGTGTTGTTTGATTCTGGAGCATCGCACTCGTTTGTTATAGAAGAATTTGCATGCACTAGTAAGATCCAACCAACAAATCTGAAGCATGTTATGATAGTTCAAATCCCTGGTTCAACCACCAAAGCTAGCAAAGTGTGAAAAGCCGTACCTATCAGAATACATGGGATATATTTAAGCCAGTCTAATAGTACTGGGAACCAAAGGTTTGGAAGTAGTGCTAGGGATGGATTGGATGTCGAAACATCAAGGATTAATCGACTATGCTAAGAAAGCCATAACCATGACTAGTATCACCGCAGTATCAGTAGAACATGTATCTGAGACTTTGCCCCGTCAATTCAAGTGCAACAATAGTTTAGCTAAGACCACCATTGACCAAGTCAGAGTAGTCTGTGAATACCTCGATGTGTTCCCAGATGAATTGCTCGGTATGCCCCCTTATTGGGATATCGAGTTTATCATTGAACTAATCCCTGGAACCGGACCCATAGCTCAGAAACCCTATAGTATGAACCCATTTGAACTAGTGGAGTTGAAGAAGCAACTTGATGATATGCTGGGAAAAGGACTGATTCAACCAAGTGCATCGCCATGGAGATCACCTGTTTTGTTTGTTGATAAGAAGGATGGTGCCAATCGTCTTTGTACGTATTATCAGAAGTTGAATGTCGTCACCATAAAAAACAAGTACCCTTTGCCGAAGATACAAGATTTTTTTGATCAACTGACTGGAGCCAGAGTGTTTTCTAAGATTGATCTTAGAACTGGTTATCACCAACTGAAGATTCATGCAACAGATATCCCAAAGACTGCCTTCACCACCAGATATGGATTGTATGAGTACAATGTCATGTCTTTTGGATTAACCAATGCCCCCGCTTATTTCATGAACCTCATGAATAAGATTTTTATAAATTTTCTGGATAAGTTTGTCATTGTGTTTATCGATGACATTCTGATCTATTCCAAATTAGAATAAGACCATGAGCAACATCTGAGAACCATCCTTGAAACCTTTAGAGAGCATCAGTTGTATGCCAAGTTCAACAAGTGTGAATTCTGGTTAAAAGAAGTAGGATTCCTCGGCCATATCCTATCAGTAGGAGGAGTCGTTGTCGATCCCGCCAAGATCAAAGATGTGGAAGAATGGAAAGCCCCAACCACCCAAATAGAAGTCCGTGCATTTCTTGGATTAGCCGGATACTACCACAAGTTCATTGAAGGATTTTCGAGCATTGCAAGACCGATGACCCAGTTGTTGAAGAAAGACAAGAAGTTTGAATGGACTGAAAAATGTGAGGCAAGCTTTCAAGACCTTAAGAAGAGATTGGTTTCAGCCCCAATTTTGATCATGCCGGATATCAAGAAGCCTTTTGATGTGTATTGTGACGCATCCAAGATTGGTCTCGGATGTGTATTGATTGAAGAAGGCAAAGTTATATCTTATCTGTCTAGACAACTGAAGCAGCATCAGAACTACCCTACCCATGACTTAGAACTGGCAGCCGTAGTGTTAGCTTTGAATACATGGCGTCATTACCTGATGGGTAACCACTGTGAGATTTATTGGGATCACAAGAGCCTGAAGTATATTTTCACCCAGAAGGAGCTAAATATGAGGCAAAGGAGATGGATAGAGTTAATCAAGGATTATGACCTTGACATTCACTATCACCCCGACAAAGCCAATGTGGTAGCGGATGCTCTTAGCAGATTGCCGTGTAGATTAAACACCATGATTAAAGAAGCCCAGCCAAGTCTGCATGAGGAAATGGAGAATTTCAGAGTGGAGCTAGTTAGTGAAGGATTCTTAGCTAGCATAGAACTCCAACCCACTTTGATTAGTGAGATAAAAGAGGCCCAGAAAGAAAACGCAAGTATTGATGGAATCAAGCATCGTATCGGAACAGGGAAGGTACCCGGATTCACTGAAGATGAAGAAGGAGTTCTATGGTATAAAGGGCGTATCTGTGTTCCGATAGATTCGGACTTGAAACAAGTCATTATGCAGGAAGCTCATGATACCCTTTATTCTATCCACCGGGAGGAATGAAGATGTATCAGGATTTGTAGGAGCAATTTTGGTGGCACAAAATGAAGAGAGAAGTCGGAAGCTACTTAGCCAAGTGTGATATCTATCAGAGAGTCAAAGCGGATCATCAGAGACCCACTGGACTTTTGCAACCATTGTAGATTCCGGAATGGAAATGGGATTCAGTCAGAATGGACTTTATCCCAGGTTTGCCTACATCTAGTAGGGGAAATGACTCTATTTGGGTCATAGTAGACAGACTATCCAAGGTAGCCCATTTCATACCCGTCATGACAACCTACCAAAGTTCAAAGCTAGCGGAGTTGTATATCGCTAGAATAGTCAGTTTGCATGGAACCCCCAAGACCACAGTGTCGGATCGAGGAACCCAGTTTACCTCAAGATTTTGGCAGAAAGTCCAAGAAGGATTAGGAACCAAACTGAATTTCAGCACAGCTTATCACCCGCAAACCGACGGACAAACTGAAAGAGTCAACCAGATCTTAGAAGATATGTTGAGAGCTTGTGTTCTAGAGTATGGATCTAAATGGGAAGATTGTCTGCCTTTCACGGAATTCTCATACAACAATAGTTATCAAGCCAGTTTGCAAATGGCCCCATTTGAGTTCTTATATGGAAGAAAGTGTCGTACCCCGTTGAATTGGTCGCAAGTAGGAGAGAGTCAGATCTGAGGACCCGACATTCTACGAGAAGCCGAAGAGAAGGTTCACAAAGTACGTGAGCACCTCAAGACCGCTCAGTCCAGATAGAAGAGTTATGCAGATAAAAGACGTCGAGACTTGACCTTTAATGTCAGGGATTTTGTGTATCTCAAAGTATCACCCTTGAAGGGAATGCAGCATTTTCGTCTGAAAGGAAAGCTAGCCCCTAGATATATTGGACCCTTCAAGATTTTGAATCGCCAAGGAGAAGTATCCTATCAACTGGAACTGCCTGAGGAGATGTTAGCCGTGCATAATGTGTTCCATATCTCGTTACTTCGCAAATGCTTAGAAGTTTCGGAGAAGACTGAAGTTTTCAAGAACATCGATCACAGAGCCATAGATATCGACAAGGATCCAACTTATCATGAAGTTCCCATCCGTATATTGGAAGAAGCATTTAGAACCACCCAGACCAGAAGTATCAAGTTTCTCAAGATCCAATGGAGTAACCATACTGAAGAAGAAGCCACCTAGGAATGAGAAGATTATATTAGGACCGAGTTTCCAAATCTCTTTAGTTCCTAGTTTTTTTCTGAATCTCGAGACGAGATTCTGTTTAAGGAGGGAAAGTTTGTAACATCCCAAAAATATTAATCAAGCTTATCAAGTTCTAATCACCCGAGTTTAGGGTTAACAAAAACTTTTATTATCAAACTTAATAAGAGTGCATGTGTGATTGTGCATTAGTGTATGAATGCTTGCAATTGCCATGATTTATTGTTACTAACGACAAGGATTGGTTTAAAGATGAATACTACATCATCTAGATCACTTACAAATAGAATCAAATGAAAAGAAAATAAAATATAGATTATATGATCAAATGGTCATTTTGGCCAAACTTATCCACTAGACCACTTTGAGTGTTCCTAGTAAAAGATTCCCAACAGAAACAATTCCAATTATTTTCACCCCTTGCTAGACCAAGTAAAAGTGAATACAAGCAAACTTTACAAAGTGGCAGAAACTATTTTCAAATCTATTTAAGAGGCATTACAAAATTGAATCAAGTTCATATGCCTAGATCATCATTTTTCAAAAACCATTCAAATCAATTCCCCTTGACAATTCCCAGCAACCACAGACTACTAAGCAAGCAACAAGATCACTCACCAAAATTCATTCAAAAAGTTGAAAATAAATTTCATGCGGCCATTTGATCGAACACCTGGCAGGCACAGTACATCTACCAACTATCTACTGTTTGTGATCAATCATTTATTCATCTCTTGTACCTCATTTCCACTCCACTACTTGTCCTAGATCATCCTTGGTACTTGGCCATGCAGTGGAGAGCCTTCTCTCCACCGTTGCACCAGTGGCACGCCCGTACCAAGTTGGCCATGCCGGTCGAGCACGAACCACTCGTTGCGTGTCATGCCGCCCTCTACCACGATGTCCAGCAAGTAGCCATGAACTCACCGCCACCCCTGTCCATCCCTTGACCAACGGCGAGGCGAAAAGGAGCCATACCAGCCGCACCCATTTAAGCCCCTGCCATGCCGAGCGTACGAAGGAGCGTCGCAGCTGCCTCGCACGCACACGCCACGCCTCGCTCTCTCCGCCCATACCCGCGATCTCCGTAGCACCAGTGACTTCCCAGACATGATTGTTCGCTGTCGCGCGCCCCGTGACCACCGTACTTCATGACGAACACCCGCATACTAGAGCAGAGCGCCAACATCGCCCGACCGATGGAGACCGCCCCTTGTCGTGTCATCACTCGTGTGACGATCGCCATAGTCCACTGGACCGACCCATGCCCTCTACCGTGACAAACGTGACCTGTAGCAACATCGCCAGAGAAGCCAGACCATGTCGCACTGCCTCCACCCTGAGGGTATAAATAGAGGCCACCCTAGCCATCATTCTCCACACCATTCCACTCCTCTCTCTCTCTCAGAAACCTCCTAGACCTTTCCCTAGAGCAAGGCGAGCACCACGACGCTGGAATTTGGCTAGAGACCGCTACAGCAGTCAAGGAAGAAAGCCGTTGATTGTGGCCACCCCAGGAGCTGCCGTGACTGCCAATCGAACCACCGCCGATGACCAGCCCATTTGCCTCCATCGCCGACCCTAGCTGGAGCCCCGGTAAGCCCCCAGCGACCCCCACCGCCGCGTTAGGGTTTGTACCTCGCCGGAGCAGTTCGACGGAGATGACAAACCCCAGCCGTAGATCCTAGTCTAATCATAGGGCTAAGATTGAAAGATACTGTTTCAGTTTACATGAGTCACTGACGCGTGGGTGATACATTGCAAATGTATCTATAATTTTTGATGTTCCATGCTTGGTTTTATCTACTTTCTTGTGTTTTGTCCACACTTTGGAGTACTTTTCATATGATTTCTTGGACTAACCTATTAACAAGAGCCACAGTGCCAGCTGCCTGTTTTCTCCTGTTTTTGGTTCCAGGAAAGTCAGAAAATGAATATTCTCGGAATTGGACGGGACAAAAGCCAAAAATCCTATTTCACCAGAAGACTCCCGGAGCCAGAATATGAGACGGAGTGGGGCTAGAGCCGAGCCACACCACCTGGCCGCGTGGGCTGGGCCTGGCCGTGCCAAGGGGTGGTCTGGCCATCCCAGACACCCCTCGGTCTCCCTCTTCGCCTATAAGATGCCTTCTGACCTAAAAACTCAGGGGGGTTCGACGTTTTTACACAAGGAGTTCCGCTCCGCCACCACCACCAGATTCCACGAAACAGCACCAGAAACTCCGTTCTGGCACCCTGCCGGGACGGGGAATTGGAGGAGATCATCGCCATCATCATCACCATCGCTTCTCCATCGACCATCCATGTTTCCACCATCTATGAGTGAGTAATCCCCCACTGTAGGCCATGTGGATGGTAGGGATTGGATGAGATCGTTCATGTAATGGCATCAGATTGTTAGGGTATTATTGCCTAGTATCTTCTATTAGTGCTTTATGACTTTGTTGCGACTTGTTATGCTTAATGCTTGTCACTAGGGCCCGAGTTCCATGATTTCAGATCTGAACATGTTATTGATTCATTATGATAGTATTGTTTATGGTCTTATCTGCAAGTTGTATAGACACGTTGTTGTCCGGAACCAATGGCCCTGAAGTGACAGAAATCGGGATAACCGGAGGGAATGGCTTTGATGTGAGGATCACATGTGTTCACGGAGTGTTAATGCTTTGCTCCGGTGCTCTATTAAAAGGAGCACCTTAATTGCCAGTAGTTCCCTTGAGGCCCTGCTGCAAACGGGTTGGCAGGACAAAAGATGTTGTGCAAGTTCTCATTGCGAGCACGTATGACTATATATGGAACAAATGCCTAGGATTGTCTAGTACTTGGATACTTTATCTTATTTATCTGCAATTGCCCTATGTTCTGATTGCTATGTGAATTGTCTTGACCATGCAACGCCCATCCATCCATCCCTATGCCTACCGCACTCGAATCCTACTGTTTACTGCTATTGTTACTGTTGTCCTTACTTTACTATTCCTACTACAAAACTGTTGCTACTGATAAACTGCTGTGAGCAAGATTGTTTCCAGGTGCAGCTGAATTGACAACTCAGTTGTTAAGGCTTATAAATATTCTTTGGCTCCCCTTGTGTCGAATCAATAAATTGGGTTTCACTTTCCTCAAAAATACTACGATACACCCCCTATACTTGTGGGTCATTAGTGGGACCGTTCTGTCAGAAGCCCGCTGCGCTAGCGCAGTGCAGTTGGGCCGGCCCATGTCGTTTCCCGCGCAGAGCCTGTTGATTCAAATAAGATTTTTCCATTTTAGTTAAAACCAGATTCTGTTAGTAGATTCAAAATTCAACTCAAAGAGATTTCCTGAACCAAAATGCATGATTCCAATTTTTTTTGAAAGGTATTGAAACTATCTAATCACTCCCGTTGGATTCAAACCATTTAGAATTATAGATCACCTATACCAAAAATAACAAGACAGAGACTTTTGACACTTCAAACATTTTTCTAAAATAAACTATAAATGTTTTTGAGATGATTCCACCTCTCAAAAATCACATTTGCTATGCTCTACATGAATATGTAAAAAGATTTGGTTTTACAAATATGAAACATGGCTTAGTATTAAAGGAGTGCAATATAGGCATTTTTAGTCACTTTAATATTATTAAATAGTAATATTAAATCTGGTAATATATGATCACCATTTTAAATCACATTCCCATGTATTGGAATAGATGGTGATGACATGTGTCAACATGATCCACTATTTTAAATTGGAGAATATTAAATCTTAAGGATTTCAAATGAGTAGAAATTACTTTTCTAAAATAAGAAGATTAAGAAAATGTTAATATTCCATATGATGACTGAGATGATGCTAGATCATCTAGTATGAGCCCTTGTGTGCTAAATAGAGGTAGTGAAGTGTTGGTTGGTGATTGTGTACATTGAATGTGTTTATAGAAGCTAGTACCGACCTGAGCTACAACAAGGAGGAAGAGGAGAACTTCAACGACTGCAACAACTGCCCTGCTCAAGGCAAGCTATCAGTGCAACTAGAACTATGCATGCTACTTGTGCAAACCCCTTATACCAGATGCACTAGCCATGCTTGGTTATGCAACTTTACCAATTCCCAGTTTTACTCCAAGCTTTACTTTCCCCTTTTATTACAGTTTCTTACCTAGTTAATGAATTGATATTAGTGAAAACTAGATTGGATCCTATCAAGATCATAGGACTAGTCTTAGATACTGATACTTTATTAGCACCCCAAATAGTGATACCCTCAATATTAGTGGCTAGTGCTAAACTAAAACTTGATTACTTTAGATGAGAATACTTGGTGAAAATGATTATGAAAACCTTGGAATGAAGATTAATTCTATTGAAATGTTTTGACATGTGTTGTGAAACACAATGGTTTGATGATGAAACTGATGAGGCATGAGCCTTGACTTTAATAAAAACTGATGGTTGGGTTCGGATGCGATACCAATCCAATTTTATCGTACATCCACAATACCTGAGTTGGGTAGGGATTGACTGGAAGTTTATATGTCTTAGTATGGGTTTTCTTGCGGAAGAGGTTGAGCTGAGGCTACCTCGTGATGAATGTCCACCTATGCAGTACTTATGATGGCAGATGGCCATGGCTAGGAGGCTAAACTCATAGGGGAGGTGCCTATACTAGGGTGTGTAATTGAAAGGTTAAGATTGATTATCCGCATACTAAGTATGATAATTCAGGGTTATTCCTGATGGATGTATCGAATTTTGTGGTGAAAGTGTACCCCTCTGCAGAGTGTCAAACTATTTGAATAGCCGTGTCTGCGGTTATGGACAGTTGGAGTGGCCATACTATTCCGTTGTCAGATGTTTTCAAAATGATTTGTGACTTGAAGGATGACCTTGACTTGACCACAACAGACTTGTGGACATGAGATCTAAGTTCCCACTTAAGTGATGTAGAGAACAAAATTAGGTCTTTACTCTTGAAGATTTATGAAATAAACCTAGAACTTATGATTCGTACTAGCTTTACTTTTACTTATACTAGTGGTAGTTTGCGAGGACTTAAAGAGTACTCACGGCTTTGTCCCTGGCTATTCCCATGTCTAGACTATGAGGAGGATTACCCGGAATATGGACAGCAGGAGGTCTATGACAAATAGGATCATCTCCCATCATCAGCATTTCCTGTGACCCTGAAGATGAAGCCCCACTATGTTTACTTTCCGCTGCTTTGATTGTATTAAGACTGGATCATGAGATCCTTTATTTGTAAGACCTTATATTGGTTTGTAATGGATGATGTACTGTGCTAAAACTTCTATTATGTCTCGCAAAAATGGTAACCTGGGATTGCGATGTACGGCATAACAAGCATCTGGACTTAAAAATCCGGGTGTTGACACTTATACTCATAGAAAAAATGGGTGTTAGCTGATTTAATGAAAGTATCTCAAATTTTGATCAATGTGTGCATGACACCTGCTTGGTTAGGTTTTATGGTTGAGGGTTTAGGGCTTTAGGGTTTAAGTTTTAGGGGTTGTTTAGGGTTTAGGGAAATTTTGATATTACTCAGGATATATGCTTATATTCATCAAATAGAATGGTGTTACCCAATTTAACGAAATTATCTTAAATTTTGATCTAAAAGTGCATGCTACGTGCTTGGTGAGGGTTTAGGGTTATAGGGTTTAGGGGTTTAGGATTTGGGTTTTAGGGGTTTCGGTTTTCGAGAATTTTCAATAATGCTCAAACTTTATGGTTATATTCCTAGAATAGAATGGCATTACCACAATTTAATGAAAGATCGAATCTCAGATTTTGATCTATAAGTCCACGATACCTGCTTGGTTAGGGTTTATATGGGTCGAGGGTTTAGGGTTTTAGGGTTTTATGGTTTAGGTTTTATGGATTGAATAGGGTTTAGGGGTTTTATCGAATTTTCAATAATACTCAAGGTTTATGCTTATATTCGTTGAATAGAATATATATGGCGTTACCTAACTCATTCAAAGTGTCTCCAAATTTGATCTATAAGTGCATGATACCTGATCTATTACGGTTTATGGGTTGAGGGTTTGGGGTTTTAGGTTTTTGTTTTATTAGGGGTTGTTTAGGGTTTAGGGTATTTTCGATAATGCTCAAGATTTATTCTTATATTCATTGAATAGAATGGAGTTACCAGTTTAATGAAAATATATCATTTTTTGATCGATAAGTGCATGCTACGTGTTTGGTAAGGATTTAGGGTTTAGTGTTTAGATTTTAGGGTTTCGAGAATTTTAAATAATGTTCAAGCTTTATGCTTATATTCATGGAATAGAATGGCATTACCGCAATTTAGTGAAAGTATCTCAAATTTTGATATCTAAGTGCTCAGTACCTGCTTGAGTAGGGTTTATGGGTCGTGGGTTTAGGGTTTTACAGTTTAGTTTTATGGGTTGTTTTCGGTTTAGGGTTCAGAGAATTTTTGGTAATGCTCAGGATTTATGCTTATATTCGTCTAATAGAATGGCGTTACCTGATTTAACAAAAGTATCTCAATTTTTGATCTATAGTTGCACGATACCTGCTTGGTCAGGGTTTAGGGGTTTAGATTTTATGGTTTAGGATTCCATGAATTCTCAATAATATATTCAAACTTTATGGTTATATATATTCATGGACTAGAATGGTGTTACCGCAATTTAATGAAAGTATCTCAAAAATTGATCTACAAGTCGATGATATCCTGCTTGGTCATATTTTTGTTAAATAAAATTGAAGGTACCCAGGTACTAAAACAAGGAAGAAAGAGGAAGAGTTCCTTGAGATTAGGCGTTGTTTGGTTGGGCTCTAATTTTGGCTTTTGATTTTTGGCTTATAAAGCTACGAACGTGTTTTTGGCTTTGTATTTTAGTTTTTACTCTGACATACTGGAATGATAGTATAAGCCAGGTTGGATGATTTTAACGATTTTATCTCGGTTTAGCGAAAAATGTTCGAACTTTTAACAATAAGCGATGGGTATCTGTACTTCTCGTAATTCTGGCCCACTGACATGTGGGTCACTTGCATAGTGGGTCCAAAAAGTCAGTGTAGGTCGGAGTGGGCGGGCAGGTAAATATTGAAGAAGGGCTGGGAAATGTGGATGGGGTGATGCACTTGGGAGAACGCGAATTTACCACCTATATCCCTCTGTTATTGCAGTGCTCCCTCAGATTCTTGTTTCTGGAGCAGGGATAGAAGAGGAATTTTGCATTCTAGAAATAGGTGAAGCGTGTTTGAATGGATGCGCGGGATATTTTAATGGATAGGTGCGATGTTTGGGCGCCGTACCAAATTTTGAGGTCGAAGCTTCTAGCATACGCTACTCCGACGTGGGGCCTCTCATACGCGTTGTCACTGTCTAGGCCCACACGCCAGCGAGAGTTGCTTCCCAGCATTTAGTAGAGTTTCCAGGCATTTGCTGAAATTTTCGAACAATTTAAGGCTTTCAAGAAGATGACCATCATCCAAAAAAAGGTGACCAAGGTCATGGAAATAGTTTATGATGATGTGTCCATATTTGGTAGATCGGTGCATCTTTGCAAATCAACCAATATGTCTGCTTCCAAATTTGAAGTTTGTTTCGAATTTCCAAGTAACAACAATGTGTTTTGTTGTGAAGCAATGATGACCCACAAGTATAGGGGGTGTATCACAGTATTTTTGATAAGTAAGAGTGTCGAACCCAACGAGGAGCAGAAGGTGCTGGCTAGTGGTATGGATCAGGAATTCTCTGCAAATACTTAGCAAACGAATTTTTAGGGTTTTTTGATAAAGCAAGTAAACAAAGTACGATTAAACAAAAGACAGTATGAATAAATGCAGCAAGTGGCCCAATCCTTTATGTAGCAAAGGACAAGCCAGTTGTATTACTTAAGATGACCAAACGTTCTCGAGGACACATGGGAAGACTGTCAAGTGCTTTCGCTTCATATAGTTGATTAATCTTATTTAGCTTGCTAAGTGTTGTGTGGGTGAACCTGTGCTAATGTACCGACCTTCCTAGGACTAATACATACTTGTGATTATACCCCTTGCAAACATCCGTAAGTACAAGAAAGTAATTAAGGTAGAAACCTAACCACAACTTTAAACTCTAAGACCCTTACGTCCCTTGTGCAATGGTTTCCTAACGGGGTCCGGTTTACACTCCGGCAACCCCTACGATTAGTAGCCAAATACACAATGCATTCCCCTAGGCCCATATATGTGAAGTGTCATGTAGTCGACGTTCACATGACAACACTAGAAGAAGTACACCACAACTTAAATATCAAACTATTGAATCTTTCCCAACACAATTCCACTACTAACAACATGACTTCTCCCATGTCCTCAAGACCAAAACGAACTACTCACAAGACATCATATGGATCATGATCAGAGATGGAATAATGATGTATAACAATCTGAACATAAACAATAATTCAATGGTTCACTCAATAGCATCAACTACAAAGAGTAATCAACACCGGGAAAGTTTCCCCTAAGAACTAATGCAAGATTCAACCCAATTGTTATAGCAATATGGAGATGGTGACGATGGTGCTGATGGTGGTGATGATGATGATGATCCCGATGAAGTCTAGCTTGATGGTGGTGTTGATGGCGACGATCTCCCCTCTCCGGGAAGGAATTCCCCCGGCAGAAATCTGTTTGCCGGAGAGATCTTTCTCTGTCGGTGTTTTCCGCCCCGCAGAGGCGGCGAAATCTTTCTGTGGTCGCTCCCCGAGTCTTAGGGTTTCGGGAGGATAATATACGCCAGAGAGGAGTGCCAGGGGTGGACTAGGGCAGCCACACCACCTGGTGGCGCGGCCCAGGGTAGCCCACGCCAGGGGGTGGTGTGGGCCCCCTGTGGCCCATCTCCAGCCCCCCTTCTGGCTTCCTTAGTCTTCTAGAAAAATAGGATTTTTCGTATATTTTCCCGGATTTTCTGATCTTCGCGAATTTTGCCTCCAAACAGCACCTTTTCCATCAGAATCCTGACTGCAGCGGTCCATGCTCCAAAAGTCATCAACCATGCAAAAACAGATGAAATAACATAAGTATCACCTCTCAATATGAAATATTTCAATGAATAACAGTGAATTATGACATAGAATAGTGATGCAAAATGGACGTATCAAGCAACTACAAAGATGATGGCTCAAAATGCCACCGCCCCCTTTTTTCACACAATGTATAACGCTCTTTCAAGCTTCCAGGTTAAATTTGTGCAATAAAATAATTTTTGGGGGGATGGATGTTTGAATGGATGGGCGGGATGTTTGAATTGGTGGGCAGGATATTTCGGCGCTCTGCCAAAATTTTGAAGTTGAAGCTTCTAAGGTACGATACTCCCACTTGGGATGCTATCCCCATCAGATAGACCCACAGGCATGTATGCTTTCTAGCATTTAATGAGTTTATAGACATCTACCAAAATTAATGAACATTAATTCAAGGCTTTCAAACAAGAGGAGCAAGGTCACAGCCATAGTTTCTATACCTTTTTCGTCTTTTGTACTACTCCGTACATTTAAGCATCTTCGCCAACCAAGCTTACAAACCTGTCCATATTTGGTAGATCGGTGCATCTTGGCATTTCAAGCAATTTTTTACAAAGGAGATTCTACATTTGATGGATAATGCCCTACTTTCATGAGTTTCCAAGCTTCCTAGCTGAAGATGCTAAAATTAAATAACTTTTTGACGATTGAAAGTAAGTATGTCTATTTACGAACTACAAGTGTGTGATATAACTTGCTCTTGACTTTTTAAAAATAGTTTAAAGGTACCGAATTAGTCAAATATTGGAGAACCACTGAGAGGTTTGCAAGATTTCAATTTTTTGATATGAATAGTAATGACACCAAATTTGGGCCAGTTTTTAAAAAAAATCAAAGAAACAAAATATAAAATGAAATACAACCATTTGTTTCTCCGTTGGTGTCTCACTATGTGCATTGGCTAATTTCCATGAATATATATAAAATTTGATCACTCTTGAAAAACTCGTTTCACAATATGGCGTACCATGTTTGAACATTCATGGCTTTCAAAAACTAGTTGACCAATGTCAAGGCCATATGTGTTACCATACTTTATGATAATTCAACCATGTTTGGTAGATTGGTGCATATTGGTATTTCAACATTGTTTAGAAAAAGAGCTTCCATATTTGGAGTTATTTTAAAAGCTCCAATCGGTAATAATGGCTTTAATTTTGTCATACGCTATATGGCATACCATGTATGAATTTGCATGGCTTTCAAACTAGGTGACCAAGGTCATGGCCACACCTTTGCTATAGTTTATAACAACATGTTTGTATTTGGTAGACTGGTTCGTTTTATTGGCATTTAAAATATTATTTACAAAGGAAGCTTCTGAATTTGAAGTTATTTTTAATTTTTCAAGTGACGATAATGGCTTTTGTCAGGAAGAAACTACAAATAAGTATGGCTCAAAATCCCATTGCCCTAGTTTCCACACAAGATATATATAGCCTGGGGTTTAGGGTTCGTGTTTTTTGGGTAGAGGGTTTAGGGGGTTAGGGTTTATGGTATATGATTTAGGATTTTAGGGTTTAGGGCTTATGAGTTTAAGGTTGGTAATTAGGGTTTAGGGTTTTCTAGGTTTTAGGGTTTATGAATTTTCAATAATAATGTTCAAGCTTATATATATGCTTATATATATTCGTGGAATAGACTGGTGTTATCGCAATTTAATGAAAGTATCTTGGATTTTGATCTATAAGTGCATCATACCTGCTTGGTAAGGGGTTGAGGGGATGAGGGTTTAGGGTTTTATGGTTTTGGGGGTTTAGGTGTTAATGGTTTAGGTTTTTGGGAATTTTCGATAATGTTCAAGCTGCTTTATATATGCTTATATTCATGGAATTGAATGGCGTTAGCACAATTTGAGGAAAGTTTATCTGAAATTTTGATCTACATGTGCATGTGATACCTCATTTGCCAATGTCGTTTAGGCGGGGTTGAGGGTTTAGAGTTTTAGGGTTTAGGGCATTTTCAATAATGTTCAAACTTTATTGTTATATTCGTGTAATAGAATGGCATTACCGCAATTTAATGAAAGATCTAATCTCAGATTTTGATCTATAAGTCCATGATACCTGCTTGGTTAGGGTTTATATGGGTTGAGGGTTTAGGGTTTTATGGTTTTACGGTTTAGGTTTTATTGACTGAATAGGGTTTAGGGGGTTTATCGAATTTTCAATAATACTCAAGATTTATGCTTATATTCGTTGAATAGAATATGGCGTTACCTAACTCATTGAAAGTATCTAAAAATTTGGTCTATAAGTGCATGATACCTGATTGGTTAGGGTTTATGGGTTAAGGGTTTGGGGTTTTAGGTTTAGGTTTTATTGGGGGTTATTTCGGGTATTTTCGATAATGCTCAAGATTTATGCTTATATTCATCGAATAGAATGGAGTTACTAGTTTAATGAAAATATATCAATTTTTGATTGATAAGTGCATGCTACGTGCGGGGTTGAGGGTTTAGGGCATTTCCAATAATGTTCAAACTTTATTTTATATTCGTGGCATAGAATGGTATTACCGCAATTTAATGAAAGATTGAATCTCAGATTTTGACCTATAAGTCTAGGATACCTGCTTGGTTAGTGTTTATATGGGTCGAGGGTTTAGGATTTTAGGGTTTTACGGTTTAGGTTTTATGGACCGAATAGGGTTTAGGGGTTTTATCGAATTTTCAATAATACTCAAGCTTTATGCTTATATTCGTCGAATAGAATATATATGGCGTTACCTAACTCATTGAAAGTATCTCCAAATTTGATCTATAAGTTCATGATACCTGATCTGTTAGGGTTTATGGGTTGAGGCTTTGGGGTTTTAGGTTTAGGTTTTATTAGGGGTTGTTTAGGGTTTAGGGTATTTTCGATAATGCTCAAGATTTATGCTTATAATCATCGAATAGAATGGAGTTACCAGTTTAATGAAAATATATCAATTTTTGATCGATAAGTGCATGCTACGTGTTTGGTAAGGATTTAGGGTTTAGTGTTTAGATTTTAGGGTTTCAAGAATTTTAAATAATGTTCAAGCAGTATGCTTATATTCGTGGAATAGAATGGCGTTACCACAATTGAATGAAAGTATCTCAATTTTTATATATAAGTGCATGGTACCTGCTTGATTAGGGTTTATGGGTTGAGGGTTTAGGGTTTTACAGTTTAGTTTTATGGGTTGTTTCCAGTTTAGGGTTCAGAGAATTTTTGGTAATGCTCAGGATTTATGCTTATATTCTTCTAATAGAATGGCGTTACCTGATTTAACGAAAGTATCTCAATTTTTGATTTATAGTTGCACGATACCTGCTTGGTCAGGGTTTAGGGGTTTAGATTTTATGGTTTAGGATTCCGTGAATTCTCAATAATATTTTCAAACTTTATGGTCATATATATTCGTGGAACATAATGGTGTTACCGCAATTTAATGAAAGTATCTCAAAAATTGATCTACAAGTCGATGATATCCTGCTTGGTCATATTTTTTGTTAAATAAAATTAAAGGTACCCTGGTACTAAAACAAGGGAGAAAGAGGAAGAGTTCCTTGAGATTTAGGCACTGTTTGGTTGGGCTCTAATTTTGGCTTTTGATTTTTGGCTTATAAAGCTACGAACGTGTTTTTGGCTTTGTTTTTTAGGTTTTACTCTAACATAGTGGAATTATAGTATAAGCCAGGTTGGATGATTTTAACAATTTTATCTCGGTTTAGCGAAAAATGTTCGAACTTTGAACAACAAGCGATGGGAATCTCTACTTCCCGTAATTCTGGCTCACTGCATTGTGGGTCACTTGCATAGTGGGTCCAAAAAGTCAGTGTAGGTCGGAGTGGGCGGGCAGGTAAATATTGAAGAAGGGCTAGGAAACATGGATGGGCTGATGCACTTGGGAGAACGCGAATTTACCACCTATATCCCTCTGTTATTGCAGTGCTCCCATGGATTCTTGTTTCTAGAGTAGGGATAGAAGAGGAATTTTGCATTCTAGAAAGAGGTGAAGCATGTTTGAATGGATGCACGGGATATTTTAATGGATGGGTGCGATGTTTGGGAGCCGTACCAAATTTTGAGGTCGAAGCTTCTAGCATGCGCTACTCCAGCGTGGGGCCTCTCAGACACACTTTCACCGTCTAGGCCCACATGCCAGCGAGAGTTGCTTCCCAGCATTTAAACGAGTTTCTAGGCATTTGCTGAAATTTTTGAACAATTTAAGGCTTTTAAGAAGATGACCATCGTCCAAAAAAAGGTGACCAAGGTCATGGAAACAGTTTATGATGATGTGTCCGTATTTGGTAGATTGGTGCATCTTTGCAAATCAACCAATATGTCAGCTTCGAAATTTGAAGTTTGTTTTCGAATTTCCAAGTAACAACAATGTGTTTTATTGTGAAGCAACTACAAAGATGATGGCTCAAAATGCCACCGCCCCCTTTTTTCACACAATGTATAACGCCCTTTCAAGCTTCTAGGCTAAATTTGTGCAATAAAATAATTTTTGGGGCTAGATGTTTGAATGGATGGGCGGGATGTTTGAATGGGTGGGTAGGATATTTTGGCGCTTTGCCAAAATTTTGAAGTTGAAGCTTCTAAGGTACGCTACTCCCACTTGGGATGTTATCCCCGTTAGATAGACCCACATGCCTGTATGCTTTCCAGCATTTAATGAGTTTATAGACATCTGCCGAAATTAATGAACATTAATTCAAGGCTTTCAAACAAGAGGAGCAAGGTCACAACCATAGTTTTTGTACCTTTTTATCTTTTGTACTACTCCATACATTGAAGCATCTTCACCAACCAATCTTACAAACTTGTCCATATTTGGTAGATCGGTGCATCTTGGCATTTCAAGCAATTGTTTACAAAGGAGATTCCAGATTTGATGGATAATGCCCTACTTTCATGAGTTTCCAAGCTTCCTAGCTGAAGATGCTGAAATTAAATAACTTTTTGACGATTGAAAGTAAGTATGTCTATTTACGAACTACATAGTGTGTGATATAGCTTGCTCTTGACTTTTTCAAAATAGTTTAAAGGTACCAAATTAGTCAAATATTGGAAAACCATCGAGAGGTTTGCAAGATTTCAATTGTTTTGATATGAATAGTAATGACACCAAATTTCGGCCAGTTTTTTATAAAAAATCAAAGAAACAAAATATAAAATGAAATACAACCATTTGTTTCTCCGTTGGTGTCTCACTGTGTGCATTGGCTAATTTCCATGAATATATATAAAATTAGATCACTCTTGAAAAACTCGTTTCACAATATGGCGTACCATGGTTGAACATTCATGGCTTTCAAAAACAAGTTGACCAATGTCAAGGCCATATGTGTTACCATACTTTATGATAATGTAACCATGTTTGGTAGATTGGTGCATATTGGCATTTCAACATTGTTTAGAAAAAGAGCTTCCATATTTGGAGTTATTTTAAAAGCTCCAACCGATAATAATGGCTTTAATTTTTTCATACGATATATGGCGTACCATGTATGAATTTGCATGGCTTTCAAACCAGGTGACCAAGGTCATGGCCACACCTTTGCTATAGTTTATAACAACATGTTTGTATTTGGTAGATTGGTTCGTATTATTGGCATTTAAAATATTATTTACAAAGGAAGCTTCTGAATTTGAAGTTATTTTCAATTTTTCAAGCGACGACAATGCTTTTGTTAGGAAGAAACTACAAATAAGTATGGCTCAAAATCCCATTACCCTAGTTTCCACACAAGATATATATAGCCTAGGGTTTAGGGTTCGTGTTTTTTGGGTTGAGGGTTTAGGGGTTTAGGGTTTATGCTATATGATTTAGGATTTTAGGGTTTAGGGTTTATGAGTTTAAGGTTGGTATTTAGGGTTTAGGGTTTTAGGGTTTAGGGTTTTCTAGGTTTTTGGGTTTATGAATTTTCAATAATAATGTTCAAGCTTATATATATATGCTTATATATATTCATGGAATAGACTGGTGTTATCGCAATATAATGAAAGTATCTCGGATTTTGATCTATAAGTGCATCATACCTGCTTGGTAAGGGGTTGAGGGGATGAGGGTTTAGGGTTTTATGGTTTTGGGGGTTTAGGTGTTTAGGGTTTAGGTTTTTTGGGAATTTTTGATAATGTTCAAGCTGCTTTATATATCCTTATATTCATGGAATCAATGGCGTTAGCACAATTTGAGGAAATTTTATCTAAAATTTTGATCTACAAGTGCATGTGATACCTCATTTGCGAATGTCGTTTAGGCGAGGTTAAGGGTTTAGGGTTTTAGGGTTTAGGGCATTTTCAATAATGTTCAAACTTTATTGTTATATTCGTGTAATAGAATGGCATTACCACAATTTAATGAAAGATAGAATCTCAGATTTTGATCTATAAGTCCAGGATACCTACTTGGTTAAGGTTTATATGGGTCAAGGGTTTAGGGTTTTATGGTTTTACGGTTTAGGTTTTATGGACTGAATAGGGTTTAGGGAGTTTATCGAATTTTCAATAATACTCAAGCTTTATGCTTATATTCGTTGAATAAAATATGGCGTTACCTAACTCATTGAAAGTATCTCAAAATTTGATCTATAAGTGCATGATACCTGATTGGTTAGGGTTTATGGGTTGAGGGTTTGGGGTTTTAGGTTTAGGTTTCATTAGGGGTTATTTAGGGTATTTTCGATAATGCTCAAGATTTATGCTTATATTCATCGAATAGAATGGAGTTACCAGTTTAATGAAAATACATCAAATTTTGATCGATAAGTGCATGCTATGTACGGGGTTCAGGGTTTAGGGCATTTCCAATAATGTTCAAACTTTATTTTATATTTGTGGAATAGAATGGCGTTGACGGAAATATGCCCTGAGAGGCAATAATAAAGTCGTTATTATGTATTCCTTGTATATGATAGATGTTTATTTTGCATGCTATAATTGTATTGATAGGAAACAGCAATACATGTGTGTTTAATAAACAAATAAAAGGTTCCTAGTTATGCCTCTCTTATAGACTAGCTCGTTGATTAACAAGATGATCAAAGTTTCCTGATCATGAACATTGGATGTTGTTAATAACAAGGTCACAACATTTGTGAAATGATGCGATGAACATTCATCTGAAGTATACCATTACGATCAAATTCATTATGTTTATATTGCTACAACATCATACGAAGTAATATTTCTCCTTAGACCATGAGATCATGTTAATTGCTGACATCAGAAGAGTAACTTGATAACATCAAACGTCATACCGTAACAGGGTGACTATAAAGGTGGGTTCAGATACTCCGAAGATGTCATGTTGAGCCTCATGGATCAAGAGTGGAATTTTTCAATCCCGATGACGGATAGATATACTCTGGGCCCTCTCGGTGATATCACATTATGATAGCTTGCAAGCAAGTGATGTGATCACTAGAATGTTATATCACGGGAACGAGAAAAGAGTGCATGTAGGTAACGAGATCAAACTAGGTATTTGGATACCGATGATCGAATCTCGGACATGTAATATATCATGAGACAAAGGGATTAAATTACTAGC
This sequence comes from Avena insularis, assembly GCA_023614405.1. Taxonomy (NCBI): domain Eukaryota; kingdom Viridiplantae; phylum Streptophyta; class Magnoliopsida; order Poales; family Poaceae; genus Avena; species Avena insularis. Next base: position 352,509,159 of record CM042692.1, on the reverse strand, counting down.
ATTAAAGGTTCTCACGATCACAGAAGTCATCATTGAATGTGCAGGAGTCAATATGGATCTCCAGGTCCCGCTTCTGATTATTGATTTGAGAGGAGTCTCAATCATGTCTGCATTATTTGCGAACCATAGGGTGACACACTTAAGGGTTGCCAAACACCATTTTGGAGCACATATGTTTCAGACGAAAGAATTGCAAAGCGCTGGAATTATTTCGATGGAAACCGGAATTGTTTCGGGTGAAATTGCAGAAACTGGTTCTGCATGTGATATTGAAATGTTACAAGGGGTTTTATGGGAATGTTTGTTAATTAAAGTAATTAACAAAATTCTGAATAAAATAAATAAAAGAGTTTTATTAAATGAGAGTTGCATTAAATTTGGTGGAAATTTAATGCATGTGAGTGGAACTTTGGGTGGAGGCTAAATTGATGTGAGTGGAGCTTCCACCACATGAATGAGGAAGAGGTGGGGGCAACCCCCATGGGCACCCCCCATGGTAGGGTAGGAGCTCCCCTCTCCTATAAAAGGCCCTCTCTCCTCCCTCACAAAGCACACCTCCTCGTGAAGGATCTCTCTCCCCCTCTAGATATATTCCCCCATGGTCTCGGATTAGCGAGATACATGTTCCCGGTGGCATTGCATCTGGAAGGAGTTGATGCTTCCGCTGATTCGCTGGAACGAGGAGGTGGAGGTTGTTCGGTGTCCTGAACGTGTGTGCGAGGACGGATGCGCTACTTATTTGTGGCGTAGGGACTTCCACATGATCTTGAGTTCGGCAAGCGTACGACTACATCATCCACGAGTTCCAACTCGTTAACAAAACTCTATTGTCTTCGAGGGTAAGTTCTCTATGGATGTATATCCACCCGTTGCTTGTATCTAGTAGATAGATCTTGGCGTATAGTTCTCATCGTAGGAATTTTTTTGTTTTCTATGCTGCAAACCCAACAGGCGTTACCACAATTTAATGAAAGATCGAATCTCAGATTTTGATCTATAAGTCCATGATACCTTCTTGGTTAGGGTTTATATGGGTCGAGGGTTTAGGGTTTTAGGGTTTTACGGTTTAGGTTTTATGGACTGAATAAGGTTTAGGGGTTTTATCGAATTTTCCATAATACTAAAGCTTTATGCTTATATTTGTCGAATAGAATATATATGGTGTTACCTAACTCATCGAAAGTATATCCAAATTTGATCTATAAGTGCATGATACCTGATTTGTTAGGGTTTATGGGTTGAGGGTTTGGGGTTTTAGGTTTAGGTTTTATTAGGGGTTGTTTAGGGTTTAGGGCATTTTTGATAATGCTTAAGATTTATGCTTATATTCATCGAATAGAATGGAGTTACCAGTTTAATGAAAATATATCAATTTTTGATCGATAAGTGCATGCTACGTGTTTGGTAAGGATTTAGGGTTTAGTGTTTAGATTTTAGGGTTTCAGGAATTTTAAATAATGTTCAATCTTTATGCTTAAATTCGTGGAATAGAATGGCGTTACCATAATTTAATGAAAGTATCTCAAATTTTGATATATATAAGTGCACGGTACCTGCTTGATTAGGGTTTATGGGTCGAGGGTTTAGGGATTTACAGTTTAGTTTTATGGGTTGTTTCCGGTATAGGGTTCAGAGAATTTTTGGTAATGCTTAGGTTTTATGCTTATATTCGTCTAATAGAATGGCGTTACCTGATTTAACGAAAGTATCTCAATTTTGGATCTATAGTTGCACGATACCTGCTTGGTCAGGGTTTAGGGGTTTAGATTTTATGGTTTAGGATTCTATGAATTCTCAATAATACAGAATGGTGTTACCGCAATTTAATGAAAGTATCTCAAAAACTGATCTACAAGTCAATGATATCCTGCTTGGTCATATTTTTTATTAAATAAAATTGAAGGTACCCAGGTACTAAAACAAGGGAGAAATAGGAAGAGTTCCTTTATATTTAGGCGTTGTTTGGTTGGGCTCTAATTCTGGCTTTTGATTTTTGTCTTATAAAGCTATGAACGTGTTTTTGGCTTTGTTTTTTTAGCTTTTACTCTGACATAGTGGAATGATAGTATAAGCCAGGTTGGATGATTTTAATGATTTTATCTCGGTTTAGCGAAAAATGTTTGAATTTTGAACAACAAGCGATGGGAATCTCTACTTCCCGTAATTCTAGCTAACTGACATGTGGGTCACTTGCATAGTGGGTCCAAAAATTTAGTGTAGGTCAGAGTGGGCGGGCAGGTAAATATTGAAGAAGGGCTGGGAAACGTGGATGGGGTGATGCACTTGGGAGAACGTGAACTTACCACCTATATCCCTCTGTTATTGCAGTGGTCCCTCGGATTCTTGTTTCCGGAGCAGGTATAGAAAGAGGTGAAGAATGTTTGAATGGATGCGCGGGATATTTTAATGGATGGGTGCGTTGTTTGGGCGTCGTACCAAATTTTGAGGTCGGAGCTTCTAGCATACGCTACTCCAGCGTGGGGCCTCTCAGACGCGCTGTCACCGTCTAGGCCCACACGCCAGTGAGAGTTGCTTCCCAGCATTTAAACGAGTTTCTAGGCGTTTGCTGAAGTTTTTGAACAATTTAAGGCTTTCAAGAAGATGACCATCGTCCAAAAACAAAGGTGACCAAGGTCATAGAAATAGTTTAGATGACGTGTCCATATTTGGTAGATCGGTGCATCTTTGCAAATCAACCAATATGTCTGCTTCCAAATTTGAAGTTTGCTTTCAAATTTCCAAGTAACAATAATGTGTTTTGTTGTGAAGCAACTACAAACATGATGGCTCAAAATGCCACCTCCCCTTTTTTTACACAATGTATAACGCCCTTTCAAGCTTCCAGGCTAAATTTGTGCAATAAAATAATTTTTGGGGCTGGATGTTTTTTTTGGGCTGGATGTTTGAATGGATGGGCGGGATGTTTGAATGGGTGGGTGGGATATTTCGGTGCTCTGCCAAAATTTTGAAGTTGAAACTTCTAAGGTAGGCTACTCCCACTTGGGATGTTGTCCCCGTCAGATAGACCCACAGGCCTGTATGCTTTCCAGCATTTAATGTGTTTATAGATATTTGCCGAAATTAATGAACATTAATTCAAGGCTTTGAAACAAGAGGAGGAAGGTCACAACCATAGTTTATGTACCTTTTTGATCTTTTGTACGACTCCATATATTGAAGCATCTTTGCCAACCAAGCTTACAAACATGTCCATATTTGGTAAATCGGTGCATCTTGGTATTTCAAGCAATTGTTTACAAAGGAGATTCCAGATTTGATGGATAATGCCCTACTTTCATGAGTTTCCAAGCTTCCTAGCTGAAGATGCGGAAATTAAATAACTTTTTGACATAAAGCCATTCGTTCACAAAGTGCAATGCTATGTGCATTAGTTTCCATGGCAAAACATAAACTTGTATTTTGACAAGTTTTGGATCAACTTTAATCTATGGTGACTGGCAGGTGGGCCACGTATATGGTGGTGCCCAAAGCAGGGTATGTCAGAATTTCTAAAGTTACCCCTCCGCACGCCTCCGTGTTGTGTATTAACTTCCACCCTCCGCCTCCTAGGCCTCACTCCCTTCCCCACAAAACAGACGTGCTTACGGCCCACCTCATCACCAACATGCACGAAGAAGCTTTCAATACCCGCCGGTCTTCTTGAGACGCACCAGTGGGCACGTCGATCCCACGGTAGTCCTTCTATCTCTAGCTCGATATGGTTGGCATTTTATTGCCCTTTGAAATACTCCTACGTAGTTTAATTTGTCCTCAATCTGCATGGTCATAGTTTATTTTGCGTTGGATCTGTGTTCCTAAATTCATTCGACGATTTTTCTGTCAATATGTTTGCTAAAACGCATAGGCATATATAGTGTTTGTACTTCATCTATATGTTTCGTGCTTGTCTTGTAATAATAACCAACCTTGTATGTCATAATTAAACAGATGGGCAGATTTTGGATAGAGATTGCTCCATTAGGCAGCGCTAAACGTATCCTTGTTGTTCTACGATTTATGGGATTTGTTAGAGCTCATTGTGACAACTCAAAAGTACATTGCCCCTGTCAGTTGTGTGTGAATCGTAGGGTGCTGCCTCAAAGTATAGTGGAAGACCATATTTTTATATTTGGGATGCTAAGCACATATGTTAGATGGGTATTTCATGGTGAACCATATGATCCTCCATATGAACCGGGGGAAGCACATCTTTATCATCAAGATCAAGTAGGGGAAGCAGATGTTGATCAACTAGATCAACTGACAGAGGCAGCTCCTGAGCATCTAGATCAACTTGGAGGAGACAAAAAGCACAAGCTGCATGAAACATGTTTCATTTCTCGTACTACTGCTATGCTAAATGACAAGGTATATCTGTAGAATGACAAATGTTCAGGTTGTGTGTCTTTGATGTTTGTTGATAAACGTATCTATTAATCTACTAATCGTAGAAGCAGACGACCGAAGAGGACTTTGATGGTAATGATGATGACCTGTTCATTGATGAGCCTATACCTGAGGCTGTGGATCGGGTACACTGTGTCTGGATGGATTTGACGCAGGGCTGCTGGTCATTAGGGGTGTACTTTTTGTGCCGTTCATGACCACTAGCCCAGCTGCAAAACTCTTGGGGTGTAGAGCTATCCCATGATTGGTTCGCTACTGTCGTAGTTCTGTAACATGGAGCTACCTTATTATGATTTCTAGGCCTTTGTTAGTAGAACTTTAATTGGAAACTATTACGTAAATTAGTTTAAGTGTTTGTGTGTGTTTCTAGTCTGAAATTCGAGCTTATCATTTTATTGGTTCCTAAACTATTTTTGAGGCCCTATGCTGCAACTACCGATGTCTTGTCCACTGCTTCGTGAGACGAATCAGCAGAAGGATAATAAGCTGGGATCAATTTGATTCGAAGAGGGGCGATTTTCTCTGTCCTTGGAGAGGAACCCGAGAGAACTAGTACTGGTACCAAGGGAAGGAGGAGGTTCGCTCGGTCAATTATCTCACCCACTTTATGTGGGACCTGCTTTAACTCACCCCTGACGTGGGTCCCGCTTGAAACAGCTGTAGGCCACCACGTGATAGCTGGGATAAAAAATTCAGGATTCTCTCCCGGCAAAATGTTCCCGCCAGTACCACTTAAAAATACTTACTGTAGAAAAAGTGTGCTGCCCAGCCCTACTACTAGTAGTACTACTACTACTCCCCTGCCCATGCCTTTCTACTGATGACAAGACAAGAAACCATCACTAGCTAGCTCACATCCAGCAAGCAACTATTGGAACTGGTGCAACCTCTGATTGGGGAGTACTTGTTGAAATAGGTGGGTGTATTTGTTCACCTCGAAATCCGGCTTTGCTTAATTTGCTTCCGATTGGGCCATTGGGTGTACTATTAGTACTAGGAGTAGTAGTATTCGATATGCTTTGATTGTGTACTTCTTGCTTATTGCTCACCTTGGAATCACCTAATTAGGATATTTTTCCTCTTCTCTAATCGATTGGGTCATTTGGGTGCGGTGGGGGTGGTGGTGGGGATGGGGGCTGGGGGTGGGGGGAGGTGGTACTGATTTCGTATGGATTCTGGATCAGGGCATGGTCACTGCTGTTCTGATTGGGGCATTTGGTCGGGTTTGATTTCGATGTTCTTCACTTCTATAACCTTTAGTTGCTACTCGTAATGTGCAATGGATTTTGCATCAGATTCTGTATGGAGAACTATGGGTCAGTGGCATGCACGGCCACTACGGACAGGGATGGTCCCGCCAGTTCCCTTAAAAGTTGCCTAAAAAGGTAATGTCGCAGTATATTTGTTGTGTTCTTCCATTCTTTCCAATGCTGAAAGTGGGTTGGCTGCAACCTGCATGTATCCCTGTGCTAAAAGTTGTCTCTATCTGCATCATGTTTTTGTGGAAGCCTCTGTGACACCATCTCTTCTTCATTTACTGTAGCACGGTGGTACATACCTGCGAACGTGCGGTGCTCTAGGTGCGGCAAACATGATGGTACCCCCACATGCCGCAGGATCCGGCGAGTATCACTACTCACCAAAAAACAAGCGCAAGGCCACCGACCAGCTGGGAGGGCCCAGCTTAAAGAGAAAGGTATTTGTTTTTAATACTCTTATTACCATGGTGAAGACAGATTTAAGTATTACCCGCTTGGTGTAATGCATGCTTATCAGATGTTCAGAAACATATGTGTGATTTTATTAATTCTGGCAAGGTTTTTATGTTAATCCAGATATGGATCTGTCAGACTGTCTCATATAGTCAGTATATGACAACTATGTACTGTACTCCCTCCGTCCCAAGGCTTAGGCATATACTGTATTTTTTGAAAAGTCAAACGACGGAAAGTTTGACCAAACTTTACATAGTATTGAATTGTTGAGCTCTGTTGCTATTTATGCAGATTGAAGGTGCTGTTGTGGAGGCTGAGGCTGCTGTAGAGGCTAGTAGATTTCTGATGCCCGCACCAAAAGAGGACATCCTCTACACAACGAGGAAGCACCAACACAGTACCCAGGTGGTTAGTGACCTCTCTAAGAAGTGGGAATAATTTGGAAATCCACAATTTCACATGTTATGATTTTCCATGTTATTGTTATCAGTTAGTACTATATGTTTACGCTCATTATAAGTTCACAAAAATAAAATCTCTTTGCTTTACAGGCAATGGTTTTGTCTTATATTATTAGATTTACTTGCTCTTTACATAATTTAACCTTTCCACTTAATTTCAATCAGTACCACGCACCAGCTGCTCAGCCCTTTCTGCTACCCTCCTGTTGTCAAGCTTGTGGATTGAAAGGGGGCCCTGTATGCCATTCCAAAGGCAGAGGGATGAAAAATGGTGCATGGCCAGCCTTCGCAAAGGGTACCCATGGTATCAGGTATGGATTCCAAGTGTTTTAGACCGACTTGATGTAAGATCTTGTATCTCACTTTTTTTGCTGTCGCCTTACTTCTCTATCAATTTTCTCATGAAGGCTGTCCCTTGTGTCGCTCGCCCCATTATAAACAAGATGTTCGGAAACGACAAGTTTCTAACTCTGTATAGCGAGGGCCCTAAAGGCATGCGGCAACTCGAAGCTGGGTGGCCGAGGTTGGTCCAAGTATGTCCGTGAGAGTGGTCTGAAGCAGGGGGACGAGGTAACATTCAATTTTAGAAAGCCTTGGCAGATACTTGCACGCCATCGTACTCCTGTTGACCGAAGGACCAAGAAAAGAGGTAGTACTAATTAATTTGATTCTGTACTCATCACAACCTCTAATGATTTTCTTGCAACTAACTGTTCTGCACCATTGTCTTTACTCATCATATGACCCTGACCACTTCTGCAGTCTACCTCCCCTTATGTACCACCTAGAAGGGTGCCAACATCAAGCTGCTGGCACCAGCACCAGCATCGGCCCTAGTTCCTGCAACGGCACCTATTGACCTCCATAGGAGAAAGAATAGAGGTAGTAACTTAATTCGCCTGTATACTCTCATCTCTGTCTAGGAGTTACTGTTGTATAAGAAACCATTTTGCTTGTCCACATCTCATAAGCCTCTCTGACCACTCCCGCAGTCCCCTTACCTACCCCTCAGAAGGTAACCAGCACCAAGCTGCTGGCACCCCCAACGGCACTGGCCCTAGTTCCCTCTCCGACACCTATTGACCTAAGTAGAAAGAATGGAGGTAGTAACTTAATTTGCTTGTATACTCATCATATCCTCTGATCATTGTCTTGTGAGTAACTATTGTATAAGAGACCGTTTTGCTTGTACACTTCTCATTTTCCTCTACCATCCCTGCAGTCAGCTTAGCTACCCCTCAGAAGGAATCTAGCATCAAGCTGCTGGCGCCAGCACCGGTTCTAGGCCTTCTGGCTCCTGCACCAGCCCCTCTACAATTAGTGCCACCATCTCCTACACCAGCATCAACCCCAGCACAGGGACCGGCACAAGCTCCTTCATCACCCCGGGCAGCACCTTGTCAGACCATATCCTACACATGTGTCATCACAAGGTCGCACCGGATTATGTTTGTAAGTATATGGCGGCAGATAAACTGTTCTGAATGTCTTCTCAAGTTTCACATGATTCAGTGCATCGCTCTTAGTAATTATGTGTCTATCTCTTGCTTTGACTCGGAAATTTCCTAAGAGTGCCACAAAGCAACTCCAGGCCATATGAAAAGGCACAATAGTCTTCATGATGCAGAGCGAAGGATTGCGAATCGAGGGACGCTACACCATTAACTCGACTGATGGGCGCTTGGCAGCTACTTCTAGGTGGATCAAGTTCCGGAAAGCAGCCAAACTTACTATTGGAAGAACGGTCAAGGTCGATGTATCTCGCTGCCCTGAATGTGGCATGATGTTCATGAACTTCCTAGCTGTCTAGCTCTTTGGTCGCATGCTATTGTAATTAATTATGTGGTTGTCTTATCTCCACTTATCATATATGGGTGGTAAAAATGTAATAACCTTTTGTTGGATTGGAGCTATGACTAGTACGTACTGGTATGGTATATCTGTATGTATATGGCGGTTTCCTATATGGCCAAATATTATGACAATGATTGTGTTCCAGTGATCAAGTGTGTTTGGAAAAAAGGGCAAACTGATCACGTGGCATGGTTTTTAGAGCTGAAACAAGAACTGTCTCTCTCTGTAGTGATATTGAATTTCAGTGTTTGTATTGCTGAATCAGTCACTTTGAAATGCTTCTGAATTGGTCAAGTGCTGCTGAATATGAACTAGGAATCTGTTGATTTTTTTATGTCTTATTATTTTGTACTCCTTAATCTTTCAAATGGTATTGAATTTGTCAAAAGTTCTGTCGTTGCTGCTGGCTGCTTGCTCTAGAGCTTTTGCCTTTGTGTCATCGGAACCGTTGGATGCATTTTGGACAGAGATGAGAGAGTAAAGATATACAGTGTGATTTCACCAAGTGAAGTCATTGAATACCAGCCCTGTTTTAGCGCATGTGGTGTGTGTTCATTAGATATTTTTACATAAATATCTGTCAAACGAATTATCGCTTTTTTCCTCCCTCGGAGAGGTCTATGTTTGAATCTGGTGAGACACAGCCCAGTGAAATTTGAGATAGGAGCCCATTGACCATAGCCCAATTTTTTTTAATTTGGCCTTTTTAGCATTGCCCCCACCTCTAAAAAAAACTCTGCCTACCCATGTTTTTAAGAAACTAATCCATTATGTGGATTTTTATAAATCGAGGTTCCAATAGCACTGCTCTTTTATTTTAAGAGAGATAACATGGAAACACAACAATATTTTTTAGAAGACTGATATATAAGTTGTAGTACTAATACATGTTTAATGATTCAATTTCTATTAGTATCTTTGGTACTATGGAAAAACACTCAGTTTATGTCTATTTGATTTGATTTGAAGGTCTTTAGTTTGAATCCACTGTGTGTACATATTTATATATATCTTGGGTTTACTTTTTTTTAGAAAGGGTTTACTTTTTAGTATCGCATTACGGAGAGGCTGACATCGCGGACCCACCAGCCTGCAGCATCCCTCGAGTTTAATGGTCGGGTTTGAAAAAAAAATTAAATACTTGTACAGAAAGGCTGGCATCAGGGACCCACCCGCTAGAACATACCAGAGGGGGTGACATGGGGGCCTCTGTAGCAAGACCATACACGGCTGCCACATCGAGCAACATTGCTCAAAATAGCGGACGCAACCGAAAAAAAGTCCATCATACGTAGGTTTGATATACAGAGAGACTGGTATGTGGGACCTAGTAGCGCAGCCTTATATAGGTTCTGCCTTGAGCGATGTTGCCAAGTTCGAAACGGGAGGCGCGAGCGAGAAAAAAGTCCAGCATGCACACCTTTCTTCTAATGAGAGGCTCACATGGGGGACTCAGCAGCCTGAAAAAACGGCTGATGCATCGAGCAACGCTATTCGAAACACGAAGGCGTGACCGAGAGCAAAAATTCCATCATACACACGTTTCTTCTAATGAGTGTATGACATGTGGGGGTGGGGCCCTGCATCATGATTAAACAGTAGATGTAGTGAGCAATGCTATCAAGTTCGGAACATTGAGGCACGACCGAGGGAAAAAAAATCTATCATACACACGTTTCTTCTAATGAGAGGATGACATGTGGGGTCCAAGAGTTTGATTAAATGGCTGATGCAGCAAGTAAGGCTATCAAGTTCGGAACATGAAGGCACGACAGAGGGTAACAAATCCATCATACACATGTTTCTTCTAATAAGAGGATGACACGTGGGGTCCAACATCGTGATTAAACGGTAGATGCATCAAACAACGCTATCAAGTTCGGAACAGGGTAGCACGAGCCAAAGAAAAAATTCCATCATACACACGTTTCTTCTAATGAGAGGATGACATGTGGGGCACAGGAGGTTGGTTAAATAGTAGATGCGTCGAGCAGCGTTATCAAATCGAAATGGGGTAGCGCTTGTGAAGGAAAAAATTCCATTATACACACGTTTCTTCTAATGAGAGGATGACATGTGGGTCCCAGGAGGTTTATTAGATGATAGATGCATCGAGCAGTGCTATCATCTTTGGAACAGGGTAGCACGAGCGAAGGAAAAAATTCCATCATATACATGATCCTTCTAATGAGAGGCTGACACGTGGGACCTAGCAGCCTGACTAAACGGCAGACGCCTCGAGCTACGTTATCGAGTTAAATCAGGGAGGCGCGACCGAAAAGTATGGTCCGCTAGAGACACTAACATCCGGGACCCACACACCTTAAAAGACTTCGGCGAGTCAACATCGCGCGAGGAAACGAAAATCTTGCTTCTGCCACGCGCTGGCCGAGCTTCCTCCATGTTTTTAGCAGATCCGTCGTAGTAGAGGGCCGCGAATCTGGAAAAAAGTTTTCCATCGGCCACGGCCGAGCCGAGAATTTCGTCGCGGAAGACGCGCCTTCTATGACGATCGTCGAGCCAAGTCATTGCGGAAGGAAACTTTTTTTGTAGTGTAGAATTAGGTAGATCCACAAGGGTTTCTTCTAATTCAATTATCCAAGTCTAAGGAATAAGGGAGAACCTTAGGGGCTATTTATAGTGCTTAGGGAGAATGGGTTAGGTAAATGGAATATTCTAGGGCATCAAACCCATATCCGTGCGTGGACGGGTTTCAGTGACAATTTCGGTAGGGCCGGATCTGTTGCCAAAGGGTTTTGGCGGTCACCGGTCGGTTCCAGCCTTAGCCGTTCGATTATCGGGAACATTCTGGCGGTTGCCGGTTTGGTTTATGAGACGCACCACAGTGGCGCGCGGAATTAATCTGCGTTAGATCCGATGCCTCCTTCTCACATGTTCTTGGTGTTCCTTCTTGGGGATCATATCTGACGAGGTATAAAGTATTGGCATGAAGCAGCAGTCCATTCAAAGGAGAGTCAAAGTCACACATGGAGAGGAGTGAGTTCAGCTGCTCATGTAGGAGTTTGGCTCAAGCGTGGGTGATTGGTCCACTCGGGGGTCTTGGTGTAGTAGATGTAGTGGCGTTGATAGGAAGGGCTGCATCACATAGTCAAGTTCCCATATCTCCTCTATGTAACCATAATATGTGTCCTTTTTCCTATTGTCGTCTGTTGCATCAAAGCGGACACCACTATTTTGGTTGGTGCTCTTTTTATCTTGGGCGATCGTGTAAAATGTATTCCCATTTATCTCGTACCCTTGGAAAGTCAATATAGTCGAAGATGGTGACCTGGCCAACAAGTACATCTGATCTCCAATAGTGGTGTTATTCATGCGATGTGTCTGCAACCAACCGCCGAAAGTCACCATGTGTTCAAGTTTAATCTAGGAGTCAGACTGCCCCGGGTTTTTGGAGCGTACAATATTCTTGTGTTCCTCGATATACGGAGTCACCAAGGTGGAATTTTGTAGAACTGTGTAGTGTGTTTGAGTGAAAGAATGTCCATCCATACTTACCATTTCTTACTGTCCTAGCATGCCATTTCTACTCAGTCTCCCCTCATGCCGCAATTCAGGAACACCAATCGGATTAAGGTTAGGAATAAATTCAACACAAAACTCAATGACCTCCTTTGTTCCATAGCCCTTGGAGATGCTTCCTTCTGGCCTAGCACGGTTATGGACATATTTCTTTAAGACTCCCATGAACCTCTCAAAGTGGAACATATTGTGTAAAAATATATGACCGAGAATGGTAATCTCTTCGACTAGGTGAACTAGGGGTGTGTCATAATATTGAGGAACGATAGTGCGAACACCAACTCGAAGCTGACAGGACATTGGACCACATCATTCTGTAACCTTGGTAGACTTTCTGGATTGATTACCTTCTGAGAAATTGCATTGAGGAATGCACATACCTTTACAATGGGTAGTCGAACATTTTCTGGTAGAATCCCCCTCAATGCAACCAGAAGCAATTGCGTCATAAGCATGTGGCAGTCATGAGACTTTAGGTCTTGGAATTTTTTTCCTGCCATATTTGTTATTCCCTTTATATTCAATGATAAGCAAGACAGGACCTTGATACTTCTCAAGCATTCAAAAAAAATTCCTTCTCTTCTTTGGTAAGAGCGTAGCTGGTAGGACCTTGAAATTGCTCTGGATGCATGCCGTCTCGTTCTTTCATACGTTGCTGGTCCTTCCATGCTTTCTGGTGTATCTTTTGACTTCCCATACAAGGCCAAGATGCCTAGCAGGTACACGCAAAGATTCTTCGTCAGGTGCATCACATCGATTGCAGAGCGGACCTCTAGGACTTTCCAATGTGGAAGCTTCCAAAATATAGATTTCTTCTTCCACATAGGTGTGTGTCCACTAGCGTCATTCAAAACATATTGTCTTCCATGACCCTTTCCAAAGATTACATTTAAATCCTTGACCATATCAAATACATCATCATTAGTACGATGGATAGGCTTACTCCCGTGATCTGCCTCACCATTGAAATGATTAACTTTTTTCTTAAGGTATGCTTGGGCAGAAGAAAACGACGATGCCATGGGTACACATTCTTCTTACATTTATCCAAATATATACTTTCAGTCTCATCTAAAGAGTGCGTGCATGCATTGTATCCCTTGTTTGTCTGTCTTGAAAGGTTACTAAGAGCAGGTCAATCATTGATGGTTACGAACAACAACACTCGTAGGTCAAATTCCTCATGTTTGTGCTCATCCCACACATGTACACCTTTTACGTCCCACAACTGGAAAAGTTCTTCAACTAATGGCCTTAGGTACACATCAATGCCGTTGCCGGGTTGCTTCGGGCCTTGGATGATCACTGCCATCATAATGAACTTCCGCTTCATGCACAACCAAGGATGAAGGTTATAGATGCATAGAGTCACATGCCAGGTGCTACGACTGTAACTCTGCTACCCAAAAGAATTCATGCCATCTGTACTTAGACCAAACCATAAGTTCCTCGCGTCACCTACAAAGCATAGGAACTTTCTCTTGAATTGTCTCCACTGCGACCCATCAGCGGGGTGTCCCAACATCGCGTCTTTCTTACGGTCTTCCATGTGCCATCACAACAACTTGACATGCTCTTTATTTCTGAACAAATGTTTTAACTGTGGTACTATAGGAGCATACCACATCACTTTGGCAGGAACCCTCTTCCTGGGGCACTCGCTCTCAACATCATCAGGGTCATCTCGTCTGATCTTATACCGCAATGCAGTGCATATCGGGCATGCATCCAAATTCTCGTACTCCTCACCGCTATAGAGGATGTAGTCATTATGGCATGCGTGTATCTTCTACATGTATAATCCTAGAGGGCAGATAACCTTATTTGCTTTGTACATACTGGAAGGCAATTCGTTATCTTTGAAAGCAGCTTCTTCATTATTTTCAACAACTTTTCAAATCCCTTGTCAGTCACACCGTTATCTGCCTTCCATTGCAGCAATTCCAATGTGCTACCCAGCTTTTTCTGGCCATCTTTGCAATTTGGGTATAACAATTTTTAGTGATCCTCTAACATCTGCTTGAACTTCAACCTCTCCTTTTCACTTTTGTAGTCTCTCTTTGCATCAGCAATGGCTCGACCAAGATCATCAGTGGGCTCATCCGATGTCCATTCTTCAACTTCTTCTTCATTGTCTTCCATTGCAGTACCACCGTATTTAGGGGACATATGATAGTTGTCGTCATTCTCTTCTTCTTCGTTGTCTTCCATCATAACCCCTCTTTCTCCGAGCTTGCTCCAACAATTATAGCCGGACATGAAACCGGACCAAAACAGGTGTTTGTGAAGGATTTTTGAGGAAAAGTAATCCTTCTGATTCTGACAGACACCACATGGACAACATATAAAACCATTCCACTTGTTTGCCTCAGCCACATCGAGAAAAGAACGCACGCCTTTAATGAACTCGCTAGAGCGTCGGTCACCATACAACCATTGTCGGTGCATCTGCATTATATAAGGATACCAAAAATGATTACACAACATCATGATGAATAGAGAAGTGACCAAATTAATACAAGTTCATCACACTGAAACAAAAGCAGAGTAGTGACCAAATGTTATTATTGCAAAAATAAAAAGTTATGCACCGATTTAAAAACTTTCTACTCCATCTTTAGTCCCGGTTGGAGACACCAACTAAGACTAAACGTTAGATTCATTTAATCGTGGGTGGCAACACTATTCGGTGGGTGGCGGCACTATTTCATGGGTGAGTGGAAACACTATGACGTGAGTGGTGGCACTATGCCGTGAGCGGCGACACTATTCAGTGGGTGGCGACACTATGTCGTGGGTGGCAACACTATTTCACCATTAGTGGTAGCACTATGCTTTCGGGGTGGCATCACAAATGTTGTGGCGCTTAATCTATAAATAGGCAAGATGCATCCTTGTGAAGTTATAAACTACAATATAGCACGAGAGGGACACCACTACGACGGAGTTTCTTAAAGATGTCTTAGGATCCCGTCCTCAGACTTCTTTGAGGAGCTCGCCATAGAGGCACTCCTATATATGTGAAATTTGTTAGCTCCCGGGCGTATTGATCTAACTAGAGAAGTTATAAACTGCAAGATGGTGCAAGAGGGATACCACTACAGCGGAGCTTCTCGAATATCTCTTAGGATCCCATCCTCAAGACATCTTCGAGGATCTCGCCATAGAGGCAATCCCATATATGTGAATTTTCTTAGCTCCCGGGCATATTGTCTAATGAGAAAGATTATGTTGTTTGATAGTGTGCCTTCTTATGAAGCTTTTTTGAATTAACCCTATTTTAAACAATTTTGTGATTATTATTGTTTACTATGGTACATATATATATATGTCTATGCATAATTATGATGTTATTTGTTTATATCAATCCGGAATTTGAAGATGCAGTGGTTACAAATCTCTCTACTTCTAAAACATGAAATGAGAAAAACTAGCAATGACAAATGAAAGGATGGAGTTGTTAACCTTTTAGAACCCTTGGATAGATGGGCGCCGCCAAATCTTGATAAATCGTGTGAAAAAATAGGGATGAACTCGAGCTCAGGAAGGAGTGGCCAAATCTGCATTACATAAGTATATCAAAAACCATTACACGACATCATGAATAGAGAAGTGACCAAATTAATACAAGTTCATCATATTAAACCAAAGTAAAGTAGTGACCAAATGTTATTATTGTAAATATTACTCCCAAACTAAACCCACAAATCCCTCTACTTCTAGAGCATAAAATGAGCTAAACTAGCAATGAAAGATGAAAGGATAAAGTTGCTAACCTTTTAGATCCCTTGGAGAGATGGGGTGCCGCCAAATCTTGTGAAAGAATGGGGATGAACTCAAGCTCAGGGAGGAAACAAAGAGGAGAAAGCAGCTTGAAAATTGAGTATGGCTCGGGGCAGGGAGGTCTAGAAAGGGCATTAGTCCTGGTTGGAGACACCAACCGAAACTAAAGGTCCACCTTTAGTCCCGGTTGGAGACACCAACCGGGACTAAAGGGGCTGGCGCCATCCCCAGCATACCGGAAACCCTTTAGTCCCGGTTGGTGTCTGCAACCGGGACTATAGATCCTATTTGAACCGGGACTAGAGCTTGCCGTACCCTGCGGCGGTTTCTAGCCGTTGGAACTGGTATATTAGTCCCAGGCCAAAACACGACCGGGACTAATGCTCCGGACGAAAGGCATGTTTTGTACTAGTGAGAGTATTCACTTAACTATATTGGTACTCCCTCGGTTCCTAATATAAGATATTCTAATTTTTTTTAAACACATCTTTGTAGACGAGTTTTGGTGTTTAGATCCACTTAATTTAGATTGCATCTACTTCATTTTAAAATATCTAAAAGATCTTATATGGGTGAATGGAGGGAGTAATAAAAATGGTAGCCCAATGCATATCGAGGACCATTAATTGCCTAGCAGATCGGCCAGCGTACATACATTAAATTATATACGGAGATCTAAACAAGGAGGCAAAGACAGACATGCCAAGCACAAACCTATCGACAAGGCGCACGCAGTGTCACATGCATGCATTGCATCGCATGCATCGGGGCTGCTGGGGGGGCATACAAGAGAGATGTTGAGGAAGCGTACAAGGAGAAGGAGCGGAGAGGAGAGCCCATATCAAGGTGGCGTGGAGTAGCAACGGACAAAGGGAAGAAACGCACCATGCAACAGCAGCCCGACTCGTCTGAATGCGTGGCCCGTGACGTGGACTTAATTGTTTTGGCACATGGATGCCTGTGTTGAATATTATTCAGGTTATTAGAACCCTACAAAATTTACAAACTGGCAGATCCGCAGATGGATAGGTGGATGGACGCTGGATGGACGGACGCGCGCGTGCGGTGGTGGTGGGAGTGCATCGATCGAGGTCGAGGCAGGCAGGCGGCAATAATACGGTAATGATGCCGGCAATCATCCGTCCATCCATCCAATCCCGACCGATACACAGGGGCTTGGTCGCTCCTGGTACGCGCGATGATGTGATGCTCGATCTGTCTGTCCGCGTCCGGCGTCCGGCGTCCGGTGACGTCCGAAACATATGTGCAGTACCGAGACTCGCGACCTGTGCTTGTACATATGCATGCTTGTGTCTATGTGTCACAGGCAGCTTGAACAGTGCTATAGTAGCAGCCAGTAGCACTGCTCACCACCAGTCACGCCTTGTTCAGGACACGGACCAATGGCCGCTCGATCGGTGCACGGCAGTGTCGTGTGGTACACACACATGCGCCGTGCCCAGAATGCCAAGCATTACGTTCCAAACCTGGAACATGTACACGACGTAGCTGTTGCGAGATTGAGGGATCATATGTATGCACGCAGCGAGTGGCTACCTGCCTTGGATCCAATAAGTAACTAAACGGATGAACGTGAACAAGCAACGCATATAGCTGATGGATCGATCACGGGAACAAGAACGGAATTAGGTGCCGCCCAACTAGTACAGTAGCTACTCCTACTCACTATTGAAAATACTACTACCATGTCTATATGCAGTGTGTCCCGAGCTTCATCTTCTACCGCTTGTCTGGCCGCGATGAGCGGCATTCTGTCGGATCCCAGGGTGCAAACGGAGATCGACGTTTGTGTCACCTTGTACGTGTCTCCATATATCACGTACTCGCTGCCACTGTCATATCAACTCAGCAATTAGCCATTGTCCTCTATCGGAAATAATACTTTTCTAATCAAATTTCCAAGATTTATCTAGATTTACATGTATCTACATGCTAAAACATGACAATGTACACATGTATTTGATCAAAACTGTGACAAGTAATTCAACCAAGAAGGAGTGCTACGAAACACATGCACAACGAGCACATTAGTTAAGACTCGAGAACCTTGTCCTCCGTAGGAAATAATACTATCTAGTATGTCTCAAATTAGATGTTATTATAGAGATTTATCTAGATTCACATGTTTTTATACAGTAAAACGCGCCATGATATATGTGTATTTAGACATATCTGCGACAAGTAATTCACACAAGAGGGAGTAGTAAATACTTGAGAACCTGGTCGTCTATCTATGCCGATCCTTTACTATTTCAAGGCCAGGATACATCAGAAAATAGATTCTACTGTGCACACGCTAGGTAGCGTGCACAGTTTCATCATGTTTTACTACTCCCTCCGACTACAAATAAGTGTACTTCTAGCTTTTGGCCGACTTCTTTTCAGCTTATGATTCTAGAGAAGCTAGATTTTGGGAGATTGTTAGAAGAATCTATGGTAGGGAGAAGCTCACACAGTCTCCAACCTTCTATTCTTTTTGGCTTCTGAAAATTTGGCTTATTTGATATGTTAAGTTGTGAAATATCGATAATGCCCTAAATTCTATATGTGATCAAGTGATAATACCATGTGTTACTAGCAATCAAAATGAGCGCATAAATAAGTGATAAATCGTTTGCTAGCAACGATGGAACGCATCTGACCATGACACAAGTAGAATTTGAACGTAAACAGTACTAGCAATCAAATTGGGCACATCTGACCATGAAATTAAAATAATGTACTGAAGGATCTTGTATCATTTTGGTACTGAAATAAACACACGATGGAGAGGTGTCGGCTGGAGCGTTGGTCACTGCCGTAGCAGCAGCTGGGAGCGGACGCGATGGCGGCTGGTGCATTGGTCGTCGGCGTCGCAGCGGCTAGGTGCAGACGCGGGGGGCGCTGGAGGCCGACGCGGTGGCGGCTGGGGACAGCTGGTGCGTCAGGGCGCCTGACGCGGTGGCGGCTGGGCGATCGCTCCGACGCCGGCGGCGGCGAACAATAGTATTGTTTGCTCTGTTGTATGGATGCGGGGGCGCAGGAAGGACACAGCGACGCGAGCCTTTTCTCTTTTCTTTTTTCCTTTCTCAATTCCTATGCGGTGGCAGTTTTTTGTAAATACACGCAATAGAAGGGGGCATCTCTGGATACCGATTCGGCCCGAGAGGATAAGCTCGGGAATCTCTCCCAGAAGCAGGTCGGAAGCTGATTCCGAATTTATGTACAAACTGAGATTCTCGGTGGAAAAAAGCTAGCCAGAATCGGACTCCTTCTTTTGGGCTTCTGCGATTCTAGGTCTAGAATCTGTTCCAGAAGCTGAAAAAAAGTCGGCATTTATCCTAAGTCAAACTTAACAAGGTTTGACCAACTTTATAGAAAATCGTAGTAATATTTATGACACTTAATTAGTACCATTAGATTCGATTGGAAATGTAGGTTCATAATATATCAATTTGATTGTGTATGTGTTGTTATATTTGTCTACAAAATCGATCAAATGTTGAGAAATTTGACTCAAAGCAAAGCCAGAAGTACACTTATTTGTGTACGGAGGGAGTATGTGTCAACATGTCTAGTTTTTGTGAAAAGTGATGAAACAGGATGATACAACACTACACTAATCAAAGCAGCCAATTAATGGATGGCACATGCACATTATCTACCGTGCATGCTAGAAAAATCTTACCTACCATACATGCTAGAAAAATCACTATCCAGGATGCATGGCATCTCGTTCAGCTATGTTGATACTTAGGCCTAGCTCTCTATGGGCGTGTTTGGTTGGTCGGACCCAAATTTCTCGTTTTTCCTACTTGGTTTGGTGGGTGCTGCATGGGGAAGATTGGATTTAGGCCAAGTTTGACAGTTTCTTTGGTTGCCCATATTTAGTTTTCCTGCAATTCTGGCAAGTTGTTTGGTTGGTAACAAAACTGATTTTGTCTCGTTTGATACAAAAACCTGCATGTTTAGTGCCATAGTGATGTGCTCACCACTTCTCAGAGCTGGTAATGTTACCACGTAATACCAAAAGGGCAGCAAACTGAAATAGCAGTTTCAAACATGCGGCAAATTAAACTCGCAGTACCAAATTACCACCCTAGCTACTAGCAAATATGAGTTCATGATAATGTTACCTAGCTACTAGCAAATGACACTTCACCACAATATTACCTAGCTACTAGCAAATGATAGTTCACCATAATATTACCTAGCTAATACGGATAAATGTTTTACACCCACATCAGGGATTTTTCATGGAACACAAGGCCAACACTTCATCAACAAAACATCTTCATCTTCTTTAGAGCGTGTAGTTGCCTCTCGTCGCCCACATGTTGAGCGCCCACTATTGCTCCTGCTCTTCCAAGCAACACAATCGTTATGTGCAACACCATGGCCACCGTCAGTGTCGTTGTCGTCAGGATACATCTTCCTTAGCTGGGAAGTACTCATCGGTGCCAAATTGCAAGATCCAGTTGTGCAAAATACAACATGCAAGAACAAGCTTAACTTGGGTGGGGAAAGAGTGGAAAGGCTTCTGATCAAGGATCTTAAACCTGTTCTTCAGAGCGGCGAAAACCCTCTCAACCGTGACTCTAAGGCTAGAGTGCCTAAGATTGAAAAGTTCTTCTAGAGTCTTTGGATAGTTCCTAGCAAAGAACTCATTGAGATGGTACCTTGTTGACCTGAAGGGTGGCAGAACTCTGATGGCTCAAAATATGTAGAGCTCATTGGGAACCCCAAGAGGAAGATATGATGAGCACAGTAGCAACTTTTCCCTCAGTTATGAAACCAAGGTTATCAAACCAGTAGAAGTAAGGAAACAACTCCAAGGTGTTACTAACAACTTGGAATCCTGCACAACACAACCACAGAACTTTGCCCCAACTTACAATGAGGTTGTCAATCTTACTGGTTTGCTGTAAACAAAGGATTAAACGTACAGTGTGGAAGATAGTAATTACTTGCAGAAAGTAAACAGTAAACGATAAACAGTAGATGGTATATGAATGGTAAAGGAATGGACTGGGGTCCACAGTTCACTAGAGGTGTTTATCCTTAAGATAAATAGCATGTTGGGTGAACAAATTACAGCCGGGCAATTGATAGATTGAAAAAGCATAACAATGCATATACTAGACATCTTGACTCCTATGAGATTTGATTGGGCATTACACCATAATACATAGACCGTAATCCAACTGTATCTATGACTAATAATCCACCTTTAGGTTATCATCCGAACCCCTTCCGGAATTAAGTTGCAAGCAACAGATAATTGCATTAAGCAAAGTATGCAAAGTAAACAATACGATTGCCCCCATGGACAAAGGATTGTTGTTTTCTCCCTAGTAGCAACAGCACATCTACAACCTTAGAGATTTCGGTCACTTCCCCGGATTACTAGAGGCATGAACCCACTATCGAGCATAAATACTCCCTCTTGGAGTTGCAATCATCTACTTGGCCAAGATAGCTACTAACAACGAAGAGCATGCAAGATCACAAATAACATAGACATGATAGAATCAATAATCAATCTGACATAGTATCTCAATATCCATCGGATCCCTGCAAACACAACATGTAGGATTACAAATAGATGATCTTGATCATGAATGGAGCTCACAAGATCTAAACATGATAGCACAAAGGAGGAGAACCAACCATCTAGCTACTGTATGGACCCATAGTCCAAGGGTGAACTACTCACGCATCACTTCGGAGGCAGGCATAGTGATGAAGAAGGCCTCCAGGGTGATCTCTCCCCTCCGGCAGGGTGCCGGGAAGAGCTTCGGATCCCCCTGATCTAGGGATGGATATGGCGGCGGCTACAGACTCTTTCGTGGTATTTTGATCGGGTCCCTAGGGTTTTTGTCCCGGGGTACTTTTATAGGCAAAGGGGCGGAGCTCTGTGGGGCACACCACAGTGGCGCGCCTCAGCCATGCCACTAGGTGTGGCCACCCTGGTGCGCCACTTCGTCTCCCCTTCGGACTCCGTGTTGCTTCGGGTAAAATATTGACTTTGGCTTTTGTCCCGTCCAATTCCGAGAATATTTCCTTAGTAGCTTTTCTGAAACCAAAAATAGCAGAAAATAGGCAACTGGAACTGTGGCTTCTTGTCAATAGGTTAGTTCTAGAAAATGTATAAAAATACCTCAAAGTGTGAACAAAACATAAGAAAGTTGGTATAAAACAAGCATGGAGCATCAAAAATTATAGATATGTTTATGATGTATCAAGCATCCCCAAGCTTAACTCCTGCTCGTCCTCGAGTAGGTAAGTGATAAAAAGAATAACTTTTGAGGTGACATGCACTATCACAATCTTGATCAAGATATTTGCAAAGCATTGATAGCTGGGATCAAAGTACTCTAAACATAAGCATGAAAGATAGAGTTCTAACAATAACACATAGCAACTACGTTGTAACATGAAAAGGTACAAACAAAAGATCATGAATAACAATGCATTGAAAGACGTTTGTTTGTTTCACATATAAAAAACATAATAAGAGTAGTATTCAGCTTGTCCCTTATGGTATAGCAAAACATAAACGCATAGGACACCTTCAAAGTTCATAAGGGTGACTAGATACAAATAATTTAAGAGCAAGCAATATCAAAGTTATGAATCAATCAAAAAGTTTTGGGACAATGCACATTAAACTAAGAATGACCACTATGCTCTCTCAATTGATGCATAAAGATAGAAGATGGAGACTCAACATAAAAGTAAAAAGAAAGGCCCTTCTCAAAGGGAAGCAGGGATTTCAAGTTTCATAAAGAGCTTCCAAAAATTATGGTACTTATTAGCTTTCAGCTCTCATTGCCCCTATCATAAGCATCTTGAGGTGATTAAGGTTAAAGTGACACAAATATGAAGATATGCTTGACAAGTTATAAGTTGAAAATCTCATGCCTCTTACTTACGAGTACTGAACCTCATGCTACTAAACTTTAATCACAAGTAAGTTTTTGTCATTGTAAGTACATGTGTATCATAGAGAACCGCCAACGGGTACCCCTTGCCCCATGACACAGGAGCTATCCCATATCAAAATGACAAGGCAATAGACAATGAGCATCTCAGTGATCTTTTTATTTGCTATTTGCATAGGGTTTTTATTGAGGATGCTTCATAAAATGCTCACTATGGTTATGCTGCAAGTTTCCACCATGATTAGGCATGGCTTAGGCTATTCGCCCAGGCGTTTCTCTAACACACATACAAACTCCATGAGATTACAAGCTCCCCTTTTATTTCACACTGCCGGGATCCATAAACAAAAAAACATGATATCAACTGAATAATAAGTGCAATGTTGAAAGTGTTCCCCATGACAACATGGTTCTGCTAATTCCGAACTTATAAAGTGCAAGTATATAAGCAACATAGATGGAAACAATGGTTCAAGTTTATTAAGTGCAAGAAAATAAAGTGTGGAATCAAGTTTGTGAGAGCTTTAATCACTCATTTTCACATAACAAGTTTAATTTGGAACGTAGATAAAAGCATGAATATACTTGGAATGGTGTAACACACCATGCATAGGAATTTATAGTGGACTCTTTGGAATAACTTGGTTTTCTTGGAGGTTGGATGCATGAGTGGAACTCATACTTGGTATAGGTGGAGGCTAGCAAAATACTGGGAGCGACCAACTAAGAGAGCAATAATGGCCATAATCATGCAAAGCGACAAAACATTATCAATTAAAGCATAAAGTGATATTACAAGTCAAAAACTAAATGATCATAGAGGCTAAGGTGACTGGTTCATAGTCTTAACATGGTGTAAGCATGTGCCAAGTCAACCCAAATAAACCATCAAAGGAGAATACCACAATATTATGCTTTTTGATGCTTAAACAACGGATGATCCTTTCAAGGCACATTAAGCGATCTCAATTGTTTGGAACAAGTCATGCTACATCAATAATCACTAAGCATAGGGTCAAAGCAATATCAAACATGACATGATAGAGTCTAGGCCACAGTCAAAACAAGCGAAAATGCTAGAAAAAGGGCGCGCTCCTGGGAGGTTGCGTTGTGTCGCTGCTGCTGCCTGCACGTGGCGGGCGTGGAGTGCCTCACGCGCTGTACCAGCCTTCTCCCATGCGACACGTGGTGGATGCAGAGAGGTTCGCGGCTCCTTTTTCCTTTTCTTTTTGTAGATTTGAACATGAAAACTGCGATATTTTTCAAACGGAGAGTCCAAATCGATATCTGTTTTCACAGCCTTGCTAGTCATGTCCAGATCTTCAAAATTAGATCCATTGTTGATATGTTTCGACAAACTTTTTTCTCGTACTGCCTTTGATGCGTAGGTTGCACTGCCTTTTGGTCTAGTACATGGTGCCTTCGGTTGTAATGCATGGCACGGTGTCTAGGCAGTGTACTACGCCCGTCGTGTAGTGCACCGCCCATGCGCCTTGTTGTTACGTGTTGCATCGCTTAGTTCGCAGTGCATCGCTGCGTGTCCGTGCAATGTACTACGACCGTCCACACGATTACCGATCCATGCTCGCTTGGTTGTTCTGTATTGCACTGCCTTAGTTCGTAGTGCACTGCGTTGTGTCCTGGTAGTGTACTACCTCGTTATCGCCTTGCTCGCCTTGGTCGTAGTGCCTTTGTGCGGTGTCCAGACGTAATCGCCCATCCGCCTTTGTTGTCTTTGCGTTATCGCGCATAAGGTCGCAGTGCACTGCGCGATGTTCTTGGAGTGCACGGTCCATGTATTGCCTTGTTGTGCGCGTAATCGCTGGCCGACAAAACGAAAGTTGCACCGCCAGTGCACCGCTTATTGTAATCGCGTGGAATCGCTTTTCATCGCAATCGTGCATGAGTAGCTTGCCACGTGTCGGGCTGTCATGTGGCCGGAAATACACGCGCTGCCGTGCGGCCGGAAATACACGCGCTGTCGAGTGGCCGGAAATACGCACGGGTGAACTTCCACACGCCACGTGTCAGGCTGCCATGCGGCCGAAAATATGCGCATTGCCGAACGGCCGGAAACGTGCGCGTTGCGGCCGAAACGCACGCTTCCTGAAGAGCGCGCTCCCGCTAGTCGTTCTCCAAAACAAGCTCCTTTTGTACCACTTATAAGCATGAACCTTCCTACTCATTTCCAACATCAATCAACTTATTTGAAATAACATATGAATGTGGGGGTCTAACCAATTTATTTAAGCAAACCAAACAAAATAAAACTAAAAAAACAAATACGCTCCAAGAACAACACAATTGTGCATGAAACAATAAAAATGAAGTGTTTTGGAAGAAAACCTGAGATTTTTATTGATGAAGAAGGGGATGCCTTGGAGATCCCCAAGCTTTGACGCTTGTACCTCTTGAATATTTCTTGGGGTGACACGAGTGGCATCCCCAAGCTTGAGATTTTGTCCATACTTCATCTCATCACATTATTCTTTCCTACACTTGAAAATTTTCTTCATACAGAACTTCACACAATCTTCATTAGCAATATTAGTCTATTCAAAATATTAAGTCTTTAGGTTTAGATTCAACACAAGTAAAACTTCCATTAAAACACAAGATACCGTAGCAATTCCTTCTAAAAGCTCAAGTGATCAAAGAGAACTCAAAGAGAAAGAGATTAAGAGGCAAATGCAAATAATGGCAGAAATCTGTCAAAATAGACCAGCAGGTAAAAACCGATTTTTTTTGAGACCTTCTGTTGCTCAAATCGAAACGTGCTAAACTAAAGAAAGTTAGATAATAATCTAGGGCATAAGCACAGAAAATGACATCTCAATCAGACGTACAAGGAGTTTTTACGATTTTTTACAGTGAAGCACAAAAATCTGTTTTGGGACAACAACTTTCCCAAGTCTTACTTCTCTCTCATTAGAGGTTATTCTTAGCACAAAAACCACACAAAAAGGGTAAGGAGAGGTTATTACTGAAGAAATAACTTCCAAGACAACAAAAAAAAAAACTTACTGAAAGTAAAAATAATTTGGGTTATCTCCCAATTGTGCTTTTCTTTAACGCCTTTGAGCTAGGCTCAGTAATTTGAGAAGATGCTCACATAAGAAATATGAATTGAAGCAAAAGAGAGCATCAAGGAGAAAATATGATACACATTTAAGTCTAACCCACTTCCTATGCATAGGAATCTTGTAAGAAAATAAATCAAAGAAGCACATAGTAACAAGAATGGGTAGATAAAACAAGAGCAACTTTGGAACTTTCAATATAAAGAGAGGTGTTTTAGTAACATGAGAATTTCAACAACCATATTTTCCTCTCTCATAATGATTTTCAGTAGCATCGTGAACAAACTCAACAATATAAATATCACACTCATCCTCCTTTGGTAAGCATGGAGGACGGTCAAATAAGGTATTAGTTAAAGAGTTACTCTTATTAGGAGGTAGACATGGGTAGCTGCTCCATTCTTCCTCCTCTTGATCATCACTCTCCTGCTCTTTTTCATCCAATGAGCTTCCAGTTTTAGCAATTTCTTCTTCCATAGGCTCCTGCAAGGCATTAGTCTCTTTCGCTGGTGGAGAGAATCTATTAAGATATTTAAGAATATAGCCATTTTCTTCCTTGTAATTATCAAAGCAAAATTTAAGTATATCATAAACCTCATATTTATAAGGTGCATCATCAGTATTTTCAAGCAAATAAGCAAGTTCGAATGCACCCTTCCAAGCAATAAATTCTTCAATTTGTTCCACATCATAAAAGTCATAATTTCCCTTAACATAAGAAGATATGGTAACATTATCATTATACTCACATTAAAAAGGGAGATGTTTATACCTCCTATAGCAACAAGATTTATCAAAGTAATAAGTAACATTATAAGTAGAGCACACGTTTCTAGTTGGTATACAATTTATTAATTTATTCCCGTAAGTGTTTCCCTTTTTGTGACAAGCGGTGTTCCTCATAATATTTTTGTTCTTCCGTGAACCCACCTTGCCAATAAGATCTAGTTTTAAAGAAACCAACCATTGATAGAAAGCATGATAAAGAAAGACAATAACATACCAACAAAAATAACAACTATAGTAGGAACTATTTTTTTTCTATTTTTGACAAAAAGAAGCAAACAAAATAAAGAAAAAATAAACTAAGCAAAACAAAAAAAAGTAAAGAGATTGGTTGTGAGAGACTCCCCTTGTGAAGCTGTTCTTAACTCCCCGGCAATGGCGCCAGAAAAAAAGCTTGATGGCTCAAAATATATCGAGCATATTGGGAACCCCAAGAGAAAGGTATGATGAGCACAACAGCAAGTTTTCCCTCAGTTATGAAACCAAGGTTATCGAACCATTAGGAGCAAGGAAACAACTCCAAGGTGTTGCTAGAAACTTGTAATCCTGCACAACACAACCATAGAACTTTGCCCCAACTTATAGTGAGGTTGTCAATCTCACCAGATTTGCTGAAAACAAAGGATTAAACGTATAGTGTGGAAGACAGTAATTGCTTGTAGAAAGTAAACAGTAAACGGTAAACAGTAGATGGTATATCAATGGCAAAGGAATGGACTAGGGTCCATAGTTCACTAGAGGTGTTTCTCCTTAAGATAGATAGCATGTTGGGTGAACAAATTATAGCGGGGCAATTAACAGATTGAGAAAGCATAACAATGCATATACTAGACATCTTGACTCCTATGGAATTTGATTAGGCATTACAACATAATACATAGACCGCAATCCAACTGCATCTATGACTAATAATCCACTTCAAGTTATCATCCGAACCTCTTCCAGTATTAAGTTGCAAGCAACAGATACTTGCATTAAGCAAAGTGTGTAAAGTATACAATACAATTGCCCCATGGACAAAGGATTGTTGTTTTCTCCCTAGTAGCAACAACACATCTACAATCTTAGAGATTTCTGTCACTTCCCTAGATTACTAGAGGCATGAACCCACTATCGAGCATAAATACTCCCTATTGGAGTTGCAAGCATCTACTTGGCCAAGATAGCTACTAACAACAGAGAGCATGCAAGATCACAAATAACATAGACATGATAGAATAAATAATCAATCTGACATAGTATCTTAATATCCATCGGATCCCCGCAAACACAACATGTAGGATTACAAATAGATGATCTTGATCATGAACGGAGCTCACAAGATCTAAACTTGATAGCACAAAAGAGGAAAACCAACCATCTAGCTACTGTATGGACCTATAGTCCAAGGGTGAACTACTCACGCATCACTCCGGAGGCAGGCATGGTGATGAAGAAGGCCTCCAGGGTGGTCTCCCCCTCCAGCAGGGTGCCGGGAAGAGCTTCGGATCCCCCGATCTAGGGATGGAGATGGCGGCGGCTACAGACTCTTTCGTGGAATTTTGATCGGTCCCTAGGGTTTTTGTCCCGGGGTACTTTTATAGGCGAACGGGCAAGGTCGGTGGAGCTCTAGGAGGCCCACACCACCTGGTGGTGCCCCCTAAACGCGCGACCACCAGGTGTGGCCACACTGGTGCGCCACTTCATCTCCCCTTCGAACTCGGTGTTGCTTCGGGTAAAATATTGACTTTGGCTTTTGTCCCGTCCAATTCCAAGAATATTTCCTTACTAGCTTTTCTGAAACCAAAAACAGCAGAAAACAGGCAACTGGCACTGGCATCTTGTCAATAGGTTAGTTCCATAAAATGTATAAAAATACCTCAAAGTGAACAAAATATAAGAAAGTTGATATAAAACAAGCATGGATCATAAAAAATTATAGATACGTTTATGACGTATCAAATTCTAGGCCGACCGGCATACCTGACATCTAAAAGGTAGAATTTTTTTGTCAGGGAGTTTGAGGCCATCAGGTCTGCTAAGGTTGTTAACCAGAATCATCGCATCATGGGAAGATCCTTCCCACCCAGCAAGCACATATGTGAACTTCATGTCGAAATCAACAGCGGCAAGCACATTCTGACTAGGGAAGTGCTTCCTCCCCCTATATACAGCCTGCTCAGGTTTGGCACTCTAGCCATCACATGAGTACCATCAATTGCTCCAATACAATCCTAGCATTACAAGAATGTTAGTCGGCTGTCCAATACAATCATCGAACAAAGAAAATGATAGAGTTGCTCACCTTGACAAAGGGGAACCATTGGCCGTTTCCATGTATCTTCGCGGGGATTTGACTAGATGGTGCCTTGATCATCTCGTCTATGAGTTCTCCAATAGCATACAACACCTGATGGAAATACCGGGAAATTATCTCAGTTGATCTCCTCCATGTGCTATGAATCACTCGGAATTTCTGGTTATGGCCTAGAACATGAAGAAACCGAGCCACCTGTTCTTAGATACAACAGTTGATGTTGTCCTTGAGCAACCCCCTAGACATGAATGTCTGCACAAGATGGTTAAATGAGGCTCTTATCATCCTAAGCATGGCAATAGCCTCCACATCATTGTTGTTGTAGATGTAGTTCAGATTTACCATCCTCTCTTTGTCGTGTTGCATTAGGGGACCATATTTCACTACTGGCCTATTATTCCTACTAGCTGCTCTTCTGTAGACCAGGAACATCCATGCCTGAATCACAGCGACTAGAGCAGCTGCCTGGATGATAACCTTCAATTCTTGGCCCTAAACAGAGTGGCATTGCTTAAGCATTTTCTATGTACTACCCCAATGTCGAGCTATCTACCTTGGTAAAAAAGTTGGAGAGGAGGCAAGGATGCGGTTCTTACCTTCATGGTGGCGGACAGCGAGGACCTGCCGTAGGCGGAGAAGAAGACGGGGGAGAAGTCAGCGCCATAGATCTGCGAGCCAGCAGATGCCGGAGTCAGACAGAAGACGCTAGCCGGTGCTGGAGTGTGCTTAATAGCTGCTGCTGGAGATCTAAATCACCGTCGCAGTCGCTGCTAAAGCCGCTGCACAAGAAGAAAATGGGGAAGGATTTGTCTTCCAGCAGAAGGTGATAGCTGATGGCTCCGATTTTTGCCATCTTCTACTGTGTTTAAACATTGTTTTTGGTCAAGCAATTGCAATAGAAACTCTCAACACCACTAATGACTAATAATTGCGAAGATATGCAAATCCCTTTTTTGATTTATGTTGTGCAGGAAATTACGGCTTTTAAAGCGAAATAAGGAGTCATAATGAAGGATTTTGAGGAAGTACACACGGCCAAGTAATTGGAGAAGCGTTCCAGGGCGTCTGCAAGCTTAACGACCACTGGTATAGGTGCGCTTCACCCGTACCGCCCGCCCGTACCAGGTGACGATGGCTTCATCTTGTCAAACCCTACATATTTCGAGGCTCCAACCGCCGGCCAGAGAGCCGCAATTCTCAGATTGCATCACAACACCACCAAAGGAGATCCACACCATTATTCATCCATTGTTCATCCTTTGTTCATAACTTCCCCCATCCATCCATCCACTAGCCATAGCAATTTCTTTGTACTTTATATCTCTTTGTGATTTGGCGACCATTATAAGAATATTTAATTTCAATCTAAGTATTTGTATGATGTTTTCTATCTCTAATCTATTTGTTATGAGTGAGTAGTCCTTACGGACTGTGGGTTGGGGAGAAACCTCGTAGTAATTATGTGCATCTAGATCATGGAAGAATTGTATTTTGTTTGGAATTGTGATTTGTATGTTTTGTTTATTCATCTTTTGTCTCGATCTATGGACTTGTAGGTACCCAAGATCTCATAGATTGATAAAGGCTTGAGGTGAGATACTTGGCTAGTGGCGATCTTATTGGAACCTAAAGAGTAGTACGGTCTTTACTTAGCACCCCATTCGGGATCAACAACACCACTTAAAGCTTTAATCTGTGTTTTGCACTTAATAATTGTTTATAATCCGTGGCTTCGATGTACTCTTGGTTGGATTAAAAGTCTATTCCTATGCCCACTGCATCACGGGGGCTCTAGAATATTAGGATGTGTTACCCACAAGAGATTATCTCGATACAAACATTATACATGACTACGCTTATTATTATATTTTATCCCATTTGATGTGCAGCTGCGGGTGGATCTTTACCCCTGGCCTATCGCTTCATTGATTCAAACCCGTTATAAAATAAACTAGATTGGTCCGATCAACTAAGATAAAACGAACAAATAAAGTCTTGTAGACATGTTCTTTTTATTACCTTTTAGCAGTGCTTTCCGAGGTTTAATTAAACCTAGATCTTTTAAGGAAAAAGCTATTATACTACATCCGTGAATCCGGATCGAAGGTATCAATAATATAAGAGGGAGGTGATCCTACTTTTCGTGCCATATGGCGCTGCGATTCTTTGGGCTCCTTCCATCTCTACGCTGCCTCCCCGCGCATGGCGTTCCTCTCCTTGCGCTCGTCAGGGCCTGTCCCAGTGGAAACGCTCGATTTTAGCGTTCCTCTGGAGCCAGGATGAGAGATGCTTTAATACCCGTGCGGGCCAAATCCCCGGCACGCCGCGAGACACCAAACGGGCTTATTTCTTCCGGCCCGGTGCGAGAAACGAAGATCGGACCAACCAAACACGCCCTATCTGTCTAGCTACATACAATCTGACAAGGATTTTTCTGATTTATAAAAAAGAGAGGGGATTTTCTAATTTATAAAAAAGAGAGGGAATATTAAAGCTTGAGTCAGTTGGTGAGCGTAATTTTCGAAACTTGACAAAAAATGTAATTCTAAGGAAGTCGCGAGGGAGGTTCTAACCGAGCTTTTCTCAGATTACAATGTGTGCTAGGTAGAAACTTACTCTCACGTAACATGTCATCAAAAGGTTATGACCATCTCAAACTTCATGTGAACATGTGAAAGCCACACTCCAAATTCTAAAACTTAACATGTACTACCTCCATTTCATAATGTAAACCTTTCTAGCAGTTAAATTTGAACGCTAAAAGAAGCTTATATTTTAAAATGATGGTAGTACTCCTCTAATTTTCTTATTTCACTCATGCCACAAATATTTACCCTCCGTCTAGAAATAAGTGATTTGGATTTGTCTGAATTCGGATGTATCTATACATTAAAATGCATCTAGATACATGTAAATCTAGATAAAACCAAGTCATTTATTTCTTGAAGATATAGACGTGTAAGCTTTTACTAGCTGCTGTTCGCGAAAAAATAACTTGTCCAAGAAGCTTACTTCACTTCATGTAGCTTAGTAATACAATGTTTGCTAGGGCCGGTTTACATAGACCTAGGTTTATTTGCAAAAATAATACCTAAAATCTAAGGAGAAAACATGTCCTGTCTATTCTCTCAGAGCACACACAAACATGAGTTGCCAAAGTATTTTTTATTTTTTCTAGGTTTCTTCGTGTTTTTTCTATGTCGCCGGATCTCGATCGTGCGGCCGGGCACTAGTAGAAACCAGGCCTTTAGACCCGGTTCGTAAGGACCTTCAGTGCCGGATGGCAAAACCGGACTACCAGATCGGGACTAAAGGTCCAGCCTTTAGTCCCGGTTCTGTTATGAACCGGGACTAGAGGTCCACCACGTGGCCCTGCGAGTCGCGCTAGGCTGGAGGACATTTATTCCCGGTTCATAACACAAACCGGGACTAAAGGTTTCCTGCTGTGGCAGCGTTTTGGGCCATTTGGCTGCCGTGTCAGGAGATGGGGTTTTAGGATTTTATGTTTTTCTTTTCATTTTGTGTTTTGTGTTTAATTATATTTTATTTTGTGTTTTCATTACAAACAAGTTTTCGTATACATACACAACGCTACTACACAGTACTCGTACACGTTGATGCATACATAATATAATTTCTTTTACAAGCATACATGCATGGAGGTCATTACATGGAGTCCCAACCGGGTCCAGAGCCTGTCTATTTGATTACATGGAGATCATTACATGGATGCTTTAGGGTCTATCTAGAGAGTATTCTTCGTATGGGTCTATGACTTCGTCGACCAAAAATCCAGCCAATTCCTCTTGAATTGCTAGTAGGCGGTCCTGTGGTAGGAGCTTGTCCCGCATCGCGTCCAACTATAAAGAAGGAGAACATATGAAATAGACTCAACACACACTACAAGAAAAGTTGGCTTTTACAACAGATGATTTTCGTGGTTGAAGGCCCATTTTTCGTGGCTAAAAAGTCTTCTACGATGGATGGCCATCGTGGTAAAAGCCCCGTCACAAAAGAATCTACCATGATTTTTTCCTGACCGTGGCGGATCGCAACCTTCAGCCACAAAAACTTGTTCCGTCGTAGATCTGTTCATCAGCCACGTTAACTGCTGACGTCATGCAAACTGCCACGTGGCAGCCACCGTTAGCGGCCAGTTACCACCGTTAACGGCCATAGAAACCGTGACAGAAGCCAGGCCCAGCTAAGGCCTGCTAAATTCTATCTGGGCCGGCCCATTAGGAGAGCCCAATAAGAAAATGGCTCGTTACTGTTTTGTCCTGCACTGTTTGAAATGGGCCCAAAGTTGCAGCCGGCAGGGGCCCGCGAACTTTCAGGCCCAATACTGTTTTGGCCTAAAGAAAGCCTATGATGGTCCAACACTCTGCGGCCCATTAGCAGCCTGCACCAAGTCGCTCCTGTACATTTAAGGCATGCGGGCGGCCTATCACTGTTTATCGCAGCCCATCATGGGTCGCCTACTGACAACCCTTCTCTGAGATGGCCCGTTACTGTTCAGGCATGTTACTGTCCTGGCCTTTCACTATTCCGGGCTTTATCTGTTCAGGCCCACAAGCGGCCCTTTATTGTTCTAGTCTGATAAATGAGTCGGCCTGTTACTGCCCTCACCTGGAAATTTCTCGGGCCGTTACTATTCTGGCTTATCACTATTCTGGCCTTTCACAATTGCGGCCAAGAAAGCTACCGCTTTTGGCCTCATATCGTTCTAGGATTTCACGGTTTCTTGCATGTTACTGCAATGGGCTATTTATGTTAAGTTATGTTACTGTTAAGGCCTGTTGTTACTGTTATGGCATGTTACTCTTACGTCACGTTACCATTACGGCCTGTTACTGTTACATCCAGTTACAACTTGTAGGTCGGCCCATTACGTTTACGGTCTTTTACAGTTTTGGCCTTTCCTGAAGCCCATGCCAATATCATAAAACGTTTATATAATCCAGCATTTTTTACTGTTCATCGTCGGCCGAATACACGATGGGTCAATAACAAAGCACGGTAATGTTCCCTAATCAACCTGCCTGGCGTAGTTACCGTAACAACTACCGCATATGTGGAAGGTGTCAACTAAATGCATACATGTCCTACGCGAGTTATCTAGATATTAAATCAGCTGCAAACTTCTTAAAATTATTACATATTATCAAATCAAGGGAAAAAATCGGCATTTCAGTTGACAATCAAGTTGATAGCAGAGCCCTCAATTGATCACCTGCATCTTCCTTTGAGTGTGATAGCTACATTGGAGGAGACATGATCTTGCAGCCCCCTCTTTGGTGGCGATAGCAATAATTGCCTGAAACTAAGTAATAACAAGGTAATACATCAAAAAAGACAAACTACTCATTTAACTGATATGACTGGAGCTATGATCTGGAGTTTACAACTGGTGAATGGTTCAATTATTGACCAACACGTTAAACAAACAGGACAAGCAAGCATGCATTAAAAGAGCAATCAAAAAATGTGTGTGTGTGGCTTAGAATTTCAGCAAAAATAAACTAGCCAGGTCATTTCAACAAATATATATGGAAGCAGTTCTATACCCTAAAATGCAAGAGACGTCGGGTGACTCGGAATTTGCACCGAGACACAAAATGGCATGCAGTTACTGTCATAGCGAAGAATAA
This sequence comes from Avena insularis, assembly GCA_023614405.1. Taxonomy (NCBI): domain Eukaryota; kingdom Viridiplantae; phylum Streptophyta; class Magnoliopsida; order Poales; family Poaceae; genus Avena; species Avena insularis. Next base: position 352,474,642 of record CM042692.1, on the reverse strand, counting down.
AGTAGATAGAAATTATAACCGCATCATACGAGAACTTGTAGAGCAGGAATACAAACCACGAATGAACTATATATTGTAGAGGATAGTTATGTCATGACTTAGGACGAACCAGACCCAGAACCAGATGCAAGATATAATGGCATTGCTCGTGAACCTATAGAGCAGGACAAACAAGCATTAGACAAGTGTGCCTAGAATGAAATGAGCAATCAAGCAAAGTGTTTCTTAGAATTTCAGCAAATATAAACAAGCGAGGTCATGTTAGCAAATATATATGGAAGTAGTGGCATCTCCTAGAATGTATAGTCATTGGGTGACTCGGAATTTGCGGTGAGCTTCACAATGGCATGTAGTTACTGTCATAGCTAAGAATCAACCAGATAGAAATTATAATGGCATCATAAGAGAACGTCTAGAGCAGGGATGCAAACCACGAGTGAATTACATGAAGGAGATATGCCCTAGAGGCAAATAATAAATAGATTTTTATTGTCATATCTCATTTAGTTTATAATAGTTTCATATTGTGCTATAGCTGTGCCAAGTAGAAACATTGGTACAGGTGTGGTATGAAACAACCAAGTCCCTAGTAGCCTTTATTCATACTAGTTCGTTGGTCACGAAGATGATCTGGGTTTCAAGATCATGAGCATTTATGCCGACTGACAACGAGATCATATCATTGGAGAATGATGTGGTTGGACATTCATCGAAGGATTGCAACATGATCAAGTCATATAGTTCATTGTTGCAACAGCTATACCTAGACTCCTTCTCCTTAGACCGTGAGCTCATATTACTCACTGTTTCCCTAGGCTACTTAGACTACATCAACCGTCATCTGGTAATGCGGTGGCCATAAAGGTGTATGTTGGGTATTCCGAAGGAACAATAGATGACATGTGACTGCAAGACCGGGATTTGTTCACCCACATGACGGGTAAAGATACATACGGCCGGCTTGGTGAGATTACATCTATAAATGTTGCAACATGTGACTAGGTCACGGGGATGTAATATCACGGTAACAAGAAAACATAACTTGTTGTGAACGAGATTGAACAAGGTATGGGATACCAATGATCGGATCTCGGACAAGTAGTATCGAGAAACAAAAGGAAGAGGATTCTACATTTAGATCACATTGTCATCAGGAATGCATAGGGGTCACATGGACATCCCTGGTCCCTCTGTTGATCATTGATACAGATCATGTCTAGAGCATTCCCGAGCTGTGAGAGGATACACTTAAGGGTACGATGAGAGCGATCATTCATAAGACAGAATCACAGTAGAGAAAGAGAAAGCCGGAATCGTTCCACAGAGAGATCCGAAGTTGTTCGGAGAAATAATAAAGGACCAGAATCATTCCGGAAAAGATCTGAAGTCATTCGGAGGAAATCGAAGGGGAACCGAAAGGTGTTTCGGGTCAAGATGGATTTTGTAGTATATATTTACATATTAATTAGTGTAATTAATATTAAATATAATATTAAAATCTAATTTGAAGGGTTATTCTACTAATGGGTCAAACTTCCTAGTGAATAAAGGCCTATGAGGGAAAACCGGAGGAGGGAAGGGCCAAGGGCCAAAGGGCCAAGGCCCAGGCGCCTCAAGGGGGCCCACCTGGCCAGCCTAGGGATGTGCATGGGGTAGGGCCCACTCCAGGCCGGCTGGCCCATGAAGGCCCATGCGCCTCCCCCCTCTCCCTTGTTTAGTCCCACATGGGAAACCCAAAGGGGAGGGCACACCCTCTCTCCCTATATAAAGGGGTGCCCATGGGTGGGATTGAACAGACCATCAATTGGAGAAGTCCTTTGGTTTACTTCCTCCTTTCCTCTCTCTCTATTCCTTGTGATCATGGCCCCAAGTCTGGGTTGTGCGATCAAGGCACACCTGCAGTACACCGTTGCGCTGCAGGGATTCCTAGCCGGATATCAAGTTCCGCATTCCCGACGGGATCGGGGAGCCGGAGGTCTCATCGTGCACCGGTTGTGTATGAAGACACGAGGCGCAACACTTGGGGCGCTTGAATGTCGTGAGCCGGAGTTGTTGCACGATGAAGATGATGAAGATCAAGAAGGAGCAAGGGGTGACCTGCGAGGAGCTTCGCGACCTTGAGGTCGGCTTCGAGTACGACTACATCAACCACGTTCCCCGCGGAACGTTAACCGCGTACGATCTACAAGGGTATGTATTCTCTACGCATCGGCCGTTACTGCATTACTACGTAGATAGATCCTAGGCAGTTTCTGGGGTTCCGTCGTAGGATTTTTTTTTCTGCTGCGATCCCCAACAGTGGTATCAGAGCCGATCTATGCGTAGGAGTGTTGTACGGCCAGTACGCACAATTTTTGTGCGGGTATTAATCCCTTAGTTGTTACCCTCTAACGTGTACTTGTTGATATCGCGGTATTGTTTGATGAAGCGGCCCAGACCGACCTTACGCGTATTCGTACGTGAGACTGGTTCCACGCTCAACATACGGCTTGTACCGTATAAGTGGCTAGCGGGTGTTTGTCTCTCATTCAATAGTTGATATAGCATTTACAACAGAGGGCCCCGAAAGGGGTGTGGTAGAGACAACTGTCAGATCCATGTTGTGGTTGGAAAGTTCGTAGTTTAGAAACGGTTCTAGTGCGAAAACCCTAACAACCACGTAAAACTTGCAATAGATAAAGTAGAGGCGTCTAACTTTATTTTGCAGGGGGCATGTGATTATGATATGGCATTGGTCGTTATAAAGGTAAAGTAGTTTACTGTTCTGTTGCTAAGTAGTATAGTGATAGTCATCGTTCCGATGGATGACCTGGTGGAGGCGTCGTGGACTTGGCGTCAAACCAAGGCCAAGATGGAGATCATGCCGGAGCGCTCGATGGAGATCAAGGCGTAAGAAAGACCATATCATATCATATTATACATATGATGTTGATACCAGTTTTTCCATCTTATTGTGTGCTAGTATTTAGATACTCAACGGTGGCAAATAAGATAGTCCCTATTTAATTCCAATGTTCCGTGTTCCCCTTGTGTGTGCACCACCAAGAAAGTTCTTCGGTATGAGGCTGGCCGTGATGATCGGGGGTCAGACATATCTACGTTCGCATACAGTGGGTGTAAGCCATGTTGCAGAGCGAATACACACAAGTTAGATTTGGCGAGCCTAGAATGTACAGACATGGCCTCGGAACACAAGAGATCGAAAGATCGAGCATGAGTCACATGGATGATGTGATTGGCATTAGTGGATGCCTACCTTTGATAATGCACTGATGGTCATGATGATCGGGGGAGGTGCAGAGGATAGGGATCATGTGATCAATGAAATCGTCTAGGGGATGACCATTTTAGTGGAGACCAATTATAAATTGATCTCTTATTATAAACTTAGTCTAGATGTCTATTTGCAAATATCTTATTAGATCTTAGCCTATCCCATTGAGTTCCTTTGCGACCATGGGAATATATTGCTTAATATGGAACTTAGCAAAAGGGTCCAACTTCATAGATTAATACCCACGCCTGAGGGATATCCTCACAAAAGGTGATCTTCTCTTCTTGATACAATAACCATTAGGAGATAATTCGATGACTCCGGATTGTTTGCAAAAACACTTAGTGATCTTGCATTAGAGTTGAGAACTCTTAGAAGGGCTTGATTGCAAATGGAGGTCATGGATGAAAAGGTTTATGTTAGATATATAAAATTATAAATGTGGTTCTTCTAGAACTCGTTGCAGTTTGGAAAGTATTTGATACTTGTCCCGTTTGGTGAAAACAGGATGATCTGCTTGAGAATTGCTGGATTTGAGGCAATGTGACTTGATGATGGCAAGCAAAACAGTTGATGGCCGACATCACTTCTTCCCTCAAAGTTTATCATTTGGATTAGTGGAGTTGAATATAATTTTGTAATCCTAGTTTGTGTGTCTTGCTTTTGGCGAGACGATTATTCATATGAACAAGTTACAAGCCAGTTTGTACTATTCTTATGAACAATACCATTATGGTCACATTACGATTACAAACAAGTTATTCTCATCACTATGTTAATGATAATAGTTTAAACATTTATAAAGGATTAGAATGCTAAAATATATCCAAAGTTTAATAATGAAATGATACTACAGTTTAAGTCATTTTGGTTACTGCAGGTTCTTTATGAAAGATCGGGGTCCTAGATACTTAATCTTGAGACTTTGCAAAACCATGCCTCTTAGGCAGAATGACTAAAACTCCACATTCTGGTAATACGGTGATATGCGAAGAAATGTTGAATCTTATACATAGTGATGTATCGTATTTTCAACAAGTAGTGGAAATCATTTGTTAGTTGTGGACTTAAGTGAATAAGCGTATTTACTTAATGAAACATAAGTTTGAAATGATTTGAATTGTTCAAATGAGTTCATAACTAAATGGGATATTGAATTAACTGAATTAACAAGTCTCTTCGATTTGATCGACATGACTAAGGTATTCAAGTTAAGTTTAGCATAAAAGGAACTCGTGAAAGATGTTTCACAAATTATGATAATTGGACGAATTCAAACTTTGTTGAAATGTCTAAACATCATAATCATTTTGTATTAGATACATATTATCTCTTATCAGGGTTGTAGTTGTCGTTTAGAGTTAGAGATCAAAATAAGCAAACACTCATTTGAAATACAAAGGAACATCTAAAAGATTCGTGGAAACAACACCATAAGTGTTATGGCACGTTCGAGTTTCTGGAGATTTTGACAAGTCGAAGTCGTGGCGAGTAAACAAGTCTTTGTAGAGCATTCTTAGGAAGATATGAATGCATCGTCCACAAGGGGAAAACCTGTTGTTGTCCAATGATGACGTGTCTTGATAAAAGCTACAGGTGGAAGAAAGTAAAAGATCAAAACAAGGTATTTGACCTTACCTCCGAATTGTTGAGTGGCGCAGCGGAATTTGTTTCGTGAAACCAAACTCTACAAATAGAGGGGAAACTGTTGATAATGATCATAAAGTTCCAGTGAATACTTTTACTAAAGTAAGTAGGATTCAACTATATATTCTGCAATTTTGTGGAATTATATTGTTGATTCACTTGTCATGTTTTGAATAAGACATACCTACAAATTACAAAGAAGCGTGATGGACCTGAGTGCGAGAAATGACTATGAGTCATAAAATCCTATATTAAGTTACATTTAAGATTGCAAAGTAACATGTTACTTGACCTTATTAAAGTAAAGAAGTTTACTTGATCTTTCTGAATGACTGCAAAGTCATAAGAAGGAAATGAAACTTAATGAATAACAAAAAGCTCGATTTGTCACAAGTTTGGACAAATTCAAGGAGTCGACTACAACAGTAGTGATGCTTAAGTCTTTTGGATTTACACTAGAAATATATATGGACATTGAAGTCTCATAATTGGAATTCTCAAATTGATGATGATCAAAGAATTTTGGAATGTCCAAAATTATCGAGACCTAGATTTGAGTGGGAGCTAATCAGCTTGGATAATTCATAATATGTAGCTGACAAATTTTGAGTAGGAGCTAAGTGAAATCCCTAGATCTCAAACATGAATGTCATATTTGAGTGGGAGCGTGAAATCATTCTAGGATATGTGGACGACATATGTGAATGATGTAATTGGTGTTAATAACGTTTAAGTTAGATAAATAAGGATGAAGTTGAAGTTATTAAACGATAAGATCTATCGAGATAGATTGGCGAGTTTAATAAACACTGAATGTGAAATGCTTCCTGGACTTGATTCTGAAAGATGTTCAGAATGTCCTAAGGAAAGATTCTGAAGAAGTTCGGAATGGAACAAGGTGAGAAAGTAATTCTTACTATATGAAGCATTGAATTAGTATTGCAACTATGGTTGAAAGAAAGAGATGCGTTGCATCTCCTATGCCTCAGTCATAGGTTCTTCCATATAACCATGTTGTATACTCGACGTAATGTGACCCGAAGTTCTGGTTGGTAGGACAAAGTCTTAACTGTAAGAACATGTCTTTAAGTGATTCCTGAGTTGATCACTGAACCAGAATTAAAGTTTGTACATAAATGGCAAGAAGCAATGTAAGTGGCATAGTTGCATTTCATGCACTAAGATCTACATAGATATAGAAGTATAAAGGCTCCATCTGATGTGATGTATAATGTTATGGCGGGGCTAGTTCGCTTTTAACGTAGAATGATGTGTCCTAGGGCCCAGTGCCCATGAGAAAGCCCTCGAGCTTGATCTAACGTCACTATAAGCTCCTGGAATTCAGCCTCGTTCTGCTGCCATGACTATAGTATATACACAAAGGATAGCAAAGTGTGTTTCGAAGTTAAGATGACAACGGTGAAAACGACTGTCATCATAAACACTAGAAAAAAAGTCTCGCTTTGTTGCCAAACAAATACTTCGACCCATTATAAGATAATGGTGTGAATGTCAAAATTAGGAAGACATTAACGATTTGTAAAAGACATAATGATCTGGTAAAACAGAACATGGACATGACGTTTCCCATGAGCATGCATGATCTGTAAACACATATGGTATATGGTTTATATGAGTAAAATGCAAGCTAGTTTATTTGTACTCTAGTGCAAGTGGGAGACTAAAGGAGATATGCCCTAGAGGCAAATGATAAATAGGTTTTTATTGTCATATCTCAATTAGTTTATAATAGTTTCATATTGTGCTATAACTGTGCCAAGTAGAAACATTGGTACAAGTGTGGTATGAAACAACCAAGTCCCTAGTAGCCTCTATTCATACTAGTTCGTTGGTCAGGAAGATGATCTGGGTTTCAAGATCATGAGCATTTATGCCGACTGACAACAAGATCATATCATTGGAGAATGATGTGGTTGGACATTCCTCGAAGGATTACAACACGATCAAGTCATATAGTTCATTGTTGCAACAGCTATACCTAGACTCCTTCTCCTTAGACCGTGAGCTCATATTACTCACTGTTTCCCTAGGCTACTTAGACTACATCAACCGTCATCTGGTAATGCGGTGGCCATAAAGGTGTATGTTGGGTATTCCGAAGGAACAATAGATGACATGTGACTGCAAGACCGGGATTTGTTCACCCACATGACGGGTAAAGATACATACGGCCGGCTTGGTGAGATTACATCTATAAATGTTGCAACATGTGACTAGGTCACGGGGATGTAATATCACGGTAACAAGAAAACATAACTTGTTGTGAACGAGATTGAACAAGGTATGGGATACCAATGATCGGATCTCGGACAAGTAGTATCGAGAAACAAAAGGAAGAGGATTCTACATTTAGATCACATTGTCATCAGGAATGCATAGGGGTCACATGGACATCCCTGGTCCCTCTGTTGATCATTGATACAGATCATGTCTAGAGCATTCCCGAGCTGTGAGAGGATACACTTAAGGGTACGATGAGAGCGATCATTCATAAGATGGAATCACAGTAGAGAAAGAGAAAGCCGGAATCGTTCCACAGAGAGATCCGAAGTTGTTCGGAGAAATAATAAAGGACCAGAATCATTCCGGAAAAGATCTGAAGTCATTCGGAGGAAATCGAAGGGGAACCGAAAGGTGTTTCGGGTCAAGATGGATTTTGTAGTATATATTTACATATTAATTAGTGTAATTAATATTAAATATAATATTAAAATCTAATTTGAAGGGTTATTCTACTAATGGGCCAAACTTCCTAGTGAATAAAGGACCATGAGGGAAAACCGGAGGAGGGAAGGGCCAAGGGCCATAGGGCCAAGGCCCAGGCACCTCAAGGGGGCCCACCCGGCCAGCCTAGGGCTGTGCGCAGGGTGGGGACCACCCCAGGCCGGCTGGCCCATGAAGGCCCATGCGCCTCCCCCCTCTCCCTTGTTTAGTCCCACATGGGAAACCCAAAGGGGAGGGCACACCCCTTCCCCCTATATAAAGGGGTGCCCATGGGTGGGATTGAACACACCATCAATTGGATAAGTCCTTTGGTTGACTTCATCCTTCCCTCTCTCTCTATTCCTTGTGACCATGGCCCCAAGTCTGGGTTGTGCGATCGAGGCACACCTGTAGTACGCCGTTGCGCTGCAGGGATTCCTAGCCGGATATCAACTTCCGCACTCCAGCGGGATCAGGGAGCCGGAGGTCTCATCATGCACCGGATGCGTACGAAGACACGAGGTGCAACACTTGGGGTGCTTGAATGTCATGAGCCGGAGCTGTTGCACGATGAAGATGATGAAGATCAAGAAGGAGAAAGGGGTGACCTGCGAGGAGCTTCGCGACCTTGAGGTCGGCTTCGAGTACGACTACATCAACCATGTTCCCCACGGAATGTTAACCACATATGGTCTACAAGGGTATGCATTCTCTACGCATCGGCCGTTACCGCATTACTACATAGATAGATCCTAGGCAGTTTCTGGGGTTCCTTCGTAGGAATTTTTTTTGTTTTCTGCTGCGATCCCCAACATTACATAGTAGAGGACAGTTATGCCATTGATTAGGATGAACCAGCACCAGATAAGGAAATAATGGCGTCGCTTGTAAACCTGTAGAAGAGGCTATGCAAACCATCATGTTCATTGTTCCATTCTAGGCTCTATGCAAGAAAAAATAAAATAGTTAGCGTTGCAGCTTTTGAAGAACTAGATGGCAACAACAAAATTATAATCGAATTAGTATGAAGAGTAAAAACGGGTACTACCGGAAAGCATAACGATGCCAAGGAGGAAAAAATAATAGGAACTTATCTCAGGATGAACCAGATAGATTCAGTAATTGTGGAGAAGGGAATCCAAAAAAATATTTTCCACTGGTTTTACATTTTGCAAGAACTACACGATAGCAGGCAATTACTGTTGTTCGGAGTAGCTAAAAACATGTGCATGACTTCAAAATTTGTAGAGCAGTGAATGCAAACCAACATGTCTAGTGACCTACTCCGTAGTACTCCCTCCATCCCAAAATGTAAGGCACCTAAGCTTTAGACAAAAGTCAACATCTTCTAAGTTTTACCAAGTTTATACGAAAAAATATGAATATCTACAATATCAAATGGACATTTTGAGAAACTATACTTTCTGGTGAATCTAATGATATTGATTTGGTATTGTAAATGTTTATATTTTTATGTATAAATTTGGTCAAACATAAAATATGTTGACTTTTGACTAAAGCTTAGGCGCCTTACATTTTGGGACGGAGGGAGTATCTAGCATGAAGAACAGGCGTGCGCTTTGACTGGGTGTACAGAATGATTAGAAAAATGCAGTTCACTGCGACAGGCTTGAACCTGCTATAATGCTGACAAAACAAAAAAAGAGTTGGTGATTTGGTTACCATGGTCGGATAGGCTTCTAATCATCATCTGTACCGGCACGAGTGACATCCTTCGGTTGTGCCGGTTGCACCGGTTGTTTGCGTCGGGGAAGCAGATCTTGGGCTCTCGATGCCAGCTTGACCGTGGTGGACGAGGTTGAATCGGTGCACTGCACGGCGGTTCAGGTAAGGTACGGGTGGGGAGGATGCCGCTGGCATTGATGCAGATCTTGGGCAGTCGTGGACGGATTCAGCGCCGTGGAGGGGAAAGTGGGAAAAGGAAATCAGGTGCGGTGGACGACGCCGGACTCAGTGACCAAGGTCGGGTGCGGTGGATGTCGGTGAAGCGACAATGATGCTTTGGATGAGACCACATTTGATGCAACTCCGGTATACTATTGGCTGAGGAGTGGATGATGTCGAGTTTTGGCGGGCAAAGCCAGCCGCGGAGAAGTGCTGTGGGAGGTTCCGGGCGCGAGCAATTTCGCAGTGTTTGAAATGGAGGGGCGCATGGGAGTGGGGACCACATGATTTTGGTATCGTTTGAAACGGAGGGGCGCCAGAAATTTCGCAGTGTTTGAAATGGAGGGGCGCGAGGGAGTGGGGACCACGTGATTTTGGTATCATTTTGAAACGGAGGGGCGCTAGAAATTTCGTAGTGTTTGAAATGGAGGGACGCGAGGGAGTAGGGACCACATTATTTTGGTATCGTTTTGAAACGGAGGGGCGCCAGAAATTTTGCAGTGTTTGAAATGGAGGGGCGCGAGAGAGTGGGGACCATGTGATTTTGACCGTCTAGCAATCTTGTCCGTCCATCCCAAATCAACAGGCCATAGGGGATACCTTCCCTTCGAAGGCTCTGGCGCGGACGCCTATGCAAGAAATCGCTGGGTGTCCTAGAGTAGACTATAGGGGTAGATGTGTAGGTTACTGTAGTAGCAGACCATTAATCGGGCTAGCTGCCACGATGTCATTTTGGCGCTCCACGAGTTCAAACTTTTACTTATGGTGTTCAGGAGTGAATGGATGCTTCACACGACTATTTTATTTCGTGCACTCCAATAACTTACCTTATTAAAGCATAATAATATCATGCATAATTTAGAACTTTGGTGCAATACTTGGTCGACTTATTAGAACTAAACATCTCTCGGGTATTTTAGAAGTACTCCCAAACATGTTTTTAGCTTACCAAGATATCGTGTATTTTTTAATGGATGCAGTACTATGGATGGTTTTGCATGACTGTCGACATGCACAATTTTGTTTTTGTATTGTTCACGTTTGACGTCTAGGAAGACAATGTACATATACCTCTCCATGAACAACGATAAGTTTCGTCGTTTTTTCCCTACTTTCTAAATGTTACATTAAACTACCATCATTTCCAATGATGCATGAAACGACCAAAAAATAGTTGTGACCTTTTTTTAGTATCTAAAAATATTTTCATTGTTAATAATTATTTTTTACCATTTTACAGAGCATTCTATAAAACAAAACAATGTTTTCACCATCAGGGAAAATGTTTCCATTATATGACAAAAAATAATGTCTTTATAACCAAGAATATATAGCACAAAAAATGAATTCCAACACAATAACCATATGTAATGACCTGAGGTGTATAAACCTTAGTGACCGTCTAATTTGTAATTAGAAGTGTCAAGGAGGGAGATGCTAGATTCATTTATGGTGGCTAGGTGCAAATTTTTAATTCAATAAATGTACTACATTCTTATGGACACTCACAAAGACAATTGACCTCTTGTCTTAGGAGACTTGTGATAAAACTATTGCTAGTAGTTCGGAAATAAGTGACTTGGAATTTATCTAGATTCATATGTATCACTAAAATACGTCTATATACTCATGAATATGATCTATATACTTGATCTATATACTCATGAATTTAGACAAATCGAAGTTTCGTATTGAGGGAGTACGGCAATATTATAAATTTGCAATTTGTCATGATAAATAATGATATTCGCTACACTCTATAAACGAAACCACTTCTTTTCTTCTGTCACAGTTTTACATTTTTGTACTGAAGTATTTTTACTATAAAATAACGCACGAAATTAGTTACTATACACGTTAGTGATTAAGTACTTCCGCTAATTTGTATTTACATATAGAGGTAATACTACACACCCAATTAACATCATAAGTAATTTCTCTTTCTCTCTTTCTAGAGGAGTTTTCTAGGTTGTTAGTTTGAAGAATCATTTGTCAGATACGTAGAATTGAATACTTTAAATTATACAACGAGTGATTAGATGGATGTACGATTAGTGCATAGAGGCAGTCGAGCTGGTAAAATGCTCATATTTAATGGTAGATGTGAGCACAATTGATTGAGTGGCAAGCCTTTTTTTATGCGATTGAGGCCCCCGTACGCTGATGACCCTCACTAATTAACGTAGCTCACACATAAGTATATTTTTACGTAGTAGTAGTAGAAACATCACCCATGGAGATAGAGTTCAGCGTCTAGCAATCTTGATCGTCCAATCCGAAATCAACGGGTCAAAGTGGATACCTTCCCTGCGAAGGCTCTGGCGGAAATGCCTATGCAAGGAATCATTGGTTGTCCATGGGTAGACTATAGGGGTAGCTGTGCTTGTGACCCAAAGTACTCCAGAGTCCAAACAATAGCTGGGTGTCCCCGATGCTGACGGTGCATTTTCTTATCTAGACACTGGATCCCGGATCCCTACATATCTGACAAAATAGAAAGTATGACCAAATTTAAAGATCACTCATTGACTATTTAATTATTTTTGATTTATCAGACATACTCTCCCTATAGCCTAATTTTTCTGAAAATGCCCTCCAACCTAATTAAAAAGGATGTCAGAGTATTTGACTAAATTTGAATGTAATATGTACACTAAACAATGACTACTATACGGCAAGTATATCGTTACAAAAGCTCCACAGAGCGTATTCGAACGCTAAAGAGTGCAATATAATTATGTGCAGATGGATAAGAAAAAACAATCCATGCACCGAAAAGAAATAAAAAGGAGGGCCACGTAGGCAAGTCCTCCCCCTTCCTAGTTCCTGCTCCAAGATTCGGCGATTGCAACACTGCGGCTGCCCTGTGGAGGTAGGGCCTCGACGACCTTCACAATGGTCGCAACCTCGACGGCCAACATGAGATGGCTTCTCTCTTCCTACTTAGCGGGGTGTGACCTGGACGATCTCCGCAATGGTAGTTGCTGGCTCGGAGCACCGTGACTTCTTTCTTCAAATTTTCACACTCATCGCGAAGCATGGAGGAGTCAAGCTCGTAAGATCGTGCGAGCTTCATTTGAAAAGCCAAATTGGCTCGGAGACGATCACACTCTAGGTTGAGCTCGAAGTTTTTCTAAAGAATGTTGATGTGATGGTTGTAGATTTCATCTTCTTTGGCCGAGATTGTCGCCCTGACTTCTTGCATGGAAAATGCATCATCAGTAAGAGAGCATGGAGTGCATGCAGAGAAGAACAAAAAATGTCAATACATGTATAGTGACTACAATACTTCTCTTCTTCGACCGAGAGCGGGCATGAGGGCATCGTACGCGTCAGAGATATCCGTCGTGCTATCGACCCGTGAGATGGAAAATTCGACGCTCGATCCGCCTGCCCTGGAAGATGTACATAGACAGTTCAATAGTAGGAGCAGACAGCCCAGGAATCAACGAAAGTACAAACCTACCCGGACTCTTGGTCCCCATGATAGCCGCTCTTCGGATACATGCGTGAAGACGAGCCCTCACCCCATGGTTGGTCTCCTTTCTCGGTCCGAGCCTGCAGGTCACCCTGCCGGCGGGTTTCTCCACGGCTCTAACTACCGCCATCTTGCTATTCTTCCGATGAGACAGGATATTTTGTGACATTGCTGGATGAAGAAGTAGAGAAGAAAGGGAGGAGCAGTGGAAGAAAATGGTTTCTGCGAAGGCGGAGCGGGCTAGTACTAGTAGGAGGAGAGAGGAGAGTGAATAGTGGAAGCAAAACATCAAGTACTGGGTCTCGCTTGTTCAAAAAAAGTACTGGGTCTGGTCGCCAGCCTTCGAGCAATCTCGTTGGTCCATCAAGCGATCGAGCTTACTAGCTGCAAATATTGTGCAGTGTGCTAAGGCTTGGGCATGAGCTAAGAAAATAACTTGACGTGAGTCTAGCAAAATCAAAACTGCTCCACCGTTTAGGTCTCTTGCGTAGGTCCCATGTAGCAGCATTTTTCACTTCTTCTCTCCAAACTACCAGTGCTCTGGCCAATGAAAATGCCTCAAAGTATTATGCCAAATATTTTAATCAAGTAGCCTCTGGGTCTTGTACTAGACACAAGTCCAAGAATATTTTAATCAAAACTTCTCTACCGTTTAGGTCTCTTGCTCATAGTAGTAGTACTCCCTCCCATCCATATTTACTCGTCCCTGAATTGGACGTATCTAGCAATTAATCGGAGGGAGTAGTAGTAGTAGTCATATTGAATATACTTAGGGCTTGATGCATAAGCATCACAAACGGTCGCCAAAAGATCGAACAACAAACTTAAAGATAACTTTGCGCTTCTTTGGATAACAGGATTTAGAAACACCAGAATTTGACTCAGTCACAGGTACAAAACAATGGATTGCAAAACAGAGAAAATAGCTTTCTTTGGATCACAGAATTTCAAAAGACAGGATAACAGGGTCGGAGGTACAAATCTGCAGGCTTAAAGTCATTTCAATGAAACACAGTAAACACGGAGGGAAATTGCCTCAATCTTACGCGAATGAGCGTAAAAAAAGTGGATGTTGAAATTCCTATGGGATTGGGGTGTAGAAATGCAATCTATATGAATTTTGGAGGTATGATTCCTTTTATCCAAACGGCTTCCTTATGAAAAAAAATACTATGGGTCGAATTTCTCCAAAATTCCTTTGAAAATCCTTCGATCCAAATTCTCACGACAGACGAACACCTTCCGGCAGGAGGTGATGCGGTCATAGATTTTCATCTTGAACCCGTCTGCGGTGACCTTGAACATAAGGTAGTCACCCTCCTAGAACCCATGGAAAGTAGCAAAGGTAGCCCACTCTTTGTCTAGGACGATCTGTTCTTTGTTGCGGTTGGCATGGACAACCCACTCGCATTCCTCGCATGCTTGGACCACCACTAGTTGTGGGTAGGGGCGTCCCTTCAAGTAAGGCTTGAAGTCAGTCGGGATGATAAGCATATACAAGTCATGTTGGACTAACTAGATGTAGAAGTGCCTAGGATGATCCGCTGTGGCATGGTGTCCAACCGACCTAGGGCGTCTTCTCGGTTTGGCAGAACTAGCGACCGACCTGGCAACACTTGCCCTTGCCAAGGCCTCCACTCTCCTGCCCGGTAGCTTCAACTCCCTTGGTATGATGGGGAGAGCATCTTCATAGCCACCTGGAGCTGGAGCAGTCCGGTCAAGAATGTAGTCTAAGTTCGGCATTACAATTGGGTCATCCTACATGAAAATTACCATTGTGTCAGTCCTTTGGAATTACCAAAACAGCACAATGCATTGTATAAATTGACTAAAGATCACGATGATTCATTGCACCATCAAAATTACCTAAACAGCACAAGGTATCTGGTAAATTAAATTGCCTACATAGCACAATGCATCATCAAAATGACCTAACCTGATGGGTCCTTAAAATTATCTGAACAGCTACTAGTAGAAGGTATAACATTTAATTAGATTGATTAAACAACACAATGCATATCCCCCGCAAAAAGAACAGCACAATGCATAATCTAAATGGCTAAAACAGCACAATGCATTATCTAGATAGACAAAACAGCATATATGCAATGCATCATCAAAAATACCAAAACAGAAAAAGGTATTATGTAATTATATATAATAAACAGTGTCTGCACAATCAAAATTACCTAAACTAATGGGTCATTGAAATAATCTGAACAGATATAAGGCATATCATTTAATCCTAAACAGCAGAAGATAAATCAAAATGGACAAAACAACACAGTGAGGAGACAGGACACAATGCATCATACAAAAAATACCAAAACAACACAAAGCGGCATGGAAAATTCCTAAACAGCACAATGCATCATCTAAGTACCAAAACAGAACCCTGCATCATCATCATCAAGAATATTCCATAACTAAGCAGAACAGCACAAAAGACAAATATAGATACATTCAAATCTAGGCAAAGTCAAGTCAGTTATTTCTAGACGGAGGGAATATAAAGGACAGCACAAAAGACAATTATCAAGAATATGACATACAACTAAGAAGTTCAACAAAGGACCTGCAGTACATGTTGCAAAAATCTGACTAGATGCACGTCGGATTTGGGTTAAAGCCCCAATCCTCCAGATCTAACCTCGTTGCAGTTGGGGGGCGCGAACTTGCACAGGGGTCGATGGGTTGAGGAGATGAACAAGGCTCCACTGACGAAGAACCAGCCACATACACCGAAGAAGCACAGACAATCGCCACCGATAGGGGTTTCACCGCGTACACTCTGAAATTTGGCACATTGGGATGAGAGTCCAACCTGCAGATGAAAAGGACGTGTCCGCCGCCACACGAGCATTCGTTCCCAACGTACGCGGCACCGGGGGCTTGGACGACCGCTCGGCGGGCGACGAGGGTTTCGGCGCGACCGGCCGAAACCCTAAGTGCGACGGACGCCTCACCTTGGGCATGACCTGCACACACACGAAAGGCAAAGGAATCGAACAAGCCACCTGCAGCTCCAAAGCAGAGCTTGATGAAGACCCCAGCTCAACCACAGACAAAGGTTTTGGCATTAGTTTCATCGAGGCAACGACTGGGTTAACAACTGAGAGTCGTGAGGTGAGTGTGGGAATGTGATAGCGAGAGAGGGAATGGCGGGGGAGGAGTTATTAGAGAATGGGAGTGGGTAACCCTCTATCAGCTTTAGTAGTACTGTACTACAAAAAAAACTATATTTCACATATCATCACTTTTTGACGAACTAGTTTATTTCTTTAAACCGACTAAAATAGTGGGTACCCTTTGGTTTCAAACTTCCATCTGGTACCTGTTTTGCTAGTAGTAAGTACAGTACAATACTTTGTATTACCCTCAATCCCAAAATATATGTCGCCTGAGGATTAGTCAAAAGTCAACATTTTTTAAGTTTGACCATGATTATACACAAAAAATATATAATTTATAATACTAAATTAATATCAATAGATTCACCATAAAGTATATTTTCTTAATATGTCCATTCAATATTGTAGATGTAGATATTTTTTTCTAAATATTTGGTCAAAGTTAGCAAGGCTTGACTTTTGACCAATCCTTAGACACCTTATATTTTGGAACGGAGGAAGTAGTATAAAACATTTTTTAGATAGAGGAAATTGCACGATCCACCATCTTTTCATCACACTTTTGCACAAAGCACTTGGTGGACGTCATTTTTGCACATTTTAACAGTTTTTTAGCGTAATATTCACAAATTTGTGAAGGCTTTATTTGGTCGTAATAAACTTGTTTTTGAAAATAACTTGTTTGTACATAAGATTTAACGTTTCATTCACATATCCAAATGTCCATCGAAGAGTTTCTTTTAAAGTGTAGGACTAATGATATATGTCTGTTTATTACACCTCACACAAAAAAACACCCCGATTAATCATAAACTTTAAGCAGATTATTATTTTTCCGAGATTTATTTTCCTGAGAGCAATCACGGTGAATATGCCTCAGAATGCCATAAGCCTAGTTTCTAGACAAAGTTTATACATGTTTCACTTACGATTACGAACTTTTTTGAGTTCTCAAGGTTTCCTAGTGAACTTCACATTATTAAACTAATTTAAGTTGATTTATCATTGTTAGATAAAATTTGAACTATGAGTAAGTAGTAGATTGCTCTTAAAGTTATACAAGTATCTTTTGAAGGTACCCACACCCAGACTATCAATATATCGAAAACCAATGAATTTGTTGGATTCAACTTCTTGCTAAGCATTTGCATGTACAAAATTTGTCTTTTATTTGAAAACAATAAAAAACATTGCATAGTGACCTCTGAATTGTCCTACTTGCTGTGAAAAATGATTATTATCTAGAGAGTTCGCATTAAAAAACAATGTAATTGAAAATATGGCCTGCCATGTATAAACATATCCTTAGGCTTCAGGCCGAAAGACAAGCTAAATGGCCTTATATATATACAACATACTTTATGGTAATGTTCCCATATTTGGTAGATGAGTGCATCTTGGCATGGTGAACAATAATTCTACTAGTACCGGGAGTTTCCAAATTATAGGAATAAAAAATTATTTTCAAATTTGAACTACAAGTAAACATGATAGAATGCTCTTAAAAAGTTACAAACATCCTTTGGGTCTTTATGGTACCGAGGCGGTCAATACTTCAAAAACCAACGAGTGTTCTGTAGGAATATTAAAATTCTTGCTACAAACATGCATGTGGACAATTTCATCCTCACTAGCTATGAACAAAAATAATGAAAACCTAAAAATGAATCCTTCTTCATGGTGTCCTCTTGCGTGTACTACTATTTGCACTGAAAAATAATTAATAACCGTGAGTCATCATAAATTACAAAAAAATAGTTACACAATATATATGGCCCACGGTGTATGAACACACTTGGGTTTCAAGCCAAACGAGAAAGGTAACAACCATATGCACATCATATTATATTGTAATGTTCCTATATTTGGTAGATATGTGCATCTTGGCAAGGTGAAAATAGTGGCAACCACAGGTTCCAACTTATAGGAACAATGAAACTGAAAGCGACAAGATTTTCTCTGTAAGCAAGTACGAAGAAAAATGGCTCAGAGTACCACAACAACAACCCTAGTTTTCAGACAAAGCATGGATCTTGATACACTTATGATTGATTACCAAGTTTTATGAGTTCAAAAGCTTCCTAGCCAACTATTTTCCTTGCTTAATTTAGGGTGCTTCGTGCTAAATGTATGGACATCGATGTAATTTTACCTTTTTTAGGTCCTTGATGTAAAATGTACTTCCACCGTCCGTGTAAAATTTGAACCTAGAAGCAAGTGGTAAAATTTAAACATATTTAAGATTATTAGTTGTTAATGAGTATGAACATTCTTGGAGTTTCAAGCCGAACGACCAAGGTCATGGCCATATCAACATCACACTTCATGCTGATGCTGATCCCATATCCAAGAATTTGCATGCCACCAAATTTGGCCATATATTTTGAAAACAAATGAATAGGAAGTAGCGGTATGAAGAGTATGGCTCGACCAGGTGCTCTCTCGAGAATGAGCCGAACCTGACTGTTTTATTTCTTTGCTTAATTTTGGGGTAGTTCATGCTAAATGTAATGATCTTGATGTAATTTCCCCCTTTTCATGTCCTTGATGTAAATTATACTCCCACTGTCCGTGTAAAATTCGAACCCAAAAGCAAGTGGTAAAATTTTAAACATATTTAAGATTATTAGTTGTAGATGAGTATGAACATTCTTGGGTCTCAAGAAGAACGACCAAGGTCATGGCCATATCTACATCATACTTTATGTTGATGATTCATGATCCCATATCCAAGAATGTGCATGCCACCAAATTTGGCCATATTTTGAAAACAAACAAACAGGAAGTAGTATGAAGATTATGGCTTGATCAGCTTCTCTCACGAGAAGGAGCAAAACATGACTGTTTCCCTGCTTAATTTTAGGGTGCTTCGTGCTAAATGTATGGACCTCGTTGTAATTTAACTTTTTAAAACATATTTAAGATTATTTGTTGTCGATTGGTATGAAAATTCTTGGTATTCAAGATGAACGACCAAGGTCATGGCCATATCTACATCATACATTATGATGATGATGATCACATATCCTAGATTTTTCATGCCGCCAAATTTGGCCATATTTTGAAAAAAACCAAGAGGAAGTAGTATGAAGAGTATGGCTCGATTAGCTTCTCTCTCGAGAAGGAGCCAAACAAGATTGTTTTCCCTGCTTAGTTTTAGAGTGCTTTATTCATGCTAAAAGTATGGACCTCGATGTAATTTTACCCCTTTTTGGGTCCTTGCTGTAAAATGTACTCCCACCGTCCATGTAAAATTCGAAGAAAAAGCAAGTGGTAAAATTTAAACGTATTTAGGCTTAGTTGTGTGAATGAGTATGAACAATCATGGATTCAAAGCCGAATGACCAAGGTCATGGCCATATCCATCTACATCATACTTTATATCGATGATTCATGATCCCATACCCAAGAATTTGCATGCTGCCAAATTGGGCCATATTTTGAAAACAAACAAAGAGGAAGTAGTATGAAGAGTATGGCTCGACCAGCTGCTCTCTCTCGAGAAGGAGCCGAACCCGACTGTTTTCCCTGCTTAATTTTAGGGTGATTCGTGCTAAAAGTATGGACCTCGATGTAATTTTACCTTTTTTAAACATATTTAAGATTATTTATCAATGAGTATGAACATTCTTGGATTTGAAGACGAATGACCAAGGTCATGGCCATATCTACATCATACTTTATGTTGATGATGATCACATATCCAAGAATTTCCATGCCGCCAAATTTGGCCATTTTTGAAAACAAACGAAGAGGAAGTAGTCTGAAGAGTATTGCTCGATCAACTTCTCTCTCAAGAAGGAGCCAAACATGACTGTTTCCCTACTTAATTTTAGGGTGTTTCGTGCTAAAAGTATGGACCTCGATGTAATTTTACCCCTTTTAGGTCCTTGCTGTAAAATGTACTCCCATCGTCCGTGTAAATTTCAAAGATAAAAGCAAGTGGTAAAATTCAGCTATTTTTTTAAATAATACATTTTTTAATAATTTCCACAAATAATACAAGAATTGAAAGATTTGCAATTCTAGCGTGGTATCGGTAGTTGAATAGCCGACTAGTCCTTATCGGCGTTTGAATAACCGACTAGTCCCTGTCTTCTTTTGAAAAGCTAATAAGTCTCTGTCTACTTTTGAAAAGCCGGCATGTTCTAGGGAAATGTGAAGAATATGGGGACTAGTCAGCTTTTCAAAAGCAGACAATGACTAGTCAGCTTTTCAAAAACAGACAGGGCCTAGTCGGCTATTCAAAAGCCGATAAGGACTGGTCGGCTTTTCAAGTGCCGACACCGCGCTAGAATTTTAAATCTTTCAATTCGTGTATTATTCGTGAAAATTATTTCAAAAATGTATTATTTTAAAAAATAGCTGAAATTCAAACGTATTTCACCTTAGTTGTGAATGAGTATGAACAATCTTGGATTTCAAGCCGAACGACCAAGGTCATGGCCATATCTACATCATACTTTATATCGATGATTCAGGATCCCATATCCAAGAATTTGCATGCCGTCATATTTGGAAAACAAGCGAAGAGGAAGTAGTATGAAGAGTATGGCTCGATTAGCTTTTCTCTCCAGAAGGAGCAAAACATGACTTTTCCCTGTTTAATTTTAGGGTGCTTCGTGCTAAATGTATGGACCTCAATGTAATTTTACCTTTTTTAGGTCTTGATGTAAAATGTACCTTCACCGTCCGTACGTGTAAAATTCGTACTTAAAAGCAAGCGGTAAAATTTAAACGTATTTAAGCTTATTAGTTGCCAATGAATATGAACATTCTTGTATTTCCAGCCGAATGATCAGGGTCATGGACATATCTACATCATACTTTATGCTAATGATTCATGATCCCATATCGAAGAATTTGCATGCCATAAAATTTGGCCATATATTTCAAAAACAAATGAAGAGAAAGTAGTATGAAGAGTATGGCTCGATCAGCTGCTCTCTCGAGAAGGAGCCGCACCCGACTATTTCTATTGCTTAATTTTAGGGGGATTCGTGCTAAATGTAAGGACCTTTATATAATTATTTACATTTTTAGGTCCTTGATATAAATTGTACTCCCACCGTCTGTGGTGGTCCCATATTTGGGCGTAAAATGGGTGTGAATCATGGCATGGTAACAATGTTGCCACTCGGAGTTTTCAACCATGAGGAAAGGAAAAAAAGTCAATTTTCTAAGTGAGAGGAGTGTATTTCTGTAAAGCAAGTACTCCCTCCGACCTAAATTAATTGACTCAAGTTTATCTAGATTCAGATGTATCTAGTACTAAAATATGTCTAGATACATCTGAATCTAGACAAATTTGAGTCAATTAATTTGGGTCGGCGGGAGGAAGAATATGTATTTCTGTAGAAAAGAAACAAAGAGACAGAAGAGAAACTTTGGGCATAGAGGAAGCAGCTCGAGAGAGCAGCGAAGAGGAGGAGTTGAAGGCGGTGCGATATGAGAGCAAAGTTGTAAGAGCGCTTCCTGACACGAGGTACAGGGTACAGTCACCTAGTAGTACTAGTAGTACGGAACTAATACTAGTAAATTTCAGGACCTTTAGTATATAGTACTACTATATGCATGCAAAACAAATTATGTTTTCTCTCTCCTTCAGTGCCTCATGACCATCTCCACACCCCGGTGTTGCGTCCGCAGCATAGAAAACAAAAAAATTCCTACGATGAGAACTATACGCCAAGATCTATCTACTAGATATAGAGCAACCGGTGGACATACATCCATGGAGAACTTACCCTCAAAGACAACGAGCTTTGTTAACGAGTAGGAACTCGTGGTTGATGTAGTCGTACACTTGCCGATCTCAAGATCGTGATGAAGTCCAGCAGGTCCGGCTCAAAGACGTCCATCGAGATCCAGCTCTAGCACCACCAAGTCCAGCACTCAAAGCAGCGGTGCATCCGTGATCGCACACACGTCCGGTGCTCCGACAACCTCCATCCTCGCTCCACCAAAGCATGGAAGCAAGAACTCCTTTCGAGATAAAGCCACGGGAACCTGTATCTCGCTAATCCGAGACCATGGGGGAATACTACTAGAGGGGGAGAGAGATCCTTCACAAGGAGGTGTGTGAGAGAAGTGAGGAGAGGGGGGCCTTTTATAGGAGGAGGAGGTACCCTCCTTCATGGCAGCGCATGGGGAGGTGACCCTTCACCTCCTCCATTCATGTGGTGGTAACCCCTCCACATTAAAATGCCCCTTCACATTCTCTTTTAAAGTCTCCACTTTAAATGCATTAAATTTCTCCAAATTTAATGCTCTCTCATTTAATAAAACTCTTTTATTATTTTTTATTCAGAATTTTGTTAATTACTTTAATGAACAAACATTCACATAAAACCCCCTGCAACATTTCAATATTACATGTAGAACCTATTTCAGCAATTTCACCCGAAACAGTTTCGGTGTCTATTAAAATAATTCCAGCGCTTTCTTAAATCTTTATCTGAAACATATTTGCTCCAAATGGTGTCAGTATCCCTTAAGTGTGTCACCCTACGGTTCGCGAATAATGCAGACATGATCGAGACCCCTCTCCGATCAATAATCAGCAGCGGGACCTAGAGATCCGTACTGACTCCTACACATTCAACGATGACTTCTGTGATCGTGAGAACCTTTAACGCTTGTAACTAAATCCCTTTGTCTCATGATATATTACATGTCCGAGATTCGATCATCGGTATCTCCATACCTAGTTTGATCTCGTTTCCGACATGCACTCTTTTCTCGTTCCCGTGATATAACATTCTAGTGATCACATCACTTGCTTGCAAGCTATTTCAATGTGATATCACCGAGAGGGCCCAGAGTATATCTATCCGTCATCGGGATTGACAAATTCCACTCTTGATCCATGATCCTCAACATAACACCTTCGTAGCACTGAATCCATCTTTATAGTCACCCTGTTACGGTGTGACGTTTGATGTTATCAAGATACTTTTCCGGTGTTAGCAATTAACATGATCTCATGGTCTAAGGATAAAGATTACTTCGTATGATGTTATAGCAATATAAACATAATGACTTTGATCGTAATGCTATACTTCGAATGAATGTTCATCACATCATTCCACCAATGTTGTGACCTCGTTATTAACAACATCCAATGTCCATGATCAGGAAACCTTGATCATCTTGTTAATCAACGAGCTAGTCTATAAGAGAGGCATAACTAGGAACCCTTTTTGTTTATTAAACACACATGTATTGACGTTTCCGATCAATACAATTATAGCATGCAAACTAAACATTCATCATAAACATGGAATAAGATAATAACCACTTTATTATTGCCTCTCGGGCATATTCCCTTCAGTCTCCCACTTGCACTAGAGTTAATAATCTAGTTTGAAAAACTTTGCGTATTGAACACCTATGGCTTTCTGGTGTTGCATATACGCTATTGCTAGTGGTTAACATAATTTCTGGATCTGACAGTTTCAGGTTCGTGTGTATTTGCATGTCTTTGCGTCGCTACGCATCACTCATTCTCAAATGAGATGACATTGTATAAATTTGGTCCTTTGGTGAGACCTTTAGTTCGTTCGGCTCAAAATATGTTGATATTATTGTCACACAATATATCTTCATAGTCTTAGCCCACTTTGAACCACACCTAGTTTGATAACAAACTACTTAACACAAATGCCCTCCTTTGCTGCTACTATAGCAGTCATATACTTAGCCTTTTGTTGTAGTATCCGTCACAATGTCTCAACTTTGGAACTCATCCAAATCCATCATGGAACATCCTTTCCATTACATTGTTCCACCCATAGTCTAAATTGAGATAAATTTAATTTGTATCTTGTGACAAAACTAGTATCAATGTAACACTTTACAATGAACTACCTTTAACTATTTGTCACTTATACATTATATATTCTTAGTTCTTCCAAAGCTCATAAGAATATCTTTTTGTCCAACGATCATCTTATGAATCATTCTGGTATATGCTCATAACATTTAGAGCATAGGACATTCTGGATATATACATATCATGGTATAATCGATCAAAATCTTCATGTGATTTACTCACCAAGTGTTGAAACACTTGAATTTTGATACAATCCTTTCCATGCAGCAAGAACCTTTCTTGTTGTTTCCATATTGAACCCTTTCAATATCTCATATATGTATGTCTGGAACAACTATATTAGCGCCTTAATCTATCCATATAGATATTGATGCCTAATATTCCGGGTTTGCCCAAGTCTTTCATCGAAATCTTATTTTAATGAAATTCTTAACTTGTGTCAATACAATATACATCATTTCCAATCAACAATATGTCCTCTACATAATGTATTAGACACATGTCTCAGCGCTCCCACTTAATTTCTTGCAAATGCAAGCATCTTCATCATCTCCGATGAATTTAAACTCTTTTAACAGTTTCATCATGGTGAAGATTCCAACTCCGCTATGCTTACTTCAACTATACATGCCCTTTTAGCACCCTTTGAATTAACAAAACCCTTCGGACCATGTCATGTACATGTCCTAGGTTACCGTTCTATTAGAAGAACCTTGTTTTGTTTATTCAACTACCATATACCAAATTATATGTAGTGGTTGCTACATTAATCCGTCAAGACTATATATCGCTATGAAAGATCAAATCTTGTCATAGTCAACTCCTTGAACATTGTCATAAACTTCTTTCCGACATGTCGACTATTTCATAGATGTTAAACATCCATGTCTTATTTCTTTATAGATCCAAACACGACCGATAGGCTTCACGCCTTTCCGGAGGGTCTTCCAAGTTCAGAAACTTGTTTTCTCGTGTACGGATACTATCACGGATTCTATGACTTCTAGTCATTTTATGGAGTCAGGGCCCATCATCGCTTCTTTGCATGTAGTTGGTTCATCATTGTCAAAACAATAACGACTTGCTTATCAAATCTTACTATTTGATTCTTATCGACCCACACGGTTCTATAGGAACTCTAATCTCCGAGATCACACCTTTTGTAATCACGAGAGTCATGAGCATTGTGGCCGCCACCGGGACACTTTTGGCGCTGCGCTACTTAGCACATATAGCTAAGGTTCAACAACCTTATCAAAGTTCTATTGTCCTCCCACTTAACTTTTCACGAAAAATTCCTTCTCAAGAAACTTGACGTTCCAAGTAACAAACTCTTTTGCCCTTGGTGTTATGGAGAAATTCCCAACAAATTCTTTGGGATAACCTACAAAGACGTGCTTATCCGACTTTGGTTGTAAACATTTTACTTATGCATAGCATACCGAAATTTAAGAAAAGACAATTCGGGTTTTATCCCAAACCATAACTCATATGGTGTCATTTCAATGGATCACGATGGTGCTCTTTTTAGTGTAAAAGCGGTAGTCTCTAAAGCTTCAATCCTTAAAACATAATGGTAGTTTTATAAATGACACCCTTGATCTTATCATGTCAAACATGGTTTGATTTTATCTCTCGAATATGCCATACTCCTATGGTTTATCGGGAAACACAAATCATGGAACAATTCCTCAAGTCTTAGGTGTTTTTGCTAAACATGTAACTCAAATATATTCCTTTATGATCGAATCATAAACTCTTTATTTTCTTGTTACAATGATTTTCCACTTCATCTTGAAAGTCTTTGAACAGTTGTCAAATGTTTCATACTTCTTCCTTATTAAGTAAATATACATATATATTCACTCAAATTTTCGGAGAAATCATATGAAGCAAAAAGATCCATCGCATATGGCTAGACATAATGGACTATGCACATCAGCATGCACAATTTCCAATAAGCTAGTCATCCGTTCCTCTCTGGCCTATGGACAGAGTTTCAATTATCTCGAGGAAAGTCTCACATGCGTCAATTGATCAAAATCAAAGACTCCAAAAATCCATCAACATGGAGTTTCTTCATGTTTTCTTTCAAATATAATTTAAACAGCGATGTCACTTCATAAGTGATCTTTCAATCATTTGTTTTGCGACATTTTAGCAATAGTGTTTATGGATGTGATTTCTCCAACTAGACTTGTAAAAGTTCATCCATCCTTTATGGAATACGGTAATTATTTGAACAGCCATTGTTCTCATGATACCGGAACAAAATAACAATCATTTAAACAAATCTTGAAGGTTGGTTTGATGACAACGAAAAACATAATAACACTTTATTTGTTTTCAATGAACATCATCACTCATTCTCTTGTTGGTTACTTAGGCCATTGTAGTTCATGAATTCCGTTGTCCTGTATGACACTTCATACCAACCAATTCAGTATCCAATACCTAAGAACCACATTGTTTAACAAGCAAGGAATATAGCCATAACATATATATCTTCTATATACCTAAGTTGGACATCTCCAATCTTTTATTTTCTGCCAAATATTTTATAGATTCTCTTTCAGCAATTCATTTTCTTTTAAAAGAATCTATCAACATTAATAGTGGTGTCATCAACATGACACATGGTACAAAGCGTATATAGTCAAATACTAATACCTTTGGACTTGCACTTTGAAGTGGATCACCATCATCAAATGTTTGGTGTTCTTTCAAAAATCCATTCTTTAGTAATCTATTAGTGTAGTAAACATTTTACTTACATCTTCTATTCATCCTTATCATGAAAACTTTCATGATCAAGCTACTATAGCCTATAAGGAAGAA
This sequence comes from Avena insularis, assembly GCA_023614405.1. NCBI lineage: Eukaryota > Viridiplantae > Streptophyta > Magnoliopsida > Poales > Poaceae > Avena > Avena insularis. Next base: position 352,447,811 of record CM042692.1, on the reverse strand, counting down.
TCGCGAGTATAATATCAATTCCCAAAACCTTTTTGGTAGATTCGGATGCCTAACATCTCCATCCTTCACAAATTCTCATACAATATGAGAACATGTATTTTGCTAAATTATACTCTATCATAATGCAACCAAAAAACATTGTTTCAGATATCACAATATCTTTCACACATGATGGTTTCTGAAACAATTTTCAGCTCCAATATAATCTTGATATTAAAACAACTTTTTGAATATCAATAATCATGGAGGCAAACATGATACTTTAGATACTAACATTGGAATTCTTACTCTTGATTTAATACTACTTATTAAACTTCATTGAGTAAATAGAGTTTGCTAAAAGTTTGCAATAGGACTTATAAACTTTAAATTGACATTCAAAACAATACAATACCAGTTTGTAAAGTAAATATCCAGAATTCTATAGTTCTATTATCTCAATTAAAAACTAAGCATAAGGTAGAAAACAAATGCCAATGACTACAACAAACTATGCAAATTCACTTTGATTTAGTTTATGACAAATTGAGTTCGACTAATCCAAATTAGAAATGAACTCCCACTCAAAAACGACATCCCTTGTGCCTTTTTGGTGATTACATGAACCAAATCCACTACACCAAGTCCGATCATCACGTGAGTCGGTGTAGCTTCAAAGGCGAGCATCAATATGGTCATCACATCAACTATATGACTCATGATTAACCTTTCGGTCCGTGTTCCGAGGCCATGTTTGTACATGCTAGGCTCGCCAAGTAAGAACCTTAGTATTCGCGTGTGTAAAACTTTCTTACACCCGTTGCATGAAAGCGTAGAGTTGAGAACACCCGATCATCACGTGATGTCTCGAAACACGATCCATAGAACGGTGCATACTTAAGGAAGAACACATTTTATCTTGATATTTAAATGAGGGATCATCTTACAATGCTACTAAAAACGCCAAACTAGCAATATAAGATGCAAACATCTAATGTGTAAAGTGAGCTGATATGGTCCATGCATTTGATCTCTATCACTTGCATCATGGTATGATCTCTATCATTCTTTTGTGTGAAAGGCCAAGGTCTATGGAACTTACACGTTGAGTGTGTTGTAAGAGTATCTATCATACATCTACTTACAACAATACCATATCAATACACTAGCCCAGCAACGATCTAAACTAGACGCCTCTAATTTATCAATTGTAAGTTTTATGTGTCTTAGGGCTTTCGGAGATAGAACCGTTCTCACCTACGAACATGAACCGCAACGAGGATAACTAAGTTATTAGCAACTCGTTGTAAATCAGATATTGACTATAGTAGGAGAGACACCCATGACCACTTATGCAAAACAAGTTGCATGTCAATCGTGGAACCGGTCTCATGTACGATGACATGTAAGGTTAGTCCGGGCCGCTTCATCCCACTATGCCACCAATATCCAAAGTACATAGAAGATGCAATAACATGATCATCATCACCCACATATAAACATATGTGTACGACCCGTGCAAAGCACCTACGCATAGATCAGGCTCTGATACCACTGTTGGGTCCGCATCATAGAAAACAAAAAAAATTCTACGATGAGAACTATACGCCAAGATCTATCTACTAGATACAGAGCAACAGGTGGACATACATCCATGGAGAACTTACCCTCGAAGACAACGAGCTTTGTTAATGAGTAGGAACTCGTGGTTGATGTAGTCGTACACTTGCCGATCTCAAGATCGTGATGAAGTCCAGCAGGTCCGGCTCCAGCACGTCCATCAGATCCAGCTCGAGCACCACCAAGTCCAGCACCGCAAAGCAGCGGTGCATCCGTGATCGCACACACGTCCGGTACCCCGACAACCTCCGTCCCTCGCTCCAGCAAAACAGCAGAAGCAGCAACTCCTTTCCAGATAAAGCCACTGGGAACATGTATCTCCCTAATCCGAGACCATGGGGGAATAATACTAGAGGGGGAGAGAGATCCTTCACAAGGAGGTGTGTGAGAAGTGAGGGGAGGGGGGCCTTTTATAGGAGGAGGGGAGGGTACCCCTCCTTCATGGCCGGCGCATGGGGGAGGTGACCCTTCACCTCCTCCATTCATGTGGTGGTAACCCCTCCACATTAAAATGCCCCTTCACATTCTCTTTTAAAGTCTCCACTTTAAATGCATTAAATTTCTCCAAATTTAATGCTCTCTCATTTAATAAAACTCTTTTATTATTTTTTATTCAGAATTTTGTTAATTACTTTAATGAACAAACATTCACATAAAACCCCCTGCAACATTTCAATATTACATGTAGAACCTATTTCAGCAATTTCACCCGAAACAGTTTTGGTGTCTATTAAAATAATTCCAGCGCTTTCTTAATTCTTTATCTGAAACATATTTGCTCCAAATGGTGTCAGTATCCCTTAAGTGTGTCACCCTACGGTTCGCGAATAATGCAGACATGATCGAGACCCCTCTCCGATCAATAATCAGCAGCGGGACCTAGAGATCCGTACTGACTCCTACACATTCAATGATGACTTCTGTGATCGTGAGAACCTTTAACGCTTGTAACTAAATCCCTTTGTCTCACGATATATTACATGTCCGAGATTCGATCATCGGTATCTCCATACCTAGTTTGATCTCGTTTCCGACATGCACTCTTTTCTCGTTCCCGTGATATAACATTCTAGTGATCACATCACTTGCTTGCAAGCTATTTCAATGTGATATCACCGAGAGGGCCCAGAGTATATCTATCCGTCATCGGGATTGACAAATTCCACTCTTGATCCATGAGCCTCAACATAACACCTTCGTAGCACTGAACCCATCTTTATAGTCACCCTGTTACGGTGTGACGTTTGATGTTATCAAGATACTTGTCCGGTGTTAGCAATTAACATGATCTCATGGTCTAAAGATAAAGATTACTTTGTATGATGTTATAGAAATATAAATATAATGACTTTGATCGTAATGCTATACTTCGGATGAATGTTCATCACATCATTCCACCAATGTTGTGACCTCGTTATTAACAACATCCAATGTCCATAATCATGAAACCTTGATCATCTTGTTAATCAACGAGCTAGTCTATAAGAGATGCATAACTAGGAACCCTGCAAAGAGGAAGCAACCAAGCACACCCACAGCACGCTGAATCGAAAGTACAGTAGCAGTAGTACGAAGGGTATGGCTCGGTCGCTCGCTCGAGAAGGACCCACACCTGACTATTTTCCATTGCTACATTTTAGCGCACTTTGTGCTAAATGTATGGACCTCTATGCAATTTTCTATTTTTTGAGGTCTTCGATGTAAACTGTACTCCCACTGACCTTCTCAAATTTTAACTAAACGTAAGCGCAATAAGTTGCTCTTAAAATTTTCCAAAAATCTTTTGAAGCTAAGAAGGAATACGGTACATCGAAAAACCACCGAAAGTTCTGAAAAATTCATGTTCTTGCTATGCATCCGCATCCCAAAAAAGTTGACACAGTTTTCATAACATTTCAAAAAAAAGAAAAGAAGTATAATACCAATTTGAAACAGGGAGAGAGGGGAAATGATTTTTCTATTCTCTAGTATTACTATAGAAAATTTTTGAACCTAAAAGCAAGTGGTAAAATTTAAATGTATTTAAGATTATAAGTTAGTAATGAGTATGAACATTCTTGGATTTCAAGATGAACGACCAAGGTCATGGACATATCTACATCATACTTTATGCTGGTGGTTCCTGATCCCATATCCAAGAATTTGCATACGGCCAAATTTAGCCATAATTTGAAAATAAATAAAGAGGAAGTAGTATGAATAGTATGTCTCGATCAGCTTTTCTCTTGAGAAGGAGCAAAACATGAATGTTTTCCCGGATTATTTTTAGGGTGCTTCATGATAAATGTATGGACCTCGATGCAATTTTACCTTTTTTAGGTCCTTGATGTAAAATATACTCCCACCATACGTACGTGTAAAATTCAAACCTAAAAGCAACTATAAAAATTTAAGCATATTTAAGATTATTAGTTGTCGATAAGTATGAACATTCTTGGATTTCAAGAAGAACGACCAAGGTCATGGGCCTCATGGGCATATCTACATCATATTTTATGTTGATGATTCATGATCCCTTATCCAAGAATTTGCAAGCCACCAAATTTGGCCATGTTTTGAAAACAAACAAAGAGGAAGTAGTATGAAGAGTATGTCTCGATCAGCTTTTCTCATAAGAAGGAGCAAAACTTGATTGTTTTCCCTGCTTAATTTCAGTGTGCTAAATGTATGGAGCTCGATAAAATTTTACCTTTTTAGGTCCTTGATTTAAAATGTAATCCCTACGTCCTTACGTGTAAAATTCGAACCTAAAAGCAAGTGGTAAATTTAAACGTATTTAATTTTATTAGTTGTCGATGAGTATGAACATTCTTGGATTTCAAGCCAAACGACCAAGGTCATGGCCATATCTACATCATACATTATGTTGTTGATGATCCCATGTCCAGGAATTTTCATGCCACCAAATTTGGCCATATATTTTAAAAACAAACGAAGAGAAAGTAGTATGAAGAGTATGGCTCTGCTCTCTCGAGAAGGAGCCGGACCCGACTATTTCCCTTGCTTATTCTTAGGGTGCTTCGTGCTAAATGTAAGGACCTCTATGTAATTTTATCCATTTTTAGGTCCTTGATGTAAATTGTACTCCCATCATCTGTGATGTACCCATATTTGGGAGTAAATAGGTGAATCATGTCATGGTAATAATGTTGCCACTCGGAGTTTCCAACCATTAGCTAAATCTAGCACGAAAACATGACTATATACATTCTAATCTAGATAAATCTGAGAACATTATATGGATCGGAGGGAGTAGTATATATGCATTCAAAACAAATTGTGTTTGCTCTCTCCTTCAGTGTGGCATCACCATCCCCACACGCAAAGCAAATTTGAGGACATTTCGAAAAAAAATTCTTCGGCACAGTGTGATTTGCTGTCCCGAGCTACCTACCGAAAAAAACAGTAGCGCCTCAAACTAGGGGCCAGCGTTGCGGGCTGGAGCATTTAAAAAATACTACTATATCTAATTTTCTACTATTATTCCTTTTTTGGATAAGCGCCTATACTAACTTCCCGCGTTAGTTTTGCCCTAATATACCGGGTTGAAGTAGTCGATCCGACAACCGGAGGAGAACCGCCTCGCGCCCCTCATCGTCTTCCTCTGCCGCTCTGGCCGCTTGTGCACCATCGTAGCCCCTCTCCACCCTTGTAGAAAGGTAGAAACCGCCAACCCATCCCGACTAATCTTCCGCAGTACTCTTCCCTGGAATGACATATGGAGCGATGAAGCGTAAGATATCTGAGTGCTACAGCCAGGCAATGGGATTTGGCAACCTCCACTACGAACCGCTGAGCAACATCACCGATCGTGCCGATCTTATAAGCACCGCTCGCCTGGCTCGTGGCATGGTTGGCCTGCGTCGAGGGATTATGAAAGATCCTGGTCTCCCGTTTGGTTCGCCCTGCCTACTTCACTCTGACCCACAGACATGGCCACTAGACCGTGACGAGCAGGCAAAAATTATATTTGCATGATTTTTGTAGGACTCGAATCCTTAGATTCTTTCCTATGGATTGAATTTGGATCAAAGGAATCGTGGTACGCAAATTCTTTTGAACTGCACCCCCCCATGCTTAAATCCCGTAGGAATTGGAACATCTACTTGAGGCTCAACTCTCATCGTGCCAATCACGTAGGTAGTTTTCCTAAGTTTTATAATCGCCTGTTTTTCACCGGCAAACCTATGAAATTCCTATGGTCTCAATCCTGCGATCGAAAGAGGCCCAAGACTTTTGCTTCAGTGTCCCCCCTCTCCTCCAAACATACTAATCTGAAAACACAAGAATGACCAGGATTGTTCATACCTGTAACGGAAGGTGTATTGGCCAATCAAGGCTAACGTTATATTTTAAGTTTCATGTGTTTTACAAACACAAGATTTTTGTAAAAAGTTGGCTCTTTTGGTTTACATGAATACAAAAACATAGGATTACTTTAAAACATGGTAAAATCAAAGTCAAACCTCACGGGAGAGTATATTTATGATGTTATCGTGTTTCTTGGGACCTCATTCTTGTTCTTTGCGCGCGTAGGAATTTGAAAATGAGGTCCAAGTTGGATCTGAAGAATTGCATATGAGTTTTGGAGGATTCTAACCCATAGGATTTTGGAAGATATCAAATTCCTATGGAGTCACTTCTTAGTTCCTATGCCCTCCATTCCATAAGAATATAAACACGAGCTCGAACCTCATTCTATTTCTCCTTTGAGAAGTCCAATGCGCTTACACTATATTCCTGCAAAACTCTTGTGTTTATTTCCTATTCACCATCCAAAGACACCTGTTACAAAATTCCTGTGTTTTTAATTCCTAATATGAATTTACTGTACCTACCATGTCAATCCTGTGTTTTTCCTATTCCTATGTTTTTTAAAAACCATTGATCGAAAGAGGCCCCTAATCTTGTTAATCAATCATAGGAAAATTGCCTGCATTTTTTCCTCTGGTCCATTCCTCTGAACAGTACCAGCATAGGAAACTTAACTATTCCTACACTTTTTCTTTAATACAAACAAGACCTTACTCCTTGGTGTGTTTGTCTGAATGCATTCATGATTTATTCAACACGTTTCTGAATCTTTTAGATAGTAGTTTTTCCGCAAAGGTAGCTAGCACTACCCCCTTTGTTAAACACCTTGCATGCCTCTATATATGAAGAAAATCTGTTGCAGGGCATTGACGCGTTGCTGATGCCACTAGACAATCCAACAATAGAAGCATTTGTACTAGTTGATGATGACATACCTGGAACATGGGATGATGAAGGATTTGAAAACAAGGGTCGCTGGGTTGGTGCCAACGGAGAATGGATTGCGATTGCAAAGCACCCGGGGCGTTGGTACCTCCAAAACATCTATAGTATGGCACGTATCGAGCTACCAGGTGTGCAACGTGTTGATATTTATCCATCGGGTAACCAGTGTTTCCCTGCCCCCCATGCACTTACCTCTACAAAAACGAGTATATAGAGCTGCTGAAGATACAAATAGCAAAGAAACCATACAAATTTGACAACCAATGGCACTACAACGTGATGGCGGTATTTGACAAATTCATTGCTACCATAGATTTTTCTGGTGACAGGGACTAGATTATCCTTCAAAACGACTATCTTGCACCAGTAACGTACGTTGATGCCATTTCCAAGTGTCTAATTAGTGGTTCTATTGATCGCATATACGCAGTAACAGAACCGCGAGAAGATGCTCTTGTCTGGGAACCAAGCAAGTGGAGTGAGTCCCGTTATTTAAAAGTAAAATTTATAAATTACTTACAACTCATTGTTCGTGATACTTTTGTTAACTGAAATGCACACAAAGATATACTTGCAGGCCCGCGTGTCATACAGGATCTAGTAATTGAAGAGTCGGCAAACGTCCAAGCCGGTGACGATGCCGAGGCTGAAAATATTACATTACGCAGCTGGTACTTAGTAGAGCTTGGCTGGAATATCCTGTGGATTCACACCAGGGGTGCACGAACCAGTAGCCATGGTAATCATGTATCATACATGGGTAGAGAACTGCTCACTTATCCCTCGCTCTGCTGCCACGTTTTCCAGAGGGCCCTTAATTTGGATGACCCTGTAGCACTGGACTAGATCAGAAGGGATAATCTTGAAGGGAGATCAGTGTTTGTGGGAATCAACCATCCATTCATCCTCGATCCCCCTACAAACTCTGAACCTGGTGCTGCCGATATTGACGAAGCTTTGCCAGTGTTCAGAGGAGACTGTGTGTTTGCTACACACGTGCGTTGCCAACATCGTCCACATCCAGTTCCAGATTGGAGCCGCATGCACGTCAATGGGGGAGATGCCATAGGTTCATCACTTAACTACACTGGAGCGGAACATAGAGAGCAAATGTTTGAGGCGCCAATGTCGTTCGTGCCAATCCTGCCTAGAACTATGTGAAGTTTTCCCAAAATACCGAAAAACTGATTATGAGCACTCGTAACATCATTTCTGTAGCTAGTACTTGTCACCATGTAATGTACAGTACTATGTACGTAGTACTTTCATACTGTATTATAGTATTAGTACTTGCAACATCATTTCCACTATTGCTTGTACTAGGCACCATGTACGTAATAATATACTTTTATAGTACGTGTTTGATGTTTCCCTATTCAAGCACTCAAGCTGCCGTGTCCAATTTTCTAGACAATTAATTTTTGCATGAAAATTAGTAGTACTGTATTGGTGGCAAGGTTTGCTTTGTCCACAACATTCGTGTAACCCCGCCGCATTTATTCCCTCACCAGCCCCCGCCCCAGCCCCAACCCTCTCTTACACAATACTCCTTAATCGCCATTGCGCTTGCCTCCACTGACGACCACCACCGCCGCAACTTACTCATCTTAGGTGGGTCGGCTGTGGGTGGCGGGCCCTGCAACCTCATCTATAGAGCTGTCGCATCCCTTAGACATCGCGGTGGCAGTGCGGTATGTACATAATCCCCGGAACCCTTGATCTTGACGATGAGATGCGGTCAAGCTTTTATTAGTACTTGGTTAACATTGGGTTGGTGTTGAGTATAGTTCTCATCTAGTGTATTTAACCCATATGCATACTAGAGTTCAGTTTTACGCATGCAAGCTAGTTCCGGGGCTAGATCTACGGTGAACTGTAATAATAAGTTCAAATTTTGTATTGATTGATCCGCGGCTGATGATGATTTGGGAGGCCACTCGGTATGTTTTGCTTTAGGTTGGGCGGAGGACCCTTTAATTTGGGTAAGTTAGACTCTGCAGAGGTGGTACACTTTCACCACAAAATTCGATACATTCGTTAGGGATAACCCTGAGCCATCATACTTAGTATGTGGATAATCAATCATAACCTTCTAATTATACACTCTAGTATAGGCACCTTCCCTATGAGCTTGGCCTCCTAGCCATGGCCATCTGCCATCCTAGACACTGCATAGGTGGACATTCATCACGAGGTAGCCTCAGCTCAACCTCTTCCGCAAGGGAATCCATACTAAGGCATACTAAGTTATAAGAATGCTCCATATACAATTGGAATTTGATAATTGAGATCATTGAACTTTGAATTCCTATATAAGGTGGAATATATGGCTAGCTGCTTTGCATAACACTTAAAACAAAAGTGTGAGCATATATATATATAATAAAATAAAAGGAAGAAGAAAAAGAGCGAATGTGCAAAGAGAAAGTAGGCATATACCACTGTATTGTAGTATGAGAAAGAGACACTTTTTGAGATTTTGAATCCCAAGTGAATATGTTGATCCTAAAAACACTTGGGACTACCTCACTAACTCATTCGGTTCAACCAGATACTTTTACATTATATTGAAATTCATCTTTTATGAACTGTTGATCACTAAGGTGTGGAAGCCTACTAATACTATTCAGACGATTCAAGTAAGGTACTATTCATGAACTGGTTCCTATGTATCTTACATGATAAACACATGCTGCAATTGCCTCATTTATTTTATCGACTCAGCTTCATGAATATGAGGATCACATCCATAAGCTAAACTTGCTCGGGACAAGCAAGAGTCTAAGATTGGGGAAGTTCATGAGTGCATATTTGCATCATGTTTTACATTATTATTTTGCATTGTAGATGTAGGATCTTGGTATTTTATGGCGCTTGTGCGCATATTTTATGTCTGCTTTCACCAGGATCAGGACAGATGATAGATCCAATGGATATAATTATTGGAGCAGTTGCGTTATGGAGAAAAAGAGTCAAAAACAACGTAAATCACTTATTTGGGAAATATTAATAATGCTAGAAGAAAACCAGAAGCGAACGAGGGAGGCAGAGAGTCCAACGACCAACTATACGGGCGGAGCAACTTTTCCGTCCGTATAGGTCCAACCGTATAGTTGGCGCCACCTCCGCCTTGTCAAATAGTTTCACCCCGTGCAATTGGTTCGAGGAGACGGCATACAAAACACCCAAAAATCGTAGAAACCTCACCTCCGGAAGGCATCTGGAGGGGGAACTCATCCACAAGGGATCCATCTTCATCCTGTGCAGATCCTGGAGGCTAAGGCATCAATCTTCATCATCCACCGCTGCATCACCACTATCTCCATCCATCCCATCTACATCTTGTCTAGATCTTGTTGTAATTCTTATACTCGTTATAGATTTATACAAGTACTATTCATCAATGATTGTTTCCATTACCATTACTATGATGTTGATTGCCTCCATGTCTGAGTAGATCTCTAGTTCTTGGGGATATAGAGAAACCCTAGCATATGACTGAGATGAGATAGAGATTATTATGTTATACATCATTATGTGTACGTGTTTATTGTCTTCATCTTGATATTGGGAGTTGTGCACCTCCTTAATATTTGCCTCTTATGGGGACTCGATGAAGGGGATTACTTGTTAGTAGACGGAGGGATGATAACACTTACTGTGACTATAGATATATTGTCATTCTTTATGTACTAACTTGGGGAATCAAGGAGAACTCATCAAGCCATGTCCACGCCATGGGAGAAATCCCTTAATAATGCGGTAATGCGTTGGTTGTCGCTTACTGTCTGCTGTGGTTATGAGGACGATGTGTGCAGCGGTTGCTGGTAAATCGTCCATATATGGAGCTCCTCCTACATACATACACATTATGAGAATATTCGTTATAATACTCTCAATTACTTAGTCTAAATTGCTAGCGGTGTATCCACTATTCTCTGAGAACACCTTTTCCCTATTGTAGTTCCAAAGTTCTATTACACATGCGATTCTTACTTTCTGCATGAAGTTTTGCTTTACTTTAAATTATCTTGTTCAACCAAAAACCCAAAAACAAATTTACTTATCTTGCATCTTAAGTTATTTCTTAATTACTTCATTTAGTTATAGTTAAAAGCATTTTAGTCTTTTGCCTACTACTCCCTATGGGAACAATATCTTTATTTCGAAACTAGCTATAAATGATCTGTGCACTTGCAGTCATCAGGCATCTCGACAAGATTGTAGATGGCGACATGAGGATAATATAGTTTCACCATTATGACCCCCTAGTATAATTCCAGCTCATGCATCTCCTTTAGTTCCGAAGGATCCATCCATGTTTAGCTTGCAACAACCACCAGGAGGAGGTAACCACGTTGGAAGAACACAAACTGGTTTAACACAGTGGAAACTGTCAACAACAAACTTCCCTTTAACAATATCATCATTTGAATGGTGCTCAATTTGCCACAATGAGTCCAAGTAGATCATTAAGAATCGTCGGGAGGCTTCCAATGGTGGAGGCGGTTTATCATGAAAAATTTCATTATGCACATGCCAATACACCACAGTGTCATCAAAATTTTGCTCACCATCCCACTAGGAAGATTTCCTAATAGGTTCAATAGCCACGCAGACCCCGTGTTTAAAACTGAATCTAGGGACGACCTCATCCACTTTTCAGACATAAAATTCCATAGCCGAGTTGCCATATTGCATGTAATAAAGGGATGAAAAAATTTCCTCGACTTCTGACATAGGTGTACCCTATGGGTACTCCTGTTTAGCATATACGGTCCAATCCCAGAGAAGCCCACAGTGCAATCAAAGCCTAACAAAGGAATTCGGGTGGCCCAGGTCCGGAGGAGACGACTCCTTGAAGGACACGACAAGTAATAAATAGAATTTCAAAAAGGGTAAACCCTAATCTGTAACTGACTCGGCCTACTATCCTGAGACCTAGCCTCCCTATATAAAGGCTAGGAGGGGGCGGAGAGGAGGACATCCACAACCCTAGCATACACCTCGTCAGATTAGATCTGCGCACCCCTTGCAACTTTCGACTCCTCAATAATCAAAGAGCAGACAAGCAGGAGTAGGGTCCTCTTCGAGGCCTGAACCTGGGTAAACCGCGTGTCTCCCTATGTGCTTATTTGTTAGCCGATCAACACCTCCACCGCTCCCCAATCCATCAAATCTAAGTCCATCAACATTGGCATTGATGAGTTAACCCCTCGTCAATTGGTGTCGTCTATGAGAAATAGGAGCACTAATGTTGCGACTTCCTCGACCCCATCAACTGCGATCTACAACTCCGCTGCAGTGGAGAATCGCCTCCTCTTTGGCGCCTTCGACTTCACCATCCACTCGCTAGCGGCTCGTCCGAACTTTGAGTCCATGGGCGACGGAATCGACATGACGATCGGAAGCCTACGCTTTCAGGTCGGTCAGATCGACACACTTCGCTTCCTCGATCACCCGCAAGCTCCTTTGATTGCTCCTGCCTCATGATTCCCACCACCGATTGGCACCCTAAGCGAGCTCGACGCCTAAGCATCGGCCTATGATACAGATAGCAACAACAGTTGTGAGTCCCATCTGTGCAATCTAACGTTAGAAGATGGCACCTATGGCTCCGGATCTGAGAGCTGCAGGAGCAATGGCGACGGAGGCACTCAAAGGGACACCGCCAATGGCGAGCCACCAACAACTGGACTACCAATTGAGTCCCCATCATCGGCCCCGTCAATGGTGAACATCCACAACCGCCCAACCCGCCCAACACTGATAATCAGGGCGAACCCGTCAACAATGAGATGAGGCGGCAGGAGAGCCACCTCAACAACGCTGAGTGGGCGCGATGCAGGGAAGCCCTACAGGGCAACCCCCTGTCGCCAAACACATCACAACAAATGCTGATGGTATACCATTGGCTACTCATCCAAGAGTTCAACAGCCAGCAGGCGGTGATGGCACAACTCGACGAACACAGGAAGGCCACGGGCGAATCGAGCCTTTAGCGGGCATCACTCTCTTCTATTGGTGGATCCTCCTCTAAAGACAATGACCATGCAGCCGCCAAAAGGCGCTCTCGACTGGCCAACCTCAATTCCAAAGATCGATAAGAAGCCACTAAAGCCCTTGACTTCTCGTTCATGACGATGGACTCGCAGGGCAACATGATCCCGAAAACGCCACACGCAGTGGCGACAGCAGCCACCATGTATCTGCTCACCAATTAGCCACCAGCAGGAGATCCACGATCTGCCATGCAGTGGTCCAGAATTGCTACCATCCACGATCTTCCATGCAATCGAGGCTGCGCTGGCCAAGGAGCCAACACCAGAGCCTAAGAAAAGCAAGGCTCCACCCAAGTACTACTCGCTATCCTCTAGCGAGGATGATCATGACTTGTCGTGGCGATGCCGCAGCTCACGGCAACACGGTCGTGATTTCGATGCGCGTGACAAGATCACCCGGTGCAAATTTGACAAGATACGCGCCAAGCACGCCTACTCAATAGTCATAAGATCAAGGAACAGATCTCTGTGGCACCAGCTGCTTCAGCAGAGCCATACGGCAGACGTGAATGGCACATATAGGACACTGAATACGTGGGTTCGAGTGTAAGAATATGTTTGTTCCGCCATGTCGGTAAAGAATTAGTGATGAGGCGCCAAGCAAAGTGTCGTACCTTTGGCGGGCCAGTGGCTTTCCAAATCACCTCCCAGATTTTCTGTGAGCCATCAGGGGATGAGCTTGACGATTGGGTAGTACTACCCCAACACTCAGCCATGGCAAGACCGTACACACTTTTCACAGTAAACATCCCATGAGCAAGAGGATACCAAGCAATTAGATCCTCTTCGAGTTTAGAAGAAGGTTTGATTTTCAAGATCTCAATGGCATCAGCTGGCATAAAGTGTTTTTGGAGCAAATCTACCTTCCAATTTCCAAACTGATCAATTAGCTCATAGACATACCGAACATGACACCTCCCTTTTACTGAGATCGGATTGCATGTGTCTAGCCTGGGAATCACACGGATCCCTCCATATGTGAATGTTTTGCCTGTTCCCAACACGCCAAACAAGACCCTTCTTGAGTAATTATAGACCACATGAGATTGCTTGCCAAGTAGAAGAACAATTAGTAGAGAAAACTATATCCACAAGATCCCCATTAGGATAGTATACTCTGGCACAGAGACTTTCAGGTTTAGTAATCAACCTCCAGGCTTGGCAAGCTAGGAGTTCTTGGTTAAATACCCTGAAATCTCGAAATCCCATTCCACCTTGATTCTTTGGCCTTTGCATTTTCTCCCAAGCACGCCAATGATTTTTTCTTTTACCATCCTTTGATCCCTAGAAAAATTCCTTACCATCCTTGTAAGATCATCACAAATTGAGAAGGGCATCTTAAAAGCCCCATAATATATGTAGGTAGTGCTTGAGCTACTGCCTTGATAAAAACCTCCCTTCCTGCTTGCTCCAAGTGACCATCTCCCCATACTAGGAGACATTTTGTTAGTTGGGCTTGTAGATTTTGGAGTTTCCCTCTCGATAGTCTTTCATCAGGGGTAGGAAGACCCAAATACTTCTCATCAAAACTCCCAAAGGAGACATTCAAAATGGCTCAAACCTCAACTTGCATATTGGAAGCACAGGCGCCTCCAAACATGATAGAACATTTTATAGGATTTGCAAGTTGACCCGTACAAGACACATAAGTATCTAGGACTTGCTTAACATGTGTGGCTTGTTCTAGCTTTGCCTTGAAGAACAATAACGTGTCATCGGCGAAAAGGATATGTGCAATCCCTGGAGCACGCCGACAAACTTTGATTGGAGATATCAAATTATCATTAATTCCTTTATTCAAAAGAGCGAGCCACAAAAAGGAATAAGAAAGGGGATAAAGGGTCACCTTGTAGCCCTCGTGACGCTGCAAATGAATCCAAGAGGGTTCCATTAAATTTTATGGAGTATCTCATCGATGTTACATGATGACTACAAGTGCACATATCAATTGTAGCTAGTTTCAAAGTAAAAGTATAAAACCCACAGATAGCTATGGGTAAAGGTCTTTATGCCCCTTGTTACTATCTACCAAAGGGTACTTGTAAGCTGCCTTTGATCTCAAGTAAAGGGTGTTCGAAAGGTTTTTGGTTGTTTGTAGAAAACTAGTAAAAACGAGTAAAAGAAAGCAAGTAACAAGGTCATGTGAAAGCGTGGTTGAAGTCAATAGGGCTAAAACATTCTCGGGGATGTAGGATACACCACTAACATGATATTATTATTATTAATTAAGATAACATACTTCTTGTGTCATGATATGTGTGGAGAGACCTCCATAATAAGATGTTCACGACAAGGCTCGTAGGAAGCCACTTTGTTGAGCTAAGAGTCAGGTCACCTCTAACCACTGTGATATTTGAGAGCAATCACCCACACAAACCACCACAATTAAGGGTTTCCCTGTGGATATCGCAATTAGCTTAGGGAGTCCCTCTTTATCCTCCTTTGACCATGTAGTTCACAAGCCTGCGCCAATCTGTCACGAAGCTATTCCGTGCATGATCCCAAACACGTCCAAAGGATTTCTCCCTCCCTTTAGTCCTGGAGGAAAATGATATGTGGCCGACTACACATACCATCAAAAGAAGATCAAACACAAATCATAAATCTATCATAGACCGACCAGTCATACGGACACAAGAATAGATCATCTTTATTGCAAGTTCATAATAGTGCTAGGGTTTCTCCATCTCCCCAAGAACAAAGGAACTACTCACACATGAAAGCAATCACCAACATCATCACAATAAAATGGATGGATAATAGTATGGAGGTAGATCAAATGCAAACCACAATTGAATCTGGAATTATAACGAGATCTAATAAACGAGAGATGGGGATGGTGATGGTAATGGAGATGCATTGGTTGACGATGAAGGGGATGATGCGATGTCCTCTAATGATCTGTGAAGTAGCAGGGATTTGCCCCCAGCCAAGTTCCTCCTTTAGATCCTTTCAGATGTGGTTTTTCGTGGTTTCTGGTGGCTGTGAATGTCGGATCTCTCTGACATCTTCGCCTAGAGAAAGTATTTGACGAGACGGGCATGCTACCGTGCAATACGGGCGGATGGTACGAGCGGATTCCGCCCGTACCTCTAGTCGTTATCATGGCAGATGCTTTCCTCTCGTTTGGTATTCCCCAGATGCGAAGGCAATTTCATAAAATGATTTCGATCACTTAAAAATATCATATTATAGCATAATATGACAGTTCCAATTGATATGTTCATAGAGGACTTAATGATTTGGGATCCTGTCAAAACAAGGAAAAAAAGTGCGTGCCAACACAGTGAAATACAAAAATCCCTACTCTACTTATGCAAAAACGAAAGGTAAATATGCTTCAATTTTGGACTCATCAACTCCCCCAAGCTAGACTCTTGCTCGTCTCCGAGCAAGATGGTGGCTTATGGACAAGATCATCGTGTTCATGAGGCATGAGTCATTACAATAAATGAGGTAGAAATTGAAACAGGAATACAACATCGGATGTAAAGTTACTTCGGGGGTATTATCATACCCTTACACATCACATGACTTACAGGCTTCCACACTCTTTTAGTATTAATGTGGTTATAAGAAGCTTCTAGTAATTTAACATTTCATATAATCATAAATTTTAAAATAATGGAGCACTTTATTCAGTAATGAAGATTCATGATCATTCTTTTTCTTACTACTTTTTGACTCTTTTGATAGCTGCCTTTCTTATTTCTTTCTTTCTTCCCTTTTCTCTTTCTCTATATATATTTTTAATTTCTTTTTATTTACCCTCTTTGCTCTTTTTTAGTAAAAATATTTGATCGTGCTCACCACTTTTATGGCTTTCAAAACTCATGACCATGATATGCTACCAAAATTCTTCTTCTCATACCTCAATCAATAATTTTATCAGTGTGGAAGTCCCTAAAATCATGACAGCTGTACAAGTATCATAACACTCAACCTAGTTCAATCATCTAATATAATAATCATGAATCAAAAGACAACTTCAAATATCATAAAATCTCGCAACTCAATGGATATAAATCTTATCTTGAACAAAAGGGAACTCGAAGTTGATGCAACTAATGCAAATTCTGAATTAAAACCTAACATGCATGCAGGAAAGTAAACATGCTAAAACTGTAAGATAGATTACAAGGTCCTCAAAGATCCCCCAAGCTTGAAATCAAACTGGATGGATCAAATAATTTCTTGCGATTATTTGATACCGTGGTGCGTCTTTAGTTTACAAGGTTCTTGTTGGAGATTTCCCTACGGAGATTCTTGTTCGTTTCCTCCAGGGCAGATATGCGACACAAGCACTTCTGCAGATCCGAACGCAAGAGGAACATCCTATCAACGACTTTGCTCATCACGTCATTGAGTTCCTTCTTGCCTTCTAGATACAAGAGACGCTCGCGTACAATCTCCCTGTGAATGAGTTTTTATTTCTGGTATTTCTACAATTTGGGAAGACGATGTTCAATGTCTGGAACGTGCTCATTGATGGGAACATCTAGAAGGTTGAACCCCCAATCCTCCTGAGGCTTCACGCTCATACGTGCGTTCATGGTGATCTTCTTTGTTGTTGCAGTATGCGTGGTGGTCTCCTGGTAAGTTCCTGCATTGGGATAGTGAGATTTCTTACGCTTTGGTGACGAGTAGTTGACGACGATAAACTTGAGTGACTCCATGCACCCCTTCCCATGAGGCTTCTTGGCTTCCTGTTCGTCCTCCGGCTTCACCATAGCCAGGTAGTTTGGCTGTTACCACCCTCTCTTTGTTTGCTCCATGAAGGCCTCGAATTTCTCATCATCAGAGTAGTCATCGGAGTCATCGGCATACAACTTGTTCTTTGGGCTTAGGCCTTGAGCTTCACGGTCATCAGCTTCAATGAAGGAGGTCTAGAAACTATCCCATGAAGGAGCCGTGAGGTTTAGAGGCTTGCTTTTGCCTTGAACTGGGTAGCGCATAAAATAGATTGGATCTGTCGATATAAGAGGGAGGAAGACCTCTAGGGAGGCTTATTAAGGGCCAGGAGCAGGGATAAATTCATACTAGAAGGAAAAGGGTCGCCCAAGAAAATAATCCCAACATGTATGGAAAAAAATAAGTTCAAAAGAGGAAAATCGCGATCGTAACGACCAACTAGTACGGGTGGACGCCTGTACGGTGCACCCGTACCAGGTCATTTCCAAAAATACGACGTGTCGAAGTTGGTAAATAGTCAACCGACTAAGTGGCACAGGCGGGTTCCACCCATACCGCCCGTCCGTACTGACTCTACCGACTTCATTTCATCTTTTTATAACTCAACGAAACAAACAAAGAACATATGAAAAGGTACATAATTGATAATGACCAATCGTACAGGGAGGGGACTATGCTCGTACTATGCGGTCATACCATTTATGCAAAAACAAAACGAACACAACAGCAGGCTTAACGACCAGCGGTACGGGCGGAGCCAGCCATCACTGCATCACGACATCGTAAGACCGACATTGAACTCAGGAAAACAAAGGGAAAACAGATATGCAAAAAGAAATAGTAGAAACTCATTCAGAACAAAGACATGTTCGAAACTTCATGCACTTTGATCATCAAGAAAACATGAGTTTATTCGGGTACCTTCTCCTTTTGAATTAACTTTTTCTTCTTCTCTTTGAACAGGGTTGGTTGTAGGAAATCACCAAGACCATTGCAAGGGGAAGTCGGGAAATTTCTTTTCAAAATTGTAGTTCCCATAGGTACACAAATGGATGACACGGTGTCAGGTGGACTAGCTCTTTGAATGTCTAGGGATGCTTCCTCTGACTCTTCTATTCTCTGGAGAATCTGCAAGTCAAATTCTTGCAAAAGTAGAGTCCAATGAATCATCCTTGGCTTAACGTTAGTCCTTTCATGAATCCCATTTAAGCCAATACGATCAGTATGCACTCTTACTTTAGAGTCAATGATATGTGATCTAAACTTGTCACTAGAGAAAACCACATCGAAAAATTCTTTTTCTGCCATAGGGTAATTCTTTTGGGACCCTTTTAAGATGCGACTAGCATGATGAATGATATTAAGATCATCACCATCACAAAGACAAATAATTGCTCCTACAAATTCATGGCTAGCCTCGCAGAATAGCTCAAAAGGTTTCTTCCAATCAAGTGGTTTTATAATGGGAGATTTAAGGAGGGATTGTTTTAATATGTTGAAAGCACCGAGACACTTTTCATCAAAATTAAAACCAACATCATTTTGAAGAAGGTTACTTAAAGGTCTAGCAGTTTTTGAAAAATTCTTAATGAACCTTCTATAAAATCCAGCATGGCCTAGGAAACTCCTTGTACCTTTTATGTCTCGAGGAGGGGGAAGCCTTTCTATTGCTTCAATTTTTGCTTTATCAACTTCTGTACCTTACCGGTGACTTTGTGACTAAGCACTATGCCTTCTTGAACCATAAAATGACATTTTCCTAGTTCAAGACTAAGTTAGTGTCTTCACATCTCTGCAAAACTTTATGAATATTATGGAGACAATGATTAAAGGAAGTTCTATAAACAGAGAAGTCATCCATAAATACTTCCATAATACTTTCAACATAATCAACAAATAAGCAGCCATACATCTTTGAAAGGTGGCAGGAGCATTGCAGAGGCTGAAAGGCGTACGACGATAGGCATAAAGACCATAGGGAAACATTAAAGTTGTTTTAAGTTGATCATCAGGGTGAACTACAATTTGAGAAAAACCGGAATAACTGTCTAAGTAACAAAAATGATAATGCATAGCAAGCCTTTCTAAAGTTTGATCTATAAACGTTAAAGGGTAATGATCCTTCCTAGTTTCCTTATTAAGTTTTTTGTAGTCAATGTACATCTTGTGGCCAACAATAGTTCTAGTAGGTATTAATTCATTATGTTCATTTTTTACAATAGTAAATCCTCCTTTCTTAGGGACACAATGAACAAGACTTACCCATTCACTTTCTTCTACATGAAAGATCACTCCTGCTTCTAGCAAATGTATTATTTATTTTCTTACCTCTTCTTTCATGTGAGGTTTGAGTCGCCTCTGAAAGTCTGGGACTGGCTGAGCTCCTTCTTCCATGAATATTCTATGGGTGGCTATCGAGGGACTAATCCCTTTCAAGTCACTAATCGAATACCCAAGAGCATTCCGATGCATTCGGAGAACCTTCATCAAAATTTCCTCCTCTTTTTATTCAAGGTTAGAACTTATAATAACAGGAAAGTTATTCGTTTCATCAAGAAACATGTACTTCAATTCCTTGGGTAAAGTTTTGAGAGTAGGAGGCGGGGTGCCTCATCTCCTTTCCTTATCGATTCTTCATAATTTTGGTTCATCTCGGCATCCACCTCAGGAGTGAATCGAGATAATCATCCATTTCAATTTTTGTATGTCTTGAAGGATATTATTATTGTTGACTAAACTTCTTGCTAAATCATCATCAGGAGTCTCAATGGCTACTGAAGCTAGATTAACGATATTACCTTCTTGCTCTCATTCGTACTCACCATCATATAGTTCTTGATGGCCGGCTTATGGTCAAATTTGGAGAAGTGAAAATCCATCTTCTCTTCACCAAACTTGAGAGACACGGTTTGTTTTTTGCAGTCTATGTTTTCTCTTGCAGTATTTAAGAAGGTTCTTCCAAAAATGATGGGACAATAAACGTCATTAGGCATATCGATAAGCACAAAATCAATGGGATATTTGTATGGTCCAATGCGAATTGGAACATCTCTAATTATTCTCATAGGAACTCTGAGTGTTTTGTCTATAAGCATTATCGTCATGTCAGTGTCTCTAATTTAGCTGGTGTTAGTTCATTTTGGATTTTCAAATAAATATTAAAAGGGATTACGTTAACAGCCGTTCAGATGTCATAGAGGCCATAATAGGAAGTTCCTCCAAAGCTATAAGCGAGAATAGGTTTACCAACTTCTTTAGCCTTTACCTTTTCTTCGACAAACTGCGAAGCTTTAGTGTCTAGCTCAATCACATTGCAATGCGCAAACATGGTTAAGATATCTTGCTTAGTTGGTTCCCTAGTCTCCTGTACACTTACTTCTTCATTTTTATTTCTTGTGCCTCCTCTTCAAGCGTCTTGAGGAATAGCTTTTCTTCTTCGCGTTGATCTTCGAGTTGTTGAGTCATCATATGTTTTCTCACCGTCCTTGGGAAAGGAAGAGGTTCAACATATGGGGGTACTTACCTTAACGGCTCAATAGGACCTGTGATTATTAGATCATCTTCCACAGCTGGCTCGGGTGGCGGAGTATAATGCAGCCAATCCTTATTTGGTGCTTCAATATGTTATGTAAAAGACTGAATGATTTGCAAAATATTATCATCAAGTTGAAGTTCAAAATATTTGGAAAATTCCTAAACAACACAATGCATCATCTAAGTACCAAAACAGAACCCTGCATCATCGTCATCAAGAATATTCCATAACTAAGCAGAACAGCACAAAAGACAAATATAGATACATTCAAATATAGGCAAAGTCAAGTCAGTTATTTCTAGACGGAGGGAATATAAAGAACAACAGAAAAGACAATTATCAAGAATATGACATACAACTAAACAGTTCAACAAAGGACCTGCAGTACATGTTGCAAAAATCTGACTAGATGCACGTCGGATTTGGGTTAAAGCCCCAATCCTCTAGATCTAACCTCGTTGCAGTTGGGGGGGGGCGCGAACTTGCACAGGGGTCAATGGGTTGAGGAGATGAACAAGGCGCCACTGACGAAGAACCAGCCACATACACCGAAGAAGCACAGACAATCGCCACAGATAGGGGTTTCACCGCGTACACTCTAAAATTTGGCACATTGGGATGAGAGTCCAACCTGCAGACGAAAAGGACGTGTCCGCCGCCACACGAGCATTCGTTCCCAACGTACGCGGCACCGGAGGCTTGGACGACCGCTCGGCGGGCGACGAGGGTTTCGGCGCGACCGGCCGAAACCCTAAGTGCGACGGACGCCTCACCTTGGGCATGACCTGCACACACACGAAAGGCAAAGGATGCTTCAGAGAGGGTGCTGAGGCTGTCGGAATCGAACAAGCCACCTGCAGCTCCAAAGCAGAGCTTGATGAAGACCCTAGCTCAACCACAGACAAAGGTTTTGGCATTAGTTTCATCGAGGCAACGACTGGGTTAACGACTGAGAGTCGTGAGGTGAGTGTGGGAATGTGATAGCGAGAGAGGGAATGGCGGGGGAGGAGTTATTAGAGAATGGGAGTGGGTAACCCTCTATCAGCTTTAGTACTACCGTACTACAAAAAAAACTATATTTCACATATCATCACTTTTTGACGAACTAGTTCATTTCTTTGAACCGACTAAAATAGTGGGTACCCTTTGGTTTCAAACTTCCATCTAGTACATGTTTTGCTAGTAGTAAGTACAGTACAATACTTTGTATTACCCTCAATCCCAAAATATATGTCGCCTGAGGATTAGTCAAAAGTCAACATTTTTTAAGTTTGACCATGATTATACACAAAAAATATATAATTTATAATACTAAATTAATATCAATAGATTCACCATAAAGTATATTTTCTTAATATGTCCATTCAATATTGTAGATGTAGATATTTTTTTCTAAATATTTGGTCAAAGTTAGCAAGGCTTGACTTTTGACCAATCCTTAGACACCTTATATTTTGGAACGGAGGAAGTAGTATAAAACATTTTTTAGATAGAGGAAATTGCACGATCCACCATCTTTTCATCACACTTTTGCACAAAGCACTTGGTGGACGTCTTTTTTCCACATTTTAACAGTTTTTTAGCGTAATATTCACAAATTTGTGAAGGCTTTATTTGGTCGTAATAAACTTGTTTTTGAAAATAACTTGTTTGTACATAAGATTTAACGTTTCATTCACATATCCAAATGTCCATCGAAGAGTTTCTTTTAAAGTGTAGGACTAATGATATATGTCTGTTTATTACACCTCACACAAAAAAACACCCCGATTAATCATAAACTTTAAGCAGATTATTATTTTTCCGAGATTTATTTTCCTGAGAGCAATCACGGTGAATATGCCTCAGAATGCCATAAGCCTAGTTTCTAGACAAAGTTTATACATGTTTCACTTACAATTACGAACTTTTTTGAGTTCTCAAGGTTTCCTAGTGAACTTCACATTATTAAACTAATTTAAGTTGATTTATCATTGTTAGATAAAATTTGAACTATGAGTAAGTAGTAGATTGCTCTTAAAGTTATACAAGTATCTTTTGAAGGTACCCACACCCAGACTATCAATATATCGGAAACCAATGAATTTGTTGGATTCAACTTCTTGCTAAGCATTTGCATGTACAAAATTTGTCTTTTATTTGAAAACAATAAAAAACATTGCATAGTGACCTCTGAATTGTCCTACTTGCTGTGAAAAATGATTATTATCTAGAGAGTTCGCATTAAAAAACAATGTAATTGAAAATATGGCCTGCCATGTATAAACATATCCTTAGGCTTCAGGCCGAAAGACAAGCTAAATGGCCTTATATATATACAACATACTTTATGGTAATGTTCCCATATTTGGTAGATGAGTGCATCTTGGCATGGTGAACAATAATTCTACTAGTACCGGGAGTTTCCAAATTATAGGAATAAAAAATTATTTTCAAATTTGAACTACAAGTAAACATGATAGAATGCTCTTAAAAAGTTACAAACATCCTTTGGGTCTTTATGGTACCGAGGCGGTCAATACTTCAAAAACCAACGAGAGTTCTGTAGGAATATTAAAATTCTTGCTACAAACATGCATGTGGACAATTTCATCCTCACTAGCTATGAACAAAAATAATGAAAACCTAAAAATGAATCCTTCTTCATGGTGTCCTCTTGCGTGTACTACTATTTGCACTGAAAAATAATTAATAACCGTGAGTCATCATAAATTACAAAAAAATAGTTACACAATATATATGGCCCACGGTGTATGAACACACTTGGGTTTCAAGCCAAACGAGAAAGGTAACAACCATATGCACATCATATTATATTGTAATGTTCCTATATTTGGTAGATATGTGCATCTTGGCAAGGTGAAAATAGTGGCAACCACAGGTTCCAACTTATAGGAACAATGAAACTGAAAGCGACAAGATTTTCTCTGTAAGCAAGTACGAAGAAAAATGGCTCAGAGTACCACAACAACAACCCTAGTTTTCAGACAAAGCATGGATCTTGATACACTTATGATTGATTACCAAGTTTTATGAGTTCAAAAGCTTCCTAGCCAACTATTTTCCTTGCTTAATTTAGGGTGCTTCGTGCTAAATGTATGGACATCGATGTAATTTTACCTTTTTTAGGTCCTTGATGTAAAATGTACTTCCACCGTCCGTGTAAAATTTGAACCTAGAAGCAAGTGGTAAAATTTAAACATATTTAAGATTATTAGTTGTTAATGAGTATGAACATTCTTGGAGTTTCAAGCCGAACGACCAAGGTCATGGCCATATCAACATCACACTTCATGCTGATGCTGATCCCATATCCAAGAATTTGCATGCCACCAAATTTGGCCATATATTTTGAAAACAAATGAATAGGAAGTAGCGGTATGAAGAGTATGGCTCGACCAGGTGCTCTCTCGAGAATGAGTCGAACCTGACTGTTTTATTTCTTTGCTTAATTTTGGGGTAGTTCATGCTAAATGTAATGATCTTGATGTAATTTCCCCCTTTTCATGTCCTTGATGTAAATTATACTCCCACTATCCGTGTAAAATTCGAACCCAAAAGCAAGTGGTAAAATTTTAAACATATTTAAGATTATTAGTTGTAGATGAGTATGAACATTCTTGGGTCTCAAGAAGAACGACCAAGGTCATGGCCATATCTACATCATACTTTATGTTGATGATTCATGATCCCATATCCAAGAATTTGCATGCCACCAAATTTGGCCATATTTTGAAAACAAACAAACAGGAAGTAGTATGAAGATTATGGCTTGATCAGCTTCTCTCACGAGAAGGAGCAAAACATGACTGTTTTCCTGCTTAATTTTAGGGTGCTTCGTGCTAAATGTATGGACCTCGTTGTAATTTACCTTTTTTAAACATATTAAAGATTATTTGTTGTCGATTGGTATGAACATTCTTGGTATTCAAGATGAACGACCAAGGTCATGGCCGTATCTACATCATACATTATGATGATGATGATCACATATCCTAGATTTTTCATGTCGCCAAATTTGGCCATATTTTGAAAACAAACCAAGAGGAAGTAGTATGAAGAGTATGGCTCGATTAGCTTCTCTCTCGAGAAGGAGCCAAACAAGATTGTTTTCCCTGCTTAGTTTCAGAGTGCTTTATTCATGCTAAAAGTATGGACCTCGATGTAATTTTACCCCTTTTTAGGTCCTTGCTATAAAATGTACTTCCACCGTCCATGTAAAATTCGAAGATAAAAGCAAGTGGTAAAATTTAAACGTATTTAGGCTTAGTTGTGTGAATGAGTATGAATAATCATGGATTCAAAGACGAATGACCAAGGTCATGGCCATATCCATCTACATCATACTTTATATCGATGATTCATGGTCCCATACCCAAGAATTTGCATGCCGCCAAATTGGGCCATATTTTGAAAACAAACAAACAGGAAGTAGTATGAAGAGTATGGCTCGACCAGCTGCTCTCTCTCTCGAGAAGGAGCCGAACCTGACTGTTTTCCCTGCTTAATTTTAGGGTGATTCGTGCTAAAAGTATGGACCTCGATGTAATTTTACCTTTTTTAAACGTATTTAAGATTATTTATCAATGAGTATGAACATTCTTGGATTTGAAGACGAATGAGCAAGATCATGGCCATATCTACATCATGCTTTATGTTGAATCTGATCACATATCCAAGAATTTCCATGCCGCCAAATTTGACCATTTTTGAAAACAAACGAAGAGGAAGTAGTCTGAAGAGTATTGCTCGATCAACTTCTCTCTCAAGAAGGAGCCAAACATGACTGTTTCCCTACTTAATTTTAGGGTGTTTCGTGCTAAAAGTATGGACCTCGATGTAATTTTACCCCTTTTTAGGTCCTTGCTGTAAAATGTACTCCCACCGTCCGTGTAAATTTCAAAGATAAAAGCAAGTGGTAAAATTCAGCTATTTTTTTAAATAATACATTTTTTAATAATTTCCACGAATAATACAAGAATTGAAAGATTTGCAATTCTAGCGTGATATCGGTCGTTGAATAGCCGACTAGTCCTTATCGGCGTTTGAATAACCGACTAGTCCCTGTCTGCTTTTGAAAAGCTAATAAGTCTCTGTCTACTTTTGAAAAGCCGGCATGTTATAGGGCAATGTGAAGAATATGGGGACTAGTCAGCTTTTCAAAAGCAGACAATGACTAGTCAGCTTTTCAAAAACAGACAGGGCCTAGTCGGCTATTCAAAAGCCGATAAGGACTGGTCGGCTTTTCAAGTGCCGACACCGCGCTAGAATTATAAATCTTTCAATTTATGTATTATTCGTGAAAATTATTTAAAAAATGTATTATTTTAAAAAATAGCTAAAATTCAAACGTATTTCACCTTAGTTGTGAATGAGTATGAACAATCTTGGATTTCAAGCCGAACGACCAAGGTCATGGCCATATCTACATCATACTTTATATCGATGATTCAGGATCCCATATCCAAGAATTTGCATGCCGCCATATTTGGAAAACAAACAAAGAGGAAGTAGTATGAAGAGTATGGCTCGATTAGCTTTTCTCTCGAGAAGGAGCAAAACATGACTTTTCCCTGTTTAATTTTAGGGTGCTTCGTGCTAAATGTATGGACCTCAGTGTAATTTTACCTTTTTAGGTCCTTGATGTAAAATGTACCTCCACTGTCCGTACGTGTAAAATTCGTACTTAAAAGCAAACGGTAAAATTTAAACGTATTTAAGCTTATTAGTTGCCAATGAATATGAACATTCTTGCATTTCCAGCCGAATGATCAGGGTCATGGACATATCTACATCATACTTTATGCTAATAATTCATGATCCCATATCGAAGAATTTGCATGCCATCCAATTTGGCCATATATTTCAAAAACAAATGAAGAGAAAGTAGTATGAAGAGTATGGCTCGATAAGCTGCTCTCTCGAGAAGGAGCCGCACCCGACTATTTCTATTGCTTAATTTTAGGGGGATTCGTGCTAAATGTAAGGACCTTTATATAATTATTTACATTTTCAGGTCCTTGATATAAATTGTACTCCCACCGTCTGTGGTGGTCCCATATTTGGGCGTAAAATGGGTGTGAATCATGGCATGGTAACAATGTTGCCACTCGGAGTTTCCAACCATGAGGAAAGGAAAAAAGTCAATTTTCTAAGTGAGAGGAGTGTATTTCTGTAAAGCAAGTACTCCCTCCGACCTAAATTAATTGACTCAAGTTTATCTAGATTCAGATGTATCTAGTACTAAAATATGTCTAGATACATCTGAATCTAGACAAATTTGAGTCAATTAATTTGGATCGGCGGGAGGAAGAATATGTATTTCTGTAGAAAAGAAACAAAGAGACAGAAGAGAAACTTTGGGCATAGAGGAAGCAGCTCGAGAGAGCAGCGAAGAGGAGGAGTTGAAGGCTGTGTGATATGAGAGCAAAGCTATAAGAGCGCTTCCTGACACGAGGTACAGGGTACAGTCACCTAGTAGTACTAGTAGTACGGAACTAGTACTAGTAAATTTCAGGACATTTACTATATAGTACTACTATATGCATGCAAAACAAATTATGTTTTCTCTCTCCTTCAGTGCCTCATGACCATCTCCGCACCCCGGCTAGGTGATCTCTCTCTCATCCAAAACGTGACGCTGCACACGTGTGTCGACCTGCCTTGTCGTCGGCTCCGTGTCAGTATCAGGCGTACTGCGTAGAAGGAACCATTTTGGGGCTTGGCAACAAAAGGGACAATACTCATACAGTACTATTATTAGAGTCGGAGTTTTGAAATTTTCACTTCCTTCCCAAACATCCGGAGGGAAGGTTATTCAAAAGATTCAAAAGATAGTGGTGCACAAGGGATTGTTTATACTGTCTGGTGTCTGCAGTACGTCCCATCGCATTCGATGCACTTCATTATGATCTGATCAGCTTTACCACTACTCTGTAGTACTACTCCATTGTCGTTCTATTTCACACCCTGCAAAGAGGAAGCAACCAAGCACACCCACAGCACGCTGAATCGAAAGTACAAAGACCTTTGACTATTTTCCATTCCTACATTTTAGCGCACTTTGTGCTAAATGTATAGACATCTATACAATTTTCTATTTTTTGAGGTCTTTGATGTAAACTGTACTCCCACTGACCTTCTCAAATTTTAACTAAACGTAAGCGCGATAAGTTGCTCTTAAAATTTTCCAAAAATATTTTGAAGCTGAGAAGGAATACGGTACATCGAAAAACCACCGAAAGTTCTGAAAAATTCATGTTCTTGCTATGCATCCGCATCCCAAAAAAGTTGACACGGTTTTCATAACATTTCAAAAAAAAGAAAAGAAGTATAATAAAACTTGAAACAGGGAGAGAGGGAAAATGATTTTTCTATTCTCTAGTATTACTATAGAAAATTTTTGAACCTAAAAGCAAGTGGTAAAATTTAAATGTATTTAAGATTATAAGTTATCAATGAGTATGAACATTCTTGGATTTCAAGACGAACGACCAAGGTCATGGACATATCTACATCATACTTTATGATGATGGTTCCTGATCCCATATCCAAGAATTTGCATACGGCCAAATTTGGCCATATTTTGAAAATAAATAAAGAGGAAGTAGTATGAATAGTATGTCTCGATCAGCTTTTCTCTCGAGAAGGAGCAAAACATGACTGTTTTCCCTGATTATTTTTAGGGTGCTTCATGCTAAATATATGGACCTCGATGTAATTTTACCTTTTTTAGATCCTTGATGTAAAATGTACTCCCACCATCTGTACATGTAAAATTCAAACCTAAAAGCAACTATAAAAATTTAAGCATATTTAAGATTATTAGTTGTCGATAAATATGAACATTCTTGGATTTCAAGAAGAACGACCAAGGTCATGGGCCTCATGGCCATATCTACATCATAGTTTATGTTGATGATTCATGATCCCCTATCCAAGAATTAGCAAGCCACCAAATTTGGCCATGTTTTGAAAACAAACAAAGAGGAAGTAGTATGAAGAGTATGTCTCGATCAGCTTTTCTCTCGAGAAGGAGCAAAACTTGACTGTTTTCCCTGCTTAATTTCAGGGTGCTTCGTGCTAAATGTATGGAGCTCGATAAAATTTTACCTTTTTAGGTCCTTAATTTAAAATGCAATCCCTACGTCCTTACATGTAAAATTCGAACCAAAAAGCAACTGGTAAATTTAAACGTATTTAATTGTATTAGTTGTCGATGAGTATGAATATTCTTGGATTTCAAGCCGAACGACCAAGGTCATGGCCATATCTACATCATACTTTATGTTGATGATGATCCCATGTCCAGGAATTTTCATGCCACCAAATTTGGCCATATATTTTGAAAACAAACAAAGAGAAAGTAGTATGAAGAGTATGGCTCTGCTCTCTCGAGAAGGAGCCGGACCCGACTATTTCCCTTGCTTATTCTTAGGGTGCTTCGTGCTAAATGTAAGGACCTCTATGTAATTTTATCCATTTTTAGGTCCTTGATGTAAATTGTACTCCCATCACCTGTGATGTACCCATATTTGGGAGTAAATAGGTGAATCATGTCATGGTAATAATGTTGCCACTCGAAGTTTCCAACCATTAGCTAAATCTAGCACGAAAACATGACTATATACATTCTAATCTAGATAAATCTGAGAACATTATATGGATCGGAGGGAGTAGTATATATGCATTCAAAACAAATTGTGTTTGCTCTCTCCTTCAGTGTGGCATCACCATCCCCACACGCAAAGCAAATTTGAGGACATTTCGAACTTTTTTTCTTCGGTATAGTGTGATTTGCTGTCCCGAGCTACCTACCGAAAAAAAACAGTAGCGCCTCAAACTAGGGGCCAGCGTTGCGGGCTGGAGCGTTTAAGAAATACTACTATATCTAATTTTCTATTATTATTCCTTTTTTGGATAAGCGCCTATATTAACGTCCCGCGTTAGTTTTGCCCTAATATACCGGGTTGAAGTAGTCGATCCGACAACCGGAGGAGAACCGCCCCGCGCCCCTCATCGTCTTCCTCTGCCGCTCTAGCCGCTTGTGCACCATCGTAGCCCCTCTCCACCCTTGTAGAAAGGTAGAAACCGCCAACCCATCCCGACTAATCTTCCACAGTACTCTTCCCTGGAATGACATCTAGAGCGATGAAGCGTAAGATATCTGAGCGCTATAGCCAGGCAATGGGATTTGGCAACCTCCACTACGAATCACTGAGCAACATCACCGGTCCTGCCGATCTTATAAGCACCGCTCGCCTGGCTCGTGGCATGGTTGGCCTGCGTCAAGGGATTACGGAAGATCCTGGTCTCCCGTTTGGTTCTCCCTGCCTACTTCACTCTGACCCACAGACATGGCCACTAGACCGTGACGAGCAGGCAAAAATCAATTTTGCATGATTTTTGTAGGACTCGAATCCTTAGATTCTTTTCTATGGATTGAATTTGGATCAAAGGAATCGTGGTACGCAAATTCTTTTGAACTGCAACCCCCCACCCATGCTTAAATCCCGTAGGAATTGGAACATCTACTTGAGGCTCAACTCTCATCGTGCCAATCACGTAGGTAGTTTTCCTAAGTTTTATAATCGCCTATTTTGCACCGGCAAACCTATGAAATTCCTGTGGTCTCAATCCTGCGATCGAAAGAGGCCCAAGACTTTTGCTTCAGTGTCCCCCCCTCTCCTCCAAACATACTAATCTGAAAACACAAGAACGACCAGGATTGTTCATACCTGTAACGGAAGGTGTATTGGCCAATCAAGGATGGCGTTATATTTTAAGTTTCATATGTTTTACAAACACAAGATTTTTGTAAAAAGTTGGCTCTTTTGGTTTACATGGTAAAATCAAAGTCAAACCTCACGGGAGAGTATATTTATGATGTTATCGTGTTTCTTGGGACCTCATTCTTGTTCTTTGCGTGCGTAGGAATTTGAAAATGAGGTCCAAGTTGGATATGAAGAATTGCAAATGAGTTTTGGAGGATTCTAACCCATAGGATTTTGGAAGATATCAAATTCCTATGGAGTCACTTCTTAGTTCCTATGCCCTCCATTCCATAAGAATCTAAACACGAGCTCGAACCTCATTCTATTTCTCCTTTGAGAAGTCCAATGCTCTTACACTATATTCCTACAAAACTCTTGTGTTTATTTCCTATTCACCATCCAAAGACACATGTTACAAAATTCCTGTGTTTTTAATTCCTAATATGAATTTACTGTACCTACCATGTCAATCATGTGTTTTTCCTATTCCTACGTTTTTTAAAAACCATTGATCGAAAGAGGCCCCTAATCTTGTTAATCAATCATAGGAAAATTGCCTGCATTTTTTCCTCTGGTCCATTCCTCTGAACAGTGCCAGCATAAGAAACTTAACTATTCCTACACTTTTTTTTAATGCAAACAAGACCTTACTCCTTGGTGTGTTTGTCTGAATGCATTCATGATTTATTCAACACGTTTCCGAATCTTTTAGATAGTAGTTTTTCCGCAAAGCTAGCTAGCACTACCCCTTTGTTAAACACCTTGCATGCCTCTATATATGAAGAAAATCTGTTGCAGGGCATTGACGCGTTGCTGATGCCACTAGACAATCCAACAATAGAAGCATTTGTACCAGTTGATGATGACATACCCGGAACATGGGATGATGAAGGATTTGAAAACAAGGGTCGCTGGGTTGGTGCCAACGGGGGATGGATTGCGATTGCAAAGCACCCGGGGCGCTGGTACCTCCAAAACGTCTATAGTATGGCACGTATCGAGCTACCAGGTGTGCAACGTGTTGATATTTATCCATCGGGTAACCAGTGTTTCCCTGCCCCCTCCCCTCCCCATGCACTTACCTCCACAAAAAAGAGTATATAGAGCTGCTAAAGATACAAATAGCAAAGAAACCATACAGATTTGACAACCAATGGCACTACAACGTGATGGCGGTATTTGACAAATTCATTGCTACCATAGATTTTTTTGGTGACAGGGACTGAATTATCCTTCAAAACGACTATCTTGCACCAGTAACGTACGTCGATGCCATTTCCAAGTGTCTAATTAGTGGTTCTATTGATCGCATATACGCAGTAACAGAACCGCGATGAGATGTTCTTGTCTGGGAACCAAGCAAGTGGAGTGAGTCCCGTTATTTAAAAGTAAAATTTATAAATTACTTATAACTGCATTGTTCGTGATACTTTTGTTAACTGAAATTCATACAAAGGTATACTTGCAGGCCCGCGTGTCATACAGGCTCTAGTAATTGAAGAGCCGGCAAACGGCCAAGCCGGTGACGATGCCAAGGCTGAAGATATTGCATTACGCAGCTGGTACTTGGTAGAGCTTGGCTGGAATATCCTGTGGATTCACACCAGGGGTGCACGAACCAGTAGCCATGGTAATCCTGTATCATACATGGGTAGAGAACTGCTCACTTATCCCTCGCTCTGCTGCCACGTTTTCCAGAGGGCCCTTAATTTGGATGACCCTGTAGCACCGGACTAGATCAGAAGGGATAATCTTGAAGGGAGATCAGTTTTTGTGGGAATCACCATCCATTCATCCTTGACCCTCCTACAAACTCCGAACCTGGTGCTGCCGATATTGACGAAGCTTTGCTAGTGTTCAGAGGAGACTGTGTGTTTGCTACACACGTGCGTTGCCAACATCGCCCACATCTAGTTCCAGATTGGAGCCGCATCCACGTCAATGAGGGAGATGCCATAGGTTCATCACTTAACTACACTGGAGCGGAACATAGAGAGCAAATGTTTGAGGCGCCAATGTGGTTCGTGCCAACCCTGCCTAGAACTATGTGAAGTTTTCCTAAAATACCGAAAAACTGATTATGAGCACTCGTAACATCATTTCTGTAGCTAGTACTTGTCACCATGTAATGTATAGTACTATGTACGTAGTACTTTCATACTGTATTATAGTATCAGTACTTGCAACATCATTTCCACTATTGCTTGTACTAGGCACCATGTACGTAATAATATACTTTCATAGTACGTGTTTGATGTTTCCCTATTCAAGCACTCGAGCTGTCGTGCCGAATTTTCTAGGCAATTAATTTTTGCATGATAATTAGTAATACTGTATTGGTGGCAAGGTTTGCTTTGTCCACAACATTCGTGTAACCTCGCCGCATTTATTCCCTCACCAGCCCCCGCCCCAGCCCCAACCCTCTCTTACACAATACTCCTTAATCGCCACTGCGCTTGCCTCCACTGACGACCACCACCGCCGCAACTTACTCATCTTAGGTGGGACGGCAGTGGGTGGCGGGCCCTGCAACCTCATCTATAGAGCTGTCGCATCCCTTAGACATCACGGTGGCAGTGCGGTATGTACATAATCCCCGGAATCCTTGATCTTGACGATGAGATGCGGTCAAGCTTTTATTAGCGCTTGGTTAACATTGGGTTGGTGTTGAGTATAGTTCTCATCTAGTGTATTTAACCCATATGCATACTACAGTTCAGTTTTACGCATGCAAGCTAGTTTCGGGGCTAGATCTACGGTGAACTGTAATAATAAGTTCAAATTTTGTATTGATTGATCCGCGGCTGATGATGATTTGGGAGGCCACTCAGTATGTTTTGCTTTAGATTGGGCGGAGGACCCTTTAATTTGGGCAAGTTAGGGCGGCTGCTGCCCTACCCTGATTTTTGCCAAAATTACGAGTATATGTATGTATCTCTAGCATCAACAGCAGATAGAGCTCATCCTGTTCGTCCATTCATCTGTTCCTGCGTGTTCGGTATCTTTACTGCTCGATAAAGAACTGCACTAATGTGATGCCTAGACCTTGGAAGTAGTACTAATATAACCGGCGTTCATGCTAGCTAGAGTTAAGACTTTAATTTGTGTACTTCGATAAAAAAATTGCTCCACTTTACTTTCTTAGTTGATCTTGTATTGTACTCTATCAGCTATTTATGTACTATTTCACAATTATTGACAGCTGGTAGAGACATTATCTGTCCACGGGATTTTTTTGCAGTGTTCGGGCAAGAAGAGCTTGGATAGACTCATCATCGAAGAAGACAAGAGAGTCCTGTGCAGTCTGGATGGAGGGGCTGGCCAGAAACACCCACGTGGAGAACACCTATGACGAGTTCTGCAAGATGTTGTTAATACCGGGAGGGTTAGACGTGCGGAGCATACCCAGATCCTTTTTGCTAATGTTTGGCGGTGAGTACCCAGAGGCCATCAAGCTGAAGATATGCAAAGCCTGCAGGTGGGACGTTGAGCTGAAGAAGCAAGATGGCAAGGTAATCCTTGACGAAGGATGGCTAGATTTTGTCAAAGCATATGACTTGAAGGTAGGATACTTTCTGGTATTCAAGAAGCTTTCCACCACTTCCTTTAATGTGATAGTATTTGATCATGATAACTGCGAGAAGGTGATCAGATATGTAGGTTATCACCCATCATTTGATGGACAATTTACTATATCGTAGGTGTATTAATGTAGTGACTGTTCGCTTCTAATTATAACTATTCTGTAAAGAGGTGCTTGAACACCTTCCGTTATCATGCATCCTGTTGGAACACCGTGGTACTTAATCGCGCTGGGCTCCAATGTGGAGGTATTTATTGTACTATGTTTGCAGCAAAACTGCAAAACAAACATCTAGTGTACTGCTGCTAATATTGTACTACCTCCTGTTCCAAAGTATTAGGGCTGGACATAAAACTCGGAACTCGATGAGTTTAATGAGCACAGTTTTTCTCGACTTGTTCAAAATCGACTCGTTTCCTTAACGATCTTGGCTGAGCTACAGTTTTTGCTTGATATCCTTAACAAGCTAAACGATCGAGTTAACTATGTTCGTGAGCTACTCGTTAAGATTGGTAACAACCAAGGTAACGCCCACTTATGTTGCTACATGTCTAATCTGGCAGCCCATCTAAGGAAAACATCCAGGAGCGAGAGCGACCGACCAAAAACCTTACCCTAGACTCCCTCGATAAATTCAGAATATTTCTCATGTGTCTCGTCAACTCGTCATCTCCTACTGCATACCCCATCTCCATCTTCTCGATCTGGATCTGCTGACCGCGACACTGACCGAACCCTGCCGACTGTCGTTTTTAATTATCGGCATGCCTCTGTCTGAGGCTGATACATTTTCATAATGAGCAGCTCGTGAAGGCTCATTAACATCTAATGAACCGAGCTGAGATTTACTTTTTGCTCATTAACCTTAACGAGTTTAATGATCTAAGCCTTAATGAGCATCAGCCTTAACGAGCCGAGCCTTAACGGGTCGAGCTGCTTGATAGTCCAGCCCTACAGTATAATACTTTTTAGCAAACTAAACAAACATCATCTGGTCAAATATGACAGCAGTAGTTACTCTAGTCGGCGTACACGGCAGTGTGCCGGCCTAGCTGTAATGGCCCAGGTTGTGACATGGTTAATTTAGGGCACGGCAGCGTGCCGACCTAGCTATAAAATGCACCAGGATTTTAGATGGTTAATTTAGTGCACTACAGCATGCAGGCCAAGCTAATCGGCGTCCTGGATGCAGCTCCAAAGGCCTTGCAAAAAATCATTCAAAGAGCCATCCCATCTTCCCCATCTCGGCTATTTTCATCCCCACTCGCCAACGCCACCTGGCCCTGCATTTGGGATCGTCTCCAGTGCATTCTTTGCAAATTTTCCTCGCCATCTCGCCCGCTACATCGGATCTTGCAGGCCGTGCGCCACCCCGCTCCAAAAGTCCCCCGATAGTCATACTTTGGTCCGACCTCTTCCCCCTAATCCATCCCGATGCCGCAATCGATGCATAACCCACTGCACGACATCTAGAGCAAGGTAGGCGACGATGTTTTCAATGAAATTGCTATGCGTCTGGACACTACCAGCACCGCCCGGCTGGACGCATGCTCCAAGGAGCTGTACCGCCAAGTCGCGGGCGGAAAACGTAGCACATGCCCCAACGACCACTGCGGGACATTCGTCCCCTACAATGACGTCTACGACCACATAATCTGGTGCTTTCACGGCCAGCAAGTCTGCATGGAGCCTGGATGCGAGTTCATCACCTCGTCGATAGAGCTAACACCTATGGTAGAGCTCGTCCGCCACCTCAGAGTTGCCCACTCGAGGACTTCACCCATAATGCCCTATAGCCACAAACACTGGGAGCCGTCTAAGCCGGTGCCCACAGGGGGCTCACGGAGAGAGGATATCATCGGCATCGAGAAAGAGGGCACCGTGTTCATCGCCCAAATTAATGGCCACACCACGGACATTGTCATATCCCCCAGGTTCGTCAGTTCAGGGGCGTGCGAATCACCACGGTACAAGGTGAAGCTTTGGTCGCTGTCTCTGTGGCATGAGCTCCATGCGGTCGAAATGGTGGTGACATCTGATCTGACGAGCAGGCCATCGTCGGCCGAAGTCGCCCTGGAAGGGCTCAGGTCGTACCTGTCGTAGCCGTGGTGTTATCTAGAAGCTTCTGAACCATTCGTTGGAATTCCCTGTGGATTAGGAGTATTGCATCAACAAGTTTCAAAAGTGAGATAAAACATCTAAATATTCTTTGTGATGATCCCAATATTAAGATACGTAATGTCGTACTAATTAATTACTACTTTATGTTGGTGACAGATTCAATTTGTATGGGGAGAGGTGGAACAAGTTTGCGGCAATGTATACCTATTTCCAATGTACGCTACTGACATAGTGGGCCCACAGGCGACAGTGTGACAAGGAAAGGGTAACAGGCAGGAAAGAAAGTGCTACCCGGCCAGCACTTGACACGCTGTTGCGTTATGCCGAGCATTTTGTATGGAGGTCTTAACTTGCTACTGCTAATCTAATTTGTAGTATACATATGTAGTGGTACTTGTTCAGATTGACCGAACGAGTGTTGAATATGGACTCTCGTTCCTTATGAGTCATAGCCTTGCTATAACTATTGAATTTCAATGTCTTTATTGCTGAATCTGTCATTTCTTCTGGCCATTGTCTGTACTGCTGAATCGGTCACTTTGAAATGCTTCTGAATCTGTCAAGTGGTGCTGAATATGAACTGGGAATTTGTAGATATTTTTTCTGTATTATTCTGTACTACTCAAGCTTCAAATGTTACTCAATCTGTCAAGTGTTATGTCGTTACTATTACTAAAGTATTTTCTAGAACTAATACTGATGTACTGGTACTTGTTTAGATCAAGTGCAGTAGTTGGTCTTTCTTTCCTTTTTAAACTTGGCTTTGTCACAATCTAGATGAGGCTTGGGCATTTTGGGATGCATATATATGGGGGTCACACTGGTATTAATGTGAAGAGGAGGTATGCACACAAAAACATACTTGATCGTCAGTTATGCTTGCTCCAATGATCGAGTGTGTTTGGAGAAAAGGGCAAACTGATCGTGCGACAAGGTTTTTAGAGCTGAAACATGAACGGGTTCTCTCTGTACTGCTATTGAGTTTCACTGTCTGTATAGCTGAAACAGTCACTTTGGAATGCTGCAGAATCGGTCAAGTGTTGCTGAATATGAACTAGGAATCTGTCGATATTTTTTCTGTCTTATTCTGTACTACTGGATCTTTCAAATGCTACTGAATTTGTAAAAAAAGTTATGTCGTTGCTGCTGGGCTGCTTGCACTAGAGCTTTTGCCTGTGTGTCATCAGAACCGTTGGATGTGTTTTGGATAGAAATGAGAGGGTACCAAGTGAAGTCATTGGATACCTGTCTAGTTTTGGCGCACGCGGTCTGTGTCCCTTGTTCTTTAGATATTTTTACACGAATATATGTCAAAAGAATTATTGTTTCTTTTACCCTATGGTAGTGAGGTCCGTGTTTCGAATACGGCCGAGCCATGCAAATTTTACTAAAGAGGAGGTAAAATCTAGCCCATTCGACCAATCTTTAGCCCGGAACAATTTAATTCGGCCTTGTAGGGGTCAAGGGACTTGCTGACGACAACCCATTTAAATATTTATCAAGGAGCCCATAGAGAATAGCGCATGGAGTATAGCCCATTGAGTATAATAGATGAAGAATAGCCCAAAATGTTTAATTTGGCCTTTTTGGAATTGCCCTTTAAAACAAAAACAAAAAACCCGCCTACCTATGTTTTTAAGAAACTACTCCATTATCTGGCATTTAATAAATTGAGATGCCCATGATTCTTCTAATGTGAGGCTGGCATAAAGGACCCACTAGCCTGAATAAACGGCTGATGCAGAGAGCAAAGCTATCAAGTTCGGAACATGAAGGCGCGACAGAGGGTAAAAAAATCCACCATACACACCTTTCTTCTAATGACAGGATGACATGTGGGGCCCAGCAACGTGATTAAACGGTAGATGCATCGAACAGCGAACAGCGCTATCATATTCGGAACAGGGTAGCGCGAGCGAGAGAAACAATCCATCATACACATGTTTCTTCTAATGAGAGGATGACATGTGGGGCTCAGGAGGTTGGTTAAACGGTATATGCGTCGAGCAGCGCTATCAACTCGGAACGGGGTAGCGCCAGCGAAGGAAAAAAATCCATCATACATACACACGTTTCTTCTAATGAGAGGATGACATGTGGGGCCCAGTAGCATGATTAAACGGTAGATGCATCGAACAGCGCTATCAAGTTCGGAACAGGATAGCGCGAGCGAAGGAAAAAAATCAATCATACACACGTTTCTTGTAATAAGAGAGGATGACATGTGGGGCTCAGGAGGTTGGTTAAACGGTAGATGCGTCGAGCGGCGCTATCAACTCTGAACGGGGTAGCACCGGTGAAGGAAAAAAATACATCATACATACGTTTCTTCTAATGAGAGGATGACATGTGGGGCCCAGCATCGTGATTAAACGGTAGATGCATCGAACAACGCTATCAACTTCGGAACAGGGTAGCGCGAGCAAAGGAAAACAAATCATCATGCACACGATCCTTCTAATGAGAGGCTGACATGTAGGACCTAGCATCCTAACTAAACGGTAGATGCATCGAGCAACGTTTTCGAGTTCAAATCAGGGAGGCGCGACCGAAAAGTATGGTCCGCTAGAGACACTGACGTCCGGGACCCACACGCCTCAAAAGACTTCGGCGAGTCACCATCGCGTGAGAAAACGAAAATCTTGCTTCTGTCACGCGCCAGCCGAGCATCCTCCATATTTTTAGCAGATCCGTCATAGTAGAGGATCATGAAACCGGAAAAAAAAAGTTTTTCATTGGCCACGGCCGAGCCGAGAACTTCGTCACGGAAGACGCGTCTTCTACGACGACCGTCAGGACAATTCGTTGCGGAAGGAAAATTTTCTTGTAGTGACAACTTATTGTAATAAAAATAAAGGGTGAATATATTGTTTACTTACTCGAGCAGTTTCCAAGGGCTTCTCAGTAGTGATGCGAATGAACTCGCACACGTAGAATCCACATAGATTAGTCCCCCGTGGCTGCCTAGCGCACTTTACAAGAATAGAATTTAATGAAATAATAACTCTAGCATGATAAATATACATAAACTAGAATTAAATAGATGTGCAACCTAGCTCGTACTACTTACTAGGATTGGTTTAAAAATCAGCTCCTCACGCCATTGACCGTAGACCTTGTTCTTGAACTGTGTCCAAACACTACCCGACAAAGAAAATGAATGTATGAGTTAATAACTACTTGATATCTCAGAAAATGAACGAAAGAAACCGATATAGTGCGATAATGGTTGAAATTACCTCTGGAGCATATCGATAATGCTGCGGTACTCGTCCATGTCTTTGTCTAATGAGTCCATGATTTGAACTCTTCCCAAGTCAACAGAAATGCTTAGAATAATCAAGTGGTAGCTACGCAAGGTTTACATACGTCAGTAACTCATTATTTACAATGAGCATCGAGTAAGCAAACGTTAATGTGTAAAAGAAAATATAACACTCACTCGAAGTGGCAAGGAAATAGTATTTCATTACAAAAATGTTGGTTCGTGAAAAACTGGAGCCAGTTATGCTCGGTCTCCAGTGGCTTATCCTTTAGCACAACTCCATTAACTCGATGTGGGTCAATGAACCCAAATCCGTTGATAGCCTTTCTTTTACATTCGAGAATCTTCATTCTGCATTATTATAGCGTACAAAAGAATATAGTGAGTATACTTACCAGCAATGAATTGAACCAACTGAGCTAGAGACTTAATTACATAAATAAAGTAATCACTTACAGACAATAGCAACCGAGGATAGATTTGTCGAGTTCCTTTAGATTGAATAACTGAAAGAGTTCTATAAATTCAATAGGGACCTCGTCTTTAGTGAAGTATTGCTCTTTTCGAACTTTTGCTATGAGCCAATATCGCTCTTTTTTTATACTTCCATGTACCATTCATGTAATTGTCGCATTTTTGTTGGCATATCCCGAAGCCTCTCAAAACTGACCAGAGGCTCCCCGTGAACATATTGTAGTGCCACATCAGCCTTGGCCATATCAGCGCCGTGAATAATTTCATTAATAGACATATTACATTGCTCGGCCAATATCTTAGTCGTTTCCATATGCAAAGGTTCTCCCCCATATAGTTGAGGTTCGGGTATGTACACCTGGAGCGGGGGGATCGATTGATTTGCTTGTTTCCCCAATTAGGGAACATCTCATTTGATTCTTCTACTACCACTCGATTGTTTTGCTTGTTTCCCCAGCTGGAGAACGTCCGTTCTGATGCTTCTGCTACCACTTGATAGTTTTGCTTGTTCCTCCTGCTGGGGAACGTCTTTTGTGATGCTTCCTCTACCAC
Organism: Avena insularis; assembly: GCA_023614405.1. NCBI lineage: Eukaryota > Viridiplantae > Streptophyta > Magnoliopsida > Poales > Poaceae > Avena > Avena insularis. The sequence continues at coordinate 352,406,896 of CM042692.1, read as the reverse complement.
TTGATCTCTTCTGTTTCAGTCTCTTCTGAAGACAGCGTGTATAGTTATCTGGCACATTTAACTAAGCTTGGGATGGCTATGTCAGCAATTTCCTAAAGTGCTCCTTGGTTTCCGTTTTATTTGGACCTCTGGCTCAGATTGCTTCTTTTTAAAATGAGCATCCACTTCGGCCCGTATGACCGCATCGGTCTCCTCATCGTTCAGGTCGTAAGCCCTCTTGGGAGGAACCGGCGGTACTCTTGGGAGGGGCGACAACTGTCGCTTTGGGTGTCGGTTATCCCTCGATGGAGCGGTGCTATTTTTTCGCTTTCGGCCCTTAGTAGGTGGAGGAGGCTGCGTAGATTGAGATGGACTCGTGTTGAGGTCATGGATTGGACTGGGAGGTGGTGGACTTTTACTGGGAGGAGACGGTGGCCTTGGAGGTGATCGATTGTTCCTCGGTTGAGAAGGTGGCCTTGGTGCCGAGCCTGTAAACTTGATGTATTCCTTTTTCCAAAGAATGAAGCCACTTGTGACTTCTCCCAGTGTCGTCTCCCCTTCACCTCCAGGGATGTCAAGCTGTAGTGACTGACACATCGGTTGAACTTCATCCACACCGACACGAGCATAGCCAGCTGGAATCAGATTGCAATGGTAGGTCGCTCCCGGTGCAAAAGGTAAAGCAAAGCCGACCGCCACCTTCATGGATATGTTCTTTAGTTCAACATGCAGCTCACAACTAGTCTTCTCCTTAATTGCATCCACGGGGTACACATCCATCGTTGCATCATTAGCGTGGGCCTCCGTGGAAGCCACACTGCTTTTCCATTGAGATGGGCCGACTGTCCGAAGCTCATTAAGCTCCTGTCGATGCTCCTGCAACATGGCTTCAAACCTCGTGAACCGCTCTGCATCCTCCTCTTGTTGTCACTTTGTTTTTCTCGATCGGCTTCTGTAGGTGTCAAAGTCCTCAGGAAACCCGATAGCCCATGGACAAGAATGTCCGAAGCCTCTTGTTCGTCCAACCTTTTCAGGATTCCCAAGGGCCTTTGTCAGCTCATCGTTCTCTTTGTCAGGAACAAACTTTCCCTCTTGAACCTCTTTTATCACTTTAATAAGATCATCCTTGGGTCCAGTAACTTCTTTGGTTGCAACAATCTCGCCTGTTTCTGGGTCATATGATGCCCCATGCTCGAGTAACCAATTTCTTGACCTCAAGGGCCAACTAGACATAGCTGGAGTGACCCATTTAGCCGCCAGGTCGGCCTCAACTTTATCCCACTTAGGCATAGCACTCTTGTAGCCACATGTGCCCATATGATGGTGATATTTCTTTTTGGGTGTATTTAGCTTATTCTTTTCTGACATTGCCACAGCTGATGCCGAGGCCTTGTATTCCACAAATGCGGCACAGTTATCCCGCTGCATCTCTAGTGGGCCAGTGAATGCAGGAGTTTTTTTCTTCAACACATAGTTGCAGTACAATCTTTTCTTCAGTCCTTGAATAGTTCACCCATCTTCTTAAGAGCCCACTCCTTTACTTTCCTCCTCATTTGTTGTGTGAGCTCATCAGTCTCCAAGACGGTTAGGGTGAAACGTGTCATGAGAGAATTCCACATCGCATCTTTCGCTTTGTCGTCGACAAAACTAGCCCTAGCTGGATCCCTTTTCTTTCCTGGCTTATTCCACTCTCGCGTGGTGATCGGGATGGTGTCTCTAGCAATCACTCTGCATTGATGTACAAATGCATTCACAGATTGTTTGGGCTCCAACGGTTGACCCAACGCAGAGACTAAGTCAATGCTGAAACGGACATCAGCGGGCAATTTTTGTGTTGGGCCTCTTTTCTTTGTAGAAGATTGGTCCGATGTGGAGGTCTAATAGAAGAAACATTCGTCAGTACATATATACGAATCAATTAGTGCATCTATACTAGTGGTCGATCGGTAGAGGCTTTATATACCTCGCCGGACTTTGTTATTAAGGGTATGTTTGGTTGTATAGCTCACATTGCCCAGCTAGGAGATAATAGAGCTGGCCTAGTTGAGCTAAGCCGAAAGAAGATGGGCTATATGTTTGGCAAATACGTTTGACTCCCACATTTCATCGGCAGTTGTTGAACCTCTGAAGCGTCCCAGGTTCGCTTGCCGCCGAGGGAGAGCCGATTTGGCTCTCCTTGCCGGGCAAGGATTTCTTGGCGGTTGAGAGCAATATTGCCAAGCTAAGCAAGAATTTTATTATTGTACCAATTGCTTATCCTTGACAAGCAAGGCTATAACTCCTTTTGCCTTAGATCCAAACGCACCCTAAGGTGTCTTCACCATGGTCAACACCGTCATCTCCACTATCGTCTCCTCCAGACAAATTAAGATACCGGGAGTCATCATCGTAATAAGAACCTCCAGTACCCTTATCTATCATGTTGATAAGCTCCTATTCATTCTATGTACTGTCCATAGCTTAACTAATACAGAAAAAGATAAAACAATTTTGCATTAAGTAAAAGAATATTACACTTGCGACGACTCGGATACAGAAAAAGATTACGTGCTAATAATGAAACAGTTTTGCATTAAGATTAATTACAATAATATAAGATAAATTACAATAATACATCTCGCTCATAATATCAAACTAGTGAACTCGGCTGCCGCGTTCTATGCCACGGCAGCTCTGCACCTAGAGAACAGGAACCATCATCGGAGAATAGCTCGGGTGAGATCTGTGAACCTACCAGAGATTGGAGAACATGGTCTCCAAAAGATACATATACCGGCGAACATGCTCGTCCTCCTCCCTGATACGACGATGTACCACCTCCTCGGGGGCCAGCTCCCTCTACACCGCTCCTAGACCTCGTGGACGCCACCAAAGAAGCTCGGGGTCGATGATGATACCTGGATTCCTCACCAAGGTATGAGTCCCGGCAAGTAGCACCTCCCAGTGTCAGCCAGGAGGAGCCCAGGCTCGAACATCCCCGGACTCGACGGAGTCCAGTACCCTGCCGTTGCCGCCGAGTGGATGACGAGGACGTGGTATAACTAAATAATAACAATAAGCAATCATAAAACATAAACAGTAACTAAATCACTATGTATTGCCCTAATAACACTAACTAAGTATATATTCTAACTAAATCCCTAACTAACTAAGTATTCTAAATAAATCCCTAACACTAATCCTAACTAAATCACTAACACTAACTAAGTATTCTAACTAAATCCCTAATAACACTAACCCTAACTAAATCCCTAACACTAACCCTAACTAAATATCTAACACTAACCCTAACTAAATCTCTAACACTAACCCTAACTAAATCCCTAACACTAACCCTAACTAAATCTCTAACACTAACCCTAACTAAATCTCTAACACTAACCCTACCTAACACTAACCCTAACTAAATCTCTAACACTAACCCTAATTAACTAATTAAATCCCTAACACTAACTAAATAATTAAAATATAATATCCCTGACCCTAATTGATCACCTGCAGGGGTGGCAAAGGGCGCGATCGCGGCGAGCTCCTCCACGGGCAGCACAGGCGGTGGCACGGTTGTTGGCTCCTCATCGGCGGGCGGTGGCGCGGGTGGTGGACCGGGCGGTGGCGCGGCTGGCTCTCCTCGGCGGGTGCTGGCGCGGTGTGCTCCTCCACGGGAGGAGGCGCAGCGTGCTCCTCCACGGGCACGGGCAGCGGCGGTTCATTGTCGGGAAGAAGATGGGCTGCTCCGGGTCGTGGCTAGACCCGGGGTTTAGGTATTTATACCCCCAACCTTTAGCCCCAGTTTGTATTACAAATCGGGCTAAAGGTGTTTTCGGCCGCCGCTATTCCCGCGAGCGCACACCCCTTTAGCCCCGGTTTGTAATGCAAACCGGGACTAAAGGGTCTAAAGGGGGTTTTTGGCGCCAAAAATAAAAATGGTGTATAGTTTTTAGAAAATTATGTATTATATATCAAAAATTTCAGAAAAAGAAGATCTATAATTTAAATCTATTATCATACTCTATTATACAACTTAAATGAAATTATTTATTTGTTTAAAAAGTATTATATTTAGTATAAATGTTGGAAAAATATAGTTTATTATTTAAAAAACAGAAAAATACATATAATATACCAAACTATTCACAAAAAATAATATACTCATTAAAATATAATATTTCATACTAAAACTAGTTACTATGACAAAAGAATATTTCGGGGGCCTTTAGTCCCGGTTGGAGCCACTAACCGGGACTAGATATTTCCCGCTATTTCCCCCGCTTCCCACTAGTTTTTCCCGCCATTTCCCCGCTTCCCGCCATGTTTTCCTGCCATTTCCCTCTATATCTAGGCCGACCGCCATGTCCATCCACACATCCACACCTTCTCTCTCACAACAATGGACACCGCCATCGGGCCTTTTCGACGCCGAGGAGACCGAGGCCAGGCGCCTCAGCTACACACGTCGGGTACCGGCCGCCCGTTTGGATGATGAGCACCGAGGGTTCTGTTCTCCTCCTGCACTACATCGCCATGGGAGACCATCCTCGCCTGAGGTACCCGCACTTTCACCAGCTGCATAGCCACACGAATGGTGGCGGTGGTGAAGGCGAGGGTGTACCGAGGTCATCATCCGGGAGCCTCCTCCCCCATGCGTCGTGAATCTGAGGCCGGAGTGGCAGGTGCCCCCTCCCCCGTTCCCCCGTGCACAAGCCAGGGAAGGGCTGAGGATCCAGCCGCGTGCTATGAGCGATGACGATGACGATGACGATTCCGAAGACGACCCTGAAGCTGTGTACTATAGGGCTAGATATGATTATGACTAATTTTTACATTTTAATATTAATAAGTGTCTTTGTTGTTGGCCACAGCAAGTTGTAATACTACCTATTGAGATCGAGACAGTTCATATCCATATATATATAAGCAGGACATTAAAAATAAAGGTTTAATAATATTGTACATCACCAACATCCACACATCTCTATTGTTAGGATTTTCTTCTAATCCGTAACCATGGAGCATCTTCCTTACTTAATGGGATGCTTGGGTCATCCTTCACAGCGAAGGGAGGAATTTCAAGAAACTTATCATAATCTTCTGACATGTCTATCTTATCCTCCACCCCCACGATGTTTCTTTTTCCTGAAATAATTATGTGGCACTTTGGCTCGTCGTATGTTGTATTCTTTTGCTTATCTTTCCTTTTTCTCGGTTTGGTAGACATGTCCTTCACATAAAAAACCTGAGCCACATTATTGGCTAGGAAAAATGGTTCATCTCTATACGCAAGGTTGTTGAGATCCACTATTGTTATTCTGTATTTCTTGTCTACCTCAACCCCGCCTCCTGTCAGCTTAACCCATTTGCACCGAAACAAAGGGACCCTAAAATAAGGTCCATAGTCAAGTTCCCATATCTCCTCTATGTAACCATAATATGTATCCTTTTTCCCATTATCGTCTGTTGCATCAAATCGGACACCACTATTTTGGTTGGTGCCCTTTTTATCTTGGGTGATCGTGTAAAATGTATTCCCATTTATCTCGTACCCTTGGAAAGTCAATATAGTCGAAGATGGTGACTTGGCCAACAAGTACAACTGCTCTTCAACATTGATGTCATTCATTATATGTGTCTGCAACCAACCGCCGAAAGTCCTCATGTGTTCATCTCTAATCCAGGAGCCAGGCTTCCCCGGGTTGTTGGAGTGTACAATATTCTTGTGTTCCTCAATATACTGAGCCACCAAGGCAGAACTGTGTAGTGTGGTTTTATGAGAGAATGTCCGTCCATACATATCCTTGCTTTCTTTCCTAGCGTGCCTTTTCCACTCTGTCTACCCTCATGATGTGATTCAGGAACACCGATGGGCTTAAGGTTAGGAATAAAGTCAACACAAAACTCAGTGACCTCCTCTGTTCCATATCCCTTTGAGATGCTTCCTTCTGGCCTAGCACGGTGATGAACATATTTATTTAAGACTCCCATGAACCTCTCAAAGGGGAACATATTGTGTAGAAATACAGGACGGAGAATGTTAATCTCTTCGACTAGGTGAACTAGGAGGTGCGTCATAATATTGAAGAAGGATGGTGGGAACACCAACTCGAAGCTGACAAGACATTGGACCACATCTTTCTGTAACCTTGGTAGACTATCTAGACTGATTACCTTCTGAGAAATTGCATTGAGAAACGCACACAGCTTCACAATGGGTACTCGAACATTTTTCGGCAGGAGTCCCCTCAATGCAATCGGAAGCAGCTGTGTCATAAGCATGTGGAAGTCATGTGACTTTAGGTTTTGAATTTTTTTTCTCTTCCATATTTATTATTCCCTTTATGTTCGAAAAGAAACCAGACGGGACCTTGATACTGTAAAGGACTTCAAAAAAGATTTCCTTCTCTTCTTTGGTAAGAGCGTAGCTGGCAGTACCTTCAAATAGCTCTAGATGCATGCCGTCTCGGTCTTTCATACGTTGTTGGTCCTGCCGTGCTTCCGGTGTATCTTTATTCTTCCCATACATGCCCAAGAAGCCTAGCAGCGTCACGCAAAGATTCTTCGTCAGGTGCATCACGTCAATTGCAGAGCGGACCTCTAGGACTTTGCAATAGGGTAGCTCCCAAAATATAGATTTCTTTTACCACATGGGTGCGTGTCCGACATCATCCTTCGGAACAGATTGTCTACCAGGACCCTTTCCAAAGATTACTTTTAAATCCTTCACCATATAAAATACATCATCACCAGTACGGCAGATAGGCTTACACCGGCTGTTTGCCTCACCATTGAAATGCTTACCTTTCTTTCTTAGGGTGTGCGTGGGCGGAAGAAAACGACGATTCCGCGGGTACATATTCTTCTTACATTTATCCAAATATATACTTTCAGTCTGATTTAAACAGTGTGTGCATGCATTGTATCCCTTGTTTGTCTGTCCTGAAATGTTACTAAGAGCAGGCCAATCATTGATTGTTATGAACAACAACGCTCGTAGGTCAAATTCCTCCTGCTTGTTCTCATCCCACACACATACACCTTGTCCGTGCCACAACTGTAAGAGTTCTTCAACTAATGTCCTTAGGTACACATCAATGTCGTTGCCGGGTTGCTTCGGGCCTTGGATGAGAACTGGCATCATAATGAACTTCCGCTTCATGCGCAACCAAGGAGGAAGGTTATAGATACACAGAGTCACCGGCCAGGTGCTATGACTGCAGCTCTGCTCCCCAAAAGGATACATGCCATATGTACTTAGACCAAACCATAAGTTCCTCGCGTCACCTGCAAAGTCCGGGAACTCTCTCGATTTTTCTCCACTGCGACCCATCAGCGGGGTGTCTCAACATCTCGTCTTTCTTACGGTCTTCCATGTGCCATCGCAACAACTTGGCATGCTCTTTGTTCCTGAACAAATGTTTCAACCGTGGTATTATAGGAGCATACCACATCACCTTGGAAGGAACCCTCTTCATGTGGCGCTCACCCTCAACATCACCAGGGTCATCTCGTCTTATCTTATACCGCAATGCCGTTCATACTGTGCATGCATCCAAATTCTCGTACTCCTTGATGTCTACGCACGCTTCTATTCTTGTAGACAGTGTTGGGCCTCCAAGTGCAGAGGTTTGTAGAACAGCAACAAGTTTCCCTTAAGTGGATCACCCAAGGTTTATCGAACTCAGGAAGGAAGTGGTCAAAGGTATCCCTCTCAAGCAACCCTGCAATCAAGATACAAGAAGTCTCTTGTGTCCCCAACACACCTAATACACTTGTCAAGTGTATAGGTGCACTAGTTCGGCGAAGAGATAGTGAAATACAAGTAATATGGATGATTATAAATGGTAATTGCAATCTGAAATAAGAGTGGCAACAAGCAAACATGTAACATAACTAATTGTAAATCATGTTTCAATGCTTAGAAACAAGACCTAGGGATCATACTTTGACTAGTGGACACTCTCATATAAATATCTTCTCTTCATTATGCTACCCTGAACTACTCTCCGGTTGGACGATGTAGGACTATAACAACACACCTTAAAGTTCGCATTCCCCATCTAGATAACCCCTCACTGTCACCTTGAGCGCTAGATGGTTCCAACAAACACCACAATCTCATAGAGACATCCAACTCAAATTATACTCATGATAAGTATTTATGTAATCTTAGCCAAAGTGCCACACGGTATGCACACTGTCAACTTCACACACGTGGGGATAAGCAGAGATTCATTAAAGCACTTGAGTAGCAGAATAGATCTATAGATTACAAAGCTCATGATCTCAATAATATCATGCATAGAGAGAGAGATGAACACATAGCTACCGGTAGAACCCTTAGCCTCGATAGAGAACTACTCCCTCCTCATCATGGGAGTCAGCCGGTGATGGAGATGGCGATGGAGTTGATGGAGATGGCTCCGGGGGCACTTCCCCGTCCTGGCAGGGTGCCGGAACAGAGACTTCTGTCCCCCGAATCTCCTCTTCGGTGGCGGCGGCACTACGGAACTTTTCATGAAATTCTGAACTTCTACTTAGGGTTTTCGTCCCAGGGGAATATATAGGGGAAGGGGCAAGGTCGGTGGAGGCCTAAGGGGCCCACACCCCCTGGTGGTGTGGCCAGAGGTGACCCGTGCCACCATATGGTGTGGCCAGGCCCTGGCCCTCCTCTGCCTTTGCTTTGGGCTCCGTCTCGTGTCGGAAAAAATAGGAACTTTGGCTTTTGTTTCGTCCAATTACGAGAATATTTCTGGCTTTTCTGAAACCAAAAACAGCAGAAAACAGGCAACTGGCACTATGGCATCTTGTTAATAGGTTAGTTCCAGAAAATGTATAAAAATGCCTCAAAGTGTGAACAAAACAAAAGAAAGTAGATACTAAACAAGCATGGAACATCAAAAATTATAGATACGTTTACGACGTATCAACATCTCCAAGCTTAACTCCTGCTCATCCTCGAGTAGGTAAGTGATAAAAAGGAATAATTTTTAAGGTGACATGCACCATCACAATCTTGATCAAGGTATTTATAAAACATTGATAGCTGGGATCATAGTACTCTAACATAGGCGTGAAAGATATAGTTCTAACAATAAGACATAGCAACTATGTTGTAACATGAAGAGGTACAGACAAGAGATTCATGAATAACAATGCTTTGAAAGACATTTGTTTGTTTCACATATAGAAAACATAATGAGAATGGTATTCAGCGTGTCCCTCATAGTGTAGCAAAACATAAATGCATAGGACACCTTCAAAGTCCATAAGGGTGACTAGATACAAATAGTTTAAGAACAAGCAATATCAAAGTTATGAATCAATCAACAAGTTTTGGGACAATGCACATTAAACTAAGAATGGCCACTATGCTCTCTCCATAGGTGCATAAAGATAGAAGATGGAGACTCAACATAAAAAAATAAAAGAAAGGCCCTTCATAGAAGGAAGCAGGGATTCAAGTCTTATAAAGAGCTTCCAAAAATTATGGTACTTATTAGCTTTCAGCTATCATTGCCCCTATCATAAGCATCTTTAGGTGATTAAGGTTAAAGTGAACAAATATGAGGGTATGCTTGACAAGTTATAAGCTGAATATCTCATGCCCCTTACTTACGAGTACCGTTCCTCATGCTACTCAAGTTCAGTCATAGGTAAGTTCTTGTCATTGTAAGTACATGTGTATCATAGAGAACCGCCAACGGGGTACCCCTTGACCGATGATACAGAAGATTCCCCATATCAAAATGACAAGGCAAGCAGACAATGAGCATCTCAGCAATCCTTTTATTTCCTATTTGCATAGGCTTTTTTTTCTTTTTTTCTCTCTTTTTTTCTTTCCTATTTGCATAGGTTTTTTTATATAGAGGGTGCTTCATAGATATCTCACTATGGTTACGCTGCAGGTTTCCACCATGATTAAGCATGGCTTAGACCAGCCGCCCAGGCATTTCTCTAACACATATACGAACTCCATGAGCCTTACAAGCTCCCCTTTCATTTCACACCACTAGGATCCATAAGCAAAAGAACATGATATCAAATAAATAAAGTGCAATGTTAAAAGTGTTCCCCATGACAACATGGTTCTGCTAATTCACAACTTACAAAACGCAAGCATATACGCAACATATATGGGCACAATGGTTCAAGTTTATTAAGTGCAAGAAAAGTAAAGTGTGCCATCAAGTTCGTGAGAGCTTTAATCACTAATTTTCACATAACAAGTTTAATTCGGAAGGTAGATAAAAACATGAATATACTTGGAATAGCAAATGCTAATAGGTAGGTATGGTGGACTCTTTGGAATAACTTGGTTTTATTTGGAGTTGGATGCATGAGTGGAACTCATACTTGGTATGGAGGCTAGCAAAAGACTAGGAGCGACCAACTAAGAGAGAAATAATGGCCTTAATCATGCAAAGCGACAAAACATTATTAATTAAAGCATAAAGTGATATCACAAGTCGAAAACTAAATGATCATAGAGCCTATGGTGACTTGGTATAGTCTTAACATGGTGTGAGCATACTCCAAGTCAACCCAAATAAATCATCAAAGGAGAATACCACAATATTATGCTTTTATATGCTAAAACAACGCATGATTCTTTCAAGGAACATTTAGCAATCTCAATTGTTTGTAACAAGTCATGCTACAGCAATAATTACTAAGCATAAAGTCAAAACAATATCAAGCATGACATGACAAAGCCTAGGCCACAATCAAAAATAAGCTCCTTTTATACCACTTATAAGCATGAACTTTCCTACTCTTTTCCAATCCAAATCAACCTATTTGAAACTATGTATGAATGCGGAGGTACAACCAATTTATTCACGCAAACTAAGCAAACAAAAACTAAAAACAAAAACAAAGACGCTCCAAGAACAACACAATTGTGCATGAAACAATAAAAATGAAGTGTTTGGAAGAAACCTGAGATTTTTATTGATGAAGAAGGGATGCCTTGGGCATCCCCAAGCTTTGATGCTTGTACTTCTTGAATATTTCTTGGGGTGACACGGGTGGTATCCCCAAGCTTGAGCTTTTGTCCATACTTCATCTTATCACATTACTCTTCCTTACACTTTAATATTTCCTTCATACAAAACTTCACACAATCTTCATTAGCAACATTAGTGTACTCAAGATAATAAGTATTTAGGTTCAGTTTCAACATAAGTAAAACTTCCATTAAAACACAAGCTACTGTAGCAATTCCTTTTAAAAATTCAAGTAATTGGCAAGAACTCAAAGAGGAAGAGATTAAGATGCAAATGCAAATAATGGCAGAAATCTGTCAAAACAGACCAGCAGGTAAAAACTGATTTTTTCGAAGACCTTCTGTTGCTCAAATTGAAAAGTGTTAAACTCACGAAAGTTAGAAAACAACCTGGGACAGAAGCACAAAAAACTACAGCTCAATCTGACATACAGAGATTTTTCATGAATTTTTACAGCGAAGCACAAAAATCTGTTTCGGGACAGCAACTTTCCCAAGCATTATTTCTCTCTAATTAGAGGTTATTCTCGGCACAAAAACCACACAAAAAGTATAAGGAGAGGTTATTACAGAGGCAATAACTTCCAAGACTCAACAAAACAAAAATAAACTGAAAGTAAAAATATAGGGTTGTCTCCCAAAAGCTCTTTCTTTATAGCCATTAAGATAGGCATGATAGTTTCGATGATGCTCACATAAGAAATATGAGTTGAAGTAAAAGAGAGCATCAATAAGAAAATATAGAACAAATTTAAGTCTAACCCACTTCCTATGAAAAATAATCTTGTAAAGAAACAAGTCATGAAAACATAGCAACAAGCATAGGAAAGCAAAACAAGTGCAACTTCAAAAATTTCAACATAAAGAGGGGAAACTTAATATTGTTGAGACACATAAAACCATGTTTCCCTCTCTCATAATAACTTTTAGTAGCATCATGAATAAAATTAACAATATAACTATCACCTAAAACATTCTTATCATGAGCCACATGCATAAAAGAATTAATACTCCCCACATAAACATAGTCATTCTTATTAATTATAATGGGAGCAAATTCAACAAAATAGCTATCATTATTATTCTCATCACCATAATCATCAAATATAGGAGGCATATTGTAATCATAATTAATTTTCTTCTTAATAGTAGGTGGACTGAAAATATCATATTCATTATTGTAATCATCATATATTGGAGGTATAGTATCATCATAAGCAATAGAATAGTTATCTTCCAAAGTGTGTTCATTTGTAAACATATCATCATTAGAAGGAACATGGATAGCACTAATAGTACATCAATTATTAATATCATCATTTTCAGAATTGGTACCAAAGAGATTTTCAATATCAAAAGAAGTGTGATTTCCCCAATCATGATCACTTCTATAGGTAACAGGCATAGGAACATCATCGAGTTCAGACTCATCAAAAACTATAATATGAGCAACATGCTTAGGGGAAATACCGTTTCCTCCCTCCTTTTACTCCTCCTCTTCTTCTTTTTCTTCTCCTCTTTAGGAGGGAGAGGCTTGAAAGGAAGCTTCTCCATATACCCTGGTTTATTGTTAGAGACAATAGAAGAAACTTTGGAGGATTCCTCCTTTTTATTAATAAGAACAAAACATGTATTAGTCCTATCATATTTTGGTAAAATCTCTCATCTTTTATAATATTTTGTATGTAAGTATTTGTGTGACAATTATCAACACAATAAAGATGAGAACCATGCAGGACGTTATTCATATCAAAAGCACTCATATCTACCAAAGAAGTTTTTCTTGATAACTCTTCACACCCCAAAAATAATGTAAGTTCATCATGCTGATTAGGAGTGATCATGTCATCACATTACAAACTTGCAGTACTCACTGGATTAGAAGGGCTATTATTATGGCCTGGGCATTGAAAATTGAAATGACCCACTTCAAAGCAAAGTTCACAAATAAAAGGATAGAGGGTACAAACTTTTTTACCAAGATCTTTTAGAGCCCTATACCACATTCTAGTTTTTTCATTCCTGTGGGTGATACAATATTCTTATTCAACTTGATTCTTCTCACAAGGTCTATGTATTCCAAAAAAAAATAACATGCTTATAAGAAATATTACTTTCAGAGGTTTGAGCATGTTTGTTGCTATCATTAATAACAATTTCATTTTTCATGCAAGTGTCTTTAAAAGGTTCATGATACATGTCCCATTTTTCTTTCGGAGCATTAATATGAGAATCAAAGGCTCTACAACAATCAACAAGAATTTGAGGATCAAGACCATATTTAGCACTAAGCTCTTGAAAATCAGCAGTTTCAGCAAAAGACTTAATGCAATCATACTCATAGTTTATACCTGGTTCTTTACCTTTGTCGTTATCCCAATCTTCGGTATTGCTTTGAATTGTTTCAAGAAGATCCCACTTAGCTTTAACCTCCTTACTTGTGAAGGATCCCTCTAAACAGGTATCTAGATAGTCCTTGTAATGTCCTAAAGCCTTGCATAAAAAATATTAATAATAATATTATTTGGGAGCTCATGAATGGGACATTTGAGCATTAGTGACTTCAATCTCCCCCATGCTTGGGCAATACTTTCTCCATCATGTGGATGAAAATTATAAATGTAGTTCCTATCTTTCTGAATTTCATGAGGAGGATAAAATTTAGAGTAAAAGAGAGATTCAAGTTCCTTCCACTCCAAATGATGAGGATCGTCTAGTAGCTCATACCACTCCCTTGATTTGCCCTTAAGTGAAAAAGGGAATAGCTTCCTCTTAACTTGGTTCATTGAAATACCTGCACACTTGAATAACTCGCATAATTCGTGTATAAAGAGTAAATGATCACCAGGATGGACAGTTCCATCTCCAAAATAACAGTTATTCATAACACGTTCAACAATTTCCATAGGTATTTTAAAAGGGATGCTTTCAGTATGTGGATTTAAAATATCACAAGTATCATTAAATTACCACATATGGGAGATAAAGTATCATCAGAGCAAACTTTCTTCTTTAAAGCTGGGGAACTAAAAAGATCATTTTCATAAAAACTAACTTCCCCAAGCTTAGACGTTTCCATAGCATTAGTAACAAAGGTGTTCAAAAAATTCATACTAATAACATAGCTATTAGCATGCAAAGAAAGTTCCATGGTTTTTTTATTTTTCTTTTCAGACCATTCATGTTCTACCTTAGGAAAAATACTAAAAAGATCTCTAATTTTGTTGTTGTTTTCCATTAAGCCTAACTAGTGAAAATAAAAACAAGAAACAAAAAGATATAATCGTAGAATCTAAAGGAAATAACTTCGAGCACTCACACACCAGCAACAGTACTAGAAAATAGCTTAGTAGCCAGATGATGTGAGTACCTTTTACCTAACCTTCCCGGCAACAACGCCAGAAAATAGCTTGATATCTACGCACGCTTCTATTCTTGTAGACAGTGTTGGGCCTCCAAGTGCAGAGGTTTGTAGAACAGCAGCAAGTTTTCCTTAAGTGGATCACCCAAGGTATATCAAACTCAGCGAGGAGGTGGTCAAAGGTATCCCTCTCAAGCTACCCTGCAATCAAGATACAAGAAGTCTCTTGTGTCCCCAACACACCCAATACACTTGTCAAGTGTATAGGTGCACTAGTTCGGCGAAGAGATAGTGAAATACAAGTAATATGGATGATTATAAGTGGTAATTGCAATCTGAAATAAGAGTGGCAGCAAGCAAACATGTAACAGAACTAATTGTAAACGGTGTTTCAATGCTTAAAACAAGGCCTAGGGATCATACTTTCACTAGTGGACACTCTCATATAAATATCTTCTCTTCATTATGCTACCCTAAACTACTCTCCGGTTGGACGATATAGGGCTATAACAGCACACCTTAAAGTTCACATTCCCCATCTAGATAACCCCTCACTATCACCTTGAGCGCTAGATGGTTCCAACAAACACCACAATCTCATAGAGACATCCAACTCAAATTATACTCATGATAAGTATTTACGTAATCTTAGACAAAGTGCCACACGGTATGCATACTGTCAACTTCACACACGTGGGGATAAGTAGAGATTCATTAAAGCACTTGAGTAGAGAATAGATCTATAGATTACAAAGCTCATGATCTCAATAAGATCATGCATAGAGAGAGAGAGATGAACACATAGCTACTGGTAGAACCCTTAGCCTCGAGAGAGAACTACTCCCTCCTCATCATGGGAGTCAACAACGGCGATGGATATGGCGGTGGAGTCGATGGAGATGGCTCTAGGGTACTTCCCCGTCCCGGCAGGGTGCCGGAACAGAGACTTTTGTCCCCCGAATCTCCTCTTCGGTGGCGGCGGTGTTGTGGAACTTTTCGTGGAATTCTGATCTTCTACTTAGGGTTTTCGTCCCGGGGGGAAATATAGGAGAAGGGGCAAGGTCGGTGGAGGCCTGAGGGGCACACACACCACCTGGTGGCGCGGACAGAGGTGACCCGCGCCACCATATGGTGTGGCCATGCCCTGGCCCTCCTCCGTCTCTGCTTTGCCCTCCGTCTCGTGTCGGGAAATATAGGAACTTTGGCTTTTGTTTCGTCCAATTTCGAGAATATTTCTGGCTTTTCTGAAACCAAAAACAGCAGAAAACAGGCAACTGGCACTTTGTCATCTTGTTAATAGGTTAGTTCCAGAAAATGTATAAAAATACCTCAAAGTGTGAACAAAACGTAAGAAAGTAGATACTAAACAAGCATGGAACATCAAAAATTATAGATACGTTTACGATGTATCACTCCTCGCCGCGGTAGAGGATGCAGTCATTAGTGCATGCATGTATCTTCTGCACCTCTAATCCTAGAGGGCAGACAACCTTCTTTGCTTCGTAGGTATCAAGCGGGCCTCGTATCCTTTGGAAGCAACTTCTTCATTATTTTCAGCAACTTTTCAAATACTTTGTCAGTCACACCGTTCTCTGCCTTCCATTGCAGCAATTCCAGTGTGCTACCTAGTTTTTTGTGCCCATCTTCACAATTTGGGCACAACAATTTGTTGTGATCCTCTATCATCTGCTTGAATTTCAACCTCTTCCTTTTAGTTACGCATTCTTCCTGGGCATCAGCAATGGCCCGACTAAGATCATCATCAGGCAGATTTGATGCCCGTTCTTCATCTTCTTCTTCATCATTGTCTTCCATTATAGTCCCATCCTATTCAAGGGACATTGTAGGGTAGTCGTTATCATTCTCTTCTTCTTTGTTGTCTTCCATCATAACCCCTCTTTCTCCGTGCTTGGTCCAACAATTATAGCCGGTCATGAAACCGGACCGAAGCAGGTGGCTATGAAGGACTCTTGAGGAAGAGTATTCCTTATGATTCCGATAGACACCACATGGACAAGACATAAAACCATTCCGCTTGTTTGCCTCGGCCACAAGGAGAAAAGAATGCACGCCTTTAATGAACTCGCTAGAGAGTCGGTCAACGTACATCCATTGCCGGCTCATCTGCATTATATAATTAAGTACATCAAACAGAATCATGATGATAAAATTAGTACTGGTCTAAAAAACAAAATTAAAGACAACAACTGGGACTAAAGATATGATGAACCTTTAGTCCCGGTTGGAGGCACCAACCGGGACTAAATGTGGATATGGTGACAACAGGTCGACACTATGTCCTCAGTGGGCAGCACTAAGCCAGTAAATGACGACACTATTTTGGGGTGATGGCAGCACTATGCCAGGGGTGAGTGTGTTGACGTTATGTCATCAGTGCCCGACACTATGTTATGTTGCTTAATCTATAAATAGGTATGCATTCTTGTGAAGAACTGCAAGATGGTGTGCGAGACCAGGGACACCACTATGATGGAGCTTCTCGAAGATGTCTTAGGACCTCGTCCTCAGACATCTTCGAGGAGCTCGCCGTAGAGGCACTCCCTAATATGTGAAATTAGTTAGCTCCACCAGCATACTGATCTAGCTAGAGAAGATATAAACTGAAAGATGGTGTGCGAGAGCAGGGACACCACTACGGCAGAGCTTCTCGAAGATGTCTTAGGATCCCGTCCTCAGACATCTTCGAGGAGCTCGCCATAGAGGCACTCCCTAATTTAATTTGGTAGCTCCTCGGCGTCTTCATGTTTTTGGTTTGCTTAAACGGTCGATGATTAAAATCCTAGGGCACCACTATATATATGTATGCCTTCATAGTTTTGGTTCTTATTTTTGTTGCAATGGATTTTGTGACGACATGTAGAAGAAGAATGATATTTTGTTGCTCGACGGCAGCATGATGCATCTGTGAATCGTCTGAATTTCGAGACTATGTGTCAAACCAAGATATATAGATAGGATGAACTCATGTATCTCTGTGCTTCGATGAATCAAATGAATTTCGAGGACTATATGTGCCAAATTAACCAGATATATAGAGATAGAATCCACACAAATTCCTCCATTTCTAGAGCATGAAATGAGGTAAAACTAGCAATGAAATATGAAAGGATGAAGTTGCTAACCTCTTAGGACTCTTAGATAGATGTGGAGCTAAAAAATCTTCACAAATCTTGAGAAAAATCGGCAAGAACTCGAGCTTGAGGGAAGAAATTTGAGGGAGATGCTTGTGTGAGCTTGAAATGGCCTGGACAGGGAAGAGGAAGAAGATATGGTCGGGCCCTTTAGTCCCGGTTCGTTTAATAAGCCGGGACTAAGGTCCCCTACGAACCGGGACTAATGTTTTCTAGCCCTGCGGCCATTTCTAGCCGTTGGGACCAAATCGGGACTAATGCTCTGGACTAAAGGTCCGTTTTCTACTAGTGGGGTGAGATGTCGCGCGCGCATCCGCGCGGACATGTAGCGCGTTAGCACAACTCAAAAAATAATATATAGACCTAGGTTAAGTTGAGCATTTTCCTATTGATAATCTTCCTATAATTCTTCCTTGATCCCTCTTTATTTCTAAGGCAGCTGCTATTGCTCTGCCGTGATCAGTACGATAGTTACCCAACACGTACTTGTTTCTAAATTAGATGTCATAGATATATCTAGATTTACATATACCTATCACTAATATATATATATATATATATATATATATATATATATATATATATATATATATATATATATATATATATATATATACACGTATCTAGACGAATTTGGGACAAGGGAATAGATGGAACGAAAACATGCACGTCCGCGTGACATGATCGATCTGTACCACCCTCGACACGTACGTGAACGGCTAACACGACACGAAATTCTCGGCCTTGGCCATGCCGGCCGGACCGCACGGTCTGTCACGCACTGCCATCAGTCGACGCCATCTCTTGCTAGCTCTGCAGCCCGCATCGCCCTATACAGACGAGATGGCATGAAAAGGAGATAGAGAGAGAGTCTCCCAGATCGATACATGCAACCGAAGATGAAGGTCCCATACCCATCCATATGCCCGACGGCGCGGCTGGCTCGTCGTTATATCACCTGAATTAACCAGCAGAAGAATGCCAAGAGCGGGCGAGCGGTGGTGTAGTCGCAGATTAGCAGAAGCCTGTCTGAACATTCAGAAATTTCGTTTGGATTCTTGCTACAGTTGCGTGGCTAGCTGCACGTTGCCGAACGGATGCAGCGCGTGGCGCTCGCTCTCACGCGTGATGTTGCAGCAGCTGATCTGATCATGCGCGCGCGCTCTAGAGTAGCTCTAGCGGCTGTTTGTACGCGGATCATCA
This sequence comes from Avena insularis, assembly GCA_023614405.1. Classification (NCBI taxonomy): domain Eukaryota; kingdom Viridiplantae; phylum Streptophyta; class Magnoliopsida; order Poales; family Poaceae; genus Avena; species Avena insularis. The sequence goes on along the minus strand of CM042692.1, from coordinate 352,388,202 downwards.
TCTAATTGGGTCGATCTCATTTGCCCACCTAGAGTAGCTCTAGCGGCCGCTTTTATCTTCTTCTCCTTGTATTACATTTGTACTGTACGCTGGTACCGTGCCCCATGTTCCGTTACGCTTCCAGTTTACTCGCCACCGTCCGTTTCTTATCTATGCATACAGGCATACAGCCCAGCAGCCACTGCTGCATCAGTCTGGTAAGTGGTCCCTCTCGCCTCGCTGCTTAGCTTGTCACAAACAAACAAAAGCTTATCAGTTCTACATACGCATACATGTTCATGCTCTTTGGTTGTATGCAAACTTCAATGAAGAAAACACAGTGGTGATCCCGGATCCCAACAAAAAACCTCAACGACCCTTTTTTTTTACCTTCCTCTCGTTCTTGTCTTCTCCCTTTTGAGAGTCAGCCGCCGCCGCCGTCCGAGCCCTTGTTCCGTCCTCTCTGTCGGAATAGCCGGACGGAGCTGGACTGGTTGGGGCGCCGGAGTAGTTAGGTGTAGGTTTTTCGGTTGTTTGTCGGGTGAGGGCTTCATGCCCGATAGTTGAAGACGTGGGGCGGGTCTAGATAGCCAGATCCGCTCCAGTCAGAACACCAAATTGTTTTGAAGGCTTATAGCTATGTGAGTTTTACTGTCTCTTAATGGGTGACTACGTATTATATGTAACACGATACTAGAGATCCCTCTATTAGCAACGATACATACTGTTTGTGATATCAACTAACATAACAAAATATGCAAAACATTGTTAGTTCTTGACATATTCATAATAAAAATGATAATTACTAAGAGTTATGTGGATTAACTTCACATGTTTTTATGGTTAGCACGGCCACTGTCTCCCTTCGAGTAGATTTGCATGCTACACTTCACTCTAGAATAAATAATGTCAGCAATGATAATCTTGAACCAAAATCTGTAAATGCAATATATCTTAAATCGTGTAAGGCGTAACAGATTGACAGTTCATTTTCACCATTTACGTTGTTACTATGAGATTCCAAAACTAGACCATATGTTGCAGTCTCGACGATGTATTTTTCCTCCGTAGTTTACAAGTTATAGACAAGTTATAACCACTTAGCTATCCGGTAATAATCACTTGGTTATCAGGTTATTGAATGTAACTCCCCACCAATGTTAATCTTGCATTGTAGTAATTCAATGGTCAACGTCTCCTGCTTCTTAATAACAACACTCACTCTAGACTTGCTTAACATTGAAAAGTTGACTAAATAGAAACTACTACTGGGTAATCATACCATATTAGGGTTCTAGGCATTAACTAGTAACATGATAGTCAACATGTTACAACCTAGTAGTTGGTGGCGATAGAAAAATGTCACCAAAACATGATAAAATAGGATCATGTTTGAAGCCCGTATTGAGATGAACTTGGTAAAGACAGTTCACTAATTGGTTTAACGTTTTAGGAGGTAAATTGTCATGAATTCTTTACATCCAACAATATCGTTGTTCTCCACATGAGACCGAAGATTATCTGCATGCATACACATGATGGCTCACACAAGCACACATCATGTTAGATTTCTAGAAGATTAAACATACCCTCTTAGTGTTTCTTCGGTTCACATGATTCTTCGAACCTAAGCATAAAAACATATAGGATTTGTATGCCATGCTATGTTAAAGTGTACGAGAATATAAAAATGTGCTTGTGCCCATAAATTCGGTTGCTAGTGGAACTGAACCTCTGAGTGAAATCATGGGGTATGTTGTACATCAATTTCCAATTAAATACTTGGGAGTGCCCTTGCACCATGATAAGATTAGGAGATAGGAGCTCCAACCTATCATTGACAAGATTCTGAAAAGGATTGCAGGTTGGAGGGGAAAACTTCTCTCTTATGTAGCCATATTGACTTTGATCAAAACTTTTCTTGCTAGCATCCACATTTACCTTTTGTCCCTTTTTAAGTTCCCTAAATGGGCTTTGGATTTCATCAACTCCCAGATGGCTAACTGTATTTGGAATGATTCCAAAGATAAGAGGAAGCTATACCTAGCAAACTAGAGCCTGGTGTGTATGCCAAAAACACAAGAGGGACTAGGAGTTCCTTTTCTTAGAAATGTCAATGTTTGCTTTCTAGCCTCTTGGCTCAAGAGGTTTGCAAATAGTGGTAACAAGTTGTGGAAAAGAATCTCCGATGCTAAGTACAACACTCAAAACCCCAACATTTTCTGCTGTGGAAGTTCCAATTCTTCCAAAAAAAGGTTTTATGTGGGTTGTGAGGTCTATCCAATTTGGGTACAAATAGATTATTGGGGATGGGGCCAAAGTCAAATTTTGGAAAGATGTATGGTTTGGCACATGACCTCTCTGTGTATAATTTTGGGAGATCGATTGCATTTGCAATGAGTAAATGGCTACTATTTAGCAAGTGTGGGACATGAGCTCTCTGAAACTCTCCTTTTGGAAAATTTCAGCCCCAAGCTAAGAACAATGGCAGGAGTTGGTACAAATTGCGGGTAGTATTTCCTTGTCTGATGATTGCAAGTCATTCATATGAAAATACACAAATGATGGTCAGTTTTCAACTAGTTCCTGTTATAGCATTTTATTAGCTTTAGAGGAGTGACTAATGTCTATATACCTTATATATGGTCTCTAATTGTTCCCCCACACATTCAGATCTTCTTCTGGCTTCTCTCAAATAACAAACTTATGACAAGATACAACCTACAGAAAACAAATCTGGTAAACCTACTTGTTGTGTTTTCTATGCTGAAGAGGAATCAATTGGTCATCTTTTTTCAGATGCATTGTAGCTACTAGGATCTAGGAAATTGTCTCTATTTTTTTGAGTCTTGAGCTTGGTCATGATTACCTGTCGATAGCTAAGTTTTGGATTTCAAAATAGAAGCATCAAGCTTTCAGTGCCATATGTGTTGCGGTCCTTTGGAGCATTTGGAAAGTTAGAAATGCTTTGATTTTTGACTCCCAAACCTAGATTTCCATTAAGCAGGTATGGTGGCTGATTCTCAGAACTATCAAGAAATGGAGACTAATTTTCAAGGAGGCTATGCTGCCTCGGGTGGATCTCTTCTCGGGTATGGTGAATAGTAGGTGCGAGAAACCATGTGCTCTCGCGTGGGGGTAGGCTCTCCCCTCGGCTCGGGGGCCTAGGTGCCAACCCTATCGCACGTGTGATGCATGTAAAATGCATACATGAACTTTGTAGTCTATTGGTATAAATTACCACATATTTGCTACATATATGATGTTATATACATGTTATATATTGATTAATGGTGATTTACCAATGATCCCCTTTATTTTGGTTATAACTCTGCAGGATAGGAAAACCATATTTTGGGTATTTTTACCTTTTAGGGACCTAAACAAAGTCAAATGGACCTGGGATTTTGGAAGCGTTAATATTTCATCAAGACAAGCACCAGGAGCGCTTGGACCTCACCAGATGGACCAGGAGGCCCAAAGGAGACCAGGTAGCGCGCCTAGTAAGGGTGGGCGCGCCACCTAGGCCCTATTCCTCTTGGGCCATTGATTCGCTTTGATCTTTCGCCCATCACATTCGTATGACCTAAGAAATAGTATATAAAGGGTCCCTCAGGAGTTCCTCGAGAGAGGCGCAACCGAAACACCAAAACGGAGCTAGAACCAACAAAGATTGGAGAGGGAAACTCCACCGGAGGGATCTCTACCTTCTCCATCATCTCCACCATCATCACCATGATGAAGAGGGAGTAGTCCACCTCTAGGTTATGGGTTTGTGGTAGTAGTTTGATCTATTTCGCTCTTGTTCTTCATAGATCTAGTACCATATGAGCTTCCCAACATGATTATAGTCATATATGTAATTCCTATGTGGTGGATCTTTATTCTATGATTTGATATATGGGATTGGAACCTATTATGTGTAAGATGTATTGATAGATTCATATCATGTACCCCGTTCTTAAGTACTTGTTATGGTCCAAATTGTATGCAATATCATGTGTGGGGAGAAGTGTGTATTAGATGGAGTAGCAGGGCGGTAGTGATTGAATAGTGACAACAAAATCAAGATCTACTATGGTATTTACCTTTCTTTTGTTGCCTCACTAGGGATAAAGTGAATTCATGTGCTATAGTTATCTTGTGCAGCTAGATAATCTTGTTTGGTCAAGGTATTATATTTGTGATTCAAACATCATGTCAAATTACTTAATGCTATACTCTGTTGATTCTTAATTCATGATTGCTTGGATTTTTCTCTTTCTTGAGGAGTATAAGAGAGATGTGTTGCATTATCTCTATGGTAGGACGTGATGCCCATATGAATGCTTATCACACACATGTTGCAGTTCGACCAATATTATATCTTTGCTGAATTTTTTGTGTCCATTACAACCCGAAAAGAGAGTACACAAGTGAACTCATGAACCCTGGTCTATTTTAAACCATTAGAAACACCTTTTCAACACAATTATCACACTTCATATTTTCTGCAATTTATTATTTCGAAAATACAAAAATACTTTCTTCAGTTGCAAACACACACAAAATCCAAAAACAACTACTCCCTCTGATCCATATTAATTGTAGCTAAATTAGATGTATCTAGACATGTTTTATTACTAGATACATCATATTCAGCGACAATTAATATGGATTAGAGAGAATATCATTTATTTATTTTATCTTGCTTGCCTAGTTTTTACTTGTCTTATTTTATTTTATATTATTATTATTTCATATCACTAATATGAAACCTTGTGCTTGACAACCATGGTGGAGTTGGGGAGACATGACAAAAACTTTGCTTTGTAGGTTGCTTGAAGAGGAGAAGAAGAATAATTTCTGAGCCAATTCCTCGAGAGTTTGGTATAAAAACTCGAGTCATCCTTGTGGGGAAAAGACACTTGCTAAAACACTTTGCACTTGGAGTCCCAACGAGTTGGTACACAGAGAGTTGTTTCCATCAAGAACATTTTCTAGCGTCGTTCTTACTATGAGATTTCCCTTCTTCTTTAGATTTTCAAAGTAATTTTCTTTGTCTTGTTTTTAGTATCTTTCTTTTAGTTTTCCTTTAAAACACAAAATCAAATAAAAATAGTATAACCTTTGGAAGAATGGATAAAAGAACCTATTGGCCCTTTAGTGTGAGAAACTTTCCTAAAAAAGATGAAATACCTTTAGAACCCTTTGAAATTGATCCTCTAGTAACTAAAGCTATTTCTGAAAACCGCTTTCATGGAAATCCAAAAGAAGGTCCTATGATACACCTAAGGAAATTTAATGATAAATGCAAGGCTTTGAATATAAGAAATACCAATAATAACATAATCAAAGTTGAACTTTTCCCATATTCACTTGCTAGAAAGGCACTAGATTAGATATTAAAATGACCACTAGCTCTTGGTTTAATGTTAAAGTTGCCTTTGTTGAAAGATTTGGAGCCCCTGAAACCATAAGTCACCTTAGGTAAATAATTATCTCCTTTAAAAAATGAAGAACTGCTAGTAAAAGCCTGGGAAATATTTAGGGGACTTGCTTATGGAGCAGAACATGGCCTTAGGGATTAGATGATAATGCATATATTTTACAGAGGGCTAACTAAAACCTCAATGGCCTATTTGGATAATGAATGTAGAGGTTCTTTCAAGAATACAACTGCCTCAAACACCTGTGTTACTAGATGGCCCGCTTCTAGAAGTCGAAATTATGGAAGTTTGAAGAAAGTTGAAGTGCCCGAAGAAGTGTTTGATGATAGATATGAAACTTTTAACCTACAAAGTATAGAAAAGAAAGTAGAGGAAGTTAAAATGCTAAGTGAAACCAAAGAACCTCTACTTGACCTTGATAAATGCATCTTTTATGAACTTATCAATATCCTACAAAAGTTTTCCAATGACCCATCTATTAATATTCATCAAGCAGGTTTTGGTTCCTATATAGAAAACTATGTCATCAAAGAAAGGATAGAAAGATACAATAATGAAGCCATGATACCACCAAATATTGGGGATGTTTGGCTCCCCAAGATATTAATCACTATTGGCAAAGAGACCCATCATGCTATTTTATATCTAGTGTCTCTGTGTTATCAAAAGAACAATATGATCCACTAGAACTCAAAACCATGAAAAATGTTCAATATATCTTTTGCTTCCCGATGACTCAGCTAAACATGCTTTGGGGAAAGTAAATGATATAATGATTGACTTACATAAGACTTTTGTGCCTATTGATTTTGTTGTAATGGACATGGGGAGTAAAACCTCTAGTCCTATAATTCTTGGAAGACCCTTTTTGATAACTGCAGGTGCAATTAATCATTAATTAAAAGGAAGGGAATATGAAGTTTCAGTTCCCACATAAGAAATGCATGGAACACTTACCAAGGAAGAACGAGGTAGCACCAAGGTACAAGCTACCACATGATCTCCACATCACTTGAAACAAGTAAGTAAGCCTAGCTATATGGCTATAAAGAAAGCGCTTTGCGGGAGGCAACCCGGATATTTTACTTATGCATGCTTGCTGTAGTAAAAGAGTCATTTTAGTGTATTTGTTGTAGGTTAGCAATAAAGTACCAACTAGAACCCATTTTGGTTGCCAGAAAGTTGTTAGAACACAGGGAGTAGCAAATTCCTTCACAACACTGTTTACTAGAAAAATTCCCTGATTTTTTCTGCAACTCTGATTTCTATCATATTTACACTGTAGTTGCAAATTTTTATCCTATATATGAAAAAAATTGCCAAGTTTTTTGACATGTCGAGGTGGTCGAAATAAATTCGTTTTTCTATTGCTGAAAATCTGGACAGATTCTGCCCACTAGTGTTTGAGCCATTCCTTTGGGTCCCAAAATGATTTGCCATGAGCCTTTTGATATGCTAGGAATATGTAGGACACTATATGCTTTATGGACTACTATTTTTTTCTTTGATATATATGGGAGCTATTATCATAATCTTGTACCGCTAATGTCACCCCATAGAAAAATAAATGGGAGAAAGTTTTGTGTTAAAGTGTTTTGATAGGGAATGGAGGAACACCACACCAAGAGGTATCCAAGAATGGTGAAAACCATAAGCTTTGGGATTCCCAAGGCACCCCACTAGACCTATAAAACTCTCGGTTTGCAAACCTATAAACTTTGTTTTTCGAGCAACATAGAATGATCATAGAAAACTTGGAGCGTCTTTGCTTAGTGTTATGTTTAGTTTTGCTTGATATGCTTGGAAATAAATAGGACCACCTTGATAGATATTTTGCATTCTTAGGAAAGATCTACTGGAATAGACTATCCCATGAATGAGTGCCATGTTTTAATAAATGCCATGTTTGATTGAATGCCTTGCTTAAAATAGAAAAGGGGGAAAACCAAACTATGCATGTTATTGCTTTAGGTTGGATTTTTCATATGCTTTATGCAGTGATAACTTACAAGTGTATAATCTTGTGCTAGTTCTTATATTCAACATAAATGGTTCTCAATGCTTATATTGTCTTCTAGAAATGACTTAGTACTATGGGCATTTTGCATTCTTATAGAAGGTAAAATGGTTACCATTGCTAGTACCACCATACTAAAACAACCTCCTTTAGCAAAACAAACTTAGCATTTATATAGGAAACACCTACCCAAATAGCTTAAGCTATATCCCAAAGTATACTATCATGTGCGAGTCATTATTTAGCTTCCAAACACTATTATTATGGGTATGGGTGACATGGAGAAGTCAGTCGTGGGGTGATCACGAACTCATTGGGCATAGAGTAACCCTTCCCAAAAAGCAATAAGAGGATGCATACACTAAAAGATGAGGACAAATACCCTCCATAGAAGGGGTACCGCCGCTAAGATGAGGGTAAAAACCCTCCAAATGTTGATATCATATCAAAAGGTGAGAAGAGTGAGTATATAGAGGCTATGCCTTCCCAAAAAAGTGACAAAGAAAAAAAGAGGAAAGAAGCAAACGGTGCCAAAAAGAATTAGGTAATGAGGGGCAATAGAACCAAACACTAATGATGAACTATGCTTCAACCATAATCTTAACGGATAGTGTTTGGAACATAGCTTGTGTCTCACATATGATAGTTCCTACTTTCCAGCCAATACTCTTTCCAAGCTCCTTTGCCAAATATTTTAACCATATGACCACCACTATATATATACTCTTTTATCTATGCGAAGAATGCACTATTGCCTCATGGTACTATATGCATTTGTGTTAGTCAATATAAACATTGTTTTGTCAAGTATGATATTATAACAAGTATCACTTTATGCTATGTTTGCTTGTTGTTATTGTCTAAATAAATAAACCTTTTAACTTTTTGTGATACTTGCTAGTGAAAAGAAGCGCCAAACTCCAAAGCCCATGTTAGTTTTATCACCTTCATGCTCGAGGACGAGCATAGGTTAAGCTTGGGGATGTTGATGCATGTAAAATGCATACATGAACTTTGTAGTTTTTTTATATGAATTCCCACATATTTGCTACATATATGATGTTATATCCATGTTTTACATTGATTTATGGGGATTTACCAATGACCCCCTTTATTTTGGTTATAACTCTGCAAGACAGAAAAACCTTGTTTTGTGTATTTTTACCTTTTACGGACCTAAACAAAGTCAAATGGAGCTAGGATTTTGGGAGCGTTAATATTTCATCAAGAGAAGCACCTGGAGCACTTGGACCTCACCAGATGGACGAGGAGGCCCAAAAGAGACCAGGTGGTGCTCCTAGTAAGGGTGGGTGCACCACCTAGGCCCCTTCCTCCTCGGCCATCGATTCGTTTCAATCTTTCACCCACCGCCTCCTAGGCCACTTGGATCTCTACCTTCTCCAATGTATCCACCATCATCACCATGATGAAGAGGGAGTATCCCACCTCTGGAATATGGGTTTGTGGTAGCAGCTTGATCTATTTCTCTCTTGTTCTTCATAGATCTAGTACCATATGGGCTGCCCAATATGATTATGGTCATATATGTACTTCCTATGTGGTGGATCGTTATTCTATGATTTTATATATGAGATTGGAACCTATTATGTGTAAGATGTATTGATATATGCATATCATGTACCCCGTTCTTAAGCAGTTTTTTTATCCAACTTGTATGTAAGAGCATGTGCGGGGAGAAGTGTGTATTAGATGGAGTAGCATGGTGGTAGTGATTGAATAGTGTCAACAAAATCAAGATGTACTATGGTATTTACCTTTCTTTAGCTTCCTCACTAGGGATAAAGTGAATTTATGTGCTATAATTATCTTGTGACAGCTAGACAATCTTGTTTGGTCAAGGTAGAATATTTCTGATTCAAACATCATGTCAAATTACTTAAGGTTATACTTTGTTGATTCTTAATTCAAGATTGCTTAGAGTTTTCCCTTTCTTGAGGAGTATAAGAGAGATGTGTTGCATCATATCTATGTTAGGACGTGATGCCCATGTGAATTCTTATCAAACACATGTTGAAGTTCCACCAATATTATATCTTTGATGAATTGTTTGTGTCCATTACAACCCAAAAAGAGAGTAGACAAGTGAACCCATGAACCCTGGTCCATTTTAAACCATTAGAAACACCTTTCCAACACCATTATCACACTTTATATTTTCTAGAATTTATTATTACGAAAATACAAAAAAATACTTTATTCACTTGCAAACACAGACAAAACCCCAAAACAACTACTTTTATTGCTTTTATCTTGCTTTCCTAATTTTTACTTGTCTTATTTATTTATTTATATTATTATTATTTCATATTACTAATATGAAACCTTGTGCTTGACAACCACACGATGGAGTTGGGGACACAAGACAAAAACTTTTCATTGTAAGTTCCTTGAAGAGCATAAGAAGAATAACCTCTGAGCCAATTCCCAAGAGTTTGATATAAACCCTTGATTCCTTGTGGAGGAAAAGACGCTTGCTATAACACTCTGCACTTGAAGTCCCAATGAGTTGTTGCCATCAATGTGCCATGCCAAAAGCACATACCACTCCTTCTGGCAACTTCGGCACAATGGATACCTCACCACTGACACTTTTATGCGTTCAGCCGTGGACGTCCCAAACGCTGAAGACAGGCATGCTGCCAGCCGAGCAGACCAGGGCTGCACTCAAGAACATTTTCGGTCACTACAGGGCTAGAATCTGAAATTTTTAGTTCTTGCTTTGTAATCTATGTTCGGTGCATCCACAGTGTTGTCATTTTTAGTTTAGTTTCCTTTATATTCCTAGATATTATCCTTTACTGGATCTTTTATCCCCCTATGATGCTAATATCTAAAATACACAATAGGAGGCAATAACATGATCATCAACGCCCACATACTTATATGTGTTCTACAATTAAAAACATCTACGCATAGATCCGGCTCTGATATCACTATTGGGTCCACAACATAGAAAAAAAGTTTTTCCTATGATATGAAAAACTAAGCACCAAGATCTATGTGCTAGATGCAAGCAACAGGTCGATATACATCCATAGAGATCTTACCCTCGAAGACCAAAAAGATTTTATGAAATCTGATTTTGTGGATGATGTAGTCATACTCTTGCCGATCTCAAGATCGAGTTGTAGTCCAGCGCCATGAAGTTGCAGCGCATCCATGATCACACACACATTCAACATCCTAACAACCTACGATTCCTCGCACCAGCAAAGTAGCGCAAGCAGCAGGCCCTTTCTAGAGAAACCGCCGAGAATATATACTTCACTAATCCGAAGCCATGGGGAAAAATTTAGAGGGGGGAAGAAAACCTTCACGAGGAGGTGGTGCAAATGCAGAGGAGGGAGTGGCCTCCTTTTATAGGGGAGGGGCATCCCCAAGGGGCATGGCCACCGGCAATGGAGGTGCCCCACCTCTCCCTCCATAATGGTGAGTGGAGCTTCCACTAAGCCCACTCCCATTAACACAAAACTCCACTCACATTGTATTAATTTTCCACCAAAATTAATGCAAGCTCTCATTAAATAATTTATTTTATTTCTTTTATTCAGAAATTTTTAATTAATTTAATTAACAAAAAATTGCACATACCCCCTTACATTACTTCGATATTACATCTAAAACCAATTTTAGCAATTTGACTCGAAAGAATTCTAGAGCTTATCAAAATAATCCTTGCGCTTTCAAATCATTTCTCTGATATTATATCTGCCCCATTTGGTGTCAGTATAGTTTAAGTGTGTGATACGTCCATTTTGCATCACTATTCTATATCAAAATTTACTATTATTCATTGATATATTTCATATTAAGAGATGATACTTATGTTATTTTATCTATTTTTGCATGGTTGATGACTTTTGGAGGATGGACCGCTGAAGTCGGGATTCTGATGGAAAAGGCACTATTTGGAGGCGAAATTCGTGAAGATCATAAAATCCTAGAAAATATATGGAAAATCCTATTTTTCCAGAAGACAAAGGATGCCAGAAGGGGGAGCGGAGATGGGCCACAGGGGCCCACACCACCTGGTGGCGCAAGCCACCCTTGGCCGCGCCACCAAGTGGTGTGTCCACCCTGGCCCACCTCTGGCTCTGCTCTAATCCTCCCGAAACCCTAAGACTCGGGGGGCGACCACAGAAAGATTCCGCCACCTCTGTGGGGCAGAAAACTGCAGAGAGATAAAGAGCTCTCCGGTAGGCAGAAATCTGCCGGGGAAATTTCTTCCCAGAGAAGGGAGATCGTCGCCATCAACACCACCATCAAGTTGGACTTCATCAGGATCATCATCATCATCTCCATCATAATCTCCACCAGCACCATCATCACCACTTCATACCGCTGTAACAATTGGGTTGAATCTTGCATAGTTCTTAGGGGAAACTTTCCCGGTGTTGATTACTTGTTGTAGTTGATGCTATTGAGTGGAACCATTGAATTATCGTTCATGTTCAGATTGTTACTTATCATTATTTCATCTCTGATCTTGATCCATATGATGTCTTGTGAGTAGTTTGTTTAGTTCTTGAGGACATGGGAGAAGTCATGTTGTTAGTAGTGGAATTGTGTTGAGAAAGATTCAATGGTTTGATATTTAAGTTGTGGTGTTATTCTTCTAGTGGTGTCATGTGAACATCGACTACATGACACTTCACCTTTATGGGTCGAGGGGAATGCATTGTGTATTTGGCTACTAATCATAGGGGTTGCCAGAGTGACAGAAACCTGAACCCCCTTTAGGAAACCTTTGCACAAGGGAGTGTAGGATCTCAGAGTTTAAGGCTATGGTTAGGTTTTTATCTTAATTACTTTCTTGTAGTTGCGGATGCTTGCAAGGGGTATAATCACAAGTATGTATTAGTCCTAGGAAGGTCAGTACATTAGCACAGGTTCACCCACACAACACTTAGCAAACTAAAGAAGATTAATCAACTATATGACGCGAAAGCACTTGACGATATTCCCATGTGTCCTCGAGAACGTTTGGTCATCTTAAGTAATACAACCGGCTTGTCCTTTGCTAAAGAAAGGATTGGGCCACTTGTTGCATCTATTATCATTGTCTTTTATTTACTCGCACTTTATTTATCTGCATTATCAAAAAACCCTAAAAATCCGTCTGTTAAGTATTTACAGAGAATTCCTGCTCCAAGCCACTCGTCAACAACTTCTGCTCCTCGTTGGGTTCGACACTCTTACTTATCGAAAATACTGCGATACACCCCCTATACTTGTGGGTCATCAAGACTATTTTCTAGCGCCGTTGTCGGGGAGTGAAGTGTTATTGAAGAGTGGAACTAGTAAAGGAAATTTCTACTGTGAGTATAGTTTATTTTTGTTAAGTTACTTTATCTCAATATGGACAACTCACTTAGTTTCTTATTTCGTAATGCTACTACCACTGCTAAGGTAGTAGATGAACCACCATCTGCTGAAAATGATACTTTTAAAATACCTACAAGAATTGTTGATCTTGTTATGGATAACTACTATTTTGGAGATGGAACTGTCCATCCCGGTGATCATTTGCTCTTTATACATGAATTATGCGGGTTGTTCAAGTGTGCAGGTATTACAACAGATCAAGTCAAGAAGAAGTTATTCTCATTATCACTGAAAGGAAGAGCTGAGGAATGGTACAAGCTGCTGAAGAATGGTCAAGCTCTTAATTGGGAGGAAATTGTACCTCTCTTTTATTCAAAGTTTTATCCTCCTAGTGAGATTCATAAAGATCAGAATCAAATATACAACTTTTGGCCTCGTGATGGAGAGAGTACAGCTCAAGCTTGGGGGAGATTGAAGTTACTAATGCTCAAATGTCCTATTCATGAGCTCCCTAACAATATTATTATCAATAACTTTTATGCAAGACTTTCTCTTCATGATAAGGATCTATTGGATGCTTCTTGTGCTGGATCATTTACATGTATGGAAGAAGAAGCTAAATGGGACCTTCTAGACCGTATTCAAGACAATGCTGAAGCATGGGAAAATGATAAAGAAAGAAATTCGGGTATAAATTATGATTATGAATGCATTGGATCTTTTATGGGAACTGATGACTTTCAGAATATTAGTAATGCTTATGGTCTTGATTCTCAAAGTATTGCAACTTATTTTAAGGCTTTTGCTTCTTATATTGAAATTACTAAAAAGAAATGGAATAAGTATCATGAGCCATATAAAGATATTGCTAATTGTGTTCCTACAAGAGATACCGAAGTTTATACTGCTAACCATATTTTACCTGAACCTTACATTGAGAAAATGCCTTTCCCAGTCAAGGTAAAGGAACATTCTATGATAGCTAGTATGGTTAATGAAAGTACAAATAAAGTTGTTGAACCTGATGAACAAATAGCTGCTGAACCTGTAATAGCAAATGTGAAAGACTTTGTCACTGAACATGCAGAAGATGGACACACTATACTCTATAAGGATACTTCTAATATTGTCTCACAAAGTAGAGTTAGGAGAGCTAGTGTCCCTATTTTTTCTGCTAGAATAAGTGATCATTGCTAACATGGTTCATGTGATAGTTATATCATAAGTCGCGTAATGAAAAAGTATGAGAACAAATTTATTAAGTTCAATGCACTTTTAAATTGGCTAACAGAAATTTTCAAAAACCATAGGAAGTGGGTCTTTACACTGTGAACATGTTTGCATAGATTTTCACTTCTTCATTTGCTTCTTTAATGCATTTCTTTTTCAATTGTATCCCTATGAGCTTTTGGAAGGTGGGAGACATGTAAGCTTAATGTTTTGTGTTTCTTTAGGTCTTGAAGTTGCTCTCTTTGTCTCTTCCCTATATGAAATGTTGACTAATGGAGAAGACTGATTGAAGTTTTTGTGATAAAAAGGTTTTAAATTTCTTGTTGAGTAATTGTAACGATGTAATGTTTTGAGCTGGTAACTTTCGTTAGTTTTATGACTAGCAAGTAAAGTGTCCAAACAAGATTTCCGAATATTTTTGCCACTCTTGCATTGAATATTCGTATGCATTGGGCTCTGATAGCTTATGTTTTTGAATTTAACAATTGTTACCCAAATTTTTAGAATACTATTGAGGCCAAGTTTTGCAAAGCTATAAAGTATTTGTACAGTGAAAGGACAGAAAGTTATGACTTGATGAAAGTACTATCAACTAGCTACCTTTCTTGAGAGTTTTTGCTAATAGAGTATGAGTTACTGTGGCGAAAAGCAGTTTTTGGAAAGAAAGCTGGCTCATCAACATGAAAGGAGCGGGAAGGCGTGCCACGGTGGTGAGCCACCCTAGACTTGCTAACTCAGGCGTTTTCTAAAAGTGCCTTTTTCTAAAAACTTGTAATATATAATCCCGGATCCCCAGGGTATCATATATTGTTTTTCGTCGTTTTGTTTTCAGAATCTTGTTTCTGGAACTACTCTTTGAAGTTTAGAAGCACAATGGTGTCCGCTAAGGATAAAGGGAAAGGAGCCTATGGGAGGATCTCCCAAGAAAGGCCGGGGAGAGGAGATGAAGAGTGAAGGTGAAGAGGCATAATAGCTACTCATGCTTTTACCTATTGCAAGCATTGGGTAATTGGCAAACCCCTACCGAGGATCGGAAGGATTCCTTGCATATCAACCCCATGAGAGGGAAGATCCTCCTCCTATGTTTGGCATCCAGGAACCTTCCCAAAAGATTACCATCATTCCATCCTTTATCCATCGAAACCATGCGGAGAAAAGACTCAAGAGAGAAGAATGGAGGGCAAAGAATCACAGAGCTGGGATTCCACCACGACATGATCATGAGCCGCATTGAGCAAACTTTCGATTGATTGTACTCACCTTCAAGATTGAGACTTGGGAAATTGGTCAAAGCTCATGAGGATACCACCACCACCAAAGGAGTAATTAAGCTTCATCAGGTTTGGCATCCCTTGGTTTTGTTCCAAGCTTGGAAGTGCAGCGGTATCACATCACTATCTTCTATCTTTTTACCTTTTAGTAGAGTCATATCATGAATAGAAGTTATCATGTAGGATGGTTTGCATTATGGAAGTGTCCTCTAGATTAGATATGTATCCCTTGGTGTGAGTTTCGTTATGGAATATTAATGAGAAGTTCTATCATTCACTCTTTTGCATAGCTTATATTAGTTTCAATTCGCGGTTATATGATTGATCTTGTTATTAGTATTGGTATCACTTTGGGATCATTGGAGTTAATTTAGTTGGTTTTTTGTAAACCTGGCTCGGTCATTAACACTATTTTGAGAGTTGAATGAAAAAAAGATAAAAGTACTCTAAAGAAAAATAATTTCATCATCTTTCTTTCTTGATTTGCTCATAAGTTTAGTATTCTCTAGTTAAGATCTTTTGTGCTTCCAAGGAGAAGATTGCATGTTTGTTTTTATCATTTGTATGTTTGTTGTTTCCTTCAACTCTTGATACTTCTACCTTGCTAGCAAAAACCTGTACTAAGGAATTCTTCTGCATGCATCCACCTCCTTAAACCAAAACTTTGCCATTTGTGTCACCATACCTACCTATTAGCATTATTGCTATTCCAAGTAAATTCTTGTTTTATCTACCTCCCAAATTAAACTTGTTATGTGAAAATTAGTGATTAAAGCTCTCACGAACTTGATGGCACACTTTACTTTCTTGCATCTTAATAAACTTGAACCATTGTGCCTTCTTTATTTGCATATATATCTGCGCTTTGTAAGTTGTAAGCATAACCATCTTATCATGGGGCTAAACATTTGTTAGGTACTTATTACCATAGTTGATATCATGTTCTTTTTATCTATGGATGTCATGGTGGGTGTGAAATGAAAGGGGAGCTTGTAAGGTCCATGGAGTTATGCATATGTGTTAGAGAAAGCGCCTGGGCCATTTGTAGTCTAATCCATGCCTAATCTTGACAGAGTGGAAACACATAATCCATAACCATAATGAGCATCTATAAGATGCCATTCTTCTTATAAAAAAGAGATAGATATTGAGAAAAAGAAAAGAAAAAGATATATGAAAAGAGGAAAGAGAAAAAAGCACCATATTCCCACGGTAAATAAGAAGATTCTTTGAGATACTTGTTGTCTTCCTTGCATCATTTGATATGGGGATTCATATCATCGTGACATGAGGGTACCCCATTGGCGGTTCTCATGATACACATATATGCTTACTGATGACAAGAACTTACATACTAAACTTGAGTAGCATGAGGATGACCTCAGGTATTCAAGGGGACAGTGAGATTCTCAATTACAACTTCGTACAACTTGTCACTTAATACCAGATTGGAAGAAATATCCCCCGAGAGGCAATAATAAAGTTGTTATTATGTATTCCTTGTATATGATATGTTAATCATTTCTTATGCATTTATAATTTATTTATATGGAAACATCAGTATCATATATTTTAATCAAAAGGGTTCTAGATGTTCTTGGATAGACTAGCTTGTTGATTAACAAGATCAGACCCACCGATCATGGACATATGGATACAAGGTCCGGTGACATGTTTGTCTGTGATGACATATTTCATTGTGTTTATGTATTGCTATAAAATCTACAGTAATCTTTATCCTTGACCATGAGATCATGTTAATAATGCATATACTATGTCGGGTCATGGGTTGTTACACTACCCATTAGCTAATATATGACTACCATAGATATAGAGTTGAATCATTGGATAGATCTTGAAAGTAGTTTTGTTGCATCGGAGTGGTTCCAGTGCGAATAATACTATGAAGAATGTTAAGACAATGCATGTCGAGCATATTTTCGAGACTAAAGGTCTCAACGGATATGAATTTATAATTATGTACGCTTTATTGAGAATAGGTTCTCTGATCCTTACTTAATTGCAAATCCAGTCTGAATAGTTGTGATCTATGTTATTGATGCGAACAGATATTCAAAATAGTGTTGGCATTTAAGATTCCTATATCATTATTATCTAGTGAAGTGCGAAGCCCGATACTTGTGAATTGTAGATGAAAATGAAATGGTTATTACATGTGAATTTGAAAGGAAATTACGAAACAATTTAATAAGTTGTTATTATGTATTTCCTTTGTATAAAGTAGATATGTTAAATTTGCATGCTATTTTAATTGTATTGATAGGAAACATTATGTGTGTTAATAAGCGAGGGTTCCCTAGTTATGCCTACTTATAGACTAAATTGATTAACAAGATGATCCTCGGATTAGCGAGATACATGTTCCCGGTGGCCTTGCGTGCGGAAGGAGTTCTTTGCTTCGCTGATTCATTTGGAGCGAGGAGGTGGAGGTTGTCCGGTGGCGAGCGTGTGTGCGAGGACGGATCTGCTGCTGATTTGCGGCGCCGGACTTCCACACGATCTTGAGATCGGCAAGCGTCTGACTACATCAACCACGAGTTCCTACCGTTAACAAAACCTCGTTGTCTTGAGGTAAGTTCTCCATGGATGTATGTCCACCTGTTGCTCTGTATCTAGTAGATAGATCTTGGAGTATAGTTTTCATCAGAGGAAAATTCTTGTTTTCTATCTTTGCGAGACCCAACAGTGGTATCAGAGCCTGATCTATGCGTAGGTGCTTTGCACGGGTAGTACACATATGTTTATATGTGGGCGATGATGATCATGTTATTGCATCTTCTATGTACTTTGGATATTGGTGGCATAGTGGGATGAAGCGGCCCGAACCAACATTACATGTCATCGTACATGAGACCAGTTCCACGACTGACATGCAACTAGTTTTGCATAAGTGGCTAGCGGGTGTCTGTCTCTCCTACTATAGTCAATATCTGATTTACAACGAGTTGCTAATAACTTGGTTATCCTCGTTGTGGTTCATGTTCGTAGGTAAGACCGGTTCTATCTCCAAAAGCCCTAAGCCACGTAAAACTTACAATTGATAAATTAGAGGCGTCTAGTTTAGATCGTTGCTAGGCTAGTGTCTTGATATGGTATTGTTGTAAGTAGATGTATGATAGATACTCTTATAACTCACTTAACGTGTAAGTTCCATAGACCTTGGCCTTACACACAAAGGAATGATAGAGATCATACCACGATGCAAATGATAGAGATCAAATGCATGGACCATATCACCTCACTTCACACATTAGATGTTAGCATCTTATATTGCTAGTTTGGCGCTTTTGGTAGCATTATAAGATGATCCCTCATTTAGATATCAAGATAAAATGTGTTCTTCCTTAAGTATGCACCGTTTTGTGGATCGTGTTTTGAGGCATCACGTGATGATCGGGTGTTCTCGACTCTACGCTTTCATACAACGGGTGTAAGACAGTTTACACTTGAATACTAAGGTTCTTGCTTGTGAGCCTAGCATGTACAGACATGGCCTCGAACACGGACGAAAAGGTTAACATGAGTCATATAGTTGATATGATGCCCATATAGATGCTGCCTTTGAGCTACACCGACTCACGTGATGATCGGACTTGGTGTAGTGGATTTGGTTCATGTAATCACCAAAAGGACACGAGGGATGTCGTTTTTGAGTGGGAGTTCATTAGTAATTTGGATTAGTTGAACTCAATCTATCATAAACTTAGTCTAAATATATTTTACAAATTCTGTTGTAGATGGCACCACCTGCTTAATTTCAATCTGTTCATGGAGAAAGAGAAGCTTGCTGCGAATGGTGGCAACTTCACCAACTGGGCTATGAATTTGAGGATTCTCCTCACTGCTGCACAAAAGCAATATGTGCTAGAGGCGCCGCTAGTCCCCCCACCAGCTCCTGATGCCCCTGACGAGGAAAAGAACGTCTATATAACTCGTCAGGAGGACCACAACTTAGTTCATTGCGGCATACTGTATGGGCTAGAGCCATAACTTCAACGTTTGAAAATGGCAATGCCTTTGATACCATGGGAGAATTGAAAATGATTTTCGATACCCATGCTACCGTGAGAGTTATAATGCTTACGAAAAGTTCTTTAGCTGCATGATGGAAGAGAACAGCTCGTTAGTGAGCACATTACTCAAAATGTCTGGCATGCCGATAAGCTTGTGTCCTTGGGAATAACGATTCCCATTGACTTAGGCATACATCATGTTCTCCAATCTACGCCACCTAGCTACAAGAGCTTCGATGAACTATAATATGTGGGCATGAAGAAGTCTCTTCGAGCTTCTATCAATGCTTAAGACTAAGTGGAGATTAGGAAAGAACATCAAGTGTTGATGATCAATAAGACCACCGGTTCAAGAAGGACAAGAAAGGCAAGGAAAGGAAAGAAGGGCGCAAATCATTGGCCGCTGAAAAGAAACACCGAGATGGCCTAAGTCGATCGAAAGTGCTACTATTGCAAGGATGGCCATTGAAGCGAATTGCCCTAAGTATTTGGCGGACAAGAAGGCCGGCAAGGCAAACAAAGGTATATGTGATATACATGTTATTGATGTGTACTTGACTAGTACTGCGGTAGCACCGGGTATTTAATACGGATCGGTTGCTAATATATGTAACTGGATTCGGCTGCGGAACAAGCGACAACTAGCAAGGGATGAGGTCACGATCTTGGTTGGCAATGGATCAAGAGTTGATGTGATCGCCGTCGGAACGCTGCCTCTCCATATGCCGTCGGGATTAGTTATAAACCTGAATAATTGTTATTTGGTGCATGCACTGAGCATGAACATTGTATCCGGATTTATAATGAATAACATTATATAATAAAAAAATTGTAGTGGGGATTTTCCCTACTGTTTCACCTCAAAAAAAAACATTGTATCCGGATCGTGTTTGATGCAAAGTGGTTATTTGTTTAAGTCTGAAAACAATGGTTGTTCGATTTATATGAATAATATCTTTTATGGTCATGCACCTGTGTTGAATGGTTTATTTACATGGATCTCGATAGTAGTATTACGCATATTCATAATCTTGATGCTAAAAGGATTAAACTTGATAATGATATATACGCATATATATGTAACCTCGTCTAGGTCATATTGGCGTTAAACGCATGAAGAAACTCCATTCTGATGGACTTTTGGAATCACTTGATTTTGAATCATTTGATACATGTGAGCCATGCCTTATGGGCAAGATGACTAGAACGCCGTTTTCTGGTTCAATAGAACTGGCGACAAATTTATTGGAAATCATACATACTGATGTGTGTGGACCAATGAGTGTGCCGGCGCGAGGTGGATATCGTTATTTTGTTACTTTCACGGATGATTTGAGTAGATACGGGTATATCTATTTGATGAAACATAAGTCTGAAACCTTTGAAAGGTTCAAAGAATTTCAGAATGAAGTGGAAAATCATCGTAATGTAAAGATCAAATTTCTGCGATCCGACCGTGGAGGAGAGTATCTTAGTTCTGAGTTTAGCACACATATGAAAGGCGTGGAATAGTTTCACAACTCACGCTGTAGGAACACCACAACGTAATGGTGTGTCGAGCATGCTATCGTATTTTATTGGATATGGTTCGATCTATGATGTCTCCGGTGACTTACCGCTTGTCATTTTGGGGTTATACCTTTGAAACCGCTGCATTCACTTTAAATAGGGAACCATCTAAATCCGTTGAAAAGACACCGTATGAATTATGGTTTGGAAACAAACCTAAGCTGTCATTTCTTAAAGTTTGGGGATGTGATGTTTATGTGAAGAAACTTCAACCGAATAAACTCGAACCCAAAGCGGAAAAATGCGTCTTCATAGGATACCCTAAGGAAACGATTGGGTATACCTTCTATCACAGATCCGAGGGCAAGGTCTTTGTTGCCAAGAATGGATCCTTTCTTGAGAAGGAGTTTCTCGCAAAAGGTGTGAGTAGTCGGAAGGTAGAACTCGAAGAGGTTATTGAACCTTCTCTTCATGAAATGGCGAGTAGCGCAGCACCGAAGTTGTTTAGAGTTAACTTCACGATGAAGAGAGAGCTAATGATATTGATCATGAAACTCCGAAAGAGGACACTACTGAACCTCGCAGGTCAAGGTGACACGTGCAGCCCCGAACTGTACGGCAATCATGTTATGAATTTCATGATTGATGAAATAGATGACCCTGCGACGTATGAAGAAGCGATGATGAGCCCTGATTCCAACAAATGGCTAGAAGCCATGAAATCCGAGATGGAATCCATGTACGAAAACCAGGTTTGGACCTTGGTGAACTTACCTCACGATCGAAAGGCCGTTGAGAATAAATAGATTTTCAAAAGAAAAACTGATGCTAATGGTAATGTAACCATCTATAAGGCTCGACTTGTCGCAAAGGGGTTTCTACAAATTCAAGGAGTTGACCACGATGAGACATTCTCTCCTGTAGCGATGCTTAAGTCGGTTAGGATTATGTTAGCAATTGCTGCATATTTCGATTATGAAATATGGCAGATGGATGTCAAAACTGCGTTCCTCAATGGTAATATTGAAGAAGAGTTGTATATGATACAACCTAAGGGTTTTGTCGATCCTAAGGATGCTGATAAGGTGTGCAAACTTCAGCGATCCATCTATGGATCAAGCATCCCGGAGTTGGAATCTCCGCTTTGATGAGGTGATCAAAGAGTTTGGATTTGTCCAAACTTATGGAGAGGCTTGTATTTACAAGAAAGTGAGTGGGAGCAATGTGGCATTTCTGATATTATATGTGGATGACATATTATTGATTGGAAATGATATAGATCTTTTAAACAGTGTTAAAAGTTATCTAAACAGCAAATTTTCGATGAAGGACCTTGGTGAAGCTTCATATATATTAGGCATTAAAATCTATAGAGATATATCAAGATGCCTAATTGGGATATTGCAGAGTACATACCTTGATAAGATATTAAAGAAGTTTAATATGGACAGAAGTAAGAAGGGGTACTTACCTATGTTGCAAGGCAAGACATTGAGTAAGACTCAAAGTCTGGCTACGACGGAAGAAAGAGAGATAATGGATAAGATCCCCTATGCCTCAGCCATAGGCTCTATAATGTATGCCATGCTATGTACAAGACCGGATGTGGCACATGCTATTAGTTTGACTAGTAGGTACCAATCTGATCCAGGTTCAGAACACTAGATAGCGGTCAAGAATATCCTTAAGTACTTGAGAAGAACTAAGGATATGTTTCTTGTATACGGAGGTGAAGAAGAGCTAGTCGCTAAGTGTTATGTCGATGCTAGCTTTGACACTGATCCGGATGACTCTAAGTCTCAATCCGGATACGTATTTCTCTTGAACGGAGCAGCAGTTAGTTGGAGGAGCTCCAAACAACCTGTGGTGGCTGGATCCACGACGGAGGCGGAATATGTTGCTGCTTCAGAAGTGGCGCAGGAAGCGGTTTGGATGAAGGAGTTCATAACGGACCTAGGTGTGGTTCCTAGTGCGCTGGACCCAATGGTGATCTATTGTGACAATAATGAAGCCATAGCCAACGCCAAGGAACCAAGGTCTCACAAGAATTCCAAGCATATTAAGCGCCGGTTTCACTCCATCCGCGAGCATGTCAAGGATGGAGATATAAAGATTTGTAAAGTGCACACGGACCTGAATGTAGCAGATCCGTTGACTAAAGTACTCCCTAGGGAAAAACATGATCAACACCAGAACTCCATGGGTGTTAGATTTATCACTATATAAACTAGATTATTGTCTCTAGTGCAAGTGGGAGACTGAAGGAAATATGCCCTGAGAGGCAATAATAAAGTTGTTATTATGTATTCCTTGTATATGATAGATGTTTATTTTGCATGCTATAATTGTATTGATAGGAAACATCAATACATGTGTGTTTAATAAACAAAAGGGTTCCTAGTTATGCCTCACTTATAGACTAGCTTGTTGATTAACAAGATGATCAAGGTTTCCTGATCATGGACATTGGATGTTGTTAATAACAAGGTCACAGCATTTGTGAAATGATGTGATGAACATTCATCCGAAGTATAGCATTACAATCAAGTCATTATGTTTATATTGCTATAACATCATACAAAGTAGTCTTAGTCCTTAGACCATGAGATCATGTTAATTGCTAACACCGGAAGAGTATCTTGATAACATCAAACGTCACACCGTAATAGGGTGACCATAAAGGTGGGTTCAGTGCTATGAAGGTGTTATGTTGAGGCTCATGGATCAAGAGTGGAATTTGTCAATCCCGATGACGGATAGATATACTCTGGGCCCTCTCGATGATATCACATTAAGATAGCTTGCAAGCAAGTGATGTGATCACTAGAATGTTATATCACGGGAACGAGAAAAGAGTGCATGTCGGTAACGAGATCAAACTAGGTATTTGGATACCGATGATCGAATCTCGGACATGTATTATATCATGAGACAAAGGGATTAAATTGCTGACGTTAAAGGTTCTCACGATCACAGAAGTCATCGTTGAATATGCAGGAGTCAGTATGGATCTCCAGGTCCCGCTTCTGATTATTGATCTGAGAGGAGTCTCAATCATGTATGCATTATTCGCGAACCAGGGGTGACACACTTAAGGGTTGCGGACACCATTTAGGAGCACATATGTTCCGACAAAAGGTTTGCAAAGCGCAGGAAATGTTTCGATAGAAACAGGAATTGTTCGATAGAAACCGAATTGTTCGGGTGAAATTGCAGAAAGTGGTTCTGCATGTGATATTGAAATGTTGCAAGGGGTTTGATGTGAATGTTTGTTAATTAAAGTAATTAACAAAATTCTGAATAAAATAAATAAAAGAGTTTTATTAATTGAGAGTTGCATTTAATTTGGTGGAAATTAAATACATGTGAGTGGGATTTTGGGTGGAGGCCATGTTTATGTGCGTGGAGGTTCACCACATGAATGAAGGAGGGGAGGAGTCCCCTCCCCCTCATGCGCTGGCTATGGGAGGGGAGGGGTCTCCCTCCCTCCTATATAAAGCCTCCCTCTCCCCTCTCACAAACCACACCTCCTCGTGAAGGATCTCTCTCCCCCTCTAGATATTCCCCCATGGTCTCGGATTAGCGAGATACATGTTCCCGGTGGCCTTGCGTCTGGAAGGAGTTGCTGCTTCCGCTGATTCGCTGGAGCGAGGAGGTGGAGGTTGTCCGGTGGCTTGAACGTGTGTGCGAGGACGGATGCGCTGCTGATTTGCGGCACTCGGACTTCCAGACGATCTTGAGATCGGCAAGCGTACGACTACATCAACCACGAGTTCCTACTCGTTAACAAAAGTCTTTGTCTTCGAGGGTAAGTTCTCCATGGATGTATGTCCACCCGTTGCTCTGTATCTAGTAGATAGATCTTGGTGTATAGTTCTCATCGTAGGAAATTTTTTGTTTTCTATGCTGCAGACCCAACAGGGCCAAGGGGAGTGGTCGGCGGCCCTAGTGGGCCTTCCCCACGTGGGGCCCATGGTGGGGGCTGGCCGGTGGTGCCTCCCCCCACCTCCTCCTCCGTTAGTCCCACCCCGGGACTTTGAGGGAGGTAGTACCTCCCCTCCCCCTATATAAAGTGGGGGTATTTGGCCAGA
Organism: Avena insularis; assembly: GCA_023614405.1. Classification (NCBI taxonomy): domain Eukaryota; kingdom Viridiplantae; phylum Streptophyta; class Magnoliopsida; order Poales; family Poaceae; genus Avena; species Avena insularis. The sequence goes on along the minus strand of CM042692.1, from coordinate 352,363,296 downwards.
TAAATACACACAATATTCAATAAAGGTATTCTCCATTTTGGGAAGACCTCCAATTGATATTCTCTCTCTCGTGACCGTGGTCTCGAGTTCAGACTACGCGAACGAGAGACATCTTCACTGCGGAGCACCGTCGTGCTGCGGGATTCAGATCTAGGAGCTCTACTTCCGCAACTACTGCTGGATCGGGGAAGTGGGAGTCATCGTCAGGCACTGGACATGTGTAACTCCCCACGAGGTGTCACACTTGAGGCACTCAAGTCGTTGGAGCCGCTGGAGCACAAGGACTTTATCACGACCTTGAGGTCGGCTTCGACTCGTCTACATCAACCACGCTCTCCTGAGCGTTGACAATGCTTTTCGGTCTTCAAGGGTAAGTTCAGGAAAATCCCCTCTTGTTACTGCATTATTAATAGATAGGTCCTGGCAACATCAGGGGTTCAAGGGCGTAGGGTAAAAATTTATTGTTTTCATGCGTGGAACCCCTACAGTGGTATCAGAGCTAGATATATGCGTACTATTGCTAGTATGGGTAGAACACACGAGATGTAGCGTGTGGGCGTTGATCTTTTAGTTGTTACCCTCCCACGTGTACTTGTGTATACCGCAGTAATGCTTGATGAACCGGCCCCCAACCGACTTTACGTGTTCATTCGCGAGACTGGTCCACGCTTGACATACGGCTTGTACCACATAAAGGGGCTTGTTCGTTTGTGGTACCAAAGTTCGCAGGCCAGTGCATGGCGGTACCTAAGTTGCCCGAAATTACCACGTTTCGAAAAGTTGGGCCGCCAACTACTGAGAGGGGCCATTTGAGGCAAACTCATCTCATCCCTGCCAAATTCAAACATTCCGTTAAACCGCCCCGTGAAGTAGACGGTCGGGACCCTCATGTCGGTCATCTGTCCGTGACGCGAGCGCCAACGCGGCAACCTCTTAGGAAAATCGAGTAGCTAAGTGGATTGGATGCATTGACCAATTTCACAAATCCATTCCCAGCTTTCCCCTAGCACTGGCGGCGTCGGAATCCACCCTCTAGGCAGGACGATCCCTTCGTACATTTGACTTTCGGTGCCAAGTTGCTGCGCCCAGTCGCTAATCCCGAGCTCCAATGGCACATGCCGTAGCCGCCATTGCGAGGCTCTAGCCCGCCTCCGCCACCGACGAGCCGAGCAGTTCGGAGGATGGCAGATCCTACTATCAAGGAAGAAGAATGGTTCTGGCTACAAGCGGGTGAGCTACCCTTCTCTTTGTTATTCGCACTAATTATAACTGCTAGCTGGCTACTGAACCTCAAATTGTTTGTTAGCCCAATGCTAACAAACATATTTTGTCCACAGTTTTCTATCAAGTGGGATCTGCGCGGACCCCCTTACCTAGTTACGGTGTCCTCTACAGGTACGACTCTAAGGGCAAGTGGTATGGACACCATTGTTTCACGATGGAAGAAGCGCATGCACAGATCTGCACTATATCTGGTATGGTTGCTGCTCTGTGTAATCATATTGAATTATGGCCAAAGCAGACTGCAAAGTTCAGCTTCATGATGAACGTGGCATCATGGTTCCTATAACGTGTGATAGTCAGCTAATTGGGTTGATAAAAAGGTATGCTTCGGCTGCCATGTTTGAGCTGAAATGTGACGTACTGGATGTGGAAGCTGCTGCAACTAGGAGTCGCCCTGATATTCTTGGACAGGGTGGTTGCTCGAACCCAATTAGCTCCTGGTAAGCAAAGGTCTTTTGGGGTTCGCATGTTTGTGCTAAATTATAATTCTTGTTTTATTTACTCTGTAGATATTGGGCAGTTATGCAAGAGTCTTGTTTCTTTGACAGGAAGCGCCGCAAGGTTAGAAACATGACTATCGGGTCAGTCATTTTACTGCCCGAAGAAATTAAAAACGAGTGGAAAGATGATGCTGGACACGATTCTGATGCCCATTGTCCCGGTGATGCAGAGTACGTAAATCTAAGAAAAATGGCACTGAGGAAGAGGAAGAAGGCAGGAAATGAAGAAGCCACTGGACATGAAGGCTTGGCAACCAGGCTGCGGAAGAACACTGATGGCAATGAAGATGCATAGTAATGTGTTGAACTTGAACCTATATATGTAATTCTGTTAAATTTTGGAGCTCTGTGTGTGGCACGTTGTTGGGCGAAACAATCTACCCACGTTCTCTGAGTAAAATGTACCGCGACTTAGGGTTTGGAATTGCCCGAGTCAGTAGTTGAATCCGAAATTGTGATTGTGCCACTGCTATCTAAAAACAAGGATCCACCGGTTCCACGATTGCTGAAGGGTAGGAGGTCTCCAAATACGACAGAATGTAAGTGGCACAGAAATAAATTATTTAAGCTGCCACACTCCACGAAGCAGCAACTTATTTCAGATGCTGCACAACGACGTGGCAACATAAACATCAATGTTCTCACCGATAATACCCAGATGAGGAGGAAATCGGTACCACTTTCTGGTCTAATCTTGAGTCCGTCTATCTCACCGCCTCTCTGCTCTTGCATCCCCTGCATCTGGCGAAGCTCCCGGATCTCCAGTAACCGGGTGTACGTGCTTCCACTTTATAAATTGTGGTTGTGCCATTTGCATGCGGCACAATCCACGTAGATTACGTTTAAACAAACCACCAATGTCAGAATACACTAGTAGAAAAGGGGTCTTTGGTCCACTGTCACGTTCCCAATCCGGGACAGAGATCTAAATCGAGGCAGAAATTGATCTAAATCACAAATTCTTCCACAAATTAATCGAGACAGAGATCTAAATCGAGGCATTTCATTAATTCAACCACAAATTCTTCTAAACAAAGGTGCGATTTCACATCCTACATTAATTCAACCACTAGTCAACAATTTCACTTCCGCTACCGCTGTCCTCCGAGCCGCTGGCTTCCTCATCATCGTCGGACGGAACCTCCACGATTTCCGCATTGTTCGCGAGACGGAGCACCCTCTTCACGGCGAGCGACGGCGATGACGGTGTACTTGGTCCGTCCAGGGACGGACCAGAACCTCTCCCGCCCTTCTCTGTTGCGGAGATCCTGGTGCACCACGCGCCCGTAAACGATGCAGTTGCCAATCTTGGCCTTCCGCTCCTTCTTGAACAATGCCGGCCAGTACGGGCTGGCCGCCGTGTACCAGGGCAGCGCCCTCTTCCACGCGGGCATCTGGCAGCGGCGTGCTGCGATTTCGCTCTCCATCACGGCTCCGCCAGGGACGAGGAGCGGAGCCACCAGCACCCCCGCATAGCTGATGCGCCACGTTGGGGCACCGTCGCGGCCGACGGCGCGAGGATGTCGAAGTGCGTGAACATCACCGCCTCATAGAAGTTCAGCGAGGGCATCTCCATGGCAGCGCGGTGGAGATTGGAGAGGGAGCGAGGGGGTAGACAATGAAGTGACGGTGCAGTGGAGATTGGAGAGGGCGAGGGGATGGATGACGAAGCGACGCGCTGTGGCGCCTCCTATTTGTACACAAGGATGACGAAGCGACGGGCGGAATATCCAAGGGGCATTGGTCAGAAAAAAGGAAGTAATGCAGGGTTAAGACAGATTAACGGGCGACCAATTTTTTTACTCCCAGGACTCCGGGGCCAATAGTTCAGACCGCTAGGTCAACAAGTACAACTATTACAACTTAAAAAAGGCACGGAGCTCAAGCTAAATAGAACTAGTTATCACACATCTCCTTGATCTTCCTAATCTTAGCCTGATGCGCATCTTTCTGCGAGAGCAAGGATCGAATCGTCTGCTCCTTCCTTTTAGCATCTTCCTTGCACAGCTTCAATTGTTTCTCTGCATTTTTCCTCATGCACTTGTCAATACTCGTAGTTGAGAACTGCAGGACTTTGGCCTGGTGAAGATCCTTCCTTGCTTGAGTCAGTTCTTGCTCTGCTTTAGCCTTCAGGGCCAACGCCGTGTCCCTCTCCTTCTTGACTTTGCTAACCTTGTCTTCCACCCACCTAAGATATCGCTTATGCTTGGTCGTGTCAACTGGTTCCCATAGCTTCATCTCAACACTGTCAAGAAGTGAGTTGAATGCGGATTCTTTCAACTCAACAGTCATTTCCCATAGTTTGTCCAGCGTTTTCTGCATCGATTTGGGCCACTCTGGATCTACCCATTTGACAACACCGCAACTTCCGCATCGTATCATTGCACGATGTCCTTGACACCGTAGAAACCTCCTGCCTGCGTTTCGTCCTTCGAATGCTACAAATTTAGCGGGCACACATCCATGTTTACATACTAGAGGACTGTCTTCATCTGCTAAACCGTGATAATCGGCGTCATACATCGTCTGGTTGGCCTAACACATCATACGCACATGAGTAAACGGAGTAGATCTGGCTCAAAAAATAGATAACTGGCCATGGATGATAGAGATAGAGATGAGACGACTCACATCGAAATCACCGTTCCTATCATCATGACGTGTTTCCTCGTTGTCTCCCCTTGAACCCATGGCGAGAGGGGAGGGGGGTGGCTACCGGAGAGGGGATTGGGATGGAGGCGCCGTCGGCTTGCGGCTACGGCAGGATGGGAGTGAAGTGGGGAAGTGGCTTCGATGGGAAGGAAGAGAAGTACGGGGAGGAAGAGAAGTAATGGGGACGTGACACTGGGATATGGCCCACTCAACTCGTGAGTCGTGACACTCGCAACCGGGGAGCCCCGGTGTTGCCAGTTTGTCTAGAGCAAGCATGGCCAATCATGCCGCATAACAGACTACTCGCGGATCGATCTCACGAAAACCATCCCAATCGTCCAAGCGCCCCGATCGAACGGTATGTAATAATCGTCAAGCAAAACAACTGTGTTAGGGCGTGCCTTCTAGAAGACTCGGTCTATAGCTAAGGTTAGGGCTCTCCTAAGGTTAATTAGGATCCATATGTGGTTTATGAAAAGGACACGCATCCAGTGACAGTGGTGGATCCATATGTGGTTTGTGAGAAGAACACACATGCAATGACACTGGTGGATCGATGTGTGGTTTATGAGAGGAACACACATGCAATGACAGTGGTGATATGTGGTTTGTGAAAAGAACACACATGCAATGACACTAGGTGTGGTTCATGAGAAGAACACATATGCAATGACACTTGTGTATCCTTATGTGGTTTGTGAGAATAACAGACATGCAATGACTCTAGATGTGGTTCATGAGAAGAACACACATGCAATGACACTGGTGTATCCATGTGTGGTTTATGAGAGGAACAGGCATGCAATGACACTGGGTGTGGTTCATGAAAAGAACAGACATGCAATGACACTGGTGGATCCATCTTTGGTTTGTGAGAATAACAGACATGCAATCACACTTGGTGGATCCATGTGTGGTTCATGAGAAGAACACACATGCAATGACACTGGTATATCCATGTGTGGTCTATGAGAGGATCACACATCCAATGACACTTGGTGTGGTTAATGAGAAGAACACACATGCAATGACACTGGGTGTGGTTCATGATGTGGTTTGTGCGAAGAACACACATGCAATGACTCTAACTGTGGTTCATGAGAAAAACACACATGCAATGACACCGGTGGATCCATGTGTGGTTTGTGGGAAGAACACACATGCAATGACTCTAGATGTGGTTCATGAAAAGAGTAGACATGCAATGACACCGGTGGATCCATGTGTGGTCTATGAGAGGAACACACATCCAATGACACCGGTGGATCCTTACGTGGTTTGTGAGAAGAACACACATGCAATGACACTAGTGATATGTGGTCTATGAAAAGAACACACATGCAATGACACTAGTGATATGTGGTCTATGAAAAGAACACACATGCAATGACACTTGTGGATCCATATGTGGTTTGTGAGAAGGACACACAAGCAATGACACTGGTGGATCCATGTGTGGTTCATGGGAAGAACACACATGCAATGACGCTGGTGATATGTGGTTTCTGAAAATAACAGACATGCAATGACTCTAACTGTGGTTAATGAAAAGAGCAGACATGCAATGACACTGGTGGATCCATGTGTGGTTAATGAGAAGAACACACATGCAATGACACTAGGTGTGGTTCATTATATGGTTTGTGAGAAGAACACACATGCAATGACTCTAGCTGTGGTTCATGAGAAGAACACACATGCAACGACACTGGTGTATCCTTATGTGGTTTGTGAGAAGAACACACATGCAAGGACTCTAGCTGTGGTTCATGGAAAGAACACACATCCAATGACTCTAGTTGTGGTTCATGAGAAGAACACACATCCAATGACACTGGTGGATCCATGTGTGGTCTGTGAGAGGATCACACATGCAATGACTCTAACTGTGGTTCATGAAAAGAGCAGACATGCAATGACACCGGTGGATCCATGTGTGGTCTGTGGGAGGAACACACATCCAATGACACTTCTGGATCAATATGTGGTTTGTGAGAAGAACAGACATGGAATGACACCGGTGGATCCATGTGTGGTGTGTGGGAAGAACACACATGTAATGACTCTAGATGTGGTTCATGAAAAGAGCAGACATGCAATGACACCAGTGGATCCATGTGTGGTCTATGAGAGGAACATACATCCAATGACACCGGTGGATCCTTGCGTGGTTTGTGAGAAGAACACACATGCAATGACACTCGTGATATGTGGTCTATGAAAAGAACACACATGCAATGACACTGGTGGAGACATATGTGGTTTGTGAGAAGGACACACATGCAATGACACTGGTGGATCCAAGTGTGGTTCATGGGAAGAACACACATGCAATGACACTGGTGATATGTGGTTTGTGAAAAGAACAGACATGCAATGACTCTAACTGTGGTTAATGAAAAGAGCAGACATGCAATGACACCGGTGGATCCATGTGTGGTCTGTGGGAGGAACACACATCCAATGACACTGCTGGATCCATATGTGGTTTGTGAGAAGAACACACATGCAATGATACCGGTGGATCCATGTGTGGTCTGTGGGAAGAACAGACATGCAATGACTCTGGTGATATGTGCTTCATTGAAAGAGCAGATATACAATGACACTGGTGGATCCATGTCTGGTCTATGAGAGGAACACACATCCAATGACACCGGTGGATCCTTACGTGCTTTGTGAGAAGAACACACATGCAATGGCACTGGTGATATGCGGTTTGTGAAAAGAACACACATGCAATGACACTGGTGGATCCATATGTGGTTTGTGAGAAGGACATACATGCAATGACACTGGTGGATCCATGTGTGGTTCATGGGAAGAACACACATGCAATGACACTGGTGATATGTAGTTTGTGAAAAGAACAGACATGCAATGACTCTAACTGTGTTTAATGAAAAGAGCAGACATGCAATGACACTGGTGGATCCATGTGTGGTTAATGAGAAGAACACACATGCAATGAAACTGGGTGTGTTTCATGATATGGTTTGTGAGAAGAACACACATGCAATGACTCTAGTTGTGGTTCATGAGAAGAACACACATGCAATGACATTGGTGTATCCTTATGTGGTTTGTGAGAAGAACACACATGCAAGGACTCTAGCCGTGGTTCATGGAAAGAACACACATCCAATGACTCTAGTTGTGGTTCATGAGAAGAACATAATCCAATGACACTAGTGGATCCATGTGTGGTTTGTGAGAGGATCACACATGCAATGACTCTAACTGTGGTTCATGAAAAGAGCAGACATGCAATGACACCGGTGGATCCACGTGTGGTCTGTGGGAGGAACACACATCCAATGACACTGCTAGATCCATATGTGGTTCATGAGAAGAACACACATGCAATGACACCGGTGGATCCATGTGTGGTTTGTGGGAAGAACAGACATACAATGACTCTGGTGATATGTGGTTCATGAAAAGAGCAGACATGCAATGACACCGGTGGATCCATGTGTGGTCTATGAGAGGAACACACATCCAATGACACCGGTGGATCCTTACGTGGTTTGTGAGAAGAACACACATGCAATGACACTCGTGATATGTGGTCTATGAAAAGAACACACATGCAATGACACTGGTGGATCCATATGTGGTTTGTGAGAAGGACACACATGCAATGACACTGGTGGATCCATGTGTGGTTCATGGGAAGAACACACATGCAATGACACTGGTGATATGTGGTTTGTGAAAAGAACAGACATGTAATGACACTAACTGTGGTTAATGAAAAGAGCAGACATGCAATGACACTGGTGGATCCATGTGTGGTTAATGAGAAGAACACACATGCAATGACACTAGGTGTGGTTCATGATATGGTTTGTGAGAAGAACACACATGCAATGACTCTAGCTGTGGTTCATGAGAAGAACACACATGCAATGATACTAGTGTATCCTTATGTGGTTTGTGAGAAGAACACACATGCAAGGACTCTAGCCGTGGTTCGTGGAAAGAACACACATCCAATGACTCAAGCTGTGGTTCATGAGAAGAACACACATCCAATGAGACTGGTGGATCCATGTGTGGTCTGTGAGAGGATCACACATGCAATGACTCTAACTGTGGTTCATGAAAAGAGCAGACATGCAATGACACCGGTGGATCCATGTGTGGTCTCTGGGAGGAACACACATCCAATGAAACTACTGGATCCATATGTGGTTTGTGAGAAGAACACACATGCAATGACACCGGTGGATCCATGTGTGGTCTATGGGAAGAACAGACATGCAATGACTCTGGTGATATGTGGTTAATGAAAATAACAGACATGCAATGACACTGGTGGATCCATGTGTGGTCTATAAGAGGAACACACATCTAATGACACCGGTGGGTCCTTACGTTGTTTGTGAGAAGAACACACATGTAATGACACTGGTGGATCCATATGTGGTTTGTGAAAAGGACACACATGCAAGGACACGGGTGGATCCATGTGTGGTTCATGGGAAGAACACACATGCAATGATACTGGTGATATGTGGTTTGTGAAAAGAACAGACATGCAATGACTCTAACTGTGTTTAATGAAAAGAGCAGACATGCAATGACACTGGTGGATCCATGTGTGGTTCATGGGAAGAACACACATGCAATGACACTAGGTGTGGTTCATGATATGGTTTGTGAGAAGAACACACATGCAATGACTCTAGATGTGGTTCATGAGAAGAACACACATGCAATGACACTGGTGTATCCTTATGTGGTTTGTGAGAATAACACACATGCAAGGACTCTAGCTGTGGTTCATGGAAAGAACACACATCCAGTGACTCTAGCTATGTGGTCTGTGAGAGGATCACACATGTAATGACTCTAACTATGGTTCAATAAAAGAACAGACATGCAATGACACCGGTGGATCCATGTGTGGTCTGTGGGAGGAACACACATCCAATGACACTACTGGATCCATATGTGGTTTGTGAGAAGAACACACATGCAATGACACCGGTGGATCCATGTGTGGTATGTGGGAAGAACAAACATGCAATGACTCTGGTGATATGTGGTTCATGAAAAGAGCAGACATGCAATGACACCAGTGGATCCATGTGTGGTCTATGAGAGGAACACACATCCAATGATACCGGTGGATCCTTACGTGGTTTGTGAGAAGAACACACATGCAATGACACCGATGGATCCATGTGTGGTCTATGGGAAGAACAGACATGCAATGACTCTGGTGATATGTGGTTAATGAAAATAACAGACATGCAATGACACTGGTGGATCCATGTGTGGTCTATAAGAGGAACACACATCTAATGACACCGGTGGGTCCTTACGTTGTTTGTGAGAAGAACACACATGCAATGACACTGGTGGATCCATATGTGGTTTGTGAAAAGGACACACATGCAAGGACACGGGTGGATCCATGTGTGGTTCATGGGAAGAACACACATGCAATGATACTGGTGATATGTGGTTTGTGAAAAGAACAGACATGCAATGACTCTAACTGTGTTTAATAAAAAGAGCAGACATGCAATGACACTGGTGGATCCATGTGTGGTTCATGGGAAGAACACACATGCAATGACACTAGGTGTGGTTCATGATATGGTTTGTGAGAAGAACACACATGCAATGACTCTAGATGTGGTTCATGAGAAGAACACACATGCAATGACACTGGTGTATCCTTATGTGGTTTGTGAGAATAACACACATGCAAGGACTCTAGCTGTGGTTCATGGAAAGAACACACATCCAATGACTCTAGCTATGTGGTCTGTGAGAGGATCACACATGTAATGACTCTAACTATGGTTCAATAAAAGAACAGACATGCAATGACACCGGTGGATCCATGTGTGGTCTGTGGGAGGAACACACATCCAATGACACTACTGGATCCATATGTGGTTTGTGAGAAGAACACACATGCAATGACACCGGTGGATCCATGTGTGGTATGTGGGAAGAACAAACATGCAATGACTCTGGTGATATGTGGTTCATGAAAAGAGCAGACATGCAATGACACCAGTGGATCCATGTGTGGTCTATGAGAGGAACACACATCCAATGATACCGGTGGATCCTTACGTGGTTTGTGAGAAGAACACACATGCAATGACACTAGTGATATGTGGTCTGCGAAAAGAACACACATGCAATGACACTGGTGGATCCATATGTGGTTTGTGAGAAGGACACACATGCAATGACACTGGTGGATCCATGTGTGGTTCATGGGAAGAACACACATGCAATGACACTGGTGATATGTGGTTTGTGAAAAGAACAGACATGCAATGACTCTAACTGTGTTTAATAAAAAGAGCAGACATGCAATGACACTGGTGGATCCATGTGTGGTTAATGAGAAGAACACACATGCAATGACACTGGGTGTGGTTCATGATATGGTTTGTGAGAAGAACACACATGCAATGACTCTAGATGTGGTTCATGAGAAGAACACACATGCAATGACACTGGTGTATCCTTATGTGGTTTGTGAGAAGAACACACATGCAAGGACTCTAGCCATGGTTCATGGAAAGAACACACATCCAATGACTCTAGCTGTGGTTCATGAGAAGAACACACATGCAATGACACTGGTGCATCCATGTGTGGTCTATGAGAGAATCACACATGCAATGACTCTAACTGTGGTTCATGAAAAGAGCAGACATGCAATGACACCGGTGGATCCATGTGTGGTCTGTGGGAGGAACACACATCCAATGACACTGCTGGATCCATATGTGGTTTGTGAGAAGAACACACATGCAATGACATTGGTGGATCCATGTGTGGGTTGTGGGAAGAACACACATGCAATGACTCTGGTGATATGTGGTCCATGAAAAGAGCAGACATGCAATAACTCTAACTATGGTTAATGAAAAGAGCATACATGCAATGACACTGGTGGATCCATGTTTCGCTAATGAGAAGAACACACATGCAATGAACTCTAGTGGGTCCATGTGGTTTATGAGAAGAACACACATCCAATGAACTCTAGTGGATCTATCTTGGCATAATTTGATGTATGCCACGATGTATTTCATTGTACAAGACACTCACTTTCCATTTTTATACTACTCAGTTTTGCTCTTGGTTTTATGTGGTACTACTCAGTTTTTCCCCCTCTCTCTATCTTTCGTAGAAGCCCAAACCTGTGCTCACCCTGTCTGCTACTACCTGATTGGTTGTCACAGTTGTCACACGGATCGTGCGCACCAACCGTTGATTCTGTGCGATCCAACGATGATCGTTGCACACGTCGTGCCCTTCATAGTACAACATGAGACAGCACGGACGTCTCCCTCAGCGAGACTTCTAAAAGAAGGAACACGATGCCGTCCATGGAAAAAGTCATCGAGGGGTCATGTCATGTTTAATCAAGTCTGAAAAGCCTACTACTGCTACTACTACGCCACAACGCATGCGTCATCGAGTGCACGGTCGTCGCTGGACAGCTGCAATTTATTGCCACTTGATTTTAATAAGACATATCCCATTTTTTATGCAGCGGCTCTCAATCGCCAATTTTAGGGCCGTGTCAAACTTCGTACATAGAAATTGTGTATGCCCCCTTTGCATGCGGCTCAATACAGAACTGTCATGCATGGCCCGGGAAAAAAAGTGACGTACCGTGCGCGTGTCACGGTGCACGGTGTAGTAGACTGCGTGGCGCGTTGCACGGTGGTGCAACGAAACAAGCCTTGCTTCCATCCACCTTAACTATAGAGCCCCACTCCGCACACCCACTCTCACTCGTGCTCAATGTCCCCACGCAACCCTCTCCACTGTCCCACCAGCATCTGCAAACTCCCGAGAATACCCCATCCGTGCCGGCGATGGCTAAGGAGGATAAGGTGGCCATCGTCGCCTCCGTGGACGCCGGCGAGGAGGCCCCTGTCTCCTTGCCGGTACCCCCTCGACGCATTGAAAGCAGCCGTCGTCCCTATCCAGGCCCCAGTCGAGGCATCGATGGCAGCCGCCGTTCCCGTCCAGGCCCCTGTCCCCGCTACTGACGGAGCCGCCGAAGAGGAGCCCCCCGCTGGCGAGGAGGCCCCCACCAGTCACAAGCAGATCAAGCACTTCTTGGGCACCTACGATCCAGATAAGTACATCGCTCCGCTGAACCCCTACGACACCAGCATCGACAACCCATGGTCGGAGGTAACTAGGGTTTGCTCCCCTCCCCTGGTTCTTCTACTGTTCCCATCGTTGGATGCTAGATGTTTATTCGGATTCGCTTGTTCGCATTTCGATTGCTCGATCTTATTACATCATCTACTCCCCCCATTTTCCTTTTCTTCCAATAGGTTTCTGACAGCGACGTCTGATGATGTAGTCCATACATACACCAAGACTGTCCGGTCTTTGAGAGGCTGCGGGGCCAAGATAACGCCTTCTTGGTGACCTGGCCTGCCCATACGCAAGGGCATCAACTTCTGCTATGTGACTCTCGCCGGTGGCACCGACTTCATCTCCTTAATGAAGCATGCAGAGCCCACGGGCTCCGGCATCAACAAAGGCGGTGAGCGCAAGATCGTAAAAATCAACGCCTACATCGCTGAACACCGGGCTCTCGGCATTCACCTCCGAAACCTCCAGCGGTTGTCCATCAAAGAGGGTTGTATTCCTCCAATCAGGCCCAAGGCCCCAAAGATCAGTGGACTGGGCAACAAGAAGTGGTGGGGGCGCCGGAGGGAGGCAGAGGCGCTGACGAATGAACGGGTCGGATGTCTCCCTGAATGTACCTGCTGCTACGGCGGCTGCTGCTGCTAAGCAGCTTCTTTTGATTTTCTATATTTTGCTTGCATCCTATTTATGGCTGAATGCATCGAACCTCATTAAGCAACCTACTTTCTATCGCTATATCCTATTTAGCTGCGCACAGCTATATCTACATTTGTTTTGTTTTCTGAATGAATGTATTCTTCCTGGTGTGATTTGCTGCTGTAGATTTGCTACTTGATCGGAGGCAAAAAGAGGTCCAAAAGGAACGAATTATCGAAGAAAGAATCTTCTCTAGATTTGCTATCAATTTGGGAAAAATGAAACATATCTGTTTAGCGAGAGAGGAAACGGGTACTCTTTCAAACTGCCAGTTAATGAGCTACCATCTTGATGAGGCCCCATCTTGATGTCTCCCTCTACAAGAAGGAACACGATGCCGTCCATGGAAAAAGTCGTCAAGCGGTCATGTCACGTTTAATCAAGTCTGAAAAGCCTACTACTGCTACTACTACGCCACAACACATGCGTCATTGAGTGCACGGTCGTCGATGGATAGCTACAATTTATTGCCACTTGATTTTAATAAGACACATCCCATTTTTTATGCAGCGGCTCTCAATCTCACTTCCAACTGGGGCCCACCGTAAGAAGCTTGCACGCGCTGGCCGGAGGCCGAACAGCTGTGCTCGACGAGACCTAACGTCTCCAGCTTCATCGAGTCACTCGCAGCCATCAACACATCCCTTTACCCGATCTATCACAACCCCACAAATCTCGCCGTACAGCCACCTACCTTCCCCTGTACATTTCCACTTTAAACTATCGCCAATTTTAGGGCCGTGTCAAACTTCGTACATAGAAATTGTATGTGCGCCCTTTGCATGCGGCTCAATACAGAACTGCCACGCATGGCCCGGGAAAAAAAGTGACATACCGTGTGCGTGTCGTGGTGCAAGGTGTAGTAGACTACGCGGAGCGTTGCATGGTGGTGCAACGAAACGTGCCTTGCTTCCATCCACCTTAACTATAGAGCCCCTCTCCGCACACCCACTCCCACTCTCGCTCACTCTCCCCACGCAACCCTCTCCATCGTCCCATCGGCATCCGCAAACTCCTGAGAATACCCCGTCCGTGCCAGTGATGTCCGAGGAGGATAAGGTGGCCATCGTCGCCTCCGAGGCAGCTGGTGAGGAGGCCCCTATCTCCTCGGCGGCCCCCCTCGACGTGTTGAAAGCAGCCGTCGTCCCTTTCCAGGCCCCAGTTGAGGACCCCGCCGGTCACAAGCAGATTAAGCACTTTTTGGGCACCTACGATCCAGATAAGTACATCGCTCTGCTGAACCCCTATGACACCGGCATCGACGACCCATGGTCGGAGGTAACTAGGGTTTGCTCCCTGATGACCCACAAGTATAGGGGGTGTATCGCAGTATTTTCGAGGGAAGTGAAACCCAATTTACTGATTCGACATAAGGGGAGCCAAAGAATATTTATAAGCCTTAACAACTGAGTTGTCAATTCAGCTGCACCTGGAAACAATCTTGCTCATAGCAGTTTATCAGTAGCAAAAATTTTGTAGTAGGAATAGTAAAGTAACAGCAGTAGTAAAGCAAAGACAGTAGTAACAAAAGCAGTAAACAGTGGGATTCGAGTGCGGCAGGCATAGGGATGGATGGACGGGCGTTGCATGGACAAGACAATTCACATAGCAATCAGAACATAGGGCAATTGCAGATAAATAAGATAAAACATCCAAGTACTATACAATCCTAGGCATGTGTTCCATATATAGTCATACGTGCTCGCAATGAGAACTTGCACAACATTTTTTGTCCTGCCAGCCCGTTTGCAGCGGGGCCTCTAGGGAACTATCAAATTAAGGTGCTCCTTTTAGTAGAGCACCGAACAAAGCATTAACACTCCGTGAACACATGTGATCCTCACATCAAAGCCATTCCTTTCGTTTATCCCGATTTACATCGCGGGGCCATAGGTTCAGAACAACAACGTGTATACAACTTGCAGATAAGACCAAAAACAATACTATCATAATGAATCAATAACATGTTTAGATATGAAATCATGGCACTCGGGCCCTAGTGACAAGCATTAAGCACAACAAGTCACAACAAAGTCATAAAGCACTAATAAAAGATACTAGGCACCATGCCCTAACAATCTGATGCCATTACGTGAACGATCTCATCTAATCCCTACCATCCACATAGCCTACAGCGGGGGATTACTCACTCATAGATGGGGGAAACATGGATGGTCGATGGAGAAGCAATGGTGATGATGATGGCGACGATCTCCTCCAATTCCCCATCCCGGAGGTGCCGAACGAGTTTCGGTGCTGTCGTGGAATCTGGTGGCGGCGGAGCGGAACTCCTTCTGGAAAAATGTCGAACCCCCTGAAGTTTTTAGGTCAGAAGGCTCCTTATAGGCGAAGAGAGAGGCCGAGGGGGTGCCTAGGGGGCCCACACCGCCCCCTGGCGTGGCCTGGCCTGGCCCACGCCACCAGGTGGTGTGGCCACCCTAGGGCTCTTCTCCGTCTCGTATTCAGCTCTGAGTCTTCGGGTGAAATAGGATTTTGGCATATTTTCCGGATTTTTCACGATAGTTGATTTTCTGCAAAAAGTAGACACCAAGGCAATTCTGAAAACAGTCGATTCGCATTAGTTGCATCCAAATCACACAAGTATAGAGGAGAAACAATAGCAAAAGTGTTCGGGAAAGTAGATACGTTTTGGACGTATCAACTCCCCCCAAGCTTAGCTTATTGCTTATCCTCAAGCAATTCAGTTGAAAACTGAGTGCGATAAAAGAACTTTCACGAACACATTTGCTTCTTATGATGTAAATATTCTTAGCAATGTGATCAACTACCTAGACAATTCATAATAAGGAGTATGCAACTGAGTCTACTTAATAGTCAATGCAAGCTATGAAGAGATTCCAACTCAAGAATAATAAGTAGCATGAAGCACAAACATAAGCAACATTACAATGCTCATAGAAAGGTATCATAGAGTGGTATCTCGCTTGCCTTTGATTATGAATGCCAAGGCACCTCTGAAGTTCAAGTGATGACTAGAAGCAAAGATATCAAAGATACAAGCATCAAAGTCATAACACAAATAATCAAGTATTGGAACAAACACAAAGGATGACAACTATGCTCTCAAGAAGGTGCTCAAAGAATAAGTGGAGACTCAACAAGTAGAAGAAAAGGTTTTGAATAATTTGAAAGGCTTCCAAATGCTGAAAGTATGGTACTCGTTAGCTTTGAGCTCTCTTTGCCCCTATCATAAGCATCTTTAATGTGGTTAAGGTGAAAGTGACTCAACTAAGAGGATATGCTTGACAAGTTATAAACCAAAATCTCATGGCCCTTACTTACGAAGACCGATCCTCATGCTACTCAACTTCAGTCACGAGTAAGCTCTTATCATTGTAAGTATATGTGTATCATTAAGAACCGCCAACGGGGTACCCCTTGCACATGATACGGCAGCTTTCCCATAATCAAAATGACAAGGCAAGCAGACAATGAGCATCTCAGTGATCTTTTTATTTGCTATTTGCATAGGTTTTTATTGAGGATGCTTCATAGAGTGCTCATTATGGTGATGCTGCAAGTTTCCACCATGATTAAGCATGGCTTAGGCTAGCGGCCCAAGAGTTTCCCTAACACACATACAAACTCCATGATCTTACAAGTTCCACTTTTATTTCACACCGCCGGGATCCGTAAGCAAAAGAACATGATATCAACGGGGTACAAAGTACAAGTGCAATGTTGAAAGCGGTCCCCATGAAACATGGTTCTGCTAATTTCAACTTATAAAGCGCAAGCATATACGCAACAAAGAAGGACCCAATGGTTCAAGTTTTGAGGCAATAAAGTAAAGTGAGCCATCAAGTTCGTGAGAGCTTTACTAACTAACTTTCTCATAACAAGCAAACATTTTATTCGGAAGAAAACAAGGCATATTGAATATGCACGGAAGTAGCAAATGATGCTAATGGGTAGGTATGGTGGACACTTTGGAAATATTTGGTTTAGGGAGTTGGAAACTTGAGTAAAACACTCAATGGAAGTGAAGGCTAGCAATAGTAAGGGAGCGACAAACGAGAGAGCAATAGCTGTCATTATCATGCTTTCAACAAAACAAGACTACTCATGGCATGAAAGTGATTCAAGATCCTCAAGGCAAAATAATTCATCCAGGCTCAACTGATTATTACAGTCATGTGCATGCGTGAGCATGTGCTAAGTCAATCAAATGAAACATTCAGAGGAGGATACCATGGTGTCTACCAATTTATGAATAGAGTAATGCAAGCAAACATTCATGAGACATGCTACAAACTATTAGCGGGCTGGAGCTAATCAAAATAAAGCAAGAACTACTAAGCATCCAAAGATAACATACACCCTACATGAACGGACTAAGAAACTCACAATGATGAGTATATGTACAAAATGAAGACAAATAGAGTTCGTTACTAGCCTCTTACCACGCCTCAAGTTGTCATTAATCCTCATTATTGCTCTTCACTTGTATGGCTTGAATAATAATATGAAACCAATAATCCACTGAGAACTATCGAACCCTATAGTAAACTTCACAAAAACCAAAGAAGAACGACAAATATTTTTGGTGTTTTCGATTTTTAAATAAGAACCAAAAGAGAAAAACAAGCAAAGCAAAATCTTTTTGGGTTTTTCGAATAGTTCAAACAAAGAAAAAAGGGAAAAACAAACCAAGGCAAAAACAAGAAGCAAACCAAAGAGAAACAACAAAAATATTTTTGGTCTTTTTGTGTTTTTAGAAAGCAAAAGCAAAGAATAACGAAAACTAAAAAGAGAACGAAAACATGAATATACAAAGTACCGACACAACATGATATGGAGATGAGTGCGGTGTCGGCGTACCTCCCCCTAAGCTTAGGCTTTTGGCCTAAGTGGGTATCAATCCATGTACGAATAAGGGTTCCAAACGGGCGGATCTTGGTAAGAATGGTCGTAGCTGGGCCCATGAGAAGAAGAGGAAGCTCCCCAATCATAAGTGGGCTGCTGATATGAAGACTCTCCCTCATTCGAAGGTTGGACCGAATCATCCGTGACCTCCCTTCTAGTGTCCTGCTCTTGCTGGGAAAGCTCTCCCAGGTACTTGTCAAGCTCCTCCTCAGTGAGGGACCATCCTTCCCTGTTATCAAGGTTAAACAAAACAGGTGCAGGAAAAAGAACAACACGCTCAGACTTGCTCTTTCTCCAGCCAGCCTTGAGAAAGGTTATTTCATAAGATAACTCACTCAAACTAGCCCACGAGGAAATAAATTTATGATGTATCATGGAATTAAAATCAAGCCTCTCTATGGGAAACTGTAGGTCTAGATGATGAGGCACTAAACCATGCAATGCTAGCAAACGAGAAGCAATGAGGCCTCCACAAATTCCACCGTTCTCACGGTTAGCAGCAAGATGGAAAGCTATCAAAGCACCCAAGTTGTAAGACCTATCTCATCTAAGAGCAGCAGAGATAAATGCTAGATCAAACGAAGATAACTTATTGGCAGTTTTCCTAGCAGGAACACACTTGGCAATAAAGTAGGCAAAGTAGCGAATGGAGGGAAGATGAATGTTACGGATTTTTCCATTCTCCTTTGAGAAGCTACTCCCTTGGCAAATTTCTGCATATAAATCCATGAGTGGTTCAGGTCTTTCTTTAATCTTCCTACATGATCCTCATTGAGGTACCTTAATAGCTGCACAAAAATCATCAAGAGAAAGATTGACAGCAATATTGTAAATTTTGTAATGGACCATGGGGTTAGGCAAAGAGTGACTAAATTAGAAATCCTGCACCACATACATGGTTAGCTTCACAAATTGACAAGGTTCATCTTCCAAGAAACGCTCTAACCCTGCATTAGAAACCAAAGTGTGGAAATCTTGTAAAATTCCTGCAGCTCTCATGAACTCAGGGCATGGATAAATGGAGGGAAAAACTTCCTCCTCCCTGTGGACCTTCATGACCTCAGGCACCCAAAGCTCATGTTGGTTTAGGTGGTGTTCACTCATCTTCTATTCTGAAATTTAAACACCTATTAAACAAGTGATTGCAAAGTAAATATAATAAAGGATTCTACTCATAGGGACTTGCAAGAGGCCTAAACATGCATCAAAACTATATCTCTAAGCATCAAACAAGCTTACAAGCTCTCATAACCAGTCACCTATAGCAGCAAAATACTCAACATATAATCCACTAAACACAAATCTACTTGGACAAGGGGACGAGTCACATACCAAGGAACAAATGCTCCAAATTTCAGCAAGAAAGATGGGCTGAGCAAGGAGATCGAAGAAATCGAGAGCAAGCACAGAAAGAACGCGATTTTGAGCTATGAACTGGAGCTTACTTGGGAGAGAGAAGAAAGTGGCAGGTAAGAGAAGTAGTGGGGGGCCAAGGGTGGCCCACACTAGGGCATGGCGCCACCCAGGGCTGGCCGCGCCACCACATGGTGTGCCTGCCTGGTGGGCCCCCCTGGTACCTACCAGGTACTCCTCTGCCCCTTTTTTCACGTAAAAAATTAATATGAATTTTCTGGAATTTTTTGAGACACTTTATTTTTTGGGCTTTTTTCAGAAATAGAAGAATGATTTTTCTGGCAGACAGATTTTTTTCTTTTGGAAACATGATGCAAGGACAAAACAAGGCTAGAACTATAGAAGTTCTAGCATGCAAACAACTAACACCACAAAGAAAACTAAATGAAAGCAAAAACTAAAATGCAAGGATAGAAATAAACGGAGATAATCATAATGAAAACATTGTTTTGTTCAATGGAATCCTTTTGTTAGCAAGGTTGATCAAGTCCTGCTACCAAAACAATTGCATATGAGACAAAACTTTGTACTCCACTAAAGAATATGCTACATTAACCTTGATAGCAATGGTCCCAATCATAATAGTTTCAAATTTTTCTTTCGGTATGGGACAATATATTTCTCCAACTTGAATGCCTTCAACATGTTCAATTGAATTCAAGTCGTAAGTCCTTTCAATCTTCTTGGGGAAATAGACAGTATGTTCCTTGTCATTAACATTGAAGGTCACCTTTCCTTGATTACAATTAATAACAGCTCCTACAGTATTAAGAAAAGGTCTCCCAAGAATAATAGACATATTATCATCTTCAGGCATTTCAAGCACAACAAAATCAGTTAATATCAAGCAATTGTGAGCCACCTGCACACGCACATCCTCACATATACCCACAGGAATAGTGGTAGATTTATCAGCCATTTTCAAAGATATATCAGTTGGTATCAGTTTCTCAAGATGAAGCCTTTTATAGAGAGAGAAAGGCATAACACTAACTCCAGCTCCCAAATCACACAAAGCAGTTCTAACATAACTATTCTTAATAGATCAAGGGATAGTTGGAATCCCTGGGTCTCCAAGTTTCTTAGGAACCTTACCAGTGAAAGAATAATTAGCAAGCAAAGTAGAGATTTCTTCATTAGGGATCTTCCTTTTATTCGAGACAATGTCCTTCATATACTTTGAGTAAGTAGGCAATTTAATAGCATCAGTCAAAGGAATTTGCAAGAATAAAGGCTTCATCCACTCACAAAACTTATTATAGTGTTCATCTTCCTTTGACTTGTGTTTCTTATCAGGGAAAGGCATAGGTTTTTGGACCCAAGGTTCTCTTTCACTACCATGTTTCTTAGCAATAAAATCTTCTTTAGTGTATTTAGTATTCTTAGTGTGGATTTCAGGTTCTTCTTCAACTTTTTCTTCATTAGGCACTTCATTTTCTTCATTACCACTTTCAGTTTCAGCATTAGAGATAGATATACTATTAGGATCTATAGCGGGTTCAGAGGGTTCTACAACAGTTTTATGTTTCTTTTTCCTTTTTTACGAGTAGAACCACTATTTTCAGCTTGTTGAGAATCCTGCTCAATTCTTTTGGGATGCCCCTCAGGATATAGAGGATCCTGGGTAGCATCTCCGATTCTAGTTCTAATTTCATAAGCATGTTTTTCTTTAGCAGCATTAACTAGCAAGTCTTTTTACACTTTAACGAGTTGATCTATTTGAGTTTGAACCATTTGAAAGTGTTTAACAATCATTTTAACATCATTAGAGGTTCTTTTCACAATATCTTTCAACTCAACAATAGCTCTAGTGTTTTCCATTAGATCATTTTGCACCCTTTTATTAAAGTTATCTTGCTTAACAATAAAGATATCAAATTCTTCTAAGCATTGATCAGGAGGTTTAGAGTAAGGGATATCACCTTCATCAAAGTGTTGGAGAGAGTGTACCTCAATAGTGTATGAGTAGGGAATAGGCTTACATAATTCTTCTATAGGAGGTAAATTATTGACATCTGCAGCTTTAATTCCCTTCTCCTTAAGACATTTCTTAGCTTCCTTCATCACTTCATCATTTAATTCAATAACTCCCCTCTTATTTGATGTTGGAATAGGCACAAGAATAGATGGTTCAGGTAGAATTACTTCAGGTATAGCTTGTCTAGGAGGAGTCCAATCTTCATAATTCTTGCTTATTTTAGCCATTAATTTCTCAGCTTCCTTAGGAGTCCTATTCCTGAAAAGACAATCAGCACAACTGTCTAGGTATGTCCTAGATTCCTCGGTTAGTCCATTATAAAATATATCAAGAAGCTCATTCTTAGGTAATGGACTTCCAGCCTGTGCATGAATCAAAGCACAAAACCTTGCCCAAGATGCGGGCAATACCTCTTTTTCTCCCTGTTTAAAATCAAAAAGTTCCTGCAAAATAGCATGTCTAGCACTGGGAGGAAAATATTTCTGCAGGAAAGTACTAATCAAGCACTCAGGGCTATCAATAGATCCAGGAGGTAAATTACTAAACCAAGTTTTAGCTTCTCCTTTCAGTGAAAAGGGAAAAATCTTAGCAACAAAGTAAGTACGCATCTCAATATCATCAGAAAACAAGCCACTCATGGTAGAAAGTTTATTCATATGTGCTACCGCACTTTCATTCTTAGTCCCATGAAAAGGTTCTTTCTCGACAATAGCTATGTAAGATAGATCGAGAGAGAAATCATAATCTTCATCTATAATGTTTATGGGAGAAGCAGCAAATCTAGCATCAAGAGATAATTTGGGTCTAATAGTACGCCTCTCAAGGAGACTCTTAGCAGCGCTCCTATCATGGGTGTTCCTACATTCTTCAATAAATTCATCAGTCATCTCAACATAATCTTCTTCAGCATCATAACTCTTACTAGACTCAGGTGAACTAACAGGTGTGGCAGTGTCTTCATTAGGAGTTACGGTATTTCCAGCTATAGTTCTAGCAATCGTAGCATCTAGGAAAGGACCTAATGAACCACTCTTATCAAGCACAATAGAAGCAGCATCATAAGTATCAGAAGTTTCAGATTCAGCAGTAGTAGCAGTGTGTGTAGCATGTGTATGTGGTTGTGTAAGGAACTTACTCAAAACAGACGATGAATCAAGAGCAGTAGAGGTGTTTAGAACCGTACCTCTTCTTGTAGTGGATGGTAAAATAGGAACCTTGCCATCGCGAGACTTACCCATGATGGATGGATAGCAGCGAACAATAGAGAATCCAAGTGAACTTGATAAATAAAGCTATGGTCCCCGACAACGGCGCCAGAAAATAGTCTTGATGACCCACAAGTATAGGGGCTGTATCGCAGTATTTTCGAGGGAAGTGAAACCCAATTTATTGATTCAACACAAGGGGAGCCAAAGAATATTTATAAGCCTTAATAACTGAGTTGTCAATTCAGCTGCACCTGGAAACAATCTTGCTCACAGCAGTTTATCGATGTAACAGTTTTGTAGTAGGAATAGTAAAGCAATGCAGTAGTAAAGCAAAGACAAGAGTAACAAAAGCGATGGCAAGTGGGATTCGAGTCTGGCGAGGCATAGGGATGGATGAAGGCGTTGCATGGAGAAGACAATTCACATAGCAATCAGAACATAGGGCAATTGCGATAAATAAGATAAAGCATCCAAGTACTAGACAATCCTAGGCATGTGTTCCATATATAGTCATACATGCTACTTAATGAGAACTTGCACAACATCTTTTGTCCTGCCAGCCGTTTGCGTGGGCCTCTAGGAACTATCGGCAATTAAGGTGCTCCTTTTAATAGAGCACCGGAGCAAAGCATTAACACTCTGTGAACACATGTGATCCTCACATCAAAGCCATTCCCTTCCGGTTATCCCGATTTCTGTCACTTCGGGGTCATAGGTTCCGGACAACAACGTGTGTATACAACTTGCAGATAAGACCAAAAACAATACTATCATAATGAATCAATAACATGTTCAGATCTGAAATCATGGCACTCGGGCCCTAGTGACAAGCATTAAGCACAACAAGTCGCAACAAAGTCATAAAGCACTAATAAAAGATACTAGGCACCATGCCCTAACAATCTGATGCCATTACATGAACGATCTCATCCAATCCCTACCATCCCCATAGCCTACAGCGGGGGATTACTCACTCATAGATGGGGGAAACATGGATGGTCGATGGAGAAGCGATGGTGATGATGATGGCGACGATCTCCTCCAATTCCCCGTCCCGGCAGGGTGCCAGAACGGAGTTTCTGGTGCTATTTTGTGGAATCTGGTGGTGGTGGCAGAGCGGAACTCCTTCTAGAAAAATGTCGAACCCCCCGAAGTTTTTAGGTCAAAAGGCTCCTTATAGGCAAAGAGAGAGGCCGAGGGGGTGCCTAGGGGGCCCACACCACCCCCTGGCGCGGCCTGGCCTGACCCGCGCCACCAGGTGGTGTGGCCACCCCAGGGCTCCTCTCCGTCTCGTATTCTGGCTCCTGGAGTCTTCGCATGAAATAGGATTTTTGGCATATTTTCCGGGATTTTTCCTGATAGTTGATTTTCTGCACAAAAAGTAGACACCAAGGCAATTCTGCTGAAAACAGCGTCAATTCGCATTAGTTGCATCCAAATCACACAAGTATAGAGGAGAAACTATAGCAAAAGTGTTCGGGAAAGTAGATACGTTTTGGACGTATCACTCCCCTCCCCTGGTTCTTCTACCGTTCCCATCATTGGATACTAGATCTTGGTTTATTAGGATTCGCTTGTTCGCATTTTGATTGCTCGATCTTCTTACATCATCTACTCCCCCATTTTCCTTTTCTTCCAATAGGTTTCCGGCAACAACGTATGCAGCGATGACGAGTCCATTCACACCAAGGCTCGGTCTTTGAGGAGGCTTGAAGACGACGCCTTCTTCAGGGGCGGCGACTACAGCTGCCCCTTCCGCAAGGGGATCACCTACTGCTTGGCAAGTCACGCCGGCGGCACCGTCTTGAACACCTTACTAAAGCATGCAGACGCCACAGGCTTCGGCATCCACAAAGGCGGCAAGTGAGAGACCGTGAACATCAATGCCTACATTGCTGAACACCGGCCTCTCGGCATTCACCTCCAAAACCTCTAGCTGGTGGCCATCAAAGAGGGTCGCATGCCTCCAATTAGGCCCAAGGCCCCCAAGATCAAGGGACTGGGCAGCAAGAAGTGGAGGAAGCACCGGAGGGAGGAGGCGGAGGCGCCGACGCTTGCAGGATGTGCCTGCAGCTGCGGCAGCTGCTGCTGCTAAGTAGCTTCTTTCTAGCTATATCCTATTTCTGGCTGAATGCATCGAACCTCGTTAAGCAACCTACTTTCTATTGCTATATCCTATTTAGCTCCGCACAGCTATATCTACATTTGTTTTGTTTTCTGAATGAATGTATTCTGTCTCGTGTGATTTGCTGCTCTAGATTTGCTACCTGATCGGAGGCAAAAAGAGGTCCAAAAGGGAACGAATTATCGAAGAAAGAATCTTCTCTAGATTTGCTACCAATTTGGGAAAAATGAAACATATCTGTTTAGCGAGAGAGGAAAAGGGCACTCTTTCAAACTGCCAGTTAACAAGCTACCATCTTGACAAGCTACAACACACATACATAAACATAACACAACGAGGGTTAAATTTAGTTTACTAGTATCACTTGAGGCGCTATACATCTTGACAAGCTAACTGAGTTCCACAAAACAGAAACATAACACTGACAACTAAAATTTAATTCACTTCTCATCAGACCACTTGAGGCGCTTGCCATCGTTCCTAGGCGACAAGCTGACCATTCGGTACTCCACACTCACGAAATGCTTCGTCCCACAGGATCGACTTGGCTTCCCTATCTTGACATCTGCTTGTAAGACAATTAGCGGTGCATCACAGGCCTGATTGTTGCCGCTAGAAGATACTGCCTCTCTATTTGCTGCTTCAGCTGCAGCCTCTCTATCAGTTGCTTCTGCTTCAGCTGCAAGCTCTCTTTCAACTGCTTCTGCAGCCTCTCTGCCAGCTGCTTCAGATGCAGCCATTTTCTTTGCATATGCAGCTTCAAACTCAGTTATTCTGCATTTTATACAAAGGTCTCCCCTAAGCTTGTCTTCCCTCTTGCAAATAGGGCAAAACACGAGGTAACGTAGAAAAAAATGGATCTTCTTGTACAGCTGGTAGGTCACGTAAGCATCTATGGCTGCATACTTCAGGTTTATATCAGACAACGGCCACTTGTCCCAGAAAATGTGTCTATCCGTAGGGAAATCTTCCTTCATTTTGTTGTACGACTCATCGAGGATTCTAGTTGCGAGTGATGCCATTCCATCCTTCCTCGAGCCCCCTAGAATCTTGACAAGACTCTGAATATCGATCCAGTTGTGCATAGGAATTATAATTCCCTCTTGATAAAATTTCGAAAAATTAGTTGTTTTATCGACAGTGCAGAAAACAATTCCCTTTTCTACAAGGAACTGGCGTAGCGCCACGCAATTCCTGTCAGTCCTGAAAGTATGTAGTTTGTCATCACCAAAATTTGTAACTACAAATATTTTGTCAATGCAAGATCATCATCTGAATATAATTTTGAAAAGTTTAGTAAATGCAAGATCAAGACTCTCAACATTGTCTTGTCATAATTTATTCGGTTTTGCTATTTCTCAGTCGACTGAATGAGTTGCACATTTATTTTAACTACGGTTGCACTTTTCTTAGGTGATTGAGACTAAAGAAAATCTTAGTCGATTGATACATAGGCAAACCCTAATTTATTTGGTCCTAAATAAAATCCAGTAGTTGCAAGATGAGCAAGTGGATAAAGAACAAGAGGAGAAAACCCTAAAAGCGGTTAGCTACAGAGAGCAGATCTACAAACCGGGAGAGGTGGTAGACGAGGACGTGTTTCCGCATGGCTAGTTGAACGATGGCAACTTCACTCCCTTCATATGGGTGCTCCGGGGTGTACTCGAGGTCCAATCCCAAAAACTTGTCCTCGTCTATCCCAAGCCAACCCTCGTACATCCTCAGGACACGCACCACTGTCTCCTCCTTGTTGGTGTAGACAACGTCTATCTTCTTATTGTCATGGATAGTGAAGCTTGTCTCTAGAGTGCGATGACCTTCCATGGTGGCAAGGAGAAGACGGGAAGAAGACAGATGACAGGAAGAAGAAGAGTGGTTTCTGCGAGGCAGGGGAACGGTGGAATAGTCAATGCGCTTTTAAGGTAGTGGTTAACGACGGGGACAGAAGTCCAAGGAGAGACGCATGGCGGTGGCCGTTCTAGCTTCTGAGTAAACAAAAAATAATTATAACACCGATACATGTGCCCTGTTTTGTCACGTCAATACACTAGGCAGGGGGTGGGCAAGGGGTGTTGTCCTATCCACTGTGCCAACGCTGCAAGCCTACGTGACAGCCACCCCGCCTAAGCAACGAGAGCGACATAACGGCGAGAACTGACAAGAGGGGCCAACTTGATGGCCATTACCCTGATTTTTTGTATTGAAACGTAAAGTTGAATTCATGCCGAAAAAGACCCTCTGAGTATTTGGTACACCAACTGTAGTCATCCCGGCTGATTTCAGGGAACTTGGGTACCGCGTTGCCTGTACACCCCAACTTTCGGGCCGCAAAATGATATTCTCCACATAAAGTGGCTTAGGGGGTGTCTGTCTCTTTCGCATTAGTTGGTATGCCATTTGCAATGGAGGGTCCTGAAAGGGGTGTAGTAGAGACAACTACTTGATCAGCGTTGTGCTGAAAGTTCGTAGGTAAGAATGGTTCTTGTGTGAAAGCCCATTCAGCCACGTAAAACATGCAAAGATAAAGTAGAGGCGTCTAACTTTATTTTGCAGGGGGCGTTGCTTTGTGATATGGTTGTGGCAAAGGTAAAGTGATTACCTTATGTTACGTAGTAGTAGATAGTCACGGAGGTGACGGACTACCACGCCAGAAAGACATCGGTACCCTGGTGTCTACGGCGCCGGAACCCTGGCGCCGGAATCCGGTGACGACGGATGGAGATCATGACGTGAAGGACCAATCCACATCGCATTTACATTCAATGTTATTGTTTGTATATCTTATTGTGTGCTACTATTAGATACTCGACGGTAGCCTAATAAGATGATCCCTGTTAAAATTACCAATGATTGTGTTCCCCCTTAGTGTGCACCACCAAGAAAGTTCTTCGATATGAGGCGACCCACGGTGAGAGGGTGTCAGACATATGTACGTTCACATACAGTGGGTGTAAGCCATGTTGCAGAGCGAATACACTAAGGTTGAGTTGGCGAGCCTAGCACGTTACAGAGACGTGGCCTCGGAACGCGGATGGTCAAAATATCGAGCATGAGTCGCATGAATGAAGTGACCGACGTTTAGCGTCCACCCTTGAACCCACATTGATGGCCGTGATGATCGGGGGAGATGTGGTGAAAAGGGGTCGTGTTATCACTAGGAAACCTTCATGGGATAGGTGTTTCTGAGTGGAGTTATTATTAACTCATTTAATTATAAACTTAGTCTAAATTGCTTTTGCAATTATATATGTAGAAAAGGTTCTCCCCGATGCCACCTTTCCTGTTGACGATTGATTGGTTAGAAGGAGAGAAGCTCAGACTAGATGGATCAAACTTCTCTATGTGGGTTGCGCGTCTCCACAATATCCTTAGCGAGAATGACGTGGTCGACTACATACTCGACGAGATTGATTTGGATTAGCCCATTAACCTAGAGACCCCAGAGCAGCGGGAAGACCGCTATCACCGTCGGGAGATGACCTCCTTCGTTTCAGTTACAATGCATTTCGAAATGGTGGACGAGTTGTGGCCTGTCGTGGGTAATGTCAACCCTCGTACGGTAATGCTACATCTTAGGACACATCTCGTGGAACACGCACACATATGGGAGCATGAGTTGATGGGAGACTTCCTCTCCATTAAGATGGAGGAGAACTCATCGCTTGACGACCACTTGGAGCGCATGCATGATGCGTACATGAGGCTTGCATACTTCCCGGATAGCTGGATGACGGGATCTTTTGCAATAGGCGTTGTGCTGCGGTCGCTACCACCAAGCTACCAAGCACAAGTCAGGATTTGCATTATGAGAGGCGACACGGAAACACAGGATTTTCCATCAGTTCATATCACATTTCAGAGATGTGGTGGTTGAACCCATTGTCGCTGAGATCATCAATGACAAAGATATATATTTGATATACAATTTTATAAATGTTATAATGTTGCAAACAGATTTGCAGTGTTAAGTATATTTGATACTTGTTCTGTTTTACTAAAAACAGGTCCTTCTGCATAGAGGTGCTTGCTGGAGAGGAGGTGACGTTGTGTGTTGATGGCGAGCATGATGATGATGGCCAACGACACTCTCCCTCAACATTTATCATTTAGTTTATGTTTAGGATGATTATTGTAATCAAAAGATTGTGAACTTCTTTAGTGTGTCTCACACTTTGTGAGACGGTTATTCATATGAGCTTGTAACAAACAGTTGTTTCACTTTTATGAATGATTTCTATTTATGTTCATATCTTGTTTGATTATATGTGAATTATTCTTGTTGATTGAAACTAATTGATAATGCATGAACATTTGTAAAATATTGAAATACGTTAAAATATCCAACTTAATGATATATTCATTACTGAATGAAAAACATTGTTTAAATTCAAAGTTATGTGATAATATGTGAAAGAAATTCGATTTCTTGTCACATATAAATCATGCCTAAGTTTGTCAAAATAACTTGAACACCGTGTATTACTTGAATACAAAGTGGTTTAATGAATTGTTAAAAGTAAATACATATTCGATGTATTGTGTTTTGACAAATGGTAATTATCATTATATGATTGTTTAAAAGTGTAAAGAAGTTTACTAAAGAAACATAAGTATGAAACTATTTGATATGATCAAAGTGTTTCATCAACAAAGGGTATAAATATAAAAGAGAATATTATTACTATGATTTGATCAAAAGTAATGAAATTCAACTTTATAAGATTGGCATAAAAAAGAAATTGTGAAATGCAAAGCGTTTTGAAACGTCAAAATGCAAAGCATCACAATGTGATATTAGATATCAAAATGGGTGAATAGATGGCGCCAAAATAAATCGGTGTAGTGTAGATGTAGAGACCATTAGTTAGAAATAGTTAGCACTCAATTAGAATATATAGTGAACCATTTGAATTCTTGAAAGCGGCTCCATATCTAGTATGGATCGTCGTAAAACTTTTGGGGTTATTCGATATAACCAAAACAATAGTGAATAAGTAGTATTCATTGGAAACTTTGAATACAAAATCCATAGCTGAAACCAAAAGGAAAGCAAAATTTGTATTGCTTGGATTTTGGTACATTTTAGAGAAAGTTTGCATTCAGTAATAATTCTTGATTATGAAGCAAATGGAAGATAGTGAAAACACGATGAAGATTCAAAACCCTGCATCAGAGTGTTGAGAAGTGCAACAGAAAACGTTCCTGAACGATTCTCTTCACAAAGGAAAGAATCAATGATAATGATCATTGTGTTTTCCCCACTAGTGTTTTCACTAAATGAAGTAGGATTCAAAATGTAACCCATATCTTGTATGGAGACATTTGTGAATCATTTGTCATGATTCTTGGAATATGACATACCTACGAACTACTAAGGAAATAATGGTAAACTAGAATTATGAGAAATCCTAGAAGCAAAATTCTCTTGAGATTAGAAACAATTTGTTGCTGAACTTCACAAGTAAAAGTGGTTACTTTAATTTTCCCAAATGAATGCAAAGTCATAGTGGAAAAGGGGTGAATGACAAAAGCACAATTTGTCAAGTATTGGACGAATTCAGATGAATTTGATTCAAGTCGGCTAAATGTCTAGTGGATTTAAAACTAGTAAAAGTACTAGTATCTCATTGTAAATCTCTCACTTTGATATTTGATCAAAGGATTTTTAAATCGTTCAAAATAGCGAGTGGATATGCAATTTTCATGAAATTGAGTGGGAGCTATGAAAGTCTTCCTAAAAACATTATGTGAATGACATATTTTTGAGTGGGAGCAATATAAGTCTCAAATTCAAATATGTAGGAACATAGTTTGAGTAAGAGTAGTGACTCATACCCAAATATGTTAGGAACATATTTTGAGTGGGAGCTTATAGGAGTGATTCTTAAGTGTGTTAAGAATAAAAACGCAAGTACCGATAAATAATGATTAATAAGGGGTAGAAGTTGATAATAAGTGTATTATGATATTATGTAGTATTCCTTAAGGGATTCTGAAAAGGGTTTCGGAATAGAAGTTAATTAAGGAGCTAGTCCTTAATAACTCAAGTAAGGAATAGTATTAAGTTTAAACATCAATGGTTGAAAGAAAGAAAAGGATGATCATCATCCACTATGTTGAGACATAGGTTCTATCTTAGAAAACCATGATAGTAACTTAACATAATATATGATCCAAGAAGGAACGTTTAAAAGGTGATTAAGTTTGAATCACAGAATGTTGAGCTAAGTTTGTCCGCGGTGTCTAAAACTGTAGACATGTTTTCCAAATCCATAAAGGATGACATATCTTAAAGCATAAATGGTTATGTTATAAGGGAATATGTTGGACCCTCCTGTAAATACCAATTAAAGTCAAGTAGGAAGCGAGGTGAATAAAACATCGAAAGTTGCATCAGAGTGCACTAGTGTTTCCATGAATACATTTATAATAATAGATAAGGGTACCATCTAAAGTGTTGTATAATGTTATGGCGGGGCTAGTTCGCTTTTAACATAGAATGATGTGTCCCAGGGCATAGTGCCCATGAGAAAGCCCTCGAGGTTGATCTAAAGTCACTGTAGGCTCCTGGAATCAGGCCTCGTTCTGCTACCATAGCAATGATGTATACACACAGATGTTATCATGTGATGATAAAGTATTAATTTCAATCAAGGTGACATTAGTAAGTTGTAAAGGATTTGGGATTGTAAAGTACAGACCCAAGACTCAACCTATTCCATGAGCAAGCATGTTCAGGGTACCGGATATATGGTGCCAACGATTAAGAACAAATGCAGCTAGTTTATTTGTATTCTAGTGCAAGTGGGAGACTATTGGAAATATGCCCTAGAGACAAATAGTAATAAGGACTATTATCATATTTCATAAAGTTTATGATTAATTTTTATATCATTCTATAATTGTATTGAGTGGAAACATCAATACATGTGTGATATATAAACAACCAGGGGTTCCCAGTGAAACTCTAGTCACTAGTTCATTGGTCAACAAATGATCAAGTTTCCTGATCATGTGGCATTTATGCTAGTTGCAAATGGAGTTAACTCATTCTGAGAATGAGATGATGAACCAATACCCAACCTAAACATCGTGACCCGATCATGTCATGAAGTTCAAGTTACGATGATTAGAAATGGATCCTTATAGACTATTCCTTAGACCGTGAGGCTATATCAATCACTGTCTCCCGAGAGTGCTTAGATAGCATCAAGTGCCACTTGGTAATATAGTGGTTATAAAGGTGTGTTCAGGTACTCGGAGGAAACCGTAGAGGCAATATATCTCAAGAGCAGGATTTGTCCGTCCACGTGACGGAAAGATACTCAAGGGCCTACTCGGAGAAGTTATATCCAATAGTTGTGTAGCGTGTGATTTGATCACAGGGATATCACTTGTCAGAACGAGTCAAGTAGCATTGTTCAGTAACGAGATTGAACACGACATGGTGATGTCATTGATCAGATCTCAGGCAATGCAAGTATCGAGAGACAAAGGGAATAAGACACGACCATCCTGGTTCAAACAACGAAAGATCTTGGTGGAACGCAAGGGGTCACATGGCCATCCAGGTCCCTCTGTTGATCATTGGTCCAGGAGTGTCCCGACCATGTCTGGAGTGTTCCGGAACCGTAGGGTATCACGCCTAAGGGTTTGATGATGCTTAGAGAGTGTTTATAGGATCGGAAGCATCACCGAAGAATATTAGATAGAAAACCAGAAGGGTTTTGGTAAGTCTGGAGGATGTCCGGAGTGGAGGTGGAAGGTGTTCCATAGCCAAGGAGATTGAATAATATGTGAAATGAATGTTAAATATTTATTTAATCATTTATTCATAATTATTTAATAAAAGAGAAAATCAATTAAATGGTCAAAGGGCTTAATGGGCCAATTCCCGGAGGGGAAAAGGCCCAAGAGGGGCCGAACCCCTAGGAGGGGCCAAGGGGAGTGGCCGGCGGCCCTAGTGGGCCTTCCCCATGTGGGGCCCATGGTGGGGGCTGGCCGACGGCGCCTCCCCCCACCTCCTCCTCCTTTTGTCCCACCCCGGGACTTTGAGGGAGGTAGTACCTCCCCTCCCCCTATATAAAGTGGGGGTATTTGGCCAGATAAATACACACAATATTCAATAAAGGTATTCTCACTTTTGGGAAGACCTCCAATTGATATTCTATCTCTCTCGTGACCGTGGTCCCGAGTTCGGACTGCGCGAACGAGGGACATCTTCACCGTGGAGCACCGTCGCGCTGTGGGATTCAGATCCAGGAGCTCTACTTCCACAACTACTGCTAGATCGGGGAAGCGGGAGTCATCGTCAGGCACCGGACGTGTGTAACTCCCCGTGATGTGTCACACTTGAGGCACTCGAGTCGTTGGATCCGCTGGAGCGCAAGGACTTCATCACGACCTTGAGGTCGGCTTCGGCTCGTCTACATCAACCACGCTCTCCTGAGCATTGACAACGCTTTTCGGTCTTCAAGGGTAAGTTCACAAAAAGCCCCTCTCGTTACTGCATTACTAATAGATAGGTCCTAGCAACATCAGGGGTTTAGGGGTGTAGGGTAAAAATTTATTGTTTTCATGCATGGAACCCCTACAAAAAGGTCCGCGAAAAATCTGTCAATTTATATTTTTGCAGTTTTTATCTAACATGGAAAGCAATGAGTCAAAAGAGGGACAAAAACGGAGCCCGGGTGTCTCACACCACACCAGCCCCGTGGCCCAGCGCCACCGTGTGTGGCCACCCCGGAGCCCGTCTCCGACCCGTTTTCTCTCAGTACTTTCCTTTTGTTGTAAAACTTCGTAATATATAATCCCCCGGATCCCTCGAGGTTCATATATCGTGTTTTCGTCGTGTTTTCGTTTCGATCTGTTCTATTCAGATGTCGCTCCAGGGTTTGTTTTCGGAGGAGTATGAGCTGTGACACCGGCGCGAGCTCCATCGCAACCTTGAGCAGAGGGCCTTCGTAGGATGGGTGGAAGAAGAAAAGATCACAGCTATGCACGAAGACATGGATCGGAGCATCGGGGAGGATGTGAAGGGCATGTCAGCAGGTAGGAAAGGACGAGGGCTGATACCTCCAGTTCTAAACCTCGGTTCCTGTCCTGTAGCGGTGGAAGCTCTACGGGCCACTGATGAGTTTTGCGACAAGTACCGAGTCCTGAGGAGAAAGGTGGATATACTACAAGAAGAGAATAACAGGCTTCGCAAGATCCTAGAAGATTTTCTCACTCTAATCGAGAGAACACCACCACCACCGAAGGAGTAATTCGTCATCAGGTTTTGGCATCCCCTTGGTTTGTTCCAAGCTTGGGGGAGTGCCGCAGTACCATATCACTATCTTTTATATTTTTACCTTTTCAGCAGAGTCATATCATGAATAGAGAAGTTACCATATAGGATGGTATGCATTGTGGAAGTATCCCCCCTCTCGTTAGATATCTATGTATCCCTTGGTGTGAGTTGCCGTTATGGAATATTAATGAGAAGTTCTATCATTTACTTTTTGCATATCTTATTTTAGTTTGCAATTTCTGTTATATGATTGATCTTGTTGTTAGTATTGGTATCACTTTGGGATCATTAAGTAAATTTAGTTGGTTTTGGCAAACCTGGCTCGGTCAGTAGCAACACTATTATGAGGATTGAATGAAAAAGATAAAAGTACTCTTAAGAAATATAATTTCATTATCTTTCTTTCTTGATTGGCTCATAAGCTTAGTATTCTCTCGTTAAGACCTTTTGTGCTTCCAAGGAAGATTGCATGTTTGTTCTTATCACCTGTATGTTTGTTTGTTTCCTTCAACTCTTATACTTGATACCCAGCCTTGCAAGCCAAAAACCTGTACTGAGAGGGAATGCTTCTCGTGCATCCAATCCTTAAACAAAAACCTATGCCATTTGTGTCCACCATACCTACCTATTAGCATTATTGCTATTCCAAGTAAATTCATGTTTTTATCTACCTTCCGAATTAAACTTGTTATGTGAAAATTAGTGATTAAAGCTCTCACAAACTTGATGGCACACTTTACTTTATTGCACTTAATAAACTTGAACCATTGTGCCCATCTATGTTGCGTATATGCTTGCGATTTATAAGTTGTGAGTTAGCAGAACCATGTTACCATGGGGAACGCTTTCAACATTGCACTTATTTAGTTGATATCATGATTCTTTTGCTAAAGGATCCCGGTGGTGTGAAATAAAAGGGGAACTTGTAAGCTCATGGAGTTTGTATGTGTGTTATAGAAACGCCTGGGCGGCTAGCCTAAGCCATGCCTAATCATGGTGGAAACGTGCAGCATAACCATAGTGAGAAATCTGTGAAGCATCCTCAATAAAAACCTATGCAAATAGCAAATAAAAAGATCGCTGAGATGCTTATTGTCTTCTTGCCTTGTCATTTTGATATGGGAAAGTTTCCGTATCATCGGGCAAGGGGTACCCCGTTGGCGGTTCTCCATGATACACATGTATTTACAATGACAAGAACTTACTCGTGACTAAAGTTGAGTAGTATGAGGTCTGGTACTCGTAAGCACGGGGCATGATATTTTCAACTTATAACTTGTCAAGCATATCCACATATTTGTTCACTTTAACCTTAATCACCTAAAGATGCTTATAATAGGGGCAGTGAGAGCTGAAAGCTAATAAGTACCATAATTTTTGGAAGCTCTTTATGAAACTTGAAATCCCTGCTTCCCTCTGCGAAGGGCTTATCTTTTACTTTCTAGTTGAGTCAGTAAACCTATTCCTTTCCATCTCAGCAAGTATTTTGAGTTGTTGTGTTTCATTCATTCATATGATGATTTATTCAATCATGTTTCTTATGTTCCTTGTTTTGCACACTGCTCTTATCTTAGTGAATATTACTTGGAAAGCTATCATTGAAAACCCCATTATGTTTGAACTCCTACAAATTGTTAATCGTTCTTTGACCAAGAACAAAGTTTGCCATTACCAATTATGATTTACTTTGTGTATCTTTATTGTGTTTCATTTACTTATCGCAAGTTAAGTTATATAATAGTGAGTTGTTTTCTATTATGAATTATGTATTGATGAATGTGATGCTTCTTGTCTGTAGTCTTTTATCGACACTTCACTCCATAAACCTGAGGTCATGTTTATTGAGCTCAGTTTTTGGCTTGGGGACAAGCGAAGTATAAGCTTGGGGGAGTTG
Source organism: Avena insularis (assembly GCA_023614405.1). Classification (NCBI taxonomy): domain Eukaryota; kingdom Viridiplantae; phylum Streptophyta; class Magnoliopsida; order Poales; family Poaceae; genus Avena; species Avena insularis. The sequence goes on along the minus strand of CM042692.1, from coordinate 352,327,207 downwards.
ATACGTCCATTTTGCATCACTATTCTATATCATAATTTACTGTTATTCATTGATATATTTCATATTAAGAGATGATAATTATGTTATTTCATCTATTTTTGCATGGTTGATGACTTTTGGAGGATGGACCGCTGAAGTCAGGATTCTGATGGAAGAGGCACTGTTTGGAGGCGAAATTCACGAAGATCAGAAAATCCCAGAAAATATATGGAAAATCCTATTTTTCCAGAAGACGAAGGATGCCAGAAGGGGGAGCGGAGATGGGCCACAGAGGGCCCACACCACCTGGTGGCGCTGACCACCCTTGGCTGCGCCACCAGGTGGTGTGGCCACCCTGGCCCACCTCTGGCTCTGCACTTTGGCGTATATAATCCTCTCGAAACCCTAAGACTTGGGGGTGACCACAAAAAGATTCCGCCGCCTCTGCGGGGCGGAAAACTACAGAGAGATAAAGAGCTCTTCGGCAGGCAGAAATCTGCCGGGGAAATTCCTTCCCGGAGAGGGGAGATCGTCTCCATTAACACCACCATCAAGCTGGACTTCATCGGGATCATCATCATCATCTCCATCATCATCTCCACCAGCACCATCATCACCACTCCATACCGCTGTAACAATTGGGTTGAATCTTGCATAGTTCTTAGGGGAAACTTTCCCAGTGTTGATTACTTATTGTAGTTGATGCTATTGAGTGGAACCATTGAATTATCGTTCATGTTCAGATTGTTACTTATCATTATTTCATCTCTGATCTTGATCCATATGATGTCTTGTGAGTAGTTCGTTTAGTTCTTGAGGACGTGGGAGAAGTCATGTTGTTAGTAGTGGAATTGTGTTGAGAAAGATTCAATGGTTTGATATTTAAGTTGTGGTGTTATTATTCTAGTGATGTCATGTGAACATCGACTACATGACACTTCTCCTTTATGGGCCTAGGGGAATGCATTGTGTATTTGGCTACTAATCGTAGGGGTTGCCGGAGTGACAGAAACCTGAACCCCCGTTAGGAAACCTTTGCACAAGGGAGTGTAGGATCTCAGAGTTTAAGGCTGTGGTTAGGTTTTTATCTTAATTACTTTCTTGTAGTTGCGGATGCTTGCAAGGGGTATAATCACAAGTATGTATTAGTCCTAGGAAGGTCAGTATATTAGCACAGGTTCACCCACACAACACTTATAAAACTAAAGAAGATTAATCAACTATATGAAGCGAAAGCACTTGACGATATTCCCATGTGTCCTCGAGAATGTTTGTTCATCTTAAGTAATTCAATCGGCTTGTCCTTTGCTAAAGAAAGGATTGGGCCACTTGCTGCATCTATTATCATTGTCTTTTATTTACTCGCACTTTATTTATCTGCATTATCAAAAAACGCTAAAAATCTGTTTGTTAAGTATTTACAGAGAATTCCTGCTCCAAGCCACTCGTCAACACCTTCTGCTCCTCATTGGGTTCGACACTCTTACTTATCGAAAATACTGCGATACACCCCCTATACTTGTGGGTCATCAGTGTGTCACCCTACGGTTCACGAATAATGCAGACATGATCGAGACCCCTCTCTGATCAATAATCAACAGCGGGGCCTAGAGATCTGTACTAACTCCCACACATTCTCCGATGACTCTTATGATCATGAGAATCATTGACGTTGTAACTAAATCCCTTTGTCTTGTGATATATTATATGTCCGAGATTCTATTATCGGTGTCTCCATACCTAGTTTGATCTCGTTACCGACAAGTACTCTTTTCTCGTTCCCATGATATAGTATTCTTTGTGATCTTATCACCTGCTTGCAAGCTATGTCAATGTGATATCCCTAAGAGGTCCCTGAGTATATCTCTATGTTATCAGGATGAAAAAATCCTACTCTTGATCCATGAGCCTCAACATAACATTTTCGGAGTACCCAAACCCACCTTTATAGTCACCCTGTTATGATGTGACATTTGATGTTTTCAAAGTATTCTTCCAGCGTTAGCAATTAAGATGATATCATGGTCTAAGGATTAGGGTGACTTCATATAAGATGTTATAGCAAGGGAAACATAATGACTTTGATTGTATTGCTATACTTTGGGTAAATGTTCATCACATCATTCCACCAATGTTGTGACCTCATTATTAACAACATCCAATGTTCATGATCAGGAAACCTTGATCTTCCGTTAAACAACAAGCTAGTTTAAATGAGAGGCATAACTAGGAACTATTATTTTTTATTAAACACATGTATTGGAGTTTCCAATTAACACAATTATAGCATGAGAAATAAACATTTACCATAAATATGGAATAAGATAATAAGCACTTTATTATTGCCTCTCGGGCATATTCCCTTCAAGTTACAACAACTAGGCCTTTCATTTAAACACAAGAAGCCATAGATGGATGCAAATAAACTTACTCTACTAATCGAACTATAGACATGTAGAGAAAGGTAAACTGACAAGCTGGACTGGGCTTCTAAATTCTTTTCTAACATGGCAGCACTTGATACTTCAGGGTGATGCAGCTCGAGAATCAAACCTAGACGCCAACATCAGTTGACAGGTCGCCCGCCTGATCCACCATGGTCGCGCCTCCGAAGTCCACCAGCGCATCCTCGATCGTTGTGGAAAAGTCACATTCCATAATGGTAATTGCCAGGAGGTCGCCATCGAACATGCTTACAAACTTTGCTATCGCAGCTCTGTCACTGGCTCACCGTCACTGACTATACCAAGATGGTGGCAGATAATCTTCTCAGCTAGCTTGGCAATGGTCATGCTACTCTTCTTCGCTTGAATTCGTGGGCTGGAGTGGGGCATCTAAAATCCTGTGAAGCTCATTGGCCCCACCAGGGTCTTCCTTCTAATTGTAGGAGGCCACAAAGGCGTCGAGGTAGGTGCCAGCAGCATGGATCCTGAACAGGGACGAACAAAGGTGTCAGAGGGTCGCAGACATATGTGGACATAATTTGAGTGGCATGAATCGACTTTTGGACCGAGGATATAGTGGTGGAAGGTGTGGCCACCAGCTGGAAGGTGCGGACCGGCGACTGAACCTATGAACCAGCCCCCAAAGGCGAAAGTTGCAGTGAGGCGATCAAGTCAGCTTCTGGTTGCGCATGTGTGGAGGTGACCTCTTACACAGGAGATGCCATGATCTGTGGTTGAGTAAGCTGCATTACAGGAGAATGTTGCAGGACTGTGGGCTCAAAGAGGTGACATGGCATTGGGATACTCTTTGGAAACATAGGCAGATCTTCCGGGGCAAAAGCATGGCTTACCCGTGCTCAAAAGCACTATGAGTTGAGCCAGGCAGCACGACGAGGCGTCAAACAAGGAAGGAAAGATTCCTCTACCTGGAACATCTCGAGGCCGATTGTCGAGGTCAGCGGCAAGCGCCCACGCACATTAGTCACAACAGTCGAGCATGCTCTGCGCAAACGAGTCGGAGAAGGAGACAGACATCGTCTGCCCTTCACGGGGATGACGACACCACATTATAGCAAATAGACGCGAGGGTCTAGCCTCTTGTGCTAGTCCATCACAGATGCAGTGCACCTTCGTCCGCCATCGCGGTCGCCATCACGGCCTCTCCTGACGTCCCTCCTATCACGGTCGTCATGGTGGTAGTTGCGCCGCTCGTCACGGTGGCCATCACCTCTCTTGTAGTGGCACGAGAACGACTGTGGAAGAGACGAGCCACCCACGAGCGCTCGTAACCACGCCCATGCTGGTCGTTATCATCATCATCCCGCCACCTGTCATGATCGGCGTGGTGGTGCCGGTCGTGGTCGTCGTTTCTTCTCGTCGGGGTCTTGGTGCGATCTGATAGCGCCCTCTCGCTGTTGATGACACTGAGATTCCAGTCGAAGCGATGCGAGTAATGCGGCTTGCTCGACACCCTTCCCTCCCAATCTGGCGTGAAATCTTCATGCATGTCGACATGCACCAGGACGCGCCACTCCATACCTTGCCTTCCAACCTTAGTGGGGGAAGCATGAGTGTTGGAAAGTGTGACCCAGTGCACCTTGGGGATCTTGGAGGGGTCAGAAGACCAGGCCCAATGGTTGAGCTCTGTGGCATCTTCTTTTTGTAGTGTGGCAATGTCAAAATAATCCACGACTGTGTTTGGGCCGAGGACCCTATCAACAATAGTTTGATCAGCCCAGGCTTGCATAGTCATCCCTTCCACACATAGATGGACGTGCTGGAACATGTCCACTTGCTCCGTGTGGGCAGTTTCCCTCCAGTTAGTCATGTGGATGTCAAGGCCTTCATGTAGGAACCTTCCCGGGAGCGCGGTGATGAGGTTGCGGTGATGCGGGTAATGGAAAGTCGCTAGAAAATCCTCTGTGTAGTGGGGCACCACCCGGATCACATCCTTGCTGATGTGGGCATACGTGGCGAGCGCCTCCCTCATCTTCTCAGCGTTGACTTGCAGGGAGCATGGCATTGGCTTGATGGCGCACTTGAAGGAACCGTTGAAGGCGCTCCGGAAGAAGAGGACAGGCTAGGGCATGGCGAAGGCGAAGACGAGGCAAAGGAAGTCGGGACGCAGGAGGAAGACGACGCGGAGCTGCCGCGTTGCTGCTCCTGTTGGTGCAGTCACGAGCATGGTGGTGCCACCCCTACACTTTGAGCATCGGATTGGGTCACAACATTCCGCAGCCGGGTGTCCTCTCTCCAAACAGTGGTTGCACTTGCGATTTCTTGGCTTGACGAATGGTCACCGCTATCCAGTGCTTAAAGGAGAAAAACGCATCTGCCTTTGCCTTGAATGCTGGTGGTTGGGGAGTTTCCACCACCAGTACTGAGCACGCACTGGTTCCCACTGCTCGGCAGCTAGGCTTCCTTTGCTTCCGCTGCGTACAAGGGAGGGAAATCTTCTCCGTGTCTCCCCTGATGCAGTCACAGCGTCTTGAATCGTCACTTGCAGCAGAGAGCTGACCAGGGCATTGAAGGCAGACACTCTTGATGGTTTGAGGCATGGGTGTGCCGCGCCATGAATGCTCCCCGCCCGCCGCGCCGAATCTAGCTGGAAAGGAGCGAACCTGACCTTTCGAAAGATCTCCCCATTGACCCCCGAATCTGCCGACCAGGACGGAGCAAAACTTGATCTACGGATGGCGCCCTCCTCCACCAGCGAGTCCGGAACGAAAGAGGAACCAGATCTTGTAATCCCAGGAGGTGACACTTCTAGATCTGATGCACCAGCGAGTTGGGGAAAGAGCACCAGAGCCAGCTCATCCCGAGCGAAACGGTGGGAGGGGAAGCCTGAGGAAGGCCGGGAAGGTGGGTGGGGGGAGGTGGGTGGGACATGGGGTCCTTGGTGGCAGTGGCCTGCGCTGGCCGAAACAGCCGGCGACGGCCGCGGGCGCCGAGGCAGCACGTCGAGGGAGCGGCCTCTTTCTTTAATACCAAAATATTAAAGGTAATTCTGTTTTCATGTTCTCGGTGGTTGTATCTAGTATTGAACGGATTTGCATTTGTGTCTCAAAATTTTCTGATCTTAAATATTGATCCCGATAAATATCAAATCGTAGGTCAACCACTGTAATACATTTGGGGTAATATAAAAGACACCCTCCCCCGAACTCGTGTCGGAGTACTTCTGTAGGAGTACTATATATTTTTTCTGTAGGCTTTATGAGTACTCCTGTAAACCCGCCATTTTGACAGCGCACACGAATTCCTATGTTATCTTGACACAAGCACGTAGGTAAGTTCCCATTGGATCCTTGAGCACCGCAGCTTTCCCCAGTCAAACACCCACCAAAAAAGGCTACCACTGATCTCGCCACCAAAGTCTATGCACGAACAGGATGATGACGCTACCAGTTTCAACCGCTCGAAGCTAGTACTACTATACTCGAAATGAATAAAGATAGATACTCAAGAGAGTTAAAAGGTAAAGGTCCTTTACAATCTGGAGCGATGGCCTACGTACAGCTATGATTGAGTATTGTCAGCCTCATGGCGTTGACCTATTTGCATGCGTGTAGATTGTCAGGCCCTAATCTAAACATCACATAATTATCAGTACTTTGGTATTACCCGTCACGGGCGAGTTTTTTTTTATTGCTAAAATAGCCCTTTGATCCGCTTATTCTAAAACATGGTTACGGAGAAAACTTATTGCTGCTTCTGACCCCTTGGGTTCACGCCATTTGGGCTGACATGACTGAATCTCACGAAACAATAGTTGTGTTGGCTGCACAAAAATGACTTACTCCCTCCGATCTAAATTAATTGACTTTAGTTTGTCTAGATTTGGATGTATCTACATATGTTTTAGTTCTAGATACATTCGAATCTAGACAAATTCGAGTCAATTAATTTAGATAGGAAGGAGCAGCTGATTTTGCCCAAACCAGGTAGATGATGCCATTCTATTTGGCGTGACTGCAGGAATCCTGGAGGCTTTGAGATGACCGACAAAAACAGCTAAATGACACCGTTTAACTTGACGAGACTGAAAGACTTACTTCCTCCGGTCCATATTATTGTTCTCAACTTTATCTAGATTCGTATATATCTAGTTAAGTATTTAGACCAGATGTATCTGAATCTAGACAAAATTGAGAATAATAATATAGACCGGAGAGAGTAGCATCTAAAGGTCCGCCGTCCGATGGGATGACCAGCCCAAATGGCATGAGTCTAAAGAGGTAGAAGTAACAATAAGTTTTATGAAGAGACATGTCTTGCAATAAGTTTGGCAAAGCGCTATTTAGTAGAAAGAGCTCGTCACGGGCTCTTGCACGCACCTGGCTGGCTGGCTAGTCACTGCTTCAACTATTCACTCCCTTCTGTAGACGATCGACCGTGCGAATGTCCGTGCGCAAAGGGATGGTCGAGCCGTTGCCTGGAGAGTACATCTACTGTGATGCGTTGTCTCTCTTTGGCCGCTGGCGCCCAGCTGCATCTATGATCTACCTATGCTGGGTTTGCCTGGGAATTATGGACAAGATTACAAATGGAATTGGGCAGGAGCTAGCGACCGAGAGGAAATTAAAAACGTACTACCTGACTGACGACGCACAGTAGCACCGATCAGGATGGAGCACAATGTCCCAGCTCTCAATGCTCTCATGCAGTCAGTCGTTCGAAGCAATGACACCTCGTGCGTGCTGATGCTGCGTAAATGGCGCCAAGTGCCAATGGGGCCTGGGCAAGCAGCAGCAGCAGCGGCTCAGAGCCTCAGACGAGTCGAGAGGACGGACTCGGAATATTTTACCGAGTCGAGTAGTGGTCGGAATCAGAACGAGTGCTACGCCCTACGCGCACAGCCAGCGCCCGAACCTAAGGGCATCTTCGATTCATAGGATTTTGCATATCAACTTTGTACGGTTCAAAGCCTTACAAGTTTTAGGGCAAGGATTCAAACCAAAAGTAGTGTTTCGGTGACAATAGTGAGACGATTTAGCATTTATTTATTGAGCGCCCATTCGCCAAAGTAGTGTGGCATATTGTGCATATGACTTTTAATCTAGCTCTCCAAAAAATATTAAGAATTTATTTTCTAATAAACTATGGTGTAGATAAGCAAGAAAAAGTGTAAATCCTAGTGGGTGTTTGTGCTGTGGACATTCCTTTTAAAAATGGCTAGTCCATATTTCTACTTTGTGTGACACATGAGCTAGGCGGTTTGTAAGAACTCTCTGTAATAATTTCAATATGGTAATAAAGGCTATATGCATCGGTCGATGCAGAGGCAGGGGTATATCTCCATTTCAAAAAAGAAAAACTGAAAATGTGTGAAAAAAATCATTACAAATCAAAGATGTCTTTGACAGAGAACTAAAAAACACACGGCTGGGTTGTTTCTGTTATGTTCCATCCTACCTTATTTACTTGGTCGACATTGGCATGACGTCCAAGGACCGGTGGAGTCTGAGTGTTCTGAAATATCTCTTGCAGTCCATGATTTGAGCTTTTCGCAACCGGAGGAGGCATGAGTTGATTTCTGTAAAACAGGTCTATGTGCAAAATATATCGGCCAATCTCAGAACTATGGGCAGTGGTGATAGCGAGGATCAGGAGACATCAACATGGGGAATGCATTTCCGAAAGTATGACATAACCACTCCTTCCGGTCTATATTAACTAAGTTGAAGCTATTAATATGAACATGAGGAAGCACTCTCACTGTTTCATAATATATGATGTTTTAGTTTTTATGAAACGAATGCATCTAAAAATGTCCTATATTATGAAACGGAGGGAGTGGTATATAAGTTGTGCAAAACCACTTACATATTTCCTCCGTTTTAAAATATAAGATGCTTTAACTTTGTAAAAATAGTGTATCTAGACCACTTATAGTGTGTAGGTTCATTTAGGTTTGGAGCGAACCTACACACCAAAAATAATCTAGATATACACCTTTCACAAAGTTAAAATATCTTATATTTTGAAATGGAGGGAGTAGTCGACACTACCAGTAGCACACATATAAAAAAAACCACCCCCGAAAATAGCGGTATCTCGGCCACGAGAGAGTCCATGCATGCACAACTGTGCTCCGAGAGTAGGAAACTCTCCCACGGTCCAGCGAGGTCTCAACGGCACAACACCCGTACATCGGGCATCAGCGCGCTTATCTCGATCGGCAGTGGTGATAGCGATGAGACATCAACATGGGGAATGCATTTCCAAAAGTATGACCTAACTACTCCTTCCGGTCTATATTACCGGCCTCAATTCTGTCTAGATACGAATGCATCTAGTCTCTAAATGTGCATACGAATCTAGATAAATTTGAAGCCATTAATATAAACCTGGAGGGAGTATATAAGTTGTACAGAACCACTTACGTAGTCGACACTACCGGTAGCACACATATAAAAAACTACCCCCGAGCATAGCGGTATCTTGGCCACGAGAGAGTCCAAGCATGGCGCAACTGCACTCCGAGAGTAAGAAACTCCCCTGCGGTTCAGCGAGGTCTCAAGGGCACAACACCCGCGGTACAGGGGGCGCATATGGGGTAGCCGGTTGGGGGCACATGCCACCGCAACTGGGCTGAGCTCGAACGTCCTGTCCTCCACCCTGCAAACGGACCGATTCGAACGAAATCGACGCCCGAAATGCGGGAGGCCATTGGAGTTGGCCTTATCTCGATCGGGCAATGGAGGTTGAGCCGTGTGCGCTCGCCTTGGGTCGGATAAAACGGCCGGGACAAACAAGACAGAAAAGCTAGATAGAGATGGCGACACAGGTGCTCCTAGAAAATCTCACCCCATCGATATGGCGAAACAGATAGAGATAGATGAAGAAGCTAGAAGGATCTTGCTACCATCAAAGGTAGACATTGTTGTTGATCAAAATGCACGGACGTGAGACTGAGAGGTGATATTTCCCCGCAAGAAAAAATACTGAGAGGTGATCGAACTTAGGCTCACCCATGATGTCATTTCTCAAGAAAAGAAAAAAAACCCACCATGCGACGGAGTGTCGTGCGTGTGTTTAAACCTGGGCACCGAAAAGCCCGACGGGCTAGGATTTTGGCCCATGATCCGGCCTAGCCTAGGACTAGGTACTGTCGGAATTCTTGCTTAAATGGTTCAACTCATATTTCATTTTTTACTGAAAATCATAGAGGTCCACGTGGTCCATTCATGTATGGGAAGAGGCGGGACAAATGTTTAGTCCCACATTGCTAGTTGAAGAAAGATTACACCACCTTATAAGGGATCTTCCATCACTTGGTAAAAGGATGAGAAACAGAAAGACGTACATGCGCGCTCCTCCGCTGCCCGCCGCGCCGCAGGTTGCGGGAATACCTCGAGCTGAGAGCTTTCCTTTCTTTTTACCGCACATGAATGGATTAATAATTCGAACAGTCTGTGTAAGTGGGTGTTTAATATTTACTCAATGGAGATTTAATTCGAATGCTTTCTCTAAAGTCTAATTCGAACTTAATGGCCTATAAGAGTGAGAGGTCGCTCCTCTCCTTGGATACGTTTTTAGTACATCGCCTCCAGTTCCAAAGAATTGTGTTGCTGCTCTCTTCCCCATCCCGTCTTGCGGCGTGCACCGCTAGCCAGGACAGTAGGCCTCCGAGACCCCGCTGCTTCGAGTAGTGTATGGGAAAAGGGCGATAATGCTTTTGGGGAGCGCTATTGGCACGACTACTGGCTTCGTCACGGACTCCTTCACACAAAGTGACTGCGCTGACGTCTTCCCCAATGAGGACTCCTTCCCCGACATCAGAAACCTCTTCCTCGACGACATGGCTGACGACGTCGAGGATGACAGGGCTTGTCTCAGGCTTGGCCTCGCTAGACGTGGGCATGTGCGTCCCTCCCGTCCCTCCACAAACCGTTGTTGCACGAGCTCGTGTTGCTGCGAGGGTGAAAGTGTAAGATGGTTTACCTAGAGGGGGGTGAATACGTTTCTACAAAATTCTTTGTAATATTTTGCAAGTTTTAGGCTTTACGGAAAATAAGTGTGTCTCAATGCAAACTAGGTGAGGCAACATAGATGATGATACAAGATACTTCAAGCACGAAGGCTATCACAATGTAAACAACACAAGTAGAAGATTAGTTAACGAATAACCGAAGCACGCGGAGACGAAGATGTATTCCCGTGTTCACCACCTTTGGGAAGGGGGTACGTCATGTTGGAGAGGTGTGAGGCTCCACGAAGGATTCCCCAACGCCACGAAGGCTCACCTTCTTCTCCGAGCCTATCCCACGAAGGAATAGCTCACTTACTCGTGGTAGACTTTAAGGTAGTCTCCAAACCCTCACAAACTTTCCACGGAGAAAATCACAAGCCGAATTCCTTCGGCCGACCCTACCGCCTAGGGTTTCCCACAAATCCAAGATTAACAAGCTAACTCGATGAACTCAAGGGGGGTGAACTTTGGCTTGGTGGAAACGTAGATCAGGACCTCCTCTTTCTTTCTACCAAAGGGATTTGGAATTGGTTGGGTAGAATGCGAGATCCTCAAGGAATTATGTTTCAACAATGGGGCTAGCGAGCTTCAAGAATGAGTATGTAATGGAATGACTAACTCTTATTGGAGAAGAAAGGGATATATATAGTCCAGGGTGGAAAAGGAGTCGTTTGGAGGGTCTTGCGATAAAACCGGCAATAAGTCCGACGGTGCCGATTCATGCGCCGGAAATACCGGCGACAGCTCCGGCGAATTGGACACCACGCCGGAAGTTCCGACGACGACCAAGAATTCCAGCGAGCAACCGAAACCCCATACAATAAGAAGTTTTGGTTCTCACCGAGAATTTCTGGTGGTGGCCAAAAATTCCGGCAGCCACACCGGCGGCGCCGGAATCCTTGCCGATTTCGCAGACACCTCCTTTAGCTCGTTTTCCACAATGGCTTTCTGTCTCTCCTCGAGTGGGTGTGTGGCTGAAGATATTATGATGTGTATGTGGTGTAGAACATCCCCAAAGAGCGCATCGAGATCACGCCTCTTAATAGTGTGGTGCTTCCTACTAGACTCAAAAAGAAATAAGAGAGAAAAGCAATGAAAACACCGGCTCTTCGGTTCAGAAAATAATGGGGGGTCACACACCGCCTCTCATCATCAAATGCAGACTATCACATGTAGGGATACTAGTAGAAATATTAGTCCACTCTCTAGCTTCGATGTCATGATTAACCAAAATACTGGATAAGGGCATTTTGCCCTTTCAATCTACCCCTTTTTGGTTAACAATGACAAACCTGGCTAGAGTCATAAAAAGATGTTATGATAAGTTTTTAATAAACATTTCCTTAGAGGATTTTAAGAGATCTCCCCCATAAGGTGTGCACATGGATGATATTGCGTTTGAATACAAGGTGCACTGATGGCCCAAAATATATCGAGCTCGCTGGGGAACCCCAAGAGGAAGGTATGATGAGCACAGAAGCAAGTTTTCCTCAGTTATGAAACCAAGGTTATCGAACCAGTAGGAGCAAGGAAACACCTCCAAGGTGTTGTTTCCAACTTGGAATCCTGCACAACACAACCACAGAACTTTGCCCCCAACTTACAGTGAGGTTGTCAATCTCACTGGTTTTGCTGAAAACAAAGGATTAAACGTATTGTGTGGAAGATAGTAATAGCATGTAGAAAGTAAACAGAAAACAATAAACATCTTATAGATTGATAGTAAAAGAAAGGACCGGGGTCCATAGTTCACTAGTGGTGATTCTACTTAAGATAGATGACATGTTGGGTGAACAAATTACAGCGGGGCAATTGACAGACCCCGAGAAAGCATACATGCATATACTAATCATCTTCACTCCTATGAGATTTGATTGGGCATTACAACATTATACATAGACAGTAATCCAATTGCATCTATGACTAATAATCCGCCTTCAAGTTATCATCTGAACCCCCTCCAGTATTAAGTTGCAAGCAATAGATAATTGCATTAAGCATTGCGTGTAAAGTAAACAATAGGATTGTTCTATGAACAAAGAATTGTTGTTTTCTCCCTAGTAGCAACAGCACATCTAGTACCTTAGAGATTTCTGTCACTTCCCCAGATTACTAGAGGTATGAACCCACTATCGAGCATAAATACTCCCTCTTGGAGTTGATAGCATCTACTCGGCCAAGATAGCTACTAACAATGGAGAGCATGCAAGATCACAAATAACAAAGACATGATAGAATCAATAATCAATCTGAAATAGCATCTCAATATCCATCGGATCTCCGCAAACACAATATGTATGATTACAAATAGATGATCTTGATCATGAATAGAGCTCACAAGATCTAGACATGGTAGCACAAAGGAGAAGAACCAACCATCTAGCTACTACATGGACCCGTAGTCCAGGGATGAACTACTCAAGCATCACATCGGAGGCTTGCATGGTGATGAACAAGGCATCCAGGGTGAATTCTCCCCTCCGACAGGGTGCCGGGAAGAGCTTCAGATCCCTCCCGATCTAGCAATGGAGATGACGGTGGCTACAGACTCTTTTGTGGAATTTTGATCAGGTACTTAGGGCTTCTGTATCGGAGGCATCTTATAGGCGAAAGGGGAGGCCGAGGGGGTGCCCTAGGCGGCCACACCACCTCCTAGCGCGGGCCAGGCCTGGTCGCGCGGCCAGGTGGTGTGAGCGGCCCCTGCCCCCTCTCTGTCTTGTATTCTGGCTCCGTGTCCTCCTCGGTGAAATATCGACTTTGGCTTTTGTCCCGTCCAATTCCGAGAATATTCATTTTCTGACTTTCCTGGACCAAAAACAGCAGAAAACACGCAGCTGGCACTGTGGCATCTTGTTAATAGCTTAGTCTAAGAAAGTGTATAAAAATACTCCAAAGTGTGGGCAAAACATAAGAAAGTAGATATAAAACAAGCATGGAACATCAAAAATTATAGATACGTTTGCGACGTATCAACATCCCAAAGCTTAACTCATGCTCGTCCTCGAGTAGGTAAGTGATAAAAAGAAAGAATAATTTATGCACCATCATAAACTTGATCAAAGTATTTGTAAAACATTGATAGCTAGGATCATAGTACTTTAGCATAGCATGAAAGATATAGTTCTAACAATAAGACATAGCAACTATGTTGTAACATGAAAAGGCACAAACAAAAGATTCATGAATAACAATGCTTTGCAAGACGTTTGTTTGTTTCACATAAAGAAAGCATAATGAGAATGGTATTCAGCTTGTCCCTCATAGAGTAGCAAACATAAATGCATAGGACACCTTCAAAGTTCATAAGGGTGACTAGATACAGATAGTTTAAGAACAAGCAATATCAAAGTTAAGCATCAATAAACAAGTCTTGGGACAATGCACATTAAACTAAGAATGGCCACTAAGCTCTCTCAATAGGTCCATAAAGACAGAAGGTGGAGACTCAACATAAAAGTAAAAGAAAGGCCTTCATAGAAAGAAGCAGGGATTCAAGTCTCATAAAGAGCTTCCAAAAGTTATGGTACTTATTAGCTTTCAGCTCTCATTGCCCCTATCATAAGCATCTTTAGGTGATTAAGGTTAAAGTGACACAACTAAGATGATATGCTTGACACGTTATAAGTTGAAATCTCATGCCTCTTACTTACGAGTACCGAACCTCATGCTACTCAACTTCAGTCACAAGTAAGCTCTTGTCATTGTAAGTACATATGTATCATAGAGAACCGCCAACGGGATACCCCTTGCACATGATACAGGAGCTATCCCATAATCAAAATGACAAGGCAAGGCATAATGAGCATCTCAGCGATCTTTTTATTTGCTATTTGCATAGGTTTTTATTGAGGATGCTTCATAGAGTTCTCATTATGGTTATGCTGCAAGTTTCCACCATGATTAGGCATGGCTTAGGCTAGCGGCCAAGACGTTTATCTAACACACATACAAACTCCATGATCTTACAAGTTCCCCTTTTATTTCACACCGTCGGGATCTATAAGCAAAAGAATCATGATATCAACGGAATAATAAGTGTAATGTTGAAAGCGTTCCCCATGATACATGGTTCTGCTAACTTCAACTCATAAAGCGCAAGCATATATGCACCAAAGATGGACACAATAGTTCAAGATTATTAAGTGTGTCATCAAGTTCGTGAGAGCTTTAATCACTAGTTTTCTCATAACAAGTTTAATTCGGAAGGTAGATAAAAACATGAATATACTTGGAATAGCAAATGCTAACAGGTAGGTATGGTGGACTCTTTGGGATAACTTGGTTTTATTTGGAGTTGGATGCATGAGTGGAACTCATACTTGGTTATGGAGGCTAGCAAAAGACTGGGAACAACCAACTAAGAGAGCAATAATGGCCATAATCATGCAAAGTGACAAAACATCATTAATTAAAGCATAAAGTGATATTACAAGTCGAAAACTAAAGGATCATAAAGGCTATGGTGACTTGGGATAGTCATAACATGGTGTGAGCATGTGCCAAGTCAACCCAAATAAAGCATCAAAGCAGAATACCACAATAATATGCTTTAATATGCTAAAACAACGCATGATTCTTTCAAGGCACATCAAGCAATCTCAATTGTTTATAACATGTCACGCTACAGCAAAAATCACTAAGCATAAAGCCAAAACAATATCAAGCATGACATAACAAAGCATAGGCCACAGTCAAAAACAAGCTCCTTTTACCACTTAAGCATGAACTTTTCCTACTCTTTTCCAATCCAAACCAAACTTATTTGAAAACTAATGTATGAATGAGGGGGTCCAACCAATTCATTCAAGCAAACTAAGCAAACCAAGCAAACAAAAACCAAAAAAAAAACAAAGACGCTCCAAGAACAACACAATTGTGCATGAAACAATAAAAATGAAGTGTTTGGAAGAAACCTGAGATTTTTATTGATGGAGAAGGGGATGCCGAGCTTTAGTCCATTCTTCATCTCATTACATCATTCTCTCCTCACACCTAAAAAATTTCCTTCATACAAAACTTCACACGATCTTTATTAGCAACATTAGTGTACTCAAGATAATAAGTCTTTGGGTTCAGTTTCAACTCCAATAAAACTTCCACTAAAACACAAGATACTGTAGCACTTCCCTCAAAAAGCTCAATTCCCCAAAAGAGAACCCAAAAAGGAATCAACAAGAAGCAAATGCAAATAATGGCAGAAATCTGTCAAAACAGACCAGCAGGTAAAAACCAATTTTTTTGAAGACCTTCTGTTGCTCAAATCAAAAAGTGTTGAACTAACGAAAGTTGGATAACAACTTGGGTAAGAATCACAAAAGATCATAGCTCAAACTGACATACAGATATTTTACATGAATTTGTACAGCGAAGCACAAAAATCTGTTTCGGGACAGCAACTTTCCCAAGCATTACTTCTCTCTCATTAGAGGTTACTCTTGGCACAAAAAGCAAATAAAAAGGATAAGGAGAGGTTATTACTGAAGTAATAACTTCCAAGACTCATCTAAAACTTTTGGGTTATATTCCAATAAGTAATTTTCTTTAACGCCTTTAAGTTAAGCATAAGAAGCAAGAAAAAGGATCAAGTGTTCTCAAATGAAGAAGCATTAAGACCAAATTTCTTTTTAATAGGAGAGGCAAAAGGAATCTTCTCTCTCTTCTTAGGGAAGTGTTCTATACCTTTCTTGAGTGGGAGTTGATATTTAATGGTGCCTTCTTTCATATCAATAATGGCACCAATAGTTCTAAGAAAAGGTCTTCCCAAAGTAATAGGACAAGAAGCATTGCATTCAACATCCAAAACATAGAAATCAACAGAGACATAGGCATTGTTATCCATAATAAGAACATCATTAATACTCCCCATGAGTTTATTTTTAGCATTATCATCAAGTGGGACATTTAAATAACAATCTTCCAATGGTGGCAAATCAAGCATTTCATAAATCTTTCTAGGCATAATAGAAACACTACTATCAAGATCACATAAAGCCTTAAGATCAAAATCATTCACTTTCATATTAATGATGGGTTCCCAACCATCTTCTAATTTCATAGTAATAGAAGCTTTTATGTTTCATCTTTTCTTCTTTAATTTTTATGAGAGCATCAGTAATGTGTTTTGTAAAGGCCATATTCATAGCACTAGCATTAGGACTTTTAGCAAGCTTTTGTAGGAACATAATAACTTCATAGATGTTTCAACCATCAAGATCAAAATTATAATTATCATCTAAAGTAGTAGAGCTATTGTTTCCCATATTCCGAAGAATTTCAGCATTTCTATTAGAAAATGTTCCATTGGGTTTACTAGCTTCAACATTAGTGGTAGTGATAGTAGAAACACTAATATTTCTAGCAATTTCATCTTCTCTTTCCCACTTAGCATGCAATTCAGCTAATAGTCTAACATTTTCATCAATTCTAACTTGTATGACATTAGTAGCAGCAAAAGGATTTTCAATAGTTTCAGGTTTAGCAACCATTTTATTAAAAGAAGATTGTGCTTCAACCAATGATGCTATATTTCTTTCAGCATTAGAGAGTTTTTCCTCAATAGTTTTATTGAAAGCAGTTTGTTTACTAATAAAATCTTTAAGCATAACTTCAAGTTCAGAGGGAGCACTCCTATTATTGTTGTAGGAATTTCCATAAGCATTACCATTATTAGAAGGATATGGCCTATAGTTATTATTACCAAAATTATTCCTGTAGGCATTGTTGCTAAAATTAGTATTTCTTATAAAGTTCACATCAACTTTCTCTTCTTGAGCAACCAAAGAAGCTAAGGGAACATGACTTGGATCAATATGAGCTTTCCCATTAACAAGCATAGACATAATAACATCAATTTTATCACTCAAGGAAGAGGTCTCTTCAATAGAATTTACCTTCTTACCTTGTGGAGCTCTCTCAGTATGCCATTCAGAATAGTTAACCATCATATTATCCAGAAGCTTTGTTACAACACCCAAAGTAATGGTCATAAAGGTACCTCCAGCAGTAGAATCCAGTAGATTTCTTGAAGAATAATTCAATCCTACATAAAAGGTTTGGATAATCATCGAAGCAGTCAGTCCATGAGTGGGACAATTCTTTACCAAAGATTTCATTCTTTCCCAAGCTTGAGCAACATGTTCATTATCAGATTGTTTAAATTTCATTATTTCACTTCTCATAGATATAATCTTAGCAGGAGGATAGTATTTTCCAATGAAAGCATCTTTGCATTTAGTCCAAGAATCAATACTATTTCTAGTTAGGTATTGCAACCATTCTTTAGCTTTTCCTCTCAAAGAGAAAGGAAACAATTTAAACTTAATAATATCTCCATCTATATCCCTATGCTTTTGCATCTCATAGAGTTCAACAAAGTTATTTAGATGAGCAGCAGCATCTTCAGTACCAATTCTAGAAAATTGTTCTCTCATAACAAGATTGAGTAAAGAAGGTTTAATTTCAAAGAAATTAGCTTCAGGAACAGGTGGAGCAATAGGTGTGCACATGAAATCATTATTGTTGATGCTAGTGAAGTCACACAATTTAGAGTTTTCAAGAGTAGTCATTTTCTTTGTGTTTTTAATATAGAAAGCAAACTAGTACAACTAATTTTTTTTGTGTTTTTGATAAAGAAACAAGCAAACAAAGCAGAAATAAACTAAGCAAAACAAAAATAACAAAATAAAGAGATTGGTTATGAGGGACTCCCCTTGCGAAGATGTCCTTGACTCCCCGGCAATGGTGCCAGAAAAATAGCTTGATGGCCCAAAATATATCGAGCTCGTTGGGGAACCCCAAGGGGAAGGTATGATGAGCACAGTAGCAAGTTTTCCCCCAGTTATGAAACCAAGGTTATCGAACCAGTAGGAGCAAGGAAACACCTCCAAGGTGTTGTTTCCAACTTGGAATCCTGCACAACACAACCACAGAACTTTGCCCCCAACTTACAGTGAGGTTGTCAATCTCACTGGTTTTGCTGAAAAACAAAGGATTAAACTTATTGTGTGGAAGATAGTAATAGCTTGCAGAAAGTAAACAGAAAACAGTAAACAACTTGTAGATTGATAGTAAAAGAAAGGATCAGGGTCCATAGTTCACTAGTGGTGATTCTCCTTAAGATAGATGACATGTTGGGTTAAAAAATTATAGCAGGGCAATTGACAGACACCGAGAAAGCATACATGCATATACTAATCATCTTGACTCCTATGAGATTTGATTGGGCATTACAACATTATACATAGACCGTAATCCAACTGCATCTATGACTAATAATCCACCTTCAGGTTATCATACGAACCTCCTCCAGTATTAAGTTGCAAGCAACAGATAATTGCATTAAGCATTGCGTGTAAAGTAAACAATACGATTGTTCTATGAACAAAGGATTGCTGTTTTCTCCCTAGTAGCAACAGCACATCTAGTACCTTAGAGATTTCTGTCACTTCCCCAGATTACTAGAGGCATGAACCCACTATCGAGCATAAATACTCCCTCTTGGAGTTGCTAGCATCTACTCAGCCAAGATAGCTACTAACAATGGAGAGCATGCAAGATCATAAATAACAAAGACATGATAGAATCAATAATCAATCTGAAATAGCATCTCAATAGCCATCGGATCCCCACAAACACAACATGTATGATTACAAATAGATGATCTTGATCATGAACAGAGCTTACAAGATCTAGACATGGTAGAACAAAGGAGAAGAACCAACCATCTAGCTACTACATGGACCTGTAGTCCAGGGATGAACTACTCACGCATCACACCAGAGGCTGGCATGGTGATGAAGAAGGCCTCCAGGGTGAATTCTCCCCTCTGGCAGGGTGTCGGGAAGAGCTTTAGATCCCTCCCGATCTAGGGATGGAGATGACGACGGCTACAGACTCTTTCATGGAATTTTGATCAGGTACTTAGGGATTTTGTATCAGAGGCATCTTATAGGCGAAAGGGGGGGCGAGGGGGTGCCCTAGGAGGCCACACCACCCCTAGCACGGGCCAGGCCTGGCCGCGCGGCCAGGTGGTGTGGGCGGACCCTACCCCCTCTCCGTCTTGTATTCTGGCTCTGTGTCCCCCTCGGTGAAATATCGACTTTGGCTTTTGTCCCGTCCAATTCCGAGAATATTCATTTTCTGACTTTCCTGGAACCAAAAACAGCAAAAAACAGGCAGCTGGCACTGTGGCATCTTGTTAATAGGTTAGTCCAAGAAAGTGTATAAAAATACTCCAAAGTGTGGGAAAAACATAAGAAAGTAGATATAAAAAAAGCATGGAACATCAAAAATTATAGATACGTTTGTAACGTATCATGCACCTACTTAGGTATATGAAGAGCTCCCCCAAAATTCTTAGGAAGCAAGCATGGCATGACAAGTTATATCTAGCACACAATAGTAAAGATGGCGAGCATATAAGCATAGGATATCCAAGTACAATAATAATAATACAAACTTGTCCAGACACACAAATGCAAATAGTTCGATAAAGCAAATAGGAGCAGAAGACCATCAGAGGCAAATGAACATAGAGAGGCTTGTGAAAGAGGTAAATATCATAAAAACCGGACTCTACTCTCTTCTCCCCTTTGGCATCGAGACACCAAAAAGGAAAGACAGAGTACACCGTTAAAAAGAGAAAATAAAGACAGAATAGAGGAAAAGATCTAGCCGCCAAAGGGATCATCATACTCATCCTCCTCGGCCTCTTCCCCTTCTTCTTTGTCGTCCTCTTCCTCGTCTTTGTCCTCACCATCATTTCCCATATGGGCAGGAGATTGATGTTGACAGGACTAGAAGTGGCAAACCCGGGCAGCATAGACGGATCAAAGCCCTAAAACATGTGCTCGTCCAGCGGTGGCTTCTCCGTGTTCACATAAGGAACAGAAGTCAGATAATCTCCCATATCAAGCACTTGGCGACCATGCTCTGCCAAGAAAGCATTATGTTGCCTCTGATTCTCTTGATTAAACTCAAGACTTTGATGGGCAACATCATAATAAGACTTGCACATATCCCAAAGACCATTGAAGAACCTAGCAAGCCCCTTCTTACGAGGGAGAGCATGACAAGAGCTAGAACCAGCAAGGAGTGGATCATGAATAAGCTTGGTTTGTTCCTTAGATGGCTTCATCTGTGGGAGATCAACATGAGTGCCCCGGAGAGGCAAGGTGTAGATGTCCATCTCTTCACGTGGACCCGGAGGGAAGGCTGTAGAAGGAACTATGGCATTAAGAAGATGATGAATGTACTGACAATAGTTGGGAGTCATGCGCTTCTCGATGGACCGCTGAATCTCAGAATAGATGAAGTCACACCCATCAATCTTCCTCTAGCGGCGAGGGTCACAATAGTATAGGCATATTCTTATGGTGACCACGAACATCAACAGCATCACCAGCCTTGCTCACAAGATTGTTGCGAAAGAACTTGGAAAGTACCATGTAATAGTAGTACATACCAGACAGACTGGGAGCAATATGGCTTGGCTCACTAGGGTAGCACTGTAGAATGCGGTCATCACTAAAAGCCTTCTCTGAGTGAATACAGAAGCCAGAAACTCTCTCAGGAGGCTAACCCAAGGCAGAGCAGAAGTCAGCAAAAGTGGTCGTGTACGGCTTGGTAGCGGTCATCCAAGTGATGGAGCGAGCAACATCAGGGTGAAAGTAGACGGTGTACTGGAACTGGCAGAGGGCCTCAGACATGATCTTGATGTTGATGGTGGTGAGGTCATAGACATCCATCTTCTTCAGAGCCGCATCAATAAACTCAAAATCTGTGTTGAGGTAGCGCTCATAGTGATCCTCATTAAGATACCTGGTAGGAACAATTTGGCCCCTCCTCATGACAGAGGGCTCATTGTAGAAGTTGCTAGGAATATGCCCTAGAGGCAATCATGTATAATGTTATTTCCAATGTATTCATAAAGTTATTTTCCATGTATGAACTACTGATATGTATCATTGAATATGTGATATATTGTGGAACTATATATTCATGTTGTTCATACTAATTGTCCTTGGTCGTTGAGGTTGTGTTGGACACACAACTTAGACTAATGTGAAAGTCGGCTGATGACTCGGTTCCACTTGTCATGAGCATGGAGATGCTATTTCGACTTACACGGATTCAGCTAAAGAGTTTAGCGAGTCGGACTGACCCATATTGAGATGCAACGAACAAGCCGTCATTTTCATGTCTCAATCAATGTAATCCTTAGACCGAGGTTATTGCACAATCTGAGTTGAGGATCACCGACTTAATTCTGTCAAACGTTGTTCCGTCACTGGGCAGTTATAAAGGCAGAGTTCGGGTCGACTAAGAATCAAGCTGCGTGATGTGGATGACCAAGATGGGATTTTTCCCCTCCGACTGGAGAGATATTCTCTGGGCCCTCTTGGAAGATATGATTTGGAAAGCATGGCCATGCGCGACTTGGTTAAGTGTTAACCAAGGTGATCAACTAAGAGTTAGTCGGATGCACTTATCTCGGATCGAGAAAGAGAGTCGAACTATTTAAGAGATGAAGATTATTCGCCCATAGTTCGACAAGGCATATCGTGAGGAAAATGGGACTCAAATGAAAGTCGCATTGGAAGGTATATCGTCATGACTCTTTTGTACTTGGGAGTCAGCACGTTCTGCTAGGAGCCGCTACCGACTGATCGGTCACGAGTGAGACTCGGACCATGTCTGAGTCACCATGAGCCTGTCTGGTCACACACTTAAGAGCGGGAGCAAGTTTGGGTTAGACCCGAACCAGAAATCTATTTGGGTTGGACCCAAATTAGACATGGACTGAGTCAGTGAGTTAGACTCACAGTGGCTAATATAGTCCTTTTTAGTGAATGGGCCACAAGTGAGTGGAGCCCACTTTCACTCCCTATATAAGCTAGGGCGCAGGTGCTTAGAGCACAAGGTTAGGTCACTCCATGCGTTGGAAACCCTAGCCCCAGTCCAGTCCAGTCCTGTCGCCGCCGTACTAGACCTTGCAGTCCAGTGTTGGTGCTCCTCCTCGTACGTGTGGATAATGGCAGAGGCACTGTATGATCAGCACTTCGACAATCATGGATCGGAACGGATCGTGAGGACTGCACTGCGCCAAGTGACGTGCTTCATCGATTCCGCAACTACGTGTCTAGTGGTAATTCTCGTGGCCTACTACCTCAGCTGGTTCTTAGGATCACCACATAGGGAAAAGGTTTTGTTTATCTCTGCGTGGCCCTACAGTGGTATCAGAGCGATAGCTTCTGCTTTTAGGCTCGATATCGTGCATATGTGATATGCGGTTGGCCTACTACATCTGGTGCTTCCTGGGCTTCTTCTGCGTTCATGTGGAAGAGACGACCGTTGCGGTTGTGCGGGTTCCCTGGGGCAAATCTCCTGCCTGGTTGAACACGACGCTGCTGCTGAGCTGGGGCATTCACAGGGGCATTGGCGGCAGTCTTCTTGGGACACTCATTGGAGTAGTGACCCTTCACTCCACACTCGAAACAAGTGATCTGGGACTTGTCCTGATCGCAACAGTACAAGATTGCCGCCAGCCTGGGGCAGTGTTGTTGTTGCTCTTGGGAGGGGCACGGTTGAAGTTGTTGGCGTTGTCGGAGTTGTGATTGTTTCCTTCAGGCTTCACATTTCCTCCGTACGGTTGGGGTAGCTTGGGCGAGAATTTGGGGGTCGGTTGTTCCTTGGTGCATATCCTGGTGAGGGGTTGGGACGGTACTTCTGGTGACTACTGGATCCCGACTGCTGCATCATACGACGCTTGCGGTTGTCGTTTGCCTGGTTAATCTTCCCTTCCATCTGAATGGCAGAGTCGACTAGCTCTTCAAGATCCTGGAAATGGATGTTGACGAGGACAGTCTGCATCTCATCATGTAGTCCGTTTAAGAATCTCTCTTTCTTCTTGGCCTCCGTGTTGATTTCATCCGGTGCATATCTGGCAAGTGACAAGAATTTGTCACGGTACTCTACTACAGTCAATCTTTCTTGCTTCAGTTCACGGAATTCATCTCTCATCCTGTTGACAAGACCTTGAGGCACGTGGGTGCGGCTGAACTTACCCTTGAATGCTTCCCAGGTCATCACCTGGCCATGGTTCATGTTGCGGACGCTATTCCACCAATCTCTTGCATCTCCCACCAGATAGTGAGTGGCGAAGAGAACTTTCTCATTCTCATCAACTCCTGCAACTTCTAGGTTGTTTTCCATGGTCTCAGAATAGTCAAAGATCTAATGGGTTTTCAGATTGGTTGAAGATTGGGGATTGGTGTTCTGAAATTTTTGAGTTTAGATCCGGTGATCCTGATTTCCATGTCCTTGGTTGTTGAGAGCCATTTGGGCGATCTGCTGCAATGTCGCTAAGTTGGCTTGACGCCGCCCCGCTTGCTTCACGGTCTCATGGCGAGATTCTGCAAGATCTGCAGCATTGGGTCCTGCGATGAGCTGCTCCCTCCTTGGTTTCCACGAGTCATCTAAAGATTGAAATAGATATAGGGGTAAGATGGAAATTCTAAGGTTCATGGTTTTGGGTTTTCAAAGCTACAACTTTGAGTTAGACTCAGGTTTTTCAACTAACTTCATTCTCATTCATGCAAGCAAGCACACGATACAACACACCACAATAATCAAAGGGGAAAACAGATGGTTTGAAGAACCATTCTGCAAACTACGATACAATGAGATGATACATCTCATGCTATGACAGTGCTCTAGTGCATCTACTCATCGTAGATGAAGTCAGAGTCTTCATCATCAGTGTAGAAGTCCACAAAGATCCTCTCGCCGTAAAATCGCCATCGTTCGAGGTAGGAATCCATATCTCCCTGGATGTCTTCTCCATCATCATCTTCTTCTTTGGCGGCAAGCTGAGCTTCCTGCTCCTTGACGGTCTTCTCGAGGTCGGCCACCTTCTTGCGAAAACGGGCGATGGTGAGATCCTTCTTGGCACGCTGGCGACGAAGAGACTGGCGATCTTGGACGAGCAGTGTAAAAGTCTGGGCCTTTTGGTTGGCGATGGCACGGTTCTGGTTGGCTAACTCTCTGGCATTGTCCAGTTCCTGCTGTCGGTCATGAAGCAAGAAATCGAGGTTCTCCACTTGACGCCTCAACTCTGGGTGACTTGGCATCTCCATTGGCATTCCCATGAAGTCACGTCTTGCATAGTGGGCAAAACGGGTTCCTTGAATCTTGTTGACGCTGAGGGCACATAGACGTGCGAGAGCTTCATGCATTGCCCTGGCTAATCCATGTAGCCGCTTGTTCTCTCACAGAGAACTGAATTCTCCCGGAAGTTGGTGCTTCAATGCTTCCTCGAAGATCTGTGGTGACTAGCCATTGTAGGTCTCCTCTTGGGGGTCTTGGAAGTTGAGCTCCAAGAAACTCCGGATGTGGGCGTCCCAAAGAATCGACAGTGAATCCAGATCCCTCTCAAAGATCAGCTGACCTCCGTTTCCCAACTAGTAAAACTTGCTGAACTGAGTCTCCATCTACAAGAATTTAGGATGAGGAAATTAGTGAAGTGATCAAGTGTGTCCAATTTTAAGTAGTAATGTAAGAATTTTGAGGAACATGTATTTTTGAGAAAGAATGAGTTCACCAGGGTAAGAGGGGAAATAGTTTTTTTTATAAATACTTACTTTGGTTTTGAAGCTAAGTTTTTGGTTTGGACGTCCATTCTAACTAGGGTCTCCTATGGTCAGGATGGCTCTGATACCAACTTGTCAACACCCGGATTTTTAATCCGGATGCGTTATGCCATACCTCGCAATCCCAGGATTACCATTTTTGCGAGACATAACGGATTGGATACCACAGTACATCATCCATTACAAACCATACATAAGGTTTTACACAAATAAGGATCTCATGATCCAGTCTTTAATACAACAAGCAGCCGAATTAAACGATAGCGTAGCGGTGGGGTCCATCTTCAGGGGCACAGGCAATGCTGACGAAGGCAGATAGTCCTAGTTATCATAGCCGTCCTGCTGACCATCATCTTGATAATCTCCTTCATAGTATGGCCATGAAATAGCCAGGGACAAAAGCCATGAGTACTCTTTAAGTACTCGCAAACTACTACTAGCAAGGGTTATGATTCTAAGTTAAAGTACTGAATGGAAAGAATAACTATCAAGTTAAGTTTGAAACCTAAGCTGAGTTCTGAAGCAAGAAAAGATAAAATAAAAGTCTAGAATCACTTAAGTTGGGAAGCTATTTTCATCTACACAACCCTGTTGTGGTCAAGTCAAGGTTCCTCGTTCATTTCAAGTTATTTAGAAACATCTGACAACGAAACAGTATGGCCATTCCAACTGTCCATAACCGCGGACACGGCTATTCGAATAGTTTGACACTCTGCAGAGGTGGTACACTTTCACCACAAGATTCAACACATCTGTCAGGGATAACCCTGAATCAACATACTTGGTATGCTGATAATCAAACATAACCTTCCCTTTACACACCCTAGTACAAGCACATCTCCTATGAGCATGGCCTCCCAACCATGACCATCAGTCATCTTGGGCACTGCATAGGTGGACATCATTGAGAGGTAGCCTCAGCTCAAACCTCTCCCGTGAGGGAACTAATACTAATGCATATAAATTTCCAGCTAAGCCTTACCCAATTCAGGTAATGTGGTTGTACGGTAAATTTGGAATGGTATCGCATCCGAATCCAACCATCAGTTTTATAAAAGGGTTAAGGCTCATGCCTCATCATTTTCATCATCATAAACCAGTTGTGTTTCTCAACACAGGTCAAAACATCTCAATAGAATGACTCGTCATTCCAAGGTTTTCACAACTCATTTTCACCAAGTGTTCCCATCTAAAGTGACTCAAGTTTGATCTATTCTAAAACACTAGGTTAAGAGTGTTCACTAAGGTGGAAAGGTGGGATCAATCTCATGCCATAGAATGACATCTAAGGGTCTCTAATTAGGTCAAGTTTTATACTCTTTATGCTACCTTCAAAATTAATTAAAGAAATTTTTGTAAACTAAGGGGGTAAAACTTGTTAATAAGACTTAAGGTACTAGGAGTTAAAGGGGTGTGATCAAAGTATGCTCAAGGCATCTTTACTAAACTATCTAGTTTTATTCTAGCTTGCTACAATAGCTTACTAAAGCATGTTTGCAAGGGTTAGCTTGCCACTAATAGCTTGCCTTGGTTGGTGCAGTGGTTGAAGTTTTCTTCTTCTTCTTCTTGGTAGAACTCCTCCTCCTCGAAGGCTTGGTCGGTACTAGCGTCTAGAAATACATAGGGAGTGCACAATCACCAAACAATACTTAACTTGGGCTAAGTAGTATTCTAAACCACACAATTGATGATCTATTATCATCCCAAACATCACAAGTTTTAATTCAATAAATTCAACCTTTTTATTTTGGAAAAGTAATTTCTACTCATTGAAATATTAACTAAAATTTAATATTCACCACCAAAATATGGGATCATGTGGATACATGTCCTCACCACATATTCTAACATGTGGGAATGAGATTTAAAGGTTGGATCAATATTACTTTGGTTTAAGTTTATTATTTAATGATTTAAAGTGACTAGAAATGCCTATATAGCATTATTTTAGTACTAGTCCAAAGTCACTGCCTGTAAACCTTAATATTATTACATATTTGGATAGGTATGATGAAATGTGATTTTTGAGAGTTGGAATCAACTCAAAAGCTAACTTGGTTGATTTTACAAAAATGTTTCAAGTTGCAAAAGCTTCTGTCTTCTTATTTTTATTAGGAGAAATCCATAACTCTAAATGAATTAAATCCAACAGGCTTGGATAGAGCATTTCAATACCTTCCAGACAAAATTAGTTTCATGTAATTTGGATTTGTCAAACTCACAGAATTGAATTTTGAAACACTGGACACAAACTATATTCTAACTAAAAAGAAAAACCTAGATTTGAACCTATGGGCTTGCGCGGGAAAGGAAATGGGTCGGCCCAGTGGCGCTACGCGGCGCGGGGCTCAGCTGACAGGGGGGTCCCACTGGTCAGCGGCACTTAAAACGTGAAGCGGTACGCGCGCTGTGGGCCGTGCAATTAGAGGCTAGATCTACGGTTGAGGGTCGTCGTCGACAACGGACGGGTCGCCGGTGAGCTCGAACCCTAGCGGCTTGGTAGGGGTCTATTGGGGGCGTACCAGGGCTCTAGCGGGGTCGGCGATGCGGGCGAACGAAGTGGAAGACGACGGCGAGGCGAGGCATGGTCGCGGTGGAGCTTCGGGTGGCCGGAATCAACGGCACCCTTCTTCTCTAGAGGCGGCGTCTCCGGCTCCAATTCTGGTGAGCTGCTGCTCCACTTGCTCCGGCGAGGGGTGGTTGAGGTTCAGAGAGGTGAGGAGAGTGGAATGGTGTGAGTCTTTGGTGCTGGGGAGGGCTCCTTTTATAGGCTCGGCGGTGAGACCGAGCGGGATGGGCGGTCGACGGTGGCGACATGGCTACGGCGAGCTAGCGGCATGGCTGGGGATGGCGATCGATGGGCGGTCCCCTGGCGGTGCTCTAGTGCTTCAATGTGGCCGTAGGGGCGGTGGCATGCGGTCGGGGTGAGGTGGGCTTGCTGAAGCTGCATGTCCACGGCGAGTGGTGGTGTGGGGCTTTGGGCGCGAACGGGGTGTCTGGGTGTTCTCTGTGTCGACAGAGCGGTGGTGCGGGCTGGTGTCGAGTGGCGGCTTGTGTTGGCGCTGGGCTGCAGGGCCTGGCGCTCGGCATGGTCGATGTGACAGTTCGGGCGGCTGTGGCCTCGTTCTGTCGCTGTCCTGGGTTGGGACTGGTTGGTGGAGGTGGACCACCTGGCTATCTCGGACACGGTGGATGGCGCATGGCGGTGGGCTTGTTGTGGCTGGGGTGCCCAAGTGGGGTTCTACCTTAATGGCCATGACCATTTGGTCGTGGCACAGTGTGGGGCTGGGCTAGATAGGGTTAGGGGGAGTAGTGGAGAGGTTTTTGGTGGCAATTTGGGGAACAAGTTTGGCTAGAACACTATTTAAAATAGTGAAATTTGTTTAGTTTGTAATCACGCCAAGTGTTTGATGAAATGGCCGCAAGAGAAAAAGTTTTGAATTTTGAGTTCAAAAATTTTGGGTGATCTCCACTAGTGCTAGGTAGTCTCTGGTTGCAAGGGTTTTGAAAATGGAGCTCAAATACATGGTTTTTGAAATAGGGGTGATCTATGCATATGCATTAGATTCAATTTTAAACTGTCATTTAAAATAGTTTACAGAAGGTTTTTAGTAGATCAAAAGGTGGGCCTTGGTACCTCATTATGTGTACTAGCAAGGGGTGCAAAGATCAAGAATTGTTTCTATTAAGAATTGAGTACTAGGAATAGCCAAAGTAGGCATGAGAGTTAAATTTGTCCAAATGACCATTCCTTCATTTTAATTCTTTTTTATTTGATTTTCTTTAGGAAAAGTTTGGGAATGATGTAGATGATGTTTAAATCACCTAAGAAACATTTTAGAAGCAAAGGATCACACAATCATGGCAATTCAAAACAACTCCTATTTTAAATGCACACATATATGAATGCTTTCATTTTAACTATGGAAAAGTTTTTGTTAATCCTAATTTTGGATGATTGGATCTTGATAAGCTTGGATTAAAGTTTTGGGATGTTACAAACCTTCCCCCCTTAAACAAAATCTCGTCCCGAGATTTACAAGAAAACTAGGAACTAAAGAGATCTGGGAACTCTGTCCTAATGTAATCCTCGTGCTCCCAAGTGGCTTCCTCCTCGGTATGGTTGCTCCACTGAATCTTGAGAAACTTGATACTCCTGGTCCTGGTGGTTCTGTAGGCTTCCTCTAAGATACGTATGGGCACTTCCCGATAGGTCAGGTCATTGTTGATTTCCACTGCTCTGTGATCGATATTCTTGAAAACTTCAGTCTTCTCAGGCACTTCCAAGCATTTGCGAAGTAACGATATATGGAACACATTGTGGATGGCTGACATCTCTTCAGGCAATTCCTGCTGATACGATACTTCTCCTCGGCGGTTCAGAATCTTGAAAGGTCCGATATATCTGGGAGCTAACTTTCCCTTCAGACTAAAGCGTTGAGTTCCCTTCAATGGTGAAACCTTGAGATATACGATATCTCCGACATTGAAAGTCAGGTCTCTCCTTCTTTTGTCAGCATAACTCCTCTGTCTGGATTGGGCGGTCTTGAGGTGCTCACGAACTTTGTGAACTTTCTCTCGCTTCTCGAGAGAATGTCGGGTCCAAAGATCTGACTTTCTCCTACTTACACTAATTCAAAGGGTACGACACTTTCTTCCGTATAGGAATTCAAATGGTGCCATCTGCAAACTAGCTCGATAACGTTGTTATATGAGAATTTCAAAAGGCGGCAGTCTTCCCATTTTGATCCGTATTCCAACACACAAGCTCTAAGCATATCCTCCAAGATCTGGTTGGCTCTCTCGGTTTGTCCATCGGTTTATGGGTGATAAGCTACTGAAATTCAACTTGGTTCCTAAACCTTCCTAAACTTTCGCCAAAATCTTGAAGTAAACGGGTTCCTCGATCCGATACAATGGTCTTGGGGTTCCATGCGACTAACAATCCTAGCAATGTACAGCTCGCTAGTTTTGCACTGGTAGGTTGTCTTGACTGGTATGAAGTGGGATACCTTGGATAGTCTATCAACTATGACAAAAATTGAGTCATTTCCCCTACTAGAAGTAGGTAAATCGGTGATAAAGTCCATTCCGACGGAATCCCATTTCCATTCCGGAATCTGCAATGGTTGCAACAATCCTGCAGGTCTCTGATGCTCTGCTTTGACTCTTTGACAAATGTCACATTTGGCGATGTAGCTTCCGATCTCTCTCTTCATCATGTGCCACCAAAATTGTTCTTTCAAATCCTGATACATCTTTGTTCCTCCGGGGTGGATAGAATAAAGAGTATCATGAGCTTCCTTCATGATAATTTCTTTCAGTTCTGAATCTGCAGGCACACAGATACGTCCCTTGTACCACAGTACACCTTCTTCGTCTTCGGTGAATCCAAGTACTTTGCCTGTACCAATACGACGTTTGATTCCGTCGATACTTTCATTCCCCTTCTGGGCTTCCTTGATTTGGCTAATCAACGTGGGTTGAAGTTCAATGCTAGCTAGGAATCCTTTGCTAACTAACTCAGTCCTGAACTGCTCCAGTTCATCATACAAACTTGGTTGCTTCTCTTTGATCATGGTGTTAAGCCTACACGGCAATCTGCTAAGAGCATCCGCTACCACATTGGCTTTGCCGGGGTGATAGTGAATGTCAAGGTCATAATCCTTGATTAACTCTATCCATCTTCTTTGCCTCATATTCAACTCCTTCTGGGTGAAGATATACTTCAAGCTCTTATGATCTGAGTAAATTTCACAGCGATTACCCATCAAATAATGACGCCATGTCTTCAACGCTAGAACCACAGCTGCTAGCTCAAGATCATGGGTCGGATAGTTCTGCTCATGCTCCTTCAGTTGTCGAGACAGATACGCGATGACTTTGCCTTCTTGCATCAATACACATCCTAGACCAATCTTCGATGCGTCACAATATACATCAAATGGCTTCTTGATGTCTGGCATGATCAAAATTGGGGCTGATATCAATCTCTTCTTCAGCTCCTGGAAACTGGCTTCACACTTGTCTGTCCATTCAAACTTCTTGTCCTTCTTTAACAATTGGGTCATTGGTCGGGCTATGCTTGAGAATCCTTCTACAAATTTGCGGTAATATCCCGCTAATCCGAGAAATGAACGAACTTGGGTTTGATTGGTTGGGGCTTCCCATTCTTTGACATCTTTGATCTTGCTGGAATCAACAGAGACTCCTCCGGCAGACACAATATGTCCTAGGAATCCTACTTCTTTCAGCCAAAACTCACACTTGCTGAACTTGGCATATAACTGATGCTCTCTCAGGGTTTCTAGGATGATTGTCAAATGTTTCTCATGCTCTTCTTCCGACTTGGAGTAGATAAGGATGTCGTCGATAAACACAACTACAAACTTATCTAAGAAATTCCTAAAGATCTTATTCATGAGATTCATGAAATAAGCAGGGGAATTGGTTAATCCAAAAGACATAACCGTATACTCGTATAGACCATAGCGAGTAGTAGAGGCGGTCTTCGGAATATCCGTTGCACGAATCTTAAGTTGGTGATAACCAGTCCTAAGATCAATCTTTGAGAATACCTGAGCTCCAGTCAACTGATCAAATAGATCCTCTATCTTTGGCAAGGGTTACTTGTTCTTGATGGTGACATCATTCAACTTTCTGTAGTCTGTACACAGATGGTTGCCTCCATATTTCTTGTCGACGAATAACACTAGTGATCTCCATGGCGATGCACTTGGCTGAATCAAGCATGTTGCTAACATGGCATCCAACTGCTTCTTCAGTTCTACTAACTCAGAGGGGTTCATGGTATAGGGTCTCTAGGATATAGGTCCGGTTTCGGGGATTAGTTCGATAATGAACTCTATATCCCTATCCAGGGGCATACCTAGCAATTCATCTAGGAATACGTCGGGGTATTCACAGACTACTCTGACTTGGTCAATGGTAGGCACGGCTACACTTTTGTTGCATTTGAATTGACGGGGTAAGGTTTCAGAGATATGTTCTACTGTTATTCCAGAACTACTGGTCATGGTGATGGCTTTCTTAGCACAGTCTATCAGCCCTTTATGCCTTGACATCCATTCCATACCTAGTACTACTTCCAAACCTTTGGTTCCAAGTACAATTAGGTTGGCATAAAAATCTAGCCCATGTATTCTGATAGGTACAGCTTTGCAAATTTTTCTAGCTTTTGTAGTTGAACCGGGGATTTGAACTATCATGACATGCTTCAGGTTGGTTGGGCGAATCTTACTAGTGCATACAAATTCTTCGGTGACAAATGAATGCGATGCTCCAGAATCAAACAATACTCTTGCTAAAACTGAATTGACAGAAAACATACCCAGCACTACATCTGGTGCTTCCTAGGCTTCTTCTGCGTTCATGTGGAAGAGACGACCATTGGTTGTCAAAGGGTTCCCTGGGGCAAATCTCCTGCCTGGTTGAACACGACGCTGCTGCTGAGCTGGGGCATTCACAGGGGCATTGGCGGCAGTCTTCTTGGGACACTCATTGGAGTAGTGACCCTTCACTCCACACTTGAAACAAGTGATCTGGGACTTGTCCTTGACTGCAACAGGTACAGCATTGCTGCCAGTTCTGGGGGCAGTGTTGTTGTTGCTCTTGGGAGGGGCACGATTGAAGTTGTTGGCGTTGCCGGAGTTGTGATTGTTTCCTCCGGGCTTCACATTTCCTCCGCTACGGTTGGGGTAGCTTGGGCGAGAATTTGGGGGTCGGTTGTTCCTTGGTGCATATCCTGGTGAGGGGTTGGGACGGTACTTACGGTGACTATCGGATCCCGATCGCTGCATCATACGACGCTTGCGGTTGTCGTTGCTGGTTAATCTTCCTTCCATCTGAATGGCGAGTCGACTAGCTCTTCAAGATCCCGGAAATGGATGTTGACGAGGATCTGCATCTCATCATGTAGTCCGCTTTAAGAATCTCTTCTTCTTGGCCTCCGTGTTGATTTCATCTGGTGCATATCTGGCAAGTGACAAGAATTTGTCACGGTACTCTAATACAGTCAATCTTTCTTGCTTCCGTTCACTGAATTCATCTCTCATCCTGTGGACAAGACCTTGAGGAACGTGGTGCTGAACTTACCTTGAATGCTTCCCGGTCATCACCGCCATGGTTCATGTTATGGACGCTATTCCACCAATCTCTTGCATCTCCCACGAGATAGTGAGTGGCGAAGAGAACTTTCTCATTCTCATCAACTCCTGCAACTTCTAGGTTGTTTTCCATGGTCTCAGAATCCTTGACATCTAATGGGTTTTCAGATTGGTTGAAGATTGGGGGATTGGTGTTCTGAAATTTTTTTAGTTTAGATCCATGGTGATCCTGATTTCCATGTCCTTGGTTGTTGAGAGCCATTTGGGCGATCTGCTACAATGTCGCTAAGTTGGCTTGACGCTTCTACCGCTTGCTTCACACGCGATGAGATTACGCAAGATCTGCAGATTGGGTCCTGCAATGAGCTGCTCCCTCCTTGGTTTCCACGAGTCATCTGAAGATTGAGATAGATATAGGGGTAAGAGGGAAGTTCTAAGGTTCATGGTTTTGGGTTTTCAAAGCTACAACTTTGAGTTAGACTCAGGTTTTTCAACTAACTTCATTCTCATTCATGCAAGCAAGCACACGATACAACACACCACAACAATCAAAGGGGAAAACAGATGGTTTGAAGAACCATTCTGCAAACTTATACAATGAGATGATACATCTCATGCTACAACATGGTTTAGTGCATCTACTCATCGTCGATGAAGTCGAGT
The DNA here is from genome assembly GCA_023614405.1 of Avena insularis. NCBI lineage: Eukaryota > Viridiplantae > Streptophyta > Magnoliopsida > Poales > Poaceae > Avena > Avena insularis. The sequence continues at coordinate 352,293,372 of CM042692.1, read as the reverse complement.
CTTCATCATCGGTAGAAGTCCACATCATCCTCTGCCAGAAAATCGTCATCGTTGCTGAGGTAGGAATCCATATCTCCCTGGATGTCTTCTCCGTCATCATCTTCTTCTTTGGCGGCAAGCTGAGCTTCCTGCTCCTTGACGGTCTTCTCGAGGTCAGCCACCTTCTTGCGAAAACGGGCGATGGTGAGATCCTTCTTGGCACGCGGATTTAAGAGATCGGCGATCTTGGACGAGCAATGTGAAAGTCCGGGCCTTCCGGTCGGCGATGGCGGTTCGTTGGCTAACTCTCCGCATTGTCCGCCTCATTGCCGGTCATGAAGCAAGAAATCGAGGTCTCCACTTGACGCCTCAACTCTGGGTGACTTGGCATCTCCATTGGCATTCCCATGAAGTCACGTCTTGCATAGTGGGTAATACGGGTTCCTTGAATCTTGTTGATGCTGAGGGCACATAGACGTGCGAGAGCTTCATGCATTGCCTCGCTAATCCATCTAGCCGCTTGTTCTCTCTCAGAGAACTGAATTCTCCGGAAGTTGGTGCTTCAATGCTTCCTCAAGATCTGGTGACTAGCCATTGTAGGTCTCCTCGGGGGTCTTGGAAGTTGAGCTCCAAGAAACTCCGATGTGGGCGTCCCCAAGAACTCGATAGTGAACCCAGATCCTCTCAAGATCAGCTGACCTCCGTTTCCCAACTGGTAAAACTTGCTGAACTGAGTCTCCATCTACAAGAATTTAGGATGAGGAAATTAGTGAAGTGATCAAGTGTGTCCAATTTTAAGTAGTAATGTAAGAATTTTGAGGAACATGTATTTTTGAGAAAGAATGAGTTCACCAGGGTAAGAGGGGAAATAGTTTTTTTTATAAATACTTACTTTGGTTTTGAAGCTAAGTTTTTGGTTTGGACGTCCATTCTAACTAGGGTCTCCTATGGTCAGGATGGCTCTGATACCAACTTGTCAACACCGGATTTTTAATCCTAGATGCCCGTTATGCCATACCGCAATCCTGGATTACCATTTTTGCGAGACATAACGGATTGGATACCACAGTACATCATCCATTACAAACCATACATAAGGTTTTACACAAATAAGGATCTCATGATCCAGTCTTTAATACAACAAGCAGCGGAATTAAACGATAGCATAGCGGTGGGGTCCATCTTTAGGGGCACAGTAATGCCGACGAAGGCGATAGTCCTAGTTATCATAGCCATCCTGTGACCATCATCTTGATAATCTCCTTCATAGTCTGGCCATGATAATAGCCAGGGAAAAAAGCCATGAGTACTCATTAAGTACTCGCAAACTACTACTAGCAAGGGTTATGATTCTAAGTTAAAGTACTGAATGGAAAGAATAACTATCAAGTTAAGTTTGAAACCTAAGCTGAGTTCTGAAGCAAGAAAAGATAAAATAAAAGTCTAGAATCACTTAAGTTGGGAAGCTATTTTCATCTACATAACCCTGTTGTGGTCAAGTCAAGGTTCCTCGTTCATTTCAAGTTATTTAGAAACATCTGACAACGAAACAGTATGGCCATTCCAACTGTCCATAATCATGACACGGCTATTGAATAGTTTGACACTGCAGAGGTGGTACACTTTCACCACAAGATTCGATACATCCGTGTGGATAACCTCAATCATCATACTTGGTATGCGATAATCAAACATAACCTTCCCTTTACACGCCCTAGTACAAGCACCTCTCCTATGAGCATGGCCTCCCAACCATGACCATCACCATCTTGGGCCTTCGCATAGGTGGACATCATTGAGAGGTAGCCTCAGCTCAAACCTCTCCCGTGAGGGAACTAATACTAATGCATATAAATTTCTAGCTAAGCCTTACCCAATTCAGGTAATGTGGTTGTACGGTAAATTTGGAATGGTATCGCATCCGAATCCAACCATCAGTTTTATAAAAGGGTTAAGGCTCATGCCTCATCATTTTCATCATCATAAACCAGTTGTGTTTCTCAACACAGGTCAAAACATCTCAATAGAATGACTCGTCATTCCAAGGTTTTCACAACTCATTTTCACCAAGTGTTCCCATCTAAAGTGACTCAAGTTTGATCTATTCTAAAACACTAGGTTAAGAGTGTTCACTAAGGTGGAAAGGTGGGATCAATCTCATGCCATAGAATGACATCTAAGGGTTTCTAATTAGGTCAAGTTTATACTCTTTATGCTACCTTCAAAATTAATTAAAGAACTTTGTGTAAACTAAGGGGGTAAAACTTGTTAATAAGACTTGAGGTACTAGGAGTTAAAGGGGTGTGATCAAAGTATGCTTAAGGCATCTTTACTAAACTATCTAGTTTTATTCTAGCTTTCTACAATAGCTTACTAAAGCATGTTTGCAAGGGTTAGCTTGCTACTAATAGCTTGCCTTGGTTGGTGCAGTGGTTGAAGTTTTCTTCTTCTTCTTCTTGGTCGAACTCCTCCTCCTCGAAGGCTTGGTCGGTACTAGCGTCTAGAAATACATAGGGAGTGCACAATCACCAAACAATACTTAACTTGGGCTAAGTAGTATTCTAAACCACACAATTGATGATCTATTATCATCCCAAACATCACAAGTTTTAATTCAATAAATTCAACCTTTTTATTTGGGAAAAGTAATTTCTACTCATTGAAATATTAACTAAAATTTAATATTCACCACCAAAATATGGGATCATGTGGACACATGTCCTCACCACATATTCTAACATGTGGGAATGAGATTTAAAGGTTGGATCAATATTACTTTGGTTTAAGTTTATTATTTAATGATTTAAAGTGACTAGAAATGCCTATATAGCATTATTTTGGTACTAGTCCAAAGTCACTGCCTGTAAACCTTAATATTATTACATATTTGGATAGGTATGATGAAATGTGATTTTTGAGAGTTGGAATCAACTCAAAAGCTAACTTGGTTGATTTTACAAAAATGTTTCAAGTTGCAAAAGCTTCTGTCTTCTTATTTTTATTAGGAGAAATCCATAACTCTCAATGAATTAAATCCAACGGGCTTGGATAGAGCATTTCAATACCTTCCAGACAAAATTAGTTTCATGTAATTTGGATTTGTCAAACTCACAGAATTGAATTTTGAAACACTGGACAGAAACTATATTCTAACTAAAAAGAAAAACCTAGATTTGAATCTACGGGCTTGCGCAGGAAAGGAAATGGGCCGGCCTAGTGGCGCTACGCGGCGCGGGGCTTAGCTGACAGGGGGTCCCACTGGTCAGCGGCACTTAAAACGTGAAGCGCTACGCGCGCTGTGGGCCGTGTGATTAGAGGCTAGATCTACGGCTGAGGGTCGTCGTTGACGACGGACGGGTCGCCGGCGAGCTCGAACCCTAGCGGCTCGGTGGGTGTCTATTTGGGGCGTACCAGGGCTCCAGTGGGGTCGGCGATGCGGGCGAACAAAGTGGAAGACGACGACGAGGCGAGGCGTGGTCGCGGCGGAGCTTGGGGTGGCCGGAATCAACGGCACCCTTCTTCTCCAGAGGCGGTGGCTCCGGCTCCAATTCCGGCGAGCTGCTGCTCCACTTGCTCCGGCGAGGGGTGGTTGAGGTTCAGAGAGGTGAGGGGAGTGGAATGGTGTGAGTCTTTGGTGCTGGGGAGGGATCCTTTTATAGGCTCGGCGGTGAGACCGAGCGGGATGGGCGGTCGACGGTGGCGACATGGCTACGGCGAGCTAGCGGCATGGCTGGGGATGGCGATCGATGGGCGGTCCCCTGGCGGTGCTCTAGTGCTTCAATGCGGCCGTAGGGGCGGTGGCATGCGGTCGGGGTGAGGTCGTGCTCTGCGCGACCGAAGCGGTTGTGTCCACGGCGAGCGGTGGCTGTGGGGCTTTGGGCGGCGAACGGGGGTGTCTGGGGTGTTCTCCAGGTCGAGGCGGAGCGGTGGGCACGGGCTGGTGTCGAGCGGCGGCTTGTGAACGCGGGGACAGTGCACGCTCTGAGGGCGGTGTCGGCATGGTCGACAGGCTCGGGGCGCGGCGGTTCCTGGTCGTTCTGGTCGCTGTCCTTGGGCTGGGACTGGTTGGGCGGTGGAGGTGGACCACTGGCTATCTCTGTGACACGGGATGGCGGCGGCTGTGGCTTGTTGTCGCCGGTGGGGTACCCAAGTGGGGGTTCGGCCTTAATGGCCATGACCATTTGGTCGTGGCATAGTGTGGGGCTGGGCTATATAGGGTTAGGGGGAGTAGTGGAGAGGTTTTTGGTGGCAATTTGGGGAACAAGTTTGGCCAGAACACTATTTAAAATAGTGAAATTTGTTTAGTTTGTAATCTGCCTGCCAAGTGTTTGATGAAATGGTCAAGAGAAAAAAGTTTTGAATTTTGAGTTCAAAAATTTTGGGTGATCTCCACTAGTGCTAGGTAGTCTCTGGTTGCAAGGGTTTTGAAAATGGAGCTCAAATACATGGTTTTTGAAATAGGGGTGATCTATGCATATGCATTAGATTCAATTTTAAACTGTTATTTAAAATAGTTTACAGAAGGTTTTTAGTAGATCAAAAGGTGGGCCTTGGTACCTCATTATGTGTACTAGCAAGGGGTGTAAAGATCAAGAATTGTTTCTGTTAAGAATTGAGTACTAGGAATAGCCAAAGTAGGCATGAGAGTTAAATTTGTCCAAATGACCATTCCTTCATTTTAATTCTTTTTTATTTGATTTTCTTTAGGAAAAGTTTGGGAATGATGTAGATGATGTTTAAATCACCTAAGAAACATTTTAGAAGCAAAGGATCACACAATCATGGCAATTCAAAACAACTCCTATTTTAAATGCACACATATATGAATGCTTTCATTTTAACTATGGAAAAGTTTTTGTTAATCCTAATTTTGGATAATTGGATCTTGATAAGCTTGGATTAAAGTTTTGGGATGTTACACGGGGCATGTGATGCCACCTGTCCAACAGGAGTCATATGAGATGCGATTGATAAGGAGTTGTCTACCTAGATCACTTGACGGCTAGCGGTGATGCTAAAGCTCACTAGTCGACTTGCTTATTTAGGTTCCTGAATCACTAAGTAACCATCGGAGGGGTGTTGGTTCTAATGGGAGCATAAGTATTAATTTTTTTAATATGCTTGCTCTTTTATGGATACATGTCTTAAGTGTTTTTTGCATATTTTTCTGTTGTAGATCAATGGCACCTAGCAGTCTCCCTCAGATTTCCAGTTTTGCTTTGAGAACCATCTTAGAGAAAGATAAGCTAAATGGAACTAACTTCACCAACTGGTATCATAATCTGAGAATTATTCTCAAGCAAGAAAAGAGGGACAATGTCCTAGACAACCCACTTCCAGATGAGCCGAATGAGAATGTGATTGTTGCATCCACCAATGCCTACCGTCGGATTTGTGATGAATCCATGGAGATTAGCTATCTTATGCTTGCTCACATGGAACCGGACTTGCAGGAGCAGTTCGAGAATGTTGAGGCCTACGATATGATTAAAAGCCTCAACGTATGTTCTAGGCTCAGGGAAAGACTGAGAGGTATCAAGTTTCTCAGGCTTTGTTAAGCTACAAACTTAAGGATGGTGATCCACCGAGTCCACATGTGATCAAGATGGTTGGTTACGTGTAGTCTCTCGAAAGGCTTGGCTACCGCATTAGCGAAGAGTTCGCTATAGACATAATTCTGAACTCTCTTCCTAGTGTGTATGGTCAGTTCATATCGAACTACACATGCATGGTATGGATAAGAAGCTCACTGAATTACATGGGATGCTCAAGCAGGCTGAGGAGGATCTCAAGAAAGGCACCAGTCAAGTGTTGATGGTGCAGAATAAGGCTAAGTTCAAGAAGAGTTCTTGGACTAAGAAGAAGAAGGCAAAGTCGAGAGGTAAGGCTGAGGACCCGGTCCAAAGCGCTTCCTCAAGGACTAAGCCATCTCCTGCAGCTGGATCCACTTGCTTCTATTGCAAGACGGGTGGCCACTAGAATAGGAATTGCAGCAAGTATCTGGCTAATAAAGCCAAGAGTGGAGGTGTGACTTACGGCTCAGGTATGCTTGTTTGCAATGTTATGGACATTTATCTTGCTGATGCACCTGCTAGTTCTTGGCTATATGATACTGGACGAGTCATTCACATCTGCAACTCGTTGCAGGGACTGGTAAGAACTAGGAGCGTGGCGAGAGGCGAGGTTGACATTCGAGTCGGCAACAAAGCGAGAGTCGCTGCGTTGGAAGTCGACACAATGCAACTTCATTTACCTTCTGGATTCTTAATGGAGCTAAATAATTGTTATTATGTTCTAGTGCTTAGTCGAAACATTATTTATGCCTCATGTTTGATAAGACAAGGCTATGAATCGAATATTAAGAATAATGGTTGTTCTTTATATTTGAATGATATGTTTCACGTCTTCGCACCCGTCCAGGACGGGTTATTTATTTTGAATCTTGATGGAGAATCTATCTATAACATAAATGTGAAAAGGTTGAAACCAAATTATCTGAATATGACTTACTTTTGGCATTGTTGGCTTAGTCATATAAGTTGGAAACGCATGAAGAAGCTACATGATGATGGACTCCTAACTTTGTTCGACTTGCAGTCGTTCAAGACATGTGAATCCTGCCTACTCGGCAAGATGACCAAGACACCTTTTGCAAAGAGTTGTGAAAGGGCATTTGACTTATTGGGACTAGTACATAGTGATGTATGTGGCCTAATGAGCACGACAGACAGAGGTGGTTTTGAGTACTTCATTACCTTCATTGATGATTTGAGTAGGTATGGATATGTCTACTTGATGAAACATAAGTCGGAAGCCTTTGAAAAGTTCAAGGAATTCCAGAATGAGGTACAGAATCAACTCGGTAAGAAAATAAAGTTTCTTTGGTCGGACCGAGGAGGCGAGTACATGAGCCATGAGTTTGATGACCATCTAAAGAGTTATGGAATAGTTCCCCAGCTCACTCCTCCAGGAACGCCACAGAGAAACAATGTGTCGGAAAGGAGGAATCGGACCTTGTTGGACATGGTACGATCAATGATGAGTCAGACAGATCTGCTTTTATCATTTTGGGGTTATTTTCTAGAAACTGCAGCGTTCACACTAAACAAAGTACCATCAAAGTCGGTAGAGAAGACACCGCATGCGATGTGGACTAGCAAGAATCCGAGTTTGTCTTTTCTTAATATTTGGGGTTGTGAAGCTTTTGTCAAGTGACTTTAGTTGGACAAGCTTACAACCAAGTCAGATAAGTGTATTTTCATGGGGTATCCGAGGGAAACCTTGGGTTACTACTTCTACAACCGAGAAGAGGGCAAAGTGTTTGTCGCTCGGAATGGTGTCTTCCTTGAGAAAGAGTTTCTCAGTCGGGGAGTCAGTGGGAGCATGGTGCAGCTCAATGAAATTCAGGAGGTACCGGCCAACAGCGAGTTGGCAAAAGCCTTAGAGGTTGGGCCGGTCGTGGTACCTGAGCCAACAACTGCACTGAGACTGCGAAGATCGACCAGATTGTGAAGTGTTCATGATGTGTTGCTATTGGACAGTGATGAGCCAGCAACTTATTCGGAAGCGACGGTGGGATCTGATTCTGAGTCATGGCTTGAAGCCATGAGATCCGAGTTAAAGTCCATGGATGAAAATCAAGTTTGGAACTTGGTTGATCTGCCAGACGGTGCAAGACCCGTCGAGTGCAAATGGGTCTTTAAGAATAAAACTGATATGGATGGAAATGTTTCTATCTATAAGGCACGGCTTGTCACAAAGGGGTTCTAACAAGTTCAAGGAGTTGACTACGATGAGACTTTCTCTCCCATGGTGATGCTTAAGTCACTTTGGATCATGTTAGCTATAGCAGCCTATTTCCTCGTGGATCTTGTTGTGGTTCAGGGCTCATCCAATTTGTTAGATGTGTATTGTGACAACAATGGTGTTACTGCACAAGCCAAGGAACCTAGACAACACCAGAAGAACAAACATATATTGATGCGGTACCACCTGATTTGCCAGTTCGTGGATTAGGGTGATATCAAGTTATGCAAGGTACACACGGATGCAAATATTGCGGATCCGTTGACAAAGCCACTTCCATAGCCGAAGCATGAGGCGCACCTAAGAGCTATAGGCATTAGATGCCTAGACATGTGATGTCAGATGATTGACTCTAGTGCAAGTCGGAGACTGTTGGGAATATGCCCTAGAGGCAATCGTGTATGATGTTATTTCCAATGTATTCATAAAGTTATTGTCCATGTATGAACTACTGATATGTATCATTGAATATGTGATTCGATTGTGGAACTATATATTCATGTTGTTCATACTAATTGTCCTTGGTCGTTGAGGTTGTGCTGGACACACAACTTAGACTAATGTGAATGTCGGCTGATGACTCGGTTCCACTTGTCATGGGCATGGAGATGCTATTCCGACTTACACGGATTCGGCTAAAGAGTTTAGCGAGTCGGACTGACCCATATTGAGATGCAACGAACAAGCCGTCATTTTCATGTCTCAATCAATGTAATCCTTAGACTTGAGATTATTGCACAATCTGAGTTGAGAATCACCGACTTAGGTTCTGTCAAACGTTGTCCTGTCACTGGGCAGTTATAAAGGAAGAGTTTGGGTCCACTGAGAATCAAGCTGCATGATGTGGATGACCAAGATGGGATTTTGCCCCTCCGATTGGAGAGATATTCTCTGGGCCCTCTCGGAAGATATGATTTGGAAAGCATGGCCATGCGCGACTCGGTTAAGTGTTAACCAAGGCGATCGACTAAGAGTTAGTCGGATGAATCACTTATCTCGGATCGAGAAATAGAGTCGAACTATTTAAGGGATGACGATTATTCGCCCATAGTTCGATAAGGCATATCGTGAGGCAAAAGGGACTCAGACGAAAGTCGCATTGGAAGGTATGTTGACATGACTCTTTGGTACTTGGGAGTCGGCACGTTCTACTTGGAGTCGCCACCGACTGATCGGTCACGAGTGAGACTCAGATCGTGTCTAAGTCACCATGAGTGTGTCGGGTCACACACTTAAGAGCAGGAGCAAGTTTGGGTTAGACCCAAACCAGAAATCTATTTGGGTTGGACCCAAATCAGACATGGAATGAGTTAGTGAGTTAGACTCACAGTGACTAATATAGGCCTTTTTAGTGAATGGGTCACAAGTGAGTGGAGCCCAATTTCACTCCCTATATAAGCTAGGGCACGGGTGCTTAGAGCACAAGGTTAGGTCACTCCATGTGTTGGAAACCCTAGCCCCAGTCCAGTTCTGTCGCTGTCGTACTGGACCTAGCAGTCCAACACTGGTGCTCCTCCTCGTACGTGTGGATACTTGCGGAGGCGTTGTACGATCAACACTTTGACGATCGTGGATTGGAACGGATCATGAGGACTGCAGTGCACCAAGGGACGTGCTTCATCGATTCCGCAACTGCGCGTCTAGTGGTAATTTTCGTGGCCTACTACCTCAGCTGGTTCTTGGGATCACCACGTAGGGAAACGTTATGTTTATCTCTGTGTGGTCCTACAGAAGTCATACCAAAAAAATTCTAAGTGTCAGTCCAAAAGTACTTATCAGCACCTTGATAGGTGCGGTCATGGAAATGATACGGATTCTGCCTTCTAAGATCCCTCCACCGTCTCACGGTGATATCCTTATAGGTGTTGAAGTTGGGAGGATATTCTTCTTCAGTAGGACCAAGATTGGCCTTGCCCTTGGCAGCATCCCGACGAGCAGAAACTTTCTTCTTAGAGCCCCTCAGACCACTAGCTGAACCTGAACCACCTGCGGCTACTGTAGAAATTACGGCTGCTTCTTGGCGCTTGGTAAGACGGACACTAGTATGGCCAGATGGAGGAGGAGGAGCCCGAGCCATGGCTAACTTTTGCTTCTTGGCGATGTCTGGCTCAAACTCGTTGTGATCGAAGGCTGCAAAAATAACACACAAAACGAAGAGAAAAACAAGCAAATGAGTGTATATGCCATAGGATACCTCAACAAGAACCCAAAAATTATGTTTGAGCAAGTGCATGGACAAAAGACTTAGTGACAGGGAATTTCGGCGCCAGGTCCGGTGGCGCCGGCCGAGTCACCAAAAAACAACGACAGGTCCGGCGGACCGGAACAACAACCGAAATTTCCGGCGACAGGTCCGGTCGATCAGAAATGCGACCGGAAATTTTGGTGGCTAGGCTGGCAAAACTGGGGCTGGGACCGAAATTTTTCGTGGGAGAAGCAATCTCACCAAGTTGCTATCCATGACTCATTACTTGCACAAATATAACTTACATGAAAGAAACAAGGTGAAGGGATGGGGCAGGATAGAGGGACATGTGGGCAAAAAGGGGCTTGGTCTCAAATCTAGGGTTTCACTAGGGAAAGACTAGAATGAGAGAGAGAGCAAGAGATGGCGAAGCACATTACCCTAAGAGCCCGAAGAAGCCATGCCCTCCCTTGCCAAATATGGGCAAAGAAGAAGACCACACAAGGAGAGGGAGAGAAAGTCCCCGATCTCCCAATTCAAGTAAAGAGGGAGCAAAACCTTTGGTGAGAAGTCTTGTAGTGACCCGCTCTACAAATTGGTGGAGTTTGGGGGGATTTTCATGGAGGGAAGGACCTATGGGGAGGTGGGAGAGCTTGAGATGGCGGCCATGGAGGAAGGCGCACGGGGGAGGAAGAAGAGAAAAGCTGGAACTACTCCCACACACAAGGCGCTTAAATACCCCCAAACGATCAAACCGGCAATAAGTCCGATCGAACCAGTGTGGCAGCCGGAAATTTCGGTGAACCGAACCCCTGGCCAAGAATTTTTGTGGCGATCGAGAATTTCGGTGGCTGACCGAAACTAAGCTCTGTATGGCAGTTCGGTCGGCCAGCGGAAATTCCGGCTACCAAACCGGCGCAACCGGGAATTTTGCCAAAAAGGTAGGAAGCAGGGATATGTGGATTTTGACATGGAATTTTTTCAGAAGTTCATGTGAGAGACCATATGGGCATATACACTAGATCCAAATCGAACAAAGAAGTAACCCATATCCATTGGAATAAGCACAAATAAACACCAATAGTAACAATGTACATGTGTACTCATCATCAAAAGTCAAATCACCCAATACACAAGAACCAAATGTTTGGCAGGGGATTTCTCCCCCTATGTTTAAGCACATGTTTCATGGTGCCACAAAGATATATGTTTTGATCCATATCATGACACGAGGTCAATTAATATCGCACACATAGGTAAGCATCAAACCAAGACATGGTAGGATGACTATTCCCACATGTGCTGCGGGACTAGGCTACATAGCAAGTTAAGAGCAGGAATATAATGCAAGTAAATTCCCGTCAACCTTATCACCGGCCCAATCGAAATCCAAATAGCCAACAAGCTCAAAGGTTGACCCCTTTGGATATCAAAGACCGAGTGTAGGAGTGAGAACAAGGTACCTAAAAAACTGTTTGACCGCCATCAAAGCACTCATTGGGAGCGGATTGAAAACGAGCACACATTCCAACACTTAACATGATACCGGCTGATGAGAGCGCTAGAAAACTTCCTGACAGTTGTCGTAGGAGCTTCTCGCTGCACCTTAACGGTTGAGACACTAAGTGTAAAGTGATGTAGTAAATGGAAGTTTTCCCCACAAGGGAAACTCAAGGGTTTAAATATCGAACTCTCGGGGAGCTGTGTGTAAGAGAATGATCCTCTTTGTTCTTCGTCAAGCAACCTACAAAATAGTTGTCGACTGTTTTGTGCCCTCAACCTCACCAAGTGGTTGTCAAGCACAAGGTGTATGTACGCAAGACTGAAATAAAATACAATAAAAGTAAAATGCAATGCAATAGTAAAGTAAATATGCAATGGTGGTAAATGCAATAGAATATGATGTTTTTGGGTTTCGATTGGTGTTTGCATGTATGAGAAATGTTTTTGTATTTTTCGGATTTAATTAATACTGAAAATAAAAGGTAATGTAGATGTGTTGGGTAGTATTTTCTTGGTTTAAAATGGACCGGGTTCATGGTTTCGCTTATGCACTCTCTCTTTGAGTTGTGGTGGATACGAGACACTCTAGTTGACATAATATTGGTGAAACATGTTAAAGTATGGATATCAATTCATATGGGCATCACGTCATTGTAGGGGTTCGCGTATGAAAACAATAAATTTTACCCTATGCCCCTAAATCCCTTTGTTGCTAGGACCTATCTATTAATAATGCAGTAACGGGAGCTTTTCGCGAACTTACCCTTGAAGACCGAAAAGCATTGTCAATGCTCGGGAGAGCGTGGTTGATGTAGACAATCCAGAGCCGACCTCAAGGTCATGATGAAGTCCTCACTCTCATGCGGCTCCAACGACTTCTAGTGCCTCAAACGTTGCACCTCGCGGGGAGTTACATGCATCCGGTGCCTGGCGATGACTCTCGCTTCCCCAATCTAGCAGCAGTCGTGGAAGTAGAGCTCCTGGATCCGAATCTCATGGCGCGATAGCGCTCCACGGTGAAGATGTCTCTCGATCACGTAGTCCGAACTTGGGACCACGGTCACGGGAGAGAGAGAGAGAGAGAGAGAATATCAATTGGAGGTCTCCCCAAAAGTGAGGAAACCTTTATTGAATATTGTTTTGTATTTACTTGATCAAAATACCCCACATATATAGGGGGAGGGGAGGCACTCCCTCCCTCAAAGTCCCAGTGTGGGACTAAACAAGGGAGGAGGTAGGGGAGGCGCCGCCGGCCACCCCCACCATGGGCCCCACGTGGGTAAGGCCCACAAGGGCCACCGGCCAACCCCTTGGCCCTCCTAGGGGTGGGCCCCCCTCTTGGGCCCTTTCCCCTCCGGGATTTGGCCCATTAAGCCTATTTACCATTTAATTGATTTTATCTTTTATTAAATAATTATGAATAAATATTGAATCAATATTTAATATTCATTCACATATTATTCAATCTCCGTGGATATGGAACACCTTCCACCTCCACTCCGGACATCCTCCGGACTTACCGAAACCCTTCCGATTTTCTCTTTTCTCTTTATTCGGTGATTCTATCGATCCTGTAAACACTCTCTAAGCATCACGAATCCCTTAAGCGTGATACACCACGGTTCGGGAACACTCCATACATGGTCAGGACCCTCCCGGACCAATGATCAACAGAGGGACCTGGATGACCACGTGACCCTTGTGCATTCCACGAAATCTTTTGTTGTTTGAACCATGAACGTCATGTCATATTCCTTTTGTCTCTCGATACTTGCATTGCCCAAGATCTGATCAATGACATCACCATGTCTGGTTCAATCTCGTTACCGACAAATGCTACTTGACTCGTTCCGACGAGTGATATCACTGTGATCAAATCACACGCTGCGTAGCTATTAGATATAACTTCTCTGAGTGGGCCCTTGAGTATCTTTCCGTCACGCGGATGGACATATCCTGCTCTTGACGTATAATGCCTCTACTGTTCCTCCGAATAAACACACCTTTATGATCACTGTTTAACCATGTGGTGTTTGATGCTATCGAAGTACCCTCGGGAGACAGTGATTGATATAGCCTCACGGTCTAAGAAATAGTACACTAGGTTTATTCTAATCATCGTAACTTGAACTTCGTGACATGATCAGGTCATGATGTTTAGGTTGGGTATTAATTCATCATATCATTCTCACAATGAGGTGAATCCATTTCCAACTGGCACAAATGCCACATGATCAGGAAACCTTGATCATCTATTGACCAATGAACTAGTGACTAGAGTATCATCGAGAACCCCTGGTTGTTTATATATCACACGTGTATTGATGTTTCCTTTAAATATAGTTATAGCATGATATAAAACTTAATCATAAACTTTATGAAATATGATAATAATCCTTATTACTATTTGTATCTAGGGCATATTTCTAGCAGTCATAACATAGATATGTTATTTTACTAACAATTAACTTATACTCCACTAGAAAGGGGGTCTCCAAGCAATCTAGTATTAAGAACAATTTCAGAGTATAGCATTAAGTTCTATGACATGAAGTTAAAATAAGAACATACTTGATCTAGTCTAAGCATGGTATTTTCTTTATCCCTAGTGAGGCAACTAGGTAAGGTAAACACCCAAGTGATTTGCAAGTTTTACTCTCCTACCCGCAAGATCACCCCTGTAGCTCCAACTAATGCACACGTTCCCCCACACACGCTCCCATATACAAGTTTAATCAAAACAAGTAGACAAGAACGGGGTACATGATATGCATCTATTACTATACTTCCAATGCTGAACAATTGCAATCTCACATATCAACTATATAAAGATCCACCACATAGGTAATACAAATATGATCGTAATCATGTTATCCATCGCATACGGTTCTACTACAATCGAGATCATGAGAGAGAGATACAATAGCTACTGCCACAAACCCATAGTCCAGGGGTGCACTACTCCCCCTTCATCATGGTGAAGATGTTGGAGTTGTTGGAGGAGGTGGAGATCACACTAGAAGCGCCCCGCCAGAGTTTTCCCCCTCCAATCTTCTACCTCCTACCTCTCTGTTTCGTGCTTCTATCTTCTGCGGCGCTCCTTTCTGAGAATCGTCGGGAGACCTTTTATACGTGGTTTTAGGTCAGAGCCTTTGCCTAGGAGAAAGAATCGATGGCATCGGAGACTCAAGGAGAAAACAAGCACACCACACGCATCGGGAGGCGCATTTGGTGGGCCCATTCTTCTTTCACTGGTCTTTGGCCCAATGTTCTAGGTTCTGATAAATACTGGGTCCCGTGAAGTTTTAGGTCAATTGGACATCGTTTGGGCACGTGAAAGTCAAAAACATTAAAATAGGGGTTTTTTGCCTCGACGGGTTAATTCCAAAAAATATGAGAAGTGTGAATTATTCCCAAATATCATTATAAAACATGAATATACCCCATATATATTATGCAAATATGCTAGAATATCAAGTAATAAAGTGCAAAGTTCATAGATGCATTTCACATGCATCAACATACCCAAGCTTAACCTATACTTGTCCTCGAGTATGAAGGTGATAAAACTAACATGGACTTTGTACTTTAATACTATTTTGGATATCAATACTGATTACTATTGCTACACAAAGTCAAATGATTCATTGTTAAAAGGAATAGCAATATGCAAGATGGATAACGAAGTGATATCTCATATACCATAAAAGGATGATCAATAGCAATTCACAAAGTGTAACATAGAAGAAAGAGCTATGGACCAAATGAATGCAAAATGCAAAATCAAAAGTAAAGTAAAAACATCCTATAGTGGTCATAGAGTTTTCTTCTCAATTCTGAATATAAAAGTGGACACTTTGAAAGATAGATAATAAGTAGATATTAATCATGAATAAGTTTCATATAGCTTCCAAACTCTTCCTATTATGATCATGTTTGAACTATGGTATTCATTAGCTTTGAGCCCTCATTACCCATATCATAAGCATCTTGAGTGGTTAAGGTTAGTGTGATTGAAAGTATGAGTTATATGCTTGACAAAGTATAAGTTGAATGCCTCATGCCCCTTCAATATGAGTACCTACATCACATGCTACTCAACTTAGGACCCTAAGCAAGTTCTTGTCATTGTAAGCATACATGTATCATCGAGAATGCCAAAAGGGGTACCTCTTGCCCCATGGTATGGGAGGTTTCCCATAAAAGTAAAATGCAATGCAATAGTAAAGTAAATATGCAATGGTGGTAAATGCAATGGAATATGATGTTTTTGGGTTTCGGTTGGTGTTTGCAAGCATGAGAAATGTTTTTGTATTTTCTGATTTAATTAGTACTAAAAATAAAAAAGCGATGTTGATGTGTTGGATAGTGTTTTCTTATGGTTTAAAATGGACCGGGGTTCATGGTTTCGCTTATGCACTCTCTCTTTGAGTTGTGGTGGACACGGGACACTCTAGTTGACATAATATTGGTGCAACATGTTAAAGTATGGATAGCAATTCATATGGGCATCACGTCCTAACATAGATATGTTATTTTTCTAATAATTCACTTATACTCCACTAGAAAGGAGGGTCTCCAAGAAATCTAGTATTAAGAACAATTTTAGAGTATAGCATTAAGTTCGATGACATGAAGTTAAAATAAGAACATACTTGATCTAGTATAAGCATGGTATTTTCTTTATCCCTAGTGAGGAAACTAAGTAAGGTATACACCCAAGTGAATCGCAAGTTTTACTGTCCTACCCGCAAGATCACCCCCGTTGCTCCAACTAATGCACATGTTCCCCCACACATGATCCCATATACAAGTTTTATCAAAACAAGTAAACAAGAACATGGTACATGATATGCATCTATTCATAGACTTCCAATACCGAACAATTGCAATCTCAAATATCAACTATATAAAGATCCACCACATAGGTAATACAAATATGACAGTCATCATGTTATGTAGCTCATACGGTTCTAATACAATAGAGATCATGATAGAGAGATACAATAGCTACTGCCACAAACCCATAGTCCAGGGGTGGAATACTCCCCCTTCATCATGGTGAAGGTGCTGGAGTCATTGGAGGAGGTAGAGATCACACCGGCAGCACCCCGCCAGAGTTTCCCCCCTCCAATCTTCTGCCTCTTGCCTCTCTGTTTCGTGTTTCTATCTTCTGTGGCGCTCCTTTCCTAGAATCTTCGGGAGACCTTTTTTATATGTGGTTTTAGGTCAGAACCTACGCATGGGAGAAATAATCGACAACATCGAAGACTCGAGGAGAAAAAATTGCACACCACACGTGTCGGGGAAGGGGTGGCCGCATGTGGTGGGCCCATTCCACCCTTGGCCTTCTTCTTTTGCTGATCTTTGGCCCAATGTTCTTGGTTCTGATAAATACTAGGTCTTGTGAAGTTTCGGATCAATTGGACATCGTTTGGGTACCTAAAAGTCAAAACCATTGAAATAGGGGTTTTCTGCCTCGGTAGGGTTAATTCCAAAACAATATGGGAAGTGTGAATTATTCCCAAATATCATTATAAAACATGAATATACCCCATATATGATGCAAATATGCTAGAATATCAAGTAATAAAGTGCAAAGTTCATGGATGCATTTCACATGCATCATCGGCCTAGAGGCACAAAGGTAGAGCAAGGAACAAATCATGGAGCAATATACCTTTTGGTCCACGTCCTTCTCCTACTCCAATACCAAGTTTCCCATTGAGTGGCATGGGTGTCTTAATAGGATTGGCATTGGTCATCTCAAACTTTGTGAGCATGTCCTTCACGTAGTTCTCTTGGGAGATGAAGGTGCCTGGATAAAGTTGCTTCACAATGAAGCCTAAGAAATACTTCAACGCCCCCATCATGGACATCCTAAATTTCTTGGTCATCAACTCGGAAAAAGCTTTGTTATGAGATTCGTTAGCTCCACCAAAGATAATATCATCAACATAAATTTGAACAATAAATAAGCCACTCCTTTAACATGTTTGGTGAAAAGGGTGAAATTGACCTTACCCACGCTAAAAACATCCATGAGTAAGAAATCCCTAAGGTTCTCATACTAAGCACAAGGAGCTTGCTTTAGTCCATAGAGAGCCTTATGGAGTAGATACACATGGTTGGGATAGCGTGTGCTTTCGAAACCCAGGGGTTGAGCTACATATGCAACCTCTTTCAATGGACCACTAAGAAATGCACTTTTCACATCCATTTGATAAAGCTTGAAGTTATGAAAAGATGCATATGCAAGCAAGAGACGAATAGCTTCAAGGCGAGCAACGGACGCAAAGGTTTCCTCATAGTCAATACCTTCTATTTGGGCATACCCTTGCGCCACTAACCTTGCTTTGTTTCTTGTGACGGTTCTGTTCTCATCTTGCTTGTTCTTGAATACCCACTTGGTCCCAATAACATTGATGCGATGATCTTTAGGTCTCTCCACAAGAGACCAAACTTCATTGCGGGTGAAGCACTCGAGTTCTTCTTGCATGGCAATGACCCAATCCGGATCCTCCAAATCTTCATGGACCTTGAATGGCTCAAAGTTGGACACAAATGCATGATGGCCACAAAAGGTAGTGAGATTCCTCTTCTTGTTGCAAGTCTTGATCCCTCTTGATATGCTTCCAAGTATATTATTGACTTGGATTCCACTTGCAATAGAGGCGGACTTGATCTTCCGGATCGTCCCTTCATGATCGACAAATTCATCTTTTGATGGTCCTTGATCATTGACAACTTCTAGAGCTTGACCTTGGTTTTGAGGAACGTGTTCGTCTTCTTAGTCTGTCTCAACGGGCTGAGGGCTTGGTTCTTGTTCTTCGGTTTGCGAGAGTTGTTCATCTTGTGGTGCACTTGATGGTTCAACTTGAGTAGAGCTAGGCTCTTCTTGAGTTGGGCTTGATCCTCCCCCCATCACCTTCTTGATCATGGATATGATATTCGGTGGGCAAAATAGGCCCAATTCCCATCAACTTGATGACTTGAGAGGAATCTCCATCACCTACAACATGTGGAACAACTTGCCCCACTTGGGGGCCATTATCCTCCAAAAACTCCATGTCACAAGATACTTCAACACAACCATTGGTTTTGTTGTAGTATCTATAGGCATGAGAATTTTCCGCATAACCAACAAAGATACCCTCTATAGTTCTAGATTCGAATTCACCGAGCTTTTCTTTCTTGTTCTTGACGAGGCATTTACACCCAAATACACGGAAGTAGTTGATGTTGGGCTTGTTCATTGTGAGAATCTCGTACCGAGTCTTGTCAAAGGGAGCTCAGAGGAAGAGCTGATTCGAGTAGTGAACCGCGATAGTGATGGCTTCTCCCCAAAAGTTGTGGGGTGACTTGAACTCACTCAACATTGTTCTTGCCATCTTGATGATAGTATGGTTCTTCCTTTCAACAACACCATTTTGTTGAGGGGTATATGGAGCCAAGAATTCATGCTTGATCCCCACATCTTGAAGAAACTCTTGCATGGTGTAGTTCTTGAATTCGGTGCCATTGTTAGTCCTAATGGTCTTGATCTCCACTTCATGGGTATGTTGAGCTTGCTTGGAGAAGATCATGAAGTACTTGTAGTTCTCATTGAAAGTGCATGTGTGCCCCCATGTGTGGTTTTGGTAATTAATGACAATATTTATGGACTTATGTTTGCATTGATTTTTTACTTGTAGGATTTGTTCATAGGTAATGCTTGAACCATATGCTGGCTTCAAGGTTGGGAGAATAATAAAGTAGAGAAGATCAAGTGTTCACCAAGGTTTCAATGAGTGATCCGAATATTGGTAAAGTGAGAGTTGGGCCTATATAAAGTGTGTCTTGAAGAGTAAAGTTGGAGTGATATCTCTTAAGTACCTTCAAGAAACCAACATAATGAAGAAACAAGAAATGATGTGCAAGTTCAAGATGAGCCATCTCGAAGAGATCATTTTCTTGAAGCTTTCCATCCTATAGTGATCATGGATATGGGAAGATGATATGCCCAAAAGAGAAGCTCTACCATAGTGGAGTATGGGAGAGCAATTTGCAAGTCTTCACTAAGCTAGCGCAATCAAGAAAGGCGTTCCATCTTGAGATAGACAAGATCATCGTCATCAAGCTCAAGTGGAATATGCGCAAGGAAAAGGTATGTTCTTGATAGGGTTTCGTTCTAACCGGTCTCATGGTGTTAGTTGGAGAGACCGGTTTATAGGATAGATGACCGTACTATCAAGAGGGGCTCTCGAGTGAGTAACTTGATCATATCCTTTGGAGAGAGCTCAAACCTTTTCATACTTGGCATCATATTTCTTAGTTTATCTATGTGAGGTTCTAGAGCTTGTGGTAATATTCATAACAAGCTCTAGTTCATCGAAAACGGATTTCATATGCATTCTCTATTGCGCTTTCGATATTGGAGGTTAACCGATTTGTCTTTTAGAGATAGGTAAAACCTACCATTATTTGGTTCTTACTCAAGTGAGGATTTAGATCTTGTTTTAATATTCATAACAAGCTCTAGTTCATCGAAAACGGATTCCATATGCATTCTCTATTGCGTTTTCAATGTTCGAGGTTTTACCGATTCGTCTCTTTGAGAGAGGTCAAACCTTTCATCATTTGGTTCTATCCTCCCTTGCTGTACTATGATGTTTTTCTATATGATCTTATAGATCTTATTGTCCTCTTTAAAACGATCCCAAATCATCAAAATCAGAGTCCAGATGCAAAAGTTATGGTTGTTTTCGTATTGGTCTTTCTGCCAGTCTTTGTAAGACCGGAGATTCTGGACTAAATCGTCGGCCTATCTCCGGACCGCGTACTGAATGTTCCCCAGTTTGTCCCTGTTTGGCCTGGGTACACCAAAGACTCCGGACCTAGTCCGGAGACTCCGGAGCGGGCGATTCCTAGGCCTAATGGTTAGATTTCTAGGGACCTATTTAAGGGTCCCTTCTTCCCCAATGGTTCCCTAACCTTTCTTGCAAGTTTTCTCCTCCATTGTTGACCTTCTTGAGCTTGATATCCCTCAATCCCTCCTATGAGTCTTCCATATTATCGAGGGATTTAAAAGAGGAGATCTAGATCTACAACTCCACCAATCAATCTCTCCTCTAAGTGAGGGGAACATCTTGGGATCTAGATCTTGGAGTCTTGTGTGGATTTCCTCCATTGTTCTTCCTCTCTTATTCCCCCATAAGCTTTTGTAGATTTGGTGGAATTTGGGAGAGAAGGACTTGAGCACTTCTTGTGTTCTTGTCATTGCATTAGGTGCATCGGTTTGAGTTCTCTACAGAGGATTTGGTTGGTGAAAGTGAGAAGCTTTTATCTCTTGGGTTCTTGGAACCCTAGACGGTTTAGTTGTTTTATAGGTTTGTGGATTGCCTGGGGCCTCCAATTAAGTTGTGGATCTTTCCCCAAGCTTGTTTGTTGGGAGCCTCCAATTGAGTTGTGGAGAAGTTCCCCAACCTTGTGAGAGGTTCCGGATTGCTATCGACAAGTGCACCGATAGTGGAAGTGTGGATCGATCCCGTTGGGGTGAGATTCATAGGAGAACAAGAGGAGGACTTTTGTGGCGTTAGTGGTTTGAAACCACCCCCTCTCCAAACGAGACGTACTCCATTGTTGGGAGGAACTCGGTAAAACATTGTCGTCTCCGCGTGCCTCAGTTATCTCTATATCCAAGCTCTTACTTATACATCTTACTTTGTGATAGCCTTCGTGCTAGAAGTCTATATCTTGCTATCACATAGTTGCTTGTCTTGCTTAGCATAAGTTGTTGGTGCACATAGGTGAACCCTAGTTGTTCTAGGTTTTGTTCTTGACAAAGTAAACGCTAGTTTAATTCCGCCTTTGTTGAGCCCCTCTCGTAAAAGTTTTTAAACCGCCTATTCACCCCCTTCTAGGCGACATCTGTGTCCTTTCACCCATCCTTTGACTTGAGAAGGAAGTCCCAAGTGTACCTTGAATAATCATCAATGATGACAAGGCCATACTTTCTTTCATCAAGAGTATCATATGTTGATGGCCCGATGATATCCAAATGGAGAAGCTCCAATGGTCTTGACGTGGCCACCTTGGATATTGATGGATGACTCTTCCCGCGTTGCTTTCTGGAGATGCAAGCACTACACACATGATCCTTCTCAAAATACATACCGATTAGTCCAACAATATGCTCACCCTTTAGGAGTTGTTTAAGATTTCTCATGTTGATGTGGCCAAGGTGGCGATGCCAAAGCCATCCCTCGTCAACCTTGACCATTAGACATGTGGAAAGAGATTGACTCTCTTGTGAGAGGTCGACCATGTAAAGGTCGTCTTCCACATATCCAACAAGGACCAAATTGAGATTATCACCCCTAAAGATTTTCACAAAAGTTCTAGAGAAATAGGAATCATAGCCGACATCTGCAATATGTTTAATTGAAAGAAAGTTGTAACCAAAGGTTCTCAACAAGCATGACGGTCTCTAGGGTCAAAGCCTTGGAGACCACCAACTTGCCATAACCTAGTACCTTTCCTTTAGAGTTCTCTCCAAAAGTGATGCTTGACGTTGAATTGACATCATGAATGAATTGGTCAAGCGCACTTCTACCTCCGGTCATATGATTGGTGCATCCACTATCAAACCCCCACTTTGAACCACCAGAGGCATACCCCTACAAAATCAATTCTTTGATTTAGGAACCCATTTAGTAATGGGTCTCCTAGCATTAGCAACAATATCTTTTGGTACCCAAATTGAGTACCATCTATAAGCATAACCATTGTGAGGGCCAACATATTTGGCATACACATCTCATGGGGTGCCCTTACATAGCACATATGATGGATTAGTTTTTCCCGCAAACTTGTGATTGGGGTTGCCCCCTTGTGGCTCCCCCATTCACAACATTCTTATTTACTTGGTCAACCACCTTGTTCCCTTCACGCACAAAGTTGAGCTTCTTATGTGGGTTGGCACCATTCTTGTTGTTCTTGGGGTCAAACCCCATACCTTGCATTGGAGCTCTCATCATTTGACGAGCAAGATGTTGGGTCCGCAACATAGAAAACAAAAAATTTCCTACGGTGTGAACTACACGCCAAGATCTATCTACTAGGTACAAAGCAAACGGGTGGACATACATCCATAGAGAACTTACCCTCGAAGACAACGAGCTTTGTTAACGAGTAGGAACTCGTGGTTGATGTAGTCGTACACTTGCCGATCTCAAGATCGTGAGGAAGTCCTAGCGCCGCAACTCAGCAGCGCATCCGCACTCGCACACACGTTCAAGCCACCAGACAACCTCTACCTCCTCGCTCCAGCGATCCAGCAGAAGTAGCAACTCCTTCCAGCCGAAATGCCACCGGGAACATGTATCTCGCTAATCCGAGACCAAGGGGGAATAATTCTAGAGGGGAAGAGAGATCCTTCACAAGGAGGTGTGAGGATGAAGGAGGGAATGGGTGGCCTTTTATAGGAGGAGAGGGGTGCCCCCTCTCTCCATGGCCGGTGCATGGGGGGTGACCCCTCACCTCCCCCATTCACGCGGTGGTAATTCCTCCACATTAAAATGCCTCTTCACATTCCCTTTTAAAGTCTCCACTTTAAATGCATTAAGTTTCTCCAAATTTAATGCTCTCTCATTTAATAAAACTCTTTTATTAAATTTATTCAGAATTTTGTTAATTAATTTAATTAAAAAACATTCACATATAGCCCCTTGCAATATTTCAATATCACATGCAGAACCACCTTCTGCAATTTCACCCGAAACAATTTCCGGTTTCTATTGAAACAATTCCTGCGCTTTGCAATTCTTTCGTCTGAAACATATGTGCTCCAAAATGGTGTCCGGTAACTCTTAAGTGTGCCACCCTATGGTTCACGAATAATGCAGACATGATCGAGACCCTTCTTCGATCAATAATCAGCAGCGGGACCTGGAGATCCGTACTGACTCCTACACATTCAACGATGACTCCTGTGATCGTGAGAACCTTTAACGCTTGTAACTAAATCCCTTTGTCTCTCGATATATTACATGTCCGAGATTCGATCATCGGTATCTCCATACCTAGTTTGATCTTATTCTTGACATGCACTTTTCTCGTTCCTGATATAACATTCTAGTGATCACATCACTTGCTTGCAAGCTATCCTAATGTGATATCACCGAGAGGGCCCAGAGTATATCTATCATCATCCGGATTGAAAAATTCCACCCTTGATCCATGAGCCTCAACATAACACCTTCGTAGTAATCGAACCCATCTTTATAGTCACCCTGTTATGGTGTGACGTTTGATGTTATCAAGATACTCTTCCGGTGTTAGCAATTAACATGATCTCATGGTCTAAGGATAAAGATTACTTCGTATGATGTTATAGCAATATAAACACAATGACTTGATCGTAATGCTATACTTCGGATGAATGTTCATCACATCATTCCACCAATGGTGTGACCTTGTTATTAACAACATCCAATGTCCATGATCAGGAAACCTTGATCATCTTGTTAATCAACAAGCTAGTCTATAAGAGAGGCATGACTAGGAACCCTTTTTGTTTACTAAACACACATGTATTGATGTTTCCTATCAATACAATTATAGCATGTAAAATAAACATCTATCATATACAAGGAATACATAATAACAACTTTATTATTGCCTCTCAGGGCATATTTCCTTCAGTCTCCCACTTGCACTAGAGACAATAATCTAGTTCATATAGTGATAAATCTAACACCCATGGAGTTCTGGTGTTGATCATGTTTTGCCCTAGGGAGTACTTTAGTCAACGGATCTGCTACATTCAGGTCCGTGTGCACTTTACAAATCTTTATATCTCCATCCTTGACATGTTCGCGGATCGAGTGAAACCGGCGCTTAATATGCTTGGAATTCTTGTGAGACCTTGGTTCCTTTATGCTATTATGGCTCCATTGTTGTCACAATAGATCACCATCGGGTCCAACGACGGGAACCACACCCATTTCCGCTATGAACTCCTTCATCCAAACCGCTTCGCTACCGCTCAAGCAAAGAACATATTCCGCCTCCGTTGTTGATCTAACCACCACAGGTTGTTTGGAGCTCCTCCAACTAACTGCTGCTCCGTTCAAGAGAAATACGTATCCGGATTGAGACTTAGAGTCATCCGGATTAGTGTCAAAGCTAGCATCGACATAACACTTAGCGACTAGCTCTTCTTCACCTCCGTATATAAGAAACATATCCTTAGTTCTTCTCAAGTACTTAAGGATATTCTTGACCGCTATCTAGTGTTCTGAACCTGGATCACATTGGTACCTACTAGTCAAACTAATAGCATGTGCCACATCCGGTCTTGTATATAGCATGGCATACATTATAGAGCCTATGGCTGAGGCATAGGGGATCTTATCCATTATCTCTCTTTCTTCCACCGTAGCCGGACTTTGAGTCTTACTCAATGTCTTGCCTTGCAACATAGGTAAGAACCCCTTCTTACTTCCGTCCATATTAAACTTCTTTAATATCTTATCAAGGTATGTACTCTGCGATATCCCAATTAGGCGTCTTGATCTATCTCTATAGATTTTAATGCCTAATATATATGAAGCTTCACCAAGGTCCTTCATCGAAAATTTGCTGTTTAGATAACTTTTAACACTGTTTAAAAGATCTAAATCATTTCCAATCAATAATATGTCATCCACATATAATATCAGAAATGCCACATTGCTCCCACTCACTTTCTTGTAAATACAAGCGTCTCCATAAGTTTGGACAAATACAAACTCTTTGATCACCTCATCAAAGCGGAGATTCCAACTTCGTGATGCTTGCTTCAGTCCATAGATGGATCGCTGAAATTTGCACACCTTATTAGCATCCTTAGGATCGACAAAACCCTTAGGTTGTATCATATACAACTCTTCTTCAATCTTACCATTGAGGAACACAATTTTGATATCCATCTGCCATATTTCATAATCGAAATATGCAGCAATTGGTAACATAATCCTAACCGACTTAAGCATCGCTACGGGAGAGAATGTCTCATCGTAGTCAACTCCTTGAATTTGTCAAAACCCCTTTGCGACAAGTCGAGCCTTATAGATGGTCACATTTCCATCAGCATCAGTTTTCCTTTTAAAAATCCATTTATTCTCAACGGCCTTTCGGTCGTGAGGTAAGTCCACCAAGTTCCAAAGTTGGTTCTCGTACATGGATTCCATCTCGGATTTCATGGCTTCTAGCCATTTGTTGGAATCCAGGGTCATCATCGCTTTTTCATATGTCGCAGGGTCATCCATTTCATCAATCATGAAATTCATAACAGGATTGCCGTACAGTTCAGGAGCTGCACGTATCCTGCTTGACCTGCGAGGTTCGGTAGTGTCCTCTTTCGGAGTTTCATGATCAATATCATTAGCTCTCTCTTCATTAGGTGAAGTCAACTCCGAAACAACTTCCGGAGCTGCGCTACTCGCCATTTCATGAAGAGAAGGTTCAATAACCTCTTCGAGTTCTACCTTTCGACTACTCACACCTTTCGCGAGAAACTCCTTCTCAAGAAAGGATCCATTCTTGGCAACAAAGACCTTGCCCTCGGATCTGTGATAGAAGGTATACCCAATCGTTTCCTTAGGGTATCTTATGAAGACGCATTTTTCTGCTTTGGGTTCGAGTTTATCCGGTTGAAATTTCTTCACATAAACATCGCATCCCCAAATTTTAAGAAATGTCAGCTTAGGTTTGTTTCCAAACCATAATTCATACGGTGTCGTTTCAACGGATTTAGATGGTGCCCGATTTAAAGTGAATGCAGTTGTTTCCAGTGCATAATCCCAAAATGACAGTGGCAAGTCAGTCAGAGACATCATAGATCGAACCATATCCAATAAAGTACGATTACGACGTTCTGACACACCATTACGTCGTGGTGTTCCGGCAGGCGTGAGTTGTGAAACTATTCCACAGTCTTTCATATGTGTGCTAAACTCGTAACTAAGATACTCTCCTCCATGGTCGGACCGTAGAAATTTGATCTTTCTGTTATGATGATTTTCCACTTCATTCTGAAATTCTTTGAACTTTTCAAAAGTTTCAGACTTGTGTTTCATCAAATAGATATACCCATATCTACTCAAATCATCCGTGAAAGTAACAAAATAACGATATCCACCTCGCGCCGACACACTCATTGGTCCACACACATCAGTATGTATGATTTCCTATAGATCTGTCGCCCGTTCCATTGAACCGGAAAACGGCATTCTAGTCATCTTGCCCATAAGGCATGGCTCACATGTATCAAATGATTCAAAATCAAGTGATTCCAAAAGTCCATCAGAATGGAGTTTCTTCATGCGTTTAACGCCAATATGACCTAGACGGCAGTGCCACATATATGTAGATATATCATTATCAAGTTTAATCCTTTTAGCATCAACATTATGAATATGCGTAATAATGCTATCGAGATCCAACAGAAATAAACCATTCAACATAGGTGCATGACCATAAAAGATATTATTCATATAAATCGAACAACCATTGTTTTCAGACTTAAATGAATAACCACTTTGCATCAAACACGATCCGAATACGATGTTCATGCTCAGTGCAGGCACCAAATAACAATTATTTAGGTTTATAACTAATCCCGATGGCATATGGAGAGGCAGCGTTCCGACGGCGATCACATCAACTCTTGATCCATTGCCGACCCGCATCGAGACCTCATCCCTTGCTAGTTGTCGCTTGTTCTGCAGCCCCTAAACCGAGTTACATATATTAGCAACCGATCCCGTATCAAATACTCAGGTGCTACTGTGAGTACTAGTCAGTTACACATCAATAACATGTATATCACATATACCTTTGTTTGCCTTGCCGGACTTCTTGTCCGCCAAATACTTGGGGCAGTTGCGCTTCCAATGGTCAGTCCCCTTGCAATAGTAGCACTCGGTGTCAGACTTAGGGCTAGCTCGGGGTTTCTTTTCAGGCGTGGCAACAGACTTGCCACCCTTCATTCCTTTGTGCTTGCCTTTCTTGTCCTTCTTGAAACCGGTGGTCCTATTGATCATCAACACTTGATATTCTTTCCTAATCTCCACTTCTGCAGTCTTAAGCATTGACAGAAGCTCGGGAAGAGACTTCTTCATGCCCTGCATATTATATTTCATCACGAAGCTCTTGTAGCTAGGTGGTAGAGATTGGAGAACACGATGTATGCCTAAGTCAATGGGAATCGTTATTCCCAAGGACACAAGCTTATCGGCGTACCCAGACATTTTGAGTACGTGCTCACTAACGGAGCTGTTTTCCTCCATCATGCAGCTAAAGAACTTTTCTGTAGCATTATAACTCTCTACGGTAGCATGGGTATCGAAAATCATTTTCAATTCTCCCATGGTATCAAAGGCATTGCCATTTTCAAACGTCAAGTTCTGGCTCTAGCCCATACAGTATGCCGCAATGAACTAAGTTGTGGTCCTCCTGACGAGTTATATAGACGTTCTTTTCCTCGTCAGGGGCATCAGGAGCTGGTGGGGGGCCTAGCGGCGCATCTAGTACATATTTCTTTTGTGCAGCAGTGAGGAGAATCCTCAAATTCATAGCCCAGTTGGTGAAGTTGCTACCATTCGCAGCAAGTTTCTCTTTCTCCATGAACACATTGAAATTAAAAGCAGGTGGTGCCATCTACAACAGAATTTGTAAAGTATATTTAGACTAAGTTTATGATACATTGAGTTCGACTAATCCAAATTACTAATGAACTCCCACTCAAAAACGACATCCCTCGTGTCCTTTTGGTGATTACATGAACCAGATCCACTACACCAAGTCTGATCATCACGTGAGTCGGTGTAGCTTCAAAGGCGAGCATCTATATGGGCATCATATCAACTATATGACTCATGCTTAACCTTTCGGTCCGTGTTCCGAGGCCATGTCTGTACATGCTAGGCTCATCAAGTAAGAACCTTAGCATTTGCGTGTGTAAAACTGCCTTACACCCGTTGTATGAAAGCGTAGAGTTGAAAACACCCGATCATCACGTGATGCCTCAAAACACGATCCACAAAACGGTGCATACTTAAGGAAGAACACATTTTATCTTGATATCTAAATGAGGGATCATCTTATAATGCTACCAAATGCGCCAAACTAGCAATATAAGATGCTAACATCTAATGTGTGAAGTGAGGTGATATGGTCCATGCATTTGATCTCTATCATTTGCATCGTGGTATGATCTCTATCATTCCTTTGTGTGTAAGGCCAAGGTCTATGGAACTTACACGTTAAGTGAGTTGTAAGAGTATCTATTATACATCTACTTACAACAATACCATATCAAAACACTAGCCCAAAGAACGATCTAAACTAGACGCCTAATTTATCAATTGCAAGTTTTACGTGGCTTAGGGCTTTCGGAGATAGAACCTGTCTAACCTACAAACATGAACCACAATGAGGATAACCAAGTTATTAGCAACTCGTTGTAAATCAGATATTGACTATAGTAGGAGAGACAGACACCCGCCAACCACTTATGCAAAACAAGTTGCATGTCCGTGGGAACCGTCTCATGTACGATGACATGTAAGGTTGGTCCGGCCGCTTCATCCCACTATGCCACCAATATCCAAAGTACATAGAAGATGCAATAACATGATCATCATCCCACATATAAACATATGTGTACTACCCGCAAAGCACCTACGCATAGATCAGGCTCGATACCACTGTTGGGTCCGCAAAGATAGAAAACAAAAAATTCCCACGGTGTGAACTACACGCCAAGATCTATCTACTAGGTACAAAGCAAACGGGTGGACATACATCCATAGAGAACTTACCGTCAAGACAACGAGCTTTGTTAACGTAGGAACTCATGGTTGATGTAGTCGACACTTGCCGATCTCAAGATCATGAGGAAGTCCGAACTCAGCAGCGCATCAAGATCCAGACTGCACACACGCTCAAGCCACCGGACAACCTCCACCTCCTCACTCCAGCGATCCAGTGAAGCAAAGACTCCTTCCGCATTTAAATGCCACCGGAACATGTATCTCGCTAATCCTGCACCATGGGGAATAATTCTAGAGGGGAGAGAGATCCTTCACAAGGAGGTGTGAGGATGAATGAGGGAATGGGTGGCCTTTTATAGGAGGAGGGGTGCCCTCTCTCCATGGTGCGCATGGGGGTGACCTCACCTCCCCATTCATGTGGTGGTAACTCCTCCACATTAAAATGCCTCTTCACATTCCCTTTTAAAGTCTCCACTTTAAATGCATTAAGTTTCTCCAAATTTAATGCTCTCTCATTTAATAAAACTCTTTTATTAAATTTATTCAGAATTTTGTTAATTACTTTAATTAACAAACATTCACATATAGCCCCTTGTAATATTTCAATATCACATGTAGAACCACCTTCGCAATTTCACCAAATAATTTCGGCTTTCTATTGAAACAATTCCTGCGCTTTGCAATTCTTTCGTCTGAAACATATGTGCTCCAAAATGGTGTCCGGTAACTCTTAAGTGTGCCACCCTACGGTCGCGAATAATGCAGACATGATCGAGACCCTCTCCGATCAATAATCAGCAGCGGGACCTGGAGATCCATACTGACTCCTACACATTCAACGATGACTCCTGTGATCGTGAGAACCTTTAACGCTTGTAACTAAATCCCTTTGTCTCTCGATATATTACATGTCCGAGATTCGATCATTGGTATCTCCATACCTAGTTTGATCTCGCATCGACATGCACTCTTTCTCGCTCCTTGATATAACATTCTAGTGATCACATCACTTGCTTGCAAGCTATCCTAATGTGATATCACCGAGAGGGCCCAGAGTATATCTATCCGTCATCTGGATTGACAAATTCCACTCTTGATCCATGAGTCTCAACATAACACCTTCGTAGCACTGAACCCATCTTTATAGTCACCCTGTTATGGTGTGACGTTTGATGTTATCAAGATACTCTTCCGGTGTTAGCAATTAACATGATCTCATGGTCTAAGGATAAAGATTACTTCGTATGATGTTATAGCAATATAAACACAATGACTTGATCGTAATGCTATACTTCGGATGAATGTTCATCACATCATTCCACCAATGGTGTGACCTTGTTATTAACAACATCCAATGTCCATGATCAGGAAACCTTGATCATCTTGTTAATCAACAAGCTAGTCTATAAGAGAGGCATGACTAGGAACCCTTTTTGTTTATTAAACACACATGTATTGATGTTTCCTATCAATACAA
This sequence comes from Avena insularis, assembly GCA_023614405.1. Taxonomy (NCBI): domain Eukaryota; kingdom Viridiplantae; phylum Streptophyta; class Magnoliopsida; order Poales; family Poaceae; genus Avena; species Avena insularis. The sequence continues at coordinate 352,262,624 of CM042692.1, read as the reverse complement.
TTATAGCATGTAAAATAAACATCTATCATATACAAGGAATACATAATAACAACTTTATTATTGCCTCTCAGGGCATATTTCCTTCACAAGAACCTCATCAAGAATATTTCCCTTGGATGTAGGTGTGAGATTCTCCTTCTCAAGTTGTTCCTTCAACTTCTTGTTTTCCTCAAGGAGACAAGCTTGATCCAAGGTAGAGTTAGAAGCACAAGTAATATTATCAACAATGATTGGATCCTTCAATGTACCAAGAGCCTTTTCATAGGATACTCGAAGTTGGTCATGATTCTCCCCAAGTTTTATGAGCTCATGCTTGACAAGCAAATTAGCTTTCTCAAGGTCCTCAAGGTCATTGGTGAGAGAAGCATGAGCAATCTTAAAGTTCCTTCTTTGAAGCATCAAGCTCTTGGGACAAGGTAATAGCCCTATCTAGGGTATCCACATCTTTTTCCTTATCAAGTTCATAGATTTCAATTTGTTCTTTAAGAAGGGAATTGATGTTTTTTCCTTGTTTAGCTCTTGCTCAAGGAGATTGAATCTCCGTTTCTCATCATCAATATGAGATTCCAAGCTATCAATGGTATCGTCACGTGAGTTGACAAGGTCCATTAATTGCTTGAATCTAGCATGAGCATTTCTAGGAAGAGACTTCATGATTTTATACATTTCGTGTATATAGTTTTCATCAAATTCGTCATTTTCACTATATTGGAACTAACATGACCATCCAAGATGCTAGAGGGAGATGGAGGGGAGGAGATTACCTTGGTGCTCCTTGCCATAAGGCAAGAGTCGACGACCTTGGGAATAGGAGAATCATCGATGTAGTCCTTGGTATAGTCGTAGGTGAGTAGTGACCTGGGTTCCGTGTAAACCAAACTAGGCTCACCCAACACCTCCTCCTCGTCCTCACACTCTTCATCGCATGTGTTCTTGGAGCTTCTTGCCATAAGTCAAGTACCGGCGACCTTGGGAGTAATGGAGTCATCGACATTGTCCTTGGTGTAGTCATATGTGAAGAGTGACCCGGTTTTGGCAAAAGCCAAGCTGGACACTCCTACAACCTTCTCCTCATCTTCACTCTCCACACCGGATAAGTATTATTGTTCTAGTAAGCCATTTCCATCACGCTTCTTGTTTCTCTTGTATCTCTCGTTGATGGGGTTTGGCTTAAATCTTGGCTTGATGCCTTCTTCATACTTGGGCTTATCAAGTCTCTTCTCATATGGGAACTTGTCGGCAAAGTGATCGACTCGTCATAATTGTAGCAAGTCCTCTTCTTCTCACTTGGTCCGGTTGAACCTCTTCTTCTTTGGAACTTCAAGTTCTTGGTAAAGAGTGCAAGTTGAGAGAGCATATCATCAACTCCATCACTATCATTCTCCTCTTCACTTGCAACATCTTCTTGCACATGCTTGGCCTTCAATGCTAGGGAGTAAGAAGACCCAATAGCACGGTTGATCTCCTTGATATTTTGTCCTTCATCCACCAAGTTATCTGTGCAACAAGATATGATACTAGATCATCAGGAGAGAAGTGGCTAGCTGAATCTAGGAGTTGCAAGTTCAAGGCAAGTTTCTTGTCGGTGGCTATGATCATGGAGACAATCGTGGACTTGATGAGCTCATCATTCAAGTTGAACCCATCATCATACTTGCCACAACCAAGATCACTAATCTTCATACGGAGGGCAACAAGTCTCTTGTATGCTTCCGCGATGGACTCACCATCGTGGTTCATGAACATGTTCATCTCCGACTTAGCAGCTTCATACTTGGATTTTTGGATAAGAGATGTTCCCTCTTGGAGAATGACAATCCTATCCAAAAGATCCTTTGTGGTGGGGATTTCACTAACTTCCTTCTTTGAAGCATCAAGCTCTTGGGACAAGGTAATAGCCCTATCTAGGGTATCCAAATCTTTTTCCTTATCAAGTTCATAGATTTCAATTTGTTCTTTAAGAAGGGAATTGATGTTTTTTCCTTGTTTAGCTCTTGCTCAAGGAGATTGAATCTCCGTTTCTCATCATCAATATGAGATTCCAAGCTATCAATGGTATCGTCACGTGAGTTGACAAGGTCCATTAATTGCTTGAATCTAGCATGAGCATTTCTAGGAAGAGACTTCATGATTTTATACATTTCGTGTATATAGTTTTCATCAAATTCGTCATTTTCACTATCATTGGAACTAACATGACCATCCAAGATGCTAGAGGGAGATGGAGGGGAGGAGATTACCTTGGTGCTCCTTGCCATAAGGCAAGAGTCGACGACCTTGGGAATAGGAGAATCATCGATGTAGTCCTTGGTATAGTCGTAGGTGAGTAGTGACCTGGGTTCCGTGTAAACCAAACTAGGCTCACCCAACACCTCCTCCTCGTCCTCACACTCTTCATCGCATATGTTCTTGGAGCTTCTTGCCATAAGTCAAGTACCGGCGACCTTGGGAGTAATGGAGTCATCGACATTGTCCTTGGTGTAGTCATATGTGAAGAGTGGCCCGGTTTTGGCAAAAGCCAAGCTGGACACTCCTACAACCTTCTCCTCATCTTCACTCTCCACACCGGATAAGTATTATTGGTCTAGTAAGCCATTGACATCACGCTTCTTGTTTCTCTTGTATCTCTCGTTGATGGGGTTTGGCTTAAATCTTGGCTTGATGCCTTCTTCATACTTGGGCTTATCAAGTCTCTTCTCATATGGGAACTTGTCGGCAAAGTGATCGACTCGTCATAATTGTAGCAAGTCCTCTTCTTCTCACTTGGTCCGGTTGAACCTCTTCTTCTTTGGAACTTCAAGTTCTTGGTAAAGAGTGCAAGTTGAGAGAGCATATCATCAACTCCATCACTATCATTCTCCTCTTCACTTGCAACATCTTCTTGCACATGCTTGGCCTTCAATGCTAGGGAGTAAGAAGACCCAATAGCACGGTTGATCTCCTTGATCTTTTGCCCTTCATCCACCAAGTTATCTGTGCAACAAGATATGATACTAGATCATCAGGAGAGAAGTGGCTAGCTGAATCTAGGAGTTGCAAGTTCAAGGCAAGTTTCTTGTCGGTGGCTATGATCATGGAGACAATCGTGTACTTGATGAGCTCATCATTCAAGTTGAACCCATCATCATACTTGCCACAACCAAGATCACTAATCTTCATACAGAGGGCAACAAGTCTCTTGTATGCTTCCATGATGGACTCACCATCGTGGTTCATGAACATGTTCATCTCTGACTTAGCAGCTTCATACTTGGGATTTTGGATAAGAGATGTTCCCTCTTGGAGAATGACAATCCTATCCCAAAGATCCTTTGTGGTGGGGATTTCACTAACTTGATCATGTAGAGTGCGGTGAATGGCACTCCTTATCTTGTCACAAGCCATTGCATTTAGTTGACTGTCATAGTACTCTCCCGGAGTGAGATTGTTGGGATATTGTGGATAGAAGCCCTTTCCCACAATCTCCCAAAGCTCCACATTGCAGCTACAAAGATGAGATTCCATAGAAGATTTCATATAAGAGAAGTGAGTTCCATCATAATGAGGTGCGGGACCCAAACCATTAATATGAGGCATGATGTTCTTTGGCTTAGGATAATATACGGAAATGGATTAGGAGGCATGTAGGCTTTCGTTGGGTCGCTCTCACTAGAGGACTCGTTCATGGCCTCCTTACCGGTGTCCATCAGCCTCCCATGAGGTACCACCGAAGGTTCGGCAAGCATGAACCCCTCTCCCATCCCCGTAAAACGTCCTTCAAGGAAACTTATTCGATCAAGGAGATCAGAATCCGCCTTAGCCTTTTCAAGGGATCTTTTGGCAAAGAGTTCACGAAGCTCCTTAACTGAATAAGTCTTATTCTCCTCATCATCGAAGAAAACCATCTTTTCTCTTAGGAGGTAAAGCCCTTAGAAGAGCCCTTCGCTCTGATACCAATTGAAAGTGTAAGATGGTTTACCTAGAGGGGGTGAATAGGTTTCTAAAAAATTCTTTGTAATCTTTTGCAAGTTTTAGGCTTTGCGGAAAATAAGTGTGCGTAAATGCAAACTAGGTGAGGCAACATAGATGATGATACGAGATACTTCAAGCACGAAGGCTATCACAATGTAAACAACACAAGTAAGAGATTGATTAAGGAATAACCGAAGCACGCGGAGACGAAGATGTATTCCCGTGTTCACCACCTTTGGGAAGGGGGCTACATTATGTTGGAGAGGTGTGAGTCTCCACGAAGAATTCCCCAATGCCACGAAGGCTCACCTTCTTCTCCGAGCCTATCCCACGAAGGAATAGCTCACTTAGTCGTGGTAGCCTTTAAGGTAGTCTCCAAACTTTCCACGGAGAAAATCACAAGACGAATGGCTCCGGGTGACCCTATCCGCCTAGGGTTTCCCACAGTCCCAATAGTAATAAGCTAACTCGATGAACTCAAGTGGGAATGAAGTTTTTCTTGGTGGAAACGTAGATCGGGACCTCCTCTTGCTTTCTACCAAAGGGATTTGGAATTGGTTGGGTAGAATGGGAGATCCTCAAGGAATTATGTTTGAACAATGGAGCGAGAGAGAGAGCTTCAAGAATGAGTATGTAATGTAATTCCTAACTCTTAGTGGAGAAGAAAGGGGTATATATAGTCCTAGATGAAAAATGATCCGTTTGGAGGGTCCTGCGATAGAACCGGCAATAAGTCCAAGCACCTGACACCGATGAAATGGAAAACAACTCTCAACTCCGACAACGCCACGCCCACGCCGAAGTTATGACCGAGAAATTCCAACAGCAAGCAACCGAAACCCCATACAGTAAGCAGTTTTAGTGCTCACCGAGAATTTCCGGCGGTGACCGGAAATTCCGGTGGCCACACCGGTGGCGCCAAAATCCTTGCCAATTTCGCAGACACCTCCTTTAGCTTGTTTTCCACAATGACTTTCTATCTCTCCTGAGTGGGTGTGTGGCTGAAGATATTATGATGTGTATGTGGTGTAGAACATCCCCCAAAGAGCGCATCGAGATCACCCCTCTTAATAGTGTGGTGCTTCCTACTAGACTCAAAAATAAATAACAGAGAAAAGCAATGAAAACATTGGCTCTTCACTTCAGAAACAAATGGGGGGTCACACACCGCCTCTCATCATAAAATGTGGACTATCACCTGTAGGGATACTAGTAGAAACATTGGTCCGCTCTCTAGCTCCGATGTCATGATTAACCAAAATAATGGATAAGGGCATTTTGCCCTTTCGGAGGGGATGCCAGAGATGCTACCATGGGTTTGCGGGGTTGCTACGACATGCAATGGCGGTTGCTACCGCTGGCCACGGGGAGTGTTGCAACGAGCAGTGATTTCTATGACAATCAACGTTTGTTGCTACTTTTGTTTTTTCTTGGTACACGCTCATTTTTGTTTTGCTACGTGTTGTTCTCAAAGTGCGACAATGTTTTAAACCCACGGTGGAAAAATGCTTTAATCGAGGATAAAGTGTCACATCTTTTTTGCTACAACCATTCTATGATTTTGTTACAACAGTACAAAGTGTTTGTTACGACACCTCCGCCGAGAATCTTCGGAGAGGTTGATTTTGCTACATTAACACAACATTTATACTGCAAAGCCTCTAGTAATACCTCCGATGAGGTATTTATTTTATCTGCGTTTTATGGATGAACCTTTTTTATACATACTAGCAAAAACAGGGATTATTTTGCAACATAGTAGGGATTTTGAAAAAAAGGACACATGTCAGCACCGGGACCCAGCGATCAGGGGATTTATCCACCGGGAGATACCTAACACGATATTTTTATTAGATTATTCACCTAATTCTTAGAGGATAAATACAAGAATCAACCGAAACCACCAGCTTAGCGACAATTCTCTACACCTATAAAACAGATGAAGAGGATGGCCATGAACTAGGCCATGTTCCCCGGCATCACACATATATGCCGCATCTATAAAACCAAAGGCTTCAACGAGTTACACATCGGCGAGATAGGAGCACAACCGGTCCAGCATCCCTTGGTATGTGTGGCACTGGTGGTGTGCATCATGTGAACATTAAAACTTTTAGAAATAAACTAGTTATCCTTCACGGTCAGGCTGAGAATATGGCAGTTTCAAACATGTCTAATGGGGTGGGTTTTCCTTTGGGATAGAACCGGGTGGGCTCAAGTGGACTTAGAAGAAATTGGAGGGGTTGGGGCGGATGGCCGTAGTTTGCGTCTTGGAGTGGTCTGGTGCGGTTCGAAACTATAGCAACAACAACAAGTTGAACACGTGGTTGGAGCCCATTGTCACACCCCAAACTCCTGAGAGTCCATGAACTCAACGAACATGGGTACCCAAGTTCCAACGCTCTATCACCAAGACTTCGTGTCCTTGAGAATATTCAGAACATGACGTTTAGGATTTACTTTAGGCATATCTTTGATAAAAGCAGTACTTTTAAGTAAATGACCAAGCCAAAATATTCTTCTTTCAGCACCTTTAAGAGTCTTGTTTTCCTTTTTAAGTTTCTCCTCACAAGAATCTAGTTTTATGAACAATTAAGGACATCTAATCCTCTAATTCATGTATAATATATTTATAAAAAAGTTATAATGATATACATTCCTTTTATTAGGTAGTCTCTTAGCATAATCCTCAATTATCATTTTAACAGATGTGAGTAGACTATTCATATCTTCTATTTTTCTTGATTTCCCAATATTAGTTCCAAAGACATTTTTAATTACCTGAGAGAAACCTTTAGGTACTGATAAAACAAAACTACCTCGTGAAGCAAAATCTAAAGCATTTTTATACCAAGGTTCTAATCCATAGTAAACATAAAGATTCATCTTTCTTCTACACATGGGTTCGGACCCTCACTATATATTTTGTGTATCCTAACCCAAGCATCTTTTAATGATTCCCCATAATTCTGCTTAAAAGTGGAGGTGCTGCTACCAACAAAATTGTCTATTTGAGATTTAACAAATTTTTCTTTCTTTTTATATCCATATTTGCAAGAAAGGAAAATCTACACTAATTTTTATGGATTTCTGGGTATAGAAAAGGTAAATACAAAAATGAAAGAAAGCAAATAAAAACCAAAAGAACAAGAAAGACAAAGAACGTGACCAAAGAAACTTTTTTCACAAATCTAAAGGACAAGAAAAGTTCATAGTGATGCAATCTCCCCAAGTTTAGGTGTTTGCACAAGCCTAATAATGATGCATGTGTGATGGAACTACATATCCCCGACAATGGTGCTAGAAAATACTCTTGATGACACCAACTCTATGTGTCAACTCGTTGGGACTCCAATTGTAGAGTGATGTAGTAAGCGTGTTTTCCCCACAAAGATGACTTGAGGATTTATATCGAACTCTCGAGGATGTGAGCAACTTCCTTTGTCCAACCTCTTATGGCAACCTGCAAAACAAAGTTTTTGACTTGTGCCCCCAACTCCACTGTCTTGTTGTCAATCATAAGGCTTCATATTAGAATTGAAAATAAAACAGTTATGTAATCTATAACTAAAACAAGAAAGTAAACAAAAGTAAAGTTCTTTTTGGGTTTTTTATGCTTGAAGAAAGTAAAAGTGTTTTTGTATTTTTGAATTTAATTTTTGCAGAAAATGTAAAGGACAATAAAAGCTATTAAAATGTGTTTCCTATATTTAAAAGTGGATCGGGGTTCATGCGTTCACTTGTCTACTTTCTCATAAATCATAGTGGACACAAACATCTCACATATGATATAAATATTGTTGAAACTTCCATACATTGTTTGATTAGCATTCATATGGATATCATGTCCTGCTATAAAGATAATGCAACACATCTCACTCATACTCCTCTAGAAAGGGAAACTCCATGCAATATAGAACTAAGAATAAACATAGTATAACCTTAGGTACTTTGACATGATGTTTGAATGATAAATGTGCTATCTTGAGTAAGCAAGATTATATTTGTTGTAACTAGATGATTATGACACATGTATTCGGTTTATCCCTAGTGAGGTAACAAAAAGGGTAAAAACCATAGTATCTCTCGAATTTTTTATCACTACCACCATTTTACTCCATCTAATGCACACGCTCCCCATACATGCTATTGCATACAAGTTGAGCAGAACATGCACTTAAGAATAGGGTAATAATATGCATATAGCAATATATCAAACACATGAAAGAATTTGCAATCCCATATATCATCTCATAAGACAAATATCTACCACATAGGAATTACATATATGAGCATAATCATGCAAGGCAACTCATATAGTTCTAAACAATAATATCACATGGGAGAGATAGATCATGCTACTGCCACAAACCCATAGTCCAGAGGTGGACTACTCCCTCTTCATCATGGAGATGGTGGTGGTGATGTTGGAGAGGGTGGAGATGCAACCAGGGGTGGCTCCCGCGATGTTTTTCCCTACAATCTTCGCTGATTCTAGCTTTCGGTGTTTCTATGTTTCCTCTCTGCCTCCTTTGAGATCGCGATGGAGGCTTTATTTATAGGATTTTTTTGTCAAAACACAGACTCTGAGATCAAGACGGACGACTACAGACACTCGAGGGGGAGAAACCTGAGATGGCACGGTCATGGGACTTGACCACGCCACATGGGATCTCTAAGCCCCCGTGGCTCCTCTCTTATGTTCCAAAATCTCCAGGTCTTCATCTTCGATTAAAAATGCTCCACGAAAAATTCTAGGTCCATTTGACTTCGGTAAGTTTTCTAAAACTTAAAAATACACAAAACAAGGTTTTCCTGCTCTAAAGAGTTATAACCTAAATGAAGAGGATTATTGGTAAATCTCCAAAAATTAATGTAAAACATGGATATAATAGTAGAAACCATGAAACATATTGGAACACGTGACAATAAACTACAAAGTGCATGGATGCATTTTACATGCATCACACCGCCAGGCGGTGTTGCGAGGCCAGGAGATGGCGTCGCTCGTGGCTTGGGACCACACCAAGCTCAAGGGGGGGGGGCATGGTCACCGAAGAGCAAGGGCATGTCACCTCCGAGCTTCGCGGGCATAGTGATGGCAGTACCTTAGGGGAAATGTCACGGCCGCATCGCCACAACCCATCCAACATGTACTTGTCTAGCTTTTTCGGCACGAGCTTCGGAGCCACCACCGATGTGGGGTAAACCGACAGAGCGATTCGAGAGGATAGTGTGGTGACACCGTGCTTTCTTCCTAATATCTGATCGACGAAGCGCAGAGAAGGGCAGGCAGCAGAGTAAGAAGCTAGGGAAGGGCGACGAGCAATGTACCAACGTGGATGCCTGCACTTCTCATCGTTTTGGTGGGAGCTTCGCCTTCCGGCGCAGCCGCAGGGATTGGAGGGAAGGGGTGGAGGAAGGTAGCGTTGTGCCTCAATGGAGGAGGAAGGGGCAAGGGATTTGAGCTGGGGGCACAACAGCGGGGGTTTGGGGTACCGAAGAATGTGGCGGTGGTTTTGGGAAGGAGACATTTTTTACTTTATAGATTTTTTTATTAATTGGCCACGCGCCACATGATGACTCTCTACTTCGGCCACATGCCACTACGATGACAGGATGCCTCCTTGCGTCGCCATTAAGTGTCCGTAGGGAGGTTTGCTACGACATAATAAATAATATCGATCAACCACTGTGCCAATGAAAGGTTTAGCTCGCCGAGCGCCATGCCTCCAGGGCATTGCGTCTGGACCATAGAGCACATCTCCTATGGAGCAGGGATGACCTCGGTGCACCGGATACGGTATTGGACCGTGCGAGATCGAAAAGTGCCTTGGGGCACGCCGCTGAGTGCGGTTTTCTGCCGGCATGCTTGAAAAGCCTTTGTAGCGCTGTTTGTGACACGGACTGGAGATGCTTTAATATCATCTTATATTAGGGGAACGGAGAGAGTAAAATACTAGGCAGATTTAGGTTCATGAGTATCCAAGCTTCAAAATGTGCGAAGTTTTATATTTATTAGTTTCAAAAAATTATGAACTAAATCATGCACATTTATTGACTTGGAACTTACCGGTGCAAAATTTTGAAAACAGAACATGGTATGTGTTCCTTCGGTCGGAGAGTACAAGGTGCGGTAGGAGTACATACTAGTAAGAGCATCTCTAACAAGCCCTATATACGGTCCGAATCTGTAAAACCCAGGCGAGTTTATAGGTCGATGCACATGTTACCGCTCTTGCGAGGCCCGTATACGCGGTCCGACCTGTAAACAATTTATCACGGCCCATTAAGCCACCGCTTCGGCCGGTACATATAGCGGCGCAGTGAGCGAGTGAGGGTTCAAACCCGCACTCCTCCGCCGTCCCAACCCTAGCGCCACCGCCGCCAGCCCACTTCTCCGACGAGAAATCGCTCGAGATGTCCGGCCGCCGTGCGAGCTTTTGGCTTGGGGGAATAGTTATGGAGGCTGGGGAGCTCGCCGTGACGCGTTCGTCCGCTCGGAGGCGGCGAGGAAGCGGGCGGCTCGCCGTTGGACCAACCGCGACGAGTCGCCGCCAGGGAAGCTCCGCGCGTACGCGCATCCCGGCTTCGTCTCCACGCGGGTTCGTGCGGCCGTGGAGGGCTCTTCCCGTGGTCCCTCCTCGCACTCCTCCGTCGTCCCCACCGCGGTGGTCGCTCCGCTCGACGACTCCGACATCGAGTCCAACTACTTGAGCTCGCCTTCTCTGCCCATGACTCCAATGAGGAACGCCTCGCCATGGAGATGGTCGTCCGCGAGTCCGAGTTGGAGCGACAGGCGGAGAAGGAGATCGAGGCTCGTTGAGGCGTGGCTAGCGCGGGAGCGGGAGGAGGAGCGCCTCGCGAGGGAGCGCGCCGCCGCGCCGGTCGTCAAGCTGGAGATGGCGGACCTGATCGACCTCACCGAGTGAGGTCGACGGCGGCCGAAACGCCGCCGTAACTTGCAGCTCCGGCTATCAGCCGAGCTCAATTTTGGTCTAGGTTGCGATGGCGTCCCCGTATATAGGTTAATTTTAGTTGCGCAACTTTTAAATCGCTGCTATGTGTAATTAATAGAATCACGAATAATCCCCTCCGCTGTTCCTCGATGAATTTTGCCGCGGTGCAATTCGTATTTGCAGTTTTCATTCTATACTGTCTCGAGTTTGATCTGTATTCGCATTTTCGAGAGACTATACTCGAGTTTTACAGTTTGCGAGTATACGGGGCTCATTAGAGATGCTCTAACATGAAAGGTACTCCCAATCCCAAGTTAACAGTAGATTTGGCAAAAAAAAAGTATGTATACTCCCTCCGTCTTAAAGTAGGCTAAACAGATGGAGTAGAACGGTTGCAGGTAGTGTTTTTTTTGGAAAAGAGTATATATTAATATCACAGGGATACCAATTACACCAGTCTCTGCAACAACGCATGTCCTAGTGGCCATACGGATGCACACAACTCAGAAAAAAGAAAGAATAATTACAAAAAAGAAAAGTCCCGCTACAGAGAACTAATCCACTCAAAGCAATGACACTGACACCATCCGAACAACACCGGTAGTCCTCCACTCTAATAACAATGCCTTCAAGAAGGAAACAGTGCCCAAGCGCCGTCGTTGCCCGATCAAAGATCATAGGTTTTCACCCTGAAGAAAGTCCTCGCTCACAAAACAATGCCTTCAACAAGGTCATTGCCAGGCACAACCAGTTAAGGCCAGACCTTGGATTTTCACCCTGCAAGGTAAGACTGGGAACTCCCCCTGTGTTGACTTCCCGCACCAGCAGTCGCTGCAACGAGTCCCAGATCACGCAGCCAGTTCTCCGTCGCCACAAGAACTAAAATCACCATCGCTACCTCATATTTCCGCTTTCCTGACATTCTCCGCATCTGACTTCACCATGGCTCAAAGAATGGCACTTGGTGGGAACAAACAACAGAGCTTCGCAACGCTCCCGCTGAAACCAAACGGCCAGAAAAACAAGGTGCGTACGACCGAATACCTTCCGATCCAGCGATCTCCAGGCATGATACCCCCATGGAAGTTCGTCGGCGGAGCCTTCCGGAACCCGCCTCTCCAGACCAGATCAACGAGGGCAGACATCAAGCAGATCTTCGTTTTCGTGTGAAAGAAACCAAAGGACCACCTCCTTTATTAGATCCGACGCAGCGATCCCCACACCGCCGGCCAGTTCCCGGAGAGCGGATCGAGCAGGCAATTAGGGATAGAGAGCCGACCTAGGTCTTCCAAACGGAATCCCATCGCCAACACCTCCTCCACCAAATCGCCACCCGCTCCACGCCGGTAGAGGCCGCCGCCTCCAGATCCAAGCTCCCACGAAGCCACCGCCGGCCGAAGCCGCGAAGACGTCGATGGCGAGGGGGCCCCGTCCAGCGCCGGCGTTCTCCTCCCTACCACTGCCACTGGCCGGAGGCCATATCTCCGCCCCATCACGGGCCAGCGCAGACTTAGGCCCGGCCATGGGGCAACGAGGAGGGAGAGGGATGGAAGGGGAGTGGGTGATGGCGGGTTAGGGTTTGGCCTCCTCGGTCGCCAGGAGGGGGCGACGCCGGTTGGAGGTAGTATATGCGTGCAAAGTATAAACCTTAACACAAAAGCATGTGACATGAGATATTTTAACAAAATGCCCTAGGATCAAGACAAGCGCCAGATTTTGCACAGTAAACATTCCATTTTTTTTATGGAGGCAGGCTCAAATACTGCTGGGACAAAATTTCTCCGAGCAAATCACGAGGACAAAAGTGAAAAGATGAAAGGAAAAGAAAAAACACAGAGCCCAAGGGCAATCCTACAACGTAGTACTAGGACACCGTCGAGTGATCAACATCCATAAATTACCCCTGGAATCCTCGATGTTCCCCTAACCAGTTGTGCTTACGCTCTTGTTCCCCTCTCGTCGGCCTCTTCCACTTTACTCCTCTCCTCTCTCCTACTCCCACCCAGACCCAGCTCTCTCACTCCGCCCCGCCCCGGCAGCCAGCGCGCGCGCGGCGCCAAAACACATAAAATTCCCGGTACGATCCACAACCTCTCCCGCCCCGCTCCGGTCGCTCGCCATGCGCGCGGCGGCCGCTTCCCCTTGGCGTTTCTAGATGGGCTCCTCCTCCCTCCTCCTCTTCCCCTCGTCCTCCTCCGCATCCTGCTCCTCTTATTCCCATGCCACCGCCTCCTCCTCTTCCTCCCACTGTCACCTGCTCCCCTATCCTCCGTCTTCCTCCGACCTCCTCCTCCACCTCAACCACCTAGACCACCAGGAGGCTGCCGCCGCCGCCGCCATGGTCCGAAAGCGCCCCGCGCCCGACATGGACCTGCCCCCGCCGCGGCGCCACGTCACGGGGGACCTGTCGGACATGACCGCCGGAGCGCCCGTGCTGTCGTCGGCCACCGCGCAGCTGCCCGCGCTGCCCACCCAGCTGCTCCCGTCATTCCAGGTCCACCAGCAGCAGCCGCAGCAGGTGGTGCTGGATCATATGCAGGACGCCGCTGCTCCGGTGGCGGGGAACACCACGGCGTTCGTGGACGGCATCATCCGGGACATCATCGGGAGCAGCGGTGCCGGGGTGTCCGTCGCGCAGCTCATCCACAACGTCCGCGAGATCATCCACCCCTGCAACCCGGGGCTCGCCTCCCTCCTCGAGCTGCGCCTCCGGTCCCTCCTCGCATCCGACCCCGCCCCGCCGCCGTCGCACCAGCCTGCTCTCCTCCCTGACGCCCCGCCCGCCGCCCCAATGCCCATGGCGTCACTCCCTCCGCCTCCGGACAAGCGGCGCCGCGAGGAGGAGCGGGAGCCGACCAACCCGCCGCAGTCGCCCAAGCCCCCGTCCGCGGAGGAGACCGCCGCGGCCGCTGCGGCGGCGGCGGCTGCTGCTTCCGCGGCGGCCAAGGAGCGGAAAGAGGGGCAGCGGCGGAAGCAGCGCGACGAGGAGGGTCTCCACCTGCTCACGCTTCTGCTCCAGTGCGCGGAGTCGGTGAACGCGGACAACCTCGACGAGGCCCAGACTGCGCTGCTGGAGATCGCGGAGCTCGCCACCCCCTTCGGCACCTCCACGCAGCGCGTCGCCGCCTACTTCGCGGAGGCCGTGTCGGCGCGCCTCGTCAGCTCCTGCCTCGGCCTCTACGCGCCGCTCCCCCACGCCTCCCCCGCGGCGTCCCGCCTCGTCAACGGCCGCGTCGCCGCGGCGTTCCAGGTGTTCAACGGCATCAGCCCCCTGGTGAAGTTCTCCCATTTCACCGCGAACCAGGCCATCCAGGAGGCGTTCGAGCGCGAAGACCGCGTCCACATCATCGACCTGGACATCATGCAGGGGCTCCAGTGGCCGGGCCTCTTCCACATCCTCGCCTCCCGCCCCGGCGGCCCGCCCAGGGTGAGGCTCACCGGCCTGGGCGCCTCCATGGACGCCCTGGAGGCCACCGGCAAGCGGCTGTCGGACTTCGCCGACACGCTGGGCCTGCCCTTCGAGTTCTGCCCCGTGGCGGACAAGGCCGGGAATCTTGACCCGGAGAAGCTGGGCGTCACGCGGCGCGAGGCCGTCGCCGTCCACTGGCTGCACCACTCCCTCTACGACGTCACCGGCTCAGACTCCAACACGTTGTGTCTCATCAAGAGGTACCGGAGTGTACTAGTACTAGTACGTGTCTACTCCTACTATGCGCCTATGCCATGCTGGATGCTGCTTCCATCGTCAAGTCTGCATTGGCATCATGCCTACTTTCCAGCCTGCATTTCCCTTCACCAATGTGACATCGTGACATACTACTACTACTGCTATTCTGCTAGACTGCTAGCTAGTAGAGTAGTACTGCCCATCACGCATCATTCCATGGTAGTAGTACTTGCTGCATTGGTTTGGTTTAAGGTCAGGAGCAGAAAAAAGAATAAACAGATTTGGTGCGCTAAAAGTTTGTCATTATGACTACTACTAGCTTTTTAGGATTAGAAAGGTTGCAACTTTCTGTTACAATCTCCTGTTCCATTCCATCTTCTTTAATTTGATGTTCAAAAGATTTCGCTTCCACATTTGGTTTGTGGATCGCTAAAAGCTTCTCATCATCATGACCAACTTTTCATGCTGAAAAGGTCACAACTTTCTTGTTCCAAGTGCCACTCTTGCTGATTAATTATTTAACTGAAACCACTGTCATCGATGTAGTACCACTACTAATCGCTTTAGTACCTAGGTTTCGGTGAATCATCACAGCATGATGAATTGCTCTAGTCTGATCTTGACAAATGGTGGATGTATCAGGTTGGCGCCGAAGGTGGTGACAATGGTGGAGCAGGACCTGAGCCACACGGGGTCCTTCCTGGCGCGGTTCGTGGAGGCCATCCACTACTACTCGGCGCTGTTCGACTCCCTGGACGCCAGCTACGGCGAGGACAGCCCGGAGCGGCACGTCGTGGAGCAGCAGCTGCTGTCGCGGGAGATCCGGAACGTGCTCGCCGTGGGCGGGCCGTCGCGCACCGGGGACGTCAAGTTCGGCAGCTGGCGCGACAGGCTCGCCCGCTCCGGGTTCCATGGTGCGTCGCTCGCCGGCAGCGCCGCCGCGCAGGCCGCGCTGCTCCTCGGCATGTTCCCATCCGATGGGTACACGCTCGTGGAGGAGAACGGCGCCCTCAAGCTCGGGTGGAAGGACCTGTGCCTGCTCACCGCGTCGGCCTGGCGCCCGATTCAGACCGCCGCGCGCTAGAAATCTGTAGAGAGCTACTGCTAGTTCTTACTTAGGAGTAATCCGATTTCTTTTGCCTCTTTATTTAGCTCCTCAAATTTGGTCGATTCTGAGTTAATGAAAGGAAAACATTCTGATCACTAATTGCTAGGCCACATCTCTCCACATACTTACTACTAATGCTCAGCTCATTTTCATGGTAGCCTTCGCTTTTCTTCAGTTCATGCTCAACTAAATTTACCATGGCATCCCAAGTTAGATCTTTCTTTCTGTCATGCTTGAGCCATTGATCTGTGACTACACAACACAATCAAGGAGATCCTAACTGAATCCATGTTCACTACCTCATGTTGAAAGACATCCTGCTGATCCAACCTTGTGGTTCATATTTCATCACCGTTGATTACCCCCGCGCGGCGCTATAGTCAAAGCCATCTTTTCAATTTTGCATGGTCCTCATCTGTTTAAGCTTGCCTCTATTGCCTCTACTGGATATACATCGATTCACTTTAACATCATTTTCACCTTTCTCTCCAATTATGACCATTAACTTTTTTGGCAACTCTTAGAGCATCTCTAGTGGAACGTCTAAATCTGGATGTCCATATGTCTGTATAGACGACCGTCTAAAAGAAGAGAGAATATAGA
The DNA here is from genome assembly GCA_023614405.1 of Avena insularis. Lineage (NCBI taxonomy): Eukaryota > Viridiplantae > Streptophyta > Magnoliopsida > Poales > Poaceae > Avena > Avena insularis. The sequence continues at coordinate 352,246,336 of CM042692.1, read as the reverse complement.
CGATCTTAGTTTTTCAATGGAACGTGTATATGTAGGACGTCTACATCCTCTCTCTATTATTTTAATAAAAAGTTTTATAACTACCTTCAAATTTTTGGAGCAATATTCAGTAGCAAACAAGATAGCAACATGATTTATCACTGCAAGCAAATATCTATATATTATGCCGCGACTACGAGCAATGTTCAGCAACGTTCAGTAATACATCACCCTATCTCTATATTCTGTATCGATGCACAAGTAGCAACAACATTCAGCAAAGTTTAGTACTAGACGGGCCTACTCTTTTCAACACCGTCGGAGTAGTTGCAGCCCTCCACTGCTCCTTCTCGGCCGCCGCCGGGCCTCTTCCCATTCTCCTCCCCATCCGCTGCTAGGCCCAACGCCTCGCGCAACCCTATGCCCGCCTCCACGCCCGAGCCCGTCGCCAACAGGACCCGACGTGACCACGCCCGGGTACCTTGTTTTGCGTCCGAATCCGGCAAAATTGATCGCCGGCGGACGGATCTGGAGTGTGCCTAGACACCATGGTCGAGCACCCTCTCGTTTCTGTCCAATTTGTCTCTCCCTCTCGCCAAATCTACTTAGAAAAAGAGAGTACATGGAGCAGGCGAGCGGACGGCGACTGACGCGAAAAGTGCCGCTGCGTCAACGCTCCAATCGCTTCCGGATGGGCGCGGAGTGAGCTCGAAAGTAGCTTGCTTTGGACGGTCGTGGCACCGTCGTCCATATATGGAAGATGGGTAGCAGGTTTGGGAGGAGGTCTAAATTTAGACGTCCGTTTAGACGAGCCACTGGGAAGACTTTTTTCATCCACGACCGTCCAAATCGCTTTAGACGGACATATAGACGAGCCACTAGATATGCTCTTAGCTTCCTCAACACCATAGCCAATGGGCTTCTACATCGTCGTCAGCTTGGACCCCAGTGTCACATTCCGAAAGCTCACCATCACCATCACCAAAACCCCCTCCCATTAACCTTCCCCCCCCCCCCCCCCCCAAAATCATTTTCTTGTATCATGTCAGCGCAAGCAAACTGGTTAACTTGTTGGACATTGTTTACTTGATTTCTTTTATTTTCCCTTTAATTTGGAGGGATTGCCAGTGATGCTATCAACTTGCCAAAGAACAGCAGTTTCTTCCACAGGTTCCTCTCCACTACATTGCGACATCTTAGCGCATCTCCACCGGGGGCCCCAATACGGCGCACAACAGGCCTATCGGGCTCGAGCCTTGTTTTGAGCTCACACGGGCGCCCAACGGGTAGTGGCCATTTTCTAGGCCCAAAAAACCCGCTTGCAAACCCAATCCTGCCCTGACCCAGAGGGACCGACAAGGGAGCGACAACACATCCCGCCATGTGAGACACGGCGAGCCAGTCCCAGTTGGCAGCCAAACAACGGACGGTCAACAGATTGGGAGTCTGTAGCGGCACCGACTTATCCCATCGCCATCGACGCGTGCTGACGCGGCTCCTGACGCCGAAGTAATGCCGCTTCACCAGCTCTGCCTACCGATTGTCAATAAACCCCAGCGCGCACACCACCACTCCACTAACACCGCCCACATCGCCATTCTCACACTGTCTCCTCCCATCCCTACTCGCCACCACACCGCACATCACCAACAAATTGCTCAATGACGAGGACGGTGGCTCCTGCATGGGCAAGGAGGTCGCCGTGGAGGATCGCAGGCGCAACCTCAACATCGAGGAGGCGATGGTGTTGTACCAGAATGGCCTCCTAGTGCCACTGACTACTATCTTCCACACAGATGACACCTCTCAGCCGCCGGCTATGCCGCCCCTATCTCGGAGGGTGACGCGTGGACGACCTACATCAACGAGCATCAAATAGGGCTAATGTCGGCCCAACAAGCAGAGGAGGGATGGGCGTTGGGTGAATCCACGCTCTGGCTCCCACTGTTCCAGGAAGAGCGAGAGGTGGAGCTCGCCCACCTCTTCAGCCCCTACTCCGGCGAGTTCAACCGCGTGGGGCGACGCGCATGGTGGCATGGGCGTAATGTTGATCAGACTTTGCGCTTGTACGGCTACAACCCGCCACCTCCGCGATGTGTTTTTCGCACGTATCTCTTCTCTACGGCGCCCACGCCCTTGCCATCACGCACGTCGCCACGCTCGGCGTCGTACCCACCTTCTTGCTACGCCATCATCTTCCGCGAACCGGGTTCGCGGGGGTTGCCTCTGCTTCACCTGAAGCCAGAGAAGAAGCCATCGCTGTCGCGCAACCACCTATCCCTCTGACTCCCAAAGCAGGAGAAGCCGTCGTCGCCACAGTGTGGTCGCTTTTTTCTCCGGTGGCTGAAGAAGGAGGTTCGCCTGCCGTCGCCGATGAAGGAGAAGGCGTTGTGGGAGGTGGAGCAGGAGCTCTAGGTGGCCTACATGAACCCCAACGACCCCAACACCGCGTTGAGAGAAGCAGCGCTCATGGTGGCCTCCTACAACACGATCCCGCCGGCCACCGACGCGTTCGTGCAATGGTGATCCGCGGAGGGCAATGTCGTCATCATCGACCTCGTCAACGCGCTCGATGCGCCAGAAGCGCCGCAATCACCCTCACAAGCGGTGGTGCCCAAGCCGGAGCTGGATGGTAGCTTCAACGAGGCATAGGGTGCTGACGATGATGATGATGGTAGCCTCTACTTCATCATCTCCGACCATCAACAGGCTAGGGTTTCTCCGATTGCGGTCATGTTTTGGCTCAAGTTTTTTTAGATCCATGCAAAATATGATCTAGGTTATTTAGTATTTTGTTTGCAAGTTTCTATTTGGAATTCGGCGTTTGGGGCGCGCAGCTATGGGACGGCCCTCTCTCGATTTAGGCTACATTGCCGGGACCCCATAGCGTTGTGCCGGTTCTACTGTCTGGGACGATTTGGGACGCGCCGATGGAGATAGCTCTTAGGGCATCTCCACCGGGTCGACCCAACCCGTACCAGCGTGTCCGAACCTGTCCGCGCGGACACGCGCGGCGTCGCAGCGCATGACCCATCCGTCCCGACGCATCCGGCTCGACCCATCCATCCCGATGCGTCCGGCTCGACCCATCCGTGCATCTAATTTGCGTGACCACTGGGTCAGCCCGGACATGCGTGGGTCGTGGGCGTGTCCTCCACGCGCACTAGTGGCCCACCAGCCAGCGACAGACGCAACAGCGTCGCTGATTCAGACGCAAAGGCCGCAGCAACGATTCAGGGCGGTGTACTGAACGGCGGCGCCGAGTCATACGCAACCGCGACAGTCTTCGCCATCAATGACGAAGGGACGGGGCGTCGCCTGAGTTCCCGCATCGGCATTGATGGCAAAGGCGCGAGAACCTGCTCGCACTCCCACCGGCAGGGGCTACTTAAGGGCATTTCCACGACCGTCGGTGCCGCACATCACCCCTCCTCTCGCCATCGCCGGAGCCACTCAGTAAACTAGCCACCGCCAGCACCGCTCCGCCAGCGATGAAGAAGTCGGGGTGGTTTAAGAAGTCGTAGAACGACCATGAAGCCGGCGGATCCGGCTTGAGCGGCCGACGCCACCAGAGAGGCACGCCATCATTCGCTCGGGGGTGCTGCCACCTCCGCTCCGGGCGCAGGACTTCCTCGGCGTCCGGGCCCCGTGTCGGGAGGATGCGGAGCAAGCCCGCGACCGCCGGTACTTCCGCATTGCGGAGTGCGAGCGGCGGTGGAGGGAGGGGAGAGGCATCGCCCACCATGATGTCTCCCTCCCCACGGGCTGGCACCTCAACCAGGAGCGGGTGCCGGTGCCGCCCGTCCCGAAGGACGACAAGGCGCTGGATGCGGAGATGGCCCGCCGCATCCGCAAGCTCCCGCAGGCCTTCCGGTATGACCCCGCGTACCACAACCCGGTCTTCTGGAGGAAGTTCCTCGACTGGGCGCACACGGTGCGCCGCCTCAACGCCTACAGCGGCGAGTTTGACCCGCCATCGAGGCCGCCTCCGACGGTGTCGTCAACCACTCCGACGCCGACCTCGGCGGCGACGACGATGACATCGTCGTCAAGGAGGAGGAGGACAAGGCGGAGGGGTCGTCCTCCGCATCCGCCGCCGCGCACCTCCCCCGGGAGTACCAGGAGGTCCTGGCGCGGGGCTACGACGAGGATGCCATCCTCGAGCGGGCCATCGCGGCCAGCGCGAGGGAGGAGGAGGCCATGTGGGCTGGCTACCAGGAGGCCGTCAAGCTCACCGGCCTGGTTGCACGGGTCAACGTCGGGCAGCCGCTGCCACCGTCCCCGCCGCAGCTGTTGCAGGCGTGGGATGCTCCGCCCGTGTCGCAGTGTTTTGCCCCACCCGCGCCGGGTGGTACGTTCCGCCCGTGCAGGCAGAAACGGACACGTGGACGGCATGGCCAGGCTAGGTGATCGATCACCCTGCACCTGCCGCGCCGACGCCAGCTCTGGGTCTATCGCCGCCACACCTCTGTACGCTGCCGGAGTACATCGATCTCGATCCATAGATGGACAGGGCGGCGGCAACGGTGGCGGGGAGATCGTCGGTAGCTAGGGTTAGGGCCAGGGCCAGCTTTTTCCTTCTTTTTTTATCTTTTTGAATGTAATATATTTTATTTAATTATGAATGAACTTTGCCAGTTTATTTACGCGCGAATCGTGCCGGTTTGAATTTAAAAAAAACAACGTGATCAGACGGACATTTAGGTCGCGGCTATGTATGCGTCCTAATGTAACCAACTAACCCAAAAAACTCAGACCCGGCCCAAACGGACAGAAATAGAGCGTTTCGGCCGTAGCGTTACGATTGGCGCGGTAGAGATGCCCTTACCGCTACTCCTGGTACCACCTCTCTCAAATGCTTCCTAGTAGCATTTCCAGTGTGGGGTTATCTGCCAAACCTTGGAGCAAACACATCAGCCTCAAGACGTCATGATAAAGTGGTTCGTGCACTTTGCCGAGTGGACGCGAGACGGTTTGAGACGAAGATTATATGTGTTGCCACGATAGGCGATGTGTCTCCCCTACTCATCTTCTCCACACACACACACACCCCTATCTTTTCTTGTCCCAAGGGCTGGCCCAAGGAGTGGTCCTTTTCACACAACAGAAAGAAAGCCATCTACCCAGCCAGCCAGCCAGCCAGCCCTACCCTGCTGCTGCTTCTTGTTCTCTTGTGTGGTTGAGGCCCTACTGCGGAAGTGGTCAGCTCGGAAAGACACTGATCCCTTTAGCCATTGCTGGGCTCGCAGAAAGCCAAGGCTGGAACTGTTTTGAGGGGGTGATGATGGCAGTCAGGGCGTGGTTGTTGGACGTGCTAAACCCATTGCAGGAAATGCAATACAATGCCGATGAGATGGTTGGTTGCTCGCCTTCTCCATGGTTCTGCTTACCTACAGGGGAAACAAACCAGATGGAGCTCCTAGCCGCCCCTCCCTTGGCAGTTCATGTCACCTTTGGTTATCTGAAATGTTGTTGCCATGTATGTTGATTGAGCGAGCGGATCTCACTCTCACTGCAGCAACTTCGACCCAACTTAACGGTGGAGATCTGTGAGACAAATCAGTAGATAGAGAACATGTAATTTGTAGACAAATCAGTAGATCACACGCATTTTGAACCGAGTGGGGCCACGGCAGTGCAGTGGCATGGCATGGTCCTGAATATCTTCAATCATAGAGCAAGCAAGGAAGGAGAGAAGATCAAATCGGTGAGCTAGTTTTGTGGACCTGGTGTTTCTTAAGTATGGCCTTGAAGTGTCACGTCATGTTCATATGGAAAGGAGTGGCCTTCCTTTCTGCTGTGCGCCGTTGGAGCCATGGGGAAAATAAGGAACACAGATTCGGAGGAGCTGGTGAGCGAGCGCAGCCATTCATTTTGGCAGCCAACTGCGTCTCCTCCCTCTGCACATATCCATAACGAGGCGGTTTGTTGGAGAGGGGTTACAATTAGTACTGCTCCAGCTAGGACGTGTTTGGTACCTGTCTGGAACTTTTGTAGCCAGGTCTTTGGAGTACTTATAAATATCGCAAAGATATCAATTACACTCAGACTATGCACCAACAAGACATCGAAACACTCTATAGACGCACACTACCAAGAAAAAATAAATAAAAAGAGAAAATAAAAACAAAAACCCTGTCGCGGTGGTGAAACACTCGCAAGGCAGCAGCCTAACCACCACCAAAAACAACACCATGATTACAAACGTCATTCTCCAAAAGCAACGCTAAGAAGGAAACAATGCACAAGTGTTGTCGTCGTCCAATCGTAGATCTTGGGTTTTCACCCCGAAAAAAGTCTGAGTTTCTAAAACAATGCTTTCAGCAAAACCATTACAAGATACAACCAGTGAAGACGACCTTAGGCTCGGACCTCAAGGAGCACCATCAAGAATACAGTACACCTATGTTTTCACCCCTGCTTGTCAAGGCTGCTAGTGCAAGTCGCCAAACACCTGACACACAAGGATAACCCGTGTCGCATTATCTTCATCGCAACCAGTGCCCTCTCCACCTCAATCAGTTTTGAAATCTATATTAAAACTATTCCATAGCACCGACAAGAAAGGAGTTACTATTAGTACTACTCTAGCTAGTGTTCTTGCACGCACCACGCCTCCCTTGCCGCTAGCAATCCAGCACGTCATGTTCCCTGGTTTGGCAGCTCTATGTATCCTTTTCAAGTTACACACACGGGGGACATTATATTATACTACAACATGGACGTGAGTCCTGCCGGTTATAAACGCCGAGACACACGTCTAATCGTCGTACTCGTACTAGCACGGCAAAAAAAGCCTCCAAGGATAACTGCGTCGAAAAAAGTGGATATGTGGCGCCTTTTTTGCTCGGGTACATCGTTGTCTGTCACCCTTGTTCTAGCATGACATGTGCACGATTACGCCGTGACCTATTGTAGACCGACACACTTTAGGTGTCAGACATTACGAGCGACGGCATAACAACTTTATCTGGTATTGTATATGTTGGTGTATGCTATATAGCAATTTTGCAATTCAGATCATATTAAATATCTACCAGGGATAAAATAACAGAAAACTCATAACACACAAAATGTAATTTCGGCTGAATCAACATGAACATGAACATTCATTATATACGTATAGTACTTCTCTGCCCAACAAGTTCATTGCTCATGCAGCTAGCTACAAATCTAATTAATGCCGACAAGTTCAAATCATTAAAAAAGATGCATTGTCACGATCAAAGAGCCCGCTTTGACTACAAACTAGAAGGCATAAACATCAACTGCTAGAGATTGTGTTGGCGAAAATATTCTTGCCAATTTGATGTGAAATTGACAATACCTTTATTATCACACTTCACTTTAAATTCACCAATAACATCTTAGCAACAAACATAGGAGAAGTCGATGGTTACTCCTTCTGATATGTAAGGCATAATATACTTTCGAGCGAAATTGGATGAGAAGTACTACATATGAAAGATAGGAACAGTTAAGTTTGTTACAATACCTAGAGTAAAAATTGCCATTCTAGGCATGGTTGGAGTTCAAAGAGAATTACCATATTTATTTTGTAGTTTGTAGATTTCTTGGGGTCCAAACATAGTAAGAAATTTTTAGCCTATAACTTCCAACAATTTATTTCAGATTATTCCTTCTTGACCTAGTCATGTCAACTTTATTACCAAACCTATATCGAAGGAGTACTTTTCTAATGATAGAATATTGGGACCTTAAATACCAAGTGGAGGAATATTTGTCATGTTAACTTCATTGACAAACCTATATCGAACGGTGTAAATTTTCTTAGTTATATGTGTCTTGTGTTGATAGAGTCATAATCTAAGAACAAGTTTACATCACATAGTAGAGGCTACTGGCTGTTGAGACTAGGGAACTTTGTTATAATGGTCCTTCACCATTGCTAGCGAGAGTCATGCAATTGTAAAGGATTACATGGGCAGATTAAGACAGTGGGCGTGTACCTCAACAGTTTGGGCCACATAGATATTGCCTGGACGATGAAATGAACTTAGAAATTAAACATTTTGTAGATCATTGCTTACTACCCATCAATGTTAATATTTATATCCCAACGCACAACAAACTACAAAACAACGATATAAAAACAACTCCTAATGTCATGAAATATGAACTATATTTTTGAGTGATTGGGGACGTACAAAGATGCAATCAGACGATGCGGTCGAGGTCAGCACCGCCGTGGAAGAAGGCATGGTCCGACATGGCAGAGAGGTGCCCGCCATCGCAGAAGAAGGTGTTGTCCAACATTGGCGGAGAGGTGCGCACTACCACGGAAGACAGTGTGGTCCGACTTGGGCAGAGAGGTGCACACCACCGCTGTCGTCTCCGTGGGACCGGGAGTACCCCGGATCCTATGGGCAGGACGTGACCCTGGGACCGAGAAGCCGTCACAAGGGCAACTGGGATCCCACCCGGGACCCCGACAACGCCTCTGCGGGACGGAGAGGCACCCGAGGAGCATCTCTCAGATAGGATTCAGATTGATAGGACAGATTCCAGCGCGCACCTAAGCAAACTCAGAAGCAGCATGCCACGCGGTCAGGATGCAGGAGCGCCCTCCCGCGTTGTGGCCATGCGCACGACACATCACCGTGTGGTGACCTGTAGCACCCCGTCCAACAACGGGCCTCAGGGGTGTCACTCCTGGGAGATTAGTAGGATCTCTAGATTGGCCCCACAGACCAACCACTTGTCTTTTTTGTGTACTTTGTCCTCACTCGTGCGCACCTAGGAACAACTTCCCGGTCGGTCATTCACGAGGGGTAACCTCAGCAATGCCCATGTTTATGGACTTAGGGTTTTGTGGAAAAGAAAATGCTGGGGATTTCGTCGTCTGATCAGACAAACAAGGGAGTCGAAGTCGTCTGATTATTGGTGGACAATAAAGTTAAAAATCGCTCAAGAGTTTTTTTGGTACCTCTCCGCTGGCTCCTCCGAGCCTATTATATATAGGCTGGGTCCCGAGGCCGTATACAAAATAGGTTACAGACTATGATTACAATAGCGGTACAATGTCGGTTTCTTATTTCCTTATCTAGTACTATGCCTTTCGTCGGATGCTTGCTAGGCCTTCTTCCTTGGTCTTCATGGGCCGTGAGCTTTCATGTAGCTAGGGTAACCAAACATAAGCATCCGAGTAATCATAGTCAAGTCAGTCACCTATCCTCAAATTTCTCCAAGCCAAGCACGCTTAACCTCAGAATTTTTTTCAGATGAGCTTCCGGAAAAGAGTTACAACTTGTTGGTATGAGTATCCTATCAATCCTATTAATCCATGTGCATGGATCTCACATACACCCACTCTTATAAGATTGATGCCCTCATTGATCAAGCACAAACCAAGAATGTCCCCTCTTGGCACACGTCTGTGCGTCCAATGCCGGCATATGTGACATGTCGTGTCCATTCTGAGCCACACGCGCTATGCTCCACATGTCCCGCCATTGACCCGCATATGCCCGTTTAGTCGTGAGGATTGGCTCTGATACCACTTGTAGCACCCCGTCCAACAATAGGACCCGGGGGTGTCACTCCTAGCACCTTACTAGGATCTCTAGAGTGGCCTCACAGACCAACACTTGTATTTTCTGTGCACTCTATTCTCACCCGTGCGCACTCGGGAATAACTTCTCAGTCGGTCACCCATCCTCAAATTGCTCCAAGCCTATCACACTTAACCTGTGAGTTTTTTAGATAAGCTTCTAAAAAAGAAGTTGCAACTTGTTGGTATGAGCATCCTATCAATACTATTAAGCCATGTGCCAGGATATCACATGGCCGACCCTTGTGGTGTCCCTTACTGATATAAAAGGAGGCTCAGGTCAGTCGATAGAGGGGGCAGGGACTTAGAAGGAAAAAAAACTAGTTAGGTTCTTCCTTGGGAACATACTCTGTAATCGTGTGACCATCCACCATATAGTAGACAGTTTCAGGACGTAGGGATCCGCACATCATGGCCTGAATCTAGGTAAAAAACATGTGCCTCTCTTGTGTGTTCATCTAGCTCGCCGATCAATATCTCTAGATGTTGCGCCCCTAGCCGAACTAAAAAGGGGATCTCCCTTCCCCGCTGTCAAAATCCAAGACACGACATCTAGCATGCCAAGTAGGGGCGAAGCTCCATCGGTTCATCTCTGGTGAATGTCCATGTTCGGGCTTGGGGAGCCCGAGGGAACCGCGTGGACCTCTGAGCTAGAAGAAGACGCTCTTGAGGGCTCGATGGAAGTCCTCAGTTCGTGGGTTTCCCTAGGTGGAGGTGACGACAGACGAGGCTTCTCCTGGCTCCACTACAAGAAAAGTTTCCTTCTGCAACGACTTGGCTCGACAGTCGTCGTAGAAGGCGTGTCTTTTGCGACGAAATTCTCGGCTCGACCGTGGCTGATGGAATTTTTTTTTTCCGGTTTCGCGGCCCTCTACTATGACGGAACCGCTATAAACATGGAGGAAGCTCGGTTGGTGCGTGGCAGAAGCAAGATTTTCGTTTCCTCGCGTGATGTTGACTCGCCGAAGTCTTTGAGGCGTGTGGGTCCCGGATATCAGTGTCTCTAGCGGACCACTTTTCAGTCGTGCTTCCCTAATTTGAACTCAATAACGTTGCTCGATGTGTCCATCGTTTAGTCAGACTGCTAGGTCCCACATGTCAGCCTCTCATTAGAAGGATTGTGTATGATGGAATTGTTTTCCTTCGCTCATGCTACACTGTTCCGAAGTTGATAGCGCTGTTCGATGCATCTACCGTTTAATCAACCTCCTAGGACCCACATGTCATCCTCTCATTAGAAGAAACGTGTGTATAATGGAATTTTTTCTTTCGCTAGCGCTATCCTGTTCCGAAGTTGATAACGCTGCTCGACGCATCTACCGTTTAACCAACCTCCTGAGCCCCACATGTCATCCTGTCATTAGAAGAAACGTGTGTATGATGGATTTTTTCTTCGCTCGCGCTACCCTGTTCCAAACTTGATAGCGTTGTTCGATGCATCTACCGTTTAATCACGCTGCTAGGCCCCACCTGTCATCCTCTCATTAGAAGAAATGTGTGTATGATGGATTTTTACCCTCTGTCGTGCCTTCGTGTTCCGAACTTGATAGCGTTGCTTGCTGCATCAGCTATTTATTCAGGCTGGTGGGTCCCTTATATCAGCCTCACATTAGAAGAATCGTGGGTATGATGAAATTTTCTTCTTCTTTAGAGCTACCTGTTCCGAACTAGATAGCATTGTTCGACGAATCTGCCGTTTGCTCACACTGTTGGGTCCCCCATTTCAGCCTCTCATTACAAGAAATGTGTGCATGCTGAACTTTTTTCTCGCTCGCGCCTCCCTGTTTCAAACTGGAAACGTTGCTCGATGCAGCATCTGTATAAGGTCGCGCTGCTGGGTCCCACATATCAGCCTCTCTGTAAATGAAACGTGCGTATGATGAACTTTTTTTGGCCATGTACGCTATTTTGACCTTGGCAACTTGCTAGGTCCCAGATATCAACCACCTCTGTGCAGGAAACGTGTCTATGTTGGGTCCTAGCTGACAACCTCTATTTGAAAGAACCGTGTGTATGTTGGACTATTTTTCGGATCCCAGAAGTCAGCCTCAGAGTACAAAAAATGCTCATAAAGGCCGAATTAAAAAGATTCTGGGCTAACTCGGGGCGTATGCCCTATTCGTCATGGCTTATATTCCATGAGCTCACTCCTCAATTTAATGGGCTATGGTCGGTGACTACAAGACCACGAAAAGGCCGAATTAGAAGGTATTGGGCTATGCTTGAGGTTGATAGGCTAATTTCATGGGATGTTTGGGCCTGCTGGGTCCGACATGTCAGCTTCTCTGTAAGTGCAACGTGTGTATGATGGACTTTTTTCTGGCCGCGTCCACTATTTTCACCATGGCAGCTGTGTATGGTCTTACTGCTGGTCCCTTATGTCAGCCTCACTTGCATGTTCTGACTTGTGGATCCCCGATACAGTCTTGTATATTCTATCTGGTGGGTCCCCGATGCGAGCCTCTCTGTACAAGTATTTAAACTTTTTTTTGAACCCACCCTCAAAACAAACTCCAGGGATGCTGCATGCTGGTGGGTTTGTGATGTCAGCCTCTCTGTAATACGATATTGCTAGAAGAAAAAATGTAAACCTAAGATACGATTCGAATAAAAGACATTCAAATCAAATAAATGTAAACTGAGTGCGTTGCCACTACAACAAATATATTTATATAATAAATATTATTAAACTTTTATTAGTACTACAATTTATGTATTAGTCTTCTTAAAAATATTTTATGTGTCTATGTTTATATCTTTTAAAATATAAAAGGGCAGCGCTCCTGGCATCTCAATTTATAAAATGCCATGTAATAGAGTATTTTCTTAAAAACATGGGTAGGCAGAGTTTTTTTAGTTTGAGAGGTGGGGGGCAATGCCCAAAAGGCCGAATTAAAAAGAGTTTGGCTATTCTACATAGGCTGCTCTACGTGGATTATACTCCATAGGCTATGCTCCATGGGCTTCATTCTCAAATTTTAATGGGTTGTGCTTAGTAGTCCCCTAACCCCTAAAATGTCGAATTAATATGTTCTCGGCTCTGCTCCATGGGCTCCTTTCTCAAATTTCACTGGGCTGTGGTCAGCAGTCCCCTGACCCCGAAAAGACCGAATAAAAATATTCTGGACTAAAGAGGGGCCAAATGAGCTACTAGATTTCTTGGGTTAATAAAAATTGCATTGTGATGTGCTCAGCCGGATTCGAAACAAAGACCTTAGAGAGGGAGGGGAAAAGCGATAATTTTTTTTGGCTGCTATTCATGTCAAAATTTAGTAGTACGGAATAAGGTAGAAAAATTATCAACAGATTCGAAATTCATATTCAGGAGTACTTGACCAATTCAGTAGCATTTCAAAAGTGACCAGTTGAGCAATACATACAATGAAATACAATAGCAGTATAGAGAGAACCAATTCTTGTTTCATCTCTAACCTTGTCGCACGATCAATTTGTCCTTTTCACCAAACACACTCGACCATTGGAGCAAGCAAAACTAACGATCAAGTCTACTTTGAGTACCTTCTTCTCACATCAATGCATGTGTGACCCCCGTATGCAACCCAAAATGCCCAAGTCTCATCTAGATTATGACACGGCCATGTTTCAAAATAAAAGCAAGACTATCTACTGCCCTTGATTTAAACAAGTACTAGTACATCAGTATTAGTTCCACAAAATGCTTTAGTAATAGTAACAACAGAACATTTGAGAGATTCAGTAGCTTTCCTGCTTGAAATTCAATAGTAGTACAGATATAATAAGTTCTTGTTCCATCTTAAAAAAACCTTGGCGCATGATCAGTTTGCCCTGTTTTCCGAATAGGCTCGATCATAGGAGCAAGCAAAACTGATGATCATGTCTACTTCTGTGCGAATACCACCTCATTTCGTCAATGCCTGTGTGACCCTCCATATGCAACCCAAAATGCCCAACACTCATCTAGATAATTGTGACAATGCTAGTGAAAGGGAAATTGACGTCGCCTAGAGGGGGGTGAATAGGCGTTTCAAAATTATTACGGTCTAGGCTCTAATAAATGCGGAATAAAACTTAACGTTTAATTTATCAAGCCAAAACCTATATCCACTAGTTTCACTAAGTGCACCAACAACCTATGCTAAGCAAGACAAGCAACAAGGTGATAGCAAGATATAGTACTTCAAGCACGAAGGCTATCACAATGTAAATTGCATAAGTAAAGGGCTCGGTTGAGAGATAACCGATGGACGCGGAGACGATGATTTGTTTCCCGAAGTTCACTTCCAAAGAAGCTACGTCTCTGTTGGAGAGGTGCGGGGGCGCAATGTACTTCGAACGCCACAAGTGGCTCACCTCGAGGTGTGGTGGCTCGATGCTCACCCAACGCCACACAAGGCCTCACCCCAAGATGCGAAGGCACACAACCTACCGACGCCACAAAAGGCTCACCCTATTCTCCTGTGAGCTCGCCACAAAGGCCTACTCAGGTTCCACTACAGGACACTTGAGGGCGATCACCGAACCCGTACAAGGTTGGGGGATTCTCCACAACTCAATTGGAGGCTCCCAACAACAATGCCACAAAGGCTACAAGGCCACAAAAGGCTACAAGAGCACAAGAGGTCAACAATCTAACACCATAACCGTCTAGGGTTCCAAGAACCCAAGAGAAACAAGCCTAAGGGCTTGAACTCGTCGAATCTCTGAGGAGAACTCAAACCTATGCACCAAATGCAAGAGGCAAGTCCTTCACTCTCAAATTCCACCAAAGCTACAAAAGATATTGGGGGAATAAGGGAGGAAGAACACAAGAGGAGAACGCAAAACTCTCCAAGATCTAGATCCCAAGGATTCCTTCACAAAGAAGGGATTTGGTTTGGTGGAGATTATAGATCTAGATCTCCTCTCTCAAATCCCTCAAAGAGATGCAAGAATCATGGGAGGGAGAAGGGAAGAGGGCAAGCTTTTGAAGGTCAATAATGGAGGAGAGAGAGTGGAAGAGCTAGCAAAAATGATCTCCAAAGTTGGGGAAACTTTTGGGAAGAGGGGGCCCTTAAATAGGGCAAGATAAATCTGCTCGTTTGGGGCAGATTCGCGCCCCACCGGAACTACCGGTGCCCCACCGGTACTACCTCTAAATAGAAACACAAGATACAGAATAAAAAGGAGATTTACCGGAACTTTGGCCGGTACTACCGCTCAAGCAAAAATGCTGGACAACATTGCACGAAAACTTCAATAACTTTTGACTTTGGACTCTGATTTCGATGATCTTGGGCTCGTTTTGAAGAGAACAAAAATCTCTACAATATTATGCAAAGAAACATCATAGTCCAAAAATATAGGATAAAAATAAAATGGAGAAAGGTATGACCTCCCAGAAGCGATGAACCGGTAAAACCTCTAGAACCCAAAACACAAGAAGTTGAGCTTGGAAACTCTAATTGGGATGAAACCAATTTTGTTGGAAAGATAATAAAGATTAGAATCAAACAAAAGGTGAAATATTGGGTATCACCAAGGGATAAAATACCATAAATATATATGTGAGATACCTCCCAAGGTGTGGATCCGGAAAAACCCGCAAGATCAAAAACGCAATAAGATATGCAAGGAAAATCTATTTTTGACGAACTAGAGCTTGTTATGAAGATAACCACAAGCTCTAGATCCTCACATGGACAAGAACCAAACAACAACCAAGAAAAATGATGCTATGTATGCAAAGGTTTGAGCTCTCTTCGAAAGATACGGACGAGTTACCCACTCGAGAGCCCCTCTTGATAGTACGACTATCTATCCTAAACCTAGTCTCCCAACACTACAAGAACACTACAAGAGACCGGTAAAATAGAAACCCTATCACGATCATACCTTTGCCTTGAGCATCCCACTTGAGCTTGATGTAGACGATCTTGTCACCTTTAAGATGGAACACCTTTCTTGATTGCACTTGCCTGATGAAGTCTTGAGAAATGCTCCCCCATACTCCATGGGGAAGCCTCTTCTTCGAACTTGTATTCATCATTCCATGATTGCCGAGGATGGCAAGCTTCAAGAATGATATCTTCTAGAGATGACGCATCTCGAGCTTGCACTTCAATTCTTGAGGATGTCTTGAAGATTGCCATGAGGAACTCCATCTTCTTCTTCTTATTCTTCAAGACATACTTGATCTTCTCCTTCTACTTGATTCCAATAGGCACAAAGCCCTTGGACATTGCTTCTTCTTTTTCATCCTTGAAACCAACACATGGTACAAGCGATGCCAATGGATAAACCTACAAAGTTAACTCAATTTGCACATTAGTCCATAGGGATTGTCATTAATTACCAAAACCACACATGGGAGCATACATGCCCTTTCAATCTCCCCCATTTTGGTAATTGATGACAATCCCTTTGAGAGGGTTTAAATATGGAATTTAACGAACAAAATGGTTTCCCAACATCAAATATTACACAAGTATGTGATGTTGGTACAACCACAATATATAGAGCAAACTCCCCACAATCTATGCACGTGTGATGAACTTGAATTTCATTGCATAGATTGCCAACCATTATCGGTGGTTGAGTTTCCTCTATATATTAAACATGCAAAGCAACAACAAAGATGCAAGAGCATGCAAGGCTAAAGCATAATAACAAACTCAAAGCATAAACCAACTTCCCTTAAACCCTCTAAAACTTCTCCCCCATTGGCATCGATTGCCAAAATGGGTGAAAAGTTCTAGATGGCCAATATAGTGAGAGTTCCTAAAAAGGTGTGCATATGCACATATCCAATGATGAATACTTGTGAGGAAGTAACACTATATTGAGGACCCAAAGATTGCAAAAAGAAAAGGAAAAAGAACGAAGCTTCAACAAATGAAGCGAGCAACCAAAAGATCCTAAAGGACCAATTGACAACAACAATTGATACCAAAATAAAAACACAAGATATTATGATATGAACAAATGAGTGTTTAGATGTAATAGGGAGGCTCCCCAATATTTGTGCACAAATTAGAATCATTGATTTGAATACATCATGCACAAGTATGGAATCCTCACTCCCCCATAGACATCTAAGACACAAAAGATGAGAACAAAGGCAAATGAGCATTCTTAAATGAATTGAAGAAGCTCCCCAAGGATTATGCACCAATTATAATAATTGTATTTGGAAACAAAGTGCACAGTCATGGAATCCTCACTCCTACAAACTCATTTAACAATACACGGCAAGAGAGATCAAATTATGAGTGCCCGGAGATGCAAACAAAAGGGACAAGCACTCATAGAAAAAAATTGGAAACCACCGAAGAATCAACAAGAGGTAAAAGGTGGTCTCCAAGGAAAACAAAAACAACCAAAGATTTATCTTCTCTTGTGTGTATAAGTTTCTAGGTGGAAAATATCACAAAGACATATGCCCACAAAGAAACATGCACACACAAAATAGATACACAAGAAGGCACATGAACAACAAAATGAAGTCATATAACATACCAATAGGATTTTTGAATGAAAGCATGGCCAAAGGCTCAAAAATATCTTATTGTACATCAATGAGCTTCAAAAACTAACACACTACATACAATACAACTATTACCAAGGGAAAAGGGAATAGTTGGAATATATGGAGAAAGACAACAAGTATCACAAATAGAAATCAACTATTCAAAATACTCACTATTGCACATGAGAGTGAATGAGGAAAAGATATGCAATAAAATTGCTAGATTGACATATGGGATAAGTGAATCATGATCATGATTTTGTATAGTCCCAATTATATGCACCCATCTCAACATACTCACATTTGCAATAGAGGGTACTTGCAAAAACCAAACAAAGAACCACAACCCTACAAACACACAAATACATGCCAACAAGCAACCCACAAAAGGTTGGAAACAAGATATGTATGCATGAGAGAGATACTTGTTACCGAGATATACTTGGTAGGATGTAGAGGATAAGGATTTGTTGATCATCCTAGCTTGCCTCCAATTGACATGTAGGCACCACTTCTTCCTAATGGATGAGACAAGCATCCAATATATCTCCAATGTACCTAAAACACAATTAAGTACACTATGTTCCCAAACAAATTGGGTTCAAAGAGTTAGTGCAAATACAATATATAAGGAGAAGCTCCACATAAATATGTGCATATTAAAAAGAAATTGAATTTCATGCACATCTTAGCCAATAGGATTTGGTGGAGTTTCCCCTATACATTGGATCAAGAAAGAAAGCATGCCATAATATATATAAGAAGCAAATATGCATGCACAAGACTCCCAAGAACCAAAAATGAGATACAATTTGAACTAAAACACCAAGTAAACCAAGAATTAGCACACAGGAGTGTGACATGACAAAAGGTGTCCAAATTGTATCAAAGAGCCAAATCAACACATGAAAGGACACAAATTCAACAAATGAACAAGGCAAAAGCCAAAGAGCAAAAGATGCACAAAACACATAATGCTCAAGGATTTATCTCATTCTAAAAGACCAAAACAAGTAACAAAGAAGGAGACAAAGCTAACTCCCAAATATAGCAAGGTTCCAACACATAAACCAAGATCTCTACACTTTTCATGATGGCACAAAGTACCAAAAGAAAAGATCAAGCTTCCAAGCACAAAAAAAACATGATATGGATCAACACAAGAAGCATAAAAGGAGTATTCTAGATAATATAGGAGAGCTCCCCCATGAATGGTGCATTATATTGAATTTTGCTTTTGAATGCAAAATGCACACAAACGAGATCATCACTACTACCTACATTAAATAAAACACAAGGAATACCAATAAACTAAAGGGATCCACAAGAGTCAAGGAAGAAATGGGAGACAACGAAAACAATTTCTTGGCCAACGATAGGACAAAGAAAAGCAAAGGCCAAAGTGAACATGATCAATAAATCCTACCATTTATGGAGTGTCACTTGTCCAAGGACAAGAATTATGGGGAAAGTTTTCCCGAGGTATTTTGTAAGGAAATCATGATAATATTCACACAAAGAAGCATGTAACAAGATATAACAATTATGCTTGATGCTTCGAGAGAGATTCTTGATAGCTCCAAATAGTCACACACTCACTAGTGATTAGAGTAACTTGAATCAAATGGTTTCCATGTAGGATATGGAGGTCCAAATAAGAGGAAACACATATCAAGAAAATCTCTCACAAACAAGATCCAAAAGATGAGCAATAAAAGAAACAAAGCAAATTAGAACTTGTTTGAGCTAAATGTGCCACAAAGGAGCTAGATAAATAAATATCAATTCTAAGTGGCACTACCTCAAATGTTCACACTTTCTAGGTTTGTAATATGCACCAAACATATGACTCCCCCATAATGTGATAACCAAGAGATCTCGACAAGAGGCAAAAAGATCAAAAAGGAGATGATTAATGGACATTATGGAATTTTAATTCTTCATGAGAATGACATACCACATAGAGACAAGATAAACATGTAATGTCAACACTAAGTGGTATTCCTCATGTACACATATTTTAGGATTGTGGAATTCCCAAGCATAACACTCCCCCAAAATGGAATAGTCCATTAATCGCTCCCAGGAGCCAAGAATGATACCAAATAAATTCAACAAAGGCTCAAACATAGGAACACAAATACATGATGTGCCAACCAACATACACAAATATACTAGACAACACAATATAGGTATGAGGGAAGCACAACATGTACAAACACATATAACGGTACAAAACCAACATATGCACAAGGGAGCAAGTAACTTTCAATGTAAAGGAGTTGAGCACATGTTACCCCAAGGAGGAACATTGGATATGAGATAGAGGCAAGATAATCCAATTGGCTTGACTTGACAAAAATAAATGATGAAGACCCCTCAATTCTTCATAATGTAGCCAAGCCTCCAATGCCCTCCAACAACACCTATTGATCAAGTTTTAGCTTGTTGGTCCCCAACCAAGTTGGGTCCTAAGAAGTTAGTCACAATAGGCTTGGCCACCCAAATGGTTCTTTTCTTGACACCACTTTGGGCACCAAAATATTTGGCAAACACATTGCCCACCTTATCCTTACCAAGAGAATATGCATCATATATCAAGATAGGATTGGATGAGGAGTTACCCATGGTGCATGAGGAAGAGAGGTGCCCCTTCTTGTGGCATATGTAGCAAGTTCTTCTCTTGCCATCTTTCTTCTTGGAAGATGCCACCCCGTGAGGAAGAGCTTGAGTCTTGGGAGGAGGCCTGCTTCTAGCTTGAGGTGGAGCTTGAGGCCGCTTCCCTAGTTGCTTCTTCTTCAATGGGCAACATCTCACATGATGTCCTTCTTCCTTGCACTTGAAGCACACAATGTTGGCCGGATTCTTCACTTGACCTTGGCCATTCTTCTTATTGCCCTTGTGCTTCAACAAGTTGGTGGGCTTGTTCTTGATGTTGGAGTTATATCCAAGCCCACTCTTGTCATTTGGGGATCTTCGCACACCCAAGACGTTCTTGAGTGTGGTCTTCCCTTCATGACACTTCTTCAAGTCATTTTTCAAGGAATTGACTTGAGCCTTGAGCTTCTTGTTCTCCTCTACATGGTTAGTATCAACAACAATACTAGAGGAAGTAGATGCTACGTTGTTAGAGCAACAAGGCAAGGGATGCAATTCATCACAAGATATAGCAATAGCATGAGTGGATGAATTACAAGGACTAGCACATGACAATATGATACTAGGACTATAAGTAGTGCTAATGTCCACATGAGGCTCACTAGATGTTACCTTTGACATAGTAGCCTCATGAGCCAACTTTAGCCTACCATGGGAAACTAAAAGATCCTCATACGAGCTTGAGAGCTTAGCATGACTCTCTTCCAATTTCCCATAGTTGCTAGTTAGCAAAGAAAGTTCAGCATGTATCTCAACATTCTCCTTCACAATAGATGCTTCACAAGAGATAGAGTTAGTAGCACAAGCATCATCAATAGTAGGAAGAGGTGAGGGCAACTTGGAAAGCTCTTTAGAGTATGAAGCTTTAAGTTGCTCATGTGACTCGGTGAGTTTGATGAGCTCCCCCTTGATGACCCTAGAGCCATTGTTGAGGTGCTCAAAATCCTCAAGGAGTTTGTCATAAGCAACTTCAAGCTCATCATTCTTAATTTGGAGGGCACTTGCCACCTCAAATTCTCTATCATGAGATTTCTTCACTCTAGATAGCTCTAGAGCAAAGGTCTCCTCAAGAGATTCCTTGGTGGTTTGTTCCTCTTCAAGAGCTTCATTTAGGTTAGCAATGTCATTAGCATACTCACGCTCAAGACTACCCATTTTTTCAATTGTGTCCTCATACTCATAAATTAGTTCCTTACTTTCAATGGCAAAGTTCAATATTTCAATGAAAGTGGAGCAAGCATTTTTATTTTTGTGTAGAGCACGAAGGACTAGCTCCCCCTTCTCTTTTAGAGAATCAACATCATCATCTACTTCATCTAAGTCAACATTCACATCATCAAGAGGTGCATTGGGGTCCAAAGGAGAATTTACCTTTGATTCCTTAGCCATGAGGCATAAGTGAATGTTGGAAGAAGGTGATGATGGGGGAACACTTGAAGCTCCAATAGCAACCTTGTCTTGGCCCACACATTCTTCGATTTCCTCTACATGGTTAGAAACACAAGTACTAGAGGAAATAGAAGCACATTTATCATGGCAACAAGGCAAAGCAAGCATATCATCATGAGATATATTCAATCCATTTCTAGATGATATGCAAGGGCAATCACCACTAGGATGTAAATCACATATGGTCCTACATGTGTTCATGCCCAAAGATACAACATTGCAATGAGATAGAGATGAATAATCATTAATGACAAGCTCACTATCCACATTGCAAGTTCTATCACCACTCACCATGTCATTACCTTGTGACAACTCACATGTAGGTGAAGTGGAGGAAGATGAGAAGTCATCACGTTCGGAGGTGGAGGGAACACAATCGTCCTCATTTAGCTTGGACACATCATATTTTGCTTGAAGCTTGGTCCAAATATCATGAGCATTTCAAAAAGGCATGATTGAGGAAAGAACTACAAAGCTCACAACATTAACAATCACATTAGATGCTTGAGCTTCGAGATAAGAGTTTGTCTCCTCCTCCAAAGATAGATTTTGGGGATCCTTAGGAGGAGACAAGCCCATATCTAGAATTCGCTCAATATTTGGGTCAATGACCTGGAAATGACTAAGCATGCGAATACGCCAAACATCATAATTTGTGCCATCAAATGTAAATGTGTGAGAGTGCACTAAACCCCTAGGAGACATCCTTACTCTCGAGGCGGTGAAGCCTAAGAGAGACCTGTACGATACCAATTGAAAGGGAAATGGACGTCGCCTAGAGGGGGGTGAATAGGCGTTTTAAAATTATTACGGTCTAGGCTATAATAAATGCGGAATAAAACTTAATGTTTAATTTATCAAGCCAAAACATATATCCACTAGTTTCACTAAGTGCACCAACAACCTATGCTAAGCAAGACAAGCAACAAGGTGATAGCAAGATATAGTACTTCAAGCACGAAGGCTATCACAATGTAAATTGCATAAGTAAAGGGTTCGGTTGAGAGATAACTGATGGACGCGGAGACGATGATTTGGTTCCCGAAGTTCACTTTCAAAGAAGCTACGTCTCCGTTGGAGAGGTCCGGGGGCGCAATGTACTTCGAACGCCACAAGTGGCTCACCTCGAGGTGTGGTGGCTCGATGCTCACCCAACGCCACACAAGGCCTCACCCCAAGATGTGAAGGCACGCAACCTACCGACGCCACAAAAGGCTCACCCTATTCTCCCGTGAGCTCGCCACAAAGGCCTACTCACGTTCCACTACAGGACACTTGAGGGTGATCACCGAACCCGTACAAGGTTGGGGGATTCTCCACAACTCAATTGGAGTCTCCCAACAACAATGCCACAAAGGCTACAAAGCCACAAAAGGCTACAAAGCCACAAAAGGCAACAAGGCCGAAAAAGGCTACAAGAGCACAAGAGGTCAACAATCTAACACCACAACCGTCTAGGGTTCCAAGAACCCAAGAGAAACAAGCCCAAGGGCTTGAACTCATCGAATCTCCAAGGAGAACTCAAACCTATGCACCAAATGCAAGAGGCAAGTCCTTCACTCTCAAATTCCACCAAAGCTACAAAAGCTATTGGGGGAATAAGGGAGGAAGAACACAAGAGGAGAAAACAAAACTCTCCAAGATCTAGATCCCAAGGATTCCTTCACAAAGAAGGGATTTGGTTTTGTGGAGATTGTAGATCTAGATCTCCTCTCTCAAATCCCTCAAAGAGATGCAAGAATCATGGGAGGGAGAAGGGAAGAGGGCAAGTTTTTGAAGGTCAACAATGGAGGAGAAAGAGTAGAAGAGCTAGCAAAAATGACCTCCAAAGTTGGGGAAACTTTTGGGAAGAGGGGGCCCTTAAATAGGGCAAGAGAAATCTGCCTGTTTGGGCCAGATTCGCGCCCCACCGGAACTACCGGTGCCCCACCGGTACTACCTCTAAATATAAACACAAGATACAGAAGAAAAACGAGATTTACCGAAACTTTGGCCGGAAGTAGGGCCGCTCAAGCAAAAATCCTGGACAACATTGCATGAAAACTTCAATAACTTTTGACTCCGGACTCCGATTTCGATGATCTTGGGCTCGTTTTGAAGAGAACAAAAATCTCTACAATATTATGCAAAGAAACATCATAGTCCAAAAAGGGAGGATAAAAAAAATGGAGAAAGGTATGACCTCTCAGAAGCGATGAACCGGTAAAACCTCTAGAACCCAAAACACAAGAAGTTGAGCTTGGAAACTCTAATTGGGATGAAACAAATTTTGTTGGAAAGATAATAAAGATTAGAATAAAACAAAAGGTGAAATATTGTGTATCACCAAGGGAGAAAATACCATAAATATATATGTGAGATACCTCCCAAGGTGTGGATCCGGAAAAACCCGCAAGATCAAAAACGCAATAAGATATGCAAGGAAAATCCATTTTTGACGAACTAGAGCTTGTTATGAAGATAACCACAAGCTCTAGATCCTCACATGGACAAGAACCAAACAACAACCAAGAAAGATGATGCTATGTATGCAAAGGTTTGAGCTCTCTTCGAAAGATATGAACGAGTCACCCACTCGAGAGCCCCTCTTGATAGCACGACTATCTATCCTAAACCCGGTCTCCCAACACTACAAGAACACTATAAGAGACCGGTAAAATAGAAACCCTATCACGATCATACCTTTGCCTTGAGCATCCCACTTGAGCTTGATGTAGACGATCTTGTCACCTTCAAGATGGAATACCTTTCTTGATTGCGCTTGCTTGATGAAGTCTTGAGAAATGCTCCCCCATACTCCATGGGGAAGCCTCTTCTTCGAACTTGTCTTCATCATTCCATGATTGCCGAGGATGGCAAGCTTCAAGAATGAAATCTTCTAGAGATGACGCATCTCGAGCTTGCACTTCAATTCTTGATGATGTCTTGAAGATTGCCATGAGGAACTCCATCTTCTTCTTATTCTTCAAGACATACTTGATCTTATTCTTCTACTTGATTCCAATAGGCACAAAGCCCTTGGACATTGCTTCTTCTTTTTCATCCTTGAAACCAACACATGGTCCAAGCGATGCCAATGGACAAACCTACAAGTGAAACTCAATTTGCACATTAGTCCATAGGGATTGTCATTAATTACCAAAACCACACATGGGGGCATACATGCCCTTTCAGCTAGGTTTCAAAAGAAAAGCAAGACAATCTATTGCACTTGATCTAAACAAGTAACAATACATCACTATTAGTTCAACAAAATACTTTGGTAATAGCAACGACAAAACAAAGGCAAAGCAAGACCATCTCCTGCCCTTGACCTAAACAAGTACTACCAGTATATATAGTACAAAATACTCCGTAGTACAAGAACTAGTACTATACTAGTACTACTATGCATCCAAAATCCACCCTCCAACACACAGAGATCCCTAAGCGGGTTAAATAAATTTTGTGTCAATTGGGGATTTCCCCCCGTGATTGATGCATATTGAGTAATGCAGGCCCTGGATAATATGAGATGGTTCACTGTAGAACATAATGCTTTTTCCTCCGGATGATGCCCGACACCTCCCAGCTCCCAAGCATGGAGGAACTACAGATTATACGGGCTCAAAACCCCAGCTCTATTGTCGGGTAATAGGCAGTGATCAACACATTGTACAAGGGCGACGAGCATATGTCCGGCCTGACGCACACGATGGATCCGATCATGTCGCCCGACTCGCGCATGTCAAATAGCAGAGCAAACACCGTACCATCGTCCCCTGATCCGATCTTCTCTACTCTCGATGAGCGTGGTGCCAACAGCGGCTGAGAGATGTACCTGGAGTTTCTAAAGGAAGTAAGATTCAGCGGACTAAATTGCATCAAAAAATGATAAAGTAAATATGAGTAACCTGACTGCGATAAAACATACGTAGTACTCCCTCCGATGCAAATATAAGATGTTTTATCTTTTATGAAACAAGTGTATCTAGACCCCTTTTAGTATATGGGTTCACTCCGAACTATACACTAAAAAGAGTCAAGATAAACTCGTTTCACAAAAGCTAAAACATCTTTATATATTTATAAACGAAGGGAGTAGATACAAAGTACATGTGTAAGGCCATTGTTTCAAAGGAAAAACTACTTGATCTAAGAAAGTAGTGCTAGCTCCCAGTACAAGGAAATGCTCGACCATTGGGGCATGATAAACTGACGATCAATGCTTGTGTGACCCCCATATGGAACCCAAAATGCCAAGTCTCATCTAGATTACGACAAGGCCATGTTTTAAAAGAAAAGCAAGACTATCTACTACCCTTGATTTAAACAAGTATAGTACATCAGTATTAGCTCCACAAAATGTTTTATTAATAGCAACGATAAAGCATTTGAGAGATTTAATATCTTTCCTGCTTGAAATTCAATAACAGTACAGAGAGAATCAATTCTTATTCCATCTCAAAAAACAGACTCGAGCATTGGAGCAAGCAAAACTGACAATCAAGTGACAATGCCTGTGTGACCCCCCATATGCAACCCAAAATTCCTAAGACTCATCTAGATAATTGTGACAATGCTAACTTTCAAAAGAAAAGAAAGACAAACTGTTGCACTTGATCTAAACAACTAACAGTATATCACTATTAGTTAAACAAAACATTTCAGTAATAGCAACGACAGAATAAAGGCAAAGCAAGACCATTTCATGTCCTTGGACTAAACAAGTAATACCAGTACCAGTATATAGTAGTACACAATAGTCCGAAGTACAAAAACTAGTGCTATACTAGTACTATTCTACATCAAAAATCCAACCTCCACTACACGTACGTTTGTGGTATGTAGTGAAAGTGAGATAAAAAATCTGAGGTAGTAGAATGGTCAATTTGGAATTCTTTCTCGCGATGGATGCATATTGAGTAATACAGGCCCTGGGTCTGAGACGTTTGATGGTACACCACCATAGAATTTTTTTTCTTCTGCATGATGCCAGGCACTACCCTGCTCCCAGGAGTGAAGGAATTGCGCACTGCATCCTCCCAAAACGGGTGATAGACGGTGAACTGCACATTGTACAAAGGCGACGAGCACCCGTCCGGCCTGACGCACACGACGGATACGATGATGTCGCCCCACTCGAGCATGTCCAATAACACAGCGAACACCGTACCATCGTCCCCAGATCCGATGTTCTCTAGTCTTGATGAGCACGGTGCCAATAGCGGTTGAGAGATGAACCTGGGATTTCTACAGGAAGTAAGAATCAGCGGACTAAATTGCAGCATGCTAAATATACATATAAGTTCTTAGACGTCTGAGATCTAGGCACTCCCAAGAAAAAATACAGAGTCATGTTTCAAAGGAAATGCTAGATCATCTCCAGCGTTTGATCTAAACAAACTTGAACGGTAGATCATCATCAGAATCATGATGGTCATATTTTTCATCTCCCACATTGTGGATGCAAAATGAGTAATCCAATGTGAACCTATCATGTTTCTTAATCAGGAAATTACGACAATCTTCAGTAATCCTGATGGAGGTCGGCGACGCGCTGCTCTTCGGCTCGAAAAACAAGCTATCTTCGGTGAACTCCTCCAGGTCCTCTCCAATCATTGAAGGTTTATAAAAGTGCAACTCCACCACGTACCGTGAAAACAAGCACGCCGCCGACCTGACGCACTAGACGGATACGGCGAGGCCATAGTCGAGCATGTCAAATCACACGGCAAACAATGTACCATCATCCCCGGATACCACGGTCTCTACTCTCCATGAGCCAGGTTCCAACAAAGGCTGAGAGATGTACATGTGTTCCTCACCGTAGTGGAAACTCTGCACTTCAATCGATTGGGCTTTTTCGAGGTAAGCGAGGAGCGCTATGGGCGGGGCGGCGAACTCGCAGCCAGACTCAGTGCAGTTGCACAGGCCGTGCGGGCATGCCATCTTGTGGTTGAGGAAGTCGTGGAAGGCAACCAATCTCCCGCAGCCGTCATTGGGGCATTTGCTACCTTTTCCACCGATGACTTGGCGGTACAACTCCTTGGATCATGTGGCTAGCCGGACGGCGCTGGTAATGTCCATACGCATAGCGATTTCTTAGAAGGCGTCGTCGCTGACCTTGCTATAGCCACCGTACCGAATGTTGTGCATCGAATCTGTCATTGCGTCCGGATGGACTAGGGGCGAGGGCAGATTCAAATATGATTGTTGGGGTTTCTTTGAGGAGAGTGATGGAGGCCTGCAAGAACGGATGCAGCGGGCGAGAAATGGCTAGGAAAATTTAGGGAGTGCGCGCTCGAGAGGATCCAAAATGCGGCTAGCCAGCGTTAGCGAATGGGGATCACCAGAGATAGGAAAGATGGGAGGCTCTTTGAACGAGGGGTGTTAATTTTGCGTGTTCCCTCGTCGGTCTTCTGAAGTGGATCGAGGATTCCTGCTGGAGTTATAGCTAGAGTGTTAGACTAGCAAGTTGTCACGTCCTGGCTCAGTATTGTATTGTCTCATCACATAGACTATGTTTCAGGAAAGGACGTGAACTCACATTTCTCCCCTCCCAAGATAGCGTGCACTATAGAATCGCTTTTCTCGCACGTGAAGGATTTGAACCCACATGCCGAAATAAAAGGATGTCAATCCTCAAGCCAGCTCGCTCAACTCTGATAAATAGGACTACTAAAAAAATATAATAATAGGTGAAGCTTAAAAAATAATTATAATTTTGAGCCACGTCCATAGAATATCCGTTGTACATTTGATTCTTGTACTTTGTATCATGTAGTAGTAATCAACCTATTAGCTAGCAAATAGTACTCGCCATGCTCTAGAGAAATGACAAAGAACATTCTAGAATTATTGAGAAGTGTATTTTGAGATTTGTGCATATCTTTTAGTATGCTAAAGACTATCAATAGTATCTTCTAGATGCTAGAATAGATAGAATTTAGATCCAACGGTACTTTATGGATGTAGCTCGAAATTATAATTATTTTTGGGCTTCACCTATTATAATTTTATATAAACTAGTAAAAGGCACGTGCCACACATGTATATATTGTATGAAATATGATTTAACAAATATTAAGTTGTTATAAACCAATAGTCTTGTTAGAGAGAAATGCATACATTAAGTCTATTAATAATAACTATCTACACATATTGAGAATACAGCCTACTGTGCTATGATTTGGGGGCGGGATGACATGATGGTTCTAGAACATGGTGGAGTTTGCTCTAGGTAGTACTCAACAGGAATCAAGCTGCTCTGAACCATTAGATCTAACAGCCCAACATTCAGGATTGGTACTATGGATCCAATTCAAAACTGCTCCTTTATAGTAATAGAGAAAAAATGATATGGCATGTGCAACTTATTGATAAGATATCTAACACGAATAACTTTGAACATCGATCATCGGATATAGATTGATAGATTCCAACATTGCTAGTTGTTGGATCTCTTGCAAATTCAAGAAAGAACCTATCGCACTTACTTGTAGTTCAAATTTGACCTACTTTTTCAATCTATATAAACTTATTTGAGTGCATGGGCGTAGTTTGCTAATATATAGGGAAGCTTGAAACGTGCTAAGACTAGGAAATTGTAAAAAAACATGTCCGTGTTTTCTGAAAGTCGGGTGGTGGCACTTTATTTTTTTAACTGGGGTATGTCCCGAAGGAGTGAAATGCTTCAATAATTAACATAGCTAGTGCATGTGTACATGTTACACCAAGGACCTTAAAAAGTGAAAATTGCATCCAAGTCCATACATTTAACACAAAGGACCATACAATCAAGCAATTAAAATCAGTAGTCGGGTCCCGCTCCTCCATCGCGGAGCTGAGCCTTGCTCTTTGTAGTAGTACCAGTAAGCTGCATGTGCCTTGCACGTGAAACTCGCATAATATACAGAAGCCTGACATGTCATCAGTATATAACATTGTAATAGGTAAAGCTTGAAATACCGATGAATTTGAGCCACATTTCTAAAGTATGAGTGTATATTTGGTTCTTGCACTTTATATCATGTAGAAATAAATGTTTATTAGCTACCTAATAACTGAAAATTCTAGAACCATGATCTCGAGAAACAATCAAGAAGATTCTACAATAATGGATAAGTGTGTTTTGACGTTTTTCTACATATATATCTTATCTTATCTTATCTTACCACTATATAATATACGAATAACTTTGAATATTGACCATTGGATCAAGACTCGCGAATCCCAACATTTCCAGCCATTGAATCTTCTTTTCCATTCTAGCATCTAGAATATTTTATTGATAGTCTTCATCACAATGAATGGTATGCACAAAACTCAAAACACACTTCTCCATCATTCTAGGATTTTCTCCCTTGTTTCTCTAGACCATGTTACCAGAATTTTGAAGTTTTAGATAGCTAATAATCATTGACTTCTAAATGATATACAAAGTATAAGAACCAAATATACACCCATACTTTATAGATGTTGTGAAGGAAATATGCCCTGAGAGGCAATAATAAAGTTGTTATTATATATTCCTTATATATGATAGATGTTTTATTTTACATGCTAGAAATGTATTGATTCGGAAACATCAATACATGTGTGTTTAATAAACAAAAAGGGTTCCTAGTCATGCCTCTCTTATAGACTAGCTTGTTGATTAACATGATGATCAAGGTTTCCTGATCATGGACATTGGATGTTGTTAATAACAAGGTCACACCATTGGTGGAATGATGTGATGAACATTCATCCAAAGTATAGCATTACGATCAAGTCATTATGTTTATATTGCTATAACATCATATGAAGTAATCTTTATCCTTAGACCATGAGATCATGTTAATTGCTAACACCGGAAGAGTATCTTGAAAACATGAAACGTCACACCGTAACAGGGTGACTATAAAGATGGGTTCAGTACTACGAAGGTGTTATGTTGAGGCTCATGGATCAAGAGTGGAATTTATCAATCCAGATGACGGATAGATATACTCTGGGCCCTCTCGGTGATATCACATTAGGATAGCTTGCAAGCAAGTGATGTGATCACTAGAATGTTATATCACGGGAACGAGAAAAGAGTGCATGTCGATAACAAGATCAAACTAGGTATGGAGATACCGATGATCGAATCTCGGACATGTAATATATCGAGAGACAAAGGGATTTAGTTACAAGCGTTAAAGGTTCTCACGATCACAGGAGTCATCGTTGAATGTGTAGGAGTCGATCACGGATCTCCGGTCCCGCTGATTATTGATCGGAGAAGGGTCTCGATCATGTCTGCATTATACGCGAACCGTAGGGTGGCACACTTAAGAGTTACTGGACACCATTTTGGAGCACATATGTTTCCGACGAAAGAATTGCAAAGTGCAGGAATTGTTTCAATAGAAACCGGAAATTGTTTCGGGTGAAATTGCAGAAGGTGGTTCTGCATGTGATATTGAAATATTGCAAGGGGCTATATGTGAATGTTTGTTTATTAAAGTAATTAACAAAATTCTGAATAAATTTAATAAAAATAGTTTTATTAAATAAGAGAGCATTAAATTTGGAGAAATTTAATGCATTTAAAGTGGAGACTTTAAAAGGGAATGTGAAGAGGCATTTTAATGTGGAGGGGTTACCACCACATGAATGGGGAGGTGAGGGGTCACCCCCATGCGCCGGCCATGGAGAGAGGGGGCACCCCCTCCTCCTATAAAAGGCCACCCATTCCCTCCTTCATCCACACACCTCCTTGTGAAGGATCTCTCTCCTCCTCTAGAATTATTCCCCCATGGTCTCGGATTAGCGAGATACATGTTCCTGGTGGCATTTCGTCTAGAAGGAGTTGCTGCTTCCGCTGGATCGCTAGAGCGAGGAGGTGGAGGTTGTCCGGTGGCTTGAACGTGTGTGCGAGTGCGGATGCGCTGCTGAGTTGCGGCGCTCGGACTTCCTCACGATCTTGAGATCGGCAAGTGTAAGACTACATCAACCACGAGTTCCTACTCGTTAACAAAGCTCGTTGTCTAGGAGGGTAAGTTCTCGTTGGATGTATGTCCACCCGTTGCTTTGTACCTAGTAGATAGATCTTGGCGTGTAGTTCACACCGTAGGATTTTTTTGTTTTCTATGCTGCGGACCCAACAGTGGTATCAGAGCCTGATCTATGCATAGGTGCTTAGCACGGGTAGTACACATATTGTTAATAGTGGGCGATGATGATCATGTTATTGCATCTTCTATGTATTTTGGATATTGGTGGCATAGTGGGATGAAGCGGCCCGGACCAACCTTACATGTCATCGTACATGAGACCGTTTCCACGACTGACATGCAACTTGTTTTGCATAAGTGGCTGGCGGGTGTCTGTCTCTCCTACTATAGTCAATATCTGATTTACAACGAGTTGCTAATAACTTAGTTATCCTCGTTGTGGTTCATGTTCATAGGTAAGAACGGTTCTATCTCCGAAAGCCCTAAGCCACGTAAAACTTGCAATTGATAAATTAGAGGCGTCTAGTTTAGATCGTTGCTGGGCTAGTGTGTTGATATGGTATTGTTGTAAGTAGATGTATGGTGGATACTCTTACAATACATTCAACGTGTAAGTTCCATAGACCTTGGCCTTACACACAAAGGAATGATAGAGATCATACCATGATGCAAGTGATAGAGATCAAATGCATGGACCATATCATCTCACTTTACACATTAGATGTTAGCATCTTATACTGCTAGTTTGGCGCGTTTGGTAGCATTATAAGATGATCCCTCTTTTAGATATCAAGATAAAAATGTGTTCTTCCTTGAGTATGCACCGTTCTATGGATCGTGTTTTGAGACATCACGTGATGATCGGGTGTACTCGAATCTACGCTTTCATAGGAACAGGTGTAAGACAGTTTTACACACGCGAATACTAAGGTTCTTACTTGGCGAGCCTAGCATGTATAGACATGGCCTCAGAACATGGACCGAAAGGTTAAGCATGAGTCATATGGTTGATATGATGCCCATATAGATGCTCGCCTTTGAAGCTATATCAACTCACGTGATGATCAGACTTGGTATAGTGGATTTGGTTCATGTAATCACCAAAGGACACGAGGGATGTCGTTTTTGAGTGGGAGTTCATTAGTAATTTGGATTAGTTGAACTCAATCTATCATAAACTTAGTCTAAATAAAATTTACAAATTCTGTTGTAGATGGCACCACCTTCTTTTAATTTCAATGTGTTCATGGAGAAAGAGAAACTTGCTGCGAATGGTAGCAACTTCACCAACTGGGCTATGAATTTGAGGATTCTCCTCACTGCTGCACAAAAGCAATATGTGCTAGATGTGCCGCTAGGCCCCCCACCAGCTCCTGATGCCCCTGACGAGGAAAAGAATGTCTATGTGACTTGTCAGGAGGACCACAACTTAGTTCATTATGGCATACTGTATGGGCTAGAGCCAGAACTTCGAATGCGTTTCGAAAATGGCAATGCCTTTGATGCCATGGGAGAATTGAAAATGATTTTCGATACCCATGCTACCGTAGAGAGTTATAATGCTACAGAAAAGTTCTTTAGCTGCATGATGGAGGAAAACAGCTCCGTTAGTGAGCACGTACTCAAAATGTCTGGGTACGCCGATAAGCTTGTGTCCTTGAGAATAACGATTCCCATTGACTTAGGCATACATCGTGTTCTCCAATCTCTGCCACCTAGCTACAAGAGTTTTGTGATGAACTATAGTATGCAGGGCATGAAGAAGTCTCTTCCCGAGCTTCTGTCAATGCTTAAGACTGCAGAAGCGGAGATTAGGAAAGAACATCAAGTGTTGATGATCAATAGGACCACCAGTTTCAAGAAGGACAAGAAAGGCAAGCACAAGGGAAAGAAGGGTGGCAAGTCTGTTGCCACGCCTGAAAAGAAACCCCGGGCTGGCCCTAAGTCTGACACCGAGTGCTACTATTGCAAGGGGACTGGCCATTGGAAGTGCAACTGCCCCAAGTATTTGGCGGACAAGAAGTCCAGCAAGGCAAACAAAGGTATATGTGATATACATGTTATTGATGTGTACTTGACTAGTACTCGTAGTAGCACCTGGGTATTTGATACCGGATCGGTTGCTAATATATGTAACTCGGTTCAGGGGCTACGTAACAAGTGACAACTAGCAAGGGATGAAGTCAAGATGCGGGTCGGAAATGGATCAAGAGTTGATGTGATCGCCGTCGGGACGCTACCTCTCCATTTGCCATCAGGATTAGTTATAAACCTAAATAATTGTTATTTGGTGCCTGCACTGAGCATGAACATTGTATCTAGATCGTGTTTGATGCAAAGTGGTCATTCCTTTAAATCTGAAAACAATGGTTGTTCGATTTATAAGAATGATATCTTTTATGGTCATGCACCTATGTTGAATGGTTTATTTCTATTGGATCTCGATAGTAATATTACGCACATTCATAATGTTAATGCTAAAAAGATTAAACTTGATGATGATATGTCTACATATATGTGGCACTGCCGTCTAGGTCATATTAGTGTTAAACGCATGAAGAAACTCCATTCTGATGGACTTTTGGAATCACTTGATTTTGAATCATTTGATACATGTGAGCCATGCCTTATGGGCAAGATGACTAGAACGCCGTTTTCCGGTTCAATGGAACGAGCGACAAATCTGTTGGAGATCATACATACTGATGTGTGTGGACCAATGAGTGTGTCGGCGCGAGGTGGATATCGTTATTTTGTTACTTTCACGGATGATTTGAGTAGATATGGGTATATCTATTTGATGAAACACAACTCTGAAACTTTTGAAAAGTTCAAGGAATTTCAGAATGAAGTGGAAAATCATCGTAATAGAAAGATCAAGTTTCTACGGTCTGACCGTGGAGGAGAGTATCTAAGTTACGAGTTTAGCACGCACATGAAAGAGTGTGGAATAGTTTCACAACTCACGCCTTCCGGAACACCACAACGTAATGGTGTGTCGGAACGTCATAATCGTACCTTATTGGATATGGTTCAATCTATGATGTCTCTGACTGACTTACCTCTGTCATTTTGGGGTTATGCACTAGAAACAACTGCATTCACTTTAAATCGGGCACCATCTAAATCCGTTGAAACGACACCGTATGAATTATGGTTTGGAAACAAACCTAAGCTGTCATTTCTTAAGGTTTGGGGATGCAATGTTTATGTGAAGAAACTTCAACCGGATAAACTCGAACCCAAAGCGGAAAAATACGTCTTCATAGGATACCCTAAGGAAACAATTGGGTATACCTTCTATCACAATTCCGAGGGCAAGGTTTTTGTTGCCAAGAATGGATCCTTTCTTGAGAAGGATTTTCTCGCGAAAGGTGTGAGTAGTCGGAAGGTAGAACTCGAAGAGGTTATTGAACCTTCTCTTCATGGAATGGCGAGTGGCGCAGCACCGGAAGTTGTTTCGGAGTTGACTTCACCTCATGAAGAGAGAGCTAATGATAATGATCATGAAACTCCGAAAGAGGACACTACCGAACCTTGTAGGTCAAGCCGGACACGTGCAACTCCTGAACTGTATGTCAATCCTGTTGTGAATTTCATGGTTGATGAAATGGATGACCCTGCGACGTATGAAGAAGCGATGATGAGCCCAGATTCCAACAAATGGCTAGAAGCCATGAAATCCGAGATGGAATCCATGTACGAGAACCAAGTTTGATGAGGTGATCCATCTATGGACTGAAGCAAGCATCACAAAGTTGGAATCTCCGCTTTGATGAGGTGATCAAAGAGTTTGGATTTGTCCAAACTTATGGAGAGGCTTGTATTTACAAGAAAGTGAGTGGGAGCAATGTGGCATTTCTGATATTATATGTGGATGACATATTATTGATTGGAAATGATATAGATCTTTTAAACAGTGTTAAAAGTTATCTAAATAGCAAATTTTTTATGAAAGACCTTGGTGAAGCGTCATATATATTAGGCATTAAAATCTATAGAGATAGATCAAGGCGCCTAATTGGGCTATCGCAGAGTACATACCTTGATAAGATATTAAAGAAGTTTAATATGGACGAAAGTAAGAAGGGGTTCTTACCTATGTTGCAAGGCAAGACATTGAGTAAGACTCAAAGTCCGGCTACAGCTGAAGAAAGAGAGATGATGGATAAGATCCCCTATGCCTCGACCATAGGCTCTATTATGTATGCCATGCTATGTACAAGACCGGATGTGGCACATGCTATTAGTTTGACTAGTAGGTACCAATCTGATCCAGGTTCGGAACACTAGATAACAGTAAAGAACATCCTCAAGTACTTGAGAAGAACTAAGGATATGTTTCTCATATACGGAGGTGAAGAAGAGCTAGTCGCTAAGTGTTATGTCGATGCTAGCTTTGACACCGATCCGGATGACTCTAAGTCTCAATACGGATACGTATTTCTCTTGAACGGAGCAGCAGTTAGTTGGAGGAGTTCCAAACAACCTATGGTGGCTGGATCAACAACGGAGGCGGAATATGTTGTTGCTTCAGAAGCGGCGCAGGAAGCAGTTTGGATGAAAGAGTTCATTACGGAACTGGGTGTGGTTCCCAGTGCGTTGGACCCGATGGTGATCTATTGTGACAACAATGGAGCCATAGCCAACGCAAAGGAACCAAGGTCTCACAAGAATTCCAAACATATTAAGCGCCGGTTTCACTCCATCCGCGAGCATGTCAAGGATGGAGATATAAAGATTTGTAAAGTACACACGGACCTAAATGTAGCAGATCCGTTGACTAAAGTTCTCCCTAGGGCAAAACATGATCAACACCAGAACTCCATGGGTGTTATATTTATCACTATGTGAACTAGATTATTGTCTCTAGTGCAAGTGGGAGACTGAAGGAAATATGCCCTGAGAGGCAATAATAAAATTGTTATTATATATTCCTTATATATGATAGATGTTTTATTTTACATGCTAGAAATGTATTGATTCAGAAACATCAATACATGCGTGTTTAATAAACAAAAAGGGTTCCTAGTCATGCCTCTCTTATAGACTAGCTTGTTGATTAACAGGATGATCAAGGTTTCCTGATCATGGACATTGGATGTTGTTAATAACAAGGTCACACCATTGGTGGAATGATGTGATGAACATTCATCCGAAGTATAGCATTACGATCAAGTCATTATGTTTATATTGCTATAACATCATACGAAGTAATCTTTATCCTTAGACCATGAGATCATGTTAATTGCTAACACCGGAAGAGTATCTTGATAACATCAAACGTCACACCGTAACAGGGTGACTATAAAGATGGGTTCAGTACTACGAAAGTGTTTTGTTGAGGCTCATGGATCAAGAGTGGAATTTGTCAATCCAGATGACGGATAGATATACTCTGGGCCCTCTCGGTGATATCACATTAGGATAGCTTGCAAGAAAGTGATGTGATCACTAGAATGTTATATCACGGGAACGAGAAAAGAGTGCATGTCGGTAACGAGATCAAACTAGGTATGGAGATACCGATGATCGAATCTCGGACATGCAATATATCGAGAGACAAAGGGATTTAGTTACAAGCGTTAAAGGTTCTCACGATCACAGGAATCATCGTTGAATGTGTAGGAGTCAGTACGGATCTCCGTGTCTCCATCGCTTATTGATCGGAGAAGGGTCTCGATCATGTCTGCATTATTTGCGAACCATAGGGTGGCACACTTAAGAATTACCGAACACCATTTTGGAGCACATATGTTTTAGACGAAAGAATTGCAAAGCACAGGAATTGTTTCAATAGAAACCGGAAATTGTTTCGGGTGAAATTGCAGAAGGTGGTTCTGCATGTGATATTGAAATATTGCAAGGGGCTATATGTGAATGTTTGTTAATTAAAAAATTAACAAAATTCTGAATAAATTTAATAAAAAGAGTTTTATTAAATGAGAGAGCATTAAATTTGGATAAATTTAATGCATTTAAAGTGGAGACTTTAAAAGGGAATGTGAAGAGGCATTTTAATGTGGAGGGGTTACCACCACATGAATGGGGAGGTGAGGGGTCACCCCCCAATGCGCCGGCCATGGAGAGAGGGGGCACCCCCGTCCTCCTATAAAAGGCCACCCATTCCCTCCTTCATTCACACACCTCCTTGTGAAGGATCTCTCTCCCCTCTAGAATTATTCCCCCATGGTCTCGGATTAGCGAGATACATGTTCCCGGTGGCATTTCGTCTGGAAGGAGTTGCTGCTTCCACTGGATCGCTGG
Source organism: Avena insularis (assembly GCA_023614405.1). NCBI lineage: Eukaryota > Viridiplantae > Streptophyta > Magnoliopsida > Poales > Poaceae > Avena > Avena insularis. Next base: position 352,208,964 of record CM042692.1, on the reverse strand, counting down.
AGCGAGGAGGTGGAGGTTGTCCGGTGGCTTGAACGTGTGTGCGAAAAGCGGATGCGCTGCTGAGTTGCGGCGCTCGGACTTCCTCACGATCTTGAGATCGGCAAGTGTACGACTACATCAACCACGAGTTCCTACTCGTTAACAAAGCTCGTTGTCTACGAAGGTAAGTTCTCGTTGGATGTATGTCCACCCGTTGCTTTGTACCTAGTAGATAGATCTTGGCGTGTAGTTCACACCGTAGGAATTTTTTTGTTTTCTATGCTGCAGACCCAACATGTTGATCAAATTTATATTTTTTATGCTTTACCTATTAAAATTTTATATAGTGATGATATGTTCGACGTCTATTATCTGAGTCTCACATGTTGATCAAAAGGGACGTGCCACACACGTATATACTGTATGAAATGTGATTTAACAAACGTTAATTTGTTATTTACCAATATTCTTGTTAGAGAAAAAATGCATACATTAAGTCTATTAGTAATAACTATCTACCCATATTGAGAATACATCCTACTGTGCTATGAAATTTTGGGGGTGCTGACATGATGGTTCTAGAACATGTTAGAGTTTTCTCTAGATACTATTCAACACGAATCCAGATGCTCTGAACCATTAGATCTAATAGCCCAACGGTCAGGATTGATGCTATGGATCCAATTCAAAACTGCTCCACTGTACTAGTAGAGAGAATATAGCCTACTATGCTATAAAATTTTGGGGGTGGTGACATGATGGTTATAGAACATGGTGGAGTTTGCTCTAGGTACTATTCAACACGAATCCAGGTGCTCTGAACCATTGGATCTAACAGCCCAATGGTCAGGATTGATGCTAAGGATCCAATTCAAAACTGCTCCATTATAATAGTAGAGATAGAGATATGATGTCGATATGGTCATTCTTTGAATAACCTTCATTCCGGATGTTTGGAAAGCAAGAGAAAAATTCCAAAGTTTGAATTCTACTATTTTTTGCCGCCAATGCCCGGTTCCTTCCTATGTACACCAACGCAGATGCCGGAGACGCAGCTGAGCCGCCGTCCCAAGACACACGTGCGCAGCGCTGTGGACGAGGGAGTGCTGAGATGGATGGTGAGGCAGCGACTAAGAGCGAAAAAACAAATTTGTTTTGTTTTGAGTGCACATAAGTCCTAAAATTTACTAGAGTGTGTACGCTGTAAAGGCTGTAGTACCTCATGTCAGGAACCCATCATAATTCTTCTCTGACATTGCACCGCCTTCAAGTGCCCTGTCATGCTACCCTCCCGCCCTGCCTCCCTTTTATTCTCCGAGCTCCTCTTGCTCTTTCGTTTTTCCCTCGTCTCACTAGTACCTCCATCCCAAAGCTTAAGGTTTTTTGATAAGTCAAGCTACGAAAAGTTTGACCAAACTTCTAAAAAAAATATCAAGAATTACTGTATGATATTAGTAGATACCATGTGAATATATATTTCATGATGTATCAAAGGGTATATATTTCATATTGTAAATATTAATATATTTTTCTACAAACTTGGTCAAACTTTGCATAGTTTGAATTTTTTTTAAATACGCCTTGAGCCTTGGATGCAGGTACTACTAGTGTTTAGTACTCCGTCCCGAAACTTAAGTCTTGATATATAGACATCGTGGGTCCCTTCAAAGGACATTAGGAAAATTCAAGAGGAATCAACCGCGCTTACTTGTAGTTCAAATTTGACCTAATTTCTTTAAATAGACATAAATTTATTTAAGTGGGCATGGTTCTCTAGGGAATCTTGAAATGTGCTAAGACTAGGGAATTGTAAGAAAACATGGTCCCCACTTTTTCTGAAAACTGGGTGGTGGTACTTTTTTTTGACTAAGGTATGTCCCGAGGGAGCGAGATTCTTCAATTAATTAACACAGTAAGTGGATGTGTACATGTTACACCAAGTACCTCAAAAAATGAAAAATACATCCAAGTCCATACATTTAGCACAAAGGACACAAAAATCAAATGCTTGAAAATTTTGGTAACATGGTCTATAGAAACGAGGGGGAAGATTCTAGAATGATGGAGAAGTGTGTTTTGAGGTTTGTGCATAGCATTTCATTATGATGAAGACTATCAATAGAATCTTCTAGATGCTAGAATAGAAAAGAAGATCCAACAACTAGAAATGTTGGGATTGGTGAGTTTTGATCCAACAATTAATATTCAGAGTTTTTGGTACACCATATAGTGTTAAGATAGTGGTAATGATAAGACTAGTACTTGTTTAACAAAAGAAAACAACGCACTTCTCACTTTCAGCATATCTTGTTGAAGAATATGCACGAATCTACTAGATGTAGGTGCTGTATCATAAACTATATATGATGTCAATATGGTCATGACCTTGGTTGTTCAGGTCAAAACTAGGAATGTTCATATGTCGTAGGCCAATACACATTGTGAAGCAGCGAGAGCATTTTTTTTGTATTCAAAGGTGTCGAAACACATGTTTCTCATTTTTTTCTTAGCACTATATAGTGTACGAATAACTTTGAATATTGACCGATGGATCAAGACGCGAATCCCAACATTGTTAGACATTGGATCTCCATTTCTATTTTAGCATCGAGAAGATAATATTGATAGTCTTTATTTTCTTATGTTACCACTACTAGTAAAACGCACGTTCCACACACATATATACTATATGAAATGTGATTTAATAAATATTAAGTTGTTATTAACCAATAGTCTTGTTAGAGAAAAAATACATACATTAAGTATATTAATTATAACTATCTACATATATTGAGAATACAACCTACCGTGCTATGAAATTTTTGGGGTGGTGGCATGATGGTTCTAGAACCTGGTGGAGTTTGCTCTAGGTACTATTCAACACGAATCCAGCTGCTCTGAACCATTGGATCTAACAGCCCAATGGTCATGATTGGTGCTATGGATCCAATTCAAAATTGCTCCATTATCTCTAACTATTATAATGGAGCAGTTTTGAATTGGATACATAGCACTAATCCTGACCGTTGGGCTATAAGATCCAATGGTTCAGAGCAGCTGGATTCATGTTGAACAGTACCTAGAGAAAACTCCACCATGTTCTAGAACCATCATACTTTAAGTCTTGTTAGAGAAAAATGCATACATTTAGTCAATTAATAATAACTATCTACACATATTGAGAATACAACCTACTGTGCTATGAATTTTGGGGGTGGTTACATGATGGTTCTAGAACATGAATGGTGGAGTTTGCTCTAGGTACTATTCAACACGAATCGAGCTACTTTGAACCATTGGATCTAACAGCCCAACGGTTAGGATTGGTGATATGGATCCTATTCAAAACTGCTCCATTATAGTAGTAGAGATATAGTGTACGGATAACTTTAAATATTGACCGTTGTATCAAGACTCGCAAATCCCAATATTTCCAACTGTTGGATCTTCTTTTCCATTGTAGCATCTAGAAGATTCTATTGATAGTCTTCATCATAATGAATGCTATGCACAACACTCAAAACACACTTCCCTATCATTCTAGAATATTCTCCCTCATTTCTCTAGACCATGTTACCAAAATTTTCAAGTTTTAGATAACTAATAATCATTTAAGGACTTCTACATGATATACAAAGTACAAGAATGAAATATACACCCATACTTTATAGATGTTGATCAAATTTATATTTTTTCTGCTTTACCTATTATAATTTTATATAGTGATGATATGCCACACGTCTATTATCTCAGTCTCACGTGCAGGGCATGTGCAACTTATTAGTTATATATAGTGTGCGGACAACATTGAATATTGACCACTGATTCATGACCCGCGAATCCCAACATTGCTACTAGTTATTGGATCCTCTAATTCATTCCATCATCTAGAAGATACTATTGATAGTCTTTGTTATCTTATCTTACCACTATATAATATACGAATAACTTTGAGTATTGACCGTTGGACCAAGACTCGCGAATCCCAACACTACTAGCTGTTGGATCTTCTTTTTCCATTCTACCAGGTGGTGGTACTTTTTTTGACTAATAAGGTATATGTCTCGAGGGAGCGAGATTCTTTAATTAATTAACACGGTAAGTGGATGTGTACATGTTACACCAAGGACCTCAAAAAATGAAAACTACATACAAGTTCATACATTTAGCACAAAGGACCCTAAAATCAAATACTTGAAAATTTTGGTAACATGGTCTATAGAAACGAGGGGGGAGATTCAAGAATGATGGAGAAGTGTGTTTTGAGGTTTGTGCATATAGCATTTCATTGTGATGAAGACTATCAATAGAATCTTCTAGATGTTAGAATGGAAAAGAAGATCCAACGACTAGAAATGTTGGGATTCATGAGCCTTGATCCAACAATTAATATTCAAAGTTTTTCGTACACCATATAGTCTTAAGATAGTGGTAATGGTAAGACTAGTACTTGCTTAAAAAAAGAAAACAGCGCACTCCTCACTTTCAGCGAATCTTGTTGAAGACGATGCACGAATCTACCATATGCGGGAACTATATCATAAACTATACTAGTAAGTTGCACGTGCCTTGCACGTGAGACTCAGATAGTAGACGTATGACATATCATCACTATATAAAATTATAATTGGTAAAACATAATAAATTATAAATTTGGTCAAGATCTATAAAGTATGGGTGTATATTTGGTCCTTGTACTTTGTATAATCATGTAGAAGTCAAAGATTATTAGCTACCTAACACATGAAATTTTTGATAACATGGTCTAGAGAAACAAAAGGGAGAAGATTCTAGTATGATGGAGAAGTGTGTTTTGAGGTTTGTGCATAGTATTCAATAAGGTGAAGACTATCAATAGAATCTTCCAGATGCTAGATCAAAAAAGAAGATCCAACGGCTAGAAATGTTGGGATTCGCGAGTCTTGATCCAACGGTCAACATTCAAAGTTATTCATACACTATATAGTGGTAAGATAAGATAAGATAAGATCATGTAGAAGTCAACGATTATTAGCTACAACGGAGAAGATTCTATGATGGAGAAGTGTGTTTTGAGGTTTGTGCATAGCATTCATTATGCTGAAGAATATCAATAGAATCTTCCAAATGCTAGAATGGAAAAGAAGATCCAACGGCTAGAAATAATGTTGGGATTCGCGAGTCTTGATCCAATGGTCAATATTCAAAGGTATTCGTACACTATATAGTGGTAAGATATCTCTACTACTATAATGGAGCAGTTTTGAATTGGATCCATAGCACCAATCCTGACTGTTGGGCTGTTAGACCCAATGGTTCAGAGAAGCAGGATTCGTGTTGAATAGTACCTAGAGCAAACTCCACCATGCATGTTCTAGAACCATCATGTCACCACCCCCAAAATTTCATAGCACAGTAGGTTGTATTCTCTCTACTACTATAGTGGAGCAGTTTTGAATTGGATCCATAGCACCAATCCTGATTGTTGGGCTATTAGATCCAATGGTCCAGAGCAACTGGATTCGTGTTGAATAGTATGTACCTAGAGCAAACTCCACCATGTTCTAGAACCATCATGTCACCACCCCCAAAATGCATAAATTAAGTCTATTAATAATAACTATCTACACATATTGAGAATACAACCTACTGTGCTATGAAATTTTGGGGGTGGTGACATGATGGTTCTAGAACATGGTGGAGTTTACTCTAGTTACTATTCAACATGAATCCAGCTGCTCTGAACCATTGGACTTAACAACCCAACGGTCAGGATTGGTGCTATGAATACAATTCAAAACTGCTCCATTATACTGGTAGAGATATGATGTCAATATGGTCATGACCTTGGTTGTTCGAGTCAAAACCAGGAATATTCATACACCATAGGCCAATACACATTGTGAAGAAGCCAGAGCATTTTCTTTTGTATTCAAAGGTGTCAAAACACATGTTTCTCATTTTTTTCTTAGCACTTTATAGTGTACGAATAACTTTGAATATTGACCATTGGGTCAAGATGCGAATCCCAATATTGTCAGATGTTGGATCTTCATTTCCATTTTAGCATCGAGAAGATACTATTGATAGTCTTCCTTTTCTTATCTTACCACTATTTTTTATATATAGTGTGCGAACAACTTTGAATATTGACTGCTGATTCATGACCCTCGAATCCCAACATTGCTGCTAGTTATTGGATCCTCCAATCCATTCCATCATCTAGAAGATACTATTGATAGCCTTTGATATCTTACCTTACCACTATATAATGTACGAATAACTTTGAGTATTGATCGTTGGATCAAGACTCGCAAATCCCAACAATGATAGCCGTTGGATCTTCTTTTTTCATTCTACTAGGTGGTGGTACTTTTATCTACTACTATAATGGAGCAGTTTTGAATTGGATCCATAGCACCAATCCTGACCGTTGGGCAGTTTGATCCAATCGTTCAGAGCAGCTGTATTCGTGTTGAATAGTACCACTTTATCGATTTGTTTTCATGCATCAACTCAGTCATCCACGTAGGGCCCACATATTGGGGAGCTCGTAGTCGCCTTGGACACACCAAAAATTATGACTGGGCCATCGAGTGCGGGAAGCAGAGTCAACATTCCGACCATCGATATTTGACACACGCATCGACTTCATCAGTGAAATTGATTGTCCCCTCGCTTCAGTAATCTGCCACATTAATATCGGATCGCCTCCTTCCTATTTAATCTCTCCCCTTCCCCGCACCAAACCATCTCTAATCCCCTGCTTCTAGGAACTATCTCCATCCTCGTCTGTCATCCATGGCCACCTTCCGGCTGCCGCCCGCCAGACCGGAGCGCAAAGACCCCGACATCGCTGCATAGGAGGTCAATGCCCTACGCATTTGGGACTTCTCCCCGCGGAGACCAAAGTGGCAGCTGGCGTGCGTCTTCCTCGACGCTGGGTATGGTCACCGCAAGTACCAGATGTACAGCCTCTATGACAATCCGGATGGGACGTTGAAGGTCAAGTTCGTCAACTTCAGGGACACCCGTCTCCTCTATGGCCAGACCTTCCACTATGGCTGCAAGATGGTGGTGTTCACCGGCGCCAACATTTTCACCAACTACTTCCCAAACAACGGCAACTTCATCCACAGTGTTCTCTCGGAGCTGCCGATGGCTCCAGAGGTGCTGCCTCATTATCTGGAGGTGCCGCCGATGGCTCAGGAGGTGCTGCCACCTTATCCATAGGTGCCGATGAGTCAGGATCCGGCTCTGTCGCTGGAGCTGTCATTGGTGCCGATGTCACGAGCTGCCGCTGGCGGCGGGGACTAGGTGCTAGGACGCACCGGACCTGCCCCTAGTTTAGCAGCAAGTCCTATATATGTAAACTCGTGTTGTTATGTTAATGGTTAAATGAAGTTTCTTTTGGTACTACTCATCAAAAAAAGTTTCTTTTGGAACTACTCACTATACCCTGTAGTACTAGTAGTACTGCGAATGGCGATCTATTGAATATCCTTCCCCGGATGTTTGTGAAGGAAGTGAAAATTACGAAACCGGGAAAGTTTGAATTGCTACTTTATTGTAAGGACCAAAATGGTTCCCATCAACGCAACTGACGAACATGCCAGACAAAGACACGGAGCCACTGATGACTGCAAGTGCACATATCATTTGTAGCTAGTTTCGAAATAAAGATAGCGATCCCACAGGGAGCAGTAGGCGAAAGACTAAAATGCTTTTAATTAAAACTGAATGAAGTACTTAAGGAATAATTTTGAGATACAAGAACAGTAGAATTATTTTTGGGTTTTTGATTGAATGAAGCAATTAAAGTAAAGTAAAACTTAATGCAGAAAGTAAGAATCGTGTGTGTAAAAGATCTTGGAACTGTAATAGGGAAAAAGGCATTCTCAGGGAGTGGTGGATACACCGCTAGCAATTTAGACTAAGCAATCAAGATTATTATAACGAATATTCTCATGATATGTATGTATGTGGGAGGAGCTCCATATATGGACGAATAGGCAACAACCACTGCTCACATCATCCTTCATAACCATAGCTGACAGATAAACAACATCAATCGTATTATCCCGCTATTAAGGGATTTCTCCTGTGGCATGGACATGGCTTTATGAGTTCTCCTTGTTTTCCCAAGTTAGTATGTAAAGAATCACAATAGCTTTATAGTCTCAGTAAGTGTTATCATCCCTCCGTTTACCAACAAGTAATCCCCTTCACCGTGTCCCCATAAGAGACAAATATTAAGGAAGTGCACAACTCCCAACATCAATATGAAGACAATTAACACATACAGATAATGATGTATAACATAATAATCTCTATCTTATCTCAATCATATGCCAGGGTTTCTCCATCTCCCCAAGAACTTATGATCTACTCAGACATGGAGGCAATCAACATCATGGCAATGGTAATAGAAACAATTGCAAATGAATAGTTCTTGTATAAATCCACAACGAGTACGGAAATTACAACAAGATCTAGATGGGGTGAAGATGGGATGGATGGAGATGATGGTGGTGCAGTGGTTGATGAAGATGAAGATTGATGCCTTGGCCTCCCAGATATGCGTAGGCCAAAGATGGATCCCTTGGGAAAGTTCCCCCTCCATATTCCTTCCGAAGGTGAGATTTTCGGCAATTTCTGGGTGTTTTGTAAGTCGTCTCCCTGATCCAATTGCACGGGGCGAAACTATTTGAGGAGGCGGTGGCGGCGCCAACTATACGGTCGGAAAATTAATTCTCGCTGTATATTTGGTCGTTAAACCTTCTGGATGCCTTGATCTCTTTGGTTTTGCTTCTGGTGTTATTGATATTTCCCAAATAAGCGATTTACGTTGTTTTTGACTCCTTTTCTCCCCAATACAACTACTCCAAGAATTGTGTCCATTGTATCCATCATCTGTCCTGATCCTGGTGAAAAGAGACATAAAATGTGCGTGCGAACACTATAAAATACCAAGATCCTACCACTAGAATGCAAAACAATAATATAAAACATGATGCGAATATGCACTCAACAACTTCCCCAAGCTTAGACTCTTGCTCGCCCCGAGCAAGGTTGGCTTATTGAATGTGATCCTCATATTCATGAAGCTGAGTCGATAAAATAAATGAGGCAATTGCATCATGTGTTTATCCTATAAGATACATAGGAATGAGTTCATGAATAGTACCTTACTCAAACCATATGAATAATATTACCAGGATTCCACACCTTAGTGATCAACAGTTCACAAAAGATGAATCTCAACATGATGTAAAAGTATTCGGTTCGACTGAATGAGTTAGCAAGGTAGTCCCAAGTGTTTTAGGATTAGCATATTCACTTGGGATTCAAAATCTCAAAACGTCTCTTTGTCTTACTACGATATAATGGTATATGCCTATTTGCTCTTTGCACATTCGCTCTTTTTCTTCATTTATATATATATGCTCACACTTTTGTTTAAGTGCTATGCAAAGTAGCTAGCCATAAATTCCACTTCATGTAGGAATTCAAAGTTTATCAATCTCAATTACCAAATTCCAATTGTATATGAAGCATCTTTATGACTTGAAGACTCTGCCTCGACTTGTTCTCACTCTATTTTGATAGCAATCTTAATTTTTTTTTCTGTACAAGGTTTCTTTCTCAACTTGAGTAATTCGATTATTTTTACTTTTGTAAATCAAACCATGAACTTACAACATATCGATTTAAATTATCTTTATATGTTCCATGAATACCAATGGTGTGGAAGACTCCTATTGCTATCATCAAGTGCAAGTAAAATTATACTCAAGCCATTCATATATCCAATAAGACAAGCACAAACTCAATAATGCTCCATATATGATAATAGACTTGGAATTTCACAAATGGGATCGACTATTCCTTAAGGGAATTCAAATGATGCAAATTTTATTTCTAAGCTCGAACTAATGCAAAATTAATATAGTAATAGAAAACATATAAGATAGATTACAAGGTCTTAAAGAACTCCCCAAGCTTGGAATCAAGGCAGGCAGGATCAAATAACTCCTTGTTGGTACCTATTCCTCCTCCTAGGTAGGAAGAGTATTGCTTTATTCCCCTGTGTTGCAAACTTTATCTATGCTTGCGAGGCGGATGCTGAGCTCGGCCATGTCATATTGAAGCTTCAAAATTTTCTTCTAGAGGAATTTATTCTCATCTGTCAACTCAAAAACAATTTTAATCAAGAAATCAACTCTACCATTGATGTCATTGACCTTTTTCTCAAGGTCTTTGCTCATCATCCAGTAGGAGTCAATCCCTTCTCCAATTGTTTCAACACATGCTTTCAAAGCTTTTTCAAACTGATAGATCTTATCATAAATCTCATATTTCCACACCTTCTTAGGCTTAAGAGGCGACAGACCAAGAGGAGGTTTATAATAGGATCCTATGTTGTGATGATGGGGATTAGGGAGATACTCATCCTTGCTATTTCCCCGCTCTGCTTGCCTCATCATCTCCATCCTTTGCGGGAACATGTCCTCCCAGTTTGGGAGAGGCTTGATCTCCAGGCTGGACGATGATGATGATCCTTTTGGTTCTACTTCTTCGATCCTCTTCATGGGCTTCTCTTATTTCTTCCTCCAAATCTTGTCGACATGGAAGGGCTGCATGGCTTTGCTGCACGGATATTGTTAGAAGGTGCTTGTATAGGGATGGCGAGGATTTTTTGAGGCTGGAGGCTGTAGCTCTGCGAAAACTTAATGAAAAAGGTTAGATGCGATCAGCTTTAAAAGGGGAGGTCGAAAACCCTAGCCTCTATTCGTAACGAGCAACTATACGGGCGCAACCCGTATAGGTCCCGCCATATAGTTATGAACCGACTATAGATTTCCTTGTATGGTGGAACCAACGATATGGCTAGAACTATACGGGCAAGAATTTTTATTCCTACCATATAGTTAGTCGTTAATCCTTCTGTACTCTGAATAATTTTTTTCAAGATGGGTTGATATCTATATGACGGGAACTAGACAGGTAGAATTTTTATTCCCGCTGTATAGTTGGTCGTTAAACTATCAGTACCCTAGAAATTAATTTTGACGAAGGCATTGATATCTATACGACGGCAACTATACGGCCAGAATTTTCCCGCCATATAGTTGATCGTTAAATCTTCAGTACCCTAGAAAAGAATTCTGACGAAGGCATTGATATCTATATGGAGGCAACTATATGGCCGGAATTTTTATTCCCGCCGTATAGTTGGTCGTTAAACTTTCTGTACCTTTCATAAACGGAAGGGGTGATGTCGAAACAACTATACGACTGCAACTATACAGCCGGAATTTTATTCCTGCCATATAGTTGGTTGTTAGACCTTGTGGATCCACCAAAAAATTACCTACTTCTCCGAGAATTCTTTATTAATCTGAAACTTAATGAAATATCAAGTTTTGACAGAAAAATGACAGCTTAAATTTTTGACCAATATTAGCATCCCTTGAACGGAATTTTAGCAATATCAATCTTCTTTTTCTTCACTAGAGCTTTAAATGTTCCTTATTTAACACAAGCTCAATTAAAACTTAATTGAAAATTTAAAAACTTACTCAAATCTTTATTTCGCATGGGTTGCCTCCCATGAACCACTCATTTATGGTCAATAGCTTGACCATAGTGTTGCTTATTTTGTCTTGATTCCATCCTTCTTGCAGTTGCCATTCCTTGTATATCTTTGCTTAATCACCTCTTCTAGGGTGATCACTTGTATGGTGACTGCACTTATATCTTGTTTTGCTCGATAATGCTTCAAGCGTTGTCCATTTACCACCCATGAAAGAGAGGGTGTTTTTCCCTGAAGCTTCACTGCTCCTGATGAATAAGCTTCTTCAACTATATAGGGGCCTTCCTACTTTGATCTGAGCTTTCCTGGAAACAACTTAAGAAAAGAATTATAGAGCAACACCTTGTCTCCACTTTAAAGGCCTTATTTTCTATTTTTCTATCATGCCATCTTTTCACTTTTTCTTTAAACAATCTAGCATTCTCATAAGCCTCACTTATAAACTCATCTAAATCATGAATATCTAATAAACGTATTTCTCCTGCTGCTTTAAGATCATAGTTTAGGTTCTTGATCGCCCAAAAAGCTTTGTGTTCCAATTCTAAAGGTAAATGGCATGCCTTACCGTATACCATCTTATAAGGTTTCGTACCTATTGGATTTTTAAATGTAGTAAAGTATGCCAATAGAGTGTCATTTAACTTGTATGACCAATCTTTTCTTGATTTGTCCATCGTCTTCTCGAGTATGGTCTTTAATTCTCTATTGGAGAGTTCCACTTGACCAGTCATTTGAGGATGATATGGTGAAGCAACATGGTGAGTTACTCCATATTTGCAGAGGATTTTCCTGAAAGTTCCTTTCATAAAATGAGAACCACCGTCAGTGATAAAACATCTAGGAACTCCAAACCTAGGGAATATAACATCCTTGATCATATTCACTGAGGCAGCTGCATCTGCATGGCTTGTTGGAATAGCTTAAACCCATTTAGTAACATAATCGACAACAACAAGAATATGAGTGTAACCATTTGATTCTATAAAAGGTCCCATGTAATCCATTCCCCATACATCAAAGGGTTCGATTATAAGACTATAATTCATTGCCATCTCTTGTCTCCTACCTATATTACCCCTTCTTTGGCAAGCATCACAGTGTTCTACATACATGTGTGCGTCCTTGAGCAAGGTAGGCCATAGAATCCGGATTGAAGTACCTTTGCTGCAGCTCGCTTGCCTGCATGATGTCCTCCATATGGGCTGTCATGACAAGCTTGCAAAATTGCATTCATTTCATGGTTAGAAACACACTTCGAATCATTCCATCAGGTCCATGATGATATAGATACGAATCATCCCAAAAATAATATTTAAGATCATTAAAGAATTTCATTCTTTGATTTCTTGTCATACCAGGATCTACAAATTTTACTGCGAGATAGTTAGCATAATCCATAAACCAAGGATAAACAATTTCAATGTTTGCTAAATATTCTCCTGGAAATGACTCATTTATAGGTACAAGGTTAGTAATTGTTCCCTCCATCCTAGAGAGATGATCTGCTACCGGATTCTCCTTACCCCTCCTATCTACTATTTGCAAATCATATTCTTGCAGTAATAAAACCCACCTAATCAACATGGGCTTCGCATCCTTTTTCACAATGAGGTGACACAAACCTTGGTGATCCGTATGAACTATTACCTTAGAATTAATGATGTAAGATATAAATTTGTCACAAGCAAAATTTATAGATAGGGACTCTTTTTCTGTAGTAGCATAATTTTCTGAATCTTACTAAGAGTTCTACTAGCGTAATAAATAACATTTAAATTCTTTCCGTCTTGCTATCCTAACACAGCCCCTAAAGCATAATCACTAGCATCACACATGATTTCGAAAGGTTCATCCCAATTTGGAGATTGCATGATGGGTGCTGAAACTAATTTGTTTTTAAGGTTCTCAAAAGCTGCAATGCAATCATGATCTAAGTAGAATGGAGTCTATCTCTCAAGAAGGTTGGTGAGAGGCATAGCTATTTTAGCAAAATCTTTTATAAAACGCTTATAAAAACCTGCATGTCCAGAAACATTTTTAAGTTTTTTTATGTCCTGAGGTATTGGAAGATTTTCTATTGCATTTATATTAGTTTTATCTATTTCTATACCCTTCTCTGAAACGTTATGCCCAAAACCTTTACCTTCTCTTTACATGAAACGACATTGTTCCCAATTCAAAACCGAATTTGATTGCTTGCATCTCTGCAAAACTTTGGTTAAATTGTAGAGGCAATTATCAAATGTTGTTCCACAAACAACGAAATCATTTGTTAGAACTTTCATAGTCTTCTCATCAAGGTCATTGATGTCTACGCACGCTTCTATTCTTGTAGACAGTGTTGGGCCTCCAAGTGCAGAGGTTTGTAGAACAGCAACAAGTTTTCCCTTAAGTGTATCACCCAAGGTTTATCGAACTCAGGGAGGAAGTGGTCAAAGGTATCCCTCTCAAGCAACCCTGCAATCAAGATACAAGAAGTCTCTTGTGTCCCCAACACACCCAATACACTTGTCAAGTGTATAGGTGCACTAGTTCGGCGAATAGATAGTAAAATACAAGTAATATGGATGATTATAAGTGGTAATTGCAATCTGAAATAAGACCGGTAGCAAGCAAACATGTAACAAAACTGATTGTAAACGGTGTTTCAATGCTTAGAAACAAGGCCTAGGGATCATACTTTCACTAGTGGACACTCTCATATAAATATCTTCTCTTTATGATGCTACCCTGAACTACTCTCCTGTTGGACGATGTAGGGCTATAACAGCACACCTTAAAGTTCGCATTCCCCATCTAGATAACCCCTCACTATCACCTTGAGCGCTAGATGGTTCCAACAAACACCACAATCTCATAGAGACATACAACTCAAATTATACTCATGACATGTATTTAAGTAATCTTAGCCAAAGTGCCACACGGTGTGCACACTATCAACTTCACACATGTGGGGATAAGCAGAGATTAATTAAAGCACTTGAGTAGCAGAATAGATCTATAGATTACAAAGCTCATAATCTCATAAGATCACGCATAGAGAGATGAACACATAGCTACCGGTAGAGCCCTTGGCCTTGAGAGAGAACTGCCCCCCTCATCATGGGAATCAGCAACGGCAATGGAGATGGCGGTGGAGTCGATGGAGATGGCTCTGGGGGCACTTCCCCGTCCTGGCAGGGTGCCGGAACAGAGACTTCTGTCCCTCGAATCTCCTCTTCAATGGCGGCGGCGCTGCGGAACTTTTCATGGAAATCTGATCTGGTACTTAGGGTTTTCGTCCCGGGGGGCTTTTATAGGTGAAAGGGCAAGGTCAGTGGAGGCCTGAGGGCCCCACACCACCTGGTGGCGCGACCAGGGGGTACCCGCGCCACCACAGGGTGTGGCCAGCCCTTGGCCCTCCTTCGGCTGCCCTCCAGACTCCGTGTTCCTTCTGGTAAAATATTGACTTCGGCTTTTGTCCCGTCCAATTCCGAGAATATTTCCTTACTAGATTTTCTGAAACCAAAAACAGCAGAAAATAGGCAACTGGCACTGTGGCATCTTGTTAATAGGTTAGTTCCAGAAAATGTGTAAAAATACCCCAAAGTGTGGACAAAACATAAGAAAGTAGATATAAAACAAGCATGGAACATCAAAAATTCTAGATACATTTACGACGTATCAACATCCCCAAGCTTAACTCCTGCTCGTTCTCGAGTAGGTAAGTGATAAAAAAGAATAATTTTGAGGTGACATGCACCATCATAATCTTGATCAAGGTATTTGTAACATTGATAGTTGGGATCATAGTACTTTAACATAGAATGAAAGATATAGTTCTAATAATAAGACATAGCAACTATGTTATAACATGAAAAGGTACAAACAAAAGATTCATGAATAACAATGCTTTGAAAGACGTTTGTTTGTTTCACATATAGAATACATAATGAGAATGGTATTCAGCTTGTCCCTCATAGTGTAGCAAAACATAAATGCATAGGACACCTTCAAAGTTCGTAAGGGTGACTAGATACAAGTAGTTTAAGAACAAGCAATATCAAAGTGATGAATCAATCAACAAGTCTTGGGATAATGCACATTAAACTAAGAATGGCCACTATGCTCTCTCAATAGGTGCATAAAGATAGAATATGGAGACTCAACATAAAAAGTAAAAGAAAGGCCCTTCATAGAAGGAAGCAGGGATTCAACTCTCATAAAGAGCTTCCAAAAATTATGGTACTTATTAGCTTTCAGTTGTCATTTCCCCTATCATAAGCATCTTTAGGTGATTAAGGTTAAAGTGAACAAATATGAGGATATGCTTGACAAGTTATAAGCTGAAAATCTCATGCCCCTTACTTACGAGTACCGTTCCTCATGCTACTCAAGTTTAGTCACAGGTAAGTTCTTGTCATTGTAAGTACATGTGTATCATAGAGAACTGCCAACGGGGTCCCCCTTGCCCGATGATATGGAAGATTCCCCATATCAAACTGACAAGGCAAGCAGACAATGAGCATCTCAGCGATCCTTTTATTTCCTATTTGCATAGGTTTTTTTCTTTCCTATTTGCATATGGTTTTTTATTGAGGATGCTTCACAGATTGGTCACAATGGTTATGCTGCATGTTTCCACCATGATTAGGCATGGCTTAGACTAGCCGCACAGGCTTTTCTCTAACACATATACGAACTCCATGAGCCTTACAAGCTCTCCTTTCATTTCACACCGCCGGGATCCATAAGCAAAAGAACATGATATCAACTAAATAAAGTGCAATGTTGAAAGCGTTCCCCATGGTAACATGCTTCTGCTAATTAACAACTTACAAAGCACAAGCATATATGCAACATAGATAGGCACAATGGTTCAAGTTTATTAAGTGCAAGAAAGTAAAGTGTGCCATCAAGTTTGTGAGAGCTTTAATCACTAATTTTCACATAACAAGTTTAATTCGGAAGGTAGATAAAAACATGAATATACTTGGAATAGCAATAATGCTAATAGGTATGTATGGTGGACTCTTTGGAATAACTTGGTTTTATTTGGAGTTGGATGCATGAGTGGAACTCATACTTGGTACATGTGGAGGTTAGCAAAAGACTAGGAGCGACCAACTAAGAGAGCAATAATGGCCATAATCATGCAAAGCGACAAAACATTATTAATTAAAGCATAAAGTGATATTACAAGTCGAAAACTAAATGATCACAGAGGCTATGGTGACTTGGTATAGTCTTAACATGGTGCGAGGATGCGCCAAGTCAACCCAAATAAAGCATCAAAGGAGAATACCACAATATTATGCTTTTATATGCTAAAACAACGCATGATTCTTTCAAGGCACATTAAGCAATGTCAATTGTTTGTAACAAGTCATGCTACAACAATAATCACTAAGCATAAAGTCAAAGCAATATCAAGCATGACATGATAAAGTCTAGGCCACAATAAAAAACAAGCTCCTTTTATACCACTTTAAGCATGAAACTTCCTACTCTTTTCCAACACCAATCGGAAACTAAAGCTGAACGAAGTGCTAGCAAAGGAGAACACTCGCAGACTAATAAGAGTGAAAACTAGAGTTCTAGGCAATGAATAACGAGGTGTGTCTCTCTCAAAAATAAGTGTGTTGGGATACAACCAACTTATTTAAGCAAAATAAAACTAAAAACAAAAGCGAAGACGCTCAAAGAACAACACAATTGTGCATGAAACGATAAAAATGAAGTGTTTGGAAGAAACCTGAGATTTTTATTGATGAAGAAAGGGATGCCTTGGGCATCCCCAAGCTTTGACGCTTGTACTTATTAAATATTTCTTGGGGTGACACGGGTGGCATCCCCAAGCTTGAGATTTTGTCCATACTTTCTCATCACATCATTCTCTCCCTACACTTGAAAATTTTCTTCATACAAAACTTCACACAATCTTCATTAGCAACATTAGTGTATTCAAGATAATAAATCTCTAGGTTCATTTTTAGTACAAGTAAAACTTCCATTAAATCAAATCTACTGTACCAATTCCTTCTAAAAGTTCAAATGATCAAGGAGAACTCAAAGAGAAAGAGATTAAGAGGCAAATGCAAATAATGGCAGAAATCTGTAAAAAAAGACCAGTAGGTAAAAACCGATTTTTTCGAAGACCTTCTGTTGCTCAAATCGAAAAGTGTTAAACTAACGAAATTTAGATAACGACCTTGGGCAAAAGCACACAAAATTATAGCTCAATCCGACGTATAGAGATTTTTCATGAATTTTTACAGGGAAGCACAAAAATCTTTTTTAGGACAACAACTTTCCCAAGTCTTACTTCTCTCTCATTAGAGGTTATTCTTGACACAAAAACCAAACAAAAAGGACAAGGAGAGGTTATTACTGAGGCAATAACTTCCAAGACTCAACAAAAGAAAAACCTACTGAATAGAAATTTGGGTTATCTCCCAATAAGTGCTTTTCTTTAACGCCTTTGAGCTAGGCACGATAATTTCGATGATGCTCACATAAGAAATATGAATTGAAGTAAAAGAGAGCATAAAGAAGCAAACATAAAACACATTTAAGTCTAACCCACTTCCTATGAAAAATAATCTTGTAAAGAAACAAGTCATGAAAGCACAAAGCAACAAGCATAGGAAACCAAAACAAGTGCAACTTCAAAAATTTCAACATAAAGAGGGGAAACTTAATATTGTTGAGACACATAAAACCATGTTTCCCCCTCTCATAATAACTTTCAGTAGCATCATGAATAAAATTAACAATATAACTATCACATAAAATATTCTTATCATGAGCCACATGCATAAAAGAATTAATACTCCCCACATAAACATAGTCATTCTTATTAATTATAGTGGGAGAAAATTCAACAAAATAGATATCATTATTATTATCATCACCATAATCATCAAATATAGGAGGCATATAGTAATCATAATTAATTTTCTCCTCAATAGTAGGTGGACTGAAAATATCATATTCATTGTTGTAATCATCATATATTGGAGGTATAGTATCATCATAAGCAATATAATAGTTATCTTCCAAAGTGTGTTCATTTGTAAACATATCATCATTGGAAGGAAAATGGATAGAACTAATAGTACAACAATTATTAATATCATCATTTTCAGAATTGGTACCAAAGAGATCTTCAATATCAAAATAAGTGTGCTTTTCCCAATCATGATCACTACTATAGGTAACAGGCATAAGAACATCATCGAGTTCAGACTCATCAAAAACTATAATAGGAGCAACATGCTTAGGGGTAAATATAGTTTCCTCCCTCCTTTTACTCCTCTTCTGCTTTTTCTTCTTCTCTTTAGGAGGGAGAGGCTTGAAAGGAAGCTTCTCCATATACCCTGGTTTATTGTTAAGACAATAGAAGAAACTTTGGAGGATTCCTCCTTTTCATTAATAAGAGCAAAACATATATTAGTCCTGTCATATTTTGGTAAAATCTCATCTTTTATAATATTTTGTATGTAAGTATTTGTGTGGCAATTATCAACACAATAAAGATCACAACCATGCAGGACACTATTCATATCAAAAGCACTCATATTTACCAAAGAAGTTTTTCTTGATAACTCTTCACACCCCAAAAGTAATGTAAGTTCATCATGCTGATTAGGAGTGATCATGTCATCACAATACAAACTTGAAGTACTCATTGGATTAGAAGGGCTATTATTATGGCCTAAGCACTGAAAATTGAAATGACCCACTTTAAAGCAAAGTTCACAAACAAAAGGATAGAGAGCACAAACTTTTTACCAAGATCATTTAGAGCCCTATACCATGTTCTAGTTTTTTCATTCCTGTGGGTGATACAATATTCTTCTTCAATTTGATTATTTTCACAAGGTCTATGTATTCCACAAAAATTAACATGCTTATAAGAAATAGTACTTTCAGAGGTTTGAGCATGTTTCTTGCTATCATTAATAACAATTTCATTTTCCATGCAAGTGTCTTTAAAAGGCTCATGATACATGTCCCATTTTTCTTTAGGAGCATTAATATGAGAAGCAAAGGCTCTACAACAATCAACAAGAATTTGAGGATCAAGACCATATTTAGCACTAAGCTCTTGAAAATTAGCAGTTTCAGCGAAAGACTTAATGCAATCATACTCATAGTTTATACCTGGTTCTTTACCTTTGTCGTTATCCCAATCATAGGTATTGCTTTGAATTGTTTTAAGAAGATCCCACTTAGCTTTGCCCTCCTTACTTGTGAAGGATCCCTCTAAACAGGTATGCAGATAGTCCTTGTAATGTCCTGAAAGCCTTGCATAAAAATTATTAATAATAATATTACTAGGGAGCTCATGAATGGGACATTTGAGCATTAGTGACTTCAATCTCCCCCATGCTTGGGCAATACTTTCTCCATCATGAGGATGAAAATTATAAATATAATTCCTATCTTTATGAACTTCATGAGGAGGATAAATTTTAGAGTAAAAGAGAGATTCAAGTTCCTTCCACTCCGAATGATGAGGATCGTCTAGTAGCTCATACCACTCCCTTTCTTTGCCCTTAAGTGATAAAGAGAATAGCTTCCTCTTAACTTGGTTCATTGAAATACCTACACACTTGAACAACCCGCATAATTCATGTATAAAAAGTAAATGATCACCAGGATGGACAGTTCCATCTCCAAAATAATAGTTATTCATAACACGTTCAACAATTTCCATAGGTATTTTAAAAGGGACGCTTTCAGTATGTGGATTTAAAATATCACAAGTATCATTAGAATTACCACATATGGGAGATAAAGTATCATCAGAGCAAATTTTCTTCTTTAAAGTTGGGGACCAAAAAAGATCATTTTCATAAAAACTAACTTCCCCAAGCTTAGACGTTTACATAGCATTAGTAACAAAGGTGTTCAAAAAATTCATACTAATAACATTGCTATTAGCATGCAAAGAAAGTTCCATGGGTTTTTTAATTTTATTTTCAAACCATTCATGTTCTACCTCAGGAAAAATACTAAAAAGCTCTCTAATTTGGTTGTTGTTTTCCATTAAGCCTAACTAGTGAAAATAAAAAACAAGAAACAAAAAGATATAATTGTAGAATCTAAAGGAAATAACTTCGAGCACTCACACACCAGCTACAGTACTAGAAGATAGCTTAGTAGCCAGAGGATGTGAGTACCTTTTACCTTACCTCCCCTGCAACAGCGCTAGAAAATAGCTTGATGTCTACGCACGCTTCTATTCTTGTAGACAGTGTTGGGCCTCCAAGTGCAGAGGTTTGTAGAACATCAACAAGGTTTCCCTCAAGTGGATCACCCAAGGTTTATCGAACTCAGGGAGGAAGTGGTCAAAGGTATCCCTCTCAAGCAACCCTGCAATCAAGATACAAGAAGTCTCTTGTGTCCCTAACACACCCAATACACTTGTCAAGTGTATAGGTGCACTAGTTCGGCGAAGAGATAGTAAAATACAAGTAATGTGGATGATTATAAGTGGTAATTGCAATCTGAAATAAGAGCGGCAACAAGCAAACATGTAACAAAACTGATTGTAAATGGTGTTTCAATGCTTAGAAACAAGGCCTAGGGATCATACTTTCACTAGTAGACACTCTCATATAAATATCTTCTCTTTATGATGCTACCCTGAACTACTCTCCGGTTGGATGATGTAGGGCTATAACAGCACACCTTAAAGTTCGCATTCCCCATCGAGATAACCCCTCACTATCACCTTGAGCGCTAGATCGTTCCAACAAACACCACAATCTCATAGACACATCCAACTCAAATTATACTCATGACAAGTATTTATGTAATCTTAGCCAAAGTGCCACACGGTGTGCACACTGTCAACTTCACACATGTGGGGATAAGCAGAGATTAATTAAAGCACTTGAGTAGCAGAATAGATCTATAGATTACAAAGCTCATGATCTCATAAGATCACGCATAGAGAGAGATGAACACATAGCTACCAGTAGAGCCCTTAGCCTTGAGAGAGAACTACTCCCCCTCATCATGGGAATCAACAACGACGATGGAGATGGCGGTGGAGTCGATGGAGATGGATCCGGGGGCACTTCCCCGTCCCAGCAGGGTGCCGCAACAGAGACTTCTATCCCCCGAATCTCCTCTTCGGTGGCGGCGGCACTGTGGAACTTTTCGTGGAAATCTGATCTAGTACTTAGGGTTTTCGTCCCAGGGGCTTTTATAGGCGAAAGGGCAAGGTCGATGGAGGCCTGAGGGGCCCACACCACCTGGTGGCGCGACCAGGGGGTACCCGCGCCACCATAGGGTGTGGCCAGCCCCTGGCCCTCCTTCGGCTGCCCTCCGGACTCCGTGTTCCTTCTGGTAAAATATTGACTTCGGCTTTTGTCCCGTCCAATTACGAGAATATTTCCTTACTAGATTTTCTGAAACCAAAAATAGCAGAAAACAGGAACTAGCACTATGGCATCTTGTCAATAGGTTAGTTCCAGAAAATGTGTAAAAATAACCCAAAGTGTGCACACAACATAAGAAAGTAGATATAAAACAAGCATGGAACATCAAAAATTATAGATACGTTTACGACGTATCAGTCATCAAAGATTTTTAAAACACATTCTTGAAAATTCGCAGCTGCATTACATAAGCCAAATGGAATTAATCTATAAGCATATGTGCCATAAGGGCAAGTGAAAGTTGTTTTCTCTTGATCTTCCGATTGTATAGCAATTTGAGAATATCTAGAATAACCATCAAGAAAATAGAAATAAGAATTATTACTAAGTCTTTCTAAAAGTTTATCCATAAATGGTATAGGTTTATGATTCTTCCGTGTCTCACGGTTTAGTTTCTTAAAATCAATGCACATGCAGTATCCAACAATAGGTTTCACAGGAACTAGCTCACCATCCTCATTCATAGCAGCATCAAGACCCCCTTGTCTTCGTATGCAATGAGCTGGGCTAACCCACTTACTGTCAGAAATAGGATATATTATGCCAGCATCTAATAAGCGTATAACCTCTTTTCTTACTACTTCCTTATTTTTCGGATTAAGCATTCTTTGTGTATCAACTACAAGTTTAGCATCATCAAGTATGGTAATATTATGTGTTACAATAAATGGATCTATTCCTTTAATATCATTTAGAGTATATCCAAACGCTTCACGATGCTTAATCAAGACCGAAATGAGTTTATTTGTTTCATTTTCTGATAGATTTTTACTAATAATAACATGACATTTATTTTCATTATCTAAAAACTCATACCTCATATCATCTGGAAGTTGTTTCAGTTCAATTGGTGGAGGTTCTTCATCTCCTTTTCTTACCAGTTCTTCATAGTCATGTGGATTTTGTGCTTTTCGGAACTGAATCAAGGTAATCATACATGTCTTCTCTCTCCTCATCATCTGGTGCTTCCTTCCAATTAATTAGGCTCCTCTCTAATTCGTCTTGTGGAGTAATGGAATGAATTGCAGCCAGCTCGACAATCGTTTTCTCTTCCTTGATATCTTCCACTTCATATGGCCTCTTCTTTAGTTTGGAAAAGTGGAATGTCATTTCCTATTCTCTAAACATCATTGAAATAGTCTCCTTCTTATTATCAATTCAAGATTTGGTTATGGAAACAATAGGCCTGCCTAAAAGAATAGGACAAAAATAATCTTGAGGCATATCAACAATATGAAAATCAAGGGGGTACATGAGTGATCCAATAAAGACATAGATATTTCTGATAACACCTTCCGGTTTTATATTAGTTCTATTAGACAATTTAATAGTAGTGTCTATTGGTTCCACATCTGGATTATTTATATTGTAGCGAAGTTCTTCATAAAGTGATTAAGGCATAATGTTTATAGTGGAAATCGGCTCACAAATTCCGTATAAGAAAGTTTCTCCACAATATATAGGAGTCATAGGTTTAGAAGTTTCGTTACCTCGTACCTTACCTCTGATGAATTCTGAGGTTTCAAAGTCTAGCATAACCACTTCATTATCCACTATTCATGCTTCCATAAGATCCTTCAATATAACATTATTTATATTGGTAGCTTCGGGGTTTCTTTTCTGGCATCTTTAATCTTCTCTTTATTTGTTCTTCCTCTTTTTGCTTTTTCTTGATATTCTCTTGAATATGTGCAAAGGAGAACTCTTCCATTAGCGCACTTTCTCTTGCATGCTTCTTTCTTCGAGGGGTTTATGGGGTTCCCATTCTGTAGGCACCTATAAATGCCCTACATAATTCTCAATAATTTTCTTTACTGAGTAAGAATCAATACCAAGGGTTTAATCATTGCACATGTCCTTTAATCTGCAAGGGAATCGTTAACACAAGCATATTCAGAAAAACTATTTGTAATGTTCTCCTCATTTTTAAGTGTTTCCGTTGTCTCCCTCATTTTCATTATTAATTTCCAGGCTTCATCATGGGTATAAGATAGAAAACTACCATTAGAAGCGGTGTCTAGGTTCGTTCTATTTTTATTATTAAACCCTCCATAAAAAGTGTGAGTGATTAACCAATCAGGCAAACAATGATGGGGTCAATTATCTAGATAGCTCTTGTACCTTAGATACCCTTCATACAAACTCTCATCTGGACTATTTTTGAAACTGATAATAATACCTCTCATCCTGTGAGATTTGCTTTCTGAGTAATATTTTGATAGGAAATTGGTTGTCAATTCCGTCCAAGTCCTTGGTGCTTCTGCACAAAAAAACTATACCAGTCATAAACATTATTAGAGAGAGTTTGTCTAAACAATTGGGTTTTAACCATATCAAGATTATAGTTGTCGAATATAAAGGAACCAAGAACATCTTCAAAAAATTGTAAGTGTCCATATGGACTCTCTTCATCGGTTCTTGCAAATTTCTTAGAGTGTAGTAGTTAAAATAATAAAGGGTGGATCTCAATTCCATCCGGATTTATGCTTTTACTGACAGTTATAAAAGCATCCATGGGCGAACCCATTTTCCTTACTACCTCAAGCTGGATTAAATGCTGAGTGTTGTCCATTGTTGCGGTCCTGCTACTTAAATTAAAAATTAGTACAACGAAAGTAAATAACTAAAAGTAAAGTGACTTATAGCGCTAAGCTCCCTGACAACGGCGCCAGAAAATAGCTTGATGACTACAAGTGCAAAGATCGTTTGTAGCTAGTTTCAAAATAAATATATCGATCCCACAGGGAGCAGTAGGCGAAATACTAAAATGCTTTTAATTAAAATTGAACAAAGTACTTAAGGAATAATTTTGAGATGCAAGAAAAGTATAATTATTTTTGGGTTTTTGATTGAATGAAGCAATTAAAGTAAAGTAAAACTCAATGCAAAAAGTAAGAATCACATGTGTAAAAGAGCTTGGAACTGTAATAGGGAAAAAGGCATTCTGAGGGAGTGGTGGATACATCGCTAGCAATTTAGACTAAGCTTTCAAGACTATTATAACGAATATTCTCATGATATTTATGTATGTGGGAGGAGCTCCATATATCGACGAATAGGGAGCAACCACTGCTCACATCATCCTTCATAACCACATTTGATAGACAAACGACATCAATCGTATTATCCCCCTATTAAGGGATTTCTCCCGTGGCATGGACATGGCTTTATGAGTTCTCCTTGTTTCCCAAGTTAGTACGTAAAGAATGGCCACAACTTTATAGTCATAGTAAGTGCTATCATCCCTCTGTCTACCATCAAGTAATCCATCGTGTCTCCATAAGAGACAAATATTAAGGAGGTGCACAACTCCCAACATCAAGATGAAGACAATTAACACATACACATAATGATGTATAACATAATAATATATATCTTATCTCAATCATATGCTAGGGTTTCTCCATCTCCCAATGAACTAATGATCTACTCAAACATGGAGGCAATCAACATCATGGAAATAGTAACAGAAACAATTGTAAATGAATAGTTCTTGTATAAATCCACAACGAGTACAGAAATTACAACAAGATCTAGATGGGGTGAAGATGGGATGGATGGAGATGATGGTGGTGTAGCGGTTGATGAAGATGAAGTTCAATGCCTTGGCCTCCCAGATCTGCGTAGGGCGGAGATGGATCCCTTGGGCAAGTTCCCCCTCTAGATTCCTTCTGGAGGTGAGGTTTTCGACGATTTCTAGGTGTTCTGTATGTCGTCTCTCCAATCCAGTTGCACGGGGTGAAACTTTTTGAGGAGGCAGCGGCGCCAACTATACGGCTGGAAAAATTAATTCCCATCGTATAGTTGGTCGTTAAACCATCTGGATCAAGCCATACTCTTCATACTACTCTTCGAGGTCCACACATTTAGCACAAAGGACCCTAAATTGAGAAAACAAAACAGTTGGGTTTGGCTCCTTCTCGGGAGAGCAGTTGATCGAGCCATACTCTTCATACTACTTTCTCTTTGTTGTTTTCACAATATGGCCAAATTTGTCGCCAGGCAAATTCTTGGATACTCGATCATCAGAATAAAGTATGATGTAGAGAGATGGCCTTGACCGTTTGGTCGTTCGGCTTGAAATCCAAGGATGTTCATACTAGTTGACAACTATAAGCTGAAATTCGTTTAAATTTCACCACTTACTTTTAGGTTAGAATTTTACACGGTCGGTGGGAGTACATTTTACAACAAGGACCTAAAAAGGGAGAAATTACATTGAGGTCCATACATTTAGCACAAAGGACCCTAAAATTAAGCAAGCAAAACAGTCGGGTCCAGCTCCTTCTTGAGAGAGTAGCTGATCGAGCCACACTCTTCATACTACTTCATCTTCGATTGTTTTTAAAATATGGCCAAATTTGTTAGCATGCAAATTCTTGGATATGGGATCATCAGCATAAAGTATGATGTAGATATGGCCTTGACCTTGGTCGTTCGTTTTGAAATACAAGAATGGTTCATACTCATTGACAACTAAGCTTAAATTCGTTTAAATTTCACCACTTACTTTTAGGTTAGAACTTTACATGGTTGATCGGAGTACATTTTACATCAGGGGCCTCAAAAAAGCAAAAAAATACATCAAGGTCCATACATTTAGCATAAAGGACCCTAAAAGGAAAAAATTCTGGTTCGGCTCCTTCTCAAGAGATCAGCTGATCTGAGCCAAACTCTTGATACTACTTCCTCTTTGATTGTTTTCAAAACATGGCCAGATTTGTTGCCATGCAAATTCTTTGAAATGGGATCATCATCATATAAAGTATGATGTTGATATGGCCTTGACCTTGGTCATTCAGCTTGAAATCCAAGAAAGTTCATACTCGTTGACAAGTAAGATTAAAATCTTCTAAATTTCACCACTTACACTTTTAGACCTAAAAAGGGGGGAAATTACATCGAGGTCCATACATTTAGCACAAAGGATCCTAAAATTAAGCAAGGAAAATAGTTGGGTTCGGCTCCTTCTCGAGAGAGTAGCGGACATAGGTACGATTACTCGGATGCTTATTATTTGCTGCCCTATACTGGGTAAAAGGCTTACGGCTCATGAAGGTTTCAGATTGTATTAGGAAGCAATCGACAATGGCTTTGATTGTATTAGGAAAGAGACTATGTAACCGACATTGTGTTGGTATTGTAATTACGCGTGTATGAAACCTATCCACATACAGATTTGAGACCCAGCCTATTATATATAGGACGATAGAAGCCCAAGCAGGGTACATAAATCTAGAGGACAACTTGTAATAGTGCGATCACTCAATATTCAGGCGACTTTGACTCCATTGTTTTCTTGACATCCGACGAAATCCCCAGTGTTCTCTTTTCCACGAAACCCTAAGTCCATCACCATGGGCATTGCCGAAGTTACCCCTCATCAATTGGCGCCATCTATGGGAAACCTGAACACCGGAACCACGGATTCGGTGGACCGCTCTCCACCAAGCATGAACACGACGAAAGCAGATCCACGCCCGCCCACCCCTGTATTGGTACCCACCGATTTCAATGGCGGATCCGATCTAATCAATCCGAAGCTTCCACCTCCAAGTAGACGACCCGCAAGAATCGCACCCTTCAGCCCTGTTGTAACATACCAAAAATATTAATCAAGCTTATCAAGATCTAATCACCCAAATTTAGGGTTAACAAAAACGTTTAGGATTAAACTTAATAAGAATGCATGTGTGGTTTGCATTAGTGTTTGAATGATTGAAATTGCCATGTTTGATGGTTACAAATGATAAGGTTTGCTTCAAAGATGAATACTACATCACCTAGATCAAATCCAAGAAGAATCAAATAAAGGAAAATTCAAAAATAAGATATATAAGAAAATGGTCATTTTGGCCAACCTTATCCATTAGACCACTTCGAGTGTTCCTAGTAAAGGATTTCTAACAGAAACATTTCCTAATTTTTTCACCCCTTGCTAGACCAAGTAAAGGTGAATCCAAGCAAGCTTTACAAAAAGACAGAAACTAAATTTAAATCTATTTAAGAGGCAGTGCAAAATTGAATCAAGATCATATGAATAGATCACACTTTCTCAAACCCCACTCAAATCAATACCACTTGAAAAATCCTAGGAACCACAGTCTACCAATCAAACAACAAGATCAATCACCAAATATCTTTCAAAAATTTGAAATATGAATTCATGCGGCCATTGTGTCGAACACTTGGCATGCACAGTACACTCTCACCAACTAAACACTATTTGGAATTGTCAATTGCTCACGAAATGTACTGC
The DNA here is from genome assembly GCA_023614405.1 of Avena insularis. NCBI lineage: Eukaryota > Viridiplantae > Streptophyta > Magnoliopsida > Poales > Poaceae > Avena > Avena insularis. The sequence continues at coordinate 352,180,718 of CM042692.1, read as the reverse complement.
AAACTTCTCCACTACTTGTCCTAGATCAATCCCAGTCCTTAGTCGTGCAGTGGAGAGCCCTTTGCCCACCGTTGCACTAGTGACATGCCCATGCCGAGCCATCCATGCCGGTCGAGCACGAGCCAGTCGCTGTGCGCCACGCCGCCCACTACCATGATGTCCTATAGCTAGCTGTGACCTCACCGCCACCCTTTGACCAGCCCTTGACCAACGGCGAGGCGAGAAGGAGCCAGACCAGCCGCGCCCGTTTAACCCCTGGACATGCCGAGAGAACGATGGAGCGCCGCAACCGCCTCGCTCGCACACGTCACGCCTCACTCTCTCTGCCCGTACCCATGACCGTCGTAGCACCAGTAAGCGCCTAGACATGACTGTTCGCCATCTCGCGCCCCGTGACCACCGTACCCAGTGACGAACACCCCCGTACCCGCCTAGAGCACCGATGTATCCTAGACAATGGAGAGCGCCCCTTTTTGTGCCATCACTTCCATGACGACCTCCATAGTCCACCGCCTCAACCCATGCCCTCCGCCCTGACGATTGCAACCTGTAGCAGCGTCGCCGGAGTAGCCCGACCATGGGCGCCCAACCGCTAGATTGGGTGTATAAATAGAGGCCACCCCAGACCTCTATCTCCACACCATTCCACTCCCCACTCACCACAGAACATCACCGTCCCTTCCCCGGAGCAAGGCGAGCACCAGTCTGCCGGAATTTAGCCAAATTCCGCCGCTGCAGAGGAGGAAGGAGCCCGTTGATTGCGACCACCCTAGGAGCCACCGTGACCGCGTCTCGAACCTCCGTCGATGACAACCCCATTCGCCCCAATCAACGAACTTAGCTGGAGCCCAGGTGAGCCTCACACGACCCCCACCACCGCGTTAGGGTTCAGTTCTCGCCGGAGCTATTCGACGTAGATGACGCACGACAACTGTTAGATCATGTTCTAATCGTAGGGCTAAGATTGAAACTTACCGTTTCGGCGTAGTTAAGTCACTGACGAGTAGGACCCGCCTGTCAGTAACCAGCTGCGCCAGCGTTGTGTGCGATTGGGCCGTTTAGTTTCCTTAAGAGCCCACCCATTCAAATAGGATTTTTCCATTTTAGTTAAAACTAGATTCTATGAGTAGATTCAAAAATCAATTCAAAGAGATTCACTGAACCAAAATGCATGATTCCAATTTTGTTGGAAAGGTAATGAAATTATCTAATCACTCCCGTTGGATTCAAACCAATTGGAATTATAGATCACCTATACCAAAAATAACAAGATAGAGACTTTTGACACTTCAAACATTTTTCTAAAATAAACTATAAATGCTTTTGAGATGATTCCACCTCTCAAAAATCACATTTGCCATCCTCTACCTGAATATGTAAAACATTTGGTTTTACAGATATTAAACATCGACTAGTATTAAAAGAAGGCTATATAGGCTTAGTCATTTAAATCTTATTAAATAGTAATATTAAATCTTGTAATGCATGACCACCCTTTTTTAAATCACATTCCCAAGCTTGAGAATATATGGTGAGGACATGGTCCATATGAACCTATATTCTAGTTGGAGAATATTAAATCTTAAACAATTTCAATGGGTAGAAATTACTATTCTCATTAAAGAGAAATAAAAATGTGCCATTATAACATGGAATGATTGAGATGATATTAGATCATCTAGTATGAGCCCTTGTGTGCTAAATAGAAGTAGTAAAGTGTTGTTTGGTGATTGTGTACATTGAATATGTTTATAGACACTAGTACAGACCCGAGATTCAACAAAGAGGAGTACTTCGAGGAGGAAGAGGAAAACTTCAACGACTGCAACCAACAAGGCAAGCTATCAGTGCAAGTTAGAGCTAGGAATGCTATATATGCAAGCCTTATACCAGATGCATTAGGCATACTAGGTTGTGTCACTTTACTTATACCATTCCCAGTTTTTCTCCAAGCTTTACTTTCCCTTTTATTACCATTTTCTTACTTAGTAATGAATTGTGATTAGTGGAAATTAGATTGGATCCTATCAAGATCCTATGATTAGTCTTGGATACTTATACCTTACTAGCACCCCCAATAGTGATAACCTCAATCTTAGTGGCTAGTGCTAAGCTAAAACTTGATTACTTTAGATGGGAATACTTGGTGAAAATGATTATGAAAACGTTGGAATGATGATTCATTCTATTGAAATGTTTTGACATGTGTTGAGAAACACAATGGTTGATGATGAAAATGTTGAGGCATGAGCCTTGACCCTTTATAAAAACTGATGGTTGGGTTCGAATGCGATACCATTCCAATTTTACCATATAACCACAATACCTGAGTTGGATAGGGCTTGACTGAAAGTTTATATGTCTTAGTATGGGTTCCCTTGCGGAAGAGGTTAAGGTGAGGCTACCTCGTGATGAATGTCCACCTATGCAGTACCCAAGATGACAGATGGTCATGGTTGGGAGGCCAAACTCATAGGGGAGGTGCCTATACTAGGGTGTGTAATTGAAAGGTTAAGTTTGATTATCCGCATACCAAGTATGATGATTCAGGGTTATGCCTGACGGATGTATCGAATTTTGTGGTGAAAGTGTACAGTCTCTGCAGAGTGTCAAACTGTTCGAATAGCCGTGTCCGTGGTTATGGACAGTTGGAGTGGCCATACTGTTTTGTTGTCAGATGTTTTCAAAATGATTTGTGACTTGAAAGATGCCTTTGACTTGACCACAACAGAGTTGTGGACATGAGATCTAAGCTCCCACTTAAGTAATGTAGAGAACTAAATTAGGTCTTTACCCTTGAAGCTTTATGAAAAAAATCTGGCTTTTTGCAAAACCAACCTAGAGCTTAAGTTTCCTATTAGCTTTGACCTTACTTATACTAGTGTTAGTTTGCGAGTACTTAAAGAGTGCTCATGGCTTTTTCCCTGGCTATTCCCATGGCCAGACTATGAGGAGGATTACTCGGAAGATGGATAGCAGGAGGTCTATGACAACTAGGATCATCTCCCATCGCCAGCATTGCCTATGACCCTGAAGATGAAGCCCCGCTACGTTTACTTTCTGCTACTTTGATTGTATTAAATACTGGATCATGAGATCCTTTGTTTGTAAGAACCTTATTATGGTTTGTAATGGATGATGTACTGTGGTACCACTTCTGTTATGTCTCGCAGGTAATCCTGGGATTGCGATGTATGGCAGAACAGGCACCTAGACTTAAAAATCCGGGTGTTGACAAGTTGGTATCAGAGCCATCCTGACCATAGGTGACCCTAGTTAGAATGGACACCTGAAAAACCTAGCTTCAAAACAAAGAAAGTAAGTATTTACAAAAACCTATTCTCATTCTTACCCTTGAGATTCTTTCCAAAAGAGATCACTTGCTACTCAAAACTCTTACAATTCTACATAAAAGTTGACACACTTGATCACTCCACTAACTTACTCATCTCAATTTATTATAGATGGAGGTCAAATACACTAAGTTCTACCAGCTGGGCAATGGAGGCCACCTGATCTTTGAGAGGGATCTAGATGCACTTGCAGAGCATCTTGAGCGTCCACACCTGGAGTTCTTTGGGGCACAACTCAACGATCACGTGGGAGGAGAGCTACAGTGGTTGATCATTGCTAACCTGAGAGGCAGAATGGAGCCACCCCTTTCTGACAAGATCCAGTTCAGCGTTCGGGAGAACAACTGGCTAGATGGGTTAGCCAGAGCTGTGTAAGAAGCTCTTGCTCGCTTATGTGCTCAGAACATCAACCAGATCATTGGAACCTGTTTTGCACACTATGCAAGACGTGACTCTTCAGGACAGCCTCTATCCATGCCAGCCCATCTAGAGTTGAGGCACTTTGTGGATCACATGGACTTCATGCTCCATGAGACACAGAAGGAGTTAGACAATGCCCGTGATCACGTCAACCAGATCAATGTTGCACCTGTTGAAAGGAAGGAAACCATCGCCATGCTCGCCAAGGATCGCAATTCTCTTTGTCAACAACGTGACAAGAAGGATCGTACCATCGTCTGTCTTCGTCAGAAGATAGCCACCTTGGAGGAGACCGTCCACGACCAGGAGATCCAGCTGGAGGAACAACAGAAGGAGGAAGGTGAAGACATCCGAGGGGATATTCACTCTTACCTTAGTGATGACAATGACTACCTGGAGGACGAGACCATGGAGGACCACACTAATGAGGATGATGCTGCCTTCATTGATGATGATTAGTCGCACTTAAGCACTATTGTAGGTGTGAGATGTACCCGGTCCCATTGTATCGTAGTTTCATAGAATGGTTCTTAAAACCATCTTTTCCTTGTTGTGGTGTGTGTTTGTATTGGGTGCTATGAATGAATGAATGAAAAGAAAGTTGTTAGTTTGCAAAACCTGAGTCAAACTCAAAGTTTAAATCTTTTGAAAACAAACCCCTGAACCTTAGAAATTTCCCTCGTGTCTCAATATCTATCTCAATCTTTAGATGACTTGCGGAAATCCCGGAGGGAGCAGTTCATCTCAGGACCCAATGTTGCAGATTCTGCAAATGCTAGTTTCTGATCATGAAGCTGGTAGAGCTAAACGTCAAGCCAACTTAGCCACTCTTCAACAGATAGCCCAGATGGCCCACAATAATCAAGCCCATGGAAACTAAGATCACCATGGATCCAAACTTAAGAACTTCCAGAATATGAACCCACCCATCTTTAGCAAGTCTGGAGAGCCCTTAGATGCAGATGATTGGCTGCAGACCATGGAAAACAATCTAGAAGTTGTAGGAGTTGATGCAAATGAGAAGGTGCTATTTTCTACCCACTATTTGTCTGGCTATGCCAGATCTTGGTGGAATAGTACCCGAACAATGCATGGAGGTCATATGATGACTTGGGAGGAGTTCAAACTCAAGTTCAGCAGGACCCATGTGTCCCCGGGTCTAATCAAGAGGATGAGGGACGAATTCAGAGACTTGAAGCAAGGAAGGATGACTGTGGTTGAGTACCGTGTCAAATTCCTGTCACTAGCCAGATATGCCCTGGATGAGATTGACAACGAAGCCAAGCAGAAGGAGAGATTCTTGAATGGTCTGCATGATGAGATGCAGATAGTGCTAGTCAACATTCCATTTGATGACCTTGAAGCCTTAGTGGATTCTGCAATTCAGATGGAAGGCAAGATTAACCAGACCAGTGAGAACCGCAAGCATCGAATGATGCATGAACCAGGACCCCATCATACCCCGAAGTATCACCCCAACCTGTCTGCAGGATATGCACCCCGAAACAACAAACCTGCCCCCAATGAGTCACCCAAACTATCCCAACCGTGGAGGAGGAAACCCAAGGACCAGAGGAAACCACAACAACAACCCCACAACTCCAATCATTTCAACCGTGCACCGCCCAAGTCCAAAAACAACAATAATACCGCCCCAAGGACTGGAAGCAATGTTGTGCCTGTAGCAGGGAAGGACAAGTCAATGATCACTTGTTTTGAATGCGGAGTCACGGGTCACTACTCCAACGAGTGTCCCAAGAAGCTTGCCGCAGCAACCAATGTGAATGCACCTGCCCAGCAGCAACATCGTGTCTAGCCTGGAAAGAGATTCGCCCCAGGAAACCCGCACAACCGTAATGGCCGTCTGTTCCACATGAATGCCGAGGAAGCCCAGGAAGTGCCAGATGTCATGCTGGGTATGTTTTCCGTTAACTCAGTATTAGCAAGAGTGTTGTTTGATTCGGGAGCATCGCACTCGTTTGTTACAGAAGAATTTGCATGCACTAGTAAGATTCAACCCACAAATCTGAAGCATGTTATGATAGTTCAAATCCCTGGTTCAACCACCAAAGCTAGAAAAGTTTGCCAAGTAGTACCTATCAGAATACATGGGATAGAATTTTATGCCAATCTAATAGTACTTGGAACCAAAGGATTGGAAGTAGTGCTAGGTATGGATTGGATGTCGAAACATCACGGATTAATCGACTGTGCTAAGAAAGCCATAACAATGACCAGTAGCACCGGAGTATCAGTAGAACATGTATCTGAGACCTTACCCACCAATTCAAGTGCAACAAGAGTCTAGCCAAGACCACCATTGACCAAGTCCGAGTAGTCTATGAATACCCCGATGTGTTCCCATATGAATTGCCCGGTATGCCCCTAGATCGGGATATCGAGTTTATCATTGAACTAATCCCTGGAACCAGACCCATAGCTCAGAGACCTTATAGTATGAACCCATCTGAACTAGTGGAACTGAAGAAGCAACTTGATGATATGCTAGGAAAAGGACTGATTCAACCAAGTGCATCGCCATGGAGATCACCTGTTTTGTTTGTTGATAAGAAGGATGGAGCCAACCGTCTTTGTATGGATTATCGGAAGTTGAATGATGTCACCATCAAAAACAAATACCCTTTGCCAAATATACAAGATTTGTTTGATCAACTAACTAATGCCAGTGTGTTCTCTAAGATTGATCTTAGAACTGGTTATCATCAATTGAAGATTCGTGCAACAGATATCCCAAAGACTGCCTTCACCACCAGATATGGATTGTATGAGTACAATGTTATGTCTTTTGGATTAACCAATGTCCCAACTTATTTCATGAACCTCATGAATAAGATTTTCATGAATTTTCTAGATAAATATTGTCATTGTTTTTATCGATGACATTCTGATCTATTCCAAGTCAGAAGCAGACCATGAGCAACATCTTAGAACTATCCTTGAAACCCTTAGGGAACATCAGTTATATGCTAAGTTCAGCAAGTGTGAGTTTTGGTTAAAAGAAGTAGGATTCCTAGGCCATATCATGTCAGCAGGAGGAGTCGTTGTTGATCCCACCAAGATCAAGGATGTTGAAGAATGGAAAGCCCCAACCACCCAAACGGAAGTCCGCGCATTTCTTGGATTAGCCGGATACTACCGCAAGTTCGTTGAAGGATTTTTGAGCATCGCAAGACCAATGACCTAGTTGCTGAAGAAAGATAAGAAGTTTGAATGGACTGACAAATGTGAAGCAAGTTTTCAAGACCTCAAGAAGAGATTAATTTCAGCCCCAATTTTGATCATGTCGGATATCAAGAAGCCTTTTGATGTGTACTGTGACGCATCCAAGATTGGACTAGGATGTGTATTGATGCAAGAAGGCAAAGTTATATCCTATTTGTCTAGACAACTGAAGCAACATGAGCAGAACTACCCCACCCATGACCTAGAACTAGCTGTCGTAGTTTTAGCTTTGAAGACATGGCATCATTACCTCATGGGTAATCGCTGTGAGATTTATTCGGATCACAAGAGTCTGAAGTATATTTTCACCCAGAAGGAGTTGAATATGAGGAAAAGGAGATGGATTGAGTTAATCAAGGATAATGACCTTGACATTCACTATCACCCTGGCAAAGCCAATGTGGTAGCGGATGCTCTTACAGGTTGCCGTGTAGATTAAATACCATGATAAAGGAAGCCCAACCAAGTCTGCATGTGGAGATGGAGAATTTCAGAGTGGAGCTAGTTAGCGAAGGATTCTTAGCTAGCATAGAACTCCAACCCACTTTGATTAGTCAGATAAAAGAGGCCCAGAAAGGAAACGCAAGTATTGATGGAATCAAGCATCGTATCGGAACAGGAAAAGTACCTGGATTCACCAAAGATGAAGAACGAACCTTGTGGTACAAAGGACGTATCTGTGTTCCAAAAAATTCAGAGTTGAAACAAGTCAATATGCAATAAGCTCATGATACCCTTTATTATATCCACCCGGGAGGAACGAAGATGTATCAGGATTTGAAGGAGCAATTTTGGTGGCACAAAATGAAGAGAGAAGTCGTAAGCTACATAGCCAAGTGTGATATCTGTCAGAGAGTCAAAGCGGAACATCAGAGACCCACGGGACTTTTGCAACCATTGCAGATTCCGGAATGGAAATGGGATTCCGTTGGAATGGACTTTATCACCAGTTTGCCTACATCTAGTAGGGGAAATGACTCTATTTGGGTCATAGTTGATAGATTATCTAAGGTAGCCCATTTCATACCCGTCAAGACAACCTACCAAAGTTCGAAGCTAGCGGAGTTGTACATCGCTAGAATAGTCAGCTTGCATGGAACCCCCAAGACCATAGTATCGGATCGAGGAACCCAGTTTACCCCAAGATTTTTGCAGAAAGTCCAAGAAAGATTAGGAACCAAACTGAATTTCAGCATAGCTTATCACCCGCAAACTGACAGACAAATTGAAAGAGTCAGCCAGATCTTAGAAGATATGTTGAGAGCTTGTGTGTTAGAATATGGATCTAAGTGGGAAGATTATCTGCCTTTCGCGGAATTCTCTTACAACAATAGTTATAAAGCCAGTTTGCAAATGGCCCCCTTTGAATTTCTGTATGGAAGGAAGCGTGGTACCCCGTTGAATTGGTCGCAAGTAGGAGAGAGTCAGATCTTCGGACCTGACATCCTACGAGAAGCTGAAGAGAAGGTTCACAAAGTCCGTGAGTACCTCAAGACCGCTCAATCCAGACAGAAGAGTTATGCTGACAAGAGACGTCGAGACTTGACCTTCAATGTCGGAGATTTTGTGTATCTCAAAGTATCACCCTTGAAGGGAATGCAGCGTTTTCATCTGAAAGGAAACTTAGCCCCCAGATATATTGGACCCTTCAAGATTTTGAACCACCGAGGAGAAGTATCGTATAAATTGGAACTACCTGAGGAGATGTCAGCCGTTCACAATGTGTTCCATATCTCATTACTTCGCAAATGCTTAGAATTTCAAGAACATCGATCACCGAGCCATAGATATTGACAAGGATCTAACCTATCGTGAAGTGCCCATCCGTATCTTGGAAGAAGCATTTAGAACCACTCGGACCAGAAGTATCAAGTTTCTCAAGATCCAGTGGAGTAACCATACCGAAGAAGCCACCCGGGAACGACAAGATTACATTAGGACTGAGTGTCCCAATCTCTTTAGTTCCTAGTTTTTCCTGAATCTCGAGACAAGATTATGTTTAAGGAGGGAAGGTTTGTAACATCCCAAAAATATTAATCAAGCTTATCAAGCTCTAATCACCCAAGTTTAGGGTTAACAAAAAAATTTAGGATTAAACTTAATAAGAATGCATGTGTGGTTCACATTAGTGTTTGAATGATTGCAATTGCCATGTTTGATGGTTACAAATGATAAGGTGTGATTCAAAGATGAATACTACATCACCTAGATCAAATCCAAGCAGAATCAAATAAAGGAAAACTCAAAAATAAGATATATATAAGCAAATGGTCATTTTGGCCAAACTTATCCACTAGAACACTTTGAGTGTTCCTAGTAAAGGATTTCTAATAGAAACATTTCCTAATATTTTCACCCCTTGCTAGACCAAGTAAAGGTGAATCCAAGTAAGCTTTACAAAAAGATAGAAACTAAATTCAAATCTATTTAAGAGGCAGTGCAAAATTGAATCAAGATCATATGAATAGATCACACTTTCTCAAAACCCACTTAAATCAATTCCACTTGACAAATCCCAGCAACCACAGTCTACCAAGCAAACAACAAGATCAATCACCAAATATCTTTCAAAAATTCGAAATATGAATTCATGCGGCCATTGTGTCAAACACTTGGCATGCACAATACACTCTCACCAACTAAACAATATTTGGAATTGTCAATTGTTCACAAAATATACCGCAATCTTCTCCACTACTTGTCCTAGATCAATCCCAATCCTTGGTCGTGCAGTGGAGAGTCCTTTGCTCACCGTTGCACCAGTGACATGCCCATGCTGAGCCATCCATGCCGGTCGAGCACGAGCCAGTCGCTGCGCGCCGCGTCGCCCACTACCACGATGACCTACAGCTAGCCGTGACCTCACCACCACCCTCTGACCAGCCCTTGACCAATGGCGAGGCGAGAAGGAGCCAGACCATCTGCACCCATTTAACCCCTAGCCATGTCGAGAGCACAACGGAGCGCCACAACCACCTCGCTCGCACATGTCGCGTCTCACTCTCTCCGCCCGTACCACGACCGTCGTAGCACCAGTAAGTGCCCAGACATGATTGTTCACCGTCTCGCGCCCCGTGACCACCGTACCTAGTGACAAACGCCCGCGTACCCGCCCAGAGCACCGATGTATCCCGGCCAATGGAGAGCGCCCCTTTCCGTGCCATCACTTCCATGACGACCGCCATAGTCCACCACCTTGACCCATGCCCTCCGCCCTGACGATTGCAACCTGTAGCAGCATCGCCGGAGTAGCCCGACCATGGGCGCCCAACCGCCAGATTGGGTGTATAAATAGAGGCCACCCCAGACCTCTATCTCCACACCATTCCACTCCCCACTCACCATAGAACATCATCGTCCCTTCCCCGGAGCAAGGCGAGCACCAGTCCGCCGGAATTTAGCCGGAGTCTGCCACTTTAGAGGAGGAAGGATCCCGTTGATTGCGACCACCCCAGGAGCCTCCGTGACCGCGCGTCGAACTGCCGTCGACGACAACCCCATTAGCCCCATCGCCGACCTTAGCTGGAGCCCAGGTGAGCCTCACGCGATCCCCACCGCCGTGTTAGGGTTCAATTCTCGCCGGAGCTGTTCGACGTAGACAACGCACGACAGCCGTTAGATCATATTCTAATCGTAGGGCTAAGATTGAAACTTACCATTTCAGCATAGTTAAGTCACTGACGAGTAGGACCCGCCTGTCAGTAGCCAGCTGCGCCAGCGCTGTGCATCTGGGCTGGCCTGTTTAGTTTCCCGCGCAGAGCCCACCCATTCAAATAGGATTTTTCCATTTTAGTTAAAACTAGATTCTGTGAGTAGATTCAAAAATCAATTCAAAGAGATTCACTAAACCAAAATGCATGATTCCAATTTTGTTGGAAAGGTAACGAAATTATCTAATCCCTCCCATTGGATTCAAACCAATTGGAATTATAGATCACCTACACCAAAAATAACAAGACATAGACTTTTGACACTTCAAACATTTTTGTAAAATAAACTATAAATGCTTTTGAGATGATTCCACCTCTCAAAAATCACATTTGCCATGATCTACTTGAATATGTAAAAACATTTGGTTTTACAGATATTAAACTTCGACTAGTATTAAAAGAAGGCTATATAGGCTTTTCTAGTCATTTAAATCTTATTAAATAGTAATATTAAATCTTGTAATGCATGACCACCCTTTTTAAATCACATTCCCAAGCTTGAGAATATATGGTGAGGACATGGTCCATATGAACCTTTATTCTAGTTGGAGAATATTAAATCTTAAACAATTTCAATGAGTAGAAATTACTTTTCTCATTAAAGAGAAATAAAAATGTGCCATTATAACATGGAATGATTGAGATGATATTAGATCATCTAGTATGATCCCTTGTTTGCTAAATAGAAGTAGTAAAGTGTTGTTTGGTGATTGTGTACATTGAATATGTTTATAGATGTTAGTACCGACCCGGGATTCAACAAAGAGGAGTACTTCAAGGAGGAAGAGGAAAACTTCAACGACTGCAACCAACAAGGCAAGCTATCAGTGCAAGTTAGAGCGACGCATGCTATATATGCAAGCCTTATACCAGATGCATTAGGCATACTAGGTTGTGTCACTTTACTTATACCGTTCCCAGTTTTTCTCCAAGCTTTACTTTCCCTTTTATTACCATTTTCTTACTTAGTAATGAATTGTGATTAGTGGAAATTAGATTGGATCCTATCAAGATTGTAGGATTAGTCTTGGATACTTATACCTTACTAGCACGCCCAATAGTGATAACCTCAATCTTAGTGGCTAGTGCTAAGCTAAAACTTGATTACTTTAGGTGGGAATACTTGGTGAAAATGATTATGAAAACCTTCGAATGATGATTCATTCTATTGAAATGTTTTGACATGTGTTGAGAAACACAATGGTTGATGATGAAAAGGTTGAGGCATGAGCCTTGACCCTTTATAAAAACTGATGGTTGGGTTCGAATGCGATACCATTCCAATTTTATCGGACAACCACAATACCTGAGTTGGGTAGGGCTTGACTGGAAGTTTATATGTCTTAGTATGGGTTCCCTTGCGGAAGAGGTTGAGCTGAGGCTACCTCGTGATGAATGTCCACCTATACAATACCTAAGATGACAGATGGTCATGGTTGGGATGCCAAACTCATAGGGGAGGTGCCTATACTAGGGTGTGTAACTGAAAGGTTAAGTTTGATTATCCGCATACCAAGTATGATGATTCAGGGTTATTCCTGACGGATGTATCGAATTTTGTGGTGAAAGTGTACAATCTCTATAGAATGTCAAACTATTCGAATAGCCGCATCCGCAGTTATGGACAGTTGGAGTGGCCATACTGTTCTGTTGTCAGATGTTTTCAAAATGATTTGTGACTTGAAAGATGACTTTGACTTGACCACAACAGAGTTGTGGACATGACATCTAAGCTCCCACTTAAGTAATGTAGAGAACTAAATTAGGTCTTTACCCTTGAAGCTTTATGAAATAAATCTGGCTTTGTGCAAAACCAACCTAGATCTTAAGTTTCCTATTAGCTTTGACCTTACTTATACTAGTGTTAGTTTGCGAGTACTTAAAGAGTGCTCATGGCTTTGTCCCTGGCTATTCCCATGGCCAGACTATGAGGAGGATTACCCGGAATATGGACAATAGGAGGTCTATGACAACTAGGATCATCTCCCATCGTCAACATTGCCTATGACCCTGAAGATGAAGCCCCGCTACGTTTACTTTCCGCTGCTTTGATTGTATTAAAGACTGGATCATGAGATACTTTGTTTGTAAGAACCTTATTATGGTTTGTAATGGATGATGTACTGTGGTACCACTTCTGTTATGTCTCGCAAAAATGGTAATCCTGGGATTGCGATGTACGGCATAACAGGCACCTGGACTTAAAAATCCTGGTGTTGACACCTGATCACGTCAGAACCGTTGGTGTAAAATCCTGCACCTACTGTGGCACCAACATCTTCCGTCGGATCATCCACGGATGTCACAGCACAGATCGAAGCAGGAGAAGAAGGCGAGCGAATCGAGATGGATCTAGGGGATATTGATGGCCTTCATGGTAATCTCTCCCTCGGGTCAGGTCATCAGCCAACCCTACCACGCGAAGCAAACCCGACAAACTCAGAACCTGTAAAAAGCAGTGAAAACGTCGACTTCAAAGAAAGGATGGCGAATATCTATCCAGAACTACAATCTCGGAATACTATCAGCACATCCTTTGAAGCAGAAGATGACACCATCATGCCACGCATAACATGCCACCAAGTGTGCATGATCAACAGGGATACCTCAACACCACGCGATGAAAATGGTAATACTATCCTCAACCCCGATGATATTTTATCAGATGACAATGCAGGAAACCACGACAATGAAGGAGACCACGGAAATGGAGGAGAAACAACAGATGCATAGTCCAAGGAAGAGGCAGAGAACCACACGCAGGAGAGAGACAAGGACTTCGGCTACCAGCATCGGCATGGCAAAAAGCAAGGGAGGCAATTTCGGGAGCAGTCCCAATGACAACAGATGCTTCACATGAGGATCTATTGGCATACCAGTATTTGCTCCACCACAAGAAGAGAGACCTACTTAGGATGAGGAGGCAACTCGACGAAAGAAAGAGATTAGCCGACAAATCTAGCTTATGACGGGCACAGTTAAGCTCCACTCGAGGGTCAAGGAGCATGACAGGAGGAGCACCACCAAGAAGGGCAACATCTCGACTACAGCACATCCCTGAAGAGGAAAGAAGTGGACTCATCCGAGATCTCGACCTATCATTCATGTCGATTGACCAAGCAGGAAACATCAAGGCAAAAATAGCTCAGGCAGCCATTGTAGTCATGCAAACATATCTGATCACCACTCAGCCCGCACCTGACGATCCGTGTGCGGCCCTCCACCACTCCGCCCTGATGAACCTTGGCATGGTAGGAGCCTCTCTCGCGGAAGCAGAGCAAGGATTCACGCGACAACCCGATAGATCCCCACGCCATCACACCAGTCCTCGGCAAGTGGGACACACCTGACGATATCGATCCCCACACCAAGCGCATCTCGTAGGACCCGAGCCGCGAAGCAACACAAGAAACGACAACACACAACACAGGAGAGATGGATCAAGAGATGAAAACCACAGTCGAGGATATCATGATGGATACGACAAAGACGATCACGAGCTATGCGGGGCCAGCTGTTTCACGCAGCGAATTTGCAAGACCTTAGTACCCAAGGATTTCAAACTTCCACACGACTGCCACAAGTATGATGGGCTCTAGGAACCCGAAGCTTGGTTAGCAGATTATTTGGCCACTGTCAAATTACAGGGCGGCTCCACAACTACCGCAATGCAAAGCCTACAATTACATATCACCGGCACCGTAAGATCATGGCTCAGGAAGTTACCCGAAGATTCCATCGGTAGCTGGAACGATCTAGAAGACAAGTTCATCTGGCACTTCCAATCCATGTTTAAACGACCAGCATCCTTGGAGCAGTTGCGAGCGTGAAAACAAAAATCTAGGGAATCAATAAGAGCATTTATCCAGCGATGGAATATCACCAAAAACTCAGCTGAGTCCATATCCGATGAAAGGGCCATCGACGCCTTCAACGATGACCTCCATCGCCGAGAATTTATAGAAGAACTGGGACGGGTTAAACCCAAAACAATCTCATAGTTAATGGAAATAGCAAATCGATGGGCTAATGGGGAGGACGCGCTGCATAATAAGCGTGTGCGATCACCCGAAGAAGACAGGGATAAGCGTGGCAATGATAGAAGAAGAAGGAACAACGATGGAAACACGGGACCAAGTTATGTTGCATCGGGTTTTTCGGGTGAAGGTAACAACAGAAATAACGACCACAACGGCAGATACCGCCAGAACAGGGACGACGTCGGAGGAAGCCAGTCCGCACAGCGGTATCAGCCAAGAGCATAAGACCCACCTATGTTCCCGATGCAAATGCTGGAAGGACCCTGTAATATGCATTTCTACGTCGACTCAGCAGGAAGATGACAATCCAACCACCTCATGAAAGACCGCCAAACATTCCTGAAGATGTAGGAGCTATGTAATGCAAAGCAATCGAAGCGGCAAATCGAGGATACACATCCACGCCTGGTACACTAGCTCTCGGCGCGCCACCACCAGTAGCACCACCACAAAACACCAATGATCAAAACAACGAGTACCCTAGGTCAAATGGAGCAATGTCCATGATTCACAAAGGGCATCCATCCAACATAATTCAGAAGATCATAACAAGACAAATCAATATGGCAGAAATAGCAACATCAACCACACCCGAATATCTCCACTGGTGAGAGCAAGAAATCACATTCAGCAGAGCTGATCACTTGCTTTGGGTCCCACGATCGGGTCACTCAGCCTTGATAGTCGAAGCACAAATTGGCGGGTTTGATATGAGCAAGGTCTTCATGGACGTAGGAAGTAGCATAAATCTGATCTACGCAAAAACACTAAGAACAATGGGCTACCCCCTGGACAATCTCGCCCCAACAGAAACATCTTTCCACAGAATAGTACCAAGTAAAGCCGAAATTCCTTTAGGAAAAGTATTTCTTGATGTTGTCTTTGGTTCCAAAGTAAATTTTAGGCAAGAAAAACTCGAATTCGAAGTCATGGACTGGCCATCACAATATCATGCAATCCTGGGACGACCAGCCTTCGCACGGTTCATGCAGTGCTGCATTATGCATACTTAGTCATGAAAATGCCAGCACCAAAGGGAATTATCACGGTAAAAGGAAGCTTCACATGTGCCGACAATTGTGATCAGGAGTTCAACAAAATTTCTAAATCTTTCGGGATGGCCATGGAGTTTGAACAACTCAAAACCTCAGCAAACGCACAACCACTATAAGTAGTGCGTGTCAATCCCGATCAGGCTTTTGACACAACAAAGGACACAAAATAAGTACAGATCCACCCTATCGACCCGACGAAAACAACATTTGTGGCTTCCAACCTTGATCCCGAATAGGAAAGCATGCTCATCGAGTTCCTTCGTGAGCAATGGGAGATCTTCGCATGGCTACCTTCTAACATGCCGGGGATTCCCAGGGAACTCGCTGAGCACGCATTAAATTTGGATCCAAAGGCGAAGCCTGTAAACCAACCGCTTCATTGCTTCACAGAACCAAAGCGCAAAGCCATTGGAAAGGAGCTCCATCGCCTCATTGATGCCAATTTTATCAAAGAACTAACAAAATCAGAGTGGGTCGCAAACCCAGTATGTGTTCCAAAGAAAAATACTACAGAACTTCGGATGTGCATCAACTTTACTTCACTGAACAAAAATTGTCCAAAAGATCACTTCCCATTGCCGTGAATCGACCAAATAATCGATGAATCTGCGGGATGTGAATGTCTTTCTTTCTTTCTTGGATGCTTACTCAGGATACCACCAGATTAGGATGAAAGAAGAAGATCAGGTGAAAATGGCATTTATCACGTTGGCCTTGACCTTGGTCGTTCGTCTTGAAATACAAGAATGGTTCATACTCGTTGACAACTAAGCTTAAATTCGTTTAAATTTCACCACTTACTTTTAGGCTAGAACTTTATAGGGTCGATCGGAGTATATTTTACACCAGGGACCTCAGAAAAGTAAAAATTACATCAAGGTCCATATAAATTTAGCATAAAGGACCCTAAAATAAAAAAAACCGGTTCGGCTCATTCTCGAGAGATCAGCTGATTTGAGCCAAACTCTTAATACTACTTCCTCTTCAATTGTTTTCAAAACATGGCCAGATCTGTTACCATGGATATTCTCTAACATGGGATCATCAACACAAAGTATGATGTTGATATGGCCTTGACCTTGGTCGTTCGGCTTGAAATCCAAGAATGCTCATACTCATTGACAAGTAAGCTTAAAATCATCTAAATTTCACCACTCACACTTTTAGACCTAACAAAAGGGGGGAAATTACATCGAGGTCCATACATTTAGCACAAAGGACCCTAAAATCAGTACTATAGAGCCTGGTCATTAGTCCTACCTGGTGTAGTCACACTAACCGATCCCCCAGAAAGACGTGGGGCAACGAATACACTCAAAAAGAAAAGGGGAATAAAGACCGAGAATGCGGTGACAATTATTAATGAGCAGTATAGTGAGAAGAGACTAAGAAAAAAGAATACAAGAATTGACAAAGCTCAACACTTTGTTTTTATGTCTAAACAAAAAAAGGGAAAACTAGCATTAGGCGGTCGGTTCATGGCAAAGACACCCCACCACCTTGGTCACGACTACCTCCACCGCTTCTCGGGAAGCCTAGAGGCCCTTGACTGCGCCCGAGGGCTTGAAGATCACCTTAGCATCAAAGTCATGTATCTGGTGGTGTAGCCTTGATAGTAAAGCCCAAGCCACACCAGAAGACACATCCCTTCCTTCCTCCTGTATATGCAAGACCATGGACAAGCCGAAGTCCTCAAGTCTAGACAACATCACGGAAAGGAAATGAAGACTAACATCCACGCTCGAGCCTGGGGGCTCCATCGGGCATAGCCGAAGGGATGTCAGCAGACCGCTCAACTGGGTGACCACCAAGAGTAGTGACACCGATAGCGCCTCACTCGCCTCCTACTTCTTGCGGAGTGCCTGCAACATGCTGTCAACTTCCCTCCTGGCCTCCTCTAGTGGGACCTCCAGGTGGCGAACCTCACTCCTAGATCTAGGGAGGCCCCTCCAGAGAGCGCTGAGACATCATCGTGTTCCCAACTCCTATGCCAGGGGATATCCTCGAATCCCTTCTGGGCTGGCCACTCGGCCAGCCGGTAGGAAAAGACCCTCATGCATGGGCGAGATCCTCTTTCTTGGCGGGCGAGGATCATCAAGGAGGGATTGCCGCTTGAACCCCTTCACACCATGGAGTCGTTTTAGGTGGAGCATCTCTCCAATATTTGCTCCACGAGGACTGATTCGCTAGTGATCCTAAAGACGTTTGGGAAATCCAACCGGGCCTAGAGAGGGCGACATTCTGCCTCAGAAGACATATGAGATCTCCAGGCTAGGTCCTAGTCCTCGCCCATGAGGATGCATGTCGTTTCTTAGTCGGTCTCGTGACCAAAAACATCCCCGACATTCGAGACACCGGGCGGCGGCACCTCATGTGGGGGAGTTGGTGCCCGAATCGACCCTCCTCAGTTTCCCACCTTAGTGAAGCGACACCGGGTGTCCAATCCTGGCAAGTCGGAGATTAGGGGGCTCCATCAGCAATGCGCAACCCTGAAGAAAATGAAGATGAACATAAGATAAAATTTGAAGCAAAGCAACGATCCAAAAACGACCCTCACCTTGTCGTACCACGGCCTCGTCATAGACGGGGAGCTGAGGATCCCCGAGGCAGCTAGTGGTCCCGTCAAGCAGGGCACTCAATCTCGACAGATAAGGAACCCAAGGATCCTAGGGTTGCCCCACTACAGAAAGGGAGGCACATCAGAATAGAAACTAAGGCATAACAAAGTTAAAAGAGCCAAGGAACACTCATCGACACGTTTCCTTGGAGTCCCACCTTCCCTTTTCTTGCGAGAAGGGGAACCTGGCGAAGGTACCAGAGGGCCCCCGGAAGCGGGGCTAGACCGCTTGCGGTGGGTAATTGGGGACACTTGAGGTAGTACGAGCTCCTCTGGTTGCTCCTCTAGAGCCGAATTGAGATCGACCCGGGGAGTAGTGCACGTGGAAGTAACCACCTCATCCCTGGGCACCCTCCCTGATGGTGGAAGATAGAAGTCGGGGATGGCGCAGAAGAAGTCCTCTAGAGCGACATAGCCACTAATAGCTTCGATCCGGATTACGGATGTAGCATAGCTCTTTTTCCCTAGTAGACCTAGGTTTATCGAATCCTCAGGAAGCAGAAAGCATAGTGAAGTTACTTTAACGGACCTTCGGGAGTTTTAGAATTCTTTTTGTGTTTTACCGTACCAAGAGTTTGCTGTCTTTTGTTGTTGTCGATAATGGAGAGAGAGGGCTTAGGGCGTTCGGTTTCACATGTATCTATGCAAAATATCTGATGGGAATAAAAGAAAATAATAAAGTATGCATGTAATTGTTAGAGCAAGATAAATTATATGTGGGCACTGCATCCATAATTACTATTGCCTCCGCAACCGCTTATAGCAATAACCTACCAATCTCATCCATAGAAGAAAGAGAACTAATGATATGCATAGTGACATCACCGTTAATCCCAAGTAAATCCCTCACATACAGCCGTTCTACCCCTTCTGTCACTGGGGTTCCCAACTTGCAGATTAGTCATTAGTCATACTCCCTATACCTGGATCAATCCTCGGGGCTTGGGTACTTGACAAGTCCTTAGATTGAGGCAAGAGAGGATACAATAATCATCATGTCATACAAACTAATACATGATCCCATCTATGATAAATAACATGCACAAAAGCTACATGGCTAGGCGAAGCCCTTAGCCCAAGGAGAATTACTCACACATAGAGATGAAATCAATGATCATAAACATTGCAATGGAAATCATGAGATTGATAGAAAATAGTCTTACAATGTCGCCAATTGAAGATGAGATCTACTATTACAAGTGCTGGAATATGGCTATGGTGATGGAGAAGGTTTTGGAGATTAGATCTAAGTCTATTCCTCTAGCGGCTCTTCGGTGTTGTGGATGGAGTTCTGGGGGCGGCTGGTGATCGAAAAGAGCTCTGTTTCTCATCGCCTGAAGCCTCTTTATATAGGGGTCCCTTCACAAAAGTTGTTCTGTTTGACCTAGCGGTGTCGATGGAAACTATACGGTCGGAATTTTATTCTCACCATATAGTTGGTCGTTAAAGCGTCTATCTCCACTTCACGACTCCTGGTTTCTTCGGGTTGTTGGAAATCTCGTATCTTTGACTTTAATGTTGTGATTCCCATCATCAAACGTCACTATCTACGTAGGGAAAAATAGAAAGAAAGGATTGCATACCCCTTTGATCATTAGGCATTAGTGGCAGGGTTTAGAGAGATATTCCATAAAAAATATGAATAATATCTAGTTTAAATGTGGACGTAGATGGCTATATTTCACAGCCATCAACCTCCCCAAGTTTAATTTGATCGTCCTCGAGCAAGAAACCAAAATAAAAAAAGGAACTCAGCATTTAAATTGAAATAACGAGATGATGATCTTATTTATGATTCTAGTATCAAGTTTCCTCCACTTTATAAATCTGAAAAACTTTAGCACAGATAGAGTAATGGCAAGCATATGATACAGGTTTTTATGCATCCTTATAGCGCAGCAAAATTATTTTTAACATGTATGATTCAAATGATTAAACCTTATTCCATGTCATGTAATCAACTCATTGGCTTGCCTTTGAACAATAAAGTATAATCATGTAAAATTAAGAGTGTGAGAGTTTGTCATGAAAAACATATACACTAGAGTATCTCAATTCTCCCACATCAATAAATCAAGACTCTTCAAGCACTACTTTTCTATTCATTGTCCTTCAAGAATTTCATTTCTTAAGTAATTGAGAGCATGTCAAAGATTTTAATTATTTTATCAGGTTGTGATGGACACTCGTGGCATGACCAAGATTTTGTTCCTTTTGTTTAATGATGACTCATAACAGCCAGAGGAGTGATTCCATCATGAACACAGCTACCCGGGAATGCCAAGAATCTTATCCATTATAGCATTCCTGCTACCTATGTTTAATCAAATCATAGCTGAAATCTAGGAGTTTCCTCCATGAAGATCGTTCGTAGGCTAGCGGAGTTGTTGCCATCCCATGAAGTTTGACATGCATAAAGCTATATCATTATTATGATTCACAAGTCAAACTTTGGCATGCTCACAAAAACCGCTAAACATTAATTCAATTGAACAAATCCTTTTAAAGAGAGCTATCAAGTCAATCATTATTTTCTGTGGTGTTGAGTGTCTCTAGAAATAAGCCTTCAAGACTAAACATTACAACACCCAAGCCTTCAATTCTTAGACTTTTTCTTATTATGATTGTTTAGCAAATTTTTAGGCAAGACTTGGTTAACTACAAGTGGTGGAACAAAACATACTCAACTAAATACCCATGCAAACAAAATTTTACTACAATATAAAAGCGAACCGGGTTAGTGGCTGCTTGATACGTCCAAAACGTATCTACTTTCCCGAACGCTTTAGCTATTGTTTTTCCTCTAAACTTGTGTGAATTGGATGCAACTAACACAGACTGATGCTATTTTTAGCAGAATTACCTTGGTGTCTAGTTTTTGTGTGCAGAAAATCAACTATCAGGAAAAATCCTAGAAAATATGCCAAAAATCCTATTTCGCCAGAAAACTCACGGAGCCAGAATACGAGACGGAGTGGGGCTAGGGCCTGGCCACACCACCTGGCCGCGCAGGCTGGACCTGGCTGCGCCAGGGGGTGGTTTGGCTGCCCCAAACACCCCCTCGGTCTCCCTCTTTGCCTATAAGTTGCCTTCTGACCTAAAAACTCAGGGGGGGTTCGATGTTTTTCCAAAAAGAGTTCCGCTCCGCCGCCACCACCAGATTCCCTGATTCGGAACCAGAAACTCTGTTCTGGCACCCTGCCAGGACGGGGAATTGGAGGAGATCATCCCCATCATTATCACCATCGCTTCTCCATCGACCATCCATGTTTCCCCCATCTATGAGTGAGTAAATCCCCCGCTGTAGGCTATGGGGATGGTAGGGATTGGATGAGATCTTCATGTAATGGCATCGGATTGTTAGGGCATGGTGCCTAGTATCTACTATTAGTGCTTTTTGACTTTGTTGCAACTTGTTATGCTTAATGCTTGTCACTAGGGCCCGAGTGCCATGATTTCAGATCTAAACATGTTATTGATTCATTATGATAGTATTATTTATGGTTTTACCTGCAAGTTGTATACACACGTTGTTGTCCGGAACCAAAGGTCCCGAAGTGAAAGAAATCGGGATAACCGGAGGGAATGGCTTCGATGTGAGGATCACATGTGTTCACGGAGTGTTAATGCTTTGCTCCAGTGATCTATTAAAAGGATCACCTTAATTGCCAGTAGTTCCCTTGAGGCCCCGCTACAAACGGGCTGGCAGGACAAAAGATGTTGTGCAAGTTCTCATTGCGAGCACGTATGACTATATATGGAACACATGCCTATGATTATTTAGTACTTGGATGCTTTATCTTATTTATCTGCAATTGCCCTATGTTCTGATTGCCATGTGAATTGTCTTGTCCATGCAACGCCCGTCCATCCATCCCTATGCCTACCGCGCTTTAATCCTACTGTTTATTGCAATTGTTATTACTGTCTTTACTTTTACTACTGCTATTACTTTACTATTCCTACTACAAAACTGTTGCTACTGATAAACTATTGTGAGCAAGATTGTTTCCAGGTGTAGCTGAATTGACAACTCAGTTGTTAAGGCTTATAAATATTCTTTGACTCCCCTTGTGTCGAATCAATAAATTGGGTTTCACTTCCCTCGAAAATACTACGATACACCCCTATACTTTTGGGTCATCAAGACTATTCTGGCACCGTTGTCGGGGAGCATAGCTTTATTTATCAAGTCCACTCGGAATCACTATTGTTCGCTGCCATCCATCCATCATGGGTAAGTCTCGTGATGGCAAGGTTCCTATTTTACCATCCACTACAAGAAGAGGTACGGTTCTGAACACCTCTATTGCTCTTGATTCACCATCTGTTATGAGTAAGTTCCTTACACCACCACATACACATGCTACACACACTACTACTGCTGCTGAATCTGAAACTTCTGAAACTTATGATGCTGCTTCTACTGTGCTTGATAAGAGTGGTTCATTAGGTCCTTTCCTAGATGCTACGATTGCTAGAACTATAGCTAGAAATACTGAAACTCCTAATGAAGACACTACTACACCTGTTAGTTCACCTGAGTCTAGAGAAAGCTATGATATTGAAGACGGTTATATTGAGATGACCGATGAATTTATTAAAGAATGTCAAAACACCCATGATAGGAGTGCTGCTAAGAGTCTCCTTGAGAGGCGTTCTATAAAACCCAAATTGTCTCCTAATGCTAAGTTTGTCGCTTCTCCCATAAACATTAAAGATAAAGATTATGATTTCTCTCTTGATCTATCTTACATAGCTATTGTTGAGAAAGAACCTTTTTGTGGGACTAAGAATAAAAGTGCGGTAGCACATATGACTGAGCTTTCTACCATGAGTGGCTTGTTTTCTGATGATATTAAGATGCGCACCTACTTTGTTGCTAAGATTTTCCCTTTTTCACTGAAAGGAGAAGCTAAAACATGGTTTAGTAATTTACCTCCTAGATCTATTGATAGCCCTGATTGCTTGATTAGTACTTTCCTGTAAAAATATTTTCCTCCTAGTGCTAGACATGCTATTATGCAGGAACTTTTTGATTTTAAACAAGGAGAAAAAGAGATATTGCCTGAATCAAGGGCAAGGTTTTGTGCTTTGATTCATGCACAGGCTGGATGTCCATTACCTAAGAATGAGCTTCTTGATATATTTTATAATGTACTAACTAAAGAATCTAGGACATACCTGGATAGTTGTGCTGATTGTGTTTTCAGGAATAGGACTCCCAAGGAAGCTAAGGAACTAATGGCTAAAATAAGCAAGAATTATGAAGATTGGACTCCTCCTGAACCAGCTATACCTGAAACAATTATACCTGAACCAGCTATACCTGCGCCTATACCAACATCTAAGAAGAGGGGAGTTATTGAACTAAATGATGAAGTGATGAAGGAAGCTAAGAAATGTCTTAAGGAGAAGGGAATTAAAGCTGCAGCTATCAATAATTTACCTCCTATAGAAGAATTATGTATGCCAATTCCCCATTCACCCACTATTGAGGTACACTCTCTCCAACACTTTGATGAAGGTGATATCCCTTACTCTAAAGCTCCTGATCAATGCTTAGAAGAATTCGATATTTTTATTGTTAAGCAAGATAATTTTAATAAAAGGGTGCAAAATCATCTAATGGAAAAGTCTAGAGCTATTGTTGAGTTGAAGGATATTGTGGAAAGAACCTCTAATGATGTTAAAATGCTTGTGAAACATTTTCAAATGGTCCAAACTCAAATTGATCAACTTATTAAGGTACAAAAGACTTGCTAGTTAATGCTGGTAAAGAAAAACATGCTTATGAAATTGGAACTAGAAGTGGTGCTGCTACCCAGGATCCTCTATGTCCCGAGGTGCATCCCAAAAGAATCGATCAGGATTCTCAACAAGCTGAAAATAGTGGTACTACTCGTAAGAAAAGAAAAAAGAAACATAAAATTATTGTTGCATCCTCTGAACCTACTAAAGATCCTAATAGTATATCTGTCTCTCATGCTGAAACTGAAAGTGGTAATGAAGAAAATGATGTTCCTGATAAAGAAAAAGTTGAAGAAGAACCTGAAAGGCACACTAAGAATACTGAATACACTAAAGAAGATTTTGTTGCTAAGAAACATGGTAGTGAAAGAGAGCCCTGGGTCCAAAAACCTATGCCTTTCCCTGATAAGAAACACAAGTCAAAGGAAGATGAACACTATAATAAGTTTTGTGAGTGGATGAAATCTTTATTCCTGCAAATTCCTTTGACTGATGCTATTAAATTGCCTCCTTATTCAAAGTATATGAAGGATATTGTCTCGAATAAAAGGAAGATCCCTAATGAAGAAATTTCTACTTTGCTTGCTAATTATTCCTTTAATGGTAAGGTTCCAAAGAAACTTGGAGACCCAGGGATTCCAACTATTCCTTCCTCTATTAAGAATAGTTATGTTAGAACTGCTTTGTGTGATTTGGGAGCAGAAGTTAGTGTCATGCTTTTTTCTCTCTACAAGAGACTTCAACTGGAAAAACTAATACCAACTGATATATCTTTGAAAATGGCTGATAAATCTACCACTATTCCTATTGGTATATGTGAGGATGTACCTATTCAAGTGGCTCATAATTCCTTGATATTAACTGATTTTGTTGTGCTTGAAATGCCTGAAGATGATAATATGTCTATTATTCTTGGGAGACCTTTTCTTAATACTACATGAGCTGTTATTAATTGTAATCAAGGAAAGGTGACCTTTAATGTTAATGACAAGGATCATACTGTCTATTTACCCAAGAAGATTGATAGAACTTATGGTTTAAATTCAATTTAACATGTTGAGGGCATTCAAGTTGGAGAAATATATTGTCCCATACCAAGAGAAAAAATTGAAACTATTATGATTGGGACCATTGCTATCAAGGTTGAGGTAACATAATCATTAGTGGAATACAAAGTTTTGTTTCATATAAAATTGTTTTGGTAAAAATACCTGATCAACCTTGTTAACAAAAGGATTTCATTCAACAAAACAATGTTTTCACCATGATTATCTTCACTTACTTCTATTCTATCTATTTTAGTTTTTGCTTTCGTTTAGTTTACTTCTCTGTTGTTAGTTTCTTGCATGTTAGAGTGTCTTAGAACTTCTGAAGTTCTATCCTTGTTTTGTCTTTGCATCATTCCAAAAACCTTTTTCTGTCAGAAAATCATTCATCTATACCTGAAAATTGCTCAAAAATAAAGTGTCTCGAAAAATTCCAGAAAATTCATATTAAATTTTTACATGAAAAAAGGGGCAGAGGAGTGCCTGGAAGGTACCAGGGGGCCCACCAGGCAGGCACACCACCTGGTGGCGCAGCCAGCCTAGGGGCACGCCTGGCCATGGTGTGGGCCACCCCTAGCCCTCCACTCACTCTCTCACTTCCCACTTTCTTCTCTCTCCCGAGAAAATACCAGTTTATTGCTCGAAATCGCGTTCTTGCTGCTCTTGCCCTCGATTTTTCGATCTCCTTGCTCATCCCATCCTGGTGCTGAAATTTGGAGCATTTGTTCTCCAGTATGTGACTCCTCCGCTTGTCCAAGTAGATTTGTGTTTAGTGGTTTATATCTTGAGTATTTTGTTGCTGTAGGTGACAGGTTATGAGAGCTTGTAAACTTGTCCATTGCTTAGAGATATAGTTTTGATGCATGTTTAGGCCTCTACAAGTCCCTGTGAGTAGTGCCCTTCATTATATATTCACTTTGCAACCACTTGTGTAATGGATGTTTAAATTTCAGAATAGAAGATGAATGAGCATCAACTCAACCAACATGAACTGAGGGTGCCTAAGGTTATGAAGGTTCACCGAGAGGAGGAAGTTTTTCCTTCCATCTATCCATGCTGCGAATTCATGAGGGCTGCAGGAATTTCCCAAGACTTCCATACTTTGGTTGCTAATGCAGGATTGGAGCACTTTTTGGAAGATCAACCTTGTCAATTTGTGAAACTAACTATGTATGTGGTGCAGGACTTTCGATTTAGTCACTCTTTTCCTAACCCCATGATCCACTACAAAATTTACAATTTAGCTGTCGACCTTCCTCTTGATGACTTTTGTGCAGCTATTAAGGTACCTCAGTGGGGATCATGTGGAAGGATTAAAGAGCGTCCTGCACCACTCATGGACTTGTATGCGAAGATTTGCCAAGGGAGCAGCTTCTCTAAGGAGAGCGGGAAAATCCATAACATTCATCTCCCATCTATTCGCTACTTTGCTTACTTCATTCCCAAGTGTGTTCTCGCTAGGAAAACTGCTAATAATTTATCCTCGTATGATCTAGCATTCATCTCAACTGCTTTAAAACGAGACAGGACTTACAACTTGGGTTCCTTGATACCTTTCCGTCTAGCTGCTAACCGTGAAAAAGGTGGAATTTGTGGAGGCCTCATTGCCTCTCGTTTATTAGCTCTACATGGTTTAGTGCCTCATCATTTAGACCTACAGTTTCCCATAGAAAGGCTTGATCTTAATTCCATGATACAACATAAATTTGTTTCTTCTTGGGCTACTTTGAGTTAGTTGTCTTATGAAATAACCTTTCTCAAGGCTGGTTGGAGAAGGAGCAAGTCCGAGCGAGTTGTTCTTTTGTCTGCACCTGTTTTGTTTAACCTTGATAACAGGGTAGGATGGTCCCTCACGGAGGAGGAGCTTGATACGTACTTGGGAGAGCTCTCCCAACAGGAGCAGGATACTAGAAGGGAGGTCACAGATGATTCGGTCTAGCCCTCGAATGAGGGGGAGTCTTCATATCAGCAGGCTACCAATGATTGGGGAGCTTCTTCTTCTTCCCAAGGGCCTAACTACGATCATTCTTACAATGACCCGCCTGCTTGGAACCCTTACTCGTATTTGGATTGACACCCACTTAGGAAAAAGCCTAAGCTTGGGGGGAGGTACACCGACATCACACTCATCCCCATATCATTTTGTGTTGATACTTTGTATATTCATGTTTCGTTCTCTTTTTAGTTTTTGTTTTCTCTTTGCTTTTGCTTTCTAAAACACAAAAAGACCAAAAATATTTATATTGTTTCTCTTTGTTTGCTTCTTCTTCTTTTTGCCTTGAATAGCTTTTCCCTTTTTGCTTTGTTTGAACTATTCGAAAAACCCAAAAAGATTTTGCTTTTCTTGTTCTTCCTTTTTGGTTCTTGTTTAAAAAATCGAAAACACCAAAAATATTTGTTGTTCTTCTTTGGTTTTGTGAGTTTGTTGCAGGGTTCAGCAGTCCTCAGTGGAATTTGGTTTCATGTTATTATTCAAGCCACACAAGTCAAGGGCAATAATGAGGATTAATGACAACTTGAGGTGTGGTAAGAGGCTGGTAACGAACTCTATTTGTTTTCATTTTTGTACATATACTCATCATTGTGGGCATGCTTAGCCTGTTCGTGTAGGGTGTATGTTATTTATGGATGGTTAGTAGTTCTTGCTTTCATATGATTAGTTCCAGCTTGCTGATAGTTTGTAGCATGTCATATGGATGTTTGCATGCATTACTCTATTCATAACTTGGTATGACACTGTGGTATCCTCCTCTGAATGTTTCACTTGAATTGACTTGGCACATGCTCACGCATGCATATGACTGAAATAATTAGTTAAGCCTCAATGAATTATTTTGCCTTAGGATCTTGAGTCACTTTCATGCCATGATTAGTCCTGTTTTGTTGCAAGCATGATTATGACAGTTATTGCTCTCTCATTTGTCGCTCCCTTACTATTGCTAGCCTTCACTTACACTGAGTATGTTTTACTCGTGTTTCCAACTCCCTGAAACCAAATATTGCCAAAAGTGTCCACCATACCTACCTATTAGCATGATTTGCCGTTCCGTGCATATTCAATATGCCTTGTTTTCTTCCGAATAAAATGTTTGCTTGTTATGAGAAAGTTAGTCAGTAAAGCTCTCACGAACTTGATGGCACACTTTATTTCCTGCACTTAATAAACCTGAACCATTGTGACTGTCCATGAAAGTTATATGCTTGCAAATTATAGGCTGGGGATTAGCAGAACCGTGTTGTCACGGGGAACGCTTTCAACACCTGTAAATATATATACCTAGTTGATATCATGCTCTTTTGTTTGCGGATGTCGTCGGTGTGAAATAAAAGGGGAGCTTGTAAGTCCATGGAGTTATGTATGTGTGTTAGAGAAATGCCTAGGCCGCCGGTCTAATCCATGCCTAATCATGGTGGAAACCTGCAGCGTAACCATAATGAGTATCTATGAAGCATTCTTCTTATAAAAAAAGAGAGATAGCTATTGAAAAAAAAGATATGAGAAAAGAGGAAAGAGAGAAAAAGCACCATTTTCCCATGGTAAATAAGAAGACTGCTGAGATACTCATTGTGTGCTTGCCCTGTCATTTTGATATGGGGATTCTTCCGTATCATCGGGCAAGGGGTACCCCGTTGGCGGTTCTCTATGATACACATGTATTTACGATGACAAGAACTTATCGGTAAATAAAGTTGAGTAGCATGAGGAGTGGCCCTCTGATGACCCACAAGTATAGGGGGTGTATCGCAGTATTTTCGAGGGAAGTGAAACCCAATTTATTGATTCGACACAAGGGGAGCCAAAGAATATTTATAAGCCTTAACAACTGAGTTGTCAATTCAGCTGCACCTGGAAACAATCTTGCTCACAGCAGTTTATCAGTAGCAACAGTTTTGTAGTAGGAATAATAAAGTAGCAGCAGTAGTAAAGCAAAGACAGTAGTAACAAAAGCAGTAATAGTGGGATTCGAGTGCGGTGGGCATAGGGATGGATGGACGGGCATTGCATGGACAAGACAATTCACATAGCAATCAGAACATAGGGCAATTGCAGATAAATAAGATAAAGCACCCAAGTACTAGACAATCCTAGGCATGTGTTCCATATATAGTCATACGTGCTCACAATGAGAACTTGCACAACATCTTTTGTCCCTTGGCCCGTTTGCGTATGGGCCTCTAGAGAACTACTGGCAATTAAGGTGCTCCTTTTAATAGAGCACCGGAGCAAAGCATTAACACTCTGTGAACACATGTGATCCTCACATCAAAGCCTTTCCCTTCCGGTTATCCCGATTTCTGTCACTTCGGGGCCATAGGTTCCAGACAAAAACGTGTGTATACAACTTGTAGATAAGACCAAAAACAATACTATCATAATGAATCAATAATAAGTTTAGATCTGAAATCATGGCACTCGGGCCCTAGTGACAAGCATTAAGCACAACAAGTCGCAGCAAAGTCATAAAGCACTAATAGAAGATACTAGGCACCATGCCCTAACAATCTGATGCCATTACATGAACGATCTCATCCAATCCTTACCATCCCCATAGCCTACAACGAGGGATAACTCACTCATAGATGGGGGAAACATGGATGGTCGATGGAGAAGCGATGGTGATGATGATGGCGATGATCTCCTCCAATTTCCCGTCCCGGCAGGGTGCCAGAACGGAGTTTCGGTTTGTTTAAATGGAATCTGGTGGTGGCAGCGGAGCGGAACTCCTTCTAGAAAAACGTCGAACCCCCCAAAGTTTTAGGTCAGAAGTCTTCTTATAGGCGAAGAGAGATGCCGAGGGGGTGCCTAGGGGGCCCACACCACCCCCTGGAGCGGCCTAGCCTGGCCCGCGCCACCAGGTGGTGTGGCCACCCTAGGGCTCTTCTACGCCTCAGATTCACTGAGTCTTCGGTGAAATAGGATTTTGGCATATTTTCCGGGATTTTTCACGATAGTTGATTTTACGCAAAAAAGTAGACACCAAGGCAATTCTGCTGAAAACTTGATTCTTGCATTAGTTGCATCCAAATCACACAAGTATAGAGGAGAAACAATAGCAAAAGTGTTCGGGAAAGTAGATACGTTTTGGACGTATCAACTCCCCCCAAGCTTAGCTTATTGATTGTCCTCAAGCAATTCAGCTGAAAACTGAGTGCGATAAAAGAACTTTCACGAACACATTTGCTTCATATGATGTAAATATTCTCAGCAATGTGATCAACTACTTAGACAATCCATAATAAAGAGTATGCAACTGAGTCTACTTAATAGTCATTGCAAGCTATGAAGAGATTCCAACTCAAGAATAATAAGTAGCATAAAGCACGAACATAAGCAACATTACAATGCTCATAAAAAGGTATGATAAAGTGGTATCTCGCTTGCCTTTGATTATGAATGTCCAGGCACCTCTGAAGTTCAAGTGATGACTAGAAGTAAAGATATCAAGAATTCAAGCATCAAAGTCATAACACAAATAATCAAGTATTGGAACAAACAACAACTATGCTCTCAAGAAGGTGCTCGGAGAATAAGTGGAGACTCAACAAGTAAAGGAAAAGGTTTTGAATAATTTTGAAAGGCTTCCAAATGCTGAAAGTATGGTACTTGTTACCTTTGAGCTCTCATTTCCCCTATCATAAGCATCTTTAACGTGGTTAAGGTGAAAGTGAGGTACAATCTGAGTTATATGCTTGACAGACTATAAACTAAAAATCCCAAGTCCCTTGAGTACGAGGGCCGCTCCTCATGCTACTCAACTTTAGTTACCGGTAAGTTCTTGTCATCGTAAGTATGTGCGTATCATTGAGAACCGCCAATGGTGTACCCCTTGCCCGATGATACGGAAGAATCCCCATATCAAAATGACAAGGCAAGCAGACAATGAGTATGTCAGCAATCTTCTTATTTACCATGGGAAAATGGTGCTTTTTTCTCTCTTTCCTCTTTTCATAAACTCTTTTTTTCCTTTTTCTCAATAGCTATAACTCTCTTTTTTTTATAAGAAGAGTGCTTCATAGATATCATTATGGTTACGCTGCAGGTTTCCACCATGTCAGCATGGATTAGACCAGCGGCCCAGGCGTTTCTCTAACATACATACATAACTCCATGGACTTACAAGCTCCCCTTTTATTTCACACCAACGACATCCGCAAACAAAAGAGCAAGGTATCAACTGGGTATATATTTACAAGTGTTGAAAGCATTCCCCGTGACAACGCAGTTCGCTAATCCGACCTATAATTTGCAAGCATATAACTTTCATGGAGAGTTCACAATGGTTCAGGTTTATTAAGTGCGGAAAATAAAGTGTGCCATCAAGTTCGTGAGAGCTTTACTAACTAATTTTCCCATAACAAGCAAACATTTTATTCGAAAGAAAACAAGGCATAATGAATACGCACGGGAGTAGCAAATGATGCTAATAGGTAGGTATGGTGGACACTTTGGAAATATTTGGTTTAGGGCGTTTGGAACTTGAGTAAAACATACTCAGTGAAAGTGAAGGCTAGCAATAGTAAGGGAGCGACAAACGAGAGAGCAATAGCTGTCATTATCGTGCTTGCAACAAAACAGGACTACTCATGGCATGAAAGTGATTCAAGATCCTCAAGACAAAATAATTCATCGAGGCTTAACTGATTATTACAGTCATGTGCATGCGTGATCATGTGCCAAGTCAATCAAATGAAACATTCAGAGGAGGATACCACGGTGTCATACCAATTTATGAATAGAGCAATGCAAGCAAACATTCATGAGACATGCTACAAACTATTAGCGAGCTGGAGCTAATCATAAGAAAGCAAGAACTACTAAGCATCCAAAGAAAACATACACTCTACATGAATAGACTAAGCACGCCCACAGTGATGAGTATATGTACAAAAATGAAAACAAATAGAGTTCATTACCAGCCTCTTACCACGCCTCAAGTTTTCATTGATCCTCATTATTGCTCTTCACTTGTGTGGCTTGAATAATAATATGAAACCAATAATACACTAAGAACTGCCGAACACTGTAGCAAACTTGCAAAAACCAAAGAAGAACGACAAATATTTTTGGTGTTTTCGAATAGTTTAAACAAAGCAAAAAGGGAAAAGAAAACCAAGGCAAAAAGAAGAAGCAAACCAAAGAGAAACAACAAAAATATTTTTGGTCGTTTTGTGTTTTTAGAAAGCAAAAGCAAAGAAGAACAAAAACTAAAAAGAGAACGAAAACATGAATATACAAAGTACAGATGCAACATGATATGGAGATGAGTGCGGTGTCGGCGTACCTCCCCCAAGCTTAGGCTTTTTCCCTAAGTGGGTATCAATCCCAAGCTGGCCAGGATGAAGTATCACCGAGGTACGACGAGGAGGTACCCTCGTCCTGGTCCGAGCCCGAGTACGC
The DNA here is from genome assembly GCA_023614405.1 of Avena insularis. Classification (NCBI taxonomy): domain Eukaryota; kingdom Viridiplantae; phylum Streptophyta; class Magnoliopsida; order Poales; family Poaceae; genus Avena; species Avena insularis. The sequence goes on along the minus strand of CM042692.1, from coordinate 352,148,084 downwards.
CCCTCCGTAATGTGTGGAGTAATCATAGGAGGGCGCATCCTCCTAGTGCTGCTCGTGGAAACCCAACAAGTGAAGCTGCTCGTCCACCTCCTCCTTGGAGCGCGACCACGGTCTCCTGTCAACACTAAACAAAGCAGGTTGTGGCAAAAGGATCTCCCTTTCATCCCTGTCAGTGAAAAGCATCCTATATACTAGATTGTTCAAATCAGAGGTAGCAGTGACAAAGTGATGAGTTTTCATGGCAACAAGGTCGAGCCTCTGTGGTGCTAGCATAGCATCATCGGGATCCACTGAAAGGCCTAATGCATTGACTACACGCGAGGCAATGATGCCCCCATAGATAGGCCCCTTAGCAACTAGGCGGCGAGCAATAAGCGAGCCAAGATTGTACCGAGTATCATTGTTGAGCGCAGCAGCAAGGAAAGCTAAGTGATAGTTGGAGATATTACTAGTGTTCTCCCTACCCAATACGCTAGTGGCAAGATAATATGCAAAGTATCTAAGAGCAGGGAGTTGGATATTTCTTATCTTTCCGCGCTGCGCCACGCGGTCATCATCATTGGTCACCTCTCGGTAAAGCTCCAACAAATCAGCAGGTCGCCCTTGAATTTTCTTCACGGTCCCTGTCATACGCACACCTACAATACTGCAAAATCTCTCCAAAGGCATGGTGAAGGGCATATCATAGATTTTAAAAGAGACAGTAGATTGATAGGGTGTGTTAGTAAATGAGAAGCTCTTAACAAAAATTTTGGTGAGCATAGCGTACTGTGCACTCTCATCTTGCATATAAGAGGTCAAGCCAACCCTCTCAATCAGTAGCAATAAATCATCAAGAATACCTACAGCTTGCAAGAAAGTAAAACAAGGAAAAGAGGATGGGTGAGCATCTCCATCATCCCTTTCACTGCCAATACGTGTTGCAATGAGGTCTTCGTTGTATGAAGGCCTAGCTTGAGAGGCTGTTCTTGAGGGCCTCGACCTCCTAGGTGCATCACTCTCAAATATCTCTCCAAAAGTGTGGTTGTTCATGCTTGGTATTCTGAAATTTAAACACCTATTAAACAAGTGATTGCAAAGTAAATATAATAAAGGATTCTACTCATAGGGACTTGCAAGAGGCCTAAACATGCATCAAAACTATATCTCTAAGCATCAAACAAGCTTACAAGCTCTCATAACCAGTCACCTATAGCAGCAAAATACTCAACATATAATCCACTAAACACAAATCTACTTGGACAAGGGGAGGAGTCACATACCAAGGAACAAATGCTCCAAATTTCAGCAAGAAAGATGGGTTGAGCAAGGAGATCGAAGAAATCGAGAGCAAGCACAGAGAGAACGCGGTTTTGAGCTATGAACTGGAGCTTACTCGGGAGAGAGAAGAAAGTGGCAGGGGAGAGAGTTAGTGGAGGGTCAGGGGTGGCCCACACCAGGGCATGGTGCCACCCAGGGCTGGCCACGCCACCACATGGTGTGCCCGCCTGGTGGGCCCCCCTGGTACCTACCAGGTACTCCTCTGCCCCTTTTTTCACGTAAAAATTTAATACGAATTTTCTGGAATTCTTTGAGACATTTTATTTTGGGGAATTTTCAGAAAAAGAAGAATGATTTTTCTGACAGATAGATTTTTTTCTTTTGGAAACATGATGCAAGGACAAAACAAGGCTAGAACTACAGAAGTTCTAGCATGCAAGCAACTAACAACACAAAGAAAACTAAACGAAAGCAAAAACTAAAATGCAAAGAATAGAAATAAACGGAGATAATCATAATGAAAACATTGTTTTGTTCAATGGAATCCTTTTGTTAACAAGGTTTATCAAGTCTTGCTACCAAAACAATTGCATATGAGACAAAACTTTGTACTCCACTAATGATTATGTTATCTCAACCTGGATAGAAATGGTCCCAATCATAATAGTTTCAAAATTTTCTCTTGGTATGGGACAATATATTTCTCCAACTTGAATGCCTTCAACATGTTCAATTGAATTCAAACCATAAGTCCTTTCAATCTTCTTGGCGAAATACACAGTATGCTCCTTGTCATTAACATTGAAGGTCGCCTTTCCTTGATTACAATTAATAACAGCTCCTGCAGTATTAAGAAAAGGTCTCCCAAGAATAATAGACATATTATCATCTTCGGGCATTTCAAGCACAACAAAATCAGTTAATATCAAGCAATTGTGAGCCACCTGAACAGGTACATCCTCACATATACTCACAGGAATAGTGGTAGATTTATCAACCATTTGTAAAGATATATCAGTTGGTATTAATTTTTCAAGTTGAAGCCTCTTATAGAGAGAGAAAGGCATAACACTAACTCCAGCTCCCAAATCACACAAAGCAGTTCTAACATAACTGTTCTTAATAGAGCAAGGGATAGTTGGAATCCCTGGGTCTCCAAGTTTCTTAGGAACCTTACCATTGAAGGAATAATTAGCAAGCAAAGTAGAAATTTCTTCATTAGGGATCTTCCTTTTATTCGAGACAATGTCCTTCATATACTTTGAGTAAGGAGGCAATTTAATAGCATCAGTCAAAGGAATTTGCAAGAATAAAGGCTTCATCCACTCACAAAACTTATTATAGTGTTCATCTTCCTTTGACTTGTGTTTCTTATCAGGGGAAGGCATAGGTTTTTGGACCCAAGGTTCTCTTTCACTACCATGTTTCTTAGCAATAAAATATTCTTTGGTGTATTTAGTATTCTTAGTGTGGTTTTCAGGTTCTTCTTCAACTTTTGCTTCATTAGGAACAACATTTTCTTCATTACCACTTTCGGTTTCAGCATCAGAGATAGATATACTATTAGGATCTATAGCAGGTTCAGAGGGTTCTATAATAGCTTTATGTTTCTTTTTCCTTTTCTTACGAGTAGAACCACTATTTTCAGCTTGTTGAGAATCCTGCTCAATTCTTTTGGGATGCCCCTCAGGATATAGAGGATCCTGGGTAGTAGCACCACTTCTAGTTCTAATTTCATAAGCATGTTTTTCTTTAGCAGCATTAACTAGCAAGTCATTTTGCACTTTAACGAGTTGATCTATTTGAGTTTGAACCATTTCAAAAGTGTTTAACAATCATTTTAACATCATTAGAGGTTCTTTCCACAATATCTTTCAACTTAACAATAGCTCTAGTGTTTTCCATTAGATGATTTTGCACCCTTTTATTAAAGTTATCTTGCTTAACAATAAAGATATCAAATTCTTCTAAGCATTGATCAGGAGGTTTAGAGTAAGGGATATCACCTTCATCAAAGTGTTGGAGAGAGTGTACCTCAATAGTGGATGAGTAGGGAATAGGCTTACATAATTCTTCTATAGGAGGTAAATTCTTGACATCTGCAGCTTTAATTCCCTTCTCCTTAAGACATTTCTTAGCTTCCTTCATCACTTCATCATTTAATTCAATAACTCCCCTCTTCTTTGATGTTGGAATAGGCACATGAATAGATGGTTCAGGTACAATTACTTCAGGTATAGCTTGTTTAGGAGGAGTCCAATCTTCATAATTCTTGCTTATTTTAGCCATTAATTCCTCAGCTTCCTTCGGAGTCCTATTCCTGAAAACAAAATCAACACAACTATCTAGGTATGTCCTAGATTCCTCAGTTAGTCCATTATAAAATATATCAAGAAGCTCGTTCTTAGGTAATGGTCTTCCAGCCTGTGCATGAATCAGAGCACAAAACCTTGCCCAAGATTCAGGCAATACCTCTTTTTCTCCTTGTTTGAAATCAAAAAGTTCCTGTAAAATAGCATGTCTAGCACTGGGAGGAAAATATTTCTGCAGGAAAGTACTAATCAAGCACTCAGGGCTATTAATAGATCCAGGAGGTAAATTACTAAACCAAGCTTTAGCTTCTCCTTTCAGCGAAAAGGGGAAAATCTTAGCAACAAAGTAAGTACGCATCTTAATATCATCAGAAAACAAGCCACTCATGGTAGAAAGTTCATTCATATGTGCTACCGCACTTTCATTCTTAGTCCCACAAAAAGGTTCTTTCTCGACAATAGCTATGTAAGATAGATCGAGAGAGAAATCATAATCTTCATCTATAATGTTTATGGGAGAAGCAGCAAACTTAGCATCAGGACATAATTTGGGTCTAATAGTACGCCTCTCAAGGAGACTCTTAGCAGTGCTCCTATCATGGGTGTTCTTACATTCTTTAATAAACTCATCGGTCATCTCAACATAATCTTCTTCAATATCATAACTCTCACTAGACTCAGGTGAGCTAACAGGTGTGGTAGTGCCTTCATTAGGAGTTTCGGTATTTCCAGCTATAGTTATAGCAATTGTAGCATCTAGGAAAGGACCTAATGAACCACTCTTATCAAGCACAGTAGAAGCAGCATCATAAGCATCAGAAGATTCAGATTCAGTAGTAGTAGCAGTGTGTGTAGCATGTGTATGTGGTGGTGTAACGAGCTTACTTATAACAGATGGTGAATCAAGAGCAGTAGAGGTGTTTAGAACCGTACCTCTTCTTGTAGTGGATGGTAAAATAGGAACCTTGCCATCACGAGACTTACCCATGATGGATGGATAGCAACGAACAATAGAGAATCCAAGTGAACTTGATAAATAAAGCTATGGTCCCCGGCAATGGCGCCAGAACATAGTCTTGATGACCCACAAGTATAGGGGGTGTATCGCAGTATTTTCGAGGGAAGTGAAACCCAATTTATTGATTCGACACAAGGGGAGCCAAAGAATATTTATAAGCCTTAACAACTGAGTTGTCAATTCATGCACTGAAACAATCTTGCTCACAGAGTTTATCGATGTAACAGTTTTGTAGTAGGAATAGTAAAGCGGCAGTAGTAGTAAAGCAAAAGGCGGTAGTAACAAAAGCGATATGATGGGATTTGTGTGCGGTAGGCATAGGGATGGATGGACGGGCGTTGCATGGACAAGACAATTCACATAGCAATCAGAACATAGGGCAATTGCAGATAAATAAGATAAAGAACCCAAGTACTAGACAATCCTAGGCATGTGTTCCATATATAGTCATACGTGCTCGCAATGAGAACTTGCACAACATCTTTTGTCCTGCCAGCCCGTTTGCAGAAGGGCCTCTAGGGAACTACTGGCAATTAAGGTGCTCCTTTTAATAGAGCACCAGAGCAAAGCATTAACACTCCATGAACACATGTGATCCTCACATCAAAGCTTTTCCCTTCCGGTTCCCGATTTCTGTCACTTCGAGGCCATAGGTTCCGGACAACAATGTGTGTATACAACTTGTAGATAAGACCAAAAACAATACTATCATAATGAATCAATAATAAGTTCAGATCTGAAATCATGGCACTCAGGCCCTAGTGACAAGCATTAAGCACAACAAGTCGCAACAAAGTCATAAAGCACTAATAGAAGATACTAGACACCATGCCCTAACAATCTGATGCCATTACATGAAAGATCTCATCCAATCCCTACCATCCCCATAGCCTACAGCGGGGGATTACTCACTCATAGATGGGGGAAACATGGATGGTCGATGGAGAAGCAATGGTGATGATATCCTCCAATTCCCCATCCCGGCAGGGTGCTAGAACGGAATTTTAGGTGCTGTTTCGTGGAATCTGGTGGTGGCGGCGGAGCGGAACTCCTTCTAGAAAAACGTCGAACCCCCCGAAGTTTTTAGGTCAGAAGGCTCCTTATAGGCGAAGAGAGAGGCCGAGGGTGCACAGGGGCCCACCACCCCTCGGCCTGGCCTGGCCGCGCCACCAGGTGGTGTGGCCACCCAGGCTCTTCCGTCTCATATTGCTCTGAGTCTTGGTGAAATAGGATTTTTGGCATATTTTCCGGGATTTTTCCTGATAGTTGATTTTCTGCACAAAAAGTAGACACCAAGGCAATTCTGCTGAAAACAGCATCAGTTTGCATTAGTTGCGTCCAAATCACACAAGTATAGAGGAGAAACAATAGTAAAAGTGTTCGGGAAAGTAGATACGTTTTGGACGTATCACCCTCATACTCAAGGGACATGAGATTTCCAGTTTATAGTCTGTCACGCATATAACTAAGATTGGACCTCACTTTGACCTTAACCATATTAAAGATGCTTATGATAGGGGCAATGAGAGCTCAAAGCTAATGAGTACCATACTTTCAGCATTTGGAAGCCTTTCAAACTATTCAAAACTTTTTCATTTCCTTGTTGAGTCACCACCTATTCTATGAGCACTTTCTTGAGAGCATAGTTGTCTTCTTAGTATAATATGCTTGTCTCATTACTAGATTAATTGTGTTATGACTTTGATGCTTGTATCTTTGATATATTTACTTCTAGTCTTCACCTGGACTTCAGAGGTGCCTTGGCATTCACAATCAAAGGCAAGCGAGATACCGCTCTATCATACCTTGTTATGAGCATTGTAATGTTGCTTATGTTTATATTTCATGCTACTTATTATTTTTGAGTTGGAATCTCTTCATAGCTTGCAATGCCTATTAAGTAAACTTAGTTGCATACTCCTTATTATGAATTATCTAAGTAGTTGATCACATGCTGAGAATATATACATCATATGAAGCAAATGTGTTCGTGAAAGTTTCTTTTATCGCACTCAGTTTTCAACTGAATTGCTTGAGGACGAGCAATAAGCTAAGCTTGGGGGAGTTGATATGTGCAAAACGTATCTACTTTCTCGAACACTTTTGCTATTGTTTTTCCTCTAAACTTGTGTGAATTGGATGCAACTAACACGGACTGACGCTGTTTTCAGCAGAATTACCTTGGTGTCTAGTTTTTGTGCAGAAAATCAACTATCAGGAAAAATCCCGGAAAATATGCCAAAAATCCTATTTCGTCAGAAGACTCACGGAGCCAGAATATGAGACGGAGTTGGGTTGGGGCCTGGCCACACCACCTGGCCGTGCAGGCTGGGCCTGGCCATTCCAGGGGGTGGTCTGGCCGCCCCAGACACCCCCTCGGTCTCCCTCTTCGCCTATAAGTTGCCTTCTAACCTAAAAACTCAGGGGGGGTCGACATTTTTCCAAAAAGAGTTCCGCTCCGCCGCCACCACCAGATTCCGTGATTTGGAACCAGAAACTCCTTTCTGGCACCCTGTCGGGACGAGGAATTGGAGGAGATCATCGCCATCATCATCACCATCGCTTCGCCATCGACCATCCATGTTTCCCCCATCTATGAGTGAGTAAATCCCCCGCTATAGGCTATGGGGATGGTAGGGATTGGATGAGATTGTTCATGTAATGGCATCGGATTGTTAGGGCATGGTGCCTAGTATCTACTATTAGTGCTTTTGACTTTGTTGCAACTTGTTATGCTTAATGCTTGTCACTAGGGCCCGAGTGCCATGATTTCAGATCTAAATATGTTATTGATTCATTATGATAGTATTGTTTATAGTCTTACCTGCAAGTTGTATACACATGTTGTTGTCCGGAACCAAAGGCCCTGAAGTGATAGAAATCGGGATAACCGGAGGGAATGGCTTTGATGTGAGGATCACATGTGTTCACGGAGTGTTAATGCTTTGCTCCGGTGCTCTATTAAAAGGAGCACCTTAATTGCCAGTAGTTTCCTTGAGGCCCCGCTACAAACGGGCCGGCAGGACAAAAGATGTTGTGCAAGTTCTTATTGCGAGCATGTATGACTATATATGGAACACATGCATATGATTATTTAGTACTTGGATGATTTATCTTATTTATCTACAAATGCCCTATGTTCTGATTGCCATGTGAATTATCTTGTCCATGCAACACCCGTCCATCCATCCATATGCCTATCGCGCTTTAATCCTACTGTTTACTTCAATTGTTATTACTGTCTTTACTTTTACTACTGCTATTACTTTACTATTCCTACTACAAAACTGTTGCTACTTATAAACTGCTGTGAGCAAGAATGTTTCCAGGTGCAGCTAAATTGACAACTCAGTTGTTAAGGATTATAAATATTCTTTGGCTCCCCTTGTGTCGAATCAATAAATTGGGTTTCACTTCCCTCGAAAATACTGCGATACACCCCCTATACTTGTGGGTCATCACTGCTCCTCTTCTTTGTCCTCATCCTCATCCGGAATCTCCTCCTTGGGTTGGTGTTGCTCAACCTGCAAGTCATATAGAAAACGTCCTTCCTCGATAGAGAAAATACCATTTGGCAAAGGAGCGGGGTAGAGACGCCCAGCTCCAGCAATATGCAAGTAATAAACACCACCTCTCCTAGTGAGCATTCCACAAGATTTTAATGTAGAGAAACCAACACGTCGCTCACCTAGCACTGGTTGCAACTGATGGCTCTGAAATATAGCCATCTACGTCCACATTTAAACTGGATATTAATCATATTCTTGATGAAATATCTCTCTAAACCCTACCACTAATGCTAATATTTAGAGGGGTATGCAATCCTTTCTTTTTGTATTTTTCCTGCGCAAATAATGTCGTTTAAAGGAGGGAATCACTATATTAAAGTCAAAGATACGGTATTTCCAACAACCAGAAGAAACCAGGAGCCGAACAACAAAGGCAGACGCTTTAACGACCAACTATACGGCCGGAGCAAAAATTCTGACCATATAGCTCCAGTCGTATAGTTGGTGCCACCACCGTTAGGTCAAACAGAACAACTTTTGTGAAGGGGCCCCAATATAAAGAAGCCTCGGGTGATGAGAAAATAAGACAGACCTCGCCAAAAAGTCTCTGCCACAGATCTCCAGCCGCCTCCAGATCTCCAAACCCTTCTCCATCTCCATAGCCATCTTCCCCCACTTGTAATAGTAGATCTCTTCTCTGATTGGCGACATTGTAAGACTATTGCTATCAATCTCATAATTTTTGTTACAATGTTTGTGATTGTTGATCTCATCTCTATGTGTAAGTAATTCTCCTTGGGCTAAGGGCTTCGGCCTAGCCATGTAGCAATTGTGCATGTGATTTATCATAGATGGGATCGTGTATTAGTTTGTATGACATGATGATTATTGTATCCTATATTGCCTCAATCCAAGGACTTGTCAGGTACCCAAGACCCCGAGGGTTGAGCCAGGTATAGGGAGTATGAGTGATGACTGATCTGCAGGTTGGGAACATAAGTGACAGAAGGGGTAGTATGGCTGTATGTGAGGGATTTTGTTGGGATTAACGGTGACATCACTATGCATATCATTAGTTCTCTTTCTTCTATGGATGAGACTAGTAGGTTATTGCTATAAGCGGTTGTGGAGGCAATAGCAATTATGGATGCACTGCCCACATATAATTTATCTTGCTCTAACAAGTACACGCATACTTTATTTCTATCTTTTATTTCCATCAGATGTTTTTTGCACAGTTATAGGTGAAACCGAACGCCCTAGGACCTCTCTCTCCATCATCGACGACAACAAAAAGACGCAAGATATTGGTCCAGTAAAAACACAAAAGGAATTCCAAAACTCCCATCCATTAAAGTAACTTCACTACGCATTCGCTTCACGTGGATTCGATAACCTAGGTCTACTAGGGAAAACGAGCTATACTACATCTGTAATCCGGATTGAAGGTATCAACAACCCACCTAGGTTGATGCCTAGGGCAATGGCAAGCACGGTGATGATGCCTCCACCTGTGACTGGTCCTTGGCTTTGGGAGGATTGGTACTCCAGGTAGCGCACAAGAATTGCGCCCAAGTTGAGTGAAAAGTTATTATTATTGAAAGCAGCCTTTGCAAGGACTAAGATGTCCTCCTCACTGAGTCTCGTGAACTCATTTTCGTGCGTACAAAGTGTTAGCAATAACATAGAACAAATAGCGAATTGCAGGATGTTGAATATTCTTCCCCTTGCTTACTCTAGAAGTGAAACTCGTTCCATTATAATATTGTTCCGGGGAAGGATCTAAGCCAGTAAAGGATGCACGTAAGTCATTATCATTATTTTTTGGAAAATTAAAACATGTGCACCATTCATCTAGTGATAAAGCATAATTATTGTTCATAAGTCGGAAATAAATCATGTCCTCTCCATTCCATGCTTTAACGGTGCTTTGCAAAGAACTTAGAAATTCAAGAGTTAACCGGCGATAAGTAGGAACATCATTGAATACAAAGTTTTGCAGGCCAAACCTATTGCAAAGTAAATTGAAGTCATTAGAAATACCGAGTTGGTTCAGTATAATGGGGTAAGCCCACTTGGTTGCCTTCACTTCTCGGTTCTTGATCCTATTGAAGCGATCATGTTGGGGCTCATCCTTGAGCCGTATCCCCATGTGTTCTTGAGCGGCAGCCCGAGAAGCGCTAGCGGTGGCACGAGCACGAGTTTGGCTCCTTATGTTCATCATCTAAAATAACAAAGAAAGCTAAAAAGATAAAACTCTTTGATCCAACAATAATAAGCATAACATATTCCTCATCATAACACACTAAAGAATCCCCTCAAAATAATAATCTAGGCAAGAGAATCATGGCAATTAGTTCATAGTAGGTCTCACCCTAGATTGATAATGATAACAGATCATAGATGAATTTGCAAAAAGTAATTGGAGGATCGGAGGAGAAACATACCGTAGATCACTTGTGTGCGAGGATATCGAACGAAATTGAGTAGAGATGAAGATCTCTTGAGGGTTTGAGAGAGTTTGAAGGTAGAAGAGAGAAAAAGTATTGAAGTTTTGTGGTTGGAGGTACCTCCCGTGGTGATTTTGTGGTCAGATGCAACTATACTGCCAAACTATATGGCCAGAACAATTTTTTCCCACCGTATAGTTGGTCTGCTGTCAAACATTTAGGGTTTCCACCTGGCGGCACGAGAATACGGCCATAACTATACGGCCGGGATTTTTCATCCCCGTCATATAGTTGGTCGTCAAACTTTCTGTACCTGGAAAAGAAATTTTACAAAGGCATCGATATCTATACAACCGGAACTATATTGCCGGAATTTTTATTCCCGAAGTACAGTTGGTCGTTAAACCTTCTGTAGTCATCAAATATTTTCTGTTTCTTCGAGAATTATTTCTTATCCTGAAACCTAGCGAAACACCTTGTTTTTGACAGAAAAATGAGAGTAAAAATTGTTGAACAATATCAATATGTATAAAGCAGGATTTTTAGTACTACCAAACTTCTTCTCCTCAACTAGAGCTTTCTAAAACTTAAAAACTTTTACTCCAACCTTTATTTCACATGGGTTGCCTCCCATGAAGTGCTCTTTTATGGACAATAGCTTGACCTTGATGTTGCTCACTTAGGCCAGGTGAGTGGAACGCCCACTCCAAAATAGTTGGCCTTCAAAGTGATGGCCTCCTTTTCATCATGCTTGGCTTTCTTCTTCCTAGGAAAATGAATAACAAAAGGATTTCCCTTCATGTAGATTAATCAAAGCCTTAATAGTTCTTAAGAATGGACAGCCTAATATAATAGGAGCAGTAACATCTTCATGCATGTCAACGATAACAAAATCAATAAGATCAGGACATCCTTTAATGTATACTAAAGTATTTTCTTTAGTCCCTACAACTTGTTTGTAGGTAGAATCTGCTAGATGTAGTTTTAACTCGGTCATTTCAAAAGAGCCAAGATTTAACTTATTAAAAAGACTTTTTGGAATTGTTGAAACGCTTGCACCTAGGTCACAAAGTGCACTATCTCATTGGTCCCAATTTTAATCTTAATAGTAGGCTCAAATATATCATCAAGCTTCACAGGTAATTTTTCAGCAATTTTCTTATATTCTTCCTCAAGCTCACGTACCTTTATTGCTACCTAATTAACAAAGTGTTGATACATAGCTTCATCATTTCCTTCACTTACCGGAATCTTGATATTGATCCTTTTTACAAGATCTTCAATGGTGTAACTTGGTGAAGGAGCATTACTATAATCAAGTTCTTCAGGCTCCTCCCTTTGGATTCTCATCATCTTGAGGTCTTCAACAGGATTGGGCTCAGCTTTACCTACAAATTTTGCTAGAATGAGAGTTTGACTCTCGGTTATCTTACCTAGCGATGCCTCAACAATCCTCGTTCTTTCTTGGAGGGCGTGCAAATCATTCCTCAAACTTACAGCTTGGTTAGATAATTTACCAAGCATAGCATCATGGTTCTTCGTTATTTTAACAAGAATATTGTTTTGCTCATTTTGTGAGTCTATAAAGGACTTAAGTGTTTTTTGAAGACTGCCATTACTTGTTCCCATACTATTATTAGAGTTACCTGCAGAACTATAATAGTGTTTCTGAAAATTAGGATTATAATTCTTCTTCCAAGAAAGGTTATAATCATTATGAGCTATGAAGTCTATTTCTTCAATATTTGATTCTAGGATAGCTCTTACCTGGTTTTCTTTACCTTTTACAGGTAATATGAGCTCATCCAGCGTAGCATTGAGTTTTTCATTTTCTTGTGGTGAGATGGAGTTAACCGTTTTCGTGTTTGATCTATCCACATGACACTGGGCATGGTTGTCTTGCATATTGTCTAGAAGATGCTTTGCTTTTGTAATATGTTTGCCCATAAATGTTCCTCCAACTGCAGTATCAAGCATAGACTTAGACACATGATTAAGAGCATTATAATATAAATGGAGGATTAACCAATCTTCCATCCCATGACTGGGACAGTTTCTCATGCATTCTTTCATCCTCTCCCATGCAAGCGCTAGTGGCTCACGCTCTTCCTGTCTAAAACCAGTAATATTAGATCTTAGTTGCATAGTCTTTGCAGGTGGGAAAATTTAGTCATAAATAAAGAAGTACACTCCACCCATGATGTAATAGTATTTCTAGGCAAAGATAGCAACCAATCTTTTGCTCTTCCTCTAAGAGAGAAAGGAAATAAGCGCAATTTGACCACATCGGGGTCAACATCTTTTATGAGCATCATATCACATATTTCAGTGAAAGTATTCAAGTGCATACCCGCGTCCTCAATAGTAGAGCCTCCAAATTGATTCTGTTGAACCAAACTTAAATAATGGGGCTTAATTTAATAATCATCAGCAGCAATTGCTGGCTGAGTAATAGGAGTACGGAAATAATCATTGTTGGGAGTTACAAACTCCCCAAGCTTCTTTTCAGCCATATTTCCTATGTTTTTGGGTTTTCTTAAACAAAGACTTATGATAGTAAAAATAAGAATTTAAAGACTAACTAATTTTTTTTGGTTTTGAAATAAAGACTGAAAGCAAACTAACAAAATTAAAAACAAGAATTAAAATTAGCAAGGTTCCTACTAACCTCGCCAAGGTAGCTATTGCTTCCCCGGCAACAGCGCCAGAAAAAGGGTTGATACCTTCGATCCGGATTACGGATGTAGTATAACTCTTTTTCCCTAGTAAACCTAGCTTTATCGAATCCCCGGGAAGTACAAAGCATAGTGAAGTTACTTTAATGGACCTTCAGGAGTTTTAGAATTCTTTTTGTGTTTTACCGGACCAAGAGTTTGCTATCTTTTGTTGTTGTCGATGATGGAGAGAGAGGGCCTAGAGCATTCGGTTTCACCTGTAGCTGTGCAAAACATCTGATGGGAATAAAATATAATAATAAAGTATGCAAGTAATTGTTAGAGCAAGATAAATTATGTGTGGGTAGTGCATCCATAATTTTTATTGCCTCCGCAACCGCCGATAGCAATAACCTACTAGTCTCATCCATAGAAGAAAGAGTACTAATGATATGCATAGTGATGTCACCATTTATCCCAAGTAAATCCCTCACATACAGCCGTACTACCCCTTCTGTCACTGGGGTTCCCAACCTGTAGATTAGTCATTACTCATACTCCCTATACCTGGCTCAATCCTCGGGGTCTTAGGTACCTGACAAGTCCTTAGATTGAGGCAAGAGAGGATACAATAATCATCATGTCATACAAACTAATACATGATCCCATCTATGATAAATAACATGCACAAAAGCTACATGGCTAGGCCGAAGCCCTTAGCCCAAGGAGAATTACTCACACAAAGAGATGAAATCAGTGATCATAAACATTGCAATGTAAATCATGATATTGATAGCAAATAGTCTTACAATGTCGCCAATCAAAGATGAGATCTACTATTACAAGTGATGGAATATGGCTATGGTGATGGAGAAGGTTTTGGAGATTAGATCTAAGTATATTCCTCCGATGGCTCTTCGGTGTTGTGGATGGAGTTTTGGGGGAGGCTGCTGATCGAAAAGAGCTTTGTTCTTGTCGCCCGAAGCCTCTTTATATAGGGGTTCCTTCACGAAAGTTGTTCTATTTAACCTAGCGATGTCGATGGAAACTATACGACTGGAACTATACGGCCAGAATTTTATTCCCGCCATATAGTTGGTCGTTAAAGCGTCTGTCTCCACTTTATGACTCCTGGTTTCTTCGGGTTGTTGGAAATCTTGTATCTTTGACTTTAATGTTGTGATTCCCATCATCAAACGTCATTATCTACACAGGGAAAAATAGAAAGAAAGGATTGCATACCCCTTTGATCATTAGGCATTAGTGGTAGGGTTTAGAGAGATATTCCATCAAAAATATGAATAATATCCAGTTTAAATGTGGACGTAGATTTCGAAAATTTCCAAGAATCTTTCACTTGGTACACGTTCAATATAAGGAGGTAGAAAATTTCTCCCTGAACTCGTAGACCCTCTGTCTTCAACAGAGACCATCTATGGTTTCAACACTTGCAATTGTTAAGAAAAACACTTGACACTTAGCTCCCCGGAAACGGTGCCAGAAAATATCTTGATGGCATGCAAGAGCACATATTTATTAGAGCATGTTTTCACGGAAGTACTATTTCGAGTTTTAATATGGAATTCTAGGAAGGAGCTTAGGAAAGTGTTTATCTATGATGTTTCTGCCGCACTCAAGGTGTCACTAGTCTTGAATGAATTGACTACAAGGGTTAAAGTGGAAAAAGAGTGAGTGTGAATTAATGGGTTAATATATTGAAAGATGCTTAAATTAAAGAAACATAAAAGTAAATAGTATGGAGATTGCTTGGAGTTTCCTGCAAATGAAATATTAGGTGCAAAGAGATACAGTTCATGGTGATAGTGAATGACATGGGCATGACCCTTCGGGTGCCCACTATTGGTATATATGTTGCAGTCCAATGGAAGGCTCACTCGAAGATACATCAAGATCCATAAATCCCATGGCCGTTTGGCTGATACAAAGCCTACAAGGACACAAACTCCTGCGGAACAAGACAAGGAAAGTACAAGACTAGACTAGATACAAACTGTAACTTGTAACCTACTCGTATTGGTACCCGAGACCTAGCCTCTCCATATATAAAGGCTATGAGGCTCTAATGAGGAGGACACGAATAGATCTAGACAATAGACATCCAATCTTACAATACACACATCTCTCTCTCTCTCTCTCGTCAAGATCACATCTAGTCGACTCAAAGAGTTTGTACTCTCTAATGATAATATGAGCAGACACGCAGGAAGTAGGGTTTCCTCTACAAGGGCCTAAACCTTGGTAAATCGCCTCCCTTGTTTATCTGTTAAGGCGATGAAATCACCAGGGCTCTCCTTTCCACGAAAACCTAAGTCCATAACAATGGGAATTGCCGAGGTTACCCCTTGTCAGTGAATGTGTCAAATGGAATAAATGGGGTAAGTGGTTATAACACTTATTATAAATATGTGGGTAGGCAAGCAACATGTATGATAGTCAAGACTCCTCTTGGTAGATTCCGTCTGACTCCTATATGGGCGTCAGGCTAACGAAAAGGTCTCACGTTACAGTACAAAAGTGTCGAGTCCAATGGCACTAGAAAATGTTATGACAAACTGAAAGGCACATTTTCTTTACAAGATATAGGTACTTCACTATTTTGTATATTTTATGCAGCTTACAAGAATGTCGGCTACATCGAGTTATTTTATTGAGTCCTCCAAACGGAGTTGATAAACGCCACCCATGTCAACTTATGCCAAGACCCGAGTCAAGAACCTCCTCAAATGAACAAGATCTCTGAGCCTATGCTCGGATGCAAGCATCGGGAGCACTGGCCGCGCACCCGATAGAAAATTTATCCTCGAACGGAGTCGACGAAAATAACTTACACCGCTTCAAACAAGACCCGAGTAGAGAACCTCCCCGGATGAAGATCATCTTTGCACACCCGATAGAAAAACCAAAATCCTCCTACGGAGTCGATAAAATATAAAAAATTCTCGGATCGTGTCCGCTGCGATAACATGTATGAATGTCGTGTCTCTCGACATAAAGGTAAGACCCTAGGATCCGTCCCGTGAGGCCTAGTAATCACAGACGAATGCGCTCTGCTAGTTATTATCTGTATCCATGATATGATGAAAAATCCCGATGGACACGTTGGCTACCCATAAAACATGAGCCTACAATTCAATACTCGATAACACCTCAGAAGACCAAGCTGAATTATGCTAGTATATACCAAATTCGAGTCTGGGGACTCGAGTTTGAAGTAGGTTCACAATGTCTTTCCCTAAGTGCAATTAACCGGTTCCTAATCCGTCAGATGCCCCAGACTTGTTATACGAAACTCCCCATGACAAACTCATTGAACTGACAGTCCACCTATTTGATAGAAAAAAATTCTCCTACAGAGTCGACATAAAAGAAAAGCTACAATACCTGAATTGAGTACCTCCTCGGATGAAGATGATCTCTGAGCCAATGATCGGATGCTACGCATCCGAACATAGGCTCGGGGGCTACTCCCATCGGGAGCGCTGGCCGCGCACCGGTAGAAACAACAAGTCCTCCAACAAAGTCGAAAAAATACCTACATCCGCAAAAACAAGACACGAGTTGAGTACCTCCTCGGATGAAGATGACTTTGAGCCTATGATGACTCTGATTTGTGCCATCTTCCACTATGTTTAAACATTGTTTTTGGTCAAGCAATTGCCAAAGAAACTCTCAATCCTTTCCATTAATGACTAATAATTACAAAGATATGCAAATCCTCTCTTTGATTTAAGTTGTGCAGGAAAACATGGCTTTTAATGCGAAATAAGGAGTCATAATGAAGGATTTTGATGAATACACACAGCCAAGTAATTGGGATGCAGTACCAAGGCACCAGAATGCTTAACGACCACTGGTATGGGCGTGGTCCACCCGTACCTCCCGCCCATACCTGGTGGCGCGGCTTCGTCTCATCAAACCCTACAACTTTCTTGAAGATGCCTATATATTTTGAGGCTCCAGCCACCGGCCAGAGATCCGCCATTCTCAGATTCAATCACACCACCACCAAAGGAGATCCACACCGTTGTTCATCCATTGTTCATCACTTCCACCATCCATCCATCCACTAGCCACAACCATTTCTTTGTACTTTAGATCTACTTGTGATTTGGCAAACATTGTAAGAATATTTGATTTCAATCTAGTATTTGTATGATGTTTTCTATCTCCAATCTATTTGTTATGAGTGAGTAGTCATCACAGGCTGTGGGTTGGGGATAAATCTTGCAGCAATTATATGCATCTAGATCATGGTAGAATTGTATTTTGTTTGCAATTTTGATTTGTATCTTTTGTTTCTTCATCTCTTGTCTCGATCTGTGGAATTGTAGGTACCCAGGATCCCATAGATTGATAAAGGCTTGAGGTGGGATACTTGGCTAGCGATGATCTCATAGGAACCTTAGTGACAGAATGGGTAGTATGGTCTTCGCTTAGTACCCCATTCGGGATCAACAACAACATCACCACTTAAAGCTTTGATCTGTGTTTTACACTTAATAATCGTTTGTAACCTGTGGCTTCGGTGTGCACTCAGTTGGATTAAAATTCTATTGATATGCCCACTGCATCACGAGGGCTCTAGAATATTAGGATGTGTTGCCCACAAGAGATTATCTCCATTCAAACATTATACATGACTATGCTTATTATTATCTTTTATCCCATTTGATGTGCAGCTGCAGGTGGATCTTCAACCCTGGCCTATTCCCATTCATTGATTCACACCCATTATAAAGTAAACTAGATTGATCTAGTCAACTAAGGTAAAACAAACAAACAAATTCTTGTAGACGTGTCTTTTTTTATTACCTTTTAGCAGTGCTTTCCGAGGTTCGATTAAACCTAGGTATTCTAGGAAAAAGCTATTATACTACATCCGTGAATCCAGATCGAAGGTATCAACCCTTTTTCTGGCGCCGTTGCCAGGGAAGCGATTTCGCTATCCTAGTGAGGTCATTAGAGACCTTGTTTTTAGTTTTATTATTAGTTGTAGTTTAATTCTTGTTATTCGTTTACTTTCTTATTATCTATTTGAAAACCCAAAAAAATTAGTTACTTGTTATTCATTTTCATTAATTAAAATTACCAAAAATATAAGAGCCATGGCTCAAAAGATATTAGGGGAGTATGATACTCCCACTGATGATTTTATTCGTCCACCCATCACTCAGCCCGCAGTTGATGCAGAAATATATGAGATAAAACCTAAATTTTTAAGTTTGGTTCAACAAAACCAATTTGGGGGTTCACCCACTGAAGATTCGAGATTGCACTTAAATACTTTTACTAAAATTTGCGATATGATGCATATTAAGGATGTATATCCAAATGCTGTTAAGCTAAGATTGTTTCCTTTCTATCTTAGAGGAAAGGCTAAGGATTGGTTGCTAGCTCTACCAAAGGGCACTACTAAATCTTGGGAGGAATGCACTAATTTGTTTATGACTAATTTTCCCCCCAGCTAAGACTATGCAGCTAAGATCCAACATTACAAGCTTTAGAAAAGAAGATTGTGAGCCACTAGCGCTTGCGTGGGAAAGGATGAAAGAAGTCGTAATGAACTGCCCTAGTCATGGGATGGAAGAGTGGCTTATATTACATTTGTTTTATAATGGTCTTAACCCAATGTCTAAGTCTATGCAAGATACTGTAGCAGGAGGAATGATCATGGAAAAGCAAGTGAGTGTTGCAAAGAAGTTACTTGATGATATGCAAAATAGCCATGCCCAATGGCATGTGGAAAGAACATCCAAGAGAGTAAGTTCAATTACCGAGGTAAACAATGAAGAGCTTACATCTAAGGTAGATGAGTTGCTTAGCTTAGTAAAGGGTGAGGAAGATACCCAAGTTAATGCTATCACTACCGATGTTAATGATGTTAATTTTATAGCCCGTACTCCTTTTAATCCTACATGGAAAAATAATTATGCTTCCAATGTTCAAAAATATCATGCTAATCCTGCACGAGCTCCTTATAATAATTATGATAATACTAATGGAGCAAATCATGGCAATCTCCCGTTTGAGCAAACCGTAGAACATTTATACAAGCTCAAACTGAGCAAAATAATATGCTTATTAAGATCACGGAGAACCATGAAAGTAGTATAGGAAGGTTATCTAACCAGGTCGTTGCAATTAGAAATGATGTGCAGGCTCTACAGGAAAGAACAAAGACCATGGAGGCTCAGCTAGGTAAGGCAGCTGAGAGCCAAGCTCTCATACTAGCAAAATATGCTGGAAAACCCGAGCCAAATCCGGTAGAAGACCCCAAGATGATGAGGGTAACCAATGAATAAAAACCCGAAGAGCTGGATTATAGCAATGCGCCAACACCAGAATATACCGTGGAAGATCTATTGAAGATGATCACCGTTAAGAATCTAGGTATAGAACAAGGTAATGATGCTATGTACCAACAATTTATACAACAAGTAGCATCTAAGGTTCGCGATTTAGAGATGGAGTATAAAAGACTAGCTGATAAGCTTCCAACTAAGCTAGATGATATATTTGAGCCCACTATTAAAATTAAATTGGGATTCAAATGAGATATCCGCACTTTGTTATCTTGGTGCGAGCGTCTCAACAATTTCCAAAATCCTATTCGATAAATTAAACTTGGGGTCATTTGTTACAACTGAATTGAGACTCCATC
The DNA here is from genome assembly GCA_023614405.1 of Avena insularis. Lineage (NCBI taxonomy): Eukaryota > Viridiplantae > Streptophyta > Magnoliopsida > Poales > Poaceae > Avena > Avena insularis. The sequence goes on along the minus strand of CM042692.1, from coordinate 352,128,199 downwards.
TAGCTGATTCAACTTATAAACAAGGTGTTGGGATCAAAGAAAATATAGTTGTTGAAATTTTAAAGTAGTCCCGCTCTTATTGATCTTGTTATTATGGACATGCCTAAAGATCCCATAGCACCCATAATTCTAGGTAGGCCATTCCTAAGAACTATTAAAGGTTTGATTAATTTACATGAAGGGAATGTGAGAATAGGGCTACCATCTAGAGATCCTTTTGTAGTCCACTTCCCTAGGAAAAATAAGTCCAAGCCTAATGATAATGATGGTGTAATTACTTTGAAAGCCAACTACTTTGGAGTAGGTGTTCCACTTCACAAACCTAAGTGATTGCCATGAAGGTCAAGCTAATTGACCTTGACTAGAAGCGCTTCATGGGAGGCAACCCATGTGAAATAAAACTTTATTTATGTATTAGTTTTTATTGTGTTAGTTTTGTTTTTTGTTTTGTTTTTGTTTTTGATAAAGAGTGTTCAAGAAGACCTATGGAGAGAGGAGAAGAAATAAGATAATCCTCTATATTTTATTTTACTAACACATGGCCTAAAAAGTATTGCTGGATCATTACTTAATATTTTTATCGATATTTACTCCTTTGATAAGATATGCAAAGGTGCATGGATCTACTAATCAAATTCCTTAAGTTTTGTAGTTCACAGTGTTCTTAACGACCACTGGTACGGCTGGAGTGGACCGTACCGTGCGCCCGTACCACATCAAGCCAAAGGGAGATAAAAAAATTCAATTTTTGCTGAAGGCATTAGTGTCGATAACGACCACTGGTATGACCGGATGCGCCCGAACCACGTGCTCGTACTGTACCCTCGAGAAAATATCATATTTCAAGCAAAAGGTACCGAATCGATAACGACCAGCCGTATGGGCATGCGTAACCGTACCACGCGCCCGTACCAAGTGCATCGCCTGGGAGCAGTCATCGCCCCCAAGGTAAGTCACTCGGTATGGGTGGGCTCCGGCCGTACTGCCTGCCCGTACCATGTATGCGGGCGCCATAAGCACCATGAGGAGGTAACCTAAAAATCCAAAAATCAATTTTTCTCTTTCTTCTTCCTCCAAACTTCAAACCACCTCCATTGGATCTTCAAATTTACTTAATATTTTTTGATTCTTCGCACTCATTTGATCTAAGGTATGATTCTCCTCCGATCCTCAACTGATTTGTGCAAAAGCTTCACTCAATCATTCATCATTATCAATCTAGACATAGGTCTTGTTCTTGATTCAATCTTGATATTAAGTGTGCTTAGCATTGTTTTTAGAGGAGTTTGTTTTGTAGTTAGTGTAGAGAATCACTTATGCTATGTTTCTATTGGACCAAAAAATATTAGCAATCTTTATTTAATTTTTCTTGTTTTTATTTATTAGATGAACACGAGGAGTCGTACACGTGAGATGGCTTCGGAATCCTCCGCACCACTTGTTGATAAGTTTAGCCCCGAGTCACTTGGTATCGAGTTCACCGAGGAGTTCCAGCTGAACCATTTCAACCGTCTCAAGCTTCGAGAAATCATGTCCACCAAGTGGGCGTGTCCTTATATCCTGAACCAACTTTGCATTCGTGGTGATTTCGATTTACTTTGCAACAATGTTGGTTTGTATGATTTTATCTTTCGTGATGTTGCCACGTATCGCCGCTTACGCTTGAGTTCTTTAGCACCTTGACGCATACGGTGGATCCTTATGGTTGTGCCGAAGAACAAAGGCCTAGAGTTGATCCAATAAAATTCTGCCTTATAAACTGTGAGTACACTTTAACACTCGGCCAATAGGCTCAATGCTTTGGGTTTGCCAACAACACCACCGATATATGCACAACTACTTTTGTTTTAGATCCTTCCCCTTCACAATACTTTAGTTTGATGAGAATTCGTGGAAACATACCCAAGGCGAACCAAATTGATCATCCTGCTATTCGATATTTATTTTATGTGATTGGTAACACACTGCAGACACGTGGTGAGTTTACTAGAGTTAATGAGGAGGACATGTTGATCCTTGCAAAATATGATCTTATTAATTGTAACTTAACGCCAAATTTGGGCGCACTACTTGTGTTTTACCTTAAGCATCAGGCTCTTCAATCTCGAGGACCCATACGTGGAGGAGGAGTTGTGATTGTTCTTGCACGCGCACTTTGTATCAACCTAGGTAACATCCAACCATTTACTAGAAGTCACTGTCTCGATCTTTCTACTCTAAGAGCATGTGGTATGATTTCTAAAAATCATGGTAGATATTTCTTCAAAATACCAGGAGCGGATCACTTAATCCCAACTCCTTTGCCTAATGGTTTATTCTCTATCAAGGATGTACATTTGCGTTCTGACGCAGAGGTTGAAGCTACTCTACCCCAACAAGAAATACCCGTGGGAGGAGGAGAAGATGAAGAAGTAGAACAAGGAGGACCCGAACAAGATGAGCAGCCGCCAAACTACTACACCACCTATGAAGATATCTATGCACTCGAAGGAAATATTCAAAACATGAACAACCTCTCCATCAACCTTCGGGATGCTACTGCAAGCCTCGCTACCCAGTTCCATGATTGTAGCAGCCAATGGAACGTGGGAGATTATCCACTGCCACCACAATGAGCAACAAAAGGGCTTGCAAAAGCCTGATCTTGGGGATGTGTTCCCCCGGCAAATTTATTTGTGTAATAACGAGGTTGTACTTCAGCTCCTTGGGAGCTTTAAAACACTTGTGTTGGTTTGTTCCAACACTTTGATTTTTCCTTTGCTTTTTAATTTGCTTTTGTTTTAGTTTATTTTTGTTTTTGTTTGTTTTTCTTTTCTTAAACCCTTGCTTGGTCGCAAGTTCTTTTCTATTCTTTAATCCATATCCTAAAAAATATAAAAGACTTTTCCTTTTTCCTGTTTTCATAAATGTGGATTCACACTTTGCCTCTTTGCTTTAATATCATTATGAGAGTAATCGTGTTTGAGTTTTGAAGGAACGCATCCCTATAAGGAAGAGGATCATGAAGTCACTTATGAGAGGTATGCCCTATGTCTCCTACTTATGAAGTTTGAGTTGTTTATCTTAGTTGGTTGGTTTGCTAAGATGCCATGCTAGTGGGAAGTAATTTAATATGATTAGAGTAAGGCTTTTTATTGGTATGATGATTAGTTGTTGAAGCTCTTGCTCTAGTTCTTTTAGTTAACCGAGTCTTGCCTTGGAAATAATATTGCCAAACAAGTACAATAATAAAAAATCTGAAATTTACGACTTGTTTGATGAATGATTGTCTTGAGAGTATACCCATGATGATACTTAACCCCATAGATATTTTGATACTCTTGATGACACTCATGAAAGGAATTGTTTGATTGAAATAAAGTCTGGTAATTGTGATGCATGCCAAAGCTAACCTTGTGGATCAAACCACGGTACTAGCTCAAAAAAAAGAGAAAGAATTGAGACAACCTTGTTCTATGTCTCTGATGCACACCTTTGGGATGCCAACAACTCCGCTAGCTTTTGAACAATCTATGGTATAACCCCGGATTTCGGCTATGAGTTGATGACATGAGTGGCTGATGCGCTCGACGATCGACGTAGAGCTCGTTGGGAACCTCAAGAGGAAGGTATGATGAGCACAACAGCAAGTTTTCCCTCAGTTATGAAACCAAGGTTTAATCGAACCAGTAGGAGCAAGGAAACACCCCAAAGGTGTTACTGGCTGAGCTTTGGCAGGGCGCACTACCGGTGCTAGTAGCAACGTGGAGACCTGCACAACACAACCACAGAACTTTGTCCCCAACTTGCGATGAGCTTGCCAATCTCACCGTGTTTTGCGGAAAACAAAGGATTAAACGTATCGAATGGAAAGAAGTAAAAGTTTCCAGAAAGTAAACACAAAGCAGTAAAGGATTGTAGATTGTACATAAAAGACAAGGACCGGGATCCATAGTTCAGTAGAGGTGGCTCTCCTTAAGATAGATAACATGCTGGGTGAACAAATTACAGCGGGGCAATTGACAAACACCGAGCAAGCAATACATGCATATACTAATCATCTTGACTCCTTTGAGACTTGATTGGGCATTACAACACAATACATAGACCTCCATCCAACTACATCTATGACTAATAATCCACCTTCAGGTTATCATCCGAACCCCTTCCAGTATTAAGTTGCAAGCAACAGATTATTGCTTCTTAATCATGTGTAAGGTAAAATACGATTGTTCTATGAACAAAGGATTGTTGTTTTCTCCTAGTAGCAACAAAGACATCTAGTACCTTAGAGATTTCTATCACTTCCCCAGATTACCAGAGGCATGAACCCACTATTGAGCATAAATACTAACTCTTGGAGTTGCTAGCATCTACTTGGCCAAGATAGCTACTAACAACAGAAAGCATGCAAGATCACAAATAACAAAGACATGATAGAATCAATAATCAATCTGAAATAGCATCTCAATATCCATCGGATCCCCGAAAACACAACATGTATGGATTACAAATAGATGATCTTGATCATGAATGGAGCTCACAAGATCTAAACATGAAAGCACAAAGGAGGAGAACCAGCCATCTAGCTACTACATGGATCCGTAGTCCAAGGATGAACTACGCACGCATCACACCGGAGGCTTGCATGGTGATGAAGAAGGCCTCCAGGGTGAATTCCCCTCTTTGGCAGGGTGCCGGGAAGAGCTTCAGATTCCTCCCGATCTAGGGATGGAGATGACGGCGGCTACAGACTCTTTCGTGGATTTTTGATCGGGTTCTTAGGGTTTTCGTCCCGAGGGCAACTTATAGGCGGAAGGAGAGGCCGAGGGGTGTCGAGGCCACACCACCCCCAGTGCGGGCAGGCTGGCAGCGCCAGGTGGTGTGGTGGCTCCCTGGCCCTTCTCCGTCTCGTATTATGGCACTTGATCCCTTCCGGAAAAATAGGCACTTTGGCTTTTGTCCCGTCCAATTCCGAGAATATTCATTTTCTGACTTTCCTGGAACCAAAAATAGCAGAAAACAGGCAGCTGGCACTGTGGCTCTTGTTAATAGGTTAGTCCAAGAAATCATACGAAAAGTACTCCAAAGTTGGAACAAAACACAAGAAAGTGGATAAAACCAAGCATGGAACATCAAAAATTATAGATACATTTGCAATGTATCAACATCCCAAGCTTAACTCCTGCTCGTCCTCGAGTAGGTAAGTGATAAAAAGAAATAATTTTTGAGGTGACATGCACAATCAAAGACTTGATCAAAGTATTTGCAAAACATTCAAGGCTGGGATCATAGTACTTCAATCATAACATGAAAGACAAAGTTCTAGCAATAAGCAAAGAAACTATGATGCAACATGAAAAGGCACAAACAAAAGATTCGTGAATAACATGCTTTGCAAGACGTTTGTTTGTTTCTCATAAATAAAACATAGCATAATAGTATTCAGCTTGTCCCTCAATAGAGTAGCAAATATAAATGCAAAGGACACCTTCAAAGTTCATAAGAGTGACTAGATACAATAGTTTCAAACAAGCAATGACAAGTTATGCATCAATCAACTAGTCTTGGGACAATGCACATAGAACTAAGAATGGCCACTATGCTCTCAAAGTAGTGCATAAAGATAGAAGGTGGAGACTCAATATAATGGTGGAAGAAAGGCCTTTTGTAAAAGGAAGTAGGGATTCAAGTCTCATAAAGAGCTTCCAAAAATTATGGTACTTATAGCTTTCAGCTCTCATTGCCCCTATCATAAGCATCTTGAAGGTGATTAAGGTTAAAGTGACACAACTAAGAGGATATGCTTGACAAGTTATAAACCGAAATCTCATGCCCCTTACTTACGAAGACCGATCCTCATGCTACTCAACTTCAGTTACGAGTAAGCTCTTGTCATTGTAAGTATATGTGTATCATTAAAAACCGCCAACGGGGTACCCCTTGCACATGATACGGGAGCTTTCCCATAATCAAAATGACAAGGCAAGCAGACAATGAGCATCTCAGCGATCTTTTTATTTGCTATTTGCATAGGTTTTTATTAAGGATGCTTCATAGAGTGCTCATTATGGTGATGCTGCAAGTTTCCACCATGATTAGTCATGGCTTAGGCTAGCGTCCCAGGCGTTTCGCTAACACACATACAAACTCCATGATCTTACAAGTTCCACTTTTATTTCACACCGCCGGGATCCCTAAGCAAAAGAACATGATATCAACGGGGTACAAAGTACAAGTGCAATGTTGAAAGCGTTCCCCATGAAACATGGTTCTGCTAATTTCAACTTATAAAGCGCAAGCATATACACAACAAAGAATGACCCAATGGTTCATGTTTATTAGAGGCAAAAAAGAATAAAGTGTGCCATCAAGTTCGTGAGAGCTTTAATCACTAGTTTTCTCATAACAAGTGAAAGGTAGACAAAAGCATGAATATACTTGGAATAGCATAAGCTACTAGGTAGGTATGGTGGACTCTTTGGAATAACTTGGTTTAGGGAGTTGGATGCATGAGTGGAACTCATACTTGGTTGTGGAGGCTAGCAAAAGACTGGGAGCGACAAACTAAGAGAGCAATAAAGGCCATAATCATGCAGAGCGACAAAACATCATTGATAAAAGCATAAAGTGATACTACAAGTTGAAAACTAAAGGATCATAAAGGCTTATAGTGACTTTTGATAGTCATAACATGGTGTGAGCATGTGCCAAGTTAACCCAAATAAAGCATCAAAGGAGAATACCACTATACTATGCTTTAATATGCTAAAACAACGCATGATTCATCCAAGGCACATTAAGCAATCTCAATTGTTTATAACAAGTCATGCTACAGCAAAGAATACTAAGCATAAAGCCAAAACAATATCAAGCACGGCATGACAAAGCATAGCCACAGTCAAAAACGAGCTCTTTTTACCACATAAGCATGAACTTTCCTACTCTTTTCCAAACCAAATCAAACTAATTGCAAACCAATGTATGAAAGAGGGGGTCCAACCAACTTATTCAGAAAACTAAGCAAACCAAGCAAACTAAAAACCAAAACGAAAACAAAAAATAAGACTCTCCAAGAAAAACACAATTGTGCATGAAACAATAAAAATGAAGCGTTTGGAAGAAACCTGGGATTTTTATTGATGAAGAAGGGGATGCCTTGGGCATCCCCAAGATTTGAAGCTTGTACTTCTTAGATATTTCTTGAGGTGACACACGTGGCATCCCCAAGCTTGAGCTTTAGTCCATCCTTCATCTCATTACTCATTCCTTCCATACACCTGAAAATTTTTCTTCATACAAAACTTCACACAATCTTTATTAGCAACATTAGTGCACTCAAGATAAATAAGTCTTAAGGTTCAGTTATAACACAAAATAAACTTCCATTATAACACTAGATACTGTAGCACTTCCCTCAAAAAGCTCAATTCCCCAAAGGAACTCAAGAAGGAACTAACAAGAAGCAAATGCAGAAAATGGCAGAAATCTGTCAAAACAGACCAGCAGGTAAAGACGAATTTTTTCGAAGACCTTCTGTTGCTCAAATCAAAAAGTGTTGAACTAAAGAAAGTTAGATAACAACCTGGGGAAGAAGCACAAACAATTACAGCTCGATCCAACATACAGAGCTCTCTCAGGAATTTTTATGGTGAAGCACAATAATCTGTTTCAGGACAGCAACTTTCCCAATCATTACTTCACTCTCATTAGAGGTTACTCTTGGCACAAAAAGCAAATAAAAAGGATAAGGAGCGTTTATTACAGAGGTAATAACTTCCAAGACTCATCTAAAACTCTTGGGTTATCTCCCAACAAGTACTTTTCTTTAACGCCTTTAAGTTAGGCATAAGAAGCAAAGAAAGAATCAAGTGTTCTCAAATGAAGAAGCATTAAGATCAATACCAGAAATATTTTCAAAAAGGCAAGGTATATCATACAAATAAGTTCTAGAGGATACTCTCAATGCTCTTAGGTTCACTATTCTCATCAAAAGGGCTTACAGGAACAATCCAATCAAGATTCTTTTCTATGGCATCATGTATTGCTACTAGTTTAAAGGGTATTGGTATCTTAGGTTCCTCCCCATTAGGTTCGGTTTTGTTCATCTTTTCTCGTGTACCAACAACATCTACACATGATCCTAGCATATTGAAACGTTCAAAGACTTTTCTAGCTTCCTTGGCAACATCATAGAACTCCTTAAACAAAGTTTCTAGAATAAAATCCCTCTTTTCAGGGTCTTCAATTTCTTTAAGGTTAAGAAACATTACTTGCATTAAGGGGTTGAGGTTAACAAACCTAGATTCTAACATGTGAATTAAAGAAGCTGCAACAATCTCACCGTGTTTTGCGGAAAACAAAGGATTAAACGTATCGAATGGAAAGAAGTAAAAGTTTGCAGAAAGTAAACACAAAGCAGTAAAGGATTGTAGATTGCATGTAAAAGACAAGGACCGGGATCCATAGTTCACTAGAGGTGGCTCTCCTTAAGATAGATAACATGCTGGGTGAACAAATTACAGCGGGGCAATTGACAAACACCGAGCAAGCAATACATGCATATACTAATCATCTTGAATCCTTTGAGACTTGATTGGGCATTACAACATAATACATAGACCGCCATCCAACTGCATCTATGACTAATAATCCACCTTCAGGTTATCATCTGAACCCCTTCCAGTATTAAGTTGCAAGCAACATATTATTGCTTTACGAACTGTGTGTAAGGTAAACAATACGATTTTTCTATGAACAAAGGATTGTTGTTTTCTCCCTAGTAGCAACAGCACATCTAGTACCTTAGAGATTTCTGTCACTTCCCCAGATTACCAGAGGCATGAACCCACTATCGAGCATAAATACTAACTCTTGGAGTTGCTAGCATCTACTTGGCCAAGATAGCTACTAACAACGGAAAGCATGCAAGATCACAAATAACAAAGACATGATAGAATCAATAATCAATCTGAAATAGCATCTCAATATCCATCGGATCCCCGCAAACACAACATGTATGGATTACAAATAGATGATCTTGATCATGAACAGAGCTCACAAGATCTAAACATGAACGCACAAAGGAGGAGAACCAGCCATCTAGCTACTACATGGATCCGTAGTCCAAGGATGAACTACTCAAGCATCACACTAGAGGCTTGCATGGTGATGAAGAAGGCCTCTAGGGTGAATTTCCCTCTCCAGCAGGGTGCCGGGAAGAGCTTTAGATCCCTCCCGATCTAGGGATGGAGATGACGGCGGCTACAAACTCTTTCGTGGATTTTTGATCAGGTTCTTAGGGTTTTCATCTCGAGGGCAACTTATAGGCGGAAGGAGAGGCCGAGAGGGTGCCGGGAGCGGCCACACCACCCCCTAGCGCGGGCTAGGCCTGGCCGCGCGGCCAGGTGGTGTGGTGGCTCCCTGGCCCTTCTCCGTCTCGTATTCTGGCACTTGATCCCTTCCGGAAAAATAGGCACTTTGTCTTTTGTCCCATCCAATTCCGAGAATATTCATTTTCTGACTTTCCTGGAACCAAAAACAGCAGAAAACAGGTAGCTGGCACTGTGGCTCTTGTTAATAGGTTAGTCCAAGAAGTCATACGAAAATACTCCAAATTTGGAACAAAACACAAGAAAGTGGATAAAACCAAGCATGGAACATAAAAAATTATAGATACATTTGCAATGTATCAGTGGCATACGTATATGGGCAAAATTATTTGTACTCTCAAAGTTTGTGTAAACGCTTGCAAAAGAAACAATCAGCGATCCTTGAAAAATGAAAGAAAGAAAAAATATATCTATGAGGATCCACATAACAAGCCTTGGCATGGTCTCATTACTACTTTATGAATTTTTCTTGAAAGACAATGATTGGATTAGAAGTGTTTTTGATAGACTTGATTTATTGATGTGGGTGTAAATAAGACACTTGATTGTTATACTACTTGGGACATGAAACTCTCTTACTCAATTATGATATTTAAACATCCTAGTGTTCCTTGGCAAGCTAGGAGTTAATTAGAGGAATTGGATTGATTGCTACACTTCTAGTTACTTATACTTATATTAAACTTTACTTTGATTATATTGACTTACCGAAGCTTGTATAGTATTCTTGTCATCTCTCTAACTTTGATAAGCTTCGCAAATGAATGAAGTGTTGAGCACATACAACTACCAACTATAAGGGAGCTCTTATTCTCGTTGTTCCAAGTTTAAATGTTGAATTCCTTATAATTATTTTGATTCTCCTTGCTCGAGGACGATCAAGGTTTGAGCTTTGGGGAAGTTGATGGCCGATTTTTGCCATCTTCCACTATGTTTAAACATTGTTTTTGGTCAAGCAATTGCCAAAGAAACTCTCAATCCTTGACACTAATGACTAACAATTGCAAAGATATGCAAATCCTCTCTTTGATTTATGTTGTGCAGGAAATCACGGCTTTTAATGCGAAATAAGGAGTCATAATGAAGGATTTTGACGAATACACATGGCCAAGTAATTGGGATGCATTACCAAGGTGCTAGAATTCTTAATGACCACTGGTACGGGCGCGGTCTGCCCATACCGCCCGCCCATACCAGGTGGTGACGGCTTCATCTCGTAAAACCCAACAACTTTCTTGAAGACACCTATATATTTTGAGGCTCTAGCCGTCGGCCAGAGAGCCGTCATTCTCAGATTCAATCACAACACCACCAAAGGAGATCCACACCATTATTCATCCATTTATCATCACTTCTACCATCCATCCATCCACTAGCCATAGCCATTGCTTTGTACTTTAGATCTCCTTGTGATTTGGCGACCATTGTAAGAATATTTGATTTCAATCTAGTATTTTTATGATGTTTTCTATCTCCGGTCTATTTGTTATGAGTGAGTAGTCCTCATGGGCTGCGGGTTGGGGAGAAACCTCGCAACGATTATATGCATCTAGATCATGGTAGAATTGTATTTTGTTTGCAATTTTGATTTGTATCTTTTGTTTCTTCATCTCTTGTCTCGATCTGTGGACTTGTAGGTACCTAGAATCCCATAGATTGATAAAGGCTTGAGGTGGGATACTTGGCTAGCAGCGATCTCATAGGAACCTCAGTGACAAAAAGGGTATTACCGTATTCGCTTAGCGCCCCATTCGGGATCAACAACAACATCACCACTTAAAGCTTTGATCTATGTTTTACACTTAATAATCATTTGTAACCCGTGGCTTTGGTGTGTACTCGGTTGGATTAAAATTCTATTGCTATATCCGCTGCATCACGGGGGCTCTAGAATATTAGGACGTGTTTCCCACAAGAGATTATCTCCATTCAAACATTATACATGACTATGCTTATTATTATCTTTTATCCCATTTGATGTGCACCTGCAGGTGGATCTTCAACCCTGGCCTATTTCCATCCATTGATTCACACCCATTATAAATTAAACTAGATTGTTCTGGTCAACTAAGGTAAAGCAAACAAACAAAGTCTGGTAGACGTGTCCCTTTTTTTAACCTTTTAGTAGTGCTTTCCGAGGTTTGATTAAACCTAGGTCTTCTAGGGAAAAAGCTATTATACTACATTCGTGAATCCAGATCGAAGGTAACAGCCTACACTCGACTACAAGCATTCAAATGTAGCCTTAGGGGCTACTCCCATTGGGAACACTGGCCGCACACCCGACAGAAACAACAAGTCCTCCAACGGAGTTGAAAAAATACCTACATCTGCAAAAACATGACCTGAGTCGAGTACCTCCTCGGATTGAGATGACTTTGAGCCTACACTCGACTACAAGCATTCAAATGTAGCCTTGGGGCTACACCCATCGGGAGTGCTGGTCGCGCACCTGATAGGAAAAATAGAAATCCTCCAAACAAGAGTTAACGGAAAAATATCTACAATGATGAAGCATAACTTTGAGTCTACTCAAGCATAGCCTCAAAGGTTATTCCCGTCTGGAGCACCCGATGAAAATGCCAACATCACTTCAAGGACAAGAAAATGTCATCCATTGCATCAGCCATACAAGTAAGTCGAGAAATTCACGCATCCAAAGAAATCTCCGAGTTCACCTTTCGAGCATATTAAAACGGACTTGGAGACTCTACCCGAGTCTACGACTCAAGTGGAGTCTTGAGGGCTACTGACATGGGATTGGCCCTTTGGGTGCCCACTGTTGGTATATATGGTGCAGCCCAACGGAAAGTTCACTCGAAGATACATCAAGATCCATGAAGCCCATGACGGTTTGGCTGATACAAAGCCTACAAGGACACAGACTCCTGCAGAACAAGACAAGGGAAGTATAAGACTAGACTAGGTACAAACTCTAACTTGTAACCTACTGGTACTGGTATCTGAGACCTAGCCTCCCCATATATAAAGGCTAGGAGGGTCCAACGAGGAGGACACGCAACCCACAATAGATCTAGAAAATAGACATCCAATCTTACAATATGCACATCTCTCTCTATCTATCTATCTATCTCTCTCTCTCTCTCTCTCTCTCTCTCTCTCTCTCGGCGAGATCACATCTAGTCAACTCAACGAGTTTGTACTCTCCAATGATAATACAAGCAGACAAGCGGGAAGTAGGGTTTCCTCTACGAGGGCCTGAACCTGGGTAAATCGCCTCCCTTGTTTGTCTGTTAAGCCGATGAAATCACCAGCCCTCTCCTTTCTACGAAAACCTAAGTCCATAACAATGGGAATTGCCGAGGTTACCCCTCGTCAGTGAATGTGCCAAATGGAATAAATGGTGTAAGTGAGTATAACACTTATTATAAATATGTGCATAGGCAAGCAACCTGTATGATAGTCAAGACTCCTCTTGGTAGATTTTGTCTGACTCCAATGATCCATCTATCTGTTAACAAAATCATGGTCAGCACATCAATTAAGGTCGTTAGACTAGATCAAGGCTTTAAACTTGGTGGCTCCTTATTGTCCTCGAGTTATACTAGATCCTCTTTGATATTGACCGTGTCACTCGGGGGGGGGGGGCGCTGATTCAGTAGAAAACAAGTTTTTGTCTATGAGTTCTCAATATCATGTTATCTAGGCCCTTAAATTATATAACAAGCATTAGTCATACACAGATAGTCATTCTCGCATAGAATAATTACAATGATAATCATAAATAGATGAAAGTAAAATAAGCACAACACAACTCATCGATTCCCTACATCTCCCACGCCTATGAGGATTTACTCGCACATGAGAGAAGAATAACATAATAAGATTATAATGATGTAAATGGAGTTCATCTCAATATTACCATGGAGAATCACAATAAAGTTGGAAATCGAATCAAATACAAACCCAAGTAGGAATAGAGGTTCGAATCCCTAATATTATAGATGTGGATCTCTCTCAGTACAAGTTGGAATTGTGGAGGATATTAGGATTTAGAGGTTGGAGATCTTAGGAAAAGTCGATGGAATTATTCTTTTCTCTCAGATCTGATTTCCTCTCTTATGGGGTGTTTCGTGGCGGCTGTGTCTGCAATTCGCCCTCTCTCCCTTCATGAAAAGTGCTTGGTATGATAAGTAGCACCTAGTACAGGTGGCCGGTATGGGCGATACTAGCCTATACTAAGGGTCGTTAACTCCCCTGCGCACTCCTAATCAAAAAGTCTTCATTTGAAGATTTTGCTTGTTTTGGTAAAAAATCTCATAAATATCATGGGATTCTTCCTTAAGTGTTCAATACCTGAAACACACATTATAGAACAAGGTTTCGCTAAATTGTGATATTATTGTTAGTTGAAAGGTGAAAATCCAACGTAACCTGATGAAAACCAATGGAAAACCCAAGGTGAAAAGTGCTAATATTTGGAGATATGACTTACCTTGGAGGTACTTCTTGGAAAGGTTGTTCCGAAGATGGAAGGTGATTCCCCCGGCTCTCCTTGGTTTCTTATCAACCCGAGAGGTAAAATAGTGGCAAAATAAGGCCACCGAGGGCGTAACTCCAACAAATCCTTCGCACATATGAGCGAAGGCGTCCAACGCCAGCAGAGCATTCGGGTGAATCTGGACTAGATAGAATCCATATACATCCATCAGTTCCACAAAGAAATCAGAGAAAGGGGAACCAACCCTAACTTGAGGAAGCAGTTGTGGATGGGCATCTCCCATCCCCAATGCCTCCTCCAGAGTAGCGGAGCTTGGTAGCCCCGTTGTCATGATGCTCATCGGCAACATGAAGCTTCAGAGAAAGAAGTTTGTTCTGGTCTATAGGTGGCGGAAGATGAGTTGATGAGGACATCCATACTATTCCACTATCTCCTACTCCTATTGACAATCAAGATGTTGTTGCAAAGAATAAGTCCAATGAAATTCGAATTGGACCCATTACAAGAGCTCGTGCAAAGCTACTTGAATAATAGGTGAACTCACTCTTAATTGAACCTGATATTTTACTTAATGAGAACTTTATACTACCTAAGTCTATGTATCTTTGTATGATCAGATTTATTGATAACACAAGCATTGCATGGAGAGGAGAAGAGTTGCACCAAGAAGGACAAGCACTGATTTCCAATATCAACAAATGCGCGAGGGAGGAGTGGGAGGCAGGCGCACTAGGAGACAACGAGGAAATCCAGAGATGTGGTGCACCAATAATCACACGTTTGAGGTGTTCCACGATGTTTGGCCTGTGTGCCAATTAGGACAAACCCATATATGAGTCGGTTTGTATCAGTTTGAGTCGAACCGAATCAGCTTGGGCCCAAAACCAGCTGGTTTTAGGCCTAGTTAGAGGGGAGGACGCCCCACACCATATAAATACTCCTGCAGCCGTCACAATTAGGTTATACCACATTAAAATAAACTCTATATCCAGATTATTTTGCTACAAGCGAACCTTTGAATTATTCAGCACCAATTCGTATCGATCTGGTGTTTGTTACTAGTATAGTATGAGTGTGATTAGTTATTCTATTGGGAATTAGCCAATTGAAAGTTTGAGTGTGATTTGTTGTTCCATTGGGAATTAGCATATTGCAATACCGCTTCATGGTCAGCGGATACGTGCGCAAGTGTGTGGAGTTGCGAAAATCCAAAGGGTTGAGAGTTGTTGCATTTGGCAGCAGGGATTAGCCGGAGAGTTCTCAGATTCATACAAGTTATCTTCATCATCTACATCGCCATCAACCCCAGCTCACTGAGAAGATCGGTCCATCCCATATCATGAGCTCACGAGGGTCTCCTGTACCCCAGAGTTCTAGATTGAGTTCTAGACGAAGACCCCTTGAACCCATGGCTCACCATCGGCTCCATCAGTCTGAGTAGAGGTCCAAGGAGATAAGAATGAATGACAAGAAAAATTGTGAGGAGTAAAGAGGGGAGGCCGATACCATTTCTTTATAGGCTCAGGCATAGGAAACCTATCCACCCACCCCTACCTCACAATTACTATCGTTCATCCCAAGACCAGCTGGCGAAAGGCGGGTCCGCCCTTTTGCACATCTCAAGGAAGACGTGGCACCTCAGGAGCAGCGAAGTCATGATAAAGTTATGATAAGAGTCGTGCTCCCACCAAGGATAACGAGGTGGCCCTAGCCACACCTATCTTAGCCAAGGTGTACCTAGGGGCTACTGTCATCTCCGTGGGACTAGGGGTACCCCAGATCCTACGGGCGGTTCGTGACCCTGGGACCGAGAAGCCCTCACGGGGCAACCGTGATTCTACCCGGGACCTCAGCAACGCCTCCATGGGATGGATATGCGCTCAAGGAGCGGCTCTCAAACAAGAGTCAAATTGATGTGACAAATTCCAGCGTGCCCCTGTTCAATCTTAGACACGAGAGGCCACGTGGTCAGGACGCAGGAGCGCCCTGCCACATTGTAGCCATGCGCACGACGCGTCACCGTGTGGTGACCGACCTATAACACTCGGTCCACCAGGCCCCAGGGGGTGTCACTCCTGGAAGCTTACTAGCATTTATAGGTTGGCCCCATAGACCAACAATTGTCTTTTCTACTCACTTTGTCCTCACTTATGCGCACCCGAGAACACAACTTCCTAGCCAGTAACCCATCCTCAAATTTCTCTAGACCAAGCATGCTTAACCTAGAGTTCCTTTGAAGATGAGCCCCAAAAAAAAGTTGCAATTTTTGTATGAGTATCCTATCAATCCTATTAAGCCATGCATCCGTATCTCACATACACCCACCCTTAGAAGATTGACACACTCAAAGATCAACCACAAGCTAGGAATGTCCCCTCTTGGCACATGTCTGTGAATCCAGTGCTAGATCATGTGCCATGTTGTGTCCATTCTAGGCCACATGCGTCATGCTCCACATGTACCATCATTGGCCCGCACACGCCTGTGTAATCGCGAGAACCTGACACTGATACCACTTGTAACACCTCGTCCACCAGGACCCGATGGTGTCACTCCTGGAAGTTTACTGGGATCTCTAGACTAGCCCCACAGACCAACACTTGTTTTTTTTGTGCACTTTGTCCTCACTCGTACGCACCCAGAAACAACATCCTAGTCAGTCATCCATCCTCAAATTTCTCCAGGACAAGCATGCTTAACTTGGAGTTCCTTTGAAGATGAGCCCCGAAATTGTTTACAACTTGTTTGTATGAGTATCCTATCAATCATTTTAAGCCATATGCCAGGATCTCACATACACTCACCCTTAAAAGATCGATGCCCGCGTCAGTCAACCACAAGCCAGGAATGTCCTGTCTTGGCATACGTCTGTGCGTCTAGTGCTGGCACATATTCTATGTCGTATCCACTCTGGGCACACGCGCTATGCTCCATATGTCCTTCCATTGACCCGCACATGCTCATGTGACCATGAGGATCGGCTTTGATACCACTTGTAACACCCCGTCCACCAGGCCCCAAGGGTGTCACTCCTCGCAGCTTACTAGGTTCTCTAGACTAGCCCATAGACCAACACTTGTCTTTTTTGCGCACTTTGACCTCACTCGACAACGTCCATGGTTATAGAATTTAGTTTGATGGAAACGAGAGTGCTGGTGATTTCGTCGACCTGTTAGACAAACAAGGGAGTCGAATCCTATCTGATATTTATTGCAAAGAGATGATTACAAAGTTTCTGATTCGCTAGATGCAATATAACTCATGGCGGGGGATGTCTAGTCCAAGCTACGGTGGTCTTTCCATTGGCTCCTTCCAACCCTTATATGAGAGTTTGGGTCTTAGAGTCTAATACGGATCGGCTACAAGTTTGATTACAGCTACCCGACTATGTCGGTTTGCATCCCTTTCTTGATTAACACGTCTGGTTCCTGGGCTTTGGATGCTTTCCAAGACTCTTTATTTCTTCGTGGGCCTTGGGTCATATATTTAGTATGTACCAGGTATACTAATTATAGGAACCCGATAAGTCATATCCATGTCAGCATCCCTGGAGACTCCATCCGAATTTTAGATTCGGGTTGAGTCTCAAAGATATTTTTGATGTATGGACCTGAATATTTATTCGAGTAGAACTTTTTATTTATAAATATTTATGTCATGGGGATTTTAATAACACAAGTCTGGTGCATCCGACAGATCGGGAACCAGTTAATTGCTCGTGGGCAAAAACATCGTGAACCTACTTCAAAATCAAGTCCCCAGTCTCAAATTCGGTATGTATGGTGTAATTCAGCTCGGACCGCGAAGGTCTTATCAAGTACTGAATTTTAGGCTCATATTTTATGGATACCCAACACGTCCGTCGGGATTTTTCATCATATCGTGGATATGGATAATAACTAGCAGAGCACATTCTGGTGCGTTTACTAGGTCTCACAGGATGGATCCTGGGGTCTTACCTTCATGTTGAGAGACACGACATTCATACATATTATCGCGGCGGATGTGGTCCGAGAATTTATCGAATGTCTTGTTTGGCTATTGGAATTGCTGAAGTTGTCAGCTTGTTGATATTATTGTTTAACGCTCCCGATGGGAGTAATCGTCTGAGGATAAACTTGTGTAATGCACATAGGTTTTTTATCATCTCCGTTGGAGGATTTTTATTGTTTATTCCATCGAGTGTGCGACTTGTGCTCCTGATGGGAGTAGCCCCCGAGGCTACAGTCAAATATTTGTATTCAAGTGTAGGCTCAAAGCATCTTCATCCGAGGATGTACTCGACTCGGGATTCATTTGTATTGACATGAGTGTACTTTTTTATCGGTTTCATCCATATTTTTTATCATCGGGTGCGCGGTCAGCGCTCCCGATGGGAGTAGTCCCTGAGGCTATGTTCAAATGCTTGCAGTCGAGCATAGGATCAAGTCATTATCATATGAGGAATTTTTCGACTCAACCTTTCCTTTTATTAATAATATCAGGTGCACGGTCAGCGCTCCCAATTGGAGTAGCCCCAAAGGCTATGTTCGAATGCTTCTACTCGAGCATAGGCTCAAGTCTTTATCATCTAAGGAATTTACTTGACTCAGGTCTTGAAGTTGTTTTCTCGAATTCTTTTCTTGAATGTATCCGAGGTTTTTCCATTGCTTTCCATCATGTCATTGTTGACAATGATGGTG
This sequence comes from Avena insularis, assembly GCA_023614405.1. Classification (NCBI taxonomy): domain Eukaryota; kingdom Viridiplantae; phylum Streptophyta; class Magnoliopsida; order Poales; family Poaceae; genus Avena; species Avena insularis. The sequence continues at coordinate 352,109,684 of CM042692.1, read as the reverse complement.
TACCTTAGTCATGTTCCAGTGCTTCCGATGGGACATTTTAGTGGTGGTAGAATATAAATTTTGAAGGAAATATGCCCCGAGAGGCAATAATAAAGTTGTTATTATATATTCCTTATACATGATAGATGTTTATTTTACATGCTAGAAATGTATTGATTCGGAAACATCAATACATGTGTGTTTAATAAACAAAAAGGGTTCCTAGTCATGCCTCTCTTATAGACTAGCTTGTTGATTAACAGGATGATCAAGGTTTCCTGATTATGGACATTGGATGTTGTTAATAACAAGGTCACACCATTGGTGGAATGATGTGATGAACATTCATCCGAAGTATAGCATTACGATCAAGTCATTATGTTTATATTGCTATAACATCATACGAAGTAATCTTTATCCTTAGACCATGAGATCATGTTAATTGCTAACACCGGAAGAGTATCTTGATGACATCAAACACCACACCGTAACAGGGTGACTATAAAGATGGGTTCAGTACTACAAAGGTGTTATGTTGAGGCTCATGGATCAAGAGTGGAATTTGTCAATCCAGATGACGGATAGATATACTCTGGGCCCTCTCGGTGATATCACATTAGGATAGCTTGCAAGCAAGTGATGTGATCACTAGAATGTTATATCACGGGAACAAGAAAAGAGTGCATGTCGGTAACGAGATCAAACTAGGTATGGAGATACTGATGATCGAATCTCGGACATGTAATATATCGAGAGACAAAGGGATTTAGTTACAAGCGTTAAAGGTTCTCACGATCACAGGAGTCATCGTTGAATGTGTAGGAGTCAGTACGGATCTCCAGGTCCCGTTGCTGATTATTGATCGGAGACGGGTCTCGATCATGTCTGCATTATTCGCAAACCATAGGGTGGCACACTTAAGAGTTACCGGACACCATTTTGGAGCACATATGTTTCAGACAAAAGAATTGCAAAGCGCGGGAATTGTTTCAATAGAAACCGGAAATTGTTTCGGGTGAAATTGCAGAAGGTGGTTCTGCATGTGATATTGAAATATTGCAAGGGGCTATATGTGAATGTTTGTTAATTAAAGTAATTAACAAAATTCTGAATAAATTAAATAAAAAGAGTTTTATTAAATAAGAGAGCATTAAATTTGGAGAAATTTAATGCATTTAAAGTGGAGACTTTAAAAGGGAATGTGAAGAGGCATTTTAATGTGGAGGGGTTACCACCACATGAATGGGGGAGGTGAGGGGTCACCCCCCACCCATGCGCCGGCCATGGAGAGAGGGGCACCCCCTCCTCCGAGAAAAGGCCCCCCATTCCTCCTTCATCCTCACACCTCCTTGTGAAGGATCTCTCTCCTCTAGAATTATTTCCCATGGTCTCGGATTAGCGAGATACATGTTCGATGGCATTTAAATGCGGAAGGAGTTGTTGCTTCCTGGATCGCTGGAGCGAAGAGGTGGAGGTTGTCCGTGGCTTGAACGTGTGTGCGAAAAGTGATGCGCTGCTGAGTTGCGGCGCTCGGACTTCCTCACGATCTTGAGATCGGCAAGTGTACGACTACATCAACCACGAGTTCCTACTCATTAACAAAGCTTGTTGTCTATGAGGGTAAGTTCTCGTTGGATGTATGTCCACCTGTTGCTTTGTACCTAGTAGATAGATCTTGGCGTGTAGTTCACACCGTAGGAAAATTTTTGTTTTCTATGTCATGACCCAACAAAGGGTATCAGAGCCTGATCTATGCGTAGGTGCTTAGCACGGGTAGTACACATATGGTTGATATGTGGGCGATGATGATCATGTTATTACATCTTCTATGTATTTTGGATATTGGTGGCATAGTGGGATGAAGCGGCCCGGACCAACCTTACATGTCATCATACATGAGACCGGTTCCACGACTGACATGCAACTTGTTTTGCATAAGTGGTTGGCGGGTGTCTGTCTCTCCTACTATAGTCAATATCTGATTTACAACGAGTTGCTAATAACTTAGTTATCCTCGTTGTGGTTCATGTTCGTAGGTAAGAACGGTTCTATCTCCGAAAGCCCTAAGCCACGTAAAACTTGCAATTGATAAATTAGAGGCGTCTAGTTTAGATTGTTGCTGGGCTAGTGTGTTGATATGGTATTGTTGTAAGTAGATGTATGGTGGATACTCTTACAACACACTCAACGTGTAAGTTCCATAGACCCTGGCCTTACACACAAAGGAATGATAGAGATCATACCATGATGCAAGTGATAGAGATCAAATGCATGGACCATATCATCTCACTTTACACATTAGATGTTAGCATCTTATATTGCTAGTTTGGCGTGTTTGATAGCATTATAAGATGATCCCTCTTTTAGATATCAAGATAAAAATATGTTCTTCCTTGAGTATGCACCGTTCTATGGATCGTGTTTCGAGACATCACGTGATGATCAGGTGTACTCGAATCTACGCTTTCATAGGAACGGGTGTAAGACAGTTTTACACACGCGAATACTAAGGTTCTTACTTGGCGAGCCTAGCATGTACAGACATGGCCTCAGAACACGGACCGAAAGGTTAAGCATGAGTCATATGGTTGATATGATGCCCATATAGATGCTCGCCTTTGAAGCTATATCAACTCACGTGATGATCGGACTTGGTATAGTGGATTTGGTTCATGTAATCACCAAAAGGACACGAGGGATGTCGTTTTTGAGTGGGAGTTCATTAGTAATTTGGATTAGTTGAACTCAATCTATCATAAACTTAGTCTAAATAAACTTTACAAATTCTGTTGTAGATGGCACCACCTGCTTTTAATTTCAATGTGTTCATGGAGAAAGAGAAACTTGCTGCAAATGGTAGCAACTTCACCAACTAGGCTATGAATTTGAGGATTCTCCTCACTGCTGCACAAAAGCAATATGTGCTAGATGCGCCACTAGGCCCCCCACCAGCTCCTGATGCCCCTGACGAGGAAAAGAATGTCTATGTGACTCGTCAGGAGGACCAGAACTTAGTTCATTGCAGCATATTGTATGGGATAGAGCCAGAACTTCGAAAGCGTTTCGAAAATGGCAATGCCTTTCATACCATGGGTGAATTGAAAATGATTTTTGATACCCATGCTGCCGTAGAGAGTTATAATGCTACAGAAAAGTTCTTTAGCTGCATGATGGAGGAAAACAACTCCTTTAGTGAGCACGTACTCAAAATGTCTAGGTACGCCGATAAGCTTGTGTCCTTGGGAATAACGATTCCCATTGACTTAGGCATACATCGTGTTCTCCAATCTCTGCCACCTAGCTAGAAGAGCTTCGTGATGAACTATAATATGCAGGGCATGAAGAAGTCTCTTCCCGAGCTTCTGTCAATGCTTAAGACTATAGAAGTGGAGATTAGGAAAGAACATCAAGTGTTGATGATCAATAGGACCAGCGGTTTCAAGAAGGACAAGAAAGGCAAGCACAAGGGAAAGAAGGGTGGCAAGTCTACATTGCCACGAAAAGGAACCCGGCTGGCCCTAAGTCATAATCGAAAAGTGCTACTATTGCAAGGGGACTGGCCATTGGAAGCGCAACTGCCCCAAGTATTTGGCGGACAAGAAGTCCAGCAACGCAAACAAAGGTATATGTGATATACATGTTATTGATGTGTACTTGACTAGTACTCGCGGTAGCACCTGGGTATTTGATACCGGATCGGTTGCTAATATATGTAACTCGGTTAAGGGACTACGGAACAAGCGACAACTAGCAAGGGATGGGGTCAGGATGCAGGTCGGCAATGGATCAAGAGTTGATGTGATCGCCGTCGGGACGCTACCTCTCCATTTGCCATCAGGATTAGTTATAAACCTAAATAATTGTTATTTGGTGCCTGCACTGAGCATGAACATTGTATCTGGATCATGTTTGATGCAAAGTGGTCATTCCTTTAAATCTGAGAACAATGGTTGTTCGATTTATAAGAATGATATCTTTTATGGTCATGCACCTATGTTGAATGGTTTATTTCTATTGGATCTCGATAGTAATATTACGCACATTCATAATGTTAATGCTAAAAAGATTAAACTTGATGATGATATGTCTACATATGTGGCAATCGCCGTCTCAGGTCATATTGGCGTTAAATGCATGAAGAAACTCCATTCGATGGACTTTTGGAATCACTTGATTTTGAATCATTTGATACATGTGAGCCATGCCTTATGGGAAAGATGACTAGAACGCGCTTTTCGGTTCAATGGAGCAGGCAAATCTGTTGGAGATCATACATAATGATATGTGTGGACCAATGAGTGTGTCGGCGCGAGGTGGATATCGTTATTTTGTTACTTTCACGGATGATTTGAGTAGATACGGGTATATCTATTTGATGAAACACAAGTCTGAAACTTTTGAAAAGTTCAAGGAATTTTAGAATGAAGTGGAAAATCATCGTAATAAAAAGATCAAGTTTCTACAGTATGACTGTGGAGGAGAGTATCTAAGTTACGAGTTTAGCACACACATGAAAGAGTGTGGAATAGTTTCACAACTCACGCCTGCCGGAACACCACAACGTAATGGTGTGTCGGAACGTCGTAATCGTACCTTATTGGATATGGTTCAATCTATGATGTCTCTGACTGACTTACCTCTGTCATTTTGGGGTTATGCACTGGAAACAGCTGCATTCACTTTAAATCGGGCACCATCTAAATCCGTTGAAATGACACCGTATGAATTATGGTTTGGAAACAAACCTAAGCTGTCATTTCTTAAGGTTTGGGGATGCGATGTTTATGTGAAGAAACTTCAACCGGATAAACTCGAACCCAAAGCGGAAAAATGCGTCTTCATAGGATACCCTAAGGAAACAATTGGGTATACCTTCTATCACAGATCCGAGGGCAAGGTTTTTGTTGCCAAGAATGGATCCTTTCTTGAGAAGGAGTTTCTCGCGAAAGGTGTGAGTAGTCGGAAGGTAGAACTCGAAGAGGTTATTGAACCTTCTCTTCATGGAATGGCGAGTGGCGCAACACCGGAAGTTGTTTCGGAGTTGACTTCACCTGATGAAGAGAGAGCTAATGATAATGATCATGAAACTCCGAAAGAGGACACTACCGAACCTCGCAGGTCAAGCAGGACACGTGCAGCTCCTGAACTGTACGGCAATCCTGTTGTGAATTTCATGGTTGATGAAATGGATGACCCTGCGACGTATGAAGAAGCGATGATGAGCCCGGATTCCAACAAATGGCTAGAAGCCATGAAATCCGAGATGGAATCCATGTACGAGAACCAAGTTTGGAACTTGGTGGACTTACCTCACGACCAAAAGGCCGTTGAGAATAAATGGATTTTCAAAAGGAAAACTGATGCTGATGGTAATGTGACCATCTATAAGGCTCGACTTGTCACAAAGGGGTTTCGACAAATTCAAGGAGTTGACTATGATGAGACATTCTCTCCCGTAGCGATGCTTAAATCGGTTAGGATTATGTTAGCAATTGCTGCATATTTCGATTATGAAATATGGCAGATGGATGTCAAAACTGCGTTCCTCGATGGTAAGATTGAAGAAGAGTTGTATATGATACAACCTAAGGGTTTCGTCGATCCTAAGGATGCTAATAAGGTGTGCAAACTTCAGCGATCCATCTATGGACTAAAGCAAGCATCACGAAGTTGGAATTTCCGCTTTGATGAGGTGATCAACGAGTTTGGATTTGTCCAAACTTATGGAGAGGCTTGTATTTACAAGAAAGTGAGTGGGAGCAATGTGGCATTTCTGATATTATATGTGGATGACATATTATTGATTGGAAATGATATAGATTTTTTAAACAGTGTTAAAAGTTATCTAAACAACAAATTTTTGGTGAAAGACCTTGGTGAAGCGTCATATATATTAGGCATTAAAATCTATAGAGATAGATCAAGGCGCCTAATTGGGCTATCGCAGAGTACATACCTTGATAAGATATTAAAGAAGTTTAATATGGACGAAAGTAAGAAGGGGTTCTTACCTATGTTGCAAGGCAAGCCATTGAGTAAGACTCAAAGTCCGGCTACGGCGGAAGAAAGAGAGATGATGGATAAGATCCCCTATGCCTCGGCCATAGGCTCTATTATGTATGCCATGCTATGTACAAGACCGGATGTGGCACATGCTATTAGTTTGACTAGTAGGTACCAATATGATCTAGGTTTGGAACACTGGATAGAGGTAAAGAACATCCTCAAGTACTTGAGAAGAACTAAGGATATGTTTCTCATATACGGAGGTGAAGAAGAGCTAGTCGCTAAGTGTTATGTCGATGCTAGATTTGACACCGATCCGGATGACTCTAATTCTCAATCCGGATACGTATTTCTCTTGAACGGAGCAGTAGTTAGTTGGAGGAGTTCCAAACAACCTGTGGTGGTTGGATCAACAACGGAGGCGGAATATGTTGCTGCTTCAGAAGTGGCGCAGGAAGCAGTTTGGATGAAAGAGTTCATTACGGAACTGGGTGTGGTTCCCAGTGCGTTGGACCCGATGGTGATCTATTGTGACAACAATGGAGCCATAGCCAACGCAAAGGAACCAAGGTCTCACAAGAATTCCAAACATATTAAGCGCCGGTTTCACTCCATCCGCGAGCATGTCAAGGATGGAGATATAAAGATTTGTAAAGTACACACGGACCTGAATGTAGCAGATCCGTTGACTAAAGTTCTCCCTAGGGCAAACATGATCAACACCAGAACTCCATGGGTGTTAGATTTATCACTATGTGAACTAGATTATTGTCTCTAGTGCAAGTGGGAGACTGAAGGAAATATGCCCTGAGAGGCAATAATAAAGTTGTTATTATATATTCTTATACATGATAGATGTTTATTTTACATGCTAGAAATGTATTGATTCGGAAACATCAATACATGTGTGTTTAATAAACAAAAAGGGTTCCTAGTCATGCCTCTCTTATATACTAGCTTGTTGATTAACATGATGATCAAGGTTTCCTGATCATGGACATTGGATGTTGTTAATAACAAGGTCACACCATTGGTGGAATGATGTGATGAACATTCATCCGAAGTATAGCATTACGATCAAGTCATTATGTTTATATTGCTATAACATCATACGAAGTAATCTTTATCCTTAGACCATGAGATCATGCTAATTGCTAACACCGGAAGAGTATCTTGATAACATCAAACGTCACACCGTAACAGGGTGACTATAAAGATGGGTTCAGTACTACGAAGGTGTTATGTTGAGGCTCATGGATCAAGAGTGGAATTTGTCAATCCAGATGACGGATAGATATACTCTAGGCCCTCTCGGTGATATCACATTAGGATAGATTGCAAGCAAGTGATGTGATCACTAGAATGTTATATCACGGGAACGAGAAAAGAGTGCATGTCAGTAACGAGATCAAACTAGGTATGGAGATACCGATGATCGAATCTCGGACATGTAATATATCGAGAGACAAAGGGATTTAGTTACAAGCGTTAAAGGTTCTCACGATCACAAGAGTCATCGTTGAATGTGTAGGAGTCAGTACGGATCTCCGTGTCCCGGCTGATTATTGATCGGAGAAGGGTCTCGATCATATACGCATTATTCATGAACCGTAGGGTGACACACTTAAGAGTTACGGACACCATTTTGGAGCATATATGTTTCAGATTTAAAGAATTGCAAAGCGAGGAATTGTTTCAATAGAAACCGGAAATTGTTTCGGGTGAAATTGCAGAAGGTGGTTCTGCATGTGATATTGAAATATTGCAAGGGGCTATATGTGAATGTTTGTTAATTCAAGTAATTAACAAAATTCTGAATAAATTTAATAAAAAGAGTTTTATTAAATGAGAGAGCATTAAATTTGGAGAAATTTAATGCATTTAAAGTGGAGACTTTAAAAGGGAATGTGAAGAGGCATTTTAATGTGGAGGAATTACCACCACATGAATGGGGGAGGTAAGGGTCACCCCCATGCGCATGACCATGGAGAGAGGGGTACCCTCCTACTATAAAAGGCCACCCATTCCCTCCTTCATCCTCACACCTCCTTGTGAAGGATCTCTCTCCCCCTCTAGAATTATTTCCCCATGGTCTCGGATTAGCGAGATACATGTTCCCGGTGGCATTTCGTCTAGAAGGAGTTGCTGCTTCCGCTGGATCGCTGGAGCGATGAGGTGGAGGTTGTCCGGTGGCTTGAACGTGTGTGCGAGTGCGGATGCGCTGCTGAGTTGCGGCGCTCGGACTTCCTCACGATCTTGAGATCGGCAAGTGTACGACTACATCAACCACGAGTTCCTACTCGTTAACAAAGCTCGTTGTCTATGAGGGTAAGTTCTCGTTGGATGTATGTCCACCCGTTGCTTTGTACCTAGTAGATAGATCTTGGAGTGTAGTTCATACCGTAGGAAATTTTTTGTTTTCTATGCTGCGGACCCAACAAATTTGATATATTTTTTGCCAATGACTATTGCGGTTGCACCGCTTACGAGATAATTTCACTAGATTGATGCCTATTGGACTGGTTCAGCTACTCGGGCCGAAGAATTTTTGATACTGAGTAGTGAAGCCACTAAGTGTGATTCATGAAATAGATTACTTTTACTGACCCCCTGAGTATCGGTTGTGGTAGATGAAGTAATGCAAGTGAGACTCGATTGACATAACTTAACTTTATTATTTTTTAGTATGGAGGTACATGTTTTTGGTGTAATCGCCTGACCATTGGTCTTATTGCCTGGAGACAGTAGTTTTTCGGCTAAATAGCCTGGCTGTTAGCCTTATTGTAAGTAAATTGCGGGAAATAAATGTCCTATGCGTACAACGTCGCAGCTGTGCAACATTCCAATGGTAGGAGTACTTGACTCCGGTCTTCTTATCTTGAAGACGACATGCTTCGCTAGGGATTACTTCTATGACGATGTAGGGTCCTTTCCATGGTGACTGGAGTTTGCGATGACCATATTGCTTGAGGCGAAGGATTTGGGTAGCAGTCGACGGCTATGATAGGTACAGATTACTCGATCTAGTAAGAGACTAATTAGTATGAACTAATACTAATAATATAATTAACTCTAGTTACATATATTAGCAAGATTCTACAACCTATACCTCGATGCTTGCACCCTTTTGGCAATCCTAGCGCACCCCTCCCTCAACGCAACCATGCGATCATTCGTCTAATTTTGCACTTCGATGATTTGCAGGTTCCATGTGTTTGGCGTACGCGGCTTGCCTCCTTAGTTCATTTTCTTCGATCTTGTCATAGCAGAGGTTGCACAACGATTGCTGGAGATGCCCTGGGTGCTATGGATCAATACACTGGTACCGACAACATGAAGTTGCACCGAGACGAAGTGGGATACGTGTGAGAAATTATGTTCATGGGGGAGAAGAGTTTATTATAATATTCAGATGGCAACGACTCGACTTTGTTAGGCCTCACCACTTAGTAAGACATAGCTTGATTAGTCGACATGGCATCTTTTCCACGGTGGAATGATTACTTCCTGGTTCGTGTACTAAGGCGTCTCAGAATACCGGCGCATTTTAAAGCCGTAAATAAATTTTCACGACATATAATCACCGACTGCACTTGTTGTCACTGTGAATACTCTATATACTGGATAAACAACTTTTGAGGTACTTTTGGCTTACGCCACAAAAAATGTCGTGCACGGGGGTATTTTCCTAGTGTTAGGGCGTGTTTTGTAACCTATAGCTCTTTTGGAGCTCCCTGTAACATGTCCCGAAGGCATGTCCTGTAAAAAATGTGAACCGAGTCATGATTCTCACTTGGTTTGGTTGCCCACAAGCTCACTAATCGAAGTAGAAGAGGAACGATGCACCCGTTGTTTGGTTGCCTGCACTTTTGCAGGGAAAACAAGACAAATGCAGATCATGACCGCTTGGTTTTAAGTTGCTAGATTCTATCATAGCCTCTTCCATTGAAGTGATGAGGTTATCCAACATTAATCACGCAATATAGAAATCATTTCATTCATAATAGGACGCTTGTAGCAGCACAATCTGAACTAACACTTACCCGTTGGAGTGATGTCATGATGTAGTGATGCTTCACAAGTTCACGAGCAATATTGCATACCATGGATCAGTTTTTATCAACATCCTAAATAATGAATGGATATCAGACCAATACATGACCTCAAGCAACACATCATGACCACCATCGACAACACATGATTGAAATATTAGTAGCACTAATCAAACTGTCAGCTGAGCCACGTCCTAGGTGAGGCGTTCCTATCAATAACTACCATTTCAGCATAGGTTTTACCTTCATCTTTGTTGTCTGTAAGGAAGTCGATAGTCCTGATCATCAGCTTCAGATCTCAGAGTTGGCTTTTATCATCAGACATGTCCGTGAAGATGGTCTTCATCTGAGCATAGTTTGGTACGGGCTTGTTGAGAAACTCTGCATGCTTCGGGTTCATGTTCTTGGATATTTTGCTTCAACTCATGTGTAAATCTTTCCTGGTGCTATGTCGGAATAATTTTTTGCTACAATTATTTTACGGTTTGATACTATAGTTTAACTTTTTTGGTATAATTCTTTTGCAGTTTTGCTACTTATACTACAAAATGTTTGCTTCAAGATTTTTTGTGAAGCCGATTTTGTATCATCAGTCTCATTGAGTGACCTTGCCAAAATTTGCTGCTATTGTACTATGATAGAATAATTTTTTGCTACAACCGTTATATAGTTTTGCTACAATAGAACAATTTTTTTACTACGAGGTCTCCGGGGATGTCTCCAGCGAGGTTGGTTTTGCTATAATAGCAAATTTTTCTATGATGTCTTCGATGAGATCGGTTTTGCTATAAGAGGATAATTTTTTTTGCTACAAGGTCTCCGGTGAGGTGTCCGGCGAGGCAATCTTTGTCTATTATTTTCTGAACGAACTTTTTACTACATAGAAATAAAAGCGTATTTGTCTATTATTTTCTGAACGAACTTTTTACTACATAGAAATAAAAGCGTATATTTTTGCTGCATAGAAGCAAAAGTGGACATTTGACAAAGAAAGACATGTCAAGTAAAGCACCCTAGAGATCAAGGGGATTCGATCCGGGGACGCTCAATACTGCCCTTTTTCTTTTATGGACCCAAAATTTTGTTTTTGCGTACATTGCATATTAACATATTTTGTATGCCCTTTGTCTTGAAATAAATGTCAAAAAATTGTGTAAATTTTTATGTATCTAAACACTATTTAGTATATAGACACATCTAACTTTAAATAAATTTGACATCTATTTTAAGACGGAGGGAGTAGTAAATATTATAGACAGAGGGAGTAGTAAACTTTTTTAATACTTTTGGATTTTTTGTATCTTTAGCATATTAATATAGCATAAAGCGGAAATATGTCTTCATACGGAAGTTGGAAAATGTTAGGAATGGCATTTTCTGCGAAGTATATCTACTGAATTTTTTGTATCTTTTGTCGCATAAACTGATTTTTTCGCATTTTTTAACTTTTGTTGTTTGAATGTTTTAGAAATGTAATTGATGTAAGTTGCATGCTTTTAAAATGTATGCATTTATTTGTGAAATATCAGTATATGTTATTCTTCGGTATATTATATGTCTACTGATTTTTTTTTAACTTGTATATATCTACTGAATCGAGAAAGCAGTATGAATAAATATCAATCTCAAAGAAAAAAAGTAGGAATAAATATCGAGATTTGGACGGTGAATGATATTAGGTCTGGCCCATTCTATCGAATACGCTGGGGTCGTTAAATGATTTATTTATTGGGTCGGCCTTTTAGGCCAGGCGGGTATAAAATTTTCTGGACGTGGAGAACGAACTCAGCGCGATTCCTCGGCCCCTCGGAGAGTAGGCAGAATCACTCGGCTTGGCGTTACAAAGGTCAAAGTATATTTTTTCCAGTTCCCTCTGGACGGGAAATTCGGAAAAAAAAATTACCGTGCATGAAAGATCCACCATCATGCATAAGGATGGTAATATCCAATTCTAAATATCTAATTGTTAGATAAAAAACATCTAGAAAACTAAAAGAACGGACAGGTGTAAGAGAGGGTCTATCAATAGACCCGGTATCATAAGATAAGAAAATCCGATATGCCGCACAACCCGTGTGCGTGATATAGGGACGCACAGTCAGTGTCTCCTTTTTTTCTAGCTTTTCCTTCTTCTTTTTCATTTTACAATTTTAGTTTTCCCTTTTACTTTTTTTTGAAAAATGTTTAGATTTGAAAATTGTCCGGATAAAAGAAATTCAAATTTGAAAACTGATCACATTCGAAATTGTGTGGATTCGTTTTTATAATTTAAAAAATTTAGATTAAAAAAACAGCTTTTGGAAAATAGTTCTTTAAAATTGTTTAGATTTTATAAAGATAAAGATTAAAAATTATCCATATTTTACTTTTTATTTAAAAGTTAAAAATGTTCGGATGATTTGATAACTGAAAAATCAAGATAGAAACTGAAAAACTAAAAAACCCGAAGCAACAGACAGAAAACCAAAAACCAGGATAAATAAAAATCAAAAATATGTACGTGGGCTTAGAAAGAAACTGACAAAGGTGTGCGGCGTGGGCTATATTGGTCAGTGTATAGTATTGAGAAACTAGGCCGGTGAAGGCCATTCGTGGCCTCTACTAGGCTAGGTCTCCACCCATTCGTGGCCTCTAGAGTTAACGATAAATGGGCACCCTTAACTTTTTATCTCATATAGTCTATATAAAGAGAAAAGCAATCATTGTAGATACTGTTTCAGAAAAAGATCAATAAATAGCCTATTTCTCCTGTGTTAATTATTTTGTGCGATTGTTGTGTGTCTTACTCATTAGTCTTCTTCCCTCTGGGACTGGCCAGCCGGCACGGGTTCCATAACACATTATCAGCATGTGTCTCTCCGTCGAGCCATCATAGAGCATGTATCAAGCATGCTTTCGTTGAAGATAATTCAAAATTAATCACAAAATTGGATCCATTGTTCGATTTTCTTTCAATTTTTACAATTAGCACGTAGTTTTTATCTTATCTATGGGGTGGATTTCTTTCTGAGAGCCCACCAATGTAGATACTCTCCCATCTGGGAACTTGTTTACTACTCCACGAACACCGGATGTGTCAATCGCGTCGTTTTTATTCTCAGATAAACAAAACGATCATTTACCTTTCTTTTTTCTTTGGCTCCATGGGCGAGCTCGCAAGCGGCCTTGCTGGCCGCGCCACCGTTGCAACGCCACTGACCGCACGCGCGCCGCCGCACGCCACTGGCCACCAAGCGCCTGGCTGCGCTCCCCTCGCTCGCGCGCACGCTGCTGGCCGCACTCGCCCGCGCGCGCGCATGGCCCGCTCGCCGCCGCGCCTGGCCGCGCTCGCCCGAGTGCATGCATGGCCGTGCTCGGCGCCGCGCGCCCGCCCAGCTGGTCGTCGCGACGTCGCTCGCGTTCCTGGCGCCCGAGCCCTGCCGGTCGCGCACGCCGCTGGCCACGCGCTGCTGCGAGCCCTGCTGGCCGCACGCGCGCCGCCGCGACTGCTGGCCGCGCGCGCTCTGCCCCGCTGGCCGCTCAGCACTGCCGCTCGCCGCGCACGTCAGCGCGAGCCCAGCTGGCCCGCGCGCGCACGACATGGCGCTGTTGGCTGCCATGCGCCTCAGCAGCCGCCGGTCGGGGCGCCCCGACGGATGCCGCTCGCGTTGTAGCCGCCGCGCGACCATTCCCCGCCGCCCAGGCGCCCAAGGAACACCCCCCACGCGCCGCCACCGCGCCCCGTCCCAGCTGGACGTGCGCCGCCACTCCAGTGCCGCCGGCGCGGCCTGCTGGCGTCGCCGCCGCCCCAGCCGGGAGCTAGGGTGGGCCGGCAACGCGGAGCCCAAGCGGCTGGGCCGTTTCTGGCCCGTGCAAAAAAGGGGAAGGAGGAGCGGGGCAGCGACTTGGGCGCCGGATCTGGGCCAGTTGGCCCATTTTCGGCCTGTTTCTCGGTCCATTGGCTCAGAAAATGAAAAAAAAAGGCAGAGCGCGTGAAATATTAAAATAGCCTCGAAAAATCCCTTTTATGGCCATTTTCCACGTTTAGAACGTATTTAACATAACATCTGTTTGTACATGCTTTCATACTATATTTTACTGCAGTAATTAAATACTTTATGCTTTTAATACTTTATATCTCATCGTTAACATGCACCTTTTCTATTTAAATTTTGGAACGCCGTCATGTTGAATTATTGTATCCATCATCGTATTTATGCAACCGATTACCTGTTGTAATGTTACACACTTTGTATAAATCGCAGATGACTAGAATCGTGAACCGTGCGTTTCCGGAGTTGACCTACGATGGGCTAAACTACCCGACTTGCGCCTCAGACGTGGAGATCGTCCTCGAGGGTCGAAGCATCAAGGGTGAGCTGAGTGTGGGGACCCCAATGGCCTCCAACACCACCACCCCAGCGGACAACGCCAAAACACTGCATTTCCTCCGTTGTCACATGTGTGAGACTCTGAAAAATGAGTACATGGCAGAACAAAGTGCCTCTGCCCTTTGGGCTGTCCTAAATGCGCGGTTCTCTAGGCTTAAGTACACCATTCAGCCATAGGCGGAGGCGGATTGGATTCGTCTGAGGTTGGCGGACTTCAAGACTGGGGGGGAAGGGGGTACAACTAGCGTTACATCGGATTTTTACCGTTCTTCAACTCTGTGGTACAACTACCATAGATAAGCCGAAGATAGAGAAAACTTTCTCCACATTCCATCCTTCCACGGAACTACTATCCAGTCCTCACGGTACTACCAACAGGAAAGGTTCACGAAATATGCGGCGCTCATTGATGCTCTCCAAGTGGACGAGCTGCAGGATAATATTCTCAAAAAGAACTTTTTCGCGCAACCCTTCGCAGGGGGCCCAAGTCACGAAGTTAATCCTGGCGCCTACAAGGTGCGCAAGCCCATCCACAAGAGGCGAGGCAAGAAGGGCCCTAACTCTTCTAACCCGGCCAAGCAACAAAAGGCGGGCAAGGGGGTGGTAAGGCCCCAGGACTGCTTCCGCTGTGGCTCCAAGACTCATTTCTCCAGGCAGTGTCTGGCCCCCAAGCACATCATGGAAACATAAAAGGCTAACAAGAAGGCGCGCGAGATGCACCTCCTCCAGGTAGAGGCACCACTGGCGCCCGGAGCGGCGCCCGTGATGATCCCTGTGCACAACACCGCGCTCGTAGTGTGCAGGGCGTAGCAACTATGGCAACACCTTCGGCGGTTCCTACGAATGCCAATATTCTCTTGGAGGTTTGAGCACGTCGTGCCCTCTCCCATACCCCAGTTGAACATTGCCGCTGCCTCGGCAATGAAACCCATTGAAGAGAAGCTCAACGAGCTGATGATATCAGCTGAGATTAATGGGTTTTTTCGAATCCACCTAGCTTCTTTTTATTGTTATTTACTTTATGATTTCATTTGACAAATAATTTGATACAATCTTTCGATATGGTTGTAAGCTCTATGAGATCAAAAGATTTATTTGTTTCTAGTGACTGGATGACATTTATAACATTATTTAATAAGAGATGGTTATGTCATGTTCTGAAATGTTTATGTGTTTACTTATTTGATATACTATCTTCATCGCTTCATTATATTAATTATACACTATATTTTAGAACTCGTGTGGCATCCAAATGAAGGAAACGTGCCTTGCTGATAGTGACACCATAAATACCATCTTGAGAGAAAGAAAGTACTTTGAGTCTATTACCAGAACCCCCGGTAACATAATGACGATCGCTGACTGCGGTCCGAATGTATTTGGCTCCGGAAGAGCAACTATCATACTCTCGAATGGAACAACTTTGATCATTAAAGAGGCATTGTTTTACCTGGAGTTGACACGTACTCTCTTAAGGTTTAGAGACATTCACGCAAATGGTCCCCATGTAGAGACCGATGATAATGAAAATGGTAAGGAGTTTCCACTTATTACCAAGCGCGATGAAATGGTAAACATGTTGTCTAAAGGCTTGCTTCGTTAGCTACTGGGTTGTACTACACTAAAATAGTAGCACCATCGATATACACTACCCTTAAGAATATCTTTAGAAGCTCTGAACTTTTCTGCCTTTGGCATGATAGGTTAGGCCATCCCGGTCTTATGATGATGGGAATATAATTAACTACTCGAATGGTCATAATGTTAATGTGAAAAATTTACCGAATCCTGATGATTTTGTGTACTCTGCATGTGCTACGGGGAAATTGATTATTAGACCGTCCCCTTGAAGGTAAAGGATGAAATCCCCACGTTCTTGGAATGTATACAAAGGGACATATGTGGTCCAATTCCGCCCCTCATGATGCCATTTTGGTCTTCATGGTGCTCATCGATGCTTCCTCTAAATGGTCCAATGTTTGCCTGTTGTCAACAAGGAACCATGCTTTTGCAAAGTTGATCTCTCGGATCATACAAATATGAAATAAATTCCATGATTATCATCTAAAGTTTATTTGAATGGACAATGCCAGAGAATTTACTTCAAAGGCATTCGATGATTATTGCATGGCAACAGAAATCAAATTTAGGCACTTTTTACCGCACGTCCACACTCAAAATGGACTTGTAGAGGCATTTATTAAAAGAATTAAATTCATTGTCCAACCACTCCTTCAGGGTTATAATTTACCAACTACATGTTGGGGTCACGCGGTGTTACACGCCGGCAATCTCATCAACTTTCGACCATCGTCATATAACATCCACTCTCCTATCCAACTTGCACAAGGGTCGACACCAAAAAATTCCCACCTTCGTAGGTTCGGTTGCCAGGTATATGTACCAATACCACCACCCAGCGATCAACAATGGGACCGCTCCGGAAGTCGAGGATATACGTTGGTTATGAGACTATGTCCATAATCAGGTTCTTAGACCCCGTGACAGGCGACTGTCACACGACCCGTTATGCTGACTGCATTTTTGACGGGGATCTTTTCCTGACTTTGGGGGGACGTAATGTAGTGACCTTGGATCGATAAAGATCCTAAGTCCTTGTGATTAAAATGCTAGTCCCTAGATCATTAGCTAGCACTCACAGTCGATGAAATATCATGTAAAACACAAGTCTTTATTACATGAATCGAATAATCCAGAGTTTACATTATTACAACAGAAGTGAAATATATATAACTTGGAGTCCCATCAATACCACAGGCAGGTTGAGTAAAGACCCATGATCCTAGCGCACCTTTCAATGATCTCCAAATTCTGCACATGAAATGTATTGGCAAATTACACCATGAAGGAAAAGACTTGGCTATTTCTACATGCAAGGCTAAGATAAGGCTTTGTGGTTTATTTGCATAAACGCAATTTTCACTAAGTAAAAGAGAAGTAGAGAGAGGATATTTTATCCTACTTTGCAAACTTTTAGTAAGTAAAATAAGGTCGAGTGGCTCGCACTGGGTCCTCCAGGCTACCATCCCCCAACCAAACACATGGCACCAAAAACCCACTAAATCTGAGTTCACAGAGCCCTCGGGATGCAACGCACGAACTTAGGTTTGCAAGCATTTGTCTTTGAACCAAAATCCCACCAAGTCTGAATTTATAGAGCCCTCCGGATGCAAATCACAAAATTAGGTCCATTTGTTTTTTAAAAAGATAGAGGAAATCCTTCAGAGGCTCCATCCTTCAGATGTTCAATATTGTTCTATTTCCATGAACACGGCTGATCGATCAGATTGCAATACTCTCGAGAGTTTGTGCACTTTACCCACAATCCACGATCAAGTCTTTTTACAGACAAGACCATAGCAAGGCTTTCCCTTAGTAGCCCCTCTACCAGCTGGATCCAATCGTGCCAAGAACCTCCAAATGTTGGTACCCCGGTGAGGTTTCCTACTAAGTACTAGGCCAAGAAAGAGCCCATATGTATTGTGGTTGCACTGGAAGCTTCTAAATTCTGAAACATGGCAGACTTCTTTGATTCCTGGGCGGCCGTCCTCCACCAAATTCCACTCGTTGACCCGACAACCATTCCGCCTAGAAGAAAACTTACTTTTATTTTGAAGGGGGTTTTGAGAGGAAAAGGTTCGCTCGGGAGAGCTTTAATACTTAGAAAACTTTATGTCTTTGATCCCCCATCGATATTTTTTATATAGCATAGCACAAGCATAACACTTAGAAAAATTCAAGGATTCCTATTGGGAGTGGAAATAATCCTAAGTATAGAGCTACTCATGGCATACTATAAAACAGCATCGCACTTGTAAAACACTTAAAATATTTCTACTAAAACATCCTACACATGCACACTACTCATTTGAAGATTCACACTCTCGGAACAATCTAGCGCGGGAATGGAGTAATTCCAATCAAAACAATTGCAACATACAATACAACAAACATGCATTATGATTTAATATTAGTTCTTTAAATGGTATTAGATCATATGATGCATGTAGGAGATCATTTAATGCAATCGGGTATTTATTATTAAATCTTGATGACCAAATAAGGAGTTTTAGTAGATCTGTTGCAACTTCTGTCCGGGTTGCCGAATTAAACTTGGTTCTAAGTTTTACTAGATAGAGGACATTAATAAAAACTAGTAGGATTTGGATTCACCCTAATCTAAGTTGTAGATCTTTTTTCTATGATTTATTTACTATTTAATAGAGGTTAAATAATTTAAAATATTTACTTCGTCAAAAAATATATCTAAGACCAGAAATATATTCTTCGTGAAATTATGAATCTGGGGACATATTATTTATATTTTTCTGATCTATACAAAATTTATTATTAATTTAATACCCCAAAAGGCAAGTAAAACTAATTAAATCACTACAGTAATTATACACTACATAAAATAGATCTAATAGCATACTAATGTTGCATATGAAATTATGAATCCATTGATACTTTATTTGTAAATTTTGGATATACAGATAATTTACTATGATTTATTTAGTCTAAAATATCCATTAAACCATTTAAATTATTACAGTAAATCTATACGGTAAAAGTTAGATCTAATCTTGAATTAATATTTTTTACATGATTTTGTGAATCCAACGATATATTATTTGCAATTTTTAGACTAAGATATCTTTTTGTATGAATTTTATAAGATCTAAACAATTTCTGCCTTTTTATTTATTTATTAAGGATATGCTGACTGTGCACATTGACTAGGGACGTTGACCGGTGAGCTGGCGCTGACCTGGACGATGACGTGGAGTTGACGAGGCAGGGTCAGGAGGACAGCAACGTGGCGCGCTCTGGTTGGGCGGTACCGCTTCGTTCCGTGTTCTAATCTCGGCCGTCCAGACGAGATCCGGCGAAGGAGGGGCGCTAGCTTCGTCAACGGCGGCGAGGGTGGTCAACGACGGTGATGAACGGCCCTAACGGCGGTAGTTGATAGTGCTCCGGTGAGTCACCGGGACGTCGGAGTGGATGACAGGGTACGTCGCGTTACCACGGTCTCGCCGGTACCCTCGGCAACTTCCCTTGCTTCCTGTAGCGATGGAGACGGTTGGATGGAGCTCCGCAGCGCCTGTGGTACTCCGGCGAGATTGCGTGCTCGCTGTGGCGATCTGCGCAAGGGGAAACTCGGGTTAGGGGGCATCTGCAAGTACGGGGGAGAGTTCCAGATGGTAAGGGAGGGTCGGGATGGACGGAACCGTGCTCTACCTCGAGCTCCCATGAGCAACAATGGCGCGTCGCATTGACATCCGAATCGAGGCCAGGGTGCCACGATTCGTGAAATTTCGAACAGGGTAGAGGGGAGGGGGTTTATATGGGGGTTCTGGCGTGCGGAAGGGGCAAGGGACGAACGGATTCACGCCGAAACGAACAGGATTTTTGGTTCGGGGATGAACTCGTGTTCATCAGGGACTCTCGGTTGAGATAGAAGATTACAGGTGGGCCTAGCGTGTCACGACAAGGAGGAAGCAGGCTGGTGGCATGCAGCTTTGTTGTCGGGCCGCCCATGCAAAGTGCACGTTGCACATGCAGCGCAATAGGAGGGCGGCGGGTAGTCAAGGGCTGGCTCCGGCTGGCCTATTTAGATTCTTTTTTTCTTTCTATTTTGTAGTTTCTTCTATATCTTTTTCATATGATCTCCAAATGAATTGATTCTTGTCTCCAAATTTTTTTAAAATTGTGTAGATCCTCTTAGGATCATTTTTGTAGCATTTTACCTAGTTTGAGAATAATGGATTTATATATCCCTGTTTGTACTCTTGTAGGAGTATTTTGGTTATTCAAAATAGGGCTTTGGATGAGATGCCTTGATGCAATGCAACACAATGTTTTGGATTTGTTATAACCTTCTCAAACAATGTGTTAGACATATTAACCCATTCTTTTATTGTGGTTTGGTAGAATTTCAAGCAACCAACAAAAGTTTCTTTTTATTCATAATTTTCAACAAGATCAAACAATTAAATCAACTTATTAATTTAACATTCCAAAATAGGATTTTTTTTGGGATATTACACATAATCATCCCCTGGATGACAAAAGTCGAGAAATCACGTGGAAAGCCATGGGAATCCGCCCTCATGACCCGCACACTGTTGAGTATAATCAAGGAGTCCAAAATATACTTGATTTGCACTCCTTAACGAATCAACTGCCTAATTATTTTAGTGATTTAAAGACTATGACAAAGTTGCATGTGCCTGCATGCAATGCACGGGAAAGGATTGAAATACCAAAGAAAAAATGATGGTATACCTCCTCCCGTGCTAAGGCCTAAAAGGACGAGGAATCTAGTTTCTCAAATCTCAACTACCTAGGATAGTTTGACACTCTGCAGAGGTGGTACACTTTCACCACAAGATTCGATACATCTGTCAGGGATAACCCTGAATCATCATACTTAGTATGCAGATAATCAAACATAACCTTTCCTTTACACACCCTAGTATAAGCACCTCTCCTATGAGCATGGCCTCCCAACCATGACCATCTGTCATCTTGGGCACTTCATAGGTGGACAACATTGAGAGGTAGCCTCAACTCAAACCTATCCTGTGAGGGAACTAATACGAATGCATATAAACTTCCGGCTAAGCCTTACCCAATTCAGGTATTGTGGTTGTACGGTAAATTTGGAATAGTATCGCATCCGAATTCAACCATCAATTTTTATAAAAGGGTCAAGGCTCATGCCTTAACGTTTTCATCATCATAACCATTTGTGTTTCTCAACACATGTCAAAACATTTCAATAGAATGACTCATCATTCCAAGGTTTTCATAATTTATTTTCACCAAGTGTTCCCATCTAAGTGACTCAAGTTTTTATCTACTCTAAACTACTAAATGAAGAGTGTTCACTAAGGTGGAAAGATGGGATCAATCTCATGCCATAGAATGACATCTAAAGTTTATCTAAATAGGCCAAGTTTTATACTCTTTATGCTACCTTCAAAACAAGTAAGGGACTTTGTGTAAAGTAAAGGAAGTAAAGCTTGGAAAAATAATACTTGGGGTAAGTAATAGTCAAAGTGGTATGACCAAAGCATGCCTAAAGCATCTTTGCTCAAGTCATCTAACTTAATTCTATCTTGCTAACAATAGCTTGCAAGGGTTAGCTTGCCAATAGTAGCTTGCCTTGGTTGGTGCAGTGGTTGAAGTTTTCTTCCTCCTCTTGATAGAACTCCTCCTTCTCGAAAGTTTGGTCGGTACTATCGTCTATAAATACATACGGAGTACACAATCACCAAACAATACTTAACTAGTCTAATTAGCACTCTAAGTCACACATTTGATGATCTATTATCATCACAAGCATCACAAGTTTTATTAACTAGTTTCATTCTTTTTATTTAAGAAAAGTAATTTCTACTCATTGAAAATTAACTAAGATTTAATATTCACCGGGGTCATGTGGACACATGTCATCACCACATATCCTAACATATGGGAATATAATTTAAGGGTTGGTGCATAATTACTTTGGTTTAAGTTCATTATGTAATGATTTAAAGTGACTAGAAATGCCTATATAGCATTATTTTGGTACTAGTCCAAAGTCACTGCATGTAAACCCTAATATTATTACATATTCAGATAGGTATGGTTAAATGTGATTTTTGAGAGTTGGAATCAACTCAAAAGCTATTTTGGTTGATTTTATAAAAATGTTGCAAGGTGCAAATGCTTCCGTTTTGTTATTTTTACTCGGAGAGATATCTAACTCTAATTGAATTAAATCCAACGGGCTTGGATAGATCTTTTCAGTAGCTTTCTAACAAAATTGGAATCACTCCATTTGGATTTGTAAATCCCTCTGAATTGAATTTCAAACTAGGGGACAGAACTAGGTTTAAACTAAAATAGAAAAATCCTAATTCAAACTAAATGGGTCATGCGGGAAAGCTAACGAGTCGGCCCAATGACACCACGTGGTACGGGGCACAGCTGACAGGGGGGTCCACCAGTCAGAGGCTCATTACACGCGAAGCGGTACGGGGCGATGTGGGCCGTTAGATTAGAAAGAGGATCAACGGCTAGGGCTCGTCGTCGATGACGAACAGGTCGTCGGCGAGGTCGAACCCTAGCGGCTTGGTGGGGGTGCTCAGGGGGCGTACTAGGGCTCCAGCGACGACGGCGAGGCGGACAAACGGACTGGTAGACGACAACGGGGTCAGGGGTGGTCGAGGTGGCTCTGGGGGGTGGTCGCAATCAGCGGGGCCCTTCTCCTCCAGAGGCGACCAGCTCCGGTGAAATTCCGGCGACTACGAGCTCGAGCGGCTCCGGGGAGAAGTGGGGACTGATCAGTGGCAAGAGGAGAGGTGAGTGGTGTGCAGAAAATGGCTGGGGGTGCCCTCCTTTTATAGGCTCGACGACGGGACAACACGGCATGGCCAGGAGACGGTAGCGACATGGCTACGGGCTGCTAGCGGCATGGCTGTGAGCGGCGATCGATGCGCGGTCTCCTGGCGGTGCTCTAGGGCTTTAATGCAGGCTTAGGGATGGTGGTTTATGGTCGGGTGGTGCTCACGCTCTACACGGCAGAGGCGGCGGTCTTCACGGCGAGCGGTGGCTGTGGTACAATGGGTGGCGAACGGGCATGTCTGCGGTGTTCCTGGGTTCGTGGCGACGCGGTAGGCGCGGGCTGCGGTCGAGGGGCGGCGTGTGCATGCGTGTCGGGCGCGGCGCTCTGGCGCGTGCTCGGCATGGTGCAGAAACTCAGTGCGCGGTGCTCAGCTGGTGGTCAATGGCTTGGCCTGGCTCGGGGAGGGGACGGAGAGTGGCGGTGAGGTCTTGGCTAGCTCGTAGACAAGGTGAGAGAGAGAGAGAGGGGCGGTCTGCTGTAGCGAGGCAAGGTTTGGCCAGCGAGTTGGTGCTCGGGGTGGCATGGCCTTGCTACTAGGGGTAGGGGATGGGTGTTTAGGGCCTGGTTGGATCAAGAGGGGACGGAGGGATTAAATGGAGATCAATTGGGGGCAAAACCCTGTGCAAAACACTGAGCTAAATACTAGGTGTAATTCATGCCTGCCAAGTGTTTGTAGAAATGGCCGCAAGAAATTTATTTTTAAATTTTGAAAAGATTTTTGGTGGGTGTGCTAGGCATAAGCTTGAGACTCTGTGGGTGCTTGGGTTTTGAAATTTGAGCTCATTTGAGTGGTTTTTGAAATAGTGGGATCTTCTCATATGAACTAGATTCAATTTTCAAATGCCATTTAAAAATAGTGTTTGAATGTGTTTGGCAGATCACAAAGTGGGCCTTGGTACAACATTATGTGTACTAGCAAGGGGTGCAAAGATCCACATTTGTTTCTATTAAGAAATGATTACTAGGAATAGCCAAAGTAGGCATGATGATTAAATTGGCAAAAATGACCATTCTCTTCTTTTATTCATTTTGATTTGTTTTTCTTTGGGATTTGTTTGGGAATGATTTAGATGATGTTTATTTCACCTAAGAATCATTTTACAAGCAATGGATCACTTAATCATGGCAATTCAAATCAACTCCTATTTTAAATGCACACACATATGAATGCTTTAATATTTTTAAATGGAAAAGTTTTTATTAACCCTAATTTTGATGATTTGGATCTTAATAACCTTGGATTAGAGTTTTGGGATGTTACAAACCTTACCCCCTTAAACAAAATCTCGTCCCGAGATTTACAAAGAAAACTAGGAACTAAAGAGATCTGGGAACTCTGTCCTAATGTAATCTTTTCGCTCCCAAGTGGCTTCCTCTTCGGTATGGTTGCTCCTTTGAATCTTGAGAAATTTGATACTCCTGGTCCTGGTGGTTCTGTAAGCTGCTTCTAGGATATGGATGGGCACTTCACGATAGGTCAAGTAATTGTTGATCTCCACAGCTCTGTGATCGATGTTCTTGAATACTTCAGTCTTCTCTGGCACTTCAAGACATTTGCGAAGTAACGAGATATGGAACACATTGTGGATGGCTGACATCTCTTCAGGTAATTCTATTGGGTCCGCAGCATAGAAAACAAAAGTTTTCCTACGGTGTGAACTACACGCCAAGATCTATCTACTAGGTACAAAGCAAACGGGTGGACATACATCCATAGAGAACTTACCCTCGTAGACAACGAGCTTTGTTAACGAGTAGGAACTCGTGGTTGATGTAATCGTACACTTGCCGATCTCAAGATCGTGAGGAAGTCCGAGCGCCGCAACTCAGTAGCGCATCCGCACTCGCACACACGTTCAAGCCACCGGACAACCTCCCCCTCCTCGCCCAAAGGATCCAGCAGAAGCAAAGAACTCCTTCCGCATTTAAATGCCACCAGGAACATGTATCTCGCAAATCCGAGACCATGGGAGAATAATTCTAGAGGGGGAGAGAGATCCTTCACAAGGAGGTGTGAGGATGAAGGAGGGAATGGGTGGCCTTTTATAGGAGGAGGGGGGTGCCCCCCCTCTCCATGGCCGGCACATGGGGGTGACCCCTTACCTCCCCCATTCATGTGGTGGTAACCCCTCCACATTAAAATGCCTCTTCACATTTCCTTTTAAAGTCTCCACTTTAAATGCATTAAATTTATCCAAATTTAATGCTCTCTCATTTAATAAAACTCTTTTTATTAAATTTATTCAGAATTTATTCAGAATTGTTATTCCCAAGGACACAAGCTTATCAGCGTACCCAGACATTTTGAGTACGTGCTCACTAACGGAGCTGTTTTCCTCCATCATGCAGCTAAAGAACTTTTCTGTAGCATTATAACTCTCTACAGAAGCATGGGTATCGAAAATCATTTTCAATTCTCCCATGGTATCAAAGGCATTGCCATTTTCGAAACGCTTTCGAAGTTCTGGCTCTAGCCCATACAGTATGCCGCAATAAACTAAGTTGTGGTCCTCCTGACGAGTTATATAGACGTTCTTTTCCTCGTCAGGGGCATCAGGAGCTGGTGGAGGGCCTAGCAGCGCATCTAGCACATATTGCTTTTGTGCAGCAGTGAGGAGAATCCTCAAATTCATAGCCCAGTTGGTGAAGTTGCTACCATTCGCAGCAAGTTTCTCTTTCTCCATGAACACATTGAAATTAAAAGCAGGTGGTGCCATCTACAACAGAATTTGTAAAGTATATTTAGACTAATTTTATGATAGATTGAGTTCAACTAATCCAAATTACTAATGAACTCCCACGCAAAAACGACATCCCTCGTGTCCTTTTGGTGATTACATGAACCAAATCCACTACACCAAGTCCGATCATCACGTGAGTCGGTGTAGCTTCAAAGGCGAGCATCTATATGGGCATCATATCAACTATATGACTCATGCTTAACCTTTCGGTCCGTGTTCCGAGGCCATGTCTGTACATGCTAGGCTCGTCAAGTAAGAACCTTAGTATTTGCGTGTGTAAAACTGTCTTACACCCGTTGTATGAAAGCGTAGAGTTGAAAACATCCGATCATCACGTGATGCCTCAAAACACGATCCACAAAACGGTGCATACTTAAGGAAGAACACATTTTATCTTGATATCTAAATGAGGGATCATCTTATAATGCTATCAAACGCGCCAAACTAGCAGTATAAGATGCTAACATCTAATGTGTGAAGTGAGATGATATGGTCCATGCATTTGATCTCTATCATTTGCATCGTGGTATAATCTCTATCATTCCTTTGTGTGTAAGGCCAAGGTCTATGGAACTTACACGTTAAGTGAGTTGTAAGAGTATCTACATTACATCTACTTACAACAATACCATATCAAAACACTAGCCCAGCAACGATCTAAACTAGACGCCTCTAATTTATCAATTGCAAGTTTTACGTGGCTTAGGGCTTTCGGAGATAGAACCTGTCTAACCTACGAACATGAACCACAACGAGGATAACCAAGTTATTAGCAACTCGTTGTAAATCAGATATTGACTATAGTAGGAGAGACAGACACCCGCCAGCCACTTATGCAAAACAAGTTGCATGTCAGTCGTGGAACCGGTCTCATGTACGATGACATGTAAGGTTGGTCCGGGCTGCTTCATCCCACTATGCCACCAATATCCAAAATACATAGAAGATGCAATAACATGATCATCATCGCCCACATATCAACCATATGTGTACTACCCGTGCAAAGCACCTACGCATAGATCAGGCTCTGATGCCACTGTTGGGTCCGCAGCATAGAAAACAAAAAATTTCCTACGGTGTGAACTACACGCCAAGATATATCTACTAGGTACAAAGCAAACGGGTGGACATACATCCATAGAGAACTTACCCTCGTAGACAACGAGCTTTGTTAACGAGTAGGAACTCGTGGTTGATGTAGTCGTACACTTGCCGATCTCAAGATCGTGAGGAAGTCCGAGCGCCGCAACTCAGCAGCGCATCCGCACTCGCACACACGTTCAAGCCACTGGACAACCTCCACCTCCTCGCTCCAGCGATCCAAATGAGCAGCAACTCCTTCAGCATTTAAATGCCACCGGGAACATGTATCTCGCTAATCCGAGACCATGGGGGAATAATTCTAGAGGGGGAGAGAGATCCTTCACAAGAAGGTGTGAGGAAGAGGGAGGGAATGGGTGGCCTTTTATAGGAGGACGGGGGGTGCCCCCTCTCTCCTTGGCTCATGCATGGGGGTGACCTCACCTCCCCATTCATGTGGTAACTCCTCCACATTAAAATGCCTCTTCACATTCCCTTTTAAAGTCTCCACTTTAAATGCATTAAGTTTCTCCAAATTTAATGCTCTCTCATTTAATAAAACTCTTTTATTAAATTTATTCAGAATTTTGTTAATTACTTTAATTAACAAACATTCATATAGCCCTGCAATATTTCAATATCACATGAAGAACCACCTTACGCAATTTCACCCAAAACAATTTTCGGTTTCTATTGAAACAATTCCAGCGCTTTGCAATTCTTTAAATTCAAAACATATGTGCTCCAAAATGGTGTCCGGTAACTCTTAAGTGTGCCACCCTACGGTTCGCGAATAATGCAGACATGATCGAGACCCTTCTCCGATCAATAATCAGCAGCGGGACCTGGAGATCCGTACTGACTCCTACACATTCAACGATGACTCCTGTGATCGTGAGAACCTTTAACGCTTATAACTAAATCCCTTTGTCTCTCGATATATTACATGTCCGAGATTCGATCATCGGTATCTCCATACCTAGTTTGATCTCGTTACCGACATGCACTCTTTTCTCGTTCCCGTGATATAACATTCTAGTGATCACATCACTTGCTTGCAAGCTATCCTAATGTGATATCACCGAGAGGGCCCATAGTATAAATATCCGTCATCTGGATTGACAAATTCCACTCTTGATCCATGAGCCTCAACATAACACCTTCGTAGCACTGAACCCATCTTTATAGTCACCCTGTTACGGTGTGACGTTTGATGTTATCAAGATACTCTTCTGGTGTTAGCAATTAACATGATCTCATGGTCTAAGGATAAAGATTACTTCGTATGATGTTATAGCAATATAAACACAATGACTTGATCGTAATGCTATACTTCGGATGAATGTTCATCACATCATTCCACCAATGGTGTGACCTTGTTATTAACAACATCCAATGTCCATGATCAGGAAACCTTGATCATCCTGTTAATCAACAAGCTAGTCTATAAGAGAGGCATGACTAGGAACCATTTTTGTTTATTAAACACACATGTATTGATGTTTCCTATCAATACAATTATCGCATGTAAAATAAACATCTATCATATATAAGGAATACATAATAACAACTTTATTATTGCCTCTCAGGGCATATTTCCTTCAGTCTCCCACTTGCACTAGAGACAATAATCTAGTTCACATAGTGATAAATCTAACACCCATGGAGTTCTGGTGTTGATCATGTTTTGCCCTAGGGAGTACTTTAGTCAACGGATCTGCTACATTTAGGTCCGTGTGCACTTTACAAATCTTTATATCTCCATCCTTGACATGCTCGCCGATGGAGTGAAACCGGCGCTTAATATGCTTGGAATTCTTGTGAGACCTTGGTTCCTTTGTGTTGGCTATGGCTCCATTGTTGTCACAATAGATCACCATCGGGTCCAACGCACTGGGAACCACACCTAGTTCCGTAATGAACTCTTTCATCCAAACTGCTTCCTGCGCCGCTTCTGAAGCAGCAACATATTCCGCCTTCGTTGTTGATCTAGCCACC
The DNA here is from genome assembly GCA_023614405.1 of Avena insularis. Taxonomy (NCBI): domain Eukaryota; kingdom Viridiplantae; phylum Streptophyta; class Magnoliopsida; order Poales; family Poaceae; genus Avena; species Avena insularis. The sequence continues at coordinate 352,081,039 of CM042692.1, read as the reverse complement.
ATAGGTTGTTTGGAGCTCCTCCAACTAACTGCTGCTCCGTTCAAGAGAAATACGTATCCGGATTGAGACTTAGAGTCATCCGGATCAGTGTCAAAGCTAGCATCGACATAACACTTAGCGACTAGCTCTTCTTCACGTCCGTATATAAGAAACATATCCTTAGTTCTTCTCAAGTACTTAAGGATATTCTTGACCGCTATCCAGTGTTCCGAACCTGGATTAGATTGGTACCTACTAGTCAAACTAATAGCATGTGCCACATCCGGTCTTGTACATAGCATGGCATACATTATAGAGCCTATGGCTGAGGCATAGGGGATCTTATCCATTATCTCTCTTTCTTCCTCCGTAGACGGACTTTGAGTCTTACTCAATGTCTTGCCTTGCAACATAGGTAAGAACCCCTTCTTACTTCCGTCCATATTAAACTTCTTTAATATCTTATCAAGGTATGTACTCTGCGATAGCCCAATTAGGCGTCTTGATCTATCTCTATAGATTTTAATGCCTAATATATATGAAGCTTCACCAAGGTCCTTCATCGAAAATTTGCTGTTTAGATAACTTTTAACACTGTTTAAAAGATCTAAATCATTTCCAATCAATAATATGTCATCCACATATAATATCAGAAATGCCACATTTCTCCCACTCACTTTCTTGTAAATACAAGCCTCTCCATAAGTTTGGACAAATCCAAACTCTTTGATCACCTCATCAAAGCGGAGATTCCAACTTCGTGATGCTTGCTTCAGTCCATAGATGGATTGCTGAAGTTTGCACACCTTTTAGCATCCTTAGGATCGACAAAACCCTTAGGTTGTATCATATACAACTCTTCTTCAATCTTACCATTGAGGAACGCAGTTTTGACATCCATCTGCCATATTTCATAATCGAAATATGTAGGAATTGCTAACATAATCCTAACCGACTTAAGCATCGCTACGGGAGAGAATGTCTCATTGTAGTCAACTCCTTGAATTTGTCGAAACCCCTTTGCAACAAGTCGAGCCTTATAGATGGTCACATTACCATCAGCATCAGTTTTCCTTTTGAAAATCCATTTATTCTCAACGGCCTTTCGGTCGTGAGGTAAGTCCACCAAATTCCAAACTTGGTTCTCGTACATGGATTCCATCTCGGATTTCATGGCTTCTAGCCATTTGTTGGAATCCGGGCTCATCATTGCTTCTTCATACGTCGCAGGTTCATCCATTTCATCAACCATGAAATTCACAACAAGATTGCCGTACAGTTTAGGAGCTGCACGTGTCCTGCTTGACCTGCGAGGTTCGGTAGTGTCCTCTTTCGGAGTTTCATGATCATTATCATTAGCTCTCTCTTCATCAGGTGAAGTCAACTCCGAAACAACTTCCGGTGCTGCGCCACTCGCCATTCCATGAAGAGAAGGTTTAATAACCTCTTCGAGTACTACCTTCCGACTACTCACACCTTTCGCGAGAAACTCCTTCTCAAGAAAAGATCCATTCTTGGCAACAAAAACCTTGCCCTCGGATCTGTGATAGAAGGTATACCCAATTGTTTCCTTAGGGTATCCTATGAAGACGCATTTTTCCGCTTTGGGTTCGAGTTTATCCGGTTGAAGTTTCTTCACATAAACATCGCATCCCCAAACCTTAAGAAATGATAGCTTAGGTTTGTTTCCAAACCATAATTCATACGGTGTCTTTTCAACGGATTTAGATGGTGCCCGATTTAAAGTGAATGCAATTGCTTTCCAAAGGCATAACCCCAAAATGACAGTGGTAAGTCAGTCAGAGACATCATAGATCGAACCATATCCAATAAAGTACGATTATGACATTCTGACACACCATTACGTTGTGGTGTTCCGACAGGCGTGAGTTGTGAAACTATTCCACAGTCTTTCATATGCGTGCTAAACTCGTAACTAAGATACTCTCCTCCACGGTCGGACCGCAAAAATTTGATCTTTCTGTTATGATGATTTTCCACTTCATTCTGAAATTCCTTGAACTTTTCAAAAGTTTCAGACTTGTGTTTCATCAAATAGATATACCCATATCTACTCAAATCATCCGTGAAAGTAACAAAATAACGATATCCACTTCGTGCCGACACACTCATTGGTCCACACACATCAGTATGTATGATTTCCAGTAGATCTGTCGCCCATTCCATTGAACCGGAAGACGGCGTTCTAGTCATCTTGCCCATAAGGCATGGCTCACATGTATCAAATGATTCAAAATCAAGTGATTCCAAAAGTCCATCAGAATGGAGTTTCTTCATGCGTTTAACGCCAATATGACCTAGACGGCAAGTACACATATATGTAGATATATCATTATCAAGTTTAATCCTTTTAGCATCAACATTATGAATATGCGTAATACTGCTATCGAGATTCAACAGAAATAAACCATTCAACATAGGTGCATGACCATAAAAGATATTATTCATATAAATCAAAAAACCATTGTTTTCAGACTTAAATGAATAACCACTTTGCATCAAACACGATCCGGATACAATGTTCATGCTCAGTGCAGGCACCAAATAACAATTATTTAGGTTTATAACTAATCCCGATGGCATATGGAGAGGCAGCTCGACGGCGATCACATCAACTCTTGATCCATTGTCAATTCGCATCGTGACCTCATCCCTTGCTAGTTGTCGCTTGTTCCGCAGCCCCGAACCGAAGTTACATATATTAGCAATCGATCCGTATCAAATACCTGTGGTACTGCGAGTACTAGTCAAGTACACATCAATAACATGTATATCACATATACCTTTGTTTGCCTTGCCGGACTTCTTGTCCGCCAAATACTTGGGGCATTCTGCGCCCAATGGCGATCCCCTTGCAATAGTAGCACTCTGTGTCGACTTAGGGCCAGCTCGGGTTTTTTCAGCGTGGCAAATGACTTGCCACCCTTCTTTCCCTTGTGCTTGCCTTTCTTGTCCTTCTTGAAACCGTGGTCCTATTGATCATCAACACTTGATGTTCTTTCCTAATCTCCACTTCGCAGTCTTAAGCATCGACAGAAGCTCGAAGAGACTTCTTCATGCCCTGCATATTATAGTTCATCACGAAGCTCTTGTAGCTAGGTGGCAGAGATTGGAGAACACGATGTATGCCTAAGTCAATGGGAATCGTTATTCCCAAGGACACAAGCTTATCAGCGTGCCCAGACATTTTGAGTACGTGCTCACTAACGGAGTTGTTTTCCTCCATCATGCAGCTAAAGAACTTTTCAGAGCATTATAACTCTCACGGCAGCATGGGTATCGAAAATCATTTTCAATTCTCCCATGGTATCAAAGGCATTGCCATTTTCAAACGCTTCAAGTTCGCTCTAGCCCATACAAGATGCCGCAATAAACTAAGTTGTGGTCCTCCGACGAGTTATATAGACGCTCTTTTCCTTGTCAGGCATCGAGCTGGTGGGCCTAGCGCGCATCTAGCACATATTGCTTTTGTGCAAAGTTGAGGAGAATCCTCAAATTCATAGCCCGCTTGCTGAAGTTGCTACCATTCACAGCAAGTTTCTCTTCTCCATGAACACATTGAAATTAAAAGTGTGGTGCCATCTACAACAGAATTTGTAAAGTATATTTAGACTAATTTTATGATAGATTGAGTTCAACTAATCCAAATTACTAATGAACTCCCACTCAAAAACGACATCCCTCGTGTCCTTTGGTGATTACATGAACCAAATCCACTACACCAAGTCTGATCATCACGTGAGTCAGTGTAGCTTCAAAGGCGAGCATCTATATGGGCATCATATCAACTATATGACTCATGCTTAACCTTTCGTCCGTGTTCCGAGGCCATGTTTGTACATGCTAGGCTCCCAAGTAAGAACCTTAGTATTTGCGTGTAAACTGTCTTACACCCGTTGTATGAAAGCGTAGAGTTGAAAACACCCAATCATCACGTGATGCCTCAAAACACGATCCACAAAACGGTGCATACTTAAGGAAGAACACATTTTATCTTGATATCTAAATGAGGGATCATCTTATAATGCTATCAAACGCTACCAAACTAGCAAAGATAAGATGCTAACATCTAATGTGTGAAGTGAGATGATATGGTCCATGCATTTGATCTCTATCATTTGCATCGTGGTATGATCTCTATCATTCCTTTGTGTGTAAGGCCAAGGTCTATAGAACTTACACGTTAAGTGAGTTGTAAGAGTATCTACCATACATCTACTTACAACAATACCATATCAAAACACTAGCCCAGCAACGATCTAAACTAGACGCCTCTAATTTATCAATTGCAAGTTTTACGTGGCTTAGGGCTTTCGGAGATAAGACCATCTAACTCATTTAACATGAACCACAACGAGGATAACCAAGTTATTAGCACCTCGTTGTAAATCAGATATTGACTATAGTAGGAGAGATGACACCCGCCACCACTTATGCAAAACAAGTTGCATGTCGGTCGTGGAACCGGTCTCATGTAATGGCGACATGTAAGGTTGGTCCGGCCGCTTTATCCCACTATGCCACCAATATCCAAAATACATAGAAGATGCAATAACATGATCATCATCGCCCACATATCAACCATATGTGTACTACCCGCAAAGCACCTACGCAGATCAGCTCTCGATACCACTGGGTCCGCAAAGATAGAAAACAAAAAATTCCTACGGTGTGAACTACACGCCAAGATCTATCTACTAGGTACAAAGCAAACGGGTGGACATACATCCATAGAGAACTTACCCTCATAGACAACGAGCTTTGTTAACGAGTAGGAACTCGTGGTTGATGTAGTCGTACACTTGCCGATCTCAAGATCGTGAGGAAGTCCGAAAGGCCGCAACTCAGCAGGCGCATCCACTTTCGCACACGCTCAAGCCACGGACAACCTCCACCTCCTCGCTCCAGCGATCCAAATGGAAGCAAGAACTCCTTCCGCATTTAAATGCCACCGGGAACATGTATCTCGCTAATCCGAGACCAGGGGGGAATAATTCTAGAGGGGGAGAGAGATCCTTCACAAGGAGGTGTGAGGAAGAGGGAGGGAATGGGTGGCCTTTTATAGGAGGAGGGGGGTGCCCCCTCTCTCCATGGCCGGCGCATGGGGGGTGACCCCTCACCTCCCCCATTCATGTGGTGGTAACTCCTCCACATTAAAATGCCTCTTCACATTCCGTTTTAAAGTCTCCACTTTAAGTGCATTAAGTTTCTCCAAATTTAATGCTCTCTCATTTAATAAAACCCTTTTATTAAATTTATTCAGAATTTTGTTAATTACTTTAATTAACAAACATTCACATATAGCCCCTTGCAATATTTCAATATCACATGCAGAACCACCTTCTGCAATTTCACCCAAAACAATTTTCGGTTTCTATTGAAACAATTCCTGCGCTTTGCAATTCTTTCGTCTGAAACATATGTGCTCCAAAATGGTGTCCGGTAACTCTTAAGTGTGCCACCCTACGGTTCGCGAATAATGCAGACATGATCGAGACCCTTCTCTGATCAATAATCTGCAGCGGGACCTGGAGATCCGTACTGACTCCTACACATTCAACGATGACTCCTATGATCGTGAGAACCTTTAACGCTTATAACTAAATCCCTTTGTCTCTCGATATATTACATGTCCGATATTCGATCATCGGTATCTCCATACCTAGTTTGATCTCATTACCGACATGCACTCTTTTCTCGTTCCCGTGATATAACATTCTAGTGATCACATCACTTGCTTGCAAGCTATCCTAATGTGATATCACCGAGAGGGCCCAGAGTATAAATATCCGTCATCTGGATTGACAAATTCCACTCTTGATCCATGAGCCTCAACATAACACCTTCGTAGAACTGAACCCATCTTTATAGTCACCCTGTTACGGTGTGACGTTTGATGTTATCAAGATACTCTTCCGGTGTTAGCAATTAACATGATCTCATGGTCTAAGGATAAAGATTACTTCGTATGATGTTATAGCAATATAAACACAATGACTTGATCGTAATGCTATACTTCGGATGAATGTTCATCACATCATTCCACCAATGGTGTGACCTTGTTATTAACAACATCCAATGTCCATGATCAGGAAACCTTGATCATCCTGTTAATCAACAAGCTAGTCTATAAGAGAGGCATGACTAGGAACCCTTTTTATTTATTAAACACACATGTATTGATGTTTCCTATCAATACAATTATAGCATGTAAAATAAACATCTATCATATATAAGGAATACATAATAACAACTTTATTATGGCCTCTCAGGGCATATTTCCTTCAAATTCCAGTTGATACGATACTTCACCTTGATGGTTCAGAATCTTGAAGGGCCCGATATATCTGGGGGCTAACTTTCCTTTCAGACTAAAGCGTTGGGTTCCTTTCAACGGTGAAACCTTGAGATATACAAAATCTCCGACATTGAAAGTCAGGTCTCTCCTTCTCTTTTCCGCATAACCCTTCTGTCTAGATTGGGCGGTCTTGAGGTACTCACGGACTTTGTGAACTTTCTCTTCGGCTTCTCGGAGAATGTCGGGTCCAAAGATCTGACTCTCTCCTACTTGCGACCAATTCAAAGGGGTGCGACACGTTCTTCCATATAGGAACTCAAATGGTGCCATCTGTAAACTAGCTTGATAATTGTTGTTATATGAGAATTCTGCGAAAGGCAGGCAATCTTCCCATTTTGATTCGTATTGCAACACACAAGCTCTTAGCATATCCTCTAGGATCTGGTTGACTCTCTCAGTCTGTCCATCAGTTTGCGGGTGATAAGCGGTGCTGAAGTTCAACTTGGTGCCTAATCCTTCCTGGACTTTCTGCCAAAATCTTGAGGTAAACTGGGTTCCTCGATCTGATACTATGGTCTTGGGGGTTCCATGCAGACTAACAATCCTAGCAATGTACAGTTCTGCTAGCTTCGAACTCTGGTAGGTAGTCTTGACAGGTATGAAGTGAGCGACCTTGGACAGTCTATCAACTATGACCCAAAATTGAGTCATTTCCCCTACTAGAAGTAGGCAAACCGGTGATAAAGTCCATTCCGACGGAATCCCATTTCCATTCCGGAATCTGCAATGGTTGCAACAGTCATGCGGGTCTCTGATGCTCTGCTTTGACTCTTTGACAAATGTCACATTTGGCGATGTAGCTTCCGATTTCTCTCTTCATTTTGTGCCACCAAAATTGGTCTTTCAAATCTTGATACATCTTCGTTCCTCCGGGGTGGATAGAATAAAGAGTATCATGAGCTTCCTTCATGATAACTTGCTTCAGCTCTGAATCTGCTGGCACACAGATACGTCCTTTGTACCATAGTACTCCTTCTTCATCTTCAGTGAATCCAGGTACCTTTCCTGTACCAATACGACGTTTGATTCTGTCGATACTTTCATTTCCCTTCTGGGCTTCCTTGATTTGGCTGATCAAAGTGGGTTGAAGTTCAATGCTAGCTAAGAATCCTTTGCTAACTAATTCAGTTCTGAACTGCTCCAACTCTTCATACAAACTTGGCTGCTTCTCCTTGATCATGGTGTTTAGCCTACACGGCAATATGCTAAGAGCATCCGCTACCACATTGGCTTTGCCGGGGTGATAGTGAATGTCAAGGTCATAATCCTTGATTAACTCTATCCATCTCCTTTGCCTCATATTCAGCTCCTTCTGAGTGAAAATATACTTCAAGCTCTTGTGATCTGAGTAAATCTCACAGCGATTACCCACCAGATAATGACGCCATGTTTTCAAGGCTAAAACCACGGCTGCTAATTCAAGATCATGGGTCGGATAGTTCTGCTCATCGCTTTGCTTGCCGAGATGAATTGGCGATGACTTTGCTTTGCCTTCTTGCATCAATACACATCCGAGACCAATCTTGGATGCATCACAATATACATCAAACGGCTTCTTGATGTCTGGCATGATCAATATTGGGGCTGATATCAATCTCTTCTTCAGCTCCTGAAAACTGGCTTCACACTTGTCTGTCCATTCAAACTTCTTGTCCTTCTTCAACAATTGGGTCATGGGTATGGCGATGCTCGAGAAACCTTCTACGAACTTGCGCTAATATCCCACTAATCCGAGAAATGCACGGACTTGGGTTTGAGTGGTTGGGGCTTCCCATGCTTCGACATCTCTGATCTTGGCGGGATCAACAGAGACTCCTCCGGCAGACACAATATGTCCTAGGAATCCTACTTCTTTCAGCCAAAACTCACACTTGCTGAACTTGGCATATAACCGATGCTCTCTCAGGGTTTCTAGGATGATTCTCAGATGTTGCTCATGCTCTTCTTCTGACTTGGAGTAGATAAGAATGTCGTCGATAAACACAACTACAAACTTATCTAGGAAATTCATAAAGATCTTATTCATGAGATTCATGAAATAAGCAGGGGCATTGGTTAATCCAAAAGACATAACCGTATACTCGTACAAACCATAACAAGTAGTGAAGGCGGTCTTCGGAATATCCATTGCACGAATCTTAAGTTGGTGATAACCAATCCTAAGATCAATCTTTGAGAATACCTGAGCTCCAGTCAACTGATCAAATAGATCCTCTATCTTTGGCAAAGGGTACTTGTTCTTGATGGTGACGTCATTCAACTTTCTGTAATCTATGCACAGACGGTTGCCTCCATCTTTCTTGTCGATGAATAACACTGGTGATCTCCAAGGCGAAGCGCTTGGTTGAATCAAGCTTGTTGCTAACATGGCATCCAACTGCTTCTTCAGTTCCACTAACTCTGAGGGGTTCATGCTATAGGGTCTCTGGGCTATGGGTCTGGTTCTGGGGATTAGCTCGATAATGAACTCAATATCCCTATCCGGGGGCATACCTGGCAATTCATCTGGGAATACGTCGGGGTATTCACACACTACTCTGACTTGGTCTATGGTGGGTAGGGCTAGACTCTTGTTGCACTTGAATTGACGAGGTAAGGTTTCAGAGATATACTCTACTATGACTCCAGAGCTACTGGTCATGGTGATGGCTTTCTTAGCACAGTCTATCATTCCTTTATGCCTTGACATCCAGTCCATACCTAGTACTACTTCCAATCCTTTGGTTCCAAGTACAATAAGGTTGGCATAAAAATCCATCCCATGTATCCTGATAGGTACAGCTTTGCAAATTTTTCTAGCTTTTGTGGTTTTACCAGGAATTTGAACCATCATGACATGATTCAAGTTGGTTGGGTGAATCTTACTAGTGCATGCAAATTCTTCGGTGACAAATGAATGCGATGCTCCCGAATCAAACAATACTCTTGCTAAAACTGAGTTGATAGAAAACATACCCATCACTTCATCTGGCGCTTCCTGGGCTTCTTCTGCGTTCATGCGGAAGAGACGATCGTTGCGGTTGTGAGGGTTCCCTAGGGCAAACCTTCTCCCTGGTTGAACATGATGCTGCTATTGAGCTAGGGCATTCACATTGGCAGTGGCTGTAGTCTTCTTGGGACACTCATTGGAATAGTGACCCTTCACTCCACACTCGAAACAAGTGATCTGGGACTTTTCTTTCGCTGCGACGGGTACAGAACTGCTGCCAGTTCTGGGTGCAGTGTTGTTGTTGTTGTTGCTCTTGGGAGGTGCACGGTTGAAATTGTTGGTGTTGCCGAAGTTGTGATTGTTTCCTCCGGACTTCACATTGCCTCCGCTACGGTTGGGGTAGCTTGGGCGAGACATTGGGGGTCGATTGTTCCTTGGTGCATATCCTGGTGAGGGGTTGGGATGGTACTTCTGGTGACTGCTGGATCTAGATTGTTGCGTCATACGATGTTTGCGGTTGTCATTTGTCTGGTTAATCTTCCCTTCCATCTGAATGGCAGAGTCGACTAGCTCTTCGAGATCCTGGAAACGGATGTTGACGAGGACAGTCTACATCTCATCATGTAGTCCGTTCAAGAATCTCTCCTTCTTCTTGGCCTCCATGTTGATCTCATCAGGTGCATATCTAGCAAGTGATAGGAATCTATCATGGTACTCTACCACAGTCATTCTGCCTTGCTTCAAGTCGCGGAACTCATCCCTCATTCTGTTGACTAGACCTTGCGGCACGTGGGTGCGGCTAAATTTGATTTTGAAGGCTTCCCATGTCATCACTTGACCATGGTTCATGTTACGGATACTAGTCCACCAAGCTCTTGCATCTCCTGCCAGGTAGTGGGTGGAGAAGAGAACTTTCTCGTTGTCATCAACTCCTGCAACTTCTAAGTTGTTTTCCATTGTCTGTAACCAGTCATCAGCATCTAGTGGGTTTTCAACTTGGTTGAAGATTGGGGGATTTGTGTTCTGGAAGTTTTTGAGTTTGGATCCATGGTGATCCTGGTTTCCATGGTTCTGGTTATTGAGAGCCATCTGGGCGATCTGCTGCATTGTGGCTAAGTTAGCTTGGCGCTCTGCCCTGCTTGCTTCCCTGTCTGCGATGAGATTCTGCAAGATCTACAGCATTGGGTCTTGCGATGAGCTGCTCCCTCCTTGGTTTCCATGAGTCATCTGAAGATTGAGGTAGATAAAAGGGTAAGAGGGAAATTTCTAAGATTCATGGTTTTGGTTTCAAGACTAAAACTTTGAGTTTGACTCTGGTTTTGCAACTAACTTCATTTCATTCATGCAAACAACCACACGATACAAACACACACCACAACAATCAAAGGAAAACAGATGGTTTGAAGAACCATTCTGCAAGCTACGATACAGTGGTACCGATACATCTCATGCTATGACAGTGCTCTAGAGCATCTACTCATCATCGATGAAGTCAGAGTCCTCATCGTCAGTGTAGAAGTCCACAACATCCTCCTCCAGAAAGTCATCATCATTGCTGAGGTAAGAATCCATGTCTCCCTAGATGTCTTCACCCTCCTCTTCTTCCTCCTTTGCTGCAAGCTAAGCTTCTTGATCCTTGACGGTCTTCTCGAGGTCGACCACCTTCTTGCGAACACGGGCGATGGTGCGATCCTTCTCCTCGTGCTGGAGGCGAAGAGACTGATGGTCCTTGACAAGCAGTGAGAAAGTCTGGGCCTTCTGAGCGGCAATGGAACGGTTGTGGTTGGCGAACTCCCTAGCATTGTCCAATTCCTTCTGGCGATCGTACAACAGGAAGTCAAGGTTCTCCACTTGACGCTTCAGCTCGGGGTGACTTGGCATCTCCATCGGCATTCCCATGAAGTCACATCTTGCATAGTGAGCAAAACGGGTTCCTTGGAGTTGGTTGACGCTAAGGGCACATAGACGTGCGAGAGCTTTATGCATTGCCCTGGCTAATCCATCTAGCCAATTGTTCTCTCTCACGGAGAATTGGATTCTCTCGGATGTTGGTGCTTCGATGCTTCCTCTAAGATCAGTGGTGACTAGCCACTGTAAATCTCCTCCTGGGGGTCCTAGAAGTTGAGCTCCAAGAAACTCTGGATGTGGGCGTCCCAGTAACCCCGACAGTGAATCCAGATCCCTCTCGAAGATCAGCTAACCTCCATTTCCCACCTGGTAGAACTTGCTGAACTGAGTCTCCGTCTACAAGAATTAAGAATGAGGAAATTAGTGAAGTGATCAAGTGTGTCTAATTTTAAGTAGTAATGTAAGAATTTTGAGGAGCATGAATTTTTGAGAAAGAATGAATTCCCAAGGATAAGAGAGGAAATAGTTTTTCATAAATAATCACTTTGGTTTTGAAACTAAGTTTTTGTTTGGACGTCCATTCTAACTAGGGTCTCCTATGGTCAGGATGGCTCTGATACCAACTTGTCAACACCCGGATTTTTAATCCTAGATGCCTATTATGTCATACATCGCAATCCCAGGATTACCATTTTTGCGAGACATAACAGATTGGATATCACAGTACATCATCCATTACAAACCATACATAAGGTCTTACACAAATAAGGATCTCATGATCCAGTCTTAATACAACAAGCAGCGGAAATAAAATATAAGCGTAGCGGTGGGGTCCATCTTCAGGGGCACAGGCAATGCTGGCGAAGGCAGATAGTCCTAGCTATCATAGCCGTCCTGCTGGCCATCATCTTGGTAATATCCTTCATAGTCTGGCCATGAGAATAGCCAGGGACAAAAGCCATGAGTACTCTTTAAGTACTCGCAAACTACCACTAACAAGTAGCATAGTTCTAAGTTAAAGTGCTAACTCTATGTTTAACTATAAAGTTAAGTTTGAAACCTAAGCTGAGTTCAGAAGCAAAGAAAGATAAAATAAAGTTCTAGAATCACTTAAGGTGGGAAGCTAGTGTCATAGTCACAACCCTGTTGTGGTCAAGTCAAGATTTATCATTCCTTTCCTAAGTTATTTTGAAAACATCTGACAACGAAACAGTATGGCCATTCCAACTATCCATAAGCGCGGACGCGGCTATTCAAATAGTTTGACACTCTGCAGAGGTGGTACGCTTTCACCACAAGGTTCGATACATCTATCAGGGATAACCCTGAATCATCATACTTAGTATGCAGATAATCAAACATAACCTTTCCTTTACACACCCTAGTATAAGCACCTCTCCTATGAGCATGGCCTCCCAACCATGACCATCTGTCATCTTGGGCACTTCATAGGTGGACAACATTGAGAGGTAGCCTCAACTCAAACCTCTCCCGCGAGGGAACTAATACTAATGCATATAAACTTCTGGCTAAGCCTTACCCAATTCAGGTATTATGGTTGTATGGTAAATTTGGAATGGTATCGCATCTGAATCCAACCATCAGTTTTTATAAAAGGGTCAAGGCTCATGCCTTAACATTTTCATCATCATAACCATTTGTGTTTCTCAACACATGTCAAAACATTTCAATAGAATGACTCATCATTCCAAGGTTTTCATAATTCATTTTCACCAAGCGTTCCCATCTAAGTGACTCAAGTTTTTATCTACTCTAAACTACTAAGTTAAGAATGTTCACTAAGGTGGAAAGATGGGATCAATCTCATGCCATAGAATGACATCTAAAGTTTATCTAAATAGGCCAAGTTTTATACTCTTTATGCTACCTTCAAAACAAGTAAGGGACTTTGTGTAAAGTAAAGGAAGTAAAGCTTGGAAAAATAATACTTGGGGTAAGTAATAGTCAAAGTGGTATGACAAAAGCATGCCTAAAGAATCTTTGCTCAAGTCATCTAACTTAATTCTAGCTTGCTAACAATAGCTTGCAAGGGTTATCTTGCCAATAGTATCTTGCCTTGGTTGGTGCAGTGGTTGAAGTTTTCTTCCTCCTCTTGATAGAACTCCTCCTCCTCGAAAGCTTGGTCGGTACTATCGTCTATAAATACATACGGAGTACACAATCACCAAACAATACTTAACTAGTCTAATTAGCACTCTAAGTCACACATTTGATGATCTATTATCATCACAAGCATCACAAGTTTTATTAACTAGTTTCATTCTTTTTATTTAAGAAAAGTAATTTCTACTCATTGAAAATTAACTAAGATTTAATATTCACCACTTAAAATATTGGATCATGTGGACACATGTCATCACCACATATCCTAACATATGGGAATGTAATTTAAGGGTTGGTGCATAATTACTTTGGTTTAAGTTCATTATTTAATGATTTAAAGTGACTAGAAATGCCTATATAGCATTATTTTGGTACTAGTCCAAAGTCACTGCATGTAAACCCTAATATTATTACATATTCAGATAGGTATGGTTAAATGTGATTTTTGAGAGTTGGAATCAACTCAAAAGCTATTTTGGTTGATTTTATAAAAATGTTGCAAGGTGAAAATGCTTCTGTTTGTTATTTTTACTAGGAGAGATCTCTAACTCTAATTGGATTAAATCCAACGGGCTTGGATAGATCTTTTCAGTAGATTTCTAACAAAATTGGAATCACTCCATTTGGATTTGTAAATCTCTCTGAATTGAATTTCAAACTAGGGGACAGAACTAGGTTTAAACTAAAATAGAAAAATCCTAATTCAAACTAGATTGGTCGCGCGGGAAAGCTAACGGGCCGGCCCAGTGACACTACGCGGTGCGGGGCACAGCTGACAGGGGGGTCCAGCGGTCATAGGCTCATTACACGTGAAGCGGTACGGGGCGATGTGGGCCGTTATATTAGAAATAGGATCAACGGCTGGGGCTCATCGTCGACGACGAACAGGTCGCCGGCGAGGTCGAACCCTAGAGGCTCGGTGGGGTTGCTCAGGGGGCGTACCAGGGCTCTAGCGACAATGGCGAGGCAACGGACTGGTAGACAACGGCGGGGTCAGGGGTGGTCGAGGTGGCTCAGGGGGTGGTCGCAATCAGCGGGGCCCTTCTCCTCCAGAGGCGTCTAGCTCCGGTGAAATTCCGGCGACTGCGAGCTCGAGCGACTCCAGGGAGAAGTGGGGACTGATCAGTGGCAAGAGGGGAGGTGAGTGGTGTGCAGAAAATGGCTGGGGGTGCCCTCCTTTTATAGGCTCGACGACGGGACAGCGCGGCATGGCCAGGCGATGGTGGCGACATGTCTACCGGATGCTAGCGGCATGGCTGCCAGCGGCGATCGATGCGCGGTCTCTTAGTGCTCTAGGGCTTTAATGCGGGCTTAGGGACGGTGGTATGCAGTCAGGCGATGCTCACACTCTGCGCGGCAGAGGCTGCGTGTAACTACCTCGGTGAATTACGCTCTTAGTTACAAGCCTGGATGAGCGGAAATGGTTAAAATAGTACGGTGGGGCCAAATGCCACTCACAGGTAGACCTTTCGGCCGTCCTAACCATTTCCAAACATCGGGACAAGAACGAAAGCGAATCGGCAGCGAAGGATCAACTACACACACAAATGAGTATGTATGCAAGCCACCATATAATAGTCCTCAGAGCCATTCCATCTAAAAGAAATAGAAATATTGCAACGCCATACGGCAAGACCCAAATATCCTAGATAGATATAATAGTTTAGGATATCTCCTCATACATCAAACATCAGAGTATCAAGCGGAAGCGGAAAACAAGATCCGAGTACGGATAAGAAGCAAATCGGCATAAGATGCCCCATAAATAAACACATCCCGCCCACAGATCTCACGGATCCCCGTTCCCGGAATCTCTACACCGAATGATCGTTGCCAACATCGTCCGTCTCCTCCACCCAGTATCCATCTTGTGAGTTCACCTGTTCATCTGAATCAAACAATTTATCGTGTGAGACCCTAGGGGTACTCAGCAAGTCTTTATGCCTCTAAAGGGGACACAACCTGGGGTGACACAATTGCAGCAAAAGATAATACCTAACAGTTCTATAGATACTCGCTAACCATCCGCCTAACCAAAGATAGACGGATGTCCGTGAATTAACAACAACAGTTATGCCAGTAATATTGACAGATCCATCCTCCTCCTCGCTTACCGACGAGGAAGCGGACGAACAACTCCCCCATCCGTTGGCAGTTTTATTATCCATTCCATGAGTGTTGCACTATTTACTAGTCAGGTACTTAGTCAAATTAAAAG
Source organism: Avena insularis (assembly GCA_023614405.1). Lineage (NCBI taxonomy): Eukaryota > Viridiplantae > Streptophyta > Magnoliopsida > Poales > Poaceae > Avena > Avena insularis. Next base: position 352,065,562 of record CM042692.1, on the reverse strand, counting down.
CGGTACTTTAGTTATACTTGTCTATGATCGAGAAACTGTGCTCCAAGTCGTCCATAACCGCGGACACGGCCAGAAGTTTTACCTGAGGGTGCACAAATAGCAACACACACTCGATCAACCTCGAAAACCAAATCAAAACCCGACGAGGCATTCACGACAAAGCGATCACAAGATTCAGAATATTTCAGGGGCCACCCCATTAAGCTACCCGTGAACGGTTAGCGGCTCCGAGACGGACTCAAGGTTTGCCGGTGGATGTAAACGATCGGGAACCCGAAGTGTGATCGGGCTTGTCGATACTGAAAACACTCCGCATCCAAAACAAGACAGTGCTCTCGCGCAATCTTAAATAAAGCAGAAAGCATGGCATAAGTACAGAATAGTAATAAAGCCCCAAACTACTTTGTGGCCCCAAGAAATAAGAATGAATCAAGCTCGCTCAGGGGGTTCATAAGCCTCCTGGATGTGGATAGCGCGAATATTCAAGGAACAGGAATCAAGTACTCGGGGTCCTACGGGACACAAGTGAGCCTGAAAAACCAAATAGCAGCTATTGCTCACCGATGCCACTTTCATTAGTTATCCCATTACTACTCAGGTTAAGTTGTTTAGGTACCTTGTTGTACATCAGACACTCACATACCCTACACATGTTGTTCTACGACTCGCATGGCTCAAACAACTCCTGTAGTAATGGCTCATGGGATGGAGGAACAAGCTTCGGTGGGGTTTAAAAGTAAAGGCTATGCAGTACTTGGGATTCAAATTAATGCAATCGCGACTCGATGATGCAAGAATAAGATAGAGGCAATAGGTACTGTATGTATGCAAGCATGTGGTAGTGCTTGCCTGGCAGCTCAGTTGAAGCGAGAGAAGGATCTGGGTAGTGCTCCTGGGTTTCTTGATATATCCCCGCCATAGCCTATTCAAGAAGAACCAAACAAACAAGGGCCAACATAAATAAAGTGCACAAGCATATGAATAAAATGCGACAAGCAAACAATCATGCCATGATGAATGATGCACAATTTGCATGGCAACAAAGTAGCATGGCATGGGTGAGGTGTGGAATACAAGAAATAAGCATTTTATGGAGTTTTAATCACATTTTATACTCAAATAAGTTGCTGTATACTTTATATTTATATGATGCATGCTGCAATTCAGAACATGGAACACATAAACAGAAAGGTCTCGTCGAGCTGATCAATTTAGACATATTATTTGTCAAATTTGGAGTTATAAAACAAAAGTTATTAATTAATTAAGGAAGAAGGGCATTTTATTGTAATTTTAATCAACTCGAAAATTAAAGTGTCCAAAATATATTTTGAATGGAAGATTTGAATTCCTCACATTTTTTCTGATTTCAAAACATATATTATATGTTTAATTTGGAATTATATTTTAAAAGTTATTTAAAACAGATTGAATTTGAATTTAAATTACTTTTGAAAAGTTTGCATTAAAACAGAATAAACAGAAGGCCTTTGTCACTCAGCCCAGTCCTAGCCACAGTCACAGACAAGTGGGGCCAAGGCTGACTAGGACACACGCGTCCAGGAATTACTTTTCTCACCGCGGCGCTTCCCAGTCACTGCGACTGACGGGTGGGGCCACGGCAGCCTCAGGGCCACACGCGGGCGCGCCAGCGGGGACGTGCCACGTGGGGGAGCCCGGGAGCGCGGGTTGAGAACCCCGGATCTGCGGGTGTCTAAACGTAAAACCGCCACAGCGACAGACAGGTGGGCCTGGCGAGGAGCGTGGGTTGAGGAAAGCAAAACGGAAGGGGGTTTGTGCAAAAGGAGAGGTGCTACTGTTTTCCTCCGCTTCCGTTTAAACCGACGGTGCCGCATGACAGAGGAAAACAGGGCGCCAGTGGCTCGATCTGGCGTCCTCATACACATGTGGCGGGCTGCCGCTGGCGGTGGCTTGGGGTTGTTGGGAGGTTCGCCACGGGCGAGATATGGTTTACGCGATGGCGAAAGCGACCATTTAACCCGGTGCACAGAGGGCGTTCGTCGCCGGGAACCACTCGTCTAGGAAGAGAAAAATAGCGGGAGGGTGCCAGAGAGGTGCAGTAGCTCACCGGGAGTGCGACAGAGGCGGTGGATCGGGCCAGGGTGCAGGGGATCGTTGACGGAGATGGCGGCCGGCGGGGTTAGGGTTTTGGCTCGGCTCGTCGGCGTGCAGCGTAGATGGTCCATCTCCTCCTCGACGTCGAGTACGGAGCTGATGCAGAGGACCTCCCCGACCTTGCCGACAACCTCCTGCCGCCACGCCTCTGGATCGACGGGATGGTGGAGACCGGCGAGAGAGGGTGGCCGTTGGTGGAGAGGAAGGAGAGGAGAGGGCAAGGCCCTGGGGTAGATCTGGGAGAGGCAGGAAGACGTGGGGAAAGAGGGTAAGTAGGAGAGGAGGGGGGAGGCGCTGTGGGGATCAGGTTGGAGATAAAGGTGGCTTCGGCCACCTTTTTCCCTTCTCCTCCTCACGTGCTCGAGCTGGAGCTCGTCTAGGCAGGTAGGGACGGTGGCGGGGTGGGGAGGCAAGGCAGGTTGTCTCGGCTGGTGGGGTCGCAGGGAGAGAGAGGGAGAGGGAGGCTCGGGTAGAGCTAGGGTTAGAGGGAGGCTCGGGTTAGCTAGGGCTTGGCTAGGAGGAGGGGTAGATGGGGTGTGGGACCAGGGAGAGGGGTAGCCAGGTGGGGTCAGCATGGCAGAGAGAGGAGAGAGGCCGAGAGATAGGGAGGGAGCTAGGGAGGCCCGGTTTAGGGTTTTGGAGAGAGGGGGGGTATGGTAGATGGGGATAGTGGGGTAGGTGATTAGGGTTAGGGTTTTGGGTAGAGGATAGAGAGAGAGGGTGTGGTGTGATAGATATGGTTTGAAACATGACCAAAACAAGAGGTGTTTGGTGCTAGGAGAGAGGATTAGGGTTTTAGAGATAAAGGTGGAAATGCTCACACATGGCTTGCATGGATGGGGATGGTGTAGGGTTTTAACAAGAACCAACAAGATCAAGCATAAAGAGAGGTAGAGAGAGAGATGGCATGGAGCTAGGGTTGGAGTAGGAGTAGTGGCTCGGGTTAGGGCTTGGGGTGGATGGTAGCTAGGTGGGGCCAGGGTGGCCAGGTGGGGCCTGCAAGGGGAGGCTCGGCATGGTGAGAGGAGAGGGCTCGGGCTAGGGTTTGGATTGGGTGTAAGATTTTGGAGAAAAGGTTAGAGAGAGAGGGTGATGGCTTAGGGTTTGAATGCTTGCATACATCAAGCTAGGTCAAACAAGATTAGGTGGAATTGGTATAGGGTTTGGGTTTTAGTCATGATCCACTTGATCATGCATGGATGGAGGTGAAAAGGAGAGGAAGGTGAGGAAAGAGAGAGAGAGATGTGGTGGTGGCTTTAAGCAAAACCAAACTAGGTCAAGCCCAAGGAGGGTAGAGAGGGAGATTGATGATTCACTCAAAAATTCAAATAAAACCCAAAAGACTAGAATGTGGTGGTACTTGCATGGCCCATGCAAAATAATTAATGCCATGTTTATCCTTGTGAAAACAATAATATTAACATGGCATTATTCTTATGCATTCCCAAAAGTGGAATAAAGCCAAGCAAAAGAATTTATAGAAGTAGATCCATCCTATCTCCCATGAGCTAGATGAAAAACCAAAAGAAAATAAAATACAAGCTCATGGATAATGGGATGGTGGAATTATAAGGTGGTGAAAGAAAAGGTGGTGGAGTGGAATAAAAGATATGCCCCCAACTCAACTTGGGCATTAAACAATATATCAATAACCAAATACAATATCAAGAGGCAAATACAATTAATAATGCATATGAGAGAAGAACCAAAACACAAAGGGTTTTATATGATGCTCAAATGCAAGGTGGCATGATGACATGAGCATGATATAATTATGATGCAACAATTATATATATGAAGTAGCCATTATATTACTAGACCAAGTAGCATTACAATTGTTAGACAATTGGGATGCTACACTGCGGTCTTCACGGCGAGCAGTGGCTGTGGTGCAATGGGCGGCGAACGGGCATGTTTGCGGTGTTCCTAGGGTCGTGGCGACGCGGTGGGCGCGGGCTGCAGTCGAGGGGAGGCGTGTGCATGCGTGTCGGGCACGGCGCTCTGGCGCGTGCTCGGCATGGCGCAGACACTCAGTGTGCGGCGCTTAGCTGGTGGTCCATGGCTTGGCCTGGCTCGAGGAGGGGACAGAGAGTGGCGGTTAGGTCTTGGCTAGCTCGTATACAAGGTGAGAGAGAGAGGGGAGGTATGCTGCAGGAGGCAAGGTTTGGCCGGCGAGTTGGTGCTCGGGTGGCATGGCCTTGCTGCTAGGGGGTAGGGGATGGGTGTTTAGGGCCTGGTTGGATCAAGAGGGGACAAAGGGATTAAATGGAGATCAATTGGGGGCAAAACCCTGTGCAAAACAGTGAGCTAAATACTAGGTGTAATTCATGCCTGCCAAGTGTTTGTCGAAATGGCCGCAAGAACTTTTTTTAAAATTTTGAAAAGATTTTTGGTGGGTGTGCTAGGAATAAGCTTGAGAATCTGTGGGTGCTTGGTGATGACCCACAAGTATAGGGGGTGTATCGCAGTATTTTCGATAAGTAAGAGTGTCGAACCCAACAAGGAGCAGAAGGTGCTGGCTAGTGGTATGGATCAGGAATTCTCTGCAAATACTTAGCAAACGGATTTTTAGGGGTTTTTGATAAAGCAAGTAAACAAAGTACGAGTAAATAAAAGACAGTAGGAATAAATGCAGCAAGTGGCCCAATCCTTTATGTAGCAAAGGACAAGCCGGTTGTATTTCTATAGATGACCAAACGTTCTCGAGGACACATGGGAAGACTGTCAAGTGCTTTCGCTTCGTATAGTCGATTAATCTTCTTTAGCTTGCTAAGTGTTGTGTGGGTGAACCTGTGCTAATGTACCGCCCCATCCAAGACTTAATACATACTTGTGATTAAACCCCCTTGCAAACATCCGTAAGTACAAGAAAGTAATTAAGGTAAAACCTAACCACAGCTTTAAACTATAAGACCCTTACGTCCCTTATGCAATGGTTTCCTAACGGGGGTTCAGGTTTCTGTCACTCCGGCAACCCCTACGATTAGTAGCCAAATACACAATGCATTCCCCTAGGCCCATATAGGTGAAGTGTCATGTAGTCGACGTTCACATGACACCACTAGAAGAAGTACACCACAACTTAAATAACAATCTATTGAATCTTTCTCAACGCAACTCCACTACTAACAACAAGACTTCTCCCATGTCCTCAAGAACAAAACGAACTACTCACAAGACATCATATGGATCATGATCAGAGATGGAATAATGATGTATAACAATCTGAACATAAACAATAATTCAATGGTTCACTCAATAGCATCAACTACAAAGAGTAATCAACACCAGGAAAGTTTCCCCTATGAACTATGCAAGATTCAACGCAATTGTTACAACAATATGGAGATGGTGATGAGGGTGCTGATGGTGATGATGATGATCCCGATGAAGTCCAGCTTGATGGTGGTGTTGATGGCGATGATCTCCCCTCTCCGGGAAGGAATTCCCCCGGCAGAAATCTGTCTGCCGGAGAGATCTTTCTCTCTCGGTGTTTTCCGCCTCAGAGGCGGCGGAATCTTCTGGTTGCTCCCGAGTCTTAGGGTTTTGGGAGGTTGATATCGCGTAGGGAGAGGTCGGAGTGGAGGGTGGCCACACTCCTCGGCGCGGCCTAGGCCTGCCCGCGCCATGGGGTGGTGTGGGCCCCCTGTGGCCCGCCTCCACTCCATCTTCTGGCATCTTGAGTCTTCTGAAAAATAGAATTTTCCGTATATTTTCCCGGATTTTCTGATCTTTGCGAATTTTGCCTCCAAACAGCACCTTTTCCATCAGAATCCCGACTGCAACGGTCCATGCTCCAAAAGTCATCAACCATGCAAAAATAGATAAAATAACATAAGTATCACCTCTCAATACGAAATATATCAATGAATAATAGTGAATTAAGACATAGAATAGTGATGCAAAATGGACGTATCAACTCCCCCCAAGCTTAGACTTCGCTTGTCTCCAAGCGAAACTGAGCTCAATAAACATGACCTCAAGTTTATGGAGTGAAGAGTCGATAAAAGAATACAGACAAGAAGCATCACATTCATCAAATACATAGATCATAATAGAAGACAACTCACTATTATATAACTCAACTTGTAACGAGTAAAGGAAACACAATAAAGATACATAAAGTGAATCATGATTGGTAATGGCAAACTTAGCTCTTGGTCGAAGAATAGTTGATAATTTGCTGAGTTCACAAATAGATGGTTTTCAAAGAAAGCTTTCAAAGTAGTAAACTTCAAGATAAGAGCAATGTGCAAAACAAGGAACATAAGAAACATGAATGCATAAATCATCATATGAATGAATGAAACACATCAACTCAAGATACTTGCTGAGATAGAAGGGAATAGGTTTACTGACTCAACTACAAAGTAAAAGAAAGGCCCTTCGCAGAGGGAAGCAGGGATTGCAAGTCTCATAAACAGCTCCCAAAAATTATGATACTTACTAGCTTTCAGCTCTCATTGCCCCTATCATAGGCAGCTTTTGGTGATTAAGGTTAAAGTGACACAACTAAGAGGATATGCTTGACAAGTTATGAATTGACATCTCATGCCCCTTACTTACGAGTACCGATCCTCATGCTACTCAACTTCAGTCACGAGCAAGCTCTTGTCATTGTAAATACATGCGTATCATTGAGAACCGCCAACGGGGTACCCCTTGCACATGACACAGGAGCTATCCCATAATCAAAATGACAAGGCAAGCAGACAGTGAGCATCTCAGTGATCTTTTTATTTGCTATTTGCATAGGTTTTTATTGAGGATGCTTCATAGAATGCTCACTATAGTTATGCTGCAAGTTTCCACCATGATTAGGCATGGCTTAGGCTAGCGGCCCAGGCGTTTCTCTAACACACATATAAACTCCATGATCTTACAAGTTCCACTTTTATTTCACATCGCCGGGATCCATAAGCAAAAGAACATGATATCAACTAGGTACAAGTACCAATGAAGTGTTGAAAGCGGTCCCCATGATACATAGTTCGGCTAACTTCAACTCATAAAGCGCAAGCATATACGCAACAAAGAAGGACCCAATGGTTCAAGTTTATTAAATGCAAGAAAGTAAAGTGTGCCATCTAGTTCGTGAGAGCTTTAATCACTAATTTTCACATAACAAGTTTAATTTGGGAGGTAGATAAAACAAGAATTTACTTGGAATAGCAATAATGCTACTAGGTAGGTATGGTGGACACAAATGGCAAAGGTTTTGGTTTAAAGGAGGTGGATGCACGAGAAGAATTCCCTCTCAGTACAGGTTTTCAGCTAGCAAGGTTGGGTAGCAAGTACAAGAGTTGAAGGAAACAACCAAACATACAAATGATAAAGACAAACATGCAATCTTCCTTGGAAGCACAAAAGATCTTAACTAGAGAATACTAAACTTATGAGCAAATCAAGAAAGAAAGATGATGAAATTATTTTTCTTTAGAGTACTTCTATCTTTTTCTTTTCAACTCTCAAAAAGGTGTTGCTACTGACCGAGCCAGGTTTGCCAAAACCAACTAAATTAACTCAATGATCCCAAAGTGCTACCAATACTAACAACAAGATCAATCATATAACCACAAATTGAAAACTAACATAAGCTATGCAAAAGAGTGAATGATAGAACTTCTCATTAATATTCCATAACAGAAACTCACACCAAGGGATACATATCTAACGAGAGAGGGGACACTTCCATAATGCAAGCCATACTACATAATAACTCCTCTATTCATGATATGACTCTACTAATAAGGTAAAAAGATAGAAGATAGTGATGTGATACCGCGGCACTCCCCCAAGCTTGGAACAAACCAAGGGGATGCCAAACTTGATGATGAATTACTCCTTCGGTGGTGGTGGTATCCTCTCGATGAGCTCTTTGATAAGTTTCCCCAAGTCCTCAATCTCAAATGTGAGATTACGAATAAGCTGCGAGTTTTGCTCAATGCGTCTCATGATCATGTCGGGTTGAGAATTCTAGCTCTTGCTATTCTTTCCCCACTTTTCCTCCTTGAAGTCTTCTTTTTCTGCATGGCTAGAATGAGGCAAATCCCAATTGGAGGATAATTTCTCCTTGGGCATATTCTGGTGTTGATGCTCATGGATAAGGGTATGGAAAGGATTCCTGGTGCGTGGAGGAAGTGACCGTGGAGCCAAATTGTGACGAGGAGCCTTCCCTCCAGTCTGCATCCGTGTAGTCCTTCTAATCTTGGCAGGTTTCACCACTCCAATGCTTGCAATGGTGGTGCCGGTATGCGGACATTGGCCTTGCTCCTCTTCACCTTCACTCTTGATCTCCTTCTCCTTCCCGGGGTCTTGGAGGTCTTCCTCCATGGGCTCCTTCCCTTTATCCTTGGCGGACACCATTGTGCTTCTAAGCTCTCAAAGAGTATGTCCTGGCAGAAACAGATCGAAACAAAAACATGACAAAAACACGATATACGGACCTCGGGGGATACGAGGGGTTATATATTACGAAGTTTCACATCAAAAGGAAGGTACTGGGAGAAAACGGGTCGGAGACGGAGTCCTGGGTGGCCTCACCACCTGGTGGCGCGGCCAGGGGTGGGCCCGCACCATGGGGTGGTGTGGGCCACCCTGGCTCCAATTCCGTCCCTTTTTTGCTTCGTAGCTTTCCTTATTGACTGAAAACTGCAAAAATATAGTTGGATTGTATTTTCGCGGAACTTTTCTTACCAGAAGTGTTACCTAGTTGGAAACGGACTCTGCAGGTCTCTGAATTTGGTATCTAGTAGATCCTTCCAGAGTCATCACTTGAATATCATCGATATCTTCATCTTCATATACTTATTACTTGAGTCGTAAAACCTTTCTCTTCCTTATTACACCATTATCTCCACTTTCCTAGAAATTTCTTTCACACAAAACTTCACACAATTCTTATTAGCAACATTAGTATAAGTGAAGTGATAGAACCTTTTGAGTCCAACTTCAACTGAAAACCATCAAAACATAAGCTACTGTAGCAACTCCTTCCGAAAACCCAAAAAGAATTCAAAAAGGAAATCGAATAAAAAAAGCAAATGCAAGAGTGGCAAAATCTGTCAAAACAGACCAGCAGGTAAAGATCAATTTTTTCGAAAATCTTTTGTTGCTCAAATCAAAAAGTGCAAACCTAACGAAAGTTAAATAACAACCTGGGGCAGAAGCACAAAAAATTACATCTCAATCCGACAGACAGAGGTCTCTCACGAATTTTTACGGTAAAGCACAAAATCCTGTTTCAGGACAGCAACTTCCCCAAATCTTACTTCTCTCTCATTAGAGGTTGATCTTGACACAAGAACCAAACAAAACGGATAAGGAGCGGTTATTACCAAAGTAATAACTTCCAAGACTCAAAAAAACAAAAACAAACTGAAAGCAAAAACAAATTGGGTTGTCTCCCATAAAGCTCTTTCTTTATATCCATTAAGATGGGCATGATAATTTTGAAGAAGCTCTCATAGGGATATGATTTGAAGTGAAAGAGAGCATTAAGAAGAAAAAACACACACATTTAAGTCTAACCCACTTACTATGCAAGGGGATTTTGTAAACAAACAAGTTGTTGAAACCATAGGAAACTTGCATAAGAAGGCAAAAGAAGTGCAGCATAAAAACTTTCAGCATAAAACGGGGAAACTTGATATTATTGAGATGCATAAGAACACTTTTCCCTCTCTCAGAGTAACTTTCAGTATTATGCATAAACTTAACAATATATCTATCACAAGGACTATCATAGCAATGATCACTTATTGTAACAGAAAACACAGGAATACTAGCTCTCATAACACTACTATGTGAAACAATATTAGAGGTATCCTTACAAAGGATAGTGTGTCCCTCTTTTTCATATTTAGCAACAAAGTCTTTCACATTTGCTAAAATAGGTTCATCAATCATTTGTTTATCAGGTTCAGCAGCCTTACTAGTACTTTCATTAACCATACTAGCTATCATAGAATGTTCCTTTACCTTAACTGGAAAAGGCATTTTCTCCATATAAGGTTTAGGTAAGGCATGATTAGCAGTATAAACTTCAGTACTTCTTGCAGGAATGCTCTTAGCAGGATCTTTATAAGGTTCATGATACTTATTCCACTTCTTTTTAGGCACTTCAATATAGGAAGCAAAAGCCTTAAAATAAGAAGCAATAGCTTGAGAGTCTAGACCATAAGCATTTTTAATATTTTGAAAGTCATCAGTTCCCATAAAAGATTCAATGCATTCATAATCATAATTTATACCTGACTTTCTACCTTTGTCATTCTCCCAAGCTTCAGTATTGTCTTGAATACGATCCAGAAGGTCCCATTTAGCTTCTTCTTCCATACGAGTGAATGATCCAGCACAAGAAGCATCTAATAAATCCTTATCATGTAGAGGGAGCCTTGCATAAAAGTTATTGATAATGATATTATTGGGGAGCTCATGAATGGGACATTTGAGCATTAGTAACTTCAATCTCCCCCAAGCTTGAGCTGTACTCTCTCCATCAAGAGGCCAAAAGTTGTATATTTGATTACGATCTTTATGAATCTCACTAGGAGGATAAAACTTTGAATAAAAGAGAGGCATTATTTCCTCCCATTCCAGAGCTTGACCATTCTTCAGCAGCTTATACCATTCCTCTGCTCTTCCTTTCAGTGATAATGAGAATAACTTCTTCTTAACTTGATCTGTAGTAATACCTACACACTTGAACAACCCGCATAATTCGTGTATAAAGAGTAAATGATCACCGGGATGGATAGTTCCATCCCCAACATAGTAGTTATCCATAACACGATCAATAATTCTTGTAGGTATTTTGAAAACATCTTTCTCAGCAGGTGGTGGCTTATCTACTACCTTAGCAGTGGTAGTAGCATTACCAAATAAGAAACTCAGTGAATTATCCATAACGAAAATACAACAACTAACAGAAGTAAACAATACTCACAATAGAAGTTTCCTTTACCAGTTCCACTCTCCAATAGCACTTCACTCCCCGGCAACGGCGCCAAAAAATAGTCTTGATGACCCACAAGTATAGGGGGTGTATCGCAGTATTTTCGATAAGTAAGAGTGTCGAACCCAACAAGGAGCAGAAGGTGTTGGCTAGTGGTATGGATCAGGAATTCTCTGCAAATACTTAGCAAACGGACTTTTAGGGGTTTTTGATAAAGCAAGTAAACAAAGTATGAGTAAATAAAAGACAGTACGAATAAATGCAGCAAGTGGCCCAATCCTTTATGCAGCAAAGGACAAGCCGGTTGTATTTCTATAGATGACCAAACGTTCTCGAGGACACATGGGAAGACTGTCAAGTGCTTTCGCTTCATATAGTCGATCAATCTTCTTTAGCTTGCTAAGTGTTGTGTGGGTGAACCTGTGCTAATGTACCGCCCCATCCAAGACTTAATACATACTTGTGATTAAACCCCCTTGCAAACATCCGTAAGTACAAGAAAGTAATTAAGGTAAAACCTAACCATAGCTTTAAACTATAAGACCCTTACGTCCCTTGTGCAATGGTTTCCTAACGGGGGTTCAGGTTTCTGTCACTCCGACAACCCCTACGATTAGTAGCCAAATACACAATGCATTCCCCTAGGCCCATATAGGTGAAGTGTCATGTAGTCGACGTTCACATGACACCACTAGAAGAAGTACACCACAACTTAAATAACAATCTATTGAATCTTTCTCAACGCAACTCCACTACTAACAACAAGACTTCTCCCATGTCCTCAAGAACAAAACGAACTACTCACAAGACATCATATGGATCATGATCATAGATGGAATAATGATGTATAACAATCTGAACATAAACAATAATTCAATGGTTCACTCAATAGCATCAACTACAAAGAGTAATCAACACCGGGAAAGTTTCCCCTATGAACTATGCAAGATTCAACGCAATTGTTACAGCAATATGGAGATGGTGATGAGGGTGCTGATGGTGATGATGATGGTGGTTATGATGATGATGATCCCGATGAAGTCCAGCTTGATGGTGGTGTTGATGGCGACGATCTCCCCTCTCCGGGAAGGAATTCCCAGAAATCACGGGAGAGATCTTCTCTCTCGGTGTTTTCCGCCCAGAGGCGGCGGAATCTTCTGTGGTTGCTCCCGAGTCTTAGGGTTTAGGAGGTTGATATATGCCGAGGGAGAGGTGGAGGGCTGTGGTGGCCACACCACTCCCTGGCGCGACCTAGGTCTGCCCGCGCCATGGGGTGGTGTGGCCCCCCTGTGGCCCACCTCCACTCCATCTTCTGGCATCTTGAGTCTTCTGGAAAAATAGAATTTTCCGTATATTTTCCCGGATTTACTGATCTTCGCGAATTTTGCCTCCAAGCAGCACTTTTCCGAGAATCCTCGACTACAATGGTCCATGCTCCAAAAGTCATCAACCATGCAAAAATAGATGAAATAACATAAGTATCACCTCTCAATACGAAATATATCAATGAATAATAGTGAATTAAGACATAGAATAGTGATGCAAAATGGACGTATCACTTGGGTTTTGAAATTTGAGCTCATTTGAGTGGCTTTTGAAATAGTGGGATCTTCCCATATGAACTAGATTCAATTTTCAAATGCCATTTAAAAATAGTGTTTGAATGTTTTTGGCAGATCACAAAGTGGGCCTTGGTACAACATTATGTGTACTAGCAAGGGGTGCAAAGATCCACATTTGTTTCTGTTAAGAAATGAGTACTAGGAATAGCCAAAGTAGGCATGATGATTAAATTGGCAAAAATGACCATTCTCTTCTTTTATTCATTTTGATTTGTTTTTCTTTGGGATTTGTTTGGGAATGATTTAGATGATGTTTATTTCACCTAAGAATCATTTTACAAGCAATGGATCACTTAATCATGGCAATTCAAATCAACTCCTATTTTAAATGCACACACATATGAATGCTTTAATATTTTTAAATGGAAAAGTTTTTGTTAACCCTAATTTTGATGATTTGGATCTTAATGACCTTGGATTAGAGTTTTGGGATGTTACACATACCCAATCTGAGCATCATGACACGATCATGTCACAAAGTTCAAGTTGCGATGATTAGGAAATGTAGTGTCTTGTTCCTCAGACCGTGAGACCATATCAATCACTATCACTCGAGATTGCCTAGATAGCATCAAACATCACTCGGTGATCATAAAGGTGTGTTCAGGTATTCAGAGGGGCATGTAGAGGCATATGTGTCAAGAGCGGGATCTTTCCATCTACGTGATAGAGAGACACTCAAGGGGCTACTCGGAGAAGTTATATCCAATAGCTGCGCAACCTATGACTAGGTCACGGGGATATCACTTGTCGGTAACGAGATTAAACACGACATGGTGATGTAATTGATTAGATATCGGATAATGAAAGTATCGAAGAGGCAAAAGGAATAGCATACTATGTTCATGGTTCGACGACAAAGATTTCGTGGAATGCACATGGGTCATCATGGGCATCTAGGTCCTGATGATCATTGATACAAGAGGGTTCCCGACCATGTCTGGAGTGTTCCTGAACCGTGGGGTATCACGCTTAAGGGCTTGATGACGCTCGAAGATCTTTTTGGTATTGTCGAAATCACCGAAGAATAGAAAGAGAGAAAAATCGGAAGGGTTTCGGGAAAGTCCGGAGTAGGGTGAAAGGAGTTCCATAGCCACAGGGATTGAATAATATGTAAGTAAATGTTAAATATTGATTTAATAATTTATTTATATTTATTTAATAAAAGAAAAGGAATTAAAATGGTCAAATTTACTATTGGGCCAAAATCCCTAAGGGAAAAAGGCCCATAAGGGAAAGACCAAAGGGAGGAAGGAGGGGAGGTGGCCGGATGGGCCTAGGGACCCCGCGTGGGCCCACTAGGTCCATGGCCGGTGGCGGCCAGCCCCCTCCCCTCTCCCTTGTTTAGTTCCACATGGCTTAGATAATGAGCTATAGGGTCCCTTTTTCCCTATATATTGAGAGGTATCTTGAGAAAATAAATACACCAATAATCAATAAAAGGTTTCCTCTCTTTTGGATATACCTCCAGTTGATCCTCTCTCTCTCCTGTGACCGCGGTTCCAAGTCTGGACTGCGCGATCAGAAGACTTATTCACCACGGAGTACCATCGCGCTGTGGGATTCGGATCTAGAAGGTCTACTTCCGCACCTGTTGCTGGATTGGAGGAGCGTGAGTCATCGTAAGGCACCGAATGTGTGTAACTTCCCACGAGGTGCCACACTTGGGGCACTAGGAGTCATCGAAGCCGTTGGACTTCAACACGACCCCGAGGTCAGTGTTGGTACGACTATATCAGCCACGTTCTCCTGAATGTTGACAATGCTTTTAGGTATTCAAGGGCAAGTTTCAAAAATCCCCTCATGTTACTGCATTACTAATAGATAGGTCCTAGCATTAGGGTTCTTGGCATAGGAAAAATTTATTGGTTTCAGGCGTGAACCCCTACACCAAAGACTTTGGCTTGTTTTACCGAAAGAACTAAGACCTATCAATTGTAGGCTATGTAGATGCTAGGTACCTTCTGGACCCACACACCTCCAATTCATAGACCGGGTATGTTTTTCTTTATGGTGGAACTGCAATTTCCTAAAAATCGTCTAAACAAACTCTTATGTCAACTTCGACGAACCACTCAGAAATCATAACATTATATGAAGCATCACGAGAATGTGTATGGCTTCACCGAGTAGTCGGCCACATCCAGATTTCATGTGGGTTGAACACCGTATAAACCCCAACTATTATCTATGAAGATAATGCCTCTTGTGTTGCACAAGTCTAGATGGGTTACATGAAGAGCAATCTGACAAACATATAAACCCCAAGTTTTTCTATGCACATGAATTGCAAAAGATGAATGAAGTTAAGATCTTGCATACTAAGTCGTGTGAAAATCTAGATAATTTATTCACTAAGTCATTACCAGCATCTTCTTTCGAGAGATGTGTTCGTGGAATTGGTATGATGAGACTCAGGGAGTAGCAAGGTTCACGGAAAGAATCTTCACAAACTCATCGCTAAAACCTCGATCCCGATGATTGAGTACTTAACTTTATAGTTAGGTGAATTGTACACTTTTTCCTTTAAGTGAGTTTTTATGAAGTTTCTCACGTGAGGTTTGATACGTCGTAAACGTATCTATAATTTTTGATGCTCCATGCTTGTTTTATATCAACTTTCTTATGTTTTGTTCACACTTTGAGGTATTTTTATATATTTTCTGGAACTAACCTATTAACAAGATGTCACAGTGCTAGTTGCCTGTTTTCTGCTATTTTTGGTTTCAGAAAAGCTAGTAAAGAAATGTTCTCGGAATTGGATGGGACAAAAGCCAAAGTCAATATTTTACCTGAAGCACTACGGAGTTCGGAGGGGAGACGGCGATCATCGTATGCCACACACAGTGGCTGCGCGGCTGGCACGCCACTGTGGGGTGTGGGCCCCCTGGTACTCCACCGACCATGCCCCTTCGCCTATAAAAGCCTCCTAGGAAGAAAACCCTAAGTACCCGATCAGAAATCCACAAAAGAGTCGGCAGCCGCCACCATCTCCATCCCTAGATCGGGGGGATCCGAAGCTCTTCTCGGCACCCTGCCGAAGGGGAGAGACCACCCTAGAGGCCTTCTTCATCACCATGCCTGCCTCTGGTGTGATGCGTGAGTAGTTCATCCTTGGACTATGGGTCCACGTAGTAACTAGATGGTTGGTTCTCCTCATTTGTGCTATCATGTTTAGATCTTGTGAGCTCCATTCATGATCAAGATCATCTATTTGTAATCCTATATGTTGTGTTTGCGAGGATCCAACGGATATTGAGATGCTATTTCAGATTGATTATTGATTCTATCATATCTATGTTGTTTGTGATCTTGCATGCTCTCTGTTGTTAGTAACTATCTTGGCCAAGTAGATACTTGCAACTCCAAGAGGGAGTATTTATGCTCGATAGTGGGTTCATGCCTCTAGTAATCTGGGGAAGTGACAGAAATCTCTAAGGTCGTAGATGTGCTTTTGCTACTAGGGAGAAAACAACAATCCTTTGTCCATGGGGCAATCATATTGTTTACTTTAGACACTTTGCTTCATGCAATTATCTGTTGCTTGCAAGTTAATACTGGAAGGGGTTCGGACGATAACCTGAAGGTGGATTATTAGTCATAGATGCAGTTGGATTACGGTCTATGTATAATGTTGTAATGCCCAATCAAATCTCATAGGATTCAAGATGTCTAGTATATGCATTGTATGCTTTCTCAAATCTATCAATTGCCCCGCTATAATTTGTTCACCCAACATGCTATTTATCTTAAGGAGAATCACCTCTAGTGAACTATGGACCCCAGTCCATTCTTTTACCATTGATATATCATCTACTATTTACTGTTTACTGTTTACTTTCTGCAAGCAATTACTATCTTCCACACTATATGTTTAATCCTTTGTTTTCAGCAAAACTAGTGAGATTGACAACCTCACTGTAAGTTGGGGCAAAGTTCTATGGTTGTGTTGTGCAGGATTCCAAGTTGTTAGCAACGCCTTGGAGTTGTTTCCTTGCTCCTACTAGTTCAATAACCTTGGTTTCATAACTGAGGGAAAACTTGCTACTGTGTTCATCATACCTTCCTCTTGGGGTTCCCAACGAGCTCTACATTTTGAGCCATCAAGCACTTTTTCTGGCGCCGTTGCCAGGGAGTTAAGGACAACTTCACAAGGGGAGTCCCTCACAACCAATCTCTTTACTTTGTTTTTTGTTTTGCTTAGCTTATTTTTGCTTTGTTTGCTTGTTTCTTTTTATCAAAAACACACACAAAAATTAGTTGTACTGGTTTGCTTCTTTTATCAAAAACACAAAAAATATATTCCTATTTCAGTTTCTATTTCTATTGGTTTGCTTTAATATTACAAAAATGAATACTCTTGAAAACACTAAGTTGTGTGACTTCACTAGCACAAACAACAATGATTTCATGTGCACACCTATTGCTCCACCTGTTCCTGAAGCTGCTTTCTTTGAAATTAAACCTGCTTTGCTCAACCTTGTTATGAAAGAACAATTCTCTAGTGCTGGTACCGATGATGTTGCTGCTCACCTTAATAACTTTATTGAACCTTGTGAGATGCAAAAACTGTTGGAGATATGCCCTAGAGGCAATAATAAATGTAGTTATTATTATATCTTTGTGTTTATGATAAATGTTTGCATTCATGCTATAATGGTATTAACAAGGAAACATTAATACTTGTGTGATTTGTAAACTTAATTTAAAGTCCCTAGAAAAGCCTCTATATTATACTAGCTTGTTGGTTAATAGATGATCGTGGTTTCCCTATCATGAACATTGAGATGTTATTAACAACAAGATCATATCATTAGGAGAATGATATGGTGGACATACTCCTATAGATAAGCGTAGCATAAAGATCAAGTCATTTCAATAGTTCAATTGCTATATGCTTTCTGATACATAGTAACCTAATTCCTTCGACCATGAGATCATGCATATCACCTTTACCGGATGGATGCTTTGATGTCATCAAACACCACACCGTAACAGGGTGGCTATAAAGGTGGCATTGAGTGTTCGGAAAGTATTGGTTGAGACACATGGATCAAGAGTGGGATTTGTCCATCCATATGACGGATAGATATACTCTGGGCCCTCTCGGTGAAATGTCATCCAATTAGCTTGCAAGCATGTGACTGGCTCACAAGGGATCACATATCACGGGAACGAGAAAAGAGTACTTATCGGTAACGAGGTTGAACTAGGTATGTAGAGATACCGACGATCATAACCTCGGATAAGTAAACTATCGTGAGACAAAGGGAAGTTGGTATCGTATGTAAGTGGTTCATTCGATCGCAAAGTAATCGTAGAAATATGTGGGAGCCATATGAATTTCCAGATTCCTCTATTGGTTATTGATCGGAGAAGTGTCTCGATCATGTCCGCATAATTCACGAACCGTAGGGAGACACACTTAAGGATTCGACGTTGTTTGAGTAGTTATGGAATGATGAGAAAGAGACCGAATGTTGTTCGGAGTCTCGGATGGGATCCGGGATATCACGAGGAGATCCGGAATGGTCCGGAGAATAAGATTCATATAAGGAAAGTCCCGTTTCGGAGTTGGGGAATGATTCCGGTGTTTTCATCGGGAACATTCTAGAAGGTTCCGGAATGTCCGGCACTCCGGGGGGGAGGGTACATGAATGTGTCATTACAAGTTGGAATGATTGCATCATGTACTAAGTGTCATTTCTGTCCAAAATAAAGGGTTTATTCAAATCCTAGTTTGAAAAGTCAAACGGCAGTTTTTGGAAAGTGGAAAAGAGGAGGAGGAGGTAAAACCGAGTTGGGGAGGGAGTCCTCCTCCCCAAGCCGGCGCACCACCCAAGCCGAGTTGGGGAGGGACTCCACTCCCTCCCCTTGGCCGCCGGCCCCTCCACCTATATAAGGAGGGGCAGGGCTCCCTCCTAGCACACACAAGTCCCTCTCCTCTAAACCTAAACCCTAGCCACAGCCTAGGGATTTCTCCCAAGCCGTCAAGTTAGAGCTTCTAATTGCCCTAGCCTCCGGTTTAGAGCCTTCTAATTGGTGTGTCTAAACCCTAGATCACCAAAGCTCTCTCATACTCCACCATACTCACTCCAGCTTAAGGCGAAGCCCTGCGAGATCTCCCCTCTACTTCCGGTACCACGCCGTTGTGCTGCCGGAATCGCGAGGAGAGTGCTACAACCTCCGCTGCCTGCTGGAACAAGGGAGAGGAAGGTCTTCGTCGAAAATTAACGCAGGTGACCGACTACGGGAGCGCTGCCGGAACGCAACGCCGGAAGGATCATCTACGCGATCTTGAGATCGGAAAGAGTACGACTACATCACCCACGAGAATCCGCTCTCGTTAAACACTTTGGAATCTTCGAGGGTGAGTTATTCCATCGACTCGTTACTACAATCTAGTAGATAGATCTTGGCTTGTTTGTTTGTATGCGATAGAAATTTTTTGTTTTCCATTCTACGAAACCCTACAAAGGGTATCGAGCTGTCTATATGTAGATCATTGCACGAGTAGAACACAATGGTCATTGTGGGCGTTGATGCTTTTATTGTCGATTGCTTCTTGTGTACTTTGCATCTTGCGGTATGTTGGGATGAAGGCCCGGCTAACCTTACATGACATCGTTCATGAGACTTGCTCCACGCTTGACATGCAACTTGTATTGCATAAGTGGCTTTATGGTGCCTGCTTTCTCCTAGCATAGTTAAGATCCAATTTACAACGGGTGATTAACAATACTAGTATCAATGTTGTGGTTCATGTTCGTAAGTTAGAACGACACTTATTAACAGCCCCAAACCACGTAAAATATGCAAAGAAAGTAGAGGCATCTAACTTTGTTTTGCAGGGGTGTGCAGTGATGTGATATGGCCATGATTGTGATTATATATGATGTATGCAATGTTCCTTATTGTAAGTCGGCAACCGGCAGGAGCCATATGGTTGTCTTTAATTTCTGTTAAGACCCGCGTGTCTATTCAAAGTAGTTGTAATAGTTGAAGCTGGTGGAAGACAACCATGAAGAAGCGTCATTGACCTTGATGCTATGCCGGTGATGATGGAGATCATGTTCATGCTTGAAGATGGAGATCGGAAGCACAAAGAAGAAAGGCCATATCATATCACATATTATGAATTGCATGTGATGTTAATCCTTTATGCATCTTGTATTGCTTAGTAGACGACGGTAGCATTATAAGATGATCCCTCATGCACATAAATTTCAAGTTCTAAAGTGTTCACCCTTAGTATGCACCGTTGCTAAAGCTTGTTGTTTCGAAGCACCACGTGATGATCGGGTGTGTTAGATTCCGCAAGTGTATACAACGTAAGCAAGCCAGATTTGCTTATGCGGAAGCTAAGGTTTGATCTTGACGAGCCTAGCATGTACAGACATGGTCTCAGGAACACGGATCACCGAAAGGTAAAGCATGAATCATATAGTAGATATGATGAACATGTCGATTGTTCGCCATTGAAACTATATCAACTCTCGTGATGATCGGTTTTGATATGGTGGATTTGGTTTGTGTGATCACTAAAACAATGTGAGGGATGTTGTTTTGAGTGGGAGTTCACCTAGATTAATTTAATTGTTAATTAGAACTCAATTTGTCATAAACTTAGTCTAAACTATTGCAAATATGTTGTAGATCAATGGCAGCCCCTACCATCAATTTTAATGCGTTAGAGAAAGAAAAGTTGAAAAACAATGGAAGCAACTTCATGGATTGGTTCCGCAATTTGAGGATTGTCCTCACAGCTGGTAATTTGACCTATGTGCTGGATGCACATTGGGTGACCCACTGCAAATGATGCTACCGATGAAGTAAAGAATGTTTACCTCGCCGGAAGAATCAAGATACTCCATAGTTCAAAGGTGCTATCTTGTATGGTTTAGAATCGAGCTTGTAAAAGGTTTGAGAAGTCAGACCCATATGATATTGTCGAGGATCTCAAATTGATTTTTGAGACTCATGCGGCAATTGAAAGCTATGAGGCTTCTGAAAAGTTATTTAACTGCAAGATGGAAGAGGGCAGCTCCGTCAGTGAGCATGTGCTTAAGATGTCTGGGCATGCAAACAAACTTCAAAGCTTGGGTATAGTGATTCCTAATGCTTTGGGGATTTACCGTGTCCTCCAATCACTACCACCAAGTTACAAGAACTTTGTGATGAACTACAACATGCAGAACATGAACAAGCGCTACTGTAACTGTT
Organism: Avena insularis; assembly: GCA_023614405.1. NCBI lineage: Eukaryota > Viridiplantae > Streptophyta > Magnoliopsida > Poales > Poaceae > Avena > Avena insularis. The sequence continues at coordinate 352,044,625 of CM042692.1, read as the reverse complement.
TGCTATGTTAAAATCTGCGAAGTGGAGATCAAGAAAGAGCACCAAGTGTTGTTGGTCAATAAGACCACCAAATTCAAGAAAGGCCAGTCTAAGCAGAAGGGACACTTCCCGAAGGGTGGTAAGCAAGTTACCACGACGACGACGAAGACCAAGGCTGGACCTAAGCCCGACATCGAGTGCTTTTACTGCAAGGGAGAAGGTCACTGGAAGCGGAATTGCCCAAAGTACTTGGCGGATTTGAAGAACGGCAACATCAAGAAGAAAGGTATATCTGATATACATGTTATTGATGTGTATCTCACTAGTATTCGTAGTAGTGCCTGGGTATTTGATACTGGTTCGGTTGCTCATATTTGTAACTCAAAACAGGAGCTGCGGAATAAACGGAAGCTAGCGAAGAACGAGGTGACGATGCGCGTGGGAAACGGATCAAAGGTTGATGTGATCGCGGTCGGCACGCTACCTCTTCATCTACCATCGGGATTAGTTTTATACTTAAATAATTGTTATTTGGTGCCTGCGTTGAGCATGAACATTATATCGTGATCTTGTTTATTGCGAGACAGTTACTTGTTTAAATCCGAGAATAATGGTTGTTCGATTTATATGAGTAATATGTTTTATGCACATGCACCTTTGATAGATGGTCTATTCTTATTGAATCTCGATAGTGGAAATACACATATTAATAACATTGAGGCTAAACGTTTGAAATTGAGCGATAACTCGACCTATATGTGTAATCGCTGCCTTGGTCACATTGGAGTGAAGCGATGAAGAAACTCCATTCGATGGACTTCTTGAATCACTTGATTTGAATCACTTGAAAGATGCGAAGCATGTCCGATGGGTAAAATGACTAAGACTCCATTTTCGGTATGATGGAGCGAGCTACGGACTTATTGGAAATCATACATACCGATGTGTGTGGTCCAATGAGTGTAGCATCGCTGATGGTTATCGTTATGTTCTTACCTTCACGGATGACTTGAGTAGATATGGGTATATCTATTTCATGAAACATAAGTCCGAAACTTTTGAGAAGTTTAAGGAATTTCAAAGTGAGGTTGAGAATCAACGTAACAAGAAGATTAAATTTCTACGTTCTGATCGTGGAGGTGAATATCTAAGTTACGAGTTTGGCGAGCATTTGAAGAAGTGCGGAATACTTTCACAATTGACACCGGGAACACCACAACAGTAATGGTGTGTCCGAACGTCGTAATAGAACTCTCTTAGATATGGTTCGTCTATGATGTCACTTACAGATTTACCGCTATCATTTTGGGGTTATGCATTAGAAACAGCATTCACTTTAAATAGGGCACCATCTAAACTGCTGAAACGACGTATGAATTATGGTTTGGGAAGAAACCTAAATTGTCGTTCCTTAAAGTTTGGGGTTGCGAAGCTTATGTAAAGAAGTTACAGCCGGACAAGCTTGAACCCAAAGCGGAAAAATGCGTCTTCATAGGATATCCAAAGGAAACTATTGGGTATACCTTCTATCATAGATCCGAAGGCAAAATCTTCGTTGCCAAGAATGGGTCCTTTCTAGAGAAGGAATTTCTCTTGAAAGAAGTGACTGGAAGGAAAGTAGAACTCGACGAGGTTGTCGAACCTTCTCTCGAATTAGAGTAGCGCAAAGACCGAAGAAGTTCTGTGGCGCTGCACCTTAGAGAGGAAGCTAATGATGATGATCATGAAACTTCGGTTGAAGTTGCTACAGAGCCTCGCAGGTCAACGAGAACTCGTACCACTCCAGATTGGTATGATCCCGTTATGAGTGTCATGTTGGTGGATAACACCGATGACCCTGAGACATATGAGGAAGCGATGATGAACCCAGATTCCAATAAATGGCCAGAAGCCATGAAATCCGAGATTGGATCCATGTACGAAAACCAAGTGTGGACTTTGGTGGACTTACCGGATGGCCGGAAGGCTGTCGAGAACAAATGGATTTTCAAAAAGAAAACAGATGCTGATGGTAATGTTACTGTCTATAAAGCTCGACTTGTCGCAAAAGGGTTTCGACAAATTCAAGGAGTTGACTACGATGAGACTTTCTCACCAGTAGCGAAGCTAAAGTCTGTGAGGATTATGTTAGCAATCGCTGCATATTACGATTATGAAATATGGCAGATGGATGTCAAAACAGCATTCCTCAATGGAGACATTGATGAAGAGTTGTATATGATGCAACCCAAAGGTTTTGTCGATCCTAAAGATGCTAACAAGGTATGCAAACTTCAACGGTCCATCTATGGATTGAAGCAAGCATCCCGAAGTTGGAATCAACGTTTTGATAAGGTGATCAAAAGTTTTGGTTTTATACAAACTTATGGAGAAGCTTGTATTTACAAGAAAGTGAGTGGGAGCTCCGTAGCATTCTTAATACTATATGTGGATGACATATTATTGATTGGGAATGATGTAGACCTTCTTAATAGTGTCAAGGAATATTTGAATAATAGTTTTTCAATGAAGGATCTTAGCGAAGCAGCTTACATATTAGGCATAAAGATTTATAGAGATAGATCGAAACGCCAAATATCATTGTCACAAAGTACATATTTGGACAAAGTTCTAAAGAGGTTTGGAATGGAAGATAGCAAGAAAGGGTTCTTGCCCATGTTGCCCAATACGACCTTGAGTAAAACTCAAAGTACGACATCAGCAGAAGATAGAGAAAGGATGAGTAAGACTCCCTATGCCTCAGCCATAGGATCTCTAATGTATGCTATGCTATGTACTAGACCCGACATTGCATATCGTTAGTTTAACTAGCAGATATCAAAGTGATCCAGAGTGGATCATTGGACAATGTCAAAAAACATCCTTAAGTACTTGAGAAGAACTAAGGATATGGTTCTTTCTTATGGAGGTGATGAACAGCTCGTTGTTAATGGTTACACCGATGCTAGTTGGAACACCGATCCGGATGATTCTAAATCACAATCTGGATACGTATTTATTTTGAATGGTGCAGCAGTTAGCTGGAGGAGTGCAAAGCAAAGCGTTGTGGCGAGATCTTCAACTGAATCGGAATACATGGCTGCTTTGGAGGCTTCACAAGAAGCGATATGGATGAAAGAGTTCATTACAGAGCTAGGTGTGGTTCCTAGTGCGCTGGACCCAATGTCTATCTACTGTGATAACATGGGCGCCATAGCCAATGCGCAAGAACCAAGGTCACACAAGAAGCTGAAGCATATCAAGCTACGTTAACACGCTATTCGAGAACATATCCAAGATGGGGATATAAAGATTTGCAAAGTACACACAGATCTGAATGTTGCGGATCCGTTGACTAAACCTCTCCCGAGGGCAAAACATGACCAGCACCAAACTGCCATGGGTGTTCGGTATATTACCATCTAATCTGACTCTAGTGCAAGTGGGAGACTGTTGGAGATATGCCCTAGAGGCAATAATAAATGTAGTTATTATTATATCTTTGTGTTTATGATAAATTTTTGCATTCATGCTATAATGGTATTAACAAGGAAACATTAATACTTGTGTGATTTGTAAACTTAATTTAAAGTCCCTAGAAAAGCCTCTATATTATACTAGCTTGTTGGTTAATAGATGATCGTGGTTTCCCTATCATGAACATTGAGATGTTATTAACAACAAGATCATATCATTAGGAGAATGATATGGTGGACATACTCCTATAGATAAGCGTAGCATAAAGATCAAGTCATTTCAATAGTTCAATTGCTATATGCTTTCTGATACATAGTAACCTAATTCCTTCGACCATGAGATCATGCATATCACCTTTACCGGATGGATGCTTTGATGTCATCAAACACCACACCGTAACAGGGTGGCTATAAAGGTGGCATTGAGTGTTCGGAAAGTATTGGTTGAGACACATGGATCAAGAGTGGGATTTGTCCATCCATATGACGGATAGATATACTCTGGGCCCTCTCGGTGAAATGTCATCCAATTAGCTTGCAAGCATGTGACTGGCTCACAAGGGATCACATATCACGGGAACGAGAAAAGAGTACTTATCGGTAACGAGGTTGAACTAGGTATGTAGAGATACCGACGATCATAACCTCGGATAAGTAAACTATCGTGAGACAAAGGGAAGTTGGTATCGTATGTAAGTGGTTCATTCGATTGCAAAGTAATCGTAGAAATATGTGGGAGCCATATGAATTTCCAGATTCATATAAGGAAAGTCCCGTTTCGGAGTTGGGGAATGATTCCGGTGTTTTCATCGGGAACATTCTAGAAGGTTCCAGAATGTCCCAAGACTGGGAGGATGGTACATGAATGTGTCATTACAAGTTGGAATGATTGCATCATGTACTAAGTGTCATTGCTGTCCAAAATAAAGGGTTTATTCAAATCCTAGTTTGAAAAGTCAAACGGCTAGTTTGAAAAGTCAAACGGCAGTTTTTGGAAAGTGGAAAAGAGGAGGAGGAGGTGAAACCGAGTTGGGGAGGGAGTCCTCCTCCCCAAGCCGGCGCACCACCCAAGCCGAGTTGGGGAGGGACTCCACTCCCTCCCCTTGGCCGCCGGCCCCTCCACCTATATAAGGAGGGGCAGGGCTCCCTCCTAGCACACACAAGTCCCTCTCCTCTAAACCTAAACCCTAGCCACAGCCTAGGGATTTCTCCCAAGCCATCAAGTTAGAGCTTCTAATTGCCCTAGCCTCCGGTTTAGAGCCTTCTAATTGGTGTGTCTAAACCCTAGATCACCAAAGCTCTCTCATACTACACCATACTCGCTCCGGCTTAAGGCGAAGCCCTGCGAGATCTCCCCTCTACTTCCGGTACCACGCCGTTGTGCTGCCGAAATCGCGAGGAGAGTTCTACAACCTCTGCTTTCTTGGAACAAGGAGAGGAAGGTCTTCGTCAATCTGAGCGTGTGACCGACTACGGAGCGCTTTAGGAACGAACGCGGAAGGATCGTCTACGCGATCTTGAGATCGGAAAGAGTACGACTACATCACCCACGAGAATCCGCTCTCGTTAAACACTTTGGAATCTTCGAGGGTGAGTTATTCCATCGACTCGTTGCTACAATCTAGTAGATAGATCTTGGCTTGTTTGTTTGTATGCGATAGAAATTTTTTGTTTTCCATGCTACGAAACCCTACAAAAACATAGGGATATAGATGGAGATATTATTAAGCTTAAATTGTTTCCTTTCTCTTTGAGAGGAAAAGCTAAAGAATGGTTGCTATCCCTAATTAGAAATAGTATTGATTCTTGGATTAAATGCAAAGATGCTTTCATTGGAAAATACTATCCTCCTGCTAAGATTATATCTATGAGAAGTGAAATAATGAAATTTAAACAATTTGATAATGAACATGTTGCTCAAGCTTGGGAAAGAATGAAATCTTTGCTAAAGAATTGCCCCACTCATGGACTGACTGCTTGGATGATTATCCAAACTTTTTATGCAGGACTGAATTATTCTTCAAGAAATCTGCTGGATTCTGCTGCTGGAGGCACCTTTATGACCATTACTTTCGGTGCTGCAACAAATCTCCTTGATAATATGATGGCTAACTATTCTGAATGGCACACTGAAAGAGCTCCACGAGGTAAGAAGGTAAATTCTGTTGAAAAAACCTCCTCCTTGAGTGATAAAATTGATGTTATTATGTCTATGCTTCTTAATGGAAAAGCTCATATTGATCCAAATCATGTTCCCTTAGCCTCTTTGGTTGCTCAAGAAGAGCAAATTGATGTGAACTTCATTACAAATAATAATTTTAGCAACAATGCCTACAGAAATAATTTTGGTAATAATAATTATAGGCCATATCCTCCCAATAATGGTAATTCTTATGGAAATTCCTACAACAACAATAGAACTGCACCCTCTGAACTTGAAGTCATGCTTAAAGATTTTATTAGTAAACAAACTGCTTTCAATAAAACTGTTGAGAAAAAACTTTCAAATGCTGAAAAAATATCATCTTTGTCTAAAGCACAATCTTCTTTGATTAATGAAATGGCTGCTAAACCTGAAACTATGGAAAACCCCTTTGCTGCTACTAATGCCATACAAGTTAGAATTGATGAAAATGTTAGACTGTTAGATGAGTTGCATGCTAAGTGGGAAAGAGAAGATGAAATTTCTAGAAATAGTAGTATTTGTACTATTACCACCACTAATGTTGATGCTAGCAAACCACATGAAGTCCCCATTCCTTTTGCAACAATGCCTAAAACCAATGGAACATTTTCCAATAAAAATGCTAAAATTCTTCGAAATATGGGAAACATTAGATCTACTACCTTGGATGGTAATTACGATTTTGATCTTGATGGTTGCAATATTTATGAATTAATTATGTTCCTACAAAAGCTTGCTAAAAGTCCTAATGCTAGTGCTATGAATATGTCCTTTACAAAACGTATTACAGATGCTCTCATAAAAATTAAAGAAGAAAAATTGAAACATAAAGCTTCTATTCCTATGAAATTAGAAGATGGCTGGGAACCCATCATTAATATGAAAGTGAATGATTTTGATCTCAAAGCTTTATGTGGTCTTGGTGCTAGTATCTCTATTATGCCTAGAAAGGTTTATGAAATGCTTGATTTACCACCATTAGGAGATTGTTATTTAGATGTCCAACTTCATGATAATGCTAAAAAGAAAATCATGGGGAGTATTAGTGATGTCCTTATTATGGTTAACAATACCTATGTCCCCGTTAATTTCTATGTTTTGGATGTTGAATGCAATGCTTCTTGTCCTATTATTTTGGGAAGACCTTTTCTTAGAACTGTTGGTGCCATTATTAATATGAAGGAAGGCACCATTAAATATCAATTCCCATTTAAGAAAGGTATAGAACACTTCCCTAAGAAGATAGAGAAGATACCTTTTGCCTCTCATATTAAAACAAAGTTTGCTCTTAATGCTTCTTCATTTGAAAATACTTGAATCTTGCTTCCTATGCCTAGCTGAAAGGCGTTAAAGAAAAGCACTATTGGGAGATAACCCAAAACTTTATTCCATAAGTTTTTATTTTGTTGAGGCTTAGAAGTTATTGCTTCAGTAATAACCTCTCCTTATCCTTTTTGTGTGGTTTTTGTGCCAAGAATAACCTCTAATGAGAGAGAAGTAAGACTTCGGAAAGTTGTTGTCCTGAAACAGATTTTTGTGCTTCACTATAAAAAATCGTGAAAAATCCCTGTACGTCGGATTGAGCTGTAATTGTTTGTGCTTATGCCCCAGGTTATTATCTAACTTCCGTTAGTTTATAACTTTTCTATTTGAGCAACAGAAGGTTTTCGAAAAAATTGATTTTACCTGCTGGTCTGTTTTCACAGATTTCTGCCGTTATTTGCATTTGCCTCTTAATCTCTTTCTCTTTGAGTACTCTTTGATCACTTGAGATTTTAGAAGGAATTGCTACAGTAGATTGTGTTTTAATGTAAGTTTTACTTATGTTGAAACTAAACCCAGAGATTTATTATCTTGAATACACTAATGTTGCTAATGAAGATTGTGAAGTTTTGTATGAAGGAAATTTTCAAGTGTAGGGAGGAATAATGTGACGAGATGAAGAATGGACAAAATCTCAAGCTTGGGGATGCCACCCATGTCACCCCAAGAAATATTCAAGAAGTACAAGCATCAAAGCTTGGGGATGCCCAAGGCATCCTGATACATTGCAAATGTATCTGTAATTTTTGATGCTCAATGCTTGGTTTTATCCACTTTCCTGTGTTTTGTCCACACTTTGGAGTACTTTTCATATGATTTCTTGGACTAACCTATTAACAAGAGCCACAGTGCCAGCTGCCTGTTTTCTGCTGTTTTTGGTTCCAGGAAAGTCAGAAAATGAATATTCTCGGAATTGGACGAGACAAAAGCCAAAGTGCCTATTTTTCCAGAAGACTCACGGAGCCAGAATACGAGACGGAGGAGGGCCAAGGGCTGGCCACAGCCCCCCAGGCTGGCTGGGCCTGTGGCCCCGGGCACCCCCTTGGTCTCCCTCTTCGCCTATAAGAAGCCTTCTGACCTAAAAACTTCGGGGGGTTCGACGTTTTTCCACGAAAAGTTCTGCTGCACCGCCACCATCAAAGGGGAGATTCGGGGGATAAAAAGTCTCTGTTTCGGCACCCTGCCGGGACAGGGAAGTGCCCCCGGAGCCATCTCCATCGATCTTCACCATCATCTTCATCGACCATCCATGTTTCTTCCATCTATGAGTGAGTAATCCCCCGCTGTAGGCTATGGGGATGGTAGGGATTGGATGAGATCGTTCATGTAATGGCATCAGATTGTTAGGGCATAGTGCCTAGTATCTCTATTAGTGCTTTATGACTTTGTTGCAACCTTGTTGTGCTCAATGCTTGTCACTAGGGCCCGAGTGCCATGATTTCAGATCTAAACTTATTATTGATTCATCATGATAGTATTGTTTTGGGTCTTATCTACAAGTTGTTTACACACGTCGTTGTCCGGAACCTATGGTCCCGGCGATGTAAATCGGGGTAGCCGGAAGGGAAAGGCTTTGATGTGAGGATCACGTGTGTTCACAGAGTGTTAATGCTTTGCTCCGGTGCTTTATTAAAAGGAGCACCTTAATTGCCAGTAGTTCCCTAGAGGCCCCGCTGCAAACGGGCTGGCAGGACAAAAGATGTTGTGCAAGTTCTCATTGCGAGCACGTAGGACTATATATGGAACACATGCCTAGGATTGTCTAGTACTTGGATGCTTTATCTTATTTATCTGCAATTGCCCTATGTTCTGATTGCTATGTGAATTGTCTTATCCATGCAACGCCCTTCCATCCATCCCTATGCCTACCGCACTCGAATCCCACTGTTTACTTCTTTTGTTACTAATGTCTTTGTTTTGCTGCTACTGTTACTTTACTATTCCTACTACAAAACTATTGCTACTGATAAACTGCTGTGAGCAAGATTGTTTCCAGGTGCAGCTGAATTGACAACTCAGTTGTTAAGGCTGATAAATATTCTTTGGATCCCCTTGTGTCAAATCAATAAATTGGGTTTCACTTCCCTCGAAAATACTGCGATACACCCCCTATACTTGTGGGTCATCAAGACTATTTTCTGGCGCCGTTGCCGGGTAGCATAGCTTTATTTATCAAGTTCACTTGGAATCACTATTGTTCAAGCTAAGTTTATCTTTCTCCTTGTTTGCTTGTTTCTTTATCAAAAATACAAAAAAAATTAGTTCCTACTCTAGTTGTTGTTTTCGTTGGTCTGTTATTGTCTTGCTTTATCATGCTTGATGTCAATGGTTGGTTTCTTTGAAACTGAATCTTATTGGCAAGGTGGGTTCACGGAAGATCAAAAAGATTATTATAAGGAACACCTCTTGTCACAAAAAGGGAAACACTTATGGGAACAAATTGATAGATTGTATACCATTGCTAGAAACGTGTGCTCTACTTATAATGTTACTTATTGCTGTGATGAGTCTTGTTGCAGAAAGAGGTATAAACACCTCCCTTTTCAATGTGAGTATAGTGATAATGATACCATATCTTCCTATGCTAAAGGAATTTATGACTTTTATGATGCTGAACAAATTGAAGAATTTATTGCTTGGAAGGGTGCTTTTGAACTTGCTAGTTTGCTTGAAAATATTGATGATTCACCTTACAAATATGACGTGTATGGTATGCTTAAATTTTGCTTTGATAATTACAAGGATGAAAATGACTATATTCTTGAATATTTTAATAGATGCTTTCCACAAATGGAAGAGACTAATGCCTTGCAGGATCCTATGGAAGAAGAAATTGATGAACCTGAAATCTCATTAGATGAAAAAGAGGAGGAGAGTGATGAACAAAATGAGGAAGAATGGATTAGCTACCCATGCCTACCTTCTAATGAGAGTAACTCTTTATCCCTTACATTATTTGATTATCCCCCATGCTTACTAAACAAGGATGATTGTTATGTTCCTGAGGATTCTTTTGAAGATGTTTATGATAAAGCTCTAGTGCTTGTAGATCATGAAGAGCATGCTTTATGTGATAGTTATATTGTTGAGTTTATTCATGAGGCTACTGAAAATTATTATGAGAGAGGAAAATATGGTTGTATAAGTTTTCATGATATTGAAACACCTCTCTATGTGCTGAAAGTTTTGAAGTTACTCTTGTTTTATCTTCCTATGCTTGTTACTTTGTTATTTGCTTACATGATTCCTATGCATAGGAAGTGGGTTAGACTTAAATGTGTTTTGAATTTGCTTCTTGATGCTCTCTTTTACTTCAACTCATATTTCTTATGAGAGCATCCTCTCAAACTTTTATGCCTGAAGATGATAATATGTCTATTATTCTTGGGAGACCTTTTCTTAAATACTGCAGGAGCTGTTATTAATTGTAATCAAGGGAAGGTGACCTTCCATGTTAACGACAAGGAACACATTTTCTATTTCCTCAAGAATATTGAAAGGACTTATGGTTTGAATTCAATTGAACATGTTAAGGGCATTCAAGTTGGAGAAATATATTGTCCCATACCAAGAGAAAAATTTGAAACTATTATGATTGGGACCATTGCTATCAAGGTTGAGGTAACATAATCATTAGTGGAATACAAAGTTTTGTCTCATATGAAATTGTTTTGGTATCAAGACCTGATCAACCTTGTTAACAAAAGGATTTCATTGAACAAAACAATGTTTTCACCATGATTATCTTCGCTTACTTCTATTCTATTCACTTTAGTTTTTGCTTATGCCTAACTTAAAGGCATTAAAGAAAAGTACTTGTTGGGAGATAACCCAAGAGTTTTAGTTGAGTCTTGGAAGTTATTACCTCTGTAATAACCTCTGATTATCCGTTTTATTTGCTTTTTGTGCCAAGAGTAACCTCTAATGAGAGTGGAGTAATGATTGGGAAAGTTGCTGTCCCGAAACAGATTTCTATGCTTCACCGTAAAAATTCCTGAGAGAGCTATGTATGTCGGATTGAGCTATAATTTTTTGTGCCCCTGACCCAGGTTGTTATATAACTTTCGTTAGTTCAACACTTTTTGATTTGAGCAACAGAAGGTCTTCGAAAAAATTTGTCTTTACCTGCTGGTCTGTTTTGACAGATTTCTGCCATTTTCTGCATTTGTTTCTTGTTGGTTCCTTCTTGAGTTCTTTTGAGGAATTGAGCTTTTTGAGGGAAGTGATACAGTAGTTAGTGTTCTAATGGAAGTTTATTTGGTGTAGAACTGAACCTTGAGACTTATTTATCTTAAGTGCACTAATGTTGCTAATGAGATTGTGTGAAGTTTTGTATGAAGGAAAATTTTCAGGTGTATGGAAGGAATGAGTAATGAGATGAAGGATGGACTAAAGCTCAAGCTTGGGGATGCCACACATGTAACCCCAAGAAATATTCAAGAAGTACAAGCGTCAAATCTTGGGGATGCCCAAGGCATCCCCTTCTTCATCAATAAAAATCCCAGGTTTCTTCCAAACACTTCATTTTCATTGTTTCATGCATAGTTGTGTTGTTCTTGGAGCGTCTTCTTTTTCATTTTTGTTTTGGTTTTTAGTTTGCGTGGTTTGCTTAGTTTTCTGAATAAATTGGTTGGACCCCCTCTTTCATACATTGGTGTTCGCATAGTCTGGTTTGGATTGGAAAAGAGTAGGAAAGCTCATGCTTAAGTGGTAAAGAGAGCTTGTTTTTGACTGTGGCCTATGCTTTGTCATGCCATGCTTGATATTGTTTTGGCTTTATGCTTAGTATTCTTTGCTGTAGCATGACTTGTTATAAATAATTGAGATTGCTTAATGTGCCTTGGATGAATCATGCATTGTTTTAGCATATTAAAGCATAGTATTGTGGTATTCTCCTTTGATGCTTTATTTGGGTTGACTTGGCACATGCTCACACCATGTTATGACTATCTCAAGTCACCATAAGCCTTTATGATCCTTTAGTTTTCAACTTGTAGTATCACTTTATGCTTTGATCAATGATGTTTTGTCGCTCTGCATGATTATGGCCATTATTGCTCTCTCGTTTGTCACTCCCTTACTATTGCTAGCCTTCACTTACACTGAGTATGTTTTACTCAAGTTTCCAACTCCTTAAACCAAATATTACCAAAGTGTCCACCATACCTACCTATTAGCATCATTTGCTACTTCCGTGCATATTCAATATGCCTTGTTTTCTTCCGAATAAAATGTTTGCTTGTTACGAGAAAGTTAGTTAGTAAAGCTCTCACGAACTTGATGGCACACTTTATTTCCTGCACTTAATAAACCTGAACCATTGTGAACTCTCCATGAAAGTTATATGCTTGCTAATTATAGGTCAGATTAGCGTAAACCGTTGTCACGGGGAACGCTTTCAACACTTGTAAATATATACCCAGTTGATACCTTGCTCTTTTGTTTGCGGATGTCATCGGTGTGAAATAAAAGGGGAGCTTGTAAGTCCGTGGAGTTATGTATGTGTGTTAGAGAAACGCCTGGGCCGCTGGTCTAATCCATGCTGACATGGTGGAAACCTGCAGCGTAACCATAATGATATCTATGAAGCATTCTTCTTATAAAAAAAAGAGAGATAGCTATTGAGAAAAAGAAAAAATAGAGACTTATGAAAAGAGGAAATAGAGAAAAAAGCACCATTTTCCCATGGTAAATAAGAAGATTGCTGAGATGCTCATTGTCTGCTTGCCTTGTCATTTTGATATGGGGATTCTTCCGTATCATCGGGCAAGGGGTACCCCGTTGGTGGTTCTCTATGATACGCACATACTTACGATGACAAGAACTTACTGGTAACTAAAGTTGAGTAGCATGAGGAGCGGCCCTCGTACTCAAGGGACTTGGGATTTTCAGTTTATAGTCTGTCAAGCATATAACTCAGATTGGACCTCACTTTCACCTTAACCACATTAAAGATGCTTATGAAAGGGGCAATGAGAGCTCAAAGCTATTTAGTACCATACTTTCAGCATTTGGAAGCCTTTCAAACTATTCAAAACCTTTTCATTTCCTTGTTGACTCTCCACACATTCTATGAGCACTTTCTTGAGAGCATAGTGGCCATTCTTAGTTCTATGTGCATTGTCCCAAGACTTGTTGATTGATGCATACCTTGATATTGCTTGTTTTAAACTATTTGTATCTAGTCACTCTTGTAAACTTTGAAGGTGTCCTATGCATTTATGTTTGCTACTCTATGAGGGACAAGTTGAATGCCACTTTGCTATATTTTCTTTATGTGAAACAAACAAACGTCTAGCAAAGCATTGTTATTCATGAATCTTTTGTTTGTGCCTTTTCATGTTGCATCATAGTTTCTTTGTCTTATTGCTAGAACTTTGTCTTTCATGTTATGATTGAAGTACTATGATCCCAGTTTTGAATGTTTTACAAATGCTTTGATCAAGTTTATAATGGTGCATGTCACCTCAAAAATTATTCTTTCTTTTTATCACTTACCTACTCGAGGACGAGCAGGAGTTAAGCTTGGGGATGTTGATATATTGCAAATGTATCTATAATTTTTGATGCTCCATGCTTGGTTTTATCCACTTTCTTGTGTTTTGTCCACACTTTGGAGTACTTTTCATATGATTTCTTGGACTAACCTATTAACAAGAGCCACAGTGATTACGCCTGTTTTCTCGCTGTTTTTGGTTCCAGGAAAGTCGAAATGAATATTCTCGAATTGACGGACAAAGCCAAAGTGCCTGTTTTTCCGTAAGACTCACGGAGCGAATACGAGACGGAGGAGGGCTGGGCTGGCCAAACCCCAGCGCTGGGTTGGGCTGACCGCACTGGGCCTGATGTGGTGGCCACAGGCACCCCTCGCTCCCTCTTCGCCTATAAGAAGCCTTCTGACCTAAAAACTTCGGGGGGTTCGACGTTTTTCCACGAAAAGTTCGCTGCGCCGCCACCACCGAAGGGGAGATTCGGGGGATAGAAAGTCTCTGTTCTGGCACCCTGCCGGGACGGGGAAGTGCCCCCGGAGCCATCTCCATCGATCTTCACCATCATCTTCATCGATCATCCATGTTTCTTCCATCTATGAGTGAGTAATCCCCCGCTGTAGGCTATGGGGATGGTAGGGATTGGATGAGATCGTTCATGTAATGGCATCAGATTGTTAGGGCATAGTGCCTAGTATCTCTATTAGTGCTTTATGACTTTGTTGCAACCTTGTTGTGCTTAAAGCTTGTCACTAGGGCCCGAGTGCCATGATTTCAGATCTGAACTTATTATTGATTCATCATGATAGTATTGTTTTGGGTCTTATCTACAAGTTGTTTACACACGTCGTTGTCCGGAACCTATGGTCCCGAAGTGACAAAAATCAGGGTAGCCGGAAGGGAAAGGCTTTGATGTGAGGATCACGTGTGTTCACGGAGTGTTAATGCTTTGCTCCGGTGCTTTATTAAAAGGAGCACCTTAATTTTCAGTAGTTCCCTAGAGGCCCCACTGCAAACGGGCTGGCAGGACAAAAGATGTTGTGCAAGTTCTCATTGCGAGCACGTATGACTATATATGGAACACATGCCTAGGATTGTCTAGTACTTGGATGCTTTATCTTATTTATCTGCAATTTCCCTATGTTCTGATTGCTATGTGAATTGTCTTATCCATGCAACGCCCGTCCATCCATCCCTATGCCTACCGCACTCGAATCCCAATCACATCGCTTTTGTTACTACTATCTTTGTTTTGCTGCTACTGTTACTTTACTATTCCTACTACAAAACTATTGCTACTGATAAACTGTTGTGAGCAAGATTGTTTCCAGGTGCAGCTGAATTGACAACTCAGTTGTTAAGGCTAATAAATATTCTTTGGCTCCCCTTGTGTCAAATCAATAAATTGGGTTTCACTTCCCTCAAAAATACTGCGATACACCCCCTATACTTGTGGGTCATCACATCCCCTTCTTCATCAAAAAAATCTCAGGTTTTCTTCCAAACACTTCATTTTTATTGTTTCATGCATAATTGTGTTGTTCTTGGAGCCTCTTTGTTTTTGTTTTTAGTTTTCTTTTATTTGATTTGCTTAAATAAATTGGTTGGACCCCCGCATTCATACATTGTTTCAAATAAGTTGATTGGTATTGGAAAACAGTAGGAAGCTTCATGCTTATAAGTGGTACATAAGGAGCTTGTTTAGACTGTGCCCTAGACTTTATCATGTCATGTTTGATATTGCTTTGACTTAAAGCTTAGTAATTATTGTTGTAGCATGACTTGTTCCAAACAATTGAGATTGCTTAATGTGCCTTGAAAGAATCATGCATTGTTTTAGCATACAAAAGCATAATATTGTGGTATTCTCCTTTGATGCTTTATTTGGGTTGACTTGGCGCATGCTTACACCATGTTAAGACTATGAACCAGTCACCTTATCCTCTATGATCATTTAGTTTATGACTTGTAATATCACTTTATGCTTTAATTAATAATGTTTTTCGCTTTGCATGATTATGGCCATTATTGCTCTCTTAGTTGGTCGCTCCCAGTTTTTTGCTAGCCTCCACCTGTACCAAGTGTGAGTTCCACTCATGCATCCAACTCCCAAGAAAACCAAGTTATTCCAAAGATTCCACTATAAATTCCTATGCATGGTGTGTTACACCATTCCAAGTATATTCATGCTTTTATCTACCTTCCGAATTAAACTTGTTATGTGAAAATTAGTGATTAAAGCTCTCACAAACTTGATGGCACACTTTACTTTCTTGCACTTAATAAACTTGAACCATTGTGTCCATCTATGTTGCTTATATGCTTGCGCTTTATAAGTTGTAAATTAGCATAACCATGTACCATGGGGAACGCTTTCAACATTACACTTATTATTCAGTTGATATCATGTTCTTTTGTTTATGGATCCCGACAGTGTGAAATAAAAGGGGAGCTTCTAAGCTCATGGAGTTTGTATATGTGTTAGAGAAATGCCTGGGCGGCTAGCCTAAGCCATGCCTAATCATGATGGAAACTTGCAGCATAACCATAGTGAGCATTCTGTGAAGCATCCTCATAAAAACCTATGCAAATAGCAAGTAAAAAAGATCGCTGAGATGCTCATTGTCTGTTGCATTGTCATTTTGATATGGGATAGCTCCTGTGTCATGGGTAAGGGGTACCCCGTTGGCGGTTCTCCATGATACACATGTACTTACAATGACAAGAACTTACTTGTGACTAACGTTGAGTAGCATGAGGTTCGGTACTCGTAAGCAAGGGGCATGAAATTTTCAACTTATAACTTGTCAAGCATATCCTCATATTTGTGTCACTTTAACCTTAATCACCTCAAGATGCTTATGATAGGGGCAATGCGAGCTGAAAGCTAATAAGTACCATAATTTTTCAAAGCTCTTTATGAAACTTGAAATCCCTGCTTCCCTCTATGAAGGGCCTTTATTTTTTACTTTTATGTTGAGTCTCCATCTTCTATCTTTATGCACCTATTGAGAGAGCATAGTGGTCATTCTTAGTTTAATGTGCATTGTCCCAAAACTTGTTGATTGATTCATAACTTTGATATTGCTTGCTCTTAAATTATTTGTATCTAGTCACCCTTATGAACTCTGAAGGTGTCCTATGCATTTATGTTTTGCTATGCCATGAGGGACAAGCTGAATACCACTCTTATTATGTTTTCTATACGTGAAACAAAAAAAAACGTCTTTCAATGCATTGTTATTCATGATCTTTTGTTTGTACCTTTTCATGTTACAACATAGTTGCTATGTATTATTTTTAGAACTAATCTTTCATGTCTATGTTAGAGTACTATGATCCCAACTATCAATGTTTTATCACTTACCTACTCGAGGACGAGTAGGAGTTAAGCTTGGGGATGCTTGATACGTCGTAAACGTATCAATAATTTTTGATGCTCCATGCTTGTTTTATATTAACTTTCTTATGTTTTGTTCAGACTTTGAGGTATTTTTATATATTTTCTGGAACTAACCTATTAATAAGATGCCACAGTGCTAGTTGCCTGTTTTCTGCTGTTTTTGGTGTCAGAAAAGCTAGTAAAGAAATATTCTCGGAATTGGACAGGACAAAAGCCAAAGTCAATATTTTACCTGAAGCAATACGAAGTCCGGAGGGGAGACGAAATGGCGCACCAGGGCGGCCACACCTGGTGGTGGCGCGACCTGGGGGCGCGCCACTGATACGTCCATTTTGCATCACTATTCTATATCATAATTTACTGTTATTCATTGATATATTTCATATTAAGAGATGATACTTATGTTATTTCATCTATTTTTGCATGGTTGATGACTTTTGGAGGATGGACCGCTGAATTCAGGATTCTGATGGAAAAGGCACTGTTTGGAGGTGAAATTCGTGAAGATTAGAAAATCCCGGAAAATATATGGAAAATCCTATTTTTCCAGAAGACGAAGAATGCCAGAAGGGGGAGCAGAGATGGGCCACGGGGGGCCCACACCCCCCCATGGCACAGGCCACCCTTGGTCGCGCCACCAGGTGGTGTGGCCACCCTGGCCCACCTCTGGCTCTGCTCTTTGGCATATATGTTCCTCACGAAACCCTAAGACTCAGGGAGGGACCACAGAAAGATTTCGCCGCCTCTGCGGGGCGGAAAACTGCAGAGAGAGAAAGAGCTCATGTTCATATTGTCGGGGAAATTCCTTCTCGGAGAGGGGAGATCGTCGCCATCAACATCACCATCAAGCTAGACTTCATCGGGATCATCATCATCATCTCCATCATCATCTCCACCAGCACCATCATCACCACTCCATACTGCCATAACAATTGGGTTAAATCTTCCATAGTTCTTAGGGGAAACTTTCCCAGTATTGATTACTTGTTGTAGTTGATGCTATTGAGTGGAACCATTGAATTATTGTTCATGTTCAGATTGTTACTTATCATTATTTCATCTCTGATCTTGATCCATATGATGTCTTGTGAGTAGTTCGTTTAGTTCTTGAGGACATGAGAGAAGTCATGTTGTTAGTAGTGGAATTGTGTTGAGAAAGATTCAATAGTTTGTTATTTAAGTTGTGGTGTTATTCTTCTAGTGGTGTCATGTGAACGTCGACTACATGACACTTCACCTTTATGGGCCTAGAGGAATGCATTGTGTATTTGGATACTAATCGTTGGGGTTGCTAGAGTGACAGAAACCTGAACCCCCGTTAGGAAACCTTTGCACAAGGGAGTGTAGGATCTCAGAGTTTAAGGCTGTGGTTAGGTTTCTATCTTAATTACTTTCTTGCAGTTGCGAATGCTTGGAAGGGGTATAATCACAAGTATGTATTAGTCCTAAGAAGGTCAGTACATTAGCATAGGTTCACCCACACAACACTTATCAAACTAAAGAAGATTAATCAACTATATGAAGCGAAAGCACTTGACGCTATTCCCATGTGTCCTCGAGAACGTTTGGTCATCTTAAGTAATACAACTGGCTTGTCCTTTGCTAAAGAAAGGATTGGGACACTTGCTGCAATTATCATTATTGTCTTTTATTTACTCGTACTTTATTTTATCTGCATTATCAAAAAACCCTAAAAATCCGTTTGCTAAGTATTTACAGAGAATTCCTGCTCCAAGCCAATCGTCAACACCTTCTGCTCCTCGTTGGGTTTGACACTCTTACTTATCGAAAATACTACACCCCCTATACTTGTGGGTCATCAGCCATCAGGGGGTGTAGGCCCCCTGGTACTCCACCGACCTTGCCCCTTTGCCTATAAAAGCCTTCTGGGGATAAAACCCTAAGTACCTTATCAGAAATCCACGAAAGAGTCTGTAGCCGCTGCCATCTCCATCCCTAGATCAGGGGGATCGAAGCTCTTCTCGGCACCCTGCCGGAGGGGAGAGATCACCCCGTAGGCCTTCTTCATCACCATGCATGCCTCCGGTGTGATGTGTGAGTAGTTCATTCTTGGACTATGGGTCCATGTAGTAGCTAGATGGTTAGTCCTCCTTTGTGTTACCATGTTTAGATCTTGTGAGCTCCGTTCATGATCAAGATCATCTATTTGTAATCCGATATGTTGTGTTTGGGGGATCCGATGGATATGGAGATGTTATTTCAGATTGATTATTGATTCTATCATGTCTATGTTCTTTGTGATCTTGCATGCTCTCTGTTGTTAGTAACTATCTTCGCCAAGTAGATACTTGCGACTCCAAGAGGGAGTATTTATGCTCGATAGTGGGTTCATGCCTCTAGTAATTTGGGGAAGTGACAGAAATCTCTAAGGTTGTAGATGTGCTGTTGCTACTAGGGAGAAAACAACAATCCTTTGTGAAGGGAATATGCCCGAGAGGCAATAATAAAGTGGTTATTATCTTATTCCATGTTTATGATAAATGTTTATTTTACATGCTAGAATTGTATTGATTCGGAAACATCAATACATGTGTGTTTAATAAACAAAAAGGGTTCCTAGTAATGCCTCTCTTATAGACTAGCTTGTTGATTAACAAGATGATCAAGGTTTCCTGATCATGGACATTGGATGTTGTTAATACCAAGGTCACACCATTGGTGGAATGATGTGATGAACATTCATCCGAAGTATAGCATTACGATCAAGTCATTATGTTTATATTGCTATAACATCATACGAAGTAATCTTTATCCTTAGACCATGAGATCATGTTAATTGCTAACACCGAAAGAGTATCTTGATAGCATCAAACGTCACACCGTAACAGGGTGACTATAAAGATGGGTTCAGTACTATGAAGGTGTTATGTTGAGGCTCATGGATCAAGAGTGGAATTTGTCAATCCCGATGACGGATAGATATTCTCTGGGCCCTCTCGGTGATATCACATTGAAATAGCTTGCAAGCAAGTGATGTGATCACTAGAATGTTATATCACGGGAACGAGAAATGAGTACATGTCGGTAACGAGATCAAACTAGGTATGGAGATACCGATGATCGAATCTCGGACATGTAATATATCGAGGGACAAAGGGATTTAGTTACAAGCGTTAAAGGTTCTCACGATCACAGAAGTCATCGTTGAATGTGTAGGAGTCGATGGATCTCTGTGTCCCGCTTCTGATTATTGATCTGAGAGGGGTCTCGATCATGTCTGCATTATTCGCGAACCGTAGGGTGACACACTTAAGGGATACCAACACCATTTGGAGCAAATATGTTTCAGATAAAGATTTAAGAAAGTGCTGGAATTATTTCAATAGACACCGAAATTCTTTCGGGTGAAATTGCAGAAGGTGGTTCTGCATGTAATATTGAAATGTTGCAAGGGGTTTTATGTGAATGTTTGTTAATTAAAGTAATTAAAAAAATTCTGAATAAAATTAATAAAAGAGTTTTATTAAATGAGAGAGCATTAAATTTGGAGAAATTTAATGCATTTAAAGTGGAGACTTTAAAAGAGAATGTGAAGGGGCAAATTTATGTGGAGGGAGTTACCACCACATGAATGGAGGAGGTGAAGGGTCACCTCCTCCATGCGCCGGCCATGAAGGAGGGGCACCCCCTCCTCCTATAAAAGGCCACCCCCTCCTCACTTCTCACACACACCTCCTTGTGAAAGATCTCTCTCCCCCTCTAGTATTATTTCCCCATGGTCTCGGATTAGCAAGATACATGTTCCCGGTGGCTTTATCTGGAAAGGAGTTGCTACTTCCGCTGCTTTGCTGGAGCGAGGGACGGAGGTTGTCGGGGTACTGGATGTGTGTGCGATCACGGATGCACCGCTGCTTTACGGTGCTGGACTTGGTGGTGCTGGAGCTGGATCTGATGGACGTGCTGGAGGCGGACCTGCTAGACTTCATCATGATCTTGAGATCGGCAAGTGTACGACTACATCAACCACGAGTTCCTACTCGTTAACAAAGCTCGTTGTCTACGAGGGAAAGTTCTGGTTGGATGTATGTCCACCCGTTGCATTGTACCTAATAGATAGATCTTGGCGTGTAGTTCACACCGTAGGAAATTTTTTGTTTTCTATGTTGCGGACCCAACAGTGGTATCAGAGCCTGATCTATGCGTAGGTGCTTAGCACGGGTAGTACACATATGTTGATATGTGGGCGATGGTGATCATGTTATTGCATCTTCTATGTATTTTGGATATTAGTGGCATAGTGGGATAAAGCGTCCCGGACCAACCTTACATGTCATCGTACATGAGACCGGTTCCACGACTGACATGCAACTTGTTTTGCATAAGTGGCTGGCGGGTGTCTGTCTCTCCTACTATATTTAATATCTGATTTACAACGAGTTGCTAATAACTTAGTTATCCTCGTTGTGGTTCATGTTCGTAGGTAAGAACGGTTCTATCTCCGAAATCCCTAAGCCACGTAAAACTTGCAATTGATAAATTAGAGGCGTCTAGTTTAGATCGTTGCTGGGCTAGTGTATTGATATGGTATTGTTGTAAGTAGATGTATGATAGATACTCTTACAACACACTCAACGTGTAAGTTCCATAGACCTTTGCCTTACACACAAAGGAATGATAGAGATCATACCACGATGCAAGTGATAGAGATCAAATGCATGGACCATATCATCTCACTTTACACATTAGATGTTAGCATCTTATACTGCTAGTTTGGCGCTTTCTGTAGCATTGTAAGATGATCCCTCTTTTAGATATCAAGGTAAAAATGTGTTCTTCCTTAAGTATGCACCGTTTTGTGGATCGTATTTCGAGACATCACGTGATGATCGGGTGTACTGATTTCACGCTTTCATACAAACGGGTGTAAGATGCTTTTACACATGCGAGTACTAAGGTTCTTACTTGGTGAGCCTAGCATGTACAGACATGGCCTCGGAACACGGACCGAAAGGTTAAGCATGAGTCATATAGTTGATATGATGCCCATATAGATGCTCGCCTTTGAAGCTACATCAACTCACGTGGTGATCGGACTTGGTGTAGTGGATTTGGTTCATGTAATCACCAAAAAGGCACGAGGGATGTCGTTTTTGAGTGGGAGTTCATTTCTAATTTGGATTAGTCGAACCAAATTTGTCATAAATTAAATCAAAGTGAATTTGCATAGTTTGTTGTAGTCATTGGCATTCGTTTTCTACCTTATGCTTAGTTTTTATTTGAGATAATAGAACTATAGAATTCTGATATTTACTTTTAACTGGTATCGTATTGTTTTGAATGTCAATTTAAAGTTTATAAGTCCTATTGCAAACTTTCAGCAAACTCTATTTACTCCATGAAGTTTAATAAGTAGTATTAAATCAAGAGTAAGAATTCTAATGTTATTATCTAAAGTATCATGTTTGCCTCCATGATTATTGATATTCAAAAAGTTGTTTTAATATCAAGATTATATTGGAGCTGGAAATTGTTTCAGAAACCATCATGTGTGAAAGATATTGTGATATCTGAAACAATGTTTTTGGTTGCATTATGATAGAGTATAATTTAGCAAAATACATGTTCTCATATTGTATGAGAATTTGTGAAGGATGGAGATGCTAGGCATCCGAATCTACCAAAAAGGTTTTGGGAACTGATATTATACTCGTGATTCTTCCTTATAAGCTATAGTAGCTTGATCATGAAAGTTGTCATGATAAGGATGAATAGAAGATGTAAGTAAAATGTTTACTACACTAATAGATTACTAAAGAATGGATTTTTGAAAGAACACCAAACATTTGATGATGGTGATCCACTTCAAAGTGCAAGTCCAAAGGTATTAGTAGTTGACTGTATACGCTTTGTACCATGTGTCATGTTGATAACACCACTATTGATGTTGATAGATTCTTTTAAAAGAAAAAGGAATTGCTGAAAGAGAACCTATAAAATATTTGGCAGAAAATAAAAGGTTGGAGATGTCCAACTTGGGTATATAGAAGATATACATGTTATGGCTATATTCCTTGCTTGTTAAACAATGTGGTTATGAGGTATTGGATACCGGTATTGGATACCGAATTGGTTGGTATGAAGTGTCATACAGGACAACACAATTCATGAACTACAATGGCCTAAGTAACCAGCAAGAGAATGAGTGATGATGTTCATCGAAAACAAATAAAGTGTTATTGTGTTTTTCGTTGTCATCAAACCAAGCCTTCAAGATTTGTTTAAATAATTGTTATTTTGTTTCGGTATTATGAGAACAATGGCTGTTCAAATAATTACCGTATTCCATAAAGGATGGATGAACTTTTACAAGTCTAGTTGGAGAAATCACATCCATAAACACTATTGCTAAAATGTCGCAAGACAAATGATTGAAAGATCACTTATGAAGTGGCATCGCTGTTTGAATTATATTTGAAAGAAAACATGAAGAAACTCCATGTTGATGGTATTTTGGAGCCTTTGATTTTGATCAATTGACGCATGTGAGACTTTCCTCGAGATAATTGAAACTCCGTCCATAGGCCAGAGAGGAACGGATGACTAGCTTATTGGAAATTGTGCATGTTGATGTGCATAGTCCATTATGTGTAGCCATATGCGATGGATCTTTTTGCTTTATATGCTTTCTCCGAAAATTTGAGTGAATATATCTGTATATTTACTTAATAAGGAAGAAGTATGAAACATTTGAAAATTGTTCAAAGACTTTCAAGATGAAGTGGAAAATCATTGTAACAAGAAAATAAAGAGTTTATGATTCGATCATAAAGGAAGATATTTGAGTTACATGTTTAGCAAAAACACCTAAGAATTGAGGAATTGTTCCATGATTTGTGTTTTCCGATAAACCATAGGAGTATGGCATATTCAAGAGATAAAATCAAACCATGTCTGACATGGTAAGATCAAGGGTGTCATTTATAAAACTGCCATTATGTTTTAAGGATTGAAGCTTTAGAGACTACCGCTTTTACACTGAAAAGAGCACCATCGTGATCCATTGAAATGACACCATATGAGTTATGGTTTGGGATAAAACCCGAATTGTCTTTTCTTAAATTTTGGTATGCTATGCATAAGTAAAATGTTTACAACCAAAGTCGGATAAGCACGTCTTTGTAGGTTATCCCAAAGAATTTGTTGGGAATTTCTCCATAACACCGAGGACAAAAGAGTTAGTTACTTGGAACGTCAAGTTTCTTGAGAAGGAATTTTTCGTGAAAAGTTAAGTGGGAGGACAATAGAACTTTGATAAGGTTGTTGAACCTTAGCTATATGTTCTAAGTAGCACAGCGCCGGAAAGTGTCCCGGTGGCGGCCACAATGCTCATGGCTCCCGTGATTACAAAGGGTGTGATCTCGGATATTAGAGTTCCTATTGAACCGTGTGGGTCGGTAAGAATCAAATAGTAAGATTTGATAAGCAAGTCGTTATTGTTTTGACAATGATGAACCGACTACATGCAAAGAAGCGATGATGGGCCCTGACTCCATAAAATGACTAGAAGTCATAGAATCCGTGATAGTATCCATACACGAGAAATCAAGTTTCTGAACTTGGAAGACCCTCCGGAAAGGCGTGAAGCCTATCGGTCGTGTTTGGATCTATAAAGAAATAGACATGGATGTTTGACATCTATGAAATAGTCGACATGTCGGAAAGAAGTTTACGGCAATGTTCAAGGAGTTGACTATGACAAGATATGATCTTTCATAGCGATATATAGTCTTGACGGATTAATGTAGCAACCACTACACATAATTTGGTATATGGTAGTTGAATAAACAAAACAAGGTTCTTCTAATAGAACGGTAACCTAGGACATGTACATGACATGGTCCGAAGGGTTTTGTTAATTCAAAGGGTGCTAAAGGGCATGTAAACTTCAATAGTTGAAGTAAGCATAGTGGAGTTGGAATCTTCACCATGATGAAACTGTTAAAAGAGTTTAAATTCATCGGAGATGATGAAGATGCTTGCATTTGCAAGAAATTAAGTGGGAGCGCTGAGACATATTTCTAATACATTATGTAGAGGACATATTGTTGATTGGAAATGATGTATCTTGAATTGACACAAGTTA
Source organism: Avena insularis (assembly GCA_023614405.1). Lineage (NCBI taxonomy): Eukaryota > Viridiplantae > Streptophyta > Magnoliopsida > Poales > Poaceae > Avena > Avena insularis. The sequence goes on along the minus strand of CM042692.1, from coordinate 352,019,688 downwards.
AGGATTTCATTAAAATAAGATTTCGATGAAAGACTTGGGCAAACCCAGAATATTAGGCATCAATATCTATATGGATAGATTAAGGCGCTTAATATGGTTGTGCTGTACATACATATATAAAATATTGAAAGGGTTCAATATGAGATATTGAAAGGGTTCAATATGGAAACAACAAGAAAGGTTCTTGCTGCATGGAAAGAATTGTATTCAGATTCAAGTGTTTCAACACTTGGTGAGTAAAATCACATGAAGATTCTGATCGATTATACCATGATATGTATATATCCATAATGTCCTATGCTCTAAATGTTATGAGCATATACCGTAATGATTCATAAGATGATCATTGGACAATAGTAAAGATATTCTTATGAGCTTTGGAAGAACTAAGAATATATCATGTATAAGTGACAAATAGTTAAAGGTAGTTCATTGTAAAGTGTTACATTGATACTAGTTTTGTCACAACATACAAATTAAATTTATCTCAATTTAGACTATGGGTGGCACAATATAATGGAAAGGATGTTCCATGATGGATTTGGATGAGTTCCAAAGTTGAGATATTGTGACGGATACTACAACAAAAGGCTAAGTATATAGCTGCTATAGTAGCAGCAAAGGAGGGCATTTGTGTTAAGTAGTTTGTTATCAAACTAGGTGTGGTTCAAAGTGGGCTAATACTATGAAGATATATTGTGTGACAATAATATCAACATATTTTGAGCCGAACGAACTAAAGGTCTCACCAGAGGACCAAATTTATACAATGCCATCTCATTTGAGAATGAGTGATGCGTAGAGACGCAAAGACATGCAAATACACATGGATCTGAAACTGTCACATCCGGAGATTATGTTAACCACTAGCAATAGTGTATATGCAACACCAGAAAGCCATAGGTGTTCAATGCGCAAAGTTTTTCAAACTAGATTATTGACTCTAGTGCAAGTGGGAGATCAAGGAATATGCCCGAGAGGCAATAATAAAGTGGTTATTATCTTATTCCATGTTTATGATAAATGTTTATTTTACATGCTAGAATTGTATTGATTCGGAAACATCAATACATGTGTGTTTAATAAACAAAAAGAGTTTCTAGTCATGCCTCTCTTATAGACTAGCTTGTTGATTAACAAGATGATCAAGGTTTCCTGATCATGGACATTGGATGTTGTTAATAACAAGGTCACACCATTGGTGGAATGATGTGATGAACATTCATCCGAAGTATAGCATTACGATCAAGTCATTATGTTTATATTGCTATAACATCATACAAAGTAATCTTTATCCTTAGACCATGAGATCATGTTAATTGCTAACACCGTAAGAGTATCTTGATAACATCAAACGTCACACCGTAACAGGGTGACTATAAAGATGGGTTCAATACTACGAAGGTGTTATGTTGAGGCTCATGGATCAAGAGTGGAATTTGTTAATCCAGATGACGGATAGATATTCTCTGGGCCCTCTCGGTGATATCACATTGAAATAGCTTGCAAGCAAGTGATGTGATCACTAGAATGTTATATCACGGGAACGAGAAAAGAGTACATGTCGGTAACGAGATCAAACTAGGTATGGAGATACCGTTGATCGAATCTCGGACATGTAATATATCGAGGGACAAAGGGATTTAGTTACAAGTGTTAAAGGTTCTCACAATCACAGAATTCATCGTTGAATGTGTAGGAGTCAGTATGGATCTCCAGGTCCCGCTTCTGATTATTGATCTGAGAGGGGTCTCAATCATGTCTGCATTATTCGCGAACCGTAGGGTGACACACTTAAGGGATACCGACACCATTTGGAGCAAATATGTTTCAGATAAAGATTTAAGAAAGCGCTGGAATTATTTCAATAGATCAAACTGTTTGGTGAAATTGCTGAAATTGGTTCTGCATGTAATATTGAAATGTTGCAGGGGGTTTTATGTGAATGTTTGTTAATTAAAGTAATTAAAAAAATTCTGAATAAAATTAATAAAAGAGTTTTATTAAATGAGAGAGCGTTTGTAACATCCCAAAACTTTAATCCAAGCTTATCAAGATCCAATCATCCAAAATTAGGATTAACAAAAAAAATTCCATAGTTAAAATGAAAGCATTCATATATGTGTGCATTTAAAATAGGAGTTGTTTTGAATTGCCATGATTGTGTGATCCTTTGCTTCTAAAATGTTTCTTAGGTGATTTAAACATCATCTACATCATTCCCAAACTTTTCCTAAAGAAAATCAAATAAAAAAGAATTAAAATGAAGGAATGGTCATTTGGACAAATTTAACTCTCATGCCTACTTTGGCTATTCCTAGTACTCAATTCTTAACAGAAACAATTCTTGATCTTTGCACCCCTTGCTAGTACACATAATGAGGTACCAAGGCCCACCTTTTGATCTACTAAAAACCTTCTGTAAACTATTTTAAATGACAGTTTAAAATTGAATCTAATGCATATGCATAGATCACCCCTATTTCAAAAACCATGTATTTGAGCTCCATTTTCAAAACCCTTGCAACCAGAGACTACCTAGCACTAGTGGAGATCACCCAAAAAATTTGAACTCAAAATTCAAAACTTTTTCTCTTATGCCATTTCATCAAACACTTGGCAAAGTGATTACAAACTAAACAAATTTCACTATTTTAAATAGTGTTCTGGCCAAACTTGTTCCCCAAATTGCCACCAAAAACCTCTCCACTACTCCCCCTAACCCTATCTAGCCCAGCCCCACACTGTGCCACGACCAAATGGTCATGGCCATTAAGGCCGAACCCCCACTTGGGCACCCCACCGGCGACAACAAGCAAGCCGCCAGCGCGCCATCCACCATGTCGGAGATAGCGGTGGTCCACCTCCACCGCCAACCAGTCCCAGCCCAAGGACAAGTGACCAAACGACCAGGAACCGCGCCCCGAGCCTGTCGACCATGCCGACGCCCGCCAGCGCTGACTGTCCCAGCGTGCACAAGCCGCCGACACCAGCCCGCGCCCACCGCTCCCCCTCGACCTGGAGAACACACCAGACACCCCTGTTCGCCGCCCAAAGCCCCATAGCCACCGCCGTGGACAGCCTGCCTGCAGAGCGCCACCTCACCCGACGATGCCACCGCCTCACGGCGCATTGAAGCACTAGAGCACCGCAAGGACCGCCCATCGATCGCCATCCCCAGCCATGCCGCTAGCTCGCCGTAGCCATGTTGCCACCGTCGACCGCCCATCCCGCTCGGTCTCACCGCCGAGCCTACAAAAGGAGCCCTCCCTAGCACCAAAGACTCACACCATTCCACTCCCCTCACCTCTCTGAACCTCAACCACCCCTCGCCGGAGCAAGTGGAGCAGCAGCTCGCCGGAATTGGAGCCGGAGTCGCCGCCTCTGGAGAAGAAGGGTGCAGTTGATTCCGGCCATCCCAAGCTCCGCCGCGACCATGCCTCGCCTCGCCGTCGTCTTCCACTTCGTTCGCCTGCATCGCCGACCCCGCTGGAGCCCTGGTACGCCCCCAATAGACCCCCACTGAGCCGCTACGGTTTGAGCTCGCTGGCGACCCGTCCGTCGTCGACGACGACCCTCAGCCGTAGATCTAGCCTCTAATCGCACGACCCACAACGCGCGTACCGCTTCGCGTTTTAAGTGCCGCTGACCAGTGGGACCCCCCTGTCAGCTGAGCCCCGCGCCGCGTAGCGCCACTGGGCCGGCCCATTTCCTTTCCCGTGCAAGCCCGTAGATTTAAATCTAGGTTTTTCTTTTTAGTTAGAATATAGTTTCTGTCCAGTGTTTCAAAATTCAATTCTGTGAGTTTGACAAATCCAAATTACATGAAACTAATTTTGTCTGGAAGGTATTGAAATGCTCTATCCAAGCCCGTTGGATTTAATTCATTTAGAGTTATGGATTTCTCCTAATAAAAATAAGAAGATAGAAGCTTTTGCAACTTGAAACATTTTTGTAAAATCAACCAAGTTAGCTTTTGAGTTGATTCCAACTCTCAAAAATCACATTTCATCATACCTATCCAAATATGTAATAATATTAAGGTTTGCAGGTAGTGACTTTGGACTAGTACCAAAATAATGCTATATAGGCATTTCTAGTCACTTTAAATCATTAAATAATAAACTTAAACCAAAGTAATATTGATCCAACCTTTAAATCTCATTCCCACATGTTAGAATATGTGGTGAGGACATGTGTCCACATGATCCCATATTTTGGTCGTGAATATTAAATTTTAGTTAATATTTCAATGAGTAGAAATTACTTTTCCTAAATAAAAAGGTTGAATTTATTGAATTAAAACTTGTGATATTTGGGATGATAATAGATCATCAATTGTGTGGTTTAGAATACTACTTAGCCCAAGTTAAGTATTGTTTGGTGATTATGCACTCCCTATGTATTTCTAGACGCTAGTACTGACCAAGCCTTCGAGGAGGAGGAGTTCTACCAAGAAGAAGAAGAAGAAGAAGAAAACTTCAACCACTGCACCAACCAGAATAAAACTACATAGTTTAGTAAATATGCCTTAAGCATACTTTGATCACACCCCTTTAACTCCTAGTACCTCAAGTCTTATTAACAAGTTTTACCCCCTTAGTTTACACAAAGTTCTTTAATTAATTTTGAAGGTAGCATAAAGAGTATAAAACTTGACCTAATTAGAAACCCTTAGATGTCATTCTATGGCATGAGATTGATCCCACCTTTCCACCTTCGTGAACACTCTTAACCTAGTGTTTTAGAATAGATCAAACTTGAGTCACTTTAGATGGGAACACTTGGTGAAAATGAGTTGTGAAAACCTTGGAATGATGAGTCATTCTATTGAGATGTTTTGACCTGTGTTGAGAAACACAACTGGTTTATGATGATGAAAATGATGAGGCATGAGCCTTAACCCTTTTATAAAACTGATGGTTGGATTCGGATGCGATACCATTCCAAATTTACCGTACAACCACATTACCTGAATTGGGTAAGGCTTAGCTAGAAATTTATATGCATTAGTATTAGTTCCCTCACAGGAGAGGTTTGAGCTGAGGCTACCTCTCAATGATGTCCACCTATGCAGTGCCCAAGATGACTGATGGTCATGGTTGGGAGGCCATGCTCATAGGAGAGGTGCTTGTACTAGGGTGTGTAAAGGGAAGGTTATGTTTGATTATCTGCATACCAAGTATGATGATTCGGGGTTATCCCTGACAGATGTATCGAATCTTGTGGTGAAAGTGTACCACCTCTGCAGTGTCAAACTATTGAATAGCCGTGTCATGATTATGGACAGTTGGAATGGCCATACTGTTTCGTTGTTAGATGTTTCTAAATAACTTGAAATGAACGAGGAACCTTGACTTGACCACAACAGGGTTGTGTAGATGAAAATAGCTTCCCAACTTAAGTGATTCTAGACTTTTATTTTATCTTTTCTTGCTTCAGAACTCAGCTTAGGTTTCAAACTTAACTTGATAGTTATTCTTTCCATTCAGTACTTTAACTTAGAATCATAACCCTTGCTAGTAGTAGTTTGCGAGTACTTAAAGAGTACTCATGGCTTTTGTCCCTAGCTATTATCATGGCCAGACTATGAAGGAGATTATCAAGATGATGGTCAGTAGGATGGCTATGATAACTAGGACTATCTGCCTTCGTCAGCATTGCCTGTGCCCCTAAATATGGACCCCACCGCTATGCTATCGTTTAATTCCGCTGCTTGTTGTATTAAAGACTGGATCATGAGATCCTTATTTGTGTAAAACCTTATGTATGGTTTGTAATGGATGATGTACTGTGGTATCCAATCCGTTATGTCTCGCAAAAATGGTAATCCTGGGATTGCAAGGTATGGCATAACGGGCATCTGGGATTAAAAATCCGGGTGTTGACAAGTTGGTATCAGAGCCATCCTGACCATAGGAGACCCTAGTTAGAATGGGCGTCCAAACCAAAAACTTAGCTTCAAAACCAAAGTAAGTATTTATAAAAAAAACTATTTCCCCTCTTACCCTGGTGAACTCATTCTTTCTCAAAAATAAATGTTCCTCAAAATTCTTACATTACTACTTAAAATGGGACACACTTGATCACTTCACTAATTTCCTCATCCTAAATTCTTGTAGATGGAGACTCAGTTCAGCAAGTTTTACCAGTTGGGAAACGGAGGTCAGCTGATCTTCGAGAGGGATCTGGATTCATTGTCGACCATCTTGGGACGCCCACATCCGGAGTTTCTTGGAGCTCAACTTCCAGGACCCCCAGGAGGAGACCTACAATGGCTAGTCACCGCAGATCTTCGAGGAAGCATTGAAGCACCAACTTCCGGGAGAATTCAGTTCTCTGTGAGAGAGAACAACTGGCTAGATGGATTAGCCAGGGCAATGCATGAAGCTCTCGCACGTCTATGTGCCCTCAACGTCAACAAGATTTAAGGAACCCGTTTTGCCCACTATGCAAGACGTGACTTCATGGGAATGCCAATGGAGATGCCAAGTCACCCAGAGTTGAGGCGTCAAGTGGAGAACCTCGATTTCTTGCTTCATGACCAACAGCAGGAACTGGACAATGCCAGAGAGTTAGCCATAACCGTGCTATCGCCACCGACGGAAGGCCCAGACTTTCACTGCTCGCTCGTCCAAGATCGCCATCTCTTAAATGCGCCGTGCCAAGAAGGATCGCACCATCGCCCGTCTTCGCAAGAAGGTGGCCCACCTCGAGAAGACCGTCAAGGAGCAGGAAGCTCAGCTTGCCGCCAAGGAAGAAGATGATGAAGGAGAAGACATCCAGGGAGATATGGATTCCTACCTCAGCAATGATGATTTTACGGCAGAGGATGTGGACTTCTACACTGATGATGAAGACTCCGACTTCATCGACGATGAGTAGATGCACTAGAGCACTGTCGTAGCATGAGAGGTATCATCTCATTGTATCGTAGTTTGCATAATGGTTCTTCAAACCATCTGTTTTCCCCTTTGATTGTTGTGGTGTGTTGTATCGTGTGCTTGCTTGCATGAATGAGAATGAAGTTAGTTGAAAAACCTGAGTCTAACTCAAAGTTGTAGCTTTGAAAACCCAAAACCATGAACCTTAGAATTTCCCTCTTACCCCTATATCTATCTCAATCTTCAGATGACTCGTGGAAACCAAGGAGGAGCAGCTCATCGCGGGACCCAATCTGCAGATCTTGCGAGAATCTCATCGCAGTGAAGCAAGCGGGGCGGCGTCAAGCCAACTTAGCGACATTGCAGCAGATCGCCCAAATGGCTCTCAACAACCAAGGACATGGAAATCAGGATCACCATGGATCTAAACTCAAAAAATTTCAGAACACCAATCCCCCAATCTTCAACCAATCTGAAAACCCATTAGATGTCATGGTAGTTACAGACCATGGAAAACAACCTAGAAGTTGCAGGAGTTGATGAGAATGAGAAAGTTCTCTTCGCCACTCACTATCTGGCGGGAGATGCAAGAGCTTGGTGGAATAGCGTCCGCAACATGAACCATGGCCAGGTGATGACCTGGGAAGCATTCAAGGTCAAGTTCAGCCGCACCCACGTGCCTCAAGGTCTTGTCAACAGGATGAGAGATGAATTCCGTGAACTGAAGCAAGGAAGATTGACTGTAGTAGAGTACCGTGACAAATTCTTGTCACTTGCTAGATATGCACCGGATGAAATCAACACGGAGGCCAAGAAGAAAGAGAGATTCTTAAACGGACTACATGATGAGATGCAGACTGTCCTCGTCAACATCCGTTTCTAGGATCTTGAAGAGCTAGTCGACTCTGCCATTCAGATGGAAAGGAAGATTAACCAGGCAAACGACAACCGCAAGCATCGTATGATACAGCAGTCGGGATCTAGTAGTCACCAGAAGTACCGTCCCAACCCCTCACCAGGATATGCACCAAGGAACAACCGACCCCCAAATTCTCGCCCAAGCTACCCCAACCGTAGCGGAGGAAATGTGAAGCCCGGAGGAAACAATCACAACTCCGGCAACGCCAACAACTTCAACCGTGCCCCTCCTAAGAGCAACAACAACTGCCCCCAGAACTGGCAGCAATGCTGTACCTGTTGCAGTCAAGGACAAGTCCCAGATCACTTGTTTCGAGTGTGGAGTGAAGGGTCACTACTCCAATGAGTGTCCCAAGAAGACTGCCGCCAATGCCCCTGTGAATTCCCCAGCTCAGCAGCAGCGTCGTGTTCAACCAGGCAGGAGATTTGCCCCAGGGAACCCGACAATCAAGCGATCGTCTCTTCCACATGAGCGAAGAAGCCAGGAAGCACCAGATGTAGTGCTGGGTATGTTTTCTGTCAACTCAGTTTTAGCAAGAGTATTGTTTGATTCTGGAGCATCGCATTCATTTGTTACCGAAGAATTTGTATGCACTATTAAGATTCGCCCAACCAACCTGAAGCATGTCATGATAGTTCAAATCCCCGGTTCAACTACAAAAGCTAGAAAAATTTGCAAAGTTGTACCTATCAGAATACATGGGATAGATTTTTATGCCAACCTAATTGTACTTGGAACCAAAGGTTTGGAAGTAGTACTAGATATGGACTGGATGTCAAGGCATAAAGGACTGATAGACTGTGCTAAGAAAGCCATCACCATGACCAGTAGTTCTGGAATAACAGTAGAACATATCTCTGAAACCTTACCCCATCAATTCAAATGCAACAAAAGTGTAGCCCTGCCTACCATTGATCAAGTCAGAGTAGTCTGTGAATACCCCAACGTATTCCCAGATGAATTGCCAGGTATGCCCCGGATAGGGATATAGAGTTCATTATCGAACTAATCCCCGGAACCGGACCTATAGCCCAGAGACCCTATACCATGAACCCCTCAGAGTTAGTAGAACTGAAGAAGCAGTTGGATGCCATGTTAGCAACAGGCTTGATTCAGCCAAGTGCATCGCCATGGAGATCACCAGTGTTATTCATCGACAAGAAAGATGGAGGCAACCGTCTGTGTACAGACTAAAGAAAGTTGAATGATGTCACCATCAAGAACAAGTACCCCTTGCCAAAGATAGAGGATCTATTTGATCAGTTGACTGGAGCTCATGTATTCTCAAAGATTGATCTTAGGATTGGTTATCACCAACTTAAGATTCGTGCAACGGATATTCCAAAGACCACCTTTACTACTCGCTATGGTCTATACGAGTATACGGTTATGTCTTTTGGATTAACCAATGCCCCTGCTTATTTCATGAATCTCATGAATAAGGTCTTTATGAATTTCTTAGATAAGTTTGTAGTTGTGTTTATTGACGACATCCTTATCTACTCCAAGTCAGAAGAAGAGCATGACAAACATTTGAGAATCATCCTAGAAACCCTGAGAGAGCATCATTTATATGCCAAGTTCAGCAAGTGTGAGTTTTGGCTGAAAGAAGTAGGATTCCTAGGACATATTGTGTCTGCCGGAGGAGTCTCTGTTGATCCCAGCAAGATCAAAGATGTCGAAGAATGGGAAGCCCCAACCAATCAAACCCAAGTTCGTTCATTTCTCGGATTAGCGGGATATTACCACAAATTCGTAGAAGGATTCTCAAGCATAGCCCGACCAATGACCCAATTGTTAAACAAGGACAAGAAGTTTGAATGGACAGACAAGTGTGAAGCCAGTTTCCAGGAGCTGAAGAAGAGATTGATATCAACCCCAATTTTGATCATGCCAGACATCAAGAAGCCATTTGATGTATATTGTGACGCATCGAAGATTGGTCTAGGATGTGTATTGATGCAAGAAGGCAAAGTCATCGCGTATCTGTCTCGACAACTGAAGCAGCATGAGAAGAACTATTCGACCCATGATCTTGAGCTAGCAGCTGTGGTTCTAGCGTTGAAGACATGGCGTCATTATTTGATGGGTAATCGCTGTGAAATTTACTCAGATCATAAGAGCTTGAAGTATATCTTCACCCAGAAGGAGTTGAATATGAGGCAAAGAAGATGGATAGAGTTAATCAAAGATTATGACCTTGACATTCACTATCGCCCCGGCAAAGCCAATGTGGTAGCGGATGCTCTTAGCAGATTGCCGTGTAGGCTTAACACCATGATCAAAGAGAAGCAACCAAGTTTGTATGATGAATTGGAGCAGTTCAGGACTGAGTTAGTTAGCAAAGGATTCCTAGCTAGCATTGAACTTCAACCCACGTTGATTAGCCAAATCAAGGAAGCCCAGAAGGGGAATGAAAGTATCGACGGAATCAAACGTCGTATTGGTACAAGCAAAGTACCTGGATTCACCGAAGACGAAGAAGGTGTACTATGGTATAAGGGACGTATCTATGTGCCAGCAGATTCGGAACTGAAAGAAATTATCATGAAGGAAGCTCATGATACTCTTTATTCTATCCACCCCGGAGGAACAAAGATGTATCAGGATTTGAAAGAGCAATTTTGGTGGCACAAGATGAAGAGAGAGATCGGAAGCTACATCGCCAAATGTGACATTTGTCAAAGAGTCAAAGCAGAGCATCAGAGACCTGCAGGATTGTTGCAACCATTGCAGATTCCGGAATGGAAATGGGATTCCGTCGGAATGGACTTTATCACCGGTTTACCTACTTCTAGTAGGGGAAATGACTCAATATGGGTCATAGTTGATAGACTATCCAAGGTAGCCCACTTCATACCAGTCAAGATAACCTACCAGAGTGCAAAACTAGCAGAGTTGTACATTGCTAGGATTGTTAGTCTGCATGGAACCCCCAAGACCATCATATCAGATCGAGGAACCCAGTTTACTTCAAGATTTTGGCAGAAAGTTCAGGAAGGTTTAGGAACCAAGTTGAATTTCAGTACCGCTTATCACCCGCAAACCGATGGACAAACTGAGAGAGTCAACCAGATCTTGGAGGATATGCTTAGAGCTTGTGTGTTGGAATACGGATCAAAATGGGAAGACTGCCTGCCTTTCGTAGAATTCTCATATAACAACAGTTATCAGGCTAGTTTGCAGATGGCACCATTTGAATTCCTATACGGAAGAAAGTGTCGTACCCCTTTGAATTGGTCGCAAGTAGGAGAAAGTCAGATCTTTGGACCCGACATTCTCTGAGAAGCAGAAGAGAAAGTTCACAAAGTTCGTGAGCACCTCAAGACCGCCCAATCCAGACAGAGGAGTTATGCTGACAAAAGAAGGAGAGACCTGACTTTCAATGTCGGAGATATCGTATATCTCAAGGTTTCACCATTGAAGGGAACTCAACGCTTTAGTCTGAAGGGAAAGTTAGCTCCCAGATATATCGGACCTTTCAAGATTCTGAACCGCCGAGGAGAAGTATCGTATCAGCTGGAATTGCCTGAAGAGATGTCAGCCATCCACAATGTGTTCCATATCTCGTTACTTCGCAAATGCTTGGAAGTGCCTGAGAAGACTGAAGTTTTCAAGAATATCGATCACAGAGCAGTGGAAATCAATAATGACCTGACCTATCGGGAAGTGACCATCCGTATCTTAGAGGAAGCCTATAGAACCACCTGGACCAGGAGTATCAAGTTTCTCAAGATTCAGTGGAGCAACCATACCGAGGAGGAAGCCACTTGGGAGCGCGAGGATTACATTAGGACAGAGTTCCCAGATCTCTTTAGTTCCTAGTTTTCTTGTAAATCTCGGGACGAGATTTTTTTTAAGGGGGGAAGGTTTGTAACATCCCAAAACTTTAATCCAAGCTTATCAAGATCCAATCATCCAAAATTAGGATTAACAAAAACTTTTCCATAGATAAAATGAAAGCATTCATATATGTGTGCATTTAAAATAGGAGTTGTTTTGAATTGCCATGATTGTGTGATCCTTTGCTTCTAAAATGTTTCTTAGGTGATTTAAACATCATCTACATCATTCCCAAACTTTTCCTAAAGAAAATCAAATAAAAAAGAATTAAAATGAAGGAATGGTCATTTGGACAAATTTAACTCTCATGCCTACTTTGGCTATTCCTAGTACTCAATTCTTAACAGAAACAATTCTTGATCTTTGCACCCCTTGCTAGTACACATAATGAGGTACCAATGCCCACCTTTTGATCTACTAAAAACCTTCTGTAAACTATTTTAAATGACAGTTTAAAATTGAAACTAATGCATATGCATAGATCACCCCTATTTCAAAAACCATGTATTTGAGCTCCATTTTCAAAACCCTTGCAACCAGAGACTACCTAGCACTAGTGGAGATCACCCAAAAATTTTGAACTCAAAATTCAAAACTTTTTCTCTTGCGGCCATTTCATCAAACACTTGGCAGGCAGATTACAAACTAAACAAATTTCACTATTTTAAATAGTGTTCTGGCCAAACTTGTTTCCCAAATTGCCACCAAAAACCTCTCCACTACTCCCCCTAACCCTATCTAGCCCAGTCCCACACTATGCCACGACCAAATGGTCATGACCATTAAGTAGAACCCCACTTGGGCACCCACTTGGCGACAACAAGTACAGCCGCCGCCTACTGTGTAGCCATGTCGCCACCGTCGACCGCCCATAGATCGCCATCCCCAGCCATGCCGCTAGCTCGCCGTAGCCATGTCGCCACCGTCGACCGCCCATCCCGCTCGGTCTCACCGCCGAGCCTATAAAAGGAGCCCTCCCCAGCACCAAAGACTCACACCATTCCACTCCCCTCACCTCTCTGAACCTCAACCACCCCTCGCCGGAGCAAGTGGAGCAACAGCTCGCCGGAATTGGAGCCGGAGCCGCCGCCTCTGGAGAAGAAGGGTGCCATTGATTCCGGCCACCCCAAGCTCCGCCACGACCACGCCTCGCCTCGCCGTCGTCTTCCACTTCGTTCACCTGCATCGCTGACCCCGCTGGAGCCCTGGTACGCCCCCAATAGACCCCCACCGAGCCACTAGGTTTCGAGCTCGCCGGCGACCCGTCCGTCGTCGACGACGACCCTCAGCCGTAGATCTAGCCTCTAATCGCACGGCCCACAGCGCGCGTACCGCTTCGTGTTTTAAGTGCCGCTGACCAGTGGGACCCCCCTGTCAGCTGAGCCCCGCGCCGCGTAGCGCCACTGGGCCGGCCCATTTCCTTTCCCGTGCAAGCCCGTAGATTTAAATCTAGGTTTTTCTTTTTAGTTAGAATATAGTTTCTGTCCAGTGTTTCAAAATTCAATTCTGTGAGTTTGACAAATCCAAATTACATGAAACTAATTTTGTCTGGAAGGTATTGAAATGCTCTATCCAAGCCCGTTGGATTTAATTCATTTAGAGTTATGGATTTCTCCTAATAAAAATAAGAAGACAGAAGCTTTTGCAACTTGAAACATTTTTGTAAAATCAACCAAGTTAGCTTTTGAGTTGATTCCAACTCTCAAAAATCACATTTCATCATACCTATCCAAATATGTAATAATATTAAGGTTTACAGGCAGTGACTTTGGACTAGTACCAAAATAATGCTATATAGGCATTTCTAGTCACTTTAAATCATTAAATAATAAACTTAAACCAAAATAATATTGATCCAACCTTTAAATCTCATTCCCACATGTTAGAATATGTGGTGAGGACATGTGTCCACATGATCCCATATTTTGGTGGTGAATATTAAATTTTAGTTAATATTTCAATGAGTAGAAATTACTTTTCCAAAATAAAAAGGTTGAATTTATTGAATTAAAACTTGTGATGTTTGGGATGATAATAGATAATCAATTGTGTGGTTTAGAATACTACTTAGCCCAAATTAAGTATTGTTTGGTGATTGTGCACTCCCTATGTATTTCTAGACGCTAGTACCGACCAAGCCTTCGAGGAGGAGGAGTTCTACCAAGAAGAAGAAGAAGAAAACTTCAACCACTGCACCAACCAAGGCAAGTTATTAGTGGCAAGCTAACCCTTGCAAACATGCTTTAGTAAGCTATTCTAGCAAGCTAGAATAAAACTAGATAGTTTAGTAAAGATGCCTTAAGCATACTTTGATCACACCCCTTTAACTCCTAGTACCTCAAGTCTTATTAACAAGTTTTACCCCCTTAGTTTACACAAAGTTCTTTAATTAATTTTGAAGGTAGCATAAAGAGTATAAAACTTGACCTAATTAGAAACCCTTAGATGTCATTCTATGGCATGAGATTGATCCCACCTTTCCACCTTCGTGAACACTCTTAACCTAGTGTTTTAGAATAGATCAAACTTGAGTCACTTTAGATGGGAACACTTGGTGAAAATGAGTTGTGAAAACCTTGGAATGATGAGTCATTCTATTGAGATGTTTTGACCTGTGTTGAGAAACACAACTGGTTTATGATGATGAAAATGATGAGGCATGAGCCTTAACCCTTTTATAAAACTGATGGTTGGATTCGGATGCGATACCATTCCAAATTTACCGTACAACCACATTACCTGAATTGGGTAAGGCTTAGCTAGAAATTTATATGCATTAGTATTAGTTCCCTCACGGGAGAGGTTTGAGCTGAGGCTACCTCTCAATGATGTCCACCTATGCAATTGCCCAAGATGGTGATGGTCATGGTTGGGAGGCCATGCTCATAGGAGAGGTGCTTGTACTAGGGCGTGTAAAGGGAAGGTTATGTTTGATTATCTGCATACCAAGTATGATGATTCGGGGTTATCCCTGACAGATGTATCGAATCTTGTGGTGAAAGTGTACCACCTCTGCAGAGTGTCAAACTATTCGAATAGCCGTGTCCACGGTTATGGACAGTTGGAATGGCCATACTGTTTCGTTGTCAGATGTTTCTAAATAACTTGAAATGAACGAGGAACCTTGACTTGACCACAACAGGGTTGTGTAGATGAAAATAGCTTCCCAACTTAAGTGATTCTAGACTTTTATTTTATCTTTTCTTGCTTCAGAACTCAGCTTAGGTTTCAAACTTAACTTGATAGTTATTCTTTCCATTCAATACTTTAACTTAGAATCATAACCCTTGCTAGTAGTAGTTTGCGAGTACTTAAAGAGTACTCATGGCTTTTGTCCCTGGCTATTATCATGGCCAGACTATGAAGGAGATTATCAAGATGATGGTCAGCAGGACGGTTATGATAACTAGGACTATCTGCCTTCATCAACATTGCCTGTGCCCCTGAAGATGGACCCCACCGCTACGCTATTGTTTAATTCCGCTGCTTGTTGTATTAAAGACTGGATCATGAGATCCTTATTTGTGTAAAACCTTATGTATGGTTTGTAATGGATGATGTACTGTGGTATCCAATCCGTTATGTCTCGCAAAAATGGTAATCCTGGGATTGCGAGGTATGGCATAACGGGCATCTGGGATTAAAAATCCGGGTGTTGACAGCATTAAATTTGGAGAAATTTAATGCATTTAAAGTGGAGACTTTAAAAGAGAATGTGAAGGGGCAAATTTATGTGGAGGGAGTTACCACCACATGAATGGAGGAGGTGAAGGGTCACCTCCATGCACCATGAAGGAGGGCACCCTCCTCCTATAAAAGGCCACCCCCTCCTCACTTCTCACACACACCTCCTTGTGAAGGATCTCTCTCCCCCTCTAGTATTATTTCCCCATGGTCTCGGATTAGGAAGATACATGTTCCCGGTGGCTTTATCTGAAAAGGAGTTGCTGCTTCCGCTGCTTTGCTGGAGCGAGGGACGGAGGTTGTCGGGGTACCGGACATGTGTGCGATCACATATGCACATCTGCTTTAAGGTGCTGGACTTGGTGGTGCTGGAGCTGGATCTGATGGACGTGCTGGAGCCGGACCTGCTGGACTTCATCACGATCTTGAGATCGGCAAGTGTACGACTACATCAACCACGAGTTCCTACTCGTTAACAAAGCTCGTTGTCTACGAGGGTAAGTTCTCGTTGAATGTATGTCCACCTGTTGCTTTGTACCTAATAGATAGATCTTGGCGTGTAGTTCACACCGTAGGAATTTTTTTGTTTTCTATGCTGCGGATCCAACACTTTGTCCATGGGGCAATCATATTATTTACTTTACACACTTTGCTTTATACAATTATCTGTTGCTTGCAACTTAATACTGGAAGGGGTTCGGACGATAACCTGAAGGTGGATTATTAGTCATAGATGAGTTGTATTACGGTATATGTATAATGTTGTAATGCTCAATCAAATCTCATAGGAGTCAAGATGTCTAGTATATGCATTGTATGCTTTCACAAATCTATCAATTGCTCTGCTGTAATTTGTTCACCCAGCATGCTATTTATCTTAAGGAGAATCATCTCTAGTGAACTATGGAACCCAGTCTGTTCTTTTACCATTGATATACCATCTACTGTTTACTGTTTACTATTTATTTTCTGCAAGCAATTACTATCTTCCACCACTATACGTTTAATTCTTTGTTTTCAGCAAAACCAGTGAGATTGACAACCTCACTGTAAGTTGAGGCATATTTCTGTGGTTGTGTTGTGCAGGATTCCAAGTTGTTAGCAACACCTTAGAGTTGTTTCCTTGCTCCTACTGGTTCGATAACCTTGGTTTCATAACTGAGAGAAAACTTGTTAATATGCTCATCATACCTCCCTCTTGGGGTTTCCAACAAGCTCTACATTTTGAGCCATCAAGGTGTTTAATGAGGCAATTCGTGCAACATAGCAAAAGGTATATCATATATTTTTTCTTCATTTTTTTCTCACAGGGATTTTTGGAGTTTTAAGACATGGATATACAGATAAGATAGCCAAGGGGAGAGTGTTGGGAAACTGGACCGATAGAGACCCATTCGGTGGCCCTATGGTCTATATAAAGAGAGGAACAATCATTGTACATACTACATGGTGTTCCAGAGAAAGATCAATAAAGAGCTTCTCTCTATTTCTCCTATGTCAATTAATTTATGCAACTGTTGTGTGCCTTCCGCATTAGTCTTATTTCCCGTGCACCCTCGGACCGGCCAGTTGGCACGGGTTGCACAATATATAGGACCCCTCTCCGGATGCTCGTCAACCTCGTCAATGGTTTCATAGGTGTATAAGTTGCAGTTTTTAAAAAAAAACATAATACAATCGTAGACGCTCACAACACGTACATGCATCCACCCCCTATGAACGTACACACGCACATCCTACCTCTATGAGCACCTTCGAAAGACTGAGCCGATGAATCAGGTATTGAGATTGACAAAATTACCACGAACGCCTCGCTGTCGGCGCTCTGTTGAGAGGCTCAAAATGCAGCCATAGATATTGCCTATCTAATGCTCTTGAATTGTGACACACTAGTACCAAAGGAAAAGGCGAGGAGCAGAGCCGGCAATGGCGCCCAGATCTTCCCAACACGTCACGCACATTCCTTTACAGCTTTCCCTCGATCCGATTCTTGCCCCTGCCGTGAAGTCACCACGTCGCAAAGATTAGAAGATTAATGGAGAGGAAAAAGGTGAAAAATCCGACAGGTAGAAGAACCTTGCAAGATCGCGCGAGGTCATCACGATTTCCACAGTTCGACTGCTCCACAGGCCGGAGCCTCGTCAGCTACCGTCAACATGTTACGCGCAGCCGCCTCCCGCCTTCGTGCGCATGCACATTCTCCGTCCGGGTCACCCCACGCGCTCCGCCGCCTCTTCTCGCGGCCGCCAGTGCGAGTGGAGCCACCGGTCACGGCGGCGGAGGCGCGGCGGCTGGTCCGGCTCGTGGGGGTCGAGGCGCTGAAGCGGCGGCTGCGGGACAGGGCCGGCGATGCGGTCGGGTATGGGGAGCTCCTTGACGCGTGCGTGGAGGCCGGCGCGGCGCGAACCCGTGGCGAGGCGGAGAGGCTCGCGCAGGCCATGGACGACGCCGGCGTCCTGCTGCTCTTCAGGGACAAGGCCTACCTCCACCCTGAAAAGGTCACATTCGGTTTCTTTCAAAACCCTACTGGTTTAAATTCTCTTCAGATTGCCCAGAGACCCAAACACTCCATTTACCATTTTGATTTTAAAAAGGAGAAGAAATAGGCATTCGTCTGCATTTGTGTTGTGACCGTGGGCATTCCTCTGCGTTGGCCATCCTTATTAATTTACAAGTAGAATCTGATAACTGAAAATGCCTTTCTGTCTTTGCAGCCGACTTTTGTATTCAAATAGAAAAAATTACAAAATTTATAGATTAGGGGCGACGTATTCTTGCTCAATTGTTGGTGGACAAAGATTTTCACATGTTTATACTCAACATTATATTCAAAACTGATTAGATGATGCTTACTAGTATAGTTCATATATATGGGGTAACTGTGCTGCATTTAGATTCCATAAACAAACGACCCACTTGGTAGGCTAGCCAACCCAGGTTCGACTCTCTGCATCTGCTAACAAAATTGTGTAGTGGAAGTCTTCCTCCACACCTTCATAAACTAGATCAGTCCAAATTATGTTCATTAGGTTTAGCTGAGAGGTAACAACAGTTGATGTAGTTTGGAATTTGTCGTACTAATTGATCAAACCAGAATGTGGTAGAAATAAGAGGTTCCCCTTTCCAGCCTCTTAAATAGTAAATATCTTTCAAGTAAAAAAAAACACAGTAGGATCTTCAGTCTTTACGTTCCCTGGCCAGTGGTCACTGGTCAGAACAAAGACCACTGAATGCTCTAATGAGGAAAAAGGGATTCTTGCATTACGTGTGTAGACGACCTCTACGCCACTTCAAACATCTACGCATCAACCTGACATGAACTTCATTACTTTATTTTTAGCTGTGGTCTATAAATCCACAAAACCGTAAGTGTTTCTGTTGCTTTCAACTGTGGGGAAGCAGCAGTTTGGGGCACTTCCAGGTGAACAATTGCACGTAGTTATCGTTCTGAACAATTTGACAAAACCTGAAGATTTTCCCTAAATTATTTATGCATAAGATCGCACAAGAAGGCAGTCTGGTCACAATGGAGTATTGGAACTTCACCTTCTTGTGCTTGCTAAAGATGCAATGCAGGGTTTGGTTGGTGAGCCCCTTTCCCAGCTGAAGTTTGTACTGATGGACTGTTCACTATTCTGTAGGTTGTGGATCTTGTTCGAAGAGCCGTACCACTTGCGCTGGAACCAGAGAACGACCAAATGAAACAAGAGTTCAAGAAACTCCAGGAAAAGAAGGACGACATCGACAAGCTAGCGCACAAGCAGGTCCGGCGCATCCTCTGGTCAGGCCTCGGGTTCCTCATGTCCCAGGCCGGCCTCTTCTTCCGCCTCACCTTCTGGGAGCTCTCGTGGGATGTCATGGAGCCGATCGCCTTCTTCGCCACCACGTCTGGCCTGCTCGTCAGCTACACCTACTTCCTCGTCACCTCCAGGGACCCGACGTACCAGGACTTCATGGAGAGGCTCTTCCTGTCGAGGAGGAGGAAGCTTTGCGCCAAGCAAAAGTTTGACATGGAGAGGTACCTGGAGCTGCAGAAGCACTGCAAGTGTCCCCTGGAAGGCCCTAAGCTTCACAACTTCCCTGGATTATACAGTAGGTAAAATGGCTGCAGCACTTTGCCTTTCTCTTACAGAAGAAATCATATATATTACCAGCTTCCAAAGTGTTCTTTACCATAGGCACAAGTCACCTGGCAGTTTAGCCTTAAAGCCGCTGTCATTATGCAATTATGGTTCTCTACTTCTGGAGGGCTAAGCTGATATATCTGTATATGTTCTTATTGGTATCAAAATTTATCTACTTCCTCCGTCCAGACATAAGTGAATCGGATTTGTCTTGGTTCACATGTATTCACACACTAAAATGCATACAGATACATGTGAATCTAGACAAATACGAGTCGCTTTTTTCCGGATGGAGTATGATGTACAACTGATTTCAACCACGGCAGTACAGCCCTTATGAGGACCAACCATGCGAGTCTTAAATTTCCTTTACAGGACACTGAGAACAGAATGGGAATGGCACAGCATAAAAAAAAGGACCACAAATCGCCACAAAAATGCGACTGTGCCAAACAAACATCCATCTATCATGTCATCAATGTAGATCAACATCCCACAATAACAGCAGTCGTCCTTACGGCGAAGAATGAAAACTAAATCGCTGCAGGCTGAGGCATCTGTTCTCTGTACATGCCATGCCGCACTCAACATTGGCATGCCTCAGTGTAGCTCTTGCACAATGGGCAAAAAGGAATAGCACGAAAGAATTTATACAAAAAAAATTATCAGCAAAGAACTGCACTTTTGCAGTTCCATGCTGCAATGAAAAGACTCGTCTGACTATAGTACACAGGTTTCATGCTGGTGTGCTGCTGACTTCCTGGCTGTAAAACTGCTAGTGTTTTGGCCGGTAGCATTTTAGTTTATTTTCCTTTCTGGAATGGACGTTGATGCCATCCTGGTCTCTGGAGGTGTACTCCATTCATCATACATACTGCATCATCCAGTTTTTCCTAGTAAAAATATCCCTTTGCTGAAGCAAGTTCATGATATTTGCTGCTTCAAATTCCCACCAATGCAGACTATGCACTGTGTTACATCTCATTTCACTGCTGTTAATGTATATTGCATTCTGCCATGAACCTCTCCCCATTAGTCATGTACTTTCTCCAATAGCTCTTATAATCGTGTATACCCAAATCAAGCCAGGGTTTCATGACACCATTGTAGTGTAGTGTAGCCGCCTTTTCTATATCGACATGGCTAATTCCATAATCATATCCAAGACCAGATTGAACCCATGAATCTTCCAAAGGATATATCAGATCTTGAAAGGCAAGTAAACCTCTAGGGAGTCTGTGTGATACCAAGCTGTCCACTGGCGACTACAAAAGGGACAATAATGCATCAGACAACTTGTTTTTTCAAGAAATAATTATGACAAAGGAATTCATATGAAAGGATAGTTCTAGGATTACCAGAGGAAATGACAAGTTATTTCGTATCAAAACAAATTAATAACTAATGTTGTTTCAAATAGGACTGTACGAGGAATGGAAAGTATTACTGACCTTTGGAAGCAATTGACCATGCAAGTTGCTAATGCCAAGATCCCTCCATTTTTCCAGTTCAATTACATTCAGACCAGAGAACCACACACATGAATCGGTGTTGAAGTTATGTTCCTCTATATAACCTTTCAACTGACCTAATCTAACTCCACAGAACTGTACTGCACCTATCACTTTATCTCCCATGTTGAGGTTCCAAAGAGATGACAAGTCTTTCTGGACAACCAAGTCATCATCTAGAACAATAACTCTATTCAAGTTTGGAAGAAGATCAGGCAACAGGAAATGTGAATGGCCAAAAACAGATATATACTCTGTTTTCATCTGCCTCTGGAAAGGTTGAGAATGATTACGAAACATGACACGGAGTTCCTCTGTAGGCCATAACTGTTGCCTCTCAATAGATCCGGCATTCTTAGAGAGCTTGTGGTGATCCTCAATGTTAATCACATGAACATTAGCCTCTAAATATGAATTTCTGTCAAACCAATGCTTCATTGCATAAAAGTTCTGTGTGTCGGTGAATAGATGAAAAATAACGCTGCCAGAATCCTGAAAAATGTCATACTGCATTAGCTCCCTCAAAAACAAAAATGCCATACGACATTAGCACTGAGACGAATCACTAGTAAGATACTAAGATTTTCAATTATTTGAAAATAACATTATTACCTTTGAGTTCATGGCTGTTGAATTGATAGCAGTCGAAGCTGCAAGTACATTCCTGGAAAACATTACATAGTGAAAGTAGGCAGGGTCGTCAAGTGTCTGCTCATATAACAGTTCCCTGTGGAGAGATGCAGATTTGAAATACTCTACTGTCAGTCTCATGCTCAAGCAATGATGAGTTTTTGGCATAGTCTGAACCCCAAGATGATATAGAAATGCACTCTGCCTTGTATGGAAATAAGCTTCATCTTCAGTTATATCGAGTAGCTGCCTTAGTTTCCGTTCAACATTGGAGCAGCCTACTTCACAAGATTTGACTCTTTCAATTATGTGGTCCATTTTCTCTAGCTTCTTTGCGAAACTGAAAACAGTACATAGTCATTACCTTCAGAAATAAGCAATACAAGTGTAAACAAAAGTGACGTTGTACATGCCATTCATTTTTTTATGTTTTATAGTCCATTACTTGAAACAAGAATTTTTTTTAAACGACACAATAATAAAGACATGGCAGCACTACTTCTCAAATCAGTTAAATATTCTAAACGATGTATACACACCAAGAAAACATATAATCCCCATTAGAGATGCATTCAGTAAAACTAACAGCTTGGGGATATCTCCCATTTCGAAAAAAAAGTAAAACTAACAGCTTAATGCCTCCATATACATGGGTCGGTTATAGGTCATATTTCCATGGGTACCAGTCTGATTAGCAAGAGGGTCAGCAAATATTTATTACTCCCTCCGTCCTGAAATAAGTGACTTGGGTTTGAATAGATTCGTATGTACCTACACTAAAATACGTGTAGATACATACGAATCTAGACAAATTCAATTCACTTATTTTAGGACGGAGGGAGTACAACATATCAAAACAACAAAATATTTCGTGGAGTGTAATCTTTATTATAATCAATTTAAATAGATTATATTAACAGTAAGATAAGACTCACAATGGTGGAAGATCAGCATCTGCAATGGTTTCACTGAGCATGCGTTCGTGTTCTTGGATATTTTGCTTCAACTCACGTGTAAATCTCTCCTGGTGCTTCAATTTGGCAATACTAGGATAATGGGCTCTTGCCATAAAAAGTTGATCTTTAAGCCTCTTCACAACAGCATCTTTCATCTCTTCCTTATGCTCAACAGACCAGAGGCAGTAGCTTCCATATTCAAGTTCACAGGACTTGGGATTCTCCTTTTGTGCTACTTCCTGAGCTTGGTTCCCCTCATCAACAGTAGTATCCTATCACAAAACAAATTCAGTGACCTATGGTAGAAAAATAGGACAGTTCCGAAGGATCTGGTACAAAATACTGGTATTTTAAGCACAGATTAAAAAATACTGTGCCACTATCTTATTAAAATTTGTATCTCAAAATACAAGCTCGTATAACTTCAGATACCCTTCTACAGTAGCGGATTAGTGCATTGTTCGCCTGATTCCTGCTCAACAAAATCACTACTGCAATCGTCAAGACATCTAATGCAGACCCATCAAACCGAGGATAAAATGACAATATCTCTACAGTAAATACTAAGTTCTTCAGTAATATGTTTCTCAAGGATTAATTCTAATAAAGTTTCTTCTTAAATAAAATATCTTAGTAAAGTTGAAAAATAGAATCATCGACCAAATTCCAGAGGGAAAACAGTTGTGCATTGCACTGCAGACTACGATAAACACATGCATATGTTGCCACCTAAGTGAAAAACCTCCAATAGGAATTCTGAATGTGGAAAACCTGGCACCAAGGATACATAAACTATATACTCCCTCCGTCCCAAAATAAGTGACTTGGGTTTGTCTAGATTCGAATATATCTATATACTAAAACATGTCTAGATACATGCGAATCTAGACAAATCCACATCACTTATTTTGGGACGGAGGGAGTATAAGATTTGCCTCACATTTGGCCCACACAAAATACAATTTTTTTATTATTAATGCCACATTGAGATGCAACAACGTCCCTGCACATACATTTGGCATTCACCATTGAACCACCTGAGAATCCTGTCGACTGTAAAACCCAATTGGTTAAGGCCTCAAAATAATAGCCGTACAAACACCTTGAACCGGGTTCAGTACTCACATCTCATGCGTGGCATGCTCTCATCCAGTTTTTGTGTGAAAAGTGAAATGCAGACGACCTAAGTAATTTGACAGCATCAGAAAAAGTAAACCGTCCCTTACCATTGATCTCCACGACAGGTCCTTTAGTTGATATCTTCTCTGTGTATGAGATCCTGAAACACCATCATCATATACAGTAAGAAGGCTGATGGAAGCGTGTACTAAACCAAGTCAAAATAGCGGCATGTGTTATCTGATCCCGCATTCTTTACCTCTCCTTTTTGCGGTGTTATTCTTTAGCTCGACTGAGGAGAAAGCACCCTTGGTCTCTGGTTTTGATTTGGCAGCAAGATTCCTGGACTTTGATCTACTAGATCTCTCGCCGGGAATGCGGTTGGATCCTGAAGTCATCATCTTGGAAACATCCTGGTTACACAGGACAAAGGAGTTTGGTCAAATGAATTTAATTTTCGACATGTTAGTGCAGCAGGCTTTTAAAGTCTTACTAGTAATAATTACTACTCCACAAGCCAACGAGCGCTAATTTGGCAGAAGCCATACAAAATAGATGACTCATTTTGATTAGCTGTGCATCACCGCACCAGCGTGAGCATGAGTTAGTACTTGACACAAAATTTGATTTTATCAATTTGGCATGGCTTGGAGGTACAGTGTATTCAGCACAAGACTCTGAGTGCAACAGTTTATGGCATGACCCTGAAGGCCACATGTGGTGTCATCCCAAAACACAGAGGAGACAGAAAACCAAGCACCAGAATAGCAAGTGACCGGCCTCTCCCCATGAAGCAGGTAGGTGGTGACAAGCTGTCACTCTGTCAGCAAGCAGCAGCACACGTCCACGGAAACACCAGTCACGCACGCACACGCGCATTGCATGATTGAACTCCCTAATTAGGAACGTGAGTTTTTTTTTCCTTTTGATGAAGGAACTACCGGGAAGAAAGAATCACCGCGAAAACTGGGGCACGATATTCAGAAAATTCAAACCGGATTACCCACAAATTTAGGACGTTGTGAGCATTGACGGTACTACTACCTTGAGCAGCTTGTGCTTCATGCCCGGCCCCTCCAGATGCTTGTGCTTCCCGAGACCCAGCTCCTGAACGCAACACAGACAGGGAAATCCGTCATCTCAGAAGATTCAGTCGGTGGATAATCCGGTGCTGAGAATCTGTACCGTGCTGATGACGACGGGGGCGCGCTCCTCTGATCCATACCCTGCAGCAGACACGCACGCACGCACGCACGCACACAGAGAATCAGCACAGATCCGCGGAGACGTCTGAGGCGGGCAGGCAATTGCAGTGCTAGTGATTTACCGGTGCGGTGTAGGCCGAGGAGGAAGGCGAGGGGCAGGAGGACGGAGCAGAGCACCAGCGCCGGCACGGCAGCCGCCATGCCGCTGCAGCGGCGCTTTGCCGCCGCCGCCATCACCGCCGGAGACGGCGAGAGCGGCGCCGAGTGGTGGCCCTTCATGCGCGCGCGGGCGCCTACGTACGTGCCTCGGCGTGCCGCGTCTGCTGTGTGTGTGATTAGTTTATTGCTTAGTTCCTCCGCATTAAGCTGTGCGGGGGAAGGGAGACGGAGGCGGTGGCGACGGTGGCGGTTTTCTTGGAGAGTGCTACGCGCAACTGATTGGCCAGCGGAGTGGACACTGCAGAGAGTGGAGTGGAGAACTGGAGACTGGACAGTGGAGTGGAGTGGAGTGGAGTGAGTGAGCAGCCGACCACCTCCTGGCTTCCTTCTCCTTTTCTCTCTCGAGTTCCTTTCTCTCTCAGGGTCTCCACTCCTCTGCTACTCACATCTTTTTTGCTTTAGCTTTGGACGCGTCTCTCTCTCTCTCTCTAATCCTCGTGGGTCACTCGCTGTCCAATAGATATATCGGCGCTTTTTTTTTCAAGAGAAAAACCGGTCGTAAACTATTCAGAAAAAGTATGTGAACAGGGGATCGATGCGTTTCTTTTGACGGCACAATCATTACTAGTCAAAGACGTTTCCACTAAATTACGCTTCACGTGATCCTTGTCATTTACTTTGGAGCCAAGAAAACAGTCCTCCATTTTTTATCTTTTACTACCTGCAGACTCCATTCTGCATACATCGTCAATTTCTCTAATCTGTTACAAAAATGTTTCCGTAATTAGTACTATCATCTAGTAAAAAAAATGCTCACCTACTTTTATCCGCGCTAGGAGGCTACTAGAACTGGAGAATATATGAGTGGGCCAAGTTTAGGGCGTCGGTTGATGCGCCCAGTAGGTGTCCAATTTCAACAACAGCAGCAGATCCCATCGATCTGCACTCTCCCGTTCCTAGCTCGCCCGCAGCTTCAACGTCAAGTTAATTTGGCTTGACAGGGGGAATCGATTGGTCGATCGAATTGCCACTTTGCAATTGAGCTTCTCCTTATAGGGAGAGCGCGTACGAGCTAGGCCGCGATCCCGGTCGCTTTCTGCCCAGATCTCCCTCCGCTTCTGCTTCTCCCCATGTGATCGAGGACGATCCATCTCTCTCTCCCTCTCTCTAATTTTACTTCGATATATCTTATGTTTTGGTTCATGGTGGATGAGACATACTGTATTCCTAAAGCTCAAGAAAAATTAAAACAACGACGCCAGGGAGGGGATCCGACCGTAGGTTAGATGGATTTGAATTAATTCCATCATCAAATCACCATCCCCGTGGACCGCACCGGAGTATGCGAGTGAGCCCCCCCCCACGGCCACCGGAGGCGTGCGTTGCAGCAGAGCAGAGATCGGCAGCGCATGCCGTCGTACGTGCGTGCTGGTACCTACGAATTCACCGGCGCTACAGATTTATTACTGCTCTACCGTTGCTACGGTCGATCCGTCGCTCGATTTATCGCCCCCTTTCCGCATCTGTCCTCTCTCTATCTTTTTCTTTTGGCAAAGTCAGCATCTGTCCTCGCCGTCACCTTCCTCGTCTGCTTTTTTTTCCCTTCAGATATCCACCGCTGCGTGCATTCCATCTTTCGTCTGCCGCAACTGCAGCTACAGTTTCTACATCTGCCCATTCTTTTTCAATCTCTATATGCAACTGCAACTCAACCTCGACTCTTTGAGCGCCAGATGGCTACAGCATATCTCCAGCCCCACTGAGCTTTTTTTAGCGCCGGGTGGACAAAATTTTCCCAGCCACCCTCTGTAGCATCCCAATTGTCTAACAATTGCAATGCTACTAGCCTAGTCTATATAAATGCTACTTCCTACATATAATTGTTGCATCATAAATATATCATGCTCATGTCATCATGCCATCTTGCATTTGAGCATCATATAAAACCCTTTTTGTTTTGGATCTTATCTCATATGCATTATTAATTGTATTTGCCTCTTGATATTGTATTTGGTTCTTGATATATTGTTTAATGCCCAAGTTGAGTTGGGGGCATATCTTTTATTCCACTCCACCACCTTAACCTTGTCACCACCTTATAATTCCACCATCCCATTATCCATGAGCTGGCATTTGTTTTTCTTTTGGTATTTAATCTAGCTCATGGGAGATAGGATGGATTTACTTCTACTATTCTTTTGCTTGGCTTAATCCCACTTTTGGGAATGCATAGGAATAATGCCATGTAAATATTATTGTTTTCACAAGATTAAGCATGGCATTAATTGTTTTGCATGGGCCATGCAAGTGCCACCTTTTTCTAGCCTTTTGGTTTTTATTTGAATCTTTGAGTAGATCTTCCCCATATCTCTCTCTACCCTTATGCTTGATCTTGCTTGATGCATGCAAGCATCTAAAACCCCATCACCATCTCCATCCATGCCAACACCACCTTTTCTTCTCTTCTCTCTTTTGACTATATCTTGCTTGAGCTTGTTTTGATCATGCTTGATCTTGTCAAAAGATTACCACATCACACCTCTCCTCTCTCTCTAAACCTCTCTCCTAATCTATACCTAATCTAAACCCATACCCCCTTATCTCTAAAACCCTAACCCGAGCTACCCCCTCTCCTCTCTCTCGGCCTCTCTCCTCTCTCACCCACCTGGCCACCCTCTCTCTGCCACACCCTAGCTACCTCCCACCCCAACCCTTACCAAACCTAACCCTACCCCGACCCTAGTACAAACCCTAACCGAGCCTACCCCCTCTCTCCCTCTAGCTCTCTCTGCCTGCATGCCCCACCAGCCCGAACCACCCCTTGGCCTCGCCTTGCCCCACCTGCCAGCTGCCTACCTGCCCTGCCCCTGCCCCGACCCGAGCACGTGAAGAGGAGAGGGAAAGGTGGCACCCGAGCCACCTTTTTCCCTTCACCACCTTCCCACGGCATCTCCCTCTCCCAGATCCCCAGCCGCTCTTTCGCCTACCTCCCCACGACCACCTACCTCTCTCGCTGGCCACCGGTCTCCTCCTCTTCCACCGCACCGTGGGTGGAGGAGCTCTGGTGTCGAGGAAGATCGAGGAGATCCCGGAGGCCGCCGTACTGTCATGGAGGAAGAGAAGGACTGAGCCGAGGTTCACCGACGAGCCCGACGCCAAACTCCTGCCGGTCGATCCTCGCATCCTAGCTGGTTACATCGCATGTGTCTGGCGCTTCATCGCCAGCAGTAAACCCTATCTAGGCCCCAACCGCCAAGTCGTCACCAAACCCAGTTACCGCAGCGGTTCCGCCCTACAGCCTTGAGCCCTAGGTCCCCGGATCGAACCCCCCCACGCGCTGGCGTTGCGTCGACCGCGCGGTCGTCGTCGGTAGAAGAAGAACAACGATGGGCAACCCTTTTTGCATTTAACCCCCTGCCTTGTTTTTCGGCTAAACTCATGACGTAGAGCCCCACCCCAGCCACCCGACGATCTTGCAAAAGAGCCCCCTGTTTCTCGGCCTCAACCCGCGCTCCCTCGCTGTGTCGCGTGGCAAGCCCCCTCTCGCCCACTGGCGTGTGGGTCAGCAGAGCCTCGGACCCCACCTGTCATACACTGTGGTGCGGGTCAAGCGGTGAGAAGAATTTCTGCTGCGTGTGTTCAAATCAGCAAGGGCCCCACTTGTCATTGACGGTGGCTAGATCTCATAAGTGAGAGAAGTCTTCCGGTTATCTGCTTTAATTAAACCTTTTTCAAATTAATTCAAATTCAAATTTCAAATCTGTTTTCAAATAACTTTTAAAATATAAATCCAAACTAAACAAATAATATATGTTTTGAAATCAGAAAAATATGAGGAATTCAAATATGCCCTTCAAAATATATTTTGAACACTTAAAATTCCAAGTTGATTAAAATTACAATAAAATGCCCTTTTTCTTAATTATTTAATAACTTTTGTTTTATAACTCCAAATTTAACAAATAATATGTCTAAAATGATTAGCTCGACGAGACCTTTCTGTTTATGCATTCCATGTTCTGTTTTGAAGCATGCATCATATAAATATAATGTATACAGCAACTAATATGAGGATAAAATGAGGCTAAAACTCAATAAAATGGTTTATTCTTGTATTTCACACCTCACCCATGCCATGATACTTTATTGCCATGCAAATTGTGCATCATTCATCATGGCATGATTGTTTGCTTGTCGCATTTTATTCATATGCTTGTGCACTTTATTTATGATGGCCCTTGTTTGTTTGGTTCTTCTTCGAATAGACGCTGAGCAGGGGATATATCAAGAGACCCAGGAGCACTACCCAGATCCTTCTCTCGCTTCAATCGAGCCGCTGTGCAAGCACTACCACATGCTTGCATACATATAGTACCTATTGCCTCTATCTTATTCTTGCATCATTGAGTCGCGATTGCATTAAATTGAATCCCAAGTATTGCATAGCCTTTACTTTTAAACCCCACCGAAGCTTGTTCCTCCATCCCATGAGCCATTACTACAGGAGTTGTTTAAGCCATGCGAGTCGTAGAACAACATGTGTAGGGTATGTGAGTGTCTGATGGATAACGAGGTACCTATACAACTTAATCTGAGTAGTAATGGGATAACTAATGAAAGTGGCATCGGTGAGCCATATTCGCTATTTGGTTTTTCAGGCTCACTTGTGTCCGTGAGGACCCCGAGTACTTGATTCTGTTCCTTGAATATTCGCTATCCACATCCGGGAGGCTTATGAACCCCCCTGAGCCAGAGCTTGATTCATTCTTATTTCTTGGGGCCACAAACTAGTTTGAGGTTTTATTTACTATCTTGTACTTATGCCATGCTTTACTGCTTTATTTAAAATTGTGCGAGGTACTGCACCTGTACTGTTTAGGTAAGCGGAGTGTTTTCGCGGTATCGACAAGCCCAGTCACATTTTCGGGTTCCCAGTCGTTTACAGCCATTGACGCAAACCTTGAGTCCGTCTCGAAGTCGGCCAACTTCGTCATGGTAGCTTAATGGGGTGGCCCCTGAAATATTTCTGAATCGTGATCGCTTTGTCGTGATCGCCTCGTTGGTTTTGATTTGGTTTTTCCGAGGTTGATCGAGTGTGTGTTGTTATTTGTGCACCCTGCAGGTAAAACTTTTGAAAGTGTCCGCGGTTATGGACGACTTGGAGCACAGTTTCTCGATCATAGACAAGTATAACTAAAGTACCGCTTTTAATTTGACTAAGTACCTGACTAGTAAATAGTGCAACACTCATGGAATGGATAATAAAACTGCC
This sequence comes from Avena insularis, assembly GCA_023614405.1. Classification (NCBI taxonomy): domain Eukaryota; kingdom Viridiplantae; phylum Streptophyta; class Magnoliopsida; order Poales; family Poaceae; genus Avena; species Avena insularis. The sequence continues at coordinate 351,989,382 of CM042692.1, read as the reverse complement.
AACGGATGGGGGGGTTGTTCGTCCGCTTCCTTGTCGGTAAGCGAGGAGGAGGATGGATCTATTAATATTACCGTTATAACTGTTGGTTTCAATTCCCGGACATCCGTCTATCTCTGGTTAGGCGGATGGTTAGTGAGTATCTCTAGAATTGTTAGGGTTTATCTTTTGCTGCAATTGCGTCACCCCAGGTTGTGTCCCCTTTAGAGGCATAAAGACTTGCTGTGTAGCACTAGGGTATCTCACGATAAATTGTTTGATTCAGATGAGCAGTAAACTCGCAAGATGGATCTGGGTGGAGGAGACAGACGATGTGGGCAACGATCATTCGGTGTAGAGATTCCTGAACGGGATTCGTGAGATCTGTAAGGTGATGTGTTTATTTATGGGGCATCTTATGCCGATTTGCTTCTTATCCGTACTCAGATCTTGTTTTCCGCTTCCGCTTGATACTCTGATGTTTGATGTATGAGGAGATATCCTAAACTATTATATCTATCTAGGATATTTGGATCTTGCCGTATGGCGTTGCTATATTTCCTTTCTTTTAGATGGAATGACTCTGAGAACCATTGTATGGTGGCTTGCATACATACTCATTTGTGTATGTAGTTGATCCCTTCATTGCCGATTCGCCGCCGTTCTTGTCCCGATGTTTGGAAATGGTTAGGACGGCCGAAAGGTCTACCCGTGAGTGGCATTTGGGCCCCAATTGCATTATTTTAACCATTTCCGCTCATCCAGGCTTGTAACTAGGAGCGTAATTCACCGAGGTAGTTACAATTGGTATCAGAGCCATCCCGCCCTTCAGGGTCTCAGCCAAATGGTCGTTGTCAGTCTAGCAAATATTTTTGGTAGCTATGTATACTAGGGAAAAACAAAACATGAGAGTAGGACTGCTTCCACTTTTCTTCTTACCCACCCACCACCCTTTTTCTGGTAAGGAAGTGTAACGTTTTCAATCCTCTTCTTAAAATTCAAACTAGGATTCACGTGTTCTGGGTTTCCGTAGTACCATAGGAAGTGTGTGTGTGTGTGTGTGTGTAATTCCTTGTCTATCTGTTGCATCCAACATGTTATCTTTATCGGCCTTTTGGTTATCAACTGTTGGTACATTCCATACTGACAGGCTTTTGAAAACCGGCGCGATCTATCTGACTCCTTGTTAACCGGTGCCATCTTCTTAAGGGTGTCCTTCCTTCTAGCAACTCCACATTCTGTGAAACCATCAGTTGCTAATCTCTACCTGATAAGTGATTTTGCGCATCTATTGGTATTTTAATGCCGAAAAATGCGGAAAAATTTTCTTTGATACATTCGTGTTTCCACACTCCTTTCCAGTCGTGTGTGAAACATTATCTATCTCCCTTTTATCAGCATGTCCATGCTAACTCATTCTTTTGTCACCGGCGCTTAATCCTGAAGTTTTACTTCATCTTCAAATTCTTTTGGGCTAATTACATAACATGTGTCGATCCGATGCTGGTGATTGTAATTTGGTTCTCGGCATAGCTATAGGACACTTATCGTGAGTGGAATATGGAAAATGCTATCAACTTTATCCTCCAGATGGTGACGGTTATCTCCTATGATTTTGAGTACACCGTGATCATATCTATGCATATTCCAGCATCTTTGGCAATCCGAAGTTTCTCAAAGCACTACGGCGGTCTATCATCTGTCCATCATGCTGCACATCTTTTTGAACTCTATATCTGCAATCTTCTCTTTGATACGAGGGAATCGCATCTTTTCATCTCTGATAGTTTTGCTTAAGGTATGAGCTATCATCGGTTCTTATCCAAGATCTCTTTATCTTTGTAACCGGTGATCCGATCGACAATGTGAACCAGGTGACATCTCTTTTTCTTCCGAAGGACCAGATAATCTATTCTTCCAGTGCATCTTCTTCAACACGAACCCGTGCTCTCAATATTGATCTTTCTAAGAGCGTTGAGCTCAGGAAGTGTTCGAGCATTTGTTCGTTCTCCCGCCGCTTGAACTTGATATTCTCGGAATATCTTGTTAATCCATGGTGGTATATGTTGATAATATGCTTGCCTATTCGATATCAATGGGAGGACATGGAAGATCATCTGTGTCTCTTTCTCTCAAGCTTCGTGAGCACCGCCTGTGTGCAAAGTTCTCAAAGCGTGAATTCTGGCTTCTTGAAGTCACATATCTCGACCACGTCCTTCTGCTAAATAGATCGCTTCAATTCTGGAATCAACAAGTCCATTGTTAATTCCATCTTCCATCTTCAATCAAACCCGGAGTTTTCCTTGTTGGCAAGTTATCATCGTCGTTTCGCTTAAGCTTTTCCTCAAGACTGCTAAATCTCTCCCAATCATTTCAAGAAGAACATGGAGTTCTTTCACCTCAGTTTCGTCAGGTAATCTCTTGAAACCCTCTCGCTCTATCGTCTATGCTCAATCCACCGGAGACCATGAAGTCCTTCCAGATCTTGTTTTCCTTCTGTTCAAGTGGTGCTATCTTTTTCTTTATCTGTGGAATCTTGCAGTTGTCTCCGTGATCTTCCTTCATATCTTTCTGGTGGCTTGGTACTTCAGACATGATGACAACATCATCATCTTTATCTATCTATGAACCCGGCAAATCATTTGCATCTATCCTTGTTTTCTAGCGGAGTTCCATGAGCTCTTCTTATCAATACCTTCAGTCTGTTTCGGTAGTTGGGTTGCATGATTTTCTTATTCATGTGCGGAGTAATGCTTTGAGTGCGGGATGGAGTAGCTACCATACCACTACTCTTATCATTCGCTCTTGTACATTGAATTGGTGAATTAATGTGATTTCACTCATTCCACGGAAGTTAGAAGTGGCCTTTATCCCTTGATACTTTTACTTCCGTCTTTGTTTTTCCGGAGTGCTCTCTCGAAGAAAGTAATCAATAATCTCTTGTTGGTGGTCTGTCTATTCTAGATGAAGCAAAATCTACACTTATCTGGTGGAAACAAACGCAAACTCTTTTCGGTCCTCGTCTTTCTACCGGTGCTCGACATCCCCAAACAAGATGAACGGAAACTATCTCTCTCTTTGTTTCATCAATTCTTTTCTGTGGTAAAGCCAATTATGGTTGATGCCATCAGCCGCAAATCTATTGCGTTAGCCTCAAGGCTAAAGAAGCAATAAGTATCTCTACAATAAACTCCAGATCCTCCATATTCCTTGCTTCTAGAGATTCCACCATGATCTAGTTTCACCTCCGTCTCTGGAAGTTATATCCGCGCACCTCAATTGCGTGATCCTTTGGGTTCTTATCGGCGCAAGAAGAATCTAATCCGACGATGTCTAACTAAATCTTTCTGTTGATATCTAGGAACTCTATTGTTTGAAGGCAATATTGTTTCCGTACTTCATTTCTCAAATCCGAGAGAAGATACGATGCTATTGTCATAGTGGTTCAAAACCTCTCCAATCTAGCTCTTTTCTTCCGGCGAGACAAAGTTTTCATCCTCTCTAGTATCGGTAAATCTTTAATCTCAACGGTGTGTCTTTCTTTATCCATGATACATCATCTTGTTCCTTCTTTCACAAGTGGTTCTATTCTTTTATCATGTTTCTTGGGAGAAACCGGAGCTATGTCCATCCTATCCTTCTTGTCTCCCGACAATCCTTCAACTCTTCTAACCCGTTGTTTCTCAAGCAAAACGCAAGACTCGCAACAAGTCTAGCAAGTTTTGCAAGGTGTAGTGGTCGCACCATTCCGTTCTTCATCATCTTGGGAACGCAAGGATCACCTTCGTTCCGAACACCCGCCTCTCCTTGTGTTGTTTTCTTTTTCCTAAGAATCTCGGGGCGAGATTCTTGTTTAGTGGGGGAGAGTTGTAGCATCCCAATTGTCTAACAATTGCAATGCTACTAGCCTAGTCTATATAAATGCTACTTCCTACATATAATTGTTGCATCATAAATATATCATGCTCATGTCATCATGCCACCTTGCATTTGAGCATCATATAAAACCCTTTTTGTTTTGGATCTTATCTCATATGCATTATTAATTGTATTTGCCTCTTGATATTGTATTTGGTTCTTGATATATTGTTTAATGCCCAAGTTGAGTTGGGGGCATATCTTTTATTCCACTCCACCACCTTAACCTTGTCACCACCTTATAATTCCACCATCCCATTATCCATGAGCTGGCATTTGTTTTTCTTTTGGTATTTAATCTAGATCATGGGAGATAGGATGGATTTACTTCTACTATTCTTTTGCTTGGCTTAATCCCACTTTTGGGAATGCATAGGAATAATGCCATGTAAATATTATTGTTTTCACAAGATTAAGCATGGCATTAATTGTTTTGCATGGGCCATGCAAGTGCCACCTTTTTCTAGCCTTTTGGTTTTTATTTGAATCTTTGAGTAGATCTTCCCCATATCTCTCTCTACCCTTATGCTTGATCTTGCTTGATGCATGCAAGCATCTAAAACCCCATCACCATCTCCATCCATGCCAACACCACCTTTTCTTCTCTTCTCTCTTTTGACTATATCTTGCTTGAGCTTGTTTTGATCATGCTTGATCTTGTCAAAAGATTACCACATCACACCTCTCCTCTCTCTCTAAACCTCTCTCCTAATCTATACCTAATCTAAACCCATACCCCCTTATCTCTAAAACCCTAACCCGAGCTACCCCCTCTCCTCTCTCTCGGCCTCTCTCATCTCTCACCCACCTGGCCACCCTCTCTCCCTGGCCACACCCTAGCTACCTCCCACCCCAACCCTTACCAAACCTAACCCTAACCCGACCCTAGTACAAACCCTAACCGAGCCTACCCCCTCTCTCCCTCTAGCTCTCTCTGCCTGCATGCCCCACCAGCCCGAACCACCCCTTGGCCTCGCCTTGCCCCACCTGCCACCACCGCCGCCTGCCTCTTCGACTGAGCACGTGAAGAGGAGAGGGAAAGGTGGCACCCGAACCACCTTTTTCCCTTCACCACCTCCCCACGGCATCTCCCTCTCCCTCTCTGCTTTACCTCCGCCCCACAACCCCTCTGCCTCTCCCAGATCCCCCAGGCCGCTTCCCTTTCGCCCTACCTCCCCTACGACCACCTACCCTCTCTCGCCGGCCACCGTCGGTATCCTACGTTCCCCCTACCTGCAGCCGGTGGCGAGGAGCTATGGGTGTCGAGGAAGATCGAGGAGATCCCCAGGAGGCCGCCGGTACCTGTCGCGGAGGAAGAGAAGGACCGGAGCCGAGGTTCACCGACGAGCCCGACGCCAAACCCTAGCCTCCGGTCCGTCTGCATCCTCGCCGCTGCGACGCGCCCCAAGCCGATCGAACACCACCAACCTCTCCTCGGTGAGCCCCTAAGCCTCGCTGACACCCTCGCTCTCGCTGTCGCCGTCGGGTGCCGCCGATCGTTTCATCGAACAGACTGTGCGCGCCGTCGGCCGCAGCGTCTACGCGCTTCCGCGTCGCGCAGAAACCCTATCTAGGCCCCAACCGCCATGCTGTCACCAAACCCAGGCCACCGCAGTGGCTCTGCCCTCCGCGCGCGAGCCCTAGGTCCCCGGATCGAACCCCCCACGCGTCGCGCCTGCGTCGGCCGCGCACCGATCGGTCGTCGGTCAGAGAGAAGAACAACGGGCTGACCCTTTTGCATTTAACCCCCGCTTTGTTTTTTCGGCTAAACCCGCGGTACGTAGAGCCCCACCTGCCAGCCACCCCGACGATCTTGCAAAAGAGCCCCCCTGTTTCTCTGGCCTCAACCCGCGCTCCCTCGCTGTGCCGCGTGGCAAGCCCCCTCTCGCCCACTGGCATGTGGGTCAGGAGAGCCTCGGACCCCACCTGTCATACACTGTGGTCAAGCGGGCTGGTGATGTGAAGAATTTCTGTGCGCGTGTGTCCCAGTTAGCAGTGGCCCACTTGTCATTGACGATGGCTAGATCTGCGCAAGTGAGAGAAGTCTTTCTGGTTATCTGTTTTAATTAAACCTTTTTCAAATTAATTCAAATTCAAATTCCAGATCTGTTTTCAAATAACTTTTAAAATATAAATCCAAACTAAACAAATAATATATGTTTTGAAATCAGAAAAATATGAGGAATTCAAATATGCCCTTCAAAATATATTTTGAACACTTAAAATTCCAAGTTGATTAAAATTACAATAAAATGCCCTTTTTCTTAATTATTTAATAACTTTTGTTTTATAACTCCAAATTTAACAAATAATATGTCTAAAATTATTAGCTCGACGAGACCTTTCTGTTTATGCATTCCATGTTCTGTTTTGCAGCATGCATCATATAAATATAATGTATACAGCAACTTATATGAGGATAAAATGAGGCTAAAACTCAATAAAATGGTTTATTCTTGTATTTCACACCTCACCCATGCCATGATACTTTATTGCCATGCAAATTGTGCATCATTCATCATGGCATGATTGTTTGCTTGTCGCATTTTATTCATATGCTTGTGCACTTTATTTATGATGGCCCTTGTTTGTTTGGTTCTTCTTCGAATAGGCTGAAAGGGGATATATCAAGAGACCAGAGCACTACCAGATCCTTCTCTCGCTTCAACTGAGCTGCCAGGCAAGCACTACCACATGCTTGCATACATATAGTACCTATTGCCTCTATCTTATTCTTGCATCATTGAGTCGCGATTGCATTAAATTGAATCCCAAGTATTGCATAGCCTTTACTTTTAAACCCCACTGAAGCTTGTTCATCCATCCCATGAGCCATTACTACAGGAGTTGTTTGAGCCATGCGAGTCGTAGAACAACATGTGTAGGGTATGTGAGTGTCTGATGGATAACGAGGTACCTATACAACTTAATCTGAGTAGTAATGGGATAACTAATGAAAGTGGCATCGGTGATCCATATTCGCTATTTGGTTTTTCAGGCTCACTTGTGTCCCGTAGGACCCCGAGTACTTGATTCCTGTTCCTTGAATATTCGCGCTATCCACATCCGGGAGGCTTATGAACCCCCCTGAGCCAGAGCTTGATTCATTCTTATTTCTTGGGGCCACAAACTAGTTTGAGGTTTTATTTACTATCCTGTACTTATGCCATGCTTTACTGCTTTATTTAAAATTGTGCTAACCTTTTTTGTCTGCTTAGGTAAGCGAGTGTTTTCGCGGTATCGACAAGCCCAGTCACATTTTCGGGTTCCCAGTCGTTTACAGCCATTGACGCAAACCTTGAGTCCGTCTCGAAGTCGGCCAACTTCGTCGCGGGTAGCTTAATGGGGTGGCCCCCTGAAATATTTCTGAATCCTGTGATCGCTTTGTCGTGACTACCTCGTTGGGTTTTGATTTGGTTTTTCCGAGGTTAATCGAGTGTGTGTTGCTATTTGTGCACCCCTGCAGGGTAAAACTTTTTGAAAGCCGTGTCCGCGGTTATGGACGACTTGGAGCACAGTTTCTCGATCATAGACAAGTATAACTAAAGTACCGCTTTTAATTTGACTAAGTACCTGACTAGTAAATAGTGCAACACTCATGGAATGGATAATAAAACTGCCAACGGATGGGGGGGTTGTTCGTCCGCTTCCTCGTCGGTAAGCGAGGAGGAGGATGGATCTATTAATATTACCATTATAACTGTTGGTTTCAATTCACGGACATCCGTCTATCTCTGGTTAGGCGGATGGTTAGCGAGTATCTCTAGAATTGTTAGGGTTTATCTTTTGCTGCAATTGCGTCACCCCAGGTTGTGTCCCCTTTAGAGGCATAAAGACTTGCCGAAAATTACTAGGGTCTCACATGATAAATTTTTGATTCAGATGAGCAGTAAACTTCGCAAGATGGATCTTGGGTGGAGGAGAGACGATGTGGGCAACGATCATTCGGTGTAGAGATTCCGGGAACGGGGATTCGTGAGATCTGTGGGCGGGATGTGTTTATTTATGGGGCATCTTATGCCGATTTGCTTCTTATCCGTACTCGGATCTTGTTTTCTGCTTCCGCTTGATACTCTGATGTTTGATGTATGAGGAGATATCCTAAACTATTATATCTATCTAGGATATTTGGATCTTGCCATATGGCGTTGCTATATTTCCTTTCTTTTTAGATGGAATGACTCTGAGAACCATTGTATGGTGGCTTGCATACATACTCATTTGTGTATGTAGTTGATCCCTTCGCCTGCCGATTACGCCGCCCGTTCTTGTCCCGATGTTTGGAAATGGTTAGGACGGCCGAAAGGTCTACCTGTGAGTGGCATTTGGGCCCCACCGTACTATTTTAACCATTTCCGCTCATCCAGGCTTGTAACTAGGAGCGTAATTCACCAAGGTAGTTACACCCTCTCCCGATGCTCGTTTACATCTGAATTGGGCCGAAATTTCATCCGGAGATTTCAAGACGAACCCAACACGCCGGGTCACGTGCGAGCGTCCGCCGGAGAAAAACTGCGGGAATCTAGGCGGGCTCGTCCTGGTAGCGAGAGAAGGCCTGACCCGCGCCGTCTTTATGTTTACCCTGGGTCAGCCATTCGGCGAGCGTAGGGCGACGCGTCTCGTCGCATCGGTGCCCAGCGGTGGCATTAATACGAGCCAATGATCATCTTCTTCCCACGCCTTATACACCCCTCCCGCCATTTCCCCGCCCCTATATATCCCTTGATCGCCGCTGGCGTGAGCACAACAAGCTCCCCTTCCCCGACACTCGACCAAACTGTCATAGAGCAAGCCATGACAGAGCGCTACACAGGCAATGATACGACGACCAATGGGTTCGGCCGCCATTGGCTACACCCGTGGGAATCCCGCCTCCTCTACCAGACGAGCTACCTGACGCCGCCGAACTTCTGGTGCCCGACGGACTGGAGGCTCAGCGACGACGGTGTTCCGGAGCCATTGGTGCCCGTCGACCCTGAGCGCATCGCCCACATCTAACAAATCTTTTGAGGCAAGCTCACCGATGGGCAACGCACCAACCTGGCTTTGGGACCAACAACCACACCGGGTGGACAAAGTACTTCACCGACCGCCGCAACCGCGAGCTAGAGGCACATTAAGGGAGCATGTCGCCATCGAACAAGAACTCTATGGGCCGGAGGCGGTGGTGGGGAGCGTCGGGGCACACACTTGCCACCGCCCTCGAACACATCGAGGCCGGCAACAACCCACCCCTTTATGTATCCACCACAACAGCCCATCTCCTGCCATCTTGGGAGTTCCTGGATGCCGCGTAGGATGGCGCCTCACGCGTCGTCCTTCTCATCAGCTTTGGCTTCACGTCATCGGGATCGGCTCCACTGACTCCAAGAGGGAGCCCAGCGCCGGCGACCAAAGCCGGAGCCAGCATGGTCACCGTGTAACACCCTCGAATCGGCCCTATGCAAGTTTTAGCGATTCCCGCCAAACCCGCATAGAAACGATTCAAAGATGCCCACCAAGCACTTGCGTGCGGGTGGAAACCAAAGTAATATCATTACACAATAGTCCACGATGGAACCCACAGAACATATATACAACAACGACTCCATGAGTCAAGAATACAGATATACAGTACAAAGATCCAAATCACCTTGAAAATAATACAACATCCGAGTACGGATAAGATGCAAATGGGACTAAGAGCCCTGAAGAATAACCAATGGGGTCCATATCCCTGTCCAGGCCAAGCCAGAAGGGTAACTGAAAGGGAAATGGACGTCGCCTAGAGGGGGGGGGGGTGAATAGGCGTTTTAAAATAATTACGGTCTAGGCTCTAATAAATGCGGAATGAAACTTAACGTTTAAATTATCAAGCCAAAACCTATATCCACTAGTTTCACTAAGTGCACCAACAACCTATGCTAAGCAAGACAAGCAACAAGGTGATAGCAAGATATAGTACTTCAAGCACGAAGGCTATCACAATGTAAATTGCATAGGTAAAGTGCTCGGTTGAGAGATAACCGATGGACGCAGAGACGATGATTTGTTTCCCGAAGTTCGCTTCCAAAGAAGCTACGTCTCCCTTAGAGAGGTGCGGGGGCGCAATGTACTTCGAACGCCACAAATGGCTCACCTCGAGGTGTGGTGGCTCGATGCTCACCCAACGCCACACAAGGCCTCACCAAGGATGCGAAGCCACGCGACTCACCGACGCCACAAAAGGCTCACCCTATTCTCCCGTGAGCTCGCCACAAAGGCCTACTCACGTTCCACTATGGGACACTTGAGGGCGGTCACAGAACCCATACAAGGCTTGGGGCAATCTCCACAACTCAATTGGAGGGCTCCCAAGAAACGCCACAAAGGCTCCACAATGCCACAAAAGGCCAACAAGCTTGGGGAACCTCCACAACTCAATTGGAGCCCCAAGAACAATGCCACAAAGGCTACAAAGCCACAAAAGGCAACAAGGCCACAAAAGGCTACAAGACCACAAAAGGTCAACTATCTAACCACACAACCGTCTAGGGTTCCAAGAACCCAAGAGAAACAATCCCAAGGGATTGAACTCGTCGAATCTCCGAGGAGAACTCAAACCTATGCACCAAATGCAAAAGGCAAGTCCTTCACTCTCAAATTCCACCAAAGCTACAAAAGCTATTGGGGAAATAAGGGAGGAAGAACACAAGAGGAGAACACAAAACTCTCCAAGATCTAGATCCCAAGGATTCCTTCACAAAGAAGGGATTTTGCTTGGTGGGGCTTGTAGATCTAGATCTCCTCTCTCAAATCCCTCAAAAAGATGCAAGAATCATAGGAGAGGAAAGGGGAGAGGGCAAGCTCTTCAAGGTCAACAATGGAGGAGAGAGAGAGAGCAAGAACCAAGAAGAAGCAAGTGTAGGCGAAGGGGAAAGGGGGGCTCCTTTTAAAGGGCTCCCCGATCTGCCCTTTACCCACAGAATTGCGCATGACCGGTAGTACCGGTGGGTGGCCGGTACTACCGGTGGCAATCAGCCAACGGTCCAAAAACACGGTGCAAACGAACACAAAAACGAGGCCGGCCGGTACTACCGGTGGGTCACCGGTACTTGGCAGGCGGTACAACCGCCCAAGATTCCGACCGAAGTTCCGTCAAATAGCGCAGACCAGACAGAGAGCATACTGAACCAAAAATGGGTTTACCGGAAGTTGGGCCGGAATTAACACCAGTACTACCGGCGGCATTTCTGCCCGAGCGGTACTTCCGGCGTCTGGCCGGTACTTCTGGTCAGAGAAACTTTAGAACCAGAAATGCCATAACTTTTGCATCCGAACTCCAAACGAGATGAAACCAATTTTGTTGGAAAGATAACGGCGTGTAGAATCCAACAAAAATATCACCAAGGGAGAAAATATCATGAATATATATGTGAGATACCTCCCAAGGTGTGGACCCGGAAAAACCCGCAAGATCAAAAACGCAATAAGATATGCAAGGGAAATCCGTTTTTGATGAACTAGAGCTTGTTATGAAGATAACCACAAGCTCTAGATCCTCACATGGACAAGAACCAAACAACAACCAAGAAAGATGATGCTATGTATGCAAAGGTTTGAGCTCTCTCCGAAAGATACAAATGAGTCACCCACTCGAGAGGCCCTCTTGATAGTACGGCTATCTATCCTAAACCCGGTCTCCCAACACTACAAGAGACCGGTAAAGAGAAACCCTATCAAGATCATACCTTTGCCTTGAGCATCCCACTTGAGCGTGATGTAGACGATCTTGTCACCTTCAAGATGGAACACCTTTCTTGATTGCTCGTGCTTGCTCTTGCTTGATGAAGACTTGCGAATGGCTCCCCCATACTCCATGGGGAGACCTCTTATTTGTCCTTGTCTTCATCACTCCATGAACGCCGAGGAGGCAAGCTCCAAGCATGAGATCTTTTAGAGATGGTGCATCTTGAGCTTGCACTTCATTTCTTGATGATGTCTTGAAGATAGCCATGAGGAACTCCATCTTCTTCTTCTTCTTCAAGACAAACTTGATCTTCTTCTTCTTCTACTTGATTCCAAAAGGCACAAAGCCCTTGGACAATGCTTCTTCTTTTTCATCCTTGCAACCAACACATGGTCCAAGCAATGCCAATGGACAAACCTACAAGTGAGACTCAATTTGCACATTAGTCCATAGGGATTGTCATTAATTACCAAAACCACACATGTAGTATACATGCCCTGTCAGTAACCCTGCTAACGACGTCGAAATTATACCTGCTAAAACAAAAGGGGTGCCGACAAAGGGCAAAGGAAAAAAGAGAGCGGTCGATCTTGAGGCGGTGCAGCGAGGCTAGAATTCAGGCTCTAAACACATAGGTATGGTGGACTGAAGCGGCAGCGCAACATGCACTAAATAACCTATAGAGACTCGATACATCTGTCGGCTATTAGAGAGGGGTAAGAACGACCTATTCGAATCCAACCTGATACTAACACCAATCATACCCATCCTGGTATTCCCCCTCGAGACCAAACAAGGAAGTCAAACCGAGGAACTCACACAGTTGGCAGTTTTATTCATTCCATTATAGTTGCAGCACTTATTAGTCAGATATAGATAGCATGAGTCATTCTGATATCATAAGAAGTGGATAATTTTAGTTAACCATTCTGTGATAGTTGTAATAATTACTAGTCAGATACAATTAGCCAGAGATATTCCAAACTCAATAGTTATTGGCACTTTTATTTACTCATTCCGTTGTAGTAAAACTGATTACTAGACATGTCAAAGTCAAATTTATAGCACTACTTTAGTTATAGTTGTCTATGATCAAGATACTGTGCTCCAAGTCGTCCATAACCGCGGACACGGCTTTCAGAAAGTTTTACCCTGCAGGGGTGCACAAATAGCAACACACACACGGTCAACCTCGGGAAGAACCAAATAAAACGCAATGAGGCCTTATAACAATGCATTCACATGATTCATAAATTATTTCAGGAGGCCACCCCCAATAAGCTACCCGTTACGAAGTCGGCCGGCTCCACGACGGACCCAGGGTGTGTGGCGACGGCTGTAAACGACTGGGAACCTAAAAGTGTGACTGGGCTTGTCGATACAGCGTAAACGTGGCACGGATTCCTAAATATGCGCTCCATGCGCAATCGTAAATAAAGCAGTAAAGCATGACATAAGTACAGGATAGTAATAAAGCCCCAAACTAGTTTGTGGCTCCAAGAAATAAAGTGCGAATCAAGCTCAGACGAAGGGGGATCCATAGAGTCTCCCATATATGGATAGTCCGAAAAGTCAAGGAACAGGTATCAAGTACTCGAGGCCTACGGGACACAAGTGAGCATGGAAGAACCAAATAACATCTATTGCCCATCGGTGCCTCTGCATTACTTATATCTATTCCCAGCATTTTATTTAACAAGTTGTAATGAAAGCCATGATCATCTCCATCATTAAACATGTGCCAACCTTCCAACAACGCGAAGCAGCACCTGAGCAAGTAACTACGACTCACAAGGCCGACTATCTATCAAACAACAGGCAATAGGATGTGGTGCACGACAACTAAAGCATTGCAACACGGATAGCAATAGATCAATATGAGGAAGTAAAGACTATAAATGCAAAATAGGTAGAAAGGGGGAGATTGCTCGCTTGGGAAACACTACCGAAGAAACATTATCCGAAGAACTTGTTGATACTCGCATCCACTCAACGGCCTAACCCGTGAAGCAAAGCACTAAAAGAAACACCGGATGCACTATTTAATACTATGACAGAAGATCAGGCATGATGCATGTATGATGTATGACATGGCAAAGATACGATGCAACTAGGCAATATTAAGCGGAATCGTGGTCCCGATAATTAATTAGATGATTCATGTTGTTTAGATACCCCACAATTTAAATATTGTCTTAACAAGGCAAATCATGGCATCGGTTCGCTAAGCAAATTTAAATGGAGGCGATATTAGACTAGAGTAGCCTGCATATAGTCTCCATATTTAATCATGAGGTGAATCGGCATAATGCCCCCAAGCAACCACAATATGTATGCGAGTATGAATTTTTACATGCAACAAGCATATGCCAGATATTATAAAAATAGGGGGTCTCAGAAAGGGGATCACATGTTAGGGTATCGGCGATCTTGGGGTTCCGAGGGTTCGGGTTCGGTGGGATTGGTCTTCGAATCCACGGGATCAGGGGTCCTTGGATCCTTGAAGAAGATCTTGTCGATCCGGCCTCATCGCCTCCTCTTTCTATGTTGGAGGACTTCGAGTGGCATCATCTTTGTTATGTTTCTTCGATTTGTCTTCACGTGCCGGCCCCCGGAAGATCATGCGACTAGATAAACTTGGCTTGAGCGAACGAGGTCACACCGGAGACGGAGAGCTTGGCGTGAAACCAAGTCTGAATGAGGCAGCTGTCGGCGGAACATGTTGTAGATGCACTTGCCAAAATAGAGGCCCGATTCACATAGTGCACATGCACAGAAGTTTGCATCGACAACTGATTAAACGTGCAAGCACACAAGCAGGATCGTCATGAATGCGCACAGGAGCTTGTACGGGACACGTCGACAGAGACGCGGCCGACAGAACACGCGCCCGCGAGAGAGCACAAGTGTAGCGGAGGTGACGGAGGACATGGCGACAGGGAGGCAAGCTCGGTGGCACGGAGCGCAGGCCTGCAGAGACAGCGGCGGTCAGCACGGCAGCAAGGCGTGCTTGGGTGGTGGTGTCTGCAGGCCAGAGAAGAGGAGTGATACATTGCAAATGTATCTATAATTTTTGATGTTCCATGCTTGGTTTTATCTACTTTCTTGTGTTTTGTCCACACTTTGGAGTACTTTTCTTATGATTTCTTGGACTAACCTATTAACAAGAGCCACAGTGCCAGCTGCCTGTTTTCTGCTGTTTTTTGGTTCCAGGAAGTCAGAAAATGAATATTCTCGGAATTGGACGGGACAAAAGCCAAAGTTGCTATTTTACCGGAAGACATCTGGAGCCAGAATACAAGACGGAGAAGGGCTGGGGCCCGGCCACACCACCTGGCCGCGCAGCCAGGCCTGGCCCGCTCCAAGGGGTGGTCTGGCCGACCCCAGCACCCTCTCGTCCTCTCCTTCCGCCTATATATTGCCTTCGGGACCAAAACCCTAGGTACCTGATCAAAAATCCACGAAAGAGTCTATAGCCGCCGTCATCTCCATCCCTAGATCGAGAGGGATCTGAAGCTCTTCCCGGCACCCTGCCGGAGAGGGGAATTCACCCTGGATGCCTTCATCATCATCATGCAAGCTTCTGGTGTGATGCGTGAGTAGTTCATCTCTGTACTACGGGTCCATGTAGTAGCTAGATGGCTGGTTCTCCTCCTTTGTGCTTTCATGTTTAGATCTTGTGAGCTCCGTTCATGATCAAGATCATCTATTTGTAATTCTGCATGTTGTGTTTGCGGGGATCCGATGGATATTGAGATGCTATTTTAGATTAATTA
The DNA here is from genome assembly GCA_023614405.1 of Avena insularis. Lineage (NCBI taxonomy): Eukaryota > Viridiplantae > Streptophyta > Magnoliopsida > Poales > Poaceae > Avena > Avena insularis. Next base: position 351,974,004 of record CM042692.1, on the reverse strand, counting down.
TTGATTCTATCATGTCTTTGTTATTTGTGATCTTGCGTGCTTTCCGTTGTTAGTAGCTATCTTGGCCAAGTAGATACTAGCAACTCCAAGAGTTAGTATTTATGCTCGATAGTGGGTTCATGCCTCCGTAACTGGGAAGTGAGAAATCTCTACGGTACTAGATGTGCTGTTGCTACTAGGGAGAAAACAACAATCCTTTATTCATAGAACAATCGTATTGTTTACATTACACGCAATTCGTAAGCAATAATCTGTTGCTTGCAACTTAATACTAGAGGGGGTTCGGATGATAACCTGAAGGTGGATTATTAGTCATAGATGCAGTTGGATGGCGGTCTATGTATAATGTTGTAATTCCCAATCAAGTCTCAAAGGAGTCAAGATGATTAGTATATGCGTGTATGCTTTATCGATGTTTGTCAATTGCCCCACTGTAATTTGTTCACCCAGCATGTTATCTATCTTAAGGAGAGCCACCTCTAGTGAACTATGGACCTCGGTCCTTTCTTTTACATACAATCTACAAATTGTTTACTGCTTTGTGTTTACTTTCTGCAAGCTATTACTTTCTTCCACTGGATACGTTTAATCCTTTGTTTTCAGCAAAACCGGTGAGATTGATAACCTCATCGCAAGTTGGGAAAAAGTTCTGTCGTTGTGTTGTGCAGGTCTCCACGTTGCTACTAGCACCGGTAGTGCGCCCCTGCCAAGGCTCAGCTAGCAACACCTTTGGGGTGTTTCCTTGATCCTACTGGTTCGATAACCTTGGTTTCATAACTGAGGGAAACTTACTTATGTGCTCATCATACCTTCCTCTTGGGGTTCCCCAACGAGCTCATCAATCACGAGCCATCAAAGTATTTTTCTGGCGCCGTTGCCGGGGAGTCAAGGACATCTTCACAAGGGGAGTCCCTCATAACCAATCTCTTTACTTTGTTATTTTTGTTTTGCTTAGTTTCTTTTTGTTTTGTTTGCTTATTTTGTTATCAAAAACACACAAAAAGATAGTTTTACAAGTTTGCTTTCTTTATCAAAAACACAAAAAAATGACTACTCTTGAAAACACTAAGTTGTGTGACTTCACTAGCACTAACAACAATGATTTTATGAGCACACCTATTGCTCCACCTGTGCCTGAAGCTACTTTCTTTGAGATAAAACCTGCTTTACTCAATCTTGTTATGAGAGAACAATTTTCTGGTATTGGTAATGAAGATGCTGCTGCCCATCTAAATAACTTTGTTGAACTTTGTGAGATGCAAAAGCATAGGGATATAGATGGTGATATTATTAAGCTGAAATTGTTTCCTTTCTCTTTGAGAGGAAAAGCTAAAGAATGGTTGAATTCCTTAACTAGGAATAGTATTGATTCTTGGACTAAGTGCAAAGATGCTTTCATTGGAAAATACTATCCTCCTGCTAAGATTATATCTATGAGAAGTGAAATAATGAAGTTTAAACAATCTGATAATGAACATGTTGCTCAAGCTTGGGAAAGAATGAAATTCTTGGTAAATAATTGTCCCACTCATGGACTGACTGCTTGGATGATCATCCAAACCTTTTATGCAGGATTGAACTATTCTTCAATGAACCCATTGGACTTTGCTGCTGGAGGTACCTTTATGACCATTACTTTGGGTTCTGCAACAAAGCTTCTGGATAATATGATGGTTAACTATTCTAAATGGCATACTGAAAGAGCTCCACAAGGTAAGAAGGTAAATTATGTTGAAGAAACCTCCTCCTTGAGTGATAAGATTGATATTATTATGTCTATGCTTGTTAATGGGAAAGCCCATATTGATCCAAATAATGTTCCTTTGGCCTCTTTGGTTGCTCAAGAAGAGCAAGTTGATGTGAACTTCATAAGAAATAACAATTTTAGCAACAACGCCTACAGGAATAATTTTGGTAACAACAATTATAAGCCATATCCTCCCAACAATGGTAATGCTTACAGAAATTCCTACAACAATAATAGGAGTGTTCCCTCTGAACTTGAAGTTATGCTTAAAGACTTTATTAGTAAGCAAACTGCTTTCAATAAAACTATTGAGGAAAAACTCTCTAATGCTGAAAGAAATATAACATCTTTGGCTGAAGCTCAATCTTTTTTGAATAAAATGGCTGCTAAACCTGAAACTAATGATAATCCTTTGCATCTACTAATGCTATACAAGTAAGAATTGATGAAAATGTTAGACTATTAGCTGAATTACATGCTAAGTGGGAAAGAGAAAATGAAATTGCTAGAAACATTAGTGTTTCTACTATCACTACCACTAGTGTTGAGGCTAGTAATAGTTCTACTACTTTAGATGATAAATTTGATTTTGATCTTGATGGTTGCAATATCTCTGAAGTTATTAAGTTCCTACAAAAGCTTGCTAAAAGTCCTAATGCTAGTGCTATGAACATCGCCTTTACAAAACACATTACTGATGCTCTCATAAAGATTAAAGAAGAAAAGATGAAACATAAAGCTTCTATTCCTATAAAACAAGAAGATGGTTCAGAACCCATCATTAATATGAAAGTGAATGACTTTGATTTTAAAGCTTTATGTGATCTTGATAGTAGTGTTTCTATTATGCCTAGAAGGATTTATGATATGCTTGATTTGCCTCCACTTGAAGATTGTTATTTGAATGTCCCACTTGATAATAATGATAAAAAGAAACTCATGGGGAGTCTTAATGATGTTCTTATTATGGTTAACAATGCCTATGTCCCCGTTGATTTCTATGTTTTGGATGTTGAATACAATGCTTCTTGTCCTATTACTTTGGGAAGACCTTTTCTTAGAACTGTTGGTGCCATTATTGATATGAAAGAAGGCACCATTAAATATCAACTCCCACTCAAGAAAGGTATAGAACACTTCCCTAAGAAGAGAGAGAAGATTTCTTTTGCCTCTCATATGAAAACAAAATTTGCTCTTAATGCTTCTTCATTCGAGAACACTTGATTCTTTCTTGCTTCTTATGCCTAACTTAAAGGCGTTAAAGAAAAGTACTTATTGCTAGATAACTCAAAAATTTTAGATGAGTCTTGGAAGTTATTACTTCAGTAATAGCCGCTCCTTATCCTTTTTTTTGCTTTTTGTGCCAAGAGTAACCTCTAATGAGAGAGAAGTAATGATTGGGAAAGTTGCTGTCCTGAAACAGATTTCTGTGCTTCACCGTAAAAATTCGTGTAAAATCTCTGAACATCCTTTTGAGGCGTGAATTTTTGTGCTTGTGTCCCAGGTTGTTATATAACTTTCGTTAGTTCAATACTTTTTGATTTGAGCAACAGAAGGTCTTCAAAAAAATTCGTCTTTACCTGCTGGTCTATTTTGACAGATTTCTGCCATTTTCTGCATTTGCTTCTTGTTGGTTCCTTTTTGAGTTCTTTTGGGGAATTGAGATTTTTGAGGGAAGTTCTACAGTAGCTAGTGTTCTAATGTAAGTTTATTGGTGTTAGAACTGAACCTAAAGACTTATTATCTTGAGTGCACTAATGTTGCTAATAAAGATTGTGTGAAGTTTTGTATGATGGAAAAATTTCAGGTGTATGGAAGGAATGAGTAATGAGATGAAGGATGGACTAAAGCTCAAGCTTGGGGATGCCATGCGTGTCACACCAAGAAATATCCAAGAAGTACAAGCGTCAAAGCTTGGGGATGCCCAAGGTATCCCCCTCTTCATCAATAAAAATCCCAGGTTTCTTCCAAACGCTTCATTTTTATTGTTTCATGCAAAGTTGTGTTGTTCTTGGAGTGTCTTCTTTTTGGTTTTCGTTTTGGTTTTTCGTTTGCTTGGTTTGCTTAGTTTGCTGAATAAATTGGTTGGACCCCCTCTTTCATGCATTGGTTTTCAAATAGTTTGCTTTGGATTGGAAAAGAGTAGGAAAGCTCATGCTTAAGTGGTAAAGAGAGCTTGTTTTCTACTGTGGCCTATGCTTTGTCATGCCATGCTTGATATTGTTTTGGATTTATTCTTAGTATTCTTTGCTGTAGCATGACTTGTTATAAACATATAAGATTGCTTAATGTGCCTTGGATGAATCATGCATTGTTTTAGCATATTAAAGCATAGTATTGTGGTATTCTCCTTTGATGCTTTATTTGGGTTAACTTGGCGCATGCTCACACCATGTTATGACTATCCAACGTCACCATAGCCTTTATTATCCTTTAGTTTTCAACTTGTAGTATCACTTTATGCTTTGATCAATGATGTTTTGTCGCTCTGCATGATTATGGCCATTATTGCTCTCTTAGTTTGTCGCTCCCAGTCTTTTGCTAGCCTCCGCAACCAAGTATGAGTTACACTCATGTATCCAACTCCCTAAACCAAGTTATTCCAAAGAGTCCACCATACCTACCTACTAGCATATGCTATTCCAAGTATATTCATGTTTTTGTTTACCTTCCAAATTAAACTTATTATGAGAAAACTAGTGATTAAAGCTCTCACGAACTTGATGGCACACTTTACTTTTCTTGACCTTAATAAACTTGAACCATTGTGTCGTCTATGTTGTATATGCTTGCACTTATTTGTTGGGGATTAGCAGAACCATGCTGTCATGGGGAACGCTTTCAACATTGCACGGGTACTTTGTACCTAGTTGATATCATGCTCTTTTGTCTATGGATATCGTCGGTATGAAATGAAAGGGGAGTTTGTAAGTCCATGGAGTTATGTATATGTGTTAGAGAAACGCCTGGGCCACTGGTCTAATCCATGCTGACATGGTGGAAACCTGCAGCATAACCATAATGAGCTGTCTATGAAGCATTCTTCTTATAAAAAAAGAGTCCTATATTGAGAAAAAAGAGAAAAAGAAAAAAAAGATATTATGTAAAGAGGAAAGAGAGAAAAAAGCACCATATTCCCATGGTAAATAAGAAGATTGTTGAGATGCTCGTTGTCTGCTTGCCTTGTCATTTTGATATGGGGATTCTTCCGTATCATCGGGCAAGGGGTACCCCGTTGGCGGTTCTCTATTGTACACATGTACTTACGATGACAAAAACTTACCGGTGACTAAACTTGAGTAGCATGAGGAGCGGCCCTCGTATTCAAGGGACATGAGATTTCTAACTTATACTTCGTCAAGCATGTACACCATAGTTTGTTCACTTTAACCTTAATCACTTCAAGATGCTTATGATAGGGGCAATGAGAGCTGAAACCTATAAGTACCATAATTTTTGGAAGCTCTTTATGAAACTTGAATCCCTACTTCCTTTTATGAAGGCCTTTCTTCCACTTATATATTGAGTCTCCACCTTCTACCTTTATGCACCTACTTTGGGAGTATAGTGGCCATTCTTAGTTCTATGTGCATTGTCCCAAGACTAGTTGATTGATGCATAACTTGATATTGCTTGTTTTAAACTATTTGTATCTAGTCACTCTTATGAACTTTGAAGGTGTCCTATGCATTCGACTTGCTAATCTATGAGGGACAAGCTGAATGCTATTATGCTATGTTTTCTTTATGTGAAACAAACAAACGTCTTGCAAAGCATTGTTATTCATGAATCTTTTGTTTGTGCCTTTTCATGTTGCAACATAGTTTCTTTGTCTTATTGCTAGAACTTTGTCTTTCATGTTATGATTGAAGTACTATGATCCCAGCTTTGAATGTTTTACAAGTACTTTGATCAAGTTTATGATGGTGCATGTCACCTCAAAAATTATTCTTTCTTTTTATCACTTACCTACTCGAGGACGACCAGGAGTTAAGCTTGGGGATGTTGATACATTGCAAATGTATCTATAATTTTTGATGTTCCATGCTTGGTTTTATCTACTTTCTTGTGTTTTGTCCACACTTTGGAGTACTTTTTATATGATTTCTTGGACTAACCTATTAACAAGAGCCACAGTGCCAGCTGCCTGTTTTCTGCTATTTTTTGGTTCCAGGAAGTCAGAAAATGAATATTCTCGGAATTGGACGGGACAAAAGCCAAAGTTGCTATTTTATCGGAAGACATCTAGAGCCAGAATACGAGACGGAGAAGGGATGGGGCCCGGCCACACCACCTGGCCGCACGGCCAGGCCTGGCCCACGCCAGGGGGTGGTCTGGCCGACCCCAGCACCCCCTCGGCCTCTCCTTCCACCTATATATTGCCTTCGGGACCAAAACCCTAGGTACCCGATCAAAAATCCACGAAAGAGTCTGTAGCCGCCATCATCTCCATCCCTAGATCGGGAGGGATCTGAAGCTCTTCCCGACACCCTGCCGGAGAGGGGAATTCACCCTGGAGGCCTTCTTCATCATCATGCAAGCCTCCGGTGTGATGCGTGAGTAGTTCATCTCTGGACTACAGGTCCATGTAGTAGCTAGATGGCTGGTTCTCCTCCTTTGTGCTTTCATGTTTAGATCTTGTGAGCTCCGTTCATGATCAAGATCATCTATTTGTATTTCTGCATGTTGTGTTTGCGGGGATCCGATGGATATTGAGATGCTATTTCAGATTGATTATTGATTCTATCATGTCTTTGTTATTTGTGATCTTGCATGCTTTCCGTTGTTAGTAGCTATATAGGCCAAGTAGATGCTAGCCACTCCAAGAGTTAGTATTTATGCTCGATAGTGGGTTCATGCCTCTGGTAATCTGGGGAAGTGACAGAAATCTCTAAGGTACTAGATGTGCTATTGCTACTAGGGAGAAAACAACAATCCTTTGTTCATAGAACAATCGTATTGCTTACATTACACGCAATTCATAAAGCAATAATCTGTTGCTTGCAACTTAATACTGGAGGGGGTTCGGATGATAACCTGGAGGTGGATTATTAGTCATAGATGCAGTTGGATGGCGGTCTATGTATAATTTTGTAATGTCCAATCAAGTCTCAAAGGAGTCAAGATGATTAGTATATGCTTGTATGATTTCTCGATAATTGTCAATTGCCCCGATGTAATTTGTTCACTCAGCATGTTATCTATCTTAAGGAGAGCCACCTCTAGTGAACTATGGACCCCGGTCCTTTCTTTTACATACAATCTACAAATTGTTTACTGCTTTGTGTTTACTTTCTGCAAGCTATTACTTTCTTCCACTCGATACGTTTAATCCTTTGTTTTCAGCAAAACCGGTGAGATGGACAACCTCATCGCAAGTTGGGGACAAAGTTCTGTGGTTGTGTTGTGCAGGTATCCATGTTGCTACTAGCACTGGTAGTGCGCCCTGCCAAGGCTTAGCTAGCAACACCTTTGGGGTGTTTCCTTGCTCCTACTGGTTCGATAACCTTGGTTTCATAACTGAGGGAAACTTACTTCTGGGCTCATCATACCTTCCTCTTGGGGTTCCCCAACGATCTTATCAATCATGAGCCATCAAGGAGGCCCATAATCAGGAACACATCGAGGAGGCCATCGTACACGGCAATGTTCGGTGCAGGGGCGTGCAGGCGGAAGAGGCGTGGCGGCAGGCTGCAACAGGGGACATGGAGGAGCCGGGGCGGACTTGTAGCAACGGGGAGGTGAAGACGGAGGAAAGGGGCAGCTGGTTGTGACGGGTCTGACGGTCTTTGTGGCGGCATGGGGGAGAGCAGAAGAAGGCGGGTGCAGGAGGAGGCGAGGTCGAGGAGGCCTCGAGCTATGTTGCCAGGCGTGGCCGGTGGTGAGGCGCAGTGCGTCCACGATGACGACAGGCCAGAGGGCGGCGACGGAGGTGCTCTGCGAGGGAAGAGGAGGAGGGCGATAGCATCTTGGGCCGTTGGCAGCCATGAAGCGAGGAAGGGCGATGGTCAGTGTCGATCTGCAGGGAGGAAGGGCAGCGGCAGCGGTGGTTGGTCAGATGCAAGGTGAGAGGAGGCAGGGATCGCAAGGTAGCAGGTCACGCGAGGTAGGGCTGGGCTGGGTCACGGTAGGTGGGGGTTGATCATGTGTGGCAAACCTAGCCAACAGGCCGGGCTTTGGGCGGGCCAGCCCACAGCACGCGAAAATGGCCCGGCACCAGCCCGGCTTGGCCCATGGCGTGCCGGGCCCGTGCTGGCCCGTGAAGGAGCGGGGCCGTGCTGGGGCCATGGTCTCGAGTGGAAAAGGAGCGATATGCACAAAAATATCCCCGACTGGGAGTCGAACCAGCGACCTACTAGGTTCCTGCCGTCCGCTCTACCAACAGAGCACCGGAACTTTGGTGTTGTAATACGAAATCGGCCCTAGTTAAAGGATTCCCTTGACGCGTGCTTTGACGATGCGTGGCGGCCCGTTTAGCAGTGCCATGCCCGGCCTGGGAGGCAGGCCCGTGCCGACACGTGAGCTAGACGGGCCACGGCGGTAAAATCTTGGGCCAGCCCGTTTTAGGCGTCTTGTGCAGGCCATGCCGGCCCATTGGCCAGGTTTGCTGTGCGGGACGGGGAGGGCACTGTGGTGCACCACAACAACATGCGCGGCTGCTGAGGTGAGTGGGGTGGTGTGGGTCGGTCACGATGCGAGGTGGGTCGGGGCTCGCTATCGCATGTGCATGCGGCAGTGGCTGGGTAGGTTAGGGTTAGCCTAGTTTAGGATTTAGGTCTAGGTTAGATCGGTTTTGGGTTGGGCTGGGGTTGTAGCTGGCTAGCTGGGCCACTGGCCTGGCTAGCTGGCTCCCCTGGTATTATATATTTATTTAAAACTTTTATAAATAGGTTTTTAGACAAACAAAAATAATCGGAAGCATCCATGGTTTTTAATTTGAATAGAGATGGGGCATTAGAAAACAAATGTAGGATTTTAGAAAATAGTTTTAGGCACAAAGATGCATGATGGCATGACGATGCTTAAATGCAAGGTGGCATGATGACATGAGCATGCGGTCATGATGATGCACAAAATAGAAATAACCAGCGATTTTCTAGTAGTGGTTTTACCGGGGTGCTACACACCGCCACATGACTACCTGCGCAGCACACTGATGGTGGAGGCGTCGGTCGACCCGGAGGACTGCTCTGGCCTAAAGATGGCTAAGCAGGCTTCCTACAACAACATGCCTCCGACGTCGTTCGAGTTCGCCATCGACTGGTCCAAGGTCGGGGTCGAGCGGGAGGAGGTGGAGCACAAGCACCGGATCATGGAGTGCACCGTCAGACATGCCTCAACTATGGCATCATCGTCCTTGACAACAACGACGAGCACGAGGTTGGGCCAAGCCATCCATGGTAGTGCGCGCCAATGACCCTGGGCAGGGCTCCAGCCGCCCACGAAAGGATGACCGATGATGGCGGCGATGACTACATGATGTTCTTTCGCCACCTCGGCATGCACTAGCCATTTTTATTTCTGTTTTTATGTATTTCTATTAAATCTTGTATGCAGTCACCTTAAATATGTGAATTTGGCTATGTTTCATTGAATTTGTGTGAATTTAAATGTTTTGGTAATTTGTCTTGGGGGCGCGGCTAGGAACCAACGCCCCCTTGATACATTGCAAATGTATCTATAATTTTTGATGTTCCATGCTTGGTTTTATCCACTTTCTTGTGTTTTGTCCACACTTTGGTGTACTTTTCATATGATTTCTTGGACTAACCTATTAACAAGAGCCACGATTTCTCTTGTTTTTTTGGTTCCAGGAAAGTCAGAAAATGAATATTCTCGGAATTGGACGGGACAAAAGCCAAAGTGCCTATTTTTCCGGAAGTCATCATATGCTAGAATACGAGACGGAGAGGGGCCAGGGGGCCACCACACCACCTGTCCCACGCAGCCCAGCCTGGCCCGCACCAGGGGGTGGTGTGGCCGCCTCTGGCACCCCCTCGGCCTCTCCTTCCGCCTATAAGATGCCCTCAGGACGAAAACCCTAAGTACCCGATCAAAAATCCACGAAAGAGTCTATAGCCTCCGTCATCTCCATCCCTAGATCGGGAGGGATCTGAAGCTCTTCTCGGCACCCTGCCGGAGAGGGGAATTCACCCTGGAGGCCTTCTTCATCACCATGCAAGCCTCCGGTGTGATGCGTGAGTAGTTCATACTTGGACTATGGATCCATGTAGTAGCTAGATGGCTGGTTCTCCTCCTTTGTGCTTTCATGTTTAGATCTTGTGAGTTCCGTTCATGATCATGATCATCTATTTGTAATTCTGTATGTTGTGTTTGCGGGGATCCGATGGATATTGAGATGCTATTTCAGATTGATTATTGGTTCTATCATGTCTTTGTTATTTGTGATCTTGCATGCTTTCCGTTGTTAGTAGCTATCTTGGCCAAGTAGATGCTAGCAACTCCAAGAGTTAGTATTTATGCTTGATAGTGGGTTCATGCCTCTGGTAATCTGGGGAAGTGACAGAAATCTCTAAGGTAGTAGGGAGAAAACAACAATCCTTTGTTCATAGAACAATCGTATTGTTTACATTACACACAATTCGTAAAGCAATAATCTGTTGCTTGCAACTTAATATTGGAGGGGGTTCGGATGATAACCTGAAGGTGGATTATTAGTCATAGATGCAGTTGGATGGCGGTCTATGTATAATGTTGTAATGCCCAATCAAGTTCCAAAGGAGTCAAGATGATTAGTATATGCATGTATTGCTTTCTCGATGTTTGTTAATTGCCCCGCTGTAATTTGTTCACCCAACATGTTATCTATCAAGGAGAGCCACCTCTAGTGAACTATGGATCCCGGTCCTTTTCTTTTACATACAATCTATAAACTGTTTACTGCTTTGTGTTTACTTTCAACAAACTATTACTTCCTTCCATTAGATATGTTTAATCCTTTGTTTTTAGCAAAACACGGTGAGATTGACAACCTCATCGCAAGTTGGAGACAAATTTTTGTGGTTGTGTTGTGCAGGTCTCCACGTTGCTACTAGCACCAGTAGTGCGCCCTGCCAAGGCTCAGCTAGCAACACCTTTGGGATGTTTCCTTTTTCCTACTGGTTCGATTAAACCTTGGTTTCATAACTGAGGGAAACTTGCTGCTGTGCTCATCATACCTTCCTCTTGGGGTTTCCAACAAGCTCTACATCAACACCGAGCCATCACCCCTCCGCACGCGTCGAATTTCCATTGGTGCCCCCGCAAATCGCCGGGGGGACAACGGCTGGAGGTGATCTTAGCTAGACCATGTGTGCTATGGATACTCATAGCTGAATGCGGACCGGAGATACAAGAGGGTTAACATGAGGATAACTTTTCTAATAACATCATTATTTTTAAAAATAGTACATTTTTTGAATTAAAGAGGAAAAGTAGCCTAATGGTGACACATTTGCATCTCCACCGACACTCCCAAAAACATAGCTGGGAACATCATCAGCACAACGCTGTGGGGAGCGTCGACACACAATAGCGTATAGGGAGGGCTATCCACACCGACGCATCTACTATGGCCAACCCCAATAGATTTAGCCAAAAGAAATGCATGCCTCTACAAGGCATTGGTCCTCCAATGATTTCCACTTCAGGCCGCGGCTCCCAACCCTCTTGTTCTTCGTAGTGGCATTGGTCTTGAGATCAACCACATCGCTCTCCACCTCTTTGTCGTCCTCAGCATGATCAGCATCTTTAGTATCGAGGATGGACTCAAAGTGGTAAGCGCCTCACCCCTACCACTTTCTTAAATCGATCGATCAATCATTGTTCAATACTTTAAGAAATATCATTTCTAAAATGAAAAGCACAAATAACATTAATTTCACTCAACTGTCATCTTGGGGCTTGAACTGGAGTGCTTCATCTCCATGCGCCGGGACCGACAAATCTATCACCATCCTGATGCCTTCTCGGCGGCTCACTCTTCTCCAGTATTCCTCTTCTTGGAAATTTCCTGCATCATACACAAAGTTATAGTATCACATACTAAATACTTTAAAAGAGAATTCAGAATAGAATTGTCAATAAATTTGGTATAACTTTTACCTCATTTTCTGGACCTTCCGTAGTGTCGTCGGGAACATCAGAATGGTTCTTCAAGACCATTGTCCCGTTCTCCACCAATTTTAGCATGGCAAACAACTCATGCATTTGTTTCACATCTCCCAATTTAAGAAAGCATACATACTCCATTGGTAGTGAGGCCAACACCGTGTCAGCCTTGTACTCATCAAGTATCCTGACACCTAGCCATTCAAGGTACTGGGAAAATCTAGTAAATTTGAGCTCAAGATCACATAGCGATTCTCTCTCTTCTAACTTACAATTCTTCACTAGTTTTGTTAGATTGTAACGCTCAATGCGATCATGGTCCCAGAACAGATCAAGCAGATCTGAGATTATTTCAACAGGACAAGAATCTCAGAACCTTTCCTCTATATCTTTGGTTATACAAGAGAGCATGGGGGTTTGACCATGATCTCATCATCATGTTGCTTAACTAACTTAGCTTTTACATTGGCTAGAGATGGCGGGATGGGTGATGGTGAGACCAATACATATTACTTTTAGATATTCCTAAGAACCATCCTCGGTGTGTAGACCCATTCCATAAAACAACTCCCGTTGGAAGTTAAATTTTTAGAGTTGAGCAATAGGCTAATATTGTGATTATATAACTTAGGATCCATCTTATCTACAAGGTCAAACATAAGTTTATGAGAGGATTGTTCAAGATATTAAACCACTAGGTGAACTAGTGATATCTTCCACTAAGTTCATTAATCCTCAACTGAATGCAACTCAGTGATTCGAGATCCGAGGAGGAAATACACCATTGATGTGTGTAACACTGATGGCATACTCTTCACATGGTAGGCGATCTTCCCAATTACATCGTTCATGCAATTATTGTTCATATTTTGATGGTTGTGTTTCGTGCTCATGACTCTCATGCCTGAACGTCAAGACAACCTAGTGATATAGATACTTGAAGCTCTAATTCGAATCCATTGCAAACATGACAAATCATGTGTACCCAAGTTACCTAGCGCACCCCGATATGACAAGTAGGGTTGATGGTGTCACACTAAGAAGAACACTATCAACTTGATATTTTAGTGAGAACACACGATGTAAACGACTAAGCATATACACAGTGCAAGTAAGAAGAAATGGATAATCACATCATAGGAAATTCATAATCTAGTAGTACTTTCTTCTTTATCGTTAGTGTACAAGACACTTTCCACCCGTGTGCAAAACTCCTTATGCATGCACATCGAACTCCCTCTCTATGCACGGAAAGACACTGGGATTTCCACCAAGTGATCATCACGTTTTTGAACTCCGCAAGAACAACTAGAGTTATCAACTAAATTCATTACAAAAGGCGACACGCAGGTCATAAAAGACAATCACATGGCTACAACCATCATGCCGTACCATGATATGCATATCATAAATAACATTACATAGTATACCATCTCATACAAAATCTCATTGATGACAAATACTATACCACATCACATGCACATCTTGCAAAAACAAGTTAGATAATTCTACTTGTTCTCTTTGCAACTTTTACGTGGTTATGAGTTCCACTAAACAGAACAACACAACTACACAAAAGAGTAACATTATGTTCAAGTTGTTTCTGGTGATGGAATGACGAGAGAACTTCGTAATCTCGTTGCCCCATATCTAAACTACGCTTCTGTGCCTAACCCCGAGTAGAAAACCGCTACCCTTTTAGAATATCTCTCCACGATCATGACTATGATGTGAGCAAAGATACTGAAGTACATCGTTGATCTGTCAACTGGATATGCGTAGGAGTAATCACAAGGATTGCAGATAGCCAAAAGTTTGTAAATCAATACTATACCATCAGAGTTAGGAATGATAAAAATCATGGGAAGCAACAAGAACGTCATATCTTCAACATACATCTAGATCGAACGCGTCCACTGATGGATCCGTACTCTGATACCACTGTTGAAGTTCGTGCATGCAAAACAAAATTTTGCCCTACACGAACAACCAAGATCTAACCATGAAGAGACTAGCAACATTAGATCTTTATCTCATACCGACGTTGATGCGGAAGAGGATGTCGACCAATGTAGATGTTGAAGACGAATGAGTCGATCCCTGTAGCAAAGGTGTATCCCTCCTAGACATGAGGAGAATGTTCACTCGATGCTAGGATCAAATGGTCAATCCCTCCATAGATTGCATGCGTTCAGCCCTCTGACCTGTTAGCATTCTGTCGTGTAGAGCTGGACGCCAACGGTGCTCGTCACGCAACCTTCTGGAGAATACTACTATGGTGTAGCGCGCGAGAGAAACTCACGAGGAGTTGTGGTGTGTCTTGGAGGATAGGGACTGGGGCCTTTATATATGAGGAGGGGGAGGAGGGCACGCACCCCAGGGTTCCTACCCTAGGGGCAGCGTCTAGGGTGGGCAATGACCAAGGAGGGGATCTCCCCGACCCCATCCAATGGCAAGTTCCTGATCTCCTCCAATTAGGATATCATCTCCTTCCCTTTTAGATGATCTTAATCTTGGAAATAATGCCAATATCGATATTTTCCTTATTTACAAGATATGATCAAAACCTTCTAGAAATAGAGATCCAATTGGATACCTTTTGATTTGAGCAAATGCACCAAAATAGGAAAGTCGAGGTGGCACCCCTAGCCCACGTGTTAGCTCCTAGGAGGGCTAGGCGCCGTCCATGGGTGGGACTTGGTGGCCCAGGATCCACCCCCTGGGTGGTACTTCCCCTTCTTATCCACTTCGACCACTAGAAATCCTTTTGGCACTCCGTATCGATTCTGATTTCTCTTAGATGCTCTTAGTACCTTGATCCTATATATATTCTAGAATCTTTCCAGAATATCTCTGACATATCCATCGTCCTGGGATGATTACGATGAACCTCGGAATCACCACCGTGACTTCAGAACAACTTTCCTAAATTAGGTTATGTCACCAGAACTATTCTGATTCCTTTCGGAGGTGTATCAATGAATCCCAGAACTATTTCGGTATGTCCAGACATCCCTCTCTGCTACCTACCATGTGGGTGACAAGCACAACTTGATCATAAGACCTTAAGCGTGTGACGTAATTGGGTTCGGTAGTAAGTAGACATGACTTCGAAGGCCATCAGATCAATAACCAACAACGGAGCCTAAAAACCCATGATGGTTCCCACTTCATTACGCGTAGATCACATTGAGTGAACCCATTCATTATACATATACTATATTCATGTGATAATCCTAGACGAGATATTTGTATCCTCGTGAATCAACTCTTGATCACTGTAGCGGTTATCCTCGTTATGATTTCACTCTCTTTCACTCGCATCTGTATTCCAATGTCATTTATGATCTCATCATAATTATGCTCGTGCAGACGATTGGATGACATCGTAACACTGAGTGGGCCCAGAGAATATCTCTCCATCATCAGGACGAGTAAAACCCTACTTGTTGAACTTTCCAAGTCTCTAGGCATACTTTCGTGCTTATCTCAGAGAAGTCGTTATTACCACCTTTGCAGTTGGCGTTTGGATAAGACCAAGGAAAAACCTTACGGTATGAGGGTACTTGATATTCTCATGGTCTTAAGGATTCATGCATAAGATAATGATCTCATGATATTACTATTTACAACATGATTCTATCTTACAGTAAATCATCATGTGGATCTGTTCTATACCCTTGTCTCTCCAGACAATGTACTCTCATAGCTGGTGGTATACTCTATACCATGATCAGGAAACTTGATCATCACTCAACACATGAGCTAGTCCTAGAGGCTGGACTAGGAACATCTTGGTGTGTTCGTCTTTACTACACCTGCATGTGATGCTTCCATTGATTCTCACAATCAAGGTTGATAGTGGTTTCACCATAGTTCGATAAACCTATATATTGAACATTGGATTATATAATAATAATTATTATTATAGCCTCTAGAGCATTAATCCTAGGAAGCATGTTCCTTCGACTTTCAAGGATGCATGTTCGTCCATCCATTGGGCTGCTCCTGGGTCTCGCAGCAGCACAATTACAACAAGAATCAGTTGCTGCTAGCTGGTGGTGCCATAGGTACTGAAATCATGTGCAAATGTTCAAACGGGTATGCACTTTCAGGCTCTGCCATTGCGGCACAACCCGCATGAAGCGAGGAACAGTGTAGTCCAAGCCTTCAGTGCTGATGGATCATGCGCCCCGTCGTCGTGATGCAGCTGCGCAACTGCTACGACGCACCCACATGGTCACCATCGTCGTTGAGGAGACGCATAGCAAATGTTTGACGGAATGCATAGGCAAATGTAAATTTTAAGGAGTTATGTTTAGAGGTTCAGTTAGTGTCGTGGTGGTGTCACGGCAGATGCCATGGATAGGCTAAAGGTGGGGACTAATACACGCTAGGGGAATCCAGGGAGGGATAGTGGAGTGATTCTCCACGCAGAAGCTTTGTATTGATGTTCTATCTCCAAGATTACAAGTGCTCCTCGAGCTGTATTTGACAAGAGGAGGAAGAAGAAACTCTCTTACTCTTGCCTCCTATCTAGCCCAAGAACCCTAGATCCACTAGTGCTCAACCAACTAGAATTCTTCCAACTCTGTATCCCAGAAAAACCCAACCCCTCTACCAGAACCCTAACCCCCCTTATATAGTGGTGGTTCGGTCCTGGCCTAGGGCATACGTGGAGGCATATTCCTAAGAATATTCCCCTCCCAAAGTAGTAACCCGACAGAGGTGCTTTTCCCCCGTGTCACACTTGCTTTAGCGACGTAGCCTCTGCGGCGCCCGCGTCAGCCGACGTGAGCGTTGTCACCCTTGTCGGCCATGATCCGGTGGTCCTGCCCTTGCTTTATTCGCTCATCCAGTACGCACCGGACCTTATTTTTTGACCAGAGAGATTCCTTCCTTCTCCTGGAAGCCAAGCGAGGATCCGGATCACAGTAGATCCGACCACACCTGTTCCTGCATATAAGTTAGACAAGCATTTCCGACTTACTCCTTAAGTCGGATGAGACAACGTTAGGCGTCCCCCCTGGCCCGGGTTACTCCGTGATCCGGCCTGCCTTGAGGTGACTCGGCCAGCATCCGCTTTGACCTTGCCGACCCTCGGCTAACTCGGCCCTTATACCCCGGAGTGACCCTACCCGGGGGTATCCCCCCCAACATTAGTCCCCGAAGCTGGTGCGGCCTTAGCGGCCTTGGTCGCTAAGGCCACATCAGGTTCATTCATATTCGAGCCTCGGACGTTTAGTTCTGGGTTAACTTCTTGTCTCGGATTATATGGATTTACGTTCCCTTCGCACGTTCCAAGTTTTCACTTGCCGGCCGGGTTACCATTGTAGCTCGGATCCGGGTCTTGCTTCCTTCTCTCATACGCCAACCCACGTAAAGGTTAATCATTACGTTGCCTCATTTTAAGGGCCTGCATAGTAACCGCCGCAGTAACTGTCAGTGATTACTATGCGTGGGTTACGTCACACCTGTCTCCTCGTTTACCGCAACTGCACGTCGTGTCACGGGATCATATTTACTTTGTGGCCCCCGGTGTGGCTTCTCTCTGATTGGCTGATGCCGGTGATACACGGCCACAGCGTGTGGCTCTCCGACGCAGCACGATCCCACTCATCGATTACTGGGGGCAGTTAAATAGGGGAGGGGCGCGTCCCTTAGCACTTTTCCATCTCCGCGCCCCTTTGCCCGTTCCTCTTCTTCTTCCTCGCGACCGCGCTACCGCCAGTGCCCGTTGCAGCGCCGCCGTCGCCGTACCTTCTCCGTGCCTCCGCACCGTAGCCATCGCTACACAACTGCTTAGCCACGAGTCCTCGTCAATCTAGACCGCAGAGCCCCGCCGCCGCTAGCTCCAGCGAGGACAGCGGATTCGAGATGACGGAGGAGGAGCTCATCCTCGTCGAGCAGGAGATGGAGGAGGACGCCGGCGTGGCGGACCGCGGCGCGTGGGCCGGTTCGTGGGTCTGCCAGGACGACATCGACTGGCTCTACCGGACCCGGCGTATTCCCGCCGACGTTGCCGCTCGTCTCCCCTCCTCGGAATTGGCCCCCTCACCCAATCCGGGTGAGTTCGTTGTTTTCCTATCCCATTTCCAACGGGGATTTGGTCTTCCGGTGAGTGATTTCTTCCGGGACTGGGTCCGGACCTATCACTTGCAACCACATCATCTCCCGGCGAACGCCATCACCTCTCTGTCTGCTTTCGTCTCTATGGTCGAGGGCTACACCGGACTATGGCCCACGAAGGAGCTGTGGATCCGGTTCTTCGGCCTCCATCGCAACGTCGTCCCCAACATCCACGTTGAGTCGGAGGACAATCAGCTCACTCAGTTCGGAGTTGCCTCGATCTCGCCCCGGAGATTTTCAATCTTTCCCCGGGTCACCGGGCTTGACTCCTGCAAAGGATGGGCCCGTACCTTCTTCTACGTCCGGAACGAGGGTACCGAAGACTTGATTCGGTTGCTGCCCTACGCTCCGGGTCCCCCAGACACGGATTTCTAGGAGGAGGTCGCCAAGAAACCTACAGCTCTAGCCAACCAAGTCCACAAAAGGTTCGTGGAGCTGAAGAAGCTCGGATTGCGCAACGAGGATGCCATGATCACATTTGTGCGCAACCGAATCTCTCCCCTCCAGCGGCGCACTCACAGGTTGTGCCACATGAGCTTCAGCCGCGACCCTAACCGAACCACCTCGTTCGAGTTGAGCAATACGGAGATCTTCCGCCGGGTCAAGGCTCTTTTCACCACCCATAAGGATTTCTCCGCCGAATGGACGTGGGGAATCGAGCATTACTGCCGTGACAGGCTCCCTCCCGCGGTAAGCTTCACGGGGTAAACTTATTTCGGATCAATTACGTGTCGGTTCTTATCATATTTTTGACTCTGCTCTTTGTGCTTTTTTCTCAGCTGTTTCTCCAGCAAACCCTCGAGGATGGTATAGATCCGACCCTTAAGTGGGCCCCGGACCGAGAAATCCCGGATGAGGAGGAGCCGGACTAGGAGATGTTCCTACCCACGACCGACGCCACCAAACGACCCAACGGTAAATTCTCTTCTCTTAGAGATTGGCCCGACGATGAGGTTGACTCGGATATCGACATGATTGAACCCGTTGAGGCTGTCCCTCTTTCTTTTGCCTTCCCGGCATCAGTTAACCCCGGTGGGCATATCCACAAGGATCCTCCACTTGCCACGGGCGAGCCTGTTCCGGTGGCGTCGAGGAAGAAGCGCGGATCCGCGTCAAGTTCTTCTTCCGAACCTTCTCAGCCTACCAAAAGGCAAAAGAAGGCCGGAGACAAGACTGCCTCCAAACGGGCAGGCAAAGCCCCGGCACGGAGGGCCCGGAAACCTAAGGAGGCCGAGAGCTTGGATGCGTAAGTCACTTTTCACTGCGCAACACACTTCCTCCTGCATCGGGGTAATTTCACTCCTGACATCGTTTTCTTTTGCAGGGATCCTGTGGAGGTCCCTCAGAGCGGATCGAGCATCTCTTCTCCCCTTCAGTCCGGTCCTTCCCCTCCTCGTGACGACGAGTCACACCCGCTGAGCCCTATTCCGGAGGGCTCTGCGGCCGCTCCGGGTTCCGTATACCTCCTCCAGAGGAACGCGACCTCGGATCAGGAGGGGTCGGATCGGCCGAAGCAACGGCGTCCGCCACTTCGGCATTGCCGCAACCAGCAACCACCAAGTATACCGCAACTCCAGCACCAGCAGCAGCTCCAGCACCAGCCACCGAACCAGCGCCTGTCCTGGCTCCAAAGAAACCAACAGCAGCTCCCAGTCCTGCTACCAAAGCTCCCGTGCCAAGTTCGTCTGCCTTGTCCGAGTCATCCCAAGCTCGGCGAGGAACCACTCCAGCAGCTTCCAAGGGCAAATCCACTATGGTCACATCCTCCCAGCAAGCTAAAGGCAAGAAGGCTCCGGATGCGGCCAAGTCTACCTCCATCGAGTCCGGGCAGCGAACCTTGTTGTCAATGCTTCCGAAGAAGTCACCAGCAGCGACGGATCCTCCTGCCAAGCCAGCCGATTCGCAGCAGATGATTCTTCACACCAGCCTAGCTCTTGCCCTGATTGAGAGGAAGGAAGCTCACGCAAAGGGCTTGGTGGCACAGCCTTATTGAGTTTGTCATGAACTGGAATAAGGCAGAGTTCGTCTACAACGACGATCTCCCGGAAAAGTTCGGCCCCGCTGAATTTTCCGCTCAGATGAATACCGCCGCCAAGGCCATTAACCTCACTGGGCGAATGATGGAGGTACGCCGTTTCTTCTTTACATGCTGTAGATAATAACCATTAGTCTCGAGCCTCCGTGAGTAACTTGTTACTCGGCCGGATGCTCATTAGAAGATCAACGTAGCTGCATGTAAACTTCAAATATGCACACATTTAGAGCCGGGTTAAGTTCCACTTGGCCTGGATCTTGCACACTTCGAATATGCACACACCTAGAGCCGGGTTAAGTTCCGCTTGGCCCGGATCTTGCACACTTCGAATATGCACACACCTAGAGACGGGTTAAGTTCCGCTTGGCCCGGATCTTGCACACTTCGAATATGCACACACCTAGAGCCGGGTTAAGTTCCGCTTGGCCCGGATCTTGTACACTTCAAATATGCACACACTTAGAGCCGGGTTAAGTTCCGCTTGGCCCGGATCTTGCACACTTCGAATATGCACACACCTAGAGCCAGGTTAAGTTCCGCTTGGCCCGGATCTTGTACACTTCAAATATGCAACAAACTAATTTTACACTCCTGTACCTTTGTCAGGTAACTACCAATCGCCGGAGCGCCGAATTTCAGCGCCTGCTTGATACCCACAAGATCTTGCGTGCAAAACATGTTGCACTTGGCGCGGAGCATGAAAAGAGGGGTAATTTCCTCCCACAACACCTCTCCGTTTCACTTGTTTCTGCTGGACTAACCTCCTCACTCGGTTTTTTGCAGCTGGGGTGGAGGCTGAAAACAAAATTATGCGGAAGAACTTGGAGGAAATCCGAGGTATGTCCTCTTTCACCCAACCTTGTTGTGTTTTCCATTTCTTCTTCTCCTTGGCTCGGCAAACATTCACTCCTCGGCTTTGCTGGGTCAACATACTATTTCAGCATCGCTTGAGGATAGTGTGCCCGTGCCTGATATGATGCTGCATTTTCTCGAACAAGCAGGACAACATCAAGCCGAGCTGAAGAAGAAGAATGATGAGCTTTCCCTCCTCCGGACCAAGGACGACGAAATAGCCAAACTCAAGGCCGAGATGGAGAAGATGAAGGCCCAACACAAAACCGAGCTCCAAAAAGTTGGCCAGAACTTCACCGAAGAACGTGAGCGCTTTACCCTCCAGATCTCCAAGGACCAGGACCTGCTCAAGGAATCCGAGGTCCAGCTTGGTCGGCGCTTGCGAGCTTGAACAACTTCGCGAGGCAGCGGCGGTTGTATCAAGGAGTTGACCCGGATCCATCGTCATATCTCACGTAAGTTTCTTCCCCTTATCCGACATAGTTTTCCGGGTTAGCTCATATGCCTTTGCTTCAGCATCTTCCCTTTCCTTATTTTCAGATCACTTTCCGGAGGGTACTCCCATCACTAGTGCTGCCGTTGCCAAATTCTGCCGAGAGAGGGGTACTCCCGTCGCTCCTGATGGTGAGAGCGTCCCCTTAGACATGGAGGACCTGTTGGTTAGCGTGTCAGCTCGGGTGGAAACCATCAAGAACTATGGGAAAGATCTCCTCCACGTTGCGGTCCGGATCTACAACACTTTCTGGCCAAGCGAGAGCGCTCCAAAAAGGATCACACTCCTTGCTAAGAAGCTATTGGAAATCGAGACACAGCTTGATCTCTGGAGAGAATCCGCCAGGCGTGCCGCAGCAGATACCCTCCTCCATCATATCCTTACATGGTACGAGAAGATCTGCCTGAGCCTCCTCACACGCCGGCGCACCGGATCCAAATGGACCGATGATCCGGAGTGGGTACCTCTGCGCTAGGCTTGCGCCTACAGCCTTGTCGAATATTCTCCCATCCATGACTGGGTTGAGGGGCCGAGCTTTCTGGAATCCGGTGAGGAGGAGCAGATGGAGAACGTGGAGGATGGGTCGGGTGAGGATGTAGAAGATGCTGCTTCTGGTATTGAAGACAGTGATGACGACGCCGAACTTCCTCCTCCTGCCGCTCCTTAGTGGAAAAAACTTGAAAATTTATCAGATCCCCGGTATGCCGGGTGCAATTGTATGCTGAATAGATGATATTTTGCTACTATGCTTGTATGCCGGATTAACTTGGGCGTAGTCCCCGAGTTTCATTTTCTTGTTCGTCCAATTCTCCGGCTCGATCCGTGTCTACCTTGATTCGGTTTTACGACTTACGAATCCGGGCCCCAAGAATCGTTTTAACAATACTTAGAAACTGTGAGGCTTGGCTCAAAATAATTCAACATAATAACTTGAAAGTAAATACGGGGTTAGTCCGAAAAAGCAAACGTTAGCTGGAATAAGATTGTTTCCTTAGTGGTTTTTCACGTGCTACGTAATTCCAAACTTGTTCCCTTGCTTGCCATGAAGCCAATTCTTGTTGGACAGCAACAAGTCAAAGGGTTGGGTTTTTGGTGCTCACACATTACTAATCCGGGTTAAGCGAAACGAGTAATTCCAGCTAACGCATAAAAAGTAACAACAACCGTTTATTAAGGCAGTCCCCGAGTTACTGCTCGAGGCTCCGCTATTTCATTGATAAGCTCATTGCCGACATACATACCGACATACGAGATGACTCGGATACATACACTTCTTAGCTAAGCGTAGAAGGGACGAAGTAGTGCTACATTCCACGGTCGCCTTGACTCCTCTCTGGACCTATCCGCCTTGTTCTTTTCCTGTGGCTTTGCATCTATGAGATAGTAAGAATCATTGTGCAATGCTTTGCTCACAATGAACGGCCCTTCCCATGGGAGGGACAATTTATGCATGCCAGTAGTACGTTGTACCAACCGGAGCACCAGATCACCTTCCCGGAAGACTCGGGGGCACAATTTCCGGCTATGATAGCGTCGGAGGTTTTGCTGATATATGGCGGATCTGGACAGTGCCAGTTCTCTTGCTTCTTCCAGCAGATCAACATCATTTTTCCGGGCTTCTTGCACTTCGGCTTCTGTGTATTGGGTGACCCTAGGCGAATCATGCTCTATGTCGGCTGGTAATACAGCTTCTACCCCATATACCAGAAAGAATGGCATGTAGCATGTTGATCGATTCAGAGTTGTTCTTAAACTCCACAATACCGCTGGTAGTTCTTCTATCCAGCACCCCGCTGACCTTTGCAGCGGCTCAATGAGCCGAGGTTTTATCCCAGATAGCACTAATCTGTTGGATCTTTCCACTTGTCCGTTCGATGCGGGGTGGGCTACCGAGGCTACGTCGAGTCGGATTTTCTTGTCTCGGCAAAAGCGCGCAAATGCTCCTTCCACGAAATTCATTCCATTATCAGTTATAATGCTGTGTGGATAACCGTATCTCAAGATGATGTCTTTGAGAAATGTCACGGCCGTAGCTCCATCACATTTTCTTATAGGCTTCACTTCGATCCATTTTGTAAACTTGTCCACCATGACCAGAATGTGTGTCATGTTTCCTCTCGCCGGTTTGAACGGGCCAACCATATCCAAGCACCACACAGCAAATGGCCATGTAATTGGTATGGTTTTGAGTTCCGACATAGGCATATGTGTCTTGGTGGCGTATCTTTGACAACCATTGCATTTTCTCACCAGATCTTCTGCTTGCTCCAAGGCACTTGGCCAGTAGAATCCATGCCGGAACGCCTTTGCCACTAAGGCCCGGGATGAGGCATGATGCCCGCATTCTCCTTGGTGTATATCTCGGAGGATGTTAAGTCCTTCTTCCGGGTCAACACACCGCTGGAGGACATTGGTTAAACTCCGTTTGTACAGCTCGGAATTGATGATTGTGTAAGCTTTGGCTCTCCTCTGAGTTTGCCTGGCTAGCACTTCCTCAGTGGGTAAGGTTCCATCTTTCAAGAATTGGTATATAGGCAGTGCCCAAGCTGGTATCGCTCGCGTAGGGAACATCTCCTCATCAATTTCCATCCGATCCACCGGCATAACTTCAGCCGGATCACGTTGAACGGTCCCCGGGTCTAGCGAGGTAGCTCCCGGGTCTATTGAGGCAGTCCCCGGATTTGCCGAGGCAGTCCTCGGGTTCGGCGTGCTACCTCCCATGTCAATGTCCATGAGATCAGCTCCGAATGCCGCATTTTCCGGGACATAGATTGAGTCGGTTCCTGGGGACGGCCTGATAGACGATTTTCTGAGGTGCTCCAATGCTATGCCCGGTGGAATTGCCTGTCGGGTCGATCCGAGCTTTGACAGCATGTCGGCAGCTTCGTTTTCCACGCGAGGTACATGGTGAAATTCGCATCCCTCAAAGTAACCCGAGATCTTCTGCACATGAAATCTGTATAGTGCCATGTTTGGATCCAGGGCGTCCCACACTCCGGACACTTGCTGTATTACTAGATCCGAGTCGCCAAAGCATATTATCCGACGTATGCCAATCTCCTTTGCCACTTTGAGACCATGCACAAGAGCCTCGTACTCAGCGACATTGTTCGATGCCGCGAAATGGATCTGTAATACGTACTTGAGCTGATCCTTCTTTGGCGAGGTAAGCACAACCCCGGCACCTAACCCGGTTTTGGTTTTCGATCCGTCAAAGTGCATCCTCCAGTAGTTCGGATCTGGTGGCGGTGGTTCGTATTGCACCTCGGCCCAATCCACGAAAAAGTCCGCCACAGCCTGAGACTTGATTGCTTCTCTTCTATCATACTGGGGTGCGTAAGGTGCTAGCTCAATTGCCCATTTCGCAATTCTGCCATTCGCATCTTTGTTACCCATTATCTCGGATATGGGGGCTTCGCATATCACTTTGATGGGATGCTCCTCAAAGTAGTGCTTTAACTTCTTTGCCGCCATATAAACACCGTATGCCACCTTTTGAAAATGCGGGTAGTTCTGTTTTGAGGCAGACAATACCTCGCTCAAGTAATACACTGGCCTCTGCACCGACTTAGCCTCTTCATCACGCTCCACTACAATCATTGCACTTACAACTCGGTTGATTGCGGCTATGTAGAGCAACATTGGCTCCTTCGACAGTGGCGAAGCTAACACTGGTGCAGTGGCCAACATCTTTTTTAAGTGGGCAAAAGCTTCATAGGCCTGCGGCGTCCAGACGAATTTATCTGACTTTTTCATGAGTTGGTAGAGAGGCAGTGCCTTTTCTCCCAACCGACATACAAACCGACTCAACGAGGCCAGGCACCCAGTGAACTTCTGGACATCATTGAGACACTTCGGCAGCTCCATTCGTTCGATGGATCGGATCTTAGTTGGATTAACCTCGATACCTCGGCTAGAGACGAGAAATCCGACTAATTTCCCAGCCGGGACACCGAAGGTACATTTCTCCGGATTAAGCTTCATCCGGAATCTCCTCAAGTTCGCGAATGTTTGCCTTATGTCGTCAAGGAGCGTTGCGCTTTCCTTGGTCTTAATATCCACATCATCCACGTAGACTTGTACGTTTTGACCTATTTGATCGTGTAAACATTTTTGCATACACCTTTGGTACGTTGCACCTGCATTTCGTAAACCAAACGGCATAGTGCGATAGCAATAAGCCCCGTACGGGGTAATAAAGGCAATTTTTATTTGATCATCCGGGTTCAGAGGTATCTGGTGGAAACCAGAATAGGCGTCAATGAATGACAACAGTTCACATCCTGCGGTAGAGTCGATGACCTGATCTATCCTCGGCAGTGGAAATGGATCTTTTGGACACGCCTTGTTCAGGTTCGTGTAATCGATACACATACGCCAAACCACTGTCACGTTCGGATCATCCTTTTTCTTTTCTACCAGCACCGGATTAGAGAGCCAATCCGGATACAGCACTTCCATGATAAATCCTGCTGCTAGCAACCGAGCTATCTCGTCGCCAATGACCTTTCTCCTATCCTCGGCGAAGCGTCGGAGAGGTTGCTTCACCGGCCTTGCTCCGGGTCTTACGTTCAAAGAGTGCTCGGCCAACTCCCTCGGAACACCTTGCAAGTCCTGTGTGGACCAAGCAAAAATATCCCGATTCTCACGGAGGAAGTTGACGAGCTCGCTTTCCTATTTGTCAGTTAACCCGACACCAATCGTTACGGTACGCTCCGGAAACATGTTATCCACCGGAATCTTCTTGGTGTCCTTTGCGGCTTGAAACGAAACGCTTCCATGCGGGTTACTTAACGCCGACATATACTGCTGCGCGGACTGAGCTAATGCCGCCACCTCTTGGATTTTTCTTTTCTCTTGCGCAATTACGAGTGACTCGGCTAGGTTGGACCCGGCTGAGGCGCACTCAATAGAACGTCGGAGATCCCCAGCGATAGTAATTGCTCCATTTGGCTCGGGCAACTTCATCTTCAGATAACTAACGTGACAACTTGCCATGAACTTGCTCAGTGCTGGTCTCCCGAGTAATGCATGATACGCGCTCTCCAAGTTCACCACCTCAAACTCCAGATTCTCAGTTCGGTAGTTATCCCTCGTGCCGAACAGCACGTCGATCCGGACTTTGCCTATGGGATCACAGGAGATGCCTGGTATGATGCCATGGAAAGTTGTTCTTGTAGCCTAGAGCATGTTCTCCGAGATGCCCAACTTGCGCATCGTATCCGCATACATGATGTTAATGCTACTGCCATTGTCGATCAGTACCTTGGAGAACCTCACATTAATGTTTGGTCCAATGAACGTCGGATCTAACACTAGTCCATATGAGCCTGGACTTGGCATAAGCTTAGGATGATCTTTGACGCTCCAGGTGATTTCCTGGTCCGACCAAGGCATGTACCTCGTCACTGCAGGCATAACCGCGTTAACCTCCATATGTCGGTGCTGCAAGCTCTTCCTATCTGTTTCCTCTGTCGTGAACACACAATAGCTCTTGTGATGTTCCCTGTACTCATTCCTTCCCTCGTTTCTGGAGTACCTCTGATCCGGTTGTTGCTGGTTTTCCACCTGATGCACTGCATCCCTTCTCTCATTGTTGTCATACCTCGGCGGAGGGGGACGCAACATTAGTTGCTGCGTGTTTGCTAAGGAGAGCAATTGCTGCCGGGGTAACTCCTGCCGAGGTTGATCGTTCCGGGGTGCCTGAGCATTCCCCGAACCACCTTGTTCTATCTTACGCATCCACTCACATTGCCTCGTTGTGTGACCCGCCGGGCTGTTCGGATTTGGCGTGTGAAACTTACACGGCTGGTCCAACATTGACTCATAGGTATACCTCGGACGATCTTTCTTTTCCTGCCATTGCTTCTTCTACTCCGGAGTCCATGTTTTCTTGCCATCATTTCGAGGAGTCCATTGCCCTCCCGTTTTCTGGCGTTGGTTGCTCCCTGCTCCGGGTTGATCTTGATTCACAGCTGCAACTTGTTGCGAACTATACCGATGATCTGGTCTATCGTCTCTCCTTTTTCCCCTGTAATCGTTCCTCCGGGATGACCCGGCTCCGTCCCTTTGATAGTACTCCTCATTTGACTCGTTCGACGCGATCCTGGGTTGAGTCGGGTCACCCAAAGCATATGAATCCGCAATCCGAATCATCTATGCCAACGTGACTGGCATTTTCCTTTGCAATTTCATCCACAACTCGCTGCCATATCTGCACCCTTGTGCGAACCATGCTATAGCTTGTGACTCTATGACTCCCTCACACGAGTTTCTCACGGTACACCACCGGGTCAAGAACTCACGATCCGTTTCGTTAGATCTCTGCTTGCACATCGGCAGGGTCTGTGGTCTATTCGGTCTCTGATATGTACTTGAGAAGTTGCTGATAAACATTTCTTCAAAATCGATCCAGCAATTGATGCTTCCGGGTGGCAAATTATTCAGCCATACCCTAGCCGGACCTACCAACATCTGGGGTATGTATCGTACAACCCATCTCAAGTTGCCAGTTGCAATTTTCACAGTTGTTGCGTAGTTTATCAGCCAATCCTCCGGCTTTGTACTGCCGTCATACGTCTTCGTGCCCCTGGGTAGTTGGAAGTTGGGTACTGGCGGTTCCTTCATGATCCGGGGTCCAAAGCACGCTGGACCCGGAGGACCTTGACATTCGATCTGCTCCGACCTATATAGGCGATCCAGCTTTAACCTGGCGTCATCCGGCATCAAATCCCTGCTTCCCAATCTGGACCCTATCACATGATAGTCTGGTCTTGCATATCCCGCATTCATCATCTCCGAGTCTCCGTCATTATATCAGTTTTGCTCTCGTTGTGCTCCTCTCTGTTGCATACCTCGGCCGGCACTTTGCTCTTGCCTTGGTATATTCCGCTGCTACGGTTGACCTGCTCCTGCCGAGTTTCGCTGTCCGGCATTGCCGTTGGCAGCATTCCCTTGACCGGCATTGCCTTGGTCGTGATTACCTCGGCCAGCTTCACCTCAGCTCACACTTCGTCGATCGTCGTTTTTCCGCATCTCTTTTTCTTTTCCCGCACGCGTTGGGTCGTACGGAACGATCTGCTTGTTCCGTCTGGCCGATGTTACTACCTCTTCTCTCCTTGGGCCACCATGGCGGCGACGATGCGGCTCGGTAGTTTCTCCGGGTTACCCATCGCCGAATGGACGATCTTAGAAGCTCCAACTCTCTCCGGGTTACCCCTCAGTAGCTCCTCGTTCTGCCTGTTCGCGATCCGAACCAGCTCGTTAACCCGGTCTTGCTGCCTCAGACGGGTCTCACCCGTCAGACCCTCTAGTTCAGACGCTGCGGCATCTGCTGCTCTAAGGTTCTTCGCCGGGGTACTATATCTTGGCAACCCCACAGACAGATAGTTTTCCGACCCTTCCGGTCCATCATCACCTTCTCTGTTCATCTCGTTTATGAGATTTTTCCCTTTTACCCTTACTGCATCAACCTTGTTCGCCTTCGCGTACTCACGCAGTGTCATGTTCAACGACTGCTGAGCCGCTGCTATTTTCTTTGCGCCCTCCAGTATCTTTTGCCGGGTTTCCTCTAGCTCGGCCTGTGCCTGAGCCGGATCTACCACTGCTGCCACCGGGTTTGCCAAGCTATCCATAGCTTCCCTCAGCACGTTCTCAGGCCTCTCTAATGGAGGACCCCTAGCTTTCCTCGGTGCCTTAGGTGTTACCTCCGGGTCTGGCGCTGGATCCTTGCTCATGCCCGCGCCTGGCGCAGTCATCATCACCTCTGCATGGTCCGGGGCGGCGTACGCACCCGCGAGCCACGGTGAGGTGGTTCTCTGCATCGACGACGCGGATGAACACAAGACATGTCCACAGCAACGTAGACCTTGTGCGCACCGAGCTTGACGAAGATGCCGTTGCACGGAAGGGGGCATGTGCCGAAGCAGCGTTGTCGCTGACGTAGTCCAGCGCTCCAAAGCACTGAACGAGCCCGGAGACGATGCGTTCGCCGGTGCCGATGAGGTTTCCCGTCCGGATCTTCACCCCTGCTAGCGCCGCTAGCCCCACGGTGGGCGCCAACTGTCGTGGTGGTGTCACGGCAGATGCCATGGATAGGCTAAAGGTGGGGACTAATACATGCTAGGGGAATCCAGGGAGGGATAGTGGAGTGATTCTCCACGCAGAAGCTTTGTATTGATGTTCTATCTCCAAGATTACAAGTGCTCCTCGAGCTGTATTTGACAAGAGGAGGAAGACGAAACTCTCTTACTCTTGCCTCCTAACTAGCCCAAGAACCCTAGATCCACTAGTGCTCAACCAACTAGAATTCTTCCAACTCTGTATCCCAGAAAAACCCAACCCCTCTACCAGAACCCTAACCCCCCTTATATAGTGGTGGTTCGGTCCTGGCCTAGGGCATACGTGGAGGCATATTCTTAGGAATATGCC
Organism: Avena insularis; assembly: GCA_023614405.1. Classification (NCBI taxonomy): domain Eukaryota; kingdom Viridiplantae; phylum Streptophyta; class Magnoliopsida; order Poales; family Poaceae; genus Avena; species Avena insularis. Next base: position 351,944,208 of record CM042692.1, on the reverse strand, counting down.
CCCTCCCAAAGTAGTAACCCGACAGGGGTGCTTTTCCCCCGCGTCACACTTGCTTTAGCGACGTAGCCTCTGCGGCGCCCGCGTCAGCCAACGTGAGCGTTGTCACCCTTGTCGGCCACGATCCGGTGGTCCTGCCCTTGCTTTATTCGCTCATCCAGTACGCACCGGACCTTCTTTTTTGACCAGAGAGATTCCTTCCTTTTTCTGGAAGCCAAGCGAGGATCCGGATCACAGTAGATCCGGCCACACCTGTTCCTGCATATAAGTTAGACAAGCATTTCCGACTTACTCCTTAAGTCGGATGAGACAACGTTCGGCGTCCCCCCCTGGCCCAGGTTACTCCGTGATCCGGCCTGCCTTGAGGTGACTCGGCCAGCATCCGCTTTGACCTTGTCGACCCTCGGCTAACTCGGCCCTTATACTCCGGAGTGACCCTACCCGGGTATCCCCAAACAGTTAGGAAAGACTTTTTTTTAGAGAAGTAAACATACTCCTCTAATGGATAGGGTGCTGTTGTACTCTTTTAAATATATATAAGGGTCGGTTAGAGATGTCTTTAGAGAGAGACTTCTACTGTAATAACACAGAAAAGGCTACAACCCGTCACTGTCCGGACTCCATCTGTAGACAGGATCGGATCAGAATGATACCAAGATCGGGCCAGCGTGGAGTATTAAACAACGCGGTCTACTGCGTAGTAGTACTATTATATGACGACGTCTACCTGCCAAACCAAACATCCTGCCAAATTGGGCTTCACGCACGTGCACACGATCGACACTGATAGCTTCTATCTGCACGTAAAACTATTTGTTTCCTTCTCCTCACACAGTGTGCGTGCACATTAAACAATGCCATTTCTTCAGTTCCGTCCCGTGGTTAAGCTGAGGTTGTATTTTGCTGACTGTTCTCCGGGTTGTACTTTGGTGGCTTGTACCTTGGCTATTTTGTTGGTCTTTTTCTTTCACTGTATATATACATCAGTTCTCCTGCATAGTTAAAAAAAACGATCTTCGTATTACATATGAATGTAAAATTGACGGTATTGCAAATTCATACTAGCTATTAATCTCCCCGGGAAAAAAACGACCCCGTCCCCTCCTGCGTCGCTCTCGCGAGCGACCGGGGGGAAACCCTAATCCTGCCGCCGGCGGGTGCCCTCCCTCCGTCCTTCCCTCCCCTCGCTGCCGCCAAGGCCCGCTGACGGGCAAAGCCCAGCCAACATCAGGGCGTTCTCTCCTCTCCGCGTGATGGGGGCGGCGCGGGCCGTCAATCTCGGGCGGAGCTCCGGTGCGGGCGTGGGGCGCGGGGCCACAGCTGTTGGAGATATGCCCAAGAGGCAATAATAAAAGTGGTTATTATTATATCTTTATGTTTATGATGAATGTTTGCATCCCATGCTATAATTGTATTATAAGGAAACACTAATACATGTGTGTTTTGTAAACATAAAAGAGTCCCTAGTAAGCCTCTTGTTGAACTAGCTTGTTGATTAATTGATGATCATGGTTTCCTGATCATGGACATTGGATGTCATTAATAACAAGGTTATATCATTAGGAGAATGATGTGATGGACACACACACCCATAGTAAGCGTAGCATAAGATCAAGTCATTAAGTTTGTATTGCTACAAGCTTTTAAATACATAGTAACATAATCCTTCGACCATGAGGTTATGGTAATCACCATCACCGGATGGGTACTTTGATGACATCAAACACCGCTTCGTAACTGGATGGTTATAAAGGTGTCATTGGGTATTCTGAAAGTATGTGTTGAAGCGCATGGACCAAGATTGGGATTTGTCCATCCATATGACGGATAGATATGCTCTGGGCCCTCTCGGTGGAATGTCATCTAGTTAGCTTGCAAGCATGTGACTAGGTCACAAGGGACGACATAACATGGAACGAGTAAAGAGTGCTTATCAGTAACGAGGTAGAACTAGGTATGGAGATACCGACGATCAAACCTCGGATAAGTAGAGTGTCGCGTGACAAAGGGAATTGGTTTCGTATGTTAATGGTTCTATCGATCACGAAGTCATCGTTGAGTATGTGGGAGCCGTTATGGATCTCTAGATCCCGCTGATGGTTATTGATCGGAGAGGTGTCTCCATCATGTCTGCATATTCACGAACCGTAGGGTGACACACTTAAGGTTCGAAGTTGTTTTAAGTAGATATGGAATGTGCGTTGGAGACCGAATGTTGTTCGGAGTCTCGGATTGGATCCGGGACATCACGAGGAGATCCAGAATTGTCCGGAGAATAAGATTCATATAATGGAGATCATTTTCTAAGTTAGGAAATGTTCCAGAGTATTTATATGGGGATTCTAGAAGGTTTCCGAATGTTCCGGAAGGTTCTAGAAGATTTTTTGGAGTTTACTTGAAAACCAAGAAAGGATAAAGGGAAACTTGGAGGGTAAGTAAGGGAAACTTGGGGGGGAAGGACTCTCCCCCCAAGCTCCCTGTCTTGTGCCCTAGGGGTGGGCCTAGGGGTGGGAACCCTAGGCCGCACCCCTCCCTCTATATATAGAGGGGTGGAGGCGCCACCCCCCTTTGCCCTCTCCCACTCAAAAACCCTAGCCGCCTCTCTCCTCCTCCTCCTTCCATCTGCTCTGGCTTAGGCGAAGCCCTGCAGAATTCTCTACTCCACCACCACCACCACGCCGTCGTGCTGCTGGGATTCCGTAGAGAGATCTACTACCTCCGCTGCTCGCTGGAACGGGGAGAGGAAGGTCTGCTTCGACTCCGCACGTGTGACCGACTGCGGAAGCGCTGCCAGAACGCGGCGCCGGAAGAATCGTCTACTCGATCTTGAGATCGGCAAGTGATCGTCTACATCAACCACGAGATCCGTTCTCGCACAAGGCTTTCGGATCTACAAGGGTTAGTACAAATCTATCTCGTTGCACATGTCTAATAGATCTGGGTTTTGTTCGTTCTTGCGGTAGAAAATTTTTGTTTTCCATGGTACGAACCCATCAGTGGTATCAGAGCCTTGTCTATGCGTAGATCTGTTGCACGAGTAGAACACAATGGTTTTGTGGGCGTTGGTGCTCGTGCCGTCTTTTGCTTTGTGTACTTTGCATCTTGCGGTATGGTGGGATGAAGCGGCTCGGGCTAACCTTACATGTCATCGCACATGAGACTTGCTCCACGCTTGACGTGTAACTTGCTTTGCACAAGTGGCTTTGCGGGTGTCTGTCTCTCCCACCATAGTATAGATCCAATTTACACTTTGTACTTGATAGCACTTGTATCAACGTTGTGGTTCAGTTTCGTAGGTAAGATCCGTTCTTATTCGAAAGCCCCAAACCACGTAAAACATGCAAAGAAAATTAGAGGCGTCTAACTTGTTTTTGCAGGGGTTTTGTGATGTGATATGGCCATCATGTGATTGTGATTATATTTGATGTATGCAATGATCCTTGTTGTAATATGGCAACCGGCAGGAGCCTAATGGTTGTCTTTAATTCTGTTAAGACCTGCGTGTCTATTCATCTTGTAATAGCTTTATTCCAAGTAGTTGTAATAGTTGCTAGTGATGATGGACAACCATGAAGCGGCGCTTATCGACCTTGGACTTAATCTGGTGATGATGGAGATCATGTCCGTGCTTTGGAGATGGAGATCAAAGGCATAAGAAGAAAGGGCCATATCATATCACACTAATTATGAATTGCCTGTGATGTTAATCCTTTATGCATCTTGTATTGCTTAGATCGCGATGGTAGCATTATAAGATGATTCCTCTCACTAAATATCAAGTAATAAAGTGTTCGTCCTTAGTTGGCACCGTTGCTAAGACTCGTCGTTTCGAAGCATCTCGTGATGATCAGATGTGATAGATTCTATGTGTGCATACAACGGGTGCAAGCCAGATTTGCACATGCGGAAACTAAGGTTAATCTTGACGAGCCTAGCATGTACATACATGGTCTCGGAACACGGAATACCGAAAGGTAGAGCACGAGTCATATAAATGATATGATGAACATGAAGATTGTTCGCCGATGAAACTACATCTTCTCTCGTGAAGATCGGACTTGGTGTAGTGGACTTGGTTCGTGTAATCACTAAGACAATATGAGGGATGTTGTTTTGAGTGGGAGTTCACCTAGTTAAGAATTAAAATTGAACTCAATTTATCATAAACTTAGTCTAAACTACTTGCAAATTTGTTGTAGATTATGGCGAACCTCTCCATCAATTTCAATGCGTTCCTAGAGAAAGAAAAGCTTAAGAACAATGGAAGCAACTTCACGAACTGGCTCCGTGGACTGAAGATTGTCCTCAGGGCTGGTCAGTTGACCTATGTGCTCGAAGCACTGCTAGGTGACCCACTTGCAGGAGATGCCATCGATGACGTAAAGAATGTTTACGCCACTCAGAAAAATCATTACTCCATAGTTCAGTGTGCCATCCTGTACGGTTTAGAAACGGAGCTTCAGAAGCGCTTTGAGCACCACGACCCATTCGAGATCATTAAGGAGCTCAAGCTCATTTTTGAGACTCACGCGGCCGTGGAGAGCTATGAGGCCTCCGAAAAGTTCTTTAACTGTAAGATGGAAGAGGGTAGCTCCGTTAGCGAGCACGTGCTCACCATGTCTGGGCATGCAAACAAGCTCCAAGAGTTGGGGATAACGATTCCTAATGAGTTAGGGATTCACCGTGTCCTCCAATCACTGCCACCGAGTTATAAGAACTTTGTGATGAACTACAATATGCACTGCATGAACAAGACGTTGCCTGAACTATCGTCCATGCTGAAAACTGCTGAAGTGGAGATCAAGAAGGAGCACCAAGTGTTGATGGTCAATAAGACCACCAATTTCAAGAAACAGGGCAAGCCTAAGAACAAGGGCAACTTCAAGAAGGACGGCAAGAAAGCTGCCGCACCTGCTAAGAAGCCCAAGGCTGGTCCTAAGCCTGAAACTGAATGCTTCTACTGCAAGGGTGCTGGTCACTGGAAGCGTAACTGCCCCAAGTACCTGGCAGATCTGAAGAACGGCAACATCAAGAAGAAAGGTATATTCGATATACATGTTATTGATGTGTATCTTACTAGTAATCGTAGTAGTGCCTGGGTATTTGATACTGGTTCGGTTGCTCATATTTGTAACTCGAAACAGGAGCTGCGGAATAAACGAAGACTGGCGAGAGACGAGGTGACGATGCGCGTTGGAAATGGCTCCAAGGTTGATGTGATCGCCGTCGGCACGCTCCCTCTACATCTACCTTCGGGATTAGTTTTAAATTTGAATAATTGTTATTTGGTGCCTGCGTTAAGCATGAACATTATATCTGGATCTTGTTTATTGCGAGACGGTTACTCTTTTAAGTCTGAGAATAAAGGTTGTTCGATTTATATGAGTAATATCTTTTATGGTAATGCACCTGAGATGAATGGTTTATTCTTACTGAATCTCGATAGTAGTGATACACATGTTCACAACATAGATGCTAAACAAACAAAATTGAATGATAATTCTACATACATGTGGCATCGCTGCCTTGGTCACATTGGAGTGAAGCGTATGAAGAAACTCCATTCTGATGGACTTCTTGAATCACTTGATTTTGAATCACTTGAAAGATGCGAAGCATGTCTAATGGGAAAATGACTAAGACTCCATTCTCTGGAATAATGGAGCGAGCTACAGACTTATTGGAAATAATACATACCGATGTGTGCGGAGTGTAGCGTCGCGTGGTGGATATCGTTATGTTCTCACTTTCACGGATGACTTAAGTAGATATGGGTATGTCTACTTTATGAAACACAAGTCCGAAACTTTTGAGAAGTTTAAGGAATTTCAAAGTGAAGTGGAAAATCATCGTAACAAGAAGATTAAGTTTCTGCGTTCTGACCGCGAAGGTGAATATCTAAGTTATGAGTTTGGCATGCATTTAAATAAATGTGGAATACTTTCGCAGTTGACACCGCCGGGAACACCACAGCGTAATGGTGTGTCCGAACGTCATAATCGAACTCTCTTAGATATGGTTCGGTCTATGATGTCTCTTACAGATTTACCGCTATCGTTTTGGGGCTATGCATTAGAGACAGCTGCATTCACTTTAAATAGGGCACCATCTAAATCCGTTGAAACGACACCGTACGAATTGTGGTTTGGAAAGAAACCTAAGTTGTCGTTCCTTAAAGTTTGGGGTTGTGAAGCGTATGTAAAGAAGTTACAACCTGATAAGCTTGAACCCAAAGCGGAGAAATGTGTCTTCATAGGATACCCTAAAGAAACAATTGGGTATACCTTCTATCATAGATCCGAAGGCAAAGTTTTCGTTGCCAAGAATGGATCCTTTCTTGAGAAGGAGTTTCTCTCGAAGGAAGTGACTGGAAGGAAAGTAGAACTCGACGAGGTTATTGAACCTTCTCTCGGAGTTGAGAGTAGCGCAGCACCGGAAGATGTTTTTGTGCCGCCTGCACCAATTGGAGAGGAAGCTCATGATGGTGATCATGAAACTTCGAACGAAGTTGCTGCTGAACCTCGCAGGTTAACAAGGGTTCGTACCACTCCTGATTGGTATGACCCTGCCTTGAATGTCATGTTGGTGGACAACACTGATGACCCTGCGACATATGAAGAAGCTATGGTGAGCCCAGATTCCGACAAATGGCTAGAAGCCATGAAATCCGAAATGGGATCCATGTACGAAAACCAAGTATGGACTTTGGTGGACTTACCGGATGGCCGTAGTAAATCGAGAACAAATGGATTTTCAAAAGAAAAACAGATGCTGATGGTAATGTTACCGGCTATAAAGCTCGACTTGTCGCGAAAGGGTTTCGAAAAATTCAAGGAGTTGACTACGATGAGACATTCTCACCAGTAGCGAAGCTAAAGTCTATGAGGATTTTGTTAGCAATTGCTGCATATTTCGATTATGAGATTTGGCAGATGGATGTCAAAACGGCGTTCCTTAATGGTGACATTGAGGAAGAGTTGTATATGGTACAACCCAAGGGTTTTGTCGATCCTAAAGCTGCTGACAAGGTATGCAAACTTCAGCGCTCCATTTATGGACTAAAGCAAGCATCCCGGAGTTGGAATCAACGTTTTGATAAAGTAATCAAAAACTTTGGATTTATACAAACTTATGGAGAAGCTTGTATTTACAAGAAAGTGAGTGGGAGCTCTGTGGCAGTCCTAGTACTATATGTAGATGACATATTGTTGATTGGGAATGATATAGAACTTCTTAATAGTGTCAACGCCTATTTGAATAATAGTTTTTTAATGAAGGATCTTGGTGAAGCGTCATATACTCTAGGCATCAAGATTTATAGAGATAGATCAAGACGCCTAATAGCGCTTTCACAAAGTACATACTTGGACAAAGTTCTAAAGAAGTTTAGAATGGAAGAGAGCAAGAAAGGGTTCGTGCCCATGTTGTCAGGTAAGACCTTGAGTAAGACTCAAATTCCAGCTACAGCAGAAGATAGAGAGAAGATGAATAATATTCCCTATGCCTCGGCCATAGGTTCTATCATGTATGCCATACTGTGTACAAGACCGAATATAGCACATGATGTTAGTTTGACTAGCAGATATCAAAGTGATCCTGGAATGGAGCACTGGACAGCGGTCAAGAATATCCTAAAGTACCTGAATAGGACTAAGGATATGGTTCTTTCTTATGGAGGTGATGAACGACTTGTTGTAAAGTTACACCGATGCTAGTTGGAACACCGATCCATATGACTCAAGTCACAATCGATAATGTATTTATTTTGAATGGTGCTGCAGTGAGCTAGAGGAGTGCCAAGCAAAGCGTTGTGGCGAAATCTTCAACTGAATCGGAATACATAGCTGCTTCGGAGGCTGCACAAGAAGCCATATGGATGAAGGAGTTCATTACTGAACTTGGCGTGGTTCCTAGTGCGTTGGACCCGATGGCCATCTAATGTGACAACACAGGTGCCATAGCTAATGCACAGGAGCCAAGGTCACATAGAAAGCTGAAGCACATCAAGCTACATTTCCATGCTATTCGCGAGTATGTCCGAGATGGTGACATACAGATTTGCAAAGTACACACTGATCTGAATGTGGCAGATCCGTTGACTAAACCTCTCCCTAGAGCAAAGCATGACCAACACCAGAACGCCATGGGTGTTAGGTATATTACCATGTAATCTAGATTGACTCTAGTGCAAGTGGGAGACTGTTGGAGATATGCCCAAGAGGCAATAATAAAAGTGGTTATTATTATATCTTTGTGTTTATGATGAATGTTTGCATCCCATGCTATAATTGTATTATAAGGAAATACTAATACATGTGTGTTTTGTAAACATAAATGAGTCCCTAGTAAGCCTCTTGTTGAACTAGCTTGTTGATTAATTGATGATCATGGTTTCCTGATCATGGACATTGGATGTCATTAATAACAAGGTTATAACATTAGGAGAATGATGTGATGGACACACACACCCATAGTAAGCGTAGCATAAGATCAAGTCATTAAGTTTGTATTGCTACAAGCTTTCAAATGCATAGTAACCTAATCCTTTGACCATGAGGTTATGTTAATCACCATCACCGGATGGGTACTTTGATGACACCAAACACCGCTTCGTAACCGGGTGGTTATAAAGGTGTCATTGGGTATTCTGAAAGTATGTGTTGAAGCGCATGGACCAAGATTGGGATTTGTCCATCCATATGACGGATAGATATGCTCTGGGCACTCTCGGTGGAATGTCATCTAGTTAGCTTGCAAGCATGTGACTAGGTCACAAGGGATGACATAACATGGAACGAGTAAAGAGTGCTTATCAGTAACGAGGTAGAACTAGGTATGGAGATACCGACGATCAAACCTCGGATAAGTAGAGTGTCGCGTGATAAAGGGAATTGGTTTCGTATGTTAATGGTTCTATCGATCACGAAGTCATCATTGAGTATGTGGGAGCCGTTATGGATCTCTAGATCCCGCTGATGGTTATTGACCGGAGAGGTTTATCCATCATGTCTACATATTCACGAACCGTAGGGTGACACACTTAAGGTTCGAAGCTGTTTTAAGTAGATATGGTATGTGCGTTGGAGACCAAATGTTGTTCGGAGTCTCGGATTGGATCTGGGACATCACGAGGAGATCCGGAATTGTCCGGAGAATAAGATTCATATAATGGAGATCATTTTCTAAGTTAGGAAATGTTCCGGAGTATTTATATGGGGATTCTAGAAGGTTTCGGAATGTTCCGGAAGGTTCTAGAAGATTTTTTGGAATTTACTTGAAAACCAAGAAAGGATAAAAGGGAACTTGGAGGGTAAGTAAGGGAAACTTGGGGGGAAGGACTCTCCCCCCAAGCTCTCTTGTGCGCCGGCCCTAGGGGGTGGGCCTAGGGGTGGGAACCCTAGGTCGCATCCCTCCCTCTATATATAGAGGGGTGGAGGCGCCACCCCCTTTGCCCTCTCCCACTCAAAAACCCTAGCCGCCTCTCTCCTCCTCCTTCCATCTGCGCTGGCTTAGGCGAAGCCCTGCAAAATTCTCTACTCCACCATCACCACCACGCCGTCGTGCTGCTGGGATTCCGTGGAGAGATCTACTACCTCTGCTGCTCGCTGGAACAGGGAGAGGAACTTTGACTCAGACGTGTGACCGATCATGAGCGCTGCAGAGCAGGCCGAAAGAATCGTCTACTCGATCTTGAGATCGGCAAGTGATCGTCTACATTAACCACGAGATCTGTTCTCGCACAAGGCTTTCGGATCTACAAGGGTTAGTACAGATCTATCTCGTTGCACATGTCTAATAGATTAGATCTTGGCTTTTATCTAGATTAGATCTGGGTTTTGTTCGTTCTTGCGGTAGAAATTTTTTGTTTTCCATGCTACGAACCCATCAACAGCGACAGGTCCTGGCGGCGAGGCCGAGGACTGGTGGGCGGCAAGGAGGGCTACATGGGGTCCTCTGGTGGCGGCGGCGACCTGTGCTCACCCCAGATCTGGCGGCGGCGAGCCGACAGCCCTAGGGGCAGCGCTGCGGGTCGGGGGGCTCGGCCGGCGATGGAGGTGCGGCGGCGGTCTCGCCCTCGTCAGCTCCTGAATGGTGGGATACGGCTCTGTCCCGGGTGGTGCCCTAGGGCCGGCTCGGGGAAGGCCTGCGGCGGCAGTGTCCTTTCCGGCGGCGACGGAGGACGAGGAAGGACGACTCGGTGGTGGTGGTGCTGGGAGGGCGCTCGCCGGGGCTCGGTCGGCGGCGAGCCCAAGGCGCAGCAGCGCGGCTGATCTTGGCCAGATCTGGGCCTGATCTAGGCATGCGGGCCTGCGGGCTGATCTGGGCATGCGGGCCTGCGGGCTGATCTAGGCCTGAATCCAGTTGATCGGCCTTGCACTGCGTCACGTTTTACGGCCGGTGGGTGGTGGGTGTACAGTACCGGGGGCTGCAGCGGACTGCCCACATGCCAGCGCCCATTCACCATTCCCACTCCGGTGGCCTTCTGAGTGTGATGCTGCTGGTGGTATGGACTCGAGCTCGTGGAAGCCGGGGAGACGGCCCCGGAAGGTGGACGACTACGACTTCCCTCTGGCGGAGGCGACTTCGGGAGGTAATGTGATATCCCCAGACCAGCAACAGTCCGGCAGGCCCAGGGGAGCTCGGTGGTGATTGTGGTGTTACTTGGCGGTCGGGATTTGCCGTTGTGGCGGATCCCCTGGTGGGAGGAGGAGTAAGGTCTGGGGCGGCGGTTGGCGTGTTCGGTGGCACCCTTGCTGCAGTGCGGCGGCGGGACTTCACGAGCCTCCGCGGGCTCGGTCAGGGATGAGGGCCTAGTTTTGTTCTGCTGCTGCATCCGGTCAGCTACCACCTGCTGGTGGTGGAGGTAGTTCCCTCCCGCGTTTTGTTAGCATGCCGACCATCGCCGAAGTCTCTGCTCTCTCGACCTACCGGCTTTGCTCTGTGGCTCCCAATGTGACGGCGGTGGCGACTTCAAGACCAGGGTGGCGCATGCTCGGAGAATATCATTTTGCGGCCCGAAAGTTGGGGTGGCCAAGAAACGCGGTACCCGAGTTCCCTGATATCAGCCGCGATGACTACAATTGGCGTGCCAAATACTCAGAGGGTCTTTTTCAGCACGAATTCAACTTTACGTTCCAATACAAAAAATCAGGCTAACGGCCATCAAGTTGGGCCCCCCCTATCAGCTCTCGCCGTTATGTCGCTGTCGTCGCTCCCGTCGCTTAGGTGTCAATTAGGCTTGCAGCGTTGGCGCCTGCATCCATTACGCGTCTTCTTCTTCCCCGGAGCAGCAATCGTGGGCGTCGCACGGCAGCGGAGCTGGACGACGAACCTGCTCGGCCCAGCTCTCCTCCCTGTAGGCTTGCAGCGTTGGCGCCTGCATCCATTACGCGTCTTCTTCCCCGGAACGGCAATCTGTGGTCGCAGCCATGGAGCAAAGCTGGGACGTGACGAAGCTGCTCGGCCCCGCTCTCCTTCCCATCCCGAGTCGGAGCTCGCCCTCACCATGGACGCACCCATGGCACGGTGCGGGGACGAGAATTGGTTCCCGGTGAGATCTATCACCTTATCGACCATGCTCGGTTCTGTTTTCCTCCTCTAGAATCCCAGCTCGCCGTCGTCGTGGTTGCACCCGCACCAATTCTCGAGTATGCAGCCAGAGACGCCTACATGGCGTACGAGTTGTACAGTAAGCTCATTACCATGAAAGATGGGATGGTTAAGTCGGGGGTTTTTGCGAGAGAGCTATGCCCTGGTTGCAAGCTAGCCCAGGAGAAGAAGCGCGAGGAGGACATAAAGCGGTTTCAGGACGAGCAGGGATCTTGGGACGGTGGGGACATCAAGCGGTTGAAGGGGAAGCAAGTCAAGGACGACAACAAGTGGTGGTGATACATTATGTGTTTAAACTAGATTTTAGTTTCTAGTTTATTATGTGTGTGATACATTTAGTTACTTCAATACAAAATTTTGACCAATTTAACTTGTTGATGTATTTCTTGACAATTATAATATAATCGAGCACTAGAAATATTTTGTAGTGTGAATGAGCATGATCAGTAAATATAATTGAACACTAGAAACTTTAAGGCACTCAATATAAATGAGTAGATTAATATAGAAGGTTCACCAGAGATACCACGGATATATTGTCTTACATGCCACACACAGGTAATAATTAAATAGAACAAAATAAAAGCAGGGGCTGCAGCAGGAGGCCGGGACACGGAGATGCCTAGCAGGGCAGGGGTTTATCAGCAGGAGGCAGCGACAGCCTAGTCGATGGGATACAGGCCAGTCTTGACATACTTCCGGAGGAATTTGCCGTAGGCTGTGTGCCGCGCCAAGGTAATCGGCCTATGGCTTCTGCCTCCGCCTCTGCCAACGCCCTCCACGTGCTGGATCATGCTGTTGAGGTCCACGTTGATTGCTCTGCCACAGAATGGGCAAAACAGTCTCCCCCTACGGTGGAAACGGATTAGCCTACACCGTAACCGCCTCAGCACGTAACGGCTCTTGTTGTCCCTGGATACCTTGCTATCGTCCACTTCAGCATCATCCTCCTGTTGATTTTTAAGAACATAACTTAGAACTCATACATATGATTGAATTGTATTACAACTCAAGAATTGACAACATGTATATGTAAGACAATATATCCGTGGATATCAAAAATAAAGCATCTCAGCAATAGTTTGATCGGTTCATATATCATTTCATCTCAACACAATGACAAATAATTGCATCAGAGTGAATGTAGGATAAAGATTACGGCCTCATAAGTTTCTTCGGGGATGGAGTCAGCGAACCAAGTAACAATTGCACAACCTGTAATGTTGTTGTACATTGTCCCAGGTTCACTAACTCATCCCTGAAAAAATCTGACACCAATGTGTCTGCCTCTCTTTTGGGAAAAATTTGAATCATTGGCCACAATAAGAAATTGAAATGTAATCGTACAAAACATTATTCAGGGATATACATAGTCAGGTACAAAAACATGCCTAAATATTCTAATTATAAATAAAAAACCAAACAATTAATCTTTAGGTGCATGTTAAAAATACTTATGATCAAAACCATTCATGTACATATGCATCATACCAATCATTAAAAGATCAGAAACAATTCAAGGATCATATATGTAGTTCCATATGAGAATAATTCTAGGGCCTCATAATTTGTTTCAGAGATGGAGTTGGGGAACCAAAGTACCAACAACACAACCTATATTGTTTGTGTGCATTGCTGCCTCAGGTTCACCAACCCATCCCTAAAACATGACACCATCATGTGTCTCCCCTTGAACTCTTTTGGGGCAAATTTCAATCATCGGCCTCGGTGATAAACTAAAATGTAATTCTTATACACTATGAATGTATGGAATAGGTAATTCGAATATCGTAGTTCTATGAATGTAGAATAAAGATTAAGGCCTCATAAGTTTCTACAGAGACGGCGTAAGTGAACCAAGTAACAATTGCACAGCCTATATTCTTCTTGTACATCGCCCCAGGTTCACTAACTCGTCCTTGAAAAAATCTGACACCAATGTGTTTGCCTCTCTTTTGGGGCAAATTTGAATCATTGGACACAATAAGAAATTGAAATGTAATCGTACAAAACATTATTCAGGGATATACATAGTCAGGTACAAAAACAAGCCTAAATATTGCAATTATAAATAAAAAACCAAACAATTAATCTTCAGGTACATGTTAAAAATACTTATGATCAAAACCATTCATATACATATGCATCATACCAATCATTAAAAGATCAGAAACAATTCAAGGATCATATATGTAGTTCCATATGAGAATAAATCAAGGGCCTCATAATTTGTTTTAGAGATGGAGTTGGAGAACCAAAGTACCAACAACACAACCCATATTGTTTGTGTGCATTGCTGCCTCAGGTTCACCAACCCATCCCTAAAACACGACACCATCATATGTGTCTCCCCTTGAACTCTTTTGGGGCAAATTTCAATCATCGGCCTCGGTGACAAACTAAAATGTAATTCTTATACACTATGAATGCATGGAATAGATAATTCGAATATCATAGTTCTATGAATGTAGAATAAAGATTACGGCCTCATAAGTTTATTCAGGGATGGCGTAAGCGAACCAAGTAACAATTGCACAGCTTATGTTGTTCTTGTACATGGTCCCAGGTTCGCTCACTCATCCCTGAAAAAATCTGACACCAATGTGTCTGCCTGGGCAAATTTGAATCATTGGCCACAATAAGAAATTGAAATGTAATCATACAAAACATTATTCAGGGATATACATAGTCAGGTACAAAAACATGCCTAAATATTGTAATTATAAATAAAAAACCAAACAATTAATCTTCAGGTGCATGTTAAAAATACGTATGATTAAAACCATTCATATACATATGCATCATACCAATCATTAAAAAATCAGAAACAATTCATGGATCATATATGTAGTTCCATATGAGAATAAATCTAGGGCCTCATAATTTGTTTCAGAGATGGAGTTGGGGAACCAAAGTACCAACAGCACAACTTAAATTGTTTGTGTGCATTGCTGCCTCAGGTTCACCAACCCATCCCTAAAACACGACACCATCATGTGTCTCCTCTTGAACTCTTTTGGGGAAAATTCCAATCATCGGCCTCGGTGACAAACTAAAATGTAATTCTTATACACTATGAATGCATGGAATAGGTAATTTGAATATCATAGTTCTATGAATGTAGAATAAAGATTAAGGCCTCATAAGTTTCTACAGGGACGGCGTAAGTGAACCAAGTAACAATTGCACAGCCTATATTGATCTTGTACATGCCCCTAGGTTCGCTAACTCGTCCCTGAAAAAATCTGACACCAATGTGTCTGCCTCTCTTTTGGGGCAAATTTGAATCATTGGCCACAATAAGAAATTGAAATGTAATCATACAAAATATTATTCAAGGATATACATAGTCAGGTATAAAAACAAGCCTAAATATTGCAATTATAAATAAAAAACCAAACAATTAATCTTCAGGTACATGTTAAAAATACTTATGATCAAAACCATTCATATACATATGCATCATACCAATCATTAAAATATCAGAAACAATTCAAGGATCATATATGTAGTTCCATATGAGAATAAATAAAGGGCCTTATAATTTGTTTTAGAGATGGAGTTGGAGAACCAAAGTACCAACAGCACAACCCATATTGTTTGTGTGCATTGCTGCCTCAGGTTCACCAACCCATCCCTAAAACACGACACCATCATATGTGTCTCCCCTTGAACTCTGTTGGGGCAAATTTCAATCATCGGCCTCGGTGACAAACTAAAATGTAATTCTTATACACTATAAATGCATGGAATAGATAATTCGAATATCATAGTTCTATGAATGTAGAATAAAGATTGCGGCATCATAAGTTTATTCAGGGATGGCGTAAGCGAACCAAGTAACAATTGCACAGCTTATGTTGTTCTTGTACATGGTCCCAGGTCCGCTCACTCATCCCTGAAAAAATCTGACACCAATGTGTATGCCTCTCTTTGGGGAAAATTTGAATCATTGGCACAATAAGAAATTGAAATGTAATCGTACAAAACATTATTCAGGGATATACATAGTCAGGTACAAAAACATGCCTAAATATTGTAATTATAAATAAAAAACCAAACAATTAATCTTCAGGTACATGATAAATACTTATGATCAAAACCATTCATATACATATGCATCATACCAATCATTAAAAGATCAGAAACAATTCAAGGATCATATATGTAGTTCCATATGAGAATAATTCTAGGGCCTCATAATTTGTTTCAGAGCTGGAGTTGGTGAACCAAAGTACCAACAGCACAACCTATATTGTTTGTGTGCATTGCTGCCTCAGGTTCACCAACCCATCCCTAAAACACGGCACCATCATATGTGTCTCCCCTTGAACTCTTTTGGGGCAAATTTCAATCATCGGCCTCGGTGACAAACTAAAATGTAATTCTTATACACTATGAATGCATGGAATAGATAATTCAAATATCATAGTTCTATGAATGTAGAATAAAGATTACAGCCTCATAAGTTTCTACAGAGATGGCGTAAGCGAACCAAGTAACAATTGCACAGCTTATATTGATCTTATACATGTCCCCAGGTTCGCTCACTCATCCCTGAAAATTTTTGACACCAATGTGTCTGCCTCTCTTTGGAGCAAATTGGAATCATTAGCCACAATAAGAAATTGAAATGTAATCGTACAAAACAATATTCAGGGATATACAAATGCATCATACAACGCATTCATAGATCAGAAACAATACAAATATTATATATATAGGTTCCATATGAGAGAGAAAATTAGGGCCTCATTTGTTTTAGTGATGGAGTCGGAGAACCAAAATACCAACAGCACAACCTATATTGTTTATGTGCATTGCTGCCTCAGGGCCACTAACCATCCCTAAGAAAATGAGACCATCAGATGCCCTTGCACTATTTTGGGGCAAAATTGAATCATTGGGCTCAGTACGAAATAGAAATGTAATGTTATAGGCCTGCTGTGTATCGAAATCAACACTCAACTAGCAAACTCAACTAGATGGCAGATGAGCAGATTGGGGTTTTGTGACTAGACGGATTGGGGTTTTGTGACTAGATGGCAGATGCATCAATCAACCGACCGAATCATATATATACTACCCTACTTCAAGAGCAAAAGAATTTGTACATGATTGAGCAAATCCTATGTATGAACAGTGAAAACTGCGGTTGCGACTAGAGAAGCTAGCAATGTAGTACCTCAGACTCCTCATCAGGGACCTCCTCCTCGAACTCATCATTCTCCGCGATTGCGTCGAAGATTTCTTGTACGGTGATGGGGTCGTTGATGTAGATCACCGGATTGCCTCCGCCTACCGCCTGCCCCTCATCCAGATCTGCCGCTGGCACCTCGACGTTGTCGACCACCTGCTGCTTGGCGGCGACGGCTACTACCTGCTGCTCGGTGGCGACGGCTACCACCTGCTGCTCGGCAGCAATGGCTACCACCTGCTGCTCAGCGGCAACGGATACTGGCTGGACAGATGAGCTCGTACCCTCGACGACACGGTGACGAGCGGCGTTCGTGCTCGGATAAGACGCCTCCGCCTGCTTGGCGACGACCGAGCCATCTGCTGCTGCGCCTTCAACTGGCTTCACCTCCGGCTCGTCTCCACGCGTACGCTTCACGGCGAACCAAGGGAAGGAGGTAGTGCAAGCGAGAGAGCTTCGGCGCGCGCGGCAGGTGTAGATTGGGGTCTTGGGACTAGACAGACTGGGGGGAAATGACACGAGCTCATGGAAGAAGAAGGTCGAGGGGGGTTATAAACACCGGACCGTTCGTAGTCCTCGAGTGGACACGTGTGGTGGGCGGGGGGGGGCTACCACGATCTCCGCCCTTTTTTTCGGTTCCCTTTTTTTTGAAACAGCCACGATCTCTACTTTAGAGCTGCATTGAAAACACGCTCATGGCAGACCTCGATTCCACTGCATGCAAGTGGCGTGGAACTAATTTCTAGCAACGTTAGATCTACTCGAGAGGGGCCCTTGACTCATGGAAGTTACTAGCGGTAGGGCCTAGTTGGAAGTGAGATTGAGAGCGCTGCGTAAAAATGGGATATGTCTTATTAAAATCAAGTGGCAATAAATTGCAGCATCCCGTCGACAACCGCGCACTTGATGACCCCGTTGCCCTGCGCATGAGTTGTAGTAGCAGTAGTAGGCTTTTCAGACTTGATTAAACTTGACATGACCGCTCAATGACTTTTTCCATGGACGGAATCATGTTCCTTCCTGTAGAAGTCTCGCGGAGGGAGACGTCCATGCTGTCTCACGCTGTACTATGAAGGGCACGATGTCTGCAATGATCATTGTTGGATTGCACAGAATCAACGGTTGGTGCGCACGATCCGCGTGACAACTGTGACAACCAATCAGGGAGTAGCAGACAGGGTGAGCACAGGTTTGGGCTTCTACGAAAGATAGAGAGAGGGGGGCAAAACTAAGTAGTACCACATAAAACCAAGGGCAAAACTGAGTAGTATAAAAATGGAAAGTGTCTTTACAATGAAATACATCGTGGAATACATCAAATTATGCCAAGATAGATCCACTAGACTCGGTGTCATTGCATGTGTGTTCCTCTAGACAAACCACATAAGGATCCACCGGTGTCATTGCATGTATGTTCCTCTAAACAAACCACATAAGGATCCACCAGTGTCATTGGATGTGTGTTCTTCTCATGAACCACACATGGATCCACCGGTGTCATTGCATGTTTGTTCCTCTAAACAAACCACATAAGGATCCACCAGTGTCATTGCATGTCTATTCTTTTCATGAACCACACCCAATGTCATTGCATGCGTGTTCTTTTCATTAACCACAGCTAGAGTCATTGAATGTCTGTTACTTCCATAAACCACACATGGATCCACCAATGTCATTGCATGTGTGCTCTTTTCATGAACCACACCCAGTGTCACTGCATGTCAGTTCTTTTCATGAATCACATAAGGATCCACCCAGTGTCATTGGATGTGTGTTCTTCTCATGAACCACACATGGATCTACCGGTGTCATTGCATGTCTGTTCCTCTAAACAAACCACATAAGGATCCACCAGTGTCATTGCATGTCTCTTCTTTTCATGAACCACACCCAGTGGCATTGCATGTGTGTTCTTCTAAACAAACCACATAAGGATCCACCAGTGTCATTGCATGTCTGTTCTTTTCATGAACCACACAAGAATCTACCAGTGTCACTGCATGTTAGTTCTTTTCATGAACCACATAAGGATCCACCCAGTGTCATTGGATGTGTGTCCTTCTCATGAACCACACGTGGATCCACCGGTGTCATTGCATGTCTGTTCCTCTAAACAAACCACATAAGGATCCAGAAGTGTCATTGCATGTCTGTTCTTTTCATTAACCGCACCCGGTGTCATTGCATGTGTGTTCTTCTAAACAAACCACCTAAGGATCCACCAGTGTCATTGCATGTCTGTTCTTTTCATGAACCACATAAGGATCCACCAGTGTCATTGCATGTCTATTCTTTTCATGAACCACATAAGGATCCACCAGTGTTATTGCATGTTTGTTTCTTTCGTGAACCACACCCATTGCCAGTGCATGTCTGTTCTTTTCATCAACCACACCCAGTGTCACTGCATGTCAGTTCTTTTCATGAACCACATAAGGATCTACGAGTGTCATTGGATGTGTGTTCTATTCATGAACCACACGTGGATCCACCGGTGTCATTGCACGTCTATTCCTCTAAACAAACCACATAAGGATCCACCGGTGTCATTGCGTGTCTGTTCTTTTCATGAACCATACCTAGTGTCATTGGATGTGTGTTCTTCTAAACAAACCACATAGGGATCCACCAGTGGCATTGCATACCTTTTCTTTTCATGAACCGCATCTGGTGTCATTGCATGTGTGTTCCTCTAGACAGACCACATAAGGATCCACCGGTGTCATTGCATGTCTGTTCCTCTAAACAAACCACATAAGCATCCACCAGTGTGATTGGATGTGTGTTCTTCTCATGAACCACACATGGATCCACCGGTGTCATTGCATGATTGTTCCTCTAAACAAACCACATAAGGATCCACCAGTGTCATTGCATGTTTGTTCTTTTCATGAACCACACCCAGTGCTAGTGCATGTTTGTTCTTTTCATGAAGCACACCCAGTGTCACTGCATGTTAGTCTTTTCATGAACCACATAAGGATCTACCGGTGTCATTGGATGTGTGTTCTTCTCATGAACCACACGTGGATCCACCGGTGTCATTGCATGTTTGTTCCTCTAAACAAACCACATAAGGATCCACCGGTGTCATTGCGTGTCTGTTCTTTTCATGAACCACACCTAGTGTCATTGCATGTGTGTTCTTCTAAACAAACCACATAGAGATCCACCAGTGTCATTGCATGTCTGTTCTTTTCATGAACCGCACCCGGTGTCATTGCATGTGTGTTCCTCTAGACTTTCCACATAAGGATCCACCGGTGTCATTGCATGTGTGTTCCTCTAAACAAACCACATAAGGATCCACCAGTGCCATTACATGTCTATTCTTTTCATGAACAACACCTAAGGATCCACCGGTGTCATTGCATGTTTGTTCCTCTAAACAAACCACATAAGGATCCACCCATGTCATTGCTTGTTTGTTCTTTTCATGAACCACACCCAGTGTCATTGCATGTGTGTTCTGCTAAACAAACCACATAAGGATCCACCAGTGTCATTGCATGTCTGTTCTTTTCATGAACCACACCCGGTGTCATTGCATTGAAGGAAATATGCCCTGAGAGGCAATAATAAAGTTGTTATTATGTATTCCTTGTATATGATAGATGTTTATTTTGCATGCTATAATTGTATTGATAGGAAACATCAATACATTTGTGTTTAATAAACAAAAAGGGTTCCTAGTTATGCCTCTCTTATAGACTAGCTTGTTGATTAACAAGATGATCAAGGTTTCCTGATCATGGACATTGGATGTTGTTAATAACAAGGTCACAGCATTTGTGAAATGATGTGATGAACATTCATCCGAAGTATAGCATTACGATCAAGTAATTATGTTTATATTGCTATAACATCATACGAAGTAATCTTTATCCTTAGACCATGAGATCATGTTAATTGCTAACACCGGAAGAGTATCTTGATAACATCAAACGTCACACCATAACAGGGTGACTATAAAGATGGGTTCAGTACTACGAAGGTGTTATGTTGAGGCTCATGGATCAAGAGTGGAATTTGTCAATCCAGATGACGGATAGATATACTCTGGGCTCTCTCAGTGATATCACATTAGGATAGCTTGCAAGCAAGTGATGTGATCACTAGAATGTTATATCACGGGAACGAGAAAAGAGTGCATGTCGGTAACGAGATCAAACTAGGTATGGAGATACCGATGATCGAATCTCGGACATGTAATATATCGAGACAAAGGATTTAGTTACAAGCGTTAAAGGTTCTCACGATCATAGGAGTCATCGTTGAATGTGTAGGAGTCAAGACGGATCTCCGTGTCCCATTGATTATTGATCGGAGAAGGGTCTCGATCATGTCTGCATTATTCGTGAACCATAGGGTGGCACACTTAAGAGTTACCAGACACCATTTTGGAGCACATATGTTTCAGACGAAAGAATTGCAAAGCAGGAATTGTTTCAATAGAAACCGGAAATTGTTTCGGGTGAAATTCGAGAAGGTGGTTCTGCATGTGATATTGAAATATTGCAAGGGGCTATATGTGAATGTTTGTTAATTAAAGTAATTAACAAAATTCTGAATAAATTTAATGTAAAGAGTTTTATTAAATGAGAGAGCATTAAATTTGGAGAAATTTAATGCATTTAAAGTGGAGACTTTAAAAGGGAATGTGAAGAGGCATTTTAATGTGGAGGGGTTACCACCACATGAATGGGGGAGGTGAGGGGTCACCCCCCCATGCGTCGGCCATGGAGAGAGGGGGCACCCCCCTCCTATAAAAGGCCACCCATTCCCTCCTTCATCCACACACCTCCTTGTGAAGGATCTCTCTCCCCCTCTAGAATTATTTCGTCTCGGATTAGCGAGATACATGTTCTCGGTGGCATTTCGTCTAGAAGGAGTTGCTGCTTCCGCTGGATCGCTGGAGCAAGGAGGTGGAGGTTGTCCGGTGGCTTGAACGTGTGTGCGAGTGCGGATGCGCTGCTGAGTTGCGGCGCTCGGACTTCCTCACGATCTTGAGATCGGCAAGTGTAAGTCTACATCAACCACGAGTTCCTACTCGTTAACAAAGCTCGTTGTCTTCGAGGGTAAGTTCTCCATGGATGTATGTCCACCCGTTGCTCTGTATCTAGTAGATAGATCTTGGCGTATAGTTCTCATCGTAGGAATTTTTTTGTTTTCTATGCTGCGGACCCAACAGTGGTATCAGAGCCTGATCTATGCGTAGGTGCTTTGCACGGGTAGTACACATATGTTTATATGTGGGTGATGATGATCATGTTATTGCATCTTCTATGTACTTTGGTTATTTGTGGCATAGTGGGATGAAGCGGCCCGGACCAACCTTACATGTCATCGTACATGAGACCGGTTCCACGACTGACATGCAACTAGTTTTGCATAAGTGGCTGGCGGGTGTCTGTCTCTCCTACTATAGTCAATATCTGATTTACAACGAGTTGGTAATAACTTGGTTATCCTCATTGTGGTTCATGTTCGTAGGTTAGACCGGTTCTATCTCCGAAAGCCCTAAGCCACGTAAAACTTGCAATTGATAAATTAGAGGCGTCTAGTTTAGATCGTTGCTGGGGTAGTGTTTTGATATGGTATTGTTGTAAGTAGATGTATGATAGATACTCTTACAACTCACTTAACATGTAAGTTCCATAGACCTTGGCCTTACACACAAAGGAACGATAGAGATCATACCACGATGCAAATGATAGAGATCAAATGCATGGACCATATCATCTCACTTCACACATTAGATGTTAGCATCTTATATTGTTAGTCTGGCGCTTTTGGTAGCATTATAAGATGATCCCTCATTTAGATATCAAGATAAAATGTGTTCTTCCTTAAGTATGCACCGTTTTGTGGATCGTGTTTTGAGGCATCACGTGATGATGGTGTTCTTGACTCTCGCTTTCATACAACAGGTGTAAGACAGTTTACACGCAAATACTAAGGTTCTTACTTGTGAGCCTAGCATGTACAGACATGGCCTCGAAACACGGACCGAAAGGTTAAGCATGAGTCATATAGTTGATATGATGCCCATATAGATGCTCGCCTTTGAAGCTACACCGACTCACGTGATGATCGGACTTGGTGTAGTGGATTTGGTTCATGTAATCACCAAAAGGACACGAGGGATGTCGTTTTTGAGTGGGAGTTCATTAGTAATTTGGATTAGTTGAACTCAATCTATCATAAACTTTGTCTAAATATACTTTACAAATTCTGTTGTAGATGGCACCACCTGCTTTTAATTTCAATGTGTTCATGGAGAAAGAGAAACTTGCTGCGAATGGTAGCAACTTCACCAACTGGGCTATGAATTTGAGGATTCTCCTCACTGCTGCACAAAAGCAATATGTGCTAGATGCGTCGCTAGGCCCCCCACCAGCTCATGATGCCCCTGACGAGGAAAAGAATGTCTATGTGACTCGTCAGGAGGACCACAACTTAGTTCATTGCGGCACACTGTATGTGCTAGAGCCAGAACTTCGAAAGCATTTCGAAAATGGCAATGGCTTTGATACCATGGGAGAATTGAAAATGATTTTCCATACCCATGCTGCCGTAGAGAGTTATAATGCTACAGAAAAGTTCTTTAGCTGCATGATGGAGGAAAACAGCTCCGTTAGTGAGCACGTACTCAAAATGTCTGGGTACACCGATAAGCTTGTGTCCTTGGGAATAACGATTTCCATTGAATTAGGCATACATCGTGTTCTCCAATCTCTGCCACCTAGCTACAAGAGCTTCGTGATGAACTATAATATGCAGGGCATGAAGAAGTCTCTTCCCGAGCTTCTGTCAATGCTTAAGACTGCAGAAGTGGAGATTAGAAAGAACATCAAGTGTTGATGATCAATAAGACCACCGGTTTCAAGAAGGACAAGAAAGGCAAGCAGAAGGGAAAGAAGGGCGGAAAATATGTTGCCGCGCCTGAAAAGAAACCCCGAGCTGGCCCTAAGTCTGACACCGAGTGCTACTATTGCAAGGGGACTGGCCATTGGAAGCGCAACTGCCCCAAGTGTTTGGCGGACAAGAAGGCCGGCAACGCAAACAAAGGTATATGTGATATACATGTTATTGATGTGTACTTGACTAGTACTCGCAGTAGCACCTGGGTATTTGATACGGGATCGGTTGCTAATATATGTAACTCGGTTCATGGGATGCGGAACAAGCGACAACTAGCAAGGGATGAGGTCACGATGCGGGTCGGCAATGGATCAAGAGTTGATGTTATCGCCGTCGGAACGCTGCCTCTCCATATGCCATCGGGATTAGTTATAAACCTGAATCATTGTTATTTGGTGCCTGCACTGAGCATGAACATTGTATCCGAATCGTGTTTGATGCAAAGTGGTTATTCGTTTAAGTCTGAAAATAATGGTTGTTCGATTTATATGAATAATATCTTTTATGGTCATGCACCTGTGTTGAATGGTTTATTTCTGTTGGATCTCGATAGTAGTATTACGCATATTCATAATGTTGATGCTAAAAGGATTAAACTTGATAATGATATATCTACATATATGGGGCACTGCCGTCTAGGTCATATTGGCATTAAACGCATGAAGAAACTCCATTCTGATGGACTTTTGGAATCACTTGATTTTGAATCATTTGATACATGTGAGCCATGCCTTATGGGCAAGATGACTAGAACGTCGTTTTCCGGTTCAATGGAACGGGCGACAGATTTATTGGAAATCATACATACTGATGTGTGTGGACCAATGAGTGTGTCGGCGCGAGGTGGATATCGTTATTTTGTTACTTTCACGGATGATTTGAGTAGATATGGGTATATCTATTTGATGAAACACAAGTCTGAAACTTTTGAAAAGTTCAAAGAATTTCAGAATGAAGTGGAAAATCATCGTAACAGAAAAATCAAATTTTTGCGGTCCGACCGTGGAGGAGAGTATCTTAGTTACGAGTTTAGCACACATATAAAAGACTGTCGAATAGTTTCACAACTCACGCCTACCGGAACACCACAACGTAATGGTGTGTCAGAACGTCGTAATCGTACTTTATTGGATATGGTTCAATCTATGATGTCTCTGACTGACTTGCCACTGTCATTTTGGGGTTATGCACTGGAAACCGCTGCATTCACTTTAAATAGGGCACCATCTAAATCCGTTGAAAAGACACCGTATGAATTATGGTTTGGAAACAAACCTAAGTATCATTCTTAAAGTTTGGGGATGCGATGTTTATGTGAAGAAACTTCAACCGGATAAACTCGAACCCAAAGCGGAAAAATGCGTCTTCATAGGATACCCTAAGGAAACGATTGGGTATACCTTCTATCACAGATCCGAGGGCAAGGTCTTTGTTGCCAAGAATGGATCCTTTCTTGAGGAGTTTCTCGCGAAAGGTGTGAGTAGTCGGAAGGTAGAACTCGAAGAGGTTATTGAACCTTCTCTTCATGAAATGGCGAGTAGCGCAGCTCCAGAAGTTGTCTTGGAGTTGACTTCACCTAATGAAGAGAGAGCTAATGATATTGATCATGAAACTCCGAAAGAGGACACTACCGAACCTCGCAGGTCAAGCAGGACATGTGCAGCTCCACACTGTCACGGCAATCCTGTTATGAATTTCATGATTGATGAAATAGATGACCCTGCGACGTATGAAGAAGCGATGATGAGCCCTGATTCCAACAAATGGCTAGAAGCCATGAAATCCGAGATGGAATCCATGTATGAAAACCAGGTTTGGACCTTGGTGGACTTACCTCACGATCGAAAGGCCGTTGAGAATAAATGGATTTTCAAAAGAAAAATTGATGCTGATGGTAATGTAACCATCTATAAGGCTCGACTTGTCGCAAAGGGGTTTCGACAAATTCAAGGAATTGACTACGATGAGACATTCTCTCCCGTAGCGATGCTTAAGTCGGTTAGGATTATGTTAGCAATTGCTGCATATTTCGATTATGAAATATGGCAGATGGATGTCAAAACTGCATTCCTCAATGGTAATATTGAAGAAGAGTTGTATATGATACAACCTAAGGGTTTTGTCGATCCTAAGGATGCTAATAAGGTGTGCAAACTTCAGCGATCCATCTATGGACTGAAGCAAGCATCCCGGAGTTGGAATCTCCGCTTTGATGAGGTGATCAAAGAGTTTGGATTTGTCCAAACTTATGGAGAGGCTTGTATTTATAAGAAAGTGAGTGGGAGCAATGTGGCATTTCTGATATTATATGTGGATGACATATTATTGATTGGAAATGATATAGATCTTTTAAACAGTGTTAAAAGTTATCTAAACAAAGAAATTTTCGATGAAGGACCTTGGTGAAGCTTCATATATATTAGGCATTAAAATCTATAGAGATAGATCAAGACGCCTAATTGGGCTATCGCAGAGTACATACCTTGATAAGATATTAAAGAAGTTTAATATGGACGGAAGTAAGAAGGGGTACTTACCTATGTTGCAAGGCAAGACATTGAGTAAGACTCAAAGTCCGGCTACGGCGGAAGAAAGAGAGATAATGGATAAGATCCCCTATGTCTCAGCCATAGGCTCTATAATGTATGCCATGATATGTACAAGACCGGATGTGGCACATGCTATTAGTTTGACTAGTAGGTACCAATCTAATCCAGGTTCGGAACACTGGATAGCGGTCAAGAATATCCTTAAGTACTTGAGAAGAACTAAGGATATGTTTCTTGTGTACGGAGGTGAAGAAGAGCTAGTCGCTAAGTGTTATGTCGATTCTAGCTTTGACACTGATCCGGATGAATCTAAGTCTCAATCCGGATATGTATTTCTCTTGAACGGAGCAGCAATTAGTTGGAGGAGCTCCAAATAACCTATGGTGGCTGGATCAACGACGGAGGCGGAATATGTTCTCGCTTTGAGCGACAGGAAGCGGTTTGGATGAAGGAGTTCATAACGGAACTAGGTGTGGTTCCTAGTGCGTTGGACCCAATGGTGATCTATTGTGACAATAATGGAGCCATAGCCAATGCCAAGGAACCAAGGTCTCACAAGAATTCTAAGCATATTAAGCGCGGTTTACTCCATCATGAGCATGTCAAGGATGGAGATATAAAGATTGTAAAGTACACGGACCTGAATGTAGCAGATCCGTTGACTAAAGTACTCCCTAGGGAAAAACATGATCAACACCAGAACTCCATGGGTGTTAGATTTATCACTATATAAACTAGATTATTGTCTCTAGTGCAAGTGGGAGACTGAAGGAAATATGCCCTGAGAGGCAATAATAAAGTTGTTATTATGTATTCCTTGTATATGATAGATGTTTATTTTGCATGCTATAATTGTATTGATAGGAAACATCAATACATGTGTGTTTAATAAACAAAAAGGGTTCCTAGTTATGCCTCTCTTATAGACTAGCTTGTTGATTAACAAGATGATCAAGGTTTCCTGATCATGGACATTGGATGTTGTTAATAACAAGGTCACAGCATTTGTGAAATGATGTGATGAACATTCATCCGAAGTATAGCATTACGATCAAGTCATTATGTTTATATTGCTATAACATCATACGAGTAATCTTTATCCTTAGACCATGAGATCATGTTAATTGCTAACACGGAAGAGTATCTTGATAACATCAAACGTCACACCGTAACAGGTGACTATAAAGATGGGTTCGATTACTACGAAGGTGTTATGTTGAGGCTCATGGATCAAGAGTGGAATTTGTCAATCCAGATGACGGATAGATATCCTCTGGCCCATCTCGGTGATATCACAATAGTATAGCTTGAACGCAAGTGATGTGATCACTAGAATGTTATATCACGGGAACGAGAAAAGAGTGCATGTCGGTAACGAGATCAAACTAGGTATGGAGATACCGATGATCGAATCTCGGACATGTAATATATCGAGAGACAAAGGGATTTAGTTACAAGCGTTAAAGGTTCTCACGATCATAGGAGTCATCGTTGAATGTGTAGGAGTCGATGCGGATCTCCGTGTCCATTGCTGATTATTGATCGGAGAAGGGTCTCGATCATGTCTGCATTATTCGTGAACCATAGGGTGGCACACTTAAGGGAATGTGAAGAGGCATTTTAATGTGGAGGGGTTACCACCACATGAATGGGGGAGGTGAGGGGTCACCCCCCCCCCCATGCGCCGGCCATGGAGAGAGGGGGCACCCCCCTCCTCCTATAAAAGGCCACCCATTCCCTCCTTCATACACACACCTCCTTGTGAAGGATCTCTCTCCCCCTCTAGAATTATTTCCCCATGGTCTCGGATTAGCGAGATACATGTTCCCGGTGGCATTTCGTCTGGAAGGAGCTTCTGCCATTTGGATCACTGGAGCGAGGAGGTGGAGGTTGTCGGTGGCTTGAGCGTGTGTGCGAGTGCGGAGTTGGCCTTGCGGCGGACTTCCTCACGATCTTGAGATCGGCAAGTGTATGACTACATCAACCACGAGTTCCTACTCGTTAACAAAGCTTGTTGTCTTCGAGGGTAAGTTCTCCATGGATGTATGTCCACCCGTTGCTCTAATCTAGTAGATAGATCTTGGCGTATACTTCTCATCGTAGGAAATTTTTTGTTTTCTATGCTGCGGACCCAACATGCATGTCTGTTCCTCTAAACAAACCACATAAGGATCCACCACTGTCATTGCATGTCTGTTCTTTTCATGAACCACACCCAGTGTCATTGCATGTGTGTTCTTCTAAACAAACCACATAAGGATCCACCAGTGTCATTGCATGTCTGTTCTTTTCATGAACCACATAAGGATCCACCAGTGTCATTGCATGTCTGTTCTTTTCATGAACCACACCCAGTGGCATTGCATCTCTGTTCTTTTCATGAACCACACCTAGTTTCACTGCATGTCAGTTCTTGTCATGAACCACATAAGGATCTACCAGTGTCATTGCATGTGTGTTCTTCTAAACAAACCACATAAGGATCCACTAGTGTCATTGCATGTCTGTTCTTTTCATGAACCACACATAAGGATCCACCAGTGTCATTGCATGTCTGTTCTTTTCATGAACCACACCCAGTGTCATTGCATGTGTGTTGTTTTCATGAACCACAACTAGAGTCATTGCATGTATGTTCTTTTCATGAACCACACCCAATGTCATTGCATGTCTGTTATTTTCATGAACCACAGCTAGAGTCATTGCATGTCTGTTCTTTTCATGAACCACACCCAGTGTCATTGCATGTCTGTTCTTTTCATGAACCACACCCAGTGTCACTGCATGTCTGTTCTTTTCATGAACCACATAAGGATCTACCAGTCTTATTGCATGTCTGTCCTTTTCATTAACCACACCCAGTGTCATTGCATGTGTGTTCTTCTAAACAAACCACATAAGGATCCACGAGTGTCATTGCATGTATGTTCTTTTCATGAACCACATAAGGATCCACCAGGTGTCATTGCATGTCCATTCTTTTCATGAACCACATAAGGATCCACCAGTGTCATTGCATGTACATTCTTTTCATGAACCACACCTAGTGCGCATGCATGTCGCTTCGTTTCATGAACCACACCCAGTGTCACTGCATGTCAGTTCTTTTCATGAACCACATAAGGATCTACAAGTGTCATTGCATGTGTGTTGTTCTCATGAACCACACGTGGATCCACCGGTGTCATTACATGTCTGTTCTTCTAAACAAACCACATAAGGATCCACCGGTGTCATTGCGTGTATGTTCTTTTCATGAACCACACCCAGTTTCATTGCATGTGTGTTCTTCTAAACAAACCACATAGGGATCTACCAGCTTCATTGCATGTGTGTTCTTCTAAACAAACCACATAAGGATCCACTAGTGTCATTGCATGTCTGTTCTTTTCATGAACCACACATAAGGATCCACCAGTGTCATTGCATGTCTGTTCTTTTTATGAACCACACCTAGTGTCATTGCATGTGTGTTCTTCTAAACAAACCACATAAGGATCCACTAGTGTCATTGCATGTCTGTTCTTCTCATGAACCACAACTAAGGATCCACCAGTGTGATTGCATGTCTGTTCTTTTCATGAACACACCTAGTGTCATTGCATGTGTGTTCTTTTCATGAACCGCAACTAGAGTCATTGCATGTCTGTTCTTTTCATGAACCACACCCACTGTCATTGCATGTCTGTTCTTTTCATGAACCACACCCGGTGTCATTGCATGTCTGTTCTTTTCATGAACCACGGCTAGCGTCATTGCATGTTTGTTACTTCCATAAACCACACATGGATCCACCCAGTGTCATTGGATGTGTGTTCTTCTCATGAACCACACATAAGGATCCACCGGTGTCATTGCTTGTCTGTTCCTCTAAACAAACCACATAAGGATCCACCAGTGCCATTGCATGTCTGTTCTTTTCATGAACCACACCCAATGTCATTGCATATTTGTTCCTCTAAACAAATCACATAAGGATCCACCAGTGTCAATGCATGTATGTTCTTTTCATAAACCACATAAGGATCCACTAGAGTCATTGCATGTCTGTTCTTTTAATTAACCACACCTAGTTGCATGTTTGTTCTTTTCATGAACCACACCCAGTGTCACTGTATGTCAGTTCTTTTCATGAACCACACCTAGTGCCAGTGCATGTCAGTTCTGTTCATGAACCACACCCCGTGTCACTGCATGTCAGTTCTTTTCATGAACCACATAAGGATCTACAAGTGTCATTGCATGTGTGTTGTTCTCATGAACCACACGTGGACCCACCGGTGTCATTGCATGTTTGTTCTTCTAAACAAACCACATAAGGATCCACCGGTGTCATTGCGTGTATGTTCTTTTCATGAACCACACCCAGCTTCATTGCATGTGTGTTCTTCTAAACAAACCACATAGGGATCTACCAGCGTCATTGCATGTGTGTTCTTCTAAACAAACCACATAAGGATCCACTAGTGTCATTGCATGTCTGTACTTTTCATGAACCACACATAAGGATCCACTAGTGTCATTGCATGTCTTTTCTTTTCATGAACCACACCTAGTGTCATTGCATGTGTGTTCTTCTAAACAAACCACATAAGGATCCACCAGTGTGATTGCATGTCTGTTCTTTTCATGAACACACCTAGTGTCATTGCATGTGTATTATTTTCATGAACCACAACTAGAGTCATTGCATGTCTGTTCTTTTCATGAACCACACCCACTGTCATTGCATGTTTGTTCTTTTCATGAACCACACCCGGTGTCATTGCATATATGTTCTTTTCATGAACCATAGCCAGCGTCATTGCATGTTTGTTACTTCCATAAACCACACATGGATCCACCCAGTGTCATTGGATGTGTGTTCTTCTCATGAACCACACATAAGGATCCACCGGTGTCATTGCTTGTCTGTTCCTCTAAACAAACCACATAAGGATCCACCAGTGTCATTGCATGTCTGTTATTTTCATGAACCACACCCAATGTCATTGCATGTCTGTTCCTCTAAACAAACCACATAAGGATCCACCAGTGTCATTGCATGTATGTTCTTTTCATAAACCACATAAGGATCCACTAGAGTCATTGCATGTCTGTTCTTTTCATTAACCACACCCAGTGGCATTGCATGTCTATTCTTTTCATGAACCACACCCAGTGTCATTGCATGTGTGTTGTTTTCATGAACCACAACTAGAGTCATTGCATGTATGTTCTTTTCATGAACCACACCCAATGTCATTGCATGTCTGTTATTTTCATGAACCACAGCTAGAGTCATTGCATGTCTATTCTTTTCATGAACCACACCCAGTGTCATTGCATGTCTGTTCTTTTCATGAACCACACCCAGTGTCACTGCATGTCTGTTCTTTTCATGAACCACATAAGGATCTACCAGTCTCATTGCATGTCTGTCCTTTTCATTAACCACACCCAGTGTCATTGCATGTGTGTTCTTCTAAACAAACCACATAAGGATCCACGAGTGTCATTGCATGTATGTTCTTTTCATGAACCACATAAGGATCCACCAGTGTCATTGCATGTCTGTTCTTTTCATGAACCACATAAGGATCCACCAGTGTCATTGCATGTCTGTTCTTTTCATGAACCACACCTAGTGCCAGTGCATGTCAGTTCTGTTCATGAACCACACCCAGTGTCACTGCATGTCAGTTCTTTTCATGAACCACATAAGGATATACAAGTGTCATTGCATGTGTGTTGTTCTCATGAACCACACGTGGATCCACCGGTGTCATTGCATGTCTGTTCTTCTAAACAAACCACATAAGGATCCACCGGTGTCATTGCGTGTATGTTATTTTCATGAACCACACCCAGTTTCATTGCATGTGTGTTCTTCTAAACAAACCACATAGGGATCTACCAGCGTCATTGCACGTGTGTTCTTCTAAACAAACCACATAAGGATCCACTAGTGTCATTGCATGTCTATTCTTTTCATGAACCACACATAAGGATCCACCAGTGTCATTGCATGTCGGTTCTTTTCATGAACCACACCTAGTGTCATTGCATGTGTGTTCTTCTAAACAAACCACATAAGGATCCACTAGTGTCATTGCATGTCTGTTCTTCTCATGAACCACAACTAAGGATCCACCAGTGTGATTGCATGTCTGTTCTTTTCATGAACACACCTAGTGTCATTGCATGTGTGTTCTTTTCATGAACCACAACTAGATTCATTGCATGTCTGTTCTTTTCATGAACCACACCCACTGTCATTGCATGTCTGTTCTTTTCATGAACCAGACCCGGTGTCATTGCATGTCTGTTCTTTTCATGAACCACAGCCATCGTCATTGCATGTTTGTTACTTCCATAAACCACACATGGATCCACCCAGTGTCATTGGATGTGTGTTCTTCTCATGAACCACACATAAGGATCCACCGGTGTCATTGCTTGTCTGTTCCTCTAAACAAACCACATAAGGATCCACCAGTGTCATTGCATGTCTGTTCTTTTCATGAACCACACCCAATGTCATTGCATGTCTGTTCCTCTAAACAAACCACATAAGGATCCACCAGAGTCATTGCATGTCTGTTCTTTTCATTAACCACACCCAGTGGCATTACATGTCTGTTCTTTTCATGAACCACACCCAGTGTCACTGCATGTCAGTTCTTTTCATGAACCACACATGGATCTACCAGTGTCATTGCATGTGTGTTCGTCTAAACAAACCACATAAGGATCTAACAGTGTCATTGCATGTCTGTTCTTTTCATGAACCACACATAAGGATCCACCAGTGTCATTGCATGTCTGTTCCTCTAAACAAACCACATAAGGATCCATCAGTGTCATTGCATGTTTGTTCTTTTCATGAACCACAATCAGTGTCATTGCATGTATGTTCTTCTAAACAAACCACATAAGGATCCACTAGTGTCATTGCATGTCTGTTCATTTCATGAACCACACCCGATGCAGTGCATATACATTCTTTTCATGAACCACACCCAGTGTCACTGCATGTCAGTTATTTTCATGAACCACATAAGGATCTACCAGTGTCATTGGATGTGTGTACTTCTCATGAACCACACGTGGATCCACCGGTGTCATTGCATGTTTGTTCCTCTAAACAAACCACATAAGGATCCACCGGTGTCATTGCGTGTCTGTTCATTTCATGAACTACACCCAGTGTCATTGCATGTGTGTTCTTCTAAACAAACCACATAGGGATCCACCGTTTTCATTGCATGTCTGTTCTTTTCATGAACCGCACCCGGTGTCATTGCATGTGTGTTCCTCTAGACAGACCACATAAGGATCCACCGATGTCATTGCATGTGTGTTCCTCTACACAAACCACATAAGGATCCACCAGTGCCATTGCATGTCTGTTCTTTTCATGAACCACACCTAAGGATCCACCGGTGTCATTGCATGTCTGTTCCTCTAAACAAACGACATAAGGATCCACCAGTGTCATTGCATGTCTGTTTTTTTCATGAAACACACCCAGTGTCATTGCATGTGTGTTCTTCTAAACAAACCACATAAGGATCCACCAGTGTCATTGCATGTCTGTTCTTTTCATGAACCACACCCGATGTCATTGCATGTCTGTTCTTTTAATGAACCATAGCTAGAGTCATTGCATGTCTGTTACTTCCATAAACCACACATGGATCCACCCAGTGTCATTGGATGTGTGTTCTTCTCATGAACCACACATCAGGATCCACCGGTGTCATTGCATGTGTGTTCTTCTAAACAAACCACATAAGGATCCACGTGTGTCATTGCATGTCTGTTCTTTTCATGAACCGCACCCACTGTCATTGCATGTGTGTTCTTCTAAACAAACCACATAAGGATCCACCAGTGTCATTGCATGTCTGTTCTTTTCATGAACCACACCCAGTGGCATTGCATCTCTGTTCTTTTCATGAACCACACCTAGTGTCACTGCATGTCAGTTCTTTTCATGAACCACATAAGGATCTACCAGTGTCATTGCATGTGTGTTCTTCTAAACAAACCACATAAGGATCCACTAGTGTCATTGCATGCCTGTTCTTTTCATGAACCACACATAAGGATCCACCAGTGTCATTGCATGTCTGTTCTTTTCATGAACCACACCCAGTGTCATTGCATGTGTGTTGTTTTCATGAACCACAACTAGAGTCATTGCATGTATGTTCTTTTCATGAACCACACCCAATGTCATTGCATGTCTGTTCTTTTCATGAACCACAGCTAGAGTCATTGCATGTCTCTTCATTTCATGAACCACACCAGTGTCATTGCATGTCTGTTCTTTTCATGAACCACACCCGGTGTCACTGCATGTCTGTTCTTTTCATGAACCACATAAGGATCTACCAGTGTCATTGCATGTCTGTTCTTTTCATTAACCACACCACTTGTCATTGCATGTGTGTTCTTCTAAACAAACCACATAAGGATCCACCAGTGTCATTGCATGTCTGTTCTTTTCATGAACCACATAAGGATCCACCACTGTCATTGCATGTCTGTTCTTTTCATGAACCACAGCCAGTGCCAGTGCATATCTGACTTTTCATGAACCACACTCAGTGTCAATGCATATCAGTTCTTTTCATGAACCACATAAGGATCTACCAGTGTCATTGCATGTGTGTTGTTCTCATGAACCACATGTGGATCCACCGGTGTCATTGCATGTATGTTCTTCTAAACAAACCACATAAGGATCCACCGGTGTCATTGCGTTTATGTTCTTTTCATGAACCACACCCAGTGTCATTGCATGTCTGTTCTTCTAAACAAACCACATAGGGATCTACCAGCGTCATTGCATGTGTGTTCTTCTAAACAAACCACATAAGGATCCACTAATGTCATTGCATGTCTGTTCTTTTCATGAACCACACATAAGGATCCACCAGTGTCATTGCATGTCTGTTCTTTTCATGAACCACACCAGTGTCATTGCATGTGTGTTCTTCTAAACAAACCACATAAGGATCCACTAGTGTCATTGCATGTTTGTTCTTTTCATGAACCAGACATAAGGATCCACCAGTGTGAGTGCATGTCTGTTTTTTTCATGAACCACACCCAGTGGCATTGCATGTGTGTTCATTTCATGAACCACAGCTAGAGTCATTGCATGTCTGTTCTTTTCATGAACCACACCCAATGTCACTGAATGTCTGTTCTTTTCATGAACCACACCCGGTGTCATTGCATGTCTGTTCTTTTCATGAACCACCGCTAGCGTCATTGCATGTTTGTTACTTCCATAAACCACACATGGATCCACCCAGTGTCATTGGATGTGTGTTCTTCTCATGAACCACACATAAGGATCCACCGGTGTCATTGCTTGTCTGTTGCTCTAAACAAAGCACATAAGGATCCACCAATGTCATTGCATGTCTGTTCTTTTCATGAACCACACCCAATGTCATTGCATGTCTGTTCCTCTAAACAAACCACATAAGGATCCACCAATGTCATTGCATGTCTGTTCTTTTCATAAACCACATAATGATCCACCAGTGTCATTGCATGCCTGTTCTTTTCATTAACCACACCCAGTGTCATTGCATGTCTATTCTTTTCATGAACCACACCCAGTGTCACAGCATATCAGTTCTTTTCATGAACCACACATGGATCTACCAGTGTCATTGCATGTGTGTTCCTCTAAACAAACCACATAAGGATCTAACAGTGTCATTGCATGTCTGTTCTTTTCATGAACCACGCATAAGGATCCACCAGTGTCATTGCATGTCTGTTCCTCTAAACAAACCACATAAGGATCCATCAGTGTCATTGCATGCTTGTTCTTTTCATGAACCACAGTCAGTCTCATTGCATGTGTATTCTTCTAAACAAACCACATAAGTGTCCACTAGTGTCATTGCATGTCTGTTCATTTCATGAACCACACCATGTGTCAGTGCATGTCTGTTCTTTTCATGAACCACACCCAGTGTCACTGCATGTCAGTTCTTTTCATGAACCACATAAGGATCTACCAGTGTCATTGGATGTGTGTTCTTCTCATGAACCACACGTGGATCCACCGGTGTCATTGCATGTTTGTTCCTCTAAACAAACCACATAAGGATCCACCGGTGTCATTGCGTGTCTGTTCATTTCCTGAACTACACCCAGTGTCATTGCATGTGTGTTCTTCTAAACAAACCACATAGGGATCCACCAGTGTCATTGCATGTCTGTTCTTTTCATGAACCGCACCCGGTGTCATTGCATGTGTGTTCCTCTAGACAGACCACATAAGGATCCACCGGTGTCATTGCATGTGTGTTCCTCTAAACAAACCACATAAGGATCCACCAGTGTCATTGCATGTCTGTTCTTTTCATGAACCACACCTAAGGATCCACCGGTGTCATTGCATGTGTGTTCTTCTAAACAAACCACATAAGGATCCACCAGTGTCATTGCATGTCTGTTCTTTTCATGAACCACACCCGGTGTCATTGCATGTATGTTCTTTTCATGAACCATATCTAGAGTCATTGCATGTCTGTTACTTCCATAAGCCACACATGGATCCACCAAGTGTCATTGGATGTGTGTTCTTCTCATGAACCACACATAAGGATCCATCGGTGTCATTGCATGTCTGTTCCTCTAAACAAACCACATAAGGATCCACCAATGGCATTGCATGTCTGTTCTTTTCATGAACCGCACCCAGTGTCATTGCATGTGTGTTCTTCTAAACAAACCACTTAAGGATCCACCAGTGTCATTGCATGTCTTTTCTTTTCATGAACCACATAAGGATCCACTAGTGTCATTGCATGTCTGTTCTTTTCAAGAACCACACCCAGTCGCATTGCATCTCTGTTCTTTTCATGAACCACACCTAGTGTCACTGCATGTCAGTTATTTTCATGAACCACATAAGGATGTACCAGTGTCATTGAATGTGTGTTCTTCTAAACAAACCACATAAGGATCCACTAGTGTCATTGCATGTCTATTCTTTTCATGAACCACACATAAGGATCCACTAGTGTCATTGCATGTCTGTTCTTTTCATGAACCACACCCAGTGGCATTGCATGTGTGTTCTTTTCATGAACCATAGCTAGACTCATTGCATGTCTCTTCTTTTCATGAACCACACCCAATGTCATTGCATGTCTGTTCTTTTCATGAACCACAACTAGAGTCATTGCATGCCTGTTATTTTCATGAACCACACCCAGTGTCATTGCATGTCTGTTCTTTTCATGAACCACACCCGGTGTCACTGCATGTCTGTTCTTTTCATGAACCACATAAGGATCCACCAGTGTCGTTGCATGTCTGTTCTTTTCATAAACCACATAAGGATCCACCAGAGTCATTGCATGTATGTTCTTTTCATTAACCACACCCAGTGGCATTGCATGTCTGTTCTTTTCATGAACCACACCCAGTGTCACTGCATGTCAGTTCTTTTCATGAACCACACATGGATCTACCAGTGTCATTGCATGTGTGTTCGTCTAAACAAACCACATAAGGATCTAACCGTGTCATTGCATGTCTGTTCTTTTCATGAACCACACATAAGGATCCACCAGTGTCATTGCATGTCTGTTCCTCTAAACAAACCACATAAGGATCCATCAGTGTCATTGCATGTTTGTTCTTTTCATGAACCACACTCAGTGTCATTGCATGTATGTTCTTCTAAACAAACCACATAAGGATCCACTAGTGTCATTGCATGTCTGTTCATTTCATGAACCACGCCCAGTGCCAGTGCATGTCTGTTCTTTTCATGAACCACACCCAGTGTCACTGCATGTCAGTTCTTTTCATGAACCACATAAGGATCTACCAGTGTCATTGGATGTGTGTACTTCTCATGAACCACACGTGGATCCACCGGTGTCATTGCATATTTGTTCCTCTAAACAAACCACATAAGGATCCACCGGTGTCATTGCGTGTCTGTTCATTTCATGAACTACACCCAGTGTCATTGCATGTGTGTTCTTCTAAACAAACCACATAGGGATCCACCAGTGTCATTGCATGTCTGTTCTTTTCATGAACCGCACCAGGTGTCATTGCATGTGTGTTCCTCTAGACAGACCACATAAGGATCCACCGATGTCATTGCATGTGTGTTCCTCTACACAAACCACATAAGGATCCACCAGTGCCATTGCATGTCTATTCTTTTCATGAACCACACCTAAGGATCCACCGTTGTCATTGCATGTCTGTTCATGTAAACAAACGACATAAGGATCCACCAGTGTCATTGCATGTCTGTTTTTTTCATGAAACACACCCAGTGTCATTGCATGTGTGTTCTAAACAAACCACATAAGGATCCACCAGTGTCATTGCATGTCTGTTCTTTTCATGAACCACACCCGATGTCATTGCATGTCTGTTCTTTTCATGAACCATAGCTAGAGTCATTGCATGTCTGTTACTTCCATAAACCACACATGGATCCATCCAGTGTCATTGGATGTGTGTTCTTCTCATGAACCACACATCAGGATCCACCGGTGTCATTGCATGTGTGTTCTTCTAAACAAACCACATAAGGATCCACGCGTGTCATTGCATGTCTGTTCTTTTCATGAACCGCACCCAGTGTCATTGCATGTGTGTTCTTCTAAACAAACCACATAAGGATCCACCAGTGTCATTGCATGTCTGTTCTTTTCATGAACCACACCCAGTGGCATTGCATCTCTGTTCTTTTGATGAACCACACCTAGTGTCACTACATGTTAGTTCTTTTCATGAACCACATAAGGATCTACCAGTGTCATTGCATGTGTGTTCTTCTAAACAAACCACATAAGGATCCACTAGTGTCATTGCATGCTTGTACTTTTCATGAACCACACATAAGGATCCACCAGTGTCATTGCATGTCTGTTGTTTTCATGAACCACACCCAGTGTCATTGCATGTGAGTTGTTTTCATGAACCACAACTAGAGGCATTGCATGTATGTTCTTTTCATGAACCACACCCAATGTCATTGCATGTCTGTTCTTTTCATGAACCACAGCTAGAGTCATTGCATGTCTCTTCATTTCATGAACCACACCAGTGTCATTGCATGTCTGTTCTTTTCATGAACCACACCCGGTGTCACTGCATGTCTGTTCTTTTCATGAACCACATAAGGATCTACCAGTGTCATTGCATGTCTGTTCTTTTCATTAACCACACCACTTGTCATTGCATGTGCGTTCTTCTAAACTAACCACATAAGGATCCACCAGTGTCATTGCATGTCTGTTCTTTTCATGAACCACATAAGGATCCACCACTGTCATTGCATGTCTGTTCTTTTCATGAACCACAACCAGTGCCAGTGCATGTCTGTTCTTTTCATGAACCACACCCAGTGTCACTGCATGTCAGTTCTTTTCATGAACCACCTAAGGATCTACCAGTGTCATTGCATGTGTGTTGTTCTCATGAACCACACGTGGATCCACCGGTGTCATTGCATGTCTGTTCTTCTAAACAAACCACATAAGGATCCACCGGTGTCATTGCGTCTATGTTCTTTTCATAAACCACACCCAGTGTCATTGCATGTGTGTTCTTCTAAACAAACCACATAGGGATCTACCAGCGTCATTGCATGTGTGTTCTTCTAAACAAACCACATAAGGATCCACTAGTGTCATTGCATGTCTGTTCTTTTCATGAACCACACATAAGGATCCACCAGTGTCATTGCATGTCTGTTCTTTTCATGAACCACACCTAGTGTCATTGCATGTGTGTTCTTCTAAACAAACCACATAAGGATCCACTAGTGTCATTGCATGTTTGTTCTTTTCATGAACCAGACATAAGGATCCACCAGTGTGAGTGCATGTCTGTTCTTTTCATGAACCACACCCAGTGTCATTGCATGTGTGTTCTTTTCATGAACCACAGCTAGAGTCATTGCATGTCTGTTCTTCTCATGAACCACACCCAATGTCATTGAATGTCTGTTCTTTTCATGAACCACACCCGGTGTCATTGCATGTCTGTTCTTTTCATGAACCACAGATAGCGTCATTGCATGTTTGTTACTTCCATAAACCACACATGGATCCACCCAGTGTCATTGGATGTGTGTTCTTCTCATGAACCACACATAAGGATCCACCGGTGTCATTGCTTGTCTGTTGCTCTAAACAAAGTACATAAGGATCCACCAATGTCATTGCATGTCTGTTCTTTTCATGAACCACAGCCAATGTCATTGCATGTCTGTTCCTCTAAACAAACCACATAAGGATCCACCAGTGTCATTGCATGTCTGTTCTTTTCATAAACCACATAAGGATCCACCAGTGTCATTGCATGCCTGTTCTTTTCATTAACCACACCCAGTGGCATTGCATGTCTGTTCTTTTCATGAACCACACCAAGTGTCACAGCATGTCAGTTCTTTTCATGAACCACACATGGATCTACCAGTGTCATTGCATGTGTGTTCCTCTAAACAAACCACATAAGGATCTAACAGTGTCATTGCATGTCTGTTCTTTTCATGAACCACGCATAAGGATCCACCAGTGTCATTGCATGTCTGTTCCTCTAAACCAACCACATAAGGATCCATCAGTGTCATTGCATGTTTGTTCTTTTCATGAACCACACTCAGTGTCATTGCATGTGTGTTCTTCTAAACAAACCATATAAGTGTCCACTAGTGTCATTGCATGTCTGTTCATTTCATGAACCACACCAAGTGTCAGTGCATGTCTGTTCTTTTCATGAACCACACCCAGTGTCACTGCATGTCAGTTCTTTTCATGAACCACATAAGGATCTACCAGTGTCATTGGATGTGTGTTCTTCTCATGAACCACACATGGATCCACCGGTGTCATTGCATGTTTGTTCCTCTAAACAAACCACATAAGGATCCACCGGTGTCATAGGGTGTAGTTCATTTCATGAACTACACCCAGTGTCATTGCATGTGTGTTCTTCTAAACAAACCACATAGGGATCCACCAGTGTCATTGCATGTCTGTTCTTTTCATGAACCGCACCCGGTGTCATTGCATGTGTGTTCCTCTAGACAGACCACATAAGGATCCACTAGTGTCATTGCATGTGTGTTCCTCTAAACAAACCACATAAGGATCCACCAGTGCCATTGCATGTATGTTCTTTTCATGAACCACACCTAAGGATCCACCGGTGTCATTGCATGTCTGTTCCTCTAAATAAACCACATAAGGATCCACCGGTGTCATTACATGTCTGTTCTTTTCATGAACCACACCTAGTGTCATTGCATGTGTGTTCTTCTAAACAAACCACATAAGGATCCACCAGTGTCATTGCATGTCTGTTCTTTTCATGAACCACATAAGGATCCACCAGTGTCATTGCATGTCTGTTATTTTCATGAACCACATAATGATCCACCAGTGTCATTACATGTCTGTTCTTTTCATGAACCACACATCAGGATCCACCAGTATCATTGCATGTCTATTCTTTTCATGAACCACATAAGGATCCACCAGTGTCATTGCATGTCTGTTCTTTTCATGAACCACATAAGGATCCACGAGTGTCATTGCATGTCTGTTCTTTTCATGAACCTCACCTAGTGCCAGTGCATGTCTGTTCTTTTCATGAACCACACCCAGTGTCACTCCATGTCAGTTCTTTTCATGAACCACATAAGGATCTACCAGTGTCATTGCATGGGTGTTGTTCTCATGAACCACACGTGGATCCACCGGTGTCATTGCATGTCTATTCTTCTAAACAAAC
Source organism: Avena insularis (assembly GCA_023614405.1). Taxonomy (NCBI): domain Eukaryota; kingdom Viridiplantae; phylum Streptophyta; class Magnoliopsida; order Poales; family Poaceae; genus Avena; species Avena insularis. Next base: position 351,902,142 of record CM042692.1, on the reverse strand, counting down.
CACATAAGGATCCACCGGTGTCATTGCGTCTATGTTCTTTTCATGAACCACGCCCAGTGTCATTGCATGTGTGTTCTTCTAAACAAACCACATAGGGATCTACCCGTGTCATTGCATGTGTGTTCATCTAAACAAATCACATAAGGATCCACTAGTGTCATTGCATGTCTGTTCTTTTCATGAACCACACATAAGGATCCACCAGTGTCATTGCATGTCTGTTCTTTTCATGAACCACACCCAGTGTCATTGCATGTGTGTTCTTCTAAACAAACCACATAAGGATCCACTAGTGTCATTGCATGTCTGTTCTTTTCATGAACCACACATAAGGATCCACCAGTGTGAGTGCATGTCTGTTCTTTTCATGAACCACACCCAGTGTCATTGCATGTGTGTTCTTTTCATGAACCACAGCTAGAGTCATTGCATGTCTGTTCTTTTCATGAACCACACCAGTGTCATTGCATGTCTGTTCTTTTCATGAACCACACCCAGTGTCATTGCATGTCTGTTCTTTTCATGAACGACAGCCAACGTCATTGCATGTCTGTTACTTCCATAAACTACACATGGATCCACCCAGTGTCATTGGATGTGTGTTCTTCTCATGAACCACACATAAAGATCCACCGGTGTCATTGCTTGTCTGTTCCTCTAAACAAACCACATAAGGATCCACCAGTGTCATTGCATGTGTGTTCTTTTCATGAACCACACCCAATGTCATTGCATGTTTGTTCCTCTAAACAAACCACATAAGGATCCACCAGTGTCATTGCATGTCTGTTCTTTTCATAAACCACATAAGGATCCACCAGTGTCATTGCATGTCTGTTCTTTTCATTAACCACACCCAGTGGCATTGCATGTCTGTTCTTTTCATGAACCACACCCAGTGTCACTGCATGTCAGTTATTTTCATGAACCACACATGGATCTACCAGTGTCATTGCATGTGTGTTCCTCTAAACAAACCACATAAGGATCTACCAGTGTCATTGCATGTCTGTTCTTTTCATGAACCACACATAAGGATCCACTAGTGTCATTGCATGTCTGTTCCTCTAAACAGACCACATAAAGATACACCAGTGTCATTGCATGTTTGTTCTTTTCATGAACCACACTCAGTGTCATTGCATGTGTGTTCTTCTAAACAAACCACATAAGGATCCACTAGTGTCATTGCATGTCTGTTATTTTCATGAACCACACCCAGTGCCAGTGCATGTCTGTTCTTTTCATGAACCACACCCAGTGTCACTGCATGTCAGTTCTTTTCATGAACCACATAAGGATCTACCAGTGTCATTGGATGTGTGTTCTTCTCATGAACCTCACGTGTATCCACCGGTGTCATTGCATGTTTGTTCCTCTAAACAAACCACAGAAGGATCCACCGGTGTCATTGCGTGTCTGTTTGTTTCATGAACTACACCTAGTGTCGTTGCATGTGTGTTCTTCTAAACAAACCACATAGGGATCCACCAGTGTCATTGCATGGCTGTTCTTTTCATGAACCACACCCGGTGTCATTGCATGTGTGTTCCTCTAGACAGACCACATAAGGATCCACCGGTGTCATTGCATGTGTGTTCCTCTACACAAACCACATAAGGATCCACCAGTGTCATTGCATGTCTGTTCTTTTCATGAACCACACCTAAGGATCCACCGGTGTCATTGCATTTCTGTTCCTCTAAACAAACCACATAAGGATCCACCGGTGTCATTGCATGTCTGTTCTTTTCATGAACCACACCTAGTGTGATTGCATGTGTGTTCTTCTAAACAAACCACATAAGGATCCACCAGTGTCATTGCATGTCTGTTCTTTTCATGAACCACACCCGGTGACATTGCATGTCTGTTCTTTTCATGAACCATATCTAGAGTCATTGCATGTCTGTTACTTCCATAAACCACACATGGATCCACCAAGTGTCATTGGATGTGTGTTCTTCTCATGAACCAAACATAAGGATCCACCGGTTTCATTGCATGTCTGTTCCTCTAAACAAACCACATAAGGATCTACCAATGGCATTGCATGTTTGTTCTTTTCATGAACCGCACCCAGTGTCATTGAATGTGTGTTCTTCTAAACAAACCACTTAAGGATCCACCAGTGTCATTGCATGTCTGTTCTTTTCATGAACCACATAAGGATCCACTAGTGTCATTGCATGTATGTTCTTTTCAAGAACTACACCCAGTCGCATTGCATCTCTGTTCTTTTCATGAACCACACCTAGTGTCACTGCATGTCAGTTCTTTTCATGAACCACATAAGGATCTACCAGTGTCATTGAATGTGTGTTCTTCTAAACAAACCACATAAGGATCCACTAGTGTCATTGCATGTCTATTCTTTTCATGAACCACACATAAGGATCCACTAGTGTCATTGCATGTCTGTTCTTTTCATGAACCACACCTAGTGGCGTTGCATGTGTGTTCTTTTCATGAACCACAGCTAGACTCATTGCATGTCTGTTATTTTCATGAACCACACCCAATGTCATTGCATGTCTGTTCTTTTCATGAACCACAACTAGAGTCATTGCATGCCTGTTCTTTTCATGAACCACACCCAGTGTCATTGCATGTCTGTTCTTTTCATGAACCACACCCGGTGTCACTGCATGTCTGTTCTTTCCATGAACCACATAAGGATCTACCAGGGTCATTGCATGTCTGTTCTTTTCATTAACCACACCCAGTGTCATTGCATGTGTGTTCTCCTAAACAAACCACATAAGGATCCACCAGTGTCATTGCATGTCTGTTCTTTTCATGAACCACATAAGGATCCACCAGTGTCATTGCATGTCTCTTCTTTTCATGAACCACATAAGGATCCACCAGTGTCATTGCATGTCTGTTCTTTTCATGAACCACACCCTGTGCCAGTGCATGTCTGTTTTTCCATGAACCATAACCAGTGTCACTGCATGTCAGTTCTTTTGATGAACCACATAAGGATCTACTAGTGTCATTGCATGTGTGTTCTTCTCATGAACCACACGTGGATCCACCGGTGTCATTGCATGTCTGTTCCTCTAAACAAACCACATAAGGATCCACCGGTGTCATTGCGTGTCTGTTCTTTTCATGAACCGCACCCGGTGTCATTGCGTGTGTGTTCTTCTAAACAAACCACATAGGGATCCACCAGTGTCATTGCATGTCTGTTCCTCTAAACAAACCACATAAGGATCCACCAGTGTCATTGCATGTCTGTTCTTTTCATGAACCACAAAAGGATCTACGGTGTCCTTTGCATGTACATTCTTTTCATGAACCACATAAGGATCTACCAGTGTCATTGCATGTCTGTTCTTTTCATGAACCACACCCAGTGCTAGTGCATGTTTGTTCTTTTCATGAACCACACCCAGTGTCACTGCATGTCAGTTCTTTTCATGAACCACATAAGGATCTACCAGTGTCATTGGATGTGTGTTCTTCTCATGAACCACACGTGGATCCAACGGTGTCATTGCATATCTGTTCCTCTTAACAAAGCACATAAGGATCCACCGGTGTCATTGGTGTTTGTTCTTTTCATGAACCACACCCAGTGTCATTGCATGTGTGTTCTTCTAAACAAACCACATAGGGATCCACCAGTGTCATTGCATGTCTGTTCTTTTCATGAACTGCACCCGGTGTCATTGCACGTGTGTTCCTCTAGACAGACCACATAAGGATCCACCGGTGTCATTGCATGTCTGTTCCTCTAAACAAACTACATAAGGATCCACCAGTGTCATTGGATGTGTGTTCTTCTCATGAACCACACATGGATCCACTGGTGTCATTGCATGTTTGTTCCTCTAAACAAACCATATAAGGATCCACCAGTGTCATTGCATGTCTGTTCTTTTCATGAACCACACCCAGCACCAGTGTATGTCTGTTCTTTTCATGAACCACACCCAGTGTCACTTCATGTCAGTTCTTTTCATGAACCACATAAGGATCTACCAGTGTCATTGGATGTGTGTTCTTCTCATGGACCACACGTGGATCCACCGGTGTCATGGGATGTGTGTTCTTCTCATGAACCACACGTGGATCTACCGGTGTCGTTGTATGTTAGTTCTTTTCATGAACCACATAAGGATCCACCCGTGTCATTGGATGTCTGTTCTTTTCATGAACCACACCCAGTGACATTGCATGTGTGTTCTTCTAAACAAACCACATAAGGATCCACCAGTGTCATTGCATGTCTGTTCTTTTCATGAACCACGCAAGGATCTACCAGTGCCACTGCATGTCAGTTCTTTTCCTGAACCGCACACGGTGTCATTGCATGTGTGTTCCTCTAGACATACCACATAAGGATCCACCGGTGTCATTGCATGTTTGTTCCTCTAAACAAACCACATAAGGATCCACTAGTGTCATTGCATGTCTGTTCTTTTCATGAACCACATAAGGATCCACCAGTGTCATTGCATGTCTGTTCTTTTCTTGAGCCACACCTAGTGTCAGTGCATGTCTGTTCATGAACCGCACCTAGTGTCACTGCATGTCAGTTCTTTTCATGAACCACATAAGGATCTACCAGTGTCATTGCATGTGTGTTCTTCTAAACAAACCACATAAGGATCCACTAGTGTCATTGCATGTCTGTTCTTCTCATGAACCACAACTAAGGATCCACCGGTGTGATTGCATGTCTTTTCTTTTCATGAACACACCTAGTGTCATTGCATGTGCGTTCTTTTCATGAACCACAGCTAGAGTCATTGCATGTCTATTCTTTTCATGAACCACACCCACTATCATTGCATGTCTGTTCTTTTCATGAACCACACCCGGTGTCATTACATGTCTGTTCTTTTCATGAACCACAGCTAGAGTCATTGCATGTCTGTTACTTCCATAAACCACACATGGATCCACCCAGTGTCATTGGATGTGTGTTCTTATCATGAACCACACATAAGGATCCACCGGTGTCATTGTATATCTGTTCCTCTAAACAAACAACATAAGGATCCACCAGTGTTATTCCATGTCTGTTCTTTTCATGAACCACACCTAGTGTCATTGCATGTCTGTTCCTCCAAACAAACCACATAAGGATCCACCAGTGTCATTGCATGTCTGTTCTTTTCATGAACCACACCCAGTGGCATTGCATGTCAGTTCTTTTCATGAACCACACTTAGTGTCACTCCATGTCAGTTCTTTTCATGAACCACACATGGATCTACCAGTGTCATTGCATGTGTGTTCCTCTAAAAACCACATAAGGATCTAAGACTGTCATTGCATGTATGTTCTTTTGATGAACCACACATAAGGATCCACCAGTGTCATTGCATGTTTGTTCCTCTAAACAAACTACATAAGGATCTAGCTGTGTCATTGCATGTCTGTTCTTTTCATGAACCACACCTAGTGTCATTGCATGTGTGTTCTTATAAACAAACCACATAAGGATCCACCAGTGTCATTGCATGTCTGTTCTTTTCATGAACCACACCCGGTGTCATTGCATGTCTGTTCTTTTCATGAACCATAGCTAGGGTCATTGCATGCCTGTTACTTCCAAAAACCACACATGGATCCACCTAGTGTCATTGGATGTGTGTTCTTCTCAAGAACCACACATAAGGATCCACCGGTGTCATTGCATGTTTGTTCCTCTAAGCAAACCACATAAGGATCCACCAGTGCCATTGCATGTCTGTTCTTTTGATGAACCACACCCAGTGTCATTGCATGTGTGTTCTTCTAAACAAACCACATAAGGATCCACCAGTGTCATTGCATGTCTGTTCTTTTCATGAACCACATAAGGATCCACCAGTGTCATTGCATGTATGTTCTTTTCATGAACCACACCTAGTACCAGTGCATGTTTGTTCTTTTCATGAACCACACCCAGTGTCACTGTATGTCAGTTCTTTTCATGAACCACATAAGGATCTACCAGTGTCATTGCATGTGTGTTCTTCTCATGAACCACACGTGGATCCACCAGTGTCATTGCATGTCTGTTCCTCTAAACAAACCACATAAGGATCCACCGGTGTCATTGCGTGTCTGTTCTTTTCATGAACCACACCAGTGTCATTGCATGTGTGTTCTTCTAAACAAACCACATAGGGATCTACCAGTGTCATTGCATGTGTGTTATTCTAAACAAACCACATAAGGATCCACCAGTGTCATTGCATGTCTATTCTTTTCATGAACCATACCCAGTGGCATTGCATGTCTGTTCTTTTTATGAACCACACCCAGTGTCACTGCGTGTCAGTTCTTTTCATGAACCACACATGGATCTACCAGTGTCATTGCATGTGTGTTCCTCTAAACAAACCACATAAGGATCTACTACTGTCATTGCATGTCTATTCTTTTCATGAACCACACATAAGGATCCACTAGTGTCATTGCATGTCTGTTCCTCTAAAGAAACCACATAAGGATCCACCAGTGTCATTGCATGTCTGTTCTTTTCATGAACCACACCCAGTGTTATTGCATGTGTTGTTGGGTCCACAGCATAGAAAACAAAAAATTTCCTACGGTGTGAACTACACGCCAAGATCTATCTACCAGGTACAAAGCAACGGGTGGACATACATCCAACAAGAACTTACCCTCGTAGACAACGAGCTTTGTTAACGAGTAGGAACTCGTGGTTGATGTAGTCGTACACTTGCCGATCTCAAGATCGTGATGAAGTCCAGCAGGTCCGGCTCCAGCACGTCCATTAGATCCAGCTCCAGCACCACCAAGTCCAGCACCATAAGCGGCGGTGCATCCGTGATCGCACACACGTCTGCCACGACAACCTCATCCCTCGCTCCAGCAAAGCAGCAAGGCAACTCCTTTCGAGATAAAGCCACAGGAACATGTATCTCGCTAATCCGAGACCATGGGAAATAATACTAGAGGAGAGAGATCCTTCACAAGGAGGTGTGAGTGAGAAGTGAGGAGGGTGGCCTTTTATAGGAGGAGGGGTGCCCTCCTTCATGGCAGTGCATGGAGGGGGTGACCCTTCACCTCCTCCATTCATGTGGTGGTAACCCCTCCACATTAAAATGCCCCTTCACATTCTCTTTTAAAGTCTCCACTTTAAATGCATTAAATTCCTCCAAATTTAATGCTCTCTCATTTAATAAAACTCTTTTATTATTTTTATTCAGAATTTTGTTAATTACTTTGATTAACAAACATTCACATAAAACCCCCTACAATATTTCAATATTACATGCAGAACCAATTTCAGCATTTTCACCCGAAACAGTTTCGGTGTCTATTGAAATAATTCCAGCGCTTTCTTAAATCTTTATCTGAAACATATTTGCTCCAAATGGTGTCGGTATCCCTTAAGTGTGTCACCCTACGGTTCGCGAAAAATGCAGACATGATCGAGACCCCTCTCCGATCAATAATCAGCAGCGGGACCTGGAGATCCATACTGACTCCTACACATTCAATGATGACTTCTGTGATCGTGAGAACCTTTAACGCTAGTAACTAAATCCCTTTGTCCCGCGATATATTACATGTATGAGATTCGATCATCGGTATCTCCATACCTAGTTTGATCTCGTTACAGACATGCACTCTTTTCTCGTTCCCGTGATATAACATTCTAGTGATCACATCACTTGCTTGCAAGCTATTTCAATGTGATATCACCGAGAGGGCCCAGAGTATATCTATCCGTCATCGGGATGGACAAATCCCACTCTTGATCCATGAGCCTCAACATAACACCTTCGTAGCACTGAACCCACCTTTATAGTCACCCTGTTACGGTGTGACGTTTGATGTTATCAAGATACTCTTCCGGTGTTAGCAATTAACATGATCTCATGGTCTAAGGACTAAGATTACTTCGTATGATGTTATAGCAATATAAACATAATGACTTTGATCGTAATGCTATACTTCGGATGAATGTTCATCATATCATTCCACCAATGTTGTGACCTCGTTATTAACAACATCCAATGTCCATGATCAGGAAACCTTGATCATCTTGTTAATCAACGAGCTAGTCTATAAGAGAGGCATAACTAGGAACCCTTTTTGTTTATTAAACACACATGTATTGATGTTTCCGATCAATACAATTATAGCATGCAAAATAAACATTTATCATAAACATGGAATAAGATAATAACCACTTTATTATTGCCTCTCGGGCATATTCCCTTCAGTCTCCCACTTGCACTAGAGTCAATAATCTAGTTTGAAAAACTTTGCGTATTGAACACCTATGGTTTTCTGGTGTTGCATATACGCGATTGCTAGTGGTTAACATAATCTCCAGATCTGACAGTTTCAGGTCTGTGTGTATTTGCATGTCTTTGCGTCTCTACGCATCGCTCATTCTCAAATGAGATGGCATTGTATAAATTTGGTCCTTTGGTGAGACCTTTAGTTCGTTCCGGTTAAAATATGTTGATATTATTGTCACACAATATATCTTCATAGTATTAGCCCACTTTGAACCACACCTAGTTTTATAACAAACTACTTAACACAAATGCCCTCCTTTGCTGCTACTATAGCAGTTATATACTTAGCCTTTTGTTGTAGTATCCGTCACAATGTCTCAACTTTGGAACTCATCCAAATCCATCATGAAACATCCTTTACATTACATTGTGCCACCCATAGTCTAAATTGAGATAAATTTAATTTGTATCTTGTGACAAAACTAGTATCAATGTAACACTTTACAATGAACTACCTTTAATTATTTGTCACGTATACATGATATATTCTTAGTTCTTCCAAAGCTCATAAGAATATCTTTACTATTGTCCAATGATCATCTTATGAATCATTCTAGTATGTTCTCATAACATTTAGAGCATAGTAATCGATCAAAATCTTCATGTGATTTTACTCACCAAGTGTTGAAACACTTGAATTTTGATACAATCCTTTCCATGCGGCAAGAACCTTTCTTGGTGTTTCCATATTGAACCCTTTCAATATCTCATATATGTATGTCTGGCAGAACCATATTAGCGCCTCAATCTATCCATATAGATATTGATGCCTAATATTCCGGTTTTGCCCAAGTCTTTCATCGAAATCTTATTTTAATGAAATTCTTAACTTGTGTCAATACAAGATACATCCTTTCCAATCAACAATATGTCCTCTACATGATGTATTAGAAATATGTCTCAGCGCTCCCACTTAATTTCTTGCAAATGCAAGCATCTTCATCATCTCCGATGAATTTAAACTCTTTTAACAGTTTCATCATGGTGAAGATTCCAACTCCGCTATGCTTACTTCAACTATTGAAGTTTGCATGCCCTTTTAGCACCCTTTGAATTAACAAAACCCTTCGGACCGTGGCTTGTACACGTCCTACGTAACCATTCTATTAGAAGAACATTGTTTTGTTTATTCAACTATCATACATCAAATTATATGTAGTGGTTGCTACATTAATCCGTCAAGACTAAATATCGCTATGAAAGATCAAATCTTGTCATAGTCAACTCCTTGAACATTGTCGTAAACTTCTTTCCGACATGTCGACTATTTCATAGATGTTAAACATCCATGTCTATTTATTTATAGATCCAAACACAACCGATAGGCTTCATGCCTTTCCGGAGGGTCTTTCAAGTTCAGAAACTTGATTTCTCGTGTATGGATACTATCACGGATTCTATGACTTCTAGTCATTTTATGGAGTCAGGGCCCATCATCGCTTCTTTGTATGTAGTCGGTTCATCATTGTCAAAACAATAACGACTTGCTTATCAAATCTTACTATTTGATTCTTACCGACCCACATGGTTCAATAGGAACTCTAATCTCCGATATCACACCCTTTGTAATCACGTGAGCCATGAGCATTGTGACCGCCATCGGGACACTTTCTGGCGCTGCGCTACTTAGCACATATAGCTAAGGTTCAACAACCTTATCAAAGTTCTATTGCCCTCCCACTTAACTTTTCATGAAAAATTCCTTCTCAAGAAACTTGACGTTCCAAGTAACAAACTCTTTTGTCCTCGGTGTTATGGAGAAATTCCCAACAAATTCTTTGGGAAAACCTACAAAGACGTGCTTATCTGACTTTGGTTGTAAACATTTTACTTATGCATAGCATACCAAAATTTAAGAAAAGACAATTCGGGTTTTATCCCAAACCATAACTCATATGGTGTCATTTCAAGGGATCACGATGGTGCTCTTTTTAGTGTGAAAGCGGTAGTCTCTAAAGCTTCAATCCTTAAAACATAATGACAGTTTTATAAATGACACCCTTGATCTTACCATGTCAAACATGGTTTGATTTTATCTCTCGAATATGCCATACTCCTATGGTTTATCGGGAAACACAAATCATGGAACAATTCCTCAAGTCTTAGGTGTTTTTGCTAAACATGTAACTCAAATATCTTCCTTTATGATCGAATCATAAACTCTTTATTTTCTTGTTACAATGATTTTCCACTTCATCTTGAAAGTCTTTGAACAATTTTCAAATGTTTCATACTTCTTCCTTATTAAGTAAATATACAGATATATTCACTCAAATTTTCGGAGAAAGCATATGAAGCAAAAAGATCCATCGCATATGGCTACACATAATGGACTATGCACATCAGCATGCACAATTTCTAATAAGCTAGTCATCCGTTCCTCTCTGGCCTATGGACGGAGTTTCAATTATCTCGAGGAAAGTCTCACATGTCTCAATTGATCAAAATCAAAGACTCCAAAAATCCATCAACATGGAGTTTCTTCATGTTTTCTTTCCAATATAATTTAAACAGCGATGTCACTTCATAAGTGATCTTTCAATCATTTGTCTTGCGACATTTTAGCAATAGTGTTTATGGATGTGATTTCTCCCACTAGACTTGTAAAAGTTCATCCATCCATTATGGAATACGATAATTATTTGAACAACCATTGTTCTCATAATACCGGAACAAAATAACAATTATTTAAACAAATCTTGAAGGCTTGGTTTGATGACAACGAAAAAACACAATAACACTTTATTTGTTTTTGATGAACATCATCACTCATTCTCTTGCTGGTTACCAACCAATTCGGTATCCAATACCGGTATCCAATACCTAAGAACCACATTGTTTAACAAGCAAGGAATATAGCCATAACATGTATATCTTCTATATACCTAAGTTGGACATCTTCAACCTTTTATTTTCTGCCAAATATTTTATAGATTCTCTTTCAGCAATTCCTTTTCTTTTAAAAGAATCTATCAACATCAATAGTGGTGTCATCAACATGACACATGGTACAAAGCGTATATAGTCAAATACTAATACCTTTGGACTTGCACTTTGAAGTGGATCACCATCATCAAATGTTTGGTATTCTTTCAAAAATCCATTCTTTAGTAATCTATTAGTGTAGTAAACATTTTACTTACATCTTCTATTCATCCTTATCATGACAACTTTCATGATCAAGCTACTATAGCCTATAAGGAAGAATTGCGAGTATAATATCAGTTCCCAAAACCTTTTTGGTAGATTCGGATGCCTGCATCTCCATCCTTCACAGATTCTCATACAATATGAGAACATGTATTTTGCTAAATTATACTCTATCATAATGCAACCAAAATACTTGTTTCAGATATCACAATATCTTTCACACATGATGGTTTCTGAAACAATTTCCAGCTCCAATATAATCTTGATATTAAAACAACTTTTTGAATATCAATAATCATGGAGGCAAACATGATACTTTAGATACTAACATTGGAATTCTTACTCTTGATTTAATACTACTTATTAAACTTCATGGAGTAAATAAAGTTTGCTGAAAGTTTGCAATAGGACTTATAAACTTTAAATTGACATTCAAAACAATACGATACCAGTTCGTAAAGTAAATGTCCAGAATTCTATAGTTCTATTATCTCAAATAAAAACTAAGCATAAGGTAGAAAACGAATGCCAATGACTACAACAAACTATGAAAATTCACTTTGATTTAATTTATGACAAATTTGGTTCGACTAATCCAAATTAGAAATGAACTCCCTCTCAGAAACGACATCCCTCGTGCCTTTTTGGTGATTACATGAACCAAATCCACTACACCAAGTCCGATCATCACATGAGTTGATGTAGCTTCAAAGGCGAGCATCTATATGGGCATCATATCAACTATATGACTCATGCTTAACCTTTCGGTCCGTGTTCCGAGGCCATGTCTGTACATGCTAGGCTCGCCAAGTAAGAACCTTAGTACTCGCATGTGTAAAACTGTCTTACACCCGTTTGTATGAAAGCGTAGAGTCGAGTACACCCGGTCATCACGTGATGTCTCGAAATACGATCCACAAAACGGTGCATACTTAAGGAAGAACACATTTTTATCTTGATATCTAAAAGAGGGATCATATTACAATGCTACAGAAAGCGCCAAACTAGCAGTATAAGATGCTAACATCTAATGTGTAAAGTGAGATGATATGGTCCATGCATTTGATCTCTATCACTTGCATCATGGTATGATCTCTATCATTCCTTTGTGTGTAAGGCCAAGGTCTATGGAACTTACACGTTGAGTGTGTTGTAAGAGTATCTATCATACATCTACTTACAACAATACCATATCAATACACTAGCCCAGCAACGATCTAAACTAGACGCCTCTAATTTATCAACTGCAAGTTTTACGTGGCTTAGGGCTTTTGGAGATAGAACCGTTCTTACCTACAAACATGAACCACAACGAGGATAACTAAGTTATTAGCAACTCGTTGTAAATCAGATATTGACTATAGTAGGAGAGCAGGACACCCGACCACTTATGCAAAACAAGTTGCATGTCAGTCGTGGAACCGGTCTCATGTACGATGACATGTAAGGTTGGTCCGGGCCGCTTCATCCCACTATGCCACCAATATCCAAAATACATAGAAGATGCAATAACATGATCATCATCTCCCACATATCAACATATGTGTACTACCCGTGCTAAGCACCTACGCATAGATCAGGCTCTGATACCACTGTTGGGTCCGCAACATAGAAAACAAAAATTTTCCTACGGTGTGAACTACACGCCAAGATCTATCTACCAGGTACAAAGCAACGGGTGGACATACATCCAACGAGAACATACCCTCGTAGACAATTAGCTTTGTTAACGAGTAGGAACTCGTGGTTGATGTAGTCGTACACTTGCCGATCTCAAGATCGTGATGAAGTCCAGCAGGTCCGGCTCCAGCACGTCCATCAGATCCAACTCCAGCACCACCAAGTCCAGCACCACAAAGCAGCGGTGCATCCATGATCGCACACACGTCCGGTACCCCGACAACCTCCGTCCCTCGCTCCAGCAAAGCAGCGGAAGCAGCAACTCCTTTCCAGATAAAGCCACCGGGAACATGTATCTCGCTAATCCGAGACCATGGGGAAATAATACTAGAGGGGGAGAGAGATCCTTCACAAGGAGGTGTGAGTGAGAAGTGAGGAGGGGGTGGCCTTTTATATGAGGAGGGGGGTCCCCCTCCTTCATGGCCGGCGCATGGAGGGGGTGACCCTTCACCTCCTCCATTCATGTGGTGGTAACCCCTCCACATTAAAATGCCCCTTCACATTCTCTTTTAAAGTCTCCACTTTAAATGCATTAAATTTCTCCAAATTTATTGCTCTCTCATTTAATAAAACTCTTTTATTATTTTTATTCAGAATTTTGTTAATTACTTTGATTAACAAACATTCACATAAAACCCCCTGCAATATTTCAATATTACATGCAGAACCAATTTCAGCATTTTCACTCGAAACAGTTTCGGTGTCTATTGAAATAATTCCAGCGCTTTCTTAAATCTTTATCTGAAACATATTTGCTCAAAATGGTGTCGGTATCCCTTAAGTGTGTCACCCTACGGTTCGCAAAAAATGCAGACATGATCGAGACCCCTCTCCGATCAATAATCAAGGGGACACGGAGATCCATCGACTCCTACACATTCAACGATGACTTCTGTGATCGTGAGAACCTTTAACGCTAGTAACTAAATCCCTTTGTCCCGTGATATATTACATGTCTGAGATTCGATCATCAGTATCTCCATACCTAGTTTGATCTCGTTATCGACATGCACTCTTTTCTTGTTCCCGTGATATAACATTCTAGTGATCACATCACTTGCTTGCAAGCTATTTCAATGTGATATCACCGAGAGGACCTAGAGTATATCTATCCGTCATCGGGATGGACAAATCCCACTCTTGATCCATGAGCCTCAACATAACACCTTCGTAGCACTGAACCCACCTTTATAGTCACCCTGTTATGGTGTGACGTTTGATGTTATCAAGATACTCTTCCGGTGTTAGAAATTAACATGATCTCATGGTCTAAGGACTAAGATTACTTCGTATGATGTTATAGCAATATAACATAATGACTTTGATCGTAATGCTATACTTCGGATGAATGTTCATCACATCATTCCACCAATGTTGTGACCTCGTTATTAACAACATCCAATGTCCATGATCAGGAAACCTTGATCATCTTGTTAATCAACGAGCTAGTCTATAAGAGAGGCATAACTAGGAACCCTTTTTGTTTATTAAACACACATGTATTGATGTTTCCGATCAATACAATTATAGCATGCAAAATAAACATTTATCATAAACATGGAATAAGATAATAACCACTTTATTATTGCCTCTCGGGCATATTCCCTTTTTGTGTGTTCTTCTAAACAAACCACATAAGGATCCACCAGTTTCATTGCATGTCTGTTCTTTTCATGAAACACACCCGGTGTCATTGCATGTCTGTTCTTTTCATGAACCATAGCTAGAGTCATTGCATGTCTGTTACTTCCATAAACCACACATGGATCCACCCAGTGTCATTGGATGTGTGCTCTTCTCATGAACCACACATAAGGATCCACCAGTGTCATTGCATGTCTGTTCCTATAAACAAACCACATAAGGATCCACCAGTGTCATTGCAAGTCTGTTCTTTTCATGAACCACACCCAGTGTCATTGCATGTGTGCTCTTCTAAACAAACCACATAAGGATCCACCAGTGTCATTGCATGTCTGTTATTTTCATGAACCACATAAGGATCCACCAGAGTCATTGCATGTCTGTTCTTTTCATGAACCACACCCAGTGCCAGTGCATGTCTGTTCTTTTCATGAACCACCCGTGTCAATGCACGGTTCTTTTGTGAACCACATAAGGATCTACCAGTGTCATTGGATGTGTGTTCTTCTCATGAACCACACGTAGATCCACCGGTGTCATTGCATGTCTATTCCTCTAAACAAACCACATGAGGATCCACCGGTGTCACTGGTGTGTGTTCTTTTCATGAACCACACCCAGTGTCATTGCATGTGTGTTCTTCTAAACAAACCACATAGGGATCCACCAGTGTCATTGCATGTCTGTTCTTTTCATGAACCGCACCCGGTGTCATTGCATGTGTGTTCCTCTACACAGACCACATAAGGATCCACCGGTGTCATTGCATGTCTGTTCCTCTAAACAAACCACATAAGGATCCACCAGTGTCATTGGATGTGTGTTCTTCTCATGAACCACACATGGATCCACCGGTGTCATTGCATGTTTGTTCCTCTAAACAAACCATATAAGGATCCACCAGTGTCATTGCATGTCTGTTCTTTTCATGAACCACGCCCAGTGCCAGTGCATGTCTATTCTTTTCATGAACCACACCTAGTGTCACTTCATGTCAGTTCTTTTCGTGAACCACATAAGGATCTACCAGTGTCATTGGATGTGTGTTCTTCTCATGAACCACCCGTGGATCCACCGGTGTCATTGGATGTGTGTTCTTCTCATGAACCACACGTGGATCTACCGGTGTCGTTGCATGTCAGTTCTTTTTATGAACCACATAAGGATCCACCAGTGTCATTGGATGTCTGTTCTTTTCATGAACCACACCCAGTGACATTGCATGTGTGTTCTTCTAAACAAACCACATAAGGGTCCACCAGTGTTTTTGCATGTCTGTTCTTTGCATGAACCACACAAGGATCTACCAATGTCACTGCATGTCAGTTCTTTTCATGAACCGCACCCGGTGTCATTGCATGTGTGTTCCTCTAGACATACCACATAAGGATCCACCAGTGTCATTGCATGTCTGTTCCTCTAAACAAACCACATAAGGATCCACTAGTGTCATTGCATGTCTGTTCTTTTCATGAACCACATAAGGATCCACCAGTGTCATTGCATGTCTGTTGTTTTCTTGAACCACACCCAGTGTCAATGCATGTCTATTCTTTTAATGAACCACACCTAGTGTCACTGCATGTCAGTTCTTTTCATGAACCACATAAGGATCTACCAGTGTCATTGCATGTGTGTTCTTCTAAACAAACCACATAAGGATCCACTAGTGTCATTGCATGTCTGTTCTTCTCATGAACCACAACTAAGGATCCACCAGTGTGATTGCATGTCTGTTCTTTTCATGAACACACCTAGTGTCATTGCATGTGTGTTCTTTTCATGAACCACAGCTAGAGTCATTTCATGTCTGTTCTTTTCATGAACCACACCCACTGTCATTGCATGTCTATTCTTTTCATGAACCACACCGGTGTCATTGCATGTCTGTTCTTTTCATGAACCACAACTAGAGTCATTGATGTCTCTTACTTCCATAAACCACACATGGATCCACCCAGTGTCATTGGATGTGTGTTCTTCTCTTGAACCACACATAAGGATCCACCGGTGTCATTGTATGTATGTTCCTCTAAACAAACCACATAAGGATCCACCAGTGTCATTGCATGTTTGTCTTTTCATGAACCACACCCAGTGCCAGTGCATGTCTGTTCTTTTGATGAACCACACCCATTGTCAATGCATGTCAGTTCTTTTTGTGAACCACATAAGGATCTACCAGTGTCATTGGATGTGTGTTCTTCTCATGAACCACACGTAGATCCACCGGTGTCATTGCATGTCTATTCCTCTAAACAAACCACATGAGGATCCACCGGTGTCATTGGTGTGTGTTCTTTTCATGAACCACACCCAGTGTCATTGCATGTGTGTTCTTCTAAACAAACCACATAGGGATCCACCAGTGTCATTGCATGTCTGTTCTTTTCATGAACCGCGCCCAGTGTCATTGCATGTGTGTTCCTCTACACAGACCACATAAGGATGCACCGGTGTCATTGCATGTCTGTTCCTCTAAACAAACCACATAAGGATCCACCAGTGTCATTGGATGTGTGTTCTTCTCATGAACCACACATGGATCCACCGGTGTCATTGCATGTTTGTTCCTCTAAACAAACCATATAAGGATCCACCAGTGTCATTGCATGTCTGTCCTTTTCATGAACCACGCCTAGTGCCAGTGCATGTCTGTTCTTTTCATGAACCACACCCAGTGTCACTTCATGTTAGTTCTTTTCATGAACCACATAAGGATCTACCAGTGTCATTGGATGTGTGTTCTTCTCATGAACCACCCGTGAATCCACCGGTGTCATTGGATGTGTGTTCTTCTCATGAACCACACGTGGATCTACCGGTGTCGTTGCATGTCAGTTCTTTTTATGAACCACATAAGGATCCACCAGTGTCATTGGATGTCTGTTCTTTTCATGAACCACACCCAGTGACATTGCATGTGTGTTCTTCTAAACAAACCACATAAGGATCCACCAGTGTTTTTGCATGTCTGTTCTTTTCATGAACCACACAAGGATCTACCAGTGTCACTGCATGTCAGTTCTTTTCATGAACCGCACCCGGTGTCATTGCATGTGTGTTCCTCTAGACATACCACATAAGGATCCACCGGTGTCATTGCATGTTTGTTCCTCTAAACAAACCACATAAGGATCCACTAGTGTCATTGCATGTCTGTTCTTTTCATGAACCACATAAGGATCCACCAGTGTCATTGCATGTATGTTCTTTTCTTGAACCACACCCAATGTCAATGCATGTCTGTTCTTTTCATGAACCACACCTAGTGTCACTGCATGTCAGTTCTTTTCATGAACCACATAAGGATCTACCAGTGTCATTGCATGTGTGTTCTTCTAAACAAACCACATAAGGATCCACTAGTGTCATTGCATGTCTGTTCTTCTCATGAACCACAACTAAGGATCCACCAGTGTGATTGCATGTCTGTTCTTGTCATGAACACACCTAGTGTCATTGCATGTGTGTTCTTTTCATGAACCACAGCTAGAGTCATTGCATGTCTGTTCTTTTCATGAACCACACCCACTGTCATTGCATGTCTATTCTTTTCATGAACCACACCGGTGTCATTGCATGTCTGTTCTTTTCATGAACCACAGCTAGAGTCATTGTATGTCTGTTACTTCCATAAACCACACATGGATCCACCCAGTGTCATTGGATGTGTGTTCTTCTCCTAAACCACACATAAGGATCCACCGGTGTCATTGTATGTCTGTTCCTCTAAACAAACCACATAAGGATCCACCAGTGTCATTGCATGTCTGTTCTTTTCATGAACCACACCTAGTGTCATTGCATGTTTGTTCCTCTAAACAAAGCACATAAGGACCCACCAGTGTCATTGCATGTCTGTTCTTTTCATGAACCACATAAGGATCCACCAGTGTCATTGCATGTCTGTTCTTTTCATGAACCACACCCAGTGGCATTGCATGTCAGTTCTTTTCATGAACCACACGTAGTGTGACTGCATGTCAGTTCTTTTCATGAACCACACATGGATCTACCAGTGTCATTGCATGTGTGTTCCTCGAAAAACCACATAAGGATCTACCACTGTCATTGCATGTCTGTTCTTTTCATGAACCATACATAAGGATCCACCAGTGTCATTGCATGTTTGTTCCTCTAAACAAACCACATAAGGATCTAGCAGTGTCATTGCATGTCTGTTCTTTTCATGAACCACACCTAGTCTCATTGCATGTGTGTTCTTCTAAACAAACCACATAAGGATCCACCAGTGTCATTGCATGTCTGTTCTTTTCATGAACCACACCCGGTGTCATTGCATGTCTGTTCTTTTCATGAACCATAGCTAGAGTCATTGCATGCCTGTTACTTCCATAAACCACACATGGATCCACCCAGTGTCATTGGATGTGTGTTCTTCTCATGAACCACACATAAGAATCCACCAGTGTCATTGTATGTCTGTTCCTCTAAACAAACCACATAAGGATCCACCAGTGTCATTGCATGTCTGTTCTTTTCATGAACCACACCTAGTGTCATTGCATGTCTGTTCCTCTAAACAAACCACATAAGGATCCACCAGTGTCATTGCATGTCTGTTCTTTTCATGAACCACACCTAGTGTCATTGCATGTGCGTTCTTCTAAACAAACCACATAAGGATCCACCAGTGTCATTGCATGTCTGTTCTTTTCATGAAGCACATAAGGATCCACCAGTGTCATTGCATGTCTGTTCTTTTCATGAACCACACCTAGTGTCATTGCATGTGTGTTCTTCTAAACAAACCACATAAGAATCCACCAATGTCATTGCATATCTATTCTTTTCATGAACCACATAAGGATCCACCAGTGTCATTGCATGTCTGTTCTTTTCATGAACCACACCTAGTACCAGTGCATGTCTGTTCTTTTCATGAACCACACCCAGTGTCACTGCATGTCAGTTCTTTTCATGAACCACATAAGGATCTACCAGTGTCATTGCATGTGAGTTTTTCTCATGAACCACACGTGGATCCACCGGTGTTATTGCATGTCTATTCCTCTAAACAAACCATATAAGGATCCACCAGTGTCATTGCGTGTCTGTTCTTTTCATGAACCACACCAGTGTCATTGCATGTGTGTTCTTCTAAACAAACCACATAGGGATCTACCAGTGTCATTGCATGTGTGTTATTCTAAACCAACCACATAAGGATCTACTAGTGTCATTGCATGTCTGTTCTTTTCATGAACCATACCTAGTGGCATTGCATGTCTGTTCTTTTCATGAACCACACCCAGTGTCACTGCGTGTCAGTTCCTTTCATGAACCACACATGGATCTACCAGTGTCATTGCATGTGTGTTCCTCTAAACAAACCACATAAGGATCTACTACTGTCATTGCATGTCTGTTCTTTTCATGAACCACACATAAGGATCCACCAGTGTCATTGCATGTCTGTTCCTCTAAAGAATCCACCTAAGGATCCACCAGTGTCATTGCATGTCTGTTCTTTTCATGAACCACACCTAGTGTCATTGCATGTGTGTTCTTCTAAACAAACCACATAAGGATCCACCAGTGTCATTGCATGTTTGTTCTTTTCATGAAACACACCCGATGTCATTGCATGTCTGTTCTTTTCATGAACCATAACTAGAGTCATTGCATGTCTGTTACTTCCATAAACCCCACATGGATCCACCCAGTGTCATTGGATGTGTGTTCTTCTCATGAACCACACATAAGGATCCACCGGTGTCATTGCATGTCTGTTCCTCTAAACAAACCACATAAGGATCCACCAGTGTCATTGCATGTCTGTTCTTTTCATGAACCACACCCAGTGTCATTGCATGTGTGTTCTTCTAGACAAACCACATAAGGATCCACCAGTGTCATTACATGTCTGTTCTTTTCATGAACCACATAAGGATCCACCAGTGTCATTGCATGTCTGTTCTTTTCATGAACCACACCCAGTGCCAGTGCATGTTTGTTCTTTTCATGAACCACACCCAGTGTCACTGCATGTCAGTTCTTTTCGTGAACCACATAAGGATCTACCAGTGTCATTGCATGTGTGTTCTTCTCATGAACCACACGTGGATCCACCGGTGTCATTGCATGTCTGTTTTTCTAAACAAACCACATAAGGATCCACCGACGTCATTGCGTGTCTGTTCTTTTCATGAACCACACCAGTGTCATTGCATGTGTGTTCTTCTAAACAAACCACATAGGGATCTACCAGTTTCATTGCATGTGTGTTTTTCTAAACAAACCACATAAGGATCCACTAGTGTCATTGCATGTTTGTTCTTTTCATGAACCACATAAGGATCTACCAGTGTCACTGTATGTCTATTCTTTTCATGAACCACATAAGGATCCACCAGTGTCATTGCATGTCTGTTCTTTTCATAAACCACACCTAGTGCCAGTGCATATCTGTTCTTTTCATGAACCACACCTAGTGTCACTACATGTCAGTTCTTTTCATGAAGAAACATAAGGTTCTACCAGTGTCATTGGATGTGTGTTCTTCTCATGAACCACACGTGGATCCACCGGTGTCATTGCATGTCTGTTCCTCTAAACAAACCACATAAGGATCCACCGGTGTCATTGCGTGTCTGTTCTTTTAATGAACCACACCTAGTGTCATTGCATGTGTGTTCTTCTAAACAAACAACATAGGGATCCACCAGTGTCATTGCATGTCTGTTCTTTTCATGAACCGCACCCGGTGTCATTGCATGTGTGTTCCTCTAGACAGACCACATAAGGATCCACCGGTGTCATTGCATGTCTATTCCTCTAAACAAACCACATAAGGATCCACCAGTGTCATTGGATGTGTGTTCTTCTCATGAACAACACATGGATCCACCGGTGTCATTGCATGTTTGTTCCTCTAAACAAACCACATAACGATCCACCAGTGTCATTGCATGTCTGTTCTTTTCATGAACCACACCTAGTGCCAGTGCATGTCAGTTCTTTTCATGAACCACACCCAGTGTCACTGCATGTCGGTTCTTTTCTTGAACCACATAAGGATCTACCAGTGTCATTGGATGTGTGTTCTTCTCATGAACCACACGTGGATCCACCGGTGTCATTAGATGTGTGTTCTTCTCATGAACCATACGTGTATCTACCGGTGTCATTGCATGTCAGTTCTTTTCATGAACCACATAACGATCCACCAGCGTCATTACATGTCTGTTCTTTTCATGAACCACACCCAGTGTCATTGCATGTGTGTTCTTCTAAACAAACCACATAAGGATCCACCAGTGTCATTGCATTTCTGTTCTTTTCATGAACCACACAAGGATCTACCAGTGTCACTGCATGTCTGTTCTTTTCATGAACCGCACCCGGTGTCATTGCATGTGTGTTCCTCTAGACAGACCACATAAGGATCCACCAGTGTCATTGCATGTCTGTTCCTCTAAACAAACCACATAAGGATCGACCAGTGTCATTGCATGTTTGTTCTTTTCATGAACCACATAAGGATCCTCCAGTGTCATTGCATGTCTGTTCTTTTCGTGAACCACACCCAGTGTGAGTGCATGCCTGTTCTTTTCATGAACCACACCTAGTGTCACTGCATGTCAGTTCTTTTCATGAACCACATAAGGATCTACCAGTGCATTGCATGTGTGTTCTTCTAAACAAACCACATAAGGATCCACTAGTGTCATTGCATGTCTGTTCTTCTCATGAACCACACATAAGGATCCACCACTGTTATTGCATGTCTGTTCTTTTCATGAACGATACCCAGTGTCATTGCATGTGTGTTCTTTTCATGAACCACATCTAGAGTCATTGCATGTCTGTTTTTTCATGAACCACACCCAGTGTCATTGCATGTCTATTCTTTTCATGAACCACACCCGGTGTCATTGCATGTCTGTTCTTTTCATGAACCACAGCTAGAGTCATTGCATGTCTGTTACTTCCATAAATCACACATGGATCCACCCAGTGTCATTGGACGTGTGTTCTTCTCATGAACCACACATAAGGATCCACCGGTGTCATTGCATGTCTGTTCCTCTAAACAAACCACATAAGGATCCACCAATGTCATTGCATGTCTATTCTTTTCATGAACCACACCTAGTGTCATTGCATGTCTGTTCCTCTAAACAAACCACATAAGGATCCACCAGTGTCATTGCATGTATGTTCTTTTCATGAACGACATAAGGATCCACCAGTGTCATTGCATGTCATTTCTTTTCATGAACCACATCTAGTGGCATTGCATGTCTGTTCTTTTCATGTACCACACGCAGTGTCACTGCATGTCAGTTCTTTTCATGAACCACACATGGATCTACCAATGTCATTGCATGTGTGTTCCTCTAAACAAACCACATAAGGATCTACCGGTGTCATTGCATGTCTGTTCTTTTCATGAACCACACATAAGGATCCACCAGTGTCATTGCATGTCTGTTCTTTTCATGAACCACACCTAGTGTCATTGCATGTGTGTTCTTCTAAACAAACCACATAAGGATCCACCAGTGTCATTGCATGTCTGTTCTTTTCATGAAACACACCCGGTGTCATTGCATGTCTGTTCTTTTCATGAACCATAGCTAGAGTCATTGCATGTCTGTTACTTCCATAAACCACACATGGATCCACCCAGTGTCATTGGATGTGTGTTCTTCTCATGAACCACACATAAGGATCCACCGGTGTCATTGCATGTCTATTCCTCTAAACAAACCACATAAGGATCCACAAGTGTGATTGCATGTCTGTTCTTTTCATGAACCACACCCAGTGTCATTGCATGTGTGTTCTTTTCATGAACCACAACTAGAGTCATTGCATGTCTGTTCTTTTCATGAACCACACCCAATGTCATTACATGTCTGTTCTTTTCATGAACAACACCCGGTGTCATTGCATGTCTGTTCTTTTCATGAACCACAGCCAGTGTCATTGCATGTGTGTTCTTCTAAACAAACCACATAAGGATCCACCAGTGTCATTACATGTCTGTTCTTTTCATGAACCACATAAGGATCCACCAGTGTCATTGCATGTCTGTTCTTTTCATGAACCACACCCAGTGCCAGTGCATGTTTGTTCTTTTCATGAACCACACCCAGTGTCACTGCATGTCAGTTCTTTTCGTGAACCACATAAGGATCTACCAGTGTCATTGCATGTGTGTTCTTCTCATGAACCACACGTGGATCCACCGGTGTCATTGCATGTCTGTTTTTCTAAACAAACCACATAAGGACCAAGCGTCATTGCGTCTGTTTCTTTTAATGAACCACACCAGTGTCATTGCATGTGTGTTCTTCTAAACAAACCACATAGGGATCTACCAGTTTCATTGCATGTGTGTTTTTCTAAACAAACCACATAAGGATCCACTAGTGTCATTGCATGTTTGTTCTTTTCATGAACCACATAAGGATCTACCAGTGTCACTGTATGTCTATTCTTTTCATGAACCACATAAGGATCCACCAGTGTCATTGCATGTCTGTTCTTTTCATAAACCACACCTAGTGCCAGTGCATATCTGTTCTTTTCATGAACCACACCCAGTGTCACTACATGTCAGTTCTTTTCATGAAGAAACATAAGGTTCTACCAGTGTCATTGGATGTGTGTTCTTCTCATGAACCACACGTGGATCCACCGGTGTCATTGCATGTCTGTTCCTCTAAACAAACCACATAAGGATCCACCGGTGTCATTGCGTGTCTGTTCTTTTCATGAACCACACCCAGTGTCATTGCATGTGTGTTCTTCTAAACAAACAACATAGGGATCCACCAGTGTCATTGCATGTCTGTTCTTTTCATGAACCGCACCCGGTGTCATTGCATGTGTGTTCCTCTAGACAGACCACATAAGGATCCACCGGTGTCATTGCATGTCTATTCCTCTAAACAAACCACATAAGGATCCACCAGTGTCATTGGATGTGTGTTCTTCTCATGAACAACACATGGATCCACCGGTGTCATTGCATGTTTGTTCCTCTAAACAAACCACATAACGATCCACCAGTGTCATTGCATGTCTGTTCTTTTCATGAACCACACCTAGTGCCAGTGCATGTCAGTTCTTTTCATGAACCACACGGTGTCCTTTGCATGTCGGTTCTTTTCTTGAACCACATAAGGATCTACCAGTGTCATTGGATGTGTATTCTTCTCATGAACCACACGTGGATCCACCGGTGTCATTGGATGTGTGTTCTTCTCATGAACCATACGTGTATCTACCGGTGTCATTGCATGTCAGTTCTTTTCATGAACCACATAACGATCCACCAGCGTCATTACATGTCTGTTCTTTTCATGAACCACACCCAGTGTCATTGCATGTGTGTTCTTCTAATCAAAACACATAAGGATCCAACAGTTTCATTGCATTTACATTCTTTTCATGAACCACACAAGGATCTACCAGTGTCACTGCATGTCTGTTCTTTTCATGAACCGCACCCGGTGTCATTGCATGTGTGTTCCTCTAGACAGACCACATAAGGATCCACCAGTGTCATTGCATGTCTGTTCCTCTAAACAAACCACATAAGGATCCACCAGTGTCATTGCATGTTTGTTCTTTTCATGAACCACATAAGGATCCTCCAGTGTCATTGCATGTACATTCTTTTCGTGAACCACACCGGTGTGAGTGCATGTCAGTTCTTTTCATGAACCACATAAGGATCTACCAGTGCATTGCATGTGTGTTCTTCTAAACAAACCACATAAGGATCCACTAGTGTCATTGCATGTCTGTTCTTCTCATGAACCACACATAAGGATCCACCACTGTGATTGCATGTCTGTTCTTTTCATGAACGATACCCAGTGTCATTGCATGTGTGTTCTTTTCATGAACCACAGCTAGAGTCATTGCATTGTTGCATGTCTGTTCTTTTCATGAACCACAGCTAGAGTCATTGCATGTCTGTTACTTCCATAAATCACACATGGATCCACCCAGTGTCATTGGACGTGTGTTCTTCTCATGAACCACACATAAGGATCCACCGGTGTCATTGCATGTCTGTTCCTCTAAACAAACCACATAAGGATCCACCAGTGTCATTGCATGTCTGTTCTTTTCATGAACCACACCTAGTGTCATTGCATGTCTGTTCCTCTAAACAAACCACATAAGGATCCACCAGTGTCATTGCATGTATGTTCTTTTCATGAACGACATAAGGATCCACCAGTGTCATTGCATGTCATTTCTTTTCATGAACCACATCTAGTGGCATTGCATGTCTGTTCTTTTCATGAACCACACGCGTCATCCTTTGCATGTCGATTCTTTTCATGAACCACATGGATCTACCAATGTCATTGCATATGTTCCTCTAAACAAACCACATAAGGATCTACCGGTGTCATTGCATGTACATTCTTTTCATGAACCACATAAGGATCCACGGTGTCATTGCATCTGTTCTTTTCATGAACCACACCTAGTGTCATTGCATGTGTGTTCTTCTAAACAAACCACATAAGGATCCACCAAGTGTCATTGCATGTACATTCTTTTCATGAAACACACCCGGTGTCATTGCATGTCTGTTCTTTTCATGAACCATAGCTAGAGTCATTGCATGTCTGTTACTTCCATAAACCACACATGGATCCACCCAGTGTCATTGGATGTGTGTTCTTCTCATGAACCACACATAAGGATCCACCGGTGTCATTGCATGTCTATTCCTCTAAACAAACCACATAAGGATCCACAAGTGTGATTGCATGTCTGTTCTTTTCATGAACCACACCCAGTGTCATTGCATGTGTGTTCTTTTCATGAACCACAACTAGAGTCATTGCATGTCTGTTCTTTTCATGAACCACACCCAATGTCATTGCATGTCTGTTCTTTTCATGAACCACACCCGGTGTCATTGCATGTCTGTTCTTTTCTTGAACCACAGCTAGAGTCCACCAGTGTCATTGGGTCTGTGTTCTTCCCATGAACCACACATGGATCCACCAGTGTCATTGCATGTCCGTTCTTTTCATGAATCACAGCTAGATTCATTGCATGTCTGTTACTTCCATAAACCACATATGGATCCACCTAGTGTGATTTTTGTTCTTTTCACAAACCACACATGGATACACCAGTGTCATTGCATGGGTAGCCGTTAGACTGAGTTTTCTAGAAGGCACGCCCTAACACAGTTGTTCTGCTTGACGATTGTTACATACCATTTGATTGGGGCGCTTGGACGATTGGGATCGTCTTCGTGAAAGCGATCCGCGAGTAGGCTATTCTGCGGCATGATTGGCCACGCTTGCTCTGGACAAACTGGCAACACCGGGCGCTCCCATGTTGTGAGTGTCACGTCTCACGAGTTCAATGGGCCACATCCCAGTGTCACGTCCCCATTACTTCTCTTCCTCCCTGTACTTCTCTTCTTTACCCTTGAAGCCACTTTCCCCACTTCACTCCCATCCTGCCGTAGCCGCAAGCCGACGACGCCTCCATCCCAATCCCCTCTCCGACAGCCACCCCCCTCCCCTCTCGCCATGGGTTCAAGGGGAGACAGCGAGGAAACGCGTCATGACGACAGGGACGGTGATTTCGATGTGAGTCGTCTCGTCTCTATTTCTATCATCTGTGGCCAGTTACCTATTTTTTGAGATAGATCTAATCTGTTTACTCATGCGTGTATGATGTGTTAGGCCAACTAGACGATGTATGACTCCGACTATCACGGTTTAGAGGATGAAGATAGTCCTCTGGTATGTAAACATGGATATGTGCCTGCTAAATTTGTAGCGTTCGAAGGACGAAACGTAGGCAGGAGGTTTCTACGGTGTCAAGGACATCGTACAATGATGGAAGGTGGAAGTTGCGGTGTTGTCAAATGGGTAGATCCAGAGTGGCCCAAATCGATGCAGAAAACACTGGACAAACTATGGGAAATGACTATCGAGTTGAAAGAATCCGTATTCAGCTCACTTCTTGACAGTGTTGAGACGAAGCTATGGGAACTAGTTGACACGACCAAGCATAAGCGAGATCTCAGGTGGGTGCAAGACAAGGTTATCAAAGTCGAGAAGGAGAGGGACGCGGCGTTGGCCCTGAAGGCTAAAGCAGAGCAAGAACTAATTCAAGCAAGGAATGATCTCCACCAGGCCAAAGTCCTGCAGTACACAACTACGAGTATTGACAAGTGCATGAGGAAAAATGCAGAGAAACAATTGAAGCTGTGCAAGGAAGATGCTAAAAGGAAGGAACAGACAATTCGATCCTTGCTCTCGCAGGAAGATGCGCATCGGGCCAAGATTAGGAAGCTCAAGGAGATGTGTGATAACTAGTTCTATTTAGATTAAGCTCCGTGCCTTTTTAAGTTGTAATATTTGTACTTGTTGACCTAGCGGTCTGAACTATTGGTCCTAGATTCCAGGGAGGAAAAAAATTGCTCTGACCCCGTATTACTTCTTTTGTCTGACCCCATATTACTTGTTTTGTCTGACTGTCGCTTTGTCGTCCCCGTGTACAAATAGGAGGCGCTATAGCGCGTCGCTTCGTCGCCGTCCCCTCGTCCTCTCCAATCTCCATCGCGCCGCCATGGAGATGCCCGATCTGAACTTGTACGAGGCGGTGATGTTCGCGAACTTCGACATCCTCGCACCGCCAGCCGCGAAGGTGCCCCACGGATGGCGCATTAGCTCTGCGGGGGTGCCGGTGGCTTCGCTACCTGGCCGAGCAGAGATGGAGAGTGAAATCGCGGCGCGCCGCCGCCAGATGACCGCGTGGAAGAGGGCGCTGCCCCGGTACGCGGCGGCCAGCCCGTACTGGCTGGCGCTGTTCAAGGAGCGGAAGGCCAAGATTGGCAACTGCATCATTGACGGGTGCGTGGTGCACCGGGATCTCCGCAACCGAGAAGGGCGGGAGAGGTTCTGGTCCGTCGCTGGATGGACCAAGTACACCATCATCGCCGCTGCTCGACGTGAAGAGGTGCTCCGTCTCGCGAACAATGCGGACATCGTGGAGGTTCCGTCCGACAGCGACGAGGAAGCCGGCGGCTCGGAGGACAGTGGCAGCAAAAGTGAAATTGTTGACTAGTGGTTGAATTACACCTTTGTTTAGAAGAATTTGTGGTTGAAGTAATGAAATGCCTCGATTTAGATCTCTGTCTCGATTAATTTGTGGAAGAATTTATGATTTAGATCAATTTCTGCCTCGATTTAGATCTCTGTCCCGGATTGGGAACGTGACCGTGGACCAAAGACACCTTTTCTACTAGTGTATTCTGACATTGATGGTTTATTTAAACGTAATCTACGTGGATTGTGCCGCATGCAAATGGCACAACCATAATTTATAAAGTGGAAGCATGTACACCCGGTTACTGGAGATCCGGGAGCTTCGCCAGATGCAGGGGATACAAGAGCAGAGAGGCGGTGAGATAGACGGGCTCAAGATTAGGCCAGAAAGTGGTACCGATTTCCTCCTCATTTGGGCATTATCGGTGAGAACATTGCTGTTTATGTTGCCACGTTGTTGTGCAGCATCTGAAATAAGTTGCTGCTTCGTGGAGTGTGGCAGATTAAATAATTTATTTCTATGCCACTTACATTTCGTCGTATTTGGAGACCTCCTGCCCCTCAGCAATCGTGGAACCGGTGGATCCTTATTTTCAGATAGCAGTGGCACAATCACAATTTCGGATTCAACTACTGACGCGGGTGTTTCCAAACCCTAAGTCGCGGTACATTTTACTCAGAGAACGTGGGTAGATTTTTTGCCCAGCAACATGCCACACATAGAGCGATCGGAATTTAGCAGAATTACATATATAGGTTCAAATTCAACACATTACTATATATCTTCATTGCCAGCAGCCTTCTTCCGTAGCCTGGGTGCCAAGCCTTCACGTCCAATGGCTTCTTCATTTCCTGCCTTCTTCCTCTTCCTCGGTGCCAATTTTCTTAGCTTCACGTACTCTGCATCGCTGGGACAATGGGCACCAGGATCATGTCCAGCATCATCTTTCCACTCGTTTTTAATTTCTTCGGGCAGCAAAATGACATCTTTCCACTCGTTTTTAATTTCTTCGGGCAGCAAAATGACTGACCCGGCAGTCCTGTTTCTAATCTTGTGGCGCTTCCTATCAAAGAAACAATACTATTGCATAACTGCCCAATATCTACAGAGTAAATAAAACAAAAATTACAATTCAGCACAAACATGAGAACCCCAAGAGACCTGTGCCTACCAGGAGCTAATTGGGTTCGAGCAACCACCCTGTCCAAGAATAGAAGGGCGACTCCCAGTTGCAGCAGCTTCCACATCCAGTACATCACAGTTCAGCTCAAACATGGCAACCGAAGCATACCTTTTCATCAACCCAATTAGCTGACTGTCACATGTTATAGGAACCATGATGCCATGTTCATCCATGAAGCTGAACTTTGCAGTCTGCTTCGGCCATAATTCAATATGATTATGCAGAGCAGCAACCATACCAGATATAGTGCAGATCTGCGCAGGCGCTTCTTCCATCGTGAAATAATGGTGTCCATACCTCTTGCCCTTTGAGTCGTACCTATAGAGGACTACCGTAACCAGGTAAGGGGAGTCCGCGCAGATCCCACTTGATAGAAAACTATGGACAAAATATGTTTGTCAGCGTTGGGCTAACAAACAATTTGAGGTTCAGTAGCCAGCTAGCAGTTGTAACTAGTGCGAATAGCAAAGAGAAGGGTAGATCACCCGCTTGTAGATAGAACTTCTTCTTTCTTGGTAGTAGGATCTGCCATCCTCCAAGATGCTCGGCTCGTCGGCGGCGGAGGCGGGCTAGAGCCTCGCAACGGCGGCTACGGCATGCGCCATTGGAGCTCGGGATCAGCGACTAGGCACAGCAACTTGGCGCCGGAAGTCAAATGTCCGAAGGGATCGTCCTGCCTAGAGGGTGGATTCCGATACCGTCGGTGCTAGGGGAAAGCTGGGAATGGATTTGTGAAATTGGTCAATGCATACAATCCACTTAGCTGCTCGATTTGCCTAAGAGGTTGCCGCGTTGGCGCCCGCGTCACGGACAGATGACCGACATGAGGGTCCCGACCGTCTACTTCACGGGACAGTTTCACGACATGTTTGGATTTGGTAGGGGTGAGACGAGTTTGCATCGAAATGGCTCCTCTCGGTAGTTGGCGGCCCAACTTTTCGAAACGCGGTAATTTCAGGCAACTTAGGTACCACCATGCGCTGGCCTGCCAACTTTGGTACCGCAGACGAACAAGCCCGCTCGTGGGTGACGTGATTGGTGGAGCCTTCAAAGTGCTCGGGAGGGTGGGTCTGGAGGGGTCGGGAGAAATCCTTGTCTATTGACACTGGCATGGTGACGCCCGCGGGTATCACCTTCCTTCTTGAAGGGTGCCGGGGGCCTCCCTTCCCCATCCCCGCTGTGTACCGGGGGAACCCTAGGCCCCGGCTAGATAGCAGTGTCGTCGTCTCACTCCCCTTCTTGGAGTTGTTGTCTTGGTACGAAGGCGCTTTGGACCGCGGGATGTGTGGTGGTACTTCTGTGGGGGGGGGGGGGTGCACCGGTTGAGAGTTGTTTCCATTTTCGGCACACCGCCGTTCTCGGCTTTCCTTTTCTTTTATTTCTTCTTACTTTTCGTGTAGGGCTTGGGTTCTCCCCAGCGCCTTGTATCCTGTGGTGTTTGTTCCTTTGGGTGTTGTGTTTTCTGGCCCAGCAGCGGTCTCACCTGTGTGCTTTATTTATAAAGCGGGGCGAAAGCCTGATTCGAGGATTAATCTCCCCGAGCTGGACCTGTACCACTTTATTATGGGACACGCATAACGACTTCACGGCAGCCGGAGCAGTGTATACATTCCACTACATCATTTTGGTGTTTTTTTGAAACTAGGCAAGAGGCTTGCCATTCATTGATATAGTAGAAGAGAGATGGCCAGTTTATGAGGAAAACCAACTAAAAACCGATACAACACAACACCACACGCCGGCCCCGAGGCCACGCACCACACGAGTCGATGGCCTAGCCACCCAAGTGGCCAAGGCCGACACCCAAACACCTCAAAACGCAACAAGACGGAGGCAAAAACTCGGAGCCGGCGCTCCGACATCCACGCCGACCCTCGAGGCCACGCACCACCTAGCCGAAAACGGGCCAAGGACAAAACCGACAAGACAGACAAACCAGACACCACACTTGTAGGAAAGGGCCTCCACAGTGATGCCTCCAACGAGGGGAGCGAAGACCAAGAGCGCCGCCATCACCGGCATCGGTCGTGGCCAGAGCAGGGTTTTCACCCAGAGCACACCAAACTGATGTCGTGTCCGCCTGACCGTCGAGTCGAGGAAGCCCAACAGCTCGTCGACGCTAACAACCAACTTGCTCTGCTAGTCCCTCTGGCCGACGGAGCATCCAAGGCGAGGACCCAAGAGGCCAAATGACACAAGAAAGTGTCGCCCTTGCCCAATCCTGCGAGGGATCAGGGTTTCCCTTGGAGAACCCGGGCGGAGGCGCAAGAACACCACCACGACAATGCCTTCAAGGAAGAAACAACACCAAAAGGCGTTGCTGCCGTCGGATCCGGACGTAGCCAGAACAAGACTTTCGCCCGACAGAGAGTCGCAACCTCACACCCACCACTCGAGGCCGGCCAGACCACCATCACCATCCCGCACGTAGACCGCCACGAACACGTCCACCGTCGAAGCCATCGGACTGGGCAGCTAGACCCGGCCTCCCGCACACCGCCATACCTAGGCTCCTCGTCGTTGCGACAAAAACCGCCATATAGATCATCACCGCTGCCCGCGAGATAGCTGCCGAAGCAACCATAGCGAACTCGGGCAGCTGTTGCCGCAGACAGGAACGAAGACCACAGCCACCACCATCCTCCACCTCGCACGCCGGCAGCGCCAAACGCCGCCCAACAGCCACCACCACCATCATACCAGACCGGAGAGCCCCACGACCACGGCCGCCACCAACCGCACCACGCGGAGAAGAGAGGCCGGGCAGCACCAGCCTGCCGCCGAAGAAGCACCGCCGAAGAGCACTGTGGGCGCCGCCATAACGCCACAAAGAGGGGGGCGCTGAACATCACCGACACGGGGCTCGAGGACGAATGCCGATGGCCACAGACGCGAGCTCCCAGGACCCGCCGCCGCGCCGCCCATGTGGCCAACGCAGCCGCCGCACCGCCGAGGAAACCCGGGGCTGCTGCCCCGTCGCCCAAACTCCGCTGGAGACGCCGCACCGTCCAGGGCCGGCACGCCGCTCCGGCCGGAGCTCCAACTGCCCGATGGGGAGAGGCCCCCGCCCAGATCCCGTCGCGCGAGAGGAGGAAGGCCAGCCGCCGCCGTCAGCCGCACGACCTTCGTCCGGTGGCGTCCTCCGGCGACGGCGGGCGGAGGTGGAGGGGGAGGAGGGGTGGCGGCGGGGTTAGGTCACCCGAGCCGCCCCCTGGGAGCGACGCGGGGACGGTTTGCGTCGGGTCACTTCCCTCCATTTTGGTGTTTGACGCAGAACTAGACAGAAAATGCTGTCTTCTATTGGTTGTAATGCTGAACCTAATCTCAGAATGTTGGCCACCGCGAGATCGCACAAGAAATATTCCTTGAAGAAAAGAGATCGCACGAAACTAAAGCTGCCTG
This sequence comes from Avena insularis, assembly GCA_023614405.1. NCBI lineage: Eukaryota > Viridiplantae > Streptophyta > Magnoliopsida > Poales > Poaceae > Avena > Avena insularis. The sequence goes on along the minus strand of CM042692.1, from coordinate 351,868,719 downwards.
AGATCATGTGGGAGCGGGGTCGGTATAGTAGACAAGCTAATATGTGCTGCTTCTTTTTTTCCTCTCTTCTCCTGAATCCTTTATTTGCCCCTTTAGTCTTCCTGTGAAAAATGTATACCGCGGTCCTATTGTTGGTGTGATAGTGTCATTAATTTATTCGATCCAGAGGAAGATGCGACGTCCACTGACTTTCTAAAGGAGGAAATTCACAAGCAGGCTGCGGTCGTGTTGAATGATCATGCTTTTTTTTTTACTTGAATGATCATGCTTTCATATGAGTTAAACTTCCACTTTTCCATTATCCAAGTGTCTATTCAATGTTGCCTGATTGAGTACTGTGGAAGCATTTCTCGCAAAAGAAAAAGGGGCACTTCTTTTGATACAGTTTTAAAAAGTTTAGGGCATGTAGAGAGAACATGTCTTACCTTAGCCCTCCACATCATCCAGATAAGGTATTAGAGATATACAACGCATTATCTCTACCTATCATCTCTAATAATTAATGAGAGTTAATAAAATTGTGTTGCTAAGAGAAGACATATGGTACAATAGAAAAAATATTCTTCCCTTATTTTATAAGAGACGGTTCCTTAGCTAAGAGAAAATAATATTTTTTCTTATTTTTTCTCCTCCAACTAAGCAAAAATCTCACGTGACAGCTCTAAGGGACTAACATCACCCATTGTACATGTCCTTAGAGCATGTCCAATGGCATCACCAAATTTTGTCCCCAAATGTCCTCCTTTTGTCCGTTTTGGGGGATCGGTGGACATATGTCCGCGCCATGTACACCCTTAATACGAAACCTTGAGCTTGACAACCACTTGGTGAAGTTGGTGACACAGGGGAATTCAAAACAATCTTGTTTTGGAGGTCGATAGAAGAGGTAGTAGAGGCTTTGCTACCTTTCCAGGAGAGTTCGATATTTAATCCTGAGTTGTCCTTGTGGGGAAAATACCCCTGCTACATGACATTGTGCTTGAAGTCCCAGCGAAGTGCCACCACCCGCCGCGTCGCACTAGGCCGTGAAGGTTGAGGAGGAGGAGGAAGACCCGCCGCTGCACTAGTACAATGTGTTGGTGGACGGGGATGAAGCCGTCTGGATGGCCATGGAGGTCGAAGGAGGACGCCGACCTCGCGAGCTATCGAGGTGGCCAGACCTCAGCGTCTCCCTCTACGTCTCCGCGATGCAGGCCGAGGTGGCCTAGAACCACAGCCGCCACAACCTCCGCATGCCCCATGGTCGCAGTCATGGTATCCACGGCCCCTCCATAACCCAACCAGTGGGATGCGTGGCATGACCAGGCGGCCCTAGCAACGTCGGCATAGTCGTTGCCATGGTCGCCGCCAGTCTTCATCAACCCCGCTGACAGCGACGAGGAGGAGTAGGATGGCCGCGATGGCCAGCCCTAGATTAGTCTTTATCTATGTTTCTATGTATATTTTTCTTTTTAGACCTCCTATGTAATTAATTTTAAGGAAGTTTAAAAATACGTCCTCCCATTGGGCTGAATGCCGGACATGGGGAGGAACGTGTCGTTCCTTGCCCTCCCCACGATACGAACGGACCGAATCAGACTGATTTCGTGTCCGGTTTGCTCAACCCGTTGGAGATGCCCTTACCTATTCTTCACCGCTAATTGCATTCTCAAATTGATTTTCTCGCAGCCTCACCCGTTGCATCCACGTGTGAATTTATGATGCTGAGAGTCGGAGCTTGCACCGTGTAGCCGTTGTTTAGCCCACGCCCTAACACCACAAGCATCCCCATCTCGTCTCCTTGAATCACCGCCACAAAATCCCCCTCTTATGGTTGCACTCTATCTCTTCCATGGAAAGGTCGCTAGTGTTGCAAAGGTCTGCTGCCATATGCCATTGCTCAAAATCCCCCTACCGCTGCTATAGGCGCTGCTCGCCTTTGCTGCAAAGGCTAGATGAATCTCGTACAGATGATGGACACATCTTGTGCGTGCCAAATGCCATGTAGGCCCCGCTGCTGCAAGATCACCGCCACCGCCACTGCTATAAACACCGCTTGACTTTGCTCCAAAGGCTGGCCAATACTGCTACAAAATATGGACACATTTGCTATACGATGTCCGCTATGGACACCCTGGAGCTGCAAGTCGTCCGTGTCCTGACGCCAACGCCCACTATCACTGCTGCCAACCTCGGTCGCTGCTGTTGCAAGGGTCACCACCATGCGGAGCTTGATGCGAATGCGGGATGCTGCTGCTGTCCTGCTGTCGTCATCGTTAACAGGTGCTTCCCAAGGGCGGTGCTGCTAAAAACTCTAGTTACAGGTGCTACATGGCCCTCTACCAAAGTTTGTCTGCCTCTGCTACAAGGCATCACTGAAGCCACCACCCATGTTGCTAGTCCGAGAGGCGCTGCAGTTGCAAACTAGCCGTTCAAGTTTGCAAGCAGGAGGCGAAGGACAAGCAGATTCCGTGTCTAATTGTGGCCGTCGTGGTTTGCGGAACAACTTGTGGGACGAGTTAAGGCAACGAGAGATCAGATGGCCCGGAGCATCCAGATCCTACGGTGGAAGAGGCAGGGGGTTCGGAGCGTCAGATCCCCCGGCGGACGCTCGATATGAGTGGCAAGATTATTCCTTACAAATGTAGGTGACTCCACATGGACCGAGAAGGAACACCGCCATGAACTCCAGATTGGAGCAACCATTTAGGCAAGCTTTGCAGATTTTGGAGAGAAAACCACGTGAAAGGGCAGAGGAATGGAAGAGGATGGAGGGGGGACCTCGCCGCTACCACGGGATGGCCATATTTCAACACATCTTCTACCGTCAAGGCTGGACATAACGTACGACCTTAGACTCGAGATCAACATACGTGGAGATCGGAGATGTGGGATTGAAAGACTACAAGTATCTTATATATATTTCCCTGCAAAGAAAAAAAGTATCTTATATATTTAATAGTCATTGGCTGGGTACTAAACTTGAGAGCTCTTGGTTGGAATACTATTGATGAGGTCGGGATACTATTGATAAGTGATAAGGTAGCCAGTTCAATCAAAAGTGTGAACTATCGGAAAAAGACTGGTAGTGTGTATATTTCAATAACCTATAACCCTACTAGGTGTGTACGAGTTGCACCAATCTGCAAATCGTGACATGGATGACATTAGAGTGGCTAAGTGCAGAGAGAGGACTAGAAGAGGAAAGATATGTTGCCGCGCAGCTCATGTCAGGTCCAAGTGAAACGTTGTTATACCCAACTATATTCCCGACGATCCTGAAACGAAACACAACAGAGTTTCAGAGTAATGTAGTTCTTCTACATCTTAATTTTAGTCAATGCGCTGAGTTGCAGATTGTAGTGTCTCGTCTCTTGGACTGTAGTAGTGCCTTGATTCTTGAGCAACTGGCAGCTTGTACTTCCACGGTCCACACCACCGGACCTGTGCAAATGCGCTTCAGAGTTGGGCCAAAAATAGGCCGATTGGTTGTCTGCACTTCTCCTGCGTTGTGGCCAGTGCGCTTCTCAAAACAGCCCAGAGACAGGCCCAACGACAACGCTCGATTTGAGTGTTTCTGTGGAGCCTATCTAGGTCGAGCGCACCAGTGCACACACGCGTGCAAGGTGAGCGTCTTCTTCCTCTTCTCTCTCCTCGACCATGCGGAGCTCCCCTTCGTCGCGCACCTTCGTCGCCATCGATCGTGCTTGTGACCTCCACAGCAGGTGCCCCGCCTGGGAGGGGTGTCGACGTGGAGGCCATGGGAGGCAGCAACGGTGGTGGGCTTTCTCTTCCTGGCGAGGCAGCCAGCGATGCCGATGCGCATGGGGGGTTGGTGGTGGGGACGGATGGGGGATAGAGTTGATGGCCATCGCCGCCGGTGTCGGTGGAAGCCAGGGAGAAGGACGAGCTGGAGCTAGCATTGGTGCCCCGGGCACGTGCGACGAGTTGTTGTACATGCCAGCTGCGGAGTCGAGGGATCCCCCGAGAATGAGCGGCTCGTGATCTACCCTGCCCTTCCTAGGCCGTGGCGGGTATGGGGCCGACGACCCCTGTGCGCCCTCACTCTTCCTCTCCACTCGATTCTATAGATGGGACGACAGCGGCTGCGGCAGGCGCCCGCCCCCACGGGCTTCCTCCCCCTCTCGCCCTCTATCGTCGGCGCAGCCGCAATAAGTGTCACGCCAATAGCTATAGCAGCCCGAAAAACAAAGATCAGTGCTAATAATTGTTTAGATGTGTCTGTCACCGTGACAGCCAAACCAATGGACGCAACCAAACAATATGTATCTGTTGTTGTCCTCATGCGGAAAAGAAAAAGAACCACAACCTACCAAACGAACTGCAAACGGTGGGTTTGTACCCGTGTGAGTGTGACAGTGTCACTACCTTCCTCTCAGACTCAGCCCCGAGAATGGCTAAGATGCCGGCATGTCACTGTGAAAACTCTATCCAAATGATGTAAAAGAAATCTTGTGAGGAAAACGGCATGCTGCCAAAATCTGGCATTTCTTTTGTTTACGCGGTCGGCCGGACAGGCCGGATCGCCACCCCAAAAGCGACCGCGCAATCCAAACGGACAGAAACGGATCATTTCGATCACGCGTTTGGGTCGGCCCGGTGGAGATGCCCTCGCTGCCAAGGAAGCTAAGAAAGACATGAGCCTACCAGACGCGTCGCTACATGATGCTCCCAAGTCCCATCTGGCCCTCTCCCCAACCATTCCTCTCAGACTGACCCCCGGTAGGGTGGCAAGCAGCACCCACATAACGATCCACAAAAGTAAAATATAGTCAGAAAGGGTCTAGAAGCTAGCCAAAATTAGAGAAAGATAATTTAAAAACAGTGCCGCAGCCTGCCCCGCTTGAGTGGGAATGGCCAAGACGCTGACATGTCGCTGTGAAAACTGTATCCAAATGCTGTAAAAGAAATCTTGTGAGGAAGACGGCATGCTGCAAAAAAGCTGGCATTTCTTTTGCTTTGTTTGGTCCGCGTCGTGTATCATTTTTTGATGAGGGCTTCGCCTAGTAGGGATGTTAAAATCTTCAGTCGAACGCTCTCCTAGCTCAGAACGTTACACAAAGTCCCAATTTCGAGGTAATATTATTCAGTAACATCTTCTCCTTATGCGAGAATGACAGCTTAAACTGACAGTACCGGAGATATGACACAAAGACCCTAACCCTCGACATGCTACACTGTCTTTAGGCTACACAAAGACCCTAACCCTCGACATGCTACACTGTGTTTAGGCTGTGTTGCTTCCTTAGCTTCAGAACCGTAAGAGGCAAAGTTTTCAGTAGCCGAAATTACCCCTACATTGCTCGATCTGCCAAGGATTCCTCAACTTTAGACTTTCTCACTGGGATCACTAGGAGTTTCCACACCACTCCTAGCAACATCTGGCACGTAGATATTGATAATATCCTTACGCCGATAATTTCTTCTGCAGGAAGGGCACTGAAAAATAATGAACACTACACAGTTTAGAGTTATTTTCTCAGCATCTACTCTCTCCGTTTAAAAATATAAAATGTTTTAACTTTATGAATCGAATGTATCTAGACGTCTTTTAGTGTACAATTCGTAGAGGTTTGAAATGAGGCTATACACTAAAAACTATCTAGATACATATATTTTACAAATCTAAAATGTCTTATATTTTTAAACGGAGGGAGTAGATGCATGCGCACAACTGCTTGTCACATACTCCCTCCGTTTTAAAATATAAGATGTTTTAGCTTTGTGAAAATAGGATATCTAGACCTTTTTAGTGTATAGGTTCACTTCAAATTTAGATGAATCTACATACTAAAAAGAGTCTAGATACACTTCTTTCATAAAAATAAAACATCTTATATTTTAAAACGAGGGAGTAGATACATAGTTTAAACTAGCATGCATTTGACACGTGTACATACCATGGCTGGATACTCACGCTGCTGGCACCTCAACAACCAGTACTCTAGGCATGATTTGCAGTAGACATGCCCGCAGGGAATACAGCTGCAACGGCAACATAGAGTAAGCATTGTTCGGAAAAGTCATAGAGTAAGCATACACTATAATCTGTCTTATACACAAGCCATGCAAAACAAAAACTGATCTCTGTCGTAGTCCCAAATAGGTTTGCAATTATTTTTTGATCCGGAACTACGAGGCAACTGCCCACAGCAGTTTTATTACTCAAAAACAACAAAATGTACAGGGAGAAATGAATTTCTTGTAACCTAACAGCTGTAACCTTTAAATTTTGTTCGACGAGTAAGACATAATTTAATGCAAACTACTCCTTCCATTTTACATTATTAAACATTATATTTTTTCCTAAGTTAAACTTTCTGAAGTTTAAACCAATGCGTAGGAAAAAATAAGGACATCCACAATACCAAATAAATACTTCCAAAATATGTTCATGAAATTAGTATGATAATGGTGGTTGCTACTTTTTTCTACAAATTTGGCCAAACTATGAAAGATACTGAACTATCAAAGTTAATATCATTTGATTCTTCGGATCTACTTTTGATATTGTAACAACAACTAAGCAAACACAAATTTTATCTTGTCGTATCTTGTGGACAACGAAATGTTATTTAACTTTTTTTTTTTTGAGCACACGAAATGTTATTTAACTGGATTTGCTATTGCTCACTTGACCAAGAATTTGTCGCCGTCGAGGACAACCACTGGATGCACGCCAAGATTCATGTTTCTTGTCCTGGACGTAGTAGCATTTTTCTGATTTTTGATTATTTTTTACTTGTGCAACAATATGTATGCAGAAATGTATAATCTTACATGTAGTTACGCCAATCATTTATAATAGTAAGTAGTACATCCTCTATTTCAAAATATAAGATGTTTTTACCTTTGTAAAAGGAGTGTATCTAGATCCCTTTAGTGTCTAGGTTCACTCCAAACCTAAATGAACCTACACACTAAGAGGGGTCTAGATACACTCATTTCACAAAGCTAAAACATTTTATATTTTAGAACGGAGTAGCTTTTTCAAAGTGTTCGCAGACCTCACAATTTTTGAAAAATCCATGTGTAACTTCAAAAACAATTGCACTAGAGCTGCAACAGCAACATAGTGTAAGCATGGTTTGGAAAAGTCATAGAGTAAGTATATATAATACAATTACCTTTTTATACACAAGCCATGCAAAAGTAAAACAGATCTCTGGTGTAGTCCCAAATAGGGTTGCAATTTCTTGTCACCTAAGAGTGTAACCTTATTTTTTCCCTGGCAAGTAACGGGTAATTTAATGCAAACTACTCCCTTCATTTTACAATATAAAGCATTATAGTTTTGTCCCAAGTTAAACTTTCTTACGTTCAAACTAATGCATAGGGAAAAAAAATAAGAGCATCCACAATACCAAATAAATACTTCAAAATATGTTCATGAAATCAGTATAATAATATTGTTGTCGCTACTTTTTTTTCTACAAATTTTGGCCAAACTGTAAAAGATACTAAACTTTTAAAATTATTCTCATTTGAAGCAGGCTGAACTCTCCCCTTTTAAAATAGGGTTAGAATTAACCGGTTGTCTTTTTCTCTAGCTAATGAAGCAGGCTGAACTCTCCTTGCAAACAGGTACGAAATGAGTGCATAAATCTATAGCAATTAGTTTCATAACCTCTGCAATCTGCACAGTCTGCACTCCCTGTAACTGTCCCGTTCCCGTGTCCACGACACGTAAAGGGATCATTCGCGGTAAAAAAAATACACGTGAAGGGATAAGGACTGCTCTGTCATCGTTTGTTTCAGTCCGAGTTTATCCCCAAAATCCACCACCTGTGGATAGCGGCGCGCGTGGAAATACAGGCCAATGGCTACGCCAGAGCCTCACCATGAAGGACGCATCGCCGACGCATCTGCCGTGGGACTCGCCTCACCTTGGAGGAATCTGTGCGATGGGGATTGGGGGAGTTATCCCATCAACCGGGCAGCTAGGGCCTAGGGGAGCCAGATGCGACACTGCAGCCACAGGATACTGCATACCTTCCAGCCCCGCCGCATCTCTCCGCCATGGATCCTGAGCCACCCGTCCGAGCTCGCCTCCTCTGCCTCCTGTCGCGCGGGCTCGTCCTCTCCCCGCCCCCATGCTCGCGCACGTCTGTCGCTCTGCAAGTTCGGCCGACCCCGGCGCTCTAGTCGCTGGTGGGAGGCCTTGCTGGCGGCGGGGACCTGCGGACGCGCAGCTCCATCCCCACGACTCCCCGCCTCGCCAGCTTCCTCTTCGTCCGTTCTCTGTCCTTTTGATTTCCGGGGTTTCCTACTGTCTTTTGACTTTGGCGGACTCTGCATAAAATCTTGTATGGTGGTCCAGTTATTTCTAGAATATTTCACAGGATGATCGTGTGCGGCTCCTATCCAGCTAACCAAATGGATCAGTACCTGTTTGCGAATTTCTCTTTCCCAAAGTGGAAAAAAAGTGAAGAGGCGTCGCATCGTTCTATCAGGAAAAAAAGTGAAGAGGCGTCGCATCGTTCTATCAGAAAAAAAAGTGAATCGTTATTTGACTTGCGGGTGCAGTGGTGGGTAATTTTCTTTAACTCTAGGGGCAAAATAGTCTAAAACGGATGAAGGACAGAAACACTCTGTATTTTATTATTAGGTATAGATTAAAAAGTATAATAGACTGGTCACGCCCTAATTTAAGCTACTCAAGGAGTCAAGGTGCCAAGTTTAGCAAACATGAACAAATAAGAATTCCGGCCCAGCTCACCTGATGTGGCGCGCGCCTTGGTTGGTGAAGGCTTGAAAACAGACGAGGCAAGTGGACGTGTCGGGCCTCTCCTCCGCCGGAGCCGGAGCCGGCGCCGCCGCGGTCGTGCGGGTTTCCTCCTGCACGCGTCGTCGGTGCCGGCGAAGTCGCAGTCGGCGTCCGTGCTGAGTGGAAGTAGCTGTTGGCGGCGTACGAGCAGTGCGCGAGCAGCGTGTCGGGATCGTGGCACTGGCCTCCTGGGTGCAGCGCGTCACAGTCGGCGCCGTGGCCGCACGCGTAGTCCAGCGTACCCCGCAGCGCCTCGTCGGAAAGGCCCGGCTTGCACACGCACCATGGCCTCGCCGCCGGCGGGCTTGCTGCAGTGTCGTCGTCCGTAGTTGATGCCGCTACTGTTGCCGGGTACGTGCAGTTTTTCGAGCCTGCAGAATTCACACGCCGTGGAGGCGAGATCCATGCACGAAATTAAAATGCCGATCCGGTTCCCTGGCCGCGGCAGAAAAAGGAAGGCATGTACGTACTGGGGTCGATCTTGGTGAGCGTGGCGGCGCCGCCGAAGTCGCAGGTGGCGTCCTTGTTGGCCTGGGATTTCCGGTGGAAGTAGCTGTTGGCGGCGTAGGAGCAGCGCGCGAGCAGCGTGGCGGGATCGTGGCACGGCAGCAGGGCGCAGTCCGCGCCGTTCCCGCACGCGTAATCGATCGTGCTCTGCAGCGCCGCGTCGGATGCGTCCAGCCTGCAGACGCACCAAGAAGGAGAGCCCCCGGCCCCGGCCCCGGCCCCGGCGGCTGCTGCTCCTCCGACCGTCGAGACGGCCAGCAAGATCAGCAGTAGCAGGCGAGTCGCCATCATTGTCGGTTTGCACTTGCTCGATCGCTGGTGTACCACGCAAGGAACGCCGTGACTTGAGGAATAGAGAAACTCGATCGATCTTCACGGGAGGCACAGCTGGTAGATTATATAGATTGTTTTCGGAGATTTTCACCTTCCTATTTCTCCTGATTTCCAATGTGATCTCTTTCCAAGAATTTCACCGACACCACTAGGATACGATCGGATACGTTACGCGTCAAAGAGAACGATATCTGGGAAGAAAGTCCTCTTCTATTCATCCCGGGGATCGATCCTCCTAATCGGTCGCTCCTTTTTTTTACCTTGCTATATTCTCCTTCTCTCTTCCCAACACCTACAGCTCTCGTGCTCCTCCATTTCCACGCGCATCTCCTAGCCCTCCTCCGACGACTCCTCCACACGCCCACCTCCAGCGCTCCTCCGCCGCCCCACCTTCAGCGTTCCTCTCCTAGTCCCTTGATCTCGAAGCGAACCTTGCTGGCATGAAAGTTGAGATGGGAGCTCAAATATTGAAAGACACTCGGAGTTTCGTAAAGGAACGAGACTATGTTTTGGAACTGATCCGCCTTCTCATCTGGTACCGACTGGGCTCCGGTGAACCACCCAGCCAGCCAGCATCGTCGCTGGCGAGCCCATGGCAGCAAGGTCACAAGGTTAGTTTATGCGTGAGTGAGGTGCCGTGACATTCCGAGCCTCTAGTGCAAATGTTGCTTAAAATGTTGTAAATGCTTCTGTGAAATGCTCCGAACATGGGTTTGTGATGCTGCATATGGGAGCGATTTTGTTGGTTGGCAGAAATTTGCTACATACTCATATCTTTTTGTTGCATCTTTGTTTTGAAATATTGCGGCACTTTTTTTTTACCTACAATTGGAGAATTTTTTTGCTATGCGTACTTCAAAAAAAAAATTGCTATGCGGTGTGGGTTTATATGCTTCAATGATTGGATGGAAGAGATTTGGCGTTTCAAACGGCGAGGTATGCCATTTCAAAAGAACCTGAGTCCATGTACCAATATGGATCAACAGAGTAGGACGGTCTGTGTCCTTGTTGCGCCATATTTTCCTGGCGCTCATTCCCTTTACCATTGTTGCCAAGACCGAGAAAATCAGTCTTAAAGCGACGATGGCATTTGGAGGCAACGTGGCCCTCAAGGCCGCACGGCTGACACGGCGCTGATGCACCACACGTCGTGCAGCACGCCCGAGGACGACCGTCAATGGTGATGACAGAGCAATGCGGCTGCTGCTTGGCTTGCGGTTGCGGTTTGCCTCCTCCAGGAGGCATATTAGTGACCAGGCGGTAAGAGGGTTTGCCCCCACCATGATGGATGGCATTTGCCGAGGAGCGGTCGGTTAAGCCATCGGGGCGGCGAGCGGAGAGGCATTGTTTAGTCCCAAGAAGACGTGCATAGAGCTCCTACGGCCGAATAGGAACTACATGCTCCTTGATCACCTCCACAAGAGAGTCATACTCACCTTCGAGACTGTTGATGATGTAGCCGGTGAACTCAGGATCAAGAAGGGGCTCACCAATGGAGGCAAGTGTGTAAGACAATTTCTTGACTTTGTTGAAGTAGGTGGTGACCGAGTCGTTGTCCTTGCGGATCTCGCTAAGCTTGGTGCGTATGGCCATTGACTGATCCTTGCACTGGGAGGAGAAGCTTGACTCCAACACAACCCACGCATCATGCGACGAGGCGGCGAAGAGGGCCAGACTAGCAACACCCTCAGGGAGAGAGGATTATATCGCCGAAAGGATGGCTTGGTCTTGGGCAACCCACGGGAGGAACATCGGGTGAGTCGGTGGTGGGCACAACAGAGTGCCATCGACGAACCCCTCCAAGTAGTGGCTACGGAGGAGCGGGAGCACCTGGGAACACCAATAGAGGTAGTTGTTCAGTTTGAGTTTCACTGGGAGCAGGTGCGAGAAGTAGAATAGCAGCGACGAGATAGCAACAAGCGTCGCGGTCGGGTCGACATGGGGCGCAACCAGGACATATATGATGGGTTCGTAGCATGGAAAACAAAAAATTTCTACCGCAAGAACGAACAAAACCCAGATCTAATCTAGATAAAAGCCAAGATCTAATCGATTAGACATGTGCAACGAGATAGATCTATACTAACCCTTGTAGACCCGAAAGCGTTACGAGATCGGATCTCGTGGTTGATGTAGTCGATCACTTGCCGATCTCAAGATCGAGTAGACGATCCTTCCGGCGCGTTCGGCAGCGCTTCTGATCGGTCACACGCGGAGTCGAAGGCACCTTCCTCTCCTGTCCCAAATGAGCCGGAGGTAGTAGATCTCCACGGAATCCCAGAAGACGTGCAGGCGTGGTGGTGGTGGAGTAGAGAATTCTGCAGGGCTTCGCCTAAGCCAGAGTAGAGGGAAGGAGGAGGAGAGAGGCAACTTGAGATCTAGAGAATAGAAGGGGCAAGGGGGCTTGTGCCTCCACCCCTCTATTTAAAGGAGGGAGGCGCCATGGGGAGGTGGAGTCCTTGTAGGACTCCCCTCTCCCTTGGCCGGCGGATCAAGGAGGTGGGGGGAGAGTCCTACTCCCCCACGAATCCTTGTCTTACCCCACAAGGGTTCCTTGATCCTTTCTTGGCTTTCAAGTAAACTCCAAGAAATCTTCTAGAACCTTCCGGAACATTCCGAAACCTTCTAGAATCCCCATACAAATACTCCGGAACATTTCCTAACTTAGAAAATGATCCCCAATATATGAATCTTATTCCCCGGACAATTCCAGATCTCCTCGTGATGTCCTGGATCCAATTCGAGACTCCGAACAACATTCGGTCTCCAACGCACATTTCATATCTACTTAAAACAACTTCGAACCTTAAGTGTGTCACCCTACGGTTCGTGAACATGTAGACATGATGGAGACACATCTCCGATCAATAACCATTAGCGGGATCTGTAGATCCATAATAGCTCCCACATACTCAACGATGACTTTGTGATCGACAGAACCATTTAACATACGAAACCAATTCCCTTTGTCACGTGATATTCTACTTATCCGAGGTTTGATCGTCGGTATCTCCATACCTAGTTCTACCTCGTTACTGATAAGTACTCTTTACTCGTTCCGTGATATGTCATCCCTTGTGACCTAGTCACATGCTTGCAAGCTAACTAGATGACATTCCAAGAGGGCCTGAGCATATCTATCTGTCATATGGATGGACAAATCCCAATCTTGGTCCATGCGCTTCAACACATACTTTCAGAATACCCAATGTCACCTTTATAACCACCCAGTTATGAAGCGGTGTTTGATGTCATCGAAGTATCCATCCGGTGATGGTGATTAACATAACCTCATGGTCGAAGGATTATCTTCATAGTATTATCCCGCTATGAACCACACCTAGTTTGATAACAAACTACTTGACGCAAATGCCCTCATTTGCTGCTATAATAGTTGTCATATACTTAACCTTTTGTTGTAGTATCTGTCATAATGTTTTAACTTTGGTACTCAACCAAATCCGTTATGGAACTTCCTTTCCATTACATTGTGCCACCCATAGTTTAAATTGAGATAAACTTAATTTGTGACAAAACTAGTATCAATGTAACAATTTACAATGAACTATTTGTCACCACTATATAAATAATATATTCTTAGTTTTCCAAAGATCATAGGAATATCCCTACTATTGTCCAATGATCATCTTATGAGTCATTCTGGTATATGCTCATAACATTTAGAGCATAGGACATATCTGGATGTGTGCATCTCAAAGAATGATTGATCAAAATATTCTTGTGATTTCACCAAGTGTCAAAACACTTGAATCTTGATTCAGTCCTTTCCGCAAGGCCAAGAACCTTTCTTGTTGTTTCCATATTGAACTCATTCAACATCTTATCTATGTATATTTGGCAAAACCATATTAGCGCCTCAATCTATCCATATAGATATTGATGCCTAATTCTTGGGTTATGCCTAAGTCTTTCATCGAAATGAAATTCTTAACCTCTGTCAATAAAAGATACATCATTTCTAATCATCAATATGTCTTTCACATAATGTATTAGAAATATGTCTTAGCGCTCCCACTTAATTTCTTGCAAAATGCAAACATCTTCATCGTCTCTGATGAAATTAAACCTTTTTAATGGTTTCATCACGGTGAAGATTCCAACTCCGCGATGCTCACTTCAACCATTGAAGTTTTGCATACTCTTTTAGCATCCTTTGAATTAACATAACCCTTTGGATCATGTCATGGACACATCCTAGGTAACCATTCTATTAGAAGAACTTGTTTTGTTTGTTCAACTACCATATACCAAAATATATGTAGTGGTTGCTACATTAATCCGTCTAGACTAAATATCGCTATGAAAGATCAAATCTTATCATAGTCAATTCCTTGAACATTGTCGTAAACTCTTTTCGACATATCGACTATTTTCATAGATGTGAAACATCCATGTCTATTTCTTTATAGATCCATATATGACTGTAAGGTCTTACACCTTTCCAGAGGGTCTTTCAAATTCAAAGCTTGATTTCTCGTGTATGGAATTATCACGGATTTTATGTCTTCAAGCCACTTAATGAAGTCAGGGCCCATCATTGATTATTTGCATGTAGTCGGTTCATCATTGTCAAACAACAATGATTTAACTCTCAAATCTTGGCATTTGATTACTTACCTGACCTACTTGGTTCAATAGGAACTTAGATCCCCGTGACCACATCCTTTGAGGCACGTGAGCCATAAGCATTGTTGCTGCCTCCGGGACACTTACCGACGCTGCGCAACTCAGCACATATTAGCCAAGGTTCAACAACCTTGTCAAAGTTCTATTGTCCTCCCACTTAACTTTTCACCAAAAATTCTTTTTCAAGAAACTCGACATTCTAAGTGACAAACACTTTTGTCTTCGGTGTTATGGAGGAATACCCAATGGTTATTCGAAATAACCTACAAAGACATGCTCATCCGACTTTGGTTGTAAACATTTTACTTATGCCTAGCATACCAAAAATTTAAGAAAGGACAACCTGGGTTTTATCCCAAACCATGACTTATATGGTGTCATTTCAACGGATCATGATGGAGCTCTTTTCAGTGTAAAAGCGGTAGTCACTAAAGCTTTAATCTTTAAAATATAATGGCAGTTTTATAAATGACACCTTTGATCTTACCATGTCAAACAAGGTTTCATTACATATCTTGAACACTCCATACTCCTATGGTGTTTTGGGAAATGCAAATCCATGGAACGATTCCTCAAATCTTAGGTGTTTTCCTAAACTTGTAACTCAAACATCTTTCTTTATGATCCAATCATATTTTTTTTATTTTCTTGTTACAATGATTTTTCCACTTCATCTTGAAAGTCTTTGAACATTTTCAAATGTTTCATACTTCTTCCTTATTGAGTAAGTATATACATACACTCACTCAAATCTTCGGAGAAAGCATATGAAGTTGAAATCCATCGCCCACGACTACACATAATGGACTATATCATCAATATGTACAAACTCCAATCAGTTAGTCATCTGTTCCTCTTTTGGCCTACGAACAGAGTTTTAATTATCTCCAGGAAAGTATCACAAGCGTTATTTGATCAAAATCAAAGACTCCAAAAATCCATCAACATGGAGTTTCTTCATGTATCCCTAATATAATTTAAACGGTGATATCACTTCGCAAGTGATCTTTCAATCATTTGTCTTGCGACATTTTAGCATTAGTTTTATGGTCGTTATTTCTCCAACCAGACTTGTATATCATCCATCTATTATGGAATACGGCAATTATTTGAACAACCTTTTGTCGTCATAATACCTGATCAAAATAACAATTATTGAAACAAATCTTGAAGGCAAGCTTTGATGTTAACAAGCAACACAACAACCCTTTGTTTGTTTTCGATGAACATCATCACATATTCTCTTGCTAGTTACTTAGGCCATTGCAGTTCATGAATTGTGTTGTCCTGTATGACACTTCATACCAACCAATTCGGTATCCAATACCGCAGAATCACATTGTTTAACAACCAAGGAATACAGCCATAACATGTATCTTCTATACACCTAAGTTGGATATCTCCAATCTTTTCTTTTCTGCCAAATATTTTATAGATTCTCTTTCAATAATTCCTTTTCTTTTAAAAGAATCTATCAACATCAATAGTGGTGTCATTCACATGACACATAGTACAAAGTGTGTATAGTCAAATACTAATACCTTTGGACTTGCACTTTGAAGTGGATCACCTTCATCAAATGTTTGGCATTCTTTCAAAGTTCCATTCTTTAGTAATCTTTTAGTGTAGTAAACATTTTACTTACATCTTCTATTCATCCTTATCATGACAATTTTCATGATCAAGCTGCTATAGCTTATAAAGATGAATTGCGAGTATAATGTTTCTTTTCTAAAACCTTTTAGAGGATTAGGACGACTGGCGTATCCAACCTTCACAAATTCTCATCAAATATGAGGACGTATACTCTATCATGTTGTAACCAACACTTTGTTTAAGATATCGCAATACCTTTCACATATGATGGTTTCTGAAACATTGCTTTCAGCTCTTAGATAAACTTGATATTAAAAACAATCTTTTGAGTATCAAGAATCATGGAGGCAAACATGATACATTAGATACTAACACTGAAATTGTTACTCTTGATTTAATACTGTTTATTAAACTTCACAGAGTAAATGGAGTTTGCTGAAGGTTTGCAATAGGACTTTTGAACTTTAGATTGACACTCAAAAACAATACGATACCAGTTCGTAAAGAAAATATCCAGAATTTCTATAGTTCCACTATCTCAACTATAACTAAGCGTAAGGTGGTGAACGGATGCCAATGACTATAACAAACTATGCAAATTCACTTTGATTGTGTTTATGATAAATTGAGTTTGACTAATCCAAATTACAAATGAACTCCCACTCAAAACAACATCCCTCCAGTTGTTTTAGTGATTACACGAACCAAATCCACTACACCAAGTCCGATCATCACGTGAGATGATGTAGCTTTAAAGGCGAACAATCAACATGTTCATCATATCATCCATATGACTCATGCTTTACCTTTCGGTATTTCATGTTCCGAGACCATGTCTGTACATGCTAGGCTCCTCAAGGTTAACCTTAGTATCCGCATGTGCAAATATGGCTTGCACCCGTTGTATGCACACGTAGAATCTATCACACCCGATCATCACGAGATGCTTCGAAACGACGAGTCTTAGCAACGGTGCCTACTAAGGACGAACACTTTATTACTTGATATTTAGTGAGAGGGATCATCTTATAATGCTACCATCGTGATCTAAGCAATACAAGATGCATAAAGGATTAACATCACAGGCAATTCATAATTAGTGTGATATGATATGGCCCTTTCTTCTTATGCCTTTGATCTCCATCTCCAAAGCACGGACATGATCTCCATCATCACCATTACGTCCAAGGACGATGCGCCGCTTCATGGTTGTCCATCATCACTAGCAACTATTACAACTACTTGGAATAAAGCTATTACAAGATGAATAGACACGCAGGTCTTAACCGAATTAAAGACAACCATTAGGCTCCTGCCGATTGCCATATTACAACAAGGATCATTGCATACATCAAATATAATCACAATCACATGATGGCCATATCACATCACAAAACCCCTGCAAAAACAAGTTAGACGCCTCTAATTTTCTTTGCATGTTTTACGTGGTTTGGGGCTTTCGAATAAGAACGGATGTTACCTACGAAACTAAACCACAACGTTGATACAAGTGCTATCAAGTACAAAGTGTAAATTGGATCTATACTATGATGGGAGAGACAGACACCCGCAAAGCCACTTGTGCAATACGAGTTGCACGTCAACTGTGGAGCAAGTCTCATGTGCGATGACATGTAAGGTTAGCCCGAGCCGCTTCATCCCACCATACCGCAAGATGCAAAGTACACAAAGCAAAAGACGGCACGAGCACCAACGCCCACAAAACCATTGTGTTCTACTCGTGCAACAGATCTATGCATAGACACGGCTCTGATACCACTGATGGGTTCTTAGCATGGAAAACAAAAAAATTCTACCGCAAGAACGAACAAAACCCAGATCTAATCTAGATAAAAGCCAAGATCTAATCTATTAGACATGTGCAACGAGATAGATCTGTACTAACCCTTGTAGACCCGAAAGCGTTACGAGATCGGA
Organism: Avena insularis; assembly: GCA_023614405.1. Taxonomy (NCBI): domain Eukaryota; kingdom Viridiplantae; phylum Streptophyta; class Magnoliopsida; order Poales; family Poaceae; genus Avena; species Avena insularis. The sequence goes on along the minus strand of CM042692.1, from coordinate 351,850,931 downwards.
TCTCATGGTTGATGTAGTCGATCACTTGCCGATCTCAAGATCGAGTAGACGATCCTTCCGACAGCGTTCGGCGGCGCTACGCAATGGTCACACGCATGAGTCGAAGCAGACCTTCCTCCCTGCTCCAAATGAGCAGCAGAGGTAGTAGATCTCTCCACGAGAATCCCAGAAGACGGCGTGGTGGTGGTGGTGGAGTAGAGAATTCTGCAGGGCTTCGCCTAAGCCAGAGCAGAGGGAAGGAGGAGGAGAGAGGCAACTTGAGATCTAGAGAATAGAAGGGGCAAGGGGGCTTGTGCCTCCACCCCTCTATTTAAAGGAGGGAGGCGCCATGGGGAGGTGGAGTCCTTGTAGGACTCCCTCTCCTTGGCCATGGATCAAGGAGGTGGGGGGAGAGTCCTACTCCCCCACGAATCCTTGTCTTACCCCACAAGGATTCCTTGATCCTTTCTTGGTTTTCAAGTAAACTCCAAGAAATCTTCTAGAACCTTCCGGAACATTCCGAAACCTTCTAGAATCCCCATACAAATACTCCGGAACATTTCCTAACTTAGAAAATGATCCCAATATATGAATCTTATTCCCTGACAATTCTGGATCTCCTCGTGATGACCTGGATCCAATTCGAGACTCCGAACAACATTCGGTCTCCAACGCACATTCCATATCTACTTAAAACAACTTCGTACCTTAAGTGTGTCACCCTACGGTTCGTGAACATGTAGACATGATGGAGACACATCTCCGATCAATAACCATTAGCGGATCTGAGATCCATAACAGCTCCCACATACTCAACGATGACTTTGTGATCGATAGAACCATTTAACATACGAAACCAATTCCCTTTGTCACGCGATATTCTACTTATCCGAGGTTTGATCATCGGTATCTCCATACCTAGTTCTACCTCGATCGATAAGTACTCTTTACTGATGCGTGATATGTCATCCCTTGTGACCTAGTCACATGCTTGCAAGCTAACTAGATGACATTCCACCGAGAGGGCCTGAGCATATCTATCCGCATATGGATGGACAAATCCCAATCTTGGTCCATGCGCTTCAACACATACTTTCGAATACCCAATGTCACCTTTATAACCATCCGATTCTGAGCGGTGTTTGATGTCATCAAAGTATCCATCCGGTGATGGTGATTAACATAACCTCATGGTCGAAGGATTAGGTTACTATGCATTTGAAAAGCTTGTAGCAAAACGAACTTAATGACTTGATCTTATGCTATGCTTACTATGGGTGTGTGTCCATCACATCATCTCCTAATGATATGATCTTGTTATTAACGATATCCAATGTCCATGATCAGGAAACCATGATCATCCATTAATCAACAAGCTAGCTTAATAAGAGGCTTACTAAGGACTCTTTTATGTTTACAAAACACACAAGTATTAATGTTTCCGGTTAATACAATTATAGCATGGGATGTAAACATTTATCATAAACATAAAGATATAATAATAACCACTTTATTATGCCTCTTGAGCATATCTCCAACAATATACGGGTGTAGGAGGTGCCACGGGAAGAGCGCCGTATGACGACGCATCAGCATATGGCGCGAGGGCATCAGTTAGAGGCGCGGCAGCATGCAACAACTAGTCGTGGAGAGCACTGTAGGACGGCAGCGACGAAGGCGGCGGTCCGTACGGGGCGCCGTACAGAGGGGAGCCAGAGGAGCGGCCATGGCGTCGACGGGAGCAGAGGCCAAGGGCGTCGCATAGGGCATGTCGGGGTGACACATAGGCGCGGCCGGAGCAAGGGGGTTGACGAGTCCCGGAGAGGCGACGGCGGCCGGACCAGAGAGCTACGAGCCGGAGAAGACGGCACCGGACGATCACGTCATCATGGGGCGAACTGGGCGGCGGGTGCCGTATACGGCGCAGTCCCTCCGTTGAAGAGATGCGTCAGGAATGGCGGCAGCGGAGCAGGAGCCAGCAGGCCGGTAGGCTGGCAGGGCGGAGAAAGAAGTCGCGGCGGTGGCGGTGGAAGACATCACCGATGGTGCTAGGTCAGCGGAAGTCATTAGATCGATTGGTCTTGTGATATCATATTAAACAAGTGTTTAAGGTTGCACAACACCCAATAGGGGTTGGCTTTGCTTTATATAGTACGTGTACATTACAAATACAGGAAGGGAATACAATAATAATGCACAAAAATAAAATAACAGGCAAAACGAATATAGGGATTTTCTAGGATGCTACACTGGAGAAGTAGGAAGCAAGCTTTGATGGGAAGGAATAGCTATATCCTTTCCGGGAAACACCACTTGTAATCAGTTCACCATCCACCATATACACTATAGTTGCAGGACGTAGGGTTACACATAATACGGCCTGAACCAGGATAGAAAAATATATGTTTCCGTGCGTTCATGTGTTCATGTGTTCTTCGTATTCGCCGTTTGACATTGCTGTGTATTACGGTCCTGGCCGAACTAAAAAGAAGAATGCACATCTCGGTATCGAAATCTAATACGCCACAGCCGGCTTACATAGCCTATCGATTTTATTTTTGAGGGGATCGCCTAGCAGAGATATTAAAATCTTCAGTTGAACGTTAACGTTACACAAAATCCCAATTTTCAGGTAACATTATTCAGTAACATCTTCTCCTTATGCGAGAATGACAACTTGAACCGACGGTAACCGAGATATGACACGGCCACACAGGACCCTAACCCTCGACATGCTACACTGTATTTAGGTTGTGTTGCTTCCTTAGCTTCAGAATAGTAAGAGGCAAAGTTTTCAGTAGCCAAAAATTATCACCACATTGCTCGATCCGCCAAGGATTCCTCAACTTTAGACTTCCTCACTAAGATCACTAGGAGCTTCCACACCAATCCTAGCAAGATCTAGTCCGTAGAGCTCGATAATTTCCTTACGCTGATAATTTCTTCTGCAGCAAGGACACTGAAAATAATAGACAAAACTACACGGTTCAGAGTTATTTTTTCAGCATCTACATACATGCGCACAACTTAGAGATGCAAGTTTGCAACCTACACACAACGTCCAAACTGGCATGCATTTGGCATGTGTACATACCTTGGCGATAGAGTACCCACGCTGCTGGCTCCACAACAACCAGTCCTCTAGGCATGATCTGCAGTAGACATGCCCGCGGGGAATACAGCTGCAACAGCAACATAGAGTAAGCATGGTTTGGAAAAGTCATAGAGTATGTAATCCATCAGTCTGAAAATAAGTGACTTGGAACTTGTATAGATGTGTATCTAGAAAAATCCAATTCATTTATTTTCAGACGGAGGGAGTATATATAATTTAATTACCTTCTTATAAACAAGCCATACAAAACAAAAACAGATCTCTGGCCTAGTCCCAAATAGGGTTGGAATGTATTTTAACCTATCAACTGTAAACTTAACTTAATACTCTCTTCATAAGAGGTCATACATTTGTCTAAATCTGAAGGTATCTAAACCCTTGTTTAGACTTTAGATACATTCAAATTTACACAAATTTACGACATCTTTTTCAAGGTGGGTGGAGTATTTTTTTTTCCGACAAGTAAAGTGTAATTTGATGCAAACAACTCCCTCCATTTTACAATATAAAACATTATAGTTTTGTCCTAAGTTAAACTTCCCGAGTTTAAACCAATGCGTAGGGAGAAAAAAAGAACATCCACGATACCAAATAAATACTTCATAATATGTTCATGAAATCAGTATGATAAGTTACTTAAATTTGTGTAGATGTGTATCTAGAAAAATCCACTTTATTTTATTTTTGGCCAGAGGGAGTATATATAATTCAATTACCTTTCGTATAAACATGCCATGCAAAACAAAAGCTGATCTCTGGCCTAGCCCCAAATAGGGTTGGAATTTCTTGTGACCTAACAATAACTTAATACTCCTCCGCGTCTTGAAATAGATGTCCTAAATTTGTTAAAATCTAAATGTATCTAGACATTGTCTATACTCTAGATACATCTAAACTTATGGCATCTATTTCAAGATGGAGGGAGTATTTTTTGACAAGTAACACGTGATTTGATGCAAACAACTCCCTCCATTTTATAATATAAAACATTATAGTTTTGTCCTGAGTTCAACTTTCCAAGTTTAAACCAATTCGTAGGAAAAGAAACATCCATAGTTTCAAATAAATACTTCAAAACATGTCCATGAAATCCGTATGATAATGTTAATGCCGCTACTTTTTTTTCTACTCCCTCCGGTTTATATTAGTTGCCTCAACTTTACTAGATTCGTATATATCTAGTTAAATATTTAGACTAGATGCATTCGAATCTTGACAAAGTTGAGGCTATTAATATGGACCGAAGTAATACAAAATTTTGGCCAAAGAGTGGAAGATACTGAACTTTCAAAGTTAATCTCATTTGGTTCTTCGGATCGACTTTTGATTTTGTAACACTAACTAAGAAAAACCCAAATTTTATCTCGTTGTGTCTTGTAGACAGCGAAATGTTATTTAACTGGATTTTCTATTGCTCACTTGACCAAAAATTTCTCGATCGACGATAAAAAACACTGAATGCACGCCAAGGTTGTTAGAGTACGTATACGTGTATAGACTAGAGATAGACTAGGACTCTACATCTTGTACTCCAAGTCTTCGCCTATCCCGTGTACGTCTATATATACTTCCCGTGAAGATCAAATCAATACACCGAAATATTAGGGATTTAATATTTTTCACATGGTATCAGAGCGGTTAGCCTCACGGCACCGATCCTAGGTTCTTCTACCACTTCCGCAACGCGCCGCCCCCGGAGAGATTACTCCTCGAGGGCGCGGCACCCGGTCTCGATCAAAGATCTAGCCGGTTCTTTAGACTAGATTAGATCAATTCCAAATTTCCCAATTCTCTAGATTAGATCCTATTTTCGAAATTCTAGTTCATAGATTAGTTCTAGTTAGCCACAAATAAACTCTCTAAATCTCCAAGATCCTCAGATTCCGGTGAAAACAGTTTGATACACGGCGGCGGCTCGGGTCTTGGCACACAGCGATCTGCGTCAAGATCGGTTCTTTAGATCAATTCTAGTTCTTAGATTAGATCTAGTTTTTTAAAATTTCAGTTCCATAGTCTAGATTCAATTAGCCAAATAAATCCCTATATCACACGACTTTAGAATTCCGGCGAAAATCGGTGCCGTTCCTGACGGCCACAAGCCACCGGCGGCGGCGTATACGGCCACGTGCGTGCGCTTTACACGCGCCGCCGTCCATCATCGTCACGTGCAGAGTCTTCATCAACGTTCCGAGGCCGGAGCTCCCTCTAGATGAACACGGGGCAGGGACAAATCAGGAGGAGCAAGCTTCTGATCCGATCTAGATGGCCAGCCCGGGCGCATCTCACACATGCATCTAATCTATACATGCATGCCTATCTACATGGACATGTCCAACAGTGAGGAATCATGCACATAGGCGACTCGGTGACATTGGCAGAACCTGTACGACTCCGCTACACCTGGCTTGACCCGTGGAACCAGCGAGTCCGACCTGACTACGACATATACATCTCCAGCATATGTGTATGGCACGGACATCCAAGGACTACATCGCCTGTGTTACAGGCTGAATCCATCGACCACCCGCAGCTGACACGCTGTCTACCGATAATCAAGCCGGACTTCATCAACCTGAACACCGATATCAAGTTGTACGACTACTACGCCAAGATACGTGTCAAGATTAACGTCGAGCACATACACGAGAAGCAACATCATCATCATCCACACGCCAGGCCGGTGTGGACCACGATTTCACCGACTTCTCTGACATCAAGGCTTCGACATCATCGCCGCCACAAGGGACACCTTCGAGCGACGATCGTCGCCGACATACCTACTTCATTATCGCCCACATCATCGCCAATGTCTACATCAACGTGGTCTTCATCAACATCTTCGTCGACACACCGCCGCCGCCGCTATACCCGTCCACACGATAGACATACAACTACGACGCCCTCTGACAGTACAACTGCAAGGCATGACGACGGCATCGCCGCGTCCACGACCCCGACGACTGCAACAACAAACCGGCATCACAATTGTGACGCCCCTACGACCGCGCATATGGACCTTGTGTGCTTGGTGGGTTCCTTCGGTCCTGGCAAAACCGGTGGTCTCACTTATGATCGCGTCCAAGAGACGCCCCCGACGGTACCTCTATAAGGTGCAAAACGTCCACAACTGCAGCTTCGTCAACAACAACAACAAAAATCGCGCAATTTTTTTTTGCGCCTCCGGCAATGGCGGCCACACCACTACGACGATTACGACATCGACCACACCTACATCGACCACGGCTACATCACGATCGGCTATCTCGACATCAAGACAACGTCCACAGCAACTCAAGAACTCCGGGGCGCCGCGTCGTTGCCACTTGCCCACGCCACTCCCGCTGTGACTGCGGGAGGGAAGAGAGGCACTAGAAGGGGACGCAGTCATCGCCCCTAGGTGTCAGTTATGATCATGTTCACGCATGTGATGATAACAAAAAGGTGAAGACGACGAAAGCGCAAGACTTCAAATCCAGTCGCAAGCGTCCGCTTCACTCCCGCTCCGACTGAGGGGGGATGTTAGAGTACGTATACGTGTATAGACTAGAGATAGACTAGGACTCTACATCTTGTACTCCAAGTCTCCGCCTACCCCGTGTACGTCTATATATACTTCCCGTGAAGGTCAAATCAATACACCGAAATATTAGGGATTTAATATTTTTCACAAAGGTTCGTGTCTTTTCTGCTGGACGTAGTAGCATTTTCTAATTTCTGATTTTTTTTACCTGTGCAATAATATGTATGCAGAAATGTATAATTTTTTTTTGCAGAAATGTATAATCTTACGCAGGTTTACAAAATGTGGTTAGTAACATTATTTTCTGTAATTACGCCAATCATTTTATAAAAATCAGTAGTAGTTGTTTGAGTAAAAAAAGTGTACGCAGCCCTGACAAATTTTCAGAAAAATCCATGTGTAACCTTAAAAAAACTTGTACTAACGTTTTTTTATTCACTGTGTAACTCTTTTACTCTTTCTTTAGTACACAACATTTTTCCAGCTAGAAATAATTTTAATACGCGAAATTTGTATCTATACTTAAAAAAAGTATGGTAGACTGGTCACGCCCTAATTTAAGCTACTCAAGGAGTCAAGGTGCCAAGTTGAGCAAACACGAATAAATAAGTCCATGCGAAAAAAAAACAGACGAATAAATAAGAATTCCGGCCCAGCTCACCTAATGCGGTGCGGACCTTCGTTGGTGCAGGTTGCAGAACACACAATGCAAGTGGTCGTGGCGGGCCTCTCCTCCTCCTCCTCCTCCTCTGCCGCCGGCGCCGCCACCTCCTGCGCGCGTACGACCGTGCCGCCTGAAACCGTAGCCAGCGTGGAGGACCCACACTCCGTCAAGCATAATGGCCTCTCCTCTGTCGCCGTCGCGGTCGCGGTCGTGCTGGTTTCCTCCTGCACGCGTACGGCCGCGCCGCCTGAAACCGTAGCTTGCGTCGAGGACCCATAGTCCACCAAGTATAATGGCCTCTCCGCCACCGCGGTCGTGCGGGTTTCCTCCTGCACGTGTCCGGCCGCGTCGTCTGAAATCATAGGTGGCGTGGAGGACCAACAGTCCGCCAAGTATTAAGAGTACCATGCAGAGAACAAGTAGTATAGCCAAAGCCATCAAAAGAAGAAACCAGAGCGGCATATTGTCTACCGCCGGGCTCATGGTTTTGTCCGTTGTTGCAGGGTATTTGCAAGTCCCCGAGCCTGCAAAATAGTCTATCATGCAGGGTACGTACGTGAGATCTAGCCATCTAGGACCTTGCGAGTTGTCGGATCGAGGCAGGAAGACGTACTTGGGTCCGTGGAGGAACGGATGGCGGTGCCGGCGAAGTCGCAGTCGGCGTCCGTGCTGGAGTGGAAGTAGCTGTTGGCGGCGTACGAGCAGTGCGCGAGCAGCGTGTCGGGATCGTGGCACTGGCCTCCTGGGTGCAGCGCGTCACAGTCGGCGCCGTGGCCGCACGCGTAGTCCAGCGTCCCCAGCATCTCCTCGTCGGAAAGGCCCGGCTTGCACACGCACCATGACGCCGCTTTGCTCGCCGCCGGCGGGATTGCTGCAGTAGTTGATGCCGCTGCGGTTGCCGGGTACGTGCAGTTTTTCGAGCCTGCGAAATTCGCCGTGGAGGCGAGATCCATGCACGAAATTATATTAGATGCCGATCCGGTTCCCTGGCCGCGGCAGAAAAAGGAAGGCATGTACGTACTGGGGTCGATGTCGGTGAGCGTGGCGGCGCCGCCGAAGTCGCAGGTGACGTCCTTGTTGGCCTTGGCTTGCCGGTGGAAGTAGCTGTTGGCGGCGTAGGAGCAGCGCGCGACTGGCGTGTCAGGGCTGTGGCACGGCGCGCCAGCGCCCAGCGGGGCGCAGTCCGCGCCGTTCCCGCACGCGTAATCGATCGTGCTCTGCAGCGCCGCGTCGGATGCGTCCAGCCTGCAGACGCACCAAGAAGGAGAGGCCCCGGCGGCTGCTGCTCCTCCGACCGTCGAGACGGCCAGCAAGATCAGCAGGAGCAGGCGAGTCGCCATTGTCGGTTTGCACATGCTCGATCGCTGGTGTACCACGCAAGGAACGCCGTGACTTGAGGAATAGAGAAACTCGATCGATCTTCACGGGAGGCACAGCTGGTACATTATATAGATTGCTTTCAGAGATTTTCACCTTCCTATTTCTCCTGATTTCCAATGTGATCTCTTTCCAAGAATTTCACCGACACCACTAGGATACGATCGGATATGTGACGCGTCAAAGAGAACCATATCTGGGAAGGAATGTCTTCTTCTATCCATCCCGGGGATCGGGAAACGCGCCTAGCGCCGACGGTCAGCCCCGTCGGCGTAGCCCTTGATTCCCGTCGGCGTATCGGTGTCGGCGTACTACCCCGTCAGCGTAGACCTGCACCTCGTCGGCGTATAACCTAGGTCGACGGTTAGATGGAGTCGTCGCTGTACGCGCCGTCGTAGGCTCCACGGGGCCCACTTGGCGCAGATAACGGCCGTCAGCTCTAAGCGTTATACGGCGACGGCAATGCCGTTGGCCTAGGATGCCACATGCCTGTAACTACCTCGGTGAATTACGCTCCTAGTACAAGCCTGGATGATCAGAAATGGTTGAAATAGTACGGTGGGGCCCAAGTGCCACTCACAGGTAGAACTTTCGGCCGTCCCAACCATTTCCAAACATCGGGACAAGAACGGGCGGCGTAATCGGCAGGCGAAGGGATCAACTACATACACAAATGAGTATGTATGCAAGCCACCATACAATAGTACATCAGAGCCATTCCATCTAAAAAGAAAGGAAATATAGCAACGCCATACGGCAAGATCCAAATATCCTAGATAGATATAATAGTTTAGGATATCTCCTCATACATCAAACATCGAGTATCGGTGAGCGGAAGACAAAATCCGATGCGGATAAGAAGCAAATCGGCATAAGATGCCCCATAAATAAGCACATCCGCCCACGGATCTCACGGATCCCGTTCGGAATCTCTACACCGAATGATCGTTGCCCATCGTCCGTTTCTTCCACCCAGTATCCATCTTGCGAGGGTACTGTTCATCTCGAACCAATAATTTATCGTGTGAGACCCTAGGGTACTCAGCAAGTCTTTATGCCTCTAAAGGGGACACAACTCGGGTGACGAATTGCAGCAAAAGATAAACCCTAGCAATTCTATAGATACTCGCTAACCATCCGCCTAACCAGAGATAGACGGATGTCCGTGAATTAATAACAACAGTTATAACAGTTATAACGGTAATCTTAACAGATCCATCCTCCTCCTCGCTTACCGACGAGAAAGCGGACGAACAACCCCCCATCCGTTGGCAGTTTTATTATCCATTCCATGAGTGTTGCACTATTTACTAGTCAGGTACCTAGTCTAGTAAATTTAAAAGCGGTACTTTAGTTATGCTTGTCTATGATCGAGAAACTGTGCTCCAAGTCGTCCATAACCGCGGACACGGCTTTCAGAAAGTTTTACCCTGCAGGGGTGCACAAATAGCAACACACACTCGATATGCCTCAGAAAAACCAAATCAAAACCCAACGAGGTAGTCACGACATAGCAATTACAGGATTCAGAAATATTTCAGGGGGCCACCCCATTGAGCTACCATAGCGAAGTTAGCTGACTCGAGACGGCCTCAAGGTTTGTGGAGCCGGTCAGAAACGATCGGGAACCGAAAGTGTGATGGGCTTGTCGACATAAACGGCAGGTCACGGACCTAAACAGTACAGTGTGCATTACCTCGCACAATCTTAGATAAAGCAGTAAAGCATGGCATAGGTACAGGATCGTAAATAAAACCTCAAACTAGTTTGTGGCCCCGAGAAATAAGAATGAATCAAGCTCTAGCTCAGGGGGGTCCATAGGCCTCCCGGATGTGGATAGCGCGAATAATCAAGGAACAGGAATCAAGTACTCGGGGTCCTACGGGACACAAGTGAGCCTGAAAAACCAAATAGCGAATATGGCTCACCGATGCCACTTTCATTAGTTATCCCATTACTACTCAGGTTAAGTTGTTTAGGTACCTCGTTATCCATCAGACACTCACATACCCTACACATGCTGTTCTACGACTCGCATGGCTCAAACAACTCCTGCAGTAATGGCTCATGGGATGGAGGAACAAGCTTCGGTGGGGTTTAAATGTAAAGGCTATGCAATACTTGGGATCCAATTTAATGCAATCGCGACTCAATGATGCAAGAATAAGATAGAGGCAATAGGTACTATATGTATGCAAGCATGTGGTAGTTCTTGCCTGGCAGCTCAGTTGAAGCAAGGAATGGATCTGGGTAGTGCTCCTGGTTCTCTTGATATATCCCCTGCTCAGCGTCTATCCGAGGAAGAACCAAACAAACAAGGGCCAATATAAATAAAGTGCACAAGCATATGAATAAATGCGACAAGCAAACAATCATGCTATGATGAATGATGCACAATTTGCATGGCAATAAAGTAGCATGGCATGGGTGAGGTGTGGAATACAATAATAAAGCATTTTATTTAGTTTTGGCCCCATTTTATTCTCATATTAGTTGTTGTACTCATTATATTTATATGATGCATGCTTCAAATCAAACCATGGAATGCATAAACAGAAAGGTCTCGTCGAGCTAATCATTTTAGACATATCATTTGTTAAATTTGGAGTTATAAAACAAAAGATATTAATTATTTAAGTCAAAAGGGCAATTTGTTGTAATTTAAATAAACTTGGAATTTTAAATGTTCAAAATATATTTTGGAGGCCATATATGAATTCCTCACATTTTTCTGATTTGAAAGCATATGTTATTTGTATTATTTGGATTAATATTTGAAAAGCTATTTAAAACAGAATTAAATTTGAATTTGAAATAATTAGAAAAAGATTTGAATTTAAATCAGATTTGCAGAAATACTTTTCTCACACAGACAGTTCTAGCCGCAGTCAGTGACAGGTGGGGTCGAACGCTGACTGGGCAACTCAGCGCGCGGCAATTCTATATACACCGCGGGTTCACCTAGCCGTAGTGACTGACAGGCGGGGCCAGGCGAGCGCAGGGCCACACGCGGGCGATGCCAACGTGTGCCGGACACGTGGGCGATCCCGGCGCGCTGGGAGGGGCTGGTCTGAGATGGGCTGGATCTTTCAGGGGTTCTCGCGCAAAATCGCAACGAGGCTGACAGGTGGGGTTCGGGGAGCGCGGGTTTAGCGGAAAAGGCGGGGGCTTCACAAGAAACAGCCATGACGGCTTCATTGCCGTGACGGACGCGACACTGGCGGCGGTTCTGGCCAACTTCCGGTGACGATGGCGACGCCTCCTCTGGACGAAACGGGTCGCTCTAAAAACGAAAGACGAAGAGGGACACAAGGGCTACAATTTTCGTTAAGCAAGCGACTACGGGGGTCAGAAGGCCAAGGTGGCGGAAAACAGAGGTCGACGAACGCCGCAGCTGCCGACGCAGACCGTTGGCGGTGATCTGACGCTGCACAAGACGCAGGTGCTCGACGGAGGCCGGCGGAGCTATGGTGCACGAGAGGGGATAGGACCTTGTCTGGGGGGTAGAGGGGCTCACCAGAGCCTGCTTGCAGACGTACGTGCTCGGGGTGGACCAGATCGTCGAGGAGGCAGCAGGCCGGAGTACTCCTGGTGCACGCGGACGCGGCGGCGGCGAGGCTCTCCCGTGAAGCTCGCGCCACCTCGCCTAGGCATCGAAGAGGAAGCAGGGGTAGGCCCTAGTGCTACTGGATAGTCTTGGCATGCTCGGGATCGTCGGCTAGCAAAGGTAGACCGGAGCTAGGGTTTGGAAGCACCATGGCCATGGCTAGGAGGTTGTGGGGAGGAAGGAGAGGATCTGGGGCTTCCTGGATCTCGATCTGGATGGGGAGGAGGCACGTGGGGGCTGGTGTTACAGATAAGAGGGGAGGGAGAGGATCACATGGGGGTGATGGCTTTGAAAAAGGTGAGGGGGAGGGGGTCTCGGGCTAGGTCTCTCCCTCCTTTGTCTTGTAGCCAAAGAAAGGGGGAGGGCAGAGAGGCTGCTAGGTGGGGCCAGGTGGGGCCAGCAAAGAAGAGAGAAGAGAGAGGCCGAGGGAGAGGGGGTATAGATAGCATGGGCTCGGTCTAGGGTTAGAGAGGACTCGGGTTAGGGTTTGGAGGGATAGGGTAGATCATGGGTTAGGTTTAGGGTTTAGCTAGGTTGGGGTAGAGAGGGTATGGTGATGATGGGGTAAGGTTAGATGGGTAGGTGATGGGGAGGATCTAGGATAGATGATTAGGGAGAGGGGTGATGGATTAGGGCTTAAGGAGCTTGCATGCTCCACACTTGAACAAGCAAGAAAGGTGGTGAAAGAGAAAGAGAGGGATGTGGTAAGGTGGTTTAAGCATGATCAAATAAGATCAAGCCAAAAGAAAAGATAGAGGTAGAGATAATCCACTCCAAGAACAAATAAAATCCAAATAACAAGCAAAAGGTGGTGCTTGCGTGGGCCATGCAAAATATTTAATGCCATGTTGATACTTGTGAAGACAATATTATTTCATGGCATTATTATCATGCATCCCAAATTATGGAGTAAGGCCCAAGCAAGGAATTTAGAAAGAATCCCAAGTGGAGTATGTGGAGATGATCACATTGGATTATATTTGGGACTTGCTAGGGTGTATATGTCACTAGGTATTTAATAAGCCCACAAAAATATCCCAACATGATGATAACCCCAGAACAACACATAAGGAAGCTAGGAAAAGGTTCCACTCACAGGGCATGCAAAGGTGGCCATGTGGCTCTCATGTTTCAATATTGTGGAAACAACATGATGCTAAGATGAGAGCAAGTGGAATAGAATTGGATCCATCCCAACCCACATGAGCTAGAGGTAAAACCAATAAGTGCCAAGCTCATATTTAGTTGGATGGTGGAATTATAAGGTGGTGAAAGAAAGGGTGGTGGAGTTATCAAAAGATATGCCCCCAACTCAACTTGGGCATTTGAACAATATATCAAGAAGCAAATACAATATCAAGAGGCAAATACAATTAATAATGCATATGAGATAAGAACCAAACAAGAAGGGGTTTGATATGATGCTCAAATGCAAGGAGGCATGATGACATGAGCATGATATAATGATGATGCAACAATTATATATATGAAGTAGCCACTATATAGACTAGGCCAGTAGCATTGCAATTGTTAGACAATTGGGATGCTACAATGCCGCCCCCGAAGCCTCCTGCGAGGTACTTACGCCGACGGCCACACCGTCGGCCCACGTGGGCTCGATGGACCACGTAGGCCGATACGCCAACGGGCACACCGTCGGCCCAGGTGGGCTCGCTGAGCCGCGTAAGTGTCTACGCCGACGGCCACACCGTCGGCCCAAGTCCAACCGTGTCATATGGTCAATGCCGTCGACGTAGATGCTCCTAGTTTTGTTTTTATTTCTATTTTGGTTCATTTCCTGCATATTTAAAATTCCCGCAGCCCCGCAATAATATGCCTAGATTCTAGGCACAACATTCAACACATGCACATCGACACAAACATAAGATCATCATCATCAAAATATCATAGGTAGATCATCCACATAGGTACAACATAGGTAGATCATCCACATAGCTAGTATAGATACAAAAGTAACAAGTTCTCTACAAATCCGGAGAGCTAGAGAGACCCATGTCTCCCCACGTGAAGTTAGGCGTAGGACGACATGGAGCAGCTGCCGTCGAACCAGCACCGGAAGAAGGAGTAGCACCGCCACCACCGGTAGAAGGAGAAGCACCACCATCAGGAGAAGCACCACCACCACCGGAAGCACCAGGAGAACCACAGCCGGTATGAACCGGTGTGATCGTGTGCGAGAAAGTCCGCGAGGCCGAAGCACGACAAAGGGTACAATGGTGGTCATCCCGCTCCCTACACGTTTGAGCCAGAGTTAGCAACCACCAAGACACAGTTGCGCGGTAACGACGGAATTGGCAAATAATTTATCAGGGTCCCTGAGTAGAAGGTCAAAGCGAATTCATCCTTTGATGGGAAGATTGGCTGCAACCTCGGCCTAGCTAGCCGTGGCAGTAGCAAATCCCGCTCTCTAGTGGCATAAAACTTCTTGTCAGCCTGCAAGAAAGTTTAGGCGTTAAGCATTGCAGAAATAATGGTTTAAACTAGGGAAAGCTGGACTTGTCATCTTTTGCAAAAATAAAGGTTGAAACTTACAGCATCTCGACACTCTGCCCACTCCTCGTAGGCCTCTCCGGACTGCTTCCACGCCTCTAGCGCCACCACATATTCCACATGAGAGGCCTTGTAGGCCGCGTCCAAAGAAGGCTACAATTTCAAAAATAATGAATCTCGTCAACTTAGCAACTCAAGAATGAATGTTGGAAAGAGGATGGAAATAAGAAAATCTTACATCGGCGTTCGCTTGGGAAGACCGTCGAGGAGGCGGAATAGCGGGGTAATCGGCGGTGAGGGTAGCCTTGACACACGTGAGGATCAAAGTAGGAGTTCGCGAGGTCACACCCTATTGAGAACCTTCAAACGGCCGCGCTCCCGGCCGCGCCCCGCCACGACCAATGCTCTCACGCCGGTCTCCTCATATCTAGGGTCTTCCACCTCCGGATCAAAACCATTGAACCCCTCGAGGTAATTAGCACCATCCACCTCGGCAGTGTCGTAGAAGTCGGGAAGCGAGGGCTGAGGCTGGGACAGATTGGGCCTCTTCATCTTCATCCTTTCCCAGACTTCATAGTCGGAAACCGGCCTCCCTAGTCGTGCCTCCTGCATCTCCAAAGAAATGTTATGCATATCAAGTAGGAACATGAGGGGAAATAAATGCCAGTTGTTGCATGTATATGTATACCATATTGGCCTTGAAGCGATCATGGTTCATGTTTCCTGCACAATGTGTCCCCCCGGAGCTGCGGTTTCCCTTGTTCCGCTCGCTCAAGGCGTTGAACTCGGGTCATCCCCGTGCCACCTCGCCGTCAATGCCGCCCATGCGTCATCCTTACCATCGGCCCACGCGGGCATAACCTGAAAAATCTATACTCGTTTGAAGAACGAATAATGCAATTGCAACTTAGCAACAACATAAAATCTCGTTGACAATTTACTTACCCCGGCATAATATTCCTCGGACAATTTTGGTTGTTCCTTCACATTCAGATGCTTCGGTGCCTTCTTTCCCAACTTCTAGGAGCTGTATACATTGGTGCTGGTATGCTTCTGATTGTAGAATTGCAGCCATGTCAACCTCTGACAAGCCCCCCGCAAAGTCTTGTCTGCCTTTTCCTGCTCCTCTAGAAGCACCCTATAGAATCTCTTCAATCATGCATAAAAAATTGTGAGAGTCATGAGTTAGCATGGTGGGGTCATCAAGTATGAATGAAACTCGAAAAGTTTACCTTACCCAAAACTTGGTGATCACGACATCAGAAGCTTTCCCATAGCCTGGGTATTTGGCAGCCTCATAGTGTGCCCAATGCGTGGCTAGCTTCTTCTCGCCGTTGGGGACGGGAGTGTAGAAGCCCAGCCAAAAGTTCCTAATCAGAGCTCCAACCAAGGTGTTAGGCGCACGGGTACCTGGAGGAAATGTCCAATTGCTGCACAATAATCAAACATTAGTACACGCCAAATTGTTGTGACCCAAATGAAATTACATGTTGATACCTTCGATCCGGATTATGGATGTAGTATATCTTCTTTTTCCCTAGTAGACCTTGGTTATCGAATCCTTGGGAAGCGAATGCGTAGAGAAGTTACTTTAACGGACCTTCGGGAGTTTTAGAATTCCTTTTGTGTTTTTACCGGACCAATAGCTTGCGTCTTTTTGTTGTTCTCGATGATGGAGAGAGAGGGCCTAGGGCGTTCGGTTTCACCTGTAGCTATGCAAAACATCTGATGGAAATAAAAGATAGAAATAAAGTATGCCTGTACTAGTTAAAGCAAGATAAATTATATGTGGGCAGTGCATCCATAATTGCTATTGCCTCCTCAACCGCTTATAGCAATAACCTACTAGTCTCATCCATAGAAGAAAGAGAACTAATGATATGCATAGTGATGTCACCATTAATCCCAAGTAAATCCATCACATACAGCCATACTACCCCTTCTGTCACTAGGGTTCCCAACCTGCAGATCAGTCATTACTCATACTCTCTATACCTGGCACAACCCTCGGGATCCTGGGTACCTGACAAGTCCTTGGATTTAGGCAAGAGAGGATACAATAATCATCATGTCATACAAACTAATACATGATCCCATCTATGATAAATAACATGCACAAACGCTATATGGCTAGGCCGAATCCCTTAGCCCAAGGAGAATTACTCACACATAGAGATGAGATCAACAATCATAAACATTGTAATGAAAATCATAAGATTGATAGCAATAGTCTTACAATGTCGCTAATCGGAGAAGAGATCTACTATTACAAGTGGTGGAATATGGCTATGGAGATGGAGAAGGGTTTTGAGATCTAGAGGCGGCTGGTGATCTGTGGCACAAATTTTTTGGCGAGGTCTGGCTTGTTTTCTCGTCGCCTAAGGCTTCTTTATATAGGGGTCCCTTCACGAAAGTTGTTTTGTTTGACCTAACGGTGGTGGTGTCAACTATACGACAGGAGCTATATGGCCGACATTTTGCTCCGATCGTATAATTGGTTGTTAAAGCATCTGCCTCCGCTTCACGGCTCCTGGTTTCTTCTTGTTGTTGGAAATCTTGTATCTTTGACTTTAATATAGTGATTCCTATCTTTAAACGATATTATCTGCACAGGAAAAATATAAAAGAAAGGATTGCATACCCCTTTGAATATTATGCATTAGTGGCAGGATTTAGAGAGATATTTCATCAAAATTATGAATAATATCTAGTTTAAATGTGGACGTGGATGGCTATATTTTAGAGCCATCAACCTCCCCAAGCCTAAACTTGATCGTCCCCGAGCAACAAAACCAAAATCAAAAAGGAACTCAACATTTAAACTGAAATAACAAGATGGTGATCTTACTCATGATTAGTAGTCTCATGTTTCCTCCACTTCATAAATCTGAAAAACTTCAGCATAGATAGGGTAATGGAAAGTGTATTATACGGGTTTTATGCATCCTTATAGTGCAACAAAATTATTGTCAACATGGATGATTCAAATTAGTAAACTTTATTCCATATCATGTAATCAACTCATAGGCTTGCCTTTGAACGATAAAATATAATCATGTAAATTGAGAATGTGAGAGTTGTCATGAAAAGCATATACACTAGAGTATCTAAATTCTCCCACATCAATAAACCAAGACTTTTCAAACACTACTTTTCTATTCATTCTCCTTCAAGAATTTCAGTTCTTGAGTAATGGAGAGCATGCCAAAGATTTTTATTAGTTTATCGGGCTGTGATGGACACTCGTGGCATCACTAAGGTTTTTGTTCCTTTTGTATAATGATTACTCATAATAGCCAAAGGAGTGATTCCATTATGATTACAGCTACCCGGAAGTGCCAAGAATCTTACCCACTATAGCATTACTACTACAAGTGTTTAATCAACTCATAGCTGAAATCTAGGAGTTTCCTCCATGAAGATGATTCGTAGGCCAGCGGAGTTGTTGGCATCCCATGAAGTTTGACACGCATAAAGCTTTATCATTCTGATGATTAACAAGTCAAACTTTGGCATGCTCACAAAAACCGCTAAACATTAATTCAATCGAACAAATCCTTTCAAAGAGAGCTATCAAGTCAATCAACATTTTTTGTGGTGTTGAGTGTCTCTAGAAATAAGCCTTCGAGAATAAGCAAGCCTTCAATTATGAGACTTTTTCTAATTACAATTGTTAAGCAATTTTTAGGCAAGACTTGGTTAATTACAAGAGATGGAACAAAACGTACCCAATTAAATACCCATGAAACAAAAAATCTTACTACGATTGAAAGACTCACTCCACCAATATAATATTTCAACATTTACTACTAACTAGCATGGGTTTCTCAAACTTCAAAAGTGGGGAGTCATAAGGCATATCTCTCATGTTTGGTTCCACTTCTCTCTTCATTTTTTATTTGCTTCTTGGAAACTCGAAGTCGATCACTCTCCTGCAAATACATGAAAACTTCGAGGCAGAAAGAAAAGAAAGAGGGAAAATAAGGAAAAATGGAAAAATATTTTGTGGTTTTTAAGAGAGGGAGTTTAAAGAATAGAAAATTGGCGGCAAAGCTCGGCTAGAAAATCTCGAAAGCAAATAGAAAGAACTAAAAATAATGGTGTTGGGGAAACCAACACGAGTGCTTATAAAATCAAATAAAAAACACAACCTCGAAATAAATAAAAGCAAATGAACGCCAAATAAAGATACATGAGGAAACTTCCCCAAGCTTAGGCTTTTGCAATCCCTTCAAATCATTGTGGTGGCGGGAAAAAGTCATTACTCCAGTTCACAAATTGAGTTGAGAGATTACTAGTTGATTCTCGGAGGTTCAAAGAGAGGCTATGCATCCTCTCCATCGTCCCTCCAAGTCCTTGGAAGTCTTGGTATGTAGCCCCCCGGGTTTGTGGCTACTCCTCTTGATAAGGAACTTCTTGTTCCTCGTCTTGGTCCTCATCCTCCTCCGAAATCTCTTCCTCGGGTTCGTGTTTCTCAACCTGCAAGTCATATAGCAAACGTCCTTCCTCGATAGAGAAAAGACCATTAGGCATAGGAGCAGGGTAGGGACGCCCAGCTCCAGCAATATGCAGATAATAAACACCACCTCTTCTAGTGAGCATTCCACAAGCTTTCAAAGTGGAGAAACCAACACGTGTCTCACCTAGCACGGGTTGCAACTCACCTAGGTCGTGCCTAGGGCAGTGGCAAGCACGGTGATGACGCCTCCACCTGTGATTGGTCCTTGGCTTTGGGAGGCTTGGTGCTCCAGGTAGCGCACAAGGATGGCGCCCAAGTTGATTGACAAGCCGCAGTTGATGTAAGCAACCTTTGCAAGGACTAGGATGTCCTCCTCGTTGAGTCTCTTGAACTCATTACGTGCCTGCAAGGTGTTAGCAATAACATAGAAATAAATAGTGAATTGCAGGATGTTGAATATTTTTCCCCTTGTTCACTCTAGTAGTCAAACTCATTCCATTATAGTATTGTTCAGGGGTAGGTTCTAAGCCAGTAAAGGATGCGCGTAAGGCATTAACATCATTGTTTGGAAATTAAAACATGCGCACCATTCATCTAATGTTAAAGTGTAGTTGTTGTTAATAAGTCAGAAAAAAATAGTGTCCTCTCCTTTCTATTGTTTAACGGTGCTTTGCAACGAACTTAGAAATTCAATGGTTAAGCGGCGATAAGTAGGCACATCATTGTACACAAAGTTTTGCAGGCCAGCTCTATTGCAAAGTAAATTGAAGTCATCCGAAATACCGAGTTGGTTCAATATAATGGGGCAAGACCACTTGGTGGCCTTCACTTCGCGGTTCTTGATCTTGTTGAAGCGATCACGTTGGGGCTCATCCCAGAACCGTATCCCCATGTGTTCTTGAGTGGCAGCCCGAGAAGCGCTAGCGGTGGCATGAGCACAGGTTTGGCTCCTTGTGTTCATCATCTAAAACATTGAAGAAAGAAAAAAATAAAACTTTTCTCATCATCAATAGTAAGTGCATCATATTCCTCATCATCGCACACTAAAGAATCTCCTCAAAATAATAATCTAGGCAAGAAAATTATGGCAATTGGTTCATAGTAGGTCTCACCCTAGATTGATAATGACAATAGATCAAAGATGAATTTGCAAAAAGTAATTGGAGGATCAGAGGAGAAACATACCGTAGATCACTCGTGTGCGAGGAAATCGAACGTGATTGAGTAGAGATGAAGATCTCTTGAGGTTTTGAGAGAGTTTGGAGGTAGAAGAGAGAAAAAGGATTGAAGTTTTGGAGTTGGAGGTACCTTCCCGTGCGTTTTTATGGTCGGAAGCAGCGATACGGGCGCAACTATATGACCGAAACAAAATGTTCCCCCGTATAGTTGGTCATCAAATTGTCTGTCCCTAGGAAAGCAAATATACAAAGGCATAGATATCTATACGACCGGAATTTTTATTCCTATTGTATAGTTGGTCGTTAAGCTCTCAGTACATTAGAAAAGAAATTGTACGGAGGCACCGATATCTATACGACCGGAGCTATATGGCCGAATTTTTATTCCCGTCGTATAGTTGGTTGTTAAACCCTCAGTACATGTTAAAGAAAAATATTCGATGGCAAGGATATCTATACGACCAGAGCTATACGATCGGAATTTTTATTCTCGTTGTATAGTTGGTCGTTAAACTCTCTGTGTGCATCAAAAAAATTATGTTTCTTTGAAAACTATTTCTTTTCCTGTAACTTAGTGATATACCTTATTTTTGACAGAAAATTGACAGTAAATATTGTCAACCAACAACAACATGAATAAAGTAGGATTTTTGGTACTACCGAACTTCTTCTCCTCAATGGGAGTTTTCTAGCACTCTTTATTAAACATAAACTTAAACTAAAACTAAAAACTTTACTCAAACCTTTATTTCACATGGGTTGCCTCCCATTAAGCGCTCTTTTATGGTCAATAGCTCGACCTCAATGTTGCTTACTTAGGCCAGATGAGTGGAACACCCACTCCAAAGGTAATTGGCCTTCAAAGTGATGGCCTCCTTTTCATCATGCTTGGCTTTCTTCTTCCTGGGGAAATGAATAACAAAAGGATCCCGTGAAGGCAATTGAAGCTTCATGTTCCTTCATGTAGATTAATCAAAACCTTAATAGTTCTTAAGAAAAGACGGCCTAATATAATAGGAGCGGTAGCATCTTCAGGCATGTCAACAATAACAAAATCAATGAGAGCAGGATAGCCTTTAATGTATACTAAAGTATTCTCCTTAATTCCTACAGCTTGTTTGTAGGTAGAATCTGCTAGATGCAATTTTAACTCAGTGGTTTCAAAGGAGCCAAGATTTAACTTGTTAAAAAGACTCTTTGGAATTGTTAAGATGCTTGCACCTAAATCACAAAGTGCAGCTATCTCATTGGTTCTAATTTTAATCTTAATAGTAGGTTCAAATATGTCATCTAACTTCACAGGTAATTTTTCAGCAATTTTCTTATATTCTTCCTCAAGCTCACGTACCTTTATTGCTACCTGATTAACAAAGTTGTCACATCCCAAGATTTTCCAAATCTTGTAATGTGAAAAATAAAATAAACAAAATAAACTTTTGTTGAAAATCAGGGTAAAAAGAAACTTTTGTTTCTAAAAGGAGACTTGAAATCCCATCTTGAACAAACTTTGGCAGAAGTTTGAATTCAACAAATTCAAATCAAGGGAAATGCATTCCTCAATGAATGTATCTGGAAATTTGAACATTTGGAAAGAAACCCAAAACCCTAAACCATAATGGAAGGAAATCATTTTCCAAAGTATCTCCAAATCCATGGATTTGATCCATACCAAGTTGATCAACAAATTTTCACAAAGGATCAAGAAAGACCTTAGAGATTAGTTTCACTTAAATTGGAACCAAAGACAAAATCTTGTGAATATAATAAGATGAGGAAATTGAGTTTCCAAAGTCAATAAAACCCTTACCAAAGCCCACACCAATTGGTGAACAAATAATCCTAAAGGGATTTAAAAAGTAAAACATTTATCAAAGGAAAATAAATTGTTTTGGAAACACTGTTTTAGATCTTTTAATAAAAGACTCTGGTTTCAAATGAAAAGATAAGCCAAATTAATTTTGGCCAAACTTTTGAAATAAAATATTTTGTTTTGATAAAATGAGTAAAGGTTTATTTAAATAAAATAAAGGATCTAAATATCCAATTTTATTTAAGTAAAAGCTTTTCCCATTTTAAATGAACACCAAGTATTTTATTACTACTTTGAAATCTTTTATTAAAAGGTTTTGCTTTGATTAAAATGAGTAAAGAATTATTTAAATAAAATAATAAGGATTTAAATATCCAATTTTATTTAAGTAAAAGGCTTTCCCATTTTAATTAAAACACCAAAACTTATTTATTTAAATAAGTTTCCAAGTATTCTTCTATTTTTCAAATTAAACCTTCTGGTTTGGTTTTGAAAGTAATTGGAATTCAAATGGAAATACTATTAAATAAATCAAACCCTAATAATTAAAGATCCATTTTATTTAATTACTAAATGGATCCTAAATTAAATAAAAATAATATTTCATTTTGAGATTTGGATTATGTTGCCAAACAGAACCAAATTCAAATGAAAAGTTTGCTGTTTGATTTGTTTTGAGTGTTGTTTGAAATTGTGTGAATATTTGTTTGAAATTCCAAACAGAAAAAGAATTAGAAAAGAATAAAACAAATGCATGTAAAAAAAAGGAAAGAAACCAGCCCACCTGGCCAGCCCACTAAGGCCCAAAGCCAAGATTCCTCCCCGCAGATAAAACTGCTGGACACCGCTTAATCGACCGCTAAGTCCCCGACGTGGACCCAACTCCCTTTCTTCCTCTCTCGCAGCATGGGACCCACCCTTCACTATTCATCATCTTCAACGAGACCTCGTCAGCCGTTGCAGCCGAAGTTATCGCCGGCATCAATACGCTGAATTGGCGAATAACTCCCCACCGTGATCATGCGTGCATTATTCGCCTCTCCGCTCTATCTTTCCCTCAAACCCGTCTCCTCTCGCCACGAGGCTGCCGGAATTTCGAGCTCGACTTCTGCTCGGCGATCTTCTCCAGCAAAATCCGGCGAACCACGGCCCCTCGACTCTCGAGTACGCTGGCAGCATCACCACTCGACGGCCGCCAGCAGCCTCAGCTCGCCCGCGGGTGCACCAGAACCTCGCCTCCGTCGTCGACAGTGAGCACCACCGTCTGTCTTCAACTCCGACGAGCCCCACCGGTAAGACCAGACCGCCCCTTCACTCCTCGATCACGCACACGACCTTGCCTGAGTCTTGCGCGTCTAACCACGTCTTCGCCTTGTCTTGGGGTGATCCACAGCGACGTCCACGACGACCAACCGACGCACCCGACGCCGTCCTCCACTCCGGCGAGCGATTGCCGTCCACACAGAGCGCCCCTCCGACGGAAACGACCACGTTGAGCACCAACGTTCCTCGGCGATCACTGTGAGCCACTCCTCCCTCTCTCTTGCTTCCTGTGTTAGCCGGAACTCCACCGCCAGAGCGCCATTGCCGCCACGCACGCAGGCGCCGCCGATCCTGGCAAGCATCTTGGCGCATCAGAGATTTCGATCTGACGAACGCGATAGATTGACTAAACGAACCGGTGCGCGTTGATCTGAGCCACACCTACCCCTTTAGATCCAGCGGCCCACGTAGCTCGATCCTGGCGAAGCGGTACCGTCCAATAGAATCCTGCCGCGTGTCCAGTATTCTGTTTAAAAACAGATTTGAAAACAGAAACTTTTGCAAACTTCAAACCTTTGTATCTTTTGATCCACACGTCCAAATTTTACAAATTTGATGTCGTTGGAATCAGCAAGACAAGCCCTAACCAACCCTGCCCTTAGTTTAGCAAATAGTATCTGTTAACTTGTCTAACTTTGTAGATTCTTTTGTATGCTTGCTAACATTAGAAAAATCATTTAAAAATGATATTTAGGTTAAAACCTTTGCCAATTAGTTTGTTGTGACCTTGCTGACCATAGGAACCAACCCATAGTTTGGAAAGTGATTTTGGAAAAGAATAGAATGGATTAATTAGTTTAGTCCATTTCTAGCTAACTAAAACTATTTGTTTTGTTTATGAAAATGCTTTCATAAAGAAAACCTTGAGAAAATGTTTGGACCAAACCTACTGACCAAAAGCACCAAGTTTTGCAATAGCAACTCATTTGGTGAACCATATAGACTAAAACACTAGTACACATAAATCTTCACCACATAAAAATACCAAATAGGTGCCTTGTTTTGAAATTGGTTTTTGAGGTGAAACCTTTTGCTATCAACTTTGCCACTTTGGTAAATGACCAATTTGGATCTTACAAAGTTTAGGAATCTAATAGAAACCCTTTTGCAAATGACTTTGCCATTTTGGTAAATGACCAATTTGGAGCTTACAAAGTTTAGAAGCCTAGTGAGGACCATCCCTACATTAGAACCAACCTTTGCATGCCTATGCATGACTTTGCCACTTTACAAAAATGACCATTAGGTGTACCCAAATGTCTATGACCCACTAGGAACCACTTTTGCAAACAAAGCAAAGCTTGGCATGCTTGCATGCATTTCTTTGACTTTGTTATTTTATGTGTGTTGATTTGCTTGATTGGTAGATTGAGTTTGTGCCTTGCTTGATTGATTGTAGTGACTTGAAGAGTGTGAGTGTTGCAAGGACAAGGAGTGAACCTATACCTTCTACTAAAAAGGCAAGTGATGCTTCATATCATTATCCCATTATTTTTATTATGCATTAGTGTTTTTGCTAGATAAAATCTTGCATGGTTTTTATTTTGCTAAGTATAGACCTTGCTATAGGAAATCTAGTAGATGAATCCTTAGTAGGATTTTCCTAAGTTAAGAATCCTATTACTACCAAGCTTAGCCTAGCTAATAGAAAACTTGGGTGGGATATATATTCACACTATGAAAAATATTCTAAGTCTGAGGACTTGTGTTTTGTTTAATAAAACAACTAAGATTAATGAATCTCCTGGGTGGAATGGGATTGCATGGTGGTTTTTGGTTGAGTGGTTCACAAGGCCATGGGACTTGGCTTGTGTATCTCACTTGTGGATGGCCACCCAGGAAACAAAGAGATTTGAGATGTCAAATGTTGAGAAACTTCAAGTGCAACCACTTGGCATTATGGGCTCTGCCATGATCTTAGGATGCTGGAACTTAGTCTTTTGGACAGTGGGTGGTAGTGATTGATAGGTTGGAACGCGTCCATTTGACTAAGGGAAGGCTACTGAAGGATCATTCTTGGGAAACCAAGGCTTGTGGGGAAAGTGCACCACCTCTGCAGAGTGAAAAACCTAAGTACTTAGCCATGTCCCTGGTAAAGGACAATTTGAGCATCAAGACATGGAAGCAATCAAGAATCTCATCATTCCAATTTCTAAATTAAAACTTGTGGGTGAACAAGGGTTGTGTGAAATCTTAAATCTTTGATTGGTAGATGCCTTGAGAGGATCTTCAATCATTGGTTGAGAATTTGTTTTTGCCAAGTAAATCTTCAGTCTCTGATTGGTAGATGCCCTGAGTGGATCTTCAGTCTTTGATTGATAGATGCCTTGGAATTTGTTTTTGCCAAACAAAACTTATTTTCAAATGATAGGGAAAAATCTATTTTGAGCAATGCAAAGCCTCAACTCCACTTAGCCAAAATGCATATAGATGATAGACTCCACTATACTACCAAAGTATCACTTGCCAATACAATTCAAATGTATTGACCCTTGTGGCTGTAACTTATTATGTTGCAGGTTTGATTGTTTTAGTGAAGATTGATTGATTAGGATTACAAAGTCTACAACCAACATGTCTGCCTGTGGCACTTTGAAGATGAAGGACCCATGACTATAGTTAATTCCGCTGCAATGTAATGTAAATAGCCAATGAGCTATGTTTGATGTAATAAAATTATGTTATTCCTGGTTATAAAGTTGTATTATGACCTTTGTTTCTTGATATTACATCTGAACTGTGGATGCTAGCTATTGATCCAGGGACTAGCATTGTAAACACAGGGGACTCAATCTTATTTAAGGTTGGGGACGCTACAGAATGGTATCAGAGCATTGTGTTGCCTGTAGGATTTGTAACCCTAGGATTGGACAAAAACCCTTAGAAAAATAGGAGTTGTATTTTGTTCCAAAACTTATTTACAAAACAGTCTTGTAAACTCTTTCCTCAATCATTTTTGGTTTCAACTCTACTTCTCTTCTACTTCAAAACTTGATGGAAAAGCCTACCCCATGACCAAAGACTACACTATGTGCGAAGGACTTCTTCAACACCTTCAACTCTAATGACTTCAACATCTTTAACATGATCACCAAAGACTTCAACCTAGGATATCACTAAAGACTACAAATGAGACAAGAAATCTTGCTCAAGATTTGAAGACCAAGGAAACACAACTTAGAAGAAACCATGATCATCTTTGAAGATTGTGACCAAGACACAAGAATTCTCCAAGGATACAAAGATCTCAATCAAGAAGAATCAATCAAGAAGAATGGAATGATCACAAGTAAACCATGTAGATGGACCACCATATTTTAGTTAAGTCAAACCCACCAACTTATGTGGTGTAACAAAAATATTTTGTTGCCTAAGTATGTGCTTGAAACTGTTGTTTGAGTGGAGTGTTTGTTTGTGATTGCTTGCACATTGCTTGTGTGAATTGTGATGTGTGTGATTAGGATTGATTCCTTTAGAAATCTTTTGCCTATTCTAATCCCAATCCAACCCAAACAGATGACTTCTCCAAGAGACTCCAACATCAAGGTTGATGACATCAACAACAACCAAGAGGACAACATGAGAGAGCTCATAGCAACCCAACACCAATTGAGCCAACTAACAAACTCAGCTTTTAGCCAACAACAATGGACTAGACCCAGCCATACAAAGGATTTTGAAACTTCAATCCCAATTGATGCAAGGATTGGTTACTCAAATGATCAACATAAGAGGAAACCAAGTTATTCTAGAAGGAACCCAAGTTAGCATTATCTATGAAGCCAAGGATCATGCACCCAAGGAAGATCAATGCCCCAAGAAGAGAGGAAGATCTCCCATTCATGAAGAACAAGAACTAGAAGAACCCCTAGCTTTAGAGAAACCCAAGAAGAAGAAGAAATACCTCAACACTAGTAAGAAGGATATTACACAAGTGCAATGTTTCAAATGCAAAGAATGCCCAGAAAAGAAGATGGACCAAATAAACAAACAAGAGGCAATGACACCAAAGGAAAAGAAAGATATCAGCCAATTGATATGTTACAATTGCAAGAACCCAGGACACTATGCAAGCAACTGTCCAGAAAAGATGAAGAACAAGTTGATCAAGCCTATGGAGAAACTCAACCTTAGCCCATGAGTTTTCCAAGAAGAAGTTTTCCAAGATTCCAAGCAAGTCAAGATGTAGTTTAGTTGGAAAATTTTCAAGGGTGGTAGTACCCTAGTTGTTTTGAACCTGCTTGTAACCCTAGCCTCCCCAAATCTCGGGACGAGATTTCTTTTAAGGGTGGTAGCCTGTCACATCCCAAGATTTTCCAAATCTTGTAATGTGAAAAATAAAATAAACAAAATAAACTTTTGTTGAAAATCAGGGTAAAAAGAAACTTTTGTTTCTAAAAGGAGACTTGAAATCCCATCTTGAACAAACTTTGGCAGAAGTTTGAATTCAACAAATTCAAATCAAGGGAAATGCATTCCTCAATGAATGTATCTGGAAATTTGAACATTTGGAAAGAAACCCAAAACCCTAAACCATAATGGAAGGAAATCATTTTCCAAAGTATCTCCAAATCCATGGATTTGATCCATACCAAGTTGATCAACAAATTTTCACAAAGGATCAAGAAAGACCTTAGAGATTAGTTTCACTTAAATTGGAACCAAAGACAAAATCTTGTGAATATAATAAGATGAGGAAATTGAGTTTCCAAAGTCAATAAAACCCTTACCAAAGCCCACACCAATTGGTGAACAAATAATCCTAAAGGGATTTAAAAAGTAAAACATTTATCAAAGGAAAATAAATTGTTTTGGAAACACTGTTTTAGATCTTTTAATAAAAGACTCTGGTTTCAAATGAAAAGATAAGCCAAATTAATTTTGGCCAAACTTTTGAAATAAAATATTTTGTTTTGATAAAATGAGTAAAGGTTTATTTAAATAAAATAAAGGATCTAAATATCCAATTTTATTTAAGTAAAAGCTTTTCCCATTTTAAATGAACACCAAGTATTTTATTACTACTTTGAAATCTTTTATTAAAAGGTTTTGCTTTGATTAAAATGAGTAAAGAATTATTTAAATAAAATAATAAGGATTTAAATATCCAATTTTATTTAAGTAAAAGGCTTTCCCATTTTAATTAAAACACCAAAACTTATTTATTTAAATAAGTTTCCAAGTATTCTTCTATTTTTCAAATTAAACCTTCTGGTTTGGTTTTGAAAGTAATTGGAATTCAAATGGAAATACTATTAAATAAATCAAACCCTAATAATTAAAGATCCATTTTATTTAATTACTAAATGGATCCTAAATTAAATAAAAATAATATTTCATTTTGAGATTTGGATTATGTTGCCAAACAGAACCAAATTCAAATGAAAAGTTTGCTGTTTGATTTGTTTTGAGTGTTGTTTGAAATTGTGTGAATATTTGTTTGAAATTCCAAACAGAAAAGAATTAGAAAAGAATAAAACAAACAGACAGAAAAAAAAGGGAAAGAAACCAGCCCAGCCGGCCAGCCCACTAAGGCCCAGCAGCCCAGTATTCCCTCCCCCGCAGATAAAACTGTTGACACCGTTTAACTGACCCGCTAAGTCCCTGACCGGTGGACCCAACTCCCTTTCTTCCTCTCTCGCAGACAGCCGGGACCCACCCTTCACTATTCATCATCTTCAACGAGACCTCGTCGCCCAGCCGTTGCCGAAGTTATCGAAGCATCAATACGCGTAATTGGCCGAATAACTCCCCGCTGTGATCACGCGTACTTATTCGCCCCTCTCCGCTCTATCTTTCCCCTCAAACCCCGTCTCCTCTCTGCCACGAGGCTGCCGGAATTTCGAGCTCGACTTCTCTGCTCCGGCGATCTTCTCCAGCAAAATCCGGCGAACCACGGCCGCCCCTCGACTCCCTGAGTACGCTGGCAGCATCACCACTCTCTGACGCACCGCTCAGCAGCCTCAGCTCGCCCGCGGGTGCACCAGAACCTCGCCTCCATCGTCGACAGTGAGCACCACCGTCTGTCTTTAACTCCGACGAGCCCCACCGGTAAGACCAGACCGCCCCTTCACTCCTCGATCACGCACACGACCTTGCCTGAGTCTTGCGCGTCTAACCACGTCTTCGCCTTGTCTTGGGGTGATCCACAGCGACATCCACGACGACCAACCGACGCACCCGACGCCGTCCTCCACTCCGGCGAGCGATTGCCGTCCACACAGAGCGCCCCTCCGACGGAAACGACCACGTTGAGCACCAGCGTTCCTCGGCGATCACTGTGAGCCACTCCTCCCTCTCTCTTGCTTCCTGTGTTAGCCGGAACTCCACCGCCAGAGCGCCGCCGCCGTCTGCCGCCACGCAGCGCCGCCGATCCTTGGCAAGCATGTTTGGCGCATCAGAGATTTCGATCCGATTAACGCGATAGATTGACTAAACGAACCGGTGCGCGTTGATCTAAGCCACACCTACCCCTTTAGATCCAGCGGCCCACGTAGCTCGATCCTGGCGAAGCGGTACCGTCCAATAGAATCCTGCCGCGTGTCCAGTATTCTGTTTAAAAACAGATTTGAAAGCAGAAACTTTTGCAAACTTCAAACCTTTGTATCTTTTGATCCACACGTCCAAATTTTACAAATTTGATGTCGTTGGAATCAGCAAGACAAGCCCTAACCAACCCTGCCCTTAGTTTAGCAAATAGTATCTGTTAACTTGTCTAACTTTGCAGATTCTTTTGTATGCTTGCTAACATTAGAAAAATCATTTAAAAATGATATTTAGGTTAAAACCTTTGCCAATTAGTTTGTTGTGACCTTGCTGACCATAGGAACCAACCCATAGTTTGGAAAGTGATTTTGGAAAAGAATAGAATGGATTAATTAGTTTAGTCCATTTCTAGCTAACTAAAACTATTTGTTTTGTTTATGAAAATGCTTTCATAAAGAAAACCTTGAGAAAATGTTTGGACCAAACCTACTGACCAAAAGCACCAAGTTTTGCAATAGCAACTCATTTGGTGAACCCTATAGACTAAAACCCTAGTAGACATATTTCTTCACCACATAAAAAGACCAAATAGGTGCCTTGTTTTGAAATTGGTTTTTGAGGTGAAACCTTTTGCTATCAACTTTGCCACTTTGGTAAATGACCAATTTGGATCTTACAAAGTTTAGGAATCTAATAGAAACCCTTTTGCAAATGACTTTGCCATTTTGGTAAATGACCAATTTGGAGCTTACAAAGTTTAGAAGCCTAGTGAGGACCATCCCTACATTAGAACCAACCTTTGCATGCCTATGCATGACTTTGCCACTTTACAAAAATGACCATTAGGTGTACCCAAAGGTCTATGACCCACTAGGAACCATTTTTGCAAACAAAGCAAAGCTTGGCATGCTTGCATGCATTTCTTTGACTTTGTTATTTTATGTGTTGATTTGCTTGATTGGTAGATTGAGTTTGTGCCTTGCTTGATTGATTGTAGTGACTTGAAGAGTGTGAGTGTTGCAAGGACAAGGAGTGAACCTATAACTTCTACTAAAAAGGCAAGTGATGCTTCATATCATTATCCCATTATTTTTATTATGCATTAGTGTTTTTGCTAGATAAAATCTTGCATGGTTTTTATTTTGCTAAGTATAGACCTTGCTATAGGAAATCTAGTAGATGAATCCTTAGTAGGATTTTCCTAAGTTAAGAATCCTATTACTACCAAGCTTAGCCTAGCTAATAGAAAACTTGGGTGGGATATATATTCACACTATGAAAAATATTCTAAGTCTGAGGACTTGTGTTTTGTTTAATAAAACAACTAAGATTAATGAATCTCCTGGGTGGAATGGGATTGCATGGTGGTTTTTGGTTGAGTGGTTCACAAGGCCATGGGACTTGGCTTGTGTATCTCACTTGTGGATGGCCACCCAGGAAACAAAGAGATTTGAGATGTCAAATGTTGAGAAACTTCAAGTGCAACCACTTGGCATTATGGGCTCTGCCATGATCTTAGGATGCTGGAACTTAGTCTTTTGGACAGTGGGTGGTAGTGATTGATAGGTTGGAACGCGTCCATTTGACTAAGGGAAGGCTACTGAAGGATCATTCTTGGGAAACCAAGGCTTGTGGGGAAAGTGCACCACCTCTGCAGAGTGAAAAACCTAAGTACTTAGCCATGTCCCTGGTAAAGGACAATTTGAGCATCAAGACATGGAAGCAATCAAGAATCTCATCATTCCAATTTCTAAATTAAAACTTGTGGGTGAACAAGGGTTGTGTGAAATCTTAAATCTTTGATTGGTAGATGCCTTGAGAGGATCTTCAATCATTGGTTGAGAATTTGTTTTGCCAAGTAAATCTTCCTCTCGATTGGTAGATGCCTGAGTGGATCTTCGTCTTTGATTGATAGATGCCTTGGAATTTGTTTTTGCCAAACAAAACTTATTTTCAAATGATAGGGAAAAATCTATTTTGAGCAATGCAAAGCCTCAACTCCACTTAGCCAAAATGCATATAGATGATAGACTCCACTATACTACCAAAGTATCACTTGCCAATACAATTCAAATGTATTGACCCTTGTGGCTGTAACTTATTATGTTGTAGGTTTGATTGTTTTAGTGAAGATTGATTGATTAGGATTACAAAGTCTACAACCAACATGTCTGCCTGTGGCACTTTGAAGATGAAGGACCCATGACTATAGTTAATTCCGCTGCAATGTAATGTAAATAGCCAATGAGCTATGTTTGATGTAATAAAATTATGTTATTCCTGGTTATAAAGTTGTATTATGACCTTTGTTTCTTGATATTACATCTGAACTGTGGATGCTAGCTATTGATCCAGGGACTAGCATTGTAAACACAGGGGACTCAATCTTATTTAAGGTTGGGGACGCTACAAAAGTGTTGGTACATAGCATCCTCACTACCTTCACTCACCAAAATCTTATTGTTGATCCTTCAATGGTGTAGCTTGGTGAAGAAGCATTACTATAGTCAAGTTCTTAAGGTTCCTCCCTTTGGATTCTCATCATCTTGAGGTCTTCAACGAGATTTGGCTCAGCTTTACCTGCAAATTTAGATAGAATGAGAGTTTGACTCTCGGTTATGTTACCTAGCTGTGCCTCAACGATCCTCGTTCTTTCTTGGAGGGCCTGCAAATCATTTCTCAAACTAACAGCTTGGTTAGATAATTTACCAAACATAGCATCATGGTTTTCTGTTATTTTAACAAGAATATTGTTTTGTTCATTTTGTGAGTCTATAAAAGACTTTAGTATTTCTTAGAGACTACCATTAATAGTTCCCATATTATTATTAGAATTACCTGCAGGACTAGAATAATGTTTCTAAAAGTTAAGATTGTAATTCTTCTTCCAAGCAGGGTTATAATCATTACGAGCTACGAAGTCTATTTCTTCAATATTTGTTTCAGGGGTGGCTCTTACCTGGGTTTCCTTACCTTTTACGGCTAATATGAGCTCATCGAACTTGGCATTGAGTTCTTCATTTTCTTGTGGTGAAATGGAGTTCACCTTGTTTGTGTTTGTTCTATCCACATGCCATTGGGCATGGTTGTCTTGCATATTGTCTAGAAGCTGCTTTGCTTCAGTAATATGTTTACCCATAAACGTTCCTCTAGCTGCAGTATCAAGCATAGACTTAGACACGGGGTTAAGAGCATTATAAAATAGATGGAGAATTAACCAGTCTTCCATCCCATGACTAAGGCAGTTTCTCATGCATTCTTTCATCCTCTTCCATGCAAGCGCTAGTGGCTCACGCTCTTCCTGTATAAAGCCAGTAATATTAGATCTGAGTTTCATAGTATTTGCATGTGGGAAAATTTTAGTCATAAATAAATAAGTACATCCCACCCATGATGTAATAGTATTTCTAGGCAAAGATAGCAACCATTATTTTGCTCTCCCTCTTAGAGAGAAAGGAAATAAATGCAATTTGATCGCATCGGGGTCAACATGTTTAATACGCATCATATCACATATTTCAGTGAAAGTATTCAGGTGCATACCCGTGTCTTCAACAGCAGAGCCTCCAAATTGATTCTGTTGAACCAAACTTAAGTAATGGGGCTTAATTTCATAGTCATCAGCAGCAATTGCTGGATGAGTAATAGGAGTATGCAAATAATCATTGTTGGGAGTAGCAAACTCCCCAAGCTTCTTTTCAGCCATATTTCCTATGGTTTTGGGTTTTCTTAAACAAAGAATTATAATAGTAAAAGCAAGAAATTTAAAGGCTAACTATTTTTTTGGTTTATCAAATAAAGACTGAAAGCAAACTAACAAAATTAAAAACAAGAATTAAAACTAGCGAGGTTCCTAATAACCTCACTAGGGTAGCTATTGCTTCCCCGGCAACGGCGCAAGAAAAAGGGTTGATACCTTTGATCCGGATTATGGATGTAGTATAGCTTCTTTTTCCCTAGTAGACCTAGGTTATTGAATCCTCGGAAAGCGAATGCATAGTGAAGTTACTTTAACGGGCCTTCGGGAGTTTTAGAATTCCTTTTGTGTTTTGACCGGACCAATACCTTGTGTCTTTTTGTTATTGTCGATGATGGAGAGAGAGGGCCTAGGGCATTCGGTTTCACCTATAGCTGTGCAAAACATCTGATGGGAATAAAAGATAGAAATAAATTATGCATGTACTTGTTAGAGCAAGATAAATTATATGTGGGCAGTGCATCCATAATTGATATCGCCTCTGCAACCACTTATAGCAATAACCTACTAGTCTCATCTATAGAAGAAAGAGAACTAATGATATGCATAGTGATGTCACCGTTAATCCCAATTAAATCCCTCACATATAGCCGTACTACCCCTTCTGTCACTGGGGTTCCCAACCTGCAGATCAGTCATTACTCATACTCCCTATACCTGACTCAACCCTCAAGGTCTTGGGTACCTAACAAGTCCTTGGATTGAGGCAAGAGAGGATACAATAATCATCATGTCATACAAACTAATACGTGATCCCATCTATGATAAATAACATGCACAAACGCTACATGGCTAGGTCGAAGCCCTTAGCCCAAGGAGAATTACTCACACATAGAGATGAGATCAACAATCATAAACATTGTAATGAAAATCATAAGATTGATAGAAATAGTATTACAATATCGCCAATCAGAGAAGAGATCTACTATTACAAGTGTTGGAATATGGCTATGGAGATGGAGAAGGGTTTTGAGATTTGGAGGCGGCTGGTGATCCGTGGCAGAGACTTTTTGGCGAGGTCTGGCTTGTTTTCTCTTCACCCGAGGCTTCTTTATATAGGGGTCCCTTCATGAAAGCTGTTCTGTTTGACCTAACGATGGCGGCGCCAACTATACGACCGAAGCTATACGACCGGAATTTTGCTCCGGTCGTATAGTTGGTCGTTAAAGCGTCTGCCTCCGCTTCACGACTCTTAGTTTCTTTTGGTTGATGGAAATCTTGTATCTTTGACTTTAATGTAGTGATTCCCATCTTTAAACAACATTATTCGTGCAGGAAAAATATAAAAGAAAGGATTACATACCCCTTTGAATATTAGGCATTAGTGGCAGGATTTAGAGAGATATTTTATCAAAATTATGAATAATATCCAGTGTAAATGTGGCCGTGGATGGCTATATTTCAGAGCTGTCACATGCCACTTACTCAATGCTGTTAGGCATAATGATGGTTTCTCCTCCTCAGAACGCGGTTCATATTTTTCTCTAGGACACCTGATTCCCCACGAATGTTTGGCTTCTTCGGGGACGCATACGGCCCCGACTCCTGGTCTCGAGACCCTCTCCTGGTCTTGAGACTCCTCCTCTTGGTCTCGGGACCCCCCTCCGAGTCTCGAGACTCCCCCTTCTCGTGAGGAGACTCTGAGTAAGCGGACTGGAAAGCTAGGTCGCTAGAAGCGGAGGGTAGGTCACTCAGAAGGCGTACACCTCATCCTCCACCCCGTCCTCCCCTCGGGGAAGTCCCCCTCCTCCCTCACCTTGTCATGCACCTCGTCCTGCACCTCCTACTCCCTCACTGCCGTCAGCGTAACGTGGGTTCGGAATGGGTGCTCTTCCACTTTTGGTAACCTTCTTCTGCTTCATCACCTTAAGCAAAGAGGACGATGATTCCTTGCATTGGCTCATATTGGCAATCACCTGCATTGAGAAGAGGTAACCTATTAAGCATAAATACATGATCCAATTAAGAAGAATAAAGATGCAATGCAATTAAGAAGCATATTGAAAAATAAAAGTTAAGCATAATAAAGACATAATTAACTATAGACACTAAGCATAAAAACGTAATGCAATTAAGATGAAAAATAAATACTAAACATAATAAATACATAAAAGACCGTCACCACTTATCATCACTCTCATCATTATGTCTTGGGTTCTCATCAACACTATAAACATCACTATCACGTGAGAAGAAAGTTGGAGACTCATCGCACAGTGGAGGATCATCATCATTGCCATTTTCTGAATGTAACTTGGTGAGCATATTTATGTCATTTATATTCGTGACTACCTCACCACGAGTTTGACCATCGTTCTCGAGGTCCTCAAGATCTTGTAATTCAAAGTCCCCAAAGTTCTCTTGCTCTTGATAGAAAATTCCCTCATATGTTTTAGGGCCAATGTTGTTGTAATCGTCATCGGATGACATGGGTATCTTACCATGTGGCAATACCTGGAACACGACTTCCCAGCCCTTGAGTTCCTCTTTTTGGCATGGTTAGGGAAAATAATAAACTTGCTAGGCTTGTTGAGCCACAACATAGACATCGGATCTGCTATAGGTGGTTGAAGGCCGTACTTCAACTAACCCAATGGAAAGGTTACTTCTCTGTCCACCGTGTGGGTCGAACCAGTGGAATTTGAACACAACGAGCTTGATTTCTAGGGGCATATTACTGAGCATCGGCTTGTATATGTTTTGTAACCTTCCGTAGTAATCGAAGTCATCAGCACCTCTTGTGAAGACCCCGGTATTTATAGTTTTTGCATTAGGCCGACCGTTCTGGTGAGACTCTGTATGGAAGTGATACCCATTCACATCATACTTCTCATACATCTCGACTCTATGGTTACAACCCTGGGAGACACATCTCAACACATATGACATCTCAACATTAGGATCAGCACCCTACAGGTTTAGTACAAATTGTACATACTTACGTGTAGTAAGAGGGACAAGTCGCGGATTACCGGGTAAGAGGGATAGGTTAAAAATTACCTTTTCATAGAACCAATACGTGAAACTTTCTTTCCGGGGGCACCCTCTTTCAGAAGAGTGTCCAACTCTGCATCAAAGGGATATGTCATTCCCGACCACATTTCATCCGTGAATTGGCTAAAAGGAGAAAATTCGTATTAGACAGAAATCGAGTTATTATTTGCAAAATAATTTGTTCACCATATTACCTGGAAACTGGGCACTTGATTTTCTTCATCATCCTCTTCCTTCTCATCGCGGACCACTTCCTTCATGTTCATAAGCACATAGAGCATTATGCAATCCTTCTATTCCTTTTTATGGTATAAATGGTTGCGCCACCGGCCTTGCCACCAAGACACTGGAAGAGGAGGAGCTTGGGGCGATGCTTTGGCTTGTCGACATTGTACCGACACACTGGGTTATGCATAGTGGGAACATCATCGGCATAGTATGTTGTCGTGGCATTTGTTATCTCCTGGAGGATAGTTGCCTCAGCTATGCTGGCTTCAATAGCACTTTTGTTTCCACATTTGTATCGAATATACTTAAACTCTCTCTCAATACAAAACTACCAATGAAACTGCAACGGCCCACCCAAGAGTGCCTCATTCGCGAGATGCATAATGAGATGTAACATCGGAGTAAAGAAGCCAAGCGGAAAGATCGTCTCTAACTTGCATAGCAACTCCGACACTACATCATGCAGCTTCTCAATAATCAGGGGACATATCTGCTTAGCACAGAGCGTGCGGAAGAAATGGTTCAACTCCACAAGCACTCACTAGACATGCTCAGGGAGATACCCTCGAATCATCACCGGCATCAGCCACTCAATCCATATATGATAGTCGTGACTCTTGAGCCCAGTGACTTTTCCAGTTGAAAGATTGATTCCCTTGCTCATATTCGAACAATAATCATGAGGGAACATCACGATGAATTTGAGCCACTGGAATGACTCCTTCTTTTGGAGGACATCTAGGCAGTAGTTGGCATGCGGCTTGAACCAATTTTTCCGATTGGGTTCAGGAGGTTGCATGTGTAGTCTCTTCCTACCATATAGCTCCTTGATTATTGGCTCAACACGTCGAGCTCGTTAGGGAACCCCAAGAGGAAGGTATGATGAGTATAGCAGCAAGTTTTCCCTCAGTTATGAAACCAAGGTTATCGACCCAGTAGGAGCAAGGAAACACCTCCAAGGTGTTGTCACCAACTTGGAATCCTGCACAACACAACCACAGAACTTTGCCCCCAACTTATAGTGAGGTTGTCAATCTCACCGGTTTTGCTAAAAACAAAGGATTAAACGTATTGTGTGGAAGAAAGTAAAAGCTTGCAGAAAGTAAACAGAAAACAATTGTAGATTGATGGTAAAAGAAAGGACCGGGGTCCATAGTTCACTAGTGGTGGTTCTCCTTAAGATAGATGACATGTTGGGTGAACAAATTACAGCGGGGCAATTAACAAACATCAAGAAAGCATACATGCATATACTAATCATCTTGATTCCAATGAGATTTGATAGGGCCATTACAACATTATACATAAACCGTAATCCAACTGCATCTATGACTAATAATCCACCTTCAGGTTATCAATCCGAACCCCCTCCAGTATTATGTTACAAGCAACAGATAATTGCATTACGCATTGTGTGTAAAGTAAACAATACGATTGTTCTATGAACAAAGGATTGCTATTTTCTCCCTAGTAGCAACATCACATCTAGTACCTTAGAGATTTCTATCACTTCCCCAGATTACTATTGCCATGAACCCACTATCGAGCATAAATACTCCCTCTTGGAGTTGCTAACATCTACTCAGCCAAGATATCTACTAACAACGGAGAGCATGCAAGATCACAAATAACAAAGACATGATAGAATCAATAATCAATCTGAAATAGCATCTCAATATCCATCGGATCCCCACAAACACAACATGTAGGATTACAAATAGATGATCTTGATCATGAACGGAGCTCACAAGATCTAAACATGGTAGCACAAAGGAGAAAAACCAACCATCTAGCTACTACATGGACCCGTAGTCCAAGGATGAACTACTCACGCATCACACCGGAGGCTTGCATGGTGATGAAGAAGGCCTCCAGGGTGAATTCTCCCCTCCGGTAGGGTGCCGGGAAGAGCTTCAGATCCCTCCCGATCTAGGGATGGAGCTGACGACGGCTACATACTCTTTAGTGGAATTTTGATCGGGTACTTAGGGTTTCTGTATCGGAGGCATCTTATAGGTGCAAGGGGAGGCCGAGGGGTGCCCTAGGCGGCCACACCACCCCCTGGCACGGGCCAGGCCTAGCCGCGCGACCAGGTGGTGTGAGCGCCCTCTGGCCCCTCTCCGTCTCGTATTCTGGCTCCGTGTCCCCCTCGGTGAAAAACTGACTTTGGCTTTTGTCCCGTCCAGTTCCGAGAATATTCATTTTCTGACTTTCCTGGAACCAAAAACAGCAGAAAACATGCAGCTGGCATTGTGGCATCTTGTTAATAGGTTAGTCCAATAAAGTGTATAAAAAGTACTCCAAATTTTGGACAAGACATAAGAAAGTAGATAAAAACCAAGCATGGAACATCAAAAATTATAGATATGTTTGCAACGTATCACTCCTCAACATCGACTCTAGCCTTGGCATTGTCCTTTGACTTCTCAGGAATGTTCAGGACTGTGCAAAAGAGGGACTCTGTGATGTTCTTTTCGGTGTGCATCACATCAATGTTATGGGGAAGTTCGAGGTCCTTGTAATATGTGAGCTTTGTTATGCCTACCTCGTGAGTCTAGTTGTGCGCTACACCATATCCCACAAATTGTGGGACTCCAAACTTAGTACGCACGAGAGCACATAGCTCAGCATCAACACCTAGACCATCAAACGTTGGTATCTCTTTTTCTTCAAGAACAACTTCGCCCTTGATGAAGTTCTTTTTGTCTTCTCTGAACCGATGCTCTCTTGTGAGGTACAGTCGATGTGTGTCAAATACGGAATACTTTTTACCTGCCTTTAGCCAAAGGAACTCAAGTAGGTGCTAGCACTCTGGGCATGGCCACTTACCAGTTGTACACCATCCGTAGAATAGGGCATACCCGGGCATGTCGTGCATGGAATAGTGGAACCAAACTTTCATGTAGAAATTTGTCTTTCACGCACGGTCGTATATCAACATCCCATGGTTCCAAGAGTGGTTTAGATCTTCCACAAGCAGCTGCGTGTAGACACTCAAATTCTTTCCTGGGTATTCAGGTCCTAGGATGATCAGCGACAGGAATATGGTCTTCCTTTGCATTAGGGATCTGGGAGGGAGATTGAGCAGAATAACAAACATGGGCCAGTAGCTATACAAGGCAGTCGACATACCATATGGATTGAATCCATCGGCTGCTATTGCAATTCTAACGTTCCGAGCGTCTTCTGCATCATTGGGGTGGTCTCTATCAAAGTTTTTCCATGCCTTACCATCAGATGGATGTCCCATCTTTACCCGTCCGTGCTCGTCCTCGTATCTCTTCCCCGTCTTGTGCCATGCCATTTGTGTGGCAGACTCCTTAGTCATGTAAAGCCCCTGGATTCTTTTTATGAACAGGAGATAACGAAGAATATTCATAGCAACTTTTGACTATGTCATCTGACCATCGGCTCCCTTTACCTCTTGATACCTAGAGGCCCCACACTTTATACAGTACTTGTCATCCGCAAACTATTTCCAAAACAAGAGGCAGCCTTTTGGACAACAATCTATCTTTTTGTATTCCATGTTGAGGGCTTGCACTATTTTCTTCACTTCGTACATGGTTTTAGGCAGACAATGCCCTACAGGCAATGTGTTACCATAGGTTTGCAGATGATCTTCAAAGCATGAATGGGTGTTGCCATACTGGAGTTTTTTGGTTAGTACTTGCGAGATGGAATCGAGCTGATAAATCGTTGAACCCTCATATAGAGGCCTCTTAGCCGAGTCCATCATATTATAGAAGGCCTTCGCGCCTGGATCTGGTTCCTCTTGTTCATGCGGTTCTTCCAGTTCTGGTGGTTCCTATGGTTCACGTGAAGGTGACGAATCTGGCATGTCGGCATCACGGAGATCATCTAGCAAGTTTCTAATCCCATCACCCTCATTGCCATTGATCTACTGCCGCATCACCTCACCTCTGTCACAGTCGTACTGAGTAAAGTCGATCGCCGTGACGAAGTCCGACATATACCCAGATTTCAAAAGGTGTTTTCTCATATCATCCTTGGAGTGACGATGACACTTTTTGCAACGAGCGCAAGGGAAAGTTGGCAGAAGACCTGCCCTTGAACCACACGCTAACTCCTTCACTAAGATATCGGTCTTCCATACCCACTCGTCTGTTTTGTCAACAACACTAGTACAACCACTATACATCCACCCATTATCAGCCATCCTCTGCTTTATTGGGAGCCAAACAATAAACATGGCATTTCATATCAAATAATAGCATGAGACTAAATGCATCATATTTTTTATTTCTCTACCGGACAAAACACATGACCTGCATCTCTAATAGGTATAGAGGGTCTTATCAGCCACTGGATCCGTAGATTGGCTATGTTCTCCATGCTCTACCCCGGTCTGAGACAGAAATTTGGTAGCACCGCCCCGCTACTCTCCGGATACACGTCTCGGCAAAAAGTTGAGAGGATGTGCATCCGGAGAACAACGGGGAGACGCTACTGAAATCCTGACTCAGACCAAAGTAGAACATGGAGAACATACCCAACTACGCATCTGCCGACTATCCCGTAAATACCGCAAGCGTTACGGTTCATAATATGATGACCTCTAATGCATATTTATCCGTGTAACACTCGTGGACGAGAAATGACACCTAGGTGATGCGATGACGTTGAAATGGAATCTACTAACATAAAAAATGTAAGGGAGAAGACGGAGTTCTAGTTCAACCTTGGTAGTAGAGGAAGTAGGCGACCTCCGGGACGGCGACCTCTGGGACGGCGACAGAAGCTAGCGACGTGCTTATGACAGGTACTAGTGTACAAAAATAAAAATATTAGCAAAGTCAATTATTATTATCAATTTCTTCATATTCATCTACCATGCACCTAACTATATCCATAATTACAAACTACAACAAATACATCTATAATCTACAATGAGAGATTAGCCAAAATATCACTAGTCAAAACCAAAGTGCCAAAATACCACTCAACTTTGGTTTTTCATGCCATAATACCAATAGTGACAAACTTGGACTAACATTTTCAAAGAAAGGCACAAATGCCCAACACTAACACTATTTTCATGCCATAATACCATTATTGTATCATCTACAATATAAAATAAGTACATCTAAAAATTAACCTAATACTAACAATACACCTAAATAACTACAACTAATAGATATAATTTAAAAGGGGAAAATTACCTGTGAGGGTGGAGGAGGGTCGCGTCGCAGCTAGGAGGAGGGTCGCGTCGCTGGGGAGGGTCGTGTCATAGCTGGAGAGGAGGGCCGCATCGCGGGGGATGGAGAGGACATGTCGTTGCGGAGGAGGGTCAGGTCGCCTCTGCCTAGGGAGGCTAGGGAGGAGGGGCGGACTCGCGGGGATGTCCAAGTCGCTTCGCCTCTGCCCAGGGAGGAGGGGTGGAGCAGCCAGGAGAGCGAGCGGGCTGCAGAGAGGGAGGGGACGATGGTGGGGGAGGAAGGGGATAGTGGTAGGCGAGGGAGGGGAGGGCGGCGGCGATGGCTCGTGGGACGAAGGGCCTGGTGGTGGGGAAGGGAGGGGACAGTGGTGGCTCATGGTAGGGAGAGCCCGGTGGTGGGGGGGAGGGGGCGACAGTGAGCTAGGGGCAGGGAGGGCAGACACGTGCATGGAAGGACACGGTGGAGCGGGGGCGGGCGGCTAGAGCTCGAGGTGGAGGGGCTCGATCAGGATGGGGACGATTGCACGCGATGGACGGGCTCGATAGGGTCGAGCCACACCCTTATACCCTAGAAAGCTATGCCGACGGCTTGGCCGTCGGTGTATCCCATTGCAGAAAAATCGGCAGAGCTAGGCCGACGGCAATGCCGTCGGCGTAGCTCATTTTAAATAATGTTTTTTAGAATGATTTGGTTATTTTTATTATTATATTACAATGTAAAACTACTATATACATTTTTTGTGGTTATATTACGCAAGATTTGGAAGCATCCTAGTGCTCCGGTGCTTGTTTCCCACGCAAACGCTCGATGTGGCCCCCGTAGATCTACCCTCCTAGACTTCTTGTGCTCGTTTCTGATGAAAACCCTAGACGTGGCCTAGCTAAGTTTTCCATCTAGGAGAAATTCACCACCCATGTTCATGCATTCTAGGGCCACACGCATGTTCTCGGGGTTTCCCGAATGTTGGACGGTTCTTTTTTGACGAAACCCTATTCTGATGGCCCCGTAGGTCTACCCCCTAGCATTCTCTGTACGAGGGCTGGAAAATGTACTTTTCTAGTGGTTTCGGTTTTCTTAGGTCATAACTACATGGAAAACCAGGTCTAGGCCCAAGGTTCCACCGGTTTGCCTCCGTTTGAACCGCACCAGGAGTTTCCTCCTATAGGTCCAGCACACTTCTTTAAGTGTTATCAGGTGCACCATAGACGGTCACACCCGGGAGCTAGGTTTTCCATCTAGTAGAAATCCACCACCCATGTGCATGCATGCATTTTAGGACCACACGCATGTTCCCGAGGCATCCCGACGGTCCTTTTCCAACGAAACCCTAATCCGAGGGCCCCACATGTCTACCCCCGTAGCATTCTCCGTACGAGGGTTGGACAGTGTACTTTTGTGGTGGTTTAGGTTTGCTTAGATCATAACTACAAGGAAAACAAAGGCTAGTGAAAGGATATTGGTTTCTCCATGTATTTTGGTGTTGATGACAACTTTATTTGTGGTGTAATCGTGTGCCTAAGTTGCAGGTTTTATCTATGGACACTTTAGTTGGTGGACTTCTCTCTTGAAGGAGCTTGAAGACGGTGTGTATTATTTGTAGTTTCTCTTCTCTTTGTTTTAGGAGACCGTACTATCAAGAGGGGGTCCACCTAGGAAGGTTGTGGGAAATCTTGTTTTCATGCACATACCATATCAGCACATCCACAGCCTTCCCATGTTTTGTGCGAGAGAGAGATCCCTTGAGGAGTTTGACTGGTTTCCGCCCTGACCGGTAGTACCGGCCAGGCGCCGGTAGTACATCCAAGGGGTTCTTCGGGAGCTGATCGAGCAGTACTTCCGACTGTTATTCCAGCTCTAATTCCACTAAAGACAATTTCAGTTCAGATATACTTCTGTATTGAAGTGCTATATTTGTCAGAATTAGCGTCGAAACTAGCAGCGGTAGTACCAGCCAGAAGTTTTGGTCTGGTTGGATTGGAACTTTCGGCCAGCTGACCAGCCCCGGTCCCCTTGAGTGGTAGTACCGCTCCCGCCCGGTAGTACCGGTCAGTCCCACGCAACCCGGTAGTTCTGACCCTTGTTCCGCTCCTAGTTCCGTTAAATACGAAATCGGTTCAGATACTTCTCTGTATCGATGTGTTTATTTACCAAAAGTTGGATCGAAACTTGGAGCGGTAGTTCCAGTCAGGGTGTGGGGCCTGCTGAGCTGTCCTTCTGACCGTTTCGTGGAGCATCTTCGAACCGTTGGGGGCAGCTACCGAAAATTTCGGGCCGCCACCGGTAGTACCAGTGGTGTCGCGGGTGGACAGAACGACTCGATTTGAAGAGGCCTATTTAAGGCTCTCTTCTT
The DNA here is from genome assembly GCA_023614405.1 of Avena insularis. Classification (NCBI taxonomy): domain Eukaryota; kingdom Viridiplantae; phylum Streptophyta; class Magnoliopsida; order Poales; family Poaceae; genus Avena; species Avena insularis. The sequence goes on along the minus strand of CM042692.1, from coordinate 351,806,393 downwards.
CCTCCTCTCCATTTATCTCTCTGTTTTCTATCTCCTCCATTAATACAAGAGCTTCACTTGCCTAGATCTCTCTCCCTACCCACTCAAACCTCTTGATCTTTTGAGGATTGGGGGATGTGACCTAGATCTACACTTCCACCAAAGGAATCGTGATTTCCCCAACTCGTCCTTAGTGGATCTTGTAACTCTTGGGTTCTTGGAATCCTAGATAGTGTAGGGCATCCCCGGAGTTGTGGCAATTGTTGTGAAGATTCGTGGTGTCATTGAAGGCCTCCAATTGAGTTGTGGAGTCTTCCCTCAACCTTATTGAAAGGTTTCGGTTGATGCCTTCAAGGTCACCGGTTAGTGTATTGTGAGGCCACCTTTGTGGTGGTGCTCACCGCATAAGAAGGTGAGGCCTTTGTGGCGCTCGGGTGACCTTGTGTGGCCCCGACACCTCTCCAACATAGACGTATCTTCCTTGGAAGTGAATTACGGGAATTACATATCCGTGTCCCCTTGTCGGTTTATCCGTTACTCTCCTTTACTTCTTGCAATTACCGTCTTGTTTACTTGTTGTATCGTTTGTCATATAGGTTGTTCATCTAGTTGCATCTCTAGTGAACTTTACTTTGTGCAAAACCTAAAATTGCAAGAAAAGAATAAAAATTGGTAGTCTCCTATTCACCCCCCTCTAGTCAACCAAAGTTGGGCCTTTCAATTGGTATCAAAGCCTCAGCTCTTCCTTCGGGCTTAACCGCCTAAGAGACAATGGCTGACGATGAGGGTAGTGCGGGTGCAACCACCAAGAACTAGGCCTCCATGGATGACCTCAATCGATTGGAGACATCCATGATGACCAAGTTTGAGGAAATGATGACACTCTTGCAATCCCTCAATCCTAACCCCATGGTAGCCACTCCTCATGATGCATCCCAAACCGTCGAGTTCCTTCCCGCTCCCGTGCAAGTGGTCTCCCCCAGGGTGAATCCCGCGGCTGCCCCAAAACACTTGGGCTTAGGCTTATGGCTCAAACCACCAAGCTCCCAAGCAAGAGTACCAAGGGGCTAGGTGACTCCTCCTCCAAAGAGTGAGAGGAGGGAAAGGACTACTCGGCGGTACCACCACCGCCGAAGTACACTCCGGACCCACCTATTCCCAGGCCGCATATCATACCTCAAGGAGCATCGTACCTCCCATGTTAGATACTTCAAACTTCACCAATTGGCAATATATAATGCAATCTCACATTTCTAGCTCTTCTATTGAATTGATGAGGATTGTGGAAGAAGGATTCTCCCCATATGATGCAAAAAAGTTGACCCAGGCCGAGGTCGTGGACAAGCAACTCAATTCCACCGCTTTGGGCATGATCCAAAAGGAATTGACCCCCAAGGATTTTGCTCACATTCGCCAATTCTCCACCGCTAAAGAAGCTTGGGATCATCTCACCGAGTTGTATGTCAGGAATGCTAGCATTCAAAGCTCCAAGTTTGATGAAGTCAACAATAAGTCCAATGGCTTTGCGTTGCAAGATGATGAGACACCCGAAGACATGTATCATCGTCTCAAGGTTCTTTGTTGCACTATGAGGGACCTTGGTGCTACCTATGTTGATGACAAGTTCATGAAGAGGAAGTTTGTCCAAGCCCTCCTTCCCTTTGAGGATCAAAAACTCAACTCTATCAAGGGGAGAAGAAACTACCACATCATGTCCACTCAAGATGTGTTGAGTGAAGTTATTGCCATGACTATTGCCAAGAAGAATGCGGAGTCCGCTCGTTCTCGTGCTTATGGGTCTCAAAAGGTGAACCTAGCCTTGAAGGTCCAAGTGGTGGATTTTGATGAAGATGAAGACACTAGCGAGTGGTCTCAAGAGGACATCAAATATGCCTTCAATGAACACTTGGCTCTCACATCAAGGGCATTTTGGAACAATCCAGGCATGAAGTCAAGGTCAAGGGACAACACAAGATTCAACTCAACCATGAAGTCCACAAAGGCAAGACCTTGCTACAATTGCAATCACAAGAGTCACTTCGTGGCCCAATGTCCTTCGAGAATAGAGAGGACAATGGAGGCCGCATTATTTGCAAGAGCAAGCCAAGACCTCGTCACCCCATGATCAAGAACTTCCACAACAAGAACCCTCCAAATAGGGAGAGGGCGATGGTGGTCCATGAAGAGTACTTCTCGGGCTTGGATGATGATGAGAGTGAAGGTCAAGGTGGAGAGATCGTGGGAGTTTCCGCCATTGCTACTTCTTCTACCACACTAAAATGGATCGTATGGGCACCTAGAGGGGGGGGTGAATAGGTGCTACTTCAAATTTTAATGCTTTTTCAATTTTAGGCTTGACACAAAAGGTAAATTCTCTAGATATACTACTATATAGAATTTCCCTATATGCAAACCTAACTACTAGCGAGTAAAGGCGATTAAGATAGAGGAACAAGGAAACCGTAGTGGAGCACGCGGAGACACATGATTTGTTTTACCGTAGTTCCTTCCTTGTTAAGGGAAGTACATCTGCGTTGGAGGGGGTGGGCGGTACTAAGACCACCACGCCACAATAGGCCTCACCCTGTTCTCCGATGGATCTCGCCACCAAAGGCCTGATCCACCTTTCCACTATAGGAACCCTTCGAGGCGGGAACCGGCGCCTTTACACGACTAGCGGGGCACAACTCCACAACCGAATTGGAGGCTCCCGTATTGACAACAAGCTGCCACAAGAACAATAGTTATCAATAACAAAACACAAGATCTAATATCAACGAGAATACTAGATCGGGGATTCTCCAAGTGAACGGAGAGGATTTGAAGCACTTGATTCGTGATGATGATGAATGATGTCTCCTCCTTCAATTCCCCCAAAGATCGAAGCCTTCGGGTGGTTGAAGTGGGAGATCTCAGGAGAGAGCTTTTGCAATAGGTCTATTCTTTTTCGAATGAATCAAGAAGTCTGACAGGGGGAAGATGTGGCTTTTATACCCCCTGTCCAGATGGAGCCATTGGAGCTTTTTGGGGCCGGATTATCCGGCCTAAGTGAGGGCCGGATTATTCGGCCCGGGGAAAACTCCGCCCTAGCCTCGGACTATCCGGGGGTTAATCCACCGCCAGTCTTAGAGTCGCGTCGTGCCAGCTTTGCACTTTTCCTAGGGGCCAGATAATCCGGCCCTCACCTTGGGCCGGATAATCTGGTAGGGGAAGAAAATCCGCCCCACTTCGGATTGTCCAGAGGAAAATCCGCCCCCAGTCTGAGACTCGCGCCATGCCAGCCTTTGCCAAGAGGGACAGGCCGGATTATCCGGCCCTTAATGGGGGCGGATAATCTGGCCCCCAAACACCAAAAAAACTTCCCTGCACACTTAGCACACATGAGAAAAACTCCGCGGTATTGTTATCTAACACCCAAAACATGGGAAACCATGAAATGTTCTTTCAATCTCCCCCTTTTTGGTGTTAGATGACAATACTAGGATTTGCAAGATAGCTCTCATAACAACAATATTTAACGAATGAAAAGGAATCCCCCTCAATGTGTGCATAATAAAATTTGCATTTGATTACAAATACACACAAGAAGGTACAAGTCTATTTCATTGGACCATAGGCAAAAAAGTCATACCACTGAGAGAGAGATAAAGGCGTCCTCGGTATATTATAAGAATATCCAATGATAGCCATAATGAGTGCCTTCCTTAATATAGATATCCAATATAGCCAATATGATAGATGGATCCATAAGGATAATCCACAAGGTAAATCCAGAGCCACACATAAACATAGTCTCATACAGAGCAAATCATAGATAGAAGTTCAACGCTAAATGGGCACAAGCGAGAAAAAGACTAAAAAGATAAAGTGCAAATGCTTGACCCGACCCATGCAAATCCACGAAGTCCTAATAGAACTACTTCTCCCCCTTTGGCGTCAAAACACCAAAAAGGAAAAAGAGCGATGCTAGCACCCCAAGGGATCACTCGTAGTCATCATCGTCGTCCTCGTCCCCATCCTTGTCGTCATCCTCAAGATCCACCTCGTCCACTAAGTTACCCTCACCATCGTCCCGAAAGTAGTGACCATGAGGACAACACTTGTAGGTCTTGGGAGCACCTGAACCACCTGTGAAACGAACAAGATAGATAACATGGGGATAAGCACACACACAAGCCCGAGAGAGACCATAGAAATAGTAGGCAAGCAGTCCATAGTCCAAACATACATAATGCACAAAATCCATAAGAATCTGAAGCAGATTGGACTCTATCAGGCCGGATTATCTGGCCTAGCCAGGGGCGGATAATCCGCTCCTGGCAGAAAATCTCAGATTCACCTAGATTGGATGCAAAAACGTAGATCAGACCTAGGTACTGCAAGACTACAATCTCTAAACGAAACAACAACCTTCTAGACCATGTTCCACCCAACAAGTGACACATCAAGCCAAAGATCGGGAGAGAGAGAGAGAGTTACCCTCACTCATTGGAGGAAGAACACGGAGGGGAGGGTACCCGGAGGCGTGGAGAAGAAGATCCGGGGGAGTCCCGGTGAATCCGGTGGCCGGGAAGGCTCCGGGGAGGGCGGGGGTGGCAGGCAGCGGCTGGGGAGAGGGAGGAGGGGTCGAAGCGGAGAGCTGCTCGTTATGAGCCCTTTCCCCTGACGCCAGCCTTAATAGACTGCAGTCGCGAGGGCCGGATTATTCGGCCTATACTTGGGCCAGATTATCCAGCCTCAAATCTGAATTTCTATTACACACAGATTCAGGCCCGCGCGTCCCCAAACAAAACCCCCACAAGATGAACAAAGGACTTGTGTGCTAGATGAGATGGCTTACGGGTAGGAAGAGGTGATACATTGCATATGTATCTATAATTTTTGATGCTCCATGCTTGGTTTATCCACTTTCTTGTGTTTTGTCCACACTTTGGAGTACTTTTCATATGATTTCTTGGACTAACCTATTAACAAGAGCCACAGTGCCAGCTGCCTGTTTTCTGCTGTTTTTGGTTCCAGGAAAGTTAGAAAATGAATATTCTCGGAATTGGACGGGACAAAAGCCAAAGTGCCTATTTTTCCGTAAGACTCAGAGCCGAATACGAGACGGAGGAGGGCCAGGGCTGGCCACCCCAGTGCGCAGGCTGGGCTGGCGTGCTGAGGCATGGTGTGGTGGCCCCAGGCACCCCCTCGGTCTCCCTCTTCGCCTATAAGAAGCCTTTTGACCTAAAAACTTCGAGGGGTTCGACGTTTTTCTAGAAAAAGTTCCGCAGCGCCGCCACCACCAAAGGGGAGATTCGGGGGACAGAAAGTCTCTGTTCCGGCACCCTGCCGAGACGGGGAAGTGCCCCCGGAGCCATCTCCATCGGTCTCCACAATCATCTCCATCAACCATCCATGTTTCCCCCATCTATGAGTGAGTAATCCCCCGTTGTAGGCTATGAGGATGGTAGGGATTGGATGAGATCGTTCATGTAATGGCATCAGATTGTTAGGGCATGGTGCCTAGTATCTTTTATTAGTGTTTTATGACTTTGTTGCGACTTGTTGTGCTTAATGCTTGTCACTAGGGCCCGAGTGCCATGATTTCAGATCTGAACATGTTATTGATTCATTATGATAGTATTGTTTCTGGTCTTATCTACAAGTTGTATACACACGTTGTTGTCCAGAACCTATGGCCCCGAAGTGATAGAAATCGGGATAACCAGAAGGGAATGGCTTTGATGTGAGGATCACATGTGTTCACGAGTGTTAATGCTTTGCTCCGGTGCTCTATTAAAAGGAGCACCTTAATTGCCAGTAGTTCCCTAGAGGCCCCGCTGCAAACGAGCTGGCAGGACAAAAGATGTTGTGCAAGTTCTCATTACGAGCATGTATGACTATATATGGAACACATGCCTAGGATTTTCTAGTACTTGGATGCTTTATCTTATTTATCTGCAATTGCCCTATGTTCTGATTGCTATGTGAATTGTCTTGTCCATGCAACGCCCGTCCATCCATCCCTATGCCTACCGCACTCGAATCCCATTCATATCGCTTTTGTTACTCATCTTTGCTTTGCTATTCCTACTACAAAACTGTTGCTACTGATAAACTGCTGTGAGCAAGATTGTTTTCTAGGTGCAGCTGAATTGACAACTCAGTTGTTAAGGCTTATAAATATTCTTTGGCTCCCCTTGTGTCGAATCAATAAATTGGGTTTCACTTCCCTCGAAAATACTGCGATACACCCCCTATACTTGTGGGTCATCAAGACTATTTTCTGGCACCGTTGTCGGGGAGCATAGCTTTATTTATCAAGTCCACTTGGATTCACTATTGTTCAAGCTCAGTTTATTTTCTCCTTGTTTGCTTGTTTCTTTATCAAAAATACAAAAAAAATAGTTCCTACTCTAGTTGTTATTTTTGTTGGTCTGTTATTGTCTTGCTTTGTCATGCTTGTTGTCAATGGTTGGTTTCTTTGAAACTGAAGCTTATTGGCAAGGTGAGTTCACGGAAGATCAAAAATATTATTATAAGGAACACTGCTTGTCACAAAAAGGGAAACACTTATGGGAACAAATTGATAGATTGTATACCATTGCTAGAAACATGTGCTCTACTTATAATGTTACTTATTGCTGTGATGAATCTCGTTGCAGAAAGAGGTATAAACACCTCCCTTTTCAATGTGAGTATAGTGATAATGATACCATATCTTCCTATGCTAAAGGAATTTATGACTTTTATTATGCGGAACAAATTGAAGAATTTATTGCTTGGAAGGGTGCTTTTGAACTTGCTAGTTTGCTTGAAAATATTGATGATTCACCTTATAAGTATGAGGTTTATGGTATACTTAAATTTTGCTTTGATAATTACAAGGATGAAAATGGCTATATTCTTTAATATTTTAATAGATGCTTTCCACAAATGGAAGAGACTAATGCCTTGCAGGATCCTATGGAAGAAGAAATTGATGAACCTGAAATCTCATTAGATGAAAAAGAGGAGAGTGATGAACAAAAGGAGGAAGAATGGATTAGCTACCCATGCCTACCTTCTAATGAGAGTAACTCTTTATCCCTTACATTATTAGATTGTCCTCCATGCTTACTAAAGGAGGATGAATGTTATGTTCTTGAGGATTCTTTTGAAAATGTTTATGATAAAGCTCTAGTGCTTGTAGATCATGAAGAGCATGCTTTATGTGATAGTTATATTGTTGAGTCCATTCATGAGGCTACTGAAAATTATTATGAGAGAGGAAAATATGGTTGTAGAAGTTTTCATGATATTGAAACACCTCTCTATGTGCTGAAAGTTTTGAAGTCACTCTTGTTTTATCTTCCTATGCCTGTCACTTTGTTCTTTGCGAATTTATTTGCATACATGATTCCTATGCATAGGAAGTGGGTTAGAATTAAATGTGTTTTGAATTTGCTTCTTGATGCTCTCTTTTACTTCAACTCATATTTCTTATGAGAGCATCCTCTCAAACTTTTATGCCTGAAAATGATAATATGTCTATTATTCTTGGGAGACCTTTTCTTAAATACTGCAGGAGCTGTTATCAATTATAATCAAGGGAAGGTGACCTTCAATGTTAATGACAAGGAACACATTGTCTATTTCCTCAAGAAGATTTAAAGGACTTATGGTTTGAATTCAATTGAACATGTTGAGGGAATTCAAGTTGGAGAAATATATTGTCCCATACCAAGAGAAAATTTGAAACTATTATGATTGGGACCATTGCTATCAAGGTTGAGGTAACATAATCATTAGTGGAATATAAAGTTTTGTCTCATATGAAATTGTTTTGGTAACAAGACCTGATCAACCTTTTTAACAAAAGGATTTTATTGAACAAAACAATGTTTTCACCGTGATTATCTCCGCTTACTTCTATTCTATCCATTTTAGTTTTTGCTTATACCTAACTTAAAGGCGTTAAAAAAAAGTACTTATTGGGAGATAACCCAGAAGTTTTAGATGAGTCTTGGAAGTTATTACTTCAGTAATAACCTCTCCTTATTTTTTTATTTGCTTATTGTGCCAAGAGTAACCTCTAATGAGAGAGAAGTAATGATTAGGAAAGTTGCTGTCCTGATACAGATTTCTGTGCTTCACCATAAAAATTCGTGTAAAATCTCTGAACGTCTTTTTGAGGCGTGAATTTTTGTGCTTCTGCCCAAGGTTGTTATCTAACTTCCGTTAGTTCAACACTTTTTGATTTGAGCAACAGAAGGTCTTAGAAAAAATTCGTCTTTACCTGCTGGTCTGTTTTGACAGAGTTCTGCCATTTTCTGCATTTGCTTCTTGTTGGTTCCTTTTTGAGTTCTTTTGGGAAATTGAGCTTTTTGAGGGAAGTGCTACAGTATATGGTGTTCTAATGGAAGTTTATTTGGTGTTAGAACTGAACCTTAAGACTTATTTATCTTAAGTGCAGTAATGTTGCTAATAAAGATTGGGTGAAGTTTTGTATGAAGAAAAAAATTCAGGTGTATGGAAGGAATGAGTAATGAGATGAAGAATGGACTAAAGCTCAAGATTGGGGATGCCACGCATGTCACCCCAATAAATATCCAAGAAGTACAAGCGTCAAATCTTGGGGATGCCCAAGGCATCCCCTTCTTCATCAATAAAAATCTCAGGTTTCTTCCAAACACTTCATTTTTATTGTTTCATGCACAGTTGTGTTGTTCTTAGAGCGTCTTCTTTTTCTTTTTCGTTTTGGTTTTTCGTTTGTTTTGTTTTCTTAGTTTGCTGAATAAATTGGTTGGACCTCCTCTTTCATACATTGGTGTTCAAATAGTTTGGTTTGGATTGAAAAAGAGTAGGAAGCTTAAGTGGTAAAGAGAGCTTGTTTTTTACTGTGGCCTATGCTTTGTCATGCCATGCTTGATATTGTTTTGGCTTTATGCTTAGTATTCTTTGCTGTAGCATGAATTGTTATAAACAATTGATATTGCTTAATGTGCCTTGGTTGAATCATGCGTTGTTTTAGCATATTAAAGCATAAGTATAGTGGTATTCTCCTTTGATGCTTTATTTGGGTTGACTTGGCGCATGCTCGCACCATGTTATGACTATCTCAAGTCACCTTATGCCATTATGATCCTTTAGTTTTCAACTTGTAGTATCACTTTATGCTTTGATCAATGATGTTTTGTCGCTCTGCATGATTATGGCCATTATTGCTCTCTCGTTTGTCGCTCTCTTACTATTGCTAGCCTTCACTTACACTGAGTATGTTTTACTCAAGTTTCCAACTCCCTTAAACCAAATATTTCCAAAGTGTCCACCATACCTACCTATTAGCATCATTTGCTACTTCCGTGCATATTCAATATGCCTTGTTTTCTTCCGAATAAAATGGTTGCTTGTTATGAGAAAGTTAGTTAGTAAAGCTCTCACGAACTTGATGGCACACTTTATTTTCTTGCATTTAATAAACCTGAACCATTGTGTCCTTCTTTGTTGCATATATGCTTGCGCTTTATAAGTTGAAGTTGGTAGAACCATGTATCATGGGGAACGCTTTCAACATTACATTGGTACTTAGTACCTCATTGATATCATGTTCTTTTGCTTATGGATCCCGGTGGTGTGAAATAAAAGTGGAACTTGTAAGATCATGGAGTTTGTATGTATGTTAGAGAAACACCTGGGATGCTAGCCTAAACCATGCCTAATCATGGTGGAAACTTGCAGCATAACCATAATGAGCATTCTATGAAGCATCCTCAATAAAAATCTATGCACGTAGTAAATAAAAAGATCGCTAAGATGCTCATTGTCTGCTTTCCTTGTCATTTTGATTATGGGATAGCTCCTGTGTCATGTGCAAGGGGTACCCCGTTGGTGGTTCTCTATGATACGTATATACTTACAATGACAAGAGCTTACTTGTGACTGAAGTTTAGTAGCATGAGGTTCGGTCTTCGTAAGTAAGGGGCATGAGACTTTGATTTATAACTTGTCAAACATATCCTCTTAGTTGTGTCACTTTAACCTTAACCACTTAAAGATGCTTATGATAGGGGCAATGAGAGATCAAAGCTAATGAGTACCATACTTTCAGCATTTGGAAGCCTTTCAAACTTTTCAAAACCTGTTCATTTCCTTGTTGAGTCTCCACACATTCTATGAGCACTTTCTTTAGAGCATACTGGCCATTCTTAGTTCTATGTGCATTGTCCCAAGACTAGTTGATTGATGCATATCTTGTTATTGCTTGTTTTAAACTATTGTATCTAGTCACTCTTATGAACTTTGAAGGTGTCCTATGTATTTATATTTGCTACTCTATGAGGGACAAGCTGAATACTTGTATGCTATGTTTTCTTTATGTGAAACAAACAAACGTCTTGCAAAGCATTGTTATTCATGAATCTTTTGTTTGTGCCTTTTCATGTTGCATCATAGTTTCTTTGCTTATTGCTAGAACTTTGTCTTTCATGTTATGATTGAAGTACTATGATCCCAACTTTGAATGTTTTACAAATATTTTGATCAAGTGTTTGATGGTGCATGTCACCTCAAAAATTATTCTTTCTTTTTATCACTTACCTACTCGAGGACGAGCAGGAGTTAAGCTTGGGGATGTTGATACATTGCAAATGTATCTATAATTTTTTATGCTCCATGCTTGGTTTTATCCACTTTCTTGTGTTTTGTCCACACTTTGGAGTACTTTTCATATGATTTCTTGGACTAACCTATTAACAAGAGCCACAGTGCCAGCTGCCTGTTTTCTGCTGTTTTTGGTTCCAGGAAAGTCAGAAAATGAATATTCTCGGAATTGGATGGGACAAAAGCCAAAGTGCCTATTTTTCCAGAAGACTCCAGGAGCCAGAATACGAGACGGAGGAGGGCAAGGGGCTGGCCACACCCCCCAGGCGCGGGCTGGGCCTGGCTGCGCCAGGGCATGGTGTGGTGGCCCCAGGCACCCCCTCGGTCTCCCTCTTCGCCTATAAGAAGCCTTCTGACCTAAAAACTTTGGGGGGGTCGATGTTTTTCTAGAAAAAGTTCCACAGCACCGCCACCACCGAAGGGGAGATTCAGGGGACAGAAAGCCTCTATTCCGGCACCCTGCCGGGACGGGGAAGTGCCCCTAGAGCCATCTCCATCGGTCTCCACCATCATCTCCATCAACCATCCATGTTTCCCCCATCTATGAGTGAGTAATCCCCCGCTGTAGGCTATGGGGATGGTAGGGATTGGATGAGATCGTTCATGTAATGGCATCAGATTGTTAGGGCATGGTGCCTAGTATCTTTTATTAGTGCTTTATGACTTTGTTGCGACTTGTTGTGCTTAATGCTTGTCACTATGGCCCGAGTGCCATGATTTCAGATCTGAACATGTTATTGATTCATTATGATAGTATTGTTTCTGGTCTTATCTACAAGTTGTATACACACATTGTTGTCCGGAACCTATGGCCCCGAAGTGACAGAAATCGGGATAACCGGAAGGGAATGGCTTTGATGTGAGGATCACATGTGTTCACGGAGTGTTAATGCTTTGCTTCGGTGCTCTATTAAAAGGAGCACCTTAATTGCCAGTAGTTCCCTAGAGGTCCCGCTGCAAACGGGCTGGCAGGACAAAAGATGTTGTGCAAGTTCTCATTGCGAGCACGTATGACTATATATGGAACACATGCCTAGGATTGTCTAGTACTTGGATGCTTTATCTTATTTATCTGCAATTGCCCTATGTTCTGATTGCTATGTGAATTGTCTTGTCCATGCAACGCCCGTCCATCCATCCCTATGCCTACCGCACTCGAATCCCACGGTTACTACTTTTGTTACTACTGTCTTTGCTTTACTACTGCTCTTACTTTGCTATTCTTACTACAAAACTGTTGCTACTGATAAACTGCTGTGAGCAAGATTGTTTTCCAGGTGCAGTTGAATTGACAACTCAGTTGTTAAGGCTTATAAATATTCTTTGGCTCCCCTTGTGTCGAATCAATAAATTGGGTTTCACTTCCCTCGAAAATACTGCGATACACCCCCTATACTTGTGGGTCATCAAGAGGCTTGGGATTAGAGAACCAAACTGAGATGGTACTACACACTCAAGATTGCAAGAATCAAATCAACTAAAGGCCAAAATTGAGTGTGATTTCCATAAAAACACGAGATGAACAAAAACAACTAATAAGATCCACATAAAGCCAACTCTTCTCATGGAAGAGGGCGGTGGCCGAGGCCACCTTGTTGGAGTGCATGGTATGACACCACGAAGATATATCTTGTGTTCATGACCAATACTCATCAATAAGCTCACATATCACAAGATGATATTAAGAGAAATGATTTAACTTGCTTTCGGCATTATGGGCGAAGGGTTAGCCCAATCAATTAGGACCACACTCCCCCTATATCCATTCCCACACCTAGACCAAATAAGTATGAGATGTAAGGATGAGTGCATGGGTAATCAAGACAAGCTCCTTGAATCAACGATATTTAGCTCATTCCTCAAGAAACAAAACCTTGCTTCATCAAGTGGCTTCGTGAAAATATCAGCAAGTTGGTTCTTCGTGCTCACAAAATATAGATCAATATCGCCTCGAGCTAGATGGTCCCGAATAAAATGATTCCGAATCTCAGTATGCTTCGTCCTTGTATGATGCACCAGATTGTATGCAATTTTGATTGCACTTTCATTATCGCATAAAAGAGGCACTTTGTCACAATTGACACCGTATTCCTTTAAAGTTTGCCTCATCCATAATAATTGAGTACATGCACTAGTAGAAGCCAAATATTCAACTTCGGCGGTGGAGAGAGATATACAATTCTGCTTTTTAGAAGACCAACATACTAAAGACCTTCCCAAGAATTGACAAGCTCTAGAAGTTGATTTCTGATCATCCTTATCACCAGCCCAATCTGAATCAGTATAGCCACATAGAGAGAAATTGGAGCCCATGGGATACCATAGACCAAAATTAGGGGAATGAACCAAATATCGGAAGATCCTCTTGACCGCCACTAAAAGGATTTCTTTAGGAGCTGCTTGATACCTTGCACACACACCTACACTCAACACAATATCGGGTCTAGATGCGCAGAGGTAGAGTAGAGAGCCGATCATGGACCGGTATACCTTTTGGTCCACATCTTTACCATGGGGATTAAGTTCAAGGTGACATTTTGTTTGCATCGGTGTGGCGACACCATTAAGATCCATCATCTTGAATCTCTTGAGCATGTCTTGGATGTATTTTTCTTGATTTATGAAGGTTCCTTCTCTTAGTTGTTTAATCTCAAATCCAAGAAAGAACCGTAATTCCCCCATCATAGACATCTCAAACCTGCCAGTCATAAGCTTTGAAAATTCATCATTAAAAGTTTTATTAGTAGATCCAAAGATAATGTCGTCTACATATAGTTGGCATAGGAAGAGCTCCCCCTTAACCTTCTTAGTAAAAAGAGTGGGATCAATTTGCCCAACTTCGAAGCCACGGTCTAGCAAAAGCTCTTTAAGGTGCTCATATCACGCGTGTGGGGCTTGTTTAAGGCCATAGAGTGCCTTATCGAGTTTGTAGACATGGTTCAAAAAGTTAGGATCCTCAAATCCCAAGGGTTGCTTTACATATACAAACTCATGTAGAGGACCATTAAGAAAAGCACTCTTAACGTCCATTTGCTGTAATTTAAAATTATTATGAGCAGTATAAGCAAGGAGGATACAGATGGACTCAAGACGAGCCACTGGAGCATAAGTCTCACCGAAGTCGATGCCCTCAACATGGGATTAGCCGTGTGCCACTAGTCTTGCCTTGTTCCTTACAACAATGCCATTTTCATCTTGCTTATTTTTAAATATCCACTTTGTGCCAATAATATTGCGGCAATCCTTGGGCTTCTCTACTAATTTCCAAACCTTGTTGCATTCAAAGTTATTCAATTCTTCATGCATAGCAACAACCTAGTCCGGATCTTCAAGAGCTTCAAACACCTTCTTGGGTTCCACCATTGAGATGTGAGCTTGATGCTCATTGAAACTTGCCAGCTCCCTTCTTGTGGATACCCTTCGTCGGAGATCACCTACAACTTTGTCAAGAGTGTGACCCCTTAATTCAAGGTTCCTATCTGCACGAGCTTTGTGACGAAGTTCAATTAGCTTGCTGTCTCTTGGGGGAATAACTTCATCATTTGAGTCTTCATTGGAATCTTTGGCTTGGTCTTGATCTTTAGCTTGATTGATAGGAATAGGAGATGATGAATCTTGCCCTTGATGTTGATCAATAGTCGTAACAAGAGGCTACTGCTCTTCAAGATTTTCAGGGCCGGATAATCCGGCCTGGTTGTACTTGATGCACCTTCACAGTCTTGAGTGGTCCTGGCACGAACTGGAGAGGGGCCGGATAATCTAGGGTCAGCCAGAAAATCCGGCCTGGAGCTTGCTGCAGAGTCTTGAGCATTTTGATCACTTTTCTCAGTTGAGGAGGGTTGCCTGGATAATCCGGCCTGTATCTTTCAGGAGCATTTTGATCTTCAGCATTTTGTGGGGTTGGTGTAGAAGTTTCTCCAGCAGTTGGAGCAGGTTAAGCTTGTGTCGATGAGGGCTCTACTTGAGTAGAGCATTGTCCTTCCCGATCCGCCACAAGGAGTTCCTCAATGGGGCGAAAGAATCCCACGCCCTTTCTTCTTATGGGATCTTGGGGTATTTCAATATCTGCATCACAAACATCAACTTGCCCCGCACAGGAGCCATCATTTTCCTCGAACACCACACTACAAGATTCTACAACAGTTCCGGAGAGCTTAGTATAGACTCTATAAGTGTGGGATTCGGCACCATAACCAACAAAAATGCCTTCTAAAGCCTTAGACTCAAATTTAGATAAACGAAGACCTTTGATGAGAAAGAAACACCTACAACCAAATACCCGAAAGTAGGAGATGTTTGGCTTGTTACCGGTAAGTATTTCATAAGGAGTCTTGTCCAAGATTTTGTGGAGATAGAGCCGGTTGGATGAGTGGCAAGCGGTAGAGATTGCTTCAGCCCAGAAGTTATAAGGAGACTTAAATTCAGCTAGCATAGATCTTGCCATATCTATTAAGTTCCGGTTCTTCCTCTCGGCAATACCATTTTGTTGAGGGGTGTACATAGCGGAATATTGATGTCCCCTATTCACTTAGGAATTCATTCAGAGTGTAGTTCTTGAACTCGGAGCCTTTATCGCTTCTAATTGCCAAAATTGGGAGATTGTGTTGATGGTTAACCTCGTTGGCGAAATCAATGACCGTTTGTTGAGTCTCACTCTTCAACTTGAAGAAATAGAGCCATGTATATCTTGAATAATCATCAACAATTACGAGGCAATATTTCTTCCCACCGAGGCTTGCATGAGATGTAGGACCAAAGAGATCCATGAAGGAGCTCCAAAATCCTCGATGTAGAGATGATGGTCTTCCGTCGATGGGGAGAGTCATGCATTTTTCCTTCAACACAAGCCCTGCAAACACGATCTTTGGCAAAGGAAACATTTTCTTTTAGTCCAAGGATGTGGCCACCCTTATGGAGACTTTGCAAAGTTCTCATATTGACGTGGGCTAGTCGGTGATGCCATAGCCAGCCCGTGTCGGCCTTTCCAAAGAGACACATCGGGCCTGTAGTGGTTTTCCCCGAAAAGTCCACCACATACAGGTCATTTTCGGCATATCCAACAAAAGCGACCTTTAGAGACTTGCTCCACAAGAGTACCACCAAATCACCATCAATGAAAACTGCAAAGCCGATCTTACCAAGGGGACGAACAGAAAGTAAATTGTAACCGAGGGTCTCAACAAGCATGACATCCACGAGAGAGATATCGTGAGCAACCACAACTTTGCCAAGACCTAATACCTCAGATTTTGACATGTCACCATAGGAGACGGTTATGTGATCATGGTTTGGCCGCATCTCTGAGATGATCTCCTTGCTTCCGGTCATATGACTAGTGCACCCGCTATCGAGTACCTATTTAGACCCACCAGAAGCATAGCCCTGCAAGAAAGTTACTTCTTGGTTTTAGGTACCCATTTTTCAACGGTCCTCTCATGTTAGTGACAAGGGTTTTGGGAAGAAAAATAGACCAAGATATGTAACTATCAAAAGGACCAACATAGCTAGCATAGACGTCACCATAATAATCACAAAATAATTCATAATTTGGATTATTAGCCCCTGCAAAACCATCATAGTTAGTCTTGTCATTAGTGGTG
This sequence comes from Avena insularis, assembly GCA_023614405.1. Taxonomy (NCBI): domain Eukaryota; kingdom Viridiplantae; phylum Streptophyta; class Magnoliopsida; order Poales; family Poaceae; genus Avena; species Avena insularis. Next base: position 351,790,191 of record CM042692.1, on the reverse strand, counting down.
ATGCTTCTCTTTGGTTGAGCAGTTTTGCTCTTGTTGTTGTTCTTCTTCTTCTTTATCTTGGTGACATAACCAAGACCTTATTTCCCATTGTTTGTCCTTTGCTTGCTAATCACCTCATCTAAGACTTCTTTACCTTTATGTTGAGATCCCTTTACAAGTTCTTATTTTATCCTAGCATTTTCTTCAACAATGTCTTCATGTCCACAAGATAGAGTGGAGGTACTGGGCATATCATACTTGTCCAATTGAGTTTGGAGCTGATCACAAGACTCATTTAGAGTAGAATGATCACTCTCCAATGCCATGTGAGCAATGTCAAGTTTCTCAAACTTCTCTAAGAGTCTAGCATGAGCAGCCCCAAATTCAATCTTTTCCTTCTTTAGTTCCTTTACCTTAGCAAGAGCATTGTCACATTCTTTAATGAGCTGGGCAACAAACTCTTCATGGGACTCCTCAATTGACTCAAGTTTCTCCTCCAAGGATACTCGAGCTTCCTATTCTTCCTCTAAGGCATTCTTCAAGGAGGCAATTTCCAAGGCATCTTCTCTTTCAACTCTACCCTTTTCTTCGAGAAGTTCTTCGGAATGAGCAAGTTGACTCATAAGAGAATCAAAGTTAAGTTTGTGCTCACCTTGCAGGTTAGTGAAAAAATTGTCCAAAGCAATAACTTCTTCTTTTATCTTAAGACTAGTATGATCATCCATATCCATATTTATATTAGTCTTAGGAAATGAAGAAATAGAAGATGATACCTCTGACCCTCTTGCCATAAGGCAAGTGATGTTGTTGTTGATGACATTTTCGTTTGGAGAGTCGAAGAGTGATGACGGGGTAGATGTGGTGCCTATAGCAGCCACCTCTTGAGAACTATCTTCATCCTCTTCATCTTCACTTGTAGAGGAATATTCTTCTTGTGCCACCAAGACAATCTTGGGTTGCTTCTTGTAAGGACCATTCTTTTTAATAAATGGCTTCTTTCGAGGTGCCTTGGACTTTTCCTTAAGGATGAGCCTGCCACCATTGTCTTGTCTACTTTGATATGGACATTCAGCCACAAAGTGCAACCTGTCTCCATAATTGTAGCATGTTCTCAGTTTTGGGCCATTCTCTCTTCTTCCACTTGACCCATTCTTGTGCTCAAGTTCAGACTTGGCCTTGGCTGGATCCTTCCAAAAATTTCTTGCATAGAAAGCCATGTACTCACCATGAGCACGCTTGACTTCCTCGGGAAAGCCCATGGAGACAACATCGTATCCTCTTTCATCCTCATCTTCCTCAACAACATTTGCTTTTAGAGCCACATTAACTCCTTTTTGCATTCCAATAGCCCGAGAATGGGCATCTTCGGCATTCTTGGCGGCAACTTTGAAGGCCGCCATTTCTTGCATGACTTCATTGGAAGTAATTTGGTGGTAGTTGTGTCTACCTTGCAAACTCTTCAAGTCCGTTGGCTCAAATGGCATGAGGGCACTCTCATATTTCCTTTTGATCCAGGCATCGTCAATGTGAGTGGCTCCATGCTTTCTAAATGTTGTTGCAATGCTCTTAAGCCTTCTATACATGTCTTCATGGTCCTCACCATCCAACATGTAGAATCCTTTAGCTTCATTACTAAGATTCCTTCTCGTTCTTTCATTTCCAATGAATAAGTCGGTGAGAGCATCCCAAGCTTCTTTGGCGGTGTTGAAGTGCTCAGTGTGGGGCCTGTCCTTTGGACCCACTCCAAGCTGAATCATGTGGAGAGCCGTCGCATTCAATTGACTATCCACAACTTCTCTTCTAGTCAAGTTGATGGGGTCTCCAATATGAAGACCATATTCAATGATCCTCCAAAGCTCAATTGATGAACTGCAAACATGAGATTTCATTAAGAATTGCCATTGATTAAATGAGGATGTAGTAAGCTTGGGTGGATCACCCCTATTGTTTATATGAGGATGAGGGATAGGTGGGTCGGGAGAATATAAGTGAGAGACCTCACTATAATCCTCCTTACCACTTCCCTTCTTAGAAGCGGAACCATTTTTTCTCACCTATCGTCTCATCTTCCTTAGATTTGGCATGAGCCTTATCCTTAGAAAGAGGAGTTGTGGCCTCAGAGGAGGATGGAGGTGGAGTTGTAGATGCGGTGAGATGAGGAATCATTTGCTGCATCTCTTCCATCTTGGTCTCAAAGGATTTCAACAAGGTTGTTTCCAACGTCTTGAGGTCATCCATTGTGACCTTATCCACATCCTCACTCCCATTCTCCTTAGTACCCATACTTCTCTTAGGTGGTTAAGCCCGAATAAAGAGCCAGGGCTCTGATACCAAAATGGATCATATGGGAACCTAGAGGGGGTGAATAGGTGCTACTTCAAATTTTAATGCATTTTCAATTTTAGGCTTGACACAAAAGGTAAATTCTCTAGATATACTACTATGTAGAATTTCCCTATATGCAAACCTAACTACTAGCGAGTAAAGGCGATTAAGATAGAGGAACGAGGAAACCGTAGTGGAGCATGCAAAGACACAGGATTTTTTTTACCGTAGTTCCTTCCTTGTTAAGGGAAGTACATCTGCGTTGGAGGGGTGGGCGGTACTAAGACCACCACTCCACAATAGGCCTCACCCTGTTCTCTGATGAATCTCGCCACCAAAGGCCTGATCCACCTTTCCACTATAGGAACCCTTCGAGGCGGGAGCCGACGCCTTTACACAACTAGCGGGGCGTAACTCCACAACCGAATTGGTGGCTCCCGTATTGACAACAAGATGCCACAAGAACAATAGTTATCAATAAAAAACACAAGATCTAGATATCAACGAGAATACTAGATCGGGGATTCTCCAAGTGAATAGAGAGGAGTTGAAGCACTTGATTCTTGATGACGATGAATGATGTCTCCTCCTTCAATTCCCCCAAAGATTGAAGCCTTCTGGTGGTTGAAGTGGGAGATCTCGGGAGAGAGCTTTTGCAACAGGTCTGTTCTTTTTCGAATGAATCAAGAAGTCTGACAGGGGGAAGACGTGGCTTTTATACCCACTGTCTAGATGGAGTCGTTGGAGATTTTTGGGGCCAGATTATCCGGCCTAAGTGAGGGTCAGATTATCCGGCCTGGGGAAAAATCCGCCCCAGCCTCGGACTATCCGGGGGATAATCCGCCCCCAGTCTGAGAGTCGCACCGTGCCAGCCTTTGCACTTTTCCTGTGGGCCGGATTATCTGGCCCAAGGTAAGGGCCGGATTATCCGGTAGGGGAAGAAAATCCGCCCCACTTAAGATTGTCCGGGGGAAAATCCGCCCCCCAGTTTAAGACTCGTGCCATGCCAGCCTTTGCCAAGAGGGCCAGGCCAGATTATCCGGCCCTTGATGGGGGCGGATAATCCGGCCCCCAAACACCAAAAACACTTCCCTGCACACTTATCACACATGAGAAAAACTCCGTGGTATTGTTATCTAACACCCAAAACACGGGAAACCATGAAATGTTCTTTGACCCATGAGTGTCTCTCTTTGATCTCTGAATGAGAACATCACCAACCACAACTAAAAGTGTCTCATGGCCAGGTCCACTGAGGTAACACCCACTTCCAAGTCTCCCTCAAATGAACTTCCTTTGCATGATCTAGATGGTCTAGAGGTTAAGAAAGAGATAGTAAGCATGTGTAAATCCATGGAGCATCTAGATGATGATACTAGAATGTTCTTTGAAACTCTTGTAAACCAACTTGACTATGCTAGGGAAATGCTAGATGAGAAGGAAGAGGTAATTGACATGCTAGGTAAAAATGAGAGAGAGGCCGCCGATGAAATTGCCTCTCTGTCTCAATCCCTTGAAGATGAACATAACATGAGAATAATTCTTGAGGAAAGTGTGGCTAAACTTGGAGATGACCATAATGTCATCATATCACAACTTGTTAAAGAATGAGATCATGCTCTTGCTTCATTGAATGTCCTTAAAAATGAAAAGGTTGAGTTTGGTGTTAGACATGAATGTCTTAAGGACTTTGAGAAACTCAAGGAGGAACATCATGCCTTGGAGAGTAAATTCTCAAGTCTCTTTGAGGCTCATGAGCGACTTCAAACTCAATTGAATAATGAACAATCAAAGTCTTCCGCTATGCCTATTATACATTTGCCTTGTTCTTCTAACCCTTGTTGCAAGCATGTGAATCTTGTTGACGAAAACAAGGTGTTGAAAGATCATCTTGCAAAAGGGCAAGTTGACAAGAAGAAGAAGAAGAAGAACAACAACAACAACAACAACAACAAAAAGAAGAAAAGCAAGAGCTTTGCTAAAGGATCCTCACATGCTTCTACCTTTGTGCAAAGTGATAACTCTGCCGGGAAGAACAACCCTTCTTACATTCTTTGCAAATCTTTTGATGGTCATGTTTATGCGAAATACATTGGCGCTTCTTACACTCATGATTATCATTGGACTATTTGGGTACCAAAGACCCTCGTGACTAACAAAAGGGGACCCATTGGAAAATGGGTACCTAAAACCAAAGCTTGATTTTCTTGTAGGACTTTGCTTCCGGTGGAGCAAAATAGGTGCTTGATAGTGGAGCTACAAGCCATATGACCGGAAGAAAGTCTATCATGTCGGAGATTAGGCCTAATTTTGCTAATACTATGGTCTCCTATGGTGATAAAACAAGCTCTCGGGTATTGGGTTTTGGTAAGGTGGTAGTAACCCCGGATGTTTCCTTGGTTAATGCCATGCTTGTCAAAACCCTTGGGTACAATCTCCTTTACGTTCGTGATTTAGCCATTATGGGTCTTTCGTCTTTCTTTAATGAGAATTCAGTGGTACTCATGTGGAGAACGACTCTCATGGTAGCTTTCGTTGGATATGTAGAGCATGACTTGTATGTGGTGGATTTCTCTGAAAAGCCCTATACGCATGTTATAAGTATCTATGCAAAAGCCGATGTGGGCTGGTTGTGGCATCACCGCCTAGCCCACGTAAACATGAAGTCTTTACAAAGTCTCTACACGGGGGGCCACATCCTTGGACTAAAAGACATTTCCTTTGCCAAAGATCGTGTGTGCAGGGCTTGTATTGAAGGAAAGATGCATGAGAAGCCTCATAAGATCCTCAATCAAATAACCACCGAATGGTGCTTGGAACTTCTTCACATGGATCTTTTTGGTCCTCCTTCTCATGATAGTCTTGGGGGGAAGAAGTATTGTTTGGTTATTGTTGATAACTTCTCAAGATACACATGGGTCTACTTCTTCAAGTTCAAGAGCGAGACTCAACAAACCATCATCGACTTTGCTAATCAAGTTCAATGGAAACACAATGCTACAATTCTCACCATTCGGAGTGACAATGGAACCGAGTTCAAGAACTACACTTTGGATGAGTTTCTTAGCGATGAGGGGATCAAGTATCAATATTCAACTCCTTACACCCCTCAACAAAATGGTGTTGCCGAAAGGAAGAATCGTACTTTGATGGATGCGGCCCAGACCATGTTGGCGGAATTCAAGTCACCATATAAATTTTGGGCCAAAGCCATCTCCACTGCTTTCCATGCAACCAATCGCCTCTACCTACACAAGAAGATAAACATGACTCCATATGAACTTCTCACCAGACGCAAGCCAGATGCGAAGTACTTCCGGGTGTTTGGTTGTAGATGTTTCATTCTCAAGAAAGGTGTCCGCTTGTCAAAGTTTGAGGCTAGGGCACAAGAAGGAATCTTTGTTGGGTCCTCAAGTCAATCTCATGCCTATAGAGTCTACAATAAAGCCACGCGAAGAGTTGAAGAATCTTGCAATGTCGAGTTTGATGAATATCATGTGTCTCTTGTGAGTCAAGATGGTTTTCATGATCCAAGTGATAAAATTCCTCCCCACGCCATAAGAAGAGTAGGTGTGGTATTCTTCCACCCCATTGAGGATGCCCTTGTGGCCGAAGGATAAGGACCAAGCTCTACTCAAGTGGAGCCTTCACTCTCACACGACCATCATTCCCCTCAAGGACAACTTATTGATTCTCAAGGTTCTCCAAGCTCTTCTCAAGATCTTCATGTCCATGACTTTCCAAGCTCAAGTCTAACTCAAGTTGATCAAGCTCTACCTCACCAAGATAGTGAAGCTCCTCAAGTCAATGATGATCAAGGTCGAGTTGAAGAAGGTCAAGCTAACAATGACCAAGGCCAAGCTAATTCCTCTCCACCAAATGATGATGACTCTCCTACGTGTGATGTTGATGAAGATAGTGATCAAGTTCGTGCATATAGTGAAGGCGGGGACTCGAATCATGGTGATGACCAAGTGGTTTCTCAAGAATCTCGTCTTGAGACCCAAGCCCTCCGTCAAGCATACCGTCTCCCCAAGCTCATCAAAGATGGCCATATCCTTCATAATTTTTGTGGAGATTTCAATAGGGGCTCTACTACTAGGAGACAACTAACCTCTTTTAGTTCTCATCATGCTTTTATTTATCATGTTGAGCCCAGAAAGGTCTTCAAAGCACTTGAAGATGATGATTGGCTTGATGCTATGAGTGAAGAACTTCACAATTTCAAGAGGAACAAGGTGTGCTCAGTTGTGAAGAGGCCAGGAGATTGTAAAAATGTGATTGGGACCAAGTGGATCTTCAAGAAAAATAGGGATGCCAATGGGATAGTCGTCCACAACAAGGCAAGGTTAGTTACCCAAGGATACTCTCAAGTTGAGGGCATTGACTATGGTGAAATTTATGCTCCCGTTGCTCGTATAGAATCCATTCACATGCTTCTTTCTTATGCTACCCATCATAACTTTAAATTGCAACAAATGGATGTCAAGAGTGCTTTTCTTAATGGTCCCTTAAAGGAATTGGTCTATGTCAAGCAACCTCCAGGCTTTGAGGATCCCCTCTTCCCGGACTATGTCTACAAACTTGATAAGGCACTATATGGTCTCAAACAAGCCCCACGTGCGTGGTATGAGTGCCTTAGAGAGCTTTTGTTAGACCGTGGTTTTGAAGTAGGCCTCATTGATCCACTCTTTTTACTAAGAAAGTTGGAGGAAACTTGTTCATTTGCCAAATCTATGTTGCCGATATTATTTTTGGGTCTACTAATAAAGCTTTTAATGAGGATTTTGATAAGCTCATGACCGACCGCTTTGAGATGTCTATGATGGGGGAGTTGGAATTCTTTCTTGGTTTTGAAGTCAAGCAATTAAGGAAGGGAGCATTCATTAACCAAGAAAAATATGTCCAAGATATGCTCAAGAAGTTCAACATTGATCAAGTAAATGGAGTCAAAACTCCCATGCCCACAAAGGTTAATCTTGATCTCGATCCCAAGGGTAAGGATGTGGATTAAAAACTTTATCGCTCGATGATTGGTTCTTTGCTCTATCTTTGTGCATCTCGACCAAATATTATGTTGAGTGTAGGTATGTATGCAAGATTCCAAGCAGCACCAAAGGAAAGCCACATGGTGGCGGCCAAGAGAATCTTTCGATATTTGGTTCATACCCCTAACTTTGGTTTATGGTACCCCAAGGGAGCAAGCTTTGACCTCATTGGATACACGGATTTGGATTGGGTGGGAGACAAAGTGGAAAGGAAGTCAACCTCTAGTGCTTGTCAATTTCTTGGAAGATCTTTGGTGTGTTGGTCCTCGAAGAAGCAAAATTACGTGTCTATGTCCACCGCCGAAGCCGAGTACATATCTGCCGCAAGGTGTTGTGCTCAATTGCTATGGATGTAGCAAACCTTGAAGGATCTTGGACTTTCTCTCAACAAGGTTCCCCTTCTTTGTGACAATGAGAGGGCCATTGCTATTGCTCACAACCCGGTGCAACACAACAAGACCAAGCACATTGAGATTCCTCATCATTTCATTCGGGATCATGTTGCAAGAGGAGACATTTCATTGGAGTATGTTCCTACCAAGGCCAATATAGCGGATCTTTTCACGAAGCCACTTAATGAAGCAAGGTTCCGGGAGTTGAGGCATGAACAAAATAACATAGATTTGAGCAATGTGGTTTGAGTATCTTGCACACCTACCAGGGTCTGAAAGAATATCTTGTTTGGATGTACGCATGGATTTAGGGGAAGTGTAGTTCCTCATATGAACAAACACTCTCCCTATTATGCACACATTAATGTATTCATTCTCTATGGTCTCTCAAAGACACAAAATGAGCTTAAATGATGAGTTTTGGTAATGAACCCAAGATATATCTTCACGGTGTCAAGCCAAATATACTCATATATGGTGGTCTAGGCCACCGACATTGTGGGGTTTTCTTTGTTTTTCTTTTGTGGTGTTTCCCCTTACTTTCCATGTTTTCAGTGTTGTTATTCATTTTTAGATCTTTATTTGGCTTTTCACAGTTTGTGCCATCTATCCCAAGACTTTGCTCCTCCCCTTAAACCACTCTCTCTCTTGCACAAGGTCACTTCCTAGCCATTCCACATCTGGGAAGTTTTTCTAGGTGTCACCGGTAGTTCCGGCCAGCGTCGGTACTACCACTCCGGGCCCAACTTCCCCGGAAGTTCCGTCTGGACTGGTACTGCCGCTCTGGTCCTCCACTACCAGTGTCACTAGTAGTTCTAGCCCCTGGCCGGTACTACTGGTCGAGCGTGTGTCCTAGAAGCTACGGGCCAGGGGCCAGGGGATCTTATTCCCCATTTTCCCCTGACCCTCTTCTTACAAACACGACTCGCCCGAGGAAGCTCTCCATGGTGGCACCGTCGGCACCACTGATTCCATCCGCCCCTCTTCAAATCTGCTCTGTGGGAATCTTCCCCACCTCGATCTCCTGCCATGGACCCTGGTATTTGCTCCTCTCACCCTCCGTTCATGGAGATCTGGCCATTCCTGTGCCTGAGTAGGGCATGCCATGTCTAGGGATCTTCTTTGGCTAGAACTATTTTAGGAGATCGTGGTAGGTTAGGATTCATTGGTAGAACAGATTGACCCAGTACATTGGCTAGATTTCATCTTTTGGTGCCCTTATATCCGACGAACTACTCTGTTCGTGCCCGGACCGGTACTACCAGTAGGGCTCGACCGGTACTTTTGGTGGGCTCCTCACCACCGGTACTACCAGTGGGGCACGACCGGTACTTCTGGTGTGATCCGTGCCACCGGTAGTTCCGATAGCTCGGCAGAACTACCGCTGCACCAATATTTGAACTCTATTTCTGTATTCTGTCAATATTTTCTCATTTGTCTTTCCTTCGACCGTGTGCACTTATCTTCCATTCCCTCCCTTCTATTTGCTTTCTTCTCAGGGCAAGGTGGTTCTTGTGGTGGCTCCAAGCGGTCTCGTGCTCCCCCTCGTGGTCCTCCAGAGATTGATGAAGATGAACTTGAAGTTGTGCGTCCTGCTATCCAGTCTGCTCATCAGAAAGCTATTGCTAAGTGCCATGTTGTTGCGGCTGAAGTAAAGAGGCCGACATTGGCCAGCCAGAAGAAGACCTCCACTAGGCCTGACATCAACAAGAATAAGATTTCTTCATGGCCTCAGAATGTGTATGAGCAGTTTCACAAGGTTGATCCCTATATTGTTCCTCATGATCATCTGGCTTGTGACTCTTTCTTCCATACCAAGCGTCAAGAAGAAATCTATACTGAGGTGTATGCCTCCAAGAAGAAGAATGTGGTTGCCCCCTAGAAACACATCAACGTGGCAAAGATGGAAAGCAATCCCAATTACTTTGGTGAGGCTCTCGACATGTTCAGGAGGTTTGGGCTCATTTGGCTTATGGAGCATCGTCAGAATTATGATGAGAGGGCTATTGTTTAGTTCTACTCCACCCTGTACATTGATGTTGATCATCAGGATAGGACTATGAAGTGGATGGCTCAAAACAGGTTTCTGACTGCCATATGGTCTAAGTTTGCTGCTCCTCTTGTCTATCCAATTCTGCAAGACCTACATGTAAATGGTTGGCACGTTCACATGGGCAAGGCTTCTGCCCCTGAAGTTCTGGAGCCCTTCTACATTGAGGGTTGGGGTGTCAATGGTAATGTAGCTCATCTTCTTCCAACCTATGATATCATGCGCAAAGTTTACCAAAATACCATTGCTCCCAAGGAAGGTAACTTCGATTAGCTTCATGCCTTCTAGTGATCTCATGTATCATACTTATCACCACAGAAATTCTTAGGAGCGTATTGATGTTATGGACTATCTGTTTGAGGAGATATGGTCTGCTCTGATTGAGAATAGGTCATGCCCTTATGCTCCATACATTCAGACTCTTATCAATGCTAAGTGGCTGGAAGCCACCCACACTCCTTATCCTCAGGATGCCTGCACTATTCATGAGGAGAAGACCCTCCGTGTAATGAAACATGAGAAACCCCGTTCTCAAGCCGAGAAGGAAGGTGCTGCTTTGAGGGCTGCATAAGACGCTGCTGAGGCATCAGGCCATGTTAGTGATGGGGATCGTGCTGAGGCTTCTCCTCCACCCCAACTTGAGAGACAGCCATCATGGGCAAACAAGCTGCTGAAGAAAATGAAGAATACCTTCTGCTTTATTCAGGACCGTGAGTATCAGTCCTATGTTGCTCAGAGGCACTGTGTCAAGAGGGAGAAGGCAATCATGAGGAAGCTTGATATTGAGGTATCTCCTGAGTCCGTTCCGTCACCGCGCCCAAGGATCAGTGGGTAAATTCGCATTGTAGGTGGACTGACATTGATGATGAGTCTAAAGTCACCGGTCCTTTTCCGCCCGCTTGGAACAATGCCTCATGGGACCCCGAGCCTCCTCCTGCGTATGTTGGTGGGTGGGGCGCTTAGATTGTCTACTTTATTGGGGTTTCGCGTATGAAAACAATAAATTTTACTCTATGCTCCTGAACCCCTGAAGCTGCCAGGACCTATCTATTAGTAATACAGTAACGGGAGGGGCTTTTCGCGAACTTACCCTTGAGTACCGAAAAGCGTTGTCAACGCTCAGGAGAGCGTGGTTGATGTAGACGAGCCGAAGCCGACCTCAAGGTCGTGATGAAGTCCTTGCGCTCCTTGGCTCCAACGACTTGAGTGCCTCAAGTGCGACACCTCGCGGGGAGTTACACACGTCCGGTGCCTGACGATGACTCCCACTTCCCCGATCCAGCAGCAGTTGCGGAAGTAGAGCTCCCGGATCCGAATCCTGTAGCACGACGGCGCTTCGCGGTGAAGATGTCTCTCGCTCCGCAGTCCAGACTTGGGACCACGGTCTTGAGAGAGAGGGGGAGGAGAAAATATCAACTGGACGTCCTCCCAAAAGTGAGAAGACCTTTATTGATTATTGGTGTATTTAAATTGGCCAAATACCCCCACTATATATAGGGGGAGGGGAGGTACTACCTCCCTCAAAGTCCCGGGGTGGGACTAAAGGAGAGAAGGGGGAGGGGAGGCTGCCGGCCACCTAGTGGGCCCGCCGAGGGGGTGGCTAGGCCCAGCCGGCCACCCCCTTGGCCCCTCTCCCTCTCTCCTTTCCCTAATGGGCCCTCTCCCCTCCGGGAATTGGCCCATTAAGCCTTTGACCATTTAAATTGATTTCCTCTTTATTAAATAATTATGAATAAATGATTAAATCAACATTTAACATTCATTCACATATTATTCAACCTCCGTGGCTATGGAACACCTTCCACCTCCACTCCGGACATCCTCCAGACTTACCGAAACCCTTCCGATTTTCTCCCTACTCTTCTTCGGTGATTCCATCGATCCTATAAACACTCCCTAAGCATCATCAAGCCCTTAAGCGTGATACCCCATGGTTCAGGAACACTCCAGACATGGTCGAGACACTCCCACACCAATGATTGACAGAGGGACCTGGATGGCCATGTGACCCCTGTGCGTTCCACGAAGATCTTTCGTCGTTTGAACCAGGACAGTCGTGTCTTATTCCCTTTGTCACTCGATACTTGCATTGCCCGAGATGTGATCAATGACATCACCATGTCATGTTCAATCGCGTTACTGAACAATGCTACTTGACTCGTTCCGACAAGCGATATCCTCGTGATCAAATCACATGTTGCGCAACTATTGGATATAACCTCTCCGAGTGGGCCCTTGAGTATCTTCCCGTCACATGGACGAACAAATCCTGCTCTTGATAGATATTGCCTCTACGGTTTCCTCCGAGTACCTAAACACACCTTTATAACCACCGTATTACCAGATGGTGTTTGATGCTATCTAAGCACTCTCGGGAGACAGTGATTGATATAGCCTCACGGTCTAAGGAATAGTCTACGAGGATCCATTTCTAATCATCGTAACTTGAACTTCATGACATGATCGAGTCATGATGTTTAGGTTGGGTATTGGTTCATCATCTCATTCTCAGAATGAGATGACCTCATTTCCAACTGGCATAAATGCCAGATGATCAGGAAACATGATCATCTGTTGACCAATGAACCAGTGACTAGAGTTTCACTAGGAACCCCTGGTTGTTTGTATATCACACGTGTATTGATGTTTCCACTCAATACAGTTATAGCATGATATAAAACTTAACCATAAACTATATGAAATATGATAATAGTCCTTACTACTATTTGTCTCTAGGGCATATTTCCAACAGTCTCTCACTTGCACTAGAGTACAAATACACTAGCTGCATTTGTTCTCAATCATTGGCACCATATACTTGGTACCCTGAATATGCTTGCTCATGGAAGAGGTTGAGTCTTGGGTCTGTGCTTTATAGTCCCAAATCCTTTGCAACTTACTAATATCACCTTGATTAACATTAATACTTTATCATCACATGATAACATCTGTGTGTATGCATCGTCGCTATGGCGTGAGCGAGGCTGATTCCAGGAGCCTACAGTGACGTTAGATCAACCTCGAGGGCTTTCTCATGGACACTGTTCCCTGGGACACATCATTCTATGTTAAAAGTGAACTAGCCCCGCCATAACATTATACAACACTTTATATGGTACCCTTATCTATTATTATAAATGTATTCATCGAAAGTCCCATGCACTCTATGCAACTTTCAATGTCTTTATTCACCATGCTTCCTACTTGACTTTAATCGGTATCTATAGGATTTTCCAACATATTCCCTTATAACATAACTCTATGCTTTAAGATATGGCATCCTTTATGGATTTGGAAAACATGTCTGCAGTTCTCTACTAGACACTGAGGACAAACTTATCTCAACATTCTGTGATTCGAACTTAATCACTATTAAATGTTCCTTATTTGGATCACATATTATGCAAAGTTATCATCATGGTTTACTAAGATAGAACCTATGTCTCAACATAGTGGATTATGATCATCCTTTTCTTTCTTTCAACCATTGATGTTAAACTTAATACTATTCCTAATTTGAGTTATTAAGGATCAGTTCCTTAATTAACTTCTATTCTAAAACCCCTTTCAGAATCCCTTAAGGAATACTACATAATATCATAATACACTTATTGTCAACTTCTACATCTTATAAATCATTATTTATAAGTATTTGCGCTTTCATTCTTAACATACTTAAGAATTACTCCTATAAGCTCCCACTCAGAATATGTTCCTACATATTTGAATTTGAGACTTATATTGCTCCCACTTAAAAATATGTCAATCACATATTGTTTCATGGAAGGCTTTCATAGCTCCCACTCAATTTTATTCAAATTGCACATCCACTCACTATTTTGAACAACTTCAAAATCCTTTGATCAAATATCAAACTTGGATATTTTACTATGAGATACTAGTACTTTACTAGTTTTAAATCCACTAGACATTTAGCACATTTGAATCAAATTCATTTGAATTTGTCCAATACCTGACAAATTGTGCTTTTGTCATTTACCCCCTTTTTTCTCTATGGCTTTGCAGTCATTTGGGAAAATTCCAAGTAACCCTCTTACTTATGAGATTCAGCAACGAATTGCTTTCTAATCTCAAGGGAAGTTTGCTTCTAGGATTTCTCATAATTTTAGTTTACCATTATTTCCTTTGTAGTTCGTAGGTATGTCACATTCCAAGAACCATGACAATTGATTCACAAGTGTCTCCATACTAGATATGGATTTACATTTTTAATCCTACTTTATGTAGTCAAAACACTAGTGGAGAAAACACAATGATCAATATCATTGATTCTTTCCTTCTGTGAAGAGAATCATTCAAGAACGTTGTCCGTTGTGCTTCTCAACACTCTAATGCGGGGTTTTGAATCCTCATCGTGTTTTTCACTATTTTCCATTTGCTCCATAATCGAGAAACATCACTAAAAGTGAGCTTTCTCAAGAATGTACCAAAATCCAAGCAATACGAATCTTGCTTTCCTTTTGGTTTCAGCTATGGGTTTCATATTCAAAGTTTCCAATGAATACGCTACAAGGACTTATTCGCTATTGTTTTGGTTATATCGAATAACCACAAAACTTTCACGAATTCAAATGGTTCACTGCCTTCTAATTGAGTGCTAATTATTTCTAAGCTAATGGTCTCTACATCTATACTACAACGATTTATTTGGTGCCTTCTATTCAACCCATTTTTGATATCTAATATCGAATGCTTTGTATTTTGATGTTTCAAAACACTTTGCATTTCACAATTACTTTTATGCCATTCTTATAAAGTTGAATTTCATTACTATTGATCAAATCATAGTAATTGGATTCTCTTTTATATTTATACCCTTTGTTGATGAAACACTTTGATCAAATCAAATAGTTTCATAATCATGTTTCCTTTGGTAAACTTATTTACACATTTAAACAATCACATAATGATAATTACCATTTTCATTAAAACACAATACATCGAATATGTATTTACTTTTAACAATTCTTTAAACACTTTGTATTCAAGTAATACATGGTGTTCAAGTTAATTTGCCGAACTTAGGTATGATTTATATGTGATAAGAAATCGAATGACTTTCACATATTATCACATAACTTTGAATTTAAACAATGGTTTTTATTCATTAATGAACATATCATTAAGTTGGGTATTTTAAACAACGCATTTTTAATATTTTACAAATGTTCATGCATTATCAATTAGTTTCAAACAACAAGGATAATTCACACATAATCAAACAAGATATGAACATGAATAGAAATCATTCATAAAAGTAGAACAACTGTTTGTTACAAACTCATATGAATAACCGTCTCACGAAGTGTGAGACACACTAAAGAAGTTCCCAATCTCTTGATTACAATAATCATCCTAAAACACAAACTAAATGATAAATGTCGAGGGAGAGTGTCGTCGGCTGTCATCATCATGCTCGCCATCAACACGCAACGTCACCTCCTATCCAGCAAGCACCTCTCATGCAGAAGGACCTGTTTTCAGCAAAACAGAACAAGTATCAGATATACTTAACACTGCAAATGTGTTTGCAAGATTATAACATTTATAAAACTGTATATCAAATATATACCTTTGTCATTGATGACTCCAGCGACATTGGGTTCATCTACCACATTTCTGAAATGTGATATGAACTCGAGGAAATTTAGTGTTTCCGTGTCGCCTCTCATAATGCAGATCCTGACCTGTGCTTGGAAGCTTGGTGGAAGCGACCGTAGCACAACTCCCATCGCAAATGAGCTTCAGTACCAGTTGTCCAGGTAGTATGCCAGACTCATGTATGCATCATAGATGCTCAATAAGTGCTCGTCCAGTGAGGAGCCCTCATCCATCTTTATGGAGAGGAAGTCCCCCATCAGCTCATACTCCCACATGCGCACTTGTTCCACGAAATGCAATCTCAGATGTTCCATGACCACTTGGGGCTTGAGACTTCCCACCATTGGCCATAACCCATCCTCCATTCTGAGGCGCATGGTCACTGATATAAATGTGGCCATCACACGACGATGATAGCGCAGATCCTGCTGCCCCTGGGTCTCATGAGAATAGGGTGGTTCCAAATACATCTCGCAGGTCATGTAGTTAGCTGCATTGTTCTCCCCAAGGAGATCAAACAGGCGTATGACCCATGCAGAAAAGTTGGATCCATCTAACTTGAGCTTTTCAACTTTTAACCAATCGTCGATAGGAAACGTAATCTCGGGAAGAACCATTTTCTACATTTATAATTGCAAAAGGAATTTAGACTAAGTTTATAATTAAATGAGTCAATAATAACTCCACTCAGAAACACCTATCCCCAAAAGGGTTCCTAGTGATAACACGACCCCTATCAGCCACATCTCCCCCGATCGTCACGGCCATCAATGTGGGTTCAAGGGTGGACGCTAAACGTCGGTCACATCATTCATGCGAATCGTGCTCGATCTTTCGACCATCCGCATTCCGAGGCCATGTCTGCACATGCTAGGATTGCCAACTCAACCTTAGTGTATTCACTGTGCAACATGGCTTACACCCACTGTATGAGAACGTAGATATGTCTGACACCCAGGCCTGTAACCCTGGATCACCTCATACCGAAGAACTTTCTTGGTGGTGCACACTAAGGGGGAACACAATCATTGGTAATTTTAACAGGGATCATCTTATTAGGCTACCGTCGAGTATCTAATACTAGCACACAATAAGACATACAAACAATAACATTGAATGTAAATGCTATGTGATATGGTCCTTCACGTAGTGATCTCCATCCGTCGTCACTGGGTTCCGGCGCCAGGGTTCCGGCGCTGTAGACACCAGGGTACCGGTGTCTTTCCGACGTGGTAGTTCGTCACCTCCGTGACTATCTACTACTATGTAACAAAAGGTAATCACTTTACCTTTGCCACAACCATATCACAAAGCAACGCCCCCCTGCAAAACAAAGTTAGACGCCTCTACTTTATCTTTGCATGTTTTACGTGGCCGAATGAGCTTTTGCACAAGAACCGTTCTTACCTATGAACTTTCAGCACAACGCTGATCAAGTAGTTGTCTCTACTACACCCCTTTCTGGGCCCTCTATTTCAAATGGTATACCAACTAATGCGAGAGATACAGACACCCCCTTAAGCCACTTTATACGGTACAAGCCGTATGTCAAGAGTGGACCAGTCTTGCGAATGAACGCGTAAAGTCGGTTGGGGGACGCTTCATCAAGCATTACTACGGTATACACAAGTACACGTGGGAGGGTAACAACTAAAAGATCAACGCCCACACGCTACATCTTGTGTGTTCTACCCGTACTAGCATTGCTACGCATAGATCTGGCTTTGATACCACAGTTGGGGTTCCGCATATGGAAACAATAAATTTTACTCTACGCCCCTGAACCCCTGAAGCTGCTAGGACCTATCTATTAGTAATACAGTATCGGGAGAGGCCTTTCGCAAACTTACCCTTGAAGACCGAAAAGCGTTGTCAATGCTCAGGAGAGCGTGGTTGATGTAGACGAGCCGAAGCCGACCTCAAGGTCGTGATGAAGTCCTTGCGCTCCTTGGCTCCAACGACTTGATTGCCTCAAGTGCGACACCTCGCGGGGATTTACACACGTCCGGTGCCTGACGATGACTCCCGCTTCCCTGATCCAGCAGCAGTTGTGGAAGTAGAGCTCCCGGATCCGAATCCCGCAGCGCAACGGCGCTCCGCGGTGAAGATGTCTCTCGCTCCGCAGTCCAGACTTGGGACCACGGTCACAAGAGAGAGAGGGGGAGGAGAAAATATCAACTAGAGGTCCTCCCAAAAGTGAGAAGACCTTTATTGATTATTGGTGTATTTAAATTGGCCAAATACCCCCACTATATATAGGGCGAGGGGAGGTACTACCTCACTCAAAGTCCCGGGGTGGGAATAAAGGAGAGGAGGGGGAGGGGAGGCCGTCGGCCACCTAGTGGGCCCCGCGCGGGGGGCTAGGCCCAGCCGGCCACCCCCTTGGCCCCTCTCCCTCTCTCCTTTCCCTAATGGGCCCTCTCCCCTCCGGGAATTGGCCCATTAAGCCTTTGTCCATTTAAATTGATTTTCTCTTTATTAAATAATTATGAATAAATGATTAAATCAACATTTAACATTCATTCACATATTATTCAACCTCCGTGGCTATGGAACACCTTCCACCTCCACTCCGGACATCCTCCGGACTTACCGAAACCCTTCTGGTTTTCTCCCTACTCTTCTTTGGTGATTCCACCGATCCGATAAACACTCTCTAAGCATCGTCAAGCCCTTAAGAGTGATACCCCACGGTTCGGGAACACTATAGACATGGTCGGGACACTCCCGCACCAATGATCGATAGAGGGACCTGGATGGCCATGTGACCCCTGTGCGTTCCACGAAGATCTTTCGTCGTTTGAACCAGGACAGTCGTGTCTTATTCCCTTTGTCACTGGATACTTGCATTGCCCAAGATCTGATCAATGACATCACCATGTCGTGTTCAATCTCGTTACTGAACAATGCTACTTGACTCGTTCCGACAAGCGATATCCCCGTGATCAAATCACATGTTGCGCAGCTATTGGATATAACCTCTCCGAGTGGGCCCTTGAGTATCTTCCCATCACATGGACGGACAAATCCCGCTCTTGACATATATTGCCTCTATGGTTTCCTCCGAGTACCTGAACACACCTTTATAACCACCGTATTACCAGATGGTGTTTGATGCTATCTAAGCACTCTCGGGAGACAGTGATTGATATAGCCTCACGGTCTAAGGAATAGTCTACGAGGATCCATTTCTAATCATCATAACTTGAACTTCGTGACATGATCGGGTCACGATGTTTAGGTTGGGTATTGGTTCATCATCTCATTCTCAGAATGAGATGACCTCATTTCCAACTGGCATAAATGCCACATGATCAGGAAACATGATCATCTGTTGACCAATGAACCAGTGACTAGAGTTTCACTGGGAACCCCTGGTTGTTTGTATATCACGCGTGTATTGATGGTTCCACTCAATACAGTTATAGCATGATATAAAACTTAATCATAAACTATATGAAATATGATAATAGTCCTTACTACTATTTGTCTCTAGGGCATATTTCCGACATACTTTTTCCCTTTTTGGCGTCTTGATGCCAAAGGGGGAAAAGTGCTCCCTTAGGACTATGGTATTTGCATGGGTTGTGTAACGAGCTTGCTCTTTCTTTGATCCTTTTATGCTCTTGCATGCTTTTCCTCCGTTATGTGTGCTTGTGGACCTCCGTTATTTATATGTCTGTGGACCTCGTTTATGAATGCTCTAATGTTAGTGACATTATGTTTTGTGGTATTTATGTGATGTTCTAGTGGTTTGCTATTGTGAGCTAAGCTATCTTACGGAGGTATATTTGTTTATCCACTATTGTCTCACCACATTGTTATTGGTGCAAGGTATGAGCCCCTCTCTTTCGTATTTCTTTCCTTGCACCCTTGTTGGTTTGTCTAGAGAGGGGAGCTCTCTCGTATGTGTGCTTGTTGCATTCTAGAAGCAATTGTTCATATATCTTGCACATATCTAGGGGGAGCTTCTTATTTCTCTATTTTATAAGGCTTTTCCTTGTTGTTATCTTTTATGCAAATCTTGTGGGGTTGTCATCAAACACCAAAAAGGGGGAGATTGAAAGGATATTGTTTTCTCCATGTATTTTGGTGTTGATGACAACTTCATTTGTGGTTTAAGGTGCGCCTAAGTTGCATGTTTTATCTACGAACAGTTTAGTTGGTGGTCTTATATCTTGAAGGAGCTTGAAGACGGTGGCTATTATTTGCACTTTCTCTTCTCTTTGTTTTAGGAGACCGTACTATCAAGAGGGGGTCCACCTAGGAAGTTTGTGGGAAATCTCGTTTTCATGCATAGACCATATCAGCACATCCACAGCCTTCCCATGTTTCCTACGAGAGAGAGAGAGAGATCCCTTGAGGAGTTTGAGTGGTTTCTGCCCTGACCGGTAGTACCAGCCAGGCGCTGGTAGTACCACCAAGGGGTTCTTCGGGAGCTGATCGAGCGGTACTTCCATCTGTTGTTTCAGCTCTAATTTCGCTAAAGACGATTTCAGTTTAGATATACTTATGTATCGAAGTGCTATATTTGTCGGCATTAGCGTCAGAACTAGCAGCGGTAGTACCGGCCAGAAGTTTTGGTCCGGTTGGACTGGAACTTCCGGCTAGTGCTAACCAGCCCCAGTCCCCTTGAGCGGTAGTACCGCTCCTGCCCGGTAGTACCGGTCAGTCCCACGCAACCTGGTAGTTCCGACCCTTGTTTCGCTCCTAGTTCTGTTAAATACGAAATCGGTTCAGATACTTCTCAGTATCGATGTGTTTATTTACCGGAAGTTGGATCGGAACTTGGAGCGGTAATTCTGGTCAGGGTGTGGGGCCCGCTAAGTAGTCCTTTCGACCATTTCATGGAGCGTCTTCGGACCGTTGGGGGCAGCTCACCGGAATTTCTGGCCCGCCACCGGTAGTACCGGTGGTGTCGCGGGTGGACAGAACGGCTCGATTTGAAGAGGCCTATTTAAGGCTCTCTTCTTCCTCCTCTCCATTTATCTCTTCGTTTCCTCTCTCCTCCATTAATACAAGAGCTTCACTTGCCTAGGTCTCTCTCCCTACCCACTCAAACCTCTTGATCTTTTGAGGATTGGGGGATGCGACCTAGATCTACACTTCCACCAAAGGAATCATGATTTCCCCCACTCACCCTTAGTGGATCTTGTTACTCTTGGGTTCTTGGAACCGTAGACGGTGTAGGCATCCCCGGAGCTGTGGAAATTGTTGTGAAGCTTTGTGGTGTCATTGAGGGCCTCCAATTGAGTTTTGGAGTCTCCCCTCAACCTTGTTGTAAAGGATTCAGTTGGCGCCTTCAAGGTCACCAGTTAGTGGATTGTGAGGCCACCTTTGTGGTGGTGCTCACCGGAGAAGAAGGTGAGGCATTTGTGGCGCTTGGGTGACCTTGTGTGGCCCGGACACCTCTCCAACATAGACGTAGCTTCCTTGGAAGTGAACTACGGTAATTACATCTCTGTGTCCCATTGCCAGTTTATCCGTTCCTCTCCTTTACTTCTTTCAATTACCGTCTTGTTTACTTGTTGCATCGTTTGTCATATAGGTTGTTCATCTAGTTACATCTCTAGTGAACTTTACTTTGTGCAAAGCCTAAAATTGCAAGAAAAGAATAAAAATTGGTAGTCTCCTATTCACCCCCCTCTAGTTGACCAAAGTTGGGCCTGTCAGCTAGGCCCAAGGTTCCACCGGTTTCACTCTGTTTGAACCGCAGCAGGAGTTTCCTCCTGTAGGTCCAGCACACTTCTCTAAGTGTTATTGCATGCACCATAGAAGACCACACCCGGGAGCTAGGTTTTCCATCTAGTAGAAATCCACCACCCTTGTGCATGCATGCTAGGGCCACATGCATGTTCTCGGGTTTTCTCGGATGTCGGGCGGTCCTTTTCTGACAAAACCCTAATTTGAGGGCCCTGTAGGTCTACCCCCATAGCATGCTCCGTACGAGGACTGGCCAATGTACTTTTCTAGTGGTTTAGGTTTTCTTAGGTCCTAACTACATGTAAAACCAAGGCTAGGCCCAAGGTTCTACTGGTTTGCATCCATTTTTACCGCAGCGGGAGTTTCCTCCTACAGGTCTAGCACACTTCTCTAAGTGCTATCACATGCACCAGACGGTCATAGCTGGGAGATAGGTTTTCCATCTAATATCAATCCACCACCCTTGTGCATGCATGCTAGTGCCACACACATGTTCCCGTGGCATCCCGTTGCTCAGGAGGTCCTTTTCTGGCGAAAGCCTAATCCGAGGGCCCCGTAGGTCTACCCCCATAGCATTCTCCGTACGAGGGCTGTCCAATGTACTTTTGTGGTGGTTTATGTTTGCTTAGGTCATAACTAAATGTAAAACCAAGGCTAGGCCCAAGGTTCCACCGGTTTCACTCTGTTTGAACCACAGAGGGAGTTTCCTCCTCTAGGTTCAGCACACTTCTCTAAGTGTCATTGCATGCACCATAGACGGTCACACCCGGGATCTAGGTTTTCCATTTAGTAGCAATCCACCAGCCTTGTGCATGCATGCTAGGGACACATGCATGTTCTCGGGGTTTCCCGGACGTTGGACGGTCCTTTTCTGATGAAACCCTAATCCGAGGGCCCTACAGGTCTACCCCTGTAGAATTGTCCGTACGAGGGCTGGCCAATGTACTTTTCTGGTGGTTTAGGTTTTCTTAGGGCATAACTACATGGAAAACCAAAGCTAGGCCCGAGGTTCCACCGCTTGGCCTCCATTTGAACCGCAGCGAGAGTCACCGTTGACCCATAGCTCGGCCCAAGAAACCAAGGCTCAGCCCAAGAAAACCAAGGCTCGGCCCAAGAACATCAAGGCTCGGCCCAAGTATATCTGGTGGTTTAGGTTTTTTAGGTTAAATACCCCTGCCTCCTCTCTCATTCCACTCCTCTCGCTGCCGCCACTCTCCTCCCACCGGCACCTCCTCCTCTCGTTTGCCTCCTCCTCCTTATCCCGCCTCCTCCTCCTCATCCCGCCTCCTCCAGCTCCTCCTGCCCAAAGCCGCTGCTGCGCCCCGCCACTGCCACCGCCTGTTTAAGCCGCCCACCGCCACCGCCCATAGGTAATATCCAAGCCACTCATTTTTGTACTACAAATTTGATTTTATTTCGATTTGTTAACATCAATTTGGAGCAACCGCACACTTAGGAATTTGTTATTTTGATCAAATGCATACTTTAGGATGCCCAACCCGCATCCTCGTCATCAACACGCGGCAACGAAGGAGGATTGCTAGGCTCCGTAGGGAATGTCCGAGACTGGCCTCCACCGGGCTAGCATTGGGAAGTGCTACCTGTCGGTACGCGTAGGTTGGTGAGGAATTCGGCTATCATCATCAACCCGAAGCTTCTTTCGTGGCGTCACATGGTCCTCTAGCGGTGTAGAGGGAGCCGACCCCCGAGCAGGTGGTACAAAGGCGTGTCAAGGAGGAGGACGAGCACGCCCGCTGCTATATGGCTATTTTGGAGGTCAGGTTCTCCAATACCTAGCAGCTTCTTCAGGATCTCACCTGAGCTATACTCCTGTGATGGTTCCTTCTCTTTGGGTGTTCACCTCCCGTGGCTCAGTACCCAGAAGTCGGCGTCCAGTTTGATCGAGTGAGATGTATTAGTGATATTATCGAGATGTATTAGTCGAGAACTTGAATAAGATAACTAATATCTTGATTGTGGATGCTGAATATGATTCTAGTATATCTTATTGTGCTACTGGTATGATGTTATTGCTTCTGGATGTTGTAGATAAAGTAATTACCTGTAGCGTGCGTCCTTAACGCGTGTTCGTGTCGCTATTCTATGCGGGGTGGCAGGATCGCGTGGTTATTTTCCAATCACCAAGTAATTTATAGATTACATCTACATTAAAATTATAGTTGGAAATAAATAAATCAACTATAGGAATTTTATAGTTTGGGAAAAAGGAAAATAAACAACCTAGGCTGACGGCATTGCCGTTGGCGTATATATGGTAGCTTAGCTAGGACGATGGCCTGGCCATCGGCGTATCTACGCGCCTAACATCGCAGAACGCCCCGTCAGGTGGGCCATTGATGGCTATGAAATACCACCTCTTTTAGCCATATAAAATGAGCTATTTATCTCTCATATCATGTTTCTTTCAGCTATAGCTATGCCTTATATGCATGACTTCTAGTTCTCATTTACTTTCATATGAGCTTTGCACATTTAGTATTTTAGGTATAATTTTATCACTTTTCCTTTTCTATGACATGTGTGTAGGTGTTGATGATGATTATGGATAAAACAAAGGCAAAAAGAACAAATAGAGCATAGTATGGAGGAGCTACAGGGACCAGACTTAGCCATTTGAGAGGTTGAAAAGGTGAATTTATCCAACTTCTCAAAATAAATATCCTAGACCATGGGGTTGTATCCCTCGATGATACAAACTCAACGAGCCCAAGAACACGCAAAACGGAGTTCGTATGAAGAAATGGTGGCCAAAATACTAAAGGGTACAGATGGTTTAACGAGCAACTATATGGCCGGAGATATTTTTCTGGTCGTATAGCTCCGCTCGTATAGTTTCCAAAAAGGTCGCAAACAACGGGATTTCACCTGAAAAAAGCTCCAGAACCTTTTCTAAGTCATATGACGGTATTGGGGGAACCCTAGGGCACCCCCATGGCCTATATAAAGGAGGGAGGACCCAAGAAGAGCCACCAAGCCATAGCCCTTCAGGGGCGGAGTTCTGCCGCCGCCACCACCCATTCGATCTCCATTGCGGTGGATCTCTGCCTCAACCACACCTCCAAGATCCTCCCTCAACACCATCACCATCAAGGCATCCAAGCAAGAAGAAGGGAAGGAGAAGAAAGACATCACCAGAACGCATCGATCTCCATCATCATATCCATCTCCCTCTCTCTCTTGTGTTTAGTAATTGCAAGATTGAACACGGTTGTGATATCATTATATATTTATATATGTTTTGTTGTTCATCCATGTGTGAGTGATTGATTCAATTCTGGGTTGAAGTATGATCTAGTGCGCTAAGTTAGAATTTATTGTGATCTAAGATGAGTTTATGTGATCCTTTGGTCCGGAAGTGCCTTTTGCCTTGCAGTGACGCGCGAGAACCATGCATAGTGCACATAGTGTGATATCCCGGTAATCAATTGGGGAATGTTTATTTATCTGAGAAATCTCTTATAGATCACTGATACATTGCAAATGTATCTATAATTTTTGATGTTCCATGCTTGGTTTTATCCACTTTCTTGTGTTTTGTTCCAACTTTGGAGTACTTTTCAGATGATTTCTTGGACTAACCTATTAACAAGAGCCACAATGCCAGCTGCCTGTTTTCTGCTGTTTTTGGTTCCAGGAAAGTCAGAAAATGAATATTCTCGGAATTGGACGGGACAAAAGCCAAAGTGCCTATTTTTCCAAAAGTCATCAAGTGCCAGAATACGAGACGGAGAAGGGCCAGAGGCCGGCCACACCACCTGGCCGTGCGGCCAGGCTGGGCCCGCGCTAGGGGGTGGTGTGGTGGCCCCTGGCACCCCCTCGGCCTCCCCTTCCGCCTATAAGATGCCCTCGGGACAAAAACCCTAAATGCCCGATCAAAAATCCATGAAAGAGTCTGTAGCCACCGTCATCTCCATCCCTAGATCAGGAGGGATCTGAAGCTCTTCTCGGCACCCTGTCGGAGAGGGGAATTCACCCTGGAGGCCTTCTTCATCATCATGCAAGCCTCCAGTGTGATGCGTGAGTAGTTCATCCTTGGACTACGGATCCATGTAGTAGCTAGATGGCTGGTTCTCCTCCTTTGTGCTTTCATGTTTAGATCTTGTGAGCTCCGTTCATGATCAAGATCATCTATTTGCAATCACACATGTTGTGTTTGCGGGGATCCGATGGATATTGAGATGCTATTTCAGATTGATTATTGATTCTATCATGTCTTTGTTATTTGTGATCTTGCATGCTTTCCGTTGTTAGTAGCTATCTTGGCCAAGTAGATGTTAGCAACTCCAAGAGTTAGTATTTATGCTCGATAGTGGGTTCATGCCTCACGGTAACTGGGAAGTGACAGAAATCTCTAAGGTACTAGATGTGTTGTTGCTACTAGGGAGAAAACAACAATCCTTTGTTCATAGAACAATCGTATTGTTTACTTTACATGCAGTTCATAAAGCAATAATCTGTTGCTTGCAACTTAATACTGGAGGGGGTTCGGATGATAACCTGAAGGTGGATTATTAGTCATAGATGCAGTTGGATGGCGGTCTATGTATAATGTTGTAATGCCTAATCAAGTCTCAAAGGATTCGAGATGATTAGTATATGCATATATTGCTTTCTCGATCTTTGTCAATTGCCCCGCTGTAATTTGTTCACCCAGCATGTTTTCTATCTAAGGAGAGCCACCTCTAGTGAACTATGGTTTTGTGTTTACATTCAATCTATAAACTGTTTACTATTTTGTGTTTACTTTCTGCAAGCTATTACTTCTTTCCATTCGATACGTTTAATCCTTTGTTTTCCGCAAAACACGGTGAGATTGACAACCTCATCGCAAGTTGGGGACAAAGTTCTGTGGTTGTGTTGTGCAGGTCTCCACGTTGCTACTAGCACCGGTAGTGCGCCCTGCCAAAGCTCAGCTAGTAACACCTTTGGGGTGTTTCCTTGCTCCTACTGGTTTGATTAAACCTTGGTTTCATAACTGAGGGAAACTTGCTGCTGTGCTCATAATACCTTCCTCTTGGGGTTCCCAACAAGCTCTACATCAACACCGCCATCAAGCATTTTTCTGGGCGCCGTGCATTGAGCCATCAAGCATTTTTCTGGCGCCGTTGCCGGGGAGTCAAGGACATCTTCACTAGGGGAGTCCCTCATAACCAATCTCTTTACTTTGTTGTTTTTGTTTTGCTTTGTTTCTTTTTGCTTGTTTTGTTATTCAAAAACACAAAAAAATAGTTTTACTAGTTTGCTTTCTTATTTCAAAAACACAAAAAAAGTAGTTTTACTAGTTTGCTTTCTTATTTGAAAAACACAAAAAAATTAAGTCCCCATTAGTTGTTACCTCTTCCTTAGCTCACCATGTTGATCCCTACTTTCACCCTGAAAGACCTTTCAATTGGTAGTGGTTCTATAATTGGGAAAGATAATATTGAAGAATTCTTTAATCATGTTAGCAAACATGAAGATACTGAGGATAGATCCCTTGCAGAACTTGCTCCAAATTATGAGATTGCTGCAGCTTCTTTAATTCACATGTTAGAAGCTAGGTTTGTTAATCTCAACCCCTTAATGCAAGTAATGTTTCTTAAGCTTAAAGAAATTGAAGACCCTGAAAAGAGGGTTTTTATTCTAGAAACCTTGTTTAAGGAGTTCTATGATGTTGCCAAAGAAGGTAGAAAAGTCTTTGAACATTTCAATATGCTAGGATCATGTGTAGATGTTGTTGGTACACGAGAAAAGATGAACAAAACCGAACCTAATGGGGAGGAACCTAAGATACCAATACCCTTTAAACTAGTAGCAATACATGATGCCATAGAAAAGAATCTTGATTGGATTGTTCCTGCAAATCCTTTTGATGAGAATAGTGAACCTAAGAGCATTGAGAGAGGATCCTCTAAAACTTACTTGGATGATATACCTTGCCTTGTTGAAAATATTTTTGGTATTGATCTTAATGCTTCTTCATTTGAGAACACTTGATTCTTTCTTTGCTTCTTATGCCTAACTTAAAGGCGTTAAAGAAAAGTACTTATTGGAAGATAACCCAAAAGTTTTAGATGAGTCTTGGAAGTTATTACTTCATTAATAACCGCTCCTTATCCTTTTTATATGCGTTTTGTGCCAAGAGTAGCCTCTAATGAGAGAGAAGTAATGATTGGGGAAGTTGCTGTCCCGAAACAGATTTATGTGCTTCGCCGTAAAAATTCGTGTAAAATCTATGAACGTCTTTTTGAGGCGTGAATTTTTGAGCTTCTGCCCCAGGTTGTTATCTAACTTTCGTTAGTTCAACAATTTTTGATTTGAGCAACAGAAGGTCTTCGAAAAAATTCGTCTTTACCTACTGGTCTGTTTTGACAGATTTCTGCCATTTTCTGCATTTGCTTCTTGTTGGTTCCTTTTTGAGTTCTTTTGGGGAATTGAGCTTTTTAAGGGAAGTGCTACAGAAGCTAGTGTTCTAATGGAAGTTTATTTGGTGTTAGAACTGAACCTTAAGACTTATTTATTTTGAGTGCACTAATGTTGCTAATAAAGATTGTGTGAAGTTTTGTATGAAGGAAAATTTTCAGGTGTATGGAAGGAATGAGTAATGAGATGAAGGATGGACTAAAGCTCAAACTTGGGGATGCCATGCGTGTAACCCAAGAAATATCCAAGAATTACAAGCATCAAAGCTTGGGGATGCCCAAGGCATCCCCTTCTTCATCAATAAAATCCCAGGTTTCTTCCAAACGCTTCATTTTTATTGTTTCATGCACAGTTGTGTTGTTCTTGGAGCGTCTTCTTTTTAGTTTTCGTTTTTGTTTTTCGTTTGCTTGGTTTGCTTAGTTTTCTGAATAAATTTGTTGGACCCCTATTTCATACATTGGTTTGCAAATAGTTTGGTTTGGTTTGGAAAAGAGTAGGAAAGTTCATGCTTATGTGGTAAAAAGAGCTTGTTTTTGACTGTGGCCTATGCTTTGTCATGCCATGCTTGATATTGTTTTGGCTTTATTCTTAGTATTCTTTGCTGTAGCATGACTTTCTAAAAACAATTGAGATTGCTTAATGTGCCTTGGATGAATCATGCGTTGTTTTAGCATATTAAAGCATAGTATAGTGGTATTCTCCTTTGATGCTTTATTTGGGTTGACTTGGCGCATGCTCACACCATGTTATGACTATCTCAAGTCACCATAGCCTTTATGATCCTTTAGTTTTCAACTTGTAGTGTCACTTTATGCTTTGATCAATGATGTTTTGTCGCTCTGCATGATTATGGCCATTATTGCTCTCTTAGTTTGTTGCTCCCAGTCTTTTGCTAGCCTCCACAACAAAGTATGAGTTCCACTCATGCATCCAACTCCCTAAACCAAGTTATCCCAAAGATTCCACCATACCTACCTACTATCTTATGCTATTCCAAGTATAATCATGCTTTGGTTTACCTTCCAAATTAAACTTGTGATGAGAAAACTAGTGATTAAAGCTCTC
This sequence comes from Avena insularis, assembly GCA_023614405.1. Classification (NCBI taxonomy): domain Eukaryota; kingdom Viridiplantae; phylum Streptophyta; class Magnoliopsida; order Poales; family Poaceae; genus Avena; species Avena insularis. Next base: position 351,761,584 of record CM042692.1, on the reverse strand, counting down.
ACGAACTTGATGGCACACTTTACTTTATTGCCTCCAATAAACTTGAACCATTGGGTCCTTCTTTGTTGCGTATATGCTTGCGCTTTATAAGTTGAAATTAGCAGAACCATGTTTCATGGGGAACGCTTTCAACATTGCACTTGTACTTTGTACCCCGTTGATATCATGTTCTTTTGCTTACGGATCCCGGCAGTGTGAAATAAAAGTGGAACTTGTAAGATCGTGGAGTTTGTATGTGTATTAGACAAACGCCTAGGCCGCTAGCCTAAGCCATGCCTAATCATGGTGGAAACTTGCAGCATCACCATAATGAGCATTCTATGAAGCATCCTCAATAAAAACCTATGCAAATAGTAAATAAAAAGATCGCTGAGATGCTCATTGTCTGCTTGCCTTGTCATTTTGATTATGGGAAAGCTCCCGTATCATGTGCAAGGGGTACCCCATTGGCGGTTCTTAATGATACACATGTACTTACAATGACAAGAGCTTACTCGTGACTGAAGTTGAGTAGCATGAGGATCGGTCTTCGTAAGTAAGGGGCATGAGATTTCGGTTTATAACTTCTCAAGCATATCCTCTTAGTTGTGTCACTTTAACCTTAATCACCTTCAAGATGCTTATGATAGGGGCAATGAGAGTTGAAAGCTATAAGTACCATAATTTTTGGAAGCTCTTTATGAGACTTGAATCCCTACTTCCTTTTACAAAAAGGCCTTTCTTCCACCATTATATTGAGTCTCCACCTTCTACCTTTATGCACCTACTGTGAGAGCATAGTGGCCATTCTTAGTTCTATGTGCATTGTCCCAAGACTAGTTGATTTATGCATACTTGATATTGCTTGTTTTAAACTTTTGTATCTAGTCACTCTTATGAACTTTGAAGGTGTCTTATGCATTTATATTTGCTACTCTATGAGGGACAAGCTGAATACTATTATGCTATGTTTTCTTTATGTGAAGCAAACAAACGTCTTGCAAAGCATTGTTATTCATGAATCTTTTGTTTGTGCCTTTTCATGTTGCATCATAGTTTCTTTGTCTTATTGCTAGAACTTTGCCTTTCATGTTATGATTGAAGTACTATGATCCTAGCTTTGAATGTCTTGCAAATACTTTGATCAAGTCTTTGATGGTGCTTGTCACCTCAAAAATTATTCTTTCTTTTTATCACTTACCTACTCGAGGACGAGCAATCACACATATATTTGCCCATCTAGTACTAGTGAGACCGAAGCCTATAAGCCATCTCTCATTCCATTCAATCCTACAACTACAATCTCTTTAATTCGGTTCATATTCCTGTTTACTTTCCATCTTATTTTATTTTTTTCTTGTTAAAAGTTTTTTGTTATTACATCTTTTAAACCTCTCTCAATTATCGTTGTTCTAGTAACTTATAGAATAGGCTATTTCCAAACCACGGTTTGGGTGCGAAACATGTCCGCATTAACAACGTGGCTACGGGGTCGTGTTGTTTCTGTTTGCCGATCTCCCATCGGGACAAACTCTTAAATATTTGCTACTACAAGTACTGCAATATCCCTATTGTTGATGCAGGAATCCAGTCATCAAATTGGCGCCGTTGCTGGGGAGATAAGCGTATGATTATTACCTTCCTACTCGCACATAGTTTATTTCTGTTTTTTGCTATTTATCTTACTGCTTTGGATTATTTGAAAATAACAAAAAAATAGTTTACCTTTTGTTAGTAGTCTTGTTATTTATTTTAGTTATAGGAAATTCAAAAACATAGGAACTATGGAAAGTAAAAGTCTTGCGGAGTGTGCTTCTCCGAGTGTTGATCATTTGCATGCTCCTATTGTTCAACCCGCTATTGATGTGGATGGATATGAGATTAATCCTATGTGGATAAATATGATCAGGGAAATAGCTTTTGCAGGAGATCTGGACAATGATCCATATGAGCATATTGACAAATTTACTTCATTGTGTTCTATGGTGAAGGCAAATGGATGGACAAATGACAAGCTGAAGTTATATCTGTTCCGGTTCTCGTTGAAAGGAAAAGGTAAAGATTGGCTAAAATCGCATCCTGTGGGACACTTCAATTCATGGAAAGGTATCTCTAAAGCTTTTATCGGTAAGTATTTCTCACAAAAGCACTTATGAGCATAGGCTTCATATCCTGAATTTCAAGCAGATCAACAATGAGGATTTAATACAAGCTTATAGTAGGTTCTCAAAATTGATGCATGATTGTCCACATCATAATTTACCTGATTGGTTATTGTTGAATCACTTTTATGGAGGCTTAAACCACTCTTCTAAGGATAAGCTAGATATGATGTGTGATGGTGCATTCCTTGGAAAAACTTTGAAAGAAGCTTGGAAACTCTTAAGAGATATACATAATAATTTCCATCAATGGCAATGTGAAATTGTGCATGAAGAAAAACCTCTCCCTACCGATCTAGAGAACTTGGTCAATAAGTTTCTTAAAGATGAAAATGGAAGAGGAAAAATTCCTTATGATGATACCTTAGTTAGAGATGTTCTTTCTAAAGCAATGCCTTTCATAGCTGGTTATTTTAATCATATTAGAATTGCTGCTACTAACGATGGAGAGCATCCCTCTACTGTTACTCCCATATCTTCCACTTGTTGCATCATTGAAGCAGGAAAGAAGGGTAAATCCATGAAGCCTAAAACTAGGAAAAATAAAAATAAGAAGCCTCATGTTGAATATCCCACACATCTGACATCTGCAGATGAAGTGAAACGGCTTCGTGAAGAGTATTGGGGACGCATCTAGAAGAAAGAAGAAAAAGAAATCAAGGAATGGAATAAATTGAAAGCCACTCTCAAACCTAATCCCCCACCTATTCCTGATCCTTATTATTCTTCTGACTTTAGTGATGATGGGGACTTCAATTATTCTAGAATCCCTGATAATTGCCCTGAAGAAGTTTTTGATGATTCTAGTAGTATCTGTTTAAATACTCTTTTCGAGGAAATCAATTATGATGAGCCAAAGACGAAACCCTGTGTGCCTCCCATATCTGTTTGCTATGACTTTTGTTTTACTAATGAGGTGCAGGAAAGTTCGGTGCAAAGACCAAGCTACTGGATCCAAAAGAACATTATGAGCTATACCCTCAAAATAGTAATCAAGGTAAAGATTCAAAGTTTGATAATAAATCTTTAACACCCTCTATGCAGGAAGGAAAGAATACATATTTACCGAGCTTGGTGCATCCATCCTCACGTGGCAACGAGAACACTTACAAGATACCGATGCACCACAAGCGGGTACGTCTTAGAAGAAAAAAGTATGATATAAATCATGAATACACTCGTTGGAGATAAGAAAAATTACTCCTATAACTGCCTCCATTTTTGAATATATGTGGAGTATAAAAGCCTAGCTACTTGGTTATAAGAAAGCGCTTCCCAGGAGGCAACTCGGAAGTCATTAGGTGTCTTTCTTAGTTTTGTGTCTTGATCCTAGATGCATTCATGTTGCATTGGCATTTTTATTCTTTACATGATTTGCTATTAGAGTTATCTTGTTGTAGTTTTCAAAAGGTAGAATTTATAGTTACTATGTGTTGTACAACTCAGTTGTACCTAAATCTCATCCTATACATGTTAATGTTGGTAGAAAACTTAAGTTGTTATTTTACTGTGAAAACAAGGTATATCACTAAGTTACAGGATAAGAAATAATTTTCAAAGAAACAGAATTTTTTTGATGCATACAAAAAGTTTAACGACCAACTATATGGCGGGAATAAAAATTTCGGCCGTATAGCTCCAGTCGTATAGATATCTTTGCCATCGACAATTTTTGTTTCATATGTACTGAGAGTTTAATGACCAACTATACGACGGGAATAAAAATTCCGACCATATAGCTCCGGTCGTATAGATATCGATGCCTTTGTATATTTTCTTTCCTAGGGACAGACAGTTTGACGACCAACTATACGGTGGGAACATATTGTTCCGGCCATATAGCTACGCCGCCAGGGGAAACCCTAAAATTTTGACAGAAGGCCAACTATACGGCGGGAACACATTGTTCCGGCCGTATAGTTGCGCCCATATAGTTGAGAAAATCCCTCAAACGTCAACTGGAAGGTAACCATTGCTCAGAATCTTATTCTTTCTTCTTCTTTCCTCTTCTAAAAACCTCAAAACACCACCTGGGAGCTTCTCCCATGATCTAGAGAGACCGAGCATATGTAAGCAATAAATTTCTGCCTCAGAAACCTCCTAGACTATAATTCTCTATAGAAGTTCATGTTTTCTTTTTTACTTTCCTTTTATAGGTGGGGTAAACGAACTATGTTCGTATACCAAACCAATGCATTTTATTTGGTGTGTTATTTTCGCAGGGACTTGAACCTTGTGTGATGATGTGTACGGTAGTGTCGACCGTGCAAACACTCACATGAGCAACTTGGTTGCTTCAATTCAATGCTTCGACAATCAGTTTCTGGTAAAACCTTCCAACTTGAACCTATTTTATTAAGCACATAGGGGCTGCACACTCGTGTTTCATATTTTGTCTCACTTGCACTTCATCAACATCTAGGAGAGGCATCTTCTAGAACTAGTTTGTTGACTTAAGCGTGGTTCTTAGGTTGATGAACCGACTCGGTGGGACATGTATTTTTATCACTTGTGAGCTAAACCCGTGTCTTCAGAAACACAAAAATATTTCGTTTTCTTTTAGTTTTTAAGCAGGTCCTCAAGGAAGGCACACCGGGCCATATCAAGAAACATGTTCAAGCAAAGGTTATTTGTCCATCAAAAGAGAGGTTACTTGTACCTCAACGGTAAAGTGTGTCACCCTTGTTTTCAACTAAGCTTGGGGATGTAACCACTTATCACACTCTCTTTTGGAAACTGTATTTTCTCTTTTCTTTTGGTGATATACTCAATTTTGGTTCTTGCAAAGTTCTAAGCTTGGGGAGGTTACTTCTGCATGTGTAGAGTCTTGTGCAATGTTCGTATTCGATGAAGGTTTAATGCAATCATGTATCCCGTTGTTTTTGAATGCTTGTTTAAGTGAGTCTAGTTCTTATTTCATATGGGGATACACTTGCTCATGATAGGCACCATAGGAGTTGACTTAGAGCTTGTATGCATCTTGCCAAATTGTTTATCAAGCTTGTGACACTATTTGTGATCCTATAGAAAACATTGCCACAATCTCTACACTTGGAAAGAATGAATACTTGATCAAGGTCTTTTGAAATCTGTTGGTTGTCACTAAATAGCTTTGTCTTAAATGAATAGGTTATGCTCGACCCCATAATGTCAAAACAATAGACTTGATAGTTTTCTTACAAAAGGAGTTATCAATTGGAAATGATATTTCAAAGTTTTGAGTTCTATGCTAAATAAGGTGTTGACTAATTGTCTTAAGAGTTTATCCTTAAAGATACTCAACACCATAGATGTGATGATTGACTTGATAGTACTCTTTGAGAGGATTTGTTTGAAGAAACTAATATTTAGCAGTAATTGAGATGCATGCCAAATCTTGACCTGTTGATTAAAGTATGATACCGCTTTATGCGTGTTTGCACCACTATCGCACAACATGGGATGCTAACAAATCCGCTGGCCTTTGAACAGTCCAAAAAGAGGAAACTCTTGGAGTTTGGCTATGAGTTGCCCAACATATGTAGCATAAATGCTACATTTGGGTATGCATTGGTATTCTCATGGGCCTGCATTCAAAGCGAAATAGGGAATACTCCTCTGACCATTGTGAGAAATCATTATACCGAAAAGGGAAACCTTGGTAATGGTCACGAGTATCCATTCTTAGCCTGCATAGTCTGATTAAACACACTAAGTTTTGACATGATCTCGTTACTGATGAACTGAAGTTTTAGAAAGACAAAGAACAGAAAATGAGTGTTTGATAGCCAGAATTCATTGATGTGGATGACCAAATGAGACAATCTAATGCTATGCTTCTTTTGACATGTTCTCGCATTCCCTTTTGGCATAAATCTCGTTACTAAGAGATAAACTTTCTGAAAGCTCAATAACTGATTTTTGCACTTGAGAGCCTTAACTAGATGACATGATTGGGTAGAATCGATTCCTATTTATGCTTCACATCTATTTGTGACTAAGTTTTGCCTCATAAAAAAGAATGATATGAAAAGTTATACAAAAGGTGCAATAAGAGGATCACAAGTTTGTCTGCCAGTAGATTCACTGTTGACATGGAGCATATAAGCTTTGATGAATCTTTAGTGGTCTTTATAACTAAGCTTGTGTTGCCTTGTATGAATACATGTTTTCTCTCTTCAAGCTTGTAGAAGAAATAAGGATGCAAGGCATTGATTTCCAATGATAAGCTATTTCACAACCATTAATTTATTACCGCCCCTTCCTGCTCGAGGACGAGCAAGGTCTAGCTTGGGGAAGTTGATGGCTGTGAAATACCACCTCTTTTAGCCATATAAAATGAGCTATTTATCTCTCATATCATGTTTCTTTCAGCTATAACTATGCCTTATATGCATGACTTCTAGTTCTCATTTAGTTTCATATGAGCTTTGCACATTTAGTAGTTTCGGTAGAATTTTATCACTTTTCCTTGTCTATGACATGTGTGTAGGTGTTGATGATGATTATGGATAAAATAAAGGCAAAAGGAACAAAGAGAGCATAGTATGGAGAGGCTGTAGGGACCAGACTTAGCCATTTGAGAGGTTGAAAAAGTGAATTTTTTCAACTTCTCAAAATAAATATCCAAGACTATGGGATTGTAGCCCTTGATGATACGAACTCAACGAGCCCAAGAATACCCAAAACAGAGTTCGTATGAAGAAATGGCGGCCAAAATACTAAAGGGTACAAATGGTTTGACGAGCAACTATACGGCCGAAGCTATTTTTCTGGTCGTATAGCTCCACTCGTATAGTTGCCAAAAAGGTCGCAAACGACGAGATTTAGCCCCAGTAAAGATCCAGAACCTTCCCTAAGTCATATGACGGTATTGGGGGAACCCTAGGGCACCCCCAAGGCCTATATAAAGGAGGGAGGACCCAAGAGAGAGCCACCAAGCCATAGCCCTTCAGGGGCGGAGCTCTGCCGCCGCTGCCACCCATCCAATCTCGCTCAACACCATCACCATCAAGGCATCCAAGCAAGAAGAGGGGGAGGAGAAGGAAGACATCACCACCACCACGCATCGATTCCCATGTCCATCATCATCTCCATCTCCCTCTCTCTTGTGTTTAGTAATTGTAAGATTGAACATGGTCATGATATCATTATATATTTATATATGTTTTGTTGTTCATCCATGTGTGAGTGATTGATTCAATTCTAGTTCAAGGTATGATCTAGTGCGCTAAGTTAGAATTTATTGTGATCTAAGATAAGTTTATGTGATCCTTTGATCCGGAAGTGCCTTTTGACTTACGGTGACGCGCGAGAACCATACATAGTGCACACAACGTGATAGCCAGGTAATCAATTGGGGAATGTTTATTTGTCTGAGAAATCTCTTATAGATCACACATATAGTTTCCCATCTATTACTAGTGAGACCGAAGCCTAGAAGCCCTCTCTCATTCCATTCGATCCTACAACTACAATCTCTTTAATTCAGTTCATATTCTTTTTTACTTTTCGTCTTAGTTTATTTTGTTCTTGTTAAAAGTTCTTTGTTATTAGATATTTTAAACCTCTCTCAATTATCGTTGTTCTAGTAACTTATAGAATAGGCTATTTCCAAACCACAGTTTGGGTGTGAAACATGGTCGCATTGACAACATGGCTACGGGGTCGTGTTGTTTTCGTTCGCGGATATCCCATCGGGACAAACTCTTAAATATTTGCTGCTACAAGTACTGCAATAACCATGTTGTTGGTGCAGGAATCCAGTCATCAGCCATTAACTAGGGCCAAGTGGCCTCCTACGCCGACGGGTCTGCATAGGCCGACGGTCATCGTCGGTCGCTTGAAGGTATACGCCGACGACATGTTTACGTCGATGGCTGCCGTCGGCAGCTAGAGCACTACGCCGATGGCCACGTGGTTCGGCTGATGAGTCCGGGAACCTACGCCGACGTGCCCGACATTTCACCGTCGGCGTAGGATAAGGTCGTCAGCGTAATTTTTTATTCCCGTAGTGAGCTCCTTTCTTACCTTACTATTCTCCTTCTCTCTTCCCAACACGTACAGCTCTCCTGCTCCTCCATTATCACATCTCCTAGCCCTCCTTGGATGATTCATCCGCACGTCCACCTCTGTTGCCCCACCTTGAGCGTTCCTCTCCTAGTCCCATGATATGGAAGGGGAGCTCGCTAGCATGAAAGTTGAGGCGGGAGCTCAAATATTGAAAGACGCTAGGAGTTTCGGAAAGGAACAACACTATCTTTTTGAATCCATCCATGTTAACTAGATCCTGTGCCGACCGATCTCCAGTGAGCCAGCCAACAAGGTTTGTCGTCAGTGAGGTCACAAGGTTAGTTTACGCGTCAGCTAGCCTCTATTTGCAAATGTCACTTAGAATTTTGTAAAGTAAAACAATACGATGCCCCCAGGGGATAACACACCACGATACCTGGGTCGATCACGTGGAGTCGGTGCCTCCGCAGGACGTCGCCCTAGCCCCCCGAAGGAGATATGCCCTAGAGGCAAATAATAAAGGGGGTTTATTACCATATCTCATTAGTATATAATAGTTTATGTCATGTTGTAACTGTATCAAGCAGAAACATTGATAAAGGTGTGGTATATAAACAAACCCTGATCCCGAGTAGCCTCTATTCAACTAGTTCATTGGGCAGCTGATGATCAAGATTTCCTGATCATGGTGCTATGAAAGCCAACTGACAATAAATTCATATCATCTGAAACGATGTGAGTGATTTTTCCCACCATTGATTGTTGCAACACGATCATGTCACTTAGTTCATGTTGCAATTGTCAAAAACAGAGTGACCTAATCCTTAGATCAAGAGATCATATTAATCACTATTACCAGAAGATTGCTTTTACTACATCAACCGTCATGTCGTGATTGGGTGGCTGATGAGTGCATATTTGCATCATGTTTTATATTATTATTTTGCATTGTAGATGTAGGATCTTGGTATTTTACGGCGCTCGCACGCACATTTTATGTCTGTTTTCACCTGGATCAGGACAGATGATGGATCCAATGGATACAATTCTTGGAGCAGTTGTACTGAGGAGAAAAGGAGTCAAAAACAACGTAAATCGCTTATTTGGGAAATATTTATAATACCAGAAGAGAACAAAGGAGACAGAGGGTTCAACGACCAACTATACGACTGGAGCAAATTTCCCGGCCGTATAGCTCTGGCCATATAGTTGGCGCCGCCTCCGCCTCCTCAAATAGTTTTACCCCGTGCAACTGGATCGAGGAGACGACATACAGAACACCCAGAAATCGCAGAAACCTCACCTCTGGAAGGCATCTAGAGGGGAAACTCATCCACCGGGGATCCATCTTCGCCCTGCGCAGATTCGGGAGGCTAAGGCATCGATCTTCATCATCCACCGCTGCATCACCACCATCTCCATCCATCCCATCTACATCTTTTCTAGATCTTTTTGTAATTTCCGTACTCGTTGTGGATTTATACAAGTACTATTCATCTATGATAGATTCCATTTATATTCCCATGATGTTGATTGCCTCCATGTCTAAGTAGATCATTAGTTCTTGGGGAGATGGACAAACCCTAGTATGAGATTTAAATGAGATAAAGTCTATTATGATATTCATCGTTGTGACCATGTGTTAGATTTTCTACATCTTGATGTTGAGAGAAGTCGACCTCTCAATATTTGCCTCTCATGGGGACTTGATGGAGGGAACTACTTGTTGGTAGATGGAGGTGTGCTAGCACTTAGAGTGACTATAAAGTTGTTGGCACCCCTTACGTATCAACTTGGGAAACCAAGGAAACTTAGGGAACCTATCCATGCCATGGGATACGTCCTACGGGATTACATCCCTTAATAGCGCAGTAACTCGATTGATGTTAGTTGCTGACTCCTGTGGTTATGAGGATGATGTGAGCAGCAGTTGCTGCCTATTTGTCCAAATACAGAGTTCCTCCCACACATACATAGTTGAGAATGTTCATGATGATAATCTTTATCTTAGCTCCTTATAATGCTAGTGTTGTATACGCTACTCCTTGAGAACACTTTTCCCCTATTGTAGTTCCAATCTCTCTTACATACGCGATACTTACTTTCTGTATTCAGTTGTTTTACTTTACTTTATTATTGTTCTTATACTTAAAACCCAAAAACACCGTTTTTCACAATACCCGCATTTTATCTTATTATTTAGAAATTTATTTAGCCTTTCTATCGTAATATTTATTTCAAGAGTTATTAGACTTCAGACTCCTGCTCCCTGTGGGATTGATATATTTATTTCAAAACTAGCTACAAATGATCTGTGCACATGCAGTCGTCAAGCTATTTTCCGGCGCCGTTGTCGGGGAGCTAAGCGCTGTAGGTCTTTTAGTTTTTGCTTATCTATTTTTGTCTTGCTAAATTTTGTTTTGAGTTACAGGTTTCCACCAACATGATGGTGTTTGAGCATATGACTAGTGCTAACCCACTCAACTACTTTGGGAAGCCCTATGATATTTATAAAAGAGACAACTCTAATAAGAAGACAAGCGGGTTTGAAATAAATCCTCTACTACTTAGTATTCTACATAAGAAGCAATTTACTAGAGATGAAGAAGATCCTGATCCATATGAGCATATTGCATGTTTCAAAGATATATGTGGCACTTTTCTATTGACGGGATATACCGCTAATGAGGTTAAAGCAGTACAGGAGAAGAAGGAAGAAGAAAGTATGCCAGAAGTCGTGGAACATCTGGAAGAAACCAAAGATGAAGAGGTAACCAAGGAAGCAATTGTGGCTATATACGCACATTGGAACATAGTTGAACTTGATGAAGAGACTTCCGTATTGGTTGAACGTAAAACAAAGGTAAAAGATGTGGGTAATAATATCCTTCCCTGCATATTTAAAGAAACCTCGCATTATGGTTTATGCAATCTTGACACCAAAGTTAATGTTATATCTTATGATTTCTACTTAGAAATAAAAGAAGAAATAAAACCGGCTACAATTGAAAATACTGATATGACAATTATGTTATCCAATAAAAATCTTAGAATTCCAATGCGAGTAGTTGAAGATGCAACTGTCACAATTGGCAATAGAAACTTTCCTATCGATTGTGTAGTTGTTGATATGCCAGCTGACACTCTTTGCCCAATTATATTTGGAAGGAACTTTTTAGGTGATATAGGTGCCTATGTTAATTTCAAGAAGGAGATTGTGTCTCTTAAGCTTGGGGGAGCGGAAAATGAATTCGAATTTTCCAAATTTAAAGACAGGCCTCCACAAATACAACAAGAAGAGGGAGAGAGAACTATTGAGGAAATGGCGCCTCTTTTCTTTAGTAATTAAGAAGAAGAAATAAATGAAGATCCAAATAATGAAGAAATAGTTATGGAGGACAAGTCCCTAGGAGAACTAGAAGACGAATTCGATTCACTTCCCATTATGGGATCTCCAACTGATGAGGCTTTTGAAGAGCCAGAAAAGAGAGGGGATGAGGAACTACCACCCCCAGAGTTGAAGACTCTAGCAGATAATCTTAAATACAGGTTTCTACATAATACAAATAAATTTCCTGTTATTATTAGTGCTAAACTTTCACGAGAAGAAGAAGAAGAACTCATGAATATACTTAAGGAGATCGCAAGGCCTTTGGGTACTCAATGGATCACTTGAAGCGCATCAGTCCCATGATAGTCGTCCATCGAATATTCATGGAAGAAGGTGCTAAACCAGTTACAGAATTTAATAGAAGATTGAAGCCTGAAATGAAGGAAGTGGTAAGAAAAGAAATTGTACATTTACTAGACGTGGGTATAATCTATCCTGTTAAAGCAAGTGAATGGGTAAGTCATGTTCATTGTGTCCCTAAGAAGGGCGGTTTTACTATTGTTCCTAATGAAAATAATGAATTGATACCTACTAGAACTGTTGTTGGGCATAGGATGTGCATAGACCGCAGGAAATTAAATAAAGAAACTAGAAAAGATCACTATCCTTTACCGTTCATAGATCAAACTTTAGAAAGGTTAGCAAACCATACTTATTTTTGTTACTTGGACGGATACTCTGGTTTTTCTCAAATAGCTATTCATTTGGATGACCAAATTAAAACCACTTTCATTAGTCCTTATGGTTTACATGCTTATCGACATATGCCTTTTGGTTTATGTAATGCTCTAGCTACTTTTCAAAGATGCATGACTGCTATCTTTGTAGATTTTATAGAACTTATAAGGGAAGTATTTATGGACAACTTTTTTGTCTATGGAACTTCGTTTACTAATTGCTTGGATAATCTTAAAAGAGGTTTGCAGCGTTGCAAAGAAACTAACCTTGTTCTAAACTGGGAGGAGTGCCATTTTATGGTCAAAGAAGGTATAGTCCTTGGACATAAGGTATCAGGTAAGGGAATTGAAGTGGATAGAGCTAAGGTTGAGGCAATAGAGAGAATGCCACAACTTAGGGATGTTAAAGGTATAAGAAGTTTCCTTGGTCATGTGGGTTTTTTTTATAGAAGATTCATTAGAAATTTCTCTCGAATATCTAAACCTTTGACTAACCTCCTACAAAAGGGAGTAAGATTTAATTTTGATGAAAAATGCCTTGAAGCCTTTGATAAACTCAAAAATCTCGTGCTCCTATTATTAAACCACCTATCTGGGATACAACCTTTGACTTAATATGTGAAGCTAGTGATGATGCTGTAGGAGTAACTCTGGGACAACACATTGGTCGCAGATTTAATATTATACATCATGCTAGTAGAACTCTAAATGGTGCTCAAAAGAATTACCCTAAGGAAGAAAGGGAACTTTTTGCTGTATTTTTCTCTTGTGATAAATTTTGTTCCTATATAGTTGATGCGAAGGTAAGAGTTCACACGGATCATGATGGCTTAAAAGAACTCCTTGAGAGGAAAGAACATAAGCCAAGACTGATTCGTTGGATTCTTTCACTTCAAGAATTTGAGCTGCAGATCATGCAGAGGCAAGAAATAAAGATGTTAGATGCAACATCCATGTTTGCCCAGCAAGACACCAATCTTGTTGAGAGGAACTTTAGTCCTGGTGATTTTCGTTTACGAGAATTATCCAATGAACTAAGGTCAATTCCTCCAAAAGAGAAGAAGTCTTTGTTGTTGGAGGGACTTTTCATCCCCGAATAAGCAAACAGTAAGTGCAAGGTAAGTATTCTTACCCAAATAAGTGATTTGTTTTCACAAATTTTACTTCTGAAAATTTTGCCTTTGAATTCCTTGTGTTTTTCTGAAGCTTTAGAGGGTTTTTACCAACTATACGGGCGGAACTATACGACCAGAGAGGAATCTCCCGCCGTATAGTTGGTCGTTAAACTCTCTGTATCATCATCGTGACATTGTTTTCGATGTATGAGCATATATGGTCGCAACTATACGATCGGAGCCAAAATTCCAGCCGTATAGTTAGTCGTTAAACTCTCAGATACTTTTGATTTTTGGTGTATGTATCTATACGGTCACAACTATACGACCAGAGCCAAAATTTCGGCCGTATAGTTGGTCGTTAAACTCTCAGACACTTTTTTGTTTATTCATCTAAAAAAATTATTGTCGGTTCCGAGTCGTGATTTAATCAACCTAGACTCGAGATATTTGGAAATATCTGCCCAGAACCAACTATACGGCCGGAGCTATACGGGTCGCGCCCGTATAGTTGGTCGTTACGTGGCAGGACACTTCCAAATCTGTGGTTTCTTTCCCTGTTTCGTTAAGATTCTTTCCTTGGGCGACAATTTGGTGTTTCTCGCGAGTTTTACCGACCTCTGACCCCCCTTATATACTACCATTGTCTCTCTCTCTAATCATAATCTCCATGAACCAATCTAGCAATGCGCTATCCCGTCCCAGGTCGTGGGAAACCCATGGGACTCATTGCTCCTTCTAGGGACCGCTCTAGCAGCCTATCCATGGAGGACGATGACGAGGAGGTGGAGAGGTTTAGCCCGAGGTACAAGGAGTATGTCGGGCCAATCTACTACAACAACAATTCCGATGATGACGTGGTTGACATCTACATCCGCTGTGACGTCTATGATCCATTGGAGATCAATTTGGCGGCGATGAAGAAAGCTCAACAAGAGAGGGAAGATCGCAAGCCACATGGAAAAGGGCGTGTGGAGACGATCAAGTTCATCACCATGGATCCAAGGCCGCACAAGCGTAAGGAATTATCTAATAATAGTGTAGGTGCTAGCAAGGGAGCGAAGGCACCACTCTCGAAGCCAACCATTGGTACTCATATGAAGGTTAAGCCTCAAGAAGAGTGGAGGTACGGTTTCCACTTCCCCGATCCATCAATTATGGATGAGGAAGAATAAGTTGTCCCCAGGACCAAGGATCGCGTGCGGGCACTGGATATATATCAGAAGCAGGAGCTACTCCATCGCGTTGAAGTCTGTCACCATCTCAATGAGATGGAGAAGAAAGAAGACCTCCTTCCATTGGTGACTAAGCTCGCAGATAGAGTGGACACTTTACAATCTGATTTGCGGAGGTGCTATAGCCGCATTACTGCCCTGGGGGATACCAACAAGAAGCTACGCACCGCGGTGTTCCATCCCATGGCGCCACAGTGATCTACGACAATCACGGTATCAAATAATCGCAAGGGATTATTTGATCCCGCCTGGCTTGATTCCAAGCTTGGGGAGATCTTTAAGACCTTATAATCTATCCTATAAGTTTTTATTACTACTTTTGCATTAGTTCAAACTAGCAATAAAGTTTGCATCATTAGAATTCCCTTAAGGAATAGTCGATCCCTTTTATGAAATTCTGAGTTTATTATTATATATGGAGCAATATTGAGTTTGTGTTTGCTTTATTGATATATGAATGGCTTGAGTATAATTTTTCTTGCACTTGATGATAGCAATAGGAGTCTTTCACACCATTGGTATTAATGGAACACATAAATATAATTTTGTCAATATGCTGTAAGTCTACGGTTTGATTTACAAAGAAAAATTATCTATATAGTTAAGTTGAAAAAGAAACCTTGAATAAAGGAAAATGAAAGTGCTATCAAAATAGAGTGAGAACAAGTCGAGGTAGAATCTTCAAGTCATAAGAATGCTTCATATACAATTTGAATTTGATAATTGAGATCGTTAAACTTTGAATTCCTACATGAAGTGGAATGTATCGCTAGCTCCTTTGCACAACACTTAAACAAAAGTGTGAGCATATATACAAAAGAAAAGAAAAGAAAGAAGAAAAAGGGCGAGTGTGGAAAGAGCAAGTAGGCATATATCACTATATTGTAGTATGACAAAGAGACACTTTTGAGTTTTTAAATCCCAAGTGAATATGCTGATCCTAAAACACTTGGGACTACCTCTCTAACTCATTCGGTTGAACCGGATACTTTTACATTATATTGAGATTCATCTTTTATGAAATGTTGATCACTAAGGTGTGGAAGCCTGCTAATACTATTTAGATGGTTTGAGTAAGGTACTTTTCATGAACTTATTCCTATGTATCGTATATGATAAACACATGTTGCAACTACCTCATTTATTTTAATCGACTCAGCTTCATGAATATGAGGATCACATCCATTAAGCTAAAACTTGCTCGGGACGAGCAAGAGTCTAAGCTTGGGGAAGTTGATGAGTGCATATATGCATCATGTTTTACATTATTATTGTGCATTGTATATGTAGGATATTGGTATTTTACGGCGCTCGCGCGCACATTTTATGTCTGTTTTCACCAGGATCAGGACAGATGATGGAACCAATGGATACAATTCTTGGAGCAGTTGTACTGAGGAGAAAAGTAGTCAAAACAACATAAAACGGTTATTTGGGAAATATTAATAATACTAGAAGAAAACCAGAAGTGAACAAAGGAGACATAGGGTTCAACGACCAACTATACGACCGGAGCAAATTTTCCGGCCGTATAGCT
Organism: Avena insularis; assembly: GCA_023614405.1. Classification (NCBI taxonomy): domain Eukaryota; kingdom Viridiplantae; phylum Streptophyta; class Magnoliopsida; order Poales; family Poaceae; genus Avena; species Avena insularis. Next base: position 351,745,497 of record CM042692.1, on the reverse strand, counting down.
CCGGCCGTATAGTTGGTGCCGCCTCTGCCTCCTCAAATAGTTTCACCCCGTGCAACTGGATCAAGGAGACGACATACAGAACATCCAGAAATCATAGAAACCTCACCTCCGAAAGGCATCTGGAGGGGGAAGTCATCCACCGGGGATCCATCTTCGCCCTGCGCAGATTCAGGAGGCTAAAGCATTGATCTTCATCATCCACCGCTGCATCACCACCATCTCCATCCATCCCATCTACATCTTTTCTAGATCTTGTTGTAATTTCCGTACTCGTTGTGGATTTATACAAGTACTATTCATCTATGATAGATTTTGTTTATAATGCCATAATGTCGATTGCCTCCATGTCTGAGTAGACCATTAGTTCTTGGGGAGATGGAGAAACCCTAGTATGAGATTGAAATAAGATAAAGTCTATTATGATATTCATCGATGTGATCATGTGTTAGATTTTCTACATCTTGATGTTGAGAGAAGTGGACCCCTCAATATTTGCCTCTCGTGGGGACTTGATGGAGGAAACTACTTATTAGTAGACGGAGGTGTGCTAGCACTTACAGTGAATATAAAGCTGTTAGCACCCCTTACGTATCAACTTGGGAAACCGAGGAAACTCACGGAACACTATCCATGCCATGGGATATGTCCTACGCGATTACGTCCCTTAATAGCCTGATAACTCGTGATGTCGATTCTTCGATTGTGGTTATGAGGATGATGTGAGCAGAGGTTGCTGCCTATTTGTCCAAATACGGAGTTCCTCCCACACATACATAGTTGAGAATGTTTATGATGATAATCTTTATCTTAGCTCCTTATAACGCTAGTGGTGTATCTGCTACTCCCTGAGAACGCTTTTCCCCTATTGTAGTTCCAATCTCTCTTACATATGTGATACTTACTTTCTGTATTCAGTTATTTTACTTTACTTTATTATTGCTCTTATATCTAAAACCCAAAAGCACCATTTTTCACAATACTCGCATTTTATCTTGTTATTTAGAACTTTATTTAGCATTTTTATCGTAATATTTATTTCAAGAGTTATTAGACTTCAGACTCCTGCTCCATGTGGGATCGATATCTTTATTTTGAAACTAGATACAAATGATATGTGCACTTGCAGTCGTTAGTGACCATAAAGGTGCATGTTGGGTAGTCCGAAGGAGCAGGTTGAGGCCTATGCATCAAGATCGAGATTTGTTCTCCTGTGTGAAGGGAAGATATACTGGGCCCACTCGGTGAATTGCATCCATAAGCTATGCAGCGTATTACAAGTTCATGGGGATGGAATTGCACGTAAACAAGTAAAATAGTACTTGTTTAAAAAGAGATTGAACAAGGTATCATGATACCGATGATCAGTAAAATTGTACTTGTTGAAAACGAGATTGAACAAAGTATCGTGATATCGATGATCAGATATCGGATGAGTCTTATATCGCGTAAAGAAGGTAATTGGACATATCGTTTAAGGTTCGACACGATGGTGATTCAGTTCGACACGATGGTGATTCGTGGAGTGCATAGGGGTCAAAATGGGCATCCCGGTCCTGCTATTGATTATTGATCAAGATCATGTCTATGTCATTCCCGAACCATAGGGAAACACGCTTAAGGACACTACAACGCTTAGAGATCTTGCTATAAAGATAGAATCATACTAGAGAAAGAGAGAAATTGGAATCGTTCTGAAAAGATCCGAAGTTGTTCCAAAGAAGAGAAAGGAAAAAGGCACTGAAAAGAGTTTTGGGTAAATATGCATTTATTATATATTAATTGTGAATTAATATGTATTAAATAAATAATTAATATTAAATTTATAGGGCAACTTCCTCATTAGGCCAAAACCCCGGAGGGAATTGGCCCAGGAGGAAGCCACTTGAGAAGGGGAAAGAAAAACAGCAAAACAACTAAAATTGATCGTATGTGCACCTAGAGGGGGGTGAATAGGTGTTACACCAATTTTTAGTTCTTTTACAATTTTAGGCTTAACACAAAGGTAAATTCTCTAGATATGCAACTAAGAGGAATTTCCTATATGTAAACCTAGCTACTAAGCAAGTAAAGGCAAAGGGAGTGGAACGAGTTAACCGTAGTGAAGCACGTGGAGACATAGGATTTGATCTACCTCAGTCCCTTTCTTGTTAAGGTAAGTACGTCTGCGTTGGAGGGGTGGGCGGCACTAAGACCACCACGCCACAAAAGGCCTCATCCTGTTCTCTGATGGATCTCGCCACCAAAGGCCTGATCCACCTTCCACTATTTGGTACCCTTCTAGGCGGGAACCGATGAATTTACAACATTAGCGGGGCACACATCCACAACTTAATTGGAGGCTCCCATGATGACAACAAGCTGCCACAAGAACAAGTTAATCAATAACCAAAATAGAGATCTAGATATTTGCAAGAAATACTAGATCAAGAATCCTCCAAGTGAATGGAGGAGAAGTGAAGATCTTGATGGATACCAATGAAGATCAAAGTCTCCTCCTTCGATTCCCCAAAGCCCGGAGCCTTTGGGTGGTTGAGGATGGAGATCACGCTTGAATCGATATGAACAGGGCAGAGCTTTTTTGTAGGATCCAACAGATCTGAAATGGGAATCTAAAGGGCTATTTATAGCCCTATCCAAAAAGTTGCCATTAGGCAAATTGGGGGCCGGATTATCCAGCCTAAGTGGGGCCTATTATCCGTCCAGGGCAAACATCCGGCCCTGACTCGGACAATCCGGTCCAAAATTCTGGCCCTTCTCTGCATGGCGCGCGTTGGTTGCCTTTGGAAAACTCCTAGAGGCGGAATATCCGGCCCCTCTGGTGGGGCGGATTATCCGGTCCGGGCAAAAGCTCCGGCCCTGGCTGGTTAATCCGGGGAAAACTATGCCCCCTTTCCGCGTGGCGCGCCTTGGTGGCCTTTGGAAAAGCCCGGGGGGCGGATTATCTGCCCCCCTGGTGGGGCGGATTATTCAGCCCAGGCAAAAGCTCCGGCCTTGGCCAGTTAATCCGGGGAAAACTCCGCCCCCTTCTGCTTGATGCGCCTTGGTGGCTTTGACGAACTTAGTGGGGCGGATATTCCAGCCCTTGGAAGGGCGGATAATCCACCCGCCAAAACACCTGCATTTGGGTGGAAAGTGCTCTGCACCACTAAACACACAATTAAATAATCCTTGGCATTGTTATCTAACACTCAAAATACTAGAGATCATGAAATGTTCTTTCAATCTCCCCCTTTTTGGTGTTAGATGATAATACTAGGATTTGCAGTATATCCCTACTAACACATCATTCCAAGGATGAAAAAGGACTCCCCCTAAATGTGTGTATATATTAAGTTTGCATTTGAATACAAATGCACACACATAGGTTCAATACTAATTCATGAATTGGAAACTAATATCAAATGATGAGTTAGAAAGATAGAGATAAGTCATACCATCCATAATGAAGTCCTCAATAATATAGTGATAGTCACATTTTAGCACCCCAATATTGACATTTCCGAGAATAACATCATGATGATACAACCACATAGATAAATCCAGAATACCATAGATAACCATTGATAGATCCATAGAGATAAATCCATAGTATCACAAAAAAATACGAGAGTTCAACGTTAAATGGGCACACGCGAGGATAAGAGAAAACAATAAAATGGCAAATGTGCTTGTGCCCGACCCATGCAAATCCCCTCGTCACTTAATAGAACTAATTCTCCCCCTTTGGCATCAAAACGCCAAAAAAGGGAAAAGAGCGATGCTAGTGTCCTCAGAGATCACTCATCGTCCTCGTCCTCGTCCTCGTCCTCATCATAGATAACCATCATCATACTCCTCATCGTCATCCTCAATGGCTGGCAGGGTAGGCTCCCTCGGGAACAAGTGATGCTCCAAATCACCATAGCTGATGTCTGGCGTGTTCCACTGAGCATACGAAGTAGGAGCATCCTGGGTAGGTGGGGGGCCTTATGCCCCTAAGATGTGGTGAAGGATAAGATGCTGAGTGTGAGCAAGATCATTACGCTGCCGGTACACCTCGTACTGCCCCTTGTGAGTGTCAACTCCCATGCAAAGAATGTTGCATTGGAACCAGTTGAGTTGCTTCACTTATCGAGCAATAGATGGCATAGGGGGCCTTATCTCACTCGCCCTAGAATCTCTCATGAAGGACTCAGGAGCTGTAGAGGGCTGAGAGATCTTCTGAGCCTTGTTGTAGATTTTCTTGACCTTGTGTTCACCATCGAGGTTCCCACTGGAATCCTCATTGGGAAGCATATGCTTAATAAGCATCATGAAGAAGGGAGCATATGTGATGGACAGCCTGTTGTACAAAGCCTCAGTCATCTGATGGAAAATGAAATCCATCACATCCAACTTGTAATCCAGAGAAGAGTCTTCAGAGGAGGCACACTCACAAGAAAACCCAAGCAGCTGAACAAGATCACATATTGAAAGACGCTAGGAGTTTCGGAAAGGAACAACACTATCTTTTCGAATCCATCCGCGTTAACTGGATCCCGTGCCGACCGATCTCTAGTGAGCCAGCCAGCAAGGTTCGTCGCCAGCGAGGTCACAAGGTTAGTTTACGCGTCAGCTAGCCTCTATTTGCAAATGTCGCTTATAATTTTGTAAAGGAAAATGATACGATTCCCCCAGGGGATAACACGTCGCGATCCTCGGGTCGATCGCGTGGAGTCATGGCCTCCGCAGGATGCTGCCCTAGCCCCCTGTCTACAGGATGCCGCTGCCCTAACTACTGCAGGTTGCAGCCACCCTAGAGCGATGCCGCCTCTCCCCAGCAAGGCGCCACCGCATGCCCTCTACCTAGCAACGCGCCGCTATGCCCAGCCTTGATCCTCTGACCTTCGGCAGTCTCCTCCTCTCCCACCCTCGCCTCCTCCTAGCCGCCTCATACCCGAGCACGGTGACGATGCGACCACGACGCCGGACTCCCGCAGCCATGGTCTCATGCGATGCTACAGAGTGGCGATGCTACGACGATGCTACAAGTGTTGGTTAGGTTTGCTACCAACAGTCATCGGTTCTGCTACCAAGGGTGCTCCATGTTGCTACGAGCGGGTCGGTGATGCAACCGGTCAGGGGTTTCGTTTGTAGATTTGTTACATGCTTATTTTTTTTGCTACAACCGTTGTGTGTTTTTTCTACAATGGCATAATTTTTTTGCTACAAGGTCTTCGACGAGATCTTCGTGGTCTCCGACGAAGTTGGGTTTGCTACTATAGGACATTTTTTTGCTACAACTGTTTACTGGTTTTGCTTTAATAGCGCAAAGTTTTTCCTACAAAGTCTCTGGTGAGGTCTTCTGGCGAAAGTCTCCGACAAGGTCGGGTTTGCTACATTAGCACAATCTTTTTGCTACAAAGTCTTCGACGAAGTCTCTAGTGAAAGTATTTTTTGTTCTATTTTTTGACAGGAACTGTTTTTTCCTACACGTATCAACAGCGGGACATTCTGTAGTAAAAGCGAGACTTTTTTGTAGCAAAAGTGGGATTAGGGGCTATTTAGGACACGTGTCACTCAAGGAAGGAGGAGGGGGAATTATCCCTCGGGGGACGCCTAGTTCTCCCCAAAATGCTTTGGTGAAGTGCTTCAATGTGGGGTTTGTCATGCTGCACACGTGAGAGATTTTGTTGGTAGGCAGGCATTTGCTGCGAGCTGTTGGGATTTTACGGTGAACTCATATTTCTTGCTACATACATATCTTTGTGTTGCATCTATGTTTTAAATTGTTGTAGCGTTTTTAATACTTTTTTTACCTACCAAGGGAATAAAATGATGCAACGATGCTACAATCGAACAAAATATTTTCTACCATGGGTAGGTTGCAATGATCATATGGAAGAGATTTGGCGTTTCAGACGATATGGGGCGCGGAGGATGGAATCCCGAGATCTCCTGGAGGATGCTTAGAATTGTCCTATTTGGAATTAGAGCTGGCATATAATTGGGGTTTGAGTCAAAATCAAGGAATGTATTGCCTTCCTAGAGTCATGTCGTCATCGTCCCCCTATTCCCCCATCGACCACAAGCTTTTGGATATGATGGATTTCCCCAGACAAAGAGTTCCGCGAGGGCTCTCGCACGTAAGCTATCGCCGCGTACGAGGTCCTAGAGGGGATTCGGACATGGAGGCGAGGATCCTCAAGCAAGACGACACGCGGGGTGTTTGAGGTCTACTACATGCAGGGGCGAATCTACCAGGTAGGCTTCGTTAGGCTGAAGCCTACCCTCCAATTTTTCCATAGGAACATCAACTCTAAGTGCCTCAGCCATGGTTGATACCAGAGCTCCGCTCCAGGGTAAACTGACAGTGAAAAAGGCAAGTAAAATAGCCGAAGGAGAACAACCGACCTGGGCCTGCGGACGTGATGCGCGTGCACTTATGTGCAGCTGCTCAGGTTGGCAAAAGCCCAGTACAGCTAGCTGTGTCAGTGCCCCTATGGCCCTAAACGAGAGTATGAACAGAGTAAAAAAATTGTAAATTGTTTTGTTGTGTCAAATTTCAAGTACTCGTATATAATTGTTGGTGTGTTGTATTTACCTTTTCTATTCGAAGGATTGTTTTATAATTTGCACAAGGGTGTAAACAGTATAAGTAGTACTCTCTACGTCACAAACACAAATTTACCAAAAATGCGTTGTCGGCGATATAATCCTAGTATGTTTTCCTACCTCGACAGAAAACAAACAAACCAATACAAGATTATATTAGCGAAACCAGAGATGAAGTGAGGAGGTTTTCAGTGGCACAACTTAATGAGTAAACTTCAATTGGATAAGACTATATTTGCAATATTTTGAATTTTTTCGAGCCCACCCTCCATTTTTATCGTAGATTCGCCACTGACTACATGGATTTAGTGTCAGTAACCATAATAATCTCATTTGTTTTGTTTAATCTACCGAATCTTGCAATATTGGATAGTGTATTCAGTTTGTGTTCTGGATGCCTACCTAATGATATGGTGTTTCTATATGCATGTCATATTTTTATCTCCATGAATTCGTGTGCCATGCACTAAAGATGTATAAATTTTCTTCTCAAGTAGCTGGATATATCGGAATAATGTGTCAAGTGAGATCCCGTCTAAATCTCACTTATAGTTCATTTTCCAAAATCTAGTTTAAATTTTGAGAAAAAAATTACACTAGATTTTAACAAATGAACTAGAGGTGGGACTTATCCCACTTGACACCCTATATCGAAAATACATTTGTGCTTGTACACATGGTTGCAAGACCTATCTGGTACATTGAAAGACTCATCGATGCTTTGAGATTTGTAAAAGTTTCTTCCAGAGAGCTCTTTTATATCCAATTTCTGCATTTCACTAAAGTAGAGAGATTCCGGAGAAAACACAACAGAGAGACATGTTCCGGACGGGATTCCTGTGAAAAGTGGCATGTTTTCAACCAGGTCTAGCCTTTTACTACGCTGGACAGGCTATGCAAACACTGACCCACTCAATCGACGGAGCTGCACACACCCATACTCCCCGACCCTCTCCTCCAGCTTTAGCTTTCTCTCTCCTTTCCCCAGCTCGTCCTACCCCCATTTTTCAGCCGGACAGAGGTAGCTAGAACAGAAGAACGAGACATTCAGCTGCTGGGAGAGAGATGGTGGAGCAGCACAAATCACACCAGAAGTAAACTAGCTACTGAGTTGAAATCGCAGATCGTAGCTCTGCAATTACAGATAATCGGACAGAACGCCATATTTGCAAGGCATTTATTTTGACCTTTAACATTTGTAAACACGATCAACTACATGGAAGGGCTTACATGCCCGTAAACCTTGGTACAAGACGGGTTTTTGCTAGGTGTCATCGGCAAAAAAGATTCCCAAAACATCTGCACGCTGCTAGTAATGAACTTCTAACTGACAACCAAATCAGAAGAACACTCTGGCTAAAATATGACGTCTAATCTGTTACATGGATGGAGGGCGGACACAACACTGCATGTTGTTCCGGGTGCGGTCGTCGCCGAAACAATGTCTGTGGCTCAGCACCTCGTGGACGGCTTGGTAGTCAGCATCTGAAGAAGAGTCGCCGTCTTCAAGCGGCAACACCACAGCTGCAAACTCGTTGATTCACCGGCGCGGCCGTCGTCGATGCCGCTGCTCCCATCTTGGGCGCCGATGTCGCACGGGCCTTCCGTCCCCTCCCCTGGTCGACCCCAACCGGGTCCGCCGGAGGCATCGTGTCGACAAGGCGTCCGCGAGCAACGGGAACATGCCAAAGGACGATATGGCTCCTACCCAGCTCTTGGGAAATGTCCCTCCTGGACTAGTCAGGTAGCCCCCACCCGCCATTACCTGCAACGACGAGGTGTAAGGACATGGGGTAGAAGAAAATCGGTGGCACCGGCAACGAGAGGTTGTACCTGGACGGCGAGGCGAGGGGAGAAACTTCACGGCGGAGCCGCCGCGATGGCGGGCCTAGAGGAGAGGTAGGGCTGCAGGCAGCTGAGATGTGCTGCCGGTACCGAGAGCCCGAGGCGCAAGGAGGAGGGGGTAAAGGGGGAATCTGCGTGGCGCAACTCGGGAGGAGACGTGAGAGCAGCAACAATGGTAGAATCCGTGGCCTAGTGTGTTATGGAAAGCGGAATCCACACGACCTGTCCTAGAAACTACTATGGTCATGGACCGGCAGAGCCATAGTAGGCCAAAAAGTTTTTTTTTTTTTTTACAGGGTCATGGAACGTGAAAGGCCTCGAAGGGCCTAGACTCTGCATAGGTGTACAATTTACAGGGAGGACCTTAAAGAAAGAAAAAATAAAGCAAGGTCCAAACACTTTTACACCAAACACCCCAGAAACTGATGCTGAAACATGATCAAGTCCTTGATTGCCGTCGATAGCTCGCCTCGGAGTCCGACCACCGCTGTAGGCACCGGGGACGGCCCCACTTGGGCTTGCAGCAGCAAAGCACGCCAGACTGAGGGAGAGAGAGGGCCTCCCTTGCTAGAGGTCGAAGACGCTCTAGCCATCATGGCCAACGAGCCCGGCTTGGCCACAGATAGCGGTTACCCATCTTGGGCTCCGCTTGGGATTCGCCGGAGGGGAAGCAGAGTCGCCGGGAGGGGGGGAGGGTCGGGCCATCTTCTTCACCAGCCAGAGACCCCTTTCCAGCACCTTCATGCCACTCGCCCTCGTCACCATAGTCGGTCGCGAGCCAGAGGAAGGGGCTAGTCTTGAGTTTCCGCCGGTGAAGATTGAGCAGATCTCTCGAGCTGCATCTGGCTTCCACCCTGCAACCTGCTCCCACCAAGGAAGCGAAGTACAGAGGAAAGGGCTGCAACCTCCTGGCGCTGCTCCATCGCACCAAGGAGTAGCTCGGCAACAGCGTGCGGATCCACCGCTCACCAACGTCGCCTCCTCGCCCCCCGTCGCCACGGCCGGTCAGCAGAAGAGAGAACATCGGGAGCATAAGAGCCACACCGCCGTCCAAAGCAGCTTTATTCGATGAAGTTGTGGTCTCCTTCGCCGCCAACCACTCGCCGCCGAGCAAGAGGAAGAAGAGAAGGAGAAGCCCTACACCGTCCCAAATCTGACTGCACAGACGTTGGACGCAGTTTCTAGCTAAGGGCATCGAGCCCAAACGCGACAACCCGCGGCCAACCCTATCTACAAGGCAGGCTCCTTCCCTCCTCTCCTCCGGCCGACGAGGTGGCCAGAGAAAGAGGGGGGAAGAAGCCAGAAGACGCTGGAAGGCTCTCTGGGGTTTGCCTCTCGTTTCGTGTAGAGACTATGGGGAGAAGATTTGTTTTTCTTGGTTTTGGGCACGGCCAAAAAGTTAGAAATATGCTCCGGGGATGAGGAGGAAAGAAAAGAGAGGAGAAAAGCAGTTTCCGATGTGACCGCAAAAATCAGTGAAAGTACATAATGAAAAACCAAAATGTTATATATGCAATATAGGCGCGGATCTCAAAGTTTGGACGGACGGTACAGGTAGCTATCGCACCCATCTGGATATATAGAATGCTTTCTTCTTGCTGAAACCAGAAAAAAGTTATGCACATTTGGTACTTCAGCAAAAACGCCCTACTCAACTGCAATGCTTGATAAAGAAAAGAAAAGAAAAAGTGATATCACACATCATCAAGCTTATTTTACATGTATCATCAATTCATCATAAGCTTTACAGTATGCTTAAAGCTGAGTTCTGATGAAGAAGCTCGGGTGGTTTTTTGCCAAAATCATAAAAAAATACTCCCTCCATCCTAAAATAAGTGACTTGAGTTTGTCTAGATTCGCTTGTACCTATATACTAAAACGTGTCTAGATACATCCGAATCTAGACAAACCCACGTCACTTATTTTGGGACGGAGGGAGTAGTTATTTTTAAGGGCCAGAGCGATACAAGAGGTCTGCTAAAGATGCTCTCGACAGGCAGGAAAGCTAACCATATGCCCTATTTTGGCAGGCCAAACAAACTGAAGACCCAAAGACAAGGTTTCGAGATTAGCTGTTAGCAAAATTACAGGTCTTAGATCACTCGAGCGTGCCAGCTGATTCTGCAATTTAGACTAATTTGACGTTTTCTTATACCGTAATGCAAATTTAAGGTCACACTACCCCACTTTGTAAGTTTATGATAGTATTTGACCGTCCAGATGATTCTGCAATTTAGACTAATTTGACATTTTCTTACACTGTAATGCAAATTTAAGGTTACGCTACCCCACTTTGTAAGTTTATGACAGTATTTGACCGTCCCCGACGCCTTCCCTCCCGTCTCGCGTCGCCTCCCCGCAGGCAGCCGAGGCGGCTCCACCTTCCTTTGCCTCCGGCCTCCCTCTCCTCCCCCTCCCCCTGCAGCCGCCGGCTGGCACCGACGGGCAAAGCCCGGGCGGGTGCGGCGGGACGTCTCGCGTCTCCGCGCTAGAGGGCCTCGCGGGGCGGTTCCCTCCGTGGCGGCGCATGGTGCTGGTGGTCTCGGCCGGCGGTTAGCGTGGCGCGGGTGCTGGCGGCTCACGCGCTGGCTGCGGTGGTCGCCCTGAAGTTTTGGCTGTGGCGGGTGGAGGGATCTCCCTGCGGCCGTGCACGCAGGCCTGATCTAGGCCTTGCGGGCCTGATGTTTCGTGTTGCTGTCCCTCTGCCTATGTGGGAGGCGGGCTGGTACAGCGACAACGATTCTGTGTGCGGTGGCGCTTGGCGGGCGGCACGTGGTCAGAGGGCTCGTCGTGGTGGCGCGGGCTCGTCCGGGGCTCGTTCTGGGCCGCCAGGGAGGTGTTTTGGTGGCGGTGATCTTCCGCCCCTTTCGCGGTGGCGGCTGCCCGGGTTCGCTCTAGTTGTTTTCAGCAACTATCTCGCGGGCAGCGGTGATGATCTGGACGGCGGCTTTCGTCACGGCGACGGGGAGCCTAGGCGTGGCGACGGAAGGTTTGCTTGATGATCGTCAGGAGCTTGGAGGAGGAGGGGAGGTGTGGTGGTTTGTGCCAGTCCTTGTTGGGCGGGCGTGAGGTTTCAGACTCTTCGCTGGGCGAAAGCCTTATCCTGGCGGCTGGCGGGACCGACGATAGTAATTCATGCGGGGCGTCGCATCCTTCTTGAAGTCATCGTCGAAGCAGGTGTTTCTTGCTCCTTCACCCGGGCTCTTCGTGGGAAACCCTAGATCCCTCGCGGGATCGGACGTGGGCGGCACTCTTGTGTCGCTTTGCCTCTTGGGGCCTCGCTTTGGACGTCCACCGGACTGAGGGACCTGTGGAGTGTTTTTTGGTGGTTTTGATGGAGGCGGGTTCGTCTTCAGCTAGGCGGGACGCGGCCCTGGGGCTGTCGTGGTAGTTGGAGCGGTGGCGCCGGTCTTTCGCCTCCGCCTGATGCTTTGAGCTGTGGTGTCGACCTGGCTGGTCGTCGACCCGTGTGGAGCGCAACCTCAGGGCTGGTGTGTGGTGTTGTGTTGTACCGGTTTTTCGGTCAGTTTTCCTTATAAACGGTCCAACTCTTTTCTACTATATCAATCAAAGGCAAAGCTTTTGTCTCGTTTAAAAAAAACTATATAAGGTTCTGGGTGCCCTTTGTATTTAATATTTAACAGTTCAAGATAGCAAATTACAGGACATGATGTGGGGTCTCGATCGGAAAAGCAACTCCACAACCCTATTAACGTCCCGGTCCTATCAGAGATCGTCAAATTCAACTTCGTGATCCATGCAAGGTCTTTCCCATATTGCAGGAAAAAAAGTTGTATCATTTTTTTTGAATGTTAGTATGAGAACTGCTAAATTTATTGATTAGATAGAAAAACGAACTGCTTGGTTTATTTGGGGAAAACCAGGCGAAAACCCTAACAACGGCAAGCCACACCTAAAATATTTAACACATACAAGACGCCGAACATGAGAATTTGGGCCAACCTCGACGATACCAAGAAGAGAACAGGTGCCTCTCTAAACCCGTGAGCAAAGATCAAAGGACTCATCTAATGCACCTAGCATGCGGAGAGGGATCCGGCTGCTACCACCACACAACCCCGTGAGCCACTTGCCCCTCTAATAGGATCCAACTCCAAAACAATGCCCTCAAGAGGGAACACGATGCCAAGTGGTGTCGCCATTGTCCCATCCGGGGACCGGATGTGGGATTTCCCCCGGAGCATGTTGGGATAGGCAGGTGAGTTCTACTATGTCGACGCCTTCAACAAGGAAACGACACCCATAGGTGCCGCCATCGGCTGCTCCGGACACAACCGGAGCACGGCTTTCACCAGCAGTCTCACACACACCAACCCAACCATGAACCCGATCAGCACCCATGGTGGGCCTATGACCCTCAATCGCATAACATGCCACCCAGTTGCACCTGTCTTCACGGCCGGCCATGTCTCCCGGGCCAACCAAAGGCGATGCTGGCTCTTTTTCCTCCTCCCCGCACTGAACGACGCGAGTGATCTCACTTGACCCTGCCGGCACCGCACAGCCTGGCACGCTACCCCACTCGCAACATACTTCATCTTCACTGTGTCTGGCGGGAGGATGCAACACCTCACCACGATGCCATTCATATCATACTTCTGCATGCCGAGTGAGCAAGATGCATCCAGCGGCTACTCTCCTCTTCACCTAGATCTGGCCAGATTGAGCCCGTGTCGCCGAATCGTCGGCATGCCAATGCACCTAGACACTGTGACATGCGCCTGCACCTCCTTCTCTTCCTTCACATCAAGCTTCTGCACGGCTATCGCTCGCTGGACCGGAGGATGCAACACAAATCGTGCCATTCATCTCCCGCATATGAGTAACGGAAGGATGCAACAAAATTGAGATCCTCTTACAATGTAGAGGGGGGGGTGAATAGGTGCTACTTTAAATTTTAACTCATTTTTAGTTTTAGGCTTGATTCAAAGGTAAATTCTCTAGATATGCAACTAAAATGAATTTCCCTATATGGCAACCTAGCTACTAAGCGAGTAAGGCAAAGAGAGGAACCAAGTAACCATAGTGGAGCACGCAGAGACAGAGGATTTATTTTACTGCAGTTCCTTCCTTGTTAAGGTAAGTACGTATATGTTGGAGGGGTGGGAGGTACTAAGACCACCGCACCACAATATGCCTCACCCTGTTCTCTGGTGGATGTCACCACAACTGGCCTGATCCACCTTTCCACTAGGTGGTACCCTTTAAGGCGGATACCGGTGCCTTTACAATGCTACCGGGCACACATTCACAACTAAATTGGAGGCTCCTGTGATAATAACAAGCTGCCACAATAAAACAACTGATCAAATAATGAAACCACGATCTAGAAATTCAAAGAAACACTAGATTGAAATTCCCCCAAATGAATGGGAGAGGAAGTGAGGATCTTGATTGGTGATGATGTAGATCGATATCTCCTCCTTCGATTTCCCAAAGAGCAAAGCCTTCGGGTGGTTGAAAGTGGAGATCTCTTGAAGAATAAATTTGAACAGGGGTCAGCCTTTTCGTTGGATCCGAGAGAATCTGAACTGAAGTTCTGAAGGGGTATATGCACCCCCTCATGAAAATCTGCCGTTGGACCAATTTGGGGACGAATAATCTGGCCCAAGCAGGGGTCGGATAATCTGGCCAAGGTAAAAGGTCTAGCCCAGGTCGGAGAATCTGGGGAATTCTCTACCCCCACTCAGCGTGACGTGCCTTGACTCCTTGGGGAAAATTCTCTAGGGGCATATTATCCAGGCCCCTGGGAGGGGTGGATTATCCGGCCCTGGTTGGAGAATCCAGGCAAATCTCCATCCCCCATACTGCATGACGTGCCTTGCCCCCCTTTGTCGATTGAGGCTGGGGTGGATAATCCGGCCCTTGTCAAGGGCAGATAATCCGCCCCTAGAACATTTGTTTGCTGCAATTTTATTTGTAGTTCTTTTGTGAAAACATTACATCACTCAATACACAGTTAAATAATCCTTGATATTGTTATCTAACACACAAAACTATAGGGATCATAAAATGTTCTTTCAATCTCCCTATTTTTGGTGTTAGATGACAATACTAGGATTTGCAATTGACCCTAATAACATCATCATTCCAACGACAAAAAGACTCCCCATAAATGAGTACATGTTAGTAGTTTGCATTGGAATACAAATGCACACATAGAAGTTCAAGACTTTTCATGACTTGGAAACTAAGAACAAATGATGGGATAGTGAGAGATATATCATACCAACCATAATGACGTTCCCAATAACATAGAGATAGACACTAATAACTCCATATTGAGAATTCCTAGGATAAATCCATCTCAATAGATCCATAGAGATAATTCCATAATGAGATATATCCAGAGTTCCATAATGATAAATCTATAGATAGAGACAATATAATAACCTTAGTCTCACAATCAGATGACATAGTCTCACGATACAAACCAAATAGCAAATAAAAGTTCAATGCTAAAATGAGTACAAGCAAGAAAAGAGAAGCGCTCAAAAAGAAAATAAGCTTGTACCCAACCCATGCAAATCCCCTCGACATCCTAATAGAACTACTTCTCCCCCTTTGGCATTGAAACGCTAAAAAGGGGAAATAGCAACGCTAACGCCACTGGAGATCACTCATCCTCATCCTCGTCCAGGTCCTCATCATCATACTCCTCCTCTTAGTCCTCATCATCATCAGCTGGGGGAGGTGGTGACGCTCGCGCTAGAGCAGGGAACAAATGCCTCTCCATGTCGCCATAGTTGATGCCTGAAATGTTCCACTGAGCATAGGGCGTGGGAGCGGACTGCTGCGGGTGGTTGCCCGGAGCCCCAGAGACATGGTGAAGGATGAGCTGCTGGGTATGAGCCATGTCATGGCACTGACGGTAGGCCTCGTATTGTCCCTTGTGTGTATCCACACCCATGCAAAGAATGTTGTGTTGAAACCAGTTGAGTTGCTTGACCTCCCGAGCAATAGTCGATAAAGGGGGCCTCCTTCCATCGGTGCTACCACTAGCTCAGGCATCAGCCATGGAGGTATTAGACTCTGCGAAAGACGAGGTGGATGGCTTTCTCTTGACATATAGCTTCTTGGCCTTGTGAACCCTATCAAGTGGAACATTGAAGTCCTCATTGGGGAGGCTGTACTTGATGAGCATCATAAATAAGGGAGCATAAGGAATAGAGTGCCGGTTGTACAAAGTATCAGCCATCTCTTGATAAATAAAGTCCATAACATCCAGGGTGTAACTAGTAGAGGGATCTTCACAATTGGCACATTCATATGCAAAGCCAAGAAGATTAACCAGATGGCCATGAAAGCAATCATTGTTATCGAGATGGTCGACGAGATCCAGGCGGTCATCGCTGTTGTGGCGGACCCCGAGCTCGCCGAGGACCCGGGCAACCTCGCCTACTGGGAGCAGTTTTTCATCGACTGGTAGGAGTAGCAACTGGCCGCCTACGAGGGCGGAGGACCACCACCGGCGCGCAACAACGCCATAGTACGGTGATGGTGGTGGAGTTCTCGACCACACACTCGCTGTGGTCCTCGAGCACATCAGTGCTAGGGACAACCCAAGGCTGGGATATCCTCCCCGCTCGCCTCCGGCGTTCAACCGGTGGCGTGGGGCATCCTCCTGGATGCCGACGAGGATTGTCAACACCCGGATTTTTAATCCCAGATGCCTGTTATGCCATACATCGCAATCCCAGGATTACCATTTTTGCGAGACATAACAGATTGAATATCACAGTACATCATCCATTACAAACCATAATAAGGTCTTACACAAATAAAGGATCTCATGATCCAGTCTTAATACAAACAAGCAATGGAATAATAAGCGTAGTAGCGGGCTCCATCTTCAATGTCACAGGCAATGCTGACGATGGGAGATGATCCTAGTTGTCGTAGACGTCCTGCTGTCCTTCCTCCTGGTAGTCCTCCTCATAGTGTGGCCACGGGAATAGCCAGGGACAAAGCCATGAGTACTCTTTAAGTACTCGCAAACTATCACTAACAAGGAAGGTAGTTCTAGTAGGAATGCTAAGCTCTAAGTTTATTTGCAAAAGTTAGATTTATCTAAAGCTGAGTTCAGAAGTAAAGAAAGTTAAATTAATGTTCTAAATCACCTAAGTGGGAACTTAGTTTCCATATTCACAACCATGTTGTGGTCAAGTCAAAATCATAGTTCACTTCACAAGTCATTTTGAAAACATCTGACGACGGAACAGTATGGCCACTCCAACTGTCCATGACCGCGGACGCGGCTATTCGAATAGTTTGACACTCTGCAGAGGTGGTATACTTTCACCACAAAATTCGATACATCCATCAGGGATAACCCTGAATCATCATACTTAGTATGCAGATAATCAATCATAACCTTTCCTTTACACACTCTAGTATAAGCACCTCTCCTATGAGCTTGGCCTCCCAGCCATGGCCATCTGCCATCCTGGGCACTACATAGGTGGACATCATCAAGAGGTAGCCTCAGCTCAAACCTCTTCCGTGAGGGAACCCATACTAAGGCATATAAGCTTCCGGCTAAGCCCTACCCAATTCAGGTATTGTGGTTGTATGGTAAAATTGGAATGGTATTGCATCTGAACCCAACTATTAGTTTTTATAAAGGGCTAAGGCTCATGCCTCAACATTTTCATCATCAAATCCATTTGTGTTTCTCAACACATGTCAAAACATTTCAATAGAATGACTCATCATTCCAATGTTTTCATAATCATTTTCACCAAGTATTCCCATCTAAAGTGATCAAGTTTTATGCTTAGCACTAGCCACTAAGTTAAGAGTGTTCACTAATGATGGATGCTAATCTCAATCTCATGCCATAGAATGACATCTCGTATAGGCCTAGTTTTATACTCTTTATGCTATCTACACTACTTTCTGAAATCTCACAAAGAATTAACTAAAAGTAAAGAAACTTTGGTAAAGTAAAAAGTAAAGCTTGCAAGTAAAACTTGGGATGGGTATAAATCAAAATGTATGAGGAAAGCATGCCTAAGGCATCTTGCTTAGGTTAACTTGTATCTAGTGATGGCTTGCCTTGATTGGTGCACTGGTTGAAGTTTTCTTCGTCTTCTTCGGGGTAGAACTCCTCCTCCTCATAGACTTGGTCAGTACTATCGTCTATAAATGAATACGGGGTACACAATCACCAAACAATACTTAACTAAGTCTAATTAGCACACTAAGGCACACACTTGATGATCTAGCATCATCACACTCATCACAAGATTTAAAGAACTAGTTTCATTTATTTTATTTGAGAAAAGTAATTTCTACTCATTGAAATTAATTAAGATTTAATATTCTCCAAATGGAATATGGGATCATGTGGACACATATCATCACCACATATTCTAATACATGGGAATGTGATTTAAAAGGGTTGGTCACATTTTATAAAGTTTAAGATTATTATTTAATAGATTTAAAGTGACTAGAAATACCCTAATAGCATTATTTTGGTACTAGCCCAAAGTCACTGCATGCAAACCTAAATATTTTTACATATTCAGATAGATATTATCAAATGTGATTTTTGAGAGTTGGAATCAACTCAAAACCTATTATGGTTGATTTTTGAAAAATGTTTGAATGTAGAAAAGTCTTTGTCTTGTTATTTTTGCTATAGATTATCTCTAACTCCAAATGATTTAAATCCAACAGGCTTGGATAGATAATTTAATTATCTTTCTAACCAAATTTGAATCATGTCATTTGGTTAAGTGAAACTCTCTGAATTGATTTTTGAATAAGTGGATAGAATAGGATTTCAACTTGAAAGGAAAATCAATTATTTGAATTTTTGGGCCAGCGCGGGGAAGCTAACGTGCCGGCCCAGCTATACAGCGCAGCACAGCACACGGCTGACAGAGAGGTTCCATGGGTCAGTGACTTATCTAACGCGAATCGGTATCTTTTAATCTGGATGTTACGATCTAAATCTAATCCAACGGTTGAGGGTCGTCGACGATAAACAGCTCCGGCGACGAGCTAAACCTAATGCGGTGGTGGGGGTCACTCGGGGCTCACCTGGGATCTAGCTAGGCTCGACGACGGGGGAAAACGACTTGGTAGACGACGGCTAGGCGAGGCATGGTCACGTCGAGGCTTGGGGTGGTCGCAATCGACGGCGCCCTTCTCCTCCAGCAGCGGCGGACTCCGGTGAAATTCCGGTGCGGTGGTGCTCGCCTTCCTCCGTGGAGAGGTAGGGAAGGTCAGTGAGGAGTGGGGAGTCGAGTGGTATACAGAATGGAGGCGGGGTGGCCTCCTTTTATAGCTTGATGAGGGGACCGAGCGGTGCAGCGGTGAGCTCGACGGTGGTGTCGCTACAGGCAGCTAATGGCATGGGCGAGGGCGTAGGATGGTGCGGTGCTCCCTGGCGGTTCTCACGGACTTAAAGGAGCGGCGTGGGGCAGCTTGATTTGGTCTGGCGCGTGCGGCGCTCTGAGCGAAAGCAGTGGCGTTTGCGGCGGCGTGCGGCTGCTGCGGGTTGCGCGGCGACGAACAGGGGTGTCTACTGGGGTGGGGTGATCATGGGGAGGTTGTGCGTGCGCGGTGATGGCAAGGCGCGAGCTGGCGGGGCTGGTCGGGCATGGCGCACTGGCACGCTCTAGACACGGCGCAGAGAGGCGGTGCGTGGTGGTGCTAGTGTGGTCCATGGCTCGGCTGGGGCTGGGGCCTAGACAGGGAGTGGCGGTAGGCTGCGGTGATGCTAGTGGACATGCTGGATGGGCGCGGGGTGGTCTGGTGCGAGCTGGTCGTGGTCAGCAGGCGATGACCACATTCGGGCGGCGCTCCACTATGCAAGCGGCGAAGGGAGAAGCTGGTCTGGGGCTGGGTTAGGCTTAGGGGAGACAGGGTAGTAACTAGGGAACCATTTGGTCGATGATCACTGTACCAAACAGTAAAGTTAGGCTAGGGCTTTTTCTATGCATACCAAGTGTTTGATGAAATGGCCGCATGAAATTTACTTTTGGAATTTTGATTCAAATTTTTTGAGTGATCTTATATTAAGCTTGAGAGGCTAGGTTTGCTTGGATAAGTCAAGATGAATTCATTTGATGGGTTTTTGAAAAAGTGTGATCTTCCCATATGAATTGGAATCAATTTTCAAATGTCCTTTAAATGGATTTGCTAGATGTTTTTGTCAGTTTGTAAAGTGGGCCTCGATACATCTTTACTTGGTCTAGCAAGGGGTGAAAATAAATAGAATTTCTTCTGTTAGAAATTCTCCTCTAGGAACACCTAAAGTGGCCTAGTGGTTTAAAATGGTCAAAATGACCATTTGCATTATTTATTCTTATTTGATTTCTTTCTCGTTTAATTTTGCTTGTAAATGGTCTAGATGATGTGGCATTCACCTTTAAACCATTTCACAACATTTAGAACAATCAAGCATGGCATTTTCAATCAATTCTATACTAATGCAACACACCCATGCATTCATATGCTTTTTCTTTAATAAAAGTTTTTGTTAACCCTAAATTGGGTGATTAGAACTTTGATAACCTTGATTAAAGTTTTGGGATGTTACAAACCTTTCCTCCTTAAACAAAATCTCGTCCTGAGATTTAAGAAAAACTAGAAACTAAAGAGATCTGGGAACTCAGTCCTAATGTAATCTTTTCGCTCCCAGGTAGGTTCTTCTTCGGTATGGTTGCTCCACTAGATCTTGAGAAACTTGATACTTCGGGTCCTGGTGGTTCTAAAAGCTTCTTCCAAAGTATGGATGGGTACTTCACGATACGTCAGATCCTTGTTGATATCAATGGCTCGGTGATCGATGTTCTTGAACACTTTGGTCTTCTCCGAGACTTCTAAGCATTTGCGAAGTAAGGAGATATGGAACACATTATGGATGGCTGACATCTCCTCTAGCAGTTCCAGTTGATAAGATACTTCTCCTTGGTGATTCAAAATCTTGAAGGGTCCAATATATCTGGGGGCTAACTTTCCTTTCAGTTGAAAACGTTGCATTCCTTTCAACGGCGAAACCTTGAGATACACAAAATCTCCGACATTGAAAGTCAGGTCTCTACATTTCTTGTCAGCATAACTCTTCTGTCTGGATTGGGCGGTCTTGAGGTGCTCACAGACTTTTTGAACCTTCTCTTCGGCTTCTCGTAGGATGTCGGGTCCAAAAATCTGACTCTCTCCTACTTGCGACCAATTCAAGGGGGTACGACACTTCCTTCCATACAGAAATTCAAAGGGGGGCATTTGCAAACTGGCTTGATAACTGTTATTGTATGAGAATTCTGTGAAAGGCAGACAATCTTCCCATTTTGATCCATACTCTAACACACAAGCTATCAACATATCTTCTAGGATTTGGTTGACTCTTTTAGTCTGTCCATCGGTCTGCGGGTGATAAGATGTGCTAAAATTCAACTTGGTCCCTAATCCTTCTTGGACTTTCTGCCAAAATCTCGAGGTAAACTGGGTTCCTCGATCCGATACTATGGTCTTAGGGGTTCCATGCAAACTGACGATTCTAGCAATATACAGCTCTGCTAGCTTCGAACTCTGGTAGGTGGTCTTGACAGGTATAAAATGGGCTAACTTGGACAGTCTATCAACTATGACCCAAATAGAGTCATTTCCCCTACTAGAAGTAGGCAAACCGGTGATGAAATCCATTCCAACAGAATCCCATTTCCATTTCAGAATCTGTAATGGTTGCAAAAGTTTTGCGGGTCGCTGATGTTCCGCTTTGACTCTCTGACAGATATCATACTTGGCTATGTAGCTTCCGATTTCTCTCTTCATCTTGTGCCACCAAAATTGCTCCTTCAAATCCTAATACATCTTCGTTCCTCCGAGGTGGATAGAATAAAGAGTATCATGAGCTTCTTGCATGATAACTTGCTTCAGCTCCGAATCTACTGGCACACAGATACGTCCTTTGTACCACAAAACTCCTTCATCATCTTCGGTGAATCCAGGTACCTTTCCTGTACCAATATGACGTTTGATTCCGTCAATACTTGCATTTCCCTTCTGGGCTTCCTTGATCTGACTGATCAACATGGGTTGAAGTTCAATGCTAGCTAAATATCCTTTGCTAACTAGCTCCGTTCTAAACTGCTCCAACTCTTCATGCAAACTTGGTTGGGCTTCTTTTATCATGGTGTTTAATCTACACGGCAATCTGCTAAGAGCATCCGCTACCACATTGGCTTTGCCGAGGTGATAGTGAATGTCAAGGTCATAATCCTTGATTAACTCTATCCATCTCCTTTGCCTCATATTCATCTCCTTCTGGGTGAAAATATACTTCAAGCTCTTGTGATCTGAATAAATCTCACAGCGGTTACCAATAAGGTGATGACGCCATGTCTTTAGAGCTAAAACTACAACTGATAGTTCAAGATCATGGGTAGGGTAGTTTTGCTCATGTTGCTTCAGTTGTCTAGACAGATATGCTATGACTTTGCCTTCTTGCATCAACACACATCCGATACCAATCTTGGATGCATCACAATACACTTCAAAAGGCTTCTTGATATCTGGCATAATCAAAATTGGGGCTGAAATCAATCTCTTCTTGAATTCTTGGAAACTTGCTTCACATTTGTCGATCCATTCAAACTTCTTATCTTTCTTCAACAATTGGGTCATTGGTCTTGCGATGCTCGAAAATCCTTCTACGAACTTGCGGTAATATCCCGCTAATCCGAGAAATGCACGGACTTGGGTTTGAGTGGTTGGGGCTTCCCATTCTTCAACATCTTTGATCTTGGCAGGATCAATAGCGACTCCTCCGGTCGACACAATATGTCCGAGGAATCCTACTTCTTTCAGCCAAAACTCACATTTGCTAAACTTGGCATACAACTGATGCTCTCTAATGGTTTCAAGGATGGTTCTCAGATGTTGCTCATGATCTTCTTCTGACTTGGAATAGATAAGAATATCGTCGATAAAAACAAAGACAAACTTATCCAGAAAGTTCATAAAAATCTTATTCCATGAGGTTCATGAAATAAGCGGGGGCATTGGTCAATCCAAAAGACATGACTGTATACTCATACAATCCATATCTGGTGGTAAAGGCGGTCTTTGGAATATCCGTTGCACGAATCTTGAGTTGGTGATAACCAGTTCTAAGATCAATCTTAGAGAACACTCTAGCACCAGTCAACTGATCAAACAGATCCTCTATCTTGGGTAGTGGGTACTTGTTCTTGATGGTGATATAATTCAGCTTCCAATAATCTGTGCACAAACGGTTACCTCCATCTTTCTTCTCGACAAACAAAACGGGCGATCTCCTTGGCGATGCGCTTGGTTGAATCAGACCTTCCTCCAACATAGCATCAAGTTGCTTCTTCAGATCCACTAGTTCTGATGGGTTCATCCTATAAGGTCTCTGAGTTATGGGTCCGGTTCCAGGAATTAGTTCAATAATGAACTCGATATCCCGATCTAGGGGCATACTGGGCAATTCATCTGGGAATACGTCGGGGTATTCACAGACTACTCTGACTTGGTCGATGGTTGGTAGGGCTAGACTCTTGTTGCATTTGAATTGACGGGGCAAGGTTTCAGATATATGCTCTACTGATACTCCAGAGCTACTGGTCATGGTTATGGCTTTCTTGGCACAGTCGATCAATCCTTTATGTTTCGACATCCAATCCATTCCTAGTACTACTTCCAAACTTTTGGTTCCAAGTACTATTAGATTGGCATAAAAATCTATCCCATGGATTCTGATAGGTACAGCCTTGCAAATTGGTGGTTGAACCAGGTATTTGAACTATCATAACATGCTTCAATTTTGTTGGTTGAATCTTACTAGTGCATGCAAATTCTTCTGTAACAAACGAGTGCGATGCTCCAGAATCAAACAAAACTCTTGCAAGTACTGAGTTAACAGAAAACATACCCATCACTACATCTGGCGCTTCCTAGGCTTCTTCAGCATTCATGTAGAACAGACGACCGTTGCGGTTGAGAGAGTTCCCTGGGGCAAATCTTCTTCTAGGCTGAACACGGTGTTGCTGCTGAGCTGGGGCATTCACATTGGTGGTGGCTGCAAGCTTCTTGGGACACTCGTTGGAGTAGTGACCCTTGACTCCACATTCAAAGCAAGTAATCTGGGACTTGTCTTTGGCTGCAACAGGCACAACATTACTTCTAGTCCTTGGGGCAGTATTGTTGTTGTTGGACTTTGGTGGTGCATGGTTGAAGTTGTTGGAGTTGCCGGGGTTATTGTTGTTGTTTCCTCCAATCTTCAACTTTCCTCCGCTACGATTGGGGTATCTTAGACGGGACATCGGGGGTCTATTGTTTCTTGGGGCATATCCTGCAGATGGGTTAGGGTGATACTTCTGGGTATTGTGGGACCCAGTCTGGTGCATCATTCTGTGCTTGCGGTTGTCATTGGCTTGATTGATCTTTCCTTCCATCTGGATGGCAGAGTCGACTACCTCTTCTAGGTCTTCAAAACGGATGTTGACTAAGACAGTCTGCATCTCATCATGCAATCCGTTCAAGAATCTTTCTTTCTTCTTGGCCTCGGTGTTGATCTCATCGGGTGCATACCTAGCGAGGGACAGAAATTTGTCACAGTATTCAACTACCGTCATCCTTCCTTGCTTCAGTTCTCTGAACTCATCTCTCATTCTGGAGACTAAACCCTGCGGCACATGGGTGCGACTGAACTTGATCTTGAAAGCTTCCCAAGTCATGATCTGACTGTGGTTCATAGTGCGAGTGCTATTCCACCAGGCTCTTGCATCTCCTGCCAGATAGTGGGTGGCAAATAGTACTTTCTCGTTGTCGTCAACTCCTGCGACTTCTAGGTTATTCTCCATGGTTTGCAGCCAGTCATCAGCATCTAAGGGATCCTCAGATTTGTTAAAGATAGGGGGATTGGTATTCTGAAAGTTCTTAAGCTTGGATCCATGATGATCCTGATTTCCTTGGCCTTGATTATTGTGGGTCATCTGAGCTATCTATTGCGGGGTGGCTAGATTGGCTTGGCGCTCTGCTCTACTAGCTTCATGGTCGGAAACTAGCATCTGCAGAATCTGTAGCATTGGGTCCTGCGATGAGCTGCTTCCTTCTTGGTTTCCACGAGTCATCTGAAGATTGAGGTAGATAATGAGATAAGAGGGAAATTTCTAAGGTTCATGGTTTTGTTTTCAAAAGCTTTAAACTTTGAGTTTGAACTCATGTTTTGCAACTAACTTCTTCTCATTCATTCATTCATTCAAGCACACAATACAAACACACACCACAACACAAAAGGAAAACAGATGGTTTTAAGAACCATTCTATGAAACTACGATACAGTGGGACCGATACAACTCATTCCTATGGTAGTGATAAAGTGCATCTACTCATCATCAATGAAGTCGGAGTCATCATCATCGGTGTAGAAATCCATGGCATCATCCTCCAGTTAGTCATTGTCATCACTGAGGTACGAGTGAATATCTCCCTGGATGTCTTCACCTTCTTCCTCTTCTTCTTTTGCTTCAAGCTAGACTTCTTGCTCATGGATGGTCTTCTCGAGGTCGGCCACCTTCTCGTGAAGACGAGCGATGGTGCGATCCTTCTTCTCATGTTGACGACGAAGTGATTGGCGATCCTTGACGAGCATGGTGAGAGTCTGGTCCTTCTTGGTGACAATGGCAAGGTTGTGGTTGGCGTATGCTCGAGCATTGTCCAATTCCTTCTGTCTATCATACAGCAGGAAGTCAAGATTCTCCACTTGGCGCTTCATATTTGGTGACTTGGCATCTCCAATGGCATTCCCATAGAATCACTCCTTGCATAATGAGCAAAGCGAGTTCCCTGGATCAAGCTGATGTTTTTCCCACACAGACGGGCAAGAGCCTCATGCATAGCCCTGGCTAATCCATCTTGCCAGTTGTTCTCTCTCACGGTTAATTGAATCTTCTCAGAAAGGGGTGCTTCCATCTTGCCTCCAAGATCTGAAACTATCAGCCATTATAGATCTCCTCTTGAGAAAATCCTTGAGTTGAGCTCCGAAGAATTCCGGATGCGGATGCTCAAGATACTCAGACAGTGCATCAAGATCCCTCTCAAAGATCAGTTGGCCTCCGTTGCCCAACTGGTAGAATTTTTTAGGAACATGATTTTTTGTGAAAGAATCAAGGATAAGAGTGGGAATAGGTTTTCATAAATACTCACTTCTTTTGCTTTGAAACTAAGTATCTGTTCGGACGTCCATTCTAACTAGGGTCTCCTATGGTCAGGATGGCTCTGATACCAACTTGTCAACACCCGGATTTTTAATCCCAGATGCCTGATATGCCATACATTGAATCCCAGGATTATCATTTTTACGAGACATAACAGATTGGATATCACAGTACATAATCCATTACAAACCATAATAAGGTCTTACACAAATAAAGGATCTCATGATCCAGTCTTAATACAAACAAGCAGCAGAATAATAAGCGTAGTAGCGGGCTCCATCTTCAGTGTCACAGGCAATGCTGACGATGGGATATGATCCTAGTTGTCGTGGCCATCCTGATGTCCTTCCTCCTGGTAGTCCTCCTCATAGTCTGGCCACAGGAATAGCCAGGGACAAAGCCATGAGTACTCTTTAAGTACTCGCAAACTATCACTAACAAGGAAGGTAGTTCTAGTAGGAATGCTAAGATCTAAGTTTATTTTCAAAAGCTAGATTTATCTAAAGATGAGTTCAGAAGTAAAGAAAGTTAAATTAATGTTCTAAATCACCTAAGTGGGAACTTAGTTTCCATATTCACAACCCTGTTGTGGTCAAGTCAAAATCATAGTTCACTTCACAAGTCATTTTGAAAACATCTGACGACGGAACAATATGGCCACTCCAACTGTCCATGACCGCGGACACGGCTATTCGAATAGTTTGGCACTCTCCAGAGGTGGTACACTTTCACTACAAAATTTGATACATCCGTCGGGGATAACCCTGAATCATCATACTTAGTATGCGGATAATCAATCATAACCTTTCCTTTACACACTCTAGTATAAGCACCTCTCCTATGAGCTTGGCCTCCCAGCCATGACCATCTTCCATCCTTGGCACTTCATAGGTGGACATCATCAAGAGGTAGCCTCGGCTCAAACCTCTTTCGCGAGGGAACCCATACTAAGGCATATAAGCTTCCGGTTAAGCCCTACCTAATTCAGGTATTGTGGTTGTACGGTAAAATTGGAATGGTATCGCATCCGAACCCAACCATCGGTTTTTATAAAGGGCTAAGGCTCATGCCTCAACATTTTCATCATCAAATCCATTTGTGTTTCTCAACACATGTCAAAACATTTCAATAGAATGACTCATCATTCCAAGGTTTTCATAATCATTTTCACCAAGTATTCCCATCTAAAGTGATCAAGTTTTATGCTTAGCACTAGCCACTAAGTTAAGAGTGTTCACTAATGAGGGGTGCTAATCTCAATCTCATGCCATAGAGTGACATCTAGTATAGGCCTAGTTTTATACTCTTTATGCTATCTACACTACTTTCTGAAATCTCACAAAGCATTAACTAAAAGTAAAGAAACCTTGGTAAAGTAAAAAGTAAAGCTTGCAAGTAAAACTTGGGATGAGTATAAATCAAAATGTATGACCAAAGCATGCCTAAGGTATCTTGCTTAGGTTAACTTGTATCTAGTGATGGCTTGCCTTGATTGGTGCAGTGGTTGAAGTTTTCTTTGTCTTCTTCGGGGTAGAACTCCTCCTCCTCGTAGACTTGGTCGGTACTATCGTCTATAAATGAATGCGGGGTACACAATCACCAAAAAAATACTTAACTAAGTCTAATTAGCACACTAAGGCACACACTTGATGATCTAGCATCATCACACTCATCACAAGATTTAAAGAACTAGTTTCATTTATTTTATTTGAGAAAAGTAATTTCTACTCATTGAAATTAATTAAAATTTAATATTCTCCAAATGGAATATGGGATCATGTGGACACATGTCATCACCACATATTCTAATACATGGGACTGTGATTTAAAAGGGTTGGTCACATTTTATAAAGTTTAAGATTATTATTTAATAGATTTAAAGTGACTAGAAATACCCTAATAGCATTATTTTGGTACTAGCCCAAAGTCACTGCATGCAAACCTAAATATTTTTACATATTCAGATAGATATTATCAAATGTGATTTTTGAGAGTTGGAATCAACTCAAAACCAATTATGGTTGATTTTTGAAAAATGTTTGAATGTAGAAAAGTCTTTGTCTTGTTATTTTTGCTATAGATTATCTCTAACTCCAAATGATTTAAATCCAACGGTCTTAGATAGATAATTTAATTATCTTTCTAACCAAATTTGAATCATGCCATTTGGTTTAGTGAAACTCTCTGAATTGATTTTTGAATAAGTGGACAAAATAGGATTTCAACTTGAAAGGAAAATCGATTATTTGAATTTTTGGGCCAGCGCGGGAAAGCTAACGGGCCGGCACAACTGTACAGTGCAGCGCAACGCGTGGCTGACAGAGGGGGTCCACGGATCAGTGACTTATCTAACGCGAATCGGTATCTTTCAATCTGGATGCTACGATCTAAATCTAATCCAACGGCTGAGGGTCGTCGTCGATGACGAACAGCTCTGGCGACGAGCTAAACCTAACGCGGCGGTGGGGGTCTCTCGAGGCTCACCTGGGCTCCAGCTAGGCTCGACGACAGGGGCAAACGACTTGGTAGACGACGACGAGGCGAGGCGTGGTCACGGCGGGGCTTGGGGTGGTTGCAATCGATGGCACCCTTCTCCTCCAGCAGCGGCGAACTTCGGTGAAATTCCGGCATGGTGGTGCTCTCCTTGCTCCGGGGAGAGGTGGGGAAGGTCAGTGAGGAGTGGGGAGTCGAGTGGTGTGCAGAATGGAGGCGGGGGTGGCCTCCTTTTATAGCTTGACGACGGGTCCGAGCGGCGCGGCGGTGAGCTCGACGGTGGCATTGCTACAGGCAGCTAATGGGATGGGCGAGGGCGTAGGACGGTGCGGTGCTCCCTGGCGGTTCTCACAGACAGGCGCGGCGTGGGGCGGCTTGGTTTGATCTGGCGCGTGTGGTGCTCTGAGCGGACGCAGCGGCTGCTGCGGGTCGCGCGGCAGCGAACAGGGATGTCTGCCGTGGTGGGGTAATCATGGCGAGGCTGCGCGTGCGCGGTGAGGGCAAGGCGCGAGCTGGCGGGGCTGGTCGGGCACGGCGCACTGACGCGCTCTAGACACGGCGCAGAGAGGCGGTGCGTGGCGGTGCTAGTGTGGTCCACGGCTCGGCTGGGGCTGTGGCCTGGACAGGGAGTGGTGGTAGGCTGCGGCGATGCTAGTGGACATGCTGGATGGGCGCGGGGTGGTCTGGTGCGAGCTGGTCGTGGTCGGCCGGCGATGACCAGATTCGGGCGGCGCTCCACTTTACAAGCGGAGAAGGGGGAAGCTGGTCTGGGGCTGGGTTAGGCTTAGGGGAGACAGGGTAGTAACTAGGGAACCATTTGGTCGATGATCACTATACCAAACAGTGAAGTTAGGCTAGAGCTTTTTCTATGCATGCCAAGTGTTTGATGAAATGGCCGCATGAAATTTACTTTTGAAATTTTGATTCAAATTTTTTGAGTGATCTTATATTAAGCTTAGAGACTAGGTTTGCTTGGATAAGTCAAGGTGTATTCATTTGATGGGTTTTTGAAAAAGTGTGATCTTCCCATATGAATTGGAATCAATTTTCAAATATCCTTTAAATGTATTTGCTAGATATTTTTGTAAGTTTGTAAAGTGAGCCTTGATACATCTTTACTTGGTCTAGCAAGGGGTGAAAAGAAATAGAATTGCTTCTGTTAGAAATTCTCCTCTAGGAACACCCAAAGTGGTCTAGTGGTTTAAAATGGTCAAAATGACCATTTGTATTATTTATTCTTATTTGATTTCTTTCTCTTTTGATTTTGCTTGTAAATGGTCTAGATGATGTGGCATTCACCTTTAAACCATTTCACAACATTTAGAACAATCAAGCATGGCATTTTCAATCAATTCTATACTAATGCAACACACCCATGTATTCATATGCTTTTTCTTTAATAAAAGTTTTTGTTAACCCTAAATTGGGTGATTAGAACTTTGATAACCTTGATTAAAGTTTTTAGATGTTACAAGGATGGCCGGCTCATCGTCGTTCGCGGCCTCGGCGTCATGGTCGTCCGGCTCAGCGTCCTCGCCACGTTACACGACGGCGCTCTGGTCGGTGAAGAGGGAGCCGGAATCTCCGGTGTGCTCACCGCCACGCCACGCGCTCCCGCGGCATCGTCATTGACGAGCACCGAGCAGCGTCGCCGCCGAGAGGCCACCTGCGCCTGGTGAGGCCGAAGAAGGAGCCCGTCGTGCGCTCGCTGAGGGTTGTCGATCTGACGGAGTGGGCTGTCCCCGTCGCCAAGGAGGATTTCCTTCTCAAAATGGCGATGTAAGCGTCGTTAAACAACGTCCCACCGATGAGGGGTCCCAACGCGTGCGCCTGATCTAGGAAGGACAGGGAGCGCGAGGAAGCCGAGCGCGTTTGTCGGCTGCATCTGCAGGCCGAGCGCGAAGCCGCGACCGGCGCTCGCCGGCAGCGCGCCTATCAAGGAGCACCGCTACTCGTCCTCGATGACGATGAATAGGAGGCCGGGCCCTCCTTGCAGGGCAGCTCCCGATCACCGCAGCCGCCGAGCGACGACGACGGCACCCAGGATGCCGACTACACCGTCTTGTACCGCAACTTCGGCATGTAGTCGGCGCGCCGTCGACATCGTCTAGTTTTTACTGTTTTCGGTGTTTTTTAAGATTTTCTTAGCCTACTGCAGTTAAAGTTTAGGTATATGTCTAAATTTGACATAATATTTACGAACTCATCTATATTTTAATGCAGTCACTAAATTAGTCTAGATTTCTCTGTGTTTTGTCAAATGTTTGCCGAACCCGCGAACTCGCCCTGGTATCGTGACTGGGAATTCGTCCTAAATAGCAATGGATTTGAGCCTGTGAACACCGAAAGATTGGAGATGTTCTAAGATGGACATGTACAGTTTGGTTCGTATATGAAGAGGAAGATGGACAAAACACAAGGTGGTGAAGGAAAAATTAGACATACATGAATCTTAACACACCAGGGGCCGTTGGATAAGCTGGTGACGCCCACGGCTACGTGGAATCGGCGCGTTGGTCACATAGACCAAAAATACTCGCTGTCGTAGAGGCTTTGTCACACCCACACGCCTCTGCTGCCGCGTCACTTCTCCTCTGCCCTCTGCAGTCTGCACACACACCTCACTCGTCAATGTCGTTCCCAGCTGGCTTGGGCGGACCTAAGACCAGTCACACCGTGGTATCGGTTCATTGAAAAGTATGGCAGAGATAGAAACCGCTCTAGTTTCACTGCAGTGTTTCAAGCACTTTTGATCAGAGCCATGTTGGGTCCCTCTGCCATCAAATATTATTTGTCTATTTTTCTCTTGCTTGAAGTCACGATTATTTTCTTTCATCTCTCTTACATGTGGGGCTACAACGCATGCACCAGACACCTTGATTCCCTTGAACCGCATCAACATTTTGGTTCGCTTTCTCTCCACACACCTTGAAATCGCTTTTCCACCATGCTAAACTGTATGGAACCGGTTCATACTAGCTTTGGCATCGCTTTTTTTACCAGAGTGTGGGTGGTCTAACACCCCTCTAGCCTAGGCGGCTGTCCAGACTTGCTGATCGGTGTAACCTTTGTGATTTGTGATTTTCTATACGTAGTATTTTTTTCGAATTTTGGCAGCTCAAACTCATTTGCCAAGGTTTCCTAAAGTTTCTGAGTGCGCGAGGCTTCTGAAAATTTTGTCGCGCAGGTGCAACTGCTGCAACACCGGTCAACAGACAACAGATTCACGTCTTGCGATGATCCGCATCAAGTGCCCTTTCTTTTGTTTTGAATCTTTGAAAGTAGTACTCTATGTAGTATTATCAATTCCATGCTACACTGTAGTTTTTGTCATGTAAATCAAAACCTCTTTGTATTACTATTATCAATTCCATGCTATACTGTAGTTTTTGTCATGTAAATCGAAACCTCTTTTTATTACATATAATACTACTAGGATCAGGCAGTCCACGTCCTGTGATAATGTTTGGATGACTGGCTGGACTCTGACTGAAGATTTGCTGTATTGCATCTCTATCACGTACAAGCCAAGCCACCAAAGCTGACTAAACCCGGAAACCATCGACCACCACAAGAAATTTCACCACTACAAACTTATTCACGAACCTGGCCGCCAAGCAGAACACTCGATCAGTTCAACACCACCTCGACCTGCCATGGATCATCAGCAGGAGGATGCGACGTCGGAGAAGGTGCAGCTATTCGGCATGTGGGCGAGCCCCTACGTGTTCAAGGTGAAGTGGGCGCTGAGCATCAAGGGCGTGGAGTACGAGTACGTGGAGGAGGACCTGTGGAACAAGAGCGGCCAGCTCCTGGAGCACAACCCCGTCCACAAGAAGGTCCCCGTGCTGGTCTACAACGGCAAGCCAGTGGCAGAATCCGACGTCATCGTCGAGTTCATCGACGATGCATGGAGACACCGCGGCGGCCGCATCCTCCCCGAGGACCCCTACGAGCGCGCCATGGCCCGTTTCTGGGCGAGGTTCGTCTACGACAAGGTCAGCGATCTAATCATCGCCCCCTCCTCTGTTCCGAACCGAAGAACTCGGTTAATTTGCAGACTCGGTTAATACATGCAGCTCAAGCCGCCGATCTGGAAGTGGTTTACGGCGGCAGTGGGAGAGGAGCAGGAGGCCGCGCGCGAGGCCGTCGTGGAGCAGCTGCAGGTCCTGGAAGAGCAGCTCGCCCTCGGCGGGAAGGAGTTCTTCGCCGGGGAGAGCGTCGGCCTCGTCGACCTGTCGCTCGGCGCGATGGCCTACGTGATCCCGATGTACGAGGAGATCATCGGCGTGAGGCTGGTCACCGAGGAGAGTCTCCCGTCCCTGTACCCGTGGATGGGGCGGTTCTTGGCCGCGCCGCCGGTGAAGGATCACCTGCCTCCCCTGGAGAAGCTGGAACTCAGGTTCCGAACCATACGTGAATACTTTCTGAAGAACACCTAGGATTAAGCTACTGTATACTGTCTTAAGATAAACCTCCTTGTGGCAGGAATGGATAGATCCTTGTGACCAGCATATTCATAATGTTTTGAAATGTTGCCAGCATTATCTTTTTTTCCAATCAAATTTTACATTAAACCCCGAAGCTGTCATCCAGTAATAAATACCGAAATATTTGCATTATGTCCATCCTAATACACGAACCAAATTCTAATGGAATTTAAACTGTTGCCAAATGCCCCGACAGACTTTTAGGTGCCTTTTAGTTGTTCAACTTCTATTTCTTTCTTAGTTTTAACAGGGTTTCTAAATAAACTAACTAGAACAAAACTACACCGGTGAACTCCTAAATCTTAATTAGCTGATTGCATGGCTGCAATGGAACTATATTTCCCTAGCAACGGGCCATAAAAAGTGTTATTAGTAACAAGAAACTACGTGTACCAACTCGTTTGGGCTCTGAGTGCAGAGTGTTATACAAAGCGTATTTTTCTCTTTAAGAGACTCGTGGTTTAATATCGAACTTCTAGGAAAATATTAGAACCTTTTCCTCTTCCTCTTCTATCAACCTACGGAAAAGATTATATTGTCTTGTGTCCCCAGCTTCACCGTAGTGGATGTCAAGCACATGGCATGAATGCGAGATGAAAACAATTCTAAATGCAATAAAGTGAAAAACAAGTGCAATCACTACAACACGGAATTGTAGATCGAGCCCTGGCGCTTATAGATGCCGAGACACAGCCTTAGTCGCCGCGCTCGCGCTGGCGTGGCAAAAAACCGTCAAGGATAACTGCACCGGGGATTGTGCAATGACGACGGATTTTTTGGCGCGGCACAACATGAGCCGTCGAGCTAGCGCTTCCACGGCAGCGATCGTTTATGGCGCGGCTCCTATAGGAAGGCGCTGCCTAGGTGCCGTGGTAGCTGTGAGACTACGACATAACGGCAATGTCTCGTAATGTCTCTGTCGGCGCATGATATATGGCAATTTTACAATTCGGCCCTACTAAATATCTAATATCTATATTACATCTCAACCCAACAAACAGCATAATAAAGAACTCATAACACACAGAATGCAACTTCGCTTGAATTAACATGAGTATTCATTATATACATACATTACATCTCAACCCAACAAGTTCACGGCTTACAAAAGATGTAACTAATTCCATCAAGTTCAAATCACTACAAAAGATGCATTATCATGATCAAACAACCCACTTTGACTGCAAACTGGAAGGTACAAACATCACTTTGCTGAAGATTATGTTGGCGGACGTATTCTCCCCAGTTTGATCTAAACTGACAGTAGTTTCATTATCACACGACTTCGCTTGAATGGTTGCTTCAGATATGTAAGACATAATATACTTTCTAGTGAAACTGGATGAGAAGCACTACACAGGAAAGATAGAAACAGTTTAGATTGTTATACTTTTTTAGGCGTGGTTGGAGTTCAAGAGAATTACAGTACTACATAGGAAACATAATTACTATATTTTTTTGTTGTCTGCCCTTTTTCTTAGGGTGCAAACATAGTAAGGAATTTTTGGCCTATAACTTAACAATTCGCCTTAGATACATCCTTCTTGAGCTGGTCCACTTCATTTCCAAACCTATATCGAAGGGAGTACTTCTCTAGTGATAAAATATTAGGACTTGAAACACCAAGTGAAAGAATATTGGTCATGTTAACTTTATTGCCAAACCCATATCGAGGAGTGTAAATTTTCAGTTATATGTGTCTTGTATTGATAGAGATGTATACTGAGAGCAAGTTTACCTCGCATGGTAGAGGCCACAGGTTGTTGAGAGCATGAACTTTTGTTACTATTTTTGTTCAACATTGTCTTTTTTCACCATAAAAATTAAGACACTTTGACATTAGAGCTTACTACCTAGCAATGTTAGTTTTTAGATCTTAAGGCACATCAAACCAATAAACAATGATATACTAAAAAATTCCAATGCTTGAATATAAACAATGACAGTTCGAGAGATTGGGAAAATACGAATATGCGGTCGGGGACATATCCACCGCAGAGGACGGTGCAATCCGGCATGGCGCGGGAGGTGAGCATGGCCGTGGTCAGCGCCGCCGCGGAGCATGGTGCGGTCCGGCATGGTGCAGGAGCTGAGCGCGGCCGGGGTAAGCACCGCCACAGAGGACAGTGCGGTCCAGCGCGCCGCAGAGCACAACGCGCCCAGGGTCAGCACGTCGTGGAGGACGGTGTGGTCCGGTGCGGCGCAGAGGTCAGCGTGGCCACGGAGGACGGTGCAGTCTGGCATGCCGCAGAGGTCAGCGTGGCCACGGAGGACGGTGCAGTCTGGCGTGCCGCAGAGGTCAGCGCGGCCAGGGTCAGCGCCGCTGCGGAGCTGGGGCTAGGGTTAGGGTTGGTGGTGGGGGGTTCGGATAAGGATGAGAGTGACCTGTGTGTGCCAAAGGGGAAAGAACTAGTATGATTCTTAACTACGCCAACATTTGCCTTATCGATTTTTTAGCAAGTCAAACGTGTCGCATATTCCCCAACATTCTGTTTCATTAACATTATATTGATTAGCAAACCAACAAAAGAACACCAAAAAGGGAAAACAGTAATTTGCATATATGGAAAGATATCAGTAATATGTACTTGTGCACGAGTCATGGCATTGCACTGTCCAAAATGAAGAAGCCACCAAAAGAACACTATAGATTACTCGATCTACTACAAGATTAATTAGTAGTAATAACTAATAATAGCAACATAATTAACTCTAACTCTAACTACATCCATCATCAAGCTTGTCCAACCTATTTATAATGGCTTGCACCCTGCTAGCTAATCTAGCGCACCGCTCCCTCAATGCTGCAACACGATCATTTGCCTGATTTTGCAATTCCTTGATTGCAAGTTTCATGTGTTCATCGTACGCGACCGACCTTTTTGTTCGTTGTCCTACATCTCACCTCATCAGAGCTTGCGCAACGATTGTTGGAGGTGGATTGGGTACTCAGGATCAACCCATCGCACCCAACGGCATAAAGATGCACCTCGACGACAGCACAAGAAGAACTTGCGGCCATTGTCCTCTGTGAAGTTACTGTCAGAGGCCATGTATTGCTGACCGATTATATGATCAGGGCATTGACAGAACACGTTCTCGTCGTGTTCCCCGTGCCATTGTAGGTCATGGATGTGCTCCGGTACTATAGGAACGTCGTACTTAAAAGAAAAATAGCAATGCGTATTGGTCAGGTCAAAAAATCGAGAAATTTTGGGACGAACAAAGGAACAAAAAATTCCAAATACGAAATTCAATGACAATGAAATCGAAAAATATGCACGTACTGGCATCACACTCATCTAATGGAACGGTAGCGGTACGTCTGACAAAGCCGCTAATTCTTGTTGTCGTCGTCGCTCGAAGATTCGTGGAGAGAGAAAGACAAAGGTTAAAAAATGACAAAGTATGCGACGTCGGAGAGAAATTACGGTCATGAGAAGGAGGGTTCTTTTTTTTATAATATTCATATGGCAACAGCTGGACTTCGGTGGGGCTCATAGTCAGTGAGACAAACATGAGCAGTCACACATGCCGGACCCACGATCCACATCTCGTTTTTTCCACGGCGGAATCATTACTGCCCCGGTTCGCGTTACTGAGGCGTTTCGGAACACCGGTACCGATGGACAGATAGCGCTGCGCAATTTAACGCTATACATAAATTTGCCATGGCAAAAATCGACTGTTGCGTTGATTGTCGCCGCGAATAGTACATCCGTCGTGTACCCAACTTTTGCCGGTTCTTTTTTGTTATGCCGCCCCAAAAAAGTGTCGGGTATGGGGGTATTTTTATAGTGAATGATACAATAAAAGTGCAGTGCCGACGAGAACAATAAGTAAACTTTGAATGCAAGTAAAAGGAATGTTTTTTGTATTTTCAGAATAAATATTTGCAGAAATAAAAGTGTGTAATACAAAAGTAAACGGTGTTTCTTATACTTAAAATGGATCATGGTTCATAGGTTTACTTGATTATTCTTTCATAAATCTACTGGCGCGAATATAGCTTTTCTAGGCTAGACGATATCGAAGCAACTCATATGTAGTGTTTGATTTGCATTCGTATGATCATCATGTTATAAAAAACATAATGCAACACATCTCACCAATACTATCCTAGTAAAAAAACTTCATATACTAAAAATTGAGTGACTGCACTCTCTTACCGTCACATGTTATTCCTTTAGGAAAATTGACATGATATTGAAGAACAAATTTTCTATCTCGAACAAATGAGCTCATATCTGCTATCACTAGAAGATAATAGCACATGTATTCATTTATCCCTAGTGAGGTAACGACGAAAGGTTTAAATCCACGGTAGGTTCCAAATTTTCTGTCACTTTTCAGTTACTACTACCGGTTACTCCATCTAACACCGACATTCCCCTCTCGCATCCTAGCATACTAGTTTGATCAGAACATGTGCAAACGAACGGGGTAGTAATATGCATCTACAAATACATCAAAAACATACTTAAAATTGCAACATCATAACTCATCACATAATCAAAAGATCGATTATAGGGGAATTACATAGATGACCATAATCATGTAGAGCAACTCATATGGTTCTAAACAATGATAGTACACAGTGTGAGATCAAGACATGCCACAAACTCATAGCTGGGGGTGGACTACTCCCTCTTCATCATGGAGGCGATAGAGATGATGTTAGAGCAGTCGGAGGATCAACCCAGGGTGGCTCTGGTGGTGTTTCCCCCTACAATGTTTGGTAGTTCTACCTCTATTTCGATGTTCTATATAGTATGCCCGCCTCCTCACGCGATCGCGGAGGGGTTATATAAATTGTTGGTTTTAGGTCAAGTCAGAGACGTGGGCAAAAGATTGAGGTTGATCGGATGTCCGAGGGGCCAAATCCTTCCCATGGTGCGCATGACCAGGATGGTCGGACCAAGGGGAACCCTGGACCTTCCCGAGGCCTTTTACATCTCTCCTTTTGGTGCCATCCCTCTTTTGGTGAAAAACTTCCGCGGTAAAAAATCCAGGTCCTTTTGAGTTCGGAAAGGTCTGTGAGAGTGAAAAAAAATCAAAAGAGGGTTATCTTGTTCTACAAAGTTATAACCAAAATAAAAGGGACTCTTTGAAAACCCTTGAAATCGTTATAATTTGGGTATTAACTATATATATCGTGCAAATATGATGGAATGTCACACTATAAACTACAAAGTTTATGGATACATTTTACATTAGTAGGCACCAGTGTAGCGACCATGGATGCTTGTTGAGCTCAAGTCAGTGGCCATGGAATCCATGGTGGGCAGAAGCTTCATGGGGCGTAGCAATTGCTCGGATGGCTTGGTGACAATATTGTGTCGCTAGTGCGATGAGGTTAATGGCTCGGTCGACGTGTCTCAGAGAAGCCGGATGACTTTTAGGCCGGGGACAGTGGCCTTGGATTTCTAGGAGAGGTTTCCTGGTGTAGCTCGGATTGTGAGTGGTTGAGTCATGCGGTGTCGTGGCTCAACTACGAGCGGTGCTAAGTCGGCATGGTCCCAGATGGTGGTGATGGCGGTCTGCTCGACTTGGTATAGCACCTGGATGTCGAGGCGGGCGGCCCAAAGCTTCGACAGTGTTTGAGGGCTCGTCGGAGGGTTGACTTCTTCTTCTATGCTCGAGTGTCCTGCGTTTGCTCCTCCCATATCAGTCTTGGTGTCTTCTGTCCGGTGGTAGTGGATGGTGGTATGATCCAACGGAGTGAGAGTGGGATACTATTTTTGAAAAAAAATTCAAAAATCGATATTTTGAAGTTCCGGAAAATTCTGAAAAAAGAATCTTTCGATGTAGATAACAATGACTTCTAGATGTGTTCAAAAAACCAATGCAAAATATTTCTTATTTTGGGCAGTGTAAAAATGACAAATTTTCAGATCTGAGGCTGTGAATAGTGCAAAATTCGAATTTTTCTAGTTTGTTAGAATTTTTTATTTTTGTGTAGGCCAGGATACAAACTATTTCGCGCTGAAATTTTATAGAGCTGTAGATCAAGTTATTGTCAACATCAAGAATTTTATTTCACATTATTTTTGAAATTTTAGAATGTCGATTTTCAAAAAGTTCAAAAACTGTCGAGTTTGGCTTTTGTTATTCCTGGGTCTTGGGGCTGGCTATGTGGAAAGTATGGACGTGACTTAGTGGTGTTAGTGTTCTTGTTTGGTTTTGGCTCGTTTTTAGTGTTCTTGTTTGGTTTTCGCTCGTTTTTCTGCTACACATTCTTCGTAATTGATGGATAAGGCAAGGATTTTGCCTTCATTTAAAAAATCAAGTCAAAAGTGTAAAAGTTGAACTTAAGAAATGTCCAAATGCAAATTTTTGGCGAAAGTAGTCGAGCCAGGAAAGCCTAACCTGCTCCTTGTGGTGGGCTCTGGTTTCGTTGATGAAATCGGCAGCCATGGCTCCTATGATCGGAAAACATGACTGTATGAGTGTGACCTGATAGATCGATCATCAACAGACTGAATCGAGTGCACAACATAAATCTAGAGTTTTAGATAAACTATACTTGGATCAGGCAGTCCACGTCTTGTAGTAATGTTTGGGTGACTGGCTAGACTTTGATTGAAGACTCGGATCAGGCAGTCCACGTCTTGTGGTATCTATCACAAGTCAAGCCACCAAAGCTGACTAAACACAGAAACCATGGACCTCCACCTTAAGAGATTTAGCCACCGCAAATATGCACAAACCTGGTCGCCAAATAGAACACTTCATCAGTTCATCACCATCACCTGGATCCGCCATGGATCATCAACAGGAGGAGAAGGTGCAGCTATTCGGCATGTGGGCGAGCCCCTACGTGTTCAAGGTGAAGTGGGCGCTGAGCATCAAGGGCGTGGAGTACGAGTACGTGGAGGAGGACCTGAGGAACAAGAGCGGCCAGCTCCTGGAGCACAACCCAGTCCACAAGAAGGTCCCCGTGCTGGTCTACAACGGCAAGCCGGTGGCGGAATCCGACGTCATCGTCGAGTTCATCGACGACGCGTGGAGCCACCGCGGCGGCAGGATCCTCCCCGAGGACCCGTACGAGCGCGCCATGGCCCGTTTCTGGGTGAGGTTCGTGCCGGATAAGGTCAGCGATTTACATAGGAGTATCCATCTCCCCCCTCCTCTGTTCCGAACGAACTCGGTTAATATGCAGACATGATCTGACTGACAAGACTGAACAAATGTACACGTGTAGCTCTCGCCGCCGATCTGGAAGTGGTTCACGGCGGCGCGGGAAGAGGAGCAGGAGGCCGCGCGCGAGGCCGCCGTGGAGCAGCTGCATGTCCTGGAGGAGAAGCTCGCTGTAGGCGGGAAGGAGTTCTTCGCCGGGGACAGCGTCGGCCTCGTCGACCTGTCGCTCGGCGCGTTGGCCTACGTGATCCCGATCTACGAGGAGATCATCGGCGTGAGGCTGATCACCGAGGAGAGGTTCCCGGCCCTGTACGCGTGGATGGGGCGGTTCTTGGCCGCGCCACCGGTCAAGGATAACCTGCCGCCACTGGAGAAGCTGAAACTCAGGTACCGAGCCATGCATGAATACTTTGTCAAGAACGCCTAGATCAGGCGACAGTCTGCTTTCTTCAGTTAAACTTCCCTGTGGAGTGTGGAGGGATATAACTTATCTATCTACAGTACAGGTAAATTCGTAATGTTTGAAATGTTTTGTATAATCAAAGGCTGGTGAACTTTTGGGCCAATAACCAATTTCCCCTTCTTGTTTTCAATCGAATTTAACATCAAATTCGGGAATTCAGGGATGGGGAACCTATTGTGGAGGCCAAAATGTTTTGGCCAACGTAGTACGGATCCATGAGTAGCCTGATGAGTTCAAACTGTTGCCAAATGCCCCCATATTTTTTGACTCCGTTTGAGACAGAAATTAGTAAATTCAATTTGAAATTGACTTCCTTGCCGCCACGCTTGACAAGTTTGGAGAGGTTACCGAACTTGTGACGAATTGTGCAAAAAGCTAAGTGGCGCCTATTCGATGTGACAATATCAATCTTGATGACATTCTACAAGCCTTCCCGGCTACCCGCACCACATTTCCAATAAAGTACCTTGGGCTTTCCTTGTCGGTGACTAGACTTAGAAGAATCCATTTCCAACCACTCGAAGATAGGGTGGCGGCTAAACTCGTTCCGTGGATTGGAAAGCATGTCACTATGGCGGGTCGGACAACACAAGTGAAAGCGGTCCTTACAAGCATTGTCATATATTTCATCACCGCTCTTGAGGTCCCTATTGAGGTCCTAACGAAGATTGATAGGTTGAGAAGAGCCTACTTATGGGCGGCTAGTGATAAAGTTACCGGTGGGAAGTGCAAAGTCAATTGGGATCTTGTATGCAAACCAAAAGAAAAAGGGGGGCTAGAAATTTTGAATCTTAGAAAATTTGCCGGTGCTCTTAGGCTAAGATGGCTTTGGCAAGAATGGAAAAACAAGGACAACCCGTGGGTGGGGCTTGGTAACCCTTGCAACCCCAATGACCATAACCTCTTCGCGGCGGCGACCAAAGTAACAATTGGGAATGGTAAGAAGGCACTTTTTTGGGAGGCAAGTTGGCTAGACGGAGAGAGACCTAAAGATGTGGCCCTCCTTATTTTTGACATCTCAAAGAAGAAACGATACTCGGTGCAACAAGCTCTTCTAAATGACTTTTGGGTCTCACAAATCAACACGCAAGATGGCCTCACCGTCCAACATATTGACCAATTTTACAAGCTCTGGGAGAGGCTAGCCAACATCAATTTGGACCAACACATCCCGGATGATATCACTTGGAAACTAACAAGAGATGGGTGTTATTCGGCTAAATCAGCATACAACATGCAATACTTGGGACAAGTCAACTCCTTGATGCCGAACATGGTTTGGAAACCTTGGGCGACTCCCAAGTGCAAAATATTCGCATGGTTGGTTCTACAAAACCGGGTTTGAACGGCGGATAGACTCGGTCGAAGGGGTTGGCTCAACTGTGACCGTTGCAAACTATGTAATCAAACACAAGAATCGGCCTCACACCTTCTTTTCAAATGTCGCTACTCAATGAGAGTTTGGAACAAGATAAAGGATTAGCTCGGCCTACAAGACATCGACACCGCAAATTGGCACAACTATAGATCCGTGAAAGAATGGTGAAAAGAAGTGATACACAAAAGGGGAACGCAAAGGAAGGCTCTATCCTCAATGGCAATGTTGGTCTCTTGGTAAATTTGGAAGGAGCGAAACGCTAGGGTCTTTCAAAACCACGCTGTATCCGTGGAAATGGTAGTCAACAAAATTAAGGAGGCTTCTATGTGGTGCCTTGCCGGCGCCAAGACCATTAGTAGTATAATGCCGTGTGAGTAGTTGTTCATGTGTGTTGTCTTTGTGGCTGCCTTGGTGTTTTGCCAAGGCTTTGTTTTTTATAACACTCTAAGAACTTCTTCTTAATTAATGAAAATGGCAAATTTTTTGCCGCGTTTCAAAAAAAAATAAAAAATATATGAAATTTCCACGGTGCCCGAAATATATTTAACAAGCGGAAATTTGTGATACGGTTACCCTGCAATTGCTGGTCTACTGCTAAATCATGGGATGCTCTTTGTTGTAATGATCTGTAGTAGTAGAATCACTTGATGGCGTGTTCATTGTAGCACTAATGGTAATCATTTTCTGTCTTGACCGGATGTTAACCATGCAAGAACATACTCCCATGTACTAGTACAGTACTAGAATCGCTCGATGGCATGTTCATTTTGCATTGTCGCCATGTTCAGTTTGGGGTTTAGGGCTTTTGGTCAATCTGTCTTGCCTCCAACTTCAAGGAGGAACATACTCCCATGAATATTAAATTAAGCTAGCCACGTTTAACAGTAAAACAAATACAGCCACTTCACCGATGTCTCCTACTCCCTCCGTTTCGGAAATATAAGACGTTTTAGTTTTGTGAATCAAATGTATCTAGACGTCTTTTAGTGTATAGGTTCGCAGAAGTTCAAAGTGAACCTATACACTAAAAGGTGTCTAGATACATTAGTTTCACAAAGCTAGAATGTCTTATATTTCTGAGTGGAGGGAGTAGTTGCGAGACATGTCCCAGAGGTCCAAATATACATTTTCCAGTGACAATGTTGCCGTGGCAGCCCAGTTCCAGGCGTTGCTGACAATGAACAACACCCAGAACCAAATGTTATACTCCATGGAC
Organism: Avena insularis; assembly: GCA_023614405.1. Classification (NCBI taxonomy): domain Eukaryota; kingdom Viridiplantae; phylum Streptophyta; class Magnoliopsida; order Poales; family Poaceae; genus Avena; species Avena insularis. Next base: position 351,702,680 of record CM042692.1, on the reverse strand, counting down.
CTAACTTCCACTGCATGCCGCACAAAACCCGAGCCCACCTTACTTCAGTTCAGATTTTTCAGTTAGACTAGCATATTATCTAAAGGCTTAAGCCTGAGACAAAGCAAGGCCTCTCAGGCACCTGCCGTGCGCGCTGAGCGTGGTCGTCTACCCGTGCAAGGAGGGCATTTGCCGGACGCTCGCGTGTGCGCTGCAAGCTGGCACGGCAAGGCGGTGCGAGCTGCGTGTCCTTCCACGCGTTGGCTCGGTAATACTCCCTCGTCCGAAATAACCGACGCGGTGGTATTTTTGCAAAAACAACCCGCAGTCCATCTCCTACCTCGCGTTCCCCTCGATTCCTCCTCGTGTTCCCCTCCAGAACGACTGTCGCCGCCACCTCCGTAACCTCACCTCGCCGCTGCCTTCGTCCCCTCGACTCGCCTTGCCTCCGTCCCCCCGCCTCGACGCCGCAGTCTAGCCTCCCGGCACCGTCTCCTAGCCTCGCTGCAGGTCAGAAAGCTGCATCTTTTTGTAGACCGGCCCCTAGAATTGCCAGAGATGTTGAAGATGAAACGGCAGAAAGGCCTTGCAGAAACAGCGACCTGGGCTGAAGATGAAGCTGCCTCTGGAGATGGAGGCCATCTTCCAATATGTCCACGTTGAGCTCAGACGGCATGGTGAGTTCCCGATCTTCTCCCCAATAAGCGTTTAGACCTAAATTGCAAGCTTTCAGCTTGCTTATGCTCCTGTTTGTCCTCTCGTTTGTCTGGTACATGGATTAGGAGAGTAGCATCGGTAGGTGTGTAGTGGTCTGCACTAGATTTCCGTAAATTTGGACCGATCGATGCTTGCAATTGTGATTGCCTATTATATGAGATCTTGTCTCCTTCGCTTCGAACTCGGCGAATTTAGTGATTTGATTTGGGAAGACATGGCCGTGTTTGCTTAGTAGTGGTATTTGTCATGCTCCTGCAGCCATGTGATCAGTAAGTACGACATGAAGGTGTTCGCGACGGTACCCACGAAGCCTGGTGCCGAGTTTCCCGAATGCTGCCCGTGGCTACTGCTGCAAGGTACGATTTGTAGTGCTTGCTGCTCTACCAGAGTACGTAGTCTCCTATTAGCATGGTGGATTTTCCTAGGGATGGGAGATGCTTGGATGGATTGTTTCGAGGCTGCTGGCGTGAGTGCATCATCTGCTCCTACCACAATGGTTTGTTACTGCCCTATGTCATGATAGCTGTGCCAATTAGATATGTAATGATATTGAGCATTTGAGACATATCTTGTTTATTTGCCCCCATAGTTAACTTAGTACACTCAATAGTTGTTGTGTTGTACTCCCTCTGTTGTACTCATTTGAGCTATGGCTTTGTGAAAGAAGTGTATCTAGACCCCTTTTAGTTGTAGGTTCATCCTAGATAAAACTTGATAAGATTTGTGAGGCTGCTGAAAAAATGTAAATTTAATAGTTCAATATCATGAGGTCATGCTGGAATTTTTACTGCAACTTTTACTACTCCTAGTGCTACTGTAAATGAAAAATGAACTCTCATTTAGCTTTGTAAAATGAAATTGACTATGAACTTGAATTATAAACGGTGGAATAGACCAAGCTAGAATAACTGCCTACTCAAGAACATACAGTACCAAAGTTCAGGTCAGGAACTCTTCTTGTGTTTAGTTTGTTTCTTGATTGCATCATATCTTGCAATAATATTAAACATGTCACTGTCATTTCTGAACTTGTTTTTACATGTTCTTTTACTGAACTTTAGCATGAATCACATGTTGTCAGGATTGACCATGCTAAGTACATGTCATGAATCTATAGTTTAAGCATGGTGGCCGGCGCGTGCTCTGAGGGAAACTTCGGTTACTATGCCACCGGCATGTGGGCCTTGCTGCCTATGGTACTAAGTTTTTAACGTGTCATACTTCTCTTCTCTGACTGATGATGAGTCCCGCCGATGCTAGGCCCGACGGTGCGCCACACAAGTATAGTTAGTTAGGAGAAGTTTGTTTTTGCCACCGTGTGGGCACCTCCATCCCCAAAGGCCAAACCCAACCCCACACACGAACCCTACTATGGCCAACGATCCCAACTAGAGCCTGCTCGATCCACCCTGCTGCCCAGAGACCGGCTGCTCCAGAAACCCTCTCCCACCGCCGTCCGGGCAGCCGCCACTCTGGTGCCCCTCCTCCGCCGCCTGGCCGCTCCCGTAGACCGGGTGGAGCACCCCACATAGGAGGAGACGTGCCAGGATTCATTCCGGCCAGTGGTCATGCTCGCAGTCGTCTCTGTGGCTGGCCGATGCGCGGCGAGAGAGCCGAGGTAAGTTGGTGAGCGAGCCAAGGCCTGGGAGGTGGTGGACCTCCACGTGCGGTCATGGAGCCGACGGGAACGAGCAAGGTCGGGCGATGGTTCCGCTCAGCTGCGGTCGCGTGCGGAAGCGGCGGGGCACGAGAATCTCGTTATGCGCAGGAGTGGCGAAGGGGAGGAAGAACTGTTGGTCGCTTGCCCAAGGTGATGTTGCTGGCGGCTTCCCCGACCACCTTACCACACATCTCCTTCCCGCCGATGGAGGAAGAGCTCTAAGTTTGTAATGAGAAAATTTATTATGTTTGGGCACTTCGAAGTTACTGATTCATAGTATTCCAAAGAGCAATGCAACAATTCGAAACCGATTCATAGTTCAATAGTTGTGTAGTTCAAAATTACTGGTATGAATAAGATATTTAGTACGGCATGGTTCGGGGGCCAATTTGTGTATTCAGTTCTTCAATAACAGAAATCTTGAGAAACTTGGCTTTGTCCTAATTACATGATGCATGCTCCTTTTTGGTTCATCGGCATTTAGTTTTCCCTCTCACTATAGAAGAACCAATTAGGTTGTATCACCTCCAAAATTACTTCAGTTTGCCTTCAGGAGTATTCTAGCAATTTCTACTTTGCCATATTTTGGAGTCAGTGTAACTCAATGGAAACCTTCATACGTGTGTGTATTCGCCTACCTGAGTTTTGTAGTGTCATGTTTTTGCAGATGTTAACTATGCTAGAAGGTGCTCTAAGAAGGGATTACTTCTCATCTAACTTTGAGACAACTGCGGAGTTGCTTTATTCAAATACTGAAGAGTTTGTTGATCATAATTCTATTGCACGTTCTGGATCTGATGTTGTACTTCCATGGTACTCAATGCTTCTGCTGTCATACGTTTACGGTTGTTAGGCCTTGATTGACGCTTGATCAAAAGGCAGGATTAAATTAAGAGCGAGAAGCCAGGATTTTATTGTGAGACTCCTACCTTATGATTATTGTATCAATCTTTTCACGGTGGTTGCATGTTTTGCTGGTAATAGGTGTCATCTTTGTTGCCTTATATTATGCGGAGTATTGATACTTCATGGTGATTTATGTGGATAATTTATGTTTATTTTTTCATCGAGCCTTGTTTCAATAGGCAGAAGTTTCCATCATGATATACTGCTGGTAAGAAGAAACAAGGAGTGGAATCAGTCGGAGATACTGGTTTTGATCATCATGATGGGTTTGCCCAGACCGATCCTCATATTTTCACAGTAAGTTCTCCTCCCTCTTATTCTACATTAGACCACCGTACTATTAAGTTTGTAGTTGAAATTTAAAGTTACCTCTCTTTCTAAACCTGGTCCGCAGTTAGCTGAGTGTCACGTCCCTTACACATTAACATATGTATATGGAATTGTGGGATTTTAGTTCTTGCATGTGTATATTTTCTTTGAAGTTAATTTTTGTGCCATAATGTTATTGCTCAGTGCTTACTCATTTCCGCAACTATGGTTTGGTTTAAAAGATTCCTCGAGCAATAAACACATCTTTCATAATGGTATTTTAGAAGTCTTGCTCATTTGAAAGTTCTATAAGAGGAACCATCAGGGGACAAATACAAGCTCTAGGGCTTATGATGTAATGAACCTGGTGATTTTAATACCTTGGTATTCTATCATTATACTATTGACCAACAGAACATGGTGTCTACATACTTTACTCTCTGTCAATCTTCTAACTTATTATTTAGATTTTAGTTATCTTTTGAACTTCCTGGGAGATGCAGGGTAATACGAACGCTAAAGCAAAATGGTTATGTTTAGCCTCAGTAAATTTCTTATTCAACATCATGTGTTATCTGTAGCAATATGATATACCTCCATTTGTTGTTATTTGATAGGATCACTGTGCTTAATATCCTGTCGGCAACTCGGCATCCTATGCACGTGTTGATTCAGAGTAGTAATATAGGCTGGAAAGGTAAGACCGTAAGAGTGATATGTGTATTACAATTAACATTTGAATTCTTATGCCCCCTTTAACCTTTGTTTATGGACTTTCCACCATCCGAGATTTTATTTTCTTAAATACAACTATCTAGAAACTTTCAAAACTCTAAATTACAAAAGAATGACATGAATATGATATGTATTTTTTAAAGTAGGATTGTAATGTCTAATGGGATGTGTTCATGTTTGGAAGTGTATCGAAAATCTGGCACAAATGCTTTGGAAAAAAGAAGTATGTCCTAAATTCGAACAATAGCATCCGCGTGTTAATGTATGAGTTGGTGTTCAAGTCTATCAAAACAAACTAAGATATTATTTTAGTACTGAAGCTGTTGTGCCATGTGCGGGTTTGTGCATGATTTCATATGTTTCATAGGTACTATACATGTGTTCTATTTTAGCGCGGCACTCGGTGGTGTTTAGGTTAGTGTCCCCAATGATAGATTTGGGTACTCATCTGAGCGCATTTGATGGCAGGGTCAAGTTTTGCTTGGATGGCATCAGTCTCTGGCTAGCTTCTCGGATCATTGTGTGTCATTGTTTTGATCGTCAGCATATGCGGAGGTTTTATCTTATCCATGCCCGGAGACATGGGATTCACGAGTGTTTGGACCAGCGACTATGCCATGGTCTCATGTGGTTTGCCGCTGGCCCTGTCAACGCTGGGTGATTTTGTTGAAGGCAACGATTTGGAAGTTGCAGGTGGCCTGGGTGTGTGCGTTTTTTTCTTCTTTAGTTTTTTCTGGTCTTAGATTTTTTAGGATACTTTGTTGCTCATCCTATTTGTGTCCTATTGTGGCCTCGATTACACCTGGCAAGAGGACGTACAGAAGTGGCTACTATTGATATTGTTGGTGAGGTAAAAGCGCGCACACACACCTCTTGATGTCCTATTTTTTATTCATGCCCTTGCTCTATGCATGATATGAGATAATGGTCTGTGCAAGTTAGATCAAACCCAACATTTCTGTAATATATCTTTGTTTGGGAATTATTGGATTAATGTAAAGTTCTATGATCAACTTCTGATGGATTTCTAAATTTGGAACATGCTAAAAGAATAAACATTTCTATGTTCATTTTTGTTGCTAGCAGCTGTGGAACTTAAAGGAACATGGGCTAAGTAGGATGTTATTTATCTAAGATTATTTGATTCTTCAGACAGTTCGTGGTTTGAAACTTTTATTTTTGCAAAATCTATCTTCGGTACTTAGTGACCATTATAATCTGCAAGTGATGCTTTACTCTATCCCCAATTAGTTGACAAGCAGTAGTAGGATAAAAGGGAAAGCAACACGTCCTGAAGCTCCTGGCCCGTCCTATTGTGTCCTATCTCAGTTATGGGTCCATGTCATATTTGCGTGTGCGTCTAGGTCATATTCTGTTCCATGAATTTTTTTAGTTACTTTGAGGAATGAGTCTATGTCAGAGTGATGGGCTTTATGAACTGGACCATGTCTTGGCTCTAGCTGTCAACAAAGTAATCATTTTGGTTGTCTAAACAGTAGTACTGTGCTATACTCCTATCCGATGACAATGGCACCATCGTTGCTATGTGTCGTAAATGTGTGTTTCAAATTGTCTAGCACTGGCTAGCACCCTACCGATGCCTATTAATTTGTGCAGTTTTTAATTGTCCTCTATTGTAACATGTTGCTATGAACTATGTACTAAACTCTATATTTTGCCTCATGTAGTGTAGCCGTTCTACATTCTTTCGATATCATTTGCATGTACACCAAAGTTATGACGTATACAGCCACCAATGCATCGCACCAACCACATTGTGCGACAACAACGTGTAGCCGGCGAGGCGAAGCTCGCCTATCCGTCTAGTTCCCGTTAGTTTCAAACAAATAAGTAGAACAAACAAATAAGTAGAACGGTGTGTTAATAAGAAACATAACAAAAATAGTTGATATTTTTTTGGAGAAGGAAGGCAAAGCATTATCTCCCCTACGTAACACTTTGGACTGGCCTCACATAAACTACCACAAACCTATCACTAGGATCGTAATTGTTGATTCCGTGCTCTTCAATGGGTCGCTGAACCACGGGCTCCAGGCCGGGCGTCCCACTGAGTGCCCAGACGGGAGGTCCTGAGAGCTCTCCCCGGGTAGGTCCGTAGATCCGCCTTCTGGCTCGGAAGGATTCTCGAAGACAAAGACAGCTGGTCTGCGATGTCTGATCCAATACAGACTGTGCACTGAACCAGCAGAAGAGCCAAGACCATGTTTCGCCTCAGGGCAGCGCTCACCCAGCGCACGGTCGTCATGCACACGACGCCTCGCCGCATGGCCACTCGAAGACTCAGCTGGGACGCCTACCCGGGTCCCGCCAACATCCCCGACGACAGCCCCGTCCGGGATAAGCCACCTGGAGACAAGAACCAGGCCAAGCTAGGGCCGATGCCAGTCTGCCACCTCTCAGTAAGCGACACACGGCACAGAGGCAGGACTGCTAGGCCACGTTGCAAGTCAAGACCGCTGCGTGTGCTCTGACCCCTGTGGTGTCCCCTTACCCGTATAAAAGGAGGCCCAGGTCGAAGGGGAAAAGGTAAAAAAGGAAAGTGTGAACCTTTTTTATAATCAGATACTAGATAGTTGCTGGACGTAGGATCCGGTCACACCGGGCCCGAACCTGGGTAAAAAACATCGCGTCTCTCTCTGTGAGTTTGTTCACCTAGTTCATCGACCACGCTCACTAGACACAGCGCCCCTGACCGAACAACAAAGGGGGACTCACACTCCCGGTGTCGAAAATCAAGACACGACAGTAATCCACCAACAGTGAAAGTCAACACCTTCAAGAACAAATCAATGTTTGATCAAATATCAAACATGGGCTATCACACCCCTCCTCCCCCCACCCACCCCGGCGCGGAAGTAAGAAAATATGATCGAGCCAGTACGATGGATCATGGGTTTTCACCCAGAGAAACTATCAAAGCCACCAATCTCGCCAACCACCATCTCTACCGGCTTTCTCACAATGAACATCTAGCCAACTCGCGAAGCAAAAAAAACTAGACATTCTTGGTGGTATAGGGCAATCCGCTAGAAGAGAAGATGCGCTACTTGTTGGCTAAGAAAGTTTCCACTATGCCACTCACGAATTGCGCGATAGTGGAACAAAATCCACCATCGCCGCAATTAGAGAGAAGGAGGAGTTGTATGTGAAATCCCTTGACGCCACCAACAAGTGGAAGAAAAAACCCGACATCACAGCAATGATAGAGGATGGAGAAGTTGTATGTGCAACCCCTAGACGCTAGGATCCACATTGACGGTCACTACCCTCTACACCTCGGTGAAAATCCACCATCATTGCAATTACAGAGAATGGGGAAATTGTATGTGCTATCCATTGACACCACGAACATGTAGTAGAAAATATCCCGACACCATAGCAATGATAGAGGATGGAGAAGTTGTGTGCATAACCCCTAGATATCGGCTAGGATCCGCATTGAGGGTCGCTGCCCTATACATCTTAGTGCCATGTAGGATGTTAGTAGGTACCTATTATCCGTCGGGTAAAACCCTATTACGGTAAGGGTTTTGGTGGTAATTAGTAAATTCACAAGCCAGCGACATCGCCATCGCCAAGCCATAGTGGGGGAGGGTTGCTAGGACTTGGGTGTGTTTGGATGCCCGTAGTCTTTTTGAGGATCCCGGGAGATCTTTTCCCTAGAGTCATGATTTGTCAGGACAGGGGTAACATGTTGTGCACTTTGTTTGGTTGCCCACATTTATTTTTTAGCTCATTTTTGCACTTTGTTTGGTTGCCAACCAAACGGATTACGACCTATTGGATACAAAAATCAGATTGTTTGGTTGCACATATTCTAGCGTTGTGCTCACCACTTCTCATAGGTGGTGACCTTACCACACACTTTGTAAGCTAGCAAACACATTTGAAACTAATAGGCAGCAAATTAATGTCATTAAACCCTACTACCTCCGTTCCACAATGTAAGCCTTTTTAGTAAACTAAAAAAGCTTACTAAAAAGCTTATATTATGGAAAGAAGGGAGTAGCTACTAGCAAATAGCAGTTCATCATGATGTTACCTAGCTACTAGCGATGACAGTTCACAACAATATTACCTAGCTACTTGATGACCCACAAGTATAGGGGGTGTATCGCAGTATTTTTGATGGAAGTGAAACCCAATTTATTGATCCGACACAAGAGGAGCCAAATAATATTTATCAGCCTTAACAACTGAGTTGTCAATTCAGCTGCACCTGGAAACAATCTTGCTCATAGCAGTTTATCAGTAGCAACAGTTTTGTAGTAGGAATAGCAAAGTAACAGCAGTAGTAAAGCAAAGACAGTAGCAACAAAAACAGTAAACAATAGGATTCGAGTGCAGTAGGCATAGGGATGGATGGATGTTGCATGGACAAGACAATTCACATAGCAATCAGAACATAGGGCAATTGCAGATAAATAAGATAACGCATCCAAGTACTAGACAATCATAGTCATGTGTTCCATATATAGTCATACGTGCTCGCAATGAGAACTTGCACAACATCTTTTGTCCTGCCAGCCCGTTTGCAACGGGGCCTCTAGGGAACTACTGGCAATTAAGGTGCTCCTTTTAATAGATCACCGCAGCAAAGCATTAACACTCCGTGAACACATGTGATCCTCACATCAAAGCCATTCCCTTCTGGTTATCCCGGTTTCTGTCACTTCGGGACCATAGGTTCCGGACAACAACGTGTGTATACAACTTGCAGATAAGACCAAAAACAATACTATCATAATGAATCAATAACATGTTCAGATCTGAATCATGGCACTCGGGCCCTAGTGACAAGCATTAAGCACAACAAGTCGCAACAAAGTCATAAAGCACTAATAAAAGATACTAGGCACCATGCCCTAACAATCTGATGCCATTACATGAACGATCTCATCTAATCCCTACCGTCCCCATAGCCTACAGCGGGGGATTACTCACTCATAGATGGGGGAAACATGGATGGTCGATGGAGAAGCGATGGTGATGATGACGGCGATGATCTCCTCCAATTCCCCGTCCCAGTAGGGTGCCAGAATGGAGTTTACGTGTTGTTCGTGGAATCTGGTGGTGGCGGCGGAGCGGAACTCCTTCTGGAAAAACGTCGAACCCCCCTAAGTTTTTAGGTCAGAAGGCTCCTTATAGGCGAAGAGGGAGACCGAGGGGGTGCCTGGGGGGCCCACACCATGCCCTGGCGCGGCCAGGCCCAGCCCGCGCCTGGGGGTGGTGTGGCTAGCCCCTGGCTCTTCTCAAATCTCGTATTCAGCTCTGAGTCTTCGGAAAATAGGCACTTTGCTTTTGTCCCGTCCAATTCGAGAATATTCATTTCGACTTTTCTAGAATCAAAACAGCAGAAAAGCAGGCAATTACTGTGGCTCTTGTTAATAGGTTAGTCCAAGGAATCATATGAAAAGTACTCCAAAGTATGGACAAAACACAAGAAAGTGGATAAAACCAAGCATGGAACATCAAAAATTATAGATACATTTGCAATGTATCAACATCCCCAAGCTTAACTCCTGCTCGTCCTCGAGTAGGTAAGTGATAAAAAGAAAGAATAATTTTTGAGGTGACATGCACCATCAAAGAGTTGATCAAAGTATTTGTAAAATATTCAAAGCTGGGATCATAGTACTTCAATCATAACATGAAAGACAAAGTTCTAGCAATAAGACATAGCAACTATGTTGCAACATAAAAAGGCACAAACAAAAGATTCATGAATAACAATGCTTTGCAAGACGTTTGTTTGTTTCACATAAAGAAAACATAGCATAGTGGCATTCAGCTTGTCCCTCATAGAGTAGCAAACATAAATGCATAGGACACCTTCAAAGTTTACAAGAGTGATTAGATACAAATAGTTTAAAACAAGCAATATCAAGGTATGCATCAATCCACAAGTCTTGGGACAATGCACATAGAACTAAGAATTGCCACTATGCTCTGAAGAAAGTGCTCATAGAATGTGTGGAGACTCAACAAGGAAATGAAAAGGTTTTGAAAAGTTTGAAAGACTTCCAAATGCTGAAAGTATGGTACTCGTTAGCTTTGAGCTCTCATTGCCCCTATCATAAGCATCTGTAATGTGGTTAAGGTGAAAGTGAGGTCCAATCTGAGTTATATGCTTGACAGACTATAAACTGAAGATCCCAAGTCCCTTGAGTACGAGGGCCGCTCCTCATGCTACTTAAATTTAGTTACCGGTAAGTTCTTGTCATCGTAAGTATGTGCGTATCATTGAGAACCGCCAACGGGATACCCCTTGTCCGATGATACGGAAGAATCCCCATATCAAAATGACAAGGCAAGCAGACAATGAGTATCTCAGCAATCTTCTTATTTACCATGGGAAAATGGTGCTTTTTTCTCTCTTTCCTCTTTTCATAAATCTCTTTTTTTTTCTTTTTCTCAATAGCTATCTCTCTCTTTTTTATAAGAAGAATGCTTCATAGATATCATTATGGTTACGCTGTAGGTTTCCACCATGTCAGCATGGATTAGACCAGCGGCCTAGGCGTTTCTCTAACATACATACATAACTCCATGGACTTACAAGCTCCCCTTTTATTTCACACCGACGATATCCGCAAACAAAAGAACAAGGTATCAACTGGGTATATATTTACAAGTGTTGAAAGCGTTCCCCATGACAAAGACAGTTACGCTAATCCCCAGCCTATAATTTGCAAGCATATAACTTTCATGGAGAATCACAATGGTTCAAGTTTATTAAGTGCAGGAAATAAAGTGTGCCATCAAGTTCGTGAGAGCTTTGCTAACTAACTTTCTCATAACAAGCAAACATTTTATTCGGAAGAAAACAAGGCATATTGAATATGCACGGAAGTAGCAAATGATGCTAATAGGTAGGTATGGTGGACACTTTGGCAATATTTGGTTTAAGGGAGTTGGAAACATGAGTAAAACACTCAGTGGAAGTGAAGGCTAGCAATAGTAAGGGAGCGACAAACGAGGGAGCAATAATGGCCATAATCATGCAGAGCGACAAAACATCAATGATCAAAGCATAAAGTGATACTACAAGTTGAAAACTAAAGGATCATAAAGGCTATGGTGACTTGGGATAGTCATAACATGGTGTGAGCATGTGCCAAGTCAACCCAAATAAAACATCAAAGGAGAAAACCACTATACTATGCTTTAATATGCTAAAACAACACATGATTCATCCAAGGCACATTAAGAAATCTCAATTGTTTATAACAAGTCATGCTACAGCAAAGAATACTAAGCATAAAGCCAAAACAATATCAAGCATGGCATGATAAAGCATAGTCCACAGTCAAAAACAAACTCTCTTTACCACTTAAGCATGAGCTTTCCTACTCCTTTCCAAACCAAACCAAACTATTTGAACACCAATATAGTTGGAATCCCTAGGTCTCCAAGTTTCTTAGGAACCTTACCATTGAAGGAATAATTAGCAAGCAAAGTAGAAATTTCTTCATTAGGGATCTTCCTTTTATTCGAGACAATGTCCTTCATATACTTTGAGTAAGGAGGCAATTTAATAGCATCAGTCAAAGGAATTTGCAAGAATAAAGGCTTCATCCACTCACAAAATTTATTATAGTGTTCATCTTCCTTTGACTTGTGTTTCTTATCAGGGAAAGGCATAGGTTTTTGGACGCAAGGTTCTCTTTCACTACCATGTTTCTTAGCAATAAAATCTTCTTTGGTGTATTTAGTATTCTTAGTGTGGTTTTCAGGTTCTTCTTCAACTTTTTCTTCATTAGGAACAACATTTTCTTCATTACCACTTTCAGTTTCAGCATCAGAGATAGATATACTATTAGGATCTATAGCAGGTTCAGAGGGTTCTACAACAGTTTTATGTTTCTTTTTCCTTTTCTTACGAGTAGATCCACTATTTTCAGCTTGTTGAGAATCCTGCTCAATTCTTTTGGGATGCCCCTCAGGATATAGAGGATCCTGGGTAGCAGCACCACTTCTAGTTCTAATTTCATAAGCATGTTTTTCTTTAGCAGCATTAACTAGCAAGTTGTTTTGCACTTTAACGAGTTGATCTATTTGAGTTTGAACCATTTGAAAGTGTTTAACAATCATTTTAACATCATTAGAGGCTCTTTCCACAATATCTTTCAACTCAACAATAGCTCTAGTGTTTTCCATTAGATGATTTTGCACCCTTTTATTAAAGTTATCTTGCTTAACAATAAATATATCAAATTCTTCTAAGCATTGATCAGGAGGTTTAGAGTAAGGGATATCACCTTCATCAAAGTGTTGGAGAGAGTGTACCTCAATAGTGGGTGAGTAGGGAATAGGCTTACATAATTCTTCTATAGGAGGTAAATTCTTGACATATGTAGCTTTAATTCCCTTCTCCTTAAGACATTTCTTAGCTTCCTTCATCACTTCATCATTTAATTCAATAACTCCCCTCTTATTTGATGTTGGAATAGGCACAGGAATAGATGGTTCAGGTACAATTACTTCATGTATAGCTTGTTTAGGAGGAGTCCAATCTTCATAATTCTTGCTTATTTTAGCCATTAATTCCTCAGCTTCCTTAGGAGTCCTATTCCTGAAAACACAATCAGCACAACTATCTAGGTATGTCCTAGATTCCTCGGTTAGTCCATTATAAAATATATCGAGAAGCTCATTCTTAGGTAAAGGACTTCCAGCCTGTGCATGAATCAAAGCACAAAACCTTGCCCAAGATTCGGGCAATACCTCTTTTTCTCCCTGTTTAAAATCAAAAAGTTCCTGCAAAATAGCATGTCTAGCACTGGGAGGAAAATATTTCTGTAGGAAAGTACTAATCAAGCACTCAGGGCTATCAATAGATCTAGGAGGTAAATTACTAAACCAAGTTTTAGCTTCTCCTTTCAGTGAAAAAGGGAAAATCTTAGCAACAAAGTAAGTACGCATCTTAATATCATCAGAAAACAAGCCAATCATGGTAGAAAGTTCATTCATATGTGCTACCGCACTTTCATTCTTAGTCCCACAAAAAGGTTCTTTCTCGACAATAGCTATGTAAGATAGATCGAGAGAGAAATCATAATCTTCATCTATAATGTTTATGGGAGAAGCAGCAAACTTAGCAGCAGGATATAATTTGGGTCTAATAGTATGCCTCTCAAGGAGACTCTTAGCAGCGCTCCTATCATGGGTGTTCTTACATTCTTTAATAAACTCATCGGTCATCTCAACATAACCATCTTCAATATCATAACTCTCACTAGACTCAGGTGAGCTAATAGGTGTGGTAGTGTCTTCATTAGGAGTTTTGGTATTTCCAGCTATAGTTCTAGCAATCGTAGCATCTAGGAAAGGACCTAATGAACCACTCTTATCAAGAACAGTAGAAGCAGCATCATAAGCATCAGAAGTTTCAGATTTAGCAGTAGTAGCAGTGTGTGTAGCATGTGTATGTGGTGGTGTAAGGAACTTACTCAGAACAGACGGTGAATCAAGAGCAACATAGGTGTTCAGAACCGTACCTCTTCTTGTAGTGGATGGTAAAATAGGAACCTTGCCATCACGAGACTTACCCATGATGGATGGATAGCGGCGAACAATAGAGAATCCAAGTGAGCTTGATAAATAAAGCTATGCTCCCCGACAACGACGCTAGAAAATAGTCTTGATGACCCACAAGTATAGGGGGTGTATCGCAGTATTTTCGAGGGAAGTGAAACCCAATTTATTGATTTGACACAAGGGGAGCCAAAGAATATTTATCAGCCTTAACAACTGAGTTGTCAATTCAATGCACACGGAAACAATCTTGCTCACAAGTTTATCAAGATTTGCAGTTTTGTAGTAGGAATAGCAAAATAGCAATGTAGTAAAGCAAAACGGTAGTAACAAAAGCGATGAAGCAGTGGGATTGAGTCATGAGGCATAGGGATGGATGGACGGGCGTTGCATGGACAAGACAATTCACATAGCAATCAGAACATAGGGCAATTGCAGATAAATAAGATAAAGCATCCAAGTACTAGACAATCCTAGGCGTGTGTTCCATATATAGTCATACGTGCTCGTAATGAGAACTTGCACAACATCTTTTGTCCTGCCAGCCCGTTTGCAGCGGGGCCTCTAGGGAACTACTGGCAATTAAGGTGCTCCTTTTAATAGAGCACCGGAGAAAAGCATTAACACTCCGTGAACACATGTGATCCTCACATCAAAGCCATTCCCTTTCGGTTATCGATTTACATCGCCAGGGGCCATAGGTTCCGGACAACAACGTGTGTATACAACTTGTAGATAAGACCAAAAACAATACTATCATAATGAATCAATAACATGCTCAGATCTGAAATCATGGCACTCGGGCCCCAGTGACAAGCATTAAGCACAACAAGTCGCAACAAAGTCATAAAGCACTAATAAAAGATACTAGGCACCATGCCCTAACAATCTGATGCCATTACATGAACGGTCTCATCCAATCCCTACCATCCCCATAGCCTATAGCGGGGGATTACTCACTCATAGATGTGTTGGAGATATGCCCAAGAGGCAATAATAAAAGTGGTTATTATTATATCTTTGTGTTTATGATGAATGTTTACATCCCATGCTATAATTGTATTATAAGGAAACACTGATACATGTGTGTTTTGTAAACATAAAAGAGTCCCTAGTAAGCCTCTTGTGGAACTAGCTTGTTGATTAAATGATGATCATGGTTTCCTGATCATGGACATTGGATGTCATTAATAACAAGGTTATATCATTAGGAGAATGATGTGATGGACACACACCCATAGTAAGCGTAGCATAAGATCAAGTCATTAAGTTTGTATTGCTATAAGCTTTCAAATGCATAGTAACCTAATCCTTCGACCATGAGGTTATGTTAATCACCATCACCGGATGGGTACTTTGATGACATCAAACACCGCTTCGTAACTGGATGGTTATAAAGGTGTCATTGGGTATTCTGAAAGTATGTGTTGAAGCGCATGGACCAAGATTGGGATTTGTCCATCCATATGATGGATAGATATGCTCTGGGCCCTCTCGGTGGAATGTCATCTAGTTAGCTTGCAAGCATGTGACTAGGTCACAAGGGATGACATAACATGGAACGAGTAAAGAGTACTTATCAGTAACGAGGTAGAACTAGGTATGGAGATATCGACGATCAAACCTCGGATAAGTAGAATATCGCGTGACAAAGGGAATTGGTTTCGTATGTTAATGGTTCTACGATCACGAAGTCATCGTTGAGTATGTGGGAGCCATTATGGATCTCCAGATCCCGCTGATGGTTATTGATCGGAGAGGTGTCTTCATCATGTCTGCATATTCACGAACCGTAGGGTGACACACTTAAGGTTCGAAGTTGTTTTAAGTAGATATGGAATATGCGTTGGAGACCGAATGTTGTTGAGTCTCGGATTGATCCGGGACATCACGAGGAGATCGTAATTGTCCGGAGAATAAGATTCATATATTGGGGATCATTTTCTAAGTTAGGAAATGTTCCGGAGTGTTTGTATGGAGATTCTAGAAGGTTTCGGAATGTTCTGGAAGGTTCTAGGAGATTTCTTGGAGTTCGCTTGAAAACCAAGAAAGGATCAAGGAGTCCTTGTGGGGCAAGACAAGGAGTCGTGGGGGAGGAGGACTCCTCCCCCCCTCCCAATCCGCCGACCAAGGAGGGAGGGGAGTCCTACTAGGACTCCCCCTCCCATGGCGCCTCCCTCCTTTAAATAGAGGGGTGGGGGCGCCACCCCCTTGCCCCCTCCACTTCAAACCCTAGCCATCGCCTCTCTCCTCCTCCTTCCCTCTGGTCAGGCTTAGGCGAAGCCCTGTAGAATTCTCTACTCCACCACCACCACACCGTCGTGCTGCTGGGATTCCGTGGAGAAGATCTACTACCTCCGCTGCTCGCTGGAACAGGGAGAGGAAGGTCTGCTTCGACTCTGCACGTGTGACCGATCATGGAAGCGCTGCCGGAACGCGGCGCCGGAAGGATTGTCCACACGATCTTGAGATCGGCAAGTGATCGACTACATCAACCCCGAGATCTAATCTCGTAACGCTTTCGGATCTATGAGGGTTAGTACAGATCTATCTCGTTGCACATGTCTAATAGATTAGATCTTGGCTTTTATCTAGATTAGATCTGGGTTTTGTTCGTTCTTGCGGTAGAAATTTTTTGTTTTCCATGCTACGAACCCTACAGTGGTATCAGAGGCTTGTCTATGCGTAGATTTGTTGCACGAGTAGAACACAATGGTTTTGTGGGCGTTGGTGCTCGTGCCGTCTTTTGCTTTGTGTACTTTGCATCTTGCGGTATGGTGGGATGAAGCGGCTCGGGCTAACCTTACATGTCATCGCACATGAGACTTGCTCCACGCTTGACGTGTAACTTGCTTTGCACAAGTGGCTTTGCGGGTGTCTGTCTCTCCCATCATAGTATAGATCCAATCTACGCTTTGCACTTGATAGCACTTTTATCAACGTTGTGGTTCAGTTTCGTAGGTAAGATCCATTCTTATTCGAAAGCCCCAAACCACGTAAAACATGCAAAGAAAATTAGAGGCGTCTAACTTGTTTTTGCAGGGGTTTTGTGATGTGATATGGCCATCATGTGATTGTGATTATATTTGATGTATGCAATGATCCTTGTTGTAATATGGCAACGGCAGAGCCTAATGGTTGTCTTTAATTACATTAAGACTGCGTGTCTATTCATCTTGTAATAGCTTTATTCCAAGTAGTTGTAATAGTTGCTGGTGATGATGGACAACCATGAAGCGGCGCCACTGACCTTGACACAATGCTGGTGATGATGGAGATCATGTCCGTGCTTTGGAGATGGAGATCAAAGGCATAAGAAGAAATGGCCATATCATATCACACTAATTATGAATTGCCTGTGATGTTAATCATTTATGCATCTTGTATTGCTTAGATCACGACGGTAGCATTATAAGATGATCCCTCTCACTAAATTTCAAGTAATAAAGTGTTCGTCCTTAGTTGGCACCGTTGCTAAGACTCGTCGTCTCGAAGCATCTCGTGATGATCGGATGTGATAGATTCTACGTGTGCATACAACGGGTGCAAGCCAGATTTGCACATGCGGAAACTAAGGTTAATCTTTATGATCCTGGCATGTACAGACATGGTCTCGGAACATGAAATACCGAAAGGTAGAGCATGAATCATATAAGTGATATGATGAACATGAAGATTGTTCGCCGATGAAACTACATCTTCTCTCGTGAAGATCGGACTTGGTGTAGTGGACTTGGTTCGTGTAATCACTAAGACAATGTGAGGGATGTTGTTTTGAGTGGGAGTTCACCTAGTTAATTTAAGAATTAAAATTGAACTCAATTTATCATAAACTTAGTCTAAACTACTTGCAAATTTGTTGTAGATTATGGCGAATCTCTCCATCAATTTCAATGCGTTCCTAGAGAAAGAAAAGCTTAAGAACAATGGAAGCAACTTCACGGACTGGCTCAGGTGGTCAAGATTGTCCTCGTGGCTGGTCAGATGACCTATGTGCTCGAAGCACCGCTAGGTGACCCACCTGCAGATGATGCCACCGATGACGTAAAGAATATTTACGCCACTCGAAAAAATCATTACTCCACAGTTCAGTGTGCCATCCTGTATGGTTTAGAAATGGAGCTCCAGAAGCATTTTGAGAACCACGACCCGTTCGAGATCATTAAGGAGCTCAAGCTCATTTTGAGACTCACGCGGCCATGGAGAGCTATGAGGCCTCTGAAAAGTTCTTTACCTGCAAGATGGAAGAGGGAAGCTCCGTTAGCGAGCATGTGCTCACCATGTCTGGGCACGCAAACAAGCTCCAAGAGTTGGGGATAACGATTCCTAATGAGTTAGGGATTCACCGTGTCCTCCAATCAACGCCACCGAAAGTTATAAGAACTTTGTGATGAACTACAATATGCATTGCATGAACAAGACGTTGCCTGAACTATCGTCCATGCTAAAAACTGCTGAAGTGGAGATCAAGAAGGAGCACCAAGTGTTGATGGTCAATAAGACCACCAATTTCAAGAAACAGGGCAAGCCTAAGAAAAAGGGTAACTTCAAGAAGGACGGCAAGAAAGCTGCCGTGCCTGCTAAGAAGCCCAAGGCTGGTCCTAAGCCTGAAACTGAATGCTTCTACTGCAAGGGTGCTGGTCACTGAAAGCGTAACTGCCCCAAGTACCTGGCGGATCTGAAGAACGGCAACATCAAGAAGAAAGGTATATTCGATATACATGTTATTGATGTGTATCTTACTAGTAGTCGTAGTAGTGCCTGGGTATTTGATCTTGGTTCGGTTTGCTCATATTTGTAACTCAAACAGAGTCATGGAATAAGCGAAGACCGGCAAGAGACGAGGTGACGATGCGCGTTGGAAATGGCTCCAAGGTTGATGTGATTGTCGCCGCACGCCTCTACATCTACCTTCGGGATTAGTTTTAAATTTAAATAATTGTTATTTGGTGCCAGCGTTAAGCATGAACATTATATCTGGATGTTGTTATTGCGAGATGGTTACTCTTTTAAGTCTGAGAATAAAGGTTGTTCGATTTATATGAGTAATATCTTTTATGGTAATGCACCTGAGATGAATGGTTTATTCTTATTGAATCTCGATAGTAGTGATACACATGTTCACAACATAGATGCTAAACGAATAAAATTGAATGATAATTCTACATACATGTGGCAATCGTCTTGGTCACATTGGAGTGAAGCGTATGAAGAAACTCCATTCCGATGGACTTCTTGAATCACTTGATTTTGAATCACTTGAAAGATGCGAAGCATGTCTAATGGGAAAAATGACTAAGACTCCATTCTCTGGAATAATGGAGTGAGCTACAGACTTATTGGAAATAATACATACCGATGTGTGCGGTCCAATGAGTGTGGCATCGCGTGGTGGATATCGTTATGTTCTCACTTTCACGGATGACTTAAGTAGATATGGGTATGTCTACTTTATGAAACATAAGTCCGAAACTTTCGAGAAGTTTAAGGAATTTCAAAGTGAAGTGGAAAATCATCGTAACAAGAAGATTAAGTTTCTGCGTTCTGACCGCGGAGGTGAATATCTGAGTTATGAGTTTGGCATGCATTTAAAGAAATGTGGAATACTTTGTGATTGACACCGCCGGGAACACCACAGCGTAATGGTGTGTCCGAACATCGTAATCGAACTCTCTTAGATATGGTTCGGTCTATGATGTCTCTTACAGATTTACCACTATCGTTTTGGGGCTACGCATTAGAGACAGCCGCATTCACTTTAAATAGGGCACCATCTAAATCCGTTGAAACGACACCGTATGAATTGTGGTTTGGAAATAAACCTAATTTGTCGTTCCTTAAAGTTTGGGGTTGCGAAGCGTATGTAAAGAAGTTACAACCTGATAAGCTTGAACCCAAAGCGGAGAAATGCGTCTTCATAGGATACCCTAAAGAAACAATTGGGTATACCTTCTATCATATATCCGAAGGCAAAGTTTTCGTTGCCAAGAATGGATCCTTTCTTGAGAAGGAGTTTCTCTCGAAGGAAGTGACTGGAAGGAAAGTAGAACTCGACGAGGTTATTGAACCTTCTCTCGGAGTTGAGAGTAGCGTAGCACCGGAAGATGTTTTTGTGCCGCCTGCACCAATTGGAGAGGAAGCTAATGATGGTGATCATGAAACTTGAGCGGTTCTCGCTGAACCTCGTAGGTCAACGAGGGTTCGTACCACTCCTGATTGGTATGACTCTGCATTGAACGTCATGTTGGTGGATAACACTGATGACCCTGCGACATATGAAGAAGCTATGGTGAGCCCAGATTCCGACAAATGGCTAGAAGCCATGAAATCCGAAATGGGATCCATGTACGAAAACTAAGTGTGGACTTTGGTGGACTTACCGGATGGCCATAAGGCTGTCGAGAACAAATGGATTTTCAAAAGAAAAACAGATGCTGATGGTAATGTTACCGTCTATAAAGCTCGACTTGTCGCGAAAGGGTTCCGACAAATTCAAGGAGTTGACTACGATGAGACTTTCTCACCAGTAGCGAAGCTAAAGTCTGTGAGGATTTTGTTAGCAATCGCTGCATATTTTGATTATGAAATTTGGCAGATGGATGTCAAAACGGCATTCCTTAATGGTGACATTGAGGAAGAGTTGTATATGGTACAACCCAAGGGTTTTATCGATCCTAGTGATGCTGACAAGGTATTCAAACTTCAGCGCTCCATTTATGGACTGAAGCAAGCATCCCGGAGTTGGAATCAACGTTTTGATAAAGTAATCAAAAACTTTGGATTTATACAAACTTATGGAGAAGCTTGTATTTACAAGAAAGTGAGTGGGAGCTCTGTAGCATTCCTAGTACTATATGTAGATGACATATTGTTGATTGGGAATGATATAGAACTTCTTAATAGCGTCAAAACCTATTTGAATAATAGTTTTTCAATGAAGGATCTTGGCGAAGCGGCATATATTCTAGGCATCAAGATTTATAGAGATAGATCAAGACGCCTAATAGCGCTTTCACAAAGTACATACTTAGACAAAGTTCTAAAGAAGTTTAGAATGGAAGAGAGCAAGAAAGGGTTCGTGCCCATGTTGTCAGGTAAGACCTTGAGTAAGACTCAAAGTCCGGCTACGGCAGAAGATAGAGAAAAGATGAATAATATTCCCTATGCCTCGGCCATAGGTTCTATCATGTATGCCATGCTGTGTACAAGACCGGATATAGCACATGCTGTTAGTTTGACTAGCAGATATCAAAGTGATCCTGGAATGGAGCCTCGGACGTGATCAAGAATATCCTAAAGTACCCGAATAGGACTAAGGATATGGTTCTTTCTTATGGAGGTGATGAACAGCTTGTTGTAAACGGTTACACTGATGCTAATTGGAACACCGATCCAGATGACTCGAAGTCACATGCGGATACGTATTTATTTTGAATGGTGCTGCGTGAGCTAGAGGAGTGCCAAAAGCGTTGTGGCGAAATCTTCAACTGAATCGGAATACATAGCTGCTTCGGAGGCTGCACAAGAAGCCATATGGATGAAGGAGTTCATTACTGAACTTGGCGTGGTTCCCAGTGCGTTGGACCCGATGGCCATCTACTGTGACAACACAGGTGCCATAGCTAATGCACAGGAGCCAAGGTCACATAGCAAGCTGAAGCACATCAAGCTACGTTTCCATGCTATTCGCGAGTATGTCCGAGATGGTGACATAAAGATTTGCAAAGTACACACTGATCTGAATGTGGCAGATCCGTTGACTAAACCTCTCCCTAGAGCAAAGCATGACCAACACCAGAACGCCATGGGTGTTAGGTATATTACCATGTAATCTAGATTATTGACTCTAGTGCAAGTGGGAGATCTGGAGATATGCCCAAGAGGCAATAATAAAAGTGGTTATTATTATATCTTTGTGTTTATGATGAATGTTTACATCCCATGCTATAATTGTATTATAAGGAAACGCTGATACATGTGTGTTTTGTAAACATAAAAGAGTCCCTAGTAAGCCTCTTGTGGAACTAGCTTGTTGATTAAATGATGATCATGGTTTCTTGATCATGGACATTGGATGTCATTAATAACAAGGTTATATCATTAGGAGAATGATGTGATGGACATACACCCATAGTAAGTGTAGCATAAGATTAAGTCATTAAGTTCGTATTGCTATAAGCTTTCAAATGCATAGTAACCTAATCCTTCGACCATGAGGTTATGTTAATCACCATCACCGGATGGGTACTTTGATGACATCAAACACCGCAGAATCGGATGGTTATAAAGGTGTCATTGGGTATTCTAAAAGTGTGTGTTGAAGCGCATGGACCAAGATTGGGATTTGTCCATCCATATGACGGATAGATATGCTCTGGGCCCTCTCGTTGGAATGTCATCTAGTTAGCTTGCAAGCATGTGACTAGGTCACAAGGGATGACATAACATGGAACGGGGAAAGGAAGGTCTGCTTCGACTCCGCACGTGTGACCGACTGGGGAAGCGCTGCCAGAACGCGGCGCCGGAAGGATCGTCCACACGATCTTGAGATCGGCAAGTGATCGACTACATCAACCCCGAGATCTAATCTCGTAACGCTTTCGGATCTACGAGGGTTAGTACAGATCTATCTCGTTGCACATGTCTAATAGATTAGATCTTGGCTTTTATCTAGATTAGATCTGGGTTTTGTTCGTTCTTGTGGTAGAAAATTTTTGTTTTCCATGCTACGAACCCTACAAGATGGGGGAAACATGGATGGTCGATGGAGAAGCGATGGTGATGATGACGGCGATGATATCCTCCAATTCCCCGTCCCGGCAGGGTGCCAGAAAGGAGTTTCTGGTGCTATTTCGTGGAATCTGGTGGTGGCGGCGGAGCAGAACTCCTTCTAGAAAAACGTCGAACCCCTCGAATTTTTTAGGTCAGAAGGCTCCTTATAGGCGAAGAGGGAGACCGAGGGGGTGCCTAGGGGGCCCACACCATGCCCTGGTGCGGCCAGGCCCAGCCCGCGCCTGGGGTGGTGTGGCCAGCCCCTGGCTCTTCTCCGTCTCGTATTCTGGCTCCTGGAGTCTTCTGGAAAAATAGGCACTTTGGCTTTTGTCCCGTCCAATTCTGAGAATATTCATTTTCTGACTTTCCTGGAACCAAAAACAGCAGAAAACAGGCAGCTGACACTATGGCTCTTGTTAATAGGTTAGTCCAAGAAATCATATGAAAAGTACTCCAAAGTGTGGACAAAACACAAGAAAGTGGATAAAACCAAGCATGGAATATCAAAAATTATAGATACATTTGCAATGTATCACTACTACGAATACAAGTCATACACCCTAATTAGGGGATGTTCATAGAACAGGAATACATCACTTCATCACGTCTTCACTTCTTCACCTCTTCACTTCATCTTCTTTAGATCCTGGCGTTGCCTCTGTTTGCCCGCATCTCGTCATCCCGTTGTTGTCTCTTGTTCTTCCAAGCACGACAATCATTTATAGGGGCACCATGGCCAACATCATTGTCGTCATGTGTCACATCTTCCTCCTCCAGGAAGAATTCATCCATGCCAAATTGCAAGGTCTAGTTATGCAGAACACAACAAGCGAGAACAAGATTTGACTTGGTTTGGGAAAGAATGAACTGAGTTGTGATCAAGGATCTCTGTTCTTCAGAATAGTGAAAACTCTCTCAACCATGACTATAAGGCTAGAGCATCTGAGAATGAAAAGTTCCTCTGCGGTTATAGGATAGAACCTTGCAGAGAACTTGTTGAGATGGTAGCTTGTTGACCTAAAAGGTGGAAGAATTCGAGGGCAACAAGCATATCCTGCATCTGCTAGGTAGAAATTACCGTCAAGTATGTTCAGGCCATCAGCTATGTCCAAGATGTCATTCAAAATGGTGGTATCATGGGCTTATCATTCCCATCTAAGCAAGCAGATATGTGAACTTCATGTCGAAATCAATAGAGACAAGCACATTCTGGCTGGTTGTGGTGCTTTCTCCCCCGATATGCAAGTGAGTTGACTTTGGGCACTCTAGCAATCACATGGGTACCACAAATTGCCCCAATACAATCTCGGCATGAACAAAATATGTTAGGCCTCGGTGCGATACAATTCTCTCATGGAGTACAAGCAAGAGTTTCTCACCTTGAAATATGGGAACCATCAGTAGCTCTCTTGTATCTTCGTTGGAGTTTGAGAAGATGGTGGCTTGATCATCTCTCCTCTCTCCAATAGCATGCATGACTTGATGGAAATATCAGGATATTGTTGTTGTGGATCTCCTCCATGTGCTGTGATCACTTGAAATCTCCGGTTATGTCCTATAACATGAAGGCACAATGTCACTTTCTTTTCGATATAGATGTGGATGCTATCTTTAAGCAAACCCTAACCCTAAATATGTTCAAAAATTGGTTAAAATGGGCCCCTTTTATCCGGAGAATGTCAATAGCCTCCACATCGTTGTTGTAGATATAGTTTAGATTTGCAATCCTCTATCTGTTGCAATGTACCAAGGGAGCATATTTTGCTGGGAGCCTGTTCTTCTAGCGGCCGCTCTTCTGTGGATCAAAAGCATCCATGCATGAATCATAGTCACGAGGACAGCTGCCTAGATAACAACCTTCAGTCGTTGGTCATAATCAAATCAATGTTGCATAAGTAGCTAACAAATCAGTCATTTCGAACTAACTAGGTACAGAGCTACCATTGGGGGAAGTGGGGCGCGATGCTTACATGCATGGTTGAAAACAACAACTGCCGACCGTAGCTGGACACGATGGTGATGAGAGGGTGATGGAGACAGAGAGGAGAACCCGGTGCCAGAGACGACCGAGTGAGGAACAAGGTGTTAGTTCTACATATCTAAATCTCCACCGCCAAGGGACCCATCGCCCAAGAGGAAAATGAGGATGAATTTCTTTTGCGCGAGTGGTGCGATGACAAACTAAGGCGATTTTTTTTAAATAATACACTTTTTTTAATTAATTTGAGAAGTGTTACGCGAATTTGGTATATTACACATCTAGTGCTTTGTCGGCGTGGGCGTGGCCGAATGCAACCATTCGGCGAGAAGCGGACCGAGTGGTATATTCGGCGTGGGCCTCGCCAAATAAAATTTTATTCGGCGTCGCGGTTACCGAATGCATGCGATGGCGGGCCTGCTCGGTTCGATTGCCTCAATCGGCGAGAGCCAGACCGAGTGGCGCACTCGGCGACAGCCTTGCCGAATGGCCCTTTCGGCGATAGCCTGACCGAAAGGATCCAAAGAGGAGCACCGTCGCACGAGCCCGTCCCGCATCCAGCGCTTCTTCCTCGCGTCGTTGCTCACTGCCCCTCTCTCTCTCTCCAGTGACGAACTCCACATTTTTTGCACCAGTTTTCTCAGATTCATCCCAAATTAGCCAGTAAATCTTCCTTCTAAAACCACTATAGAGATAGGGGAACCTCGATCTACTGATGGGTTAGCTCAGGACTCGATTTGGTGGTGGATTTTTGGAGGAATGGTGGTGGTGCTGGGGTGGAGCAATGGTAATGGTGGTGCGGTGGTGGAGCTTGGAGCAGGGGCGTTTATGAGATGTACCGTGCTGCTTCTTTGGTGAACCGAGGCTATTGTACCGAATGGCTTCTCATTCTTCAAGGGTAAACTCTAATCCCTCGTTAATCACAATTATTGTATATGGTTATACGGCTACTCGGGCTGTGGTTAGGAGGCTATTAGAATAGTGAGGAGGGTTTTAGTATATTATTTAAAATATTTGCAAATAGTTGTACATAATTTTATTTAGAATAGGTGGATTTGTAGAAAGTTTTGGCAGGTGGATTTGTAGAAATATTAGCCAGACTATTAGGGTATTATTTAGAATATTTGCAGATAGTTGTACATAGTTTTATTTAGAATAGGTGTATTTCTAGAAAGATTTGGCAGGTGTATTTGTAGGAATAATAGCCAGACTATTAGTATATTATTTAGAATATTTGCGGATAGTTGTACATGTATTTACGCACTGTCGATAATTAATTATTCAGATTGATTTTTTTTATGTCAGCAGAGTTGTCGAATGTAGTGAAGTTCGTGTTTTACTATGGTCCTGGTAATATCCAATACTATGAATATGGAGCAGATTTGCGTGAGTTTCATTTTACTGGGTTGGATTTGACTGCCCCTCAAACCTGGAGTGTTAGTCAGTTGAAGGAATGGTTGACAGATTGTTTAGGATATAATCTCGAAATATACCGTCAGTATCCAAGCATTGTGGACAAAGTCTACCAAGAACATTTTCTGGATTTTGAAGGATGTAGATCATAATAGAGATTGGTTTAAATGGTTAAAAGGTTGCCAGGACAGGCAGATACATTCTGTTGCACTAGTGCTTCCTGTCTTGAAGGAGATCAATCTGCAAGCATCGGAAGGTGGACACGGTCCTGGCCATAGTGCTGAATTTAGTGGCGGGACATACTCTATGTCCAATGATGGAGGTGGTGGTTATGAATCAGAGCAGAGCAGTCAGATAGGAGGAGGTAGTGGTGGTTACGAACCAGGGCAGAGCAGTCAGGATGTAGGTGGAGGATACAAAAGTGGAGAGGTAGATGGGGACGAGGACGGTGGGTACATGCAGGACTTGATGGAGGATGAGGATTACATGGATGGTGAAAGTGGTGATTCTGATGATTCAGATAGTTCCGATGAAGAAGGCAACGGAGAGGACGTGTTGATTCCTGCATCCTGGAATCAAGACATCTCCGATGTCATGACCGTTAATGACTGTCATGATTCTGCGTGGAAATATCACAAAAAATAAAATTGCACAGGGCACCAGATGTCCAGACAAGAAATATTTGCAAGATGCAGTCATTGCTTGGGCATTGTCTACACAGAGGGTTCTTAGTACAATCGTATCAAATAAGAGATACTTGACAATGGAATGTGTGGATATAAATTGTCCATCTAGGGTACATGGATATCTTCCTAAATATGACACAAGTTGGTTGGTGAGCGACATGGTAATGCACACGTGTCAGCTTTCATCTATCCCTACAGATCATCGTAACCTCTCGTCCACGCTTCTGGCTCGGTTGTTTTACACGGAGATAGTGGAGAGCAAAGCGGTGGAAGTGAAGGCTATAATAAATAAAGTAAGGGTCAGATTTAATTACAACATTTCGTACGGCAAGGCTTGGAGGGCAAAGCAAAGGGCTCTTGAGGACAGGTTTGGTGCTTTTAGAGACGCGTATGACTCTGTAGTGAGACAACTCCTTACTGCGGGCAAGGAACCCAGGCACCTATGTCGACATCCAACACTATGTGATACCAGAGGATCCATCCGTAAAGGTTCTTCATCGAGTGTTCTTCTCTTTCTCTATGTGCATTTAAGCTTTCACTTATTACCGACCAGTTATATGTGTGGACGTCACGTTTCTCATTGGCAAGTATAAGGATCAGATCCTTACCGCCATTGGTTAAGACGGTAACAATCGAATTGTCCCACTCGCCTTTGCTTTTGTTGAGGGAGAAAACACTGAAAGTTGGACATGGTTCTTCAGGCAGCTCAAGATAGCAGTTGTGAAAGATAAGCCCAATGTGTGTATCATTCATGATAGGCATGTAGGTATACTAAATGCGGTTAAACGTTTGACACAGTCTGGGTCTGAAGAACAAACACCTTGGCTCGACATGCAGAGTCGTTGGTGCATGCGCCATTTGGGAGCTAATTTTTTCTCACAGTTTAGGAACAAGAATCTGATGAATCTTTCTAAAAAACTATGCAAGCAGAACCAAGAATGTAAGTATGATTCAATACGTGCACATCTCGATGACTTCACTCAGAAACATGTCAGGGCGAGGAAAGCACGATCTCGATGATTTCATTAGTGACATATCTGGTCCATTTGAGCACGATGATCACGTGCCCAAGTTCGACTGGTTACTAGGATTTCAGGCGTGTTCACTAACTTGTTAGTCCGATTGTCTTTATGCATCGCACCATTCTATGTTTTTTGGTACTAAACTATCTTTTCATTAATGCGGATCCAAGGGTTAGGCTATCCAGAGATCTAGTTGACTGAGCCACAGATCACTCGGTGCTTGGAGGCATACTTACTTTGGCTTCTCGGGAAGGTGATGTTTACCGAGAACCATGTCACCACTATCACCGCTCGCTACATCCCTATTGCATTGGAGATTGCTAATGCAACAAGCGCCGACATGATTACACAAAGGAGTTGGGATTCTGCCGTCTTGTCAGCTACGTACAGAGGTATGTGCAGCGGTTGCGAGCGTAAAGCTCTTAGGTCAGGCTTGCTTGGATGCCCATTACTGTTGTAGATTTGGTCCTGGGAGCGGTTTCCTATTGGACAACCGGACGTAGTTGTTGAGACGGCATACCCATCGCATGTATTGGGTGACCCTCCGATAGGACTGTTCGACGCAGACCGCATCGACTTACCAACTTTCGGTACAGTTTAGACACGTCGCAATGTATGTGCAAAGTTTTAATTAGTTCATATACTATATGACTAGAAATGACATGTGTTCTTTGGCAGAGACGCTTTTCCCATGCTCGGGTGAGGGGTTGCTATCCCACTTTCTCCGAGCAGTTTGACGTGCTGCTCGCGAGCTCGGTGATGTGGGAGTTGTACACGGATGTAGCCATCGCTAGATTCCGCAAGGATGGGGACGACGTCACACTGATTTCTACTCTCTGTACCAGAGACGCGGCGTATTGCCTTACAAAATCGAAGATCATCTTCGACATGCAGGTAGAGGAGATGAGCCTACAGAGAGTAATGAGGCAGTTCGGCCTTCGCCAGTTGGCCAACCCTCCTCCTACTGAGAGTGTCATACCTTCGGTCGTCCACACGTAAATTTATTAATTTATCTAGTTTATTGACTTATCTGGTTTATTGACTTATCGCAATCACTCTTCAATTGTATGTTGTCAAGGAAGGAAAGCAACAAGACCGTCACAGGCTGGCTCCATAGAGTTGGGACATACGTAGAGCAGTGGGACAGCGCAATAACACGAGTCTTGGACTCAGATGCCTAGTTTGACATGGAAGAGTTTAACCACTATCTGCGAAGCTATATGAGCGCCACACGTCTATGCATCGCGCAGCAGAGTGACCCAAAGGCGATGCCGAGCACGGCTACTTGGGATAGTTATCCGAGTCAGTCTACTACGGGCAGCAGACAGCACGCGGTAACACATTGTCTTCATCTAATGCACCTACTTGGTACATAGTTTCTATTCCATTTTTCACCCTAGTGATTCAAATTGTAGGCACGGTTGCTAGTCGATCTTGAGACGGAGAGTGCTGATTACAGAAGGTCTCTTTCGTCCGGACCTCTGCTTATACCACGTCAGGAGCAGCAGACTTGGCTGAGTCGCCTAGAGGAGAAGCTCCGACGTATCCACGGAGTTATCATGTGCACCCGCTCTTCGGACGTTGCTCACTAGCCGGTACCACAGCGGCCTCCACGTCACTCGACGCACCAGAGGCAACACCAGCAGCAGCCACGTCCACCCTCGCCCGTACGACAGTCTCCACGTCCACGACTTACACCACAGGCAACACCGAGGCCTCCCCCTCCAGACCAGGCTGGAGGTTCGTCGTGGCAGCAGCAGACTTCTTTCGACTGGTGGCAGCAGCAACCACCTTTTCAGGGTGGAGGTTCGTCGTGGCAGCCTCAGCAGCAGCAGCCACCTTTTCAGGGTGGAGGTTCGTCGTGGCAGCCTCAGCAGCAGCAGGAGCCTTTTGGCCACTCTCCCGCGCCAAACTACGGCTTTCGTCCACAGCCGCAGCCACAGGGTATGCTTCTTACACTATCGAGGCTAGCTTCATATCAATTTCTTATATACTTTGGTATTCATATGCAGGAGTCTTTGGAGTGCACCGGTCTATGCTTGACTATCAGGGATCTTTTTCTGGATCCGCGTGGACGAGTGATCATGAGGTGGATCACAACACTCAGGACTTCTTGACACAGAGCAGTTGGATCAACATTTTCAGACTCCTGCCCTAGACCCCACACAGGAGACTCAGTACGACGAGCACGGCTCAGTGATTCCTCCTCGAAACGTTCGGGCGCCCATTAGGTACGGCTGGACACCACCAGAGCAACCACGTGAGCGTCAAGGCAGACGACGACGCTGATACCTCTCTCAGCCAGATATGTACTAGTTCTCTATCTATCTATCTATCTATCTATGTATGAAACATATGTCTATCTATGTGTGAGACATGAACATATTTATATGTGAGACATGCACATATCTATGTGTGAGACATTTCGCAATGTTATTCATTTCTTGGGCGAGATCGCTAACAAACCACTACAACAGATAATTAGGATACAAACGAGATAATTAAGATACACACCCGAGCTACAAGGGAGAATTGTTATAGTTCTTCTTCGGCCACCCTTTTCTATGCAATCCCTCACCCAGCTCAGTGAGGATACAATCACTAGCAATGAGTTCTCCAATGGGGCTGGAATGTTGTCTATCGTAAAGTTCCTAGCCAAATGAAAAAGGTCGACGGACATATTTGTCTTGAAACTGCGATCATAGGGAAAACCGGGAAACATACTGGCTAAAAATGGGGTGGCTTTGCTTAAACAACTGCGTGAGGAGGGGGTTTTATAGGGTAAACGAACAAAAAATAGCGGGAAACATTGAGGCGGAAAAAATTCTGGCGGGAAACATTTTTTGGTGGGAAGCATTCTGGCGGGAAGCATTCTGGCGGGAAGAACTAAGATACATTATCTCTGAAATTAACTGACAAGTACAAACTAATGGCGCGCTTAAGATAAATCACAACCCTAAAACTGAAATGAAGATACATCATGACACTACAACTGAAATGAAGATACATCAAGACACGACAACTTAAATGAGGATACATCAAGACACTACAGGTGAAATTCAGATACATCGGGATAGTACAACTGAAGTGAAGATACATCGGTACTAATACATATGTCTACCTGCCCTGAGTCCAGCGCGGGTACTTCCCGGTCTTGTCCCCACGTTCCTCTGCCGCCCGCGCCTCGGCAGCCCTTTCTCTTAATCTCTTCCTCTCCACCTCACGGGGATCCTTGCGCACTTGTTCCTGTCGCTCCTCTTCCTCCCTTCTCTTTCTGTTCAGCTTGTGGTTTCGAGCTTGCTCTGCACGGAATTATTTCATTTCTCTCTCCCGTTCCTTCTTCTCCTCTTCGGCCATCCTTTCAGCATGTTCCTCTTCGTGAAAGGCAACCCCCACAGCTCAGTTCCTATCATGACACTCTTTCTTGGCCCAAGTTGGTTGCTCCTTGTCAATCCAATGGTACCACTTGCAAAGTGGAGGAGGAGACTACAAGCAAATCAATGGAATGAATAAAAGGATACATGATAACATGAATGGTTCATATTAACCATGTTCTGCGAACATACCGGAGGCCTCTCGTACGACGAACTTGCTTGTCGGGGCGGGCTTGCGTTGTAGTTGGGACACATGAAAAACTTCATGCCCATGCAGGTGGAGAAATCGATCG
Source organism: Avena insularis (assembly GCA_023614405.1). Classification (NCBI taxonomy): domain Eukaryota; kingdom Viridiplantae; phylum Streptophyta; class Magnoliopsida; order Poales; family Poaceae; genus Avena; species Avena insularis. The sequence continues at coordinate 351,671,278 of CM042692.1, read as the reverse complement.
ACTCTTGACCTTGGCGAGATGGCCGCACCAACAACGCTCGTGTGTCACCCCTTGTGGCAACCTAGCATCTTTCATCTTCCTAGGCCTATACTCTGGGTCCTAACAAGGCACACTCATGATGGAGAGGAGAAGAAATGCGAGAGAAAGAGGAGGAACAGCTGAACTGGGTGAAGAGAGAACATCTCGATGCCTGAATTTATAGAGGCAATGGGACAAATAGGCGGGAAAAATCGGCGGGAAAACGTGGCGGGAGATAGTGGCGGGAGGCGAGAATCGGCTGGCGGGAAATCGTGGCGGGAATCGGCTGGCAGGAAATAGTAGCGAGAATCGGCTGGCGGGAACCGAAAACTAATTTAGACGTTTAGGGCTTGCATTAATCATGCAGGATTTTGGTTATACATTGATCATGCAGGATTTGGTTAGGGTCAAACCGAAATATCCACTCGATCATGGCCTGGCCGATTAATCCATTCGGGCTGGATGTGACCGAGAGGTGCACTGACCGCTTTGGTACCGACAACGGCATGTCGGTAGAGCTCACTCGGCGAGCTCCAAGCCAAATGGTTGCATTTGGCGATGCCCTCGCCGACAAAGCACTAGATGCGTAATATCCAAATCCGCGCAACACTTCTCAAGTTAATTAAAAAAAGTGTATTATTTAGAAAAAAAAGTGTATTATTTAGAAAAATGGAGTCAAACTAAGAGGACGGTAAGACTACTTTTCACGTCAAACCGCGCAACCATGTTTTTGCCTCCCGCCATCTCCGCGCTGGCTTCTCACTCACGCCGTTCCTCTCCTCACACTCGCCAAGCGCATAAACGGTGGTCAGACTGTTGGTGCGACCCAGGAGACCAAACAACCATTTTCCAGCCCGCTTGATGAGAAACATCTCCGTGGACAACCAAACACGCCCTTGGGGTCTGACCAATGTGGCGTGATCCGAGCGATGGAAGGGCCGTTGGTTTTCTTATCAACAAATGAAGGAAGGCAATGGAAAGGAAAAGGATACGTATCACCCGGGGGATGGAACCGTTCCATCCTCCGGGTCGGCCTCTTTCACCGGATCGTGCGCTGTGTCCACAAAAAAAAGACTTATCCTCTTGTCTCCTCCTCCCAGAGAAACCTGAGAGGGAATCTCAAGCGCATCCGCTCACCTCCGGACGGAGCGCCTCCCCCACGCGCCCCTGCTCCTCCTCTCCCCCCCCCCTCGCTCCTGGCCGCCTCCTCTCACAGGCGCCTCCTTTCCTCTCCATGGCTCGCTTTAGCTCGTTGTTTGGTGTCCTCCGTGGAGCACCGCCGCCACATTGCCGCCATCGAAGACGAAGGTCGTCTCCCATGGCGCTGCCGCTCCACTACCTCCCATGGCGCCTGCCCCGCTTACAGGTCTCCGACGCTTGCGCTCCTTACCATGGTCGGTCTCTCACGCCGCTTCGCCATCGCCATGGAGAGAGTGTCGTCGATGCAAACTGACTTAGGCTACGAAAGCCCACGATTTCTCTCTCTGCTACCTGGTGGAGCAGGGGCTTGCTACAAGGGCGTCAGTGCTACCACAGATCGGGCGGTGCTACGTGCCTCGAAGTCTCGAGTTTCTACATGTGACCAGTGTCTTGTCGTACGTAGTGTTGATGTTTGCTATGTGCGGCCAGTGGTGGTGCTACTGTGACCGGATGGCTGTGCTACAAATGACCACTGGGTTTGCTACATGCGGCAGGCGGTGGTGCTACAAATGGCCACGGGTTTTGCTACACGCGACGGTGCTGCAGTGAAGTTGGTTTTGCTACAGTGGCATAAATTTTTTTGCTACAAGGTCTCCGGCGAGGTCTTCGACGAGATCGAATTTGCTATAATAGGACATTTTATTTGCTACAAACGTTTTGTCGTTTTGCTACAATAGCCTAAAGTTTTTGCTACATGGTCTCCGGCAAGGTCTACCAGCAAAAGTCTCGGCGAGGTCGGATCTGCTACATTTATCACAACTTTTTGCTACAGTCTCCGGCGAGGTTTCCTACAAAAGTCTTCGTCGATGTCTCCGACGAAGTAGGTTTTTTGCTAAATTAGAAGAACTTTTTTGCTACAACCGTATTGTGGTTTTGCTACAACATTGTCAACTTTTTGCTACAAGAAGTCACCGGCGAGTTTTTCCGACGATGTTTCTGGCGAAATCGGTTTTGCTACATTAGTATAATTTTTCTGCTGCATGGTCTCCGACGAGACGTTCTATTTCTAAAATGAATCGTTTTTTGCTTCGGAAGCAAAAGCGGGACCGTTTGCTGCAAACGCGGGATTTGGACCGATTTTTGAACACGTGTCGCGCGCGGAAGCGATGGGAGTCCCCCCATCGTCCGGGGGACGCCTAGCACGCGCCCAATGGAAAATGATCGATAATTACTTCCAAATCCCCTTCCACAAGGATGAGAAAAATGATGCAGAGGGAATGCATTTCCGCACTGCATATTCGAGTACTAGATGACGAGTATCTCTGTCTATTTTGACAAGGGGGATGGGCACAAGGACGGGCGTCTCTGATGAGGTGATTCCACTAGGATTCTCTGCACCCGTGACTGAGCGCGAGTGCGTCCTGGTCCCAGTCATCACTTTCCCCCATCTGCGACCTCTGTCTGGCTTTTGGCCACTCCTCCCCTCCCCTGTACCTGCTTGCTTTCCATGTCTGTATGCAGCCATGTCACCTCACAACAACTGGGTACCAGGACACTAGTTTTTTACTATCATTCTGAGATCCATACAAACCTCCAGAGGAGCACAGCATAGCATACAAAATGATGATGCATGAAGACAGTTTTCTTCTTCCTTCTTGACACTACTACTTGGAGCAAGCTACCAAAGGGACTAGTTGTATTATTATTTATACTATCATATACTTAATTAAGGCTGGCTAGGGCTAAAACAACCTAGATTTTCTTTGCTTTCTCTGTTGTTGATGTTGTCGTCGCTGCTGTTCCTCTCTGAAGAGTAAACCTAGTATTTGTTAGAGCTTTTCCTTCCATCCACTCACTTCATGGGGTACTACTCATAACTCCCTGCATAAATAAACAACACATAACACAGACATCAGGGGGTTGGTTGGCAGGATGCTGCCTGATTTGTATATGTGAATCATGATGGAGTGATGATTGTAACGGCACTGCTAAAATACAGGGCTTGTTTTGATGACACTTACTCTCACCTTAAGAGGAAAGAAGACCCCTCTGTTCCTGCTCTGTATTCACAGCCCAATGGCTCCATGCCCAGGAGAGAACCTGAAGAAATTTTACATGTTAATTAAAGACCAATCTTTGCTGCTGCATACTATTGATACTATCATACTACTATGTGGTAGAAATAATTTTTGAGGTAACAAAACATGGGAGGTGAAAGCAAACAGAGTTGTTGATGTTCCTTTTCACCTTGGCACTTGGAAGAAACAGGATTTGTAAGGGGGCAGCTCAAGGGTGGGTGGTGTAGGAGGGAACAGAGACGAGGCAACCAGATGAGGGCTACTGTTGTTGCCAGCATGAGCTGGTTGTGCAGGAGCAACAGCAGCACCAATGGCCTTTGTTGGAGACGCAAAGGGGCTATCAGGCAGGTTGTGCTCCTCCACGCCACTGCAGTTCAAACAACAAGAAACACATAGTATGAGAAAGAATCCTGAAAAAATAAAATAAGGCACAAAGAACTTGCACAAGAAACTGGTTAAACAATAGCCCTTAGTTGGCATCAGTTCTACTATTAGGTTTATCATATCTTTTCATCTACCCTTTTGCCTTTGCATTTCTTTTCCCCTTTTGTTGCTGCCAATTAGGGGGAACCTATGATCATCTCTCTCTCCTTAACAGTCTATACCCTAACCTCTCCTTTTGCACCAGCTTTTGAAGGCACATTTCGTTGGTCAATGGGAATAAGATAACATACTTGTAGATAAAGAAACGAAAAGCAGAGCAAAGGAGAGAACCAACAAGTTTCGCTTTATTTCCTTTCAACCAAAAGAGAAGAGCTCCATTTGGTAATTGTTTGCTACAAATCCTACCTTTCTTGTTTTGTAATTGCTGCTGCTGCTGCTGCCCCAGGAGGACCGGTCTTCTCATCTTCCCCAGAGTTGACTCCTTGCTTGGCACTCCCATCACCCTCTTCTTCCTGCGGATTGCCTTCTGTGGCAATGGCAGAAATAGCAGCAGGGGCAGCAGATGTCATCATGGCATGACCGCCACTGCTCATCTTGTGATCTACCACAACCAGAAACACGCAATAAAGTCACAACCATCGATCAACTTTTATCCAAGTAAAAGAAAACAACCATCGATCAATGAACCTGGCAGCATCAGTATGCGAGAGAAGATAAAAACTTGTCAGGATCAAGAAGTAAAAACCTTGGATGGTGGCATTCTCCAAATGGATGGCATTGCCGTTGCCATCAGTGTGCTGCCGGGGACCCACCGGCGAGTTGAGTTGGTGGTGGTGACCCCTGCTCTTGAGGTCGAGGAGGTGCAGCCCCATGAACCGGCGGCCCTGCAGCTCGATGGCCTGCTGCAGCTCCGCTGCCTGCTGCTGCTCCTCCAGCTTCCTTCGCAGGAACGCCTCGTGGCTGCCAATGTTGCCGTACATCATCCTCGGCCCTGAGAAATTGCGGCCGTTAATTTGTGATTAGTGACGCGAAACTAATAGGCTCTAATAATCTGTAACGTAGAGCAGTGCAGTGCCATTGCTCACCGATCTGCGGCGACTGAAGGTCAAAAGGGTCCCTGGAATCGAGCAGGCCGGTGGGCGTCGTGCATACGGGGAAATCGCCATGGTGAGGGGGCTGGAACTTCCTGCAATCAAACAACAAATCAAGGTCAGATAAAAAAAATGACTTGCCTTTCTTCCCTGAACAGATTATTTTTTCGAAAAAAACTACCAAAGCTGAAACGATCCATCCAAATAAGCAGAGCAATATCTCTGTAAGGAAAGAAAATAAAATGTATGGCGGCAATGGCGGAACATGCCTAAACCTGTCGGGGACCTTGCCCTTCTCCTTGTAAGGCTTGACGAGGACGCGCGCGTCGCAGACGAAATGCGGGTTCCCCTTGGCGAGGATGAGCCGCACCGTCTCCGCGTAGACGAAGGTGACGAAGCCGAACATGCGCTTCTGCTGATACGGGATGCGCACGTCCTGCACTGGACCGAAGAAGCTGCGCGGGCAAGAGATTCATCAATTGTTAAGATTAGAAAATGTGCGCTGCGTGGACAGATAATGGGAAGCAACAATGGCGGCGGCGGCGGCGCGTTTGGTACCTGAAGTAGTTGGACACGTCCTCCTCACTGAAGGTGGAGTCGGCAGGGAATGTGAGGTAGATCTGTCGCGCCGCGGGGTTGGAGGCGAGGTCGCCGCCGCGGTCCACCAGCCGAGGAGATCGCACGGAGAACTTGTGCATGTCGTCTCCGCCGCCACCGAGCAGCATGGCCGCCGCCGCCGCCGCCGCCGCCCTGGAAACGCAAGATTAGAACGGGCAGAGCACCAAAAAAATGCAATCTTTGGGGGTAAAAACCCGGTAATCTTGTTTACCTCTGGGAGTCGCTCTGCTGCTGCTGCTGTTGCTGGAGCAGGAAGTTAAGGCCTCTGGGCGACGGCGAGAAAGGGAAGGCAGACGCCATGAGCTCCGACCGCACGGCCGCCGTCCAGACCTCCATGTCTTGCTCGGAGAGGTGGTCGGGCAGCCCGTGGACGAACCGGCACGAGGAGCCGTTCTTGCAGAACCCGCGCGCGTAGTACATGCACGGCTTCCAGCCGCCCGCCGCCGCCTCGGCGTCGCTCAGCGAGAAGCTCCGGCGGTGCTGCCCGCCGCCCACCGGAGACCAGCAGCCGAACTCCTCGGGCGGGTAAAACCCTTCTCCGCCGCCGCCGCCGTCGAACCTCGCCTGGTCGCCGGCGAACGGCGCGTCCTCGGAGTTGGCCCACGGCGCCGCGGGCGGAGAAGAGGCCTTTTTTTGGTGGGCGGCCGCAAGGAGGTCGGCGCGCGCCCTGGCGACGACGGCGAGGAGCAGGTGCTCGGGGCCGAAGGCGAGGCGGATCATGTCCTCCTCGCTCTTGTCCTGGATGAGGAGCATGCCCATGATCTTGGAGGCGAGCTCCGGGTCGAGCGCCTGCACCCGCGCGAACACCACCTTGGTGGCCTCGTAGGCGTCCATGAAGATGGCCTCCTCCGAGCGCTCCTCCTGGTGCGGTTTTGATGGAGACGAGGGAGATTGGAAGCGGTGAAACCTCTCGAAGTTACAGGGGAGGAGGGGAGCGGGGGGGCCTGAAGAGCACGGTGAATTAAATAGCGCGGTTGGGGCGTGGTCTTGGGGAGAGGGAAAGTTGCCTCTTTTGTCTCCTTTTCCCCTCTTTTCAGTTTCCCTCCTCCAAATTTTGGGCTTGGTCTTTTTTTGGAGGGATTGGTTTTTTCTTGTGTGCCAAGGTGTCCTCGTAGCATTGATCGAGGGGAATTTATGATCTTTGTTTGGTGATTCCCAGTATTCTTTGGTTGTACGTACCAGTATTTGGCAGGGATATTTCATTTTCAGGAAAGTGTTCAGGTTACATGGAATAAACCAAAAATTGCAATTACTTGAAGATTTGAATATCAATGTGTCGTGGAGCGATTTATATATTGATTTGATAAAAGAAATAATGGTGCTCCGCTGTAAATAACAACAACAGCTGGTGCCACCTGCCTAAAACGTATAATTTGTCGACGTGTATAACTAGTGTTATAACATTTTTTGTTTCATCATTGTCCATAAGTTGGGGTCGAATGTACAAACATGTTACCCTCGTAATGTCTATGTTCTATTCTCTCTCACTTAAAAAATTATGCATGTACATGTGTCGTGACATTACTATGAATCGTATTGGCACCCTTCAAACCAATGGAGACAACATGAGGGTATTCATATTCTCAACTTGAGATGAAAATATACTCACTATTCTTGAAAGTTTGATAAAAATATGTATCATATCAATTTGAGGTTGTGGTTTGGTGACTCCTATCTTATAATTTAGTTGGAAAAGTATTTGATTTTGATATTAAGTTTTAGAAACAACTAGGCAAACGTAAGTAAGATTACTTGTCATTTTGATGACGCGCAAAATAAAAATAGAGCGAGGGATCATACTCTTTAATTTAGTGTGTTGATTGTAGTGGTTTGCCAGTATGGACACTATGCACACACAATATATGAATGATGTATATCAATATATTGATACAGTGAAATAATGGTGCTTCGTTGTAAATAACAACGACAGCTGGTGCCATCTTCCTAAACGTATAAAATGCACTAATTTATCGACGTGTGAAATTAATGTTATAACATTTTTTGTTTCATCATTCCATAATTTGGGGTCTAATGTACAAACTTGTTACCCTTGTGATGTTCATGTGCTATTCTCCCTCTCTAAAAAGCTTATATGTGTACATGTGTCGTTACCTTACGATGAATCGTATGGGCTCCCTTCGAACCAATGGAGACAACATGAGGGTATTCATATTCTGAACTTGAGATGAAAATATACTCACTATTCTTAAAAAATTGAAAAAATTGTCATATCAATTTGAGGTTGTGGTCTGGTGACTCTTATCTTATTATTTGGTTGGGAAAGTATTTGATTTTGATATTAAGTTTTAAAAACAAGTGTGCAAAGCGTAAGTAAGATTACTTGTTATTTCGCGACACGCAAAACAAAATGGAGTGAGGGGCCATATTCTTTAATTTAGTGTGTTGATTGTAGTGGTTTGCCGGTATAGACACCATGCACACACAATTACACAAAAGATACAAATGATGTATATCAATGCGGTGAAATAATGGTGCTCCATTGTGAATGACAACGACAGACAGCTGGTGACATCTACTAAGGACGTATATTAATATACGACAATGTGCTATTTTGATATTGTCCGGAGTAGTGTCACGATATTTGTTTGAACTCTTTGTCCATGGTTGAGGGTCGAAATAGTGGTAGAGATTTGTCCAATATATAGATAAGGCGGTCTTGCAACAAATTGCTAAATAAATACTTTATTTAGTTCCAGCAAAATATTTTGGGGCCATGCCCACTTTGGCGTGCACTGAGCTATGCCACTAGGTTACGGAAAGAACCCAAGAAAATATCAGCTTGCTCTATTTCTCATTTCTAACTTTCTTCTCTATATATTCTTTTGTTTTCCAATCAATCGTATTCACACTCTACTTAATAAATTGTTGGAAAATATGGCAAAGAAACAATAATAAAGTTGTTAATATTATTTCTCGTGTTCATGATAAGTTTTTAGTCTCCATGTTGTAACTATATTAACCGAAAACTCAATACATGTGTGGATACATAAACAACATTGTGTCCTTGATTAAATAACGGGTAAGGTTTCCTAACCATGGACATCAAGACATGTGTTTTCATTTAATAACGAGGTCATGTCATTAGGGGAATGATGTGATGAAAAGAATCAAACTAAGCATAGCAATTTGATTGTGTCACTATTAAATTGTCGTACTTTTCTAATGTCAAGTATCACATTCGTTAGACCATGAGATCATGGTACTCCCTAGTACCGAAAGAATATTTGTGGGCATCAACCGTCACTTCGTAAATGGTGATCATAATGGTGTTCTTCGGGCATCTCGTAAGGTACTTGTTGGGTTGTATGAGTCAAGACTATGATTTGTCACTCCACGTGACACAGAGATATTTATGGGCCCTCTCGATAACACAACATCCTAAATAGCTTGAAATCAAGTGACTAGTGAGTTTAGTCACAGGGATATTGTATTACAGTATGAGTAAAGAGAACTTGCTAGTAACGAGATTAAACTGGATATGGTGATACTAACGATCGAATCTCGGAAAAGTAACATATCGCGAGAGATATTTGTATAATATATGGGAATCATTGTGAAAATCCATGGTTCCTCTATTGATTATTGATCATAGAGGTATATCGATCATCTCCACATGTTCTTGAACCTGTAGGGTGATACGTCGTAAACGTATCTATAATTTTTGATGTTCCATGCTTGTTTTATATCAACTATCTTATGTTTTGTCGACATTTTGAGATATTTTTATGCATTTTCTGGAACTAACCTATTAACAAGATGCCGCAGTGCCAGTTGCATGTTTTCTGTTGTTTTTGGTTTCAGAAAAGCTGGAAAAGAAATATTCTCGGAATTGGACCGGACAAAAGCCAAAGTCAATATTTTACCGGAAGACTTACGGAGCCAGAAGACAAGACGGAGGAGGGCCAGGGGCTGGCCACGCCACCTGGTGGCACGAGCTAGGCCAGACCGCACCAGGGGGTGGTGTGTGTCCCTCAGGCCTCCACCGACCTTGCCTCTTCGCCTATATATTCGCCACAGGACGAAAACCTAGTGACGAGATTAGATTTCCACGAAAAGTTTCGCAACGCCGCCGCCATCGAAGAGGAGATTCAGAGGACAGAAGTCTATGTTCCGGCACCCTACCGGGACGGGGAAGTGCCCCCGGATTCATCTGCATCAACTCCACCGCCATCTCCATCGCCGTTGCTGACTCCCATGATGAGGAGGGAGTAGTTCTCTCTCGAGGCTAAGGGCTCTACGAGTAGCTATGTGTTCATCTCTCTCTATGCATGATCTTATTGAGATCATGAGCTTTATAATCTATAGATCTATTCTGCTACTCAAGTGCTTTAATGAATCTCTGCTTATCCCCACGTGTGTGAAGTTGACAGTGTGCTCACCGTGTGGCATTTTGGCTAAGGTTACATAAATACTTATCATGAGTATAATTTGAGTTGGATGTCTCTATGAGAATGTCGTGTTTGTTGGAACCATCTAGCGCTCAAGGTGACAGTGAGGAGTTATCTAGATGGAGAATGTGAACTTTAAGGTGTGCTGTTATAGCCCTACATCGTTCAACCGGAGAGTAGTTCAGGGTAGCATCATGAAGAGAAGATATTTATATGAGAGTGTCCACTAGTGAAAGTATGATCCCTAGGCCTTGTTTCTAAGCATTAAAATGCCGTTTACAATTAGTTCTGTTACATGTTTGCTTGCTGCCACTCTTATTTCAGATTGCAATTACCACTTATAATCATCCATATTACTTGTATTTCACTATCTCTTCCCTGAACTAGTGCACATATACACCTGACAAGTGCATTGGGTGTGTTGGGGACACAAGAGACTTCTTGTATCTTGATTGCAGGGTTGCTTTAGAGGGATGCCTTTGACCACTTCCTCCCTGAGTTCGATAAACCTTGGGTGATCCACTTAAGGGAAACTTGCTGTTGTTCTACAAACCTCTGCACTTGGAGACCTAACACTGTCTATTTGAATAGAAGCGTGCGTAGACATCAAGCTATTTTCTGGAGTCGATGCCGGGGAGGTAAGGTAAAAGGTACTCACATCCTCTGGCTACTAAGTTATCTTGTAGTACGGTTGCTGGTGTGTGAGTGCTCAAAGTTATTTCCTTTAGATTCTGCAATTATATCTTTTTGTTTCTTGTTTTTATTTTCACTAGTTAGGCTTAATGAAAAACAACAACAAAATTAGAGAGATTTTAGTATTTTTCCTAAGGTAGAACATAAATGGTTGGAAAAGAAAATTAAAAAACTCATGGAACTTTCTTTGGATGCTAATAGCAATGTTATTAGTATGAATTTTTTGAAAACCTTTGTTACTAATGCTATGGAAACGTCTAAGCTTGGGGAAGCTGGTTTTGATCAGCATGATATTTTTAGTCCCCCAAGCGCGAAGGAGAAAATTTACTTTGATGATACTATACCTCCAATATATGATGATTACAATGATGAATATGATATTTTTAGTCCACCTACTATTGAGGAGAAAATTAATTATGATTACAATATTCCTCCTATATTTGATGATTATGGTGATGAAAATAATAATGATAGCTATATTGTTGAATTTGCTCCCACTACAATTAATAAGAATAGCTATGCTTGTGTGGAAAGTAATAATGATTATATGCATGTGGCTCATGATAAGAATGTTTCATGTGATAGTTATATTGTTACTTTTATTCATGATGCTACTGAAAGTTATTATGAGAGAGGGAAACATGGTTTTATGTATCTCAACAATATTAAGTTTCCCCTCTTTATGTCGAAAATTTTGAAGTTGCACTTGTTTTGCTTTCGTATGCTTGTTGCTTTGTGCTTTCATGACTTGTTTCTTTACAAGATTATTTTTCATAGGAAGTGGGTTAGACTTAAATATGTTTTATATTTGCTTCTTGATTCTCTCTTTTACTCCAATTCATATTTATTATGTGAGCATCATCAAAATTATCATGCCTAGCTCAAAGGCGTTAAAGAAAAGCACTTATTGGGAGATAACCCAAATTTTTAGTCAATAAATTTTTCTTTTGTTGAGTTTTGGAAGTTATTGCCTCAGTAATAATCTCTCCTTATCATTTTTGTGTGGTTTTTGTGCTAAGAATAACCTCTAATAAGAGAGAAATAATGCTTGGGAAAGTTGATGTCCGGAAACAGATTTTTGTGCTTCGCTGTAAAAAATCGTGAAAAAACTCTCTATGTCGGATTGAGCTGTAACTTTTTGTGCTTCTGCCCCAGGTTGTTATCTAACTTTCGTTAGTTTAACACTTTTCTATTTGAGCAACAGAAGGTCTTTGGAAAAAGCTGATTTTACCTGCTAGTCTGTTTTGACAGATTTCTTCAATTATTTGCATTTGCCTTTTAATCACGTTCTCTTTGAGTTCTCCTTGATTATTTGAACTTTTAAAAGAAATTGCTACAATAGCTTGTGTTTTAATGGAAGTTTTACTTGTGTTGAAACCGAATCTAAAAGCTTATTATCTTAAGTGCACTAATGTTGCTAATAAAGATTGTGTGAAGTTTTGTATGAAGGAAATTTTAAAGTGTAGGGAAGAATGTGATAAGTTGAAGTATGGAGAAAAGCTCAAGCTGGGGGATGCCACCCGTGTCAACCCAAGAAATATTCAAGAAGTACAAGTGTCAAAGCTTGGGGATGCCCAAGGCATCCCCTTCTTCATCAATAAAAATTTCAGGTTTCTTCCTAACACTTTATTTTTATTGTTTCATGCACAATTGTGTTGTTCTTGGAGCGTCTTCATTTTCGTTTTTAGTTTTCGTTTGCTTGGTTTGCTTAAATAAAGTTGGTTGGACCCCCGCATGCATACATAGTTTCAAATAGGTTGATTTGGATTGGAAAAGAGTAGGAAAGTTCATGCTTATAAGTGGTATAAAAGGAGCTTGTTTTTTACTGTGGCCTAGGCTTTGTCATGTCATGCTTGATATTGTTTTGACTTTATGCTTAGTGATTATTTCTGTAGCATGACTTGTTACAAACAATTGAGATTGCTTAATGTGCCTTGAAAGAATCATGCGTTGTTTTAGCATATAAAAGCATAATATTGTGGTATTCTCCTTTAATGCTTTATTTGGGTTGACTTGGCGCATGCTCACACCATATTAAGACTATACCAAGTCACCATAGCATCTATGATCATTTAGTTTTCGTCTTTTAATATCACTTTATGCTTTAATTAATAATGTTTTGTCGCTTTGCATGATTATGGCCATTATTGCTCTCTTAGTTGGTCGCTCCCAGTCTTTTGCTAGCCTCCATACCAAGTATGAGTTCCACTCATGCATCCAACTCCAAATAAAACCAAGTTATTCCAAAGAGTCTACCATACCTACCTATTAGCATTTTCTATTCCAAGTATATTCATGTTTTTACCTACCTTCTGAATTAAACTTGTTATGTGAAAATTAGTGATTAAAGCTCTCACGAACTTGATGGCACACTTTAATTTTCTTGCACTTAATAAACTTGAACCATTGTGCCCATCTATGTTGCGGATATGCTTGCGCTTGTAAGTTGTGAATTAGCAGAACCATGTTACCATGGGGAACGCTTTCAACATTGCACCTTATTTAGTTGATATCATGTTCTTTTGCTTATAGATCCTGGCGGTGTGAAATGAAAGGGGAGCTTGTAAGGCTCATGGAGTTCGTATATGTGTTAGAGAAATGCCTGGGCGGCTGGTCTAAGCCATGCCTAATCATGGTGGAAACTTGCAGCATAACCATAGTCAGCAATCTATGAAGCATCCTCTATAAAAAACCTATGAAAATAGGAAAAAAAAGAGAAAAAAAGAAAAAGAAAAAAATCCTATGCAAATAGGAAATAAAAAGATCGTCGAGATGCTCATTGTCTGCTTGCCTTGTCATTTTGATATGGGGAATCTTCCGTATCATCGGGCAAGGGGTACCCCGTTGGAGTTCTCTATGATACACATGTGCTTACAATAACAAGAACTTACCTGTGACTAAACTTGAGTAGCATGAGGAACGGTACTCGTAAGTAAGGGGTATGAGATTTTCAGCTTATAACTTGTCAAGCATATCCCCATATTTGTTCACTTTAACCTTAATCACCTAAAGATGCTTATGATAGGGGCAATGAGAGCTGAAAGCTAATAAGTACCATAATTTTTGGAAGCTCTTTATGGGACTTGAATCCCTGCTTCCTTCTATGAAGGGCCTTTCTTTTACTTTTATGTTGAGTCTCCATCTTCTATCTTTATTCACCTATTGAGAGAGCAAAGTGGCCATTTTTAGTTTAATGTGCATTGTCCCAAAACTTGTTGATTGATTCATAACTTTGATATTGCCTGTTCTTAAACTATTTGTATCTAGTCACGCTTATGAACTTTGAAGGTGTCCTATGCATTTATGTTTTGCTACACTATGAGGGACAAGCTGAATACCATTCTCATTATGTTTTCTATATGTGAAATAAACAAACGTCTTTCAAAGCATTGTTATTCATGAATCTTTTGTTTGTACCTCTTCATGTTATAACATAGTTGTTATGTCTTATTGTTAGAACTATATCTTTCATGCTATGTTAAAGTATTATGATCCCAGCTATCAATGTTTTACAAATACCTTGATCATGATTATGATGGTGCATGTCACCTCAAAAAATATTCTTTTTGTCACTTACCTACTCGAGGACAAGTGTAACACCCCAAATCTTTTAATCAGGAGTATCAAGTTCTAATCACCCAATTTAGGATTAACAAAAACTTTTATTAATAAGATGATTATGAATGCATGTGTGTTTGCATTAGTATAGATTTGAGTGTATATACCATGCTTGATTGTTGCCCATGTTGTGAAATGGTTTAAAGGTGAATGCCACATCATCTAGACCATTTAGAAACAAAATCCAAAGAGAAAGAAATCAAATAAGATTAAATAATGCAAATGGTCATTTTGACCATTTTTAACCACTAGTCCACTTTAGGTGTTCCTAGAAGAAATTTTCTAACAGAAATAAGTCTATTTCTTTTCACCCCTTGCTAGACCAAGTAAAAGTGTATCAAGGCCCACTTTACAAACTTAAAAAAATATCTAGCAAATCAATTTAAAGGACATTTGAAAATTGAATCAAGTGTATGTGTTAAGATCACACTTTTTCAAAAACCTACCAAATCAATTCCACTTGACATTTCCAAGCAAACCTAGCCTCTCAAGCTTAATTCAAGTTCACTCAAAAATTTTGAATCAAAATTTCCAAAGTTTCTTTAATGCGGCCATTAACACAAACACTTGGCATGCACGGAATAATCTCTAGCCTAACTTCACTATTTAAACAGTAATTAAATGACCAACTGATCTCCCTCTTAACCCCCTTGTCCCCCTGAGTGTCTACCAGCAGTAGACAATCCCCCCCCTTCGCCGTGGAGAACAGTGGAGTGTCGCCCATTTGTGGTCGTCACCGGCCGACCAAGGCCAGCTCGCTCCAGACAGCCCCGTACCCATCCAGTGTGTCCAGTAACCTCGCCGCACCCTACTGCCACCCCTGTCCAGGCTACAGCCCCAACCGAGCTGTGGACCACCCTAGTCGTGCAGCGCACCACCTCTCTGCGCCGTGTCCAGAGCGCGCCAGTGTGCCGTGCCCGACCAGCTCCGCCAGCTCGCGCCTTGCCCTCACCGCGCACGCGCAGCCTCGCCATGATCACCTCACCCCGGCAGACACCCCCGTTCGCCGCTGCGCGACCCGCAGTTGCCGCACGCCACCGCAAACACCACTTCCTCTGCTCAGAGCGCTGCATGCGCCAGACCAAACCACGCCACCACACGCCGCGCCTTTAAGTCCGTGAGAACCGCTAGGGAGCACCGCATCGTCCTACGACCTTGCCCATGCCATTAGCCGCCTGTAGTGACGCCACCGTCGATCTCACCACCGCACCGCTCGGTCCCCTCACCGAGCTAGAAAATGGAGAATATCATCTTGCAGCCCAAAAGTTGGGGTGTCCAAGTAACACGGTACCTAAGTTGCTTACAATCAGCTGCATTGCCCAAAGTTGGTATGCCAAATACTCAGAGAGTCTTTTTCGGCACGAATTCAACTTTACATTTCAATACAAAATATCAGGCTAACGGCCGTCAAGTTGGGGCCCCTGTCAGTTCTAAGCTGTTATGTCGCTCCCGTCGCTTAGGCGGGATAGCTGTCACGTAGGCTTGCAGCGCTGGCACAGTTGATAGGACAACACCCCCTGCCTAGTGTATTGACATGACAAAACATGGCACATGTATCGGCATTATAATTATTTTTTGTTTACTCAGAAGCTGGAACGGCCACCACCACGCGTCTCTCCTTGGACTTCCATCCCCGTCATTAACCACTATCTTAAAAGCGCATTGACGGTTCCACCGTTCCCCTGCCTTGTAGAAACCACTCTTCTTCTTCCTGTCATCTGTCTTCTTCCCGTCTTCTCCTTGCCACCATGGAAGGTCGTCGCACTCTAGAGACAAGCTTCACTACCCATGACAATAAGAAGATAGACATTGTCTACACCAACAAGGAGGAGACAGTGGTGCATGTCCTAAGGATGTACGAGGGTTGGCTTGAGAAAGACGAGGAAAAGTTTGTGGGATTGGACCTCGAGTACACCCTGGAGCACCCATATGAAGGGAGTGAAGTCGCAGTCGTTCAACTGGCCATGAGGAAACATGTCTTCGTCTACCACCTCTCCCGGTTTGTAGATCTGCTCTCTGTAGCTAACCGCTTTTAGGGTTTTCTCCTCTTGTTCTTTATCTATTTGCTCATCTTGCAACTATTGGATTTTATTTAGGACCAAATAAATTATGACAAGACAATGTTGAGAGTCTTGATCTTGCATTTACTAAACTTTTCAAAATTATATTCAGATGATGATCTTGCATTGACAAAATATTTGTAGTTACAAATTTTGGTGATGACAAACTACATACTTTCAGGACTGACAGGAATTGTTCGGCGCTGCGCCAGTTCCTTGTAGAAAAGGGAATTGTTTTCTGCACTGCCGACAATACAACTGATTTTTCGAAATTTTATCGAGAGGGAATTATAATTCCTGCGCACAATTGGATCGATATTCAGTATCTTGTCAAGATCCTAGGGGGCTCGAGGAAGGATGGAATGGCATCACTCGCAACTAGAATCCTCGATGAGTCATACAACAGAATGAAGGCAGATTTCCCTACGGATAGGCATGATTTCTAGGAGGAGTGGCCGTTGTCTGATATAAACCTGAAGTATGTAGCCATAGATGCTTACGTGACCTACCAGCTGTACAAGAAGATCCATTTTTTTCTATGTTACCTCATGTTTTGCCCTATTTGCAAGAGCGAAGACGAGCTTAGGGAAGCCCTTTGTAGAAAATGCAGAATAGCTGAGTTTGAAGCTGCATATGCAAAGGAAATGGCTGCATCCGAAGCAGCTCACAGAGAGGCTGCAGAAGCAGCTAAAAGAGAGCTTGTAGCTGAAGTAGCAAACAGAGAGGCAACATCTTCTAGCGGCAACAATCAGGTATGTGATGCACTGCTAATTGTGTCGCAGGACGCTGAAGATAGGGAAGGCAAGTCAGATCCTAGGTGGGACGAAGCATTTCATGAGTTGTGGAGTGCCAATAATGTAAGATCCACCTGGAATGATCGCATCTGGTCGCCTAGGAACGATGGCAAGCGCCTCAAGTGGGCTGATGTGAAGTGAATTAAATTTTACTTCTCAGTGTTATGTTTCTATTTTGTGGAACTCAGTTATCTTATCAAGATGTCTAGCGCCTCAAGTGAGAGTAGTAAAATAAATTTAACCCTCTTTGTGTTATGTTTATGTATGTGTCTTGTAGCTTGTCAAGATGGTAGCTCGTTAACTGGCAGTTTGAAAGAGTACCCTTTTCCTCTCTCGCTAAACAAATATGTTTCATTTTGCCCAAATTGGTAGCAAATCTAGAGAAGATTCTCTCTTCGATAATTCATTCCCTTTTGGACCTCCTTTTGCCTCCGATCAGGTAGCAAATCTAGATCAGCAAATCACACCAGGCAGAATACATTCATTCAGAAAACAAAACAAATGTAGATATAGCTGTGCGCAGCTAAATGGGATATAGCAATAGAAAGTAGGTTGCTTAACGAGGTTCGATGCATTCAACCAGAAATAGGATGCAAGAAAAATATAGAAAATCAAAAGAAGCTGCTTAGCAGCAGTAGCCGCCGCAACAGCAGACACATTCAACCCCTCCTTCATGCGCCCGCGCCTCTGCCTCCTCCCTCCGGCGCTTCCTCCACTTCTTGCTGCCCAGTCCCTTGATCTTGGGGGCCTTGGGCCTGATTGGAGGCATGTGAACCTCTTTGATGGCCACCCGCTGGAGGTTTCGGAGGTGAAGAGAGCCTAGTGTTCAACGATGTAGGTGTTGACGTTCACGGTCTCACGCTCGCCGCCTTTGTGGATGCCGGAGCCCGGGGCCTATACATGCTTCAGTAAGGAGTTGAAGTCGGTGCAGGCGAGACTCACCCAACAGAAGGCGATCCCCTTGCAGAAGGGGCAGCTGTAGTCGCCGCCAGCAAAGAAGGCGTCGTAATGGCCGGCCCGCAGCCTCCTTAGCACCTGACGAGTCTTGGTGTGCATGGACTCGTCATCGCTGCAGACGTTGCTGCCCGAAACCTATTGGAAGAAAAGGAAAATGGGGGAGTAGATGATGTAAGAAGATCGAGCAATCGAAATGCGAACAAGCGAATCCTAATAAACCAAGATCTAGCATCCAACGATGGGAATGGTAGAAGAACCAGGGGAGGGGAGCAAACCCTAGTTATCTCCGACCATGGGTCGTCGATGTCGGTGTTGTAGGGGTTCAGCGGAGCGATGTACTTATCTGGATCGTAGGTGCCCATGAAGTGTTGGATCTGCTTGTGACCGGCGGGAGCCTCCTCGCCGACGGGGGGCTCCTCTTCGGCGGCTACATCGGTAGCGGGGACGGGGGCCTGGACGAGAACGACGGCTACTGTCGATGCCTCGACTGGGGCCTAGACGGGGACGATGGCTGCTTTCAATGCGTCGAGGGGGACCGGCGAGGAGATGGGGGCCTCCTCGTTGGTGGCCTCGGAGGCGACGATGGCCATCGTATCCTCCTCCACCATCATCGGCGCGGACGAGGTATTCTCGGGAGTTTGCAGATGCTGGTGGGACAGTGGAGAGGGTTGCGTGGGGTGAGTGAGCGAGAGTGAGAGTAGGTGTATGCGGTGACCCAGCATACCACTGCATGTGTAGTACACTATAGTCGTTGATATGACATTCACAGAACACTGTTCCGTAAATATCACACCCCTCAGAGTGGTACAACAGAAACATTGCGGGTCCATATTACAAACATACACACTTCATTATTACAAACCAAGAGTTCTTAAACTTCAAGTATTATGAAATTACAAACCAAACTTAAGTAGTTTCAACGGAAGATATAAAATCCAAACTCATACTTCGAATTGAGCTCAACAACTTATTCTATATAGTTCCTGCTACTCGGCTCAATTGGTTTACTAATAACTAAGGAAACTACTCTGACTCGTTGTCCTCCACTCCACAACATATCTCGTAGTCCACCCCTTCAACTCCTCTGGATAGGTCTGGTTCTTCGTAGCAGACATCCTCTTGTCCATCAGCTACGTACATCGAAGTGTCTTCTGGATTCTCAGAGTTTAAGTAGGGGTTCAAAGGAAAGAGTGAGTAACAGCGTTACCCAGCAAGTTCATTATATGCAAGGTGGGAAGTTTGATGCTCTATCTACCACCTCAGACGATACGTCCTTGGTACTATGCAATTTTCGCAAACATTTCTTCAAAGATTGATTTTATTATAAAAAAACTATGCCCATCAGCCTTCATAGGTTGACCAGAACTTCATGGAGTTCCTTTCCTGCCGCGTTCATAGATCCTTCCCGGAACAGGGAGTAACATGTCACAATTCTTACACTATGCAGATGTGCGTTGCTTTACCCATGAGAGACCAACTCCTTGTTGCACAACCGGGCATACTTTCCCGTCCACAATTCCATGATGTGGGGCCTAGCAGGTGATCCAAGCCAATCACTGCCCTCTCCGTGACCCCATATGTCTACACGATCCTCCGGGGCTGACTACACCTCCGTTAAGCCTCCAACTAGGGCAAGCTATAACCCTGGTGAGTTCCTGAAGACTCTATGAAGTGGTGATGCCCATGGCAAGCTCCATAAAAGGCCCGACTATACCTCTGGCAGCCACTCATAAATAATCTAGACACCAAAATCGTGGGGCCTAAGGGTGCCCACCCATATGTTGGATCCATACCTGGAATCCCAACTTCATGATAAGGTTATCTTGCCTCCATATGAAAGGAAGAAGATACAACTGACTTCTCTGTCCCATTCCAAATCTCATGGTTAAAGCGTATTATACGGCGCTAGAATTACTGATGTCATGGGTTGTTAAGCCTAGGTGACTTATGCAATTGGAACTCTAAGTTCCATTGCTGATCTTTATCAACACTTAGGATGATACTACATCTTATTTATTAGAGAACATATCATTTTCTTTCTCCAGATCATAAATGATAACACACAATTTGCAATATCTTTGATAAATACTCTTCAAAGGACATGATCAAGTTATGAACTTGCCTTGTGACTACAAGGTAGTGAAGTCGGATGCTTCCACCTCACCTTGAGCTCCGGTTTCTACAAAGAACCATTATTGCCCGATAAGGACAATATTTAAAGAAGCAATATGAAATGCATAGTATTGTCATGCAATGATTTATTATTTCCTTCTTTGCATGTTTTACCTCTTTTAGTAAAAGTTCACTATTTTATTTAATTAATAAAAGACAAATATCACTCTATGAATTTATTTTATTACCCTTTTAAATATTTTCTGAAATTCTTTTAAGATTTATTTTTATCACACCAAATTTACTTTTCAAAAATACAAATTAGTATTTTTCTATAACAATATATTCATTTAGGATCTTAAAAGTGAATTTTATTCAATTTTAAGTGTCTCATTTTTTATAAAACTCAAAAGTAATTGGCATAATAAAAATAGACCTAAATTTTAGTTGCCCAAAAATTCTGTTGATTATTTTTACTCAATAGAGAATATTTTTGTGAGTTCATAGATATATTATTTATATTTTTTAGATTTTTTTTATTTCTTAAAATCATTTAATACTAGGGTATTTTGGTCATTTAGCAATTTAATTGGATGTTTCCTATTTTTCTTTAAAACTGAACCTGGCCTGTTGGGCTAGCCTAGTCCTGACCCGGCCCATCTGGGTTGGTCTAACCCAATAGCCACGAGTGGCCCAGTACCACTCGACCCTCACCTCTCTCTCTCTCACGCACCTCTGTCTCGCCCCCGCGGAGCCGTCGCGCTGCTGATGCGGTCGCCGCTCGATTCTGGCCACCCAGGTCCACTCCGGCCGTCGTTGTGGTGTGTGGCGAGGTAGTCGATGTCGCTCCGTCGTCTGGTCCTATTCGATTTGCCTCTAGGCTCTTCTCTCGGTCAGGCTCGCCCCACCCCGAACCCTAGGGTTTGGTGATTGCCGGTGATGTACCGCTCCTCTGCTCCTGTGGTGAAGTGTTGTGCTACTGATGGTGTTGTGGTGCTGTTCGACCACTGGTGTGGCGGTAGCCGCCGCCATGTCCTGGCACGGGTTGCAGCGCCTTTCAGGTGCTCCCCGTGCCGCCGTGCGTTTGTCAGCCCCTCTGCCTCCTCTTCTAATCTACCGCGAGGACCAAAGGTAAGTGTTCTCCTTCTCCCCTTCTTGCTCTCTATCCTCTGCCTTGCTCGATAGCCTCTGTGTGCTTTCAGTGATCAATCCCTAATTAAGTTCATGGTTTGATTAGGGTTCATCCCTCTGGTTTGATTATCATGACTTTGCTAGGACTGATTGTAGAGGTTATACTGTCTTGGATGTTTGTCCACTTATTCTAGTGATGTGGATTTCACTATTGTTTCCTGATCTTAGTACTGACAATGGTACTATCAGTAATGATTCACTTGATATTTATACACTAGTTTGTGTAGATATTTCATATTGGAGTTAATATGATACTCCAATGATTCTCTGATTGTGTATAAGCAACCATGATTATGATTCCTGAGTGTCCATTCCAGGAAAATGATTAGTTAGCTAACTACAAGTTTACTGATGAAATCTAAGTATAGCATCTGCTTGGTTTAGAAGTTATACTTCTGACACCTTCTTTAGAATGGTACACAAGTGTCCATACTTCTATTGGCTAAATTCTACTTGTGTCCAAGTATGGTTGGGTTAAATGAATTGAAATCTTCTGCTGGCTTTATTATCCTAAGATGTTGCAAATCTATGATGCTGGTCTGAGGCATATCTAAGTAAGATTAAGTTTGTTGCTAGCTGTCCCTTATAGATGTGCTCTGATGCATGGTATCAGCTAATGATTCTTAAATTCTTTAAGGAAATGATTGACATCCTCACTGTTAAATATAGATCCTTAAGATCATTAGATTTTAGAGGTGCTACTCCTGAAGAGATGTGCCCTGAAATCTTGTTCTAAGGCTGCTGTTATATAGGAATGTGGAGATTCAAGTTTATATCCAAGATCTATGATGCATAGGCTGAGATCTTGGATTTGTTTGTAAAGATTTATCATTGGCTTTTATCTAAATACTTCTAGGATGGATACACCCCACTTGGGTGATTTCTGAGAAGTTAAGTACATGACTTCTGAGATAATTAGATCATGTGAAAGTTTTATATCACTCACCATAACAGTTGAGTTGTTGGTGTTGTTGCTAGTTGATCTTGCTGGCTTGATCACTCCTTGGAGCTTGTTTTGCACCCCCTGATATTGATCCCGCTCCTCCTAGCTCCTTTGATCTGTTATAGACCTTGCTATCATCCTACACCACCCCACCCTAGGTCACCATCCTGAGGATGATCTGGTGGTTTGTTGTGTATATTGGCTGGTGGATTTGTTGGGGATTTGGCAAGATCATTGGTGTTCTTGGCTGTGTGCTTGAACGTGTGGTGATGGAATGAGATAACCAGCAGCTATGCTACAACATTGTTTTCCTTTTGACTGCTTGGACTGCTGCTGTTGTGTCGACAACACATAGCATGCAGTTAGCAGAGTAAGTTGCTTTACTGTTTGGCCTATTTGGATCATATCAAGTGAATTGATTTTCACTTCTTAACCTTTTACTATTTATCGGCATGGTGAAACTTGCCCATTTTCATATACTCAATGATGAGTTTGGCATATCACTTGTATGCACAATCTGAGAGTAATCTAACTCCAAAATTAACCCTTTATTTTATCATTTGTTTGTCTATTTCTTTTATTTTGTGTTACAGGAATTAAAGTGAAGAAAAAGAGATCAGGGATATAAAAGATGTAGATAGGAACTTTAGTCTAGACTTTTTCTTTACACCTTTGTAATCTTTCTTTGCTATTTGAGGCAATTGTAATACTTGTATAACTTATTTAAGAAAGTTTGCTTCTGTAATATTCAATGTTTTTGGTGTATATAACACTATTTGTGTTATTATACTTAAATCAGACAATAGAATTCCCTTTCCTATTTCATTTTCCTTGTCTTAATTCCTGATTAGTATCAATTATCTAAAATTTAACCAAATAATATAAATAAAGAATTTTGGAAATCAAACCAATAATACCACTTCTAATTTTCAAATTCTTTTCAAATTGATTTAAATTTTGAATTTGAATTCAAAGTAACTTCCCCAAAAGCTTAATAATGCCCAAAGGTCATGTCAAAATTCTTAACAACCACTAACCAGAGCTATACCTACCTCCAGTTAGCGAAAGAAACTCTGATCCCTTTAGGTTTTTGTTTGGCGAAAAATTTACCCTGATTTTACAAATGCATGCATGCACAAACTTGGATTCCTAATTCTACCCTTCGTCAGATCCTAATGCTGGGGTGTTACAGTGTGCGGAAAGGGGCTCTATAGTTAAGGTGGATGGAAGCATCGGTTACGCTTGCTGCACCGTGCAACGCGTGCTTCATCGACTGCCGTGCCGCGACACGCGCAGCGCATGACGACATGTTTTTTCCCGGGCCATGCATGGCAGTTCTGTATTGAGCCGCATGCAAAGGGCGCATACATAATTTCTATGTACGAAGTTTGACACAACCCTAAAATTGGCGATAGTTAAAAGTGGAAATGTAGAGGGGAAGGTAGGTGGCAGTACGACGAGATTTGTGGGGTTGTGCTAGATCGGGTAGAGGGATGTGTTGATGGCCCTGAGTGACTCGATGAAGCCGGAGACCTTAGGTCTCGTCGAGCTCAGCTCTTCGCCCTCCGGCTAGCGCATGCAAGCTTCTTACGGTGGGGCCCAGTTGGAAGTGAGATTGAGAGCCGCTACGTAAAAAATGGGATATGTCTTATTAAAATCAAGTGGCAATAAATTGCAACTGTCTATCGACGACCGTGCACTCGATGACGCATGTGTTGTGGCATAGTAGTAGCAGTAGTAGGCTTTTTAGACTTGATTAAACATGACATGACTGCTCGAGAACTTTTTCCATGGACGGCTTCGTGTTCCTTCTTGTAGAAGTCTCACTGAGGGAGACGTCCCTGTTTGTCACGCATCGCGTGAAGGGCACGATGTGTGCAACGATCATTGTTGGATCGCACAGAATCAACGGTTGGTGCGCACGATTCGTGTGACAACTGTGATAACCAATCAGGGAGTAGCAGACAGGGTGAGAACATGTTTGGGCTTCTACGAAAGATAGAGAGAGAGGGGAAAAACTGATTAGTATCAAAAAACCAAGGGCAAACCTGAGTAGTATAAAAATGGAAAGTGAGTGTCTTGTACAATGAAATACATCATGGCATACATCAAATTATGCCAAGATAGATCCACTAGAGTTCATTGCATGTGTGTTCTTCTCATAAACCACATGGACCCACTAGAGTTCATTGCATGTGTGTTATTGTCATAAACCACATGGATCCACCGATGTCATTGCATGTGTGTTCTTTTCATAAACCACATGTTGATCCACCAATGTCATTGCATGTGTGTTCTTTTCATAACCACATATGGATCCACCAGTGTCATTGCATGTCTGTTCTTTTCATGAACCACATCCAGTGTCATTGCATGTCTGTTCCTCTAAACAAACCACACATGGATCCACCAGTGTCATTGCATGTGGTCATTGCATGTGTGTTCTTCAAAACAAACCACACATGGATCCACCAGTATCATTGCATGTATGTTCTTTTCATGAACCACACCGACTGTCATTGCATGTATATTCTTTCCACAAACGACACATGGATCCACCAGTGTTATTGGATGTGTGTTCTTTTCATGAACCACACCCAGTGTCATTGGATGTGTGTTCTTTTCATGAACCACACCGAGTGCCATTGGATGTGTGTTCTTTTCATGAACCACACCCAGTGTCATTGGATGTGTGTTCTTCTCACAAACCACACATGGATCCACCGGTGTCATTGCATGTCTGTTCTTTTCATGAACCACACATGGATCCACCTAGTGTGATTGCATGTTTGTTCTTTCCAAACCACACATGGATCCACCAGTGTCATTGCATGTGTGTTCTTTTCATGAACCATAGCTAGAGTCATTGCATGTCAGTTCTTCTCACAAACCACATAAGGATCCACCAGTGTCATTGCATGTCTGTTCTTTTCATGAACCACACCCAGTGTCATTGCATGTTTGTTCCTCTAAACAAACCACACATGGATCCACCAGTGTCATTGCATGTGTGTTCTTTTCATGAACCACAACTAGAGTCATTGCATGTGTGTTCTTCTCACAAACCACATAAGGATACACCAGTATCATTGCATGTGTGTACTTCTCATGAACCATAGCCAGTGTCATGGTATGTCTGTTCTTCTCACAAACAACATAAGGATCCACCAGTGTCATTGGATGTGTGTTCTTTTCATGAACCACACCTAGTGTCATTGGATGTGTGTTCTTCTCATAAACACCACATGTGGATCCACTAGTGTCATTGGATGTGTGTTCTTTTCAAGAACCACAAATGGAGTCATTGCATGTCTGTTCTTTCCACAAACCACATATGGATCCACCAGTGTCATTTGCATGTATTTTCTTTTCATGAATCATAGCTAGAGTCATTGCATGTGTGTTCTTATCACAAACCACATAAGGATACACCAGTGTCATTGCATGTGTGTTCTTCTCATGAACCACAGCTAGAGTCATTGCATGTTTATTCTTCTCACAAACCACATAAGGATCCACCAGTGTCATTGGATGTGTGTTCTTTTCATGAACCACACCCAGTGTCATTGGATGTGTGTTCTTCTCACAAACCACACATGGATCCACCAGTGTCAATGCATGTCTGTTCTTTTCATGAACCACACCCAGTGTCATTGCATGTTTGTTCCTCTAAACAAACCACACATGGATCCAGCAGTATCATTGCATGTGGTCATTGCATGTGTGTTCTTGTAAACAAACCACACATGGATCCACCAGTATCATTGCATGTCTATTCTTTTCATGAACCACACCCAGTGTCATTGCATGTCTGTTCTTCTCACAAACCACATAGGGATACACCAGTGTCATTGGATGTCTGTTCTTTTCATGAACCACATAAGGATCCACCAGTGTCATTGGATGTGTGTTCTTCTCATGAACCACACCCAGTGTCATTGGATGTGTGTTCTTCTCACAAACACCACATAAGGATCCACCAGTGTCATTGCATGTGTGTTCTTTTCATGACCCACAGCTAGAGTCATTGCATGTCTATTCTTTCCACAAACCACACATGGATCCACCAGTGTCATTGGATGTGTGTTCTTTTCATGAACCACAGCTAGAGTCATTGGATGTCTGTTCTTTCCACAAACCACATATGGATCCACTAGTGTCATTGCATGTGTGTTCTTTTCATGAACCACACCCAGTGTGATTGCATGTCTGTTCCTCTAAACAAACCACACATGGATCCACCAGTGTCATTGGATGTGTGTTCTTTTCATGAACCATAGCTAGAGTCATTGCATGTGTGTTGTTCTCACAAATCACATAAAGATACACCAATGTCATTGCATGTGTGTTCTTTTCATGAACCAAACCCAGTGTCATTGCATGTCTGTTCTTCTCACAAACCACATAAGGATACACCAGTGTCATTGCATGTCTGTTCTTCTCATGAACCACATCTAGAGTCATCGCATGTTTGTTCTTCTCACAAATCACATAAGGATACACTAGTGTCATTGCATGTATGTTCTTCTCATGAACCACAGCTAGAGTCATTGCATGTCTGTTCCTCTCACAAACCACATAAGGATCCACCAGTGCCATTGGATGTGTGTTCTTTTCATGAACCACACACAGTGTCATTGGATGTCTTCTCTTCTCACAAACCACATAAGGATCCACCAGTGTCATTGGATGTGTGTTCTTTTCATGAACCACACCCAGTGTCAATGGATGTGTGTTCTTCTCACAAACCACACATGGATCCACCAGTGTCATTGCATGTGTGTTCTTTTCATGAACCACACATGGATCCACCCAGTGTGATTGCATGTCTGTTCTTTTCACAAACCACATATGGATCCACAAGTGTCATTGCATGTCTGTTCTTTTCATGAACCACACCCAGTGTCATTGCATGTATGTTCCTCTCATAAACCACACATGGATCCACCAGTGTCATTGCATGTGTGTTCTTTTCTTGAACCACAACTAGAGTCATTGCATGTGTGTTCTTCTCACAAACCATATATGGATCCACCAGTGTCATTGCATGTGTGTTCGTTTCATGAACCACAACTAGAGTCATTGCATCTGTGTTCTTCTAAACAAACCACACATGGATCCACCAGTATCATTGCATGTCTGTTCTTTTCATGAACCACACCCAGTGTCATTGCATGTCTGTTCTTTCCACAAACCACACATGGATCCACAAGTGCCATTGGATGTGTGTTCTTTTCATGAACCACACCCAGTGTCATTGGATGTGTGTTCTTCTCACAAACTACGCATGGATCCACTAGTGTTATTGGAAGTGTGTTCTTTTCATGAACCACACCCAATGCCACTGGATGTGTGTTCTTTTCATGAACCACACCCAGTGTCATTGGATGTGTGTTTTTCTCACAAACCACACATGGATCCACCAGTGTCATTGCATGTCTGTTCTTTTCATGAACCACACCTAGTATCACTGCATGTCTGTTCTTCTCACAAACCACATAAGGATACACCAGTGTCATTACATGCCTGTTTTCTCCTGAACCACAACTACAGTCATTGCATGTGTCTTCTTCTCACAAACCACATAAGGTTACACCAGTGTCATTGCATGTGTGTTCTTCTCATGAACCACAACTAGAGTAATTGCATGTCTGTTCTTCTCACAAACCACATAAGGTTCCACCAGTGTCATTGGATGTTTTTTTTTCATGAACCACACCCAATGTCATTGGATGTGTGTTCTTCTAACAAACCGCACATGGATCCACCAGTGTCATTGCATGTCTGTTTTTTTCATGAACCACACCCAGTGTCATTGCATGTTTGTTCCTCTAAACAAACCACACATGGATCCACCAGTGTCATTGCAATGTGTTCTTTTCATGAACCACAGCTAGAGTCATTGCATGTGTGTTCTTCTCACAAACCACATAGCCAGTGTCATGCATGTACTTCTCATGAACCATAGCCAGTGTCATGGCATGTCTATTCTTCTCACAAACAACATAAGGAACCACCAGTGTCAATGGATGTGTGTTCTTTTCATGAACCACACCAAGTGTCATTGGATGTGTGTTCTTCTCACAAACACCACATGTGGGTCCACCAGTGTCATTGGATGTGTGTTCTTTTCATGGACCACAGCTGGAGTAATTGCATGTCTGTTCTTTCCACAAACCACATATGGATCCACCGGTGTCATTTGCATGTATGTTCTTTTCATGAATCACAGCTAGAGTCATTGCATGTGTGTTCTTCTCACAAACCACATAAGGATACACCAGTGTCATTGCATGTGTGTTCTTCTCATGAGCCACAGCTAGAGTCATTGCATGCCCGTTCTTCTCACAAACCACATAAGGATCCACCAGTGTCATTCGATGTGTGTTCTTTTCATGAACCACACTCAGTGTCATTGGATGTGTGTTCTTCTCAAAAACCACACATGGATCCACCAGTGTCATTGCATGTCTGTTCTTTTCATGAACCACACCTAGTGTCATTGCATGTTTGTTCCTATAAACAAACCACACATGGATCCACCAGTGTCATTGCATGTGGTCATTGCATTTGTGTTCTTCTAAACAAACCACACATGGATCTACCAGTATCATTGCATGTCTGTTCTTTTCATGAACCACACCCAGTGTCATTGCATGTCTGTTCTTCTCACAAACCACATAGGTATACACCAGTGTCATTGGATGTGTGTTCTTTTCATGAACCACATAAGGATCCACCAGTGTCATTGGATGTGTGTTCTTTTCATGAACCACACCCAGTGTCATTGGATGTGTGTTCTTCTCATAAACACCACATAAGGATCCACCAGTGTCATTGCATGTGTGTTCTTTTCATGACCCACAACTAGAGTCATTGCATGTCTGTTCTTTCCACAAACCACACATGGATCCACCAGTGTCATTGGATGTGTGTTCTTTTCATGAACCACACCCAGTGTCATTGGATGTGTGTTCTTCTCACAAACCACACATGGATCCACCAGTGTCATTGCATGTCTGTTCTTTTCATGGACCACACCTAGTGTCATTGCATGTCTGATCTTCTCACAAACCACATAAGGATACACCAGTGTCATTACATGTATGTTTTCTCATGAACCACAGATAGAGTCATTGCATGTGTCTTCTGCTCACAAACCACATAAGGATACACCAGTGTCATTGCATGTGTGTTCTTCTCATGAACCACAGCTAGAGTCATTGCATGTCTGTTCTTCTCACAAACCACATAAGGATCCACCAGTGTCATTGGATGTGTGTTCTTTTCATGAACCACACCCAGTGTCATTGGATGTGTGTTCTTCTCACAAACCACACATGGATCCACCAGTGTCATTGCATGTCTGTTCTTTTCATGAACCACACCCAGTGTCATTGCATGTCTGTTCCTCTAAACAAACCACACATGGATCCACCAGTGTCATTGCATGTGTGTTCTTTTCATGAACTACAGCTAGAGTCATTGCATGTGTGGTCTTCTCACAAACCACATAGGGATACACCAGTATCATTGCATGCGTGTACTTCTCATGAACCATAGCCAGTGTCATGCCATGTCTATTCTTCTCACAAACAACCTAAGGAACCACCAGTGTCAATGGATGTGTGTTCTTTTCATGAACCACACCAAGTGTCATTGGATGTGTGTTCTTCTCACAAACACCACATGTGGATCCACCAGTGTCATTGCATGTGTGTTCTTTTCATGAACCACAACTAGAGTCATTGCATGTGTGTTCTTCTCACAAACCACATATGGATCCACCAGTGTCATTGCATGTGTGTTCTTTTCATGAACCACAACTAGAGTCATTGCATATGTGTTCTTCTAAACAAACCACACATGGATCCACTAGTATCATTGCATGTCTGTTCTTTTCATGAACCCCACCTAGATCATTGCATGTTTGTTCTTTCCACAAACCACACATGGATCCACAAGTGTCATTGGATGTGTGTTCTTTTCATGAACCACACCAAGTGTCATTGGATGTGTGTTCTTCTCACAAACCACACATGGATCCACTAAGGTCATTGTATGTGTGTTCTTTTCATGAACCACAGCCAGTGCCATTGGATGTGTGTTCTTTTCATGAACCACACCCAGGGTCATTGGATGTGTGTTCTTCACACAAACCACACATGGATCCACTAGTGTCATTGCATGTATGTTCTTTTCATGAACCACACATGGATCCACCTAGTGTGATTGTATGTCTGTTCTTTTCACAAACCACACATGGATCCACCAGTGTCATTGCATGTGGTCATTGCATGTGTGTTCTTCTAAACAAACCACACATGGATCCACCAGTATCATTGCATGTCTGTTCTATTCATGAACCACACCCAATGTCATTGCATGTCAGTTCTTCTCACAAACCACATAAGGAACCACCAATGTCATTGCATGTTTGTTCTTTTCATGAACCACACCCAGTGTCATTGCATGTATGTTCCTCTAAACAAACCACACATGGATACACCAGTGTCATTGAATGTGTGTTCTTTTTATGAACCACAGCTAGAGTCATTGCATGTGTGTTCTTCTCACAAACCACATAAGGATACACCAGTGTCATTGCATGTGTGTTCTTCTCATGAACCACAACCAGTGTCCTTGCATGTATGTTCTTCTCACAAACAACATAAGGAACCACCAGTGTCATTGGATGTGTGTTCTTTTCATGAACCACACCCAGTGTCATTGGATGTGTGTTCTTCTGATGAACCACACATGGATCCACCAGTATCATTTCATCTGTGTTCTTTTCATGAACCATAGCTAGAGTCATTGCATGTTTGTTCTTTCCACAAACCACATATCGATCCACCAGTGTCATTGCATGTTTCTTCTTTTCATGAACCACAGCTAGAGTCATTGCATGTGTGTTCTTCTCACAAACCACATAAGGATACACCAGTGTCATTGCATGTGTGTTCTTCTCATGAACCACAGCTAGAGTCATTGCATGTCTGTTCTTCTCACAAACCACATAAGGATCCACCAGTGTCATTGGATGTGTGTTCTTTTCATGAACCACACCCAGTGTCATTGGATGTGTGTTCTTCTCACAAACCACACATGTATCCACCAGTGTCATTGCATGTCTGTTATTTTCATGAACCACACCCAGTGTCATTGCATGTCTGTTCCTCTAAGCAAACCACACATGGATCCACCAGTGTCATTGCATGTATGTTCTTCTAAACAAACCACGCATGGATCCACCACTATCATTGCATGTCTGTTATTTTCATGAACCACACCTAGTGTCATTGCATGTCTGTTCTTCACACAAACCACATAGGGATACACCAGTGTCATTGGATGTCAGTTCTTTTCATGAACCACATAAGGATCCACCAGTGTCATTGGATGTGTGTTCTTTTCATGAACCACACCTAGTGTCATTGGATGTGTGTTCTTCTCACAAACACCACATAAGGATCCACCAGTGACATTGCATGTGTGTTCTTTTCATGAACCAGAGCTAGAGTTATTGCATGTCTGTTCTTTCCACAAACCACACATGGATCCACCAATGTCATTGGATGTGTCTTCTTTTCACGAATCATAGCTAGAGTCATTGGATGTCTGTTCTTTCCACAAACCACATATGGAACCACTAGTGTCATTGCATGTGTGTTCTTTTCATGAACCACACCCAGTGTGATTGCATGTATGTTCCTCTAAACAAACCACACATGGATCCACCAGTATCATTGGATGTGTGTTCTTTTCATGAACCACAGCTAGAGTCATTGCATGTGTGTTCTTCTAAACAAACCACATAGTGATACACCAGTGTCATTGGATGTGTGTTCTTCTCATGAACCACAGCTAGAGTCATTGCATGTGTGTTCTTCTCACAAACCACATAAGGATACACCAGTGTCATTGCATGTGTGTTCTTTTCATGAACCACACCTAGTGTCATTGCATGTCTGTTCTTCTCACAAACCACATAAGGATACACCAGTGTCATTACATGTCTGTTTTCTCATGAACCACATCTAGCGCATCGCATGTCTGTTCTTCTCACAAACCACATAAGGAAACACCAGTGTCATTTCATGTATGTTCTTCTCATGAACCACAGATATATTCATTGAATGTCTGTTCCTCTCACAAACCACATAAGGATCCACCAGTGTCATTGGATGTGTGTTCTTTTCATGAACCACACACAGTTTCATTGAATGTCTGTTCTTCTCATAAACCACATAAGGATCCACTAGTGTCATTAGATGTGTGTTCTTTTCATGAACCACACCCAGTGTCATTCGATGTGTGTTCTTCTCACAAACCACACATGGATCCACCAGTGTCATTGCATGTGTGTTCTTTTCATGAACCACACATGGATCCACCCAGTGTGATTGCATGTGTGTTCTTTTCACAAACCACATATGGATCCACCAGTGTCATTGCATGTCTGTTCTTTTCATGAACCACACCCAGTGTCATTGCATGTATGTTACTCTCATAAACCACACATGGATCCACTAGTGTCATTGCATGTGTGTTCTTTTCACGAATCATAGCTAGAGTCATTGCATATGTGTTCTTCTCATAAACCACACATGGATCCACCAGTGTCATTGCATGTGTGTTCTTTTCATGAACCATAGCTAGAGTCATTGCATGTGTGTTCTTCTCACAAACCACACAAGGATCCACAAGTGTCATTGGATGTGTGTTCTTTTCATGAACCACAGCTAGAGTCATTGCATGTGTGTTCTTCTAAACAAACCACATAGTGATACACCAGTGTCATTGGATGTGTGTTCTTCTCATGAACCACAGCTAGAGTCATTGCATGTGTGTTCTTCTCACAAACCACATAAGGATACACCAGTGTCATTGCATGTGTGTTCTTTTCATGAACCACACCTAGTGTCATTGCATGTCTGTTCTTCTCACAAACCACATAAGGATACACCAGTGTCATTACATGTCTGTTTTCTCATGAACCACATCTAGCGCATCGCATGTCTGTTCTTCTCACAAACCACATAAGGAAACACCAGTGTCATTTCATGTATGTTCTTCTCATGAACCACAGATATATTCATTGAATGTCTGTTCCTCTCACAAACCACATAAGGATCCACCAGTGTCATTGGATGTGTGTTCTTTTCATGAACCACACACAGTTTCATTGAATGTCTGTTCTTCTCATAAACCACATAAGGATCCACTAGTGTCATTAGATGTGTGTTCTTTTCATGAACCACACCCAGTGTCATTCGATGTGTGTTCTTCTCACAAACCACACATGGATCCACCAGTGTCATTGCATGTGTGTTCTTTTCATGAACCACACATGGATCCACCCAGTGTGATTGCATGTGTGTTCTTTTCACAAACCACATATGGATCCACCAGTGTCATTGCATGTCTGTTCTTTTCATGAACCACACCCAGTGTCATTGCATGTATGTTACTCTCATAAACCACACATGGATCCACCAGTGTCATTGCATGTGTGTTCTTTTCATGAACCACAGCTAGAGTCATTGCATATGTGTTCTTCTCATAAACCACACATGGATCCACCAGTGTCATTGCATGTGTGTTCTTTTCATGAACCATAGCTAGAGTCATTGCATGTGTGTTCTTCTCACAAACCACACAAGGATCCACAAGTGTCATTGGATGTGTGTTCTTTTCATGAACCACACCCAGTGTCATTGGATGTGTGTTCTTCTCACAAACACCACACATGGTTCCACCAGTGTCATTGTATGTGTGTTCTTTTCATGAACCACACCTAGTGTCATTGGATGTGTGTTCTTCTCATGAACCACACCTAGTGACATTGGATGTGTGTTCTTCTCATGAACCACACCGGTGTCATTGGATGTCTGTTCTTTTCATGAACCACACCCAGTGTCATTGGATGTGTGTTCTTCTCACAAACCACACATGGATCCACCAGTGCTATTGCATGTATGTTCTTTTCATGAACCACACATGGATCCACCTAGTGTGATTGCATGTTTGTTCTTTTCAAAACCACACATGGATCCACCAATGTCATTGCATGTGTGTTCTTTTCATGAAGCATCGCTAGAGTCATTGCATGTCAGTTCTTCTCACAAACCACATAAGGATCCACCAATGTCATTGCATGTCTGTTATTTTCATGAACCACACCTAGTGTCACTGCATGTCTGTTCCTTTAAACAAACCACACATGGATCCACCAGTGTCATTACATGTGTGTTCTTTTCATGAACCACAGCTAGAGTCATTGCATGTGTGTTCTTCCCACAAAACACATAAGGATCCACCAGTGTCATTGGATGTGTGTTCTTTTCATAAACCACACCCAGTGTCATTGGATGTCTGTTCTTCTCACAAACACCACACGTGGTTCCACCAGTGTCATTGGATGTGTGTTCTTTTCATGAACCACACCTAGTGTCATTGGATGTGTGTTCTTTTCATGAACCACACCTAGTGACATTGGATGTGTGTTCTTCTCATGAACCAAACTAGTGTCATTGGATGTGTGTTCTTTTCATGGACCACACCCAGTGTCATTGGATGTGTGTTCGTCTCATAAACCACACATGGATCCACCAGTGCCATTGCATGTCTGTTCTTTTCATGAACCACACATGGATCCACCTAGTGTGATTGCGTGTTTGTTCTTTTCAAAAACCACACATGGATCCACCAGTGTCATTGAATCTGTTTTCTTTTCATGAAGCCTAGCTAGAGCCATTGCATGTCAGTTCTTCTCACAAACCACATAAGGATACACCAGTGTCATTGCATGTATGTTCTTTTCATGAACCATAGCCAGTTTCATTGCATGTGTGTTCCTCTAAACAAACCACACATGGATCCACTAGTGTCATTGCATGTGTGTTCTTTTCATAAACCACATCTAGAGTCATTGCATGTGTGTTCTTCTCACAAACCACATAAGGATCCACCAATGTCATTGGATGTGTGTTCTTTTCATGAACCACACCCAGTGTCATTGGATGTGTGTTCTTCTCACAAACCACACATGGATCCACGAGTGTCATTGCATGTCTGTTCTTTTCATGAATCACACCCACTGTCATTGCATGTCTGTTCCTCTAAACAAACCACACATGGATCCACCAGTGTCATTGCATGTGGTCATTGCATGTGTGTTCTTCTAAACAAACCACACATGGATCCACCAGTATCATTGCATGCCTGTTCTATTCATGAACCACACCCAATGTCATTGCATGTCAGTTCTTCTCACAAACCACACATGGATCCACCAGTGTCATTGCATGTTTGTTCTTTTCATGAACCACACCCAGTGTCATTGCATGTCTGTTCCTCTAAACAAACCACACATGGATCCACCAGTGTCATTGCATGTGGTCATTGCATGTGTGTTCTTCTAAACAAACCACATAGGGATACACCAGTGTCATTGGATGTGTGTTCTTCTCATGAACCACAGCTAGAGTCATTGCATGTGTGTTCTTCTCACGAACCACATAAGGATACACTAGTGTCATTGCACGTGTTTTTTTTCATGAACCACACCCAGTATCATTGCATGTCTAGTCTTCTCACAAGCCACATAAGGATACACAAGTGTCATTGCATGTCTGTACTTCTTATGAACCACATCTAGAGTCATCTCATGTCTGTTCTTCTCACAAACCACATAAGGATACACCAGTGTCATTGCATGTTTGTTCTTCTCATGAACCACAGCTTGAGTCATTGCATATCTTTTCCTCTCACAAACCACATAAGGATCCACTAGTGTCATTGGATGTGTGTTCCTTTCATGAACCACACACAATGTCATTGGATGCCTGTTATTCTCACAAACCACATAAGGATCCACCAGTGTCATTGGATGTGTGTTCTTTTCATGAACCACACCCAGTGTCATTGGATGTGTGTTCTTCTCACAAACCACACATAGATCCACCAGTGTCATTACATGTCTATTCTTTTCATGAACCACACATGGATCCACCTAGTGTGATTGCATGTCTGTTCTTTTCACAAACCACACATGGATCCACCAGTGTCATTGCATGTGTGTTCTTTTCATGAACCATAGCTAGAGTCATTGCATGTCAGTTCTTCTCACAAACCACATAAGGATCCACCAGTGTCATTGCATGTCTATTCTTTTCATGAACCACACCTAGTGTCATTGCATGCCTGTTCCTCTAAACAAACCACACATGGCTCCACCAGTGTCATTACATGTGTGTTGTTTTCATGAACCACAGCTAGAGTCATTGCATGTGTGTTCTTCTCACAAACCACATAAGGATCCACCAGTGTCATTGGATGTGTGTTCTTTTCATGAACCACACCCAATGTCATTAGATGTGTGTATTTCTCACAAACCACACATGGATCCACCAGTGTCATTGCATGTCTGTTCTTTTCATGAACCAAACCCAGTGTCATTGCATGTTTGTTCCTCTAAACGAACCTCACATGGATCCACCAGTGTCATTGCCTGTGGTCATCGCATGTGTGTTCTTCTAAACAAACCACACATGGATCCACCAGTATAATTGTATGTCTGTTCTTTTCATGAACCACACCAAGTGTCATTGCATGTCTGTTCTTCTCACAAACTACACATGGATCCACCAATGTCATTGCATGTCTGTTCTTTTCATGAACCACACCTAGTGTCATTGCATGTTTGTTCCTCTAAACAAACCACACATGGATCCACCAGTGTCATTGCCTGTGGTCATTGCATGTGTGTTCTTCTAAACAAACCACATAGGGATAGACCAGTGTCATTGGATGTGTGTTCTTCTCATGAACCACAGCTAGAGTTATTGCATGTGTGTTCTTCTCACAAACCACATAAGGATACACCGGTGTCATTGCATGTGTGTTCTTTTCATGAACCACACCCAGTGTCATTGCATGTATGTTCTTCTCACAAACCACATAAGGATACACCAGTGTCATTGCATGTCTGTACTTCTCATGAACGACATCTAGAGTCATCGCATGTCTATTCTTCTCACAAACCACATAAGGATACACTAGTGTAATTGCATGTCTGTTCTTCTCATGAACCACAGCTAGAGTCATTGCATTTCTGTTCCTCTCACAAACCACATAAGTATCCACCGGTGTCATTGGATGTGTGTTCTTTTCATGAACCACACAGAGTGTCATTGGATGTCTGTTCTTCTCACAAACCACATAAGGATCCACCAGTGTCATTGGATGTGTGTTCTTTTCATGAACCACACCAAGTGTCATTGGATGTGTGTTCTTCTCACAAACCACACATGGATCCACTAGTGTGATTGCATGTGTGTTCTTTTCATGAACCACACATGGATCCACCCAGTGTGATTGCATGTATGTTCTTTTCACAAACCACATATGGATCCACCAATGTCATTGCATGTCTGTTCTTTTCATGAACCACACCTAGTGTCATTGCATATATGTTCCTCTCAGAAACCACACATGGATCCACCAGTGTCATTGCATATGTGTTCTTTTCATGAACCATAGCTAGAGTTATTGCATGTGTGTTCTTCTCATGAACCACATATGGATCCACCAGTGTCATTGCATGTGTGTTCTTTTCATGAACCAAAGGTAGAGTCATTGCATCTGTGTTCTTCTCATAAACCACATAACGATCCACCAGTGTCATTGGATGTGTGTTCTTTTCATGAACCACACCCAGTGTCATTGGATGTGTGTTCTTCTCACAAACAACAGATGTGGATCCACCAATGTCATTGGATGTGTGTTCTTTTCATGAACCACACCCAGTGTCATTGGATGTGTGTTCTTCTCATGAACCACACCCAGTGTCATTGGATGTCTATTCTTCTCACAAACCACACATGGATCCACTAGTGTCATTGCATGTCTGTTCTTTTCATGAACCACACATGGACCCACCTAGTGTGATTGCATGTCTGTTCTTTTCACAAACCACACATGGATCCACGAGTGTCATTGCATGTGTGTTCTTTTCATGAACCACAACTAGAGTCATTGCATGTATGTTCTTCTCACAAACCACATAAGGATACACCAGTGTCATTTCATGTGTGTTCTTCTCATGAACCATAGCCAGTGTCATTGCATGTCTGTTCTTCTTACAAACCACATAAGGATCCACCAGTGTCATTGGATGTGTGTTCTTTTCATGAACCACACCCAGTGTCATTGGATGTGTGTTCTTCTCACAAACCACACATGGATCCACCAATGTCATTGCATGTGTGTTCTTTTCATGAACCATAGCTAGAGTCATTGCATGTCTGTTCTTTCCACAAACCACATATGGATCCAATAGTGTCATTGCATGTGTGTTCTTTTCATGAACCACACCCAATGTCATTGGATGTGTGTTCTTCTCACAAACACCACATAAGAATCCACCAGTGTCATTGCATGTGTGTTCTTTTCATGAACCACAGCTAGAGTCATTGCATGTCTGTTATTTCCACAAACCACACATGGATCCACCAGTGTCATTGGATGTGTGTTCTTTTCATGAACCACAGCTAGAGTTATTGGATGTCAGTTCTTTCCATAAACCACATATGGATCCACCAGTGTCATTGGATGTATGTTCTTCTCATGAACCACAACTAGAGTCATTGCATGTGTGTTCTTCTCACAAACCACATAAGGATACACCAGTGTCATTGCATGTGTGTTCTTCTCATGAACCACACCCAGTGTCAGTGCGTGTCTATTCTTCTCACAAACCACATAAGGATACACTCGTGTCATTGCATGTCTTTTCTGCTCATGAACCACATCTAGAGTCATCGCATGTCTGTTCTTCTCACAAACCACATAAGGATACACCAGTGTCATTGCATGTCTGTTCTTCTCATGAACCATAGCTAGAGTCATTGCATGTCTGTTCCTCTCACAAACCACATTAGGATCCACCACTGTCATTGGATGTGTGTTCTTTTCATGAACCACACACAGTGTCATTGGATGTCTGTTCTTCTCACAAATCACATAAGGATCCACCAGTGTCATTGGATGTGTGTTCTTTTCATGAACCACACCCAGTTTCATTGGATGTGTGTTCTTCTCACAAACCACACATGGATCCACCAGTGTCATTGCATGTGTGTTGTTTTCATGAACCCCACATGGATCCACCCAGTGTGATTGCATGTTTGTTCTTTTCACAAACCACATATGGATCCACCAGTGTCATTGCGTGTGTGTTCTTTTGATGAACCACACCTAGTGTCATTGCATGTCTGTTCCTCTCATAAACCACATATGGATCTTAACCTTAGGAGAGCCCTAACCTTAGCCCCCCAATGGGTGTCCATTAGATCGAGTCTTCTAGAAGGCACGCCCTAACACAGTTGTTCTGCTTGAC
Organism: Avena insularis; assembly: GCA_023614405.1. Lineage (NCBI taxonomy): Eukaryota > Viridiplantae > Streptophyta > Magnoliopsida > Poales > Poaceae > Avena > Avena insularis. The sequence goes on along the minus strand of CM042692.1, from coordinate 351,631,768 downwards.
GATTGTTACATACCGTTCGATCGGGGCGCTTGGACGATTGGGATGGTCTTCGTGAGAGCGATCCACGAGTAGGCTGTTCTGTGACATGATTGGCCACGCTTGCTCTAGACAAACTGGCAACACTGGGCGCTCCCCTGTTGCGAGTGTCACGACTCACGAGTTCAGTGGGCCATATCCTAGTGTCACGTCCCCATTACTTCTCTTCCACCCCGTACTTCTCTTCCCTCCCCTCGAAGCCACTTTCCCCACTTCATTCCCATCCCGCCGTAGCCGCAAGCCGATGGTGCCTCCATCCCAATCCCCTCTCCGGCAGCCATCCCCCTCCCCTCTCACCATGGGTTCAAGGGGAGACGGTGAGGAAACGCGTCGTGACGACAGAGACGGTGATTTCGATGTGAGTCGTCTCATCTCTATCTCTATCATCTGTGGCTAGTTATCTATTTTTTGAGCTAGATCTACTTTGTTTACTCATGCACGTATGATGTGTTAGGCCAACCAGACGATGTATGACTCCGACTATCACGGTTTAGTGGATGAATATAGTCCTCTACTATGTAAACATGGACATGTGCTCGCTAAATTTGTAGCGTTCGAAGGACGAAACATAGGCAGGACGTTTCTACGGTGTCAAGGACATCGTGCAATGATGCAAGGCGGAAGTTGCGGTGTTGTCAAATGGGTAGATCCAGAGTGGCCCAAATCGATGCAGAAAACGCTGGACAAACTATGGGATATGACTGTTGAGTTGAAAGAATCCGTAGTCAGCTCACTTCTTGATAGTGTTGAGATGAAGCTATGGGACCTAGTTGACACGACCAAGCTTAACCGAGATCTCAGGAGGGTGCAAGACAAGGTTAGCAAAGTCGAGAAGGAGAGGGACGTGGCGTTGGCCCTGAAGGCTAAAGCAGAGCAAGAACTGACTCAAGCAAGGAATGATCTTCACCAGGCCAAAGTCCTGCAGTTCACAACTATGAGTATTGACAAGTGCATGAGGAAAAATACAGAGAAACAATTGAAGCTGTGCAAGGAAGGTGCTAAAAGGAAGGAGCAGACGAATCATTCCTTGCTCTCATAGGAAGATGCACATCGGGCTAAGATTAGGAAGATCAAGGAGATGTGTGATAACTAGTTCTATTTAGCTTGAGCTCTGTGCCTTTTTAAGTTGTAATAGTAGTACTTGTTGACCTAGCGGTCTGAACTAGTGGTCCCGGAGTCCTGGGAGGAAAAAAAATTGCTCTCCCATTAGTCTGTCTTAACCCTGCATCACTTCCTTTTGTCTGATCATGGTGGTATTCTGTCAACACCCAGATTTTTAATCCTAGATGCCTGCTATGGCATACATCGCAATCCCAGGATTACCATTTTTGCGAGACATAACAGATTGGATATCACAGTACATCATCCATTACAAACCATAATAAGGTCTTACACAAATAAAGGATCTCATGATCTAGTCTTAGTACAAACAAGTATCGGAATAAATAGCGTAGAGGTGGGCTCCATCTTTAGTGTCACAGGCAATGCTGACGATGGGAGATGATCCTAGTTGTCGTAGCCATCCTGCTGTCCTTCTTCCGGATAGTCCTCCTCATAGTCTGGTCACGGGAATAGCCAGGGACAAAGCCATGAGTACTCTTTAAGTACTCGCAAACTATCACTAACAAGTAAGGTAGTTCTAGTAGGAATTCTAAGTTCTAAGTTTATTTGTAAAGTTAAGTTTGGAACCTAAGCTGAGTTCAGAAATAAAGAAAGATAAAATAAAGTTCTAAATCACCTAAGTGGGAACTTAGTTTTCATAGTCACAACTCTGTTGTGGTCAAGTCATGTCACAATTTATTTCATAAGTCATTTTGAAAACATCTGACAACGGAACAGTATGGCCACTCCAACTGTCCATAACCGCGGACGCGGCTATTCGAATAGTTTGGCACTCTGCAGAGGTGGTACACTTTCACCACAACATTCGATACATCCGTCAGGGATAACCCTGAATCATCATACTTAGTATGCGGATAATCAATCATAACCTTTCCTTTACACACTCTAGTATAAGCACCTCTCCTATGAGCTTGGCCTCCCAACCATGGCCATCTTCCATCCTGGGCACTACATAGGTGGACAACATCGAGAGGTAGCATCAGCTCAAACCTCTCCCGCGAGGGAACTCATACTAATGCATATAAACTTCCGGCTAAGCCTTACCCAATTCAGGTATTGTGGTTGTATGGTAAAATTGGAATGGTATCGCATCCAAACCCAACCATCGGTTTTTATAAAGGGATAAGGCTCATGCCTCAACATTTTCATCATCATAAACCACTTGTGTTTCTCAACACATGTCAAAACATCTCAATAGAATGACTCATCATTCCAAGGTTTTCATAAGCATTTTCACCAAGTATTCCCATCTAAAGTGATCAAGTTTTTGGTTTATTTCTAAACACTAAGTTAAGAGTGTTCACTAATGTGGGATGCTAATCTCAATCTCATGCCATAGAATGACATCTAAGTCTAACTAGATAGGCCAAGTTTTATACTCTTTATGCTATCTATAAACAAAGTAAAGAACTTTGGTAAAGTAAAAGAAAGTAAAGCTTGTAAGTAAAACTTGGGATGGGTATAATTCAAGTGTTAGAACCAAAGCATGCCTAGTGCATCTTGCTTAGGTTAACTTGCATCTAGTGATGGTTTGCAAGTATTAGCTTGCCAATAATAGCTTGCATAGTTAATAAACTTGCAAGTGTTAGCTTGCCTTGGTTGGTGTAGTGGTTGAAATTCTCCTCGTCTTCTTCGGGGTAGAACTCCTCCTCCTCGTAGACTTGGTCGGTACTATCGTCTATAAATATATACGGAATAGACAATCACCAAACAATACATAACTAAACTATTTAGCACACTAAGTGACACACTTGATGATCTAGTATCATCACATTCATCACAAGATTTTAATGAACTAGTTTTATTTATTTTATTTGAGAAAAGTAATTTCTACTCATTGAAATTAATTAAGATTTAATATTCTCCAATTAAAATATGGGATCATGTGGACACATGTCATCACCACATATTCTAATACATGGGAATGTGATTTAAATGTTGGATCACATTTCAATAAGTTTAAGTTTAATATTTAAATGATTTAAAGTGACTACAAATGCCTATATAGCATTATTTTGGTACTAGTCCAAAGTCACTGCATGCAAACCTAACTATTATTACATATTTAGGTAGATATTATCAAATGTGATTTTTGAGAGTTGGAATCAACTGAAAAGCTATCATGGTTGATTTTTGAAAAATGTTTGAATGTAGAAAAGTCTCTGTCTTGTTATTTTTTCTATAGCTGATCTATAACTCTAATTGATTTAAATCCAACGGGCCTGGATAGAGATTTAAATTATCTTTCTAGCAAAATTGGAATTATTCAATTTGGTTTAGTAGAACTCTCTGAATTGATTTTTAAACTAGTGGACAGAATCTAGTTTAAGTCTAAATTAGAAAATCTTTATTTGAATTCTAGGGCCAGCGTGGGATACTAAAGAGGCCGGCCCAGTGACACTCTACGGCTCAGCGGGCAACTGAAAAGGGGGTCCCGGATGTCAGCAACACAACTAAACGCGAAGCGGTATGGGGCGATGTGGACCGTGCGATTAGAACCTAGATCAACGGTCGTGGCTCATCGTCGACGACGGACTGGTCGCCAGCGAGACTGAACCCTAGCGGCTCGGTGGGGGTCGATTGGGGGCTTACCAGGGCTCCAGCTAACGTGGCGATGGGGGCGATCGAACGAGTGCACGACGGCGGGCTCAGGCGAGGTTGCGGCGGCTCTTGGGGTGGTCGCAATTGACTGCCCCCTTCCTCCTCTGCTGTGGCGGCTCTAGTGGAAATTCCGGCGAACGGTGGCTCGAGTGGCTCCGGGGATGGTGTGAGGGACTCAGTGGGAGGTGGGGAGTGTTGGAGTGTGGAGAAATGGTGCTGGGGAGGGCTCCTTTTATAGGTCGACGAGGAGACCATGGGGTGCGACGGTGAGCTCATCGGTGACGGTGGTACAGGGTGCTAAAGGCATGGGCGGGGTAGGCGGACGGTGGGCTGCCTCCTGGCGGTCAGCTACGATGCAATGGCGCAGCTAGGGGCGGTGGCTTGCGGTCGGGAAAGGCTGGTGCTCTAAGCGGCCAGGAGGTGCTTTCGACAACTGCGTGCGATGGTGGCATTAGTCACCTTGACAGAAAAGGGAATGTCCTAGAGCATCTTTGGGGTTATGGCGGGCGGCGTGCAAGCTGAGGGCAAAGCTGGCTTGTCTGGCCTGTCGGGGGCAGCTCTAGTGTGGTCGTGCATGGCACAGGCTCGTGTGCCTGTCTCACGGTGGTCAGTGCTGTGTGTCGGAAGTGGGGTGGACAGGGGATGTGATGAGGATGCAATGAACTGGGGGCGATGCTAGATTGGCGCGTTGTCTTGGCGAACTGATGCTGGCTTCGGGTTAGGAGGGGTGTTGTCTGGTGCTTAGTTAGGCTAAGAGGGGACAGAGGAGAGATGAGAGGTTTAAATGGGGGACAAGAACTTAATTTGCAACAGTATTAGTTAGGCTAGAAGATTTGTGCCTGCCAAGTGTTCGACACAATGGCCGCAAGAAAGTTTTGTTTGAATTTTGAAAAGATTTTTGGTGGGTGTGTTAGTCATATGCTTGAGAATCTTTGGTTGCTTGGGATTGTCAAGGTGAACTCATTTGAGTGGTTTTTGAAAAAGTGTGATCTATGCACATACACTTGATTCCATTTTCAAATGCCATTTAAAGTTAGGGTTTAAATGTTTTTGTAAGATTTCAAAGTGGGCCTTGGTAGATCTTTACTTGTACTAGCAAGGGGTGCAATGAGTTAGAATTGTTTCTGTTAAGAATTGACTTCTAGGAACACCTAAAGTGACCTAGTGGATTAAAATGGCAAAAGTGACCATTTGCCTTTATTAATCTTATTTGATTTCTTTTTCTTTGTATTTTGCTTGGGAATGATCTAGATGATGTGGCATTCACCTTTGAATCACTTTACAACCATTAGAACAAACAAACATGGCATTTCCAAACAATTCTATATTAATGCAACACACATATGCATTCCTAATTATTTTAATGCTAAAAAGTTTTTGTTAACCCTGAATTGGGTGATTTGGATCTTGATAACCTTGATTAAAGTTTCGGGGTTTTACAAACCTTCCCCTCTTAAACAAAATCTCGTCCCGAGATTTAAGAAAGAAAACTAGGAACTAAAGAGATCTGGAAACTCAGTCCTAATGTAATCTTCTCGCTCCCAAGTGGCTTCTTCTTCGGTATGGTTGCTCCATTGGATCTTGAGAAACTTGATACTCCAGGTCCTGGTGGTTCTGTAGGCTTCTTCCAAGATACGGATGGGCACTTCACGATACGTTAGATCCTTGTTGATATCAACGGCTCGATGATTGATGTTCTTGAAAACTTCGGTCTTCCCTGGCACTTCCAAGCATTTGCGAAGTAACGATATATGGAACACATTGTGGATGGCAGACATCTCTTTAGGCAGTACCAGTTGATACGATACTTCTCCTCGACGATTCAGAATCTTGAAGGGTCCGATATATCTGGGGGCTAACTTTCCTTTCAGACTAAAACATTGTGTTCCCTTCAATGGCGAAACTTTGAGATACACAAAATCTCTGACATTGAAAGTCAGGTCTCTACGTCTCTTGTCAACATAACTCTTACATGCGGATTGGGCGGTCTTGAGGTGCTCACGGACTTTGTGAACCTTCTCTTCAGCTTCTCGTAGGATGTCGGGTCCGAAAATCTGACTCTCTCCTACTTGCAACCAATTCAAAGGGGTACGACAGTTTCTTCCATATAAGAACTCAAATGGGGCCATCTGCAAACTGGCTTGGTAACTGTTGTTGTATGAGAATTCTGCGAAAGGTAGGCAATCTTCCCATTTTGATCCGTACTCTAACACACAAGCTCTCAATATATCTTCTAAGATTTGGTTGACTCTTTCAGTCTGTCCGTCGGTCTACGGGTGATAAGCTGTGCTGAAATTCAACTTGGTTCCTAATCCTTCTTGGACTTTCTGCCAAAATCTCGAGGTAAACTGGGTTCCTTGATCCGATACTATGGTCTTGGGGGTTCCATGCAAGTAGCGATTCTAGCAATATACAACTCTGCTAGCTTTGAACTTTGGTAGGTTGTCTTGACAGGTATAAAATGGGCTACCTTGGACAGTCTATCAACGATGACCCAGATCGAGTCATTTCCCCTACTAGAAGTAGGCAAACCGGTGATAAAGTCCATTCCGATAGAATCCCATTTCCATTCCGGAATCTGCAATGGTTGCAACTGTCCTGCGGGTCTCTGATGTTCCGCTTTGACTCTTTGATAGATATCACACTTGGCGATGTAGCTTCCGATTTCTCTCTTCATCCTGTGCCACCAAAATTGCTCCTTCAAATCCTAATACATCTTCGTTCCTTCGGGGTGGATAGAATAAAGAGTATCATGAGCTTCCTGCATGATAACTTGCTTCAGCTCTGAATCTATTTGGTACAGATCGTCCTTTGTACCACATAACTCCTTCTTCGTCTTGGTGAATCCGGTACCTTTCTTGTACCAATATGGCGCTTGATTAGTCGATACTTGCATTTCCCTTCTAGGCTTCCTTGATTTGGCTAATCAAAGTGGGTTGAAGTTCAATGCTAGCTAAAAATCCTTTGCTAACTAGCTCAGTTCTAAACTGCTCCAACTCTTCATGCAAACTTGGTTGCTTCTCCTTTATCATGGTGTTTAACCTGAACGACAATCTACTAAGAGCATCCGCTACCACATTGGCTTTGGGGTGATAGTGAATGTCAAGGTCATAATCCTTGATTAACTCTATCCATCTCCTTTGCCTCATATTCAGCTCCTTCTAAGTGAAAATATACTTCAAGCTCTTGTGATCTGAGTAAATCTCACAGCGGTTACCCATAAGGTAATGACGCCATGTCTTCAAAGCTAAAACTTCTTTGCTAATTCAAGATCATGGGTGGGGTAGTTTTGCTCATCTTGCTTCGGTTAACCGAGGCAGAGATATCGTGACGACTTTGCCTTCTTGCATCAATACACATCCGAGACCAATCTTGGATGCATCACAATACACATCAAGCGGCTTCTTGATATACGCATAATCAATATTGGGGCTGAAATCAATCTCTTCTTGAGCTCTTGAAACTTGCTTCACATTTGTCGGTCCATTCAAACTTCTTGTCCTTCTTCAACAATTGGGTCATGGGTCTTGCGATGCTCGAAAATCCTTCAACGAACTTGCGGTAATATCCCGCTAATCAGGAATACTGCGGACTTGGGTTTGAGTGGTTGGGCTTCCCATTCTTCAACATCTTTGATCTTGGCGGGATCAGCTGACTCCTCTAGCGACACAATATGTTGAGAATCCTACTTCTTCTGCGGAACCTACATTTCTTTGAACTTGGCATACAACTGATGCTCTCTAAGGGTTTCAAGGATGATTCTTAGATGTTGCTCATGGTCTTCTTCGACTTGGAGTAGGTAAGAATATCTTGATAAACACAACGACAAACTTATCCAAAAAATCATAAAGATCTTATTCATGAGATTCATGAAATAAGCGGGGCATTGGTTAATCAAAAGACATGGCGTATACTCATACAATCCATATATGGTGGTAAAGTGTCTTTGGAATATCCGTTACACGAATCTTAAGTTAGTGATAACCAGTCCTAAGATCAATATTAGAGAACACTCGGCACCGATCAGCGATCAAACAGATCCTCTATCTTGGCAAAGGGTACTTGTTTTTGATGGTGACATCATTCAACTTCCTATAATGTGCACAACGGTTGCCTCCATCTTTCTTATCGACGAACAACAGGCGATCTCCATGGCGATCTTGGTTGAATCAAGCCTTTCTCCACATAGCATCAAGCTGCTTCTTCACTCCACTAACTCTGAGGGGTTCATGCTATAGGGTCTCGAGCTATGGGTGGGTTCCGGGAATTAGTTCGATAATGAACTCAATATCGATCTGGCGCATCTGCGACAATTCATCTAGAATGCGACCAGCGGTGTTCTGGAACTACTTTGACGGTCTATGGTGGGTGGGGCTAGACTCTTGTTGCATTTGAATTGATGGGGCAAGGTTTTATATATATGCTCTCTACTGATACTCCAAACTCTTACGGTCATGGTGATGGCTTTCTTGGCACGATTGATCAATCCTTTATACCGACATCCAATCCATTCCTAGTACTATACCAAACCTTTGGTTAAGTACCTATTAGATTGGCATAAAATCTATCCCATGTACGATAGAGCCTGACTTTGCAAATTTTCTAGCTTTGGTGGTTGAACCCGGTGTTGAACTATCGCATAACGTAAAACCATGTTGGGTTGGGTGAATCTTACTAGTGCATACAATTCTTGATGGCAACAAAGTCGATCTGCTCGAATCAAACAGCATCCTTCTTTCATGAGTTGTAGAAACATACCCGGCGGCGTCCCGGCGCTTCTTGGAGCTTCTTGACGTTCATGTAGAAGGAGCGACGTTGTTCACCGATTGAGGAGGTTCTAGAGGCGAATCTTCTTCGGTCTGAACACGGTCTTTACATTGTTCAAGGGCATTCACATTGGCGATGGCGACAATATTCTTGGGGAACTTCCTCTGGAGTAGTGACCTTCACTCCACACTCAACAAATGTCTGGAGACTTGTCTTTATTTATGACACATCATTGCTTCAGTCCTTTGACGATATTGTTGTTATTGTGTGGACTTGGGTGAATTACTGATTTGAGATTCTTTGGAGTTGCTAGGGGTGATTTATTCTTTGTTTCTCTGGTCTTCGATTCCTCTCCTTTCTGATTTACTTGAATTTAGGCGAGACATTGATGCTATTGTTACAGCGGGGCATATCGTGACGAGTTGAGGCGACTTGCAGGCACTATGGGCCCCAACGAATGCATCATCCAGAAGCGTTTGCGGTTATGAATTCGGATCTTCCCTTCCATTTGAATATTGATCTGACTAGCTCTTGAGGTCGTCAAAAGCAGGATGTTTTGACCTTGCCAATCGCATCTCTCATCATCACCGATCGTTCAGGAATCTCTCTCCTTCTTCTTTACTTTTCGTGTTGATCATCCGTTTGCCACAGCGAGGACAGAATCTCATGGTACTCCTCGATCATTACGCCTTGCTTTAGTTCTCACGAATTCATCTCTCATTCCCGGGTGACTAAACCCTGCAGCATGGGTGTGGTGAGAACTTGACCTTGGCTTCCCGTCATCGCAATGAGTGGTTCATGGTCTCGGTCTTTGTTCCACCGTATCTTGCATCTCCCTACCGAGATAATTGGTGTAAATAGGAACTTTCTCGTTGGCATCCACTCCTGCAGCTAAGATTCTCCATGGTGCGTAACCAATCGCTCCCAAACATCCGGTAGGTCTTCGGACTTACTTAAGATTGGGGATTTGTGGAAGTTTTGAGCTTCGGATCCATGATGATTCTGATTTCCATAGACTTGATTCTTGTGGGCCATCACAGGCGATCCCTTTCTGAGGGTAGCTAGTTTGTAGTGCTCTGCTCCTACTATTGCTTCATAATTAGCAATTGGCATGTATCTGATCACGTAGCATTGGGTCCTCGATGAGCTGCTCCTCCTTGGTTTCCGAGTCATCGAAGATTGAGATAGACTGGTGGTAGAGGGAAAGTTCTAAGGTTTATGGTTTGCATTTTTTCAAGCTAAAAGCTTTAGAGTTGACTTCGGGTTTTGCAACTAACTCCTTTTCATTCATTCCAAAGCAAAAAGCAACCACGATACAAACACACACCAATGCTCAACAAGGAAAAGCAGGATGGTTTTAATGGACAACCATTTGGTAAGCTAAGATACAATGGGATCGATACAACTCCCTTCCTAACGATATAGTGTTCTGGTGCATCTAGCTTACTTCATCGGTATGGAAGTTGGAGTCATCATCGTCTGTGATTATTAAGTCCATGGCATCTCATCCTCCGAGGAAGTCATCATCATTCATTGAGGAGTATCGAGAATATCCCCGGATGTTCTTTCACCTCCTTCCTCTTCTTCTTTTGCTACAAGCTGAAGCTTCTTGCTCCTTGATGGTCTTCTTGAGGTCGGTCACCTTCTTTGCGAAGACACTGGTCGTAATGGTGTGATCCTTCTTTGTCGTTGGCGTTGACGATTTAAGTGATTGACGATCCTTGACGAGTGCAGTGAAAGAAAGAATTCCGGGCCTCTCCGGATATTGATAGCAAGGTTGTGGTTGGCATTCTCGAGCATTGTCCAATTCCTTCCCACCACGTCATACGGTGAGAAGTCGAGAGTTCTCCACTTGGCACTTCAGTCTCGGGTGACTTGGCATCTCCAGGCATTCCATTACAAATCATCGCCTTGCATAATTATGAAAAGTTGAGCTCCTTGGATAAAGTTGACACTGCGCTCAAAAGACTTGAGCCCGGAGAGCTTTATGCATTGCCCTGCTAATCCATCTAGCCACGTTGTTCTATCTCACGGTGAATTTTAATCTTCTCAGAAAAGTGGAAAGCTTCCATGTACTACCAAGATCAACAACTATTAGCCATTGTAAATCTCCTCCTGGGTGGTCATTGAGTTGAGCTCACAGAAGAATTCCAGGATCTGCTACCAAGGTACTGTAATAGTGCATCAAGATTCCTCTCAAAGATCGATTTGGCCTCCGTTGCTTGGCCCAAACTTGTAGAACTTTGCGTGATCTTGAACTTCCATCTAAAAAGAATTTAGGATGAGAGTAGTAGAAGAGGTGATCAAGTGTGTCAAATTTTATGGACTAATGTAAGCAAAATTTGAGGAACATGTAATCTTTGGAAAGAATCTCAAAGGGTAAGAGGGGAATAGATTTTCGCCAATACTCATTTTGGTTTGAAACTAAGCTTTGTTCTTGGACGTCCTATTCTAACTAGGGTCTCCTATGTAAGGATGGCCTGATACCAACTTGTCAACACCCGATTTTAATCCCGTATGCACCTCATATGTACATAATAATCATAATCCCAAGATTGATTCATTTTTTTGGCGTTTTGGACATAACAAATTTTGATATCATAGTACATCATCTATTACAAAAACCATAATAAGGTCTTACACAAATAAAGGATCTCATGATCTAGTCTTAGTACAAAACAAGTAAGCGGAATAAATACGTCGCATAGCGGTGGGCTCCATCTATCTCAGTGTTTGCCAGAAATGGCTGATGATGGAGATGATTCCAGTTGTCTGTAGTCAGTCTCCTTCTTCGAGATAGTCCTCCTCATAGTCTAGCCGCATGGAATAGCCGAGGGGACAAAGCCACAAGAATAACGATCACTAACAAGTAAGGTAGTTCTAGTAGAATGCTAAGTTCTAAGTTTATTTGTAAAGTTAAGTTGAAACCTAAAATTTGAGTTTAGAAACAAAGAAAGATAAAATAAAGTTTGAAATCACCCCTAAGTGGGAACTTTATTTGTCATAGTCACAACTTTGTCGGTCAAGTCATGTCATGATTAATTTCATAAGTCATTTGAAAACATCTAACAATGGAACCATATGGCTTACTCCAATTGTCTAGCAAAACCGCCCATGAGGGCGTGGTTATTCAATAGTTTGACACTCCGCAGAGGTGGTACACTTTCACCACAAAATTGATACATCCTCGCTGTGGATAACCCTCAATCATCATACTTAGTATGTAGATAATCAAACATAACCTTTCCTTTACACACTCTAGTATAAGGACCTCTCCTATGAGCTTCTGGCGTCCCAAATGCATGGCCATTATCTCGCCATCTGGGCACTTTCATAGGTGGGACAACATTGAGAGATAGCCTCGGGCTCAAACCTCTCCCACGCAGGGAACCAATACTAATGCATATAAACTTCCTACTAAGCCTTTACCCACTTCAGTTATTGTGGTTGTATTGTACAATTGGAATGGTATCGCATCCGAACCCAACAATCAGTTTTTATAAAGGGCTAAGGCTAATGCCTCAACATTTTCATCATCATAATACATTTGTGTTTCTCAACACATGTCAAAACATCTCAATAGAACTACTCATCATTCCAAGGTTTTCATAAGCATTTTCACCATGTATTCCCATCTAGAGTGATCAAGTTTTGGTTTAGCTCTAATCACTAAGTTAAGAGTGTTCACTAAGGTCGATAATCTCAATCTCATGCCATAGAATGACATCTAGTATAGGCCAAGTTTTATACTCTTTATGGCATCTAAACTACTTTCTAAAATCTCACAAAGCATTACTAAAAGTAAAGAAAACTTTGGAAAAGTAAAAGGTAAAACTTGTAAGGAAAAACTTCGATGGGTATAAATCAAAAGGTATAACCAAAGCATGCCTAATGCATCGCTTAGGTTATCTTGATTTCAAGGGTTAGCTTGCATTGTTAATGATGGCTTGCCTTGGTGCAATGGTTGAAATCTCGCCGTCTTCTTCGGGTAGAACTCCTCCTTCTCGTGAGACTTGGCTCGGCACTATCATCTATAAATACATAATGGAATACACAATTACCAAAAAATAATTAACTAGTCTATTTAGCACACTAAGGCACAATTTGATGTTCTAGTATCATCACATTCATCCCAAGATTTAATGAACTAGTTTCATTTATTTTATTTGAGAAAAGTAATTTCTACTCATTGAAAATTAATTAAAAATTTAATATTCTCCAATTAAATATGGGATCATGTGGACACATGTCATCACCACATATTCTAATACATGGGAATGTGATTTAAATGTTGGATCACATTTTATAAAGTTTAGGATTCATATTTAAATGATTTAAAGTGACTAGAAATGCCTATATAGCATTATCTTGGTACTAGTCCAAAGTCACTGCATGCAAACCTAAATATTATTACATATTCATATAGGTATTATCAATTGTGATTTTTGAGAGCTGTAATCAACTCAAAAGCTATTATGGTTGATTTTTGAAAAATGTTTGAATGTAGAAAAGTATCTGTCTTGTTATTTTTGCTATAGGTGATCTATAAATCTAATTGATTTAAATCCAACGGGCTTGGATAGATATTTGCATTATATTTCTAGCAAAATTTGAATCATTCAATTTGGTTCAGTAGATCTTTCTCAATTGATTTCTAAACAAGTGACGTAAAGCAGATTAAGTCTAAATAGAAAACCTATATTTGAATTTTAGGGCCAGCGCGGGAAACTAAATGGGCCGGCCCAGTGACACTCCGCAACGCAGAGGGCAACTAACAAGGGGGTCCCGCATGTCAGCGGCACAACTAAACGCTGTTGCACGGGCGATGTGGACCAAGCAATGAACCAGATCAACGCCTGCTCATCGTCGACGACGACTAGTCGCCGGGCGAGACCGAACCCTAGCTGCTCTGGGGGTCGACTAGGGCTACCAAAGTGCTCCAGCTAACGTGGCGATGGGGCGATCGAACGAGTGGTCGGCGGCAAAGCGTAGGTCGGGCGGTTCGGGTGGTCGTAATCGATGGTCCCTTTCCTCTCACGGGCGACTTTAGTGGAAATTCCAGCAACGTTGTTCGAGGGTTCGGACGATGGTGGAGGGACCTGGGAGGTGGGGAGTGTTGGAGGTGGATAAAGGGTGTTGGGAGGATCCTTTTATAGGTCGACAAAGGGATCGGGTGCGACGGTGAGCCTGTCGGTGATGGTGGTACAGGCGCCAGAGGCATGGGCGAGGTAGGCGATGGTGGCTTATTCCTCGGCGTCACCACGGTGCAATGGCACAGCTAGCGGTGGTATGTAGTCCGAAAGGTCGACGCCTGCACGCCGAGGCGGTGCTCGACGCCGGGCGCAAGGTAGTTGCTGGTCGCGTATGGAAAAGGGCATGTCTGTGGCTTACTAGGGTTATGGCGGAGTGGCGCGTAAGCCGAGGTTGAGGCGCGTTTGTGCTGGGCTTATCGGGTCGATGCTCGTGTGCTCCGCATGGCGCAGGCTCGGCGTACGCCTCTGGTCCAAAGGTTTCTACAGGTCCGTGGATGGACAAGGGGTCATGGGGTGCGGCGAGCTAGGGATGTGGTGGTTTGGCACGGTGTCGACTCGCGCGCTCCACGTTGGCCAGCAGCGACCAAGAACGGGCGACACGGTACTGCTGCTAGGGGCTAAATGGTAGCTCTTTGATGGCTTGGTTGGAACTAGGGGAGACAGGGAAGAGCGGAGGGGGTCGAATGGGGGACAAAGAGTTGATTAGCAACAGTATTAGTTAGGCCAAATTTTCTTTGGTTCGACAACCGTCAATAAAATGGCCGCAAAGAAAGTTTTGTTTGAATTTTGAAAAGATTTTTGTGTGACTTGATCTCATGCTTGGTTGTCTGTGTTTGCTTGGGATTGTCAAAGTGAACTCATTTGAGTGGTTTTTGCAAAAGTGGGATCTATGCATATGAAATGGATTCCATTTTCAAATGCCATTTAAAATTAGGGTTAACATGTTTTGTAAGATTTCAAAGTGGGCATTGGTAGATCATTACTTGTACTAACACGGGTGCAAAGAGTTATAATTGTTTCGCTTGAATTTGACTTCTAGGAACACCTAAAGTGACCTAGTGGATTAAACCGAAAAAGTGACCATTTGCCTTTATTAATTCCATTTGATTTCTTTTTCTTTGGATTTTGTTTTTAAATGATCTATATGATGTGGCATTCATCTTTGAATCATTTTACAACCATTAGAACAAACAAACATGGCATTTCCAAACAATTCTATTTTAATGCAACACACATATGCATTCCTAATTATTTTAAAGATAAAAAAGTTTTTGTTAACCCTAAATTGGGTGATTTGATCTTGATAACCTAGATTAAAGTTTTGGAATGTTACAGATAGTAGGTAGTATTCTCTCTATTATTATGGAGCAGCTTGAATCGATCCATAAAACCAATCTCGACTATTGTTAGATTCAATTGTTCAGAGCAACCAGATTCGTGTTGAACATGGTGGAGTTTGCTCTAGGTACTATTCAACATTTAATCCAGCTGCTCAACTATTGGATCTAATAGCCTAATGGTCAGGATTGTGCTATGGATCCAATTCAAAACTGCCCATTAGAGTAGCAGTAAAAGCACACCTTAATAAGTCCTACTATATGGCATCCGCTATGGTGCACCTTATACATAGTGTAAACTATAAAGTTATCTTTAGGCCTAAGGTGCACCTCAAGCTAGGGTTAACAAAGAGAATAGGAAAATCATTTCCCTCTCCTTATTTCATGTGATCATTTTTAAAAGGGTTAAAAATTCAAGATGCAAAATCCTAGTAGCTAGAAGCCAAACCATTGCCAACTCGATATATTAATCGACCGCCGATGGGTACCCCAAAAGCTTTTTTCATAAAACTTTCAAACTAATCCAATTTATTACTTGTTGTTCAAATTTGACTGATACATCGACATAAAAGTCATTCAACAAGTATGGGTCACTTAGGGACCTTGAAAACTCATAAAACATGGGAATCAAAGTAAAAACACATTGGCCCACCTAGATAATATGTCTAGAAGATTGGCTTATGGCATTGAGATCCATATTCTTCTGACTTCCTTTACGGAAAAGAATCACATCGTGATCACCGAGAAAATGGAGAATTTTATTTCCGATAGCTAGAAACTCACACCCATTTACATTGTTTACTACAAGAATATGCACACATCTACCTCCAAAAAGACATTTAATTCAAGAGCAATCTATCGCAATTACTTGTATCTAAAAGTTTGACTTAATTTCGTTAAATTGACAAGAATTCACCAAAGTGCGTGAAGTTAGCTAGAAGCTTGAAAATCCTAGTACTAAAAACTTGGGTATTATGTATAAGAAACCACGGGTCCAATTTGTGATAATTGAGGTGGTTGCATTTTCTTTCAACCTTGGTAGGTCTCGTAGGAGCGAGGTGCTTGTGAGTTAACAAGGTAGGTGTAAGTACAAGTTACATCAAGTATATCATAAAGAAAGAAAATTCAATCCAAGTCCATGCATTTAGCACAATCTAATTCTAAACTGATCAATGAAGTGTGTTTTGAGGTTTGTGCATAATATCCCATCTTGCTAAATACTATCAAGAGAATCTTTCTAGATTCTAAGAATGGAAAAGAAGATCCAACGGTTAGCAATGTTTGGATTTGCTACCTTGACTCAACGATCATCGCTTCAAAGTTAATCCGCATAATTATATGTAGTGGTATTGTATTATTGTAAGAGATAAGACAAGATAAAGATAAGATAAGAAGTACTACCAATGGCGATCTAATGGTAGGTCTTGTAGAGCTTAGGTGCTTGAGAGTTAACATGGTCGGTGTACACGTTACATCAAGGACCTCATAAAAATTAAAATTGCATCCAAAGTCCATGCATTTAGCACAAGGACCCTGAAACTGAGAAATGAAGTGTGTGTTTTGAGGTTTATGACAATAGCTGCCCATCGCTCTAAAGACTACCAGTAGAATCTTTCAAGATGCTAAAATGTAAAGAAGATCGAACGTTAGCAATGCTTGATTTGCCGCCTTGATATAACTGGCCAATGTTCAAAGTTAATCAGTTAGCAAAGTTTGACCTAATTTCATGAACGTTAGCAAAGTTTGACCTAATTTCTATTAAATAGGATGCAAAATCTTAGCAAGAAGATGAACCTCGTCAAAACTCTCGGTGGTTTCGATATATATTAATTGACCCCGATGGGTACTTCCAAGAGCTTTTTTCAGAAACATTTAAAGCCAATAATTTACCGTAGTAGTCCAAATTTTACCTAATTTTGATAAATCATATAAAATCATTCAAGTGGGTGAAGAAGCTAGGAAATTTGAGAACTCATAAAACATGGGAAATCAAGTGCATCATGTTGGTCCACCATATATGTGTGAAAACTTGGCTTGTAATTCAGATCCATATTCTTGGACTTTCTTTACGGGAAAGAACAATCTAGTCATCACCGAAAATTAAGAATGTTCTTTCCTAAGATAGTTGGAAACTCACATCGCGTGTATTGTTTACTATAAGAAGATGCACCTATATCTACCTCCTAAAAGACTTTTAAATCAAGAGGAATCTATTGGCGCTTACTTGTAGCTAAAAGTTTGGCCTAATTTTGTTAAACTAACAAGATGCAAAATCTTAAAGAAGTTGAATTTGTCATCAAAAATCTTGTTGGATGGTTTCATATATTAATTGTGACCCCGATGGGTTCAAAAGCATTTTCATAAACTTTCATAGTAACTCACAATTTACTTGTAGTAGTTCAAATTTGACCTAATTTTGATAAATCATATAAGGTCATTCAAGTGGGTGGATTTAGGTAGCGTAGTTTGAGAATCTATAAAATGTGAGGAAATGATAAGTACAATATGTTGGTCTACTATATATATATGTGTGTGTGTGTGTGAAAACTTGGCTTCTGGCATTTAGATCGATATTCTTCGAACTTCATTTACAAGAGAGAAAAATCTTGACATCACTTAGAAAATTGATAATGGTCTTTCCTGATAGTTGGAAAGTCACACCGACGACATTGTTTACTACATGAAGATGCAGCCATCTACCTCCGAAAAGACATTTAATTCAAGAGCAATCTATCATGCTTACTTGTAGCTCAATTCTGACTTAATTTTGTTAAATTTTCAAGATGCAAAATCTTAGAAAGAAGTTGAACCTATCATCAAAACTCTTAGTGGTTTTTGATATATTAATTCACCCCCTCCCCCGAAGGGTACCTCCAAAAGCTTTTTCATAAAACTTTCAAAGCAACCTACAATTTACTTGTAGTTCAAATTGACCTAATATAATTTCGATAAATCGGGATAAAGTCATTCAAGTGAGTTAGATATGAAGTTTGAAAGCACATAAAACATGGGTATCACCAAGATAACATGTTGGTCCACTATATATGTTTGAAAACCTATATTGTGGCATTCAGATCCATATTCTTTGACTTTCTTACTTAAAAGAACAACCTCGCTTGTCATCTCTCGAAAATTGAGAATTGAATGTTCTTTCCCTCATAGTTCAAACTCACACCCCATTTACATTGTTTACTGTATATTGATTTTTTTTCAATGAGTATACTTTTTAAGACTTTGTATAGTTGGTCAAACTTTGTAACATTTGACTTTGACTAAACCTAATATGCTGAGTAATATTAAATAAATGGAGTATAGGATAAGATAGAAAAACAACATTTTTTTAGAACCTCACAAGATTTTTCTTAGCACCACAGATCTGAATATTAAATTGACAATCGATGATTAACCAAACTACAAACAGAAAGCAAAACCCCAACGTATAATGGAGTAGTAGTACAACTTAACGACTTCTAGGGGACTCCGCGGTCTTCTTAGGAAACTTGGGAGCATCCTTAGCAGTGCAACTTGCCACGCCCTTCCGTGGTACCATCGCCAAGGTGGACTCGTGGATGTTGGGAAGCACGCCTATGTGCGGCGGTAACACCGCCAAGAAGCATCGAGTTCCTCGCCGAAGATGATGCCGAAAGCATCACGTGCCTCGGATGATGCGGATATTCTTGCTGCCATTCGCGGCTTTCGGCATGAGCTCTAGAACCTCGGCGGTGAGGTACTCGAGAATGTCCGCGAGGTAGACAGGAGCCCCGAAGCCTATGCGCTAGAAGTACCGAACCTCCTTGAGGTAGCGCCCGATCCGGCCGACAGGGAAATGCAGCCCGGCCTTGACGGACCTTTGACATCCGCTTCTTCCTCCGCCGCTTAGTGTGAGATCATGACTGGAGTGGCCAAAGGTGATTCAAGCCAATGACAATTTATTTTCTCCACGACCTTTGTCGCTGCCACACTGGTCTTCCTCTTCCCACGGGAGCTCCGTCTTTGGAGCCATTGTTGCAAAGTGTTAAAGGATCAAGGGGGAACAAGAGGAAGAAAGGTTAATTGTGGAGGGCTGATGATGGTGCCCATGTCCCTTGTATTGAAACTTTAACAGCGTCGTCTTTACTGTTTTACAAGTATGAATTTTTAATACTACTAAAAGGTTGTGTGCATCAACCAATGCATAGGCCGGGGTTCTACTCCCCCTTTTTTAAAACAATTTTACCGGAATTGTTTTGAGTTCTAATGATGTCCAATCTATTCTAGAGCCAGCTTTGCACTCATGCCCATTGGATGTGAACCATTGTTTTTTGAGTATCACAGATAATATGGCTATGACCTTGGTCATTCTTTTCCATGTTTCCTTATTTTTATTTTTTTTGAAATATGGTCAGGTATGTCAACATGAAAATTCATACAAAGAAGTTGTATCTTTCAAAACAATAGTCGGTTTCAAAAGATGACCGTGGGTACAAGATTATTTAGTATATATTTAATTTTTGACAACTTACAAGCAATCTATCACGCACTTGTGGTTCATATTTTAGCTACTTTGGTTTTATTGACAACATGTCATTTAATTATGCGAAATTAGCTAGAAGGCTTGAAAATTCATGAAACTTGTTAACCATGAAACATACTCTATTTTATGTAAAATTTAGTGTGTTGTGGCATTCATAGACATACTCTTTGCCTTTTCTTTAACAAATAATTATATGTGGTACTTCTAAAATGATTTAAAAAAATTCTATACATAAAAGTTGAAAAGTCCAATTAACATTAGTATGCCATGCCAAGATGCACCCTGCCTACTGTAAATGGACACTTACCTTTGTAATTATTTAACTTGAAACCCAAGTATGTTAACACATCGCTGGTCATATTGTGAAGAAGTGTTTTTAAACCTTGTAAAAATTCAAGTTTATCATTTACGAAAGAGGACAACATAGATAAGTGCTTAACTTTTTTATTGTTTTCTTTAAATTTCTTTAATTTATCCCAATAAACGGGACGAGTGATGCAGATATTACCTTGACATTGGTAACTTGGCTTAAAATGTGAACATGTTCATACATGGTTGTGCCATATTGTGTAGCAAGTTTTTCGAAAGTTGTCCAAATCCATATTTGTAGTTTTCGTTCAAACAAGCACAAATATGAGAGGACACCATTTAAGTTTCAACTATGTATCATTACACCCCCTCCTCCCAAAAAATATATGTATCATTACACACATTAAAATAAGTATTTTCATATAGTACTAACATGCGTGGAAATTATTTATATTTTGCTAGAATACGATGAGTGCAATTCTTAAGCCAAAATTATCTGGACGTACTTAATTACTAAAAACAAATGCTATCACTTGGAAATTGAAAAGCATTTTCCTAAAAGTTCAGAACTCTCATTGACAACTTTATTTACCAAAGCCAAGATGCTTCCTAGAACAAGATATAGTACATCGCCACTTTCTCTGGATGCCATTTAATTTTGCACCTGAGCACGGTTCTTCGGGAGGGGGGGAAGAGACATCCTCGTCATCCCTCGCCTCCTCCCTCGCCTTTGTCTTCGCCTCCTCCTCAACGCCGACCTGCACTCCTCCTCTTCCCTAGTCTCACTTTCGCCTTATTGAGTCGCCGGAAGTTGGTGGTGGCGTCTCTTCGAAAAAGCGCTGCCAGTGGCTATCTTCTTCATCACAGGAGTCAGACAGCGGCGATCGCCATGGCCTGGCAACTAAGTCTAGGCTTCCAGGCGGAGTTTTGGGGTCTTTCCCATTTGTCAGGTCAATCGACATGTTCTAGATAGAGTTGTCATACGACAGTTTGGAAGGAAATAGAGAGATATCGAGTTCTAACCAATGGTAGGTTGGGTGTTTTGGGTGAAAGGAGGGGTGCATGCTATTGCAATTTATAATGTCTATTTATAGTCGTGTTTGTGTTAATATCCTGAAAAGTATCACAAAATATCATAAATCGATTGTACAAGACTCGTCCCGTAAATAAAAAAAAGCCTTATACCAGACTTGTCGGGTCTTGATTTTTCTCGGACCTGAGAATTCAAGAGGCGCCCTGCTTTATCCAAAAATTAAGAGAATCCTGCAGATCCCCGCCGGTTACTCGACATCTCTTACTCTCTTTTAAAATTAAGAGTCTCTAGTAGTACATGCTTATCTAGCTATAGTACTACTATTATACGATACTCTTCTACAAAGTTGCGTCACCAAACTTGAATTATGGTGATATGGTGGGACTCATCTTTTTCTGCACCGCTGCATCTCAGACTAGAAGTAGAATCATTGCGTAAACGCTTACACGAGAAGGAAGGAGAAATGGAGATGATAGTGGATGTATGGTGATAGGGGGCGAATGAGAGAGAAAATCTACTAGGAGTATGTGTACTAGTACCGTGTCACTTAACCCATCATAATATGTAAGTTTTATGCCAAGTTAGATAGGAACCAAGATCAACTATAGTATGTGTGAAACCATTGGCTTGTAGCATTCTGAACCATATTATTTGGACTTTCTTCACAAAAAACATCACCGTCCTCACTGGGAAAATTGAATTTATTTTTTCCTAATTGTTGGAAACTCCCACATGCCACAATTCTTACTACGCCAAGATGCACCCAACTACCAAACTATTGTGAGAACCCTATCAAATTAAACTATGATGTCAATATGTCCTTGATGACCTTGGTGGTTCGGGTTGAAATAAACCCGATAATGTCCATACACATGGTAGACAATATTGTGAAGCGATTTTTCCAAAACTTATCTAATCCCATGATTACAGTTTTCATGGCACGTAGTATAGGACATGATTGGACATCATGAGTAAAACTTTTGTTTTTTGTTTTTCGTTTATTTAATGTGATCATTTTCAAAATTGGTTCAAAATTGCCTTCCCTCCCAATATTTGGCCGATCTTTTGAATAACCTCTCCGATGTTTGGGGAAGCTAGTAAAATTTCAAAACGGAAAAGTATTGTGCCACCAAGTAACAAAGTGGTTTCCTGCCTATGTAGTACTCTCGTCCCTACCCACCCAAGGCACGACCACCGAACACGCCAGAGACACAGAGCCATCAGACGAGGGCAATATCGCGAAAGCGCCACGTGGACGAGGGAGAGATCAGCCACGCCGGTGCGCGAGGGGAAAGGGGAGGAGAGAGGAAGGATAGCAAAGGAGAGAGAAAACAGACGATTTGTTTTGTGTGCATAGGTCCTAAAATTTACTACTAGTAGAGTGTACACTGTAAGGTCACAGAGGAGTACCTCGTGTCGAAACTCATCATAACTTTGCTCGACATGGAACCGCCTTCAACTTATATTCTCCGGCTGCACGCCTTTCCCCGCCAACGCTTTTATTCTCTCAAAGATGTACGCGACTGATTGACAAGAGGTGAACATATATCTAAGCAAAGAAATATACTACTCCTCATTGTGTAAACTAGAAGTTAGACGTGTTTGGCACGTGAGACTCGTATAGTAGACATGACATATCATCACTATATAAAATTATAATTGGTAAAGCACAGTAAATTATAAATTTGATCAACATCTATAAAGTATGGGTGTATATTTGGTCCTTGTACTTTGTATTATCATGTAGAAGTCAAAGATTATTAGCTACGTAACACATGAAATTTTTGATAACATTGTCTAGAGAAACAAGGGAGAAGATTCTAGTATGATGGAGAAGTGTGTTTTGAGGTTTGTGCCTAGCATTCATTATGCTGAAGACTATCATTAGAATCTTCCAGATGCTAGAATGGAAAATAAGATCCAACGGCTAGAAATGCTGGGATTCACGAGTCTTGATCCAACTGTCAACATTCAAAGTTATTTGTACACTATATAGTGGTAAGATAAGATAAGATCATGTAGAAGTCAACGATTATTAGCTATGAGGGAGAAGATTCTAGTACGATGGAGAAGTGTGTTTTGAGGTTTGTGCATAGCAGTCATTATACTGAAGACTACCAATAGAATCTTCCAGATGCTAGAATGGAAAAGAAGATCCAATGGCTGGAAATATTGGGATTCGTGAATCTTGATCCAACGGTTAATATTCAAAGTTATCCGTACACTATATAGTGGCAAGATATCTCTACTACTATAATGGAGTGTTTTGAATTGGATCCATAGCACCAATCCTGACCGCTGGGCTATTAGATCCAATGGTTCGTAGAAACTGGATTCAATGAATAGTACCTAGAGCAAACTCCACCATGCATGTTATAGAACCATCATGTCACCACCCCCAAAATTCCATAGCACAGTAGGTTGTATTCTCTCTACTACTATAGTGGAGCAGTTTTGAATTGGATCCATAGCACAAATCCTGACCATTAGGTCGTTAGATCCAATGGTTCAGAGCACCAGATTCATGTTGAATAGCATGACTTAGAGCAACTCCACCATGTTCTAGAACCATCATTTCACCACCCCCAAAGTGCATAAATTAAGTCTATTAATAATAACTATCTACACATATTGAGAATACAACCCACTGGTTATGAAATTTTGGGGTGGTGACATGATGGTTCTAGAACATGGTGGAGTTCGCCCCTTGGTACAATTCAACACGATTCAAATTACCAACAATTGATCTAATAGCCCAACATTCAGATTGGTTCTATGATCCAATTCAAAACTACTCCATTATAGTAGTACAGAAAAAGCACACCTTAGTAAGGCCTACTATGTGTCATCCGCTAAGGTTCACCTTATACATAGTGGAAAAATAAAGTTATCTTTTAAGCCTAAGATGCACCTCAAGCTTGTGGGTCAATTACAGAGAATAGAAAATCATTTGCCTCTCTCCTTATTTCATGTGATCATTCTCAAAAGGGTTCAAAATTTTCAAGATGCAAAATCTAGTAGCTAGAAATCGAACTACGCCAACTGATATATTGATTAACCATCGATGGGTACCCCAAAAGCTTTTTTTTCAAAAACTTTCAAACCAACCTACATTGTATTGCTTGTAGTTCAAATTTGACCTTTTTTTCGATACATCGACATAAAGTCATTCAACAAGTGGGAGGGCCGTAGGAACCTTGAAAACTCATGAAACATGGGAATAGTAAGTAAAACACATTGGTCCACCTAGCTAATATGTCTAGAAGCTTGGCTTATGGCATTGAGATCCATATTCTTCTGACTAACTTTACGGAAAAGAATTATCTCGTCATCACCGTAAAACTGAGAATTTTCTTTCCTGATAGTTGGAAACTCACACTGATGACATTGTTTACTACAGGAAGATGCACACATCTACCTTCGAAAAGACATTTCATTCAAGAACAATCTATCTTACTTACTTGTAGCTAAAGTTTGACATAATTTCAAGAACTTGACAAGAAGTCACTGAAGTGCGTGAAGTTAGCTAGAGGCTTGAAAAATCCTTGTACTAAAAACTTGGGTATTACGATAAGAAACCATGGTCCGCTTTGTGTGATAATTGTGGCGCTTGAATTTTCTTTTAACCTTGGTAGGTCTCAGGAGTGAGGTGCTTGAGAGTTAACATGGTCGACTAAGCACAAGTTACATAAAGGACCTCATAAACAATAAAAATTGCATCCAAGTCCATGCATTTAGCACAAGGACCCTAAAACCAAGTAATGAAGTAATCGTGTGTTTTGAGGTTCATGCATACTAGTGTTCATCGTGCTCAAGACTATTAGTAGAATCTTTCTAGATGCTAAGAATGGAAAAGAAGATCCAATGCTTAGCAATGTTTGATTTGCCATCTTAATCCAATGGTCAATGTTTCAAATATAATCCTTACACTATATGAAGTGGTATGGTATTATATGTAAGAGATAAGACAAGATAAAGATAATATAAGAAGTAATGTGAATAATTGCCGATCTAATGTTAGGTCTCAGAGGAGCGAGGTGCTGAGAGTTAACACTATGGGTAGAATTATAATTTACATCAAGGACCTCATAAAATGAAATTGCATCCAAGTCCATCCATTTAGCCCAAGGATGACCCTGAAATCGAAAGCAATGAAGTTTGTGTTTTGATCTAGGTTTGCATACTAGCTTATCATCATGCTAAAGACTATTAGTAGAATTTTTCTAGATGGTAATAATGGAAAAGAAGATCCAACGTTAGCAATGTTTGGATTTGCTACCTTAATCCAACGGTCAATGTTCAAAGTTAATCCATACACTATATGTAGTGTGGTATGGTATTGTAAGAGATAAGACAAGATAAAGATATTATAAGAAGTACTAATGCCCAATCTAATGGTTGGTCCCAGTAGGAGCGAGGTGCTTGAGAGTGAACAAAGTCAGGAAGTACAAGTTACATATCAAGGACCTCATAAAAATGAAAATTGCATCCAAGTCCATGCATTTAGAACAAGAACCCAAAACTAAGCAATGATTTGTGTGTTTTGAGGTTTGGCGCCACACTAGCTCATCGCTCTCATCAAGACTATTAGTAGAATCTTTCAAGATGCTAAGAATGGAAAAGAAGATCCAACAAATATCAAAATGTTTGATTTGAAGTCTTGATCCAACTTGTCGTCAAACTCTCGCTGGATGGTTTCCTCATATATTAATTGTGCCCCCGATGGGTACCTCCAAAAGCTTTTTCAGAGAACTTTCACAAGAACTCACAATTTGCTTATACTAGTTCAAATTGTACCTATTTTCGATAAATCGACATAAAGTCATTCAAGTGGGGAGTTAGTAGGAAGTTTTGAATTGATCCATAACATCAAGCGTGACAATTGGGCTATTAGATCCAATGGTTCGTAGAAGTTGATTCGTGTTGAATAGTACCTTCAGATCAAACTCCACCATGTTCTAGAACCATCATGTGCCTCTACCCCGCAAAAAAAAATCATAGCACAAGAGGGTTGTATTCTCAATATGTGTAGATAGTTATTATTAATATACTTAGTGTATGCCTTTTCTCTAACAAGACTATTGGTTACTAACAACTTAATGTTTGTTAAATCACATTTCATACAAAGATATAATGCAGTGTGGCACGTGCCTTTTACTAGTATATATATATATGTGTGTGTGTGTGCGCAGAAAACTTTGGCTTGTGGCATTTATTTAGATCAATATTCTTCGACTTTACTTTTAGGAGAGAGAATGATCATGACATCACTGAAAATTGAGAATGTTCTTGATGCTAGATGTAAACTCACACCAACGACATTGTTTACTACAAGAAGATGCACCCATCTACCTGTAAAGACATTTAGTTCAAGAGTAGTCTATCACGCTTACTTGTATCTCAAGTCTAGCTTCATTTCATTAAATTTAGCAAAATCTAGCAAGAAGTTGAATCGCACTCTATATATACTATAAAACTCTCTTGGTTTCATATATTAATTGACCCTCCCCTCGATATATGGGTACCTCCAAGAGAGATCTTTCTTCAAACTTTCAAAGCAACCTACAATTTACTTGTGGAAGTTCAATTTTTACCTAATAATTTCGATAAATCAGCATAAAATAAATCAAGTATGCTTAACTTAGCTTAGAAGTTTGAGAACTCATAAAACATGGAAATCATATACAATATGTTGGTCCAAAATATATGTCCGAAAACTTACTCGTGTGTCATTCAGATCCATATTCTTGACTTGCTTTACGGGAAAGAACAATCTCTATCACACTTTAAAATTGAAAATATTCTTTTCCTAAGATAGTAGGAAACTCATACTGACGGAATTGTTTACTACAACAAGATGCACCTATAGACCTCCGAAAAGACATTTAATTCAAGAGTAATATATATTGCGCTTACTTGTAACTCAAGTTTGACCTAATTTCGTTAAACTGTCAAGATGCAAAATCTATCTTAGCAAGAAGTTAAACCTATTGTCAAAACTCTTGGTGTTTTGTGATATATTAATTGAACCCCCCGATGGGTACCTCCAAAAAAAATTTCAAAACATTTTCAAATCAACGTACAATTTTCTTAGACACGAGGCTAGTAAATTTCTAAGCTACGTCTAGTAAGGGCGCAGCAAAGGTTCCGAAGTAGCTATGAAAACTACTTTTGCTCCAGCATTTAGAACTGAAGTGGGTCCACATAATCATGCTAAAAAGAAAAACAGATTGTTATCCACTAACTAGTGGACCCTCCTGCCAATTGATTCTCTTAGACATAAGTCTAGTACTAGAATCACCTTGAAGAATCTTTTTGTTAGCACTACCCACTCCATCATTAAGACATATGTTTAAGACTTGACATCATGCTTGATTTGATGTCTGGGGCTTATGGGCTCACTACCATAGGGCACCGTTGTTAGTGGTCTAGTTATATCCTATAAAGCACCCAACCAATGTTAGCTTTAACTCCTCTAGCTCTTCCTTCTTCGATGAAGCCTCGATGCTGCTTCAAAGGATGGTTACGAGGGAAGTAGAGGCTTATATTCTCACGATAGCGCAGGTTCCTATGGTGACTTTGTCAAGCTCAAGCCCCCACCGGACAAAGATGAAGACACAATCTTTTGAGGTGCTCATAGGTGTAAGATGCTGCTCATGCATGCTCATAGGGGTGAGTGTGTGTATGCATTTGTGAGTTGTGTGTTTTGTAGTGGATTTTGGCAAAAAGAGAGAGAGATGGGCCTTCCGCTTATATTAAGTTTTGCTCGGTTTTCCCAAAGTAATTGTAATGGTCACCGTGTCCGTGGTCTATGGGCTCACTAATGGGGCCACATTATTAGTGGTTCGGCTACATCCCATAGCAGGTCAAGCTAATGTGAGCTCAACCCCTAGCACTTCCTTCGCCATGAAGCCTCGTGATCAACTTTCTAGGTCTTATATGAGGGTAGTGAGGCGACTGCCTCAATATATAGCGAGGTGCCTATGGTGACTTCAAGCTCAAGCCCGTGGGATCAGCCTCAAGATCTAGTCTTTCCAAGTGCTCATAGGTGTAGGGTGTGCCTAAGACATAGGGGTGCGTGTGTGTACGCATTTGTGAGCGCCTGCTTGTAATGGGTTTTTGCAAAAGAGAGGGGCCCTTTGGTTTATTTATTTATTTATTGAGTTTTGATCTGTTTTCCAAAAAGTACTCATGTAATGCAAGTCAAACTAGGTGAGTGATGTTTGGGGCCCACGGATCTCTGCCCCAGCTAAATCGCTGGTCGAAGTTAAATCCAATACGGAGTAGTAGCTAGCTAATGTGAGGACCCACTTCCTACTTCTTCCTTCTCCATGAAGCCTTTGTGCTAGGCGTTGAAGGCGGTTTTTTCGAGAAATGCCTGTGGATTCGGTCATGACTGGTCCCGCGAACGACGGGTATATTGATGCACAAGGAGGCGGGTTAGGTGGGTATGCCGAGTTCATGATCTCAGTTTATTTTCTCGAATTCAGCTTATGGGTTCTTCCTTTGGGGTTTTTTCTATTCCTCGCCCCATCTCGATCGATGATGTTTCCTAGGTTCTATGTTCAGCGTATGGTGGACGGAATGGTACGCATTGTTACCGGCGTGGATCTGGCTGTGCGATCGCGCTGGCCCATCGCTGCCGCATTCGAGGGAACAAACTTCAACCATAGGTTCTTGGGTTGCAACATAATGTGAGCGCTGACGCCTCGTTCAACTGGGTACATCTACCAGACTCACTTTCACTGCACAGACGATTATGTCGATGTGGTTACATCTCGAGATCCACGAAGACCTCAAGAGGAGGAGAAGGAGCGCCATCGATGCATGCCAAGGAGATAATACAGAGTTAACGAATGTTTCCAACTCACTACACTAATTTGTAAATAGGATAGATGCTCTTAGATTTGGGTAATTAGAGCTGACATTAGGTTCTTAACCAAGTATGGTCGATAATCTAGATATTTAGCATGCTCATGATGCCTTTGGTGGCTGTAGATTCCACTAATAATTAAGTAATCCCTTTTTGTTCACTAGTACTCACCATCTCATAGTCGCCAATGCTAATGCTAATTACACTAGGTTAATTAATATGGGGAGTAGTTGATGCTTGCTTACAGTTCATTCGAGTTTGTGGTTACTACTAAGGATCTGGCTCGTGTTATCGCTATCTCTATCTATATACGAGTATCGCTACATTTTTTGCACATTTGTGCACCTCCCCGTCACAAGACCTTCTTTACCCAAATTTAATTCCACCTTTCCATCGCATCGGTAATCTCCCGTGAGTCCACAACCATCTCGGATAGTTGTTTAGGTGATTGTATTTGAAATAGTAGATCTATATGCAACATTGTAAGCTGGGATCACAATGGATGTAGCCATAGAATTAGTTATAAGATCCAATTGAAAATAGGTAAGTATATGCTGCCAAGAAGAGTCTTATGAGGATGTAAGCTTGCCCCTGGCTTTATTTCACGTAATCTGTCCTTCCGCTAAACAATGCAGATGTAATTTTCTGCATATTGTTCCTAAACATATTGTTGTTTGCTGGTGTCCTGCAGAATTGAGTTCTTTAAATTATATTTTTCGTTAAAGGAACACGCCTATCCTTAGCATCGATTAATGCACGATCCTTCTTTCGTACGCATAAGTTCATGTGTTCTTTCCTAAAATTTACTAGTTTTGCTGCATTTCATTTAGCATCATATGTAGTGTCCCACCCATGGAGGAGGCACTCATCGAAGTGACAAGTGTTTTTATGTATCCAGATGCTTTGCTAGAATTTTAGTAACCTATGCTTTGTCCCTAAAAACCTTTTTTCGATAAAGAGCGCTTTATTACTTAAAATGTCCCCTAAAATATACTGATCATTTTTGTTGCATCATGATTTGTAGAAACGAAGTCATTCTGATTTGTTGCAACTTAGTGAGGCTAGGACCGCCATGTGCTGCCTAAGAAGGCAAACCTCAAGTCCTGCTCCTTTTCATGTCGGTTATATTTCCCATGTTGGGGCAATATGCCTCATGGTTCTTTGCCATTTATGTACCACTATGGAGCTTGCACGACGTGTTCTCGCTGAATTTGGATTTTTAAACGAGAATTTGGTTTAATATTTTAGAAATGAGAATCGTTTAATTTTGGATTTGGTATCTTAGTTTCCACCTTACTCATATTGCTCATGGCGTAATGGTGCTGGTCACTACAAGGATTTTACAATTTCCTGCTCGAGAAATACAAAGCTCATAGACACATGATTTCGCGGCCTTCAAGAGAAAGTGAAACACCGTGACTAATGTGATTAGGTGCCCGAAGGAAGAAGTGGCCACATCCACTAAGTGGATAGTCGATTTGATATAGGATGGAATACATCAATTTCATTGCTCATGATGTCGCTATTGATTTTCAAAAGTTCGTGGTCGATAACTTAGTTCCCGAACGCCTCGATGTGCATGGCATGAGCTGATCGCCAGTGCACGTACTCAAATCTTGGAACAGGTGGGAATGCGAAATGATAATCTTTCAATTCGGCTCTAGAAGCATATGAGACCTCGATAGAAATTCGAGATTCTCCACGCCCATACACTCCCGATCCCGCAAAAGATGAGGAAATCAGAAACCATATTGACTCTACTTTCATTTTCAAGGGTTTGGGTCTCTTGTGAGGATGATTGTTTGTTAAGTCAAGTACTATAACGTTTTTTTGCTCGCTGGTGTGGTGTCCACGAATCTATATATTTGATGTACTTATTATGACATATATATTAGACCTAGCTTTATGTACTATATTTGGCAAGAACAGCCATCTTATTCGAACTTCATGTGGTTTTTTATCTTCATTTTTTCCTTCCGAGATCCGTTAATGATGATGTTAATGCCAAATATGAAAGTGATTTGTTAGCATGTTTCGGTAGTAAACCAAAACTTGTAGTTGTATATTGTGGAATTTCATGTCAATTTTTGAAATCTAGATCTTGATGTCATGAAAGGGAAGGTTTACCAGCCAGAATATTTTACCCAACAATTCAATGTATCTTTCTTTTTACATGAATAAGTGCACAAACTTGATGTATGTAGGCAGGAAATTGATACCGTATGCACAAACTTGTATCACCATGGTTGCTACTATTAATACATCGGGGTTTCTAAAAAGCGGGTTCAAAAAACATATAGTGGGGTGGAAAGTTAGTTTCTAGTTCAAGGAAGCTCACTGTGCCCTCGACCCCATCGCTATCTTCTCCGCCTGGCCGCCTCCTCGACCGGATCGCCCCGCCGCTTCCACCATTGAACACCACCGCACCGCCGTCATGGTATGTACATCCCCAACCTCCGTGCATTACGGGCTTTCAAGGATAGAATGCATTTAATTTTGGGCATTGCAAGCTAAATAAGCCATGGCGCATTTAAAGAAATGGAATAGGTGTTGATGATGCATTTGTCGATCGGCGGATGCTTGTAAAGTAGAGATGCATGTGAAGCAAAGATCACGATACATGTAAAGCGGATGTGGAGGCTAATGCTTGTACCGTGATTAGAGTCTTGGCAAGTGTTGAGGATGCTTGAAAGTGGTGGAGGCACAGTGAAATCCTTGTTGGGTCGCTAGAACAAATTCGACCATGTTGGTCAGCCGCTAAAGCGATGACGATGGGATGCCGGAATGCATCAACTCGTGGTCGTGTTTCTTCAGCATCAATGGTCGTGGGCTTGTCATTCATCACGGGTGCTCGCCCATCCGCTTCGTAACTCATCAACCCCATTATAAATTCTATGTTGGATTTTGTCTCCCCGACTTCCTCCCACTTTTGTGTATTCTTCTCCGTGGTTTTTCTAGACGCAGTGGGATATTAGTTTAACTAGTAGTACTAGGAACATAAAAGCTATTTAATCACAAACTAGTGATCCGAATGGGATGAAACTTTCACAGTGATTCAAACATAGGCACCGATGATTTACTGATTTTTGTCAATTTTTCGAATATTTTTACTTTTTAGTTTGAAATCTAAGCTACAATGTATGTTGATCTAAGATGGAAGGTGGATCCTGGGCAAGTCACCGTGAGACTTGGGTTCACCAAGTCACTCTAGCTATGTCCATTTTTTTCTTCCTTCTTTATGATAAAACTAAAAAATCAGGTGGGGCCATTCTATCCTCCCCGGTGACCTAAAAAAAGTTCTTCATTCCTTTGCCCATTCACATGCCGGAGCATTTTATGTTCTTTCATACTACTCGTTGATTCCTTGTGTTGTTTAGGTTATTTTGTTGACAAACTCGCTTTTTAGGTAGTTTTTCACATGCGCTTTAGGAAATTTCGATTATAAATTTTCCTCACAAATTGTATGATGCATTGTGGTGTTTACTTAATTTTTTTAGGTTCTCGATTATGCATTGTGTTGTTTACTTAATTTTGATGATGCACTTGTGCTATTTGCATTATCCTACCAGCTTTGGTGGAAGAATGATGCAACAATCAATGACTCTGCCACCGATTTATTTGGTCGATTCTTGTCGGCTTCCTCCGCACTCCATCCTACATAATCGAGGGCATCTGCTGCCCAAAATTTTGGATGGACTTCATGGGAAGCAACGATTTCAAAAGGTTAAGTTCACGCAACAGAGAAATGTTGTTGCTTGGGTTTTTCACCAACATTTCGAGGACGCCGATTCTTAACAGATCATAATCTTGACCAATCCATCTTCCGTGGTTAAACAGGCTGGTGGAAGTACATAAAGCCTACAAACCATATGTACTGGATGTTGCAATGGTAGGGTGCTACTTCATTATCCGCAAGGGTCTAACATGATAAAGGCGTGGATCCAATCAGGAAGTGAAACAATGATACCGTAACCAACAATTTGGTGGAGACGTGAGTATGATACGCCGCACAATTCTCTATTCAAGAAATCATGGGAAATTGTCTTCACAGTTGCAGCAATTTCAAGGTTGTTTGGATAGTAACAAATGGTAATCAAGCACCGGCAGGTACTCATCGGAGTTAGGAAATGTGAGGACTAGAGTGAACCCGCCGAGATGTCGGGTTAAGATTAATCGCATGCCATCAACTCTCATAGGGGACATTTTGTATCGCCAACAATGAACTCAGATATATAATTGCCTTCACAATGTGACAACAAAACAAAGAGTTATATTGAGTGCCCCCATGAGACACATGATATTTCTAGACCCAATTTTGTTATTGCTAACGGGCATAATGGAGATGTTTCCTGGCGGTTTATAAGAGACTTCACCTAAACACGTGGTCCAAAGCAAGATCATCAATGTGCAAATGGGAATCTTAAAAGCCTCATATAAAGGTTGAGTTGGCTACTCTCCTTCCTTTGAGAAATCATGGGCATATGGTGGGATAGATGCAGAAGGTTACTATGCATTTGAGGATAGAGAAATGGTGGTTATATGGGAAGGAGGAGTATTCAATTAGATCTCAAGAGTATGAAGTCTAAGAAGTTCATATTCAGAACGTTGGTGTACTTTACATCCCTACATAATGACACCGTTAGTGCAGTCATTCATGTGCAACCCTTGCATTTTTGTACACCTATGATTTTGCTGATCATTTTGTTCATTTCCTTTAGCAACCGACGTGATTCGAAGTGCTAAATCAAAGAAACATTTGTTTGTGCTGTTTTGGTATGATGTTTGTTTGTTTTGGTAGCTAATGGAACTGTGGCGGCACATTTGTTTGTGCTGCATTCATAGCGGCAGGGGCTGGAATATTAGAGTTGTCTATTCGTTTTGGGGGTTTATGTATGTCTGATAAAACATTGTTTTATATGATGAAATGGTGTTCTCTATATAGTAGTGTATGCGTGATGAAATCTTGTTTTATGTGTTCTACATATACTTTAGCCGGTGTTTATGTTTTGATAGTATGTTGTAGTAGGAGTATTTGTTTCACAACAGGCTTTTTATTTGATCTCAATTAGTACTACCATTTAGTTAGTGGTTCCTGTAGAAGAGTCTGTGCCAACACCTAAATAATTAGGAAACCTTGGTTGCACACCATTTTCACATGCTTGAATCAGAGCTACTTCAGACACTTGTTTGTTGTTATGTTAAACAAACATTCTTGTCTTGGAGATCTGCATTTTTATACGCATGGTAGATAATCACTCTCCGACTTGGATCCTCAAATAGAGGGTGAATGGCCAATTTTTAATTATTCTTGGACAATCTCTAAATTCAAAAATCACAAATAATTCCAAAACCTATCGCCACCCTTGCTTGAATAGAAGGCATCAGTTGATATGACTCTCGCTTTAAATTCCTGACCGATGGCATTCCATCTACACAACCTTTTTCTAGTAATAAAACTTGGCACAGCAGCCAAATTCAAATCGTAATCGTAAGCGGAAAATAACCCATCAATTTCAAGCATTTCGCACTTCGTGTTTCAAACATTTTCACGCAAAATCCCCCATTGAGTTAGTACCATTTTATATTATTACATGGATGCTAGCCAAATTTAAAATCTGATTCATGGAAAAATTTGCCGCTTATGCTGTGTGAATCAAGGTATCCAAGTTTCTGTGCAAAAATGTTTATGGATGATCGCTTGATGTGACTCGCCTTGAATTCCTGGACGAGATAGCGACGGCCTACTACCATTTTTCTATTAGTGATGGATGCTAGCCAAATTCAAAATCTCAATCGAGTGGCAAAATCACCCACCTACCTTGAAGCATTTCCCGTCCCACCGTTTCAAAAACTTTGAGCCAAAATATCCCACCGACTGGGGGAGTACCATTTTTCTATTATGATTATTAGATGGGCTAGCCTAAATAAATTCAAATTCTCAATCGAGCAAAAACCACACAATCCGAATTCTCGAGCATTTCACGCCTCTTCCGCTTCAAAACTTTATAATTTAAAATTCAAACCCACCCATTGTTCAGACGACAAATGGGCATGCTAAAGTCAAGTTAGCCTGGGGCACGATCGTAATTATTTTTCCGCTCACCTCTATGGTTCTCGATTCTCTAGTTTTTCCTCACCGGCCCTCCCAAAAATCTCAAGCTCTCCACTACAAGAAATGTGTCAACTAGTGACCTTTTCTTAATGACCATGGATTTTGGTCACGTAACTATGACCATTATGAACCGATGGTCGAGGCCATTTAGGAGGGTTCAAACCTTGAAAACCAACAACCTTTGTATCAGAAGGTCATAACTTGATTATACCAATAGGTTATAACATAGACAACATTGGTCTATGACCTTAATTTTAAAACGATTACCAATTGAAATGGTCGTAGTGCTAATACATATATTCATTAAACAACCAGACCGCCAACTAATCAGTTTCACCACGTGTCATGTCCACGTGTTAATTTTGCATATCTATTATATCCACGTTGTCAATTTTTGTCCACGTGTCTTTTCACGATGGGTAGATGGTAAGGTTTAAAATACCTGGTTGGGACATTATCCATAAAATCTGGTCTAGTATTTAAAAATTGGGTGGTAGAATTTTCAACATATGATTGATAGATGCTTCACAAAACGCCTTTGGCACTTTAAAAAAGAAAATAAGAGGTGAGAGGAGAGCCATTTGATCAAAGCCAATGGACTAAGAGATTAGGACTAGATCTGTTGGTGTTGGATCGGTGACGAAGGCCACCCCACTCCACCCACGCGGACTCACCGCCCACCCACTCCACATCGCAACGGTGAGGGACATTCAAACCCTAATCCCCTCACGCCAGTAGACCGACAAATTTCTTCCTCTCCTCTCGGCCAATGAGCGCCAAAGACCACCTCCATGCCCCATCGCTGAGTATGGATTCTCCTCTCGCTTTTGCAGACGCCCATGCCCCATGGCGCCGCCATGCGTGTTCGCCACCTCCGTGAGCCGCCACCCACCCATCCCCAACCCTAATCCTCTCATCCGCCTAACCCTAGATCGACGCACCTCGCCACTGCTGCTCGAGAGCTCTAGGCCATTTAAGTCAATGATGGGGGATGAGGCTACCATCGAGGAGGACTAGCACCATTGTTTTGTTCCATTTCTCATGTCGATCAACCTCCCTCTCCTCCATGGATTCTGCCCCGACTTAATTCATCGTGGTGGTGGTGAACTGCCGAATCCAAGAACGGCTGAAATCGCCGGAAAGTCGAGGACGGCCGCATCTAGCCGACTACAACATCAACCCCGACGCCAAGTGTACCTCAACCCCGATGCCTCCCGGGATAAAGTACACTATTACTGTCGCGTTTACGAGTACGTAACAATACTCTCATCGATCCATATGCGCCACTTTAGTCATTTTATTATTAGAAGATGAGGTTCCCCATGTTTGTTGATGCATGTCTGTTGTTTTCGGAGATGTCTAGACACAGAGTTTAGGTGGTTACATGTTCGATTTAACACACGGCAAGCTCTAGTTCGTCAGGATATTGAACCAGCGTGTGCCTTGCTACCCATTTCTTCTTTTCAACATAGATTTGAGACTAGTTTCAGTATATATATTATGTCGACTAGTTTCAGAGAACTGTAGCAACTAAAATCTACATGTTGCCTAGTTTCCTAGTTCCTTTCTGCACTGCTGCCTAGTTTCTTTACATGGGTATATTTGTATATGCTGACCTATAACTATTATTCATTGTATATAGATAGTAATTCACAATTTGTGCTTGTGTTTTCTCCTCTGCTCAGTTGATTGAAATGAATTTGATGTGTTATAGAGAACATATGTCTAGGTTGTCCTGATGTTTTAGTATATAGTACTGCAACTAGTGGTTCTCTATATGTGCAAAATGTTGTTTTATGCATTATCGACAGCTTGAAACTATGTAACTGGATAAGTTTGTTCTTGCTTTGGAAGGATGTATGTTCATTACCATTTTCTTATTTACAGTTTGACACGGTTCCGCCACCTGACCGCGAGTCGGAGATGACGGCTAAAGAGCGCCGGGCTATTTACGCTTTGACATTTAAGTCTGGCCACCAATTCATGCAGTTTCTGAGATGGACGGCTAGCTTAAAGGCGCTTCAATTTACAGTTTGACACAAGTCTGGCCACCTGACTCATGCAGCTCGGAGATGACTGCTAGCGTGAAAAGGCTGGTGGATGGTGCATGTTGGTTACCAGGATGCGCAGGCGAGGGTCCACATCGCCACGATTTATCTTGTCTCGCCACGAGGTCCTTCCCGCACTCTCATGGTACATGTGTGTCTTTGTGCCCCTTTACTTTCTTTACAGCAGAAGTAATCATGGGCTAGAACGTGAATTGTAGGACATAGTAGACGCTTACAAATTGGTTGCCTTGATGTTGTGTTCTTATAGGAAGTGGATTAATTGTACCGGCCTCTGCTTGATAGTGTGTAAACAGTGTGCTAGTAGGTGATTCATGTAACTCGAGGTGCCCCTGACCGAAAAGCATGCTCTGTGTTTGTGCCCCTGGTAGAATATGAATTTTCATAGTGGCTTTGCTCATATGTGCGTGCCCTGGTAACTTAAGAGATGATTCTTTCATTGATACCTTGGGCAAGGCTGAGTTGTGCTTGCTTTAGTTAATGTATAATGAGCTATCTTAGGTTGTTCGGAAAATTGGTCTCAGATGTTTGATTTATTGAGACTGCACATTTAAAACAGTCTTTTGTTCTGTCAACTCTGATCTATTTCTTCTAAGGCCATTCTCGATTATTTATTTTCTGTTTTTACTAATGTCATGTGTGGATCTTTCATCCTAGAGACATGAAGCGATGGTAACCTGATGCAAAATTATAATGCGGAAAGGATCTGATTGGAGTCTTATATCCTATTTTTTAATTCCAGTTCATGATGCAGAAAATTCATGTTCATATAGTCCACTTTCGTGATATTATTGTTGAACGAATTGGTCTAAACTTGTTCACCCCACTTCATTTATTTTTGTTTGAGAACGGATCTCAAATAAGAAATGACATGGCTTGTTCTGAATAATCTATTTGTTATCTTTTATGTAAATCTTGTAAGAAATTTTGTACCATATAAGAAATTTCCATTGTACATTATTTCTGGATCTGTTAGTATTAGAATTTATATCCTAATCTACAGAATTTCCAGATCATATGAAAAATATCTGTTGGGGTATGAGGTTGGTAAAAAGCAGAAAAATGGAATGATTCATGTCATATTTTATTGCCCAAGCCACGTAATCTGGCAGTATATTATCTGAATAACAACACAGGAGGCACATTTAATGCCTAATTGCATGTGTGTCTGGTTGTATATCAATTATGGCCAGCTTTTTCCAATTTTTTATTGCTACTTTGTTTGTACATCACAAAGCACCTCGTAGTTCTGTAGTTCAGATTTTTCCTGTCGCATGCTAGATGCTTACCCTGTTGCATGATAGTTTATTGATTGCAAATTAACCGCTAGCTACTATTTTGTTCAGGAGAGGTTATCCTGAATCATTTGTAATGTCAACATCACAGCCAGATCGAGAGGGGTGAGGAAAACTAGGACTGCCAGATCGAGGAAAAACTGGCTTGTTATTGTAGTTTCAGTTTTTTATATTTTGCAGCTGGACATCTAATGTGAACTGTGCATGATTTTAACTATACTGTCAAAGCATGGAAAATAAAACTTACAAGTGGGGACCTAATTTAAGCATCTGACAATTAGGACCTACTGACTAGTGGGACTGGAATAAATAAAAAGGCTAAAAATAGTAGAAATTGTACGTAAAAAGGCCACAGCCCAAAAAATAAAAAGGATACTAAAATTGATAAAGAATAAATAGGCAGATTGTTGGCTAGCCCATTTAAAAGGCTAAACTTGATCAGGCTGAATTTATCGCCAACAGTCATATTCACATCAGATTGGCTTACGGACAGGCTAGAATTTTGGTCATGGACTACTATGACCATCTATTTGACTACTATGACCATCTATTTGGTCATAGTAGTCCATGACCAATTCCAAAAAAGTTGTTACGGTCTATAGTGACCCTCGCTATGTGACTTACTGTTTTTTGTCATAAAAGGTCATAAATGAATTACTATGATCTTTCTATGACCAATATTAGTCACCAGTTGCACATTCTTTGTAGTGCTTTGTTCTCTCCACGACCACCACGCGACCGCTTGAGCTGCGGCCTCTGCACCGCCACGAGCCGCTTTAGCAACGCCACCCACCGGATCTAGGAGCTATGGTGTCATTCACCATGCTGATGGTGTCACCGCCCAAGCTCGCTTCCTCGCCACCGCTACCCAACCGACTCAGTGGATCCACTTCACTGGTGTTCACCGGCGTAATCTAGTTCAAAGAGTTCCATGACTAACGCCTGCACTAGCCGACGCATGGCCACCGCTCATCGTGACCGGATCTCGCTTCATCGACGCCTGGCCCACCGCGTTCAAGCCAGCATCGACCGCCCAAGATCCGCCTCCTCGCCAACAAACAAACACTGCAACCGCAGCACCCTCGGTGACCCAGATGTTACTGCACGGTATCGACGATTCTTAGATGCCTTCCCACCAAGGTTAACCAAATGTCCAAACCGCTTTTTGTTTTGTCAACAGATAGTAGGTTCTGCCCGCCGCAGTGAACTGCATTTTGTAATCGCGTTAGTACATACAAGTCACCAGGGCACGCCTATTCTTCGTATAGTACATGCAAGGTCATTAGACATGTTGGTTTGCATTCGCCGCTCTACAAATTTCAAGTCATGCATATGTCTATTATTTTGTCATGCACATGTTCTTAGCTACCCATACAATAGTAATTTGCTCGCTACCATGTAATTTTGCAAAATCTGAAGTCAAGGAAAATATTAGTGTGGATTCTACTCTACAGCTTGTTGAATCTATCTCGGTTCGCCTTGAGATCAATTCCTGTTATTATTTCCTCCTTGGCATCGCTTCTACTATCCCATAGTAGTCGCTTAAACTCTTTGTACTTATTCGACTATAAATTTGTTGTTGCCATCTGTTCTTCAAAATATGCATCACTAACTATTTCCTTTTTCTTTGCATATAGAGCTCAAATGGAACAATGAAATATGTTGGTTTGTATAACCTATTCTGTACATGTGTTCACAAGGGATACCATTACTTCCTTATCTAGTGCTGGTTCGTCTCTAAGAAACGGCATAACTATCCTCTACTACGAAGTTCATTCGTGGTTTGCATTCCTCGCTTCCAGAATATCTCTTATGATGCCATTATAATTTCTATCTGGTTGTGAGGTACATGGACATACCTCACAGGTACTCAAGTTTGGCAACACGTGTCAGCTCCAGCGTAAGCCCACATATATATCAGGTGGGGCCCCATTCAAGGATTTGGGTGACCTAAGGAGATCTGCATCATTAAGCTACACACGGCAAGCTCAAGATAGAAAAGTTTAAAGGGAAAGCCTTAACTTGTAAATCCCACTCGACCTGTTATCCCGAGACCTAGCTCTCATTCTATAAAACGGCTAGAGGGCGGCAAGCAGGAGGACAATCACAACCCCTAGTTTGGCCACACCATCGCTAGATTGCACTCTTACGCACCCCTCGTAACTCTCTTTGACTCTCGATAATTCTAAGAGTTTAATAATACAGAGTAGGGTCTCTCTCACGCAGGGCCTCGAACTGGGTAAACCTCATGCGCCTTCCTATGTGCTTTCGTTTCACAGCCGATTGATTCTCCAGCGCCCCTCTTCTCCAAAAACCCAAGTCCATAAACAATGGGCATTGGCTGAGTTTAACCCTCGCTTAATTGGCGCCATCTCAGGAACCGGAGTATTGATGGCATGCTTCCTTCGGCCCCATCAACTACGACATCTACAACTTCGCAACAATGGAGATTCGCCTCTTTTGGTGCCTCTCTGATTTTCATCGCGGCACACGCCGACCACTTCACCCGGATTTCAGTCCATGGGTGATGGGGATCAGCCTGAAATTGAGAGCTTGTGCTTCCAAGTTGGCTTCACCAGGTACGCTTCACACTCCCCTCGACGGGCCGATGCTCCCGCGATTGTTTCTAGCATTATGGTTTCCACTGGCCAATCTCCAGTTTTCGCCCAATCTAAGAATTTTGAGCGACCTCAACGCCTCGGACAATCGCTTGGGGAACACTCTGGACAACGCAGGTGAAGTCACGTAATCCGATCCGGGCGATTTGGTCGAGGATAGAGCCTACGCTCGATCTGAAGTTGTGGAAGCAATAGCTTCCTAAGCATTACATGTGCACCGTCGTCAACATAGGTGACAACAGCGGCAATCGCTGGCTAACACCGGTAACGGTGCCTCCAATGGCGTATCCGGAAGTCGCTTAACGTGGTCCCTCCATCGGAGCAATCGATACATTTCGGTAAATGTATCTATAATTTTTGATCCGCCATGCTGGTTTTATCTGGGACGCATTTCTTATGTTTTGTTCCAACTGGAGTACTTTTCATATGATTTCTGATCAACTTATTAACAAGATGCCACATTCCCCTGGGGCTTGCCTGCTTCATGCTGTTTTTGGTTCCAGAAGTCGAAATGTAATATTCTTTGAATTGACAGACAAAGCCAAAGTTACTATTTCCTGAAGATTCATGGATGTATGAGGCTGGAGGAGAGTTGAGGGGGCCATGGTGGTGGCCATGTGGTACACACCACATTAATTTCTAGGCGCGTTGGTCCACCTGAAGGCCGCGCCATTTATGCATGGTGTGGGCTCCCGCTATCAGCCACCCCAATCGACCTTAGTTCTCTGCCTATAAGAAGCCTCTCCCGAGGCATAAAACCCTAGATCGGCCAATCGAATCCACGAAAGTTCCAAGCTGCACCGCCACCAATCAAGGGGAGATTCGGGGACGTAAAGTCTCTGGGTTTTCGACACTTCGCCGGACGCAGATTTGCAGGGTGCCCCTGAGCCATCTCCATCGATTTCCACCGCCATATCCATCACTCATTACTGCTGATTCCTACATGATGAGGAGGAGGAGCAGTTCTCTCTCGAGGCCAAGGGTTCTACCCCAGTAGCTATGTGTTCATCTCTCTCTCTTATGCATGATCATGTTGTGATCATGAGTTTGTAATCTATAGATTCACCTTTTGCTACTCAAGTGCTTAATCTCTCTCGATTCCGGCTTCCCATGTGTGTGAGTGATAGCTGCACACCATGGTGGCACTTTAGCTAGAGATTACAAATACTTGTTATGAGTTATATTTGGAGTTGGATGTCTTATGAAATTGTGGTGTTTGTTGACCCATTTAGTACTCAAGGTGACAGGGGGCTTTCAGATGGGAAAGGGCTTACTTTGAGGTGTGTTGTTATAGCCTCACCATTGATTAGAGTGTTCAAATCGTGAGAGTAGTCAAGAGTAGTATCATGAAGAGAATATATTTATATGAGAGTGTTCACCGGTGAAAGTATGATCCCCAGTGTGTGGCCTTGTTTCTAAGCTATTGATACACCGTCAGCAATTAGATCTGGCATATACTGTTTGCTTGCTTCCCATCTTTATTTCAGTTGCCTTTAGTCTTTTCCACGCCATCGCTATCTTCTATCACCATTAGCACTTATAATTATCCATACTACCACTTGTATTTCACTATCTCTTTCACGCTTAACTAGTGCAAATTTCCTATACACCTAACAAGTGTATTGGTGTGTTGGGGACACAAGAGACTTCTTGTGTATCTTTGATTGTAGGATTTCTTGAGAGGGGATACCTTTGACCACTTCCTCCCCGAGTTCGATAAACCTTGGGTGATCCAGAATAATTTAAGGGAAAACTTCGTTGCTGTTCTACAAACCTCTACACTTGAGGCCCAACAACCCGCCTACAAGAATAGAAGCGTAGACATCAAGTTATTTTCAAGGCGCTTCGCTGTCGGGAGGAAAGGTAAAAGGTATTCACACTTGAGGATTAAGAAGAAGAACCTCCCACGGAAAAACAATTTATTTTCCTGCGGTGAGTGCTCAAGTTATTTCCCTTTAGATTTCGTACTTGTCTTTTGCTTTTTTTCACTAGTTAGGCTTAATGGAAAACAACAACAAAATTAGAGAGCTTTATAGTATTTATCTTGAGTTAGGGACATGAAGTGTTTGAAGAGAAAATTAAAAACCTATGGAACTTTATTTGTATGCTAATAGCAATGTTATTAGTATGAATTTCTTTGAAACCATTATTGCTAATGCTATGGAAAAAAGTATAAGCTTTTGGAAGCTTAGCTTTACTTTTAAAAT
Organism: Avena insularis; assembly: GCA_023614405.1. Taxonomy (NCBI): domain Eukaryota; kingdom Viridiplantae; phylum Streptophyta; class Magnoliopsida; order Poales; family Poaceae; genus Avena; species Avena insularis. The sequence continues at coordinate 351,588,846 of CM042692.1, read as the reverse complement.
ATCTTTTTAGTTCTCTATCTTTGAAGAAGATAGCGCTATTCTATTGCTTATGATGATACCAAACCTCCAATATATGATGATTACAAAGATGAATATGATATTTTCTTTTTGTACACTAATTTCCATTGAGGAGGAAATTAATTCATGACTACAATATGCCTCCTATATTTGATGAGATTATGGTGATGGTAGAATAATAATGATAGCTATTTTGTTGAATTTGTCTCCCACTACAATTAATAAGAATGACTAAGTTTATGAGGGGAGATATTAATTTTTTATGCATGTGGCTCATGATAAGAATGTTTTATGTGATAGTTATATTGTTAATTTTATTCATGATGCTACTTGAAAGTTATTATGAGAGATGTAGTAGCATGGTTTTATGCATCTCAATAATATTAAGCTTCCCTCTTTATGTTGAAAGTCTCTAGTTGCACTTCCTGTTTTGCTTCACTATGCTTGTTGCTTTGTCAGGCTTTCATGACTTGTTTCTTTTACAAGATTCCTAATATGCATAGGAATTGGGTTAGACTTAAATTTTCTTTTGAATTTGCTTTTGATGCTCTCCTTTTTTACTTCAATTTATATTTTTTATGAACATCTTTCTCAAACTATCAAGCCTAACTTAAAGGCTGTTATAAAGAAAGTACTTATTGGAAGATAACCCAAAGTTTTAGATGAGTCTTGGAAGTTGCCATTACCTCTGTAATAATCGCCTTATCCTTTTATTTTCTTTGTGCCAAGAGTAACCTCTAATGAGAGAGAAGTAATGATTGGGAATGTTGCTGTCCCAAACAGATTTTTGTGCTTCATCGTAAAAATTACCGTAAAATCTCTCGAGCCGCCATTTTTGAGGCGTGAATGTTTGTGCTTCTGCCCCAGGTTGTTATCTAACTTTCGTTAGTTCAACACTTTCGATTTGATCAATGTAGGTTCGGTAAAAAATTTGTCTTTTACCGCTGGTCTTTTTGGACAAATTTCGCCATTTTCGTCGCATTTGCTTTGTTGGTTCCTTCTGGAGTTCTTTTGGGGAATTGAGCTTGAGGGAAGTGCTACAGTAGCTAGTGTTCTAATGGAAGTTTATTTGGTGTTAGAACTGAACCTAAAGACCTATTATCTTGAGTGCACTAATGTTGTTAATAAAGATTGTGTGAAGTTTTGTATAAAGGAAAATCCTTTCGTGTGTATGTGGAAGGAATGAGTAATGAGATGAAGGATGGACTAAATATCAAGCTTGGGGATGCCAATGCAAGGTCACCCCTCAAGAAACATCCAAGAAGTAATAAGCCGTTGAAGCTTGGGGGATGCCTAAGGCATCCTTTCTTCATCAATAAAATCCTGTGCTTCTTCCAAGAACACTTAATTTTTATTGTTTCATGCACAGTTGTGTTGTTCTGGAGCAAGCCTTTTTTCGTTTTTGTTTTAGTTTTTGTTTTCTTGGTTTGCTTAGTTTGCTGAATAAATTGGTTGGACCCTCTCTTTCATATATACATTGGTTTCTCAAATAGTTTGGTTTGGATTGGAAAAGAGTAGGAAAGTTCATGCTTAAGTGGTAAAGAGAGCTTGCTTTTGACCGGTGGCCTATGCTTTGTCACATGCCATGCTACTTGATATTGTTTTGGCTTTATGTTTAGTATTATTTGCTGTAGCATGACTTGTTATAAACAATTGAGAGATTGCTTAATGTGCCTTCGATGAATCATGTTGTTTTAAAGGCCAGTTATATTAAAGCATATATAGTGGTATTCTCCTTTTTGATGCTTTATTTGGGTTGACTGGTGGCATGGTTCACAATCCCATATTATGACTATCCCTAAGTCACCATAAGTTTCCTTATGATCCTTTTTTAGTTTTGAACTTGTATTTACTTATGCTTTGATCAATGATGTTTTGTCGCCCCGCATGATTATGCAGCCATTATTGCTCTCTTAGTTTGTCGCCCCATTTCCTTTTTGCTAGCCTCCAATAACAAAGTATGAGTTCTGATTCATGCATCCAACTCCCTCAAACCAAGTTATTCCAAAGAGTCCACCATACCTATCTACTAGCTTATGCTATTCCATAAGTACATTCATGCTTTTGTTTACCTTCCACTTGTTGGCGAGAAAACTAGTGATTAAATCTCTCATTTAACTTTGATGGTATTAATTTTTTACTTTTCTTTTGCCCTTAAAATTTAAACCATCGTGGTTGCCCAGGCCGGTGTTGCACTTATTTGTTGGGGGATTACATTCACACTTCATGGGGAACTGCCAACATTGCACTTCTGTACTTTGTAAATTTAGTTGATATCATGCTCTTTGGGAAATGTATGTCGCTTTATGTGAAATAAAAGGGGAGCTTATAAGTCCATGGAGTTATGTATATGTTGAAACGCCTGGCCATTGGTTCAATCCAGGCCGATGGTGGAAACTCTGCAGCGAACAATGAGCTGTCTATAGTTATTCCTTTTCTTATAAAAAGAGTCCATATTAAAAAGAGAAAGAGACCTCATGAAAGAGAAAGAGAGAAAGTTCATATCTGCTTTGGTAAATAAGAAGATTAGTGAGATGTCGTTGTCTCAGTTTTCGTCATTTTGTTATGGGGACTTCCGGTATCATCTGCAAGGCACCCCATTGGCGGTTCTCGATATACATGTATCATTGGCGGATGAAGAACTTACCGCCGATCAACTTGAGTAGTGTTATATTATCAGACAGCGCGTGACACAGAGATTTTCTAATCTATACTTCATCATGCCACACCATAGATTGTTTTAACTTACCAAGATGCTTATGGGGGTACTGAGTCAAAGTTATAAAAGCACTAGCACACCTTTTTTAAAGTTTCATATTTTGAACCTACTTCCTTTTAAAAAAGTCTTTCCGCCAATTAATATATTGAGTCTCCACCTTCTATCTTTTATGCACCCATCTGAGACATAGTGTCATCTTTAGTTCGTATCTACATTGTCCCAAGCACCAAAGTATTGATGTATTTGATATTGTTTGTTTTAAACTATTGCATCTAGTCACTCTTATGAACTTTGAAGGTGTCCTATGGAATATATTCATGATTTCCATGAGGGATGCTGAAATACTGCCGTGCTATGTTTTCTTTATGAAACAAACAAACGCCTGCAAAGCATCACTACATTCATGAATCTTGTGTTTGTGCCTTTCTTTGTCAAAAACATAGTTTCTTGTCTTTATTGCTATAACTTGTCTTCATGTTATGTTGAAGTACTATGATCCCCAGCCTTGAATGTTTGCAATACTTTCGGATCGTTTTATGATGGCATACCAATTTTTCAAAATTATTCTTTTTTATTACTTACCTACTCGGAGGATTTGCATGAGTGTTTGTATGTTGATACTGCAAATGTATTTCCTGTAATTTTGATGTTCCATGCTGGTTTTATCACTTTCATGTTTCATCTAACTTGGAGTACTTTTCATGATTTCTTGCATCAACTTATTAATGATGCCACAAAGTTGCTGTCTGCTTTCTCATTAGTTTGGTTCTAGGAAGTCGAAATGAATATTCTCGAATTGACGGACAAAAACCAAAGTTACGTATCGAAGATTCACTTGAGCCGTAGGAGAGCTGGGAGAATAATGGGTAATACACCACCCTCGAAGTGGTCCACTTAGGTCGCTGCCAGGCATGTGGCCTCACGCCACCCCATTCTCATTTGCCTATAAGAGCCTGAGGCATAAACTCAGGATCACAATCTAAATCCACGAAGTTCCGCTGCACCTCCGCCATCAAGGGAGATCTGGGACAGAAAGTCTCTGCTCCGCAATTTACCGAGACGGGTGCTTCCTCGAGCCATTCTCACTCATCTCATCACATCTCATTTCACCATTGTTGATTCCCATGATGAGGAGGGTAGTTCTCCCCGACATGCGGTCACCAGCTTGCCTATCTCTCTCTCTATGCATGAGCATGCTGTGATTCATGAGCCAGAATCTATAGATTCACCTGCTACTCAAGGCTTAATAGACTGCTCCCCATGTGTGTGAAAGCATGCCTGCACACCTATGGTAGCAATTAGGATAGAGATTAAATACTTGTTATGAGTTATATTTGGAGTTGATGTCTTTATGAAATCGTGGTGTTTAGTTGGATCACCCTAGTACCAAAGGTACAACAGTTTCTAGATAAAGGCTTACTTTGAGGATGTCATAGCCTCACCATTGATTAGAGTGTTCAACTGGAGAGGTCAAAGAGTATCGCGAAGAGAATATACGATATGAGAGTGTCACTTAGCAGCACATCCCTAGGCCTTGTTTCTAAGTAACACATACTGCCCAGAATTAGATATGTTATGTCGGTCAGGCCTGATTTTATTTCAGTTTGTTTTTAGTCTTTTCTTCACGCCACATCGTTATCTTCATCAATGTTAGTAATTTATACCATCCATGCCATTTGTATTTCATTCTTGTTTAACTAGTGCAATTTCATACACCTCTTGCATAATAAAAAAGTGGTTAGATACAAGAGACTTCCTTTATCTTGACTGGCAGATTGCTTTGAGAGGGGATACCTTGACAACTTCCTCCCGAAACGACAAATCCAGTGATCCACTTGATGGAAAAACTGGTTTGTTCTATAAATCCTTCCGGATTGAAATTCAAATAACCCATTTCACAGAATAGAAGTGCGTATAACAAGTACCTACCAAGAACGTTTGAGAACCCGGCACCCTTATTACAAATGAGCACACTAGAGTGGTTGATCAAGCTTCAACTATTTAGTGTTTGCCGAGAGACTTATGTAAACCTCGCCACTGCAGTTAACACACAAGGCGTTTAATCGACATCAAATGGGTCGGTTAAAGAATCGTCGCAACAATGCGTAATCGCCCATCTCGAGGCGCTGGGCAGAAGAAGGGGCCGTGATTTAGTCGGTTCTTCAAGGAGCTAACTCTTCCTCCATGGAGATCTCTCCTCCAAGGCAACAATTATAGTGGCCACTCAAAGCGATGCCTCAAATCGCTCACCTCACCACAGTGAGTGCGAAGAAGCTAGAGTCCTCTACCTCCTCCAAGAGTGCGATACGCTGGGAAATGTGGATCCCGCCCAGATCAAGGTACATCGGTCACGGCCTCACCAACCACATCGGCTTTGGGACCTGGTCGGGCGTACCGACCAAGGGACTACGGGCCTAGGGTCTAGCCTGAGCGTTTTCATCGGCGAACCGCACCTAGACAAAAACAAAGCTCGGCCAGCGCTTCTTCACCTTCTCCAGTGATGACAACCACGACTCTATCACGGGCGCGGCCATCATGGCTACACGACCATGACGTTACGCGTATGTGATGACATCACACAACGCTAAGGTCGACAAGATGCATCGGGCATGCCGCTGCTCAATCGACTCGCTAAGACAACGTGGACAGTCGCGGTGCCACCGCTCAACGGAGCTACCGATGGCGGTAACAAAGGTCGCGAAACCCCATCAGAAATCTGGAAACGGAAGGTCATGATCAAACTACCGGAGGATCACTTTCGGCCAGGCTCCACGAACCATCAGCACCAAAATGTAATGCCTCCAGTAGTCGCGTAAGGCGTCACCGTATGCGTGGCTTAACAACTCATCATGCTGGAAATACCCGTAGCTGAAGAGTTAGCCCAGCGTTTTCATGCTAAATTTCCGCATTTGGGTAAAAGGCCCCTCGCATCTATTGAAGCATTGAGAGGTTGCTACCGTAAAACGCGTAAGAAGGTCGCCATACATACGTATATGGTCCATCATCAAAAATCTCCCGCAGGCGACATTCTGATCGGCAATCGACAAGCAGTTGTATCGGCGTGTGCATGTTTCATAGAGAGCTCGTGATGAGCGAGCGTCAAGCCTGGAAACAATCGGCCACTGGCGGAGATCGCTGCGTGGTTGATGGTGACTCGTAAAACCGTGTCCACCTTTACGATGACGACGCACCGAGCGTTAGACGGATCGCCGAGAAAATATTGAATGCGCAGCCATTGGTACCTGGCGGGTGGCGTGTCGGCATGGTCGGCTGGCTACAATCGACAAACGCGACGGCAACAACCGCAGCCAGCAGCATACCGTAGTGGTGATACCGCGACAACGGGAAACGGCGGGCGTGGCAACGCCGACCAGATGAGGCACCTGAATATTCCATCATCCAGGACAAGCGTTGTCCGGACTGCATTGTACACTTCACATCGGCGTTAACGACGCAAGAAAAGTCCAGCCAATTTCTAAGGATCGTCATGCCCTCAAGCTCCACGGCGGTCTTCGCCTGTAGAATCGCCACGCGATAAACCGTAGGCTGCGGAGTTTCGGGCGTTGTGGCTCATGGAGCAATTTCACTACCACCCGGCCACCTGTATGCGCTGCGCTAATCCAGAACCATATGGGGATGGATCCAGTATGACGCCTCAAACTGGGTGCAAAAAATCAATCAGCGTCACTAAGCGTCAACCTGCCATGAACTCTACGCCTCCACCACTGGCACTTATGGAAGCGAGTCCGCATCACCTTCTCGATGTGGAATTATCCGCCATCATCAGCCACGCATCGCTCCTCGGTGTCAAGGCGACAACTGAGGTTTCGATGAGCTACGCCTCTTCATGGATGG